>JACCHW010000011.1:273263-6253001 GCA_018907185.1 Platyscapa corneri | reverse complement strand
CTTATCCGATCCTGTCCATTATTAGAAGGACAATTGCATAGCTGGGTAACTCAACTATTCCACAAAGAAATAGCATTACAAATGGATTACCTAAGAGAACACCGGTATTTAAAGATAATCCATAATAAACAATAGAGTTAGCGAACCAATTGAAACATATGTTTAATGTTACATATCGTATTTTTGGATGAATAAACAGATCTTTGGCACTATATTTTCTGTCTGATCTTCTATTTATATTATTAACTACTTTTGCAGCTTTTGATAAGTACTTTTGAGGACTCAAGACAAGTGGATTTTTATTCTTGCGCAAACCTTTCTGGACTATAGCTACAGCTTCCAAAACACGATTTTGAGCCCAAAGCCATCTAGGTGATTCATCCATTAGCCACCAATGGCCTATAAATACAAGACCATGCAGTCCATAAACGACCTGCAGCCAAAGTCTACTTTGAATAAGTGCGCCCCAACCTGCTACCAACATAAAGCCAAATGAAAATGTTACTTGAAACATCACACCACAAATTGTTCTCCTTGATGCACCGACCAATTCCATACAAAGTACGAAACCAGTTATATAAGAGCCTGCAGAACCAAAGATTCCATAGAGGAATCTCATGAAAAGAAAACTATAATATTCTGGCACAAAGGCTACAGATACACCAAGAATTAGTTGTAATGCTGCTGATATATTAAATATTATCTTGCGACCATATTTATCAGCCAAACTACCCAGAGTAACGGCACCGATAAAAACTCCAAACATATAAGCTGCTTGGGCCATTGCACCCATCCAACGTCGCGAACACACCATGTCCCAATCGATAGCTCGTGATGATTTATGATACGTATAATCATATGTCCATGAAGTACAAGCTTGAGATACATTATTTTCATCTGCATAAAAACAGCTATCTATGGCATGGGGTAATTCTGCGCCTTCACTAAAATTTGGTACATTGCATGTGTGTGCTGGCACAGCAGCAACTGTAACGAGACTTAGCATATGCACACCAGCAGTGAAAGAACCCAGTAAATGAAGCATTACCTGTTCTCTCTGGTATCTACCGAATTCACCAAGGTTCGACATTAACTCATCAAGATCACTAGTTATGGTGAGGGGCGGACAGTTGGGGGGCAGTTGAGCGACTAGCCAAACGGGGGGGTAGCAGGAAAAAAAACGGTGCTGATGGTGCGTGTCAGGAAACCGCGGGCCGTCCGGAATGTGACGGGGGAAAACGGAGGCAAGTGCGGAAGGGGGGTGGGGGGGCACAAAGAAAGGGTCAGACGACCGATGAACAAAAAGGAAGGGAAAAAACCACCAATTGATGGTAACACAACTGTTTGGCGAGCCTCGTGGAAAGGGAAGATGAGTAGATGGGGGGAGCGAGCGGGATAGAACAAGGGAGGGATGAGAGGCCAGAACGAGGGCAGGGCAAGAAGGTGGGAATCGGAGGCCAGGGTACATTAAATGTGAAACATGCCGTGGAAGGACATACTTGAGTTGTGGAAAGTGAGACAGGGAGAGTGTAATGTGACAGGGAGAGATTGTGGAGGTACGGGCTAGAACCACGGGTTAGTGGAGGAGCGTGAATTAGTAGACAAACCAAACTGGGCTATTTTATTGGCAGAGAACAAAAAAGGGCTAGGAGCAGGACGAGCAAAGGATGAGGGTGAGGGGCAGCAAACGGAAAAAAACACGGTGGAGGGGGAAACACAGGGGGAGTGGCAGGTGGAAAAGGATCCCACGGGGAGAACAGAGACCAAGAAAGACCAAACATAGGGGAACGCTATACGGAGTGTTGGAAGGGGGAAGGGGAGGAGGGGGGCGGTGGATCAAAGTGGGGAAAACATCAAGTTGAAAATACTTACCGAAGGAAATAATTAATTTGATGGAAGTAATAATTTTTATTAATTCTACAAGTGGGCTTCTCTCCTCTTCCTTCCCTCCTCGGATCCTCAGCAAGATAATAATAATAGGCAGATAAGATAATAATAATAATAAATACGCCCTGCCGCTCCTCCGTACGGGCCAATAAGATTATATAAATATAACTGGTCCTCCGCTTCTCGTCCCTCTCCCTTACCCCGTCCAATTGGTTTAGAGACAGAGGGACCGGAAACAACTGCGGGGGCGAAAAGGGCAAAGTGAACGGCAATGACGGGAGGAGTAACCATGGAGGGGTAAACAAAAGGAGGAAACTAGGGGCGAGACGTTTAAGTCCATAAGAGGGCGAAGGTGAGCAGAGGATGGGGGCGGAGGGCGACAACAATACGAAGGAAGGATGACGCAGCGACAAGGGGGAAGTTATAGATCTTAATAGGTAATATTATACCATCATTATAAATATTTAATCTTAAATCATAAATACTTCATAATTGTATTTTTTTTAATTCATACAAGAGGAACGAAAGAGGAAAAAAAACTTACCAACTTCTTTAATAAGTATAAATAATATGTAATTTAAATACAAAATTGATGCACAATATCTAATATCAGACAACAGTTACTAAAATATAAATTTATTTTTATTATTGTATAAGAATATAAAATTTTATTGATTTCTATATTATTAAAACAATAATTATGATTATCTGCATAATTATGTTTCAGAACAACACTTTTGGTATAATAATTAGTTCTATTTTAATTATAAAAATGATCAATGAATTCATAAAATTAATACTATAAAAAATTAATTAATAATAGAAAAGTGTCGATTACAAATTAAGTTAAATCACTATATTAGAAACCACATTCATTTAAAACTTTTTTTAATATATTTACTTATTATTTTTATTTCTTAATGATAGAAAGGATTAGACGGACTATAAGACTACAGATTAGGAGACAGTAAGAATAATAATTGGAATTAAGGAAAAGGTAAAATTCTCAATATTATCAAAATATTTCCTTATGAATTTGCAAGGTTATATTTCAATATTAACATATTAACGATGCTTAAAACTACATTGAAATTGCTGCAATATTTTTTTATGCAAAGAAAATTTGGCATAAATAGACATTTTAATCTTTAATTCGAAGAATAATATTCTATGTCGTTTTCGTGTATCATTTTTGATCTCTCAAAGTAGAGCCAAAGACTATTTCACTTGATTAGAAACGATTTCGTTACTCTAGTTCTGAAGTTTCGCGTAATTGCGGACGTAATTAATACCTTTCATACTCGAGTAAACGCAATGAATCAACGTAATATAGTACATTCCTTTATATTTAAGAAAAACAACCATATTGTTAAACATGATTATAAATATTTATAAATATTTATAAAGATTTGTAAATATTTATAAATGTTTGTAAAGATCTTCAATAAGATTAAAGTGAGAGTAATTTTAGAGATTTAAATAAGACTAATTATCCTATTAATACATCGTTTAAATAGTAAATAAAACAAGAAAACATTAGCATTTTGATAATAAATTATCACCTGATAAAACTGTTTCATTAGAAATTTGTAAAAAGGATGTTTTATAGGAGATTATGGATAATCTTCATATATTTATTTAATTTGTTGGAATCAATATGCTTGCATGTATAATTGACTCAATTGATTTTAGTGATGCTCTCTCACATGTCTGTTTCTATAAGTGATACTATGTAAACGATGACTCTGCACTAGTCTATTAGCGATTCAGCATTACGCCATTAGATTTACAGCACAGAATGTAAAATAGGTACTTAATACGTGATATACAAATGTATCGACAACTAGGACCTGATTAGTCATCTGAATGAGCATGAGATATCGAAATTACATAATATGACAAAATGCTTCGTTGTATCAATCGAAGTATGTGAGCATGCGCATTTGCCTTTTTGTTCTTGTTTGTTACTTTTTCATACATCCTTTGAATACATATGCGGTATTGTTTATTTCAGAATAAACTGAATTTCATTTTTAAATTTTGTAAATCCGTATTGAAAAAATAGTGAAATATAAGTAAAATATGTATATGTTACAATAAAATTAAAAGCATTATATTTTCGAAGATTTTGAAAAATTAATATCACGAAGAAATATTTAATTATAATAAATAGAAATAGTTTATTGGTAAATATCTTAAATTTATTTCACATAATTTTCGAATTTTTCTTTTAATAAAAAATAATTTCATATAATATTTTATCGTCCATATGAATTTTATTAAACAATTTATTTTATCAAATAAAAAATAAGTATATTACACCTAGTTAATAATAACTTTAAATTTTTTATTATAATTTTTTCGTATAAAAATACACTTATTATTTTATAGACTTCTATAGATTTTAAAGATTGATACAAAGATAATCTCCAATATTATTGCAGATTTCTAATTAATATTTGTTCATACATTAACTGGTGTTTTTTTTTGTAGAACAAATTAATTAAATGAAATATCCTATTCGATAATAAAAAATATCTTTTGACAAAAAAAACTTAAATGGATCGTAAAAACAAATCAACTGAGTTTAATCCATAAAAAATGAGTATTTTATTTTTATTTCGTTATAAATACACGATTATGAATTTTAATGTTCTTATGATATAGTTATATCTAGTAAACTATCTAAAATTTCTTATAAAGTTTCGACAAATGGTTTAAAAAATAATTTATAGTTATTAATAGATTTTTATTAACATTTTTTTCTAGTCATCATTAAAATTGTATCTATATTAAAATATAAATTTACAATGCGGTATTAAAATTGTCATTTGTATATTTTGGTTTCTTTTAAAATATTTATATCAAAATGTGTTCCAAATAAAAAAATAAACACCTATAATTGAATGATATATACGTACATATTTAATAAAAATTTCTATATCTGATAAAATATGTTAATACAGAATTCAGTATTTCATAGTTTATTCTATAAATATTAATATAATATAAAATTTCTTTTCTGACTGATAGTTTGAATTAGTTTCATGTCATTAATAGTACCTAGAATAAAATAAAGATTCATTTTTTGGTTTGAAAAAAAATAAATATATAATTTAAAGAACAGATTATACAGCATGGAAAAATTAAATTATTAGTATGTTTGTATACATTATTTATGAATTGTGAAAGATACATTTCTCATATTATTGAGAATTATGATAATATATAGTGAACCCAAAATATTAATAAATTAATTCAAACTGTTCTTTGAACGTAAAAGTGTTACATTTTCTTTTGAAGAGTTATAAATTAGTTAGTTCCATAATTTTGAAAATTTTCGTCAAAGAATCATATTCGCATAAAAATTCCAGTGCCATGATAACTCATAGTTTCTAAAAGATAATGAAAAGAAAAATGAAGATATACATGTTCATGTTAACAAGTTATTTATAATGAAATTATAACTTCAGCACTTTTAATAATGGATACACCAACACTGTACAAATCTTAGCTACTACGTACTTTTTATTACGTAAAAAATATCACACGCGGTATTTTATACTATCCATGTGTCAGACTCCGTTTTTGTCTCTTTTTTGCGTTCGAGAAACATAAGTTATTTTCGCACAGCTAATATTGTTTTAACTACCAATACTGAGATAGAATAACTGCACTGATTTAAAATCACGGGTTCTTGAAATATCTCACGATATTATTTTCTGCTTGTCTTTTTATTGATCTAGATAAATTCATTATATCTTTCATAAGTTTTCGTAAACATGTTCGCATTTTTGTCACTGTTGCAAATACTACCAGGAAAACAATAATTCAAATACAGATAATTTATCTTATCATATTTTATGTAAATTACATTCAAATGTAGTTGCATTGATTTTATGGTACTATTGCAGCTTTAAATAATACACATTATTTTTATACTAACCAAAACTATACGAGTTTAGTATTTGTGTATGATACGTATGTAAGCATGGTGAAAAAATCAAATTAAATAACTTTTAATTCAATGTTTTTTAATGTATGGTTAAAACTATGATTTAAGCACTTTTCATAAAATAAGTCAATATTAAAATCGGCTAATACTTTTTTTACAATAGACAGCAAAGCCTACAAATTGTTTATAATTTAGAATACAAATCTTTGCAATTTCAATAAAGTTTTTTATTTCCTATAAATATAAAGTTATAAATATAGCTATTAAGATTGTAGCATTATGAAAAAATTATAAAAAGTAAAGTCTGCGCAAAGTAATGAAATTTTAATAAAATAATGAAAGTTTAATTATTATTATATTTAGAAATATTAAATAAAAACATATGAAGAATAATTTTTTAATATTCACAGATCTTTTTTATTATTAATTTAATACTACTTGAAAGTAAAAAGTCCTATAAATATATATTTTAATACATAAAGTTATATTTTATTATATTTTTGTAAATATTAATATTATTTATTTTTTGTTTATTCTAACCATCAGAGACATACTTAAGCATTATCTGTTATAAATAATTAAAAAGTATAATATAAAAACACGAATTTTAGAAGAACATTTTTTGCAGTTACTAGAAACGTTGAAATTGATAAGATTTTTAATTTACTTGACGGATGTTAAAAGGCAGTGTAGAATTCATGATGTTTCCGCATCGACCAGAGCAATTCACTAGTCAGCAATCTCACTTTAGCACAAGTAAAAGAAAAGAGAAAATAAAAACACGTTTATATAAACTACAATCACTGTGCGTTAGAAAAATCGCGTAAATACCAGATATTTTGCTGGTATTTTTTTCTTTAGAGACGTAATAGGTACAGGTACATCGGCGCCTTGTCTACTTTTCATTTTTAATTCCATGCGAATAATCCAATATGTTTAAGTGGATTTGACAAATTGTGTCTTCTAGTTCATAGCCTTCGCGCAGGTCAGAAAAATTATGCTTGCATCACGTGTATAATATACTTTAATTTATGTTGTAGATATATTTTTTAAAAGATGTTAAATTGCTATTTCCTTACCGAACTAATAATAAATACTTTTTTGAAATAAGATTTTGAAGACATTTACAGCAATTTAGAAAACACGAAGAGGACAGAACAACAAAATTTTAAATTGGAAATATAAAAAGCAATTAAATAAGTGTTTTCTATGTAAAAAATAGCAAAAATTAACATTACTGTTAAGATATAATTATAAATGAATGGTAGTCGATAAAATAGTAATAGCATAATTTTTTCAATAAATTTATATTTGCAATAAATTGCATACACGTCCATGACTGTAAAAGTATTTATCTATCTTTTAAAACTAAAACACTTTTCAAGATATTAAATGATTCTGTAAACATAAATATTCATGTATTCATTTTAAGTGTTAAATTTAAATCAATTTATTTCTAATTTAATTTTTTTTTATCGATAATTTGTCAATGTTATATTAATTTATTACATGTTAATATGAATTTCAAAATTGTTTGATAATTATTTCCTAATTTAATTATTTCAGATATTGTTTCAGTATTATTAGTAAAACGTGATTGCTTTGTTCACTTTTTTTATTTTGTACGTGTACTAATGCACGGGTCATTTATAACAATAGTGTTTCTATGTATTATATTATCAGACTTACCAATCAAAAATTAATGAATAATATTTTTTTTTATTAATTACTTAATTTAATTAATTTAAGTTATTAATTTACGTTTAATAATTTAAATTATTTTGTCGAAATCATTTTATGCTATTCTATTCACTTTACACGTTAAATTTTTTAATAATTGTTTGGTATTTCGCTTTTATTCAATGATAATTCACTAAATATGTTTATTGTTTATTTTGATTTATATGCAAAGAATATTAAAATTATAGATGTATTTATTTATATTTTTAAATTAGTAACGCATGATATAAACATTATAAATTTCGCTCTTCGACCTCCAGATGGCGCAACATATATCAAATTCAAGCCATTTCTTATAACTTTAATTCAGTTGATGACTACTGTTAATTTCTACATTAATATATGCTTCATGTATTTCTAATATAAACAAAAAAGTATTTTAATTATTATTAAATAATACAAATATTTCAATTTCATTGAAGTTTCAAATAAAATGTTAATGCATTTCAAAGAATCATTTTTCAATACATACTACTTTACTTGATGCTTTGCGGCTACAAGCATAAGAGGTTCAACTGATATTTCATATATATTAAATGATCAATCAAATATTTTCATAATTGTTCATAAAAAAATTAAAGAATTAAAATATTACAAAATATAAAATAAAGTGACTTAAAATTAAAAAAAATAAAATACTTTTACAACTGGAAAGTTATATCAACTAATATCTTTACACTTGTATTTATTCACCGACAAATTCACGAAATATATTATTAATAAAAGAGTATAAGTCCTATTATATTTGTTTAGTTCTTAGATTTATACATCAATTAGAATAATTTGCCTTTGTATCGTGTATATAAAAATCACGAAAAAAAAAAAATATTTTCACCATAATAATACTTTTAAATAATGACAAATTAAACTTTTAATTTCAATATTAATCTTAATGATACAGATTTTTTAACTCGTTTAAAAAATAATAAAAGATGTAAATTCATCAATAGAAACCTAAATTTACACGAAATTCAAATAGCTAAAATTTTTTTAATTTACATAATATAATCAATTAATTTGTTAGAACAATAATAAATGAAATGTAATAAATTTAATACGTAATATATAAAGTAAAGTATTTTTTATATAAAGACTACGTCCATGATTCAACGTTATTTTTAATATTTGTATTCAATAGTTATTCTAATATAAAAAAATTGAAATCTTAGCTAAAATTGTAATTTGATCATATAAACATAAGTTATGATACAGTTGGTGAATTATACTTTAGCTGATGTCATCCCCATGCTCATCTATCCATGATCATGTCATCTAATTATTGGAGGTTATAGTAAAAAAATTATCCTTGGGACGATAAGCTGCTCGTGGAATTTTTCCCGGTTATACATATGACTTGAATAAGAATGTAAGACGGCCCCGACCCGGTAAGGCTGTTCCAAATTACGCACGCGCACTTATCGTTTCCCAGGAAGTTGAACGATCGTCACGAGTGCAGGGAAACGCGAGTAAGGGCATTGAAAGTTAGATGGAAATTTCGACACTGTATTTATTTTTAATATCCTGCAGTTTTTAAGTTACTAACTTTATTATATATTTTATGAATGAGATTATTTGCTGCTTTGATTTTGTTCTATAATTTTTGAAATAAAGTAAATAAAAAATATATTATTTTAAAAAAATATTTGTATTAATAATGGATCATTAATAAATTTTGAAATATAATGGAAATTTATAAATATTAACAAAAAGTAGAATATGCAATCTTACATTCTTTATTTGCACATATGAAATTTTAACGTGATTTTAAACAAAATATTATTAAATCAAATTTTTTAAATATCCAAAAAAAGAATTAAAACAATAAATAAAAATTTTTTTAACGATAAGATTAAACTTTAATATTCATAACTCATTTTAATGCAACCACCTATAGAAAATTACATTGTTTTAAATAAATAAAATAAAGAAAATATACATAGATTTGATAATATTGGAATCTTATATTAAACGTTATATTTCTCATATTATTTTAAGTAAGGGATTTTTGTTATAAATGTTGAAAATTTTCTCTATTCTTTTTAATATTAATACATTATTTATATCTACGTGAATAAACGTAAAATATATAATTTATTTACTAAACAAAAATATAGAAGAAATTCATTGCATTTTCATATATTTCAAATACTGAAAATTAAATATTGCATTAATTAATAAAATTAAACATTAAATAAGAAATTAAATTGCAAACATTTTCTTAATTATGATAATTATAACCTTATATAAGTTTTATAAAAATATAAAAAGTTTATATAATGTATAATTAAATAAAATAAATTTCATTTAAAATCGGAAAATAATTTAAGATGAATTGTGGCTGCTTTATTCTCGAATAACATTAAAATAAAACAGAAAAGTTAAACAGAAAATTATTTTAGATAGAAGATATAAACTTTGACTTCTTCAAACTAACTTTCTTATATTTGAAAATTTCATACGCTATATTAATTTCTATGATTGTGTCATGAAATGGAAATGATACATAGAAAATTCATAACAAATAAAAATTAAAAAAAATGTTTTCGTTTAAATTCCCTGAAAAAAAAATTAATTTCAATTTTTGAAAACTCCTCGAAGTATTATATTTTATAAGCAAATTATCTAAATTACATTATTAACAAACACTTTAAATTTGATAATTTTTATAAGGTAAAAAGTGTCAATAAAATATATTATTTTGAAAACCTGTATTATTAATTTTATCGTGAACAATCTTTGAAAAGAAACTTTTATTAATTTTTAAAAATTGTATGTTTTAATTTGTATCAATTTTGATCATTAAAAAAATGAACATCGAAACGTGGTCTAGTTTGAAAGTTTGATATGGCCGTTTACTTCGATTTCAATCTTCATTTTTCTTAATGCATTTTAATGATTGGTTGGCTTGCTTGATATTTACCCTTTTGCGACCCGACCTAAAAAAAGGAAGAATAATCACGATATCACGGTACTATATCTATGAATATAAGAAATCTTCTTTATGGGCTGCATAAGTTGGATGATAAAAATTTTAAAATTTTTTTCTTCTTAGTCACTATCTTTTAATACAATTTTTAAATTATTTATTTTATTTAACTTAAGATATTTTAATTGATTTTTTAAAATTAAATTTAAACATATTTGTTGTTAAATCTCTTCTCTTTTATATTTTTATTCATTAGAAAAAAAATATAATTATTGAAACTAAACCTTATTAAATAACAAATAAAATATTTGTTTAAAATGTTTAATTCAAGTTATATCATTTTATACAAATGTGAACAATATTTTATAAGACTATGAATTTTAATTATTTTTTAAGTTTATCTTTTATTAAATTAATCCTTCTTGAAGATGGTTTCGCTATATATATGTGCCATAATTTATGAAATTATCTGTATGACAATAGAATGATAATTATGAGTAAGAGTAAAATAAAACTTATTTGATAATAATATAATTTTTGACATTATTGAAAACATCCATAAATAACTTTTAAACTTTTTAAATTTATTTCTTAAGGAAAAAATGGTATTAAAAATGACTGCCAAAACTTGAAAATTTTTAATTAAATTTAAATATTCATTTTTTATTAAATTATTATTTTAATGTTATGAATTTTATATTCACAAAAGCTTACTTGGTAAAATTTACGATTAAAATTTCATTAAATAATAAATTCTAACATTTTGGTAGTACATTATAATAATGACAAATATTGTCCGTTGATTATTTTTAATATATATAATTATATTATTTATGTAAATAATTGAGTGAAATAAAAACGTATATAATTGTAAAAATGTAAAAATGCTATATAATTGTAATAAGTACATGATTTTGATTTTCCATGGTACATATTGTGTAAGATTTACCATATTCTATGTTACACTCTAATGTTATTATAAACAGAAAGTAATGTGTGTATACATCAGAATTAAAGAAAAAACAGTTTAAAAGTTTCTAAAAGATTAAAAATTTATATGATTATCAATTATATACTTTATACATATAATTTTAAATATATGGCATCATGCCTATCTATATATTACTAAAATTTGCAATGAATATTCATTATGAATAAGAAATTAAATATTAAATAAGTAAGTGCATATGAAATATAGATTTATAGTAAAATAATGTGATATATTTTCTGCAAAATTGAAGTGTAATAGCAAAAATTGAGTGAGGAAATGAGAACAAGTACGATTGTTGCGTTGTGTTGAACAGCACTATCGAAGCGAATTTGAGTTAGAATCTCTCGATATTTCTCTATACTGACTTTCAAAACAGGTCGTTTCTCTGTAATATTCGTACCGGTTTTCATGTTAACGTGCTACTTATAATTGAGTGTGGTTATTTACGTTACCACAATGTACTGCGGAACTGCAGGAACTTGATTAAGTGACGCGATTGTAAGATACGCCCTATGAAAACACTAACATTATCTCTAACCCCCTTCAACACAATTATTGGGTAATATGTAATTCGGATGTCAATTGTGAATATTTGTGGCTAGACACGAACTTGCGTAATTATTATATTGACTTATCAGAAATAGTTAATTATCAAACATATGTATGTGTTTATACAAATATCCATGCAAAATCTAAAAAGTAATACATGTACATAAATTTATTGTATATATTTAATATGTAAATATAAAGTATATATAATATGCATAATATTTTTTATGAAATATGTAAGCATTTCTTGTAAAGATTACAAATTATAATATATTTTTCTAATGAAATAGATTATATTAGTTATCATCTAAAAATCGTATTAAATTCGTATAAGAGTTTAGTAGTAAAAGAACTTTGTTACTTAACTCTTTCAAATATTCTCTAATATTAAAAAAAAACTTTTAAATTTAATGTACTTACTTTAATTAAAGTATCTGTTTTTAATACAATTAA
The DNA here is from genome assembly GCA_018907185.1 of Platyscapa corneri. Classification (NCBI taxonomy): domain Eukaryota; kingdom Metazoa; phylum Arthropoda; class Insecta; order Hymenoptera; family Agaonidae; genus Platyscapa; species Platyscapa corneri. The sequence goes on along the minus strand of JACCHW010000011.1, from coordinate 6,240,500 downwards.
AGTTACTAATTTTTTATTTATCTTTTCAAATTGCACTGTACGCTGCAATTTATGATTTGCTTAATTTATTCTAAATAAATTCTTTGTTTATAATTTACTTAATAAAAATCAATATTATATATGAAACTGTTAGTAAAATATGAAAATTTAGAACTAGACTACATGTTTACATTATAAGTATGATATAAAATCATAAAAGTTATATTCAAAACCTTAAAATGTTGTATTAGCAACATAATGACTTAAAAAAAAAATATATTCATATTTTCATAAAATGCCAGATATAAAATATGATACGTGGTTAAAAAATTTAAGAACTAATTAGTATACTATTATTTAATTTAATCAATTGTTTAAATTAAAGCAGTTACTCACCATCTTTTATATCTATCTAATGCTATAATTTTAATCAACTTTATTAGAAATGTATTGAATAAACATTGAATATTTAATACTACGCATTATTTTCGCTTTTACGACATAACCTATGTAATGTACGAAACATATAAAAAAGTTATTTCGAAAACCATATACTTTTAAGGTTACATATCCATAAAGTTATAATAAAATATAAAAAATTCTGTATGGTATCCTTAAATATAGTTTTTACTGAATAAACTGGTTTTTTGATTCGATGAATTATTTTTATGTACGTAATTTAAGGAATAATACTATAACGAAAGTTTTTCAAATATAAATAAATTAGTAATTAATATAAAGATAAAATAAATTTTTTAAATGTTGACAAAACAAAATTAATGCCATTATAGCTAATAATTTGCTCGCACAAACATTTTTTATCACCATATTTAAAAATAACTGTTATATAAAGAAATTGAGATGAATTCGAAATCCAGTTTTTATCAAAATAGCTCTATTATACGTTAAAACTTTCCTTTTATCTTCATTGTTTTCATTTTCTAATTCCGTAAAAGTAAATAAAAAATTTTTTATTAGTATTATAAATTAGCAAATTATAAAGTATTATATTATAAAGTATTTAAATTTGTATTAGCACTGTAACTATTTATTTAGCTAAATATTCATAAAATTTATAAAAAATAACATTCATAATTTATTATTAGCGTAAGTAAATATAAACTGTAATAATAATGATTAATAAATTTATTAATTATTTTATATTTTTATCTCGTTATTATATTATTACTCTATATTATTTATATAATTCAATACAAAACGTGATTTATATAAATAATTATATCTTTTCATATGAATATTTTATTATATTGAATAAAAATTATATGTAGAAATATAATATGTAAAATGATAAAAATCTACAACAATACGTAATTAAAAATTTGCTAGCATTCTTAATTATACTTCTAAGTAGTTTTTAATTAAAAAATAAAAGAACATATTATCGAAGTCTTAAACTATTATACTACAATTATTACACGAAATTTATCATTCATATTCATTTCATTAGCAATATTATAAACTATATTCTCATTTCTAGTTTCTTAAAATTTGTTATATAATTTTGAAAGATACTTTTTTTTGCAATTAGTAATACAATTTTATTGAAAACTATAATAATAAGGAGAATCAACATTTTACCCTTTCTGTTATGAAGAATCTACGGACGATGTATGTATATGAATATATATAAGTCTAAGTTAAACAAAGTACAGTTAAGAGCATTGACTCGGTTGAAGCGATTCTCGTCTCGATTTATCCTTTTGAGTGATTAATATTCGATAACTATAGACTTATTTAGTTTACGAAAATTTTATAGAATGAATAAAATTAATAATGAAAGCGGTATTTAATAACAGATTTTACTAAGGTTATATTAAAATATATTTAAATATTTGGTGAATACTTAAATATGAAAAAAATTACATAAATTATTAGCTTTGTTTGTTTGGAATATAAATAGTAAAATATAATTTAACAGAAGTAGTTGAGTATATTAGAAGTTAGTATGGTATTAGCGCTTACATATTTAGTCGACTAGGGCTAATTTTTTGTTTATCTAAAAAATGTTTCTTGAAGTTAAGACAATTTGTATATTTTGGAAACATGTATTTTCTATAATTTATGTTTATTTTGTATAGTATCATTCAATTTTCAAATTTTTTAAATACATCTTATTCAAATCTTTCTATTAAAATAATTAGTTTTAAAAAGGAGGCAAATTTGAATACTTTTTTAATGATGATATAAATTAAGAATAAATTTAGATTAACGTCAGTTTTATAATTTACTATTTTAATCAATGCATTTTTGTGGCCATTATTAAAAATATATAAGAATTATAACAATTATTAATATTATTTTCTTTTAATGAGCCTCTTTAGTATTTATTATCGATACTTTTTACTAAAGTTTTCTTAGTTACATATATTTAAATATGTATTAAAAATAAATTTTTTAAAATAATTTATTTTTATATTATTATTTTATATTTTATCATCGATTATTGTATTTATTTAACTATAATGGATATTACATAATCAAAGTTTTCTGTATGAATGTAATGTGATATCATCACGTTCGTAATTTCTTTAAGATCGAACTGTTATATTTAGTTTTAATCAATAGTATTAAATTTACGAAGGCAACAGATTTACTTTGCTTTAAGTTTAATATAAGATTTTATTTAATTTAAAAAAAAGCGTACTACCAATTCCTTAAAAATATAAATTAAACAACTGTAATTATTAAAAATTTTTATTAAAACAGAGTGAAATATTATAACTACATATATTAAAAATAACATTGTATAGCTTATAGATAATAATTGGAAAATCAATTTTGATATTATTTTTTAATTCAGAGCCTTAAATAATGTTTTAAATTTTTCTTATTGAATAAATTCATATTGCGCATTGCATTGATAGTATCAATAATAAATCAAAATAAAATTAAAATTATAAAGAATAACATCGGCATTATACATAATTAAAAAGAATTTCAAAGTAAGACAAGGTAACCCAAGTTGTTTTAAGGAGTATTTTGAATTCAACCCAGTACAACTGATATTCATGATCTGAAAAATCTTCACAGAAGATCTAAAAATGAAAGAAAATATATGAACGACGGATGCGGGTAAGGTAAGAAGAGACGATGAATAATACGGGAATGTAGGGAAAGGTAGGTGTATTCAAGTAGGAATGAGAAAACAGAAAGAGTGAGTGAGACAGAAGGAGAGAGATCGAAGGGACGAAAGAGAGAGTGAAAGAGACAGAGAGACAGACAGAGAGAGAGAGAGAGGGTAATACGATGAAGTAACGTGAATAGTCTATGGGAGACGCTGTACAGAAGGTTTAAGGGATCGCGGAGCCGCAGTCGTACCTCTGGCGTCAAGATCGCGGAGGTGGAATTATTTTCAACTTGTTCAAAGGTGCGACGAAGACAAAAACCGGCCGTGCGCTCTCGCGAGCTTTGAGTCTCCAATTAGTAAACACCAATTTTTTTCTTAATATTATTCTACAAATTTCTTGTTTTTTGTAATTTATGTTTCGCTTTTAATTCTACTAGTATATTCAAAATTTTCATTCCATATTTATTCGATTTATATATATAAATATTGCATTATTTCTGAATTTAAATTTAATCTTTTAATATGCATTTCTGTATAATTTTTCCATTTCTTTATAAAATGCAATAAATTGATTGATTTTTTATACAAGTTATGAATATATGTATATATATTTAAGAAATAATTATTAATATTTAGATATTCAAATAAAAATTATGGTTTATTTTTGTTCATAATATTAATAATTGTGTATGGCTTTTTAAAAGTTATTATTATATTATCGATTTATTTACCATATTATTATTTTTGAAATTTATTATTGTGTTATCGCTTAATTTATCATATTATTATTTTAAATTTTATTTATTATTTTCATTATAAAATAGTTTACCTCCTTGCGAATATCTGGATCAGTGAAATTATTCATATATTTAATCTATAGTTGCAGAAAACTTAAAATGGGTAATTAATTGATATGTATTCTTTTTCAATATTAAGAAATACATGTTTAAATATATGTGTATTTATTCGTAAATTTATAAGGGGCCATTTATTGCATATATATATATATATATATATATATATATATATATTTATTCAATTGTAAAAACTAATAAAATGTAAAAACTAATCTAAATAATATATATATGTATATATAAACACACACACATTATTTTACAATATTAATGTGATATTAGGTAATAAATCGTTACCTTTTGTGCCTTTTTTTAGGCATCAAATCAAGATATATATATAACCATATTTATTATCTAATTAATATTGTTTATAAAATAAATAAAATAGTTAACGTGGTTTTTTAATGATTTTAGAATAACATTTAAATTTTTAGTAATTGAGCTTTTTTAAACGGAAATATAAATGCAGTTTTATTAATAATTAAAGCGAACATATTTTTAAAAGTACACTATTTAGGATATCGCATTATTATAATTGAATTATAATAAGAATATCGAGTGGAAAAAGCATGCATTATTAATTTTGTATTAGTAGATTTGATCATAATATGACAATTGACGATTTGAGGAACTTTTCTCTTTAAATTATTTGATGAGATTATTAATAAAGCATTACATTAATTAAATATAAATGCTTAAATTCTAACATTATTATAAAAAAAATAGAGTAACATTTTATTAAATAAGAAAATTGTATAAATTTATAAAAAAAAATTTAATTTTATTGTAATATTTTGTATGTTTAAGGGTTTCTTAGGTTTGTATTAAATACAGGTCATGAGAAGCTTTTTTAACATATGCATAAATTTATTTGATGGTATTCTCAATCAATGCATTTATCGAATTTTTAAAAATGTTTTAGTACTTATACTTTTCTCAATTACGATATTAACTTTTTAAATATAATTGTTATTGAAACCTTCGTATTGTAGTTGCGTAATTTATATAATGTTTTGTTAGTGAAAAAAGTTGTTAATTTGAAATATATTAAAATAATTACATTCAGTATATCATTAAGTAAACAGAACGATTATTTAACAGAGTTTATATCTTTCACTAATTTCTTAATTTATCTGTGATTCAAACTTTAATAAAAAAAATAATTTTATTCATATGAATTGGTGATCATGAGGAATAAATGCGAAAACAATTACAGAAAAAATGAAAGTATTTTAAATTTCAGAAAATCTATCTTCTTTTTATAAATTTAAAATTTTTAAAATAATTAATTTTTTTAAATAAGTTCATGAAATAAATGAAATAAATTTTTATTAGATTAAAAATTAAACTTAAATAATCAAAGTTTTTCTAATTTCAAACTTGAATCTAATATATTTTAATTTAAAATTTTCAAGTATTTAAATATCAAAATTTACTTTTATAATTTAAAACAAATATAATATGTTTATCTAAAAAGTACTTTGATTTAAGTTTGGTTCACACTTCACCACAGAAGACCCAAGTATTGTATCAGTACCTATTTATTACACAGCACTCCATCGATAATCCATTAAAGCTTTACAAATAGAATACGGTATCATGACTTTTATAGTTTTTTTGATGACTTCAGAAAAACAAATGCAGTGAAGGAACTTATCACATTAATATTCATATTTATTCATATTATCGATAATATATGATTGTTCATATTTAGAATTAGTCTATATTAAATTTTAACATTTTATATTTATGGATATGAATATATTTTTGTTTAAATAAAACTGATTTATGTTGTTCAGAAACAAAATTGCATTTATAATTTTATATATGTTTCAGAATTGTAGTAATATTACAAAAATAGCGCAATTTTGCTGTTTAAATTATTTAATAAATGTTTTTAATTATATGTATTAAATTTTTGTCTTTTTAAAAAACTTATCATACTTATTAAATAATAAAGGTAAAATTTTTAATTTACCGCGCATGAGCAATATTATTGGGGCTAAAATATCTAACATTTATGGTTTCGATAATGAAATTTCGACCTATCTATCTATGATTAAAAAATATTAATTCAATATCTTATTTTTTTATTAGAATTTTGAAGGACATATACGTAATGAAATTTTGTAGATCAATGATATTGATACGAATCAAATAATCAGTAAAACTTTTTAAAAAATATATAAAAAAATATAAACTACATTTATATATAAAAACTATTGCTTCGAAATTTAAAAATTAAAAAAAAAAATTGAAAACATTCTATTAATTAAATAAATATAATTAAAAATATTGAATTTCTCTGTGATAAATTTTGTGATTGTTATTTATAAGGTTAGTACTACGTTATGAAATATTTAAAGATTTTAAACGACAATAATAATTATTGATACCAAAGAAGAACATAGATTACCAATTAAAAGTAAGAATATCAATTACAAAAGATTAAAAGAATAATATAAATTGCAACAGAATTGAAAGTGAGGATAATAATGATAAAATGTTAAAATAATATAAAATTTCGGCCATTTTCACTCATATTACTAATCTAAACAATACCAAAATTGAAATACTGTTGGTACATAATAATACAAAACACTCTCAATACTATTCCAGTTTTGGCAATAGACCTGATATCTGTGATGTACGTGCTTTAGAAAAGACACTATAGGCAAACTTACATTCGACGCATTCTTCAATTCGGCAATGACGTGACAGGAACCGATTAGTAAGAATTTCAATTGCTTTAGATGCAGAACTACGCTAAATATACGTGTATATATTTATAAATTTATATATTTTAGGAATACAAATTATTATATTTACTGGTGCATCATAGAAGCGTTAATAGACTATGGAAAATAATAGGCAAATAACGAATGAAATTTTTACAAGTAAAATATGTATGCCATTTTATTATATTGACTATATTCATATGTATTATATACAAAGAATCTACTATTTTTTTTATATTGAAGATTTTTTAGAATTTAATATGAACGTAGTATAAATAGTTTAAAATTAAATAATATAATTCAATAATTAGTATCTAATTTCATAAAACACTCTATTTTCATAAACCAAATGCACTATGTAAAATAATATAACAGCCACATCAATTATTTATAATCATGTGTAAAATTGTGTTTTTCCCAAAAAAATAATTAAAAAGTAGAAATACTTATTTAACAAATTTGTTAAATTTCCTTTTATGTGTATTAAGTTGTGTATGTGTGTAGTTTACACAGTATATAGGCATTAATCTTATTTAAGCTTACTATTTTTTAATTGACTGCACATTAATTATTTATACTGACTGATAATATCAGAATTACGTAACATAGATACATAAAAAAATTATTATTATACTTAAATTACAGTTCGAAAAAAATTATAAGCTTATATATATTTTTTGAAATTAATTCATTATTATGATACTACAAATATATAGAATTTAAAAAAATTTGAAATTTATGTTACTTTATGGTTTTTTGTAATATGTCATTTTTAAAGGAATTTTTTAAAAAATTCGGGTATATTTTATATTTTATTTATTTAGAATGAATTAATGCTATAAAAATATATTTACAGGAGTATATTTATGTAATTTTGAAGTATGATTGCTATTTTATCAAGAACAATGAGTTCTGATTTCTTAATATACATTTAACTTGATATAAGCTAAGAATAAATTAAATTGAAGTATTTTTACCTAAATTAATAATAAACGAAGACTGCAGAAAAATCATTATTTATCACAAAAATTGAAAGTTCTTAAATAATTTAAAATCATAATTAATACAATACTTTATACAATATATTAAACTTTACATACTGTATTTTAATATAGCAAAATTGAAAGCAATTTTTTATGGAATGACTTTGAATGTAACTTTGGATAGTAATAGTTAAGAAAAAATAAATGAATAAAATTTTTTTTTCAGCATTTATTAAATTAATTTTTATTCAATTTTTCAGTTGAATAATGAGATAATAATATAATAGTATAAAGAAATACGGATTTTATCTAAACATAATATCTAAGGATCGTAACAGATATTAAAAAAAAAAAACAATTGACTATCAGTTTCATGTATGAAATAAAAAATTTTACACGGTATACACTATTTAATAAACTTACTTTAATTATCGAAATGAAATTATTTAACAAAAATATTTGCTCAGTAAAAGTTAAATCTAAAAAAGTTATTCTAATATTTATTAGTTCTTTTATTTATTTATGAATAAATGGGAAAAATTTAGGAATAAATATTTAGGTAAACTTTTTTTATTTATATAATAATGCAATTTATTCATTGCCTAGTTGATAATACTTACATATAATAATAATACACGATTGTTTAATAAAGTACGATAAGTAATTAATTCTATGTAGTATTTTAATTCATATTTTATTTCCTTGACAGATTCATAATGTAATATACATATATCTTTCTCACTCTTTTTCTCTTTTTCTTTTGACGTTATTCGCTAGACTCTCTCGCATCGTTTAATTTTATTTAGCGATCAAAGCTAGTGTTTACGTATTTCAATATATAACTCACGCTGTTCTCGATTACATAAAGAATAATCACGAAAATATCTAGAAAAAGATAGAAACTAAAAGAGAAAGAAAAAAAAATATATACAAGGGCCAGAGTAAAAAGGGGTACCATGAAAATATAGAGAACGTGGATAGTAATTTTGATTCATTGCGTGTGGAAAGAACGTAACTGTTGTTGTCGATAAAGCAAATTAATTAAACAGTCTCTCTTTTTCTTCTCTTTTTTTCTGAGGCACACATGTTATTATATGAATTACAGGAGGATTTTATTAGTGCGAGTAGCCAACTCACGGTCATCAATTAGCCTTCGTGATGACTTTCTCTTTGTACTTTCGCAATAATTTTTTGTAAGAAAAGTTGCTTAAATATTCCTAACTATTATAGTTTTAGCTTTATATATTTAAAAAACTTATAAATTGTTATTAAAAATACAAGCATATGTACTAGATGCGAATATTCATTAAAAAATAACCAGTTGTATATATTCATTATCTCGAAATCAAAATTACTCAAATTTATGTAAAACAGTATTGCTGATCGTTACATATTTGATCCTATTTAGATTAAAAAATACACTGTAATTTCTCATACGTCTTAGATTTTAAAATATCAAAATATAGATTTAAGGCTATTATCATAAAATTACAGTACAAGTTTAAGATAACGATAAAATTAGATATATATTTGATTTAATAAATCTTTTAAAAACTTTTCATTTTATAATATATATTTCTTTAAGTTAATAAATCTATTTGCAAGGGTTGCTGTTGTCTTTAAATAGTATTAGCTTGAATTCTATATGAAAAATTTTTATTAAAATTGAAGTAATAAAATTTTTAAATAAAATTGTTCAAAAAATTGTTTAATATTTCATGATAGAGTGGGATAATATATTAAAATTTATTTTAAATATTACGTGTATTTTAATTTAGTTTTTTATTAGATATAATATTTATTTTAGAGTTATGTATTATACCTGCAATATTTTTTATTTTATTAAATTATGTTCTATAATAATTTTATTAAATCTGAATGTATTAAATGCAGTTATTAATAATTCATATTAATTTTCATTTTTTATCTCTATTTGATAAAAATAGCAGTATCCAAAAAGTACATATTAAATAAATTTGATAAGGAAATAATAAAAATAAAATTACATTTAAATTAATATTTTTAATAAATGTATGAAATTCTTAGGTTTGTATTAAAGCTAAATTATTAAGTAAATATATGGAATTGAAATATTTTCATGTAATATTTAAAAACTAATTCTGTATTATAGTTTAAATCTTAAATAATTCTATTTTTATGGTTTAAAAGTGTAAGCGTATAATTTTAATAAAAATTTCTAAAGAAAATTATTAAAGAAATTTTTATTAGAATCAATTTTTTTTACATATTATAAATGTATTTATGTAAAAATGTAATCGTATTTAATCTGTAATATAACACTTTTAAGTTTAAAATATGTTCAAATATGTGCATCTCAAAGAACAGCTTCAAGGCATACACAGAAGCGATTTACTTAATGTTATAAAAATAAATGTTTTAATATGTACAATAAATTTGCAGACTTCAATGTAATGGAATAGTTTTTTTATCTAAAATGATAAATGAAATAACGTTTAAAAAAATAACTAAATATTTATATTTAAATGGTTTTTAATTTACTGTAACTTTTTTTATCATTTAAATAAGACATCATAAATTTAACTAAAAATTAAAACTTTAAGAAACTTACCGATTTATTCCATAAAAGAGCTCGTATAATCAGTTACAGAAACCAAACATCAAAAATATATATGGATTACGATTGTCGTTGTGCAAAACTTTATTTACTCTCTTTATTTTTTCTTTCACTCGTCCTCTATATTTATATTTAGAACAGATGTTTTGTCGAAATTACTTTTGTATTGTATTAAAAGCTTCTTGCAATATTTGTGAATAAAAAATATTTTTTATTTATAATTGCTTGTGTTCTTTAAGAAGTATGGTTATAAATTGACCTCTTCAAACAAAAAAATTAAAAAAGATATATCAATATTTCAATCGTTTCAATTGTTTTATAAAAAGTGATACATTTTATAAATTTTCAAGCTGATTGAAAAATTTTAAAAGTGACGTAAGTTTGCTTCAGATTGTATACGTATGTATGTATGAATATTAATTTGAATACGATATAACGAATATGGATATAAGTGTTATAAAAAAGCATTTTCTTCACTGTTCAATTATTATTATAGATACTTTAAAAAATTTTTAGTTTAATAACATTTAATGTTTTACCTCATAATTCAATAAATTATATGATTTCGAAAATTCTTATGCTTCACCTTTTTTCATATTTTAATTAATTCTTAGAGATATATGTTTCCAATATATAATATGGAAGCATTTGTTTAATTTTAGTATAGTTTGTATAACCGTCGATAATTCATTTTCAATCATAAGCTCTTTAATGACAAGCTCTATTTTAATAATAAAACTGATCTAAATTTAAGATTATTAGTGAATTATACTTATAGGTATTTTCTAAAGTAATTTCAATTTTACGTTTCAATAATAATCTTCTTAGATTAAAAAAGCAACTTTTAACGATCTAATTATATTTTCCCTTACATTTAATGGGTAAAAATATTTTATAAAGATCAAAAAACTGTCACAGATTTGCTGAAGAGAGCATGAAAATCTCTGGCAGTCATGGGTATAGAAGATCGCACGACGACCTTTGGACGCAAGCGTTGCTGCACTATCACACGCTGCGGAGCATTTGCGCTTGTATTGACGTTCGTAAGCAGCGTCGTTATAACAGGCATTCTCGTATGTCACTTTGCACCCTGTGTTGACGGTAAGATCGACCAACACCGCGATCTTGTTGATTGGGAAGAGTCTTCCATGTTCCGGTCTGGAAGGAGTTTCGGTAGATCACGTGATAAATTGAACGTTAGGTTACCAAAAACTGTGATACCGCAAAGTTATGAACTGTACCTTATTCCATTCATCTGGAAAGGGAATTTTACTTTCAATGGCGAGGTATAATATAATTTTACTATTATCTCATTTTCTATTGTTTTTATATATATATATTGCTTTACATTAATTATCGCAAAATTATAATAGATGTAGAATGGACCGATGAATGAAACTTTATGTTACATTTATATTTATTATTTCATTGATGATTTTTATTGAATCTACGCTTTTGATTATAATAATCAACTAAAAATTATTTCAATTTTGTAACATGAAATATTTTATCATAAAACTAGGTAATGTAAAGATATTTGAATAACTATCAAGCTTGTTTTAAATCTTATAATACAGGTAAAAATAGTTGTAAGCGTCGTAGAGGATACAACGAATGTGACGTTACATGCTGTCGACATGGACATTGATGAAAAATTCACTAGCGTTACAGAATATCCTGTAACATCCAATGCTAGTAAAATGATAAAAATAAATCATCAATCTAATGATACAGTTAGACAATTTCATGTTATACAGTTGTCAAAAACATTGAAAGCTGGAAAACAGTATTTAGTTCATTTGAAGTATATTGGACGACTCAATGACTATCTTCAAGGCTTCTATAGAAGTTCGTATATTGTCAATAAACAAACGAGGTTCGTTAAGCAACAGATTCTTTATTAAACTTTTGTTATACAATATTTTTCGCAACTTTAAATTTATTGCATTTTTAACGCGTTTTATAAATAAATTATTTATTAATATAGTTAATTCATCTGAATTAATTCTTTCTACAACTAAATATAAGAAAAATATAATACATAATAATTTTATTTAGATATGATTATTAATTTCATAAATTACAACTAAGGTGTAAGAAAAAATTATATAGCAAACGCGTCAAGATGTACAAATATATATATATATATATATACATAAATTTTTGAAATAGTATAATCTTTGTTTCTGAGTATTTGCTGTATTAAAATAAGCATTCAAAGTTATAGAATATTGTTAATTTTATATATTTTGATATTACATTACAATAAAATAAATCTGGGTTATCGAAATATAATTTTTATCACTATTCGTCAAAAACGGATTAAAGGCTGCATATTGATGAAGCTGTGATTTAAATGCATGTAGATGGATCGCTACAACACAATTCCAACCGACCGATGCACGTCGAGCTTTTCCATGCTTCGATGAACCGGCATTTAAGGCTAAATTTCAAATTAATATAGCGCGACCCCTTAATATGACTTCTATCTCTAATATGCCGAAGGAGAGAGAATCAAGACCAGTGTAAGTGTCTTTAGAATTATCGTTTTATTATTTAAAATTTACGATCGATGATATTTAAAAAATTCTTTAGCGTGTACAATAAAAATATTCATTTATTGTTATTTTGGATTAAGTAATAGAAAGACATTATTTAAAAAACAAGTTAAGTAATATTAATCTATATAGTAATATAAAATCATTAAAAGTTATAAGATATTTGTATAATAGGACAATATTATCTGTAAATATATTATGATTATTTTTTATAAATCTACTATTTAAGTAAGACTTAAATATAACGATATAAAATACAAAATGTAGGAAAATAATTCGTATCAGATTATTCCGTCTCCATATAAAATTTATTATAAAGTAACTAATTATAATTTTTTTAAATTACATTTTATATTTGATCGAATGTTTTAAAAGTTTTATCCAATATTACATATACAAGATGGAAATGTATTTCATCACATCATTTCCATTCTTTCCTAGAAAAAATATGAACAAAGCGAATTTTTATTTCAAATCACAGCTTTATGTTAACGATTCATAAAATATACGTATAAAATGAAGTAAATATGCATTAAGGCGAAGTATCAAATGAAAAAAATTACATAATTAATTGTAGAGAAGGTCTGCCCACGTACGTATGGGATCACTTCCAGCGTTCGGTACCGATGTCAACGTACCTTGTGGCATTTGTCGTCGCAGACTTCGATGTCAAACATTCAGAGGATAGCAATGTCAGTGTCTGGGCACGTAAAGATGCTTTACATCAGGCCACTTACAGTCTGAGAATTGGTCCAGAAATCCTGCGTTACTTCGAGAACTATTTCCAAATTAAATTTCCTTTGCCAAAAATTGATATGATTGCACTACCGGATTTCTCTGCAGGTGCTATGGAAAACTGGGGATTGATTACTTACAGGTTGCTTATTTTTCATTGCATTTAAAAATCTTCCTATAGTTACTTCTTTAAAGCGATTATTACGTTTTTTTAATTATACTAAAAAACTATTTATTATCTTGCGATTTTAAATATAAAACTTATATCGAAATAAAAGAACTTCATAAATTACAATTAAACTGTGTGCTAACTATATAAATAAAATTAATAAATCATTTATATTTATATGACGAATGGAATAAAATTTAGTTACAAATTAATTCAAAAATTTAGAGCTCTAAATTATTTTTTCCTTTCACTTTGCTAACAGTCAAATAGTTAAGTAATATTTAAACAGATACAGTACCAAATATTTAATAAATATTGTAAATTAACTTGTATTGCACACGTTTCTAATAAATTCATTTGTTAAACTTATATTTATTAAATTTTATTTTTAAGTGGCTCTTCACTATAATTATATTGGCAATAATACTTGCAAAATATTACTTTAGTAATTAATAATTTAAAATCCATATTTTTATGAATTTTTTTCATTGCAATTAAAAAATTTTATTTTATTGTAATTATAGAGAAACGGCTCTATTATTTCAAGATGGAGTATCTACGGCTGGTAATAAACAACGAGTAGTAGCAGTAGTTTCTCATGAGCTTGCGCATCAGTGGTTCGGGAATTTGGTAACTCCAAGTTGGTGGACCGATTTATGGCTTAATGAAGGTTTTGCTAGTTATGTAGAAAATATTGGAATTGATGCAGTAAGTTTAATTTTATTCAAACTATTCACGTGTATTTTACTATTATTATTTATAATTTCTAAGTTAAAAGTCAATTTATACCTATATACTTTCTATATTCAATTTAATTTGTACTTTCGTAAATAATAACAGTAATTTAAACAGCTAAAAATTGATTATAGGGTATTAAATTAATTGAAACACTATTTTCTAGTAAATAGAAATGAATGATAATTATTGATAGTTTTAACATATGATACAAAAATAATAAAGTATCAATTAACGATTTGAAATATCTTACTGCATAAAATTTATTATACTAGATTAATTTAATTTTAATGATTACTTCTTTTACAATATTTTGCAATTATTATATAAAAATGTTTCAAACTTTTTTGTTTATTAAATATAAAAAATATTTGATTGAAACGGGAAAAATTGAAATATATCAACAAAATTTAATATTCGTATATAATTTTTTTATATAATGTATAATTTAGAAATATTTATTATTTAGATAATTTTATATGATTTTATTTATAATATATATGTACGCATATACGCTATTTCCGTTTTTAATTTGAGATTTCAAAACTTTTGAAAAATAAAATAATTACAAATCAATTAATTTACACGATATAATTTCATTTAAAAAAATTAAGTTTGCATAAACTTAAAATATATTATAAGAAATCATATTTTCAATATTTTCATTTACATAACAGTATATATCATAGAATATACAATTAAAAAAAAATTGATATTCGAATTATACCAGTAAAGAAAAGATAAAAATAAAATGATACGTGCTATTAATTTTTATTACAGAAGAAATATATGTGTATATAATATATGTAATAATTTTTTAACAAACTTTTTTACGATCATTTATGTAATTATTTTTTTTGAACGACTGCATTAATGTTTATTAAAAACATTACTTTATATTTTTTGTTCATTTTTTCACTTTAAATATTCATATAATTTTCAAATTATTGAATTTATACATCAGTTCAGACTATAAAGTCTTAAGTTTCTGAATATTTACAACTATTTTAAAAATTTCCTAGTTATTGAAAACGTGATTTATGTACGATTATAAAACAATATAAATACTGCGATATAATTATAAATGAATTAATAAATATATTTGAAATTATTGTATTATCTTCTTTAAAAACTCTGGAATTTTTACAATGAATAATACAATAAATTATTCTTTAGATAAAATAAAATTAAGAGATTAAAGTATGAATTAAATACTCTACAATTAAGTTTTAATCATATATATTAATTTATCATAATTAAATTATAAATTTTTATAAGAAATAAATTTTAAATATTCTTATATAAAAATTTCATGCATTTTAACTATTTTATTTGTAGGTGGAACCAACTTGGAAAGCTCTGGAACAATTTGTTGTTCACGATCTGCAGAATGTTTTCGGACCGGATGCACTCGAATCATCTCATCCCATATCTGTTGCTGTCGGAAATCCAGATGAAATCAATGAAATATTCGATCGTATCTCGTATGCTAAAGGCGCTTCAATAATACGCATGATGGATCATTTTTTGACTACTGCGGTGTTCAAGAAAGGTCTAACTAATTATCTTAATGCAAAGTAAGTTTACGATTTCTAATGAAAACATATGTTGCTTTGAAATGTGTTGATTACGAATACTGTTCAGTTCATTAATTGTATTATGGTATTAAAATATATAGCAATTTTTAATATCCTGTATTTGTAAAAAAATAATATTTAATATATACATATATATATATATATATATATATATATATATTATATACACACACACATATATATTATAGAAATATAATTGAACTGTTTAACAATATAAATAAATATAAAAAGTATACAAGTAACTTTTTAAGAATGATTCATTTAATGCTTAATTAGTATTTATTTTTATGTGCATAGCATTATATAATTACGAATTCACAGGGCATACAAGAGCGCAGAGCAAGATGACCTGTGGGACGCATTGACAAAACAGGCGCACGAGGACAATGTGCTCAGCAAGAATATGACTGTTAAACAGATCATGGATACATGGACACTGCAAACGGGATTTCCCGTCGTCACAATCAATCGTAAATACGACAATAATGTGGCTGTAATTTCTCAGGTATATTGTTTACTTATTTACTTTTTTTCTTTAATCTAATAAAAAATATTTCCTTATTTTCTAATTACTTATTCTCACTGTATGCAAATATAAATTTAGTCGCAATTTTAGTATTATAAAAATAAAATGTATTCACTAATTGTTATAATTATAACAATTAATTCTAACAGTTTCCTTTTATTTTTAGCATTAAAATAATTTGTGTAATACTATACTATATAGTACTTTATCATGAGTATGTCAAAAATTTATATTTAATATCGGAATTGCTATAGGATAACAACTGATTTATAATTATAATCAAAATAAATATTTGCATAAAATATACAATAATTTTGTACCATAAATATGTTTTAGGAGCGTTTTATGTTAAATAGTAAGAACAAAAGTGAAAAAACTTCTCTTTGGTGGGTTCCTCTCACATATACATCAGCTAGTAAACTAAATTTTCAAAATACACAACCATTAATGTGGATGAAAGTTGAAAAGACTATATTATTAACAAATATAAGCGCTAATGAAAATGAATGGTTAATCTTCAATTTGTTGGAAACAGGTGAGAAAATTAAGTATCGTGTCTTTCTTTTATTCATTTTAGAATAAACAAATTATAATTCACTTAAAAATATCATATAATTATTTTTATTTTTATAAACCACTTGATTAAAGATTTTTGCATTTTTCTGGATTATTTCATTATACATAATTCAATATATATAAATATTAATACATAAATTCGATATATATTAGAATCTAAAGAAAAAATTTTATAACTATTTTTGTTAAAAATATTAAAAAATAATTTATCAAAATCTTAAAATGTGTGAAAATATTATTATATATTTACAGAATAAAATTTAATTATTGAATATGTTTCAGTTCTGAATTTTCCTACTTTCAATAATATATTTATATATTTATTCGAAAAAAATAGATGTCTTAAATTCAATCCAATTGTCGTAAATATCTATTGTATGACTATTTAAAAATGAAAAATACATTTTCTATTAATTAAAATATTATAAATTATTTCTTGATTTAAATAATACGTATCGTGATATTAAAATTAAGATTATTAATCTAAGTGCACTATTTATTTTCATTGCAATTTAAACGAGAATCTTAAATTAAACCTGAGTTTGAGAATGTATTTTGCAGTGTATAATTTTATGAACAATTAATGAATTAGATATTATCTTGTAAATATTATACAATATTATATTATGAGCAAATAAAATACGAAGTTCACATGCTCATAAAATGAATAGTTTATTACATTATAATATTAATTTCAAACATATAATAGTAAAT
Organism: Platyscapa corneri; assembly: GCA_018907185.1. NCBI lineage: Eukaryota > Metazoa > Arthropoda > Insecta > Hymenoptera > Agaonidae > Platyscapa > Platyscapa corneri. The sequence continues at coordinate 6,222,651 of JACCHW010000011.1, read as the reverse complement.
TTTGTTTTAAATTATTCTCAAAACTAGGTTACTATCGAGTAAATTATGACCAAAGGAATTGGCAGCTGATAATCAAACACTTGAATAGCACGAACTACAAGGACATACCAACGATAAATCGGGCGCAATTGGTAGATGACGCGCTGAATCTGGCTAGAGCTGGTCGACTGGATTACGGAACGGCCCTGGACGTGACTTCTTATCTCGCTCATGAGACTGAATACCTGCCATGGAAGGCGGCCATCACGGCCATGAGTTACCTCGACCGTATGCTCGTCAAGCTGCAGGGCTACGACATGCTGAGGGTAATTTATCAATCGTCGGAATGGTATTCGATGAAATTATTTTTTCGTATTAATTTGAATTGATTTACATCAATGCTATAATATGTTATTGCATTAAACTTAAAAGCTTTTGAACCTATTCTATAATATTTAAAAAATTGAGGGCAATACTTTTATATTGCAGACAAAATAATTTAATATAAATCGCATCACTCTTAATTCAAAAGAACTGTAGCAATGAGTGTAGTAACAATAGTCTTAATATCCACAGAATCACTTCTTAAATCTTCTTGACAACGTATATCGCAATGTCAGCTTTAAGGATGATTTAGATGATCCTCAATTAACCGTATTTACGCGGATAGACGTACTAATGTGGGCCTGCGAACTTGGGCAAGAGGATTGCGTTAACAATGCTGTCAAACAATTTGCCGCTTGGCGTAATACCCCTGATCCCAGCGCTAACAATCCTATTTCACCGAATTTGAAGACTGTTGTATATTGTACTGCAATACGGATGGGTGGAGAAGCTGAATGGAAGTTCATGTGGCAGCGATATTTAGAAACGAATGTTGGGTCAGAAAAAGATTTATTATTACATGCATTAGGCTGTACCAGAGAGACTTGGCTTCTAAGCAGGTATCTTAATTGGGCTACAAGTAGTAATTCGTACATCAGAAAGCAAGATTTGACCAGAGTATTTGGATCCGTGGCGAATAATATTATTGGCCAACCCTTAGCTTTTAATTACTTCAGAAATAAATGGTCTGGTTTGAGAGAATAGTAAGTATACACAAAATTTATTTTTTACAACTTCTACTTGCTATTTCGTTAAATAATTTAACAGAACACTGATGCCGAATTCACAATTAGTTAAATATTTATTATTAATTAAATAATATAATTACTTAAATCTCAGTAATACATGTTTTTCGTTGACCAATGAAATTGAAATTACAACTCACTTGGATAAATATAGATATCTTTCCATATAAATTAATAACATTTTAAATATATTTAATAGAAATAAATTTAATTATTTTAATTAAAAATATTTTATTAATTTTCCCATTAATTCTTTATACAAACTTTATAAAAATTATTATCTTTAATACTTCTCATTTCGTAAAAGAAAATCTTCAATTTAGATACTTTTTTTTATTGGATTTGTCTTCAAAATTATAGCCGAAACGTAAATTATATAATTACCATTCAAAATGATAATAGAATTAAATTTTGTTTTCAAATACGATAAACATTTTTATTAGAAAATTATTGCAGATAAAATGTCACAGTAGATCATAAATTATAATCTATGCGATAAATCACTAATTATATGTAATTTTTCTCATTATAGCTTAGGTAGTGCATTGAACAACGTTAATAGCATCATCAAGTCATCTACGAATCGTATTAATACTAAATACGAACTAAAAGACGTAAGTCATATTTAAACACAAATCGTCTGTTATTTAAATCTGCTACGCTAATTCTTTATAACATTATTTTCTATGGATGTTCGTAAAGTATACATAATATATATTATATATATATATAAATAGTAATTTGAGCTCGTATTTTTCTTTGTGTATAGCTTATTGAGTTCGTCAATGAACATAAAGGAGAACTGGGCAGCGCCTCTCGGTCCGCTGAACAAGCAATAGAAAACGTTCAGGCAAATATTCTATGGCTGGAGAAAAATTATCAGTCTATTTACAAATGGCTGAAAAAAAATTCATGGTAAACAATACAGAGGCTGATATTCGTAGGAATCTCAATGTATATTAAAATATAGAAAACCTTAAGTCATTGTGGAACATTCTATTTAATAGATATCTCACATGGCTAAAAATTTATATTTCTCTTTTGTTGAAGCAACTTATTAGTATAATATAAGTATCGAATGTGAAGAAATTTAATATTAATTTATCTTTTTTAATTATTTTACGAATACATAAAATTATTATAAAATATTTTTACATCATAAGAAAAACATTTAAAAATTTGTAATCAAGTAGTATTTTCTGAAAAATAATTATTTTTAAATAAATTGCTAATATGATAATGGGCTATTTAGCATAATCTTGTACCATTTAAATTAAATTCATAATATAAAAACGGGGTTTTTAAATATCGTAACTATTATTTTTTAATTAAAATTAAATTTTAAATAAATTTTAGAATTATGACGCGAAAGAATTTTTAATTAAAATAATGTTTCTTTGTAATACTTTTATATAATAAAAATAAAAATAATTATTATGCGTAAGAATTAATCTGATCTATCTACATAGAAAAAACTACATAAATACAAGCTTTTACAACTAAGATTGCGTCAGTAAAAATATAAATATGTAATTTAATTGAATAATGTTTATATTAACAATTTTTTTTTAATTTTTCATTGAAAAAAATTAGTTTGTAAATTAGTATTTTGTGAATTAAAATAAAAAATTGTTTATTTTCTATAGAATCAAATATATATTTCTATTTCATAAAATACTTGAATTTTAACAAATTATTAAATGTAAAGAAAGTAATTTTGAAAATAATTTTAAGTCAATATTACTTGTTATTGCTTTTTATATTCTGTTCAATTTATCATTATGATTCGATAGAATTAAAAAATTTTAAATTAAAATTGTGTTTTATATAAATTTTACAATCAAGCCTATAATTATATTTTATATTTGTTCTAGAACTACAATATTTTTATATATATTATATTTTATAAACAGTGAAAATTATTTTTAGTTATCAAAAATAATATGAATATCAAATTATAATCAAATAAAAAATTATTTGATTCATTAAAAATACCTTTTTAATGAATTATAGAATTTATGCATTACTTTAGAATTTTTTAAATGTAATTGTAAATAATTTTGCAATGAAAATTTTATTTACAATATTATAAAAAATACTATTAATAAATATGCTAAAGTATGATTTTTTAAATTACATAATATTTTTAGTCCTTTTTTATTGAGATATTTTAAATTAGATTAGACGTATGTATATAAGTTTTTCTTCCTGTAAAGTAGCTAAAAGGATTAAGTGTTATTTGTACAACAGCATAAAGTCAATAATTACTACACTTTAGCTGTTCCAAATAAAAATGATGTCTACTGATATTATCACTATAAATTATTGTAACTTGCAATATGTTAAGAAAAATATTATTATATTATTACGAAATATGATCACCTCATAAATCATTTTTCAACATAATTCAGTCATTTTAAATAATTGTCTTTCATACAAACTTATATCGTAAAAAATCAACAGATAATAACATATTTAATAAATTTTTAGACGTATTAGTAAATAATAGAGAAAATTAGAGAAAATAAAATGAAAATGAGCACTGTTAATTATTTAAGAAAATTTATTTCTATGATAGGAATAATTTCCATTCAATTTAATTCGATCTTCATTATTCTTCATATCGTTAAGCTTCAATAGTTTTTTTTATATCTAAGTACATTTCAATGTATTACTAATAGCACAACAAGATACAAAAATATGTTAAATATTATTATTAAAAATCAATTATATTTCATATTTTCGTTTATTCTGTATAATTGTCAGTTTAGTTGAATGATATATAATTATAAGATAATTATAATATTATTTATAATAAGTTTCGTTGTTAAATATTATTTTTCTATTAATGCATAACAAAGCTATTTGTACTTTGAATTAGATAGATGATGTTATGATACAATTAAAAAAATTCAAAATTTGAATTATAGTTCTTTTCCATTTACATGATAAAAATGAATGATGAAAATATTGTGAACTTTACACTACAGCTTCATGAAAAACAGAGAATTTCTACTAAATATAAATTAGCAGTATTAAAGTATTGTATTTTTTTACAATAATCAACAATGACCATTTTCTTTGATTCTCAAAAGGAGTGAGGCCAAATTTAAGTATTATTAATAGATGGAACCAAGAATAAAATAATATGTTCCATTTAAAAAAAAAAAAAATCCGAAGAACCTAGCCAATCTTAACTGTAATTTATAAATGAATCTATTTATCGCAATGTCATTATAAATAATATTTAATAAAGTTGTATTGATTTACTAAATCAGTTTTCTTACTTTCCTCTAGTAAATAATATTAAAAGCAAAATTATACACGAAACAGTGAAAATATTACTCTCAATAACAGTTTAATTTAAGAGAAATTGCCATAAATTATTTTCTGTTTATTATTAATATAATTGTAAAATATATATAAATTAATATTTATCATATTGCTTTTACAATTGTTCTGATATTATGATACTTTACAGTAATTATAAATTCGAATTTTATTTGCAATAAAACGTCCTGCAATCAAATTTAACTGTGTCATTAAAATAAGTATACTAATATTTTTAAAAGTCTACGTTTTTAAAATATATCAAAAATTTTATTGTATATTACTTATTAAAATTAAGTAAAAATAATCATATATTTTATTATACGTCAAAGTAGAATAAAGTTACAAATATTAAAGAAATGTGAGACAGATCTGAACCAAGCTGATCTATTTTCTTATATCTTCTAATTTTGAGCAAGCCAAGCATAAATTTTGTCCGAGTATTTATTCATCCATTTTTGATTTTTCTTGGCCTTCTGTATAGCAGATTTCACGAAAGACTGAACATGTAGGGCATCACCCTTATTCGAGAATTCTTCTAACTGAAATTTACAGAATTACAATCATTATTTGAATACTAAATATAAAGTAAAATTTTTATTCATTGATTCATATATCAATCTTTAAAAATTCTTAACATTGAACCTGTGCAGCGTTGATTATTATCTTTTAATTAATAATATAAAAAGTTCTTACATTTTTAATTTGTTCTTGTGTGGTAATATAAGTAGCCAAGCCGTTGAAAAGAGATCCTACTTCATTCCAATTTCGATAGCTATCATTTGCAACAGACAAAAAACACATATTTATTTTATTAGAAAATAGGGGTAAATTATTGGAATAATAAATTGTTAAATATAAGATATTATTTGTAAGTAATAATATCTGTTAATGTAAATAATTTAGTAATTGTGAAACATTCATTTATGTTTACTTATTCTTTTATATATTTAAAATATACTAGCTTGAGAAATATTAGCAAGCATAGAATGTTGAACGGAAATAATGTGCAATTTCGGTACGCTAAATAAAGTAGGAAATGTATACGTATGATTCAAAGCGTGGACTCACTGTCGAAAGGCAAACTCAACTTGAATCAACATGATTAGTAAGTGTCTAAAATATGTGCAATTATGATTTGTAAACAAATAACTCAAAGAGACAATGTAAATGCAAACGCGGAATCATTATTCGTAATTCACTCAGGAATAACGTTCGAATTAGAATGAATAATTGAATAACCATCATCTTGATACAAGAAACTTTCCAGGATTTTGATTAAGGCAAATATAAATTTATTAAAAATAATCAATATTATTTATTATGTTTTGATACTGTTAATAATTATTGCTATAAAGAAAAACGGAGTTTTTAAGTGATTAGCCAAAAGTTAAAATTATTATTATATCTTAAACTTTATTAATAATTATTTTGGAAATTACTTACTAAGCATACAACTTTTGAAGATTCTTTTGGAAATAATTCATAGCTATTTGTAAACCAATTTGACTAGAGGAGTAAACAGAGGATAAGGCAGTTCCTATATCTTGTTTACGGATTTTTGATTCATGTGCTGTAGCAAGATCTAAATACCTGTTCAAAGGTAAATATTTATATATTTAAGCATTTTAATTATTGACTTATTTTTGTATGTTTTAAGATTTTACCTTTCAAGAAGCGTTGTATTCTTTGTACAACCAAGACCTCTCAACATTTCTAAGCCATCTGTTGTAAAAGTTACATTCAAGTATTCATTCCACAATAAGTTCCAGTCATTGTATGTTCCGTGTTCTATAGCTGTACAATACACAGCTTTTGCTATGTTTGGTGTCGTTCTAAAATTAATCAACGTATTATATGCATAACGGGAATAAATAGAGGTACAAATTAATACATCATATTTACACCTAAATATAAGTGTATAATTAATATTTTTTAAGATTAAAATTTTTATTTCTAATTAAAGCAATCTGTATGTTAAGAAAATTTTCTATTTTTTTTATTTAAAATTTATAATTACACTTTGCTTAACTAATGATTGTACTGTCTAGATTATTTATAGTCCACATATATATATCTATTTATATATTTTTAATATAATTTTCATCTACCTGATTTTCATTATTACCTGAACTGTTCAAAATAATATCTGGATTGTTGTATACAGTCAGTGTATCCATACTTGCAGGCAGAAGTTAAAATGAGCTCTCTATTGAATTGATCCAAAAGATTATCCGTTTTCATGTTTTCTTTGAACCCTAGCTTCTTATATATATTAGTTAATAATTTCAAAGTATGACGCACATAAAGTTTTTTAATATCCGGATAACCCTCGATTCTCTGTGCAATATATGACATCGCATTGAAATATGCTTTCCACGGTAAATAGTTGGTTTCTCTAATCAAATATTTGGTGATGTTGAAAGCAACAGCGTAATCGAGATAGCCAGCTCTGGCCAAATTAAGAGAATCGTCTATTATTTGTGCACGATTTACATCTTCGATAATATTAAATTTGTCACTGTTTAGAATTTTAAGCAATTTTTTCCAGCTCTCCATATCGTAATGAACCCGATAAAAGCCGATTTCTTGTACATTTACAATAAACCATGTATCACTTTCTTGTAGTGATATTTGTTTATCTTGTTTTCCTAACCATAATCGAGGTGCAGTATCTTTAAAGTTAAGTTCACTCTCAGTTGTATACGTTATAGGAATCCAGTAAGTCCGATTCTTTGCGTCAGAATTGGAAGGTGAAATAAGAAACCGTTCCTGAAAACGATGAATGTTTCAATTAAATTTCAAATGATTATTTTTAACTCGTATTATGATGTTATAATAAAAAATAAAAGAATTAAAATAAAAGAAATAATATTTATTTTGAAAGGAAAATACATAAGCAAGTACATCTTAGTTGTGTTCGTATAAAATTGTACATAAAAATGATATTTATTTAATATCATAAATATGATTAATATTGAAAATTATAAGAGCATTATAAATGTAAATCTCAAAAATGAATACAATGAAAATAGAAATTTACAGTACTTAAAAATTGAATTATTTATTTAGATAAATTTTTTAATTTTAATTGAAAGTTCAAGACTTTTATTTATTTTATATGGAAATATGAATTGTAAAATTAAATTATTTGCAGTTGAAGTAGTTATTGTAACACTTGCTGAAATAAAGATTAAAAAAACTTGTGCTCATTATTTTCATTTATAACTGATATTCATCTCTTCTTTATCAAAATAATAAATTTAAAATCTGAGAATCAAATGGCAATATGAATATACCTGCGAAAGGAAAACTGTATTGCCAGAACGAGTAGCATTAACAACTGGATATCCTGCTTGTGTCGTCCAGCTACTTATGAAGGTAGGAACATCAACTTCTAGATTTCCTGGGAGCTTGGCTCCGTCCTTATCTATGCGAGCCTGGAACTCAGCGGTAAGATATTCCGGTCGGGTATTCTCATATTTGTGATTTTTCAGATAGTTTTGAAGTGCTTCCATGAAAATCTGGTGACCCAAGCTGTGATCAAACATTCTCAACACGCTTGCAGCTACAACCATTATTTCACTGATTAGAGATAATTTTATCGAGAATCTCATAGATTTTATTCGAACGAAGAAACAAAATTTTTATTAAATGCATTTTCTACTTAAGTTTTTACATTGTTTTCATTAGGTGTTATATATTTATTTTAAATTCAAACGTATTTATAAAGTTTTTATTCCTTACAATTTTCAATCTTAATTACAATAAGAATTTGAGTTAATTATTAATAAATAAAAATTTTTTTTGACAATTTACTTGAATTATATATCAGTACATTGTTTTCTGAATAAATTTAGACGTATGAATAATAAGCATTAGCAGGCTATTATTTATTTGTGTGTGCGTGTGCGCGCGCGCGTAATGTGACTGTTAAAAGAACAAAATCGCACATCTTTAATTTATACTTTTATAAATAATGTTTTATAAAATTTTCTATAAATAAATGTAAATAGTAATTTTATAATTTTATAATTAGTAATTTCATAAATGTAAATAAATAGTAATTTTATTGATGAAATTTGAATTGGAAACAAGTCTGTAAATAAAGGATCTTGTAATTCAAATATGATATGCCTTTTCAGAATATATTAAAATCATAAATCAGATTTTTAACTCATGTACAATAAGACAATATAATAAGAAATAAATTTACAATAAGAAACAAATTTAAAATCTATGTCTTACATTTTTCATAAGTAATTTCGTCAAATGCATCCTGTGCTTCAGTAGCTGTTACGACTTTATTAGTCATCGGATGAGAAGATTCTAAAGAATCAGCTACAAAAGCCATTTGCAAATCAACAAGTACGAATTGTTTGGACAGTTGCCAATCAGGCTCCGTCTGTGAGTAAACGAATTATAAAATTTTCCATAATTAATAAATTGAATATTTTTTAAATATAAAGTTGTAAAATTAAAATGAAGTGAAAAACATAATTTACCAAATCGCTGACTAAATACGAAAAGTATTCAGCAAAACCTTCATTAAGCCATGTAACATCCCACCATTCGCAAGTGACCAAATTTCCAAACCACATGTGAGCAAGTTCATGAGAGATTACGGTATTAACGTATCTCTTAAACGATGCCGATATCTTTGATGTATCATAGGTAAGTCCGTATTCTCTAAAAAAAGATTTTATACTAAATCGTTGTAAATTAAAATATTATAAATAAAAATTTATTTTATGCTTTTGTGAATATGAAATATTTACACCTATATTACTTAATACACCTTTCAAATTATAATGGTGAAAATTTTATATTTCCTAAAAAGATAATAATAGTATTCTTTATAATTTGAAACATTGTGTAGTCCAGAAACTATTTGATAAAATGTTACTTCATTAATATTACATTATGTATTATGATACGGATTATGACTAATTAATGTTAATATAATAATTATCACAAAATTATTTATCTAATTATATTGATAAAAATATCAATGATATTAAATTTTTTATATCATAATGTAAATAATATTTTTATGAATTAAATTATAATCAAAACAAAGTAATCTGAAAAACTTAAATACATATTAAGTTATATTTTTTTAATAAATACTTGGAAAAATCCTTGTTTAATTTATGCATGCTATTCGTAAATTATAAAGACTTTAATTTTAATTAAAACTTAAATACTCATTTCTCTTTTTTTATTAATTTACCTATACGTAACGAGACCCCAATTTTCCATGGCTCCACTTTTAAAATCAGGCACAGCAACAAAATTGATTTCTTTTAACGAGTAAGGAATCTTTGTAAAATTTTCTAATAAATCTAAAGACTTCTGACCCACAACGAACGAATAATTCATATAATTTATTAATTGTGGTTTAGCCCAGATTGATAGTTTTGATGGTATTGGGGGAAATTTCTGAAATTGAAAAACTACAAAGGCAACAGTATATGTTGCCATATAAATACTTGTTTCATAATCATCCCACATTTGATTTTTAGCACTGAAAATATAAAAAACATTTTTGTGGTGTATTTAAAATTAAAATTACTAATAATATTAATAATGTATATTTAATTTTTTGAAAATAAAATTATTCAATGTATTAACTTAATATTTTTTTATATTTTTGTAAATCATATGATTGCAATTCATTCATAATTTAAAAAGTTTTATTTTTCCTTTCCTATTGTTTTTGATATTATTCAATGGAACGATAATAGTCATCTACGCGTATGCTATATCTTTTAGTTCTTTATATGAAAATATGACTTAAATAATCTGAAGCATGAATAATAATCGGTATATTTACTTATAAATGTCCTGTTTTATAGTTTTTACTCATAGGTTTTTACTCTTTTTATGTTTTTTATAACTTATTTACATCTTAATAATTATTATAATTAAAATTAGTTTTTCTTATTCATTTATTAATTATTTAGTTTTTTATATTTTATATCGAATGATGAATTAGAAGCCTAATATTATGGTGATTTACTAGAAATTTTGCAAATATGAATAAGAAAACAAATTTTTGTAGTATTTTCTTAGTATATTTAACCATATTTTTAAATCAATACTATTATTTAAAGTATTTTATAATTTTAAATGTAAACTACATTCTATACTTTATAATAAATTAGCAAAAAATTTATTAAGTGCTTTACTATATTCAATCTCGAATAATCACATGTATACATAAATGGAAAAAGACTGAGATATAGAATATGCTAACTTTATGTAAACTACAACCAGATGTCTCAATCAATACAAATGTATATTTTAATACCATGTAGTTGTGCATTGGAAACTCAGGCCCTACGTTTTATTCATACAATTTATATTTACATATGCAAGTATACTAAATCTTATTCAGTTTATCACAAATTTATATTTATTTCTATGGATAAATAGTATATTAAATAGAACTCACTCTTTTCGTTCTTTAGGAGATGAACCCATATTACTTAAAGTATGATAACCCTCCGGTTTCGCAATGTGTATCGTAAAGTTTGCTTTAAATGATGGTTCATCAAAGCAAGGGAACGCTCTTCTTGCGAATGTTGGTTCAAACTGAGTACTTGCTAACCATCTGATAAATAAAAGAAATGGAATTTATTAAAAGAACGGAATATATTAAATATAAATTATAAAAGTTAAAATTAAATTTTATAATTAACATTATTTATGTTACTGTTCAAATGGCATTTTTCGGTAAAAAATAAAATACTGAAAAAAATGAAAAGCAATAGTATAATATTAAATTGAACTTTGATAATATTAATAATATTATGTAAAATTAAATTATTATATCAAATTGGAAAATAAAAAAATATTTTTTATTAATGCACTACAGTGCAAATAACTATAATGCAACTTATTTTTATTATTTTTAATTATGCAAAACCTCTTAAAGACAAAGAAAAATAGGCACACGAAATTTTACAAAAAAAATTGTCCGAATATCTTTTATTCTATAAAAATTATTCATAGTAAGGATGTATTTATACTCTAATTTAATTGTATAATTAATTCATATGTGTGGATATTTATGAATCAAAAGAGTAAAATTTATTGTCATTCTTTTATCATATTTAATACACGGAAATATTATATATTAAAAATAAATTTTCAAAATTTCTGTAATTATTTAAATTAATCAACACTTTAATTTTTTTATTCATTTACGTACTTTTTATTTCCTTTTTCGTCAGTATAATAACTTCTATAAAATCCGCGCATGTCATCTCTTAAATTTCCTGTGTATTCAAAATTTAATCGAAGTTTCGTTCCAGCAGTTAGTAATTGAGCAAAATAAATGCTTAATATATGTGTTGTGCTATTGTACTTATGAGCCAAAATTTCATATGATTTATCGGACACATATATGTTTTTGATATTTATATCATCCGCATGAAGAACGATCTTGAAGGTGTCAGCTGTAATCTTGATATCAATGGAGACATTTCCATCGAATGTAAAATTTAACTCTTCAAAATACGGCCTAAGATAAATATCGTAAGTTTCTGGCTTGGCAAAAGTCGGAAGACGATAGTCAGATTGTGAATTATTCCTCTCCAAGTACTCAAAAATTTTTGCTGCTCGTTCATTGTACCAATTTAATTCGAACTTGGCACGCTTTAGTAAAGATGGAAGAGACTTTCCAATATTTGGCATACTTGTCAAGGAATTCGTTAGAAGATAATCAAACTGTAAAGATAAAAGTACTTATTAATCCGTTAAATTTTTTATTGATATTTTATAGATCATGTGAAATATTGTTTCATTATATGATTATGTGCTAAAATAATTTATGTAAATTATTTAGCTGAAATCAAAAAACGTCTTTTAATAAATACTTTTGTGTTTTAATTTTTAAATTGAAAATTGTATTGATAAAATATATCTAATTAATCAAAAGCAAAGTTTTAGAGTAATAATTTCAAATAAATTTATTATACCTGCATAACCATCTCATTTGTTGGCAATCGTTTTGATATAGTACTTAAAATACTTTTTACTATTCCATCATCATTGAAACTGAAGAAAGAAGATATATATTATTTTTAAGTATAATTATTTTTGGTTATTAAATAATTGTTCATAATGAAGAGAACATTAAATTTACGAGATTAATTATTATTTAAATGAGTATATATTTTAAAAAAAGTATATAATTATTATGAAATATCTTACTATTTTTGTATTTTGTTATAATTAGTTAAAATAAAGTTTAGAGTTGTCTGTACTCCAACAAGGCTATTATCAACAATATTCGTGAACACTCTTTTAGCATCTTGTAGACGTATTTCAGAATTAGGTTTAATCGTTTCATGTAGAAGTCTGAAAAATTGTTTTATTACTTTCATCTTAAACTAAATTAATTTTATAAAAACTATAGAAAAATATTTAATTTCTCCGTGACCGTTAAGTTTAATTTATTTACCTTTCTAAATTACTCGAATTTTTAGAGCATGTAAGAGCTGATAAAATAATTAGTTTTTCAGTTGCAAAATTTGAATTTTTAAATTTAATCCACAGATAATTCCATTTCTGTATCGTTCCATGCCTCATTGCAGTGCAATACACAAATCCACGCTGATTTGGTGACATATGATAACTAAATATTGAAGGAACACGTTCTTTATTATTTAATTTTTAATTTTTTGTATGATGATCACTTAAATTTTAATTTTACAATTAGTTATACAAAACTAAATCCAAAAATAAAATAGTACTAGTTTAAATGATACGACTTTTATCATATAGAATTTTTAAATGTAAATATAAGATTTCTAAAATATATGTTTTCATTATATGATAATATCATATTACTAAGAAAATTTAAGATGAAATTGACAAAAGTTTAATTTTAAAATTCAATAAAAATTTTTCATATAAAATATAAGGCATTAAAAGTTTCTTTATTTTCAATGTTAATCTATAATTATATATGTCGAGGGATGCTCCCAATTATATATAGATAGATCTAGTGTGATTATGAATTTAAACTGGTAAATTAAAATTTTTTAATCCATAATTATAAGTAAAAAAGAAGAGAAGACAAAATTCATCAGAAAAGAATGAATATGCTTAAGCAATAGTAAATTTAGCACCATTAATATATTTTGAAACCCATCTTACTTTACGTCATTTAGCTCTTTCTGGAAGAGCTTAATAGACTCGTTAATACATGTTATATGATCAAAACTGCACAGCCATTCAAGTAAGAGTTTCCTTAAGATTGTATCCGTGTGTTTCTCTTTCACTATTTCGTTAAATCCCAATCTATTGAAATTCGGTTCCAGCAATTCGAATAGATAAGTCTGGAAAATTTGCGATTCGTAAGATAATCATACTAGATGATTTTAAATCAACACTAAGAAGCCTCTTACTTTGTACGAATTGTAAATTTGAGAATGACCGGCGAAACGTCGACTGAGATACGATAAACCATAGGAAGCCGCTTTCCAAGGTCCATATGCAGTTTCATTCTTAAGATAACTTACACCTTTAAGGACAATGTGATAATCTAAGTAGCCGGCGCGACCGAGATTTAACATGTCATCAATCAGAGAGGCTCGATTTACTTCGTGAATGAGGGAGCGCTCTTTTGAATTTAGCACAGCGATGATACGATGCCACATTGATGTGTCATAGTTCACTCTATAGTAACCTAGAAAATATTTAAATATATTTTGATAAAATATTTTATTAATTTTCTGTTTCTTAGATATCATAAAATATAATATTAAATTGTCGAAGATAAAAATATTACACAAAAATTGGAAAAGATCAATACTATTGTTTTTCATTATTAAATAAAAAAACCTACGCTTATGATAGAATTACCGCAGTTACTTATACATGATGTATACAATGAAGTTTAACAGTGTACTATTAGACAAAAACTAATTTTACACTTTATCACCAATATTGAAATATAAATAGATTAAAAATACATTTATCATAATAGTAAAGAGGATTTTCTTAATATAAAAAAATTCCATAAAATAGAGAGAAAATATAATGAGACAAAATCAATTAATCGAAGATTGAATTATTAAGCTGATATAGATATTGCGTTATTCTCATAGCAAAGATAAATCGATAGCTAATAGGATTTCATAAAACTTTAGATTTTACAATAATAATAATAACGATAACAACAATAATAATAATTCATTTAGCTCTTCTCATATTTTTAATCTTTTGAAGTTATTGTTTTAAAATATCGTTCATCGAAATTTTCTATTAAATTGAATTAATTAATATATAAAAAAGTTAATTTAAGATATCATTTTTCTATATAAATAAGAAAATATAAAAAAACTTTTTGGAATAATTTTTAGGACTTATAAAATAATATAATATAATTAATAATATAATTTAACTGTTTTCATTAAAATTATACAATACAAATTCACGTAAGTGTTGATAGTTTAGAAAATGATTTAAACTCACCTGTTTGTTGAATATTGAAAATGATCCAATCCTTGGTTGAATTTATTTCAATAGTTTTTGATTTCTTTTCTAACCAAACAATTTCTTTCGTATTATTAAAATTCGGATTACTTTGACTAGCCCAATTTATAGGTATAATCCATGTAAACTTGCTAGTTTCATCTTTTATTGATCGTAAATAAAATTTCGACTGTGTTAAAGTCGCTATATTATTTTTAAAAATAATGCTCACAACAGGAAAGCCTGATTGCTTTGTCCAACTATTCATAACTTTAGTAACATTAAATGAATTTCTATTGTTAGATTTAATTTCATCTTGAAAAGAAGAAAACAATGATTCTGGTGTTCCTGTAGAGAATTGACTAAAAAAAGTATGTATTCTAAATTTTTATTTTTCTAATATATAAACAATTAAATATTTAATTTTACATTATTTATTTTTAATTAAAGATAATTTGAACGATACATGAACTTAATAAATATATTTCTAGATTTTAAAAATGTCAATTAAAATTCTGTTACTATATCAAGCTTATTATCTTTATTTTAAGTGATTGATAAATAAAAAAAAATCTTTGAAAATTGAATAACTAAATTAATCCTTAGTTAAACAAGATTAAGGAACATTTGATAATACATAATGTATAATTAATTACAGTGTTAAAAATATAAGTTTTTGCAAATGTACCAAGTTTGAAGGTAGTGATGTAAGGAATTATAAAATGCGCTTTGTCCAATCAATTTTTCAATCATTCTAATTAAACTGGCTGCTTTAGCATATGATATTTTGTCGAAAATAGATCTGATTTCACTGGGGGTGTAAACTTTGTGGGTCACTGGATGAGTACTCGTCGATGCGTCAGTTGAAAATGATGTTTGTAAATGATCGACAACGAATTGCAATTCCAAATCCCACGAAGTTTCGGTCTAGGGTAAATATCTAACTTATTATATTTTATATACTTAAATATTTTAACTTATTTCTTATATTTAATAGATTATAAATGCTTAATCTTCGAAATACGAGTTATATATCCCACTCACATAATTAATTTATTTACAATTAAAATAATTTGATAATTATTAAAATTATCTATTAATCTCTGTATAATAATTAGAGCTTTAAATATGAACAAAAGAATAATTTTTCGACAGGATATGATATCATGTAAAAAAACTGTTTTACTACATATTAAACCTGTTCTTATTAAATTTATTGATAATGAATAATTCTAGAAACTCCTATTAAGATGTGTTTTAAATATTATTCTTAATAATAAATTAAATATGTGATTACACTTTTTGAATTTTATAAGAAAATTATAATCCTGGAACATAAGAAAATCTATTTACGTTAATTAAAATTAAATATGTGTTCCTTATAATTCTTTATTCTTTATGAACAGAGATTCACATGTCTGTTTTAAAAGAATACAATAGTAAACAAAAAATAACAATAGATACATATTAGTAATACATTTCAAATTATTGGAAATCTTTATTGCTTTCCGGTTATATTTTTTTACATTTGTAACAAATTATATATTTAATTTTTTAATTTTCCAAAAATCAATTCAAAGAAATTTTAATATGTAAATAACATAATTAAAATTTTATATTTTTATATTTTTTATGTTTTATTATTTTTTCCAAGCTGTTTCTGATGATTTATTTTTTAAATAAGTTTAAGAACATTTCTTTCATTCTGAAAATATTTCCGATTTTTATCCCTATAGATAGATATATTACGATTATCACTCCAAACAAAAAAATGTAAGTAAACATTTTTTTAAATAATTTTGAATTATATTTTTTATTGAGTTCATTATTATTAATGTTTTTAATTAGTGGAATATATTATGTTAATGCAAATATTAGCATAAAAATTTATTTGCTTATGTATTCCATGTAAAAAGTAAATGCCGCACGTAGTTCTAATAAGTATAAGTATTTTACCTCAGTATAGGCGTGGTATTGAAAGTACCTAGCGAAACCTTCACTGAGCCAAAGATAATCCCACCGTAATGGACTGACAAGGTTCCCGAACCATTGGTGTGCAATCTCATGGGTGATAACATTCCGTATTGACTGCTTTGAAACGATGCTCGATGTTTTTCCTACGTCATATAACATGTTGGTCTCGCGATAAACTAGTAAACCCCAATTTTCCATGGCACCTGATGCAAAATCGGGAAGTGCAACCATATCTAATTTAGAAAGGCCATAAGAAATGCGTAATTTAGATTCTAGGAATTTTACAATTGGTGGCATAATCTCAAGTGCATATGACAAATGCTGGACCATAGACGGGCTTGACCAAACTCTGTATAATCGATCATTGACAGTAACTGAACGTGACTCAAAATCACTTACTACTAAGGCAACTAGGTACGTAGACATCACTGGTGTCCGATAAAATTGCCAACGACCACTGAAACATAATTTTTCCATTATTGAAATTAATTTCAACACAAAATTATTTAGAAAAATTCTTAAAATTAAAAATGAAAATATTAATAAAAAACTCACTTGAATTTTGATTTGACTTGCATATTACTTATAGCAGTGTAGTTTTTCGGTACGTCTACACTTATGTCGAATGTGGCTTTCAGCGCCGGTTCGTCAAAACAGGGGAAAACTTTTCGCGCAGCGACAGGTTCCAAATGTGTTGCAGCCAACCATCTAAATGAAAAAGAAACCTACTTTATTTCTGAGTCATTGGACAGAATCTTTCATCTATTGCAAGATTATTATAATACTAATCTTAAATATGCTGCTTAAATACATTGAATTTATTAATTAACTCACAACACCACCACTTTTAAAATAAATTTGTTTTTATTGAAATAATTAAAAAAATTTAGCGATTTACAATACTATTTGTTTTTATTTATTTTTAAATACAAATATAGTAGTTTAGGTGATGTTATATAAAACAATAAAAGTTTCACAATATTTAGGTATTAAGAGTTTCTAAGTAAAAAAGTAATAAAAAAATTTATCTTTATTAACAATATTGTGAAAACACATTAAATTTTTTACCTGACTGTTAGAAAATTTAATTAAAAATAATGTGCATAAGATTGTTTATTGGTTTATTAAAATATTGCAATATATACTTAAGAGTAATCTGGAAATTTTAGAGGTTTCTATTCAAAATCTATTAGAATTAAATTATAAATAAATTTAACGATAACAGTAAAACTCTTGGAACTAAACTTACACTAATTATTTTTCATAAAAATAAAAATAATATTTTAGCTTTAAAAGTTTTAATTTTATTTAATTTGATTGCGATGAATTTTTTAAATAAAATTGCCTTTACTATTGCATTCAATTGAAGTACATGTTAATGTAGAATTTTAATTTTAATAAATACAAAAGATAAATATAAAGTTTTATTAATTAATTTATTATTATTAAATAAATAAAATTGAAGTGACTACAGATTTTGAAAAAATTTTAGAGTTTAGTTTTTACATAAATCTCTGAAATTTAAAAAATTATTTGGTGTTATTTTCTCCCGATTATCTATCCTTATTTTTTATGAAATAAAAATTATCTATTAAATCTATTAAATACATAAAAAATTATCTATTAAAATTACACAATAAAAACAATAAAAATGTGCAAATAAATATTTTAATTTATCTGAAAATAATTTTTGTACCTTGTTTCATTGTTGTTTTTGTATGAACTCCTATAGAATCCCCTCATTTCTGTATTTAGTGATCCTGTATATTCTATATTAATGCTAACATTTGTACCAACTTCGAGCGGTGATTTCAAAATAATATTCAAGAAATGATACTTTTCAATCTTCGTCAAATTCAATATTGCTAATTCACTATAACGATCACTATTTTGAGTAAGCTGTGAAATTGTTAAATTATGAATAGTTAACTGATCAGCGTGAAGAACGATTTTTTTTGTAATCTTCTTTACGTTGGCAATAATATTGACGTAACCATTAAATGTGAAATTATTTAGAATAATAAAAGGAGTGAGATGAATCTTGTAACTACTAGGAATTATATTATCAGGCAAACGATAAACTGTAGTATTTTCATTTGAGATGATCCAATCGATTATTATAGGCGAATGCTTTTGGAACCATTCAATTTCATAATTTGCGAGTTTTAAACTTTTTTCTAAAGAAGGAATAATGAAACTAATATAAGATTCATTTTTCTTTATCATATTTTCAAGTTTGGATATTAAACGTTTCGTTGGATACCACTGCAAGGCTGACGAAATGAGATTTTCGATCTCATTAGAACTGTGGTAGCTGAAATATAATTGCTGTTTATATTTTATAATTTAATTATTAAATATACAAAAAAGTAATGTACGCATACTTTGGTTTATAGAAGATAATATTTAAATGAATTATTGATTATACTTAAAATTATCAGCATAGTATTTATATATTATGTTTCTCAAATAGCATTTTGTTGATAATCAAATTATTATATTCTAATGAGACTTTAAAGAAAAAGATTTATTTATTTTATAATAACGACTTCAAGGATTTTAAGTCTAACAATAAAGTTTTAATAAGAATTCTAATAACAATTATATGTATTTAAAATCATACGTAGTGCTCAAAATAATATACACAATTGATGTTGTATATTATTTCGAAAAATAACGGTATAATTAATATCTGCAACACTTGAATATTTAAATAATTATTAAATATGATTTTAATTATCTATGTAATAAGATAATATTAAATTAAATAATAAAAATTATCAATACCTTTCCAAAATTTGTTTGCTCGAATATTAGGTTGCTAATACATAGTCTCATTAATATATCTAAATAAGATTATTGGGAAATTACTTTACTTACTACTTGAAAATATTCTTATAGTAATTTTCAATAAAATTAAGAATGAAATGTGCTCCCTCTTCACTTTCGGAATAAATTCTACCAAAAATACTTGAAACATCTTGTTTCCGAATATGACTATTTTGAAAGCTCGTTAGAGCAGATAGAAGGAATCTAGAAATTTTTTAAAGTTATAAATCCATAAAATATTTACATTTGAAATTCAATATTACTAACTTTTCCAGTATTTGAGTATCTTTTGAACATGCTAGTGCGCTTAAAATGGTTGTTTGTTCTGCTGCTACGTTGGAATTCTTATATTGTTCCCACAAAAATTCCCAATCAGCAGTTGTACCATACTTTATTGCAGTACAATATGCTACTGACCTTTGATTCTTAGAAATACTATTGCGTAAAAATAAATTATATTATAAACGTAACACTAAAATTCAATTATGCAAGTTTTCAACGAATTATGTTTAATTATAAATATTTAATTTTAACGTGCAAAATATTATTTCAATATTTATTTTATTCGGTAGTAAAACTTTTCCTTAACGTTTAATTTTGTAATATACCTTAATTTTTATTTAATACTATAAAAAAATGAAAAAAAATTTGATACTATATTATAATATAATGATTAATCATAATTGCTATTCGATATAAAATTTCATTTTAATATTTTATGTAAATTTAATTAAACGAATTTGAAATGGCTTACGGCTTCTGTTTATTCCTCCATTCTGAAAAATATTTTTGAGATTTGAAGATGCAATCAAATTGTTCAATTTTACACGCTACATTGTTAATAGCAAGACGCAACAAGATCGTAAATTGATCATCTCCTGGTTTATCATCGTAACCTAATTTTTCATAGATATTTGTGTATAAGGAGATTACGTGTTCCTGAAAGGATGAATTACAACATAAAAACACTAAACAACATATGCATTAATTATGTTATTTGTAGTGATAAATTAAAAATTTTGAGATTATATTGAAGTAATTTATTAGTATATTATTAGTAATATAAGAGATTTTTAAAAATATAAATTTCAGAATCTTGACGAATAACGCCATTGCCTATAGATAAATTTATTATTGTAGAAAAATTACTTACTTTAAAAATATCATAATATGGATTATTTCTGAATTTTCTAATTAAATAATCCAATGATGTAATTGCAGACTTAAAAGGCAAGTAGTTTGTTTCTCGTTTAAGGTACTGAATTCCACGAAAAGCAGTTTCATAGTCGAGTAATCCAGCTCTGGCGAGATTCAATAAATCATCTACAATAGCTGCTCGGTTTAATTCATGAATACTTTCAAAATCATCGCTCATTAGGACTTTAAAAATTTTGTACCAAGAATCCTTATCATATTGCACGCGATAAAAACCTAAATCGATACCCAAAGCAAAATTTCATTCTTCACGTGCATACATATATGTGTACATGTATATATTTTTTGCTTGCTTGGTAGTAGAATATATGTTCATTACCAACCCGCAGATTGCACGTTAATAATGATCCAGTCGTCGTCTTTATATTCATTCGGCACCTCTGCATTCCTCTGGGATAGCCAGTAAACTGGTTTGGTCGACTGGCTCGTACTGTTAGCTTGGCTCGACGACGTCCAGGTTATTGGCACCCACCACGTTGAATCTGTGGGTATAGTATTTGGATTTCGAAGTAAGAATCTCTCCTGGCTGAATGTAATATAATCCGGTTTAATGGTCACTGATATATACGGAAAACCGGGTTGATCGGTCCAAGACTTCATGACCGTAGCGACGGATATATTGAGTTTTGAAACATGAGCAGCATCGACACCCTTTTGAAATGCTTCCCATAAATCATCAGGTGTTGCTGATGTATAACGTCTATAAAATTTATCATAGTTTTTTGTTGTTTTTTAAATAAATATTTTCAAATTCACGTAAACATGGATTTTTAATTTAATTTTTGAATTGTTATTCCTTTAAATTTTATATTTCAAGTTTAATTTTAATTTTCTGCTTAAAAGAATAATTTGACTTTAATAGTACATTACATTGTGTTATTTATATAAGTTTGATTATAAATATATTTATAAAAATTTTGTTAAAAGTAATGAAATATTTTATTTATATACTTAGAAACAATATGTTTTATTTTAATATTAGTAAGAATAAAATTATATATATTTTTCGCCTTTAAAAATTTAAATCTATTTAGTAATTTGAATAATTTTTTTATTAAAAGGTATTGTATTAAATGCTTATTTAAACATCTTATGAAATTTTGTATAAAATATTATCATAATTGTATATTTTCGCAAAATGTTTATAATATAAAATATTCTTATAAAAGATAAATTTAAACTTTTATTATTTCATATAATAGAAATATAAAATAAAACAATAAAAATATATAATAGTTTATTTATACTTTAAATATTCTACTCCTAAATGTTATATATATATATAAATCTGTTATATATATTATTTTTATTATAGTTTATATTATTATATTATTATACCTCATTATTATTTTTAAGTTTTTAAATATAGATGTTTATATACCTGTTTTTTATATAAAGACGAAGTGAAGATGTAAACAGATCAGATCCTAAGGTTTTTTCCAACATTCGAAGGATACTCGCTCCTTTAGAATAAGTTATAGCACCTCCCATTTTTCCTATTTCTTCCTGAGTAATTGCAGTTCTTGTCATTGCTACAGAATTCTCAAGACCGTCAATATTTAAAGCACTTTGATGTTGGTCTACTACAAACTGTTGATCCATCTTCCAATTAGTTTGTATCTGTATTATTATTATTGAAATATTGTGTTTAAAAATCAAATAAAGTTTAAATTACAAAGTTTTATATTTAACTTGTGAATACCGTAATCCAATGATTCACAAAATACAATACCAATAATCACATGGATTTCTGACAAAATATATTATAAAAATATTAAGCTATTAATAATATAACTAATAAAATCTGAATTTTAAATAATTTTTTATATTAAATTGCAAATTAATTATATAAATTAATTGACAAAATTCTTTAATCAATTACGTTTAGGGCAACAGTATCATTTATTACTAAGACATTATTAAATTATAATTATATTAAAATTATTTTTAATTTTAGTTACAATGATAATTAGAACTTTTTTTCTTAAAACATTTTATTTAAAATATTTTTGTTTAGGATAATGTGTTAAAAAATTTAAACTCAGATATTAAATACTTTATTAGTCATATTCATTTCTAAATTATTTTATTATATCTTTTAAAACATTAAAAGAAAATAGATTTTAAATAAAATTTTTTATAAAAGATTATATCACTAGAAATAGAATATGAAATTAAACAGCAGCATTTTGTACGAAGAAATAGAAAACAGCTTTTGATAAATTAAACAGAGGATACAAAAATATAATATTCTTAAATTTGAAAAATATGAATATTCTTAATTATTCAAAATTTAAAAAAAAATTTGCATTTAAAAATTAAATAAAATAGTTAAAATGCACTTAATGTAAGTTATCGATAGAAATTCGTTATGAGTTTCTATTTTATTTTAATATAAATCTAATGGGTAAAAAAATTTCTTGATTCACAAGTATACGAATCAAAATAGAAAAAAGCAAATTTATTTATTTTTTAATTTGTCAGTTTAGATAATAATTAAAATACCTATATTACTCTATAATTCTTTTAATTTATTTTAATAGTTAATTGAATATCATCAAAATAATAATAAGTTTAAAGAATTAGACATTATTTTCAAATAATTTCAAAGATAATTTAAAGTTATTAAAATGTTTATAAAATTTAAAAAGTTTTCTTTATAAACGAAAGACTCCTATAGGTTTACACGAAGTGGAAATATTACTAAACTCAGTTAATAAAAATAATAAATTTATAGTAACAGTAACAATATTATTTGCTACTAAATATAATTAATATAATTACAGCTACATTAAATTAATATTTTTTAAATGTAGAAAAATGTAATAAATTTATCTCGTGACAATTTTATCAAATTTTCATTAATTTATAATATTTTCAATTATTTAGCTATTTATTAGCAGTAAGTTATGAGTTTAAAAATTTTACTTTATTACACTGTGTATAATAATTTCCCTATAATATGTAAGGCATACTTAAAATTACAGTTGAAATTCTAATTAGAGCTTAAATTCTATAACATCAATTTATAACGATCGTGCAAATTCCTACAAAAAGAGAATCTTATTAAAAATTCTCTTAAATCTAATATACGAGTGAAATAAAACTAGGAAAATTTCTACTATTAGCATTAGTTTGCAAAAAAACATTGTACCAAGGATAAATGACTACGTGTCTCGCAATCGAATCGAACAAAAAATTAACTTTTTCCCACCTTATTCGTAGCCATGTACTCGTAGTACCTGGCAAAGGCCTCGCTCAACCAGAGATAACTCCACCATTGGGGCGTGACAAGATTACCGAACCACATATGACAACATTCATGTGCAATAACAGCGGCGATTTTCTGTTGGTACAAAGCTGGTGTTTCGACTTCATCGTATAGTAAGCCCGTTTCACGGTAAGTGATTAACCCCCAATTTTCCATCGCACCTGCTGAAAAGTCCGGTACTGCTACCATGTCCATTTTTGTCAATTGATAAGGTTCATCGAGAACATGCTCAAAGTAAGAAAGGGCTGCGATACCAATGTCCAAACTGTACTGGGTTTGTTTCAAGGCATTTGGTCGAGACCAAATTCGAACATACGAGTCAGGTTTCACTAAAGGTGAAAAATCTGAGACGATGAAGGCTATCAAGTAGGTGGACATACGAACAGATTCGCTAAATATGCACCAATTTCTGCAAAAATTATGATAAAGTCTGACAAAGTTTAAACATCACTATTCAGTCATATCAATACATATATATGATAATACAAGTAGTATTTATTCTACTAATCAAGTAAAATATTAAAAACGTATAAAAAATGACTAAAATAGTAAAGTTAGCTTATTGTGTAAATTAATATATAATATATCATCGATGGGCTTAAAATAAAAAAAATTATTGAATATAATTCTTATTTGATTGCATTTAATAGAAAATTTCTTAAAATATGTTATTTACTCAAGCAATTATGAATTAATTAATTCATATATATTTAGAAGAACATATATCGTAATTTATTTCTACGAATTTTACTTATAGTTTTGATAATCAATTAAATATCTTTATAATCAGATTAATAAAAGAATTAGCAATGAAATATCACGATGATTATAAATAAATTATTTTTATGTATTAAATAAAATCAAAAACATTAACAATTAGTACAAATCTTTAGTATAAATATTTAGTGCAAATCTTAAGTACGGATAAATTAAAAAATTAAATGAAAGTAATATTATTTTTGTATAAAATAAAAAAATATAAGCTATACCCCGTGGTTTTTAACACCATATTACTTAAACAGCCATAATTTGATGGTGCGAAAATGCTTATGTTGAATTTAGCTTTTAAAGCTGGTTCGTCAAAACATGGAAAAGCATGTCTCGCATGTGTACTTTCAAATTGAGTTGCTGCTAACCATCTGTAACCAAATATTTAATTTTGATATATTTTATATTTTTTTCATAGAAGCATTTAGTTACTATACGTAAACTCACTTTTCTTCTCCATGTTCATTGATATATGAACTTCTATAAAATCCTATCATATCAGTTCGTAACGTACCATTAAACATCAGTTCAATACTGATTTCTTCTGATGGATTTAAATTTTCTTGCAGTATTATAGTGTATTTTTCAGTAGTTTCATTATAAGTTGTATTTAAAATATTTAATCTTTTATTTTCTCGAATATTTGTTACAGAAGTTATATAGACAGTTATATTTCCTTTGTGCAAGACGATATTCTTAGTTTCATCCACAATTCTAACGTCTATTTTCACAGCACCTTTAAAAGTAAACGTGGAGAAATCTATGTGCGATAATTTAACATCGTACGCTGTAGGTACGACTGACTTTGGTAAGCGATAATCATTTAATAACTTTAATTCTTTATCCCCAGATTGTTGATTCTCGTTTTTGTTTGTCAAACCATACGTAATGCAAAATGACAATTGAATAAGTGTCACTAGTAACGCAATTGTTAAAAATCTCTTTGAAGAGTCCGACATTTTCGGATCTATTGGAAAATTATACATAAACGAAATTGATTAAATTAAATAGATTTTTTATATATTTTATGATACATTATTTGTTTATTAAAATATTTTATAGAGTTATAAATAACATACATGAACTATTTTTTATATCAAAATTAATTCTATTTTGTATTCCAAATTAATAATTGGTAAAAGACAATTTTATAATAAATATATTTTTATAATTTATTAAATTAAAAATAAAATGATAAAAACAATAAATTTTTTAGTATATAGTCATTGTTACATTTTCAGAAAGTAATTTTATCAATGGCATGTTAGTAAATACAAAGTAGAGACCAGTTTATTTAAGCGATAATGAAGGGTCATTGACTCGTTATAGGTTAAACCACGGATAAGACAAGAATATCCTTCTAATTTATAACAAAGAATAACTTAAAATTTTGATTTTTTTAAACTTAAAAAAAAAATAAAAAATACATTGAAATATATTTATTATTTATATTGCGTGGTAAAAAATAAAAATAGTATACCATTTTTTTTAATGTGCAAAACACTTAAAAGTTATTCTTAAGACAAAATAATATGAAACTCAGTATTAAAAGCAGTAAAAATACTTTAGTATACATGATTATTTCAAATTATATTAGTTTTTAGTTGTTTTTACAATAAAGAAAGATATTGTTTAATGGATACTGTTTCAATACATTATGGTTATATTTCCTTTTTGTTTTCTTATTTATTTATTTCTCTATTTATATTATTGATTTGATTTTTTTTATATAATTTAATTATAATGATCAAGATAATAAAACAATTAAAATTAATGTACAACTTTCTAACTTTTATATATATATATTCATACTATTATTAAATTTAAATATATTTATATATTATATCTATTTAACACGTATTACTATTATAAAGTTGAAAATAATTTTAAAAACTGCACATTAAAATAGATGTGAAAATATGTTAATATGTTGAAATAAATTTAAAATTAAGTAACTGTGTTATTCAAAGAAAAAATTCAAATTATTACTAATTCATTTAAATTTCATAAATAATTAATAATATAAAAAAATTTTGTTAATATAAAAAAGTAATTATTTTGAAAAAGTTTCTTTTGGTTAAATATAATTTTATAATACTAATTGGTATATTCTATTTTAATTATTATATATTTTTTTAATATAATTATTAATAACCACATTCTTGTGCAACACTAAGTTTTACTCAACTTTGAAATAAAATTATAAACAAAAATTAATTAAATATGCTAAAAGTAAGGTTAATTAATATATGACATGAACAAATAAAAATGAAAGTTAATAATAAACTAAAAATTTAAAGTATCACATCTTCGATAATGAATAAATGAGTAATATTAAAAAAAAAATGAATTTTAAAGAATTCATTACAATTTGCATGATGCCGTTCTGAATCGAACAAGAGAAACTGTTTAATTTGTTTAAATATATTAATTATAAAATAGTTAAAATATTTGAAAATAAAAAAATAGTAATGAGAGAATAGTAATATTAATCGAATAAGGATTAATTCACTGTATGATTTATTAATTGATTCGTTTAGAAATATGCAATACTTACCTAAGTGAATTGCAGAAAAGTAACTTCCTTGTGGAATTCGGAAATCTCATCAGCGGTATTATAGCAGATCTCTGTCAAATCACGAACTGACTGTTTCTCGACACAACACCGTCCCGACGAGTCCTCTTCTTCCCCTGGCGAATGAGCGAGAGAGTCTTCGCTGCCTCGAAACGGTCCCTAAGAAGTCATCCGAGTCTCGAGCGTCGTTTTCTCTCACACACACTTACTTGTCTACCTAAGCAGACAGGTACTTACTGCCTTTCTACATTGCTATTCGACATTTATCGGTGCAGGAGTTTGTTGAGTTAGTATATTCTATAATCGTAAACGCATAGATGACGATTTTTTCTTTATCTGTGTAGCACAACGATATAATATCGAAGATTGATATATCTTTTTAGATGGAAATCAATATGCGATATCAATAAATTAAGAAATTTTATTCTAATTGATGGTACACGTATGAATAATTTTTTAGACAACACAAACTCCAATTTAAGAATAACATTTAGGACTAATTATTAACAAGTAATGTAAAAAAATTATAATATTAGTAAATTACAGCAGTGAATTATAAAGAAAATTAATCGCCAACCATATTTAATAACTTGAATTGATAATTCAAAACCGTCAAAATTTTGATTTTGATATTAATCATTAATTTTAGTTTATTAATACTTGACAAAACTTTAGTAATATTTTATAAATGGTTAAAAAGTTTTTTTTTAATTATTCTAGTTGCCATCATGTGTTTTTCGCTTCTCAAAAAAAATTTTTTTTATCACGTATACACTGGAAATCTTGAAAATCATTAATTTTAACAAATTAACCAATATTATTTTTTTTTTTTATGTACTTTAATACCTATTATATTTTAAATATGAGTGTATATTGTTTAAAATAATAAAGTTAGCTGTTAGACTTACAGAAAATATTATTAACGAATAGCTAAGTTTTATTCGGATTATACATGATATTTATTTCTCATTTTTAATTCAGTAAAATCGTAGAATAAACTTCACTTTTAATTTGTTAAATTATCTTTTCTTAAATGTATTTATAATTTTTATTTTGAAAGATTTATATCAATTCAACTACCTTATTGATCTATAGATATTAAAAATTGATTTACAGAACTTGAAAATTGATACAATTCAAATCGATAAAGATAATCCTAATTATGTTGAATTATTTATTCATATTATAAATTTTTCTTTGCTGAATAAATTATTGACGATAAATGTTTAATAAAATTTAACAAATATACAATTTTTTATAGTAAAAGAATTTATTTTAAAGCTTTTAATCTTTGAATATAATTTTTTATAAACATTTCAATTATGTATATTAAATAAGCTGCTTCAATAACTGAAAGATAAAACGAACAGTTTATCTTTTCATCTGCATCAATCTTGTATTTAGTCTATATAAATTTTTAAAAAAATCATACAAACCAACGATAAGACAACAATTTATAGGTAAATCTTATCAATCAATCATCGAGTCCACTTACGTGTACATTTAATCTTTTAAAGATAAATGATATGAAACCTTCCAAAAAAATACACTAATAAATATAATTTCTCCAGATATAAAAGAAATTTTGTATAATAACTATAAAAAATAAGCAATCAACTTGTTAATATTTTTAAATATTTAATATTAAAAACGTTATTAAATTTTATATTGTATCACCGATTACATAAGATTCCTTATTTTAAAAAAATATATAAACTTTTTAACAATAATTATGAAGCTATATTTCATAATTACTTAAACTCTTAATATTAAAAATAAATTTCTAAAATTGATATTTAATATTAAGATATTGATTTCAATTAGTGATTTTAAAGTATTCCATGCTTAAAACGGTACATATAATAGACATATATCTTATAAGTTTTATATACAAGAATAAAAAGATAGTAAGAGAGACACAGAAATAGAGAGAGAGAGAGAGAGAGAATGATAAAAAGAAAGATGATCGTAAATTATTTATTAATTATTATTTGTTATTTTCTTGGAATTGTTAGCTGTGGCAAATATACATTTTCAAAGTGTAAAATTGAGTATTTTAATTATCTCCAAATCTAATCCTTAGATCATAATTCTAAGCGTTTCTATAAATATAAAATTTATTTTAAAAAATTAAACTAAAATACAATTATGAAAAATTTTAATGCACATAAATCTATTTTAAATTAGATACATGAATTTCAATTATTTAAAAAAAATTATTTATCGACATACAAATCATCATATTGAAATATTTTATAATATATTATTTAATGATTATAACTGTTATAAATTAAAATTATAATTTTTAAAACTAAAATATAAATATATTTAAAGCCAGTATTTAATATTTTTTATTATAAATATCAGAATTATATTAATAATTAATTTATTATAGTTTCTATTTTGTATAAAAATTTTAATTACTAATCGTTAGTCTCATCGTAATCTTAGTATTCCTATAGTTTTTGTTTCTATTTGTAGGTATAGTATAGATGTTTTTCAACAAATATTTATAGGGTACATAAATATTGAATTGAGATATAGATTTTTTATGGCCAATAGGAAACTAAGAAAAAACTGGAAACCTTGACATGTTCATTCGCTTTCAACGTCGAAAGTCACAAAACATTCAAGGAAATATTGGGTAATTTATACTACTTCGTTATCCAATATGTTTAAAATAATACATAACTTTAAAATGTGATAGTTCATAAATGATTAAAATCTACTAATTTCTAGAGTAATCAATGTATATTATTAAACTTTTATCGCAAGTGATAAATTAAAAATTTGTTTTCTAATTTAAGATTAACGTAATATAATATTTGAAATATTGAAAAAAATATTTTTATGAAAAAAAAAATTTATTGTAAAAAAGATTGGATGATATAAACGATATAATTTAGTACGAAGAAATTTTAAATAAAATTTTTTCATATTTCAAGATATTAAAATCTATTTTATTTGGAATTTTTTATTCAAAAAATAAATTAAAGAATATTATAGAATTAATAATAAGTTAAATTAAATTAATAAATTAAAGTATTAATAATAATAAATTTAAGTAAATAAGTTTTATTTATTTTTAGTATGTCATTTTAAAAACTATGGTTATTATATTTGCAGTATTATTAAATACTTCATTTATGAATTTTTAAAATAAAAATTAAAAACTTATATAAGTTTAAAAAAATTATATAATTAGTTCAAATTTTTAATGACTTTAAGGAAAACATAAAAAATTTAAAAAAAAAAACATTAAAAATCTCATTTTTTCGTAGCTGTGAATTTTATATTCAAGAAACTTCTAATATTATAAAACATATTTTAAAAATTGCACTGCTCAATATAATATATTCTTATAGCTATCAACTTAATCTCAAATAGAATTCTCATATTTTATTTTAATCTTCTTTTTTGAAATCATAAAATATTTTTCTACAGTTCATAGATATATAAAAAAATTTACATAATCTGCACTTTATTAATATAGGTGAAAATCAGTTTTTTATAAAGTAATTTACAATTAAAAATACTAAAATTTAATAAATATAACATTCTAAGAGAAATAAAAATAATTAATTTTATTATGTTCTAGTAATTTATATATAGTGTCATTTGTGTTTAAAATATTTTGTTTTTGATAAATGTTAATTGATGCAGGTATAAAAATTATAATTTAAAAAATTATGTTATTTGTTAAAAAAAGTATATTAGTTATTTATATTTAGTGGATCATCGTTCCTATCACTATTTCATAAATTTGTTTCTACTTAAAAAGAAAAAAGAAATTAATCTTCTATTATAAAGTAATCTTTTATAATAATACTATATTCTTTTGTGTAAATTCTTTACACGTTTATTTTTATGTTCTTATTTTTCGAAGTAAAATATTAGCATGTTTAAACGCAACAATAAATTTATAAAATTATTTATGAATAAATAGTTATTTTTTAAATTATAAAAATTTTAATCTAATAATGAATTTGAATGATAAGAAAAACAATATAAATTAAATACTTGTAATTAGTTTTAATTTAACATGTATTAATTCAAATAAATATTTGTTTCATTGTTATTTATATAGTTATAGTATATACTTCACATATATTGAATTTTGTGATATAATATCTAATAAAATTAATATATTATATATTATACATTATATGAATAAAAGGCGATATGTAAATTTAGTAACTGGGAATTAAACGTTTCGTTTCCGTGACAGATAATCTTACAACTGAACTGTGCATTAATCTTATAATTGCATCATGAATTTTGCATTTGTATTATTTTTATTTAGTCAAAAAGTTGTTCATTAACATGTTAATTCTGTACGTATTGTGACATATAGTTTTATGACATTTAGTTGATTATAGATCTGATAAAAGTGTATAATATATTACTAAAAAAAGTTAACTTGTAACAGGTATATTCAGTCCTGAGCTATTTATAGCCTTATGTATTTGTAGCATTTATGTGAGTGTCATATTGTCGAAAATATCTTTCCTTGCAATGTGCATATCATATACGGTGGTCATATAGCAGGGACAAAAATAAGCATTCAGAAGAAATGAAGACAAAGGAGGTAGAACCTAATTTCTGTTTTTAAAATCCATGTTTGATAGTAAAAAGGGTTCATCGAGTCGATAATAAATTAAAAATTTTCTAATACATCCATAGTGTAATAAAAACAACAATAAAACTGTTTAGTGAAAATGTCTGCAATCGTCATCCTTAAAGCCAGTTTTTTTGGGTTTACGTTATCTTAAACTTTCAGCGTAACAACTAGTAGAATGTCCACAATTTTTTAATGATTTAGCAATGTTTAATTCTCACACGTTCACTCTCTCTCTCTCTCTCTCTCTCTCTCTCCTCTCTTCTCTCTCTGTTTAAATGAAAGCGCCTACTACAACCGGTTCAATTGCCATATTCAAAAGGAAGACCATCATTTTTCATTTTTGCTTCTCTGTTAGTCACTTAATGTTAAACAAATTAACCATCAATTTATGCAAAACAATTTACTGCATATCAATTCATCCTTTTGTACACAGCATATTTCATACATTTTTATAGGAGAAGTATTAATTATGCCTTATTTATCCAAAATGTACATAAAAATTTATTAAAGTATATGTAGATCAACTATTAGTCAATAGATTACATAACTTTGGAGGTCCATTTATTCTATATAAAGTTGTTAAAAAATATGGTTAAGATACTGTAAAATTTATTTCTGAATTAAATTCACATTTTTTAAGATACCTTAAATTATTTTTTATTCAATGTTTTTGGTTAAAAACTTGTTATACATGATTAATTCAACATTATTTACTTAATACCTTTGTTTGTTAATTTATCAAAATATTTTTAAGTTTATTACTTCAAAATTTGTTCTTATAAATAGATTTTATTATTTATACAAAAAATGTTATATAATTGAGAAATAGAAATTGTTTGAACGAAAAAGATATTTTTATATCTATAAATAAAATAATATTAAAATAAAAAAATAATTTATAGAAGTTGTTATTTATAAAGTCTGCCTACATTTATTATGCATGATATTTAAATTTTATAATTACTTTTATCTCTTCTATTATACTCGATAACATTTTTTAATATTACCGTAATTGTTACCATGATTACCATGATTTTTATTACAGTAATTATTATATTATATTTTATAACTTATAATTATCTTAAAATTTTAATTGTAATTGATCAATGAAAAAATATATACATAAGATAATGCAATTATATATTCTTGTATAGTTCATTATAACATATTTGTAAAATATAATCTGTATATATTGAATTTTCTGAAAATTTTAAAGAAATTAGCTTCATATTAATTTTGTAAACTATAAAATTGGATTAGGAGATAATATTATTATTTTAACATTATTTCGTATTTAAATTTATATCACATTTGATTACAATAGAATTGAGTGTCAAAAAAGGGTGTTTGTTTTACAACTCCATCTATATAAAAAAATTTTATAAAATCTTTTATACGTGTATAATTTTTAAAATACTTTATTTTTATAAATATTAAAAACGATTTTTTATATTACTAATAATATACTTAATGTGCAGAGATTTACATACATAATTATATAAATAACACTATATTATAATATTTATGTGAAAATAAATATCTACTAATTGCATTTATCTCTATTATAATGATTAATACGATTGATACGATTTAAATTAATTAAAGAAAAGTTTTTAATTCAAATATCTGTTTAGAAAAATACTTAATAAAATTTTTTATATATATTGAATAATAAATTTACATATGTATCAATTACAACCCTTAAAATTTAAAAAACCTTTCATATATTTATTTAAAATTCATTTTATACATTTATTGATAAAAGTATAATTATTAAAACAGAAATTATTTAAAAAGCTTTTTACAATTGAACTTTACTTATTTTATTCCATAAATATTTGATTTGCAAGAAAGACTAGAGGTAAAGTTAACTCAAAAGGTTTTTTAATTACACTTTTTATTTTTTACTATATTTTGCCTTGAACAAACCACCAACAATGTGACTAAACTCTCCGAAGCCATACTTTTCCATTATCTTCTCACAACGTCTATACCAAGCTGTGACGTTATCGTATCTACCAATGTCAAAGCCACATGCCTAAAATATATAAGATTAATTTTGGTTTGTGATTTAATTTTTGTTCGAAATTTTACTTCGAATTAATTTTTTTCTGTCATTCTTTATAGAATTAGATTTTTAATCATTTTATTTTCCAAAAAAGTTTCATACTTTTATAATCTAATAATAATCACAAGGAAGTATTATTCTGAAAGAATGCTTCTCTTTTATTTGTAAATTATACAATATATATATATATACATTAGAAAAATTAATATTATTTCTAAAGTTAAAAAAGAATTTTTATATTATAATTTTCTTTTACTCGAAATTATTGATGTATATATTCTGTTATAGTACCTTACCTTGTAAATTATGTGTAATTTTAGATTAAAAATTTATAATTTATCAATTTAAAATTTGTTCGTGTAAGCATTCAAAATTCGAAATTATTGTTCACCAAAATAAATCTTTCCCAATTATTGATAGTTTCTTAATTATTTTATTCTGTACTTACAAAATTTACATTTACTCTAGTTCTTTATGATTATTATCAATAATACAACTAATCCAAAAAAGTAATTATTTTACATACTTTTTAAATAATTTGTTGTTAATAAAATGTACAGAAAATATTTAAGTTATGTGGAATGAGAAAATTAATTAAAATATCAAATATACAAGGACATGAAAACGATTCATGTTTAATTTTTTTTCTTATAATAATAAGAAATAATAATAATTGTATGTGATGTAATTTTATGTATAAAAGAAGTAAAAAAAAAATTATAAAAATAAAAAAACTATTTAAAAAATTTAATTTGAACATATAATGAAATTGGACATAAGCAATTTATTCGACATTATAATAATAAATAAGACGAATTTTTAAATTGAAAATTTCAATATAATATTATAAATCTTCTATAATATGTAGGCATATTCATTTCAATTTTTTAATTAATGATTAGTTAGTTTTTTAGATTTAGTCCTCGTGTAAATTTAAATCATTTGTAGTTGATAATACTTTAAAAATAATGTTTTAAAACTCTACACATCTATCATTTCATATGTAAATTCTTAATGGCTTTTCATATAAAAATATATCTTGAATAAACTGTTAATCTAATCTTTAATCTATGTGTCTATGATCATCCGTTTTATAATATATGAAATGACACTAAGCTATTTACAACTGTACAAAATTAAGTTTAAATCATATATTTCTGTTTTAAAATATTAAATATTCTTATATCTTAATAAAAAATAGTAAAAAAATGTGAAAAATTAAAATAAAAGTGTACTTTTGCTGAACAAACACTAGTTGCAATACTAAAATCAGCTATAGTTAAATAGTTCCCGGCAACAAATTGACTATTTTGTAAATATCCATCTAAAACTTCAAAAGTTGTCTCCAATGGTTGTAATTTTTTTTCGGGAGGTTTGTCTACCTTGTCTTGAATTACTGGATTCTATAAATAAAAATATTAAAGCTATGAAAAAATTTACTTCAAAATTAAAATCTTAAAATTATAAAATATTATAATATTTGGGTAAATAGATGATTATTTTTTTGTACACTACATTAAAAATGACGAAATTATCATATTTAGGTATAATAATTTTTAATATACCTTCAATAATCCAAACAATACAATGTTGCATACAAATTATTATCATCTTTAAAAAAAAAAAAGACGTTATATATTTATTTAGAAGATTTATGATCAAAATATAGCATTCACAAGTTACTATTATGAGTTATTATATTGATAAATTATTAATAAGAAAAAAAATTCCTTTTTTATTTATTTTCATAATAAAATGAATATCGGCATTAAAATTAATATAAAAATAATTTAATATTTATAGAGTTTGGTTCAACAATCTTGTTTTAATAATTTCAGTAATTTTCTAATAGAAGAACGAACTAGATATAATTTTATAAAGTATTATATTATAATTTTTAATAAGTATATATCATAAATATTTTTGGGAATATTTTTAAAAAATTAAAGAATTATTTTTTTCCATTTTATACTATAATACATTTTCCTAAATGTTTATTTAACAGATTAAAGATAAATTTCTTAAGATTTGTTAAAATAATTATACAATATACAAAAATAAATTTTCTAGTTCTACGAATTTCTTAAAAATCATATATATATATATATTTGGCTATTAAGTTAGTATTAAAATATTGTTACGACGATTTTGTTTGATTCTTTTTTAAACATAATTTTTGGTATTCAATCATTGATAATACTGTATATACTTATTATATATTATTATATTATTATATATATTTTAAATATATATAATAGTATGTAAATTCACTAATTACACTGTATATCTAATTACAATATTAAGTTTACCTATAATGTTGTTTAAAAAAATGTAATTCGTCTTCTATAGTTTTTATTGAGTTATTTTTTATTGAATCTGATCGATGGAACTAATCTGAATCACAGAATTTTATAAATTTAAAAAGTAGTATTAAATTTTAAAGGTGTAATAATCGAATACAAATATTCACATCATCACAAGACGGGAAAAAGCAGTTTTGATCGCGCGATCATGCTGCAAACACAGAGAACTTCCTTTATATTGTACAAAAAGACAAGGTAGATGTTGAATAAGAGAATATTTAATAAAGTATAAAAGACAAAATCTTATTTGTTCTTCCCAATAAGTCATATTAATAATAATAATAATAATAATAATAACGATAACAACAACAAAAACAACAACAACAATGATGATGATGTTATAGTTAGAACTGTATTCCTACTATCGAATTTGCAATTAGTTCAGAACATTGCTTGTATTAGACTTTATTCTATATCTGATAATCCGATGACAAAATAGATAAAATAAACTTAAGTTGTAACCGACTCAAGTATCCCCTTTTAATGAATATAAGTGGTTACAATTTTAGTAAAGTAAGATCAGCAGTGTAAGATGGCTCGTCGATTCAAGATTATCCGAGCTTATGGAAATCTGAGCATTATATAATGTACCAAAGCAAAAGATGATTACTTGCTAGGAGAAGAGGATCTCTCAAGATCTTGATAGAAATCGTAAAGCTTCTCTCTGCCACAGTGAAAAACAACAGCAATATGGGTCAAATATCAAACATTAATATTTTAAACTTTCAAAAAAAACTAATAATTTTTATATTTTTTCCTTATTTAATTTATTTTATCTTACAATTAAAGAAATTTGACTTGTGATATCCTCAGATAATTAAATAAATTGCTACAAAATGGCATATCGACTGTTATATTTATCAAAATTTTTCCAATTAAAAAAATCTAAAATTATGCTCTATTATGAAAAATTAGTTTAGAATTTATTAATATTAAATTGTAGATTTATTACTTTTTTTTTAAATTATCTTTTTCTTTATATTTCATTCCTACTATCTTTTAAAAAAAATTTATATCTTTATTGACCTGTGCACTTATTATACTTTATATAATTCAATCAGTATTTTTGAAAATGTGTTGATACTTACGAAATATTCTAAAATATTATGAAAAAGTGTTCCAATATCAAAGTATAGGCGCTGCTCGACTATTGACCGTTTTTCTGGGTTTCGAGGATAGAGCGAATCATTCTTCGCATACTTCATTACTAAGTATATCATAATTGGTCGGCTACACAAAAATAATACACGGGTTTTTTTATTTTTACATCAGTATTTACGTAATAAGCAAATACATCTAATATCTCATACCTTTCCCACAAGATAAAACCATTATCGTCCATAGTCGGGATAGTATGTTGAGGGTTAATCTATAAAAACAAAATCAATTGTCCTAGTTTTATCATGTTGTATAATTGCTGTATACAGTTTGATATAATCTTAATTTTTAATTTAGTATAAAATTTATGACGTAAACAATATTTAAAAATCGAAAAATTTCTTTTTTATAAATTATTTATCATATAATCTAGCTAATACCTTCTTATATGAAGCTTTCATTTGTTCCCCTGTGAGAACATTGATGGATTTGAAATTGAAGTGAATTCCAAGATGTTTAGCTAACATCATGACAGCTCTGCATGGAGGACTCAGCGGAAAATAGTACAAATCGATCGTCATTTTGATACTTTTTTAATTGTTTTTTGAAGAATTCACTGTTTGTCAATTATTTGTTTTCTTCTGAGTATAAGCAATAACAAAGAATTTAACATATAAAGAAAATCAAAGATTAGTAAAAAATTAAATCTAAAGGGGAGAACTAAATCAATAAATATTTTCAACGTTTTTTAAATATTTCAACGTTAAAAATATTTGCACTTGGAAATAAATGATATTAAAATGTATTATATATTTATATAATATATTTAACTTATACAGTATTATAAATTATACCGAACTTATAATTTAATATATATATTTCTGTCCTATTTATAATAATATAATTAATTACTTCTA
Organism: Platyscapa corneri; assembly: GCA_018907185.1. Taxonomy (NCBI): domain Eukaryota; kingdom Metazoa; phylum Arthropoda; class Insecta; order Hymenoptera; family Agaonidae; genus Platyscapa; species Platyscapa corneri. The sequence continues at coordinate 6,184,025 of JACCHW010000011.1, read as the reverse complement.
AACTTGGTTAAAAAATTAGTTGATTGATGTATGTATACTCGGATTGAATATAATTATTTGAAATTATAATAGTGCCTCAAATTAATAATTATTATTGTAGGAAATAATAATTACCTATATAAATAAAAAAATTTATCAAAATTGAAATGGAATTCTCATGAACTTTCTTACTTAAGCTTTAAATTACTTTATTCAATGAAACTAAATTATATTATAATACAATCCATCGTGAAAATTCACTAAAACGAGCTGCTAATAGTTACGTTTATTATTCACATAAATTATCTTGTAATTAATAATATCGTTTAAAATATTTGAGGGAATAACTATATAATGGTACGTAACTTATACGATATAATCATATTACATTTACTATTCATGAATCCTGAAATTTTCAGCATACATCACGTTTGAATGAAACAACTTTGAATTACAAATTGTATGAATTAAATTATATGTATATTATTTTTATTAGATGTTTTTTTTAATAATATATATATATATATATATATATACCATTTTAAACCACATTTCAAAATTATGTTTTGTAAATTATTTTATATTTTTTATATTTAGATATCAATAAATTGCATAATACTTAACTTAACTAAAAAACTTAATTTGGTAATATAGTATATAATAAACACTGAAAACACGACTTACAATACTCAAAATATAACTCCTATCTGAGTTATAAAGTGATTATGACCATTATTATTAACTACTGAAAATCTCTTACTGGCTTATTAGAGGACGAAGACAACGACAGTTGCCGTAGAACTACCTGCTAACTTTGATGTGTAGTTGCTACACTACACGATTTAGTTGTCATGGTTACCCCAACAAACAATACGTGGATGCTTTTACTCTGATATATTTTTTATTCAATTTAAGTGTTAATTATTGTTTTAATGTCGAATTTAATTTCGTTTTTTCCATTAATCTCCTTAACATAAGTATATTACTAATTAAATAATAAGAAATATCATTTGATTCATAATAATTTTGATGTATGAGGCTTTGACATATTCTTGTAATTATTAGAGCAACGATTTATAAAATTATATATATATATATAATTTAATTTTTTTTTATTTCAAATATATAATTTATGTATAAAAAATATATAAATATTTGATAATAAAAAAAATTAATTTAAAATAAAATAATTACATAATTAATTTTTAATTTTTATTTACATCTTATGAAATATTAAAAATATAAATACTTATAAATTTTTTTTGGAAGTTCTTACGTATTAAAGAGTTTTAGGTTTCTTTATGTTGAGTAGATTACCCAATATAAAAGTTAGAATGTAAAACGCGGTTATTTAAAAAAGCTTTTTGAAATACTAGTTACAAGAAAAGAATTCTACGTAGATATTAAATGAGTTTAGTTGGAGATTTTTTAATAAAGCTTTATCTTTATCATGGTCAATCAATAACAATATTCAGAAAATTTTATATGAGTATTAATAAATTACAATAAGTAATAAATAAAAATATATTTAACATAAATTGCAAAACATTAATATTTCAGTCTATTCTCTGATTTAATCAGTTATTTTTGCGTAATTCGATTATTTTTAATAAATATTATTTGAAAAATTCAACTTTTCTTATGCAATAATAGTAATTAATATTATGAATAAAATAAAATTGTTGTAAATTATGTCCCTACCTCTGTGATTATCAATGCAATGACTTCTATTTTTGTTTTAAGAAATTTATTTTGTATCTTTTTTCTTAAGAAGAAATATTTGCAAAATTTAATAATTTTGAGTAATAAAATTTAATCATTTTTGAGTTTCATATAAATTATTAAAATTATAAGTATTGTTAAAAAAAAAAAGAAAAAATGTAAAACGGATAGTAATTAGTTCATATTTCTATAATTTTTATTGACTAAATTTTATCGATTATTTCCAGTATTAGTTTGTATAGAAATATGTACAGCACTAGAATCTAGAAATCGTCTAATGTAAATCATTAGGTTAATCTTTTGATATGTATAAAATCCATATCAATGAAAAGTATAGCAATAAGGATAAAATAAATGAAAGTACTAAATTTTGAATAATTATATAATTTCATGAGTAATTTGTACAGAACGATATAATGTTTATTTCTGTGTAAACATTTAAATACTTCTAACTATATAATGAAATAAAAAGAGCAATAATCAATTATATCTCTAATTATAAACGCAGTAATAAATACGAATGCACATATATGTGAAGATTTACAGTTCACAAAAATTAATCAGGAATGTTAATGGTCTACAAAGATGCACAATTGTTCATCTACTAAATTGAAGTATTAATTATTTTAAATTTTACGCAAAAAATGAGCTAAGGTAAAACGTTTGTTCCAATTATATTAACTGTATAATGAAATTCTATAAATATAATTAGTGAGACTTCAATTATTCATTAATTGGTAGATCAGCATATATTATTTTGAGATTTTTTATAGATGCCTGAAAATATTAGTAGAAAAATTCTTGTCTGGTTGCAGAAATTATGAGAATTTATGAAATAATATTAGAGAATGAACTTAATAATTATTAAATTTAATAAAAGTTATTTATCTTGTTGAATTTTAAGAATAATTGTGTTTAATAAAAATAGATTTAACGAAATTTTTTTTATTGTATGAAAATTACCAACTATTGATAAAAAATAGTTATTATTAATTAAAAATGTATCATTACCAAAGAATAGAAACTTAATATTTAAAAAAATAATGAAGATGACTTTTTTAATTTCACTTAATAACATTAAATAAAATAAGCTTTAACGCTAATAAATACAAGACTTACAAATTCATTTCATACGTTATTTATATTTCATTATTGATAAAATTTATCGAATTATTTCATTGGAAAAATGATCATACGTAGTTGGTAAATATTATATTTTATTTATTAAAGTTTATGGAATTGTTTAAAAAATTATTATTTTTTAATTATTTAATTAAATCATTTAAGAATAATCTGATAAAATAAAAAAAAAATAAAAAAAAATCAAGAATATGTATGAAAAAAAAAGAGTTATGTCTAAACAAGATTAGATAAATATAATCAATGCCTTTTGATTTTTTTTATAATGTAAATAATTGAGTAACTTTTTTTTAATTGATTTCTATTCATGTTTTGGATTTAAATATATAAATGTATTTTATAAAAAACAACATAAACATATAAACTTCTATAAATTTTTGTTTAGAAATATTTTCATTGTAGTTAATTGTTTTATAAAGATATAATATTTTGCAAAAAATCGTTTTACAATATTTAAAAAAAATTTTATTATTTTATGAGAGTTTATGTTATTTTATCAAAATATCACGATAAAAATTGAAAAAATCTTTATTCTAACGCAATTTTTATACATTAAAAATTTTAATTATACAAATTTTTATTGAAATATTAAAATTAAAATTATTTTTTTAACAATACAAAGACTTTTAAAATATGTTCATTCATATTTTTATGTATGGGAAAACTTGTATAATGAAGTTACTTGACATATATCTTGACATTCATTGTATATAGTAAAAATTATTTGCCTAGCATAGGTAGAAAAAGATTGTAAAATACATCTGATTTTTTTAAAAAAAAGAGTTAATATTTTAATATCATTATAAATAGTTTTTTAATACTAATGAGCAAATTTCACGAGGAAAATTGTGTAATTAGTTAATTAACATTTTCAAATAGGGCTCACAATTTGTTAAAATAAATATAGTGATGGAATGAAATAGTTTCAATTTAAAAATTTTAAAATATTTATATTTATACAATTTAAATAATAATAAATGAGTAACGAATATATTTACAACTTAAAATATTAATGTTTTTAAAAATAAAAACATGTATTTAAAATTCATTGAAAAAAATAAATAAATGCATTTGAAATAAATTAGAATGTTTTGAACTTATATAACAATATATTTTGGTAAAATATGAATACATTATGCATAATGTAATTCATGTTTATTATTTGAAAATAATTAATAATTATATAAGACATTAATATAAATATTTCTAATTTATTTCAGATTTTATGAATTTGCATGCACATTTTTTTATAGTTATAACACTAATTTTTAGATTCATACAAATAATATATAAGTTATTGTAAATCATGCGAATTTACTCAAAAATCAAATAAAAATATTACGACCTGAATGCAGTTGACGTTGATTTCAAATCATAATCATTTATATAGCAAAAATATGGGACAAAAACATTACTAACTATTGATTATGACCAGAATCTAATAAAATTACAAATTTAATATATAAGCTAAAATTGCATAACTTGAATTCATAATATTTACGGTAGTTACAGCCAATTTACAAGGAAAAAGTTTCCAGAGAAATATAAAAATTAAAATTTTTTTGAAATTTTTTAATTTAATACATTGTCACATAAATATTAACTAGTAGTTTTAATTAGAATTACTTTAACAATTGTATATTCAGTGAATGTTACAATAACTGCATGCCTTTACACACGTCACAATAAAACGTATGTCTGTATATATAATAAAGTGAAAATATTTTAGCAGATATATAATTTTAAATATTTTATATTTACTATTATTATTTCTAAAATTTTATAATAAATTTAAAAGATCATTTAAGTTAATAATATTAAAAAAAATTTCACGTTAAAAAATAAATAAATATATATATATATAATAAATTTTTTAAATTAGATAAGTACATAGCTAAAATAAAAATTTAATAGATTTAAGCTAATTTAAAAAATTTTATAAATTAGACCTGTGCATTGATATTAAAAATTTTGAGTATTATTTTGGCAAGAAGGATGAGACAGTATTATAAATCGATTAAAATTAAAATTATTTAAAAAGCATATTTTTAATTTCATACATTTAAATACTGATATATAAATTTATAATATTAAATAAGAGATAAAAATAGCATATAAATCTGTAAAATACATAGTAATGAAAATTAAAATATTTGAAGTCAGATACTATATTTATCTATAATAATTATAAACCTAATACTAAGTATATAAAATGTTAATAATACTAATCAATAATTCTTTACATAAATATTATTATGTGATTTTATTGTGAAATATGAAAAAATATATTATATCAAAAGATGATAATGCCAATGATAAAAATTGTGCTTATCTATAAAAATTCAATTCAAGTTAAAGATGCGTAAAAAAATAACTCGTGCTAAATTTAAATTTTAAATGGATTATAGACAAAATTTTAATGATCAATAAAAATATATAAATACTTTCATATATTAGTGTTAACTGCAAAAATCTTTTTATTCAAGCATCAATGTTTAACCCTTTTCCATGACTCGTCTAAGTTTGAGAAAGACAAACAGAAAGCGTGAATTGTGGTTGTGTTCGTAAATGTTTCTTCATTATTAATTAATCTTTACTGAATTAGAGAAACGCTGTAATGCTACAGGCGGATGCTATTATAAAAGAGTCAGTTTCACTCTATTTCAAGCGTTCAAATTGTGAAATAAATTTTGTTCAACAAGACTAAATTATAATTTATAGAGAAAGTAATTTGAATTAATGTAAACATTTTAATCCATCAAATTTAAAAGAATAAATTACTATTAATGTAAATAAATTATTTTTCTATTGGTATTATCAGTATGACCAATTTTATATTTTTTAATAATGAAAATTTAGAGTTTATACAGAAGGAAACTCATTATGATCTTAGCGTCTTATATTAAAATCTTATTAGTGTAAAAATTCTATCTATAACTGTATTCGATTAAAAATATTTATCTTCAATTATCAGATATAATCATCATCACTCATTTAGTTTGTATTTCATATGTACATTAAAATTCAGACTTTTTTAAGTGAATTATGTAAAGTGTATACTTAATACAAATTTCTATTTCATGACCACACAGTATTATAAGATTGATGCAATCTCTTAAAATGATGTTAATATTAATAATATATTTTAAATAATTTATGAAATTTGTATATTACAGTAAACTGATTATGACATAATTCTGTATTAAATATATGTTAAAATATTTGTTAAAATTATATTAATTAAGTAAGTAGTAATTAAAATATTATTAATAGCATTTAAAATAATAATTTATGTACTACGTAGATATATTTATGTATGTTTTTAATACTTGAAGCTTTATAAATATTATGATTTTGTAACGAATACTATACTTTTTATATTTTCATATTTTCAATAATAATTTTCTAAATATTGTTAATTTTTAATATAATATAATAAAAATCTTGTTAAGCTCGAAAATTAAGATACAATTAAAACAAAATCATTTCCTTATAATAACGAAAATTTTACATTACGAATATTTCAATTATAAATTCTACAGAAATTCGAGCAATCACGAATCTTTAGAAAATTGTCTACGAGCCAAATGAAATACGCATAAAAAGTAAAGGACGGTTTGTAAATAGAAGGCTATTTGATCCATCTGTATTGAAATCTCTGCTGATTCGTTAATTTTTATTCTATATAAAATGCTATGTAAATCGATACTTCTTAAGTTAATTAAAGTAACTATTAAAGTAAACATTTTTTTTCTTAAAATATTACTATCTTAATATCTTATTTTTATTATTATTTAAAATAAAATTGAGAATTATAAATAAAAATTAATATTAACATTATTAACATTATACCGAAAATTAAAAATGACTGTTATTTCATTATGATTTAAAAAATTAGTCTGCTTAATATATTATAAAATTAGTTGATGACACTATGTACATTATTTTCCAAAATTTTTAAATTGTAAAAGAATAACTTAAATGACCATGTTGTTATTTAAATAAAAAATAGATCTAATAACTTAATATACGTCGATTAACTTTTTTGTCAGATAAAATGCTTGTGTAACTAATATAGTAAAAGTCTTAGCTTTCTTCTAATATTATCTTAAAAAACAGACGAAAAAATTGTTATATGACTTACTAAACCTTTTGCTACAATTAAAAGACACAAATTTTCTGAATAAAAGTGTGATTGTTAGTAAAGAATAATTATTATATAAGTATTTTACGAAAATAGAGATACTATAACTATAATTTATCGAGAATTTTAAAAAAATTAAATGAATCATGTTAAAAGTATTGTTTCTTATATTATAAAAATATAAAAATGTTATTGATTTGAAGTTACTTAAAGCAGATAAATAAATATTTTTGAACAAAATGATTACTTCATATAATAAAAGTGTATACTGGAAAAATATTTACTGAAAACGACAGAATCAATAATTATTTTATAAAATAATTCTTAACTATATTTATTGAAGATATAATCGAGAGACCATTTATTTGAATAATAAATTATTCTGTCTGTACATTAAATATTTACAAACTTCAGACTTTAAATTACTAATTTTTTAAATAAAAGTAAACTTATTTTTTATTTAAATTCTTTGAAAGATTATAAACATTAAATATTTCGACTTTCTTGAATGAAAGATAGCAATCAATTATTGAAAAGGAATTCATAAATTTTCCGAAAGATGGCAGAACTATACACATCTTTATAGAAACTGTCTGTAAGATTGGTAAACAATATTTTATTTATTTATAAACAAATAATACATTTAATTCAGAGAAGTTTAAGACTAAACTTATAATTCAATACTTGAAAATAATAAAAAGCATCATATAAAAATATAATTATTAAATTCAAAAAGCATCTTGAAATAAAAGATTTTTTATATACATATATTGTATTAATTTCATTTTTATTTAAATCAGTATAATTATAATAATAATATTTATGTGTTTTTTGATACAGTCCTAAAATATATGTACTGCGTGATTAATATTACTTCGTGATCTCTTAAAATTAATTTCAAATGGATAAAATATTCTTTGAAAGTTGTAGATAACATCTCAAGCTATATTTATATTGCATTATTACAAAATTTTTGTTTCATAAATACAATTTGTATACGTATATTCAATTTTACGCTTCAAATATTGAATACAATTTTAACGCATTTTTAATAAATTAATTTCAAATATTTTTATTTTCTAAAAATTCTCATTTACTTTTATTATAATTATTAACTTGATAGTAATCATTAATAACATCTCTTTCCAGATTACGTATATATAAATGACAGATCTGGTTATGCTTTGCATACTTGAACTGAATACATGACAAACTGATCCCGCAATGGCATTGATGTATTGTCACGTTGTACGCTTAAATACAATAAGAAGTGCGAATTATCTAAAGAAAATTGATGGAATGAATGAAGCGGGAGAAAGTACACCATAGTTTATATTGTCATTATTTATCTACCGTTTTTCAATATAAGAATCATTAATATTCAAATCCCTTAATTAGAATAACTAATAAGTCAGAAATAAAATATAAAATGAATAGATAAAGAGAGGAATAGCACCAAAAATGAGCAAAACTTATTAAACTTATTAGTACGATTACTGAAGCCAATATTTTTAATAGTGAAACATGAAGAGCTTATATGTGTTTTTTTAAAAAAAGTTAAGAAAATATAGATCTCTTTATAATAGTCAGATTTTTGTAGTATTAATAAGTCATTTCATTCAAAGATCCCAACAGAAAAATTTTTTTTAATCAATTATCTCTAAAGTTTAATTTATAAAAAATAGAGATATAATATTAATTATAGACAATTTATAAATACGAAAACTTGAAGTAAGCCAAGAAAGTCGTAAAAATATTAAATCTATATATTATGGAAGACACATTTATCTTTGAAATCTTTATACAAAGGATTTACTTTTTTTATTTCTTGTATAAATAAAGTTTGTAAATTATAATAAAAAAATAATGATTAAGAACTTTTAGAAAGTTATTAAATTTTTTTATTGTATCTATCGATATGTTATAGAATTATATGTATATAATCCTTTATATCGTTTTTGTATTAAAAAAAAATTGTTGTAATAATCGTCTTCAAATAAGAATTTAAATTTTATTAGAAAATAATTTATCGAGTTCAATAATATAATAAATCTAAATTAATATGTTTTGAAAAAATATACAATATAAAAATAAAATAGAAAAAAGGAAAATAATAACGACGTAATATATTTAATACGTAAAGTAGTAAAAAGAAAGTTACTTTAACAATAAAACAGAAAACGTGATTAATTGACGTTACAAATATGTTCTTAAAAAATTTAGTATCAGCTATACCGCACGCGAAAAATAGAAAGATACATGGATAAATTCATACATAGACGCTAGAAAACCGTACTTAACCAACTACCCATTGTGATTGTTATTTTGAAATTCGCCGATATTAGAGCAAGCGTATCAAAATAAGATAGTAAGGGGTTGAGAAAGCGAAAGAAAGATCGAGTGAAAAAGAGGGAGAAGGCGATAAAGAGGGAGAAAGAAGGAGTGAGAACAAGAGTAGAGTGTCGGCTCCGGGATGCGCGCAGGTCAGTTCTTCGTCGGCTATCGTCATAGGAGAACGTTTGTGCGATTCTCTTGGTTGCTGGTATATATTGCTTTTATATCACAACAAAGATGAAAACATTTATGTTCCTTGCGTGATTTCATCATGTGTACGTTTGAATAGTGTTTTGCTCCTGAAATCGCAGTATATTTTTCAAGTAACGTGTACACTTTTTCCAGGTACATTCAATATATAAAAAGACACGAACAAATATTAAGTAATACTGTCGTGAAAACAAAACGGTTGATATTTTATATGTTTCGAGACTTAGTCAATTAAATATTAGATTATTGAAAACACTTCTTAACAGAAAAAAATTCTTATCAATTTTGTATATACATTGAATTTCTATAAGTGTAAATAAATTTGCGTATCGGAGGAGTGGCAAATAATTCTACCTATATTATCGTTTTTCTCATATTTCTTAAGAAAAGAGGTATTTGCAAATCATAGTAATCGAATTTTACGCGCTCACTATATGGTATTGAGCGTGTCAAACTTTTATTCAATAATGCTTTTTTTATTAATTGTTTTGTGTTTCTGAGAGAACCAATAAATTCAGCATTATTATTAGCTTTTTTATATTTAATATCATTGTTAACTATCCCCCAAACAATTATAAATTATGAATACCTAAAACAATATTACTTTTTTAATTTTATTTGATTCGCTTCAAATACAATATTTAATGAATATGTAAATTATAGTCTTTAAAAATGATCAAATATAAACATTCTATCCAGAAAATTTAACTTCCTTACTTCTGCTGTACAAATATGATAACGAGAATAAGTTAATTTTAAATAGTTATTGTGAATTTCTTTATTTATTATTAATATTCATAATATATATATATATATATCATATAATCTAAATACTAAAAAAAAAAAATAAAATAAATTCAAATGTATTAAGAAAATATCTTAAAGAAACTATCCAATAAATTAAACATTAAACATTTCTTTGAATAATTATTAACATGTACCGATATACAAAAATATGTTTTAAAAAAATTTTGTAAATTTTAATTCTTATTTTTCTATGATTATATGATATTTGAAATACAATATTTTACGAATATACGAAAAATAATGTATTGTATGTCAATTCTATTCAAGTTACTTGCTCATACCTTACTTCTTTTGAGCTTATCTAGTATCATATTCTCATTTAGCTCTTAAAAGTCTTTTACTTCTCTTTTTTCTACTAAAGTCTCATATAAGATATTTTATTTGCTGTTCCAACCTTATAAGCTGCTCATTTAATATATGACATTTTTTATATCAATTGTCTTTTTCACTTTATATTAATTCAAATCATTTTCGGAAAATTTATTTTGAAGTATTCATTCTTTCGTTTTCTTTTATAAATTTTACTGTTTTCTTAAAATAATTAATATTAATTATAAATTTTTTTTTAATCATATATTTAAAATTAAATAAAAATAGTTAAAATTCTTTAAATCTTTTTTAAACGTAATTAATTCTTAAGAAATTAATTTTTTGTAATATAAATGTTTTCTAACAACTATTAATATAAATGTTTTTACGCTATTTCTAAATTTATTTTTGTACTTATCTAACTTTCTACTCATTGTGTTGAAAGCTTAAATGGTTATCTTCTATATTTAGTCTTAGAATTTAACTAACATTTTACTTTTCATTACTTATTTCTTACTGTTTAAATATTTCATTGTCAATAAAAAGATTACTATTATTAATCAATATTTATTTGATATTATTTTTAATATACATGTAAATTAAGCTCAATTGAAATACAATTAGGGATATTTTTAGTAATAACAATTTTACACTTTTTAAATATTATTTTTAAATAAAATTGGCAGACTGTTGTAATTAAGCACATTAATTAATTCAATTAATCATTTGTATGTATATTAATGATTTTTCATAAATTATATTTTACATATAAATTAATATTTTAATTGATTTTTCAATAATAATAAAAATTGATATATTAAGTATTTTTGAAAGAAAGTAGTACTTTTACAAATATAAATTATTAATATCATTTTTTGCAATTTTTTTTTATTTAATAGTTATTTGATTCTAAATACTTAACGAATAAGTAAACTTCTTGATTTACTTGTTATCGGATTCATTATTTGATAAAATTTATAATTTTAATATTTTTTAAGTTAAAGTTAATAATAATTAAATCTTATTAATGATGTTTAGATAAGTAAATTTTACGTTTTTCTAAATTTTACTACATTCATTTTAATCAAACTATAAGAGTTACACTGTTATTATTAAATTAATTTAGAAAAATTTAATATTTAATAATACTTCATAATCATCTCATTTATATACTAGTTTATTTTTTTATTTTCTATCGTCTTATTATCTGTTCATTTCTTGTAATTGAATAGTATTCCAGTAAATTTCCTTTAATATAATAAAATATTTTGTTCTTTTCATTTTTTAAATATATTTCTACATAATATTTTGTTACTACTATTTTAATTATATGTAATTTATTTTTATATATACGACAAAGATCAATATATTGTTTACGTTAATTCATAAATATTTAATAACCTAGTTAAATTATTATTTTATTATTCAAAATTATTAATTTATGTATCTATGCATAATTATTTTGCATTCTCAATGGAAAATGATTTATTTTTACGATATAGTTGTAAATACATTAGATGTAAATTATTTCAGATTATTATATTTTTTAGTTTTTGATGCTTATTTTTTTAATGATTTTTATATCTCTTAATCTTCAACTACATTTATTTTGATAAATATTCTATAAAGTATCTAATAAATTTTTTAAATCTTTTTCTTAAATTTCTTTATGTTATTCTCAAAATAAATAATGATAAATTAAATTAATAATTATAAGAGTAACTAAAAATATTAATATACATAGTCTATATTTTTGGACAATTTTATATTTTTTCCGTAATGACTTTGATTGTTATAACCAAATAGTATTCTTTTTATAAATTCTTCACTATAAACTAAATTTTTAATTCATTATAGAATATAACAGTAATAGTTTTAATATTAGAACTTAAATATTCAAATAAAATTTTTGAGACGTTCAAAAAATTAATGTAATAAATGGACTTTTAATTGAAAATAAAAATTATTATTAAATATAAAAATCCTTATAACAGTCTAGAAAAATTATATTTACAATTCTAATGATCAATTAAAAAATTTTCATATTAAAACAGTCAATATAGGAAGAAATTATGATACTACAGTATAATATTAAATATATGTATGAGTTGTATGCTTGTGAAATTATATTCGGATTTACATTTTTTAATGTAATTACATCTTGTATTCTGTGATACTTAAATTTTTCTATTATCAAATCAAATCTTTATAAATTTTTCTTTTATAAAACAATTTTGTTAAAAGTATAATATTTATAATAAACTATAAGTTTATCAATTACAAAAATATCTTAAATATTCTAAGACTATTTCTAAATTTTAATAAATTAAGTGTCAAATACAATTTAGATTTTTTAAAAATAATTTTTCTTTTCCCAATATTGATTCATTATTATAATAAATTTGTGTAAAATGTAAAATTATAAATTGTCTACCTTAAATTTATATTTTTTACGAAGTAAATTATATTTTAATATAGATATGAAATAATAAACTATTTATGTACTCAATTAATAAAATTGGAATTTCTAAAATTAGTAATTCCCAAGTGATCAATTACTTAGTATAATTTATGAAGTGTATAATCTTATTCAAAGTTATGATACTAATACTCACACTCTTGAAAAAATAAAAAACATAGTGATTATAATAGTTAAACATTAAAAAATGTAATTTATTAGATTAGATACTATGTTTTTTATTTTTTTTATTTCATATATAATATTGAATCTTTTACTAAAATACAGTTTTTAATTTGAGAAATGACTTCACGTTACTTACAGCCATTGATAGATCCTATGAGTTACTGGTATATAAAATTACCTACATTCAGGCTTTATATGTGAATCATAAGATAAGTGTGTGTTTGCACGTTTGAATATTTAAATGTGTATTTCGAATCTTTATCAGATCGAAATTTAATTCAATATATTTATAAAAATTAAATTTTAATAAAATAACTAACAAACTATCACAAATTTATTAGAGTAATCGAATAAGAAAATAAGCATGTTAATAAATGGTAATATCCTCTATAATTCTATTATTGTCCAAGTTTTAATTTTCTAACGACTTTATTGTTTGACAGAATGTTACTTTCTTTATTTTTATCCCTTTTTAATTGTGTATTAACTTTATCTAGATCTACTAAATTTAATGAAAAAATACGAAAAAGGGGTTAAAAATTGTAAAATAAAAAGATTAAAAAAATAAAAAGCTGAAAGGTAAGAATAAAAAAATAAAGTATTAATGTTAAATTTAGTGTTTACTTATTATCATCTTATTTGACAACTGTACTCTCATTATATATCATTATGAACAACATTCATGCATAAAATGTCCACAGAAATATATACAATCTTTTATATGTTTCTGCCATAATGAACTTAAATCACACCCACGTACTATTAATTTACAAATTTTAATCTATCTTTTTATTTAAATTTTCAAAAATTAATATCTATTATAATTTTTTTATAAATTAAGAACTAGTAAATAGTATAATATATTATAGTGTTTATATTCACTTTATAAATTCTTTTAATTTATAAAAAGTATAATTAAATTATAATATTAAAAATATAGCCAATTTATACTTTTATTAAATAGCTAAATTTTTTTCTTAAATTATATTTTAATTTTGGAAAAATCCACCAATGCATATGTTTTACCAAATAAATCTAGATTTACCAAATCTAAAAATTTGAAAATAATTATTTAAATATTTCAAAATATTATTTTTTTAATTTTCAATTAGTCTATTTCACGTACTCATTATTATGTGTGTAAGCTTTTCAACTCATTCTTGAGAATAACATCAATTATTAAATATACTAAAACTAAAATTAATTAAATCAATTGAATAAAAAAATTTAAATCATTTATTAATATGTACTATAGAAAAGAATTAGATAATTCTTAAGATTTTTAAGAATTTCCACCTCTAGCTATTTTATTTGCTACATGAATATAAGTTTATTAAATAAGTTATAATATTTTATATCTTTTTTATTCTTTTAAAATATAATGATTTTAATTCTTTGATAATATTAATTGATATAGTATAATTTTTCATGTATTATTGAACTTTTACTTTATTAATATATCTGGAATTAAAGTGTAATATTAATATTTTTAAAAAATCATTCGTACAGAAAATTGATATTATTATTATACATATTTGTATACAAAATTAAATTTCGAATATAAATAAAACATTATTTATAAAATGGCATAAATAACTTAAATTAAAAATAAAAATTTACGCTGAATCATTTGTATAGTAAATGATTTGCTTAGAATAAAACTGAATATCCAATTGTTTTAGCTTTTATTGCAACTAAACTTAAATTTTTTCTTGAAATGAATTATCTGATCATCCAGTATTATATTGATAATTTATGTAAGCATTTATTATGTAAATACATTTAATTATTGAAATAGATGTATCTAATATAAGTATTTAAACTAAATTTTTAATCTCCGTACCTTACATTAACGTTATATACTTAATGTAGAAGAATATTTGCTGTCCGAGATACAATTGTAGCCGTGTACAATGTTAGAGATTGATGTAATTAACAATCCCGAGTGCGCTTGTCGAATTCTATTTGTTCGAGCTATCGTATGCATAGACTCGTAATTCACTTACCAAACAATTCTCAAATCAGTTTTAAGCGCAAAATTCAAGAGCTATAATATTCTGATTTACTGCGTTAACAGAACTTCCTGTAATTAAAATATTCTCTATTAACGAATAATTAATCATTGAAAAGTAACAATAATTAAATAGAATGAATAAATAAAATACGAGGAAAATGTGATGAATCAATAAATAGTAAAAGAGATAAGAGGTACATGAGTGATTTTAAGTATTCTTGACTTGAAAAACTTCGTGTCTTCGATCGCATGCTCGTAGAAATAAGGTCGGTATACATCGTAAACTGTACGCATCTACTTAGCAGTCCTAAGGATATTCTGATTCGGCAAATTTTTTTTAAAATATGAGAAGCTAGTATATTTTTTTATAACTCCATCAAAAGATTGTACAACGATTTCAATTTTTTACAGCATTTTTATATGATTTAATTCTCAACTAATATTATTTATTTCAAGTATGGTAGCAATACTATTTCATGTGAAATAGATCATTGACATGAAGTTTTTAAATTTTATTTTAAAAGCGATTCAAATAACTATTTTTATATTTATTATTAGATATACCTATGTCTATACACTATTCGTAGACATTTACCCACATCAGTATATACGTAAATGCATATCTGTATATGTAAATTTATAAGCTAAAGGATATATAAAATTGCTTAAAAGAAAATATAAAACCATTTATTTTAATCTACTTTTTACTTTAAAACATAAAAGTATTTTTAAGCTAATTTAAGAACTTATTAATTTTCATATCTATACTAAAAATTTTCATTAGAAACACAATTTTTTATTTATAATGAAATTTTAAATCTGTACCATAGATTCATAAAAAATACTTTACAAAAAATAGTACTGCCTTTTAAGATAAAAATTTAATCCATTAATTATTTTTCATTTTTAATACATTATATAATAGTGTAATAATATAAAAGATGCATTAATGTGTAGAAGGTATTTTTCGCAATATTATTGTAATAAAAAAAAAAATGAAAATATTATCTACTCTTTGCAATCGTTATAAAATTCTTTTGATTAAATTATTTTATTTCCTTTATCCATCTACGTAATATTTTTCGTGACAATCTTCTATTTTCAAGCTTATAAGACATTTTTCTTATAATAAAGTATTGTACTTGTGCTGAGTTTACATGCACGAAAACAGAGTTTTTTTATTCCAGAAAAATGAAGTTAAAGCAGAAGGTATACCAGAGCTGGTTCACAATCTACAGCAAGATTAATGTGTCTCTACACTAAGATCTTTGCAATGAGCAGTTAGTCAACCTGAAACAGTAGTACTTGCTAGCACGTATATCTCTTTTTTAAGCTTACACACTCGTACTTTACTTTCTCTCTCTCTCTCTCTCTCTCATCTCTCTCTCTCCTATCTCTCTCTTTCTCTCTCTATCGCCATTTTTTCGCTTCATAAAACCTCTTACTTCGGTACACAGACTACGTAGAATGAATTTTGAAGTACATATCCAAACACTTTGAATATGCATATAAGAGTTACTTAATTAAATTTCATCAGGATGATAAATTAGCTTCGGTTGAATGTTACTGTCTCGTATATGCGTATTTTTATAAATCATAAAACAAAATTTACATAAAATTAAAAATTTTTGTTAATATTTAAAATTAAATAATGAATAGAATTGAAAATGTCTTCAAGTATAGCTTATTCGCAAACTACAATAAAAATTTTCTTTAATGTTTTATTATTAATAGAAAAAAAAATTTATAATCTTTATCTAAAAAATAATATTTTGAATATAAATTGTTTCAATATTTAAAATTTTGAGAACTTTAATTTTTTTATAATAAAATTTATATCCCGTATTTGTTTATCTTTAAAAAACTTAATATATACATAACATTATGCATAAATTTAAGAATTTTAAAAAGATTGTAAGTATTGTAAATTATTAAACGTAATTTTTATTATTAATAAGTAATATTTCAGAGATTATTGTTAGTATAAAAATGAATACTTTTAAATTAGTTTACTTTTAGACTAATAATAAAAAATAGTAATAGGGTTCTGAATAAAATTATAATAAATATTCACTAAAGATAATAAATTGAATCTGTTGTGAATAAAAAGTTGAATACACTTGTAAACATTTAATAGTAGGCTTTTTTACTTATATTACACAAGTATGTAGTAACACAAAAGCACAAAGTACACAGTGCCAATAATGAATGATTATAAGTTACACAGCACTGATTAATGCTAATATATTGAAATTAACTATATGTGAATAAATGTATAAAAGGTACGCCTCTAGTATGACTGTATTTTCTCACGTCTTATAGACTACTGACTCTGTAAGTGAAGGAAAAACGATGTCTTGCAGTCCAAGTACACTTATGCCGTTATTGTTTAAAAACATTATATTGTATAATATATATTTATGTAGCTGCAATCTTAGAATCATTACAAGAAACCGAAAAATCGTTGAGTGATGTCATAGGCGCGTCAAATATTTAAAATAATTATTTCTAATGTAAGTGTTGGGCGTACGGCTACAATGGCCCTTTATTGAACACTTCTCTATTACATCGTGTGTGCGTTGTTGCTTAGATGTAAATTAAATAACAGAATCTTTAAAATTGTTTCATATATTTTTATGAATTTTTGAATTTTTTTTTTTACATAATTTTTTAATTATGTTGCAAATACTCTATTATTTATATACCTTTTATTTACTTCTATACATTTTTATTTATGGAAATAAATATATTCGTAATTTTAAGTTTAGTGAAACAAATAAGATTCCGATTATGGTAAGAAATTATAATTATTTTTTCTTAAGCATAATACATCTTTGCCATTATTTTTTGCATTAAAACAGTGTCTCCTTAATTATAAATAATTTGTTATAATCAAAATATTTAATTTCTATTTCTCTTCAAAAGATATACTTAGTTATAAAAATTTTTATTTTTTAAAGAATTATTTCATTGTTTTAAATATATAATGTTTTCAAATTTTATAATAATAATCAGTTAAAACAATTTGCACACATTTATAATCTAATACATATTTTTTGGGAAAACTTTGAGTCTGATTCTTAATGAATTATAATTACTCAAACCATATTCTGTATTTATAAAAACTGTGGGTACAGGTGAACATAGATTTCATAATATTAATCTTACTTCTATAACAGAGAAGAGATGAAGAACATTGTAACTAAATTTCACATTGTGATTGAAGTGATGGTGATAATTCAAAAACCTTCAAAGATTCGCTTCTGGAGTTCTTGAACACTATATTACAAATTATCACCGAACCAATACTATTCACGATACACCATCCTCGGTGATACCCGCTCTAATGAAACGGCCAATACCTAAAGCGCCCTTTTCACAGTAATCAAAATTCAGTATGGTTGCGATTATCTCTAGTTACATCATACCACGCTTTACAGGACAAACAACATAGTGAAACTGTTTGGCCGATTATAAATGACGGGAGCTTCGTCATTAGAACAATAAAAATAGAGAATTCTTATTTAACCTAACTCATTATTCCGATGTAAAAAAAATTATACCAAAATATATTTTGAAATATATATAATATATTAAGAAATTTAGAAACGTATTTTGGAAAACTAATAGTTTTGTGCAAATTAAAAAAATTTGAAATGCATATTTATAATAAATAACAAGGTAAAATAAAATTCAAAAACATTTATAAAGGATGAAAAACATTGTATCGGTTCTTTTAAAATTTACTAAAAAGTAACATCTATCTTTGCATTAACAGCTTCCAATGAATCAAACTAAAGTAAATAGAGCAAAATAATTCACATTTAAATTTTTAATTTTTAAAATACGAAAGGAAATTGTAATTAAATATCACTTTGAAAATTATTACCATAAAATTTATTATAAAAAAATATATAAAATTATTATGATTATCCAATCATAACAGTTGACTGGTTAAAACTGTCAAAACTAATTTTTGAAGATTCATTCGTTTCATATTATTATTATTTGTCCATCACTTTAAATACTTTCGTACACTCAACTATATAATAAAGAAATATATATATAGTTGTTCTTTAAAAACATATTTATATTTTAAAATAAGTAAGAAAAAAAGTTTTAGAGCCAGTAATAATTATAAGGTTTTTAAGCTTATGAATCTTAAACACACAACCCTATCTAATATAAAGTTTATTAATTATTACCTTCATGCAGCCTTCAAGTATTCAATAAAGGTGCAGCAGCTAGGAAATTTAATGAACTATTTTGATAATACATAAAATAAATTTATTATATAATTGTTTGAAAATTATATGGATAATCAATGTGTAAGTCAAGAGAATATGTGGTAATTATAATACTTTCATTTGAGGATACATAAATATTATTATTCAACCTCTCATTTTTTATAAATCAGAAAGAATCGATATTAGACAAATAATATTTTCATTGGTATAATTAATTACTTTAAATTAGTAATTTTTCTAAATATACGTGCATTATCTATAAACTCATTAAAACTTAGTATTCTGAACATAATTTTTTTTGTAATAATATTATTTGTAACAATATGTAATTTATTTATTAATTCTTTTAATTTTCTTGAAACTATACTTGTATTATTTATGTTAGTTCATTATGATTAATATACTTTTTTATATTTTAGTTTACATCTACCTATCTACCCGAGAAACGTTCTTTATCTTAATTAGAAGAGTCTTTCAGTCTATAAAAAGTTTTTAATAGTTTTAATTAGTTAAAAACATACTAATATGTCATTTTTACAAAAGTATATTGTTTAAAAAATGCAAAATTTTAAATCTATGCTAACGGCATATTTTTTTATATTTTATAAATAAAAATTATTAAAGTATTAAAGTATTATAAATATTAAAGTAGCAATTATTATTATAAGTTTTAAAAATTTAATTAAGTAAATTTTAATTTACATATTTCGGTACTTACGTAATAATCTGATAATTATCTAACAAATCTGAGCGCATTATAGACATTTCTGTTGAAAAAATATTTTTATTTATATCTTGTTCAATATGTAAGATTATACTAATATATACATCATGATTACATCGTTAAAAACTTATATCATCTTGAAATATTGTAATTTTTTATTACAAAAAAATATAATTTCTCAATTTCATAGTCAAGTCTCTTGAATAATATTTAAAATCAAATTTATTTCTGTGTAAATATTCATAAGCAATGTATGACAAATGTGAACAAATGAACATTTGGAGAGAAATACCTTAATTTTTTGTTTTTTTGTTTGATTATTGCTGTTAAATGTTAATATATTTAGTAGAACATATTCTAATAATTATTAACAATCATAAAATTCTACGAATACATAATTGATTTCGTAATTTCTTGTAAGATACTTTTCATACAAATATGAAATTCTACATTTTATTCCCAACAAGTAAATTAATACTTAATTTATTAAAAATTTGTATAATTTAACTTTTTCTTCATTTAATTTATTTTTACTAAAATTAATACAATCTTATACATTGAAATATTATTAGATAATAATCATAATTATTTTCTAAATGAATTAAAAATTTATATGATTCTTGTTTAAATATATTAATATTTTCGTATTGTCGAATTAACTATGGATATGTAATTTAAAAACATAGATAAGAAAAAGTATATTAGTGTATAGATTCACTTTTATTTATTTTTTATCAGACTCAGTAGCATATAAATTTTCCATAATTTATTGAATTAAATAACGCATAAACTATTAAATTATACAATATATAATTAAAATGATTGTATATGATAAATACCATTTTTTTATCGATAATTCGTTTATAGATTATTAAAATTAATATGAATATTTGTATGCAACGATAAACTTCTTTTATTTATATTTGATAATCTTAAATAGAAAAGTTTCTTATTTTTCTTTTTTACATTTATATAATTTTAGATATTTTAATTTATATAATGTACAACATAGCTAGTGACAAATTAGCTATATTCACTATCTATAAATGTTTTTTGTATTGCTATTATTGAAACTATATCGTTAGTATATTCTGTCAAGTTCTTTTGTTACCATAATATAGTAAATAGAAATACAGTTGAACTAAATTAAAAATAAAAAAACTCAAACACGTACTATAATGAAAGTAAATTACAATGATATTACATATCTCGAATTACTATGTCTGTTTAGAAGTATCGTATGTAAATAATATTAATATTTTTAATGGAATCGAAGTATCAATATATATACACACTATATCAAAAATATAATTTTATGTTTATTTTGTGCAACATTTAGCTATTTATTCACAATTACAGATATATATTGTTTGAAATGTAATGATTTTTTTTATCTTGAAAAAAATATGTTTAAGCGCTTTATTTGTTTGTTAATATTTAAACTCAAGAAGATGTATAAATATATCGTACCATAAATTTGTAAATTTAAAATAATTATATAAATTATAATCTGATAATTTAAATTCGTTACACATTATTAAAAAACGTTTTGTTCTAAATAATAATTATTATTTATTATTATTTTATTGAACAATATATTTTATTGTTATAATACATTTGCACTAAATTTGTATATTTCAACAATCTTTTCACACATATAAACACTTAAGTGTCTAGTTAATATCACCTTATATATTATACATATAAAATTATGTACTTATTCTCTTATAAATTTAACAATTTTCTTTTTATTAAGAATTGGTTACATATTGGTAAAACTCTTTTGAGTTAAAATAATAATGACTGTTGTAATAAATATGAGAATATTTTCACAATGTAAAGTTTATATCAATAGATATCATTTACTGATAAATTTGAAATTTTTTAAAGAAAGCCTCAAAACATTAATTTGTTTACTTTAGAAATGCAATCTGCAAAATGTTTATATTAATAAAATTTAAACTGATTTATGTTTCTTTAAGTTTTAGTGATCAATAAAATATTATACGAAAAATTCTTTGTTACTAATATCCAATATAGTCATTTCTACGAGATTGATAATAAGAATGATTGTCACATGCACAATACAAAGACACGGTATAAAGAAAAAATTTATCAATTTATTCAAGAATATTATATTAAATTATAAAATCAAGTGTAATGTTAATCATATAATTTACTATTTGAAAAACATATGAAAATAAAAATTGTAAAAACTAAATACTTTAAAACAAAAAATATGTATAAATCTAGAAAAAAGATCCTAATTTAATATACAAGATATTTTTAAGTTTTTTGTATCTTTCTTACTTTCTCTGTCTCTCTCTCGCTTTTCTGTTAAGAGTTCTTTTACAATTCGTCAAAGGAATTTCTAAGTCTACGGTTTAAACTCTTCTCTTTTTAGCTCCTCAAAAACTTTCCAAGTAATTGAGCACTTACAGTTGTCTCGTTAAACATGTATTTGTGCGCTTTAGTATACTGGTATGTTAAAAACCAAGTTGGATTTTTCATGTTACTTTTCATCATGTACGATGCAATTTTTTACAATTCTTAGACGAAATTTCTTTCATAAACTCTCTTCCTGAGCTTACAAAGTTGTTAAAATAGGATTAACTTACCTGTATATTATGTTCAAAATTTTGTGCAAGTACATATATTTATCTTTTCACTGAAAATGTCGCGTTAAAATTTTATAAAATTCCTGTAATCGTGTACATGTTTTTTGGCACTACTTATGTTTCTCAAATAAAACATTAATGAGATGATGAATTATCTTCATACAATATAAAATAAATAAAGAGAGAATTGTATTAAATTTTACCATTTTACAAAAATATGATTCATAATATAAATACGGGCATATCATTTTATTCAGGCTGCAAAGTATAATATTCTTTGTATATAAAAAATTTGCACGCTGAGATTATCATTCATTATAACGATTATTCCCTTCACATTATAATTTTTTTTTATAATCTTTGTTGATTTATTCATATTTTATAGTGAAAAAATATTTCATTTCTAATTCTCTTTGATTATTAATTTCATTTTTATAATATAAATAATTTCTTGTTTGGCTAGACTTCACATTATAAAAGTATTTTGACATAGCTAAAAGATCGTATTTTTCCTTTTTCATCTTACGTTATATTTGATACTTATATTTTTCGAAATAAAATTAAAACACAACTTTACAAAATATATAATATACAACAACTTTAGATATTAAATTATTTCTTAATTATTTACTGTCATTTAGATAAACGAAGAATTTATGATAAAACGAAATATAAAATTCTTTCTTATGGTATTACCTATTTATTTTACTATTATTTTATAAAGAATAAATTTATACAAAGTGATCCGACAATCAATTTCTGATGTGTATGTAATGGGGGATTTAGATTTACTTAGGATACTAAAGTACTATTTCTCTGAATTAAGATAACCGAATGTGTGCAATGGAAGGATGAGAATCAAGAAATAATTTACTCTCTCTTTTTAATTATTCTTGAAAATATTTATCACTCTTATCTTTTCTTATAATCTTATAATAATATTATACCTATGTATCGCATATATTCTAGCCAGTAAGAACTTTATTCTTCTTTCTAAATCTGACGTTGTTTAATTTCTTCAACCATTCGGGACTTATGATTAGATTTCTCTTTTCTATTTCTAATTTTAGTATTTTTCTATTGTGATTCTACTCTATATAGACTTTCGTTTAAACTTAGATTTCGACTTTTTCTGTAAATTCGGTTTTTTACTGCACTTATAGCTTTTATGTCCTAATCAATGTACTACATTTGGTCTCTAATTTACATCGAACTGGTATGCGGGTTAAATCTCTTTATGGCAAAGTTACCTAATTTTTGTGTTTGACAATTTATAGCGTCTATGCTTAAATTGCATAAAAATAATTGTAAATTAATGCGGAAATAGTAATTAAAAAAAAAATTAAAGATATAAAGTATTTACTTTTGATATGTAAAAAATTTTAAAGTAAAATATTTCTTAACAAATATTACATTATTTTCAACTAATATTATATAAAATTTTAGAGTAGATTTTGAGAAAAATAATAATGATACTTACTGATATTAATCACATACCTACAATATACTCTTATGTTTTGTAATTTCTAATAATAAATATTCTCCTTGTAAGTTTACACTGTATGTAAAGTAAGAATAGATGATTCTAATCATCATTTCTATCAATAAAATTAAATGAATAATAATTTTCTCGTACAACTTTTTCTCAGATATTTATTCACAAAATTGTGAATAAATGAGAATCAGGACTTAATTGATTAGATACACTGGTTTGTTGACTATAAAGACAGGAATCGCTAGCTAATGAGGCGTATTTAAAGAGAAGCGAATTTCTATTCACTCGATTAAATTTTCTAATTTGGAAGTTATAAAGGTATAAACTAATAATGATCATGAAGTAATTACAAAGAAATAAGAGTCACGTTAATGATTAATAAAAGCACGAATATTTATATTATCAAGATACACTTATAAATGAGGTTATGTAAGCGACGAGTGCATAAAGATTATATATTATCCAAAAAATATAAGAAACAATTAGTTTAAATCACAATTAAAATTATTATCTCATAATATATCACTCTTTAATATCTTAAATTACTCTTGAACGGTTAGTAAAATGCTTTCGTTCTTGTGACGTAGGAAATAAATATATTTGTTATATATATTTGTTACTAAATTTTGGACTTTTTATGCTCTTATAAGTCTATTTAATAATTTATTAATTTAATATTTAAATTTTTATAATAATTATTAAAAGTATTGTATTCATTAATATAAATACGTCAATAAATATGAATTTTAACGTAAATAAATTATTTTTACAGTTTTATATTACTTTTAGAAATTAGAGTACTTATTTCACTAATGCTTATTACAATTATCGTAATTTTCTATTTATAATTACTGCAATTAATTCTTGAAAATTTTTTAGTAATGATATATTGGCTTATTAATATTATTATTAAATTTATCATTGCAAGTATGAAAATTGTTTAAACTTGTTTTTTCTTTGTTGCAAACTTAGTAAAAATTTATTTTTTTATTGTAATATTCATAAACATCATGAAATAATACAATAATATCAAATTCGTTAAGTTTGCAGTTATTATTAATATTACTTTAATTGTAATTCTATCACTTTTTTATGGTTTTATTTTATGAATATACGGTATAACTTACACAATATATTTTGAATGTATAAAGAGTTTAATTTTGATTTTGTTATTATTATTTATTTTAATTGCAGAATAACTAATTCCATCTTGGTGCTTAAGGATTTATATATGAATGAATATTTATAACAAAACATTCCGTGTTGTATATTTGGCAGTGATAAGAAGTTCTAAAAAATAGTTCCTTTATCATAATATCTTGATCTAATTGGGTCTAAAATTTTTATCTGTGTGTGAAAAACAGAAAAGAAAAAATTACAGTTTTTTTTATTTATTTTTATGAATATATATAAAAAATTCTTGCTGTTCTAATTGAGTCAGATTAAAAACATTATATACTAGGTAATACATTTTAGATAAAATATTCTTGTACGTATGGAAAAAAAATGTGGTGTAATACAGACATTTTGAAGAAATGGTAGCACGATTTATTTATTAGCATTACGCTAATTTAACAATGCACAACATTTTTAAACGTACGTTTGGTTATTGTGTACAAAATTCTAGAAAATATTTTTTCATGAAAACTAATTATATATTATATTATGTATAAAAGTATATATGAAATTTTATATTGTAAATTAATGTTTCATAAAATTTTAAAAAAGTATGTTTGAAAAATTACATTTTGAATTCAAACTATACACTCTCTTATTTACAGAGTACAATAATGTGAGCAATAGAAACATAGAATTGATAATAGTACGATTTATTTATTATTCAAAAGTATTTTGAAGAAATAAATATAGAAGCTGTTTTGAAACCATAGTATAATTACCAATGGTCTTTTCTTTGTCATGATTATACTCTAATTATACTTTTCAGAAAAACGGAAGTTCACCGCTCGTATATTTCCTTCCGTTATATGAATCGTAGTGCAGAAAAGTCTAAAACCTGCATAAATGCTGTCAGAAAACGTAGATTTATGAGGTATATTTTCAGGAATGAAAAGAATGGAAATTTGCGGAATATGAAAGGAGCCAGCATTTGAAACAAATCACACTGTGCACAATGAACCTGTAACAATTGTCTTGTATATTCCATGAAAATCCAATGAAAAATATATCTTACTAGTACGGTTACATATTTTTTTTTATAGTACAATTAATAATAATTGATGATACCTACTGTACTAAATAACTTCATAAAATTTATTATAAAATTTTATTACAACAGGTTGAAAATTCAGTGCTAGTATAAAGAAGTATAAAATTTAGAATTATAAATTATAAATTTTCATATTTAGATATAGCAAGTATAAAAAGTACGTCATTGTTCAACAGAATTTTCTTAAAAAATAAATATTTTGATTATCATCATTTTTACTTAGATTTATTTTTTCTATTTACTTTATCTACTCTACACTCTTTAAATTTCTGTTTTTAAATAATTTCTTTAATTATTTTACGTACTTTAGAGCATCAATAAGTAAATAATAAAAAGTAATAAATAATTATATTAAAAAGATTATTCTTTTTTTTTAATAATTGTACGTATTAAATTAGAACTTCACTTATATTAGATTAATGTATTGCAAAAATAGAAATTTCTCAAATTTATATGTACAAAATTCACTTTTCTCATTTATCACATATGCATTAAGTTATTATTCATATTTTTATTTTTAATTCAATTTAATTCATATTTTTGAAACTCTTAGTCTTCTTAATTTATCGATTATTTCTATGAATTTATTTATTATTGTTCACAATAATATATCAATTCTAACCGCATAAAAAATATTTAAAAAGTAATTTAAAATAAGTACAAGTTCTAATATAAGATAAAACTCAAAATTCTAAATTTCAACTAAATTGGGTACTATTATATATATACATATATATGTATAAATTAATATTTATATGAATTATGAATGTTGCAGGATCCTTCGCAAGGAACATTATCAATTAAAATTATTGTCAGTAAGGACACACAGATGAGTCGTGATTACATAATTCTATTATCTTGGTTTTGCATAGTGAGTGGAAAGGAGGGTACGTTTATAATATTATATTATTTGTCCATTTGCATAATGTATCTTTCTTTTTTATTCTAAGAACAGATTCGTTTTTCAGGATATTTTTGGCATATCAGTGATATACATTATGCTCCAAGTTATTCTATTCAGGGTAACGGTGAAAGGCGTAAGTAAAACTTCTTTTATATGTTAAGTATTAAAGTGTCATTTGCAATAAATTTTATTAATGTAAAAAGAAAAAGATTCTCAAAAAGATCAACATTAAAAAACTTATTTGTTTTAATTCATTTTGTAATTATATTATATTTGAAAAATTATGTAAATTCAACTTTCAAAAAAAATTTAATACTTAAATACAATCCATAATCATCATAGATAAAAAAGAAATTTAAAGGAACATATAATCAATTTGGTATTATATAATACGGTAATGAAGAAGAAAAATCTACTTAAAGGTTCAAAAGTTTATATAAACAGCGATTTAAATTTAAAAAAAGGAGAAAATAGAAGGAAAGTAACAGAAAAATACAAAACGTTAAAAAAGGAGGAGATAGTTGGTACATAAAAGGAAACAAAATAATAGGCAAAGATGAATACTGGATTTATAGTGAGAACAAGGAAGAATTGTTTCGGAAATTCACAAACAACAAGATTTAAAACAGAAAACAGTAAAAACCAGAAGATATATGAAAAGAATGGAGGAATAAAATTAGGTTTTTGGAACGTAGCCAGGTTATATAAAATGGATAGCAAGGGGTGGAAAGTAATAAAAAGTTGGGATAAAATAGGAATTGAAGAAACATGGATTACAGAAAAAAAAACAGTAATAATAAAGAAGAATTAAACAGATTATGAAATAGCACATAGTCATGTGGAAAAAGAGAAAAACAAAGGAAGGGCAAGAGGGGGATTATACTAGCAATCAGAAAAAACAAAGATATAAAAATTAAAAGTATAGACACAGTTACAATAGAGTTAATAAAGGCAAAGATAAGAATAAGGGTATCAATATGCAACATAGCAGTAGTTTACATGAGAAGTAAAATAGAAGAAAACTTTAAAGAACTAGACAGGTTGATAGAAGAAAGTCAAAGAGAAAAAATAATAATAGGGGGAGAATTCAACGCTTGCACCGGCAAAGAGGGGGGTGGATAAGTGAATGGGGGAAAGAAAGAAGAAGCTCAAATAGAAGCTCAGTAAATAAAGAGGGAAGGAGGCTGCTTAATTGGATAAAGGAAAGAGAAGTTTATATCCTAAATGGAAGAGATGGTGAAGAGGATATCGATCACACATACAACAGTAAAGTGGGCTCCTTGGTAATAGACTATTCTATAATAAATATGGAAGCAGATGAAGTGGTAAGAGGTATAAAAATAATGGAAAGTATAGATTCGGATCGCTAACCGCTGATAATAGAGCTAGAGAAAAGTATAAAAGAAAAAAAGACGAAAAAATAGGTTAAAAAAAAGATACAAATGAGGAGGGAAAGAAATTGCAGAGTACAAAAAAAAGTTAGAAGATATAGATGAAAAAGGATCTTGAGATCAACTGAAAAAGAGAATGAAGGGTGTAGTAAAAAAAATAACATAATACAAGTAAACAATAAGAAAAAAAATAGATACAGCTTAGTAGGATGAGCAACGCTGGAAGGAAAAAAAAAGGTTTTGAGGATATATAAAAAGTGGAAAAAAGATAATGACGAAAAAGATAGAACGGAGTACATACACAAAAGGAAAAAAATATAGAGAATTAATAAAATACAAAAAAAAAGAAAGAAAAAGAAGAGGAAATAGAGAAACCAGCAAAGGACAAAACGGGAAAAGAATTTTGGAAATTAATTAATAGAAACCGAAAAAAGAAAGAAAAGGTAAGCGTGAACATCAGCAAGGAAAAATGGATAAAGCATTTTAAGAACACATAAAAGGTAATAGAAAACCAAGAGGAAAGAGAAATAGACATAGGGACCGAAGTTAAGAGACTCAAAGAAACAGAAAAAACAGAAGGAGAAATGATTAAAATAGAGGAAATTGTAGAAATAATAACGAAAATAAAAGAGAAGAAATCCCAGAACACAGATTAAGATCATAAAAAAATAATAGCAAGAAGAACAAACTGTATAATAGGTAAAACTTGGGGAATTGCGGAATATTGGTTCAAGGAGGATTTGAAGGTGAAAATGAAGCTTTTTGATTCATTAATAGAAAGTGTGATGCTTTCTGGAGCAGAGGTTTGGGGATAGAAAGGTAGTGAGAAGATAGAAAGAGTGCAGAAAATATTCCTAAAGTGGCGTCTGGGTTTAAATGTTAATAATAATATATAAATACAATAATCATAAAAATATACCAGAAAGAGTATTAATGCTGGAAACGAAGAAGAATAGAATATAAATCAAAGCAGCGATGAGAGTAATTAAATTTAAAGACAAAATATTAAATAGTTAAATCATGGTAGCAATAGAATGCTTAAGAAGTAGAATTGAAGTTGGAAAGGCAAGAGAAAACAACAAAATACGATGAAATAAAGAAAAAGATTATACAGCGGATAGTTTGAGTTTCTGGCAGGAGATAGGATGGTCATGGTACATGTGGAGAACAAAGGTAGAAAACGTAGACACGCTTTGGGAAGAAGTTAAGTACATAAAAGAAGGATGACAAATTCAACAATGGATAAATTATTTAGAAAAATCAAAATATACAGATGAAATAAAGCAAATAGTTTTACACGGCTTATGTACGAAAGAGTGTATGTATGAAAAAAGGAGGGAGAACAGAAAACAAGCGGCTGTCAGAAGAGGAAAAAAGTGTAGAATTTACAAAGAAAATGAAGAAACACTCAAACCCATTTTCCAAAAATGCAAAGAGGTAAAAGATAAAGAATTTGATTGAAGAACTGTATGAAAGGGAAAAAAGACATAGACAAACTATACAGAATACACTGACTGAGACAGAGAAATAGAAGAGAAACAGAAGAAATAAGAGAATAAAGAGGAGAGAATTCGAGAAAACAGAGTATATAAGTGAAGAAAAAAGAAAGATAATAAATAAAATGAAAGAACAACAGTGGTTAAAGTAAACAGGAATGTAAAATATAATTTAGAGAACATTAGTAATAATAAATCAAGATAAATAAAGATAAAATAATTGATAAAAGTTAGATAGCTACAAGAAAATTATAATAATTTAAAACATCCACACATCGCAAGCAAGTTTTATGTAAATACACTAAAATTGATATAAATAGTAAAATTTGGCCAATTTGGATATATTAAGATTTAATAAGTATAATATCAATAATATCAATAGTCAAAAGATAAAAAACATAAAAATATAATGCAGATAAACAACATGAACGAAAAATCAAGATCAAAATTAAATAATTTCAGAAAATATAAGTTTTAAAAATAGAAAGATTTATAAGAATATGGAAGAGTAAATTCAGTATGCAAAAAGTAAAAATAATATTAAGCTTCGGTTATGTACAAGAAATAGTAATTTAAGATTCAGTTTAAAATAAAAAATATAAACGAATAAAAGTCAAACTTTAAGAATATATTGTATATAGATAATTTTAATAACAATGTAAAGCAAATAAATATATATTTAAATATTTATAAAATAGATATGTAAGATATTAATTGTAAATGACATATCTAAACAAATGTATAAAATAACTATGTGAAATGGAATAACAATGTATATATTGTTCAATAAAATACTATATTATTATGAAATTTAATATTTTTAATAGACAAATATAAGAAAGCTTGTTTCTAAATTACATAATTATTTCATCATTACTATTATACAATTTTTTTATGATTACTATATATTTTGTTTTATATTTATATAATTATTTAACAACAAAGTTTCTTTAAAAATAATTATATTACGATTAAATAAAAGATTTAATAAAAAATAAATTATAATAATATGTTACGTCATTTAGGTTCTGATAATTGTATATAAATGTAATTTATAAATAAATATTTAAATTGATATTTTAAATTAAAAAAATTACAAAAAATTTATTATTGCGAAGTATTATAATATTAATTATGAACTGATAAATTATTTAATAAGAAATAGCGAAAATAGAATTCTAAAATTTGTATTTCTTACTTTGGATATTCTAAATTCTTATTACTAAGTAAGATATTGTATTTAAGGAAAAAATATTCCATCTAATTTTGTTTGCAATTGTCTTGAAATACTCTAAATATTACTATCAAAATTACTTAAGGTGAAGTTCTAATAATTTATTATTTTAAAATTCATGATAATAATAAAAAGTTTTTTACGACAAATTCAACAACAATTTTCATGTCTACATATTAAACTTATTGAAATATAACATACAAATTAAAAAAATTAAATATAAAATAAATAAAAAATAAAAATTTATCTATTAAACTACTTAAACAATTGAACTTATTGAACTTAACTACCAAATTCTAGATTTTCTAAAATCATCCTTTTTTTCAAATTCTTGATTTTGACTGGAAATTATTTAAATTTAAATCAATTATATATATTATAAAACAATATTAATACAAATAATATAAAGAAAATTCTACACCTACTTGACATAAACAATATTGATTTTATCAAAAATCGTATCTCAAAATTTTACATAAATTACCAGAGCTACTTAACTAACTTCTAGTACTCTATATATAACTTGTTATCAATCAAAGAAAAAGCTATGCCCTAGCATAGACTGATACTAATTAGAATTTTAAATTAAAAAAATATGTTTTTTTAACCCATTTACATTACCTATCAGAAGTACTACGATTAAGACAACTATATTATTAATTTAAATAAATTTATTAATATGGATACCTTAATGGAGAAAACGAGAATGTTTACACTCATTTTTTTAAACATCATTAAATGAATTATTCGCTAATAAATTTCCAATCTTAAAATTAAGTTGTTAATTTACTCTTCGTTTTGAGTAAAACTCTGGAAGGCTTTATTATTATGTAAACACATAATTTACAAAATTTTGATATTTTCTGTGTAATATCATAAACATTATATATATATCCTAATTATGGTCCATTTGTATTTATTTATGTTATAAAATATTAATATTAAGTTATTTTATAAGTAGATTGTTTTTGTTTATATATTTTTTTATTTATATGAATCTTATTTATTTCGAAATATATTGTATTAAGAGATTATATTTATAGTTTTCTTATTACTTACATTTATTTCTAAACATTGGAATATTTAGAATCAAAATTTATTATTTTATAGACAATTCTTTTACTTATTGTTGTTCCTTTCTTTGGCATATTCTTATCTTCACATCGAAATAGAAATAGGCAATGTAAATAATAAGTTATAATTGAATAAATTTCATGTTTAAAATATTTATTTTTCGTAGAATGTTGGAACACGAAAAATAGCGGAGATATTGGTCATATAAGGATAAATGATAAAATGCCTAGTGCTGGTGCTTATGGGCACTATAATTGTGACTCACCCTGGCTTCTCATAGAATCAGCTGCTAAGGCTATGAAAGCAAACCATGATGACGGAATTGAATTTGTTTTATGGACCGGGTAAGTAATATAGTGATATGTCTATGTGTGAGCATCTATTATTATTGATATTTTTAATATAGTGTAAAAAGTAGTAGAATAATTAAAAGGAATAATCGTGTATAAGTTGCAGTGGAAATAGCATTGATGAATAAAAACAACGCTTCCATAGATACTCTTGTTCTCAAAACGTTACTTTATAATTCGTTAAATAACATAGAAAAATAATTTTTAATAATTTAATTAAAAAATCTTCGGTTGTGCACAATTTGAACCATGATAGGATAAAATGACTAACTTTTTTCATAATCAATAAGATATATAGTTTACGATTGTGCGATTGGAAAACATCGTACAAATCTGAAAGGTTATAAATATATCACTATTCAGAGTTTTGTTAATTTAAAAAAAAATAGAAAGTACTAATATTTTTACTTTACATGAATAAAAATTCTTTATTTTTAAAATGATTAGAGTAAAACTATAAAAACGTTTAAACTTCATTTTTATATAATTCAGTCTTTTATAATTGATTTTAACAATTTTTTAATATATCATAATTTGATTTATTTAAAAAGAAACAAATTTCTAATATTATTTTAATGTATATTTAAAATATTTTTATTTATAATTTAATATTAAAAAACATAACGCATCTACAAATAGTCATTATGTAGCAATCGACTGTATTAAGTAAAGTAGAACGCAAAATAATAGAAACACTTTTATGAATATCACAAGATTTTATAAAATCATATTTTATTGTACTAATGAATTTCTATTGATTTTCGCTTGATAATGATATAAGTTTATTTAAAAAATCTAAGTTTGTTAGACTGATACAAAGTCCTCATAAATTGTTTAGATTTTTGATGAACGATTTTTGTACGCTCAATAGCATAATTGATTTATGACATGCGTCAATGTGCACGGTAAATGTTTAGGCAGTTCCTCAAGGAAATGCGATGCAGGTAGTCCCTTGACAATGCTGTTGATGTCTGTATGCGTCAGTTACTTTTAATGTTCCTTACTCTCTACAGTATAGAGAACTTCTTATTGTATTTACTTATATTTTGTATTGATAGAATATAAAAAATGTATCTGATTATTGTATACATATTTCATATCTTATATATTATTGACAAAGTAATTATTTACACATCAACCATACTCTGCCACCACCCATCCTACATTTATATTAACATTATTTTTTTAAATAAAAAATATTTTATAAATTCAGTGAGCATATAACGGTTTTTATACATATATAATTTTGAAGTAATCAAATTCTGTAGTGTGAATATAGTGTAACAGAGCTGTTAATCTTACTTTCAATAATGACGTATTCAAGAAACGTCAAAATTTCGTTTTAACCTATTCGATATATATTGAGCAGTTTTCTATGAAAGATCTATGTTTACTTGGAATTTTCCGCTCCGCTTGTGCTCTTTACGCTTTCCTAGCCTCAACTAGTTGGTATGCATAACTAAAAACAACTTCGTTTATTAACTAAACTACCCAACTAGTTCCTAAACTTTATTAAGTTCATTTTCTAATATAAATACATTAAAAAAATTCTATTCCAACAAATGCAAAGGTATACTTTAAATTGCATGCATGTATACAAATTAGATTTCTTATCATGAACAAGTATTTGCTTCAGGAATTCACTTTTGGATACCCGATAAAAGATTCTTGTGGCTTCCGAAAACATTTAAAAACTTTTGTTAAAGTTCTACCTTTGATAACAATTTTTGTTTTTAGTTATATGGTGCACGATTTCGATTTTAATTTACTATTTTATCTGCGTACATCGTAATAATAATGTTATTTTTAATTTCTTTCTGTATCTATCTCAAGATGCAGCAGAAAAAGTATTATTTTTTTCATCGTTTCCATAAGTATATCAATGTTGCAATATAAATATTTAAAAAAATTTAATATAAAAATGCACGTTCGATTTATAGTTTTACTATTATATTGTTTAAAAAAAAACTTATTATCATTATTATCAATACTATTTAAATCTTATGTTTTAAACTTTATTCAAAATTTTAACATAGATTTGTACTAATAGATCAATTAAATATATTGTTGCATTATTCTACAGTCATATTTCATATGGGAACATTTAAATTACAGAAAAAATTATTATAATTATAAAGAAATACTTGAAATTTCTATTTTTTAAATATAAGAGTAAAAATAAATTTTTTAATTTCTATATGCATAAATTTGTAATTAATTTATAATTTTATGTCAAACAAATATTATCGTTATTTATAAGTTTATTATAGAAAATATTCATGCATTTCTCAATTGTCACTAGTACATTCTCAGAAAAAAATTTGTTAAAAGTTCACGATTACTTACCAGTTATAAAGATTATATTTTTACACACACATGGGTGGTAAAAACTTAAAAAGTCTCCTTTAACCTCTGACTTAATTTCGTTTATGTAAACTTAAGCAAACATCCGCAGGTATCACAGGCCTATATGCTCGTCGTACCCACAGTATTATCGTGGTTTCCTTTGCATCTTTTTAAACCTGCGCTTATCACGTGTCAGGTACCGTGGCAGTATTGTACTAAATCTTTCCAGGGCTTATCTATTCCTTGGCATCGTTTACTCCCGATACCCAATATGTAAACGTGGATAGTCTTTTTTCCGATGATTTGTCTTCTATGTTTTATTTTACCTTAAATATGGGGATATTTGAGTACAGCTTCATATTCATATTTAAGCGAACGAGTTTTATATTCATTGTCGTTTATTTTAATAACATCAAATTAATTCATAAGATACCTAGATTATTGATTAATAAATAAAAATATTGACGATATATTATCTTTAAAAATTTTAAATACACGATGAAGTCTATTGAAATATAATATAATCTATACACAATTATTAATGTGTGAATAATTTATGCTAGTTAATTAAATATTTAATAATAAATTTAAATTTTAAATAATAATAATTTACAATATAAATTTTTATTATATTGAAGTTTACAAATTGCAATATTATATAGAATATTAAAATAATTGTTTTCATAAATCATTGCAGTGACGCTCTTTCACGACATGAAATTATGTCAGAAGAATCTCGATTACAGTACCTGAAAAACATTACTGATCTTCTATCGCACACATTTACAGGCCAATTTGTATTCCCTGTGTTGGGTCATGAAGATATTGGCTTAAACTACTCGCAGATCGCTAATCTTTGGAGTAATTGGTTACCCGACGAAGCACTTGTAACGTTTAGAGAAAGTGAGTACCGTATTATAAATCCATTTTATTTAATTTGCTTAAGTTCAAATTAAGGTGTACTATTGGATCAATTCTTAATCATAGCATAAAATTTAGAATGTTCTGTGTAATTGTTTAAGTTTTGTTATGGTATAGTACTATATAAAAATAATTTACCACATAAAACCTATTTACTATATAAAAATTATTTAATTTATAAAAAATTGTAGTTGAACTATAAATCCCTTCGATATTGTAGGTCACATATTAAACCGGAAATATTTAGTTTGTTTAACTTTTGATTGTGAAGTTAATTGTTAAAAATTTTATGGAGGTAAGTGGAATTTTTTTGATTTATGAAAGTTTTATAAATTTCATAATGAGAAAATAAAATGATTCTAAAATAATTTTTCATATTGATTTCATTATGAGTTTAATATACCGACCTTCTTTTTAATTATAATATTCATCTTATGCATTAATGAATTGTGACTTGTCACATTTTTCTAAAATATCCGATCTATTATAATTTTTTTAATTAAACAATTATTTTATTCAATAGATTATAGTAAATTTTTTAGCAAATGTAAACATATTTAATTATAATATATTAATATAATCTTAAATGGAATAGAAACTACATTTATAAAATAACAAAATCTGACGGTTTTCTAATATTGTTCAAAAAATTTTATTAATATAATTATGAAAAAATTGTGAAAAAACTTTACGAAAAGTTTTTTAATTTCAGAAAAAGTAATCTTTTTTTAAATTTATTATTTAATTATTTATCGAATAAATAAATTTTATAATTTATCATTCAGTAGTATTCAAAATTTCATTTCAAATTAAAGTAGTTATAATACTTTATTTTATCAATTTTTTTATGAACATTCATTAGAATGAACTAACTATTTAGTTCATTCTATCATTGATAAATAATAATACAGCATATTTAATAAATAATATTATTTATTAGTTTTTATAAATATATATATTTTGGAAATTTACTGAACATTAAGATAATCTTCATTTTCAATAACATCATGATGATTTTTCATGTACTACGAGCCCACGCTTGTGCATCGGTCTATAGAATAGAATAATTAAGAAATGCTACGAAAGACAACCTCGATTTAATTGATACTGAAAATTATCTTGATTTTTAATAAATTTTTAATTCACTTATGCATTTAATCTTTTTACCAAACTACAAAATTGTAATTTTTAATTGAATATTTTTTATATTATTTACGATAATAATAGAAAAACTCGAATACGACGATACGAAGGATATCTCGTGTATTTATTCCTTAATAACTTGTGAATAGGAGCACCCGAGTCACTCATATAGAACGTTCCGCACACTTAATAAAAAAAATCAATGGTTACCTTTAAAGTAGACAGTCTCTGCATAATTACGGTTTAAAAAGTATGTATTGATCAAAATTGAAGAAACGATAAAAATGATTATCTATAAATTAATTGACTTCTAAATAACCTTAACGACATTAAATACAGAATTTCATAAAAAGTAATATGACATTTTATTAAATAATTATATTTGTATTATAAATGTATTATTAGATCAATAAAAAAATTATTCGTATTTGAAAGTAGATATCTATTTATATTAATATAAGCAATATGAGAAATATATGCACTTGAAGTTCGTTTGAATAGCAAGTTAAGCATGTTGGAGTTTTATAAATTTAATTCTAACATTCCTTGAAAAGTGCTACTTATTGTATTTAAAAGTATTATAACACATGATATACTACTGATGGTTCATTAATCTTTTTTTTAATTTGAATTAAATATATTATATTAAATTAGAATTAATTTGAACTAATATTATAAACACAGCATATTTTGATATTCATTATTATATTTATTATTTACTTTTGAGATTTTACTAAAATAAATTTATAATTGATTTAATCTAATCTTATTTTGTAATTTTATATTTTTTACGTTTTGTACATAATTGTACTATTATAGATCTTCGCTTTTCTTAATTTTACTAAAAATAATTTATTCTCAATAATGAAGTAATATAAATAAAAAAATTTAAATTATTACAAAAAAAGTTTAAATACAAAATAATAAAGAAAAACTTTTACCTATTAATCTACCGATTCTCATGCATAGATGTTGTTTACGTATTTAAATACATAATAATTTTGAAATCCGATTAAGAAAATAAGCATTTTCTTCAGAATAATTAAAAAATAATTTATAAAGCAATTTAATTATACATTTATGCTTACGTATGTAGTATTAAAATAAATATAATTTTAAAAAGTTCGTTTTTAAAAAAGACTGATACATATACTTTGTAGCGGTACTTTTGTAAATAAGATGCGTTTATAGCGCGCCGACAGTAATAAATAATACGATATTTCGAGCCAAAAAAATATACAATTTATATTTGTATTATCTTGTACGTAACTAATGTATACCGATGTATATTGTCATATTACTGTATCGCCGACGTGGGCGGAAGCCTGGCATCGTTTAGCCTTACAGGGATTTTTACCGAACTTACCTGACGCACTTACCCGACGCTCGGACAATAGCTCATACCGATCTAATAAAAATTGAAACAATAGCATATATTTCGACCACAGGATCACTAGTTGTTTATGTGCAATATTGCACGTAAACAACATACTGTTACATTAATTAAAACTTTTCTTTTGTCACTTTGCCGTATGTAAGTGCGCCCGACGAACAACTAGTCAGTCGGTAGTCAATATTGCATTTCTGTAGTAATTCAATAAACTATTTATTCAGCTGTATATTCACCTGTTTATTTGCATCCACCTAACCCATAACTTCAAAGAATAAAAATAGTGAATAAACATGATTTTATTTAGTTATATCATAAAATTTATATTTATTTTAATTAAATATTTTCAGCAGTTTATAAGTTCAAATACGCTATTAATGGCAATATATTCTATATATTCTATATATTATCATTAAAAATATATAAAATAAGTGTAAATATACGATTAATGTGCAGGCGGAAAAAAATTGGTACGCTCATTGCAGGTAATGAAAACTCGCATCACGCAGTGGAAGTAGGATTTAAAATATCCCAGAAATTTTGTTGATAAATATTTACGTGCAAACGGCTTAAAAAGTTATCTACTTTTTGTAAACCGGGGTAGTGGTGATATTACCGACGCGTTATCCTTATTATTATGAGTTTCATTCAAAAGATGATTGAATTTTTGGATATCTGTATTTTGTAGCAACACTCATATAATGAAGAGAAGTGTATCGTTTCTTCCATCGAATAAAAATTTCTCAACAATGCCGTATTTTCAATATTTGCATCTGTATTCGCTTTTTATAACAAGTAGTCCTCGGTGACAAATTAGTGCACCGAATAAGTTAATCGGGCTAACAAAGTTTCAGATTATCCCACGTAGGCATGTGAAGTTTTTTCCACGCTTGATATATTTTATTTTTAGTTAACATTTACACTCTTTGATACTTCAAAGATTCATTGTTTTTTTAAAGATAATATAATTTTTAAATATTTACTTTGTTTATAGTTTTTATAGCATAACAGATAAATTTTTAATAGGAATATTTTTTATTTACGCACTTTAAATTAAATGTTTTCTTCAATCCTCTACTCGAATACCGTCTCTTTTGCAGTCAGAACTAATTCATCAGTACCGTATAAAAAAAAAATCGCGCTACCTTTTTAATTATAAGGAAAGTAGGTAAAGAATGTATGCAATGGGTATAGTAGAAATCGCATTGATATAACAATTCTGTGTAATTTAAAATTGTCAAAAAACATTATTCAATCACAAAAATTGATAAATAGTGATTAGCTGTTTTTTTTTATAAAAATTACTTAGTTATTTACGGATGAATTAAAAAAAAACTGTTAGCGTGAAATGATTAGATGTACAAAAATAAATAAGAATAAATAAGATTTTTAATAAAATTTAGGGAAAAAAAGATACGTATATATTTATATTTTCGTATGTTCGTGTACATACACATTATTTTAGAGAGTAATATAGAGCGTAAAACAAGTACAATAAAATCAATATTTCATATAAAAACCTTTATAAAATCAAAGCTGATTTCATAAACTTTGACTCAAGAAACATTATTCTAGTAGAGTATTTGGAATCACTATTGACAAATATATTTTAATAAATTATAGTTAATATTTAATACAAATGCGCTATAATTTCAGTTTTTACATTGTTTAACTTGCAACATCGCCACTACATCAAATGCATATACTTATCATGTATGATGAGCAAATCACTGCTTTTAATAATAAATATTGACATTTGGAAAAATATTTAAGAAATATAATTTACCATAATTTTAATACAACTTACCTAAATATTTAAAAATAAAAAATTCAATACATATCATAACATGTAATATAAAATGAATATTATAATTGATTGTGTTATATTTAATAAAAATAATTGATAATAACTTTTCAAAATAAGCTCAGTTTAAAAGTAGCCATATTTCATTTTGGTTTTGTTCACGCAGACGGCTACTACACGATTGAGCAGCGTTCCAAAAATTACCAGATTATATCCTTAAATACGAATCTCTGGCTCAGTTCTGCATCTAACGCCGATAATCGTATAGCAAATCAGCGACCCATGGGAAGTGGAGTGAACATCATGGCGGCTGCATCACCACATTCATTTGATAATTCTGATCCATCCAAACAATGGCAATGGTTCAGTTCAACACTTAACAAAGCTCGAAAAAAGGGAAAAACTGTAAGTGAATATTATATGCTCAATCTTTATTTCTTTTCCTTCTAGTTTTTTTACGTTTTAATTATACATTGAATTATACTAAATGTGTAATACTTTCTTTCATGTATTCTGTTATTATTCTTTTAACTAAATTTAGAAAATTATCGAAATTGAATATTTATGATAAATTACTTTTTATTAATTTCTAGTTTTCAAATTTTTTTAAACATATTAATGATTTTTAAAACTTTTTAAAAACTTTAATTTCAAGCAGTTTAAAATTAATGAATAATACAAATACTAGATAAAAACTACAAAATAATAAAATAGTTTAAATTTTAGATGTAAATATTAAGTAAATACTATGTTC
Organism: Platyscapa corneri; assembly: GCA_018907185.1. Taxonomy (NCBI): domain Eukaryota; kingdom Metazoa; phylum Arthropoda; class Insecta; order Hymenoptera; family Agaonidae; genus Platyscapa; species Platyscapa corneri. Next base: position 6,142,604 of record JACCHW010000011.1, on the reverse strand, counting down.
AGTGCAACAAATTCTTTTTTTTTTACTAACTGCAGTCAAGAATATTTTATTAGAATTTTTATGTACATCATTTTAAGGTCAAAACGAAATTATTAAAGACAAATGATACTTTCTAAAATAATAAAACTAGTAAATTAGTTATTTTTTAAATTCATTATTTAAAAAATATTTAAAAATAAAAGGTATTATTTCGATAAAGATAGTTAATCAATAGCGTAAAAAAGACAGAATTTACTCCGGATCAGAATTTAAAAAAAAATCAAATTGAGGGAGGCTTAAAGTTAGGAAATGTCCAAGTTAATAAACACACATTCGAATAGTTGCTTTAAAATCATTGATGATTAGAAAAGGTATAAATGATACAACAATATCATTAGATCTAATTAATTTTCAATATTATATAGCAATATGAAAATAAGAGCATTAATCGGATAGACTCTTCCTTTCACAAGTGAAATTTTACAATTTACTTAAATGAAACAATGTAGTCAAATTTAGCAAATTGCATTGCAAACAATAAAATATTATTTTTTTTAATAATAGGTAAAATATTTACCTACAATTGATTATGAATATATTAGAATCATATAATAAATTATTTGAATCTTCATTTATTTTTAATTTTCCATTATTATATTATAGCTATTAGATTATTATAGAATTAGTTAACTACTTCTATTCGTATAATTTATTTTATTTTATTTTTTTTATTTATCAAGCTTTGAAATTAATTTAATTACATTATACAATAATAGATGTTTATTTTTCGTAAAAAAATATATTTTTAAGTATCTGTACTTGAAAAAAAAAAATTTCATTCACGTATTGTACAAAAAGTATATTTTTATGAATTTAAATATATTATTCTTTTTTCTTTATTATGTTTCTAATTAAAAAAAAAATTTCAATGAGTTTTTATAAAAATGTCAAAAAAAAGAAAGCCAAGATTTACGAAATCGAACATATTTAACAATAGCTGTCTATATTTCAATTCAAATTTTGAAATGTAAGATAACGGATCTGAATACGAGATCATTTTCCGAAGTAATGTTGTATTTTATCTAAAATGGGAGATTTTTATATAAAAATGAAATAATTAAATATCATATGACATAAGTGTTTTAATTGAAATATTATAAAAATTTATTTTTAATAAATGAATAATAAATGAAAATATATTTTTAAAATACTTTTTTTATTTAAAAAGTATGACAGTAAAATTATTTCATTTATATACATAATTTAAATTATATTAAAGAATAATTATGAATTGTATTATAAATGTCTGTTAATATTTATTTTTGTTATCAAAAGCTTTTATTTTGTTATTTAATTCCTTATCGGATCAATATAGCATTCCATAATTTCAGTTCTAATTATTTGAAAGTGTATTTTTTATTCATAGTTAGAGATTGAAAAAATAATAGCTTCTCGCAGAAAAATAAATTTCTTTAATGAGAAAATAATATTTATTACATTAATCAATTATATAAATGGGCAAAAAGAACTGGATAATTAATCTAAAAATGAAAAATTAATATATTATACAAATAATAATTTATTATTTTTTATTTATAGCTATAATAAACAGTTAAAAACATCATCTATAGTGTACATAAATTCATAGAAATACAGTTAGAAAGTTAAGGTTTTCAAAAAATTTGTAAATCATTTAATGTAGCCAATATTTTAAGAAGAAAAAATAAATTTAGTATTCTTTCAGCGAACATAATAAATATAATCTAAAAGACTTCAAAAGATAAATTTTCAGAAATATAATAAATAATAGTTTTTAAAAATTTTTTTAAATATAATAATATATGTATAATAATATATAATATAAATAAAAAATCTTAAGTAGTCAAAAAATGATATTAAAAGTATTACGTAGCAGTAGAAAAGTATATCACAATTCATATACATAAGCCAATATTCGAAACTATGAAAGAAATATTACAAAATATAAAATGTCACATGTATAAAATAATAATATAGAAAAATAATCACAGGCATAAATAAAATTCTAATTAAATTAGATTGTAATTAAAAATTAGTTTTAAATTAATATAATCTAAAATTTGTAACTTAATAGTATAAAAATTGAAAATTAATAAACAGTTTAATGCAATAATTATATTATTATAATAAAATACAATTATAATATATATAATAATGTACTATTTCTTCGTTTTTCTTTCGAATATTATTATGACTATAGTTTAAAATTTATGTAATAAATGTTTTGAAAGATTATCGATGTATTTTGTTGAAAAAAATAAAATTTATTTAAATGTATACAAAAGGAAAGTAAAATATTTTTTTTTATTTTAATTACTTATTATAACTTCATTTTGGTAGTTATGGTCAAAAAATTAAATTTTTTTTAATTATTTTAATTGTTATAAAAAATTTTAAATCATTTTTTAATTTTCGATTAAATTTTAAATTATATTATATCAAATTTTAGTTTAGTCTTAATTAAAGAATTTACAGCAATGATCTTTAAAGTAGTATTCAGATAAAAAAGTAAATACTCTGAAATAGGAAATAATATTAAATACGAAAATAATTATAAAAATTTAATTTGTAGAAAATATCTATGAAAATAATAGAATAAAATCATAAATTCAAATGAAAAGTGAGCAATTAATGAAAAGTGACAAATCAATTTTTGCTTTGTTGGATAATCGTTTCACTAGTTGATTAATTTTTCTTCGATAAATGGCGTTGAATGGCGTAGTGATTCTTGAATTTCTTTTTCTTTTCAATAGCTATATCACTATTTCTCATCTTCCACTCTATTAGCTCATTTACATCATTTTTATACTGCAATAATCTAATATTTTGCAACTGTCCCTGCAAAAATTACAATTTACAGTGAAGATATTCATTGTCCATTATGCAATATTATTACGTGACTGTATGTTGACAAAAGCACTACTTTGACAATTTAACATCTATTTTACTTATTATGCCGACAAATTATTTTCACATTCTAGAAGTGTTTTTAGATAATAAAACATAAAACATTTATGTTAGTATAATAAGGTTTGTACATAGAGACAGTATATCTTTCTAATCAAAAGTCAATATTCAATTTAAATTGCATCAAATTTATTACAAGATTTATGTTTATTATGTTTATATTTATTTAATATGTATTATCAAAGTATGTGAATATGAGTTTAAAAATAAAATAAAAAAAATTAAAATTTACCACCGTATTTAATTCGCGCGATGTCATTCAAAAGTTAAATTTCTTAATTTTTATATGTCTGAAAAAATAGAATTAATAAATAAAATACATCTCACTATTTTACACTACTCTATATATTTTATTAATGTTATTAATAATTAATTATAATAATGATTCAGTAATAGTCTAACTTTTTTAATTTAGTAATAATTTGAATGTTAATTTTGAATGTGAATTTTTAATTTAGTAATAATTTTATACAAAAGAATAACATAGAAAAGTATTAATTATTTTTAGTATAATTAAAATTTAATATATATAAATATATATAATTTAATATATATAAATACTTTATTATAGAAGATTTTAAATCAGTTTTAGTACTAAAGATATAAATAAAACAGTGGTATATTTAAAAATGATTATTTAACGTATGAATAATGATTAACGTTTAAATGATGGTAAATTTTTATTTAAAAACGGTATTTTTATATATTATATTTATATTTTTATAACATTTAAGAATAATTTTGTGAGGTATTATAGCTTAATTTCAGAGATATTATAAGTTAATAATAATAAAGTTTATTAACTTAGGTTGTAAACCTTATTGTCTACATTTTATGTAAAAAATAACTAATAAACTATGAAGTTACAAATTTATCTGGTAAACATCATTTACATTATCGACTTTTCTACAAAATATATTCTTTATTAACACTATAAAATAATAAGACTGAAGATGAAAATGTAATAACAGTAAGTAATCATATTGTAATTCGCTATTGAATCTATACTTTTACATGTATAGAAAGGACACTTATACATATAACATTAGAGGATTTATCCGCGAATGAATATATATATATATATATATATATATATATCCAAGTTTATGAATGCAAGCATTTGTATATAAAAGTGAAGTTGTATGATTGAGAAGAAAACCAAGAAAGAGAATTCAAAGGTAAAAATATATGCGGAAAAACTGATAAAATGCGCTGCTAAAGATGTCACAGTTAATGTTGGTTATTTGTTAAAGCAAATGATATTGTATAAAACAGAAAAGAAGACAGTATACAGTACATATTATTACAAAGTAGAAGCAGATTAAAAATTTGCTATACTAACTACGCTTGTATACAATTAAGCTCAGTATAGAATCTATATGAGTCTACATTGAATTTAAAATTTTCAAAGTATCCAGATGTATTTTCAATTTTTTCTCTTCCACTATTTTGTTATTTTCTCCTTCAATATTTTTTACAATTGAAGAGAATTCATAATATTAATTTATTATTCATAAATACAAAGTTGGTAGAAAATTTTGTTATGTAAATAAGATAAAATAATATGAATAATACATACTTTATATACTTATACACCTTACTTTATCTGTTTACATTTTTAAGTTTCCTATACAGTAAAAATTTCATTCGAATTTCATTGTGAAGAAAATTATTTAATACAAATTGATTCTACATTTTTATAAAGGAATGTAAAAAATATTTAATAATTTTTATGAAAATTTCAATAATTTCTGAAATTATATAAAAAAACTTCATAAAATAATGAAAAAATTATAAAATAAATTTTGTTTTTTATAAGAAAAAAGGAACTACAATATGTAAAAATTATGTTTTACGAGGTACTATTACAATAATTTTAATTCAAAGGCATTTCTTTAATATTATTAATATTATAATTAATATTATAAATATTTTATTAATTATCTAGGATTTTACAGGTATGTTTACAAATATAATGAATAAATAAAATGTTTTAAAAAGTGATAAAAAAGTATAACATTAACTTTACGTGATAATTTCATTAAAATATTATTTTCTATAGTTTATATATTTTATTTACATATAAAACTTAATAAATCTTTTGAAAATTATAATAAAAGTTATGGAAAAAATGTCTGTTTTGGTGAATGTATTTTATAAAAATTTTAAATAAAAATTATAAAGCATACAATATTGAATAAATAATAAAAAACTTTTTTCTTTATACATAAAAGATATATTTTCATAAAAATCTTATAAACAGTAGTATAATCTCTGACAGTTGATAAATTAATTTTTAATACTATTATATAATTTGATAAAATTATTAAAATTACTTTACTTGAATGTAGAATACAATACTTACAATCATTTTGAAAATAGAAAATGTTTAAAGCTATTTATTTTATTCTATTCGGTAGAATTATTACGTAATCAAAGTTCAAGTACCACATGTCTTATGAGATTTTTCTGTAAATTATCCTAATATAGGAATTTTATTGTTTACATATTATTAAAAATGTTCTACTTTATACATAAATTAATTTATTACTGTTATTACTATCAATAAAATAGTATTAAGAAAATATTTAAAATAAATTTTATTTTCTAATAATGAGAACATCTAATAATTTAAATAAAATGTACCTATTATATTTTTATTGTATAAGTAATTAAATTAATTTATATAGTTATATATAATCTTAATTTGCACAAGTTGAATATTATTCAAAATAAATGTACGTACTATTATAATAATGAGTTAATCAAGATTATAAATTACCGTAAATTTGTATTATAATATTTTTGAAATCTTTTAAAAATTACTTTTACTGATACATGGCACATTGATTAAATATGGAATAATTAAACAAATTTTATTCAGATATTTAATTATATATATATATATATGTCAACATGAAATAACTTAATATATCTTAATATTAAAGTTAAAAATTGAAAGTCCAGTATATAAAATTTTCAATATTTATTATACATATATATAATTTTTTTTATAAAAAAATATTTGAAGTTAATTATTTGAATATAATGAAGATTAATATGCAGTCAACATAAAATTACCGGTTAAAATATGGTTTAATTGTATTTTCTATTCCATTTATATCACTAATTAAAAAATTATAAAATATAATTTTTAAAGAATTTATTAATTTAAAATATTTATAAAAATAAAACAATCTAAGCACTTTCAAAACTTTTATACTATAATTAAATTTATTATATAAATCATGTGAAAATAAGGTGTGTATACACACTAAATTTTCTACCGAATTAAATAAACTTAATGTATCTAGATTAAATATTTTATGTCAACACAATTAAAAAATAATACATGTATATATATATATTTAAATAAGCAAAAGTTTTTTTCTACGAAATTATTTACAGTATTTTATGTACGTGGATTAATTGTGTATGATAAATAACTAAAGTAACTATTTAGTAATATTTTTTAATGAAATAATGTATCGGTGTACAAGATAAAATCGCACATAAACTGAGCGTCATGCTAATATAATATACGGGAGTTCTTATACTATGTGTGCTTATTATGGCGGTATAATTTGTTAATTATTATAATTATTAATTTGTTAGTTATTCTTTAAAGAATTCTAATAAAGTTTATACCAGTTACTTCGTTTTTTTAAATATATTACATTAATCATTAACATTATTATTTTTTTATAAATTAAATAATATATTTCAATAATTTATTATTAATTAATGGTTTTAATTTATACTTAATTTAAATGATATTAACTTATCCTACAGTAATGTGTATTACACAAAAAAATTTTTTTAATTACTACTATATCCAAATCGGAATACTATATCTAAATTATAAAATATTTTTAAAAAAATAGTCGTTACATTTTAATTCACATATAAATTTTATAGTCAAAATTTCAATTATTCATTAAGAAAATTGATATTAAGGGAAACAATAATCATTCTGATAGTAATGTATTTATTATTTCTACTTTAATCTGCAGGTTTATATAGTGGGTCATACTCCTCCAGGTGTTGATGATCGCGAAGTTGACATTGGTGGATTAAGTGAGGAACACAATGCTCGTTACCTGCAAATAATACACCAATATGCTGATATGATACGTGGTCAGTTCTTCGGACATTGGCATTCTGATACTTTTAGGATTATATATAACGACAATGGTTAGTACGAATTTATTTATAATATAATATTCTGTTATTACGTTAACATAAGATTTGTTATAATTTAAATTAATTATTAAAATTAAGAAATTTTAATTATGAAAATTAAGAAATTATAACGATGTTTACGAATTTTTATATCATAGATTTTTGTAAAATTTTCTACAGTTTTTTTTAATTAAAAGTTTTATTATGCTTAATTTGACAATATTATATTTTATAAAGAAGACTTTTATCTAGTTTATTTTATTTAACAAAAGGTAGTGCTTTAAGTATACATACTTTGTTGTTTAAAAGTTTATTTAATCTAAACTCTTAATTTATTCGAAAATAATAGAATTGATGTAAAATCATATAGATGAATATAAAATATTTCTCCAAATCACGTGAACATATTATAATTTAAAAATAAATAAATAAACGAGTTTTTTGCATACCTATGAATCATAAATTTATATTAACTTTAAAAATTTGTCTTGTATTTTTTAGTTTAATAATTTATTCTTATATCAATATTAATTTTTATTTCAAAATGTTTAAATTAAAACATAATTATAGTTATCTACGTTAAGAAACAGCAAAATAAGAAATATTTTTTATTAATATGTTTTATGTACATATTATCTATAAATTTTCAAACATCTTAATCGGTATTAATAAAAGTTTGTAATCTTACTCGTGACAACAAAAAGTAAATAAAGAGAATTTTTCTTTACCATATAAGTGTGGTAAAACAAGAAAATTAAAATTATCACGATTGAATCGAATGCTATAAATATTTTCAATTTTTATAATCTTATTATTCAGAATATATTACTAAAGTTATAAAACTATTTTAATAATTAAAATATTATTAATATTTTGATCTATCAATTTAAAAAAAATTCTACACTCATAAACATTTTTTTAAATATTTATCATCAATTTTTTAAATGAATTGATTCAAAAAATTTTAATTTAACATAAGATATTACAATTATAATATTTAATAAAGTTTATAATATAGCTTAGCAAAAAATTAAAATCTAAAAAAAATTTTAATTTTTTAATGTTTTTGAATATTGCAAAATTTTATATAAAATAAGTATCATATTTCTTTAATTATAACTGAAACAAAAAATTAATTTTTCAATAAACCTAAATATTTGTTATAGCATTTTCTTAGAATTTTTAATAAATAAAAAATTTTAATATTATTTTTCTGCAATTTAATGAAGTTATTATGAATAGCATATTATTTTATTTTAATAGCTTGTAATAAGAGTAGTCTTTTTTGTCAATTTCTCGATCAATTCAAAATGCTTTTATGTGCGGGATATGCATATATGCGATAAAGAAAAAATAAATAATAAGATAGTTTATTCTGCATATGAAACTGAAAAGTCTCTAGAATAAATAGTTCTATCTTCTAGCTATAATATTGATGGAATTTAATAATAGACGGTAGAAAAATTTTTAAAAAGTGACGATAAAAGACAAAAATATACCCTTCATATTTATTTTACTTATACTCCTCTGACATATTACATCTATTGTTAAAAATGTAAAACCTTGTAGCATGTATCACTTAATAGTTCAAAAATAGTATCGTTATTTATGAGTTGTACATGAAAGAGAAAAAAAGAAATTCATAAAGCAAAAGGAAGAAATTGTAATTAGGAGATGCTCCAATTAGCGGTAAGCCGCCTATTCACTTTTTTTCGATTACTGCAAAATTTCGATTCAATAGCATCAGGTATCTAACTATTCCGTCAGCTTTTGTCGTTATCCTACTCTAAAACGATGGGGAAGAATAAAAAATATATTTTCTTCTAAGTGAAATCCTTTGTTTAACCACTCTTCTTAAAAATAAAATGCTATTCAACATTTTCATTTTTTCTTTTATCTTTCATTTTCTGTAATTGAATGCATATTTTCTCTAAATAATGGCACTTATGTGGATTTTAAGCTAAATGTTCCCAGTTAGTGCATATAGAAAGAGCAGTGTAAAAAAGAACTTCTCGAGGCAAACGCAATGGTTAAGTGGAGTTCCGCAGAGAATTCCGCATTATATACAGGATATGTAGGAGCAAAAGTTTGATATAACTTGCCCTTATATTTATCAGAGTTATGAATGAGATTCATAAAACGAATTATTCTATTAAATCAGTCAAGCATTAACATATTTAATAGCAGCATTTGTTAAACAGTTTAAATATTTAATTTATGTTACCTATGGATTTAATTTATTGTTTTTTAACTTTACTTTAATTTATATTATATAATAAATTTTTATTAATATTGTAATTATAGATTCATTATTTATTAAAATAAAGACTATAAAAAGTTAACAGAATTTATTTTTAAATTTATTCTTTTTTTTTTAAATTATTAATTTATGTTAATCATAATCATAAATTAAAAATTAGTTTGTTTCATGCATGATAGATAATTTTTTAAATTCAACAGTTTATTATTAAATCTTAATTATTATTTTCTTATATTCATAAACGAAATTTATTTTGTATTTAGACTACTTCATCGATTCATTTAAAATTCTGAGATGTAATATACTCAGCTATTGCGTTGATTTTAGTCGGCTACTGCGAGAAAATAGCAATAGAACGGTAGAAAAGAAGATAAAAAATTAGCGCGCGCATGTTTGCTTTGAAAAGGAACAAATTGAATGTTGTTTCTCTTTTATTTATTATAATAACTTTTACGTAAAATTATGATTTATATAATGCTGAAGATGCATAAGTGCACTGAGACTTTTTATTGATATCACGGTTCACATTAGTACCATAAAATATTTTTTTTATCTAAGCATGCTAACTACACTGTATGACTGTTAAATATATGATTTCACGCGAAACACTTGGTATTTGTTATTTAGTGTATCGGTGTTTTTTGGACACCACACCTGCTTATTCATCAAAATATTATCAATATGGTGAGTCGATCATAAGTACATACGAGAATACATTTCTAATAAAATATTAAGTTAAAACATCAAGATCCATGCAAGGAATAGAGAGCTTCGAAACATTTAATACACAGTATTTGGGTATTCCAAACATTAAATTATTCCTTAAATAGTGGTTTTCAAGCGTACTATAGATATCTATAAGTAGTCCCTGATTAGCCAGAAAATACAAAACCTCTCGTAGGTCTAATAACGCAACAAACGTAAGTGTTAACAATATTATATTGAAAGTTTCTAGACAAATTAAAATAAATAACTTGCGTTGTAAATCTCAGATTCGTAAATAGAAGCCCCTGTCGTTTATTGTATTATTTTTTAATTGAAATAATATTTTGATAATGAATATAATGTTTTGTATTTTTGAAAATAATTCTAGAATCTGTAAAATGATGTGTTAAAAATATATCTCAAACTGAAACACTAATCATTTACAACGGAAGTACGGATATACTGTTGGCTATTTGCAGATATGTATAGATTTGAGTTCACATAGATTTATGTTACAATATACTTGTATATGGACTAATTTCTACTCAACTTGTAGCACTTGTATCTAAGCTAAATTAAGTTTTTACTTAAATATGATGATAGTGACCTAATTTGAAATAGATTAATCAGAAATACAAAAAATTCACAAATTAAAAAGTAGTTAAAACAATCTAGTTTTGAATATTTCAGTTTCATGTAACCATAAATTTAGTCATGTTTTGATTTAAACAAAATAGTGCAAAATTTCTTATAGCATACTTAATATATCTAGGATATTAAATAATTAATACAATTTCCAATAAATATCCTCAAACGTAATGGATGGCATTACTGTCAAGCTAGAATAATTTTTTAATCCGTCTAACGGGAAATTCGTTAATGATTTTTAGTACAAAATTTGATATAGTTTGTGTCGCATCTACCAACTTGCTTGCTAATATTAACTTAACTAGTAACAGGTTTAATATAAGTTTCTACAACTAACAACAAAAAAAAAGAAAAGAAAAAAGAAATAAAAAATATATAATAGAACTAAAGCTTTTATAGAAAAAATGATTGATTTTCCTTTTATATTTTGATATCCAGTGAATATCGATTGCTTTTTAAAAATTAATTTTATGAATTTAGTTAATAGCCCAGATGATCGATGTAGAAACTAAATCGTTTATATACCGAAAGTTACATATTATTATAATCACAATTGTCGAAATAAATAAAAAAAGATAAAATAGTATTGATCCAACAGCAAAATGAAATTAAATTAAATTATATTAAAATTAGTCTACAAAACATTGAACAACTTAGACTTTGTTTTCGAAACCCTTTCTGTGTATATAATAAATTTCATAACAACTTTAGTTATTGTCTTTTATCTTTGAAATAAATAATTACAGTTATGCAAAATAAAATACTGTAAAACAAAAATTCACAATAAAGACGTAAGCTGTACACTCTTCACCTTGTAATGTTTCGGTAATTATAAAACCCACTGAAATCATAAAAAAGAAACGATAACTCATTCAACGAAATACTTTTAAATTCTAGCACACAAACTTATATTTAACGGAAAGCCTTCACTGCTAGTTTTAATCTAATTATATAAAAATTCATCGATTTTTTCTTATCTAAATGTTAAAGTTTAAAATTTAAATGATTGAAATAAACTAATTTGTACAAATATGGCTCTTTAAACCAAATAATGGTAGTTTTGCTAATATTATTCGCTCAAGTATAGAAACAGAAATAACCGAAATTGGACAGAAGCATTTATCAATCTATGCCATCGAATAGGAAATTGATTATTCAGACTCACAAATAGCTGTCATCGAAAAGAGAAGTACGAGGTATGCATAAAAATCAAATAAATTGAAAATAAAAACGCAAAAATATTAGATCCTTGCAGCAGACTTCTTAAAATGTCTGAAAACTTCGTGTATTTATAATATATTAAGAGTTATTAGTAGAAAGATCAGTCTTCTAATGTTTTTTTTTATATATAATCATGCTGACCCAGAGGCTGTAATCTTTGAATCGATGTCAGGCAAAATAATGAAATACCTCTGGTTTATTTAAAATTTGCTAGATTGGTGTACAGTTTATATAATTATAATGAATCAATAATAAGCTCCAAAATTTAAGTTTTCAATTTAAAATTCCTTCAATTAAACTAATTAAAACTATTAAAGAAACTAAAATTAATAACTATTTTATAAATTTCATACGAGGGCAACAATATTTTTTATTTGATATTACTAGACTATTTTTGTAGCGTACTTTGACGTATACTTTTTCCAATAATGAAATACATTATTTTTATTAATTCTAAATAACATTATTTATATATTATAATATTATTTAAAAATTTTAAATATATTTTAAACTTTTTTAATACTACAATAGTTTAAATGAAATTGAAAATAATATTGAAACATGCATTTATCGTCAAAAATTTATTATCACATTAATAATGTTAATAATTGATACCTAATATCATTATTTAAGTCGTATGCTATTTATTAGAAAGAAAATAACAAATAATATTCTGTGTATAATAAAATTAATCTATTTATAAAATTAATAATAAACTACTTTCCGACAAATATTTTTCTTTTATTTTCTAGGTGAACCAGTATCTTGGATAATGGTATCACCGAGTATCACACCGTACAGAATTGGTGGGTCGAATAATCCTGGTCTCAGACTTTACAAATTTGATAATGACACTGGGCAGGTATCGTACATATTTATACAATAATAGTATTTTTTAATTTTAGTTGAATCATTAACATTTATAATTATATGAAAATAATTTTAAACAATGATACAGATAAAGCTAAAGAAATTAATCCAATGCTGCATTTTTATCTACTATTATTTATTTCTAAAAGGATATACCACAAGAAAAAATAATTTTTTTTTTAAGTATTTTAATTGATTATAAACAATAAAGTAATAATCCATCAAAAATATCAAATTAGGTAAAGCCCACAGATAAAATATTTTCTAAGTGCAAATTATCTTTCTCGTATTATAATTTCAAATTTAATATAGAGGATTTAAAATTAACAATTTAATTTAATAAACGCTATATTTTGTTACATCACTAATGTACAGCAAAATATACATAATAAACATTAGAATTTAAAATAATACAAGTTTTTGCTTATACATAAAGCTTAGGAATTGTTTCAGTGCTTAATATGTTAAAGTAACTTTCATATACTTTATAATCGTTAAACAAATTCTGATTAAAAAAAAAGAAATTATATCGTATCTATATAAAAAAAATTTATAATTTAGTTTTTAAATTTAATTATTTAAAGATTTTACTTTCTTATAAGTGAAATTAAAAAAACTTTTTTAATTATTGTGTAAACTATTAAATTATAACAATATAATTTTTAGTGTGATAGACAAATATAGAAATATAAGAAACTTATAGAAAGATGCTGAAAAAATATTATTTTTCAAGCATCATATAAATTGAAATAATTATTAATTTATAATTCAAATAAGAGTAAGAATATAGAATGCAGTCTTAAACAAAAATAATTATTAGTTTTGAATATTTATTATATATTTAAATACTCCAAAGTTACGTATTCAAAATTAACTTTTATAAAAATTATTAATTGATTCATAATATACCAATTTCAGCATTATTTATTGATAATGTAATATTTATTTAATATATTTTTAAATAATATTGATTTTCAATTTTTGTTTCATATATTATTAAAATATATTTCATTTAATTATAGTTGCATATATTTATATATATATATATATATATATACATAGATGGCAATATATATATGTTTATATACTTATATGTGTATGATATATTTATTTATATTGAAAAAAACATATATTTTCACTTCATTACAGTTTTCTAAATAATGTAATTGTTTTTGAGTACAAATTTATTTCTCGAATAATTATTTTATAGAAAACAAATTTTAATATTGTTTTCTTAGTAATGGTTCGACTCAAAAAATCTAATTGTTGATTGTTTTGTAAAAAATGTAAATAAGTAAAATATTTATAAATTAAAAGAAAAGTGGAATCAATGATCGAAGCTTCCATCACAATACTATTATGGGTAATTTTAGAATATTTAAGCAAAAGTTTTATAGTTAAACTTGAGAAAAGTACAATTAAAATTCTCTGCATAATAGTCGTGCATTCATTATATCAACCTAAAGAATGCGAAGTAGTTAGTCTTGCAATATAGATAACTACATTATGTAGATACTGCCCAAATTATCTCTTAAAATTTATTTATGCTACAATAATATGTTATATTTTATATTTCATATTTTTTATAAATTTATAAATTTTAATTTCACTCTTGACATAAAAACTATCTAAAAGTTGACGAGGTCGGCTCCTTGCGGAATCGCTGTCAAGGGTTAGGCGGATCGGTGTGTAGGTAAAATAACGGATGACACTTATTTTATGCTGCTATTTGGTGGCACGACACCGTCGCGTAGTGCGGGGCTGGCGTCCCTTGCCCTCGAGGCGATGAGTTTCACTCGTGGAAGCGCGACGTGGTTACGCCGAGGGCGAAAACTTCGTTATTCGGGCGCTTTGGTATTCGTCTCCGCTAGTCTCTGCTCCCGTCGCGTATATTTTTCCTCCATTTATACATTCCGACATTATGTTATATTATAGTCTATTCGGAAAATCTCAACGATCATTATTAGAGCGTAACTAGGTATAAGAAACTATAAATAATTACGCACGTATGATGATGTTTTATTTAACGTGCGTCGGCCAATCGCCGAGAGCCGGGATACGACAAAATTTACATTTTATTATAAATATAATATTGAAAAAATTAATTAGTTCCCTTTAAAATGTACTGAATACTACTTAAATGTTAATGATATTGAATAAAAATTATTTTTATTAATGTGAAAGAAATTTTTTATTCAGAAATTTTTAATCGGTTTTTTTAATTTTTTTAGTATAAATATTTAAATCAAGTATTTTACTTTAATAAACCTTTTGAGGAAGGTTATTTTACTTCTAAAAATTGAAAATCTTTTTTTTTTTAACTCACTTGCTATGTTGTTACAAATATAAAATATTAATTTCTAAATTATTTTTAAATTTATTAAAGAAAACAATCTTATTTAAAAATATTTTCAATTTAAAAAATTAATTAAAATTATTAAGTAAAAAATGAAATAAAAAACATATACATTTAGATAAAGTGTCTAGAGCTAGTCATTCGTTTTTTACTGTTAAAAAATAAGTATATTCAATTTTTGTAAATATATTGCACAATCACCAAATCTACATTTTCATTATGTATCCTGCTATTATAGATTCTCGATTACTCTCAGTATTACTTGAACCTGGTGGAAGCCAATTTAAGGAAAGGTACCAATTGGCGCTTAGAATACAATTTAAGGGAGTATTATGAACTGAACGAAGTAACGGCTATAACTCTGCACGATCTTGCCGATCGATTTACTCAACCGAAACATAATGCTTTTGTCAGGTAAAAGGAAGAAGTTAATAAAACTAAAGCATGCGAACAATAACTTTCATTCTTTCAAGTTTGAAATGTGTTAAGCTAACTTGTAAAAGCATAATCATGTATTATTTTCTTCTATTTTCCCAATATCTATATTTTTCTAAGAAATAATACGAAGTGTGTTCATACATGTGTGCAATGAATTTGTTATTATACATGTGTGATTATTATATAGCTGTTGAAATTTTAATTTATTAATTGGCTCTTAAAATATTAATTTTTTATAATAAGTACGATATATACGTTGGACTTAGAAAAAAACCAATGTTTTTAATTACAATTAATTTTTGATAATAGAAAAAAATTTATTCATAAAACATTGAATAAATATCAATAACAAAGATATATCATATTGATTTCGTTAATTTAATTACTGAAAATTATAAAATTTATATTAAATAAAAATTAAATCTTATCAATTTAAAACATTCAAACTACAAATTTTAATTAGTAAAATATTTAAAAAACATGTATTTTTATATATTATTTTCAGTAAAAATACTACAATTTTAATTGAATAGTTTTAATTTTCATTGAATATATTTTTCTTTTAATAATAAATTATCAATAAAAATAATTAAAAAACTAAACTAAAAGAACAAAATATTACAAAGAAATAATATGTATTTATATTACTTCAGATTTCTGTTGAAAAAAAAATTTAATATGTAAGTATAGACATTTTTCAAACTATTAAATACTCTTTATAAATTATTGTATTAAAATATATAAATTAAAAGAGATTAAATATATTGAATTCATATTTACTATAAATTTGCTATAGATTAGTGTTCAATTTAAAATACGCTATTAATCAATTTTTTATTAAAATTCTAATTAGTCAAAGTATAGCTAAAGGCAAGTTACGCTAGAAAATAAGGTAATTACTCTCAAATTTCCTAAAGGAATTAAGTCATCATTAAAATAAACTAATAACGCCCATGTCTAACAATATAATTATATTAAGCAGTATTTCATTTTCTTCTCTTTCTACTCCTCTCTCTCTCTCTCTCTGTCTCTGTCTCTGTCTCTCTCTCTCTCTCTCTCTCTCTCTCTCTCTCTCTCTCTCTATGTATATATGTGTATATATATATATCACTTTACCATTCTATCTATCCTCCTTCTTTCGTTTTTCCTCGCATATTTTTTCTCCAGTTCTTCTTGTTCATTACTTCATTTCTTATTATTCATTTTTAATGATTACTCCTTCGATCTTCGTTCATTTATCTTTTAATTACATTTCTTATGGAGTACTAAAATCATCTAAATTTTAAATGTTCTTATAGATTTTGATGAATTTATAAAAATAGTGAAACTAATGTACTACTCTGAATTTACCAACAGTGAAACATTGATAATATACATATGTGTATATATATATATATATATATGATGGATATTCCCGAAGATATTAATAGAAAATGATAGAAATAAAGATTGTGAATATATATGAACGAAAATAAAATAAATTTACAAAAATAAATTTGTTAAAACTAAAAACGTAATTAAAATTTTTTTAAATATAATTATATAATTTTATTTAATAAACTATTGTAAAACTTATTTTAATAAAAATAACTATTTTTCTCATTGAAATATGCAGTCTTTATAAATAAGGCAAGCTAAAACGCGAAACCGAAATTTATTCATATTTAAATAACTTCAGCTATATAAATATAATTTGTGTTTCATCTTATATATGTGATAAACTTTATTATAAAATTTATAAATAAGGATAATAATAGAAATTACTATAGGTATTTACTATAACTTGAATAAATATCATAATATTTCTAATAATGTAATAGATACTTTAATTTATCTAAATATTAGAATAATATTCTTTTAAAACACAAATTCTTGCGTCTTATTTCTTTTTTTTATTTCTTACTTATTACGAAGGATACTAAGAATTAAATGAAGATAAAAATTGCAACAAACTACTTATGACTTGAATGCTTAAGAAACTACTAATAAATAATGCATTCGTCACAACATTATCTAATCAAAAAATGTAAAATATAAAAAATTCCAAATTACATAAATAAGAAAATTTGTTTGCATTACGTATTCTCATTGTAAACATATTTCCATTCACAGAAAAATAAAAAAAAATTAATTTAGAAAACATACCTACTTTGTAGAATGATTATAGAATGATATTTCAATAACAAATTATTTTATTTATAAAATTTAAATAATTTTTATCGCACTTTTATAAATAATAAATTATAGAATAGAGTATAATTTTCATTATGAATTCAATCTATACATTAATTTCTACATTATAAATTTTTTATTTAAATTGTAAGAGATTGTACCACTCTAGCGGTGCATAAGTTTCATATACGGTACCTTATTCATAACGAAAGTTTTTAACATTAAATCGCAATAAGCAAATTCAATAGAAATTTCAAATTTTTATAGTGAACAAAAATTTAATTAAAAAATTATACTAATGTTAGATAAAAAATTTTCAAAATATAATTTTAAATTCACTTTTTATTTGCATAGTTATTTTGAAACCCACTCATCCTTTCAGAGTTCAAAATCTCTTTATAGTAATTTATCAATTACAATTTGTCTTTTATTTATAAATATTTTATATATTTCAATTTCATTTTCTTTAAAAAAAAATAAAAAGATTTTATATTATTTGGATTAACTATAAAATGGCTAAATTCTAGAAAACAGTTAAAGTTGAACGTTCGTCATTTTAATAATTATCCTCAGCTTCACCATTATTACCATCAAAATAATACTGAATTTATAGGTACTGAAAAAAGTTTCTTTATTTACAATTAAGTCACTATGGAAACTTAAATTTCTTAGTATAATAAATACATTAAGGTCCACTTGATTCTTCTCTTTGATATAATATTCTACTCTCTAAAATTATGAAAATTTTATTCAAAGTTTATTGAATCTACAAAAAATTCCACTTTCAAATTTCTTAAATATTATATAATTTTATAATTTTATAATTTCTTAATCTATATCCGCGTATATCTACATAATTCTACCTATTTTAAGCAAAATATTTTATTATTTTAAAAATTATACACATAATACTATATTTAATTAATAATATATACTTTTCAAAGATTTTATTAAATTTTTATAGTTAAATATATTCTGTTTTCATTATATTACAAATATCTTATGCAAAAAATTTTGAAAGATTCTATCGAAGAGATTCTATATATTTGACAACTTTTTTAATTGTATGTAACTACGCCTTCAAAAATTATTTTCAAATGTGTCTAGTAAAATATTTAAGATTATAAGAAGCCAAAGCAAAATTATATGATTATGAAAGTTAGTTTCATTATGGATATAACTTTAAATTATATAGTTATAAATATATAGCTATACACACTACTACCCTGTTTGACTGACCACAGATACTACGAGGCAAACAGAGTTTCACTGCCCCGTAAGGTTGAGGAAATTTGGGGCTGTGGTGGCGCACTCAATGGCCTGTGCGCTTTACAACATTATTGCGCTGTCACGAGATTGACAGCACGTACGTACAGCAGCTGCGTTTCTTCCTATGCTTATGCACTCGCTTCAGCCGTTGCGGATAGCCAAGGTCCTGGATCTTTGAACTTTATTTTAGTCATGTCCATAATCTTATTTGGTCGGTAGGAATATTTAATACAAACAAATGAACTCACCCACGAGTCTTGAGATAACTGCTTACATGTCCGTACTAACTGTTTTAATTATACAGCCGCGGCCAAAACTGGATGAGAGCAGCATCTATACTGAAGACCAAATATAAGTATCATACTAAAATCGAATGGCGCTCGTAATGTTAATGCATATATTAAGTATTTATTATTTTGGATGAATGAAGAATATATTTTTTTTTCATGCGAGTACAATACTGAAATTGCTATTTAAAAAATAAGTTACTTAAGAATAAGTTTAACTTGGTAATTTAAGTTCAATAAATGCTGTTGTTTTTTGTAGCAAAATAATTCAAATAGATAAGAAAAAGGTTGTTACACAGATTTATTATTTTTAAACATTTTTTTTTCAAATGTTATTTTCCGAAGTTAACTGTTATAATATTATGAGTAATATTAACATAAAAATATTTCTATTTATAAGGCTCTAACTTTGAATAACATTTTAAAATATATTAGAAATTCATTCCAAACATTTGAAATTCTGTAAGATAATTTTAGCTTACTGAAGTGAATATATAATTACTATGACAAGTATTATTTGTATAATTTAGCTTTTGCAACTATAAATTTTATCCCTTAATATTTTTACAAGAAGTTTAAATGTTACATATCTCTAAATTACACAAAATATTCATATTTATTTAAGTTTCAGAATACTCATTAAAATGCTCTCAAAAAGAAACATGATAAAGCATAATTTACGAATTAAAATTCAGTTTTAGTGGAAAATATATGTTTAATTTAATTCAAAATATAATGAATGCAAAAAAATTTACTGAAAAAATCAATAATTTACATTGAAAAATTATGAACAATTTATTTTTCTTTAGTTTACATATATGTGTACATATTATAATGTATATCATAATATAATGTAAATTATATTATAATATACATATAATGTGTCGTACAATCAAATAAAATAATTTTATAGAGATGTAATAAAGATAAATTATGTAAATGCTAATTTACCGAATAATTAAGATTGAAATGTTCTATAAGAAACATTTTTTTTTCATTTGAAAGATATACTTATAATGATGTTTATATGCCTGCAGACTAATTATATAAAAATAAATATAAAATCACTTAATAAATACTAATGTTTATATTTATTTTTATAGTGTAAAGTCATGTTGCTTAACCTCTCAGCAATTACACAGCTTTCACAATACCAAATAATAATAATATAATGGAAAGTTAGAGAGTATAATTTTTGTTGGTTGTAGATTATCTAATCTTTTTTAATTTATCGTTTATAGTAATGAAAAATTTGATAAGCAAGTTTTATTTCAGTTTCAAATATTTAATATTTTATAGTAGTAATACTTTATTTTTTCAGATACTTTTATTGGTAGATAAAAAAATTCATGCATCACTAATTCGGTCATGAATATGGAAAAATTAGCTTTAAACTATCTATTTAACTCGAAATAAAAATTATTATTATTACTTTAAGAAGAAATTAGCAATTGTTTACAGATGTTTATTCAAAGAAATTCAAACTGCGTTAACTTTCATTGTATAATAAATATCACCTCTTAAAGCATTTACAAAAATTTTATATTTTTTAATCACTCTCAGAAAACAAAATAAATGTTGAGAATGTATTATCAAATAAATTATATGAGTATATTTTTTATAATTTCGACAAGTTAACTATATATTCATCTTTAAATAGATTATTCACTTATACTCCTGTAATGAAATACTACTATACTCGGACGTATAAAATATTTATATATTTTATATCTTTTACTTAAATAATAAAATATTCTGAGATAAATTATTCAATTACTTATTATTTAATATGCATATAAGGCAATTCAAATAATTTATTATAAATATTTAAAAACCTTTTCTCATTCTACTTTTTTTTATTTTATTGCTATTGAATAAGACTTTTATATAATGATTTGTATATATTTTTAATTTGACAAATCATAGCTAATAATTGTTGAATAGCAGATATTAATTTTACCGAACATCAAATAAAAATTATAATTTACTCAAAAAAGAATTTATTTACTATTAATAATAGTTTATATCCAAAGATTAAAAATATAATTTCCATTAAACCTCAATAGTTACATAAATACATATATAATAACTCATATGTGATCGAGCACGAAATGAAAAAAGATTGAAAGCGAATATCAGCCAATAAAAACCCAACAGATGAGTAGACACAAATAACTAAAAAATGTATTCACTATACTTTCAATTTAATTATTATCTATATTAAAATTTCACGTGTTGATTTAACAGTGTTAAATAACAATCGGAACTAGAATGTAAAGTAGTTTGCTAGAATTATTTACATTGAATAAATGAAGGATTCATAAAGGAAAAGGAAGCAATGAATGGCCAATTTTTCTCAAATGAATTATTAAATAGCTAAAAAATAAGTAATGTTAGCAGATAACACTTAATTTTCAGCAAAGTTTTATGTTCATATCGCATACGTTTCACAGTACTTTAAATATAAGTTCCCAGAATGTTTAAGTTATAAACAATAATCTGTATATAAATTAATTTAATGAATAAATAATTATTTAATATAAAAAAATTTTATTTACATATCAAAAATAAAATACAATTGTTACTAATTTTTTAATTGAACTTTCGAGAGAATATTCTATAATCATTTTTTCTTGAGCGTTAAGTGCCGAAGTACGTACCCGTGCGTACATGAATGCGTTCCTGTATGTTTAAATTTACTGTCCTTTATATATATATATCCCATTAGATCATATAAAGAATAAAAATATAATTTAGGTGAGATAGAAGCCAAATACAAATAATTAAAAGGTGATCGACAATGCAAAGTGAAAATAGCTTATTTATGATACCATCGGTAAACCCATAACGTAGAATGTAAAAGATTAACGCTCACATCCATCAAAGGATGAAGTAGTGTGATAAGTGTCTTTAATGTTATTTGTTTATATCATATTCTAAGAGATATTACGGAATACGCTATGAATAATCTCTTTAAAATAAAAATGCTCATAATTTTTTAATAATTTAATAAATAAATTTTATATTGGTTATCAAATAACTGTTATTTTATAAATATTTTTAAAGAAAAATTGTATGTGACAATTCTCATGTTTAAAGCAAAAGGAACAATATTTAATAATAATAATAATAATAATTAGGTCCTTATAACTAAAGAATGATTGAATAAAATGCCTTAAAATATTACGTAAATGAAAGTAACAAAGTTTTAAGTAATTTATTTTTAAAAAACTTGAATTTTATTTCAAATATTAAAATTTTTTTTTTAACATATTATGATTTATATATATTTAATAAAATATATAATAAAAATATATTCTGTATTTATTCTTATTTCTCTTTTTAAAAATCAATCATTCCGAAAATAGTTATAAATATCAGTCTGTTTTGGACGTAAAAAATATGTAATAAAATTTAGAATAAAAAATTAATGTAAAATTTATGCGATATATTTTCATGAAAAAATTTTATTTTCAATAATTAACTCGCTTTTTTTTTTTTGTTTTGTTTTGTTTTAGTAAAATATTATGTTAAAACTTCAAAGTTCAGAAAATATTTATAAATTTATTAAATTAAAATTTTATACATACATAATGGTTTTTTATGCAATGGTATCATTATTCAAAATTTTAATAAAGTTACCATTCAACTATAAATAAATTTATATAAATTTAATATCTTATGTATTTCATAGTATACAAATGAATTTAAAAAATTAAGTTTACTCATTTATATAATTTAAGTCTCAAAAGTATTATAATAAATAAAAATCCACATTTCCTTCGTACACATTAATTACAAATTACATTTACAAAAGTCTGTTAAATATTATCTGCTTGAATTGAAATAAAAAGAAAAAATCTTTTTCCATCGCATCACTTCTTATATTCTTTATTTGGTCAATTACAATCACCTTTTATTCAAGTTTGTTTCCATCTTTTTAATTTTTAACTAGGATTTCTAGCTTAATTTAAACTGAAATTTGATGGAAAAAATAAGAAGTAAAATTGTTTTTCGTTTTTCGTTTTTCCTTAGTCTTTCACGTCTGTTCAAAATACATAAAAATGATATTACAGTTGAGACTTTTATTATTTATCAAAATTAAAGAAGTGTTGATATTTTATTAATATAATTTTTTACAAATATAATGTTTTCAATATTGTTATAAATAAGAAGAACAAAATAACAAAGTACGAAAGCACAGGTGACACGTATGGTGATATGGTGATATTTATGTATGGTTAAAATAGAATGAAAAGAAACTTTTGAAAATTAGTAATGTTTGAATAATGAAGTAAACACCTTTATTTATCTAATACATGTTGATTATTAAGTAAAAAAAATTGTATGGATATATTTGCTTACATATTGTAACTGAAATCGTTAATACAATAATGTCATGATTATTACTATTTTTTATAAATAATATCAATTTAGTTTGTTTCAACATTATTGTATAAAAAAATTAAAATAGAATAAAAGAAATAGACTTTTTTATTTTTCCATTAATTATTAATAAAAAATATTATTTGCTATTTTAAACATTCTGAAAGAAATTTCTGTACCAACTATCACATTCATGTACCTATAATAATATTTTAATTGAAACAATTTATACACATCTAATGTTTCATATTAAATTATCTTTATATTTTATATTGAATTTCGAACGATTTTTTTCATTAAATAGTTTGTAAATATATAATTTAATAGACTATTTAAAAAATTTGACTAGATATTGTCAATTTGAGGTAAGTATTAAATTAATTGTGGATATGTTATTTGGTTTTAAAATAATTATAGAAGATAATTATTAATTCTATTACTTTATTATAAATATCAAAAATTCTTAATCAAACTGAAATCAAACTAAATTTAATAATGATATTGTTAATATAAAGTTTGAATTCTCTTCTAGTAAAAAAATAATGATTGTCAAAATGGAGGAAAAGAAAAAGGAAAAAATACAAAAACTAGCAGCTTTCATCAAACTTCTGAATCTATTAAATATATAGTAAACAATATATAGTGTAATAATATCTAATAGTTTTATACAGTTATAATTATTTAAAATATAGCATTAAATTTCAATGTTTCATATTTATCTTGATAAATACAGTCTACATACTAATACTTATATGTATAGTACATTCTTACAGTAGTAGGAAAAGCAGCGCTGCTTGAACATCGATATTCGTGAATTCATATAGAAGAATTTTATTACATCATATTATGTATATGCAGTAAAATCTGTAGCATTTTCTTGATACAAGTTTGTTTTAATTTATTATTAAGCATCATAAATAATCTGTATATTATTATTTCAAATAAATAAGTAAATTATGTATAATTTATTAATTTATACCAATTATTGATTTATACATTACAAAGGTTAGCTTTGATTTTTTTATTAAGATTATATTAATATTCACTAATAAAATGTCACATTTTGTACATTTGTTGAGTGTTCCTACTTAATGGATAAATTTAATTATACACCCAAACATACAATTACATACAGATATAATTATGAGTTATATAACTATGTAATTATAATTGTGCTTATGAGTCTATTAAAATTTTTTAGTGCACAATTTATAAATTAAACTCGAATATCTCTATAACTAGGATTTGCATTATAATTTAGATTTATCTTCGTAAGTCAAATTATCCGTTCGCCATAAAAAAATCTCACTTGCTTAGTCTCATTCTTTCTATCCTTGCAAACCTTGCTACTATCGTCTTTCTTTAATGATTTATCGTTCGTTTTCTCCGCTCGTGACAAGACTTCACACTGTCACAAGTGCAACGTTCCTTTAAAAGTTACAGCCATTTATAAGGGTTAAAGCGTGACATCATGAAAATATCTTAGGATTTTTTGAGATCAAACTACTCTGCCGCGTCACTTCTCGACTCGATGTACGGACGTTTTATACTTTCCCGTTTTTATCAATTTTTGAGGCTACAACTAATCTTGTGGGACAACATTTTTTTTTCAATACTCAAATTTTATGACTTTTACAAAATTTACCGTCACACATACCATACTTATCATTAATTAGGTTGTAATAAATTAATTGATTCTCGTATCTATATAATTATAATAAAATTATTTTATAGCTAATACCTGGTATGTAGGGAAATCCATTTATACTTTAGTTTGTTGTAAAAAGGAATAAAAGAAACTGAGAATAAATTTTATATTTTTTAACATTAACGTACTTTATCTATATTTCAAATTATTATAACATAGTTTTCACTTATTAAGAGAAATATAATTTATTTTAAAACAGCTAAATTTTATAATTTTTTCGATAAAGTAATGAAAGTCGATTATACCCATATTACAATGTAATTATTTTAATAGTATCTTTTCTTTGCTTAAACCTGTTGTTCGATAATTGGTCAAAAAAATAATTTAAATTATTTTAATTAATGTATTCAAAATTTCAGAAAATTTTGTATTAAGTTAATAAGAAAAAATTCATATAATTTGGTCATTCATAAATGGACGTAAGTTGTTTGAGTTTACTATGAATACAAGAAGTATTTTTAAAATAATAATTAAATAAGTTATGTTATATATTAACTAATAAATTATTAAATAATTTATATATTTTAATTTATATAATTTATAATTATATTAAATAAAAATCAGTAATAAATTTAGTAATATCAGTTTTTTAACAGACGAATTTTTTATTATATATTTTATTTAAGACAGCATTTACAAGCAACATCCTTTTATAGAAACTTAGTAGATCTGAATAAAAAATTTAATTAGTTATAATCTCTTAATTATAAGACTAAGCAGGAACAAAGAATAAACATTAGTACAAAAAAGTGTGTATTAAATAATAATTGTCATATAACCTTATATGCAATTTTTTTTAATTTCATTAAATATTACAATGATTCACAAACATAATCAAATTTTCACTAGATATATATGAAGTTATCAAAAAATACTTGCATGTAATCGCACTAAAATTCTCTTCTATGTTACTTTATTAGATTTCAAATTCAGTTTCATTTTTAGTTGAATAACTATGACACTTTATTTCTTTTATAAACTGAAACTGGAATAACTTAATATACATATTTATAGATAAAGTATATTATTTTAACCTAGATATTGTGCTACTTTTGAATTTTTAATTATTTATAACTAATTTAATAATTTTTTCAACCAAAATTTTATGCAAGTTTAATTTTTGCCAAATTATGCCCATCTATCACTATCTATTAATTAGCTATATTCAATGTACAAGAATTAAACTAAAATAATCTAGTTTGATGAATCATAAATCTTATCGCATCTTAACACTTACGAGAATAGTGGAAAAAAGATAAAATACAATTAAATATAGTTTGAGATAATTTTATTTTATAATGGATAATTTAATGAATTATATTTATTTTTCATTATTATAGACATAAATGTATAAGTCAACAGTATTTTATTAAGTATTGCGATAAAAATTTAAGTAAATATTAACACTGTAGTTATCCAATTAAAATACTCAATATTTTTCAAAGTTTTTTTCAAATTCAATAAAAGCAATTTTTATTTTCAGATTATAAATACTGATAAATTTTTGTATTTATCAATGTATTACAGTACTTTTATTTATTCATAAAATTTTAACAGTTTATTCATAACATTAAACGAAATAGTCGAATATAATTTATAACTTTTTCAAGAATAGCTATCAAATAAAAATGAAGTAATCTTTCAATACATATTTTAATGTTCCAATTCTATTAATTATTTAAATACATACAATATTCATGTTATACTTGAAAACAAAAAAATAAAAATTTTAGCTTTATAATAAAAATTTAGAGCTAATTAAATACATGTTTAAAGCGTAATTCTAAAATATAAAATTCTGACTCTAAGTTATAATGAACAAATTTACTATATCAATTAAAATTTTAACTTTTCTTTATAGAAAATGTAGAAAAAAATTACAGATCATACATTTATTTTCAATGATGCAATAATGCTATATTGAATTGTTCAAATTATTTAAAAATAAAAAAATTGATTTGGTAATTCGAAAATTATGGAATTGAAATAACTAAATTTTTACTAAACTTTATGACAATGAATTGATGAATAAGCAATATATGCGCTGAATAAATCTACATCAAGGTATTTTAGAAAATCAGACAAAGTAGGAAGAGACGTGTACAAAAAGAGAAAGAAAAACAGCGGAAGAGAAAAATGAAAGACAATACAAGCTGCAAAATGTATAGAATCAGGTGTGCATTGTAATCTAGGTAGATAGCGAATATGCACATGAATGGCTACTGTGGAACATCCGTTGCATTGCAATGACTATCATCTAACCGTTCTGATTATCACTGTGGGATAAAGCCTTGTGCTCTAATTCATTCATTAGAGGCTGCATGCAAGCACTCATAAAGTTTACTTTTACGAAATCCTTCGTAATACATTGATTTCATGACTGTATTTGTTTTTCATTTTTAGCTTTATATCTCGAAACATATTAATTACAATTAAGAACAATATAATTACATGATCAAAATAAGTAAAAATATATAATTATACAAATTTTTGATTATACAAAATTTGATTCAAATTTTCTTGAAAATATCACTGCCTATACTTTAAATTATATCTACTTATTTTTATAAGTGATATTTAAATATTTTCTTTATCAATTAAAAATTTTTTTTTTATTTTCAACATGTAATTATTCATGATATCTATATATTTATATAACAAATTTTATATTTAAAAATAATCGTGTACTTTTTTGAACGAAGTGAAATATTTAAGTAAACTAAAATATATATTTTTAAATAATAAAAAAAATAATTAATTATGTAGAAAATATTGTTCTAAATTTTTAATTTGTTTATATGAAGATATTAAATGCTAAATAACTAATATAAAATTATATTAAATATTATAATACTTTTTTAAATTATATACGATCCTGTTATTATCACATTAATTAAATCTGATTTTAAATAGTTCATTTTTTTGCTTCCTTAATAATTCAAGTATATGCAACTCCTTTAAAAAGATTAACGGTAAAAGCAACAAAATCAAACAGAATGAAAACGCCAGAAGTTAAAAAATGAGAAACTAACACGAAAAACAAAATGAATTAAACCACTTCGTAAAAATCTGGACTTAAATAATTTGAATAAAAGTATTTATATTATTATAACAACATTTAGTCCTAGAAATCTAGTAACGCAAGCTTAATTGAATGTACAAAAGATTTAAAAAAGAGGCAGTTTTTAAAATATTTAGATTCTGAAAATTATTTAAGTATTTATATTTATATAAATATTATATATATATAAATATTTATATATTAATATTATATATTTATATATATATATAATTTATATTATAGAAATTATTAGTAAATACTAAAATTAAAAATAAAACTTTAATTGACACTTTAATTAAATAAAATTAATAATTTGATAAAAAATTTGTGCAAAAATATATGTAACCTTTGACATAGAGTATGTATTAAGATTTTAATAATTATGTTTAATAATCATTTACCACTCTTTTATCTTGCAAGTATACATATTTTTACCACATATAAATATTACTTCATTGTATTTAAATACAAAATCATGTATTTCACTTAGAATTAAAAACATTCTTTAAAATTTGACTATAAAATCAGTTTAAACAAATTTTACATTACTCTAATGTGTTTCAAAAATTTTTACAGCGATCTGATAAGAAGATAAAAAGTATACGTGTAATAGGTAATTCTGTGAGCTATATATGTTGGACATCATATATTTCGGAAAAATAATGCTAGTTATTTGTGCAGATGAATGCAACGACACGACACTGACAAGACAATTTGGAATACTGTCTCACAATAGATTTCATATTTCATAACGAGAATGTACAAGTAGCAATCAAACTCATTTTCAATTCAATAAAAATATTCCATTACATTTTTTTGCCCTGTGAGTTTAACTCGTGGAATTATAGAGCGAAATCGGTCAAAAAATACACGTAACGTACTAACATACTAACATAACACCAGTTTATTGTCTGTATTTCACGAGAATTTTTTTATCATATACAACTATTAGTTTTGGCTATTTAAAAACATTAGTTGATATTTAGTTATAAAAAAGCTACTTTATATTTCGTATCAAAATAAAACTCTAATTCAATTTTAATTTATTTGAATTAAAATCAAGTATTGTATGAAAATTGAAATGGTTAGTTTTCATTTTAATTTTTATCCATACAGTATTACTTTATTTAGAAATTGAAGAAAAAATTTTAATATCCAAATTATTTAAATATATTTAATAAATATGGTCAGCAACAGAGGAATCAAAGTATTTAAGAAAATATTCTTTGACAACTAGTAACCAAGTATTATAATGTAAAGTTAATGCAAAATATAGCAAAAGAGGAAAATAATAAGAGATTTAATCCGAAAACATTGATAGCTTAAATTTGAGATATTATTAAAAATATATCATAATTCAACACTAAATATGAATCTTATTAAAAATTAAATAAAAAAAATATGCAAGAAAATATAAAAATTAAATTAACATTAATCACTAAATTAAATCAAAGATATGGTATTTGTAAAACGTATATTTGCCGGAGAAGTCGTAAAATTTCTTGCTAAAACAAATTGATCCAAATGGGATCTCGGGACTGCGCAAATACTCGGATGGTTAGTACGAGAGTAAGATAAAGTACTGAAGAATTCGGTAAAAGTAAGATTATCAAATAAATAAAAAAAATTAGAAAAACACAAGTAAGGCTAATTTTGGAATATTTTTTAAAGATAAAATTACATTTACAATAATACAAATTTCATTAATTAAAATTAAATTTTTTGTAATTCATTTCAAAAGATTTTAAATCTTACCATTTATTTAATTCAATAAGTTGATAGAGAAAAGAAATATATGTTTTGTATACTAAAAGAAGTAATATATTAATTTGTCAACAAAAAGAGTTTAACCTTATTAATAATATTAAAGCTTTGCAACTGATAATTATCATGCAAAATTATATGTTCATAGAAATATAGATGAATGTGAGAGTAGTAATTCGTATTCATTGTCATTTTTATGTCAATTAGTAAATTACCAAAAATTTGTAATCTTAATTCTGAGATTAGTACTGTAATTGAAAATTAAAGGATTGAAATTACGAACATTTATCCATGCGTATAAATATACACATGCAGTGACTTTTTTCTGCAATTCATTAGTAACTAAATCAAGTATATTAATCTACGTCAATCAAATACATATGTGTAAATACATGCGTATTTGTCTCGCTTTCTTCTCAAGTACAACATACAACAGTTTGATTGTTTTACAATAAGTGAAATAAATGTGCATGCCGCATATTTCAGACTAATTTTCGGATGTAAAAACCTTTTGGCAACGCGGTCAGATTACTGCAGACAAATATAGGGAACTTCATATTATCTACACTTATATTTTGTATTAAAAGAATATTTCAAGTGTATAATTCAGATATTAAAATGCTATATTTTACATTACATATTATTGACAAGTTTATTATTTACACATAAACTACTATCAACAACACCTATCGTACTAAAAAATCATATAAAATATTTATAATAATATTCTTCAAATTTCTATCATATTTAAATAAATAAATGATAAATAAATACAAAGTAATTTAATTAATAATAATTTAATAACTTCAAAGTAATTTGTTGAATAGTTTCTAAAAAATTACTATTATATACATACATATATATATATATATATATATATCTCTAGTATTATAATTAAATTAAATTTCGACAACTTTTTTTTAAATAAGGTCACTGTATTTTTAACTTAATTATGTTTACCCGTAGCTTTTGTAAAAACTACTAAATTTTTATAAATTCCTTCTTAGCTATGATACAGTGAAATAATGTTAACAGATCTCTTTTAAAATATTGTGGTTTTATAAAACTTCAATTTATATTTTTTAAAATCATTTTAAAATACATTTGATCAGTAAATGTATACTATTTCCTGAAATTTTACTACCAAATTCTATATTATTTTTCAATTTATTTTTTATCAAAATGCAATTTTTAAAGATAACCATTATATATTTCATAAAATAATTTTGTATATTTACAATATTCTAATTATTTAAAAGCCCTCGTTTAAGCTAGTAATATGTAAACTAATAAATCTCTGTTTTATATGAAAATTAGTTTTCTTGTTAATCTTATTTTATAAAATAAATGCTTGCGAAATTTAAAACATGGTATTATTATAGATAAGTTCAAATTCTTACATGCATTCTAAGTTTTTTTGTCACTCATCATTATTTGTAAAAATTTGCATAACTAATAAAATTGACCTTCTTTCATTGACAAGTGACAATACTTTTAGAATAGACCTTTAGTTCTTAATATTAAAATAAAGTGTCGTTTACAGGCCAAGAATAAATGAAGTACCTATTCGCTCTTTAAAATCATCTTTTCACCTCTTAATCATAATAATGAGTAAACGTCGTTACAACCGTGTTTAAATTTTGGACAACCAAAAAAAAGAGAAAAAAGTCAATTCACAGCAAATTTTTTTATACTTTATCATATTATTTGATATTAAATTCAAATTTGAACATACAGCAAACATTTTCTGCATCTTACAGGAAATAATGTGTTTTGTGATGTAGAAAAAACTTTGCAAGGGCTGTACCAACTGTCATTGATATCCATATTGTATTTTTAAATTTCAAAAAAATTTTTAATGATGTTTATTCTGGTGTACAGAGATTATATGTATTTTTATGATATATTTACATAAATCGAAATTACTCGTATTAATCAATAATCTACTTGCTTGCATTATTTTTTATAAAAATATTGACTATCCATAAAATTTTTCGATACAATTTAATAATCTTAAGTTATTAAATATGATTAATTACAAAGTTACCAGAAAAAATTTGTCGTGCGCCGCCCGTCGGCGACAGGCCGGGGCGCGATAACATTAAACAATCGCACGCGCAATAACAGATCGGGTAACGTCTAACGGTTTTTTAATTTTCCGCGAAAGTTTAAAAACCGTTGAAGTTCCCGATCTATAAAAACGGGAGGAAGGACTCGCGATTCATCCCTTATCCCAGGGCCACGCTTACGTACCCTCCGTACCTCAATCCCGTACTCTTCAATATTTTTTTTCCTATACCCCCCTCTTCCTTCATCCCTTGACGCTCTCTTACAAAATGGTAAGAACTCGTCAAATTTAATTTGATTAAATTAAATTCTCAAAAGCGATTTCAATAATTTTTGGTAGTCCGTGATGAAATACAAGAAATGTTAAATATTAATAGCAGGTAATAAATCTTTAAATTATGTAAGCTAATAAAAAATAAAGAAAAAATAAAGCCTGAGTAATCTGACAATCTAATGTAAGGTAATTTTTCAAAGCACAAAAACACTTATAACTCATTCAGCATTAAGAAATAAATAGGAAGTATGTATCTAAAAGATTTGAAAAATCCGGATTACCTTGACTAGTGCTTACTCTTGAAAGCTATTTATGAATGTATTACAACGATAGGATAACATTAACGTGATTTTTATCAAATTTATTATTAAGGATCATCTCAATAATGTTTACATTTACATACAAAGATTGAACACCCGTAAACCTCTTTGAAGAAGCTTGTAAGGAGAAGTGGCTTATGTTAGCGAAGGCGGATATGTTTACTTTTGTATATTCTGGACAGCGATTGCAATCCTTGTAAAATTGATATATCTACAGCATTAAAGGGGCGTGCTCTACATATCGTTCTATAGTAGTAAATTTGTATCGTATATCATCGTATGTATTTTATTAATAGATATTGTTTAACTTTTGCAATAAGCTTGTACAAACGAAACTTTAACACAAACAGACGTAAATAATTTTACCACGAAAATATAAAGGATATTGGAGTTGCTTATTCTTCATTAAATGTAAATATTCATTGTCAATTAAATTATGTCAATAATTAATACTATTAATATTAATAGTAATTTTTATTTAATAGTAGGTAATTGGTCATCAAAGAATGTCACATTTTTCTATAATATATCCGTGAAATAGAAATTAGAAAAAAGCAATTTTTAAGAATTAATCGATTTAAATTACTAAACTATGCAATACATTGAAATACATTTTACATAAAAAAATTATTTTGAAAAAGCTTATCAAATTCTCAAATTTTTCAAACATATGTGTACAAAAATGATGAACAGATAATGAATAATGGTAAAGGATACTGCGTTCATAATTGAAAATTAATATTAATGTTGTACGAAAACCTTTCCATAGTAAATAAGTTTGAAACAAAACATATAGTACATCAAATTAATTTTTTTTAAAACCCAGAATTTTTTTAATTTCTGTTAGATGTGAACTTACTTATTGAGTAAGAAGATAACAGAAAACCTTGAGTTTGAAACATTGAGTTTTCGTTCAGAAACGTACTAAGAACAACACGAGAAAACTTGGAATGATAATAAAACTTTTTATACAATCCATTTCAAGAATGATATGAATACTAATAATATCAATAACAATGACATATTTATGAAGCTTTTCAACGTTCACACTGTACATCGTTCTTGTTCGTTTATTTTTTTCTCGGTTAATAATACCTTATTCCCTTATGGCTACAACGTAGTTCGTGAAATCATATGTCAAAATGGAACATGTACACTCGAGGGAATCAAAGGTTAAATCTAGTTTTTTATAAAAATAATATATAGTATGCATAGGAGTAAACTTTTTTCAAATATATTTTGTTATTTTCTTTTATATCTTGTTTTCTTGTAAGTATTTTGGAATGTAGTTCATTGCATTTCTGCAAAAATATTTTAACTTATACACACATATATATGTATTATTGAAAATATATTATTTATTTTAAATATAGATAAAGATATTTCAAAAAATTATATAATTTATATTTTAGTTAATTAAATGTTTCCCGCATTAATTAATTCTTATAACATATGAAAAAGGTTTTATAAAATATGTATTACAGTATGAGTATTAATTTAAATTTAAATATAAATATTAATTTCAATTTAAATAATTCAAAGTTCTATCTATAAGGGAAAATCTGCATCAACGCTTCACTTCTTCTGATTGCAACTTCGTCTTTTCTTGACTTACGCATTTGATTTTATAGAAAATTATTATCCATAGTAAAATTTATCTTACACCTTCTTTCAGAAATGCAACTAAAATGTATGCTTGTAGAGCAGCTCTTACGTAAGGTAAAATCTAGTGTTAGATTATAAAATGATCCTGTGGAAAAATAAAATATTTTTTTTCTTTAAATAACTACATACGCTATATATGTATATATAGAAATAGTAATTAAAAATTATTTACTTATTATTAATTTTAAATACATTTTTAATATTTTTTTTCAAATTTGTAAAAAAAATTTTTGAATTAAATTTTTGTATGTTTAAATATCTAAATGATTTGTATTTAATATTATATTACATTTAATAAAATCATATTGATTTAGAATTAGATCAATTAAAAAATTAGAATTACTCGGATATTAACACATAATATATTTAAATATAGGTAACAAAATATAAATTTTTAGATAATACGCAAATGAAAATTATTGACTGTGATTCATGTCTATAAACAAAATATTCACAAATTTTAAACTTAATTCTAATTTGCATAGTATAATTGGCTTAATTTATTGGTATTTGATTAATGAATTTTTTATGTATCTTTATATTTTTTCACATCATATGTTTGATTTCTGTATTTGTAATTGTAATAAAAATTTTATTGTAATTGTAAATCAAGTACAAATATTTTTTATTAACTTTGCAATTTAGTATTAATACAATTAATTAAAAATTTTGTATGCAAATAATAACAATATAATTAAAATGTATTAAGAAATACTAAAATGTTCTTCTACTAGATTGTTTATTTAATAAGGTAGTTCAACAATATTTTCTTCATACACAGTTCTTTATAATCAACGGACAATTTTCTATCTACATGGCTGCAGAATTTTCGTGTTAAATAATGAATAATATAATATAATTCTATACGTAATGAACAATATAATCTGATTTAATAAGTAATGCATAACATAATCTGGTCGAGGTATTGCAGTTTTATGACGGTATCTGTAAAACAGTTAACAAAATTCCTAATTTTATAAAATATGACTTTTTTAAGATGTTATATGAGATAAAACTTTAATAAAAAATTCGATTTATATTTAAACTTCAGAAATATTATTTTTTAACTATACCTAAAATTTCTTGAACTTATGCATTATTTTAATGTACTACTATTTTATTATTAGAAAAATAAAATATAAAAAATGTTATAGCTTTTACATAGTGTTAAAGTTGATTATTTAGTAAATGATCTAAAAAAATTTTATTAAAAATAGCTGTAAAGAAACTATTTATAAATTGTTTTTTTAAATAATATTCAAAAAATGTTTCTATTATTTATTAAAATAAATATGAAATAATGCACAGTAGTCTATCACAGCGACATTAGACATGTTCGCTTCCAAACGACAGCGTTCAGCTTTCTCGTATGGGTACGCGGTTACCAACTTTAACTATCTACTACTGTAATATTATGCACGATTACAAACCTTCTACTATAGATGCTTAAAGATTCGAAGGTTCAAACTTACGCTTTCATGCAACACCTGGGACTTATGATTCAGGTGTGGTTGGTATTATTGCCACAAGTCTACGTTCATTTAATAGTAGTTTAATTATAGACGGATATCACCGTAAACGTTGATATTCATGCGTTATTAAAAGTATTTTTAATACAAGCAAATAATATTTTGTGCTGATATAATTAAATTATATCATTTCTAAGTTTTTTTTTAAGTTTTTCAAATTGAATTAATTTTCATGGTTTGGCTAAGAAAAACGTAATTTATTTAAACTACCAATTCAATAATTTAACATTTTCTATTTATATTACTCTCATCTAATAATATAAATTTTTGTAAGTTATATAAGGTATTAAAGTTACATAAGGTGTATTTCATAACTTTAATCTTATTTTGAATTAAAAATTTAATATGCATAATTCAAAAATATATTTACGTATTTATTTTGTTTTGATAATTTATGTTATCTTAACTATTTTTATTAAACAAATATAGAATAAAATATATCTCATATTATTCTTTAATTTAGCTGTAAATCAACAGAATTTAGTACACCAATCAAATTTTTAGCTATATATTAACTATAAGCACGATCTTTCTCGTTACAAATGTAATATTAAATGTTTAAATAGTTCTAAATACTTATAAGGATAAAAAATTTAATGACTTAAAAATTATATTTTATTACTTTGACCAAAATATATATATGAATAACATAAAAAAAAAAATCTTTTTTATAGCAAAACTTTTTAAATTAAGAAAAATTTTAAAATATTATTTTAAAATTAAAGCAAAATCTTTAAATTCTAATCGATTTTCTGCATTTAATATACCACTATATTCAAGTTATTATTATATAATTACTCTTTGCATTCTTATAATGTAGCTTTTAATTATAGATAATAATAGCTTTATAAATATGATTATATGATAAATTACCCAAAATACTGTTTGCTCTTTTATGAGTAGAAATCCTTACAAATGCCGGTAAGTAAATTCAGAAAGCTACTTAAATGGTGCTTATCTTTTTATTAAAAATAAAACTAATAAATATATATGCATTAGAATAGAAAATTAAAATTGGGTTGATAATATTTTTTTAAGTAAGTTAATCTTATAAAATACTTAATATAAGCAATTATCTCAAAAACTTAAAAATTTTTTAAAAATGAAATAAATTTTTCATAAAGTTTTTGACGAACATTGTATTTATTGATAAATAAAACTTTAGAAATTTTATATACGTTTTTTATTTTTTTTAATTTTTTTAATTAATACTACAAAAATTTTTATGAACTGATTCGTGTTTACTCAAAGTTCTATTAAATATTATAATATTAACAATGAGTTATTATTCCACCGAATATATCATTTTTAATAATAAATTTTGCACAAAATATTAAGCTGAAAATAAGTCTAATTTTTTCTACTTATTGTTCATTTTATTTACTTTCTGTTTTTACTATTTTCTTATTTTTTAAAGAAAATCTATGCAGCAATATTTTTTATCGAATACTAATTTCATACAGTGTTACATAAGTTGAAAGCGTCATTTTTTGTCTGTCTCCTTCTCTTATTTATTCTAATTCTTTATCTCTAATTCTTCTTCTACTTTCCTTCTCACTTCTCTATTACTCTATTTTTCTCTTTATCTTTTTATTTAACCCCCTTTTTTTTTGCTTTCTGCAAAACTACCATGACGTGCTAAGACTCGCAATGCCCTGCTACATGATAATGCGTACGCTTTAAGTAAATTCCACGAACATGATCCTTTTTGCCAAACTAGAATTTGCATAATTGATATAATAACTCGATTTTGTGTGTTATATTTATCTATATAGCTATTTCTCTCTCTTTTTATTTTACTATATATCTCTTTTTCAAGTTAAATATTTTTTTATTTAGTTCCAAGTATTAAATAAAGCTGTAAATTAATAAAATAGATAAATAAATATAATTGTAGAAAAATTTAATTATATTAATAGAATTAAATTATAATAATGTAATTCTTAATTTTTTATGTATATATTTTGAGATAATATAAATATATATGCATGTTAAACTTAAATAGACATAATAAATATGTTATAATTACTAGAGAATAATGTAGTTATATAATAATATGTATTTATCGTTTAAATAAAAATAAGAAAAAATGTATATACTAAAATTTTAATCACGCGAACCTTCCGAATAATATACTGTAACACAAAGAAAAAACTGAAAAACAATGCACTCAAAATAGAAGATTAAGATAGAATTATAATAGAATATAATAGAAATTAAGATGAACAAATTACATTAAATACTTAAATGATATAGTGTGTTAAGATGAACATTTATGCAAAATTACGGGAATTACAAGAAACGTATTTTTTATTTTATTTTTGTTTTTGTAAGACATATTTTTATTGGCATCATATCATTCCGATTTTTCATATCCATATAATTTCATATACTTTATATTTAATTATGTATAAATATATTAAATTTGAATATTTCATTCGTCTGTATCATGTTCAATAAAACTTCAAATAAAATTTTGTAGCTTGTTCAATATTAAATATAACTATTTTCTTTATAAAATTATTTTATTTTAAGAAAAAGATTTAGGTTAAAAAATGTATTTGGAAAGTCATTAATGTATTTAGAATAAATATTTTTTATTACGTACCTATCTAAAATTATCTATCTCACAGTTATAACTAACGATTTACCCTTTACGGTTTTTAATGAGTTCTTCAATTTAAATTCAGCTAAGGATTTGAACATCTATCAAATATGGAAAAGAATTATATAAGTATTAGTTAGAAGGTTATATGCGGTATTTCAGTTTTGAATGCTAAACAGTATATCTCAAGCAATGAAGCATTACTGTCTTTTATAGGTATTAATGCATATTTGGAATAACAAAATCGTAATTGAATAACCATATCTATTCCCTAAGATATCTTTGAGGAAATATATCCACTAATATTTCACAATCAATGCATGCAAAATGAACACGTTCAAAAATTCATAACTATTTTATAAAAGGTTATTCATACAAACTTTTTACATCTATAGTTGATTCTGTGATAATTTTCATACTGAAATTATAATGATCATAATATAAAGAAATTTTTGTTAGATATCAAAGTTGGTGTAAATGTATCTAGTAACAGTATCATTTAACTTGATATAGGTCATAATTTTGCAAAATAAGTAACTTCACAGATATTTTTGAACCTTTCATATCGAGTACATAAATTCTTTCCATAATTATATTCAAAACATACTTAAAGCCTATAAAATGTTTGGTTGCGCTAATAATACTAATTTTAATTTTTGTCCAATATCCAATATACTCTACAATTAATTTCTAGTCGTAACGATCTCCACGAGGTATTTTTATCCAGAAATATTACAACATATTTTTAGTAATAATTATGTAATGCTAAATCGAATTAGCAATAAATTTTATACGCTTTCTTATTATAGAATAAATTCTTAGTTTCTTCCTTAATGATCTTTAACAATCTTTTCGTTGGTTCACTTTAAATACTAGAGATAGGTTATAACACTTACGTATTACAAAATAAGTCATTAAATTCACAAATTCAACAAAAACCTACAAACCTAATAGCAATAGAATCAGTGCATCTAACTCATTCTCCTCAGGGATAGAGGATACTACCTTTGATAACTTAGATCGATACGATATTCAGTGATGGGCATAATTTCTGTTACATCAGAATTGATGGAAGTTGGAACTTGATTGAAAAAAATACCTTGTTTCGACATGATCATTTATGGTATTAAAATAATCTGCTTAATATAAACTACGAATTTTAGTGTCATCATGATTTGATTGTGAAAAATAAAATAATGGATTACATTACAGGTATAAAAGTATATTCGAATATAATAGAGGTTATAGTATCACATAAATCAAAATGAGTAAATTATATAAATTTAAATTATTAGTTGTTATATATTGTTTATACATCCAGCTATAATATTAAAAATTATGATATAAGATTTTTCATAATCTTAGATTTTTATTTAGAAAATAATAAAAATATACAAACAGAAATATGTGAAAAAGAATATTGTTTAGGTAATATAAATTCGTAGTTAGCTTGGATAATTTATCTATAAAATAAAAAATGGTATAATTATAATTAAAAACTTTATTAAAATGTATAAATATATTGAAAAGAAAAACTGTATTCATCCTGCATTAATAAAGTCAAACTAATTAGAGTATACTTTTAACTGTTCCCAGAAACTCATCTCATGAATCCATTTAGCAAAATCATAAATATTAAAAAAAAAATTGAATCAGATACATGAAAAACATCATTTTTATTTAATTTTTATAATTCGATATTTAGCTGAGTGAAACTCAAATTTCTATTTGATTATTAAGTTGAACATTTTTCAGTTATTACAAAAATCTTACTCTACAATATTTGGATAGTCATTTGTCACAATACAATTATTTTCATGTATCGTTTGTAAAGAATTGAAATAAATAATATTACATTATAAATTAAATATTAAGTTTTTTATATACATACTTTTTAAATTAATTCCTTTGTATAAATAAATATAGGAATATGCAAATTTCATTACGAGTGTATACATAAATTGTTGCTATTTGTGTCCATGCGAGTTAAGTTTTAATTACAAATATACAAGATTAATCTATAAGAAAATAGATATTTAATCAAAATTTATGTCAACTACGAATTTTTAATCTTCTTATATATCGTTTTATATGAAAGTGCGCAATATAAAAATATTTTAATGTAAACCATTTTTATGAATAATAAACGTAATAGTTTATAAAAATATTTTCATTTATATTTAAAATAATCAATATCATTTCCATTAAATTATTCTTCATATTTTATATATTTATTAAAATACATTTTATAATTATAATTTAATGTTTAATAATAAAAAATTTTAACACAATTCATATTTAATAATAGAAATGATAGAAACTATTAACATAAAAGATATCTTTTTATTTTCTTAACATTATAAGGATATTTATATAGTTGATTTTTATATAGCCTTTAAATATTAGCTATGTTATTTTACAAATTATTGTTGGTTTTTATTTAAATAATCATTATGCATTTTTTGTCAAAATTAATAGAAACAATTAATCGGTAATTAGCTAAAATGAATTGTTTGCTTCCTTTGTAATAATCATAAAGAGTAGTATTTTGGACATAAGCATTAAAATTTTCTTTTTTATTATTTAAAGTAATTTTATTGTAGAATTTTATATTATGCTTTGTATAAAAGATTAATAAAATAAAATTGTGATAATTAATTAAATAAAATGTAATAATAATCACATATATTTTTCATTTTTAATATAAATATAATGCTCTAAATTTTTCTTACCATTTAAAAATATTCATGAATATTCTCAAAACATTGATATACAGAAATACATAACTTTACTTACTTAACAAGTAAATTAATATCGTATATTGATTAGAAACTTTATGAAGATTCTATTATTTTTTGTGCAACTTAGAAAACTAGGAAAATTTCTCGTATTTCTATCTTTATATAAAATGATATGAAAATTATTATTCTCTCGCTCCGGTATATTCCCGTCGACACCTACTTAACCCATCCCACCTACTACATCGGCGCTTGAGCCGTCCCACTTCCCTTTCATTTCCTGGTCCGCAGAAGGAGAGAAGAGAAGCACGGGGAGGAACG
Organism: Platyscapa corneri; assembly: GCA_018907185.1. Lineage (NCBI taxonomy): Eukaryota > Metazoa > Arthropoda > Insecta > Hymenoptera > Agaonidae > Platyscapa > Platyscapa corneri. Next base: position 6,100,773 of record JACCHW010000011.1, on the reverse strand, counting down.
AGAGGAGGGGAGAGGGAAGGGGCGGGTGGAAGGGGGCGAGTGAGCGGGGGGAGTCCGCACCCTCATATACGTCACTCCGCTAGCCGCACACTTTCTTTGCACCCTAAGCGCCCCCCGTGTTCGCCGGCCCCCAATCTACTGGGTGGAGCACCTCCCGTCCGCGCTGCGTTCAATGCCTTTGTTTCCTCACTGGTATCTTTCTGCGCTCGTCCGTCGAGCACATTATTCGTCCGTCCACGCTGCCGTGTTCCGCACTGCCCCATCCTCCATACTCCCGCCTCGTCAGGCCTCACGCTTCGTATATATCGTCAACGCTTTGCACTTACACGTTTTGCTGCTTTTAAAGCTCCTCTGTCCCGCTCGCTTCTAGCATCTAATTACGGCATCTGCACCTACCACTAACTTTCCCTCATCGGGTGTCTATCGCTTCTTATCGTATGCTGTCCTGTCTTTGTGTCTCCCGCCCGTCCCTTTCTCTCGGCACTTCCCCTACGCTTCGCCTTCTTACAGTCTTGTGTGGATTATTTACCCACGATTCTGCTCCTCGATCCATCACAACCCTACGCCTCTTCTCCCTGTCACCCGTCCCTTAATTGTTCTGGGTAATCCTCGCGCTGCCCCAATTGCTCCCTCCCCCTCCGCTATCTGCTTTTGCACCCGTGTCTTCGGCCCTTATGACCTCCCTTTCCCCTATTTCCGTCCATTTGTTCATCCAGTCCTTCTAAAAAGATATCCAACAGATAAAGTAATATATTATCATAGACAACGGATAAGTAAAATAATTATTTAAATACATAATATAATAAAAAATTAAATTTTTTAAAAATATAGTTTTCTAAACCGATTAAATTAACTAAATAATTTTTCATAAAAGATTTGTAAAGAACGTAAATTATTTGCCACTTCATGTTTAGTAAATCCTATGTTAACGTAAAATTCTTATTTGCATAATTTAACAGACGTTACTTATCCCAATAGTGCAAAAATAGAACTGAGATGTATTTATTGTATAAAGGTCGATTATAGTTAAATGAAAGTTTATTTGTGAACTAATAAATAATGAAATGGTTTTACATTTGAAAATATTCTTACATAGACATGAAAATATTCACGATCAAGATCGATAATAAATTTTTATGCTTTACTGTTTTATAGAAGCTTGTTTGGCTAAATACAACCATTTATATGTACATAGATAGTTGATATACAACTTAAAAACCATACTGGAAATGAAAGCTTATAGCTTTTGAATTAAATATCAGTCCTGAACCTAAAAGAATTTTTGTTGGTATTAGTTCACTTAATTCATAAAATAATTTTATTGTTTATGTACTTCGATTATATTTATATTTTTATATATAATTTAATTATAATTGTTTATTGAGAATATAAATTAAAAATAGTCCTAGATTATTTATAAATTATTATAAGAAATGAATAATTTAACTCTTATTTAATAAGAATACGTATCTTCGATTGTATATGATGCAAAATGCATAATCAATTGTAATAAAAATGGGTTTCGATATAGTATTTGAAAGATTAATTACTTATTTTAAATTAAATTCTTGAACAAAGTTGAATTAAATAAAACTATAGTTTAATATATTATTATTAAGTAAACATAATGCGATATTTCAGTAGATTATACATTAAATTAAAACTAATATTTCTTCTTTCATGCAAGATTTTCGATTATAATTGAATATAGTATGATTTTTTGCGTTTAATAAACTATATAAATAATATAAAAAAAAAATATTACGTAAAATATATCAAAATGTTTTTAATTAAGATGAACAAAAATAATATGTATATATATATACATATACGATTATAAATTTTTTAAAATAAGATTACTTTTATTTAAATAATATTACTTTACTTGTAAAATTTTGTAATAATATTTTATAAATTTTTTTAAACTAAATATTAATTACAAGTTATTATCCAGCTTTATTATCTTTATCAATAAAATTTTGAATTGTGATTCTTGTATTTAATTTAATATTTTCTTTTAACTTTTGTATAAATTTATACTTATTTAAATTCTAATTAGTTAGATGGATAAAAATTGTACCATTAGAAATTCTTGTATTAAAATTATAACATGCTGGCAAAGAGAATCTTAGAGAAAACTCATCGGAGATAGCTTTTCGATCTTGATAGATTAGATTTTCATTATGAATGTAAACTTTAGATTAGTCTTCCATCAAGTATCTTCTGGGCTTGATAAAGTTTACGTTTCTCTCATCCTTCGTTCTTTCATTCCTTCCATTTTTTACATTCTCCTTCTGTAATCGTATTAAAGCTGTTCTTATTGATTTTAGCTAGAATTTTTAATAGAATTAAATAAACTTATTTCAGAATTAAGTAATTATTAATTGTACACAATACGCAACTCTAGACGAATAATTTTACTTATTCTAGTTATTTTGACGATAACGAGTAGGTTTAAGACTTTTATTTATGCACTTACATCTACTGCTTTGTAATATTGTCTAGTAATAAACTCATAATTACTTTGATGCCTTCACTTATTAGTTCTGTACATTAAAAGTACTGGATAGCATATTACATTTACTAAATAAACTGCATCAGTATCCATTAGTCTTTATTTTGATACGAAAATTTCATGTACCGTTCAGCGTAAGTAACCATAATTATGATGAAGTTTATTTATATATTATCACTTGACTAAGCTATAAACTTTGAAATTTGTTTTCACGCAGCTAAGCAATGATTATACTTATTTCTCTTAACAAAGTCCTATAGATATATTATGCGTTGTTCTGACATTTCGAAACTTTTATTGTTAGACGTAGTTCTATCGATTCGTTCTTTACGATGTTATCCGATTCTTAAAATAGCGGGTTGAGATACTCAGGTATATAGTTTATACAAAAGTATCTACAATTGAAAAGAATTACAAGAAACTAAAGTAACAGCTTCCAGTTATATATTATGAAAAATTCTAATCACATATTTTGTCTCGTAAGCATAAATGATAAAAAAAGTTAATAGTGTATGCAGTTAAACGAGCACAAAAGATTAAAGATACGTTGCACTAAAGACTAGGAAATATATACTTTATTAATGAATAATGATGTTCAGGTTTTAGATTTGTAAAAGTTTACGAGCATACAGTTTTGCTATTATCATCTTTTATTATTGCCCAATCGACATGATTAGTCCACAGCTATTCAGATAAAAAAAACTTTTAAAATTTTTGGCGAAAATTATAATATTTATAATTTGAAGTTTATAAAACTTTTATAAAACTACGTCATGTTTTAATAACTTTTAAAGATAGATTTTAATTCGATAGTTTTTCGAAGTTTTATAGTAAGAAAATCAAAGATGTATAATTAATAAAATATTTAAAATATTTAAAAATATTTAAACCTAAGCTTATATACATAGAATAACAAATAGTGTGTGTTTTCTTGACTTTAGATTTTATTTTGTTATAAATTAAACTGACACACGCACATATATACGTTTTTCTCTTTGACAGATTAAAGATCAAATATATCCTAAACTTTCTTACATACTTTGGTCGGCTTTTATGTTTTTTATACCGCTTAGAGAATTTAAACACAATATCACGCAATAAAAAATATAGAACCTGATTTATACATCTTTAGTCCATATCAAAGAATATAAAAGGATGCATCAGATTTACAAAAGAGGATAAGTTTCGTTATTTCGTAAGATACCGTTGCTTGAAAAACAGTAATGACATTGCAAAGGCCAAGAAAAATGACACAAAAATTACCAATGAAATCACCTGTACATCAAGTGTCAACCTAAAGACTACTATTATTAAACGATTTGAAAATGCCTGTTCTTTTTTCTCTTTTCTTTTTCTAACATTGTCCAAAACATGTCACCCATCTTTATATACTCGCTTCGGCATTTTTTGGAGAAATGACATTGTTTTTCTTATATTTTGAAATAAATTTAGTATTTTAGTCCATAAATCTATAGATCAAACATGTGGGTCTTCTATCATATTCGTTTAATGTTGTATATACAACAAAAAGATACTTAAAAGAATATAAATCTAGAAATAGAGTGAAGAATAAAAACAAATATTGAAATAAGTATCGAAAAAAAGTCTAGTTAATTATATTATTACCCAAAAGTTCAGCGATTCATAGAAATTTATTGCACCTTAAATAAACATAAAACATAAGAAAAGTAATTAAAATTCGTCGTACTAGAGAGTTAAAGTTATAAAAGTTTCCAACATCGTAAACAGAAAAGTGATATAAGTTTATTTTTACGAAGCCTGTATTATCGTTAGAACTACTAATAATTTCCAATAAGAGAATAAGACTTACAAAATAAAAAAGATCTGAAAATTTATTTACGTATTTCGTAGCATATATATCAAGACATTTATATTTATTCATCATAATGAATTTTTATTTCTTTTTTATCTTTCAGTGGTACATAAGTTTATTATTTTATCCGTATAATTTTTAATAGAATAATTCTTATATCTGCTGCAATTATATAGTACATCTTCAATAATATTGTAAAACTTGAATATAAATATAATATTGATATAATCATCATTCAAAATTCTTTTTTTAGTCTTGATAAAACTTTTCATTGAAATCTTTTATTAAAAATACTAAACCCTCCTCAATTATATTTGAAATTGGTTGCAAGTTACGAAAAAAGAGACTTTATAAATTAAACTAAATTATATTAATCCATCAATATACTTTCTTTGTTTCTTCGTTACTTTTTAGAAAAAAATTTTTTAATTTTTAAAGTAAACATTTAAATAAATATATAAATAAAAATAATTAAATATTTGAGTAAACTAAATATTTGATTTTTTTTTATTTAAATTAAATATTTGAAAACACCAAAGACAATCATAATTATAAGCAATAAAGACGTTAGTATTAACAGTAAGATGTACATAGCAATATCATTATTTCTAACTTTTATTTAAAGAAACAATTGATAATTAAAAATGAAACCCTGAAAATTATAATTCAATATTACAAAATTAACTATTTTAATTTGGATATGTATTCATCTAGGATCACATGCTAAAATGTTATAAATATACATCGATTATTTACATAAATGTGTATAAATGTATTTGTACAAAAGATAATTTTTGTCTTATATACAAAATGCTACTTCATATAAATATATTCTGTTATTACTTTCAAGTTATCGATAAAGTAAATGTTTATTAACTTCCCTCTCTATCAAAATTTGTCGTACACTACCTAATACTGACGCTAATAATATAAAATATTACTCTTCTTATAAAAAACTTCAGTTCCATAGCTATATTTCTCTTCAATCATAATATCATCCACTTATCAAATATTTATATTTATAAAATAATATTACGCAATGATATTTAAATTCCAATCCATATTATTCCACTTGTATATGTACAAATATGAGTCTTTATATTATACAAATATATTTATAATATTTCTTAGAAAATTGGATGTAAAAGATAAAGATCTTTCTAATAAGTATTAAAAACTACAAAATATTCTTATTTATTATTTCTTATATATATCACGAAAAATTAATAAGGTTCTAATTCACATCAATTAAATTAAATTTATCTTTAATCGTTTCTAAGAAACAGTTTTTTGCTAAGAAATATTATAATATTATTGTTCTTATCGAATTTCCTTAACTATTCTATCGTCTTTGTTAATATTTGAGATTATTATATCTATATATTAGATCTGCTAATTAAACTTCACGTTGCAATTTATGGAGGTATCTTTCTGCTACTCCAGTCCTACTCTATCTGTATACAGATTTGTATGATTCATTGTTTTATTGCTTATAATAAGTTAATGACATAGCATACTATTTAAGCTGAAATTTTTTTATCCTATAATTTTTTGCACCCATTCTGTCAATATTTATCAATTCCTCATATATACTAATTTGAAATAAATAAAGAAGATCAAATGATATAACAAAAATATATTTAAAATACGGAATTCATAGTGGACATTTAATAAATAAGCTAATAACCGCCCTCAGTAAAACAAAGGAAGGATTCACGTAGTTTAGTCACATCGTTCGAGTTTAAATTCGCACTTGTTACATTTCCTTCATATGTTTTTCTTTATATCATTGATATTATCATTATGAAAAAGTTTTAAGAACATTTTCAACCAGTGATTGAGATCAAATCAGAACAAATTATATTTTTAATCAAAAATATTCACAGATCTTGTATAAGTAATTTTCGTTAAAAATATTAGAACTAAGCTCAATAAATAGTTATTAGATGGTATAGCCTTATAATGCTAATTTTATCTCCGTTAATATCTGCTACATATCCAATATACTTCACTCAACTAAATCAACTGACGGTATAAAAAAGGAATTTCTGAACAGTATGACTATATTAATTTTCCCTCGTTCCTTCAAGAATTTATCTCAAACAAGCAACAACAAAAGTCCAGAAGCAGTCCTTAAGTATATATATATCCTTAGTATATATTGTATGTGTATTATATTATACTTCCTAAATTTGGCTTAAGTTAATTGTTCTATAAATAAAAATGAATGCTCTATAATGAAATAGAGTGTTAAATGCCGTATAATGAAATAGAGTTAATAGAAAATGCGGTATTATTTAGAAACAACTACACCATGTTGACGGATCACCAATCTTGTAATAGATGAAAAATAAACTATTCATAGGACAACTTAACGTATAAATTATTAAGTTTTAAAATTCGATTTAAAAAACCATGGTGGAAATGGTAAGTAAATAAATAAAGTCATCGCTGGATAGAAAAATTACCAATGCTGATGTAATATTTGTTTAAGATGTTCAAAAACTACTTATACGTATAACTAATTGTATAAATAAAGATGTATATTTACAAGTGCATGTATGTATGTATATATGAATATTATGTATATTTAATTCCTGTATCTAACTTTTCACGAGTATGTGTAAATACAATTTCATACTAATAAATGTAAGTACAGCTAATCATACATTCAAATTCATACATTCACTTGTCTTTACAAATACACACAGATATATACAAGGGTAGAAGTATTTACTGGAAAATTTTCATATATGTATACAGAAATTATTAGCACTGTATTGATATAATTTGGAATAACTTAGATAATATATATTTCAGTGAAGAACGTAGGCTTTTGAAATCATATTATCTAAAATTATTGAAAATGATTAAATATTTAAAATTGAAATGAATTAAATAGTTATATTTCGAAATTTTTAAAGTATGGTGTGATTACTTTATTCACAACTACTACGTAAGTGAATATAGAAGGAATTACGTGTATATATATATCACACTCATTTATAACCTGAAATTCCAGTGTAAAATGTAAATTTCAAAAAACATCTTAGAATAGAAATACTAAACTTCAAATAGCTATTTCTTATCAATCTATTAACACTGCAAGGGCATTGAGTTTATTTTTAACGTAGGAATACACCTCGAACAAACAAATTACAGAATTCAATTGCAAATAGTTTATGCTATAGTTATAAAGATCGAATCTTATGTATGAAATAATATTAGAAAATGATTTTCAACATAGAATGTGACGCTGCTATTGCTTATATTTATAGATGTATAGATAATTATTCACTCATTTACTCGATTAATTTCTTCATTTTCGTACGTTTTTGTTAATTTTTGTTTTTCTTATCATTATTCATCGGAATATATACATTTTATTTGCCCTTAGGACTTATAATTTAATAAAACATATAAAAAATAAAATTTGTAAACAAAATTTTTGCAATTTAATTCTGAATTTACTTTTTAATTTTATCGCTTAATTATTTACATATATAATCTTTATAAAATCTTTACTTAAAAATATTACTTAAAAAAAATTTATAATATTATTGTATTTCTGTTAAAATAAACCCAACGATTTTATTATTTTATTTTCTATACAAGTTTATTAAATACTTTTTGTCAAAATATAGCTTAAATTATATTATTAAATACATAAATTAATCTGAATTATATTATAATTCTTACAAGACTTATTGTGAATTACATTTTAATCTGAATATATCAATTCTATTCATAAGTTTTATTAATAACTATATTTATAGCTGCCTATTGTCCTAGTACTATGTAAATCTTATATATAGTGCTTTCAAACTAATTTTTCAGTTGGTTGAATGGCATGTTGTTCATCTATGTATTTAAACATTAATTCTTTAAAATTTGCAAATATATTAAGAGAATAGATTTCTATTTAAAGAAAATTATTATTTATTTAACCTTAAAATGTTCACATTAAATTATGTTTAATTTCACTAATATTCAGTTAGCATGCAAAGCACTTTAGAAATATCAAAAATAATTTTCATAATATATTATTATTATAAAATAGATGATTAATCTATATAAATAATAATTTTATACAAGAAAAATAGTAAATTATGGTGACTAAGATTTGCTCATAGATGAAAATTATACGACAATCGTGATTACAGCAATATACGAGGTAAACCGATAAGATACATTATCACATTATCTAATTAAATACACACTTTGATGTAAATTTCTGCAACATGGGCTGTATTAAAATATTTTTAAGAACAGTGTTATTATATTTTATATTAATCCCTAATTTATTCATTGTTTCTTCAATTCGTCTATATTTGTCAGATATTTAATAATAAATGTATAAAATCAATGAATATTTCAAAATATTTTTTATATTTAAAAAGGATAATCTTTTCCTTTTAATGATCAATGACTTATATAAGTCGCTTATAAAATACCTTTTTACTCAAAATTTAGACATTTCTATTGATAATTTAATTAAATATTTTTATAAATAATTATATTTTTAACTTTAAAAATCATCTGCTAAAATAACTAGAGTATGCTATTACATTATTTCAAAATTTTTACAGATGAAGTATTCTTACATTTTTTTTCAATAGAGTAAAAAAAAATTTTACGAAGATATTTAATGTATATAAAAATATAAAATTTAAATTAAAAAATACATTTAAAAATTATGCTTTCTTATATTTTATAGTAATAATATTCTGAAGTCGGTATAAGATTTAACAAAAAAATATTTAAACCAACATTATTAACGATAACTCACAAATAAAATCAAGAGTAGATAGAAATTTCTAATTTTTTTAATGCGCATATAATATTATTGGTAAATAATAATTAACTTTATAACAAAAGTACTTTTATCAAATTCCAAATAATTGTTTTATTATTAATCCTTGCTTTTGATAATTCATATTAAATATTTTATTAATTAATATAATAATTATTAATTTTTTTTAAATATTTACAAAGTATTTGATAAATCAACCATAAAAATATACTTTATTATTTTTATTTTTTTTTATTAAATAAAAGTCTTTTTAATATTGTAAAAATATATATATTATACTTGATTTAATTCATAAAATTATAAATTTAAAAAATTTTAAATTTAATGTTTTCTAATAGTCTGCTATTTCTTTTCAGCCCTCTTTTATATCTTCTGTTTTTAAAATATAATTTTTATATAATTCTTATATAATTTTTATTAAATATTTTTTTATGTTTGATATATATTAAGTAATATAAAAGTTTTATAACTGAAAATCATAAATGATGGTATAATAAACTTAAAAAGTCATGTGTGAAAAAATGAAGTACTGAACCTTTTGTGATTGTAAAAAAATTTGAAAAAATATTATTTCTTACAAGAAAGAAATCTGGTTAAAATCTTGAGATAAATTATATTTTGCAAATTTTTTTCTTTACTTTTAAATAAATTTAAGAACATAATTTTAAAAAAGAAGTAGTCAATATAGCGAATAGAAAAACATGAATTTTGTTACAATTATCTTAATATAAATAATATTTTATAACAAAATCACAAAGGAATATTTTGCTTTTATTTTTTTTTTCAAAATACAAAATTGAAGAAGCTTGTTTTAATTTTATACGGATTATATTATTTATCTATGAGATATCGTATTATGATTATAAGTATAGTCATCAAGTTTTTTAAGTTTTGAACTGTAAATAATTAAAATCTCAAAATATTTTTACAATGAATTCATAATTATTTATTTTTCGGAAGAAGATAAATAAATAATAAAATAAATAAAATTGTTCAGTAAGCAATGTAATTTTAAATAATTAGAATGAAAAAAAATTGAAAAATTATTTAATCTACTAAGTTTATTCTACCTGCAAAATTGATCAACAAAGGATGAATTGTGATACCTATAAAAATCATAAGTTTTAAAAGCCAGCATAACAATTTGATAGTTTAACCTGATAAAATTACTGTAGTATTGTATTTCTCTGTTTTGGTAAAAAAATCTAATGGATTTTTATTTTTATTCACAATAAAAAAGTTTATTCAATAATTAAATTTTATAATTAACGGTATGTTTTTACATAAAATTATTTGCTTACATTATTCTAGTGATCATGTTTATTACATGTCTTTACAAAACAATGTTGATTACTTATAAAATTATTGTAAATATTTCACAACAATCAATTATTATAATATTAGAAGAAATATAATATTTTTATTTTGCAATAAAATCATATAAGATTAAAAATCTGTTATATATAGAAAATCTAATCGATTAACTAAAAAAACGAAACCTTATTTTTTGCAATATGTAAAAAGTCAGAAGTCAAATATATAAAAATATGTTAATAATGGTTAGCTGTATAAACAGTCAAATTATTTATTTTCATCTTTTTCTTATTTCTTCATATTTAATTTCCAATATTTTCTTATTAAAAACTATCTGAACTTATAGAATTTTTTTCAAAATTTATTATACAAATGCGTAAATTCAGATTCATCAAATATGTGATAAATGTAATTATAAGTAATATTTCAAGTAATCTATAATTTTCTATTAAAAACAACTTTTTATTTTTATTCTTTTGAATTTGCTAATATAATGATATTAGCAAGAACAAGTTTTTCGGTTTTTTACTCGAAATATAAAAGCTTTAAGACTAATTGTAACTTCATTTGAAAGTTAGTTTTTGCTACTTTTCGTAACTCTTTTGCATATTCTTTGTTTCCAATTTTTTCTACCTGTGCTTATTACACAATTCAGCAAAAAATATTAAATATAAGAAAAAATTATAAAATATATTTTTAAAGCTGATTTGAAAGTTAAGATTTTTTTGTCTGAAATTCTAACAAAATTTTTTTTATAAACAATATATAATTTTTTTACTTTATCAACGTATATTTACTAAGTATCAAAGCCTGTATATAATATTAACCTACTAGAAGAAGCCAATTCGGCTTAGAGGGATATTTTTGAGTTTAAGAAAAGGAAGATGAAAAGAGATAGAGGGAGGAAGAGAAAATGCATGTATTTATATGACATAGAGCAAATGAGTACTTATACAGGGCTTGTAAGAAGAAAAGCTAGGTTATTTATCTCCGAAAAAACGTTTTTATACCGCAGAAGAAAAGCAACCTTGTTCAGTTAGGAAGACGGTAACTCGGTAGAGAGGTAGAGAATTGCAAATGAAAGTTCCATAAAATACACACGCTACTTCTTTGCTCTATTTCACACCACAACGGTCTTCAGATTTAAAGAGATTACCTTCATATAGTACTCGGCAGCTGGGGAACTGCTTTCACAAATATCTTCTGCTATAGTAACTGCACTATAGATAGGCATCCCATGCATTTTAACTAAATTGGAAGCTTTAGTGTATTGAAAGCGAATAGAAGACATGTTACTCAACGCTGCAACGTCATTTCAGAATTATAATATTATAATAATTTCTATGATTCAAAGTTACTCATTATCAAAATTTTGTTGGACAATTTTTTCTTCTAGGACTTTTCTATCTACAATTAATGCTTATCATTTGTTATTTTTCGTATTTACTTATTTGTTTCGGTATAAGATATAAAAATATATTTGCATAAGAATTTAATTTAATACGTTTACTAAAGTTTTTTTATTTTAAATTTATATTAATATTACAAATGCAAGTGGTGGAAAGTGCCTCAATAATATTCATATCTGCACAATGCGTAGATGACTGAATACAGAAATACTTGGTGAACTTATAAAATTACTTCTAAGAATTGCACAATATTCAAATTTTATAAATTTTTGATACTCAAACACATTCCTAAATTAACTCTACTCTTATTCTGTTATATACAAAATAATCGTTTTTTTTATTAATAAGAGATTACAAATTCAATAGATTTATATATAATTCTTGAATATTCTAAAATATCTTGAAATATTCTGATTTGAACTTATAGTATCAGTTACATAAAATATTTTATTTTTTGAAAATACACTATTTATATATTTAAAAATAAACTTTAAAATATTTCAATAATTAATATATATAAAATGAAAAAAGCATTTCGAAGTTTTCATAAATTATAGATTTTACTCAAGATTGCTTATTTTCGGTATATTTGAATATTTTAATATTCAAATAAATTGTTTACGAAGATATTTAAATAATTATATACAAATTATAAACTGACTAAAAATAATTGAAATCATTCAAATAGATAAATATTTCATATTTTTTTAAAACTAACAATCGTATATTTAAAGTAGAAATATACGAAAATAATCAGACATAAGTATGCTTACGTACTCTTAATATATATAAAAAGTAAATAACTATTTGATAAAACTTTTTAAACAAAGAATTTACTTTGTAACTGCAGATGAAAAAAATTCATTTTTCATCGAAAAGAAAATTTTTTTCTTTCAAAAAAAATTATGAAAATTTACAATATAATTATATGTATTATTTTCGTGTATTCAAAAAATTATATTTATATTATTGCAAATCTCGGGATATAATTTCAGATAAATTAATTACTTATATTTTATTTATAAATAAACAGAATCTAAAGAATTACTAAATAGTTTTACATAATTAAAACTATTTATTAAATATATTTCAATAATTAAATATATTTACACACACATATATATGTATATATATATATATTTATAAATCTTAATATTACTTAAAAAATATAACAAATCTTGAATATTATTTGTAAAAAGTCGTGATAAAGTTTGAACAATATATGTAATTTTTTTCATAATGCACTATTTTTATTTCATAATATTCTATTTAAAAACTTAAATTATATGTACCACCATCTGAGAAATATAAAAAATATTATGCATCGAATTTTACGTCATGAAAGAATATAGCATTAATAATATAATTCAGTTAAGATAATAAAGCTCGATCCCAAGACATTAATAAATATATACGTGTGCTGCATAATTTCACTAATTATATAGTTACATGCTTATGATATTTTCTTTTTTTTTTTAAATATATTTTATTATTGCAATCTATATATTATGATGTTTATTATTTGAAAATTTTCGTTATTTTATTCAATTCTATAATTTTTATTAAAATAGAAATGTTTAATTATTGAAATATATTATAATTTAACACAATTATTTATATAGCTCAGTTTTTTTATAGTAGTGATATAGATGAATTAACCAATCCATGTATACGATAAATAGAACAATAACGAAAGTAAGTAAACTTGAAAATATACTAGCGATAACCATGCATTTAAGTAAAAAATTAAAAAAAAACAACAAATGTATACAGATTAAAATTGTCCTGAGTGAAATCCTATGTTAATTTGTTCTCTATGCATACATGTCTTTTAAGATAAGAAGATAATATCCTTTTTTAAGTTCTTTTAAAAAAAAAGCTGAACGTAATTAAAAAATTGTGTTTAAATTCAATATTCAAAAATTAAGGTTAATTCGATTGAAATTAATATTAGAGCACTCCAATTTTATTATTCCTTTCTGTTATAAATTTTGTACTTGAAACACGTATGAATTAAAGAAAATTATATTGCAAATATCAAAATAACTTTGTCTAATAGTTGTTAATTAAGAAACTTTTACAGGTCCATTAAAGATTTATTAAATACTGCTTAATATGTACAGTACGAAACATCCTTATTTGATTATTAAGTTTTTTCTTGAAAGAAGTATTAAAGAAATGTAGATACTCACCTATTATAGGTAGTAACATAAAAGAATCATTGAGGTAATAATTTCTTTTATGAGTTGTTATTTTCTATAATACTTTTAAGAATAAGTGCTTTGTTCTTTTTGTTCTCATTTTTTTCGTAATATCTTAAAGTGTAAAATCGATACCCATACTTGAACAGGTGTTCACATGCCCTTTAAGAATGACCTACATTTCTGTGGTTAAATTGATTGTTTTTTAAAAATAAATATAGCAAAAAAATCTTTTAAACGATGACACTGACTTTTTTTTATCAAATAAATGACAGAATTTTAAAAGTTCAATAATTAACAAAATAAAAAAATTTCATTTGTAAATACTAAAAATACAATCCATTTATCTGAAACATGTTATTATTAGTGTATATTTTATTCGAATAATTATAAAAATATTTTTAATTCTTCTATTCATCTAGTAATATTGATCCGATATATATTATTTGATATTTGTACAAGAAAGATTTATAAAAGATAATTTTGACTTTTTTATATATTGAGAAAGTGAAATAATAGGAAAAAAATTATTTTTAAATGTTTCAATATTTCTTTATTGGTCTATAAAATAGTTAAATTGTGAATATTTAAATTATTATGCACTTTATTTATATTACTAAACTTCTGATGTATTTTTTAATAAATAATTATACATTTGATTTAATATCTAAAATACAATAAAAATATTTTTACGGCATAGTTTTAATCATAAAGAAAATGTCTAAATATCTGTAAATTTTATAAAATATAATATTTTGTACTACTATTAATCAGATAAAAGCATTTGTAAAAAAGAAAATGATTAAAATATGTAAGTTATTATAATATTAATCATCATAAGTTTATCGTTATTAATATATATAATAAATTCATAATTTATATTATCCTTAATTATGTCATATAAAAATTTCTTTATAAAGTAATTTTAAAACTATCATATTTATTTCATAATATATTTTATTTTTAAAGAAAGATTAATATATATATATATATATATTAATTATAAAAACATAATCTACTGCTAATGAATAATAAAAGACAATCGTTACGTATTTTTTACTGCAACAATTTATTTTAATAAGAATTATTAAAATAATTTTATTTTTGTTATATAGATAATATCATTTATTATATTATTTGTTATAATAATACGAAAGGATTTATACATTTCTATTTTTATATTTCTATTTTAATATTTTAATTTTTATATTGTTAGTTTATTTAGAATCATAAAAAAGGTAGTCAAGCATAGTTTTAAATATCGGTGTATATATGAGCAATAAAGATTTGCTCTCAAAATCACTGGATAATATTAACATTTTTTTTTTAAATGCAGCAATAAGTAAGTGGGTTTATCGATGTGTACTGCAGGCTGAATAACATAAAAAAAATATTGACGTATCACCAAGAATATACCGTAGAAGAAACTTTATTTTTGTATTTTAAATACTGACGTAAATCGCCGGTGCGCTCCAGAGAATTAGATAATCCAATAACTCAACGTGCTTCTCATATTTAACTATGTTCATTAATTTTTATTTAATGATTTATTTTATTTTTATTAAATTTTTTATGTATTTATGAAAAATACATTTTTTTACTATTCTGAAAATACAAAATTAGCAAAATTTGGATTAATTTTGGAAAGTATTTCTACATAAATTATACAAAAAAAAGAAAATTTATAATTGTATCCCTTAGTAATATTTTGATTTTATTACACATTATGTAGATAATTTTAATTTTCGAGTATAATTTTATCGATTATTTATATTATAATATTAATTTTATAATAGAAACGATAATGTAATTGGTTTCTTACAGATATTTATATAATTTACTCCAGAATTAAATATTACTTATATATACATATAGAAATTTAAATAGAAATAAAAAAATATGATTGAATAGTGAAAATTATTATTATTATTTAAAATAATTATATATAAACTCCCCGATGAACGTAATTTTTAAAGAATTAATTTATGCAACTTTATTTGTTTAATAACTTTATTTGTGTAATAAACAAAATTTATTTATTTTATTGTGATATCTTATTCGATACTTATATTCATTACATACTTTTCATGAATTTTCATACAAAATTTATATACGTACATAAAAAGGATGAAATGGAATCAGATAAAAGTTGTCTTACCTGGAAATAACTTATTTTTATCTGAATATTTTACTGTATCTATATCCTTCACAAAATTCTATTTTTAAGTGTTTATATGAGTATACATATTTACTCGAATATACTTCAATATAATATATAAATGTGTTTATAATGGAAAAATCTATTTCTATATAAATTTAAATAACAAATCATTCGACGATATTGATACGAACAATAATCTATGTTAAAATAATTTAATAATTCTTTATTTTTTGGCTGTACAAGCTAATTCTGTTGTAAACATTCAAAAAATATGGAATACTCGTTTATATACTTAAAATAATCTTACATTTTTTCCAAAAAATAAACACAATTCAGTAAACTTTGACTGACAATTCCACACACTCATCTTAATTTATAAATGATAATACTCCAATTTAAATTATTATTGCAGAAATCAAATTAAATTTATGAGATTGTTTGAAGAAAAAACTGTTCATACAAAGATCAAATATATTATAATAAATATATAACATAACTTCATAGTTCACTAAAAACAGAAAAATATATTTTCAAATGACAATGTTATTAAAAATAAGGCCAGCGTAAAAAAGTACTCAAATCCAGAAATATTATAATAATTTAATTAAGATAAATAACAGTTGTTTATAAATTAGAAATTCCCAGATATATGAAGTTCTTACGTAAAAATTTAAGATAAAATTTAATTCAAATAACTTGGTGAATAAAATTTTTTATTTTATTTGTTTAATCAATCCTTTTTAAAAATTACATAAATCCATTTAAAATATTATCATGAATAAGTAGTATTACGATCTATGAACCATAATTAGACCTAAAATTTTGTGATACTTTAAAACATTGATACTGATTGGAAATAATACTTAATAAAATTCCCGTTAGAACAAATAAAAATAAAATATAAAAAATATAATAATATTTTAAGATAAAAGATAATTAAAAACTTTCAGAATATCAATAGACATAATTAATCTCAGAAAAACTGAAAATATCTAATATTAACGAGGACTTATTTTTATTATATAAAAAACTTATATGTATAATAGAAGATAAATTTTAATGATAGAATGAATAATAGAAGATAAATTTTAAATTCAATATTTAACACTATGTTTAAATACAATTTGTAAAATAAATATAAAAATTTTCTATCTTATATACCTTTTTTAATTTCATTACATGAGTTTATAAAATTTTAGTAAAAAGATGAAAATGTAACTTTTACGAATGCAAATTATTAAAAAAACTTATTCTGCTACAATATATTAATGCTGTTCAAATTATTAACTATTTAAATTGAAGAATGATTCCGTTTTAAAATGAATAAAAACAACGAGTATATTTATTTTAATATTTTTATTTATTTTATAATTTAAATAAATTAGTTATTTGGTAAAACAGATTTAATAAAATGTAAATGAGAATAAACTTTTGTATGTACATCTGGTAAACCGTCGGCACATTTATAACTTATGGAAATAATACCATAAAGTTCTCCATTACTAGTCACTGATCCACCACTATCACCCTGTAAAATTTATTAAAATCTTTAAATTTACATACTTGTTTTAGTTAATTTATTGTGTATATATATATAAATGATATTTATGTGCACCCAAGAAAGTATGTTTGTGTGAATAAAGTATGAATTTTTTCTAAAATCTTGAAGTATCGAATAAATAAAAATTCAATTACATAAGTATTTCCATTCAACCAAAAATTTGAGAAAAATGTAAAAAATTTTGCGGAATTTATTATAATGCAAATAAATTAATATATTGAAATATGTATAAAGATTATTTTCAAGTAAATCAGTGGAAAAATAATTTTTAACAACTTACATCACACGTGCCTACACCTATTGAATTGAACGCACAAAATTGATCCTCAAAAACTTTGAATGGAATTCTTTCTGAGCATGTAATGTAGTCATAAAGAGTCATTGGAGCTTTAAGCAATACATCTGAATTACGTTTATTTGCACTTGAACTTGATCCCCAACCAGCAACAATAGCAATATTTTCATTAAAAACATCTCTTGTAGGAAGATCTATTTTGTTCTGATATGCATTGAACGTAATCTCAGTTTTAAGCTAAAAGAAAAATGTACGCAAATTAAAAGAGACGCTGAATAAACATGTTATTATTACTGAAAATATATTAATTTTCTTTAATTTAAAAAAAAATTTGCGTTTTGAAATAGTATTTTACATGTGTACAATAATGATGAGATAATATTCTACATTTTCTGTGGTTTTCTTTTATATGTATTTATATATATGTTCAATTTAAAATGATGTATTAACTTATACGTTAACCATATTTGGCTTTGCAAAATATATTTTAATATATTTTTTTATAACTTATATATTTACTTTAATAACACAGATATCATTGGGACTCTCTGATTCGTTCAAAGTCCAAGTAAATAAAGGATGATTAACAATTCTTTCAATTTCATATACAGATCCAGTTGTATCAGATAATCTAGTTGTTCCAGCAACAACTTTTATTTTGTAAAACTCATGCTTGTAAGCAATAAAACAGTGAGCTGCCGAAAGTACGAAAGATTGACTGATGATCGAACCAGCACAAAAATGTACATTTGCATGGCTTCTGAATGACACTAAATGTGCGTAGTCTCGAATTAAACCTTTTGTACCACCAATAATCCTTTCCCTTTTAGCAAAAATATCTGTAATTATGCAAAAAAGAATTTTATAATAATTTTATAAATGTTGCAATAATATATTTATTTATGTAAAAAAATTTATAATAAATAGTTTTAAATATATTAAATTATTGTAAGATATTCTCTTTAAATTAATATTTGATTTTATACCCAACAACATTATTTATAAAAAAAAAAAATCATATTAAGTGTGATATAATAAAGTAATAAACTATACTTTAATTGATATTTTATTTAATCGATACAATTTCAATTTTAAAATTTTAATATAACTTACCAGTAATCAGTAATAAAAATATACAAAATAAAACTTGTTTGTTTAAACTCATTTTGACGTGAATATATGTTATTAGAAATAAAATCTTATATCATCTTATATATAGGTAAATGAAGGTTTTGTTTTAAAATATGTATTCACATTTTTAACTGATATTAGATATTGAAAGATAATTATGTTAACTTAATTTAATTTTTATTCTTTAGAATATCGTAATTAAATAAATCTATAATAAATATTTAACGTATACATTAATAAATAATATAAAATCTCAAAAGTAAATTATCAGAAAAATACTTTAAAATTGTGTAAGATATTATCTCAAACACAAATATTATTATTGCAGTTAAAATGGTTAAATTCAATTATTGAACGTTACTGTGCATATTTTTTTCTTAAAATAAATATTTAATTTATAAATATATAAAAAATTTGTAAATATTTTGCTCACATCAATGTTCAACAATTACCAAAATAAGTAAATATAAACATACAGCGTATAAAATAAATATAATACACTAGAAAAAATGTTATAATTTTTCATAATAAATGCTTAAAATGAAATGTGAATAAAAAAAATATATTGACATTCAAATACCATAAAGAGAAGCAAAAATGTAAATATAAATCTACTTATCTGATTCGAGAAGGAAACTGTTTCAAAAATAAATTTTAATAATTAAATAAATATAATTTTTTAATAATTGTAACAAAATTTTTAGTCTAATATTTTCATTAACATTTTTTAATCTAAAATCAATGAAAAATAGATCAAATTCAATTAAAATTAAATATAAAAACGTAATTTTTTACATTAAAATTTTTTTTCCGTGATTATGAATAGTAATTATTTATCTTTGGAATTATATATTACATATTAAATATATTGAAATTAAATCATAAATGTAAATACCCTTAGAATTTAATAAATATACGTATCTTTAAAAATATAAACCTTGCAAGTATATTTTCTTTCTTTAAATGAATTTAAGTATGTAAAAAAATATAAAAACTTTTTTCGAATTTCTTAATATGTCAATAATTAATCAATTGAATCTGTATTAAAAATATTAAAAATTGGAAGTTTTTAGCTCGGTAATTTTTGAATTTTTTAAAAATTTCAATATTTCTAATAATAATAATAATGAAATATTTTATAATATTTAGTAAATAAATTTCTTTAATTATGCAAATGAATCTATAAAGAACGTATAAAAAACTTTTTAAATAAAATTATGTATAAGATAAAAAGAATTTTTTTATTACAAAACATAAAAGCCACTATATTTCTTTGCTTGTAATTTTTCAGTCTTGCAGTATATTATTACATTTTTATCTTCAGGAAATAATTTCTTTTATAATTTTAAAAGAATTGAAACAATCTAATTTCAATTGATGTACATTTTAAGATAGTTATTAAATCCTCGACAGTTACTTATAATTGTATAAATTTTTAAAGACAATATTCTTTGTTTGTATTAAAGTATATATGAAAGCAAATTAAAGGTTTTTAATTTATTTTAATTTTTTTTTATTACATACTAAAAATTATTATCTAATTATTTTATTGTTAGTTTTTATAATTTCAATATTTCATATTTTTTAATATATGAAATTGAATTTGATCATCGTTAAAAAATTCATAAAAAATTGCTTTATAAATTTTATTTGTTTTTGTAGATGAAATTTGAAGTTTTTTATCTATAAATGAACGGATATTTCTTTTACATTTGAAATTATGCACTTAAAAATTTATTATATTTTGATTTTTGTATCTATTATATTACAAATATTTTTTGGCTTGTATTTGTGAATATTTCCATTTTTAAACATATAATAATAAACAACAAAAACTTAAATTTTACGTATGTACCAATATTTATAGTGATAAAATTAATCAAGATAATGAATAGAAATAAAAAGATACATTTGTTATACATCTAAAAATGGAAAAAATTCATTTAAAAAAATATAAATAGTTAAAAAAACAAGTACTATTTTGATAACTGAATCGTTGAACACATTTAAAGTATACAACAATGATAAATTTTGGAAAAATACTAAGTAATATGTACACAATATATACATATTTTTTTTGTAATCGATACTGAAAATATACTATTGACATTTTTTGAATATAAATATAATACAAATACCAAGATAAAAAGTATGAGATTAAAGATATGACCTTATTATTACTATGTTTATTAAAATAGTCTTATATTCTTTAATTTTATGAATTCTATATTGATGAACAAATAAAATAAATATTAATCTTTTTAGACAATTATTAAAACATATATGTATATATTATATATCAATTTATAAATTGCGTTCAGTAGCATAACCAAAAACTTTAAACCTACGGAAGTTTAATAATATAAGTCTTTTTTATAGTGTTTTCAAGAAAGTCAGGACATTGGTCCTCTGTTACAATTTCGATGAAGCGCGACAAACCTCGTCAAGTATTGAATGCTCGGTACAACTTCGTGTTAAGGCATCCAAAGTAAAAAGTGTAATAAAAAATGAATAACATGATGCTAAGTCCCACAGAGATTGTAAGTACGCCTGTACGTACAGTCGGTTGAAACACGGTTAGATATGCAAATATTAAAACGAAGAGAGTACAAAATCCTATCGGATTCACTGTTGTATAAAAAAGGCCCAGCACCGAGCACGGCAAACGATGTAATAATAGTACCGATATTCTTACTTCCGCTGATGACCAGCAGACATCGAAGTTAAAACTTCAAAGTACTATCAAATATCCATTGACAGCAAAATTATGGAATTGCGAAGCTGAGCGTATACTAATATAACGATAATAAAAAGAAAATTCAGATAATTAATAATAAGTTCCATAACTTTTACTTTATTTATAAAGATAAATTAAGATAAATTAATAATTTTAAGATAATTTCTTGTATGACTCTTAAAATGAATATATTACTCTTGATTATCAATGTCTATTAATTTTACAAATTTACTAGTGCCCACTGCAATAGACAATATCAACGAAAAAGACGACTGCATATTCAAATGACTATCTTTATCTATGTGAATTTTATGGAAATAAAATTATGAAATAATTTTCTCAGTCAGAATAATGTGATATTAACATCTCATAAATGTCGAATTTACTTCTGCATTCAAATTCTTATAAATAAGGTAACACTTAAAAGATATCTCTGTTATATCGTTAGCCATCACTAATTTTATTAATATGTAAATATAATAAAATCTAGATACCTTTTCTATTTTATTTCTAAAATTAACTAACATTGTTTTTGATCTTACGATAACATTTTTCCTGGTTGGCAAGTCTGTAATCCTAATTCTACTGCCAATAATTATAATATATGATAAAATAAAATTTTAGTTCAGTATCTAATTGATTCATTTTTAAAATTACTGTAGATTTAAATACTCTAATTATTTATGTCTTTCTAGATCACCATTAGAACTATGGTTTTTTGATGAAAAATAAATAGAAATTTTGCATCAGTTTTTATCTCTTATGTTAGCTGCAAAAATCAGATCGTGAAAATTTAAAAAAACTAATATTAAAATATATAATGACATCATACTAAAAATTGACATTAACAACTTTGATGATACAATATTCATATGTGCAAATGTAATATAATGCAAGAAGAGTTACAAAGTAAGTATTATTATTCCGTGATTATTTTGTTATGATAATCTTTTTTACGATTAACCTTTCACTTACTAGTGCAAAGTTTTTTTTATATAAATTAAGTACTGAAAAATGTGTAATTATAATAAAACCAAATTTTTTCTCTGTCTCTCATTTCTCTTAAACTAACACCTATTAATGAGGTATTTAGACTATTTGAATATATTTTATAATTTAACGAATAAGTTTATTATTATAATTAAAACAACTATTTTGTGGATACATATTTGGTACTTAAATACAAGTGTCAAAAATTCTTTTGAGTGTGTACAATACATTGTTATTATATATACATTTTATGTATAATCTATTAATTATGCTATCTTATATAAAGTAAATAATAATTAAGTTTATTTAGATATTTCTTTGTTTGTTATATGTACATAAGTAAGCTCTCTCTCTCTCTCTCTCTCTCTCTCTCCCTTTCTTATCCTATATATACACACATATTATTTTTTCATATAATATCGTATAAAATCTAAATAGTAATATACTGTAGTGTGTATATCGGGCATTCCTTCAATATGATCAATGGTATCTGTAATAATACCAAACAATTCTCCATTGTAAATCACGGAGCCACCACTATCACCCTGAAAGAAATAAAAATTTTTTTTTGAATAATTCATATAATAAAATAAAAATACAAATAAAAATAAACAAAAAAATTAAAAATATAAAGGTATTACCGAAATTGTAGTTAAACAATAAAATAGTTATGTATTGAATAGTAATAGTATTTTAAATATAATTTTAAATAATTCGGATATTTTTGTCTATTATGCCGTATAATTAATAATTGTCAAAATAAATTCATTAAACTGACCTCAGATATACCAAATCCATTATCATTAAATGTACAGAACTGATCGTCATAAATAGTCGATCTTGATTTAATCTTTTGTAAACAATCAGATTTATCATAAATAATCATTAAAACTTTTTTTAAAACTACAAAGGAATTATCAGTATAATATTGTGATTTTCCCCAACCAAAAAATATAGCAGGATCTCCAGTGACAATACTTCTAGTCGGAAGAGCAATTTTGTTCTGAAATCTATTGAAGCGAATAAATCGCTTCAGCTGTAAAAGAGAATTTTAATGTTTTAAGAAATTTTAATACGAAATAGTATTTATATTTATAGCATAAATTTCTATTGATATGATGTGATCATACTTTTAGCTAAATATTTTTCAAATTATTTACTTAAATATTATATAACAGAATTTTCAAAATTAAATAAATTCGAAATAACAAACTTATTAAATTGATTTAATATACTTGATGTACTTAAAATATTTTTATAATAAATATTTAAAGTAAGTTTTTAAACGAAGTTATTTTACTTTATAAATTTAAATTTAATTTTTTTAACAGTTTTCATTTTACTTTATTAATTTACAAATATACTCTTATATAAAAAAACTTTATTTGCTTTTCACCTAGGAAACGAAAGTTATCTTGAAAACAATATTAAGCAGGTTTTGTGCCATACTTACAAAATAGAATGAAGTTAATATTCTTACTATGAAAGATTATTGTAGATTGGTAATAATTAAAACTTATATTTAAAGAAATATTAACAATTTTAATTAGAACAATTTCGTACAATATTTTTTACCTATTCATTCTAAGTTTATTTTTAAGTATTTTAAATATCTATATTAAATATTATATATAAAAAGAAAAAAATAATAATTTATTGTCGAATAAAATACTAATGAAAAATGAATATTTTAATTTAAAATTTAAATCACAAAATCTTAAGATAAAAATGTGTTATTTATTATAATATTTAGATATAAAATAAAACAATGTTTTAAGAATATTTAAATAATAGATATAAAAATTTTAAAACAATTGATTATAATAATTAATATAAGTAGAAAAATATGGTAAATACCATTTCTTTATCCAACTAAGTAAAATCCGTACATAAAATATTAAAATTTGTTTTTTTTGGTGATTTGAAAAAAAAGTAAACCCATTTTATTTATTTATATTGTAATTACAAAGATTAATGTTTGTTGAAACAAAAAACGCAGGCAAAAAATAGTTTCAATATGTTACATTAACACCTTCCCCCCGATCCATAAAAAATATTTTCTTTCAAAAAAATATTATTTAATATATAATACATTAAAATTATATATAATTAAATGAAACAACAAATTTTTCTTAAAAAGAAAACCATTTTTATTAATTACAATACTTAAAATACTAAAAAAAATTTTTTAAAGTGAAAAATATAAAACTAAATATTCGGTTTCTTGGAAATATTTACGTTACGTGACATTTGTCGAGTATTTTG
Source organism: Platyscapa corneri (assembly GCA_018907185.1). NCBI lineage: Eukaryota > Metazoa > Arthropoda > Insecta > Hymenoptera > Agaonidae > Platyscapa > Platyscapa corneri. The sequence goes on along the minus strand of JACCHW010000011.1, from coordinate 6,075,547 downwards.
AAATAAATATATGTATATTTAGAAATATAATTATATTGCATAACATTCATTATATTTAAATAATAATATGTCGATGTTTAGAATCAATTAAAGAAATAATCAAATTAATTTGAAAATTTTCTTTAACTTCCGACTATAATAAATTTGACATACCTTAATAAGACAAATATCACGAGGAAGTACCCCATCTGTATTTATTATTTCCCTAAATTCAGGAGGAAAAATTACATTTTCGATTTCAAATTTAGACCCAGAGTTCCCAATTATACTAGATGTTCCTGAATAAACTCTTATATTAGAATAATCATTTTTTAATCCATAAAGACAATGGGCTGCTGTAAGAATATTCCATTTACTGATAATTGAACCACTACATATTAATTTATTAGAGTCAAAATATCTAATGGAAACTATGTGTGGATAATCTTGTATTTCAATATTAGAACCACCGAGAATTCTTATATTTTTTGCTAAAATACCTGCAAGATGATTAACAATTAAGAAAAATGTATTAAATATTCTATTAAATTAAATTTTTTATTTTGGGTTTAACAAGTACTTTTAAGATTAACACAGTAAATAATTATAATAGAAATAGAAATTAAATAAAACGGCATATAAGTTATTAAATAAATAAATATGAATTTATTTATAAAAAAACTGAATAAACTCAGTTATCAAATCAAATTTTAGTTGATTTAAACTAAGTTTTATTTAATTAATGTTCTAAATTTAAATTTAACTTACTCGTACTTGTTGTGAAAAAAATATAAATAATAATTTGGAAACACATTTTATTCTTTTATTAAGTACTAAAAATAAAAGAAACTTTATATCTTTATATTGTGAAATCTTTTCAGTGATAATAAAGAATTAATCAAAGTATACTTGTACTCCTTGGCTTTTATATTGTATTTAAAGAAATATTGACACTTTGAATCTGAATTGATTAAAATGTACGCCTACTCAAAAAGAACAATAGAAATATTTAAATTAACTTTTCTATTTCATTTCTACAGCTTAAATTTTGAGTTAGTTATAGTCGAAAAATTATACTGAATATAAATTTTAGTTTTGATATGATCTTGTATTATTCCTATAATAACTTATTAAAACTTTCTTCGTATGATCTATTATAAACTCAATAATCATAGCCCAATTTATTTCATTATATACCAATGGCTTAAAACTAAACCAAAAAATTTGTTATTATATTTTAAAATATAAATAAACATATTTGTGTGAATATGTGCCTATGTGTGTAGATATATTTGTTTCGTAAATATTAAAAAAATTTTATCAGTACTACTGCTACTAATACTATCTATTTTTTCTTACACAGTTAAATTATTACTTAAAATAGTATATAAATAAAACCATATTTTTATCGACGTCATAATTATTAATAAATATTTATTAAAAGTACAAAGCCTCATACACTGGATAAAAATAATTCGCGGAAGTAAAATAAATATATGAGTAAAATGCATGGATTATTGCAAATAGAATTAATAGAAGAAAATTTAGTTAACTTAAAAAATATTTGATAATATATATTTATTTGATAAAGAATACGATAAAAACCAATTATTAAGCATAATTATGTACGTACTAGTAAATTGGCTCTTATTTTTTAATTACAGTATAAAACGTTTTCAATTTACATAGCTTATTTCACCGATTTTATATTAATATAAAATTAATATAATTCAAATAAATCACGAATTACTAATTTATTACTAATTTAACTTGAATAATATTTTTAAATATAAAAATAAATATTTTCAAATATGTTATTATTTTTTTAGATATTTAGTAACGTTTATTTAATAAATAATGTATTATAATTTTATAGATTTTAAAATTAATAAACTAAATAAATAAATTGTATTTTAATATTACTTTATATCATTTTAGTTTTAATAAATAAAACTGAAATGAACGATTTTAAATATATTTTAATCACTTTTTCATGAAGAAAAATTTTAGATAATATATTTAAAAGTTTTAAATATAATTTGAAGAAAAAGTATTCAAATGATAATATTTGTATTTATATTAAATTTTTTAACATTTATTGATCATTAATAAATTATCGAAATTTTTCATAAATAAAGGGCTAATTTTACAATTAACATTACAATCTGTTTGTTAATTTGTATATAACAAGCTAAATTAAAATTTCAATTTATTATAAATAGAAAATACATCGTTATGTTGTATTTTTTCTGAATAGTGAAAAAAAATAATCGATTATACTTCATGGAAAAATTTTAGAACGATAAGAAAGAATTTTACAATTTATTAATTTTCTATCTTATCAAAGGACTAAATTAGCATTTGCATAAAAGTAAAAAAAATATAGAATATATGATGGAAGATAAATATAAAAAAATTGTACTTCCTTGATAAGAAAAAAGAATGCTATTTAATTATATATAGAGCTTAATATCTCAAAAATTATCGTGATTATAGATTGTTAAATATAAAAAATTCTTTCTATGAACAATTAGAGTATGATTTTGTGGTGAATTCTATGATTTCACATGAATTTTTTTCAATGTTACTTTCACTTTTTATTATTTCAATATTAATTCATATATTACATGATGTTCATAAAGTAAAAGCACATTAAGAGTGATAATAAGTATCTCTGTACTCTTCTATTATTATTTAAATCACATTATATTTCATTAAATTGACATAAGAAATTAAAACTTCAATTTATGGGTACATAATAAATATAATAAAAAGGCTTAAAATTTAATGAAGATAAACTTATAACTCAGTAATATAAATATATATGTATATAGATTTATATTTATTTAATTTACTAATATATATAAATTTTTTATATATTAATTTAATATTTAATATATAAATATATTATTCTAAAAAAGAAATATAAAAAATACTTTTTTAAGGTATATAACTAAATATATATAAATAACCATTACTGTTCGTGAATATTGACTTTATTTAATACATAAAAATTAAAAGTAGAAATTGAATTTGGAAATCAACATGCAGCAATAGAGTACAGACTTATAAACTATTCAGAACGATTTGGTAATAAAATTACAATAAGAGGAGTTAACTCATTGATTCCTAATAATTCTGGTTACAAGATGTACAATCCGCAATATTTACAAAAAAATTGTAACTACTATTTTGCGGTTTTGAACAAGAAGACTTCATTAACTCAGATATCCATTTAAGTTTATTTTTAATCATTAAATTCATTAACTTAATTATTAATAATTAAAATAATTATCAATCGTTAATTTTTTTAAATAATAACAAATTTGAAGTTTGTTTCATGATTATAAATAACGGATTTTATATTAAAAAATAAAATTCGATACTATTAAAATAGATAGAAAAAAGATTTTTATGCATTTTAAATAGTACATAATATTTGATGTAGTAAATTATGAGTAATGGTTAACTATTAAGAAAAGCTTTAAAATCTTTAATAAAAATATAAAAGTATTTTGTATGAAAAAGTTAAAGAAGAATTAAAAAATCTTGTAAGATTTTTAAAAGAATTCAGTTTTTGATATTTAAAAACTATAATTTTTGAATTTGAATCTGTAGTTTTAAAAATCAGTATTTTAACTAATTTTTTAATTTTTACTATTTTATGAATAAATCTTATCTCGATAAAAACTATGCATTAAATGTATTGGTTTGTAATGAATTTGGAGTCTAAGATTAATTTCCAACTTCCGATAATAAGGTAAATTAAGTAATATGTAACTTAATCAAAATTATTAATTGATCAAAATTACATCAAATTTATAATAACTTTTTATAATTATAATATATAATTATACTTTTTATAATAATTTAAAATTTATAGTCGAAATTATATAAAATTATGTAAATAAAAAAAGATCACAACAATTTAAATTTATTTAAATGTGTAAATTACATGTTAACATTATTGAAATTAGGTGAAAAGTTTAAGTAAAGAGTAGTATGAAAAATTAATTGATTTAATAGTTTATTTTCTAATTTATATCAAGAATTATTCACCAAAACAATTAATCACTCTGTTAAAAATATATGCAATCAATGGTCTTGACAATATTTAGCAGTTAGCATAGAAGTCTCAGAATTTTTACTCTTGATAAATCTGAATTTACCTTAAAAATTATATTTGGAATGAGACTAAAAATACCATTTTAGCTATAGAGACCAGTAAAAAATTATTCTATCACCTTCGTGTTAGGGATCATAACTATATTATGTTTAATTTTGGGAGAATAGACAAATTTAAAAGGAACCAAAAGTGTCATTTGCAGAGAATATAGAAAATAAGTTTTGGTCACATAATTAGAAAACATTAATATTATTGCATACAGGTCCTATAATGATATAGTAATTGCAGTAAAAAATCATTGCAATTTTGTCATCTACAAAATAGTAAAGTCTTTTAATAATATTTCAAACTAAAATTGATTTAAGAGAACAAGAAAGCTATATAAGACATTTAATCCACATTATGAAGACGAGGAATAATATATTTATACAAGCTAAAAGAAAAAAAACATAAAGAAAATAATAAAGGAAGCACTTCAAAAGAGTAAGAGGAATCTTAATTATAGTGAGAATGTATACTATATCTATACTGCAATATTCTTGTGAGATTTATCGAGTGTAAATCTTACAAAAAGTCGAATAAAAGGTTGAAGCCAAGATAGTACTTTTATATACCAACAATATATCGTATACATTCATATAAATAATTTTATATAATAAAAAAAATATTTTATTCGTAAAATATGTTTATCTGTTCGTGGAATAAGTTGTTTATTCAATAAAAACTTACTTCCAAACTATTCCACATCATACATTTTATATATACACAGTTATCTGAATCTAAATATTTTATTTCATAGATTACTACTATGTTCATTCTATATATATCTGTTTCAATTTTAAAAATTTATTTACTCTAAATAGATTATAAATGTTCCACGTACTTGTATTAAAATTTTCACTTTTATTTAACCTATTAAATAGTTTTCTCATGATTTATTTAAGGTAAAATTATTGTTCTATCTTTCATACTTTATTTTCAGAAAAATTAATGATTTTATTTTCGTTACTTATAAAATTTTAAGATAATTAGACAGACAATGCAATAAATCTATTTAAAGTCAATATTTTTCAACTTGAGGAAAATATCATAACTATATAGTATATTTGATTATTTAAATTTATTCGTACAAAATAATCATATTTAACTCTCATCTCCCTCGAATACTGTTAATTTTTATTATCTTTTTATTTAATATTTGTAAATTAACAATGATTTTTTCATATTTGAAAATATACATTTTCTTTTGAATCTAAGAATATATTATTTAGTATTAATTTAGATTTGCGAACCGATACTTAATATTATTTTAATTTATAATATCTTTTATATATTATGTGCAGGTAAAATATTTCTACATAATTCATGTTTAAAATTTAAAGGCTCCTTTTAATTTTAGTTAACAATAAACCTTAATATTTATAAATAAAATTTATATTTTCAATTATTTTTTAAAATAAGAAAATTTAACGTGATATTTATCATTTATAGATTTATTATATTAAACAATATTATTTCAAAACAGTTTTTTACGTGTATGATTCTTTGAATAATTAAATCTTTTTAAACCATATTGATTTTATTACTTTACTATTTTTTTTAAATTAATAAGAAACTAAGAAACACTATTTTCAATTATTATTTAAATTGTTGAAATATTTATTTTATTTCGTTATTGCATACAGTATTATATAATAAAATATTATTATATAAACTTTTTTAATATTTTTATCATTAATAATGATTCTATGCAATAATTCTAAATAATTTTTTTAAGTAAGTACGAAATATCTTATCGTTCCTCAAATTATATTGTTTTCATAGATTTTTTTAAACCTATTAATATTAATTAATTTTAATCATATTAATATTTATAATTTTAACCTATTAATATTAGTACGTATTTATAATCTATTTATCGTATTAATTTATTTTTTTTTATTTTATAATTTTGCGATGTCTGGAAATTCAATTAATAATTTTAATCCCCTCCTTATTGATACGAAAATCGTTATAATGTTATTTAAATGGTTGTAGAGACATAAATAGTATATGGAAAAATTATTAAAACATAATTGAATTTTCAAAAAATGAATAGATGTCTGTTTACAAACTTAATTGTGTCTAATTCGTAACGAAAACCATTTACTCGTATAATGTTGACTTGCTGTCGCAGTCAAATTTTGTGAGCACTAATGTCTTTCCAAATATTAAAATAAGATAAGATACGGTAAAGTAAATAGGGATCGTCTGGAGACCAGTACTCTTTAATATGCCAAAATACTCCTACAACTTTGATAATTGAGTTGTGCTCCGTATTCGAATAACGATCGCCTTAATCACAAAATACATCAAGCCCATTATTGAATACTTTAATAACCTGGAAGATGAAGCTAAGACTAAATACTCTTAAACTACTATGGCTTAAATAGGTGTATTCCCGTATCCGCTGTCTTAAGCTCGGAAAAGCTTAACAATAAAGTACAGAGAAGGTTACCGCAAATCTTCCGTGAACCCGCAAAATCTACATTTCTTACTTGAGTAAAATTCGAATTTATTTAGATGGTTACTGATTCTCTAATAAACTTTAAGCCAACCTTTCTTTCATAATATAGCTTTTTAATCTGGAGATGGACTCTTTCACCTAAAATATTACTAAAAAGATAAATATTTTTAAAAACGAAATGGTTATTAAAAATGGATTAGGATTTTTCGGATTTCGATTTTAATATAACAAATAATCATCTTTTTTATTACATAATAGTAATTGTTATTATTTATTAATATATATTTCTCGTCAATTACAGTTACTCATAGACGCGTACATATTCGCACAGGCATTCTTACACATCCCACACGCGCGCGCGCACACATTTGTGTATATATACATTTTACTATAACAATAAATTTTATGCGTTATTCGACCAAATTTGCCCTAATAAAGTCTAAATACCAATATACTTGTGTGTGTATATCAGGTAGTCCTTGAGCACATTGGAAACTATGCGTAATAATACCATAAAGTTCTCCATTACTAGTTACTGGGCCACCAGCATCACCCTGTAAATTTATAAAAAATTTATTTGTTGAATGCATTTATAAAAAAAAATTATAATACATTTATTTAATATAATTTTTCAATTCAAATATTTCCTCTATATTTAAAATCTAGATAAAATTTAAAGTAATTATGTTGCAATAAAATTTGTAGCAACATCTACAATAACTATACACTAAAAATATAATAATATTAAAAATGAAATTATTTAAGTAAATTGAAATGAAATTGGATTCTTGATGGTTTTAATGGTTTTAATGGTTTTTATTATATTATAATCTGCGACAACTTACGGTACAAATACCCACGCCGTATGATCGATATGTACAAAACTGATTCTGGCCAAGTCTAATTGGAATAAGTGCTGAACATGTAGCATAGTCCAAAACAAATACCGTAGCTTTTCTTAAGGTTGGTGAAATAAAGTGACCGTACTGATTTTCCACCACTCCCCAACCAGAAATTAAAGCAACATTATCATTAAAAGGTGCTCTAGTTGGAAGAGCGATTTTATTTTGAAATTCATTGAATACAATTTCCGTTAGAACCTGTAGAAACAATTTAATTTGAAGAAAATTTAATAGTTAAGAAAGTATATTAAGCTAATTAATAATTAAATTAAATTATTCAAATTTTATATTTAAAATTATTTTTATTATTTTTTCCGTTTATTGTTTTCATTCGCATTATTTGGTGTGATAACTTTATTGTATGATAGATATAAACATTTATTTAAATAATAAATATGTAAAACATTAAAATACTTTACAAAAATGTTATTTCGATGAAATAAGAATAGATTGTAAAGTTTTCATTAATCCATAAGTTTTATTTATAAATTTCTATTATTAATCAGCAGCAGCTTATTCTTTAATTAATATCATTATTTAATAAGATTAATAAGATAAACTAATAATAAAATATAATGATTAACTTTCAGTATTGGGAATCGTAAAATAAAAAATTATATTGATGACAAATAATTTTCTTCCATAACGATATAAAATAAATGTAAAGTTATTTTTATATTACTTTGAAATAAATTGTTTACATTGTTTTTTAAAACTTAGCAATTTTACAATTTTATATTTCATTTATTTTTTAAGTAAATTTCATTTGATTCTAATTTCAAGTATCTTATTAATATAAAGCAAGATATTAATGATAAATAAAACAAAAAGTACATATTAAAATATGAATGTAATTAACATAAATATTAAAATATTACGTAAACATTTAATTGTTGCATATTTAGTCTTGTACATCTGTATTTCTGAAAACTTATATTTGATAAAAATTCCTGCACTAGAATCTTTTGAATAGAGATCGTTTTGTAAAATATAATATTATATTTTGTTATTCTAATAAAATTTGTTTGTGACAAAAGTATACTAAAATATTATCATTTATAAAAAATAATGTAAATATATTTCTATTTTAAAATTGAAAATTTTTAATCTGCAGATTAATACATAACTAATTAAATATTTAGCTTTTATCAGTTTAAATATAAAATACTTCATTAAATTAAAATTATAAATAGATAAATTTAAAATAAAAACTTGTTACGTTAAATGTTAAGATTCTTTTACTTTTTAAAAATTAATACATAGATTTTTTTAAAGTATTAAATTTATTTAAATTTTTTACTATTCTTCTTTGAACAATAATGTAGCAATTTTTGGAATTAGTAAGTTGATCAAAAATGATTCAATAATTATATACATTAACATTTTTAAACTTACCTTAATTATAGCGATATCATGTGGAATATATGAACTTGTACTGAGTCTCTCGAAACTTGGATGATAGACTACATAATCTATAGCATAACTATTACCATAAATACTAACCGAACTAGCTGTTCCTGTATATATTCTTATACTATGATAAGCCAAATTTAATAGAGTCAAACAATGAGCTGCTGTAAGAACATTATATTTGCTAATTATCGAACCGCCACAGATGAGTTGATTGGTATTGGTAGATCTAAGTGATACCATATATGGAAAATCAGATATTCTACTATTCGTTCCACCAAAAATCCTTGGCTCTTTGACAGGATTACAAAAAATCCCTAGTTTTCAAAACATCTTATAAATATTATTTTAATTCAAATTTTAAGTAGCATGTAATAATTTATAATTTAAAATGTAATATAAAATTTACATGTGAAAATTAAAAATAGAATCACTAACCTCTATATTATTGTTAAGAATTTATATATAATAAATATTTGATTATAATTCCACTCACCAGTAATTAAAGTAAAACACAAACAAATTTCGGTTCCAAACTTCATGGTTGCGTTTTTGAGTAATTAATGAAAGCAAGGTAGGGTAAATGCTTTATATAGGTACCCTAATTTTTCATATATAATAGTAGATAATTCTTTAATTTATATTTATTATCCTAACATATTTCATTATTTATTATGAAAATATTTACATTTTAAGTTTGAATTTATTAATATTATGTGTAATTGAATTCATGTATTAAATGAAACAAAAAAATTTTTAAAGATAACTTTTTTTAATTTTCATCGTTGATAAAACTAAAAAATATATAGATTAAAAAATTGTATTCAATGTTAGTTTTTAATATTTATTAAACTATGTAAAATATTCAGAATATTATTTTAAAATAAAATTAGATAACTTATTAATTACTCAGCAGTTACTACATAAATATAATTAAACAGTAATTCTCAATTTCGTCTTATCACTGCCATAAATATTACTAATTATGCTTTTTAAAATGATTAATGTGTAAACATCATAAAGAATAATAATCACTTAATTATTAAAATTATAAATGTATAACTTGTTTTCATCAAGATCAATTCACTCATTAGCAAAGTCTGTAAAAGCAATGTAAAATATTAAATATACTTTTTAATAGAAATTTATTACTGTAATCGATTTTCCATTAAAATGTTCAAGAATAATAAATTTTTTTCCAATATAATATGTTTGATTAAAAATAATAATACACTATTATTTTAGAAATACTATCATCAATGTGTAATGGTACGAAATATTTATCAGAACAAAAATATAAGAAATTCTAATGTATAAAAATGTTATACTTAAGATTTTATTGATGTTTAAAGAAAATAAAATTGGTATAGTATATGACAAAATAGCTTATTTTCCTTTTCATATATTAATATTATCAATAACTATTCATTTACTATTATACATGTATATTTATAAAAATTTAATTGCTAAGAATTTGTAAACAGTACATTTATGGTGGATTAATATTTTACATTTAAATACTTAATCTATGCATGTGTATTATTGCATACAGGTATACATCTTATTCATTCAAGCTCTTTTTATGTGAATCATTTGTTCTTAAAATAATCATTTTTTCATTTGTTCTTGAAATAAATATTTTTTCATAAGAAATGAATATTGTTCATTTTATTTTTTTATTATAACCTCAAAATAATTAAATTTTTTTCAAATGATTTAAAGAAAATATAAAATAAGGGTAATGAAATAGGTTCGGTATTCTTTTTTATGGAAAAATAAAATTAAACCGTTTATATTCTTAACATAAATTTTATTTTACTCTTAGTCATAGAATAGTTTAATACATGCAAATAATTAAAAATTCAACATTAGACCTCATTAAAATATTATTTTTTAGGACAAATCATAATTTCAATTATTCAAATGGTTATTAAATATATTAATTTATATATGCAGACATGACAACCACTTATGCTATTCACATGTATTTAAGAAGTGCTGTAGTATAATTCATTAAACAAACGCACACTATGTACAAAGTAAAAAAATTTTTTTTAAATACATAAAATATGAATTTCATAAATTATTTAAAATATTGAAAATTTAATATAAATAATAAACTTTCGGCTTATTTTAGGCATAAATAATAATGATTACTAAATTTACAAAATAAAATTTTTTCTTAAATACTATATTTTTAATTCCACCCTTGAGAACTTTTTGTTTATTTTGTTTATTTTATTTCATCTTTTGTATTATTTTCCCAAAGAAAAAATTTAAAAAATAATGTTTATACGTTGTTATCATTATTAAAAAATATGATTATTCAATTTTTATTGTGTATATAAAAAAATGCAATATAAAAAGAAAAAATTTATTTGAATATAGAAAATGCTTAAATTAGTTATAATAGATTGTATCTTAAAATTGTAACTTAATGAGTAATAAAACAAATATAAGTTATACATTTATTTATAGTGTTAAATAAAAGTATATTATTAATTGGATAAAAATTTTTTAAATTCCAAGATTTTTTCTTCATAAAATAAAGATATATTGTAAATTTAAGTAATTTTTTAATTTCGAATATCATAATTCTAAAACATTTGTGAGTGAATATAAGTAGTATTTAATGACAATACTATCAGACTTTATTTGCTCGAATTATATACTATAATTAATTATTATATAATATAATGTAGATACCTAAATACAAAAAGTAAAATTCTCTATCAACTACTAACAAATAATTTTTTTTTAGGTATTTATTAATTCCAATATAAAATTAAAGATGCTTCTTTAGAACAATTTGTAAAGGTGGATCAATAAGTACCCGTGTTAAAAATGAAGACACTAGTTTATCACAGAAACTTATATTATTTTTTAATCTTCCTTTATAATAATACATTTTTCTAATGTTCTTGTTATTTATTTGAACTTCTGTTTAAATTATGATTGTTTACATTTTTTTTATTAAGCTTCTGTCTCGATGATAACCTTGTTTGACTTAAATTTTTTTTTTCAATAGTTGTATTTTAAATTAGGAAACAGACTAAAATTACATGGAATCAGATCGACTGAATACAATAAATGCTATACAATTTCGTAGTGCAATTCAAATAATTTATTAGACGGGAAGATTTTTGATGAATTATCTTTTGTTTTATCCTCATCAAATATCACTTTATTTTTCGCCAAATATCGTTTAACTTTTTTTGAATTTCTAATTGATTTCTAATTGAATAAATTCAATAATGTACTGTGATAATGTGTTGTGATCGCAATCTGTTTCTCCAAAAATTCCTTGACGATTATTTCCATTAATCCAAAAAATGTAGCTATGAATTTTTTAGACACATACTGTCCATGTTTTTCTCGATTTCTAACATGAAATAATTAATTTATATTCTATCAGCAATGACGATTTCACGCAAAAAATTCTTCGGTTTTTGATTAAAGAGATTCAAATACTATTTGGCAGTTAATAATAGTATCCATTTCATATATACATTAAATAATCTTGGCACGAATTGAGCCGATAGCTTTTTTATCCCAAATTTATTATACAAAATTTTAATTACCAATCTGTATATTACTTCGAACTATACTACTTTTTTGCTTATCAATCATTTTTGTTTATTAATGAGTATAAATTAGGTTCTCAACCTTTTTACCGATTTACTCAGTAATTACATCTATCGAACAATGTAGGTGCTTCTCATCAAAAATAGATGGATAATCACTTTTAAATTCATTGAATCAATAATTCAAAATTGTCATAATTGATGAAGACTTTTCATAGATAGAATTAAATGTTCATGCGAAAATAAAAAGCAAATTTTATATTAACATTCTTAATTTTTTATATTTAATAAAAAATTTTGTCGAAGTTAAAACTATTCTATAAATAAATTAAAAATTTAATATAACGTGTTTTGAAAGATTATAGTGTAGGATGATGATATCAACTATTCTCGATAATGCCACCTTAGTTCAAATACGAATACTTATTAAGCCATTCTTATAGCAATGTTTCTCCAGAATAAAAATCTATTTTTCTATAACAAAGCCTTATGCTAATTGCATCATATAAAATCCAAAATAGATATCTAGAATTAGATTTTATTTTATGTTTCTCTATATCAACATTGATCTTAAAAGGCTGTAATGATTGAAATCTAAATATACATAATATATTGACTATTTTCTTCAGAAAAAATTTACACATTTCATAAACAAATCGTCAGATTAAACTTTACTTTCTGAAGTCTGAACGTTGCATTAAGAGAATAATAAACGTAATAATAAATAAATAAGCGTTAACACATCTAGCTAAAATAAAACACGAAGATAAAAATAATAGGTATATCTGTAGAGCTAGAATTCACGTATGAATTACGTCATTAAAAATAATAACTTATCAAGAAAATTATCAAATGAAAATTAAATATTTAATTATTTTTTTATGATAACTAATTTCAAATTTTTTAATTTAATTTAAAGTAACAAAAGTTTAAATAGAAACAATAGTTTTTATCATAATTAAATAAATGTAAAAGATTATGTGACATTAAAAAACTTATCTATTTGACGTTAAATCTAATCATACATATAAATCAACTAAATTTACCATTAAATTAATTTATTAATAAGAATTCAGTATATTTATTTTATGAACATACTAAAAATGAGGGATTTAATGACTTCATAGCGTTTATTTTGACAAATAAGGTTAACAATCCCAACACACCTAAAGCCTCAATAACCCCTAATAATTTAACTATAGGATTCGTTTGTATATTATATTATTAAGATTATATTCTACTACAATAATCAGTTATTAATGACAAGTATTCTACAGTATTTTTAGAATTTTTTTAATTAATTCATATGCAATAACTTTCAAAATTTTATTAATTATTAATTTAATTTTCTATTAAAAAGATTGAATATAATAATTGAATATTTGTATATTTAATTAAGACGAAATCGATATATTTATAGTAATTCCCGTCTATCACCAGAGTATGCAATTACTTTACATAGATACGATCTTGGATAAATTTCTTAATTTCTCTCTTCTATACTTTACCTGATATGTACTTGTTACTTTTCATTTCCAATGAGTAACTCTAATGAGTTACTTATGTTCGGCTCGTCTAATTCACTATCTTGCTTATACTATAAACATCTGTATCATTTATGTCAATGACTTTTGTTCAATGAGTTTTATGAATATTAGAATTTCATGCAATTGAATTTTAAACGAGTGTTTCATTTTCATCTTAATTTACATTCATAAAGAGCTGCATTCTATTTCATTCTATTTAACTATTAATCGCTCTTCTCAAATTTCTCTGACTACACTGCATTAGTTTAACTTATATTATTTTTTAAAAATACCTAATACTAACTATACATAAAAATACATAATAACTAAACCTTGAAATATATATAAAATATCATGTTTAAAATGACAATGAAAAATATTCAATAAATATTCATATTAACAATAAAGAAACACATACTTGATTCTTAACACGTGTTTCTCTTCAATGTGTTTTTTTATCTTAAATCTTACATCATTACAAAATTATTTTAAATATAATGCATTACAATATCATATGCACATATAATGATAATTATAAACAATCAAAATTAAATATAAAAACCTTACTTATCCTCAACAATATTCATAGATCTCATATTTATACTTCATTTCTACTTTAATAATCCATTGCACTGTATTTAGTAGATATTTGGGATAACTAACATTAGTACCTTAAATATGTTTAAATTTTAATATTTGTAATTCAGGAACTCGTATGTTAGAAAAAACATGAATAAAGAATTATTGTTATATAAATTTAATTAATTTATTTATTAATATACTCATGTAAATATTACCACATTTTAGCAGATTTTAATTCGTACATATAATCCTGAATATTTAGTTATAAAAATATTTTTAGGACATAATTAAATAAATATCTATATTAATACATTACATTATAATTAAAAATCAATATAAATAATTTATTATAATATAATAAGCTTTAAAAAGCATTTGTTCATAGATAAATACTATGGTTCGAATAAATCTAAAAAATGTAAAAGAAAATTTATTTATTAATAAATAGTGAAAAATTTTTCTCAATAAAATAATTAATTCATTAATAAAATATTTATGTAACACTTGCTATATTACCAAGAATGCCCTTATGATTGATACTATTAATAAAACTTTATTAATTTATAATTAACAGTTTATCAAATTTATTACCTTATGGTATAATAATATAATATAATAAAATATAATATAAAACTCTTTAAATTTAAAAATTCTTTTGTGTTCAAGCACCGAATATACTTTTACCTATTATTCTACGCTAAAGGTTGTGAAGTACCATATCTGTTTATAATATATTTATATTCATAATATATCTTTACTTAATTGTCTCTCGAAATATGTAGTTTGACAGACAAAAAATTATCTAAATATAATGATTTTATTGAAATGATAAATGCGCCATATTCGTTTTCAATAAACATACATAAAAAGAATTTCTTGAAATATCTTAATCAAATAACCTTAATATAGAAAAATTCTTTCAAGAATAAAATATAATAAAAAGTGAAAAGGATAAACTAATTACATATAATATATTGTAGCAAGTATTTATAGATTTATATCTTATTTATATCTTATTATTGTAACTAATCAATTAAATTAAAAAATATTAACTATTGAAATTAGTTTAATAACAAAACAAGTTGTTATTAACTATTTTTTTTTATAAGTAAATAAATAAATTTTAGTTTGAAAACTAACTTTAATATATGCATAAAATTTTGAAATTATTTAGACAAGTATAACAAATATTCGTAGATCATTACAAGTACATCTTCGAGATATATTCGAGAAATATTCGTAGATCATTACAAGTACATTTTAACTTGTCTTATAAGCATTCGTAATTAATATTAGTTTTACAAAATTACATAATATTTATCTATAATATTTATAAAGTTTCATAGTATTTATTGTTTATTTTCAGAAAATTAATATTTAAAAAGTATATTTTAAAAACTAAAGTACTTGAAACTGTACAAAGGATGAAAATATAATAAGCGTGTTAACTGCAGACTGTACAATAAGGACAAAGAATCAAGAAAAAACATTTTTAAGAACTGCAATGTCACAGAGGTTCAAATTAATCGAGTGAGTGGAAATATTATGAATGGTGATAAGAAAGATTTAAATGCATTATACAAGATACATTGAAGCAGAGACAGAACGAAGCAATAGAGTGAAAGAGAGACAATGGAACAAGGCGGTGGCAAGAGAGAAGAAGATTGATAAGAAGAAAGAATGAATAAATAAATAAATAATATTTTAATATATAATAATTGTAAATATTTATATACAAATAAATATAAACGTTACAGTATTAAATTATGAAGAACGGTCATACATGTAAAAATAAATGTAGATTTGAGATTTAAGATAAGATATAAAACGTATATAAAAATGCATGATTAGTCCTAAATAAATAATAATAATAATAATAGGTGTATTCAAAAATAGAATAAAAACGTTTAAACATTGTGCTTGTTTCAGCGCTGAGACATTAAAATACAACATTGGTCAACATAAATAATGTGAAACATTTTATATTCTTAAGAATAGAAATTTAATACAATAAAATTAGAATATTATTTCAAATTTTTGAAACATAGCAGTTTTTTATATAATTTAAAAGAGCAAAAATTTTATTTAAATCATAATGTTCAAATATATAATAACTCTAAACACATTTCTAATTCCATATTTATTATTTTTAATTAAATTTTATTTTATGAACTTTAATTTAATATTACGTTATTTGAATTCGATACTAATAATAATTCTTTTGCTTAAAATATGTTTCAATACGCGCAACAACCATCAATAAAAAATTATAGACCAATTAATCCTTTCAAATTGTATACACTTCGCTTACAAAAACAATAGTCTACCTGCTGTTAGGTTTAGTAAAATTATCTGATTATCATTAATAATTCTGATATTTTATAAAAAAAGACATTGTTTAAATATTAATTTTTCTTATTATTATTAATATTATTGCTGTTGTTTTTATAATTCTTATAATAAAATGACTTTTCACTTATCATGTAAAAATAATTGTTACATTTTTCTAAAAATTTAACCATACATTCATCTATTGAAAAGTATATTAAAAGAAGCACACTATGAATCTTTATAATTAGATACACTATTAATTGTAACTTATTATTTTTCAATGCGAGATATTCAGCATATCTCTTACGTTTAAACGAGTAACAAAAAAAAATACATCGATCTTTTAATTACCAAAGCTATTATTAGAAACTTTTACAGATTTCTTAGAACCAGCGCATTTTTAGAAACTCAACATAAAAATATATCTTTGTTCTTTAAATAATCTCTTCTACTATAGTTAAGAAGAAAAAAATAAAATAAAATTATTTTACAGATAATACTTTATATTCCAATGTAAAAATGCATATAGTTGTATAAGAATTTGATTTTACCGTATGTTTTAATCCTAGGTATAAATAATAGCATTCCACTAAAAATAGATGTGTGTATATATATAATGCTTCTAATTTTGAAGATCCTATTAAAAAAGAAATACTAAATAATCTAATATTAATAATTTTAATAACATTATATTGTAAAATAAAGGATAATAAGATTGCATTGAAGTAATTTATTCATAATATATCATTCCTACGAAAATTTATTTTAATATTAGTTATAATTAATTACAAGAACACGATAACAACTAAAAACTAAAACCATCAAAAAAATGTAATTTATCTAAAAATAGGAAAGTACGATTAATTAATCTAAAAATACTAAACGATGTTTAAATTTTAACCAATAAATAAAAAATAACAATATAATTACAACCAATTATTCCAGCTCATAGTTTACATGTGAAGCTGAAGATTGTATTCCAAATAACCAAATGCATGTAAATACCCAAATAAAAAAAATAGAGCAGAAATAATAAATTAAGTTTATAAATAATTTTATTGTAACAAAATTTTTCAAATTTATTAATAGTCTTGTAAAAAAAAGTATTTAATATTAAATATAATTTTTTTTAAATATTGATAGTTTGATAATAAATTTGATATTTTTTATTACGGTAAAAAGTAAAGACGTACTAATAAAATATACACTTTAAATTTAAACTTAAAAATTTTTTATTTCTATAAAATCAAAAGTTGAAAGAACAACTTAAAGGTACAGAATAATAGAAACTAATTTTCAATGATAACAGAAATTTTGTGAACTGTGCATAACAGAGAAGCACTAATAATTTGTTTAAAATATTGTAATTTAAATAAACTTGTAGATCTAAAAATCTATTAATTAATTTCAATAATTTTTAGCTTTAAACAATAATATTGATAATGATTTAATAATTAAATTTTATAATAATAAAATAAGAATAGTAATAAATATTATTAGAAGAAAAATAAGAATTACTTTGAATTTATTAATTCAAGTGTAATCGTGACATTAATAATAGTAATTATATATAGTAATTAAAATTAATAAAATATTTACCTATTAATCTTATATATTATTCATTCATTTTTATTTTATCAAAACTAAAGAAAAATTCAAAGTTCAAAAATATTAATATTGATGGCTCGAAAATATTTATAATTTTATACCTAGAATCTTTTTTTGTAATTTTATGTGTTTATTATTACATTTTTTTATTATTTATTTTATTATTAAGTTTATAAAAATTCTCATTTACAATGTATGATGAAAAAATGTATACTGTAATTAAGTTAATATTTATAAACTTTCCTTTTTTGTATTTTTTGATTATATTTTTTAATGTTTTTATTAAATTTATTATAAAATGTAAAATATTTTTTATCTTCTATAACATACAGTTTACTTTTTTTCACTATGAAGAAAATGCTTGCAATAATTTTTTAAAGTTGCCTGTATAAATTATAAATAAAAAACCTCTAAGATTCCGGTACTATAAGTAATCAGTAGTATCTTTGATAAAACTAAATAAATATCAGATGATCGATGAAAGTTTTAGTGTCTATTTCAGTATTTTGATGATAATACGATTTTAATTTATATTTATGTAAATACATATTTAATACAAAAAAACACTAATTATATAATGTTCTTGATTGTAATTATATAATAATCTCATTTTAGAAAAAATATACGAGTTATATTTATTCAGACATTTTTTAAAAATATAACAAATATAGTACGTATAAATTAATCTTCTATTCTATCGTGCTTCTTATGAAATCTAGATAATTATAAACCTTGGTATGTATATCAGGTATACCTTCTGCACAACGAAAACTGAATGAAATGATACCAAAAATTTCATTATTACTAATCACTGAGCCACCACTATCACCCTACAAAATTTAAAAACTTTATTTAAAACGGTAAAAATTCTTATCAAAATTAAAATATTATTTATATTTTACATGCCTTAAAGAATATAATTTTTTTAATATAAAAATTTTATCTATAATGCAATATTTTAATCCTATATTTTTTCGTTTAAATCTCTAATATGTAATTATTCTACAAAAATTATAATATTAATTTATCATAGTTAAAATAAATAATAAAAGTTGTATGATTAAAAAAAATATCCAAATATATTAGTTTTATTTTTTTTTAAATAAACTAATTATCAAAATAATTATAAATTAAGCAAATTTAAATACTTACTAAATCATGAAAATTTTAAAAATGAGGTATTTAGAAACGGTCAAGTAATTTTAGCTAATCATATTTTCATTAACGGTTAAAGAAATAATATAATTTAGAAATAAAATTACATATTAATGACAGAAAAAATTTAATCGGTAGTAGATATAACTGTTTAAATGTTTTACTTGAAAAGAAATAAAGATCCAAGATTAAAAAGTAAATTCGTAAAATAAATTTAAAAAATAATACTATACGTTCGTAATAGTAATAACATTTTGTATTTTTGATAAAATAATATTATAAAGTTTATTTTTAATAATATAGATAGATACTGGAGTAGAAATGTATACAAATGATACTGTATAAGAAGCTATAGGTATTAATTAAACAAAACTGGTACAAATATTTGCATGTTAGAATCTTAATAATTTCAAATGAAAAATTATAACAGGCTCTAGTAATATATAAAAAATAAATTATTCCAAATAAAAACTTGATGAAATTATATCTATATTGTATTATATTTTGAACTATGTGATTAATTAATGAAGACGTTAATTAATTATTTAAATATAATATATATTTATATACATACATATCATAATAAAAAAAATAAAAATAAATACATTATCAAGAAAAAGATTAAATTTTTTGAAGAACAATAAATATTAAGTAATAATAAATAAATGATTCAGAAAATATAAGGAAGAAGATTATATACTATTAAAATAATTTGTATTTATAAAATTTATTTTGTAGTTATAATTAAGAGAGATTTTTCAAATAAATAAAAAGGCAGTATAGTCTTATATATGAAAATATATGATTATAAAATTATTTATCAAAATAATTAATATTTTTATTAAATAAAACGCCATCGTATATTCCTTTCAAATAAGTTATAATATTCAAATAAATATATTCTAATAAAATACAATTCACATATCGAGTTATATAGATTTAAAAATAAAAGTTTCTTAATCATAATAATAATGAAAATTAGTATTAGATTTTAAAAATAATAACCTAAAGATTTCTAAAAAAATACTTAAAAATAAAAATATCTTCTATTAATAGTTATGAGTAAAAATAAAAATAAATAAAAAATTATAAAAGAATTACTTTCAGGAAAGATAAAATTTAAAAGTGAGTATATAAAAATAAGAATTTTTGTTACAAGAACAAAGAAGGATAATTATAATTTACAATTGATTAAAATTTCAATTATATTTCTTAGTAAATTAATTGTAAAATTTGATGAAACTAAGAAGAAATATAAATTTAATTATAAAAAAAAAATTATCCTTATCACATAATATTATTAGAATAATTATATCTTGAACAAAAGTATCTGTTTTTATACGAATCTTAAAAGAACAGTATATTAAATATTATAGAAAATTAAAAAATACGAATATTATAAATAACAAAATTATATAATTTTATACAGTAAAAATAATTGTCGTAATTGCATTTCATGCAAATTGGAGAAAAATTCTAGTGTCATAAACTAATAAAAGTTTAAACCAACAATTAATAATTGAACTTAAATAAAAATATCTACTACATAATAACATAAGTATGTAATGGAGAAACGAAAGAAATAATTAGAAAGAAATGAATAGAGAATTTAGTAGAATGTAATTAATTTATTTTATTCTTAAAGTATAAATATTTTTTAAAAACTTACTGCACACGTACCGACTCCTACTCCGTTAAATACACATAAATGATAGTCCTCAATTTTTACTGGAACTGCTGATGCACAATGATTTTTGTCATAAATATTCACCGGAGCTTTTCGAAGATTTTCAGCAAGTCTACCATTTGGATAAGATGTTATTCCCCAGCCAGCAACAACGCCAATGTTACCGGGAAAAATATTTCTCGTCGGAAGATTAACTTTTTTCTGTACTCCATTGAAGTTAATATACTGTTTGAGCTGTAAAAAATATTTTTTAACAATTTTCGTATTTGTTAATTTTTTTAATATTTTCATATATTTTTAAAAATTACAGAACAAGTTAAATACAATAACTTAACAATATGTCTTATTATTTATATCAAATATTCTTAATTTAGGATAATGTAATTTTATCATAAATCTATAAAAATTCAATTTTTTTAACTATTCTATAACTATGTACTTAAAATTATACAATAAAATATTACATATTTTTTAAGAAGTTTAAACGAAATATATATATACATATATATAGTCAAAGAAAACTAAAATCACTAAACTTACATTTTTATGTATTGAAAATTCATATTACTGTTTTATAATAATGATTTCAATATTCTCAAGTTGAAAAATTTTTGAATTATTTTTTAAACAATTAAAGTGAGCATCTTTTACTAAATTAGCATATTATAGGAAATAAAATGTAAATATTAATATTTTTATTAAAATTTTATTAAAATAAGTAAAATATATATTTCAAATTAAAAACAAAAATAAATGTTGAACTAATTTAAATAATTATAAGTGAAATAATATATAAAATACTTTTAAGTATAATACCTAATAAAATAATGTAAAATAGTTTCGTATTTTCGTATGGCTTCTCCTAATAATAAAATTGCACTAAATCAAATTTTTACTTAATAATAATCACAAAACATAAATATAGTATTTAAAATATTAATAACTTATATTTAATATAATATTATATAAAATATTTTAATTCTAACCGTTAAAAATATTTACTTTTTAAAATTAACAATTTTAAAATAAAAGAAATAATTAATATAATGAAAAAAAATTTACGAAACTAACAAACACTTAAACATTAAAATAATTTAGATTTTTTATATTATCAAAATAATTATCACTAAATGTTTAATTATTAGAAATAATACAATAATCATATGTACTAAATACTATCATATACAACAGTAATACATTCGTCACCGCGTGATGATACAATCCTTTTTCGCCAACGATTCGACAAGCATTCGTGGATCGACGATAGTCGGAGTAAAATCACGAAATTTTAAAGAATCGGCGGACAGGGAATCGCAATTCCTTTTGTACTTTTTGGTTTTATTTACAGATTCTTTTAATTCATGACACTCTTATGCTCAATAAGCCTTCTTCCGACCGCAGAACTTTAAAGCGACTTTTTAGTAAACGCGTGTCGATATTTTCGAATCTTTATTCTTACTCTCATTAACTCTATTATCCCGATTCCGGCGCAAACAGGTGACGATCCACCTTCATTCGTAACAATGTAAACGTATTTCTGTTATGTACAGATTTACATACTTATATCAAATACACCTGATGATAATAGTTATAATTTCGGATAAAAATAACTTGTCTGTAAATATTATAAAAAAAATTTAATACTAAAGTAATATTACATATTTGTATTTAAAACAATTGCATAATCTTCTAAATTGAGAATAAATAGTTAAATAATTTCGTCCCATACCTTTACTATAGCAATATCGTGAGGACTTATATCATGTACAGTTAATATCCCTGTAAAACCTGGGTGGGTAATAATCTCTCGAATCAGATAAGATGGTCCAGAGGTATCTGTTGAACTAGAAGTCCCACTGTACACCTTCACATTAGAAAAATCGCTAGGAACATTAATAAAGCAATGGGCTGCCGATAATATATGCCAATGACTTATAATTGAACCAGCGCAGAAGTGTAAGTTGATATCAACGAGTCGAAAAGATACCAGATGCGGGAACTCGCTGATGCTACTTCTACTACCACCAATAAGTCTTTCCTTTTTACCTAAAGCACCTTTAAAAAAATTCATAATATTTTACAGCAATATTTTATCTTAAAACTATCTAGAAAAAATTAAAATTGATCGCTTAACATTATTTAATATGAGTTCTTCAGTTGTAGGTGGGCATTAAGTAAAATATTCGAGGAAACATTTTTATTCGTATTCAAACTTGAATTTTTTAAAAAATTTTGAAAAATGGTATAATATTAACTTAACTTACCTACACTTATTAATAAAAATAAATAAATATGAATAATTTTCAAATTCATTTTATCGTTTCTAAGTTTGTTAACGAGAAGCAAATCTTATCAAATGCTTTATATAGGTGTTCTACATTTTTGCCTTTGATAATTATTCTATTCATATTTATTCTAAAACATTTTTACATTTTCTATTACGTATTTCGTAATTTAATCATGTATTATTAAAAGATGAGTAGATTTCTAGAGGTCAATATAAGACAATATTGACATTTTTGCTTAAATTCAATTAGATACCTCTAAATGCTATCGGAAAGTTTATCTAATACTTTGATATATGTCAAATTAATCTTATAATTCTTTAAATTATCAAACAAAAACACAAAAGAAATTAAACTTTAGTAGTTATGAACTATAAAATTTTACTGTAAAATTATCAAAAGTGTCTCATAGATATATTAGCTAATTATGAGTGACTAATTATATAAATTGTATTATAAATTAAAACTGAGCAAGGTATATCGAGGTAAGATAAAAATCTTCATTAGAAATAACCTTATAATAATACTGTTATACTTAACTGATACAGAGAAATAAATGTGTACATATGGTAACATATAATCAGTAAAATAATACTGTATCGTTTATATTAGATAGAAATCATAAGTAAATTCAACTGTTTCTATAATAATTTATTATTAAGGTGACATGACTTGTAATATCAAAAGTTCACCTAAATTATAAGACAAAGATTATTTATATAATTAATTGTAAAACGAATATTTTTTATTTATTATTTTTAAAAGTAATAATATTTTACAATTAAAATCATGAATAAAAATTGCGTAATGTTTATGAGTACATAAAATGCATTAAGAGAAATTTAAAAATATTTTGAATTTCATGTTTGAATAATTTTAATTATCATCAATAATTATAATAACTTATAATAAGTATATTATATATTATATATAGTATATAATGGCGTAAAATATTATATTAATAACTACACTTATATTAAATACAATAGATTTAAAATTATTTTTTAGAAAATTGCAATAATTTGTCATCATACAATGTAAAAAATTGACATCTTTAAGATGTATGAAACTTAATTTCGTCTATTACAAATTTATATTTTACTTTTATAATATAAAATGGTAAATAATGTTTTTTAAATTCATCAATAATGCTTAAATCTGAAATAATGATTAAAAATTCTTTAAATCAGAGAAATGCAAGCAAAATAAATTATAAGTTATTAATTCATTAAAAAATTAATTTTAACTAAAACGGATCATTGTATAATGTTAACTAAATAATAGGGCTTCAAGAAGAATGTTTAAAGTTTGATCTGTATTGAATAATTTTCATAGTAATTTTAGTCAAAATATAATTACATATTTTATCAGTCATATCAAATTATCTAACATATTTCAGTCAAAAAAAGTTATTAAAAACACGTTTAAATGAACTTTTGATAAGTTTTCTTTTCTTCATTGTATATGCATATATTTAACATCAGCTTAATCATCTATAATATCAGTATAAAAAGTAATTGAATAATAAACATTAATAATGTAATTAAATAATTTTAAAACTTAAATGGAAAATTTCTGATTATTATTTTCTCAAATTCATTTTTATAAATAAAATTTCTTTTTGAATTTAAAGTTTTTGTAATAATTAAATATGTTCTATCTATCAAAATATATTCAATTTTAGTAGTAATCCTTTAAAGCTTAAACGTTTTTGTTATTTTTTTCTAAAACGTTTTGAAAATATTTTATTTCTGTAGATTTTATTGTATTTAACATAATTAAAATATTTGTATTTAACTTTATATTGAACTTTATATGTATGAAGATTATATAAAAACTTGTATTTAGAAATAAATGTGTGATAATTATGAGTAATTTTAAATTATACTTCTGATATATGAAGCACCTAATTTCTAAGTTTCAATTTTTTTTTATCATAAATTAGTTAAAACGATTGTTCATAATATTTTTAATCATCTTCTCGTAATTCTAAGAAATATTTGCAAGTATTTTCATCATTCAAAAAATCGCTTACTCGATATGTATTTCATCATGCGTTCCTATTTGAACGTATATTCTTTTTTATCATATTAGATAAATCTAATTCTCTGTGAATTTTATTTCGAATACATTTTATTGAACAATTAATTAAATGATTATCAAATTTTGATATTTAAAATTATTTTTACGAAAAATTTATAATGCATCCTTAATAATTTAACGCAAGCACTAAAACTCTGATTTTTTAAAGTGATTTTTTATTATATTTATATCTTATAGTAATACGTAAACTTGATTTTATATCAATATTTAAAGAAATAAAAACATAACGTCTATTAAAAATTTATACTACATTATTACACACAATGCAGTAAAAAAAATTTATATCAATCTTTAACTTTCTTCATTTTATACCATTCACTTTATGTCAGTTATATATTACAACATGACTTTGAAAAGAAATAGTAAAAACTTAAATTTATTAAAATATAATTAGTTTAACTTCGAGAGCAGCATGGAAAAAAATAAGGAAAAAAAGAATTTAAATTATCAGGACTCGCACATTTATGATCATGTTTCCCCTCTGATAATTAAATTTTCGACAAATTCCCTACTCTTTATCCTAGTTTTGTACTATTAAATCAAGTACTGAAATAACTGTATATCAATTTCCTATCAACAACTATTCTCATATTTTTCTCAGATAATAAATCGGTTAAAAAATATATTCTGTAATATTTCAGTAGTATCTGAATAAAAATACTTTAATAACAAATGTTATCTTTTATATTTGTAGGACTTGTATGTATCTTGCATGTCATAAATAGCTTATAAAGCTGTTACAATGTAAGCGAAAATCATATACATTTTATATACTTTTATAGGTTTTAATGAAATTTAAATTAAGTTTTAAATTACAAATTTATCTTTAATAATTTCTTAATTACTTAACAATTAATAAAATTTTACTAAATTCTCGTCTATCTAGTTTATATTGTTTCTTTCTTTGGCACGCCTTTATATAAAATTATTAATCTAATTTTTTTTACTCACTCATCGAACACTTAAAAATATTTTATTACATATGACGTAGACTCTTTTTCTGTATACAAATTAAAAATTCATACATTATTATATTTATATTTTGTAAATAATTATATTAATCTTCAAATTCACTTTCTAGATATAGAAATAAAATAATGTCCTTATTAACGGAAAAGATTCGTTATC
This sequence comes from Platyscapa corneri, assembly GCA_018907185.1. Taxonomy (NCBI): domain Eukaryota; kingdom Metazoa; phylum Arthropoda; class Insecta; order Hymenoptera; family Agaonidae; genus Platyscapa; species Platyscapa corneri. The sequence goes on along the minus strand of JACCHW010000011.1, from coordinate 6,048,635 downwards.
CATACTTTGTTTAATAGTTAATATTTTTTTAATAGTTTCTTTTGATATTTTATAATTTCTTTCCTTTTAAAATTAGATTTTTACAAAAAATAAAACTTCTAGGAACTAAAACATACTTTTACATATATTACAATATAATTATAATTTATTAATTCTATTGCTGTATTATTCTATTATTTTATTTATAAGTATATTAAAAATATTATAATGATGCATTTTCTCTTTACTATTACATTTGCATTTCGAAGAATACATACCGATTTTCGAATACATTTCACTTGAATAAATATTATATTATATATATATATCATTTCATGCAAGCTATGTCTTTAGAAACATGCGTTTAAACAAAAAAGTACTTTTCTAATATATACGAAACCGATTGATCACCCTTTTTAAATCAATATTTATATTATTTCTTTAATTCAATAAGACCTTGACAATATTATGTTAATAAAAATAAATAATCAATAAAAAGCTATTTTATAAATATTATCAAGCAAAATTTTTTAAATTTCTTTAATTTCTTAAATTTTCTTTAATGAAAATAAAATGAAAATTCTGAATGATTATTACTATCTTTATTTTATGCATAATTATATTCTTTACAAAAAGTAAATTTTTATTAACAGAGACTTAAGTATCAGTCTTATATTTTAATATTTTAATTAACAAATAAAAATTGCTGTTTCAAAGATAATTTATTAAAATGTCTTATTAAATTATGATTTTTTGTATTTCCTTTAAAATTTTTTTGTGAATTTTACTACTATTTCTTCATTTAAGTTCTTCAGTTAGTTCAATTAAAATTATAGAAAATTATTTTTTCTTCTGTTTATAGATATTATCGATGGTTGCGTATTATCACTCATTAATAAAGTCTTTTACTGCTTATATATATATATATATATATATAAATAATTAAATTTAAATTTGAATATTAAAAAGTACTTTTCATCTTTATTATCATTTTTAAAAATTTATCTACCTTCATGTGTACCATTGATTTTTAATTAAAAAATTATTTCCATCAATATAATGATTGTCTATTACTATAAGTAAACATAAAATGTTTAATTACTTCTAGATTTCGACCTTATCAAAATTAGAGTTTATTTCAGTTATTACAAATTTTATTATTTCAAAATTTCTAACAAAAATTACAATAAAAGAATGTTCACATGGAAAGACATAATAAGAGAAAAAAATTGAAATAAAGATATTAAAAGGATATAATAATGAAAAAAAACTAATAAGCGTCGCACAATACAAAAAAATGAGTATATAAAAATAGAAAATTACAAAGATATAATGACTAAACATAAAATATGAGGAAAATAACTAAAGAAAGAAAACAAGATTTAAACATATTATAGAACTTTCGTTGCAATAGAAAGAAAAAGATATAGAGAAATGAGAGATATGTCATGAAAAAACAATATAAAGAATAAACTTTAAAAATTTTTTCATAACTTTAAAATTTATTGATATTCGAAAAAGTGACTTTGGGTTCCTGCAAATGCAAAGTATTGATGTGAAGATGTTAGTAACATTCATTTTCAATAAAACGATATAGAATAAAACATTTAAAGTTTCAAAGCCCGATTTAAAAATTCTTATACCTAATAATTTAAAGGTTTCAAATATTTTACTTTTATCCACGCTTATTCTATTCACTTTTAATAAAAAATAATACGCGAACTATAAAAATTAATGGAATAATAATAAAAACCATTTTTATTTCTACATGATATTAGTATTATTATCAATAATTTAATATTTTCGCAGATTGACTCAAACCCTAAGAAACTGACCCCGTTTAATGCTAGAATTTAGCTTTGATTTACCCTTTTTCGACAAACACTTTATATATTTTGATTCCTTTTCTTACATGATGTATAAAAATCATGGTGCATAATAAAATAATTTATAAAAAAAATTTTTAATCTGAAAAACCAAAAAATTTCAATTTTAAGAGAGAAACAAAAAATCGTTATTTCTATGAATAAAATAATTTTAATTACCCTACTAAGCTAGCAGTATTATTCTTAAAAATAACTCTGCATTAAATCTATAATTTAATGGAACTTAATAATCAAATATTTAGAAAATCAAAATAAACAGTAAGATAGTAAGATATATTGTTTTTTTAATTATAATTTGCGATAAAATTTTTGAAAGGAAATAATAATATTTAAAAATAAATTTTATGTACACCATGCAGTTTAAAAGAGGAATTTAAATAAAAAAATTTGTGAATTATAAATACCTGAAGCAGATGTAATCACTAATATTCTCAGCTTTGTGCTTATATATTAAAAATAAATTAGCTAATTTTTTAATAACTTTTTAAAGAACAGTACTATGCTACCTAAAAAAATTATGATACTGTCTATTTTTGTACTTATAATTTCTATTATTTCAACGTGATTCATACATCAGAAACAAGAAAAAAAATTTTAAAACTTTATAAAAGAAAATGGTTAGCTATATTAAAAGAAAATAATTTTTCTTTTTATTACCGAACCAAGAGATAACACGTATAAAAATAGTAAATAAATAAAAAAATAAATAAATACATTATTCGTAGCATCATATTTTTATTTTTAAACTTCTATTTTTTTTTTTAAATTAACTATAAAAGTTAAAATTTTATTATTTTTATAGGTTTTGGTGATGAAATATTTAATACTATAATTGATTAATTAAAATTTCAAACTTACTATAAATTAATATGAATTCCAAACTGTTAAACGCTCATGGAATACTACTCAACTAATACTAATACAGTAAAGATTATAATATTAAAAAAATTGTGAAAAAAAATTACATTTCAATTATAATAATTATTATTACATGACTATTATACGAAAATTAAGTTATCAAAATTTCTTAACCGTACTGAATAATAAAAATGTAAAACTGCGGTATGTAAATTTACTGAAGTGTTCATTTCAATCGATACTTTACATTTTCACAGTTTTCAAAAATAAGATAACACTTAAAAATAACAAATATTTATATTACGATATTTTTATTTCTAAGTTACACTATTATTAATTGAATTAGTTCTAAAGTAAAAAAGTGAATTCTTAAAATTTTTTTTTATAAAAATGTTAATTTTGCATTTCTCTTAGATTATATGGATAAATATAATATGAATAAGTAAAAAAGAGAAACCTCTTTATTAATATAAATCTTGTATATGGATTTACAATATCGAGTTTGAAATATACATAATTGTTTAAGCTATCTTGCTCTAATATTTACAATTATAATTTTTCTAAAAAAGTTTAATAATTTCAATTATTAAATAATCTTATTTAGTAAAACATTTGCCATAACTTATATAAATAAATATGTACATATATATTAATTATACATAACGTTTTTTATGAAATTAACGAACATAAAAACATTAGCATGTACATCAGGTACACCTTCGGCGCAACCATAACTCATCGAAATAGCACCAACTAGTCTTCCATCGTGAATTACTGGACCACCACTGTCACCCTAAATATAATGAAAAATGTTTATATATTAGCTTTTATCATTATAAGAATAAAAAAATACTAATTATTAATTGTTGAAAAATAATAATATACTACTGTATATGCGGAATAAAATTTACAGAAAATTAATTATAATTGTAAGATTGAGCGAAAACTAAATGTAATTTTTAATATTGTGATAATATAAATGATATATTTAAAAATAAATTTAATATACAAATACTAATATTAATATGATTTATTCATTTTTATATAACAGAAATATTTAAATTTGTTAACAATATTTAAATAATACTATTCATAATGTGATAAAACTTACAAGACAGGTACCCACTCCAACGGAATTGTATGCACAAAACTGATCTTCACTAACCACAGCTGGAATCCTTGGACCACAATCATTTGCATGGAAAAGTAACATCGGAGCTTTCAGAAGTCTTTCAGAAATAACACCATTTGGATAAGAAGTGTGTCCCCAACCAACAACAATAGCAAGATTGCCAGTGGCAATATTTTTATTTGGTAGGTCAATTGCTTGCTGATATTCGTTAAACTCGATAGGACTTCTGAGCTATAAAAATTATGAAATTTTAAGATTGATTTTTCAAAATGAAATAAACTACAGTAAACACTAATAATTTCAATTTATTTTATTTTTATTTTTTATGTAATATATTATTCATGGAATTATATGTAGTGTATATACGTACCTTAATAACAGCAATATCAAAACGACTCTGTAACGCAAAAGTTATTGCACTCCTGAATTCAAAATGAAGATAAGCTTTGTCAATCATGAAAACAGGTCCGGTGACATCATTTAAACTAGTAACTCCAGTGTGAATCCTTAAAGTGGAATAATCGCCATAAAAATAGTAAAGGCAGTGACCTGACGTAAGAATATGCCATTCACTGATGATTGAACCAGCGCAAAAAAAATGGTTGTTGCTCGCATTTCTAATCGACGCAATAAAAGGGTAATCTCTAATAACAGCCTCAGTACCTCCAATAATCCTTGATTTTTTTCCATGAATAGCTAAAAAATCCAATAAAATATCAACAGTTTTTAGGAGTTCGTATCATCTATCTGTTTAATATCATATATAAAAATATCTAATTTAGTTTAAAGTAAGTATATAAAAATTTATCGTAGTCATAGTAAACAATTTATAATTTCTGAAGACTAAAAAATTAATCACAAAAAAACAAAAAATAGAAAAAATTAATTTTTTAATAAATAAAATAATTAAAATTTAAGAAACAATACTTGTTTTTGAAAAATTTTTTATTACGTACTAATACTTAATTCGAAGCAGAGAAAAATTAAAATTTGAAACCGCATTATAACTTTTGTAAATGGGTTACTGAAAATAAAATCTTATCAATGCTTTATATATGATTGGTAATTTTATATCTGTGATAACATAATTATTCTTTGAGTATTTATTTTTAAGCATTTTTACATTTTCCACTATGTATTTTTTTACATACTCATAAATTTCATAAGATACGTCATTAAATAGAACGTCAATTCTTATTCATATTTTAAATTAAAATTAATTAAATGTATATTAAATTACCTTATTATAAACCAAATATTCTAATTCATTTTTATATAAAAAATACAAAAATACATTTATAATTCAGAATTTAAAAAATTTTTAATAATTAAATGAAAGCGTGACAATATTTCTATTTTATGTCGGATTCTATTTCTAATTAATAAGCTTTTATCGGAGAATAAGTTTTTATTAGAAAATAATGGATTTCTTTAATTATATAGAATTACATACATGTAGAAACTCAGATTAAAATCAAATAACAGTAACTATATTTAAAATAAAATAACAGTTACTATATTTAAAGTAATTTTCCATTATTATATCTTAAATACATAATTTACTAGTTTCCAAACTAAATTATATAATGGAATCATAATGAAAAGAAAAATTAAAACTTATATTCTTTTTGTATTTAAACATTTCTTTTTGTATGTTTATGATATATATTTTTTTCTTTGAAAATTCAATTTATTATTTTTTCAGATAAATAAATGTATCAAAATTTAATTTTTATATTTTTAAATTATAGCATTGACCTTTAAGAAAAATATTTTTTTAAATTCTAAAACTAGAAAAGTTTATAAATTAGTGGTATATAATTTAGGATTTTTTTATCAAAAATCACTTTATATTTTGAAATATACTATAATATACAAATACAAAACTTTTGTCACTAAAATAAATTTATCTTTTAAACATTCCAAAATAGTGTTTGTTTAATTTTTAATGTTTATATTTACGTTTAATTTTAATTATTCGGCATAATTATTAAAGATATAAAATAAAAATTTTGAATTTAAAATAGATAATTTTTTTGAATAACATTTATATTGTTGTGTCTAAGATTTTTCAATTTATGATTTACTAATTATGTAAATAAAATTATTGATGCAAATGAAACATTTTAATCAAGAAATTTAATTTAATTTACCTGATTATAAATACAGATAAGAAAACTAAGTTATTAACTGAGTATATTAAAATTTTTAGTTCTTAATTATTGAAGAAATTATTGACAAATCATTAACAAATTTATATAAGAATTGAGATAGTATACTTTCATGTTTATTTTGTTGAAATTTCATTTTTCTTTCTTACTAATAATTAAATTGTAAAAAATATTTTCTTACAAAGTTCTCTTTTAATTTTTTTATCAGACAAGATGATTCAAATCAAATTTTTTAACGAATTTCAAAGAAAATTTCGATTTTCACTTCAAAATGTAAATTCATACGTTATAGAATACAATTATAATGAAAACTAAATAAACGACGATAAAGTTAAATTCATCTGAATCTTTACTGAATATCATTTTTAAAATACAAAGAAATTTCTTTAATGCTTCTATTGCTTTCTAAGTATTAAATAATTTGCATTATATAAAGTTCAATAAACTTTGTAGATATTAATATTTGACATAGTGTATTAATTATAAGATAGACATATTTCGTGAAAATAATCTTTCGTAGTTTTTGAAATATTAATTTAAATATATTTAAGAATTAATACTAGCTCTTATGTTCTAAATAAATAATAATAACAATGATTTCTATATATGCTTATTCGTAGAGTTTTAACAATTTAAATACACTAAATCTAAAAACTTATCTTTAACCATTAAAAAAATAATAATAAATATAAAATAATTAAAACAATAATTGAAATTTTTTCAGTAAAAATAACTCTGACGTTATATAAAGTATAAATATGATATATACAAATAAAATATTTTTGCCATTATTTAAATCAAATGAAAGCAAATCTATTATTCTGATAATATAAAACTATTTGTTTAAATTAGACTTATGTGAATAGAAAAAGTACTGATTTACTCATATTGAGAAAATTTTACTACTTTCAAAATTCGGCAAAAATCTTTTAAGACCATAATAAACCATTCATTCAATTTCTGGTTGTCCTATGAAATTTTGTAAAATAGGTATCACAAAAAATAATTTATTATTTTTCTATAAATTTTGTTTTAATATAATTATATTTTGTTTTAATATAATATAATTATAACAGTAATAATATAGGGTAATTAAATTATTATAATATTAAAAAGAACAACATAAAAAAGCATACTCTCAGACCTAAACAATGTTTCAACAATTATAGAAAAATATAATTAAAATTATTCTTAAAACTCCTTTTTTCTATTTTCTATTTAATGATTGTTATATATATTATATAATTATATTACTACAGAAAAAATAAATTATGATATTTGCAACCATCAAAGTTTAAACTAATACGCTATGTTAACTCATATGCTCAGTAACTAAAGGTTCTCCGTTTTTTTCCTTCAGAAATAAAAGAATCTTACAAGCGCTAGCTTTCATGATGAAACGGTGCAAATAATTTCTCTCTTCCTTCTTTTGCTAGACCGCTATATGCTTAACGAAAACGTTGTTTCCTTCACTTGTTCTCTGCTTATTCTACTCACAGCCTAATTAAGGAAATTCTAAAATAAGTTCTTTTTTCTTTAAACACGTATTTCAACAAATTCCTCTAAAAAATTTTTCTTTTTAATTGTCAAGAAATATTTGAATAAAAACATAACAAATTGATTATATTATTTTTTTTTTATTACAACATAAATTACAACATAAATTAACAAAAAAAATTAATTACATATCTTTTTCTCAATGTTATTTCTAAATAAGATTCATAATTTTCAGATAAAGTATTTAACAAGATAAAATATCGAGTGCTCGAATGATTAGATTTAATATTATTTAGTCATTTGAAATTTTTAATATTTATTTTACTAAAATTTATGCATATTTTATAATTTACTAATCTTAATATAAATGATAACTTCAGTACAGATTTGAAATATTTGAATTATACAATACCACACCTATACCATCCCAAATGCTCATAAATTGACGTACGCAAATCCCTCCAAATCAATGAGAGTTTAAATTAAACTTTGCCGATATCTTCATTTTTCGGTAATGGATACAAGGGTCTCAACAAACAGATCTGATCTTCTCAAGCCAACAAAGCTATTTTTAACCTATGGAAGTAGCGTATCTCCGAAGACACAAAAGCAATCCATCCTTTTCAAAACGAAAAAATTTACCTATCTCGCCATTCGTAGGTGACACCAAACCTGTTATAGAAACACTCGATAAGAAATAAATCGATAACCTTCTACTTCGTCTTTAAAATTTTATCTCACTTTTTTTTAATTTTTTTTTAATTATTCATCATTCATTTATAAATTATTATAAGTTATTTCAAATTTGAAATGTATTAATTAAAATTTTTTATTAATTATTTAAAATTTTTAATCTACTAACTAAAATTATTGAATACTCTTTCATATTTTTTATTTATAATGAAGACATATTTTTTTAAATATTTAGTTTAATATTTTAAAAAATATTATAATCTATCACGGATTAAACATTTATAATATAAAAACTTATTACAAAATAAAAAAATGTAAATAAAGTGAAATAAAATTTATTATAAATATTTTTAAATATATAAATAAGATATTTATAAATTAAATTCATTGGAATGTAATTATATATATGATTTATACATAAATTTTCAAAATATAATAATGATTAATAAACATATAAACTTTATTACTAATTTTTTTTTTATTAATTACTGAAATGTATAATATTTAATTATTATTTACAAAATCGATTTCTAGATATAAAATTATTTTATTTTAAGAAAAATAGATATACATTTAATATTATGTATCATAAAGATTATAAAATAAATTATTTATTCCTTACTAAATTTTAAAATTTTTTTATCCCACATATTTAGTTTCGAGTAAAATACTAAATTTAATTCTTATAGAATCTTTTTCCTTTAATTAATATTCTTTTTAAAAAAGAATTATTTTTATATTTAATGTTTAATATTTAATCAAATTAATTTCTATATTACTATATTTAGATAGTAACTGTAATGTAGTAATATATTTACGTAAATTTAAAAAAAAACCACGATTCCTAAAGAATATTATTTATTTTATAATTCTTTAAAACCAAATTATCTGAAAACATTTTTTTTATTTGTAAAACTTATCTGATTGCATAATAATACACTAACTCTATCACCGTAAACTTAAAAATTGAATGTGAAATAAATTTTCTTCAAAAGGTCAGGTAAAAGAACTATATGAATTCAGGTGAAAATATTGAAATGAAAGCATACTTAACGAAATTGAATACGTGTAAATTGCAATAGACATATTTGAAAAGTATTTTGTATTCTTATTTTGTAGAGCTTAAAAAAAATATAAGTGAATAACAAATAGTAGGACTGAAAAAAAAATTTTTTTTAAACCTGAATATCTTATATAATATATTTCTGATATTTATATAAAAATAGCGTCCTTTAAAATATAAACCAATTTTCAAATAGAAATGAAATTAATGCAAATGTGTTTAAAAATAAAATTTATTAAATAATAAATAATATAAATTACGCTAAAATTAAAAATATCTAATAAATGTATTAATTTAATTCAAATAACCTTAAAATAAAGATGAAAAGCCTAAAATATAATGATATATACTCGGAACATCAATAATTTTACTAATAAGGTAGACTTTCTAAAATTTTGAATTATTTGGATAATTCACGATTCATTAATAAAATGATAAAAATAGAAAATTATTATAAGACAAATCGTATTAAATCTACATAAAAAAAAACATTTTTTTTTAATGCTGATAAGCAATTGTCTACAAAATAAAACAGAAAATAAACATAAATAGTTCAAATTCAAAATATTAAAAACATTTTGAGAAGAAACATCTTTGTCCATATAATCTTAATTTTCCATAATTTATTTATTAAATTATAAAACATTATAAATGGAATTTTATTTTCCTCTGTATTTCTGAAAAAAATAGTTAACCACATCAAATTTTGTATATCCTACTTAATTTTACATTTGAAGAATTATTTTTTATGCTTTAATTTTATCATCTATGTTCTAAAATTTTACCTAAATATCTCAATTTTTTTTTATTTTACCCATAGATACAAATTTTATTAAAAATATAAAATACACATTAGATTAGATTTAATATAAATCAACCTTCATATTTTTCTTGTGTATAACTAAACAGATATCAACCTAATAACAAATAAGATGATACGCGTTTGTTCTAAAACTAGTATTTATATCTAGTACAATAACTATCAAGAACATTTTTTCTACAATTATACGTATGATATATTATACAATTATTGCACTTTTTTTATTTTATCGAACAAATTTTATTATTTTAATTATATCTTTGTAAATATAATTTTCACAATTATTCTAACACAAAATTTCTTTATAAAATTATATGCAGTAGTAAGTAAATGAAAATACCATTTATCTACAACAAATATAGTAGATAACTACATGCGTGCAAGTTCTGCGCAGCTGACTTAATATGACAAACGTCAACATCTATTTTCACCAACACAATGAAGAGTCTGTTTATATAGGACATTTTACTGCAGATGCAAGTTATTATCAAAATGACAATTCACAATCTATACATTTTCTCAAGAAACGGCATACTTTTATATTATGGAGAATGGAATAGATTAAATAAATCTGGTATGCAAAAAGAAGAGGTACGTTTAAAATGATATAATGAATGAACACTAACTAAAGTTCAATGTATAAATCTAACCTAAAATTTGTTTTTAGTATATATTAGATATTTTGTATCAAATCAATATTTTACGTTTTACTATTTGACTTTTAAAATATTTATTATTAATTGCCAATAATATTTTAAATTTATTATTTGTATAATTTAATATATTTTTAGGAGGCCAAATTAATGTATGGAATGCTATTTTCTATAAAGTCATTTGTTAATAAAATTTCACCTCTTGATTCAAAAGAAGGATTTTTATATTATAAAACAAGCAAGTACACTCTTCATTACTTTGAAACTCCATCAGGACTAAAGTTTATATTAAATACAGATAATGTGGCTCAAAATGTTCGAGAACTACTATATCGACTATATAGTCAAGTTTGTATTTAATCATCTTTATTGAATTTGTATGTACAATTTTTTTAAATCTTATGTACATTATTATTTTTATTACAGGTATACCTTGAGTACGTCGTGAAAAATCCGCTTTGTCAACCAAATGAACCAATTCAAAGTGAACTATTCAAAACAAAAACTGACGAACTCATAAAAAAATCTCCAATATTTTTGAGTAGATCTATATAGAAATAATATATATTTATATTAAATTAAAAAAATGCATTTTTTGTTAAACCCTGTATATGTAAATAAAAACAGTATTGTTTTTAAAACATGGCATAACTTATATTAAACAAGTTATTTAAACAATTTACAGTAACAACTATTCCATCTGTATTTGTAAACTGTATAACTTTTAAATATTTTTATATTAATTATCTACTAGATTCTTTCATTGTTTATATTATAAAGAAGGCGGCAGTTTACGTTGCTTTCAAGTGAAGAATAAAGTGAGGTATTCTACAAAGCCTTTTCACAGGCAAAGTAGTAACTTGTTCCATATATTTCACATATCGTTGTTTGAATATTTAAACATTTATCAAAATTTCACATAAATTAAATCTAAATTTCGTTCAATAGATTTAACAAATAAACATGCAAATATTTTTTTATTCTGTACCTAAAAGCTTCTGTCTTTTATTGCAAGCTGAGCTACCTAATTACAAAAGACTCAGACTTCTTCATCAAGCAGTAACAACGAAATTTAAAGCTGATTGATATTTTTGTAAATATAATTGGCTAAAAAGAAGAAATTTATCTTACGGATATACTGATATATCTGTATATCATAACTTCGTTTTTTTATCAGAGCTCACAAACTCTTAAACATCATAAGTTATTCTTGTAAAATGCGCTTCTCACTTTGATATCGTCTTATTCGTGTAATCATATATATATATATGTACATATGTACACACATGCATACAGGCGCGCGCAGCATCCACTCAAATATATATAGATATATATAGATATACACACACACACACATATATATACATACATACACAGATATGTATATGTTTATATTTATTTAATTAGTTATATATATACATATATATATATATGCATCTACGTACATTTATCGTGTACAAAACCACGTACATTCCTGTATCTTAATTATCATACCAATTTTCACAGCTCATTTATTATTTTCTTTTTTCTATATTATTGAGAAGAAAATTCGCATGTCTGCCAAAATTTTTTCAGTCTTCAATAATGATTTTTGTTATATTTTAGTAATTTAATTTTTCTTTCGAGTATTTTCGATCAATAGCTCGACTTGGTGTATACTTATATGTACCGTCTTCATTCTGAACGTAATAGAAAATGTCTCTTCTATTATTGGTAAGCACTTATTTCCATCAGTACGAGTTGGAGTATTATCAAAAAATACGTTTCTTAATGCTGTCACATTAACGAATTCTTTTATTGGTTCTTCTCCAATTACTTCCGGAATATTCTCATTGCCATTCAAAAATCTGCAAAACATTTCATAATATAGTTTTTTAATATAGCTTTAAGTATTTACTTTAACGTAAAAATTCTAAATTTAATTTTTTAACTTTAGAACAATATGTAAATTTACAATTAACACTGAAAACAAAAATTTTATTCAATCGATTACTGAATTAGATTAAATACACGACAATTTTCTATAAGAGCATGTTGCTACAGATTATTAGTAAATTTCAATTTATCCAAATTCTATTTTTGTTCTCTTACGATATCCTAACAATCACCTAAGAGAACTAACTTTTTTAGTAAACTATAATTTAATTATTGTAAAAAAAAACAGTTAAATATAATTCCACAATTTACATTACCAGAATCACACAAATGAAAGTTTTAGATTTTTTTAAAAATATTCATCTATTTAAAAATACTCAAAAGTTAACTGTATTTTTGTATTTTGTTTTATATACTATATTATATATTAGTATATAATAATAAAGGATTATGTAATACCTCTTTGAATTATGAAAAATACGTTTATAAAAATATTTTTTTACAATATAAAAAAGCCTCCAAAAGGTTAAGTTATCTATAAGAAATCAAAAAAATAAATCTTTAAAAATAATTCTCACATAAAAATCTTACAAATACGTACTCGTACTCTAAATTATCCATGAATATTATTTTCCCACCAGAGAAAAGAAATAGATCAACACGATTATCGCGAGAACAGACGTCGAAGGAACCTCAATGATCTTTGCGTATCACTAGCTACATCTTGTTCCATCTCCTTATTAGTTCTTTTACGTCTGGAAATACCCCTCGTTTTATTACTGGCCTCCTCATCAGCATCAATGAAGCTTACATGATGATCAAATCTAACTCTTTCACTACCACCATCCTCTGCACTTGTTGTTGTCCAATTACTGCTCGAATCACTGTTCTGGTGTTGCTGTTTCTCACTAGCAGGCCTACGCCTTGTTCGCTTTGCTAAATTTCCGGGCGTTATCTCCTCGAGTGAACTGAGCGAAGCAGCCTGACCTGAAGACGAATCCATCTGTTGCTGTTGAGGTTGTTGTTGCAATTGTTGCTGCTGATGCTGTTGATGCGTCGTTGCATTCGACATTGCTTCATTAGAGGCGTCGAGCTTCATATTCAGAACTGAACCCGCAAGAGCACGAGTCGACGCCGAACCGTCATCTGGAGCAATTGAAACGTTTACAGATTTTTCTGAGAGACTCGTAGCTGCTGATGTTGTCTCGCTGCATAAGCTATAACGCTGTGTCGATGTCACATCCACTTGAACCTCCAATCTACATTAACAAACGGTGATAAACTTAATACTTTTTAATTATTTTTATCAAACAATTAATATGTAAAAAATTTCAATTGAAAATTAAAAATTTATTTTCTATTAATAAAAAGAAATCAGCCATGATAAAAATTACAAACATTTTTTTTTTTTTTAATTAAAGTAAAACAAAAATAAAAGATTATGTCGAAAAATTAAAATTAAAACATTACCATGTAAATTAATGTAAATATCGTCGACATTGTGATAGTTCGACATATTTTTTACAAACTATATTCGAAAACTAAAAAACATACCAATTCGAATAATCGACGTTGAATATATTAATTTTTTTTTAATTTGCAATTGATACAAAAACATTTATTTTAAAAAATATTTGTTTATATCGTGGAAAAACAGACTTGATTGTGTAATCTTATGCATTACCTCTGGCCACCTGTAATAACACTGGAAGCTATGCTTCCTGCGAGACTCGTACCGGCAAGGGCAACGTTACTCGCGCTCTCGGGGTCATTCTCACGTCCCAACTTCTCGAGTTGACTACCGCTGCCTAGTGAGAGTGAGGCTTCTCCTATTGATGGATTTCCACCTCGATGACTGGCCACATCTATGGATGCTGCGTCTGTGACAAAGAAATTCTGGCTTTAGCAAAATTCACAAACGTTGTTCAATCGAACAAACTCGTCATATTTATATAAAAATTAACAATTATATTATGCTTTAGTTTTGTCTAGTTACAAAGAAAGAAATCTTATAAGTGTCTCAAAGGAAAGATATGTTCATGACTTTGCTTTTAAATGAAATACGTGCTTAACTCCTTTTTGAAAATGCATTTTCAAGATAGATGCAATAACACGTACTTATTAATCATTTTAATTATCGTAAAATGTTCAAATAAAATATTCTTCATACATAGATCATAAATTGTTTAATTGTAAATAATTTGTCATTGAAGAATTAAAGATAAAGCCAATACTTGCTTATTTAAATAAATAAGCATTGATCTGAATGTGAATTAGTTTTTAATATAAGAATTAATTGGTTCTAGTTACACATTACTAATGAGATATTACTTTATTCAAATTAAGTTATATTTATTTATAATTATTATTTACTATTTTTTTTAATGATTGAGTATTATACATTTATAATGTTGTAATTTTTTGCTATCTCTAAATTATTATAAATATAAATTATTACGTTAAATTAAATAAATAATAAAATTGATTTTTCAGCACATGACCTTATTCATATTTCTAAAGACAAATCAAATAAATTTGTAAAAAATTACATAACTAAAAACGTAAATAATTTCATTTATTATCCC
Organism: Platyscapa corneri; assembly: GCA_018907185.1. NCBI lineage: Eukaryota > Metazoa > Arthropoda > Insecta > Hymenoptera > Agaonidae > Platyscapa > Platyscapa corneri. The sequence continues at coordinate 6,033,423 of JACCHW010000011.1, read as the reverse complement.
AATAAAAAAAATAACAGTGCATTAAATAAAAAACAATCAAATTATCTAATAAATAGTATTGCTATCTAATCAGTACTACTACTCGTGTTATATATGGGAATAATTGAAAATAATTAAATACTTCCTGTATTTTCACAATAAATATAATAAAAAAAAAACTAATTAAAAAAAGTTACCCATTGATATACATTACCTCCGGTATTCCTGCCACCAAGCGCTCCCATCAATTCATTTTCGTCATCAAATTCAAATCTTACTCCAGATCCATTAGTTGATACTCCGCATCCACCACTTCGACACAACGAGACTGGTACTACGCCATAAACGTAAAACAATAAAATAGGGACTCCGATACCCACTGCTAGTCCTGCTAACACTGGTGATATCAAAATCTGAAACAGGGATGTAAAAAATCGAATTTTGTTTTTAAAATTCATTTTTCATATTAGAATGACGATGTATAATACATATAAATTATAACTGATACTTTTTATTTATATTTTCAGTTAATTGTAAAAATAATAATTATATATCCATAATTTGTGTTCAAGCAGATTTTACCTTCGAATTATTGAAAATATTCTAATTAAGTACTACAAATTATTTTTTACAGAAAATTATATTTTGTATAATTATTTGTGAGTTATAAGTTTATATTATAAAACGAATTTAAATATAAATTGTACAGGATGCAAATAATTTATTTGTAAAAATAAATAAATTCAATTTAATCATTTTTAATTAAAAAAATCTATTCGTACAATAATTTAATTTTTCAATACTTTAACAGCTAAGAAGAATATTAAAATAAAATAATTAATATATAATAAAACAACAACAAATCGTGTGCAATTTTTAAAAACTTCATTTTCATAAAATAATAGAAAAACAAATTATAGAACTAATAGAACATAGATAGACAAATTATAAATTCAATAGCATAAATACATTTTAACAGAAAATAATATTTACTGATTTTCATAAGTAAATACATATTTATTTATTTATAATTAAACTCATAAAATCTCATAATAAATCTAATAATTACAAAAAACGTAAGAGTTTAATACAGTAGATACATAATAAATGTTATAAAATAAATCATTCATAAATTAAATCTCAAAAAAACATATTAAATCATTTTTTATATATATATATTCTTTTAAACAAATGTATTCATGTTCTCAAAGTTTTTTCCCTTTAATGCAATGAACTCTAAATACGCCTAATATGTATTCAATATAATTTAAATAATATATAACGTTATTCTGAATATTTACGTAAAAAATACGTAATTTAAATATATATTATTATCGAAAAATTAAAAATTAATTAGATACAAGTAAAAGACATTAAAAAAATGTTGTTATGAGTTAAAAATAAAATCAAGGAATACAAAAAACTGTTTCAACGACGTACTGTCTTTACTAATTAAAATTGGATATCATGATAAAAACAAATAGTACTATACATATTTTAACTTATACAATAATTACATAAAAATTATGCGATCTTTTGTCATTAATACAAAGTTTAACAATATATTATCTCGGTAATTAACAACAGATATTATTAAGCTACATTCTTAATGCAATCATTCCATTTGATGTAAAAGGGTTTCATATTATTTTGTTATTAAAATTTCAATTAATAAACTTTGAAAATTGAAAAGGTTAACTGAAGAACATTTGTAAGTAATTAAATTATGAAATATCCTATTGTATTTTTATCATTTAACAAACATTTTTAAAAAATTGCAAAATATACTGATAGAAACTTATGTAACTTTCAAACTCAATCTAAATAAAAAGAAAATTCCATAAAAAATACATTATTTCAATAAAATACATCTTTGATTTGAAATTTTTCTAAACACGTTCATCTTATTTTCTTCACTGAATCCTCGAACACCCTACATCTACAGACAGTCACAGTAAAATCGAGCTTGCAATAAAAAAGATATTTCTATACATAATACTTATAGATGCAACGGTAAAAGCTTGAAACTTTATATTTTTTAATAAAACTATAATTTTTTAGATATTATTTAATTAAAATAACATCTTGCTTATTTAATAATATCATTTCTTTTTAATATAAATATATTAATTTTCTAAGTTAAAAAGTACATAAAAACGATTTCTTTAACTTTGTATTATTATTTTTAGTGTTCTTTTATAAAACAGATGATTTTTGACATAAAAATATTTATATTACATTATAATAAGAGCATATTTTTAATGATTGTATATTTATTGTACTAAGTGTTCTATCGTACGAATTACACGTGTCATTTGTAAATTATTTAAGTTTTGAATGAATTTTGCTTTCCTACATAGTTTAATTAATTTTGATATTTCCCGTACATGAAAAAACATAAAAAACACCCTGAAGAGCGTTAGCGTTTTAAGAAATAATAATAAATGTTATAGAATAAATCTCTATAAGAATATTTTTATTATAGCTTATATTACATTCCAAAAAGAAGAGCTCACAGGCCTTGCTCTCTCTTCTCTTCTTTATCTCTCTTATTTTCTCCCATTCTCTCACTTTTAGACGGAGAGGATATTGATTCTAGCGTGTGAGCTCGCGCTACTAAGCAAGATGGAACACGAGTAATTTTCAGAGCATGCGCTCGAGAGTTTGCCGAGCGCATATATTGTGGTAGTTTACTCTCGTGGACAGTTCCGCCCATTAGAACTACACCGCACACGCTGTGCAATCCTCCTCTCGCACATTCTTACTGTCGGCATCGACATCATCGCCGTCGATGATATCATTAGCCCCATAAATAAGCCAAACATACTCGCCATCCTGACATAAAAAACGAAGTGTTATTATATTATATCGTTGAATACGAAAAGGGAGTGAGCGCGAATGAGGAAGAAGATCAAGGAATTGAAGGACCTACGGGCGAGGCTTACTAATACGACTCGAATTCATCAACATTAATAAACATATTTCAAATAAAAAATAACAAGGAAAAAGAAAATGATGGCGAGTGTCGCCTACAACTACTGACCGAAGAAGGTCCAGCCGGCTAAGGAATAAGGACAATGGTCCTGCGGGGCAGGTTGGAACGTCGCAGCCCTTCATAGCAACGTTCACCAATTTTATATAATTGTCAGGCAAGGCAAAGACTTCGAAGAAATTGCATTCTCATTTTCTTTTTTCTAATGCTTCTTTTGATGTTTCATTTTCACAAGGAGGCATCGACGTGATCTTTAGCTCCTTATTGGTAATTAGATAAATTGTAACATTTAGAAAGAAATTTTTTCTAAATTAAGGCAAATTTTTATTTCTGCTTAACTTAAAAATGTAATTTCGGCTTTATGTGTTAATTTAAGCTTGCAATATAAAACCATAAGGAATACTATATTTAAACGTCATTTTTAAAATGTTGTATTAGACTTATTTTAATCCAATACGCTCTAATTTTTTTTCAAACAATGAAAAACAGTGACGTAAAACTTAAAAAAACCCTAAATGATACTTTAATAATCTTCATAATAAATTTATTCATATAATAATAGATTCCTGAAGTTAAATATATTTAAATTTAGAATTTATTGGAATAAGTCTTTAATTATGTAAACTGATACAAAATCAAAAGGCAAACAAATTCATAATCTGTTTAAATAGTAGGTTAAATCTTAATTTGATGAAATTAATTTAATTACACCTGTCTAACAAAACTACGTGTTTTTGAAAAATTAAACAAGTACTAATCGCGTTATTTTATCGAAATTAGAAATTATTAACTAAATAATTTTCCATATTTTTTTATGCATCGAAAAAGGAAAAAAATATGCCTACCTTTTTTCTTACAAATACACATTAACATATCTAAAAACTCTCTCGCATTGCAAGTAAAAACATAAAAGAAAAGTAGAAGATGTCGGACAGCGAAAATACGGACGGCTCGTGCGCCGATTGGAACATAACAAAAGAGTGGTTGGAGAGTATGCTACAGGAGCATCACGGAAAAGATTCCAAACCCACGGTAATCGACTTTACTGTGCGCCCAGGCTGCAATTCCGGCGAGAGTGTCCTTAGCGACATCCTTGCGGTGAACGTCGAGTACCAGTTGACACCTGAGCAACCAGCAACTAAGCTCAGTCTCATCGTTAAGCGACTGCCCCAGGATCCCTACAGCCGCTTCTTTGTTACTGAAGCCCAATTTGATTTACGGGAGATAAGGTTTTACACACAGGTATGCAACACATGTACGCCTATATTAGGCTCAAAATAATTTTTTTTATATTATTATTTTTATGCAACGATTCAGTTTTGTATGCATACTCGAACAGATTAATAAGTATCTACTTTGATGATATGACATGCCTCGTGGCATCGCAATAATAAAAAAAAAAAACAAAAGTTAGCAAATATTTGACAATTTTTTTTATAGAAAAATATTGCACTTACAATGTAATGTTTATATAGTCTTTTTACAATACCATGATTATTTAAAATAATTTTAATTGTACATAATAAATTAAGTTTTAGATGTTTAATTAAGTTTAATTAACGAATTAAGTTTTAGATGTTTTTCTTATTAAAGCAACTAACAATAAGTGAATTCAAATATTTATTTATTTAACAATATTTTTTGATATATAAGTAATTAAAAAAAATTGTTAATATTAAGAAGAATAAAATTGTTTTTTTTTTAATTAAAAAATAATTCTATAAAAAGATGAATTAACTGTTCTATTGTATTTCGCATAAATGATCTACATTCTATTTAAAAATAAGGTAAAGTAAATTTATTTATAATGAAATTCATCTATTATCAAACTTTATTAAAAAAAGTAATGAAAATTACATTGAAATTTAAAAATATATATTTTAAAGTCAATTCAAATAATTTTTAGCAATTAAAATAATTAACTGATTATACTCGTATTTATAAACTCAAGTAAAACTCATCATTAGAAAATGGCCCGATACAAAATTTTAGTAGTAAATTTAATTATACAGTTAAAACCAAATTTCAGTTTTGCATCTTAAAAAATTTATTATTATTTTGTTACAATTACATCTATCTGTGTCAAAAATTAAGATATGAAAATAGACCTAAAACACTATCATTGTTTTCTAAAGCATTTGTAAAACGCTAATAATATACGGGGTATTTTACGCGTAAATCATGTATATCATTGTCCATGTATTACAGGTCGTACCAGATCTCGAGGTATTCCAAAAGCAAAACTGTAACGAATCAATGAAAATCGAGTTGCCAATACCTCGTTGCATTCACGCACACTATAGTCCAGCAGGTGGTACTGAGGACAGTCCTGAACCACCCGAGTCCTTCCTCGTGCTTGAGAATCTTGGACCCAAGGGTTTTGAGGGTGCTGAGTTTTCACGAGGTCTTACGCTCAAACAGGCTGAAGCAGCGCTCAATGCTGTTGCAAAAATTCACGCACTCTCGCTTACCCTGAAGGTGAAGGAGGGCAAACCCCTATCCGAGAGATACCCTTTTCTGTTTCAGACGGCAAGAGCCACCGACTCTTACCAACAGTTGGGTAAGAATAAATTTTTTTCTTCTAATGTGAAATATCAGCCAAATGTCAACATTTTTTATAAAAATTAAAATTGATGATTGCAAAAGTATTTTAAATGGATTATTTATACGAAGTATTTTGAAATAGAACGATAACTTCCTTTAGATTATTCCATTAGAGTAAATATTCTAATACGCTAAAGGTTTTTATAATTTATATTTTTAAAAAAACATAGAAATTAATCCATCACCTACAATTTATTCATATTTGAACTTATCGTTTATTTTTTTGTTCTGCAGTGGAACGGGGCCTCCCTCAGTTAGCTCGCTTTCTAGAACGACGACCGGGCCTTGAGAAAGTGCTCAAAGCTCTACTAGCTTTACGACCACGCACAAAGGAGGTCATTGCTAATCTCCTGGCCCCGGAGGATCCACTAGCTCTAATTACACACACGGATTTCTGGTGCAATAATTTGTTGTTTCGTAACAGCGAGGACGACACTAGCGAATGCGAGTGCGCCGTTCTCGACTGGCAGATGGTCACATATAGCCGTCCGACCAATGATATTGCCCTTCTCCTGGTCAGTAGTTTGCCAACTAAGCTCAGACGCGAGCACACGCCTGCACTTCTCGATAATTATTGGATGACGTTAACTACCACCTGCATTGCACTTGGACTTGATATCAGCAACGAACTAAATTATACCAGATCTGATCTCGATGAAGACTATAGACGTTCTCAATTGTTGGCATTATTACTGTGCATTGGATCCGTTGATGTTGCTCTGGGCGATCCCATGACAGAGCAGCGACTCATCGACGTTCTTGAGGATCTTCACAACGATGGTGTACTTGTAATTAAGAATACTACCGAGTGAAAATTAAAGAAAATACGAATTTACGAGCGTTTTTCACGTGATTTTTCATCTCTTGTATTACCATTAATATGCCATTAAATGTGCTCTCATTCTCCCGTTGTTCTTACTATTGTATAACTATTTTCGTATTTATTTATGCATAATTTTTGTACGAGCTTACAAAATAATTATTTAACGATTTAAATAATAAGCATTAATATTATACTTGTCAGCCTCGGTTATTAATATTATATTATATTAATTGCATGGCTAAAGTAAGCACAATATGCATAAATCAGTATTTACCTTATGATGATATATTCAATCACTATATTCGATAGTATTAATATTAAGTATTTTATTTTTATTTCCAATAGTTGTACGTTATTTTTAACTAAAGAATAAAACTATGTTATAATTTAATCATTTTTTCATAATGAAAGTATTAGATTTGAAATTGATATCAGTAATTTATTGATATGATGAAAGTATAAATTTACTTTAGTTCATAATCTACACAATTACATACATTAAATTTTTGTATTAAAATTTTCAAAAGTTTTATATTCTACTGTATGGTTTGTACTACTATTGTATGAAATATAATGAAGTACATTTTTGTAATAATATTGATGAAAGCAAATAGAAATTATAGTAACAATTAATTAAATAATCTTAATCCATTATTTCTAATAGCAAGGAAAAATGACATAATCATATTAAACAAATTTGGAAAAAATTATCGGCTATTTTCAAAAGTCAAGCAATTCAATAACAATTATCAACAATATTTATAACAAATGAAATTTTTATTAAATAGAATCTATTTACACAATTATGACCCAACCAAAAAATTTTAAAAAATGACGACCTGCTTCCAAAAGTTACACAATGTAACTACACTAGTACAGTGTAACTACTATTAGTAAATTAATTAAGATAGACATTTTTATTATACAGTCTTTAAATGTGCAATTACCGCGCAATATTTATACACAAACATTTAGAAATAAGCATTCGGGATTATCTCATATGTTTCAATCATGATATATCCGTAGAAAAAAAATAATAAAGTTAAAATAATAAAATGAATATCCGCGGATTACAAAGCGATAAAAAACGATTATTTATAAACCAAAATTGTATCTGCATTGACGTTATAAAGAATCTCCTTTTGATTTATTTTTAAGACTGCAGAAAAATTAGTGACGCGACCCAAAGTTACTAACTTTAATATTAATCATGGTAAGCCTATGTTAAACTTTGATAAATAATAACTGAAAAAGTAAATAAACGATTAAATTATTAAATAAATAAATTTAAACAATATCTCCGATTTTATTACTTTACATGATTAACTAAAATTCTGTTAACTTTAATAAAACGAGCATCCTTTATTGAAAAACAATTAAAGATAATCATTGGTAACTTTCTTTTCTATTACATTTAAATAAAAAATTTGAACTTTATTAAATCATTCGTTTATTTTCTTTTTATATTGTAATATCTGTAAAAAATTGCAATCTATCCTTAAAAGAAAATGTATATGAGGAAGCTATTGTAAAGTAATAAAATACCAGTTACCAGTATTACACACAAAAAAGGATATGCTAGTGCGCATTTATTATAAATTTATTCGATATATTTACGACTGTTAGTAATACATAAATAACTGAAATTAACGAAGAATTGCATAAAATTAAATTAAAATAGAAAATGATTCTTGTGAATTTCAGAATACCTTATTTGCCAAATATATTATACTGTCACCGAAAAATAAATTGTTGGCGTATTTGTAGCTAATATTTCATCGATTCTCAAATGATTTTTTAATTTACATTTATCAAGCGCAATATTTTAATATTAAGTAGAGTCTCTAATATTTCCTAGAGTGAACGTTTTTTGTACATTCACGTGATTGTGTATGCATGCACATAGCGAATTGAAAAAACTGAAGAACACAAGTGATAAGCATAAAAAATTATTGTATCGATAACTTCATATATTATTATGTATTATGGAAAATTTTAATTATCAAGTACTTTAAAAAAGAATGAAAATATTTATTCAACATTTTCGTAAACTCTATCAGTTTCCTCTTGTAAAAAATAATTATCTAAACCGAAACAATGCCTGTCATCTGTGTAAGGCTTAAAATTTAATTGCAGCAACATCAAGATTTTTTACTGTTGGAAAGATATGATGACGTGTTTGACGATTACAGTATTTATGTCATCGTGACAAACTTAACACAAACTACGAAATTTTGTTTTTAAAACTTTTAATTGATCTTACATATTATGAAATTTTAAAGAAATAAAATATGATAAATTAAATATATCTTTAGAATAATAGTAATTTTATAATATAGCTTACATTAAAATATTTAAAATATATTGATACGTAAACATCATTGTAAATATAAAAAAAAAACTGCCAATTTTGTTAAATAAAGGAAGATTACATTTTATTTTAATCAATTTTTTCAACAGTATATGTAGAATCATGAAGTTGGAATAAAGACAAACTCTTGACATTCGAAAGCATGAAATAAAAAAAATTCAAAACAAAAATATTCTACGTATTTCTTTACATATTATTTTACGTATTTACAGAAAACAGAACATTCGTGTTCACTATAAATGACATTAAAATCTATTTTTTAAAATTTTTTTTAAATTCGATTTTACAAAAAATTGCGTTATGTTTAATTAATTGTGAGAGATATATAATACTGATGTAGAACTTAATGTAAAAATTGAAAAACAAATTTAGTATTTATTAGAAAATTTATTCAAATCTAGAAGTAAACCGTCTTTCTGCAAATATAACTGTTTAAAGTTTTATTGTTCCTAAACAGGAATAAATTTAACACTTTTAAAAATGCTGTGTTGCAAAATTTTCGGAAATAAATTAGTCCTTCTATATATTGATTACACATAATTTAATTTGAACAAAGTTAATCCATTCGATTTCATTATCTTTCAAAACCTAATTTAAATGCAGGGTTTTAAACTTTGTAATCTGAATCTTCTTGTTTAAACAAAAAATACGAAAGTTTGAAGTAAACAAAGTAATTAAATTATTTATTTATACATTAATAAATATATTGAAAATGTTGCTTTTAAGAAATACTCATTAGTACAAAATAAATTGGTTTCAAAGTAAAATAATAAAATATTTTTATATCTATATTGAATAGATTTATCTTTTCAATAACAAATTTTTTATTTTAAGCAAATCATGTTGAACTTTATTATCATATTCTATTATTTCTACTTAATAAAATGATGTATATATAGTAAAAAAAATTGTTTAAATAAAACATTACATTTATTTATAGAAACATCTTTTTAGAAATAGTTATTCGAGTTGACACTTTATATTGTAAATATTTAAATATAATTTTAATTCTTTGAATAAAATTTTTATATTATGTCAAAACTATCAACCTATTAATATCTTATTAAAAAATATTAGTATAATAATTTTTTTAAATGTTAATTTACTTAATTTTAAATCATATTAATGTTTTAATTACAAATCAAGCAATGTAGTTTTGTAATAATAATATAATATTTGTAGTAAACTATATTTTTCTGACAAAAAATTCTTTTATATACTTACCGATGCAGTAACTCCACCTGCAACAAAAGCATTTCTCTTATGCTTATTGGCTTTTCTGTATCTAGTATACAATTTTCGTCCAACCCAAACAGGAATGCCTAAAATGTTTTTATAAGTTTATTTAAAAATTATTAGAGAATCTGTACCCTTTATAAATATTAGATTATATAATCTCGTTATACCTATAATCATCGCTGGTATGGCAATGCCGGCTACAAGGCCAATACCTACTGGAGCACCAACCAGTGTACCAAGTTGCCAGAGTATCTTCTTTTTTCTAGACCACGGCTTTTTACCCCAAAACGTGCAACCAGATGGACTAAAAAAACAAAGAATATATTGCAATATTTATAAAAACAATAGTATTTTGTGATATTATTTTTTAAATTTAAAATATTTAAAGTAAATACAACTAAATTTTAATGAAATTATTAATGAATTTTAATAAATTTACGACATTGTAGATCACATAATTTCATAAAATGCTATATCAATGCAAATTAAATAAAACTATCATTAATAATTTTTATAACTTCCATGTTTTATAGCAAATGAAGTTTTATTAAATCATAAATTATTGATAATTGTACTTTTTTTACCTTAGATAATGAAGATCACTGATCTCTTTCATACAAAGCCAACAAAATTCTGCAGCACACATAGCACATGTCATGTGATTGCAGCTTCCATCATCCAATTTAAAAATAAGAACTTGACATCTGGGACATGGTTTAATATCATCTCCTAATTAAATATACTATATAAGTTACTTTCATAAATGTTATAAGATACATTAATATATGTAATTATTTTATAAATAAAACTTTAAATTGTATTGTAAATAATCAAAACATAATTAAAATTACGCACTGTGTTGTGAATCACTCTGACTAAAGCTAAGAGATGAACTGCGTTCATAATACTGCGAACGTTGAGCTCTAGCTGCATCACATGTTTGATTAGGATGCCATCGTGCTTTGCAGTGATAGCAAAAATAAGAATCACAACCTGGTCTTCCACATCGTAATTTTGGACACGAAGCACATCCTGCAGCAATTACAGCGAAACTACAATCTGGTGCTGGACACCATCTTGCATCAGGTTCTACCGCAAGAACACGTCTAACCATAAAATCTTCATACTTTTCAAGCTGAACTTGATTATTCAGAATCATTCGAATATCTAAATATATAATGAATATTTATTTAAATATTGCATACATTTATTTAAAAGGAAAGTTTCTGTTCTAAATAAATAATTTCATAATATTCTATCGTATCCCTTATACTAACCATTTGGATGCAAAGGTTCTGAACATTCAGGACAAGCTATATTAACTCTAGATTCAGATATTTCCACTCTAAGGTATTGTTGAAAACAATCATAACAACTGCGATGATGGCATGATTGTATAATAGGAAATAATTCAACTGGAAGTTCAGCTAAACACAAAGGACATTCTGTCAATCCATTTTCAGTACTCTAAAACATTAAATATATACTTTTTAATATATTTACTTAATATATATACTTATTTTATATTATTACAATATTTTATTTTATTTAATATAATAATTGCATAATAATTATGAACTATTAAAAAAAAACATTCAAACACAGTATATATCTTTAATCCTAGTATTATATGCACAAAGGAACATAAGTTCTTGCATTAAATTTTACCTTTCCTGCTGTTGATAAAGTAGACCCTTTGCTGGAAGCTCTTTGAAAATCCACATTATTATATAGTAAATGATTGGGACCATTGCTAACCTTAGCTTCACCTTTCTCAATATCTGATAACTTATTTAATGAATCTTTAGCTGAAATAAGAAATACAAAGAATTAAATTAAACTGATATAGAGATAAATAAATTAACATCTCTGAAAAAACTTAGTTAATAATGCATATAAATAACTAGAATTGAATATCAATTTACCTTTTGCATTGCTATTACTAGAAGAGGATGGTCTAGAAATACGTCGACCTATTAATGGACTTGTATATAAAAGTCTTCTTAAAGAAAAACGTGGAATCAGTCTTCGAGGTCTGGAAGTTATGCCACTACAACCTCCTGATCCAACCTCAACGTCCTTAAGCATTCTTTGACTTTATCAATTTACCAATCTGTCATAATTGCGTCATAGAGACAAGTATACCAGAATTTTATTATAAAATAGTAAAAGCTGCAAAGAATAAAAGTTTTATATTCATTAAAGCTTAATAAAAAAAAAATAATAATAAATAATATAATAAAAAAATAATTTGGTATTACAAGATATTTATATAATAATTATTAATATACACTTATTAAATTCAAATATCAAATATATACATATAAAATAAAAGGTTCATTTAAAAAGAATAAAAATTGGTACTTTGAAAGCATATCGTCAAACAAAGAATATTTTATTTTTAATATATAAGAAATAACCAGGAAAACATATTTAAATACACGTTTAAAAACCATTTTTTTTTATTAAAAAAAATTTGAATGTGATTTTAAAATTCATGTTGCATTATATGATCGAGAAATGAATAAACTTTAATAAATGACATTTAATTTCATTGAATTCAGTTTTTTATATTGAATTATTAATATTTGTATTGTTATAATTAAAATTATTATTCTAAAAAATTTGATTGAAAACTAAGTATTTTTATTTAAGTAGATACTATTAAATATTATAAAATTAATTTAAATTAAATAAGATATTTATTTATATACATAATACTTCATTTTTATTACTCAAGTGAATTGTAACGATTTTGCTTATCCAAAACCTAAAACTCAATATTTATTGCCTATCAAAAATTAATTTTCGTCATAAGCTATACTTTTAATCGTGTATATACGAAAACCAAGCTGGACTTAATTTTCCAAAACTTGTTTCTACCCAAATAAAAATTTCGATTCCCATGAGTTTTCTTACGTGAGGTATTCATTTCTGTGACTGAACACACCCCAATAAGTATTAAAAGTTTTCAGAAAACTGATTTGAAATAAAAGAAAACTCCACTCTTCAATGTTCACTTAATGCACTTTTCTCATAAAACAGACATACCAGCAGCAGAAGTATTAACACAACTGATCCCTGAAAGCGTAAGGGGTCTAACGAACACGGACAAAAACGAAAGTTTCCGGGAATATGATTTCGTGATCGTACGACGATATATAAATATATAATATACCTGAATAATTTTTCACACGTCACGAAATGTATCATGTTAATATATACAGATACAAAAATGGATTATAAAAGTAAAATGAGAAACATTAACGCACCTTCGTTCTCGTTGTCGTCGTCGTACTCGCCGTTATCTTTCTTTTTTCTCTCTCTTTCTCTCTCTCACTTACTCTTTAATTTCTGTGTTTCTCTTTGTCTTTACTTTCCACACATATATGCGCACGCACCACACAGTATATATATGTGTACACAAATATCTGTATCCTTATCTATATACCAACATATCTATCTATTTATCTTTGTTCGTGATTTCCCGAACGTTTTACCCAACGCCATGTATCGATGCAGCTAATAGGTAAACTTAGTTTAATACGTATAATACATGTGATACGTGTACTTTACACATATGTATCTGCATAACCTCCAATTGACTATTTGAATTCTCTACTTCTGACGTACGTCGGAAACCCAACCCAAAATACAAACACAACCACATCAAGGCACCCTCTTACAAAGCAAACTCATACGTGTGCACTTTGAAGCAATTAAAATTATGTTGGCAGCAACGAACTATGACCATGAAAAAAGTTACAGATCAAGTGTTGTCACGACTACAAATGTTCAGTATAAATTAAGTGATTAGCCTTATTTGAACGCCTCTACCGGAAAAATACTAAAATCATACGCATATAGTGAAATCACATTGAGCTGAGACGAAAGAAAAAATTTATATGAGTTATGAAAAATAAGATACGACACGAATCTAGCATTTCTGAACTGATAACATTTTCTTATTTACAATTTTTCATTTTGTACAAAAAAATTTGATATTATTTAAATCGTTATTACATTTTTTATATAAATTATTTATTTTATAAAAACGTTAATTTTAATTAATCCTCAATGAAAATAATTTAAATATTTACAAAAATTAGTATATTTAATATAAGTAGATTGAATATCATTTTACTTAATTTTTTTCTACTATTATTAACAACAATATTCTGGTCCATATGAATATTATAGTTATCCAAACCTGGAAACAATTTCATTTTTTATAAAACAATAATAAATTTATTTGTAACGACAATCCTATTGGTTCATTTATATTATTAATAGTTTTCATCAATATATTAGTTATATTCTTCAGTTATTGAACATTGTTACACATTAGGAATTAAATAATAAATTTAATTATAAAAATAATTTTATTTGTAAATATCCAATAACATAAGTACATATTGTATTTAAAAAATTTATAATATCTACCAATGGATAAATGAATTAAGCTAAACTAAAAATTTTATATCATTTTTTAACATTTGCAATAATTTTGTTAGAAGTTACTGATGGAAATTCATTAAATAAATTAATATGAAACTTGAATATATTACAAACCTAGTAGAAAAAAACTAAGGATATATTAGAACTATTTGATAAAATAAAATAGAGAACAAATATATTTTTGTTTAATCTTGGTAGTATGAATTCAAATAAAGCTCTACTTTTAAAATAAAAGTAGGTAAATTATGTAAACAAAATTAATTTAAAATTATATTTCTTAACATTGTCTAAAAAATTAAAATTTAATAAATGAAAAAACTTTATTAAAAAAAATGCTGTTACATATGTTTTACATAGATACCCTGGTATTTTTAAATACTAAAAAATTTAATTATATATTATTGATTTTATTTATAAAATTATAGATCATTTAAATACATTAGTATTAACACAATAAGCATTCATAATATAAAATTCTATTAATAATTTAAAATTAATAATACACAATTTATATCATGGATGTTAGAAGCTTTTCTTATTAGATGGAAAAACAATACAAATTATATATAATATTATACTATAATACTATACCTGTAAAATAATAAACATTTAGTTGTTATTTCTACACAGATAAGTTCCAGATTATTATGTCTTAAGATGAACTGATGAATAAGGGTATTCGAGTCATCCTTTAAATTAATGACGAAATAAAACAATTTCTTTTCAAACCAACTTTTATAATAGCTATATAGGTAATTGAAATGAGGTATCAAGGAATCATAAAGGAAAACCGCTTTCATGGAGTATAAATATAATTACGGTTGATATTTTCGAAATATGCTGATAAGTTCTATGTTAAGTATTTTTAAAGATTCTAATTTATAAAAGATAAAAATTACGTAAATTAATACAATGTGTACAAACACGATTTAAAAAGGTTAATTTATAATTATAAGTTAACACTATCGATAAACCATAAAAATGACTAAGTTACGAAAGAATTTTAACTCTCGAACCTCACCCTTTTTTACCGCTAACATTATTGAATGCGTGTTATAGAAATTGAGTATAATAAAAAATTGATAAGTTAATCTAAAATTTATATATATTCGCGAAGGACTAAGAGAAATAATGCAATCAATTTCATGTACATAAACTTTTTAATCACATACTTTGAGAATTTGTACAAAAGGTTTGAAAAATACATCGGAGATGGCTGTCGAAGATTGACAGTTTCGTACGAAAAACTACCTTGTATTAAAACCACAAATAGTAAGATGCACCTTTTGTAACAGACTTTAAAATACAAATCTAACTTGTAGATTTTATTTCTTTTACTTTCTTGAATAGATTATTTCGTAAAACAAAATATTATGCACAACAAATATGTACAGTCGTGTGTGTGTGTGCATAACAATACAGTATCATTGATAAGAATTGAAAATTAAAGTATTTTACAATATAACACAAGCTTTAAAAATCGTTAAAAACATCTAAAGACTAGAAACAAGATAAAATCACTAAAATACTTACATTTTTTGTAAATAATAATATGCAATTTTTCATATTAAGCCCGCTTGATGGTATAAGAAACAACCTATAGAAAAAAATGGAAAGGTTTTACATTTACAAAATGACAAAATTATAAATCGATAATTTTTCAAATATTTAATCTTTACATTAGCGTTTTTACTAGTAATACCTTTATGAATAATTATATAAAATATTCGTGGTTGCTGTATCAAATTTGGAGAAATTATAAATGAAACAGTCAAGTATATTCTTGACATAATAGGAACTCACGAAAGGAGGTCAAGAAAGAAAGAGAAAGCCTGAGGTAGATACATTATTTTTCATGTAGAATAAAAATTATCGGTTAAATACACTTAAAAATAGTCTTTACAAATTTGAAAAATAAGAATTAGTAATAGAAGACCATATTATTAAAAATTTATCATATACATTTAATTAATTTTTTTCTTGCAAGTGTATTTTTTCATCAATAAACAGCAATTATTCTAATATATTTAAATAATGATTCAGTTACATATTAATAAAATTAGAAGAAAAATCTAGAATATATTTATATTAAGTTATTTTAATACAAAAATCGAAAGAAAATAAACAAAAAAAATTAAATGATACCATTAATAAAAATTATAACTGAAATAATAATTTTTCATAGTACATGCATTTACTTGTATGGTAAAATATATTCTTTAAATACCAATTGTGAAATAATTAAATATTTCCTAACAAAAAGTCATTTTATAAATTTTATAAATTTTACATCTTTAACATTAAAAGTTGAATTAAATTTTTTAAACGTTTCAGATGAACGGAAAGGAAATTTAAAAAATTAATCGTTAATTATTTATATGAAATAATTATTAAAGTATTATCATATTATTTATATAATCATATTATTATATAGATTATTTGTAAAAACACACTAATAACGTCAGATGAGAAAAATGATACATGCATGGTAATAAAATAAGGTAAATATAAAATATAAACATTTGCATAAAATAAACAATAACCAAAAAGAAAAAATTTGACTACTAGCAACTTTTTAAAGTAATCAGACATGAAATAAATGTATTGTGAGCATTTAGCTAAAAAGAAAAAAAATTATATCTAGTTCTAGTAAAAAAATTGGAAAAAAACTACTATGATGATCTAAATTGAAAATGAGAAATATTAAATTCAAATGTTATACATTTTCGATTAATAATTTTTAATAAATCTTAGTACTATACTAAGAAAAATAAAAAAAATGATGAACAGTTAGTATAGCTGAATTCTGAAATAGTAAAAAAGGTTAATAGAAAATATACAGTTTATTTTTAAATTGCAATGTATTTATTGTTTTATTTTCTATTCATAATACTGTATAACATACAAGAAATGCACTTTAGTGAAACCTACAGAAGAAGAGAATCTGAATGTCGAACAGTACCTCGTGTCCTTATCTTTTGTTGCCGAACTGTTTTTTCTTTCTTGCGGTGTTTAACGTTAATTTTTGTTTAATTATTATTTAATTAGAAATTACAATTTATAATAAATGAGTTTGTATTTGCTAGCTTCCATCTATATTCTCCAAAAAAATTAAGCTCTTTTATTTTTTCAAGCACTTTTTATATCGTTTAAAAAGTCTTTCTTGTACAACTTACAAAAAAAAATACAAAAAATTTAAAAAAATGATAGCATCGATTAATCGCGTTAATGAGCAATTAAAATCTTCGGGCTTGACCAGTGTTTCATTATTCGAATGTGACCTTGAACTTAATGTATTTTATTTGTTTCAATTTTTATTCCTTACAAATCTTTCTCTCCCCTATAAAGTTGCGCGAAACTTATTCAATGAAATAATTAAATTTACATCAAGGTTTCTATTACTTCTTAGCGTTTTTATATTTTTCTTCATATTCCATTCTAATTAAAGTCATGGTCAAAAAATAAATACCTCTTTAATTAAGCGAAAAAGTCATAAGAATTTGTGCACAATGACTAACAATTTAGACATTAATAATCGCATTATTGTGGCACCCGGAACAACGCACCAAACTTTCAGAGTTTGATGAGGATCAGTAGCGTCCTAATGATGGTTTTTCGAATAACGCACAACATGGGCAGCCACGTAAACAACGCGATCGAAGCATCTCCAACAAGGAGCATCACCGAAATGCATGGAGTCAAACTTCATCCATTGTTTCAATATCCTCATCAGTCAGGCTTTCATACTACGAGTACTCGAAGTCTCAAACTCTTCGAGCCGTCATACTCACTCCACGTAACAACCTCTGTATAACAACGCGTTGTTTCCGGCTTCTTGATATGGAATCGAGATTCATTGCATACAAAGTAAGAATCTTTCCAAAATATTTTGTATTTTATGTTATTTATGAAACCATGTTCTACAACAATTTGCAATACTCTGTTTTTTAAACCGTACTCGAATCAGAGCTCTCACTTATTATAGTGCGATTTTAACTTTTGCAAGTTTGCTCGAAATCTCTGGGAAGAGAATAGAGTTACATTTGAAAACCTCTTCGTTGAGGCTATTTGTGATACAAGATTCCAACTACCTCCGATTATAGTGGTGTACCTTGCCCACAATTGCGTCATTTTGTAAATCCTTATGATCTACGTTTTTTTCTACTTCTCTTCGACTATTTTCTCATTTCATTCTCTTAAAAGTGTAAAAAGTAAACACGCATTAAAGGGGGAGTAATAAATCGTTCTTTTTAAATTCTTACAACGCTTTCGTAGCACTTTTTTCGTCACTTTCCATTATTTTACGGCTTTCCGCATTTTCTCTATTTATTAAACTAGTATCAAATATATAAAAACATATATTATGGGCCCGTCAAGTCTGCTCGATTTACACGATATAATACCTCTTCTCTCTCTCTCTCTCTCTAATAATTCTTGTTTACATATATTCGTAATATCACGTTTTTAACAACAGTTTGATTGTATTGAGCAAAATAACGGCTGCTCAAGAAAAAATATAACAAAGGCTTCCTCTCGTTAGAAAAACACCCTAATCTCGACCCCCTACCCCATTTCGTTTTATTTTATCAAATATTTTTTCATTTTTATTTCTTATATTCCACTAAAAGGTCCTTCGCTCGTTATTAAAAAACGACCGTTGTTATGTTTACAAATTTAATTAATTATTTTCACCTCTAAGAAAACAATATTTTAAGAATATTTATTCCTATAATGTTCAATATTTTATCATTTATTTGTCCAAATTACAAAGATTTTATAATTAAAAAATAAATAAATAAAAAACAGATTATCTAATGTTGAAGAGTAAAATCTCTAAAGTAATTTATGATACTCGAGGGAATATTGAGAATATTTGAAGTCAAAGAAAATGAGATAGAGGATCCTTCCAATTCAGCGAACAGGTACTTCATATTATAATATTGTAAAAGGGAAAGAAAAAATAATACACCTTAAGGTCGCTGCGAGGCTCAATTGGATATCCATTAGATGAATATAAATTTTGACTAGAATCTGTCGTGTCGTCCTCCATCTTATATAAAAATTAAAATGGGCGACGTTGTGTAAAGAATTTTTCCGCTGCGCTTATTTCGTTTTAAACAAACCTTCAGTGTTTACTTTATAGAATAGGATACACAGTTTCTACATGTATTCCGGCAAACGAATATTCTTTATGCATTACGTTTTATATTTTACATGTTAAAAAAAGGTAGCTATGTTGTTATTACAAATAGAACAATAAAAGAAAAATATTTCGCGTTTATTAATGCTCCGCACGCTAAAGGCGTATACAAAATAAACATTGACGCTTCGTTTGTCATCAAATCATCGATAAATTTCTTTGATTCGAAGAATATCAACCTTGGCACGCTCGGGAATAAGAAAAAACGAGGGGAAAACAAGATTTCTACGCATTTGTAACATAACAGGGCTTAGATTTAATATAAAAAAGAAATGAAACACAACATTAACAGTTCTTTCATCTATTCGCGGTACCGTCGGATCTATTAATCGCGAGACAAATACAAATACTAGCTACACAACAATGACAAAATTAATTGTCACATTTTATATTTATATAATCGCTGTAGGAAGAAGTATTGATCATTTTGTCCATCTTTACTTTATGTGAACAACAATTTCAAAAATGCAAAATAACTGAATCCTAATTTTGAAAAAATTTTTAATTTGATTTATGTATTTAAAACTAAAATAAATTTTTTTACAGCACTTGCTAATCAAGTAAGTGTAAAAATCACAGTTAAATTAAATGAAAAATAAAATAAAATTTAAGTATTATATCAAAGTATTTAAGCTTGATAACCAAAACATTTATTTCGGTATTTTAAAATTTTTTCCTCAAATTACAACTTTTACAAAATTTTCAGAGTCAGTGCAAAGTCTATAATGTATGTGTGTAGTAAATATGTATATTTTACGTACTTTAAAGTAAAGATTTATTCATTTTCGTCATCCGTCAGAAAAACGTAGGAATTTCATAAAATCGAACACGATGTCACACACAAAAATCAATTTAGTCAAAAAATAATTAATTTTCAATGTATACCAATAATTCAAATTTTTTTATTTAATTCGTTTATAATTATCAATCAACTATTTTCTCGAAAGAGCAGTACATTTACAACAAAAAAACTATAATGAAAAAAGTAAAAGAAAGAGTTTATACTAATTAAAAAAAAAATTTTCTTTTAAGTTTTTTCACGTTACTAAACGTCGTATTAGCAAATCATTAAGTCAGTTTCAGAGAGAAGCTTTACAATAATACAGACTCTTTTTTTTTTAAACCTTTTGTTTTGAAACTCAATAAAAAAGATGTCGAATATAAATGATACGGATAGCGGAAACAATGAAGAGGATGAACTGCATAAGCTTATTATTGATACTAATAACCCTTTTATAGAAATTACTGGTCTAACTAAAAATAATTACTAACTCAACTTGGAAAATATGCCAGAAACATAAACCTTGGGGATCAAATTCACAACATATTGTTCACATCTCAACACCCTGCTCCGCCAAGAAAAAAATGCTACAAGAGGAAATTTATTCGAGAGAACATGTAGTACTGAATATAAAGTTACATTTAACGAGGAGTACAGCATCGCTAGAGACAAGAGTCAAAGAAACAGTTGAATTAACAGCAGCATCAATTGGATTGGCATACATGAAACTTGATAAAAAAGACTCAGTCGGTATAGTATCGCTGGTCTAATCTTTAATTTTCTGGGAGGACATACAATACGTAGGAAGGAATTCAGACTTGGTCATGGAATGATAAATCATCATAAAATTGGAAAGAAAAAAGTGATTACTTGCGACTGTGTGGAATTTATGGATGTAACACCATGTTATGTGTGAGGCTATGATTTCCCACAAAAAGGGCCTTACAGCTCAATTCTTGGGTCTCATTACTACCTTATCATATGTTAAATCTGACCGTATTTATTCAGAAAAATGGAAAGTTGCTGTCAAACGCGCTCTTGCTCATATTCCAGAACTAAACAATGTACTTCAAGTTATCATAGATAAAGATCCTAGTGAAATTCGCTCCTTAATGACAATGTTATGCAATTTATGTTATACGATTACAAGACAAGTTACGCATGTTCCCACTTCCTGATGCGTTCTTTCTCAAATCATTTTCAGAGTTTATTAAAAAAAATTCATAGAAAAAAGTACACAAGCGTATCATTTCTTTTTTCTTTTCCCAATAACATTTACCCCATCGCGGACGGCTTCAGCCAATTTGAGTCTTTGGAAACCTGTATATATATACATATAATAAAGTATATATATATAAATATAGCGTATGAACTTTAAGTTTCATTTTTTAATATACATACGCTTATGCGAACATGTGTACTCATGCTAAAACGTCTTACTTTACATGAATTGGCGAGAGATTCAGTCTTCCTACTCAATATTTCTTGTTTTTTCATTGTTACATTACATGATTTTAGAATTCATTTATTTATTTTAAGCTTTAGTTTTGTCTTGTCTCTTTATTAACTGTCAACAAAGACTATTATAATTTTAATTATAATAATGCTTAATATCCTTTAGATTCGTGCCTTTTTTATTTTTATAATAATAAAGCGTTTATTTACGTACGCGATTATCACAGCGGTCAACATGCTATTTATCCCATTATAACGCCTTTATTTTATATTTGTTTGTAACTTTAAACAGAAAAAAATTAACAACAATCGGAAAGATACGCGATACGATTATACTCTTTTGTTTACTCTGACATCATCTCGTCTACGTTTCATTAATTTTTTAATAGGCGGTATAGTGTTTCATTTAAAAATTTGTTAATGTATTTGTCATAATATCGCCGGTAACTGTATATATGCGCATATTATTATACATTCTTTGTATGCATCTTAAACACGTTCTTCATTTAATCAATACATGTTCATTACAATATAAATTGAAGAAAAACTTTGCATAAATAAAATTACGTTTTAATATTGTACGTGTCTTCTTTGTGTCAGTATAAAATTTTTGTGACAGACTTTTTCTTGTACTTTTAACCATATATTTTTCAGTATGAAGTAATTACATTATAAATAGAAGTAATAATTTTCTTTTATGCATAGGCCAAAACACGCCTATCTTTTTCATCAGTTATAGACACGATTTCTCATTAAAAGTACCAGTTTAAAAAAATGTACCGAAATGTAGTCTTTTAGATTTAGATTTCTTAAACTTTTGTGTAAATAATGTATATGTTTATGCATGAGATAAATATGGTAAATTCTCCAAGTTCTTCATTCATTTACATATATATTTGTAGGCTATTTTGCTAAAGTAATCGAACAATTTGTTTCGAAGATCTTCCTTGGAAAGTTGTAGATCTAGCTACGAAACTCTTATCAATTTTATACGGATTTTATATATTTTTTATAAACATTATGAAAATAAAGCTTACAAAATTTTTTGCGTAAAATTTATTGGCCTTAAACAAAAATTTTAAACACGCATAAAAAACTTCATTTACTTTAAATGTAAGCGTGTAAAATCACACATACAAAAATTAATTCATATATCTCTTTTTTATTCACAATTTTTTAACTTGTGTACAATTAAAATCTAAATAAAAAAATTTTTTCTAATTGATGAATTCGAATGGAAAAAATTTTTACCGGTATTAAATAGTTTATTGTAGAAGGAAATGAAAAAACTAAATTGTATTAAAAAAATATTTTATGAAAATTTCTAGATAAAAAATACAATAAAATCCGATCGTGTATGTATCATATTTGATTTGATAAGCTATTTACCTCTTTTCGATTACTTTATAATAAATATTAAAACTGGAAGAAGTTAATATCTACTTCTCTATCTTTCATGTAAGTTTATGAAAATTTGTTCTCACACTTCTTCAATCCTATAAATATTTTATTATTATGTAACGAAAAATGTAAAACGAAACGAGCATGTAGACCAACAAGAGTTGATTCTAGTCGAAACAAGGGACAAGCAAAATCGTCCCATTGAGAATAAAAAAAAAACAAGAAACAAACTAACGAACCACGTAAACATCACACAATCGCTAGGCTGATGCGTGAATACTTATAATATACTCGAGATACAAGATTTTACAGGAATATACAGCGGAGGACCTCTCAACACTATATAGCCTCTTCTCGGATATTTTCTCGCTCCAGTGTGTTTATCACAATTATTCTTTAAACATTTGTGCACACTTGTCGAAAAATATATCGGTTGTTTCTACGATACACGTATAAATTGTCGCTAAATTATGCCTCAGTTAAAGAGAGAGGAACGAGATGGGCGCGAAAGATTTCTCTTCCATCTTTTTTTAATTTTTTCCTAATCAATTATTTCGGATCTATATAATCGTGTATTTCATAGAGCGAATTCGATTGGCCTTTTACATTTTGTTACATTTTTTTCATTTTGTTTATCCTTCGCCGCGCACATAGTCAAAGCATATTATAGCATACGATATATCAATCTTCGAGAGATAAGTATAACACATGATATGACCCTTATGTGTTTTATAACTTTCTTTTATGTTTTATTTATTGTGTGCTGCCGAAAAACGCCCTTTCACAGCTTCTAATTTTGTATTATTTTTCAATAAAACCGACGAGACGCGATGCACGATAGAAATAGCCGGCTACTTTATTTCTTCTTCGTTTGTTTATTTTTCTTTAAACTTTTTAATAACGCTACATCATACATATCACAGAACTACGCGGACACCCGCCCATCGCGACATTTCACACGGCGACACTTTTTGCGATCTTGGCCTTTTCTTATATAAAAAAGAAAACACTTCGTTTTCTTTTTTTTTACTATAGATTTTGTTATTTCTACAAAATTTATTTATATTCTGTGAACATAGTAACGCGTTAAGTTTTACGCCTCACTAGAACAGTATCATCAACAAAAATTAGAATTTACTTGAAAATAATAAAAATGATCTTTGATTGAACTTATGTTGTTATAATATTAACTGTTAACGATACTTTCCTTAATTACGATAACAAACAAATTTCACGATGTACAACGAATACTTAGTTACTTTTTTCTATTCTTCAGTTTTCCCCTTGCTAGGAACTCTCAATGCTAATATCACACGAAATTAATTATTTGTTATATTCGCAATTCTAAGGAAATGTCAACGCTGCCAAGGAGAAAAAAAGAGTCGCATACGTGTGTTCACTTTTCTTCGTCAAAAAGGCCGCGCACGGCGTTGCCGAAAAAATTCGTGATTTTCGATAAGGGGTGCACGCAAATGTGCGAAAGCCTCCAGTTCGTTTCTGTCCTTTCTAACCTCATTTTTCTGCTATATTCGAGGTTTCGAGGAAAAAAATATATTTGCATGTATATATTTTGAAAGGATTATCGACTGACACTGCGCAAGCAAAATATTTGCTTGTGTTTTCCTTACAATCTGTGCGTTTTTCAGTTCGCGAAAATGGGGGAAAAATAACGATAGCAGACGAAATTAATGTAAAATAAAAGAGACGCGTTTCAATTAACATTATTCGCATTTGTGTGCACATATATTAATACAAAAATTAAACGAAAAAACTGGAGGCTCACAAAAAAGCACTGAAAGAGCTGCTACGGATCATTACATTGCTGCAATTTACTTAACGTCTTTTAACAGCATGGCCCAAATTCTTTTTTTGTATTATGTTATTAACTTCTCTTTGCTCGCTTCAGTTTTCGTCTGTCTCGCTAAACGTGACTTATGAGCACGATACAACGCAAGATAAGCGTGAAAAAAATGCGCGCAGTTTTTTAAAAATAAAAAATTACATGAAGTAAAGGTCGTTTAAACATGTGGGTATTTAACAACATTTACATAACGATGAAAGGAAGAATTGATACGCATTTGGACGATTTATGATTTGCTTATATATCAATATATCGTAGAGTTCATTATTTACTTTACGTAATTAATCAATAAAGAACTTTCGGACCAGATATGAAAAAGTACGAAAGATACAAGGGATGAAGTAATAATATATAAAAATAATAGTAATAATAATAAACAAGCAGGGAAAACGTTATCTACACACGAATATTAAAGAAACACAGGTGTACTTTTGCAGTTCTTTTTCCTTAGAGATATATTCTCTTGCATCGCAGATGCAGAAATATAATCAAAGCTGAAACCTCGAAATGCCCCAATTCCCTGGTGTTTTTTTTATTTCGTGTCGCGGACATGGACGTTACGCAAATATTTTAACCTTCGAACGCTTTTGTGAAATTACTCGTCGCAAAAGTAGCGAGTATGTCATTTATTATAAGCCTTTGCGTGACTACTGAAATTTACGATTAATTTTTACATATTAAATAACTGTTTTGAGTTAAAAAAATGATTTAAACATTCTTAAGTACATTTTAAATTTTTATTTTGTAGATTAGTGACCGATAAATAAATAATCAATACTTTTATAATAAAATAGCTTTTTTAACAACGATCAATTTTATAATACTCTTGTAATTAGCAATTATTAATCGCTGCTACTGCGACTAGCAATAAGAAAACCATTCGCGCTCGATCGTGGTTTAAACGAGACTATTGCGTTTTTACACTTTTACGGTTTTGTTTCTATTAGATAAAAAAAAATCTCAAACGCTTTGTCCATTATTTAGAATCTTTTATCTCTCTCTCTTTCTCATTTTTAACCACATTTTTTAACATCATCGTTCGTTGGACTAACAATCGATTACTTGCAATACAAAAATAAGATACCGAGCTTCGCTCCAGTGAATGCACAGCCATATGAGACTACGCAACCGATTACTTCCTTCTTCCCTATGCTCTTCCTCAGCTACCTCTCATTATTTTTCTTAAACGCCTATCTTTCGCTTTTTCATGGTTAATTAATTTTTTAATTACAAATTACGCCTGTTTGAGTCGACCATTGCGCAAGAAAAAATCTACTTTCCGACTAGTCATCCATCGATTTATTACTTCTTTTATTTTTACTTTGACATTAGAACAGCTTTGGAAGATCGAGATATTCCCTTAGCGTTTCTTACTTAAATTTCTTTGTTGCATAGAAATCTCATATTAATCTTTAAACTAACTGTTAAAATGCTTTTTGTATCGTTTTACTTTGCGTAGCATCTTTTTTAGTTACACTCGTCTATTTATCACGTAAAGTAGAAGATCGAATCCGGCTCGAATGTATTAAACCATTTTTCAACATTCGCATTATTTTATACGTAGTAACTTGATATTACTGTTTTCTCGTCGGAAGAAAAGCTGCTTCTCTTCTATGTCTGCGTGTACGTTAAAAATACGGACACTCTTTACACTTTATTAGTAGGTAAATAACGCGATAACCTAACAAATTTCTTTTACTTATTAATCGAGCTGTGTTGGCGATAGTTACTTTCTCCTAAAATCGACTTTTAGTTTACCTTTTCTGAGCATTTTAAATAAAAAATGAGCTCTTCGTGCGCTATTCTCTTATATCTCTCGTTTCGTCGGTAAATATAAAGAGAGTCGTCTAGTTTCCTTGTTATACACTCGACAGATTATAAATAAATTATAAATTATTAATCCTATAACCCACACCCCCCTTCTATATGTTTCGTGCATTTCAGAAAAGCATACAGGTAGTATACATAATTTTAATCGCAAGAGGATTACGCTATCAATTACCACAGAGATGACCAAAGATTGTGAGCTACACTTGTGGTCATGACCAATATTTAATATTAATATTATAATATATATATATATATGCATATCGATATACCATCGCTAATGAGCTAAATCCCTACGTTCAAACTCGACTGGAATGTGCTTTGTAAGAAACGAATCTGTCATTCGAATCAGAAAACGAGCACGTCTAAACTTTTATCGTTTTGTTTCCTTGCATTCATATACGATTTAATTAATTTATCCGTATCTGCTTTTAAAATTTACAGACTTTCGCTTAGTTTTACCTTTATCTGTTTGCAATCAATATAGGATTATTTTCAGTCGCATTTAAGGCGATGAATAATTTGAGCACCATTCCAGAAAAGTACGATAGTAAAGAAAAAAATTAAAAAATGAAATAAAGAACACGAGAACAAAGATTTCAAATATTACGTTAAGAACACAAATTAATAATAAAGATTTCTACCAAGGTCGCAAATTTTTTCCTTCACATTTAATTCATTTAATGAGATTAATTCTCAAGATTTGAACCGGGGTTCGTTGAATATGAAATCCAATGAAAAAATAAAAAAAAAATTTAAAAGAATACACGATAACTTCCTACATAATATAACGAACCCACCTTTTTCTTATAATTAAAAAAATCAAGAAACCTTTCCCATTATAAAGCATCGTCAATTTAGACAACGCATCACTGCTGCACCGGAGTTGGAGGATACGGGTAGCTATAGGGCGGCACAGCTTGGAACTGGCCATAGCTCATAGCAGATTGATAGGCGCAAGGATTAGCCGTAGCAATTGGCGGCCGATTCGATTGGAAGAACTTGTTGTTCACAAGATTCTGGATGCTCGAGTCTGCAGTATGAGCTCCAGACGGCATCATAAACGCCTGAGGTATTGAGTACATTCCTTGCTGTTGCTGCTGCTGTTGTTGCTGCTGTTGCTGCTGCTGCTGCTGTTGTTGTTGTTGCTGTTGCTGTTGCTGCCTGCTCTGTTGACCGCTTGGGTAAGCGCTTTGTCGATTGTTATACCGGTTGCCACTTTGATATCCGTTTCCGGTATAGTTCTGGTAACGCTGTTGTTGATTGGCATTACTCTGACCATAGCTGTTTTGAACTGAACCACCGTTAGATTGATAAGCACTGGAGACGTTTTGGTAACCATTAGATTGTCTATGCTGTATCTGTTGAGACTGCGGCTGCTGTTGCGCTTGTACCTGCTGTTGAGCTTGCACTTGTTGGTGTTGCTGTGGTTGGAATCCATTTGGAGAAGACGGTTGCTGCTGTTGTTGCTGTTGATAATTGTTCTGGTAGTTGTTTTGGTAGCCGTTTTGCCGACCGGTTTGATAGCCATTTTGCTGACGCATCATTGGTCTACCACTGACCATATTTTGTGATGATTTCTGGCTTTGATGACCAAAATGACTCTGCCAGCTGTTTTGCGAAGGGCTACTACGATTGTTTCTTGGACTTCCACCAGCAATTTGACCTTCCTTCGTGCCATTGGTGTTTCCACGACTGTGATTCCACCGTTGTCGACCTTTGCCATATTGATTTCTCTGAGAGCTAGCCATCTCAGCTAATTGAGGATTGATGGATTGACCGGCCTCCTCCAATACTGAAATCAGTTCCTTAGCTTGTCGCGCGTTGTTTGGCGTGAAATACGCATAAGCGGTACCGGCACTCTGGCAACGACCTGTCCTGCCTATCCTATGGATATAATCCTCGCTGCTGTTAGGATAGTCGAAGTTAACGACATACTTAACGTCTTCGACGTCGAGTCCGCGAGCTGCTACATCTGTGGCTACTAAAATCGCCGTTTTTCCATTTCGAAATTCTGAAAGTACATAGTCACGTTCCGGTTGTGACTTATCACCGTGAATAGCTATTGCGTGCCAACCATTGCGTTTAATAGCCTTAGTAATGTCATCAACTTTTTTTTTTGTCTCAACAAAAATGATAGTCTTGTTACCACGCTCACAACCAATTTCCCTAAGTAAACCAGTTAATTTGTTCTCTTTTTCATGTTCCTGACAAATTTCGATTATTTGTCGAATGTTGTGATTAGCTGCTAGAGTTAATGAACCTATATTAATCTGAATATAATCACTGAGGAAATCTTCAGCTAGAGCTTGAACTTCCTTAGGCCAAGTGGCCGACCACATAAGAACTTGTCTATCCGGCCTAATCTGCTCAATAATTTTACGAATTTGGGGTTCAAATCCCATATCCAGCATACGATCGGCCTCATCAAGAACAAGATAGGTACAACGTCGCAGATTCGTTGTGCCTCGCTCAAGGAAATCAATTAGTCGTCCCGGTGTAGCAATACATATCTCTACTCCGCGTTCAAGGTCTCGAGCTTGTGGACCTTTTGGTGAACCACCAAAAATGCAAGTATTACGGATACATGATGATGAACCAAAATCTCGAGCTACACTCTGAATTTGCTGAGCAAGTTCGCGCGTCGGAGCAAGCACAAGAACAATAGGCCCATCACCTCGTGATAAACGTGGTTGATTGTTGATATGAACTGTTGCAGGAAGAATGTACTAAAAACAAAAAGATAATTTTATTAACGACTTTTTGAGTGCAACCTTGCAATAAGTTATTTGTTATATATTATTGGCACTGTTTTAAACTAGTAAAATAAGATACCTATTTTATAAAAAGATTTAATTTTTTAACTAAAATTTGTAGTATTTTTAAACATAACATGTATGTTTCAATAAATTTAATACATTTACAATATAAAAATAACCTTTCTTAATTTTAATTTTTATACTTACAGCTAAAGTCTTTCCAGAGCCAGTCTGGGCAATTCCAACCATATCTCTACCACTAAGAGCAATTGGCCATCCTTGAGCTTGAATTGCAGTAGGTTCCAAGAATCCCTGCTTTCTAATTTCCTCCATCACATAGTCAGGGAAGTTACTTTCTTCAAATGCCTGTATTGGGAAGGGAGTATTGTTGCCCTTCACAGTAATCTCTTTGCCAGAGTAATACTTGCCAACTTCATCAGGTGTGCGACTTAGTATATTAACATGAGGCACATATAAATTTTTTGTAATGATTGGTAACGTCATCATTTCCCAATTTGGTTTCTTTAAAAGATCACCTGGAGATTTCTTCTGATTTTGTTTTTTATTTACTCCGTATTCAATTTGAGATTGCTGTTGGCTATTCCAATATGTACCACCACTGCCTTTTCGGTTACCGTACTCTCTGTTCCCCCTGGGTCTGAAACTGTAATATATATAAATATGATTAATTTTTCTAGTCAACAAAATCAGTTTTTTCATAAAAAATTATTTAAAACAAAATAGTTATTATATTTCTAATTGAATGCTGAACTATATTTAATTTAAAATTCAATATCTTTTTTTTAATTTTTATTACACATAAACAAGACACTGACCTTGATTGAAAAAATTTAATTTATTATATTTTAAAATAAATTATAAAAAATATTAGGTAAATTTATAAAATTTATCATTAATTAAAATCTGAATAATAGCAAAAATTAAATATAATTATATAATTAATTCTAGATTAAACAAGATAATTAATTATATATATAAATTTTTGCTATTATTGCAAATTGTTATTTAATTTATACTAGAGGCTATAATTTTATTGATTATCTGCATTTGTTATTATTTTGAATATTTTAGAAAAATATTTTCATGAGAATCTTAAATTTTGAATACATGCTAAAAATAATGTATCTCTACTACGGAAATAATGAAAAAATCTTAGAAATACTGATTACATAAGAAAATTGCATATAAAAAGAAATTGATTTTTCAATTTACTTTATTAAAAAAATTAATATATATATATCGCTTTGAATTTTTCATTATTTTTTGTTTGAAAGAGTTATAAATTTTTATTTAAAAAGATATATTAAATTATTTATTGATTTATTAAAAAAGTAAATTAAAATAAATCATAAAATATTTAAAAATACATAAAAGAAAATGCAAAATCATCTACACAAAAGATTCTGTTTACACACATGTAATGCATGTCAAATTCTCTTATTTAATCTAGAATTTTGAAACTTTTTTTATAAATAATTAGCAATACTTATTTATAATTTTAATGCTTTACTGGTTACATAAAACTTTTGAAAAATTCATCATTAGGTATGGCGGAGTTCAAAATTGTTATAGGATCTTTTAAAAATGAAAAAATTACAAAAATAATTCAAAAGTAGCCATCAAAAAGAATTATCATACAGTCTTGTTGCAAACAACATAATTGATAATTATGCATTATTATATTATCATTTATGCTGTATTATGATTGACCCAATAAAATTTGAATGTGTTTAGAATTAAATGGCAAAGATAAAAATGTCAGAAGAAAATTTAAATGCGCATATTATACAAGACACTAGATAAACAAAAAAGTTCGCGACAAGAATAATTGCCGAATTATTTTTTTTGTAAAAACAAAAATTCATAAAAATGAAATCGATAATTTAATCTACCGAAAAAAATAAAAAAAAAATGCGAATATTAATTTGGCTTTAACAAAATGGCCGTACTCGTTATATTTCTCTCACTTTAAGCAATGTACACACATTGGATAGTATGAAGTTGCGAACCAAAAAGGAAGGGAAGAGTCCACACTGTACGCCATGTTATCGATTAGATATCCGTGCAAGCGCAACAATCTAGCTAATTACTCTGTTCACAAATGAAACGCTACGATTATGATTTTGTAAAAATTACTTACGAAGTTTGATTGGCGTAACTATTGCTGTACATTTCGCACGACTAGCCTGGTGTGTGTAATTCCTCTCTCGCGCAAAGTTGATAGAAAAAACGTTCTACTTTCTCTTTGACTCCACTGCGTCTGTCTCTCTCGTAGAACGGTATCTGGTCTAGTCACGGTCTTCCGTGCGTTCAGCCGAATCAAACCTACAAATAAAAAAGCAAATTTTGTACTTTATACCTATCATACAACTTTCCAGTAACCCTCAATCGATCGGCTACCTATAACTGAATTAGAAATGAGCTTTTTAATAAAAAATAAGACCAAGGAATTGGTAAAAATTATATATTTCTTACCCAGAAACCCGGTGAACAGAGCGCAAATGGCTGACAGGCGCTCGGGAAGACGGAAGCGGGCAGCTGGCAGAGATTTCCGCTTTCGGCTCGACAGTCGAGCTATCCCCACTTATTTCTCTTCTTTTGCTTGGCCCGGGGTTGAACACGTGACCTCGGCCACGTCGACCAATCGTAACAGTCCAGCGTTCACAAACGTCAGCTCGAAATGCGCGCGCATTTGCGCGAGCTACAAATATAAATATATTTCTAAAATCGATATTGTTAGAGTAAAAGACTAGAAGAAGCTAGAAACTCCGAGAGCCCTTTTATTTGCTACTGAATTTACGTGGAGGAGTGTATGCGCGCGCGCACATACACACACATATTTATGTTTATTTTAAGCTTTTTTTTATACTTCGATGTTTACATCTTTTCAGTTTTTATGCAGTTTCACATTATACTATTATTACTACATAAGATTGTTGCAAGATTTTACTATCTTTTAATGCTTAATGATTTTTTTTAGTTATATATTCATTTCTGTAAAATATATTCAATTAAAATTTTTAAATGAATTTCAATGTTAATACAGAAATAAGTAATAACTTATTGTTAATACTAATTTCATTACTCAAGGTGTCTACAGACTCTTAAATAATAGTTTTTCAATTATCAAATAATAAATAGTTAAAATAAATATTTGAAATTTAAACTTAATAATTACGTCTGCAATTTTTGTAATGATTATAACATTGTATATAGTTTTTGTTAACAAATTGTAATAAATTCTCCAATAATTTGTAAGCATACGTATAAACATAGTAATAATTATCAAGAGAAACAATAAATTGTTGTTTTCCATAATTTAAAATTTTTTTATAAATGATATAGAAATTAGATAAATTTTCATAAAATGTAGCTACAAATCATTGAATTAGTTTTTTCGTATCTCATATCTAATATAAGAAAATAAATAATCATGATAAAACGATAAAGCTGTATTTTTCATTTATTTATTTATTATAAAATAAATTTTTTCAATTTAAATATACTTAGATTTGAAAATAATAAACATTATGAATAACTTTTAATCAAAGATCTTCAGGTATTTAGTATATTGCAACAATTTTATAGCTCGTAAATTTTATACGTAAAATTATTATCTTGTCTTAATATATATCTATAAATTATTTCTTTTTATTATTATTATTTATATTATATGTATTATTAGAAAACATAGTTGATTTTTCATAATTTGTACTTATATTATAAAAATTTTCATATTATTTAGGTACAAAAATAATAACAAATTAATTGATTATAAATTAAGAATATGATTTTTTAATTATTTTTCATTATCAATTTTTTTTAGTTTAAGTTAAAATGATTTCAATCTAAAAAATATTTAAAATAGCTTCAAATATCAACGTTCTTATGAAGTTTAAACAACTATATTAAAAAATATAATTTGTTAAAACTTTAATATCTATTGTAGGTAATAACAAGATGATGAAATAACTTTAAATCTCTTGAATTTGTTTTTAAATACAGAAATTAAGTTGTCAGAATTCGTCCGATCATTTTCATAATTGTTTTAGATTATTTTACTATTAAGATGTTTTTAATTTATATTTTGAAATTAATGTTTCTATTGTAAATAAAGAATTGGAATAAGTTTCGATGAAAACTTTGCATGTATCTATTCCTAGTTATTTCTTACTTAACCTTTTATTTGTAAAATTTATTACTGAGAAAATTTTTCAATAAAAATAAAATAAAATTTATTTTATACATATCATCTTGGCAGGATTACCACGAGGTTAGAATTTTTAAAAAGTAACAACATTATTTTAACAAATTATCGACACTTGCGTGAAGAATAAATTGTAAGATTGTATTGTATATTTAATTCAAATAGCTTTAATTTTAAAAAACAATTTTGATGAAATAAATTATTAAATGAAATATTTAATATTTTTCAAATATTTTTTTTATATACTGAAAAAATGTCTATTTTTTTCTTATAATTAATTACTTTGTTCTAAATAAAAAAAAGATTTCATCTGATACAATTTTTAATCTCATTTTGAATATTCAGCAGTTCAAAACAATAATTTTATTAGATTGATGTATTATTTCCAAACCTAAATTATTATATTTGTTTTTAATTTTTTTGTATTGAAATTTAATCTGTGAAAATTTTTTTTTTAAATAATTTTTACAATCTATTAAATTAAATTACAAAACAAATTAATAAAAACTTTAAAATTCAAAAGAAATTAAATTTATTATATACCAAAAAATAAGCAATATTAGTAAAAGATATTAATCAATATTTACATTACTATTTAATGATATTGTACTTTATATCTAAATCTATAGCCAAAATAATTATAGAATTAAATTTCATTTATTAAAGATTTTACAAATTTTGAAATTTCAATTTTAATAATGTACATTAGGTTAAAATATAAAGAATTGCATCAAGATAATTTAGATAAGGTACAGAATTTAGTGTTTCAACAAAATTTTTAAATATTAGTTACTCTTAATTCAAAACTATCCTGATTAAAACAGAAGATCATTCCTTAATAATCTAACATATTTAATCTTATAGTTGTGAAAATCTGAATTTTACTATTTATTATAATTGTAACTAACGAGAGTTATGAAATTTTTCTGGTAAAAATTATTTAATACAATAATTGAAAGAAAATTTTAAATAAAAAATTGAGAAATAATAGGATTGGATGTTAACTAATTGTTAACAAAAACAAATATTAGGTTAATAAATTCTGACATTATGTAGCTAACAAATTTTATTTTGCACTTTTATCTTAAATACTGTACAATTATAGTTTCCCAAACTAAATATAGGAATGAATATGGATTTTATTACATTGAAACACAAATACGCTCTATTCCCTGCTATACAATTGTGCTAAAAATTTATTTTTATATATAGTCAGTAATGTATTATTATAACATAATGTTGACTGTTTAAAAGAAGGACATTGAAGACATGCTTACAAATGTTAAATGAGTTTTCATATTTTTAGCATAATCAGTGCTAAAAACAACTTAAATTAATTATGATGCTTATCACTTTCATTTGACATTCTCATTGCGCGACAATTGATTTTTCCATTGTAAACTTTTTCAGGAGTAATCATCTCTCGCTACTCCAATAACTTTTTCCAATAACTTCTGGAAGGAAATACAACATTGCATTATTTATTCGCTTATCGAACAGTGCGCTGGCATAACATTAATTTTTTAAAATAAATTAATGCTTGCCTGAACGGTTATTTAAGGGACTTCGACTTCGACTTCTGCTATAACTTCGACTTCGCGAATAACTACGACTGTAACTTCGTCGACCACTTTTACCGTTTCTTTCTTTGCTTACGCTACGACTTCTACTTCTTGATAAACTGCGCTCTTTTTCCCGACGAGCAATCTTAGACCGCCACCTATTTCTGCCACCTGAAAAATTAAACATATTTTTTGAAATTCTCAAAATCTTTTAAAAAAATATATTCAAAAAAACAAGTTTAAAAATATACAATATTCGACTATATTATCATTTATTTTACATTTTCGTAGTGATATGCAATATTCTAAATATTTGTGTTATATAGATAAAATTTAAAATTAAAAATTAAAGAAATAAAATATTTATAAACAAAAAATAAATTTTTTTATAATTTTAAGACATTACATATCTATTTATTTATAATTTTTTATTCAGATTATAATGCATCACATATTTTTTATATTTTCCAATCATCAATAAACAAAACTTACGTTTCTTAAATCTTCAAGGTCTAGACAAAGAAATGTAAATCATACAATAGTATTTTTAAGAAAATTAAAACTTTTTTTAACACAAAAAATCATATATAATTATATGCAATAGAATATATTATATCAATTATTGAAAAAATATAGCCAAACTTTGATATTTAATAGGAAAATTGTATTTATGATCAAAATAACTTTTACAATTACATAAAGTGGACAGTAAATATGAAAGATAAATCATATGAAATTTTAAAAGCAATTTCAAAGTAATATTTTTTAAATAAAAAAAAATGTATGTTCAATTAGAAAAATATATTTATCATTAAACAATATTAATCTTTTATAAATAAAATTATAAGTGATAAAAGATTAAAAATTACATTAAATTTGGTTTATCCAATTAATTTTTAAAAATTTTATAATTTTAAATTATTTTTAAAAGTTGTAATAATTATTTATTTTATTAAAAGTATGCAATTGTGTTTAAATTTTAGAAAATAAGCTTATATTAATATCACTATTGTTAAATTATTATTATAAATTATTTAATAGAGATTTTTTAATATTTACACCATTTCATAATTATTGTTTGATTATAGAAATTTTTTCCATACATATTTAATGTAAAAGTATTATAACTATTCTAAAATAAATTTATTCGTATTATTAATATAATATTCTAAAAAAATATTGCAAAAGAAATGTTTAAGTTTATTTTAAAGATAATTATTTTTTGTTTAATTAGATTCTTTTATTTGATCATAGTTAATCATCTTTGATTAACTATATTAGTTATACAAACAACTGTATATAAGTAGATTAATGCACTCAAAAATATTTCATAAATTTTTTTATTTTTCAATAACATTTATTCTTTAACATAAATATAAAGCATATATTTCCCAATTAAAAACAAAATTGTTTCTAAAAAATACCACGTCAATTAAACTATATGTAGTTATATAATATATAAACTTCGAAAAACTATTAATACGTTTTTTCAAAACAAAACAAAATTTTTTGATAAAATTAAAACTCTTTAATACCTCTGTGCCGTCCGTATCCACCACCTCTGTCTGCTAATTCTAATAGCTTGGGATTGATTACTTGATTAGCTTCCTTAAGCACCTGCACCAAATCATTGGCCTTGTTAGCATTGCTAGGAGTGAAAAAGGTATACGCTGTGCCAGTTTTCTGTCTGCGACCAGTTCGTCCAATCCGATGTACATAATCTTCTGAACAGGAAGGGTAGTCGAAGTTTATAACAAACTTGACATCTTCAACGTCTGAAATGAATAAGAATAATATTATAATATAAATCCAAGTGTACATCTGTCTCTTTGTGTATGAATATGAAAATGAGCTTATTTATCTATAAAGATTTGTTTATTATCGTTTATGAGTATTACGAAAATGTAAAACACTCCAATGCATTATTTTTTTCACACACTCCCCCATTCTCTCACCCTATTTTTAATCAGCAAATATGAATCCCTGGAGTATATAATCACAGATACGCTCGCGAAGAAAATTAACATTAAAATTGAAATTAATGAAATTTCATAATAAAGGTTTTCTAATAAAAAGTGGCAAGCTTCTTAAGCGAGCGTACTGGATATAAAACTAATAGCAAAAAAAATTAAATGTTTGTTGTGGACATCATAATAGTTTTCTTTTTTAAGTATTTCATATTTTAAATAATTGATGTTATGTGAAACAATTTTTAATGACCTTGCTTAAAAAAGAATACAATATGAAAGTAGTGTAATGCCTTAAAATGCTTTAATTAACCTAAAAACAGTGAAGTGAAAATAAAATGTAAAGTAAGATACATTTATATTTTTAATTTAAAAAAATCGTTTGTTACGATTGCAGAATTAAAAATTATGTAACTCGAATAAATATACCTTCATTTAATGGAAAGAAAAAATTATAAGGGGACAGGAAAGTTATTGAAAAATTTTAACGAAAATTCAAACTTCTTTCTACTCAGATTAATATTAAACAAATTTTTCTTGAAATTTTATATGGGTAGAAGATTAATTTTTAAACAAAACAAAATTATTAATATGAATTAAAAGAAAAATTTTTTTATTATTAACTTTAAACTTATTTATTTAATTAATAATTTTTTGAAAATATTTTTAAAGCCGTAAATTTATAAAAACTAAAATTTTTAATATTTAATATTATTAATACCTTTTATCACCTAAATAAAGTAAAATTAAACATGCATTATAAAAACAATATAATGATTTAACTCATTAATTTCGTAAGCGAAAGATTAAAAATAGTTTTAATTGAATATTTCTAATACTATTTGAATTTTATTTACTGTAAAAATCTTGAATTTACATTAATTTAAAATAAAACTTTCGCATCCCCAAACATGCAAAAATAAAAGAATTTTAACTATTGCAAATATTAGAAAATGGAAGTAAGAGTAAAATCAATCGGTTCTGTATTCATACTAAGATTTTTGCAGGCGAATGCGTAGCTAGGAATATGTTTGGACGACGAGACTGAGCTTTCTCCAGCTACAATAAGCCCGTCTCCAGGATGCTACCACCGCTGTAACTAATAGGTAGCTCACTGCTTTATTTCTATCGCTCTTTCACTCTCATACTGTCTCTCTCTCTCTCTCTCTCTTTCGTTTTCTCAGTTACTGTATTTTCTCTGAAATCTCTCTGCGTCAGGATGAGAGAGAGAAGTCTGCGTGTGCGCTGTTCTGTCTCCGCGGGCATTGCAAAACGCCGCTGCGAGAAGCGACCAGCAACAAACAGCACCAGTAGCCCGATCAACTCGAGTCCCGCAAGTAGCCACGCAGCCGATTATTGAGACGTGGCCGGCGTGTGTAGAAGCAGAGTAGGTACTCGAATTTCTCTTTCGCTATGCCTCTCTCTCTCTCTTTCTCTCTCTCTCTTATTCGGCGTTAGACAGAACGGACTGCCTCGGCCAATTCGTGATGATCGTGCGTCGACGGCACGACATGACGCAGGCGTGAGAGGACCAGACACAATGTATATGTGCATGGGTCATAATCTCTAGTGTCCGCCGGTGGCGACGCCCCCAAATTGCAGGCCGCGGACCGGACACCGCCTCGGGTCGCCCCCAACGTCTCTTTCTCTCTCTCTTTGTTTCTCACGTGCAAGAGCGCGGCAGCGGCACTTTGGCACCGATGTGTGATTAGAGGCACGCGCAGCAGCCGCAGCGCAGACAATGCAAACCAGAGTGCACCACCGAATAAAGAGACGGCGGGAGCACCTCCCAATGAATGCTATTTGCATTACCCGGCGTGGGCCTGCGCGCAATGTGCCTCTGCAATGCAAACAAACATCCAGCCGCTTAGTTCACCTTCCTCTGTTCATTCTTATAATTTGTTCAGCTTTTAAGCTCTTTTTTTTTATTTTATTACAAGCTTAATTTTTCTTATACAACAAATTAGAAAAATAATGACAATAATTAACATTAGAATAACCAAAAAATTGAAGATTAGACTGAAAAGGTTGAAATATCCCACCAAAATCCCAAAATTTAAGAGCAGCTAATGTTAATGTTTTACATATGTTATAATTGAATACAAACTCATTGTATAATCATAATCGATTTGAAATACAATGCGATCAATGCTTACCTAGTCCTCTAGCTGCTACATCGGTAGCAACAAGTATTGGAGCTTTGCCAGATCTGAAATCTAATTAAAATAGATTGATTGTTAATTAATTAAGAAATTGAAATCCATTATTCAATATAGAATTTTTATACCTTGCAACACCCAATCTCTTTCTTGTTGAGTTTTATCACCGTGAATACAAACAGCTGGCCAACCATCTCTTTTCATCTTTCTTGTGATTTCGTCGACTCTGCGTTTCGTCTCAATGAATACTATGGTTTTATTTTCCTTTTCTGCCATTATTTCTTTTAATAAAGTGCTCAACCTTAAAATAAAATATAATAAACAAAACTGAGTACATAAAAATCAATTTAGGAAATGATAGCATACTTTATTTCTTTTTCATATTCTTGGCAAACATCAATTATTTGAAGAATATTATGATTTGCTGATAATTGCAAAGATCCAACATTAATTTGAGCATAATCTTTGAGGAATTCTTCAGCAAGATTCTTCACCTCTTTGGGCCAAGTCGCAGACCACATAAGAGTTTGTCTGTCAGGTCTGATTTGTTCGATAATTTTCCTGATTTGTGGTTCAAAACCCATATCTAGCATTCTATCTGCTTCATCAAGTACTAAATAAGTACATCTTTTCAAGTTTGTTCTACCTGATTCAAGGAAATCTAAAAGTCTACCAGGTGTTGCTATTACAATTTCCACACCGCTATCTAAATCTCTAGCTTGTGAACCCTTTGGAGCTCCACCATAAAGACATGTATTCCTAATACCTGATGAATGACCAAAATCATCAGCAACTTGTTGAATTTGTTGTGCAAGTTCTCGTGTTGGCGCAAGCACTAAAGCTATAGGTCCGTCTTTACGACAAAGCTTAGGCTGACTATTGATGTGCACTATAGCAGGTAGAATATAAGACAAAGTCTTTCCTGAACCTGTTGATGCTATTCCTACCATATCTCTTCCACTTAAAGCTATTGGCCACCCTTGTGCCTGTATTGATGTTGGTTCTTTAAAGCTTTGCCTTCTAAAAAATAGTATTATATGATAAAAAAAAATCTCATTGCTAATATAAAAATTAAAAGGATTATGTTTTATTTTTAAGAAAATAGATTTATAAAATTTCTTTTAAACATTTAATTATAATCATAATTAAGTATTTAACATTTTAAATTAATACTTACTTTATTTCTCTCATAACATATTCTGGAAATCCAGCTTCTTCAAAACTAAAAACAGGATTTGGAATACCCTTCCCTCTAAGTGTAATTTCCTTTTCACTTCTATATTGTTCAACAATACGAGGATCTCTATTTTGTACTGCGTCACAAGGTACATAAAAGTCTTTCTTAAAAGGTTCTAATCGATTCATATCCCACCGTGGCTTCTTTAAATTTGCTCCTGGTTGACTTCTACCATTTCTTCCACTGCCTCGATCCCTAAGACCACCTCCCCAACCTCTTCTATCTCTTGGTGATCTACTACGAGAACGAGACCGTGACCTTCTTCTTCGATCCCTATCACGGCTTCGACTGAAAAGAATAATTAAAAACTTTATTACCATAGCTTCTAACCAAAACATTTATAAAAACATGAAAATTACTGTAAAAAAATATTAATTTATACA
Source organism: Platyscapa corneri (assembly GCA_018907185.1). Lineage (NCBI taxonomy): Eukaryota > Metazoa > Arthropoda > Insecta > Hymenoptera > Agaonidae > Platyscapa > Platyscapa corneri. The sequence continues at coordinate 5,992,137 of JACCHW010000011.1, read as the reverse complement.
AAATTAAATCTACTTTTGTAATTAATTTGGTTGATATATTAATATGGTTAATTTATGTATTACTTAAAATGTCATAAAATTTTATGTTAAAATTACCATATAGAAATAAATGGTAATTACAATTAAAATATAATATACAGTAAGTAATTAATCAAAATATGATGATATCAAAGTTAATTACTAAAAAAATATTCACTTTGTGTCTTACTGTTTTTGTGATATATTAGTAGTGTTGAAATAACATAAATTGATAGTTTTATATTAATAACAATATTTGACAATATTTGTCAACAATATATCATATCATATAATTAAAAATAAGTTAAACTGAAAATTTGTCAACTATATCTCAAATTCTCACCTTCTGTAACGACCCATGTTTCGTATATATGGGAGCAAAGACTGCTCTCTTAACTTTTAGCTACGCAGCAATCAGCTTGATAAACTGAAACTGGTCCAACTTCTAGGATACGATGAAGAAGATAATAGTCGCGTTGAATTAAAAATCCGTTAAAATCTTATAACTAAATTGTGAAGATGAAATTTATTATCCGCAATCTTATGATGTTACAGGTCTTTCGAATTCCATTAGACTACCCGTTCCTTTCTGTGACAACGCGATGGCGGACACGAAATACACTCCCTCTTTCTCTTTCATTCCTGGATGATCAAAGCTGATCACTAGTACAATTTCCTCGTATAGTGACGGACGCGTACGCTTGGAGGCGCTACAGTTATTCTATACACTTCCGCTTTACAAACCTTAATTAGAGTATCTTAATTACATTCGAAACTATCGAATTTCGAAAATGGATTTACCAGTACCTTATTGATAACATTTGTAATATTAAATTTTAATTGTAAACTTTCTTAATAACACAAAATACGTCGAATATACACATGATTAAAAGTTGACAGTGACGTCATCTTACCACTGTAGTATAGTTTAAAGTATAGAGATGTTATACCATATTGCATGGTTACTCTAATGGGATTTCTGTACTTGCACAAGTTAAAAACATTCCTTGAAAATATGCAGAGTACGTATAATCCTATAGTTTTGTAATGCGAAATATATTATTATATAAATAAATTTAAAAGTAAAACTGTTAATAAAGAATGAAGTAGTTAATGTGTATGAGAAGCATTGTTTTCTAATAAAAATAAGAAAATGGCGCAAAAGGTAGTGTATATTTTGCCTAGACGCACAGATGTATGTATGATAGACTTATCTAATCATATATACATCGCCTTTGCCGCCTTTTATTATCGACCAGCCGGTATTTAAATATAAAAAATATGCCAATTTAAAAAAAGGAGAATTTTAATTTTTTAAACATATGTTTATACATAATTTTAAAAGAATTTAAAAAATCGTAGTTTTAATTTTTTTTGTAAAAAATGCATAAATAATTAACTAAAAAGAAAAATCAAACAATGATGTCTAATCGCTGAGCCTCCAAACAAAATTTAAATGGAAATTTATTTTTTCTTTAAATTAGTCAAAATTTTGTTTTTTCATACATTTATGAGAAAAGTTAAATATCTATTAATTGTTATATTCTTGGTAATAATTTTAAACGCATTGACTTCTCTTCAATTAATTTTTAAATTAATAAATGAAAATCTATTTTTCAATCCATTTAATCACTATATTTATAGTTCGTTGATATTTAATTTTTCTAATATCTAGTAGTTACTTTTGACTTGCAGTTCTTAATAATACAATAATTTATAACGATTATATTTCATAACAGTTATATAAAAAGTTTAGAAATGGATGTCAGATATTTTTTTTCTGCTTGATAGCGTGTATATTTATAGATATATATATAGATATATATATATACGTGAACATGCAAAGCATACCTTATTGTATATATGCATCAATGTAGGCTGTAAAAATATTGGAGATATATATATATGTGCGTCTGTACGTTTGTCGCCTTAACGCAATTTAATAAATAACAAAAAAAATAAAAGTAGAAAATTTCACAAAAATACAATTGTAATGTTATATAATTTATAAATAGTATTAAGATTTCCAAAGAATTTATTAAAAAAACAAATTTTTTAAATTATTTTAAGAATCATTTCGATTATGCGTTTGCTCAAAATTGAAAAAGAAAATTGGAGAAATATGATGTAACTTAATAGATTCGGGGTAGACTTTTATACTAAACTCCTAAACGAGTTCTTAGAAACTAAATGATAATGTGTACAAAATAAATAAAAATTTATTTTTTAAATATATTACATAAAAATTGGATAATGAGCAAAAATAAGTTTTTTAATAAGGGGAGTTAATTAATTCATAATTATTTAATGCTAATATTGAAATATATAAAAATAAAATGCTTTATTTCTTCATTAAATGATGCAGTAAGAGTCATAATGACTAAACAAAATCACATATCTACGGACATCATACTGTAAAAAGCAAGCCAAAGTAAACAATTTTAGATTAAATATTTTTCTGACAAAAATAAAATTATTTGAGTGAATTTATCGTATTAAGGAAAGAATATACATATTTAACATAAAGATATTTAAATAAGTGTTTAACCGAAAAAAAATAATGACTTAACGAAATATTAAATTTGTTTCTTATATAATAGTAAATCTATTTCTTAAAATGTTGCAAAAGGTTATTTAATAAATTTATTAAAATTTATTTTTAATAGCAATAATTATACGTTGAAACTAACAATGAATAATAAAATTGCTTAATCTGACGTTCTATTAAAATATTGATAATCTATATCAATTATCGAAATTACGACTAATAAATATTTAATAAATATTCTTACTAAGAATAATTAATCTATTACAAAATTATAAATATAAAGGTGAATAAATAATTTTAAATAACAAAAGTTTTTAATAAATAAATATTGTAATGTTAAGCAACTAAATTTTTTTTAAAAAAAGTATGAAAGAAATCGTGCGTGCAATACAAATTTAACGATGCTTATGCAAGACTTTCATAATTCTTTTTTTATAACATACGTCTTAAAGATAAATAATTAATTATGATAAATTCATTTTTTAAATTTATAATGTCTGGATTGTATTTTTCTTCCGATTTTCTTCTAGTAACTTAAAACAATAACTCAAAAAATCAATAATTCAATTTAACTTAAAGTTGAAATTTTTGTTTAAGATATATGTTGAATCAAAATTTTTATTTTTTTTTAAATATCTAAAATTTAAAAACCGTAAGTTAAAAAATTAGTCTTTTTTTACACAAATTTGTGATTGAGTTATTTTATTAAGATGTCTTCAATTAATTTTTTTAACAGTTTCAATTTCAAATTAAAAGAATAACTGATTAATTAATCAACTAGTGCAGACTAATAAGTTTTAAAAAATTGATACTTTATTCGTTTATTATTATGATTAATATTGCAATTGCTAAACAAATTTTTACAAAGTACTCATAAATAAATTATTGCTGCTGTTAATATAAGAATTTTTGTTTTAATTTTGGATAACTGAAAAATTTTAATTACATTGTTAATTTCAAATTTACCAACGCAATATTCTCTTTTTAATTCTAAGATTACCTCGTTTTAATAAAAATAAGTTTTTCTGTTCAATTAAATGCAGATATACAAATAATAATAATAAAACAAAATTTTCTAATTATTAAAAATTCTTATTTAAAATTTTTATTTTTTACTTCTATAATATATATATATATATAATTCTCAATTTATATCTAAAAAAAATAAATAAATCACAAACTAGATAATAATATATGCAAAATATAAAATGATTATTTTCTTTGTTTGAAAATTTTTTGAATAAACTTTGTAATAAAGATTTAAGATATAAGTTCATTTTAATTGTTTACTTTGAATATTAAAAATTAAAATTTTCTAAAAATATTTTCATGAAATATTATCTAAGACTACAATTCAAAGAATATAGATAGAATTTCATAATTTTCTCTATTTATAAAAATATTATACATTATTATTATTAATTATTATTAATATATACACATTAAAAATTGCAAATTAAAAAATTAGCCATTTATTTATCTAAAGATAGTTTCATACAAAAATATTACTAAAGTTTGTAGAGACTATTACATTCTTAATCCATCTATTTACTTTCACTTATATGTTATAAATACAACAAAATATTTAAATTCACTAAATTATAATCAATTTAATTATGGAATTTAATATTTAAATAATATATTAATTATAAATTAAAATTACTATTTTATCTAATAATATTTTATTATTTAATGAAAAATATTCATAATTTATATATCTTTTTTAAAAATATTTTTGTTTATTAGTAAACAAATATTTTTATTTCATAAAAATAACGTTAAATTACAATTTTATTATAAAATTTTATAATTATTAAATTAGTTTTAATATCTTAAGATAGTTTTTTAATTCTAAAAAAATAAACATATATTGTTACTTTGTTATACAGTTTACAAAAAATATTTGTTGAATTTGATATTTATTTGTAAAACAGTAGAAACTTAATATACCATAGGTTAAAAAATAATTACACTATGAATTCTTTTTTAATAAAAATATATATATACATATATTTCTTTTTTATTAGTTATAGATTCTACTATCATTATCAGCTAACAGTATGAAAATATTATAATATACATTTTTTTAAAGTCTCTTGCCTTGTTATAAATTACTATTATTTAAATATAACAAAAATATAATTATCATGTTGCAAGGACCTGCCTTTTTATTATTAATGAAAAAATAATTCTGTACAACAATGTGTACAAATAAAAATATTTTTAATTATTTTGTTTGTCTTTCCATTGAATAAAATTTAATTTATACATTTATTGTGTTCATTTAAGATGTTATGCAGATCTACTAGACTTCTATTGAAAAATAACAGTATGAAAATATGTATATCTTCAATTTTTAACGAAGTTATCTACCACTAACACTTTCATGTAACCGTGATTATCACATTCACCGTTTAAGAAGATAAAATGAAAAGTTTGGTCAACAATAGACTGCTCTTTTAAGCACAGGAATGTTTTTAATTTATAAATTAATAACTAATTAGATACTCCTGATATGGTTTGTTGATTAGCTTGTTCTTTTTGATATCTGTGTTAAAGAATTAAATTATATATATATATATATATATATAGTATAATAAATAAATAAATATATATTAAAAATGATAAAACTAAATATTTTTTTTCAAACTTACTTAATAGCTCTAGCTATTTGATATATGGCCGTGAATGCTACAAAAAGATTAACACTAAAAAGACTCCAATTTTTAGGAACTATTGCCAACGAGTATCTTGTCCATATAATTCCAGTCATACCGAGAGCAGTCGATTGACTAACTGAAATTTTTTCGGCAGGTCTCTGTAGATCTCCTAAACCTGCTAGAACAAGACCCTAAATAGAAAAATTTTTCCATGAAATAATTATATTCAAATACAAAAACTAAATAACTAAAAAAAGTTGTTAATGTACCCACACATTTTATATATCTATACAAAGTTCCTTGGTTAAATGTCAAAGAACAATATGATTTTTACTAAAATTTATAATTTATTATTATCATAGTTAATTAATGAAAAAAGATAATTACCCATTTAAAAGCTGGTGCCCAGAAAAAAATTGTTTGTGGACCTAAAATTGTACAAAATATTAATTGTGCTTTTATAAATAAACATAATTTTTATAAAACTCTTATACCCTGATAATATACATTTTTTATAAATTCTAATTCCTAAAATGTATGAGGGAAAATGTATTTATTGAATAGAAAATTACTTGTAATAGGTGTCAACAGGTTTATTTATGAATAAATATGAAAATAAATATCTTAAGAAAAAATCACAAGGAAACTGTTTAATAAATACATTTTCTTCAAATTCAGAAATAATAAATTATATAAAAATTTATAGACTTATTATTTTTTAATAAATAATATCTTAGTTTAATCATAAACATATTAAGTTAACATCCATGAATAATTAAAAAATCTTCCTGGGTCTAATTTTTTATAATTATATATGTACGAATATGTTGTTCACAAAATAATTTTATTTTTATTTAAATAATATTTTTAATAAAACAAAATAAATTTAAAAGAATAAAAAAGGACTTTTTCATTCATGTATTGATCAATTATAACCTTGACCCGATTAATGAATAATATAATCTTGTATTATACGTAAAGTGATAAATTTCTGAAGTCTGTAAAATGCGATATAAATATCTTATCCGATCGAAATCTTAATCGTTGATAATAAATAAAAGTGAAATGTCACGTTGATTATATCATTGTATGATACATAACATTACACATACCTGCTGGATGATTCCACAGTGGTTGTAATCTATCTGGTACAAATTTTCCAATATTTTTCATGGAATTCTGATAGATAATTGAAGACATGATTACGGCTTATCTCTTAAAATAGTTATTATAAATATACCAATTGAATATTTTAAGATAAAAAGAGAAGAAAAGAAAAGAATAGTCAAATTAACGGGGATAAGGCGCCAAGCCACGCGATGTTGACTAGCTGACGTAGATCTGATGATCCGTGCTTGAAATCGTTCTTTTCCCGTTTCCCCCACTTTCAATTAGAAGACAAAATTTCCCTCTCTCTGTGTCTCGCTTTATACATACGTTAACACGTATGTACTAGTCTACTGTACATTAGTTTCATTTTAATTATTGCAAGTCGGAAGTATTAGATCTACATTCTTTTAGAATCTGAATTGGCATATTGCACGTTGTATTAATAAATTAAAATTCAAATAATCGTATGCGTCTGTGAAAGATTTTCATCATTAATTTTCACTAGGTATAATTTTCCCATTAATGGGATAAATAATAACAATAATAATAATTATAAGCATTTTCAGCATTATGCAGTTCAAATTTATTACACTAATTATTGTAATGATTTTTTAAATTATTTATATATACCTTTGATATCTTTACTATTGCATTACAAAACAAAAACAAAAGATCACTGAAATTAATTATTACTATCAATAATGCACAGATAGTATAGGGTTATTAAATACTTCTTATAAACTATAGAGTTATGTGAAAAAATATTTAATTATTGCATTTAACTTGTAGTATATAAATCTAATTTTAATAGATATTATATTTAATTTAATATATAATTTTTAAAAAAATTTATTCTTTTGCATTATTATTTTATATTCAATAGTTTTTTAATTAGCACTCTAAGAAAGCTGTTTAAAAATTGATGTGATACTGTTTGAAAATATTTATGATATAATTAATTTCTAAAATTTCTTAATTTAAAAATTATTTTTTAAATTATAAAATATAAAATTAATTAAATAAAGTACAAATTAAAAGAAAAAATAAATGAATTTTTTTCAAATCATTTGTAAATTCTTTTTTATAAAAACAACTTTAGGTGAAATAAAAAATACTTAGATATATATATATATATAATATAACTAAAAAATATTTAGGTATAAAAATTTTTTCAATTAAAATAAATTTTTAGCCATAATTAAAGAAAGTATTTAATGCATGTATCAGTCATTTGACATTGGCCTTTACTCATATGTTCCGTGACCTACAGTCTGAAAACAGATGTCTTGCAGCATGCCAAGTGTTAAGTTTTTGTGAAATGAATTAGCATGCGAATGCTAATAATAAATCTTAAACGCGTAATATATGTCATCAAAACTACGTTTACCCTTTCCGGTTGGTTATATTTTTGGTTTTTATGTATGCATTATGTGTATATATGTATACATGAAAGTAATGTTTTTATTTATCTAACTGAAATAGAGTTGAATGAACTTTACATTAGATTTATGTGTAAAATTTTTATTTATTTTCTTTTATAAAAATTATTATGTGTACATAACAATTTTATTTACAATAGTGATATACAATTCTCTATATATAGATAAGCAATTATATATGTTTATGTATATACCTGCAAACGCACACACATGCACAAAATTACCCATCAAAATTTATTTAAATTTCAGATTAATAATTTGGCATCTTAAATGCTATTTTTTACATGTAATTACAATAATTATTACACATTCCCACAAATTATTACAATGCAATAAAATGTACCACGCTGGATCAATAATCGAACTAGTAATCAACTTATCACAACACATATGTTTTACTAGGATTTATATACACGTACATTTATCGTACAAATAAAAGAAATTTTATTTAATGCTAAAATTATAAATAATATATTGACAATACAAGATATACAGAAAAAAGTGTTTAAAAATTCAATTAAATAGGAATTATACAATCTCGTCATAGTATAAATATTTTTATATTTTTAATCAAAATAATGATAAAAATTACTTAAATGCAATCGAGATCTTGTTTTCAAAATGCTTGAATAGAGCATTAAATATTAACATACAATTTTTAAGGCACCATTCTTTTTTACAAAATATCTTAACGTACTTATGAATATTACTTTACGAAATCATTTACAATATTTTATATTTAATTTAAAAGTATTTTCGCTTACATATTTGAACATAATAAAAATTAACGACAATTTTATTAATCTAAATTAAGTTTACGTAAGTCACATTTGATTAAAAAATTTGGCGGTATATAAGAAATTAATTATTGGTAAAAAAAGAACTAATTACATTTAAATTGAAGGTATACTATTTATAATTATTTTAATTACAATGTAGTCTTATTCAAACATTGTTTAAATTATAATATTTTAAATAAAAGTTACAAAATGAAATAGTTTTAAGTTAAATTATAAGTTAAATTTTATTGTATAAATAAAATGTAAACTATTTTAAAATTTTAATTTTTATTCATAACTCAAGATCTTAATTCATATTATTTTTAATAACGTACAATCTGTAAACAACTAGTTTCGATTGAATTAATAATACTTCAATTTTAATATATTGGAAATTTTGATTAAATAGTAATTATATCATATTTATAAAAAAGCTAGGTTTTTTTATATTGTATTTTTCAAAAGTTAATAATTTTTAATTTTATATATGTAAAAGCTAACAGATTATTTTATTACTATATAAAAACCATTCAAATTTAATTAAATTGGGATTCAACTTGTACTTTTTGTTCAATTGTACTTTTTTGAGTTTTATCATTTATATTAATATCATTTATATAAACAAGTGTCATGTAATTTTAATTTATGAGTAATATATAAAATTGTAATCTCATCATTTTTTAAAATTAATTATCCTATATAAAAATGGCACAATTTTTTTTTCAACCGCCATATTGCTAAGTTTTAAGAACTTTTTTTTAAGATTCGCTTAATTTCTTTTTTTTTTAATTATAATTTTCCCATGTGGCTTATTTTAATGTAAATGTTTTTCTACAATCTATTGTATAAAAAATGCAAGTGACAGCAAACTTTTGTTATACATAAAATTTTTAGTATTTATTTGAAGTAAATACAGAAATAATTAAAAAATCTCTACTTTAAATTATCACATGTATCATTACATGATTTAACAATTATACAAATGTTATCGTAGCTTGATTTCTTTCTCAACTGTTTTTTTAATAATTTTTATGAGTGGAATATCACAACAAATTATTTTTAAATATTGTTATTCTTTGTTCATATTTTACAACTAAATATATACATTTATTGTTACTTTAAAATATTTAAAAATTTATTTCTGAAATTCAAGAAACTAAAAAATTAGTGCATTTAAATAGTGTTTGTGTATTATTCTTCTTTACAAAATTTTTTTAAATTTTCATACTTCAAAATTTATTTAAAAATTTAATTCGATAAAAAAGTTTAATATTGCTATAAATAAGATAATCATCTCCTAAATATGGCCACGAGTAATGATAACGGAATATATGTTTATATACTTATAAATAGTTAAATCGTTGATTAATAAAATACATATAAACCTATTTAATGTTTCACAAATAAAATCAAGAGAAAAATTCTTACGTAGAATTAATAGTAATTATATTACTAATTCAAATATAGTTTATCAAAAAAGATATTCATTGTAATTCATAAGTATGTACGTAAACTAATATAATACATATTGGTAACTTCAATTTTTTTTCATTGATTAAAGTTAGGAAATATAATCACAAATAAAATTAAAAATAATATATTATAAAATAACACAAATTGACCGTAGTCATATGTTTTAGTGGCAACAAATAAAAATTCATTTTTACATAAAAACAAAAATTACATAAGGAAATTCCCAAAAAGTGTATAATTAATAACAGTACCGTGAATATCTACAGTAAGAAATTTAGAAAAATCGTCAGACACACAAGCGCTAACCTTGTCTGTACAACTTGAGGGAAGCTGCACACAACCCAGTAATGCTGGTCTTTCAATGTTACTGGTCTTAGCGAGTTTGCGACTCCAGTACTCGTCAACGTTTAATTTCGGTATGGGCAACTCTTCTACTACAGAAAGCTCAGCACTTTGACTACTCGGAATTTTACAGCTAGATCGCGGACTTATGCCGACATTTGGACTGCTTATACTGCGGCTAAAACCCATCCGACTACGTCGATTCTGACTTTTATCAGGAGTTTTGAGATAAGTCACATTCCACCAGGCCAATTCATCGCAATTTACGGACAAGAGAATAGGCATGTTAATCGAAATAGGAGACCAGTGCAGCTGACCAACGGTGCTACAATGCAATGATAACCTACCCAATTCAACTTGCGCCATAATATCGATTATCTAAATTTGATATAATATAAAATTTTAGAGATTTGAAAAAATTTTGATAGACTCAACTATAAATTACTATAACCATGTATTAAGTTAAAAGTTTTAAAATTTGTAGTTTAAATATTCTTATCAAATACAATGAAATTTTAGACATTTGCAATAAGCAATATTTTAATATTTTAATAACTGAAATATATGAATTTATACAAATATTGCTTTAAATGGTATCAACAGAAACTTGTATATACAATGAAAGCTTTTAAAACTTGAAATAAAATTTGTTATACCGATTTTATACTTTAAATCTTCTTTTTTAAACTTGTAATTTACAAATCTTACAGGTTAATCATAAATGATCAATTTTGTTAACAAAATCATTTTAAATAAGACACGATTGTATTATTCCTTGCAAAATGTCTATTTAAAAAGAGCTTTTCAGAAATAATCTATGCTACAATATTTTAATACTTTAAATTGCATTTTTTTATTGTATCACGAATTTAAATTTAATAAAATTTTTGGACGTGAGTTTTATCCATTCAATTTTTTACTAAATTTAAAGCCTATAACAAAGAATAACTATAAATAATAAATTTTTTATTAATTACTTACAGATATATCTCCTCCGTCAAGTGCGATAGCTAAATATTTCTCATCCTGAGAAAATTCACAAGAATTTAATTGTTGTTTGTAATCGTATCTCATGTAATACTCAATTTTTATGTTGTCTGATTGTCCTATTTCAATATTTGGCATTTTTAATATTACTAATTTTAATTCATTCTTCAGTACTGCCAAAAAAAACTTAGAGCTACTCAAACAACTATATATAATTGTGCTATCATTATCTGTAAATGCATAAATTTCTCGCCATTTAAAATCTTCAATTATCCAATATTTAATCTTGCCATCTTTGGCTATAGTCATTGCACAATTTTCAGTTATTTTATGAACAAAAATTACATGACCTGAGTTTTCAATTAATTGAGATATTTTAATGTTTCTCCATATCTTAATTTAAAACAATATACAAATACATTATTTTTTTACAAATAATAATTATTATTAAGCTATTTGCAATTAAATAAATGTTTACCTGCAGACTGTTATTTATAGCCCTGCACAACACCATATAATTATTATCTATTTGAAGTACATTTATAAAACTATCAACTGAATCTAACTTTGATATTTGCGTTGATTGCTCTGTACATATATTGTATATAACAACAGAACCTGTTTCTGTAATATAAATAAGGTTTTGTGCATTATCATAAAGATTCATGCTTATAATTTTCCCATGGTGTGATTCAATCTTAGCAATTGTTTTTGTTCCATGATAAGCTGTTATTGTACTCGGAGATGTTTTTAAAACTACTGTATTTTCTTTGCCTAAATTTTCCATTTTTGCATCAAACAAAAGTTGTTTTACCGACTTCGGTTTTTCATCAGCACCAAGCCTCCATCTATAAATCCAGCGTTTTTCACTACCACATATCTAAAAATAATAAAAAATAATTTTTATCAAAATCTTAAACATCAAGTAAATAATAAGAAAATTAAAAATTAATTAAACGAAAAAATTGTAAATCCTCACCAAATGAAAATCTTCATAGTCCATCCAATAAGAATCCAATGATGTAACATAACCTTTGAAATATGTTATCAAATCATCAGGATTAAATGCTTTCATCACACTAATTATTCCTTTTGAATTACCAATAATTAAATATCTTGAATCATAAGTTAATGTTGCAGCAACATAATATGTATTTTTATTTTTTTCTTCAGTTTTTATATACTTTTCATAACTATGAATATGTTCATTGTTATTGTAAAACCATTTGAAATATAAAGCTGTTTTATCTGTGATAATAACTAAACAATTATCTTCTATTGGATGTTTTGAAAAATAAATAATTCTTGGATTGTTCAGTTGTAAATTAAATTGAGAAACATATGTATAACCACATTCTTGATTCTTTTTATAAATCCTAACAACAGAAATTGTTTCATCCATTACATGAAGTAGGTTGTCTTTTGTAGTAAAAGATACTCCTCCAAAACGATGACTAAAAAATAAAAATTTTATTAATTATATTATCAAAATTAAAATCATAATTTACAAAATAAATATAAATTACTAACTGTTTATATTTGTCTTGCCATTCATAATTTCCATTTGCATCCCATAGCTAAAAAATAAACAATATTTTTAAATAATGTACATTCTTTTTAATCTAAAATTTGTATGTACTATTAAAATTTTGACAAGGAACTACATACCATTACAGTTCCTGCTGTGGTGCAAGCAGCAATTTTATTATTAGTCTGTGCAAATTTCATGTCAGTAATTATTTCATTTTGAATAGAAAACGTTTTTAAACTGTCATCATGCATAGTTTCAAAAAAACCAGTCCAAAATATTTGTTTATGACGTGGATTTTGTACTGGAATATTCAGCCCATTACTTGTATACTCATTTTCACTAAGAACAAATAATTTCATAACACCATCTTCACTCAAGGCCAAAAAATAATCTCCAAGTAATGATAAAACAATTTTTTTAATAGCATAATTTTTGTTATGACCACTAAAGATCTTTGGCTTACGATTTTCGCAATCCCAAAGAATTATTTGTCCATCATGACTTCCAACTAATATATGATTTGGTTCATTAGTAAACACCACAGTACTTGCATTTGTGATTACTTCTTCACAAAAATTTAAGTATGGATTAGTCATGACATTTCTTTGATGAGACAAATAAAGAGAAAACGATCTAGATAAAGCTAACTTTTTAGCTGTATTTTTAACAAATCCTTCATCTGGATGATCTAAAGCAATCTGAACTAAATCTAAACACTTCATAAGTCGATGTTTAGCTAAAGTATTTGCTTGACTTTCTAAAAATTTTTCAAGATCTACCAGATTTGATTCGATAGTCTTGTCTCCATTATTTGTTATATATTTTCTATATTTTTTTAAATCTATAAAAAGATCACTTAGGCCAGTATAATTAATCTTTACTTGAAGAAAATCAAAATTCATGTATAGTGAATGAAATTCTTCAAACATTTCTGCTTGTTCAAGGTGATGACCAATGTAAGATAAGCTATAATTGTCATTTGGTAATTTAGAAAAATCACCATTACAATATTTTCTGTATTTTTCAATAAACAATCTATGTTTGTCTCGTAATTGTGTCGGAGTTAATTTTTTCCTAAGATGACACAATAAAAGATCATGAACTCCATATATGTAACTTCGTAAATCATCATTCCATTTTTTTGCAGCTAGTGATTTATGACAAAAATCTAACATTTGATCATCAACAGAATATGGTTCTTCTTCCCATAAAATTTCTAAAGTCTATTTTAAAAAAATAATAATTACAATAAAATAGAAATTATGAAATATTTATTATACGGAGAAAATAAATTTCTTATAATTAAAGATTTTATTACCTTAGGCATTATATTAACATCTTCACTAAAGATTGCAAGATTTTCATAACGCTCTTTCATTTCCTTTTTCAACTGATCAATACACATATCAAAAGTTGCTTCTTGAATTTTCATAAACTCTTCAATAACTCTGTAATAAAATTAAATAAATATATTTCTACAAAAATGAAATATGTAAATATAAAAATTAATTTTTACTTGTTTTTTGCATTTTTAGTACGCAAACAATTTAAATAGTATTCCCATCTTCCATTATGATGTTTCATATCATGTTTAAAGTTTTCAAATTGTGCAGCAAACATAGCAATAAGTAAAGGCATCCCTTTGCATTCTTCATGAATTCGTTTAGCTTCCAAAGGTAGTTGATCAACACTAACATCAAGAACCTTTGCAAATAAGCCTAAAGTTTCTCCTTCAGTAAAACCATGATCCATCTACAGTATTTTAGAAATTATCATTATTTTTTGGGATAGTTATTAAAATATTAATTATTACGAATAAATTTACTTTTACAACAATATAGCTTCTTTTATTTAAAACTCCAATATCAGGAGTTATAACTAGTGTTTTACATGAAAAATCAAATTTATCAACAATTTCTTTATGACAAATATCATCTAAAATTAATAAAGCATGCTGGTGAGTTGATTTTCTGAAGTGATTTTCTATTGCTTGTTTTAATGATTTTTCCAAAGGTTCCGAATTTACAGTTTCTAATAAAGAATTTAAATTTTTTATTTGATGATACAGATTATTTAATTGAATTAATATTTCTTCATGAATACTGCGTTTATAACCAAATTTTATCCAATAAATTTCATTCTGTAAAGTAAGAATTAATTAATTTAATTTTTGCATTATAAAGTAATATCTATGAATATTAAGAATTATTATAAATGTAAAAATCATTAAATATTTCATTATTAAAAAAAACTCATTTTAATTCTTAAAATTTAATTTTTGAATATAATAAAATATATTAGTTCTGATTTAATAATGTAATTTATTATTCTTAAATATGTACATAAACTTTTGAATATTGTTAAAAAACATATTCTTATCAAACTAATTATTGAAATCAGAAGAACATACTATAAATTTTGTTTTTGTTTTCTTTTTTATTAAATTAAAGTAATTGATAATAGCAAATGATTTTGTTAAAATATACAGAATTTTGTAAAAATAAAATTTATTAATTAAAAAGTTTCATTACTACTAAAAACACAATAAAAATAATTCAATTCACTTAAAAATTTTATGTTAAACATTAATTAAAATTGATTGCTTGTGTACTTTCTCCATTAATTAGTTCTTTAAAAATTTATTTGTAATTAATTTTCATACACTTTCATACTTTATAATTTAACATCTTAATTTTAAAATTTCACAAAAAAAAACTATTTTTGCTACAATATAAGCATTAGTCTATTTCAATTAAAAATTTAATTTTTTCTTAAAGTATGATAAATAATATACTTGCTCTTACATTAAATAACTTCAATGTTAAATTTTTATCTTTCAGTGTACTAGCTGTAAGACATGATTTTCCAAAACCTTTCATACCATGAAGAGCTATATATCCATTAGGTTGCAAATCACGTAATGCATCTTTCAACTTTTCCACCTAATTATTAGAAATTAATTTAATAAAAACAATTGATTTAATTATATATATGATTAGTGTTTGAATAAATGCAACATCTATTACAATGAGAATATAAACTTACATCAATATATCCAAAAGCATTAGAACAAATACAAACAAATAATTAAGATTTTGATACATTGTAGATAGTTAATTTAAAAAAAGTAAAATTTAAAATCTTACCATTTCTTCTCTTGTT
The DNA here is from genome assembly GCA_018907185.1 of Platyscapa corneri. Taxonomy (NCBI): domain Eukaryota; kingdom Metazoa; phylum Arthropoda; class Insecta; order Hymenoptera; family Agaonidae; genus Platyscapa; species Platyscapa corneri. The sequence goes on along the minus strand of JACCHW010000011.1, from coordinate 5,976,088 downwards.
ACTGTTAATGGTGACACTGGTTGCAAATTTTGATAAACAAATGGTGTATCACTAAAAGTAATCCCTGATGCAGTTGGTTCTAACATTTTATCGATTTCATCACTTAACCACCAATATTGATGTCTTAAAGATTGATGAAACACTTCAAAAGCATGAGATCCACGTCTGCAATAAGAATATATAATATTTCTTTTATTTATAAATGCTTATTTATATATATATATATATATATATCCATATATATCTATGTATGCGTGTGTGTGTGTAATTATATAACTTTTATTTAAAAGTAACTACATAAATTTATTGATTTTTAAAACAATACAAGTACACCAATAAAACATACTTTGGAAGTAAATCAAGTAAAATTTGAGCCCTTTCTTCTTTTGTCTTTCCCTTTTTTATATCATTTACATCTTCTTCTCTTAAAATATATTCAGTTGTCAATGGCAATATTATTCCATTATAAACATCCAAGTCGTCAACTATGTTTTGCCGCATTTGTCTCAAGACATCTTGATGTTTTTGATCCATGGTAAAAGGTATTTATACCTTATCCATGAATTTATTTACATTACATTTCTGTATTAATTAATAAGCAATAAATTAAACACTTGAATTAAAATATAAATGAATACTATATAAATTAAAAATTGGTTGTCTTTAAGTTTTTATTATTACATTTTTATTAATTTTAATATTATAATTAAATTTTAAAATAACTTTTCATGTATAGTATTCAAAGCATTGGTTAAATACATATATTTTTTAATAATTTAAGTATACTTGAATTTTTTATTTAATAAGAATTCTAGAAAAAAAAATTTGTTTTAAACATTCTTGTAGTTTTTTAATTCTAGTATTAAATTTAAGGTAATAAAAAAAAAAAAACATACAGGATGGTATGTGTAATTTCATCTAAACAGAAATTTCAAATATTATTATAATAGTTTATTAACTTTACACTCAAGAATTTAAGTTTTTTTAAATAAATAACTTAAAATTGTATTATTGATTATATAAAAAGCTCTAAAAATTGAAGAATTAACTGGATTAAACACTATCTAACTTTTTTATTAAAAACCAACTCGAAAGTATAATTAATAAAACATCCAAAATATGTATAAACTTGATAAAGAAATCTAACTCTATTTACTCATATATTTTCTTCTATATCTGACTCAACTCAACTATGCTGAACTAGAATCAACTCTTACACGAAAAACGAAGCTGGTTAGTTAAAACCACAAACTTTATTTCTGATACTCACATATCTATGATCAAACATTTCAACAAAATTTTATGCTGTTTCGAGGCTTACGTGATGGCGTTCGTTCTCATAATAATAGTATTTTACGTATACAATCCTCAAAAATACATCACACAAGGTTATAGAAGACAACGCGTGGTCTTTGTTCAGAAAGCTCTACAAGCGCGTCTATGTCATCGTCCGACTGCATTCGCGTCGATTTCATTATTAATGTATGTTGCACTTTAAAGGTATATATATCCATTTAAGTGTGTTGGTGAGTAAAATGCACTTGAATTGTCAATGTACAATGCAGTGCATTTACGCAGGCGCGAACGCATTCGTGCGCACGCGCAATCACAGTTTCTAATGCACTTTGCTTCGTGCAAAAAGTCTATATCGTAATAACACAGACCACAGATTATAATTCTTTAGAGCAAAATAATCTTTCGCTTTAACACCATTAATACCATTGAATAGTAACTGATTTATTAGAGCTAATAAAACGGAAAACAATTAATATATAGAACTTAGACTATGGTCATAGTTTTATTCTATCAAACTATCTATATCGGTTTATTTATTATATAATTTTATCTTATAATATGTATATATATATATATATATATATATACATTATTGCCACTTATTTAGAAATTATAGTATACACTATATTTTTTAAAATTAATACAGCAATTCGTAAAAATAATAATTTTTGAGTTCATGCTATAAAGACAAAAATTGTACATTCACGTATAACGCAGTATATACAACAGATTTAATATCATAAGAAAATAAAACACTTTAATGTAATAATTATAAAAAATAATTAATATATTACTATTTAATTTACGAATGTATTTCTAAAATTAAAATTGTATATTCAAATTATATATATATACGTTTTAATTTAAAAAATTATATTTAATTCTTTAATACCTAAATGATGATAATCTAATAAATTTTTCACATTTAGAAACTCTTTTTTTTCTAATTTTTTTTTATTATTACTTGTAATTTGTTTTTAAAATATTACATTGTAATTTATGTATTACTAGTTTATAATGAAATTATTTACCTTTTAAAATAAATTATTTAATTCTATAATATACAAGTAATTTTTTACTTTTGAAACTTGTAGCTCTTAAATTTTTAGAAAATTCAAAATTAAAATTTATTGTTTTCATAATTTTTTTAAACGTAATTGTGTTGGTTGACCTAAAGTAAAACTTTAAATTAAATCCTACGTTTTAGGTTTTTTTTATACCAAATGGGTAACTATATCTGATAAAAATTAAATAAAAATTTAATATTTTTATATTTACATTCAATATTATACCGTAAAAAAAGTATTTTTTAAAAAAAGAATAAATTTTTTTGAAAATATAAAGTTTATAAACTAAAAATTCTACTATGAAAAAATTATATTAAAATACAATATCAATTATTGAACAATAGGTTAATTTATTATGTACATAGCTTTTAATGAAATAAAAAGTATGGATTATATTTTAAATTTTGATTCATTGATTTCATTTATGTAAATTAATTAATCACTTTAAAATACATAAATAATTTTTAATTACAATTTATTGCACAGAAAAAAATCATTAATACAAGAAAAATAATTCATATTTATTTCTTTATTTGTAAAGAAATTGTTATACACTTAAAATATCAAATTGTTTAAAACTACATTATATTAATTATTAAGAGTAAATACAAATTTTTTATGTTAATTAACTTCTTATTTTTTCATTGTATCTTTTCGTGTACTATGATTGATATTATTTCTTTATTTTTTCTTCTTCTTTGTTCTAACTTTTTTCTTTTTTATAACTTGTTTTTCTTTAGGCATACCATTTTGTTGTGGCTTAGATGTACATGGTTTAACTGTATTAAATGGATCTAAAAACTTTCCAGTCAATATATGATACATTGAACCTTCATTCATTAAGCGTTCTTCATTTACAAATTTATCATCTATTATATCTTCCACGTTTGGAAGCCTAAATTACAAATAACATACAAAATTTTAAATATATGAATATAAAATATCCATTACAAAAAATATTATTAAAAATGATATATATATTATATATATATATATATATTTACAGTACATTTAATGTTAGTATATTTATAACCTTATTCTATAATCAATTTAATTCTTAACTTACCAATCCAAGTTTTTAAATAATTCCATATTTATAGATTTATATATATTTCTAAATAATTTTTATTTAAGTTTTTCTCAGTAAAGAATGAAAAATATCATCATAATGTATATATAATTCAACTTTTTGTATTTACGGTTTTTTTGAGGAGCTCTGAAGATCTAACCTTAAAATTATTATTTGTCGATCACTTGATTTTATACAATTGTTTTCAAATATTTTCTAAAATATTCATTTACTCTATGAACTTTTTGAATTCGCATTTATTTTAATAAGAAACGAGTAAAAATGATTGATCGTTGGAATATTTTTTTATCTTTACTTTTTTTTAATTTTGTATTTTGTTTAACTTATGGAGAAAAAATGCCATCAGATGTAGAAAAATTACAATCTTCTATGACTTCATTTGTAAGTATTAATTTAATTAATACTCTACATTCTTAATATGCTTTAAAAATATATTTAATACATGTATAATAAAATGTTTTAGAAAATTGATAATGTTACACCAATAAATTCACTTGAGAATATGGGTTTTTTTCATGCATTTTTAGCAACTCTTTCTGTGATTTTAGTTTCTGAATTAGGTGATAAAACCTTTTTCATTGCTGCAATAATGGCAATGAGACATCCTAGATTAATTGTATTTGGTGGAGCAATTAGTGCTCTCACAGTGATGACTATTTTATCTGGTACTTTTTACAATTATTTAAAATAATTGTCTCAAATATATTTATAATTTAATAATGTATTTCAGTTATTTTTGGATATGCGGCTAATATAATTCCTAGGGCTTATACTTATTATATTTCTACTGTCTTATTTGCCTTATTTGGTTTAAAAATGTTAAGAGATGGATATTATATGTCACCAAATGAAGGTCAGGAAGAGCTTGAAGAAGTACAATCAGATCTTAGAAAAAGAGAAGATGAGGTAAACAAAATTTCTTTAATAAATAATTATATTAATAAAAATTTTTTTTTTGTTTTTTAAACTATAAACATTTATTTTAGATTATATAAAATCATTAATTAAAAAATTCTTTAAAAATATTTGTAATATTTTTTAATATTTTTAGTTTGAAAAAGAAAGTAGTTCTACTCTTGTTCAAGATCCCGAAACTGGTATTATTAGGAAATTTCAAAAAACAAGTACTTTTATGGTACTTTCAAGAATATTTTTGCAAGCATTTTCTCTTACATTTCTTGCTGAATGGGGAGATCGTTCTCAATTAACAACAATAATTCTTGCTGCACGAGAGGTAAAAATCAGTACAAAAATTTATAAAATTATAAATAAAAAATATATTATTTCATATATTACTAAATACTTTTAGGATGTTTATGGTGTTGTAATTGGTGGAGTCTTAGGCCATTCATTTTGTACTGGCTTAGCGATTCTTGGTGGCCGTATGATTGCACAAAGAATATCAGTGAGAACAGGTTAATATTAATTTTGTAATAATCTAATTTAAAATAAATTATGCTTCTAAGATTTATACTCTACTTTTTCAATTTCAGTTACAATTGTTGGAGGAGTTGTATTCCTTATCTTTGCTCTAACAGCTTTATTTGTAAAGCCAACAGATGATATTTACTGAAATAAAAAGATTATTTTTAATGAAGTATGTCTAAATGCTAAATGCACAAATGTTTGTACAGTATTATGAAAATTTATTTTTTTAATTGAAAATCATCAATACCATTCTATTGATATTTTTTGTTAAAAATTAAAAAATTTTTGTAAAATTAAAAAGGGAAGGGACAATATCTATTTTATCATATTATGATTAAAAAATGAAATGGTATTGATGTTGATTATATTGATAAATTTCAGCATTGGAATTTTTGTTTATTGATAATCAATACTGTGAATTAATTGTACATAGTTTCATATTCAATATTAGTGTATTTTGATGTAACATGATTTCAATTATTCTATAAGGAATTGAAGAAAAATAATTTAAATACTTGTTAGTCATAATTTTTGTGACCTTTTCTGGATGAGGATGAAATGAATACATGTAATTCGTAAAGAATTATGCAAGTTGTACTTGAGACATAGTTTACTATATGATATTTTTTTTACTTTCTTTAAAAATATTGAAAGTTACATATATTTTATATAGATGAATAACAATAAAAATTATTTTAAAGAATAAAATGATTTTTACGTATTATATACTTTATATATTTAAATATTTGTTAAGATATTTTCATATTATTTAATATTTTTTAATGATAATGAACACTATAATAATTTACAATTTTAATACAATAAAATAAAACAATTATATAATTACATTAAATAACATTCATTGTATAAGATTGTATTTTATTTATACTAATTTAAGTTATATGTTAATTATTTAAATCATTAACATTTAGTGTCATATTAATAATGTTTTCTTTTAACTTTTTCTTATCTTATTATAAGAAATCAAATTCATAAATATCACAATAGCAAAAGTACAAAATTTTCTTTTTAATATTCATTAACCTAAATTTATTATATGTAAATTGACTCTTAAATCATTTTATCTTTATGAAAAATTGTTTTCAGAGAACAGAGTCTATTTAAATATTAATTTCAATTTTTATTTAATAAAAGGCAGTATTTGGTAACTACACATATATCAATATTAATTAATTAATTAATGTAACATATATATATACTACATTAACATAAAAAAGTATTTATAACTATTAATGCATGCAAAAAATAAATTTATCAATTTGTAATAAGATTCTGTATAAAATAAATAACATTTAAAATCATAAATTATTTCTGTGAAAAATTGAAATTAATTTAAAAAATAGACAACTTTTCCCTGATTATAAAATACAGTACAACTTAAAAAGCAAATCTTAAATCTATTAGCTAGCTTTTGATTCTTTATCTAATTCCTCTTCTGTTACTTCATTTGAATTTTGTATTTTATTATCAGAGTTATTTGAATTTGAAATTAAATCAGTTCCTTTAACTTTATCATCACTGCTACAGACATACTCTGTACTTAATGTAGGAAGTACATTTTCACCTTGTTCAGTTAAAATAGTTACCGGATGTTTTTTCATATGTGTAGTTAAATTTCCACTGTGATAAAATTCTTTACCACAAACTTTACATTGAAAAGGCTTAATACCTGAATGAATTCTTTCATGTATTGAAAGATTTCCACTGTGACGAAATTCTTTAGCACAAACATTACATTTGTATGGTTTAACACCAGAATGTGTACGCAAATGCGTAGATAAATTTCCACTATGACTGAACATTTTTCCACAAACTTGACAAGCATATGGCCGCTCTCCAGAGTGCGTTCTCATATGAATTGCTAAATTTCCACTGTGTGTAAAACACTTGTCGCACTGTTTACACTTATACGGTCTTTCACCATTATGAGTTCTCATGTGAATAAAAAGATTGCTTTTGTGTCCAAATTCTTTGAAACAAATTTCACATTGACATTTAAGTTTTTTTCCAGGACTACTGGTAGAATTTGTAGACTTGGATGGTCTACCTGGTGTACTACGCTTAATAATTGAAGAACTTGATTGAACTGCTGTAAGCGAAGGATTCATTAAAGTACTATCACTTATAGAAGGTGTAACTCTAGATTCTATATGTCCAGCTTCCACATTTGACTGATTTATTTGATTAATTTGTGACTGATCATCGTCAGGCTGATGATTTGTTGTAAAAGAATTATGTTGCTGCTGTTGCTGATATTGTTGTTGCACATGATGATTTATATAATTTGAAGGAATATTTTGCTGTAATATTGAAAAAATTGATTATATTATAAGATCATCATATTTAATGTATTTTTAAAAGAATCTTTATTAAAAAAGTCAAGTAAAAAATAGTTGATATTTTCATTTTATAAAAATAATAATTATATTAAACAAATACATATAAAATTAATTGACCTAATTACAGCTTAATAACAATTATGAAATTGGAAAAAAAATTGAAATATATGCTTAACTGAAATTTTTAAAAACTTCATATTAAAATAAAGCATCTTTTAAATATGTTAACTATTAAAAAAAAAAAAAAAAGTTAAACTTATTTATTTTACTAACATTTACTCTAGACGTTTCCTGTCTTGAAATTCCATCAATTTTTTGAGAAAAATCTTTAGGATATTGATTAGCTTGAACTTGGAGAGCTTGATCCCAAAAATGTGGTAACTGATGGTATGTGTATTCAACATTTTGATTATTAAATACAGAATAATCAATATTTCCTTGTCCACCAACCATATTTTGATTTCTATCATCTACACTATTGTATTCCTGTTTTATTTGAATTGAACTAAACATCTAATACAAAAAAATTCTTTAAACATAAATTTATTTTTATTAAAAATTTGTAAATAATTTTTATGGTTACTTTAACAATATCATACCTTAATTTAGATCTAATGATAAAACTATAACTTCAACTTATTCCTTATTTGAATGTACAAAAAACTCGAATATTTATTATCTTAATAAAAAATAAGTATCTCTAATATTAAAACATTCTGTTGAGGAGATATTTTGCAATAGTATGTATAATTATGGCGATCGTTGATGTGTTTTATACGAACATTCTCAATTACTTGTTGAGCAGCTGCTACGTGCAATTGGGTAGGTAATAGACTACGAATTCACTAATAAAATGCATTCTAGCTGTCCAATTTTTCATTCTTTTAGTGAACAGCACGAAAATTAAAAATTAAAATATGTGAATTCCCAATAAGAGATAACCAAATGGGAACTTTACTCTTTGTGTGGTATAAACAAACACTTGTACTGATCAACACACAGATACTCAGAAAACTGACAGAAAAACCTTAATTTTTTTATCCTTTGACGCCGCCATAGCATACATTATCTCAGATATCTTGTTCTTATTATAAGCAGTGTTACCATACAAGAAATGTTTTTAATAAAATTTATTATTTATTATACATAACTTTTTTAATTTTATATCAAGCGTTTTAATTAAATATTATACCGTACAATACTTATATTTAATAGAAAATAAAACTGAATTGTTAGATATTTTTATTACTCTTTTCCTATAGAAATATTTATTACCTTTTTAATAAATCAAATTAAATAACTTTTCTATGAAATAGATTATTTAATAAATTATAACGAATAAATTTTAAGTGCTTATACAATTTTTACGCATATGTTTATGTAAAATTTAAATTAAGCGCTTGTTAAACAAGTATTTATTTTGGTAACAATGTTCATATGGTCGATAAAGTAGAATTGTAGAAATCAAGTTTTCAAGATAATGTACTATTTTATAACTTGAAGTGATTCTGTAAAAAAAAAATGTATTCAAATTTATCAAATTAAAACAATTAATACTAATTTATAAAATTTGAGAACATGTACTCGTGGATTATCATTTAAATTTGAATCTTAGTTTTATCCTCATCATGAGTAAAATAAAAAATATATTTGTTTTTGTAAATGGTCAAAATTAGCACCTGCTGTATACAGTTGTATTTAATAGAAATAGTTCATCTATAATCTCAAAAACTTATTTATTTAATAATAATGAGTGTCTCAGATGTAATAAAAATTCAAAAGGTTTATATTTTATCAATTATTTATTCATTTATTTCAATTTTCTATGAATAGCGAGTTCGTTTATATATAATTATGATTAATGTAATAACTTTATTCTGTATTTCATTAAAATTTATAAAATATTAAGTAGACTTTAATATATATCGTAACAAAATTATAAATTAAATTATGAATATTATAGGTAGAAAACGTATTAATGCCTGATAAGTATGGATTAAAAAGCACATTAGGAACATTTTATTTAACCGAAACCCATTTTATTTTTATGGAATTAAATGGAAAGAAAAAAATTTGGGTAAAATATATCTGAATTTTAACATTATATTTAATTTTGTAATTAATTATTTTATTATATTTCAGGTTTTAAATTCACATGTTTCTAGTACTCAAAAATTACCATTACTTTCAATAGGTTCTCCTCTTCGTATCAAGTGTAAAAATTTTTTTGTTGTTACATTTGTAATACCAAAAGAAAGAGATTGTCATGAAGTTTTCTTAACATTATTAAGATTATCATTTCCAAGTAATGCTTACAGAATAAATAGAAATATAAAAATATTATTAGAATTATTTTATATTAATTCTATTAATTTTTTTTGTAGCACGAGTAGAAGACTTATATTGCTTTAATTATAAGGGTAACAATGAAGGACTCTCACAAGAATTTGGTTGGAACTTTTTCAGTATTCAAGATGAATTTCAAAGACAAGGTGTTCCGAATGAAGAATGGTCACTATCTTATCTTAATGTTAACCATGAGGTTGGTATTATCTGATTTTTTAAAAGAAAAGATTATTTAAGTATATTCAAATACTGTATTTAATTTTAAAAAATCTTTAATCAATAGGAGAATTAATGAAATCTAATTAAAATTTATATAATAATAAGGATAGAATATTTATTCAGATTTTGAATTACACTTTACATGAATTTATTTATAGAATGATATCAATATTATTCCACAAATTTTTTTTAACATTCCTATCTAAGTATTTTTTTATTAAAATTGACTATATCAGATCATTATTATTATTATTTTTTTATTTCTTTTGGAAAATGGCATAATAAATTTTGTAAGTATACTTTAACATTCAAATTGAAGTATTTTTAATTAAAAGAGCTTTAATTAATATTACATTTTTCAGCTGTGTGAAACATATCCAAAATATCTCTATGTTCCCAGTTCATGCACTAATACTGTACTGATGGGAAGCTCAAAATTTCGTAGTAAAGGAAGATTACCAGTATTAACTTATTTATATAGTAATAATAAGGTGAGATTTACATATAATTATAAAAATGTGAAGGTTATTTATTTTTATAATAATAATTTTTAATGTAAAAATAAAATAAGATAAATCGAGAATTCTTAATGTTTATAGGCATCTATTTGTCGATGTAGTCAACCATTATCTGGCTTTAATGCTCGCTGTTTAAAAGACGAAAAAATGCTTTACTATCTACTTTGTACAAATCCTAATTCAAAATATCTTTATGTAGTTGATACAAGACCACGAGTAAGTTATTTAAAAACTAATATAATTTTTAACTTAAAGTGGTTTTTATTATTTAAAAAAAGTTATTTCATATTTTAATTTTTTTATAGATCAATGCAATGGCCAATCGTGCTGCAGGCAAAGGCTATGAAAATGAAAACTTTTATGATAATATTAAGTTTCAATTTTTTGGAATTGAAAATATTCATGTTATGAGATCAAGTTTAACTAAATTAATAGAACGTATGTAAATTTTCAATAAATTAAAAAAATAAATATTCTTTTTATGATCATTTCCATCATTCTTTACAGTGCAAAAAATCACCGCTATGAGTGAATTTCTTAATGGGCTCGAAAGTAGTGGATGGCTAAAACACATTCGTGCCATATTAGAAACATCATGGTTTATAGCACGCAATGTAGTAAATGGAATCAGTGTTGTGGTGCATTGCAGTGATGGGTGGGACAGAACTGCACAAGTTTGTTCTTTAGCTGCTTTAATGCTGGATCCATTTTATAGAACTATTCATGGTTTTCAAGTAAATAATTTATAGTAAAAATGTAATGAACTTAATCATTTTGAAAATAATTTTTTATATTTATAGGTTTTAATCGAAAAGGATTGGCTTGCATTTGGACATAAATTTAATGATCGATGTGGTTTCATAACAAATACTGATGGTAAAGAACTAGCACCAATATTTACTCAGTTTATTGATGCTACTTACCAACTTTTACAACAATTTCCATACATGTTTCAATTTAATGAACAATATTTAATTACGTTACATGATCATGTACACAGTTGTCAACATGGAACATTTATTGGAAATTGTGAAAAAGATAGACAATTTTTAAAGTAAGTTAATATTACGTATAATTTTATTCGTGTATACGATAATATTTTAATTTATAAATAACAATCAGACTCTCAGAAAGAACTTATTCTCTTTGGGGTTACATGGCTCAGCATATAAATGAATTTATAAATCCATTATATTCAAGTAATCAATATAAAGAGGAAACTAGTCGAATTCTTAAGCCAAAAATTTCTCCACAAAGTATTGTGTAAGTATAAAAGAGTATTATGATAATGATAATTTAAAGCTATAAATATTTAATTTAATTGCAGATTATGGCGAGGACTTTATTTCAGATTTGAAAGTGGTGTCCATCCCAGAGAATTTTACGAAGATTTATTATTAACAATTAATAACCATATCAGTTCTATAGAAGATCATAATAAATTTCTTGCTAAGGTAATTTTTTTATAAGAAAATAATATAAATATAAATGTAAGTTTTTATTTTTAGCGGATAAACTCAATTGGACAATTAAACGCATCAAACAATAAAGAATTAACGTATCCTAATAAGTACAAATTAGATAATGAATATCTAAAGGAATGTCTTCTTAAAGAAAAATTGACAAATATTAAAAATGATAAAAATGGTAGAAATAAAACAGAAATAAAAGAATTAATTACAGAATTGAATGCTATTGCATTAGAATGGAAATCATCACGAAACATGAGTGAATGTAAATGTGCTACTACTTTTGATGCATTTAACAAAAAGGTAAAATTTGTATTTTTAATATAAGCTTTTATTATCAATACTTACATTAAATACATTACATATTTGGTTTGTATTTCATAACTTTATTTTTTATTGAAACTAAACTGTTGTTCATTCAAATTCCAATTCTTATTAAATTCATTTCAATCAGCTACTTTAAAAATAGTTCTAAAATTTATTGACAGTAATTTAAGAGTAATCTAAATATTTTTTTAAATTTCAGTATCATTGTTGGTCTTGTGGAAACGTGTTATGCCAACGATGCATGGGTATTAATAGTGTACGTGCTGGATATTCAATTCAGCGTACGATTCCAATTTGTAAATTTTGTTCGAAAAAGTCTATAGCATTAACATCAATAACGTCTTAAAAAAATAAACCTACTTTTAACGTTTCATAACCACATAATCTATACTCCATTTTATAAAAATTACTTAACATTAAACCCAGCACTTAATATTTTTTACATAATTTAATATCACTACTTTTCTAAGAGTAGAAAGAAAAAAATTGATATTAATTTTTTAGATATTTACTTGTCATTTAAAACTACATTTGCTTAAATTTTAATTTTAATGTAGTTAAAAAAATTTTTAATTTTTTTTAATTTAATAATGTTGGGTTAAATGATTTACTAATAAAACGTTTACAAATCTAATTATTTTTAAAATGTTAACAAAAATTTATATTTAAATTAATTATCTAATATAAATATTTTATTATTTTATTAAAATGGGTTTGAATAAGCATGTAAATAACACTCGTTTTTAATAGAAGTATACTGCAAGTTTAAAATTTAATAATGTTAATAATTAATTCTTAACGAATAGTAAGTAATTTCTATAATAAACACTTCAATTTTGAGTCAATAGATTTATTTTTGCAAAATTTCCAAATATTAGTACATAAATTACACAAATATGTCACGTTCACACCTAATATAGTTTTTTCATCAAAAATAATTATTGATTGCTTGAAGAACATGCTTTCCTATTTATTTATTTCATTCAAAATTATCTATTTTCAGATAAAACAGCACTGTAAATAAAAGCGCTGAAATAACTTAAATGTACCTAAAGCTTAAAGTATACTTCTTCTTAAACTTAAAGAATTTTTTATAAATTACAAATTATGTTATTACTTACTTTTAAAACAATTGTATTATTGGAAAAAGTAAATTTTCAACTATTTATTATACTATTTAACGCTAGTTTAAAATGATGTTTGCATACAAAAAAACTTTAACACATCATGACCCTAACATAAAAAATTTTTTATCAATAAAACTGTGATAATAAAAAAATATATGAATCTGCATTAAAAATTTATGTATATTTCTCTAATTTTATCAAAATGGCTAAAAGTTGCGAGAAATTAATTTATTTCTAACCATCGCAAGTTTCAATAAAAATTCAAGGCCAGCTTGTGTAAATTAAAAATAAAATTTATGACTAAAAATGAGTAAAGGGTTATTAATTCTAGAAGTTTAAGAATCATCGTATTTCGTAACTTCATATTAGTTTTGATATAATGTAAATTGTGTAACAATTTTTACAAATCTTAATAAACCATGCAAGATTTTTGTGAAATGTTTATCTTACGTTAACATAATTTTATTCAATGTAGATAGTCGTTATTTAGCAAACGCATTTGTTATAATTACGCGAATCAAATCTTGATAAATGCGTTACAATGTTTTTATTTAATAAAAATAAAGCACTTTAACACTTATATACGTATACATTGTATACGTAATCTTTAACAATTGCGTTCACTGAAAGTCAATATGAAAAATTATTTTAACAATTCTATATTACAAAATTATTTTAAAAACTTCGTCGGTACTATTCGTTAATAATACGTCTATATTTCCTATTCGGTGGAAATACTTCTTCATCTTCTTCACCTTCCGCAATGAGAAACGGATCGTCGTACGCGTAATTCGGAGCCCATTTTAATAATAATTTTTCGAAAAATTCTTCCAAGCTTCTTGCTTCCTGATATACCTGAGAATCAACCTTAAATAATAAAGTATATTTTTATATAAAAAATTTTTTCTTGTAAAGTTAATTTTTTATCATTTGTTAATCTTACTTACAGGATTATAAGTAAACGCATTCTTAAACATTAGTCTAATATCGGCCATCACTTGTTTTAAGTCGACATAATGAATTTCATTTTCAGGCTTAAGTTTGTCTCTTATAATATCCAAAGCAATTGGATTCTTTATAATTCTATGATACTCAACAATCTATTAATAAAAGATTAAAAATTAAACCAAGAAAAATACATAAAAATATAAGTTTAGGAGTAACTTCTAATTTAAGTTTTTATTAATATAAACATTTTAAAGTATTAACCTATTAAATTATACAGTTTTTTCATATTTATATTATAATCATTGTTTATAGATTAAAATATTTTAAAATATTCATTAAAAAGAATTTTATTTGCATTTTATGTATGCAAAGATAAAAATATAAATTTGTAAATATATTTTTAGTACTATCGTTTTACTCTCTAATAAGGTATTATTTTTTTAAAATAATTTTTTATTTTTCAAATTTACTTATCATTCACTGCATATTTATATATTTTCATGATAAATTATTAATTCACAAATAAAAGTAGAATTTATTATTTATATAATCTTAAACTAATAAAAATAGTTATATTTTTAAAATGTACCTCAGGTGATACGACTTCTCTGAAAGGTAAACTTTGTTCGTATTGGCAATATAATTCTAAAACTATTCGCTGAGCTATTCTTAAATCACGAGTGCTTAATTGGTTTGGCCTCTTTTCCCCGGGAGGATCCTCCGAGCAATCAAGTACATTCGTGCAAAGCATGCACTGCCAGGTTTCACTTTCACTAAAAAAAATGCATAATTTCATAACTTTTTATATAGATCATTAAATCGTATAAAATTTTTTGATTGTTTTTTTATTATAATGTTTTTATATACTAAACTTACTGTGGAAATGATTTTAAGTTTGGTATATGACAATACAAGTGGAAGACCTTTGGACATTTATCGCAACAAAGTACAGCATCGCCTCCGTCCATACATACTGCACACCAATCTTCGTTTGGATCATCTTTTGTCATGGACATTGCTAAATTATTTAAATGTTTATAATAAATATGTATTAAATAAATATTTATATGATAAATACATAAATAATATTAAGCATTTTATAAAATATTTAATAAAAAATCATTTTTTAGAAGATATTAAACTTCTATATTTTTGTTTAATTTAAATAATAATTTCAAAATACTTTATTATTTCTGCAAATATTTAATATATATACATGTCAAATAATTTTTCAATATTTAATGAAATATTCTATTTAAAAAATTTCAAATACGTGAATCTGAACTTTTATAATAGTAATATTGATATTATTTGCAATATAATAATTATTTTAAAATATAATTTTATTGAATTAATCATAAAAGCAGTATAATAAAGTTTAAAAAAATAATCTTTATTTATGTATATCAACTAATGATTAAACCATAATTTTTATATTAGTCCAAAATAATAATTGTAATATAGTAATACAATAAAAATATCCTTACCCGACGAATTATCAGTCATAACGTGAACTCCTTCATCGGTTGAACTGTCCACTTGGGCTGAATCCAATTGATTTTTTTGAGTCTCCGGAATAACCATAATTCCATTACTATCCAATTTAGCGATAGTAAGCATCAAATCGTTCAACGATTTTTGACAAAATTTATCAAGACTTTTTTGAGTTTCGTCTGTTTTTTCATGTGGTGCAGGACTTGGTGTCTTCGGCATTGATGAGCTGACCGTATGGCTTACCGATGTGGAATTTTGAGCAATCGATGGAGCATCACTACTTACTGGTGGACTCGCGGTATTATTATTTTTCTATTCAATAATAAATGCAATAGATAAATTTAAAAACTTTTATTTTAGTAAAAGATTTGATGCATTATAATAATCACTAAATAAAAGTTACTCCGTACGAAATCAAATAATGTTATGAATATTGTGGTTTGTGAAAATTTATACGCTTTAAAAACCTAAAAAACCATGCCTTAGTTTAAAGCATTCAATAAAGTGAAAGAAATGCATACATTTATTTTTAAAAAATTTTATAGTGTTTCAATTTAAGATTATGAAAAGTAATAAATAAAAAAAATAGAATTATAAATTTAAAAAATTTTTACGCGTGGAAAATGTTGATATAATAATATGAAATTTTATAATTTTTTGCCTTAAATAACATTTTTTGACGAGATTAAAAATTATGTATAAATGAAATAATACAACTCAGAGATGGATTATCTAATTATCCGTTTAAAGTACAGAAATACACATTTATATTAAATAGCTAAAATTTTAAAATAAGTTAAAAATTATAGTAAATTATATATAAATGTTATAAATGTATTGAAACTAATTTCAAGAAAAATTAGTTCAGATTAAAATTATTTATATGTTTATCACGTAAGTTGATTATAGTCATTTCCCTTCGTTTTTTATATGAAATTTAATAAGTTACAAATTTACAAATTAAAATTACTAAACATGTAAATAAATATTAAAGTAAACATATAACTTTTTATTATTCTTACCGTTTGCGGTGCAATAGTTACAGCGGATTGATTTTTCAACGTAATTTTATATGTGTCATTTATAGGTATATTGGACGCGGATTGATGTTGCATTGGACTCCTAGCAGTGTAGGTCGGCGGTACTGAAGAGTTGATATTTTGCGGAATATGCCATCGTGCAGATTGCATAGCTTGCACTTGGTGCTGTTGGTGCTGATGCTGTTGTTGCTGTTGATAAACATTAATCATTGCTTGTTGTGTAGGTTGATTTGGTTGACGAATTTGTATTCCAGTAAGCAAAGAGGTGCTCGCTTGATAGGTTTGTGGAGGTCCTATTGGTCTCTGGGGACTATTCAGAGGGTATCGATATCTAGGTGGAAATCTATATTGCACTGTATTAGTGGTAGGTCTGTATGCAGGTGGATTATGAGCAAGCAAACCACGGAGACTGGCGTTTTGATTTAGATGTGGATCGGGTGCAGCTACATGTAACTGCTGTTGATGTGGATGTGTTGATGAAGTTACCTGCATGTATAAAAAGACATTTTAATAAAAAATTCTTTTTTCGAAATAATTAAAACAATTGCTTTAAATATAAATTTATTTATTAAGTTTTCTCCTTTTCTAATATAATTCTGAAGTACATTTTAATAAAAATTTAATTTATATTTGCATTTAAAAAATTTCTTTTAATAAAGTTTTAATAAAATTGTCAATAAAACTAATGTTAGAAAATATTCAGGTTATTATTAAGGAACACAATTAGTACAGGATATTAAAGTATTATAGAATTTTTTCAGGAAATAAATAAAAATCTAAATTTTAAAGTTTTGTGTTTCATTTATTATAAATGTTACATTAATAAATATAAAATTAATCCATTAACCGTACAGCAGTATATAAAAGTTTTTACTAACATGGTTTGTTTAATGTCATATTTAAATAATTTATCATTCTTAAGTACTACTTGCTGTAATATTTCGTTAGTTTAAATTCTTAAAGTCGCGTTAGATGATTCACATATTAGAAAAGCAAATTAATAAGGATATTTTTAAATTATATATAAAAATTTAAAAGTGATTAATGCTTTTATAATATTATAAAACTGCAATTAAAAATATTTTTTATTTGAAATATTAAATAAAAAAGCAAAAATGAAAATAAAATATAATTCTAATCCACCTCAATTATATCAACTAAATTATAAGAAATATAAATCTGATGAATAAAACAAAGTTTACGCGATCTATTGCCAGTGTACCTGTTGGTGACAATTTCCAAGTCCTGGACGTTGAGCCATCATCATTTGTTGTTGTTGTTGTATATGTCCATTATAATTAACATTAAAAGTAGCTATCCTTTGACTATGAGGTGATGCACGCTGTTGCATATTATGTGCATTATAATGTTGCATGTAATTTTGTGTTTGAGCTTGTATTTGCTGTTGATTAGCCATATGTTGTTGAGATTGAATTGTTAATTGTTGATGAGATGTAATAGGAATGTTCATGGGTTGATTAATGTATGCAGTATGTGGGATATTGCTAGATGGCTGGTTAGGTACAAGAGAAAGAGCCTGAGTTGCTGGTGAATTTTCCATAGCTATACTCATTGCACATGAATTTAATTGTTTTTGTTCTACTGGCTCACTTAATGGCGTTGTAGGCGCACTTGGTTCTGATGGTGGAGTGACTGATGGATAAACTCTTCCATCAACCACAATTGCACCAATTGATGTTATAACTGTAACATGAAAATTAAAAGTATATATTTCAATTTCAATAATTAATTTATGAGTTAACTAACCTTTGATTAAATCTTGCACTTTTTCCATAGATAAATGTATTCGAACAGGAATTTCTGGATTTGGAATATCTGCCCTCCTGCTCTTTATTCGTTGCAAATGATTTGTAACTGACTTTTTACTGTAAAGCAATTCCATATCGGTACCTTTATCAAGTGCATAATTAACAAAATCTATACAATGATCAGTCAATTTAGAAAGTTGATCTAAGGCTACTTTTTTTTCATTCAATGTATTTTGTTTTTGATCACATACTTCACTTAAGCGCATTACCAGCTGTTTTCCTCTGGAGCTTATCGCATTTGTTAATCTAAAAATATCAAAAATACTCTTTTTTATTAATCAAATCATTATACTAAATTAAAATATATTTAAAAAAATAAAATACTCTATTTTAATTTTTAATTTTTAACAAATTAGCATTTCATAAAAATTAAGTAGAAAATTGAAAATTGATTCTACACAAAAACATATTTAATTAATACATATTTGAAAATGTATTTACATTATCATACATGATAAGCACACGTATGCAATTTTTCAACTACTTACTGCACAACCATTTGCGTTATTTCTTGTACAAGACTCTTTTTCTTTTCAGATATTAATACTTGACGATCCTCGATAACTTTCATAGCACTCTTTAGCAATTCTCTCTTATAACTAATAGAAAAAATAAGTAAATTTCTGTTTTTAGCTTAATTTATCTAAATTAAAATGAATTTTAATTTTTTTTATTATTTTAATTGATTATCTTACCTAACTTCGTTTAATAGTGTTTTTACAGATGTACGAGTTTCTGCTGCAATTTCATGTATAAATTTATATTTATGATCTCTGTGTTCAGTAAGTTGACAGTCTCTACATGTTAATCTATCACAAGTTTGACAAAATAGAGATAATTGTTCATGTGGATGAAGTGTACAAAATAAATAAATGGGCAATTTCTTTTCTCCCTTCTTAACATTATCTGTGTCATTAGCAATCTCTTCTTTAGGCTTTATTGTATGATCCTTAGTTATTTTCAACCTTTGATGTGCCTATAAAAAATATTTTGAATAAATAAATTTCTTATTTTAACATTAACCAATATAGAAATAAGTAAAGTCTCTTGCCATCACACAATTTTGACAGATTAGCTCTTCACATTCAACACACCAACTTGTTGCTATTGCATTTTCAGCACAATTTGTACATTTTTTTTCTTCCTCAACATCCTTAATTTCATCTTCACAAATAGTATTCATATCATCTTCCCAAAACTTTGTAAAAAATCGGTTTTCAATTAAATTTTCTGCTTGACTGATAACATTACAAATTTGACATAGAATAACATTGTTTTCAGCTACAATTAAATAAATAAAATATTAAAGTATATCATTTTATTTGTTTAAAAATTATTATGCTGTTATTATCCAATAAAAGGTCTTAGTTTATAAATAAATATTACACTTATTAATATTATTATATAAATATATACATAAGAAAATGATTACATAGTTGTAAGGAACTACATTCTTGGTCTTAATTTAAAATAATTTACTCTGTATAAATTTCATACATAAATTAAGTGTAAAAATACAAATATTAAACTTTTTTCACATAAAGTGAATTATACGAACAAATAAATAAGTTAATATAAAATTAACAAACAATATAAGTGTAGAAAATTTTTAATTAAAACAATGAATTTAAATATATAAATTTATAAACGTTAATTCATAATATATAAACTATTAACCTGTGGATATCAACAAGCAGAGTTAATATGCTACTTACGGAGAATTTCTGCGTCTACTGAGGTACTGTGCTGATCATTGAGTTTACTGTTGATACAAGTGGAGCAGGCAGCATGAAGACACTCGAGTAGTTTTGGATTGTCCTCAATGATGAAGGCTTTATAGCAAAGAGCACACTTTGATAAACTGCTTTTAATTTCCGATTCCTGTCCATGCTCCGTTGTGCATTCAGCCTCTTCATCTTCTTCTGTATTACTATCAGTACTCATCGCGTATCCCATTGGCAGCTGTGCCTGTTGCTTTGCATTGTTGGCTGTTGGTATCGTTTGCTCCGAAGCCTCCTCCTTCACGATTGTGAAGGAGTTAAGGGCAGCGTTATTGCTCACCGAGACCTCGTTGCGCGAATCCATGGTCGCCAATACGCAGTAAGGTCTATAAGCACTTCAACAGGCTATTGTATCATCGTCCCCTGGATAAGGGATTATTCATGACTATTTCTCCTTGTTTCCGAGCAAATATACAATATGATAGAACGTATGAAAGACGCGACTCATTCGTTACGTCCAGCGTAGAAACGGAAAAAGGGACGGACAGCGTAAGAAAAAACTGGAGAAAGCTGCCATCAGAGGGCCAGCAATGCCAACATGTCCGATATATTTTTCTCACGCGATTGCCTGTGCATAAACACGTAGGTGTGTAACGAATGGCGTCAGCACCTGCGTTCACTTATACTAGTGTGTGTTTAATTCGTGAGAAGGGAAAGTTTAAAGAAATTTCTTTCCCTTCTAATTTTCAATCATCTATTTTAAAAAATTTTTTTCAACTTATGTAATAAGATATTTTTAAATATTTCATACATTATTAGTTTTAGAATTGTTTCATATTTTTTTAAGCAATTCTATGATTTGAAGAATTAATAATAAAAATTATTTTATTAATTATATAATATTTACATCTATTACAACTCTCAATAATTATATTTATTATACACCTAAGTTTCACTTTTAATTTATTATAATTTTTTTTTTTTATATTCTTTATTTCAAAATTCAAATTATTTCAATCATCAGATGTTTTCTCATTTTTTATTATGATTCATTGAATTGTACTCCAAACAGTGGATGTCTAATTTTTATATTTTGAGGATATGGTACAATTGTAGATTTTTCAAAATGTAAATTTTTTTTTGATATTCCTGAAATTTTTTTCCTAAGATTTATTGTTCCAACTGGTTTCAGATTAACTAAAAGAGATCAATATAAGTTATAAATATAAATATTAAAATATTATTTTGATAGCATTAAATTTAATAAAGGACATAAATTTAAAAATATAAAATAATTATAATATTGGTACTATCTATGAAAGAATCTATTATATTTAAAAAAATGAAAAGATCATTATAATTATTATACCTGCTTTATATACCCGTGGGTTATCATTAGTTTTAAAAATACATGTAAAACTAGATTTATGATTTTTTTTTATAGCATAATAACGATCATCTCCAACTTTAAACTTTGATTTACTACCTATTTGCAAAATTTGATTCTTTAATAGCACTGGATCAATCTATAAAATTAATCATATATAGGACTAAAAATTTATAAATTTGAATAATAACAACAAATATTATAGTATAATAATTATCTTACAGTTACTGGAATATCCATAATCCATACTTCTTCATCTGTATCCAATTCATTAAATTCATATGTAGACTCTAAATTATTAATTTGTAAAACTTCTTTTTTTATAAGATCTTGTAACTATAAAAATAAAAAAATTACTCATTTATTTCAAATCTATTTTTGAACTAATAAGATGGATAAATTTATTTAGAATTTTATTATATTCTATTTATAAGTATTTTTAACTAGAAAATTTTATAATTTTTACCAACATTAATTTAGTATTAAAATTTATGTGTTAATACTTTAATTTTTTTAATACATACATTATGAGGTCTTTTGATCAATGCACTTTCCGAAGTTTCATTTAAAAAGTTATGAACTTTTGTTTTATTATCTGTTTGAATAAGAGGACTGTTAGATGTTTCTAAAATATTTGTTTGTGTTGGGCATTTTATTGGTGACGTATGTGAAGTCTCCATTAAATCTTCAGTTCTATTTAGTATAGTATTAATTGCAATTTTTAAATCATTAGTGTCAAATGAAGACATTTCATTCAATTCGAATATTTTGTAATAATGATTCTTTAATAACCTAAAAATTAATCAAGATGTAAAATAAATTTTTATAAAAATCATTATATCATAAAAATAAAACTATATTTAAATTTTCTTACCTGAAATGTTTTTTTGAATAACTTCGTTTAAAAATTAAAATTGATCATTATAATAATTACAATTTTATAGGAAAACATTAACTTATTACTAAACAGCTCTTCCCGAATCGGTATGACCGTCATATACAGTAAAAAATGTAATTTCTCAAGAGTTACCTATTAAGCTAGAATAGACTTTTTTATATTTTTAATTTTTTAAACTCCTTATAAGTACTATCTTGTCTTAAGTGATACTATATACTTAACGATTACGTTTAAAGATGGTTCTTATAAAATACGAAACAAAAACAAGATACACTATTTAAATATAATTACACACATAATTGAAATATAGAAGATTTTACATTCATCAAGTGTCGTGTAAAAAATGATAGTTCAATGTGGTGTTCATGATGCAGTACTCGACATACCGAAATTATATATTTATATGTATTATAAGTGTATACAATCGATTGTTATACTAGACATCTCTACTAGATACCTCTTCTTAAATGTTAACAAATTTATGCACTGTCGATTGCAAGTAACGAATGTATATTTAAAAAATACAAAAACAGATATAAGAATAACCCATTGTTAAATTATATGGATTTTGAACATGGTTAGGCATAAATAAATCTACTCGTTTTACCTATGATAAATAGGGCGTTAGTCAAATTTTAATTAAATGTGTTTATTGAAAGCCAATGTATTATGGTTATATGTAAAGCATATGTATATTTGCATCATCAGTATAATCTGATTTTTTATAAAGTCTTAATTTTAATAATTAAGTTATAAAATATGTACAGATTTTAACAGGGATTAACCATGATTTATGTGCACGTGTATGAGTATAATGTATGTGATTTTTTAAGTCGTTTTTTATGTTTTACTTGTCATAACAAAGAATTTATAAAAATACTATGTTTTATAATACGAATATATACTTTGAGACAATAAGTATTCGGAGTTAATAATATCCATTATTTTATTTTTAATTTCCAATTTTTTAAATTCATGTTACAATATTAAAAATTATTCAAAATAAAAAAATTACGTACGTGAAAAAAAGACAAATAAATTTAGAATTAATAAATTTATAAAATAGAAGGGTTTTAAATTATATTCGATCCGTCCCTGTAGAAAAATCGAGTATTAAAAAGAATGCGCGGCGCTACTGTCCGCGCGCGTTCGTACCATCGCGAGCGACGGTGGCGGCGCGCATTTTGTACACTCGTTCATTATACGCGCGTGTACGTATATTATGTATGAGTTGCATATATACAAGCGCCCCTCATCGCCAACCGCGCGTGCGCCCCTCTGTGTACGTGTATGTGTAACTCTTCAGGTCGACCATAAAAATTCACCAGTGTAGAGAGAAACGATTCGTAGTGCAAAAGTATATATAGGGGCTTCGTAAGTAAACAAACGTCTGTTGAGTTTATTTAACATTAACACGAATCGCAGATCAGATTGTCGTGACGTCAATGTAATAGAGTGTCTAAGATAGATGCTCCGATCTGCTCATATCGTTCGGTATTGCTTAAAAATTAAGGTTAAAACGTTGCTGGTGCTGCTAATCTGTGCCTTTCTCTGCTGTGTCTCTCGTGAACGCCATCTCTGTCTCTCATTAATTTGCACCATATTACATTTATTAAGTACCCCGAAGAGAAGGATCTTAAAAATATTACATCAATTTCTTTATTTCCTTCTCTCCGTCAACTAATAGTTTTAAGAGAAGCCTCGGGTACTATATTGTGCAGTGCATAGACATCGCGTGTACATTTTATACTTTTTCCACCTCCGCCTCTCAGCGCGCTAACAGCTCACCTTATACTTCGAGTGACGAGCCACTATAGTACTATCCGAGATCATCCTCTACATTCCATGGAGATTTTCTCTCATTGCACTTTAAATTGCGCTCGCATGCATAATATGTGCGTGTAATAAGAGGTAAAAAGAGAGGAAAGTAAAAAACGGGGAAAAAGTAGCTGTATGACGCTCTCTATAGTCTCTTTCTCTTAAAGCTACTGCATCATAGTAGGAGAGAGAAAGAGCAAGCATAAATATATTGCGATCTGTCTCTGACTCTGCTACAACGTATGTATTTGCATTTAAAGAGTGCATATAATAAGTGCGTGCGTTGCCTACTCTGCAATTCAGTTCTCCTTTATTTTTTCTGTCTTTGTCTCTCGTTGGTTACTCTTTACAAGGAACGATTTACGTGAAAGGAAGATAGAGAAAGAGACAGAGAGGGACAAAGGTGGACGTTCTTTCATGCGGGTGTGTATTATACATGTATGGGTTATATGTGTGTGTGTAACACGCCTCTCTCTGCTTAAGTGTGAGTCGAACAGCGAGCGAGAGCGCGTACGTACGCGCGCTAAAGAAGAACGAAGAGAAGTAGCGAGAAACAGGGTGAATGATAAAAAAATCAGAATTTCTTGGATACTTCTTTTTTTATTACTTTATGTGGTCGCTTCTCTATTTGTAAAATTGATGCGCGACAGGCTTTTGCAGGTATCTCTACATTCTGTGAACTCGTATGTACGTGAACTATGCATGTGAACTGTACTATCTTTAAGTTTTCTATCGTGTAATAGCTGCAACAGTACAGCACGGCACAACAGTTGTACGTTTGTAGTGTTCGCGAAAAAAGAGAGAGATAGTGAAAAACAGTGTATGTACGTGAAAGGTAGAACGAGACACGGTCGTCTGTTCTGTGTCGGCAATTATTGCGGGAATTCCATCGCTCATTACGCCCTCAGTATTATATATCTATATACTCTTGTGTGCGCGTATGTGTCTCACTTATTCGTGCTCTGACGTTTCTTTGAAAGCACTTTTATCACCACTAACCAACAGCTGTTTCGCTCTGACTTTTGTGTATATAAGTTCCTTTTCGTCCTTTTCTCATAATTGTTCTGTGACAGCGACAACGACGAATGTGTCATTCCTAATTTCGAGTATCCAAGTCTTCACGAATTCCTTTTAGCTTTCGTAATTTTCTCTTTGCTCTTATACGCGTGTTGGATGAGTGAAAGAGGAGGAGACGCGTTCGTGATGGCCGTTGAATGTATGGGAATAGTAAGCTAAAGCCTGGCGTCGTCGTCCTTTGTTCTTCTCTGTGATCTCGTCATTGCAATGTGCGTGATAGTTCTCTCTCTCTCTCTCTCTTTTCGTCTCTCTGTCACTCTTTTTTCTTCCTTTCTGTTTCTCTTTCTATCACACATAGTCGCGAACGTGTGACACTTTTTCTCGCACGATACTGATGACGATCCGAAGATTTTTTAGTTCATTTTATTTACGTTGACAGACGGATAAGATTCTTCTCTGTCTTTTTTCTGTTTAAGGTTCACATCGAGTTCATCGAATTAATTTTATTCGGGTTGTTTAGATTTATTTTACATTTAGAATACATTCAAAAATTTCTTTTTTTTTATACGGATAGAGAATCATCCAGTTGTCGTTTTATCGGGTGTTTACAAACACGGGCGTGCCATGCAGATATGATTGCGAGGTGCACTGGGAATGAGAAGTTATTTGTGTTGGAGAAATTTGTTGAGAAGGTAGTAAATGAAAATCACCACTTTATTTAAACACCATGTTCGATTTTTATTCATTAATGCAAAAAATAAAAATTTTTTTTTATTGAATGCTAATCAACAAATATGTATTAAACCTAATATCATTAAGTAAAATATAAATAGTTTTTTCAAGATGTACTTATTTACAAAAATATCAATGTTTTTCTTAATTCATAATTAATAGATATAAAATATTTTTTTTTAATTTTTTAGAATTTTAATGTTATATACTTTATGGATATTACTTTACAAAACCTGAATTTATCAGCTGTCAACAAATTTGTTCATTATCAATAAACTTTTATCTCAGTGTATAAATTTGATAAATAATATGAATTAAAATTTTTTTAAATATTTTGTGTTTAGATTACCAGAAAAAGACAGCTGTGCAGGAGGAAAACTTGGATAAGATTTCTTTACCACTATAAAGAAATTTGTACATAATCCAATGTGAGTAAAATATAGTTAATAATACTTAAAAATTATAACCAAAATAGGACATTTTAAAAACATTAAATTTGATAACTTAAATAAAATTAAAAGTTTGTATAAAAAAATTATAACTTAGTATTGAATTCCTATGAGGGATATCTTATGATAAAATAATGATAACGAAATTAAATATCAAATGTAATAAATTTATTTTTGTTCTTAAATGGATTTAGATTTTGAAAGGTGTTGCTTGTTTGTTTTTCTTAATAAAAAAAGTTAACAAACAACGAATAGAATGTCAGTATTGGATCAAAGTGGAGATGAAGTGGTTGAGTGTCCTTTATGTATGGAGCCACTGGAGGTCGATGACTTGAATTTTTTTCCATGTACCTGTGGCTACCAAATTTGCCGATTTTGCTGGCATAGAATTCGTACTGATGAAAATGGTTTGTGTCCAGCCTGCCGTAAGGCCTATTCAGAAAATCCTGCTGACTTTAAGCCTCTTTCAAAAGAAGAAATTTCTAGGTACTTAATATTTAAACTAAATAAAATTGGAATATGCATTTTTATCTGAATTTTTCATTGTTTTTGTTCAATAATTAAGGTTAAAAGCAGAAAAAAGATTAAAAGATCAGCAGCGAAAACAACGAGTAACTGAAAATCGTAAACACCTAGCAAATGTAAGAGTTGTTCAAAAAAATCTTGTTTTCGTAGTAGGATTACCTATGCGGTTGGCAGATGCTGATGTATGAATTATATTTAATTTGGTTTGTTTTTAAATATTGTATACAATAATGAAATTAAATATTTTAATTAATTTTCAGGTTTTGAAAAAAAACGAATATTTTGGAAAATTCGGAAAAATACACAAAGTAGTGATAAATCAAAGTACTTCATATGCAGGTTCACAAGGTCCTAGTGCATCAGCTTATGTTACTTATCAGGTATTTGTTCAATTAACTTTTAACATTAAATTAAAAAATTTAGTAATATAATTGATATTATAAATAATGCATATAATAAGTAATTAAATAAATAATATATCTTCATAAGCAAACTTTTAAGTCATCTATTGCTATTTTTATTTTTTTAACAAATTTTTTTTATTTTTCCTGAATCGTGTAGAATTTTTTATGTTTTATTTTTAATGTAGTGATATTTTATATGAATTTTTTATTTTTAATCAGCGTCAAGAAGATGCATTACGCGCGATAGAAGCTGTAAATAATATAGTTGTGGATGGTCGGACAATAAAAACATCTCTAGGTACTACAAAGTATTGTTCGCATTTCATGCGAAATCAAAGTTGTCCAAAGCCTGATTGTATGTATTTACATGACCTTGGAGACCAGGAAGCATCTTTCACTAAAGAGGAGATGCATCAGGGTAAACATCAAGAATATGAAAGAAAACTTGTGCAATCTTTACATATTAACAATACGTCCCAACGGTAAATAAAGATAGATATATTTTGTAAATAAATATTAGTATTTTAACCATTTAGAGTTTAGATCAATTGAAACTTTAATCACCAGCATATAAATTTATCATGATAAGTTGTTTTTACATGAGGTGAATAATTAATCATCAAATTTATAATTTTAGAAAACCAACACCTTCACCACCAGTTACTGGAAGTGGTACACGAGAAAATGGGCCAAATTCACAAGCCAAAGAAGCTTGGCCATCGTTACAACCAGGTCAAACAAAAGGTTACTTATAAAATTAGTTTTTCTTATTTATTGTATCAATATTTTGTAAATAATCTAAACAAAAAAATTTTAACATTAGAAACACAATCAAATTGTAAAGAATCCTCGCCCACGCAAACTTCCACGCAACCGAACAACGTGATGAATCATGAAAATGGTACGAATGGCATCGTTGTACAAAATAATTCTACACCTTCATCACAAAAGCAGAACAATAATAATAAAGGAGAAAGCGTCATGAGTTCGCGGCGAGGGAAAAGTAATAGTGAGAGTAAAGCCCAGGCTGCGCGGAATAAACATAAAAATTCGCAGAATAAGGAAAAACACAGTAACACGAGGACGACGTCGCGATCGGAGTCAAATTCCAACATTACAACAAATGGAAATAATACTACGCAATCTCAAATGAATGGCCAAAAGGAAATTTCGAACCTTGTGACTGATTCGGCAGTGACAACAACGACGACAGCAACAACAACGAGTGCTGAAGTGCTGGTGCAAAAATTGAGTGCGGCTAGATTAAAGATGGAACAGTCATCTCAGCCACAACAAAATGTGCAGAATAATAAGGGGTCTAAATTGGTGCAGCAAATACAAGATCTCAAGGTTAATGGAATTGTACAAAACGGAGAACAAGTTCATTCTGATAATGATCTTATAGAGCCTCAAAGAGAAGCTGGTACTCCTGCAAGTACAATATCTAGCTCTGAGGATTCAAGTGTGAACCACCAAGTGGAACGTTTAACTGAATCAAGTGAAGAGACTAATAGTACAGCTATCTTAGGTGAGTTCATCAGAATCATTGTAGTCTTATTGGCTATTCTGATCTATTGTTATTGGAGTAGCTGTTCTAAAATGACTTATCTTCTCAAGAAGTAACCAGTGATACTACCATATTTTAAGGAAAACATTTTCATTATCGTTATACTTCTTGAAAGATCTATGCGTGAATGCAGTAAATCTTTTTTGCTGTGTACTTTCAAAGATAAATTTGAAACATGTCATTAAGAAAGATTTTGTTCATGGCGTTATGAATATTTGTTATTGTATCAGCTGTTAATGTTGGATTTGTTGTGATATTTTATGTGTTAAAAATAATTTTACTAAAGGCTTAGAACTTATTCACGTGGAATAAAATAATAATTTATACATGCCAAAATAAAGAGTTTTCTCAATGGTTAGTGTTTTTCCTTCTTTTTGTTTTAAGAGATAACAATCAACAATAAAGGTAAGATTCAAAATTAAAAACAAAAATTGATAATAAACAATAACTTTATATTAACAAAACTTGCATTATAAAACATAAATATGATTCTCCAATTTTTTTTTTGTATTTTGGTTATTAGAGATATATTATCTATTGATAGAAACGTAAATTAATGTAGACATTTTATTTGAATACAGATTAAAATCTAAAAATATGGAATATTACATGTTCAATCAGCTGTTTATTCTGGCATTATGAAGAAATGATTAGTTTTAATACAAGCTCATTTTGTAGTGTAGAAAATATTCTCTATGATTACATATACAGGTTCTTCACCAGCTAGTACAAATTCATCACAAGGCATTAGTCAGCAGCCACCTCCAGGATTACATTCCACGAATAGTATCAATGGTGTTCCGGCTCAACAAATAAATCACAGATCTATCTTTCAGTCGGACAATAATAGTTTTTTTAGTTCAAACACTTTTCAAAAAATTCCTACTACCACAACATCAGTGCCTCCAACAACACAAGCAGGTAGGTTTATAATGTACAACATTTTTCTATATTAAAAATATATAGTTATGGTACTTATATAAATAAATAATAAAGTATTTACAAAAGAAAACTAATTGATTATTGATCAGTCTTATGGAATTTTTATAATTACTTTTAAAAGTATTTTTTAACAGTTAAAAATTAAAATTGTATTTTTTGTAAAGAAAGAATAAAAAGTATATATATATATATATATATATATATATATTCATTTATAAATATATGTATGTACACTTAATTCGTTATATATAAAAACTGACGAATAAACTAACCTTCAAATTTCCTACATTTTTTCAGTTTATTGAAAAAAGAATAAAATTACTTGTTTAACGATTTTAATTATATTTTAAAATAGAAATAACATTACGAATACATTTCAACAAGTTTTGTAAGATACAGAGTTAAGTAAAATAAAATTAAATAATTTCTAAGATTGATGAAATTTAATCTCCAGAAATTAAACAGACATTTGTGAAATAAATAAAATATATGTATGTATATATATATATATTATAAATTCTTTATTGATTTTAATATTTGATTTATTTAAATATGCATAATCAAAAAAATTTATGATCAATACAAAATACAATTGTCATTTTTTATGAAAATTAAAAATGGATTTATGTATTTACTTATATTTTTTCTTACATTTAAAGCGCCATACTTAATATCCCATTATTAAGACTACTAGTTTGCCAAATTATTAGATAGAAAAATTTAGTTTGCTCAAGTGGCAAAGTTTATGTAATGAAAACTATGACTTCATGAATGAGATAATTATTTAATTTTTGAGTCCATACATTCGAAATGTATTATGCATATGTGAGAAATCATTACAAACAGCATCAATTATTTTGAAAATTAAACTAAAATAAATACTTTAAAAATAACAATATTTATTTAAGTAAGTACTTAGAGGCTTGAGACACTTATAAGGTTCTATTTCCAATAGTTTCTAGTAAACAAAAATGAAGATATGAACATATTGATATTGTGCGTCAGTGCTCGCTAAATATTAAATTATATATTGAATTATTTCATTTCTCCCTTATGAAAGAAAATACTTATATATTCACTAATATTTTCGGAAAATTTGATATTTCATTTTAATAGTACATATTTTTGAGCAGAACATTAGATATTAATAATGATTTAAATCTGGATATACAAATTTTTTAAATACAGTAATAAAAGCATTTTTTTTTACTTAAAAAAAATTCTTTTTTTGTTTAAAAATTTTAAGGAAATAATACTATTTACATTAGAAAGTAGCATATTAAACAATATATCACTTGTTAAATTTTTAAATAAGTCACTTAAAAATTATGTATTATATGTATAAATAAATGTCTAAAAATTCGTTCATTATGTTGATGATAAATTTATACCATTTTAATAAAATTTGATATTAGTAACTGGAAATATTAATTTTATAATTGAATTAAAATTTTGAATATAAAAATCATATTGTAAATGTAATAATTTAGGTAATTACACCTGTAATTGAGTTATAAAAATTTTTATTTTTACTATATACATTTTATCGTTGAATATAATAAAAATGAAGGTAAATATCAACAAATAAAGTGTTTCTTGAATTATCATAAAAAGCTGAACATTAAAAATATTTCCGTCTATTGTGTATGCTTTTGCGCGTGACTATCTTGTAAATTTATCAGATATTTTATGTGCTATTTCACTTGTATGCAGTTTTACACGGTAGTATAGAAACATGGTAGTAAATTTTATAAAAATGTTTTTTATGTAATCGTAAAACATAAAAATTAATCCTAATTTTTATTTGTCATTTTAAATTCGTTATTACTTAAATTTTTTTAGATTGTTTTACGAGTATATAATTTTTATTTTTATTAATATAACCATTTAATAATCATTTTGAATTATTTTTAGAATTTTGTTAATTTTTTTCATGGTTTAATGCTGACAAATATTTTTTAGAACATAAAATGTTCGATTTTCATACAAAATAAGAGATTAACGTTTATTTAACAAACGAAATTTTATTTTATTGTATTTAAGTTTTTAAATTTGATAAATTAATAATAAAATTAATTTTTATATTTAATTTATAACCTAATTAATTTAATAAACTTTGCGAATTTTTTTATTGATATTTGACAAATGTTATAACGCAATAGTTTGATACAATAATGTAATGATTCAAGAAATTTTCTATGGATACTAAATACATAATTACAAATCATTATGATTATTTGCAACTAAAAATAAATTAATAATCAGCTAGGGAACGTGGATTACTCATAATAGGATAAATAAAAAAGAAATGAAATAGTAGAATTTGCAAAAAAAAATTTTAATCTTATATTTCAAGAAAGTATTTCAATTAAAACTTAAATTCAGTATTAATTAATAAATTTAAAGTAAAACCATTAAAAAATGAAATGGAAAATATCAATAATATTAACAAATGATTAAAAAAAATTTTTTTGTTATCTTTTATATATATATATATATATATATATATATTTGAATTAACGTGTAATGATATGTCATTAATTTTTAAACAAGTAGCAGAGTAAGTATTTATTTATACTTAAAATATATATTTTAAATATTATAAAATTGTAAAATAGTAATCAATTAAGTAATTAATTTTTCATTTAATACTAAAGTTACTTATTAAATGAGTTATTTATAAAATATAATTGTTGCAATCAGTTATTAGGAAATACATTTAAAGAAACGTCAAATAATAAATTTATCAGATATTATGAAATAAGGTTTTTTGGGGAAATAAATTGACTTAGAGTTGTAACGATATTTGTTGTATAGTTAAATAAAAAAGCAGTTTCTTTCAAATGAAATTGCTCGAACCAATATATTATATTAAATAGATTGAAATATTTATCTATCACATATGATTTTTTAATAAAAGTAAAATATTTAAAGCATAATTACTTTAAAATAATTGACTATCACTGCTATTATTTTACAATAGAATTTCTTCGTACTTAAAAATTTTCTATTTGTTTTTTTTTAATTTATTGATAATAGATTATCAATAAATGTTTAATAAATTACAGGTCTTTATAATTTAAAAAATTGAAGTAAATTATTATTTATACAGAACATTATATGGAGAATATACAAAAATATTTAAAAAATTATATATTCTCTATACAACTTGAAAACTTATTTACTATTTTTCTATTTTGATGTGTGTAATTATTTAAAAATTAATCGTCAAGTTTATGTGCCTACTAATGTGAAAAATCTTGTCAATAGAATAAATTTTTAAAAACAGTTATGAAATTCTGATATAATGACAAAGATACTTATTATGAAGTTGCGAGATTTTCTCTAGCTTTATTCATTATTTCATTTTTAGCGAATACTGGTGTAGATTGGACGAATTCGGGAATCGCGCCTATCCCGGATTCCTTGCCGACGGTTTACTCAAGCGAGGATTGGCAGGCAGCCTTTGGCTTCCAGACAGAGTTATCGCGCTCATCCCTTCATATTTCACCCAAGTCCAGTCCGTCGCCTTCACCCCGAATATCCTTCAGCAACGAAGATTTTATCGATGCCGAGGAAGTTTATACGAGCGCCACTCAGTTCAATTCTTCGATATCGGACAATCCTGCAAGTAGTATAGCATCCAGTTTACTTGCCAATACGCCTGCATCTAAATTTATGGCAGACTTTCAACAAAACTCATTGCAGCAGAGGTTAGCTATGCAGGTGAGGCAATTACGCACATATATTTTCTTCTTTTTATTAAATTTTGTCAAAAGTATTTTTTATTTTGTCGTTAACAATGATATTATCGCCAATTACCAAGTCATGTAATATATTAATAGATTTTAACACAGATTAAAACAGTAAGATATACAATAAAATGAATGTATTAATGATATTGACTTTAAATTAGTATTGAAAATGAAATTTAGTATATTCTTTAAAAAATAAAAAAATAAAAAAATATTACGATTTAAATAAACTAAATTTAAAACATTTTCTTTTACAAAACTCGAAAATTGATGATTTACAATGAAAATAAGAAATAGGAGCATCCATACAAGTAGAATAACGAATGTTAAAATGGCTATATTTTCAAGGCAAATCAGAATCAGGAAAACAGTAATTATATAAAACAAAACGGACATGCGACGCTGAGTGAATTGCAAAAACAGGAACAACAGCAACAGCAGCAGCAGCAGCAGCAGCACTCGGGTTCGGATACAATGAAAGCGGATGACGAATTGGGTTTTGATCCATTTCACGAAACGCAAAAGGCTTTGGCAGAACTAATGGAGAACGAAATACAGATTCAGCAGCAGAGGCTTTTCCAACAGCAGCAGCAAAGAGAGAGAGAGGAGCAGACGAGGGTGCAACACCAACAGGGCTCTGTTGGACTCGGCCCACATCACTTTACACAGGCACGTTCATATCTTCATACGATTTATATTTTAAATATTTACAAAAATATTTTACATCATTGGCAATGTTTTCTTATTCACTTGCCTTTAACTTAATATCAGTAAAAAAATGTTTAATGTCGTGAAATTCACGAAGTGACAAAGTATGTTTACGAAATATTCAAAAATAATTTAGACATTTAGATAAACCTCAATAAAATGAAATGAATTGATAAAAAAAATTAATTGTTTTTTGAACCAAGGTATCTTTAGAACGAGAAAAAAGTATTTATAAAAAAGAACGAAGAATAGTTGCAAAAAGCTTTTGATGGAATAAAATGATTGAAAAACAAATAGAAAATAATGAATCTGATAAGCAGATTATCTAAAATTTGTTTAATCGGTATAGGTGACTCATCTGGCGCATTTGCAGCAACAGGCGCAGCATCTTCCAAATTTACAGGTGCTGCAGCAGCCTCATTCAGTACTGTCTCGGCTACCGCAAACTTTATTACAGCAAAATGGGGGTACGCAGAGTCCGGTGCAAGGCTCAGTCACGGTAGCCGCACTTGGTCAACGAAGCAGATTGCCACCGCCTGGCTTTCCAAGCTCAACACCCAACCATATGAATTCGTTTGGTCTCGGCATCCCTCGTCCTGCTCCTACCGCGAATACCCTGACAGGTCGGTCATTATTTCAACATAAATTCTTGAATTATTTTTCTTTCTTATGCTTAGTTTGGGCTTTTCTTACTTCTATGTACAATTAATCGTGAGGAATCACGCAGAATCTAATTACTCACTACTCACACCTTTTTACCTGCACGTGCTGTTATCCGTTTTAAATTTTAGAAACGACAGTTGTAATGTATTAAATTGCTGCACTTTATATTTACCATACGTTTATTGCTTTTTTACTTTATTCATAAAATAAAACAAACTTTTTGTGATACTTCAGAGTGATTTAAATAATGTTTATTATTTAATATTTTTATTCTAATTATTATTTATTGCAAATAAGTTTTTTTATTATAATCATTATCGCAGTCATATGCATTAATGTATTTCATTTTACTAAATAATGTAGTTTTTATTTAATTGTGTAATAATAATTCTATAATTGTCAAAATAAATTTTTTATGTTTTAAATAATATTTATTGCTCATTGTTATTGTAAAGTTTAATTAAACGAGGCTTATTTTTTAAATATATGAATAAAACGCATTGTTACATATGTGACTGGCGTTTCTGTTACAGACTTACTTATGTCTACAGGTAGTAAGATACTGCCATTTGTGAGTCATTCGTCCGGGGTCTTATTCACGGGAGGACAACAGACTTCACAAACTTCGTTTCTGCAAAACCAAAATCCTCTCCTCAATTCCCAAGGTAATTCGCTCGCTTTTATTTTCCTTATTTCTTTGTTTAATCCTTATATGCACAATAATATTTTATTTTCCAATTAACATTAATTTTTACATTGTCCCTAAAAAATTCTAATTAACAAATTTAATTTTAAATATTATCACCTATTATCCGTTATAAAATAATAACTTAAACATTGTTAAACAATAATTTGTATACTAATTAAAATATGTATTTTTAAAAAGTTTATTAATTTAATAGGTAACGAAAAAAAAGTTGGTTAATACGTGTCTTACAAATGTATCATTAAGAATACTAAGTAATTTCGATTTATAACGAGGAAAGTTTCATTTTAATACAAACATTTTTATGAAGTAATATTTAATTAAATAGTTATATTAGAATAATAGGATTAACTTTCAAAATTTTAATAGGTAAACTTGTTTTATTCGATAGGGGTAAGCAAGTGTGCTAGTGATGCAATTTATACTCTAAAAGATTGGTGTGAAATAAGTTCTCAGCAGCAACAGTCACAACAACAGCAATTTCATCATCAAGCGCTGTATCAAAAAGGCGGCTGGAATAACTTCGGATCAATTTCAGACTTGAATCCGGTTGATCCAGCCATAGTGAGTTCCCGGCTACTTCCATTCCAGAGTACTACCAGCACATGGCAATTTCCTCATGCGCACCCTTCACATAATGTGTCTCACAATGCCCAGCAGGTACTTGAAAGTATATCCGTTGTATTTCCGAAGGGAATCAAGGGTTAATGCAGATTTTAAAGTACCGTGCTGAAGCTTTCTGACATGCCGAAATAATTGATTCTCTTGAATGTTGTTTACCATATAAATGATTTTTTGATGGAAGAAAGACCTTTATTTCATAATATAAGATATAACATGTATTAAAAATGTATGTGAAATTAATTTATTAGATTGAATAATTATTTTTATTAATAATATCTGTTATGTTGCACGTATTATAGTAATATGAATCAAGTTTAAAAACTCATTAATCACATATATAATTTATTTTTCATTTAATAAATTTATTAAAATTTATAATCATCATAATCGATGAATATTTTTGTTTATAAATTAAAGTTTATAAAAATAAATTTTTGTACAGTAAAAAAGGATTATTCAAAGATTATTTTAATTTCTAGTAGTTCATTATAAATCTGTACTGAATTGAACAAAATAACAATTAATAAAAATGAAATATACCTCTAAACTTTTTTTAAGTCTTTCTTAGGATAAAAATTTGATATATTGTAGATATTTACTAATATTAATTTATTCATATAAAAATAGATGTGTTGAATCAAATTTGAAATTATTAAATTTCCTGTGCATAGGCAGCCTGTGTGAAACCATGTGAAATCAAAAGATTACTTCATATTTTTATAACAATTTTCTGACATTTTATAATAAAATAAATCAGATCTTAACACTATACATGCATAAATCTATACGACATAATTCACAATTTTGTAAAAAAATATTTTTTAGATTTTCAATATATTGTTATGCAAAAATGTTATTAGAATCCTTTATAAACTATCATTATGATAGTTCAAAAGTTCATATTATCTAAATAATTTTAAAGAAGATAATAGAAAAATTGACGTAATCTTTTGGTGTTATATAAGAGAATAAGTGCTCGTATTACGAGTGTGATGACACTTTTTTAGGAGCAAGGCGCATCTCCAGCGCAGCACTGGGCAATGCAACCGCCGCCTGGTTTTGGTGCACCAACACCAAGTGTTGCTCTAAATGTCCAACAAGCCAACACAGCTGTTCAAGCGCACACGAAGTTCATCTCTGCGGGATCAGAAATCGAGAGTAAGATATTATTCGTGTCATATGCTGAATAATATACGATTAAGTTCAGATAAATAAAAATATTGTAATATACGTTAAATAGT
Organism: Platyscapa corneri; assembly: GCA_018907185.1. Taxonomy (NCBI): domain Eukaryota; kingdom Metazoa; phylum Arthropoda; class Insecta; order Hymenoptera; family Agaonidae; genus Platyscapa; species Platyscapa corneri. The sequence continues at coordinate 5,938,373 of JACCHW010000011.1, read as the reverse complement.
AAAATTTGCGGAAATTTTATATAGTTGAAAACTTACTTTAAGCTTAATATTGCAATAAAGAACAATTTAATGTTTTATATTATAATTTTCATTTATCTTTAAATGTTTAAAAATTAAATACTGCAAACTTATATATGCTAATAAATAAAAGTAATTGGTAAAACAGTTTAGTGAGAAATATTAAGATGTCATAGACGTGAAAGATTTTAATAATATTATCAAACTAGATTATTTATAAAAATTTATTAACATGATTTTTTTTAACAATAATTAATTAATCAATTTTTAAGAAGCCAATTTTCTATTTAACTTTTTTAATTTATAATTTTAAAAATCATAAAATATTATAATAATTTACTATTAACGTTTTTAAAGATTGTTTTATTATTGAGAATTAATTTCTTTTTCAGATATATAGGTGTGTCGAATATAAATGGGAAAAAGTACTAGCACGGCGAAGAGTGCAGCTTTTTGATATAAGAAAAAAATATGACAAAAGTCTGGAAAGCAGCAAAAAAAGAAGTATAAGTCAATAGCGTACGTTTTCCCTGACTTGTGTCTACGTCTGTCCCCCATTCCGTAATATTTTATTCGCATTCAATGAATATTTAATATTTATCGAAAAAAAGAATATATGAGTTAATCGATAAAATAGCTTTTTACTTTTACTGTTTCACATTATCCGTAGTTACGCCTATTTTCAACATCTAAATTTTACATCAAATTTCTTAAAAGCTTCCTTAATTTTGAATAATTTCATTTCAAATTAATTAGCTACTGTATTCATATTATATAAATTTAAGCATAATGCTTAAATGCTATAATTCAATTTATTTTGCAAGATATTTGCAGTTTGTTTCGTTAATTCAAATTCTTTCTTCCTTAAAAAAGTTGGTATTTAAAGGGGACCGGAACATATGTATATGATGAACAAATCATAGAAGTACTGCTGCAATTATACTTGTAACATTAATGAAGAGAGTATACTGATACAGAGCTATATAATTTATGAATTTCTTTTCCCTTGAACAATTTACAGGTGAGCGTTATTAAAGTTCGAAGGCTCTGATAAAAATGCTAAGCAAAGACATTATTTTTTGTATATAAAGATTAAAATTTTCTTAAAGTTATTTATAATAAATTAATGCAAAGTGGAAGAATTCTTTATACTATTCAATTATTTGTTTTATAGTTCGATAATTATACAAATTGTAAAAATTGTAAAATTTCTAAAATATATTAGAAATTGGTAAACTAATTAAGTGTAATTCAATTGTTTATAATCGACAATCTACAATCTGAATACAAAAAGAAAATGCTAGTTTGTTGCATTTGAGCCTCTAACTTATTTAACTATATAAATACATTTCATCTGGTGTTGCTTTGTGAAGATTTGACGTAAATGAAAAATGAAGAGAGATGAAATATTTAACAGGCATGTTATATATCAACTGCTTATCTTTAACCAGGCAATGGTTATATTTATGTAAATTTAAAATGTTTAGTAATCAAGTCAAAATTTGATCAATATTGAAACGTACGAAGATAAAAAAAAATTTTTACACGATAAAAGTAAAAAAAATTTATATCAACTGCTGACTGTCCAGGCGCTTTTGACATAAAAAAATCCATTACTTGAATTCCTACGTTGTTTTTTTTTTCAGGGAAATTTTGATTGTAGATTTTGCACAGATAAATTAATTAAACATTCAGAAGCTATTTAGAGAGATAACAAGAAATATTTTCGACGTCAATCATAAGACTTATATTTGTTATAAGGAACTTGGTGCTCGGCTGTACACAGTGGGAGATCTTCAGTCGATTACAGTTTCGAATTTCTTGCGACTGCTTTTATAAATAATGAAAAAAGTACAGTTTAAAAAATATTAAGACATGATGATCAACTTAATAATACTGTTGACTGTAATGTGAAAATTATGTGAACTATATGCACTTGTTGACGTGACTAAAATTATGAAAAGAAAACTATGGACGGCTATCGGGGACTTAAACTACTGAAATTAGCGATAGCTTTATTCGCAACCCTCCCATGTAAAGATGTAATTGAATGAATTGTGTCGATGTTTAACGACATAATAGTTCGATGCGTTGCGACAATGATTAAATTAATTAATCTTGCGATGACCGTATTACTATTGTGTATCGAGCATGACAGTCGGTCGCTGTGAACACAATTATGGTATGATATATTCATGCGAGAAAAGTAAAAACGATTGAGGTACATAATGAACATATGATTATATTATAGATACAATTGATTTAAGGTAATCGAAAAATATATAATATGCGAAATGAAATATTGAAAAAATTGAGTTATTTTTACAAATTCTACCTCCTTTTTTTAAATTGATCATATTTATATCTGATACATTTATTTCGATAGTTCTTTTAAAGTACACTTTTTTACTGTATTATTTAATATATATTTTTTATAGTAACAAATTAAATGGTATATCAAAAAATTATATTTACTTAAGACAGCCTTAGTAAGTTTTTTAATGATAATGAACACGTATGTAAAAAATTCATATTCTACTTAATCTTTCAATTATATAAATAAGATTTCTTAAAATACTAAAAAAATTCACAGCAACACAATAAATGATTATTTAATGTTTTATCCTACACTACTGTTTCATGACTTAACATCTTTTCAATATACAATTTTTATGATTGCTAGAAATTTTATTTACAAATGCAATATATTACAACTTCTCTTTCTTTTTTATTTCTTGCATTTAATAAATATAAATTTATAATTTATATAAATTAATTTATAAAATTTATATAATTTAATAAAATATAAATTGTTTAAATTTTTTAATTTAGACTTTTAATTAATCGCAGTATTTAAATACAATATTGCCAATATGAAAATTGAATTTCATTACAATTTTTAATCGTAAATAAAACAAATATAAATACCTAATTTAAATAAACATAATTATAAAACTCTTTAATATGATAAATTTGTCTGTAATCATTTAAAACAATTTAAAATTCTTTAAACAAATTTTATTACTTATAATAAATTAATGTAAAAATTATTCTTATAAAATAACTTACTTTGAATTAGAATATATATTACTCATATGCAAAAGCTCTTTTATTAATGTATATAATAGAATGCCGGTACTTGTTCTGTGAGTAAATGTAGACACATGCATAGATGAGCTTTTTAATAATTAAAGTTTCGAAGAAAACTTATATTAATTAAAAACCAATTTTATAACACACATTCCTTAATATTAAAATTAGTTAAAAATATGATAAATATTAGCTATATAAACACTCAATTTATCATGTACCTAATTTTATAATTTTTTTCACAATTACTTTGATTATAGTAATTAATAGTTCAATTTTCAATTTCTTATATTTTCTTAGATTTTAGACTACTTCGTGTTAAGCCCCAAAAAGATGTAGGTCTTAAAGTTTTATCTACATCTGCTGTAAATCGCCAACCCATATGTGCTTCACATCCTTTACATATTGCAATTGTCCAAGCATAACTGAAAAGAAAATATGAAATTATATCATTTATATTTAAATAACTATTAATTCGTAAATTGTGTTTGATATAAATAAATATCATATTAAAATGGTAATTAAAAAAATTAACTTTTTATTGTACTAAATTTACTATTAACATTAAACAAATTTCAACGATTAAATTCAAATTTTTATCCCCATATTGTACTACTATAATGGTAAAATAAATATTAAATATTCAAGTTTTATAAGTTAATTACCCAGGAAACCAACTATAATCGGATGAAGGAGGATCTTCACTAAGCTTAAGATTTTCAGCTTTATATAATGTAACAGTTTCATGAATGTATCCACCTGAATTACAAAATGTACTTTGTGGACCTTCTTTATTCATTGGAAATATATTTGATTGTTTTCCAATGTGTTCTTCACAGTTACAACATACAAGAACTCGATCCTTAAAAAAGAAGTTATAAAGTTCATTATGCACATAATGTTTTTTTTTAATACAAATAGTTTTGTATTAAAGAATAGTTACTTTACTACTTACTCTTGTTAAATATTTTAATTCCCATTGCAATCTAGAAATAGCACAATCATACTTTAACAGTCTTATTCTTTCACTGTCATTTAATGGTAAATTTTGAGCAACCCAAAAAGATAAGTCGGTAGGATCTGTAGGTATACAACTGCCCTCTAAAAATTACAGTTAAATTTACTATATTATTATTAAATAAATTTTCCAACCTAAATAATAATTATTAAAAGTATTACTAGTTTCAATAAACTGAAGTTGTTGTCGGATTTTAAAAGCTAATCTATAAGGATCATATTGTTGGTAAACCCAAACAGGCCAAGAAGTTATTATAGCTTCAAATCCTTCTATTTTGTCTTGTTTTCTCTGCTCCCTTTGATTAATTTGTCTTATTCGTTGATTATCTAGTGATGTTAATCTGTGTTGAAATAATGGATGTGGAAGAGTTACTTCTGGTATTATTTTAACATTTGCTGATATTTCACTATGACCCTTTAAAGTATAATTATTTACTTTAATTTAAAAAATAATGTTATTAATTTATGTTCAAGTATTTTTAGACTACATCTTTCATTACTTTATAAAATATTAATACTTAAATGTTGTTTAAAATATCTAATATTTATTTATAAATATTACAAATATTTGCCCAAAAAATTGCTTGAGAAATAATTAGTCGATATATTATAATACAATTTTAAAAAATGGAATATAAATATTTAAAACTTTATAGAAAATTTATAACTAATTATTTTATAAACTTTTTCAATATTTACTAAAAAAAATTCCATATTAAAGAATAATATACAATATTTTGTAAATTGTGTTTTAAAACCAAATCTAAATAATAAAATTTTTTTATAAAAAATTAGAAACAAATTAATATCCACATAAGATAATAAAAACCTGCTTCATTTGTAAAATTTGAAATCGTTGTCTTCCTTTGGCTTTGATACGAAATCCTTCCTCAGGACTACCTTGTATATATTCATATATTTCTGCAGTTGTACCTATTGATTCTAATTTTTCAGCTTGAAGACAAACTACACCAAATGTACGATTTTTTTGTATACATTTTGCTAGCATATCTATTACATTTGTACCAAATACAGCCATTGGCAATGTTTGTCCAGGAAATAAAACTATAGATCGTTTGATGAGGAGTGGAAGATTCATGTATATGCCTTCATCTAGAATTGTTCGTCCTCTTAATTCTTCTAAATTTGACCCCAAATACTATTACATATTTGATTTTATTACTTAAAAATTACTTTTTAAAATAATTTCATCACTGTAAAATAATGTATTAACTTACTGAATGTGATGCAGTTAAATTCAAATCAAAGTCACGAGGTTGTGAAATGGATAATCGTTGATTATCTTCATCAGTATTTACATTGGTATTTGAGTTCACATTTTCACTTCTATCTGCATTATTTAGTTCTACTGCTTCTGAATAATTAAATTTAATTCATTCAATTCTTTTTTCAAAAATGATTAGTAAACTAATTATATTTTTTTAAAAAGTATTATTATTATATATATAAATAGTATTAAGTATTTACAATTTAATTTTTTTCTTAACATATTGGTATTTATTTATAAATAACTAACCTAAAATTCATTAGATAATATATAATATTTAATCAAATAAATATTTAGATAAAATTAGCAAACCTAATGCATTTGGTTCATTAGATATCGCTGCTTCATCATCATCATTATTTGCAGCATTCAATTCATTTTCCATTTTTTACCACAAGCGTCTATTTACCTGTGATAACAGGTAAAATGTTATGTTTGAAGAAATAGATTGTCCACTGAACAAAGAAACAAAGAAATATCATATAAATGAACATCGAACTAAACATAAATTCATAGTAGCGTTGAAAAAAATGTGATAACCCTCGAAATTTATGTTACATATAATATAATTTATCTGTAAACAAATCTAAGACTTTTTAGTAGTTTTCCTAATTGGACTGCGCGAAAATGCTTGTTGCTATGCTAAGTATATAATGTAGTTGAAATTCAACCAATAGCATTATAATTAAGATGCATAACCGAGAAATTTGCAAAAACATGTGTAACGTACTGAGGTACTCTTACGCCACTCACTCATACAACACATGTATACGGCCGTGCTAGCGCTCTCGCCCCTCCACCGAGTCAACTTCTTGGGCCTGTGCGTACCTACTCTATGGCACGTATTCGGTTACAAAGCATCGGCTGTTCCCCACTGATCACAAGCGCACGCACTTGAAATAGCTACAACAAAAAAAGACTATGACTCTAAGAAAAAGCATTAATACGGTTACTACACCACGTACATCTAAATCTGTTTATCGATATATTCATTTTTTCCGTCCATACATTAATTTTATACATACAGCTATTACGTTATGAATGCGTACTTTCATATCAAAATCTGTTTATTCAGTTTACCGCAGGTTCGTTTTATTAGTTTTGGGAACGAACTATCATGCCATGACCGCATACTTTATTCATTAGGCGCCCTATCAAAACATCTAGATTTTATACGTACCAAAAAGTTATGTGAGATCCTATAAATCTTATATTTTAAAATTATTTTTATTACTGTTCTATGAAAGAATATTTAACTACGTAATCCGACATTTTCTCAACTGTAATTAAATCTTATAAAAATCCCTGACTTCATTATTGGCGGAGCTTTTCGGCGTTTAGCATTCGGTAACAGAACATTCGATATTTCGAACTTAACTTTCGGCGTCAAGCATTTAATACTTGTATTCTATTTTGATCGAGTAAAATTTTAACAACTAAACTTATAAATTTTTCAAATAAATAAGATTTTTAAAATCAAATAAATACACAAAGCAATATTGATAAACCTTACGTACTGACTCCTTTACACATGTAGTAAAGTTGTTAGTAATAAAGAATAAGAAAAAACATTAAATTTTTGAAATAATTAAATTTTATATTTAATTTTTTTATTATGCACAAATTATAATTTAATTTCTAAAGTTATTATAAGAATAAGTAACAATAAATTTTTCCTGTAATTTATTTTTTTTGAAGTAGATGTTCTAAAAAAGTTATATTTATTTCTAAAATTAAGTTAATTTTCTCCAAATTTCTTTTCTTATGAATACTAACATAATTGCGATTAAATAAAATCTATTAGACACATTGTCAGGCATATTATCTGGGACTAATACAAAGTATGTATAAGCAGCGTGTAGATTTGGAGGTTTATCGAAATGACTTATTGTACTTACATAATTTGTAGAAATTATTTGATATCTGATATTATAAGTTTACAATAATTTTACAATAATTTTAATTATCGACAAAATTTAGTTTAGAAAATAAGTGTCGAGAAAATCAATGTTTGATCTTGTCTGAGGCTAAGTCTGTGCCTAGGTCTCATCTTTTAATTTCGGGAGTGGAGTGGTTTTTTATATGATCGGGTATACAATAATGTGTGAGCAACTTTCGGTGAGATAAAAATTTTCGGTTCGAATCAGGTAGATAGTCATTTGTAGAAAGGTGTGAAAAGTAAACGGGAAATGATGGAAAATAGTATTTCGATAAGATTTTCCGTGTAGTAATTAGTCGGTGCATATAAACAAAGATAATTAAGTTTTCGATGAAATAAATAAGACGCAAATAAATGTGGGCACATGCTAGATAACAAATCGCGTTTACCGTAGAATGGTTGCATTTACGCATTTTCTAGATGCGTAGTTTATTGTGTGTAAATATTACAGGTGATAGAGGTTTACTCCGTGGAGAGGGAGCCGGATTAGCGCCTAGTAGGCGGATGCTCGCAATAGAATAGAAGCGTACGTACTGTATATACGAGTAGCGTAAAAGTATGTTAGTACGTTACCACTCTCTCCTAAGTTTAAGGATATAATTTAAAAATTTATCTTTAATTTTTGACAATGATCTGAATTTTGACCTTGTTACTCTTGTGTTTAGTTGTGCCTTCTCAAAATCTTCTTGATTTTCGCTTGGGGTTTCCATGATTGATCTTTGATTTAAAGGGATGCCATAGTTTGTCTTGATTCTATTTGACGTTCTTAATTTGCTGTAGCATTTACAAGGTTTGAATTATAAATATGATAAAAATAATGATAATTAATATAATGAGTTAGACCGTGTAAGAATAATATGAAATATCTTGTTCTTTCTTAATGTTGTATAATCGAGAAGTTTATAGTTTGCAATATCTAGCCTTTTAGATTAATATGCACTGTATTTGCTTGTATTAATTTTGGTAACCGAGTAAAATTTGTAATACTTTCCGTACAACATTTAACCTCTAAAATATGAATTTTGGGTTGATGCGCGCCGGCAATAAAGTTTTACGGGGGCCCCTGACCATTAGAAATTCAAGAGTTCCCAGCACTTTTCGGCCGTTGTATCCGAGCTCGGCCAACGTGTTGACACAGAGCAGGAACGACGACCTGGCAACTGCAAAGTGCTCGGGCATTTAACGGCCAGGGAAAAACCTGGGAGAAAGCTCAATGGTTGCGGCACGAGGGATTTTTTCGCTCAAACTTACCGTTTACAAACCCGACTACTCGACGATATAAGCGGAGTGGAATCCTAGATCAAAGAGAATCTTTCGGGATCCGTTGAGCACACCGAAGAGTAGGATCTGTGCAAGGGACGTCGACGCACGCAGTCATTGCCCGCGGCAATCGCCTCTTCGCGACCGCCCGTGAACGTCATCGCTCGTCGCTACCGCTCGCCAAAATGAAAAAGCATTCGATTGGGTTCTTTTTTTCTTTTTTTCTTTTATGTCGTCGTCTCTATACATATCCGCCCTTCCCACGTCAATTTTTGGGAGCAGGGAAATATTTTCTCTGCCCCTCGTAATTGACAACCAGCTACTTGGCACTCGGGGCTGTTCGTCAACTAACGCCCGAAACGTAGGACCATATTTCTGGTAGAATCAAAGACCCGACGACCCGACAATTAGGAGCAACACAATTCTTGGATGCCCAAAAGGGAGATCAGATCCAATGAACTGGTCCTTGCCGAGGACCCCACTGGTTCTCAACACGAGGTCACGCCGGCCACAGGAAACCTTGCCGAGGACATCCGGAAACAAGACTCCCGGTGGCGCCCAACAAAATCCGCCCGACTCAACGAGGAGGGAAATCACGGAGCTGAGATGGACTCCGGCAATGAAGGAATGAAATGGTCGGGCGATATCAGTGGTGACTAAGACGCCTCCACCGACAACAAGAGCGCCCGCTCAGTCATCCCCTGCGAAGTTCTTTTTTCAGAAAGTCCGTCAATTAAGCTCCGAGGAAAACAGCATGGACAAACGGCCCGACGAAGACGGTTGACCAGCTGCCGCTCTCAGGGGCGCCCCAGACACCGACGCCGACGGTCGTGAAAACGACGCCGACGACAATGCTAATGACGGCGGCCAGGCATCAGCCGCTAGACGGAAACGCCCAGCGGGTGCTTAAAGACTGAGCAATCCTAGCTTCCGAGTTCCGAGGAGTCGCCGCAGAGGATCCGAGGCTGTTCCTGGACCTCTGTGAGGTGATACTGCTCGACACTGCCAACGCTCTTAAAGATGTCATTGGTGAGCCAGTGAGGGGAACGGCCGTGAAGTGGTGGTCTCCATACGGCACTCTGTACACGTACGAGGTGTTTAAATGCGCCCTGGAGGGCAAGTTCAACTCTGAGTACGTGCTTGAGGACCTTCTCGTCTAGATCCACACGAGGAAAGAAAGGGAGGGCGAACCGGTCGCTCCTTTCATCGGCGAGAAAAATCGACTTGAGAGGACCCTCCTGCCCAAATTCCCCGAGAGAACCTTGGTCCGAAAAATCATGGACACACTTCGCCCTGTCCTCAACACTTACCTCGTTGGGAAAGACGTCGTGAATGTCGATCATCTGACCACCATGGTGATGGAACGCGTCGGCGTGGAGATCACCGATGAGAGACGACTGTAGTAGTCCTTGTCATTGCCAGTCCCAAGGACGACGACAGCAACGAATCTGTAGCCAGCCGGAAACAAACCTGGAGGTCAGGACAGGAGGAGGAAGCCAGCGACGCCCTATCCCGACTACAATGATGATCACTGGCGCCGGGACTACCCGACTAACAACCAACGGGGAAACTGGCGAGTGGGGAGAGAGGCTATGGCCGCCTTTCCCCCGAATGCCGACCAGCCAAAGTAGGCAGCGTCACGCTGTCCCATCCTGAGCCTTGCCTCGGTGAAGCAGAGAATCGGAAGAATGAGGATCGGAAGCACGGCCACTCAGGCTCTGGTTGATTTCAGAGCTTCGCATAGCTTCGTCAACTCTCGGCATCTGGACGCGGACGAGCCGAGATGGCCGCCCGCACGATGACGAGCCCAACTAGTCATGGACGACGCCTCGCTTCCCATCGAAGCAGAGTGCGAATCGTGGGGTGTGGGGCAGATCCAAGGAATGTTCGCTTTCCGGGTCAGCCCCTACCAGACGAGGTTCATCGACCATGATCTGCGCTTAACAGATAAACGCCCCTTCCGACTGATACTCCGCGGAAAGGAAGCCTGCCATCCAGGGGAAGGAGATGCTGATAGACCGCATGATTGAGGCCACATCGTCTCTTTATTCTTCTCCCATCGTGATAGCCTAGAAGAAGGACGGCGGGTATCGCTTCTGCGTAGACTTCCGCCGCCTGAACAGCGTCATCGAGGACTCAGCCCACCCCTTTGCGGTAATGCACAAGATGCTCAAAGACCTGATAAAAGCCACGATCTTCTCGATCCTTGACCTACGCAGTGGCTATTGGCAGATCCCGCTGAGTGTCCGCTACAGGAAGTGCACCGCCTTTGTTACCCCGGACGGTGGCCAGTACGCGTTCAGGATGACGCCATTCGACCTCCAAAGAGCCAGACGCACCTGCACCCACTTGATTAATCAAGAGGTCTTGGAATGCTGTATACGCCGGTGCTGCCTCAGATATCTGGACGACATTGTCATCTACTTCAGGGGCTGAGAAGATCACATTCAGCACAACTGGCCCTCGTGTTGAAGCGCCTGGAGACCCACGGACTCACCTGCGCACTGGAAAAGTGCAACTTCGGCCGGGAGCGACTGGAATTTCTCGGTCACATCACCGGTCGAAGGACGAAAGGGAATCTGGAGCGGAAACAATCGTCATTACCCACGTGGACGCCGGAGACCCGAGGGAACGCGTCACCGCCGTCCAAGTCAACGATGGGTGGCCGGCCAATAGGGAAGCCAGACCATGTACCCGGGGGCTCCGAGGTCTAAGCAAGGAGGGAGGTCGTTTATTCTGGCGAGGAAAGGACAGGCGCGATCGTCTCCATGTCCCCGTCACCCTGAGCCAGGAGGTAATCCGGTTTTACCACAACGACGCATTGGCCAGCCACTCAGGCGACCGTAAAACGACTAGGGCTATCACGGAGAATTAGTTCTGGCCGAGAATGAGGAAGGATGTCTGCCGCCACATCAGCCAATGCGGGCCCTGTATCTATACGAAGACTGGTCGATCGGTGTCGAGAGGCGAGGGACGTCACCGACAGCCCCAGTCCCTGTGAGACGTGGTAGGAGTAGACGTGATGGAATCGTACTCCAATTCGGTTTAGGGGAAGCGCTTCCTTCTCGTCGCGATGGATCTTTTCTCAAGATGGACGGAGCCCTTCCTATTGTCCAATTCCTCGTCTGGCGTCATCACACGGACCCTCGAAAACTAGGTCTTTGCTCGCTGGGGATACTAGGAGACTGCCTCCCTAGCCTAGGGCGCGGAAAAGTGGACCACCCCGGTCTATTATCTGCAGGCTAACCTCACAGAGCGCCGAAACCAGGAGCTCAAGAAGGGGTTGCGCCTACAAATATAGGCGGACGACTGGCAGCAGAGATGGGATGAATATATCCTAGCCATCCTGTTCACCACCCAACGAAGGAGGAATGAGGGGACAGGTCAATCATCCACGGAACTTCTTCTAGGGAGAAACTTAAGAAACTTAAAAACTAAAGAAAGAAGCGCGTGACGGCCGTCCGGAAGAGGTTGGCCTACGTGGCTCCCAGAGCGAAGACCTGATCGCCTTGCCGCGCCGTAGATGAACGAGCATATGCGAGGAACCATCCACTGTTCAACGCAGGCGGGTACTTCAACGCCGGTCTCGCGCCAAAGTGGAAAGGTTCATATACTGTCCTGAAGGCCCTCAGCGCCGATGTGTACGTGCTCCAACTACCGAGGGGAGGCAGGAGATTGAAATCTCACCTAAACGTATTGAAACGAGCTTTCGAAAATGAGAAGCCAAGCCTGGAGGGAAGAGCCGAGCAGCCACATCCAGCACCTACGGACGACTCACCCGGAGGCAGCCGTCGACCACGCAGGTGCGCGAGATTCGTAAATAAGCGTGCAGTATTAGGGTAGTGATAAGTGACGCCTTTCGCGATAAGACGTGAGATCTATCGCCAAAGCCCGGAAGAGCGCCGCCCCAGGGAAGACGCGGTATTTAATAATAAACGGGTGATACGACCACGCCATGGGCGTGAGGTTAGTGTAAATCGTAGGTTAACATGCGAGAAGAGGGCAGGTTACAGAGAGTGAGACGTGGTTAATCGCGTGTGCGTGCGAATGAGATATGAAAGATGCGTGAATGTGGTGCAAACCGCAACTCCCGTAGTTAGAGTAAGAATCCTTTTCATAACATTGTAAACTCTTAAGAAAATAAAGAAAGGCGGAGCGGTAAGTGGGAGGCGTCAATAGAGGGGGGGGGAATTGATGCGCGCCGACACCGATCGGTCTCGTCTGGCCAGGCAGGGTTGACGCCGCTCGGTTAACCCGAATTACCTAGCCATAAGCTAACCAACATGGCCCAAATCCAGGCACACGAGGGCCCGAACGGATTTTGGCATCGGTCATCTAACAAATGACTAATGCCATTTACGACACCCAGTCGGTCTAAGCCGGAAAGATCCAGACGGCTGCAAAAAAAAAATAACCGATCATTTCGATGTTGTAGACGATGCGCTCGTTTATTTAGAATTGTTTCGTTAAAAATATTTTTAACGAAACAATTCTAAATACCTAATAAACTCATAAAATTTATTTTAAAATATATCACGCCCGCTCGGGTGACCCTCCGAAGTCGAACCGAAGGGTAGGTAAGAGGCCGTCGGGAATGTTTCCAATCGGAAGCTCTCGGACGGGAAAGTGACGCCGAGCGACGGGCGTAAGGGCGGGCGGACGGGCCCATGCATCAATAATGGTCGCAGCCCTCAGGTACGAACGAGACGACCATATCCCTCTCATTTCCTATTGCGAGCTATACCTCTCTCTCTTCCGCCCTCGCGCTCAGCTACCACCCGCTCCATCTCTCTCTTACTCGCTTGCACGTACTGTTCTTCATCCCGTTACTCTCTCGCGCTCATGCGCTCGTGCACTACTATTTATTCCTCACTCTCTCCCTCCTTTCCTTACTCTACTATGAGGACGCGCTGATTTTTTCGTCTAGGCCTCCCTTTCTCTCTCGTTCTCGCGTACACGCGTTTTCGCGCTACGGCTCTTTCGCCCCTGCCCTCGCGCACGCTTGCGCTCTTTCCTCCGTGGGCACAAGGAGGAGAAATAGACTTGGGGAACCGACCATCGCTAGGTGTTCGAAGGCCCCCGCAAAGGGTAGGAAGTCGGGCGTCGAAAGGCGCTCGCGGCCGGGGTGAGCCGGGATGCCGTGGGTATCGGTGGCCTCCCGCAGGAAAATTCGGCCGCCACGAATGTGTTTCGGTCCCGATGGAGAAAAAATCGGGAGATAGCCATGGGAACCAGGAACCGCTCGTATAATCCCGCTCGATACGATAGAAATGTAAGGGCCTTTTTTCCCCTGCCGACTCCGCGGGGGTTTTTTTCCAGGCCCGGCGCGACGAAACACATGTAACGAGCAGGGCCGTTTCGATACGAGAACACGCAAGAAATTCAAGCCCGAGCGCAACTAAACATCTGCGCGTAGGTTAAATACCAAAAAAATGTACAGCGTTTAGAAGAAAATTAACGTGTAAAAAATTCCGAAATGCGAATGTAATAAAGGTACGTGCTTAAGCGGAAAAGGCGAGGATGAATAAATATTGGCTATTGTAAATGTGATTATCGGTGGGCGTGAAAATGTTGTTAACTACCCGAAACTCAAGATGCGTCGGGTTAACTAAAAAAAGATTGCAAGCAGTAAAGGGCGGCGGCGGCCGTCTGGTAATTGACAAAGTATTAAATAGGGCGACATGCGAAAAGGCGGGTACTGTCCGTCTCGATCCTCGCACCGACACCTATCGTGTACATTATAATAAAATTATTCGGAGTCCACACAGTCTTAACATTATTAAAAAATTCCCTTTCCTCCCCGAAAAAGAACAACTACGCGACGCGATCGGTAACACATAACAAGAAATAAATTGTTTACCGAACATAAAGTGGGCAAGTAGACATATACTATAAGAATTAATGGTAGGTGGATATAAAATGAAAATATAATAATACATTATTAATTTAATTACAAAAACAAAACATAATATTTTCTTTAAATTTTCGTTAAACATTATATTAAATTAGATTATGTTAATTTTTAAAATTAAAAAAATAATAAAGAACAAATAAATAAGATGATAAAAATGCCCTGCAGTGTGATAAAAGATAAAAAATTTTTAGGTGCAAAATAATTTAATATATATTATTATTAAAATTAAAATTGTATTAAAAAAAAGAATTTTTAAATGCAAAAACTAAAAAATATCATGAATTATCTGAGTTAACACATCAAATGGCAAATAATAAAAACTTTTACTTAGTATTTCATAGTGATGAATTAAATTACATGAAATTAGATGAAATTATAAAAATGTAATTATTGAAAGAGAATATACTGTAATAAAGTTTATTTATCTCCCTTTACACGTACAACTAATGTTAGAAATTTAATTTATTGTTTAAATTACAGTGTAATTGCTTATAAAATAAATGGCGTGGATGGAATTTATGAAAAGAAGTGTATAAAATAATAATAACGGAAAAGATTAACAATTCTTCTTGCTGTGGAAAAAATGCAAATGATCTATATGTGACCGAGATTACTTGAAAAATCGTGTATAGTAATTAAATGAATATACTTCTAAGAAGATTATATTAATATATGCCCCAAATATTTTGGGTGTATGGACTGTTATATAATTAAAATTACTTATAAAAATATTACTAAAGATATTGACATAAAAAATACAAAACTTATAAGCTGCATAAATATTATGTACAAGAGAAAATAGGTCTAAGTAGCCTCTTCGGAAAAAATTTAAAATAAAATAAAAGTTATTCCAATCTTTTATATATATATATATATATTTGAAAAACTATACGAATAATAATTCGTGCTATTACGTGATATATAATAATTTTAATAAATTATTATTCAAGACGCCCAATAGTACACTTTGATATTTTAAGATAAATTGATCAATAAATAAGAATGGATATTTATTTGAAGAAATACGGATATTATTAAAAAATTTATCTGTATTCTTTTTATAAAGATCATCGTATGACAATAAAAGAGTGTTGTGAAATAAAGAAATATCAATTTCCCAGTTTCGTTAAATACGTAAGATAGATAGATCCTATTAGGAAATAAAATTTTATATCAGATATACATAAAAAAAAAATAATAAAATATAAAACTACTTTCAGAATTAATATTGAGTTAATAGTTCAACTCAATATTAATTCTGAAAGTAGTTTTATATTTTTTATAGTCGAGAAAAAGTCGGTTTGACGATAAATCGGCTTAATGAAATACCAGCATAATATGAAAAATTGTTAATTTATTTGTCAAAGTTTTTTAACTTAACACGTATTGCATTTTTTCTTTTTTGCAAGAGTTGAGAATTCCAAATATCTATATTAGTAAAGGTAATATGAAATCGAAACTTGAAGTACTTTCATGATTTAAAAAATCCGAAAAGTATTCTTAAAATAATATATAAATGTGTTGCAAAAAATATCACAATAAAGCTTTATGTATTTTAGTATTATTATAATGCATGTTCGCGTATATATACACATGTATATTAAAAGTATTTGTAAATAAAATTTCTTTACTTAAGTATAAAACTTTTAAGAAATTATCATTTTAATTAAAACATTTATTCTATTTTATATTAACTTATCTTTGATCAGCAATAAAATTATAATATATATTTTATTTAACGCTGTGTTGTTTAATTAATATTGTATCATAGTATGTCATAAATTTATATTCATTACATTAAAAAATTATTTCAATGAAAAACATTATATATCTAGTTCATTCTTTTCTTAAGTACTTATAAAAAATTAATTTAAACTGTGTTTCGAATAAAACATTGTTTTTAATGAATCGATATTGATTTAGAATTTAATAGAAAATGTTCTTTACATCTACATTAAAGATCGATAGATGACCTGCTGTATTCCTTTCTCAACTCTCATATATTGCTGGTGCCTATTCATTTCCTAAATGAAACATATTAAAATCGTTATTATTATTAAAACATATAAATATCCGCTAAATATTAAAAACTCTATTAAACATATGTCTTTATCTTCTACTTTTTAATTTTACATTTCTCGTCCATTCTCCAAGTTGCACTGATCGAAAAGTTTTCCCAAGAAATCCGTCAAGGCCTCGACATTTAACGAGTTTCATGATCATAACACGTATTTAATATGAAAATATAAAATTACATTGATAAATCAAATAAATATTAAATACATCATATTTTGTTTAAAGTAATTATTATTTAAATTTAATGGCATATAATTTTCTTAAATGCTAGTTGAAATAAAAAAAACTTTATGGTTAAAGGTTTCGTATAAAACTAAGATAGAGAGGTTTCATTCGTCACTAGTAAGAATATTTTTTCAATAAAAAAATAATAAATTGTTTGAGATTGAATTTAAAAATTTAATCGAATTGAATTACTTGCATTTTTATATAATGTTTTTAAAGAAATAATTTATGAAAAATCATAATCATTACTTTGATACAATAATTAAAAATGTAAATTATAATCTTTTCTCCGCTAAATATTAAAAACTCTATAAATTAAAAATTTTTTTTTCAAAAATAAAATATTTAATATTTTATTTTCATGTATTTTTCAAATTTACTATATAGGTTTTATAAAATAAATTTAAAACAATTTATGTTTAAAGTATATAAAAATTTAGTTTAATAAAGAATCAATTTCTTAAATTTTTAAAAATAAGTTAATTTATACAAAGTAACGAAAGCTTATTAAAATGCGAGAGAAAATGATTATTAATAGAGTTTTATATTCAACTGTTTAAAGATATAATGCTCAGGTTCAGCTTATATAAACAGTATATTAATGCACAAGATATATTTTATTTATTTTATTGCTTTTTTCAGAATAATTTTTCTCATTATTAAATAATTTATTGTTTATTTTTTGTATAATAATATTACTTTTATAGATTTTTTAAAAAATATATTTTAACAAGAAAAAGAACTTGAATATTGTAAAATATAGGCAAGATATTTTTACTTTACTATTTATATAAAATTGATTAGTATTTTTAAGAATTTTTCATCATTTATTATTTGCAAGTTAACTTACAAAGTTTTAATTAAAAGGTTACTATTAGAATAATTTTTGTACTTAATATTATTAATACTTATAATTCTTTAATGTATATTCAAGTTCAATCAAGATTGTTAAATTTAAATGGAAATAAAAACATAAGTATAAAAATTATAGAGACAAATTCTTTTTAAATTAATAAATTTCGAACTTTTTTTATAAATTAAGGTATATTATACTTAATTTCAAACAGCATTCTTACAAAAAATATACAAAGCGTGTAATATAACTAAACGGTCATTAAATAATGCTTACAAATTTATTCGTTTTTATATGTATATTTTTTATTAAAATAAATTTGCTGTATAAAAATGTTTTGAATTTTAATATATAATTTGTCTGAATTTTAAATTAACATATATTTTACGCGAACAATCATGAATATTAAATAGGGCAGTTCTAATCAGAGTTCTAATGCATAATCAGTTGGAGAAGTCATGCAAAAACTATATGTTTCGTTTAAAAAGATAAATAAATGAACAGAGAAGGTTAAAGAGTCAAAGAGAGTGAAAGAAAAAGATGAAAAGATGGAATTAAAAAAATCATATCGTCGTGACGCATGATCTGCAAATGTAATTAGATCAAACGTGATAAAAGCAGATTTTGCATAGATAGTAACCTTTAGATTTAGACAAAAATCTAATTCCAATTCTATAGGAAAACCGCGAAAAAAATTTTATATTTTTTCTTTTAATTTTAATGGCACAGTAAAATAAATTGTTTTTATAAATTAAAAATTGCACTTTCTAATATATAACTTCTTTTATTATATTTAGAAGTAAAAACCATAAATATTACTTTAAATTTCAGAATGATACTTTATTTATTATTAATTTATTATAATTTATTAATATTTATAAACAATAATATAATATTTGTTTGTTACTATTTGAATAAATTGCAAGCATTGATAAAGATAATTAAAAAATTGCTAATCGTGATTTATTTAAATAAAACTTTTTAATTTATGAAAATAATATTGAGATTTTATTATAAGTTAAGTTTTATAATCTATATTATTAATTTTTATTTTTTATAAGTATTTTAATAATTAGAATGTATTCAGTTGAAAAATATAACATTTATTACTTTTTATATTGTAAAATTCATATTATATTTTTTAATACGCAGAGAAAATACATCAGTTTTAACAAACTTATTTATTATTCTGAAGTTATTATATAAAAATGAATAATTACACTATATAAACATTTTTAATTATAAGAATTAAAAATAAATAACTTAATAATTGCATTTTAATATACAATTTACACGATAAAAACTATTTTTTATCTCAGTAATATTTAATTAAAATAAAAATCTTAAAATTAAAAATGTAACTTTTGATTTTCGAGTATATTTAAAAATAATATTGAAAATTACAATATAAAATTTAAAGTAATTAACTTAAAAGTTTTTGTTTGATTTATTTATAGATTTACTAAAATTAAACTATTTTCATATAATGAAAATACAAAAATTTTTAAGAATTGTTTTTCTCCTTATAAAAATACACATTATGATAAATAATAATTTTAAAATATACGTAACTTCAAAAAATTTCTTTAAATATTATCTAATTGAAAAATAAAATTAGAGAAAATAATAAATTCGTAAAAAAAATTTTAATACATTTATGAAATATTATGTAAAAACTAATACATAGTTTTAATAATTATATTATTTTAACATGCAATTTGATAAAACTATAATTATTATATTGTATTTAAAATATTAAATAGCTTATAAAAATTAATATTATTTATTAATTTCAATAATTTAAAAATAATTTTAATTATTTAAATACACATATATAATTAGTAAAAAGATATGCATTAGTTAAAAAGAGCATTTTTGATATAACATAAATTTTGTTACTACTACTTAACTTGTTAGAATTAGTTTTTGTAATTGAGAAAATATCGAAATTTAAATTTTCTATATTTTATATATTTACCTGTATTTATCAATTTATTATCTCGTAAATAATCACGTACCTTTTAAACATATTAATATATTTTATAAGGTAGCTATTATTTTAAATTAATAAATAATATAAATTAAACCTAAAATGATTTAAAAACTTTTATGTCAAAATATATTTTAATCATTAAATTTTAAGAAATTGCAATTTATATATAAACAAAGTTAAAATATTTTATTTAATGAGCCAGAAAAAAATAAATTATTACAATAAAGAATGAGAACTATTAATAAAAATAGAAAAATCTTATTAAATCACTAAAAAATTCAAAATTATCTAATTATGTATTAATTTTCTAATTTATGTAAATTTAAATGAAATATTTATCAAATTAAATTGAATAGAATGTATAGTAAATATATAATAAAAATAAATTTTTTTCAATGACGAAATATATCAAATAATAAATAGTTATGTAAATAAATATTTAGAATTCTAACATGAAAATAATTAAAAAGTAGATAATTTAAAAATATATTTTATTAATTGAAATATATATAATTAATCCTTATAAAGTACCTAATTATATAGTATTTAAAATTTGTAAATTAAATTTTACAGTATTCTATGAAAATGTATTTATTTATATGTAAATGTACTCGTTATGACAACATTAATCTATTTATTTCAACATAGTTTTTATCTTTAAATATTCATGTTATTTGTTTTGGTTTCATGGAATGATGAAACTTTTGCGTTCTTATAATCATTCTTTAATACAGCTAACTATAGAAGTTGAGAAAAATATATTTCTTTCTTCTAATACGCATGTATACTCTTCAAAATTATGTATGCATTTTATATCTTTATTTGCATGTAAAAATGATACAAATAAGTAACTTTTTACATTTTAGTTTAAGTATTTATTATTAGTTTTTAATATTTTAATTTTCAATTGCTTACACATGAATTTATTGCTGCTAAAATTTTTCTTTCTATTTTATTAGATTATCTTTTTATTGATTTATAACATTAGTATAAAGCCTACTAATTATATTTATATAGAAAACCATATATGAGTAATTTAATAATAAAATTCGACTTTATATTTCATTTTTTTATGAATAATATATAATACTTAGGCTCTAATTATAACAATAAAATTAAATTTTTTATAAATATTTACGTACTACATAATCTTTATTGAATTATCAAAATTTTAATTTCCTTTAAAGTATTTGAATAGTATATAATTTATATAACTAATAAATATAATATATATGGCTATTATTTATATATATGTGCATGCGGATATTAAAATACATATTTTGTAGAAATTTTTTTAATAATTAAATACAATTGATATAGAATTAGATGTATAATGTTTATAAATATTTTGATCATTGAATAAAATTTACAAAAATATTAGATGTAATTAACATTTTTCATTTTAAGAGAAAATTTATCTTATTCTACATAATTTGTAAGTAGTTTAACCACGAATTAATCAAATACGATATAATATTAATTTTTCACTTCCGCGTTCAAATTTAATATATTATTTCTTTTATCATAAAACATATATTGGTATAATCAATTAAAATCCGAAAATAAATCAATAATTTACCGTAAGTATGGTTTTGTTTGATTCTTTATATTATTAGATTATTATACCAAGTTAATAATCAATCAAAACAAATGCAAATATTGAAAAACATAGTATTTTTATCTATATATAAATGAAATTGATTTACTTCAATTACAGTTTGTTTTTCTTTTTTAATGATAATTTAATGTTATTTTCTTTTAATAAAAACTCTAAACTTTAAATTGTTAAATTAAATGTATTAAATATACAGATTTTTTAATATTATTTAATACTTTCTTTCAAGTCATAAAATTTGAGTTAGACTATTATTATTTAGGTGTTTCTTTAAGTTATTAAATAAAAAAATTTTAAAGGACTTTTTTAAGAAGTACATTTAAAAAAAATAATTTAAAACATTTTAATTTATTTTAAGATTAGTAATTTTAAAAGCTTAAGTATATCTGCTATAGTTTATAAAAATTTTTGATTAATGTTTTATAATAAATCAAAGTAATTATTTTTTTAAATTTAAATACGAGTAAAATATTATCTTCTCCAAGAAAGTATAAAAACACGCAATGAATTTGTACATTATGATTTGAGATAATTTGAAAGCCTTCCAAAAATATAATTTTATGCATACGTTAAAATTTGTAGGATCAGTTTCTTAAATTCGTGTTTATTTTAAATCTTAAGATTAAAACGAAAAATAATAAATTAAAATATACACAAGTTTGTAAACGGTTAATTTTTGTATATGATTTAAAAAATTATATCTGAAATTAAATTATATAACATTAATGTTGGTATTACTTTATTAAAATTTCAACAACAATTTTATTATCAGAGTGAGTATAGAACTGGATTAATTATAATTTTAAACGAAGCTAAAAATATCATTTTTCAATATTATGTTGAACAGATCTGTAAACTGAAAAATTGATAAGTTTCAAGGAAAAATGAAAGAATATTATGCAAAAGTACGTGAATTTAGATTAAAGTATTATGTATTAACTCGATTATCAGTGTCATCAATAAGATATAAAGCATTTCTGTTTTTCATAAGGTAATCAAATTTAAATATTATAAATCTGAGATAAAATCGCTTTACTAATATGAAAAAGAGAAGCGCATTCTTATAATTTATTTTTTTATTACAATCAAATGTAAATCATTCAATTCAATTTAAAATAAACTTTATGAAAAAATTTATAAAATAAATTTATTGTTTTAATTTTTACATAAGCTTACTAATAAATAGTAATGCCATGATTAAAAATAATAATATAAATTATTATGTAATATTTATGATGACTATAAAATATTAATTATATTTTTTCAAACTAAATAAAATAAAAAGTTATTTAATATTTAAAAGCATCCTAGTTAACTATTAAATAAAAACCATAAGTATCAGTGCCTAGTACGCCTGTGTAAGAATTATAATTGCTATTGTAATATTAAATAGTAAATAGTCTCTGATGAACCCGATATTTAATGAAAAATGATGTTTTGCAGGTGTCCTATTTTTTCATAAATTCCCCCACGAAATATGTAATAGGCAAAATAAAACTCGAACGATGCGGAGAGGGAGAGACGGGGCCATTCGTGGTGAAACCACGAAGCGGAGCGACAGAACCGCCTCGACAGCCGGTAGCGTACGAACGCGACCGATTAGTAACTGTTAATTTCGTCTTCAAAGAACCACGTGAGCGACCAATTGAATATGTCAGTGATGCATCGAGAACGAGCGTCAAAAGCCTCAGGGCGAAGGCTCTAAAACAATCCCCATGGCTGATCTTGCTGATCGCGGTGCAGGCTTCGATTATGATACGCCCGTCGTAGTGACGCCTTCGCGCTTACTGGGCAGCAGCTCCGAGAGCATACCTTTGCTCTCATCAGGCTATTCGCAAGGAAGTCACGACTATCCTATTCTCATCTTTCACAACTCGAATACAAGCGATGTACAATCCAATCCTGACTACAACAACTCTTCCAACAGGTCAGTTATATAGATAGAGATTATGAAAGGTTCTTACTCTTCAAAAGAGTCACATCTTTAATCTTTTGTTTATCGTTGACAAAGTTCTTACAGTAACTGTACTCCGATCGAAAAGTTAATGTTATGAAATAATTAAAGCAGTTGCTTCAATTTCAATGTCAATCTTTTATATTCTCTGTAATAACTTTTGAAGTTGTCATTCGAACGTGCAATTGCAAGTCTATCAAAGACTTTGAATTAAAATAAATATAATAATTAAGAAAATAATTGTGTTAAAAGAGCACCACAGCTTTTCGATAGTATGGTGCTCTAGTTATTGTTAACAAATCGAATTATTTAAATTAGGAAAGAAAACTAATCATAATAATAATGATAATGATAATAACAACAACAATAACAATAATAATATTGATAATGGTATAATGTTAATAATAAAATAACAGTAAAAAAAAGCAAAAACAACAACAACAACCATTCCTTATCATGAATTTAAATATTTTTTCATAAACACAACAACTAACATAAATTTTGTTATAAAAATATTGATTTAAATTATTTTTTTTCAGATACGGTAGTACAAACTGTGACACACACAATTATGATTCAATATCTATTTTATTGACAAAAACATTACCACCAGTAACAAACAATAGGTTTACTACTCCGACAATGGTATCGCTATCTGCAAATCTTGAGTGTGAAAAGTTTTATGACATTCAAAATGCAAATCTGGTAACAAAAGAAATTCTCGTGCGTTCCTACGTAAATTAAAATATTTTTAAATAGATTTTTTTGCTTTTTATTTAAAAAAATCTATAAATTATATTGCTAATTTTTAATCCGTGTAAAGTTGTATTAATATTAAATTTTAAAGTAAATACTAAATCGTGAAATAGTTAAAAAAATAATCAAAATTTATTTAAGATTTTTTTAGTATTTTCGTGGTTCCATTGGATTCAATATTTTGACGATCACTAGAAAAGTAATTTCTTTCTCCAAAAACGATATTTATTTTAATTTTACTTACTTTTTTGATAAATTCAATTTTTATGAAAATTTTTGGATGCTGTATTTAAAAAATTTATTTTAATCCTATTTGAAACTTATATGTTTTCAATTTAAAAAGCAATAATTTATTGATTTACTTAAAATAAATTTGTTAAAACACTATTAAAATATATAACTTTTCATTCCTATGCGTATCATACGATACATTTTAAATAAGCATTTTCAATAGTATTTAATTTTATAAAACTTTAAGTAACTAAAAATAATTTTTTATTGATGAAAGTTATTTGAAGACGACATATTTGATGTAAATATTCACCCTGAACAAAAGAATTTATTAAAGGAACTTTTTCCTAAATCATTATCAAATAAAAAACATATCAAAGACATTACGGAAGACATTGAGCCAAAACAAAGTTCACTAATTACAATGTAAGTGGCGTTACTTAATTAATAAATCTTTTATTAGCATTAAATCTATTAAGATATCATTATAGTTGTTGTATATCAAAGGATTTTTTTTAATTGTTTATTCACCTATAAATGTATTGTGAACTTTTTTTAATAATAAGATATATATATATATACTATACAAAAAAAAATGAATAACTGTTCAAAAACAATGGAATAAAAGTTGATAAATAATTAAAAATAATAATAAATATTATTAATATAAATATTGATTATTATATAAATATTTTACAGTGTATTAGTGATAAAATTTTAATTATATTTAATTGGTATTCTAATCATTGAGTTTTAAGTTTATATCTTTTTTTTAACACATAGTTACAGAATAATATTAAAACATGTATCATAATTAATAATCTATTCATTTGTTCTACTAATAAAATATAAATTTGTGTGCGATGATCTAAAAAAAAATAATAATGATGTAACATGTATCAATAGCATTTACTGAAAGTAATTATTTTTTAAAAAGTGATGAAACTTATGATTTCATATCTAATAATAGTTAATAAAAAAGAATAATTTGTAATAAATTAGTCTAAAGCATATTTTATATAACTTATAGTATTTAGAAAAAATAACAAATTATTAAGAATAAATAATTCTTTAATAAATCTAATAGCTACATTTATAAATAATTATTAAATTAAACTTATATATCAAGCTAGTTATAAAAATATATAACTCTAAATATTTTAATTTTTATTATTGATGATTCGAATTTAGATATATTTTTAAAACATAAATATTTTTGTATACATTATTCTAATATAAATATATATATATATACATCACATAGTATTATTAAATATTTTTTTCATAAAAATGTAAATTAATTTTATTTGAATTCCTATTTGAATATTTTAATTCTATTAGTTTTGTAGCTATTATAATTATAATAGAAGTATCTCAATTATTATCAGTAATATTAAAGTAATTTTCATTGTTATAAATCATCAATGTTAAGTTTTTTTAAAGATATTTATTTTAATTTATAATTATATATAAATTTTAATATGTAAAAAGTCTTATAATTACATTGATATATATAATTTATATCGTATTTTTAACATGGAATAGTTAGATCTACAAATAAAACTGTAGTATCGTATAAAACTTTAAAAATATGAACATTAACCAAATACTCCGTGACGCATAGTCATTAGTTTTATCACGAAAGCAATAGCCTTTGATTGAGATGTGAAAATGCCTGACCTTCATGATAATTTTTCCATAATATAGATTTTATTATTTAAATCATTTGATATACAATAGTTTGTATTAGTTAGCAATCTTTCTTTACGGAATAGCTATGTAAGAAATTAAACAACAACATTTTAAGAATTAATTAATGTTGTTTAATTATTTTTATTTTTTTTTCTTTCTAATTTTTATTAAATTCTCCATAAAAATTTTACGAGTAAAAAATTACATATTTTGAAAAACATTTTGATATTTTAAAAAATATAATACTTTATTTTATAATAAAAATACATACAAATTTTTGTTAATATTTTAAAATTTGTTAATATTTGTTAAAAATACTACAAAAAAGTTGATTATAAAAATTATATATAAAATTTTATAAAATTATAATTTATTACAAAAAAGTTGTATATAACTAGTTTATTTAATACTGATTAGATTTTTAATAGCATAATTATTATATTATCGAACTTTTTATCTATATATATAAATATCTTAGTTTTATGTCTCTTAATATTAGAAATAAAATAAAATAAAAAATATCACCGAAAATTTTTTTTATTATGCAGTCAAAATAAATTTGACATATTTTTGATAAAATTTTCAGTTTTTCCGTGTGGAACACGATTTTGGGATCTTCGATGCTAACTATGCCATGGGGAATTTACATGGCCGGTTTCATTCCAGCTATTATTTTTATTCTCGCTATGAGTGGTTTATGTTTGTTTACAGCTTATAAATTGCTACAAGTACACAAATATTATGGTAAAAAAATTTAGATTTAAATTTATAGTGTAAGATTTAATTTAATTAACTAAGTTAAATCTTATAATATATTATAATTTATAAACTAAGATAGCTAATACATCAAATGAATACCTAGTGGGTTTATATGCTTAAGAATACAAATTTAGGAGTTGAATAGATAGATAGATAGGTATATTTATTGAACAATATAAAAATTGTTATAATATTTTACATTTATCTCATATACATACTCCTCTTACATATAAATACAATTTCTTGGTATTACGCATTATATTTCAGCTTATAATTAACAATCACACCTGATTATTTTATATACTTATTTACATGACTCTTTTTTACATATTTATATTCCAAACCTTTTATCAGCTCTTATATTACCTATGCCTTTTTATTGCATTAACTTTATAAAATTAATAGAAAAATAATAATTATAAAATAATAAAAATAACAATAATAAAACAATAATAATAAAATAATAGTAATAAAAATATAAATAAAAAAGAAAAGAACAAAAACAAAAAAGAAAAAATATTTTAACAATTTCATAACTACTTTAAATCTATGCTCCTAAAAAACAATTCAATAACAATTTTAAATCTATTTATTACTTTTCTCATTCTTTTTTCCTCTTCCCTTTACTTTTTTTCTCCCTTTTATCTTTTTCTTTTTTTTCTCTTTTATGAGTTCAATAGTAATAAAATATCTATTTTAAAAATAATAATAAAAACTGAAAATGTTTATCAAACTAAAGAGCAAATTTTTAATCGAAATTACAGTAGAATCATATTTAGTACCAAAATAATCAATTAATATGTTTTTATCCTACACTGCAATAATTGTATATAAAAAAATTACTAAATTTGATAGTAAAAAATGTTTATTACAAAAATATAAAATATTCATTGAAGTTTTTAAGTTACTAGAATTCACGATGAACGTATTACTACAGTCGATGAACAATTATTAGCTTTGATTTTACTTTCTGAATACTTAAAGTATCTATTCCCAAAACATAAAAAATTTCTTTGTACGTAAAATTATAGTTTAGGCTGTAAGTACTGTATTAAATACAGTAATTATTTTATAAATATTTATTTTATTGGTTAACAAAAGTTTCTGCTTTTATAAAGATCGATAATCTTAAATAATATTTTTTATAAACATTCAATAATACATTAATTTTAGAAATTTTTTCTCTATATAATTAAATTAATTAAAATATAATCAATAAAGTGATACTATTAGAGTACTTTTATTATTTTTATATAAATGTATTCACTTCTATCTATATATTGTTTATTTACTTAGGAGGAGATGAAAAAGTCGAAGTGACAGAACTTAGTCGAATTTTTCTTGGTTCATGGGCCGAACACATAGCAAAAATTTTCAGCATTAGTGTATTAATGGGTGCTAATATAGCTTACTGGATTTTAATGTCAAATTTTTTGTACAATTTCGTTAATTTTGTTTATGGTAAGTCAACTTACGTATACTTTAGTCTGAATGAATATTTTTATTTTATTGATTAGTTATTATTAATAAATTAAAACTTTAATTAGAATAATCTGATTATTTATAAAATGAGTAGCATAATGTAATAAAATTAAGATAAAACTTCAAAAGCAATATTTATATATTATAAAATTTATATGATTTATTTTAAATATTTCCTTTTATAGATATTATTACTGGTATGCCCGTGTTATCTGTGACTATCAATAAAACCACTGAAAATAGTGAGTAGTACAGTAAACA
The DNA here is from genome assembly GCA_018907185.1 of Platyscapa corneri. Lineage (NCBI taxonomy): Eukaryota > Metazoa > Arthropoda > Insecta > Hymenoptera > Agaonidae > Platyscapa > Platyscapa corneri. The sequence goes on along the minus strand of JACCHW010000011.1, from coordinate 5,909,950 downwards.
ATTTTTTTTAATTGATAAAAGTATAATATTATTTATTAATTGATAAAAGAATATATTTTCTAGTACTAATGTTTTAGTATATTTACTAGTAGTAATATTTTTTTCTAGTACTTTGCCCTAAAGAAGAAAATTCAAATCGAACAATAAGCTGTGAGAATTCGTATGATAATTTGGGACCAATTTGGGATTTGTACAAAACAGTTCCAATATTCTTAGCTATATTGATATTTCCTATTTTAAATTTTAATACGACAACATTTTTTACTAAATTTAATTCTCTAGGTGAGTTTTATTTTAAAATATAATAAAAATAAAATCAAGTATTATGTGTGTATGTATATGTATATATTGAAAACTTAAAATTATCTAATCATTTTATTTTGAATTTTAATAATACATTAAGTATATACATTTATTAAATTGTATTTTTTAAATTAAAAAATAAGAATATGGATAAAGCAATTGACAAAGTTATTTTATAATTAACTTTAAGCTGAACCGTTGTATGAAAATTTAATTAAAATTGATTTAACTTGATGCAGGGACGATTTCTATTTTATATCTAGTAGTGTTTGTACTTGTAAAGTCAACATCATGGGGTATTAACATGGATAGAGCTGCTTGGGAAGACATTTGGATTTTGCGACCGACATTTCCAGCTTTATCTGGAATGCTTTCTTTGTCATTTTTTATTCACAATATAATAATTACAATCATGCAAAATAATCGTAATCAAAAGAAAAATGTAAGTGTTACATTAAAACACATCTAAATTTTTATTTATTGTAGAAAAAGAAGAATAATCAATTTTTATTTTTATTTTTTTATTTTTTAATTTTATAAAAATTTTTACACCAATTATTGAATCTTTATTAAATTTCAGAAGCATATTTTTATATAATATTTAAAAAAAAGCTTAATTTTTTCATTTTATTAAACAGTGTATTAACAGATATAGTAGATTTATCAATAAAAGGTTTTGTTAAATGAATGTATAAATACGCTAGTAATATTAATATTGATATACTAAAATTTTTTATTTGCATATAAATTTTTTTATAAACGTATTACAATTTTATTTAGCAAATTTCGATGATATTGTTTGCCAATTGTTTATATTACTAAACATTTTATTTTTTAATAAATCGTGAGAAATTCATTGAAATTCAACTATTTGAAAGTTTAGTGATTTGTATAATTATTTAATATTTTTTATTTTATTATGATGAAAGCAATTTTAATTTTCTATTATCATAAAAGGTAAAATGATCCTTCAATATCGTTATAGAACGTTATTTACTTTATAAATTGAATTCAGTTTAATTTTAAAAACTATTACTTATGAAGGTAGACGCGATCTTTTTTAGAAGTCTATCGATTTTACGAATTTAAAAAGTTTTTTAAAACATTATTTTATTCAATTGTTTCTTTCTTTTTTTTAAATATTTAATTTTATTCTAGGGACGAGATTTGACGATAGCTTTTGTTTTAGTTACTATCACGTATATTATTGTTGGAATTGTATTTTATGTTTGTTTTCCGCTTATGAAAGCATGCATTGAAGATGTAAGTAAATATGAACTATTATAAGTATTTATACTATTAATTAATATTAATTATTAAATAATTATTCCTGTTTTAGAATTTGTTAAACAATTTTCAAAAAAATGACGGACTTACTGTAGGAGCACGTGTTGTTCTTTTATTTCAATTATTTACTGTTTACCCTTTGATAGCTTATATGTTAAGGATACAATTGCTTTCTTCAATATTTAAGACAAATAAATGCCGTCAAAGCTCTACACTACTTATAAACCTTTTTATTGTCGGAATTTGTGTTCTTTTTGCAGTGTTTCTACCACATGTAGGGACAATTATTAGATACACTGGTGCAATCAGTGGATTAGTTTATGTATTTACATTGCCAAGTCTATTACACTTAATGATCTCATACAGACAAGGAACAATTACTGTATTCCAAGTTTTTTTTTATGCTTCTGTACCAATTATTGGAGTCTTAAATCTTATAAGTCAATTCTTCATACAAACTATTTGAGTATATTTTTGCTTTTAATAACTTATAATGATAAACATAAAGTATTTGTCTGAATGACTATATAAATAACAATTTTATAATGTATATAGTTCAGTCACAACATTTGCAATAGTATAATCTTTATAAAATAAAGTTAAGTCTATAGTGTATTATATATCAACAAACAATTCATTTATTTTTCACAAGGAATAATTTAACAACAATTATTTATGAAACAAGCACAAAAAATATAATTTCTATTTTCCTAACTAAAGCAATATACTTTAGTTTTTTTACAAGTTATATAAATAATCAAAATTTTTTATAAAATTATATGAGACAACAGAAAATTTTACTATCTTAAATTTTTATAAATTTTTAACAATTAAAAAATAAGGTTTTCATTATCTAGTAATTTATATTATCCCAAATTCATGTAACAAAACATTCCTCTCTTCACAACCAAATATTTTTTATAAATAGAAATTGTGTTTTCATAATAAAGTATTATTTATTAAAATTATTATGTTATTATAAAGTAAGAGTTTTAATTTAAAAAAATATTGTATATATGTAATAATTAATTTATTAATTATATCTATATTTAAAATTATTTACATACATTGAAAGAGTAAAAATGAATCTTTATTAGTATAATAAAAACTAATCCTGCACATCTTTGTTTAAAGGAGTTTTATATACCCAAACAGTATCCAGTCCTTTACCAATTATTGAAATTGGTTTATAATTTGGAAGTGGAAATCGACAAACTATAATTGAACAATTTGGTTTTAATTCTGATTTAAATTTTTTAATAAGTTCTTCTATCTACAAAAAAATTACTTTTTAAATTTATGAAATTACTTTGATAACGTCTGAACTTATAATATATAGTTACCATTTCTTCTACAACAAATATGACTATATTATCATATTTTTGCAAATTAAATTTCCATAAATTTTTTCTGAAAAATGATGTATTTGATGAAACACCTTGATATTGAGCAGAAAGTTTAGAGAAGCCCACAAGCCATGGATTAAGTTCTACACCATCTGCTTGAAAATTAGCTTTTGCTGTAGCTATAACCTTGAAAATTTATTCTTTGTTTTTATTAATTAATTAACTAATTACGTAATAAATTAAAAACATCTTACAATTCTGCCATCTCCGCTACCTATGTCTAAAAGTGATCCAGATTTTCCCCTTAACGCTTGTAAAATATTTTTTACTTGATTTGTTGTTGCTGGAACATATGGCAAACATATCTTCCTAAAACCTGGACTAATAAATGGATAAGAAATAACACTAATTGCTATCCCAAATATACCTGTAATGAAAATTAATAAAATTTTTAGAATAATAATACATAAATTTTATTTAGAAATATTGTATTACTATTTTTATTCAATTTAATATTATTCAATTTAATTTATCAGCAAAAAATTAAAAATAATATTTCTTGTAATAAATTATTATGAATTTATTATTATTGATAAAAGAAAACAAAAAAAATGTTAAATTTCAAAAACTTAATATTATTTTCTCATTAATTAGAATTAATAATCTAAAATTTTTTAAAACTGATTTTAGATTATTTAAAAAATATTATTTTTCAACTAAAGTAAATCTTAAAGAAAAAATTAATAAAAGATGTACGTGTAATATAAATAAATATAAGTAATCATAAACCTGTGACAGTAGTAAGAATAACACCAAGTTTGGATGATTTTTCTTGAATACTAATATTTACTGGCATAACATTAGTCTCCATCTGAAAAGTTTACTTGCAATTTTTTTATTAAATCCAGTCTTAACTTTTTTTACTTTTTGAAAATTCACTTTTCATTTTATAAGAATTTAAATACTTGTGTGATCATATTTAATGCTTTGTTGCACTTTAATTTCAATAGCAAGACTTTATGAATCGTTTTCATCAAAACGTTTATTTTAAATATACATCTATTTTTGCAAAGATGCCTGCAGGTTATTTAGATTTGGGACGTCAAAGAAGATAAAACATAGAACACACAACGAAGGAGTTTGCTTCGTATATATTAAAATTGTTAGTGAATTGTGTGAAGCATGATGTGATTGGAATATAGGTGAAACAAAATTGAAACGTGCTAATAGACTATAAAAACATTATTTCTTAAAGATTCAATTTTACAAAAAATAAATATTTTATGTAATCGTTAAATGTGCTTAGTGACCGGGGAAAATGCGAATTTTCGCGTCGTGGCGTAATAAAGAAAGTGAAATAGTGTTCCAATTTGTGTTCAAATTTGTATGAAATGTACTTAAAGATTCTTTAGCTATATCTACGAAAAAAAATAAATGGATAATCGATGTTAAGACTTTTTTTAGATTACATGTGATATTTAAAAGTTGGAAATTATTTATTAATGACTTCTATCTATAGCTTTTTATAAATCTCTTAAATCTCTGATCTATTCTGATACAAATTATTTCAATTACATTATTGACAAATTATACTTATTTTTAATAAAGAATTGTTGAAATTCAAAATTCAATAAGTTGTTTAAGAATTGTTGAAAAGCTGTCTTTCAGGTATTTTTTATGATATTAAAAAGTGCACTGATCCATAAATGTGCGCGCACACGAAGTCATAAACAACTACATATAGGTGCGTGTACATACCTACAATTTTATAATATTAAATCTTAATTTTTTGCGAAATTCTTCGCATATATTATTATTAAAATTATGGATAACATCAGTGAATTTGACATTAAACTCGAAAAAGATATTTATTATGCAGGCGAAATCATTCGTGGTCATGTAATTTTGCATACAACTGAGAACTTCAAGTTAAGATGTACGTAATTCTTAAATTGTGTTTGTAAACAGAAAATTATTGCATTAAAAATATTTTATTTCTCTATTTTGCTGTTGTATATTTTATTTAATAATAGAATAAATGTATATGTTGTGCATGTTTTATTCTTATCATTAAGTTTATTTATTTATTATAGTTAAAGTTAGATAATAATGTTTAAAAATTCTGTTTTAAGATATTGTAAATATATAGCCTATAATTAATTTATAAGCATGAAACTATAGGTGATAGAATAATTTGTGAAAAGTTAATTAAGTGTTCAATAAATTTCAGTTTTATTTATTATTGGTGTTCCTTATTTATTTCCTTATTTATTCCATTTCTATTTATTAAAAAATTATAAGGTATATATAAAATTATATATTAATATTAAAAATATCAATTATAATAACAAATATATTAAAATTATTCGATCATTTAACTTTTACTTTTATAGCAATGAGATTGACCTTACGTGGTCAAGCTCATGCTGAGTGGAAAATTTTAGTTAGTGGTGACAGAAGAAATGTAAAGGATGATCAATATTTTGTTGACGAGCGTATTGTAGTTTGGGGTCATGGTAATTTGAATAAAAATATTTTAGTATTTTTATTTAATTTCAAAATTTTTATTACTAACTTTAATATTAAATGTGGTATTTTTAGACTCATCTGAAGGACCCATTCCAATTTTACCTCGTGGAAAACATCAATTTCCATTTACATTTAATTTACCAGAGAGTGCATTGCCATGTAGTTTTGAGTCTCGTACTGGTTACGTACGCTATTATGTTAAAGCAACTGTTGACAGGCCTTATGCAAGTCCTCCACAAGGATTAAAATATTTTACATTAATCGGACCTCATATAGACTGTATGGATGAACAATATCTGGTAATAATTTTTTAATTTAACAAACTTTTCAATAAAATAATTTAAATTATTTCTATAGATTTATTTAAAATTACAAATTTATTGAAATTAATTCAATCTTCTAAATATCATAATTAGTTTAAATATTTTTATTCATTAATTTATGATAAGATATTAATTAATTTTGAACATGAATGTTTATTATAAACAAAATTGTTTGTAAATGTATCGATATCTTTATTTTTTAAAAAACTGCAAAATTTAATACAGTAACATTTGTTAAAGCTTGTAAGAGTTTATATAATTAAAATACTGTTGAACAGTGAAATTTACATTTTACTATATTTACTAGTTTTTAGTTTGTTACATTGCAAGAAAATAAAATAAAATATTTTAATTTAAATGAAATGAAAACTGTTATTAAATTATTTATAGCAAAGTATATCAGAGAACATTTTTTCCTAACATTTTTATACATACTGTAAGTAATAATTAATATATCTTTTATTTAATCGTAATATATGTTTATTTTTTTTAATTAATTTTTTTATTTAGAATTAAAATTTGATTGGCTTTCAAATGAAAAAATGTATTATTATATTAGACAATTTTTCAAGCAATGATAACTTTTTAATAACATTATTAAATTTTTAGCAACAATAAATAAAATAATGTAAACTTAAAAATTTTTTAAATATTGGTGACTTTAACCACTAATTTTAATATATATAAATTCATACAGGAATATTTAGAGATTTTATTTAAAAAATTTTTTTATTTTATTCGCTCTCATATTTTATATTAAAAAATAATCATTTCAATTTGAAACGTAATGTTGCACTAAAGTATTTAGCTAATATATTTCTTAAAAATTTATATAATCTTTACAGAAACCAATGTTAGGAACTGAAGTGCGCACATCTTGTTGTTTTTGCTGTCGAAGAAATCCAGTTGAATTGAGTGCTCAATTAGAAAGAAGTGCATATGTTTGTGGTGAGAGTATAAAGCTACGAGCTGCTATTGACAACAAAGGAATAGAGAAAGCATGGTTACATATTAAATTAACTCAAGTATTGTTATTATATTGTAACATTGATTATAGGCATTTTCTTGAATTTATATACTAAATTATAATTTTTCATCAATGTAATTTCTTTGAATTATAAATATATGAAATTACTTTAACTTTAAGTAATGAAAATGCCTTAATATTGCACATTAATCAATATTTTGTGTACTTATATTTATTTACTGTTATTTATTAGTATGTTGAATTCTTCATTGATCGAGGTGTTCTTGGTACAAGTAAAGAACTTCAGAAAGTTGTTATGGAATATAAAGGAGAACCAGTTCCACCTGGGACTGCAATTAAGTGGGACTCGTCAAAAAAAATGATTCTTCCTGTTTGCCCGCCAACTTTAGTTGGCGTTTGTCGTTTAATACAAATTTATTATGTTCTTAAAGTAAATACATATAATTTATTTTATTTATTTAAATTAGTATACATAATAAGTTTTATCAAAAATATTTCATATAATTATTTTAGGTGAGTGTACAATTAGAAAAATCAGGTGAGGATATGCAAATGCATTTTCCTATTACAGTAGCTACAGTTCCTTTCAGAATACCAAATCTTACTCACCAGCCACAAATTAAATATGGTTAGTATTTTTAGATAAATAGTTATAATGTTATTCTCCAAAAATGTATTATATTTACAATAAAATATTTTCCATCCTTATATAATATTTAGTGTTTTTATCATTTAAATTTGACAGAAACTGCGATGGAACATGTTGAAGGTGGATGCTATGTTGGCCCTGAATTTCTTTTGGGACAAGTTTATGATGGTACTGATCATTTGACATCTCAAGTACCATTAATTCTTTACAGACCAGTTTATGTTTGCATATCAAGTGAAAAAAAAGCTCAAAATCGTTAGAAATGTAAAATACACATTCAATTATTTATTTCCTTAAAGAATCCACTTTAGTGCAATCCGCACTATAACGTAAGTTAACGTATCATTGAATTTCAATTTATGTTTATCCTAATAATACAATCACCAAAATTAAAAAAAAAACTACAATAAAATGCAGTTTATTTGTAACGATTAAAATATATAATAATGAATCCTGTAATATTTGTTTTGCAATATGCATTTTAAAAGTTTTTTAAACTCTAATGTTTAATGACTTGATATCAATTTATTTCTACTTTTTATTAATAATAAAACACTGGTAGTACAAATAAGTTAAAAAAAAGAGTTTATAATGATATCTTTTATTTTAAATAAATTAATACGTTTGAATTAAAAGTTGTGCTGAGAATTTGTGTTTAAAATTTTTTAGTTTTCTGAGCTACTATCTATAAAAGAATTTTAGATGGACCAATATTTTATGTTTAAATTATTTTATGAATTAAAATTTTAGTTATTTGGTGATACTCAAATGAAATATTGTTATAAACATACGATATTTCATATACTTTATCGATAATGAAAAAAGAATTGATGTTTATTATACGTATGATTGTTTTATTAATAAGATATTAAAATTAATTAATATTTGACATAGTTTACTATATCAAATTTTTAGGAACCTAAAATAATATGGGCCTAATATAATATTATTATTAAAAAGTAACGGGCTTCTTTCATACAATGAAATATTCTAAGAATTGTAGGAATAAGTTTCTTATGCATTAATATATATTTTAATAACATGTGTACCTGTATTGATTGCATTTTATAGATTATAAAATTGCTCTATAAATATGAAATTATTTAAAAATAGTATTTTAATTTCAATAAGAGCTTGTTAAACATAAAAAAGTATTTCGGATAAAAAATTTACAGTCTGTGCTAATTTTATAATAATATGTTACGTACAAGAAAATATAGTCCTAGAAAAGTCCTATAAGATTTTCAACATGTTATTATAAATAATCCGAAATGCATAATCCTATATTGCTAGTATTGTAATTCACATTACACAGTCATATGTATGTTTTATAAGTATTTCAGAGTGTATTAAAGAAAAATAATGATATTTTGGAATACTTTCGTACCGAGCATCAGTATTTCATAGTGAAAATATTAATTTTAATCTACTGATTATATTATTGTCATTATATTTAGAAAAATGCTTACAGTAGTTATAAAGACAATACAAGAAAATTTATCACCTGTACCATGAAAATATAACAGTAAATTTTTGTTTAGTCAAAAATAAAAGGTTTTATGAATTAATGAATTTTTTTAACATAAAAATTATAATTTTAATGAAAACTATCTTTGTACAAAACTACACGATATTACAAATAAAAAAATATCTGTTTTCATGAAATAATGTTTATTTCAATTATTTAAAGACGCCGTAATTTTTCACTGTTAAAGCCTCAGGACATGCATATAAAAACTCAAAAAATCTTAATCCATGGGTGTTTTTTTATGTAATATTTAAGCGTTTATAAATGTTCGTTTATAATATAAAAGATTTTAAATAAAATAATAGCCTAATAATGAATACTTATTCAAATGGTCTTCCCAGAAATTAAAAAATTAGTGCCAATACGAAATAGAAATAGATAGCTGTTGCAGATTAAATTTTATTTAAACTTCTGCAGTTGATTTAAAAACCATAGGTAGTACATTCTAATATTAGAATCGTACATAAAAAAGTGTAGAGTTGCTCTATAAGACTTGAATAAATAAATAAAATTTAAATGAAGAAACTTATTGTATATATTTCAAGTACTAAGTGAGGTAACAATAGAAAATGTCATTTTAAAAATATTTTGAAAATATATGTAACCTTGAATAAAGTTCTAATATATGTGAAAAAATATTAAATTTCCAGCAATAAGATTGATTTTTATATAAAATAGTACTTGCCAATAAAGTATTGTGTCTAAATAAACGAAATATATAAGATCTCTAGTCAATTATAGACATATTTAGAGTGTTGTCAAGTTTTTGAAAAGGCTAAATATGGTACAGGTGTAAGTTAAGAAATTCCAAGCACAAAATGCAGTTAGAAAGAAATAAATTAACAAAAGAGGTATTAAACATCTAAGAAATAAGAAAGTTACTGCATTATTATGCAGATTTTAAAATTGCATAGGATGTAGAAGTGCTTATATGAAAACCTGTAGCTTTGAAAAAAGTTAGAGTAATTCTTTATTACTTTTCTCTTCCAAATCAACCAAAATTAGTTTTAATCAATGTTTGAATGTAAGAACGTCTTCTAATTTCAATAAAAAAAAAAGTGAATTAACTCTAAAATAGAGTTATTTCAATGAAATCACTTTTGTAATCAGAAAATGAATGTAATTTTTTAAGAAATTAAATTTTTAAGTATTAATACAATTGTTTGATTTCAAAATTTTGAATGTATTTTTTAATTCACATGTAATTATTATAATCCTACGATAAACCGAAATTAATAACAATAAATATTTCAAAAGAATGGCGTAAAAAATATACAAAAATAATATAAATTGAAGAAATAAAAAATTTTTAACGCAATAATTTTGTCATTAGTGCTTGTTTATATTATAAATAAACGACTTATTGACATCTGTGAGTGAATTAAAATGTTATAATGAAAATAAAATGTATATCATACAAAATTATCAATTTTTTGATACTTTTGATTAATATCAATTTTTAATTATAAATCATGAAAATTTGCACGAAACAGTAATATTTATAGGTGCTAAAAAAGCTTATTCCACACATCAGGGTTAAAAATTGTACAACAAAATATGTTATATAAGATATTCCATGAAAACATTAGATTTTGAAGTGTATTGTATAAGACTTGCTATTTAAAATAATTATTTAAGTTGGAACTGTATACTTATTACTTACATGTGTATATACATTAACATATGTATGCAGACAGCATATGTACAAATAGCTAAAAGAAATTTTATGCAGTGCAATTTTAACTGTTAATCAAGAAAAATCGTTGAAATGTTGTTATCGCCATTGCTACCTGTATGCCTTTCGTTACCTTTGTATTATTAAAAGATACGTGTATAATAAATGTTTATACATGTAAAAAATATTTATTCGACTATTTATTTATCCAAAATCACTATAATTTTAAATATTTAAAATTTTGAAATTAGTTATCTTTTATATATGTAAATATTTATTTTTTAACAAAACAACTTGTATAATGCAAGGAAAAAATTAAATAAAAAATCATTTCTTATATAAGTAGAAAACAATGTTACTTTTAATATGTATATATATACATGAACCATTAGAGTAAAAACTCCATCTTATTTTCTAGGCGCCGATAAGCATTGAACTAATAAATCTTGAAACTGATTAATTGCATCTCACAAAAAAATATCCAAATTTTATACAATTTAGTAGTTTCACTACATAAATATAACATTGTCAGTTGTAGTGTATTTAATTTTAAATTATGAAACTAAATCCAATAAAATTACACTTAATATTAGGCAGTTCTGAGTAAAAAAACTATAGAAAAAAAGGTTTCTTCTTTAGATCGTTGCACAATGAAATATTTTAATTTTATTTTAAAATTATAAAACAAAGTAGTTACATATTATGTTCATAAAAATCAATAATTCATGTAAAAATAAATTTGGTAAAAAATTAATTATTTTTATCATTTAATTATAGAAAATTGAAACCTTTTTTTCTAACTCAGTTCTAATTAACTTAAAGACTTGTTAGTCGAGTCATTTGTACACATGGAATTTATAAATTAAACGCAAATGATTATGAAGTAGCAAAAACAGCAATGATAAATGTAACAAATATAAAAATTTTAACTTTGAATTTAATCCTTATTGTAGCCACCAATGTGTTTCTTCTTGCACATTCACAAAAAGTAGCACAGTTGATTTAAAAATTTTACGATTATTTAAAAATGAAAACGAAAATACTAAATATAAAGAATTTACATCACTTCCATACTATTTTGTGTATTTTCCGTAAAACTTAGTGAGGTTGAAGGAACATCTTGTGTTGATTCTTCTACTGATGTCTGTGCGTCCATACCTTCTGCAATAGTATTCGTTGGTGAACTTGAACTGTCATCCCAGTTTATTTTAAATCTAGTCACACGTGGTTTGTCTGCCAAAATATTTCTTTGTACTTTGTCAAATTGAGGTTGTGGAGGTGGATTTTCTCTTAATTCTGGATCAGGATATTCATTGTTTATAAAGTAACCTACTCTCACAAATTCTTGACTTCGATAAGAACAAGTCAACAATACTACTGTAACACCAAGAGCATCGTTTACTGGAATTCTGCTTGTATCTGGTGGATCTGCCTGAAATACATATTGCATATATAATTTAATTAAAATTTAATTTTTTTGAACTAAAGAAAAAATTTTATTGATAGAATAATTTTTAGTATAATCAATGTACAGATGTTTAATAGTAAAATTTACTATCAGTTATGATAAAAATCATTTATTAATAAGTTTATATAAAGTTTACATAAAAGTTTTATGTTTATAATAAAAAATCCCAAACATAATTTTTATTGATTATTATTTTATTATTTATTTTTTATTATTAATTTTTATTGATATTTGGTGATTAAAATATTCAAGTTATAATCTTTTTTTTAAATATTTTGAATCAACACATTTATCAATTGTTTTTAGAAAGAAAAGAAAAAATATTTAATTATATACTTAATAGCCTATTAAAAATATAATTAATAACTTTAAAAATAATTTTTATAATATAATTGTAATAAAAAAATGCTTATATTATAATTTGTTATAATAATTAGAATATCTTACTTGAAATACAAACATGTGTCTTCCTTCAGGAATAGGACCAACATATATTGTGTCAAGGACTTGATCGAATTCTTCTGATTCAGCACAACCAACATAAATCATCTTCCATTCTAAGTCTGTCCAAATATAAAAGAATAAAAATTTATTTATAATAACAATAAGAAAAGAACGTTATGTTTAGGTTAAATAAATAAAATTAGAAGTAAATGCAAAATGATTACAGATCAATTGAAATCGCCTCTTTCATATAATTACTTTCATTGATACTGTTATTTATAACATGTACAGATATTTAATATCATTTTGTATTTTGTTTTTTTTTAAATATTATACAAAATATTTTTTCAAATTTTAACAAAATATAAAAATTTTCGTAACCTTGAACTTTTTCGTTACAGTTGGTGTTCAGTCAAACACTGAACTATTTAAAATGACAGTATACATGTAATAAACATTACCCATTATATGCTTGGTCTAACCTTCTTTAAGTTCCTCGATGCATTCGAATGTAATCTCGAATTGTATAGGATTAAAAAATGGTGATGGATTATCGAGCACAGCAACATTCGCCACTTGCACTTTAGCCATTGTTATTTTTTTCTTTTCTGATGAAAGGTTTATTAGAGAGGAGTTCGGATCTTAATTATTCACAAATAGAGAAATAACTCAACTCTCAGATGGTGAAGAATACCTTACACAAAGCTATATACGAGTTAGCTTCAATAATCACTCAAAGACGATGGACACTCTCGAACACGAATTTTTCTCGTCAGGTCGACTTCTTCCCACATGTACGAGAAAACGGGGACAATAAACACTAAATTACGAAAGCGCGCGAGAACAACTGGCGTTCGTATATGCTCCGAATGAGCTTTGGCGGCAAATGAACCAAAAATCGAAGCTTCCGGGTTTTTACAAAGATAATTTCCATGAAAAATTTGGTCGAATCTTCACGAAACTTTAATGCTCAACCAATAGGAGCTTGAAATTCATGAATCTTTACCGCGCTTTTCATATATTATACAATAAACAGTAGTGTGCGACAAGAGAAACATTAAAAAATTTTTTTAAATTATTGCTACCAATAGAAGAAAATAAAAGATTATTGGCTATCCTAAATGAAGATAATTTTTCCAATTTCAAATTGTTTTTTTTAATATGATACAGTACTCTTTAGATTCCTGTTTAACAAATTGATAAAAGAGTATTTAAAAGTAATATTTATTAATGAATTTGATTAAATATAAGAATTTTTATCAATATAATAATTATAATAATTTCATTCTATATATATATATATATATGTATATTTTGAAAGATGAATGTTAAACTATATAATATTATTTATAACTTTTTTATTTAAAACTAAAAAATATCAAATAATCAATAGTTAAATAGCTAAATAAATGAACATTAACAATTATAATTATAAGTGATATAAATATGTTTTAATTATTATGGTAAGAATATAATATTATTTAAATCACCATGGTTACTAAGTCTTTACAGAAGATTGATCAAATTTTATAATTATTGTGCTACTTGATTTACAATTATATTATCTTAGAAAGTTTTATATTAATATTTATGATAAAATTAATATATTGGAATATTTTTCTGTACTATGGCTAATGAGGAAAACCATGAAGTAGAATTATCAGAAAATAAAAATGATACATATCAGTGGCGATCATCAGTACAATATGAAGAAAAAAATTCCGTTCCAGTTAAACAGCAATGGATAAATAATGTAGATGATAACTTCAAAATTTTAGATCCAGATGATCCATTGATGAAACGATTTCAAGATGCTCTTAAATCACATCTTATTCGTATGGATGAAAAACTTTCTAATGAAATTAAAGAACTTGTAAGAGACTGTTTCTTATTAAATTTATATAATTAATGTGTAATATAATTTTTTATAAATTATATTATTTTTATTAGGAAGCAAGTATTAAAGATAGTAATAAGACTAGAGAAGATGAAGGTTTTATTTTATTTAATATACAACAAGAGTCAGCTCAACAACACACAGCAATTGAAAATTATAAGCACATATTAGCAGAAGTTATTAATTTAAGAGGAGATACTGAAGAAAATTTAAAAAAAGTAAAAGAAATAAACAAAAAAGTTAATAACGAATTGGATACAAAGAAATTGAAAGAAAAAAATCTTGTACAAACTATTGAAAGTTTTGATATACTTCAACAACAGTTTAATAAATGGGAAAGTGAGCTTGCTGGAAATTTAACAATTTCTCAGAGAATATCAGAAAAAGATGCAGCTGTTGAACGCGAGCTTCTTTATCAAAAACAACAAAAGGATTATGTATTATATAAACTTGAGGATGAAATTTGGAGACTTCAAAGTGAAATAAAAGATCTTGATGAGCAATTACAAATGAAAGATCAAGAAAAAATTAATTTAAGTCAAACAATAGCTGATGCAAATGCTGATCTTGAATGTTTAGAAAAGGAACACAAAACCTTGTACAATGCATGGAACAATGTTTTAATCCTTATTGGTCAAAGAGATAAGATTAATGATGAAATTACTACAGAGCAAAGGTTTGTCAACTAATTTAATTTAATTTTTAGAGTAAAATATTATGCATAAAATATACACAGCAAATATTAAATAACATTAATTCTTATATTATTAATTAACATGATATATTTTATTCAATTTGTCAAATTTTAGAAAAATTCGAGAGTCTTTACAAAATTTACAAACACAAGTCGAAAAAGTAAAAAAAGATTCTATTAAAGAAATGGAAAATAACGAGCACCTCACTTCTTTACAATTACGAATTAAGGATGAAATCAAACTTATAAAAAAGCTTTATAATGCTGATAAAGAAAAATTCTTAAATTTGGAATCTAATTTTGTTAAAATTTCTAAGCTTGTGAAGCAAAATGAAAAAGAATATAGTATTATGTCAACAGTATGTATCATAAAAATATTACCAATAATAGAATATTTTAATAAATATAGAAATATTTTTAGGAATACAAATCAATTCTCAATGAAGAAAAGTTGTTAAATAAAGAAATTATGAAATGTGATAAACAAAAACACGATCTAGAAGATGATATTTTAGCAAAATTAGATGATAAAGTTACTCATGACAATAATATACGATATTTTAATAAATTGCTACATGATATAAAGGATTCAAATATAGAAAATGAATTAATCTTAACTCGATTTGAAAATACTCATGGTAAATGCCTTCTTGATGTTGAGAAACTTAATTCACTTATGGAAAATGAAAAATTTGAGTTGGATACTGTAACACAAAAAAATTTCGAAAAAGAGAAAGATACTGATAAATTACAAAATGAAATAAAAAATTATAATTTAGTATTTAAACAAAAAGAAAGAAAAATAGAAAATTTAAATAAAAAAATAGAAGAGGTATTTTCTTATATTTGTTTTTTTTAAAAACAATAATAATATAATAGGAATAATATAAAATCATTAAAAATGTGTTATAAAAATTATTTCAGATATTATCAGTGAGTGGTGGAGAAGAAACAAGTCCATTAGATCTTAAAATTGTATCTATGGAAAAAAATATTGATGAAATTGAAGGAAAAATTAGAAAAGCACAACAATTTTGGCTTCGTCAACAAGGTTACATGTTCACTTTAAGTGAGCAAAGAGATTTACAAATGAAAGAGCTCACTAGTGTTAGTAAAGAAATAATTTTAATGGAACACAAAAATATAAAACTTGAAAGTGAATTAGAAAAGCAGCAAAAAGAAGAAGCTAACATTAATAAGACTATAAATGCATTGCAATATAAATTGACACAAATTAATTTACGACTTGCGTCTCAAAAAGAATTAAAAAATGAACTAGAGGATAAAAATGCAGCAGCTAAAAATGAATATATTAGCTCATTAAAAGATGCAGAAATGGAACTAATAAGACTACAAACTGATATTAAACAATTAAATAACGAAAAAATTATGTTTAAAGAAGAATTAAAATCTGCTCAACAAGAAAGCCTTTCATGGGAGAAAAAGGTATTGTATATAAAAATATATCATTTAACACAGAAACATTATTGTGCTTTTATATTTATGAGATTAATTTATATTACTTAGATTTTATTTTTATAAGGTTCAATTAGTAAATGAGATAAATAAAGCTTGCAAGAAAGAAAGAGATACAGGTGGTGATATAGCGATAATGAAAAGTGAAATACATAAAATGGAAATACGTTTCTCTTATCTTCAAAAAGCACAAGAAAAATTAGTTCAAGATATGGAATTTTGTATATCTAGAAGAAGTAATATAGTGAATGAAGCAATGGCAAGAGAAAAAAGAAATCCAAAAAATGTACACAATCAAAGAATAGTTTTAAGAAAGAGATTAAATGACCAAAAAATAAAAGTGAAACAAATCACGAAAGTAATTTTATAATTTTAATTAGTAAATAATTTGTACAGTACATCTATATATATTTTTTTTTACAATTTATTATAATTTTAGGAAATAAAGCAGATTGAAAATAAAATAAAAAATTTAGAAGTTGAACAGAAAATACTTCTTGAGTATTTGAATGAAGGGCAGAAATTACTACGTCAAAATGAAGATATTGTACCTGACATAGATAAACAAATTAGGGAAGCAGAATTAATAAAAAATCATGTATGTCTATTATTTAATAAACTTTATATAATAATTATTAAAAAATTCTAATTTATTAAATATTTTATTATTAATTAAAACTTTTAAAAATATTATTTTATTGATTTTAGAATTTGGAAGTTCTTGTGAGAAAACAGCATAAAGTAAATATGTTTAGAGATTTAAAAAAATGGTAATTATAAATTACTTTTAAAGAATGAAACAATTTTAAATGAAGAATGGCAAAATCAACAGGATATAAATAATCATTTGAAGGAAATTATGCAACAAACAGAGCATGATTTTCCTTTATTACAAAATGAAGTACGAAAAATTTTGTTGACTTTACAAAATTAATAAAATATAAAAATTCAAAACTAATATAAAATGAATAAAAAGAATTTATAAATATTTGCCTTTATAAAATAGAATTTATAATAGTTTAATAATTAATAATTTTAATAACTTTAGACTTTCTTTAAATTATATTGATTCCATATTTTCTACATTTTGCAATTCAATCCATCGTACTATGTGATAAGTTTTTTTTCCAGTTCTTAAAAGTGTTATATTATTTGGTAATATGTGTTCATCTAATCTAATTTTTTCATTGAAATTTTTAACTTTTTTATAATTTATATAAAATCCACCAGCATTAATTATTCTAATAGCATCTTCTTCCGTATTGAAACATTTAGCTTTTTTGGCAAGTTCAAAAATAGTCATATTACTTTCAGGAATTAAATCTACAATGTGAGCATTTTCAAATGCTAATGTAACTTGCTCTTGAGTCATTGATGACAATGACT
Organism: Platyscapa corneri; assembly: GCA_018907185.1. Lineage (NCBI taxonomy): Eukaryota > Metazoa > Arthropoda > Insecta > Hymenoptera > Agaonidae > Platyscapa > Platyscapa corneri. Next base: position 5,891,957 of record JACCHW010000011.1, on the reverse strand, counting down.
CTATAGACGAATCATACAATAATAATGAAGTATTTGTAGCATCTGATAATCCTTTATCTAAAAAAATTAAATTAATATAATTTAATAATATTTTTATATTTTTTCATTAGTTTCCATTATTTGATTTTATTAAACTTGTATTAAAATTTTTTAATTTAATTATAATTATTATAAGTTTTGATTTAATGCTTCAAATTATCCAATAAATTTAAATATATTTTGAATAAATATTAAAAATAATGGAAAAATATTGAATAATTATTATTTTACTATTTTTCATATTAATGCATATAAATGCAATAAATTTTATCAGGTAAAAAAATTAATTATTTAAATATAAAAACTACATAGTTACATCTAACAATAATAATTAAAAAAGTTATTTACTTTACAGATAATAATAATTACCTCCATGCACTAGTAAAGTAACATTCTCTGCTAATATACGTTGTGCTTCGTGATTTTGTGGATTTTTTTTATGATTTTCCATTATTTGGTTTATCTCATTAAGAGATAGGAAAGTAAAGAGTTTTAAATAAGTCTCCACATCAGAATCCTTGGTTCTTATAAAAAATTGATATAACTGAAAACTGGATGATTTTTTTGGTGATAACCAGACAGCATTTTTAAGTGATTTACCAAACTTTTTTCCACCTTCTGCTGTTATTAACGGCAATGTAAGACCAAATACATTCTTTTTTGATTTACGGGTAATTAATTCATGTCCTGCTGAGATGTTTCCTAATTGATCACTTCCACCAATTTGAAATCGACAGTCATATTTTTTAAATAAATGTAGCCAATCATAAGCTTGAAGAATTTGATAGGTAAATTCTGAATAACTCATTCCATTATCTGATGTGAGACGGCTTTGAACAGAAGTTTTATTTAGCATTGTTCCCATTCTAAAGCATTGCCCAAAATTTCTGATAAATTCAATAATATTGATATCTTTATACCAATCAATATTATTCAATATTTTAATAGGTTCAAGGGGCCATTTAGTATGTTTCCAAAAATAATTTTTATGGTTGTCAAATATGTTTAAAACATTTTCCTCAATAGAATTTATATTATGTTTCAATATAGCTTTTTCCATAGCCATTCGTTCAAATTCACGATGGCTTGGATCACCTATTAGCCCTGTTGCACCACCTAATACAATAATAACTTTATGTCCTCCTCTTTGCCAATATAATAAATTCATCAAAATTAATAAATTTCCAACATGCAAACTACTTGCTGTTGGATCAAACCCTGCATAAACGCATTGTGGTGAAATGTCTAAAAGAGCTGCAATTGTATTTCTATAACAATTACAAAATTTTAACTTAGCTAAATAAGTTTTTTTTAGTAATATTTTTTAAAATTATAACAAAATATTTTTATGATTTACAAATTAGAATGAAAAAATATTGAAATTATTCATTGTTTTTTTACATAAAAATGACATAAAATAACTACTTACGCACTTGTATCGGGAAATATGTCATCATACATCCCTCTTTCACGTAATTTCAATACATTTCGTAGTTTATTTTTTGCATCAGTAGAGTAAAATTTACTTGATTCAACTCCTCTAAATATTGTTTTGTTATGATATCGGTATAACCTAAGAATTTTAATTCCATGCATGTTTTCAATGCAATTCACTTTTGAAAAATAAAAATTAGTGATTCATAAAATTAATAAATATACAGTAAAATTAAATAATAATTTATTATATATTTTTATTTTTATGAAATATTAACAAATTCGTATTAAGTGACCACTGATTTTTTTCCTATGCGCATGTTCACGCGCATAAAAATACATCTATTAATTTACATTTTATATTTACTATTAGTTCTAAGCACAGCAGTTAAATATTTACACCTAAAAATATTGTTATTTAATGTTGATGTTAATCATATTTTCATATGTTTCGTATTCTATTCAGTCTAGCACACATTAATTATATAAACATTTTCATCTATTTAATAAAGTTAGTGTATAATATCGATGCAAGATGTAACCTGAAATACAATTTTGTCAATAGTTGAATTTTTGTGTTCTGTCTGGAATAATTTTATATATATTGATAAATGAATAGATAAACGAAAATGAAAGCCAAAAATTATTAAATCAAAATTTAAAATTAAAAGTACAAAATAAAATGTAATTTTTGTAATTTTGTAATGGAATTAAACAAAAGAAATGATATGTATCAAGTTTTTATCAGTGGATATCACCTTGCAAATGTTTCTCATGGAAAACCTTACTATGTTTACATTGTTGAAATGGTAGATTCAAATAATGGAGTCAGATATCTAATTGAAAAAAGATACAGTGAATTTAACACCCTTCATCGTATGGTAATTTAATCGTTCATTTCTTATATAATTTTTACTTATAAATTAATTATAGTACATTTTTTATAGTTGAAAAAAGACTGCCATACAGCTCCGTTTCCTCCAAAACGAGTGAGAAATTCAAATCCAAAAGTTTTGGAACAAAGACGAGCAGGTCTAGAAATTTATATGCAAAAAATGTTGAAATTGGCAAATGCAAAACAACAAGTTCTTAATTTTTTAGGTATTGATGGAACAGCTTCTGAAATTTATCATAAAGGGTATGTAAGAAATTTATTTATTATAGGACAATAATTATTTAATGAAAAAATTTATTACATTTTAGCATATTCAAAATTTATAAAGATGAACACATTATTCAATCTAGCTCTCTTCAGCACCATCCAGTATTAACCTTTCGCTGTGATCCATATGTTCACATAAACCAAACTACAAGTCTTCCAGATATTGTGACAAATGGAGTAATTTTAGGTATATATAAGTCTTAAGTAAATTGTATTAAATGTGATAAGTTGTACAAATAAATTAATTTTTTTAATATGTTATAAAAAAATTTTTTTTCTTTTTTATTTTGTTGTTGTATCAAATTTTAACTAGATTAATTTATGTATTAATAATAAAATAATTTACCTTTTTATTAAATTGTATATTTTATTATATTGCTCAGACATTATTTTATTTTAGATAAACGAAAAAGGGTAATAAATAAAACAAATATTTTGACAATAAAATTGTTTAGAGTGCATATATTTGCTAAATTCTTTTTTATAATTAAAAAATGCGTTTTAATGAGCTGAAGGAGTATTTACAAGTTTCATATAAAAAATTTATTAAAACGCGTGACTTATCGATACGTTTTTCGCTTTAATGTCAAATAATACAATTTATAATCGCGATATACTTATAATCAACGAAATTAACAATAATTAGTAATTTAATGCTTACATTACATTACATAATTCATTCATTTATACTATATATTTATCTACAATGTTACTATTGTTACTCGATTCATTTAATTTTTACGAATCTATTGTATATAATAATTGTTGGCAGCCCTGGCTTTACTGGAATGTAGCATTTTCGTCAAGTGACGTGCATTAATTTACACGTAGGCGCTTGACACTTGCATTTATGAATCTTCACAATACTATTCGCATAAAATACTCATTTTACAAAAAAATTGATCGATATGATCATCCACAAGTTCACAATATTCTCTAGCACAAAAGTTTGTCATGGTTATTATTATTATTATTGCAAAAACAATTTACATATTATAAGTTACACTATAAATCTGAATGACAGTATAATTTAAAAATAGTAGCATCAAATTAATTAAATGATGTACATAATATTTTTAGAATCTGAACGATTATTCAATGAAACGTTTGTGTACATTCGATTCCAATATATCATGTCGATTTTTTTGTATTAAAACTATGATTTTATTAACTATTATATTTATATATGTATAACGCAAGGTATATACGTCATTTTTTTTAATTTTCTGTACACAAACAATATAAAATATTTTTCATTAATTTCAAAAATCACTGGTCTTTCATCGTTAAAATGAAATTTAATAAGTTTTTCTTTCTGTGAAAATAATCAAATCTTTTCAAATTCTTATAACAGCTGCCAATAATATTAGAATTCATGAGAATGAGTTTTCACCTTTTTAAACATGCGCCAGTGCTTTGCTCGCAAAAAAATTCTTATAACAAGTAACATTACGATCAAGTCAATCGCACTCTTGAAATCTCTTTTTCGGCAAGACTAACGCTATATATTTACAAGTTTGTATTTTTTTTACTTGCCTCTACATGATTTTTTCACGCGCATTATAATTTTCATCTTTTTTATTAATTAAAAAAAAGTACATGATCATTTTCTGTCCACCCTGTTACCTATAGGATCGTTCACAAAAAAAGAGAAAAATATAGTCAATTTTAATAAATCATTGCTGCAGAATTCGTTCTATTAATATTTATTTTGGATACATTCGAAGATAAGATTTAATTCATCACAATCAACATGTTTAAATATTGACCAAATATTATCAAATGTTATAAATTTTCTTAAAATATAAAAATTTCTAGAATATTTTGTTGTGCGTAAATTTTTGTATAATATTTTTTAAAACTTTCTTTTAAAATTAATTAAAAATGTTTAATACTTTTTTGTAAAAATTGATTCTTACGTAAAATCATATCTATATTATAAAAAATAAATCATATTTTTGAGTAGTTTTGTAAAACTAATCATTAAAAACGAATTCCACGCAGAAATTAAAGGTCCTTATATGAACGTCAGCGTGATTAATAATTGCCTGTTTTCTAATACCGCGTGATATTAGCTATATAAAAAAAATAAACGAAAGTCGTTGGGAAAAAGGTTTCGTTAAAGTTTTATTGTTAAAAAACTTAAATTTATGTATGCATGTGTGTATAATGACGTGTACACCTTCTCGCACACTACGATCGCCTAACAAGAGTATTTTTATTGAACGACAACGTAGTCTATCATTTCAGTCTCCTACGCAAGTAAAAAAAGAAAAAAAACATTCAGGTTGGCATGCAATTAGAGAAGTAACTTTTGATGAAATCGTTATTTTTCGCTTCTTCATTATGACAAAAAAATTTAAGCATCTGCATACAAAGACGCTTTATTTATATATCGTTATGGTTTAAAACCATAATTTTTTTGCTTTTTTGCATATCACAAGCAAACAAAAATATATTGATAATCATTTTAATACAGCTTCTCTTTATCTATTCCTTTATATTTCGCACATTCCTTCATTCCCTGATTTTTTATTTTATAAAATACATCCAATGATGCATCGCCCACATTTATTGTTACTTTGTGGGCATTAGTGCATAACAACTTCAGACTTTATCTACTCTTCATTATTTTTTTCTTTTTCATTCTATTAGAACACTCTCTAAAAAATGAAAATGAGGCACTTTCCCAAGTCCCTCTCGCTAACTTGCATTCTCACGACCGCTTTTTCTCACCTCTAATTATTTCTTTTATTATTATTATTATTTTTTTTTTTCATAATATATTTATATAGATGAAAACGCCAACAAATACATATGGAAGGCACGCCTCGACTGGGACTGCGAATCTTAGTTTCTACGTAACACGTTATTCTTATCGTGGGTAATTTTTTATGTTTGTTTCTTCTTGATCTAAGCACCTAACAGGCCACTGCTAAGAACACACTCCTCCAATCTTATCACATTTTTAGTAACATCCTATCTCTTCCTTTTTCATTTTGTTTCTTATTCTTGTTTCCTGTTTTATAATTTTGGTTTATTTATGTGCCTAAATTTCAACAAAAGATATCTAACCTTGTCTTAACGCAAGAAGCTGGTCAAAGCTTGGTTTAGAGGTTTTTTCTTCCTTATTTAATACGTATATAATTTTCAATTGTGTAATGATAAAACTTCGTACTTAAGTTGTTCATTCATTCAACGTGTAATATAAAATTAGATTCTAGAGTTTCATTATACTTGTAAAAATGTTTAGTATGATTATTTTTTCAAGATTTATGTCATTTTCTCTCCGTTTCTTCCCCTCATGCACACGCATGCATACAAAATTTGTCCTCTGTTATTCTTCTCTTTGCATTTATTGACTTATTATTTATAAGTCATTCACTATCACTCTCTCTCTCTCTCTCTTACATTCCCCATTTCATCTAACGTTTCTTTCTTCTCTCATATTTTTTTCTCTTTTACTCTGTCTTTCATTATTTTCTTTTACTCTTGCGTATCGTCTCAAGCACAGCATTTTGAGAATTCAACATTCTCCCGATTTACTTATTTTTATATTGGAAAGGAAAATAGCGTTGGATGCAATTAATTGGAAGAGTTTACGAGTGGTTGACGTCAGCGCCCTAATGATGTGATTCGAAAGTAGCGCGTACATCATTTAGGACTGGGGCAATTTGATAAAATTACATATTATTCGACTACTCATCAAATATACGAACATTCAAATATTAAAGTGTCCAAGGGTGATGATAAAGTTTTGATCATTGTTTTAGAGAGCGTTTTATGAATTTGAGAAACTGCAAAAAACTTGCGAATGTTTAAACTGCTACTTGTGTATTAGATTATTTGCAATTCGGTAACGGTACAGTTTATGCACATTATTTGTTCGACTGTAGGTTGTACGAGAGCTTTTAAGTATTAGTTGAATTTTCGCTTTTTCATTGAAATATTCGAATATTTAAACATGGACACTGATATAACTCGCCGGCACGAATATTTAATATTCAGATATCGTTAGCTAGTTTTGCAACACTAATTTTAGCGAATATTTTTTAAATTTGGAAGAGTGGAAGAAATTAGGAAAGCGGCTGTACTCGAGCATCATGGATGCAAGAGTATTTCTACCACTCAAATATTCGAACATTAAAATATGTACAATATCAATTGTTAGTTACAAAAATGTAGTAGTTTTTCTCTTGAATATCGGCGTCAATTGGTTAACACGCGCAAACGTTACCTCGAATAACGCATTTAAACTCTGAGTAAAATAATAATAAAAACGAGAACTACGTCTTCCAAGCATATACAGCATTCGTCCGCGTCGGCTAAAAAAAAAAAAGAAAACATAAAGCTGAGTCATTCGAGTTCAGAATCGTCTTTATCTTTTTTTTGACGCTGCTCGAGGGAGGTTGCCACGAATTCCCGAGACGAATGTCACGCGCAGCGATGCTCTACGTGAGGAAGCTGCTCGCGTCGTTGCGCACGCTAAACTTGGATTTGCTGACGGAACCGCTTCTCCTACCGGCTGTTTGCGCTTTTGGCGGGGCATAGCTCTCGAGCTCGACGCGACTGAGCTCGAGGCTCGAGCGCTTGTGGTAACCTTCGGAGTTCGCCGGTCGCGAGCAAACCCTCGATGTGGTCTGCCGATAATCACTCTCGCTAACGATCTCTTGGTACTCGTCGGATTCGTTCGGGTAAAACTTGGACCGATCGGAGGACTCGTGGTGCGCAACAAGTCTCATCATATCGCTAAAGTTAGGCAGGAATTGCGGGTTGAACATAGACGATTGTTGATGCTGCTGCTGCTGCTGCTGCTGCTGCTCCTCGGTCGGGAGCATGTAGTGTTCGCGCATCGTCGCCTGCTGCTGGTTAGGATCGTAGTAGTCGTGGTGATAGTCGAGCTCGAGGAAGTCCTCGACAGGATCGCCGATGGGACTTGCGGCGTCGTAGTTGAGGTATGCTTCCTTATTCAGAAGACGTTGTTCGTTGGAATCCTGGTACTTTGGCAAGTAGCCGCTTTCGTAGTTACGCAGGTAGTCCAATCGATGATCATCGTCCAGGTCCACGAGGCCGCCGTTGTGCTGATAATCTTGAGAGTCGAGGTTATTGTCAGAACCGCTGCCAACGCTGCTCTCACTGCCGGAAATCGTACAAGGCGCAGAAGAGGAGGGCTTGCAGCGGTCATACGGACTTTCCTCGGAGCCTAAAAATTAATTTAAATAATATTACACCTTTTTATATTTATATAAACATATTATAAGGTAAGTTTATTTTTTTTGTATTGCAGTTAATGCTCAATATAGCAGCATTAAAATTTGGTACAGCTAAATCCGAAGACTAAAACAAATATAAATTATTATTAAGATTGCGAAATGTAGATAAAATAAGTAGATACGGATATTAATTATATGTATATTTAGTTTCAAATGCTGAAAAAATTTTTTTATAATATTTGAATAGTTAAATTCATTTTTATAAATTTGTATAAATGGAGACAATTGTCTATAAGGCAATTTGTGAACAATAATTTGTTTCTATTCGAGATGAATTTGGGATCAAACTTAGAATTTTTTCTGCCGAAAATATTTTGTAAATAAGTAATTTGTTTTTTTCAAACACTAATAAAATAAATTGATGAATTATTCAATATGAATTATTCTGATATACTAATCGACGTAAAAGTTTATTAGAATAAGCTTAGCCCAATAAATTAGAACATCAAATTTTTTGGAACAAGAATTTTGTGTGAAAAATAAGTTCTATTACGTACGTTTGGTCGTCTGCAAAATACAAATTAACGCAACAAGTAAATTGAAATGAATTTAAATGCTCTGCTCTGAGTTTTTATAAACAAAGCCTGATATATCGCGTGAATTCGGTGTTATTGTAAATTTTGTTCGTTCCTGAAACGCGATCTCCTTATTATGAACATCGAGTGCTTAATCTAGTAATCCTATTGGCTTGTTATCAACAAAGTAGCGTAGCTCTGCCATGCATTGTATGTAAAGGAGGTTTATACTTACCAGGGGAGCTGGAAGCCGGAGCCGCTTCGGGGGGCAAGCCTCAGACGGCCTGGCGTCTTCTGTATCATATATAAGTCTTCTTGACCTTCTGCATGGGCTTATTCTCGGCCGACGAGTTTGCATTTTTGCCATTCGGATTCTTGGGAGGCACGTTCAGTACGAGATTAATTGATTTGTTGTTGAAGCCTGGCGACTCGGATGTCTCGGTGAGACGGTTAAGCTGCTGGCGTTGTTCAGGCGGGTCGGGATATGGGGCGCTGCGCAAACGTTGGGAAAACCAGAAGCCCGAGGCGAACCCCGCTATCAGTGAGAAAAAACACGTGCCGATAAGAGCCCCTGTCAGCGTCTGTGCCGAGTAGACTACCGGCGTCACTGTCACACCTGCGAACACCAAAGCCAAGTTGTCACTATTTCGCCTAACGCATCTACTCATATTGCCTTTGTTCCCTTCTGCGGCGTCACTTTGTTTACACATATAATTGAGCCTCTGTTTCAATTTTTCTGCTTTTAATTGAGTTGTTTAAATGATTTATAAAAATCAGCATTATAAAGAAACAATTATTATTGGAACTTAAAGTACGTAGTAAAGAAATTTTAATTTACCAATTAAAATTTTTGCTTAGTCTGCGCAACTTATTTGAATTTTTTAACGAATCTTAAAATTCTTTCATAATTATTTATCATTTCCTAGAATGTTGAAGTCATGCGCTAAATAATAAATTATACTTATTGAATGAAAATTATTTATAAATATTTTATGTTTTTATATTAAGTATTTACACAAAAGCTTTCGTTAATTATTCTGTAATCGCTATTATTTTAAGTTGATTAAATTTATTATATTTTTTTAAACACTAAATTATTGTTTAAAAAACTAGTAAAGCAAATTATATTTAAATATTTTGCTTACGTAAAATATTATTAAATCAATATTATATATTTAACAATAAATTTTTAATTGATTAAAAAAGTTAAGCTTTAATTTTTATACATTACCTTCGTAAATAAAAAATTTTTCAAAAATTGCAATATATTTTTTAGCATGATTGTTAGTATTACGTCATTACATCGGCCAAGTAATGAGGTTAATACATTGATGAATGTAAGTGGATTAAAATGTTGATCCATAGATAACGTACATAAAACACTTATATTAGTCATACATTATATATTAAATGAAATTGATGCAGAATGAAAAATTGATACCTTTTAGAGTGTAATGTCAACGTAATACTTGGATGATGCAAGAGTAATGAACTATATTTCAGACAGTAACAATAGCTTATTCAGAATTTTTTCAGAGTTTATAAAATTCTCATTATGCGCGTATTTTACGTTAACCGTTAATTAATGGAATTTTTATTAGTGAAAAGATACGTTGAATTTTATTTTACAAAATAAATAAAACTTTGTATTTGTTTTCATTTGGGATAATATGATTTTTTAAAACTAAAAACTCATGATAATTAAAAAAGTAAGAATTCATATTCAATAGGATTAATATTTTAATTTTCTCGAAAACATTAAATATTTTTTTTATCGAGATATATATTTAATTCGAATTTCTTTTATACAATTATTAAATCGAATTTATTTGTTTAATGAGTCGTAAAAAAAGTATTTTTGAAATAATTGATTTTTTATTTATAGACATATTAATCTCTTTATACAGATAGAGGAGTAGTTAAAAAAAGTTTTTAACTTTAAAGTAATAAATATCTTCAACAATTATAATCAAGATTTATTTTCTAACAGCTTTGACATTTTTTAGAAATTTACGTTTAGCGCTTTTCAAAGATTTACGTTTACTAAACCGTTTTTAACTGACTTCTTCGTTAAAAACAAAATTCTCGAATTTTTTAAAATTTAAGAAAAAAATTGTACGTTAATTAACAATTCATGTACGAGTAAAAATAATCAAAACTTTTACCTGTTAACAACGTACAATTATTTACTCAAAAAATGCATGAGGATTTCGATCGACAGTGATGATTAATGTTTCTCGTAACCAACAAAAATATGACGTATGAAATTTTATGAAAATAAAGACAAAGTTTGTAAATCATCGATTCTCAAAAATCCTCGTTGCCGTTGATCCTCAGACTACCCTTAAATCTGTTTGTGTGCATCTAGCGAGTTTTACCTTGTGGCTCATTCGCCCTCGGTTGTGTGCGACTGTACTGATTGTCCCGGTCCAGCTCGATGATGATGTTGTCGCGTTCGTCAGGCTCGATACGGGGTGGCAGCATCGGTTGCACAGTCTTTGCCATCTCTGAAGCAACATTCACTAATTGACAGGGACGGACGAGATTACGTATATGTCTTTATGGGATACACATTACGAGTATAGTAATGCCATGACTTAAGCGTTAATAGACAAAGAGTAATTGCAATTGAACGAAATAAATTAGGTGCATGCACGAAAGAAAGCGCAACATTAATCATACGAAGCGTTAATAACTTGCATTTTATAATTGCTCATTGTAAGCGGATTATAGTGCGCTAAGCGCTACAAAGCATTTATTCTGCTTTCAGTTTAAGGAAGCGAAAAGTCGTAATAAGTTTTAGATAATTTCATAAAAATATACTAAAAGTTAAGACAATAGATACGTGTATAGGTTTCGAAAACCTCTTAAGAAGAACTTGAAAAGTTACTACGGGAATCAAGTCGTGACGTATGTAAGTTCAAAAGACGTATAGTCGAGCCAGGGGCAATATAAAGCTTTAGAGGCGCAGTTCATAGGAGCATCAATATTCGTGGTGCCCAAGGCTTTGGTATGTTATAAGAAAGAAAATAGTTTATTATTAAAAAAAATAAAGTCAAAAGTCATACCGCAAGTAAATATGTTGTTACAAAATAAAATCAAGAATTATATAATATATTTTGTTTTATCTATCTTATTCTTGATTACGATAAAAAATTATTACGTGACACTTCTTTAGAAATATTAAAATTTTCAGATAAGAAGTTTTAGTATTTTATATAATATTATTAAAAAATATAAAGTGGATATAAATTTTTCAGATTTTATTTCAGTTTATCTATTTTTGTTGAAATGCTGTGTAAATATTATGTATATAATATATATAAAGTATGTAAAAATATTTTTTTTATTAAATACGATCACGACTTTAATCCTTTACCAGTTTTTATTCAACTTATTTTACATTCAATAAATAATTCGGTTTTTGTTAAAAGACTAGAATTAAAATATTGTAACACTGAAACTTATTCCATTTTAATCACATTAATTAATAAATTTCGTACATGATAAATTATTTGATAATAGCTTCATAATCAAAATCTAATTTTTAAATATTAATCGACAACGAAATATTAGTAATTAAAATGTATATATTTATAAAATTCAGTATTCCATTACTCAAAATTCCATTATTCAAATCCTGTGCAAAATGAAACAATAACTTTCAGTGTTTTATTGTGGTATATTAATCATTTAATTAGGTGAATTTGGACTTTACACGTTCAATTTTCAATATATTTTAAGATGTTTTCAAATTTATCATTTTTTAAAAATAAAATGAAAACATAAAAATTTTGAAAATTACTAATTATAATAATATTTTATATTACATTCATACAATAGTAAAGTTTGTAAAGAGAAGAGGATTATTTATACATTACTGGATATTTCGTTTTAAAAATAAAACTTACGTTACCTATACTGATAATAAAAAAACAAAAATTTATTTAAAAAATCAGTAATATATTTAGAAATAATTAAATATTATACAAACTATTATAATGACTTTTAAAAATTTCATAAAATTTAATGATTTAATAAATGTAAATGTCTGAATATTTTTTAATAATCTGCTAATTACAGAATCTATTCGCTATTTCAATTGTAATAAATTTTCTAATCCCGACTTTTATTTATTTGCAAACAAATATATTTTATTTTTGGCTGAATTTTATACAGCTATTGAAAGCGTTTGCAATTTTTTTAAACGAATTATTTACTAATGATTCAAATAGTTTATATTAGGTATTATTAATATTTTATCGTAGCTAAATAAATCATTAATCGCGAAAAATTTGTAATTTAACATTATGTTTTCCAAAAAAAATGTTTAATTCTTTAAAAAGTCAAGGGTTTGAAAATTTTTGAATCGAATACAGTCAAGAAGAGCGAGAAAATACTTTTGGCTCAATAATTTTTTCAAATTGCACATTATTTTATACGTTACACGATTTTTCAATGTAGATATCGTTTTCTCAGTATAGGTTACGAATTTTTCCTCTGCGTTCACAAATCTCGTATGTCACAGTCATTCTCCTTTATATTGCCCAAAACATACAATCGCTCGTAAGCTCAAGTAAACCTATCTTTTAGCGAAATTACACAAACGTGTCTGCGAGCCTAGATTAGGTTAGCATGGAAGACGAGAAAATTCCGCCGAAACTTTCACCAACGGCATCTCAAACTAAGTAAATACAGACAGACGCAATCTCAAGTCTTTCAGTGTCCACGGATTCAGTACCACCGAAGGAGGCAGGATTTTGGTTTGAATTTCGCGAAACCAATCTGATACTCACCTTGCTCGTAGCCACATCCCTTGTGTTTGCCGCTAGTGATGTTTTGGTAGAACATCTTGTCGGCGTCGTTATCGTGCAATCGCGTCATGACGGCGACGCATTGCGCGTGGGCCGCATCCCAGGCGCAGTGTGGATCCTGGAGACTAACGCAGGCCGCGCACGAGGCGGCGAGTGGAGAGTCACAATGTTGCAGAGGCACTGCGCGTATCTCTGAATCTGCAATCACCACGAGTTTGCTCGCCTCGCCAGCCAGGTGCACCACCTGCAGATCCTTTATGGCTTGACCTGGATGTTTAGGGAAGCAATTTTGAGATTATTATTCATTTCCCTCTTCGTTTTATTTTGTTAAGCGTGGACATTCATTTTTCTTGTATTTTTGGATTGTTGCAATGATATAGCAAACTGGATAATACGTAAGAATATTGCCCTGCGTGAAATTTTGAATTATAGTTATGAAATTTTTGTATTATTCTTCTTTATATACTTATATAGCTTCGAGTACGCGTTAAATTGACTTTGAATGTTTGCACGAAACAACATCTGTGGCTGTCAGTCTTGCACAGTGCAATTATTTTTCACTTGGGATCTTAATTAATTTATTCTTGAAATAGGTAAATTATTTTATTTATAGGGATAATAATGTAATTATTGAAAACTGCACGGTGATGCGAATGTACTCAAAGTAATGTTTATAATATGTAGTTATAAAAATTTATTTAACGTGTTTGACAATATTTATAAATATTTGTGACGTATAAACCTTAGTATTGAAATGTTTGTACGAGCTATTTGTTATTGGATGAAAAGTGATAAAGAAGGTGTTGTTTTGAAAAAGATAATAGGTTACAAATTTATTTGAGTATTCCAACAGATCTTTTGCGGTTTTTGAAATAAAGTCGTATTTTAATGATAAGTCGTAAATTCAAGATTAAATGATACAAATTTTATTCAAAATGAGACTTCGTATTTGTTCTTTTATTAATTTAGCCAAATAATGATATAATTTTCATCAATATTTCATCAAATAGTTTGATACATATTGCAGTTATTTTTAAAATAAAAGTTGTCTAGTGCAAAAAGTATGTTATACAATGCAATTTAAATAAAATTATACGCAGATAAATATTTTTAAACCTTCAAATATTTTAAAAAAATGGACTCATTAGTTATCACCATTATTATAATAATAACCTAGTTATTGAATAAAAAATAGCTAATAATCTATAACGTTTCTCCTAATTACGGCTTTTCTCTCTTTTATCGTGGATTCCGTATAACGGACGATGAAATAGGGACAGTATCGAGCTAACGAAAGCGTGTACATACCGTATCTGAGGACTTGAACATCGCTGACGATCACCTGATTGGAGTCATTCCTCGATACTGGGCTTCTCGTGTTGAGGGCTTTCATTACTCGACCGTCGTCTGCAAATGTCGAACGGGAAGGATGTAAAAAAAGTTTCACCATCATTAGTTGTTTCGCGATAAAAGAGATGAAAAAAGAAAAAGCTGATAATAAAGAAAGAATCAAGGACGCTTCTGAGCGAGATACAATGAAGCATTGCATTACTTACCGGTACCGATGTAGAGTATATCGTAAAGTTTGCCGTCTAGTGCTTTAACTTGGGGATCCACTGCGACTTTTGTGAATCGGTAACTAAAGCAGAGTAACGAGAAAATGCCTTATTTAATGAACAATATTATTACAATTGTTAAATTTGTTAAGTCGCTTAGTTGTAATGCTTTTCAATTAAATATTTTAAGAAATTGTACAACAAGTTTTCAGTATTACATTTTAGGAGTATGATCTTCAAAACATTATTATTCACTAACAAGTTCTGAAGTTTCAAGACATTCCCTGTCTTGTTAAATCAAAAACAGATTATTTTTACCAAGTAGAGTAGTATTGAGTCTTAAAAGAATGGTGATTTTTATATAAAACAAAATGTCCTAAAGGAAAGTTTTGTAATAAAGTTATGTAATTAAAAATTAAATTCATTTTTAAATATTGTAATCCATGAAATTGAAACACTCGTAACTCTTAGATTATGGAGATGGATAGATGTGTTAGGAAAAATCTACTTGATCATAGAGTTTATCTAAAAAGTTGAGAAACACCAACTTAAGTGCAACTTATAACGTAGACTGGAGAAAATTATACTGTGCATACACTGTAAACATAGAAGTTGAAATTTCTAAACTTCTACGATATGTACGCTAAACTTCTCGGCAACAAAACTTGAAAGAAACTACTAATAGTTCGAAAAAGTACTTTTCTCCATGTTGTTTTAATGTATTTATAATGGTGCAATGAAAAATAAACATATTACTAAAGAGAGTATCTAAACAGGAAAAAATCTATAATTCTTTAGTTTCATAACTAAAGCATCCCAAGTATTTTTTGGTTGAACTTGATAAAAAATAAAGTTCATGTGCATAAATTAATATTTTTATCGCATAAAGATTATTTTATTGGTGGAATATTTATCGTGAGCGTTGGATTTCAACCCATAAAAGTGTGTATTTTATTTTTATAACTATTATTATTGAAGTTTTGACAAACTTTTAAAAATATTTTAAATATTGCACTTTACTTATATTAAAAAAAAACAAGAAATATAAAAATAAAATTGATTTATCCTTTAAAAAGGTTTTTCACCATTGAAATAAATCAATATGATTAAGAAAAATGCTGAATAAAAGATTGCTGGATTTTTCGCGTGGATAACTACAAAATTTAAAATGGTTACAAGGTTTGAAATTAATTTAATTAAATAGATAAATGTAAATACGATACGCATGCAATATGTAGGAGAAAGCGCGAAGATCTTGAAGTTGTAAGTAACTTACTTGTAGGTGACTTTGGTGACGACGGGCATTGCGAAGTACGTTTGCACGGCGTCATCCATGAGGGGATGAGACTTGACGAAGTTGACGGTGATGTCTGGCAAAGTTCTTGAGTCATTGACGCAGGCACCAGGTCTCGGCTCTGGAACCTTTTCCGGTAGTACGCGAAGCCAGTTGCTATTTATCGTCTCCTGCTCTTTAAAAGCGCCTTGGAAGACTTGGAGCACATCGGCCATGGAGAAGGCGCAGACGGCCGACCCACCGATAGAGTTCACGGGGGTTGTGAACACCCCATAAATCAGTTGAGCGTGTGAGTCATTGTAGACGCCCTCCGTAACATCGCTCGTCGACTCTGTAACAATAAACATGCGTATCCTTGTGTATTTCCTCTTTTTGCAGATCATCCCTTCTGTCGAACATTATACTTTTAAATGCAATAAAGCTTAAGTGGCGGCCTGATAAATGCCCAGGCAAGTTGCCTAAGGATCGAAAAATAAGGTAGGCTTGCGTATTTATGCATGTTTGCGTTTTGGGGAGATACCTTTTTCCGGAATCACAAAACTCAAAGTTCCTTTACCTATAGCGAAATTGCCTTTTCTCTTGGGCCGAGGGGCGAGCTCAAAGCAGGACGGGGGCTATTGGTATAATCGATTTATCCAATAGTCGTTCGAAAGAAATTTACAGCGTGATGGTATTAAAATAAACTTCGTATACTCTTATTTAAATAAAAATAAACATTTTAACGCGAGTTATAGCTTCATTAATGATGTGCAAGAATAATAATTATTTTTGATCCTATCTATAATAAAAGATACAGATGTACAGATACTTCGATATTTAATTTTTAAATAATTCGAAGTACGTTTGAAATAGAGATTACGAAAATTTAATGCAATTATTGTAGCATTAGTATCAATGATAAAGTAGGACGAGCATTTGTAGTAGTACCTAGTTGTAATACAGATAAAATATAAATGCATTAAAAAATGCATAAATTACCTTATAAAATTAACAATCTATTATTAGGTTCTCAAATTACATACTATAATTAATTAATTTAAACTTTATTTTGTAATTCCAACACTAAGATGTTATTACGATTATCATGTAAAATATGTAGAATTTAGTCAACTCAAGTTTTTAGATATTTTCTAATTATAAACATCATTATTTCGATATGTTACAGAATACCTCTTCTTGACTTCATTTCGGAGCATACGTATGTTAAGATGCTATTTTTACTGAAATATTCGTTGATTTCTCTGCAGTCATACGACATGTAATAAATCACCATGGAATTTCTTTTTTAGGGTAATACATTCTAGAGATTATAAATTTTTCTTACTCTGGTTGAACTGACATTTTTTATGAGTTCTAGAAAAGCAAAGGTTTGCAAAAGCTAATCTTTCATACTATATTTGATATAGTTATTATATTAAAATGATTATGTAACAGGATAATGTGTTACTCTTATTGATTGTGAGTAATTAATAAGTAATTAATTTATATAATAACTTTTGAATTATTTTTACAACTGCTTACTTTTTATAAATATTAGTTATAGTAATTTTGATAGTAAAACCATTAAAATAAATTATTTCTTTTAAAATACGAAAAATAAAATATGCAATAAAAATAATAAAAATAACGTTTAATTAAAAATACTTTTTAGAAACTAAAAATTTATTTCGTAATTTTTTAGTCGACTCTCGTTAATTGAATTTTGTAATCGTGCTTGCGTTATATATTGGGCTTTTTCTTTTTCATAAATGTGCTATAATGAAAAATTACGAAATTGGTTTAACCCCGTCGATCGATTCATTTAAACATATTGTTTATTTATTAGGAAGTGACTTTTTTATCGATACAACACATAGAAACACGATTACAGAAACAATAAAATCATTTATACGAGTCCCTGGGAATTCAATAATGAATAGCTCAAAACACAACACGAGAACATAACTTGTACATACAAAAGTTTACTGAAAAATACTTTAATAAATGTTTTAATTGATACTTAACATTATATCTGGCATTGTAAAAACTAACTATAGTGCAGTTTCACAAATGTTCATCCAAGTTTGTTAGTTGTTAAAATTAAATTTTTCAACGCGAAAATTACTCACAAGAATGAAGTAAATTTCAGCTTAAAAGTATGATAAAAAATGGGAATAATGAAATCAATATATAATCGAAGGTCCGTTATTTTACGTTCAATAATATCTTATGATCGTGCATTTATTATTATGCGTGAAAATGAAACGAGACTAATGAAATTTTGTTTTACACTCGGTTCGTAAGAGAGACTTAGTACGAGACCCACGGGAAAGCCTTTTCTCCTGTTGCTAAGCTCGTTGGGCTATGACACATGTAGTACGTCAAAAAGCAACACCGGCATGCGGAAGTAGGTAGGTACTAAAAAGTTGAAAGCTTCGATACGCTTAGAAAGGAGAGCGAAAAAAGAGCGAGAGAGTACCCGACACGCGTGCGCGCGCGCCCACGTACGTCCCCTATTTTCCGCGAGGGACTACTTCATAACCGGTAAAAGCTTCTCTTGCTGTAGGAAAGTAATGCCTTTAGCCAAAAATGGCCGACTGTACTACTGTTGTATAAATATGGTCTTGCTGTCTCTTGTCCTTTTGGTCTCTTTGTGAGGGTCTTTTGGTTGTGTCGCACTTGTTCTTTCATATAAAATTCTGTGTGCTTAATAAAGTGCACGTACTTTTGAAATGTTTATGGTTTTTATATTTCAGCTCATTGTATTTTATTATTAATTTACTAATATGGAATTTGCATGAGCAATTTCACTTAATAAGGAATTCAGCGCCAAGTTTGTATAGTGCAAAGCTTTAGTTGCAAAATATTGTGTGCCTTGGGTAAGTAAAAATTTAATAGAATTAGTTTTGGATCAAAGATAACGAGGTTACGGAAACCAATTTTTACAAAAAGATTTTATAATGCAATGAAAGAAGTGGATATTTAATAACAATGCAAGCGAATTTTACATTTCAATTGTTTCATACAGTATATTAAATCATGTAAGGTATATCGTTTAAAAGTATACAAAAATTTTTTATAAAAAGAAAATAATTAATAAATAATAATCATAACTTTTGTATCTATTTTTTCTATTTTATAAGGTAAAATTTATTTAAAAAAAAAAGTAAAAAAATAAAAATAACATTAATAATATTTTTTACCTTTATTATTATTATATGTTGATTTGATAAACTCAAAAACTTCTTATCCCCATAAAGAGTACTATTTTTTTCTTTTCGTATTAACTTAATCCAGAATATTCTCTCATATCTTACTTCCTTTAAATTTAATTTATATTATCTTACCGTGTTTGCTTAGCTGGGTAAGTCATTTAGTTTACTGTTTTTCCTTAAACTTTAAATGCTGTCTTTTTATTTTCCACCCTAGTCCATGCCCCATTTATCTTAATCTGCGATTTAATTATCTTTACAATATTGAATAAAGAAGATATCTTTTATTTAACAACTATGTATTTTTTCTGTATTTTGTATCTTTTTCTCAATTTATCCAAATATTTTTAAAAATTACTTTATCAACTTATTTTTATACATAATATATGTACAGATGTATTATATGTAATGATTAATGATTATTGCTATTGGCTAATTTATTGAATGATTTAAACCGATCAAAGATTTTTACTTTTTTTTAATATTTAGTTACATATTCTAATTATTATCAATTAAAAGCAATTTATATTAATAATTTACTCTAAAGAATTTTTAGTGTTTTTTCATACGCTTTCTTCATTTTAAATAGACATAGACCCACATATATGTATGTAATCATTTTCACTAGTATCGTTCCTCGTTTGTCAAAAAACTTTAATTTCCTAATAAATTTGACGAGATTTAACGTATCAGTTTTTTAATCATTATTTTTTTACACGGAGATTTAATATGATTGGAATATCAATTGCATTTCATTTAAAAAATATTCAAATTTCTTTAAACAATCATAATTTAATATTATTTATTCGCTTATATTATTTGAACCCAATAAATATTTCTGTATTGAAGCGCTATATTATAAAGTAAGATAAAGCCTTAGCCTCGCTTTATTTACTTTTCCATTTTTCGTTTCTGGTTATATTTCTGTTTTGAGATAAATAACAAAACATTAATATTAGAAATTTTTCAAAAGTTTGTGTATAAAAAGAAAGTAAATTGAGATGTAGGTAAGACATAAAAAAATGGTACAAAGAAAAATATAAAACAAGTTTTCATACAGCTTTAAAGAAATTTCAGTTCTTTGCATGGAAGAAAAAGTAAATCCATTGAAAAAGTGAGTACCGATCCCTCGTGAAAGGAAAATAAAAGCTTGCGTAAAATCCACAAGTCTATGAGAATGTCTAAAGCACGCAAATGCACACTTAAACTAAGAAAGAATATACATCGGTGCGAAAGCTCGGAGTGGCAAGCAGATTTATCGGTCCTCGTGCACAGATTTTAATTTAAGATCTTCGAACCGCGACGCAGAGCCTTCCTCTTTCTGACTTGGCGTGGCTTCCCCTTCCGTTCCAATGACACACCCGCTAAATCAAAGCACCTCTCGAGCATTGCCATCCCGGATACGTGCATTTTTCAAGTCTATTTCAATATCTATATCTATGCAGGAGGGACACAGCCGTATAAATCGCTCGCGCGTCGCTTTGAAAATCTGCGCGCGCGAAGCGAAAATCCATGTGCACTGCTGGCCAAGTGCCAGGATCGGGAGAAGAGACGCGGTGAAACTCATGTCTACCGCTGCACCTGGACAACGTGCCAAACCGACCAGAGGTCTGTTCGGGCGAATTGGAGTCCCGCTTTTTTACCCCTTTTTTGTTTTACCCTGGTGTCGACTTTTACCGTCTGGTTTGCACGCGCAGGAACTTTTTAATTTGTTGTCTGGGATGTGCGCTGGACGTATCGGACGCCCAATATATCTATGTACATGGCTGTACGCGGTCAAAATATATTCGAATATTTTTGAAAATTCATGTAGATTTTTTAAGGTGAGAATCTCCATAAAATATTGCCTAACCATATTTGTGGCATTATTTATTATTAAAATTCGTAAATTTTCGTTCTCAATATTTGTTAATATTTTAAAAATTCTTTTATAATTAAAGCTCGTTATATGAGAGGGCTGCAAACTTGTACTTACATAAAAATAATCCATCAAAATTATGTCGATGATTTTCATGATTTTTCATATATTTGTACGTACTTTGTTGTTTGGTATTATATTTTTAGGGCTTAGCAATAAAATTTCGAAAAAAAATTTCAAGCTCTATTAATATTTATACCACAAATATATAAGATTAAAGTATCATTAAAAATATAAACTCTAGTTATCTTATCATATTTCTGAAATAAGAAAGTAAAAAATAGCTTTATTAGTTGATCGATCTTTTGTCGGACGTATCAAAAAGCAAAGTTAAAGGACATGTACCATATCAATCGTCTTTATAATACTCACGGTATCGAATACCTATCAATGTTCGGTTTTGTTTTAAAATTAATTTGATTTATTGAATACGGAGTTTTTCCAGTTACTCTTCGTAATAAAATACGTATTTTTACATAATATTGTAAATCCATTAAATTTATAGATCGGGTTACAGCATCGGTATAATTAGCACGCATCTATATTATATATATGAAATTAAGACAAAGATTTTGTAACAATAGATTTCTAAACGTAAATTACGCATTTTAATGATTTTACTTATTCAATGATAATTGATATACTCACTTGAATTTATTCCACGCATCATCTATATCAATTAAAATAAAATTATTATGTACTCAAAGAATGTCGTATAAATCTTAAGCATTTTCTACTAAAAGTAGAACTGTTATTAATGATTATCCAGTTTTTCTCATTTGAATGTAAAATTATGTGACTCTTACTTTCTATCATTCATTTTTCTTTTTGCGTTTCTGTCTCTATTTCTTGGTTTGCTCATGACCCGAGTAATACCTACAAACGGGCGGCGTGAGATGAAAGGTCGACTTCTGCTCTCTCGTGGATTAATTTCTACTTGTATATTTTTACGTATTAAAGTACCTTTGCTTTTTACATCGTGAAAGTTGCTTAACTCTCATGGGTTGCTAGTACACCAGATAGAAATTCTACTATTTGAAAATAAATACAATTAAAAAATTCTTCGACGATATGTAAGAAATCAAGCCATACAGGAGTTAGAATCAAATACGTAATTATTACTTTATATTATTTTAGGTATAATTTTGCAATATTCATTTAGTAAAAGTTTAGTTTTTAATAGGATAATAAATAGTTCGTATTTTTTCAAGCTTGTTTGATTAAAAGGTTTTTCAAATTTTTTATCGATACCTGACCAATGCCAATGTATAATATTCTTTTTTTTTAATTATTACTTATATGCATAGTTTCTTTATTTTAAAATTAAAATAATTCTGACATTTATTTGTGATTATTACTATTATTATTAGATTATTATTTAATAAGAATTATACAATAATATACGTGATTTATTTCTTCTTGTAATTTAATTTAATTTAATATAGCTACAAGTATTACAATATTTTTCTATTTGAGAATTGTTTTATTAATCAATACGTAAAACAATCAAAAAACGTTTTATGATTATTAATATTTGAATATTAAGGAATCAATTTTAATTAATTACTGATTTTTTCATTGAAATTCAAATAAAAGTTAAATTAAATAATAAAACTTAATTACAAAAAGTTAATTTCATCTATCCAATTTTCTAATGTAAAAGTATCAAAGTAAGCATGTAAAATTGAATATACACAATTTTTAAATAAACTGTGATTGCATTAGATTTATACTTAATAAAGTATTCGCTTTCTATTATAAATTTATAGTAATTATTCCATTGATGGATTATAAATTTAATACGAAAACTTCCATTTAAATTAAAATAAATATATTTTTGAGCGACAGTCAGTTGTTTTCATTTGCTCGCAAATATCAACTATATTTGATGATATGCTCGTACAATTTCGGTTAGAGGCGAATTTCAATTTCGCGAATAAATCTCACACTAAGTTACAAGTCTAAAATGGTGTACATATATTTTTCTTTTCCGAAGTTTTACAAAACTTTTTATTTACTCGAGCCATATGTTTATAGTGCACGTATATTTTCTAGAAAATGTCGCTGCAATGGGCCACTCTCATCGTTTATTAATATTTTCGATGCTTATTCAATCTATATGTATTATTTTTATATAAAATATGTCACTTCAGTTGTAAACGTTAACAAGCAACATCTTAACTACGAAAATACACACATTTTTTAATAAATTTTAATGCTTCATTTATTATATTCTAAAAAATTGGGAGAAAATTTAATTGAAGTCGACCATAAGATTAAATTTCAATATATTTTAGATATTATTATCGATAGAATGCATGTGATTTCATTGCGAAGATATGAAGTCGAAAGTAGGAAGGAAAGATATTCAAAGCAATGCCAGATTAAATAAAAATTTAATACACTCAATGAAGCATAACATAGTTTTTCGTTCATCTTTTTTCTACTCACATTTGTGAAATTAACATGTCTCAAATGAAGTATAGAACTATTTGCATCACATATGTTGTTATAAAACTCGTTGTGTCTGCGAAAACAACTTTATTAAGCTAATAAAGTCGTCGTATTTATAGGTTTAAAATCTATTTGTCATAAACACTCTTAACTATTAAGAAATACAGCTTTTTGATCAAAACAAATAAAAAATCCAGCTTGTGCTGTGAATTAAAAAAATTCAATTTAAAAAAAAACCATGAAATCTACACAATTTTCGAATATGCACCCCTTGATGAAAAAAATTACTGGATTTTTGTTTAGGGAATGAATTCGCGCAATATTTCAATGTATCTTTCCTTTCGCATTCACACAACATATAGATTTGAGACTGTCGAGTCATTCGACGTAAGAAATGCAGAATGAAGCGGCGTCCGCTGTTAGACGCAAGAAGCTTTCGTTAAAGCTCTTAGACAAACTCTCGACTAAATCAGCAGAAAGTCTTCGACTAGGCTAATAAAGCATGCGAAAAGGTGATAGAAAAAGTTAACTGCGCGAGAAATAATGGTTGGAATTTGTCTGTATACGTGCTTTTAAGTATGGCTCCGGGCCTCTGGCACCTTTTTCTATTTTGCACACGTATCATATGCACGTGAAAGAACATACTTTGTGTCTTTTACATATTAAAGGCGACACGAATACCTTCGGATTATCTTTGTTTTTACTTTTTTCTGTCGGCTTTGATGTGCAGGATGAAGTCTTTGTAGAATAAACGCGTATAATGATTTATATCATGTTCCGAGATTTTAGAGAACTTCCTTATTTTCTTTTCTAAGCGAATGTAAACTGAGGAAAATGACACGAATTTTTTTTCAAAACGAAAATTTTCATTTTATTTTAAGAGTCAAGAAAGATTGAATATTATAGTCTTACTATAAACACTTGCTTCATCTCATCGGCATAGTGCACATAGTATATTTAATAATAAAGGTTAAACAAAGATTCTTCCAGATATTATTTAATATAAGTAATTTCGACAGAAAATTTATTCGAAACTAACGGTCTAATTATATTGAAAAACTATTTCTGTACCCTATAGTTTTTTAAATAAATTTAAATACATAAGTAATAATTAGAATATAATATTTTTAAATGATTACATTTATTTAAAAATGATAAAATTTGGAGGTAAATAATACAAAAACAGCTTTTACTTATAGACTTTGAATTGCCGAATACATTATGTATGGATATTTTTATTTTATCACGTTTAAAATTTGAAATTTTGAAATGGTTTCCTACAATTTTCTTAAATGGAAAAAAATAAGAGCGTAAACATTTGTGAATTTATTTCCCATGTTTTAATACCATTTAAATTTCAAAAGACTTTCAGGTGTCATATTATGTTTTTATTTGTCTAATATAATCTACATAAGATCTATATGAATTTAGAAAATATAGTTATTAATGGTATGGACATTATTTGATCGATAGATTGCATATAAAAAATTAGTTTATAAACAAGTTGCCGTCGCTTATAAATTAATTTTTTATATGAAGTCTGTCATAATAACGTAATAATAATACAATAATAATAATAATAAAATAAAAATATTAATAATGATAATAATAATAATTATTATTATAGTTTTTCTTTAAAATAGGCCATAGTCGAAATGACTTTTCTGCAGTATAAGTATACATTGTTCGCTTGACACTCTTTCTATAAAAATTGATTGCCTCGAAAATGTAAAAAATCTTTTAAAGGAACCAAGTGGGAATTTATGGACCAATTTCAAATGGAACCGATGTAAAAAATAAAGGAAATAAAAGCCGAGACTTTTCACCAAGTGTAAGCAGAACTGAAATTGAGTAAATGTAAAGTGGTGACACTTATCTAAGAAAGCGCGCCGACGTACAAAGAGCCGAGTGAGAGAGCTTTTGCTACAGAATAAGAACGAAAGCGTTCCGGGAGTTTTTTAAAGTTCGATCGTCGTGTAGGAGAGAGAGAGAGAGAAAGAGAGCCGGGTCGGCACGTGAAACGAGCGCGGCATCTCGCACGGTGTACTTTTGAGAGGAGGTGAAACTACCCACACTCCAGGAGTCGTAATCTCATTGGTAGGATTGGAATTTTCGAGGCATTTTCAGAAGCCACTATACAAGCTCAACTACCTCCCTTGTGCGTTGCTATCGCTAGGACGAATTTTCCAAGGTGTATCGTCCACCTTTCGAGGGTCCACATGACGAAAGCTACTGGAGAATTCGGCAAGCAAAGTTTTACACGAGTATAAGAGCGGATAGAAAAATGTGCCTAACTTTCCGGTTCATATAAAAGTAGAGCCACTTCTTGCGAGCCGCGTAAACAAGTCACGAGTAGCTCTCTTTTACTTTCTCCATCTCCGCTCCTCTCTTTTCTCTCCGCTGCGTGCGTTCAACTTTGACTTCTATGCCATACTTCTTACTTCGCTATTTCAGCCTCCACGATATCGCTCCTCTGAGACGGACACCGAGTCTACACCTATACAATATTTACGCGAAGCATTCCGTGGAGAGCTTAACATTTTTCTATCACTAAAATATTTCAAAAATATCGAAAAGAAAATTTTTTCCCGCCACTGTAATGCCGCTCGTTAATACTGAAAATTTTCCTTTTTCGGGACTACATTAACAAAACTCGAGCGTGAATTTTATAGGTGCGTGAGCGAAATTTACTTTTTCTCGAATAAATAAGGTTACGATTATTGACACATCTTACCCCCTTTACAATTCGCGAGATATTACTATTATTTTTATCTTTTCTACAGTATTTATTTTAGCCTTAATTAATAAATATCTGTAATCCGAGAAAATTTTTACGAATTTAAAAATAAAACGCTCCTTGCGTTTCATTTTTATAAATTGCTGTGTGCAATAAAGACATGATAAATCAAACGCTGATTAATAGGAGAGCATTTAAAATAAATTTGTATTATACGGTAAATGACTTGAAATATTCAACCCAGATTTATTTCCTTATTCGAGGAAGCTCAATTTTCTATTTTTATATTACGTACTTTTGCGCCGCAAAACTGTCGGATGTGTACGGATGCATTGTCGGGACTTTGCATATAATTCTTTAAATTCTATTTGACGTTACGCAGGAAACGTCGAAGCACTTCGATGCTGCTTTGGCGTTATCGTGGATTCGCTCAAGCAGGAAGCGAGGAAAAAAATTTATTTTGTATTAGAAATTCGAAATTCAATCAAATTTTCATATTTATTCTTGATGTTTTACAAGTACAATGTATTTAATAATAGATTTGATGCCTATTTATCACCTTGTTGCTTTTGGGTTCTATGATTTTGTATATACATACCCCATTATTTAAGTAAAATACGTTTATTTTGAATCTATTAAATATTTCCGTTCTCGTTATTTTTTAGAATATTACAGATATCAAAGTTGATTAAAATTAAATTGAAATTAAATAAATAAAAAAACTTTTCTTATAAAAAGGTTTTACACGGGATTCTTTCGATTCTTTTAATACAGATAACCAATTCATATTCCGCAAATTAAATACAAATTTTATCATATAGTTATTAATGCATTAATGCAGTCGATAATGAGACTTTATTTTAATAATTGTTCGTTAGAGTGCGTATTCAATGCAAATTTACTATATAACGAAAGTAACATAATAAAATTAGAGAAATTAAAATGTATTATAAAATATACAAATATTTTCAGTCAGTAAAGAATATACTTATAAAATTTTGAAATCAATTTTTTGAATAATTTTCAGTTTTTAATGTAAAAGAAAACCAAATGCAATTAATAAGTCAGTAACTGCGAAATCGATTGGCCGTAAACAACTATTTAAATTATATACAAAATATCAAGTTCTAAATCTCCACGATTCTTTAATTATTTCTAAAGAGTTTTTACATTTATAATTCTCTCTTTTAAAGCTTATGATAATAAGTTAACGTGAATATTATAAATCGAAATGAAGTTTAAAAAGTTCTAAATATTTATTTGAGATAATATAAAAATTTCTAAATATTCCTAGATTTGGCGGCTTTATAATATACTGTCTTTTTCAATTTAAGAAACTTTCACGAAAATGCTGAAATTTCAATACTTCAAAATTTATTTTACATTCAAGTTTTCAATAATTCTCAATTTATGATTATCAATTCTATTTTAAAAGTTAAATTTTGATCTAAATAAATAATATAATCCTTTAAAATATTTTCAATTATAGAAATTTTTCTAATTAAATAAACTTATAAACACTTTTAACGTTACAATAAAAATTATATCAAACTCTTAATTGAATAAAAAATATAGAGTTAAATAAAATTTTCGACACTGAAGCCACTTCGTATTCAGATTTTGCACGTTCGCGAAAGTATTTTATATTTTATGCATATTTTTAAGCTTTTGATAAAATTTTCTTGCACTTTTTTCCAGTCACGTCGATACTCCACATTATTTTGATTATGGGCGAAAAAGATACTTCTCAGTATCGCACAAAAATGCCGACGAATGTTTTCGATTACAGCGAAAACTGCGAAGTAAAAAAACAGGAAATACATTTCTTATCTCATGCCGAAGTCGCGTGCAGTTGATAATTTTTGCATTAATTAGAGGTGGGACAAAGCACGAATAAAAAGAAAACAGGTGCATTGGAGAGTCACCTGCAGTATACTTACGGATTTCGTTGAAATAGAACGGATAATCACCGGGCACAGAGCAGTTGAGCCTGGCTTTCAGGAAGCTCGTCCACCTATCGCCGAATGCATGAGGTCCGCCTTTGTCGTGTTTGCACACTCTCGCCACTCGCGAATAGACGGCCTGCAAAATTCAAAGGCGGTTTTATGTAGGTACGTGCAAATATATTCGATATGTATTGTATTTTAGTGTATAGATTTGTTCGATTGCTTGAAACTAGTAAAAAGATTTTTTTGACCGACAAATTTAAAGAATCATTAAATATTCACAACTTGAAGCCATTCAGAAAATTTTCAACTACCATAGTATGCGTTTTAAAATAATCTAAGATACAATTTTCAAATTAAATCGCATCATATAGTGATATTATAAAAATATCGCAAGGGATTTGCGTTGATTTTTCCAAAATTTAAACATGTCTTCGAACTCAAAAACATCAGCTTACGTATAAACTTGCAGGAGATTTTACATCAAGTTTTAATTGACTGTATCAAATAGTTTTACGTATTATTTATATAATGTTTACAAAATAGGTCAAAGGCTCACAAATAAGATTCTTTAATTCCAGAATTTCTATAAAAACCTGTTTAGTATTAAGCAAGAGATAACATTGCAATAAACAATGAATATTTTAATTTCAAAAGTAAATGCATTTGATCAAAGCTATTCCACTAATCGTATTAGAATTAATTGATCGAGTGAACTTTGAATATGAATTTCACGAGTCTCGGAAAATCTTTTTTCCTATTAAGCTGATTCTTACATGTTCGTAAAGAAAATCGAATGGGTTAACAAAAATTAAAATTTATATATTTTTTAATTTTTACATTCAAGAAACAGGTAAAATATAATATAAATTGTGATACATAAAATATTAAACAAATTTTGCATTACTCAAATGTTCGTACCGAAATATAAATTCTCTTACGTATCATAATATTTCTATTATGATCACTCATTATGATTAAATATTTTTTCTTCATAATTGTAATAATAATTAATAAACTCATATTATAAATTTATATTTACTTTTCAGTATTTAAAATTCAGGAAATGCTTGTAAAAAAATAAACTATTTTTTTTTTGAAAATGTGAAATAAATATCCCTTGATATTGGAATTATTTTTACATGACCAATTAAAATATGTATGAGCTAATATATAATATATTATATTATATTGACAATTGACAATTAATATACAATATGTTCTAATATAAAATATAATAGAACACTTAAAATTAAAATTTTTGAGAGACACTGTTTTAAAATAAACAAATCAATATTAATTAAATTAAAAATATATATTATCAAAATATTATAGATTTGAGAATAGTATGAGTAGAATAATCTAAGATTTCCTCTATCGAAACTCTAATAAAATTGTACAAAGTAATGCAGATATCTTACCTTGCCACAGTTCATGTACTCTACAGCTGTTTCTCGATAAAAGAAGTATACGTAGTCACCGTAAGTGAAGGAACTGACGAAATTCGGACCTAAAAAATGAAAACGGAGAAGTTATTATTTTGGTCTTATCATTTGTGCATAATATTGTAGTTATGAATCATCGGTGATGTATCATACATAATCGAACTTTTATTCAATTAAATAATTTATTTATATCAATTTGAATTGAACGTGGTCTCAAAGTTAATATATAGTTATATATATTTAATAATAATAGTGTATTGATTTTTTTATTTAAAATTTTTATACACTAATCCATATTCCATAGTATTCTTAATTTAAAATACAAAGCATATTTAATAAATAACGAAAATAACTATTGCTTGAATTGTAACATTAATTAATTTTTTAATAATTTGAAAATATTTAAATTAATTACACTTCTTAACAATAAAATATTTAAAAATATTTTAAGAAAAAAGAGTCAAGCTAATAATTCTAAAATTATCAGTGGCGTTTTCCAATGATCGTCCTGTGATATTGCATGCGACCTCGCAGTGCACAGCCCCAGTTTCTATACGCGTATACACTAATTCACACATGTCTGTGATATCGCTTCAAAATCCGAACTCCCCTGAAGATATCCGGCAGTATGCGGTATAGCTATCGCAGAATGT
Source organism: Platyscapa corneri (assembly GCA_018907185.1). Classification (NCBI taxonomy): domain Eukaryota; kingdom Metazoa; phylum Arthropoda; class Insecta; order Hymenoptera; family Agaonidae; genus Platyscapa; species Platyscapa corneri. The sequence goes on along the minus strand of JACCHW010000011.1, from coordinate 5,861,526 downwards.
TCATCGGGACGGACCGTACAACTATAAAAATCGCATTAGGGGAGAACAGGGAAAAAGCTTCATAGATAATATCTAAAGTTTTTGGCAAATCTTTAAGGTATAAAGATTGAAAAAATTTGGTCACGTCCTCCTAACTTCTTAACAATCCTTTGTTTAAAAATGATTACGAAATAATAAATTTGCTCTCGATACGGTATAGGTTATTTGTAATTTCGTTGTTTTAACAGAAATTTATGTACGTTTAATCACAGTTGTAAAATATAATAAGTATTTGTGGTAATTAATTAGAAGCTCAAAGTATAATTACGCTTAGTGGTAAAAGATTTTATCTAAAATTTATCTTCGAATTTATAAAATGCATTTTTTACAAAGTTGCATGAGAAAAGAATATTAAAACAATTATTTTTGTTAACTAATTTATCTTTAATTAAAATCCATTATTCCTTGATATACATATATGCGAATGAGAAGGAATGCATTAATCACTGCAAGTTTATAATAAGTAATCACTTTTGTCTGATATCGCTAATTTAGAAGAAAAAAACAACGTGAGTCCAATTTACCAACGAGTCGTTTTGTTGTAGCCTCTCATACACCATTGTAATTGTGCGTGAGCGAAACGGTGCAGATATCTATGCAAATGATGCGACGCTCGTTGCGTTGCGTAAAATAGAATGGGTCGATCGGCAATTATTGCTTGCTATCTACGACCAAAATTACCGCATCGAATTCCAGGACTCAGGAGAGTCGTATTTTTAACTCTTTTTGAAGGAAGAATTTTAGTCGCGAACGCGATTACGCGCATTGATGTTACAGAGAGTAAAGTGCACACATCCCGATTCAGGAGAAAAATGTGCGCTATTTTCTTGTGTATTTTTACGAGTGATACGTAATCGCGGAAAAATATTACCAGTTTATTATTGTCTAAAAAAGTATAATATACTAAAACACAGCTTATCAATAAGATTAGATTAGTGCGCGATTGTAATCATCTAAACGGTTAATTCATACACAACCATAACTCTATATCATTTATAAATATCGAAAGAGGGAAATAAAATAAGTTTTACCTTTAAATATTTATTGAAAGCTGACTATATAAATAATTTTTAAATTAAATAAATAGCTTTTGATGTTTTTTCAGTTTTTTATAACGAAACAATATTTTAATTCAGAAATGTTGATACTTAGACGAAATGAAACTCTTTTATTTTTTATTTTTGGCTAGTAGCCTTCTTTTCAATATTTTTTATTTCATATATAATATCTGTAGTCGATAAATGTAAAGGAATCATAAATTTTTCTTTTTTAAGTATAAAGGATGATACTATCTTTGATACGAGTAGATATATTATCCTTTGTGAGAGTTCTGTCATTTTATTAGATTGAAATATTACTTCGATATAAAAAATTAATAGATAAACATTAAAAATTATTTTAAAGTTAGATTATGATAATTCACAAGTTCATAAATAATTTTTAATTGAAAATTTTTTAAAATATGTTTTTTTTTTGAAAGTTGGATTTAACAAAATTCAATTTGCAATTCACTATCTTTGATCAATATTGATTGCCAATATTTGTAAGAGCATTGATTTGAATTTCAAAATGAGAACAAAAATAGATTAACTACGAAAATATTGATTAAATAAGTACTATATTTTGTATTAGGAACGTCAACATAAAGAGGAAATTATTGAATATTGATTAAAAATATTGAGCTTCTTTAATATCGGTATAAAATATTATAAACAAAATATTTTTGTGCATCTATAAAAGTTAATTATAGTAAGAAGTTTATACGAAAGAAAATATTTCAATTTCAATTTTAAATAAGAGTATATTTAAAATACTTTAAATAATTATTTATTGCTTCGCCATTTTTATACATACTTTGAATACTTAAAATATTTAAATATATGAAATATTTAGAAATTAATTTTGAAAGGCTTTTATTTTTTAAAGAATAAAGCTTTAATAATAAATTATTAAAAAAAGGAAATTTATGAGCAATTAAACTTTCACTCATACTAAATATTCAAATCTTTTTTATAAAATATATTTGTATATCGTGTCAATATAAAATGAAATTTTTTAATTAATTTTTTAATACTTTTTATTTATTTATAACACAAAATTATATTTATCATTGCATAAATTACAATTTTTTAAAAATAAAATATAAATAATTTAAAAAAAATTAATCTCATTTTTGTGATATAATTAGTTTGTACGTGTTGACCTTAGAAAACTAGGGATCTCATATAAATTTTTTATATTTATTTAAAAATAAGTTAATTTAAAATCCAATATTCAAATTTATTATACATAGTTCAATATTAATCAAATTCTTAATTTTGAAGATTACAGAAAACTTATTATGGTAAAGAGCGTAAGTATACAAAAGTTGGAGAATTTATTAATATAACGATAGGAAATTTAATTAAATAATAGTTACAAAATAAAAAAACCAATAATATATTTTCGCTAATAACTTTAATTTTAAATTATACTCAAAAATGAATAATTGATTGGATAAATTTTAACTGCATTCTGGAATATTCTTTTATTCATCGGGTAAAATCAATTTTTTTTTATTCTTAAATTTAAATTAAAATTTAATTAAACGTAATTTAAAATTTTATCATAATATAATAAAATTAGCTTTTGTATATAACAAATTTTTTTTAGAACTTACCGTATTTTAGAATTAAATAATTTTTTACAATTTCTTACCATTTAGTTGATTAAGGTCCGAGCGTTCGGTTCGAATTTTTTCTCTATGAATAAGCGGTTCTCCTCCTGAAGAATCCGAGAAAGTAGCTGCGTACAGCTGACCATCTATAAATAAAAAGAAAAATCGAATAAAAAAAAAGAAGTGAGATGAAATTGAAAATTACAAAGAATAAATAACCATAGTTTTTATTATTGAGAGTGCAAATGGAAAAATGAATCTTGAAAAGAAGCTTTGTTGGACAAAAATCGAATTTCAAATAAAGTTCGGATAAATTTTTCTTCATTCAAGTATATGCGTAATGGAAATAAACAACTTCAATAGCATTCAATATGCCGAAAAAACTTGATTCGAATTGACGGTTTGAAAGAATATTGTTTTCATATGTTTTTCTGCGATAAAAAATATATACAAAATTAATGAATCTTTAATAGAATGTTACATTTAGTCAGAAAAGAATTGTTTTTCTGTATTATTCTGTTGGTAAAATATAACTTTCATATTACGGAAATCTATAGAAACAGATTCGTAATTCGTATCTTAGTTTCTTTGCAATGTTTTATTGACAAGATAAAGCAGCAATACAATTGATATGGTTTCCGATAAAAATAAGCATCTGTTTTGAAGCCGTGGTTCTAGTAATATATTTTTATAAGTAGTTATTAGTGATTAATCAAATTACTACAATATATTATTTTACGTAATAAAAAAAAACATCGTTATTTTGGTTATAAATCATTTTTATGGTATAAATTTATCTTATGTAATGAATTAGTTTAATATTAATTAATGGAATTGAAGACATGTAGCATATATATTTTTATAATTCAACTTCATTCAATCAGTTGGATAAGAAACAATATTAAATTCTACGTGAACTTCTAGAAAGCTATTGCAACAACTCTGAAAGTATTAAGAATTTCTTAAAGTATTAAAAAAAAGTATATTATGAACCTTCTTACGTATTTATTTTTGGAAGATATAAAAAGTTTTCAAAAGTTATGACATTAACAAATAACGATCTAGAAATCGATTCCTTAACTAGTAGAAGTAATGATTTTGTAGTTATCGAAATCAAATTAATTTTACGATATCGTCAATTGATAACAAAAACTACTTTTAAAATACACGTTTAATTATTCTAATGAAGATTTTGAATATGTGACACATTTCCGTGAAATTCGTCGCTTGACTCATGATCGGTGATTTTGATGGAGACTGATCTTGCTTAAGATGTAGACTGTGATGAAAAATTCATGAAGAGTCTCATTACTGATGATAAACCATGAATTTTCGACTATGATCCTAAAATAAAACGTCAAATCTTCTAAAGGGACGTCTTCAAATTTCCTAAGACTAAAGATGGTACGATAAGTTCGTCTTGACATTATGCTTATGCTAATAATTTTATCGATTTATAAAACATTTCTTCCCACGAATATATTCCTTATAAATAAATAATGAATAAGAAGTAATGCATTAAAGTTTAGAAATATGGCTTGGAATAATATTTTTTTTACAGAAGAATGAAGATATTAAAATATAATGAATGTATAATGTCGTTCAACGTATATTTTTTCTATTAAAATCTTATATTATTATTTTTAAATTGCAGGAATCCTGTAAAACGATAAGTTCTCATTATATATATATATATATATATATATATATATATATGTATATATACATATACTTTACATTCTAACTTTTTTTAAGATTCGTATATTTATAGTAGAGAAGAGCTTTCATCGAACTCGGGTGTTACAGAAAATAGAACCAGACAATATCTTAAAAATTTTCTACAAATAAAATTTGACCTTTCTAGTATTAATCATACAAAGTTAGTATAATTTTTTATTATTGTCAATCGAGTAAAATCTTCTCGAAAAATCTTTTTCATCACATCTTTTATTAAGTTTAGTTGACTAATTATTAAATAGCTACATTAAATTTTTAACGCATACGAATTTTTCTTAACAACGATATAAGAAATTCTTGGATATTTCATAAACGTAGTTAATGTACTTGATTTATCGTTTTGAATAATTAATCAGTTTTTCTTGAAAAAGTATTAAATTATTTACATTTAAGATTTATCAGTATTATCTAGTTTATTATTAAAATAATTATTATTAACAATTTTCTGTGAAATTATAAATATTGATAATTTAATTTTTCAAAAATTTTGTCGTGAAATATTGTAAAATTATTTCTGTAATAGTCGTAACGAAATAATGATGTAAATTTTAATCTTAAGAAAACTATTTGTTGTTTAGAGAATGAAAGGTTTGCGTACGAAAGTTTGAACCTAAATATCCTATTAAACTGAATAAAATTATTCTTCTTTTGACAAGACGTGCGAATAAGCTTCTTTCATTTCTTCGAGGTAAAAAAATGAACACGTTTTTGCAGTAGCATATTTCGTCATGGTTATATGCTTTGTATTTCTTCTGCAATTACATAACAAAGATGGAAAATTGAGAAGCAAATAAATAAAGTGTCATGCAAGTGACTGCGAATTCCAAGACAAGGAAACTTACCTATGTATTAAAGAGATAAGGAAATTACGGAGAAGAGAGAATTACAGAAGAGAATAAAGGAGAATAGGATAGATGAGAAGACGTTTGCTCAGAAAGCAACCTTTTGTTTCTTCTTCACGAAAGCGAATCCTGATCTCACGTTCTTCTTCGTGATTACTCACTCTGACCTTATAATAACGGAATATCTTACATTTTTACGACATACACATCCGAGTAATTGTTTATAAATTTTGTATACACAACTTGGAATAATGTTCCTTAATATAATGTTATTATTTTTTTTTTGAGAACGCGCACATTAGAGTTTTTATTTGAGTAAATGTAAGGTTTAATGGAATTTGAACTTCAAGGGATAAATTTTTAATCAGCTGGCTAATTTTATTCAACACTTTTATTAGAAAACTTTTAAAATTTGCCAACAACTTTAAAATTAAAATAATATTTTAGCAAAGGAAAGCTTCGATCAGAAAAATTTGGGGTAATACAGAACACTTAGATATAAGAAAATTTTATAGATGTATGAGGAGTACTAGTTCGATTCTTATTAAAACAGAAAAACTTTCTTATAGTATTTCAGATACTGAGATGTTATTTTTGTGAATTACTTTAAACGTGTATGCAGTTTAAAAAAAAATTGGTGATTAATTTTTTGATTTTAATTAAATTTAATAAATTAAATTGAAGATAAAAACATGATTTTTTAAGCTTACAGTGGGTACATAAATTATGCAACAAATGTCATCTTATAATAATGCTTTTTTGACATATGAAGATAATAAAATGTTTAAAAGCAGGAATCAATTATTAGATTAATTGGAAACTGGTGTCGACGCTATGATAAAAAATTAATCTCTAACTCAGTCGAAGAGTGAGGAAGGAATAAATATGCATCGGTGTCAATATATCATTGTAAAGTTGTAGATGAATACCGTTGGTACTAACGGGGTCACGCCAAACTACGATCGGTGTCGTAATCTCGAGTTGGTGTCATCGAACCATATTTTCCATAAATACGTGTATACGAACGGTATTATGGGGGGGGGGAGTAGTCAATCGCGTCTCGTGGCTATTAGTTCTCACACGTATTCAAGATCTAATCCTCGGACAGACGCCTCGTGCGTTCACTTCCGCGTATATCCTCGATAGTTTATCGGGTGAGCGAAGGAAGAAGCCACAACACACGAAAGAGAAGGAGGACCGTGGGGTAAGTTGTGTGACTGCCGGCGACGAGCCGACTAAATACACTTTTGTGGCGGTTTCGCTTAGCAGGTTAGATTTGTAGTCCCGAGTGCCGAGAACCCCAAGTCGAGTCTACCGTTACGTACGGGATGCGGCTGCAGGTGCATCGTTCCGCGTTAACCAACCGTCGCGACGCCTCGGCCTTGTTCGGTTCGTATAACTGCGCACGTTATGGATCGCTTGGTGTGTCTACTTTTGGATGAGCGCCACGAGGTGCATAATTTCGAACTACACGTAGCCCCATTGGTATATCAGTATATCCCGAATTCGCTTTCCACAAGGAGAAGAAAATGTTGTTTTGTTTTTATGCGAATAACAGTTTACGTGTTTAAAAAAACAGCAATATTTTAGAGAATATGTTTTATCCGTCCAAATGCATTTCATTATATATATATTAGTATTATTATTAGATGATTGTAAAAATGGTACCTTATAATTTCTTGAAAATCACTAACAAAATGTAAATAACGTCAAAATGTAACAAATATATCAAAGAATTTAAAAATAAAGTTTATCGATACATAAAAAATAATTATAAGAATAAACATACAATATATATTATAATGATTTATCAATATGTTTTATATTATTTTTAAGAAAATGTAAATACTCTTTCATGATTTTTTTCAAATAATTTACATTATTAAAAAGGAATTTTAAGGGAATACGTTATGCTTAGGTTGAGACATTACTTTAATACTAATGTTGATGCATTTAAATAAATATTAATATTTGGATTTTATTAAATTACATTATTTTCAATATTTGAATATTGTCTAATTTCTATCTAAATTCAATCCAACTGAAGACAATATTTCAATATTTATTGAAATTCTTTTGATATTCAAATTGACTTATTAAATATGATTAAATAACACATACACGTATAATACTATTAAAGCTGATAAAATATATTTATATACTGCACGAGGGGTGTTCGTGCATTTATAAATAATATATATTTATGAGTTATTTTATGGAAAATGAAAAGCTTTAAATAGTATTAATATCATTTGTTTATTGACCTTCAAAAAAATCTTATTTCAATATGACTGGTTCAATATGATTGTTATAAGTAGAAAAGTAATACAAACATTTATTTTAATAATTATTTTATCAAATAAGAAAATAATTTTTATAAAAATTGTTAATAGCTTTCATGAAATACTTCCAAGTTGTCGAATACAAATTTATTTAAAAACTATTTAAAAATTTGATGTAATGGCTTAATTAAAGAGATAAAAATAATGTATGTGTTTGCACTTGGACACATTTACTCGTGCACGCATGCACGCAAGGGTAAATGCATGCGCTTCTACAGTTGCATCAGCATAAGTACGCATGCACACACGCTTGTATGCACAAACAGTTTTTAGAAAATATGTATGTCTGTATTTGAAGCATTATTTAGAATTCCTAAATTCCAACATAATATAAAATACCTTTTAGCTTATTAAATTTAATATGGACAGATATTACTACCATAAGCAGTTGAATATTAAAAGTCTTCTTTTCATAGAAAAGAGAAAATGATATAGTACACATTTTATTTAATTATTTTAAAATATGTAAGACACGATTTAATTTTCGGAAAATCATTTTATTTTTCTGTACGATTCGGAAATTCTATATCATCTATGTATATTCATAATATAAATTATAAAACATCTACTAAACTACTGGTAGCATTTATCACAAAAAGTACAGTCATTATGAATAGTATAATAATACTGTCATTATAAGTACAGTCCATGAAAACATTAAAGTTGAGATTCATTTTTAGCATATTGATAAAATATTTATGATCAATAATATGAAAAAGTTTTTGTATGACAATTTAAGTTAAAATTTTTTGACTGTTACTTTATAAGTCGATTATCAACGAATTATTGAATATATTCTTATAATGATTTTATTAAATTTTATTCTTACGAGTAACAGCTTCGTTTAAATATTAAGTGCTAATGTTTATAGATGAGTCTGATGGATAGGTATTTCGTGTAGATTGACTTTTTTACGTCTGAAGCTAAAATTTGTTTCTGCAGTAAATAAATCAAAAGAAAAGATCAGAAGTACTTTCAATTATTTAAAATGACAAATGAAATTCGATTTTTTGTTTGTTTTGACACATAAAAAGAGCTTTATAAAAGTTTTCGTTAGAATATTTTAATGGTCGATTAAAAAAAATTACATTTTCTACTATTAATATATAATTTCAAATTTCATGTTCATTCAATGCAATTATATTAAAATAACAATAAAAAATTTTATTTTTGTGGGAAATGTGTTTATGCGATTGTATAAAAAAATTTTTAAAAAATTTCTTTCCAACAATTTAAGTATAATAATAAAATTTAAACATTTCAGGGAACGTACTCTATTTAATATATTGCACAAGACTTTTAATACTATATTTTAGTTTAAAAGAATTCTTATAATTTATTATAATAGCGATTATCGATAAAAAATGTTTATTGTTAATAATATAGAGGGAAAAAATCAAAAGCATCAGCAAAAGTAAAATATTAAATAAAATAAATACAAGAAAGAGAAGAAAAATAATATATGATACAATCGTACTTATATCACTATATGATTTAGTATTCCACACATGTCTGGTGAATGATTTTACACATAAAGAGGAAATATTCTTGGGAGATATTGGAAAATTCTAGGATGTAATAAAATCTTTCCTAACGATGTCACTTTTTTCTTTCGGTACTTAATGAATCATTTGTAATGTTATTTTAAATAGTGTAGGTATAATAGTTGTAACAACGCAGAATTTCATACTGTAGTTGCATTTTTAAAGTAAAATGTATGAATATTATCGATATATATATATATATGGGGAAAAGGCAAGAAGCTTCATAAATTGTTTTACTTCAAATTTTGCTGTGACTAGCGACAGATTGGGGATTCTAGAATCAGATCTAGAAGCGAAAACCTGAAGACTTTGAGAATAATTAAAGAAGGTTGAATTAGTTTTATTTTAAGTGTTTATTATAATTAATCGATTATCAATGAAAATACTAAGCCTCTTTAAATTAAATTCTGTATAAATATTTTATTAATCCTACATTTATATACACACATTTATTTATTTATTTAAACAAATAATGCTTCATTAAAGCAACAAGTTTTTATTTTATTTTGTTTTGTATAATAATTTTTACCTATTACAAAAGTGAAAAAATTATCAATTATCTTTTGGGTTTTGATTTTATAAAAACAGATATATCATTATAAGATCTAGATTGAGCAAGTCAGCAATGATATGATAAATAAATACAACAGATCTTATTATATACATAAGCTTCTTGAAGAGGGTTTTTGGTTTTTTTATATGCTTTATTCATATAATTATAAAGAATTATAGGTGTTAGAATTCCGCATAATTCCAGATGTATAATTTAAAAGATTTACTTAAGGCATCATAAATAACTAAATTTGAGTCAGCAAAGCAAGACACAAGTGGTTATATTCATGTTTTCGGTTATTCGCGTTATTTTTAACGGTTTTTTTTATCGATAGCCGATATGGCCCTTTTGTTTGGGCAATATAGTAATAAGTGCGATGTACCTAAGAATTATAGTCTTTTATGCGGCACAAAGTCGAAAGGTCACACAGCTAAAGCTTAGCATATGACTTTTGTAATACTTTCATTTACAATATTGAATAATTAATAAAACCACTTATATATAAAATAAAACTCTGTATGTATTCATTAAATAATTGAAATAAGGTTTATAATATTTATTTTATCATATTTAAAAAAATAATTTGTATACAAATTCATTATATATTATTATATAAATAGTTAGTATTATTAATCGCCTCGTTTAATTTTACTGAGACTCCATCTATGAGCTTTACTATATTTATTTTTAATTTTCATGATATCATCAGTAGTGATCATTTTATTATTAAGTAGATTAATGAAACATCCGAAGAGATTTAGTGTACGTATTTGAAAATGTTTATAAAAGGAGAAGTATTATATCGATAGATACGTAGTAATATTAGAGATGAATAAGTATTATTTAGTGATCTATATTGAAGAATTTATTTACTAAGGTAAGAGATATTTTAAAATTTTTTATACGTTACATTTTGATGTTCCATAAAAATATATTATTTCAAAGTATCGTGTAATTTTTACTCTTTATTTTACAATTTCATTAAATTCGCATATATTTAAATAAATTACAAAGGTTTTATACACGACATTAATCTTTTGATTCATAGCATTTTTAAAATAAAATTTAAAAATAAAAAACATATTAAATATATTATCTACATGTATTTTAAATTTCTGATGTCTTTCTAATTTTTTTAAGATTATTTCAAGTAAACGTAATTTATTTCTAATTATATACTATTTTTTAACGTAAAAAGGCTAAAATATGATTTTCAGTATCTATTAAAAGAGTAAATACAATATATATAAAATTTGATATAGTTAATATTAGTATAAAAATCTGTTATACTCTCATGAAAATGTGAGAATAAATATGAAACTGACTATTTTTAGAATGGAATTATTTTGTAAGTATTTTATGACAAATTACAGTTTTCAGCACATTATTACTGAGTTTTCAAATGCGGCCATGTTATATAAATACAACCAATCAAAAAAGTGACATAAAATCGAAAATAGCTGTATTTAGTAAAATTTCGACGTAAAATATGTAAGGTAAACATATTTACGTAACATATTAAAATAATAAATTGCTATATATACTTTGGAAAACATCCAGAATGAAGTAACAATAAATTTGTTCCAAAGCGTATTATTGTATAAAACCAGGTCTTTCGATTTAGTTTGCAGCTGAATTTTTTTGTTTAAAGTTAAATTAACAACTGATAGTTTTAATGGATTCTATTTAATTAAAATCTAAAAAGCGCGTCTATTTTCCAGGTAACGAATACGACATTGCTTCTGTGTGGGATACGTAATGTTGATCTAATACAACCGCAGGACTGACTGCAGATGCACCACTGGCTTATCTCTTAATTCCTCGGCTCGATAAATGCGCTTTTCATAGGCGCAGACCAGCCCGCGGAAATTCGTTGGAAACACGTCGCGTTTAACTATTTAACGATCGATTAAAGCAGCTCTCGATCGCATCAGAGTGAAATATATATATGCTTTGAATTCTCAAATACATCGACGTTTAATATTTAAGTTATCCTTTGGGTTCAATACCCTGCGTATCAAGGATTTAATCGCGGCTACAATCGACATTCGACCTTTTAATACACCCGATTTGATTTACTTTTTGATCTTGGTCAAATTTGTATAAATTTTTTTGCTCAAAATTAATAAAAAGCTGTGAAATTGGTTTTTAATTTAAAAAAATGTCAATTTCGCTTAATAAACATTTATTTGAAGTTTTCGTCAATTCTATTAATTACAAGTGATTATTTTTAGAACGTATTTTTGTGCAATATAGTGCATTCGGTAAATTTGCATTTTAAGAGATGTTATCTTAATTACAAAAAATTTTTGTTTAAGAAAAAAAAATATCTTAGCAATTTATATTACAGTTTCCATTGAAAGTGTTACATTATGTAAAATGAAAAAATATAGGTGTTTTGAAATCATAGAAACATCTTTGGAATTTTACGATTTATTTTTTAAAGTAAAAAAAAGAATTTCAAAAGTATTACAAACGATATTGACGTACAACTTTTATTACGCGTTTTCATTGCCAACTTTTCTGTGAATATTTAAGAACATATATTTAATCTATAATTTCAAGAATTTACCTAGTAATAAGGTATATTTTTCATAGGAATGTCACAAAAGCATTTTTCCAAGTGACAGATTTAAAAAATATATGCCAGGAAATATATAATTATTTTAAGTATCTTTTATATTGTAAGTCCGTAGACTTTCTTTCCAGTTTAGCGGAGTGATGTTCTGGCTAATTCTGAACAAGACGTAGGAAAGAATACAATAACAGTAGAAGTTCAAATACCAAGTATTAGCTGTACGATCGCATTGGTATGTAGAACATAAAGAAAATTTCACGTCTGGATCAGAGTCGCAGTCGATTTCGGCTTCCGTATGAGGTCGTAAAATAAACTCAAAAGAAGGATGGGTAGGCTTTTGAAGTACTTCGGTAAGGTAGAAGGTTACACCGAAATCGCTTACATTACACGATCCGGTCGTTAATTTGACACAACGCATGTACCATAAAGAACTTGATCGAGGAACAAAAAGGAGAGGAAAGAACGGGTGGAGAGATAAAAAATGATGAAAGAAATGAAGCTAAGACTTACCAGCGAAAACGGCGGTGCTGTTATGCTGCGGGTCGTATGGACAGAGACCGAGGCCATCGTTGTCGTTCTCGCTCACGTAGTTGCCGTTCTGAAACACACGAATTGACGCAGTTCGTTATTTAGTGCCTCTTTGCTCGTTTGGCTCAATACGTCGCAATGATACTCGTTGATAATTAACTCTGATCAAGCAGTTCCTGTCCGGAAGTATCGCTTTTATAATGATACTTTATCTATCGCATTCATTCTTCAGCGATGACAGTGAACTTTAACTTAAGAAGTTTTTTAAATTTATCAGCTTGTTTAGTCGAATAAATTTAATGCGCGGATAATCTTAGACTGATTTTGATTATCTTTTTCATGATCTTTAGCGAGCAAAAAGTTTTTTTTACGAGTGGGAGAAATTGGTGTAGAAACAATTCATGATGTTTAGCTCAAAATTTTATCTAAAATTATTGTATTCTGAATATATTTCCGTTTCTGGAATTTAAAAAAAATTTAACCAGCTGCAGTAATTCGGTATAGCTCTCGAACATAAGATTTGCAGTGAGTGCTATGTTGCTACTGTCTTTAACATATTATTAGATCTGCAGTTATACTTCTTTAAAGAATAATAGATAAAGAAATTCATGTAAATTTTCTTTTTTTAAGATAAAATCTAATAAATATAATTGATATTTAGAATATTATTTAAAATTATACATTGTTTAATAAATAGATAAATATAAGAAAATAGTATTTATAATTATTTTAATATAAATAATTTACGCTGGGAAATTTACAATTTCAATTATAATTTTTATATTTTCTGAATATGTTTCATATAATTTGATAAACATAAGATTTGAAGTATGGAATCAGGCACGTTAAAATATTTAACATTTTTATTTTACCATTGAAAATAAAAAATATGTATTCAAGTATTTTTATCATTATTATACTACATTACAAGAATTCAAATGAGCAAGTGACAAAAAACTGTTCTGATTAAGCACTTAAATTATCCGAGAAAATACTGTGTAATTATTTTTGAAGCACAATGATGTTCGATTATATTGAACTGTACTTAATTATCAGTTCTTACATATACGCGTGAGCATCCGCGCATTCATATATACATATATATATATATATATATCTGTGCATATATTTTTGCATTCAACGTAAAGTCTCTAATAATTAACATAAAGAGGGCGCTGACACTATAAACTTGGTAAATTAATGTAAAAATCACATACAATTTATTCATTTCTGATTTAAATAGAGTACAAATAAGTATACAAAAATAAAGTCGATGATAAAATTCAGTGTATAGAAAACTAAAACAGAAAAGAGTGAAAGAGCAAATATAGAAAACATACTAGAGATAACGATAAGAAAAGACGCAAAAAGACTATTCTCGTACAGCCACTTATTCAAAATGTCGGTACAGTCGCCGTTTCCTTCCTTCCTCTATCCACTTTTTCTTTCCTAAAAAGCCACTTCTCGTTTTCTCCTCTTTATCACTCGTTGGATAATTCACCACCAACCCCATCTCTCTCTCTCTCTCTATCATTTATTTGTAGATAAAATCGCTTTGTCCTTTACCTGTACTGCATCACTTTTCTCGTTTATTTTTTCATCATCGCAAGAAATAAGACCATTCTTCGTTTCGCTTCTATTTTTTATTTATCTCTTTTTTCTTTATCCCTTTCTACTTCGTGGCTCCTTCACTCCTTACTTTATTTCCCGTGCGCGCGCTTCTCTCATTCTCATTCCGACCAACGCTCTCACTATATTTGTATTTCCGAGTCGTGTCTGGACAAGTCAAAGAAGGCTTCATGCTTTTCAACGCTAACTCTGCTACAACTTCGTTGCACACTTTAGCCGCGAAATAAGTGTAGGAAGGCAAAAGCTTATATGTACTTGTGCGAAGATGAACAGTAGATCTTGATCGAAAAATTACACCTCCTCTGCAAGTACGAGCCATTCATGGAGTTGGTAAAATCGATTAGCCACTAAAGAACAAGGAAAGGAGCGGGAGCTATAGAGTAACAGAAAGAGGAGGAAAAAAACCGTTTAGAGTGTTATCGTTAGAAAAGCAGATTCTTAACATTTCTATAGTCACCCCGAGAAAATATCACACAAATTTACTTTATGTGTGTTTATTAAATTACATAATTTTATTCCCCTGATTTAATGCAATCAGTATGTTTTTTTTTATTTGAAGAATAATTCTTCTAAAACTATTATCTTAAAATTTTTTAAATTAATATTTAAATTTAAATATAGAATTAAAATTAATGGTAACAATTAAGCTAAGATTAATTATTAATATAAAACTAATTAATGTATAAGTGAAATCAAGCACGTAAGTTTTTAATTTCTATTACTTTAATTACAGAAATCTTTCTAAAAATATTTGATATTGAATGTATTAATATCTTAATTATAGTTTATAATGAGAAGACAGATTTGACAACTTTCTTCGAATCAAAGCATTTATTTCAATTACAAGTAATTGTTGACCATCCTAATTATTAAATATTATGGTGGTGAATTCGAAATATATTAAACTCTTACTAACCTCGCTAGCGACTTTATTATGTACTTACATAAAATATTCTCGTATAATTTTGAAAGATAAGATATTGTTGATAAAATTAGAAATCTTAAGATGAAATTTTTATACACAAAGTAATGGTAATGGTATAATTAAAATGTGTTTGAATATAAATTAACATAATATAATGTTTTTATGAAGGTAACTTACTTTTGAGATGTACGTAAGAAAATGTGCGGTTTTGTGTATGTGTGTGTGTGTCTGTCACATGCCTTTAAGAACATAAACTAAAACAGCAAACAAAATTCTTTCAAAAGGAAAAGGAAAAAAAGGAATAGCAAAGACCAAGTAAAAGAGTATAGTAGCAGTTGAAAGTGGAAAATTTACGGAGTAAATGAACGAATGAATGAGAAAGATAAAGTCAGATGAAGAAAAACGAGATGTAAAGAATGAGACAGAGACAGAAAGAGAGACAGAAATGCGAAGACAGTAGAAGACATCGTTGGTAGATATACCGCTAGAAATGATCCCAGTGTCTGGTACGTGATCTAGTCTCCTGGGAAGGCAAAGAGTCACGCGGAGATAGAGACAGACGTTCCAATTTCTTTATCCACTCTTTTTCTGGATATATAACTCTTATGTAATATTTTATTTACGTGATACTTACGCTTATATTATATGCATATATTCTCAATGTGGGTATACTTGTAGAGTAGCAGCAATGGACCGGGAAAATAGGTTCTCAACATATGTATGCTCTCGCTATTACATGAGCAGTTACATGCTTGTGACGCACACGCAAGCATCCATACATAGACAAAATTGCGTGCGTATACTTTTGCAAAGGGAATAGATAGGTCAGCTATTGATTGAAAAAATACATTAGTATTTTTTGAAAAGTCTTATAGAGTCTACTGCAACTTCTAAGAAATAAAGAGTCTCTATATGATCACTAGGAGTTTTGATATCACCTGGGCCAAGTATTCGTTTGATCTAAATTTTCAAGATTTTGGCTGAGCTTGTGCATTATTCACGCTGAAAAAAATTTCTATCCTGTATATTTACCACATTTTTATTCGTAAATAATGTTTTAAAGCTACAGATATTAATATAGATATTTTGCAAGAGAAATCAAAGCTACTCGTGAGCCAAACTCGATGTCTTGCAGCGATCTGTGTGACTTTCTTGCAACTGTTGTTGTAGGTTGCTTTATTGTAGTTGCTGGAATGATACGGGATTTTTTATATGTATAAGCTGCTTTGATCTTACTGAATTCAATCTACTTCTGCAGAAAAAAAGATTTATTACTTAGTTGACAAATCAATATCTTCCGTTTACATTGACTCGACCTCACGTTTTTGAAGCAGTTGCATTACTTAGTGCATTTCGAGCTTACGAGTACGATTTTTGTCGTGATCGTGAATAGCAGAACTCATCGATTATGGAAAATTCCTTGTCAAAAATTTCATACGTTTCTATAAGTATTTAATTCATTTTTCATCCATCGAAGTGAAAAATTTCATTAAAAATGAACAAAACAATAATTTTATTATATTACTATAAATACTAATTTTGCCTAACAGATTTACTTTTTCAAATAACTATTTCAAGTTTTCTGCTAATCCAAATCAGCTTTATTCAATTATTTCACATGTTATGCATTATGAAAAGAAATTTTAATCGATGAAACTGTGCGAATAGGATTGTAATTGATAAAATACGAATAGTGAGCAAATCGTGTCATGTATTAATTTCTTAATTCTTCTCATGAAAGCAGTTTTAGTAACTGGTCCATCGATTTATTTCAAACAAGTTAGAAATTGAATTGAGGTTGCATCCATTTGATTTTAAGCATTAGAACAATAAAGGTTCGGCTTTTAAAGTTAGTATGTTTTTACGTTACCTGTAAATACAGTAAAATCATGTCAAGCAAAATAAATATTCTTTTAGACATTATTTCAAATTTTATGGTAAATAATAGTAAAAGTATTTTAATCACAATTTTTAAATATTATTATGCATGCACGGCTCGATTTTGACGAAAAGAAAATAAACTACTTTCGCCGTCAGGTATCACATCAAAGTGACACCACAGTCACACAATAAAAGCTTCCATACTTATACATCGACGTAAAAAGCATCCTATCTCTGCTTGTTCATTATTTGTGTATATCAAAGACTATACACAGTCAATATTAGAGAGGTAAATCTATAAAGTATTGTCTGTATATGGCGTTGAATACATGTATAAGGACAAAATTCAGATTCATTATAATGTCTAATAACATACATCATAATAGTAAATGCAAAGCATTTAACAATATAATAGTAATATATTGCTAGTAAAAAATATTATCAAAATAAAATAAAATATATTAAATCCTTACATTATGTATTATTGTATTATTGTTTGTAAGAATCCTTTTCATTTTTGTTCAATATATTAGGTACTATTATTATTATTATACACATATTGTTATAATTATTTTACGTTTTTATTGATAAATATTTAAGTATTTTCTATTTAAGATAATACAGTTTCTTATTTTATCTTTTTTTAATTATTGACTTTATAAAAATCGTAAAGAATCACAGACAAATTTTTAATAAAACCTCTTAATAAAAGCTAAATATAGGAAAAGATGTACAGGATAAATAGATTGTTATGAAGTAACTGACAAAAAAAATTTTAAACTCGTCACAAAAATTGTTTTAAATTTTATTTCTCCTTTATGAATCTGCTTTATTTTTATTTATATCAGTATTTTATCATTAGACTTTGAAATAATATTCATAAAAGACAGCCAATTTTAAAAACATATACTAATTATCTTTGAATATAAGTGCAAATTATAAATTATTAAATTTAGAATAAAAATTCCCAATGAACATGAGTAAAGTAACATACATTTATATTTAACGAGAAATATATGAATATAAAAGAAAATACTTTAAAACTATATAACTTCATTTTTTCTAAATTTATTATCATTATTATATTATTTAAATACTAAAATTTTAGACAATTAAAGCTAATATTCAATTTTAGTATTTTAAGCGAACCAGGCATTTTATACTTTTTTCTAGTTTTTGATAATAAATCACAGAGTCCCATGTGTTTATTGTGATCGATTCAATTTATACTTTAAGTGTTATGGATGTAATCTACAATTTAAATAAACGCTATTGATTGAACAACAGTATGTACGTATAGTCCAACATAAACGATCAATGGGCAAAATTAAGAGCATTATTAAAGGTTATACGAATAAATGCATAGATCATACAATAAATATAATTCACATATTCAAACCAAAACGTATTTAATAAATAAGCATCGATATTTAAATACTTTTAAATTACTTAAATTTTGATTTGCTTTTAGTTGTCTAATTACTATGCGAATATATTAAGGGTTATTAATTAAACAAGTATATTTGACTATCATACCTAAATTTTTAATTTAAAAAATAATTTAAAAAATATTTAATTATTGATTGCAAATGAGTAATAGATCGCTCAATTTTTAAAATGAATTTCATTTTTATTAGTACACGATTCAAAAGTTGATAATAATTCACCACAAGTATCAAATAATAAAAAAATTAATATTTAAATACTGTCCTTATTATTAATAAATTCTTTAATTTTACACATAAACAATTTTTCAGCTAATCGATTAAATATTATTATTTTGATGTTTTCAGGTCATTTTTTCCCTCAAAACATACAATTTTTTAAAAAATATTCGAAATAAACCTCGGGTCCTGTTTGCTATTCTGAAAATCACTATACATAAAGATAACAGACACACACGTTATCAATACATCGCAGATGTACCTATATTGGGGTGATATATTCCGATTTATTGAAGAAATTTACCTACAGATACAGATTTAAATAAAATAGAATGTCCACTGTAATCTATTCCGCACTGTCTCGCATAAATTTTCGTTGATTTCATGATTATTATTCGAGTGCGCAAAATATACTTAACCTCTACGAAAGTACCTCATTTTACAAACGATAAATCAATGCCTAATTGAAGTTTTTAATGTACAAGAGGTAAGTCGTAAAAATACTGATTTTATATGTCTTGGAGTTTTATGGAAAAAATGCTTAAATTACTTAATTATTGTTAGGATAAAATTCTATGCAGTAATGTCTACATTATAAATATTTAATATTATGATACATGGAAATTGACATATTTTATTGGTAGCTCGGGATTGTAATAGCCTTCTATTGAAATCACTCCAGTTTAATAGAAAACACTGAATAAATAATTTTATGTTTATAAAGTACTATAGTACAAGAAGAAAATTGCAATAAATAATACTTACATTTCGCGATATAAATTTGATGAAGTGCCTATGGCTTTACTAGTTGATTATTTATATTTTACAAATTTTCTGATGATCTATATTCGACATAATCATGAATTATAATTATACGAAGCAATTTCGCCAATAAAATATATTGTTAAATGGGTTGCTGATTCTTCTTTATTGAAAATTTAGTAAAAAATTTATTATATTAGTGAATAGGTTTGATGTATATGCATAGTTATATATAGGAGTTTAAATTTTTTTCTATTAATGTTACTACGATTTTTATCTTTTAATAATTTTAAATAATGTCTTTTATATTACTGAAATAGCATAAATATTTTGGCTTTGTATCAGCAATATTGGAGACGTATTTTATCTATAGATTTACACAAATGAAAATTAAACTATTAAAGTTGATGAAATATCCTGGGTTCACCAAAGTCAAATAAATTTTATATTAGATCCTATATGAAATGTGTGCTCTCATATAAAAATTTATGGAAAATTTAATCTTTTTTAACTGAGTCCAAATATTTTTTCAGCTTACCATAAAATAAGATAATTTCCTATTTAAAATGTCGTACTATATATTACACGCTATTTCTCTCTGTTTGTAAGCAGATTAATTATTAAAATTATTATCGAGTATTCATAAATTAAGTTTGAGGTGAATGGCCATGAAAATAAAGCGTGAAAAGCAAAATAAGATTTTATAATTATTCACTAGTGCAAGATAGAAAGATAGAAATTTTAAGCGAGTGAGATGGAGGCATGACAAAATGTGTTATCTTCCTATCTGTTTTAGCTTGTCCATTAGTTGAAACGGCGTCTCTTTTTCGATCATTTTCAGCCTTTCGCGTTCCGCATGATTAGTAGTGCGATAAACACGCAAATTATCAGAAAATCTCACGGCCTGTACTAAGTCTAAATTGCTGTGGGATAATACGCATTGTGCCCGTTTGTTTATCAATGATGGCTGGGTATACAGGAACATTGGGATTGTCGTCTTGATTCAACAATTGGAAAATGTTCGGAAAAATGATTGGCCGATACGCAAAGGAAAGAGTTTTCCGATAAACGATGTATCGAATGTTACTAGCCATGTATCATAAGTAAATTAATGCTGCTTTCGTGTGTACAAGGCACTATGAAACTCATTAATATTTATGTTAAAGTATATAAAGCGAGTTTATCGGACGTTGGTATACACATGGATTAGCGCGGTTTGTTCTCGATTCTATCGTTGAGTTTATTTTCAATAACCCATGATGCGCTATTAGAAGAATTTTAAGCGGGTAATGAAAGGTTTTACGACATGAATTTGTCTGTATACAGCACTAGCTTTAATGCTCACATAAAGAAGGCTTATCGAGAAACAATCAAATTTCACAGTACTTATAAGCTTGTAAATTCAGTATTCTAAATTTTTACGGCAGCAGTATTTGGTTAAGTATGGTTGCATACTTATAGTAAACTTTTTCTTTCATCGGTTACATTTTTTATACCAAAAATGATTTTCACCTATTGCTTAAATTTAATCACATCAAGATAAATCGCCAGAAATAGGAATAGTAAATTATAAAATCTACCCTCGATGTTCTTTTCACGTTTTGTATTAGTAACAGCAAAAAACATACATTTATTATACTCTTCGAAATTCCTATTTGCTCATGGAATCCGTTTGTATGAACCATCAATCGCTGAACTTTGCATTTGCATTGTACTTACAAAAAAGAAATTCATTTTTCTTTTAGCGTATCTGAAAACGTAATAAAGATCGCATTCAAATTTTACGCACATGCACTTTTAACAATGTAAAAAAGTCCTCGCGCGCAAGATACAAAATAATATGAGGTCAAAACGAGTAGCAGCGCAACTGAAAAGGGAATAAAGAACGAAGAACAGCCGCGCGTGCAGGTCATACGAAAATAGCTAGTGGATCCGATCATCATACACCCGCGCATATATGTATCGGTGCACGAGGTCAGGTGCAGATGGGTAAGCGCTCATACTGACACAACGGATGAAGAATCCGCGTAGATAATCAGTTGAGTTTTCATTTTTCTTCGGATTAGCTCGGCTGAAATGTGGGAATTCAATATCAACGTTATTTTTCTCATTCTCGAGATCGGATCTGTTTTTTATTTACTCCACAATGCGTATACGTGCGTGCACAGCTACGCGTGGGTTTACTCTGACAAGTATGAAAAAGAGTAAATGCTGATAAATTGAAGAGTTGTTTACCGTTTTTAATTTTACAGAATATTTTTTTTAAAAACAAGAATCAGTTTATATATCTAAAACGAGATGATGGCTAACGGATTATATTCAAAGGAACAAATATAATTTCATGAAAGCTTTATAAGTATCGTTATCTAATTAGTGATTTTCTAGAAATTTTCAATTCATTCGTGATAAAGATTATCAGATTTCATTATTTCATCAAAAATATATATTTTCATTTAGAATTAAGTCTCCCATTCTATTTTGAATTGTTTTATAAATTAAATTTTGAAAATTGATTCTACTTTAAGATAAATGTAGAAAATTAATAAAATGTTAATTGGAATAAATTTGAAATTTTTCTAAAATACTTTTATAAAGTGAAGCTTTATTCAAAATCAAACTTTAATCGAATAATTTTATAAAAATGGGTACGTTTTGAGTATGATTAATGTTTCAGGCCTAATTCTTGTTTTTATACATTAATATTTGTATGTTTAAATACTTACATGAGTTTAAACATTAATTTAATATTGCCTCTGAAAAAGATCAATTGAATTTGCAAGCTCTAGCCGATATTGTCATAACTCTTCCATTACTATTGCATTATTATCGTTTGTACGAAAGTTTATTATTCGTAAATACGATGAAATGATAAAAATAGGTTAAGTAAATATCGTAGCGAGGATAGTAACTTTAAATTAAATGTAAAAAATACGAGGATCGAACGAATAAATATGAGAGAAGACGCAAAGAAATTATTAGAATGAACCTGAATAACGTCGGTAGCAGATTGCGAACAGTTAGTTGGCTCTATCTGCAATATTCACTCTTAATTTCAGCTGAAAATCGATTACACGAGCTGAGAACAGTACGAGCCGCGCCTTCAAAAGCTTCCTTAACAGAATGGTAAATGAAATGCAGCGTTCACGGTCGATTGCGTTATCGAACACTCGCGCGTGTACGGCGTTTTGATGTATGCCTCTTGCGCGAACGGTAGCCAAACGAACAAAGTTATAATCTCATAAATTTTTTCGCAAGAGACCCATACATTACAGTTAATAAAGTGGCAGCGTTTCAACGAATGCAATTTTGCTGTCGAAGCCAGCATCGAGTGTATTGTTGAACAAGACTTTTTTGAATGCTGCTGGAAAAATTTAAGATTTTCTGGTAAAATGCTTTTTTCTTCTTTTCTCAGTTGGATTTTCTTCATTCAATTTATACGACT
This sequence comes from Platyscapa corneri, assembly GCA_018907185.1. Classification (NCBI taxonomy): domain Eukaryota; kingdom Metazoa; phylum Arthropoda; class Insecta; order Hymenoptera; family Agaonidae; genus Platyscapa; species Platyscapa corneri. The sequence continues at coordinate 5,838,404 of JACCHW010000011.1, read as the reverse complement.
GTTTTTAACTTTCTTCAATACTATTATTGACCGACGATTCTGATATGGAAACAATATATTGTTTTTTGTATAACAACATTATATTCATTGCTTATTATTAGTTATTTTTTAAATTTAAATAGCTTGTTTTCACTCAATAGTTCTATGCGAACTATAAAGTAAACTTGCATTTTAAGCATTTACTGATGTCAGCAATTATTTGAAAAAGTTTGAGTAATTTATAATAATGATGTAAATTATTCTGCGTGATTAAATAATTTAAAATACTCTTAAATATGTAATTAAAAATTTATCTTTTAATGCATATTATAGAAAAGTATTGATCGAGAAAAAATAAATACTATAAAAATTAGTTTTCTTTATTGTTTCAAATAAATTAGTCGTGGATGTTTCTAAATATACATGCTAAATTTACAATTATTCATCAATTCAATATAAAATTAAAGAGAACAGTATTTTTGAAAGAATGGCAGATAGAAAATTTCTTGCAGTTTTCATATTTTTCAAGAAATACAAATTTTCAGCTATAATATATAAAACGAACAAAAAGGAATAACAGTCTGGAATAATATTTTACGTTCCTATGCAAGGTGAAAAAATTCCAATATAGGCTCGCAATATTCAACATGAGACAATTTTAAGGTTTCGCTTTTCTTAAGTGTTTTCTTCGTTTTTATACCTATTTATTTCACGCATTTCGCTACCAGATATCAGTTGAGATGCCATTCTATAATCTGAACAATTCGAGCTTTTCCCCAGAGTTCTCCTTTACATACTCTTTATGTATATAAGTGTATATATGTGTTCGTATTTACACACATACACATGTAAATTTATATATGACACAATAAGCTTCTCTTACACATTGCAAAAGCTTGCGTGCAAATTTCAACTTTAACGCATATACGTAGCCACATATTTTCTGGGGATTGGTGAACATGCATACATACATATATACATGCACATATAACAACGCACACACGCACCCTACTTTCGATAGAGTCTCATAAAATCCAACTGCTTCGACAAAGCTTATGAGAGAAGAAAGAAGAAAATATAAGAAGAAAATATGAGAAGAAAAAATAAGAAACAGAGAGAGAGAGAGAGACCGATTGAACGAAAGAAGCGGCAATGAATACGAAATTTGCTTTTCGAGAAATGAAGAGAAGGGGGTATGAAGAAGTCGATCCAAACCTATTTCGTACGTGCGAGAGGAAGAGAAGAAATAATAGCTTACGCAGAGAAAGAAAAACAGAAAGTAAAAGAGAAAGATAGATAGACAGAAGATAGATAGCTAAAGTTAGAGAAACAAAAATGCGGGAAATACATGAAAAAGGGTAGATACAAGGAAAACAAGAAGAGAAGCCGAGAATAGGCTGTAGGAGGGCAGCTGCAATATTCTGTTTACTTTTGTAAATTTATATTGAATTTCTCGCATACTTTTATCGTGGCTACTTCTGGTGGCTTTGTATACGTCCTTATGCTTTTCACAATATCTTCTCATTCTCTTTATTTGCCAAGCATATAAACCCACCCGTAAAAACAATGTCGGAGCTACTTTTAATGTTGTTGTAAGGGATTTTGAAATGAAGAAGGAGAAGAGATGATCCTCTACTGTTTTTCTTCTACTTCTGTTTTAATCTAAGTTATATCTAATTTTTATGTATGCATCGTAGAGAATCGATTAGATTTGGATCTTCTTTATTGGGCACGTAAAGTGTAAATTCCTCCGAAGATACAGAATAACACTTGGTTTTTCTTATTTTTTACTTGCATTGAAACATTGTTTTGCTTGCTAAATACGAAATTCATTTCACTTCATAATTTATGAAACTCGCAGATTTCACATTGAAATATTAAATTTTCATTCTTTACAATATACTCGATATTCAACTATTTTATAATATATAATTCAGATAATAGAGGATTCGGAAATTCTAAAATATCGATTATGTGTGTACTTAGATTTTTTTAAATCGATAGGCAATTCCTAAAATGCGTGTAAAGTTTCCAACATTCTTATAGATTATCAAAAAAAGTCTATCAAGTATCCGAGAATATAGTAACAATTATACTATTTCAATTTTGTAATACATTTGTGAGCTTTCGAAAAAAGTCATTTAATGATGTTATCGTAAATGAATCTGTTTTAAATTTTAAGTGGATAAGTAGATAAAGTTTGTACTCGACAGACATCTCATTTAAACATTTTGCGGATTTCACTATGAAAGTTCCTAGATTTTCTACTTTGCATAATCTTCCAATTCTTGTAATTAAACTTTTAATTTTTTACAATTAAAAATTGCATGTAAATTAAACTGTAAAAATCGATGCCTGAAGCTTGACACTGCTTATTCAACTTTAAAAAGTTACAAGATTTTAATTGTTTAAATTTTGCAAAAGTTAAAAATATTTAAAAAATTTGTTAAATTTGCTAACTTAAGACTTGAATTCTCGCTTATTTGCCTTAGATTTTTAATTAAACTAAAAAATATCGATATGCCATATGACAATTAGTTAGTGTTATTAGTTTTGTGATTTTCATGCACTTATATTCTTATTCTCTTTCATACTTTTGAGAAAACTTATATCAAATGCTAAAACGAGTATAAAATTTAACACGAGTAAGTCAAGTGAGTTATACATGATATTTTGTAATGTAATATTAAACTCTGTTTTAAATAAAATTGAAATCAGTTACGACTACAAGTTACAATATATAACTTTCCTATAAATTACACGTTGTTCATGTATTATTTAAATGCGCTGACATATTTATTATAAATTTCGATGATTTATTATCAGATATAAAGTTATTAATCTCTAGTTTTGAAATTAGCCATGTGACTGCGTTAATATTTAACAATTCAAACATCTTCCAAATAGCATCTTAATGAACACAAATCAAAAAGATATAAGATAGAAAAGTTAGAGTATCTCGATGAAAAATAAAGCGGTGCATCGTCATTGTTTTTTCTTTTATGTAAAATACAAAGAGAAAGGGATGGAGAAGAGGATTTTCGTTCTTTCACAAGCACGTCATCTGGCTAGTGTCCAAAGGAGCAACGCGCATGGTATTATCACCGAAGCTGTTTATTTCCCATGCGCCATAGAACGTTCAACCCCAAATGAAAGTATTAAAAATAAAAAGCTCGCAAGCTCTCCACCCTTACATTATCTTAACTACTCTCCGTGTGAAAAGAAGCGTACAGTCTTGTCTCCCGTCAGTTGATATTAAATACTATTTACATACGGACGAGCGAGTTATTCGTTATCTCGGACTTAAACTTTCAAACTAATTATCATTAATTAGAAAAGTTGGCCTTCGCGCGCATTTCCTGTTTCACTGTTGCAGATACTTGTGCATGCGTTACTCTCGTACTTGCTGGGTATGCATATCTATACAAGTGTGTTTGCGTGTGTGCGTGTGGGTGTTGGTGTGCGCGCACGCGTATTTATTCCTGTGTTTGGGTATGCATAGTAATGGAAACTTTTCGGTCGCGCTGGTGGTAAACGGAGCTTCTCTGTAGGTGATAAATCACACTCTACCGTTTTGTGTACGCGTACCCTCGCAAAATAATCACGCCGAAAATTTTACCACAGACGAGTCTTTGAAATTTCTTTTAGCTTAGACTACTTCGGAAACTTGGAGATATTTTATTATTAATATTATAAAGCGTAAATCTTATAAGTTTTAGAGAAACACACAGTGGTAGCAGGCGACAATACTGTGGGCTGCTAAAAATTAATATCTACAGCTTTCTTAAAGTATTATAAGTTGTATAAGTATGTAAGCTTTTATTAATGTAAATATGATGAATGCTATCTATTATACCAAACACCGTTGCTTTACAAGTATACCTTTGTAGCTTTCCGAGAGAAATTGAAAGGCGCGAGACTTTAAATACTGGCGTAATTTTTCAATCAGTAAATAATTTATATAAAGATAATACTTTCTCATAAAATAGTTTGAAGAAGATACATTTATTCATAACTTTGAAATATTACAGTGTCAATATTCATAGGCGGACGATAATAATTCATTCTAGGTGCCATAAATGTTTGTGAAATCTATTGGCGAATGGTGTATTAATTACTAAAATTAAACTAAACTTCAATGTGTAGCCCAAAGTTATTTAAACGTTAGATGATTATTATTTTGTAAAATTCTCAAAAATGTTTAATTTTCTCATGTAGTTCATTGTTTCGGAACGTTTAAAAGCTTAAGCTTACGAGTAAAATGAGCGAGTGCCCAAGGCAAAAAGATTACGGTACCGTTTTTCCTTTTCTTATATAATTCAAGAGAGAAAATAGAGAAAAAGAAATTACGCTAAGTATCGGTGTAAAATACGGCTGATCGGTGCTTTTTTGGAGAGAGCAAGAGAGCGCAACTCAACAGTAGCGTATGTCATTCGAGCTTTGACTGCCGGAAAATGAAATTGCATCACAACTTGTGTTGAACGAAATATAGTTGCTCTTTCCCCCCCCCCCCTCTCTCTCTCTTTAGTGCTCTCACACGACGAAGTTCCGACCGATACCAGCACAGCCGCCGCAATAGAAAAGAGGAAGACAAAAAATAAAGAACCGACCAGTTTTTTCCCATTCATTCTTCTTGGTGTTTTGTCGAATAAAAAATTTCGATTTTTCCGATAGGAAATAACATGACGGAGCACTAATGAAATGACGTAGTTGAAACTAGTCTGCGGTAACATAGAGTAGAAATTTATTTCCTGTATTTCTTTCTCCAAGCTTTGAGACTAAAAACTACGTGTTTTTCACAATATAAATAAAAAAAGCAAATTCGTCCTTTCTGCAGTTTGCCGAGATAGTTTTACAAGGAAATGTGATGTGCGCCCTACTTTCGTTGAAAACCTTAAACGAAGCATAAATGTCACTCTTCTTACTAACAACTCATGCCATGCGTTCTTCTGCGAAACTTAACGTTTTTTCCGATTGGAAATAACGTCGCCGCGCTATAATAATTTATCATCGTAAATTTATCCTAATTAATGATGCGCTGATTATTGAGTTTTTGATAAATGATATTACTTAAAAAAAATACCGGAGAAAAGATAATACAAGAACTGACGTGTTTTCGTTAGCGTTATTCTGTGCTTCGTAGTCACTGAAATAGTAGACGAAAATAGTAGATATAAACAGTCGACATGCTGGGTATAAAAAATTATAATTAATTTTGTGAATATTTCTTCTAATACATAAATACTCTATCATATCACAAAATATAATTTGTTATTTGTGTGGTTGTAAAATTAAATTTTTATTCTAAATTCCAAGCGTTGATTCATTCTAGTTTTTTTATAATTTAAGCTTCAGTTTTATCATCATATTTTGATGAAATATCATAGACGAATAAATTATCTTTAATTAAATTTAATTAACAAAAAGCTTTTAGTAATTATCCGATATCACACAATTTCCGTTAATTTTCGAAAATGCGTTATTTCGAGAAGAAGTAATTTTTTCTTCGACAACCTTTATCGACAAATTTTGATTTTTTACCAAAAGGGAAAATTTAATACTTTCCATCGACACGAAACACTAGATAAGTTTTTAAAGGGAATTCGTAAAATAAGTGTCCTCCTCTCATTCCCGTACACTTTCAAAAATTTTCATTCGATTGAGAATAAAGAGTCGCATAATAGAATGCAGACGGCGCGGCGCGAATGCGAAACTCGCGATGGAGCATTTTTGTCTCTCTACGTAAAGTAGAAAAAGGAGTGGAGTGATCACGAAGAAAATGACCGGGCATTCGCTCGCCAGCATTCGCGAGTAATCGATTCAATTTCGTTCGACGTGTACTTATTAGAAGGATCAGCCGAGTCGACGGCGTGGAAACAAGTTTGGTGCAGCCGCCGAGAGAGATGCCGCGAGTGCAACGTCCCAACAGCTCCATTCGACAGAGAGAGAGAGAGAGAGAGAGAGAGAGAGAGACGGAGAGGAGGAGAGTGATCCTAGGCGCTGAATTCTCGTCGAGGAGCGCGCGAGGACGATCGATGGACATTTATACCAGCATGTGACAAGTACGGCACTCCGTGCGCTTGGCGAAGAGGCGAGGCTGCTTCCTAGTGTCACGATATATGCTCTTTTCTGCCTTTTCACGGGCTTCGATTACGACCAACACTCGCTCCCACCGCAGCGGATTTGGAAAAAATTGACGCCACTGTCTGAGTCGCCGGGAGGTGAGATGAAATTTTAGAAATTGAGAGATCCTTGTCTGCGTGATCGATCGGTTGATGGGAATTGGGATGATAATGCGCAAGCGGATCGAGCATTGGGTGGGAGTTATCGAGAAATTTATAAAGGTACATACAGTCACTTGGGATGGTATGATGCCGATCATGATCTTGAATATTTTTTAACTCGAATTGATTTCACTTTACCGTAATCTTTACCTAAGAACTCGCAATGCAATTTCCCGAGAATTTTTCATGTGTTTTTAATTTTATTTAATTATATGTCTTTCAACAGATGCAGCTACTGATTATTATTGAGGGCTATCGTCAATTTATTACAGCTGCACGGTAACTGAAGTATTCAAGAAGATATCGATTAATAACAATGCTTGTGTTGTGAAAATTGAAAATGCTTATTTTTAGGCTCAGTTTTTCAACAAATATCTGGAGAAAGTGATCTAACAAAGGAAGCAGTTCTGTTACAGCCTCGTACACGGCAATTAAGCTATAATTTTCTCCTTGGCTTTTTGTGAGTTACGTACCGAATTAGATCAAAGTTTCATTTCTTCCTAAAAACAAACGTACGTCTTTTTATTATCGTTTCATCATTTTACATCTCTCCTATCTTGTCCAACCTTTTTCCTCGCGTTCACGTCTTGTAGTCAACTGCTCTTGTTGTCCGAAGCTGCAAATTCTGCATGGAAAACGCGACTGTTGTGGGAGTTCCAAGGGACTCGCCAACAGAAATACTCGTCGAGCTTTATTCTTCTGATGTTAGACTTAAGTCCGAGATTTTCCCAGGCGAAAAAACGTCCATTTTCAATCTCTGGCGCGCGAACCTAAGAGCTGAGCCGACAGTTTTCCGCTCTCTTTTATGCTGGACGCGTTGCTCCAAATGCTACGGCATACCCAATTTGGCATCGGGGCTCTACGTCGCGCAGTAAGAAGAGCACGAGCTAATATGTGAGGATATTTTTCACCCGCAATTCTTTCCGACAGCTGATTTCTTTTATTCGGGCGATGGGTAAATTTTATTGTAAGTACTCTAATAGAACTAATTAGCGTTGACGTTGAGCTGGATGGTAATGAGATTATCTATACTAAAATTTCAGTTAATCTTTAGAGAAGTTAATTGACCGTAATAATTACTGAAAAAATGGTTTACTTTTTCTGGGTGAGAGAAACGATTTTTCTCGTGTTTTTAAGAATTAAAAGTGAAATAACGGTAGCTGAGAAAGCGGCTGCCAAGGAGTTTTCTCTCTCTCTCTCTCTCTCTCTTAATAATTAATAAATCTAACTAAAAAAAATAAGTTTAACTTTTCCCATTTTGCAGAAAATGAAATTTATAAATATTGGCTTTTTATTTCGCAATATGTATGCAAAACTGCCTTATACTCTTTTGTGCCTTCTGAGTGCAATTATGTCACCCATGTGCTTTTTCACTTTCGTACCGAACTACATTCTCCACTTATATATACATACATCCCGGAACTTTCTAAACGACTATTTTTATATTAATTTCAGGTATGAATTTTATTTATCTACACACTCTCGAAATGAGTTTAGTCTCTAACATCATTGTGTTTGAAGTCCGATTCCATCGACGGAATATGCGATTCATAAATTTCAGAACACGTTTCATTAAATTTTTACTACACGTCACTGTTGCCCGTATACCGAATAAAGTCAGAATTACAATGCGTGTTGGAGGAGCAAGATATTTCCCACTGAATGCCGCAGGTTTTAAAGTGATTCCGAATAAGTTGCTTAATTTAAAGTAATTATAATAAATTTTAGTTTATGTAAATAGCAGCAGTTTAAAATGGAAAAAACCGCGAATATTATAAAATAAAACATTCAGCGTGTTCCCTGAGCATAGACACCCTAGATTCTTTAAATTGCACCGACTGAAAAACGTCGCTAATCGAATCATCAGTTTGCGGCAACGAGTATGGTAAAAAAAATTTCACCCCGAGCCAGCTGTCACTGCTTCGAAAAAATATATTGGAAATTCTTAGAAGGAGAGGTGCGCAGGCCTGAAGCACGTATAATAAGAAAGCAGCAAGCCGAAAGCTGGAAGTGCATTTAGACATAGGACTCGGGAAGAAAAGCAGCGTAGGGCGGATGCAGCTGAATAAAGGCGACGGGTGAGCTTCTTATCGGCCTCAGTAGTTCCGTAAATCACGCGGCCGCGGACACGAGCTTCTATAGCTATATGTAGCATCTTCAGCGCGGACTAATGGACCGCATCCCCCCTTTTCCTCTTTTCGCCTGCTTCGCGCAAAACGAACTTCCTCGCGGTTTTCCGTGCGCGCCTCTCTCCAGTATTTTTCCCTTTTGCGCGGAAAGAAGTACTCGCGCAGAAAATAGCTCCCGTCGTGGCAAAGTTGGAAGAAGGAGATGCAGGGAGGCTCATTTCCACGGAATGAGATTCTCTGTCCCGTTTTCTTTCTTTTACCTTTTTTCCACCCTTTTCGTCTATTGCATTCGCGCAGCCTCGCGTTGACGGTTTTATTTTTCGAAAAGAATGTACCTCGAGCCAAGGAAAATAAACTTTTTGTAGTATATCCCTCTTTTCTATCTCTCCCTTCTTCTATTTCTCTCTCTCTCTCTCTCTCTCTCTCTCTTTCTCTTTTCGTTGTTCATTCTTTATAGTTATTCCATTGTAGCTTAAGTGAGTGGATAATAATAATTGCATTCATTCATATGCTTAATCTACTCTGTTACATCTGTTTAATAATAATACACGCCTTGTCTAGTGGCATAAATTTTAACTTAAAAGATCAATTACTTATATATTTGCTCTTGTATAATTCTTTCGTCTGTATTTTATTGAAGCACTAACACAAACTAGATAGTGAAATTTGAGTTGAAACATTTTTTTATTCAATATAATCTTGCTTATCACGAGTCATCGTAAATATTATGTTTGATGTATTTTCACGCTAGTTTATTAAACTTGAAATTTTTATCGTAAAAAAAGAATAAAATATGTCATAAGAGATACTGAATGATTTTTTAGTCCCTATCAATTACGAAAAATTTTCATTAATTATAATTTTAATTGAAAATGAAATACTTATCAGCTATTGTATACGTTTATTATTAGGTGAGAAATTGATTCAATTAAATCCTCAGTAAATAATACGATCAGCTAGACTATTAAACGTCCATTACTAAATGATTAATTAATTTGGCTTTAATTAATAACAATTAATCTCAAAATAAAGAATAATTATTGTATTCTATTAAAATTTTAAACAATCAAATAAAATATTGCATTTATACTCATTGTATTATTTATATAAAACGTAACGATAAATATTTTGAACTTATTGCTTATACGATAAAATTTTATTTTTGTGCATTAAAAACGCATGTTTATATTTATTATTTATAAAGTAACCACATTATTCCACTAAACATTTATACTTTTTTTATTTCAGCTTTTAATCAGATGCACTTTTTATAACTTTTCTATCAACTTATGTTAAATTATAAATAAAAATGTTTTGAAATTTTGCATTTACAGTATTAAAAACTGATTACATTTATCGAATTAATAAAAACAAGTTTTTCTGTATTCGCATTTAGAATAGATATATGTATATATATATTATTAATTAAATATTCTGTGGCTTTAATAATATACTATTAGTAAATATTTTTTAAGATATTGAAGAAATTTACAAACAAATAACCAGTATTTTTTAAATAAAAAACTGCGTAAATTATTTAGTTAGTTATGAACTAAATAAATCAGAATACTACTTTCAAAAATTTAAAAACTTGTATGCACACTTTTTTGCAGTATTATCGACGAGTTTTCCTCTGTCGTTTCAAATTGTTTATACGTATTAATGATTCGTAGTACGTCTCTTTGACAAACCAGGTGAACACTAAGTCAAATGTCAATTATGGAAATTAACCAAAAGTCCCCTAATCTATTAAAAAAAATTCTAAGGCAACTAATAAACGAGAGAAGTCAACAAAAAATGATAAACATAATTAACTAATTTTATACCGTGATTAGTATAATTCGTCTCAACCTTGAAAATACACGACGACAGTCCTGCTGTTATGGGTCCGGGAGAAAATACACGGACCGGTATACTGCCGCCTTCATTAAATCTCTGTAACCCGAGGAGCCGACATTTCTCATTTCGCTTGTGTATATATAATAAAATTGGTAGTCCTGGGTCACAGCTTGCAGTTAGTCTCAATATTTGCTGCGAACTCACGAGAGGGCTAAGCGGCTAAGGTATATGTATGCATAGAACGCCCCGCCGCATGCAAGCTTCAGCGAATCTTGGCGTTATGTGCAGTTTGCGACCATATTAACACTTGCACTTTAATTTTGAAAGCTGTTGCATTTTTTTCGTTTTGACATTTTTACATTATTGAAGTCGTAAGCTCTTCGTATTTGTTACTTTTTCATAATTCTACATGCGTGATTATTGTTTCCGATTGAAAGGCAAGTATTTTCTACGATGTGTTACTGAAACGATTTCTTTAATTCTCGCATAATCTTATACATAAGTAAAAATTGAAAAAGAATTAGTGGACTGATTGAATTATTCAGTTATTCTAGATTTCTATTCTTTCTGCGAGTTAAGCAAATATTTTAGCATAAATTTCTTTTTGAAATACTCCTTTATTTCGGTTGGTATTAAATTGAACGCTTCAGCTCAATTATTATTTTAAATATTACGCTAAATAATACGAGTAATGCATCCAAAAAAAGAGACTGAAAATTTTGAATGAATTTACGTAATTTATGAAGAATTACAAAATTCGAAAACTTTCATATTAATGAAATAAATGTTATCGTGAATCTATTTTATTCGAAAACTTAAAATTACATTATTTATATGAAATGAATATAAAATTGCTTAAAACTCTAGGTTTTAAATATATAATAAAACATACGATTTCAGTTATTAAACAAATTATTAGCTGAAAAATCCAAATAACAAATAAAAGTATCTGTTTTTTTCATTTGATTTTATTACGTTTTAACGCAATTTACCGAATCTAAGCATATTTTTCGTACAATTATTACATATTTCATTCATTTAAAATTTTTCAATAATTAATTTTATGATGTTTAGAGTAGTATTTTAAAAAGTAGTAAGGATATATCTAACAAAAAATTGTATAATTTTACTAATGGACTCCAAACGAGGTTTTTTCTACAATATTCAATGTATTTTTAACACTTGAATAAAAAGTTTAAAGAGAAAAATGGGCGCTAATTTTTAATTTAATTTTTCAGAAAATGTTAATTTCGAAATTATTGTAAAAAGAAATATACAATTATATCATGATAAGTAGCATTAAATATCGGACAAAAACTAATAAATATCAGCAGTTGCTTAGACAATGTATTCTAAAATTAAACTGACAAAACTCGAATATGTAAGTGTATATGTGCAGCCGCACGTTTCAAAGAGTAAGAGAATGAGAGGTAAAACACAAGAGCAGGCAGAGGCTAAGGTCGGCAATATTACGACGTCGTCGTAACTGTAGTCGTCGGTTGCAACGGACGATACTGTCTCGGCCTCGCCGGAAGTAATTGCGGAAACGGCTCGAAGCAGACAGTCGGGATTCCGGATTTACGTCGACCACTTCTCCTGATACCAACCAACCTAACCCGATCCCCCTTTCCTCTCAACTCCGTATACCTATGTATATGGATCTTCGCTCTGGTCCACCGTCGACTTGCCACTATTCAAGAGGAAACGAGAGAGAGAGAGAGAGAGAGAGAGAGAGAGAGAGAGAGAGAGAGAGCAGAGTCATAATATCCATAAGAACGCGAGTAGTAACAGCCGAGAATGCTTAGCCGTAGCAGAATGGAGGGTCACTAAATACACGAAGCTTATGTTAGTAATGAATGGGAGGAGAAAGCTTTCGGTTAAATTTTTACCGCAATAAGGACGGTTGTTCGTTTGTTCGTCCTGTTTATGGATTTGTTTTTTCGTCTGGTATTTTATTGTTAGTGGCTTGGACTGGAATTAATTCAAAGACCTATTCGTTTTGTATTTCAAAAGACAAGTCTTGCTTTTGGTTCACGATGAAGTCAACGTGAAGAAAAAAGCATAAATATTTACGCTTATATAAAGAATCAAAAATATTCTATTTTTTAAGTACTTCTTTTTAGATTATTTACTAGCGAGTATTCAGTAGCATTACTTTAAAAATGTGTGCAATAATTAGAATAGGTTCATTAGTTGTTGACAAATGATATTTCTAAGGCGTGTAAAAGTTACAACGCACTTATTAAAATTTAAATTAGATATGTCAAAGATTATTCTGTTTTTCTTGGAATGAACAACAATTTTATTTAATATAAACATACCAAAAAGAAACTATATATTGATCTCGAGGTAAATAAATAAAATTCAAAGTTCGTAATTCAATATTACACAAAAAAATACTTATTTTTTCTGCACTTAATTCAATAAAGAAATCAATTCATTTTTTAAAAGTAATTTTCCAATAAATAAATTTATATATTTTAACTGAGTATAATGAGAAAAGTAAGTCTAGTAATTCTGTAAAAATTTGTTCCTAACAAAGTATTTCTGACAGAATAAAAAATAATTTAGGTTCATTAAAGCATAAAATTATTATAAAGGTTATTTTAATAAATATAATATTTAACATATTATAAATATTGCAGAAGATTTTGACAAAATATTTATAATATTGGAAATGTGAACTTACATTCATAAATGGCTTAATATGGTTCGTCAACGTATGCTATTCTTTATAATGTCCATTGATTTTGTTTATATTAATAATATATTATTATGAATTATAGATTTAAATAAATTATATATAATTTACCGATTTTTCTTATATTTTTATTAGAAGCCCCCATTTTTAATTTATACATTAATTGTAGGAAAATGTATTTCTTCTGAGTAAAAATATAATAATAATTTATTACTTTTTTTTAATATTGAACGATTGTTATTATTATAAATTTTATAAATTAATAATCTTTTATGTTACAGATAGTATAATAAATTTGATATTTATAAATTATAAAATAAGATGCAAAGTTATCTTAAATTTTATTACCTATAATATTTTATAAAATTTTTTTAATTTTGAAATTTATATTCAATGATGTTGATGGATTTTTTAAAGTTTTCTAGTGTTTGTAAAGTTATTTTTTCTTTTTAAATTAAAATTTCTATACACTCAGAAATTTAAATGTATTCTTTAAATTAATTTTAGAAAGAAGTAAATTTCGTATTGTAAAAATGTGTTACGATAATAATTAGCTCCTTAATGTTATTGAATAAAAACGGCTGAGCCTATTGCTATTCTGTAAATAAATTTATAAATTTTCAACAATATTAGAACTTCAAGTATACCTGTTTCCTTTGCGGTACACTAATCAAACAAGAATATAACCCTATATATTCGAAGTCAAAAGAAAAATTGCTTACAAAGGAAACTTGGCGTGCCTTATTTCGCCTGGAAAATTGTAGAAAGCAAAGGTCTCCTTTGTGTTCTATACTTCCAAACTATAAAAACGAAGAGGAAAATAAAAGGTCGGAGCATGATGAGATAAAAGAAGCCAAAAAAGAAGCATTGAAAAGCGTTCTGGAATCTTGAGAGAGACCAAGAACTCGAAAAATCTCCCGACAACTCTCCTTTTCGCTTCTTCCTATTTTGCATTGGTGCATCATCGTGTCTCGTATTTGCGTTCGTCTTTTTCGAAAAAGTCGAATAGGTGTGATTATTTATATAACGACTGAAAATCATTTCAACTGGCCTACGAGGACCATTGACTAACTCCCATGACCTCGGATACTCTTCCTTTTTCCTCTTTTTTCTTTTCTTTTTTGCGTCAAGTTGCACTTGATGCAATTGTCATTTTACTTGGTATTTCCTTTGGGATTCTTGTGGCGTATGCGCTTGTATATCTCGAGATAAGAAGCGCTTTTAGAACGAGATTTTCGAAACATTACTAAAGTTCCAAGTGGAGACAGTTGATATGGGAAATTTGATCCTGACGTTGGTACATTCTTTTCTATTGATACTCTCTCATGCAGTACAATGTTGGATTATAGATGATAATTCTTAAAGGATTTTCGTGATTCTTGGAAGTTTATGACGAAGTGCTAACAGGAAGAAAATTAAAACGTATTATAAAGTTGCATTTTAATATAAAGCTATTGTAATACAAAGCTCAGATTCAATTGTCAAGGACTAATGAGTTTTAGATTTGAATAAAAAACAATCTACATTGCGATAAATCATAACTTGTGCATAAAAATATTTTGCAGTCTTATCCGAAGCATTTTTGTTATAAATATTGATTTTTTATTTTTTAATGCGCGCAGCATATTCTAAATTGATTTACTTACTCATTTGACCGATAAAATCCAAAATAAAGCAAATACGAACGGCGTAGAGGAAAATAGTGTTATGATATCGTGAAGCATCTTTCACCATTTTCATACTATTACGTCCCCTTTTCACGTTTATTCAAGAGCTCAGAATGTCGACAGCATTTTCAAAGCTCCATTAGATCTCTAATTACCTGTACACATTAGCTCCTATAAAAAGAGTTCCATAAAATGGCTAAGGGAATTGGAAAAGGCAGCAAAGCCCATAAAAGTGTAAGCGTGCCTTGAGCTATAATCCACCAGGGCAAAATAAGTCGCTTGAAAGTTCATAAGAAACGTAGCCAAAAGCCACTTCCCGTCGCGGAAAACATCCACACGGATATACGCAATCGTCGCGACGGCAATCCACGGAAGTTGGCCTCGTGCAGAGAGTATCAAACCACTTTATTCCATTAGCGCCGACCGCAGAGCCGGACGTGCACTCGAGTAGCAGCGAACCGGAAAGCGTTTTCATCTACAAGTGGAAGCGCAGAACGGCTCGAGATCTTTGGAACGGCCAACTTCGCGAGGTCTTTGCGCGCTTCGACACTCGCGTATCCCGCACACGTTGAGGCAACGTAACGCCGTGACGCCTCAAGAGTACCTGTAGGCGCCTTTTATTTATTTTCCGTATTTATTCGTCCTATAACGAAGACGCTACTGCTGAAGAGTGCGCGCCGATACTCATCATTCCGATTTATTTATCTCGTTTCAGTGCCGCTTGACGACTAGAAAATATGATCCGACCGTTAGGCTATAAAGGCGAGATAAGCGACGAAATACATCGGACCTAAAACACCCGAAGGCAGCCACTATATTTGATGGACGGTTTCGAATCAGGACAGAAGAAAATTTAGAAACGATATTGACATTCGTCAGTATTTTATCGCTAAAAAATAACGGTATCCTGTACATGTACTCTAGAAAAATTGTACCTACTTTGAACGACGCATATCTCTAGACGAATGTAGGCGATTATTAGTTTTTCTTAAAAGTAAGATGTGTCAAATTCTTGTTCTTTATTAATAATTGGAATTTTCAAGCAGACCATAGCACGTGAAAAGTTGTAAGAGTAAACGTAAAATTTTGACATTCAAAGATTCAGCTTTTGTATTTATCTTCGAAACATCTCAATATTTCGCATACCTCTTATTTTAAAAATAAATTTTCAAATCTCTCAAAATACTTGAGTATGTTTATGTTTGTAAATTACCTTACATAAATAAAATACTCTCTTCCCAATGTGAATTTTCAATTATTTTATTTTGTCATTACGAGTACCAGCAATTACTTTTAATATTTTCGCGAATCGATAAATCATTCATAAAAGGTCAAAGTGTAATAAAAATTATACAAGAATACGAAGAAATAAGTTGAAATATTATAAGTCAAGTCAACATAAATCATTATTTCAATTACAACTTTTATCGCTTCCAGTTTCTCGTCCAAAAAAAAAAAAAAAAAAAAAAATAAAAAAAATTAATACACCACCCTTTTGCGCTTTTAGCGAAGTGAGTGGTTTGGGGATCTAGGAATGATAATTCGTTTTAATAAAGTGAGAATTTGCTGGTCGCCCAGGGGAAAATATCACATAAAACTCTAGGCATAAATAATCCGTAATGAGGCTGGAATTCTTAAGGCACGTGAGAAAAATTATGCGAACATTCTTCCGCAAAGCAACTTCTCCGTTTTCGTGAAAATCAAGGTTAAGCGTGTCTGAAACTAAGAAGGTCTGTATAAAGAGAGTACGGCGACTTGGCTGTAATATGCCTCGCGCGCAGTAAGGGGCACCGGGTTCGTACGTGCGCGACTAGAACGACGACAAGTCGAGAGTCAGGCCTCGCGCGGTGCGCCGATAATAAATCACGCTATGCCAAGGGGTTACGTTACACATTCCCGCGAGTAATACATCATTGTACCGTAATACAGCGTGTAAGTGCATGTTAAACGCCCTCTCTGCAGCTCGCAAAGCCTTTGTGCTATCTTTCTCCCCCCCTCTCTCTCTCTCTCTCTCTCGTTCTCTCTTTTTCACTCTTATTCGCCCCTTTTCCGGCTTTGATTTCAACAAGATATGCACGTGTATATATGTGCGCGCTTGCGAAACGCTCGATCGAAAATGCTCAATGCAGTGTCGTGCGCCCAACAGACACTGGAGAAAGTATAACGTTTGTCTTCTGTCGTCCGTTTATTAGCATAGAATCCGAATGGGGCTTATGCCCTGCTCATATCCCTTTCCACCTTCTTTTCTTTCTTTTGTTCTTTTTCTTGTCATTGCATTGCCTGTTAAATACAGTTCGAGATTGGCTTTGATTGAACAGAGTGGAAAAGTGAATTGTCGCACGGTGATTTGCACGAGTGTAACGTTTGCAGTGGATACCGCGAAGGATAACGCGTCTAAAAGTACTTGCGATTGCCGTAGAAACTAAATTAATATTATAAAATAGTTCTGTTTAACTCACGTGACAAAGAGAATTTAATTCAATTTTAATAAAATGATTTTGTAGCTCACCTGTAACATAAAAGAAAAATTGCATTATGAGATAATTTATTATATTCTTGTCACTACTTATTATAATAATTTCCATTAGGAAACGGTTTTAACTTAAGACATGTACGAAAACAACATTCGAGTACTTCCTTTCAATAAAATCTATTAAAATCAAAATAGAACATCTCCTTTTAGAATTTATATAATAAACATTCAAATGAACATTGCAAGGGTTAGACGAGAACACTATTTTATAATTTGATTATAACTTTGCATTCTTCTGCCTTCAAAGTACTTGCAACACAATAAATACTGTGTAAATATAATAATAATTATCAATTAATTTTGCTGAATACAATTTTTTTAAATTAAACAATAAATTATAATCTCGGATAAAATTATGGAATTTACTTTAAAAAAATAAACTATCTTTACTTTGATACTTTATTTATGTTATCCATAATAAAGAAGATGAATATTGTATCGATACATTTGAAAATTTATGACAACTTTAAAAATTATTTCAATTCTTGGTCTGGTGTAGCAGGTAACTTTAAAAAATCACATATTAAACCTATAATATATCACAATTAATGCTTATTAAAGAGAACGTAAATGACAAATCAGACTCATGCATTCTGATCACTAAAGTTTAATGAATAAAAATTTTAATTATTTCTTAAAATATGCAAACGCGGAAATCAAATATTATGCACGCTTTTAAATCAAGATGATATTTATTTTAAAGGGATTTTATTTTCAAATTTTTCGTATACTTTACTCCATTGGATAATAAATTGTATTTGTAAGTATGAACGATAGTTTTAAGCGATATAAGTTTTTATATAATTCAATGCACATATACAGAATGAATGACGATCATTTTTTCAGCCTTAATGAAGATTAACGTTATATTAATCTTAATATTTTTAATTTAAATACCTCTGTTTTTAATATGTGAACATATAATCTTTTGTACAATTAAATTAATTTTCTTAATGCATAAAGGTGAAAAATACAACTGGAAAAAATGGAATTATGGAACGGTGATTAATAATTAATGAATAGTTTATAAATAGTGTATGCGTTTAAAACCGCAATTACCGCAGAAGACTGCTCGGAAAATATATGAAAATTTAAATATTAAGAAAATTACACATAACCGTATAAATAATTTCAAAAAATTATCGAATATTTTAACATATACTTAAGATACTTATAATTAATTTAAGGAAATTATTTTTTTCTAGTAGTTTTAATGTAAAATTGTTTGGTCGCACAGTTAACATAATAGAATTAAAATGAAATCATGAAAAGATGAAATTACGAAGAATCACAGGATTTAATACAAAAGTAATAAAAAGAGAAGTATTCTTATAAAACAAAAGTCTTTAACCAGTAAAAATTATTTGCTAAGATTTCATTTAAAATATTTGTGAAAATTGATATTGCCTTTTTAGAAAATTCTTTTCAAAATAATCATATAATATTTTTTTATTACTGTTTAAGCACAAAATTGTATACTACAATATTTAATTTACGTGTTTCAAATTAAAAAGGCTACAGATATGATTAATAGGGTACAACCATTTTTTAATTTGGCCTAATTTTTATTTTTACAGACAGAATGTTTTCATTAAAAGTATGTCTATTATTTTTTATAACAAATAATATTAATAATTTTAGATATAATGTTATTAGTAAAAAGATAGATTTATTTAAACTGATTATTAAATAACAATGAAACATGTTTCATAAGGTTCGTAATGAAAATATGTGTATATTTGTAACGAAATATCAACTTATTATCAATTATAAAATAATATGAGTTATGTCAAGCAGAAGCTTAAATAAAAATTAATTGCAATTATAAATAGGATATATATATTATTCATATAATCCAAAAAAATAAAATAAAAGTTATGATACATGAAATGCTATATTAATTTTTATTCACTAAGCCATTTTTATGGAATAAGCTTCAGATTAATTTTTCAGATCATTTAGTGACTCAAAGTTGAAACTTCGATGTGTTATGAAACCCCCAGTATAATGTAATTGAAAATCCAATGAAATATGACAATATAATCAATTTAGTATATACATTATTTAAATACCCGAGATTTGAAATTTTTCGAATATAAACGGAAATTAATAAAGATTATTTAAATGTATAGATAAACATGAATTTTTTTTTAAAGCAGCCACTATAAAATTTGTTGTATTTAAATATTAGTAAAATAATATATACTTAAATTTCAAAAAATTTGAATTTAATAAATGAAAAATTAATTTGAATATTTATGAAATAGACTATAAAATATGATAAGCAAATAAAAAGATATTGAGAAATATTTAATATAAGATCAGTTGACCAAATAAAACTTTTTTTAATAACTTTTTAAAATATTTTAAATAATACAATTTATAAGCAATATATAATTAATTCATTGTAAATATTTTTCGGTTTCCAAACTATTTAAGACATTTTAAAGGTAAAGATAATAACCTTATATATTTAAAAATTTATTAATTTAATGAACTAAATATTTTAAAGTAAATAAAAATTTAATTGAATTGAGTAAATACAAATAATATTAAAAGAAATTTTTAATTTATTCGTGACATTTTCTAAGAAATATTTTCAAATCAAGAGTTACTTTGATAATTGAATGAATAAATTTTGTTCCAATCTAAAATAAATGTATGAATACAAATTTTCTGTTAATGCAGATTTTACATACTAATTTTTTTCAAAAAGCTTATTCAATTGGTCGTTACAGAAGCAGAATTGTTTGCTATATTTTTATAAAGATGAAAGTTTGTAAATATATGCACTTTTTTCTGTTTGTGTCAGTGTATCACAGTATAGAATATACAAAATAAAATATACATAGACAAGTTTATTAAAAATGTTTTGCTATCTTCCTTTTGAATTTTTGATATAGGTATACACGCAAATTTACACATACAAGTGCTCCAACAGCCGCAGTACATATTCCTTTGGGCAAAATTGTAAAGAGCCATGAAGTCGTAAAATGTTCTGATTTCGTAGCCGAGGTGAACACAAGTTAAAATCAAATATAATAATATCGAAGGCATGTGATGCTTTTGACTATGCAGTTACAAAACTGCGGATGCCTGTATATGCAAGTGTACAAATGAAAAAGAGGGGGAAAAAAGCTTTAAAAACGTAGCAGTACGTTGTTGCGATTAAGATAAAAATTTAAGAAGTTTCTTAAAAATAAAATTTGCTATTAGAAACTATATTGAACAGAAAATAACTGTTCTTTTGTTCCAATTTAAATGACCGAAGGAAATGCTTCAGTCAAAAATATACGATAACGTGATTTTGGCAAAATAAATCGTATTGGCATCAGCACAAAAGATCCTTATTTCTGATATATCTCTTTCATAAATCTAATAGGTAATCGTTTCATTTTTTACATTTGAAACTATTTAATTCAAATGTTTACGTGTAAAGTATTTTTAGAAAATTCAAATAATACTTCTAAAAATAGTTTGCCTTAATTTTTATTCTTATGTAATACCTTTTTTAGTACGATGATTAACATTTTAAACGTATTACTCTATACAACTGCCTTTCATATGGAAAACAATTTGCTTAAGTTTATAAAATGAATGAACTAATTAAAAAAAACGTTTATATAATCTACTTAAATATGTGAATGTTGAAATCAAAAAACCTTTTTATTTGTTTCTGTAGCATATAATTTCCTAGACGGCATTCTTTTTTAATAGTAAAAATTATATAATTTAAATAAATGTAAAACTATATTTTAACTCAGAAAAAAATTTAATAACACGAGATTTAAATAAATTAATTATTCTTTTTAATATTCGTAAAAGTATAAATAGATTATGAAAAAAAAGATTTTGAAATTGTATTTTCTACTTCCTTTTTTAATTTCAAGCGAGCTGCTTTCGACATATTCTGTAAAAAATAGTGATATTACTTAATTTTTTGAAATAGAAATATAGTTACGAAAAGAAGAATTTTTTAAATATAAAATTGATTTTACTTGTACTTCGATTATTTAAAATTTTATATTATACGATGAACCATATGTTTAATATAAAATACACGTATACTGAAATATATATTTGTAATAAAATATTTGTTATAAAATTGACCTGTTTAATAAATTTAAATATTTTCTATTGTATATGATCAGCTTTCTAAATGATTCGGTTTATTTAATTGTTTTTCATTCGATCTCTTGGATGATATATTCTTTATTTAAATAAAATAAATGATTCGTTTTCTCTGTTCAAGCGTTTATGAAAAATTAGTTTGCCTACTTTAATGAGGTATAGACAGTTAGTTATTGTTCATAATAAATGTTTTACTCTGTGAATCGGATCATCGAAAACTTCAATATTTTATATTTATAGAAACTTATTATTTATCGTCGTATAATTTGAATCTGGGATGAATCTAGTTGAACGAATAATTAGTGTTGATAGAAATGCTTATCACCTTAATTACTCAACGTCGAAACTAAATATGTTAGTAATAAGAAAGTTTTATTGTCGTTTTACATCGTTTTTCTAATTCCGTAAGCTGCTTAATTTAATAATTTATTACATCAACAGTGAAGATACAACAAGAGTAAAAATATATTTATTTACAAAGATAATGTAATAAAACAAGAAGAAAAACCATTGATTTCCAAAATCGGCTAAACATAATATGTATATATATATATGATTTAATAGAACTTCAAAAACTGTATGATAGCTTTTAGCTAACAATTGAAATTGTAAGCAATTGCACAAATGGTTTTGCATACATGTATCGCATAAATTTGCTGCCAGTACCCTCACACTCCCACAACTCTACTCGAGCTAACGCCATTCCTTGAGCTTCCTTTCTTCCGCATGCAGTTGCTCTGGGTCCTAGGGTACAGCGTAAAAAATTGCAGGTCAGGGTGCAGTCTGAAGTACCAATACATGTCGCATTCGCCAAATACTGCTTCTCAAGCTACTCGCACTAGCAGCGGCACTTTCGAGCATTCCACTCGAAGGGAGCGAACAATTTCAGTGGGCGCAGACGAACTGGCGCTCAAAAGCAAAGCAATCGTCTCCAAGAGGAAGGCGGCGGCTGGCAAGAAACATTGAAAGATTCGGCCGTTGGCCCGCGTGTGCCCTGGCGTCGCTCCAAACGTGCTCATCTTAGGACGACGCGAAGGATGAGGAGACCGCGATACGGAGCTGGTGGGCTTTCGCCCTTCCGCAATCCAGCCCCGGTATCCTCTTGCACCTCAAGCCATCCAACCAACTGCCTTGTTCCGTGCATTGGCGACGCCTGCTAGACTCGTTCCGTTCCGTGGAAAGACGTTAACTCGTGCACCGAAAACTCTACCTTTCACACGACCGAGGAACCCCAGCTTAGGAGATATGGACCGAGAGGCAGCTCCTGAGAATTAGATAACCCTTTCCTCCGGGAATAGGGACTTATTCCCTTCAGCATAAATCCCGTGCTTTTAATTATATCGGATCCGAAACTTTATAGAAGAGATTTATATTTATATTTAAACCGGCTGTGAAATAATGAAGAGATAGTACTTTTTAAGACATAAATGCATTAGACTGCAGTTTCAATAGCATCGACTTGGGTTTGTCAACATTTCGTGCATTAGCTGCGTAAAAAAGTATAAGTTTTTACTCGCAGACTTCATCGAACTTTGTATTTTTTTAAGTCGTAGTTTGATTTTTAACTTTAATATTGGAAGTATATGCAAGCGTTGAAAATGTGCGAACCAGTGTTTTATTTCAATTTATCAATTACAAGTTTATATTTGTATCGGGTTCCCTCATTTTAAATTCTTTGTTTTTATGCTCGGGAAGTAAGATAAAAACTTGAAAAATGCAATGATAGTGCGCAATATGCCTTAGTGCAATGGATACTTAAAAAAATTTCACGATCGTTAAAGAAACAAAAGCAGAAATTAACACAATAAATACTAAAAAAATTATTTACAGCATTGTGGGTGTTCGCTGTAAAATAAAATGTCGTAAAAGTTGAGATGTTGTTATAATTTGCGCAAACACTTTATACTCGTAGCTTAAGCCACGATATATCCAAAATGACATCGAGAAATGAAAGTACACAAGTCATTAACTCTTACTTCTTCGGTACAAGAAACATGCGACTTCGCAGCAATAAACATTTCTTCATTTTTCCAACTTTTATGTACTTTTCGCACTGGGCTCGTTTACACAAATGACCAGAAAGAATATTAAAGAATAGTGTTTTATAAAATTTAATATATCACGTAAACTCGTATATCTTATTAGCTACGATAATGCTGAATATGTCGCGTTGAAAATTTTATTATTATTTGTCCGTGTTCATTATCGTAAAATCTTTAATTATTCAAGATAAATATAATGTTGCAGTTAAGGATATCTAAAAAGTTTTCACAATTTATTACTATAACTTTACTTTATCAATTTTTTAAATCTCTCCAATTCTGAATTCAGATAACTACAGTAATTACGTATGATGATTTATAACTACTTTCATCTAACATTACTGGCTTAAATTTATTAAAAAATCTACATGGAAAATGCAAAATTTATTTTTAAAATGTATTTTGTAAAGAAGCTAAAACACATTGTTTATAGTAATAAAAAAAGTTTTTAATTTTAATCTTATACGGCTGTCAAGTGTAGTAAAATTATGATAACAAAAGTCATTAACATTTAAAATTTATTTTACGCTGTTGAAGATCAAATACTTAAAGCCACATAAACTAAAATTAAATCTAAAGATAAAAATAGTCCTCACGATTAAAAATGATTAAATAATAACCGAATAGGTGTTTTCTATGAATTGTGAAATAAAATATATTTTGCGAAGAGCCTTTCTGGGTATACTAAAAACACTCGCGTCCAAAAAAATTCGTTTGTAGTAGAAAATATCTTATTAATTTGTCTTTTATTTAAGAATATTAAATGATTTTCACGCTATAAAGACTTTCTGCATGCTAAGTAACGAATGGAAATCCTTCGAACGCGAATGAATAAGGTCCGCAAATTAGAAAATTCTCAAGGAAAGAGCATGTTCTGCTAATGGAGTCAGTAGTATCATCATCGTAATCGCATCATTGAGGCTGGAATTCCTTCATCCGTTCTTCCTCAAGCTCAAGCTTCTGTACACACTTAATGTAACATTGGCGCACGAGCAACTTGTTACATTATGTCGCTGATAGATCCTCTTGTTTATAGGGTTTTGCTGATCCAGTCGTGATACATATACAATTGTGCACGCAGTTTGCTGCGAGCAAGTCCTGTTTGAAATTTAGTCGCGGTCACTGCGTCAATTACCGGGTAACATCCGAACGACATGAGCTTGCGCGCGGAGGTACATACACGTACACGCAGATGAGTACACGCGCGGGGAAACAGAGAACTCGGCAACCACTCGCTGTGAATGCCAATCGATCCTAAGGGAGTTAACCGCATATAGAGAGACAAATAAAGAGAGAGAGAGAGAGAGGGACGAACAGAAGATGTACCGGAAGTTTCGAACGATCCTCTAATTTTCTCCCTCTCCCTCCGGATAGTGTTCGATCTAGAGGGATCACTGGCAACTCTTTGAGGTTCAATGCTTCTAGATGCTATAAATAAACTTGTCTTAGAAAACTGAAATTCTCAATAATTAAGTCTTTTACATTGCTTGCTCTTTCCTATTTTTACATAAATAAATTATGCCATTACCGGTGATGTTTGTAGTCTTTTAAAAAACTTTATAATTTCTCTGTAAACTGGTTAGTTACTTATAATTATCATTTATAACTTATTTATAATTTATAACACTGTACCTTATCGTATTAGATAATATTAAAAATTGATTAAATCAATATTTCTTGTTTAATGAGATTGATACATTTAGTTAAGTTAGATCTATACATATGAAAAATTTTTTACATATAACGAATAACACGTTAAATGCGTAATTGTAAGAATACTAAATATTATTAGATTTTATATAGCTAAATGTCTATTTTTATAAAAATACATAAAATAAAAAATTATATTCAATATTATTTCAATATTATGTATCAGTGTTATTTTTGAATAAAAAGAAGTTGCATTTTGAATTATATAATACAGTTATAAGTATCTGCACTTTAAATTAGTAAAATGCACACTAATAATGATTAGCTCGTGTGCTGAAATTGCTGTATTAATAAATAACCTTTGATTAATCCTAATTTGAAATAATTTTCCGTCATTCGAAATATAAATAGCTGAAATTGAAAATTCTAAATTTATTAAATATTTAAACTCATTAAAATTCAAAATTTATTAATACTTTATTCACTTATGACATTAATTATATTAATTTTATAATTCGTTGATAAATATTGGTTCCATTATATTAATATAAAAATTTAAGAAACTATTTCATATTATAAAACGTATTAAATTCTATAATTCAGTTTTCAGAATTATATACGTAGAATAATAAATTTTAAATAAAACTTTAATACTGTAGTCATTTGTTTGTGCCATAAATTGATAGAAATATATTTTTGTAACAGCAAAATATTTACTATATTATTAATAGATACATACAATTAACTTTTTTATTAGATAAAATAGTCTAAATCAATTTTTACAAATATATTTTTCTAATTTTATAACAAATAATATTAATCTTATATTAACGGAAATTTCTGATAATCGATATAAAAAAATAACATTTGTGGAAACACAATTTTTATTTTTGAAATTTTCATGCATATTAGTTAAACTGTTTATCCAATGAAAGTAAAGATTTTTAAATGGAGCAATAATAAAAGTAATACTGCCTAAAAATTGAGTATATATGGAATCCAAATGCAATACTTGTGTAGATTACGAAGATATTTACAAATATTTAGTTATTGATTTAAAATATCTATATATACGTATGTATGCATATTTATTACTGAAAAGGAAATTTTTAGATGTATTGTGCACAGAGTCAAAGATATATTTATCTTTTATATATATAATATATAAATAAAACGACAATTGGATGACTTAATAAGAAGATCGACGGTTTTACAGCAAGAGATCATTTGCATTATAAGAGTTACTATGGTCTTATTCAACATAGCGGGAATAAGTGACTACTAGTGTTTATATTATTAACAAATAGCACACAGTCAGATCGTAATAACAAAATTAAAACGTGAAATTATAATTATCTTTGCCGGTTTTTTCGAATTTAGATTACGCTTTAGGAATTGTCCATAATGGATAATTTAAGGGCAGTAAATGAGTTCTTATTGTAATTACATATTTCTCTTATTATAATAATTCTGTGTTGGTTTTTGGTCATAATTCAGTCAGTTTTTCAATTTCAAATAAATCCGCAAATCTTCATGAAAAGTAAAATATATTTTAACTAATTATATTATGAGAAGCATAAAATTAATTGACACGAAATTACGTTAAATTTTAAGCTATCTATAGTTTAATTTATATATGTAAATTTGATTTAAATCAAGTATAACTGTAAAGTTGGTTTTGGTAGAAACTTCTAAAATGCACTTAGTGCAGCACATGAAATTAAACTGAAACTTATGAGACGGTATTTGTTTTTATTATACTTGGTTAGAAAATTAAAATTAAAAATGCGCTCACAAATTTATGATTTTACACCAATCGAGTATAAAGATTGAAGGCAAGAAGTTTCAGAATATATCCACTAATTTTCGACTTAAGATTATTTAAAGTAAACAGTATCTATGACTGTTCACCTCAGGTATTTATTTTTAAAGGCAAAAAATGAAGGAAAAAGGATAGAAACAAAGTAAAAGTTAAAAAAAATAACTCATGTCTGGTGACTTAGTAATCTGAAATATAATATCGTGTTTAATCAAAAAATTAATATATGTTATAAAATATGAATTATATTCCGAAGTGATATTTTATTATATTTAATGAAAAAACCACATTTGTTCATTTGTACATTAATTTTTTTTTCAGAAATGAAAATGTCACAGTATATAAAGAAGTTTTAACTCATAATAATCAGTGAAATAATGATTTTAACTAGGCTCCGCTACAAATAATAAAATATAATCTGCGATATAAATCCGATGATAATCAACAAGAATTATTTATCATTACGGATTATTATTTTTATACGTTTTAATAATTGAACAGAAGATTAAATTTTTTTCTTAATTGTTATTTTTAGGTATTTTTAACCTAAAAATAGAACATAAGTATTAAAATATTAAACACATTTATATATTAAACAATATTTCAATTATATTATCATACATTATTTTTCTAGTGAGATAAAAGTTTGATCAAATAAATACTTTAATATTAGAAAACTAAAGTAGAAATGATAATTTTTAAAAAGCTTTTATAAAACTGCTTTTTTAAACAATTTTTGTAAGTAATTGAATTATCAATTTTTTAATTAAACAATTTTTTCCAACTTTATACTTGTATAATTACTAAGAAGTTAGATCTCGAAAGAATATAATTATATTTCACATATATTTATAATAAAACTGCTTTTTTAAATAATTTTCGTAAGTAATTGAATTATCAATTTTTTAATTAAACAATTTTTTTCAACTTTATACTTGTATAATTACTAAGAAGTTAGATCTTGAAAGAATATTATTATATTTCACATATATTTATACTAAAGTTAAACAAATAGTATTAGCAGT
Organism: Platyscapa corneri; assembly: GCA_018907185.1. NCBI lineage: Eukaryota > Metazoa > Arthropoda > Insecta > Hymenoptera > Agaonidae > Platyscapa > Platyscapa corneri. The sequence continues at coordinate 5,810,605 of JACCHW010000011.1, read as the reverse complement.
TTTAATATTCAAATTTTTTATGTTGATATTTTAAGTAACGTTTTCATTTTTATAAAAACTAAGTCTAAATATATACAAATACATATTTTATATATTCGCCGAAATATATTAAACTTTGATAGAAGAAATAGAAATAATGTATAAAAAATAGTTTATTTCTGGGATTCGTAAAATACACATTTCGCTTAATAGTAAGACTAATTGATGAATTTCAAAAGTAATATCATGCAGATTAAGAAAGATTGGTTGTGTAAAAAAAAGAGAAAAAAATATATATAGAATTTTTTAAAAAAATAAAAAAATTAGAAAATTTCAGAATAAAAATACGAAGGCAATATTGAATTAAATTTAAAAGTAAAGTATTCATTTGTTTCCACGTATCACGCATGAATTTTGTACAAAATATGATAATGTTATTTTTGTTTCATCAAGTAATTTAATAAATTTGTAATATTAGTTATATCAAAATGAAAACAAAAATATTCTAATAATGTTAAAATGATTATATTTTAAAATATGTGTTTGTGAGCATAAGTAGTAATTTTTAATTAGCGCCAGTCTTTTTATAATTACTAGAATGTAAGAAAATTTAATCATTTATCATTAAATATATATATATATTCTCTTTTAAAAAAATATTTTTTTGTATAAAACAGTTTAAAATTCATTTATCATAATTATTATCTTAAATACCTTTTTCCAATTTTATAATTATATTTCGATAGATAATTTCAATTATTTATTGTAATTTATTCATAATTATAAATTTAACTGTTTAGCGTAAAGATATTCTTAATTTAATACTCAATCCCTTTTTTATCATCGGATGTTTATAGAAGTTTATTTAGTGAACATTGAAATTGATTTTTATGCAAACAAGGATTACAAATGTAGTCAGAACTAATAATTGAGAGGTACTGGCTTTAGTATCAACTACTGGTGAGAAGGCGTAGCCTAATTTTGTAAGCACATAGCTCTTCTGAGTAGATTATAGTACGGATTGCAAGGCTTTAATTGGAAAATACAAAAAACAGCTGAAAGGAGAGGACAAAAAGGGATGGCTCTTGGAGCTTCTAAAAAGATTCGGAAAATATATTGTTTCTTTACGTGATCTTGCTAGAAAAACAGTAATACAGTAATGGTTTCTTAAATAATTTTATTAGCAATTACAATTCTAATTAAAAGTAATTAAAATAAGGAGTTTAAAAAATTATGAAACGCGTCAATAAAAACATCATTCATAAACAATACTTCTTGTTATTGCCTAAGAACAATTTGTTAACAATAAAAGCGCGGTTAAAAAACTATTGTCACTAGAAGAAATAGTTAATGATGAATGATACGAAAATCAAATGATCTAGAGTACACGACCTGTTTTTTACACAGAAGTTATAAATACTAATATATGGTGGAAAAAATAAAATTTCCTTTCGAAATTCTGTGTATAGTAATTTCGAACTGTTGAATTTACACTAATGCTTTTATGGGTACAGCCGCTTTATTTGCACGTTGAACTTCGACGTGCGATTTCGCGAATGCACGTCAATGGCTAACTTATTCTCAAATACTCTCTCCTTTTCTCTCTTTACTTGTCATTTTAAAACTACGTTATCTGACAATCTGTCAACTGGATGTTCTTGTTTCCGAATAGCATGCTCATTCATACAATTTTTATATATCCTCTACCTGACGCAAGTTTACGTACGCATGTATAGGTGTATATTCGAGAGGCGTATTCTGTTAGTGCATTTGCTGTAATCTCACGTAAGATGGAAGAAGGACCGTGTAGTGCAACTGAAACAACTACTGACTTCCATCGAAAATACTTTTACAAATGCAAGAGAACATCGATCGTTATACTGTAAGCATAGTATTTAAATATATCGAACGGATTTCTAGAATAAAATTACTGAATTTCATTCGATTTAATTTTTTTCTCCAATAGAGACAATGTTTTATCGTACACATAACTGAATGTATTTTATTATTTATGTTCGAGTATTTACGGCTATAACAAGACATAAATGTTAAATAATTTGAACACTGAACGTTTCTATGAAAAATAGAGAAGCTTTAGAATCAAAATAATAACAAACAAATATTATAAACATTGTAAAAATATTACATTAGAAAAAAGTATAATTTATTAAATTTGAAAACTGCTGTTTTTAATTTTTCTTTAATTTTTTACAAATACATAACTAATTGCCAACAAAATTTTACAGTCTTAATAATGTTTCTTTAAATCTCTATTATATTTTTAATACCTACATTACATGCTGTACAACATTATAATCTTGGTTTAAATGAAAATAAATGAAATGCTTCTAATGTAAAAGGGATAATTTGACAAATAAGTGTTCTAATAAATTAGTTATGGACGAGCACGCTTGAAGGTGCTTTAAATGTTTAAAAAATATTATTCAAAATAGGATAAATTATGAGTAAACAATTTAACAAATAAATATTATACACTAAGTATAAAAATTACGAAACGCATTACAAATCATTTGGATCTTTTTAATAAAATATAAAACTAAAATTTATAGATTTTTATCATAAATTTTTTTATATCTAAGGACATCAATATTATTGGCATTATACGTCAATGTTTATTTTTTAAATTATTAATATAATTCAAAATCAAAAACGGAAAAAAACTGAAAAAAAACGGAATTACAAATTCATTTGTTCAAAAAAGTAAAATATAACTTAAAATAAATTAATCGCACAATGTTAAACAGTTGTTAAAGCTCGACACAGTCATTGTAATAATAACGTTTATGATTTAAGATTCTTAAAAAGTTACTATTCCCATGCATCGATTCATAACATGATTTATGGAAATGCACCGAAATTACATTTTTAGAAGTTGATGGATGAAATCCGAGTTTCATATAAATTAAGTACTAAAGATAAAAAATGGGAGTATATTTGATTTCGAAATGTGGCAAAATCCTAAAGAACGTAATAAACATGTTTAATTATCACTTTATCCCTTAGATTTTCTTGGCATATAAACAGGTTTAAACGTAAGATACGGACTCTGCGACTTACTTTTAATATTTTTTTTCTGAAAGCGTGATATCAAAGATATTATCAGATGTATATACAAATACACATAATGAAAAAAGAAGTATTTTCAAAAGAGAGATATGCTTTAAAAAGTTTCTCTTTTTGCTTGATTGGGGCAGACGAAGTAGAAAAGACGAGCGCGACCAGGTGACATAGAAATCAAGCTTTTATGAGAGGCGCCAAGGACTCGAGAGGCTTATAAGTTCATTGAGTTCGAATACTGAATTGCTTTCGTTCATTGTTTTTAATTTTCTTTTTAACAAAGTTTTTAAAGAGTTTTCTTATACGCAAGATAAATATAATATAGTTTGGTTCATGAAGGTGATTGATTTCCATTGTAATTAGTATCTAACGTGTCCTTCTATTAATTATAAAATATTTATTTTATTATTATTAATAATAAGTTTACGAAGAGAAATAATATAAATCTTAATACTTTAAATTTTGCTGAAATAAAAACTTAATGCATTTCAAATGAATAAAATATGAATTTTCATACAACAGGAAGTCATTTGTAATCATTAAATTTTAAAGCAGTAATTTCATAAATATAATTTTGTTTTTATGTTTTTAATATTCTCTTACAAAGATTTATTAATATTTATTAATGATTTTTAGATAAAACTATCTTAGCACTCAAACTCAAAATCTAATAACAATATATTTGTTATACATCGTAACACGAAATAATTCAATTTTTACACAATAAACAATAATCTATAAAAAGGAGTCTAATATTATAATTTTAATTAATTAATCAATTGCATTATTGCATCTTACATCTCTCACATTATAATTAAATTAAACTGACTGCAGTTTTGAAAATTCAAAATAGTCTTTTGGTGATAGTTTAAGTTAATAAAATATGAACTTAAAATATTAAATATAACCTAATGAATATTAAAGATATACAAGTACTTTTAATGCTCGCAAACTTTATGAATATTTGTTTTTTAAAATTTGCACAATCAGGTAGATTATTGTAAAATTTATTTTTAAACTTACTCAGAGTTAACTTTCTTATGCTAAAATCGATAAAATTATGTCCAATAGATGAAAACTTTAACGAAGAGAGGAATAAATAAGGAAGTGACTGATTCGCCTTTGTCAGGCGTACCGAGCAGTACAGAATAGTTTTATAAAAGTGAATCATCGTGTACATTACATGTTCTGATACCTCAAAAAAGCAAAAGAAAGGCAATAATGATAACTACAAGGCACGCAGTTACAGTTGAGCGGAATCCAGGGAAAATCGCATCAAGGGATTTGATTACCCAGCACAATCATTCAAGCCGACTCAGCGAAGAAGATTCGACCCGTCTGCGCGAAAATTGCCCGACTACTTGGATATATATGTGTATACAGAATATACTTGTGTTATATGCACACCGCATTGCGGCTTTTACGTACGCGAGCGGTGGTTAACGATGTATATAAGGATGAAAGGGAGAGAAGAGAGCGACGAAAGCTACGATAACTTTATAAAAAGGATGGTTAGGTGTATGGAGCGTTATAACGCGCAGCGGACTCTTCTTATTCTTTTTCTTTTTTCAGTAAGCTATTTAATGTCATTCGTCCCTTATTCTTTTCGTACGAACAAGCATCTTCTGTGCTACACCCGAGGCTACAAGGGTCTCTACGAAATGGGGAATTATATGTCAATGGAAATGTGAAAAATTAAATATCGTCGGAGCGTCAATTATATTTTGGAAGATGACAAATAATCTTGGGAGCGGAATGAGCTCACACGGAGTAACAAATGGTCGATGAAATTTATTTTTATACGTGTATGCGTTAAATGGAAAAAATTTATAAAAAATATTTGGTTCAAATTTATATACTTATATATTTTATGTAACGTTGTGAAAAATAATTCGTTTAAAATTAATTAATCGAAAAAATCTGATTTTTATCTAACGATAAAAGTATAATATCCGAGAAAGTTCTCTTTGCAAAATTATAAATAATTATAACGTTTAATATTCAAATAGTAAATAGATTTTTTAATAAATAATATTTAATTCGAGTAAATACAATGTAAATACAGTTTAAAAAAATGAAAATGAAAAAATTCAAACTAAAAATTGAAACATATTTATTTCTTTATAATTTATATTAGAACTGAATATAATATTGAAATTTTTTCATTAAAATATTAAGACATTTTCTAAATTTTATTTCTTCCACTTGATTTTACAAATTTTGTGTGTGTGCATGCACACGCGCACACAAGCTTATCAGGAGCGAGAAAGTTTATTGAGAAAGTTGTGAGAAATTTGAGGAAAAAGTTATATGCGAGAGATCCTGCTGCGAGGTACAATTTATCCGATGAAATCGTCATCTTGATGAGCAAGAAAGGGCAAGAGACATGTTGTTGCGGTCGGATGTCCTTTGGGATACACTAAAGGAAATGAAGGCGAGAGTATGAGATGAAAATAAAAATCGAAAGCTAGTATATGATATTAAAGGGAAAAATATATGTAGACCTAAGTGTGTTGTAATCCAACCGAAAGAAATCGATGAAAACCCATTTATTAATACAATAATAATATTTTAACCGCGAATTAGAAGTTGATTATTAATAATAAAATTCGCGTGGTTTTTATCGGCTTGGATAGTAAAAAGAGTAGCGCATATAGAACAGTTTTTCTTATTAACTCATGATAAGTTTTTTATAATTTTATTCAATTAATGTATAATAGTATTATTAAATATTAATATTAAATAACAGTTCATTGTTGTGAAAATATTTTTCAATCGTAAATAATTTTCTAATATTTCTGTTAGATTTACTAGTGTTAGCCAACTAGAAATATTCGAAATATTATATGTTTTATAACATTGATTATATTTAGTAAATCAATGTATATGTTTATATGATCCCACGTAATTTATGGATATTTATTTTGATCTGATATTTATAATTCAGACATTGCCAATACCGGTGTTGATTCAAAAATATATTCAAGAAAATAATAAAATATTAATAGTGAAAAATAAGAAATACATTAATCATTTTTTATGCACCGATGAGAGCGGAAAATGCAACGAAAAACGAAAGTAAAAACTATAAGATTTCAACTTTCCAAGTAAGCTATTACGGAGGGTAGAAAAATTAAGAGAAAAATCAGAATAAAGGAAGGTCTTAATAGCCAGGAGAAAAAAAATTGGTTGCAGTATAAAAAAGAAACGAAGAAAAAAGAAGGACTCCGATAGGCAAGCTGAAAGAGGTTGGTCGCGTACCAGGAGTATATTAAGCCACGTGACTAGAATAACGAGGCAGGACTTGGAAAATCGCGCGGGCTTGATACTGATACTACTGATACTGACTGCTGCTGGAAAATTTCGAGTTTCCGATAGAAATTCGAGTGTAAGTGAGGTAGGGAGGAAAACACGTCGATGTCCGTTATCTTGAAGCGCAGAAATACTTTACTATTTTTTCGCTTCCGTATCTACACTGTCTTCCTGACACTTTCTGCCTTTACCTCCTTTCACTCGCTTCTACTTCTTTTTTTTAACGCACGAAACTACACATGCATGCTAAATAATCTGAGTGGCGGTCCTCAATAAAGTTCCTGAGCGACCGAATGATATTTTATAGGCACTTCCTCGTCATATTCAACCGAGAGTCGAGCTTCTCTTTCTAGTGAAATTCAAAATACAGAAGCTCCTCATCGATGCATGTACATGTAATGAATAGGATAAAAATTTCAGTAACGATACTGGCTTTTCTGCTTTTTTCTTTTCTCTTACTTTTCTTCGCCCAGACATCAAAGTCGATAAGATTATTTTTGAAAAGTATACTTTTTAATGCGTGTTGTTTTATTCAAGCAGATTTTATCAAGTGAACACCCGGCCGAGTTGCTGATGGTATGTGTTACATTTATTTATTGACAGCTGATTATCTACAACTAGTCGCCACTTGTAAGTTTCATTCTCAAACCAAGTATATCGCTTGCATTTTAATAAAACAAATGTGTGAAATATAATAAGAATTTGAAATTTGGATAAAAACTATAGACTATTTTAATGCAATAGACAGATAAGAATATTGGAAAATTTACTAATGCGTGGCTTTTAGCATGGTTTTTACTAAAGGTAAAAATTAGGTATGAGTGAGTTTTATCAATTACATTTGTAATTTAATTAAGAATATTTTTGTGTAATGTATTTTCAGATAACACGAATTATATTCTTAATTTAAACCAAATAAAATAGAAAATAATATTTTTTAAAAGGATCAATATTGAATTATTCGTTAAAACCTTAGTTACCAAAAGCAAAGTCTATTACAAGCATTTTCTTTATTTTCAGTTGATTCTCATCGAATTCGCACCGACTATCTTTGATTACTCTGCTGAGTGTCTATTTTTTTTATTATATATATATATATATAAAGAGAGAAAGAGAGTTTATCTTCTAATTGGATTGTCATCGAGAACTTTATGCAATAAGTATATTCTTTTAAATCGATATTTAATTCATGGCAAAAATAAGATTATTAAAGACTTTTACGCCAAGATAAGTCAATTTATTTTCAACGAAATAATACCAAATTTTATTCATTTTTAATATTTAACAGTAACATAATTTAAGCGATAATATATATTGAGATAAAATCATCTAAAATTCTGCTATTTATGAAAATTTCTACCAATTATATGAATCAAATGCACATAACTAATTCATTCATTTCGTTTTAATCAGCGTAAAATATTTAATTTTCTAATTCTTAGGGTTGCATAATAAATTTTTTTTCAAATAATATAATATCTAAACTTTAAAATGCCAAGTGCAGTATTTTTCATTTGAAAAGGAAAAAGATTTAACAATCTTGAGTTTTGAATATTTTATGAATAAATTTTAGTAGAAGCAGAAAGTCCAGAAAATATAGAAATTTAGACTTGTGTAGTAAATCTGCATGATTGGGACCGTTCAAAGCACAAATCACCATAAATTACAGAGATTTAATTCTACAACTTTTCAAGAGCTCCTCGAAAAAATATTTCGAGCTAATGAACTATCGACGAATAAGCACGTATTTAGTCGAATAAAATCGGGATAGCTATTCCTTCAAATTTAGCAGCTTCATTTTTGTTTTCGTCCTTTTGGAGTTTTCCGTCGGGAAAAGTGCGCTTGGCCGCTTCTCTAGAGTGCCCACGTGCGCGCAGCGTACGGATGCGGCAGAAAACGAGGAGACGAGTGAAAGAGATAAAGTAAAGAGCAGTGGAGGGAGAGGATCATCGGGCAGAGCAGCCGGAAGCGCCACGCGTGATTTATTCGCTCGTTCGTCTCTTGTACTTGCGCACGTACACCGATGTACGGAGCGCGTCTGCAATTTCACGTTGCAAGAAAAGAACCTGAAAAGCCTCCAAGGAATGAGGGAAAGAGAGTGGGAAGAAAGTGAGAAGATAACTGAGAGAGGGATATTCGTTGCGCGCAGGAGAGTCGCTTGTGGTAGTTAGAAGGCAGGTGTTCTTTCGGCTACCTTTTCTGCCATCTTTATGATTTCTGTTCCCTGGGCTTTTCTCACTTGCTAGGCGATGAAGGTGGTTCCGAGGAGGGAGGCGAGAAAAAGTTTCTATTCTTACGCGACACCTGTACAAACCTCTTGCGCTCTTATTAATGCCCTCGATCTATATCATGTCGCAAGACTTTTTACTTGTATCCTTTTTCTGTGCTACTCGAGCCGCGAAGATGACGGAGTTTTTTGTACGACAGATTGATGCTTAAATTTTTTAAATTCTTGTGCATAAATCTGTTGCTCAAGTGCATAATACTTTTTGCACCCCGTAATTCATTGATTTCAGCTTTTCCAGTGTGGAGTTAAACTTTTTTAACATCATTAATAAAAGTAAATGTTGATAAATGTTCATCGATGTCTTTAAAATGTAGACATTAAAGAAACTAAGCACTGCATTTAATATTTAGAGGGTCTAGTTCAATTCCTATGTCGAACGTTTATATTTCATTTTATACATTCTCAAATGAAATATTGCCTCGAATTTAATTATAATTATTGTTTTTTCTCGCAACTTTCCCAACGTTATTTCGAAATAAACAAAGTCAATGCCGTATTTTATTTTATTTTTTTGTTAATGTATTATTAGTAATGTCGAAAATAGGTCGTTTCATAATTGAAAAGTGCCTACTTCGTGATAACCGGAGGTTGAGCATGTCCGCTAATAAGTAGTAACGGACGGCTCGTGCAAGACCGGACGACAGCGCTCGCTCGAGTGCTCTCACCTTCTCTCTTATTCATGTCTTCTCCTTTCTTCTTTCTCAGTCTACTTGTTGCGAAAAATAAGATTTGGTGCGACGTATTGCAGAACATCGCGCGGACTCCTATGTATGTACCGCGTTTGCGCGAGAAACCGCATTTTCATGGATTATTCATTTTAAAATAATGATCGCTTTGCCAGGCAATTTATTTTAGAGACTTGACACTGGAATTCATTCTGAATTTTTGACCGATTACGAAGAGCATAAATTTATTTATAAAATAGCAATGAAAGAGAATATTGAAATAAGTGTAAGTTAAATGGAACGGAAATAATTATGTAAACTTTATTCGAATGCTTCCTGTTTTAATTTTTTACTATTAAATTACTTAAATATTGTCTGAAAATTTTTTGCGATAATTTCCAATATATTTAAATATCTTCTGATAAAATTTTTTCCCCTAAAGTAATCGTAATGAAATCACAGCATCAGATGATCTAGAAATTTCGTATCAATCCTTATCTAAGTTTTTGCTACAATCCATATGTTGAAGCTAAATTATGAAGTAGTGTAAAGCGATTGTCAAATTCGAAAGAGAAAATTAAGGAGAGATAAATAATAAAAAGTGACCAGAATCGATTCCATGAAAATGAAGATTAAACGCGTAGAGGCGGTTCCGGGGCCAAGAAGCGCGCAGATAATTAATTCCGATTAATTCCAGGGGCGGCTTGAATCGCGCATACGGACCTCACGGCACGATAACGAATCTCGTAAATTTATTCAAATTCAGAGCAGACTCTAACGTGTACCCTCTTTTTCATTCTCTTTCCTGCCCCATTTGCCACTATCTCTTTGTTTATTACTTGGCTAGGAAAGACATTTCTATAACGGACGAAAGAATTTAGAATAGAGAAATTGATTGAACTTGCTCCTATATTTACAAGCAGCGAGAATAAATAACAATTCTAATGAAAAGTCACTTTTGACTTTCAGTAAATGATGAAAGGGAAGTTGATAGATGAGATATAAATAAATGTCTTTGTGATATTTATTTAAATTTTCTCAAATGCTTATTATTGATAAAAGTTTAACGCATTCAAAGAAAAATATAAATTACATTGTAAATTGTTGGAAACAAATTTCTTAACAAGTAGAATTTTCAATGAATTGAAGCATGTATGTTAATCATAACTTTATTGAAAAATAACGAGAAAAATATTTTAAAAATTAACTTTAAATATTTTAATGTAATAATCTTTGCGAAAAATGTATAAAAACTTTTACAATGATGTGAAATATTAAATAAAAAATTTATGTCTCAAAAGATTTTATTTGTATTGAAAAATTTGGGTAGTAGCTAAAAATTTAATACAAAAATATCTGGAATGTTTGTAAAATTCAATGCTCTTATAACATGTGTAGAGATAATTTGACTGTTTTAAAGAGATTTTTTTGATTTGCATAAGATATAAGTGTAAATAAATTGTGCTATATTTTGATGAAAGTTGAAGCTTAGATACTTTGTTTTCTTGTATCATACAAATTTTTGTGAATATTACATATATATATTAAAAAATATTAAAGTAACATCCCTTAAAATTCAAATTTATTATCTTAAAATTACATAGTTTTATAAATGATCATAAAAAGTTAGGATTCATGACATTGTACAGCAAAAAATTTACAAGTCAAAGAATATCTTTTAAATTTCTTTTAAATTTTAGATTTTGCAAAAATCCATAATCCGATTAAAAAGGAAATAAATTAAAAAAACTCTTTGAATGTGTAATTCTATTATTCCGTGATTTGAATTTTTATTTCATTTTAATTCTAAATATCTTTAATTATTTTTAAATACGTTAGTTAAAATATAGAGATAAGTTATAATATATTAAGATATTACTGGTTTTATTGAATATATTTGAGACTATATAAATTGTGCATTGACAAAGCATTAAAGTTTAAAGCTTTGAACTCTTTATGTATTATTAAAAGTTTTTCTAACTTCCAAACGTTCGTGACATTGTCGACATTAATCAAAGCGCCATAAAAATTTTCAAAGTATATCTATTTTACAAACTATTCGTACAAAATATGTCAAAATAGTTTTTACTTTATAATTGTAGAAAGCTTCTACTAATACAGGGTACACACGTTGCGATAAGTACGTGTCTCACGCGTCGATGCAAACATTTCACAGTGACACAGAGTTCAGCATCTAAATTAATCGCTTATATAATTTTAGTGGATTTAGTCCGTTCAGTGTTTCATGTAGAAAATTTTGAAAGGAAAACGCTCATCTTTGAATTTAAGTGAAAGAAAAATGATCAATGAAAATTATATCACTTGCGTGTAAGAAGTTCTCGTTAAAATATGTTTTTCACTGTGTAGAAATATAAAAAAATATCTCGAATTATGAATTCAAAAAGTATTTCAACAGTTTACGAAATTTCTTTATTAAACGTTGTAGTCGAAGACAGACATTCAATTTCAAATACATAAATACTACTATTAGTCTACTTGTTGCAAGAGAAAGTTAATATATCAATATTAATAAAAATTATGAAAATTTAATTGCAATTTTTTAATACATTATGAATCTACTCATTAAACACTTTTTAAAATAATTCGACAAAAACAATTTATTTGAAGAAAAGTAAACTTGTAATTTGTTTCATATTAATTGAATTTTTTAAAAGCTTAAAATTTTCTTGATTCTTTACTATTCGAAATATATGTAACTACTATTAATTTTTAGATTATCGATTATTTGTGCGCTAAAGAAAGCAAAGTCTAGCTAAAGGAAAAGATTATTTTGGTTGTGAATGACGAAAAACGGGATGATTAAGACAAATTAAAGATAAAATTAAATCATTATCTTAACGATGATTTTTACAAGTCATTTTTCTCTACTAACGTTCATTTTCTACTTTTTGCAACAATAAAATTACTTGAGACCACCATGCAATGGTGTAAAAGTAGAAGATGATGCCACATTCTCTTGTTATCGAGTAAACTTTGAGCCTTTTATTGGTGTCAAATTGTCGAAACGCATTTGTACTTCTCCCCTAGCCAATCCAATTGAAAGTGTCTGATTTCGTACAGTTAGAGTCATTTGTGAGAATTTATTCTGATTCTTTACTGGAACACATTTTGCTAGCGAGAATTTTTCCAGCTTTTGTCTTTCATTTTATCTCGTAACTTTGTAACGAGGAGGTTAAAATTTATGTTATACCTTGCAAATACATTTTCATATACTGCTATGAAAATTATCTCCACCATATAGTTAAGTTAAATCAGTGACAGTAGTTGAATATTGTTCAACTTCTTATCAACATTTCAGAGTGAAAATTTAGGTAACGAAGTTCGACATGCGTTGGTAAAACAAGTATATTGAAAAACTGCTTAATTCTGATACGTGAAAAAAAAATCGTTCTTCTGTTAATTTCAAAAGTTATATTTTTAGTATAAAGATTTTTAGTACAAGCCCATTCAAAATATAAGATCTTAAAAATGAAAAAAAATTAATTTCTCTAAAGCTACATAATATCGATTTGTCCATAAATCATTTAAGTACAATAATTTTTTTAATCTATTCATTTATTCATGTATTTGTAACTAATTTATGATTCAAATAATTCAATGCGATTATCAATTGGTGAAATTAATTTTAAAATATTTAGTTTCATTTGGAGAATTTATGGCTTGACTTTTTTTACAGATAAAAGTTAATTTTCCAGACTCATAATCTTAAATTGTTATGTAAATTAAAACTTAGATGAAGAACTGAGTTTTTCAACTAATATAAACAAGTATTCAATTAAATATTGTGAATATAAAAATATTTTCATTCGACTTTTCGAATCAAATGAGAGTTCCGAAATAAATTTCTATGATCGAAGTCTTCTAGTACAATTATGGAAAGTATGCGTTGAACTTTAAAATATAAAGTGATTTACATGCACTCTTCTTTGTTTTTATCACATGGTACTACTTTTGAAAACTTCATTAAACTACTCTAAGAAGAAGCGAACTATAAATCTCGCTATACAGCTTTATGTAAAATTTTAATTTACCGAGCTGCATATTTTTAAAATTCCGATCTCCTAACTTAAATATTAAGAAAAATATCAAAAAATACTGTCCATTGCATGAATATAAATTCCTAATTTAATGGAAAAAATTTTCTGTTTATTGCACATCATCATCTGATTCCATTACAGTTATTCTTACTTTTTTTTCTATAATCCCAATTGATGAATTAAGTTGTAGTATCCGTGCCTTAAAGAAGGATAGTATTTTTCAATAATAATTGTTGAAATATTTATCAAATAATCTTACTTAATCAAGTACAACTAATTTTTTATCTTTTGACTTAGAGATTGAACTCTCTTTTATTGTTTTTATACATAAGAATATGCTGTTGACATATAGCTTTTAAAGTTATGCGCGAAATCACGGAAAAGTTACAATTATATTAACAACTTCTGGTTCCTATGTGAGGAATATAAATCATTTTAATTGCATAAGACAAGGTATGAATTAAAGTGAAATTCAAATGAATAAGGATTGTATTGCAGAAATATGTCTAGAATGCCTATTAGATGGATTATACAAAGAGAGACAATCGATTGGAAATCAAAGTTAATCATTTTGCAACCCTGCGTACATGTTATTTAATACATAGACTTTAGATGTACACGCATATATTATAAACATTAATATATTCATACTATTTTAATTATTAAGTTTTACTTTAAAGTTATTTATACATACTATATATTTGCAATAATATAAATTATTTGTAACTTGTAGCGTTAAAAGTCATAATATTCTTCCTTAAGAAAGAAAAATTTTAATCTTTTTTAAATTAATTTTTTATCTATTTTTATTTAAAGTAGAATTAAGTGTATATCAGACTTTTCTAATACCTTTATAAAACTCTATGAAAAATAATTTCACTTATATTTAATATGTGTATATATAATAAACAATGGATATTTGAGGTGAAAATTTATTTTACAATTTAATCATTTTGAACTATTCAATTAAAATTATAAGTGTAAATACTAAAGGAAACTTGAATGATTGTATCATAATTTATTACTTTTTTCTGTATTATAAGAACGATGAAAATAATATAAAAATATGAAATTAACCTAGAATAGTTAAACAGAGAAGAGATAAGCACAGATGAAATTGTAAAATACACCGTAATATCCAGCTTATTTAGTTATCCACAGTGATTGTAGATAGAAAATAGAAAATTAATTCTCACCTGTATCAAGAAGTGCTTGCACAATGGTTTGTAGGCGTTTGTCCCACAAGTCATGAAACGATCTGGACTCAACCTACCGAACACCCTTACATAATTTTGGCAGGTGTCCTTGTCACCGCCTTTTAAGTAGCACAGCTCCTGATGCGCATCACTGCTTGCCCATTTCAACCTCTGTAACAAGATAAGAAGAGAGAAAAACCTTTAGAAATAAAAGAAAATATGATAATTTTATGATTAATCTGTGTATTCCGCGCTATGATTCACCTTGTTGTTTCAACGCACAGAGTTACCGTATAACACGAGGGAATCACTGACTAAAGAAAGAAGAATGAGGCAAAAAAGAAAGCTCGTATATTATGCAAAACTAAAAACTTGCCAAACAAACAAAGAGTAAAATGAGAAATTCTGTCGCGCGGGCGCGACTGTTCTTTTAAGTCTTCCCTCGTGCTCTGATTTTTGCCGCTCTCTTACTCTGAGTTCCTCAATAGAAACGAAATTATTTATATAAGCAGAAAAGAGTTTTACCGCATCTCTCCTCCCTTATTTTGGCCTTATTTTCTCTTTTTTTCTCCTTTCGAGCTTCCTTCGGGTATCGCCCGATTAAACTCGAAGGGGCTGCTTTGATAGTCGGCGCCACATTGGCCGACCGATAAGGGAATCCGTCTTTCTTGTGCTGCTATTGCCGTATTCTGCGTAAAGCGCTTTTATTCTCGCGTCGCTCGTCGAAATACAACGGAGGTTAAAGAGAGTGCTAAAGAGAGAGAAAAAATCAAAGAGAAAAAAGCAAAAGAGAAAGAGAAATGGAAGACGAATGAGAGAGAGAGAGAGAGAGGAGAGAGAGATTGATTCGTAGAGAAAACGAGGGAGAGAGACAGAATAAAAAGAAGTGAAAAATAGATAAATTGTAGTGTACACAGTCTAAAAGAAATTGAGAAAAAATCGAAATAAAGAAAACAAAGAGAAAGACAGATATAATAGTAGGAAAAGACACGAGATATAATCGAGAGCCAACTGATAAAACGATTTCGGAATATCCAAGAAGGGTGGAAGATTTCGGGATACCCAGAATAAGAAAATGTTCTCTCTCCTTGTGTCTCTTTCACACTCTTTTTTCGTCTCCCTCTCTCTCTCTCTCTCTCTCTCCCTTTTCCGTTTTTTTGTTCCTTTGACTCGTGAGAAATAGCGATCTACAGAAACTTTCATCTAACTAGACGAAGGCTTTTGTCCTTTTTTCAACCTTTTTTTCTTTCGTACACTGATTTTTGTTTCATTCGTGCCCTATCATTTTGTTTCATTCGATACGTTAGCGGTATTACGAAACTTGTCGTTTATCAAAGTTTAAGAGCTTGTAGCATTAGGCGATACAAACTAAACCTTTTAGTAATTCATTAATTACAGAGCATTCGTTTGAGTGAAATTCGAATATTTATAAAAAAACGTACCATCTGTTGCATAGAAAATATTGAAATGTTTTTAAAGATTAAGTGATTAAACGATGAAAATTTTTCTAGAGCAGCCATCTATAAGAGTGTTTGATTATAAAAAATTTCTAAAACTTTCACAGATTGTAGAAACTATCAATTAAAGAAAAATTATCATTTTATTGAATCCTCAGAATTTAGAAATAAACTTTTAATTAAGCTCAAAGGTTAATACAATATGAAAAATTTAGTCATGAATATTAATAAAATAAAGTAATTTCTGGCTTTAAGTATCGACGATTGATCTCATTTTTGAATAGTTATATTTAAAAGTATCCATTTAAAAAGCAAAATTAAGTTATAATTGTAAAAAAGAATGCAGGGTAAATAAGATTGAAAAAAATTTTAAATATAAAATCGAGTAAAGCAAATTTTCCAGTGTCTCATAAAACAAAGTTTTAACGAAGACATTTGCACGTAGATTTCACGCATGAATTCAATCAAATTATGACTGCGGAAAATATCCGCAGATTCTCGTAGTGACACTTTTTCTACCTCGGAAAGTCACCTCGTAAAAGTCAAAAGCGCCCGCGCACACAGTCACAAGGACTGCGGACCACTCAACAACGATGGTTCACACACTTTGAAAAAATGCGCGAGGTGCGCTCTTAGCAATAAAAAAACGGGAATCACACAAGAGAACTAGGCTAAAGCAGAAAGAGACAGAGAGAGAAGAAGCGAAGAAAAGAAAAGAGAACTCGCATGTATGTGTTCGTGCATACGATTTAACGGAAAAGTTCATACCACGTGCAACAAACTCCTTCAAGCCAGATTTAGTTTTGCTTCTCTCTTTAGCTTGTTTATGGCTCGTCTTTTTGTCCTGATTAGAATATGAGAGACAGAAGCGCACATGGAAAAGAATGGGAGACAGAGGGCAATAGTGAATGAGTGAGACGTGTAGTTGGAAGAGAACGTTAAACTTTCGGCCACAAAATCATTGTGAATATTCATTGAGTAATAATGGTCGAGCTTTTTGAGAATAGTATGTAGTTTTTGTCGGATACGATGAAGCAGCTTTAAAGCGCAGCGAAAGAATGAGAGAATCAGAGAAAAAGGAAGAACGACATAATAAAGTGTCTGATATTAAGAGGAGGACTTTCTCCGAGCTTCAGCTGGATAGCTTCTGTTTCCTCTAGCTCCGTCCCAAATGTATGACTTTGTGGAATAACTTTATGCAGATGTATCGTGTGTATGAGTGAGCAAAATAACATGAAGCGAAACGCTTAAGCCATATGACATTTCTATGATTTCCTATGAAGCTGTATGTGTGCTACCGCTTGGAAAACTCCCCCAGGGAATATATTTATACGAAAGGAATAATATTTTCAAATGTTGATAAAGGAATGTTATAAAAAAGGTTTAGTGCTAATTGTCAGGATTCTAAACTAAGTTTATTACATTGTTTGCTCGTTTCGTTGTGCAAAATATGCTCGTGTTAAATTATTTACACGCTTAAAGCATAATTACAATACAAAAGTTTATAAATGTTAAGAACAATTTACAAATAATGCATTTCAAAATTAAAAGGAATAATATTTAGAAATATTTACAGAAATACGTTCCGTTCATCTATATACGATATTCTTTTCACTTGCAAAACACATAGAGCTAATTTTTATATTAAGCAGAATTCTGAAGGAATGGAGTACATTAATATGATAGAGAATTGTCTTAAATTAAAAAATTTTACAAAGTAAATGTAATACTTTCAACGTCGAGAAAGTCGAGAAACGTGCATCTGATCAGAATCTCTATTTGGAAATGAAAACACAATAATTATATTATCTATTAAGTGTTGATATTTTTAAAGTTTCATGAAATTGCCTTCTATTTAAAAGACTATATTTATTTGAAATATTTTAAAATTTCATCCTGTTTACATAGGTATTTGTTTCAATTATTTAATTTCCGATTAAATTTATTATTCTTATGGTATCTTCTTTATAATTTAATTTTTTCATTATTTATATGAACATTTTTTCCTATAAATATCTATTTGTTTAACTTTTATGCAGCTTATAAATATCAAGAGATTAAATAGATTCAAAGGTTTCTTAAATCAAATAAAGATGCAGATATTAAGGTATACATAATTTATAATTTTTTGTCAATTGATACACAAATTATATATTACTATTACATTAATATTTGAGTAAAAAAATTATACGAAGATTAATTTAATAGAAGTAGACTTTCGTCGAAAGAAAATTTTCAAATAAAAAAAAAGTGATAAAATATTTTATATTACTCTACATTTTCTCTACATTACAATTAAATTGTTTTATTCCAGCATTACAAGAAAGATAATCATTTTCTCTAATGATCTAAAAACATATGATGTGAAAGTAAATAGATTATATATAATGGAGTTTGGTAACTCATACATAGATTGATTGAAAAATTTTAATTGAACATGAATAGATTAAAGAATATAAAGACAAAAGGCATCAGTTTTGTTTTGCTCCTGTTCAACTTATTCGTTATATACGATTGAAGAGAGAGAGAGAGAGAGAGAGACAGAGACTACGCGAACGTGTGGCGAGGGGAAGAGAAAGATATAGGAGTATAGAGTTCTGAGTTTCCGTATTTTTCGAACGGTATTTCGAGAATTTATTTTCCCTCCTTAGGATTAAGAACCTCTGCAAGTCGAAGAGTTTCGATGAGATACTTTTCAGGATGCTTTGCCTGAAGCAGTTGCTGCAGTGCTAAATTCACTGCTACCCTCGAAATAAATATGTACGAGCGAAAGAACTCGCAAAAGAATAAAGCAGAAGATTCTCCTGCACGCCACGCGACTACGACGATACGGAATAGCTTGATAATTGAGTCCCCCTGGTAGACCCTTTTTCTTTCTTTCTACCTTTTTATTCTCGAGTACTTCAATATAGAGAACCTTTTTCTGTTTCAGACGTTTCTGTTTGGTTTATTCGGTTGGTTTAATGCAATTCGTGATGCATTGATAATAAAATGCATTATAATTAAATACATTATGTATGACTTTTGGAGCTGTATCGGATAAAATTTGTAGCATTGTACATATTGCATAAACATCAAAAGAACATGATAAAAGAAGATTGGTATGGCATTGTGAAATATTCGGTGTCAAGTTTAATACTCGAAAGCAGCTCAAGGTTTGAGATTCAAAATCTAAGTTTCTGCTTTCATAATGCGCTGAAATGGTGTTGTTCTCAGTCTATAAGACTTTGGTATTACTAATTTTCGTCGATCACAAGGGCGTAAAAGTAAGGACAGCACGAAATCATTAGTTTTGAACGTATTAAACTAGAATTTTAACAATTAAATTGAAGCAGGTAAAATATTCAGTGTCGACAGTTTGTTTACAGCTTAAATAAATAAATAAATAGATATGGAAAATTTAGACGCTTCCTGAAAATACTCGTAATCAACAATTTTATTGCGAATAGCAAAGAAATTAAATAAGGTTTTCCTAATATATCTTTCTACTTTTCCAGATTGTGAAAGTGCAGGCTCCGTTAAACTGTAGTTTTCTCCCAGACCCTTTTTTACGAGTGTATTATCGCAAAATATATCCGCGAGCAACGATTACACGCAAGCGTGAAAATGCACTTGTAAATAATTGATTTTTCCTCGATTCCTTACGTTCTTTCTTCCAGGGATTCATAGCACTTGTGTATTTATAGAATTGTTTAGGAAGAAGATCGTATCAGCCACGAAAGTTACAAATTGGCAGATGAGTAGAAAGGTAAGCGTTGATTTATACGTCGGATCGTAGTAAAAGTACACAGCCTATCAGCTTACCGCGAGCCTCGGCACTCTTAAAAAAAGTCAAGCGATCAGCGCCGCGTGCAGCTACGTACAATTACCGCAAGCACGAACAGAGAGCGAGAACGTCTGAGCAAGTGCCGACACCCCTGGCCCCTTCCGGTCCATTCGCCATCAAAAGACTGCTCTTATGTGTATCTTAGCGAGACGCGTCGAGGGTGCGAGGACAAAGCAATGCACCGATCCGATCATAAAAGCCGAGGAGCCAAGTCGCTATATCGCTCTAGATGAAAATACTGCATTGTATTTCCATCTTTAGTCGATCGAGAGGCTATTCAAACATCACTGTCTTTATAAATATTTACGTATTTCTTCCTTATCGAGGAATTTGCTTTGAGCTAATTTTCGAGATGCACCTTTTGTCGCGCTCCACTACGATATATCAATAGTAGTGCGTCCTTGTAGGGATGGTATATAAGTAGACTACAGGTGCAGAAGGCTACTTTTTCAATTTCAAAGACACGTATTGATAAGATATCAAACTTTTTTTAACAAGCTTTTCTATAATCGGTTTTCAAGTTTTAATTGATAGAATTTTTATTCAAATAATACTGATTTACATAAAAGCAACCGAACTTAGTCGAAGTCGATGATTCTAAGTGTAGCGTGTAATTTTGTGCCATAAAATGCATGAAATGCATAATAAAATTTTAAATCCCCAAATGCAGTTCTGCATCGAAAACCTAATTTTGGAAATAAGAATGCTTCTAGGCTTGATTAGATAAGATCAGTGAACAAGATAATTAAAGCTATTACTGTAAATAGACAAGTATTTTGTGTTAATATTTAATTGTAACTTAACCTTCATTTTAGTCTCCTGATTCGTCTTAAAAAGTATTTTTTTAATTAAATAATATGCTGTACTTAAAAGAAAAAGTTGCAATTTTTGCAATAATCTTTTTATTAATTTGCTGTTTTTGGGCATGAAAGTAATTTTTTACATAACTAAAAAAATAAAAAAGTAATCGTTATAAAAAAAAAAATAAAAAAACATATAAAGTGACGTAAAAAGATTATTAAATAAATGCATTTGGATAGTATTTTTTTATACTATTCCGTACACAAAATAAAATATTTTTATGGCTGAATCGCTAAGTTTGCTGTCGTAATATCTTCGTATACATGCATCTTAGTATATATTGCAGTAGAAAAGTATAAGCTGAAAATTTAGTCGTAAAACTAAAGTTCAAGAAAGGGAAGGAAAACGTCCGCATATTCATAAAAGATAAAAACGTAATTACAAAGTATTTGAACTAAAAACTTAAATACTATTCTTTATCTTTTATAGTTTAAGATATCGACATTTTTCATAATGGGTAAAGGCATTGTTCCATTAGTAACACGTGATATTGTTGGGAAAAGTATTTATTAAGAAAATTAGTTGAATACATATTTCTGCTTCGTTATTCTGTTATTCTATGTTTGCTAAAAAAACCATTTTTAAATAATTGGAAAAGGTTAATTTACTAATATAATTGCTTTTCTTCAGCGCAATATTGCAAATATTAATTATTTAGTGTTTAAATTTAAAGAAATCATTATTCAATTAATAAAATACTGTCATTCTTCATTTTGCCGTGAAACAGAATATATATATATATATTTTTTTTTTCATTTTTAGATAGTCTTAATTTTAATTACGGACTAAAATTTATTTTGATTTTAATCTCTATCTTCTACATGTAGGAATTAAATTGATTAAGCGCTAATTAATAATAAAGGTTATACAATTACAATTGACATCTCAAAGTATGGTGAGTTATATTTTAAATTAAATGTATATATATATAATAAAATTCATAACAATTATTTATTCATTGTTTCAAGACCTTCCATTTAGAAGTAAATAGATTTTTGCGGAAAATGTATAGTAAATTTCATAATAATGCAATTCATAATTCCACATAATCTATTCAAGTTTCAGTGATTATTCCATCCGATTGCGCTTTCAAAGTTATTTATTTCATTAGCTAAATCTAAAAGCTTATCTGTAAATAAATCCACACGCGCCATCGAAATATAATATCATCTCTTTAAATACATTTCTAATATTCAATTTAATAAGTAGAAGGTAATGAGACTAATTGTGGTTATCAAAGTCGTAGAACATTTGAACGTTTATACCTGCAAATTTGCAGGTCAAACAAGCAATCAGCAAATTCTTAGATAAAGCAAAAATTTGAAAGCCAAATTTAACGCTCGAAAATTATTCACCGAGGAAAAGCATTCAACTATTTTAATCAGTTTTATAGAAATTATTTGCGGCTTCTACTTTTCCCTTTCATTAACTTTGTCCGAAATTCCCTCATTTAATTCTCGCGCTAACTCGCACCTTTAATTCTCTCATCCGCTCTCATTCTAACTCGCTCTGCATACGATCCCGTTTCGTTTCCTATCCCTTATTCTCCCGCCTTCTTTGTGTAGTCAACTAAAGGAACAGGAAGAAGTGCAGTCTCCGTTCATTTTGTCATCCACTTTGTAACGCTCGCTGTCTTGTTTCGTTTCTTTTGACTTCGCAGCTCTCTGGGACTCTTGGCTCTTCTACTTTGCAGCCCTTGCATTACATATGTATGCGTATATACCATCGCGTCTTTTCTCTGCTTGTCTGCTCGGGAAACAGGAATTTACCTCAGTTGTGCAATTAGCGCGGGCCATTAGTCAGCTCTTTACTCTCTAAAAGTGAAAACGTGCGAGTGTCTGTAAGTATTAAATGATCTTCGAATGGTGATGGAAGGCGCAGCGCGTAGCTCTCGTGTCTATTTACGAGATTGCAGGAAAAACAAGTGGGTGTTATGGCAGTTTATTCAATATACCTGAACTCCGTGAGGGAGGAGGAAAGACGAATGATTCTCACAGCTCGATACGAATTTGAGTATAATGATAAGTTAAGCCGGGGATATTTTACGGTCAACAGCATCATTATTACTTGCTCTTTATGAGCGAAATTAACTTGTGTTGCAAAATTAATCGAGATATCTTTGTGTGTTTTTCATCTAGATTTAAGTAGATTATTTAAATAACCAATTACTGTGTCAAAATTAATTTTGTTTTAGGCATGAAGATGGTTGAAATAAACTAATTACTTTGTGTATTTTCGTTGTAGCTCGAATGCTCCACTAAAATTTTTTTTATTTTAAATCACATAATTCATTAAAACTATTTTATATTTTCAGTCGAGTTTTTTAAACAAATTAATTTTACCAACGGAAAATTGCAAAAATATTTAATTTCATAAAAGCTGTCGAAAAATAACTTCACATATTTGGAATAACAACTACATTCGTGGGTTCGCGCATTTATATATAACCCGGTAATACATATATATTTACGACGTACCACATTTTTTTCTTAAGGAGCTAAAAAAATCTCATTTTAATGTGGTTAGTTTTAAAAGCGATAAAAGATAAAAATACCAAAGAAAAACAGAATTATTTTTAAAAAACTCAGTAAAGGATAGATCGTTTTTCAAATGGGTATCTCAAATGCTCATAATGAAAATATCGTAAGTTTGATGAATTATAGGTAGTTTTACTGAATTTCCAAGAAAAGAATTCAGTGCTCAAACTTTTCTTTATTATCATCTTATCTATATTTTATTTATGTCAATCTTTTAGTTTTCAACTGCATATGGAATTTGGAAAATCAGAAAAATGATTTTAAATTGAATTGAATATAGACGTATTTTATATTATAATAACACTATGATATTTCTACGTACTTTGCATAATATTATTTTTCTTCGTATTTATGTAGAATTTTTTTAACTCCTGTAAATAATCATTCTTTCGTAATAGAATTATATGTAATATTCTTTCATTTTGCACAACAATTCTGTTCAATATAAATCTCTTTAATATAAAATATAAATTATAAAATTAAAAAATATGTAAAAAAGGAATTCGCTTGTATTTAAAAATATGATCTTAAGCAAACTATTTCATTCGAGTTTTGGAAAATTAACTTTATTTAAATTTTAAATTATTTTTTCATGCTTTTTCATTTATTTTTTAAATAATGTTCTTGTTAGTATATAAAAATTTGTCAAATAATCGTGTAAGAATTAAATTTTGTCCAGCATTCATTTAATCATGATATTAAAACGTATTAAATAATTTAATATCGTCATAAAATGAACAGAACCAATATTTATTTATAAATTATAAATAATTGAATTAATTAAATATTAATCGAAATTTTTTCATGTGCATTAATATTATTTTTATACTGCAGCATAATGAAGTTTCTTCTTTTATTTAGTTTGTGATTATTAAAGTATCATATCACTTACAAATGATCATTGATTTAAAAAATTTAAAAGAATATGTTTCAGTTTGACTTTAAACACGTTATTTTATTATTTAAATAAATAATAATTACAGGATAACTATTTCAAAGTAATTATTTGAAAAAGTATTCTAGTAAATTTGAATATGAAGAAATTTCGTGTAGAAAGTAATATTATCCATGTCAATGTATGAATTACTTTATTTTCAGCTGTTTTAAATATCGAATATCAATATTACATAATCGATTTTGTATTCATTTGAAAAATTAAATCATTTTTATTTATTTGAACCATCAATAGATTCTTCGCTTTTATCGATCTTGATTTAATTTCTCCTTAATACTGTATACTAAACAACTTAGATCTCAAACTATAGTGGAAAATACATGCTTTGTGAGGATTTAGAATTTAATCCAGAAATACGTTTGCTTTTACCTCAAAACGATTCGGTGCTTTCTG
This sequence comes from Platyscapa corneri, assembly GCA_018907185.1. Taxonomy (NCBI): domain Eukaryota; kingdom Metazoa; phylum Arthropoda; class Insecta; order Hymenoptera; family Agaonidae; genus Platyscapa; species Platyscapa corneri. The sequence continues at coordinate 5,786,001 of JACCHW010000011.1, read as the reverse complement.
GCAAAATTCTTTAAGGCTCATTTAACATGCACGATAGCTATTTAATCTTAACTTTTCAACTGGTTTAATTTTTAATATTTACTTTAAATGACTGATTTCAATGCATTAACAAAAATATTATTTTTAATATTAATAGCGATACAATAAGCAACTTGAATTTGAAAACTTTAAATTTTATGTTATACAAATACATTTTTTTGATCGTATCCAGTAAAAAAGCTTTATTTCAATCTCTTTGAAATTAAACTCCAGTAAATAATTATAAAACTTTATAGTGTGATAAGAAATTCAATAATGATACATTGTAAAACGAAGCATTGTTCATTATGCGTGTTTCCGAACAGATATCATTGTATGGGGTGAAAGATAACTTAGACAAATCCAACAACAATTTTGATTTCTGATTAGTCTTACGTAAATAAGCTTTATACATAATTAAATTTAAAACTTTTAGTTTCTATTTTAGCAGCTAATATATTTCCGTATACTCGACTAAAAAAATTTAAGTTAATGAAAAATTATTTTTAATGAAAAAAATTCATTCCAATACGTAAAGCAAACTATAGTCGTATGTGTGAAAATTGTTCTGTACAAATTGAATTAAAAAAGTTTTTAATAAGAAGTGATGGATTACGGCTTCTTCAACAACATAATTATTTAAGTAATCTAGCATAGAATTTATTATGTCGTTTATGGAAGAATTTAATCTATAAAAAAACTATAGGTAACGGACACTGATGACTTCAATCTTTTTAATTAAGATTTAGATTGTTTTTGATGATATTACTCAACCCATTTATTTCAAAAGCTGTTCATTCGTTTACAACAATGCATAAGCAAATACGTGTGACCTGTTTAAAGATAATTCATTATATCTCTACATGTAATTTATCGAGTTATATCATGTTATAAATAAATTTATTGAATTGTATGCAAAAAATAATCTAGTTTTAAAATTTTCTCGACTTCTTTTCGTTTAAAGACAAGTTTAATTAAAGTTTAATTTAGATTGTGAAGTATTAAATCGGAAAATTATTAAAATAGTGTTGAACGTTTTAAAGAGTTTTTTAATCTATTAAGTTTGTTGTAATAAATTATATTTAACTAATTTGTATTGAAACAACTATAACATTGCGATTTTGGCTCAATAATATTACATAGTGAATAATTTATTAAATGAATAAAATGTATCGAATTTCGTTTAAGCGCAGAAAAAGTAGTAAAAGGAAATAACAATATTATTTAAATGAAATCAAACCCGTTGTTGAATTTGATTCGGGATAGTATATGTTCTGAACGACAAACGATTAATTAATCAATACTCGTTTGTTAGATGAAATTTCTCGATCCCCGAATGTTTATTGGCTGAAACGATTTGAAAGGATAAATTGCAACTCACGCGGAGATTGAAACATCTGTTTGTTAACCTGAGCTCCTGAAATTTATTCATTGTCAACAAGTAGTTTCATTTGTCAAAGAAATATCCGAACTAACCTATCGGAAAGTAGAGGATGCGATTGTGAAGTAACTGTTGCAAAACTCGATGTTTCCAGACAAGTCGGTTTATAACTACATTAAGCACATTTAAGATAGCAGCTGAACAAATTCGAAATGTAATTGATTAAAAAAAGCTGCGCGAGTGGTATCAGGAGTGTAAAAGTCCGTAATCCACGGCAAAGGAGAAAAGTGCTTTCCATGGCTTTTTTGGTATGTCTGGGAAACGACGCTGGGAGTGGGAAATGAAATTAAACGTCGCTCTCCGCACGCTGGCAATCGAACTTTTGCGCAATTTCAGTCTTCTGACGACTTCTCTGAAGATAGACGGATACAGACGAAGATAGATAGTGGAGGAGGAGATGCCCGTCACGAAATCAGAATCGTAATCAGCGAAGCGGCACGAGAAAACAAAGGTCTTTCCCCACAACGGAACCGCGGCGTACACTTGGGCGGTGGTGGAGGTATTCTTCGCTCATCTTCTCTATTCTTGTGCCTCTTTCTCCTTGTTGCGCACCTCTCGCTCCTTTTACCCTTTCTTTTATTATTACAAGATCGGAAGAAAGTTCTGTGTAGTTTTGAGAAAACACGCGTTTTGTTCTCACCAAGCCGGCGAGATATTCGAATAAATGTCAAGCGCAGCTGCACTGAGCGGAGAATTAAATATTTTAGCTAGCGAGGCTTTGTGCATAAAATAATACTTGCTTGTTTGTGATTTATCGAATGAAAACTTTTCAATATATTATCTGCTCCTACGAATAATGAATAATAAAGAAATGAAACTGAAATATGTGCAATGTACTAGTTTTTGGGTTTCAAACTATATAGATATATATTACTTATGGTATTAATTGCTTTTAAAACGACAAACGCGTATATAGGAGCATTTTCATCTCACCATTTATTTTTGACGTGTCATGTTTTTTTTTTTTTCATTAAAGTAAGCAAACAAATGTACATAAAGAAATACGAAAATGCATAATTCCCTCGTACTAAAAAATACCCCGCTCGGAATGCGACAAAATAAGTTTACTTTTATTATTACTATTTTAATATAATTAAATGCTAATCTTTAGTTCGAAGAGAACTATTTGTATTATTTTTTAAAATTATTTGCGCAGCTTAAAATAGCGATTCGATCCTTCCACAACGTAGGATGCAGTGATATTTCGTCATAATTCATTTCGCATTATCGCTCAATTTCGAAAAGCTAGTACATAAATTATTATGCATATTAATCGCTGGAGCATTCGTTAAGGTTGGAATAATTCTAATTTTTTTTAAATCTAAAAAAGCGGCACAACCAGTAGAGAAATATTGAAGTTCCTATCTTTCTCTTCCATCCTTTTGCCTCCCCTTCCGCAGTAAGTAGGCAAAATAAAGCGCCGCCTGACAAGTGCGCGTAATGCAAGCCAAGCCGCCGCCGCCGTCGCTCTTCGCGTGGTTTTTACTCTATGCTCTCATATATACATGTAGCTACAGAATGAACGAGGAACACGTAATGTGCCGTCATGAGTCTCCTGGCAAAATGACACGCATCCTTTAATCAAGCGAGATTCAAGCTTTACAATCAAACGTAAGTAGACTGGTTTCTCTAGTTTGTAAAATAAAGGCATCTTCTAGTGGTTGTTTAATTTAATATTTCAGCGAACCTTGTTGATCGAAATTAAGTAGTGGGAATATGCATACACATTTTTAATCAAATTATTTTAGTAAAACATGAAAGTATGTGCCATAAATGTACGAGATTGCACCACACATGGATATTTCCTTAAAAATAGACCATATTCATGGTTATAAAGTGCAAATGGTTTCGTTTAAAGTTTGTTTATTTGACACGCGCAGGATAATAGAAGCCGTTATCGCGAATTTACTGATACTGCTAAAAAAGAAATTTAATAATTTTTCATTGTTTACATTATAATAGTAGCGTTAGAGAATGCTTTGTATAGATATAGAAAATTTTTATATTTGAGAATCACAAGTTGTGTTCTTTAAAATTCCGACGGAAATTTCAATATAGAAGTGTTAAATGCTTATTGCATCAGATTATTAAAATACTTGATATTCATTGTAATGTTATTACCAGCTTAAATTTACAACTACGTATTATTTTATCAGATTTGTAATAAAAATAGCAGCATATAACTGCGTAAACTAATTATATCGAAGAGCGAGACTGTACGAGGTTTTTGATTTAAAATTTTTATTTGGCACGGATTTTTACTATGGAGTATAGTGACAAGTGCATTGATTAAGATAAAATTTTATGGAATTATTTTTCCCATCTATATAAAATAAGATAACCAAGTAAGTTTAACGAGATCGTGTTATCAAAACTATGCTGTTCTAATTTAGTGTAAAATTTTTTATATATTTATCGGTATTTACTATAAATTGATTATTTCTGTCAATGTAGCAAAACTCAAACATTTTATTTTTAATGATAAGATATACAATAAAGCTAGATAGATAACAAAAGATAATATCACTGAAATGTATTAGTTATCTAATTAAATTTTGTGAACACTCCTATTTATCGGATATTAGGTTTGTCGTATAACTCAATTGAAATATAGTCACATTTATATGAATATTCACAGTAAAATCAATAATTACGAATTTTCAAAAATAAATATTCATTGATATTTTTAATAATTGCAAAAGCCATAACTTTTACTTCTTTTACTTTAAAAACGTGCGAAAATGTAAATTTGTATTTCCAAGCGCAGCAACAGTTTACACGCAAATTTATTAATTTAAGTTCAGCTCGTTAGTTGAGAAAGCAAAACCATTTTCTACTGATACAAATATCCGCCTTGTATTACATTCAAAAGTTTTTTACATTCAAAAAACAACTATAAATATTTTTCAGGATGAAAATTGCAATATCTTTCTAGAGTAATATAAAAATTTACTATTCAATTTTCCTTATTCTGAATCTAATGTAAAATGATTGATCTCCTAAACGATGAAGGTACATATATTATAAAATTTACTTTTACTCAAATATTAGAAGTGATTTTTCTCAAATCTCCATAATTATGCCCTTGCTTTCAATAAATGTAAATCCTTTAAATATTTAATTTAAATATTTTTTTTATCTATTATTAAATCAATAATTACATTATATATAATTATTCAAATTATGAAAATAGTGAGAGATTGTTTAATATTTTTAATTTATATATGTATATGTGTACGTAAAAACTTATGTAACAAAAATTTAAACTGTAAAGCAGAGGACTTAAAATAATGTTCGAGTTCTTCATAACTCAGCAAACTGTTACTACCAATTTTAAATTTTGAAAACAATAGAAAGTTGAAACAAAAAATTATAAATAAGCGAAAAATTATTTGACACGTATAAGCCACCCAGATACTGATCAGGGTATGATTTCGCTTTAGAGTTCTTATCTTCTGCTGTATATGAAACCAACATCCATTACTTTTTTCTCTCTTCCGTTATATTATATTTCTCTCATATAATTTCTAGAAAACCAGTGAACGAAATTCTTCTCTGAAATTTTCAAACATATTATTTAATTTAGGTAATTATTTGATTATAATTTTTCACTAGCATATAAAGATAGAAACTAACCCACTGTGTAAAACAATAGTAAATAGAAAAATATATAGAATAAATATTTTTTGCATTAAATTTATATTTTATCGAATTATGACTGTTTTTAAAAAATAATGTAAAACATAAAATTTCATTTTAATTTTCGAAAGATTTTATAGGCCATTTCTCCAAAAAATTAATAATTAATATTTTCAAAGGGCCATTTTTTATTCTTATGATATATTTATTGGTTTACAATAAAAAATTTGTATGTAATTATTAATTTAAAATGTTATCATATTTCCCAGTTTTATTGAATAATTAAACAAAACATAAAATAAACCAAGACCGCAGAAATATAATCAATTTAAAAAATCAAATTTATTCAATTAATTTTGTGGAAGTTATTTTATGTTTGGTAATAAACTATTAGATTTGGACTATAATATTAATTAATTATTGGAAATTATAATTATTCTTATAATTACCTATGAATATTTAACAATTTATAAACTATATTACGGATAAACTATATTATATGAAAGTTAAATTTTATATACAATCAAATAGAAAAAATTTATATGCAAAAAGAATAATTTTTCTACGAATATTACATAACATACATCTAGAATTAAGAAAGATTTTTATTTCTTTCCGTATAATAAATGATGTCTATAAAATTTTTGAAAAATTAATTTAAAGTAACACTATCTCATGTTTTCATAAGGATCAATTATTATATTTTCATAAATAATTTACGTAGTTAAAAAAAATTAATTCTATACGTATTTTTGATCTTATATTCTATTTTTAAAATATTTCAGCTGTTTTCGTTTCATTTATTGTAATAGCCTGTATTATATTAGCATTTTGCGTAATATGTTTACAGAAAAATTTTTCAAACATAATGCTGAAACATTTGCCAGTGACGATGGAACATAAAAAAAGAAAAAAATATAAATAATAAGGTAATACAAAGCAAACATCACGCAATGGCAATGACATTCCATTCATCTAATTATGATAATTATCACGTAAAAATCAAATCGCATGAAAAAGTAAAGTGCTCATCACGTTCTGTGGGTGTTTTCCTTTTTCTTTTGTATCGAAATTTGTTTTTACAATAATTGTCGACATGACAATATTTCAAATATTGATTGAGTGTTACAAACTTTATTTAATTAATTGACATGTAAGTTATCATGTTTTTTACACTTGACTCTAAAAGTTTAAAATTATTATTCTGATTATTCCAATTCTTATGAAATAATACTACTATTATTTTAAAAATTTGACTTCTTTAACTTAGTAAAGGTTTTTTTGTTAATTTTTTCAGCATCTACAGCATATTTAAATTTTTTGCCTTAAAGTAATAAGTTCAGAGCAATTAGGCGCTAAATTCTAATAGTTTTATTAATTTTTACACACTAACTTTGTTCGCAATAATGCGATTTATATAATAGAAAACCTTGAAATTTTAATACTCAAAATTAATCGAAAAATCAATGAAAGAATTAAAAAGGAATCTTCAATAATTATAAATAAAAAAGCTGCAATTCAGAAAATTATTGCTTTTTATATCTTTCTCTTATATAACTTATAAGTGAAACGCTTAAACGTCAGAAATAAGTCATTACTATCTATAGTTAAACTAATATTATGCAAAACTGACATAAAACAAGCTATAATCTACCGCTTGTTTCAACGTAAGTGCTAATGAAATATTTACAATATAATGACAAAGTAAACTATTATACTTCAAATCTGATTTTATACTGAAAAAAGATATATTGAAATTTTCCGTGCATCTAATTTTGGAAATACACGAAGTATCTATTATTCTTCTCATATATTACGTTAAAATCAGTAGAATTTACTTTCGACAAGAAAATAAAAGAAAAAGCCAAATTGAAAATCGTTTTAAAAACAATTTTTGCACTGATAATATTTCGCAAGTGTACATACATTTAGAATTACGTCTATAAAAAGTTACGTTCACATTCGAAAGAATTTCTTAAAAAAATGACATACTCTAAAATAATCCAATATTTTTAATTCGTTACAAATTACAAGCTGCATAACATATCGTGCGGCTTTAACTACGTCTTTCCTCAGTAGATGGCAACACTACCAGTTGAAACAATAAAAAATGCAAATTGCAAATATTATAGCCTTTAAATCAGTCCTAAGTACTCTTGCCTACTAATACAACAAGTATTTGGATTTGTACGCAAATATGTATTGATCAAGTATAAAAAGCGTCCTCCTTAAAATACGTATTCCTTGCAGCACTTGCACCAACTCGCCAATGCCTCCCACGATCTTGACTTCTTTCTCATTCGCTCGATATCTTACATCCCTACTGTCTAACTGTTTCGCGCGCAGACATGTTCACATCCACGGGTGCGCCCGGAAATAAATGGAAGCGATGAATTATTGATGCCTTCATTATCGGCCTTTTTCCCACTCTGGCTATACCCACCATACAGGTATACACCTGATGCTCTATTCTGGGCAGCCCTTTTTAGCGCCGTTTAAGTGCCGCAACAAGTACAATCATCGTATCGACAGCACGCAAGAGTTTGTAGCGAAAAATCAGTGTATAGTTAATTAGAAACTCCTTTTTTATAAGTTTCTAAGGTATGGATCGTTTGGTTAAGCACTACACAGAAAACCAAGGAAATTTTTTTCTTGCTTAAATAACCGTTCATTTTCGCAGGCTCGTTACACCTCAACTATATTCTATTGTTTGTATAATGAGTTGGTTTTCAATTTTTAAAGTATAAATACTTGGAGTGTTGCTGATTTTTACAGCCAGATATTTTAATCATTTTTGTATCTATAAATTACAATAGTGTTAATTCTGAATTTTGAAGTTTTTCACTGCCTTGTGGACATAAACATAAATTGCTATCATTTATGGTTGTAAATAATGCTTGTGTTTAGAAAATATTAAATTGAAAAATGTATGTGAAATAAATAAAAATCAGGCTGTAGTGTGATACTTGTATGTCTTTCAAATAATTTTTCAGAATACGTAATTGTTTTGTATGAGTTTTGAAATTTTAATATAAATCAAGTAAACTCGTTGAGTGAAAATTGTGAGAAAATATATCTGTTAAATTTTGATTTATTTAATTTCAATTAAAAACAATTTTTACAATATGAGAGAATCTTTTAATATGTTGCCTTATATATTTTTTAGAAAAAAGAAAGCTTCCATACAAATTTAGTGGACACATGACTTATTCATCAACTATCCAAGTTACTTTTTCTTTATATCTACGGACAGTTTCATAATTTTATCATAAAGAGAATTTTCTGCAATAAGCAGGCACTGATTTTTTTGTTTCTTTTGGAAAATTTTCACGCCATAAACTCTAAAATGAATTATGTAGTAAAATAGAAAATAAATTTATTTTATAGAAATATAGTAACTTACTTGCAAGGCTTTTTAAACAAACTATGGCATTTTGACCAAAGAAAAGTTTATAATTAATTACTTTTAATTCAACATATAATAAATTTATTTAATTAACAATTTTTTAAACTAGCCACGTGAATTGAATTACTTTACTTCAAATTTTAAGAATCAAAAAATGAAATTTTATAAGTTACGTCTTCACTTAAAACTTTAAGTATAAAAATTAATTTTCCGTAAAAAATTAATCATTAACATTAGCATTTATTCTTTTAGATCGTTTTATTTTTAACAGCTTGTTATAAATCAGCATCAGCATCCTGGCTTTTTCAAAATCTAGATTTAGATTCCTCCGCAACTTCATTTTAGTCTTAATTGGAATCGTCAAAATACTATAAAATTATCTGTTCAATTTTGAGTCTAAATGATAAAACGACCGCCACTTTTTCCTTAGACTCAAAATTCGATTTGCTCGATCGTAGAATAAAGATCACATCGGTAAAAATAAAGATCATAACGGAAAAGTCTCGATGAAACGCAAGCGCCTCGATTCATCTAGAAAATCCAACGAGTCTTGTGGAAAAAATAGGAAACCGAGCGGCTCCTACCGGTAGAAATATCGCTCGCTGCACGTCCGCGGCAATAAAATCCGAAAGTCGACCGCGATTCGACGAGTGATTTTTCATTTCCCAAGAGTGCGTCATACGTGCGCGGCGTCGCGATCGCGACTCGTCGATCCGAAGGAGGAACCGCTGGGGGGAGGCATTTACCTAACCGCGAGACCTCGTGCACGTGTGCGGGAATGTTTGGGCACCGGTGCACCAGCCAATGCATGTGCCGAGGCTCCCCGGACTCGCCCCAAGGCTCTCGAATTTTAGGGAAGCTCTTATTTTCGTAATTATACGGGTGCTTTACGATTGTTTACGGCCGTGTGGCTAACCGATGCACAACCAGTCTTATTTATAGAGCAGGCGAACGTGACTTTTTCGTAATGTTCGGCGCTGCGGATGACGAATAATTGAAGGCAACGGTCGTCGGGTACATTTCCGGCACAAATATGTAATCGCGCTTTTTGGGAGCGCAAATTCGGAAATTGATCGAGCGCTAACCGAGTTGCCGGGCAGCCGTTTTTGTATTGGCCGTTTTCCTGAAAAAGCGTAAAACAATGGAAGTAAAATTTACTGCGGACTATGTAATAGAAAAGTCAAGCGAACGTGACGACACAAGGGATGATGCGCCCGTGAAAATGGCTCGATAGTGGCTAAAGCCTGGGAAGCTCCGGTGAGAGACCGACGTCGCTCCGATGGCGACGGCGATGGCTTGTTTTATTATTCAGGAAGCCTCCTCGGGTCTGTCCCTCGCGCCCTTCCACCTTCCTTCGACTAATCGCACCTCACCCCCAAGTGGAAACTCGGACAGGATGGGAAGCTTGCGGTGAAGTCGGCGTCCCCGCGACCGGCACCCGCTCGTACTCTCGTTTTATCAATGCTTTCATCCATCACAGCTTTGTTAGGTGCTGGCGATGCGTTCCTCTTTCTTCCCATTTCGTTCTTATCCATTGTGCCGGCTCAAATGAAAACCATAGAAAAGCAAGAAGGATGAAGAAGGAAGTGTTTTAGCTGAGAGCGCATCAATCTGATTTTTTTTTCAATTTCGATCTGCACGAAGCAATACGCGATTATAAATTGCGCCTCTTTTTTTAGGTGTCGATCGAGTGTCGATCGAGTGTCTATCGAGTGCCGATAAAACGTGATGTGATTATGTGATTAATCAGAGCTTACTATTTTCAATTATTGCGAGCTCGACCGCAATTCATGCTCCGACCGCTCTGTAATAACTGAAAAATTGGAAATTGTTTTATTCTACGGTAAAATGATTTTCAGAAATTCGAAAATTATGCGCTCGCAGCTTGAAGATTGTCGCAATGCATGCGCAACGAGATTTAAGCTGTTATTTTAGCGGGTAACGCAATAGTTGACATACTTTAATGGAAATTTTACGTTTCCAAAATAGACAATCAATACACTTATCTTCGAAAAGGGAACGCCGCTGACAAATTTATGAAAATACAATCGAAAAATAATAGGAAACCTTACTGGGTATAGCACTAGCATGGTAATTAAATTTTACTATTGTAAGGTTTTTCTACCTTTTTGAATAAATATCAAAATTGAAATATATCTTTAGATAATGAAAATATATAAACGCGATAACCCAGTGTGTATGATTTCTATCCCCGAACAAATTCTAGGTAACTTTTATCTAAAAACAGAAAGGAACTTAAGTAAACTAAAGTAAATTTCAATTCTTCAAACTGAAAGAAAAGGGAAACGAAAAGTTGAATAAGGAACTAATAGAATTTTGTACTTCTCTTGAATATGTGGAAATAGACATGGCCAGAGTTTTCTAACATACTTGCCCAATGTGACGTGAGAAATTTTTTTCCTTAATTTTCCACTTTTTATGAATATAAATTTTTGATATATTTTTTTCGAGATATGCTCGTTCGAATTAAATCAAACTCTCATTATAAATTACCTAAATATACATTTGTATTCGTCAGCATGATTTTAAATTTATATTATATATTCCAGACAATAGTTTCGTTAAGTCTATTTCCTTAAATTTAAGGATTTTAAGATTTTAAATAATTTATAAAAAAATGAGACATAAGTAAATTTATATACCGACATTGACTTTATTGACACGTGCTAACATATTTAATATATTTTATAAATAAAATTATTTGCACAAAATTAAAGTTATGAATAATTTATTAAAATGATTAGTTTATTTAGAAATTCTCTTACTTTTCATAATCACTAATAAATACTTTAAATAAAAATTGTTAAAATATAATTGTTTCCAGACTTTTGAACTTATAATTAATAGACATTCTTGAAAAGTTATAAAACTATTAAGGATAAGGGAATAAGTATTTTCAAAAACATTGAAAACGAAAAAATTAAAATGCCATTTGTAAAAATGAGAGATAAATATTGAGTACGTTCTTAAGAAATACTTCAATCACCTATAAAATAACAATAGAATTTTTCCTTCTAATAAGGCCATTTGATTGAAAAATCAATCAGCTGGTATGTCGGTTATTCTGGGTTTTATAGGAAAATACTTGGACATTTCATCAAGTACCGCAAAATCGCTTTAGCCTATTACTCATGCATCAGTTTTTCATCAACTACAGATAATTGTTTGTACGATTTTCACTCTTTTTCTACTTCAGCTCAAAAATATCATCGCTCGGCCACACAGTTGCACGAACAAAGTACGAAAACTAATTCAGAGACGCGGGGCACACGATCGCATACGTAAGCGTAAATGTAATTTGAAACAGAATCTTACAAGTTGCCATCGTTTAAAATTAGAATTTTTCCTCCTTCATCATCTCGAAACCCTCTGACCCATGCACAAGCACACACATACACTTTCGCGCGCTCATACACGTGCGTATTTTCAGTCTTTCCGAGGTAATGCGAAAAGACGTTGAGCGAAAAAGAGAGAAGAGAAGGAGGAGGACAGAGCAAGACGAAGTCGATCGTGCGAGATGCGTGTCTTTCCAGCAATGGTATCTCGTCGCTCTCTTTTTCTCTTTCGACCAACGTGTCTACGAACAGGAAGGGAGAGAAATGGAGGAAGGGGAAACTCGAGCGGACGTCAGCCTCGGGTTCGTACGAGACGACGACGGCGACGACGTTATAAAGTATGGCGAGAGATAAAGCAACAGAGAGAGAGAGAGAGAGAGAGAGAGAGGCACAGGGAGAGGGCTGAGCTATGGAACTTGCAATGCGACGGTGTATAGAGGGGCGGCGCTTTTTACACCCGGTGGTAAGTGAATGACCGGTCAGAGCCGCCTCTCACTATGCGCAAGCAGGCGAGAGTGTATGAATATAAGCCTGTGAGCGTATTTGCACGTGCACAGGTGGGTGCGCGGGTGTGCGCGCTTGTATTCAAACACATGCGCTGATGCGAGTGTGCACGCGCCTCTGCCTATGTGTATACGCTACGCTGTCTTTCTCGTATCTCGACGCTCTGTCCATAGGTCTTTGGCTCTCGCACGTTTTCTTGGACTTTCGCATGCATGTCGAGCGAGTCCTGCTTGCCTACCTAGTTGCATACGTGGTAGCAGACTGTCGCTCTTCACGCTGGAATGTATATATTTGGACCTTAAAGGGAGAGGAGCAGACACATAGATTTGATTTAGATTTTTATCCGGCGTATCGTTTGCTTTTGAATTCCTCGTCCAGTGAGAAATACTAGATCTGGCTTATTCATGGCATGGCACTCGACGCCACACGTTCGAGTCGACAAACTTCCGGGGAAGCGAAATGCGGAAGGTGTTTAATGGATTATCGAAGCAATAAACATCGAAAATACGCGAGGTCGGATTTTTGTAATTTGGTATTTGTAAGTTTTTATTACGTTGCGCTAAAGTGACTCCACACTTGTATTGAATTCAATAAAAGGCGAAACCACGTATTTACTTTTTATTTGTACATAAAATCGTTGAATGTCAAATATTTTACAGCTTCGTTTATCAAAGATTTTCAATTTTATTGGAAGTGTCGAGCAAACGTTAACAATTGCTATTGATATATTTTTAAAATAATTTTCAAATAAATTTTAATAATTTCATAATAAATAATAAATAGGAGAGAAATTGATTTTAAAATTAGTTACTTACATGCAGCACTTTCTAATTACCGTTGCTATTGTACAAAAATCACTATTTAAATTTCAATATATGACATTAATTTCCTGACTAAACCTGCAATTTTACGTGAATACTGAATGACCTTAGTGTGGTGAAAGATAAGCACGTGTAATACTGAATAATTTATGTAATGTACAATAGTGTTGGTAAATTGTACGAAACCATTTTATACCATTTAATGATTCACGTGCAAGATTTTTTCCTCGCATTGGATAAATGATGCAATAACTTTTAAGTGTATTATGAACATTATTTTATAAATTTATATTTTGTTTTAACTCTTAAGTGTTTAACTCTTCAGAATTACTCTTTAATGCAATAATAATGCGAATTAATAGCTGAAACAACTGAAACAGGTAGTAAAAGTTAATATCCGAGTTAACAAAACGTTATCAGAAATTAAGTTCTTGTGCGTGGAAATGAAAATACCCAACAAATGTGATCAGTCGTATCGTAAAATATTCAACATTTCCTACAGAAATTCGCTCGGAAACTCCTCTAAAAGTTCCTCTCATCCTTTAGTTTCGTGATCGTTAAGCACTTAATCAAAAAGCTCGGCAATCGAATAAAATATGAGCAGAGTATTGATGATTATTTCCTGCATCCGCAATGAGAATTTAGCAGCATCTACAAAATTAGGAACGAATAAAAAGAATTATTTATTTACGGCGCTAACTGACCAAGAAAATCGCAATAAGACGTTTGGACGAGCGCAAGATGTCTGCGTTACGATTTCTGAAAATTAGCGTTTTCCGCGATATCACGGCGATACGGGCTTCACGATTATATCGTCCTTTTATCCCATGGACTCTGGTGCTAATTAGGCAATCTCGTGAGACATTATATCTACTTTCGACGGATTACTTCTGGGTTACTCTTTCCCGATCCTTCATCCAACAATTCGTGCGGTTTTCGAATTTTAGTGCAAAAAGATAAAATGGAGGAAAATGATGAAGAAAATCTCGAATCTTCAGACGGATAGTGTCGAGTTGAAATCTTCGTCTTCGTCAGACCTCTTCATTATTTATCAATAAACTTCGTTCCACGAACGTACAATGTTAACATTGAAAATTCAGCTTCGACATTTTCTCGTCTCTTTTAAAAATATATTTTCAACTGCTTCCCTTACATTTTGAAGTACAACAATACTAGGAAATTACAAAAGATGATTTTACAATGATACTACGAAAAACATATAACTCAAATTATCAATTACATTGAACTTGTACTCTACACGTCAGACAACGACTGTAAAAAGATTAGCACGAGTTTTTTTATTATAGCAAGGTGTATATATGTATATCTTGGAGAGACAATTAGAACGACATAATGAAGTATTAAGAATGAGTGAATGCTAGCAGAAAAGATTTTCTTACCGCGATGACTCTATTTTACATGACAATATCTTGATGAAGATGTATGTTATATGAAGCCATTCCGTTATAATGAATTCGACACGGGAGTTGCTTGCAATGGACTATCTTTGTTCCACTAGAATAGCGAAATTTAGTACATAACTGTTTCAGCGATAATATTAAGTTAACAGAGATAAAATGAAGAACAAGAGTATAATTAAAAACTACTCTCGTATAAAAAATATCATCATAGTGATTATTCTGCTTCAATTACATTATTCTATACAACAAATAAAAAAATTACTCTATTCTGGTGCAGAGAATGACTCGTAATTACAATGACATAAAAGATTAACGTACTTTTTTCATTTTGATTACGTTTATAATTGCGGATTTTAATTTGTTTGAATCTGTGTTATAGACGATATTAAATCCCTGTAGAAACGTTATGAAAACTTATCACAAAAATGTATTTCACTCGGAATAGAATTTCGAATGAAAAATTTAATGACCGCCATTAATATTAAAGTCTAATTATTTGAGAAAATAAAAAATACATCTCAAACATAACGGATGATTTGAAAATACTCTTTATTATTAATAAATTTTATACAAATTGAACGACATTTTGTAAATAAAGAGTCGTATTTTATTTTATTTATTTAACATAACAATAATGGTAATAATAATAATAATAATAATAATAATAATAATAATAATAATAATAATAATAATAATAATAATGGTAATAATAACAACAATAATAAGAATAGGTAACGTGAAAAAAATCGTAATTAAGATGAAAAGACACAATGAAAGAGTGTCCTAATAAAAATTGTGGAGATGAAAAACATTGTGTAGATGACAATAAAGGGGCAACGAAATGAGATAAAGAAGTAAAAATGATGACCGTACGCGTACTTCGACGAAGCTCATTATTAAAGTCGCGGGCTTGGAATACTCAGCACAACGCGCACTGGACAAAAAAACTTTCAGAAATTTAATGAAACGACATTTTTGAGGTGCCTTAAAATCCAACCTGACCATCCTCCGTTCTATTTCGTCCTGCATTTTTTGTAGCTTGTAAGTGTCTCGTTGCCACGCATTCGTTTTTTACCTCGCATGTAGGCGACTAATTAATTGACTTAAGTTAATAACGTATCAAAATAAACAAAGACCGAAAGCTTTTTGCAACATGCGCCGAAGAGCATACTGGTATAGAAAATGGCTTCCTTGTGAGCTGCGACGTTAATGTGTAGCGCGCAATGTACGCAGAAGGAAAGCAACTCGTAATTATAAGTTACGTTTACTCAAGCAGTCGATAGTCACGTATTAAATAAAAGATAATCAAGGAATTTCATTATTGCTTGAAAAAGTGTCATCGAGCTTGAACGATATTTTATTAATTTTCTAACGAATTGTACTGGAATTAACTCGAGTGAAAGCTGGGATTTAAAATAATTTCTTCCTTTAAACGTTTGTAATTATTTCATAGTACTAAGTTTAAATCACGAATGTTTAACGGAAATTTACGAACTATAAATGAGAAAAACTTTGGCATTGTTATTATTTTTATTGATATGGGTACTGCTGTTCGTTAATTCTAATGCGTTAAAAATATTAACGATGTTGCGCTCGTTTAGCATTTGAACTTGTTTCACTCGTTCAAAAGTCTTTATAAAATATAATAATATATTGAAGTCAATGAGTATCCGGGCTCTTTATTTTTTCAATGAGAATGAATGCAGTAAGTAATCTCAAATATGTATGACTCACAGACTGTCATCACTTAAACTAAACATAAATTATTACAATATTGCAATTTTTCTTATTTTTACATAATGTATTGGTATATATATATGCAATGGTACTAAATGCATACAATACATGATAACACGAATGTAGATAAAAAAAATATCTTAAATAATAAATCTCATTTCATCAACCTAAATGTTTTTACTTCTTAAGAATAATTAATATTGCACTAACTATATAAAGTCTGTCATCGAAGAAGAGGTATAAGCGCAACATTTTCTAAATTATTTTACTTTTTACTTTAAAAGTACACATCTCTTTACGTTAGCTTTAAAACTCGTAAAAATAAAAACTAATTCTCTAATGTTGCTTTCAAAAATTTTACGTTTTTGAAGCTTTTGCAGTTTTTAAAATTTTCATAATTATATATTTTTATAAAATTAACTATTAAACTGAACTGTGGTCTGCCATTTTTAGTCTTATTTTATGGTTCGTTCCAAGTGCGCACATATAATATGTAAATGAAGAACATAATTCAATATAGATCAAAATTTTGTAAAAGCGAGTTACTTTGATAAATTTTAATGTTTAATGTTTAAAGTAACATTTTTGGAATGCAATGGCTTTTAAACTAAGCTTTAGCCAAGGGTTGCAGTCTCCAGGAGTAGCACAGCAACGTTTTAATTTCTCAGCTTTACCCGATCTCTTTTCTAACTTCCTTTCATCAATTCTAAATGGCCATAAATATTTCAGTGTTTAATTTTATTTGAAAAATAAGTTTAGCGTCCACGTCGAAAGTTAGTAAAACCTCGTCACCGCGTCGCCGCTGTTCAAGCTGTTGGTGCATTTTACGTTGAATTCGAAAATTTTAACAAATTCTCTGGTTGCTCGGTATTCCGAAATAAGCATTCAGAATTGCACTTTCACTCACCTTGTGAGCTTTTATTATCCACCATATTTCTCTATCCGTAACATAAACCGACTTCTTTTCTAAGCAAGCCTCGACTACAATAAAAAAAACAATAATAAAGCTACAGAAACATCCAGACAGTCTATAAAAAACGAAAACATGGAGTGCTGTTGCACGCGTGTGTGTAGACAACGTAACAGTCTTTTATTTAGACGATCCCGACGAAAAGTTTCGCGCGGTCTCATTCTCATAGTTGTTCGTCTCCGCGGCAGGTGTATTTCTCTATGGGCACGGTACGGGACATCCTCCGAGTCAAGTGCATTTAGAGGTGCAACGGTCATAGAAAGAAAGAGAGTCGGGAGGGGGCAGAGCCGAGAGGACGGCCACCTCTGTTCACCGTTACTTTGCCCCGCTATGCGCGCGCACGGTTCGTTTGTACACATCTGTACGCCGGCATTCCCTGGAGTCGTCCTGGAACGTACCTATGCATACGTACACACAAGCCCAGAAAGCGATAAGGAAGAAAACTCGGAATACGCGCTTCCGCTCCATCTCTCTCCATCATTCTCCTCCCCCTCCCCTTCGCGCTCCATTCCGCTTCGTACTACGAGGTGCAGAAGGAATTTACACCGGCGAAAAAAATGTATTAGCGCTCTCGACATATATACGTCGGTACGCGTGCTTGTGTATACTGGCATGAAGTATAGCTGCGGTGCTTAATGGGCTGAGCAACTGTTCGCCGCGATATTTACAACCACTCCCCACTTCTCCTTTAGAATTCTAGAGCGCCGATGACTTTTCGATTGCTCGCACTCTTGTGGTGCGCACGATTTGGCTATTCTGACTCGGGCGTCCCCGTCGTCGCTGTCGTTCGCGATGCTATCCCCTTTTTTGCGAAATTTATAACAGTCAGGATCACTGCAGCGGATAAAATGCTTTATATCCAAGGTGACGCCTCCAAAGCTACTGCTGGAGAAATCGTTATAGAAGACTGACTGTTACGCATGGCCTTTTAGCGAGACAGGATTGCGCGCATTGTTCCGCCGCATTAAATATCTTTGAGTTTATTTTAAAATTCAAACTGATTCACACGAGCGGTTAATTAAAAGAAATTCAACTCGTGCCACGCCTTCTTCAAATCAGGTGAAGCGGCTTATTTAGTACTATTAAATAAATTTATTTATCACTCCATAGACATCGTTGACAAGCGTGAGACGTTTTTTTCCTCTCACCAATCCACACAAGCGTGTTGTAACATCGTTGCATTTTTTACGCTGAAAATTAAACTGCGCGTAATCTAATTAGTTTTCGTAGAATTGTCAATTTACCGTTTGAAAAAAGAGCGCAATGTTAAAACAAAAGAAAATCAGTTCGTGTGCAGGAACAGTGAAATCAGTGATACGAGTGCGAAAAGTAAAGCCAATTATCTCGTTTGAAAAGAAACCACATTATCTACTTTGTTAATGAACGAATAAATCCTTTTATCAGTTTTAGGTCCGACAGAAGACAAACCCAAATTTATACACGGACAGCCACAGACACCGAGCGGAAGGCCCGAACGAGCAGCAGGGCAGCAACGACCTGCAGGGTTGATTGCGCGGAAATCGAAGACACAGCAATCGAACGCACGGGGCAAGCGTGTTACAGCAGAATTGGCACAAGCAGTAGCAGCGTCAACTTTCGCACTGCCACGGATTCGTTAGTCGACGTCGTCGTCTCTCCAACGATTTCCGACAGCACGAGCCGCGAGGACGGGGAACGTGACCGGGCGCCTAATTGCCCACGCGAAGCTCCGCATTACGCTGTTGCATGTACAGGGGAGCGTGCGCGGGTGGACGGTCGTCGGGAATTCTTTTAATAAAGCTCGTGTCGGGCACAAGGAGAATCCGAGCTTAGGCTCGTCGATGCAATTTTCAGTAGTCAGGCCTGATGTCGGCTCAGAAGCGGCCATGGCAGCGGCGTATCCCAACCCCTTCGGTTTCATTACCGGCCTCCAGCCAGGGCTGCACGCCATTAGCAGGCTTTCGAAAGCCAGCGGAGGGCACTGAGATCAGCCGGATGGTCGGGGATTCCTTTGACGCCCGACCGTTGCAAGCGACATGACCACGCACCTGTGAGCCGGGGCATCATTGTCCGATTTTGCGCCGGATGGCCGCAGTGCGGTGTACCCGGTTATGAGCTATGCCTCGATTACATTTAGCGGGCGTAATACTCGTAAACGCACGCGACTCGTGGACCACATTATTAGGACTGGTTGTCACCTCTTGATATTGGAATTTCTTCATTGCGTACGCATACGTACATGTATCGATGTGTCAGGTAAATATGCGTCCGGAGCTTTTACGTTTACGCGCGGATCGACATTTTGCTGATAAACTTATCTTTTGAGCTTCGATTAATATGCTGCCCATAATACACCTTTTTATTGTATTATTCCGAGAGCTTGATTTCATTGTTTTGTATTAAAAATTTATCTCTCGCTAGTTTTGCCAGCCTTTGAACAGTCTATGTGCGCTACATTGTAAATGCAGTGTTTGTACGCGGCACAAATAAATATTCGGATACAGACCAAACAATCGAGAACTATAAAGAGCCTACGCGTGCGATCTTTGCAGCGAATGCTCGCGCAAGTTTTGCTTTAGCCACGCGCGTGCGCGTTTGTATAAATATAAATGTATAAAAATAACTTGGGTATGATCTTCGGTATATTGTTCGTGGACTGTAACGAAATGCTTATAAGTCTGTAAAATGACGTCAACTAGAATTATTACGCGTATCAATAACTTTTCTTAATAGAGTATTTGCAATTACCATACATAAATAATCATTGTGTTATTACTGTTATCGTCTTGTCATCAAAGAAAATGCATGGTAAGAGAATAAGAGGTGTAAGGCTGTAATTTAGAAATTATAATTATTAATGTACCAAGAACTAAAAGTTTCTTGTTACTGCAGCACGGCTATTGTAAATAACTTCGAAACACCTATAATGACGAGTATTAAGTTTAAAAAAATGTTTTAAAACAAAATGGTATACAAACGCTGCAACCTAATGATTTGGCGATAAAACACCTGCTCCTATGCATCGTTCGAATGGTACGTCCTTTTTCCAAAAAATCCTCTCTCCGCTAGTAGCCCCCGTAGCAACGACACAATGCACGAACGAATCACTGAGGAGAATCTCGCTTCTAGCATTATGAGCTATACATCATTTTTTTTATATTCCGCTGATGGCGATGCGGAACATTTGCAAAATCGAGCTGTAATCGGCCCCTCAATTTATCATCGCTCCGCTCGTTCTCTAACTACGGTACCGCGCATATTCCGTGTCGATAAAAAATCAGTATATGGCGAAAAGTAAAATCCGATACACGTGTTTCAAAGTGAAGGGTGGAAGAGGCAGAAAGGGAGAGAGAGAAAAAGAGAGAGAGAGAGAGAGAGAGTGTGAAACAGAGGGAGGGATACGCAGCACGAGTTGACCGCAGAAATATTGAGTGAGACGGGGCACGGATAGATTGCGTCCCACGGTGCGTCGCTTTTTCCCGACGTTAAGCGAAGCACTTTTTCTTGCTTTTTGTAAAAAGCAATTTTTTACTCGAATTGTTCGGACGAATGGACGAGAAATAATTTGATCAAATCAATATTAAAAATGTTAAGCGAGTACGCCACAACCAAAATATAGACAGCCTGTGACATTTTCATTTTTGACGAAAATTAATTGCCTGGTCAGTTGGTTATATGCATACATATACATTGACTTTTGTTTCGTTTCAGTAGACCTTTTAATGAATTTACGTTATGGCTTGCGAAATTTCGCCAAAACATTCTTCTATTCATTTTAGTTTTAATTTTTCTATAATTTTAATTTTCATAAATATGCTCGTTGAAAACTGAAAAATACAATCGCTCAGTATTTTACGAGTTTCTCTTGATGATCTAATAGAACGAATATAAATATTTCATTTAAAATTCAATTATTTACAGATCATACATTAGTTTTAAGATATAGTATAAGTTATTATACAATTTAAGTTGAAAGAATAACCTACGCGAGTGTAAAACTTGAACGACACATATTTCAATATCATCGGTGTATCTTTAACAAAAACTGTAATGGAAAGGAAAATTCTTGTATAATTTAGAAACATTAAAAGCACAAATGATTTCTTTTATCAGTGCTTATAATATAGATCAACTTTTTTAATTATTCAAATGTGAGACGTTTATCAAAATTTTTTTATAAAAATACATAAAAAATAAATATTTATGAGCTTTTGTTTTCTTCTATGCAATAAAAATATGAAATTATGAAAGAATTGTTCTGATACATTTTTGCAATTAATATATTTTTAGATTCATTGACTTATAATAAAATTTATTAAAAATTTACAATACCTTTAATTACTGTAAACTTCCATATTATTCGTTTTAAATTCTTCGATATGATTACAAAAAATGCTTGCATTAAATTCATTTCATATGTATTAAAACTTGAAATAATTAATTATTTTCCGAGATTATATAGCGAAAACTTTATGTATGATGTTTTAGTCAGTTGGTAATAAATTTTTAATGCTCAGCCTTTAATGACTAACTACGTGATAACTCGCCCGTCATTTTGGCTCATCAAAGAGCTTAAGAGTGCTCTTTAACGTATTAAGCTCGATTTCAGTTCATCCTGAAATTTGCTCCTTCTAATTTAAATTTATTGTATGTACTTAAAGAACTATTACGTACTTTTAGAATATCGAAGAAATTTTTGAAAAATTAAATATTTTTAAATGCTCAGCAATTTTAAAAAATAAACTTGTAATCCGCTTCATTTTCTCAATTATCTTAAATCCCGTTGATGTTCAATATCATTAATTTCAGGAGATTTTTCTATCAACTTTAAAGTATAAAATAATATTTAAAAATGTAAGATATTAAATTTTAATTATTAAAGCTTTTATAACTTTGTTACAATATAGAAAATTTCTTACAGTTTTTAGAAACTTTACTAAATCCCGTCTATAGATATTTTTCATCTTATTCATTTTTTAAAAAGTAATAATAAACATCCATTCGATATATTTAAATATATTAGAAAGTACAAAACAAAACTTTGATAAAATTAATTTATCCTATCATTTCTCGTTATGCCAGTAATAGTCAATAGACTAAAAAATCTAAAGTCTAAGCTTCGGCAATGTAAACTTAAAAAAAAACTTTTTCCTAATAAAAATGTTTTATTCGCTTTATTAAGTTTAATTTATTTCATTTTACTAAATTTAACAAAGACATAAATATAAATGTACACCACGCCAAATGCAACTAAACGTATTTGAAAAAGCAGATCCTACAATATTTTTGCTATCCATTCCGCTTCGTATAATAAATTCTTTTTGAAATTAACAAAGGTGCTGTCCCCCTGCATTTTGTCTTACATTCCTTAAAAATAATAACACACCCGTCGAAAAGCTTGCGGTCCCCCAACTATTATGCACCCCGCGTGTACTTTAGTTAAAAAAGAAAAAAGTGTGGGGGTTGTCTGTGTCGTAAAAATACGAGGAGAAAGAATATAATGCTCGGGATATTTGACTCAACGATGTTGCAGTAAGGCGTTTTTAAGAAGAACTTATTGTTCACAATACTATCGTGATCCTTGTAAAAGTAGCATTCTACAAATGATTCTGCGATCAAACGAACTCGAGTGTACGACGATGCTCTTTCTTTAAAAGTAATCCTCTCGGTGATTGACACGCGCTACGTCCTTTATATCCGAGAAATTACGGATGCACCGATATATAAGTACGTATATGCACATTGCGAGAGGAAAAGTTTCGATAAAGAGAAGGGGATACCCTTTAAACTTGTCTCTAGGTGCAGGCAAAAAAGGGGGCAAGTTCGACTTTGAAGTTTGATTAGTGAAGCCAGTGCAAAGTTTTTTACTGACTTGCCCCTGCCCCCTCACTTTTTTCTCTTAATAATAACTACAGTTTATAAATTCTCGCAGGTGGAAGTCACAGAGTGTGCGTACATATAGTTAACGAACAACGTCGAAACTTTTTGTGTAATATAAAAGTGTGATCAACAATATGACCCAGATACGTTTGCGTGTTGTAACTGCAAGTTAGTCTTTAGCAAGTAAGAGAGTGTGCGTTGCTGATGTTCAATTTACGGGAAAGATTGTTTAAGTTACAGGAACAAGATGCGGCGAGTGTGAATTCCAATATAAATTTGTACGTTGCACTTGCTTCAGGATTTACAAGAGACTTAAGCTCATACCTGCTCTCGCGTGAAAAATTTAATGATTGAAATTTAATAATAAAATGCGCAGAGTATTTAAAGAATCAATTTAATTTAACAGTTTATCCTATTTCTGCGTAAGCAAATAAATCATACTTTTTAAACGAATAAATTTATTCAGTTGAAGATTTATTTATTTGTGCACCAGAATCGATAAAATAATTGTACGTGCTTTTTGAAGAATGTTTCGCTAAAAATCAATGCTCAATAATGACCGTAAACAAATAAAGTTTGTATGCTGTATAATATTTGCTTATAATTGATTGCATTATTTTCGAAAATGAAATTTGTATTAATTTGTTTCAATAAATATTATTGTTAATTTAAGAAATTATTAATCAACACAACTGATGTATTTTGATTTTTGTAACTCACGCGCAGGCACGTGATTTTAATTGAAGTGTAATTTTGAGAAGGAGGAGGTCAGACTGGTTATTAATTTGAATAATTTAACTTCTGCTAATATGAAAACACTTTTATTTGCCAGAGAATCTATTTCAAGTCCCAGGAAATATTATCAAACGTGAAGTCATTTATTCTTGCAATCGCATGACACACAGTCGAGTCATAATTCATAAAATAAACGTTACGGTTGTGCAGACGCAGCAGCCTCTTAATTTGATATTTATCACTAATTAAAAAATAAATTCATTAATTTCTCGTCTTTGTAATTCTGCTACAAAGTTGCATAGGGAATACATGATGCAAAATTATCAAGCTGAAAGATGTGAAAGTACTCACCTGATCCGCGATTTCCGTGAGGTCGCGCAGGCTTATGTTGTAAATGGCGTTTCTGCAACAAGAAAAGACAAACTTTCGTGAAAAGATGCGAGAGGCAGAGAGTAGTGGCGCTTGCACTCGCTAGCAGAGGTGGGAAAGGAAAAGAGGATTAGCGCACGAGTAGCGCAAGAGGAACAACGAGGCGTCGCATGAATTTATAAATACGCCATTTTCATCACGCGACAATGCAAAACATGCGATAATACATTTCGCGACCTCGTCGCACCGCCTCCCATAATTAATAAGAGTGCCTAGCCATATTTGCAAGTCTTCCGCATACTTGCGAGCGCAAGTGTACATGTTCGTATATAAACGCGATTATCTGTTGGGTAGAAGATCCACTTATGGATTTGTTTACATAGCCGGCAAGCGATGAATTGTAATCTGAATCATTGCCAGTAAAGCCGGTCGATAAGCTTATAAACATGGCTCCGGATAAATGTTCGAATATTTTAGACTTAGAAATCGCTGAGATCGATACAGATTGGCAGTAAACATTTTCATCTGACTCAAATCGATTTTCCTATTTATAAATTTAGCGCTATCCAATATAAATAAATTACAATGTTTTAACTCGCAATATTTTTGTCAAGGATGTTGCTGAAACAGCCAATCATGTATTATTATGCATGAGATAATATTATATTATTAGTATAACTATTGCGTATTAATTTCTGGTCTCCATTTAAATAGGAGTTGCTATTTGCATATAAATTGATTTAAAAATAATGTGAAATAAAATATAAGGAAAATTGAATTTCATTCAAAATTAATGAAAAGACAAGCGATCCCACTGTCATTTATACGAAAAGCTTAAATTTATTCTATACTTTCAATTATTTAATGATTGTTATTACATTTTAATTTATGTGAAACGTTCATTTACAAAAAATTAAAACTTGCATATAAATCAAATAGTTAAAATTGCTTTTCGAGTAGCAAACAAAACTCGATTGCAAACATGAATTACTTTTTTAATTATGCTGCAGAGAAAAATTTGAAAGGTATTTTATTGTGCGTTTGATTTATGTTAAAGATATAATAAATACAAAATAATGATATAATCATATTAGCCGCTGCGAAGGTTCTATTATTTAGTTATTTCCGACGATTAAACCGACACATTACTGTATTGTTATACCTTGAACGGGGATGTATTTTGCGCCATCTTTTCCGATTCACAAACAGCGTTTAAAAGACAATTTTGATCAGCGACGAGTTCGCGAGTAAACTTCTCCTCGCAAAGGGCATCCAGACTAATCTGTGTAATGCGCGACTGGCTGGCCAAGCGAAGTGCATCCGCGCTTGCTGTGCCTTAAATCGCCGAGACCAAACGCACATCGGCATCGAAATTAACAAGATCAACCGAGGCTCATTGGCCGCTCGACTCCCTTACTTACGGTAGCTGTCATCTAGAGAATCGAGAAAATCCACGAGAACAAGCTCCTCCAACAAAGCCGTTAAATTCGTCATGCAGAATTCGCGTACTGAGACGCATGGGCTAGACGTGCAATATCGATGCAGAAATTACTTTTAAGCACGATAACTCACTTAGAGCTCGCAGGGATGTAAAGGGACATCGAGGAAGGTATATATCTGTGGGTATACAGAGAGTACGTACACAAGAGGGAGGGAGGAGAAAGAGAGTAAGATACAAACATGGGACTTTAGCTCAGGACTAATGTCGAGAGGTTATATCCTACAGAGTCGAGAGTTTCTCTTGCAAAAGGGTAAATTTACACGATAACGAGCCGTCTAATAGCTGTGTACTACCCCTCCTCCTTGTATTCGTACTCTAGCATCATCTCGTAGCATATACATGCTAGCAGTGGTAGCAGGCTGCCTGTAACACATAACTTTCGGAAATACCTGTATATAGGCAGGGGGAGGAAAGGGAGGCAGCAGCGACTCCCAGAACGTTGGACCACCCGCGAATGTATATTGCTTCTCTTCCTCCCACACACGTATATATGTTTGGGGATGCGCGCGCCCGGGTGTAATATATATATTTGGGTGTATCTGTATGCGCTATTCCCCGAAGGAAGTCGGCTTGGGCCAAGGGTCTGGCTCCTCTCTCGTGCATCGCAGAGGAGAACGTTCGAAATAGCATTTTCGTGTACGTGTACATGCGTGTGCATAACCGTACGTGCATCCGTGGCTGCGAGAGAAAGGGCGAGAGAGAGAGAGAGAGAGAGAGAGAGGGAGAAAGAGTGAAACGCAGAGGGCGTATGAGTATTACTTTGAAAAAAGGTAAAAAATAGTGAAAAAGTGGAAAAAGCTATTGAGTCAAGAATATATTGCTTGTGTACATTCTTTGGTAAGGAGATCTGGAGCAAGATTGAATAATTTTTTTACCATTTTTATTTGATATAGCTTACACATGTATATTACATTTGCTAGTCTAGTATTTAAAAAAAAAACCATTTACTACAGACACGTATGCACATTAATGCATACATGTTCAAATTTAAAATGAGATTCATCGATTTTTGGCATCGCAGGAAATTGAGGATTGGTGAAATGCCGACAAGATCTCTGCAATATTGACGTTCGATATTTAATTGAAATAATTAGCTCACAAGAATTTGTCAATAAATTGTATATGGGAATTTTTCTTTTCACAGAGGAATAATTAAATTTCCAGGAAATTTAGTAATGCCTTCAGTTTTGTTAGAACTAACAGTCGTTTGCAAATTATTATTTTTCAAATGATGCTTATTGAGCGACGTAGGGATGAAATAAATTACAGCACAATATCGTGGAGGCTAATCATACTCTGTCCTCTTACTAATCTTTGGCAAAATTTTATACAAAGTCAATAACATTTATACATAATAAAATAACAATTATGCGATTGAATTTGCTTTAGTATATAAACCAGGTTTCTATTGTAAACTAAATCAATTAAATTTCGCTAGTTTATAGCAGTACATCACTTAATTTTGAATTAAATTCAATCAAAATTTAAAATCGTATTTTATTTTAATATAAAACTTTATTTTATTATATTTTAAGAGGTTGACATATTCTATTTGAAAAGTTTGTGACAAACATTCTTAATTTGTAAAGAAAAGTATATCAACCTCTCAAAAATAAAGTATTGTAGCGTATACTTTAGGATATTTACTTTTATTCTTAAGTGGCGGGCCGAATCAATGTCTTCCGAGTGCCGAATTTTCGGCGCGCGTAATATACACAAAGATCGGGTGCAGTACAAAGATTATTTATAATTTATAAATACGATTAAATGTAAGGTTGTCCGAATATTGTAGAATGCGTAATGTTTTGCACTTTGGAATTGTATTTGAAAATACCGAAAAAGAGCCGGATGCCCGTTGCCGACGGGGCGCCCAGGAGTTGGAATCGTGCAAGCGACTCTATTGCCGCTCAGCACTCATACATTATACCTTTAGTATAATATATGAATCGCAAATACTCGTGTTAATAAACAATTAATTTACAGTAAAATTAACTAGTTGATTATTTACCCGACAAAACTATAGTATATTTTAATACAATCGGTATTCATACATCGCTAAATCCCTTTATGTTACTTTATCATTAACTCTAATTTTTAATATCTCGATATTCATTTTTATAAAATAGATGACTCAAACTTGTATCCAATTAATTTTATCAAATGATTGTGCGAACACTTATGGGCATAATAGTAAAAATTTCCGTTAAATTATCCAAGCATTTATTTTGAAAATACTGCTCAAACAGAAACAATATTTTATTTAAAAACTTCAATGTCTATAATATACTTATACGAACCACGGTTAAGGCCGATAATCGTGCCAGATGCGAATATGTTTGAAAGCCTCGTGAAACTATTTGAAACGAAGAGAGAGAGAGAGAGAGAGAGAGAGAGAGAGACAGAGAGAGAGAGAGAGAGACAGAGAGTGATGCACGTGTGTGCAACAGTAGCAGTAGCCGACGAGTATTTTACAGTACATTTAAGGGATGATAAAGTATACGAAT
Organism: Platyscapa corneri; assembly: GCA_018907185.1. NCBI lineage: Eukaryota > Metazoa > Arthropoda > Insecta > Hymenoptera > Agaonidae > Platyscapa > Platyscapa corneri. Next base: position 5,757,720 of record JACCHW010000011.1, on the reverse strand, counting down.
GAACGTAAAAAGTGAGAAAGAGTAAAAGAGAAAAAGGAAATGATTCCGTGTTGGCTCCAGAGAATGCATGCGAGGTGCTTACTTCTACAGAAAACAAAAAATGCGTAAGATTATAGGGGCTATGGATACTAAAACTATACAATAGAGGTGAACTTTTGCTTTGCTTCCACCAAAGCGTCTAATATTCCATGGTATTATACGTGTATGCTTATAAAGTATCACCCGCTACATCAAAAATAGAAAATATTAAGTGGCAGCGCGCAAAGTAAAATACTAATAACATCACAGGTATTCTAGAATTTTATATTAAAAATATTTTAGTTAGATAAAATTTTTTCACGTAGTCTTATTACAAATGAGCTAATAAAAAAATTTCGTGAACGTTTTTATTGTAAAAAATTTTTTACAAAAGTCGAATTCTGTATTTTAAACAATTAAAATTTTTTAACTCCTTTTTCTCAAAGACAAAACGTCTGTTGTTTTGTATGAATGTTTTAAATATTATAATTTATATTAAAATGTACTTGTACGTATGATTTTAATTCTCTATAATATTAGCTAAGATGCTATTATTATTTTTTTAGAAATAAACGAATTATATGTATATCTTAAAATACAGAATTTAAAATATAAAATAAAGTAATAAAATAATAATTCATTCCAATTTTAGCTGCATAAGTTGATATTTAAACAATGTGTAAATATATAAATAAAGATGAAGTAAAAATACAATAAAAATCATTAATCTGAAATCACAAATTTTTATAAAATACACGTAAATATTTGAGAATAAATAGTATTTAAAGCGAAAAGTACACAATTCTTTTTTACAGATAATATCATTTTGGACAACTTTTCACATTGTTATAATAGAATTAAATTGAACGAAAGTATGAAAAAGTTTAGGAAAGAAAATTTCAAGCAGATTTTTTAATTTAGAATAAATGTGAACGTTGAATTTTTCATTTCGATGAAATTTCAAATGAAGCATTCAGTTGATTTAAAAATAGTAAAAAGTAAAAAATTTGGATTCGAGTAACTGTACTATTCTTGTAAAATAAAAAGTGACATAGTCAAATGATTCTTTTAGTTTTCCTTTATTATCGTTGTTGAATACATTAATTTTATCAATTACAACTTTAAAAAAATATAATTAATTATATTTCAACTGTGTATTATATTAATGCAGATATTTTAAGCGCGGTAGTATACTATCTCATTTTCGTAAGAGTATGAAAACATAATTAAAATAAAAGTTATCCAAGTAAAAAAGAGCGTAAAATTGTAGACGATATTTTTTATTTAATTATTAATTGAAAGATTGTTGAAATTTTTGTAAAATATTTTGAATGAAAATTTCTATATGAATTATCTTGATATATTCTAATTAATTTGAATATGTATTAAATTGCAATGTTTGAAAATTTTAATATTATTTTATATTTTCTACTTTATGATCGTGATTTTCTAATACATTTTGAAAACGAATTCCAAATTTTACAATCAATGTTCGTATCCAATATTTATCGATTGTTTTTTAACACTTTATTAGAAAATAACTAACACAATTTTTTATTGTAAAAAATAGTTTTTTATTTAGTATTTTTTAAGTTTTATCTGAAATAATTGAAATTTTTTGTTTCATCCAGATGTATAATATAGGATAATTTATAAATTATTTATCATTAATTCATAGTATAAAATGATCAAAGTTGAAAATGTGCATAGAGAAAAAGAAAATGTTGCGAGTATTTTAAGAGACTTTAACAAACATTCATTCAATGTAAAAGAATAGAAAGAGAAGTATATTTATCTTATATATTTTCTAATTATAACCGTGAAACCCATTTGTTATTCGGTTTATGATTTGCATATAGAGTTGGTCTAATTGTTTCAGTCACATTGTTGTGCGTTGCAGTTCCGAATTATTATACCTAATTTTACATACCCTAGAAATAAAGTTATAGTATATAATTGGGAGATAAATAGCCACCATTGCCTTAATACTATGACTCTATTAGTTCAATTTTCTTTATGTAAGTTCGTAACAATTAGGCTAATGACGTTTTGTCGCGCAAAATAGAAAAATTCTAACACTTTGGACTCGTTCATATTGCTAATTGGATGGCGATGAAATTTTTTCTCAATTGTATTAAGAAATCGTGTAGATTTTTGTATTTGCAAATACAAAAAAAATCTTTAAACATTTACTGAAACCCAAAACCTCTTTAGGATACTAATTTTAATGTTTTCACTCAATTCAATTTTTTTTCTTCTACTATTACCGACATTAAGATCTGAAATATATCCACTCTATTTTATTTTTTAAATCAAGAACTTTGCAGCATATTACTGTAGAAAATGTAAAAAAATTACATAGAACTTCACTAAAAAATTAATACATTCACTTGAATATTCTCCAAAAAAATAATATTATAATATTTTCTGTCAAAAAGAAATATTATATGCGTACAATAGCTACAATCAACTGAATTTATCTTTAATGTATGATTTAAGTAATTTCAATTTATAAAAGTTTAAAATATTTTTTAAAAGAATTTATTGTAAGAATTCAAAATATTGAATAATCAAAATTTTTTAAACTTGAAATTGTTTGGATATATTTATGCTTTGGAATATTTTCATACGATAAATTTTTTTTCTTCGTAATATTACTTCATCGAAAATTTAATATTATTTATTGATTAACACAATTCTGAAATTAAACTATTAAATAAAATTTTTACAAATAAATCCGTAATGCATCTATGCACCAATCCTACAGTTTTAAAGCAGGTCTTTGCTTTGTGGCGACGAAAGAGCAAACTTGTACCTAAAAAGACAACTTTTTTCACAAATAGAAATAAATACTAATACTTGTAGCTTGTAGCCGTAGCATGTCAGGAGGAATAAAAAAGTATCGGAGTAAGTAGGGGAATAGTTGTCTGTCATAAAAGAGTAATAAAGTCGAAGCCCGAACCCAATGAAAACGCGCTGCTGTCTGAATTCGTCGCACTTTGAATTTTCTTACGACGGCAAGCCATCTCTTACGAGTTTCTCCATTCAAGCGGCCTCTCCTTCTCGGTGAGAGCAACAAGTGCGCGCGCGTGCGATTCAGTGCGACGATAATGGATCGCATAGTCGGCGGTGATCGAGCTCGCGAGACGAGAACCGTACACCGTCTCTGTTACACGGCGGACGCAATTTGCAACCTGTCGCGGGGGATGAAAGTAGGGGGGAGGGCCGCGTGTAGCGACGACGACGTTGCAATTTAAATGACAAGTTTTTATAGGGGGCCGTAAACGCCCTGATCACGTAATTGGCGGTTATTTAATTTCGCTACAATTTTGCCTTTGATATTTTCAAACAAGCGCGCAACCTCTCCCCCCCCCGGATTAACGAATGAGTGTCGCGACTTTTAATCGATTCATTAAAAACACGACACGGCACTTATTACTGAATGAAACTCGCTTGACATACATCTAATAATTTATTTTTTATCGACAAACAATTTCGCGAAATATACGATATGATTGTTTAATACTTGTTCGTTGTGAGCCGGTATAAAGGGGCGTTAATGGGTGCGGAAGTGAATGAAAGATGATTTTTTAAATAAATGAATAATTTTATGACTGAAAAATATATTAATTGCCCGGTATTGATAAAATTACAGTTCAATTAAATTTTATTTCATGACAACGTAATAAAAATTTACTGTTATGCATAGAAATCACGAGTCTAATAAATATTTGATAACTAATCACACGCTTATACCCGGTATTTTACCATACACTCTTACAGCTTTTAATTCAAGTTCCCTTTATAAAACGATTAGTGTTCTAGCTGTATACAGATATAATTCTCTTACTATGTAATAATTCAAATGAAGAAAAAATGTGTGAAATATTAAATGTGAAGAATGAAACTTGAAGAAATTCGATTAGTTGCTTTTTGTTAAGTAAACGTTAAAAGAGATATATTTAAAAAAAATTTCTGCTTTTTAAACGTAAAATCATACTAAAAACTTATTCTTCAAATTTGAAATAAATCTGCATCAAATTGTCGTAAAGAGATTATATAATAATTATGTATAAGAAATATTTTGTCAGAAATAACCGTTTTGAGAATTTTTATCCAATATTAGTTAGGTAAAAAATCAGTTTATGAAATTTCTTTTAAAACGTTAATCTTTCGAGTAAATATTGTAAAAATTTTCAATGCGTTGTTTCTTTTATAATAAACACTTTTTTATTTCAGAAAGGAGTACCGAATTCTTATACAGTATCTTTTAATCCATTTCTGGGATGTTTTTTTCTCGTAGCTGTGGATTGCCGAAGAAGGAGTACAGAAAAAGGTAAAGCCAACTGAACCAATACGTAAGAAAAACTATATAAATTGGTTATACATTACCTTGCGCCAATCAGGATAAAAGTCGAGGAACGCTCCAAGAGTTTGAAGTGCTCCACATGACTTTCGTTACCGAGGAACCGCTGCCCAATCACCTCACCTAAAACATAAAATGAAACACGCCGCTGTAGAACATTATATAGGATATCTCATGGGCCGCCACTACCGCCTCCGTAGTAGTAGTAGCGCTAGTGCGAGCAGAAAAATTAAAATTTTTCGCTTCCTTCGAGCGCAGCGCTAGTTTTCTTGGGTTCCAAGACTAGACGGCAATTGATCTACTTCTCGAAAGTTTAAATTAAAAACTACGAAATCATAAATTCCGCGTTAAATTTCTGTACAAGCGCTAAAACTAAATAGATAGCGTTTAACTGCATAAATTGTTTTTCCTAATTAATTTTTATGCCGCAAAATTCCATTAGTGATGTTTTTCAATTCAAAACTGCTATTGTTTTGAAATTCTTTATGAATTTCATTGAGAAAAGCTTCGACTTCCTTGTCTTGCTATCTTGTGGTATTTTATAAAAATTTATAAAAACATCGATTGGCGTCGAATATGAAACGAATGAAAATTATAATGCACAAATCATATTTTTCAATTAAACACAGTCTGAATTAATAGCCGCACCTCGAGTACATTTATATAACCAATTAAATAAATGCAAAATATATGTTTAATCAATAGGAGAAAGAACGTAAAAGCTGACGGTATCATTAGACAACAAACTTTTACATAAACTTTTTTTAAAAGAAATAAACCGAAAGTGGCTCTCATCTAATCGAAAATAAAAATCAGCATTCCGACGGCCAGGGGAAATGTCTGCAGATGTAAGCATCGATGACTCATACGCATATACTGATTATAAAAGTGGCACTCACCCCTAATTTAATTTCCGCTCGAGTACGAAATTTCAATTACCGAAAACTGCCTTACACTCGCGAGCGTTCCATTAACGGTTTAAGCTCGCCACGGCGATCTGCATTATCTCGTTCAACGTATACAAAGAAAACTAGAAGAAAAACGGCTAGAGTCCGGCGGACGTAGAAGCAAGAGAAATTGTTTTTCTCACTGCTTTCGAGTTAAGCAGGGATTTCTTTCATAAGAGGGATGAAGGCAGATGAAAGCGAAGGAATACGAAAAAAGGTAGAAAGGGGAATCGAGGAAGACCCGTTCAACTTCTCGACGATTGTTCACGGACGAAATTGAGGTGCTATAACTCTCTTTGAGAGGCGAGTTTTCAAATGAGAAGTAGGAGAGGAGCTTGGCGAGGATGCGCCTGGATTCTACTAATTAACTCGAAGATTCCGAGCATTTGGCGCACTCACCGACTTCGGCCTCACTCTTTCTCTCATTGTCTTACAACGCAATTCGAGAGATATCTTTATATTATCTTTTGAAATATGTTTAAAAATGTCCGTATATTTTCAAAAGCTTGCAATTTTTTCATTGTTTTACATTATAATGGATAATTTATTCAATGCTCGCAAGTCGTCTCGAGTAGAAATAAGATTCATTTAAATATTTCGAATAAATAAATTAGGTAATAGAGCTTATGAGTCTTAATACCGCTGCATAAATCATTTCTCTGAATTAGATAAACTGATTATACAAAACAAGCTTCTGGTCCATGGATTAGATATTTTAATCAAGCTATGGTCAATATTTTTAAGACCCCAAAAATTGAAAATTCGAAACATTGTATTGCATTGTATTATGTATAAATATATTAGCTTATGTTTCTAAAGATTTACCGCTATAGTCTAGATTTATTACGATTCACAAAGCGGATATTTATTTCGTTAATTTATTAAAATATTTAAATATGTAAAGATGCAAACAGTACGAGCTGAACTAAAAAGTACGTAATAAAAAGTTCTATATTAATGACGCATCATAAAACTCGCACTACGTAGAATAATGATCATCGTGTTCATAAGTAATCATTATATACAATTAAAATTGAAAATTATTGGAAAAGAAGGAGAACGGGATTTAACAGGACGTAACGAAATTAGACCCTGAAAATTATTTTAATGACATAATCCTGTATTAGTAAATTTATGGAATGAAACCTGAAAGTCCGTCATCGGTCCCTATGAATTATATACTTTTCACGCAGTAATAGTGGTTACGCCTTTTCATCAACTTAATTCAACGAAAACGCATTCGTAGTTGTCAGTGTATTCACAGATAGGTATTCGTACATTATTCTTGCATAACAAAGAGGAATAAACGAATAATAGGGGGCGCGAAATTTAGGAGAATTAGATTTTTTGCGCCTCGATTTCCTACACACGAAAATCAGTCTAAATAGAAATACGCTGTTAAACGCAGCATGCTTCTATAAACGAATGACGTAGAAGCAGGCAGTGCGACTTGTCGAGCTGACGAACCGAAACAAACGGAAAAAATTGTGCCGGTACAAGAGTATTGCTTACAACGTACTCTCGAACCACTCGCGCGAATGCCTAACTCGGAGCGTACTTGTGTGCGCGCGCGTCTCTCTCTCTCTCTCTCTCTGTGTGTGAGAATAGAGAGTCGTGAAACATATCTATTGTAGAATTCCGTGCATCCGCGACAGCATCTCTGCGGGACATACCGACCATGTACACGACGCGGACCTTCGTAAACTTGTGCGCACAAGGCCAGTTCGACATACTTATACTAGAATACAAATTCAGGTCCACGCTCGCGCGCACACTAATAACGCACACGCACACGGGGGCTTAGCCGCGTGTACATCCGCGATCGATGCGACGTTTCCGCTATTTGATGGCTTCTCTCTATCTCCCGGCAGCAGCTTCGCCGAGAGACAGTCGCGACGTGCCGGTTATTACCGTTGCTGCCGCCGATACACCACAACGATACAAATTTCCGATGAACCCGCATGCCCTACGACTTTGGCATGCGTATCTCCGACTAGAGTTGCACCATAGGTCAAGGAGTGTCGAGGACGATCAAACGGTTATGCGCTTTCGTTGTTCCGATCGCGGTGGGTACCGTTGCGCCAGTGATCTTTTCGTGCTCCGACCATAACGTGCCTTCCGCGAGAAACGTGCATAATGTTGCAGCCGTGTCATTCTTTCAGGGACATAGTATTACCAATACGAATGCGATATCACTGGGAGACACGTACGTGTGTGCCGTGGCTTTAAAGAGAATGTACGTCGTGAAGCAATTATCGTTAACTCTAATGAAGTTATAAAGCTGACGAAACGTTATAAGAAACCTCTAATGCTAATACAAATCCAATAGGAAAATTACCTGATAATAGCAGTGAAGTACTGGGGTATTCTTGAATGTGCATAAGACTAATGGGGCTTATGGAAATTTTATTTTACAAAGCTTGGAAATTGTGAATAATGTTGCGAAATTATTTTAAAAATTAAGCTAAAGAAATTCTTACAAAAGAGCTGAATTACAATCAACTAATAGATCTACTGCATTATGGTACCATTTTTACTTAATAGGCTATGAAGTATATTTTGTTATTATTTGAACACTAAGAAAAATATATATAATCAGTATTAGGAGTGTCGCTACATTGTTTATCATCCGAGTCAAAAGCTTATGTAATATTTAATGTTTATGAATTTCTTACAGCGTGAATTATTTAATTTTCTTATGTTAGAAATTGGTTTACAATGTGCATTTTCGCGTATAAGAAAAGACGCTGCAGTTCTTAAGTCAGTTGTATATTGCAGGATTTCGCATAATAAATGTATATTTCCAAAAACAGATTAAAGTCGCAAAGAATTCAACATTTCAACGATAGTAGTAACTCTGCACGTGCACTTAGATAAAGTTATGTACATTTCCCTCATGACTTTTTCCTAATAACACACGTATTTCAGTTCTTGAATTGCAACTAAATAAAAGTTCTATTTCGACATCTTATATATTTTTCCAAACCTCTATTTTTACACAGATACGCGTCACAGTATTGCTCAGCGCGTGAGAAAAGGATTTTGTGCTCTTCTGGACAAAATGAAGAAATACATGTATGGTCCTAGACGTACACTTAGACACAGTATTATCCGCTGCACAATTCACTCTCGTGAAATTGTCGCGAGGTCGAAAATCTTCTCCTATCTTAGTCATTTCTCTCCGTGTATGCATGTAGGCGTTCGAGCTCATCGAGCCAGGAAAAGAAAAGAGAACTTTATGAATTTTTCATTCTACCTTCGAGGCTCCAATATGCCGACAACACCCAATATTTATATATGTATGCGTTTGTACGTGTGCGCGTGTGTATATGTATATATGCAACGAAAAGATAAGAAGATTCTGGCCAGACTTATTTTACTTTAACAAAAATGTCACTCAGGTTCTTTGAAGAGTGAGAATATTTCTATTAAATGTGTAAATGAATGAATAAAAAGGTACAAGACAATTTTGATGATGGTTTTAAAAAACCATTATTCTAGCAAAGGGATGACTTCAAGTGATTTACAATATTCAATACAATGACACGTAAGTTCTTGTACAAGAGTAAAATGTACACTATCATAATGTCTTACAGGATACATAATTATAGTAATATTAAGTATATTAATAATATCCTAAAAGAAATATTTTGTCAAACAAAATATACTATTATGATTCAGTGATACATTGTGTTATTATCTTTTCTTTTAGACATACTTGTGTCAGTTAGTAATAAGAAAAATGAGGTACATTAAGTCAAATGAACCAATCACCGCGTGAAAAACTTAATAAAAGAATAGTCAAATTTATTTTCAATGTAAGTCTAAAAATTTATTTACTTATATTGTGGCTTCTATAGAATATTTTTAAAGATTATATTATAGAATATTTTTTTTACATAGATTATGGAGTATAAGCAAGTAATTGAAACGAATCGTCCAATGTACGATATTTATTAATAATAGTTTAATATAATTTACGAAAAGCAATATCAACATTGAATGATTAATTGTGTTGATAAAAATTCTAACTATAGTCTAGGTTAATTTTAGTCCGTTTTCAGTTTCAAAGTGAGCTCTGATTTCAAGCTAGTTAATTAAGTAATTACTAAGCATAAGCACAGAATATAGATGGACCTCTTGAGGTTAATCCGATATTTCATCATTAGTTGTAATATTATGAAATTGAAAATAAAAATTATTTACTATGTTAACAGAAAAACATCATAATTTATAATGAATTTGAAAATCAAAGAGTAAAAATGCACTTTCTTAATATTTTAATAAATTTGTACGGTATTAATATTTCTTTTGTAAATAGCGCCTGTAAAATAAGTAAAATTATACATTAATTTAGTCATTACCGGATGAATTCGACTTCTTTTTATTTCACTCATTTTCACCATTAGATAATAAGATCGGTATTAAAAATTTAAAATAATGTCTTCTAAATTATAAAAAATGATATTATCAAGGACGTCAATATTAAATTGCTGCGAATAGAATTTTAAACTGTACCAATCAATTATGTAGAAAGGTATTAATTTTTAAGTTCGCAAGAACTTGTATTTAAATTCCTAACAATTCTTTCTTCTCATCATTAATAAGTTTTTTTAGATGAAAATAGATTAAAAATTTTATGCGCGTATATTATTATAGAATAATTTAAAAAATTAAATAATAATATTTACATTATTTCAAAGTTTAAGAAATAAAAGAAATAAAATCACGCAATAGTAGTTCTTTACATTTTCACTCGTCATTATGTCTCAATATTACTTACAATGATTCGAAATAGAATAAAATTTTGAACTAATTAAATAAAAATTGTTAAAAGAAATGGTAAACAGACGGAAGTTAAAAAGCATATATCAGAAGGTCTTCACAGAAAGGAGAAACTGAGAATACGAGAGAAAGAAGTCAAAGGGCGAAGACAATGCAAAAATGTAAGACTAAGGGAACTTACGTTATCGCGGTTTAAATGGGTTAACTCTACTACTACTGAGCTCCTTCACAATGCATCCAGACTTCTCCTCAAAGTTTTTTTACAGGGCGTTTCCTTATCTGCAACCTTCTCTATTCCTTCGGAGTGTATTCAGCGAACCTTGACCTTTGACTATTTAGCTTTGTACCTATGAATTTCGGTGATTACAAACTCAACACAGTCCTTTCACTGTTGTTGATGTTGTTGCTACTGCTTCTACTATTGTTATTATAAGTGCGGTGTACGAGTTACAGGTCGGTGTACGTGACAACTCAAAAGCTTTCACCACCCCTCGATTAATCCTGCCACGACTACTAGATGTGCATCTTGGCCTACTGCCATTGTAATTTCCTTCATCATTAATGATGCATCGAACGTCTCTCTTGTATAAAGACGTTGATGGAATGTAATCATGATTACCTATCCAAGCAATTCTCTTTTTCGTCTTTGCTTTGGTTAATTCTTCGTTGCCTAATAAATTCTCAGTTGTAACTCAATTACAAGTCCTACGTAAAGAAATTCTAGTTTACACAGACTAAAAATAGCGCATAAAAATAAAACAACGTTAAACCTTTACATATATGTGTTTTCAAGTTTAGCGCAAAGTATTATACAATCAGGGTAAAAATATTTTTTGGGATCTAGGATGAACGTTTTAACGATGCATATTTTTATTATCGGCCTAGCGGTGGATTATCCCGCAAGTTTTTCTTTACTACTTTTTTTATTACGATTGAAAATCATTATATTTAATTTCTCACAACTCGTTGGTCGGGGCACGGCTTATAAAATTTACATTCCTAGCCTGAATTCGTAGTCTTGATTTCATGCTCCCGAAAATCTACCGTGATGTCCAACAGAATTTTCCTTTTAAGCGTAATTGAAAAGCTTATCATGGGCACAATTTTTGTGCAGTAACACGCGGACGGTTAAGTAGCCTAGTAAAGAAGAAACCAAGCGCTTCCTTGATTTGCATAATCTGATTAACGTTTTAGGCATTTCTCTAAATACATCATCATTATGAGTGTACTTGTGTACTCGGGCCACTTTTCCCACCACCACCGCCAGAGGAAGAAAGACACGCCGTGAAGACCGCAAGCGTGTATTTCGGGCATATCTCACGGCTATAAATTTTCTTGCTCGAGATCCCAACGCTCTGGCGCGCAAGCGGTAGATTTATACCGACGAGTCGGGGACGACCAGCGCCACTACGGGTGTGTCGCGTGTAATTAAAACTTCAATCCGAGGATTTGCATTATAGCCCGGGATGAGCTTCGCTCGCTTACTTGCTTGCGAAGGTAGTACCAAGTCACCGGACGAGCCGAACGAGTTGCATATACACCAGGGCACGTTGGGAAGAAGAGAGGGCGAAACAGAGAAGGGGGAGAGGCACACGACCGTAAATGCCGGAGAATTATAAGGTAGAAGGGCAGGAGACAGTTGGCAGCCGAGCGAAGCCCTGGGTTACACCGTGAATCATTGGGTCACGCGAGGAACCGCACACGCGGTGGTGCACGTTTTCTGCTTTCTCGCAACTTCTCTACCTACCCACTAACACGGGCAGGCGGCACACACGTGTCCGTGAGTTTGCGCGCGCGCACCGCCGCGTATATTTATGCATACACGTATTTATACACGAATGCATAAATACGCAAATGCATACACTCGCGCGCGCGAGCATTTACGTGTGTGAACGGGGGTACATACGAGTTTGCACGAGTGTGGGCGCGTGTACGTGCATGCCGGTACCAACTGGTGCCTCGAGCTCGACGGTAATCCAAGCTCTATTCGATGCGCGCAATACGACGAATCATTTTTTCTTCTCTATTTTTTCGTGTATGCTTTGTTGCCAGAGCTTTGTACGAACATATACGTATATCCTGGAAACGCGCGGGATCATGTGATCGCGTATGTGGGATGGTTTTTTTAACTATCTGTTCGACCCGGTTTCGTCCTCGTGCTCACTCATTCATCATGTAGGGATGGCTATATTGCTCTTTGTTTTAGTTCGTGTGCGCAGTTAAAGCTGTTCTTAATGAGAAGGGATTTACGATGCTTGTGTGTGATTTGCTGCTATTTTTTAGATGAGAAAGCAAAATGCTGCAGGGTGTCGGAATTAAATAGTACAGCGGCAAAACATCGAGGCACGATTATGTGAAATTAATAAAACAGTTGAAATGCAGTCCAAATATTGATTAAGAATGCGATGGGCTGTGTTAAAATACTTCCCAAGAAATATGCGACAGCTGCTTCGCATATAATTTGAAGCAATTTTGAAGTTCCAAACGGATAATGCAAAAATTGAAGAATAACGAAGGGTTCGGATTCTAATTATTTAAATAAAATATACGATGAAAGTTCAAACGTCTAGAAATTTAGATTAGCCTATTTTTCTTGCAATTATATAAACTCAAATAAATTAAGAAAACTTTTGAAGGATTGGTCTTTTCATTCTTCTGTATACTAATTTATATAATAATTTTTTACATAGAAATTTTTATTATAAGTATTTTGGGAATATAGCAATTACTAGTTGAAGAAGTTCAGTCTGAACGATTTTTAATTTCTTTTTAAATCATCTTTAAAGCACACTCCTAAGTTTTATGCACATGCTTAGAGATATTTAGTTTGTTATAAATTAAATTAAACGAGCACATTTTAGTAAAATAGAAGATATTATATGCGAGACAATTACAAGTAAATTCAATTGACATAAAATCAATTCATTAACTTAATTAGCAAATAATGAAATGCTGCCACTGTATTCTTGAATATTAAAATGAATCAGTATTGATGTCAATAACATAAATGTTAATTACGCTAATTTTACTACTGTGCCTAAAGATTAATTAGTGTAACATTAATTTCAGACGATATTCCGAAAACAGAAAATATACGTCAACTCCTATGCGTGTACGTCCCACCAAAGTCGGCACCGTTCTACTGATAGCTTGTAAACGCTTTTATTCTCTTTGCCGCCTGGCTTTACATGGTTTTCTCAACTCCACAGATAATCATCATAAATTTAAAAACTGTGATTTAAAATTTAGAATAACATAATTGTAATTTATGATAGAGTATCTTTTTTCTTAAAGTAATAAATCGAAAAACAAAACGTTGATATTTTTAACGGCAAATACAGTTCTGTTTTTTCATCCCAAAACTTTGATTGAAAATATTTTATTGTAATACAGATGCTTATACCTGAAACTAGTACAAAATTTGTTTGACATTGCTTTTAATCGACCGCGTTGTAGAGTTTACGACCCAGTACACGAATTAAAAATTTTCCCACGCACGTGAGCACCTTCTTATCAACCGTTCAAGGAAGGCTTCCTAGTTTTATCTTGTTGCAGTAACGCTTGCCTTCAGGTTTATCCAATATTATTTAACGACGATGAGAATGGATAATGTAGGCCGATGCACGCAGATAATTCGTGATGGTTTTGCTGCACGCGAACTTACTCTTCCCTATGCATCGTCTTCGTCATCTTACTGAAATTCTCGTGCTACTTCTTTCAAGGTTCAAACGAAGTTTCGCGTATTTATGGTTAGTCGGAGTTTTGTCTTACTTTTTCCTAATTAGATTAGTTAATTGTTTCAACTAATAATTTTCTGACTGTAAAATTAAAGAAGTACTTTTTCTTATGTTTTACATTTATATAGAGTAAGAATTGTTTTCTTACCTATTTTGAAGTTGAAAAAGCAGAAAATAGCATAAACATAGGCTGAAAATTTAGTATGTAAATTATTTACATGTCGAGTTGAGTAAAAAGTTAAAAGCAATCTATCGAGATCATCTTTGGAAAACGACCAAGCGCATCTATCTATCTATATATATATATATATGTATACATCAAAATAGTGCTAGCGTCTTAAAATATTAAAAAAGCTGAAGTACGAGTTTTTCATAAGAATTATAAACGAAATCTTGAATTGGTTTTTAAGTTTACTCTTATTTCACAAGTAAATCGAAATATTTAACGAACTAATAGAGAATTCAATGCAAATTCTAATATCTGCGTAAAATACTTTTAATAAAGAGTTATTTAATTAAAGTAAATTAGTAATACTTGAAAAAATAAATATTGAAATAATTATTCTTTAGAAAAAGTTAGTCCCTGTAAATTAACTTTTATATTATTAATAAAAATCTACTTAGAAAATTAAACTTGAAATTTCAAACTGATTATAGTTATGGTACGAGAAGTTTAGCATATTACTGTATGAAAGTTGCTTTTGAAAATATATTCAAATTTAATGGAAATAAGATCATTATTTTTAATGTGCTAGGTAAATTATGGGAAAGGTGAAATTTCAGAGTAGGTCTATGCATCAAAAGCACATTCGCAGGTCAATTACAGAAAAGAAAAGTACTAATTTAAAAAAAAATTAAAATATACAAAAGCTAATATTCTTTATGCAAAGTAAATAAAAAATAATTTAAAAAAATATATAAGTATTATATAAATTCGATACGTATTATGTATAAAGATATAATTTAAAGAATAAAAAGAATTACGATAATTTAATAGAAGAACGTTAATAAATTTCTTCAATCCGAAGCTAACATAAGTTCCCTTTAAAATAAATTAATTCTTGCTCAAATGTAATTGATCAATTGTATTTTATATAGAAGGATTTAAACTTTTTTCAACATATTGCTCTATAAAAACTTTAATAAAAAATGCTAAATGGATAAAACTGTAATATCAACAAATCATCAAGGATTTTTATAGGCATCATAAAATTTTATATTCCATAGTGACTAGATTCAAAATGTATTTCACTCATACCGATGAATGTTATCATGGTAGATTAATATCGATTTTTATAAAAAAAAAAAAAAAAAAACAAACACCAAAGAAAGAAATGAGTGCTAAAAAAAGTTTAATGATTTTTATAAACCTGTATTTACTAATATTTACTGGTTCTCATTCATAGAAATCTTCACACCACAAATTAACATTTCATTTTACTAGAAAATATTATAAAATAGAAAAAAATAATAGAAAAAGCTTTGATTATCGAGAATTGAAGATAAAAAAAACTTTGCAACTAACTATTTCAATCAAACAATTACAAAGTATTAACGTTGATGAAGCAAAGCACATTCGTTAAAAGTAATTCAAATCAGATGAACAGACATTATCTGAGCAATAAGAGTCACGATCGTCACTTATGTGCAATTAAACATGTAGAGGATCCTAATTGTGTCGTGCACCAATACAAAAAACAGCAGTATTCATCCGAATACTTTCATCATCGATCACTTACGTCAATAGAATTAATGCTTACGCATTTTGATTCGAATCACGCAGAGGTAGTTTTCCTCCCCATAAACAGCCAACTCAGAAGGTCGTGCACAGCATCGCATCATCGCACGCATTGTGTACATCGCGCAGCCTTTTAAAGACTAGTTTTATACGATTGCGGCCGTGCTAAAAAGGATTCTCCTCCGTTCAGTGTTAGAATCTTTAAATGCAGCTAGATCTCCTCTGCTCCTGTGCATTCGACTCTCTTTAACATTCATTGCCTTGCTTTGCAAATCCTTGAACTTGGTGAGGTTATTTTTTTCGTATACTCCTGAGAGAGAGAGAGAGAGAGAGAAGTTCAAAGACCACACTAAAAGCTTCAAAGGAAGATAACCCTAGGACACGGATTTATAACATCCATCGTGGTTTTTAAAAGCAATGAATTTCAGAAAGATGCATGAGGTCTCTATCTGTCGGAAATACTGGAAAAGTACGTTATTATATTTATAAATGAAAGGTAAAAATTCACTGCATACCTGTACTTATCGCAATTAATATTAATTGTCCTGTTTATTCAGATTTTATGAATTTTCTTCAATATTATGACATAGTATTCAACCATGTGCATTTAATTTTCCAAATATCTAAAGATGTTAACATCCAATTACCTAACTTATTTATTATAAGTTTTTACGATCATTAAAGTATTGTAGGTTCGCCGTACTTATGAAACTTTAAATTAATATAATTCAGATGAAATAAAATAGAAATTTTAGAGTTGCAGTATTTAAAAAGTTCAAATGAAAAATAAAAGCTCTGTGAAAGTGCGTGGATTACAGAGAATAAGTTAAACACGTAAATGAGCTAAAAATATTCATACAAACTTAGAAATCCCTTTTTTGCTTTTTATCAGGATATAACGACAAACTTTTATTTTTGTTCAATGAAATCGATGAATAAATTAAAAAAACATCAAACATCAAATTTTAAGCACCGCATCATTTGAAAAGCTTAGCCAAGGTTTATAGATAAGCTTTTATCATAATACTTTTCAGATTCCTTCATAAAGAATAGCATTAAATGAGAGAAAATTTTCAAACAACTGATAAAATCTCAGTGTTCTTAAAAATTACATAAAAACTTTGAAAGCTTTAAAAATACAACGATAAACAGCTTCAATATAATAAAATGAAATTATATTCTTTTAATGTCCAACTGTAAGGTAGTTGACACCTCATGCGTACTAACATCCTTACAAAGTACTATATAAACTAATGGTGCGTGATAAGTCGATAGATTTCTATATAGCCATCGCGAAATCATGCATTGCGCAATATTTTTATCTGTGACGATCTCCTTTCACTTTGGACATTCGTAATTCATCGATTTCTCGCTTTAACGCTTTAGAGGAAAACTTCGGTTTACCTTACTTCTCTTTGTTCTACTAGATTTTATGAAAATCCAACCGCACCAAAAAAGAAAGCAAATTTATTGCTGTAGTAGAAACATTTTTACAGATAACACGATTAAAATTACGTAAAGAATTAGATTACATATTGATTACATTGAAGATTACGTTGGAAATAACGTATCGGTAAAAATGAAATCAAATTTCTATTCTTTATTAATAAAAGGCGCAAATAGTTTTGTTCAGTTAAAAAAATAACTTTTTTTTAAAGAGTACTGTTTCTTTAAATGTATCTATTTATGCGCATTGGTTTATTTGAATAAATAAATGATTTTAATAAATTATATTTTTCTAATTAGAAATCATTAAAAAGGAATGCTTTTTATGCTTTCATTTTAAACCATAGAGTTTAAACAAACAACTATTATATAAAACAATAAAAATAAAAATTGTATTAAAATATTAAAAAAACTATACATCTAATCAAATTAAAAAATTTTCGACGTTTAATTAAATTTAAAAAATTTTTACGTTTAATTAAAGTTGAAAAATATCTTTGTCTAATTAAATTTAAAATATTTTACGTCTAATTATTGTTCAGAAACTTCTCTACTTTTATTATTATTTATAAAATTTTATTGTAAAAGTAAGTGCATTTAGCAAACTTATATCAGTTTTATAAAAATCTACTTAAAAACAATGTAGTATAACTAAAATACTCTTAAAAAAACAACGAGTTAATTTCAAATTCTTTTTTAATTCAAAATAAAATATAATAATTGTTCAATAACTTATTAATTTTTACCGGATGACAATTTTTAAAAAATGTATATATTAAGTTCCTTATTTCCTTATTTTTTTCGTTAAATCAATATTTTTTCCTGGAAATACCAAATAAAAAACTCTCTCATATGTTTACTAACTACAATGGAATATTACATTTTTAAAACAGTAATTACAACAAAGGCACTATCTTTTTCCCAATATTTTATACACTTTGAGCTTTAGCGTTAACCGCGTACCCGCTTAAATAGTAAAGTAAACTAAAACTGAAGTGCGGCTTACAAACAAACGCTACAAAATAATTATGTAACTTTATAATACTAAAGTAAGCATAATAAATGAAACAATCTTTGAATAAGCTTAATTAGTGTTACTAACTTACAAAGAAATTGTTATATTTATAAATGAACAACGAAAAAAACGATAAACTATCTAACAGTAAATATGAGTGATGCATTTGATTATCTCTGCATAAATTCCACAAGTTTTCAAGTTTTTACGATAATGTTTGTTTTATCTTAATCGTGTAAAAGGTACAAGAAATAGTGGAGCATTTTTTGGCGAAACGGATAAATTCTATTTGAATTATATTTTACAAATGTAGTCATTAATTTGCAAAGCCATTTCGCATACTTAGAAGGATACAAAGGGCCACATAATCTTCATAATAACGTACACCGTAGAGTTGAATCAATTCCAATTCCTTTTGCAGCTAACTCGTATTCTCAGCAGCTCCTTTCTAATGCGATCTCTCGACCATTAAAATTGACAAACGACTGAGTTCGCGTTCCGTTTGCGGACAATGGGTGGCGATGCCCCAATTTCACACCGTGCGTACTTGCTTCTATATCTCATTACCGGTCACATAACGCATGCATACACAGAGCAGAAAAGAGAGAGAGAGAGTGGGAGATGGATTCTCATCACTGGGCGACACGCGCAAACAAGACACTTAATTAATTTACTTCCCCCACTCAGCCACTCCCTCTCTCTCTCTCTCTCTGCCGCTCTCGTCTCATACGCATTGCACCTTTGCGAATTGAGTGCATACATACATACGCACGCATGCATATATAGTGGGCACACCTATATCACTCGCATATTTCACAGCCATTTGGCATCCCTTATCGATTATTCGGCTCCATCCGTTCAACTCCCTCATCAACATACGTACAAACAGCTACAAACACCTACCAGCATGTCGAGAGAGAGAGAGAGAGAGAGAGAGAGAGGTAGGAAGCGATAAGGACAGGAAAACACGCAGCTGTCGACGTCTCCTGCTTCTCTGAGAGTTGACGCCGCAAAAGGCATCTGTAGAGAGAGCTTTGGTAATTCTAAGTCAACAATGCAGAACAAAGCCAGCACCCATGCAGATACAGCCAGTTTGGTTCTCTAGTTTCCGTTGTCGCGTCGCCACAACTCCGCGCGAATAGAGTAGAGAAATAGGGAAGCAGAGAAACGATGGATTCAGACAGAGGTAAGAGAAAGACGACCAGAAAGTACCACAAGGTTTGCCCTCACTACTGTTCTACTTTCAAGGAGCTAAGAGAGCTAAGATGCTTAGGCAGTGTGACCGAACACGCCTTGAATTCTGCGATCTTTAATCACAATAAGACTAATTCCCAGGGAGGAAAGACGTGGTCAAGAGCTGATGATTAGAGCGAATTATCCTACGTATTTACCGTTTAATCAACTAATTATTATTGTACCTCTGAAAACACTGCATCCAATACACATTCTCCATAAAAGCCAGAGCTTTCCGATTTAATCGTCCAGTCTCTCCCCGGCTTTACCGCAGAGCTACGAATGCGAGCCTCGATATCCCTGCTATCCATACACTTGCACACGTTCGAATTTAATACTTTCGGGCAATATCATAAGTTACAATAGCAGCATTCGCCAGTAGCTACGAACCACTCGCTCGTAATAACGTTTAACTTTGTTCCGACGCGGTTTCTATACGATATTTCTGTTGCGAGAGACTTGTGCAGCGACTGAAGTGCTATGGCGGAGAGCTCCATGCGGTTGCCGCTTGTTTCACGTTGACAAGAAACCAAAGGTTTAACGCGTAACAGAAGTTTACTTGGCGAAGGAAGGGAAAGGGCAACGCGAGATACGAAAAAGCCTTGCACAGATTGTATAAGCATATACGACGTCTAAGGAATCATTCGATCGCCAGTACCACTAATGGCTCAGTGCTACTGGCTTGTGACTGACAACTGCGCGAGCTGCATTTTGCATTTCGATTGTTTTTCTATTTACTGTTTTCCTCTTTACTAAAGGCTCTACGTTCATTGGCCAGCCAGACTTTACTAGTTGCCAAATATTTACGGATTATCGACGATGTAGGCAAAATCATAAATCATAAAATCAGATTTATGTGATAAAGCGCGCAACGACTCGATGTATCCAAAAACAGAACATCGAAAATTTCAACAAATACAAAGTAATTGTGAACTGAATCTATCGATAAAATTTTAATACTTCTTCTATTTTTCATAATTAATGGAGTAAAATTTTTGGAAAAATTGTGAAATCTCTTGCCTCCGGAAATCAATGTTTTCAAAGTGGATCTACAAAAATTATATTTGTACAAATATTTAAAAAGTTTTTCGAATTAATTACACCACACTATTAATAATGACCTTTAATACAAACAAACATAAATACACATATACGTGCTGTACAAAAATAATAATAATTGTTATTATTAGCGAGATTAAATTTTTAATCTTTATCCAAATACGTCACGCAATGAATATGAAAATCCGGTTACTTAAATATATTTAGTAGTTGTAAAATCTATGCAAAATATTCATCAAATTATTATATTAAATTGTAACATAATAAATTCATTCTTACGTACGCGACCATTCAAACTTCTATTTATATCGTAGTAAGTAACAAATTAACGTTCGAAAATAGCTTAAGACTCTCTCTCTCTCTCTCTCTCTCTATCTCTATCTCTATCTCTCTTTTAAATAAGATATTTTTAATCTAACGAATAAATTAAAATATACATGCTTCGATATTTCTAAGATTTCTATTTTGTTCTTTCATTTCACTTAATTACTAATGATACAAAAATTGAATTAATTTAAAAATTCGTGTTCGTGTAGTTTTTTATTTTATAGACTTATATAATTTTGAAATCAATTACGTACACTCATTAGATTATCTTTTAAATTGATTCAATGTTCAAGTATATTGACTTCAAAGTACAATGTATTTGATAAAATAAGATAATTGTGTTATGAATTGAATTATATTGGATAAACGAACGATAATAATAATAATTCGGTATAAAAAACTTTTGCTATAAACGATAATATATTTAAAAAATAAGAAATTATATGGCTGTTATTGATATTTGTTAAGTCATGTATCAAGAGATAAAGTAGCTTTTAAACTTTTAGTTCAAATGGAATTCATTATTAATATCTGGTTGATCGGCCTAATTATTTGAGCTCCGACTAATCATTAACTGATATTCGTTGAGATAAGGAGTATTAATCTACGAAATAAAATTTAAATGAAAATTTGATTTCTTTTAAATAATAATTAAGTCTTAATAAATAATAAAAAGATTATATTATTTGTGTTGGATGATTTTCTCTACCCTGTAATCGGTAGATGATTTTTATTTACCTAATATTTATATGGTTTTTATTCGCTTTCTTTAAAACGCACCGAACTTTATGTTTAATCCAATCACAAAAGAACGCTCGACGAGAATAATAACAGAATAATAATATTTTGTCTGAAGATGAACTATGAAAATCTTGCATTCATCGCTGCTCTCGTGCAAACAGCTTTGCATATTTCTGTATAGAGTCGGTCACATAGAAGATTCTCCGATCGATTTGAGGTTACTCCTAGTCCGGGATAAACTTCGGAAGCAGGAGATGGTACACAGTCCTGGAGAGTTTAAGATTATTATCTCCTAAAACCGTAAACCCTGTTCTCTTAGGTGGAATCCATCCTGAGAACGTTGTTAAGGCTTGGACGGGATATGTCTCCGTTTTCTCTGCCTACGTACGCATTGGTCTTATCCTATCCCTTTCTCTATAACTTTTTTAGTTATTTCTAAGAGCGAAGACCCAGATCGATAACGCACTTGTGCCACTGGGTATTTTCTCACTTTGAAATGCCTGCGAATTTGCCTTTTATCTTGATAAGAAACCTTTATTATTTACTGTGTACTGTAAATGCATTGTATCATCTCGTCATCTACAAACGGATCAAATATTTAATCGTATCCGGTCTACGGTCGAGGCTTCTATTTATTATCGAAGACACAGACGACGAAAGATGATGCCTTTCATTATATGTAATAATTTTTTAAATTTATTTTGAGAATATTATTGAATAATACTGAATTAACAAATAATTAACTAAGGGCTTTTCCCTTTATCTGGTTAACTTGATCCGTTGTATTTAAAATTTGAAGCACTGATAGTCACACAAGTAAAGTGCTTAAATTACTTATATTTTAAAATTTAATTTTTTTAATTTTTAATTGGATTTCAATGTGTAGTTATTAAAAATAGCTGAACTTTGAGTTAGTGAATGATCTTGATAAAAATCTGGCTTCGTTATTGCAGCCTAATCAAGTAAACTATTTATCGAAATTTTTATCATAATTCCTATGATCGTATACTGCTAGCACTGAATATCCGAGCACAACGAATATTAATGAATACGCGCCAATAAAATAAGTTGCGAATTATACTTTATTTATAACAAACTTGTTTTCGGGTTGCAAAATTGCAATCAGTACTACTTTATTCGTATCGAATTAGTTCCGAAATTGCCATCATTTTTTCCCTCAATAACAAACTTTCCTTTATGAGCGTTAAATCAGGCGAACAAAGGTAGAAAAAGCATTTCTTCATCAGAGTAGTAAATCCATCCGCCTCGAACTCAGAAGGATATCGATGAGAGTCGAAGCGTATTAAAGCTATTTACCCGAGACGGTAAGAAAGAGAAGTTTCTATCGAGTATCGGGTTGTCCACATCCTTCGCTTTCCGAATTGGACAATTTATTTGTGCTCTGATTCTTAATTGGATCGTTTTATATCAGGACGGTTGGCGAGGAGAAGAGATAGTTTGACATCTGACACAGATTAAAGCGTCTTCGCCGGTTTGAGCACATTTAGCTGTCACGGCCTTGCAATCGCGTAGACCAGCCTATGTGTTGAATCATTCCCCGATATTTGCGCTACGTTATATCGACTTTTATCAGTTTTTCGTGGATCGAATCATAAGGGAAAACTGTGTTTTATACGGCACTTTTTATAAATATTGCACTACTGAACGAAACAGGCGAGGGATTAATAACTGATAACTGGCCAAAGACCATCAACAACAAATTCTGAAGATTTGCTATCACGAGTACGTTATATGTGTAGAGTGATAAGGCAAGAATAAGAGCGTAAAATTGACATTGGTAACACAGAATATGCATCGATACTTCATATTTCTCAGCATGCACTAAATATTTCACGAGCGCAAAATTCTGTTTAACGATTGTGCGCCATAGCGCTAAAAATTATATTTTACCCGAGAAAAGTTTCCAATCGTAGAACAATTCAATTTCAAATGTAAGTTTGATGCAAACGAAACAAAGAAAAAATGGCGTGCACTCAGTAATCGCGTTTGCTAAGTTGTAAGTTGGAATAGAATTAAAAAACTTTTTCAAATTTACAGCAATGCGCTTACATTATTCTGGCAAATAAAAAGCGCGTAATCAAATCGTGCAACTCTGGATAAAATGAAAAGAGCAATGCACCGTAAGTGTGAAAGGGAATTCCGGATGTGGCTTTTTCATGGTTCGTATCGAGCAGCGCTTCCCTCAGCCTCCCTAGATACCTTGTTCTATTGGACTTTACTCCGTTTACTCGCGCACGGGTACTGAAAGAGCGCGAATGAGAATGAAAGAAAGGGAGGATGGATCGTTTCACTGTCAAATCGAATAGTTAATTCAGTAGTCACACAGTCTTCTTTCACCCCTATCACGTTCGGTTGTAATTGCAAGTGTTGTCGTGAACTAGCAGAGTGAATTAACGAAGAACCGTAAGCGTTTCTAAGGCCGCATATTCGAGATCAAACATGCAAACGATGTTTGTATTTTCTACCATATAAATCGGCTCGCACTAGAATTCCTTCTCGGCATTCCTCGCTTCTTTCGTATTTCCCTGTTTTTAGTTCGCTGATTTTAATCTTTTGCAGGCTAAGCTGGTTCGCGTGAGTGTTTGCTTCTGATTTTAAAGTATTTCTGTAATATGTAATGAATCGCAACAGCTACAAGTTATGAACTTGTTTTATAACCTCAATTAGCTTTCGGTGTTATTTAAAGATTATTTCATTTTTTTAAAATTTAATTCGAAATTTATACAAGAATACATATTCTTAGGGAAAGCGCAAAAACAGTTGATGCTAAAACGTAAATGTATTCAAATTATAATTAATACGTTAAATTTAAATTCTTAATATTATTAAAAAATTTATCCAATTACGTATACATCCATATTATTTTGTACATAAGAATTAAATATAATTCTAAGATAATAGATTCAATTATTTTTTTCATAAACAGAGTTGATTTTGTTAATTAATAAATTTCTTATCGAAACAAATCTAAAGCGTCATTAATTTTTTTTCGCGAAACGACCGAGAGTATGTTTTGTTAAATTTCTTAGCTAGAAAATCGATTAATATTTAAGATAACATTTTTAATAACTGTGCCAGCAGTTGTACTTTATAACAAAATAAATGAAGAAAATTTGATTTCATCTAAAAATATATATACTCGCATACATTGAATCTATAATTTGAAGTGTTTAAAATAATTTCGTACAATATCTTATTAAGCTTTTAAAATTTGAAAGCTCGTAATGTGAAAACTAGATTACACAAAGTAGAAGAGAGCATAATTACAGAAGGCAAATAAAACATAACAAAAACAACGAGCTTTTACGGCATTTGGGGTAAGAAAAAATAATAAAAGCCAAACGGAATTCGATCTGCCTGTGTGTATTCTCTGCGTCCTATCGTTCATCTTGCGTTGATATTAAGATAATTGAACAAACTTTTTCGGTCGCTTCCATTAGGGATTCTTTGCAGATGTGCTTTATATCTAAAAGCGTTAGCAAACGATGGCTCGATAAGTTTCTACGAAAGCTAATAGGGCTTGACGATACTTTGTAAATATTTTAATATCGACCAATAGATACTGTGCGTTCAATTTTTATTGTGTCTAAAAATATAAGAAAAATCAGTTTATATAAAAATGGCGGTTAATCAAGCTACAGAACTGTAGTGCAAAAATCGATTTGTTATTAGTATTTTAGCATGTGATGTATAATATAAATATTTGTTTTTATAAAATAAAAATATATATGTAAACTAAAAAGGTTCACGTGTATCATCAAAGGCAGAGAGAGAGAGAGAGAGGAGAGAGAGAGAGAGAGAAGAGAGAAAGAGAGAAATGAAAAAGGAAAAAAGACAGTCTTTTAAATGCGAAAATTTTTGGATTGAAAGTTGATCTATTCAGGTACTTACGAGAAGTAAAAAAATAAAGTTAGGTTTAAGCTTTTACATTAAAAAGGATACCAGTTATTCAAAAAGATTAATTTTTTGGTATGCCAAATAAATTACATAAAAAAAAACGTTGACCCCATTAATGATTCAAATATTTGAAAAATGCTGTATTCTGTATTATTGTGAAAAATTTACTCAACGAGTGAAAAGTATAAATCTAATTTTTTATAGATTATGATTAATTTCGTACATCGGTCACGAGTAAAAACTATTTGAGAAAACAAATTAAGAACTGTAAATAAAATTTTTCAAAAAACATGCGATTGGCTTTAAATTTATTTAATAAATATAAATAAACTTGTTCATGAATATTAATAATTGTAAACTTATATAACTAATTCTACACGTAGAATAGAGCTACGAGACATCAACGAGCATGAAATGCTTAAAGTGAAAACTATAAACTTTCGAATTTTCAACGGGTCCTTTTTTCTTTTTACATGAACTTCACAGAAGTGCATGTCTTAGGCTGTAACTTTTTCTCTTCGGGTTTGCAGTTTGAAGTTTACTTTTCTCTTTTTCAAGTGATACGAAAATTCTGAATCCATAAATTTTAAAGCTGCACCTCAAAAGCAAAAACAGACCTTTTCAGCGATGCACTATCCTTTCACGTCCCAGCGAATTTAGTATAAGCAACAAGTGCAAGCAAATTTGAGGTCTTACATTAACATACAATTTATACGAAGGATAAATCATTAAAGAATTAATTTCTAACCTCGGAAAGAATTGCAAACATTAATCCGCCTGTTTCTTAGATTTTCGAATTTTCCTCCATTTGTCTTAAGTCTCCAACTCGTCTTAATTAATTAAGATAGACAAGAAATGAAAAAGGTGTGTTATCGTCCCGCTGGCTCCGAAGACGAAAATCCGCAGCAAACTTATCACTGACAATCCGCGTGCGAATAAAACAAGGGCCCTAAATACATTCGAAGAATAGCAATAGCGCTCCGTATTATTAACCACGAGCAAAAACCGCAACCCTGTATTCTACGCCGCACATTCTTGCAGAGGAGAAGAGAGAAAAAAGAACAATACTCGCAGCTCAATCGGAGTGCCGTAAGGGAGGTCGAATTCGCCTCGACGAGTCTGTCGGTCCCCGCGGGCTACACGCCAAGGAAAATAATCGCGGAACCGCCCTCGCAGAATGCACAAATTAAAATGCCGCAGCTCGTTCGTCCCCTCCCGGTTTATTATAAAGTTAGCCGCGCGAGCGATAGAACCGTGGGAGTGAAAGTTCAATGAAGTAAGGAGGGGAGAGGGACAGAAAGCGCCTCTGGAGTGTAGCTCTATGAGCAAGAATGTAGATGTAGTCTGTTGTAGCAGATGATGAGGGTTTTAGCCGCGCGGGGCATAGACGACTAGAAGGGGGCACGCACGAGTCGTCCCCGAAGGGAAGAAGCCGGGGAGGAGGGGTGAGAAGAGTGGCACGATCGCACGCAAAGTCGCGTGATTCGTATCCGCGTGGCATGTACCTGTGCGCCGAGGCTACGCGTGTGTTCGCACGCCGCCGCGTGAAGATAGAGGCGAGTCACCCGCTTCTACGCAAACTACGTGTCTCAACTACACTCCCCTGCCCCGCTGCCTCATCGCGCCGCCAACTCTCCCTACTTATGCGCCGAGAGAATGATATTCCGGAATAAATTGCAAAAGCGCTATGAAAATTTTATCGCGCGGCTGTCGAGCTACGGATAAGCTATGTTTCGACTTATTTTCCATGCGCGATCTGCAAAATGGATGGCCTAAGAATTTATGGTCGGGGCCCGCGAGATTCAAACCGAATATCTGGAGGATTTGAGAGGTGAGGCGGCAGGACCGCGGCTGCGAGCGCATAAGAACCGGCGCCGCAACTCGTAACTCCTACGAATTCGGCTGGAGACTCGCGCCAGCGAAGAGTATCGATGATATTCCCTCGCGTTCGCATTGGAAAAAATTTAAATACTGCTGGGGAAAGTTGCATAACGCGAATCATATTTCAAAGTTAGTGGGCTTCGCGATAAATTTTCCTTTGCCAGGATTGCGCGTTATAATCTCATCAGGCGCGTGTACTTTCTTTCTGTCGCACTTATCGAAATGCAGATTGCTACCTTGCTACCTTAAACCTACGTGGTTTACGTAATTTTGTTATCTGTTGTAAAATGTAAGCTGTTACGGTAATGGTCGATTTGATTTTTATCATATTTCAGTCGAGCTAAATTATAATCAAGAGAGCGGAATTTGCATATTATGTAGAATAATATAATGAGGTACTGCGCTTATACTCTCATTTGGGAAGGTTATGTCTTCACCTTCCGTCGAGACCATGCATTTTCTTATAAAATATTCTACTTTTAACTCGATCCAAGACTTTTTAATTTATAAAGTTAATATGTCCGCTATATAAGCAGATATTTTTACGTATTTTGAAATGACATTATATAGCGAGTGGGTAAAGCAAGGCAATTAATTCTGAAAATATTCCCTCAACATCTCGTACTACATTTTTAATTTTCTAAACATTCCTACCTTCTCGAGCTTTTTTATATTCTATTGATAATTTTTGTTCATCTGGTAATCTTTTCGTATTTTTATTCCGATTCTTCTCTTTTCATGTATCTGCTATTTATTGCTACTTTTGCTCATTATTACCAGGTTTTGTCCTACGCTTTTCATTTTTATACCGCAACTTTCCTCTTCTGCTCTCGCTCATCCTCTCTTCTAGTTTTCATTTTCATCTTTAAGTTTATCGATATCTCTTACCCCTTTCCCTCTCTCCAAGTTGAGTACACTAGAGCTTCATTTTTATTTTTCGCTCCACCTCCGTACTACTAAGTTTTTTTCTCATTCTCTCCCTCTCTCTCTCTCTCTCTCTCTCGATCTCTAAAATAACACTCTCGTTAAAACCTTTCTCTTGTCCTGCTAAATATTTCCATCTTACTTCTGTGGGCTTTTTGCTTGCATCATTATTTCCCGCTCTTGCTCTTTCCCAGTAACTCACACGCGCCTCCCTGGGCGTGTTCTCTGCTGTAATGTAGTAATAACGTGTGGTTGAGGAACTTATCTGTGTAGCGGTCGTATTTATTATTCAAAGTGCACACTCGCGGTACATGATCATCGCTCTCTCTCTCTCTCTCTCTCTCTCTCCTTCGCACTTTACCTGTGTGCAAGCAGTTCGTCGTGCGCGTGCTTGTTTGCGCGAAAATATAAATCGCACACAATTACAAACGCGCGTCGTGGCGTTTCCCTTTGGCCAGCCGGCGTATAGCAAAAACAAAGGAATGATAAAGGTAAATAGTATGCAACGAAGGGGGACAAGTTCTCGACGAAAGAGCGAAAGGTCGGTCGAGGCGTGAGTCGAGAGCAATTGTCGGTCGTGGGGAGAGACAAATAGTAATGAGGCGGGGAGGAGCCGAGGTGCTGAGGAGCTGAGTTAGGAACGAGGAAAGAAATCTGAGACTTCAAAATGAAGAGGACAAAGCAACTAAATGCGAAAAGAATGTTTGCGTGCGGGGGTGCGTTAAGAGAGGATTTGGGGGAAAAAGGTTTGTCGCGCGAGAACGGAACACGAGAGAACGAAGGGCGTATTTGCCGAGTCGCGTGACGTCGCTCTATAGCTTGAGAACTTCCTATACACGTTGCGCGGGGGAAAATGGGGAAATGGAAACAATAGCACGTTTGTATTAAATAGCAGCTAAGAAAAAATGAATTCCGACAATTAACTTTGCAAAGTAAATGGTCTCTCTTTTATTCCAACACGTACGCGCGCCCGCGGTCGCACACATGCATATGTGCACGATAAAGGATATATGTGGATAGAAGTACAAGCTGCCGCCTTATGGTGACATACGTGAAAACGATCGTAGCAACGAGATTGCGCACAGAGCCGAAGATCGCACGATTTCATGACGACGTAGGAGATACTCAATTATACAAGTGATTGCGATCGTCGAACAAGAAAATAGTGACTAGTTTCATAGTGCTGAAACGTGTTTGTTCGAATGGTCTTTAGGGTTTCCGTCCTATTCATATTGGCCTTTCCACTCGCATTATTATTCGGATTGACTGTAGCTCTTTGGTAAATTGAAAATTTATTCGCAACGATAATTCTATAATTTTTGATGCGCAACATCGCACTGGGCAAATTCAACATTCTGAAATTATCAATGGCGCGCAATGTTTTCCCGCAATAAACAGTTAACGCAATTACTGACTAAAATTTGAGCAAACTTTTTGAGGGATGGCGTATTAAAAAATATTTGCGTCTATCTACCTCTAGAAAGCGATTAAAGCTTGATTTATTATTCTTAATTTAATTTTAATGATCATATCAATTATATCTTTATTGAGAAAAATATTCGACAGTCTAAAATTAATTCAATGTCTCAATTTTATTTAAAATTACTTTAATACTTTAGAATAATCTATACGAGGACTCAACGACTTCGCGTTCGTTAAAAAAGTGTTTTATTGAGAAAATCATTTAATCGACCATTTAGATTTTCTGAAAATTAACTACAAATTTACGATATATTTGTAATAACAAAGTCCCGTGAATGAAAATATGAATTTTTAAACTATGTATCAATTATTGTTTAACTAAAAATAGTAGGTTATAATATATGTAATTTTATTAATTATAGTTTTACGAGAATCTTATGAAAATAAACCAGTAGATAAGTATATGATATTTTTAAAATATTTGCTACGCTCATGACATTTATTTTTAAAAAATATTACGTTACTTTATCATGTACTTTTAATTTGGTAAAGTGATATTGTAAAATGCAACAAAACGAACATTATTTAATCTGTCATTTGGTTGTTTTTTGTATTCTAGCATTATGGTACATATTTCAAGCAGACTAATTAATTTCATTTTTGTGCAATTATTTTATGTACATATATGTAAAAGTATTCGATGATTTTTTACCTTAATCATTTTAATATATATTATGATCAACGATGAAATTCCTCAAATTCAGCTATAATTTTTACCCAAGATTTTTTTTTCAATTTTTAGTTTATTACAGCATCAAAATAAATATTAATTCTTTCGTAGAATTAAAATAAAAAATACATATGTAAAAGATGTAATTGATCACTTTCTTAATAAATAGTACTTTAACACTGAATCGGTAAACTATATTTTATTTTTTATGACAGTGCAGCGTTTTAAGTTGAATCTGTTTAAATTTTTATCGCATGTTATAGACTACACATGCATAGGACTTTAAGTCAATTTAATATTCTATATTAAAATTTCACGATGTAGAATTTTTCTGACTTTGACAAATGATATATAAAAATTCAGAATATTTCAAAACATTACTCAGAAAAATAAGGTAAGCCATCTTTTAATGTATTATAAATATAAACAAATGTAAATAATATAAAGGCTGATAGTAGTACAATATATTGTCTACGCGATAAAAGTTGAATATTAACTATACTTGACAAAAATCAAATCAAATAGTAAAATAATTTAAATGGATAGTCCTCTGGTTTTTTATTGTTTTAAAACTATCTTCGCTTCTTATTGACTGAAAGTAATTCTTTACGACTATAATTATAAATTTCATTCGAGTATTGATTGAATTTTTTCATACTATCGAAAAAGGCCTACAATTATTAACGGTTAATTTCACTTTCTGATGAAGCAAATGAAGAGGTTTTATGAAAATGCAATTTAAGAAATGCACTTTTAGCTACTTTGAATATGGTTTCAGTAATTTAAAAGTTTATACACGCATGCACGCGTGTACATGCATATAAAAATATGCATGAACAAGCGCAGATGCGTAAAGAGAGAGGTTATGTTATGAAAACAGTCGGAATGGACACTTAGTTGTTGGTGCGCTAGGTAGCGTGAGCAGTTGCATCGAGGCAATTTTAAAACTACGTAAATGTCAAAACCTACACATTCATCATAATATTCCATACATCAGCCCGTAATTATACTTCTTGTATTTTTTTCAAATTCTTCGCGTAAAATACATAAAATGCTTTTTAAGACTATGATTTATTCTGTTGACATACACTACCATTTCCACTGCTGCTGGCTAATGCTGAAAGGCGTTGAATTAACAATATTTGTTGTGCGAATTTAATTATACTGTGAGAGATAAGGTATTTAAATATTTTATTGGAAGGCAGCTGTTGGCGATGTTTTGCATATTTTATCTACATTTTATCTATAATTGATTTTCATGTTTACTCATGCTCAACGTCAAATGCAATTTTTCGAATAAAATGGTCAAAAAACACACTATGAAAAGTACATTACGCGTTATCAGTAATACAAAGGTAGAGGTTTCATTTAATATAATTAAGCAACATTCTCGCCACTCACTTTTAATACCACGCTTAAACGAATCTGCATCCAAGGTTGCGTTCCTCGGACTATCGGCGGATAAAACAAACATTTTCCTGTTAAAAGGATTTTATCAGGGCAACATTCGCTCTTCGTCATTTGAGCACAGAGTACAGTGCAAAATAATCCTATTGACTGTGTGAGAAACAACGCCCGAATCTGTGTAACTCGTCCTCTCTGCACAAATCAAGACCGGTGCAATTTTAATTAACCATGAAACTACAAGAGCTTTTTGCCCCCACCAAAGTTTCAACCTTAACAATTAGCGGAAGCCGATCATCCGCGTGCTTATTTCGACAAGACAGCAACAGCAGGCGCTCGTTAACTCTCATCCAAGCTCCAGTGAGAGAGAATTCTCCATTCTGAAGAAGTAAGCCTACAAACCAAGTTACAGAAGCAGAAGCGGCAGCTTGTGGACCAAGTTTTGAGAGCGTCGCTCTTGCAGTGGCGCGGCCGTCGAGTTTGGCAATTGACTACTTAATTCCCGTTTAACAGTCGGAAATTGCTGGAGCGTAGTGACCGCCCAAACCCGGGACCACCATCCCGCGGTCTATCTGTATCTCGCTCTCCACCGACCCTCCGAATTCAGGTACGCTCAAGTGGATCTTCTCGCTACCGGTGAATTCAACACTCGTTGCGATTGACGCTACCCCGAGACACGTGGTACACAGCCAAACGAGCCCCATCGGGTGGATGCCAGGAGGACTGTTTTTTTATACCACCACGAACAGTGAGGTTGCGACTTCGCTGTTCACTTTTGTGGACTAACGAAAAAACAAGAATACGCTCAGTTAGTCGAACGAGAACACAGGCGCTTTTGGACGTGGATGTTGGCGAACTTGTGGTTCACGAGAATGCGGAGTTGCTTGCATCATCTCCAGTGCAGTTAAAAGAGCAAAGTAACAATTTAACTTTGCTCGAACTGGTGTTGTAAAAATTTTCCGTCCTACTTAAAAATACTGTTCGTATATTTTAATGACTTTTACAAAGGCCTGGAACTTTAGGATTAACCGTTTTTAGATATTGCCTTTTACGGTAATTATTGCTTTCTACTCGTAAATCAATATTACGAAATTTGATGGAAAACACATTCAATTATTTACTACTAATGATAACACTAAAATTAATTTCATAATGATATTACCGATTGATTTATTACACTTATACATATATAGGGACTATTATCCGATCCCTAGAAATTATTATTAATTTACTGAAACAATTCGTTTCTAATTATTTATTCTGCAAAATATTAGAAAATACCGCTGAGGTATGCAAAATTTCAAAACTACAACCAATGATTTATTGCTAAGGTTTGGAAAATCAGTAAACGCTTTCGTCATCTTTCTCGTTTTTCAATCTATTAATTTACTCGAAATAACTCTGGGGAAAATCACGTTTGTCCATACTTAGCCAAGTCTTATTGGACTTCTATTTCTTTTCTTCCCAGAGAGTCTCTCTGTTTTCGGGTGCAAAACGAAGGTAGAATCTGCCAAAACTAACTGAAATAGCTCCCGGCTATTGCGAGGGCGTCACGCAAGAAGTAGGAGGAGTGAAAGGAGAAGAGTCGACGAAAAAAGTCATTATCGTACGCCCTCGTCCCAAAAGTCGTGAGAAAGTTTAAGCGAGAACGCCTGGAAGACGACCATCGGCTCTACAACCGAGGGTCTAATCATCATTTTCTACTTAGAAGCACTTTAGGTTGTCGAGTCATTTCATTTTTTTACTCCACTTTGCCAAGATTTTTACACCAATTTTCATTCTTTTTCATTTTTTCATTCCTTTTTGTTTAAGACAAAGAAGTATTGATTATATGATGTACATTTTAGACGACGTTTTAAATACTGTCAGATACAAGGTAACAATATTACCGAATTCCAAGATACGTGAATTTATAACGCACGAATAAATTTTTATGAATGAAATAAACATACGATTGAGTGACTACTGCGTTTTAAAATTTTAAAACGCACAGTAATAAAACAAATGTAATTTGAATATTCATTCGAAATGGAAAATCATATTTATTAATATTTTACGAATGAAGTATTTTAAACTATGTGTACATGTATATATATGTATATATATATAGTGTGATACTAAAAGTAAGTTTAGTTATCTAGGCCAATAAAATGCGTTTAAACTTTAAAATCATTCGACCGATATTTTTTAAAGGATATTTTAGTACTCAAAGTAATCCTTCCAAAAAAAAACTTAAAATCTTTTACTATTAACTCTTGTTGGAGTAATAGAATAAACTAATAGCATATAAAACGCTATTTATAGTCTCATAATAAACGATTGAAATATATATAAGGTTCGATTCCTTAGAGACACATGGATAAAAATAGAGAATAAGAGAGAAAAGGAACTTGAAATCGAGACAGAAGATCGTGATTTTTCTTTAAATTGGCAATACATAAAATAGTGGAGTGAACGAACCGTACGTCCGCTCGTTCAAAGCGTTCAACGATTTTATTTCTTACAGACACGAAGCGAATGTATAGTAAACGCGGCAAAATGACACCTTAAATTTATCCCGATACCTCACATAATCCTCGTGACCATCTGTGTCTTTCGTTTTCTATTCTTTTCCCTCTCACCCCCATTTATGTTTAAATATATTTATTTATTTATCCATTCATTAGTTTAAAGTGATTCTACGTCAATCAATCTTTATATACACGTGTGCATAATTTGTAAAATCGCCACAGGATCTGCAATCGCATCTTTCACTTAGGGATCGCATGAAATTTTATAGATGAAAAAATGATATTGAAAGAGAAGGGCTCTGTCGGTTTACAATTGCAAAGAGGAAAGCCGTTCGAGCTGCAGCATTAAAACTCACAAATTGCTTCAATTTGCGACGAGCATCGACTAATGGAGAAATGAAAATGAAGTTATAAAATCATATTAGTAATAACATTATGCACTAACGCCCGTGCATAAGTACATCCGCGTCAAATCTCGTTAGAAAACGCTGGATAACTCGCGTACAATAACGAAGGAAGAGCGGACAGAAGCAAATTTTTTAATGCATTCAGAGTAAGAGAGAGAGAGAGAGAGAGGAGGGGGGGTAGAAATTATAAACTGGATGGCAAGGGAGACGGAATATTCGCCTCGTAAACGAATTTCACTTAGGGCGGGGTGCACAAATTTGAATTGCCGCGAGCGGCAGTAGCAGCGTCTGCAGCGGAGGGCTCGGCGATAACTCGGCGCTGCTCTCCATTACCTCCTTATGCAGGGGCGGGTAAAGAGAAGACGAGCACAGCTCGCGGCTGCCACGGATATATACCGAGGCTATAATCTACTTAAATACAAAGCACTTAATTTGCCCGGGCACGCGCGAAGTCTTCGCCCGTTTCCCTACGTACAGCTGCGCCGCGACGGCACAGCCAACGCGATGTCGCCGTCTTTCGGCGCTAGCTGAATTGCCCCGGTACCAACAACCTTAATACCACCTGTGGACGTGCTTTAACGGCAAACTGTCTCAACCGAGCGGCTGCGTGTCTTAGCTTAAACCCAGGCTATGTTAATGGCGAGCGCGTTTGATGTGTAAGTGGACATTACGTTTACGCCTTCCGCCTCCTAGTATTGATAGATTTAGAGCTTGAAGTTGTTGGCGCATTTATATCGACGGAAACTGGCAATGAAAACGTCATAATATTTTATAAAACTCGATTCGCTGAATTTCGTGCTCATGGAGCGTAAAACTTCGAATTACATTTCACTAATGAATAATGTATGATTGTTGATTTACTTAAAATTTTATTAGCCAACGTCAACATTTTTTTAGGGTTCCTCTTTACTCAGCTAAAAATAATTCAAATTCATAATACATACATATATGTTTTCCGTCAAATACTAAGCCTTGCAAGTTAATTACCTTCGTGATACCGAATGCAACATACATTCAATATCTAAACGCCTTTTAATGGGCTAAACTGTTAAAACCCTTTTTGATAGCATCTGCTACGATAGATAACATATAAAAAATACAGTATCTGAGGAGATCAAGATAAGTAGACCATCTACTTTTTAAACTTTTTAAAACTTTTTTAAACTAGATTTTGCAACACTCCGTTGAGAACATTTATCGCTTTTAAAACTGGGTACGAAAGAAAAATGTTAGAACTTAATATTTGCAAAAATGAAATTACTATTTCATCGTTTCAATCGCGATACAACCTTATATCACAGTAGCTTTTAAGATAAAAATACGTCGAGCCCGTAGAATGTATTAGCATTGTGAATAAGGTTCTTATCTACTTACGGAAGTTTTCAAAGTTACACGGCACCGACATCGCCGCGAAAATATTTTAATTTTCAATTTGCTGGAGATTTGATTAAAATTAATTAATGCTCCACTGTGTTTATCCTCATTTAATATGATAATATATTTGATGCGCGGATGCAATTTCCTCTTCCTTTATCAATACAAGCAGAGTATCTACTTTTTATCCTTTAATTTTGCACTTGATGCAATGTAATGCTTCTCTCCCAAATGCGTTTACGAGGACATGTTAACGCTACTTGTAACTTGTAAAGAAACGTATATCCACGGTAACAGAATTGAAACTCGCTTTAACAGCGAAACACTCAAACAATCGTGAGTTAAATACGAGAAATACTTTATTCTATCAAAGCGCACGAGGCGCTGCAACAATTTACGTTCCTTCTCCCTCTTTCCCTTTTTCCAAGCAGGGAGCGAGGAAAAAGGAAGCTCCGGCATCCGAACCCTCGCGCGAGAGAGCAAAAATTAACGGGCCACTTAAACATTTCCGTTTTTCTTTTCGTGCCCCTTCTCGCAACTTACCCAGAGCTAAAGCGCTGGAAAATTCGAAACGAGAAAATAAAAGAGTGCGCCCGTCAGCTTAGCCAATGCAAACATTCCGACGCTTCTTCCGAGTTTGACCTACACACACGACGTCAGGCGCAACGCGAAGCGCGGCTGCGAAACAAAGCTGGCCTGTCGACTGCTGAAAAAAGGAAATTCGCACGGCCGCCGACTCGCCCGGGTGTCGGCCTCCTTTAACTGGGTGCGCGCCAGACGGAAGCCGCGTATCATCCATATTGAGTGCATTGCTCAATAAGAAATTTCGTCATGGATTACTTTGAATGTAAAGTTTCGCGTAACTGTGAGATAATATGCTCCCCGCGTATCAGTAATCTACATTTTTCCCTTGTTCGGTCGTGTTTTTGTTACAACGAATTACACGGCGAAATCACACTGCTTTGTGCAGAAAATGTTGTAGCAGTAACGAACGTTTAAATAAATTCAAAGACGCTCGGCCACAATCCACATCTACGTATTTTGCATTTGCAATTCATGCAAACATTTTAAAATCCTACATTAGAATCTTGGTGTTTTATTAAAATTGGTACGTTAGCTTTAATTCGAAAAACAATGCGAACATTTTTAACGGAGTAATTAGAATCCTGGATTTTATTCCTTCGACTACAATGCAATTTTTCTACGAATAATGATTTATTTTATACCTTAAACAAGATAAACAGGTAGCGATAATGGCAGTAACACAGCGAAATACACCTTCTATTCTGATTTCTTATCGACCGCGTAATTTATTTTGTAACAACTGTAAAAGCCGATAGAAACTGCCTTATGAAATTCTTTACATATACCGAACATCATATTTAATAGCACTTTTTGCTGCAAAACAATCTAAAGATTCCACAAGTCTTGATGCGATGGAACTCTTAATGCTAAGAATGTGCACTGATAATCGGCGCAAACTTCGTAGGTGTATTGTGAACATTTTTGACATACATACCCTGATCTGTGTCAGCTGTTGTGCGAATTTAAGATCACGCTTTTTTTATAATAAGCTGGATGCGAATTAAAAAATCTAATCGCTTAATTTATTTTTGTGATAATTAGTATTATTTCAGGGAATTATCTAACTCGGTGCTTTACAATACTTTAAGCGTTGGTTGATACTGGGTATTCAATACTCTAACATACAAATTTACAATTTATCATGTATTCGTATGTCCAATATTTGCGTGTCACGACGTCATATATATATTTTTTATATTTTATAGGTGCGCATTTGTTCGCCATAATAACCGATAGTTTTGTTATAAAAAATTATTATCAAACGATTTCAGGATGGTGCTGTAAGCTGATCAACCAGGAGCTCGAATTATTTTCCAAAAGTCTTTGCAGTTTACTTATCTATTTGTTGTCCGAACAATTAAAAATGCTGTGTTTGAAAATCCTGAAAAAAAATGAAATCAAGCCCGATCGGTTCTTTGAAAAGCGAATGTCACGAACACATTCTGATTGGCATACGCTCTTTAGCTATCAATACTCATTAAAGTACAAATAAAGCAGCGACTCTACACGTATTCTCCGCTGATCCACCCTCGTTCAAGAGGAAATGTCGGAAGCAATCGCTTGCAACGAGTCTGGTGTTCATTGTCCAAACGGCCAGCCGCTATCTTCTCCACTCGTACTCATTACACACCCATTACACTTCGCGTTTCCATCGCTGTTCAGTGAACGTTTCAGCTAAGCAACGCGCCCCAGACGCGCAATTCACCCCCTCACCTTGCCCGGCTTGAACTGTCGGCCACACGCGTTTTCCATTCTTCCTTGGTAAAATAGAACTTCCTTCAGCGGAGATTGTACTGATCAGAAGTCTGAAAGCAACCTCCCTTGGAATTCACCGCTGACGAAGACGGATCAGCGCGACGGTACGCGGGGTTCTTTCACCTGACCGCAACGTGACTGAGAAAGATAGACAAAAAGCGAGCGAGAGAGAGAGAGGAGGAAAAAGCCAGTGCACGAATGCCATGCAGAAGAAGGCTCAGTATGTGTATGAGCTTCATGATTGATCGTGTTTGCCTTACCCGAGACATGCTTCCAACGACTTGCGCCGGGATGCAAGAAGTAGAGGAGTGAAATTTTTTCGGCTATCCTTCGAAGCCACTTGGCGCAATTGCGAATGTAAAGATGATAGCCGCTTAAAGGAATCTCGTGGTGAAGTTTTCGATCTATTAAGAGCGCGAATTTTTAAAATTGCGCGTAAAGAAAATTTTCAATTAACTTGTTTTAAACTCTTTAAACTATTAGTAAATGTGGGCCGAAACCGCTATTTTAATAGTCAAGAAAATTCCTCGTGAATTGGTGCATTTAAAGTTCCTTACATAATTTTGGGCTGAAGAAATATAGCGGTAAATAAGTGTTTCTTCTATTGAACAACTAAAATGCTAATTCATTATATACCGACACAAAAGAAGCAGTGAATATTTACGTACCAAAATATACCGAATTAAGGGATATTAACAATTTTGCATCTCTAATAATTGTTAATAAGTACATGCATCTGCATTCTCAAATGCCTCTTTAAATATCACGCGATAATGAATGCGGAAGTTTGTTTCTTTTTCATTGTAGTGTGAATTTTGATGATTCAAAGTTGTATGCGGTGAAAATAAATTATGTACGTGATACCTTTGTAACGCGTGTAGAGAAATTTAGAAGTAACAGCTGAAATTATTTAGTTATGGGATATATTTTTCTTTTCTAAGGCTGGTATTAAAGTTTAATTAAATTTAATTTTTAACAAGTGAATTATATAGAAACTATTATACAAAAATAATATTGCTTCATCGCTTGACGCGAATAGCTCTATTTAATAAATCCGTAAAGTAGATGTTAAGAATTTTCCTACCACAGAAAAATTGAATAGTGTAAATGACTAAAATATAATGTAGTTATTTAGCCACGATATCACTTAAAAAGTAAAGAGAAAACCAAATAGGAGAGATCCAGAAATGTAGAAACAAGGAATAAGCGAAGTTTGCTTGAAAATTTCTCGAAGAAAATTTTAAGGTCTTTGTGCGCCAAGTAGCCGAGCACTCGAGTTAATGAAGGAAGTGCAGAATGGTTCGAGGGTAGGGGATGCGGCAGACTCACAACAAAAACGCGGCGAAAAATAGGCAGAAGAAAACGAGCGGAGCTAGAGGAAAGCTTAAGAGGGCGTAATGGCGAAACTTGCGTTTCGATTAAGCATTTCGCGGTATAGTTCCATTTAGTTCGTTAGCGCTACTCCGCATGCATCCCGCTTGTATTTGCTCGCCGCCGACGTCGCTTCTCTCAAGTACATAGGAGGATCGGTCTAACGCCGCGATAGCATTCACCGACGCCTTGCGATAGATATTCCGGCTGCTCGTTCGACTTTTCAAACGACAGAGACTGGGCCACTCGCTTTGAACTGTCGCGTGCTTTTGCAAGTATCAACTAGATCCAGCTTCCATTTCTTTTTCAGTTTTTCAGGTTTTTTCCTCTTCTGCCTTGTTTCATTGAAGTGCGGCTCACTGAGAAGCTAAAGCTCCGGCCGTCTAAATGGATACTTTTTATTTTTTATTCATCTTAAAACATACCAAGTTCATTTATTAGTACGCGGGAAGCGAAATTCGTTCTTAAAGAGGAAAGCTACAATTTACGCTCCGTGTCTACAATTAAATTTGCCAATTCTTCGAAGAGTTAGACAATTTAATTTACATTTTTTAAATTTAACGACAGATCATGATCGATGATTGAATAGAAGACCGATCGAGAACGAATAAAGGTGATACTACCGGTGTTTGGCTAGCGTTTCTTTTTGAACTCTTGAATACTTATCAAGCTTATCAATTTTAATTATATTCTTGTATTAAGGGAAAATTTGCTAATATTTATTTGTATTTACGATAATATTGACTACAAGAGAAAAACTGACATTCTTTATGGAAAGAGAAACACTTATTTATCAGTTCTATTACAACATAAATTATGCATAACATGTTATTTTTAATAATAACTTAGCCCTCAATTGATAGTAGCATGCGATAAGTAACATTTACTTAAAATACATTGTGTGGTATTTTGTATACTTAAGTATATATGAGACGGACGAGATTGCAAATTTTTAACAGACGCTGTTTAAAATTTACCGCAATAATTAGTTCTTTCCCTAGATACACGTTTTACAACAGAACGAATCGTACAGCGTTTAAAACAAATTTTCTATGTGGTATTCTTAAAAAAAAATGAGATGCCATTTTCCGCAATAAGGTCATTAGCACAATTCTCTACATTCCTTACTCTTTATTAAGAGAGGATAGAATCGATCGAAATTCTTAAATTTATTTAAGGTAATGGTAGAGTTCATATGACATTGTCTCTCCGCATCGTTATTTTATGCCCGAAAGATAAACTTCCTTCAAATTCCTGTCTTTTCATACTCGATAATCACTATGTATGTCGCGTATAAAAATCTTAGCGAGATCCTGTAAAAAATTATTCTAAACGTGCAATTATTCTTGAGAGGTTCAGCACTGCAGTAGAACGTATGTGAAAGCACGAATGAGCGAAAACTATAGGTAAATTACGTATTTATCTGTTAGATAGACGCGTTATCAGCCCTCTCTTTCTCGTTCTCGTTCCAACGGAAATAGACTGTTATAACGAAAGCTTAGGTCGTCTGATGCAACGGCAAGAGCCGACGTCGAATCAACTGCACTGGTAACGTGGAATATTTCAGACGCTGCAACGACGGCCTCAGTGTGCCAGCCATCCGAGGGTAAAATCGCTCGGAGTTCGGGACTTTAAAGAGGAATTATATCCGAGTTTTCGCTCGCGCTCTGTGTGACGTCTATGCATTAATAAAGCGCGAGCCCGTTAAAGTTGCCACCGCTCGAGAGCACGAACGAGCGAACGAGCGAACGAACGAACGAACGAACGAACAAACGAACAAACGAAAGGATTCGATTTCAAACTTCGTCACCTCTCGCGCTCCAGTACAAAAGCAAAGAGCCCAGTATTTTGCGATCGAGTCATTGGCCCATCCAATGGGTTGTGTGCGTTAAGTCGGATTCGTCCTTTCCATCGATTGACTACTACTTGGGGCCAAAACGATTGGCATTACCAATTCTCAGAAGAACAGAAAAGAAACGAGGAAGAGTCAGAGATTTTTCATGCTAGATCTGCCATAGCGCTTATTTAGTTGTTCATTGATGGAAAATTAAATTGTGTGATGTTGATGGCGGTCCCATTGTCCCTCAATCATAAGCAAATATTTGAGCAGCGGCGAACTCTAGTTTTTCATCCAACCGTCCTTCCTTCGGACTGGATTATGTATATTATAAAATCAGTCACGCCTTCTTATGAATTCCAGAGGTTAAATTAATATTCGAAACTTTGAAAAATTGCAATGAATTCGATTTAACAGTTATTAAGCAGTTTTAAGTACATTTCATTTAATACCGTACTAAATTTAAGTAGAGCAAGATTGTTCAGTTTCCGGGCGTTTCTTTGTAAAATATCAAATATTTCATTTTCTGAGAATATTTCTACTTATCATAACTCGCACTAAATATAATGACATCATGGAATTCCATTCATTTATTCTAAAATCCCCTAAAAATCTAATTTATGTATTGATAAGAGTAGGATGATTAAGTACGTTTTAATTCTTTTAAATAAAAAAGCAAGAAGATAAATATTATAACATTATTATCGTAATCCATTTATACCGGTCAACTTTAAATTTTATTTTCAATCGATTTTTGCGATTCTTATTTTTAAAATTCTGACATAGCGCCTTAGACCTAATTCCTGTCATATTATTTTTGACGGAATTAAATTCATTTAAAGAAATATTACAAATTGCATATATTATCTTTATAAATTGTTAGTTTTAAATCGAGATCTTTATATCATCTACCGAAAGTTAATACGATTTTATAAAACTGTAATATTCATTTGGAAATAAAAAATTTGTATTAAAATTAATCCTTTTTTATGAAAATTTTTGTTATTTCACATAACTATTTAAATTGTTTCATGAAGATTACAGATATGTAATGTTGAAACTGATTTTAAAATATATTATTTGAAAGAGCCTATAAAATATATAAAAGGTATTACAGAAAGAGTTAGAAAATCATATTATTATTTATGAATCATATTAATTATATAATAAAATGAAAAAAATACTTTTAAGATATAAAATAAAATCGTACATGAAAAGTAATATATCTTAAAGAATCTGTATCTGAAAAATATTCAATTACTTCTACCCAATAGAAAAAGATAACATAATATTTTTTACTCAACAAATGCTTGTAAAATAAAAAAATGTCTTGATCAAAACAAATAACTTATTATTTCAAAAACAAATTTTGTAAACTAAAGGCATTATTATAAATTCCTGTTATGTATCCTGTTACTATATGCTGCTTATATAGAGTTACGCGCAATTTTACTCGTTATACGTATGATGGTAAGTAAGCCAATCAATCATTCCCTGTCTCATTGAAACAGTAGTGACTTATCATCTGACAATTTATTTTTGCATACGACTAAATGAAATAAAAATAATTAGGTTTTTGTTGAAAATACATTGATTTTTTAATTTATTATTAATTGAATGTATTATCAAATTGTATTAATCGTTCTCTTAAACGACAAGGCAAGGAAGAAAGTGAAAAATATAGAGCTGGATGCGGGTGTACGTATGTACTCGATTCCGCGTGAAGCCCAAGCTAAGTAGCGACGTGGGACTTAACGGTAAGCCATAGCAAAGAGAAGTGTGTAAAAGAGTGTTTAGGGAGACTATAGTTTTTAAATCGTATCTGCGTTTTGATTTGCCCATCAAAGACGACTGCTTAAGCAGGAGCTGCTAAAGCCATTGTCAGATCAATAATAGGTAAGAAATACTCGTATACATCTGCGCGCAGCATTGCAAACTACTTATATGTAGCATTTAAAAATATCGAAAAGCTTGTACACACCTGTATACACTTGCAAGTGTACTTGATTGGATAACACCGTCATGAATCACACTATAAAAAATATTACTGGTATGCGCGATTACTCGATGCATATATGAAAGCATTTAAAAATGTGTCTTTAAGAAGTCTGGATTTATTCGTTGAGTCGCGAGCAACGAATTTGCGTTAAGCGTTAAAAATACTTTGAAAGTATTCGTATTTATAATGTACATTTTGTAATGGTAAAGGTAGAGATAAATAACGAGGGAAATGTAAGAAGATTGAGAGGAAAAAAAGCGGGAAGAAAATGTTGGGTTTTAAACAACCGAGACAAGAAGCTACACGAGCCGTGGCTCTAGAGATTTGGATGACGCCTCTTGAGAGTACAGGCAGTACTTTGCGAAGAGAGAGAGAGAGAAGTACGAATACGTTATAGTTACTTGTATCCTTCGCATGCAGCATAGTGCATCAACGCATGCATACACTGACGCAGGAATTGGAATTTCGTGCGCTAGCGACTGTTAAAGGGAGCGAGGAAAAAAACTTAAGCTTATTACCTTTTACGCGAGACGATTATGTTCAATCAAGGTTACCTTCTTTTTGAGATAGTCTGAAGTGAAATAGTCTTTGCTACGCCAAGTGGGTTCTAGACTGTTTCTTAGCAAAATCCTCTTGACCTTACGTGAATTTTTGTCAAAGCGACAATTTTAATGATTATACTAGCAAAATATAAAGCGCTGATGGATATAATTTCTATTCGTGAGCTCTCATTTTTAAGTGATACTGTAATGATATGCTGTTATTCATAACTTCGCTACTCATACTTGCTAATTTTTTTACGAATTAAATTAGTTTAATACAATGGCACATAACGCATGATATGTTATAGCAAAACATTTAATCCATAATACGTCAAATTAATTATATAATTGCTACACTGCATGCGTTATTACAAATTTTAATATATGTCTGATTTCTTGATGAAATATCGTTATCTGCATACAATGTAGCGCAATATAAATTATTCCTCACTTGCTCTAAAGCTATTTTTTTTATTGCGTATCATTCATAATTCAACTGTCAAAAGAAAAATACCTTTATTAGATGTAAATTAAATGCGAATATTTGGAAAAAGTCTGTAAGCAAATATTGCAT
This sequence comes from Platyscapa corneri, assembly GCA_018907185.1. NCBI lineage: Eukaryota > Metazoa > Arthropoda > Insecta > Hymenoptera > Agaonidae > Platyscapa > Platyscapa corneri. The sequence goes on along the minus strand of JACCHW010000011.1, from coordinate 5,713,075 downwards.
CAAATTGTATTAAAAAGTTAACTTTGATCTTAAGTGGCACAGTTTTAAAGAATGATATTTGCATGTGCATGAGAACTTTAAAGAGTGAGCGAATATATTTCCTTTGTAGAAATTCGAAATAACTTTTACTGTCATAATATCTATAGTCGATCGAACAATCGAATAAGGTTTGGTGACGTGAATCGGTCGGTAACAAAATAACAATTAAGCTGTAGAAAATAGATTTCATACGAAATCGGATGTATTTTTTAATTATTTTAAACCAAGTTTGCAAAATTTCCAATAATCCCATTCGATTTTGATTTGAAAGTTTTTTAGATTCTCAAAAACATGAATCTCGCTGATTAGTGCAACACAATATACAAACAATGACTATTCTATGGAAAAACAGAGTTTCTAAAGAAATATTGCAACCTCACCAATAGCAGATCATGCTTCTTAAAACTTTTAAAAGAATATTAAACAAAGGAGTGTTTATTATAACAAATAAAATAGTAATGTGAAGCAGCTCGATTCGTGAGAAAATAAAATAATCTGAAACAAGTTTAATCAATGCTTATCTTATCTAATCGTAGTGCATCTGTCATAGCCCTATTCCATGCATAATACACTCACCGCACATATATTTTACTAATTATACAAAATTGGAAATTTAATTAGAAAAAGCAAATTTACGTTAGAGATAACTGGGTCAAACTAAACTTATATTTCTTAAATTCATATACCTTATCGTTCGTGCGGCCATACGATTTCAAAGCGAAAAGGAAAAGAAATGAGAAAACCGTACGTGAAAGTTATAAATGATACCTTTTACCTCTTGAATCTTTCGTGCGATCGGCAATGTTGAAATGTTTAATTCCTGCTTCTTATTTTTTAAAATGGAGCTCTAGCAATAGCATAACGAAAAACTCTATGCATATGCACCGGCGTAAAATTGGAGCGAAGGTAACGAGAAAGAAAAAGGTCGCGCTAAGACCGCGTAACACCGCGTACACTATTCCAGCAAATGTAGATGCAAATCGAATCAGTTCTTGACAGCGTCAGCCAATACGTAAATCGAGCGCAATGCAAACAAAACCAGACACGTCTGCACACACATAGGCGCGCACACACCCATACGGCCTACGCAACGTCATAAGTTGACACGTGTGCATACACAGGTGCACGTAGTGCTACGCAAATCGCGCAATTCGAGAGAAAGATCGTTGCGCTATTTAGGTGCATTGCGCGAGCGCAGATATAAATGCGCCGAGCAGAGGACCAAAGAAGCAGAAAAATAATAATAAGTGCTCGAGGCTCTACGCCAGTTTCGCAAGCACGAAATTCTAGGTTTTAGGTTCACTTGTGTGGCCCATGAGATTCGCGAATCACGTCGAGCGGAGCTGTCGCGAATTTGATGAGAAAATTAAATGTAATCGCGGAATTTCATTATAATTACGACGACTCTCGTGCCGAGAAATTAGAGGGCTGGATTATCGCGGGCTTATGAAATAGGCTAACAGAGAATCGTCTTTTTATGAAATATCACACTGTATAATTCCAACGTAGGTTTAACTATCTTTTACAAAGATTGCCATTTTACAACCTACATCATTATATTTTGAACAAAGGATAATATACTCGTGCTATCTGATAAGCCATTTTAATTTTGAAAGAACGTGCACATTCATCGGGTTAATCGCGAAGATTCTCTAATTTAATAAAAAAATTTCATTCTGCATTGATAAAGAAAACGAGGAAAAATTATCAAAGTTCATTTAAAGCGGGTGCTTTATTTAACACGTCCCCGTATCTACTTTGATATGTTTGGTGTTTGCAAGCTTTCACCGAACTTTTATTTTACTTTCCCGTTCGCTGTCAAGGCTGATTTTTCAATTTTTAATCAAGCATCTGTACGTATAAGAAAATCAAAGCTCCCTTAATGGTTGATTTCACTCTTCTTAAATAATTTTGAAATAATTATTCCACGGAAAATAAATGAATTATTTGCTCTAACTTAACATGCTTCGTCAAACTTTGCATCAAAATCTTATTTACGCATAAAATAAAGTAGCAATTAGAGTGATCTCAATTTCATTGAGTAAAACGATAGATATTAAAAAATAACTAATAATTGCATTTTAATCCTTGATCTACCTCGTATTTAATAATACAAAATCAAGACGATATCTTCAAAAATAAGATTAGAATAAATTAGAGGGAAAATATTTTCATAATAATTTTAAATATGAAACTTAATTAGTATTAATGAACGCAATATTGATAATAAATATAGGTGAAACGTTATTTCAGATTATTTTAATTTACTAAATACTTGCACAATTAATAATTGAGTATTCTAATTAAAGATAAAGTTCCGAATTTAATGAAAATTTTATTTTCAGTGATAAAGAGTTTATAGGAATAAGCATAATCAGATTATTATTACAAATAATTCAATAAAGAAGTTTGCTTAATAAATTCTTATAAAATCAAAATTAATAGAGCCTGTTTAAATTATTAACGTGGTTATATTTAATTATTTCTACAAGTAAAGCTACCAAAATAAAAGTAACTGACAATTGACATCTGAAAATATGAACAGAAACGAGTTTTAAACTTTTATCAAATACCATACTTTTAGTCGTACATTATAGTTTAGTCGTATAGTATATTTAGTCGTACACATACATTAATAAAAAAGCATTAAAAATTTACATGCATATTCGTAAATTTTAAATTGAATTTTTAAGATGGCTACTTTAAAATTAGAGAAAAAATCAATAATATATAATTATAATGTGAAGAATAAAATTGCAAATGTTGTTATGAAAATTTATAATATATTGTAATAATTAAAACTGAAAATGATGTCTACTGAATTACAGACGATTGATTAAATACTTGAAAAAATGAAATTCAGCCGAATAGAGGGTCGCTCCAATAAAATCTAAACTAGTTTCTGAAGTAACATGAAAATTGATAAAAATGCAGCCATTGCTACAAAGTTGAAGCAAAACAGCAGGCCAAGCATTGATTTTGCGTTAGGAAACATACACTAAAACTGGTAAAAATAGTTGCTTTGAATAAAACGGCTTTTTAACCATCTTTTGAGCTTCAATAGTTTCTAAACATGAACTAGCATTTTCTGTAAAATATATTCGGATACAATTTTAAAATAATTAAGAGAACGAGTGCTTGCTTTCCTCGCGTACGTCATCTTATTCGTTTAATTTCATCGCTAATAAAGTAGTTGAAGGGAAATTAAATAAAAAATGATTAAAGATATTAAGTTAAAAACGTACCGGCATATTTTTATTCTGAAAACATTAACAAAGTAACGAATAAAGCATCAAATTTAAAAGATTCGTTACTTTGGTATATTTATGCATTGTATTTATAAGCATTTCTAGTTCAAAACACTTGACAAGCTCGATTCCTCCTGGAGCTGCTGCCAAGAATATGGTAGATAGGCAAATAAAAATATGCTGTTTTTATGCTTCATTTTGGTGCTACGGTACCGCAACGTGGCGTAATGACGTTCCTTCTGCTCCCGGGTAGAGGACCTTTACCCGCTTCCGCGGCTCCGCCGAGCATATCCACCTATCGGCGAGCTTAAGTTGTTGATAAGCTCCTGCTGTTCTACTACAGACACGACTACTACAGTCGCGTGTAATTTTTTCCCATTTATGACCTCCGATACTTGAGCTATTTGGAAAATCTTAACGGCTGCCCAAATATATAATAAAGCCGTAAATAGTTGTAGTTATGCGCGTGCGATGATTATTGTTTATTTAACGTGCGTCGTCCAATAGCCAATGGCCGGAACACAATACATTTAAGAAATAAATTACAGTCCTTGTTAAATTTAATAATTAAACTTTTAAAGCGATAATTTTGGAATCCTAATTTCAGTCACAAAATTTAAAAGAACTTTTATGTCGCTATGAAAAGTATAGCGTAATTGTTAAAAAAATACTTTAATCATTATCTTCTCCATGACATTCGAAAAATTGCAAAGTATTTAAAGTTTTACTGCAGGACTTCAATATTAAAAATAACAAGATATAAATAAAAACTTTATTCGATTCCCAAGTTGATAACCAGTAAATAATTTGCACCCATGCGAGAATTAATAAAAAGCGAACGAGTAAAATAGTTTGTCTCCTATTATTATGCAATTAATCCGAAAATGTAATTGATAAATTTTATATTTTGAAAATAGTACACGAAATCGGAGAAGTTAATTTTAAAATTATCAATGCTCCTCATAAAGCTGTAACATTCGAAAAATGCATACGTCCCTGCTTAATAATTTATAATTCAGAATTAGTCTGATTTCTCCGCACTAGGCTAAATAGTAAATACATAATGATCTTCGCTTCTTGAAATCTGTACAAATTAAACCCTGTTCGTAAAATATTTATAAATCATTAAAATGAGAATTCCGCGAAAATAGAAATTTCCATTCCGTCTTGTGCGCTTAGCATCGCCAAGATGGATTCCTACCCTCGAGCTTTCTCAAGCTCGACGTCTAATTCAACATCCACGGAAACTCGCGACTGTATTCTCATCGCCGTCAGAAGCGTGAGTCCGGATCCGTCCGCACACGAGCGTCGAGGGTATTTTTCTCTTTCTCGTGAAAAGCTCTGGACGAGGGCCTATCGCGATCGCTGCAACTGTGGCCCGAGTCTTAGAGGATATTCGCCACGGCCTTGCTTCCTCCCCCGATTCAATTTATCGTAGCAAGAGAACCCCGTCAGTCTCGCCTCATTCCGAACTCGAACGACACACAATGGCCGCAGCTGACTAGATGAAATCATCCCTCGCATATTCCCGAGTGACCGGTTGCCCGGGACCGTGTTTGCGCGAGTGCTTCTACAGGCGAGATGTGAGCCGTCGTCGGAGAGTTGGCGCCGGGCCAACCTGAAAACCAAGCTGAGCCAGTAACGACGAGATCGTGGGCTAAAATTGAAAGAGGCTGCTCGCGAAATAAAAAAGGCGGCTCCACACTCCCCGCGATCGAGCGTCGCTTCCTCGACTATTCAGCGTCATGTCAGCCAAATTGGAGGTGCCGCTGCCAGCCGGATTCGGCTAAGGGCGGAACAGATGTACTCCCCCCATGATGAGTGCGGGAAAAAGTAGAAAAGGAGTGGGACAATGGATCGGGCGGTCCGTTATTTGGCCCAAGTTTGAGTCCGCCGACGCGCGTTTTCGTGACTTTTCTGAATTATGAAAGCGAAACGCGAAAAAGGGTCAGCGAAAACATCTGACGAAACCACTATAAAGATAATAATTTCAATTATAAAAAAGCAATTAAGCACTAAGCAAGCCTTGCTGCAATTACCGTAACATAATACGCGACCTCCCGTTCTTGCTTACTCTTTTTTTTTTTTTTTTTATCAATTTACGACACGCGAAAAGAATAAAAGCCATTAAAGCGTTTTTGGGAGCGTTCGCCGCGCACATTCGTCCTTCGTAATGAATTATGTTCCGTTTTTTCGACGATGTTTTACTGCACCCACGGTGTCGTGGTGGCTGACGTTACATGCCAAAATGAGAAGGCGGTATAAAGTGTGCATGCCTGCGAAAGCGGAAAGATCCGGCAGTCGTGATTTCGCTTTGCTCGTTAAAGATCGCGACATCGCGCACGTAAAACTGCACACGAGCTGTCAAAGACGGGAAATATTTCGTTCGGGCGCAAGCGCTATTTGTCATAATTTAGCGCTGACGCTTCATTCGTATTTTTACATCCAGTGATTTCCGTTGAAATTATTAATGACAGAAACTCGCGGTTAAAGTAGTCGCAGGGGCTGGTTGGTCGCAAGGATTCCGAGGAACAATTATAGATTGATAATACTAAGCATTTGAGAAGTGCAAATGTTATTTGAAACATTTGGCTGTTAGATCGTTATTAATTTTTTGACGAAATTCTTATTGTACATGCGTTACGTTGAAAATTTATTTAATGAAAACGAAATTTCCAATCGGCGTTTAAGGAAGCGTGACAAATTTGTCGATTTTCCTAATATTTTGCTAATTGAAATGCTTCGCGTTAAAATTTAAACATTTGCTGTTCGCTGATTAAAAATTTATTCAAAATCGCATCATTCGAATGAAATCGGTTGAACAATTTTTAATAAGTAGCACAAATGAAAATATAATAAATATTTAAACGTAATTATAATTTATCAGCCCTTTTATTATGAATTTCATAGTTTCACAATTTCTTGCATTATTGAATTTCGTTTTATTTTAAAGCATATGAAGGTGGCAGCTACGAAGAGGCAGTAAGCATTTTTAAGCCAGTAGATTATTAAAAAAGCACTGGAGAACGGTAACCTATATACATATATATGTCGCGCAAGTTGAGACATGAATTCCGAAATATGAATTCAATATTGGAAGTATCTGAACGATAAGGCTCGTAATAAATAATTACGAAATCTCTTATATTAAAATGTGAGATACAACGGCAAATACGTTTTAATATGAAAAAACCTAAATAATAACCTTTAAACGCATCGACTACTGAAAGCAAACGATACTTATTTTCCCGCCTCGTGCAGTCTTCGCGACTCGTCTCATTCATTTGTGTTTCACACACACACTAAGCCCGAATACCAATACTATAATTTAAGCCGAGTGAATCCGCTTTTACCTATATGGGAAAGATCCGATGCTCCGATACCGACGCGACTCTTTCGCTGTAGATCGATATCGAGCCCTCGAGTAGATCGAGGCGCGTGCCCGACTTGGCACGGAGTATACGCAACGCCGCTGGCGGTGCATCGCACGAGTCCTAATTGAATTATGTTCTCGTGCGCCATCCCTGTGTTCCAGCCTGTATCCCCCGGAGTGTTTGTGGGTCGCGCAGAGAACACGAGAAATAGCGAAATGCTATAAAGCGAGAGTGACCGAGGAAAGGAGAGCGTAAATAGACGCGAAAGTAAAGAGGGGAGGAGAATGGCTCTGGAATAACTCGATTCCGATCCTTTCGTAAAAGCGGTCGACTCTCGATTTGATGTTAATGAGACTTTTCAAAATCCGAATGGAATGAATTTGTAAAAATAAATGGTAAATGGCAGAGCATGGCACTTAAATGATTTGGTAGCCGTTGAAATCGAAGCTGTTAGCTCTTGGCTCGGCCCACAAAATAGAGAAAATGGAGAAAATGTTCTTGTTTAAAGAAATTAAGTTCTTTTTAAAGGAAACACTGGATTTATTATGATTTATTATTACTCGAATTTCATATGAATTTCGTGATTAATATCTTGCTTAATCATTTAACGCGATATAAACTTTTCTATTTTAATAACGGCTCTAGTTGTCTCTATTTTACATTGATTATATTTTTAATTTAAAATTAATGCTGTTTTCACAAAATACGAAGTGCATTATTTATGTCCCTCTTTTTCTCAAAATAGTGTAAAAAATTCACGATATCTGTGAATAATTCACACGCTCAAAAAAACTCTTATCAGATTCGCTAAAATTATAACAAAAAATTTAATAGAGCAATTGTTTTTATGATAAACGGATTATTTATGCTTAAAAACACAATTATAATATTCTCTCATTGTATATTGCGCAAACAAATACAATTTCAAATTAAATTTTTATTCTATTATTATCTCTATATTGTAATTAAACTTTTAATCAGTCTTCCACTTTCTTTCTATTCTAGTTCTATAATAGCAATTACTATTATTTTAAATATAAAAACGACTACGCATACGGTAAGAAACAGTTTTTTCACAAAAATTAATTATTAAAAATAATTATTTTTTATACCAAGATTAAAAGGTAGAAACAAAATCGATTAACTACTGGTTGGGAGGGAGGGACAAAGATAGGGACAATAATTTTTGTAACAGAATTAAAAAAACTCAAAAAAAACTCGTACGGAGATAAGTATAAAAGATGGATTAAATATTATTTTATATTTAAAAATACAATCTCAAGTAGAACATATACGAATATTGATCAAAATAAATGAAGAAAGACAAAAGAAAAAATGTAAAGTGTATGGGAGCCTGTTAGATAATACAATACGTTATGAAGAAGTAGATGTAAAAATAGAAAGAATAAGGAGAAAGTAAGAGCGAGATGACAAGAGTGAAGCAGCATTGTACCGAGGTGAATAAATATATGTGTGTGTGTGTGTGTGTGATGCGCGACGCGCATCGTCTATGACAATGCAATGCGTATCATCCGAGATATGCAAATTATCCTGTATTCGCGCGTTTGCGCCTGGAGCGAAATGAAACCTCATCGATTCCCGTCCGTATGCATACGTATGAACTGCACGTGCACGCACACGTGAAAATATATACATACACTCATGTATAAATATATATATATATATATATGCATAGGTGTACAAATCGTTCTCCAGGCAAATCGCCATTGGTATAAGTGAGACGATGTAATATAACTTCTAGTAATGACAATAAGAAAGATAATTCGAATGAACGTGCGATAATATCGGCTTCGAAAATTCGATTGTGCATCTTCCGCGAATCGTCGTGGAAAAATCATCGTCGGCATTTTTTTCTTAGGTCAATGATGGGATATGCCTTCACTTTTTGCTGAAAGATAAATGATATTGGTTGGATTAACAATGAAAATCCTCGATTCGTTTTGTATCAGTCTGGATTGCTTAGTTCACGAACTGAAGTATTGTTTTTATATATCATTCATAGCATATATCATTGTTGAAAGTACATCGAATACGAATATACAATCTCTAACGTGGATAATGGATTTTTTGTACAATTACAAATAAGCTTAAATACGCCATCGTGTTTCAAACTTTAGCTCTCTGCCAATTTTCCATGCAACTTTAAAGTTAATATCGCCAAAATTGCTAGTACATTTTTACGAACGTTATGGATGCAACAGATTTTCCAAGATTTAAACTACACCAATATCGTACACGTAAATTTTTATTTTTTTACGGATAAAGAAAAAATATGAAAGCTTGAAGCTACCTTTTCCAACGTTCTAAAATAACGCTCTAAGTAAAATATTAGCTTTTATGAAAAAAGGTTTTCTTATACAAAATAAACATTTAATTTTTCTGCGTATGAAAGAAACTTATATAAAACATTTTCCCTTTTCAATGAAACAATAATACTTTAATTAAACTACTTTTCTCCAAAGTTACGAACACGTGCCTATGGTTTTTACGTTTTCCTATTATTTATCGTGTTAATATGTATATATACGTATGCACATATAAAAATATTTTCATTGCTTCATTATATATTTATTTTTAAGCTACTGCTAGATATTTTTAATTTCGAAAAATAATAAAGCATATGTGCGTTATTAAAAGAAACCTTTTTAATTTGTAATCGGTAATCTAAGAAACGACGTCATTCATAAACGAGTTGAGAAATTACAAATTAACACGACTTTGTTATTTTTAAATGTAAGAAATAGGTCTTAATAATAAATTATTTTCTCGTTTGTAAAGTTTACGTTCATTATTTATTTTAATAATTATAAATTAATCTTACTTAGTAATAATGAATAAAAAAAAAATGTATTGTGATAATTGCACAGAAACATATTCGTAAACTACATAAAATTTTGTACTTATTATTGAAACAAAATTATGTTTTTTAATACTCAGAATAAAACTTTATACATTCTTTTAAATTTTACACATTTAAACGCACTTGGAATTTTATAAAAATATTATTTTACTCACGCCTTTCATTAAAAAGTCTCCACTTCAATATTTAGGTAGTAATATTTGTCAACTTACCTGAAAATAAAAGAAAACATTATCAATTAAAAATTACTCGAATTTCAAATTACATGCAATCGTAAAGTATTTAATATATTTTGTAAGATACTGCAGCAGCGAAGAATTTTTTTCAGTGATCGAGACAAAGATCATTCACTGATGAATGAAAGCAAATCATATTTATTCTTAGCAAGCATTTATAATCTTAGACTTTGCATAAATTATAAAAGATATTTATTCCTTTACTTTCTTAAAGTTAATGAAGTTTAAATCACTACTTTTATTAAAATTTTCTATGAATTCATTTGCTTTCATGAATTTATAATAAATTTAACTTCACCTTAAATAATAAGAAAATGTATAGTTATTCATATTATTTTATTAAAAAGGTCAATCATAGCCAATACATAAATTTTACTTTTATGCAATACAAGCGTTGAGTTCGATAATTTAAAAAACATTGAAGTTGATAATAATTATTGAAGTACTTTTGCTGAAAATTAACATTTTTAAACAATAGAAGGAAAAGATTAGCGTCGACTCAAAAATTAAATTTTCGAAAGCATTTACATAGGCTGTTTGCTGATTTTACAAAACAGCTCTGAGATTCTGTTAAGGAATATAAAAAAAGGAACTAATAAGCGATAAAAATTTGCTTCCATATTTTAAAAAATTGCAAGTTTGAATAGAAAATCACGCTAAAGGAAATCAGCATCTGTGGATATTCGTCCGAGGACTAAAAAATACTTTCATTATTAAAAATATCTAAACTTGCCTCTGCTGTGCATTTAATCTACATAAAAAGTAATCTTGTGCATATACATTTAATAAAAACACGTATTAATTACTAAATATATTAAAGTATGCCTTGGGAGTTTAGAAAAAAATATGTTAATTAGAAAGATATATTTTTTCCAAGGTATAGTGGAGGCTTATCCGCATGGCTGAAATTGATAAATCATGGCTCTCGAAAGGTTGTTTACTGGAAAGTGCAAAGTTTTTATCGTGCCCTCACGTGCGCTACGTTGCCCAAGTGTACATTACCCGGCAAAAAATCGGATCATCCGTTGCCTACCATACCAAAAAGAAAAGGAGGAAGAGAAAAGGGCGGCAGAGGGGGAGGAGAGAGCACTCGGCTTCGCGTGCCATACCGCACTTTCGCTCGAGCAACGTGTCGCGATATTTTTAGTCGCGGACCTCTTTACGACCAATCACCGTGTAACAGGGGCTGGAGGCACTACATTATCTGGGTGATCGAAGACGCCCTTGTGTTTGTTTAAGAAAATTAAAAACACAACTTCTGGATTACAAAATGATACGATCGCAACCGACCATCTTATAGCTCCAGCGCCACTTTGTGCCATTTATTTTTCAATTCCGATGAAAATTAATCACTGTTAACTTGGAAGTCAGAACTCTTCCTTACGTTTCTTGTGCTCGCTGTTTACAAATCTTTACAACAGAGTTACAGCAGACTTTGATGCTGCGAAGTGTAACGATTAACTCGGGAAGTACGTTAAATAAACATTTATAACGAAATTACTTTGATTAAACAGTTGCGAATTTTTGTCTAATATCTGTAATATAGATACTGCATCAGCCTAATTATCGATTAAACAGAATTAAAACTTGGCAAAGTATGAAAAATCTACGATTTATGTTGTAAAATTATGTGCTCAGCGATTCGTGTTTTGTTGGAACAACCGTTGGTTTTCCCGTAATTAATGCAGCGAGCTTTTTCAAAATGAACAAATTAAACTTCACGTGTAAATTAATCTTCGCATAAATTAAAAATAAATGATTTTAAAGTAAACTGATGTTCCTCTTTTAAAAAAGGAAAAAGAAAGTTAGAAATATCGGGTTTTATTTAAAATAGGACAAAAATAATGTCGTTTCAGTCGAGTAATCTAATTTTCTAATTGCAAATTAGAGCTATAAATAAAAATATACCATCAAATAAATAAAAAACTAAATCATTCATCGTTCTCAATAGCAATGAGAATATTATGATAACAAGCTTCGACTCTGCCCATCAATTACAAAATCCGGTGTACAATTGGGTAATCAATATTTTCGTTAACTTTTCTTCGATGATTTCATTGAATTTTAAATTAAATCGAAAGAAACATTAAAATAATATAGCTGTTTTTTCATCTTTTAAAAAAATGGTATTAGGCTCGGCTCAAAAATCATAGCCTAAAAATTACGATTTTTCAATCGAAAAGTCGATAATGAAAAATACGTTTTTAAGCCAAAAGTTTTATTTATTAAAGTCGTACATAATGTTCCTGGATTCTATACAAAAATTTTCAGCAGATTTCCATAGCAGTCGCATTTAATATCAACTTTCTGATGGAGATTTTGCTTGACTATTCATCCACGGATTTTCACGCGTTGACTTACAACGCCTGAGATTAAAAGCGTTGGTTTATTAGTCGCTCAAGAGTAGAGAGTTTCTAGCAACCGAATGACACTATTCAATGCAAGCGCGTCATATTTTATACACGTTCGCGGGTTTTCCCTTTCTAATCGTAGCTTTTTCTCTATTTTCCGTTTATTATAAAACATTAATGACGAAATCTGAGATTCTCAATATTATAAATGTAATGTTAACTATTTGAATTATTATATTAGAATCATTTGTTTTGAGAAATATTATTTGAGTTTTAACCGACTCAACTTGTTATTTATCATTTATAACATTTGCAATAACTTCAACATAAATTCCTTTAAATTAATTAGATATAATTATAATGTTTATTAATGTTGACGATTTTTGTTGTATTGATATTATTTACTTTTTGTATTATTGCTATTATTTCCAGATTAGTTCGTTTCGACTAGAAGAAAATATGATCCGATTTAAATGGTCATTAAAAATGAATGGATTATAAAATTTACTTAATAATTATTAAAATGAAACTTAAATTTCACTTTATATATTCAAATACTATCTTTGTAATATTGATGAAAGTAATAATTTATCAAATCCAAAACTCAAATCTAACGATCATTCGAAAAAACCTATACTGAACTTTATATTGTAAAAAGAAGACTAAGAAAATTGTACGTCTGTTAGACAGATACGTTCACGCCTACACACTTGAATAATAGTACTTAAGAATTACAAGGGGCTTTTATCTGTGATTGCGCATTTCATGCGTTCTTTAGTCTCTGGTTCTTTCTGATCTCTGCATTTACTCCCCTTTTTAAGTCAACACTGAACAATTGAAAGAACTGATGTGGAAGAGGGATTAACACGAGGGTAAAAAAAGATTACACAATATGCATAAAAAATAAATCCTCGAGCTCAAGAAACATTAAAGAACTGTTTATGATTTATAAAACTGTAAAATAAAAAACCTGATTATTATTCTTTGAAACGTTGAAATTAACGAAAGTTTAACGGCGACTTCGGAAGACATAATACTTTTTATCCCATCTCGTTTTTTACGGATCAAGCCTAAAAACATCTTATGCTGCAACGGTAATTCAAGAAAGGAGAAAAGTACTAAGGGATAAATTGGCAAACGACATTTTCTCTGCAGATAAGAAACAAAAGTAAGAATACAAATTTAATGAAAAATGATTGTATATGCACCTGTAAATAAAAAATTTGGGTGAATAAATAAAATTCGTCACTTATTAAATTATTAATAATTGAAAAGCTTTAATGAAAAGCAATATCAATTAATTAATCAATAGATGTATTTTATACTCTCATTCTAAATTACTTCATATCAGCTATAACATTATTTTCATACAGACAGCTGCGTAATATCAAAATCAAATTTTCCCAACAAATAAGTATAATAAAGTATATATTGACATCGACATATTGGTACCCATAGAAATTTCATCGCAGACATTTTAGCTCGATGTCCGGCAAACATTTCAAAGATATTAGTGTGCGAAACGCATAAACATAGCCATATGTATATATATATTCTTGCGTATATTTCTCATTATCGTGGAAAGCACAAGAAATAGAAAAACTAATGGTCAGAGTTCACTAGTAACCATAAGCCAGCGTCAACAATAACGAAAACGATAATACATAAAATACGTGGAGCAAATTAGAAGACAAGAGTGTGTACGTATTTCGATTAAGAGAGAGGGGGGAAGAAGAAAAGAGAATCACAATTTCGTAAACGAGTAGCTACCACAAAAAGATGCGGACGATGGAGGGACTTAATGGCTACGACAGGCTACATAAATAGCTCAAGGTTCGCTCGGTAATGTCACGAAAAGACCGTTTGCTTGTGAGCGACAAGTTTTTGTAACGTGTCAGTTTCGACTCGAAACGTAGATAACGTATATGTGGATTAAAAACTTATAGAAACTCGTTCTGGGTCTTGAAATCTTGTACTTGATAAAGAATATAATTGAGGACATACCGTGACATGTGTACGTAGATCTTATCTAAAACTATCGGTACTTATGTGTACATCAGTAGTTGTACTACAAAAACACGTCTGAAATACTTAAGAACTTATTTCGCTGAAAAAGCAGTTGCGGGAAGCTCTTTCGTAAAATGCTTATGAAATATTTTTATAGAACATAAGAAACCGTTGACGACAATCATTTCTGCATGAGATCGAAGAAGCAACCCTCTGATTCCGAATATCACACCCAGTTCGAGTCACGTACGGCTATAAAAAAGTGCGTTACTATTAAGAATTCCTTATAAAGCTTATTACCAATAGTTCTCGCGCGATTTTTTATAGACGGATTTGAAGGTTGCAGAGTCGCGGGAGATGTGCAGCTCTCGATTGCAAGACATTAATCCATGGTTAAAGGCTGAATGCGCACGAACTCAGCCTCTTTATTAACGGTCATCATCGGCAACCGACTGAATGACTGATTGCGTACAGGCGGTCGTTAGTGGCATGTGCACAGCACGCACACAGGCCAATACGTAAGTACATAAAGTGGGCATCTGTTTGTACCAGCAGTAGGCAATCATACACGATAGTCGGCTCGCAGTCTCGCGATCATCATGACGACGATCCCGCGCATGCTGCTCTATATTCAAGTTAAATTTGTACCAGCTGTAGCTGAGCATCGTGTATAACTATAGCTACCTAATAATCCCCTTTGTTTCTTTTCCATTAGCTTTCTCTCTCTTTCTGTCTCCCTCTTTCTGTGATAAGCTACGGAAAAAGAAACGCGACGCGTGTGGACCAAAATAAAAGTAATCTATTGAAGATTGTTTTTTATTTTCAGATTTATATTACAGATTTTAATAACGAAATTTAAAGTAAAATTCAATATTTAAAAAATATATGACTCAGATCGATGTTTTGATGAAATGCTTGCATAATATATAAAATGATTAATCAACTTAAATTATTTTAATGTGCGCAATTTCAAAGAAAGATTTGAAAAAGTTAATATTGTTTGATGAAATATGATAATACTTGCATTGGACTTTTTCGATTGACACATCGTGTTAATGTACACTCACTAATATAAGTGGATGTAATATATTTTTTGTCGAACGTTTGATCACATTTTAATACCCATCAAATATACCTTAATGCATTGTAAAATTAAATAACGTTTAAATTTAATAATAGTTGTCGCTGTTGAATTTATTTACAATTATAATAAACAGTTCATTCGTTTAATTTATTTATTTAACATTGATACTCATATCTAAATTAAATTTATACAATTTAGCAAAATATTAAAAGACATAGGACGGTTATAAAAAAAAAATTATATTTCAAAAATATTTGAATCCATAATTATATTTAATTCATCTTATTAAATAATGTATCCTTCTTTAAAGAAATTGATATTTGTTTCTCAAATTAAAATGTCTAAAATTTTTTAATACCTTGACTTACAGATAGTCTACGTTAAATCTTATACATAAATATTCAATGTATAAAATAGCAGGATATGTAAGTAAGCTGTTAAAGTAGATAAAAGGGAAAAGACAAAATTTTTCTTCCGATATTTTTTAATAAAATTGTTGAATACGTGCACACTTCTTTACGCCTCTAATGTTTAAGATGTACAAAAATAATGATTAATTTAAACGATTAATCTGAATTGCTTAAAAATTATTTTCTCTAATGCAGTTCTTATGTTTCATTGCATAAAACTTTTCAATGAAGCTATACCCATTAAGCTTGATGCAAACGTGCCTGAAGAAATCAAATAAATAGATAGAAAGATTAGCGGACAAGGCATTGATTGAAACCGGTGTCAACAAGATAATATTCAATCGGCTGTGCACAATTGAGTGTTCATACTACAATAATAAGATATCTAATAAAAAAACTCATCACTTTTAAAAGATTAATTTACATTTATTCATTCAAAATTAAAATAATTTTGCAATTATTTTAATATTTTTTTTGCGTTTTCGTTAATGTTTTTTATTTATTAACAGACATTTGATAATTGAAGAAATTCTCCAAACAAGTAAAAAATATAGATGTAAAAGTGAGTTTTAACAAACGTTTTCCGAGAATCTCTAAACCCGAACAAACTAAAAATGGAACAGAAAGATTTTAAAAAGAGAGAGCGAGAGCGAGAGTGAGAGGCAGGGAGGGACAGAGAGAAAGGAAAAAAATACAAAAGCTAAAAGCGTAGAGCGCATGCTGATAAAAGCTAGAAATGAACGGAGCTTTTTTCTCCCCGCGAGGCACCGCGGGCTGGTTTCGAAAAGCCAAGTGTTAAATCGAGCGGCCGGGCGCGCGCGTTACTGCGAATTAAAAGGGAGAAAAAGCGCAACGGAGCGCACGCGTGCGATTCAGCAGTCGTGTGAAATCGGGGACGTCCTCGAGTTACAAAACAAGGGACCGAACGAAAGAGGGAGGAAGATAGAGAGATAGAGAGAGAGAGAGAGAGAGGGAGAGAGAGAGAAGGCGAAATAATGCGACTTAAAAAGAAAGAGCGAAAATCGAGAAGAAAAGTTGGTGCACGGCAAAAGAGAAATGAAGAAAGGAGGAAATAAACTTAAACATAAGGACAAAGGAAATGCATAATAAAAGCCTTTAACTTTTATCGTGCTTATTATTTTTGTAGTTGTAAGATAAGTACGACTTTACGCCAAAATACAGAAAAACGTTCGAATAGAAACGTTCAAATAGCAATTTTAATATTTTTATTATAAATGAGAGGAGCACTCAAAAATACTCTGGATCTATCAAATTTAATAAGAATAATTTTCTTTCTCAAATATTTTGAGTAATCTAACTTTCGGAAAAGCTCGCTCAAACCTTTTTTAGATAATTTACAAATCTTTACGCGACAATTTCTTGCTTATCTATTCTATTTTATTATTGTACTCCACAGAACTTTACTCTCTGCTTTTGAGGAATATTTAATATTTCCTAATTTCTATACAATTCATTGTATCTTCGATGCAACTGTTTTTGAAATGTTACCACAAAACTCAATTTCACAAGAAAAGAAAAATTTTAAATCGCCATAAGTACACATACATATATATACTTTTTCATTATTTTAGTTCCAATAATCAACAGCTCTTACATTAATCAACTCTTTTTTAATAAATGCTTTTAAATATACTTGCGTCGTGATTTATTTACTTTACTGGACGTGTATTTAACTATTCATAAAAACACGTACGCACGCGAGTTTATTGTTGCTGAAAGAATATTTCAATTAGTTTTAGTATAACATTAGAAAAGTCCTTTAAATAAAGTGCATAACAACACGGGTTGCTAAATTTTCTATAGAAAATTCTGTTAAAAATATTTCTTCCATACGACCAAAAATTTTTCCCGGTATTTGAAATAACAATGAAAAATATATGAAACTGGCCGAAGGCATATCGCGGCAACCACACGCAACATTTCAATTTTACTGTTTAATGGTTTTTCGCTCTCTCCTTTTGATGGTATTAGAAGGAAGCGAAAAGACTACTCCCCCTCTTCGCTCGTGGCAGACAGTACAAGAAAATTTAAGGTTTAGAAAAATATGGAACTCGACCTGCCTCGAGCGTTTTATAGAAAAATTTAACATGAATATTTGCCGGATATTCAGAGCCACTTGAGAAGTTTTTCT
This sequence comes from Platyscapa corneri, assembly GCA_018907185.1. Classification (NCBI taxonomy): domain Eukaryota; kingdom Metazoa; phylum Arthropoda; class Insecta; order Hymenoptera; family Agaonidae; genus Platyscapa; species Platyscapa corneri. The sequence goes on along the minus strand of JACCHW010000011.1, from coordinate 5,695,293 downwards.
ATGTCAACGAGCGTAAAAAAAAAAAAACCAAAAAAGTGAACGGAAATTTCAGCATTAGAAGGGAAACGAGAGGGAAATAAGCATAAAGGGAGTGAAAAAAGAAGAAAACGAGGGGAGAAAGAGGAGCGCGAGCAGGAGAATGTGACTGTCTGTCTCCCCTAGTGCGACGGTCTCGAAGCGCTGACTCGCACTAATGGGTTAACAGGCTAATGCCGCCACACGGTTCTGGCCTCTGATCCCGGATAAGCGGCCGAGCCGCGACGCCCAGTCAACTTCTCTTCTCTAGCCATCCACAATTATCCAAGTAAGCTGTTATGACTCAAGTAGCGCGACGACGTTTTCATTTCTCTTCCTTTCCTTTTTCACTCTCGTTCCCGCCGTAAACTCACTCCTACGCGCTCCTCCGCGTGGACTCGCTCGCTCGCGCTCATTCATGGCTCGCTTTGCGTGATGGAACGCATTACGCGCTCGGAATGTCATTCTCGTGTCCACCAGCGCGTTAAGTCGCGCATAACTATGACCTGCCGGAATTCAGTCTCTTTCGCGCGTCCGAATTTTAATGTGGAGTCGCCGTCGATCGCTGCCGCGGAGCCAGGAAGCCCATCCTTTTTCTCGCCGCGTTCTTTTGGAAGATCGCCCATTATGCTTTTCGCTTGCATATTCAACGATCTTTCTTATGTATTCGTTATGAAGTAATAGTCTGCTAAGGGAGATGAGCAGTCGGCGATTATCCATCGACGAAATTTCAGATGCAAATCGTGCGGTAATTTACGGCTTGGTCTCCTGGCATTTATAGAATTACCTTAAATGACAGCTGAATATTTGGCTGCGAAATTACAAGGATGATTCAAGGATATTAAAAGAAATAAATCTCGAATCCAGCATTAAAAGAGAGGTCTGTTTCGCCGGAGAATGGAATGGAGATGAATAATAGATGGCTCGAATGTCTTTATACGAAAATATTTAAGTATAAATTTTTTTGCTAAGCTATTCCAAACAAAGTTCTTCGTATGTACAAGCAACTTAGTCGTACGTTACGACATGCAAACAGCTTAGGGAATGTATAAATAAGGAGGATGATGCTATAAAGATCATGTATGATTTACTAGCAAAGAGAAAAGTGTAAGAGAACCAAGGCCATTGTTTGGAATAATTAGTGGAAAAGCAGCGTTACTTTTTGCAAATAATGAAAATAGTAATTTTTTGGGTTGTATTCTTTAAATAGAATACGCGACGCGTTCTCGTACGAGATGCGCCTTACAAATGCACAATCAAGTCACATTTGCCTACATATTTATGTATTTGCTCAATACGCGTATTCAATCCTTGACGTCGAGAAAATCCATAAACTTTTTCTTACTGCAGTTAGATTACTGAAATACAGTGAAAACAGATGATCATTTGTAAGGCCTTTGCAATTTTTCCCGATAAATTCATCCATTCAACTTGTTCTCCGTGGCGTAATTACATCCTGAAAACCATCGTTCGACTCGTTCATGGAAAATCCAAGAAACCCGATCATAACAAGAGTCTCAAGAAGGAGATCCTTTAAAACAGTCCCTGAATCAAAGCAGTACTATGGTAATAATGAAATGAGGTCATCTCGAGTGACTGATCAAGTTGAAAGCTCCAATAACGAGGCCCCTTTGAGCAACAATCGAGCATCACGCAAGAGTTAACCGTCGCAGGTATTGATCCACAATTCGTTCTTTCACACATTTCTATCGGTGCTTTATCCGGACCTTTGGTCCAATATTTGGGTAATTCCATGTTCCGAGTCTGCCCACTTCTAACGGCACAATCACCCGAGTCATTCACCAGATTCATACTTAAATACTTTGATTATCAACGCGGAGCTGCCTTAAACATTGTTAATTGCGAGCATTGTGAGTGCTTATAAGTCCTGGGGCTCCGGAGTCTAGTCATCGGTCGAGATTATTCGCATAGCTGCACGATGACATAATTATTTTACCTCGAATAATCGAATGTAAGATTTAACGCGTAGATAGTGATTAACGCCGATGAGTAACGAGTCGACTCTAATAATCTCATTCGGCTAAACTCTTCGGGTTATGAAATTCTGTAGATGCGCAAGTCCATTGATCGAATTTGCGCTGGCGACGTAAATAAAAATAATCAAAAATTAATACCTGCTTTGTAAGCACATTTATAAGCACATTTCGTGCATGGCTGCTTAAATTAAACGCCGATGAATATTGAGTCATGACTTTGAGAATAGTCGGAATAAATTAAATATTTTTTGGTCTTCAAATTATCGGGCCCTAAGATTAAACGAAATTAATGAACTGTAGGAATGCCGGCAATTTCAAGGTTAAACCTAGGGAAGAGCACCAAAATTGAGGAAGCGGCTGCGCAAACCTTTGCGCCGCTAAAATAATCGGGGCCTCGTCTCTCGAAAAGTAAATCGAATACAGCGTCGCGGCTCCATCCATTTTCCCTCTATGCATCCTTCATTTTTACAAGTGGCACATCGGCCGTTAAAAGCAACCGAATTACCTCTTGAAGTAACGGTAAGAGCCGTCGACTTAACAACTGCTCCGCTCCTGACTGCGGGAGCACTTTTATTGCGCGGCTCTTTGCAGTGCGCGCCGCGCCGTGAATAGTCATTATCCGGAGAGCGCGAGCGCAACCCCACGGGGGCGAGCCTTTCGGAGGGTGTCTCGGGGGTGAGTCGTAGCAGCACGGCGCCGTTTACCTGAAATTTCAGCCGAGGCTTTTTACCGTAAACCCGCTCGCGCAGCCAATCGACGACGAGATTTACGACCTCTTCCTGGCGATAGCATAATTACATGCTCGCCCCGAGCGAGCTAAACGCGTAACCTCGCTAATAATCCGCACTGCTAGAGCGAGCTTATGTTGCTGGCGTTCACGGCGGCCGACTCCTCAGAGTCTGCGCGTGTTTAAAGTATTAATCGCATGTTAATGCCACGTACGCTTCCGCGCAAGGCCCCTGACTCATCTTCGATAATTAGCTTGTATTATTATTATTGCCGTGCGCGCTTTGGCTTACTCGCGCAACTTGGGCTGGCTCCGACGAAAAATCCGAAGGCTGGGCCCCTAGAAGAGATAGTTTGGATGCATAATGGAGATCATACGTATCGAGAGTTTGGGGGTTTCTATCGGCGAGCTTCTATCGACATAATCGGCTCCAACTGTACCTACGACACGTTGCTCCTGCGTTGCGAAAACTATTGCATTATCGCTTATTATGTAAGCGAGATTGGATTTTCGCGAATAAACTTTATAATAACGTGACACGATAAATCGCTGGTGAGTTTATCATTCGAATCGTCGGCAGGACTGCCTTTTTAATATTGAGTATGAGTTTTCGTAAGCTTATAACACGGGAGCTACGACTATCGCGCTAAAAATCACACGAGTAGCGATAAAAATGTTTATTAGTGAATAGGGAAAGAGTGCGATTGCTGTGTATGTTGCGAGAAAGCATAGCGCAAAAATTCTACGCGAGATTTGCTCGAAATCCCTACTTTAAAGGCATAACCTATTACTATGAAATCCAGAGATCCATGCCAAGAACATAAAACAAGGTGGTTGTGATACCGGTTCGGCGTGATATTTCACCTTATGAAAGATAGATTTTTTTCTCCGGAAGCAAAGACGCTCCAGAAATGCATCGAATGCATTGCAAATAAGGGAGCTAAATTAACTGTTACCTTAAAATATTTAACTTCGCTCCGCTGCATCGGTCGCTTTCGCAACGACGAATAATTTTACCGTTTAATGCTAGTTTGATGATTATCCGCAAAAAAGTCTATAAAATGTGTAAGATAGTTTTGCGGTTTTTAGTCGCAACGACGATAATTTAGCGAATAATGCCGACCATTTTCAGGTTTTGCTTCAAGTGTTTTTGGCACTTCAAACAGGTTCCTGCGTTTTTTCGACAAAACATCCAACGACCAATCGTCACATTGTTCGCGTATACGTGCTCTAGTGTACGTGCGAGGACGGCGAAGCCGAATCATCTTCCAGGACTCAAACTTAGGGAAATTTGAGACGCGGGAACGCATAATCCGCCTTGTAATCCCGATGACATCGACTCCCTACCCACCGATGCTTTCTCGCGCGACCTCTCTCCCCGTCTCTCTTCCTTTCTCTCCGTCTCTTTGGTTACGTGACTCTCGACAGTGTCTTTCTCTGAGAAATGCCGTACGGAAGTTACGATTGCTCTCGGGATGAATCTGCGAGTTGACGCAGCAGCATACCGCGAGGACGCGTCATCTCCGTCTGTAGTCCGGGAGATATACGGACATTTGGATTAAGACAGAAAGAGACAAAGAGGAAGAATGGAGTGAGAAGTAGAAGGACGGAGCTATGGACGCGAGGCTACGGAGTTTGCAGCTCGTCGGACTAATCTTGAGGAAGATCAAGCGTGCCTATGCACTAGAGAACGAAAATTCAGCTTCAACGTTACGCGCATGTTCTCTGTGTGTACGCGAAGAAGCTCTTCTCTTCTTCGTTTACCGCTTCAAACTTGTCCAGTGACTAACCGGTAAACTAGAGATCGATTTTCACACACATCTGAAGAGATCCATACGTGCAAGGGACAAGTGTTTGCCTACGTGGGGGAGCAGAAATCACGAAAATGTAACGTTTCGGAATTCTGAGACTCGCTGAGGATTGTGCAACTCGGTGGACTATAATCTTAATGACCTTTTCGCGAATCGATAACACGCATATGTTTATAAAAATGAGTGAATCTAGCAAAAAGTTCTTGTGCTTTTTCGCATGCGTAAATATATCATTTTCTCGACGTAAAACCATATCGCAATTTATCTTTCTTCTGGGTATTGGCTTTCCTTGCAATTTGAAATGTTGTTTTATTATGACTGTCAAGGATGTATTAATCATCGCATCTGTATGTATGAGGTATAATAAAAGAATTTCAAAAATTTCACTTAAAGAAGCCCGTAATTTAATTGGTATAATATAATTGATACCTAAATATATGTATATATATATATATAAAGAGAAAGAGAGAGAGAGAGACAAAGAGCGTGTGCGAGAAAAACTAAAATATACTGAAAAATGAATTTATCTGTTTAAAATTTCCCTGTCAGGTATAAGGAATATGCAAATTTTTGTAAATTGCTAACGCAACGAAATGAGAAGATTTAAGGCCAATTTCTTTGCAGCGAGCACAACATCATCTATTTCTTCTTCGATAATTTTGCTTTATTTATGCAGCTGGAAAGAAACGGTAAAGTTCATAAGACTTAAAATTATTCTACGCTTATGTCTTTAAAATTCTGAACGGTACCCACTCGTTCCTTGCTGAGCAAGTGGTTTCTTGCGACTGCAGCAAGATGCAGAGCTCTCTTGCACGACTATTTATTTTCATGCCGCCCTTCTCTTAAATAAAGAAAACCCGTGTAATTTCATTCGGCAAGCAATCGGCGTCCGACCAAATAGTGGACGACCGACTCTCGACGTACACAAGATGCAACAACGCCCGGGGTCTGAGCGACGTGGCCCGGCATATCAAAGCATAAGAATGTGCAGCTCCTGTAAAACGGGATAGAGCGCCTTTCGGGAAAAGGAAGGCGCTCTTTGTAATAGAACGAGGCGAGCCACCGCAGAGAACCAGAGCGACGAAATAGCACGAGCGGATGGCTGAGGGAGCAGAAAGACGAGACGAACCTGATAGGTTTGGTTGGCCAGTCGAAGACACCGTCAGCGGACAGAAAGAAGTTAGAGGGAATACGGAGGTGAAAGTGAGGGGCGAGGGAATGAGAGAGAGAGAGAGAGAGGGAGAGACCAAAAAAGACAAAAAAAGACAAGAGAGCCAGCTATTCTCGGGTTTGGCATTGAATTACGGCGCGCATGCAAAGTGCAGGGCTATCGCGTTGAATGATAAGAGAGACACGCGACTGGCGCGAATCTCGGCCGGATATGTGTATACACACGCGCAGCCGCGACTATATAAATATGTGCGTGCCCGTGTACGTACGTGTTTATATTTGTAATATGTATATATATATATATATATATATATTTCTAAAGCGAGAGAGAGGGGCCGGATAAGAACGGCTAGGAAGCAAGAGAGAACATTTGCATAATACTCGCGCGATGAACAAACGAATGAAGCGAAGGCTCTTTGCTTCGCTTTACATATAGCGATGTATATATCTTTCTCTGCCTTTCTCCGGAGTGCATTTATCCCTTTGTATGCTACTCCGGCCTCCCCAGACTTGATCCGCTAGATATCGAACTCGACTTTAGATTAGGGATGGTTGTTGTAACTGATTCCATCAGACGGGCCATTGTTCTACCGAGTATCTGCGATTACAGGAAACTGGTTGGCACGATGGCAACGTCGTGCTGACCTACTATGCTCCTACGTGTGCAGCCACACAAAGTCAAATTAAATTTAAAGCGCAGGAACCGAATAGCACGAGACTTGTCGCAGATGGGACACGCCGTTAATAGCTCAAGTTCAACTTTCAACCGTCGCGTCAATTAAATTGTACCCTGCAATACGCGGAGCTGCGAAGCTACGATTCTATTACTGCTGTTTAAAAAGAACTGCTGTAATTGTCTTCGGCGCCGATTATATTATATCGGAATCATAGTTTCAAGCGCTAACAAATACATTTAAACGGTAAACACTTCCACCGGCTATGATGCTTTACGATGCAACAATGCACGGATTTGAGCATTTGATCGCAAGCTTTAGAAATTTGAAAAGATTGCATTTGTCTAGGTAATGCATAAAAAGCATGTTTAAAAAAGATAAGCAACAAAAAGGGCATTGGCTGTCGTCGCCTCATTTTTATATCTGTTATTATAGTCCTTGGACGTTTTTTCGTAAACGTAGAAAACTTATTAACGTTTTCATTAATGCAATATAAACAATATTAAAAGGGAGAAACTTTTACTATTATTAATATACATCTCCTTGTGCCCTTACACGTGGAATGCTTTGAAAAGATAGGCTCGCGTACAATGAAATTTTGTTGCCCGTAATACCGCCAACTTAGATCGTAAAAAAAAATAAAAAGACACATTGCTTTTATTTATCTCCTCTCATAGAATTAATAACAAAAATTACGGTGCTGCGAAACAACAGTAAAATATTGCTGTCGATTAATAAAAATCATAATCAGGGGAGGAGAGCTGGAGAGAATAAACAGATTACCGAGATCGCACACGTAGCTATGTACATGTTTCCCGCGCGCGACAATGCAGTAGCTTTTACCGAGGATGGACAAAGGGATTCCGGTGATAAAACCAGAATCTCCTCTCGCTATGAATCCCGGCTTTTTGACAGATAACGCAGCCGTTCTCTCGAGTCGTTTTTCCGTGATGTTCGCCGATCGCGCGCACACCTTTCCGACCCTCGACGCGCCGACGCTCCAACCCCCCGGCAGCTCGTCGGTGTACGCGACGTTTTAACAGCAAAAATCGATTATTTCGAACTTCTCTTTTCTCCGTTTCGCCGCAAGATAATCGGCCGAGTGCGCCGCGCGGAAAATCCTGGAGAGCGCGCTCTTTGTGCCCAATTGCGACACACACGGCTGTTGGAGCGCGACCATGACCGCACCGAATCTGGCGAAGAAACCGCGCCACGAGAGACGGAGCTTAGAAAATGCAACTTGCAACGTCACGCTGTACGTAATTCGAACAAACCCCACTTCACTCCTCATCTCCATTTGCTTCTGTTTTTCTTATTCGCTTCTTTCATTTTGTTCTACTTATACCTATGGAATCGGACGCCAATAGATCGCTGTAATTGAGTATGCGTTTCGCGCAATGGCCTTTTAATTAAAGTGTTGTATACGATAGAAGAAAATTGCCCGCTAACTGCGACTTGTTAAACAAGTAGAAGTAATATCTGTCGAGAGTGGCTGAGAACGTTAAAAAATTTAAATTAACTTTTTATACATATTCTCGTCCGTTATTTCGTGTTCTCATTGGTACCAAATTCATAAACTATTTCTTATAATAATTAAACATGGTTACTATGTATAAGCAATCAGATCAATTGCTTGGAGCAATCAAAATGGAATCGTGCAAACGCGTAATAATTCTACCTAAGTGATAAAAATTATGTACAGCGGTACGTAATTGAATAGTTAATTCCTAAGTTTTCGCTGAATAGACGCTAAAGTCGCTTGCGCTTATATATATTTATATATAACATCATAGATAACAAAATTATCAATTACTTTAAGATAAAATAAGTTTCGAAGAAGCAAGTGAAAAAGTTGAAAAGTTAATGCGTTCAAAAATTAAGAATAAAGCCTTTTTTGAACTTTTCTGGACAAAAAATTGAAAAGAAAGTTTATTGAAAGTTGCATTGTATGTTTATCAACTAATTTCATCTGTTATCTTTAAGAAATAAAAATATCGAATACTGGGAAAGATTTTCATATGCATGTGAAAACTACAAGTTTATTTTACACAACATTTTCAAATAAGATAAAATCTCGTATACGAGCAAAAAAATATTTAAATTACGCGCAGCACTTGTATTAAATTAGAAAATATCATTTTTGTTTAACAGCGTTGACGCGCACATATTAAATAAATCCCAAATAACTGTAAAATATTCAAAGCTACGTTCTATTGGAGTTGGAGGAAAACTGTAAAAGCATAGGATAAAGTCAGCCGAGTAAATTAAGAAAATAATATAGTTTCTAATATTCTTTAATCATAATTCTATTTTTTAGAATATAGTGTTTTTTAAATTATGACGCGAGTGCACATTCGTGTACGTGCATTCGCAGTTTATACCCATAATTCTTTGAAGCATTTACGAATAAGTTTTCACTGTAACGAAAAATATAACGGAGATATCACTATAAAATTTTATAAGCCAAGCAATCATCATATTCATTCCGATTACTTAAAGTTATACGCCCAATATCGCGTTTTAGATAAAATGGAAAGCGCGAAAAATCCGGCCAAAAACGCGTCACAGGAAAAAAGGAAAGCATGCAGCACCGCTGATGCAACGAGATCCCAACAGAGAAGCCAATCTCTATGTACGTAGAAATCCACCTGACGCAATGGCATACATAATCCCAGCTACGGTTTCGCTCTCGCACGCAGGCGCACAGGCACACAAACGGTGGCACAGGAGCAACAACGGAAAGCTAATGCGGAGGGGCGCATGCGCGGCACAAGGTCAAAAATCTTGCGGTCACATACGAAAGATCAGCGGCGGCTGCACTCGACAGCGACGGCGGCGGCTGCTGCCGAAGCGATCGCGCAGAATAAGCGCAATTCTTTCTGCCTCTCTTTTCGCGCACACGAGCGCCCGGCTCGTATACGTACACCGATGCACACCCGAGATGAGCACCGAGTCTCGTGCTGCAACTACTGCAGCGGCGAATCATTACGCGGGCTCGGGGATAAAATTACGCCAGCGCAGCCGAGCTCGCAGAGCTTCGTTTTTCCTTCTCCCCCGACACTCCGATGGCGCGTGCATTTCGATGTATAGATACAGACAGCCACGGCCGAAAGAAGAAGACGCAAACGTCTTCTTATTCTATATATGTATTTGAGCACGCCTGCGTTCAGATTCCTCGGATTACAATGGGTTTCGAGGAGCTGTTTGGTGCGGCTCGCTGCTGCATCTGCTTGTTTCCTGCAATTCTGTTCGAGCCAAGGGTTGCATATATTCTAATATCGTAGTGAGCTTAGTGTACAAATAGGATATCAGCGTATAAAAATAAATTAAGATAAGGCGTCGCCGTTGCAGCTACTCACACGCCACGAACCAGCATCGAATAGACTTCCGTACGAACTGCTACTAATATTTGAAAATTTCCCTCTTTTTTTTTTTTACTAACGTGCAAAGTTGCTAGTCCGTTGTTCCGAGTTATGAATTAGGGTTTTATGAATGTCTTTTAGAATAGCCAGGTATTTCATTCGCGTGTAACATTACTGCTTCTCGTGACTTATTTGCTCGTAATTTCTCTCTGAATTTAAAAACATGAAAAATTACTCTCGAACTAATTGTAATGAGCCTGATTTGAATTCCGTCGTTTTGCATAATCATCGCGCAATGCCGAAAAGTTGTAAATAAACTTTTAATTTGAATATTAATTGATAAATCGGTATAATGAAATGTTGAAAAATGCAACGAAAAAAAGAAATTGTATTTGTATTTTTAGACCGCGTTAACAGGGCATTAAACGTGCGCTGAAATTCCGTTTGAATTAACAGATTTCGGTTGGATCGTGTTTTTCACTACTATTATGCGTCGGAAAAGCGATCGATTATTAAGTTTTGTACACTCGAACGTTGAAGAGTATTTCTCTCGAATGAAAATAAATTTATCAAATTGACTAGAAACAAGCCTCGGTGAGCAGATTTCATTCGCAACAATTGCGCGATTTAACTGCTCCATTTCGTATTTTTATGCAATACGAACAATGACGATAAAAAATCGAACAAAAAGTGCACATTTTACACTTCAATCTTTTACATTCGTCCAGCACAATAAAGGAATGGGAAAACGAGGTGTGCGCGATGCCTAGATATATACATTTAAACGAATTCAAAGTGAAAAATCAAAGAAAGGGTAAACAAGTGAGTCGCGCGAATTCCTTCGGCACTTTCGGTCGCTACGTACCTGCCGTGCCTGCCAATTAGCATTAGCCCTGGTACGTGTGCAATTCACTGCTACTCACTCGAATATAGTTTTGCTTCACATCGCAACGAGTGACCAACTTCAAATCGCTCGCATTCAGCTTTTGTATTGAATAACGTGAAAAACGGGGCGTTTTTCATGCGCCGGATTGCGCGACTAAAGTTTCTTCTTCCCACGTGATTCATGCGTAATACGGGTGAGGTGTTCAAAGTTTGATGATCTTTTATGAACGGCAAGAAGCGTAGCTACGGAAACGATTAAATATTGAGAATTAATTGCTGTGACGTAGGCTAATGTCAGTACGTGGGAAACGCTGCTTTACCATTATAGAAAATGGAATTGTCTTTTCCTTGAGCTCGACTGAGCGCGATGTGGGAAAAACTTTTCTCAAGCGTAATGAAGCAGTTCTTATAATATGCTAATCTATTTCTAATAAAAGCGAGAAAATTTTTTATAAACATCAGCTGCTGTGAGAAGGTTTTCCACTATTGCACTTGCTTTATAACAATAAAATTATCCAGCACAATTACTTCTAAACTAATTTAACTGGATTAAGTAATAAAAGAATTTCCAGGGTTTCAATGTAATGTTGCTAATTTATGAAAATATTTGGTTATAATACAATTTCTGTAAGTGGAAACTTTTTAATTGTCACTTTTTTAATGCTAATTATAACCTTTTTTAGAGAAAAATACCGAGGAACATTTCTAAATTAAAAAAAGATAACCTACATAATTTATACTGTTTTTAAACTGAAAAGCATAAATTTAAAAGTAAAATTATAGAATAATAAACCTGTACATTCTTCATAAGTGGAACGAGTCGGATATGGTGGGACTCGTACACGTGGACAAAATAATCTCGTAAAAATTATCATAAAATTCATAACAATGCCGGAGACTCGATAAATATCATTTAACAAACGTATCCTGATTAAAACAAAATACATGATAAAAAATAATAATTTTAGGCACGAAGATTATTTCCACTGTACCAACTGAGAAATCTTAGAATAGTATCGAATTTACAGTCATTTTTAATGCTAAGCTATTAATGAATATATTTTCACTTTCTAATTTTTAATCGAACTTTTACTAATATTTATAATGTTTGCTACGGCAACGCTTTTTTACTCTCTAAGTAATTAAAAGTTACGATTTATGTCATCGCGTTTCATGATTTTCTAATACAAAAATGTACCACTGAAAGTGACACTCATAAGTATTGCAATTCTCTGTAAAATAAAACCCAAAGTACAAAGTCGTATTTATTGAAGTAACAAAGATTTTGTTATAAAAATTTTACGTATATATACAACGCAAATAATACAGGATTACGCTGCATGTCTGCTTAGGAAAATAAAATTGTAGGGTTATATTGTATTTTCTGGATTTACCGATCAGAGTGGGCCACATGATAACTAACGGTATGGCAAGTTACACGATCTATTATAGAACACCTGTATTTTTATTTCGAGCTTAGTTAGTCATTATGTCTTTCAAAGATATTGTTTGCCTCGAAAATACACTATTATAATAATACTTATGGTCTTGTAATGTTAAGCATTTCTTCTCAAAAACAATGCATACTGTAATTCAATAGACAAGAAGCGGTTAAAATTTCTAAAAGTTCTATTCGTTTATGTACGCGATTGTAATTTATATAATTTCCTTTCATTTCTTATAATTTTACAGAAATCATAATTAATATTAATTTTACCATATTCACATTACAAATCAAACCTAAAATACTACTGAGATGAAATGTAGATGAATCTAATTCGAACGCTTAACAAAAATAATCTGTATGACTAGAGTGTTTTATGTATATGGAATAATTCAATTCAAGTAACACGTTGATAACTAAGGAGGGCCATGAATAAATTGTGAAAATATCGTAACTTAAAATATTTAGCATTCTTGTTTGTTGAGACACTCCAACTATTTATAAAAAAAAGCCAATAGTGCAAAAGTTATGGGCTAAATAAAGCAATAAACCACTATAACAAAGTCATGATTTAAAAATTATTAATATTGTATTTAATGTATGACACTGACGTATAACTAAATTGAATTTTTAAACAAAATTTAGTATTGAAAAATCAATAAAAATTTATAAAAGACATCAATATGATTTATGTATATTGTTGTAATTTACTTAAATATTTATTATTCTTTACATTGATGAAATGACCTTGTATCCGTAAAATCTTACATGCAATTACAAGATAAGAAAAACCAATTTAGTTAACTTTCATAGCGCAGAGTATAACAATTTTCTAATTTCATGCTTTATTAAAGAAAAAAATCATTGCCCAATAAAACTCGTTTTACAGATTATTACTGATAAAATTTTACCAGAGAGTCGACTATGCCTATGCACAGGTGCTTAAAATAATAAATTTCTTAAGTTAATTTAAAATTAATTAAAAAGATAGGACCAAAATTTCGAGGGAGCAGTTACGAGAGAACTATGCATTATACTTATGAGGGCCTTCTAATCAACCAAAGGACACTCGTAGACGTAAGCGTTACTTATTTTAGGCCAAAATAACGTGTGCCCTTAACCCATTACATTTGTCAAAACATTTTGGTACGTGGACAATGAAAGTAAAGCATTCATCAGCGCGAATCAGAATTTAAAAATCATCGGGGTCACCGCCATTCACTAATACCTGCTTATGTACTCACGTTCCTTCTTTATTCCGAGGACAAAACATCTTACTGTGCGCTCGTCTCATAAAAGATAGTCGGTAGATTCGGTCGCCTGTTAATCGACGGCTATTATCCGTGCATAGTGTCCATGATTAAAATTCGTCTTGATTCGTCATGCGGAGTAGATTAAGTTTTTGTGTCAGTGGGTGAAGTTCTTAGTCATAATGAGTTCGTTTCTCGTTTTTAATTTCTACAAAAGATTGAATTAACCAAAAACTTTCAAAGTTCGCTAACCGCTTCGTTTTGTAGAGCAGGTAAAATAAGGAATATAAGCGTGCCTTTAATTAAAAAATTTTATCAAGATCCGCGAGTTAATTGTTTTCGTAGGTCAGAAATCCATAAGTATAATCGAAATATTAAGTTTAAATAAGTCACAGTGACTTATAAATGCACGGGGAAAGTACTAAAAAACGATTTATCAGATCGCATTCTAATTATTATGATAATTTTACGTATCTTAATTACTTTTATAATACTTGCACTTATCTGCCCGAACGCACGGTTCTGCTCTACCATTTAAATTATTTCTACAAAATACTACAATTTTGCACTAGATATCACATTTAGTTAAAAAAAAATGCTTATCTTTGTTGCAAAATAGCTGAAAGCGCTCTGAAAGTCATTTTTTATTACATTCAATTATTAAAAAAGGATAGAACTTTTTAAGAAATTTCCCTCTTGAGCACTCGCTAATTAAGCTAAAAATGTGCGGAAAATGGCAATTTCAACTACTAGAATTTCGTCTGCGTTTGGATTCGCTCGAAAACAAATGAATTCTCCTACCAGCCTTTGTCGATCAGCTCGAGTTCTCTTTATCAGAGATGCACACTTTCGACGCATGTGGTCTTAGAAAAGTGCGTCCACTGGAGATCGATTTTACATCGAACTGTGGAGCGAGAACACGTTAGCGGTCAAATCTTCGGAAGAACATTCCTGGATTTTTCGTAATCTTCGTGGAATTTCCGGCGACAAATATTGCGGCATAGTCGCCCGCATATAACGTATAACTTCTTTTATGGATATAGTCGGTGCCAGAGAATTTACAACTTCCTAATACCAGCCGTGCGCTTGTATAAATCCACAAGAAGCAACTAAGATCGCGGTCGAAGATTAATCGTTCATCTGGCGGCAGAAGCGCCGGCAATAATGTTTCATCGGGGAGCTTATGTATCTGATAAAAATGTACACGGTGTCTTTGCAAAATGATAAATTAGGCTTAGGCAAGGAGCACGTGGGAGGAAAATTTTTCATTAGATAAATGTGGATTCTGGGCTTGTTTGCCTATTTTGTCGCGACACTATACCGAAAGGAAAACATGTTTACGGTTAGCATATTTATTTACTTCTTTGCAATGGTTAAGATATGCATCCATTGACGTTAAGCTATTGCCTGATGATAAATATTAAGCTGCTTGAAAATTAATGGTATAAACATAAGTATATTAAAACTTGGGGTATTTCAATTGCGTCAAAGCTACAATGATAGATGGCGCGCATAATCTCAATTGACGTCGGGAACTTTTTTCATTTTGGACATTACGTTTTGCAAATATAAAGGATATGAGCCGCTTCTTAGAAAATCCGCCAATTTTTGTTGTTCGTAGCGACGATCGCTGATATGTAAAAAAAGAATAAATTATAAATAAATTGGAGAAATAACTACGTCGTCAAAATTTATTCCTCCACGTGTGATAAAAATTATTATATTTATTTCTATATTTGATAAGCAATTATTTTAAAATTGACTACCTATAATTCATTTTATTGTATAAAACATAGCTGCAATATTAAAAGTGATTTTACTGTACGAAGAACATGGCGTGCATGTCTGCTGAATCAGTTAATTAGCGAAACCTAAATTTCAAACTTGAAAGTTTCTTTAAATATTAACGGTGAAATTAAAAAAAAAAACAAAATGAATTGCTTTTGTGTTCACTCGTAAAGTTTTATTATAATTAGGGACCTAGGCTTGTAGCCGAATACAAAAATTAGCTTGACGTAGGATGATAATCTGCTTGTCAAATAAAACAAAGCACTTCGTTATTCGTTTTTATAACAGCGATTATTAATGAAAAGATTCTTCATTCGAATCAAATTCTTTCAAATACGAGTGAAAGACATCGTTTCGGCATTTATTTGTTTACTACATAAACTGTTGCTTACTCTGTGATTAATCGCGTAAAGAGGAGCACGTTAAGTATTCAAATTCACTATTACGTCATGTTCCACTTGTGCAAACACGATTAAACGCGGAGGAGAAAAAATTATGAAATTGATAAAGGAGAGACAGGTTAAAAATTGCGAATTGATAAGAGAAGAAGAATCGCTGGCCTGTTGCGTCACTGTTTCGTGTCATGGCATCGGAGAATGGCCCGCGGTACAATAATACAGAGTCGCCCGGAGCGAGCGAGCGATGCGCGCCCCGTAATGGCGGTATAATGAGGTCGTTCGGCTTAGATTTACAGGCATGTACACGCGAAATGTCGTTATGCTCGGCTATGATACCTGCGCGTCCTTATGTTCCCATAGGTATCCTCTTATATACTCTCCTCTTTATCTTTCCTTCCGCCATTCGTGCCAGGCCAGATTTTTCTGTCGGTCTCATTCTTCCTCATTTCCGCATTTTTGCAGAGACTGAAATTTTTAGCAAGCTTCTGTCTATCCTCGTTTAATTTAAAATTAAGAATGCTCTGACTTTTCTTCTCTTTGTTCAGCTTTCCGCCGTTTCCTCTCTTTGTTTGCTCTGTGCCGGTTTTGTTCATTATAATGTAAAAATTGAAAGTATTTATTCTAGCCATCTATCATTTCAAAAATGTTTCCTTTCTGCTCTTCGATACTGTATATTGTGGGTAGTTGATATTTAATATTAATATTTGTTCAAATTTACGAGCAGCAAAATATCCCGCCTTAATTGGCAGGTATTTTCTATTTTTTCGTTTGTATTATTAAAAAGTTGCAAAAGTAATCGCAAATAACCTCGCTACATTCCACATTCAGTAATCTTTTCAACGTAAACTACTATCTATCGAATTATCGTACAAATAGCCGCGCATAGGATATACCGAGGAATAGCGTTACAGAGCTGCGCTGAAACGAAGGTTTTAAAAAAAAAATAAATTTTACAGATTTTGAAAAGCGACTCGAGCCCAATCATTAGATCTAGTTTTGCACGTAATAAAATTTGAGCCGAAGCTCTTCTTCGAATTATTTCGATATAACGTTCAACCGCTAAATAAGCGTTTCGTAAACACTGAAAGGTAAACACGCACAATAGGGCATCATTGACGCTCCTGAAAAATGCGGCGCATAAAGCGCATTATATCAAAGTCCATCGCCGTGCAAAACGTCATGGGTGCACTCAATTTTAATCGAGGAATCGGTTATCCTCCTATCTGCGACTGCGTGTATCCTATCCATTCACTTTTCAAACGAAACGTCGGGTAAATCGAAACGTCAAGGCAATGCACGCGTATGCAGCTACGGTTCATCGAAAACACCGACCGTACACAGACAGTTGATCAGCGCGTATTTTCCACGGCGGAAATAACGTTGTCTGCGGAGTTCTGAGGATGCATTGAACTATTCTCGTCGCGTTTATCTCGCGGCCATCTCGTGTTGCCAATGAGATGACCCCCTCCTTCCGACCGTTCCTTCTCATTGCCTAGCGACAGCCAAGATGACAACGACTGCGAAGCTATAAAACTACGCGGGGCTGTGCGTCTGTCTATACAGGGTGTAGTCAAACTCACCGAACCGACAGACTATAATGAGATAAGGCCAATTTCAGTGGCTATTATTATTGGGCACGTGGATCCGAATCCACGCTGCGCCTGTTAACCAGAGAAGGTAATTTCTCGGACATTTTCGGTATAATTTGAAAAAAACTTGTTTCTCCTGAATAATGAAGGCCGAGAGGATTGTTATTACCGAAAAAGTCAACATATCCAGACGTTTTAGTATTCTAATTAATTTTTAAATTTAAATATCCCGCAGTTGACAGACGGTCTTTTCACTTAAAATTTTAACATTTTGAAGTCAAAATGCCCACTTGGAGCATCATTATGATCTTGCGTTTAACAAGGAAGACTGTATTTTAAAATAATTACGAATAAGTCCCGTAAAAGTTAATTGCGCCGAAATTAAAGTCTTGCACGTACAATGAAGTTTGATTAAAAAATAAAATTCTAGTTAATAAACGAAAACCTTAAACAAGATTAGAAAAACTTTGAAGCGAAGTTTTGTTTATCCGGAGATTAACCACTTTCTGAGTGTGATGAGTCAAAAATAGAAGCGTAAGTAAGTCTTTTACACCATTACGAGAGTTTTTCTTATTGTACTTGGATGTACTATCGTAAAAATAAAGTTTTCATTACACAAAGAGAAACGTCCTGTAATAAAACTCAAACGAAAATTAGAGTTGCTGAAGTAGCATTCTGAAACTATTTACCGACCTTTATAGTAGTCATCGATTAAGGTATGTTAAATTTTAATTGATAAACTTAATGAAATTTATTACTCGCATTGGGCCGCGTAAAACTTTACATTCGGTCTTACAATTTGAACGGCTAAAATGCCACCATGAAAAGTTACTTCGTTACACCCTGTATATAGAGCTACAGAGAACGGGAGTGGCACTGGCTGTATCTTGCAGCTGATTCATACGCCTCGACGTCGTCGTCCGGGGAATCGCTTTGCCACTTTTCTCTACTTTGCTGCTGAGTGTGTTTGCGCGCACAAGATTGAGAGAACGAAAGAAAAGGAAGGCATGGCTTGTTTCCGATTAGAATTATATCGAGGGGTTCTTTTACGCGAGGGTAATTTGACCGAAATCGACTGTGACTGTTCTCGGTTGAACGCAGGGCGGAAGAAACGGCGATTCTTATCTTAAATGCCGCGAGCTTCAAGTAGGATATTTACACAGGTCTATTTTTCTTTTCCGGGGGGAACCGCTACTTAATTTGGCTGATTTATTTTGCCTCGATCGAGATGCGGAATCTCGACAAATTGTATGTGGCGCTATGGATGTATTTCAACTTTTAGAGCAACTGCTAACTAAGGACATAACGCTTCCTATTGATGTGCACGGAATATCAATCTAAATTACACGACCTACTTTACTTTGATTGATAACAAAACCCATACATCTGTGATATAAGTATCGTATTATCTCGGACTGCCTTAATTACCTATCAGACCAATTGCTCGTTAGACCAACTACGTACGTCAGCATTTATTCTCATTTTTACGAAAGTTTCACTACCACAAAGAATCTCCGAAGCTTTTGAAAGAGCAAACGTAAAATCTGGATTACCACGGCGCGTACAAAAATTTTTCCCCTTAAAATATCGGCTGCTCCTCCTCCCCCCCCCCCGACAGGAGTATGAAAATATTAAAAATCATCAAGAAGCCTATTAAAAATTGAAAAATGTAGAAACTGCGTACGAAATATTCAAAATGTTTCTTATAAATTTCCAATTTATTTTTTCGAAGGTTCCCAACTCGTAAATCATTTGCCACTTTTGTTGTAAAACTTGTCGATTTCCCGAGTGGTACCGGAACACTTTCAATATCTAATAAAGCACTATTTATTGATCTTGTGCTCAAACTTGTTTACTTTGATTAATTGCTAGGGATACTCGGCGAGCTCTCAAAAATAACCGCTTAATAAATAACTAGTGCTGTTGAAATAATAAAGCACAAAAATGGATTTTCTCCGAGTCGGTAATAGCCCGGTTTTCCGCGGCGAGCGACATAAATATCAAGTGCGCGTACGTCCGCTCCAAAATATTCATAACGCGGCATGAAATTTCAAAGTCGATTCGCGCAAAAACGCCGTCTCGCGAACGTAAGAACTTTTCGATACTGCATCCGCCGAGGCGAGGCGAGGCGAGGCCAGGCAAGACGGAGGGAAAGCGAAAGAACGAGAGAAAGAGCGCGGGCTAAGGTAATTGATCGTAACTTCATTCGGCACGGCCAATACGTACCTTCATCTAGAAAACTTAGCCGAGGAGTGGACGCGGTTAGTCAGCGGTAGTCCAGGGCTGTCACTGTCGTCGCGTCTAAAAATAGTTTACAACAGACGTAATTTAACGCAAGCTCGACGTCGACTGGCTCCCCCTCGCGTTTGAATAATTCAATCGGTCGCGGTGTGCACGTGTGGGTGCCACCGCGGCCGAATCGCTTGACCCTCGACGCCAGCCCACGGGCTTTTCTCTTCCTCGGTCTGTGTGAGCGCATTCACTATTTGCGGTTGTATTTTCTTCCGTGACTGTGAATTAGCTCGCTCGCTCCGTCTCTCTCTCTCTCTCTCTCTCTCTTGGCTGCCTTCGTGCCTTCGGCGTTATTGACACTTATTCGCTTCTTCCATTTGTTCTGCTGTACGTGACTAAGAAATCTTTGAACGCGTCGTTTTTATCGCGCGGAATTCCGTTTCTGGATGATAGCCGCCGTTTCTCCGGCAACCGAGGAAATTTCTTAATTGTCGGTTTTTTAAACTGCGAGCTTTAGTTATTTCAACTTTTTCGGATTATATTCGCAAGATTCGCCTGTTCGTTGGAATAGTCGCAACGACTGTTGCTGACTTTTTCGTAAGCTCAGCAGTTGTATTTGCGACTGGAGTCGACTCCCTCGTTATCGAAATACTCTTCAAAAGTAAGGCCCTTTTATTTTGTTATTTTTTACCTTATCCTGGTGACTTTAAACTGTTCGTACAGTTACTTGCTGCGCTGAACAATTTAGTTATGCGTAAAGCACTTGTACAATATTATTAAATCTTGCAGCAGATCTAAATTAAGCAGAAAGATAGTTGTGGCAGGACTTAGCTCGTTTACTTTATTCAGTCGAGCACGTGTCTCATTTGCGCGCGATTAAATATTTATGCGTTTACTTGAATTTTACAAGTAAACTTTTACAAATAGCACTCGAATTGGATAATTGAATGCTTATCGGCGTACGCCATTACGATATCTAATTTATATTTCTTCCATGTTTCTCGTATTTTAAGACTATGAAATACAATCTCAACTTATTCAAGTAGTAAATTGAAGTATATTTTATTGTGCAGTGAAAATTGCTTGTTCCCCGAAGATTCGATTTCAATGCAATAGAATGAAAACAAGTGGTTCATAAAACCTTATACATTTCATGAAATATAATAAAATTAGAACAGTCGACACGTATATCTGTAAATTATATCAAACGACGCACTAAATCTTCCAAACCACGTCCTGATCCACTTGCTTTTTACCTCATATCTCCCGCTTCACTTCTTTTTACACTTCTCTTTTTGGTCAAGTGACAGGCGGATCTATACATATCACATCGTCACGCCGCTGGTTCGCGTTCAAGAGTTACGAATGTCGATGTTGCTGCGGCTGTCTAAAGCCTTGCTACGTGAATTTTCCTTTTTTCTCGTAATTTTCCCAACTTTATCTCCGTCTATCTGTCTCTTTCACTCCCCGCTACTCTCTATCTTGTTTTGTATTCGTGGCTACTATACCCGTCTCTGTTCGCAGCCACACACTGATGACCTCTATCTAGTCCAATGCATATTTATCATACACGAATGAATTCCTTGGAATCAACGTTTTCCGTTTCGCCACACTCGCCTTTATCTTTATCTTTTTTCCTTTATTCTGCACTATTCGAATACTTGCTTTTATGTGCAAACAAACTATTTGATCGTTTATATTCAATAAAAAAAGAATAAGAAACTCTTTTAAATTTTGTTGTAATAAGTTCGTTATATTTTTAAGGAGCGTTTGAGGAATCGATCGATTAACTTCTTTTTGTACGTCTGATTGTAAAAGGTAATTCGTTTCGTTTCATTAGTCTGAATCCTAATAAAAGAAATTAATGGTAATCAAACTAATGACTCAAATTTATTTTAATCATTCTTGTCGTGAATTAAAAATATTAAGTTTAATTTATTAAAATTTTATAATGAAATTACAAGTATGAAATTTCTAATTTAAGCGAATGCGCCTCGATGAGTAAAAAATCCACGTTTAAAATGAAAACAGTTTATTTGCTCCACACTCGGTTTAAATTATTATCATATAATAAAGTTTTTAAAGAATTTTAAGAAACGCACTTTTACTTTTTAATGAATAATGTAAGAAATATGTTATTGATTATATATTAGTTTCGATACACGTAATTAATAGTTTACATAATCTATCGCAATGGTAACTTGCCAATGTGTGCTAGGTAAACATTTCATAAGTTCAAATTCGTTAAATCGACTTTTTAAACTAATAGCATATTATAATTTTATACAATATTAAAAGCTTCCCTCGTAGTGAAATTATTTATGAATGACAATATAATATTAAATCATAATTTAAGAAAAATATTTAATTATTATCAAGCATTTTGAAATGTATATATGACATTTAATACGCGTACCAGTAAAGATATTTAAACAAATAATAGTGATAAATCGCGTAAAATAAACTGTGGATTGACAAAATAAACTTCTGTCGAGGCCGAAAAAGCTGCACATTTCCAAATTAAACTTGAAGTTCCCACTTCCTCAACGATAATTATCTTCGCAAAGTATACAAGTGCATACAGGAGTTTGTAAAACTACAACAGTATCACAGCCACTAGTTAAAATCGGTATAGTAGCCGAAAAAAAAGATTAAAGAAACTTTGCTCTGCTATCAAAGCGTAATCCATTTGCAGAAAAGATCGAGAAGGTAAAAGGGTGTCCAAGTTATTGGTCTGGTGGGGAGATCGGTTGCGTTCACGATCCTAAATCTTTGGAATTATTCGAACCGCATCTCCGTAATCGAGTTACCGTAACTGTCCTTGCCTGCTACTTCATCGCTTTATGTATTCATATACGAACCAGTGGACACACCAATATGCACTCATGCAAATGGTGCATAGTGCGCGACAGACTTTGAGGCGAAGGTTCTAAACGGTTTTCCACATTTTCCTCAATTTTCCCGTCTCTTCGCCTTATAAAAGGTTTTAAAAACACGAAGCCATGACACGCGTCAAAGAGACTAGCTAAAAAAGTTGCACAAGACGCGGAAATGTAAATGAGGAAGACTTAAAAGTAAATGTGTGCCGGAGAAGAAGAAAACGGCTAGGAGCGGATGAGAATGAATAGACTTCCGGCGAGCCAAGCGACGTTTCGACGAATTTAATTAATCGAGCTGCGCTTCACTGGCACTTGTTTCCGAAGAGTTGTTGTCATCGTTCCAGCCGCTCGACCGGGAGATGATCATTAAAATGCATCGTTATGCGCGAGGCGGGCCTCCTTGAGCGGCTCCGTTTGGGCTCCGCGACTTCAGCAGGTGATCATTAAGTATTGAAATTTTCGCGAGCCCAAGAACGTGGAGTGGTCTTATCGGAGAAGGCCGTCCTTGACGCCATTTCCGTATAAATCTGCGCCACTGCTAACCTTGTATCGGGCTTTAATTGCAATAGTTCTCTCGAGTAAAACTGCGCTGTCGCGCCGAGAAATAGAATCTCCTCCTATCAAGACTTTGTAGCAAGGATCTTTAAGATTAAAACAATGCGAGTTCGTAAGGCTCGTTGCTTTCTTGTCCCTTGCTTTAACTTACCGTTAGCTGCGAATATTAATGGCTTTTTCGATACATCGCCGCGTATACGTACTTACTCAGTTTCGCAAAGCTGCCGCTAATAGCAGGCCGGAAAACGCTATGAGAATACTCACCTGCAACAGAAAGACATAATAACATGATTAAAGCGTTTGCGAGTTGAGATGAATTAAAATTTAAACTTGTTGGTACAATTTTAACAGATATCATTTGACGAATGAATTAAAAATAGAAACGAATGTATTCTCATATTTATAAATTCGCAATTTAAAAAGCCCAATTAAAATTTCATCGTTTCATACGCATATATATATACATGTAGTTATCTACATCAACGTTTTAATAAATGTGCGATTAAGTCGAAGACGTCGCAAAGAAGAAAACGTGCTTATTAGTTATTAGTTATTAGTAGTATTCTTTTTCCTCTTTTATCTTTAATTACAATTCTGAATCCGCAGCGCAAAAATACTGTACCAACGCGCAGCGCTGCTTGAGATAAATTAACTGCACACTGTCAGGATGATACCGATGAGAATATTTCAGTTGAATGACGTTTGACGTTTAACATTCTCGTCTCGACTGATGAATTAATGAGAAAAATCTATAACGGGTGCGAAACCGTACGAGCGGGAAATGTCATTCAACGTGTGGCTATGCGCACCGGCGTTGCAAATTCGAGAGGGTGAGAGACTGACGGAGAGGACAACACTCGAGCGGAATAAGTGATGAAGAGAAGAAGACTAGGAGCTCCGTCGGTTAGTCCTTATGCACAGCTCATTCCGTTGGTTATAAAAGCGGCTAGCGAACAAATGAAAATCGCGGAACCCTGCACGGGGAAATTGGGTTTATAAATTCCCCGCTGGATAATCCTCGTGAAAAACTTGCGATGTTCCACGCGTACGAGAGGCCCGCCGTAATTAATTCACTCAGACCGAGACGGAAAGAGAGAGAGAGAGAGAGAGAGAGAGAGAGAGAGAGGAGGAGAGATAATGACAAGAAAGAATTCTCCGCGGCGAAGAGATATGGCAAGCGGAATTTTTAGCGACTCCAAGCGACTTTCCTTGGGTTAATTAACGCGAAGATATTTCAGTCAGTCTAGTGCTCATTATTAACTTGAGAAATAATGCCTTTTCTTCTTGCCTTGAAGACCGTCTCATTTGACTTTCTTCTGTCCTTGCGTTGTTTTCTTCTCGAATTCGCATGATACTCAGCTCGAAGCCCAAAAACATACAACTCGGTTTAGAAGTCTAAGCGATGACTAATTACTCGATTGGGATCAGCTTGTGTAGCAATAACAATTAATGATCCGTAAACCGTCTCCATTCGCGAATAAAAAATATCCTGCTGATTCAATCCTGATATCGCGGTTTGATAAAAAAATAATCATATATAAATACACCCTTGTAATAACGTTTACGCAGGTCCAACGGCCCGAGCACACGTCGATACTTTTAGACAAGTAGATGCAAGATAGCGAGGCCTCCCTTTAGAACGTCATTAGCATAATTCATTAAAAACATTATCCATCCGAAACATTGAACTGAAAAAGGAGGGAAAAAAATCGGCTATTCTTAGAAGAACCTCGTCTAACTCACCCGATTATTTACTCTGACGCAGAACCCCCCCGTCGAAGTAATCTCTCGCACTGTACTCGTCTATCGAGTCCAACAGGACAAACGCGCCCGCGTATCGATTGCGGGGTGCAATGATGAGCCGTCGGCGTTGCGAAGGGAAAGCGCGCGGTACGAGTTCCCATTGCTCTCTCCTTCACTTTACATGAATCATCATCCGTCCTCATCGATCAAATCGTAAGACCCTCGTGCAATAATCCTTACTCTCCTTGCGGCTTCTTCTCCTTTTTTCCTTTATAGTTCTTTCCTCAGCCCAGAGGGGTTTGCAAACTAGCAATCGATTTAACGAGGGCGGGAGATGGAGGGAGGCAGAACGAGAGAAAGAGAGAGAGAGAGAAGGAGAATTCATTTCGCCTCGAGTGGCAATATAAGCATTGTCCACGCCTCGTTGTACACTATTCGCATACGTACACAAGAGACTGATCTCCAGTTGCAGCGTAGCGTGGCTGGCCGTCGCCTCTTCGACGTTTTATTTTATATTAGCCCCGAAGCCTCGAGAGCGACAGTATGTGTGTATATGCGAGCACTACACATTGACTGGTCAAGATGAAAATTTAATGTACTCCAAACTCTATAATGTTGGGGAATTTAACGAACAATATTTTTACCTGCCTCGGATGTAATCGTTCGTCTGAAATTTAAAAGACGACGTAATTTTTCAAACTTGTTTTATCTAAATATAAGGTGAAATGTCTCTTCAAAACTGACAAAAATTAAACACTTTAAAATTCCCCTTCTATTTTAATCTATATTGCTGACCAGTTTTTCTAAGAAAACTTTTTAATCTTACATGTTATAAAAAATAATGTAATAATTTCTTATCACATTTCATCGCTTCTGGGCTTTTAAAAATACTTCTGGCGCGCGGTATACGTAAATTAGCTCAATAGTTAAAAAAAATGTATTACTTAGTACAAAAGACGTATGATTAAAAAATTTTCTAATAGAAATCTACATTTTACATATTTTTTAAACGTAATTATATTGCTCGTAACTGCACTTGTATATCATTAAAAAAAATAAACAATTTTGCGTAGTTGTGAGACCCTATTAAGACTTAAATTTACACTTTCCACGCTTTATTCCGAGTTTCTTCTCTTATTCTTGACCTTAACCAATTATTCGTCTTGTTATATTTTCTCTACTTCGTTAACTTCCTCTCTTCTCTTTTGGCGCTTTTTACACATTTCTTCGCTAATCTCTGCTTCATCTTCATTATTGTTCAAACATATGACACTAGACCTCGTTATATGTAAATATGTGCTGTAATTATTTTCTTTTAGACCGAGCTTATTATTAATATTATTTGCAAATTATTTACATTACTTTGTAAAATTCCTTCAAATAGTAAGAAAAGTGAAAGGAGATTTTTTTGAAAAAATTAAAATAAATTTGATCGCGGAATCCTTTTATTTCAGTAGCGAAGTATTTTTAAGATATCTTCCTTTACTTTTATTCTATAAATTTGCGCGACCAAGTCTTTATATTCCTCCGATCAAAACCTAATGTAAAAAAAATTGAAAAAAATCTTTTTATATTCTTAAAAAATTGAGCCCTAAATTGATATCTCACCTAAAAATAAAAAAACCTATACGTCTTTTTAACGAAATATAATGCACTGAAAAAACTGTAATCCGACTAAAATAAAAGGACGTAAAGCTTATAATTTAACAATACGAAAAATTCAACAATGACTAGAAGGACTAAAAAACTAAAAGACTAGGCTCCTGCTGCAGCCAACACTTATAAGCTCTGGTCGCATGTAACGTGTACAGTTGCACTCTCGAAGTACTTAACGGCTCGTGCTTTGCGTGGGGTTCAATATACGTGTACGCACGGCGTACGCACAACGAAGAAAGCCGGGGAGAGGTGAAACTGGCCCTGGTCGAGGACCGGGGGAAGCATGTTTCGTTTGAAAGAGTATATAGCACATCAACTCGACACACGTAGACACCGCGATAGATAGAATTGCAAAAAGGCTAGGCTTTGAGGTTTCACTTTAATGGGCCCTTCACGCACGAGACTTTTTGTTGCAACTGCACTGTCAGTACTGCATGTTGAAATTTTAAAAGGGAAATATTTCTGCTTTTGTTTTATGCATATTTTTTTGCAGTCCCACCTAACAATGAAGGGATACACCGAAGAAATGTCATTTTCGTGAAGTGGGTGAGACACCGTACGGTTTTGCGGGAACTTCTTCGAACCTAGATCTACACGTTTGAATTATTATAATTGCGCAGCTTCGGAATTAATTAATCACCAACTGAACATCTTCGCGTTCCATTGGATGAATAATGGTGTGAATTATACTTAACGTATTTGACTACGTTTCGAAAATACGTCATCCTCGTCAAGTTCAAAACTTGAAAAATCACATGTTTCTATTCTACGCTTTAACCTGACAACTTTTCCAGATGATAGAGTCATAAAATATCCTATAATTACATTATGAAAGTAATTACATTGAGTCAGATATTTAAAATTTAGCTCCAAATGTTCAATATAGTTGTTTATGACTTTCCTTTCACTTTTTTTTTACCTCTAAAGTTACTGCTCAATGAAATTAATACATTAAATTTAAACTATCCCCTGTGTAAAAATGCTGGAAAATATAAAATAAATACGTAATGTTGTGCGAGTATGTTTCAAGAGCTTCAAAAGCATATAATTTTGTAAGAACTTTTTTTATTCCGTAAAATTTTCTTTCGTTATTCTAACGGTAACTCAACAATTTGAGTGCTACTTAAATGTACATAATAAAGAATTCCATTAATTTAAAAAAAAAAAACACGCGCGAAAGTCAGTCCATGCTTATACATATTCCGCCCAAAAACTAGTCTTGCAATATCTTGACCCAAATATTTTAACCGCCTAATTATCACATTTATAATATAATAAGATGGCCATTGTTAGAAGGTAAATAATTTTATGACGATTAAAAACTCTCCGCGAATATCTGAGTTGACATCGACGTAATTATTCCCTACGGAAGAGTCTTCACTAACAACTATTGAAATCGGCAATCTCTCCCCTTGAACCGCTACATCCTTAACGTAACGACCTCAACCGTATCTCATACCCAACGTGAGAAAATAGGAAAAATTTAAGTCAACGCTGGGATAACGATGCCAACGACGCGTAGAAAATGTAGCCTCAATAAATACGTTTGAATCGCTGTTCACCCCAATCTGTACGATATTACTTTCATGGTCGTATATATCCGCAGTACGAACATGTTGGCCATGATGTAGCGCCGCTCGTTTCGCCGATCTTGTTTTCTAGTTTAGAGCGCAATAATTATAACTTATTTTTCGGAAAAAGAAAAAGAGGTTAAAAGGAAAGAGACCGATGTCTAAGGGGCTATACAAGTGCTCGAAAGCCGAGAAAAGCAGGAAGAGATTTTGCGGTGGCACGTTTGGGACCTCGCGGAATGCAACGCCTCTTTGTCCCCGTTCTTCTCGCTAGGCTTTGAATGAATGTGCACCTATACATATACAGTATACTTAAACAAACCCAGAGAATCTCTTTACTGATTATATTCCGATGAAAGCTGGCAGTTGGGTGTCAGGGGAAACTTTAACGAGGGCGGCACTATAGATTTCCCGCTAAGAGACAAACTGCTAGTGCAACAACAGCCACTAAGCCCCGATGCGTCGATGTATTTCCATTATAGGAAAAGAGATAATGATAATGGCGTAGAATTCGCTCAGCTCTTTGATCTCTCTTGTGACAAAAAAAAAAAAACATTTAAGGTACACGCGCGTAGTTAACGCAAAAATAATCTTTCCTTCAAATAATTAAGACGTTGAAGCCACTGAGGAAAAATATGCATACATATGATGTAATTTTATACAAAACTGCAAGAAGATAACAATATTTAAGAATATTGAAATTATCAAATATTCTTATTGCTTTTTATCGACTGTAATATTTTATATAAAATATAAACTTTAATTGGTAAAAGCGACTTGTCGTTATTTAACTATATTGATATGAAATATATTAAAATTAACTGTAAAAAATATACAATATTTGGAATGATACAACAAAATGAAGATTATTATTTCAAATAACACGTTACTTCTCTAATAAAATACAACATCAAAAACTGAGAGCAATAATTGGCTTCAAAAATAAATAAAAGCATCTTTAAAATGCGATTCATATAGTTACTAACGATAACTAGTCATTCATCGCAATAGATTTTTTCAATTTCATATATATATATATATATATATATATATACATAATTATACGCTATCAAAGCTAAGTCAAACGTAAAGACATCGGATAATATTCAAGTGAATTTTAAATGCATTTATTCGAAGAGTATCAAATTTACAATAATCGAAAGGAAAAAAGAGGAAAAAACTGAAATAGACGTCGTCGTGCTCGCCGAAAATCCCCTGTGTCTTTGGAGTTCCGCGACTCTCAAACAGCATTTACACTTTTGCTATGATAAGCGACAGGAAAGCCCTAGCATTCGCAATCTCTACTCCTCGACAAACATTGTACTCAAGCATAGCACAGAATCTTCACCCCGGGGGCAACTCGGATAACTCCTAATTACCTCAACGTACTCAGCGATAGAAGCTTTACGAGCCAAATCATTTCATCTTTGCAACGCGCGACAGACGCTATCGACATTTATAACGTTTGATTATGAAAAAGTGAATGTGAAATGTGATTCTATTGGTATTGATGAGGACCTATATTTCGACTCTACTTTATCGCGACAAAGTTTTTGCATTTGCTCGAATATTTAAAAAATGAAGAGAAACTAAATTTTATACGCGGAGGTGTGTTATCAAGACGCCTACATAGGATAAATATGTGTATTGTGATCTCTCCTTTTTACACAATTATTGAATAAACTTGTGATTGGACTCGAATTCGTGAGAAATGTCATTGAACTAACATTGCTAAGCTGCTATTTCATTTTACTTCGTGATAATTATTAAAGAACGTGCACCGCGAACGTTATAATGCATCATCAGTATTTTTACCTTGACTATGAAAAATTTTGCATTTAAATTATTTCAAAGAGATTATTTCAAATAATCAGAAATCTCGAATCTGTTTCGTATATAGTTTGCGCCACAATACGTTGTCGGTGCATCTAATGATGATTTACTAGTTTACGAATAGATTGTATTAAAATATCCTATTCTACGTTAAAATTACATTAGTCCACATTATATTAGTGATAACTACACTATTAAGGAGCAAATCAGTATTAATGATTATTGCTTTCGACCTAACTTTATACTAAAACAGACTACACTATTTTTTATTTTCAATTCTTTTCAAAGATCGTCGATGAAATTTCGTTTTTATATTCAATTAAGACACTGCAAAAACATTAATTGCATCGGCATTATCGGCAATTATTGATGACATTCGAATCTTCAAAAGAAAGGTTATAAATCAATCGCGTCAAGTGTAGAAACAACTATCAATGGCTTTTCAAATATCTTAAAAGGAATATCAATCGATGATCAAAATACATATTTTTCATTCAAAATGATAAAAATACTTCAAAGTAGATAAAAATTTTCTATCAAAAGATAAATTGCGTATACGATAAAAATAATAGAATTTGCACTTCGATGTATGCGATTTATTGTATTTCGTATTTTGAAAAAAATTTCAATACATACAATTCATATAAAGAATCATAGGAAAAATTAAAAAATTAAATAGTCTGTATTATCAGTTAAATATTTATAACCGATCTGTCGGTGGTACTTCGATTGCATTAGGCATTAGTGAGTAAAACTGCATATCGAATATTAATCGAATAATGAATTGTGACATATTCTTTTCAGCGAGTATAGAAATTTATGAATTTAAAAATAACCATCGATACACGCTAATTCGAATCACACCAAAAGAAAGTTATTTAACTCGCTAACATTAACAGTAACAATGATAAGCGTCTTAAAAGAGCGTGAAAATGAAGCGCGAAAGAAGTTGTTGCCTTACACTGCCGGCAATTGAAACGTCAAGTAAGAAAAGATCGAGAGCACTCAGGAAATAGTGAAAAAAGGAAATATTAATGGAATCACGCGCCACCGTTATTTAGCGAACAGGTCAAACGGAAAAAGCAATCTTTTTCTAGTACTACTGTGAGGCTACATAAAATCATCATTTTACGAATAAGTGTTGCACTTCCTCTCACATTTTGTCCCTTCACTCTTCCTCAAGTGTGTGTGTGTGTGTGCTCACTCTTTTCTACGTTTCTTGTTCCTCCACACTTTCCTAATTTTTTCTAAGCATTCTTTTCAAGTTTGATGAGTTATAGTTTTATGTCTGCTTTCTTCGTCATTTCCCTACTTTTTATGTTAATACAGAATATTATTCTTTTTAATAACCAATTAATTTAATAATTTAGAAAATGAAAATAAAGTATGGAAAAAAATATTAAGTATAGTTGATTATGTCAGAAACTTAGAGGCATTTTTCAAATTATGTTTGCACATTTCTGTATATAACAAAACTTAACTTAGCACTATTGGAAAATGCAGTCGAATCAATTTTTAAAAAATCTTTTTAGTAAAAGTTTTAGTAACTCCGAATAAAATTTAATGATGTTAATAATGAGTTGCACTCGCATGTTTTGTGTTTCTACATTTTCTTTATTCTGCATTTGAGAAGCAAGCAATCGTTGTTCAATTCAATTTCCTTACATGACAAGTTATTCAAACAAAGGTAAAAGGAAAATGAATATTTCGTATCGATAGAAAAATTATTTCTGTTCTCACAGTTTTTAAAAAGCATTTTTAAACGTATTATTTTACATAACTTTGCAATCGTTAAAATAACAAGAAATTTCAAAGAAGAAACAATATAAGCATGAACATATAGAAAAACGTAAAAGATTTTTTTATAATTCATTTACTGTTTGTCATCTAATAATAATATTTGAAAATATAACTACTCGAAAATAATCGAATTTTTAAATAAATCCCATTTTCCAGTTAAATATATCTTTTGAAATGTGCAAAGCCAATGCTCGTATTTAATTACATTTTAACGTTATACTTTATTCATCAAAATTTGTTAATTAAACTTCCAAATTAATGTAATGTGTTTGAGAATCCATATAAATATGAGCTTCATCTCATTTCTGAAGTAATCTATTATCATAGTAATTCCCCTAAATCTTTCAAAGAATAACACAAACTGGTATCTATCTACTTTAATGAGATTTAATGTAATTCACTTCGTATTACATTGCCGCTACCCCCTGCTTTCTCTCTCTCTCTCTCTCTCTCTCTCTCTCTTTATTTTTCTATCGCCCTTATTCTCTCTCGTGAGATCTCCTTTCGTAGACTCCGCGACTGGGTCTCTCCCCGATAATTCTCGAACGCGATGAAAAAAGGGTGGCCAGCAAGAAAACTTGTGGGTAGCGCAGTAAGAAGGAGATGAAAAGCCGCGCGCTTTGCGAACAAATCGCTTTCGTCCACTGGTTGAAAAATATTGCAAGTCTCACTCAAGCTTTATACGTGCGTCACCTCGTCACGAGCTGCTTTTCTCATGGTAGTGCCTGCGCGGGAAATAAACTGCTCGGTAGTTTTTGTTCCCTTTTCCTTTTTACCCTCCACGCGCTCTTCTCGCTCTGTCACTCTTCTCGACACACCTCGTATCCTCGTGCTTTTTGCAACGAGCGAGCAATTACTCGGATTCGCGAGGCGATTCGCTGTTTTCGTCCGTTTTCGTGCTCCGTACGTTATGAGCGCAGGCCTCGCTTACTCCGCAAGCCAATTTTTCTCTTTTTTGTCAACATTTTTCGACAAACAAGATCTTCAAACAAAAGCTGAAGCTAAAACTGAGGATACAACTGAGGATACAACTTGAAAATTAATAGATAAGGCAGGGTGAAATTTCAAAAGTCGTGCGTATTTGTAATTTGCGATTGATTCCAATAAAATGTTGCATAATTTTTGATTTCCCAAACCACGGTAACCTTACATTTATTCGTAGTTTTAGCAACAGCCGTTTTTATACGACGTAGAAATGCAGCGATAAGAATATTGATTAGACATCCGCTGGCTCTCTTGCACTTATCAATTTCTAAATCTAAATTAAATTTTCAAAATTTTGCCTTTCGACGATGTTTTCATGAAATAAATTATGTTGCGCAATGTGAATTCCTCGAAAATAAAAATTGGACGATGTAGAAACATTTCGTGCCTTTGTTCGCTAATTATTTTTCCAATTTTCTTTACGTCACTTACGAGCGATCAGTATTACCCATCGTTTAAGAACTTAGAATGTCAGCGATCATTTTCCCCTTCAACATCGCGCCGAAGGTATATATTCTTACGCGCACACGTCGCTCAATCCGCAATATTCACTGGACTGATTCATTTCTCTTAAGAGGAGTCAACGCGTGGTTTCATCACTTATCCACGAATATAATCTCTTCCTCGCATCAAAACTCGAGATTAAGAACTTTATAAGAGCAAAAAGAGCAATAGATAATGCAGGCCGGCCTCGTGCGTATAAAAGGGAAAAAGAAAGAGTTCGCGTCCAGTGTCTCGCGAGGCATCGCCAAAAGAGTGAAAAAAGGAGGAATTCTGCGCTGCACGATTAAAGATTCAACAAGTCGAATGCATCATCGATCAAACCCGATCGGATGACATGTGTGTGTATTCTCCGGGGAGGCAGGAATCGGGTTTATCATCTTCGTTAAATCAGTCGAATGAATAAATCCACGAGCCGATCGGAACATCCTCGACGTTTCTCCCTACGCATTGGCGTGCGTGCGACGCAGGACTTTCACGCGCGACCTACGCTGCTTTCACTTCTAGTTTTCCTTTTGGCTCGCATCCTTTTGTTGTTGTTTTTTATTTCATCAACACGGTTGGTTGCTTAATTGGCAGTGAGTAACGGGCCGATGAAAAGGAGGATGAAGGTGAGACAGATCGCGCGTGTAAAACATGAGTTATCTTGTTTAACATAAGCTCTTGTTAATTGCAAAAAAGTAAAACTAATTGTTATGAGGAATCATGTTCTTCAATGAGGCATATTGGCATAGCTACTTAAAAATATTAGTGTAACGAATTTAATAAATTCCGATTATGGATCAATTATGTTTTGTACGCGACGCGTATCGTGGAGTTGTTCGAGTACCGTGTCTGAGAAGGGGAAATCAATTTTCACGGAATTTATTAGTGAATATTACGTTCATTCGAATCGGATGAATAAAATGGAAGTCACGGAACCTGTATTAATGTGCGTACGAATGTGTGCCTGCGACTGGCCGTACTTATATAAGGTAAATAAACTCGCCGCCGATCTATGGATAAAAGTGCCCTCAGCGCTATATCATTAAAAATTATCTTTCCATTTTCATTATAATAACACAACTATCCTTATCGTGGATTTCAAATTACATTACATAAACACTAATCAGGGCCATAATTTATGTTATTTTACCGCTACTTCTACCTAGCAGCGATATTCAGAAATTAATATTACGTAAGTTTTTATCGCAAATGAGCAGATTCAAAAATTACTCCCGTATTATTCGAAAGTACAATAAAATATTGTAATCCACTTAAAACAATGCGTACGCGTGCACTTAACACACAAAGAGCATTTGAATTCTCTAGCTTGGAACGCGCGTTAAAAGCCATCATACCTTGAACTGACACCTGTGAAATACAACAGCCTAAATACATATTTAGTGAAATGCAGGTACAAATCGATTGATTAGTATAGAAGAGTCGATTATCGCACTGCGTCGACCATGTCAGCGTCAGTCTCATATCTGCGAACGAGAGTCAGCCTATTTGCAAGCGTATTAGTGGCATATAACTGCATAATTGGGATGCGATCGAGAGCTGGTCGCAAGCGCGTCTACATGCGTGCATGCGGAGAGCACTCGATAGCACTCATCGCCAAAATCTGTGCGTCGAGTTACATTTTCAACCCGATAAAACACAAAGCCCCGGTGCTCGAGTCCTCGGTGTCCGATTTTTAATCGCACGTTTCAATTTGAAAGTGTGGATACTGGTGGCCACCGCCTCTGCTATTGCCAACCTGTTCTTAAAACGTATCGGGTGGACGTCAATGCCGATTTAATTTCTTGTTAAATTTAATCGTTAATGAGGGAGAGCGCGTTGACACGTCGCTCCGACAGACTTTTTCCAAAGCTTTTTATTTCTAACGAAGCCGCGATGCGTGATTTAACAACGAAAAGTGTATTAAACGGATCTTGAAATTAAAGACTAACGTTCTCGACTCGACACCCGAATGTCGGGATCGAATCGCATTCGCATTGATTTTAAGTTCTTTTCGGACATTGATTTGGCAAAGATTTACTCCGACGTGTCTAAGCATTGTATATTGTGTAGGAATTGGTATGATAAGCGTACGCGCGGGATGTAGGTTGTTGCCACGTCACGCACGGCATGATCGTGACGGCATGTATAATGACAAAAATAATTAAAGGAAAAATAATGATATCGACAATATCCAGGAATGCGGGAAGTCCGAATTCGGGTGTGAGTGCGTAGCCAATCGAGTGCGAAAACGATCGCGAGCTCGCGTGCTTTTCGCGCTTTCGTGATCCGCTTCATCGCTCTTCTCTCCTCTTCTTATTCGGGGAAAGGTACAGTTTCCAGATTATAATATTCGATTATCGATTTTTTCATCAAGTGTAGTCGGATATTTAATAAGATTAATAGCCGTGTTTTTAGAGTTGCTCGTGAGAGTCGCGGAATACGGAAATTCGGGTGTCTCCGGTGCGCTGCTAGAAGACAAACAATGATTATCATAATTAAAAATAACACGTCAATATCTGAGACGATAAAATTTCGAAGACCATTAATTTCTTTTAAATTTTTTTTTCGACTTGAAATTTTATATAATGTGGCTTTCAATCTTCGTAAAATGATCGATTACGTGCCTTTAGACGTAATAAAAAGAGAATACTTAAAAATTCTTTCTAAGCCAATTCATCATGTATCAAGATAAAAATGTTCATTTTCAAGAAAGATGGAAGAAATTAAATTACTGGTATCAATCGTCGGGACGAGAAAAAGCTCCGTCCGAGGGCACAGGGAGGGCGTGTAAATGTTCCCTTGCGTGGATTTGCACTCGAGCGTCGTGGCCCACCCCTAGTCAACTTAAACTTTCAGCGCCCATCACTCAGAAAAAACGGAGAAACGCGACCGATCGCGACACCCGCAATGGTCGTTTATTTCCTCAATTTCACCTCGCAACCTCTTTCTCCGCTGCGGATCGCTAAAAATTTGAAAACAAAAATTGCGAAACAAATATGCAACGCAGGCAGCATTCATTATGCATCCAACTGATCTTCAATGGTAAATTCACGAGGAACGCACTCACACCATCTGTCCTCTCGGGTATGAATCCCGTAATACATTCTCTGCAGAGCCTCGACGGAACACAGCGTCGTCGCACAAAAGGGGTTGGGAAAGGAAGTAATAATTCGCCTTCGCTGCTCACAGTGCATGTATATATGACTCGGCGCTAATGCAAGATTGAATTACAAGGAGGGGAAGAGAGCGACGCGCCTCTCCGCATCTCCGCAGCATCGAAACGCGCCGAGCGAAAATATACACGTAGGTGCTTTAATCCCCGCCTCGCAATTAACGATTCCGCAGTATTCGCGGGTGGCGTGTCGGAGCGGCAAAATTGCGCGTGCAATAATTCGAATTCTTCTGCGGGAGATTGGAGGGCAAAAAGAAAAGCGGCGACGAGCCTCGGCGTTGCGAGGGAGTTTGAGCAAAAAAGCAAAGATCCCGACTTTACAAGTGGATGGACCCAAAGTGGAAAGCGGAAGATTGACGTTGAATGCCCCGCTTGCGCTACGGTATAATGAGACGCGGCTGAATTGTCTACTCGCTTTGTCAGTGCGTAATCGAGGGTGGGAGAGTTCGATAGTTATCAAAGGAGTCCGGGGCTTTGCTACTGATCCTGCATTAATCTGGAAAGGGTTTCTCTCGGCCGCTCGACCGATCGCCGGCGTTTACAAAAATCCGGCGCATGATTTTGTTTTAAAATTCCAAAGACTGCGTACACTCGTGTTTTATATTGCGGCTCGCCGCCTCGAGCTAGATATTTTAAAGATAAAAAGGAAATGAGTTTCACTTGTGTAGACTCGCTTATTCTGGATCGAAGCTTTGATAATCGGCTCGACTTCCGTTTGAGCTGCACGACAATAAAATTGCTCGCTAATGCTTTTTGAAAAATTAAAAATCTTCTTCGGAAACCGGTTGCACTTGCTTATTTATGTAAGTTTTTCAAAGGAGGGAACGAAACTAGTGCTCGACGTATTCGTGGATAATACTATTGCTCCACGTAATCTCAGAAGTTAGTTTTAAATCACTTCATTAGTTTTCGCAAAGCGTACACAGTAGACTTTCTAAATTGATCTTAATATTTCCCGAATTCACGCCTTGTAATGACTTCAATTGCGCTCGTGAAATAAATTCCCCACTTAGCGTACAAGCCTACACAGCAAATTATGGCTCCTATTCGTTTTAGAATGCGGTTCATTTTTTCTGATTCAATATAAAATGCTGATGAAATATGATAAGAATAATCATCGGGAAAGGTATTCTAAAGCTTCGCTCCGTTACTCTTATTCGTCTTGATTATTTTTAGCCATTTCTTCGACGTCGTTCCGAACAAATTGTTCTCCCAACGTCAGCGTCGCTTCAACCCGTATTTAATAATTACCGGTAAATACAAATGGCTATTCGAATGTAGAAGATAATAGGCAAAGAACGCAAATCCTTCATAATACAAATAGAATTTGTCGCAGCTACTTGTGGTTCCGTGTTCTAAAGCAGATACGCTCGAAAGAAAAGGAGGAAGAAACAATGTATTCGTAATTTTCCTTCCGAGTCAGTATTTTGCATTTATTTCACTTATTTTCGCATTTCCATTGTTATTACAATTGCCCACGTATAAAGCATTATAAAAGGGGAAAGTTAAGTGAATGTAAATGCCTGTATATTATGTACACACGAAGGTTTGTGTGCTTGCGATTGTAAAAAGAATAGTTACTTTGTAATGAGGGCATTAACTCTTGTACATTTTGTCTTTTACTCATTATTTAGTTAAATCTTTAAATATCGAAATTTATAATTTTGTTTAAGTGATCAAAAATTTATCAAGATTTAGAAAACGGGTTTCGAACAAAATAAGCTAAACTTTTACTCAGACAAAGAGAAAGCTGGACTTTGAACATTTATATTGATTAATAAACAACGTTTCCATGTAAAATATGTTCAAGTATTACTTTCATATCTTATCTTAAATCGATGAATCATTCATTTGCTAGTAAATACACTCTTTTTTTTATTTAATCCGAACCTCAAAAATGAACATGGAAATAGATGCAGGAGCTGGATATGAAATATTTCCGTTAATTTAAAGTTAACTTTTATTAAAATATAAACTCACTCCAAAGATTTTATGTTGAAATTTCAGTCTTATTCAGGCATTATTGCTAAAATATATCTTTATTATGATTCTGAAATTACGTTAACGTCACGGCCCTTTAATGCGGTCAACTTTTGCAATAAGTGTAAGCAAAAAACTTTTAACGACGATTCATCAATTTTTTGCAACAAGAAAGTTGGCAACAAAGTAAGTGCAATGGTTTTTCTATATAGCTAAGATCAAAACCTTGGCTAAAACATACAAACGAATCTTAAGGGGCGTTGTAACGTAGGGCTCCGACTTTCAACGACACGAGCTCCAGACTTTGCGTTCGAGTTTGAATTCGTCCGATCCACTGCGCACACGCAGGTCTTTGTAGTCAAGGGGATGAACATCGAGTGGTAAAACGAGCGGCACATCCGCCCTCAACGGTAAATCCGGCCAGATCCTTTTGAATCCTTACTGAAGCTAACCGTAGCAGCAGCAGCAGCAGCAGCAGTCCTGAGAGAGACAGGAGACCGGCTCTCGTCTAATCGTTACAACGAGCCGCGCCTTATCGCCTTTCAAACTTGGGCCACGAAAGTAGCGCAACCCGACGTGAATCACCGGATGCCCCCGCGATAATTCGCAGAGGGATCCGCAATATCGACGTCGCGACGTAATGGTCGACTTTCCCGAGCCCCGGCGGGGACGCGTGGCTGAGTCACACAGAACCAGGCCCGTACGAGGCCGTCTTCGACCCCTCGCTCAGACATGCAGATTACCGGACGGCGGTCAAGTCTCCGTGTCTGGCCGACGCGCGCGATTCGTAAAATCAATCGAGTTTGCATGCGCCGCGCCGCCCCTGTCCGATTCATTTTACTTTCGCGCACCCCCGGCTCCGTGTAAGTGTTGAAAAGTGATTTCACTTCCTCGCAGGCCTCCCGCGGAATGATGGATTGCTGTGTGCAAAGGACTTTTTGCGCCGATGAGAGAGACGTATTGCGTGCGATCCGATCGAATCTTTTTTCTCCCTTTCTCTCTCGGACAATTACGCAAATATGAATCTTTTCTCAAAGTTCTAGTGTTTGTTTACTTCGGAGGGCTGGGCGATGTACCATTACTGCTGTCGCGATGCCACTGTAGCTCGAGCACACAAACACAACACACACACACACACACACGCACACATAAGTAAGCAATGAGTCTCGGCAAGCTGACACTTGATTTATAATTTATTTTGCCGATTTCTCGGCCGCGCGTCAGCGACGCTCGTATAAATCGATCGATTATAATGACATTTATACTCGCCGATTGACTGTAACGCCAACGTAGCGTGAAAGACGATAAGAAATCGCCGATAAGTGGCCGTCGGAGATGACTATTCATTTGAACTAAGTAGAACGTCGAGACACAAGCGATACGCTACTGTAATAAGCAATAGAGACGCAATGCGCGCTCGCTATCAAGTGCGAGTGCAGCAATGGAATGGATAAGAATTAGGGAGTGGATTTTTGCGAAAGCTCCGATAAGAGATACGAAGGGAGTGTGTATTTTGGGGAAATAATTTTGCGGATACATAGTTTCCCGAGAGCTGCGTTCAATGTCCCGTGAACGGTAGAATATTTTAGAGCCCGAGCACTATTTGCTATATGCTCTTTAGCACTGGGAGAGAATTTTTAACTTAATATTCTTGGCAATCATCGTAATATATTGCATTTTGTTTCTTGAATAAATCTTTCTTGTAAGCAATGAGAAAAAACAGCATAAATAAAAGTGCAGAATGAAAATTGTAAATTTTCCGGCTCGCTTTAATATTTCAACGATATTTTACACGTAATACCAAAGTAATGTATTCCTTTAATAAACATAAGAGACCTTGGTGGAAACCGCAAGAAATATCCTCCCCTGGCCTGCTCACAATAAAAAATCAATGTCCGCTCGACGTGGTACTCTATATGCAGATTAGGAAGAGTAGATACAGCGAAAGCAAACAATAATTCCGATTTCTCCCCCCCCCTTAAAGATCGGTGCTCAAAGCCGCTGGTGGTTAAGCGACGCGGGTTAATTCAGCCGAACGGCTCGCGGAATAAGAGCGAGGCAAAAAATGCAATGATCCCGCGGCACAAGCGCATGAAATGTGTTTATCTCCAAGTGGAGCAGAGTGAAAGTTGGCCACGCGTCTGTTTTCAACGGCGTAATTTCGCCCCGCGCCCGCCTAGTTCCGCGCCAGCTTTCTTTCACCTCTCCTCTTTCTCTTTAACTTTGCGAAGGCGTTCGTCTCGCTCGCTGGAAATTCAGCGAGTCATATCGCGCGTCGGCGTGTATCTACTCCCTATGACCCAAGGAGACCGAGACAAAGCCAGGGAGGAAGCGAGAGGAGAGAGAAGAGCGCTAGTGAATTACGGCGCCGCACATGCCGCTCCCTCCAACACTAGAAACACGCTCCCTCTGGAAGTAATTCCGCTTCCTTTTTCTCTCTTTCCTCTATTTTACTTTCTTTCTTATACGCCACCTATATATATATATATATATACTCCACCTATACCGGGTGCAAACTCGAGCGACTCTTCTTCTTATTTTCTTGTTCTTTGTGGACGAGTTGCGTCCCCCGATGTGTATCATGTATCCTTCGCTCGTTTTCGAGCGCTCGAATCGCCTTTCGCACTGGCGACGCGTACTTATTATTAGCTTTGAATTTATCGAGTAATAACGGCAGCGCGAGTCGCCCGGAGCTTTTTGATTTAGAGCGCGCAGCCTCGTCGATAGCGATCGAGAAATTCCAGCGAAAAGCGTGGGAAAAAGAGTTATAGGAAAATTTTCTTATTGCTGCTCCTTACAGAAATTATAGTGTACGTGCGCGCGTAAGTGTTTTTGTCCTTATCGCGCGCCTTTCGCGCATCAGCGAACTTTCCGGTAGCCGGCGCAGAAAATGCTTGATCCGCGTGCAACCGAATTATAATGAAATTTCGGCTAATCTTTTAACTACCCCTTGTTTTCTTGGTATGCATATTCCTTCGTGTACCATTTTAAAACTTTACGCTCCAAACAATGTTAAAATTATCCAGAATTTACCGAGATACTAAGCGTGACAACTACTTGAAGGAGTTACGACCGAGCAGATTTTTCCGCGCCAACAAATTTTATTTTAATTAAGAAAATTAAAAAGTTGCACCGAGTATTTGTTTGGATAATTATTGCCTTTCTTCTTAAATTTAATCCGATCTCGGATAAAAGAGACCTTCCCATTTCTTTCGTTTCGAAGGACAGCCAGGGAAATGCGGCGACATGCTTGAGAGACGCGATGTGTCATATCGGAATGATTAAAGTCTATTATTGCCGCAGATAAACAATTTCAGCGAATGCTTAACATACATCCGAGATAAAATAAACAATAAAAAGTGCGTCGTAAAAATGAAAACAATATTTCTAGAGACAATCATATTCGGTATAATATTACACTTTTTAGTAACGCTATTAATGTCGTTCAAAAAGTTTTATAAAGGTCAGACATATTAAAAAGTTAAAAGTTGGGCTTTGTATTAAAAAAGGGACTAAATGAAAATTGTTTGGCTGCAAATTAAACCCATAAAGTTTCCCTTCGCGATCTCGGATTGACCTCCTAATTAATGAACAAATTTAAAAGTGATAAATCCCTAAATACGCGAAAAATCTCATTACTCCTGCCGCAGAATGTAGCGGTTGCTCTAATTAGCACGATCGGTTTTCTGGTAATTATCCCCGAAACCGGACTAAATAATTGCGCGGCCGTGATTAAATGGCCGAAAGTCGGTGGGACGACGCGATGAATTCGGAAGAGTCGGCGGTGAATCAGATTCCATCGACCGGGGACTAACGTCGGCCGACTGCGCAAACAAAGCCCAACTTACCGTGATTGCAAAACCGCGAGAGCCGCCACGGCTTGCGGAGGAGCTCGTGTTGGGAAAGCCTTTCACGAGAGCACACGGACCGGAAGTGCGCTTTTATCGCTTGTTTCGAAGTCGTCTTAGCCGACATCGCGCCAGCGCAAGCGGGGGAGGGACAGAACGAGCCGAGCGCGAATAATTTTCGACAAAAGCGCATTAAGCTTACTCTTAAGGAACTGCGCGAGGCAAAATGTGGGGAGCATTTCGAGGCTTTCGTTTATGTGCCGTTTAAACTCGGCTCTCGCTCTCCTCGACTCACCTCCCTGGATCGGGCCTGGAGAAAATAATGGAAAAACACACCTGACATTTATTTACGATAATTTTTCGAGTGATCGAGGAAAGAGATTACCGAAAATTGAGTGTACACGGCAAACAGCTATTACTTGCACGAAGAAATGCGGATCGCGCCACATCCACACTTGTATTTTTATATTGGGAAATAATATATCGAGTTTCGCAAACATTGTCTTTAATAATACCAAGCAAATATTCATTTTAATTTTGATTACTTTTAATTGAAACAAGAAAATATTTTTAATTTAAGGCAATATTTGTTTTGATTCGGTAAATATAGATGTAACTAAAATAAATGTAGTAAATCATTAAAACAAATATTTACTGAAATTTCATTTTTTGTAGCGCAGTCAAACAATTTTTATTGCAGTTAAATCACGTTTATGTTACGCATCCGTGCATATACGCAATTATAAAAAAGAATACTTTCTCTTCGTATCCGGAGAACGTTCGTATCTACTTTCAGAAAAATAATGCAGAATCGATTGAACGAAAGAGCGTGGAGTACAAGAAATATTATATCTTAGGGTGTTTTTAAAAAAAAACACAGACTAAACAGAAATTCTTCTTACAGTTTCTTACAACTTTCTATCAAATGCTGTTAAAAATTGAGCAACTAATTATTCTACGGCGATATAAAGACTCGTTTAAATCATATAGTAATTTCACTACATAAATCTAAAGAAACGTAAAACTATTCCGTTAGTAATCAAAAGCGACCCGGGGCTTTCATACAAGCAACGGAGCACTTTTTCATTTTTAATAATAACTGTAAATTAAAAATTGAGATGACCCAATACTTAAAATTCCTCGAAAATGTAGAAAAATGTCACTGTGGTTTTAACGTTGTTTTAAAACGAAATTGATAATATTAAAAAACAAGTGCTATAAAACCATAAAGAAAACGAGGACAATTTTTTGTATAGATCACAAAGTATAAAGTTTCAGTGTTGACTCTTTAATCACAGCCCGAAACCACAATGAACATAAAACGAATAATCGACTTCTCTCTCTTCGGTCCTTATTGCTCTCTATTTCTTTATCATCCCCTCTCCTCTCTCTCTCTCTCTCTCTCCTCTCTCTCTCTCATTATCTATGTGCCATACTCGCCGCTGTAGGTTAATCCCGAGGACTCGGAATTTTTCTGGCCGAATGCGGCTTGCCGCAGCCGTACTGTTTTAGCAAAGAAAAGAAAGTGAATACGCGAGAGTAAAAGAGAGAGAGAGAGAGAGAGAGAGAGAGAGAGAGAGAGATGAAGATATAAATCACATTGCACCATTTGCGTGTTTTGCGCCCTCTATTTCTGAGGTTAAAAGCGCTGGAGAGCGACTCTACGACGGAGTGTATGACTCAGAATGAGCTTACGTGAAAAGCGGGCGAAAAGATGCCCGCGACGCCCGTCTTTGCATAACTGGTGCTGATCCATTTTACAACATTGCATTATTTACTTTTAAAGTGAATTATTTACATTGGTTAACATTCGCGGCACTTTTGAAGCGAAAGGTAACACACGAACACACTATTGGATTTAACTCTCCGCGACGAGCGCTTGGCTTTAATTTATTTAATATGCGTATTATACCTAAACTGCGAGAATGAGAATCAAATTTCTTTGAGCTGATCGAGCATTCTTTTCTAGGATATAATTTATACGAAAATTCTCATTTCAGCATTAATTCAGTAATCAATAACGATGAACGACAGTGACTAATGACAGTAAGTAGTCGAATTCAGCAGTTTTAACGAGTCGCTTATGAAACTCGTCTAACCGCATTTCATCCTACTTTTAGAATTAATACGAGACACGTATTCTAAATCTCGCGCGTTTCATAATCTAAAGAAGCCGCAGCGAAATTTTCGTATTGCTAGACCATAAACAGTGGCAATAAAACGGGGTTCAGCAAGCCCTCGCGATCTTTTCAATACGCGATTAAGAGGGACATTAAAAAGTGGCTGCGTTCGAAAGAAGGAAAACGTCGAAATTCCAACTCCAAGGGTCGGACATCTAACACACACGTATGCGCAAAAGGGGAGCGACTCGTCGCACACACATTAAAAATATGGCTAATGAGAGAGAAAGAGCGCAGCGACAAGAGGCAACAACGACCACTCGTCGAGAGAAAGAATCACAACAGACGCGAGAGAGCGCTCGAGTGATGGATATGCTAATCTTACATAAAACCCTCGGACGAGCGTCGGTCTCGCTTTCGACAATGAGAACCGGCTTTTTCATCAGATGCTCTGCCACGGAGCCACGGGGAAAGAGAGAGAAGATGTGGATAAAAAAGAGAAGAGCGCTAGGGAAGGAAGCGAGCTTCTCGTGATTTAGGCTTTTTTTAGTGTGCCAGTTTCATTACTCTGAAATAGCCACTTTTGAAAAGAACGCAATGAAATAGATGAGACGAGAACTATAAGTAATGGCACCACCAATCGAAAAAATAAAAAATACATCGGTAAGTTGTCGCCGTCAGTTGTATCGTAGTGTCATTGTAACTTTTTGCACATCAAAATATGGCTGCAAAATGCGCGCGATGTAGACTACTTTTTGTACAGCGAGAGACGTACAAAAGCGAGGCATAAAGCAAAAAACCGAGAAACAAAAATGGTCGAATAAATCCGTACCTTTCTTTCTCTAATTCTTCAAATATAAATTTCGTTCCTCTACAACATTGCTGAATAAAGGAAGTGCAGCATACGATGTTTCCATCAATACCGTCAATTATTGTTAAACT
The DNA here is from genome assembly GCA_018907185.1 of Platyscapa corneri. Taxonomy (NCBI): domain Eukaryota; kingdom Metazoa; phylum Arthropoda; class Insecta; order Hymenoptera; family Agaonidae; genus Platyscapa; species Platyscapa corneri. The sequence goes on along the minus strand of JACCHW010000011.1, from coordinate 5,650,382 downwards.
AGAAAAGGAATTCGACTCATTGCATTATTCCTACTCCTTAGAAACAATGGAAAATTAATAAATCGACTTACGCGCGTAATTTGTTTAAAATTCATATTCTTATTGTTACACGGGTACAAATTATTAAATAGATCATCTGCACTTGAAAATAGAATACGTATGCTTTTTCACAACATCCGATAACTGAAGACTCTATTAAATGATAAGAGAAGCAATTATTTCACGAGTAAATGATAAAACGATACTTGCAAATGGGCGGGTGTTGTCTTTAATTTATATATTTCATTGATCGGCTAAAGTTTTTATCATTGTTCACAAACACACCAACAAATAGTAATGAAAAATCAATTACACTAGGAAAGTAAGCGAAGCCCATACAAAATAATAGCATTGTTACTACTATTTTATCTTTTATCGTTTTACGCAATTTTTGAGAAATTTTAATATGAATAGTCGAAACCTTTTTATGAAAATTCAGTAAAATATATGAACGAAATGGCAGAGAAAATACCTAAATTAAACTAAATTAAACAGAAAAGCTTCGTAAAGAGTTGAAGTTATTGTGGAATAGTGTACAAGATAAAAAATTTCAAAAAAAGAATAGAAAGGGACGAGATTATCGAGAAAATGCACAAAGGAGAATAGCACGTGCAGGATGCGAGCAAACGTTTGATCGCCATACTTTGTTCGAGAAACAATACAGAGAAGCCGAGAACAAGAAGAAGAAGAAGAAGAAGAAGAAGAAGAAGCAAAAGAGGTGGAGGAGGAGATAAAATCGGAAGGGGAACGAGCGAAATGGGAGAAGGAAGCACACACGCGTGTGATTTGAGCATGAGTAAAAGCGAGAAAGAAGGTGCCCTTGGGGATTTGCAGACTACCATTACGTAAGTAAGTCGGCGCAGGGCCGCAGGGCTTTGTGATAAATATTTCGACGAGCCAAGTCTGCCGTGACCACAGTCACCGCTGAAAATAGCCGTCCCGGAAACTGCGGGAGAAAAGCTCGCACTGGCCTCGTTATTCGGGCACTAAAAACGCGGATGATAAGATGAAAATTGCTATGGCGCTAGGCAAAGTACAACGAGTCGACGCTCAATGGAGGAAAAAGCATTTGCTCGCTTTTGGGCGCATCGACGAGGTTCGGTTCAGCCAGAGTCGAATCGAGTCGTATCAGGTTACGAGCTACTTAGGACTCTTATTGAAAAAGCTGCGTTTCGAAAATAAAGCACATCAGGTCCGAGGAATCTAATCCACGGAAGCTCCGCTTGTTTATTCGCCATAGCCTGGGGACGCGCCTGGCGGCGATATAAGTGCAAAGACAACATCAAATATTTATTCGCGAATCGCGAAAACAATTCAAAAAATTGATTCTATAAGCGCTCGGCGCCATCGATTTACAAATAAAATAACTAATTCGACCAAACCAGCATTAAGCGTTGCAAGTACATTATTTATAGCGCACATATGGGACGCAGCCTCGCACGTGACCTGCACCGATTCTTTTCTCAGCATCAGTTGCGGCCCTCGAACAACCAGATGTATTGAAAATATGTAGCCGCTACCAGCCTCTAATCGCTGCTGATGATCCACAAAGAGGATTTTAATTGCCATGTGTGTACGCGGGTCTTGTGATTTCTCAACAAATCCGAGCTTAAGCGCCTGTACTTTTTGTAAGTTCCCGGGCGCGTGCGTGTTAGTGGGCCCGTGCATGTGTGGATCGACTTAATCGTTTTATCTTACGGGCGGGCTATGACCTCGATTCGTGCAAAGGATAGAGGCCACACGAATAAACGGCGGCCGACTTCTTTTCCTGCCCCTCCCCTCCCTCAGAGGGACTCCGCGCCTCACACGCACACTTACTTTAAAGTAAATCAACGCTTGCGGCGCTGAGCTGAACGGGGCGATAATAAAGCCACGTACACGCGTGCATCATGGATCCTTACAACAGCAGTTTTTATTTTATACTCTCGGGCCGAGCCCTTCCTTTTCTCTCCTTTTTGTTCTCTCTGGTCCGGCAGGATAGTTAAATTATCGCATGACACTAAAGCAACATCTCCGTGTACTTTTCAATCTCTTTGATGAGACTATTCACGCGCTCGGCTCTCGATGCAGTCGTATTATTAGAGCGGACAGACAGAACTTACCAACGTTTCTTATTACATTTGGTTGTCACCGAATGCATTTGGACGAGACCGGCTCTCGTAAAATATTATAATATACTCGAGCGGAGGAACGGACACGTGAAATGAAACGCGACGCGCAGCTTACGCGGAGAGGAATATCGAGGATACGCAAATCGTGGTTGGGCCCGCGCTGCCTCGAAACAGCGCACCGACTAATTCCGTTATTATTTCGAGATTCGACGCGCGTTGAAGGAGATCCCGTAAATCGGTGTGGCCCCGAAGGTTTCCCCCCCGGGCTCCTGCAGCCGGCCGGCGATTTCACAGCAGTTCGAGTGCTCGACCTCCACGCGCTTTGTGAACAACGACGGGAAAAGATAACATTCGAAACAGTGGACTCTCGGTCATTATAATCGCGGAATGGCTCGGAAGGCACGGGAAAAAAAGAAAACAATAAATACTTCATCGCCGCTCTCGAAACTCGAAACACCAAATGCCAGCTGTACCCTCCATCAATATTCCTTCCGCTCGAGAGCTACTCTCTTTACATAAGCGACGCATACGTTCGCGCATCCGTGTAAAGGCCTATGCGCTCGCGCTCAATAAAACTCAAGCTCATTTCTCTGGCGGCAGTAACGGCCGGTCATGCGAAAGAAAAATACTGCCCCCTCGCGCCGAAAGCGAGAATTTCGTGAAAAGCGGTGCTCTCGGGTCATCGTCCAAATGCTCGCCCATCGCGTATTATAAACGCCTTCCTCTCTTTTATTTTTCATCGCGATGCGTACCTGTCGCGCTGGCACGCGAGATCGTTAACCCGCATGAGAGGCATGAATGAAATCACTGGACGTTTCATAATCCCGTGTAGCGCGACAGCGGCGGCGGCGGCGGCGGCGGCAGCTCGCGAGAAATACGAGCCTCTGCCTGTGTGCGTGCGCGCGCGCGCGTTCATTCCAGCGAAGATCCGCGGAATGCCGCGAGGATCGTCGCTCTCCCGCTCTCTCTCCCCGCCCCTGCGATTCCCCACGCGCTCTTGCCATTGTGAAAACTCTCGAAGGCTAATTACTTGTATACACCAGAGATGAGTAATGACTTCGGCTCCGGTGCGGGTGTCGACTTTTTATTATATGTATTTAATTTTGAAAGCTGTGCGCGTGAGCTGTGTAACGATACTATCCTGTGAACCTTTGTCGTGGCTGCGAGATTAGATTGTAATTATATGACTTTATGTGTTAGGCCTTCGACTTTATTGTGCGCTGAATGCCGAAAGTGAAAGCGTTTTTATTTAAATTGCTGGTTTTTTCAACAAGTCGTTAAACAAGTAATTGCGCAATACTTTTGTTCTTCGGATACTTGCTTCGATTATGCATACAGAATTATAAAATTATAATGCCACACAGTGTAGACATTCTGTCGGTATTTTTTATGTTTCTACAACCGTTGAACTTTTTATAAGTGCAATTATTTCCTTCGTCGATATAATATAGCTTGTAGGTTTTATTTTATTTCACACGTATGGTCACTGAAGTTGTGAAAAATGCTACTATTGTTGTATTTGTTTCCTTTTTTCAATTATATGGAACTAATGTTATATAAGTGCAGCGCAGTTGAAGTTTTTATTACGAACAACTTAATTTATCAAAAATACCTGTTTGCATGCTTTTCACTTTTGAGAAAATATAAATATTTTAAGAAACATGCGATCGCAGCTTTTAATTTCACTGCGAAAAATAATTTTTAAGACGCAGCGATATCATCTTAAAGTATCGCGTTACGGGTATTTTGTATTAATGCAATTATGCACGAAATAATATAAATTATAATTTTATCAAACGTTTTTGTTTTGATTAAGAAAACATTAATAAGCTTACAAAGGCTATCACTGACATAATAAAAGGTAACTACTCTCATTTTATGAATAAACTAACAATACAAAACTTTTTTCATTTCATTCGAAAGTTGTTACTTTGAAAAGTTGTTAAAGCAGTTTAATGCGAAAGGCCTTAAATATATATTTCAGTCAAATCATGATACGAATAATACTCGTATTCTTTCAAATATTTATAATTATTGATGTATGGATAAAATTTTAAGAATAAAATCGATTGCTATTTCTCGTATTAATGTACTTACACTTTATTGAGTATTGAATCAGGATATAAAATTAAAATATAATAAAGTTTTTATGTCCTATAAAATTATTTTTATACTTAACACAAAGACATACACACACATCGCTTAAAAAGCATTTAATTTGTACGCATCGATTAAATTATCAATTAATTTAATAATACTATAATTGATTCATTGATTCAATAAATTATTTTAATATTTAACTTTTTCAATCAAACTCAATAAATTCACAATTATAACTGCAATTAAAAATCTTTGGAGTAGGTAAAATTTAAAATTAATAAATTTTATTTTATTAGCTATGTTGAATAAATAGTCGATTCGATACTGTTAATCCGAGCCTATACAATTGAAAGAAAATTAATTTTTAAACTTTGAAAACTGTTTATTTGCATAGAGAACATCGTAGTCGTAAAATATATTGTTTGAAAATAAGGGAATAGAAATAGAAGAATTAGAATTCAGCAACATTCGTTTCTCTTTTTCGATCACTACCACGAGTCCATGTTTGCAAAGCTTACGGGCTCAACGAGCGTTACTTTTGCTTCGGTCGCTTATGGTTTCCATACACCATCAGCAATAATACGGGCGTCTTGTGTGACCCAAATACCTAATTATACACACAATTTTCCCGCTTCACAGTATGTGATCTGTTTCATAGTCATCGTCGTTTTTGTTATTGTCACGTACAACGTATTTATCCTCGTACAACTTGAACATTCCATTCGACATCGTAAAAAAAAATTCAAGCTTAATTTTTGAATTGCTTTTTGAGAGACGTATTTGTCAGAATAGAATTTTAAATTTATGAGAATATGATGACCTCCAATTTAAAAATCATATTCAACCTAACTATCAATTGGATTAAGCCATGGGAAAAATTTACAACGTATAATTTAATTTCTCGAAGACAAGAAGTAACGTCAAATTTGTTTTAAATCTTCTTGGAACTTTTAAAGTTTAAGTAATGAATTTTCATTGCATTCAAGACGTGATTTTATTAATAAATTTATGTTTATAAAACTTTATATGCAATTATTAGAACTGAAGTTATTGAAAGCATTAAAATTGACATACTTGTTTATGTGGTACATTAAACATTTAAATAAACCGTACAAACACATCATATGGCCAAGATGTAAAGCAATATAAGCTAAGGCTTAGTTATAGTCGGACGTAGCCTAACTTTTACAACACAGAATCAAGACTTCGTCAAAATAAAAATAATAAAGAATTCAATTCTGCACGTTAAAAAAATTGTCGACGAAAACCAATTGTTTCGAATGAAATTGTTTTTACCTGCGTTTGCGTTCTTCTAGCAAGAGCATATGGGTTATTACTCGAACCAAAAATTTGTTTCACTTTTATGTTAACTCCATTTATCTGGTAAAAAATAATTAGCAAAACATGGTAGGCTTTTGAATACCAAAATTCTGATAAAAAATTTGATTAACAATAAAAAATTATTTCTATTTAGAAAAACATTAGAATGTGAAATATCGGATTTATAGAAATAAATAAAATAAAATCCAAAATTTTAATGACGTTGTAAAATTAAAATACGCTGATTTATTCTACTAGTAAAACGTGACAATTTTTTATCACATTTTTCGAAGTTTATAATTCATTCGCCAGGGAGAAATAAAAAAATGTCGATGTTGGTACGATTGTGACAGTGAAGCTGATTACTTTTTTATTCGACATATAATAATTATATGGCAGGTGTTTTAAAGACGGGCAAAATTAGTATGTTAATATCTTCCTTTGCAATGCATTTGCACGTTCTAGAGTTAAGGAACTTGGCAATGTTGTCAACTCGCTTTCCTCCCATATGGCAGTTTCTACGCACTCGGGAGTCTCTCGCAATAAAACGGTTACCATCCCACGCAATACACGCAACTTTTGTTTCCGAGTGTGTACTCAGAGGTATCTCCGATTAATTCCGAACTCTTACTTTTCACCCATTCGCTTAATCCTTCCAAAAGACTCGGATTCGCCTCGAATGTAATTATTGCGCGAAAACACCTACTAAAAGAAAAGGTAAAACGGCAACGTTTCACCATAAGAGTTCCTCAAACATCTTACTATTTATAAATAAAAGTAAAAATCGGCGTTGCTGATTACGATCCATTAAACTCTCCAATCCACTGTTTGTCAAGTCTTAGACAAACTCGTCTCAAATGCAAATGCGAGTGCGCGCACTCATTCGGTCCTACGTAAGCGCATATTTATCCACAGATACAAATGAAAAAGAGACTTACGGTGTTTGATGTGCAATCGGGGTAATGGGTCCATGGGCCAGGCAAGGGTGGCCTCTCCGACGAGAGCGAGCATCGCCAGGCAGCAGAGTAGAGCCGCCGTCTCCATCCTTGGTTGCTGCTATGGAGTGAGGCGCGATGATGCTACGCGAAGGCCGGCGGTCAGCGGTTCAACTCCAGCCCCGTCATCTTCCGAGCACCGTTGACACCTGCGAACAATTCAATTCAGATTTATCTTTTACTCTCAGAGCGCAAACGTTTTTCTTACTCGAGGTCACACTAAAGTCTAGGCACTAAAGTCACTCTTAAAATACATAAAAATAACCTACTCGTGTAAATCTACGGGTCGTTAAGATATATATTTTCTTCGCGTAGTTTATGCGTATTTAAACAGACGCTGTTTATACGGTACTGGACATGTGTTCAGCTGTATTTATTCAATATCGACGCATTATAACTTTATTATCTTTGAATATCTCTTTATCGAAATTGCATAACGACCTTTCGCAACTGCAAAATTTTATTTGAATCCTTATGTTGTATTATTTCGAATGAGCAGTAAAAATGTAGATAGATATCAAATGAGCTGTCGTTGAAAACTAAGTGAAAGTAAATTTTATGTATTATAATCGTGACAACTGAATATAATCTTTGTCTCGGGAAATAAATCCAAGGGCCATTTAAAGCCGCTCGCATGATAGACTAAAATTAATATAGTCGAACGATAATTCTCTCTTCGTAAGTTTGAATCGACAATTTTTTATATCAGGAGCTATTCAAATTTAGTACAATAATCGACTTTCAGCCCAGTTGTGCATCGCAGCAACCAACTGGAGTAACACGGATGCTCCGTTCAATGAAGCGCGGACAGCAGAAGAAAGCGCATAAAACTTCCATCCTAGACAAAGGAAAAAGTGGAAATAACCGAATCGAATGAATCAACACACTTGCATTTACTTCTATCAGATGGAAAGCGAATTTAATGGCTCTTTCCTTTATCTCCCGTTTCTTGCAGACTGTGGGATATCGCAGACGGTTGGCCAGGGGACGACGACAACGGCAGCTTTCACCTGCGAGTATTTGCGCGAAAGAAAGTTTCGCACTGCGATCGAGCATGACTGACGCAATATGTTTATATGTATTTAAATAGGAGAAGCAGTCGTGAAAGATTGTTGTTGTTGTTGTTGTTGTTGTTGTTGTTGCAACGTCGCAGGACAGCGAAAAACGGGGGATTCTCGCACCTCTTCTTGCCTCCGTGGGCGACGTTAATTCTCGAGGACGCCACTACTGATCACAGCAAAAATGAGAGGCAAAGGAAATTGGCTTCGAAATGTCTGCACTTGGCTCGGCAGCGATTCCCAAACTTACGTCATTCGATTTTATTATCTTCCTTTTTTTGCTCACACGTACGTTGTTGTAAATCTGTGCGCATATTCAATGTTGAACTTACTCGCTAAGATTTTTTGAGTGAGACATTCAATCTGTACATCATAAAAAATCTACCTGGAAATTGGTTGTAAAATTTTTTCTGTCAAAATTTTACGCAGTTATAAAATAAGAGATGTACGAGAATCGTGAAATTCAATGATATCTGTATGTTAATGAGAATTTCCGTCTTGCCGTTGTTTTCTTGGACAAATGTATTTAACGATGCAAAACGTTCCCTTGAGAATAGCCTCTTGCCAAATAATAAAAGAATTCACTGCAAATAACGTCGTGTAATAAATTAAATTATTACAAGCAAAATTTTGCATGCGAACATTGCTTAACGGCAAATATTTATGTTGAATAACTTAGAAGATATTTATTTTCAAGTTTTAATTCTAGAATATTTTATGTTTAATCGAAATTTTCAGATTGGAAAATATAAAAAAATGAAAAAATTAAGCGAGAACGGTGTTAATCTGGATTTTAATAAAATTTATGGATTAAAATTAAATTTTACCAATAATATACTTATACTCACGGTGAAGTCTAAATTCAACTTCTGCAGAAACTAGATTTATACATCATGATTTATAATAATGTTGTTAATATTAATGATGAGGTAAGTGAAAAGGGCGATTTTTAGAAAAAAGTCTTATCTATAATTCTTAAAATTTTTCATAAATACGCGAGTATGAATTTGCATGCAAAATCCGTACGAAATGTAACTAAAGCAGACGTCCAGTCTCGCATCCGCTAACTAAATAAAACTGAACGGGTATCCGCGCTCGATATTTCTATGGACACCTGAAAAACTGACACGAGTAGTAATGCCCCTGCCCGCTATCTCAAGACAAACTAAGATGCACGAATTCGCGCATTCGCATACATTTTCCTTTTTTTTATTAATTTTCCTCGTCTTTATCCAACGTAACAACACGCAATTCTTGACGCGGAGTATCATATAAGTTGGAATTCGCAGCTGCAGTCGCATACAAAAATGACTTACTTTTTACAATGTGTGTGAAGCCTGCACATCAGCGACAAAGTTGTTCTTCGAGCCTGCATTCTATGATAAACACACAACCGCTCGTACGCGTACGTGCTCTTCAATTTGCATACATAAATAAATTAAACGCACAGCAGCGCGCGACGCTCCTCGCGCAAGTTCAACATACACGAGTACATACGTGCGACGTTAGATGTCTATAAGACAGCTTGTCATGTCGAACGAGAAAAAGTGCCGAGGCAGGTGTGTAATTGGTAAATTCTCATCAGCGATCGATACCAAAATTTTCCAACTTTCTCGGATAATTTGCGATCGAGTATCAAGTTTCCGATATTAGAGGTTTGTCTCCTAGTAGTCCAGCATTTCTATAAGTTTGCACTGACAAAGAGAGTTGCGAATACATATAAACGTTGTTCAGTGAATTGAACCGTGAGCACCGAATAGGTTGGAGAACTATTTCCTATGTATGGGGCTCTCCGGTACTTCGGATCTCTCCGGATCATTTCGTCCTTTAGTTTGTGGGTGCGAGGGGTCACACCCCGCAGGAAAAGGAGCGCTTTCAGACCAATGGAATCCCCGGAGTTTGTAGCCCTGAATATTCATTTTCTATATCCGAGACGGTTAAATCTCTAGTGCGTTGCTCATTCAACAAATCGTTTCTTCTTCTTCATTACTTTTGCCACAGTCGGAGAAATAAAGGAAAATTTTCTTCGAAATACTTAAAAGCTGTCGAGTCGAAGACTAAGTCTTTACGAGACATTCTGCCTGCTCTTTTGCGCGTTTCCGTAAGAAGTTCGCATTTATAAGAAGACAAACGAAGAATTACAGTAAAAATAACAATTTTTCCCGTGTGATCTATTCTTCGATCTTTTGAATATTCATTGGACGTACTGAATTTGGTCGGCAGTTTATATTTGCTACCGGCATAATTAGATTTGTTAAATTATTCAAAAATAATTATTTGTGCATAGACGTTTGGATTAGAAAATTTTAGCTTCACTGTCAGCGCCTCCGTTAATAACTGATAATCCTATAATCAACGCGATATCAAAGTTTGCAACATTTGCACGAATCATGCTTATAAGTACATTCGTTTATAAAAATTTTACGAGCTTCCATCATAACTCGAATGAAAAATTAAAGTTTTATTGCACGTCCGCTTTGTTTTCGTCGTATCGAAAAACGCATAGTTTAAATATATCTATAAATGTATCGACGCACGCGAATTTGCCGAGTTTTCGGTCCATGATTTAAAGCGAGCAACGCCAACCGATATTTTGCTTTATCGCTTCGACTCGGCATTACTGCGAACCCTTAATGCGAGATCAAACCCATTTACACGCGCATACAAATGAATAGCAAATACTGGAAAAGGCGCTACTACACGCGTCTTACAGTAGCAGCGGCAACGATGTGGCAGGACATTAAATACAACTTAAAACAATGTCGCGCGCACGCGATCATGCGGGCGATCGAGACGACGCCACCGCCTGAAAACAAGCTGTGCGCGCCCCCATAATAAACAGTAGCAAGAGATTCTCTGCACTTGAGGAGCAGTTTATGAGGTGCTAGTTATGCGTCGAACAAAGGGAGTTGTTTGCACGTGACAGGCGCTCTGTACGGGTTGCTTGTTTTTCGCGCGCACGGCCGCGCGCGCATTGTTGGTTATTTGCCCTCCAGGCGATGAATACTAATATTAAAATACAAACTTTTGAATTCTGAGCGGTTAAGAAGCGAAAGATTTGATTTTATCGCGGAGCAGCATTTAAATGCGGAGCCTTTACCGTAGCGAATTGTTTATACCTGGCGAAGAAGCTTATTTATTTAAAAAAGTAAAAATTTATAAATTTATCGCGGGCAATTTCCTTTTGTTATTGTTGTTGTTGTTGTTGTTGTTATTGTTGTTGTTGTTGTTGCTATTGCTATTGCTGTTGTTGGAGTTTTAAGTTTCAACGTGATACTACAGATTTTCTCGCTTTCTTTTCTGAATTTCCATTTTATATCAAATAGAAGTCGAAACTGAACCCAGAATTTTTCAGTCGGGGAAATAGAAATTCTTTTACAGTACCGAGTTCCATTAAATTTACATCAAAGTAATTGTTTATGCAGAGATTATGTTAAGAGTAACATTAGGAGGAGAGGAAGCGAGTTGGCGCTTTATGTATTTGTATATAATAATGGCCCTTGTTAATATTGTATCGAGCACTAATATTTATCCGCAGGAATCAAACTCGCATTAAACAACGATAATTCGGTAAAAGTACGTGGACTTTGCAAAAAGATTATTTTCAATAATTAAACGGCAGAGCGCAACTTAAATATTCGTCATTCTGCATTTCTTGTTAATAAACATTTTTTATCTTGCCTCGCACACACCAATTGCTTACAAAATTCATGTTTGCGGGGCGGAGTCTTGAATACTAAGTGCTTTAATAATTCTGCTGGAATTATTGCAGATAAAGTTGACGGCTCTATATAACCAAGGGTTTTAATCTCCGCAAAGAACTGCATCAGTTAGAAATATAAAAAAGGCGAGATTTATAGTATATAAATTATCCAAAGTTATAATTCAGAAGGATGAATACTGCAGAATAAAGCACTTGCATACATGTTTCAGCTCTTTCGTCGCCTAATAGAGTTTTTAAATCGAGCCACGTATCTTGCAGCGCATTCGAGGAACGCACTCCGACTGCTCCTCTAGGCTAATGTAAGAGAAAAAGCGTACACAAGCAGCATCAGCATGAGCAAGCCGCCCTGCAACACAAAAAGCCATAGGGGCGTCGTGTCGCTTCCCAGATTGTGGAGTACGATATTATTCACCTCTTGCCCTAAGAATAATGCATTCTTTTTCCGCTGCTCCTCCTTCCCAACTACGGCTGAGAACTTCGCCGAGGAGATTCATCGATTGAATTTTAAATTAACTCAAATTATCGTAATAAAGATCCGTGGAAGCGAGGGAGGGAGAGGCGCTGCGGAGGCGGTGATCGCGCTTATTTTACGAATTCGTAGGACGCATTGAATTTGAAAACAATGTCGTCGGGGAATTAAATGCAAGCTGCCGGCGAATTCTAGTAGTCTATTCGAGTGGTGTAGTACGAGTGGCTTCACTTGCTTCGCTGTTTTTAGTGTCTATCCGATATATTAATACGCAGACCACCATTCAAAGTCTCCGAGCGAATATTGTACGTGGAATATTTTTCAGTGCGTAAATAGAAAAACTTTGTACGAGCTGGATGAAAAACCTCGCGAATAATTCGATAATACGATGGAAAGATGCAAGAAATAAAATTCCCCTTTTAACCAATGGTTAGCACAACTGACTACGACTTCAGCTTACCAAACATGAAAATCATTTCGTAAAATAAAATTACCCTGGACTAAACTCGTTTATTGCAATAAAAGACACGAAAATGCTTTAATCTAATAAAGGCTCCTTTTTAAAGTAGTTCCACCGAGTCGTGAAGCGGATCTTTAAATTACAACTAGATGCGTTAGCGAGCATCGATAATTAAAATCGCTGACATTAACAATTTACATAATGAGAAATATTATTTCGATTTTTATTTTCAGTCAAGCTCTACATGTTTCCTTTCTAATGGCTCATTCATTCTCAGATGTAAAATGGAAAAATAAAAAAGTATAAATCTAGTTTTGTATAAAATATAATATTTAGTACAGGAAATAAAAGGAATTGCATGAAATAAATTTCGTGCGCATTTCTATTTCCATCGTGTTTCAAATAATATTTTTGACTTTTTCTACTATTCTTGTATCTGTATCGTTAAAATTTTTATTTTAAACTTATATTTTTTATACAAAGACTTGCACTACTTGCAATGTAATATATATCTTATAAATTCATCTGTTCAAAAACTCTAAGATCTTCATTAACTATTACAGTAAAGACATTGTTTAAAGATCGTATCACAATAAAGACTTTATAAAGACTTTAAATGAAGTTTTAACGGGAACGCATTAAAATGAACGACTATCATATTTGCAAAAGAATAGTCGATTAATCTAATTAATATAAAGCTTGAACTAAGAATTAAAATTGAAAACCGTCTGATTTAACGAGGAAAAATACTAGAAGCAAATGTAGAATAAATCATTCGATAGTTTGTGATAATGCAGCAGACAACAGCAGCGGTTTACTAAATTCTAGGATACCGATTGGTTCTTAATGCTAATTGAGACTAATAATAACATCAATTTGAAGTTTAAAGATCGGCTTCCTTACGAAATTTGAATGAGAAGTTCTGGGCAAACAATAGCTGGAAGTGAAAGGAGTTCCAAGGAGCCAACATTTGCTTGACGGAATCTCGTGGATGTCCGTGACTTATTATATACATGTACACGTGTGTATTCATCTCGAATACATATAGGGGTGTCAGTGATATGCTTTTGCGTGTGTGTGCGCGAGGAAATGCGAAACGCGGTATCGCGGTAGCCGAACAAAGTCAGCTTTCCATTGAGAGGTAGCAGTAGCAGCAGCAGCAGCACGACGAATCTCGGATAACGCCCTCGAGGAATCGGAATCGAATATATTAATCGTTGACGGGTAAAAGATAGAAGCTCGGAGAGAGAAAGACTGCGTGTACATGCATGAAAAGGGAAAGAGAAGGGGGAATCAGAATGATGTAAAGGAGAGAGAAAAGCGAGAATCTTGTTATGTAGGTTAATCTTGGCTTAAAATGTCCGCAGGCCAGTTTCTGAACATTTAAACTTAGTTAGTCGATCTTCCTTAACTCACTTATTTCCAATGACCTCGTCCAGATCATTGTTGTCTATCACACATTAAGAGAAATAGGTTGAGGACTATCCATAATATAACTATCCATAATATCTCATTTTTTGTTTATGTTTTTCTATAAAAACATTATATCTGTATGATTAAAAGTTTTACAAACTTCTGATACATTTTTTGATCAAAAATATTGAAATTTATCATTTAAAAATATAAATTTTATTTAAAAATAATTATGGAGCACAAAGTTTCCAAGTATTTTAAATGAAATTCTTAATTGTTGATGGAGTATTAAGTTTCATATCAGGGAGAGTTATTTTACTTTACTTTTAATATTTTATTTCTTTCTTTTATTTATTCTGCACACAAGCCTCGGAAAGTACCTTTTTATACATTACTTGAAACTATTTTATCGTTACACTTTTTTGTTCACGATTTGTACAACGCATAGACTCAATATAAATTATTACGAATAATCCACAGAATATTTTGGTCTCATTTATTAAACAGGAAATTGAAGAAGTCGAATAATTTTCATGTAATTTCATTACGAATGAATAATATTAGTTCTAACACTAACAAAAGTTAGAAGAAACTTTGGTTATACCAATAAAGGATATATTATAGTCTCAACTATTTCCTTTTATTAGCAAACCTAGTTTTACAACTTTTTACGTATTTGTACATTTCTACGAAAAACGACAAACTAATTTTTCTTAAATTTACAGTTGAAATTGGTTACATATTTTTGTTCGTAGAATTGAATGTAACGAATTATTAAAATATATTAAAAATATGTAAGGGAATAAAATATCAGCAAATGCAAAATAGGTAATTGAATAATACTTAAATTTTATTCTAAAACTGAAAACCATACCGCTTCGCATAATTATTTAGTGTCATTAATGCTGCAGAGTATAATTTGCGCCCAGTATTTACAAGACAATTATTAGTTTTTGATCATTTGAAGCGATAGATAATAATTTAAATTTCCAAGGTTTCTTCTACTGGTTAACTTTCACATACTTTTTTATTTCATAAGAATATTCTACTCCATGCTCCATTAACACAAATCATATTGCCTGTTCAATATCAAACATATTTACTGTATTAAAAATTTGCAATTAACGTTCAAAACATAAATCTATTCAATTTTTTAGAATCCGAATTAATTTAATTTCGTCAAAAATTGCTAACTCAAACAATTCATTCAATATCAGTAGATATTAAAAAACCCGTTTTTAATAAAAATTGAATAATAAACGAGTTTGGCGATTTTGTTTTTCATCGAAGCATCAGAAATAATTCAAAATGATTTATACTTTGATTATAATGTAGATCGCAAAATCTTGCGGAAAAATCGAGCCAATCGATGTTTTTCGAAAATTACGCACTTTGAGAAGTGGCGCGCTTTAAGAAGTTGTGATACATTGCTTATGGGACGTTAAATTAAAGAGTGTTGTCTTAGAATGCGATGCGCTTTTTTCCGCATGCGCAACTCGGCATCGGCAACTCAGAAATTTCCCTCAATTTATGGGACTGCTTTCAAAAGTATATCAACGATTACAGGCATGCGTATTAAACAATATATTGCCCGGTGGTTTTGACAAATTATCAACTCCGCCCGAGTAATCTTACTTTTGTTTCCCTTTTCGTTTCCGAGAGCTGCTATCCTTGCAAAAATAAGGGCGCAACGAAGCTCTGCAAAGAAACTGCAATGCTCCGACAACGCGAGGATCATAATTTCCCACTGGTTTCGCGTGGCCTTTCGAGGATTCGTCAATTCACTCCCTTCCCTATCTGGCCACTCTATCTCTGCCGAGCCGCTCGTGCATCGCGGCGCGGGACACATTTAGGTCTCTATTCGACTGTTAGTCGAAACGCGCAGGGACCGAGCGAGGGCCTTTTCGCCGAGCGTTCCTTGCACGAAGCGAGCGGATCGGGCCTTATCCCGCTCGTTTCTTGCGCGATGTCTTACAGTCCTGTACGGCCTCTTCCTCCTTGTGTACTCGCACACAGCCGGTACACAGTCGCACTACATTTTATCGCGCTTACGTCCCAGGCCTACATATGTGCATTTCCAAGAGACCGGGAACGGGAGGGCCGCTGCCAGCGATGCTGTTGTAACTCAATGTACCGGTCTGTATCACGCAAGTGCACCACGCTATTACACGGCGAACGAGATGCTCGAGCTTGTTTTTCGACCGGGGGAGGAGGTTTTCGACTCGCGTGTACTTTTTATCGGATTTGGTAGCTCCGCCATGTTTCAATACGTGTTTGCATTCATATTTTAATTTTTCATTGCATCGCTTTTTCTTCTCCTCTTTCATTTGTCACGAAAGATTTATTGCGCTCGAAGCTACATCGAAAACATTTATTTATTATGTAAAAAGTCTACATTTATCCTTTCGCCGAGGATTCGAATTTATTTAAGACCTTTTTTCTGAATTGTTAATAAGTCTTTCCTTGATTAATGGAAACCTTTTTCATTTATCTATTTGACGTCGCGTTAACTCGTTTGCTCCTCAGCGACTAACCGATTTTCGATGTTCAAACTAGTACCTCTACGTCACATTATTGATTAATAAGATTCCTGGTGATTTTAAACTCGAGCTACCTATTACAATTTTTTGAATTTTATAAGCGCTGTAAGAGAAAAACATTTTCTGATGACTGCTTAATGGTGTTGATGCATGTTACGAGTTTTCTGAATTCGGCGACTAGGCCACCTGAAAAAATTATTTGAATTCCAAGTAACAAAGTATAACTAGTTTTAACGAGCAACTATCGAATCTCGAAAACTACCAACTCCAAATAGTTAAGAAGGGAACGTCGAAAGTTCCTAAAATTTTTTGCTAAATAAGGACAACTCAAGGGCTTCATATTTATTCTCTCTAAAACACGACTTTTAAAAAATCAACTGCAATGCTTGTAGTTGTAAATTTGGTCATCAGCACGCCAAGGAAATTTATTTAAATTTATCACAAATTGAATTCAATCGTGATAATTGTTTATTCCATATTTACATGGAATAAGTTATTTATACGTTTTCATTAAATAGAGCATTCTTAGAAACTGCCTCTGATAAAATTTGTATCGTTATACTTGAAAATTGATACGTACTTTGAATAAAAATAATATAAGTAATAGTTGCCAATGGAAATTTATATCGTGTATGCCGAAACGAGCTTCTTTATCTATAAATCTTTAAATATCAAATACTATAAAAGCAGCGGCAACTGCACAATCAATTCCCAAATGAAATATCGTACGCCGATAGTCAAACACGCAAAAGACCCCACTGTTGCACTCTAATGGTTAACGAAACGTTCGAATTAGTCGCGCACACGCATACGCGCGCGGACACACCCATCTCTGCGCGTTCCTTGCCAAGCAAAATATAACTCGTTCGATAGAAAAAAATGCTGTAATCGCAGGAAAAGTAAAAAAATCGCAGAATTTTCAATAGTAAGCTAAATTGCTTGATCGAATCAACTCTGATGTGTATATTTTTGAAATTTTAAAGTCAGCCTATACAGAAATAGGACCCATGGGCGGCCACAGATCGTCCCTTTCTCCATTCGCCTCTTTCTACATAAATTGCGATAGGTCATGAAATTCAATTTCTTTTTGCAACGTGGCACAGTACAATGGGCAAAATTCCGGGACGAGTATAAGGCGAATCGTCGGGGGAAAAATTATTCTATGGAAATTTCGAGATAAAGCGGAGCGCGCACCTATACACGGACGGTAACAACAGTAGCAGCAGCAGCAGCGCGTGTAAGCTATGAAAAGCGCTGCCAGGAATATTCTCCTGTATGGAAATGTATTCCGGTAAATTTCGCGACTTCCGACGTTACGTGCGCTATAAACGCTAAAGCTCTCATTGAAGTTCCCACTCAAACACTCGCGACGTGATCAATCCATTCTAGACCTGGTCAATGTTATCTCGCATTCCCTGTTATTTTGACAAATCGCGTCTATTCGGTATGCAACGGAGAATCAACTGGTTTGCAACGCGAAACGAATGCGCGATAAAATGCACTCCTACTTGGCGCATGAAAATTCTTTTTAATTAGATTTGCTAAATTGTGGCGAATGTGTGTCTCGGTGCCTGTGTGCGTGGAGTGCGCACGCGCCTGTTGCGTACAGCGGATAATTGAACCGACTTTAATTATTAGTTTCCACTTTGCACGGAAAGCAATTAAATAAGCTTACCACGATCAACTAAAACTAGTTGCTATTTATGTACTTGTTCAAGAGATGCGAAACGGAAAACGTCTGCTCCGTAATGCAATCGTAAGGAATTATTGAATTGATTCTTAAAATAACTGCGGATAGTTTACTCATCGCGAAATGCTGAGTAAAATATAATACTTCGATGAGTCTCTACCGTTAACTAAAGCGGCAAATACTACTTTGGCATCACCAGTACCTACGTGTTTATCACAACCATATAACTAACACTAAAATCCATACGGCAGCGTATATCCGTCGAGATTCTCTACGCCGCCGCTTATAGTCACAATTTTCCTATCCACGTAACTAAAATACTTAAATGCGCGCTATTATAGTGATATATTAAACGAATACTCGCCAGTCGCCCTAAATCATCTTAAACACACAGTTAAGTGACGACAACAACCATTCGATTCGAGTGTGTAAATCTCGCAGCGAAGTTTACTAAACTTTCGAGCACGTCAGCGAAGTTTAGGCTTTTTCGAATCCAATGAGCGATCCAATATTATTTAATATTGCATTACTTAATTAAATAAATTTTCTCGGGAATTTCTCAATACTATCGAGGAATTCCAACTCAAGTAAGCCTCGCTATGTGTGTTTTACATTGCCAAACAAAATTCTCGAGGTAAAAGTATTGTAATAGAGAAAAGCGTGCGCAAATACACTAGATAAATTCGAGAAACCTTTTTGACCAAAGAAAAACAAATGGAATGGAAGAGGCTTTTGTTGGTATTACGCGCCAATCGTTGCACAGTCAAGTCATATAAATGAGCCTCGTCATTAGAGCTGCATGTTTGAGCGTTTGATATACACGTTGAGGCCAATCGTTGCGTGCCTAAGATCGAAACCCTATAAAACAATCTTGATTAAAGTTAAGAACCTTTAAATATGTAATCGTGATCGGAAGGCGTTAGCTTTCAGCTTTCGACAATAACTAATTTAGCGAAATGGAAGTTTGGGAACTGCATTCCTAAGAATATGTGTAAATGAGACAGTTGTGTTTTTATCAGACGTTACTTAACATTGGCAGCGACACTTATTTCTACTGAATCCGGTAATCGAGCTTCGAACTCTGCTTGGAAAGAAATGTAAAAATTCACCGTTAATCGTAATTTAAACGTACATTCATAAATTTAATAATGTCTGAAGAACTATTGGCAAAAATATAGATAATCCGTTCCGTAATGAAGATTCATTTGAAACTCTCGACGATATGGATTTTAGAAATGTAATTAAAATCGCGCGAAAATGAGAAATAATAACTTTGGTCTTGCAATTTTCACCGATATATCCTTATAGTATCTCCCTTTGTATTATTGTAGTTTTTTAGGCTGCAAATGTTTAGCTTGAATATCTACTCAATAATTCACGTATCTTCAAAGTTTTTCCAGATCACGCGCGAACTTGTAATTATAGATTAAATAGGTTTACGCATTTAAAAACGCGTTACTATGACTCGAATAACTTTCGAACTAACCAAACGTATACCACTGCTACAGTAACCGTTAATTAATTATTAATTCATCGCAGTACATCGTTATGGGGAAATTTCAATAATGATGCATGACCACTAATCCAATTAATTATCATTTCAACAGATGGAAATCAGTTGAAACTACAATGAATTATTTATATTAAATTATTTACCGTGTTATTAGAATTTGCGTATATTAGAAATTCAGGTAAGAGAAGGAAAGTTCGTCTTGGTGCTACAAAATTCAATCTCGTTTTAAAAATCAGAAGAATAGTTGACTTTTTATAAAATGCTGTGAATAAAACTTTTCAGCCTGCGTCAATTTTTAGTTGATACAAAAATTAGAAAATGCTACTTTTAAAATTTCAGAAACAAGCACATGTACATTGTAGCTGGATAGCAATGGAGTAATCAATCAGTTTAATATCTCGATAGTATCAAGACTCGTCCGTACATTATTTACTAAACCTTGTTTGCTTCGTTAAAGTAAATTTTATATTTTATATTTCATATCTTTTTACGTTCAAATAAAGACTATAATCCGTTTATATACCAGACAAACTTCCGGCAAACAAACAGTGCCAACAGTTTACACGAATATTTGTTACCATGTAGTTAGGATAATCCTTTTTAAAATTGCAAATAAAACAAGAAAAGAAAACAGCCGCATCACTCAAATTCGATACCGAAGTCAGCCACATAAATCGTACGGATCGTACTCCTCTGCATATGCATAGGTCGCACGGATATATAAAAGAGCAAAAATAAAAAATATAACGTTTCACAACCGCTACCAGGGTGACGGGCGGTAAAGAGAGAAGCGCTCGAAAAAGGACCAGCAAAACGAGGCAGTCGGAGCGAGAAGAAGGCACGATTAATGCACAGCGTACAGCGGCTGCCTGTACATAACGGGCCGAGCGATATACGGCTCGGCAAATGCACACAACTTCATGAATTCGAGAGAATCAGCGGCAGTAAATCTCCGAAGGGTTGTCTTTCGTCGTGGACGCGCGTGCGACTGGCCCTGCCGAGCCACCTATGCCTATGCACACACGTATGCGCGCGCGCGCGCGCGTGTGTGTGTAATCGCGTTAATCGCATTAGCAGGTGCGACTGATTCGCGCCGGACTCGCAACACGCGCGACGTAGGCGCGAACGAGGCCGAAACGTTCCGCCAGCATTTCCGTTCCATTTGCACGATTCCACACGCTCCTCGGCGAAGAGCTCGCACCCCGGTTTATCGCCCATTCGCATCTCGGAGCTCCGCGTCACCGATCGAGGGATGAATTGTGCGAGAGAGCGGGGAAAGCGACGGACGCGGATAATCGCGTTCGAAGACAGATGGACTGGCGGATAGATAAATGCTCGGTTCGATGTTTGGTCGAGTTTTTCGGCTTATCGGATCGCACTTCTGATTTTCCGATGAATTTCAACAACGATCCTACTTTACACGATATTAATCTGCAAATTTTGTAATTGCGCAAACATGCGCTACGATTTCTTGGACGTTATTGGGAATTATTATACGCGCGTTTTGCAACTTTCCGTTGATGCATTATTATTGTTTCATGGGAGGAGAGGTAAATATGTTAAATTTATTACTCATTTATTTAAATTTATAGCAATAAGTGACGCTTAAGAAGCTCAAGAACCAGATTTTATAGTAATTACATTCGAAAAACATTGAAAACCTTTCGAAAATACTTGGGCGTCGTGTCTGTTTTTAATTTTCGTGATTTTTTAAATTATTCATCTTTTATCAATTATAAATATCCAACAGCGAATAACTGATAACCATAAATAATCGCGTATCCAAAATGAAATCCAGAATTTGCAAATAAATTATTCTCTTACAAAGGTAATGTATCGTGTCGTAAACTAAATAAAGTATAAAGCAACGGAACATAAATTTTTTTACAAAATATTGCCAAAAATATTACGTAATAAAAAATAGTAGCAGAATCCCGTGCAACAATTATCGATCTGCACTTCTTTTTCTCAAACCTGAACAAACTTTCTATTTCCGATGTTAAACAAAACAACTTTTTGACTAAAGAACCAATAGTCGAAACTCTTTTTCAAATCACATTTGATAGGCTAAACTTAGTTTCCCGTTAAAGTACTACAATGGATGAAGAAAGATAAATATTGATCAAAAAAGGGCTAGAGGCGCAAAATGTGGCACGGATTAAGTCGCGTAGGAGTATAGACGCGGTTTGGAGCGCGACCACGACATAACGGACTGTGCGTTCACCTCGTTATCCGAACGGTATTTGGCTGCGCATCCCCACGTGCATTAGCCCGACCACGTGAATGGCCCAAATTTAATGAGGCCGTTATTTACACGAGTCCCTCGGTCTCTGCCTTGAAATATGAGATGGTAACTCGAGAGCGCGCCTGCGCCCGAACTCGTACTCGTATACGCGTTTTCCCGCTACGAGTCACCAACTGGACACCAATTCCTTAACGGCCGAAGACTGACTAACTATTGGATGGATGGGTGACCCTGACAAGTGTTAGAACGCTTGTGCCCTTTTTCACGCCTCGTTAACTTCAAGTGCAAATTGTGTATCATTTTACGACAAAAAGAATGTGTCCGTGAGTACAATGTGCTAGTGGCTAAGCTGCGCAAAGTTTGGATGGAATAACATGCGTTTCGGGTGGATTAATTTATCAAGCGCAAAACGCATCGTTCGTGCCCGATGGATGCAAAAATAATACTACAGATTATTTGGGTCGACTCGATTAAGTATATCCCCGTTTGAAGTTAAAAAGTAGTGAAGTATTATTTGCATTATCACTCAAACTCACTTACGTTTTTCTCAATATAATTTAAAATAATACTTAGATTCCTATTAAAAAAAAGGAAGCATTCGCCAAAGCAGTTTGAGAATACAGATCTTTGGCAATAAATGAATTCCATTTGTTACAAAAGAATCATTTTCTAATCAAAGGTAATGATTTTTTATTTAAAAGAAAACGAATCGAATGTGCTTGAAGTAAGTTTCATCGTATTATGAGAATGGCTTGCTGCTCCTCACCAGCAGATAAGAAGTAGAAGCAGAAGTAAATGCACTCTTATAAAGTATATATAGATCCCTCCACTCTCTCTCTCTCTCTCTCTCTCTCTCTCGCTTTTCCTCCTCTTGGTTTCACTTGCACTCTATAAGAGCCGAATTTCGCGGATGAAGGAATTCATCCCTTTGGTTTGCAGCGACGAGAGCTCCTGCTGATTTCCTCAGGGGAGGATATTCGTGCGAGACCCTATTACGCTAAAATGGAAATATTCGCGGCCATTACGGGGCCGAGGCCAAGCAGTGCTAAGAAACGAGTGGAGAACAAGATGAAGCAGGATAAAGAAATGAAAAGGCTGCGAGGACCGGCTGAAATATCGTTGCACTGAAAAATTTCTTTTGTTACATAAACCATTTCTGCATGGCAAGAACGCAAAATTCGTTGCTTTATTTATCGCGATAATCTATAATTTTAGAAAGTTTAGCTAAAGTTTAAATCAAGATCGCATCGACAAAGTGAACCAATTATAATGGTTTATGCCGTGCAAACTATAAAAGTAAAATCGAATTTCGGGTTTCAACATTAAAATTGAATTTCCCTTCTCGTAATAAGTAGGGGATGATTCTAAGATACCATCTGTAATTATTCAACGTCTTGAAGGAATGGCAAGAGGTAAATTATCTTTAATAATTTATTTAACACTATAATGATATCTATACCACTATGGATATCATTTTATAAAAATGCAGAGACATTTTCTCATATTTAATAAAATAATTATTGCCATAAATAAAGAGCCCGTTTCAAACTTATTTTATCTTTACGACAGGTTGTGCTTGTATGAGTATGAGCGCGACTGCTTCAAAAATCGACTAAGTTTGTACAGCAATTATTATCATAAAAATCATGAGAAAAATTTTGCTCCCTATCCAAGAGTGAATATTATAAATTTATACAATTACGTAGATAGATCTGCTTCGATAACAAAAAGTAAACAATATTTTCTCGTGCCAAAAACAATTTTTATTTATATCCGAATTTTAACGTTCTTAATATATTCACATTGGCAACTCTCCTCAGCAGATTACCAAAACCGCCAACACGTTTCTATCAGATTCATATGGAACGAGGTGAATAAGACGATTTCAATTTAATATAAAGCTTCATTCGTACAAATTTACTATTTATTACAATTTAACAGTAGCTCAATTGCATATTAATTTTAAAGAATAAAACAAATTTACACTACCCGTTTTGATTAACTTCAATGTTAAAATATTAAAACCAATTTATTTTAATGAATGAAGGGTAAACTTATTTCACAAGCAGCTATAGAAATTAATTGAATGAACAAGCGCATTAATGGTACAATGATAAAGTTATTATATTTTATAAAAATGACTTCTGGAAGGAATTAATAAAAAAATGTAAAATTTACGTGAATGAGTTAAATTTGAGTCTGTATAAAGTTGAAAAAATGAAGAGAAATGATGGAAGATGGAGAGCTAGAGGAAGAGAGAGAGATATAAAGTAGAGAATATGCGCAAACCTCTTGTAACCAGGAGCAGAAGGAGGGAAAGAATGAATGAAAGAGAGAGAAATGAATATTCTTGGATCCTGCCGAATCAGCGTCACTCCACACCTATTGCGCTTCCGTACAAGTATAATAAATCCTTGGCTGCCTAGCTTGAGAAGAATTTTAGATTATAATACTTTTAGTCTTCAAAGAGAGAAGGGAAGAGAGAGTTCTTCATTACACCCGCAAAAGCAACGGGGAGGGAATGGATAAAATGTCGGAAAGTAAGAGAGTAAAGGAGGCTCATAAAAGAGGATTCTTTGTTTTGAAATTTCATTTCTTCACTGCGAGAAAGAAGACTTAAATTACTTTAATAAAAGACGCTTTTCAAGGTTTACATGTCAAGTGTCTTATTATTGCAATTACTCGAGAGGGAGCTGAAAAATAGTACCATCTCCGACGATTATCAAATACAACTCTATTGTTATTGAAGCCCGTTGAAGGCAGTTGTTTTTTCTTAAATTATTTTAATTAAGTTTCGAGCGCTCGGTATTAGCCTATCGAGAATTAACTCTGGTGAATCAAATTAAAGCGACATGACACTATTCCTTATTCCTCGGGGCAAATCCAAGTGCGTTCCAAATTCATCGAATACATACGTATCGGAAAAAGTAAACAACATTTTTAATTACCTACATATCACCGAAGAAGGCAAGTGAAGGAAAAGCTCTCATTAGTTAAGGCAACAGCGGTAATGTGCATTTCGCTAATTTGGCTGAAAATGTTTCTTTTGAAGAGAACCAAGAAAACAAGGAGGTAATTTCTCTAGTCGGCTGACAAGTCCTCCTTTTTCCTTTCCTTTACTCAGTTATTCTTGCGGCGCGCATTTTTTCACTTGGCATAACACACCCGAGGAAACTCCGGAACAATGAACTGCCGCCTCTCGCCGACTCGTCACGGCAAAGTACGAAAGACAGACTGCTGAACGAGGATCGCCTCGCGGAACCGGAACGACAAGTAATTTTCGACTCCCGCTAATTCTCCTACCGAGTTTCAACCCTCTTGGCAAGCAAAAAGCGTCTAATCTGCCGCTCCATCTTGTCGCCCACCCGTCAAATGACACATGCCAAAATTGCTTCTAGGTATTTTTCACGTGGCAATGCATGCAGGAATGCCTGGAAATTCTTATACTATTATCAGCAGCGAATGGGACGGCATAATTTCCGGTCTGAATAGATCTCGCGCACAGCCCCGGGAATTGAGTCACTTATTGATTGTAAAGTGAAAAGTGGAAACGAATTAGGGGAAGCCCCGGCTTAAAGAAATAATTAAAAATTCTTTGTACGCTGAACAAGTGTATGATTAAAATTGCTTGCGAGAATGGAGAGCTGCTCGATAAGAGGGAGCACGAGCTGGATATGGAGACTTTAAAAATTGGAAAAAAGTGCCAGTCAGCATATGTCAAATGGCAAAGTTCAGTCATAAGTTGAGATTTTACACTCTGTAAACTTTTTTAATATAAATTTAAAAGAATTCGAGGGGATAAATTTTTAATTTTCGCTGCTGAACTGTTTTCGATTTGTCTCTCAGAAAGACAGTTAGGTGCTCGAACAGTTAACAGTTTGCGGACGTCTAATTCCGCGACTTACCACCGGTTCTAAAAACAAACTAACACAAACAACGAGCGATAAACAAAGATGTAACGAAGTTTCATTTCCGATACGTGCCTGGCAATATTTTAATCCCGCGTACTTGCCAAAGGCCACTCGTGGAGCCGACAATAAGGTCCGCGATAAATTTGACGTTTTTCTCGACGAGCGTACAATTTTCCTGTACACGTGCACAACAACATTCCTCGGCTCGGTGTACCACGTACATTGTGTAAACGCACAAATGTACGCTGCATGTAACTTTGGTCAACCACTCGCGTAAGCGCTGCGCTAAAAAACAAATGCGTATAATCGCGCGCGTGAGCACACACACGCGCACGCGTGCAAGCGCGCGCAGGATGCAGAAAAATATTGGAAACTCATCAGCCTGACGTGTCGTGCCCGACGGTGCGCGCAGTTTCTTCGCTTTTTTCATCCCCCTCTCGGGCTCTCGCTTTATCTGTCTGGCTATCCATCTATCTCGCTCTTTCTTTTCTAGCTACTCTGGTATAATATGAAAAGTTGGCATCTCTATCCCTGTGCCACTCGCCTTTAATTCAATCCACGGGCATGACGTATGGCCCGCTCGTGTGACACCCGATATCGCCCTCCGCGCGCGAGCAAACTTCCTCTATTTTATACCCCACCCCAACCCTACATTCGCGTCGTGCGTAGTTCTCCTCTCTTATTTTCGCTTCCTGTCTCGCTCCATTCTCCCTTGTCTCAGTCACTCCCACTTTGTCTCGCAAAGTCCAGAACCGCGAAACTTCGTGGTTCCTTTGCTACTTTTAATCGAATCGAGAACGGAAGCGGCGAAGACATGGAGAAAGAGAAAAAAGACGCAGAAGCAGCCTTGGGATTCGTCAAAATTCTAAATGCAAAGAGTTTTGTGTTCTTTTTTTTATTTTCATTCGATTTTAGTCTCGAAGACCTGCCAGATCGACATTCCATTTCTCTAACTTCCTCGGAGAAGTGGTCGACTGTGTATTTTTCCTTTCACTCGGTTTCAATTACCTGCTCACTTGCCAATTATTCGTGAAAAAATTATCAACTTTACATAAGCTAATCAAAGTATTTTAAGAACACTGTTCATTTTGATAAGTTAAAGGAACCGTTAAGTATGCCGAACTCTAAATGACTTTTATCTATATTAAAAGTTTTGTCTTTACAGTCTCCTTTCCGCAAATTAAGTTAGATATATAAGTAGATATGTTAGTATATTTGTTGGATCCAATCTTACAGTCAACATTTATTTCTTTAAAAGTTTCAGCCACGTTAACATTAGGCATGATTATTTCCTTAAATTATACAATGAAATCCATTCCAGAATCATCTGTTGAAATTTGAATTCACTAGATCATAATAATCAACAAATTCCTTCCCGTAAAAGATTTTTATTGGCATTTTTTCATAATTTTAAGAGCCTTATTGAATTATTATTTAATATTAAATTTTAACGAAATTAAATTTACAATGTTCTGAGAAAAATTAAATTTTTCCTCCGCTGCAGTTAAGTTAGATAATTGATTTAAGATTAAAATGAAAATCCCTTAATTTTCAATTTGAATACGTGAATTTGAATATGAAAATACCTTTAATAATTTTTCCAAAAAATTATACCGATTCACGAATAAAAAGACCGTTTCCTCCGTCGAAATTCACTTACGTATTACATAAGCCAAAATATCACTCTAAAAAATTACTTACAATTTATAAATTGAAATATAATACGTTTTATAATTTCAAGAAAAATTGATAAATCATATTCAAATAAATATTTTAAACAATTAAAAACAACAAGAGTTTCGCTACTTAAAAACTATTCAAGGGGAAAAGCTTTTAAAAGAAGAAACAACTCATCCTATTGAAACATTTCGAATTGCTTTACCACACTTTCCATAAGTTCACAAGATACATAATTTAACTTTAATCAATTAACGGACGCGTCTCTTTGAACAAAATTAAATACTTGGCATTATTCTTCCTTAATAAAGTCGTATTACGGCTTGTATTGAAATAAAATATTCTCCCAAGCTGTTTGATATTGCAATGACTTCATTTTATAAGGCTATGCCCACAAGGCATCTAACAACTGACATTCATAAATCGACGCGAGGCCTAAAACTAAAATTGTTTAACAAGATCAAACAGCGCTGAGACAATAAAATTCAATACCGCGGTACAAGTAGAATTATAATTAACGTTATCGATTTGACTTATCCATTACGTCACGATAAGTCACGTTACCAATGCATTGCACGTTATTATTTCGCTGACGTAAGTGATTTTTTAAATATAGTCAACTCAGAATCGGGTAGCAAGGAGAGCGATAAAATAAGTTCGAAGTTTGCATACGTTCTGCATTAGGTACCAAAGGTGCATTCGAATCGTCTTAGTTCTTGTTTCTATCTTGCCCTCCTATAATACTTGGGTGGCGAATAAAGACACGCGAGCGGCAGCAAAAACAACAAAAGCACTTCCCTCGGCCCTTTTTGCCTTCCCCTCTTACTCTTGTTCTCGACCCCTCTCGCTCTCTCTCTCTCTCTCTCTCTCTCTCTTTCTCGCGCTATCCCATCCACTCCCACTCCTTGTCCTTCTTTCAGCTCCGCACTCTCTCCCCCACCCTCTCACTCTTTATTTCTTTTTTCCTCCTTAGTCCTCTTGTCGAAGCGATCCAGCAAAATGCACACACACTCACCGATAGCCTGCACGGATAAAATTGCTGCAATAAAACTACCGGCTTGACTGGCTCCGACTGGCCGATTCCTGCCTTCGTCGACGCGACGGACAGCGAATGTACGTGACGCGTTGCTGTAGGCTCTTCTTTTGTTTCTTTTTTTTGCTCGGTACCTCACCATTGCGGTAAGTAGTGAAAGAGAAAGAGGGAGTGAGAGCAGAAGGGGAGGAGAGATCCAAGGTGGACGAGCTGCTCAGGCTTCTTCCCTTTTTTCCTTTTATCCCGTCCGTCTTCTGCGTCGTGTTTTTTCGTTTTTTTATTCTTCTCATTCTCTTATTCTGCTGGACTTTCAGGGGCGAATCGTTTTCATGCAGCGAAACGCTTGCCGAGCATATAGAGTGCAAGTCCGAGGAGAGTGAAAAGCGGAGAAGCAGAAGGAGAAGAACTAAAAGAAGCCGGAGCATATGGGGAGAGAGATGGGCCACGGATAAAGAAGGAGAGGGAAAGTGAGGGAGGCCAGCAGAATACACGGGACAAAAACATGTAATTGAACCTCAATCAGATCGGCGATGGGCGCTATATGCGTTTACGTATATGGATGATCTGTGGCGGGAGATACGGATCCCGCGAGCGCAAGAAGTTGAAGTTCCTCCTTTTCTTCTATAAGACTGTCTATTACAGAGCGATAACTCTTTGTTTGGTCTTTTCGAGTGATTAAGACGCAACTCTTACAAAAACTATGAACAATGCGTCCTTATGGAAGTGGATTCAACTAACTTTTTATTCGAGAAATCTATTCAGTGTAATGATAAAAAAGTCCTTTGCATTCATCGTCAATTAATCAATGTTCTCAATGGTTTCTGGGCTATATTGTTAATAATAATAATAATAAACTAAAAGAAAGTCCAGTTGAAAGCGTTGTTTTCTAAATTCTGAATAATTAAGGAGCCGCAATCGTTAATTTGACGCGCAATTTCGAATTTCGACGAATAAAGAAAATTTTTATATTTCGTTGTTCAGTGACAACATTGTCAACCAAATGATATTTATCGCATCATTAGTTTGTGTAGCTGAATTAGATAAAGACTCATCTATTATAAGCTACGAACCTAACTAATAATGCAAATTCAGTTTCAAGCATCGACTCCATCTGCTGTTTCATTTGAAATTTTTACCTACGCTATTAATAATTTTTACGCTTCTAGATTGGTGACGAGTTATCCATAAATTGATCTAGGAATATCTTTTAATCACTTTCCATAAATTTTAAGCGTCTCAAAATTACTCGCATGGCAATTAAAATACGTCAAAAAGTGGCAATAACATAGACTTGTGAAACAATAAATATCTTGTGCCAAACAAAATGACAAATTCGTATTAACTCTTAACAAATAGGGTTTGATAAAAAGCAGAGCAGCTATTTATATAAATTTTTTAGATAAGAAGCAATATTTATGAAGTAAATTGACCTGAAAAACCAATGCGGTTTAATCGTTTGTGAAACAAAGATTTTTATCGCCCAAGCACGAGCTCGGAAAATTAAGATCTGACTTTTTAAAGACTTAAAAAAAATTTAAAAGCAGAGCAGAAGATAAGAGTGAAATGAACTGAGTGTGAATAAAAGAAAGAAAGTACGTAGGAAGGAGGGAACGATGCGCTGCAGGCAAGAAGGAAAGAAGCTGCCGTGAAGGTAAAGCGGGACATCGATGTGACGCTTCTAGCGCAGAGCGGTGACCGCAGCAGTCTCTTCGTCACTCGGGATAAGGAGTGAGGGACTCGATCGAGAGGAAAGGAAGGAGGCGTTGCTGCTGCTGTTGCTGCTGCTGCTCTCTCTCTCTCTCTATCTTTTTCCTCTTCGATGTTATCCGATCGTAACGTGTGCTACACGAAGGGTGTGGCTTTTCACGGCCACTTTTTCGATAGGAGCAATCTATTTTCGCTTTACTTATCGGTTATCTCTCGCGGCCGCGTGTACCTGCGAGTGCGCGCGTGCGTGCACATACGCGTGTGCGTGTGCGTGCCTGAATTAGTATACTTTTCCTTTTTAACTTTGTTTTAAAAAGAAGTAAGAAAAAACAGGAATGAGAATGCAACTGGGGAGCAGCAGCAGTGCGTATTTTCTTGAAACTAAGAGATTAATTACCCGTTATGCAATGGAATGCTGTTGCTCGATGCGGATTAGTCGATTTTAAATTAGAACAGAGTTTGCGAGAGAGTCGTAGTTATAGAGTATCAACATGCGGGAAAATCAATAGCATCATTTGAGTAAAATGCCTGTCCAATAATTCTAACAATGTAAATCTGCAGACGGAGTTAAAGAGGCCCTAGGGTCGTAGCTATTTGCAATGGCTATAGATTCTTGGTCAATTGAAGTTGCCATCGATTTCAGGTGAACCTACTTTGACTGCAGAATCAAATAATTTGCGAAGAACTGGACTCCGGACTCTGGACGTGTGTTAAAAAGAGAATTTCTGAATGTGAAATAACATTGAAGATTAATAAGCTTGGCTAGTCGTTTAATTGCGAATCCATTATGGCGTTAAAAAATTTTGTATTTTTATGTTTAGATTATTTAGGTATATGTATATGTGTATATTAAAATGGATTGAAAAGATATCGTGTGTATGCTCCGGCGTGTACCGTCACTCAGAGTTGATCCATAAAATTAATGTTTACAGTTACGTACAAGAGGATAAATAAAGCTAATAGCTATTATCGAGTATTGAAAGGGAAAATTTTTACGCAGTAAACCTATTCAAAGAAATGTAAAGAAAAAGATCTATTAAATACATCCCGAAGTAGCGGCAACTCATTACAGTCTTTTTTTATTTCATCTTTCCTTGATCTTGCCACTTTGAAAGCATATTATAGCTGTACTGCGGGAAAAGGACTCGTGCGTTTACTTTCTCCCCCTCGTTTCCCTAGATTGAAAATTATTCTGCAGTTAATGCCATTAAATAGAATCGAACTTTCGAACAATCACGATTGAAAACATGTTATTACAACCTTTTACTCGAACCTACGCCCTCCACCTAATTTACCTCAAGGCAGCTGCTGTCGATTCTCGGTTAATCAACGAATAATATATACTTCTGTAATTTTGCAATATTTTTCATCAAGAATCGCACTGAAATTTATTGTGTGGAGAAGAAAATTTTTTTCTTGCAACGAGAAAGTACACCTCACACTTCTATAGATCAATTAGATAAATCGAGTAGAATAATAAAAACGATTAATTGCGCGCTACGATCGCACCGTAATCTACAATATTTATAATTATTTATTGATCTGCTAAACTAAGTGAATTGGAATAAAACTGAAGTGCATAGGAAAAGGAGCAAACGATTTATTTTATTGTTATGTGATGGTTTATAATTTCTATGCGGTTATAGACTTGATAAAACGAGAACGTACTTTGAGCCAGGAAAATATGATTGGATTTTACAAGAGGGCAATATATTTAGGAAAATGGTGAAATAATAGTTTTAATTGCAAATAATAAGTGATTGATCAAGTTATATAATACATTTACTAGGGACGTGAAAATGCTTTTTAACCGCCGCGGCTTATTAGCATAAAATATTAATTATCCTACGTATATATTAAAATGTTATTTCGCAATTCGCATAAAATCCAGCTACAATTTTAAAGCATTTTTATTGTAAATAAAAATTTTAATCATCTTTTGCCATGAATTTTGCTTACAAGCTAATTATTTAAATAGCCAGTGAAAAATACGCCAAAACGATTATGGCTAGGCCGTAAAAAATCGACCGTAACTCAACGATAATTTGACACTTAATTGATAACCAATTCGCCGTAATATTCTGGAAATTAATCCATTGAGTGGTCAACCTTGTTTTTCAGCTTCATGAACTTGATTTCATGTCGAAAAAGGGCTCAGCTATTGATTGGATTGAAACTTCAATCTTCAGAAAAATTTAGAGCGCGGCACCAGAGTTCTAACATATAAAAAATAGAGTGCCAGTGGAGTTTTGCAGCCGTTCCTCCTTTTCGCTTCTCCAGGACAGAAAGCCGCCGTGGTAATGGTAGAACCACTCTCTGCTCGAGTCGAGCAACAGACGAGGTGGAATTAAACTACCGCTTTAATCAATAAATTGTTCAATGTCTTCCGCAGCCCATCGCTCTGGATAACTCTCACAGGCAGTAGCAGCAGCAGCAGCAGCAGCAGCAGGACTATATATACATATATACACATATATATTCGAGCATACGCGCGTGCGCTTGTACGCGTGTGTGCGTGCGGAGCAAAAATAGAAGAACGGCGGCGGCGAGAGAAGAGAAGAGAAGAGGGAGATATCGTAAGAGGGCTCCCTTCTCTCGCTCGCACGCGCACATGTGGGCGTAAGAAGCGTTAAATTGAGAGAGGGAGAGAGACGGCAAACGTACGAGATGCACTTGTTAGGGAGGGCCGCAGCACGGCCTTATGATACGAGATAATGAGCTGCCCCACTCCTCCTCCTTGGCTCTGCGTCGCGTCACGGAGTCGCGCGAAAAGCTGCAGCATCTTTCTGAAGGGTTGAGCGCGTGTCGCAATTATTAATGCTCGTCGAAAAGATGAAGAAACCGAGGCAACTAAGCGGGCCACCTCTCGCTGCCGAGAAAACCCCCTGATGGCTTCAGCTCAGGGGCAACTAACTCCTTTCTACACGATTTTACCGCAACTGACCGTACGACTAATTTTGCAGTTTATTGAAATTCATTGAGAGGTTTAGTCTAATGTCGGAAACTCTGTTATTCAAAAGAGTTTGACTAATCGCATCATCAGGCCTGTGTTTTAAAATTCGCTGACCTTATATGCTAAATATATCATGTATGCGAATTTATTACAGTGATAATCCGAATTAAAACTTTATTGGTTTGAGCTGCGATATTAAAAGAAGTTTAGGAGTCTGCAAAATTCAGCATCGCCATATTTTTTATAGCCGAGTGGTGTATTAACAGGATCGTAAAAGAATATGATTAAAAGAGTACCATTTTTCTGTTTCAATATTTTAAATTAACCATTAACCATTAACCTAAGTCTTAATCCCGTAATTAGAATAATGCTCAAAAATACATTACAACTTTTTCTTGCGGTGTGCAATAATACTTCCAGAGCCGTCGGAGCTTCTATGCCCCAAGATGGCTCTTCTATTTATTCAATTATTTTATTTATTTTTTATTTACCGGTTGTCCAAGTGTAGTGTAGTAATAATTATTACGCATAAGGAAAAACAGTTATCGCGTATAAGAGCTACGTTTATTTCTGAATTTCAAACCACAAATATTAACCGTGAGTCCTAAAGCATTATAAATAGCACGGTATAGTTTAGATATCGATATATCAATTTAAAGAAAATTTTATTCAAATGAAAATCTCGATGCACACGCGCGTGAATATACGACTTACCAACGTAAGAAAGATAAGACAATAATTTTTTATTGCGTAAAACTTTACTACACAGAATATAATGAACAATTTTGGAAATATTTTTAATGACTTTTTAGCCGCAGAAAGGGATTATATAGTCTTAACGCAATACTAGAATTTATATTTTTTCAGAAATGCAGGACGTTTTTAAAACTAATTGATTTTTAATACGAATTCCTAAGCACAGCAATTCATTGTTCTTAATTAGATTTATTTTGAAGCTCTAATCTTTTATAATAATCTTACATTGATCGAGTCAGAACTGGAAATAATTAATTACTCGGGGAATTGGTAAGCAAAAAATCAGCCCATGAACATTTATCGATAAAATTTAACTCAGAAAATTCGTGAAATCTATTATGCAATAATGGCAAATGCATAATATTGAGAAATTCCATGAATGATAAATCAGCTTTGAACTAACACGTTCTACTTTAGATCTAGCAATAGTATTAGAGACATATAACTTCAATTAATAATTACTTATGGAAATAACTATCACTTTAAGAATTTTAGCAGCGGCAAGAACGATTTACAAAATTCATGTTATCATATACTTACGTAATAATAAAGTATCATAAGTTGCGATACGTTGCAAAAGGAAGTTTTCAACTCACCTGTAACAAAATAAATAGAAAACATTAGCGTACTGGTCAATAAAAAAACCAGGAATTACAGTAATTATTTATAGTTTGCTCGTGAATTAGCGACTAGTATTTTATAGAATTAAAATATTAGCTGATGTCGAAAGTTTATTAGTTGATATAAATCGATTTATGTATATAATAAGTTATCGGATTGATTATGTAACGATAATTTGGCGACTGACAATCATCTAACGATTGTCAAAATTGTTACGAGCATTAAATTCCAGTTCTAATAAATAACTGAAAGTATAAGCTACTTAAGTACTTTATTCAATGAAATACATTGTACACGATATGATTAAAACTTTTTAAAAAGCACTAGTAAAATTCGTAAAATTGTTAAAACAAACTCCAAAAAGCATTAACGTTTTCACGCGCATTTAAAGCCTTGATGGTAATAATAGAAAGCTAAGTGCTAGTTTAAATAACATTGCGGTGAAAATACAGATTCGGTAGAATTTATCCTAGAAAAAATTATAGCCGGCACGCAGCAAAAAGAAAGAAAAAGTCAAGAGCAACGATAATTAATTATCCATTTTGGCCACCAGTGCGGCTTCGCAAAAAGTACGCATCTTATAATATAGGTTCTGCTGATCGGCTCGCCTCTTAACTCTCCTGACACTAAAAGCGGTCTTTAGCCCGTAAAACCGACCGAAGACAATAAAAAAGAATAGCCAGGATAAAAGCGAGGCCAGAGAAAAGGTGTGGACAAAATTATTTCGCGGCGAAGCGCGTGCGCGAAAGCGAGGCGTGAGGCGTAAAAATCCCAGCGATACAATGACGGGTCGATCTCTAGACCGCGATCAGCTACTCCGACCCACGCCTTCGCACGAAATATTGGGACGCACTTCTCAACAGAAGCTGAAAGTGGGCGAAAAGAGTGCGCAAAAGGGCCGCGCCGTGCGCATTACCCACATTCGAGGCATGCGGTTGCGTTAGCTCGATAGCCGGGGACAGAAATCAAGAATAAATAAATTAAGCGAGGGCAAGGCGAGTTTTGGCGAGTCCGCGCGCACCTGCTAAGCCACGGCTGCGAATTCTCGATCCGGCCGAGTGAAATCACGCATTGCGCGGGGCCGTTGCGAAACGCGCGTTCTCCGATGGACGAAGTGAAAAAGTCCGGCTAGAGAGGAAGGATGGAGAGAAAAAAGGCGGTCGCGCCGCGGCACTGGACGAGGCAGCGCACAACTCGCTGCTGTGGTGCGATTTGGCTTCTGCGCTCGGACTCTGGCCGCTTGGCTCGAGGTAAAGTGCCACGCATTCGGCGCACCAGCGTCCCCGGCCTCTTCGCTGCTTACGGAGTCTTGCTTGTCGCGCCCGAGCCCGTTAATTATACCTTAATTAATTCTCCTCCTATAATTAGTTTTGTAAAATTAATTTTAATCGACCCGAGCGAGGGACGGGCACCCGACGTATTTATTCGCCGGCCCTCGACGCTCCGCGCAACCCTGCAAAATGTACGATGCGCTCGCTTCCATTTATCGAGACAAATTATGCCGTCTTATTTATAGCATCCGTAAATTTTATCCCGACCCGTGAAATTTAATGTTTGCCTTTTACATGTTGCTTTAAAGCTCGGTCGAAGTGCTCGATCATCATTGATTATAAAATGTAAACGCGTCCCAGTGATCGAGCCAGCTAAGCGAAACCGTTTCCCTGGAAAAACTCCGTCGTCTACGATTGCGTAGTTAAGATACAATTTAAAAACATCGTAAAGCTAAAGGTCAATTAAATTGAGAAAATTGAATATTGCGTTTGGGTAAATTACACGGGAGCGTGATTCGATTACTTATGCGCAATAGGATCCTCCTCGCAAAGGAGCCGAGCGACGCGCTCGAGAAAAGTATTATTATGCCCGCGAAAAATGCGGCTTATCTTGGAAGGTAGGGAAATTGCGTTCACGGCGAAACAATGCCGGGGGAGCACTTCATCGGCTTACGGTGGAAGGCCGCCGCTACTGGTATCGGGTACGAGTACCAGCACTTACAGCCCGCGTTTATAAAAGGGATCCAACATTGTGTTTAATATTATTCACTGTATCAGCGGCGTTTTTAAGTTATTAAATCCGGATTCGCAATCGCGCATATTTTAGGAGATCATAAATAATAATTGGAACACATTAAGTATGGGCATAATAATTAAAGCAAAAATTATCGTGCACGTACATTCGTTAAACAAGCGACAATATGAAAAACTCTCCCTCCACTTACCGAATAAAAAAGACCGCAATACGGCATAGAACGCATAAAGAGAATAATAGCTCTCGAGAACGCATACTGACGGCACGGGGAGCGGGGGAAAACTCGTTTCGAGCATTTTCAACGTCCCCATAAAGGGATCCCAGAGCCACGCATGCGCGTGTGCGAAATTCTTTGGCAATAACTTCATGGAGTATCGTATGACGCCGGGGACATTTTCAATGGTGGTGTTGCGTCTATGGGCGAGTCGAGCCGCACAGCCGCACGGCCCCTAATATGCACGCGTTTACCGCAAATGTGCCCCCTTGCGCCTGCGTTAATCGTCCCAAGCGCGATTCAGACTTCTTTTTCCTTTCATCTCTGCCATTTTGTTCGTTTTAAGAATTTTAACGTTCAAGGGTTAAAAGCCGTTTACGGGATATTGAATTGTGCGTCGAGGCTTTGTAAAAAGTCCGCCTCGAACGCGCGGATCGGACCCCTCGAGATGTTTTGCTGCCCTTGTATTTCGTAATAATAATCGCTCGATGGAGCGCAATTTGTTGTTATTTAACTGGCGCGAAAAACTAGTATCCTTTTTAGGATTGTTGCACGTACAACCCGATGCTCGGCAAAAGACGAAAACAGAATTTTCGACATATTCGAAACATGTTAAATTCCGTATTTTACGTCCACGATTAAGTGCTTGTACGACTTTACGCTTTTTATCCGCGCCAACATTTTTTTCGAGGCGCGATAATTATTCGACAGGAATCTCGGCGAGTAAACGAACGTAAAAGCAATCTCAAGAATATACACATATGTACGTATGTACATGTGGGTCAAGGGTTGCGAAAAGTGGTTGGCAATGACTGTAAATTGAGTTGTCTTCTACCCGTTTTATTTACTATTAATTACCATTAGCATTACTCGCTCGTTTTGACTTATCTTTAACGAATATTCCTGGAGACCTGAGTTATATGCATACTTGTGCGTAGCGCACGTAT
This sequence comes from Platyscapa corneri, assembly GCA_018907185.1. Taxonomy (NCBI): domain Eukaryota; kingdom Metazoa; phylum Arthropoda; class Insecta; order Hymenoptera; family Agaonidae; genus Platyscapa; species Platyscapa corneri. The sequence goes on along the minus strand of JACCHW010000011.1, from coordinate 5,612,861 downwards.
GCAAAGTCAACGCTCCAATGCGAGTTCTTTCTGTAAATATGAGTAATAAATAAATTAATATATTCTCGGATCGAGTTTGCACTGCAGTACTAGAGCATACGAGCACGAGACATACAATAACTTTGTAAATTAATCGCTTTGGGTGACCAAGTAATTAATTAATCTACATGTGCTTGCCGAAGCCCACTAAAATCAGAGCCACACATTATAGCTGCTCGCTTCACTCGTTTGTGCTAATTAAGGCGACAATGGATATGATTAAATTACATGTCTGCAAAGGAATTATAAACGTGCATTATTACCGCTTCTTCTTTCTCAAATATACCGATGCCGATTATTTTTCCGGAAATATTTGTCTTTTCTCTGTTTATTCTACTTGAAAAACGCGACATATATTATTCTTGACACTAGAAATAATATCCAGGAAGTCTTGGATGACTTTACATGGCATTGAGAAAATTGTTGAAGTATTTTCTTCCTTCGAATAGCTCGTAAAAAATAAATTTTATAGAAAAACTGCAAGAATGTGAAACTGAATATCAGAGAATTTTGTGCGAAACCATCATTTATAATTTCTTTATAAAAACTATGCTTCGCGGATAAATTTAATCTCAATGCCTAGTGGGTGCCTATAATGCATAATGCCTGCGCTTTTTAAACGCATTTTGCCAAACGGATATTTAATTTTCATAATTATGGATTAGCAAGTCAATTTGCTTTGATATGCGAATCCATGTTTATTGATGTTGTAATCATCTTAGGAAAGGCAATAATATATATAATAGATACATAACTTTGGCTATTAATTTTCCTTTGGTGAAATCTATTAGTAGGAAATGAGCAAAAAAAAAAATGAATGCAAAATATAAGAGTAATAAACTAACGTTTTATTTCAAAATCATAAAACTAATTTAAAAAAGTATGTAAATATAATTAAAATTATATAATCTTGAATTATCTCTTTCAAATTTATTCCGCTCTTAATTTTACGCTTTTTCTTATATAATAAAGATACATGCTTTCAAGTTTTTCGGAGATGCAACAATCGCAAAAAGTATTACTGAAGTCGACACAAAAACTTATTTGCTTAATAAAAATCAATCCATATTTTCATATTAATATTGCGCTATTTCTCTTAAAGCTGCATAAAATAAACAACTATATACGCCAACATAAATAGGTATTGCGTATTTCTTTCACTTGTATTGAAGGTAACAAACAGAACTAGGAAAACTGACGTGATTGAAAATCGTAGGGTGAGGTAAAGAAATATAAAAATTCTCGATTTCCCGTAAAATTACAAAATGTTACCATAATAATAACAATAATAATTTCGTAGCAAGTAAAATAGAGTAAAAAACATGAAACTTTTAACCGCAAAGATTGATGTAATGTTGCATTTCATGTTACATTTCAACGTCAGCTACTATCCTATAGATAGTAAAAAGAGATAAGATCTCGTCATTTGCAGAAAAACGAGTGGATCGTACCAAATATTTTTATCATGATCGTCAAATCTTGGCATAGACTATTAAGAAAAGTCACGAGCATTATTGAAATACGTGTAATTACGAGCTCGTGTCCTTAGTAATAAAAACTCGTGCCCTTTGTAACCATTGTTATTCTGAAAAATAAGTTATTTATAAAGAAAATTTGCTCTAACTTTCCTATTGTGTGTCGATAGTATTCACAATCAAGACTTTTATTCGTACATTTCTAGTTTATTTACAGGTAAGCGAAAGCTTAAATCGAGGGATTCAAAACGTATTGCGATTATACATTATACTTAAAATATTGCTTTGCTTTTGAAAATTTACTCGATTGCTTAATACGATCGAGTGTTTCGTAAACTTTCATTGTAAGCTTCAATTACGTTTGTGACCAAAAACTAACTTTCATTTTAAAAAACATTCCGACTGCGTTTTAATTCATGTTTCTAATCAACAATTCGACCATTTTCCACTTCACAAATGTGAAATTAAACATCGTAAAAACAGCTGCAAACTCTTTACTGCGTAAAAAATAGCTTGACGTTATCGTGTCATGGTATTTTTTTAAATATCAGAATTCGTCAATAATTGCTCATCGTAAAATCTGATTTTTTTCAATATCGAGGATTATATAAACTTTTGCGTCTTTCGCAATTTCGTTTAAAATGATTTAAGAGAGAATACAAAATCACGGGAAATTAAAAATTTTTATTTTTATGTAAAAGATAAAAAAAGTTTAAATTTAAAGGTAAAATTTATGAATTGTACTACAAAGGTCAGATAAATTCTCCGTAGGGATCAAAAACATTATAAAATGGCAAGCGCTTTGATCATTCGAATTCTGTGTGAGAACTTACAGAATAATCTTTTTCGACAGTAGTTTTTCACCAACAACATTAATCAGTCCTTTTAATATCCGAAGGACTGACAAATTGTATTCACTTTGTCACATTCTATATGCTACATTCATCTTTAGATATTCACTATGACAAGATGATTATACAATTACTTCAATATATTCTAATAGTATTCTTGATTATATTATTACGAAAGCAGTTAATGAAATATTTATTAATAAACTAAGTATTCAATTTGAAATTCTATTCAATGCATGAATAGAGGAAATGTAAAAATTAAATTTCAGCTCCTGTTTAACTCTTGATAACGATGTATAATCATCAAGAATTTTATATAAATTATACGCATTTGAGGCAAACATCTTGCTTGTTGATTACATATATATCGTAACTCTATAACATTTGCCAAATTTTGGTTTTAGACTTTCATAATTTTTCCATTGAAGCATAAAGATATTTTTACCGATATTACTCGAGTATACACAAATTTCGCATTGCGATTTCACGCGAATGGTGCATTTTATACTAAAGAGTTATAATTATTAAATTATCAAACATCAGTCGCGAAAAGTTGAAGTCGCCATAACGAGCGAACATAAAAATAAATCACAAAATGAGCGCTAAGTAGCACGGAGTAAAAAAATGATCGAATAATAAGTGAAATAAGTTAACTCGACGGTTTAAGAATTAATTGAAAAGAATAGGGTCCTTTCGTCATCATTAAACGAGCAACGACAGAAAAATGAACTATGAATGCAAATACACGTTTTCTTCGAGCGCGTTATTTTGAGAAACGGAACGTGCGCTATTTACAGGCATGGGCCGGCGCTCCAAACGTGATATTTTGCAAAATAAGCGGAGCACGGACTAGACAAACAAATTAATTTGCTCTCGCGAATTTGATACACTTTGGCAATATGCCTTTTTTCCAGGCGCGCTCGGTCCCGGAGCAGTAAGCGGAGACACCTCGGGAGGAGAAAAGGCATCCGCGACGGCAATCACGAAGCGCTTAGAGGCGTCTCCGCAAAGCGACCTGGAAGTGCCTCGCTCGGCTCGCCCGAGAGGCAAAACGTAACCCGCTCGAGGAATAATAAGTGCTCGCGCGCGCTGGGGAAACGGGGAAACCCCGAGCGCACGTACGTACGTATACGCCTCCCCAAAGCCCAGCCCAAGTTTGCATGGGAGATCGTTATCGGCTACTCTGCATCTCCACCGAGAGCGAATGGAAGTGCACTCGCGGCGGTCTCGCGAACGTGCTACGTGCTCCCATCAAAAGCAGTGGCCGCGACGCGGTGGGACAGCTATCGGCTCGGCCAATCTGCACTGGGGTCGCCCTCTCTCTCTCTCCCCCTCTCGTCGAGGCTGCGTCTCGCCGCAAGGAGGTTCCAGACCAGGGACGAGAGGCTGCGCGAACTGATTAGAATCATCGGACATCGCAAACATGGGAAAGCGCGGCGTACGCGCAACCGCCGACTCGCTGCTGGAAATTTTCGACTGCGAGTGCCACTCGGCGGCTCTCGGCTCGCAATGGCCCGTGAATTACACCGACGAAGGCTGCCCGAGTTTTGTCGAGGACTAATTCTCGCAGGATCCGGGAATGGGGAGATTCGTGGGACGTAATTAGCAGCGACTTGGAGTGACTTTGAAATAAGCGAAATTCGCACGAGCGCGCTCGAGATAAAGGGAGCTTTCCTCCTCGCGATCGTCTTTCTTTCGTGCAAATCGCAGCCTGAATTTGCTGCAGAACGAGCTTTAATTCTTTTATTTTATCGGGCAGTACAGCTCGGTTATTATTTCAATGGCCGCAAGACCTAAACGAGAACGCAATAAAAGTGATTTTCGCGTTTTTCTTTATTAAATTAATACGATAAAAGGCGCGGCAATTTACGCCTCGCATTTGCTATGTGAGCACCGATAAGCCGAGGAGCTGTGCCACGGCCTTGAAGCCGCAATTCGCTCGCACGGCTGATGCCAACGCCAACCTCAGGCCGCAATTGACTCCGATATGGAGTTCATCTCCTGAGTTTTATGAGTCTGTGTGGACTTGAAGGTCAACGGGAGAGCACCAGACTACCATCCGATGCAACTGCCATAACTCCACGAACGTGCGATTTTACATTTTTCAACGAAACGGACTCGCAAAAAGTTCCGGGCAGCTAATCGATATCGATCTCACATTGCCGATTGACGCGATGCAGTGCTGCTTTTAAAAATTCTTCGCGCGACACCAAAATAACGCGCACGTAAAAAGCGGTTGAAATTTTAAAAAGTTTCTCTTAATATTACCCATCTATGAATGAATCCGACTGTTATATTTTGAGGAAACACGTCCGTAAAATATTAAATTACTTTCGTTCGATAAGCGACAAATTTTTTTCTTAATTCAATTAAAAAATTTATCATATTTTTCTATTATAATTCGAGCATTTGGTCGAGGTGAAATAATAATGCACTTGTCCTTTTTTCGATTAATAATTACGTGTAAAGTTTATTCTAACCAAGTGTAAAATTCTAATAATTCACACGGAAGACCGCAGAATTATTCAATATTGTGCACTCGAATTCTCTTACACGAAATTTGAATAATTTTAGACAATTTTTCTGTATTCCATTGTTGAAATTTCAGAATGAAAATTACAATCGTACTTTTATGTTAAAAACACATACATTAGAACTACACGGAACGTATTATTTTCAGACGCATTCTAAATAATAGGGCGAAATTTTTTTATACTAGACGTGTTTTAAAGTTACAAAATTATACATCTTTTATACAGTTTCGTGTTCTTATGCATACATACAAAGTATAAAGTAAAATTTAACGAGCAAAATTTTCTAGTATTGCATTGGAAATTATTAATGAAATAATATTCAAACAAGGCTAATTTGAATTATAAACCAAACGAGGCTTAAATATATTTTCTCAAAAAAATATTTAATGCAGAAATCATAAACGAAAGCTTCCAAATTGTCGCGATTCACTTGTATTTCAACTAAATTTTAAAGCTTGTCGACCCACGCCGAAGATCGCCAAGGTCTTCTCAAAATTATAATGCTATTAGGTATATAATTAATTAATTAATTCGCCCTAAATTGAAGATTATATTCAACTAAGTGTTGATATTCAGGAAAGTAAAGAGAACTTGCTATTTTTACACCGAGTGTTTGCACAGTTGAAATCTATTTGAAAACATTCTGAGCGTCGATTCTTAGCTAATGTTCTGCTCGGACATTGTGTTCGTAGATGTTTGACTAACACAAGATACTGGATTACTTCTCTGAAGTTCCCTCTAATTGAAGAATCAAACGAGAGCCATTCCGGGTAAAAGTGAGTCTGCCAAAGGGAAACACGACACGTCCACTCACACTTTCTCCTTTTCTCCTTGACACTAATAGCAATTAGCAGATTTTTAATTTAAAGATGGTAAAGCGAGTCTATTGGCGAGGGACAGGTTCGTGCGGTCCCGGAGCTCTCAGCGAGCCATAAGAAGCCATCCGTTCGCAATTACGCGTGGTCCGATCGATCCTCGGATGAAATTAGAGCTCCGCAGCAGCAACAGGAAGAGCCGCCGCCCATGTGGAGGACGCGACGACCCGAGAATCATCGCAATTGCAGCGCGTGCTAATTGCCGGTGATTGCGCTTATCCGCGAGGCGAAACTTGACTTGCACGGGGTGAGCGCGGCTAAGGCGAAACTTTCATCTTTGCGCGAGTGAGAGAGACGGAGGCCAGGCTCCCTTTACGCTCGGCGCGACGTTTGCACGAGCATTTTTTATGGGAGATCGATATCTTCGCGAGTGGCAATAAAGTTAGTTAATTCAGCTCGTATGGAAAGCCAACGGTGAGGAAATAATCGGAGTATTTAAAAGGTTACGTGGCTTTTTAACAGCTATACTTTACTGCTATTTGTTTAAAGCTCAATGTATTGGAACAAGAATTTACATCGCTAAGTTTTCATTGTCATTTAATAGTTGTTCTAGCGAAATAAAATGCTTTGCCTTGAACTATTATTACTCGAGATCGTGAGAAGCTTAAAATCACATTAAGTGTTTTACGATTTTTGAGCGTGCAAATCCGTAATATTCATTTTATACTTGTACTTAGCGCTTAATTACAAATATTTGTATCCTTTGCTCCTTGAGTAAGCTGTATAAGTATAATTATTATCTGCATTAATTTGCGGGTATTGCAATTGCAAATGCAACATCGACGAATATTTGAAAATAGAACTCTTGTAGAACCAGAGGCACGCAATAGTCTGTACTCGTTAAACTTTTTATACCGATGAAGTAAAAGTTGAAAAATAAATTCCCAAAGTTGCAAAATTACAAGTGCACAAGCGTCTGTAATACGTGTAATTCAACGAAGTGAAAAACCTTTTTTCCCAAAATGCGATTTTGTAACCTTGTCGAATCAATTTTCAAAAATCGAGAGTCGTACTCGTCTTCGTCTCCCTCGAATAATCGACGATTATTCCAAACAGAATTTGACGAACTCAAACGAAAAAAGCGACGGTACTCGCCGAGTGGCCCAAAGGATGCGGCCTTGGCTTCGCACTCAAGATTACCGTCCCGGACTCCGGGGGGGGGGGGGAGGAGAGAGGAAAAATAGCCGATATCTCTCTCGGATCCTCTCCGCGCACCAAAAGCCTTGCGCCATCGATTCTTTTCTCGAATCAGCGGAAATTCATTTTATCGCGAATCGATATTTCCTCGTTTCCTGGAAAGGAGGAAAAGGGTGAAAGACCAGGAGAGATAAAAGAAGCAGAGCCGGCGAAAAGATTGTCGGCGCAGCCCCGGGAAATCATACTCACACACGCTCGTGCGAAGTGAACCGATCGCCGCTCGATAAATACGTGTACACACGCGAGAGCTCGATGTAGCCAATGTCGTCGTTGTCGTCGTTGTCGTCGTGTCGTCGTGTCGTCGTGTCGTCGTGTCGTCGACGACGTCCTTCTTCTAGTCAATGATGTTGTCGGTGAGGAGAAATCCAAGATCGAAAGGACGGATGCCACTACTGCACTTCTCGCGTTTTATTGCATCCTAGGAGAGAAACAAATACTTCGACTTTCGATGCCCTCGGCCTCGCATGCTTCCATGTGTGTGATTTTGTATAGCACATGCGGAATCCAGCCTAGACCTACCATAGTAAAAGATAATAGAAGCCGCGTGTAAGAGGACGTTTGCTATTTTTTCCTTTTCTCTTCACTCCTTCCTTTTAAGACACCTCTGGTGGTCTAGATTTACGGCTGAATTCCTCGTTGCTGAATCCATCGTTCATTTTCCTTTTATTTTCACGATTTCAGCTACCACCTTTTCCGAACAAATTTCAAATTTACTCAACTCCTTTTATTTAAAGAATTACTATTTGAAACTTAGGTAACTGTTCTCAAAAAATCAAGGAGTTAAATTCGATGTAAAGTTGTTAGCTACGTCTAAATTTTCAGGCTATGACGATGGAAAAAGTATAAAAGTTTCTTTGTTAAAAAGAGATATATTTATTGTATACGTATCCACATATTGACAGAAACTACATACATACACGAATAATAAATATTTTTTATATTTATTTATACTTGAAAAGCTGGCTTTTACTAAAAATTAACAGACTTTACCGTTAAAATCAACCTGCGTACTGTATTTCCTTCTGTTCCATTTAATCAAAATTTTTAAACTAATATATCAACAACAACAAAATAATTTTTATGAAAGGCAGTTTTGATGACTTTTATAAAAAAAAAAATAAAAAATCAAGAAATCGTATGAAATTGATTGAGCTAATTATAAATTATCGATTAAACTAATTACTAAAGACACATATGAAAAAAATTAAAATAAAAAATTGAGTTTGCATAAAGCAAAATTAAATTTACCAATAATTATATTTATATAAATACATTATAATGAATGACGACTTTATCTTTTCTTAAATACATTTCAAAATCGTTTTAATGTGTTGTATAATTTTCTGCTTGAGTTTACCAATTATGTATATTTATTAATATGCAAATATTATTTAAATAAGGCAATATACGCACTTTTTACGATGAGTAATTTATTGTGCAAATATTTTGTTAGACCATAATTAATGAATATTGATTATTAGTAACAAATATTTATCGTATTAAATAATTCATATTTTAAATATATTATTTACCATTTCTAGTCAAGCATTTCAATGTTTACAAAAAATAAAAAAAAGATTCATCGATAATATCATTATTAATTTTACACTTATTTGATTAAAGTTTTATTCAGTTACTTCAAATTTACACAAGCATTTTGGTGATGTTCGTTATAAAAAACATATTTATCTACTATCTTTCACGTAAATAAAAAAGAAAAATTTTCTAGAATTTAAACGAATCTTTTTAAAAAGATTTTTAATATAAGAATAAAAAATTCAAGAATCTTGTCAACATAAATTCTATAACAGTGCATAAAATATAATCATTTTTTTATAACAATTATTTTTAAATATAAACATAAATATAAACCAGTATTTTTAAGGTAAAATTATTATATTCATGAAAAAGCACAGGTCACTTTGTTAAAAGGGCACATTTGCCTTACTCTCCTCTACAATTTAAATGAATTCTGAAATAATGATAAAGATATTAAAATTCAAGTGCTTTTCTATATTATTTAAATTTTAGGGTATGATCTTCAGTAAAATTTTATTCAAATAAAATTGAGATCATTATTGATTTTTCTGCTATAAATAATGTATTAAGTTTTTTTAATACAACGTTTCCACATTCAATTAATACTGCAAATTGAAAACTTTATAAAAAATTTGCAGCATTTAAATTGCATTATAATTTATAAAATCGATGTAATTTTAATAAGGTTAAAGAAGTTAATTATCTTAATGTAAAACATTGCAACATAAAATATCTGTACCTTAAATAGGTATCTCGATATTTTCTCGAAAAACTTTTTAATGCTAGCATTTTCTCGCTTTTTCCTTTATTGAAAAGTCAAATTTTTTCTTTTGTCTTTTAAATGAAAACATTATTCTGAATTTGGGATCAGTACAAAACCATACCACAAAGTATATTAATAATGCATTCATTTTAATGAAAACAGAAAAAGTAGAAAATTAAAAAGTACAGAGACGATTGAATTTTTCATATAAATGAGTTTGTGATGAAAGAATACAATGTGACATATTAATAATTATTCGCTCTAGCACCCAAAGAAAAGTTTTTTCCGGACGCAGAATAAAATTTTGTATTCTGCTGAAAATAACAATTCTATTTATTTTCAAAACAACAAAAGCATTTGTACGGGCCAAACTTGGGTTACAATTGTAATTTCGAATGCATTACCATGTATAAAATTAGATATCACAATAAGCGAAATCAAGAAAATCTATTATCCACTACCGGCTCGCACACTCGTAGAGTCGCAACAAGTCCAGAAATATCGCTACGATACATAGTTGACGAAGACTATTTTTATTGCGCAAAATCGAACAAGATCTCGTAGCCGTCCATTAAATTTTGAACTCGCCTCGAGTGGTCTTCGAGTAACGGAAAAATGGTGCGAAAACCAGGCAACATCAAGCGGTAATTAGTGCAAGTCGGGAGTCGCTTAAACTCCCACCGAATCCTGTCATTTCGCGCGCTTCGTGCCGACTCGCCGTGGGCAGTTACTCACCCACGCCATTTAGGCCAAACGCTCGAGCGGGTAATCGCGGCGGGCAGACGATCGCGAAAATAATTGCAGCGGCCCGCGGACGAGGAGCGATTTATCAACGGAGACGGGGTATCGAGTTGCACGCGGAGTTCGTTTCCCGTGATGCGCAAGGCTGATGGAGCGAGTCGGGGAGTCAATGAACGGTCGGGAATCGCGCGGCAGCGGCCTGAACTTGACTCGAGCCAAGGCGAACCAAGAGGAGCCAAGAGGAGCCAAGGGGATAAGAAGAAACGGCAGGAACAACGTACCGTTACGCTCGCGCGGACCGATCGACGTACTTCCGGCCTCTCGGGTCCCTCGGCGCACGCCTTTTAAATTAATTTCCCGGGGCCATCCGCTCCGACCGCGATCGGCGCGGGAAATCCTGCCGAAGGAGCTTTGTTGGTCGAGCGCAGCGCGATAACTTCTCAACGGCTGCGACGGGAATTATGATGGCTGCGACGAGACGGAGGAGCATTCCTATCTCGGAATTCGCGCGCCGCCGCTCCGGCCATTATGAAAATCCAATTACGCGCGGCTGAAACATAAACCGACTTTGGCCAAGAAAAATTAACCGGAGGTACCTCCTAAATGCTGGATCGACGTGGTCAGAATGTCGAACGCTCGCGCAATGCTCTTCAATTATTTATTTATTTGTTCTCCAAACGGCTGGCTAATGCTTGTGATAAGCTTTTACTGCATAATAATCGTTATCTATTTTGATTATAATCACAAAATCGTGAAATCTACAATTTCATTTCGTCATTATGAAATAACGCGATTCAGTGCGTGTGAATGGTTTTTTAATTTTTTTAAATACAGGATAATTATTGACTCGATTAAAGTTCCTTGTCGTACCCTCGTGATTAATTACGCGCTAAATGATTTATCCATTGCAGCATTCAAAGGCTATTCGAAAAGCTATCGCAATAACGAATTGGTTTTATTTCATCTCGTCTCTAACGAAACGTGTCCAATCCAATCTTACAATGTCAAACGTACCAAACTCTTCGATATCAAAGTTATTTTCTGCAAACCGTATTTACGGAAAAACATTTAGATTGTTTCAAGCAGTGCCCATCGAGCGCTCACACATCGCTGGACAACAATTGAAATTGCGAGGAAAGTACGAAATCGACTTGAAAGTACACAAGTGCTTAATTCAATTTACTTATCAAACAAAGTTCAACATTGTTTCCTCCTAACGCATAATTTTTCACACTGCCAAGGCAAAAGCTTTCCTTTTAGCTGTCGCGCATTATCTTAAATGCTGCATTAAAAAATTCCCCGTACAATAATGAAGCCGTCTTTCCGAACATTCAATTAACTCGCATCCCTTTCGTTCGATCGATATTAAATGTTGAAGGAATTTTATTATCATTATTCGCCATCCTTACTTCATTATCATATTTGCGCTTCGCAAGGTCATTCATGTGGCAAAGCGTAAATGACTTGGCAGATTCTTTATAACGGCCATTTTATGAGTGTGAAAACCAACAACTCCCTTTGAGAACGCTGGGTTGTTTCAAGCCGAAAATCTGAAATTCATTGGAGAAGCATCGACAGTTCGGGGCCTATAATGGAGATTTTCCCGGTGCATGTGCACACAAGCACTCGGTATAAATGCATGGTTTAACGTCGCACGCATGCATTAATGCGCAATAATAAAGTGAACATAACAAGGGAGAAGATAAAAAGGCATCCGATCACCCGGGCGCGCGCCTAAATGCGAATTATGCGCGATCGACCATCTTGTTACCATTAATACACGAATACCCGCAAGGGGTGTACGTGCACGCGTGTGTTAGGATGTACGCCACCGCGTATATGTAGCTGGAGTCCAGAGTTGCGTGCACGAAGTTCGCGTTCGGCGGCGGCGGCTGGCCGATTTTCGGTTCTTATTGAATTTCCCCGCACGACGCGCCTCTCGGCCGTGAAATCGATTATGGCTTCAGAATGTGGATGTGCGAACGCATATATACGATCTCCCCGTGACCTCTTTTTCCTTTATTCTCTTCTGCTCTTGGAATGGTTTATAATAGGTCGATCGTGCGCTTTTTCGCGACGCCGATTTCGACGATTTGGTTCGAGCTGCTCGATTGACCCCTACTATAACTACGCCAGTACATAAAATTTTTTCCCCCTGCGCAGTGTCTTTGCTTTCAAGTTTTTCCTTTTGCGAGGTTTTTCACCAAGTGGAAATATTCTCGAGTTTAGCCATGCGGCGCTTATATCGCATTGGAAAAGTCGAATCAGTTGCTTGTCGGATAGATACAAACCACAATACTTAATTGGATAAGAATTAATCTTAAAGTGCTTGGATTTTTGCAGAAACGGTGTTGCAATTGTGTACGCGAACGCTGCGGAATTTACGCGCATCGTTTAAAATCCCTTAACCTCTGCATTTGCTAAACTGGACTAAATGAATCAAAATACATTTGGAACGAGTCGGCGCAGCAAACTATGACCAATTTCATTAACGTTTAGAAACACGGAGTCTCGATTAAAACAGCGAGACTATATATGCTCGCGATAACCAGTTGAGAGTATTAATTTATAAATATCACGGCGTTAACTAGCAAAAGCTACTTTATTTACACAATTTTAATATTTAACGTTGATTTACTCTGCAAGCGATCGTCATCTTAATCGTTTTCGTTGCACAGCTGAACTCGTATATCATGTGCTTTGAATAAATTTAATATTATTTCGTTGTGTTTCGATATTGATTTCAAATTCTTGCGCTTATATTACCGCTCGTAGGAAAGATTCATTATGTTATAAACGCCGGCTTCGGCATTAACGAGATCAATTTCTGACGCATTGCTGCTAAATACCGCCAGACTTCGACTCTCGGCTGTCAAAGCAATTTGCCGGTCCGTGGAATATTTCCGAGTAAAAGATTGGACGACCATTTGAAGTTTCGCGTGTCCCTGCCAGAAAATCATCAGGCGAGGCGCTCGGGCAGTTTTATCATTTTATCATCCGCTCCGATCCTAGCTATTAACACTATTACACTCTACAATCGTGATTTCGAAGCCTTCGACTCATTTGGGCACGACACCTCCCACGCTCGCGCTCGGAGTTTGGAATAGCTACCCTCGGCTCCAGCGCCTTACTGGCTCGCCACCCACGTACCTGCCCCCGCCTCCGCCCCGCTGCCCGCAAACATAAATAACGCTATCAATTAAGCCCTAAAGCAGCAGTCGCGTGTAGCGCGGCCCAACAGCAGCCGCTTATTAAAGACGTCCTTATGCAGGAGCACTGCAGCTAATGTGGAATACGCGACAGACACGCCAAGAGAGACTCCGGATACTCCGAGCAGCAGCTACGTGTACTCTCCTTTTCTTGTTCGCTGGTTAACGTGTTACCTTTTTTCTCCCCCCTTGGCTTCTGCAACTGCACTGCGGCCTCTGCGGGGCTCCGTTTTCACGCAAACACTTTGTCGTTTCCATTCTCTTTATGTGGCCATGCACTCGTGTGCGCGCGCATCCGCGTTAAAGGGCGCGAGCGTGTGTGTAGGTGCATACGGATGAGAGCGAACGAAGCGCAGAACAAAAGTGCATGCCCCTCGGGTTGGGAAAAATTCGCGCGCATCGTAGGTCCTTGGAAGATTTTCCCGTTACTCGGAACGATGCGTTCATTTTCGAGACGCGTAATCGCTTTCGAGTTGCCAATTAAATAATTAGAACATTTTTTCCATCGCGAAATAAATGCAGAGAGCACACTTTATATGGAGGAGAAGAATGTGTTATTACGTTAAATTGCCTTATGAAAAAAATTACTGTTTCAATTTTCTGCTTTTGTTAATAAGCTGCTTAAATGTTATTAATTAGCGTCATAAATGTTTTGCCGTTTTTTAATTTGCTCCGAGTTACAATTAATGCGTCATGCGTAGTATGTTGATGCGCGCGGGTTTAATCAACTTTAATCAAATACAAAAATAACAGTCATTCGCGGGGAGATTGAATCTTACAAGTACAATAATACAAAATTGAAAATAAAAATCTTTGTCGAATACAACTTTTTTAATATAATTTTATCGCATGACGCTCGAGAAAATACTTTATTGCTCGGTATATAATTTAATGATTGCGCGAAGAAATTGGTGCGAGTAAAGGAGGTGAGGGATTGGATCTCGATGTGCACGACCGGCCGTCGTAGCATGACATTCCCATGTGTAGTTTGTTTTATTCATTTAAGTACATTAAACTTGAAATCTTTTGCGATGTGCGAATGCGATAACACACAATGAATAATAGCTTAATTATGTAGTTACCTACCGCACTATTACATTTACTACTCCATTAACCGGATAAATTGTATTTTGACGAAAATAATCAGATGTACACTCTCTGAGCGTTTGTTCTCAAAAAGCAATTTTTCCCACTCGATTAGAAATCGTAGTAATAATGAAACGCGGCTGATAATCCATTGATACTAATCGCTCCGAAACCTCGTGTAATTTCACTCCAACTCCATAAGAAACGGGAATTTACAACCTCGAGGTTCGGAACAGCAAACTGTGTTTGTAAAAGTCTTATTGGACGCAACGCCTCTGCATAATAATATACTGCATTTTAAAATACGAACGAATAGATTGTTGTACCCGTCGTGAAAGTATCGTCAAAGTATTCAATAAGAACTTTGAAAAAACACGTGAAAACGCTGGGTACGTAGGCGAGTATACAAATACACTTTATATGTTCTAAACCATCGAGCAATTAAAATTTTATTAGCGTTTATAATCCAAAACGCAAGGAAGATTATGCGGTTGCGCAGCTATAACGTAATACAGTTTAATATATAATTACATTTTAAATTAATTAAGAGTTGGGAAATATGGGATTAATTGGATTATAGCTCCGTTATTTAAGGCATTCTTCTGTACAACGAAAAATTCCGGTGAAGGAAAAAGACAACAATGAAAATTACCGCGGCATAAACGAAATATGTTGCAACCTCATAAATATAAAATTGCGATGTAAAACAATAAAGAGAAGCCGAAGATAAAGTTTTTAAAGAAACTGTCTAATGAAATATGACTTGGCGACAAAGGCCCAGCGACTGAAGCGAATAAGGCCAAGTTGCACTGTTACCAACATTTCAACATAACTTTAAACAAACAAAATGCCACGATAACTTTTAACAGTGCAATCAGAGATATTTTATCTTTACGGCGTCACTTTGAGCCCCGAACTTGCAGCTAATTAATTTTCGCGGCAATCCTTCGAACCCCTCGCTTAAGTGCCGTTTTAACTTTAATACACCGCACAAGCTCGAAGGAATTTCGACGTAAGGCAGTCGCTCCGAGTTCTCGAGTTCTCGGTATATGGGTATACGATAACAATACGCCGTCGCGTTAACACGCCTGCACCTGAATTTTCGCCCGCGTCCTCTCGTTATCGCGCATACCGCGGCCATATACATGCGATTTTTCAGGCACCCGCGGAAGTTGGGGCGGGTGATACTACTACAAAATGAGTTGGAAGCCCAAGGTGCCGACCCCAACGACAATGGCGAGGACAGCGTCGGCAGAGGCGGCGCGACGTATCTTGTACGGACGCGCGAAACGAGCCATCGTCGCCGTCGTCGTCGTCGTCCTCCTCCTCCTCCTCCTCCTCCTCCTCCGAGTCCGTTTTTCCTTTTTACCTTTTCTTTCCGTTTTTTTTCTTTTTAATAGCCTTGCTCAACCCCACGCGCTGGTGGCGCGCGATGCATAGAGATAAAGCACGCAAAAGCAAAGGCAGCGCGCGCTCGTTAGTCGCCCGGAAGTTCGTTCGCCCGGAGGTAGTGCCGAACGAACCAAGGCACGCACGCACGATCGAGTCGTTATTACGTTGCATTGAGCCGCTACAATATCGAGAATAATTGCAAACGTAGCCTCCGCTTTTTCTTCTTTGTTTTGATGTCACGTTAGGATTATGCTCCTATTATGCGACGGAATTTTATCTAGACTCGGAAGCTTTGCTTTCTGCTTTTGGTCCTAGTAAACTATTTTTAATTGGCCGCGTGCGAATGCTGGATTTGAAACAACAAAACCCTAACTTTTTTGCTAATGTGCTCGATGATTTTGGCAGAAATCGCTTGGATGTTACATCCCTTGTTGCTGGAATGGTAATTTTTTTTTTAATTTTAACGATATTCTTTGATACGAAACATGCGAGTGCAGCTCGCGATTATACTTTCACAAAATATTTTTTGTGAAAGTGTATCAATGCCTTTTTGGTTTTCGAATTTCCGGGACAACACTAATATTTCTTTAGTATTGCGTAAATGGCTGAAAATCAAAGAAAAGGCTTGTTTTTATAATGCACTATTTTCAGACTCGCACAAAACGCTCGAAAAAGGTAAATTAAATTTTTGAATATATTTTTGAAACATATTTTTTTATGCCCGATCACTGTATTTCGATTACCGTTCCAATATTTGTATTCCAAACCTCATTTGTTTGTCATTATCATATTTGATTAAGTTTAATTTTGGTAATTATAATGAATTATATTTAAATCCGACGATGTGATTACCGTATAAACATATATTATTCGGATTCGCAAATATGATTCTCTTTATTTTGATCGCATATTTTAAAAGAGAAACATTATTTCAGACTCGAGCATTTTAACATTTATAGGTAAATTATGCATTTGTTTTAATTTACTTTTTCAGGATGCAGTAATAACTGTAACATAAACTTTTTCATTATCTCGTTTATTTCGGTTTACCACGTGAGTTTAAAATTGAGTGAAGTATTTACAGAGTCGATTCATAGTAATTTACGTGAAAGCGGCATTATATTCAGCAGTTATACATAGAAATAAGAGCAGCTCTAAATTTTATTTGAAAATAAGTAAATTCCTGAACAATAAAGCACGTGAAATCAGCATATAACATTAGCTATTACAACAAAATTTTATCACTTTAAAATTAGCGCTTCTTAAACTTTATCCTGGACTTTGACACTTAAAAATGTTAAAATTTTCTGCAATTTTCTAGATCTTTTCGAATACATAATTTTCATTTAATTTTCATATAAAAAATCCTAAGGTGAATACAGCTTACACTGCGCGTTATCTCAAGTCGAAACTGAAAAAAATCTTTAAAATCAAGGCAGTACTCGTTTAACAGTATAAACGTTGTGTTGCTTTAACGAATCTCCAAGTCTACTCATAAGCGCGAGTACAAACGAGTCAGGCAAAACTTGTACGCAGACGCAAGGAGTCAGGTGGTTTCGAAAAGGGTAAACTAGATACTATCTCGTCCACTTCTTTTCTCTCTCTCTCTCTCTCCCTCTCTCTCTCTCTCTCTTTCGATGCTCTTACGCTATCCCTTGCTCTCATTCTTCAAAGTAGCGATGCAGCTCAACAGTAGCTCAGGGCTAAATAATTTCAGAGCCCGTGCGGGCTTTGGTCGGCAGAACTCTCTAAAAGGGGTCTTCGAAACCCCTTTGAAAAAAACACGAATGAAAATAGGCTTTGCGTGCTCTGTAGAAGATTCGAGACGAAATATAGAGAAAGAGAGAAAGAGAGAGGAGAGAAAGAGAGAGGAGAGAAAGAGAGAGAGCGAATCGGTTTAACTATCAGGGGCGTATCTCAAAAGAAAAATATGATGGCACTCGCCCTCCGACGAAAGTGGAAAGTAGCCTTTATTTTTCGCAATCGATTCGCAATTGCTGCGCTTTACAAAAATGTCAAATTGCACTTATATGCAGACTATTTTATACTTTACGATGGTTTTAAGCGTTCTCCTAAAAGTATACGTTATATTTTTCAAACTTCAAAGTTATGTTGCTATCGCGGTGGAGAAGTTTCAGAGACAAATAAATTATTGAACCGAAGCAAAGAGCTATTTGTATCTGCCATAAATTATCTATAATTTGTAAAGTTAATAGTTCTAAATTAGTGAAAGATTTTAGCTCAATATAGTTAAATTAAGTCAAACAAGTGAACTTAAATGTATATTACAAACTGAAAGATGAAAATATAATAATTTACTGAGAAGACGAGCTATAATACCAGAACCAATAAAAATTTTATATTTTATTTGGAAAGGATAATTTTTCTTATAAAATTAAAGCAATAGTTAAATATATTATTTAGCACTAAATTTTAATTGTAATAAATTACTATCTTTTTATCGCATACTTATAAGAATTGCCGTGAAAAATGTCTTTGGAAGTTCAAATGAATGGAACTTTTGATACGACAGTTAAAAGTGCCATAGAAAAAAATGACAGTTTACGAGAGAAGTCTTAATTTTTCAAATGTTCGCAGAGCGGAGCAAGTTCTACCAGGTTTTTTTAATTAGCGTATTTTGAAACCGCGTGGTAGCCTTAAATTTTTCAATGCCCCTCAAGAAATGAAGTTATGAGTGAAATCACATTAATTTGTAGAAAATCCATATTCCACGAGATTCACAATTGTGGCGGCTACTTTGGGTGACAATCTTCATCGTGATTTATGCTACTTTTAATGGACTTAACTCCGAAATTGCGTGAAAAGAATTCAGATGTCGTGTTCGTTAAACCAAGTTGGATTTACGTAAAAGATTCGATTTAAAAAGTTCCACAATGTGGTAAAAGTAAATCTATTTTTTCACAGAGACTACAAAGCCGATTTTTATTTCAACGCTGTCTCATTTTATATGATGTAGAAAATTGAAGTTTTCGCTCTGAACAGGAATGACACTTTAAATATTTTATACAAACATCAAATCAAATAATATTTTACTATTTCTTCAAAAATTTGTATTTCAATACATTGCTAAATGCAAGGGATAGAAAGCTAAATTTCAATTGAACATTTCATTTTCGTGTCCACTATTGTATTTTTATAATTTAATAATAAATACAAGCTCCGACAAGATTTAATTAAAAGTGTGCTTAATCTTATTTCTTTAATTCCGTAAATACATTTACGCTGTTTTAGCAATTTTCTATCCTTTCATACAATTCGAAAATTTGTCTTTAAGTATGTAATTTTTAAATAATTCGATCATAAATATTACGAGCGCCGATAATTAGATTTATGTAAATAACACAAAAGGAAAAAAAATTGTTTTAATTACCCCACGTCATGCGTAAACATCTACGAAAAATAATATCATAATTACGGGAAGATATTGTACAAAAAGTGAGATAATTTTTTTATCAACTCTTGTACACGTACAGCCATATAATGGGCTTATATTACATAAAAAACAAAATGCTTTTTTATCATGAAAACAGATTTTTCAAAAAGCACTTTGTATATTATATGCTGAGTTCATAATTCACACGTGATGTCTCATTTTCTTTCATGCAATATTAACCATACACAAGGTTTTTCATTTTTTAGTTTCATTTCTGTTTATTTCTAAAATAAAAGATAAGAAAGGCTGATTCGTCATTATGGCCATGTATTCGATTTCTGTTATTTATTTTATTGTATGAAATTTTATGAAATACGTTCAATAATCAATATAGAATAAAAAAAACTAGGGAAAAAATGTATCCCGGCTTAGTACATTTAGTATTTGTAAAGTTTGCCTTCGTAAAATAAAGCGTAGAATTAAGCCATGATAATTTCAAATAAACTTTAAGCAATGGAAATTAATATTTTTAACTAAATTTACCGTCACATAATATAATATAATGTTTCATAAAATTGAAAATGAAATTCATAAATAAATAAAATGTTTCGTATGAAAGCTACAAATAAATTTTATAAACATATTCTTTTATGCTCGAAAAGTTATGATTGCTACGACAACATAATATATTCGTAGTATTAAAATTAAACGTAATACTAGTTTCTGTGCCGTCTATTTCGCTTACTTGGAAATTCTTTATTTTATTGATAGAATCATATAAACGCAATTGAGCTCGTAAAGTTTTTAAACTAATATTGTAAATTTATGAGCACTTAAAAGTTAAAAATATTTCAAATAATTTACATTTTAAATATAAGTGCAGTTTCAAGATCGCTGACAAACTATAATTCCTTTGTCCTGTTTGTAACAATTGTTTTTGCATAATTAATTTCAAATGTAGCTCCGCACTAAAATATCCTCCAGAACTCAGGAATCACCGAGCGAGTAATACATTTTTAATGAGCCCCTGAAAAAGAAACCAAAACTCTTCTATAAAACCTCCATAATAATGAAATAGTACCCAAGACAGGGAAGCCAACAGGACAAATTATCAAAAGGTCCGAAAATAGCGTAAATACCCGTGGCACTCGCATTCGCAGTTCTCACCAGAAATAAACGAAGTGAAAACGACCCTGCAAAAAAATTCACACACCTGTATATCTGTACGGTATATCGCGCGTCTAGAAAACCGCTGCAGAACAATAAATACTTTTGCCAGCGTCGCGGGAAATTAATGTCGCGCGCACCTTTACGCCTGCTGCTTCCTCTTCTTCCCTCTCGCTCTCTCTCTCTCTCTCCTCTTCTCTCTCTCTCTCTCTCTCGCATTCCTCGCCATACAAGCCCGGAGTAGTTGTTCGAGCGTGTCGTAGTGAGGAATAGGAAGAGGAAGAGGAAGAACATTCGTTTTCGTAGTTCGGTTGACGCCTCGTCGCGTGAAAGCCCTTAACCTCGAGGTCTTCGTTGCTCTCCCCCGAAAAAACCCTCCTTTGTTTCCCCGTCTTTTTGCAGCTGCGGAGAGCCTCGGGCCGCACTTTGAGGGGTGCAGCTTGTTGTTCGTACTTAATTTACTCTCTAAGCACTTACCTCCATTTCACTCGCATGTTCATTGTTCTTTAATTATGAAAAACTGACTGGGAATACGCTATAGCAAGATATACTAGCAGTTGCCGAGTATTCGGTGCATCTACTGCTTGCGTTTTATAATTTTCTCTCCAAGCGTATCATGTACGATGATGTTGCAGCTAACGAGTTGAGGAAAAAATTCGCGAAATTTCATCTTCGTAAGTTTGATACGCACGAGACGCGACTCGCAATGTGCGGATAATTGTTACCTATTTTTGGAATCTCAAAACTATCACTAGTTGACGCATTCTCCGATCGGTATCTTTCGCCTTGTACATGCAGGTGTATTGAGATAAGGTAGACTTTTACGATAGTTGGGAAGGAGCTGTTATTGATTAATGGAACAAAGTTTCCCGGCGTGTACAAGTTGTGACATTAATCAAATAGAAAGACGTTTAATTTACATGAAAGTGTTTGTACTTTCATGAGGCTGGTAAGAAACATCGGCAGGAAAGCGAAAGTTCAATGAATGTATTGCTCAAAAGTAGTATTGGCGCCTATTAAATAAATAGTAGGATCGACGAATTGTTTAATTCACAACGGGAATTTATTTTACTTACAAACGATACCAGCTGTATTATTTATTTAAGGAGTTCCTGTTCGCTAAACAAAAATTTATCCACCTACAGGTTTGTTATTGCTTTTTTTAACAAGCGTTCGAATACACGAATTAAAAGTTCAAATAATATAAAAAAATTTACAATTTAAATTTTGGTATATGTATAAATGTAGGTTTTAAATAATCACGAGTCAAAATTTTCAAAAAGTTTATTTTGCCGATGATGATTCGATAAATTTCGATTTACATACATCTAAAATCACTAAACGTGAAAGAGTGAAATCATGCTTATACGATATACTAATGAATCTTAAAATACGTATCCGTTAATACCATCATTATATTAATAATTTATGAAAATACAGTCGATGTATTTAATTTCGAAATAACATTTTAATGATTGTATATGAATTTTCATTATTAAATGTTATTTTTAGATCGATGCAAAGTCACGTTGCTTCTATTTTAAAGCGTTTTTTAATTTTTTTAATATATACCGCGAGAAACAAACTTTAGGAAATAAAAATACTAATCGTCAATGCGAGGAAAAGGAAAAAACGCCAGGATAACGAGGTGTGTGTTTCATTGATGACGTTTGCAACAAATATCATCAAAGCACTTTATTTTTTTAGTCGTAAAGGCCAACGTCTTATATTTAGTAGTAACGATCCAGTTACTAAATAACAGGACTTTGTAAAGCAACAAAAGCGTGACATATTAAAATCCCCAGCAATTAATCGAATCACACCAAAGTCAATAAACGTCATATAGGTGGCGTTCCTCGCGCACTATCACCTTTCAGATATAATGTTTCATTAAGAAAGCCGCAAGATCCAAGAATTAATTGCTCTTAAGGCAAAAGGACCACGACGAAATTTAGACCGTGAATCGCGGTATCTACGGACCGACGAGAAATAATGGATAATAACGGACCAAGGAGAAGAGCGAGCGAGAGAACGAAGAATGACATAACTTTAGTAAACTTGGAATAGCGCGCCTGTAATGATCAGCGCCATTGTAAATCCGCTACGGAAGTCGTTAACCTATGGAATATGGTCGGCTGCAGCAGTGTAACTCGTCGACGACTTTGAAGACAAAGCAAAGACGCCATACAACTGGGAAAAGTGGGAGGGATGAAAAAAAAGATATTTATATTGTAAGGAAAATTAATGCTGTACACCACCACGTTGTACACACCATTGCATTGAGAGGATGCTCTCGACGGTATCCCGATTTAATTAATTTTATACGTCATAACGCACTATTTTCCACATACGAATCGACCACAAAATATATAAAACTATCGTTTTTTAGTATCCGCGGATTGGAAAAATAATTTATTATAAGAGTGCACTGCATTACAGTCACAAAAGCAGTTTCATAAAAGACATAAATTTTAAAAGTTAGTGAAACGCTTTCAGAGCTTTTTTCAATATTACAAAATTGTATGTCTCAACTCAAAAATGATGGAAATATTTCTATAATACTGACCTGTAGTTTGAATGACTCTAAAAGGTATACATTTTTAAGCTACAATTATTATTATCTTGACTGTTGATTCTCTTTTATAAATTGATACATTTAAGACATTTGATTGACTCGATAAATTGGCTTTATAATAAATAATTTATAAAACTGCAAACAGGGATTTTTTAAAATTAGAAATAAAATTGTAAAATTGGAAACACTTTTCTTGTAAAATAAGCCCCTCTTACTGTTCTTTTTATTACTGTTATATAAAGAATCAATAATTAAAACAAAAACAACCTCAATTATAAATTTAAACAAAGCCTTAAAATAAGATTTTATTTTTTAATTTACATCAGATCGGATCTATTAATTCAATTGTATCAAATGAATATTTTTAGAATGTCGTTTTGAAAAAAAATTGAATTAGATATATTATTTAAAGCAAAATTTAGTTTTAATTCAGAAAGGAATTTAAAATAAAACAAAAATAATTATTTAAAAGTGAAAAATAAAAAAAATCTAGAAAAAATGCTGAAGAGACATTTGCTTAAGTGATGCTATCTGCTCAGTCGACGTCGCGACGCTTTTACGTTACACAACTCTTACGCCTTCGCTGTGACTCGTTTCTTCCAATCGCATACGTAAGACAATCGCGCGCTGTCAGCGAACTCCAATCGCTCTTGTGAATATAAAAATCTCGCTACATTTTCGTTTTCAGCCCTTTTCGAGAGTATAAAATCAAACCTTTCTTTACGTTTTACGCTTCCCTACGCTTTTTGCTACCTTCTCGAATCTGTAAATTAAAGTTTAATAAAACAATAGGGAAGAAAGGAATATTATTAAAAGTCCCGAATGAAATTTGAACCCGTGATAAGATTTAATCTCCGGTATATTATTTGACGTATGATAGAAATATATAATTTAAGACATTAATTTATATAACTTACATCGTGTATATCGTAATTTTCACTGGGTACTGTTCTTTGTACAGCAATGTAAAACAATATCTTGAAAATAAAATTTGTCCCGGCGCGAAACTATCATACTTTCTAATAATGACTTATTATTCGATCACTTATTTATTTACTTAGATGCATACTTTTTACTCAATTTTAACTAAATTTTAAATCAAGGAATAGTTTTTAATTGCATTAAAAATTGAAATTTCTCATTTTAACCTAATAAAACGATCTAGTTTGAGAGCGAGAGAAAGAGAGAGGTGAGTACAAAAGATTGTAATATTTTTATTCTTTTTTATAAATTAATCAAGATCTACTTACAAAAACGTTACCACCATCAATTATAATTAGATTATGAATTCGTCTAACTCACCTGAAAAAAAAACAAAAAACATTAGATAATTTGTCAGTTCTATGAGAACTAAGTTTAATTAAAAATTTCATATCGTGTAATAATCTAGTGAGCTTCGCAAAATTTTAAATAGAATAACTAAAAAAAATTAGTATTCATACAACCAATGTTTCTAGTTTATTTAAAACGATTTTGTTTTGCATATAACACAAGCAACTTGTTCCACAAAAATAAAATATTGGCCAAAGTAACCGAGTGAAATTAGATTGATCCAATTTTGTATTTTATTTAGCGAACGTGAACTACAATTGTCAGAACTTTTATTTAAAATCACCATTTTTACTTGTTCGAGATATTTCCAGAAAAATTTCTTCCAGATAAAATTTTGATCCTGACATAAAACTGACTTATTCTCGTGGCCCAAAAACACCAACTCGAATTCACTTTTAAAAAAGTGATTAATTCCTCGATTGCAAAAAACTGCTATAAAATATAACGCATAACAAGCAAAAGCTAATTTTGACCCGAACGCATCAGATATTCAAAATAAGGTGGATTGCCACTAAAGCAATAACGTCCTGATTGCTGGATTCGTAGATTGCCCAGCTTTCCAAAAGCCACCTCGAAAAACGTGAACTCACTCGCTCAGCTTCGTAGTTTTAATCCTAATCTTTCTTGGTTCTCCGCTCATAATACAAACGCGACGCACCTCGTAAAAAAGAAGCAAAAGTCGAGCCAGCAAAAAGATGTCCATAAAAGCCCAAGCTGCAGCGACAGCAACAACCTGCGCAACTTCGTACCCTCGCACGGTATGAAGAGAACAGAGGAAAAAAGAAAAGAAGAAGAAGAAGAAGAAGTAGAAAAGAAAAAAAGGAAAAATCTTTCTGGTGCCTGCAACGAGACCCATTGAGAGCCAGGGCACGCAGTCGCCGCGGCAACGAGCAAAAAACGCTACGGTGACGATAAAAGAAAAGCGCCGTCTGCGTGGAAGCGATAACGGACAGCTACGGCCGGGCCATTCTAACACGACGACCCCATGGCGGCGGGCGCGTGCGTAATCTTCGCGGATCTTCACTCATGGCGATACCGCGCCCGGGGAATCACCGATAAGCCGGCCGTCGGTTATGGGAAAAAGCGGCAGGAGTTGCGGTGCACGCTCGCGACCCTCGCGCCTTCCCAGACAATGTGTCTCGGCGGCGCTCACGTACGTGGGAAGGAGGGACCGAATACCCCTTAGTGTTTCGATGACCTTGGGCTGTAATTTCATGCCACCTGCCTCTCTTCCCTCGTTCCCGCTCGCATCTTTCATTTTTCATCGGATAGCTGCCGGTGCCGCTGCTGCTGCCACTGCCACTGACTCCCCTCGCCCGTGGTGCTCCCGCTCCCACTCCCACTCTCTCTTACGTTTTGCAACTTTTACGGTATTTTAATTAAGGGATTTCTCTGGGAAGCTTTGGCGCGATGGAGGGTTAACACAACAGCGGGGAAAAGTGGTGCGCACGAGATCGTTAAGGTCTGATTAACATAAATCCTAGTCGTCTGGTGTTGTGGTAGAACGCCGGCGGTGCATCTGCTAATTGACAATAATCTAAGGCGATTCGGGGTGGCGGTGCAGCGCACGATTCTTTTGTGCAGGATAACGTACGTTTACCTACGCGCTATAATGTCCCGGCGAGGATCGCGAGCGCGCGTAGCAACAGAGAACGCCATATTTTCTGCGCCGATGAAAAACGTCCACCTATTTATACACATATAAGAAGAATGGCGACACGGTTCGTGTGTTTTCTTCTTCGATATACGTATAGGGCGGATAAGGACGGGGGGAGGTGATTTATAACCTCTTCTCGAGGACGAAATTGATTCCGACGTTTCAGCGTTCTTGTTAGCACACCAGAGCCTCTCTCTCTCTCGTGCTGGCTTTTCCATATTCCTCGTGGCGGCGTCGCAGCCATCGTCGTCGCCGCCGTCGTTGTCATCATGATTCATGATCTTCTCGCTGTTATTGGCGCGCGGCAATTTTTATCGGCGCCCGTGACTGTGACATCTCTTCTTCTGGCTTTTCAGTAGATCGATCGAACATCTTTTTGAAAAGCTCGTCCCGCGCGCAGTAGTGCGAAGACGGTTCGAATACGGCTTGAGTTACGAGACGCGTAATGACGCTTTATATGTGCGAAAGCCAACGATTTTATGACTTTAAAAAAAAGATAAAACCCAAACGCTCGTTGGCGTCTTTCTCGGAGATCTCGAGTGTGGCGTTCAAGCCTTAATTTCGTAAAGTGGATTTTCCGTTAAAAGTTGCATTTACCCGCGCTGAACTGCTCCGAAAACTAATCGCTCATTACTCGGATACCTACTACTGGCTTATTAATCTTATAGCTTCTTTCAAAATAAATTTCTTTATCTAGTAAACCTTCGGAAGGTATTTATTTTGAGTTGGGAAATGCACTCGCATATTTGTTTATAATACGAATTTGTATTTTTGTGAGGTAAAATTAAAATTGTGCCCAGACCGTCAGTCGACGACTATTAATATATTTTTATCATGCAGATTACGATTTCCGACAACTTAATAGCAAAAGAACCGTAGTGGATCTATAATGTAATAAATCTTCTGTTTGCGTAAATATTACGAGTCATAGTATAAATATAAACTCCGATGTCGCGTAAAAAATTTGCTTTATATGATTTCATTTATTAAATTCAGCATTTAATGATCACAAATTAATAAGCAATTAGAAACGGTGTTCGTTTTAAAATGCGGTAGCGTTTTAAAATGTTCGGTGTTTTATTAAGCGAGGGGACAGACATTCTGTTATATAAATGTTAAATCGAAATGGTTTTGCACCTTCATTTATATTCAGAATCTTTTTATTCGCAATTTCACAAAAAAAAAATTCGGTTGTCACGTCTTCTTGAAAATTAACGTACTGAATTCGGTTATTAAAGCCACCAACATTATTTTATACGATATGAGTAAAGAAATATAATATACTAGTTTAATGAAAAAAACACGCGTATTTACAAATAAAATTTATTAATACTGATATAAAAATAGCGATACTTCAAAAATCGGAGTTTAATTCATAGTTATTGCGTGTACAACTTGAAAATCACGTTTCCAATAATAAATTCATCCGAATAAAATAAGGAAATATTGGTGGATTTGATATATATATATATATATTGCCAATACTGTAAATATCTTATGAAACAATAACGTACAAAATTAATATTTTCACATGAATAATTCTGTTTTAATTGAAATATATTTAAGATTAAAACATGTGTTTCCACTGCTAACACTTTTACTTACAAAGTTTCTTCTATTAAATCAACAGATAAACACTAATGAATTTTATGTGCAATATTATCTTAATATATTTTCAGCTTAATAGACAATCGTCTATTAAAGCCTTAACAATTTCTTAATCGTTTAGGAACATCTTATATTCAGATATAATCATGTACATATTACTTATTAATTACACATTAAAAATTTATAATTATTTTACGAATAGCAAGGTAACTACATTAATATAATCATTAATCAAATCGCTTCATCTACAGAATTTTCTCTTTTTTTAAATATGTACATTAATTACGTCAAGTGAATATTTAAAAAAATAATGAATTAAATATTAACCGAATAACTATTTGCATAATTAAATTGTAGTTATGAACACAGAAATTATTTTAACCTCGATTCTTTATTATATATTCTTAATTTATATTTTTAAACGTGTTGTTTGGTTTTAGTATCGATATAATTAATTGACAGTAGCATTTCTGTCACTTATTTTCATATATTTAATTATAAAGCTATATTTAAAATTTTAGTTATATTTAGCTGAGAGTTGCTAAATAATTAATTGCTTAAGGCACTGTGAATTTATATGAGATGTGGTTAAAGAATTATAAAGCACGAGGTGTTGCAAATATAAATTATTCACATACGAACAAAAAATTGTGCAAATTGTCTTTTCCAAAATTGGAAGGAAAGCTGCAAAATTTTCAAGACATTTATAATAGAAATATTAAATAACGAATAGACATGTAAAAAAAGCATTAACTTGTAAGCTTCTCAAGAAATCGTGCAGCGAATGAAGCGACGTAGAGGAATGGAGGGGGATGCTTATCTCTTTCCCACAAGACGGGATCTGCAAAATCTGCTTATAAGAATATTTTAAATCCTAAATCGAATGAAAATTTCGAAAAAATAGCTAACTTTGCATAATTTGAAGAAAGCGGTTTACATTCTTACTAATGTCGAGAAAATCTCAAAATGCATCTTGTTTCAAATGCTGCATCAAGTTATTCTACACTTTTATTGTTATTTATGAGAAATACAGTATGCTCGTGTTATAAATATTAATTACCTGTTCAATTTGAGTATTCTATTGCTTAAGAATTATTTTGGATAAATTAGATTTTTGATTCAGTAATTATTTAAAAAGTTGTTATACGAAATATTTATTCATGCAACATATTTTATTTATTTTCAAGATACACATATTCTGTATTTTATATTATTCTAGACAATGATATATAAGTCTTCAAATAAATGAAAATGTGTAGATTCCCCGTATTTAAAAAAGTATTTCCCATTCAAAATTTCAAAATTACTATTTTCATTTATTTGCTCAGTCATAGCCTCAACTTCATCCAAAGAAGCTCCCAAATCCTGTTCCCTATCTTCTTTAAATTTTGTTATAATCTTCTTCTAAGAGTTTAAAACATTGTCTCGGAAATAAGAAAAAGAATATTATTTGAAATGTCATTGAGTTTCCAAGAAAAAGCACAAGGGAACTCGAAACATCAAGTAGGAAGAAAAGAGATTTTCAAAACTAACTTATGTAAAGTCAAAGTTCTTCGTTATAACTGAAACATTAGATTTTAGTGATCCGAATTCACCAATTTTATTTAAACTCGCCATTCCCAAAAACTTCGACAGCTAAATAAATTCCACGCCCAGCAAATAAGCGATCGAGTCGCGATTTTTAACGAACACAAATAAGACTGTAAATTTAAAGAGGAGTCGACACAGAGGTTTAAAGAAACATATAGCCAAACTTTTCGATCAAATAAGACGGCGAGTGCCTCTACCTTTTCCGCATTCACAAGCAAATCCAACAACATCGATGATGCGCAAACTCTCGCACACATGTCGGAAAAGGGAAAGGTTAACCAATCGCTCGGGCGTACCACACGCGAATGACGAAATGCGAATTAGACACAGACGAAAACCCGAGCAAAATTATTGAAGCTTCTAAGGAAGAAATGGCTATGTTCGTGATACGACGGCCCCGAGAGAAGCCCAACGTAGCTTCACGTGTTCCCACTTCAATGACCCGTGGACACACGTTTCGTCGACCCCTTCCTCTGCCTCTTCCTCTCGAGCCCCGCATAACTATCGCCCGTGTAAATGTGTTCTCGCCCACTCTTTTTGCTCGAGTAAACTTTTCTTGAGTAAACTGAACGGCAACGGGCTGTTCGGACGTCGGAGTAGCAGTGGGTACCAAAGAGAAGAGGGAGGGAGTGAGAATGCGAACCTGCTTGTTCTAGGATTCTGGAGGAAAGGCGTCGGAAAAACGAGCCGTCGAGAAATTGAGAATGAGAGCAATGAGCTTTCAAATAAAACGAGAGAAAAAATGAAAAGAAAGGTGGTCGATAAAAGAATGAGATAGATAAACAGAGACCGACAGACAGCAATACAGAGGACATTAAGGGTCTCTCTGTGGATTAAAGCAGATAAAGATATGTTGTCTTTCTTGTGGAGAATTGCAGGCACTTTATATGTGGGAGCGTCTTCATGGCGCCTTTTCCACATAAAATACGAGAAAAATATGTTACGTAGGCACTCGTAAATAGGTTTTATTTTTTGTAAGTTTTCAACTTTCGGAAAAATTTCATTTCGTGGATTACAAAATTAAAGACGCTTTGTCAAAAGACACCGTCGTAAAATTAAATTTAAATTTATCGATGACGATCCGACTCGGAGGACACTTTTCTTTTGAATTTTATGTTATTAAGCATATTATATCTCTGTAATAAAAATGATTTAAATCATAATATATCTAATGCTACGATCTACCGAGCAACTGGACTAGACACATTCTACTCTCGATGATTGGTTATTACGCTTTGAATTATAATTTCGGATATATCGTATACCAATTCTGGAAATTGATACTACATTATAACCCACGATTACAAACATTTTAAAGAATTTATTTCAGATGAAAAATTTTCCATGTACATTGCACACTAATGCATGCGTCCACTTCTATCTCAAGATTATTTTTTGATTGTTCCACATTAATCTTTTTGATAATATTATTTTGATTTAATGAATCATCCGAGAACTTTTAATAATATTATAAAAGTTTGATGATGAAAACTTACTTTTATTATAATACTTAATTTTACAATATTTGTGCAGATGCGTGTACGACTTTCTGATTCCACTACTATTTCTTAAAATTTTACAGACTTTTCAATTTCTCCGTTCTTATACATTTTTTATGAATAAAAGTCTCGATATAACATCATTGCTCTCAATTTATTTATTTCAATATTTATCCTCGTAACGTCAGTGCCAGTTATAATTCCTCTATCCTTCTACTATCTAATCTATAAACCCTTTGTCATTCCTGCATATTTTAGAAATACAATCTAAACTTCGATTTAATATTACATCCTCTTTTATTTAGTTTGAACCAATCATAAAGAAAATCGGTGGCTTTCTCTATCGCTGCTTTCTTGACTTGCTTCTCTCACTGGATGCATTTGCAGAGTTCAGAAGTGTCTACTCTGTGCCACTAGCAATATAAGGTGCAAGCGCTCTCAAGCGAGACAACCTAAAGCTTAAGGCGGTTTTCGAATCGCGAAAACAGTGGTGAAAAATAAGTACAAATGTACCGTCTCTAAAATACGAAAGCGGGATCAGTACAAATATCCTATTTGAGTGCAAAAGCATTTACCGACTAAGTCACTGTAGTCTTAACTTTTAATTAAGCGCACATGCAAACACTCGTATGCATGCACAAAACTTCTGCACTCATTAAGATAAATATGCTTAATTGATGCATAAAACCAATTTCATTTTAAATAAGCATCTTTTTATGAAGTTAAATAATTTCACTCCCAAAAACATATATTCTCCTGCAGGAAATATACATTTACGGCTTAGTTTATAAATAAATATAATTGCATAATCTTGAATGACGAGATGAACGATTAAAATTCTATTAAAAAAAACTAATTTAGATAGATCTCTTCGCAAATGATAATCTACTCTGGATATAATTAAAATGTTTTAACTCAGAAAATGAGAATATATTCAAACTAATTTTTTAATTAGCATCTATACACAATCGCTTAAAAATTGTATTGATTGGTAAGAAAATTTGAGTTTCATGTATTATGTATTTTTTTTAAATTTATGATTAAATATAAGAGTTATTGATTATGAATATTCTATGTTTTCGTTTTATATAAAATAAAAAGTTCGTTAAAAAATATTTACATAAATAATAAATTGAACAGTTATTCTAGTTTTCACATATTTAAATATATTATTACCGTGTATGCGAAAAGGCTAAAAGTGATATATTCAGGTGAATTCAAATCGCACGATGATAAATTACTCTAAACGGTATATAAATTTAACTTATCGAAAAACAAAAATTTCTGATCAAGTACTATTTATTAAAATAATGATCGAATTTAAGCGTAAGATAAATTTGTAATAATTATTTGAAATTTTTTTGGCCAAAAATAAACTTCAGCACAAATGATTAAGAGCGAGAGAGAGTGAGAACGAGAAAGTTGACGGGAAGCAGTCAGAAAAAGGTAGAGGAAAAGAATTCGAACAAAAAGTCATTAAGGATAAAGAAGAATAGTACAAAGGTATGTGAAGAGTAGATAAAAAGAAAGAGAAGCAGAGAGAGAGAGAAGCGGAAAAAGACTTTGGGATATCATAGCAGTTTGGCGTTGGGAACGTAACTACTTTTCACAGTAACGAGAATACCGCGTGCCTGGCACGAAAAGAAAATTTCTTCCTCTCTTTCTCTTACTTCCTTCCATTCATGAATCTTCTCTCTTGCCGCTTCTCCTTTCCTTCTCCTCTACATCTATATGTATGTGTGCAACGAGCTTTGCAGTAATACAAGCGCGCACTCATCTAGTCAAGGGAAAATCGAGAGTCGCTCGGAAGTTGGCTGCGAAGTTATAGAGCGAGAGGGAGATAGATAAAGAAAGAGAGATAGAAAAAGAGATACGATCAAGAGCGTTGTACTTCCGTTCAGAAGAAGAGGAAAAGCCGGAAGTTCCGGTCCGAGGTTCAGCGAACGTTGTCGGCATGCGATGCACCGAGTCAGTTCGACTCTAGCATTTTCTTGCTTTCTACCTTTATCTGTGTGGGTGTGTCGCCCTTGTCGTTGTCGTTGCCGTCGAATAGCAGACGCACACATTTCGAGAGGAATATGCTTGATTTTTTCATTCTTTCCTCCCTATTTCTACTTGATTTTCAAAGGGTCCTAATTTTTTTATCAGTTCCCTAACTCTTAAACGGATGCAACGCCCCCCTAAATATTTAAGAAGAATGAATATTTTATCTTTGTTGCATTGCCTGTCGAGTCTTATAGATACAGAATATCTTGTATACGCGGAAATGGAAGTACCCAAATCAGTGCGTCAAAATTACTGGTCTATTGGAACTTACAGATTAAATTTTGGTTAATGATAATTGTGCCTTTTAAATAAGAAGAGAAAAAGATAAATGATATACCAGAACGACAAATACTTGTCTGTAAGCGAAATCGTTTTAAACCAGTGAAAGTATCAAATTTCAAATTCGATTGGCTTTAAAATATTCTTTTTAACGTATTCACTGATCTTAAGAATTTCAAACCAAACGGTAAAACATAAACGATATTTTACTCAATATTATACGGTAAAAATTGATCCCTTACTTTATAAAATAAAACTATTGCATATCTAATAGCAAACTAAATCTTTATTTTTGAAATATGTCTCCTAGATTAAATATGCGAGATAACGATTACTTGTCATCGTTCCCATCAACAGTTTGACAAATTATTTCGTGATTAAGAAAAATGTATGTATTTTACGAAGTCGTGAGCGATGGACACGAAACGATTAGTTAAAAACCAAAGTAGAAGCCCGAAGAAACAGAAAAAGAAAGTAAGTGATATTTCAAGCTGATAATCATCAGCAGCACCCTAAAAACGGCGCTTTTGCGAGCTTATGTCCAGTAAACGGATGCCCGGTTGACGGAGACGAAAAAAATATATACGCCCCTAAAAGCGAGTGGATTTTTCGCCCTCTTAGCGAATATAAATCGAGATAAGCCC
The DNA here is from genome assembly GCA_018907185.1 of Platyscapa corneri. NCBI lineage: Eukaryota > Metazoa > Arthropoda > Insecta > Hymenoptera > Agaonidae > Platyscapa > Platyscapa corneri. The sequence continues at coordinate 5,579,369 of JACCHW010000011.1, read as the reverse complement.
TGAACTCGTTAAAAAGAGAGAAGAGAGAGAGAGAGAGAGAGAGAACAGTTTAAAAGAAAGAAAAGGATGAATAGCAGTAACGACGACGGGAACGCGACGCACTGGCCCAGAGCCTCTCATGGCCACCGCGTCATTTTACGGTCGCTTGTTAAAATTTACGATCGGTGCGAGGTGACACGACGCGTTGGGAGAACGCAGACTAAATAACAATAATCGTCGTGGCGAAAGCTCTCCTGACCCACTGCGGGCTCATCGCACTTCTCCTTATAGGGGGAAGCTGCTGAATCTTCGCCTTGCCATTTTGCGCGACAACATCCGGCGACGTGGCGGCAAATAGATGCGAGGAGCTTGCGTTGATCGCGAGCTTATTTGTGTGTGTCATCTCGACAAAGAGATTGTCCCGAAGCGCGCTTTTAAAATAAATCATTTAAGGATCAGCACTACTTTGTAGTGACTCTTATTTTCCTTTTTTTATAAATAATGATTGCCGGTACTTGCGTTCCCGTGCCTTTGTATAGACACTTGGCGACCCGAGTTTTATTTATTTTTTAAGTTGTGTGATACAGGAGCCACACGATTACGCAATTGGTGAGGACTCGTTCCTAAACTGGTTCTTGGATTAGATAAAACAATACCTTGCCACCTCTGCAAAATACGTTTAGGAAACAATTTACAATGTAGCAGACGCTCTATTTATAGAAGCACACTTTTTCCCCGTAGATTCGCTCGACGAAATTAAGCTAAATACATATTTTGTTAGAGCATTTTAAATATGGTATTGCCAGGTGCAGGAGTGAATAATGTTTTAATTTCGAAATAAAAGCACGACAAACAGTTACAAACTTGGGTAAGACAAAAAGGAGCAACCGACGGAAAAATGAATATTGAAAGTTTGTTTTAAAAGTTTTTAATATTATTTTCTGTGCAAGATAAATCGTTTTTATGGGTGAAAGAAGGAAAAATTTATTTCTCGAAAAGAGACTCTTAAATCATGCACGAATAGAATATAAGTATCTCGTACAAATCATAGAGTACATACAGACCAGTGGCACAAACACAAACGTAAATTGCACAGTTTACTATCGCAGCATGAATCTTGGAATGACTCATTCGAGCCTTGTGTACATATATTTTTTGTTCCTTTTTCTTAAGTAAAGTCAAATACTGGAATGGAATATATGAAAAGCGTAACGTAATTAAAAGGTGTGTTCTTTAATTGATAATCATTAGTGCCGTTACTCGTAGATAAAATTTTCAAATCTAGAATTGATAACCTACGCTGGAAAAAATACGGATATGAATTATGGAGATATAAATATATGAAATAGAGCACACGGGTCAAAAAGGTAAATTCATCGATTTGCTTAAATTTGATAATAAATACGTCTAACATCGTTAAGAGCAAAAATTTACTGGTCGTGTTTTTTTGAAATATCGTCCGCAAGTTATGCAGTCGCATGCTGTAAGAGCATGCGAGCCGGATACACACGCACACAATAACTCCTCGTTAAATTGAGCATAAAACACAAAAAGTATAAAAATACAAAATGATGAAAACGCAGGGCTCGATTACATTCGAAAAATGCCTTTAATGTCCATGCAGCTAATAGGGAAGGTCTCGGCAATGCACCGACGGCGCATTATAATCCGGTGAAACGGTGCATAAGAAAACCGAAGCCGCGGCGAGCAATCGAGAAGAAAGATTCCCGGAAGAATTCGGCAGCGTAACACTCGACTTGTATACCTTGCACGCTCAGGGAAAAGCTTGAAATTCCATGGAAGCTTGAGTGCGTCAACGGAGGTCGGAGTGCATTGACTGCTCAATCTCTTTTCGCGCTCGACTCGGCGAAAAGAGCCGCCCGGGCGTTGCGACGATCCAATCTATAACTGCCGGCGGCTTTGTGCACTCGAGACGCGAGTCTCTTACGTGCAGACGTCGGGGGTGAGGTGCCGCCAGCGCCGCTACAACCCACAATTGACGCGTATTATTTGCTAGCCGTCTACGCCCATTTTAATGCCGACTATATTCGGCAGCACGTTTGGATGCAATTTGCCGCTCGCGTATCGATTTGATGAATAACTTGGCTGAGCTTTTATTTTACAAATCGTCTGACAGATGGCTGAACAATAATGAAATTTAACCGAACGGCTTCTTTTGTCGTATCCAACTGCGATCCGTAGCAATTTCCAAATGCCCCGACATCCTTCACCTTTCACGTCATTCTAACGTAATTTCAAGCATTTTCAATGCCATGCCTATTTTGATGGGATGTAACTGTGTTATAAATAACGGAATATTCGCTGGAAAACTGATGAATAAATCTCGTTACACTTTACGACCTTTTTAAAAGGGTATGGTCACTGAAAATGCCAGGATATAATTTTATTCTGAGCTTAATTCTGGAAAAGAGAAACACTGCTTCTTCTGCCCAATATTTATTGTTATTTTGTATTTTTTAAGTGCGGTTAGGTGCGCGAGTATGAGCAAATTGGCGAGTCGGGGTGATTTTTTAAACTAATCTTGAAAAGTGTATTTCTCGTTTGAGATTGCGAATCGAAATTAACCAGATCTGTCGAGCTCAATAATGGTCGTCGAAAAGTAGCATCGAAAAGCCAACTTGCAGCTGAAGCAATTTTATCGATAAAAATTTTTCTGCGGACGAAAAATTTTTAAAATTACACATTAAACTTTTTTCTCAAAAATAAGGTTTGCAGACCTTGTTTTAGATTGGCGCGGCAAGAAACGTATTACGTATAAACTGTAATCCTTTTAACGTGATTTGGACCTTCAAAGTTACGTAATTAGGGTAATACCAAGAAAAAGTTAAATTTTGAGCAAAATGTGCTTCACATTTTTTAAGTATTTCGAAGTACAATTACTAACACATGCCGTTCTCCGCAGTGCTCTTCAATTTTCACGTCCAATTATGCCAACGTAATATTGCTGGTCTTATATGAGCCACGAAAGGAACGAATAAATCTGTCTTCGCATTTTGAGCACAGCAAAATTATTGTTTTGAAAATGAGATTGCAATGCTAATACTTTTCAAACTGAATATTTTTACCGTATCTTTGCACAAGATGACCGCAGCTTTCGCGGTGAAAAGAGTTAGAAGATTCATCATTTAAAAATCAACTTTAACATTAAATATGCATGAAAAATCACTTTCTAATTTTAATTTCTTCTCGAGATAGACTTTTTCGCTTCGTTTTTCGTACACTAATTGCCATGGAAGTTATTAATTTCAGTTTTTATATCTGCAGTTTTATCTGCTTACAATTCTTTCATTTCTTCTAACACAAATAAAAAGCATAAAATCTGTAAAAAATATTTATTCCAAAGTAAACTTTTATATTTTATGATGATATACTCGATGGAAGCCAACTAATAGTTAGAAAGTATACAGTCTAGGTAACGGTTAAATTTCAATAAATTAATGTACGTAAATGTTTTATATTTACTAGTGCTTGTGTAAATAATTGTTCGTGTGCTATAAAAAAAGAGAAATTAAACTGGTCGTTAATCCCTTTTGAAAAACGAAGTATATTCTCTATGCGGCCGTCGGTTGTCTACTATCGAAGCGAAAACGAGTAGTTTTATTAATTTTGACATAAATCAAGTCAAATTTTACTTGGCAACAAAGTCTTTTTAAAAAAAAAAAGACGAAACAAAACTTTTCAAGTACTAAATTCACTGTGATAACTTAACCATGATCCTAATTAAATGTGACGGTTTTTCGCTTGCATTAAAAATTTACCGGCAACCGCCAAATGTATTTTATTACACTTTAATACGTTCAATAATAGTCGGTCGACCGCATCGATCAATTTTTATTTATGATTTTGGAAAATTTACAACTAAAATCGAAACGTTTTACAATTATTGCATCCGCAAGCTATTGTATTAGGCCAGTGCTTAATAAGCTGCCAATATTAATACCGAGCACGTATTTCTCGTGGCAATCGTTAAAATATTTCCCGGTCGGCGGCAACGTTAAAAGTTTATAAATAAATAGTAGCTGGAATAGAAGGGGCATTTATTTAAGGGCGTTTTCTCCGAGTTAAGAAGGTAAAGAAAAACGGGATACGCGGAGTCGATTTCCATCAAGCCGAAGCAACTTTACGGGAGTCGCTGGAACATTCTAAAGATAATCTTTAATATGGTCCTTATGTAAAGGCTGGTTAATCAACTCGCCTTAGCGTCCATTCCATCTTAATGCAGAAGTTGCATAATACCGGCTCGTAAAACTCGATAAGAAGCTCGTTGAAGGAAACTTCATTCGACCGGAATAGCTGTATCGGAAAAAATGAATAAAAATATTTATCTTCGGCTTACTCGCGCCGAGAATTATCGGCAATTACGGCTCACGCAGGCGCAATTATATCTCCGAGGAGTCACTGACAAAATGCCTCGGTCCCCCGAGACAATCCATCTAATTAAAGAAATAGAAAAGACAGATCCGATAGCTCGGTTACATAATTACCACGAGATTAATGACAAGTATCGTCACCAAGAGCATCATAATTTCACGGTTGATAAAACGCAAGGAACAGGCTAACTAGCGCGAGCGTAATTTAACCGAGCGAGTTCCCGGCCGATACCGTAAACGGCGTTAAAAATTTAACGATCCGGGAGCCATTAGCGCGAGACAAATGTCGCAAAACGCGAGCGCCGCGTCCGAGCCGAGCAAAGGAGGCAGGTTGCCGAATTAAAGGGCGATCCGATCCACCGCGCAATGAATTCAGCGTCACGTACGGCGTCGCGATCACCAGCGAAAGGCCCGACGCGCGCCCCAGGCAGGCATAAGCCGCCGTCTACCTAAGCGACGCACCTTATTTATTGCCTGGGGTCCGCTGCCAGTGCGCGGAACCGAGGCGTGCCCCCGCATTAATGCCCGAGCAGGTGCTGGCGGTGGTGGGAGACTCGAGTTTGCAGGTACGCGCGAAATTTTCCGAGGTGTCCAAGCTGCGTGGGAAATCGACTGACTCACCCGTCCCTCTCCTGCTCGCTTTCTTCGAGAAAACGAGCCTTTTCTTCGGCTCAAGGAGACGGAAGGCAGAGAGGATAGAGAGCGATGCTGCGGCGCAAAGTCAGGTATCGGAATGGACGGAGCGTCTCCAGCAGATGCACCTGGACGCTGTTTATATCGGGAAATGCGCTTCGTGCACTTCCTGCCGACAATTCTCGTTTTCGTTTTCAGTCTCGTAATTTCATTGCGAATTTACGAATTTATGGGACGAGAATTCGCCGGCTTAGGGATCGTTATGCATTGAAAATGGATCTGTCCAATTAAAAGTTTACAATAAATAATGCGAGAAAATGTATTTTTAACCGGCTTAGCGCCTTGCGAATTAGAGTTAACGCTTTAACGCGGAGCGGGGGTCTCCAGTTTTGAAAATGTACGGTAATCGCAAAGCTCGCCTCGGCGTAAGTAAATTCCATATGTTAATGTAAGTAAATTAATATTTCCACTAATTATAATTTGTAACTTTATAGAACGTTATACTTGGTGACGTTACTTGGTTGGTTTAACTAGTAAAGTTTGCTACTTATAATAGATAAAGTTTGACTGCCTAAACTAATTTGTTAGCCAACATTAATTTTATTTAGTTACATCAACTAATAATTCGCAATTTATGGGAGGAGAGTCGGAATAATAAATATTATTCCGCTCCTATGATCTGTCGACTTACGCAACCCGAAGAAGGAAAAAATTGGGCAAATTAATTGGCTGCTGAGAAAACATGAGATCCTTTTTATGTGGATCATTTATATTTGGGATCGATATTAATCATCCGAAAAAGCCGAAAGACATAAATCAGTTGCTAGACTTACCCAATATTACGGCCGATCGAATCCAGCGCCACAATTACGCAATGAATAATTAGCGTCGTCGTAACAAAACCAGATGTAAAATCGGCGACGAAAAGAACGCGCGACCCGATAAATTGGCCTTATCCCCTGGATTTCGAAAATATCGGTCGATAAGAACTCGCCGCTGTGGGCTGTCGCTGTCGCTCTCCCCGCACCGATGCTAAATGCCTGAACTTAGGTGTAGGCACGCCTCGGTCGAGGAGGGGGCTGTTTAATCCTGTTCCGGAAAACATTTGCATTCCGGGTCGACATCGCTGATGCAGCTTTTGCGAAAATTGAAAAATGAGCGTCGTGCCCGAGAGAATAGGAAAAAGTCTTGACGTGATCAGCGAAGGGACGACAGCTCGACTTTCGAAGAAATACTGATGACCGAAGACTGACTCTTTAAACAAATCGCCTCCCGTTCCTGTATACGGATGATGCCCGTTTTTGTCGACGAGATTCCGGACAACTTTATTCTTTTTATTCGAGCGCATTATGCGCTGCACGACGGAGCCGTGCAAAACTACGAATTTCACGCACACGCCTGACGTTAATTCTCATCCTTAGTTTCCTCTTTCAACCCCCCTAAAAAGCGAATAATCTAGTTTTGAAATAAGCAACCGCATTATGTTGTGTCAGCAGTGGTTCTGAATAGATTTTCAGCACTCAACGGAAGGCAAGTTTGCCCAGGCATCTCGACTAACGCACAAACACACGCGAGCCCTTGTATATTTTAAACTGGCGTATTGCGCCAGTATTCGGAAAATCGTATTTACAGATAACGTGATTCTGAAAATCGAGAATGGCCTTCCTCCTGGTATTGGTGTGCGGGCTTCCTCCGTTTGTGTATTAAAGTATTTCGCCCGAAATGTTATTTACGCAATATCGCAAAAACGCGTATTGACATTATTTTGATTTCTATCGAACTCCGTAACAATGCTTTTACGACTCATTATGATAAAAGCCTAAATTGTAATAACTAACTGCGCCGAATGAAATTTAATAAATAATTAATTTCATGGCGAAATAGACCGTGACACTCGTTAGCATTAAACAAATAATTTACTCCGAAGCTTTTATTTCCAACGAGAGAAAAACGCGAAGCATTACCCGTGTTTATGGTATTTCACGGGCGGCATGAAACCGTACACGCTAATTAAAATACGATTAATACAACAAGTGGAGTGATTGATTTAGAATCAATCGATTAGCGTTTAAATTATAAATTCGTGTGCATTCTGCATAATGCTCGCACGCTCGAAATTACTTCTCCGCGTACGCGCACTTTAAAGAAATAATACGCGGGCAAAGTGGAATAAAAATTCGGTGCTATTTGATTTTACTTCGTAAATTCGTTTATTTTGTCAATTCTCTTTTATTTTCTCAAGACGCGTCCCGCCGATAGGCTGCCAACTAATTATCATACGCAATTAATAACAGAAATAATAAGCATAATTAACGATTGAATTGCCTTACGGGATCGCAAAAATAATGCTCGTACTACTGTAAAATGCTTATTCGATGTCAACTGCAGAGTAGTAATTACACTCGAGCCGCGGATTCTCGAATTTCGACTAGGAGAGGCCACTTTATAGCGCCTAGAAATAATAAGCGAATTTGCTAATTTTGAAATATTTTTTGAAATATCGAAGAGTTCGTTTAAAACTTTGATGTGAAAAATGGGGAAGAGACCAAACGCCTTCGCTGAAATACATATCCAGCGAATCGTAAAGTCGGGTTGTGCCATCTATTTGCAGTAAGCTAATCGATCCGCGCCAAAATTATAAATTTGCATCCTTCTGAATAATGTACGAGATTGAAAATTCCTTTTTCGATACAAATCCGCGAGCCCCGATCGTACAATAAAAATCATCGCCCAAAGCGCTATTTACGGCTGCCGGAGCGAGAAAAGCCGCGATGGCTAGTCCATCGAGCTCCACGAGAAATGCGCCAGGGCACTTCTTCCCCGCGAGCGATTTATACGAGGAGCGAGAGAACAGCGGACCAGCGGCGGCAATCGGGTTTATCCCTCCCCCCGCAACCGCGACTCAGTGGGCGAGCGATAAAAAGAGAGAAGAGGAAGGAAGAGCCGTCTGGGCGCGACTGAACCGGGGGATCCTCCGCATGAATTCTAATTCCGTCGGAATGGCGCGAAGCTGAAATTTACAATAACAGCCAAGTATAAACAATCCCTAAAAATACGCGATCGTCTGGCGAACGCCGAATTTTCGCCAGGAGCCGATGCATCTCGTCCTACGCTCCAAAAATATATCGATCCACGCTCGCCTTTTTCGAATCGCCGGTCCACGATTCCTGCGAGCTCCCGGGGTAGCCGCCTTTCGCCCCCTTCGGAGTACAAAAAATAGATCGGAAAGTACATAAACCGCCGGGCGAAGAAGTTTATACGGAATTAGAACGCGTATTTCAATGCCGGCGTCGGCGTTTGTTTAACTTGCGCGATGACGCACAGCTTTTACTCGCCGCTGCTCTCGTTGTAAATTACCTGTTTATTTGAAGGAAAAAAATCTCGGCACTCGTGTACGTGAGGTGGCGTGAAAAATTTCCGATTTAAATTTAGCTCACTTGTATTAACTTGGTGAAATATATGGCGCGCCGCTGCGGCTCTTAAATCAGAAGGAAGAATTCGACAGGAAGTTCGGCTGGGAATTAAAATTTTACGGGCTCGCCGTGGCTTCGCGAAAACTTATAAAATGCAAATTCGGTTAATCGTAATGGCCGCTGTAACGATAATACTTTGCAAACTCGTGAATCGCGCGGGTTCTATGGCTAGATCGCGCCGGTGTCGTGAACCGCATTAAACTCCTTTCCTCGAGCTAATGCCGCGGTATTAACGCAAATATCACAAGCGGCGTCGCGGCGAAATCGACGCCGATTGAATAAACAATAACAGCCGAGTGGACGGCCGATATCTGGCATAAGATAGGGCCTATCGGAGGTGCATCGGGGCCCCTTCTTCACCTTCCGGAGTGAAGCCGCGCGAGGGCCTAGAAAAGGCGGTGGCGCATACGACGGGCACGAGCAGCGGCAGCAGCAGCAGCAGCTGCTTTCAAGAGAACAACCAAGTTATGGCTTTAACCTGTGCGTCGCCGTCCCCGAGACTACTTCCCCCACCCCCGACGCTTCTTCTTTTCCCATTGAATCCCCTCCCCGCGCACTCTCGGCCACTCGCTGCCGCTCTCTCGCTCTAGCTCACGCGCAAGAGAGCCGGCCTGTACTTAAACGTCCATTCTATGGGCGTTTTCTAGCCATAGATGCGAGCGATAGTATAAAATACAAGTTTGTATACAATCGCGCATCTCGCGTGGTTCTTGAACTATATAATTATGAAAATCAATTTTACGAGATGCGCCCATTTTTTCGCTGCTGCGAGGTTATAACTTAAGTATGCAAATAAAACTCGCGCGCAATAATAAGCAATCACAATAAGCAATATGATTTTAATAGACGCATGAAATACATTGGTTTATTAAGTACGATGCCCCCCTCCCCACTTCCCTTCGACGCGATACGATACTCGTACCTTCTCGTAAAACTTCATAAATTGATATCGTGCGTATGCATCCGCGGCCGATAAAAACTCATTTATCCTTAATTAAAAATCGAGGAGAGAAAGCCCTCGGAGAATAATTATTTTCAATGTGCATCACCGAAATTATTGCGCGCTATGGCCACGAGTTCCATCAACTGCAAGGGCCGGGGAAAAAAGACACATAAATCGAGCCAAGTAATTAGGAGAAAAAGAAGGCAACAAGAAGAGGTCGAAGGAAGAAAGCAAACTTTTTGCGAGGTGCTCTCTCGCACACAGGCACACGCACGCACAGCCTGTGTTTCTCGTTGCCGCCAATATGGACGCGCGCCATGTATAATACAAGGTGAACGAGGCAGTGAGCAGAAGCACACATTCCCGTCTCTCCCTACGCAAAGGCGCAGGGAGCATCGTGTGCTGCTGGCGAGCGGCGAGACCGGCTTCAAGGCTAACCGTTCGGGGCCTGGTACAGTCAGGGACAGAATTTTCAAGGCGCGCCCCGAGACGCTGCGGGATCGCGTTCGAAGGGAACCGAGCTCGAAAGAAAGAACCGACCGGGGGCTGGGGTGGGGATACCGAGAAAGGGGACCAGACGATGTGTTGATGGTACTGCTGGCGTTGCTGGCGTTGTGTCGGCGTTGTGTCGGCGGTGTGCCGGCGGTGTGCCGGCGTTGCTGCCGGTGTCCCGTCGCGACGCGATCGCGACGACGACGACGACGACGACGACGAGCACGGGAACAGGAGCTCCTTGATGACGCTCCGGCCGCACCCGACTATTAGAGGCCGCATCTCGGCGCGCCACCGATGAAAAACGGTGCGTGAATAATCGAAGGACTCGCACGGGATGTATTCGGTGTATATCCGCCCGACGTGCGGGGTTATACGCGCCTTTGTGCTCCGGTAATTGCCCGTACTTTTGGAGAAGGGCTCGCACGCATGGATTTATATCGGGAGAGCGGGGCGGGTTTCTCGCCGAGCGCGATGCGCCTCTTTTTTCTTTTATCTCCTTCTCTTTTCCTCTATTTTTAAACTTGTGCGATTGTTTGCTTTACTCTAAAATTACAAAGTAACGAATTTTTTCGGATACGCGGCGATCCAGTTAAACGTGGGAAATGTGTATTTATAAAAGAGCCGTCAACAGCCGGTACAAGGGGAAAATTTTAAAAGTTTTTTAATCTATAAATCCGTGAGTGTATTGCCGCGTGTACAAAAAAATGTTGGGTAGGAACTTTTCATCCGGCAGTTGTTTTAAATAACCAGCGAACAAATACTTCCGCTTATACAGAAGCAAGTAATTTATTTCACGTAATTTAACTTTTTACACCGTTTCGATCAAAAAATTGCATTGTACATAAAATTAATTCGAAACGAAGCTCGAATCTCGTGTAAGTATTCGCAAAGTGATTTCTATAAATACGCCGGTACGTATTCGCGAACGATTAGCCGATATTTCAAGTCGTCCTCGTTCATTTACCACATAAAGCATAAAAATGCAAAATTTACGATGCGACGGTAGAGTGCATTTTACATCAGATTTTCAATATGCTCCATTACAAAAACACAGCGAACTTTATTCTCCCGAAAACTTTTCGATGCACTCGCTGACCCGTAAATCGATTCAGTTCTCTTTAACTTTATCAAAACCAAGTGGAGTCAAGGAAGGGAATTAAATAAACTAAAAGAACAATAGTGATATCAGCGACGAACTTGAAAAAAGGGGAAATAACGCGAGTAAGTGTAAACTAGTATTTGCAAACAGAAACGAGATATAGACGTTTGAACTGTAAACAAAATATCCGCCAACTTTTTCCTCTGCCGATTTATTTTACGAACACGAGCGAGCAAGAGAATAGCAAAAATTGACTTTTCTAAAAAAGGAAAAGATTAGGTGGATAAACGAAGTGGATTGCAATCTCACCATGTAAAACGCATTTTTTGTTTGACGCCATGCGAACACACACTGAGAAAAAAACAGCATTCCACCTAAGGCCCAGAAAAGTTTTTATCTCACCACAAATACAATTTATCTAAATGACATCGTATCCCTATGCGTAGTTAGAAGACTTAACATACAAAAGGAAGAGGCGAGAAAGAGCAAAAAAGACAGACAGAGAGAGACAGCGAAAGAAAACAAAGTCAGTCGAAAATTGAGAACCACTCAACGAGGTGCGTGCAAAAGCGAGCAAAACGAAAAATCGAGCTCCGTGTATACTCTTTGAGATTAATCCACAAGATTAGCGGCGCCGAAAATCTTGTATCGAAGAAACTGGTTTTTTAATGTAAAAGAGGATGAGAGAGAGAGAGAGAGAGAGAGAGAGAGAGAGAGAGAGAGAGAGAGAGAGAGCGTGCGCGAAAAATAGAAAGGTGTATTTCTCTTCCGCTCCTGCCTCGATGAAACAGCTAACTAACAGCTAAGCTTACACGACGATTAATATGATTTTACAAAAGGTGCCGTTACATGCATAACCCTCTCGCAATGATGGGCGCGTGCGCGCGTATGCGTGCAAATCTACCGCGAACGTCATAGATCAGCTAACGGGAAAAAAATCGTTTCGTCGACTGCGAATGAAAATGGAAATGTAGCAAGGTAAGTTTGTTTATCTTCTTTGTTTTTACATGCAAGTTTTTATTTTTAATGAAGATTTTTATTTCTCGCGAATACTTAAGAAGATGTTTTTTATTGAATGATTTTCGTTATATAAATACTTACAAAATATATATATTATAAAACAAGTTTCTTATCGCTATAACGGATTTTCGACGATTGAAACTGAAACGTCTCATAATTACTTTTTAATCATGTAAACTGTTATTATTATAACTGAATGATGCAATAATAACCGTAATTTTATTTAATTAGATAAAAGAATATTTTTTTTATTTTGTATCAACAAATATTGTTCTTGTAAACAGAACAATGATATATAACCTAGGAAGTTTTGTTTATCAACAATTAACTATTATTTATCTTAATAAATGATCAATAATATATAATTAATTTCTCTTTCACATATTAATTACTACACAATAAATATGTCGAGTAAATAAAACATATTTTTTATAATTAATTTTAGCAAATATTCCATGATGTTTCCCTTATAAGATATAAAAGTAAAATACTTTGTTTTCAAATATCAATGTTAAAGAAATAAGCTTTTAGACTTACATCAGTGAGATAATACGTAATAAATTAAAAAGAATACATGCTGAAAAATTTTAGATCACCAGCATTTTCTCAACGCAATCTTGATTGTCCAAAATTAAACTTCGCTAAATTTAACGAATCGCTTTATAGTCTGGAAAAAATGTAACAAAAATATCCTGGATATTCTATCATTTGAAGAATATTTGTGAACTTAATGGTTTCTCAGTAGTGGTTAGAATGAAAACGTAATTATGTATAGATAAGAACCAAACTCAGATTAAGAAGTAGGTAAATTTAAGTGTAGAAATTTAAGAACAGGCCGGAGAGAACTATTTATTGACTAAAAATTCTCTCAACGATTTAAAGTGATCAATAACACTAAGTTTATAAATATGATAATGAATAAAAAATGGATCGAGTTGGCATTTTAATAAATATGCAACCGCAGAAACTATAAAAATCGGATTTTATTTTCAGATAAAAAAAAATCATGGTTTTATGAGGAATATAGACAATGGAATAAAAAGGATTATAAAAAATAAAATAGCGAACCATAACTAAACACCGGAACAATATTAGAAAATGAGAAAATAATATAGATCGGGTGTTAAATACAATATTTTTTAAACAATAAAGTACAGGATACGATTAGAAAAATATTTTGCTCAAAACAATCCATTTGCTTTTGAAGTACTTTACATTCAATTGAAAAAATAAAAAAATACTTCAATTAAGAGTGTAAATCAAATGCTAATAGATGTAGATAATTTCGAATAAATAAAAGTACACTAAAGCGAGTACACAAATAGTTGAAAAATTATTGCACAATAATTTATAGTTTCATTTGTTTTTATTCGAGGCGGATAATAAAAATAGAATGAAAAGAAGAAAAATTTAAATATATGAATTGTAATAAACTCTAATCGGAACAAAAGAACGTGAACTCGTATGTCAATAATAATATTTTTGATAAAAATAGATATATTTTAGTGATCAAAATAAAATAATTAAGAAAAATAAAATGAAGGAAGTGATACTCGCGAGCTAAGGGATTAAGAAAATTAAAATTACTATTACCAACGAAGCATTAAAACTTCAATTACATTTACGTCGTGTAAAAATAAAAATTTTATAAACAATAATACTGGTATCAGTTTCATGCGTAGGTGAAATGTTAGATTTTATAAAATATGAAAACAGCAGTTTAAATGTATTAAAAAATGAAATGCAGAAAAAATATTGTAGACAAAACATCGATAACGAACAAACGAATATAAGGAATAAGGTAATCGTGGATTAACGAGCCCGAATCCATTAAATTTTTAGAGTAGTTGAATAATCAAAATTAAAATACACTAGATATGTATCTAGAATAGAAAATAAGAGAGTAGAAGTTTATAAAGATTAAGTATGAATGTCGGAAAGCCGTAGGCAAATAGCGAATACTTCAAGGCGAAGATGTAAGAATGATATTAAACTGGACTCGAGAGAAGTAAGAAGTAAACAAGTCTCTTGAACAGAATTGACTTAAAATAGAAATGTCACGATCTCGGTTAACGAACTGATGAACATTCGAGTCCGAGTTCTTAACGCGAGCTACATTATGATTATTGTCGTTGCTTTAACTCATTCGCTATATGCTATTCATGATAGAATAGCGTTTAATATTGCAAACAAATTAATTATTTACAACGCGCCAACGATTATTTTCTCCGCTGCGGTAAACGTTGATTACAACGAACTAATTTTATCCAATTCGCAATTCACACTAGTTTGATCTATCCATATGCAATTAATAATGGCGGGAAACGAAACTTAAAATCAACTTCCCGGATGTAAAAAGTACGGAGAATTAAAATTATCGATTATTAGCTTCTCATGCGAGCACCGGAGTCAAATCGAGCGATTTTTCAAGGAATATTTACGATCTACGGTATGAGCTAAAATAAACTGGTGTTCCAGTTACCGTAATTAATCTTATCGCTGCAACGATATAACGAACTTGAATATCTTCTTAAATATCCAGCGCCGATGAATAAAACATTGTAAGCTTCTATTTGATCTCTATTGAAATAAAAGAGGATGGATTTTGGGCGCAAGCACAAACTTTCTCCGAGGGACGTCCCCGACTTCCATAAGTTCGAAGTAAGTCGATTATTTGCACGTAAACGTATATATTATGCTCCTGAGGAGGAGCGCAAAAAGAAGGAAGCGTAAAATCCGTGAGTGGATTATCGCCGTGGGTACTCCTTGGAAGTGAGCAATGCGACCGGCAAATGCACTCGAGTCAGTAACCAGTTGAACTTCCCAAGCGGCGCCGAAGTACGACGAGCCGGAGAAGAATTCAAGAGACGCGACGAGCATTCTTCGAGACTTGCGAATTCCGAATAAAAAGGGCCGGGGCGGGGGTGTGCGAGCAATCGGCAAATAAAGTGAATAAAGCTCGCGGCCGGAGATCGCCCGTGACGGGTTCATTTTCCGAAGTTTAACAGGCGGCGCGTGCGCGTCGACGGAGTTCCGCCGTCGCGAACTCGCACATGAACCGGAGGATGGCGCAGCGACGACGAACTCGTAATATCGAGCGGCTTGATCAATCAGATGCGTCCGCCGCGCTTATCTGCTCCAGTTCATCTCCGCAGCCGGATATTCGTCTTCTTCGAGGCTGTGGCTCGTGAAATCGATTGGAGCACTTCGCGCGCGACGTTTTTATCTTGATTTTTGCATAACGATTGCCAGTTGAGTCACTCGCCGCGTAGGCGATGAGAATTCGTGCGAACGCTTTTAGTTAAGCTACACACACACACACACACATATATATATTACTGACTCGCAATGAGATTTTACGTAATTTATCCACTCGAAATTACACGATTCCGACTTTATTTCATTATAATGTAATCGGGACCGTAAAACATTGAATATTAAACCACTGCTTTTTATTGCGACGATATTTGATTTGTTTTTTTTCTTCACTCTGCAATGCGAAATAGTCGTCGGGATACACTTTAGTAATGAAAATTAAAGCAATTTGCGCGATTGAAATATTTTTGAAGAACAATTATTCGCGGTTAGACAGACGTACTTGCGACAACTCAATAATAATTTCTTGGATAATCGATCGAGCCTCACCGGAAAAATGTGTCAATACGGCTAGTGAAAATTCTCTTTTCACGTCATTTTAGTTGAATGGATCTTTCAATGATTCGATTCAATTTATTTTATTATTCAGGTAAATCGAGCAGGATCTATATCTTAGCAAAAGCTACGAATAGAATTCACGTGAGATTTATTCAGGCACTTAAGGAAAAATTGTTTTACGATATTTACAGCAGAACTGGTATTAAATATATTTACAGATCATGATCATCAATAGTTTCACCGATAAAAAGTTTTTTCTTAGAGTACTAAACGTGTACAACATAAACTACTGCCAATTAGATTGACGATTACTTTTCGCAATTTTGAAATAAAAACACGCTTACTAAGTATTGCTAATTCGTGTTTAATAGTCAAAGTCTTTTAAGGATACTTAAATTTTATCTTCTAACATCTTTTAATAGATTATACGCATAAACTTTCTAATTTAGCGAAGCATTTCTCAAATGAATGCAAAGTTAATTAATTTCACAATACAAACAGTAACGTTAAACTACTGAAATCCATGTTTTTCTTTGCTGTTTTAAGCATTTTACGTGTATTTCATGAACTTATTAAATCATAAAGTATAATGTTTGCACAAGTATTGAATTCTGTATTCACTTATATTTATTTCATAATCCATTAATAATGTACTAGAGGGAAAAATTTTGTTCACATAGTCAAAGCATCAAACTGATTGTTGGAAAGTTTTCGGTCACAAAAAAAACACACACACTTTTAATTACTTAAAAGGATTCTGCACTTAGATACGTCATCTATCAGCTAAAAAGCAAGCTACGCAATTTATTACTCTGAATAGATGTTTTAACTATAGAAACGAATTATTTCCATCAGCTGAACCTAAAAAGAGTTCCGAGAAAAAAGTATGACTTTCAAAGAGGAATTGACAGAAATGAAAATTTCCATTGGCATTCATTGCGTTGCGGAAGTAGGTCTTGAAATAAAAAGGAAAATAATTCCCTCTTCATTACTTTCCGACTTTGCGAAAGTAAAGCAATCGAAATTATTTTAGCAACATTTTCTCTAATTCGTTCGATTGAATTGTGTGGCGCCAAATGTATCGAGGCAGCGAAAACAAAAATAAAGAACCGCCACGTTAGCGCGAAGAGTAAAGCGAATTTCAATGGAAACGTCAACCGGTAAAGCATAGTAAAAAATAATTTTAAAGAAGCAAAAAATCTGGAAAAGATGGCGCATAGGCGTCACGCGATCGATAATGAAATTCTTTTATTGGCACCCATTCGATCGACACTTAATCGATCACGACCCGATTACAACCGAGAAGAGAGCGACAGGAATGTTGTTAAGCTGATGGAAAAGTTGTCAAAAATTTAATGGCGCCTTCTACAGACGACTTGCACACGCGCCTCTAGCTCTTTTTCCTCCCTCTTTTCGGCAACCCGGCGACTCTTCGAAGTTTCGCAGAAAGTTAAGTATCCCGAGTAAAACGCCCGCGCCTTTTCGCGAAAAACGAAGCGTTATTGAACGTCGTCATAGTTTTTCGTTCCGACCGTTTTCGTCCCTGTCCTGCTTCCTTTTTTCCGACTGCTCGCTTGCTCCCAGCGACTCTTTTTGTCCTGTTTAACTTTGCACGCGCTACACGCAAAGTTATAATTCATAATCCGCGTCGAGCGCGCGTGCGCGACACTGAAATGAGATTAAAATTTGAAAGTTATAATTGAAAGAGTTATAATTGAATTTCCGAGGCGGGAAATGCGCATGTTGTACTTTACACATGGACTGCTAAGTGCATCTCCCTTTTGCCGACTACCTGCGCTTACTGCAGTTCCATTTACCGAGCCGCGACTTCTGGGGAGCTCGAGAAGTGGAGTTTTTGGACTTAGGCGTCGCGCGGAAGATTCGATTCGGCTCAGCTTGAAAAATCATGTTTTTCATTTACATCCGCTTTTACTAATAATTCACTGGTTATGTGTGCGTAATTAAATGTACATTTGCTCCGGGTATCGAGGTTAATGTATACGAGTATTTTTTTCTTTGCTCAATGACTGTAATGAGATAATAAAATTTTACGATTTCTTGACTAACGAAAAAAAGCTCGCTGGAAAATATATAATCTGTTGTGTTGATTAACAAAGGCACAGCCATAGAAATGCGTTACAACACGAATTGGCCAATAAATCGAGTTTTGTTATATTAATGCGTTTGCGCTCTTTCAGTGAGGCATTTTTATTCTTTACATTCTAAGATGCAAATGCGAACGCGAACAGTATGTTTTCCAAAGCTACCGTTTACCTAATCCACTGCTTCTGGCGCTTCATCCACTTTGTGTATGTGTACGGTATTGTATAACTTGGCTTATTACTTTATCAATCAATAAAACAACTGAACTTTGTTTGCTTTCAATTAAAAGATATGCAGCTGTTGGTTAACGCTAGTTTATACTCACTAATGCTCCCCACGTGTGTTGCGAAATCGTTGTAGAATAGAGATCTCGAACTTACCTGAAACACAAAAGAAAGAACGAAAATAAGGTCGTGCTCTTTTCGTATTAATTTAATATTAATTTATTTTTAAACCGACAGACGGTCTTACGTTTCAACTAGTTCAGAATAGTGGGGCGAAACAGACCGCCATTTAAAATCATAAATGCAATTATCAAACGAGTTCTACCAAACTAAATCATTCCCTAGCTTATTCCACAATAATTATCTAACCTAAACAAAGTTTTTATAATAAATTTAAAGTGAATGCAGTCGTTAATGGAGGGCTCTTCCTTGAGGCGCTCGACACGGTGTGTAAAAGAGGAGCTGTGAGGCAATTCCCTTAGGCCCGAGTTGCACTCGAAGATTTTGAGGAGGTAATCTATTCATCGTCAGAGCATTTATTTAGAACTCGTGTTATGCCGGCGTCTCAGATTTGCACGGCTCGCGTTAAATTGAGATGCGACTGTTTCTCCTCGACCCTGATTTTAAGTGCACATTATAAGGTTTAATTACAAATCAACTACGGCGCTGCAATCGCTTTTATTGGAGAACAGGAACGGGCTAAAACGAGATTCTCGATCCATCGCAACTTATTGAACGGATATTTATACAGCTGCCCAGTTTTCTAATGATTCCTCGAAAACTGTAAGCGATAATCGTCGATTTTTATTATTATTTTGGCTTCTGCGCTCGTATTTTATTGTTCGGAAATTTTTACCATTGCCGAACGAGAATAATGAGTCTTTCGCACAACCGCTGATGAATATCTCATTCAACTGAATCCTATTAAAGTTTCCATTCCAGCGCATAGGGACAGTAATTTTCCGGGGATAATAATTATAATTTTAATTGACTTCCTTCGAATCTCGGCTATTTCCATGCGAGTTCTCGTAAAATTTTCGCAAATCCGAAAGAAAGTTTTTATTTTCCCAGGATTCGGCATTTTAAACAAGACATTTTACGAGCGCGGCAATATTGTCTTCCAGAAACACGCGAGGTATTCCGATTCAATGTATTTCGCTACATAAATATATATGTACGCATATGCAAGAGTGCGTCACCGGCCTCGATTCTCCCCCGCCCGCTCGCCGCCACCCCCACTACCGCCAACGAGGCCCAATAAACGATAAATTCCAGTGAGCGAACAATGCGCACTTGGATATCCGAAAAGGTGAAACTCCCGCCATAGAAAGTCCGAAGGGGGGTCGCGGAAAAGAATCAGGCGTCTCGCCGTAAAATCCGTGCGTTATTCGCGCAGGCAAAGCTGCATCGAATCGACCGCTCTCTTATAAATTCCAATTGTCGAATTACGGACGCCCGCACGACTCGGCGGGTGTTGCGTAAAAGCGTCTTAATGTAGCCATAAATTCCGTGAGAACGGGTAAAAACAATCGGGGCGGCGGCAGCCTTCGGCTCCGTGCGTACGCGCACGCATGCAACAATGGCACGAAAAGTTTAGCGACCAGCGCGACGACGGCAACAGGTAGAAAAGGCGCACCGATGCGCTCGGAGGCAGCCGAGGTGGAAGCCGCAGGCGAGCGCGAAATGATTTACATTGATGAGCGCGGGCCATATGTGCGCATAAACAGGAGCGAGACAATTCTGGGAGCCCCGTACAATTTATTTGTTTTTACTCCCCTCGCATTATGTTGCGACGTGGCCGTAGTAAGGAGCAGAATAAGAAGGAGAAGAAGCGGCACCGGCGCGGCGTCAGCGCAATGCAATTAACCGCGCGAGTCGTTAAGGCCTTCGTTAACGAAGAAACGCGTCGCGTCGTTTCACCTTATACTAGAGCGGCGCAGCCTCGTCCTCTACCTCTAGCAGCTCGCACACGCACGGAGGCGCCGAGTATCGGGCCAATGGCGCCCAGCGCCGCCACGAAAAAGACAGAAGCGCGCGGCCGCTTGAGCTTGTGTGCGCGGCAAGGGGAGTGAGAGAGCATGGACCTTTGTACATACAAGGTACACGTATTACAACTAAAGAGCATGTATATATTACCGAGTGCTAGACTTTCTCACGGCGGGATCCCGTGTGTCAGTGTCGGGTCTCTGCACGTACACGCTTGCACAATCGCACACGTACGGAGAGCGCAGAGGAACGAAATCAATATATAAACTTTCGCTTTAGTCCTCGCACGCGCATACATAATAAATACACCCAATTATTTTTCTCGCCGATATTCGTGAGATTCCTGCAAAGTTGCGGGAGAAAGAAGAGAAAGGAAGTGAGTGAGATAGAGAGAGAGAGAGAGAGAGAGAGAGAGAGAGTGGAGGAAAAGGAACGCGGCGGGAATGGTAAACGCTCGACAAAGAAAATACCGCACGCCCTGCGCGACGATAATCGCAACAAGATTATAATAGTGCGATAGTAATACGGGCATTCGTACAGAGTGAAATCAATGAATTAATTGAAATTCCCGAGATCGCGTGCACCTCCTACTCGGTGTGCATGCCTTTGATGCGTGTGCGCTGGCTAAGAATGGTTTTCTTTCTTTTTCCAATTATCACACTACCGGGATACGCCGCCGATGTCATTCATTCGTGTGAATTGTGAAACGGCGGATCAGGGAAGTGCACTTGTGTCGTTTGTTTAAAAAGACTTTTTCCTGTTCCGCTAATGCTGAGTTCATAGCCCTGCCATCTTAATGTGTGAAAATTCTAAGCGAACGCGCCACGAGTGTAATTATCAAGAACTTTTAAGAAAGATCGATAAGAGATTTCTAGGAAATGCTCGGCGCGCGTTCAACGACCCGCGATCTTGTCAATGCGCGAGGCAAAAGCTGTTGAAAGCCTGGTTATTATTCGAAAACAATATTATTTCGCTATTGACCGAACCGTAAAAATCCGTGTTTGCGGACTAAAAGCCATTAGCGACGATCAATTGGACATTGCAAATAGGGACGCCAGAGGAGCTGCTTCTGTACACAAACATTCGCAATGCGCGGCACTCCGTGCTAATAAAAAGCTAATTGTCTTTAAAAAGGCTGCGATTGTAAAAGTCGCTTCTTCACGATTCAGAAGCGACACGTGGCTTTTCCGGGAGAGGAAATTGAATCGAGCGCCAGGGCAGAGACCAGCACCAACCACTTTACTAGATATTAATAATACACTCGAGTCGGGGAAAACTATTAAGATCATTGAGCGTCGTGAAACAATAACTCGCGCCTCTGGATGTGCGGAGTATCCGAGCCCGAAACAAAGACCGAACTCGGATAGCTGGGGCAGCGCGACCAGATTTTTCAGCCGAACGACGCCTTTGGAAGCTGATAATCAGCACGATCAAGGAAGTAGACCATTAAGCCGTCCAATTCGTTTAGTGCAGTATCAGACAGGCACTTGGTCCTCACCACATGCAAAGCAAGAAATCATCGCAACCCAACACATGGCGCAGTGGCCCCGCCTAGGAATCTCCTTCTCTATCCCTCTCCTTATCTCTCGCTCGAAATCTCTCTATCTGCTCGTTTCGCCATCTCTCTCGGGCTCTGACACGCGCTCGCTCGCACCCCCGTTCGTAATTCATAAGCTCTGCTCGGCATTGTGTAACGAGTAAGCGGATACGTGCACACGGACGTAAAGAGGCCCAGCCGTGTGTGTAAATCCTAGTGAGTTTCACAGTTTTACCTTTCCCGCGCGCGTTTTAACGGCCGACAAATCGGTCTTCGGGCTTACTTTTACGCCGCACACCAATAGCGGTCCAGACTCGCGGTGTGAACGCCCGGCGATCCCCTACAATTTCGCGGTTTATTGCGAACCGCTGGCGCCGCAACTTGTAAGAGCCTCTGCCCAATGTCTACTCCACCTCGTGCGTGGACTCTTTCCTTATTACTTTTTCACGATCGGGGCGACCCTCGTACGTTACCACGATGGAAATGCTTACTGATCCCCTGAGGCCGTACATGGTATAGAAGCGAGGCGCTTCTGCCGTAAAGATTAGGCGGGAAATAATAATTAAGATGGAATAAACAATTGTGTACGGGATTTAGTTTTTAGATAGAGAACGAGCGCATTAGCATGCAAATGGCGACGAAACTATTTCAACTATTCTCGAGGCCACGAGCCTCCCGATGCAGCAAAATGAATATTGTCTTGGTTTAAAACTTTCCGCAATTTCTCGAATGTGTCCATTGTCTTTTAATAAGAATGAGATTTTTTACCGGTCAAGTGGCAATTCAAGGTTCGTAATGTGGAAGAAAACCAAGTGCGAAAAGCTCGTCTGGATACAATTTAAGATGAATTCGATTAGAATTAGTCAAAGTCGATGAACGCAAAACACCACAACTTTTTATTTCGATCGAAAAATTTATAAGCAGCGAATTTTCAATAAATTAACGAATGGAAAAATAATGATTAACTGACTTCATCTCCCCGCGAAAATGAAAGCAGCGATTGAAATAAGGAGTCTAGCGAATTGTATTATTAATTTTTCACACAAGTCGAATAGGTGACATTTCATTTGTGACGCGTTGCACGAGCCGTTTTGTAAGGAAGAATACGAATAAATAAAATCATAATTACTATTGCTTACAATTGGCACTTAATTTCCGTTAGCTCGGTTTCTAGCTGATAAAAGCGTTAAATAGAAAATACTTGCGAATTTCAAATAGCGATGAAGTTGACGTCAAGTTCGTGGAACATTTTTTTTCTAACTCGTAAAGTTCTCTCCTAGTTAGCGTTATTACTCCTACTGCTTTTATGATATTTTTTTAGTTTTAATCGCTTTACTGTATTCTAAAACCAAAAAACGTCTATCGTTGCACTTAAAAGATTAAACTTAACAATGTTGTTTATAGCGTATCATTTATTTTTTCCAGAAAACGCTTTTAAAATTTACTATTGATATAAGATTTTAAAGGTCGAACACAAATATTAGAGGCGCGCGAACGAGTGTGGATTCTTATTATCGAGCAAAATTAGAAAACTACTCGATACGATACGCGAAAAGTTATTCGCTCTATAAAACAGAAACCTAAAACAAACACATTACAAGTGAGAATACTTTGTATGTATAAATGCTTAAAAGGTTTGAAATACCTTTAGAATTCGGTTTGAGAGTAGTAAGCAGAAGCAGTAACAAAAACACGAGTTTGTAGCTACTGTTGTTGTACAGTTGTGCAATAAACGCCCGAGTCTAGATTGCATTGTGAGAGTCACACATTTGCCTCTACCTCACGCTTCCAGACTCGCACACGTACACGCACACAACCGCGCCTTCTTTCTCTTGCTCCGGTACGGAATAACGCGCGAACCTCCTTAAATCGATTAAAAACCACCTACGCGTTAATTGTTGATAATGCGACATAATACAGCACAATATCAGTGCGAGTGATAATAAAATAGCATTAGCCGCTCCTCGTGCTCCTTTTCCGACCGTAAATTTTTAGTGCACGCCGTATTGGCTAGAAGCTTACTATTAAAATCTCATTTTCAAGTTTTTAATTAAATATCATTTTCAAGGTGAAAAATAAAGGCAAGTAACGCAACCGAGCAGTTCCAGCTTATTTACTATTTCGAAAAAGTCATCATAATCATTAGAGTGCGCCGCAGCCCAATAAATTTTCTAAATCATTTCCTCGAAGCATGCCAAGCGGAAATTCATTATTTAAGTAAAACAAGCACAAAGCAACAATCCCGAGTCCCTAGAAATTTAAATTCAGAGCGCTCGACCCTAGAGGATAAAAAGTAGCTTCGAGCATAGTAAGCCGGCTGCCTATCACTCAATTAAAATCAGGAACAAGGGACTTTCTCTCTTAAAATACTTAAAGAGTCTAATAAACAATCCGAAATGCGCTTATAAATAAACCGACGCCGTGCATTAGAAGCGACGTGGGCTGAGCCCGAGCACCGCGTCCGCGAGTATCGGGCCGACTTATTACTTTATCTCCCCCCGAGTTCGATACAATAATGGCCCGGGCGGCGCGGACTTTTCCGGAATCGTTTTCTAATGGACGCGAGCGAAAGTTTCGCCAGACACGTATAATCGTATAATTGCTCTTGTGCCCGGGTCTTCGCTCAGGCGCAGGTTGCTCGACAAGTTCAATGAGTCAGCGCTCGCTGCGTCGACTTATCGAGAGATTATCGCTCGGCGACAAGGTGTACAGCCACTATCTCCCGCCCCACTCGTAACGCGGCGATGAAGACGCTCGCGAGGATCCCCGAGGAGCTCGTAGCTGGCCGCGGCGATATTTATGGCTTTCATATGGTCGTGAAAGTAGGAACGCGGCTGCCTGCGAAGGGTAACTGCAACTGGAATACTAAAATTAAACGCGAAAAGTAAAATTGCGTTTAGCGTGGAATTCGTTGCGTTGTTATGCCGTATTCCGCTGGGCTGCTTCTGCTAGTCGTAATTTCAGGGCTAATTATTTTTGTTAACACTTCGTTGTGCGCATTTCCCTGGAATCGGTGCAGCTCCTCAAGAGCGCGCGTTTAACGCATCGTATTCTTGAAAGAAATTTAAAAAGCTTACCAATTAAAATCGCGTCTTTGAAAAATGTCAGCTCCAGGCTCCATTAAGATTATAGCGTATTTACCGAATGGTTTTGTCTCTGAGAAAAAAGTTTTCGTTAAGATTTCGTGGACGGGACGAGTCGTCGTTATAAGTTAAAACGAAATGATTATTATTTATTCGTTCTTCGAATACAAGATTTTTCAAATTGTGTCGCGCGCGCTCGAAATTTCTGCAGTTAATGGAAATAAATTAAAAGTGGAAGCTTTTTCGTTAGTATCACTGTGTAATTCTTTAGTTCCATTCTGTGTAAGTTGTCAAGCTAAATGATGAAGCGAACTTTACACGGGCATCTTTGAAAGCACACAAATGCAGCGAATAAAACCCAAAAGCTTCTGGCTAATTTCTAAATATCCTGTACAGCGCTACGAGTATCAAAGTAAAAAGTAAAAAGGTTTCAGTGTCATTGAATTGCGAATACAACTGAAGTGCAGGCATTGTAATTATATAAAATTTTAACCCAATACCTGCTATATAATGTTAATACCATTGTTTAAAGGGATAATTAAGTGCACGAGTTATATTAAATAGCCGGCGGTGATGAAAACATGGGATCGTGAAACAGCGATTCGTATGACGTTACTGAAAATACTACGATAAAGCAAAATTAGACCGTAAGTTTTGATTGTTTTTATAAAATTACGAATCTCGAAATTTTATAATTATGTCTGACCAAAGAGTAAATTAACATTCTAAATAATAAAGTTTCCGCAGACTATAATAGAAAAGAAACTAAATTAATAATTATATCGAAGTTAATAAATTTTAAGATGATATTAATCGTGATTTATTTCGTCTAGTGATCTCATATAATGATGAAACGTGGTTTTATTTCAGAAACTTCTGCCCAACTTAGTCGTATAAAATAAAAATTGATTTTAAATTAGATTATTCTTGTGAAATAGATATTTATTAGCGAAGCTCATTTTCGTTGGGAGCACTCTGATATATGGCTTTTGCCAAGTACCGAATAGTTATATATCGAGTACGTGTTTGTCCCAAAGATTAATTAACTGATTTTGTCTTTCCACTGCACTTCTTGAAACACTAAATCATCCATTTTTTATTGCGATTTCGTTATTTCGTATCTTTTCAGTTGCCGAGGGTCGTAGCAAATATTCCGCATCCTGCACCTTGCAGCTTCAAACTAAACAAACTCTAATCATCGGAATTTATTTTTTTTATTTCCAGAGTTTAAAAATCGTTATCTTAATAGGATTCTTAACCGACCGAAAAAGCATTTAAAGCGGATTTAGCTAAATGCCTCGTAAATTACGGGAATTATAAAGATATTCATACATTTACTTAGCAGGGACATAAATTGCATCGGATCTTTTATTTCAAAAAGATTTACTTATTCCATTAAATATCGCCGACGTATTAATTGCAAGGCAAAGCGAACAAACGAACGAGTACCAAGAGGCGAGAAAAACAAATTCACATAAAATCGTTAATTATACAAATAAGCGGATGCAGCTGAAATCCTCAAACCGATGCGCAGCATTATCAATCCGAACAGTGTTTCGTCTCGCTACATTATTGGCCGAATTTAATTCGCCGTACGAAAATATAATAACGCGAGTGAATCATCGATCCGGCCACGGCCTGGTCCGGTATCAGGAACATTTCTATTTCGATATAAGCGGGTCGTCGCGAGACGTTACTCGTAGGCGCGTTCCAACATTGAGCAGCTCGCGTTCCCGTGGCGCTCGTCACCGAGCCAAAATGGCCCGTTGCGATAACGCGACGTTTCACGCTTGAGGGACAAAAGCGCGAAACCGACTTCCGTCTGACTAATTTAGGCTACGTGCACTTTACACCTGCGCAGTCGCGATAAGGCGCGCGTGGCAATAACGAGCGCGACTCTGCAATGCGAATTGGGTCGTCGACTACGTGTACGATAATTTCGCTGAATCTGGTGTGAGTGCCGAGGTACGGAAAAACTGCCGCGGTGGAAAAAGTAAGAAGGGGAGGAGGGAAGTAAAACATTTACCGCCGTGTGACTAAAATGGGAAGACCTGAATCGATTGGCGGAGTCGGAGACGGAGGCGAAGACGCGGCCAAGTTTCGCGGTTCACTGGCTCGAACGTCGGAGCAGCTATTTTTTACGCCGAGTCGATACTTTCCACGGTCCTCGATTTTCCGCAAGGTCTTCATCTTTATCAATGAATGCCGATTAATACGCGTTTTCGCATTCGAGCGTCGATCCTTTAACACGAGAGGTCGTTACTTAAGTTTAAGAGCCGCCGAAGATCCTCGCATCGCCGGCTCGAACTTTCACGAGCTTAAGCTTCAGCCCGAGCGGAAAAATGCTACAATTAAATCTTTGAAATCCCGGCGCACAAAGTACGTTAATTCTTGAACAAATTTTCATTTCGTTAATTAATGGAGCTTATGTACCCCCGGTCCGCTATGCACACACCTTCGCTCGTTTAGTCTTACAAGCGCCAGGTGAGCTTTCGAGACGATGTCTGCGTTTCCATTCGTCAACGGCCCCTCGCGATATGCTAAAAGCTCCTCGTCTGTTTCTCATAAAGCATTACCGCCGGCACCGGCGCTGATGGCTAAAGCGCAGTTAGCACTTGTTGGAATGCCACGTCAAAGTGGCCCGTACAGCAATAAGCGCACGACGAGCACGAGAGAAAAGGAAGGAGGAAGTAGTCGAATTTCCGCCCGACGTGCTCGCTTTTCCCTCTTTTTCCATCCGGCATGACGGCTGCCACTGCCGAGGCTGCTTCGTTAGCATTTTTCCTCGGCAATGCGCTTATCTGGGTGAATCACTTTGCGGAGGTGGAGGCTGCGGAGATATCGCGATCCGAGAGTTTGAATTATTGCTTTTTGAGGACAGGGAGTGGTACAAGCCCTCGGCGGATATACCTGCGCTACCTGGGAGCGACGAAAAACAGGAAGAAAAACTGGACACCGCGCTGCGAGATAACGAATCAAGCTCCGGCTATAATGGCTTTCCGATCGGATATAGGCATCGGTTCGAGAATTTTTACGGCTCCTGATTCTATATTATCTTGCTTATTCGACTTTAATTCTTTCTTTTAGCGTTTTTGTGCGCCGTTTATTTAACTATGCCCTTTATTCGGATCGTTTTGTATTTTATTTCCTGACTTTTTACGCAACGCTTGGAAAGGTGTGTACAATGAGCTTCGAGTAGTTAAAAAAATTTTAACGGATTTCAGCGAATTTTCGAGCGTATTTCTCGTATCGCGGCATTGGACGAATATCTCTAGTTTAAAAGTCTTGGTCACCTATAAATTCTCGTACGCGCATTTATACATTAACGCCTTGTAATAAGCCTCTTTAAGCTTAAAACTGCGAGTAGTGCGAATGTGCGGAAACTTCAATGGTGTTAGCAACGTAAAGAAAAACGCGGTTATTAAAAATATTCAAATCTTCTCGCATTGGCTATCATCCTGCAATACTGTACAAAGCATCAAAAGCCTTACACCATTTCACCTTTTAAAAATACTCCTTTAAATTATTCGAATTAAATACAAATTTAACGTCAATTGCACGCGATTGAGATTAATTATTTCCTCGTTCGACGAAGCTGGCGATCGAGCTTTTCTTTTTATTTACATTCATCGATTCGTATTTTGAAATAAATCATTTAAACGAAAAGGCTTGGTCATTTTCTCTTGTGCGTTGCGGTAAACTTAAAACTCCTTCGACGTGCTACTTCTTGGTCATATGCGACACAATATGCATACGGGAAACCGTAAGAAACATTTATATGGAAATACAAATATTGTACGCAAATCCTAATAAGCATAATTCGAATGTGCAAAAGTTACACGAGAGTTACGTTAGAATTGGGAAAATTTCAATAAATCGCGAAGAAAGCACCGAGGGTTTATATATTTTTCCATTTATGCTCGTGACTAAGCTGACTAAAATTTCAATACACGCATAAATCTATCTTGATATACGCCTGATTTCGTCAATCCGCGACACTCAGATGTCAGGCATCGATCACTCAAAATATTTGCTATAACATTTAGAAAGAAAAAAAATATCCCAAGTGCGAAAGCTCGTGTAAAACGCTCGCGTTGAATGCGATACTCCAACTTTGTTTCTCTTTGTCTCTTAAATTACACTTGTATCCGTGTAAAGTACATGGTTTTTCTCGCTTTTCAGGTGATTCAACTAAAAATGCAGAGGATCGAGAGATAAATAGAAATAGCAACGTGTGATGGCCACAAAAATAAACTACGTGTGTCAGTGTGGAACAAGATTATGAGAAAGGAGTGTCGAAAGTGCGCGGCATACAATACTTTGAGGTGGCTACGCACTGGCGCAGGCAGCAGTCACGAAAACGGTAAAAACGAAAACAAAAGACACGTCGATGGAAGTGTGTGGACGCACACGTGCGCACGCCCGTACGCGTACGTGTACGGTAAAAAGAAACAAAGATGAAAGTAGAGGAGCAGAGGAAGAAAAAAGATTCCCATACTGCCGCCGTAAAGAAGCGGCTGTCGTCCCGATACATTTCTCTTTGAAAAGTTAATTTCGAGTTAATTATTTAAAGCGCTACTTGAGTGTCTGATTTTGAATTGTATAATATATCGGGGTAACGAAATATCGGTGCATTAAGAGCTGATATAATTAAAAAAGAGTTTGATTGTAAGACTTTGGTTGTGTAACAAGTTTTTATCCGAAACGGTAATTCGAAAAGAAGTTCTTCCGAACAAAATCTTTTAAGCAGTGCTTCTTCGGGATCCCATTTTATCCGAAGTAATCACTACATCAAAGAGAAACTAGCTAATAATTTCATTTAATTAGAATAGGAAAGTATTATTTTCTTACTTAAAATTAAGTATTCATGGAAAAATAGTTACTTTTCTTTTATAGGAAATTAGTTGTTTAGCTTTCTTCAAAGGAGTTTGACTAAAGAGAGCATGTTTAATGAACTACGAGTAATCACTCTGCATACAGTATTTGTATTTGCTCAGATATGTTGGCATGAATATTTTAAGATTTCTTTGAAAATCTAACTTTTTCGAGAATAATCGACAGCTTTTCGTAACAATTTTTCTGTTATTCTTGTTTCCCGGTGACGACTCCAACTTTGCACTCCTAGTTTTCGACTTTCTAAATAACAAACAGCGCTCAAAAATTTCTAAAATTACAGATGTGATTGCCACTTGGAACAGAAACGTGTTGCGCAATCTAGTTTCGGTACATAAACGCCATTTTCTCCACCTCCGGGGAGTCCGTAAAAATATTACGGATCCGGACACTCGAAACGTTGCACACTACTGGACGAGGATTTTCAGAAATCAAAATGCTTCGTTATTGCTCGAGTTTATTAAATCTCAGCCTCGGCCGAAAGTGTTACGCGATTGTAAATTTGCTTATGAGCGATGTACTTTCGAAAAGAGACAGCCAGTATCACGCCAATGTTTGGCGTATCGCCGATACGGTATCCCAGTAGAACGTGCACGTCATATCCGTTAATATATTTTTGAGAATACCATAACGACTGCGGATAAGAGAATGTGGGTTCAAGTCCATCTAACGGGAATGCTTAAAAACGAATGCTTGGGATGTTCAAAGTGAGAGAACACGTCCACTCTCGTTAATGCATGATATCTAAAATTTGAAGGGGTTCTTAAGCGGTCGATTCAACTACAGCACACGAAGCCGGACGAAGAGAGCGCGGAGAGCAAGGAGAGACAGCGAGAGGCACATCCAAGATTTCTTAGTCGGACTATACCCACCACACTTTTATACCTGGTTTGTCCGGATTGCCTCGACCCTTTCTCTCTTCGGTGCCTCCCCACCGCTCACTGCAGGTACACTGCACTTTTAACTCCCCCTCCTTCCGTGTACCTTTTGCCGCTCCTCCGCTGCGTCGGCCTCCTCGACTCGTTTGGAGGAGAGAGCATCCACGCAGCAGCCGACTTTACATGCGTTTCCAGGACAAATGAACGTTAAAATGCAGACGCGCAAGGAAGGGATTTGCGACGGAAGCGCTTAGCCAGTATGTGAAAATTTAATTTTAAACTGACGGAAACGAAGGTGCGACGTCACTGGCCGAGTTTGTTTGTTTGTTTTTGAATCCAAGCACATGTGGCCGCTTGTGTAATTATGCTTTGCAAATGCCGTTCTGTTAAAGCCAATTACGTTAACAAAAATTGAACATGAAAGTTACACCGGTAAACGTAATGCAGACACTACTTTATTATTAAAATCAAGATTTGTTGAAACAAAGAGCAGCTGTGGTGCCGAAGTTAATTTTTAACGCCGAGCATTTCTTGCCGTCATTAATCTAAAAATGCGTTGTACACTCCTTTTAACGAATGCGAATAGATTAATTTTGGTTCGATAATCTCGAATACGTTAGAGCCGCACTCGATACTTTCAAAGCATATTTAACAGCGCGTGATAAAACTAATGACAAAGGTAATTTTATTAGCTCAAAATATTCAATCAATTTTAAGTAAAACCAATACGCAAATTCTATACACGAATTCATCCACAAATATATATACAGATTTTCATTCGAATATGCGATCGGAATCGAGACTCGCGTGATGCAGCAATACAATTTCGCCACGAACGCAGACCACCCGCAAGAACAATTGTTTAAATATTTATATTGCTTTCGTATTGACTGGCCCCGTGATTAAAGACATGTGAAGCTTTAACGGAATCTGCGCATATTTAAGCGAAAACTAGATTTTCATAAGATAAAAACGATTTTTCACTTTTACAACCAAATCAAGTCAATATACAATTTCCAAAGGTTATTACAACAAAGTTAATGAAGGCCTTAAGGAAAAAGTAAGAGTAAAATTTTCTAAATTGCACTTGGCTTCGTTTCGCCCACCTGTAGAAAATTATTTTTACGGAGATAATTAATAACCGCGTTTAACAGAAGGAATTACACATTTAGCCGTGTTCTCGATAAAATAATATAAATTGTAGAGATAAATTGCAAAATACGGTGGTGCAAATTAAATAAAAAATTTGAAGTTCTCGAGGTTATTTGACATTGATCGACAAATTTACGGGAAATAAAGTTAATTAGATAGTAAAAATGGCTTTATGATTCAGTTCCATTATACTCAGGAATAACGTTTCAATTTTACTGTAATACCTCTTTCACTTAGATGAAATTACTGCAACCTGTTTAGTTTTAAAGTTTTTGATTAAGGACGCAACTATATAAACAAATATACATATACGGTTTGTTCATTTCATTACAGTAGCTATATTGTGTAAGCTGCGCAATTATGTATATTTTCTTTAATTATAGAATTGCGATTAATTAATAATACATTATAGCGTTTATATTTACTTGAAACATATATTGTAATCGTTTGAGAGCGAATATTACGCATTCGGAATATAATTTCCCTTGACTTTCTAATTGAAACTAATAAATTAATGCCTAATTAATTTATTAAGCTTGATTAAGCTAAAACGCGGAATAACTTTGCCTCTAATTTTTGCAATTCAATTTCATTCCCCAGATAAAAAGTAACACTTTCGATAATACAGCGGGTCGAGACGCCGTTTTGAACAAATAAAGCTATTAAAGGAAAATTATTGCACAAGTCAATTACTGACATTGCATTAAACGCGCAAAAATAATCTTTCCTTTGGGCTTTTCAACGATCGAACCTAATCTTGAGATCCCTTTGTACGGCTTCGTTCAATCATATTGCAGGAGAACAAAAGAACGCGGCGTCGAACACGTGACAACAAACGAAATTTTCATTGTATTCAATGAGATAATCCCCGGTGCATCAATTTCCCATCAATTCGAATTACCGAACAATATATCCCAATTTAATGTTCCTTCTCCCGCATACGTTGTTGTGCTTTTTACCATCGTATATGTACGCGCACGATGCGCTCGTTAAGTTTGCTTGCGGTGGCTCGTTAATTAGATAAAGGGCACTTATTATTCACGTCGGATCGCAAAAAGGCCAAACTCCCCGGCCAATAAGTGAAAAGGGAAGCCAACAACCGCAGTACCGAGGGCTCCAAAACATACAAAAAAGAAAGAGGAAAGGAAAAGAGTAGAGAAAAATAAAATAAAGCAGCAGCCGGACTCGCGGTTTTGAAAAAAGGAAAAAAGCCGTCGGTGGTGGCGGTGGCGGCGGCGGCCCATCGTCAGGACAAAAAGAAGGGAAAATCGTCATTGCGCGACGATCCTGCGCGCGATAATGGAGATGAATTCACGTATATTCCTCAGAGCGGCGCGCCATCCCGGCGACTAACGTTTTTGCGCTCACTTCTGCAGACGCACCCGAGTCAAAGTCTCGTGGACTCGGTAAGATCCGCGTGGTGCACCGGAGGGCCCCGCACCTCCGCCACGTTGCCTCGTACGAGCTACTACGATTTCGACTTTGCTTTACTTTACCACCGCCTTCTTCTTTCTCGACCTTGTTTGCCCGGCCCTTGGACGTGTCTCCCTATCTCCTCGCTTTGTCACGCGGACAGCGCCGTCCTTTTTCGCCACCGCGTTCTTTTACGTACCCTGAAATTACCGGTTGCCAATTTCCGAGAAAGAAAATTGTACTCAAAAACAGGGCTATTTTAAGCGATTTGCAGCCTATCTCGTTATTTATTGGCGCGAGCTCGGGGCTGCCTACTCGGGTAACTCCAACTAGTTACCAGCTTACTTTACTCGCTTTTCAGCGACATAATTGCTCGAAATCTATGTTCTATCACGAGCGCTGGGTTAACCGAAACTTCGGCGCAGACGTCGCCGAGACGCGAATTTCAATTTATTTAAAAAGCCCGATTAATTATAATAGAGAAAAAAGTCGGCGGGATAACGTATCGCGTCATTTGCGCGAAATAAATTGCCGATGATTTGACAAAAAATGTGCAGCTGTTGAAAATTTTATATTATTCTATGATGTAATTGAATACAAATGCTCGATGTGATGAATTGCAGTTTAATAAATCCTTGATATTAACCGCATGCGATATGCCTTTTTCATGCACAGCTAGTAGCCACAGCACCGCAAGCGTTTTAAGAGCGAAGATAAATTTCGACTCGCTCGCGCACTCCTTTATTCGACGACGTATAAGCGCTGGCCATCAAATTTCGCGCTCTCTTATTAAAGCCACGAATACCCGGTTCCATCTCGATGAGATAATTGTGCCTCAAATGCCTCGGAGTGTAAACAAAAACAATCTCGAAATCGTGAAAATACCTTTAGCACATACCTACGCAACAAAGCAGTTATCTAAGCATGACCATCCGTTCTACCACGGAGGAATAAAAAATCACTTAGCCGAGAACAATAATGGAATTCAATCTCGCGGCATTCATCTGCGTTGTCTCTGCTGACACGCGGCCTAATGGAAATACTATTTTAACACTGTTACGCATCGGGCGAGCATTTGCCTAGCGAGGAGTTACCTGGAACTGCTCGGTAATTAACGGTCCCGTCATCAGCGCGCGCTACACCTGTCCACCGCGATTCATTACGAGAGAAAAAACGATGCATCGACAAGGCCGAAGTAGTCGTCTGCGCATAATTAGCCGCCGCCACCGCGGAATTCCGCGAAAACCAATGGCGCTTATGACTCGCGGTGGCCATTGTTAGCACCAGCAATGCTCCGCGGCCCCGAGGCTCCTCCGCTTTCGACACTCTTCTCATGGGTTATCGGCAGTCCTATCTTGCGCTGCTGCCTCCCCACTCGCTCGAATCGAAAGTTTGGGGCTCGGATGCGTGAATCAAAAGTCGGTTTTTGACACACGGATCGAATAAAAATTAATTACGATGAGTTGCGAAAGCTCCGAGGAGCCCGGGACGTAGCTAATTAATGCGGCGATACGCACTTTCTTGAGCGTATGTTGATATAAGGAAAAGTTCGTGCCGGGACGGAAAAAATGAGTCCGATAAAATCTTGAAGCAATCGAACGAGAGTGGCAATGGTAAGCTCTAGACTCTTATGAGTCACGGCAAACAGTTCGCGGCGTTGCAGGCATGCCAATCCATTACAAAACTTTAATTTTCATTTAACATTAATTAATTTTTACTAGGAATTCGAAGCAAACGAAGGAAATCGTTTTTCCTATCTATTTCATTCCGTATAAATCCGTTGCGTTGCACACAAATACACGCACGAGTACTGTCGCTCGGACTAATTAGCTGCTTAATTCTGAAAAGCAAAATTATCTTTTAATTCCTAGTTTCGCAATCTTCGAATCTTTTCCGCAGTGGGTTGATAAAATACAATGATTATTATTTTATTTTCCCGACATTTTGATAGTCGGTATTGCCGTTCTCATTAAAACCCAAGGCCAATTTTAATTTATATACGTAGGTAAAAAATAATAACGTCAATCATTAACAATAATTTTTAATTCTTGCCAGGCCAACGTGGATCGACTCGTACGAAACTGTTAACATCGCGATTGCCCAAGCACTTAATTATTTTGTCAGAGTTAAGAAGTCGGTACACATTAACTATAATCCGCGCTTGAAAGCATTTATTCCGAGCGTCGGCAAATATTGAAATCCGGGAGAAGGGCGCACGCGCATAAATAGCGAGAGCAACCAGCACCAACATTGTACGCTGCTACACGTCGACGTCCCGCTCTTTTTTGTCTCGGGCGCCGCATAAAGCGCCCGGTAATCGTGCGACTATATGAAATGCATCGATCATCCGTCGTTTACATCGCCGTAGTGGGTAAACGTGAGATTGATACTGCGCATGAATAAACATCAGCTCGCGAACAAAGCCAGTAGCTCGACATTGACGCGTCTTGCTCGTGCCACGTCTTCTAGGATGCGCACCCCGAACTATATACGACGACGCCGTGGGCGTTTGCGTCATTTCAAAGGCCTCGGCGCAGAGGAATTGATTGGGTGCAGAGAAAAACACTCTGGCGACGTTGGCGTCGGCGTCGCCCTCCTCGTTTTCTGCGTCTTTAATTAGACGCATTACGCTAGCATAAGCGGCGACAGCCTCTGCGCGTGATCGGCGTTCTTTTGAAAGGGGCGCGCAAGCGAGTTACACCGGCAAATCGCTGTTCGCGCGCCAGAGGACGGATTTTCGGCGGAAATGCTTTTGTGCGGCTCTTGCTCTTGATTCGGCGTGCAGACAAAGAACCCCGTCGTACCGGATACCGGAATCTTAAATAACGAGTGCGGGCTACATTAGCCTGGAAGCTCGTTTCTGTTTGAAGGCGACGGTCTCGTGTGGACATATTTTGCCGCTCGCCAGAGGCGCATCCGAGCAATAACGCACGAGCTCTTGGATCTGCGATTCTCATTCGTCAAGTATTAGGGATTACAAGTAGTAATTAAACTCTGAGAAGTTTTTGATTTAAGGAGACATGAAAACATGATTCGTGCCGCGCGTGCTCGTACAATCGTCTTTACGCACCAATAAACAGTTTGTATAAAAAATATTCCGTAAAAACAAGTACATAAATATAAACGCTTAAAGAATTTCGAGCGCAATATTAATAATATTATAATTTTATGCAAAGATCGCCGAGAGATTTTTATGCCTCGAGTTTATTGATCGGGGGGCAGGGGGGACAGGATAACAACATTACGTCGAGCCTCGCTAACGCTTAGCGACTGAAACTCGAAAAATGATGGCAGCGCTTTCCACTAATTATCACTTTTACATACAGATTCCAGGACGAAGCTTCGCGCGGGATGTCACTTCGTTAATACGCGCCCATAACGTGCACCTATACTCGTCAAAAATTTATGTTCTCCCTCAGCACCTTATAAATACACATACGAAGGCCATCTAATATAAATCCCCGACGCGCGGCTTAATAACGTTTGTCGAGGAGCGAAAGAGCGAGCGCCGCTTAATATAAAGTGGCTTGACCGGCTCGTCAAGATCCGCGCACAACGCGTTGGGCCTGAGCGTCTAGGAATCTGCCCCGAAGGACGCGCGTCGTCTTGTGGAAGATAGTGCATGCAAATGCGCGAGGAACGCCATCATCCCCGTATCGGCGCGTAATGATGGCGATGAGCGACGCGGGCGCTCCCCGTCACTTCCGTCGGGCTTTTTAATGTGCGACCAACGCCAACCTTCCCCGAGACTCGGACACACGTCGCTCCGAGAGAGGGAACGAGAGAGAGAGAGAAATGCGCTCTCTGCGTCCGAGTCATTGAACTCCGAGAGAGGCGCAACGGCCTCCTCCTCCTCCTCCTCTTCGTCGTTGTTGTTAACTCGGGCGAGTGGGAGAAAAAATAGTGAAGGCGCCGTTTTTGATTCTACTGTACTCGGGAGAGCATTTGAATTAGTAACGCCCTACTCGATACTATTTCTTTTGTTTTTTGTATGTTTATTTGCCCCCCCCCCGCTCTCTCTCTTTCTTCTAGTCTTATTGCGCCTCGTTCGCAATAAGACTAGGAGAATCGATTTCCGATAGTCCGACACTGGATTGGCAAAAGTGGGTGTTTACTTTAGGCTCTTCTTATGCGTGCGCTCGCGAGATGCTATCAATTAAAGACGGAGAGGACAGAAAGTTTTAGTCGTCAACTTCGCTTATGACGATGAGCGTTTTTTCTGCTTCAGCTTTTCTTCCTGTCGCCGTTTTTCAAGCGTGTTTAGCGAAGTTATGCCAACTAAAAAACAAAAATAAACGCGCGACCGTGATTTGTCAACCGCTACATTATCTCCAGCACGCTATATCACACCCTCCTCAACTCTTCTTATTATCTCTATTAAAATATGTGCGCTTTTTTAAATCCATGCACATCAATTATACTCCGAATAATTGAAAAGCCAATATTCAACATCTTTTTTAAATAATCGTATTAATAATGCTTTGAAAGATTTTTCGATTTACATTTAAGAATGATCTTGATGAATCTCTGCTGAGTTAAAAAAATTATTAATTTTGTAAAAACAATTTGGAAGTAAAATAAATGTAAGACACACAAGGGAAGACAAAGTTGCGTTGAAACTTATATTCAATTAATTTTGCTAATGCCGTGTGCAAATTCCGAAACAGATTATGATTGCAGTTTGTTTTTCGCACTTGAGACTAGAGGCAACGGCCAAAATATTGTTTAAATACTATTAGCTTTTAAATAATACATAAGGTAAAATTATGCATTAATTATCTCCTAATGACTATAACGAAATTTTCAACGCGTAGTTAAATGGATGCAAAAGAAACAAATATGAATGCGCTGATGCTTTGAAAATTCCTTATATTGAAGCATCGCACTGAAATTGTGAAAGAAAGATAAAGCCAAGTTGGAGTGGATATTCACTGCAGTAGCACTTTTTACAAAATTAAATTTTCAAGTGGCAAATATTATTTAAATGCCGACTATTGGTTTAGTGCCGTTGACTAAAAACAATGATAAAAACGTGTACTCGGCCGGATAATGCGTGCAATTTCTAATCTTTGAATACGAAAAGCCTTGGAATGAGTGTTAGTGGCATTACGCTCGAGCAGCGTTGCAGTCAGGAACTGTCGGCCTAAAATTCATAAAAGCGTGGCAAAAGGGAGCGATGCAGACGTAAAATGGCGGATACGCGGCAAAAGTACTCTAAAATTGTCTCGGAGGTTCTGCATGTACGAGTACTTTGATAGGACGTCGGGATCGCTCAATCGTGAATGAGGTGGGGTGCGCGCGAGCGAAGAAACAGCGGCCAACTTAATAAAACCGAATAGACGGGCTGCTGCTGCTGCTGCTGCTGCTGCTGCCGCCGACTTCCGCGATTATCGACCTCTGCTCGCTCGCGCGAATTATCGTTGGAGCTAATCGCGAAACCGATCCCAGGAGCGGCCCCGACTGGGGCCAGGGAGAACGTGTACAATATAAACGCCCTGTCGAGTTAGCGACGATCGAGATTACTTACTTGCTGCACTTATAATAAAGGAGATTTGTCCCGAAAGCCGATCGTCGAGCCGTGAGCATCAATCGTTGGTTATCGTAATTATGTGGCACTCGTACACCGAGTGATTTGCGGCTCGAGCCAAGCAATTCGGCGCTACGAAACTTTGTGAAACTTCCAAGACTGCAGCATTGGTTAGCCGTCGCGGGGACGCTGGTACTGTAGCTTCCGGCCACCGTGTGAAAATGCGCGGAAACCTTTTTCCAGCATACCTTAACGTACATTTGGATGCGTTTAGATCAGCTGATATCCGCCGACCACGTAAGCAGATACCTGCGGAGAAAGCACGCGATTTTTAAGAAACCGCGCGCCGAGGTAATTGTGGCTTAATGGTGCAAAGCTGCAATCGTCAAAACGTATCGCACAATAGGTGTTTCTAAATTTGAGAAAACGAGTAACTCACATTGCGAAACTGCCGATCTTTCCCTCATTTTTTACTTCGAATTACGTTTTATCGACGTGTTTTCAAGCATAAGATACATTGTACTTGAAAAATTACAGTTAGCTGTAAATCACCTACATGGCGATTGAGTGTAGATCGGATAGAGAAGATAACGAGATGGCTATTCGAGACTGTAATAAATCTTTTTTAAGTACATTTAATCTTTTGTACAGTAAATTTACATTTTTACATTTTAAGGCAGCCGGCGCGAATACTTTTCTAATGCGAGAATTTCCTGCTAAATGCATATTTAATCAAAAGCCCGCTTAATTAAGAGTATGCAGTTTATATGAATGCACAACGAGGATACCATTGAATGAATAAATTAGTTTTGACTCGGGAGGAGAAACGAAAATTCGTGCGCATCCAACACATCTCGAGCATTTTTTGTTAATACTGGCAAAGTTATTCCCGCCGAGAGACAATAAATCCAAGGAGAACAAGTAAAATTTGAATGTACGCGATGCGAAGTAACAGCCATTAATCATAGATTGCTACGAGAAGCGAATGAAGACTAATTTTTCTATTCCAAATTCTAAAAGTAAGATTCCTTACAAGATTAAGCGAGACGAGCGGCCGTCCGGAGATGGAAGAAAAGTGCATGGTAAGTCCGATGAAAAGTATCGTCGTATAACAGGAAACGATTTAATGCGAGTTACCTATAAAAGAGAAAGCATCGCTGACATTTCCATTTTCATGCAGATGAAGAAGAGCGAAGTGAAAAAAAGAAGCTGAAAGCAATGCACAGCGAAAGAATAACGGAGTTTGCTGGAGAACCGCAGAGATTAGCATTGGAGAAAAGTAGACAAAGTGATAGCCGCGTCTCTAGTCGAAAGTCGCCGTCCCCGTCCGAGTCTACGCATCGGGCACACAAACACTAAGCGCGCCATGTGGAACGCACGGGTGTGTATATTTGTCTCCATCGCGGAAGAAGGAACTTTTCAGCGACTTCCGTTGTAATAAAAATATACGCAACAGTAGCGACTGCAGCGTCCGTCCAGAGTCTTGTGCCGCGGCTTATTTTCGAGTTCACTCTCTCTCTCCTCTCGGCCTTAACGACTTTACAATGCAAATTGTTCAAATTGCCCAACAATCACATAACTGCACAAGCGCTTTACAGTGCCAAGAGTTGCATTAAATAAAATTTACCGAGTTAATCCCCCTTGGCCCTATTTGCCTTTTCTACACTTATGGAGCTTTAGCGAGAAAAATATGCGAACAAGCAGCTCCTACAAAATATCCATAGCGGAAGAACAAAGTGTACAGTATCTTTTATTTTTGTGGCTGAATTTCGTTGTTAATATGAATAATGTTGAGCGATTTTCATAATAGCGCGAAAAATGAGAAGGTAAGTTTAATATACGTTTACTTGTCATTTACAGATCGGCAAAATATTTTCATGCCTATTTAAGCTATTTGCACAGTTGCTCTCGCGTGTGCACAAAAGTGCGCGCGCGCACAGACACAACCACACGTGAATATACATGCGTATATCGTTGAAGATACGACCGGAGGATAAATATTTCTTGGTGCGTTCACTGATGATATAAATATATTTTAATTAAAAATTATGTCCGTTCAGAATTTTTAACGAAAATTATATGAACGAATTTAAATTAAAAATTCCTGTTTTATTAGAATTTCAGAGTGTCTGAATATTACGTAAAATCCAAATTCGCATTGAAATTTTGTAAATAGTTGGCATTTCTTCAAAAATATACAACACTACTGATTAGTCTATATAAATCAAACCAAAAACCGTAATTTATATTTACAGTATGAATAACGATTATTATTATTATTATTCCAATCAAGTATAAATTAGCGTTTTATTCCTTTCTACATTTCATGCGATAAATTTTAGAATAAATTTAACAAATCACACTAACCGCAATATTTAAAGTAGTGATTCAAGACAATTTCAAAGTTTATATCCTTGGGATGCAGCATAAAATTACTTTTTAAATTGTTTTTCAAGATTGAAAACTTTTTCCCGCATTTGAACTCTATAGATCTATGTTTACTATGTATTTCTGAATATGCATGAGTGAGCGTACAAAATATTTAATATCGATAAAAAATTAATTTTGCAACAAAATTTTTCCCTTCTTTTTATCCGCAACAACTTTTATATTTTTCACTAAAAAATGATTTAAATTATCGCGATTTCAAAGTAAGCAACTTTATTTCAAAAAACCACGTAAAAATGCCCGTAAAAGTTAATATAAACAATTTAACCCAACACTTGTGTCATATTATTCATGAATTAGTTCAAGAAAATGCGCGAATAATTATAGTCCCAATTTTACACAAGAGAAAGACGCGCAATTTTAATTAAGGAAACATAAAACGCAGCGAGGCGCAAGAAAACTTTAAAAATTCGCAGCTAAAAGGTGCAAGAAAGAGATTTATAATTTCTGACATAACATAATATTTAGTCTTACCCTTGTCGCTACAATACGAAAAAAATAACATCATTAGATAAGAATAAGAAAAAAGTCGGAGAAAAATAAGGGAACGGAGAATTTTCGAGAGATTGTTAACTGCCGTAAAATACTTGCAATCGGGACTTGGCAAACTTCCGTCTTATTGCTTTACTTCTGTCTGCTTACTGTCGGATACACGAGAAAAAACGTCGTTTAAACTTCGCGCATTTTGCGAAATCCATGCAGCGATTCGAATAGTCTCCCACGACTTCACTCCTACTCTCAAAGAGACGCGCAGTCGAATCGCCTCGAGTGCTAAATCGAAAGAGAAACAGTCGCTCTTGTTAATAGCTCCTTTCAAAATCTCAACTCTTTCGCTTAATAATTAAGTATTTTGATTTTTATCTCGCTCTTGTTAGGTATCAACGAGTCGCGTACTATTATTCGGGTTTGCTCAACTACTTAAACGCAAAATAATAATAATTCTCACGTGTTTTTAAAATTCATAATCGAGAGGCTTCCCGGAAAGACGGATGAGGTGTCTGTTATAAATTCATGCGAATCTCTAGGCGCGAAGAATGAGCATACAATTAGTAAATCGGTGTTTGTCCGTGGTTTGTCGAACGACGAACATCAGACGATAAAAAGCTAAATAATTCGTCGGTAAAAAAAGTTTACCAGACGAATTCCGCAAGTTCAGCGAGTAAGAAATGCCTTCCGCATAATCTCGGTGAATCGATAAAACATCCGATTACCCTTAAACCGCATAGTGCGCAATCCACTATAATAATAGGAAGAGAAAAATATTTGATCGAAACGCCGAGAAATTTAAAAATTCTTAGCCCCGTCTTCTTATTTCCAAACCGCACGTTTACTTCTTACCGACCGCTTGCGCACGCGCGCTCGCGTGCACACACACAGCTAGAATTTAGTTCGGCGGGCAATTTATTACGTTTCCAGAATGAAGTTCCTTTCGGCGAAGCGTCCCAGTTTACAAGCTTCGAGCACTGCCCACTTATAGGAACGAAAAAATATGACAAGATCCGAGCAACTCCGGTCAAAAGAAGGCGCGCAGGCGCGGGGGATAAACAAGTAACGCGACGCGCTTCAAAAATTCTCAAGCGCTGCAGCACATATATTCTCGCAACAAGTTTCACTCGACTATCCTTTCCTAGCACAACATCTAATATACATAAGCTCAATGAATAATTGCAATACGTGCGGGCTCCTCCGTCTTTATTGGCCATAAATATAAAGCATCTTCATTAAAAAAATACAAAGAAGAAGACGAAGTAGCGAAATTCGCCGGACTCGCGGGTGTATGGACATAAATTTCCTCCGAGCCTACTTTCGCGCAGCTTCCCGACAATGGAGGCTGCCTTCCCTGGACATCCCTGGCTCGCTACTCGAAACCGGCGCGAAAATCGCGGCTCGCGTCGCCTCCCCAAATGAACCCCGCGTTGGCCAAGGCGTCGCTGCATTTATTGCGCGCGTGTAAAAGTCAGACTCGTAATCCCACGGCGATGATAAACGACCTGCGCGAGACGCGGCACCGCCGCCACTCGGAAAATTCGCGGGAAAATACAACTGCCGCCGATGCTTTGTTTGCGCACTGGGGTGGCGGCGGGGACTCGTTTAATGGAGTCCGCGTCCCGCGATTAACGAGTTGCCATGCGCGCTACGGGGGCGGGGGAGTAAACATCGTTAGGGGTTCGGCCAATTGCGCACCGTGAATTATCCCGCGTTCA
Source organism: Platyscapa corneri (assembly GCA_018907185.1). Lineage (NCBI taxonomy): Eukaryota > Metazoa > Arthropoda > Insecta > Hymenoptera > Agaonidae > Platyscapa > Platyscapa corneri. Next base: position 5,536,234 of record JACCHW010000011.1, on the reverse strand, counting down.
CGGGCCCGTTTCGCCTCGACTGCCTGCCCTGGGGCTCTGGGAGCGCGCCAAAGGTCCGGACGGTTACGCTGCTGATCCATCGATCGGCCATTCGTCGTCACTCGAAAAACTCGGCATTACTACGTCGACGACCAGTGTAGTCCAGATGTAATGCATTGTTTTGTTGACGTTTACCATTTTAATGCGCCCAATACCAGAATACCGGAGCCACTCACCGCTACGCGCTGTTGTAAAACGTCGTAATTTGTTTAGTGATTAGCTGTGGAATTACGGCGATGATAATTACTGCGAGTGTACGTAACCGGGGCTACGTTGGCTCGATCGAAACGAGGTTAATCTTGACTCGTGCGTGAATTATCAGCTTTGGGGACAATCATCTTTTTGTCTTCACAACACTCGACAATTTTTTAAGTTGTATCAATTATTTAAGAGGCTATTTTGCTCTCAAATAAATTAGCTCTGGTACTCTTGTCTCGTTAAAAAGGTTCCACCCACTCGTAAGCTGTCGTACATTACTGTAAGCTAACAATAACTTGCTTACTAAGGTTGATAAATATTATTTCCTTTTAATGCCGAAACTTTTTTCTCCAATGAATTTTCCTCCATTGATTTGTCACAAAACGCGCTTAAATTCGGATTTCCCGACAATTTTATATCCCGGCGCGCGCGCAGAATACAAAAACTTTGAGTTGTTGCACAAAGGAAATATTTTTCACTTCCGCGCAATTGTAGATAATAATGATAATAAAACTACGATTTTTTGCGCAGATGGCTATATATTAGAGGACTCGCATCGAACTTTTCATTATTTTATCTCGAAAAAGATGCGCCTACGTTTATTAAAACAGTGAATTTAAAGTTTCGAGAGCATACCGAGCTTTTGTTTATTTCACATGCTAATATTTAAAATAACGCATTTTTTAATTTCGTCAACAAAGCAGACCCAGTTTGTTAATCAATAACACCGAAAGGATCACCGCATAACGAAAAAAGTGCCAAAGGGCGATAGCTTTGAATCGAAAATTACTTTCCACAAACAATGCGCGCCGCGATGATGATTTTCAACAACATATTAATAAGAGAGAACGTCGAATGTAGAAGCCAACGTAATACGTGAAAAAAGCACTCTACAAAACTAAAATCTGCAAAACGCAGATTCGCTTACGTTGACTACTTGGTTATTAATGAACGAATTAATCATTGAACGCGGCTCATAATACAATCAATGACAACAGCACGTGTCTATAAACGCGTTTATTTGTTTGTTCTCTGCTTCACACTTCTGGCTTCGTTCGATTGCATCTACCTTTTCCTTCCGCCAGTTTATCGAATTACGAATTTCATGTACAATGGCTCTGATCGAATTAATTAAAAAGTTTTCTTGCAGCTGAATTTATAAATGCAAAAAGGCAATGTAAATGACTGTGCGCCCGATCAGCTTCGGATACATCGCCCCGGTAATAACGATAAATAATTTTTATGCTGAAACTGCTCTTTCGTTCTGGTCACGTTAATTGCGCACCGCTGATAGAATAAACAATTATTCGGGCAGCACGAGTATTGATATTACGAAAGAGGCTGGGCTCAAGCTTGCGAAGAATAGAGCGGCTGCGTCTAGAAGCGCAGCAAAAAGAAAATATTACTGTGGATGGGAAAAATTAATGCGCAAACTCATAAATTGCGCGACTTTGTCGACAGTGTCTCCGGTTTAGCATTGGAAATAGGAATTTATATCCGCGGTAATTGGAATTCCTACTTGTACATCTTTTCTTTTAGTGTACTTCTAAGAAACACCGTATATTCATTAGATTTCAAGCCTCCGGTGTATACGATCGGGTTCGAAAAAGTCTCGCCTATTGTCGCTCAGGCATTGTTAGAGCGATAAATTCAGAAAATTTACAACCCCTCTTTCGTACGCCACGTTTCACGAGCTTCCCCATATATAAATTAGCATGCCGTTCGCTCGTGCGCCGTCATAACGCGTGAATCTCTTCCTCGCTCGTTCTATTTTATAAATTAAAAGATCTGAAACGGTGTATAAAAAAGAGCTGCCCCCGCCGACCGACCCGGTGCGGCTGTCGTTTGCAAAACTCATTGTCCCGCGCGTTCTGGTCGGGGAGGGAGGGGGAGGAAAAAAGCTGGTTAAACATCGATGGCTCCGCGAGCGCGCGCGCACACACACGGGCGCGCTAAAGTAAAGCCAACGAGAGATAGTTGTGCAACCTCATTTTCAAGCGACTAAGTCTCTCTTCGGTTCGATTCGCGCACAAAGAGAGAGAAATACAGCCAAGTAGAAGTTTTCTCTCGGGGCTACATGCAGACGGTGGAATCGTGTCTGTCATTGAAACGAAACAAGATTAATCGAGTCACTATCTCGAGCGCTAAGCCTATATACACAAAAACACGTACACACGTGCGCGCACTCGCTCTCTCGAGTGTCTCTTTTTCTCAAATATATCGTGACTCGTTACGGAATCGCCCTGAAACACACGCGCGCGCCCGCGTTTGTAACAATATACCTACATATTCATACGATTATTGACTGCTGAATTTATGTTAAAGCGCGGCTTTAATGATTTTTGGGAAAAATGCAACGATAATGCCATTCTATTTTTTAACTGCTAGATATTGCAACGATGTGTTTCAATTTTCCAAGAATTGGTTCGAGGAATCGACAAACCGACTTTTAATTGAACGGTTAAAAGTGAGGTTTTCGTAAACAATTGGCAATATTCATAAATAAAGTCGCTCGTAATTTTTAAAGCGAACAAAGTTTGCGTTTCATTTTGCGCGCGGATCTCTACTCTATTTATTACACTTATTATACATCTACACGAATATGCAATACTTTCATTAAAAGGATAATAAAGGTTTTGTTTTATAATACCTCAAACTGCGAGATGTAGCGAATAAAGCTTAAGGATTTTTTTCATAAAAAAGAAATCGCATCTAAAACTTTATTCAGCAGTAACAAAGTAAGATTTTTCTTCGAATATTTAGTACACGAAAATTTCAGAGGTTTAAATTTATTAAATAAAATTTAACGTGTAAAACCATATTCTCTAAAAAACAAAAGGCATATCGTAAGCTTCGTTTATATTGATTTTATGAAACATAAATTTTTTGCATTCTTATCGTAAAAAGGCTGCTTCCTTTATTAATATCGCTGCGTATATTAAGCAAATACAAATGGCTATTGCCCTAAAAAGAAAAAGAGAGCATATTTTTTCCTCCCATTTACATGTATCGATGTTAAGAATTTAGACAAAAGTCTTGTCATTGTTACCGATCAACTCATCGGAACGGCTCGCGTCCAATAGATACTCGTTCCTCGTTATTTGGCCGGTGCAAGGGAAAACAATTGCAACATTGACTCCGCCGCTAAAGTTTATGATATGGTCATTATTATTTTTAGGCTTCGACTAACTTTGTAACTCAACAATGAGATTTAATTAAGAAATTAAAATTGACTTGAATTTTCTATTTGAATTTCTGTACGAGATAAAATACTGTGATTGTAAAATCGACGTTTATTACTTTTTAAAGCTGCAAAGTCATTGTTAGATAAGTCTATTTCCTCCGATATGATTTTATGTTATTCGATTCAATATCTTTTCTTCTGCGTAATATTAATTTTATAGATTGTAAGAGTAAATATCAGTAACTACAATATCTACACAACTATCGTAGGTATGGAAATTGATTAAAAAGAAGAGTTAATGGAGAAAAAGTTTTTCGTATGTTGATGCAACTCGGGTATTACATTTGCGTGCATCAGAATCTTTAATTTTAAATAATTTCATAGTTCGAGCTAAAACTAATACAAGTACTTCAATATTTGTATACAAAATTGTAAACGTGCAAATAAAATTACTATTGAGAAGAAAAAATATTTTAATGAAAAAAGTGTTTTTAGCTCCAATTATAAAGAGCCTTTTTGAAATATAGAAAAAAATTTTCTCCACGTGCGTTATTTGACTACTATTATATTTAACGAAGAGTAGACGATACTTTAATTAATAATTAAAAATTGTCGACTCATATGTGGTTCAAATTAAAATTTAAAAACTAACTTAAATGACTATTAAATGAGGTTTTTCGTGCAAAAATTGTTGATACGATCATTCGAACGAAATTTGTTCAATCAGAAATAGACTCTTTCCAACACAATTTGCAACTATTGGTTTCATAAAATATGATCACCCAGAGAGTTGTTTTCATATTTGTGCCTAATCTCCACAGGATAAAAGCTGTTCCGTTGTCATTGTTTTCCTGAACAATCGCATAAAACGTTTTAAATTAAACTTAACGACGTCACAAGCTTTATATTCACAAGATATCAGGAATTTCTGCCTTTTGCAGAACTAATATATTTTCCCACTTGCGATTCCGTTTTTCCTCGCCGCAGCTAAGCCAAGGATTTCTACGACTCCGCGACTCTCCGTCGCCCCTTCCCGAGCCGCCACAACTAGCGCTCCCCGATTCTTCAACATCGACTCTCTCGAGAATCGATTATGCCAATCGAGCGCTCGCGATATATTGCGAACCGATTTAACGACACGAATATCCGCCGATTTCTAGGACTCTCCCTCCCCTTTCGACGTCTATCCATCGAGCTTCTCATCAATACCTTTTGCACGAGGATACGTAACGTGCCGATGTGGCGCAAATTCACCGGGACAGTAGCGTCGACAGGAAAGGAGGATTTTTTCACGCTCCAAATGGCGCGCGAGCGCAACGAAAAAAGTGATCTTTTTCAGGACTAAGTGCCTGGAAAATCGCGTGAGCAATGGCAAAAGAAATAGCGGAGAAGGACTTTATCGCATAGGCCCTCCGTATCTCACTCTGTAATATCCACAAGAACGTGAGTCAACCGAAATTGCAAATGCGCCTTTTTTGGCCGCGCTTTTCAGGTTTCGAAATGAAAAAAGCCCTGCCCCCCCCCCCATTATTCCAATAGAGTCCAAATTAATAACAAATGGCGAAGCTCGTTTCTCTAGCCAAAATTTCGAATATTCTGGAAACGAGCCCCGGACGATAACCATTCACTTGGAAAAATACGCCAAAGTAGCAAAATACACGTAAAATAAATGGCCGTAATACCGGTCGTTGCTATTCCTGCGCTTAAATATGAATTTACATACAAGGATTAGCTCGCTTTTTACTTATGCACTTGAAAGCTTTCGAATCAGATTTTTACGCTTATCTGCGAGTAATAATTTCCCGAGACTGAAACTAGAATAGAATTTCACTTTGGAAATTTAGCAAGAAAGATTACTTTAATAAGCCAGTAACTTTTTATTCGCGTGCATACGATGATAAATCAGCCAATAACAGACATTTACTACGAGCAGATAATAAAACAAGCCTCCATGAAATATTTTAATAAAGCTGAAAAACTCTGGGAAGCATCTTCTTTGACGTCAAAGAGCCGTCGCCTGATTGAAAATTTCTAACTGAACTCTGATTCGAGCGCCTTCCATTGTAATTGCCGCTTCGTAAAGGCTAAAAGTCAAAAAAGGCCGGGATACGTTTGACAAGATGCTAATAACAGAGTTCTATGCGTTTTGTGCTTGAAAAAATAATTTTATAGTCTAATAAATCATAATTTTCTCTTAATTCCACAGACTTGTGCGTTAATTGTGAGCAGACGAGCGAGACGTCGGTAGGTGAAGAAGGTCAATGATTTACAAGGGTATTTTTCTACGCTTACGACGGCCGCGCGAGCAGCGAAAAAAGCTCGAGATTCCTGAAAATTTGAAATTCAGCTTACGTTTCACCGAACGTTTCCAGGTTGCTCGGCCCGACTGCCCGCACTTTATAGCCACCGTTAATTATGCGCTCGTGCAATTAATACGAAAACAAAGAGCTTGCACTTTTCCCGCGGTACCACGAAGCACGCGCATATCCTTCTCACGCGGCGCGACGCGGGAAAGTGAAACTCGGGGGGCGCCCAGGTGAGCCGGACACACGGCGCCGTCGTCGACGTTGTAGTCGTTGCCACGAAGGTGTCGCGCACAAGGAGCGAAAGGAGGGAAAGCGCCTTTTTTTCCTCACCTCTTCGGCAAAAGATCTCGCGCACGCACGCATCGCTTATCGGGCTTGTCCCGCCCCCCCTCCCCCGTCGGCGCCCTTCCGCGCGGCTGCTCTCACGAGCATCGACACCCCCTTGCCTTTCGCCTTCAACACCACCAGACTCTTTCGCGTTATTATATCGTTAGCTGCCGCTTCGGTAATGCGAGCTATTAGCGCTCTATCCGAGCCTGCGTTTGCCGTTTTTTCAGGGTTGAATAATAGCCGAGGCGATCAAAGGTCGAGATACACGTACCCGCAGAAGGCACCATTTTCCCGTGTCGCTTATAATTTTGCAAAACTAGATACGCACAATGGCAAGAAATTTGAATTCGCGCTCGCTGGGCTAACCGTTTACAAAACGCTCATTGCCGCTCGCGCAAATTTATTGCTTTTTACAAATGACATTTACAAATCCTATCGACGTTTTCACTTGGAACGTCGCAGAATGCAAAACACATTACCTGATAATTAAATTTAATTAAACGTTATTATGTTACGTGTATGCGATTTTAAAAGTGACCGCACTTATCACGTATGAAATTAATTATTATAACAAGTGCACGTCTAAAATAAATGCTGAAAAAGATCAAAAAGGTATGGTGCACTATAAATTATTTCTTTAACGTTTACCGCGCTAAATACAAAAATATAAGTAATAACGAGACCTACATTTCGCGTAGTAAATTCGCGGCGTCGTGTCACGCACTAAAAAACACGTGTACGCTCTTAACATGTTTTGATGATATGAATAAACATTATTGTCAACATTTTCGTCCGTTAAGTTAACAAACATTCATTTTCAAATGAATACTAATTTTGAGGCTATAGTTTATGTTTAAGGGAAAATAAAAATATAAAAACGCCAATTTTCTACAGAGTCAACATCTACTAACGCTTTTAATGACGTATTTGCACTTCAAAATTAATTATCAAATTTTAATTGAAAATCATTCGTTAATTAACCATAGCCAAACGCTATTTATCGCGCGATTTCAACGCGTTTTTTCCATCGACTTTTATTTTAGTTACCATTATCTGTGCACAAGCTCGTAAAATAAATTAATCATAAATTTAAGATTTTGCAATTATTCCTTTCCGCGGAAACGTTTATCGAAAATTGAAAATACTGCAATCAACAATGAAATATAACTTGGCTCAAGATGCATTTGCACAGTAATTAATATGTAATAAGTGGATATCTCTTATTTTTACAACGAAAATATCTCACCAAAACTAATAAACGATGAAATAATAATGGTATTTAAAATAAGCATAATGTTGATCTTACAATAAAATTCACTATCGTCGATGTAGTAAATTTCATATGGTGTCTAATTATTTTTTTGGCTAATTATGTAAAAATCGTCGATGTAAAGTAAATTTGTAGCTAGTATGTGTTAATTTATCATACCAAACCCAGGGAGTTTGATAGTAAAAATGTTTTTTTTTGTTTAGCATGCCGTTTAAAAATTCTAAGCCTGTAATTTTATTTTCTTGTTTCCATACTATACCTAATACAGTACGTAAATTTCTGTGAATAAATTTACCGTACGCGGCTAATGCATTGTTCGGTTTAGCATATAATTACAACGATATTTTAAAATAATAGAAAATATATAACTCTAATTAAGTGTAGGTTGTAAATATATAAAACATGATGCTTAATACTAATTAAATAGTTTGGGCAAGAATTTTTTTGGAAAATGAAATTATGATTTACATTGAAACGAGAATGAAGCTTCGAGATTGTATTACTAAATAAGAAACAGTTCTACGGAAATAAAGAAGTGAGCAGCATTAAATAATTTAAAAATGTTTTATACTCTAATTCAGGAAATCATTTTTAATTGGATCATTTCACTGACAGTCATGCCGTTTTAACGTCTCGCGTTAGATTAATTAAATTTTATTTTGCTTCTTCCTCTAATTTTAAGGAATTAAACTGTCGTAATCGGGAGACTATTTTATATTTCATTATTTTTGTTTTCCTTTGTACGATTTTCAACCGAAAGAATTAAACATGTCCGTGACAAAGTAAAAGTTAGTTAGTTCCTATGCACGCATTCGGGTTTCAGAAATTTCAAGTTGAATATCTCCAGCAGAATCGGTAGGATTTAAAAGGATGAAAGTGCATTAAGATGAAATAATTTGACTGGAATTACGGCATAAAGTGTTAAAAATGCAAAACAGTTGTCTAAAAAATACCGAAATTTAAACCATTGCCTACTTATTAGAAAGGGGCTATATTTAGATCCAAAAAAAGTTGTGCCATTATTTCCAGACGAAAATTTGCTTGCATAATGTGGATCGTTATAGATTAAAGGAAACTTAAACTCGAACGCGGCGGTTTCAGCACAGAAAGTCAAACAAAAAGTGAAAAAGTAACGACCTTCCGCTGGGATATCACTCGTGCACCAAAGGAAATATTAAACTATTGCGCGCTCGATTCGGCGCGATGAATTAAACGTACAAAGCCATGCTCGTTTAAAATTAACGTCTTTTTCCAATTGCAGAACTGCAAGTTTAATGATACACAAGAGCAGATATCAAGTATTTGAAAATACTCTGAAAACGTGAAAACGGACTGTCGCTAGATTAATTTCCCGATAAGCGACAGCGACTGAAACGCTCCTCATATTTCCCCAACCGAATGATATAAACCGCATAAAGACATAAACACGTCGAAGCGAATGTGCAGGCGCTGATTTTCTTTATTCCCAGGGCTGGTCGTTCGCAGCCTATAAACGCGCGAGCGCACCCACCTGGCGCCTCACGCACGGGGGAGCAGCGACGACCAGCGGCGTCGTGTGTTACGGCTCCCAGCTGTCAAGCTCAGGTGTACGCACACGCGCACGCGGACGTACCGAACTCCTTCTCTGCGTAACGGCCAGGTTTATTAGTCCTCCGTGCGGTGGCGCATTCGCTCCCGCTCGGTCTCGCGGAGCCGTCGCAAGGCCAGGCGTCTGCTAGTTATCACGGCTGGCGCGCAAGAGATGTCGGCTCTTGTCGGACAAGGAAGCTCCTGCTTTTATCGGGCCTTGGGCACCGGGCGAAGCTACGCCAGGGAAAACTTTGTTGCGCTGCGCAAACACGCGAATTTCAGATGGAGGAACAAGGGCAGGAGCATTAAAGCGCGGACCGCTGGTGCGTCCGATGTTGAACAACGACGAGCTGAAATCGACCTTGGATATGCATTCCGCCGCGTATAACATGGATGTAATGGACTTTGGCTTGTGGGGAAGAAAAAGCAGAGATATTGTTTATGTAACACTTTTGAGCGCGCGTTTCTGTAACGAGGCTCTGGTTACATTCCTTGGACACTGGCTTCGGAGGACGGTGTTATTTGCTCGCGTTATACCGACAGCAATGGCCACAGCCGGAACGTAGAAAAATTACGAAAGCCACCTGTTTTGTAATAAGTGCTGTTACGCTCTCTTTGAATAATTAAATCGATCGATTAGTATGATTATTATGCAAACTAACCAGACTAAAACTGGCTAATGTTTCATACGATATAGGCAAGACAATGCCGCGGTGCGCATCCAGACTAATAAGCAGAACAATGGAGTTATCGGTAACTTATAAAAATATCACATCAACTTCCCGCAGAGAACGCGAGACAAAAGTGCTAGAGATGAATTAAATACGCACAGTAATACAATAATACAATTAGGGCGCGAGGGGAGTCTCTTTCATGACCGACGCGAAAATCCGAAAATATGCCCGTCCACAAGTTTGGTTGCACCGTTGATCGAACTCTCGAGTCATGGCGCACCAAAGATCCAACGTGCAAAGTAGACAAGGCTAGGACTAAGTTACTTAAGACGAGGAAAACAATATGGCTCGCAGCTTTCGCGTATGCGGATGAAATAACTCGAGCACGCTTTGAAGCCATGGAGGGCAAACGTCGGAGTCGGTTGGCGAAAGAGAGAAAGGGACAGAGAGCGAGAGAGAGAGAGGGAGAAATGTAGATTCAAAATCACGCATCAATCAATTTGACTAACGAGGTTACGTATTGAAACGAAGCGAAATTTGCGGCTGGAAAGAGTATGAGAGAGGGGGGTATCAAGAGAAAGGCGAGGAGGAGGGAACGCGGACCGCGCGAAGAATGAAAGAGAGCGGCTTAGACTCGGGGAGAGACGCAAAGCAAACTCCGCGTCACCTGCGTCGCCGTACTACGTACTACGCTCCGTGTACGCACGCACGCACGTACGCACACGTACACAGACGGGCCTCCTCTTCCTTTTGCCTCCCTCCCCTGTGAGCGCTACAGTTCGTGTACCCTTGGCTGGTTTCTCTCTCTCTCTCTCTCTCGCTCTCTCGTCGCGAATGGATGAGAGTTGGAAACCGGTTTCGTCGAGCGCGTACGAGAGTCGCGCGCGACGTCGAGTCTAGATCGACGGGCACGTACGTACGTAGGATTTTGCAAGCCAACCCCCATCGATTTCTTTTCTCTCTCCATTTCGGTGCGCACGAGGCGGCTAATGTCAGATGGCATCCCGATTTTTTACGCGGCCCACCGTCGGCTCCCCGTGTTGCGAAATTCACGCCAGCTACGAGCCCGAGTCGAGCGAATATTACGATAATGTGATGCAGCTGGTAAAATGTTGCGCGGCGATTGATCGGAACAATATCTCGTATTCGCAACTGCGTGGCTTGAATGCTTTAAATCATATAAATCGCCCGGATTTTCAAGATATTGGCGCGGCGTGCAGGTTATCAGATTAATCGGAGAAGGGATTTTCTTCATACTCGGCCTGTCTTTTTCGAATTAAAATATTGCGTTAATATGTAATTGTCCGCTCGGAGCTCGTTTATATAATCCGCTGAGTTTTCACGTACTCGCAGCACATAATCGCGATTATAAAAAGATAACTGGGCAATTATCGCCATAAGTTCGCAAGATTAAAGAAATTTATTTTCAATTTGCGCTCAACTAATGTATTGTAAATAGGAGGCACGAAAATTGCTGGTTGAACGCTTTTTTGAAGGGAAGTCAATTTTTTGTTCGCTAACGTTTTAATAATATCATTGTTAAACTACAATTATATTTGAGTTACAAATAACGTGTAATTTACGATAAAATCGTTCGAAAGTTTTACTCTTAATATATTTCACAGTACTTATCCGAATTTCGAAATTTATTTATAACACAAGAGGCAGGCCTGAAGTGAATTCTGATTAATTACAATTATTAAAAAATAATTTTGCACTTGTGAATTTTACGTATCGGTTAATAGATAAATTGGTTGGTTAATGGCTCGTAATAAAATAAATCTTGGTAATTAGTTTTGTCCAACAATAAATATTAGACGTTGCGAAACCACGATTTTTTTGTCACAATCAGCATGTTCTTGCAAAATTATAATCTAAGCCATTACATTGCTCTTTTTTACTGCAATTCTTTCGCTTTCAACGAGTCGAACAAGAAATTATATTCAAAATTTCTCTCGCAGAGCTACTTTACCACTATTCTTTACAACATTTATTTTTATTTCGACTCCTGGATTCGACATTTATACAGTATTATAAAAATTATGTAGTTAGAGTGAAATCTCACTTTCAAATAAAAAATATACGTGCTCTAATTTCGAGTAAACTTTAACTTGGCAAAATTAAATTTTCACCCCATTTAGAATAAATTTTTGCTCCGAACTAGACCCGAGTTATTTCAACTCCGTTTAAAACGAAATGTCATCCTATGAAACCTGGTAACTTGCATTTACAGCCAGATTTTACTTTTATGGATAGAAGCATTGAAAATAATATTCGAAATTTATATATTTGAGTTATGATTTATAAATAATATTATCCTTTAAAGTCCTTGCATGAATAAAAGCAAGTGAAATAAAGCTCGCTCCTATTGAATATCAGATAAGTTTTAAAAAACAGAAATTCAAACTTGGAAAAAAGTTCATTCTTTCAACTGTTTTTCACGATAGTTTTTAAAGTGCTTTTTATACGCCAACGAACGTTAGAATGCAGCCGAACACTTATACCGAAACGAATAATATAATGTCCCTGGAGGCTTCCGGGATCTCGATTGCGAACATATAAGATTGGCTATCATTACACAGGATTCGAATCAAATCTGCATAAAGCAACAAAGACGTGAAAGGGAAAATGGAAAAAAGGAACATTGCACATAACCTCAATTCCTTGATCTTTACGTGTCCCGATTACCGCGTTCGTTGAGTAACGGCCTCACTCAGGGCTCGGAACGACGATAAACAATGGTACAAGCACCGTAGCTCCGGCGTGCACCCAAAATACCAAAGATCCGTAACGAAAAAAGAAGCTGAAGAGGAGGGAAAAGGAGGGTCAGGAATGTCGAAGAATCCGGGAAGCGCGAGCGGACGCATGTACTACACGTCAGCCTGGGAAAGACGTCGGCTTAGGCCGTGTAACATCGGTAGCGTCTCATCGCGCGACTCCTTACACACGCTCGTGGCGACGCTCCGAAACGCGCGCATTTATCCCAGCATCGATCAAAATCGACTCCGGATCACTTGTCGCCGCTCCTACTTAGGAGCCCCCTCTGCCCTCCCCCTCCACTAACTCTCTTTCTCTCTTTCAATCGCGCCTATGTCGCTGTAACGTAGAAAAATGAGCGCACGTACGGTACATAAAGAAAAGCGAGAAGGAAAAAGTGTAGCATACAAAAGACGCGACGCACAAAGGCACTCGTTCGCCAATCGCTCGACTGAACTTTCTTCAAGGGACTGTACACAGAGTGAGGAAGAGCGAGAGACGAGAGAGAGAGAGAGAGAGAAAGAGAAAGAGTGAGACAGGCACAGAAACAGACGGAGAGGCATGTTCCTTGCGCTTAGCTGGTTGGTTGGCTCGATGGTTGGTTCACGGTTAAATTGATACAAGCCGCACTCTCCGATTTCCTTCATGGAGTTTATCGCCGTACTCTCTCTCTCTCTCTCTTATTTTCAGTGCGCTTACGTATACGTGGGTAAGGATACTGTTTATGAAAAAGAAGATTTAGTTTTGATTGAAAAAAATCTTGAAAAACTTATCCAAGGAGCGTTAACGAGGATCCAGCTGATTTCCCTCTCCTCACTCCCGTTAAGATTTTTATCGCGAATAATCGTTTGCGCGCTTTAATTAGCCCACTATCTGTCAACTGCAAACGCAAAATTTTCACTTGTAAAATGACCGAGTACTTTAATGATTATAAATGCAAAAAGTGACTTGTAAATAACGTATTGCATAAACAATATGTTTTGTAAAGCGAACGTTTAGCTTAATACATTGCGGCACGTTTACGTTTGCTATACTTTGCTGAATAAGAACTCCTTCAATTACATTCAACTATATTAAACTATAAACAGTGATTTTATAATGCAGCAGTGCAGATTTGGCTATTCGTTTTCAACATAGTTATTAAATAATTAATATTAATATTTCTTTAGCCTTCGAACTAGAGACGAGGATTTTAAACATTTTTCATTATAAATAATCGTTACGCGACGCTTAGCTTTTAGCGTTTGACGCTACGCAAGAAATAAATTGTAATAAGATGTTAATAAAACCGAATCACTGTTGAGCATTGATTAAACTACGAGTTGCAAAGATGTATTGCTTCGAATGAAAATTATCGGCGCTAGTCATCTCTAGACGCAAATTTTATTGTCTGATGCATCGAAAAATATTGCCAGCTGTAAAAGAAGTTACAAGAGCCTTAATTAAATCTGCACCGCGAGAGCGTACGAAGCAAAATATTTAATTAAAACATTCTCTTTGTGCATTATAAGAATAAAGTAAGCTTCTTTACAAAAAATATTAACGCCGAGATTTGGCGTCGGCATTTGCGTTTTGGCTCGAATATTCTCTTTCTCTTTTTTAATCTTGTTTATTCGCGCACACAGTTGCGCGCAATAGCAATGTTATGTCGCCGACGTCGCAGGAAACGTAAGCTCCGTATTCGATAATAAGAGCAACGACGAGGCATCGGATGATTGATCAGGTCGTGAACTCGGTGAGAAGAAATAACCGGAGCAAATCGCACGGGACCGAAAATCCTGCTCCGATCTGTCCTCGACTCCCAGTGTTTACACACTCGACTTGGCCACGGCGTCGTCGCTCTTTTTCGCTCGCTGTCGATGACACTCACCGGTATCCTGGAGTCCGGCTGTGTACGTGGGTAGGAAACGGCCGTTGGCAGCGTCCGCCCGGCGGCGGCTATTGGAGCACCAAACGTAGCACCTCGTGTAACCGTCACAACCCGTCACTACTTACTTTCCGGAGCGGCGCCGGCTCTTTGTCCTCGGGGCGCAGCAGCGGACACCGTGCACTGGCACACAGGCGGGCTCGAAAGGGTAAGGGTCGGGGAAGTAATAACCCTTGTTCGGTCGTCGATCGCACAGCACCACTCGGCGAAACTCTCCACCCGCGGAAACGGCGACGCCGTAACGGGCAGCCTCGATGCCGTATAAACGGGGGCGGGGGAGGGAAGGAGGGAGGCAGATCGACGATGCGCACGAACACAGCACCGCGTCTCACGACGACTCAACGCGCGCGGCAGTCGGCACGCAACTGTTCCTCGTATCCCCGAGTCGCCGACACCGCCGCCGCTGCCGTCGCTTACCTCTGGGCCCCCACCACTAGGAACGCGCGGCGATTGCCAGTATAAGGTAGGCGTCGCTATTTCTCTCTCTCTCTCTGTCTCTGTCGCCCCTCTCGCGCGCTCCCGGGGACCCAGACACTGGATTCTGCTACCGTCCACTAGAGAACACCGGGGGTAAATGGGACGCTCTTTGCTTTTCGAGATTCTCGCTGGAGACGCGGATTTCCCTCGGATGCCTGTACTTCTTGTCGATGCTGCTGCATGTCAGTAACGACACGAGAAACAGTTGGGTCTTCCTCTTCGCTCGGAGAACCAAAGACTTACCGTGGAATCTTGCATTATAATGCGATGATAATGGGTATATACGCTTTGCTGTGTAAACCTTGTATGAATTTTTTTTTATTTGTTACGCTGTGGATCTGAAGCTCCAAAACGAATTGACGATTCCATTTTTTATTCTTTTTCCACCTGCAAAGTGATTGATTTTGTTATTACCTGTTTTTGTTTTTGTTGTTGTTCGCAAAATGGAAAAACTTTTTTTAATTTCTTCCTTTAAAATATACGTTTACATTGTTTGGTTGAAACAAATACATGGAAACAACGAACAGGAAATGGACAATGGATGAATGAAAATCAATAAAATTCAATATTAGTTTAGTTCCATTTTATTTGGTGGAAACAACATTTTTTTTAGTAACAATAAAAATAATTATGTTTCTATTAACGCCACGGTTGATTTTTCAATAAATACAAATTTCATTTAATAAAATATATTTCAAATTAGTGCTAATTTCATCGAGTTTGTTTTTTCGTATTAGTGTTGGAAAAAATGGTATTATTGAATTTTGTATATTCTATTTTGATTATTTTTTTACTCCGCCGCGCAGTTTAAAATTAATTTTCTCTTATACATGTTGGTAAAAATATACATCGCAGCTAATCAATTTCGTCGTCTTTCGACTTAACGAAAAGTTTTGATCCCCTTTGTATAAAAAAAAGAAAATGTAAGCCAGTCGAAATCAGGAAATGGGCGGGATTCCTTATTTCAGATGATGGAATGAACGGAAGTTTTGGAATTCAAAGTTTTTAAAAGCACTTTTTTCGGTCAGTTTAGAAGGAGAACGAATCAGTAGAACGTATCAGTGGATATAATCCAAGTTTTCTGTTCAAAGTTCTGAGATGAGTTTATTGCTGTCGGTGCTTTAAATTATAAAGAAATATAATTGGTTTTGAATATAATATCGACATGTGTATACGTGAACTTTCATTCTTCGCTGTCGCAAACATTTTCTGAACAAACACAAATAACTGAGTATTACATAAAGTTTCGTTGGTCAGGCTGTTTGATTTTTTAAGTTTACATTGACATTTTTATATAAGTAACCGAGTACCGAATGATGACGGTCTTGCACTACGACATAAACATTTTTAAAATACGTGGCTAATATTTTGCATACGTAGTATTAAACTAATACCGAGCTAAATTAAGCGAAAGGTCGTCAGCTTTATCAATTGTTATCAAAACACATCTTCCAAAGTTTCACGATGACTACCTACCCGGAGGTCATTGTGTTTCCTCGTAAGTAGAGAAATAAACAGAATGAAGCATACGAAAAAAGATATTATTGCTTATATCTTGCAGGAACGACATTATTATAGGTCGGCGTTCGCTGATGCCACGTATTATAATCATATTTGTAAAATCACCAATTTTAGTTGCGAAAACAGTAATAGTAATAGAGTAAACTGCAGTCAAATAAACTTGTGTCTACTGGAACTAAAACTGCGGGAGAGTGAATAACACAATTTTCTCCGTGCATCCGCATAATCTCATTATACAATTCAATAATTTTATAGTCTTTATTAAGACACTCCACTACTTTGTAAGAGTTCTTATTTTCCTCGTTAATACAACATCGGCTTATTTTTTACAAACGCAAGGAACGTTACGTGAATTTTATTTAACTTTCGTTCTTTATCGCATTTCTTTTTTCGCAACCCGCAACTCTTTTCCAGTTGCCACATTTGTAAAAAAAAGCTACAACAGAATCATTCTTCAACCTCGCATAATGATTTGCAAAAACGAAAGCCTTCGCTTTTAAAAGAAATAAATTTCACCGGTGAGTGTCATTTTAAAAATCGAGTCTTTAAAATTCCACTTATTCGCAGTATCTTTTAAATTGAAACTTTTAACGATATCGTATTCCGCGGCTGTTTAAACTGTATTTTTATCCGCTTTAAAAACTGGGGAAGGATAATATTTACAATTATTTTTCGAATAAATAAATGTTTTACTTATGAATGATACGTGAGATATCGATTATTATCCAGCGCGAATAATATTTTTAAACAACCACGTTTTAACTTATTGTAAATTTGGACATTTTCGCTGTGTACTGCGGAATTTTATCGTCGGATATAATTTTTTTCTTTATCCTAGTGCTTAGTGTATAGGTGTGCATCTATCAAATATTGGTAACTTTATGAGCAGATTTCGACGTGAGTTAATGCACATTAAAATTGTCGTTTTGAATATATGAAGTATAAAAAAGTAACCACTCCCATAACTCTAAAGTATCGAAGAGTATAGATAAAGTTAATATATTATTTAATTTAGGAAAATTTTAACACGCATAAGCGAGAAGCACTTTATTTTATCAAAAAAATATACGCGTAGAAAAAAGCACCGCGATTAAATTGAGTTTTAATAAAAAAAAAAAAAAAAAAAAAAAAAAAAAAAACGAGTAAAGGTAAATTTATCGGTGTTTCGTTTCTTGGCTTTCATACTAATTCTCAAAATTTCAAAATGCATTTGCATATTTGCGAAGTTATTGGCGCAGATCCACAATAGGTATTTCCTTATGCACTTAATTGTCTAATAGTTTTACTCGCAAACTCCATCTCTCAGCGTCGGATTTTTATTAACATGGAATGTAATTAAATAATTGTCGGTAATACCGAGGCACTTTCAAAACACGATTTATAATTCACAACTATTAGAAGTAGAAAAAGTAACATTGCGGATGATCTTCTTGCGGCAAACCTACCATGTGCTGTAATATTAAAATGTTTCATGAAACCTTCATCGGCTGGCTTTATTGATACTTTGAATATCCTAGAAACATCTTTAATGATGAGCCCGTAAAATGGCGTAAAAAGGATTTCTTTAAAACAAGGTCATGTTTCTTGTTTCACAATTATCCACCCATAAAGGCTATAATTTGCAATTTTAATATGCATTGGCTCAATCTTTTGATTTACTTCCAAGAGATTTCAGCCGTTTTCTTGCGTGCGTTATAAGCGTTCGATCGAACACTCAGCTGAGAAGCGGGGAAAAACAAGCGGGCACAAGCGCAGCAGCCACTCGCGAACACCTTCTGCTCCATTTATTTATTCGCGGTTTTTATTTCATTTTCCGGGCGCGCGATCTACACCCTCCCCCTCGCGCTACCACGAGAGCAGGACGAGTCCGATCCATCCGGTTTTGTTTGCCCTGGCGCGACTTTATTTTCTCATAGTTTCGCTCCTCGGGGCCGATACCCACGGCAGCCATTGCGCGCTCGCGGGGTCGTCGATCTCGAAGCGGAGCCAAGCGGCGACCCATCCCGTATAATAACCCTTTGCGGCTGCCTCTCGCTTCTTGCGATGTGCCATGCGCTCTCTCTCTCTCTCTCTCTCTATCTCTAACTCTCTTGGCCTCGCGCGTCACGCACGACAGATGCATCCGACGGCTTTTCGCTTTCGATTTTCTCCTCTTCCAATACTCAAAATGCTCTCGCTTGACACTCGTGCCGCACATCCACTTTTTGCACTTGCGGGACAAGAACAGCACGCGGATTAGGCAAACATTGCGTCCTCTCAATGGACGTCAGCCGTTCGCGCAACAGCGCCTTGTGAGCCTTTAGCGATAGGGATTTGTCACTCGCTACTATGCCGAGCCTCGCGAATGCAGCGGAGCGCAATTTTCGACGTGAAAATTACTCGCCCCGATCGAGCGACTATGACGTGCAAATTCGCTAAACTTGGATAATTGAGGTAGTTTGTATTGAAATCGCTGGGATTGGGAACTTTCGTTTTTAAAGTATCATTCGGTTTTTACTCGCTTCCCCCGATGCGAGACAAAGTCTCGGCTTTGAATAAAAAACTCCCGCGTAAAATAATGTTTAACCAACGATAAGTACTCGCCGTGAACTATTGTGCAAATCCGTAACAGCGTTTACTTATAAATGGCTCGAGGTAGTCAAAGATTAACTTTAAATCTGCGTAATTGTGTAAAGGCAAATATTGGTTCCTTATAGCATTACGGAATATTTAATATTGACTGTCAAATAATATTTTCGGGCCGAGCGTTTTCTAGGGGCACTAAATGTTTCCTTTAAAATATTGCGATTAAAGACATAAATATAAACAATAATCCCTTGTTTTTCTCATAAACATCGTAACATTTGAGCGAACTTTGCTTTACAAAATATTTTTACTAACGTTTTCAACCTAACCGTTTGCGTTTATTCTGTTCCATAATGAATAGTATTACATTTCTATTTATCCTTAATTCGGAGCCAACAAGAAGGCCTGACTTTATTTTCGTATCCTTAATATAACA
The DNA here is from genome assembly GCA_018907185.1 of Platyscapa corneri. Lineage (NCBI taxonomy): Eukaryota > Metazoa > Arthropoda > Insecta > Hymenoptera > Agaonidae > Platyscapa > Platyscapa corneri. The sequence continues at coordinate 5,516,981 of JACCHW010000011.1, read as the reverse complement.
AAAATGAAAGATAAATCATTTTAAAAAATTTAATCACGCTAACAACTAATAAAGCCGGCAAAGATACTCTCAATAAAAATTTTTACATCGAGTTCTAACATTCTATTTAGGTTTGCTCTGAATACATGAATTTTAATCCTTATGTAATCTCGACTTGTACATAAAACATACATGTACGCGATTGAAACGGAAACAAATCATAAGCAGTCTAACTTTCGAAACACTTGGAATATTCATAATATATATAAGACTAGTGTATCGGTACTAATATCATGCACTTGATTTTCAATATCAATGAGTGACGTAACACTAGTGCGGCCAAACGCTTTTTGCCACGAAATACTTTAATTAAATTGCAATAATCTTGTTGAGATAATGCGTGTGCTGGTTTTCGATGTATTGTAAGTTTTTTATTTAAAGTCCATTTGGATTTTCAAGGCTAATGCCCGATAATAAAAAAGTGCGTATAGTCGAAAGTCAAGTAAGTATCGTGAATTAAAATGTAACGATTTACGATGTATCAAAGAAAATTTGCATTAAAAATTCTAGATTTGATGATGGAAAATTTTTTCTTCTCCAAAAGTAACAAAATGATTTTTATATTATATGTTGTTCTTGTCTAGATTTAGTTCGTTTGCCGAGATCTTTTGATTTTCCTTTTTCTTTGTGTTATTCGAGTCCACGTAGAGCCCAATTACCATGTTAGTGTGCTGTTGAGGAACAGCTGACTGCGAAAACAGAGATTTCTTTCTACAGGAATTAGATATTCTAACACAACCTCTGTTTATTGTTTTATTTATGTTTGCATTAATAAATTTTTCTCCTGTTCTAACCAAACATAAGCAATGAGCAGATTTTAAATCATTTTTTTCTTTATTTTTTATCCATAATAAGAGTGTGTAATATTAACGCATTTCAACTAAATTAATAATCCATCAAATTCAAAGAAAATAATTTCCAAGATAAAATTACAAAGAAAAATTTTCCCTATAGATACTAGAATTGTGCATTTAAAAGATTAGTACTCATAAATGTATTAAATTAAATCAAACCGTTTTAATTTTATTTTATAAATAAAATGACATTCTTGCTTACACTTACTGTAAATGTCAAAGTAAGAAAAATATGGAAAGATCGATATGTGCGAATTTTTCAACAATTCGTTTACAGTACGGATTTCGTTGAAGTGCGAACTTTCTAAGTATTTAATTAACGAGTAAATTCAAACTTTATGGCATTAACAATAAAATCCAAAGCATACGATTGTATTTTTAATCCACGTAGATTGTTTGAATTCCATTTTAGTGCTGAGAAACAAAAATTCAAGTACGAGAAAAAAGTTAACCGATAAACATATTTTGTTTTAGTGAGATTCTTTAAAATCTCATGCATACTCTTTAATATCTGAATATTTTCATATAAAGTCGTAAATATTCCATTACTTATTTCTTTTATAATATGCTGAGAATACATTGCAATAGCTGGTATAGTTGCCTGAAATTTCCGGCAATGATTTTCTAACTGATTAAAGTTAGAAAGAAGCACAAGGCCAATGTGATGGTGACTTAGTTCGTTAGGTATTTGCTTCTCTCACCCAAGATACGTCGAGTTCAATCTCTGATGTCTGAAAGGTACTTTTTCAATTTTAATTTAAATCTTATACCGCAATACTTATTCACGCAATTATTTGCACACACAAGTGGAGGAAATAAAAAAAATAACCATGACACTTCGTTAAATAGATTATTGTCAAACAGATTTACATATTTAAACAAACGTTTAAATACTTATCAATTTTTGGAATGAATAAAGAATTTTTAGACAAAAAATTTTCAATCATTTTATTAATAATTAATTAATAATCTCGAGATAATCTTTACGCAGCATTTATTTGATAATTTTCACTGAATATTCATTAACTGTCTCTGTTTACATGGTTAATTTAAAATAAAAAATGTTTTCTTTTTTCGAGATGAACGCATTATATTTATATCTTAAATTATATTTATGTTTCAGTCAAGTAAGCCAGGGAAAACTAAAAATTTCTAGGCAGTAAAATAATTTTATTTTTCTAAAAATAAATGCCGAGTATTCAAAATATAGAATATTTCAGATTATTATAGTTATAACAGGAACGTTCAAATTTTCATGTAAAACAATTTTATTTTTCCGACTTGAATAGTGTTTTGTTATATGAATAAATAATATGATAAACATTTCAAACGATTAAGAGATACATTTTTCAGCACATTGCTATTTTGAGACTTTTTAATTTTAATTAAATCTTTATATTACATATAGATATTCTTTAAAAAATTATAGCGATTCAAAGTTGGATAGTAATAATTGTTGCCGCTAATTTAAAACCATCATAAACAAGTAAATTTACTTGTTCAAACTTTTTCTTGAAAAACATACAATAAAAGTTAGATATTGCATTCGAAGCAATATATAATACGGACGTATATTTTTAGGCGACATATCTTTATAACTATACCATGTGACTAAAAAAATATCGATTCATGCTGAGCTCAGGTTCACCGTATACGGTGTCAAATTTCATATAAATTAAAGAAATATTATTTCTTTCGCTAAAGATAAGCATTTGCACAAAAATAAAGATTTGAGATTTATTTACAGTTACCTAAAGCACCATACAGGTCTAATAAATAATTATTTATCAAATCGATGTACTTTTAAAATTCGATCAACGTGCTTGAAAACGATTTATTCGGTAGATCGTTCGCACGGTAAAGATCGATATTGCACATCCCTTTGTACGTGTGCCGAAAGAGTTTCAACTTGATCAGTCGGATTCTTAAATGTGAGGAAATCTTTGTGACATAAAAAATAAGTTTCGAAATATCCTTAGTTAAAGATTTAACTTCAAATGTAAATCAGACGAAGGACCGGTTATAAAATAGCATATAACTGGTTTATTTTTTAAAACTGATTACCTGAGCTTTCTTACGTATTAATTTTACACGTGCAAAATAAAATACATAAAAAATGTAGCTTTTTAACTTAACTTTTTATCCTAAAGCAGTTATAGTGTAATAAATTATAATTTTTTAATTTTCAGAATTCAAAGGTCCTTTAAATGTTCTCAAAATTTTGAGCGTTCGACGATCAAAACTTTTGTTTTTCAGAATCAAACAATCGAGTCGTTATTGCCTTAAAAAGTGTAATAAACATTTTATTTAACCTAAGGGCATTGAAACCTATTGGAACTGAAAATGAAATATACAAGTTCGTCCAATTTCGTAAGCATAACAACTTTTCGATACGCGTACGTATTACAGGTGATAATGTCAGACGCAGTGTACAATTACTACTTCGTACATTGGCTAATGAAATGATATCCTTTTTAAATATTCTAAAATATTCCAGCAGTTTAAAAAGGGTAAAAGTAAGATTGTAATTGTTATAAGTGTACGCGGAAAAAATTTGGTGATAATTTTCTATCTCAGAATGCACTCGTAATCTCCTACTGCAATTCTCGTAAAACATGAAATATACTATTTTTGGAATATAAAAGAATGTTAATGAGTTCTTGTTATCTAATTGCTTCACTTAAATAAACCACACTACGTTTCAAAATTTCGCGTTCTAAAAATATGTACTTGGAATTTCTCTTATTCTTGGCATTTTTGCTTCTCCGACACTTTCCCATTACCGCTTAAAGTTTACTTCAAAAACCAAGATTGCCCCCACAAAAACATCAATTACCGCAGGACTGTTCAATTCGCGCGAGTAGCACACACGGGAGTGTGTAATCTCGTCGAAAAATGTTCTCTCAATGTTCTAAATCAACATCCTCTTTAAGCGGCACGAGAGCGTAAAACAGAACGCGCGGACGTATTATAAACCGCTTAAAAACAGCATTAAAACAAATGCTGGGGCGAAAGTCGATTGCACGAGTATGCCAAGGGTGGAAAATAAGCTGTCTATTTTAAAGCATTTTTCCACGACCGCCGAGAGACGTGGATGAAATAACAAAGCGAGGGAGTCGGCTCGTTTATTTATGCGTAACGGCGCCCCGCCACAGAACGAAAAGTAGGAAAAATAATTTCCTGCGCGGGTGCGTAAATACGCGAGGAGCGCGCAGAGGGCGACGGCGGAGTTGGTTGCAACACCTAAGTTGCGCCGCGGCTGAGGTTTGGCCGAGCGCTCGCTCGGTTTCCAGGAGCAGCAAACTACGATACTCGCGCGGATCCAAACTAAATTTAAGTCGCGTGCGAAACCAAGTGTTGCAAGCCGATGTTTATACAACTGCTCTGAAGCGGAATCATACGTGAAAAAAGTGTGAGACGACGTAAGACGGTGTACCGGACAAACGATGGCCAATCACGTAAATTCCGGGATTCTTTCGTCGGCATTGAGGGGGGGGGGGAGTGGGAGCTCGACGTTTCTCCGACGCGATTGGCCTCGAGCGAATAAAATTAATTTTAGGTTTTCTCCGCATTGACGAATTTTACGGGCTTCAATTACACCGGGGAGCTTTGCGATAATAATATTCAATACTTAAAAAATAAAATAAAACTTTAGAGTGCTATGTTTCTGCGATTTTGCGCACTTTTATTATGCTCCGCGTAAATGGAACACCTCGGAAACTCTGTAGGTTTGAATATTTTATCGTGTCTCTTATTTGCGTGTAAAATTGCGGTCGTGTTTGAGGACGCAACAATTGTATTTTCTTTCTGGCGGAAATCGCATTGTAAGCCGGCACGATGACGATTCGATTTCACTTCCTTGCTCTTTACGTCACATTTCGCACGTTCTGTCTCATTTCGTTTCGCTTTGCCCTTAAAGGGCCGCCGATGCGCGCTTCAAATATTCGAAAATCAATTCTTTTCAAGTTGATTTCCGTTTAGATTGCACGCCCACTTTAATAATTTTGCGTCGCGTTGAAACTTTGAAAACCTTCCGCATATTCCGAGTAACGGTTTATTCGCGAGACCAGGCAAGCAAATGATGTTAAATAATCAGCGAACCACGAGCTTATGATATTGGCATCTGCTAAGTGGTGGATTTAGTGGATTTTCCTTGTAAAACAAGGTTGACGGATTGACAATTTGGATTTGAAAGACGATATAAGCAAAGTTCCGGTTACAAAATTCAATTACCAATACCTGGGAGAAGGTACGAGTCGACGTTCGGCGTGGACTTGCAGTCGAAGCCCCGGAGATGGGCAGATACTCATCGAAAAATACATATTCCATCCAATATTTTTAGATTTTTAGCCGAGCTGCGCAATTTTCGAGAAAATCGGTGCCAGGCACCAATTTATCTCCGCCTATTAGTTACACATCTCTATGTAAATACAACCAGCCTTAACTCACGCGCGCGCGCACACACACACAAATGCGGCTCGCAGATAAAGGCAGGGGATCCATCTCGTAAGAGCGAAAGCCCCGAACGCGGGAATATCTCGGATGAAATAGTATCTCGAGATAAAAACGGCTCGGTCGAGGCGGTGCACCTGGATTAGCATATATTTGTATTTAATATATTTATCAGGCCTTGGACGCTGCAGGCGAGTGCGCGAGCGCGTGCGTCGAATGGAAAAACGTCGCTGTTCCGGGAATAATTTCGAGGAAGACGGGTCTCAGCGGAATGCGCTCAAGACGATTGAGTTCGCGGCGAAAAAGTGTCGATCGAATAAGTGCACTATAACCGTTGCTGCAACAATACACCTAGGAAGTGAAATTGTCTCGTTTATTGGCACCGTAATCCGAGGCTCGCATATTCTTGAGAGCCGTTATTAGCTATACTGTTATACTCAAACGGGCTTTGTGTAGAGTCCTATTTAGGTATCGGTTTCCACGTTATTCCAGGCGATGAGTCGCTCCGGCTGGGCTGCGCTGCGCCGCGACGCCAAACGTTGCTGTTGATAATCTTGCCGCAATCGAGCCGCCGTTTGTCGGAAAATAATGCGGGAATGCATTACTTCCGATTGCTGCATACTTGCATTTATCGACTTGCATTTATCCGCTCGGTACTCGCGCGCGTGTGCGAAGCGCCGCGAGTACAAAGTGAGGACGCGCACTTCGCAGTTTGCCCGATAGTCCCACTTTGGAATGTTTCACATCGTCCTACGCAAACTTTGCGGGAAAGGGTTTTCTGATAATCAATATTAACTGGGTCTTCAAATACGTCTCCCCTAAGCGTTTAAAAGTGATTTTTCGCCACTGCGAGTGCAAACTTTTGGTCTTTATAGTAGTAAATTCCGCAGTTTAATTAGAGCGGGTCGCTTTGCCTTTGCTAGCCTAATCTCTTTAGATTCATGAGTTTACTCACTTGAGAAAGGTCATACTTGCCATCTTGAAACTGGATGCCGCTGTCTCGATTGCGGCCAAATCTTAAGCAGTGAATCTTCAATTATGCAGCCGAGCACAGTTGGTATTGTAAGACCGCTTGTGTTGGAAATTGAACAAACAAAAGCGAGAGATAAAATTTTAATATATTAGCGTTACAAGGCATTGAAACGAAAATTCGCCGACTTTTAATTGAAAAATTCGATAAAATGTTTGACTTAATTGGAGATGTAACGCAATACTGTCAATACTAAAATTCCTAAAAAAATTTATGATACTTCGACAAATTTGCGTTAAAAAGAATAAAAAATACACACGTCGAATGTCCGATTAAAATTTAGTGTGTACCTCGGTATTTACCTCGAAATAAAATAAAATATACATCAAAATGTTATGTTTTTGCCACAGCTACAGATTTTCTGTTTTATTAAAAACAAAACAAAAAATTTCTATTAAGAAATTCGACACTAATTTAAAACATTAAAATACTTTATTCCAAAGCAGTAAATTACTTTCGAAACTAAATTTAATATCCATTAATACTATCCTAGTTGATGAGTTAATAATAGCCTCGTGCGCTTTCTTAATTTAAACGTGAATACATAATATTTACACTCGTTTTAAAAAATTTTTTTTTGTTACAAACATCGAGTAATAAAAATAGAACAAAAATTCTAAAGGTTTTTAATTAAGTGCTGCCAATGTGCTATTTCATTTAATTCTATATTTCGTTCTAATGTTTTTCTGTGTATATTAACGTTGTTTAAAATCCAAGGCAGAACAACACACACGTGTTGTCATACGAGATTCATTTTTGTTGTTACTGTATTCTCGTGCATTAGTGTATTATTGCACGCTTTTCAAAGTATTTAAATTACATTTTAAATACTTTTTATAATTACAAAGTTTTCTCGTGAAAATTGTTCACAAGTCAAATGATAAAGGAAAAGGACTTTTCAAATTACAGTATTTAAACGCAGATTTATATTCTTACGAAGAACAAATGATAATACACAATAAAAAAATGTCGTCTAAAACCTTATTTCTGCGGACAGTTCTCTAGAGATCCATAAAAGTGCATGAAAATAATTTAAACTCGGAAAACTGCCTTTATAAATACATTGAATCTATCGGATGGCGCAATACTATGCAAGCGCACGCGATATTTTACTCATTCGAAGGAACTAATATAAAATAAGGAAAGTAATTAAAAACGTACTTCAAAAGAGTCATGCGTATTTTATTTGATGTTTACATCAAACATAAATATAAAATGACTCGCAAAGTAAAAAGAATTATGTTTTTAAAGAAATTTCTTTGTATGCGTGCCGAGAAAACCCGTGCTAAACATGCGATGTATTCGGCGAGAGGTCGTATTTGCCCTCCTGCATATAAAATTACGGTTTTCAGCGTCACTCTTTATTCCACTTTGCTCTCCGCGTTTATTTAAAAATTTTTAAAAATAGCCCACTTTTAACGCGACTAGTCTGTTCTGTTAGCAACAATTTAATAAATTCAAATGAAAAAAAATAGTCGCGTAATAGGTAGACGAGTAGAGTTTTACAAGCAGTTAATTATTAATGTCCAGTGCGTATATTATGGAGGAAGGTATCCTATTATAATCTAAAATTATCATTAACTGCAATTGTAAAACTGCGTTGCATCGCTATGCAAAAAATTAATGCTTAACGGAGCTTTCCCCGTGATTTATTTAAGTAGTAAATAACGTCGAATATCGAATCACGCAAATACTTCATCTAATAAAATCTTGTTTTACAAGCCTTGTTTTACAAAGCAAATTATTAATAAAACCCTCCGATGCACGCGCTTTAAAAGCCTGAAATAGAAATACAAACCGATGATTCGGCGGCCCGCGATTCATTTCAATTTTACAATAGTTTATTGAACCATCAGAATTATCCAGTAGCACGAGTCTTGGCCGTTAAACGTCCGTAAAAATTTTCCTGATTCGGCGTAAATCAAAACTCTTGATCGTCCATCAAGAGAGCGGCTCGCCAGACTACCGTAAAAATACCCGAGCGTTACTTTATGAAGGTGTGCTTTCGGCTTGTAAAGAAGTCATCGCGTGACCACCCGAAATTTCGACGCAGGCACGCGTGCAATGAATCTCTCCCAAACTTCCAGCTAAATTGTTTATAACTGAAATATATCCGCGCATGCGTTAGGTATTTTGTCATCTTTGCAGCTGTAAATCTCGACTGCCGACTCGCCGTCCAGGACGCGCGCACGTTGCCGCGCGACGTGTCCAAAAGGAAAAAGGCCCGGCCACCGGGTCCGGAGCATCGCTTACGTAAGCCGAGCCGTAAAAAATCAGCGACGCTCGGATCGGAGCGCTGCGGGGGGGACGCTGCGACAGAGAGAGAGAGAGAGAGAGAGAGAGAGCGCGTCGCGAGGCTTAGGAATCGAACCGGAGACTTTCTCCGTTGCAATGTCGCCGACGACGCATATTGCACACGCGCACACACCGGGGGACCCGTTCCGCTCCTTGGGAGCCGTCGCAGACTGCGCGTCGCTCCGACTATGTATGGCGAGCGCTGGTCGAGCGTGTGGGCAGCAAAAAGCGGAGCAGTCGACGCTGCGCTTCCTCCTTGGGCACGGCGTTTTCCCCGAGCAAGGTGTGGCACGAGATGCAATCCGATTTCTTTATCGCGGAGAAACCGATGCGCGTTCCGGTGGATCTGCATGCAGATTTCTCAAGCGGCGGCTGCTGGAAGGAAACGCCGCCTCGTCCGCTGCTCGTGGAATTCGTATCAATGTCGCCGGGGTTGTAGGCGGCTTTCGCTCTTGCACAGGAGCGCAAATCTCCCCGATCTCCGGGCTTTGTCTCCGCTAACCCGAATTGGACATTTTTCTAGCTCGCGATGAAATTTCGGGCTCGATCTCGTCTTTTCCGAGATGATCGCGGAGATTGTTGAGAGCAAGTGCTCCCGAAAGCGCCTGAAATGCGCAGAATGATCACGCGCACCGACACTCGAAGCGTTGTCTCGCTTTAATTAGAAAGGAAGGACTTGATTGTAACCAATAGATTTGCGAAAGCTACTCTAAAGTTCAATCTAATTTCAACTCGTATTACTCACGCCATTACCGATATAAAACAAAACTTTTTTCTCGGCGCAGAGACAACGCAGAGGATTAATGCCAACCTTAAAGCACTTTATGTCTTATTTTTAAGCCAAATTGAGTACTTTTAAAGTGCATTGTGTTGCGAAAATCTTTGGTAATACATAACTTGCGTAATGCAACTATTTCTATTTAATAAAAATGTGTACGATAAATATTCGGAGGGACTGAAACTATATTTTAACCGCATCTGTGATAATTACAATAAAAGAAATGATATCTTTTCGAACGGAGGATATTATTTTTAAGATTTGGCAGCTTTTGTGCTGTCGTTGTTTTTATTTTTTCAGCTGAGCTTTGGCCTTTACATTCTGATAAATTTATAATTAAAGTATAGAAAGCGTTAAATTCGCGAAAATGCACGTGTCATTCATCTTGGAGCATGAATATTGATGGCATCTTTCGATATAAAACTCATCAGCTTATAGTTTTATACTTTTTTATTTATATTGCAATTCTGCAACTAAAAATATTCTAAGCCTTTTATCAGTTTTAAGAGAACCTTCATTTCCTAAATTGTACGCGACAAGCCATTAAAGAATTAATTTTCTAAAGGTTTTTACAATCACGCAATTATTTCTTTGTCGTAAGAGTTTGCACATTTTCGCAATTCTAACAAAATTAATACATTACAAATGAGCCTGATAATATTTTTAGCAGCTCGATGGATAATTTAAATGTAAATTACACGATTTCTAATGTAAACTATGTTAGAACGAGTGAACTCTATTTCGCTGTTATACGTATACACAGCCGTGCATATAGAATTTTAATAGAATTGTACGTGGCAGGAAAACGTGATCACTTTTTCTGTTTCTTCTACGCACATACAGAATGAGTTACCGCATTAATGTACTCGTATTATACTGCGGAACGAATTCTGTTGTACGGAAGACGGGGTAATCGAAAGGAGCTTCTTTTAAATAAAGCAGACACATGCAAGATAAAGAAAGGAATACGGCTGCTCACGCGTAATCAAAAATTTATATTAAATTAAGAGCGAGGTCAAGATTAAAACCCGATCGCTTTCACGACTTTGTAATTAAAACAACTTGACTTTTCCATCACAGCTGCCGACAAAAACAGCGATTCGTTTCGCTGCCCCGAATGAAACTGCGAATTTTGTTAATTTTCCATCAAAGCAAAGGACCAATGCCGGGACATGACAAGGTTACGCTTTCAAGCTGGTCGATCACTGTAATAACGAAGACCAGAAAACGGACATCCATCTTTCAATCTTATTTTAAACGTCCCAACTCAGGCGCGATCGACGCGGATCGAAAATTTCGTGCAACAGTGCAAACAAGTTCCCGAGTACACTTCAAAGCCATTGGCTGAGCTAATGAAATCCGCGTCGAAGCAGGCGCACGTGCATAGTTGCGCCAAGAGACTCGAATTTCATACCGAATCCGTGCCTATGAAAAGTCGCTCGTCCCGCCTCCTGGGGGTCGGAGAGCAGTTGTGCAAGCTGTTGTGCATCTGAAACTCCAAGTGCATTGCGGCGACCGAGAGTCGACTTGTCACCGGATCGTTGTACATACGAAGCGGCTGCTCCGGCGTGGCCGTTTAATTTTCCTCCCCCGCACTCGAGCTCGCGCACACCCCGAAATCGAGGGTGGGAGCAAAGCCACTTTTACGACGGCGTATTTTATCCCCCCCTGTTTAAGGTGCTTGCGGCACAAGGCGCTTTTCCCCAGAGCCGCCTGCCCGTAATGTTAAGTATTAGTAAATAACGGTTGTGTCGACTGGTATCATTTGGCGCGGTACTTGGATGGGCTGGTCGAGCAGTACCAATGGAACCTCCGATGCGCGCTCGAGTGACCGCGCGTTCGCGTATGAAATCTCGGACTTTCATTAATTACGATGGCGATCGCAAGAGGAAAAAGAGTAACTCGATCCTCCTGAACAAACGAGCGGGAGTCGTCGGCTGAGGGATCGGCGGTAGCCTCTGGCGCGTGTCGCAGATAAAACGCTCGGACTTAACTTGCATCTAGGCTTTTAATAAGATGGCTGTCTCGTTAAGAGGTACTACGCCCGAGCAGACACAGGATCAGTAATTGTAAATTTAGCAATTACGTCTGGCATCGGTGGAGGTTCGGTGCGGATGTGGTGTTTGTTCGTTCGTTTCGAGGGCGCTGACGTCATAATTGGCGGAGGACTCGCGCGATAAATTTTTAAGTTTTTCATTAAGTGTCTTGATTTGCGAGGATCACAGCTTCGCCGCTGATAACCTGTAGCTATTTTTTCATTTAAGCATAGTATCGATTTAATGTAATTTCGCACGTGTGCAAAGGCTCCCTGAACTTTTAAAACTGTCGATCGACAATCAGCTTCTTGGTAATTAATCAAGTGTCGAGAGTTGAATTTGATTGCACTTGCGTTGATTAATGTTTTACTTTTTCCAATAGCAGGAGTCTCTGTTTTTGTGACTGAATAAAAAACGCATATTGTAAAAATGCATTTATAAATTCGAACTCTTGAAACTACTTTTTATCTGTAGGTCAATTTTTCACGAAATTATAATGAATTAACGTTAGACAGCAGTGCTTTGATAAGCCTCCAGATTTCGCTGAACGTTAAATTTGTGCATTGCATAATAAAGAGATTATAGCCTACGCTTGAATTTATTCGTGCAAATTTTTCCGTAATTTGTTTCTATTGATATATCGTTATAATTTCTCTTTTAATAACTTTTAACAGACTCATTAATCATTTAATCCTTGGCTTTCCTGAAGATATGCAAGTGCATTTATTGAAAGCTAACTTAAAGTCATTTCGCGTCGGTGAGAGTAAAAAGTAAAACAGTCAATAATTATGGATATCCGTAAAAATTAATATATTTAATAGGTGTGTCGATTAATGCGTTATAATTTTGTTTATCAATGTGTCAATTTGGATAAATTTTTTTTTTCAATAAATACATTTATAAACTTGAAAATTATCGCTAAATAGCTTCCACCGAATAAAAAAAAGTAATTTAATTTTCAAAAAGTTTAAGCGTTTTATTATTATATATATTTATTTACTATTATATACGTATATTTTTCATTATTCGTATTAATGCCCGTCGCTGTCAGAGATAATAGAAACTCGTACAACATAGTTCTTAAGTTTAATCTACAACACTCAAATTCATTCGTTTCAAATGTTACATTTGAATATAAACCCACATTTTCTAATTGAAGACTATTTTAAATATTAAAAATACAAATATAAAATAAGTGATAAATTAATTAAATTGTTTTTCTTACCACTACTGTTAGTGCTCAATTCCATTTTTTTGCACTTGACAAACTATTTTTTAAACTATTTTTTAATTTAAAAGCAAGTCTTAGTACCAAATTTATACTTGTTTTGAGATTTTAATGTGTTTCGGTTTCAGCAGCTGCAAACATCATAAATCTTATAATTTTCAATTTTTTCTAATTGGAAAAAGTCTATACTACATTGATGTTTATAAAAAATACAGCCTTTTATTAACTCTTAAAAGTAAAATCTTTAATATTTATATTATTTAGTTACAGAAAAATCCATATAAATTTATGACAGATTGACTTATTTATGAAATGTGGAAAACGTGAAATATTTACTTTAACTTAAAAGATTAAAGTATTCCGTTAATTACCGTAATTTTATTTTACCATGAAAACTTAATGTATCAACTTTTTATTATTAATACGGAAGAATCAAATTTTTATGAAAGAAATTGAATGATATAAAAATTATTTTATTTTCTAGCGCTGAAAATATTTATTTAAAGTATAAAACCTTTAATTTTGTTGTTAAACGCATACCAATGAACTGCTATTTAATTTCATATATTCTCCTTTAGGATCAACCAAGTTAAACTACAATTTATAAATAAATGAGACACGATCGAATTAATTTTATCTTAAACTGATAAAAATTCTAGGCTTTTCTTCTAAAGTAAAGTTAATACACTTCCTGAGAAACTACATATGTTAATTTTCTGTTAATATGATAATTTATTTAATTAGCAAATATTTGATATTTTAAAGCAAAAACTTATTTTAATTAAAAATTAACGTTATATAGTGTAATACTATATACAAGAGTCATTTCACGCATTTAACTAGCTACGAGAAGATTAATAATATATTAAGAATAAACAAATATTAGCACAAATTTTATCTTTTGATACTTTCATGCATCGCTAAATTTAGTCAACTTATGATTGATACAAATTTTGAATAAACTCTAATTAATTCGCCTTGAATAATTCACAAGGTAATTATAATTAATTTCTCTAATGCCAAATTTATATTATTTAATAATGTATTTGTTCATCAATTATGTAAAATTTGAAAAGGATTAATTAAATTTAATCCCCGCGCTTCTAGTTTGCATTTATTTAAATCGCAACTCGAAATACCAACCACGAAATAAATCGTATTTAGATAAATTTTACTTTTATCGCGTAATTAATTACATATACATTTACAAGTACTTGCACTAATATTTATATAACGTCTGGAACTTAATTTAAATGTTCAGAAATATCGTACGCATTGTTTTCACTTCAAACATGTTTATAGCGAACGACAGTTTGTCCCGTTAAAAAGATTGTACTATTAAAGATTGAGTAGAAGAAATATTTCAACTAATGTATCAACATTTAAATCACGTATGAAGTTAATTTTCTTATTTCCTTGCACATGATTTTTCGGTTAAAATAATCATTGTCTGAAATTTATTGCGAATTGTTCCCTAAAAATATTCCGTTAATAATTTACTTATTTATTTTATTTAATTGAATTTGTTAGCGAAAGATATTTCGAGCTCTGGACTATGCGCAACAAAAGCTATTTTCACTACGTTATTTCGAAAGCAATTCTATGGGCTGTAAAAGGAACTCTGAATAAACGAAACGCTCAACAGGTCAGTAATTGTCGCCAAGGTTGCCGTGCACCGAGGCTTGCAAATCATTCTAAAATGCACTTTGATATTCTCATTAGCCCACAAACGTTGCTGCGAGCTTTCTAATACTTGTTTTTCAATAATCGAATGAAAATGAGTGTTTGCTGTTGCGGTGAAAGATAAGACTGCAGCATCTTCACGCGCGTGTACCTGAACTCGTTATCGCGAGCCTAAAGAAGCCAATCATGTTGACTAGTATAAAAACTCTCTCTTGAGTTTTCACTCGCACGCTGATAGTCCGCATGAAAAAAAAGAAGGAGGAGGAATGAAAATTCACGAGTGCCATTCGCACAGCTCGCAAAGCTGCAGTTGGTAACAGCGTTAGGGCAGGAAAATGGCGTTGTCATCGTGAATAGAAAACGCACGACTGCATCTCGAGCTGTAGCTCGCAGCAGCAATCGAGAAATTCGCCTGCGTGCCAGTGTCTCTCTCTCTCTCTCTCTCTCTCTCTCTCTCTCTTCGAGCGCAACCTGTTTTCTCATTTTTGTCGTCCGGTGGCATATCAGGTTTGCGCGGCGCAGGTGAGACGCGGAGCCGCTCCTTCGCTCCTCTCTCTCTCTCTCTCTCTCTCTCTCTCTGTCTCTCTCGCCTACTACATCCGCGACGACGTGGGCATTAAATTAATCTTCGGATCGGCGAGTGCCGAGGGCGAAACACAGCGAGCGAATAGCCGCGATCGCGTGCCTCGGTCGCGCCTATTGGCCCGCCGGTGTGTGCGTGCGCGTCTATAAGCGGCGGAAAATGTCCGCGTCCCGCGTTGCTCTTTTCAACATTTCTCGTTCTGCTGATTTTGCGATTCTTTTTTCCGCGAGTGGGTGATGCTTCGGGGCCCCTACAACTCGCCACCGCGAATCGCCAGATGTTGATCTTTGTTCCTCCGTTAAATGTCAGCGGTGTTTGTTTGTCCGCGTGTAATGCGCCCTGCGTTTGCGGTCGACCTGCGGATGTGGCTCGACTATTCCCGATTGCACTTTTGTATTTATTTGTTGATACTGCGATTTATAGACGCGATAACTTTCGTTTCGGATGATTTCCAGCGTTTTTCGAACAGAGTTGAAAAGAAAATAAACGATATCACTTTTCGAGCAAACTTACATTTTATTTTACACGCGAGCAATTTTAAGTCACGACGCGTATCTGCGCTCCTGCAAATACTTCTTTAATCAACTTAATCGATATATTTATGTATAATATTGAAATACTGCGTTTTTTTCTATAAATAATACTAAGCTTCTCATAATTTTTGACATGTCAATTGGAATTCTAGGAAACTATTTATATCTTCAGAAGAATTATAAATCAGTTTTACAAACTTTTCTCTATCACGTATCATTGTTGTATCTCTTCATGCACATAAATCTTTAAAATATTTTTATATTTTTTATAAAATTATTATTTGAAGCGTTTAAAAGAATTATCTTTAGCATTCGGATCTTGAAATTTATAGGTGGAATATGACAGTAATTCAATAGATTTGTAAGAAAAACTGACTGTTTTTTAATTGAATTTCAGAAGATTTTTAGTAGTTGCGTGATAAAACTTAACATATGTAAAATTTATTTGGCAAATTCTACTATTTTCTAAATCGCATAAGCAATTTTTGCCGAATATTGTTAAACGCGACAGAATAAAAATATTTATAATTATAGAAAATATTATATAATTAAACAATGCGATTATTTTTTCTATAACTGAAAACCAATCTAAATAAACAAAACTAATTAGAGTTTTTTAAAATTTAGAACTAATGATTAGAAGTATGACTATAAAAATATTTACAATATTTTTTCTAAAATAAATTGAGTTAATTTTTACTGCGTCGAGAGTATTTTTATTAAATTTTTTAACGAATTTAAATCGATGGTAACCTTTACATCTTCCATTACAAGATTCTCTTATTAAGAGAGCGTAATAAAAATATTTAATTTTTGTAAATAGTTAATTTAGTTTTAATTGTAATAATAAATAATGAACTTTATCGAATGTCCAATTATTTTAATACAAATTTTATCTGAAAATGTAATCATCGATAAATAATATATTTTCTAAAGCATGCGGTATTATTCTTGATACACGTATTCAACTAAGTAATATTAAATTATAAAACTACCGGTCTTTTTCGAAAAAACAAATTTATAAAATGCCTTTTTTAATAACTTCATTTTTACGTGGATTAAAACCTATGATAATTGATTTTACTTAATAGACTATCTCGGGTGCGAGTATAAATCGCTCAGAATTAAATAAAAGCAAAAAAGCAAAAGCTGCAATTATCTTCGATACCGATAAGACTTTTATTTCGTGCAGCATTTGCGATCAATTAAATACGAATTATCATTTTTCAAAGAATAATTTATGCTTCGTCAGCAGTTTACAACGGCTCGTAATACTTTCGTTAGGCCGACAATGTGAGTCGTAACTTTCTCAAAATTCTTCGCTCTCCTCCGATAATTTATAGCGCAGATAAGGAATGAAGATTGAGCTTTGGAGGCGCATTAGCAATAGCAAATCATCGAGAAATTCGTATACAAGGGCCAATGAATTCCGGCGCCCACGAATAAACAGCAAATGTTGACCCCTCGCGAAGGTTCAAGCGCAAGCGTGCGCTCGGCGTTGAGAAAATTACATCGGGCCTAGAAAACAATTCGCCGTCCTGGATATTTCGAGTCTGCGCGCTATAAAAAGCCCCTTCCTCTTACACGCGTACTGCACGTGGGCCTTAAAAGACGTTTTGATGTCGTCCTTTAATTAGGAGGGAAGCAATATGCGCATAGATGAACAATACGGCTAGACTCGAGCTTCTTTACGAGTCTCGTGCGTTAACGACCGTGATTCCTAATTGGAGTTTGGAGGGTCTTCTAAAATGATGACGAAGGAGCTCTGAGATATTTAGAACTCGTTTGTGATGCTAAAGTGGGAGGTACGGCTGTGATGTGCACAAAAATGATTCTATATTGAAGTTAATCAGGTTGCGCGTTTGCAAGTTTCATTTTACGATTTCATTACACGAACGTGACACGTTCCTCTCGCAAACCCTTGGGTACGTTGAAAGCATTAAAATATTTCTACATTTTATTGATTATTAGGTAATTGAAAAAGTCAAAGGGATCTTTGCGCTTTGGATGTACTGAAGTACATGGTAAGCTTATATCCAAGTAGATCATATCCAAGATCGGTTAGACGCGCTCGTGGTATAAAATTACACGTTTCTCGGGGAGATTCATCACGGGATTTTCTAAACTTTCTCGCATATTGAGATAATAATAATAATACTCTCTAGTGTTCGCATTAGATAAACAAGCCAAAGGTGTGCAGATAATACGCGATGTTCAAATATCGATATCGGGGAAGCCCCATTTTTCCTGGTAAGTTTCTAATTACAAAATGAGGTGAAAGTATCGAAAATGTTTCACGATAGTGACTCAAGAGCACACATTTTACAATCTTTTTTCTCAATTTACACTTTTTCTCCGAATAGCTAATGCCAGACAAATTTAGTCTTATAATCGAAATTTCTTATTTTCAAAGATACGCAGGAATTGCAATTCTAACGGATTTATTCTTTTTATCATAGCGAAACAAACTCGTTCTTCTCATTTAATATATTTCGAAATTTTCTATCCTGAATTTCTCTCTTCTCCATATACGTGTGCTCGAATGATAAACTATCGCTAATCTAAGCTCTGTATTTACAAAAAGTTGCGTTTGCCTCCCGAATGAACAGTCAATATTGTACGAGCGTTGCCTATTAACGACGCGCTCTAGAAAGAAACTATAGAAAGAAAAAGCATCAAAATAACTTCCTCGTGTATATGGCCGCAGCAACTTTGTAAGGTGTTATCGAGATATGAAACATCGAAACCAGACCATTCGTAATAATACCTTCACTATGAACAATATAAGCTTGATTTGTTTGCGTAAAAAGTTCTATTGTTGATGCCTGGGGAACAACGTGCAATTAAATAATGATGCAATTTAAAATTATATCGACGAAAATGAAATATTCTAGTGTTATTGGTACGGACACGGCACAGTATTGTATTATCATCGATCGCCGGAAGAAAATCCAATTTTCTGTGCACGACCAGTTACATAAAAAGTCCAATAATAAAGTCGTAGAGGCGAAAACGGCGCGTATACATTGTCAAAGCGTTTAACTAAAAAAACGTCGTATGTGCACTGCCACGTGATAACGGCAAAGATGACGTCGCAAATTGCCTGGATCCTGACCAAGCACATGCACGCACGCAATCTGGAAAAAAAATAAAAAAAAATTAAAAGAAAGGAAAACATAGAACGAATCTCCGGGCGCAGCTCTAGCGAACGGCACTCTTATGACTTGCAAAGCTCTTGATCTCTCTCATTCGTTCGCTCAATACCGCGATAGACGCGATATTACGCGGTTGGATATTGCGAAATGGGTGCCAAGACTTGTTTACATAAAATGCGCCCGCTGGGTTACGCGCAGAGCGTTATATTCGTGCGCACACACGTGTATTTTAGATATAGGGGCGACGCGGGGAGGAGGTTCCGTGTCAAGTGGTCCAATTGGAAAATAGAAATCCTTGAAACTCCGAGCCTCGCGAGCCTCGAGTGCTCGGCGATGAAAGTGCGTGAGAAAGATATCAAGCGCCGCTTCGGGGGTAAAAATCTTTCTCGGCTGTTCACTTTTTCCACTCGAGTAGCGGCCGCCGATGCCAACAAAAAGCTTGCCCGGTTAAATGTTTCGTTATAGCTTTTTGCGATTCGCTTTTTATCGAAATTAGCTCTCGCGAGTCAAAACCATGGATTTAACGAGGTATTCATGGGAGTGAAGTGTCAGGATACTCAACCCGAATGAAAATACTCATTCTGTGAATAAATTTATTACAGTCAAATTTGTTTGCCTTAAACATGCTTGTCCGTTCAGCGATTGGAATTTAGAAAGTCATAATTCATTGTACTGAGAACAGCCGCACGAAATTTCTTGCCACTGGCTTGTGAAATTGACGAAGACATCCAGTAGTTTGAAGAGTAAACTGCGCGAGCGTTTACTGTCAACATCAAAGCCACTGTACGGAAAGAGTGTGTAATCTGCTTTATCATCGATTGCGATAGAGTGATCTTGAAGACCATTAACGAAAACTAGGTATTACCCTGACACCCGAGAGCGGCCGAACATTATAATCGGAAAATCGATCCAAGTTTTCGGTTATCAGACGTTAGGCCGCGCGGTACGAAAAGTCTCTGACTTACTACTCGCACATTCGCGCGTTAATCCAACGTCCTTTGTAAAAATCAACAATTACTGGAGCCTCTCTCGCCGCGAAAGCACAGATATGCTGTCGGCATCGTTGAAAGCTTTTCCAGAGCTTAGATAAATATTATTTTGCGAACGATCAATCAATCGATCGGTCGATCGGTCGATCGATCACTCAATCAGTCAATCACGTCGGTGCTTTGCCGCACTCGCGGAATTCTGCGTGTACCTGGACTCGCGCAAAAAGCCGCATAAAAGTACGACCGAGCCCAGTTTACGACCTAAGCCCTCCTCCTGCCCTTTCTCTCTCTTTCAGCCGTTACGGCTAGAAGATGTTGGCGCGATCCCCTGGTGCATCGGCGCGTTACATGCGTGAGATGAGCTATTGAATGCAAACTCGCTGCTTGTACCCCCCGCCACTGTAAGTGCACGCGCGCCCATATGGAGGAGCGCGCGTGAGTATAGCTGGACCCGGGAGATTCGTCGAGTCGCGCAATTTCGCGCGGCGCGTGCGCACTTCTTTTCGAAGGAAACGCACCTATTCCAGCCGCGTGCAAGAGCGAAACGAGTTTCACGCTCGGGAGCGCGCGCATAAAGATGGATTAAGCGTGGAGCGTGACTGGTCCGGGCCGCACTCGGACTCCTGGCCTTTCCTCCGCATATTGCGTGCGTTAGACACACAGGGAGGGAGAGGCGCGTTTAGGTGCTTTAAACGCGCTTTGATGATTCGTTTGCTCTCTCGCGGTCGTCGCGCGCTTCTCGGACTGTCCGAAGAGCCGCGGACGAGCCGAAGCTCAACCGAGTGCAATGTGTTATTGCGCAATCGAGTCGTTTTAGCCTTTTCCCACCTAGTGCACTATTTATATTTATTATCTTTTTACGTACTGGATGCACGTTTGACATTAATGATGATACCCTGCCGAGGGTGTACTGTTCTGCACTGAGCAATCGGGGTACTTTAATTTTTAGTGGCCTGCACTACTCGAAAGTGTGCAATTTGGTCGGTGAAAGCGTCTTTTTACTGACAGGTTGTTCTCACAGTTTTTGCTTACTCGCAAAGCTAAGATTAAAGAATAATGCGCCGTTAAACTAATTTCCATAAACGTTAGTAAACACGAGGATAAAGTAGCTTTTATATGAAAAAAAAGGGTAGTTAAGATAACTTGCCTCCTGTGAATTAAAATAGCCTATGCAGTTAGAATGTTTTGGTTATTATTAAATTCGTAAAAAGTACGCAGTATTCGTAGAATGTCACGTAATCGTTGCAGACACCGAGAGAGTTTTAATCCGATTAGTCCTACATGATATCTCATTAATAAAAATTTTTCCACCGCAATCGCATTTACGCAGTGGTTGAAGAAATTAATCCCTTTTAAGTAATCGATTAGTTTTTACATAATGCATAACTCGCATCCATAATTCACTTTTGGCGATATTTCTAGTTTAATAAAGAAATTTTATAATCTATCGGACGCGTGTTCTTATAATTCTTCCAATTAAAAAATTAAACTTATAATTTTATAGTAGACATATCTACTGTTTTCGGTCTTAAAGCAATTCACCTGCTCAAAATAATAACTTTCTCGATACATTGCAAACATTCTTTAGCTCTCCCGTTCATAAATTTAATAACTAATTTCATGTAATAAAATTACCAGAACAATAAAAATTTTTCAAGTTTTTCATTTGTTATAATGTTCTGATTTATGAATTATCGACTTTAATTCAGCAAAATCAAAGATAATTTCGATTCATCGTATTTAGTT
Organism: Platyscapa corneri; assembly: GCA_018907185.1. Lineage (NCBI taxonomy): Eukaryota > Metazoa > Arthropoda > Insecta > Hymenoptera > Agaonidae > Platyscapa > Platyscapa corneri. The sequence goes on along the minus strand of JACCHW010000011.1, from coordinate 5,495,580 downwards.
GTTACGGTTCAAACTCAAATTATATCTCTAATTAATAAAAATATCGATTTGTTTCCAATAATATATCTTTACAGAAAGAAATCGTAAAATTTTCTGAATTCGTTTAAAATATTTATTCCACTTTTAATGCAATTAACTAATTTTTATGGAACAAATTGCGAATACAATCTAAATATATATTCAAATACTGTACAGTAGTGCACAAGTGAATGATTTAACGAATCATTTTATATTTAATAAATCATCTCACGAGTATTGATTTAATGCTTTAAATAGTTTCAAATCATAATATTCTCAAAGTGTTCTCATTTTTAATAAAATTAATAGAATAGTATTGCGAGTTCCATTACGCACTTGTACGAAAATTCATTAAATCATTAGTCGAATCGAAGAATATAATTTTTAATTCATTATAAGATCGCGTGATACTAACTAATTAATAATAAGCCTATTCGCTCTGAATATGTTGCAATAAAACATACATATTTAATTTACTAATTTTTAATTCGTTAAAAAATAATCTTAAAAGTGCATATTGTATCAAATGTTATATATTTTATAAAATTATGAATATAATGAAAATAATAAAAGCTGAATTGTTGCGCATAATTCTATAGACGCTATTTAAACTGAAACGAATATTAATGAATAATCAATTTTAATAAAAATTTTAATCGCTCGATAGCGATTTCGTCGCCTAATTTTCGATATGATAAATTTGCATTACTTATAAAAAGTTATTATTAAAAGGTGCAAAGTTAAGATTAAAAATGTTAAACTTTTTACAACTCTTTTTACACTCCTTCTTGGTGTTAGAAACTACGTATTTTTCAACGTTGCTTGCATTCTTTTTATAACTATTACGTGCAAAAATTTTATATCAGTCGAGTGTTGATTCTAGTCAAAGTTCTTATGCACTACGAACACCGCAATTTTTCTCATGTGTTCAGATATTAATTTCGCTTCAAACCTAAACTTTTATCTGTAATTTTTCGAGTTGATTACATTTTACGTGTCATTCAGGCGCGTGGAAAATGACAAAAAAATGCATATGATAACTGGCACTCAAGCAATTAATACTCTGTGCGAGCATTTCCTTTTCCGCGATTTTTCCGCGTTCCACTCGCAAATATAAAAATGCGGAAACACATATCCTTGATTTATACAGCGATATAAGGCTTGAAATAGTGGGCAATCTAAAGCAGACGTTACTATATTCTTTGGCGTTTATAATCTTATATTTTTACCCATAGATTTTGCAGCTGAATATATTTGAAAATATAATGCTGGATGGTATTTACACTTTAAAGAAATGAAATGAAAATCAACTAATAACAAATAATTTACTCGGCGAGTAACTTATTTAATTAAATTATAACTACCCTATGAAAAGTCACTCGTATTTCATTCTTTATAAAAGACGTCAAAGAGATTAACGTGAAGCGACATCACGTCGCCGGCAGGATTAAGGAGTATAAGAGCCCGAAAGTGCCGACCGTAAAGCAGTTACGACAATCTGTAAGTTTATTAGACTTTTTGAAATTCATTAGAAGATTCCTGTTAATAACAGAAAGGATCCTATTCAAACGCGCATGAGTGCCAACTCCCTTCCGTATAAAAATAATGGTCGAAAATTATTTTCAGCGCACAAGAATCCTTCCTTAGCTCACATTTTCGGCCCGCCGGTGAGAATTTCAGTTAATCACTCCGTATAAATTACCGATTCATCATTCGCAATTGCCGGGTCCCGTGCGCGCACACATAGAGCCGCGCACGAAATTTGCAAGTGAAATAACCAACATGGAACGACAACTGTAATTTGGCCACTTATTACTCGAACGGCAATCGCAGAACTTATTTTTTACCGACACTTGCTCGACCTCGATGTTTTTGCATCCTTGCATATTTTCATCGGCAGCTTTCATTATTAACGCGTGCCAGTTCGTTATACTTACTCTCGATCGCCGATACGCAGAGCAAGTTTAATGTTTATGGGGGCCCGTTTCCCGTAACGAGAAAGTACCATTAAGCGGCTCATCCACAGGAATGGCGGGGGCGGTCTCCTCGAGGAGAGTGACCCCGTTCCTTTGTTTTTCTTGGGGCCGCGCAGGAAAACGTCGGATTCGTAAATGCGCGGGAGTCGTTAAAAGAGCGCGAGCCCCGAACGACGGATGCTGCGATCGCGGACGCATAGGCGCTACGTTAAAGGGAGTCGCGCCTTCGCGTCTAATTACAATGTCGACGGTAACGACGTTAACCTCCACTTCTCTCGTCCATACCTTCTACTCCAGCGGCGTGACTACTCATCTCTCTCTCTCTCTCTCTCTCTCTCTTGCTCTTAGCCTTTGATGCCGGAGCGAATTAATGATAGCGAGTGCAACCTAATGCACCCTTTTATGATCCGCCTCACGCAAGACGGTTTAATAAGCACTACATTCGAACTTAAAAAGGCAATTCGGAACGAAGTTTATATTTATAATGTCTATCCGGATAATTTATTTTTTCGGCCTTTCCATTCACACCCCTGGCCCACATCTAGCGCCACGAGAGTGCCAATGCTTTTTGGCAAGAAATGAAATTTCGAATAGGGGTGTTTCTTATCGACGCGTTTTTTGGTGCTGACTAAAAGCAAAAAGGGCCTCTTTGTGATATCGAGAATGTTCGGTACTTTTCTAAAATTCCTAATTGCGTTATAATTAATAGGATTGCTAAAGATGAGAGTGAGTGACAAAGCGTCGCAATACTTGTAATACTTTGTAAACGTAATAAATGAGTTGCGTGTGCAACATCTTTTTTCAATTTTTATCAATTCATAAAAGTTTACTATTTTCGCATTAAAAGGACTTTTATTTTTTTTTAATCTATCGATGTAACGATATATTATTTCTAATTGCATGCTCTTTCATATTTTTGCAAATAATTCCACGGATTATTCCTTGTCTGTTACTATATTGCATAAGTTTATGAACCAACTATTGTTGTACGTAATTTTCTCTATAATTTTCTACGTTAAAATGTTGTAATTACAGAAACATACTTCGTTCCGCAAAAATAATTTGTACAAGTTATTTCTTTTTTAACCTTGAAAAAGTATGTTGTATTTTATAAACAAATTTAACTTTAACTTATAAAAGTTTTTGTGTATTAATTTAATTTAACAAAAGCTAAATTTTATGTATAGGATAAATACAAAAAAATTCGCTTAAAGCATTTTTTGCTGAAAAAAAAATGCAAATTTTATGTATTTCAGTATTAAATAAATCATAAAAATTGAGTTTACAAAACATATAATTACGAAGAAAAGAGTTACAGTATGTATGGAAGCGTTTTCCGATGCTATTATATCGTAATAAAGCTAATTCTGTTTACGAAATTTATATAAACCGTGAAAATATGAGAAATTAACCATCTTAATTCAGAATGTTATATATCACGTGCTAAAATATTTGATTTTCTAAATTTTTCCAATACATCCTGAAGAAATTAGCTTAATTAATATTCACACATATGCACAGATAACTTTATATTACGAGGCGCCGAAGATTATACGGGATATTTTAATAAATAAAACTTTAATTAACGTAATATGAAAATGAGGTGACAAATTTTATCCATTAAATATTTTTCACAGGTTTGGTATCTAATACACTTAATTGATTAAACCTATTGACATTTTATACACTTTAAGTCAAAGCTTATCGTTAAAATATACGCATTTTTTTATTAATTTGCATTGGACGTTTATTAGTTGTGCAGCAGCAATAATTAACATCGATATAAATTTTTACAAAGTATTCAAGGTTTATCCCTGATATTTGTACGCTCATCCATCATCGCAACTACAATCTATGGAAATGAACCGCACTTGACTTATTTCATCGTTTGATGTCGAAAAACACTTCCCAGCGCCTTGCCGAGATCAATAATCTCAAGGTGCAAAATTCCTACAGTTGGTTGAAATCTTGGCTTTAACAGTTCAGTGCAATTTTCCACGATAATACTTCGTTAAAATATCATCAAATTTCATTACGATAAATTACTCTATTCAGCTTTTTATCCTGACAGAATCATTTTATTTTAATAAAACAGCGCATATTCTTAAGGTATCAAGTATTCAAAACGCTTCAAGATCGATTGCCTCGCCATTGGCTTTACATCGAGTAAGTAACGTTCGGCAATAACCTCGACAAAATTCAAAACGAAACTACGAGAACTTACAAAAAACGGGATCGAAAGCCTTTATTCCTGGAAAAGTCGCGGAATGTTAAAGTAGTGGAGCTATAAATCTATGGGATGGTCAGACACTAAGAGAAACGAAGCACTTTCCTTAACCCCGAAAACGAAACGCAGCAGTTGGGAGGCGAAGAATTTACCAATTTTTCCCTCTGCCCTTCCCTCCCATAAATGCAGATTTCAGCTATTCACTTCCTCCGCTAATACGGCCAAGTTCGCGAAACCGTAATAACATCCGCGGAGCGCAACTGCTACCACGCAAATTGATAACAGTGCGCGATGAAATAAAAGTCGGAGCGTCTTCCGCGTTCTGCGCTTAATACACCCAATCAGCAGCTATCGCGAGCTAATCAGCAGGGCCTCGGTAATTGAGCGGCGCAGGAGCGTAATTTATTTATCGACTTACACCCAACTCTCGTGCGTCCCCATCGCCACCCGATCCCCATTCTCATCGACTCGCGAATGACCCCGTGACCCTGCGAATAATCGACCTGCAATTATCCGCGGACGTAAATAAAGGCGAGAGCGCAGGTGGCACTCGATCGAACGCTTGCGATGTCTCCGTGGGCAACAGGTTTGCTTCGCCGGGGATAATGCGGCCGCGCCATTACGCTAGTTGGAGGGCTCGTGTAGCAATTAGCGCGCGGCCCGATCGACGTCCCACCTCCCCCACCTCCCCGGCGGCCCTCGAATCCTGCGGCTGGGCTACTAATCTTCCCGAGCGAAACAAAGGACCGTCCACGCCCTCGTTACGTGTTGCGTGCGCGAGCCAAGTCGTATAGCCGAGCAGCGGAAGCGCTCGTTATCGTTTTATGGAATTCGTAGGCTCGCGCCCGGAGTCGGCCTAACGAGTTGCCGCCGTGAATTATCGCGCCCTCGCAGCCAAGAGGCTCCTCCAATTTTGCTCCGAGTGTTGCCGAGGAAAAGGCAGGAAGGGGGAGCTCGGGCGCTTTATCGGCCGCGATTGCGGGAGCGAGTGTCCCCGAGGAACGGCAATCGGGTCATCGGGAATTTTTCGCCAACTCGGTAAGACGAGCCTCTCGGAGCGCTGGAGTCGATCGATCAGCGGAGGATATTCTCCGGTGGAGGTTCCGCTGTCGCTGCTGGGATTCCTCTGCGAGATTCTCGCGCGCGTCTCGTCTACCGGATCATCATCGCCCTTTTAGCAGAAACGCGTCGAGCAATGCACAGTTTTGATCGCTCGAGTACACGTGCTTGGTATAACGCCTGCTGTTTAGAATATAATACTCCATTATTTCTCATCGCGATTTAAGTAACGGACTGACATACATTTCAACGCGAACACTCATAATTTCGACATCCTTTATCCGCCGATAGGTTTCTTCGGCAAAGCAGCGCCAATTGTTTCGCCGTGTGCCATTAATCATCGAATTCCCAAGACGTAAGAAAGTTTGTAGGGATATAGACAACCCGAGAAAAGGTATTGAAGCTCGTTTATTAAGAAAACTTGGGCCGAGATATAAACTTGGCCTTAAAATTAAATAATACGTCGGATGGATTATCGATCGCATAACGCAAAGGCTAAAATAACTATCATTAGAGGAGGAATTTTTCCTTTACCTCGTTTCGCGCGAAAATGAAAATTCACGCGAAATAATGAATTAATAATACACTTTCACAAAACGCGCTTTAAATAATGAAGTGCACTATTTTAAATAATACAGCTCACATTTTAAAATTTTCACTCTCATTCTGAATAACTTAACAGGTTAATTACATTGTTAACACTACGCAATTAACTAAGATGCTATTTTGCGAGTCGAAAATGGTGTAACGCGCGCGCATCTAAGAACATTCGCAGCGAATCTACATGCTCCGTAATTATAGATCAAAGTTTGAAACAGTTTCGTACACATAGTTAGTGGACGAGGGGGGAGAATTCGAAAAATACATTTAGAATAAGTTTATTCGAAACTCGTTTCGCCCATTTTGAAACGAGAGCCAAGAGTTGTGCAAAATTTACATTAAAAATGCAAATTTCAGCTTGTCGTGTAAAAGCCGATCAGATTAAACCCGATCTGCGAATACGATGTCGGCCCATAACAGCTATAATTTACAAAGCCAACCAATACTTAGTTAATTAAAAATCCGCTCTTTGCCTTTATGGAGCATTCGAAAAGTGCGGTTAAGGTTGGCCGAGCGGCGCGTCAAGTGGCAGCTGACGGATGTGGCGAGACTCGGACTCTTTGAAAACGACGCGTTATTCATGGGGCAGCGGCGGCGAACTGATAATTCAATGGCTGGAAACAATGGCATTAGGCTGCCCACTGATCCCGTTGGCAAAGACATCCGCTGAATAATCGAGGCGCTGCTAAATTTATCGAGGCTCGGAAAAAGCGAGCGCGAGCACGAAGGTGTAACGGGAACCGTTCGAGGCCTGGGGAGCGGCGCTAAATTGCCGAAGGGTAATTAGCTCGCGACCCCGCAAGGGCTTTGCTCCCTGCGGGGGAGGGCCGCCACTCCCCACCTACGCAACGCGCCACCTGCGCTGCGTATTGCGCGGGCGGGGGCTCAACTCGAGACTCGTCGTCGCTCTGGTATCTCCGATCTGGGGGGTGGGGACGAGGGGATGACGCACGCGCCAGCCCCCGTATTCGCGTGGATTTCGCAATTTGCCTCTTTCTTCGCGCGACCGAAGAAAATTGCAGCGTAGAGCATTGATGGCTGGAGGTGCATTTTTCACGACTGCTCCCCGGGTATGTCCCTATTCGACGCGTCGCGTGATTATTGCAGAGCTTCCTAGAACCTTCACTAGTTATGATTACTTACGGCCGCTCTTTTGGTCAGGAGCTTGACCTGCGACACTTTTCTCTTATCACCTGCGTTTTAATTACAGCCCGTGCGAACGCCATTACCATCGAACTTGTTTTATTCATGCTCGCGCAAAAGTTCACTATCGATTCGCATTGGTTGCTTCTTCCGTGTCGGTGGCTTATTTGTCGTTGTAAATGAATCGGCGGTGTCCAGGCGCTACTACTTTCAGCGCTGAATTTATCTCCGCAATAAATGGACGATAAATGTGCCCCGCTTTTTACTAATATTGAGTTGTGTAAAAAATATTCGCACGAGCGTTGCTTCCTAAATTAGCACTTTGGACAATAATTACAGGAGATAAATACACGGACGAATGGCCGAGGTATGCAACTTTGTCGAATCAATGAATTCAACGTCACCGGCGAATACGTATATTTTGTATTGCAATTTGTATGCTAACGGTTTTGCGGAACTTAAAATAAGTTTAATCTTGTTTTTATGTAATTTTCGTCGAAACTTCGTTGTACTTTTCCCCAAATAGTTATTACATAAGCGGGCACAGTTTTCAAAGTTACCGATAAAGTTTTGATACATTTAGGAGGTTTGCCGTTGTATGTCTTGCGTACCCGGGACGTTATCTACTTACAGTAGACTTTAATACGTTTTTCAGGCACGAATATTAATGACCGGAGGAGACATGTCTTGGTCGAAAGCATATAAATTCATTTAAAGCTCGAAAACGCTTTAATTTCGTATTTTTAGCGCGAAAAATGGTTTTTTTTTTAAAGCTTGGGCGCCAGTGACTTTATCGTGACGTGAATTACATAATTACATAAACGTCATTACAGATTGATCGCTGGTATCGTGATGAGATATATCGGTCTAGGACCTAATTCCTTCGATTTATATCGCGAAAAAGTGAAACATTTTCAGGGAGTAAGTCCAGTCGGCCAATCCTCGCGCACCTGAAAGCTTGGAGAAGCTTTGAAAAGCTGTGTTGTCCAAATGCGAAAATAACGTCCTAATCTAGCTCCAATTAACTTCATATCGCAATTAATTTCGCCAAAGTCCCGATAATGCTCTCGGAATGGCTCGGAGCTCGAGTTTTCGCGTGCTATCGCAAGCACGAAACGCTTTGAATTTAAATTTTTATAACCGCGCTCGGATTAATCCGTCGATTGTGCGTATCGCACGCCCCCGCGCTGAGGAGGAAAAAGGACGATTCCGTATCTTCCTCGTGAATAATACTCGGGGTAAACAAAAGCGTCTCTTTCTCCAGACGAGCTTCTCCGCGATGCCCGTAAATAACCTGTCCTTTGATTCCCGTAAGCTCGAGAAACACAATAAGCGCTGGGGAAGCACAAAGGCCGGGCATAACTCATAAGAGCGGCTCGAAAGTGACAAACGAGCGGCCGGTGCTCCCGCGGTCTATGAAAAAGTGCGCGTGTACGTGTAAGTCCGAGGTGTTGGCAGAGGCGCGGAGTTTGGGTGCCCGGGATGGAAAAGTACCGCGCGCGCGCGCCGTCACCAACACCACGAGCAGGACCGGGACCGGTACCGGGATCGGCACCGAGGCGATGTCAAAAGGCGATAAGTGAAAAGGCGCGCAGCTATTAAAAGTCAGTTACACTGTAGCCCATTGACTGGGAGGCAAACGGCTGCGAGAGTAAAAGTCAGTGGCACGCCAAGGACACGCGCGAATATTGTGTGCACTGCCTTTCTCGAGTGCCGAACGCACACGAGCGCGCGATCGCCTACGAAACAATTGAGTGCTTTTCAATTTGTAGATGCTTAGAGTCGTAGGTATATACGTTCGCACATAAATACAGAGCGCGCCATTGTTTTGTAATGCCTTGTACAAGCAAGCGCGTACTCGAGTTGTCGATTGTGAATTAAAAATATAATCCTATAGAACGGCGCAGCGCTCGATAGTCGTCGATGCGTGTGTGCGTATCGGAGATCGTCGATCGTAAAAGGAATGAAATATCATTGAGGCTTTTCGCATTGTGTCCCGGAGCTTTGTAGATTTATTTCTTCTTTGGTTTCAATTTGTTACTTGCCATGTTTCGCGGCTTTATAGTTTCATTAAATTAATTATTTTTGCGAGAACGCGAGCGACGCGGACTGATCGAAATTTAAAATGATAGCTTCGATAGTTTGCGTTGCGCTGTCGAGGAAAGCCGACCGCACTTACTCCCTAATTGCACTTTTGGTTTTTCCCTATTTTCTTATGTAATGGTGGAATTAAAAACTTTCTCGTAATTTTAAGCACACGAGTTTAATCCAGAAATAGATTTTCAGAACGGTTTCCACCATATGGCGTGTCTTTAACCATTAATGTTCAAAACCGCAAAACCCGGATCTCCTACGCGAGCCTTTAATACGAGGATTCATCATAAAGTAGAGAAAAATTTAGTACGTTATAACACGTTAATGGGTTGTTTGCTATTGCATGATAAGGAAAAAATGAAGGATAAATATTAACCATTTATATAAGTCATACTTACTTTTCAATTTTCCATTATTGCGCATAAAATGCCCGGACTATATTGTGTTTGTGTATTTTGCTTTAATAAAAGTTTGTAGATTCGAACCGCCAATGCTTGTATGTTTTCAAAATTCAATTTGTAATCATAATACTTCTCATTTATATTGGGTAAGAAAACTTGAAATTTATTTTTATTTTAAAAACTCAGATACGTAGATTAAGAAAACTCTTTTTATCTTGTACAAAAAGTGTGGGTTACACGGAAGAAATATTTAATTTCGGTTTCAACGTTATAATTTTTCAATAATTTTGAGCAACTAATATTTTTCAAATATTAGACTAAATTAAGGACTATTTAATTATAGAAAAATTTTTTAATGTTTCGAATTATATAGCTAACAGGTTATTAGACTTAAATGAGTATTTTATGTTTGAACAGATAAGATTTAACTACTTATGTTTTACATATAATAAAATTTGTATTGAAGAAATGTTCATAAACTTATATATTTATATTTGTGTGTGTTTTTATTTCCGTAAAAATTTTTTGAATAACTGTACGATATCACAAATACTTTATAAAAAAAATTTTTTGAAATTTAGTATAAACAATTAACACGTATCCTAAACTTAATACGATGTATCTTTCTGCGTTTAAAAAATTTGGTTTTTCCTCATAAATAGTTGCTATAAAAATAAAATTGCTTTTTAAAGAGTACAATTTTCAAAGAATCAAAATAAAATGCTCGAGGAACATAAATTTAGAGGAAAATCCTAGTCCTTGTTTAAAAGGAAAGTGTTACAATCGGTAATTAAAATTTACTAAAACTGATGTTAACTTTTTTTTAGTGGTTTGTTATTTTTATAATTTAAAATTCACAATGTTAAATTTACTTTCCCTTGAAATTTCTTTTCTAGCCTAGATGTTCGAATTTTAAAAATTTGACCTCAGTTCAAGAGAAAGTGGTGAAAACATATCTTAAAGCTTATATCGTCAAACCAATAATGGTATGTTTATACGTATTATCAATAAAGATCCTTTTACAATAAAAAAATCTATTTATACGCGTCTGAATTGTAGATTTTTATCATAAAATAGATTTTATAATCCGTAAGTAATTTATCCTAAGATCTTTTATCAGGTTTCGAAACATTAACGTCTTTTATATTTTTACTTCAATTGTAAATTCTAATCAAAAATAATAAATTAGCATATATTTTATTTTCCCTATTATATTATTTTATGTATCAAAAACTGGTGCGAAAGTATCGGATTGAGAAATAAAATTGCATTAAATAAGTTAAATAATAGAAGAACTTACCATAATTAGTTTAAAAATTTATCAAACTTGATTTTAAAAATTTTGTTTTTAATTAGTTCCTAATATGTTTAGAGGCTCGAAATAAACTTAACGATTAAAATGATAAAAATTTGCAAATTATATTGGAAGGTATTCTTTTTAAGGATGCAGTCTTGGCATTATCATGTAAATGTGTGTACTTAATATTTGACGGTCTTATTTTATTACAATAAATGTAAGTGAAAACTTAATAAACATAATAACGAGTAAATGATTATAATAATTAAATTACAAAATTAAGTCACAACAATGACTATTTATTACTGAAACTCATGAAAATATAATACATACACACATTTTTCAGGTTCATTATCGTTCAAAATTATAGTACAATCAACGGTTAAGCCAAAATTAGCATGATTTTAAAATATTGATGATATAGTTCATAAAAAAATAATGAAGTAATAGAAGTATCTTCTTATTTTTTATAAACCAACATTAAAAATAACTAATAGGTAATTTAATTTCTTAATAGTTTTATTTTATGAAGAATAAAACTGTGATTGGACTTTATTACATTTTAACATGTGCATCTTAAAAGAATTCAGCATTCGAATCAATATATTTTTCAAATAGAGCTTCACTTTTAATGTAAAAGATTTATAAGTGAGTATTAAATTTACAAAAAACTTGAAATAAGGATTTCATAATCTTAATGTATAAAGAAACTTTTGGTATCACATTTGATTGTATTATTAGTGTAGGTGTTCAATAGAAAAGTATTAAAAATTAGGAAGCCTTTTCTTACTCTATACCAACTACTTTTCAAAATAATAAATTATTGCATTTTCTATATCTTATTTATAATATATTTATAATATCCTTACTCTTTATAAAAATGATTTTAAGTCTAAAACTTTATAAAAATGTTTACAGCATAATTTTCCACTTACGATATTTAATAGATACTTAGGTTCTACATTAGTTATTTGTCAATTTTTTTATCGTTCGTGACATTAACACACCTTAACTCGTTTTTTTATTAATCTGTCAGGTGTAATGAGCGAGTAGAGAGCCAATGTTATATCTGATATAACAAAAATATTGTAAATAAAGCATTCATAAAATATCATTTCCTACAAATCAATCTGAACAATAATAGAAATACGTTTTATGCTCTTGATTTTGCATTCATTTATATAAAACTATTAATTGCACAAATTCCAATGATGCAATCTTAAAATAAAGCCCTCGGTGTGTGTATTTTTCTATATATATATATATATGTTGATAGTTGTCTGATAAAGCAATGAAATATGTAAGAGCAGTCAACATTATAGGTATGACTTACAATTTGAGAAGTGCCAGGAAAAGTTTGAAAGATAGGGGGAGGGGGTAAAAATGTACTTACACACGTATATGTATAATTTATACTTCATAAAACAGATTTATTTCACCGCATTGTGTTGTCGTTAGATGGTTATTGCACAAGATTCAACAATGCTCGTAATCATTAATGTCGCTTCATTATATCCTTACACATTCGCGCGGTTCTGACACTCTGTCTCTCTCTCTCTCTCTCTCTCTCTCTCTCTCTCTCGCTCTAAAACTCGCTTTCTTTTCTTTAGAGAATAATAATAAAAAGAAAATAAAAAAAGAGGAATGAAATGACGTCATGGACTCGCGCTGAGTTTTCTCCTAACGAGAATATATTTTCCAAGCTCGCGCCACAAAAAACAGGATAAACAACGATAACAAAAAAAAAAAAGAACGCGCGTTGTGATAACAAACGGTCGAGTAGCGCGCCGCATGAAATGCCTGTGTAAGTGCAGTTCGTGTGCGTCGCTTCCTTTTAATTTTTTCCGTCACCCGAGTGCAGGAGCACGTAATTACTTCATTACACGTCGTTTTAGAATTTCAATGGGGATGACGCACCTTATGGATTGTCGAGACATTTTGCACTCGCAATATTCAAGCCGACCGCTCGCATAATTCGCAGCACTGGTAGTTAGTACGAATTGAAGTATGTGCGTACACGCATGGACATTTTTTCTTGGCACTTGTTTTCTTATTTTCCTCTGAATGCAACGACGAAGGCTCCTGGAACTGGCGCAAGAACTTCATCTCACATTTACTGGGAAACACGCACTTTTTCTCCGATCCCGTGCAACTATTCATTTAATAGCATTACTCGATATTTCGTAGTTTCTTTCGAACGCGTCAGCGTCGCAAACGCAGAAGCGGAGCAGTCGCTTGGAATTCTTCAGCTACGCTAAGACTTTCAGCGATCGAAATATATGAAAATTTATGTCCGGCTACCCTCGCGTTAAGAACTTTAACAATGGGTCTCGTATTAACCTAAATAAGTAAAAGTGTTAATGAGCAGGCGCGGTTATTGCGCTCCCAAGTTAACGCAAATTTATTCAATATGTTCACTTTAATTAAGAGATAAATCGGCTTTCCTTGCCGCCCGTAGTTTACAAGCTTCTTTACTTAATTATTTTCTCTTTCGACTGACATTTTTCCGGAACGCTTTTTAATTTAGAGAAAATTAAAGAAACTCGTTATCGCCTCCTGGAAAGCGAATTTTGCTCGCTTATTGCAGAAGCTAATTTTTGCCGGCGTCACTCAAATGAGGTCTACGCGTATCATTACCTGGCCTTGGCTAGGAGCTCCCTTCCATTGCTCCGTGTTTTATGATACTTTAGATTTTATCGAAATCGAAAGACCTTTGAATGCTACTTAATTAGACGTAAATGTAGACGTAAGCGATTACCTAAACAGTTTGTACCTTCGTACAGACTCTCTTGTTTAGATTTCTCACGGGGAAATCTTATCATCACAGCAATTGCAAGGCAGTATCGCGCCAAGCCAGTTTCGAGAATCCAATAATTAATCCTTCTCTGAATTTAATTCAAGCGAGCCTCGATAAAAGAATACAACAGTGCGCGACGTTATGGAGGAGCTGCGTCCGAGTGACAAGGGAGAACTGATTCCCCAAACTCGGGCGCTGCCACGAGGTTTTTTTATCAAACGCACCAAGATTGGATAACGGGTTGGATACTCGCGCCAACCTCCTTATGCTCTGTTTTGCGCTGCATCTAATCGTGTCTGTCCAGGTGCACGTGGCGCGAAAGAATCGCAAGGAGAGGAAAACGATAATGTAAGCGGAGGTCTCCTGCGAGATTACCGCATCGCAACGCACACACTTATGCAGTTATGCACGTCGCTTCGATAGGAGCAAGCGCATGGACGTAGACTAATCAGTCTCGGTGATAGATAAGAGTATCGCCACGGTGTGTATGAAAGTGCGCGCGCACGAGTCGACTAGGTGGTAATGTAACGAGACGATACTGTGCTGCAATAACAGATGCGCTATCTTTATAAATAAGAATCATTTCGTTGTAAAAAGAAGTCGAAACGTTATTATTGGCGAAGGCAACGAAACCTTTTGGATAGACGTTGGGTTACGAGTTCGCGGCGCAACTACTTTTGAAATAAACCGAGCCGCTATAATTTAACGAAAGACTTCGTAAGGGTGGAAGCATTAAAAATTGTACTCAACACCTTAACAGTAATTAAGAAGGACTGCCTCTACTCGCGAAATGCTACTTCTCGAAGCTTTTATAATATTAGTAGAGTAAAACGCCGAGCCACTAATTTCTCTTACACACATTTTCGCAGGTGTGACGGGGTAAGTTGAACCAAGTGACAATTCCTCGAGACTTTTCGCTATTATTTCGTTCTCTTGAAAATTTATAAGAACGAGGTACGTCCGCGACGATGCCCAGGCTATAATGAAGCGACAATAATGCGAAAAGTACCTGCGCGTACAATCTTCGTAAACGTTCGGAATTTACATCGTGTAATCGCACATTGCACTCAACGCTCGCTGCATAAGTAAATTAAGGTGATCTTTTTAGCATTGGTATCCTATTCCCTTTTTACAGTAACTCTCAGCACATGTGATGAAAGTAAAAAACACTAGGTAACTGCTCGCGATACGTCAGCACATATGTTTATGGACGTACGTGCGCGTATCCCGGTCTTAGCGTTTATCGTCGTCCTCGTCGTCGTCGTCGTCTCATGCCTGTTTTGCTGCTTTTATTTATGTACGTGATTTATGAAACGAGTACCGATTTATAATCAACAATAGTTCCTTCTCCATGATCTTGCAATGTGAACAAAAGTCGTCTGCACAATGCCCGATTTCCACGAATTTTTTCATAAACCACTTCTCATCGAGCCACTGATCGAACTGGATCGACGTTATCAATCGTTAATTAAATGAAGTAATGGCTCCGCGATCACGGATAATTACTCACCCGTTTTATTATATACTACTTGAATAATTGGCCGATATCGAGATAAATTTTCGTTTCATTACTCCAATGATACACTGAGAGAGAAATAGATTTCTATCCACTTGTATTGACTTTAATTAATACATGTTGTGTGTACATATGTATAGACGTATATCCGCAAATAGACGTATACAATATGCATACACTTACGCGCGCGCTTTCCTCAAATATCGTAATTAATACAAATGATTATATAGGGAAGAAATCTGTTTATATTCAGCAAATTCTCGACATTCACGAAATATACGCATGAACAAATATAAAATTATGAAACGAATTACGTGTCTAAAATATATTTGGTGGCTATGGCTAATAAAATAATTAAGATATAATGATTAATTTAAACTTTTGTCACATTTGAACATCGTTTACGTGGTAAAAATTTTATTTTATCTAAAATCTGGCTAAACGCCAAGTCATGATTTTAATCATAAAAGTCTCTCAGTGTAAAAAAATGTATTATTGTAGTATAAATTTTATTATCGCGTTAAAATATTTTATTACAAGATAACAATAATTAAGACGTTTTTTAAGATTTCAATTTACATTCTCTGTGAAATACTCAACTCAGTATATATATTAAAAATTAGTGTAATAGTTTAAAACTTTCATATCGCGAGTAATGACAAATCAAGATAATTCTAGCAATTAAAAATTAACATTCTTAAATTTTAATATATCCGTAATTATTAAGAATTATCTTCTTTTATCATACAGTCGTTCGTTCAGTTGAATCAGATATTTTTTTACAATGAGACCTTTCTTAAATTATTTTTTAAACTTAAAAGGTCACATAGAAGACTTTTTTCACGGTAGAATCCTAAGTTTTTTGCAGGTGTGTAATTATAAGTACATCAAACGCGACGCGAAAATAACAGGCACACGCGACAACATTTATGCCAGTATATTTAAATTTTGCTTCTCCCATCTATGTTTTTCCGTTACTAAATCCTTGGAAATGTTTTTACCTTAATCTTAAAAACTATTATATACCAGTATGTACAAATTTAAATACCATTTGAACTGCAACGTACTGGCGTTTCCAAAATAAACGGTTGAAAAATAAACAAAATTATTTGAGAATTACGTTGCCGTTAATTGAATCGATTGGACAAATTCTCCTACACGCATATTGTTGTCTCTTGACGTGTGATTTTCCGAAATCCGCTCTTGTATAAAGAAATTACTGTCACTATCATATTATTATTGTATGTATTAAAGTATTATTGATAAGCCTGAGGAACCAATGGAATTCAAGATATTTTCAGAATACATCTTTTTCAATATTTATACCCACACCCACACAAACACGTGTGCACACACGTGTTTGTGTATTTTAACGTATGCTTGCCTAAACAAAAACGAGTTTCGATCCACGCAAACCTAGACGACTTATAAACTTTTTACCACTTATTATATTGCACACACGTGTGCACACACGTGTTTGTGTATTTTAACGTATGCTTGCCTAAACAAAAACGAGTTTCGATCCACGCAAACCTAGACGACTTATAAACTTTTTACCACTTACAAAATTAATAAAAACGAATTTGGAACCACAATACGATATGTTATAATCTTCGGTATGAAATATTTAAAATATCTTGTGCGTATGTGATCCTACAAAAGAGAGAATAATTGAAAGTATTGCTTGACATTCCATTGGTTCGGGAATAGTCTTTTTGACTGCTTTGTAAATTACACATCCTATTACAGTTTTGTTTTTTATCGCTTTTGTTTATCATCATTAAAGTGATTCATATATTTACATTCTCGTGATATAAAAATACTAACAAGAAACGTATTATGGTCAACGTCGCTTAGACGATTCATTTGCGTTCTCACAGTTTTCTCCTTGTTTTACAAATTAACTAGTGCATAGTCGAAGTTTGGCAGTATATTGTCCCTAGCTATTTGCATTCTTATTGTTGCTTACAAATACAACATCTCTTTTTTAATAACGGCCAGCTTTCGTTATTTAAAAAAGTCATTTCGTATTGTAATTTTATTAAGTTTAGATAGAAAGATTTAACCATTAGTCCACTAGTAAAATATTATGAGCTTGGCAAATAAGTTAAAAAACAAAAAATAATTTAGACCGTTCGTAGCTTGGATTAATCAGCGTGAAATCGTCTTTAAAAGATAAACCGTTGTAGAAAAACTTTTATAACAATGAAAAGAACAAATATTTTATCACAGAAGTAACGAAAGCTGGTAAACTTTACATTTAACTTTATATCGTAATGAAAACGTAACTTCATAGGAATTTCATCACGATAACCTATACGTGCATACTAAATCAATCGCTACATCGGAAGATTTACATTATATATGGATTCTTTTTTGCACATATTTGGTGGATCGACGTTAGAATGTTGCAAACATTCTTGGCTCTTTTTTCCTGTCCGCAGCGTTCCGTTGAAGTGTAACAAAAACAGTGCGAAATCTACAATACTGTACGAACAGAATGCAAGAGGTTTTCGTTTCGCCTTGATTGAACGTATAATTTTTTTTAACTCGTTTTTATCTTTATTTCGCTTACTCGTAGTATAGACATGGTATAATACTAGTCGATTAAAATTTATTTATAATATTACATTTTCCCGCTAAACTATATTCTAAATAAAAGTAATCCACAAGGTCTCGACAATGTAAATTAAGCACTTTTTCTTTATATATAACGTCGTTAACATTAATAACATTAATTCATCATTTTCTTTTTTTCATATAAATCTCAGACATAGCATTCCAGAACGCTTGTAGAAATTAATCGAATTTTCAACGATTCGTGGTAATCATAAAAATTTCTTTTTCTTTTTAAATCTTTTTACAATTTATCATATTTACCGATAAAAATCAATCGACCTTGGTAATCGAGACTTTTACGACATTCTTATACAGAAGCATGATTTCATCTTGAAAGTTAATCGTCTATTTTCATTTTTTCTCTCCTTTGTTTCGTAAAAATATAAGTATTGCTTACATTTACGTTACATCAACATTGAATATTTTCGGGTATATTAGAATAAGAATTTTAAGTTGCTTTGTTTAGAATTAATACTTCGTGTCTTTCTTTGTAGTTTTATTATTATCAATACCAAACGTGACCAACAAAATATTGATACGAGTAAAAAGATTGACACTTAACGATAAATCTTACAAATCACATTTACAAAATAAATAATTTAAAAAAATTGTCTTTTTAAAAATATTAAAAAAGTCTTCTGATCTGAAAATATGAGTTCAATGTTATACGTTTATTTATCTATTATCTTTCATACAATATATCTTCAAGAAGATTGCCACCCCATTAAATCTCTCGGTTAGTCTTAAGTGAAAGTAAAGATGGAAGAATTTTCCCGCATTTAAAAAGGCAACAATGACAAAATCATCGAGTATCTAATATTCTTTGGCACTTTTGTTACAAAGGTGAATTTTTCATATTGGACTTATAAATCCATAAATGTAATAGTTAACATATACTTGTCGTATGCGAAAAAGTAAATGAAGAAATACCATTTTAGTCAATCCAATGTACATCTTGCAAAATATCGAAGATCGGAACATCACAGTGTAGCGGCGACAGCTAAGAAAGTTGTCGTTGGCGCGACGAAAAGATCTCATTACTCGTAAGTCAATCGATTGTCTAATTTTGTAATAATACTCAACATTCTTTATCTATGTTTTATATCGCAACAATATTCCATGCTGAGCACAACATGGATAAATCGCATCGACTGGAATTTTTTCCTTTGTTCATAGATTATAAATGATAATTATACGCACGTGTATAAAAAAGTGAAAAAACGATTCAACGTAATTTGTATTTTTGTACTCTCTCTCTCTCTCTCTCTCTCTCTCTTTCTCTCTTTCTCTCACTCGTTAAAAACTTCAACCATGTGTAAATATATTTAGCCGAAAAAAAATTATTGTTCACAGTAACAGATATTTTCATAAAAATGATTTTTTTTTTCATGAAAAACGATTCAACGTATCTTCAAATTTATAAATAACGCGAAACAGTGCTTTACTTTTTAAATCATACTCAACGTACTAGAAATAAATCAATTATGAATTCTAAAGAGCTAATAACGAGAAATTAATATTCAATAATTCAATGATTTAAATGTCTACAGAGATAAACCATTAAAAATATCCCGTACATTGCATGAAACTCTCAAATAGTTTATTGAAAATCCTTAAAAATTTAAGAGCAAGTATTAAAACTGCATAAATGACATTTAAAAAACGCTTAAATTTTATATTAAATAAGACAACCAAAACTCATACCGCTGTACTGATTACAAACAAAAAGGGAATACGGGACGCTCTAAGGGTTTAATTTGCAAAGTCTGATGCTGAAAAACGTAAGTGCAGAAACGCCGTGGAGAAGATCGACGACGTTACTTCTAAATCAAAGTGCGCAGCAACTTCACAGCATTCTATTCATTTTCAGTCGGATGAAAAATTTCACGCACAAGGAAAGGAATTCCCCCAATCGTGGCGACGAATCAAAAATCTCTCTTTCTCTCTCTCCCTGTCCACTTCCTTCTCAACTGTTAATACAAGGTTTCATAACCCATAATAAAAGCCTAGAAACGGCACATCGCGCAGATCTCGTTCATCGATGCGCAGCGCTTCTCTGCTCTCACTGACGCAGGGTCAACGAGAGCGTGCGCGCGCGCACAGCACAGCCTCCCCCGCATTCCACAACCCCGGACTACCCTGATCCAGCTCTCAACGAGGGCTCCGATGGATCGCGGTTTGACATTCGCGCTCAAGGCTGAGCTCGATCATCGAGGCCGGGGCGATGGCCCTCGGAGTTGGCTGGTCCTCAAAAACCTCTTCGAGCGAAAGAATCTCGGTGCCAGGTGGCGAGCAGCTCAGATTCGTCGCCTCACTTGTTGGCGAGGTTACGCAACTCTCTGGTCCACTTACGCTTTTGCTACGCTGCACCGATTGCGTTGCAGCTTTCGTCGCGGTCGGCCTCTGGAGCTGCTGGATATTAAACGATGGACTCGGCAATACAGGACTCCGCGAACGAGACACGTGTAGCGGACTCTCGGGACTCGTGCCACCAAGGGAGTCGTTTGACAGGATCTTGGAACTGGCCGCGAGCCGCGAGGCGCAAGGCGAGTACTTGGACAGATTGAAGGCGATCTTACCGCCATCAGGAGCATCTGACGAAAGCGACGAACGACTGAGCTTCTTTAAAGGACTCGTCGAGGATGTGCGCTTGGTCTTAGTAGAAGTCACTGCGGCCGACGACTTGGAACCCTTGCAACTGCCGCACCAAGTGAACTTATTCTTGCTTTCTGGAAGTGATTTTTTGTCACCGCAAGTGCCATCCTGTTGCTGTTCTTGCTGCTGTTGTTCCGTGCACTTCTTGCCCGCATTCGTTGGAGTACCGGTAAATAGCTTCTTCCGACGTCGGCGCCCTTGCTCGCCATCTTTCGCGGACAGCGACGGTACCGAGGAATGCAACCTCGCACTAGGACAGTCGAGACTTCTCTCCTTACCTTCGCAGGGGGACAGATCCCTCTTGGTAAGCACATTGAACGACCCCTTTGGATCTGATTTACCGCTGCTCTTTTTCTCAGATTTGGACTTGAGGTGCTCGTCGAAAAAAACAATCTCCTCGTTTACAGAATCCGTCTCGCCGTTGAGGGTACGCGACGGGAAGCTCATCTTCTTTGTGGACGGTGACAATATTGATCGCGCTGGTACCTCGGAGCTCGGACTCGACGACATCTTACTGTTTTTCTCCGACTTTGACTTGAGACGCTCCTCGGGTAAGATCTCATCGTTAACAGAGTTCGTTTCTCCGTTAAGATGGCGCGGCGCAAGATTTATTTTTTGCCCAGAAGGTGTGAGAACTGAACGCATCGCATTCTCATTACTCGGACTTGAACACATTTTTCCGCTGCCCTTCTTCTTCTCTGACTTTACTTCTGACTTGGATTTCAGACGCACTTCGAGAACTTCCTTGTCGACAGAATCCATTTTGTCGTTCAATGAACGTGGTGAGAAGTTCGTCTTCGTAGACGCCGTCAAAACCGGCGGCGCAATTCCTTCTGAACTTGGACTCGATGTCGTTGAGCCAGTACACGAGCCGCTGGATATTGAATCTTCCTGTCGACGCTTATGATGCTGTTGAGGTTGCTGCTCTTGCTGTTGCTGCAGTTGCTTGTTAGTGCTGTTAGATTGCTGTGCCGGTGCACCACCCCCTCCTCCCTGGACCTGGGAGAGGCTCAGTCGCCGTCAGTTTACCAGTTCTACGCTCACAAACCGTTTGAGTCGCTCTAAGTACTGATTATACAGCTCTACGTCGTTGTGGCCAGCACCCTAGATTTAAAAATCACATATATTTCAATATATTCAATATATAATTCAAAATAATATACATTTTTTAATAAGTAAGTGATAAATATTAAATGTGTTTAAAATGATATTTCGTATCAAAATTAACTTATACTTTTAAGAAGTTATTCCTGTACTTTAATGAACAATTGAATTTACTTGTTAGATTTAAAGTTGACTAAGGAAAATTTACAGAAACATGTACAAAAAATGTAATAATTCAATAAAAGAAAAACTATTTAAAAGTCACAACAATAATAATACTAAAATAATAAAGAAAAATTTAGATTTATTATATTACAATAATTTTTAAACATTTTTATACACTATTAAAAATTAATTGATAAAATTCAAATTGAAGTAAAAGTTGCTTCTGTGTAAATAATATTCTTTCCAAGTACTAATTTGATCACAAAATTTTTACAATTTTAACACTATATTATTAGGAGTCCTGTCACATATAATTTCATCAATAAATGCTAATATCAAAATATATGAAATAATATATATATATGTATATATATATATATATACGTATTTACACATACTAAACAAATTTTCAATAAAGCAATACCTTTGTAATCAGAAAATAACTTTGCTCGTGTGTATATTCTATAATATTTTGTTTTATATGAAAATCAACAATATCATAGTTATTACCTCAACCCATAGGGGCTCAACAGTTAGTGGACACCTCTCATAGATAGCCAAACCATGACTGAAATTTATAACTTCATCATCTGTTCCGTGAATCATTAGTACAGGTGATGTAACTTTCGGCACTTTATCTATGCTATAAAACAATAATAAAATGTAATAAAAATAATTAATAGTTATTTAACGTTATTTAACACATATCATTTATTAAAATCTATTTGTTTTGATAATTTAAGCTGCATAAAAAAATTATTTTATTCACAAAAAATTCGTATTTGTTAATAATTTAAAAATAAAATAGTTTACAACTTTCTTGAAATGAATTTATAACATATCCTAAAGGAGTCTAAATATCTAAAATAATTAAACATATTACTGAATTATTCAAACAATATGAATAGTAAAAAATATTGTGAGTCTATATATAGAAACAGCTTAAGTCAAACTTAATTAAGAAAATATATAATATTAAAAATAAATATAAATAATAAGTTTTATATTTATAAAAATCATTTATATTCATTAAATTTATCAAATTTTTATTTTTAATTATAAAAATTTAAGTATAAAAATATTAAACAGCTATTAAATCTACAAAGTTCTGTTTATGAAATAAATTTGTTTAATAAATCAATAAGTACATATTCATAACAATATTGATGATAAATTTATTCATTTCATTTGTAATAATAACTGTCTTTATAGTAAACATCAGATTTGTAAATAAAGAATAGTTTTCTTTAAAAGTTTTGTTATTATATAATTCAATTCTTTGATGAAAAGTCTTGTATTTTTTTGACAAAATTTCTGATAAAGATTTATTTTATCATATTATTTATATATGCATTGAAAATTTTTTAATTATAAATTATTGAAATAAAATATTTATTATTATTAACCAACCTTGGAAAAGGATCAAAAAACCACGTTCGCTTTGTATTAGGAAAGGCAACTCTTAAACCTGACATAAGTGCCGAATGTAGAACTACAGCTCCTACTTCATATCTGGAGGCTAAATCCACTGTTGGTACAGTACCAATACTCTGTCCATATAAAATAATATTTTCTGGACTGATTCCGTATCTCGTCCTTAGAGCATGCCAAGCAGCATCTATATCAGCGTACAAATTTTTCTCTGAAGGTTTTCCGCTAGAGACCCCATATCCTGAGTAGTCGTAACTAAATATATTGCAATTAATTCTTGAACCAAGTCCCAAATAAAAGCTAGACATTTGACCCAAATCAACAGCATTTCCATGAGAAAAAAGAATGGTAAATCTGGCAGTAGCTGAACACCTGACAAAGAGGCAAGCTATACGATTTCCTCTGGAGGTCCTGGCATAGAATCCCTCAACTGATTCCTTCTCTCTTTCTGTGTACTCCCACTCTGCCCTTTCAGACAGCGAGATCGTATATTTGGAGCCCTCGGCTTCGAGGAAAGTGTAGGTGGGCTCGGGTGGCAAAAAAGCCACCTTTGCAGCAATCCTGGATGGACATGGTGGACAACAAAAGAGAGAACAAAACTCACCAAAGGTTAAGCCCATCATCATTTTACAGGAGTTTACAAAACCGCGAGATCTTTGTTATCCGTTATTACGTCTCAACCCTGCGATGACAGACATAAGGAAAACTCAACGACACAGTATTCCTCAACACACTCTTCTTCGTTTATCTTCTTTTCGGACTACGTCTTTTGAAAGATTAGCGAGTAGTTGATAGTAAAGACTTGAAAATGCAACTTTTTCTGTTGCCACTGTAGATTTGAACTTACAGCTAATGCCTTAGCTAAAGCTGCATCGCGTATTATCTTGCGCGCTTATTGTTTTCGCTATGGTTGATATGCGAAAAATATATCCCTCACTCTGAGTCAGCCATGACAGCTCATATACGAGTTCCTTTCGCCGAGTTTTCCTCTTCAACTCTCCTTTCTTTTTGAGGGAACCTCAAAGCTAGCTTTCATTGCTGCGGCGTCTACACCATGCAAACGAAGGTTTTTCGTAAATTTTCGTAAAAAGGGGGTTTTGAAAATCAGATGTATAACTTTCAAAGTCACTTATTTTGATTGGTTTAATATCTTCCTGTGCACCTAATAAAATAATAGAAATAACTTCTTAAATATGTGTATATATATATACATATGTATATATGTGTGTGTGTGTGTGTGGGTACAAACGTGTGTACTTTTGCATATAAATATAATGAATCATTAAAATTATTAAAATTTTATTTTTAGAATAAAACTACTGTTCATAGTATTAACAAACCAATGATAAATTTTTATAATACTCGTTTAAAATGACAGATTATTATTTTTAATTTTTAATTTTTATGTTTTGAGAATTTATCTTATAAATAATTATGTAAGATTTTAAAAATTGTAAATTTAACTTTTATGATATGCTCAGGCTATTTTCAAAAATAAAAGTGTTTTAAGTTATAAGTAAATGTCACAACTATTAACCTATAGTCTTTGTCGCCAACGGTGATTGGACGACTGTGTCGACGGAAGTTACTAATCGTCATTCGATTATTTTGTTACCAATAATACACAGTATGCATATAAACTACAATAAAAAGTGTCATTAAAAGCATTGTTGACGGTGTATTTATATCTACATTTTATAAAATAATGCATAAATAAGTTGCCAGCGTTATTTTTATATCAACTAGTAGTTTTTCATAATAATTATAGTGTAAGTATTAGAGTACGAATACATTTTTTATTTTAGAAAATAACTTGTAAGCTAAGATGATTTCGAAAACATAACCTAAATTAACTAAGTTCCTTATAAAATTGAATTGTAATTTACAAATAAATATTTTGTTTTTATTCACAGAATAATATTTTAGCTATTTAAGGTAGAACTATCATAATGCCGAAATATTACTGCGATTATTGTGACACATATTTAACACACGATTCTCCAAGTGTACGAAAAACTCATTGTCAAGGACGTAAACACAAAGATAATGTTAAGTATTTCTATCAAAAATGGATGGAAGAGCAAGCACAACATTTAATTGATGCAACTACAGCAGCATTTAAAGCAGGAAAAATAGCATCAAATCCATTTGCTCCAAATAAGGGTGCTGCAATTCCACCACCACCAAGTTTAGGTCCACGACCAGGTGTTCCACCACCAAATCAGGGACCCCCAGGTGAGTTTCTAAAATATTTATTTTTCCAATTTCTTTAATGTATTTAATTAATTATTAATAATTAATTAATTTATATTAATTAATAAATATTTACAATTATTTTTATATTCAATATACTTGTAAATTTCTTAATTAATGCACAGCTGATAAGAATGTAATCATTGTATTAATTATAAAATCTATATATAATATATATGTTTTTGTAAAAATATGCCTGTATTTTTTACCCCTGTTAATATTAAAAATAATTTTAGTTAAATAATAAAAAACTGTTGCAGGAATGATGCCACCACCAGGAATGCATCCAGGTGGCCCAATGGGACCAGGAGGACCAATGATGATGGGACCACATGGCCCTATGCCACCAATGATGGGTGTAAGACCACCAATGATGGGTCCTATGGGACCTATGGGACCTATGCTTGGACCAATGGGTCCTATGGGTCCCATGAGACCTCCAGGACCTCCACCCCAAGTATTGAGTGGCCCACAATCCATAAAAAAATAAATGTTTTTAGATTAATAAAAATTCGTAATGCAAATATGAAAAATTTTGTCTATAAATGTGTAAATAAATTTTGTATACATCAATACTTTTAAGATACGATAAAATAAACTCCTCCAATAAAACTTCTAATAAATAGGATTACTAAACAAATTATTATTAAATACAATTTAATTTAAGTTAGATTTTTTATAACGTTTTATAAATTTATTTTTAACAGAAGTTTTTACAATAGCACTTATATAATAAATGTTAATTTACATTTTCTTACATTTATTTTCGAACTTTACAAGTTTTCAACCGACGCATCTCATGTTCAAATGCCGTTTTCAGAGGCTTGCCATCTTTTTTTGTTAAAGTTTTTTTATCTTCCAATTTTTTATTTAAAATATTAATGTGCTCTTGCAAATGTGGTGTATTTAACTTACATGCCTTGGATATTAAAGATTGAGCGATTTTCACATTTTTTTTTGTCAACCTTTTTCTGTGTTTTTTTTTTTTTTTTTTTTGCGCTATTAGTTTTGATCGTAAAACTTTCGCATTATTTTTTATTTCTTTATTTAATTTACAAGCGATTGAATTCGATACTTGCTTCTGTGCATTTTCGAAATTTGTAGTAAATAATGTATTATTAACAGGATTGCTATTTATCAAAGTATCTACAGATGTAGGTGTTTGCATTTGAATTGTTTCCATAGTTTGTGGTAATAGTGTCCTTGGAGATGTTACCCCAGTATTTACTGATAGTAATGGTGATATTTGAGGTGATGATATTACGTTATCATTTGATCCTACTACATAATCAGTTCTAATTACCATGACTTCATTTGATTGATTGTATGTTGTTGGTACACTTTGGTGTGGAGGGAACAGCAATGAATTGTTTCTAACTCTTTCAGCCATTTCAATATGATTTTTATATTTTTGTATGAAATTACTTAAATTGTCTGGTTCATAAGGTACAAACACATTGTTATAATAGTATAAATACTGAAGCATATCTGTAAGTGTAATTGCAGTTTTCATTGTACATTCAGACATTTTTATAAATTTTTCATTTAACTTTATGAGTGATTTGTAAGAACGATCTCCCGCAAATCCTTCTTTATATAAAACCATTACTAATTTCTGTTGACAAAGAGACAATTTTTTCCATGATAACGAATTTCGAAGATCATTTTGATATCTACGTTCTTGCTGCAAATCCATGGCTAATTGTCTTGATTCTGTATAAAGCTCTAAAGGACATTCACTCATATTACTCATTTCACTCATTTTAGAAGATAAATGAGTTAGTATCGTTTTTACATCTCTATTCCATTCCAAATTTACACAGGATTTTTCTAAATCACTGCGAAGCGCGAATTGATTAATGAGATCTTTCAGTACAAGTTTGTACCTGTTTGGACAATGCACACGTACATCTATATTTCTATTATGTCGTTTAATCAGAAAATCAGTAGGAATATTTAATCCTGTAAAATCTAAGAACGTAAATAGATTTTTCCAATATTTTAGATTATTTGTACCCTTTTTTTTACTACTACAAAATTTTAAAGAAAAATCAGTTATTACAGTATTAGTTGAATTAAAAAATTTAGATGTAATTCTAAATATATTTATTTTATCTAAATCTATTATATTATTTTTTGCAACACCTTCATTTACTCGCACATTATTGCTTTGTTTATTTTTTTGGCAACTGAAAGAGTCATTGATTGGATTTAAAGTTAATGGATTCAAAACTTCAAAATCATCGCTTGTAAAATCAATGTTATCTGAATCACTACAGATCATATGTGAATTTATTAAATTTGGCTGCAAATCATCTGTATTTGTAAATGAATTAAATTGTTCTGTGAAATAATCAGGGCCATCATAATTTGATACGTATGATGGATTTGAAAAATGCTGAGACCAACGAAATTTTTTACAATTATTTGAGTCATGACCCTTTTTTGCACAATTACAACAATATAATTCATTCTGAGGTTTCATAATTTTACTTAAATTTGTTGGAGTTTCTGCATTACGATTATTTATCTGTAAAAAATTATAAATAATATTCATTTTGATTTTAATTTTTAATTATAAGTATCACTTACAGTTTGATGATAACGACGCCAAAGATCTGGACAAGAATTTGGTAAATGACCTTGTGATCTACATCTTGAGCAAAACATACCCCTACAATGTTCACAAGTTTTTCTGTACATACTTTGTTTTCTTCCACACTAAAATAAAAATTATTAGTACAAAAACTAAATTGAAAAAATATACTAATTTATTATGGTCATATAACTATATTTAATATTTAATACCATTAATTTTTTAATTTATGTATATATTACCGTTAAACATTTTTTGTGCTGACATGAAACTTCAAAATGTCCTCTACCACCACACATATAACAAATTGGAAATTTGTATTGTTCAGGGCATTGATTTTGCCTGTGTCCTGCCTTTTCACAGCGATTGCAAAAAATACCAAAATATCGTTTAGACTGATTAAAAGTAAATAATACATCATTATCTAAAACTGCCCATTTATTTGGATCAGCTAAAAAATGTTAAATAATGAATTCAATAATTATTTATAAAACTATAAAAATTGATATATTGATAATCTTACTTGACATTTTGCTTTTCAATTTATTCATATCAAAATTTTCACCTCCCCAAGATTTATTATAAAATGATTTCATTTCATTAGTCATAGGTCGAAAAAAATAATCTTCAATTGAAAGATTTTGTTTATTAACAGGAGACTTATTTTGTTGATGATCACTGAAAGTATTTGCTACTTTTTTAGTTAATGTAACTTTTTTATTAATATTAGAATTATATAAATTATCTTGTTTACTGATGACATTTTCAGAAGTACATGTATTAAATGAATTTTTTTCTAATATCAAATTCTGTCCAATCATATTGCTTTCTATTCTACATCCTCTTGTGTCTTTTGATACTTGACTTAGTCTTTTAATCTCACTTAAACTGGAAACAGAATTTTGAATTTTTGTAACATTTAAAATAAGTTCATTATTTTCAGAGTTCACATTACACTCATCAATAGTTGAATTTGTTAAGTTACGCGAAGAATTTTCCTTAATATTATCAGTTTCACTTTCCTGATAAATTAATGAATCGTTGGAAGAACTACTACTACTACTACTACTACTACTACTACTATTACTACTATTATTTTCATTGTCAGAATCTTTTAAATCAATCAAAGGTGGAGTTGGCCTACGGGGTACAGGAATTTCAAAAATTGATTCCTCACTATCAGATGTTGAGCTTTCCAAACTTTTATGTATAAAAGCAGTCTCTTTTTCTTGAAGTTTTTTATCAGTTAGTACAACTGTATTATATTTGGAACTATCTTTTACAGAATCATTTGAAGATTCAGAAATTATTTCAATAATTTCTGAATTATCAGATAAAATACACTCTTCAAAATTATTTTTTGTATTCCTCTGTTGAATTGTATCATCAGTTAATTTTTCAATTATTTTATTTTCTTGAATATCATTTTCAATATTTTTTGTAAATGTATTATTTTGTAAAATTTTATTTGTTTTTGAAGCTTCAACCGTACTACTGTTAGAGTCAATTATTTTATCTGACTGTTTATTATTTAATTTTTTTGGTAAGTTTTCTAAATTAGTTTTCCTTACTTTTTTACTAAAAAATAAATTAAAGAATTCTGGACTCAATAGTTGTATATAATCTTGTGAATTATTTACACATGGATTAATAACCTTATTATTATTTTTCTGTAAGTTACATTCTTTTGTTCTTACACAATTTATAGTTGAGTTTTTTGAGCCATCTAACAAAGAATTAAATCTATCTTGTTCCGATTGAATTTTAACATTGCTGTCAATTTTATCTGCATATTTTGTTTTCTTATTTAAAGATTCAATTAATTTATTTGAATTATTATCATTCAAAGGTCGTTTATTTGAGTTTTGTATCTTGTTTGGACTTTTTGTAATATTTGTATTTTTTTTATTATGTAATGACTTGTCCAAGTTAATCCTTTTTTGTACATTTGAATTATCAGGTTTATGAAATGAATTACTATATTCAAGGTTTTTTTCTAAATTTTTTGGTAATTTTTCAATATCATTACTATACTTGTTTTTTGTATTATCACTTTGAATTTTTGCAATCTGATTCATATTTTGTTCTGAAAATATAAAATTATCGATGTCTTTTGAATTATTGAATCCAATATTGGTACTATTGATTGTCTCATGATTAGTCACAGAATTAACTGAATTGTCATCACCCTCAATAACATTAGAGTAGTAAATTTCAGCATATAGTCTGGATTCAACATCACTATCTTGACTATTGTCATCGCTACTTATTGAATGATAATTCTATAAAATTGAGAAATACAATTTATAATAAATATTTAGTAAGAATATTTTTTATTTTTTAAAATCAAAGCTTAAAAATTTGAAATAAACACCAATACTTATAAATAAATTTAAGTGCAAATGCACTTGATTTTTCTTAAAATTTAATAAGATAAGCTTATTCTATGATTATTATCGTACGCAACAATTTCTTCATTTAATACAAGGTTAGGTATTGAAAATTAATTTACCTGATCGAAATTATCTTTACAATTCATTTTTATATTTTCTAATATAACATTTTTCAGATCTGAGAATCATTTGATTTATTTTTGTTTATTTAAGCAAATAAATAAATAATCTAAATATTTTAACAATTTATTCTACTATAAATCCCACCACCGCAAAAATCCTTGACAATAATATTAAATAATATACGCGAATTAAACACGCGGTCAGTAATTTCGTACATGTGCTACCTTACTGTCTGAAATACGACCGTCAAAATACTGTCAAGATACTTAACCTTAGTTGTAAGACCCTGTACAAGTGAAATATGATAGATACAAGGAATAAGGAATAGTTACTAACAATAAAATTTAATTAAAGTTTTAAATGAAATATAATTTTTTTAAATAAATTGTTAAGCAATATTTTAATAATATTTTAATAAATACAGATTAAATATTAAAAATCCAAAATTCAACACTTAATATTTTTTAAAATCATTCTTGTAAAGAAGCTGAAGTCAATTTTTTTATGATAAAACCATAAAGTGACGGTAGACTTTCTTTTGACTGTGTTTTGTTATTTGTACTTTTAGTACAGTTACACACACAGTACCAATCCATTAATTTAGAGTTAAAATAAGAATATTTCTAAAATTTCCTTTTCAATGTTACATTATAAATTTGTATATGAAAGATGTGCAAGTTATATGCATGAATTTTTGACCTGCACAGTTTTACTTTTGATCAAAATATAAGGTACTTTTAATTTTATGTACAAGTATAACTTTTCTTGATTAATATGATAAGCATACATTTTGGGTTTTATTACATCGTTATTTTAATTCAAAGAATTGTTATTTAATTTAATAATACATATATTTATATTTTTCAACACTTCAATATCAATTTCATTATTTATAATTTACTTCTTTGAAAAGTTATTTATAACTATTTAGGTGGATTAAATATTTAATCAAGGATATTATAATTATACACTTTAATCAAACACTTTGTTTTGAATACAATTGTTCTTTTTACAGTTGTAATTATGTCAGATGATATTCAAGATACTGATGTCAATAAGGCATTTGAAAATTTATTACTTGCAGAAGATTTAGCTGAAAAAGTAGCTTATGAAGAAGGATTTGATATTGGTAAAAATCAGATGGTTGAAGGATATCATCTTGGATATCACAGAGCTAGTGCACTTGCTGCACAATTAGGATATTATTGTGGAGTCTTAATACACATACAACAGACATTTAATAATCCAAAAATTGTTGAACAGTTAAAAAAGTTAATAGAAGATATACAAAAATTTCCTGTTGATAATGATGATGCAGTTGATATATTTGATAAATTTGAAAATATAAAATTGAATTTTAAAAAGATCTGTTCATTAACTAAAATAGATGCTACATATCCTGAAACTAATAAACTTGAATTTTAATGAATAAAATAAAATATATCAATATTTTAAAAAATGTTTGCTTATGAAAATCATTATTCAAAAGTAATACATTTTTTAAAATTATATGAAAAATTGATAGATTGTCATTTAGTTGATTTTTTTACGGAAAATTTATGGGACAACTGTTTACCCATGGATTTAAAACTATGTCTTGAAGAAAATGGCAGCAATGTTATTAACAAAATTGAACAATTTAATGATTTAAGTGAATACGAAGACTCAAAGTTATTTTTATTTTTAAAAGAAAGTAGATCTTTAAAACTAGAAAACTGCCATAATATTCGAACTCAACGTGATTTTTTAAATATTCTTAATAATAAGGAAACGGAAATTATTAAAACTGTTCAATCTGAATTTATGAAAGTTAAAAAATGGCATGAAGTTAATATATTTACTAAAACAGTTGTATGGCTTAATCAGAACAAATCAAGTATTATTATTGATGCAGGTGCTGGTAAAGGTTATTCTTCTTTACATTTATCAAATTATTATAATTTACCTGTATTATCAATTGAATGTTCTGAAATTAATCACAAAGGAGCAATTCTTCATCAGAAACTTGTAAATAAAAAGAATACTCATTCTACATCTTTAGTAAGATCATCATAAATTTTTATCTTTCAATATTTTATTAGTTAATAATGTACAAACTAAAAAATTGTACACGATACTAAAATTTATTTTTATTTAAATACTATTAATTTTAGATTCATTATGCATTAGAAAAGATTGATGAAGCAACTGATTTTGTGCAAATGGTGAAGAGTTATTTTCCAAATTTGTATCAACAGAGAGAACTAGTAATAACTGCTTTACACGCCTGTGGATCACTTACTGATTCTGTGATAAAATCATTTTTAAATATCAATGATATAAAATGTCTATGCATAGTTCCTTGTTGTTATCATTTGGCATCAAAATCACTTTTAAGTGTATACGAATTTTCAAAGAATTCAAAAATGTTGGCTCAACAGTCCACAGATAGAATAAAGGATAAAAATGAATTTTTGTCACCAACATTATTTTATAGAGCTATCTTACAAGTTATTTTTCGACATTTAGGTATAAATTTTATTACATAAACATATAATTTTTAATAATATTAATCTTTAATTGTATTTAAAAGGAATTAAAAATACTACAATTGGACGTGGCGCACCGTCAGATAATTTTTTAATGTATGTTAAATGGGCCTTAAAAAAAATTAATGTAAAAGAGGTATTCAATATTTATTTAAAATTTTGAAAAATTTCTATATATTTAATAAAATTAAAGTTATCTAAATTTGCTATATTTTGATCGATATTCTTACGAATAATTGAGATAATTTCTATAGAAATTTTTCAAGAAAATATTTTCGTACTCCAAACAAAATTACCAAATTATTTTTATTACTATTACGATTAATATTTATTATAAATGATAGATTCCATCCGATGAAATTCTGCAACAAACATACGAAGAATTCAAGGATTTAAAATGGAAATTTTATATTTTTCAATTATTGAGAATTCAATTAGCACCTGTTATAGAAGCTGCTATTATTTTAGATAAGCTTTTATTCATACACAAATCTAATCTTTGTACAAAACTCGAAGCAGTGCAACTTTTTAATCCTCTTATATCCCCAAGAAACTGGGCTATTATTGCCACAAAGTAAGACAAAATATTAACTATGTATAAAGCTTGTATAAAAAGAATTATTTTATAAAATATACATTTTAAAAATTAAAAAAATATATTCAATTTGAATTTTATGAAAATTAATTATTTTTTTATTTGATTAGTTTTATAACTATTATCGGAACATTTATTCAATTACCTCTATGTTTTTCGACAACTATATTTAATATTTTTATTTTAAGTCTGGCTTCTGTAAAAACATTTTATTCTGCTAATATATATAATCTGTAAAAAATAGTATTTTTCTATTATTTTTCAATTTGAAAAACCTTGGACGTTGTTGAAATAAATTCACAAAGGAACATTCACATTACGCAATTGTATTAAAAGAATGAATAGCGTTTAATTTAAAAGTAATTAAAATTTACGCTTTTTTACAAATTTTTTTAATGACAAATACCGTATAGAATTCGTCGAATCAACTCGCGTTAAATGTAGTTTCTATATGTATAAAGAGTTTTTTTTTATATATTAAAAAAATAATAACTAATAATTGCTGTTCAGTAAATCGTATGTATTTATATGACAAAATTATTAATTTCGTTATTATTTTTATTTAAGATGTAAACTTTAAAAAATACAGATATTCGTTAAGCCATAAGCATAATTTTCATCACAAGACAATGAAACTGTTGCTTTTCATCATTTATTTTCAGAAAAAGGAATTTTTATAAAAACAGGGATTCTGCAACGTAAATTATTGTTTATTTTATATTTTTTTATAAATTATCATAATGCATTGCATTAAATTAAACATTTATAAATTTCCATATAAAATTATTACATTATTTCAACAACAAATACAATTTAAAGAAAAAAGTGAAAATATCTTTTTAATACTAAATTATATTTATTTCCAAAATGACATTATGGTTTTATGTTCAATGACATGAATAAAATCATTTTTAATATTAAAAAATTTGGGCAACTGTTTAAGATTGGAAAAATCAATTTAATGCATTTATTTATGATATCGCGTTGATAAATCATATTTATAAACACAAAATATCATATGAAATTCTAAAAAATCACAATTATTTAAGAAAGATGTAAATGTTTATTTTTTGTCATTCAAATATTTAATTTCTGAACAATAGCCATGCTTAAACTCCATTGTCTCAGAACATACTTTTAATCGACTTCATTTACAATGTTTATAAGATTTTTCAATCATATTTCAATAATGTAATTTACAAGATCGCATATAAATTATTAATAAAACTACGACGTGCTTATTCTATCGCGCTCCATTTTCATGATTTCCTTTGCTTCAAAGTCTATGTATTAAAAGCATCTCCATTAGCTTAAATAAAGCTCAAGTACATACTGTATTCTAAAAAAAAAAAAAACCTATCTGTGTAAACCGAGTGTACGTACTTTGAAATAAGATAATGGATTTATTTCCTCTTATTGGTTTATCGGTAACTCGCTAATAATGACTTTTGCGGTCAATTTGGGTCAACCTATCTGCACGTGTAATTCTATAATTATTGCGTCTTCAAGATGATCCACATTGTCTAGCCATCGCGGTATTTCTTTAGAAATAAAAAATGTTGGGACTATTATTTCAATATCCGCTCGTGTACAATTAATTCTTTCAATATAATCAATAGACGGACAGATCAATATTAAATATTTTATCTGCGATTAGTGAACGCCCATGGTCAGCGGGTCGACTTTTAACGAGTCTCCTAGTAATTTATCTAATAATACATTTGCTACGTAAAAGTAAAAACATTGAAATAACCGTGAAAAATATTATTTGCAGCTACTAAAAATTTTTTACACGGAGGGCAGTCGCCTAATTAATACGAATAATGTAAGAATTTGGAGGAATTTGAAAGTTGAAAGTTAGACTTGTGATATTAAAATAATGCTGAATGAAATGATTAAACTTATCGTAGAAGAGAATTATAAGGTTATTAAAAGTTTTTTATTTCATTCAGTCCACTATTAAAAAATATTTGTATCACGAGTACGTATTGGTTATTCACCCAAGTTATAGCCATCGCACCGATCAGATAAACTTTCCGATTTTTATCATTTATGTGTAAACAATTTTTAAGGACTTTTCAATGCAGAAAAAAAACAGAAAACGCGCAGTCGACGTCATACGCTGCTGTGGAAAATGACAAAAGTACGATAAGAGACTAAACCAAACGTTATTTTCGACTTTGACGAAACCATATTCTCTGCGTTACGTTACGTTTTGTGAACCAAGATAAGTCTAGAGAGGGCAATTAATCATAAAGCCTAGCCTAAAACACAAGAGCAGGGCTTTCAACTCCAAAGACAATTCCATTATTCGCACTCGACTTATTCGCTGGCTGAAATGCAGGCGCGTTATTAGGGAATCGATGGGCGTACGAAGGCTGTCGTTCTCAGGCGGCATTCGATGCGCATACTTCGTCAAGATTTATCGCTGCTCTAGGATGCCGGTGATAAATTTTCCCGCACCGCGACTAATTTCTCATCGCTTATCGCTCGCGTCAGGCGCTAATACCGCGAGTGTAATGCAACTGCTACTTTTAGAAGTGGTTAGATGGTACCAAACGCTATTGAGATATCACCGGCACGTACTTACAGACAAAATAACAGCGTACGTATGCGTGTACACGTTTGCGCACCAATGCACGAGTGTATAAAGCGGTATTCCTTCGCGTGGGCCGGCTCAGTGTCCGCCGAAATATCGGCACGAATCGTGGTCTTACACTGTATTGCGGCCATTCGTCGAGCACCGGGCAACACAGCATTACTGACCGTACCTAGTAGTAACTTACATTGATTCGTGAATCGTCGTGAATTGTCACGAGTGAAGCGTCGAGTGAAACAGTGCCGCTCGCTTCGGACCCCTGCGTTCCCCAGCAAGTCACGCAGTAGCGCCGGTCCTTACGAGCTCGCCGAGGATTCCGACAAGTAATAATTTATTCGCGTCTAAGGCTATTGCTGCGCCGATTGCGAGTCCGGCTTTTAGAAAGCGTTAAAGCGTTTTCGCGAAAACTCGACTGTTTCGCTGCGTCCTAGACGTGTCGCTTCTCGACATTTTCAGCTAACGTCGAAAACAGCATTGAAAGTTAATTAATGCACGCGCACACAAGGATACCGTTGCCAGTAGAACGTAGCTGATTTTTTCGCAAGATCATGCACAGTGAGAAACCGGTTTCGTATCTTAGTCACATATGTACGATACACCGAACGCTAAAAGGTTAACAATTTTGGTCATTTCTTTGGTGCGTACACATAGAATGGCTTAAAAAATACGAGTGCACGTGCTTTTCCATCAACGGTACGCTGCTCGCGTACTGTTCAGAGGCATTTTCCTTGAGAGGGAAATCCCGAGCGCTAGGCGTGTCCGCACGTTGACGCCTTGCAAAAATAAATAATATACTTTGTCAAATATTCTTCTCTCCGAACATAAATTACTGTAAGTGCTTAGCTTTTGTGCAGACGTTCGAGCACAGAGTGTGTGTAATCGTGTAAAACACGTTTTTTCGCTCTGCAGTTAGCAGATAAAACTTTTAGAGATAAAATTCCAAGTGGACTTCTGTATTCTAAAAATTGCGTAACTCTTTTAGGGGGAAAGATTTGTCACAGCCTCGGATACAGATTATAGACGGGGTTTATGGGCTTTTTCTAAGCAAAGCCCATTCTGGCTTCGTTAAAACTTTATTAATAAAAGTTAGTTGGGAAAAAGTTATCGACGATCGCGCGTAATAATGGTATTTATTTTCAAATGAAATTATTCTGTTCTGGCTTCAATGCACGCTGCTTTACAAGATCTAATCAATAACTCTTATGGTGAACTATTTAAAGCGGTTTCGTTGATTAGGGTCGATTGTGAGAAATTAAACGATCAATCATGCTTCATCTACTAAGCTTTTATGCATCGTATCAGTTAAGTTAATAAAATATATAAAACATTTGAGAAGCCAGTTGCTGGTATAATTACGCGTATAAGTTTGTGAGACATAGTTACCAGCAATGCAGTCTCAATCGTCGAATCAAACATTTAATTTTGAAAACTCCTAAGATTTATATTTTATGAAATAATCTTGTGCTTTCGTAAAGACAATGAGTGGTTAACTGTATATATAAAATTAAATTTAAGTAATTAATTTATTAATTATAAACTATAATTAAATAGTTGCTAATTGTAATAATTCAATTATTAATGAGTCGTAGCAAATGGGGTGGGATGTAATGATTTTTCAAATATTTAACATGAATCTTTGTAATATAAAAGATTTCAGCAATCAATGTATTATATAGTTGAAATGTGAAAAATAAAATAAACCACTAGGTCATACGGAATATAAATCATTTTTCATTTTCAGTTTTGAATAGCAAATTACAGTATTTCATTTTCAGAATTATTTATCGAGAGTCACTCGTGTTCAAGTATAATTGTTTTTCAAATAATACTATTTAAATAACAACAAAAGCATTTAAAATTATTTTTTAAAAATTCTATTTGCAATGAGTGTCTTAATGTTTTAAATAATTAAATAAATATCTTCCGACGAAAAAATAAATAAATAATGGTTACTAAGATAAAATGTTGCGATACACCAGACATTTTATTAAAATAATGCAAATATATATTTTTTTAAGTATTAAACTTGTAGAAGTTTTTTCGAAAATTGTTTTTGGTACATTTTGAATAATACATATTTTGATATTTTTTGTATGAAACATTTATTTCATCACACTCTTTAATAGTAATAAGATATTTTTCGGAATATAGATACGTGTGATTTACAGAAACTTATTTGAATTTTAGAGCACATTAATTGAGAAAATGTAATGAAAATGCAGCATTAAAATTGTAAATGTCTGCATCAATAATCTATTCCCGTGAAACATTAATTTCGTTTATAAATAGGTTTATTTTATCTCGTTGACATTAATCGATAAAAATTGTTTACCTGTAATATAATTGATAATTAGAACTTTACTCTGAAACATGTTTCTTGTAAAAAGCAAATTATTTTCTTATAGAAAATTTAAATTAAAACTAATGTTAAAGTATTTTAGCTTTTTAAAAATTTATCTTGCAGATTTATAACAACAATTAATTCATTTATATTTTTTATAATATTAAAAAATTCCTTTTATTTATATTTTAAAGAAAATTCATTATTTAAGCAAAGTGTTTGAATATTATTGTAGAAACTATAAGGTAATTATTATCATTATTTAAATTTTATTTCAATTAATCATTTGAATAAAACTAATCGTGCTAATAGTATCCATTGTTTTTCTCATACAGTTACTAATGAAACAGTTACTCAATAAAAGCATTTACATGAGTAATCATTGTAAATATTGATTTCTCAATACAATGGACAAGATTAAAATAGTTATAATAATAGCTTTTACCGAAACAGTCATAAACAAATACAAAATTATCTTTAACGCATGAAAGAAAATATCATTCAACTTTATCGGCCTTTAAAAAGAATTAAAAATTTGATAACTTAGAAATTTTGTATCGTATCGGTATAATTTCGATTTTAATTTATAAGAGCTAATTAAAGCTTTTATAAGAATTTAATCTTATCATAGAACTTTCTAAACAATTTTTAAAATCTTGATATAATTATATTTCCAACAAATTTATTTAATATTATGTAGAATCAACTATACTATTTTTTTAACGAATGTAATTTGATGCAAAGATTTTATAAATTTAGTTTTTAACAAATTAATCACTTTAAAATAATTTATTTTAAAACCATTTTAATGATTATATGAAAATACATATTTTTATATAGTTACATTTAATTTTATCTTATAAATTATATATTTCTGTATTAATTCTAACGAAACTCAGAGATGTTCTTAAATTATTACAAATAGTGAGATTTTTTAAAAATTAGATATTAAGATTGTATTCATTATTAATAAATATTAATAACGTTATTTATAATTATTATTCAACGTACAACGAACGTTATCATAAAAATTGAAATTTGTTAATAATACAAGTTCTTGTTCATTTTTTACTTATTTAAATGCAGTTGCGTACTTAGAGGCATATATTCATATTTATACATTATTATTCGTTGTCATTTGATAGAATTTTTAAAATTTATGGTGTCGATCTATAATTAGAGTATTCGACAAAATTGACAATAAGAATTGGGTTAAAGAAATCCTAAGTATTACGTTTATTTTTAATAATTGAGCGACTACGTGAATAATGATAAACACACTTATATTTGTGTTACCTATTCTTATTCCTCCAAGCGTGACTCGATTTTGTCTCTTAATTTCAAGAAAAGGCTTGCTCTAGTTTCTTCGCTTTTCAAAACGATACTTATCTATAATTTTTACTTTTTTATTTTTTATATTCTTAGGTCATTACATGGTATTATACAGTCTTTGTGCTCATTGTTATTTTATTATAATTAGATTATTAGAGTTTGATCTAAAAAATATAGTTACTCGAGATAATTTGACTTATTTGTTGAAACATTACTTCCACTTAATTTTTGAAAATTATTTTTCATACATATTTATGTGTACTATCTATAGCAAATACTCTTTTTTAATAACTTGAAATCTATTAATGAAAAACATATCTGTGTCGCATTTGTAAAAATGTATATTAAGGATGCCAAAATTAATCAAAGATTCTTTCCCGCGGACGTAAATAAATCAAAATGAAAACGGCGAGATATTTTTTCCAAAACTTGTTTC
Source organism: Platyscapa corneri (assembly GCA_018907185.1). Lineage (NCBI taxonomy): Eukaryota > Metazoa > Arthropoda > Insecta > Hymenoptera > Agaonidae > Platyscapa > Platyscapa corneri. The sequence continues at coordinate 5,455,282 of JACCHW010000011.1, read as the reverse complement.
TACGATAATAAAGAAAATAACGTAAAAATGTGCGAGACGAGTTAACTACTTATGTATTGAAAAAACACTATTGTCGAAAAATACCCATAAATCGCAGTGGAGCGACGTGTTTTTGGTAAGCTCGAGGAACATCGTGGAGTAAGCGACGAAAATGAGAATTACAAAATAAGATCGCACGTCTTTAGAAGAAACAGAAAAAGTCTGCAGCAAGTGCGACAATGCTAACGGCGGAAAAAGCAATAATTCGAATAGATCTCCTCCCATCCGCTACAACATTCGCGGAATACTTGCAGACGAGAGAGCGTGACACATAAGAGCCGCCGCGGCTGAATGTCCGTTCTCTACGTGAAAGGGTCTTCCCACCAGGGAGGTCTCGCACGACTGCGTCATTCACACGCGTAACGTCCTGTTCTTTCAGGCTGCACTGTCGACGTTCAACAACGACCAACGCTCGAGATGTCGATGTCGAGACTGTCGTCGGCGCACCGGCTGCTGTCGAGGGGCTCGCTGTCGCTAAGTGCCGCCACCCGGGGCCTCTCCTCTCGGCAAATCTTCGACCGGGAGCACAAGTTCGGTGCGCACAACTACCATCCACTGGAAGTCGCCCTGACTCGGGGCGAGGGCGTCTTCATGTGGGACTGCGAGGGCAAGCGCTACTTCGACTTCCTCAGCGCCTACTCCGCCGTCAACCAGGGCCACTGCCATCCGCGCATCTACCGCGCGATGACCGAACAAGGGAGGCAGCTGACCTTGACCTCCCGGGCCTTCTACTCGGACGTGCTCGGCGAGTTCGAGGAGTATGTCACGCGCCTCTTCCAGTGAGTCTCGTGCGTCCAACGCGGCGCGCCACTTACGCTCCTTGATTTTCACGTGCGTCGCTTTATTTTTTGCAACTTTGAAAGCAGCGACTGTAACTTTCTAAGCGAGTCTCGGCAACTAGCCGATCGAGGAGGGCGTCGACAGACCGACCAATACTTATCAATGCTTATTCGGGCCACTCTGTTTTCCGCCGTATAATCGCCGGTCGCTTGCTCTCGAACACAGGTACGACAAATGGCTGCCGATGAACACTGGCGTCGAGGGCGGCGAAACTGCTTGCAAACTCGCTCGCAGGTGGGGCTACGATCGGAAAGGCATCGAGCGCTACCAAGCAAAGATCATCTTCGCGGAAGGCAACTTCTGGGGTAGAACCATGAGCGCCGTCTCCTCGAGTACCGACCCCACGAGCTACGCTGGCTTCGGGCCCTTCATGCCCGGCTTCGAGCTCATTCCCTACGACGATCTTGAGGCCCTCGACAAAGTTACCAAAGACCCGAACGTGTGTGCGTTCATGGTCGAGCCGATTCAGGGGGAAGCCGGTGTCGTCGTGCCTAAGGTTTGAACTTTCACCTCCGAGTGCACTCGCACTTGCTAACGCAACGCCAACGAGCGAGCGACTCGCCTACGTAACGTGCCAATTCTCGCCAAGTTGACTTTGTTTGCTCGTTGCTTTGAAATTTTCTTTATTAATTTGCATTGAATAGCCGAGAGACGTCCAACTGACGTATTTTTAATTCAAGACGATACTTTTCAAATATTGTCTCAATTTTACTTCCAGCAATCAACATCGGGAATTACGAAATTCTTGACCGAACAAACTTTTGTGCAAAAATTTGTCAAGACTAAATAGAAATAGAAAAGGTTAATTTGCAGGAATTTGTAGGAGTGTATATACTAATAGTATATATACATATATTTATATCTTACAAGAATATGTTAATAATAATTAATCAATAATTATAATTAAAAACGGATATCCGCCTTTGACTAATCCCTTGTGTTAACGTATTTATACAAGATCGTTGGTTTTAACAAATGTGCTAGTGAATAATTTTGGCTTTTGTAATTTCTATTATTAGTTGTCACTTTTTTTTAAAATATAAATTTTTATTCGTCTTAATGCATGAACATAAATATTACAAAGCAGATAAGTACGCAGATTACGACATCTTTAAGATTTAAGTGAAAAAATGAAATTTAATTGTCACAAAACTTCGTAAATTGTCCGTTGAAAGATATTTCGTTCAGTTTGAAAGGTTTTGTAAAACATAGAATGAATGCAAGACTATTCATCTTCTGAAAAATATTTTAAAAGCAGCGTCACGTTTAAAATACTTACTTCAATTCGTATCGTAGGCAAAAACAAACAAACAATTACAATTAATAAAAAAATAAGAAATGCGCACGTTATATTATTAATAAATAAAAAATAATGTGATTTCCATAATTGAAAAAGTAATTGTATTTATTCGATATAATATTTTTAATGACCAGGTTTAATTAACAAAACGCATAACTACAACTTCAATGTTGTGTTCGATAATATTTTCGCCTGAAAAATTACGTTTTTCGAAGAAAAATAAAAATACTCTTATTCAGTGTACAAGGTAAATTAAATCGGTTTAATTAATTAAAAAATAATCACTGCTTTTAATAAATCCATGCGCGGGCCGTTCGATTCGCGCACGAACAGCTCTAGTCTGAAAGTGAAAGGGAAATGTAATGGAAACGTAACGCCAACAGGACGGCTACTTGAAAGGAGTCCGCGAAATCTGCACAAAGAACAACGTGCTGTGGATCGCGGATGAGGTACAAACAGGCCTGAGCCGCACGGGCCGACGTTTAGCCGTCGATCACGAGGAAGTCAAGCCCGATATCCTAATCCTAGGCAAAGCGCTGTCAGGCGGCTTTTACCCCGTCTCGGGCGTCCTGGCCAACGACGATATCATGCTCACGATTAAGCCGGGGGAGCACGGCTCAACGTACGGAGGTAACCCCCTGGGCTGTCGGATAGCTCTCGAAGCCCTCAAGGTCTTGGAGGAGGAGAAGCTTGCGGAAAACGCCGACAGACTGGGTGAGCCATGACGTGACTTTTCTCTCTTGCAGTTTATTGCATTCGCAAGCGAATAAACGCGTTTGACAGCTGAACTGATTAAAGAAAATTCGCCTCTTCGCGCGAGCTTGCAAAGTATGTACACTCGTCTGCTCGCTGTGCAATTGCTGAAATATTAAGCTGCTCATCGATAATTACTAGGCAAAATTCTATCAAGACGTGCTCTACTGTTGACGCTATTTTGCAAAATTTCAAATAGTAATTTTGACCGTCTAATTTTCTGTGCTAATTGTTTTTTTCTTTAATTCTTTTTACTAAAAGTAACGTTCTTATTTATTTTGTTATAAATCGCCATAGTGAAGATTTAAATAGTTTAATGATAAAATACGCAATTTTAAAAGCATACATTTTCGTAAGTAATATTTCCTAATCAATTTTATTGGCAGCGTTTATTTTGATGTCCTAATAATCTTATGATAATCCATCAGTAACTATAATTTCTCCCCACTCACTACTGAACTTCTTTCTTTATGTAGTCTTTTTATAAATTCTACACTTTTTATTTATTCTTTGCCTGTCGTTAAATGCAGAGTATATTCGATCGGACTGTTTCTGTTTCTCTTTCTTTGTTTTATATGACATAAACCAACAACTTGGTATTATAAATAGTCAATTACAAAATAAAATAGATTGAAAATCTTTTATTCGTAGTTTATCTCTTTAATGTATTTAATAATCCCTCTTTGTCTCAATTGTACAATTTAGTTTATTTCTTATTCTTATCTATTTTTATTCGATTCCGATTGCTGTTGTTCGCAATGATTACAATCTCCATTAGCATCTTTCGCTGATCCGATGTAAAAAATATTTATACGTTGTCTACTATTAAGCAAAAACCATCTATCCGCTTATTTATTTATAATTTTATCAATACAGCCATATTTATATTATTTAAAAGAAAAGCCCTTAATTTTTAACGTATTATCTCTAAAAATTTTAGTAAACATCATAATCGCAAACAATGTTAAAAAATTTTTTTTATTATAATGCATTTAAAAATGTGCACATAAATTATTCTAATTTGGACATGAATTACATGAATTACTTATTCTAACAGTTACTATTCATTGTATAACAAATTTAATTTTAATTAATATTATATCTGTTATATTTTTAACCATTTGCAAATCAAATGAAAAACTAAAATACTCAGCGATGTACAGAGTAAGGAATTATTTTTTATATTGAACACAATTGTTGATCTATTAAATTACAAAGATAGTAATCTCTCGATAAGAATATTCTTTACAATTAATAAATCATGATTGTGACTGCAGGCTTATCTTGTTTTTCATGAATATAATCAAGATTTGTTAGTAAAAATTTTGTTTACAACTCAAATATACCTTTCAATGATATTATAAAAAAATATATGTGTGTACTTTAAAAAATTTAATTTAAAATGGGTGATCATTTTTTTTAATGATATAGTAGCTTGCGGGCATATTTTTAGTAATCAAATATTTTATTTTAATAAAATTTCCCGCTTGAATTATAATTTGTTCCATCCACATACATACTCGTCAATCATATTAAAAGCATTATATAATACATACTTTTCAGTTAAGTTGGCAATATCGAAATCAATAATTTATATTTAATATGATGAAAAATTGTAAAATAATTCTAAAATATTTCATTTGTTTAGTTATTTATTAATATTTTTCATTTTTTGGTAATTAATAACAAAATTGTAATTAATTCAGTACTATAAAGGCGCAAATATGAGCATTTGAATGTGAAAATTCAAATTAATTAAATTCTACGTTAATTCAAAAAACATCGCAAAAATTTATTTAAATAAAAATTCGTAATTTTAATAATTACTCAATTTACTTTACATCTTTTCAAATAAGAATATTTCACGTAAAACAAAAATTTATACATAAAAAAATGGAAGGATTTTGATGTAGATAATTAAAAATATTTGTAAGTATTTAATTATTTCTTTATTGTACATATACAATTATATTTCTTAAAATTTTTACTTCATATCGTAATGTATATTCTTGAAATTTTCAAAAACATGAATTTCTTTTATTTGATCCAAATCTTTAATTCGTCGTCACGATATCCGTTTCAAAACTATTTAAGTCTTACAACTAATAAATTAAAAGATTGTTAAAATTTTATTATCATTCACATAAAGCTCAATATTAATGCTTATTAAAATTTAGTGTTTTCTAGAAATCAAATGCAAAATTTCTTCTTTAACATTGATTTTTTTGTAATACTTCATTTTAATGTCATTTCAAAGAAATAAGCATATTATACAGAATAATTTAGAAATTAGACTTTATTTTTGATTATTCGATTACAACTGCAATTTCAATAACGACGTAGACAATCCGACCAATTATAATATGATTAATTTTAATAGTTTAATTAGGACCATACGTATTTAGAAAGTGAGTTTATTGTTTTAATGTACCGAATATTCGCTACTAGGCAACCGCAGGCCCAAAAGTAATCAAGAGAAGAAATTTTATTCTTCGATCTCCACAGGTCACATTCTGCGAGAGGAACTGAGGAAGTTACCGTCGGAGGTGGTGACGGTGGTCCGGGGAAAAGGGTTGCTCAACGCCATCGTCATCAACGAGAAAATAGACGCCATGGAGGTGTGCAGGCAGTTGAAAGAGGAGAGTCTGCTGGCGAAACCGACCCACGGCCACATAATCCGCCTGGCGCCACCCCTCGTCATCAGCAAATCCCAAATCCTGCAGTGCGCCGACATCATCAAAAAGGTCATTGCGCGACAGAAGATCTGAGAAGAGGCAACTCGGGCTGCTGCTGGAATGGCGATTGCCGGATGATCGATAAGCTTCCCAGCGATTGACCTCCAGATAACAATTTTCAAATCCTAATGAGAAATCTGCGTTGTTTTGACGATTTTAATCTAGCATTGCTGGACAAAGGCGAACCGTAAATATTTTCCACTGGAAAATGAAAAGTCTGTTTGGAATTTTTGTTTGTATTCATTGGCACATAGCGAAAACAACTGTTTATTGTTTAGTTTATTTTACCGTCGGTTGCGAGCAACAATAGACTGTAAATAGAACGTTGATTTGTAAAGAAAATGTTTATTAAGTTTTAAACTCATTTATTGTTTTATATTTTACTTGATTTCTACGTCGATAATATTGTAAAAATAACACAATAAAACTAAGATTCGTTTGATTGAAAAAGAACTTTACAAATACATTAGTATTGTAGAGTGTAAGTTATTATGTGAAATGCATCTTAATACCTTCACAGATGTACAAATTACTTATATTTTGTTTTGATACTGTTCAGTTGTAACTAGAATAAGAAAAAAAATTGAATAAAGTATTAATTTTTTTAATGTAATCTTTTGAATCTATATCTCTACTCCCATCCATACTGAAATTGAATACGTATAATTATTTATTTTAATGAAGTATTGAGAGTTCATTGCGAGTGATTGGTAATAAAATTCGAATAATTTAATAAAAATTAGTTTTTGAATTTCCTACAAAGTTCGATAGAATAGCGTTCTATTACGAGATGACAAAATTATTTGTACCAAATTAGATCATTAAATTACGCGTTTCGTCACAGCACGTATTTCAAGTAACAAATCAGGTGGTCAATGACTGTTTATTACTTGTAAACCTCTTGATCTTTACAACCGCTCACTATCTGTATCTGGAACACCTTACGAAGGTAAATAAAAAGTCGCATATTTTTACGGTTACTCATTTGTTGCCGTCACTTCTAGATTTTTCAACATTCGTCATTTAACAATACGATAAATTGCCAAAAATACAGCTAATTTATAAATTAGAATTCAATTAAATATTATTCGTGACAATAATTCTTCTAAACTAATTATATAATTCATTGCAGTTAAATTCGTTTATTTTTAAAATTAGTATTACAAGTTAAAGAATTGCTATCAATAAATTTTTCTATTCTTTAAAGGTAATATTATTTCAAAATTTAGAATCATAATAAATTTCCACACAACATTCGAATTTACGAATGTTACGAATATTAATATTTAGATGCTATTTCAATAATGTTTGTTACAAATTAATTTATATACATATTCATTAGATAATTCAATTATTCCATGTAAACAATAATTACCGAGTTCGAAGATCTTGGATTTATATTTTGCTGTAATTAATTTGCATGGTTTCAATAAATACAAACATTGAAGTTTATAGTTTTAACAATATATTAATATATTTTAGCTTGTATGAGAATATAAAAACACAGATAATATGTTGTAAAAAAAAATTTAAATCAATTACGAGAAAGTACGTAAAAAGCCTGAATGAGTTAAAAATTAATAACAGTTTGACACACCTAAAAGTTTTTTCTAATAAAAAAGAGATTAAATTTTCTGGGTAGAGTTTCTAATTTACACAAGAGTATAAAAATTAATGATTAAAATAGGAATTATTTTACAAAAACAGTTGAATAATTTAATATTAATGTCATTTTTCTTTTGATGCTACTAATCTCCAATATTTCTCGCGTTCACGAAACCGTTTAAATCTACTAATACAGTTACAAAGTTTTTAAGACTCAACATTCAAAAATATAACTATTAATAATATTGCGGAGAAATCCTATCGGAATCGTATTTTAAACTGTTAATCATTATTGAGTCATGAAATAGTCGATTAACGAAAAGACAAAGATAAGAAATAAATGAAAATGAGACAGACCTAAGGAATCTTAGATCGGCAGTCATTTTCCTTATCTTATCATCGTTAAATTTCTCAAAGCTTAAAATTTAGTTTTCGATATATTATTAATAAAGAATCAAGCCTGTGCAATAAAGTATAACAATAAAAGAAATTTTATTTAAAGTAAAACATTATTTTATAGAACACGACTATTTTTTCGTATATAACTTAACGTAAAATATTGCGACACCAAAATTTAAAAAAATTTTTTTATCATTTATACAATTTATTATTGCAAATAGCTTCAAAACTTATAAAGGATTTGAACATCCTAATTTCATATTTTTACAACGTCATAGATTGTAGTGTGTTTATCCTGAAGATTTATGAAACCTGCGCCATAATTTTTATATTTAACATCTAAAATGGTTCCTTTAAAATTCCATCCCAATACAAAATGTTTAAATAAAAAACTTGTAACTGCAACCTTTTTTGTTTTTTCTACATATTTGTATTTATATCAATTTAGAAAGTAGATAAAAAAGCAATCAGCGAGAAAAATGTTTAAGCTTTAAAATATTTAGAAAAATGTAGGTCTTTAATAATCTTCTGTTTATTTAAAAATAGATTACAACAAATTCTTTAGATAATACTAAATATAAAAAGTAACGGCTTCGTAAATATTTTGTACGCACATACCATAAAAAAGTATTATAAAGTTTAAATATAAGATATTTTTCAGTTTTTTAGTTCTTGAAAAACGAAATAAATTAGAAAATATTTCCAAACTTTGAAAATGGAAAATTTTATCTTAAATGGTTATTAAACTAGCGAATGTGGTGCTTGAAAATTTATTTACATATTTTCTATATAAAGAGTATTATCTTTAAACTTTTATAAATCTAAACCTAACTTAGACACTTAAAACAAAAAACCCATATTATAAAAGATCGTAATTTACCGACATTTTTATACACTATTTAAAGATTTTATTAACGAAACTAAAATTTTCTAAAATTAAATTCCACGATTATGTGCATTACAATAATATAAATTTATGCATTGTACAGAGATATACATTTTATTTATATTATATTATTATTTTTTTTATTGACTTTCAACTATAATTTCATGAGTAATATTAATGTTCTTACATTTGATACTGTACAAGATGTAATTCTCAAATAAGATATCAAAGTATTTGGGCATTAGTAAGATAAAGTATAATTAACGAAAACATATACAAATAGTTTTATAAATTAAATGTGATTACATAAAAATTTAATTTTGCATGAAAATATATCTAAGCTGAAACACAAATGTATGAGATATACATCTATATTTCACGACACACCATAAAAATAATTGAATGAAATAGTGTACGTTATAGAAGATAAACATAAATATACTTAATGCAATTTCTCGATAAGAAGATAAGAAAAATTATTACTGATTTGGATCCAATGCTTAGTTTTATGTTTTTTTTTATATTATTGTTATTTTATATCATTAATATTTTCCATTTTCGAAACGATTAATTTGAGCAACTGCGCCGCACGATTATTATATTAAAATTTTCCACAGTCAAAACCACATAATTGCTTTCGGTATTGCCTAATTATATTCGACGAATATTTCCACAGAATTATATCCAATAATAACATTTAAATCATTGCAACATATAAATAATAATAATAATAATAATAATATATAATAATAATAATAATAATAATAATAGTAACAACAATAATAATAGTAATAGATAAATAAAAAAGTCCTTTTCTTGTGTGTATATTTGTTGGGTATATCGCTTGAGTACACAGGGACTCGTTGGCGCCTCTTTCACCTACGTTGCTAAAACTCGACCACGATATCGCACATTCTCATACTCTTTCTTTTTCCCGGGTTACGCGTCTCCCTTATCTTCATTATCATTCTTAGCGAGTGCACGCTCTCAACGCATTTATTGTTAAAAGCTCAACTGAAAAATCTGTGTACAGAAACAGTCGAACAAATAAGAGCAAGAGAAAAAGAAACAGCGCTATGCTACTAATTGATGTCCCTCTATCCTGACTCCACGCCTATAAATGTTTCGAGCATTTTTCCAATCCTCGAATATTGTTATAAGCGACGAAAGAAGAGTGACTCGTTGACTTAGTGTGACATCGTCTGGCTAATTCCATTCGGAGTGTATCGTCGTAAATATTCAAATTCAGATTTCTCATTCTTATTATTATTGTCATTATCTACAGTTGTTTTTTAGAAGAGGATTATTTTTTAGATTGTTTAGAAGAGGATTATCTAATCCCTTAATACTAATATCTCTAGCGTTGTAAGTGTAAGTTTCGACGAGTATAATTTACATTCGTCTTATTCAATGCTTTTAAGTGTTTTTTTAAACTAATTAACGATTCTTTAAAAGCTTTAAAAATTGTAAGGAAATATTTTAATAGATCATATTAAAATTACCGTGAGTAAAACAAGAATACATTTTTATTGATTGGGTAATTAAATACACACATAGCCGATGTTTACAAATGATATCCGATTTTATTAAGAGCGTTAAAAGAAATTTATTTTAAAAGTATAAATGCAGTGTTTACTTTGGATACTAACAACATTTCAATATATAATACAATATTTTAAAATATTTAATTGAACTTTGGGGCTTCGCACAAGGGTTAAAAATATAGAATTAACGGTAAATGGGGTTTCATTGATTCATCAATTTGAATTATACATTAAAAATGAAATATTTATTTGTTATGATTAATGTAAATAATTAATTAGCTTCATTGATTTATTTAAAACATCGGGTCTTAATATTTTCGAAAGAAAAGATATATTGACTTGGAATGACGTTTTTATTTTATATTCCTTAAATAAAAGAATAAGTACAGTTTCGTTTATAAAAATTTTATGTGCATTCGAATATTTTGAGCAAAGTTGGCAAATAACGCGGTTCGTATCGAAAAATAAATATAATTTGCCCCAAGCTCAGATGTGTTTAATTGGATCACAGAAAACTAAGAGCTTGCATCTGGAACAACGAAAAAGCCACTCAACAACAGCCATGAAACGCGTGGGTCGAAGATTGCTGAGTAGCGCAGGCGAAAAGTTGTCCAGACGATTGTTAAGCAGCCGTGAAATAATTGAAAGAGACGAACAGTACGGCGGCCACCACTTCAAAACGTTACCCGTCGTCCTGACACGTGGAGAAGGTGTATATTGCTGGGACATAGATGGCAAACGCTACATTGATTTCTTGGCGGGATTCGCTACTATGAGTCAAGGTCACTCTCATCCGCGGCTCGTCGACGCGATGCGTGACCAAGTCGGTAAGCTGGCCCACACTTCGAGGGCCTTCTACTCGGAGTCGCACGGCGAGCTCGCCGAATATCTCACCAGGATAACCGGTTACGAGAGGTTCCTCCCGATGAACACCGGTAAGTTGTATTTTTATTGGCTGAGCTTGAGCTGCGGAACAATTTATAATCGGTAGACAGCATAGACTGCGCGTTAATAAGAAGACAAAAAAAATCTCTCTTTATTTTGAAAAGAAGCTTATTGAAGCTGACTTCTTCGTCGACAACTAAATTGGTACATTTTATTATCAAATTTTTTGGTTACGAGTAAATAAAAGACGGAAGAAAGTTTGAAAAATTCGAAAATTTGGAACAAGAGATTCAACAATACTAAATATATTAATATTGTACGAAAAATATACTTAATAAATTATTATTAAAAATTATTATTTCTCATCGAATTAAATTTTATTTTAAATCAAAGAATTTATATCAATAGAAGATTAAATTCATTGTTTACTGTTCAAAATATTCTGTCTAAAATTTATTTATGATACAACAAATAAAAGAGCTAATTGAAATACAACAACCTAATGTTTTCATATTTTTTTTACAATATTAACTAAATTTTTTAAGTTCAATGGATTAAATTAATTTCCACGGAAATTTATTTCCTATATTATGGCTTTTATCATAAATTTATTATGGGAAAAGATACGCTTTGGTTATAGATATTGCAAATATAGTATCGATAAAACATGAAGGATTACATTGTGAAAATAATAGTAGTATTAAAGGTAAATAATATAAAATCAAAAATCGATAAGCGATCTTCGTAGAAAAATTAAAAAATTTTATTTTCAAACATCTCGTAAATTTCAATTCTTTTAGTTCTTTATAACTTTTCTGACAATTTAAAATGAAAAACATAAAGCAATTACTTATTGCCGAGTAAAAAATATTTTTTATTTTTGATTATTATCAAAACAACATTTGATAATAAGCACTACTTTTTGATCGAAAAAACATGGTTAAATTATTCTTTTAACGAAAAAAAAAAGTAAATTTATGCAGTTATAAATTGATTAAAAATGTATCATGAAACTCAAATAGCATTTTTCTTCGAAGCAATCCTTTCATTTCCTTTTAAAAAAAGTACCTCCAATGCAACATAACTTAAAAGCCCTTTTTGAATGTTCCGTAACATTCAAAGCAAGTATCGACACGTATTAGCAACGATGTCGATACGCATCGATAAAACAAACCTCCATTAAGACACAGACACGCAGACGTGCGAGGAGGCAAAGAATACGAAATAATAAAAGTAGAAATGCGCAGGAGTCGAGGCGGGTGATACGTCGCTGAAAATCGCGCGTCGCTGGGGCTACAGAACGAAGAAGATTCCGAGCAACAAGGCGACCTGTGTATTTGCCAAAGGCAATTATTGGGGCCGATCACTCGCAGCCCTGTCCGCCTCCACGGACCCAAATTGTTACAGGGACTTTGGGCCTTACATGCCCCTCTTCGACAGCGTTCCTTACGACGATCTCCAGGTCCTCGAGCAGAGATTAAAACAGAATCCAAATATATGCGCATTTATGGTGGAGCCGATACAGGGTGAAGCAGGGGTTGTCATACCCTCGGTAATGAGCCTATGTGTATTTATAAAATGCTTTCCTCCAGGTTCACGGTCTTATTCGACGGCGCATTTTGCACGTGGACTTTACCCTCGATTCGAACAGCGAAACGGCGATTTTAACGCAACCAAATTTTACTTCACGTGCGATCGGGAGTTTGCAGGCTTACGCATTTTTAAGTAAAAATGTTAAAATCCTTAGAAATCATTTGGTCCCGCCAACTTCCTTAACTTACTCTCATTCTCAATAAGTCTTATAAATATTATAAATCGGTTCAATTCTCCGAAAATTTAACGTCGATAAAGGGCAATCGAATAGTACGAATAGTATGAATAAATCGCGTGGATCAAGTAAACGAACATTTCGGTCAAATTTGCACATCAGTATTGTACTTCAATAATTAAAACAAGTGAGAAGTGTATTGAATCATTGATGAGTCACACGTATTTTGTCTTATTAATCACCAGAGCGCAATATATGTTGTAATTTCTGTTAAATTTGTAATAACAGCAGTTTCAACATTGAGATATGAATTTTAGCCTTAGTCTAATAACGTACTTAATACTCTAAGAGAGAAACAGTAAACTTTTTTTCGTTTCTTCAAAGCACAAGCGTAAAAGAAAGCGATGCATTCCATCGAACAGAATTGTTAATATCGCATAGCTTTTGTAATACCGTTAAAAACTTTGTACACGCATTTCTCAATGCACCTTAAAACTTATTCATACTATGACGACGCAATAAAACTTCAAGGCTCTAGTTATCGATATTCTTAAAATACTTAACTTCGGTGCGAGTTCTTAAATTGGCGAGGTATAGCGAAAATTGGCAATTGTGATCGAAAAGTACGAAGTGAGTAAAAATTTAGGGTCAAATGTAGCGGCGAGGGTGAGCTTGAAGTTTTTGAATTGGAAATGGCGGCACTAAATTTTTATGCCGACTTTGATGCGGCACTTACATTTATCAGCAAAACTTTCGTATCGTGATTTCCCATCGAATTTCATTGGGTGCCAGAATATTTTACAGCGCACATTTTTCATTAACTTCAATATCGCATGATGACCCGAAAAATTTTCGAATGAAAAGTAAGTTGATAAAATTTCTTAACTGACCTCGGCTTGCGAAACTTTTTTCAGGTCGGTTATCTGAAAGGCGTAAGAGAACTTTGCACCAAGTACAACGTCTTATGGATTGCCGATGAAGTACAAACTGGACTTGGTCGCACTGGAAAGCGTCTGGCCGTTGATCACGAAGGCGTGAAGCCCGATTTATTGGTGCTCGGAAAAGCTTTGTCTGGCGGCATGTATCCGGTGTCCGGTGTTTTGGCCAAAAGCGAGGTATAGCATAATTAATTTTCACCTAGAGGCTTCCTTTATTGCACGTACATTGACGTTTAGCGTATAATATTATTTTCAGTGCAGTGCTCGTTGACATTAAGTTTCTTACCATTATAAGGATATCTTGTATAAGGATTTATTCGGGCTTTAGAATATATATGGCTCTAATCAAACTTTGATAAATTGTAACTCTAGGAACACTATTATAGACACTCGAGCGCTTATTCGCAACTAATTTAGAGTACATTGAACTATTATGCAAAATCTGTCACAGATGCAAATAATTAGAACTTTCGCGTTTCGTTGTATTATTTTCGGCAATAAAATATTTTAAAAATCTGCGGATAATCTTTACTCCGGTTATAAAATCGCAAGCTTTAGCTTGAAATGATTTAATTTTTACATTCGCAGGCATCAAATATTCTCGAACAAAGTGAAAAAAATAAAAAGTGCGTTACATTTTTCTTGATAAATTAATCTCATTGACAAAACTTTGTTAAATTTTAAAATGAACGAAACTTTGGACGAAGTAATTATTTAGCACGGACCGTTAAATATTACAAACCATTGTATCGTAAGCAATAATAAATTTAATAAAATGTTTTAGATAATCTTAGCTTTGGAAACGGGAGTACACGGAAGTACTTTTGGTGGCAGTCCGTTAGGGCAGCGAGTAGCTCTCGAAGCATTAAAAATTTTGGAAGAAGAAAAGCTTGCAGAAAATGCTGCAAAAATGGGTGAAATCGCGAGGACGGAACTTGAAAAAATACCGAAAGATATTGCACTCGAATTTAAGGGTCAGGGATTGTTGGCAGGTCTTAAATTGAATCCAGGTATGTATTTTTAAAAAAAATCTACAATAAGTCTTATTCAGTTTCCAATTTTATAAAAATAATTATAAAAATAATAATAATATCAAGTTCATTATACTTGTATTGAAAGCTTTATAATCAGGTCTATAATAAAGTATAATAAAATATAATGTGTAAAAAATTAATGATTTAATAACTTACAATTTTTTTATTTTTTCGTCAATTTTATCGTAGAAAATTTTCATTATTCAAGAAACAAATTCTCAGCTCTTCTGCGAGATAACGTAAAAAAATAATTTCAAACTTTTATATGTAGTAAATTTTACTTTAATATAAAACTTTTACGTATGTAACTACTTTGCATCGGGATTTAGATATCGAACAATCGATTTAAAGAATTTGTGTTGAAAAACTGTATGCATTTTATTAATTTTATGGGAAATATAAATTTTTTATTGCCAACCGTACATTAAAGTACAAATTAAAATTCAACTTATAAAATAATTTTTTCTTTAATCTGTGTAAATTCTCTTCCTATAGCTATATAAAAATATTTTTGTATTTATCATATTAAAGCTTGAACTTATTCATTGAATTCAGATTTTGCAAACGGATGGGACATTTGCACAAAGTTAATCAGCAAAGGACTACTAACAAGACCAGCTCATAATTATATAATAAGGATTTCTCCACCTCTTGTCATTAATGAAGAACAACTCCGAGATGGATTAAACATTATTACATCGACATTACTTAATCACAGAAAAACATAAACTAACGTATATAATTTATATATTAAAATATAATTATCATTGTAATAACTAATAGCAATAGAAGATAAAAATCAACTGCTAATTCATAATATATTTTATTATTGTATAACTCTTTTGAATATTATGTATAATTTCAATTTACAGAATATACATATATATATACTCATTTTATGATTTACGCACATAATTTATAAAATTTTATGTATGTGTCTTTATAATTCGAACGCATAGAATTAAAAAAATGTTATTTAGTTTGAAAAAATGTATACGTTATCAATTATTTAATAATTATAAAGTGTATAAATTTTAACATAATTGTTTACAATTTGTCAAAAATTTAAATTGTAAATTATTAATTTTTTTATCATTATTAATATTGCGAATATAATTATTACTAAATAAGAGGGTAAAACTACTAGTAATTTACATTAGAATTATATTTTATATTCTTTTCAATAAGTTTGTTTTATAATAAAAATTATACGATACGCACGTGTTTTAGTTTCAATGGTAGAATTATTATTATAATTCAAATTAATAAGGTATTAATTTAATTATAAATTTTTATTTAAATATAACATTATATAAAACACCTCGTTACAAAATCATAAATTAGATTCTGCATGTTTCTTTGAATGGCGCTTTAAACTAAAAGCTTGTGAAAACATTTGATCACACTGATCGCATTTGAACAATTTTAAACCCGTATGCAAGTTAACGTGTCTTTTTAAGTGACTTGCTAATTTGAATCTTTTTCCACATATTCTACACTGGAATTGCCTAATGGAATTGTGAGACACTTCATGGCTTTTAAGATGACTAGATTGTGTAAAACTTTTGTCACAGATTTTGCACTTAAAAGGCTTAACTTTAGTGTGAGTTCTCATATGCTCAACAAGATTGCTTTTTTGATTAAACGATTTATCACACAAGTCACATTTATGATATTTGGCAGGATCATGAGACTGCATGTGAACTTTTAACGAATACTTTTGACTAAATAATTTATCGCAAATATCACAATGAAACAAACCTTTACCTGTATGAAATTTCATATGTCTTTTGTAACTTTTAGCAAAATAAAATTGTTTTTTACACTGAAGGCATTCGTAGGAAGGTTTTTTTTCTATTGGTTTAGGATTATGGGTTTTTAAATGTTCATTTAAATATGATGGATACGAAAATATCTTTTGGCAAATATTGCACTGATGTATGTTTGTTTGAGTATGCAATCTGGTATGAGCAGCAAGTTTGCTTTTCGACGAATAAGACTTTCCACAATGAATGCATTCAAAAGGCTTTTTTCTATTGTGAGACAGTTGATGAGCTACAAGTTTTGACTTTTGACTAAATAAGCGAGAACATATCTCACATTTAAATCTATTATTTTTGGTAATTTCTACAGTATTAATAGGATTTAACATTGGTGTTTCTTGAGAAATTATTGGTTGATTTATTACACTTATCATTTGAGAGTTATTTTCAACAATATTATTTGTCAAATTAAAACTTTGGTATACATTACTACAATCTGAATTCATTTTAAGGTATGAAATATCTTCAATGGTGTGTTCAACAGAATCATTAAGAGATCTCTCAAAATTTACACTTCTTTCTACACTACTTGAATTTTCTTCAACTTCAATATTTATTTCGTCACCAGATAAATCTACACTATCTGAATTATGAGTAATACTATGATTTTCTAATTGATTTATGTTGTTGAAAGTGTAATTACAAAGCGAGCACTGCAAGTCACAAGTGGTTCTATTATATAACGAATCATGTCTTGTCAATGAATCAAAATCATCCGGTTTCATTATAGAAGACATTTTATCTGTTATGAATTCATGATGACTAAAGCTACTGTTGTATCGACTTAAATTAAGATAGGCATTATGTGATTCAACAATACGCATATGTTGAGGTAAATTATCTTCTGGTGGATAAAATGGAGGATACAACCGATTGTGTACATAAAGTTCTTGATGATTTGTAAAATCTCTGGAATCATTGAACTTTGGTGTATTTTGTGAATACGGTAGAGGTGCAAAATTTTCATTTTGTGGATATAATCTGCAATTTGATAAATTTGCATAAGCTTTAGCCCTAGCAACTCTAATAGCAGCTTGTTTAAGTGCTTGATCTGCAGCTCGACATTGTTCTCGAAAGAGAAGAGCAGACTCAGCTCTTATAACACATCGATCACACATTTTTTCAGGAAGTCCATCACCTTGTGAAACCTGAAAATTGTTATACTAGAGTAGTAATTTGGCGAAACTAAATATTTTTTAAATTGGAATTTTCACGATTTATTATTAAATTTAAAAATTTCGATTTTACCTCTAAACAAGAAAGTGATTGTAATTTAGCTCCCAAAGATGATTCCGATGGGCCAATAAATAAATATACCATTTTATCATTGTCTTCTCTTAAACAAGTTCTACAAACTTTACTTATATTTTCACTGTCAATCGTTTTCGTAACTATAAACATTTTATGCTAAAATAATTTTATTTTTATTTAAAATAATATGGTGGTCGTATTATATTAAAAAATAATATAACATTTAGTCATGTTTTGAAAAATGTTAATGTTATCAAAACTTGGCGTTATTATTCAACCGTATAGGTTATTCATAATTTATTTTCATTTTTGTGTAACGCTGCACATATATTTTAATACTTTCCAATATTTTCTAAAGATGGAGCCACACTCTAAAATGCCACGTTAACAGAAATGGTATGGACGCATTAGCGTTGATTAATTTAAATATGGCTATGTATAACAAAGAAA
Source organism: Platyscapa corneri (assembly GCA_018907185.1). Taxonomy (NCBI): domain Eukaryota; kingdom Metazoa; phylum Arthropoda; class Insecta; order Hymenoptera; family Agaonidae; genus Platyscapa; species Platyscapa corneri. Next base: position 5,437,032 of record JACCHW010000011.1, on the reverse strand, counting down.
AAAATTGTGGCATCAAAGTTCCACTCTTTAATAGGAACAACGAAATAATTAGTGAGGAAAATCACGGATACCGAGAGAAATTTTTCTGTCTTATTAATGGTTTATTATTTTATTCAAGACAACGTTGTTTCAAATGTATAGTTAAGTTATAAGATCTATAAAATATAAAAAAATGCTATATAAAGAAGAAAAATTAGGTACACTTTTTAAAAACCCAAGTAATTACTTTATAATAAAGAGCACAAACTTTTTAGTAAACTATTCATAAATATATCCAATAGTTTACTATATTGAAATTACACGGAAATCTTTTATAAGTAGTAAAATATCAGTAACAAAATAAAAAATGCATATTGAATACTTATAATATAAACTATTTTCGTAAAATTTCAGAATTTTATGAAAAATGAGGATATGAAAATGTAAATTCTATACATAGAGAGAAAAGTATGTTTACAAATATTAAAAGCTTCTACAAAGTTTATCATAAACTGGAAAACTAAAAATAGATTTTTTTATGTTTTCTTTTAAAATCTATACATTTACTAAAAAAGTATATTAATCACATTTGATTTATTAAGAACTTTTCAAATAAATAATTTATTAGCAATAGCTATATTTCTATACATTCATTTAGAATTATAATATTAAGAAATATTAAAATTTTTAATCCGTTACAATTTAAAAATTCGTTTCTTTATATTCCGTACAATGGCTTCGCTACTAAATTTGTTTGAATAACGATATATTTATTATGCAATTGTCTTATTAATTTCGAAAGTTATTTTAAGCAATATTATATTTTAAGTATTTTTTCAAGCAAATATATTTCTAGCGAATTCATTTTACAATGTTTAATATATTTCAGTTAAAAATAATGTATTTAAAGAATTTAAAAAGATTTATGATATCATAGATTAATACTTGTTAATTTTTCTAAAAAATAATTTATATAATTATACCTGATATGTTTAAGTAACAAAGTAAGATATTTTGAAAAAAAAATAAAAAAAAAAATAAAATTTAATATATAAATCTTATAATCATCGACATAATTTGATTGTTTTAGACAAACCGATTTTCATCGGTCATTTTTCGAGTAATCGTTCTTTAGCGATTTATGTAATGTTTAATTAGTATGAAAATATATTTACTAGTGCCATAATAAGCCTCTAAATCCAAAATAACAAAATCATCGAAAAATAATCGATTAAAATTTCGGTAGTCTTTGTATTTTAGAAAAATTTTCGGATTTAAAAATAACAAAAATATCAAGTCTGGGAAACTTTTATTTTAAATCTATTACACAGTTTTTTTGCACTCAACTGTAAATTTCTGAATCTATAACCTTTATGTATATTGATTTCTGATAGCATTCGTGCAAAAAAATATATAAATATATAAACTTTACAACCTAACAGATAAGATTTATTAAAAAGGTGATATGAATAATGAATTGTGGTATAAGAAATGCTTTATTTAAAAATCTATCAGATCTACCTCTATAAAATTGATAATTATCTATTTTCTCATAATCTATAAATAAACATTTTAATAACTTTTTATTAAGTTATCGGTACAGCTTAGATAAAAACTTTTGGTTTTGCCTTAATTTTTATATGCATAAGAGCTTTATCAGTTTTTCTAAATTTTAAAAATATTTATGGTATACTATATTAAAATAATTCACAATCTTGATTATAATTAAAAATATTTCATTCACACTAATTTTCATTAAATTAAACGATATAAGATTCCATATTTAAAAAAACGTACTAACTTACTCTAATATTTTTACAAAATTTTTAATTAGCCACTGTTTCAAATCCAAATGCACTTTTAAAAAAATGTGACATATAGAGTCAGTAAATAAAATATAAAATATTTCCATTAAAATTATTTAAATTATATAAATATAATCATTTTAATAAATATATATTTATCAGAATTAAATAATAGGAGATTTAATTTACGAGGTTTGTTTGAAATATGTTGATTTAATAAATATATTTCTAAAAAAAATAAGATTATCTTTGTCGATAATTAACAGAACACATTATTTAGCTGCGATACGGAACACATTTCAGTCAATATCATTAATAAGTAATGAATTAAAATTTCCATTCATATTTCCAAAAAATTTAATATATAAAAATATTCGTAAACTGCCTATGGAATAAAATTATCTATTTTCTGCAACAGATAACGGTCTCAACAAATAAAAAATAATCAACTTTCGGATAAGATTTTTTCTCGGATTTTATTTTAATAAGGATTACTTTAAAAATCCGAGTCAATTAAAAATGTTATAAATTCTGATACTCATCTGTACCTCATGCAAGCTTACGTCTTGTGGGAATTTGATCCTTATAAGTAAATTTCTATAATTTCAATCATTTATCTTAAGACCGACCAGCATCGCGATTGGTAAAATTGTATAATGTGATTTTTGCAAATTTGTCCACATAAATTAACTCAAATAAATTTAGTAATTGAAATCCGCAGATATAAACACCAAAATAGATGACTAACGGGAATAATAATGATTTAATGATATAAACACTTAATACACGTATGAATTTGAAACAAATAATTCAAAATTATTTAAAAGTTTTTCGCTTAAATTTACGTACGGGTTTACAAAATTGTAATAGCAAGCAGATAAATTTAAAAAGTGTAAATATGCTATATATCTATCAAAATGGATATATTTGCGTGCTCAAAAATTAGAACGATAAATTGTAACTGTACTACTCAAGATCATTGCCCCTTAAATACTATCTCATTCTAATCCATCATCCTGTATCCCGACGGCATTACAATTCTCACGATGTGCGCAGACAGTTGCACCTGTAATCACCTTTCGTATTAGGGTTTCAGAGGATACAGCACTTACTGTACTCGCCTTTCAGCAGATAGCGGACTTTGCCGCAATAATGAAACTAGCGGCAATGTCGGCTCGCCTCTGCTTGTCAGCCGCCGTGGCATCTCATCCTCCGAATTATGTCTGCCGATTTATTCTGGCAACCGTACCTTTGTTCCTAAACCTTTGGGCCTGCGTTAGTGCGCGATTTATAGATTTCTATCCTCGCTAATTGATAATTGACAAAAGCACTCACTCCTTGCGTTCGAATAAAGATAATCCTTATAAATATCGAGACGCAACGCTAGTGTTATTACATTCCACATGCAGTATCGATCGGTTTTGGCACACGGATCAGGACACGCGCGAGCGTAAAAATATTATTTTATTTGTTTATTTGAAATTATCGCGGATCTTTGAATATTTTTTTAATTAAAATTTATATTGCTTTGCAGCAAGAATATTTTCATTAAATTTGCGATTTAATTTTAAAAGAATCTCGTACAAAAGTTTAAAATGATTCACAGCGTACACTTTTATTGTTATTAAATATAACGATAACAATTTATTATTTGAAGTTCAAAATTAAAGAATTAAAAATAAGAATAATAAACTTGAACTTTGAGAAAAATTAGTAGCTAAACAAATTTATTCTCATTATTTTTATAGCTTATTTTAAAACTCAAAATGAAAATGCAAAATAAAACACAATTTGGAATTGTGGACTAAAAAGTTATAAATTCTCGGTTAAAAGGTTGTTTTTCATAATAAATTTAACCTTTACGTGTTGTCCAAAGAAAATATAATTTTATTACAAAAGTCCAAACTCTTTGTAAAATCTAAATTACATTTTTAAAATTTACATCGGAGTTTCATAAACCGTATTAGGTATGTCATTTTAAAAAATACTAGACTTATAAAAAAAGTAAATATATTTTATAGGGCTTGATCCCTGAACAAAAAATTTTTTTTATGACACATCCTTTGAATATATTGAACATATGATAATTTTTGTGGATTACGGCTTAGACTTTTTAAGCAAAATATACAGAAATGAACAATGATTTATTATTATCTTTTGCGATAATAGTTTTCTAAATTATAAATAATTGAAATATTTTAAGGAAAAATATAGAATGTAAATTATAACATTATACGCTTAATTAAGTTAACACGAGTAAACACACTGAATCAAAATTGATTAAAACAGTCAATGTTAAGAACGTGTTGTCGTCGAGATTCTTAAATAATACACAAAAAATCATTTTTTTATGTATTTAATATTATAAATTATTTATTAATTTATAATATATTAGTATCATTAGACAATATACAGATTACTGCGAATATTTCAAAAACGCTAATATTCAATTGTGTATTTTGTATATTTAATTTGCACATAAAATTGTAAATGATTAACGATATTTTTTTCATTTTCTGATTTGCTATTGCTAGAATTTAAATTTACCTCTTCGCTTTCTGCTACAAAGGGAAATACAATTTTCCATCAACTAGAGGAGCCTCACTTTTGAACTAGTTCTGATCTACTGAATTTTCAATGGATCGAGATAAACTTGAAATGGAGATCTTAAATTGAACTCTGACTGATTGGAATAATATGAAAGAATTTAAGAAAATAATGTACGATCGATATAATCATTGATATACATTTCTTGGGTACATGTATTTCATCCTCTGTTAAGCATAAAAGGTTGATAAATATTGAAATCTAATAATTTTACAATGGAAAATAATTCCAAATTTTATAATGATAATTCAGTGCGAACGTGTTACTAATTTTCTGAGCCTATGATCTGTGTTTTGTTTAATAATTATGTAAAAGTTATCTTTCTCGTGTAAGCGTCAGTATTATTGAAAGGTGCAAAAAATCGAATCGTTCGAAAATTGTTAATTATATCGTATAGTAAATTTACAGTATATTCTAATTTTTATTATTACATTTCATATGTTAAAACTCTTCTATATATGTTAAATCTTAAAACTTTTTTTTATGTACGTTTTATCATTATTATTATTCTTGAATATATTTTATTCCAATTAAAAACGTTTAAATATTTTTTAAACCTGGTATCATAATTTTCAAAAAATTTAAGAGACAAAATATTTAATAAATTAAACAGTAAATCATTGTATCTTTTTTTTCTTGAAATGCTTATACATATTTTATTCTGAAGTTGTGTGTTTCTGTTCATCAGTGTAAAAACATTGTATTAGTTAGTCTTCTTAATGTCCTTAGCCATTTATCGAATAAAAAATAATTCATATTCATGTTTGCATTATTATTTATAACGTTAAGCTTTATTTCTCATATCGTCTGCCATTATATAAGAAATCAAACCATTAATTAAAATAATATAGAGTGAACTATGTATAAAAATCATATAAAAACAATAAGTCATGATATCTTTTATATAAGAAATATAATTGGCATTATAATTTCAGGTCAATTGCTTTAAAACCATTAACAGAATCATTACAAGTATTATTAAAACTATCAAATAATCAATCAGTCAAATACAATACAGATTAAGTTCAAATGATTTATTTAAATTGTAAGGCAAAAACAGATATTTTAAAAAATTAATCAAATCAATTCCTATTCAATAATATACATATCTACTTAAGCTACGTTGACAATTGAAACACACATGCAATTTTCAAGTCCGATAACGGGGAATGAAAAGAAAACAAGTCGATATTCCAAACAGATTACTTATCTCTTTTTCATTAGTAAGCCAAGCATATTTTGTGATCATAAGTCTTCGATTAGAAAATAAAAAATTAGTGCTACTCGCGCATGCGAAAGCAATGATATAATTGCATCAAAACAATATAATATTGATAAAATTCTGCAATCTTGTACAAAAATCTTCATTATTTATCAACATAGTTGAAGTTAAAGTAGAGAAAGTGAAAATATATTCTTTAAAGCTTTTGCAAAATTAAAAAGTCGGCAGCTGACGCAATTAATAATATGTACTTGTATATAATGGCGTTTCGTACTATTATTTTAGTGCATTCAACTGTATCAGAAAAATCGTTTTCGACCAAATATATATTTCACTCATAATTTTACCTTTAAATGTATTTTTTTTCAAACATTTTTTTATATTTTTAAAATATATATTTTTAATAACCCTTATATTGTAATGGGGTAAAATGAAAAGCATTTTTGAAAATTTTATATTTCCATTGAAAAAGCAAACATTTTCAAAAATAAAATTTTATATTATTTTCACTATGAAGTATAACGAGTAATCATTATGCGCATAATTTATGTGAATATGAAATCATTTATAATAAGACGAAACATTACATTAAAATTTACATAGGAATAAATATTCTAAATATATCTGTTCGAATAAATATTATAAGGGCATCTTTTTTTAACACTAATCAAATACATTTACAAATCAATGAATTGGAAACAATTTAATATTTACATAATTACTAATTCAAAAAATTTTGAATATTATTTTTTTTATGTTTCCGCGACAAATATTTTTTATTTGATTTTTTGTCTCGCTTTATGAAATTTTCGGATTGAATAATCACTTTTATCAATTGTATTTATTAAAATAAAAAACATATTTTACGTTTTCACTATTTTCAAAATCTGAATTTTTTTCTAATTTTTTAAGCAAATCAATATTTTACCATAGGAATTTGTTGACTCTCCGAAAATTGGAACCTTTAAAAATTGAAGATGAACTCGTTTCTTCTGTCTTTCTTCAGTAAATATGGATCAAGCGTGGCACTTGATCCAGCGATTTCACATTACTTTACGATGACATTTTTTCGTCACAAGCTGCGGTCGGTATCTTTCGCTTTCCGAGGCTTTTCTTTTTCCTACAAAATTTTGTTCTGAGCTTTCTCATGAAAGAAATCACTAATTTCATAAAAATGATTGGCTATTTTAAGAACAAAAGCTGTATTTTTCAACGAATATTTAGAAGATCGTGACGTATCTCGTGCAATCATCGTACTAAAATCATCAACTATTGCAAATACATGTATCTTCTTTCTACAAGTATTACCGGTCCTCGGCTCTAAAAACAGAAGCTCTGTTATCTTCAGTAAGGGGCAATAAATATGGGTTACATAACTACAAGACTAGGATACGGTAGAATGAAAGATAATAGTATGAAAGGTTTATTCTTTGGATTATGTACTTGTGTTTTTTAATGTATCAACTTCTACATCTACGCGGGTCAGGGCGATAAACTCGAGGAGATGGAATAGAAGTTATCTTTTGCAGAAACATCAACCCCCATTACGTGATTGCGACCTTCGCTCGGACTATTGCATTTCCTACTTGTATTTCACGTAAAAGTCGTGAAATACACGAATACGGTTCTTCGTAAGGAACACCTTGATTTTTGCAAAAGTTAATTTCCAGCAATAGTCGGTTATCCTCGAGTGAACGTGTATGTTCCAGGTAATATCGATGGAGATGATGTACATCATTTTTACGTATTATTAGAGATTCAGTCACAGATGTAAATCCTTATAAATTGTAAATCCAATTAGTAAATTAAAATTATCTATGATTTGTAAGCTTAAAACTTATAAAGTTTTATACTCAATATTAAAAATAGCACTCAACGTTTTAAACGACAGATGATATTTATAGATGAAAATTAAATTTTATTAATAAAATTATTTAAAATACAGACTAAAAATAAAAAAATTATTAAAATTTAAACTTCAGTAATAATAATAATAATAATATTAAACAAAAAATTCTACTTTTTTAATAGTTGTTAAAATTTTAAAGAAATTAAGATTCATTTCGCACGTATATAAATTTAAGCTTCTACGATTAGATTTTATAGAAAAATTTTGAATTTATAAGTAAAAAATTTATATTTATTAAACAAAAATCGAATTCGCGAATAATTCATGAAGTGATGAATATTTCAGATCCTGTGATAAAACAATAATAATATTGTTTTAAAGTATTATAAAGTTAGAAAAATTATTTTTTAACAATACAAAGATCTCTGTATTTTTAAAGGCTTACATCGATGAAGATTTAAAAAAATTGAAGTTTTTATGATAAATAATGCCTTAATATTTTAAAGAGAAGTGCCTACTAGTTTTATATTAACAAATTTATTTTAAAGTTAGAGATCTAAATTTTACAATTTAGTGCATTGCTAAATGCATCTAATTAGGACGTGAACATGTATTGCTTGATAATTTTTGACACTTGAGTGATAATTTACAGCTAAAAATGAACATTCTAAATAAACATTACATGGCATTAATACGCATTTATATAAATAAATATATTTAAGTTAAATATAAATTAATCGACGTTTTTCATAAGAAATACGATTTATTACAGAAAAAAAGCGATTATTGATAAATGAACCTTTTATGGTTCAGTATAAGAAGAAACAAACAATCAGTAGAAAATATAAAATGTAATATTTACATTACATTTTATTATAAAATGTTTACCAGCGATAAGCTGCAATAGTATAAAATTTAATCTAACGTTGACTCATTATATTCCTCGAAAAATACTAAAACTAATTATGAGCTTAAATATTATTTATAAAAATCTTCTTTAAAAAATTTTAGTAATACAAAATCTATCTTTGAAAATGTTAGGAATTAAGAATTGCTCGATCATTATTTGATAATTTATGTGCAAAATGCAAACGAAAAGTTCAATATAACGACATGAATGTAGAATGTATGATTTTTAAAACAGTAGAACGGTACTCTATACACTTACCAATATTGTAGTTTGAAATTTCAATGATAGATTTTCATATAATGAAAATCATAATACTACTAGATATGAATATTAAAATTATTCAGTTATAATTATTGTTAACAATCTGGTGAAACCCGAATAAAACGAGTTTGGCGCTCTTTTACAGTCGCGCTCATCCCGTAGATCCTCACGGAAATCGAAGTAGGATCATATGTTGCCCTTAAAAATTTTAATCGTAGTTTTTGTCCTACGAATAAACGATAAAATGTTAAAAATATTAAAATTTCGTTAATATTTTTATATTTTATTTATTCTCTTTCAGTTTTAAAAACTTCGATCGTATTTTCTCAAAACTGTGTATTTTAAAACAGTTTCAAAAACATTTCGGAAAATTTTCCATTAAATTATCTTAAAATTTATATAAAATATTCAAAATATTATTAGGCAATGAAAAACCTAGCACTTTTTAATTAATGGAAAACTGTTTTCAATTATATATAATTTTCGAGTTAAGTTTCACGTTAAAAATGCTATTTTTAGATTAACTCATGACACTTTTACAAAAAACAATTTTCTTTAATCAAAACTGCTTATAAAAATTTGTATTTCAAATAATAAGTGTATAGTCTGTTTTGAGTCAATAAATAAACAATACAAAGTTCAAACAGTTTTAAAATTTTAGAAAAAGAAATATTTTCTTACAAACCATTTCGTTTGAGAAAAAAATATTTAAAAACGTTTATTTTTTAATTACAGTATGTATTACACGATACATGCATCGGTTTATTTACTTTCGACTAAAGACTTTTTTGACTTTTGACTTTAATGATGTTAAGATAAATAACCTTTTTAAATAAATAATAGTTTCCAAGTGTATTGAAAACTACAAGCTTACAAGGAAAATGGAGAATTTTAATAATAATAATACATAATAAAAAGTATTAAAAAGTATACCGCGGATTTTGATGTTTTGTAAGCAAAATATACTCTCTGTAATTATTGAATGAATTCCCGTGCACAAACATTTTCAAAAATGCTGTAGGATTTTGTGGCGTGAAAGGAAGCAAAAAGCTATTTCGTTGAATGCAGCTAATCAATTATGACCGTCAAAAACTAGCTAATTCGCGTTAAATAGCAATTTTATGTTTATTGAAAATTAAAAAATCATATAAACGTAATCATAAGTTGTTGATTCTTTTTACACCGAATTCGCAACACACGGGAAAAGTGCCGGCGTGTTGTATTTGTCACGCATTCTGCGCTAGTACGTGCGCGCAATATTGTAACGTCCCGATTACGATTGCATATAGGAATTGTATCTAGTCATTGTCTGAATATTCAATGAGAAATACTATTTTCGTGGCACGATTTTCAACATATATTTTTCAGTGGCGCTGATTGCCCTGAATATGATGAAAAAAAACATTATGAAGCAGACACGGTACAAAATGTAAAACTATATAGAGCTAATATCCACCTATAGCTACCATCTACACATTTACAGATGCGTTGGTCTACGTTTCAATTGATAGACATTTTTTTGTATATTTGGTTTTACGTTTCAGATTTGAGTCGTGTACTTTTTTCGGCGAAAATTTAAAATGCATATTTGCATATCAACGGAATTCTATACAATAACATCTTTCGCCATTTGTTTTGCAACAAAATTAATGATCAAACACTGGATGATCGTTGTAAGTGCATTTCCAAATAATGCTAAATATTGCTAACGTCAGAATTAACGAACGGATGCGTTCTTTTGCAAATGCATTAATTTCATTCGTATTAATATTAAAAATGCAGTAACGTAAAAAATATAAAGCCCCATTAAACGTGAAATTTGGAATTGCATTGTCTCTGATTACCTTATAATAAACAGAATATATACATAATGTATATAGTATTTACACATATAATAAACTGTGTAACGAATAGCAGAAAAAAATACTGCAGCTCGCATCTACTATTATTAATTTTTACTTCTATTCACTAATCAGAGTAATTACTCAGGCATTCAAAATCTTATATTTCATATCGCTATCCTCATACATGTACAACACTTCAACATGTTAATAAATAAATATATTATATTTATATTTAATATTTACCTAACTTTAAAATAATCTACATTACAGTTCGTAGATTGTTCTTAATTATTTATATAATAATTACGCGTATAATTAAGAAAACGTATTTTCGAAAATATTTTGTAAATTTCTGTATTAAAACTTTGAATTTGAATGGTAAGTGAGCATTATACAAAATAATTTATTGGTTAAGAGTTACAATAAAATTTGTTGAACAACCTTTGGAGCACCAGTTAGTATACCATAGCCGCATTAGAATCGAACGAACTTTTGCTTTATTTAAGAAACATCATTAATAATTAAAACTTTGAATGTAATTTACAGCTTTGTAAATTAAAATAATTTTATTTATATCAACGATCGATCATCTATCGAAATAATACTTTAAAAAGAAGACGTGAAATATTATTTTTTAAGAAAATTAATGACGATCGTTTGAAAGGAAATAGTATTAAAAGATGTATTATTCGGGTGTTGTGATAATGTACAAATTTTCAGCTCGAGTTTAATTTAAGTGGGACATGTATTTAAATTCGCTTTTTCAATACATTCTGACAATGGGGCTGATCTTTATCAAATTTTTATCAAATATTGGATATTAACTTGAGCTCTTAAAAGATAAGCATTTTCAGGTGCTTTAGAACAAATCATGTTTCATAGATAAGTTGAAATCTTTTATACTACGTTTTCATCGTGTTTATTATTCAAAGTTTGCTTCACTTCCTGTCATTTTTCATGAATAAGATTGATAATAAGTTTATGTTAGAAGAAAATATTGAGACAATTGTAAGTATTTATTATGATTTATTTGTAATTCTGTATTTTATGTTTAATATTATAGGATCATAGAATAATATATTAATATTTTAGCAATATTATAGCACGTTAATAGTTTGTAAGATGAAAAAACTATTATAACAATTTCTAAGTGCATCGTATAATATTTTGTAATCATCGAAAAGTGATAAGAACTATCTATTCTTATCTATTAAATATCTATATAATAATTCAGTAACTGTATACCCCGTAGTTTCTACTATTTTTATTAGGTTATTTATAATTACGTTATAGTTACTCTACAATTATAAATTTCAATATTTCAAATTGCTAAAAATTTATTTCTTTATGCATGTCTTAATTGTATGCTATTTTACATAGCTAATGGTAGATAAAAAGTTAACTACTATCTATAAACTTTTTTGTAACTGCATGTAGCTAAAACAGGAAGGATTTTCCAAGATTAAACAAGAATTTTTTAAGTATTTTTGAAAACACGTATTTTAACATTGAATACTTAAAATAATTTCTTACATATTTTTTATGTAATTAAATTATTTGTCATCGATAGCAATACCATTTTTATGAATTATAAATAATTTGAATTTCGTTGATGTACATGTAAATATAATTTTATTACTTATATAATTATAAAATAAATTTACAACCGCGAAAAAGAAATATATACAAATTTAATTCTATCAAAGACCAATAAAATGATGATATATAAATTTAATATCACATTTTTTCCAAGAAATATACAATGAATACGACAAAAAATTAGAATCAATTTATTGTAATTAATTGTCGACGTATATAATTTCCAATGAAATGTTATTTTTCTTTCCCACCTTCCCGTATTTTTAAATAAAATAAACAAACCAATTTATTTATATCCCGTATATGCATACAACATATTCACGTATTGCACATGCGTCTTTTATAATATTAAGTTAAAAAACAGAAATCCGTTAATAAATAAAAATAATTACTAAATTAATTCAGCAAGTATCATCAACCAAAATTATCATTGAAAAATATAGGTCGTTGTTCTATTTGTATATTAATAACATAAAACCATGAGAAAGAACTACTAGATTTACAAATTTAATCTTTACAAATCATAAAAAGAATTTTCAATTCATACAACTACTTTTTTAATACTGCCAATGTCATCATTTTTACAAACAATAATTGTCAAGTTTAAAAGTCATAAAAAGTGTATACTTTCAATTACCTCCATTTACTGCATTTTCTCACTTTATAGTAAAAATGAAAATGAATTTAAGATATTTCTAGATAAAAGTAAACTTTATGTTTTCTAGATAGTGATATGTCGAAATAAATTTTATAGTATATAATTCAATCAAAGAATAAATACAAGCTAAAAATATTGTCAAATCGAGAAAAATAATTTTTACAAGTTTTAGCTTTTATACGATTTATGAATTGAATCACATCTTTTAAAAGTCTGTTATTAATATGCAAGTGTACACATTCAAAATTATTGATAAAAGATATGATTAACACAATGAAAAAAAAAATATTTATATGTACGATATATTGTAAATTTTAATCTAATCTAATCAGCAAAAAGTATTTTACATATCTTATTTAGAAATATTTCAAAAACATGACGATGACTTTCGGAATAACGTCTGCTCAAAACATTGATTTATTATTACTTCAATAAAAAAGAACAGTTTTTATTCATGTGTCAAACTTTAAGAGGAAAAGTATTTCAAAACGAATAAAGCTATTTGATTACAAATTTAATGGAAATATTCATATCAATACATAAATTGTCTCGGTTCACGTATAAAATTTGCTAAATTTCAATTTGTCATTAAATATACATATATACAACATTATAACAGATTAATTGAAAAACCTAATGTCAATTAAAAATCTTTATAATCAGCCAGGGTTTTATAAAAGTGAATGCTAAAATTGGAAAATAATTAGCTAAAATCAAGTTAACGTCGTCTAATTGTTACGGGGTGTAAGTAAGAATCAGCGGCTCTTGGTCTGTTTTTCTGATTTCTTCATCCATTAAGAGTAGTTTTTCTTTTTTAATTACTTAAGGTTTATAGTGATAAAGACAATAAAATATTTTTAAAATGAAAATATACAAAATTAATTGATAATAAGTGCGTAAATTATAAAACCATAAAAAAAATAATGAGAAATAGAAAAATAAAAAATGATTTCATAATTTAGTATAAAATTAGAACCTTCTTTACGATTATTATAGTTTCAGTTCAAATATTATCAACGATAAATAAAAAAGTAAAAATATAAGAAATATGATATAAGAATAATCTAAGAATAGATAGAAAATAAAAAGCCATTGGGTTAGTGGTAATCAACAGTATCGGCTATCAATTAAAAATTTCTCTTTCCTATCGCGTAATGTAGTTTACTTTTATCGTTAATCTGGCGAACTTTATAAGCATTTATTTTAATTTTTCATATATTTCAAAGGAATAGTTTTATATATAGCACATAAAGAGCAACATGTCTGCTTGCATGAGTTGCTTACAACATCTCTGTTTTACCGTAAGAGGCTGGAACTTTTATGATTTTTTGTAGTGAACGCACGCATTCATTATCTTATAGAAAAGATTTCAATTATTTTTGTCCGTGCATTATTGACTTTTTGTAAGCTGCGCTGCTTGTTATTAAATTATTAAAGTTTATTGATATAATCGGATAACTATTGTAGGACTGCTTTTTTTAACACGACTTGTCATTTGAAAATACTCACCGCTAATCGTTCTCTATTTCAACAAGCCGACACGTAATCATCGAAAAAATAATCGTCTCGTTAAAAATACAATTTAGAATGTTTGTTTACGCTTTTCAACAATATTCTCCAGCTGCGCTTGAAATTTAATTCGCAATAATGAGTTTTCGTGTAAACGAAAAAAGTTCAAATGCAGCATTTAACTGCGTATTAACTTGCATTATTTGAATTCAGAATTAAAAGTTATGTGCAATGACCTGTAAAAAGTAGAGAAAAAGGCCTCCATTGGATAATGCAAAACCGGGCGACGAATGCCCAAGGAAAAATGAAACACTGCAGTCGCGATGAATGCGTCGAAATTATATTGATTATAAATATGAAAGAAGCCATTGAAAGCATTTTATTCATAACGCAGTGTAAATTAGCATTTACATTGGCCTGAAGGGCAATTAGGGTCCAAAGATGCGTCTATTGATCGAACATCAAGCTTCGAGTCGGACTACGTGTTTGCATATTATAAAGCTCGTTGTAATAATGATGGAGCGACGTTATCTCGTGGGGCGTCCGGCTTGCACCCCTAGCGCCACGAGGGGATACAATTGCGATCGGAGGTCAATGCATGACGTCACGAGACTGATAGTTGCGATTTTGGCAGTAGTCCCTCAGGCGAGTATTGCCGCGCTCGCGTTCAGCTCCACGAACGAATTGTAGTTATGATCTCGGCTTCTCTCACGCACGTGCTCAGATTACTATGCCGATGTAAATGATAACTAGACGTATATACATCCCGGATTTAGAGGCTATTTAATATTTTAAAGCTCAGATAAAAATCGAAATTTGTTTTGTATTTGTGTAATGTATGCACTGTTAAGAATCTAAAGGACTATTGGACTATAAATTGGAGTTATTTATTAGTCGAAGAGATTGCAAGGATGGAAAACGTGGCCTTTTATGCGATTTAGATATGCCAAAAAGGAGATTCTTACCATTTAATAAAGATATCGTGTTAATTTTTTCACATCGGCAAAGATCCTCGCTTTCTTGTTCTCAAGTTAACTTCCACTTTCGAAAGCTTTCGAAGATTTCTAAATTTATATTAGAGTGAAGGCATCTTTACTAGAGTTTTACGCAGTTTTTTTTTAAACTTTTAATTAATTTGGATGCTCTATCTGCGATACGATCTTTTGTTTCACTTTAATTAGAGTGGAACTCCTTCTTATCTTTCTCCCTCTCTCTCTCTCTCTCTCACACACACACACACACACACACATTCTCTAATATATATAAATTTATCTTCTTTTGTCACTCGATTCTTGCTTTATTTCGATAATTTTCGAAATAAAAAGCGAATATTTTAGACTAATTAAGCTCAGGTATTGCACCAAGTGAAAGTTTCATTCTATATCGGTTTCAAATCTATTTGTATCGCTCAGATGATAAAGAAATATTTAATTTTTTCATTAAAATCTTTACGTTTTGTTATACAACGAGCAAAAATATATTTGCTTTCGCAGTAATTTTTTACAGATGCAAATTGAAAAATTGTATGACAGAAGTCATTTGAATTGAAACATTTTAAAAATTTAATCCAATTTACGACTCAAACGGTGATATTATTATATATTACATAAAGATCCGCAATCCCTGTAAGTGCATTGATTTCAAAATAGTAAATATTCGAAAAATAAACTTAACAAGTCATCGACAAATCTCAATTAACAATTAAAGATTTTTCCGATTTATGGCTCTCGCGATATCAAAACATCAATGTAACGTAAAATAAACCGAGCAAAATAACACTTCGACTGATCTAATAAATGATCACTCAATGAAATACGTTAAATTGAAAGTTCAAAAAAATTCGTAAGTGTACGTAAGATCGTTCCGCTATTCTTCGGATGTATCGAGTTTGATAATTCATTATAAGATTAGACTCTGAATCACCGAG
Source organism: Platyscapa corneri (assembly GCA_018907185.1). Lineage (NCBI taxonomy): Eukaryota > Metazoa > Arthropoda > Insecta > Hymenoptera > Agaonidae > Platyscapa > Platyscapa corneri. Next base: position 5,420,862 of record JACCHW010000011.1, on the reverse strand, counting down.
CGACTTTATTTTAAAGGTAAATATACACTGTATAAATTAGTTTGATACATAAATCAATAAACCGGACAGTCGTTAGAAATTAAAGAAAGGTAAATTTATATAAAGAGCGTGCGTAATCTGGCTTTTTTACACCACCCAACATTCAAATTCATTTGTATACGCCTATAACAAAAAATCCATATCGCGCGTATCAGAGTTTATGACTGACCGCTGCGATCAAATGATATCATTCGGTGAATTCTCATTCATCTACGAAGAGAAGATATATTTCCAACTGCTACTTCATAATACCAATTTATTTTAAACACGATGTATGTGTATATTCTTATGTCTAAAACTACTACAAATGTACAGTAAAGGTATTAATTTATTAACAACGACTTTGGTTTATATAACACTGTATTGCAATACAATGGGAGATTTGGATTTAAGTTCGAATATACGAGTGCAGTTAAAGATTTAAATTAATATTTCTAACTTATAGGTGTTAGAAATGGTATCGCTATTAAATTATTTTTTAAGTGCAATGCCCATCTATGAAAAATGTTTACTGGATTTGTTTGTTAAATGAAAATTAATGCGAGTCTGCATTTGTATAGTTGCTTAAATTTAAGAATTTTAGAAAAGAAATTAAAAGAAATTAAATTAAAAGAAGATTTAAAAATTGTGCATTAAAAAAATTTATAAATTTTTTCGTATTTTTTATAGAATGTATTGTAATAAACTTTATTATAAATTTAAAAAGTATTACTTAAGTAAATATATTAATTAATATTAATTTTATTACTACTATATTGCAGTAAAATTATAATTTACTGATAATAATGCAAGATACAGATGATAAAAATTTTATATAATTTTTTATAAAAATTATTATTTAAAAAAAAAAAAATAATGAATATGAAAATTCTGTCTTAATTTGAATAAGAAATACAATTTTTTTATTTTAAATAATGTTGAAATTAAGAAAATTTTTACTTACAACGTGATCGTATTTTTAAGCTTCGTCGTAAAGTTAACGAATTGTTATATGATTACTACGATATCATAATTAAAATGTGTTCAATAGAGTAATTTAAAATTGATAATTACCGCTTATCCATCTATTTGTTAAAGTTTTGGAAGTTTTTGCATATGCAAGATAAAATTGATTATTTTCAATTTTTAAATTAAATGAAAACAAATTTTTTAAACTATTTGTTTATTACTAAACTTAAAAAAATACAAGCGTTTAAACTATATCAAAGCAAATATACGATTTCTTTACCGTAATTATTTCAGGATATTTATTAAAAGCTATTTTAATAGTTATCACATTTTTTGAAAATTAAATTTTTTCATATTTTTCTTGTGTGAAAAAGTAATACGTAGATATTATTTACTGATACAGAAATCTTTCCTTTTTCAATAACAAATACATTTAATTATTATTGATCTTTTTTCGTTTAAAAATGGACGATTTTACGTTTTTATTTGTAACTAATAATAATTGAGACTCGCGTCTTCAAAAATTAATATTATTCATTACAATTTAATAAAAAACTATATTTTTTAAAAGATAAAAAATTATTTTCTTGGTTTTACAAAAATATAGAGGTTGTAATAATAATCTTCATAGATTTGTTTTCAAAATAATGTTTAGATTATAATATTATCTTACGCTATAATAATAAAAAATACTTTCTACAAATCTCGAATTCGTACGCGTAGAATTGCAAAAATGATCGTATTTTGTATTTTAAGTGTAATTTTTTTTCAAACAATGTACATTTATCGTTTAAAAATTTGATGATCGGTGACGTTTAAAACTTTGTTGTTTAATTTCGAGATTTACTTTTGAGTTGAATCGATCGAATGTAGTTTTTTTACCTAAAGCTTGCTTAGGAGATTCATTACATTATTTTCTTACTATAGCAAATATTTTATAAGAATAAAAAACATTAGCTTTATCAGATTATATTGTTTAAAATATTAATTTTTTTAAATAAAAAGTTTTAGGACACGTATATTGCAAAAGAGAATGAAATTGCACAGAGTAGAACAAACTACACAATCATTAAGTAAAAGAGTTCTGCGTATCGCTTTATATTATCAAAGCAATTAAATTACGTAAGTTAAGATAGACTGTACATGTATCTAAAATATAATGCAGAATAGTAAAATAGCATTTACAATTTGAGCTGGAAGGCACGAATGCAAAGGATTCCTACTCAGTCTAAGATCTAGATAGGCTAACAATTGAGGGTACAAAATTAAAGTTGCTTTAAAAGAAATAGGACGTGGACATTAACCGCGAGCGTACAATTACGGGTCGAGAAAAAACATGTTTTTACATCTTTTTTTTAAAAAAATATTTCGTTAAACTTAACAATTGACACGCGTTCGCGGCGCATCGCGCAGTAGTTTGTTTAAATATTAAGGAGCGGATATCCTCTCACAGACTGATGGGTCTCGTCTACTGAAAAGTGGCAAGTCTCGAATCACATTTTTACGAATCACAATCTAACAACAGACTCGTCAACTTGAAATTCCGATTAAGAAAGACCAAACACAATTGCATTTTCAATATTGCATCGCTTGTTGTTTTTTTTCTGACGCCACACGTTGCGTAGTGGTTACTTGAAAAATGTTTTGTCGTAGTTAAGACTTTTAAGCCTCGTGGTTTCGACGTCACGCGTTGTTAGGGCCGTGAAAATGTGCTGCGACGCTGCACCAGATTTGCTTGCCTGCCGTGAGTCGTCCGATCCCCGTGCCATTCCTGCCTGAAAGTTTAAACGACACTTCCATTGAAGCGGCCACGACACGATCATTCCGACAGATTATATTAAGCGCACTATCAGCGGCGGCTCGCGTGCGCCAACTGTAAAAGTGCAAAACAGATATTAACGAGTAGCCCGCATTCCCTCGTGGCTGTGTCCCTCGCTTTCGTGCGCGGTCGCCCCTCCCGCGCTCTTTGCCCCGCACATGCCAAATATTGTATAAACCCGAATTTGATTTATACGGTACGTAGTGTAATTCAGTGGCAGCAACTGGAGCCAGTCCACGTCATGTAAGCTAAAGAACATAGCACTAGTGGCCCGCGGTATTAATGAAATCTCCCGCTTCGGCCGCATGTAAATCAAAAGTCCCACGAGGCTGCACCAGCAGTGATAATACGTGCATTCGTGTATCCGGACTTTGGCCACATTTACAACCCCTCGTGATCAAACTTGTATATCTCGCTGAACGCACTTTGTGTGCACAGCACAGGGGAGGGCGCGTGGGAGGGGGCTGAGGTAAGGTAGGTAAGCGCACAAGGGAAGCGTTTAAGGAGGTTGATGCAATGCGTCGCACCGGGGAAGAACGCACTTCCCCCCCGCCGAGTGACCTGCTCGTCCCCACTTGCTGTGCATTCCAACGCTTTGTACAAATAAGCTTATATTTTTCGTAACCGTTTTTGCTTACGGTTTTCAAAAGACCGTGAAAATGTCTCGAGTATCTTTCCACCGCACGCCTAAAGACCTGTTTTCGTGGCTCTCGAAGCGCCGAGTTTTCCTATTTCGTACCATTTTCCTACCATTCCCATCCTTTATTTATATCAATTTTTATTTTGGTAAAGCGAGTTCGTATAATCCTTATAGAAAAACGCTCGAATTGCTATCATTGGCTACACTCGATCCCGCTGGAGTATTTCGTGTACGGTTATTATAACAGCACATCCAATTATACATGTCAAGCATACAGATTGACACTCGACTCAAGTGTTTTTTTCGTAAGTGGTCTTACACGTATGTTTACTGTAGGGGTGTGTCCACAATTTATTCACCCGTCCTCCTTCGTGTAAATTACGGATCAACAAATTATTAAACGCGTTAAAATATATGTACTGATCTGTGACATTTTAATGTGACCCCGATACTTTAGACGTATTAATTCGACAAACGAATCGCCCAAAATTTAATATAAATTAGAGAACTACCCTATTGACTCTCGCGTACGAATACATGGTGAAAATTAACAGCACTTTTAGCACGAACTAATCGATGAATAGAATATCGCTGTCTAGCGCAATAATATTTAAATTGCCGTAAAGCCAACAATAAATGCAGTACTAGTTCGGCGATATTTTCAAGGCTTAGCCTCTGAAAATACGTAAGACATTAAAGCACGCGAAAGGTGCTGTGGATCTAGTGCACTAAATGCAGTTCACAACAAAAATAGGAGCGTAATGAATGCGATGAATAAGTGAGATGGGCACATTTATGATTTTTTAAGCGAAGGTACTAATTCTAATTTTCCGCAATGAGGCGGAATAGGGAAATGTTTGAGAATTGCGAAAATAATCGATAATTCACGATGAATATACTTAAATGTCAATGAAAATAAATTAAAAGCCTTTGCGATTTACGAATTAATATTCGAATTGATTGAATTCAATAATTTATGGTGTATATGAATGAATAATAAGAAAACAGTTTCAATTAGTTTTAATCGATTAAAGGAAATATATAAATATTTCCATCAGAGTTAAAGCAAATTACTTATTCGATTGTTCAAAATGAAAATTCACTAATTTTATTGTCTGAGATGTTTAAATTAAAAGGCTTATTTATTAATTCGTTCGATTAATTGATTATTAATGCGTCCGTAAATAGCTGTTAGGAAACTAAAATAGCATTAGATTAAATATAAATTAACTTTGACATTATGTCAATGTAGCATGTAACAAATAAAACAACAAATACACGCGAATTATTTCCTTTTAATAGCGTTTATATGATAAAAAGTATTGGATGTATTCATAGTTTATCGGTAAAGACAACGTATAAATCAATGGCTGCGCCTTTTTCTCATACTGTTATTTATCTATCGTGATTTCATAAATTATTTAAAAAAAATTTTAATTAATTATTCGGAAAAAGGTTAAAAAATTTCTTTGCAGCATTAAAAGCTCGTTTGAATATTCATGTTGCTTTGCAGTTTGCTATTGGAATAATTTAAAACGTTTTGTAACGAGAGCAGTACATATGATCTATTGTAGATAAAAGGAAAATGTGCAATTTATCAACTGCAATTGTGTAATTTAATAAATAGTTTTAGCTATTATTCGGTTAACAAGAGTACACTGTATTATACTCTAACCGTCACTAGCTGTTGAAATTTGATTTCGATTTGCGCCTATCTACAATGTAGAATATCGAATATCTGCGTAATGTTACAAATTATTTCAATTATTCCCAAAGACGTCGGAAACTCCAGCCCGTGTAGCCGCTTTATCTTCTCCGCGGCGTCAATTTTTGCTTTTAAAAACATTCGATTTCGCCGGACACGGCAAATCACCCATCAGTACATTCATCAATAATTACTAAACATCATCGGCGGCCGGCGAATGCAAACGGGTTTTTCCAAGGCAACACACGTCCTCCGCGAGAGCAACTCGAAGTACTTTTCGCGGAAGTCTGCACGCGAGGCATTTGAGCAACGCAAATCGTCCAGGAAACGCGCGATCTGCCCGAGAATTCAAAAGCGAGAAGCAAGAGAGAGAGAGAGAGAGAGAGAGAGAGATAAAGAGCGGCTTGGGTTCCGCGAGGCTGCGCGTCATTTTCTCGAGCAACGATGCGACGTGGGGAGGACGCGCGCGGCACCGATTGTCGGTCTGCGTTCGTCGCCCTAATACACCGAAATGGATCCGCGGATATTCGCACGTGCGCAGGGTTCGCGAAATCCCCGAGGGAATCGGTCGGCGTGCGAACGCGAGTTCACGCATCGCCGGCGCTCATCTGCCTATGTAAATCGGAGCGACTGCACGAGCCTGCGCCGCTGCACCTGTGCCCCAGCGGTGCATCGCAACTGCCTAGCGAATCTCAGACCTGCGATTTCCGCTTCCACTCCTTCTTCTTTGTATTCCGGCCGAACGAGCCTTCGACTGACGAGTCGTCGCCGCACGACTCGATCGCGAAACCTCGTGTTTCTGCACGCGTGAAAAAGATTTTTCCAACCTGACCTATTCGGAGCCGTTGGCATCGCGCCTCGACCGTGCATCTCGTTCAGTAATTACATTCCTATTGCAGCGCACATTGGTTTGATGAAAACAACTATGTGCACTATGTTGTACGAAGTTAACTATACGCAGTAACAATTTTCGATGCCCCACATAAAGTGCACGTACGTAAATCCGCGGCATAGAGGGCATTGCGCAAGGAAGCGAGTGCATAGCATATCTGCCACAATGGCTTTCACTTGATTTTTTATACTTTACGGTTTCCAATTGCCTCGCAATCTGATAATCTAGGGAATTTAAAAGTATCGCGTCAGTTGCATCGGCTAATTTGTAAGCGCGTACGCACGAATATCCGTTTGTTGTTATTTTATGCGAATCCGAGCCTGGATGTCCACATTTCGCTTAAAATGACAATGTTGGGTCTTTAATGATAATGACGGTATGCTATAAATTTAATTGTTAAATTGTAACGTGGCGGCGGGGACGGACTCAATGTTACCTCTTCGCTTACTTTTTCTTCACTGCAATTACATTCACAGCAGCTCTTAACTTCGTATTTGTAACTGCATTTTTGCGTCACATACTCCGGAGCTCTAAAATATTCGGATGATAGTGTACTGCGAGCTTTTTCCTGGGAATAGTTCTGGATTCTCGCCTTTGAATCCAAGTGCTCTGCATATATCTCACGCTTATCAGACTCGTTGACTGCATTCGTACAATGTACGAATATACTCATTTTTTATCTATATCCGCGGAATACGGATAAACTATCTTATTTTATTTATTGATTTTTCTCTACGGGTTACCAGATGTCAACGAGATTTATTTGCACGTGTGTACATTTTTTCAATTTTTTTTCAACTCATAAATAGGAAAGTTTAATTTTAAACGGATTCGCTTTAATTGCTGTAGCAAACGCTGTTTTTAGATCAGTTTTAACAAGTTTCGCGGATTTAAAAAATTAGGCGTTGATCGCAGTTGTTGTTTCGGTAGCGAAACTTAAGATCCGTTTGTTCTTAAATAATAGATTTGAAATATCCACGACACTTTTATCGAATCAGAGTTGAATAAAATATCATTTATTTAACGCTGATGAAATTTGCATTTGATTGGAAGTCGAGCTGCAGACGATAAAATGCAAAAGTGTTAAGAGAAAGTATTTCTATGAATGCATTTTCTTATTTGCAGAAGTATATTACGGTAACATTGAAACTTTGGATGGGTATTTGTACACCCATGGAATATGTGTGTGTATTTTGCGATATTTCGAAATGGCATGCAGTTTTATAGGAGAACAGTTGAATACTTCCTATGTTGATATACTACGATGCGTTCCGATTTGGTATTGGATCATCGAGATGCAAGAAAAGCAGAAGTTTCTATTCCTGGATGGTCATTGTGTGGCCAGTCAATCGACGCACATATTTTTCTTCGAAATAAACTACGACATAATCTTAAATGAATTTTTTTTTAACTCGTTTGCTATTGTACATATATGTGTATATAAATGCTCCGATGAAGGTGCATCAGTTTTGGAAATTATTTCCATATTTACATTATTGCATTGTTTTTTATAACTCTAATATAATACAATAAAAAATATAATATTATGCTTATTGTGAAAACGTTATGAATGATAATAAACAAGTAGTTGTCAATTAAAGAAAATGTTGTATCTTTTTAACTGAAAAAAATTCGACTAGATGCAGCGGTTGTTTTATAAAAAATGATGATCTTAATTTAAGTTTAGAAATTTGAAATGTTTAATTTATGTAATTTTACCAATTAAACGCATTTATCGGAATCGAACTATTTATATTATATTAATAATAATACATCGTATATAAAATACGATGTTATCATTTTAGTTGCGAATCAGTTGAGTAATTAAAAATATTAATATTTTATATAAATTCAGAATTTATTAAAATATATTTTCACAGATAATTTTAGCGAAATTGATATTCTAATAGTACGTCGAAAACTCCTGCTATATTAATGTAAAATATTAATCTATAACAGATACTATTTGTACTCCTTTAATAAAATTCCATATTTTTTTAATGTTTTCTCTCAAACATTATCAACAAGTTTGAGTTTTCGACACAAGTTTTTGCTTGTCATTTTTGTTTATTATTTAATAAATGCACAAACTATTTTAATTTAATAAAGAAAAATCCATTTTATGAAACCATGATTTTTTAAATAATTGATTTAATATTACAGTAAAATTTATGGGATATCTTAGATTTTTTATAATTTTTCTTTGATTCTAAAAATTATTTATGCTGACTGCAAAGATTATTTTTCAGTTTAAAAGTATAAATGGCTGCTATTATGACCTTTAAATTAATTTAGATTATTTTGACTTTCAATTTATAATCATCGTACATGAGTAAAAAATAGTTTTAAATTATCATTCTTATTAAGTAAAAGTCAATAAATGTTTCTTTCCTCGCGAAAAGGAAATTATTCTTTCTTTAAAACATGAATCAAACGTAACTTGTTTAAACACAGAGATTGTTTATTTTCTTTTTTTAAACGTATTATCTTAATTAGAATACTGAAATAGTCTCGTTGAAATAAAGATGATGTGTATTAAAGTTTTGTCTTTAATATCCTGTTGCTTGTAGATGAATATATTGCGTATACAAAAAATAAGCAATAAAAATTAATTTTTTTAATGAAGAAATTGCACATTACGCAATCAAGTTTTATATTATTTCTACAGTATTTTATGTGTTTTTAAAAATATTTCTTGAATGATAATTTTGTAACTTGTCTCATATTAATTTACGTTCTGACATATGTATTTTATCAATATATGCATGTGTTTCATTGTCTACATTTTATTTATTCTTATAGTTTTCACAAATATTACTTTTAATTATATTAGTTTTTTTAATTTTGAAGAATAAATATATGTTTATACGAATCCACGAAAATATTATTAACTTTATAAAGTAATTTACAACTTCAATTATATTCATTTTATTGTTTAAAAAGTAGGGCGAGTTAAATATCAATATTTTCATATAAATAAAATTCCTTAAATAACTAATTATTTGAATTAAGTTTAATCGAATTCTGCTGCTGTAATTTTAAATAAAATAGTTGGAAACTCAAATAACGATTATTCTGGTAGTATATTTAAAAATTCTTAATATTGTATATAGTTTCCTTGTTTTTATAAAAGAATTTCACTTCAAGCTTCATAAACCTTTATTGAAAAAACAACACAAAAAACTAATGAAAAAATATTGGATTTGTAATACTGCTTTCAAGTTGAACTATAATTATTTATACGAACATTAAAACGGTAAAACAATCTTTTATTAATTTTAAAGATGATAATTAAATTTATTGAAATAGAAAAAAAATGAATTTAGTAATTCCTTGAAGAAGTAATAAATTTCTTAAAAAATAAGTATGTAAACTTTATGAAGTTAAATTTTTCATTATTAAAATGAATTCTATGCTTATGCAATCATTTTTTTAATTATAAAAATAAATTCTTTATGGAATATATATTTTTTACAATAAAAATAATATATCTCAGCGTGAATGTACACATATAAAATAAGATATCCATTATATTACTTCTCCCGTGAAATAGAAATTAGGAATTAATTGAAAAATATTATCTCGATTATAATCCGAATTTTCTCATAAAAAATTTAAGTTGTCAGCGTTTAACGCGTTGAAATAAAAAAAATTTTAAATTCTAAATACACAATATTTTTAAGTCAAAAAATGCGTGAAGTTTAATGTTACTTTTTTAGCTGTATACCGTGTGTACGATTCGCGTACGATATTGTTTCTAAATTCCATACAAGAATTTTCAACAGATTTAAAAAAATGTTCTCTCGCGCCTTCAATTTTTTATTGTTAATCGAGTACGTTTAAAACAGAATTGTTTTTAGATTTTTCAGTTGTATCGTCGTGACTCGTTTTTACTCTCATTGAAACAAGCGGCTTTACTAAAAAGCAAACGGTAGTAAATAAACATAGTTTTTAGCATTAATTAAGTCGAGTATCTGGTAAGTTTAATTCGCCTGGCTGTCTGTGCGCTTGAATTCTGAGACGCAAGCAGTTGCCCCAAGATTTCCACACCGACGCGCGCAAACTAAAGTTTGTAGCGCCGTATAGTAGGGGCCTTCGAAGCTCTGATGTCGGCCCTGGACACGATCAACAAGTAGTCGGCGCTCCACACCGGTGTCTCAGCGTGAGTTGCGCGCGGGGAGGGATGACTACGAGTTCTCGCTCTCTCTCTTTCTCTCGGTGGCCGCACGGCCCGGCTGTCGGAGAGAGACGGAAAAGAAAGCGGGCTCGAGCGTAGAGGGGGTGGAACGCCGTAGTATACACATCGGGATACGGGAGAAAGAGACGCTCGGCTCTCTCCCTCGCTCCGTAGGGAAGCCTGTGTGAGTGCGCGTGCGTGTGTGCGATGCAGCGCGACTGCGGGCGCTTCCCAAGCGTAAAGAGAAACCAATCCATCCATCCACCTTGCACCGGCCGGTGGATTCTTGATTTCCCATCGATGTAGCGTGTCATCTTCACTCTGGAAAATTCCCCCCCCCCCTTCTAACCACGAAAGAAAATCCAAAACTTGCTCCCCGGACTCCTCCAGCGCCCGCCAATGACTGTCGCACACTCTCCAACGTATACCCGTGGACTACTACATTGTACGGCGTGCAGTGGCGGGTAGGGGAAGGGGGGAGTACGGCAGACTAGCAGGAGAACGCGGCGTCCCCGCCTGCCTGCTTTCTCGCTCTCTCTCCCTCTCTCGAGCGCGTTGTGCTGTTCGCGGCACACATAGTTCGAAGTTGGAGGTTCGAGAGCGGCTAGTTGGCTAAGCGGCGCCCGTCGACGAGCAACTGTTCCGTGCACTGAGCAAGAGTGCCGCGTTCTTCGCTCTTTCTCTCTTTTTCTCTTTCGTTTTCGGTCGCGCGCGCGTGAAAACTTGCTCTTCCCCTCGCCGTTACCGAACCGATTCGAGCGACGCGCAGCATCGGCGTCGCCGTTAAACGAGCGACGATGAAGACGTCCGGTCGGTGCTCCGCGATCGCGAGTGTGAGCCCGCTGCCGACGAATCCCTAGGTGGGGACCACGATCGAGACCGCAAGGTGTGTTCCGAACCCCCTGGTCAGTGTTTTTCATCGGCGATCGGTAAAACAAGTGCGGGTTCAGTAGTGGCGAGGACGCGACATCCGTCGTGCAAATCGTACGGGCCCGAAGGTGTAAACGCAAAACGAGAGACCGCGGCCTGCGGAAAGGGCGAGGAGGAGGAGGCGGCGGAGGAGGAGGTGGAGGAGGAGGAGGAGGAGGCGAGAAGAAGAAAGAAAAAGGAGGTATGGCGGCGGCGGTGCGATGGCGCTGGCCGCTGCTGATGCCCCGCGAACGTTGGGCCCGTTGGGCGAAGCCCAGGACGATGACTGTCCTCAGGGGCCCGACCGCGGCATTGTCCTTGCTGCTGCCACTGCTGTTGCTCGGCGTAACTCTCGGTGAGTCGAGCGTTTCTTGTATTTCTACCTGTGCTCGAGTGCCTGATTATCCCTCTCTCTTTCACACACACTCTCCTTGCTCGTTGGTGTCTGTGATCGAGGTGTGTGTGCACGCTGCGCGCGCTCTTGGGCCCCTCGGCTTCTTTTCTTCGAAGCACAGCGACGCGGTTCGGTAAGCGCGGATTTTCCTTTTCCGTTATTTTTTTATTCCTAGCCTTTTCTCTGGTTGTCTTCTGCGTTTCGCTGACTTCTTTTAATGCTTTTGGTGTTTTCTTTAGTGCGGATACCTTGGGGTGAAAGTTTGATGTGCTTTCGTGGGGGTGACCCGATTGACGTCCTCAGTTCCGAGAGCGAAGATGTCGAAGTGTTTTTGTTGATGAATTGTGACGTGAAACAAAGCCAAACGCCGATCCTAATCTTGGCACTCGGCGCGTATTACTAATCGTGGCTGTGAGCACTTGGATGGCACCGTTTTCTACTTGATTATTTTGCTTTTCAAAATGACCTTGGCGACTCGGGGCTAACGAGGAAAGGCGGTTTGGAGGGTGAAACGTTTTAAACGCAAATTATCTAGTTGTAGGCGATGAGAAAATCGACTATCACAATGGAAACATGCGTTTTTTTATTCATTAGGTCAATTTTTAATAAAAATTAGCCAGTCGTTTTAGATGAAAGTATTTTTCGAATGTGCTGGTACCGGCGAAACCTCGACCCCTTTACTTTTGTACATCTTTCATTTTTAATTTGACTTAGCAGTTCTTTTCGAATACACGAGTAACCAACTTTCGCGACTTATCACGTGCGTACAACTTACGCTACGCCTACAGCTTTCGATATTTTAAGATCTTAATAAGTAAAAACCATAAAAGTACGCGGATAAATATTACATACTTCGAATTAATAGAAATACTCTGAGAATTGTTTTCCCGAGTTCCAGTTGCGGTACTAAAATCGGATTAAATAGAATTTTGTAAAATAAAGATCAACGGTGACGTACATTTTCAAAGAATGCAAGGCCTTATTTATTTATTTCACAGCAGAATCTTATTCTAAATTCAGTTGATGCTTCAGAATGAAGTAAAAATCAGTTTTATTGGTGACTCGCGTAGCGCACGAGTCATGAAATCATCCATGAGGCACGTTATACTATTGGATTTTGTTTCGACATCATTTTTCTTAAAATATAGGCCATATAATTAAATTACGGTGCTGCTCTACAACCATCGCGCTCTTGAATTTAATCGTGATTGTAGTAATAGTAATTAAAATACTTTACGGGCAAGTATAATTATCTTTCTAAATTTATAATATTTAATATATATATATATATATACGTGTTTAGTAAAGGCATTACAAAAAGAATCACCAAGATAAAAGACGAATAAAGAAGTTAGGATCGTTACTTGGTGGTTTTTTGTGGCTGCTCATTAAAAAGGATAGATTATGAAATATTCTAGTAGTTGTCACATACTAAACGGTATTAAGTACGAAAGAGTGACGGAAATAAATAAGATTTTACGGTATTGGATTAACCGAATCCCAATTGCATTAACGTCGCAGTCGTAGCACATGCCCGGGTTAACTGTTTATTGGATATCCGAATAGGTACATTAGAGAACGAGGGTAAGTTAAGTTTTTCGCCAACGCAGGTATTATTTTGCTTAGGTGATTGTACCACTAGTAAAAATTGATGAGGTTGCTTTACGAAACCATAAACGTTCGTTTAAATCATTTAAAGACTGATTCAGGATTTGCACTGTGTTCTACTTAAAAACATTACCGAACAATTTTGTATCTTTTTGTAATATATTTTCCTCCCCCCGTATAAAATATAACTTTTAAATTAAAATAACGTTTGCAATGACCAATCCGTTTGCAAAAACAAGTAAATACCTAGCTTAGATTTTTTGCTTCATTAGCATTGTGTGATTACGTTAATAAACATTGAAACTGAAGAACATTAAATTAACGACTACTTAGTGCTGAACCTAATAATTACTTTTAATAATACATTAAGTGTGAGATTAGAATCTGACGGTTGATGACTGTATTTTGTTTAATTTTCGATTTATCATGTATAATAATTCACAATTTTCATTTTTAATGCATATGAACGACATTAATTATTGATTTAATTAAGATCTATACGTGTTTTTTTATAAAATATAATAATAAATTTCATAGTAAAGCCATTAATTTACTGCGAAATTATGCGTTTGCATTTAAGTACACGTAAATTTATCTTTAAGTATTACAGTTGCATAAACAAATTGAAAATAATTTTTAATTTTTATTTTAATTTTGATGAAACGCTACGTATACATATGCATATACGCAGCTGATTTAACAGTATAAATTGAAATAAACGTGGATAATAAATGTATAAGCAACTGAGAAATTTTAATGATTGTTCCAATTGCAAAATGTAACACTAATTATTAGATAACGTATCTGTTGCAATTCTCGGGGATTGTAAGTACATTTTTGAATTAATCTTTTTGATTTAGAATTTTTTGAATTAAAATCTGTAAATTTGTTCGCATTTATAAAAGGATGCAAATTCACAACACCTTTGACATTTAGACAGCTTATTTCAATTGAAAAAAAAAGGCTCAAAAAGACTTGGCTGCAGCTTTGCAAGGTGTGCAGTATAATTAAAATTAAAGTTTTTACAAACCTCCGAATTAAAAAATCATCTCGAGCTGTAAACTAAAGAAACATATTTTCGTGAAATTATATAAATAACAAATAAAGTTTTAATTACGCTTTCGGGTTCTCTATTTTCGAATAAATATTACCGTGGAAAGTCACAGAAATAATACACGATATGAAATAAATACTGAAGGTTATTTAAAGGTTGAAACTAATCAATGTTTACTGTGAAAACAAATAAAATTTCTCAAAATTGTAAAAAGTATTTACTTTTTTCCGCATAATTCAGTTGGATCGAGCTCCATTACGGCATTACGCATACTTTATTTATTCATGGAGGAATCAAATGAATTAGTCATTGATACAAAGATTAAAGTTACGCCTGATAAGAAGTTACGGATATATGTGTTACGAGAAAATATACAATGATACTCACCGGACGTATACGTCGATTTGAATTGTTCGATATGAGTAAACGAATTCCATAAGATAAAATTGTAGCAAATTAATATTGACTAAGTAAGTTTTGTAGTGTTTTGAGTTTTTAACTATTTTCGCGATCTTTGGCTGAAATGGCGCTCGTGAATCATATTAGGCGAGCTCGAACATGTGTAAAATAATTTGTATATAGACAGGTGCACGACTATAAATCGACTTTGGTTTTTAGTGCAGCGTTTGAAATATTTAAATTTAACTTTTGCCCTCGTTTTTATGTCGCATGAATCAGAAATACCTATGATCAGTATAATTCCACAATAAAATATAAACTGCTGTAAAAAGCTTTTAAATAAGCTCGACAATAATTTTCCGCGAAAGAGGATAATTAACGATGCATTTCCTAAGTGACATTTTCTTTTATGTGCAGGAAAATGACGCGATTGGAATAAAAGCTCCAGACGAACGGAACCGTGAAAAATTGTTTTATAATGTGAATACGGAAAGTTTGTAATTAAATAGCTCAAAAAGTCTACATTTTACGCTAACGACACTCTGCGTTAACCGCGCACTTTATTCCCATTTGGCATTGATACACAGACAACTGGTTAAATAGGATAACGTTAAATTGTTTAAGGATTGACTTTCATTGAAATTAACGGCACGAGTCAAGCATTACCAAAGTTGTAAACAAAACACCGAGCTTTTTTTGGTCCCGGAAAAATCTATGAATACCGAAAATCGTCTCCCCGATGCGATGATACTTTAATTTAATTAGAACTGAATTTAGTTGTTCCACGGGAGCTTATGCTTAAATTAATTAAGGCTTCTCGACTAAGAGAGGGTCGAAACATCTTCTCGAGTGGGTGGGTGTATTTTTATTATTAGGTAAATTTCGAGTGATGTTGCTCGGAAAGCAGGGGTTCCACTAGGCGCACGGGTAATCTCTCCGTGTTCCCGCTATCTACTCCGCTTCTACTCTAAAGTCTCTCCGACAGAGAAAAGATCCTGACCCTACTTCGAGTGGATCTCTGACTCGTGCTGCAGAAAGTCGCTCGCGTCTCTTGCTCGTCACGCCCGAGTAGAAGGAAGTAAGACGCGCGACGCTACAAGATATCCGTCCTAATATTTTTTCTCGGCCGTGTCATTTCTGAATGCAAGCGATTACCAATATCTGTTTGTACGAGACTCGTGTCGGCCTGTCCCAAACAAAGGAAACGAAAGTTTTTATTATTGGGGAGTTTGTAAGAAAGCACTTCCACGCGACCTTCTAGTTTAACTCGTAATAATAATAATATTAATAGCAACAACAGCGTCGACAAAAACAATAATAATCAACGACGATGATGGCGATGTTGAGATGTTGATTAAAATTCGTTACGGAACGTCATTTCCTTTTCGGCACTTAACCGTACACTTTCCTATGCCTCGGCCAGAAATAAGTGCTTTATGCACTGATAAGGTTGCATGTAAATTTTTAGTAATGAATGGTAAAATCGAACAAAAAAGGGCTTCTCTGCATCTTGCGTGACGAAAATACCGAAGCTTTCAAAATGCGAACTGAATGGTAAAAAGTGAAGTGTTTGTTGATACATACGCATGCACAACCAAGTTAAAATTAAAGAGGGAATTTCGTGCCCTGTTATTATGGAGTCAACATGGGCTTCTCCCCGAAGTTCGTGGATTGATTATTAATCTTTGTAAACAGAAAGCAATTGCATTCGAGCTAACGTTCTTTATTAATTTCTTAGATTCAATTTCAGTTTTTAATTTAGGTGTGGAATATTTTGCTTTTCTCATGTTAAATAATTTTCGCTCGGCGAGTACCACATACATTAACTTTCAAGAGCAAAGAGAATTACTTTGATCGCGTAAGCCTTTAAGTCAGAACGGAGCGGATGAAAAAACAATCAAAATTCGCTTTATGAATATAGTTGTCGCAATTATATATACATATATATTGTTAGCGATTGCACTATGATATTAAAATCGATACCGAAAACAGTTGCAATTTAAAAATCTAATTTTTCGACACATTACACCACCCTGTTCCTTAAATAATTAAATAACGCCATATTTTTCAACTAAACACGTTGCCGTAGTCGTGCGCTTTCCCGCGTTTTCCACGCGACGATTAATTTCATAAATACATTCCCATTTGCTCACATCATTAGTAAAAAAAAAACAATATTTATGCTAACAGTGGGTCTCTGCCTGCACTTATTTCATCGCCTGTTTGATAGTCCAACTGCACGGTTATATTTCTTCTTGGCGCGTACGCACAAGTCGTTCGATAACTAAAATAATACTTCCAGCCCTAATGGACGAGTGGCGTGCATTGACTCAACAAGCCGCGCGTACTACATTATTCTATAATAAGTCCTAATAAAAATAGATCATTTATCCGGAAGAGGTGGGGTCGGAGGTAAGAAGGAGGGAGCGGAGGGTGGCGACGAAAGCGCATCAGAAATTAATAATTTAGCATGTAAAATTTAACGAACAAAGTAGATCGGCGGCGTCTAACGCGCGGAGAAGGCATGACGCAGGCAGAGGCTACGGAGCGTGAGATAGAAAGTTGATTGAACGATGTCATCGGATACTATCGTCCAGAGCGTAAATATAGGAGCAGCAATGCATCGCAGCGCTACTTGTTCACACATGTCTGCGCATCGACTTCTCCTCCCTTCATTCTTGAGCACCGGAGACTACTGAATTACAAAGCACTCACGCACCCGAGACTGTGTGTAGTAGGGCCGCGTGCGTGTGCGCCACCATCGCGCGGGAGTTATCCGTAAACCCGTGGGAACACCGGCCGAGGAACACGCGCCGCGCCCGATGCGCGCCTTCCAAAGTCAATGGCGAAGGTTAAAATCGCAATGCTGTTTGCGGTGTTTCGAGACATTAGTTGCACGTACACGCTTGCAAAGGCTGCGGCCGGAGCTGTTCCTCCGCTCCTCCTCGGCTTTTTTCGCTAATGCACCGAGGCCTGGCTTATTTATTACGTAAAAGCTCTTGCTCCGATCGACCCTGGTAGTGACCGTCTCAAGAGTGACATTTTCCTTTCCTTTCCCATACGCGTTGACAGGTCGCTGCCGTGGCTCTCCCTCCACATCGGCGCGCCCGTATTTCGAGTCCATTGATTGTTCTATTTTCAAGCATGTGCCTCTCCAATATAATAAATGTGTATTTAAGTCGACTGTAATAAACTGGATGGATTCGCGCAAAAGCTGAATTTCGTGTCCCGCTCCGGTATGCAGTTTTGCCATTTGGAAATTCGAATTTTTGATCTTGTTTTAAAACCGTAAACTAAAAAGACGGGGTGAAATGTTACCGTTGAATATTCTTGTGCGAGAGAGTATGAATATGCATATCAATTTAGCGCGCTTATTTGCGCGTAAAATTTATAAAAGATATTAAATCAACAATAAAAGGAGACACAATATCGTATAAAGTTATTATTAATATGGGTGTGTAGGTGCGCCCGTACGTGCCTCTATAAACTTTATTATTGTAAGTCCGGTGTTCAAGGAAGAGCCGAGCGACATCGCTTCTTCGAGTTGACCCTCCCCCTCTGCCCGTCTGCAGTTACCGATCTACCATCCCAGGAAAATCGGCGCGCCGGCGGTGATAAGCACAGCGGTACGACGGCTTGGAAGAGGAGGGGGTGCGGAGAAATTCGGCCGTCACGCGGAGCTTAAGCAGCCCTACTTTGCTCGCACGGGACGAGTATTGCGGGAGAAACTCGTCGATTTCGCTTATCGTAATGTAATAACGATGCCGAGGCGTGAGTCTCGGTAACCTGGACTTGGTAGTCCGCGGATAAGACTGCGCAAAAAACTTTATTCGCGATGAGGTCGTGCGAATAGACGCAACCCAACGCCGCGAATGGGCAGAGGCCAGCAATCGCCCTTCCATAATTTTCTTTACTCTTGGAAATTCGCTAATTCGCTAATCGTAAATTCCCTGCTTTACATTTTCGTTGTTATTGGAAGTGAATTACTTCTGCGGATGGTTCTCACCCCCTCCATGAACAGCAAGGAGGGGCTACGAGGGGTCGAAACTTTGCGTTTTTTCTCATGAAAGGGATGCTTTTAGTCGTTAATTCGGTATCGATCCAACACGTGTCGTTGTATCTTCGGGCTGAGAGTCGTTATTCTTACGGATTGGTTTTGAGAGGATTCATCCGGGCAATGCCTTCGCGCTCGGTACATCCGTGCACGCATACGGCCATGTGCGTCTCTTTATCAGTGGTGGTTCTCAAAGTGGCCACTCGGTGGCGCTCGTTCGATAAGCCCTGCACCGAGAATATACATAGCGCGAGGCTCGTCCAAGGAAAGCGATCACGCTTAAGTAGGCGTGCTTTCCGCATGACGATGCTTAGGAAAAAACATTTTCTCCAGGGATAGCTATTTAGCCTTATTTGTGTGTGTCCGCCGTTGCGGCGGCTATCACTATTCGTCCGTTGCCTTACACACCTACAACTCTGTGGCAACCATTTGGCCTTAGCTGCTCAAGAATTTATAAATTTATCCAGTTATTTCTTCTTAAGAAATCGAAACGGATTATATCCGTATAAAAATCTCTCGCGTATATTTGCATTATTTATTTACAAAGTAACGATTAAAATATTTATTAAGAGAAAATTGCGTTAGGTTATAAATGTGGCAAACATTAAGAAGGTCGCTAATGAAAAAGTAACTTTGTAGATTAACTTTTCATTTTATTTCAACGATGTAAACTTTAAACACTTATAACAAAATTAGTTTCAAATTTTTATTGGGCTTTTTTTACTTAACGTCTTAATTAACGAAATGGATCAGTTCTAGGAGAAAAAGATGATTTCAGGTCTGCTGCAAGCTAATGCACACAAGAATTTCGATTTTGTATTTGCGGTTTTCCGTTAATTCGCTTTTCGTCTTAAAAACTTGTTAGTACTTGATGTGTAATTTAAATGGCTTTCCAAAATTATAAATAATCGCGCAAGTTTATATATTTATCTATTATTCGAGTTTGCTCACTCTCCTTTTCTCGTATTCTTGAATAAATTAATTTTTCAACATTGGCTAGCACGTAGCAGAACTTCATCAAAGTAATGCTAAATAATTCATTAAAATTTGCACTCTTTTATTTAAATACATTAAATTTTAGTAATTTGTATACGCGAATCAGTATTCCAGTTAAAGCATATGGCGTGTTCGGAATTGCAAAATGGTTAACGTTACCATTGCCGCTGATAGTTGCTCTAAATTTAAAAAAAATGCACAGAATGCCAAAGGTACACCTAAGAATCTTACGACTGAAGAAGAAAAAATGTAATTTAATAGGAACGCCAGGAAAGATAAGGATTTCCCGTGTCTGCCATTCCCCGAATGCGTAGACGAAATTTTATTGAAAATTTACGAACAAACCGATAAGGATAACTAAATTCATTATCGCCATTTTGAAGTTATCCATAGATTTATACTCGCGGACGTGTAATAAACTTCGTACTTAGTCCGAGGATGCAGTAACTTTGCTGCAATGTCGAAGCAAGCGCTCAGGGTCTTGCAAAAACACTCGGACTATTTACAACGGAGTAACCATCGAGCGTACGTTTGTAAAAGAAAGCACGAAAGATGAAGAGAGAGAGAGAGAGGATGAAGCCAAATACGCATTGGTTTACTGGCACGCGTGCAGAAGCGTGCTTATGTGTGGCGTGCCGGAATATATAAAATATAAAGACGAAATCCATTTTATTGGCTAGAGTCACTAGATACTTTTTCTCGCAGCACGACAACCAGTTTTGCTCGCGATCCATCTCTCTCTTTCTCGTGCACAAGCGTGTAATCAAACCGACAAAACGCAGTCACGGGGCTGCAAATGGCGAGAAACCAGGCCGTTCGTGCATACGAGTGTGCATCTAAGTACACGTGTACATAAAGACTTTGCTATAGGAGGATTATGTAAATAGAAAAAACGAAACTCTCGCGCGCCCGACCGAAGCAGCTGTACGTGTATAATCCGAGTATCGCGTTCGAGTTTACTTCACCGCGTCGTCGTACACCATTGGCTTGCGGCAATAGCAAAAGTGGAGATGTGTGCGAACAGGCACGGAAGGGATTTGTTAGTGCGAATATCGAGGGTGAACAATTTTAATGCATATTTCACTTATTCCCCGGCCACCCATGCGATTACTTTTGAAATGCAGTCGCATTGTCATTTCACGAGGCGACACCAAAATTAGCGGCCAATTAATTCCTCCTTTATTGTGTTCGAAGTAAATAATCTCTGATGAATGGGGCTCTGTTCAATGATCGGGTGCGTTTATAACTTAAAACTCGGGTTTATTGGAATATAGACAGACGTTCCTATACTCGGTTCCACGCTTTATAAATGCGAACGTTTTTCCGAGACGACGACGTTTATTCTCGTAATTAGTGGCAAAATCCTTGTACCAGGATGTTCGGATCCCATGAAAATGGAAATAAAAGCTATTATGAGATTTAAGAACAGCTTTTTTTTAATTATTTTCGTAAATTTGGGTTACAATACGTATACTTAAATTTTTAACTGCGCTCTGCTGCATTTAAAAGTACACACAGCATTTACAGTAAATACTACAGAATTTTTCAAATTGGTTAATATATATGTAAACTTGTCTTACCTTTTTCATTGCTATGCATAAGACAATGCCAGCGAAATCTTAATTCTTAACTTGTGTAGAACCGCAAATAAAAGTTAGCGTACGAACGTTTCCGTAGTCATTGATTACAATCGGTAATCAGAATTTGAAAATTCATTGTCAGATCCAAAGTGATCTAGTTAATGAACAATTAATGTATGTGTGTACATAATTACCTAATTGACATATTTCACGTAAAACTGTACATCCAAGGGTTTTCGCTGTTACTAATTACAAATTTACAATTATAAATTATTGACTCATAAACGGCAACTTGGAAAATCAAGGTAAACAAATTTTAATTTAAATAGTTTCGTGCAATTTTGTAAATCTTTAAACATTTAACTAATCAGTTGAGATAATTTTTAAAGCTGATTGTACATTCGTTCTCTTACTTTTAAAAATTGATTTAGTTGTTCTAAGAACAAATTTTCATATGTTATGCAAATTATTATCGCTCCCGCTTCTGAATTATTACTCTCGAGTATTTTTCAATACGCGAAAACAGTGATTGAAAGTGCATCCATCGTGGACTTTTTTCATTAATCTGATAAAACCCCTTTATTATTCATGACTAAAAACGATATTACAGGTAAAAAATTGATTTAAGAGAATAATTTCATAAACACCAACCACCAAAATAAATATAAAACAACTAATTACTTTAAAAATGAAGTAATATTAGAGAATTATACTTAATGAATTTAACTTGTATTAAATTTAAGCTAATAAAAATGAGGTTGAGCTTTCGTATTTTATATTATCAAGAATTGTATTGTATAGCAGATTTAAAATAAAATAATGCCGCGAACGTCACACAAAACCTTATTCTTCTAACTCGTCTTAATCATCAAATATGCTCGAGTTCATATTTAATATGATTTTTGAGGAAATCGAAGCGGTACCCGAAAAGAGTAAAGACGCAAAAGTGCTTTGTAATAAATAATTTAAAAAACAAGCCAAGGTAATTTTATTAGAATATCTTATTAATAAGAAATAGGAGTTATCGCTATAGTCTTTTATATATGTTCTGTCCAGAATGCATCCAAATATATAAATGTTTACAAGCTCGGACATATTGACAAGGCAAACGAGGTTTCGCATTCTGCAACTTACATATACCAACGGATAAAGCAAATAAATTTGATCAAATTTCCAGTGGAATACACGAAATTGGAGCATGCGATGCAAAAATAATTTGCAGATAATCCTAGTTGCGAGCGCTAATAACCTTGCAAATGGTGCTGCAAAGGGAAGCTGAATGTCCTTTATGAAACTTTAACAAAGTGAAGTGCACATTGCTAGTTGCAGAAGAGGAAAAAACTTGGTAAACGCTGGAAGCGAAAATAGTCAATGGGACTTACACAAAGAAAATCGTATAAAATCGTAATACGTACAAAGCTTTCTGCGCGAGCGTTTGACATCTCGGCAGTGGAGAAATCGAAGCGGAACGCCGAGAAAATCACACAGATCCGCAGAGTCGTGTAAGACGCGGAGCAAAACAACGGGGAGGAAACGTAAAAATGTATAAGAAAAGGGAGTAAACTAAGAAACGAAACTCTGTTTGGAAGGGGAACGAGCGAGGCAAGAACAACGAAAGAGCGATGCGCGATGAGGAGTGGGCCGCCGGCGGTGGGGGGGGCAGGCGTCGAGGCGCGGGGTCGGCGGCCGTTTATTGTTAGGTGCAGCATTCGTGTTCTAACACACACGCGAGCGCACACACGTGCGGCGCTGTCCTGCGGTAGTGCCTATAGTAGAGGCGGCTCAACATCGCGGCCGAGTCCGGCGACGGCTCTATAGGGCCGTGCGTCCCGCTCCGATCGCCCCACGCCATCGTCACACCTGGACGGGGGAATGCTATGCGTGCGTGCGCGACGCCTTCCATCGAAATCAAAATCACGTAGAAACGAGAAAAAGCGAAGAGAGGCCCGCGCTCTTATCGATATTGACTCGTCGACCCGTCCTGCGTTTCTGGCTTAACTCCGCCTCGTCCCTTCGCTCTTGCACGCGTGTCGAGTAACTGTTATCTCTAGTTTACACCACGATTCGGCTTGTAAAGGGACCCTCGCGCCTGTGAACCGCAATTTGGCGACCGACGACCCACGATTTCAATCCTGCGCGATGGTTTCTCGTCGCTTTCTCGAGGCTCGAGGTCGAGAAAGTTTCGGAAATCGTAATTAAATGCGCGAGCCCCCGAGCCAACTACTCTTTACAATATGTAGCAGCTAAGAAATTAGTCGCGTTACTTCGCGGAGGGAGTAGAAAGCAGCGGATAACTTTGCGTTTGATTATCATAAAACAGCCATTATATTAGAAAACAAGATCCCTCTCGGCGACTGCGTCACAAACTAATCTCAATAAAAATTTCAAAATGCAGCAGCAGCGACTGCTTTTTAGCTCTTGCGCGCTTATTTATAGCGTTAATAGTTGCGTCTCGCGACAAGTTGGGTGGGTGTGCGCGCGCCGGCTCTCGAAACTTTTCGAAAAGGTTCCTTTCATTTAGGAAACGAGGGACCAACGAACGGCTGGAGCTCGAGAAGTGCGGTGGGCACCGTTTGCTCGTTTGGAAAATTTGAATAACAACGGCTGAGGCCTGCGCGCGTGTGTCCTCGTATCCATATCCGAGGGACGCGCGAGAGGCAAAATTGGCGCCCGCGGGCTGGCGGGAGAGGGAATATCGGCGGCGCCGTGTTCCTCCGGGTTTTTGTACGCGTACGAGTTGCGCGCGCGCAAGGTGAGCGATCGAGTTACGGAGGTTGACAACGACGACGAGGCCTAGCGATAACGAAAAGAATTCCTGACCGGCTGATTCATCCCGCGCGAGTGTGACAGGCCACGACGACGACACGACGGCGATGGCCTCTCCGACCCCACGAAGCTGTAGTTAGTTGAGCCTCGCGCGCTCGTTGTACGCCTTCGCTTTTCGCTCCCCCGTCTCTCTTTCTTTCACTTCTCATAATGTAAGTCATTTAACTCGTTAAAAATAATAAAATGGGATTACACCGCGGGTTTCGCTCGCACGGTAACAGGGTAAGACGAGGACTTCGTGCGAATCGGTCTCCGAGATTTCCCACCGTTAGCTTGAATGGGAGTTAATAAAGGGTCGCGTGAAAAAGCTACGCTGGCGTGGGCCCGTTTAGCGAGACGTTTTGCATCTCTCTTCGTCCGATTCGTTGCAGCAAATATCCTTCATCACGACAGATTTGCTCGATTTTAATATACTCGTGCATCTGTGGTCTGTCTGATTGAATACTATTGTTGGTTGCTGGATTAATTCACTTCCTTTTGCTAATACAATAAAATTTATTATCGATTAACGTGCTGTTAGCGTTTATTCCGTTAAATACAGTTTTGTTGTAGAATTTATATTATCTTACGATTTCAATTCAATGTATTATTTAAATTAATAGAGAATTTTTTTAATAATATTTGGGTAAGTAATTTATGTGCATTTGTAGGATTGGAATTGAACATTCGAAATATTTTCATCAATAACTTTAAACGGAGAAATACATAACCAAATATTATAATGTGATATTGCTTTATCCGAGATGAATTTTGTAAATAAAATTTTCTATTTGCTTAAAACTCATGAAACAGAAGTTCAATTTGTTATTTACTCCTGAGAACTCAAAAACGAAGACCTTTACATCCACTCGTTCAATTACTACCCTACTTTTTGTGTAAAACAGAATATAAAACTTAGGAGGTGTTGTGCGAACAAAACTTAAAATTAACAAAAATAATTATTTTTTAATTATTTATGATTCCAAAAATATTTTTGCTGCCTTTTTACAATTTTTTCTTATTCGTCAAAGTTAAAAATAATTTAAAAAGGCTGCTGCTATAAATATTTTAAAAGATACTATTTATCTTTAAGCGTTGCGGCACATTGTAATTTGTCAAATCTTTTATCAAATCGTAAATAGTTTTCAATGTTACCAAAGTAAAAAAGGAAAAAGTCGTTTAAAAAATTTATAGGATAAAAACAGAACTTATTTTACAACTAGCTTTTTAGTTGTTTCATATTTCTTGCGGTTAGAAGATCTTTAGTTGTAAAAATCAAATGACTTTATGGAAGTATGCAGCGGTTTTATGCAAGCAATTTCACATTAAGTAAATACAAACTTTTTATTATTCAATTTATATTACACACAAGACTCTAAAATATTCTTTATATCAATAATATTTATTTATTCTGTTTTTGCATTTGCGCAAAAGTTTCAATCTAATAAGTTTTCGCGTGTCATTTATAAATGAAGACTATTATTATCATTATTATTATTTTATACAAGACCGCGACAATTGCGTTCCGCAATAATGTGAAACTTTAAATTTGTGTAATTAACTAACTAATTATTGTGACTCCGGAATACGAAACTAAAAGCGCAAGAATATTTCTAATACTACACAGAGACAATGTAATTACAGTCCATTGCTAAAATAGATTTTCAGCAAATCCAATTTTTTTGTCCCAATCACCGGTGAACTATGAATTAGAGTGACAGTTCGCAGCACGGAGCAAGAAAATGGGTTGCCGGTACTTACTTGGGCCACGACTACGACTAATATTTTTCAGCGCGCAACTTAAAAAATGTATTCAAATATACCTCCACATAGCAGTGTATTTATCAATTTAACGCGTACATTTATCAAAGCGAATGTGCGCTTTAATCTTCTGATTTTATCCATACAGTCAGCAATCGGGCATAACTCGTTTCCAAGGCGCCTTGAAATACTGCTCCGCTGGCAAATCTACGGCGAATCTATTTGGTTCTCAAAAACGCGACTGAATACCTACACTAGCCCATGCGAATAGAAAGATTTTTCATTTCTCGACCGTCTTATCCGGAGAAACGAATTAACTCATCCAAAATACACAGCTTTCGTAGCAAGGCAAGCACGGGAGAGCATACAGGTTGCAGCATTCATCAAAAGATAACTAGGTTCAAAAAATCAGATCAACGGGAAAGCCGCTGGCGTTTTTACGACCGAAAAATGCTGGAAATACGTCTCTGGATGCGTTTTAAAATTTTATAAACAAGCAGTCTTAGAAACTCTTTGGCCATTGTCCTTTTATTCCATCATACGAACCGCCGAAAACAATAAATAAACGCGCACGCGCACCCACATTTGTATGTAAATAAAACGATCTATGCGGTGGTGGAATAAGTCGGGCCGGGGATGCGAAAGGATTTTATTGCGCTGTTTGTACTTTAACTTGATTGTAGAGTGCAAAGGTCAAATTGAAAACTATACTTAGTTGGCTAAATTTCTGTCAAGAACGCGATGTTTTCCAAGCAGCAATGTCTCCCTCAAAATGCAGGCTACTTACTTTATTTTCAGCAAAAACCTGAAATCGATAGATTTAAGTAAAGTAGTATAATTTATTCCGTGTTATTTTCGAGCAAATTATAAAGTACACGTAAGATCATTTTTACGAGGGAGTAATTCCAGAGCGAGAATGGGTACGTTATCGGGGCGCATAAATATGTATATTGTTTTATCAATATCGAACGCTGGCTGACGCTCGACTCTCGTCAACCAAGTATTTCGCTTTAAACCGAAAAAATGGGACCGGTATTGCCGCTCCAGGAAATCACCGGCAAAAAGTTGCCTCCGCGACGATTCAATTTTAAAAAAAATCGCCATATTCGTCTTTCGAGAAGTTAAATTCGACCGGACAATTCATGCGCATAATTTGCACTCTCTTATTGGCAAAAGTATTAATTATTCTCTCGGAATTAACGAGAGCAGTGGCACGAAAGCGAAAGGTTAATTCACTTCTCTGGCAATAATTCGGATGTAAAAAAAATGGAAAAGAAAGTCGTCGGGTCGGGAAAAGCGAGTTTCGGCCAAGGTTCGTCTTCGCTCCGCTAATTAAACAGTGGTAGTGTGCACGCCATTCCCTCCGCCCTCCGCTGAATCAGCATTCGCAGCGAAGGCGCGGTTGCATCTCACCGGCGACGGCGGCGGCGGTGGCGGCGATACTATTCGGAGCGCGCCGCTTATTTCCGCTGGCCTGCGGAATGACTTAAGTGGACTGTGTGTAAGTCCAACAAGATAGCGCTCGCCAAGCTCCGAGAGAAAGAGAAGTCGAAGAGAAGTTCGGAGCGGCGGCGACGTTGCCAGATGCGCCGGTGGCGTCGTGAGAGAGCCAGAGTCGAAGGGCAGCCCGCATCTTGTCGAGAGAGCGTCAACCGGCAAACGGGGCTCTTGGAGTTCCCCGTGCATGGCACAGGCGTCGGCTATAGGTATGGGAGCCTCGCTGAATGCCGACTGGCGCTATTCAATCTCGTTGGGTGCTGCTGCTGCTGCGGCCGCTGTTGTTGTTGCTGCTGCTGCCGCTGCTCTCGTATATGTCGCAGGAGTTATAAAAGCAAGGCCTCGTACGCCGAGCGCACGTGCACGGCTCTTGGTGTGCATGCGGCCCGCGGACGCGTGTATGTGGGCACTCCGTCGCCGGGACCATACGTTGTTGGGTCCTTTCACTTTTTCCGTTATTCAAGGCCTCTGCTTTATTACGTGTGTGCGAGCGAAGGCTTTGCGCGCTCCTTTTCTTCGCCCATTGTTAGCTTGCTCGCTTCTCCTGCCCCTGGCCCGGGTATCGCGAGCTGCTCGCCCTTTGTGCGCGCACTACTAATGTCGCGAGCCTCGTCGTTTTATCGCTGCTTCCGCGCTGCTCGCGCTTTTGGGATCGACTCCGTCGGCTTTGACGATTTCAGGAGAAAATCCACCGCCCCGGTTGTTAGCCAGGGCGGGACGCGCGACAGTTTTATAGCTGGGGTGGGTAGACGCGCGGAATAATGGAAAATTAGCCGAGTGCGATTGTAACGGAATATCCGGGAGCGTCGAATGAAACGAATGAAAATGATAGAGTACTGCTTGTCACCGGGCGGAAGTGAAAGGCATTGAATTTTGAACTTATAATGATTGAAATATGAGCTGCCAAATGAAAATCACGGAGGTCACCACATCATACGGGAGCGGAGAGATTCGGTTAAATTGGACGAGGCAACGGTGATTTTTTAATTAAATAATTAGTAAGCAAATACTTTAATTCATCGGTATGTACTTCCGATGGGGTAAATTAAAGCGATCCATCAATTCATCAATTCGTGTCCTTTGACTGTATTTGAATGAATCCCAAGCATCTTGGGCGGCTTTTATCCGCTCGAAAGGTCGGGTCTGGAGCTTGAAATCCGATTGTCATGTCCCGCAAACTGGTATTTCGTATAATAATCTTTTTATTGGGAAAATCGAGTGTTAATAATATTCGACGTGAAAAACTATTAGCTCGGGGAATGCAGTTAACTGTTGCTGCTTGAATTTAAAGGTTTAAGGAATTCAATAGTATTCGAAGAATGATATCGGGGTTGAATGAATTCCAGAATAGAGGCAAGTAATGCTGATGCGAAGTAGGGATAAGTAGACAAACAGCTCGTATAACTCGCCTATAAAGCTACATAACAGTCGTGTCGCTTGTACTAGTGATGTAGAGCTCTGTCTTGAGTCTGTAATCCAACACCTTTGAGAGTCATTTACCAAAGTAGAAGATTCCATTTTATTTTTTGCTCAATTTTTAATCAGAAATTCAAATGTGGTGGAAAGTGTGCTCAGCGTTTTTGTAAAGATTAAACGTAAACAAATCATTGGGCGCGATCGCGTGGCTTTTAACGTTGTCGAGGGTGGTTAGAAGAGCCTAGAGGGTAGCTTGAAAATTTTCCCGAGTACTCAGAGTTAATGAGCATGCAATTTACGGAAATAATAGTTTGGGTCAACTGATGCCTTATTTTTTTACGTAATAATGTTTCGGAGTTAATTTTTTATAAATGTATAATTGAATAAGCAAATCTAGTTCGCTTATTATTTTGCGTGAACAAAATTTCTGCATAAATATATTTACACATATGTGAACACATAGCATTCAATTGTTTTAAATATAATTATTGAAAATAAGTAACTGCGCGGGGGATTCATTTGAAATTTATTGTTAATTAGCAAACTATGCAGCCGATTCAGCCAAAGTGTAGTGTCACTGGTTTAAAAAATTTATATGTTTACAGCAATGGTAAAATAACGATACGTTTTGGAATTTTATTATAAATTTTATCGCTAACATATCATATCCTTGATTAAAAAAGTGTTAAAAATTGCCTATGGCCTTGGGAGGCATTTTATTGTTTGAAGTTTCAACGCGTTCACAATTAGTTAAAGGAGTGCGTAAAACACGTGATCCTCATGGCAATATATCTTCTTCATTAAGTCAATTAAGATGGTAATTTTGAATGCAGTATATACAATATACATCTAACTGATGGATGGATTATTAGATAATTTTACGTGTAATGCTTTTCAAAACTAAAATTAAAGCTTTATTTCTAAATAAATTATTATAAAATATTATGAAATTGTTATGTTGTAGTCGTGTTAATGCAATAAATTTAATAAAAATTTCCAACACTTTATTGTTCGATCGAAAGTTAAATTTATTCAATAGAATATAAATCTTATACCGTTTCATCATATATTATCTAAACGATTCATTAAATTCAATTAGAAAATTAAAATGCATTGTATAAAAATGTATATATAATGTTATTATAGTAAAAATTATGTAGTTTAGCAGTTTCAAATTAAGACAATTATTTACTAAATGATTTATAGCCGAACCAATGCCAACTCGTAAATTCACAAAGGAAATTAAATATGTGAGTTTAAGGAATGAAACTTCAGTTGAAACTTGAGTACAAACTCATGTTCCACTCGAGAACATTTGTAGAAAACTGTTATTTAAACAGTTATATTTTTTTTTATTTCATGCTTCAATAGTTAAATAATGTCGCCAAGCACTGTTTGCATGATTTTCAAATTATTTATATTAGTATAAGTTTCATCAATTCAGCGACTTTTTTTCTTTCCCTTTATGCCCTCCTATTGAAACCTTAACTTGGAATAACACAATTAGAGCGTAGAAAATTTCTAGCACGTAAATACGTTTACATACAGCGATAAATGGATGGTATGTTAATATTTAACTAATTCTGTACTTAGGAGTACATGACGTTCTTCTTTATCTTAATTGGTTTTAAAAAATCCTTATTTTCCAATTACTTATTTGCAAATAACAACTATTACGTTTATCGACTTATGTACAACAAGCTTGTTTTTAAGAAAACAATTTAGCCAACTTTTATTAAAAATTATCGTAAATCTAAATATTTATAATTAGATAACAATAAAAGTAATTATATTGTTATATGTGCACTTGAAAGCAAATAGCTTTAACAAACAATATCTGTAAATTATTGGAAACGTATTTAAATAATGCAAGCAAGACTTGGATCTTAGATTAAAAATAGATATTTACATAGTTTATTTAATTATTGACATTTCTGTACATTGCAAATGTAGAATAGTTCATATTCATTTTTTCATTATATTCTTCCATTATTTTATAATTTATATAATACATGTACACTTAGTAATATATTTTATTAATAATCAAACTTTGTCTTCCAAAAACTTTACGTAATTATTCCGCGATGCTATAAAAAAGTAAAACTAAAGTAAAAAAATAAAACTTATTATTTAGAAGCAATGCGATTGAACTTGTTATTCAGTGTAACTGACTTTACTATTGATAACATTTGTTTATGACGAAATGTAAATTAAAAAATGAAATATATTTTATTTCATTTAGTGCAACAAAACTTGTTTCAATTTGGTGCATGCAACGATAAAAGAAATTTTATAACAAATTTTATATGAATAAAAATCAAACACTTTTTATAATAAAAATGTTTATTTGAATTTATTGCAGACACAACTGCGACACAAATCATAATTTGTTCATAATACAATGTATGTCTTATGAAATAGTTATTATCGCAGATTCTACAACTTTTATTGTAAATCTAACACTAGCAACATCCGATAATAATCTTACAGATTTTGAAAACTTCACTTTTTTCCTTATAAAGTACCTTGGAACGTTGCATAAAATGAATTTCGATAAACTCGAGCTTAATATAACATTCAAAAACAAAAAATTTGTATTAAAAAGCCTGAAATTTTTCAGTTCTAATTTAATATAAAGAGTTTCTTTATATTTGCCACAATTTATTTAGAAAATGTGAAAGTTTTTCTAAACTGTTAAAATATTTGAAACTTTGTAGAATGATGGATCATCATTATATGCTATGTACATATATTTCTATTATTGCGTAAATCCTATTTTATAAATATGGAATAAGAGTTAGTATTAGAGACGAATGACTTTTCAACGTGGATTTCTTTACTTTTTGAATGCTGTGTTAAGGATATAGTTTTTGCACGAAGTTTTTCTTAATTATTCTACAGAAGTAATAACGTGCGAAGTGTAAGATTAAAACAGACTTTTTTGTATTATATACGTCGGCGTAGATCCGTCTTCTTCTTCTTCTTCTTCTTCTTCTTTTTTTTTTAAGTAATTTTAAGGAGATGTAAAAGTTCAACTTTTACTGCTACACCGTTTTACTGATTAAACATTGAATAATTTATTTTAATTAAAAAAATACGTCTTATTAAGTCAAATTTAAATAAAAGTTCCATGCATTTAACCATGATTTATCATTTGAAAACATTTGAAATATTCCAAGATTAAAGAAAGACTTCGAAACCACCTAAACAAATACTCTATAACAGAAAAGGAGCTCTTTGTTTGTTGTAGTACTACAACGTGAG
This sequence comes from Platyscapa corneri, assembly GCA_018907185.1. Lineage (NCBI taxonomy): Eukaryota > Metazoa > Arthropoda > Insecta > Hymenoptera > Agaonidae > Platyscapa > Platyscapa corneri. The sequence continues at coordinate 5,388,905 of JACCHW010000011.1, read as the reverse complement.
TATTGTCTTTTTAAAATTTAGATTACAATAAAAAAAGGAAACAGTAAATAAAATACGGCTTCGAATGATAAGATCTTTAGCTTTACAATAAACCAAACTCAAGTTGTGTTGTCGCGTCAAAACCTTAATGCTACGGGTGTGAAAATGTATTCAATAAAAAGAAGACTTGTTAAGCTTTTTAAAAATACTTGTAATATTAATATTTATTCTGCCAATATTATCTGCTTATACGATAAGAACATTACAGCGAGCAATTTATTAGGATAATCTAATATTAATATGCACACGTAAAAGTACAAATGGATAATATCTATTTAATTAGTAAAAGCAAATTAAAAAGTTGAAGCTATTTTATAACTTAAGATCATAAAAGTGAATTATAAAATTGGATGCTCGGAATCAAGACTAAAAAATGAATAGTATAGTAAAAATAATAGTATAACCTCCGCGTCAGACGTATATAGTTCGAGTCGGAAGATTTTCTATCCCAGATCTTATTTACAAGGCATTATGAATTACTATATCGATATAACCGATAGTGTGAAAATTGCAATTAGTATAATACAAAATTAAAACTTTAAAAGCAACGAGTTTCAATAAAAAAATGTAATCCATTAAATTGAATTGCGCGGAGACATATTTCAAATCTTAGAACTAGATTTATGAATCAAAGCATGAAGCTTTAGATTAAATTTAGCCTCCGATTGCGATAAATTAAATTATTCGCAATTCAAAGAAAAAATATGCAGACAGTGGATGAAGATACACCGATCATGGCTGATCAGCCGGTACTGGCAAAATAAATTACCAATCGGCGGGTGCTGACGAATCGAAACATTTTCAATTCGAGCGATCACGAATCGAAATCGATGGGCATGATGCTGTTTAGCGAGGCGCCTGCGTTTGACGACGACGCGAGGCAAGATCGGAGGATTTCGTGCGTTGACATGCTTGAAATACGCATCGCCGCGTGGGTAAGTGTGGAGGAGATGATAATTAAGGAACAGACGCTGAACATCGGCCGGTGTAACGGTCACACGTAACACTTGCGCGCGCGCAAACCCACAGGCGGATCCGGAGACGCGGAATTCTCAGCGCGCGCTTACTAACACAGCACATTAACCGCTTCTTCTCAGCCTCGAAACCGCCCCGCCACGTTGCCGCTCCGCTCCTGTAACGAGAGAAAAAATATTCCATTTCAGCGTGGATCTTTCGTTGGGCGTGCTGGTCACGTTCGTCTTCTAAACATAAGGTACGTGCCGTCGTGTACAACCCCAAAGCTTAAGCTTTGCTTGACTACCTGCCTGCTCTCCTTCAGTTGAGGCATTCGTCGTCGTCGAGTCGCACGTAGCCGTGAATGCGTCTTGCACAGCAAAACGCGGGGCAAAAGCTCCTGTGGGCGAGAAAGAGAGGCACTTGTAAATTGCCTCAACGCAAATCTGATCCGAATAATCTCTTTAATTTTCTCTCTTGACAAGGCGTCATACGAGCACTTAACCCCAAAATCTAATTACAAGCCAAAGTAATAATTGTTTGCACTTGAGCGCATTATATTAAAATTAGCAGCTCTGGAGCGGTACGTGGTGGTGCGTGGATGCAACACCCGAAACAGCTTCCGACGAAAAAATGTCATGGCTCCCCGGGAGTTGAAGGGGCTTCGACTTCGTGTCTACAGGTGTGTCAGAATTCACGCTCGAAATTGAAAAATCTTTAACTCGAGTTAGAATCTTATGAATAACCGAACCTGCCTTTTCTTCTTGATTGAAAGATATTATTACAGGATTTTTTTTGTTTGCGATGCATCCATCAAAATATTGTTTTAGTTACCGAGCGCGTTCAACGTAAACGTTATAATTAGAATTCGAAACCCAAATTTAAAGCACGGAAATTGTGCTGTACAAAAAAGTCGATAGTTTGAGCTAATAGGCAGGGTTGGTTTTTTTAAATTACCACCCGCGCGCGCGCACTCACACACACAACGCATTATGAGAAAAATGGGTCGGGTTTTTTATTTTGAGGTATCTATCTTTGGAACTTGTTGTTTTAGTACATTATTTATATGTTCGCGCACATGCTTTTCCGCACATAATCATTTTATAGAAAAAAACCATTTATATGTATATATATATATATATATATATAAATATTTATTGTATAAAAACAATTTTTTATGTAAACATGGTTATATACTGAAAAGTATATATACGGACATATAAATAATGTACTAAAATAACGAATTTCAATGATACCTTATTTTATAATAAAAAACGTGAAACCATTTTTCTTCATATGAATAACAGTTACTTTCAGTTTAGTTAGAACGAAAATTCTCCATTTTTCAGGCTGTTTTGATCTTTTTGCGCAAATGATATTGTTATCCGTGGAAAACAAAATTTTTAGTTAACAATGTTTTATTGTAAATATTTTTATTAAATCATAAAATTTTCTATATATTTATATTAATATTTTTCTAAACAGTTTATAATCTTGTAGTCTACAGACTTTTTAATAATTTTGATAAATACAGTTTGAACTATTGTATAAATTATAACACTTAAATTACTCCATAAACGGATCGATTTATTTACGATAAAGTATATTTTTCTCGATAAACTTTTCCAATAGTCTTATCTAAGAGCTTCTTTATCTACTTATATATATATATATGTATTCGTAATTTTCATAATTATCTACGTTAACGTCGAAAAAATTCAGTAAACTATAACTAGAGTTCAATATGAAATTAATCCTTGGCTTAGGATTTAATTAACTTTTTATTTATTTTGTTTTTTAAGTATTTATTGGTAAAGAGAAAAATCAATTTTAAAATTAATTGTACATAAACTAAGGATTTTTATCGCTTATGATAGTTTTTTTTTTATAGAAGTTATTAAAGATTGCTGTTGATCTTTTCGGAGAATTTTTTATTATGGCATAAAGTGCCGACCTTTTGGACCTCTGCGCCTCTGAAAGCGTGTAATATTTTAAAATTGTTAATTTTAACACGAGAAAAAGTTTTTTTTTAATTTATTTGCAAAGTTTTAACGTTTTTTATCATATGAGAAAATTTCGTCGGCTTGATGGATCGTATAACGAGTGAAGTCAATATATAATTTGTTAAAATTCGTATAATACAAGAAGAGTTTGAAGAGTTTACCGGTACAAAATGAATACAAAATGAAAGGCTCGCGAAATATTTTAAGTTCGAGGTTTGTTAGGAATATTAAAGAAGGCTTATTAAGAATCAACAGATGAATATTATCTATCTTGATATCGCGCGTGCTCGAACATTTATAGCTCCGTCTTTAATTACTTTTAATTACTACGTTTAAGTAAATTTAAACGCGATGCGGACGTTCTTTAAATTCGCAATCTTGCCAACGTAAAAGTAAGCCTCGTATGATAACATTACATCAGAGTTCTCCAAAGAATGCAATGACTTCGATATTTTATTTTCGAAGTTGCGGAATATATCCAAGATTTGTTGCTCACTCGGACACAGCAGTGACTTCGCGAGTAATATCGCATAAGTATCGCGAAAACTTTGCAAAATTTTTGCAAAGTCTCCGCCGAGTGGACGCCTCTGTGTAAAAGTCTCCAAATGTCTTTTATGTAAAGCGATTCGATCACGTAGGAGCAAGTAACGAAACTCGAACCGAACTGGAATGACTTATGAAACAGAATCCCTTATTCTCCTGCGGTTTTCCCCACTTTCGCGATTGCAACCGGAGGGTCGTCAGGGGCAGGCGTTGGGAAAGATGTGTCACTTGCATCTATCGATATAACTAGCCTCAGCCGCCCCCACCGCCGCCGCTTAATCATGATTCATTCAGAAATATATGTCCGGTCGAAGTATATGGTTTACGTTACGTGTAGCTCATCGTAGTAAAAGAAATCGAGAAAGTTGGTGGGAGCGGGAGAGATAAGGTTTGTTCGTGACGTAACTAGTCTCGTTCGTGGAAGCTCTTTTGGCTGACTCAGGTATAAGGGCGTTGGTGTATGTGAGTCGGACAAGAGCGAATGCGGTGACGTCATGCATTCGTGTGCAGCTTTTCTCCTTGGTGAGCAGCTCGCATGATTCTTGATCTCCCTGCAGTAAAAACAGCTTCCATCGCCACGGAGTAAGAGATTTCTCGGACTTCCTCGCTCGTGCTGACTTCGTTTTAAACCGCCTGCGTGTGAGACCGATGTTTGCGCCCGATCTAATAACTCGGTAGTTACTAATTTTTTAATCGCACCTACCAATCGTGCCCAACCACTTTTACGTTCGCACTTTCGTCTTTGTCTCGCGGACCGTCCTTTTTATAATAAATTCAGGTATCTAAGGTAGGAAATTGTTTTATTAATGTGCGGCAGCTTGGAATGAGGCCATCGGGCAGAACTATATAAACCAGTGCATTAATTTACCGCTGCAATTTTTTATACAGACCATATGAAACGAACAAATACGCGATCTCCGATTGAACGTGAATACTAAGAATCATGGTATTTATACGACGTGTAGATTTTATTCGTAATATTTTATTCAAAACGAATATCAAAAGATATTTTTATTTTATTGCATTTGGTATCGTTGCTAATTGTTTCTTGTATTTTCTAAATATATATTACGCACCCAAGTGTGCAATGCGATATAAGAATGTTTTTCAAACTATGAAACATTTCTGTTATTATTGCGAATCACATTTTATAACGTAAAAGTTGAATTAAAAATATGAATAAATAAAGGGCTGTGCATTTAAGAAAATATTAATCATATACTTATCGTTTTTCAATTATATATTAAATACAAAAATACTCTATCCTCAAATTTTGAGAAAAATTGAATTTAATCAACTGGCGTATAATAAGGATATTTAGGAATTCACGTCAAAAATGTAAAATATAATATATTTAATTATTCTTTAATATTCTTTATATTATTTTATAGCATTTATAGTATTAATAAATTCAGCATTTTTTCGTTTAATCAGTTTTATAAAATATGAATTATGAATGTAGAAAGTACTAGATATATTGAAAAGTGAGAGAAAATTAATTTATTAATGAAAATCTTTTAATTGGTTACAGATGTATCAATTCATATTACGCACACGTTTACTTCATATTTAAATTTTCTGTCTATTAATTAAATAATTTTTGGATATTCGAATGTCATGTATACTCAATATAAAAAGGTGACCAGAAAGATTATTAAAAAAAAAATCTGTATGTTTTTTGGAATCAGATGACAAAAAAGAAATTAAGTGTATGCAGTTCTAAAAAAATCTTTTTAATTTATCTACCAAACATAGTGCTGTATATTTAATCTATAACTTAATCTTTAACATAAACTAATCGATAAAAATTATACGATATCGTAACTTCAAAAAGGTTTCATTAATATAATTTTATGTATATTATTTTTCATTAAATAATTCTGTAATTTATCGTATGTAAGACTGATCTGTAAATTTTGTAAAAACAAAAACATGTGAATCAGATATTGGTCCAATTAGCACGTAATCCAAATCTGATCGTGTTTATTCGAATCCAAAAAATAGTTTTTTTTACATTACTATAAACGAACTGGGTTTGTTTCTATTCAGTTAGCAAACGATGTTGATAAACAATTATGCGTATAAATTAATTATTTCAAATGAGAGTAAGACTAAGTTGTTTAATTTAACGCGATAAGTAGACATTTAAAAATTTAAAAGTAATATGGTACTCCATAAAACTAATAATTGTAACAAAGATTTCTTATAATTTTGAACTAAAACTCGAAGAGTTATATCTTCAAAAGTAATGACAATTTACCAAAGCTAATAATAGAATGATACTTTATACTGATTCCAATATTTTGGGTCATTCAATTGATGTATGATACAATCTGCTATGAATGTTCTTAATATTTTATTTCTATTACAACATTGCGATTTATATTACTTTTTGAATTGTATTAAAATAAAGGCTCGATAATTTAATTGAAATTAAATCCACGATTTTTACTTCAATTTGAATTATAGTGTAAACTTCATTTGTAATATTGTAAACAATAACTAATAAAACTTTGTATAATAATGAAATAAGTTACGTTATGAAAAATTGAAATATATTTAAAAAATATGTGTTATACTGCGAAATGCGCAGCATAAAACATTTTTATTATACATTGAAATATATATTAAAAATTTTAATTACGTAGTTTATACAGTAATGAATCGGTACTAATCTTCATTTACTCAGAATTACAAATTAATTATACTTTATTAATTACCGAGTTTACACACGTACACAGCCGTAGGTACTAGCAGGCATATGGACGTAAACATTAATTTATAAATAAAAAATGTCAAATGAATTTCAATTATTTTTTAATTAACAATTTCACGATCAATTGTATACATTTTTTCACGTATGAATAGGTGTGATCTTTTTCAAGGAAAGTTAATATACTTTATTTAGACTCGACTGCGACCTCGCGCTTTATTAATATTTTTATCGATGTTTTTCTAGTTTTCTCGTAAAACAATACAGTCAAAGTGAAACTACAGAACTTTTACTTTATAAACTTTTGCACAGTGTGCACTATGCAATAAAATAAAATTTTATTCAATAATTTCTTGATTCAGTAATAATTGCAAAAAATGAAATTGTTAAATTATAATATTATAAGCTTCGATAAACGACGGCAATATGAACAAAGATAATATAACTCGATGCGAATGTTATGGAAAAATTAATAATTTTGTTCACCGTTTTTCTTTTGATAAGTTTTAGGTAAAAACAAGCCTGCGCCGACTGAACTCTAATCCATTCACCAATATTTCAGTTAACATAAAACTTCATCTTACTACTTCTTTTTAAACGGCCAATCGATCATTTATCGAAATACTATTGAGTGTTAGATAAAATTAGAATTATAAGGCGAATAGTGAAGGGGTATACGCGTACCAAATAAACATTACAGGAATTTAAATAAATTTTAATCGGCATTAACGTAATTTTAGACACTCGACGTCTAAATCATCAATTTTAAGTTACCAATCTAATCTAATCTCAAAATATTAGCCGTAAACAATACGTAATCTTTTGAGTCTCGGTTATTCCTCTTACGTAGTAGATGACACTGCAGGATTTCGTGCGTAATATCACGGCGGCTATTTCGTTAATAAGATGATACCTACAATATGAGAGGAATAAATAAATATGATAATTAAGTAGAGGAATATTGATTGCACTTCGGAGTCGGTCCTCGTCGAGCGTCGCGTAAAGCGTTGAACCTTTAGAGTATAAAAATTTTGACAGAAGCAGGGATTAAGCGCCTCGCGCCTATTATCGAGCTCAGCTCTCGCACGTCAAAAGAATTAGGTCATAAATATAACGACACTTTAAATTTGTTTAATTCGCTTGGTCTTTGTAAAGCGAGGAATGTAAGTAACGACCCACGCATCGGGGAGTGACTCACTGACTCGCGTAAGGGAAGACGCGAATCTCCGCTTTTAATTCGTAAAAGGAAAAAAGCGGCATATACGTAGCCCGGAAGGAGACTGGTAGCGTTGAGCTGGCAGTAACATTGTTGTGTTGTGCCACTTTTCCGAGCCTTGGCGGGGCGCTTGCACGCTTCCAGAGACCAGTAATGAGCTAAAGTAATGGAGATTGGTGTACTTCAGAGAGATGAGGAGATTCCGGCTTATTGCTGACCTGGCTACTTCTCTTTCTCCCTCTCTCGCTCTCTGTCCCTTCTCTCGAGCTCGTTTGGCCGCGTGCGGGACGTATTCGCGCTCACCAACACCTACGCTCGCTACTCGGCGTCAATTTAAGTGAAAGGTTGCCGAAAGATTGGTAGCAGTCGACCGACCGAGAGAATTAGAGAAAATAAGAGGGAAGGGGAAGAAGGGGTCAGCCGTAGTCACGATATATAGAGAAGGAACGTTAAAACAATCAGGCGAAAGGTCGAGAAGAATATACGTGTAAGGCCGTCTAACCCAACTAACAACTCATTAATGTAAGTAGTCGAGTGGCCAATAGTTATTCGGGAACTCGCGTGCTCGGGAGCACATAGCAATGTCACACGGACGCCGCACACACGGAGCCAATGAGAGGAGGCAGGGGAACTGGAGGCCATTCGCGCGCTACGAGATCCTGGACAAATTGTTCTCGCAGTAATTAGATTACATGCTTTCCAGAGCAGCAGGAGATGCTATGCTGCCGCTGTAAAATGTAACTGCGATAAAACTCGCGCGCAGTGACGCACCTACACTCTGCCGTCTCCCCTTTCACGGTATTGTGTGCGTGTGGGTGGGTGAGTGTCGCGCAAGCGTAAAAAGGAATAAATTTAGAGGGCTATTGCAAAAAGTTGTCGGCGGAGCCGGAGGATCGACCAGCAACAATTTGCGAGCGATGGAAAAAACGAGCGAGACACGCGCCGGCGCGAGCTAAATTAAACTCGAAAGTTTCACAAGGGAGCAAGGGCGTGGAGGCTTAAAGAAGAGAAAAAAGCCGAAGGAAAGGGAGCGGAGGCTTAACGGCGGCAAAAAGCCGATGCGTAGGACGGCTGCAGAGGGAAGGGGGGAGGGGCGGCGGCGGGCAGGGGGCTTCGGTGCAAAGGAAAAGGGGGTATTAGCGGCTCGCGAGCGCGAGTTGGAATCGATCGCGAGCCCCCAGGCGGATACAAAACGAGCCACAGACTAGGGGCGCACCCGTGGAAATGCCTAAGAGAAATTCTTCGACTACTAATTGAATTTCCTCTAATTTGATTTCGCGGTGCGCAAATGTCGGAGTGCCAAGGCGGGGACCGGTGGCGCCGCCGCACCGAGCTTCTTCGGATAAACGGTGTCGGTGGGAGTCTCTTGTCTCTTTTTTCTGTTTTTCTCCTTGTCGCTTATCTCCCGTTCCTCTCCTCGGGCTCGTCCTCTTCGTTTTTCTCTCGCCCCGGTTTTCGTGACGGCGGAAGGCGGCGGTCGGGCGGTAGCACCCGATGCTCCCCGTCTTGATGAGATGGACACAATGCGCGCACCGCGTCGCCCGTTCAGCTGTTTGCGTCCATATGGCGCGCCACTTGTTGGCGATGGCATATTGCGGTATATGTTGACTATTGTGTTTCAATTTGCTTATAACGTTTACCAATGCTATATTATCACTGGTATCGAGCCCCGCGTTGACTTAGCGCTCGGTATGGCGGCCCGGGGATCGTAAAAGGATTGTTTAGGAAGTCGGTCAACGCGAATGGAAATTATTAAGTAAGCCGGAGGATATAATGTTTTCAGCGCGGGATTTTGTTTGACAACGCGCCAAAGTGGAATTAGTCACATAAATAATTTTCTGAACATAGTTGGATCTGATAAGGCGCTAATGACGTTACGTTCTAAATAGGCTGTAGACGTGTTGATCGATAAAAGTATTGCATTTCTAAGAAAAATTTATCAATGAGTCCCTGGCAAGGAGGGTTTAAAAATTTGAAATTCTGATGAGCTGTTATCTGTAATGGCATTAATTATATCATCCGGCATAATTTGCGGCACGACAAATCATGTGCCCAGGAAATTTCTACGTATTCTTTGATAAGTGTGGAGAACAAAGCAGTAATTTTGTGGCTTTGGTGTAAACAAAGATGTGCCTCGAAATCAGATTAACTTTCAATATACGATGGTACAGAGTTAATCTTATTGTCGTGCAATTTTCGTCAAAGTCTCGGTTTATTTTCTGCTTAGCATAATTTGCAGATCAGATATACTTTTGCATTTATTTAAAAACATTTTTCATTCTCCTTTTTCTTTAAAGCGTACTTTTACTCCTAAGTATTGAACAAGCAATTTTCCACGCAGAATCTTCATTTTTTCAACGATTCTGATCTGCGCTTTCATAAAATTATAAATTTAATAATTACATTATAATGCGGCGAAAAAGAAAATTAAAAAATTTCTAAACTTCGTTGCAATTATAAGCGCGCCAAAGGTCAAAATTCGAATTACTTGACTTTTTAAAAGTTAGTCAGAATTAGTCCGCCGCATCTGTTATGGCTATTTATTAAATTTTCCAATTTTTAATTCGAGTATGAATATTTTATTCAATTACGAAGTAGGAAGGCAAATTTATAGGGGATTGTTTTTAAAATCGTCGCACTGGAAAATTTCAATAATTTACTTTGTGTGTCTGCAAATCTTCAATAATGTATAATCAAATTTATTATTTAATTTCGCATAAGAGCTTCTCGAATCACCCACAAAAATGCCCACTTATCGAAGGAGTAGAAATATTAATCGATACATCCATCCTATATTGGAACATTGGATGACACTTTAGGTCGCTAATGTGGGCTAATGTCCCTTGTAAAAACTTGAAACTCTAGTTAGCGAACAATTTTGCTAAAATCACACTGTCACTACGAATTTCCGGGTTCATATATATTTACCTCCGTCGTAGTTTAGGAGCTTGAGGTCTTCCGAAATAGAAGTATCTTAGCCGTAGGCTCTGTTCTCGGCGCCGGAAGAGTGCACTCGAATTAGTCTCTCCTAACGCCGTCGAAGATCGTTGTTGATTGTGCGCTTCTGTCTCCTTTTCCGTTTGCACCGAAGAAGTGGGTGCGGTTGACACCCGCGTTGTGGCTGCGGGCCCGTTTTTACCTTAAATATCTAAGTCCACACTACGAATGAGGTTTGTTGCACCTCAGTTTTTTAAATGGAATAGCATTAGTATGCACCTCGCCTTCTTTGAGCATATACTCCTTTTCATTTTCATTTTTTCACCTAGTTATAAAGAACGAAGCCAAAAAATATGTACCCCTGAGTCATACGAGCGTTATGCAATTTTATGAGGTACTTTAATAATTATTGTTATAGAAATTCTGTCGCCTTACCTAAAAAATAAATTAAAGTATTTTTTCAAGTAATTATAACAGTATCTAATTATTATTATTAATATTATTATTATTTCTCCGCTTAAACGTAAGGCTTATTTTTTCAAGATTAATCCGCTCAATAACAAATCTCATTTTTAAGGCAATAAGCTATTTGAAAAAGAAGTGAAACAAATTAGCTTTTGGATTTATAGCGCGCCAAAGTTAAATTTTAATCTCTCAATATAATTAAGATTGGAGACACTTTAAAATATTGAAAATTAAGTCGCTTATAATGCAATTACTGCTACAGAGTACTTTTGATTTTTTTTCATTTAATATCAACGCGAAAATCATTTTTAGCTTGAGTAATTCATTTTTTACCCTCTTTATAAAGTTTTGTCGCGCATGTATCTGTTTGAATTACGACTTTTATAATTTTCTACTAATTATTAAATAGAATCGTCACTTTCAAATTGTGCAAAACACTCGGTATAGCAAATATTCCTTGCCATCCTACGTCTAAATTTTTCTTCAATTATGCTAAAACGTAATGAACGTACTTTTATATTTATTAAACACCCAACGCTATATATTGAGATCGCATTTACTATTTATTACATTTTATAAACTTATACGCTTAACGATGAAATTAATTCTATGCTGTGTTGTTTCTTGACTACAAAAAATACTTGAATACATTATTTTTTAATTTTAAACTGCTTTAACGGAAAAAGAGTAAATATTGTTTACTTTAAATTTAATAAAGATTTTTGCGAGATAAATTAATATTTAATTGATTGTATTATCAGTTTAATTTTTCGATAATACAGTTCCTCTCTGTAAAACTTTTATACAAAATTCAAGCTGTAGAAATAATACAAAATTGAATTATAATAAAGAATTTAATTTGAGCAAAATTCGTAATAGATTTTCTGTTTTTCACACATAATTGCGTTTAAGTTCTATTCACAAAGCTAGTGGGTTTAGTTTTTTAATGCTATATGTAAAGCTAATTTTATTAATCAATAATTTTATTTATGCAAGATTATAAAAGAAAAAGGTATTGAATCATGTTGTAGAATAATATAAAAACTGTATGCAGAAACGATTTATTAATTTTCATAAAATAGGAAAATATTTTATCTGAAAATTTCCTTTTTGCAGTTTATTGCAAACACAATTAGCTCTTTATGAAATTACATCGCTATCGTCCACATTACGTATTTTTCTATAAATGCAAAATATTCGACCATTAATATCAAAAGGCGATAGTAAAGTAAAACTACCAGTACTTGGACCGATTTCAGTATCCGATAGTTTAGCTATAATTTGCAGAAAGGATTTGTTTACGTTTTAATGAAACACTGTCAAATGTTTGATGTTTATTTAGCAATTATCGATGCATTGATTAATGGTATAATATTTATTTAACGAGGAATACTCATCTTATGCTTATCGCTATTTATATGCATTTCGACATTCCATCTAAATAGCTGATTGTTAGTAAGTTTTGAATGAGAAAACTCATTTTATTAATTAATTTTACGCAAACAGAAATTTCCTTTTGCGATATTTCGTGTTTCATTTAATTTATATTGCCCTCGATTGCTTTACAAGTTATAAAAAAGTTTATTTCGGCTATACTATACTGTGTGTTCAGCAGATTGATGAGACAACTTTCGGATTTTTGTATACAATAACAATGTATACCGTGTTAATATTTTATAAGAAGTTAGACAATTTCCAAAGGCAACAGCTTTCAAGATTTTACAGTGGGATTATTTTCTTTGGAGTGCTTTATTTTATAGCTTCAGGGAAAAGAGTAGGAAGAGCGAAGAAAGATTTGTTTTTCACACTTAAGGACAATACTTTTTCAATTGAGTGTTCATGGATAAACTTTTAAAGAATATGGTTTTATCTCGATTCTTTTAGAGCCCAATTTTATTGATATTAGCAATTATTTTCGTTTTTATAATTCGAAGATTACGTTTTATTGAAACACCTGTACTAAAGAAAACTTCAGTAGCGCGTGTGGGAGTAGCTATGTCTAGACGGTAATCAGGAGGTGAAGATGGAAGTCGGTTTAAAAATATTGCATAATTTTTTCTCTATTGATTTTTGACGTAAAAGGCTTTCATACAAACGTATTTTCACAAAAATGTTCGGCCAACTATAGAATCAGGAAAGTGCCAGAAAAATGACTAAAACATCAACAAAATCGGGCTTTCCAAAGATTAATAGTTAAATCAGTAACTATAATTGTTCTGAATGTGTTGGCGAGGAAATATATTTTAATTTCAACCAACAGAGATAAATTTTTTTAACCCAGTGACTTGTTTATTGGTTGATAAAGCATAAATTAGAATTAATCACACCCAGTAAGTTGATTTATTTATATGACAAAAAAATTTGCTAAAATAATTGATATTCTTGATAAATTAATAATTCGATTCGTACACATATTTATAAATTCTGTCGCTTATATCTAATGCATGTAAACTATTTTAATTTATGTTTTTTAACGTGCATATATTTAAAATTTGGTTTTCGTGATTTATTGCAGTATTAAACGCCATCGTCACAAATGCGAATTAAAAGGAAAAATTTATTAAAAACTCATATTTTCCTAAACTCCTACTATATTCAATACGGTTAGTTCGAAACAAAAACTCAATCTTCGTGAAAACTTAACGAGAATAATGCTTGGAATTAATACCCCTTTGCTTGATAAATAGTGCAATTATTACAGAAGCCAAACAAACGCTTTTAAAAGCACATTGAAACATAACCCATTTAAAAAAGTACGACGTATTAAGTGGAAAAAAGTTTCGTGCAAATGTTAATGTGAAGTTTTTCCTTGAATATATTAGCCGTTAACTAATTGATCAAGGCAATTAGGGATTTTCTCCGACAGTTTTTCCCGGGAGTGGTTATTCTTACCTCATTATAGAAAAGTGCGACCAACACGACCAGCTGACAGATAACGATCGCGGGAGCGAAGAAAGAAAGTACGGTAACAATTTGAGGGAAAAATCACACTTCGTTACGGCTGCTTCAGCTCGTTAAGAAAAGTTTCGATTTCTTACTGACGCCTGGAACCAGGATTGACGAAAGCTTACAAAATCACACCATTTTTCTCATCGACGGAACAGACTAATGACAGGCGCGAGCAGCCCCCTGCCGTTCCGGCCAATATGGTGCGAGGAAAAGCCGCATAAATTTCTGGCGTCCCGGCGGCCGCGTCAACACGCGGCTCGTAATGAGAGTTCGTCGACCGCCTGCTCGGGCGGGCGGCAGGGGGAAAGTTGGGGGTGGGCTGCAGGCGTCGATGAGTAACAAGACGATTTCGCGCGGTCGCACGCTCGGTTTATTTTTGGCCGCACCGCCACGTCCGAGTGCCCGCGCCAAGGGAAAGGTCGTAAATCCAGCGCGAATCCCGGAAGACCTGGCAGTCCGGGAATCGGTATGTGCAACCTTGCCCTTCTCCGGGCGCTATTTGTGTCGCCCGCCGTCGCGCGTCGTTGATTGCGAACGCCCACGAGGGTGACGCGGCCAATGCATTAGGGTGACTCGTGCTGCGCTACTTTTTGCCCTTCCCTCGGCATCTGTAGGTATTTATGGAGGGAGAGAGACGCCTGTGTGCTCGCCGCTAATGCATGTTTACGGAGGTTTTTCGGCAGGGAGACGAAAAAAGAGTCGTTTGTCATAAAAGAACTCCTCGCCATATTATGTACGATTTTACGGCAAATGGAACGGCGTGTTATGTCCCCGGGGGTAAATTTTACAGCCTTCAAATTTGAATTTGCCAATTTCTTTTTGTCTGCGCAATATATATGTCCTCCTCACTTCGACGTGCAAAGTTATTTTATTGATAAAGTCTGAGTTTTTATGCTGGCGGATGCTCTTGCTTATCCCAAGAGAATCTTTTTCTCCTGCTGCCCGTTTTCGTTTCCTTCGCTCATCTCCGATTACATTACCGTTGGTTCGCGTGTACGTTACGAGCCTTGGACACGCGTGCATTTCTCACCGGTCATCATGACCTTTGTAAAAATATTACGTTTGTTTACGTTGCGAAAGCGACAGCAAGCGCAACGAGGAGCAGTAAAACATTTACTTAAATGGCCGAGATTGTCATATTTCATCGGCGATGTACGCGCGTATCGCACCGTGGCTCCGTTGCAATCCAATGGGCGAAAATCACGCGAAACACGTTAACGTTTGAGGAAACGCGCCCTTTATTCGCGGATTAAGCCGACCGCTACGCGTGTCACCGCAAGTGTATGCGCAGGTGCAATCAAGGCAGATGGAGTAAATAGATACGCGACGATCGAGGCAGAGGAGAGTGAATAGGTGAAATGGCTATTTAAAAAAACTGTCGAAGTGTTTGGATCTCGGGCCTCAGCCTCGCCACGTGGACGTCTCCGTCGGCGTGCCTACGCTCGTCAACCGAAGGGATTACACGTGCCACACGTTGTCAGCATGTGACACTCCAGTGCGTAATGCCGCTCTCCGCTCGTCACAGCCCTCGTACGTGTCTCGAAATATCAAAACGACCAACGGATCGTTTTTTCTTACGTCTATATTCTAAGATAGACAAATCGGGTCTATTCGTACGTGCCAGGTTACCGCATGCGAATTTTGGAACGTGCGATCTCTGTATCTTTGGTCTTTGGCATCCGAAACACTCCGAATGTTTTGTGCTATTTATGCTACACGACGAAATAAGCGAGGAGAAACGTATTATCCAGATACGCGTGTGTCATGGGAACAATGAATAAATTCGATCATTTTCTGACGATTACTGAACGGCATTACTTTTAACGATATTTACTTCCTTCTGTTAATGCCATTGAAAGCTGTTTTCGACTTTTAACAACATTTTTGAATTTGAAAGAGATTGGAGAAATCTGATTAAAAATACCGTTTTAATTAAAATAGTTGCGTTATTAAAGTTAAAACAAATTGTAAATTCATTTGAAATATTTCGTAATGTTGTAATAACTCTGAAAGAATTCCGACCTATGTTAGTAAAAGATTGTTGAAAGCTGAAAACATTTTTTGTCCTAGAACAATTATTATCCTTTTGTGTATTAATTATTACAAAGCGGTTTTTTAACGATAAATTTAAAATAAATAAAAGACTCGTGCTGGACTACAGGGTAATAAATATTCTCGCAGTATTTTCACCCATAAATATTTATTTAGGTTTATAAACATTTTTCGGCATTCGAACGTAATGTAGAAAATAGCACTCAATTACGATGAGAGGTCAATTGTTCAACACGATATCGATGTGTGTGTGTGTGTGTGTGTGTGTGTGTGTGTTGCATCAGTTTGAAACGCTGGAAAATTGCGCGAACTGAAAAAGTGATTTTTAAAGCAGAGATCCTTACCATGTGCGTGCAAACATTACTTTATAAAAAAATATGTCCGAGCATAATATGTTTATTAACAGTAAACAAATGCCATTTAGTCACCTACTAAACATATGACCCGTAAATAAGTTAACTGCAAATATATTTCTTACACGTTCGTTTTATAGTGCAGTAACTATAATTTTAATTTAACTCCCTGAATCATTTTATAGTGGAGTATCCGACACAACGTCATTTGCGGTTATTCGACTATATTTTGTTTAACTGCCTTTGTATAATATAATATTATTTACAGTAAGCAGCAAAATTCATTGTGCGTAATTATAATATTTTTATGACGAAATAACTTTAAAATATAAACAGGAAAAATGACCCTAAATAAAATATACCCATTTTAATTTACAGGTTGGTATGTAAGTCACGTTTTTCGCAAGCAATTATTTCACATGTTCCCTGCTGGACTATATGTCCCGCGGATAAAAGCTATTTCCTTTTGCGACTTTTTCGTTACTTCTGACGGCAAATAACAACATTTGCATAAAGTATGCGCGTCAGACGACTTAAAATTTCGAATGCTTTAAATATTCGGCGCGAGTACGTCTACGTATTAGGAAAAATTCGCTTTTTCAGAGGAACCGTAGCTTTCCCCAGCCGTTGAAACATAAGTTCCCATCTCCATTTTTTCCATTTACACCCAAGCAGCACTGCCTTGGAATGCGAGACAATTGAAAATATAAATTCATGACGCCGAGTGAACAACGAATCGTTGTCTGCATTTCTATATATTTGCTTTATTATTTTCGGGGCCCGTGCGCGCGCGCGCGACGCAACCCCGTGTTCCATCATCCGTACCTTCGCGGAATTGCCGGAGCCCGAAAAATACGATCGGGATCAAATGAAACAAGGGGTGGCTACTCGTCGGAATCGGAGCTGATCTTGGGTTTTATTCCAGTCGGTTCGCAACTCGGCGCGGCATCAGCAGCGCCGCGTCATCGGCAAAAACTCGGGATAATCTTCGCTCCGGCAGGCTTCTCTCCCCCCCCCCACCCCGTGTCCAGAACGCATCGACAGCACGACGCGTCTGTTAAGCAGGCGTTATTCGGCTCTGGCGTAATCTTATCGCTCGTGCACAAGCGAGCACACAGCGCTACATCTCCATTGTGCGTCCGCACGCATGCAGCTAAGAAGCCGATCATCCAGGTGGGCTTACGAAAATGCGAGAGGCCTGGCGCACATACGGCCGGCGTGACGTATAAGCAGCACACTGCCGCATTTCCAGATCCGCTCGGTGTGCGCATCCGGAGCCTGGGGCTACTTTCCCGCTCTCTCGCGTTCGCGCACACACAAAAACCAGCCACTTACGGGCCGAGTTTGAGCGTGGAAGCCGCGGGCGGGGGGGAGAAGAGCGCGCAGAAATCGTGAGCTCGAGGGGGTGCTCGTGTCCGGGTCGCGTTCACGGGGACCGACGGGACGAAATGGATTCTCGAACTGTGAGTCATCGGCCGCCTTTCGCTCTCTTCACGCACCGGAGAACAAGGACGAGCTCTCGCTGGAGCTCCGGCGATTGGCGCCGCCTCGCCACACTCAGTCCTCGTGCGCTCTCTTGCTCTCTTTGGATGCTTCTTTGCGATATCGTACACATGCGCGCGTAAATGGCGGCAGCGTTTCACAACCCTCCTCATTATATGGATTGTTTTCGGCGCACAGTGCTGGAGGAAATTCGCTTTGTGCGAGGGCTCCCCCTCGAACATTCGGCCCGCGCTGGGGTACGAGAGATGAATACTTTCTTCGGGAGCGTTGCGAAGGGGATTATTCTTTACGGGTGCACATATCTATGCTTATATTTTTGATTGTACGTCGATAAAGGCAGGTCTTTTACCGACGACTGCAACGCCTGTCATATGTTTACTTTTCGATTTGGCTTTTTAAAGAAAAAACGCGTGCTCTTTGTACTGTAACTGGTTATTACGTACCTTAAGTTGTCAACAAATAAAAGCTGAATTTCTATTTTCTGTTCTCGACTTCTTGAAATGACGTTTTAAATATCGACGCGATTACTGCCTCGAGTGCAAATTGCTGGTTTTACTCAGAATCGATGTGCACAAAACTGAAGTACAAAGTAACTTTATAAAAAAAAAAGTGTTTGCTTTTCGGGCTCCTGTATTAATGACTTTTGTAAAAACATAATTAACTATTCTTCGCTTATATTTGTTTTCTCGGCGTCTGCAGATTTTTCTCCCTTTATACGAGCAAAGATCTTGCAGCAAGTTTCTCGTTATAAAGAGTAACTTTTTCAAAAAATCCTTTCGCATTGCGTTAATTATTTACGTCACCTTTCATCTCTTTTTATTTATATTTTAACGTCTTTTAAAAACAATCGTCCGATTTTAGTACTGAAATTTCAATTTCAACGCAGAAAAGGTCTTGAGCCATTGTTACAAAATCATGAATTATTCGAGGCAACGAAAAGTTTTCGGAATCGTTTGTTAGTGCGAGTGTGCAACATTTAGGTGACTAAATTCGTATTCCCACCCTTTGTATTTCGTCGCGGGAACCTGCTACCGGCTATGTTCACAAATTTTCCACTCATAGCAAATTTCATGTACGGAAATAGAATTCGGAATAAGGGATAAGGATTTATCGAGAGTGACTGAAACTAAAACTTTTCAACACTATATTCATCTTTCGTTACTAAGCAATCGTTCCATTATTATTCCATACTGTACGAAACACTGGCAGTGATCTCATTAATTCTTTTTACGGCTGACATTACGTCTACTTAATGTTTAATTTTTTTGGTCATATATGACTATTAAACTTTTTTACGAGTCAAATATTTACTCGATCTTACGTACTTCATCATTGTACCTTCTTAAAATAAACGATAGAGCATTAATAGTACCACTTAACATCTGTTATTGAATTGCAAGAGCCGTTGTTAGCGTTTAGAATGGAAAGCTATATTTAAATGAGTCACTCGAAATTTTTTCTATTGTTAAATATATATTTTATATTTGCATAAATAAAATTAAATTTTATGTATCTAATTCAATATTTGCTTTTATGTTTCAGGTGAGTCACGCAAACTACACGTATTTTAAGGAATACTCTTGGTTACGTAAGATTAATTACATTTTCCGTTTTAAGTTTTCAAAAGCAAAGTAAGAGTGCACAAAATAGTATTACTTTTTCATCGCTGATTCATCGGTAATTTTACTCGACATAATTTCAATGCAATTTATTAGCATTTAAGTTTTTCCTTTTTATGTAACGCGTAATTGCAAGTGAAATGTCAATAAATGAATTTGCAAAAAGAAGATCAAATATGCTCTCTGCGCGCATCTCCTTCAAGCGACTAGTGCCGTAAAACGTCACTTCCACAATTTAAATGGAAACAGTTTTTCTCGAAGTCAACGTTTTGGAACTATGCTCAAGAGCATACTTTATTACTTTTACACCATGGAATAGCATCATATCGAAATTGAACGGTGACTTTTTAAAATGACCGTCGCAAATTTGTGAAAATTTATATATCAACTTAAAAAAATGCACTTGGACGAATGTGAATATTTTTACATTTAACATTGCATCCATAGTTTTTACGTACATGACATTTTAAAAACTTTACAAAGCCCACCGGGAAAACATCCAAATGTTTTCTATTATTCTAAGAAATCAATAAAGAATTGTACAATACAAATAAATACAAGCTCTCCGAGTTTCTATTGTTTACTGTAAATTTTTTACAATATAATTTTGATGCTTAAAAATGTACTGTTATTCAATTTTAGTAAATTGCAGGTTAATATCCATGCATTTACATATATGGCGACTATTTCTGTATAAAAATTCTTTCAATAAAAAATCAACGAAATATTGTTTTTTTATCGATTTTTCTCAAACTGATTAAGAAAACTTTGCCTTTAAATTACCAAGTGCAATGAACAAAGATTCTTAAATATGTAAAATTTTTAAATATAGTACTTCTTTCGATAAAATTTATACTATTAATATGAATCTTATTATTAAGTCTATATACTTTTACGTTCTAAAATAAGAGGAGCGTTTTAAAATAAAAAATTGTTCTTATCGAATGAACTCTTGAATATAATACGCGCAGTAATTTATTTTTGGCTTTATAATGGCTTGGATTTCGTAGCATCGGTCCTTAGCATTAAATTGAGCTACTGCTAACTGCATAGAAAAATCAAAATTAGTTCTTCAATAATGCTTGAGGAATTGCAGCAATTGTTGATGATAATTTTTTAGATTACTATTCTGCAAACAGACTTACATATGGATAAAATGAAAAAACTATTAATGAACGCATTTTAGGACAAATTTTAAACAGTAGTGCTGTTTCTAGGATGAGTCAGATTGAAAAAGAAAGGTTAAAATTTTTTCATTAAACTATTCAATTTCATCTTGGAACTCATGATACAAAATGTTGGAATAGAGCGAAGAAGCCTTTGTTGTTTAAAAAGTATGAGAAAATACGACTCGCTTCGGTGCACCAGAATATCGATCAAGATTGGAATAACGTCATTTTTATAAAGTTTCTTTTTTGGTACATTGACTCCAAAGTACGAGTACAGTCGATATCAACTAAAGCACTACTAACGACAAATAAAGGAATACTTTCGTCTAATAATGATTCGGCGAATTGTCGTTGTTTACAAACTACGTACGCAAAAATTTGCATATCTATTAAAAATTGGTGTTATCAGAAAAACATTCGATTATTGCAAATAATTAAGATTGGATTTCATAGAACGATAACAATGGATGATGCTGGGGGCCAATGCTATATTGAATGGAGTGAGCAATCTGGCTTAGTTCAAATACATTGTCTGTAGTTTCCTGATGCAAATTTCATCGACAATATTTAGACACTCACTCGGGGGAATATTTGTGAAAGATAAATATTTAATTTAAAGCAGTTATCTCAAGAGATTTAATGGATATGGAGATCTTTTCTTATCGTGGAGACACACCGTCAACAGAAAGTGTAGCGCGGTCGAAAATAATTTTTAATCGTCGATTTGCACGCATTTTTTTTTTACAAAGCTGAGTTTGTCTCGAACAAACACTCTTCAACTTGGAGTGTGCAAAGTATTGTCATAAATAAATATCGAAATGGCGAAACCGCGGCTTCTATATTGCAATTTTGTTTCAAAACACTGATACGATATATAATTGAAGATTATAAGTGATTAGGAAAAGATAAATACCTTGGTTGGGATTAGAACTATTACTCGTTCGGTTAACAGTTAAGCCGAGTGTATCACATTAACACTTTGTGATTCACTCGATTTCAAAAATCTACATTTTAGAGCCCGATGGAGATGGTTTGGCGTATTTTTCATTCGCTGTCGCCATTTTGCCCAAAACCTGTTGTATACGCGAAGCTAATTGCGATTGAAATGTGACCCAGAAGAATCGGCGATTGTATTCCCTGTGCAATGCAAAAACACATTCAGTCGCAATCACAGAATAGAAATCGGATCAAAGGAAATTTCGTAAAGTTCGACAATTTTCAAATCAAGCGGCTTCTTGCAGCTGTTGATTTGGTAATCTCGCCTGTCCACGCAATTAATCTTTCCGACAGCGACTCACGATGATTTCATTTTTGAAACAAACAGCTTCGATCCATCAGCAATCGATACAACAATGCAGCCGCAGTCGTGACCGAAGGAAATCATAAGTTCGAATCGACGCGGTCGCCAAAATGTTCTATTAATTAACTCTCGCGCTGCCTCTATTTACATTTAAATTCTGCGTGCGTTCGAATCGAATGCCGAGCACGAAGCCAATCCCCGTGGCCGCGCCGGGCACTAACTTTTGAGGGCGAGCGTACCTGCGTCGGCAATATTACGCCCTTAAACAGAGTAGGCCGTAGCTGTGCGCGCAATAGATTAAAGCCGAAGCTACGGGATCAGATGCTCAATAATGGAAGAGGGGTCCCAGTGCAGGGGGGATTGAAGTACATGCGCGGAACGGAGTGCGGGGCTGCGGAGAGGAAGCCGGCGGAAGAAAGGTCCTCGAATTTCGGCGGAGCGAATATTGCTGGGGGAGGTCGTTTGCTGCTGGCGGTTGGGGAAGTATTAGCTATGCGCGTCAGAGACTTCGGATGTGTATCGAAGCCGTAAGCTGGCGGCGGGGGCGCCAACTTATCGATGCTCATTGTAATAACGCCCAACACGGGTAATGAATGTATCGCGTTCGGCGTTCCGGCTGCGGATGCATAACTCCTGTGTCGCCTTCCCCTCCTGCTTTTCAGGCTTTCATTTCCGATTTCTTTTATAGTTTTACCTTCGCACGCAACGTGCGACCTCCGCTTCGGTCACTAGGGCGTAAACGATTCGCAGGGTAGACGGCGTTTCTTTGTAAGGGAGGAGATGGCGAGGCGACTGGCCTGACTGACGCTAATCGATCTGGTTTCGGAATATTGTTCGCAGCATCGATATCGATTCTTGCTTCGAGTTCGCAACTCGAATCCAGTGAGAAAATCTGGCGCATTAGGAAATGGCGCCCGCTGCTTCTGTGCAACAAAGAAAACGCGTGATATATTGGACAAAAACTATTTTTAACGATCAAGAGCCTTTATTCTTGTCTTTAATTAACACGCGCGGATAATTTATGTCGGTTAAGGGGACAAAAGGAAAAAGCGTCGATCGGTTAGGAAAAAACTTGCTCGCAAATTTCAATCTCCGGAGAAAACTTGCAAGTTGACGAGATAAAAGGATTATTAACTATTAATGAGGCGCTTCTAAACAATAAAATAAAATGAAATAAAATAGCGAAATACGCGTGTATATAGGTATTGATTCGCGGTGGACAAAAGGTTTCATTCGAATGATGAAGCGGTTAGTTTTATTTCGAGAGCGCTTAATAAGCCGGAGCCGAGCGAAGCTGGAGGAAGAACTCCCAAGGGGCCTTGCAACCCATATTTCTCATCTTTATTTATACTTATATATATATATATATATAAATATAAAGTTGTATCGATTTTAATAAAATTTGTATTTTACTATTTCCTGGAGCTGATTCGAGTGCGCAACAATATTAGACGGAAATAAATTACGAAGAATTAGAAAATATCTATTGCGTCTACTTTAAAATTTAATTTAAGCGCCGAATCGATTTAGAAAACCGGCACGATTAATTGGCTCTAGAAACCTAATGTTGACGTTGATCACTAAAATTTCTAAACTTACGTCCCGATATACGTCTTCCGTTACATACCGAGTATATCGAGAAATCTTATCCGATGTATTAATAATAATATTATTCACTCATTCGGATAAAGTTGTTAAATTTTATTATTTCATTTATCAGCTGTAATCTCGGCGAAATAAATGGAGCGGTTATTTAAATATTGACATTCGAGTGGTCGCTGAAAGTGGAATATTGCAAGGCGATAAATGGACTATTTATACTTTTCCAAGGAATGCAAAATTCCATTGAAAGGACGAGAACCCGCAGAATACTGTTGTAATTATTAAGTCGATGAACGAAACTAATTGAATCTTGTACGCATATTTTGAAGTGCTAATGGGAAATTGTGCACTGGAAACATTGTAAGAAATGGATTAAACCGAAGCGATGAGCATCGCCTTACATATTTCACTTGCTGCTAATTATCTTATTAGATTTATGCAAGACCATAAAGGGGGCATTTTTTAAGTGGAATAACGTAAGTACTAGTAAACGAGATTATGCAAATGACTAAGATCTAGAGTAGGAGCTAATAAAGAAATTGTAATAAAAAATACGAAACTTTTATTAGAAGGAGGAAAAGAGGTCGAGTTAAAAGTAAGTGGGAATAAAAATATAAGTGTGTATGGTAACGAACCGATTGACAATAGATAAAAAGGGCCGCTACTGTTACGGTTTTTCGCGTTTTTAAAAAGTGGAAAATTTTAAATTTTATAAATGATAATGCATAGCCCGTGTTAACTTTACTTGCACTATGCATTGCATCTTTAATAGAAAGATAAGAGATGAATTTTAAAATAGACAGAAAATAGGACACGAACATAGACTTTCGATAGAATTATCCCATAATGGGGATAAATACAGCTTTCTTGTGTTCACGGAGAAACGAATGTTTAAAAAAAAAATTAGCGTACGTGGGTGTCATTCCCAGTAATTTACGTAATTTTCAATTACGGCAGCTTTTGAATAAGGCAGCTCGCAAGTATTTTTTTATTTATCTAGCAGTTGAAAACATAAATAATGCCATTTCTTTAATACGAACCGAATTTATATGTCTTGCGTTTTAATATTGAGAAATGTGGGTCGGGCTCTCCAAGAGTAACATTAAATAAGAGATCTCGAGCCATGATTTAGAAATTACAAAGAAACATTCATTTCGCGTTATCACAATAATCGTGTCTTATTCGCGGCACACATGTTGTCGGGCAATCGTAGAAGATACGCGGCTCCTTTTTTCTGCGCCTGTCGCACGTCAATACTCCAGATACTGTTGCTCGTACACACAGGGAAGCCATTTAATAGCTTAACTCGCTTATGCGCCCGAGCTGTAACACGCATGCACGCATACACGTACGTGCATGCAGGCACGAAAAGAGAGAGACAGGTATACGATATACGC
The DNA here is from genome assembly GCA_018907185.1 of Platyscapa corneri. Lineage (NCBI taxonomy): Eukaryota > Metazoa > Arthropoda > Insecta > Hymenoptera > Agaonidae > Platyscapa > Platyscapa corneri. The sequence goes on along the minus strand of JACCHW010000011.1, from coordinate 5,364,091 downwards.
TAGTGCCGGACCATTCGACGTGGAGCCGCGCGCGTGGAGAACGTGCAAGTGTGATCGGAAGGGCGGGGGGGGGGCAAGCATCGGGCCGTGCAGAGGCGCATCGCTGCATAGACGTGCACTTAACTTTCCCACAAGGAAGGAGCCGGCGCCGCGACTAAATCGCCCAAGTGATGCACTCGGTTACGTGTGTACGAAGACGCCGATCGCCGCGATGCCGTACACCTAACGCAGCTTTGAAAATAATTGACAGAACGAGAGCAAAAGCGTTACCGCGCATAGCCAGCGAGGGAGAGCGTGCGCGTGTGTGCACGTACACATCTAAAGAGAAGAACAGGGAGAGGCGAGCGAGTGCGTGATTCACTGCACGCGAGTGAACAGAGCAGACCCGATCAAACACAACCTCTAACTCTGCGCTCCTTTCCAAATTTCGTTATTTGTCTACGCTCGATCGTTCTCAATTATTCGATACGTTTTCCACGTCACGCGCCTCCGCCTCGCTCGATGTTTTAACCTTGCACCTTATGAATAAGGTATTGCCGTTTGTTTTTCCTCTTCCTGCTTTTTCTCGTGCACTCTGTCAATTTGCTGTTGCTGTTGTTGTTGCTGTTGTTGTTGTTGCTGCCAGTGTCCGAGCAAATCAGCCTCGTTTCATTTTATAAGGAATCTTTGACTCTGAAAGGCGAATCGACGCACTCGCGGCAACTCGAAACGCCGTTATAACTCGACGTTCTACCGAACAGATAAAGTATAGATTTTATCGAGCTCTAAAAATAACCTACCTTTTAACGTTCGAAAGTCTGCTTATCGCGCCGAACGGTCAAAGATAAGCCTCCCGTCGATTTTGGGCAATTATTAAAAATTCCACGTGGACTCGACGCCGGCGCAAATAGCACACGCGTGAAATGTGGATTACGATTAAATTTTGAAGTGCAGCTTCTTTCCATCGGTTTTGCCGGGCAGCGCAATACCATATTTTAAAGCAAAAATCTTTGATACCATTATTTTCGTCGGAATATTGAATCTATTAAACGGCTGAACTATTACAATTTTTTTTAAATTTATCAAAAGAAAAAATAAAGAGTGTCAAAAAGCAGCGATTTTTCATCAGAATTTACACAATGCTCCCCATGAGAGTTAGAAAATTTTGCTTGCTCTTTTCAAAGATTAGAGAGATTTATGCTACGACGCCCCGACATGTTTTAGTTACGAAGAATCTTCTATTGCTCACATTTTCTGAATTCACTCGAGCCGTCGTCGGTATATTCACCTTTTCAGTGTTTAAAACTCAATGTTGATATCTCCGCTTTTTTCCTAATGATAACATACGTATGGAAGTTTGACAAATAAGGTTAACAATAACTTGGGAATGTGAACAAGCGTTTCCGTATGAAATTTTAAAAAATTCAGAACCTAAACAAGGTAAGATAACGTGTGTGTACGGAGAAGGATTTGCAATAATCCAAGCAACGTAAGAATTGCGCGACTCCGATTCCGCCGCGAAGCTGAAATAAAATGAAAATAATAGACAAAACAACTCGAGAATAATTATGCGGGTCCATTACAAGTATAACAAAAGATAAGAGCCTAGTTTTGCTTCCACCGAACAACTGCGGATTTATAATTTTGCAGTCAGAACTTGTAAAGGGAATTTAAAGAGCAAGATATGTTTGAAAATAATTTTTTGACCTCGCGCGATATTTAAAAAAATTGAACTAATTGCAGTAATTCGGATTTCTAATTATAAAGCAGCCCGCTTTAACAGTAATATTCCCAATAAAACAAATACCTCCTGGTTGTAAAGTTTATTAAGTTTTCGATTATAATCGAACTTTATCGCGCGATACGGACGCTCAGCATGAGTAAAGGACTTACACGTTCTGTAAACGCAACTCCATATAATCGAATAGAATGAGAGAAAGAGTCATAGCGTGGGCGATAAAAGCGCAGTCCGTGCACGCGCGTTTCCAATATTCTTTTTTTTCAATAAAGATAAAACTGTATGCATGCGCCTTAACAGTGGACGAGAGAACAGTCGCGAAAAAGTTGTTTATTGTTAAATTGTAGAGCTTTTGGTTGGTAAATCGATTTGTCAATTTTTGGAGATTCAAAACACGGACTATTATGTACTTTCTGATAAAAATACATTTTCAAAATTATTTGTCAACACAAGTGTGGAGGAACAGCTACAGTTTAAAATTTTGATCGACATTTATTGTTTTATTATTACAGGATAGTCTTTTTCTATAAATTTGTAATCTGATTCGGTATAACTTTATAAGCATTGAGACGAAATGTTCCCATTATTTCGTTATTATTTAAGAAACTGTTTTTTTTTTGCCGTTTAAAAATAATTCAGGTATATTTCTATTTGTTGTTAATTATATTAGAATTTAGATTTTATCTCAGAATAATATGAAAGCAGAGCGCGAGCGTTTCAGTTGCGAGCAATATAATATTATTTTTTGCAGAAATTATATAATTTTCCTCAATATAATGTTTACAGATTTAAAATGTCTCTAAAACTTTGTAAATAAAAAGATGTATAGGCGACAAAACAAAGTTATTGACTTAAAAATTTTGATGTTCTTAATGGAAGTTTCATAGCCTTCTGCGTTGCTAAACTTTATGATTTAAGTGTTATAAACCTATTTTTCTACCTCCTTAAAGTGTTCTTGCAGCACTGAATCAATATACTTATGTTTCGCAAAATGATAAAATTGTCACCCATCAAGAAGTCTTCCTTTTTTAAATCCTTAAAAGTTTTATTTTTGATTAACTATATTATAAACCAAGAGCGGGCATTAAATCGAACAAAAAGAGTCGGTTTAACTTTGGGAAGATAACTTTCAAAGTAATGAACAATAACCGTATATTAAAGTTTCTGAATATTATAAGTTTTTTTCGCGCATTTCTATAACTTGATTTTTTAAAAAACAAGCTCAATATAATGATAAATTCGGACGAGCTTAGCGCTTATGCAGATTGTTTCAGCCGCATAATACTTACCTTGTATTTTAAAGCATAAAAAATATTGGTATTTTAGTTAAATTACGTTGCGCATAAAAAATTCGACTAAGTACGACAGCAAGAGATTATGAAAATTATAAAATACAATACAATGTAGCTTTTTATAACCGTGTAACGTGCATTTTTTAAATATGAAAATTAGCTACACTCGCACACATAAATTCTTATACGTACTTAGTGATTGTAGTCTAATTTCCTATTTGTGCGAAAAAAGCTTGTACTATCTGCTACGCGCTATAGCCGAGCAGCTTTTTTGCAGCAGCGAGGATTAGGTTACTCGTTACTCATGTAAATTTAATGATCTGTTCAAATTCGCAATTGCAGCTCAATAACATTCGAAAACATAGTTATGATCGAGTACGGGCATGAGCCTCGACAATTTTTTTATGGCACATAGACTTTGACTTTTACGTGCCTTAACTTTTGCTTCGAAAGCGAGAAATCATTTTATTATGGGAAATGCATATTATTATTATTATTATTATTATTATTATTATTGTTGTTGTTGTTGTCGTTGTTGTTGTTGAGCAATCGAGTGGCCAACAACACGCAAACTTGTCGTTTCACGCACTTCAGCCGTTCGTTTCGCACATGCGGCACAATTCATAATTTGCATGCAAATTGAAAGTACTCAAATGGTCACATTTCCTTCGCACCGTGTAAACATAGCACATAATGAAGTTGTACTAGACTTCCAGAAAGGAAAAAACGAAGGGTAATAAAATTTTTTACTCTAGATCTATAGTATCATAGAAAGAAGATGACACGGGTTTGCGTAGGGAGTATAAGCGCGCGCGCGCGCTATATAATAACCGTGACATAAATATCCTGTACACGCGACATTGGATCCCGGTAATATGTTTTCCGGCGGTTTTCCGACCTCGGTTAGAAGGAGAGAAGCTTTATCGCGCTTTACTTTTGCCCCGGCAGGTCGAGATTATATACGTTTCGCTCTCTCGCTTCTTGTGTATTATTCTTCTTTCTTCGAAGCTCGTTCGCATAGTTGTCATAAATAATACGCTCGAAAGGGAGTTATCCAATAATGTTGGTTTTAACAAAAATTAGTGGCTTCGTAGCTTTTACATACTTTTCATCTGATCGCTCTTTTTTTCTTCGTTAGCTATCTCGCCCTTTTCCGAGCTTTATGAGAGAACTTAAACGCTACGTTTCATCAACTTTTGCATCTTCCTCTATTTGTTATTGTTGTTTACTCCGAGGATGGTTTTGATTTTTATATTTATGCGACAAGCGGTGGAAAAATATTTTAAATCGCATGATTGTGTCTGGGGAAGCTGGAGGTACTTTTAATTATAAACAAAAATACGTTGTAAAATAAAGCGTGTTAAAGTTGAGAGGATTAGCCCCGAGGCGACTCCCTTATTTATCCAGTGTCTCAAAAACATCCGTCAAAAGATGATTCGAATAAGATATAAGATAATTGAAAATATTAAATTTCTCTTTAATTTACATCTATGATGTACGCGAACGTGGATCGAAGAAACTTTAGAACGCTTTTATGGCTAAATTTGCGTTTGCGAAATTTTTAATCGAACATGCAACTGCACACAAGTTTCATACAAAGTACATGCAATATCCGGTTTTAAAACAGATGCATAACTATTATTAAACAATTGTCGGAGCTTAAAAACTGAACGATATTACACGCGTAAATATATCTATTGTCGGCTAAATAAAACATTTATTTCGCGTGAATATTTCAAGAGGATGTGGCCGTATATTAAAAGCGATCGAGATGCATCTTTGAATTTTACAAATCAATGAGAGTGCGGATATTGCCGATGATAAATATAAGTATAAGCAATGAATGGAATTATTAATAATCTTCAATATATTTACTTAATTTAGATATAAGTTGCTTTTGCACTTTTTAATGTGGTATCTAAAATAGAATCGTCGTACGTTTAAATTAAAAAAAATCTTTAAACTACCAAAACTGTATTCATTTTATTAGAACCCCTGTATAAAATTTTTTAAAGACGAATATTGGAATCTAGCTTTTTGCATATCGCTATTAATAATTTAAATTTAAAAAACTAATTGGATAATTCGAACTGACTTGCAGGTTTCGTAAACATCTAATGTATTATAAATGATTGAATAGTCGATTGTTTTTCAACATGAATATTAAACTCATCTAATAAATGTTAAATCGCAAGAATTCTTTAAGATAAGTTATATTACTGCGATAAAAATTAATTTTTGATAGGCGGATCGAAATGTTTAGATTGTACAAGCAGAAGGTATAAAATTGTATAGCCGGTCGACGTCAGACTGGAATTTCGTTTTTCCAGTCTATATACAAATTTCGATACTATTTGAATTAAAATTATTTTCCCTTATTAACCTGTTAATGAATGAGAAATAAAAGCATGCGCATCAATTTTATTTGCATGAACTTAATTTTTGCAAATACAGATTTTCTACTATTTTCTTTTTGAATGCTAATAAATAAAATTTTTAAACTGTCACATCAACAATTTAACCAGCTAATGTTGGCCAACGCCTTTTGCATTTGTTTAAAGTAATTAAGTTTATAAATATCATACAAGCACGGTGTTTTATATTTAAAAATCATCAAATTTACACTTTGAATTTTATTTACGATGGTATTATACAGGTTATTAATATATAGTACACTGGGTTTCGTTATTTGAAATTTGAATATGTCTATATAATTAATCCACCTGCAGAGCAAAGCTATACTGAAAAAAAACGGGTAAAGAATTATATGTAAAATTGAATTATTTACGTACACTTCATAGACTGAACAATATGATTATTAATTAATAATCGAAACTCTAATTTGAATTGGAATTTAATCTTAGCACTGCACTTTTATATTTTCAATCAATCGATAATTTATAAAACCATGTATAATGAATTGTATAATTTATTTTTTATCTTGATTCTGATTGATTACATTATAAATGTAAATATGGATATAACATCGGCGCGCTGTTGACGGGCACTGTAATTTTTAAATTCTACTCAGACTTCATTATTTGACTGTGGAATAAATTATTTATCCTAATTGTGATAAATGCTACGTAAACTCATCGAATTTACCGATAAATAATTATGTAAAGTTTAAAAATAATATACTTAAAATAAATTTTTTTAGAGTTTTTCCTGAAAATTTCTTTGTCTTACTCTAGTACAATTTTATTTACTGATACTAATTGTTAAATGGAAATTAAAAAAATTTCTTTTGCGAAATGCGTATATATTTTTCTTAATTTTTTAAGTATTTACAAATCATTATTCATTGTGTAAAACACAAAATCTTCAAGTTGTATCTTTTGTAATTGACTGTATTTAAAAGAATTTCTTAAAGCATTGTTAGTATTGTTGATAGAGTATTATACATTGTTAGTAGAATATTAGTAGAATATTTAAATTATACATTGTTGAAGCTGAGTTGAACAAAGAGTATTTACTTCCACAGTAATTACCTTTAGTATCATATGCACTCTATTATTAGTAATTTTCGTAATCTTATGATATATTTGAAATTACTCATTTTAAAGATCTTTATCATTTTATTTCAGAATTTCCAAAATATTCAAAACGTTTTAATGTTATCTATGTTAAATTGACTCTATTGAATCATTAAAAAGGTTGAATTTTATCAATTTTATTTGAGATTTATAATAAACAATATTTGAAGCCCTTAAATAAATAAAAACGAACCTAATTTCAAATATTATTTTCAGCTTATGCAGGCAAGTTTATATTAATCATTTCAATTGTGTTTCATATAATACAGTACCATTATTCAATTATTCAATCACCTATATAGATTAATGATACTGTAAATAATTAATTAATATAAGCACGAAATATTACAATTCAAATATTTATTCATAAAAATATTATTTTATCTAGTGCAAATCTAATTTTTAAAAGGTAAAAAATATATTTTATAATTTTAGTATAAATCTGAGTAAAACAGTAAAGGTGTTATCAGTTTTTCTGTAATACATTATGCTTTTTCGTAACAATGAACTAAAATTAATTAATTGTTTTAAAATCGTAAACATTATTGAATCGTCGACATTATTTCAAATATTAATACAAATTATAAGGTAAAATAAGTGTTATTCTAATTAGAAATATAAACTTTTGTACGTTATTTTAAATTAAAAATTAATAATCGGAATAAATTTTAAATAATTTCTAACAATTTCATTTGATATAATTTTATATTTTAAAAAATTACAAAATTTTCTCAAATCTAATCAAAAATATCTGAAGACGTAACAATGCATTTAAAAATAAAGCATCGCTTTATTAAAACTACGAAATAATAGCGCAAGCTTATTTATTTCAATTGCAAAGTTCCATTACCAGCTTCGTTAATTGCATTAATGTTTTACGTACTTAGGCCGAGCATGTGTCATTAAATCTTAAGTCAAGTTTATCGTATTGATTCTTATAATTTTGTAACGTTTTCATTAAAAACGCTCGATTCACGCTCAATAAAAACTTCGTGTACGACTCAAAGAATAAATAAGTTAAGTTGATATAGCTGGTAAAAGCTCAAGCTTTTAAATTCTTTTTAATTAGATCTGTCAGATTACTTTTCTTAACCCGATTATAGGAACAGTTATAGGAAAAAGAAGATGAGTTACGGCACACTGCCCTGTTTTGAAAATGCCAGCTAAGGGGTTATACTTATTCGGAAGGGCAAAAAATCGATGTTAGTAGTTTAATTTTTTGCTTTAGTCTGCCTGCTTGAGAATATTTTGTGAAAAATTCAGTTAAATTCGATAAGAAATAAAAAAGTTATTCCGTTGAGAAATAATTATTTTATTGTCATTTAAACCGAAGGGGAAATTTTGAAAGTTTATTTTTTGAAATTCTTGTTTTTAAAAAATCGTTTGCCGATGAACAAAATATGTACAGAATTTACCAATTGAATACTAAAACGATTCACACGAATTTTTTGTATTTATTTTACATACATAAAGCCAGAGAGTGAACGAAGGAATTTAAAACTTTTTTTTATAAAAAATATCGAATTTCGCATACAGAAAATTAGTTTTTTCATAAACGAATGCCAGTTAGGGAAAAATTTGTCTTTACATTCATTTTCCAAATGATAAAATCTTAAATCTGTCTTTGTCTTTTTTCAATACGAGAAAGGCTTTATTTTGGTCAATACTTGTCACCTACGGCAAATCGCTTTCAAAAAATTATCTTCAAAAATGGGCCGTTGAGGCTTCATTTTTCGATATATTCCGTTTAACAAAGACAAAGGCGTTAAGCTGAGCGCAAATGAAATAAAAACGCTCGTGGCTTATACGTGTACTAGAGTATTGTTACATTCCGAGCTCTCGGTTGTACGTAACCCTACCGATATCGACACGCAACTGCGCCAGAAAAAGACGACACATCCTGTTTTCGCACATCCACACGAACAGGTTACGAAAATCTTATCAAGCTTTCAACAGGAAAACCGAGTAAAAAAGAAAAACAGGAAAAGCACGACGGCTTCCGAAGAGTAACACGCGCGCGCGCGTTCCTATCGCAGATAGATGCGCCTCGCGAAAAACGCAGTCCAACAAAGTCACGGACGCAAACTCAAGCTGATGTCCGTCTTTTTTCCTCAACGCACACATCAATCAGTCCTGCACTCGCACATGCACGCGCCGAGGGACTCCTTTGGGGCATGCGAAGTCGCCTCTAACGGACGTCCGAGGCGCTCGCACTAACCCCCACCCCCGTGCTTCCGCGATTATATCCGGGCCGGCCTGAATTGATTTCATTTGCATAGGACTCCAGTCTGCGCGGCTGCAGCCCCATTGTCGGCTCGTGTGACGGCGACCGCCCATGAGCGCTCGGAGAAAGGGACCGCGAGCGCACGTGCCACTTGGATATTACGCGGCCAGATGTACCAGGGACGTTCATAATGCGAGCGCAGCCGCGGCCGCGGGAGGGTGAGCGGGAGGGGAAGCCGGAGAAAGAGCCCTATGGTCTCAAAATTGCGCAGCGACTGTGTGCCAGGGGATGCTGATACGATCCTCGTCCTCGTCATTCCTGCCCGATATGATAATGCACTGCCGGCCGTCACTTGTTACTTTGCTCCGCTACTTCCGTGTATTGCGTTCGGGTCGCTGCGACAATTTCGGCGGGATTATCGATTCCTTGGCAGCGCCACGCAGTTTGATTGTTTTTTTATGCGCCTGTAAATGGAATTAGGCCACTCATCATCCCCTGGTCCGACCTTTGCCAGTTGCCAGCGAGCACGTGGCAGACATTTTGCGGTTGACCGAGTCGCTTTTTCCGTTTGGGTAAGGGTTCTTTGGGAGCAGCAATGAAAGGTCCATGATTTTATTCATGGGTTTGTTTTGCCATTCGTTCCGAGGATAATTAATTCGCCAGTATTTAATGCTACCGGATTAATTTGACCGAAATCGGGTTCCCTCGAACCCGAATCCATGAAAAATCACTTCTCTTCGCATCATCAGAGTCGAGTATGTCTTCAATGGTATTAATAATTTTGCCCCTTGAGAGTAGTTTATCATTCTGTTGGAATGAAATGTCACTCTCGACACAAATGTGTCATGGGTAAGAGAGCCAAATTATGTTTAAGTTATCACTTTTCGGCACAAAATAATATTCCACCCCGGAGAGACGAGCCATTCTCCAGGACCGGCATTCAAATTTGTACCAAAGACAGGAGCTCTAATATGAAATAAGTAATGTTTCAATCTTCGATGTTTGTCTCCCTCTTTTTCCAAGAATTTGTTAAGGGTGAATTCATTCATTGTTCTGGGAAGCGAAGTACATTCGAACGTGATTAGCACGTGGACATCTGGTTGATGGAAGTCTGAGAAGCAGCGTATGAACAAATTGGCTCTGATTATTTTAGTCTGGCGTATAATTTTATTTGTCATAATTTGAATAAAAATGAAAATTACGGAAATTCCTTAATAAACCGAGTTTGGGGGAATGGAAAACGGGATTTGGCAATTTTAAGCCATCGCGAGTTCACACTTTGAACCTTGTGCATAATACCAAATACTACTAGTATTTGTTTGCGAGTTCAACTATTATTCTCGACTAATCACCCAAACTTGTAACCTCTCCTCGATGACGGTTTACGGCGATATTCAGGAGCGAAACTATAGTCTTTGTGTAAGACAAAAGTTGAAGAGGATCGAAGTTCTAAGGTATCCAAGGTTATAGGAGCACCACCGTGTTTGCGTGTGCGTGCGTGCGACCATACGCACGCTTAGTTATTTACGTGAGAGACGAGGAGGAATGTTTACGTGAGAAAGCATAAAGTAGCTGGGAAATGGCTGTACTCACGGATTTAGACCCTTTTGAATGGCTAAAAGAAAAAAAGATAAGATTGAATGAAAGATCCGCTCAAATTCTGTTTATCTTGTATGATTTTTTTTAGACCACGAGTTGCTCGTAGTTAGGAAGCAATTTTCCGCCTAAGAGAAATGCAGCATGTTTCCACGGCATTATTTATCATCCTTTTAACCAACTTAAGCACACGCACCAAACATTCCCCCTATTTTCATGCTACAATGCCAACACATGCAAACATTAATTTAATGATTCGATGTAGCATGTGACGTGTAAGCGATGAATAACGATGAAAATAGTGTATTCTAAAATGTTATACTTTTTTTTGGAAACAATTTATTCGACGAGGAAAGAAGGCAGATCTTTTGAAATGTAGTATTTACATCACTTTCAAATAGAGTATAAAAACTTGGATTTTAATATTTCCTTTTTACAATGAGAGCACTATTATAGTTGTTGCATCTCGATTAAATTAAAAAAATTATTTTTTTTGAAATATTTTATAGCTTTTATAGTTAATAATTATATTTGAATCTTTCGTAAAGAATAGTCGCAGCTTAAAAAATTGATTAAAGGCATTCTTTGTTTTTGATGTAAAAATATGTTTTTTTATCGTAAAATTTTTGTCCATAAGATCCTAAATAATTTTATAAAAAAAAATTGCGTAAAAAGTCTGCGAGAGAATATGGAAATAAATATTTAGCAGAATTTCACGTATTTTTTTTAGAATTATAACGGATGTTTTTGTAGGTACTTATATACAAAATTTTTCATACTTACGTGCGCATTTTAAAAAATACTCGACAGGACATACTAAATGATTTTGAGCTTTTGTATATACATTTTTCACGTTTTTAATTTCAGCTTAAACGACGCGATAAAAAGGAAGGAAAAAAATCACGAGATTTTTCTTATGTAATAGACAAAATCAAATAACATTTCGTTGGTGCCCTTAAGTCGGTAATAATCCAGATAGATGCCCCATATAAGAGGGATATGTAAGTCTATTTTTCTTAGCCATTGTACTGTTGCCATATGGAAGCGATTGTCTTTTCGAAACAGTAGAAATTTAATAAGGATTTTATGGGTATGTGGTACGTATAATTCAAAATTGGAACTTTTTATGCGACAGTTCGATTTTATACCGGACGAGTCATTCACATGCTATAGTTGTGAATGTATGTGTATTTCATACAGACGCGGAGGAGAAAGTTGTAGGAGCTAAGTTAATTTAACGCGGCTGTATAAGCTATTAAGCAATATCAATTAATTGCGACTCTATATGCTGGAATATTTGCAGTTTATTTTCTTCTGTATATCCTGTGTATTTTCACTGTTATTGATCGCGTATAAGTTTAGCGCGTACTTTTATCGTATCATAACAAGTTAAATTTTTACAAAACCTTAAGCAAAGATGAATTCTTGAACGAAACCTTTATAGATTTAATATTTCGTAATCTAATAAACGACGAAAAAACGAAATATTTAATTTCAAACTAATTATATTTAAAATGAATGCTAAAAGAAAGTTCCTATCCTAAGAAATTTTGAAACTTATAAGTTTTGAATAACTTGGTTTAATTTGTTAAAAAGCCAATATTTCTTGCCCGGCAACCAAGTTAATAAGAAGAAAATGTCTTTCATAATTTATGTAATGAAATGTAACGGTTTTAGATTGACGAAATTACAAGGAGATTCGAAACCGTGATGCTCGGCAACGGCAAGACAACGCATCATCAATAGCTAATGCACAGTTCATTGTCCATTGGCTTTTTTTTGAATCTTTGCGTTTGTCATACACTCTGCCCTTATTCAATTCATTCTCATTGACTTCATTGACCGACTATGGTACTTTAGTATTAATACAATTCAATGACGTTGGAAGATCAAGCGAGTGAAAATAAAAACAACTATAATTTACAATATCTTGTTTTACAAGTAGAGCCAAACCAGCTTCTTCTGGCTATTAGTGTGCACAATAAGCCACCCGCAACAAAAGACATGTGTTAAGTTTTATTTTAGTGTATTTTCGTAGTATTTTGACGCTACTTGTAAAAGTTTCAAACTTATGTATATTATGCAGCAGTATGAGTATTTTCACAAAGTTCGCATTATCAAAAGTAGGTCTTGAGGGATAAAATTCCGTTAAGCTTTTTTAAAAAGAAATATTTGTGAGTTTTAAAGAATAATTTTCTGAAATTATAACTATTCACTTATTTCCTTTATAGATTTAATGATAAACTCAATAATTACATCAGACTATAGCTAAATATAATCGAAATAATCTTGTTTTTTTTTTTACCAAATAAAATGCAATAGTTCTTGCGTGTTCCTGTTATTATTATTTTTATTTATATGTAGGCAGGATATTAAATACATTGTTGTAATACTAATAATATTTAAAAAAACGTATTTTTAATGTTTATACTTAAAACAGTTTATTAAATATAACTTTATCTATCGAGTACAAGGTTCTTGCCGCCATTATTTACAACGGAAATATTAAAATTATTTAAATGAAGATACTTTACAAACAATCGGGTATTTTAATAAAAAACTAAATTAAATTTTTCCAGTATAGTTGTTCAAATTTCGAGTTATTTTTGGAATCATAAGTGCATGTCAAGGAGCTTTAAAATGACAATTTTTTTTATTGATTTATCGGAAAGCTGTTTCTTAAAACACAGAGAAGTTGAAAGGCTTGATAAACGTATGGTAAAGATTGATTCGACTTCTGTAAGTTTTTTGTCTAAGAAATTATTGTAATTCGAAATAAAAAAAAAACATTTCGATCTGTATATTACAAAAATGTATCCAAGATTTAGCCTGGAGTTCGAAAAATGACACGAATAAAAAGATTTCTCTGGTAAGCTGCTCGTTATTTCTCCGTAGCACGGAATTGAAATAATTTAAAATAACGTTTGCTCATTGTGTTCATCGTCGAACAGTTACGCTTCTTTTCTTTCTGTGGTTTTAAATTTTCGCCTCCCTTACAACGAGGCACGATAATTCGCGGAAATCGATCTTTGAAATAACACATTTCATCAATTAAATGGGAGGAATATATTATTGAACGGACAATAAAATTAATTGCTATTTTGCAGCGGAATGTTGTAGCACTTATACACATACCGTGCACAGGGAATCTCACGAAATAAGCTTTTCGAGTCATATTTATAAGTACGTGTGCATACATGCATTAACCGCTGCAGGAGGTCGTGGAACACGTGTCTCTTTTGGTGCTGGCGTCACTCTGCTTGTAACAAAGAGCTTTAGTGCCACAACCTTAAAAATCGGTCCAAAATCAAGAATTAGCCTGTTTATTTCATTTCGCTTTTTTTGATCGTGGCACATGAGCACCGGAAGAGAAGTGCATGGAGAATTTGAGATGGCCCGCGTTCTCTAAATAATTCGCGCGGAGTTGCGTCCTCCGGGCACAAAGGAAACCGACGGGAGAGCAGTGGCTTTTGCGCCCTACAAAGCTCCCTCCCTCCCCCTCCCTCCCCCTCCCTCTCTCAATCTCCCACCCTCTATTTTTCATCCTCTTTTCGCCGAGCTTGCAGCGACGGCTAGTTTGGCCTGTAATTATCCGCGAGAATTCGCGACTCTGTCATCGGCTGTCGCCTTTTGCACACCCTGCTCCTCTACTACGGGAGCAGCGGAAGAAAGGAAAAACATACCGGGACTTTTGACGCGTTCCTAATTACCTGCTGACTTTTTACGAATGCTCAAATGAGAAATTACGCCAAATGTTGTACAATTGTGGTTGTTTATGTTGAGCCGCCCGTATGCGATGGGGAATACGGTCTTTTTCCAGACCAAAATGCATTATAGGGACAACTAATTATAGGGAAAACGGGTGAAAGCGTTGACTTTTTACTTTGTAATGATGGAGGAGCTAAGATTTAATGTCTACTTTTTTTCATATAATTGTGTAAAACGACGAAACTTTCAGTTTTCAGTATTGCTTTTGAGGAATGATTTGACGTTGCAAAATTCTTCAGTTCATTAGGTCACATTAAATAACACGAACGTAATACTTCAAAAATTTACAGCCGAATCTAATGGATTAGTTTCTTAATTAATTGCAATTTTAGGATAGTTATATTAATAATACGCTACGTAAACCTATAATTGAGCAACAATTTATTGGGGGAGTGATTTATTGATTTATTGATAAACTATAATAAGTATAAAATAAGGAAAATGACTTATCGCAGGCTTCAAGTGAAAACTTGTATTTTATTTGATTTATTTCCAAGGTATAAATATTGATTTTTAATATTAGAAAAACTGGGCTTGTAACATGGCCGTGAATTTTCGAGGAATAGCAAAGCGATAAAATGAATACAGCTTCCGTATTTTTACCTATACATTGCACATGCAGGTTTACAAAAGCAATTTTTTTGAATGGTCATATAAATTATTGTGAAATACACACATGTAAGCTTAGAAGATTACTATAAATTTAAATTGAATTTACTAGAGCTCGGTTATTTTCATATCATAACTGCACATCACTTTTGGATGATGCACTGACGAATTCAATAATAGTTTTCACAGTGCACAGCTATGGCTGTAAAGGATGTTCATTCTAAGCTCAGATGCTGTTACATTATGCTTATTATAGTAGTGGTACAACAACTTAGAGAAAGACAATCGGACATTGTGAGATGTTCATAATTCTTTGAGTGTTTGCCAATTTTTAGCATTTGATACCGAAGTGTATATTTTGGACAAGCAAGAAATAATATATTTTAACAAATATTCCCCCCTATAGATTAAGTAAATATTTTTTTAATTGGATAAAAATTTACTATTACTACGCTATATTTTTTATGAGTTAAAATTATTATATATCACTTTGGTACATTTTTTGTATTTTCATTTTCGTACTTAATAAGGAGATTGCATATTATCATACTTTCATATATGCGTTATAAATATTTAATATCTCATTCCTTTGTATTAAATTTACTTTTTTGGAATATTGTTCGAAGCAAATCGATATGAATTATTTAAAATTATGTACATCGACAGTACAAATTATTAAAAAAGTTTCTTTATTACTGCAATGATATAACGATAAATTAAAATTCATTCAAACAATTTTTCGAATATAAATTTGCTTGTAAAATAAGCATTAAAATAAATTAAAAAATAAAACTAGTTTAAGCTGGAAAAAAGTATTTACAATTAATGTACGTTTAAAATATTATTCAAAGTTTTTATAAAATAGCTCCTAAAAAGCAACAGCATATCTTCTTACTTTGATGTAAGTTAATAGAAGGTGAGTTAAAAAAAAGATAACTTTCTGACGAATA
Source organism: Platyscapa corneri (assembly GCA_018907185.1). Taxonomy (NCBI): domain Eukaryota; kingdom Metazoa; phylum Arthropoda; class Insecta; order Hymenoptera; family Agaonidae; genus Platyscapa; species Platyscapa corneri. The sequence goes on along the minus strand of JACCHW010000011.1, from coordinate 5,348,399 downwards.
AAAGCATTTTTTGTTTCATTAAAGCACGTTTTTTATGGTAAAGTTATATATATACATATATATAACATTTATAAATTTATATATATATATATATATATATATATATTATAAATGCGCAGAATTGAGAAAATCGTAGTAGATTGTAAAAGCATATCATAAAAATATAAATTTTAAAGATATTAGATCAAGCAAATAATGAAAATTTCCAGAGATAATTTCACGGAGAACATAAAGATAAATTATGAATGAATCGTAAAAAACATTTAGTAAAATCTTTATTATTGAAACGAAACGAAGCCAACCGTTTATATTAAACAAATTGTAGAGATATACTTGCTCGGATGTTGGAAAATTTTGTCACCGCATAACGGCAGCTCATTTACTTATGTAAATAAAAACGATTTATTTTATCGTTAAAAATAAAAGTTTTTTCGTCAATCCCTGACAATGTACAGACGTATAAAATATCAAATATCCAAGTTGCTGTGTATACTTGTCAATTAATATATTAGAAAACAGCAGCGATTTATAGTCGATCGCGACTACCGGCTCCAGTCTTTGAATGAAAAATATTTAAAAATAATTATATTTAGTTCCTTTCGTATTTATTGTAAAAGTTCATTTTTGTGCGCTTGTTGATCAATTATAATTTTGAATCGTTAAGCTCGAGCCATGTTTCGAAAAATACCTTTTCATAGATGTTGTTGAAAGTAGTTCATACACAGGGTCGGTACTTTCGTGATTGATTTTTCTTTGCTCTTTTGAAGCTTCGTCACGTACATAAATGGGAAAAAGAGAGCAGAAGATGCGTGAATATTCTGCAGGAACTAAATTTGAATGTCAATTCGTGTTGTTCCGGCAGTTAACATTTATGGTGGGTGTACAAATGAAATCCGACAAGACGAAGCTTGCGCACGTCGTTCGTGTCAAAATTTAACGAGCCAGCGTTTAGGCGAGCTCTAATTGAATGTGCACGCGTGTATCGTGTTTTATCAGGCGTGCGATGCGAATGGGACCTTTTTACAATGCGAGAGGCTCGTTTGTTTATTTAACGGCCGTGAGACGAGCACATTAATGAGCTTGATTTCGGACGTATGGCAGGTTTGATCTGTTTGGTTATTTCGGAAGTGATTATCTTGTTCGTCATTCCTCCGCGGAAGATGGGCGTTATTGCGTAGGCATCGGTATGGCGAAAATGCTAAAAAGTTATAATTTACGACCACACGGAAATCTAACCCGTGATCGTACGAACCATTATGTAGATTTTAAAAACTCAAAATGTTGTTTACGCAACTGTCGTACAGATGTCTTTGAGATTCCAATTTCGCTTCCGCTCATTTATTTTATGAAACACTTTTCAGCTTGATTTAATTGTTTTTTCCCTTCAAAATATAAACCTGGACTACCACTAGATTTAATTTACCCACGAACCTTTAAAATAAGTTTTTTGACACCTTTGAACATGGAAGGATGAAAAATTTGATATAATTTTCACTTTCTTGAGCACTTTAAAACTTATTTCGAAGCGAATTGTAAATTAAAATTTCAAATTAAGGTTTAAACTAAAGAACGGTAACTAATATCTATGATTTTGATTAGCAGTAATTCAAAAAAATTTCAACGATAAATCATTATGGAGACAAACATTAATAAAAATCGTATATTAAATATATAAACAAATATTACACTGAAATTTGTTTCAATACAAACCGAATAAATATTTTTAATCTGTTCTTATTTTCATCGTCAAAGTCGTATTTTTATGCGAAGATATGAAGGAAAGTCATTTTTGATTATCAAATTTATGTACGAATCCAATTCTTAATTAAGCGGTGACCCACTTTCTGAAATTCATTTTTTCAAAATTTATAAATGAAATGAAAAATCTAATAATTAGGGGACAGTACAGTATCATAAATATGTTAAAAATTAGCCTTAGCCTGCGTAATGTGCAGGATTACTTTTGAAATATGAAAACGATTCTTATTTTTACCTTTTCCAAAATACAATTCATGTACAATACATCAAACAGTACTGAAAATCTTCTTTGAAATAAGGATTCGCTAATAAACAAATCCATTTATGTTAATAAAAATTTCATTTCGAATATTTATTTGAGTAATTTAAGAATATTGATTTTCTAATGAATAAAATCTAAGACTCAGAAAAAATCAACATAAAATAGATTAATTATTGTACTTTTACGAATTTAGTTTGTTGCGTTTATGGTATGATACAAACTTAATGCCGTGGGTATTAAATAGATACAATATTATCGAAGATTTCATACTACTGTGTTCAGTATATAACGTAAACATTATTCTTACTCTCTTAAATATATGAATTTAAACATTGCATAGTAATAAAATACTTCATTTAGAAAGCACTTTTTCAGAAAAATATTTTTATCGATACTAATAACACGTAAAATATACTTAAAGCATGCATCAGCAAGAATTTCTTTTAATTTTTTGGTTCGTAATGTTTTAACGTTTTACATGAACATTTTATATTAAAGAGCGTTCAACGCAATTAAAAAGCGGAGATTTTAATAATGTTAACAAGGGCTTGAATATTTTTTGCACATATCATATTTAAAAAATATTTTGTTCTTTTTCAAAATATACTGAAAATAGGTTTGGAATGGATAGATTTGTCGACTAGGGGTGCGAAAAAATAAAAATTTTTGCTGTGAATTGTGAAGTATTATTATGAATTTTATAAGTTACATTTACAATAAGTAAAAACACCGTTTTAAAGATGCTTTAAATCTGTTCTTTTGATCTATAAATTTTTGATCGATGGTTACGAATGGGCATTCATATTTAAGAGGCATTAGTTGGCAGTACCTTTTTACGAAACTAAAAACAAACACGGATTTTATTGCACGCGCTTAATAAATATCTATTAAACTGTGCAATAACATTTTTATTTGAATAAACCAACAAATATGAAAGTGTACATTAATAATGGACGAGTAGTTAAATTAATGCTACTCGATAACATAAAGTAAAAGAAGCCGTTAAATGTGACAAAACGCATGCGTTGCAAAGGGTTTTATAGACGACATTGTTTTTACGATAATGAAAGCATACATATGTACGTATAAAGATGTTTAACCATTTTGATTAGTTGAGTTTTCTTTGTCGTTTAATTTGTTCTATTTTATAAGCTAAGTTTATTCGAGTGTCAAGACGAATCGACGGCCTCAAAGAAATAAAACAATCGAATTAGTCTAGCTTCATTGATTTTTGTTTGAACATTAAAAAACCATTATATATGTTGAGAATCATGTTTGTATATGTAGCTACAATTTATTATGTCAAGTTCTTGTAATTTTAGAAAAATAAAAGCATGCATTTGTCATCGATGTAAAATATATTTAGGCAATTTTGAAAAAATAGTATTTTCGAAGTGTATTAATAGCTACTATTCTACACAAGATTCTTCCACAAGTTTCAAATGAAACACGTAGTAAGACTTTTACAGGATTTCATCAGATTTAAAAAAAAACTTGTCGTGCAACTGTCTGATTAAATAACTTACACTTTTATGCATACGCATAAATAAGATAATGTATTCACAAAACATAAGTAGACACCTTCTATAGAAAAGTGAGCTCAATAATTCTACGGTGACATTTTTATCTCGGGGCACTGCATAAAAAATTTATTATTGTAACGTAATACATCAGAAGTGCCTTTTTAATTCTTGAAAATTTAAAAAAAATTTATTTTAAGAAATTGCCGATATTATTTTGTTTCCCGTCATTTTCGCTTTCAAATTTACAAAACTGATGCGTCACATTATTCACTGCAATGCTTTCGCGTGAAATTCTGTATTTTTACGTATAATTTTCATTGGCGATATGCGAATCGTCTTACTAAGCATAGATTTGATTCCCTGATTTCCCCGATCAATGAATAATTTTCAAATAATATTAATACGGAAAGACTCGATCGTTTATGTCAATAGCGCTTTATTACATTGTTGGCAATTAACTCAACTTCGATAATATTTGATGCAAATGGTCACTTATTGGTTCCTATGTGTATTTGTAATGCAGGAGCGAATCATCCCCATTGTCGCTAGGTTACCTGGAAATTGCTTAATATGTTCTAGTAGCGAAGTGCATTACGTACCAATTGACTTGCATGTATAATTTGCAATTTAGACAGTTTACTGTCAATGCATTCTTAATAAAACCGTTTTTGAGCAGATCAAGGCGAATTAAGTGCATCAATATGCAGTTCAGGGTATTTTTCGAAAGCCAGAGTCAATCAAATTCTTTTTGACTGTGTATAAAATTTAGATCTTCAATGTCGAATTAAGTACCATTGATTCGGTACATTTGACAATCAACAGGTTTCTTAGATGTAGTATGTAAGAGCCCATAATTATCGATTATCGAGCTTATTCAATCGTTCGTATTTTAATAGAGCATTTAATGCGATTATCAATTCATTATGAATGAAAGAAGGAAAAGGAACGTTGTCTTTGATAAAACGATTCACCTTATTGCGGAAAAAATATTCTTGAATTTTTTGTGTAAAAACTTTTTTCTTATTATAGATTGTAAGATATGCTTTTATGAAATTATAAATTTCAAACTGTCATCGTTTTTCCTGAGATATAATTTCTTTCTGAATATTTTGAAAGCGCATAAATAGTTACAAAAATTTCCTAATTAGTTCAGTTGATCTAAGTTTAAAAATGTTGATTTGAAAATTAATTTAACAAATATTTTCAAAGTTACAATTGAATGTTACTAAATATTTTTATATATTTTTATAAAAAATATTAAATTATTTAAAATACGTTAAAATTTTGTATTTATCATACTATTATATTGTCCATTAAATAAAGAATAATGGTTAAAAATTTTTCTCTGTTCTATCAAAAATTAGTTTTACGTTCTTTTTAAAATATTTTCATTGTTTATTTTTATTAATGAAGATATAGTATATTTTAGGAAGATTAAATGCAAATCATTTTTGCGAAAATTCATCAAGTACTTTCTTTAAAAGTAAAAGAAAAAATACTTTTTAGAAACAATAAATATCCAAAATTGCGATTATTGCTTTCGTTGCAATATAAATTTTACAGGAAAATATTTCACAAATCTGAGCATTCTCCTTAAAAGTGTCATTTCTTCTTATCGCTGACAAATAACAAAATAACATAAATTTCCATGCGTTTTATAAACATTTTTTAAGCGTGTAATCAATATATGAAACATATGGTGTTTAATTTAAAGTGCTTCTAAATTGCGAATATAATTTTATAGCAATTAAAGCTTCTACGTTGCTTGTTCTATTCTGATTATAAATACAGGCTCACCAGATGGATATTGTTGTAGTTTATGATAATTAAAATTAATATTTCTGAAAGATAGCAAAATTTAAAAACGAAATATTATTTATAACATGTCTCGAATATCTTTATTAAGTATTAAAATAATAAAAACCTAAAGTAATGTAATTTTTATTTGTCAAAATTTTATTGGATAGTACACATATTTTTTAATTTATAAATACACTGTTTTTATGAAAATTAAGAATTTCCAAATATTACATACGTATTTTTTTTATGTTCTTGGTGTTAGACAGATTAACCCGTCTTTCAAGATTGAGAAAATCGTTAAGTATAAGTAATTTGTGAAATGTGTAAAAAACATGTTTGCGATAGTAAAAAGTTAACAAAGTAAATGCGACTTCATACATTCGACTAAAACTATTGTTTAACTTCAATAGAATATTAAAGTTTAACTAAGCACACATAAAATTTCATTCAATTTAAAAGTTTACTCTATAAAGTATGATTTGGCCTTTCGCATTAATAAAATAAAAATATTAATTAAAACGTCTTCTTTGATATATTTATTTAAATGAAATGATTTTAACGCGTTATGGTAATTCGTTTTATATATTATTACGCTTCATTATTTTATCATAATTTAGTAAAATATTAAAAATTTTTTTAAAATATTAGAGATGAAGCGTTTGTGTGCACATTTTGAAATTTAAAATTAATTGAATTTATCAATTCATTAAATTAAATAATTAAATAATTAAAAGTACGGAGATAGTAAAAATCCATTGGCACATATTATTGTTATCGACATCTCACTAGACATATAATGATAATAAAATAAGTTACTTTTTCAATACATGGAAATATTTTTGTAATTAATTACTATATGAAGGCTCTGTCTGCTTTATCGTGAGTCGTATCAGAAAAGAATTAAGCGGTAATGTAAAAATCTACGTGAATGCAAGATATGAAAAATGTGAATCGAAATAATCTTATCACATATTTTTATAATAAATCTGTCAGAATCTATTTAAAGTCTAATTTATTAAGTCAAACGGTCATGAAAACATTCATATACTATTTATTTACGTTTGGATGTTTGTGTAACAACCGTCTTATTAATTTATTATTTTTTAGTTTTCAATCTTATTGTATATCTTTTTTTATAAAATTAGAAAATTTAATTTTTACTTCATTCATCTTCGTTGGATTTTAAATAAAAATAATCATGTACTTAACTTATTGATAAATTATCGCTACAAACAAATAAAACTATAATTGAATAAATCTAAATTTTAATGATATTTTATTAAAACTTATCATTATTATTATGTAATAACGAGTAAATTATTTTTTTTACAGTCGAGTCGACAAAATTGAGGCATTCGAGATATTCAGACGTACAAGTTCAATTTCGAAACGAGGATGACTTATTGGTAAGTAGTTTATTTTAATTTAAATATTTCTTTATTTTATGTATTAATACATTTAATAACGAAGCTTTTTAAATAATACGTTTATGAGCGCTGTTTCGTTTAAAATTGCATTGAATCTCTTTTTTAAGAGAAATCACTTTATATTAATGTTAATGAAGTATGTTTTTTAAATAACACAACAAAGTTTTTTGGATTGTAATCAACACATTTATTATTCAAAATTTATTAAACAAATAAAATTATTATGCAATTTTAATAAAAATAAATAATCTTTTCAATTGAATTTAAAAAGTGTTGAATATATTAAACTTAATAGAATGTATGAACATATTTTGGTAAACAAATTTTTTTGTAGCATTACAATATGAAATATTTTTCAATGCAAAAAAATTTTTTTACGATGAGAAATCGAAATTTATCGATAAAGATATGAAAGATTTTTATTCATGCAATATAATACGTATTTATTTACAAAATACAAATAAATCCAATTTGCTAATATTTAAAATTATGAAATAAAGAATACGAGCTTTTTTCGCTTTTCTAATTAGAATTTTATTTATAAATTTAAATTATGTAATAAGGGTAAAAATACTTTTATAGTATCCTATACTATTGTATGTATATATACTGATAAATAAAAATAATTTGAAAATTAATTTATTTATTTCATCATATTCATTTTTTGGCTAATAAAATTATTAATCGTTGTACTGTTTTATATATTTCATACATATTTGTACGTCAAATAAAATTATTCGTGAATTAAGGTCTTTTTACATCAGCATAAATATAATCTTCCATTTAAGTATTAATAACAATTTATGATAATAAAATTAATTTTGAGGGAGAAAGCACAAATACTCTAATTATGAAACTGCGAGAGCCAACGATATAAACAGACAAAATCAGTCCTCAACAATATTATTCGTTTTTAATGGTCGAAATGCAAGAAGTATCTCACAAGATAGTAATTTTGTTAAAAAAATTTCTCTTAATAAACAACTTGCAGCAAAGTAACTTCAATACTTGTAATTTTACAATACACGGAGTTTTTTATACTGCAATTTGTATTTATTGAATTTTCAGATGCAGCAGCGCGAGAAACATAATCACAAGCCCGTCTTTTCCAACTGCTCGCGTTATGCGCCGGTCATTAAGGAAGAGGAGTCACCAGGCACTGAAGTCATTCGTGTTCATGCCGAGGATCGAGATCCTCCCGAGGAGGGAGGTAAGGACGGGCTTTTTTTATATTTTTGTGCTTTTATGTTTATTTTAATTGCATTCGCTGAAAATTAGCTCTTAATGATTCGTATTGTACGTTGCACTCAATCAGCTTCACGGTAGCTATTTAAATCGCTTACACGATCTAAAAATGGTTTTTTTATTTTTTTAAATTGATAGATAAAGAATTGAAACGTATATTATTAAAGTTCTAAAGGACAGTAAATTATTTTATAATAATAGAGGCGAGAATAGGTAAACGTCGAATAGATATATAGCGCGTTCAATATTTTTGTTATTTACTTTAAGTTATAGTGTTTACTATTCGAATATAGGTAAACAATTTTTTTAATTTATTTCTACTTTTAACTTTGTTTTAGTTTTTATACTTAATTTTGCTCTAATATGTGTTTCAAAAATAAAATTTTCCGACTATCAATTAGTTCTATTCCCGTATTTAAATCATGAATTTTACAAGTATTGCATTATATGTTTGAAAGTGCAAAAATTAAATTCTTCTAAACGTAAGTTTCACGGTTACTTCGTAATTATCCTGCGGGTGCTATTAACTAATGTAAGCTGCCTAAAACTAAAGTTATTAATTAATTATCTTTAACTAATATTCTTCAAACTATTTAAACAAGTTTTTTAAAAAAATATTTTTCCCATTTGTAATAATCACTCAAAGCAATAGTAAATATTATATTGCCCATTTAGAACTATATTTATACTTATATGAGTCAAAGAAAAATTGAAAATATATTTGATAGATATATTGATGCACCAGACAACAATAGTCGTTGTTTTCAGCTGTAATTTTTCGTAACCTCAATTGTATAAGTTACTATTGGTAACCAGAGGCTGTTTACGTTAATAATCACTGGTTGTAACCGAATGACGAAATCGAGCGGAAGAGGCCGTATATTGGAAGTAGTAGAAGTTGGCAGGTGTTGTATACAACGATACATGGCGACATATGGCGAAAGCAACTAAGGAAGTCATGTATTTCTGGAAAGTTGACCGCCACTCCTCATTGATTCTCAATACGAAATGCCGTCAAGTTACAACCTAATTGTTCTTTTTAAATGTATCCACTAAATTTCAATGCTTAGAGTATTTATAAACACCTGTAATGTAATTACTGATTTCACGTATTAAAAAATGCCAACTTTGTTTCCATTTAAATTTGCTAATTCACAGATTATGTAATAATTATAAAGAAAATTATTAGGTGAATTATTTTTAAATTAGACTTTACTTTTACGCTTTGTCCAAAAAGAAGAATTATTTTTATAATATGATTATCAATTAATGCACATGCAGAATATTATGCTGTAAAATGTATTGTAAAAAAATGAAAAAAATTACTAAAAATTAAAGTTCAGCATCTTTTTAAAAATCACTTTACACACTTCATTAAAATTTACTTGAAATTTTGTAGTCTATCACAGTATCACATTGCAAAGATCTAGTAAATTTAAGATTACATTTTTAATTTAAAATATGACTTAAAAATATTGTGCCCCGAAAGGTCTTACTAATGTAAAAAGAAGCTGATTAAATTTTTTTTAGAAAGTAATTTAGCTAATAAATTCAAAGTATTTGTTCATTATCTTGAATTTCAAGATTATAGTGTAATTTAAAAAAATAAAAGTAATAATCCCGTAACAAATTCGAGATTCTTAAAAAAGTAAAAGGCATTTTAAGAGTTTTGCCAAGATATTATAATATGAATCTTTTAGATCAGATAAAACGAAAACTGAAAAATGCATAATTTATATGATTATAAATATCATTCAAATTGCAGTTAAATTAAAAATGCGCGAATAACCAAATGTTTTTTAATGAAAGTTTGAATTTTTCCAATGGTAATTTATTTTTGAAACAGTCAAATTAATATTTTAAATATTTTCATATGATATACTCGTATACAACATGAAGCCGTCGCAGCGTCGCTTTTATTAAGATATTTTTGTTTTTAAAATTTTATTTTAAAATTTTAATTCACGAAAAAGATTTGAAGAATTACACTTTGAATTTTTATGATCGTCAAAAAAGTCACATTGAAATAAATATCAATAAATGTAAAATTCATAGTTTTATGTATTCATTTGCATTTACTACTTTGTAATTTCATTTGTAATAAAAAAAAATTAATTTTTGTATAATGTCTCTTAATTCGTGTAATTAAAAAAATTCCATAGTTTTATATCGCGAAAAAATTAATAAAGCGTATTTATTCTCATGCATTTGGATTATTTTTTAACAGAAAATCACGCATTAGTTTAAGGAAATTTAAAATTTAACAATTTTGGCAACTAAGCTTATCTCTTTTTATTCTATAAATTGTACGTTATAATGTTTATCTTTTAAGGAACCATCACGTACAGCTTCGTTATGGCCAACGGGGAAAAACTCAAGTTCGAAATAAATAATAGAACGGGTCAGATAAGAACAACTCACATGCTCGACAGAGATGAACCCGCGCGCGAGAAGGAGGTCTACTTGACTGTACTGGCCACGGACAACGGCAGACCCCAATTGGATGACGTCTGCACTTTCAAAGTCACCATCGAGGACATCAACGACAATGCCCCTGTTTTCGATAAAGTCGTGAGTCCCAAAATTTTTAAAGGAATTTTGAAAATCACCCGTCGTCTATCCGCAAACTTCCTTATTTTGTATCCATCATCTTAACGTTAAATCTCGATTCTTTTCTCTCTCCATTTTTATTTCTTGCGACCCTCCCTTCATTTATCATCGTATACCGCTTATCTAACAATAATGGATATGTACATTAACAAAGAAGCGCATCAATGCATCCAGATGCCTGACGGGTGTTTTATTCATTTTTGTTTTTCTATTGGCTCATTCATCTTTGTATTTTATATTTAACGAACGTGGTCGTCTCTCAGTACTTGCAGCATTGGAAACTATTTTAGTTCTATTTTTGCAATTCTAGTTTTTCTCAAACAAGAAAAAAATATACGTACAGATATATTTACTCATATATCTACTTGCATTAAATTGTTTCAACGATTCCTTCGCTTAATTACATTTTGTTTTAAAAATAGTCTCGTTAAATTTTATTGATTTGCACTGTTTGCATTCCTACAAAATTTAATTCAATGTTAATAATAATACTAAATTTCCGTTTGAAGAATACGTCTCTAAATGTTTTATACATTTCTGTTCAAACGTATGTTTGTATTTAACAATAAATTTATCATAAACGTTAATAAAGTTTATGAATCAAAAAATGTAACGAACAGATAACTATAGACTAATAAATAAAACCAATTGTTTCCACCTAAAATTAAGTGTATCTCTGCTTTTTACATATTAATATTTAACAACTGTGGATTGCTAGAGTAAAGACGACACTAACATGTACTTTTGCTTCAATTTTCCGCCTTCGATTATAGGACTTCTGGGGACCAGGGTCGAAGGTTGGTTTTTGAATTTACTGTGTGCACGTATACACTCGCACACGCGCACACATCAAATGCGCGCGCGCGCACACGTTACGTACACGCTAAATTGTGAATGTTGAATATGAGCTGAGTACTGCTGCAGTGATATATGCATTATAATTTAATCTTTATTTTCTTGTCTTGTACGTGTTGCGCTATACGAGCGATATTCGTCCCTTGTAAATCGGCACGAGTGAACTCGATGTGCTTTCATTTATTTATTTACGTAATTTTTTTATGACTAGTTCGTGTAAATGAAACTCACCGATAAATAGACCGTTAATTATCAATAGTTCCCCTAAAAATTGTTTACGTACGTTGCATGTTTTTTTTTTTTTTTTTTTATAAATAATGTCTTTGCACTCATGTTTGCTCTATCTTACCTGTTACCTCCATTGTTACACATCTGGCTTTACACATTAGCGTATACGTATAGCCTCGCGCATACACAGAGGCTTTCAAATCGTGTTAATACGAATCACATTTAAGTATATAATAATTTTGTAAAACTATTAGTATCGCGTTCATTTATTACTATCGTTCATTTTTAAGGTTTTGGCAATTTTAAATAAAGGCTTATCCTCGTAATGCATAATAAGATTCAGTAAACCTGATTAAGAGAAATGAGAAAAAATCTGAATTTTTTATGAATCGTGTTTTAAACAAATAAAGATGTTTTGCATTATTTACCAGTCGTGAATTGGATCACCAATGCCTTTTCCAATCTTCATTTTTTATTTATGCATTTTCGTATTATCTATCAAGCTTTTACTTCTACAGAATCGTCATTTTTAATGTAATATGAAAATCAAATATAGTGCGAATGTGCATGCACAGGTAGATTACTATCTATTGCAGTGCATAATGAGAAAATCGATGACACACTATTGTCAGCAGTGCACTGCATACGTGATATTTTGCATGACTTCGATAGGTTTATGAGTTATATTTATTAGTGCTCTTTTATTATATTAAATGTACATACGCGTGTCGAGTGATTGGATTATTTTGACGAGAAAAGTGCTCCTTTATGTGAAATTTATATTTGACAGTCGTTCATTATTTACTAATAACACGAGGCTTGGCCGGAAAGATCTGGCCGATAGAGTCAGCCCGTATAAAATGAGCAACCTATTAATATTTTATTCATGTTTATTTACTGTTTATTTAATTTTTATTATTAATTAAAGCTTTGAGTTTATCAATAAATGAAAACGTGCAAATAGCCAGAGATATGAATTTAAAAAAATATAAAGTGCCTTAATTTAATGGAATGAATGTAGTCTCTACGCGGTATTGTAAGAAGATTTTCTCGAAAATGCAGTTTAACCTATATTAGCTATGATTGAGCAACAAACATATTTTTCGTGCGACCGCGTGAAATTTCTTACAAATTAAAGTATTTGTTAGTTGAGTAGTTTCTCGGTTTATTTATGCTGTCTTTCCTTTACAGTCACTTTTAAATCATAATTTGTAATTTGTAAAAGTCAACTACGTACATCCAGTCTCAGTTTCTTAAAAGAAAGATTTAAAAAGTAAATTAAGACTTGAACGATTTAAAAGTTTGCTTGTTGCAATTTTAAGTTGCAACCCGTTGCAACTAAAAACATCGCGTTAAGCTGTTTGAAGTTGGTGTACATTTAATACCAGTGACACGCAAACAAAGCATGCACTAGAATCTACGTCACTTTGACTTGTTCAAATTTGAACTTCCTTAATGTCATACATAATTATTATTTCATTTCATTCTTTATCATTAGATAACGGTAAAATTCTGTAAAATATCATTAACATAAGTAATTACATCGATTAATTTTATATTAACGAAAGATATAATTTAATTCACTGCATGTTAATAATTTGTTATGAATTGCTAATTTGGTGTATTACTAGTCGTCTTTTAACAATTATCAAGAATCTTTGTTAACGTAGTAAAGAATATGTGAATTATGTAGATAAAAAATTTATCAAAAACTTATTAAACGAAAAGCTGAGTGACTTAATAATCGTATGTATCTTGAAAAGGTAATATTTATTCAGCTTAATTAATTATTAAAATGTTTTTATTTGAATTAAAAATCTTTCTTTTCATAGTTGAAGTTAATTTAGTTAAAAATGTACAAAAAATCAACCAGTTGCTTCTCTCGTGATGAAATTTTTAGAATCAATAAGATAATCGATATATTTTAACAGATGTATATTGTTTTTCAAACTCAAACAAACATAAACGAAAATACCTGAATGGAAAGCTTATATAAGTAATATTTATGGTAATTATTTTACTTCGTTAAGATTTACTTTGTGATTATATTTTTTCATTACCTTGTGGCTATGAAACCATGAATATTCGACTAAATTTTAATATTTAATTGTAAATACAATTTTTCAAATAACGTTTTGTCACAATGGATAGCAACTTATACAAGCGAAATTTGCAAAAATAATTATTACCTAATTATGGTTTTGTTTGCTCAAGCAATATTAGATTAAACATTTAACTAATTATCTCCATGTTCAACTGAAACTAAAAGTCGGCGCGATAAAATGATAACGATATTTTAATACGATTTCGCGAGATTAAAGAAAATGTGAAAATTTTCTAAACAGAAGTTACGATGGCCTTTCATCGATTATTTTCTTTAGCGCGCAACTTTTGCCACCTCTTAAGCGATTGAATAAAATAAAGTCATAGCCAGGTTTTGCATTGTCTGCATTGCACTTACGTAGCTCCCGGATTAATTAGTATTATTTCCATCGTTTTTTAACTTTATCAGTGTGGCTTGCTAACTAATTTTTAGTCTCACACATACGTGTATCCCGCAAAACAAAAGTAACTAGATCCTTGGTTTGTAATATGAATCAATCTTGCTAATTGCGAGCTTGCAAAATATCGGTATCGGGTATAATAGACAACTTAAATCATGAAAATGAAGTCAGGAGAATTATGCAAGCTTCGATCAATATCACAAGCATGCTCTGTTTAATATCTAACATTATTTTCCATCGATGTATTAAACTGGCTGGCCAGTTTAACGCGACACGCTCTTGTTAGAAAATGTGTTTCGCAAAGAGCCTCTTAATAATCTTACACGCTAAGCGCGTGAAGATGCGTTTTTTGCCGGCAGCATATTAATCTCGACTGGTTTTGTTGCCAACAGTCGTACACGGAATCGGTGCCGCAGGACTTATCGATCGGCAGGGAGGTGATGAGAGTTTCAGCTACGGACATTGACGACGGCAACAACTCCGTTGTTCGATACAGCATTTCCCCGAAGCGGCTGGATGATGCGGTTTACTTCAGGATTGATCGTAACACTGGCGTCATATTTCTGAATCATACGATAGACGTAAGTGTTATCCTGTAATTACAATCTCTTAGAGACCGTTTATATTTGCATAAGAATTTTTAATGCCTTTCAATGCCAAGCGAATCGACTACAATGTTGATAGCATTTAGCATTTAGAAATGATTTTATCGTTTTATCGTGATTTATTCAGTAAGCATTATAAAATATTTAGTTTCGTAATGTCAAGACCAGTGTTTGGCTATAGATACAATTTTTAAAAACTCCTCGATTTTCAGCATTAAATCAAACTGTTAATTACCACAGTTGACAATTTAATAAGTCAAGTTGTAATTCGGTTAGGTGAAACAAACAGTTATAAAGAAAAATAGCTTCTATTTGTTTTTAACGGTTTTAAAAACTTTAAAAAATACGTCAAAATATTAAGTCTCGTTGATTATTATTGCCTCGATTCGTAATCAATGCAAATGTATTTAGCAGCGTCCGTACTCGCGATCTTTTTACTTATTGTACATGTTTTTATTCTTTTTATCCTTTGTTTTTATTTATAATTCTTTGCTAATGTTTTAAATTATATTTCAAATGAAGCGAAGAAACAATCTAGATTTGTTCTTACGAAGCCAATCGTAATGAATAATTATAAACTGGGCCTTTACTATTGTTAATAATAACGATAAAGACTTCTGTTGAGCTTTTTTTTTAGTGATAATTAAGTGATAGAATCTAATTTTATAAAATTATGTTTTTATGTATACAATTCATGGTGAATGTTTTAATTAAGTAGGTGATATTATTCTTGAAAGTGTCAAGAAACGTAATAATTTAGAAATAATGGCATACGTAAAGCCGAATACTTATTTAGTACGTGTTATTTCTTGGTGTTGCATGTCGTCGTGTTATTTAAAATTTACACGTAAATGTGAAAAATAACCTAGAAATTTTGATCAGCAAACATTGCGATTTTTAGATTTACAATGTTATTAATGACGAAAAAGAAATTTAATAATAAATATAAGTGGTATAAATGTTGCACTAGTCCAATGAGTTCAATTTTTTAAATGAAAATAATTAAGTTAAAATAACTAAGACATCAGATTGTTTGCATTAATTATTTAATTTCAGGGTAAGTTTTACGTTAAAATTTTTAACTTTATTCAAGTTATATAAAGCTTTAAAATGACGATGAAAATCAACTAACTGCATTTATTGTTATTGTTGTTATTGATGTTGTTTTTATTTCAAAAGTACAAGAATGCTAAAAATTGTTTTAACAAAATTTTTATTAAACGGTAGCTATTTGTACATTTTAAAAGTATTATTTGCAGTATATAATAGCACATGAATATAAGTTATTATTTGTGTAATAATTAAAATTGCAATAATCTTATGAAACAAAAAAATATTATTTTTAATTTATAGAATCTAATTATTTTATAAATGCAGATAAATTTTAATATTCGTATCGCAGTTAAAATGAATACATGCTATGAATTACGTAGCTTTAAATTGCTAATTATGTGCATACGTATAAAGAGGAGAAAAAATCAATGGCTGAAAAATCTCAAGTACTAATATTCCTCAAAATTATAAAATGCACAATCTTGCTTTTTTTAGTTTGCAGTTTTTATTAACGAACTGCGAAGAGTGTAAAATAATAAAAATGTAATTATAAATAATAACTTACGAAAATTCTCGCTACGCTTATTTTATATCTTGATTCGATTGCCTTTTTATATTCGAATTATTTTTTTTATTTCGTTTGATGCTCGTGCAGATATCCATCCCAAGGATTTCTTGCAAATGATGATCGCGTAGCAAAGGGAGACGTTTTAGGGGGCTCTTGTAATTTTATTTCTTGGCTTACAACACATGGTCACTACTGTATTCCGCACAAAACCAGAGAGAAAATTCACCCTCCTGATAATAAACATTCGCCGGCTCGAATGCGCCTTTCTTACAGAAAAGTCCTGGCTACAAGTTCAGTATGACGGCAGTGGCAAAGGACCAGGGGCTTTACTCTCGCTACAACCCCATCGACCTCGATATTCGGGTGGTGGAGTCTCACAAAAAGGCCCCGACGTTCACGGTAAGCCCCTTGGAGCCGATCAGACTCAAGGAGAACTTCAGCGATTACGAAGCGAGCATAGCCCGCCTCGAGGCTCAGTCGAACATTGATGAAAGTCCAGACTATTTTCTCTTTGAGCTCGTTACCGGGAGAACCGAACAGACCAACAAGGAGAATACTTTCAGGTATGCACAGCGATAAAACGCGCCCCCAGCTTTGGATCCAAATTTTACTCCTAGGCAACCTTGGAAAATAGTTTCGTACTCCTTCTTTTGCTTTTCCTAAATGTTAATGGTGTTTTTTGATGACTCGCTGAAAACAGCAGTTGCGCCAAAACTTGCGAGAGTCTCCATTTTCAAAGAAACGAAACATACTCGCGTATGTCAAACTTAATTGTAGATCCAATAGATTAATACGCATTCCATGAATTCTTATCAGTTGTACTCATGAGTTGTACTATTGTGAAAATGACCTTGCATGGAATACTTTTCAATATCTCTGCACAGGCAATGCTTGAATAATTGGCGAAGAATGAGGAATCGTCATTTTTTAGCGGTAATAATTCAATCTCCAAAAAATATTAAACAAGATTTCGCAAATTCATAAAATCACGTAAATAAATGAAAAACGGGTATTTTTTCTCGAAATTCCTTATCAAGTAAATTGATTAAAATAATCGAATTAGCCATTTATAATAATTTCTATTTGAGCATTAATTTTGTCTTTCATTGAAATATATATTACGAGAGTTATTAGGTTTTTTTATTAAAAATTTATTGTTTTATATGTCGAGAAAGAGTTTAAATGTAAAGTGTTTCAGTCGTTTTTAATTTATTAGACAAAGAGCTTGCATATGTGTCGGGTATTTCGTAGAACTGAATGCCTTTTGTTTAATTATGTTTTTGAAAATTGAAAGAAATTTTCAATTGAAAGAATTCTTTTAAAATGAACAACAGAGTTATATTTAAATTTATATAATGCACAAAAATATGCAAGTTAAATTACTTCTATAGATTTGTATGCAATGATCTATAATAATTTCTTGTTGAATAATGAGTAATAAAAGTAACTAAAAAATTATAAAGTTAACATACGAGATAGCGAATTTGTGTATTTCATTCATTTAGCACATCTTAAGTTATAGCTAAATGAAAAATCACCGTTTCGATTTTAATAAATTATGTATGCAATTAATAAAATTTTTATTTTATTTTTCAAGGTAACTTTAATAAATATAAATTTTAATTTTTCAATAAATAAATAAAGTAGCACCTTTTTCATTTTTTTAGAACATTCCTAATGTTGCGTTAATTAATACATAAGATTTTCGTAAGTTTGCGTCAGTGAAACTTTGAATCTCACCTCGTATGTATAATAACTCGTATTAAATTCAGTTCCTAATTTTGTCGTAGCGAAAGTAATAATTTGAATATTTAAATATTACCGTTCTATTATGATTAATTTTGATTTTAATTTTGAACAAATGATCTTTTTTCAGTTCATTTATATACATACAAGTTTTAATAGTTTTGCATTTTTATAAATTCTTTTAAAATGTTGAATATAAACAAAATTCAATAAAATTAAGTAATTGCAACACATGCATATCTATACTTCAAAATCATAATTTTTTTTATTAAATGTTAATATCACGGTAATTATGTATTGATATAAGAAAGTTTATTATATACTTTCTAAGTATTCTGGAAAATTAGAGTTTTCCTTGAAAATTAAAGCGTTGATTTAAATCAATGCGCGTGATAAGAAACTTTTGACGAATAAAAATAATTGGATCGTCGTACTCTAAAGTTTGACAACTTATTTTCTTACATTATAAACCACTTAATTTCATTGTCTGAAATATTAAAAATTCAATCACAGTTTATCAGATAATTATTTGTTATTATTTAACGTATAAAGCAAAACATGTTAATATTATAATTAAAATTTTAAAAAAGTGTAATTAATATTGTCTGTAGTAAAATTAATTATTTAAATTTTTTATGCACTTACGATTTTTATTAAATGATAAATTAAATGCTACTTTAAAAGAAATAAATTCTATATTACTCTTTATTATTATTAATATAATTTCGTTTTATCTTATTTTTTACATTTGTATATAGGAGAATTTTAATACTTGAAGTTATTTATAATAAAAATTTATCATAAATTTCTTAAAGATTAAATAAAATTTACTTTAAATTTTATACTACAAGAAATATTAATCAAATTTCTTGTGAAAATTTCCAATAATTTATTAAACTAAAAAATGTATATTTTTGAAGAATATAATTTTGTGTATGAAATGAAAGGATGTTTGTTGTTAAACCTGAATATGACGAAAGAATCATTTTTTGCTCCTTGTTTCCTCTTGAAAAAATATCTATCAAAATAAGGTCAACTTTTTCAAGTAGAATAAAATTTTTAAATTATTCAATTTTTTAAATTAATATACGCAAATTAATTATGAAGTGTAATTATTTACTTAAATTTTCATTTTTAAAATTTCTTTTTATTCTCAAGTTTCGTAATTAAGTGTGTAAAGCTTATAAAATTATTAATAATATGATCGCAGTATTACAAGTTAGAAATATCTTGAATATAATATTATAAATAAGTAAACAAGTAGTGCGCAGATGAGTAACTGTCGTTCTTTCAAAATTTACATAGAAAAATCAATTTCCAAGAAAATTTTTAACTGAATAAAATTATTGATGTAATATTAAAGTTTTAGACTTTCAGCGCATAATCATAATAACTCTTTAAAAGGTTTATAAACTAAGAAGTTGTAAAATCGATAAAAAAGGTTGACAATAATTTAATAGTGTATAATTTATATTAAAATACATCTTCAACTAAATTCAAATTATTATTAAAATTTTTTTGAACAATAACTGATTTTTTAGTTTTATTCAGTTTTAAATGTAATACGAAATTTTTCGCACAAATTTCGAATCATATGCGATAATACGTTGAATATGTTTAAATTTTACGAAGTAACTCTTAGCTTTTTTGTTATTAAATTTTAATATCTTTTCGTCATTGTTGTACAGTTAAAATGCTTTTTTATTTTCTTGCACTAGAACAAGATATCTTAACACTTTAGTATGTGTCAGTATTTCAAGTTGTTTTTTTCGTATCTTAATTTGTCTAAAAACAATAGAATACTTATAGGTTTTGATCAAATAATACCCTATAATATTCAACATTTAAGTGAAAGAATCATTTTTTTCCTCCTTTAAAAGCATCGAAGATGGTTTTATTTATGATTCAGCAAGCTGTTTCGCATGCAGTATAACTTTGCCCAAATAAATTTAGTCTTAATTTCCAGTAGTTAATTTGAAATCAAATCGCGAGGGATCAGTAGTTTGATGCGTTGTCCACACCCTCGATCATACGAAATATTGTAAACCTCGTTTAAATCGCTTTACAGATTGGTTTCGAATAAAAATGTGGCAGACATCAAGCTCGCAAAGGCTTTGGATTACGAGAGCAACACTGAATACACGTTGATTGTACGTGTGCAGAATAAGTATCAGCTGGCTGCTGAGACGATGATATACATTGAGGTGTTGGATGTGAATGACAACATTCCTGTTTTTCGCGAAATAAAGAAGGGAAGTGTCTTGGAGAACGAGCCCCGAGGTACGCCTGTTATGCAAGTTCGCGCTATCGATGCGGATGGCACGTCGGCGCACAATCAGGTATCAGAAAAATGATTATTTATTTTTATGCTAATCGATTTATTTACGAAATAAGCGCCATCAAGATGTATCAGCAAGAATATTCAGGCGATTCGCTGCTCAACGCGTTTTTCGCCAACACGCCCTGGCCCTTTTTTATTAATATATTATTTTTTATTTGTTTGCATTGCATCATAGTTTTATTTGTTTCTGATTTTTGCAACGTCGTAAAACTTAAAAATGTTATACCTCCGAAAATAGGTACTAAAAATTGCGATTTCCAAGGGCATAAATTTTTTTATTTTTATCGGTAAAATGGATATATAATCGATAATTCTAATAAATATACGAAATAGCACATTAATTTGTTTCGTATTTTTCCAACTATTAATAGAAATTTCAGCCCTTAATCTCGGAATTCATTAATTTTTAATAATTTTACATATTAATTGCAGTTGTTTAATTTTTTCCAATTTTAAAAGTATCGAGTAAAAAGGTTTTGCATCGAAGCCAAAGTTCAATCAACAACATATATAATACAAAAAGACCATTTTTCCATTGCATCATGTTTGCATAACACAATATCCAATACACGTGCATAATATATATTATTTAAAAAGACTTTTTATCAGAGGAGAGTTTAATTTAATTTATATAAAAAGTTTACGCAGCGTTAAAAAATGCTATTCGAATATTTCAAATATCTTCGAATGATCATTGTTAATATGCTAGTATTTACTGTTAATTACACGAATTTTGAATCAATTTTTCCTCGATTAATATTACTTATTCGGTTGTCAATTTCTCAAAATTCTAAATATTTAAAAGAGACCGATCACATGGTTTGACTTTTATATATATTTTTCCAATAAGCTGAATGCATTGGCATTGGAAATAATTAATTACACGTTTCAAATATTAAATTTCGATAAATCAACTTTAATTAAAAATATGCGCGTTTTTAATTCTACTAGATGTTTTTCAATGCACAATGTTAGGCAAGTTATTTGAAACAATTTTTAGAAAGTTTTACCGATAATTGCAGGTAAATAAATAATTTAAGGGAAAATTCCAAAAACGAACTTTGCAGAACATCAAATTCAACACATTGTTTGCACGTTTGTTCTTAGGTCACGTATGCGCTAGGAAATTATGAGGATCGGTTCACAATTGATCGCTACACAGGCAACATTACGACATTGACAACGTTCGACCGCGAAGATGACAATACGTACACCGTGAAAGTTATCGCCACTGATAACTCCCCAAGTGCTTTATTCAAAACCGGCGAGCACAATAAGGGCGAGCAGAATTTCCGCATCGAAATCGCTGACAAGAACGACAATCCTCCGCACTTCAATCAGCGCGTGTACCAGGCCAACTCCATAGCAGAAGACGCGAACATTAACGCCCTGGTAACGGAAGTTAAGGCTTACGATGCGGACTCGGAGAGCCCCGTGACTTACAGTATTCTATCGGGAAACTACAACGAGAGCTTTTACATCGAGAATACAACCGGTAAAATTCGCGTTAATCATCCTCTGGATTACGAAATGATAACGCAGTATAACCTGACGGTTAGAGCGTTTGACGGTATTTACGATGACACGGCAACGGTGATGATCTATATCGAGAACGTCAACGATAATCAGCCTGTGTTCGAAGCTTTCAATAAAAATCCAGTTATCGAGGAGGAAAAGTTGTACAACGGTATGCGTGCTTTTACTTTTTGTTGATACTTTTGATTCATGATTTTTGATAAGGACAAAGTATTATAATCGATAATTGCTATTGCTTTCAGGCTGCATTACAACTGTTGTGGCTTACGATCCGGACATAAAAAATAAAAGTGCCGATCAGCACATAGTTTATTCAATTTTGAGACCCGAGCATCAGCCCTTAATTGGCATCAACAAGGATGGATGTATGGTACTCAAGAAGCCTCTCGATCGAGATCCTCCACATGGTTATCCAGTTTGGACTGTAAATGAAGAATATTTTAATAACCTATTTTTACGCTAAAATGATTTGACAACAGAAACTTGCAAATTATCGTAGTATTGTTCTTTCAGTGTTAAATATATTTTTCTTAAAACGTGATTTTTAAATTATACTTTCTCCTCTCTTGATTAATAATTAAAGAGAACGTGAATTCCTTTAGATCGCTGTAAATTAATATTTCGATACACGTATATTTATACAATTAAATATGACCTTTATACCGTTTTGATATACATTTCTTAATTTTAAACATTAATACCGATAAGGCTAAAAATGACGAGGACGATTAAAAGTTAATTTTAATAAAGAGTTAATGGATGGAAGTAATAACTTTTAATCAGTCAAGTATTAAAATTTAAGTCTTTGATCATTAAATTAATTTAGAGTTGAATAAATAAAAAATGTCTCCCGCGGATAAGCATAAATAATTACTCAGCGTTTCTTAAAAATGCAAATTTTATCACAATCTACTTACTTGTTTAAAATATGACATCAACGCCGATGCGCAAGTTTCAATAGAGGATAGCATTTATCTCAATTAATGCTCGGATTCGTTTTTCTCAGATAATTGTGATTGCTCAAGACGAGGATGGCATCCAGAACTCCCTCAGAAATGCCGAATCAGTGAACATCACCTTGACCGACATCAATGACAACGCGCCTTTCCTTGACATGCCATACCCCGTGATTTGGGACGAGAACCAAGAGCCGGGCAATATCACGGAGCTCAAGGCCCGCGACTACGATTCGGAGGACAACGGACCGCCTTTCACCTACCGCATCGATGTGTCGGCCGACACGACCATATTGACGAAATTCGAGATACGTGGCAACGAACTTTACGCGAAAGTGCGTTTTGATCGAGAGGAGCGCAAGAGCTACGACATCCCGGTGGCGATCACCGATCACGCCGAGCTACCGCTGACCGGTATCTCCAAGCTCACCGTCATCATTGGAGATAAGAACGATAATGAGATGAGGGACGGATCGAGCGCGATATTTGTTTACAACTACAACGGCGACTCGCCCGACGTTGATATCGGCCGGGTATACGTCGACGATCCGGACGATTGGGATCTCAATGACAAAACCTTCATGTGGTATCAGGATAACCCGGAAGATGGATTCCTGCTCAGCACGAGCACGGGAATGATAACTCTGCTATCTGGCACGAGAAATGGAACGTTCTTGCTCAAATTCACCGTGACGGAGGAAGGTAAGTAAATCGGAAGCATTTCATTATCGAGCCACAGATGCCAATCTATCGATTCTACACGGCTTAAGATTGATTTGTCCACGCGTTATATTTAAATCTACCCTTTTAATTATTAAGATTGGTCTGCGCACACTATTATCTGGCTTTTGTGCATAATTTGAATGGTCTTTCATCAGGTGCTGAAATACCAAAACATTACGCCCAGGCGACAGTGAACGTGACAGTTAAGGAAATTCCGAAGGAAGCAGTGGTGAAGTCGGGCTCGATTCGTTTCCTCGGCATCACCGCTGAAGAGCTCGTCGCTCCAGATGAGTTGGGCATAAGCAAGAAGGACATCCTGCAGGAGCGTCTCTCTTCGATGTTTAACGTTTCCGTGGAAAATGTCGATGTCTTCACAGTTTTGCACTCGCCTCATCACAACAAATCCGTCCTGGACGTGCGTTTCTCTGCCCACGGCAGTCCCTACTATGCTCCGGAGAAGCTCAACACGATCGTTGTTGGGCAGTCGGAGATGATTGAGCGTGAAATGGGGGCCGACGTACTCCTCGTAAATATCGACGAGTGCCTCTTTGAAAAGGTTTGTGAATAGACGAATTACACGTTATAAAAAGGCGTCGTTATCGATACACATCCGTTGCCGAGGAGAAAATCCTATTTTCAGCTTTCCTTTCCACCCACCAACTACCTGTTGATCTATGCTCTATATAATTTAGTATTGTATGAGCGATGCCGTCGCGCAAACTTTCGGTCCGGATGCATTTCTAGATAGATATGCTCGATGATAAAATGGAATTGCCCCGCGATACGGAATCTGACTTAACTGCGCATTTCTTTTCTAATATGTTGATTCGCCTTTAGTGCGCTGTAATGCCCGTCTCGAATACTTATTGATTTATATTCATGGATTAGTATTGAACTCACTGATAAAAAGTATTTATTCAAGAGACTAGGGGGCTAAACTTTAATACTTAATCGATGCAATCTTGGGCAAAAAGTTTCCTTTGAATATGAATTTAATTTATTAATTTAATCTTATTTATTCGTTGAAGCTATTCATGTGCATTACATTAATTTACATCTAATTTGATTAATTCTTAGTTTTGATTTATATTCATTTGTTACAAGGGTATTTTTTTTTTTAATACTGTACAAAAAAATAATTTCTATAAGTCAAGCGTTACTACGTTCGGTATAAATTTTTATTAATTAAATTCATGGACTATTTTTATAATGTCTTATTACATTAGAGAGGAGGAACTATGCTAGAAGAAAATTTAAATTTAGCATCTCTGCAGAGAATAATCTTATTAACAAATATTTGCTGAGTGGATCAAATAATGTATTAGTAATCCGAAGTTCTCGGGTTCGCTTATCGGTTCCAACGAATGATACGAACACCTTCGCATGAAATGCCCACCAATTTTCTTCACTAATTAAAAGCTGACTACTAGAATTTTACCTCGCATAATAATAGCATTACCATCACAAAATTATGTGTGCGAATATATGATGGATAATTTAAAATAAGTAATTGCGTGAAAAACATATTTAATATTTTCTCGATGATTGACTGTTAATCAATTGTGTTTTTACACTGATAAGTCGAATAGACAAAGGATAAAATTTTTATTTATAAGCGTTCTTTATAGATATCGCGGTGGAGTCGTTTTTAGTTTCTTAAAAATTAATTACGTCATAAAGTTAACGCGATATAATCGTATATTTGCGAATGAATATAGAATAGTTTAATAGAATAATTGATGAAAGCTTTTTTTACTTTACCCGAATAAAAAAATTACGAAATAAGAATTTCACGATATCATTGTTAATCTATTTTTTCGATTTAAATGTGGTGTACGCGAATGTTTCAACTTTGTAGAATAGATCATCGAATTAAAAAAGATTACTTTTTAATTTCATCATTTGCCGGGCAATAAACTCTGTATCTTTTCAATCGCTCGCAAATCGAAAGAACTTTATAAAAGAAGTGCTAAATATGATGGAACAACCAATGCTGCCGCGCTTTAGTCCACGCTCCCATTTGCTCTAGAAGATGCACACGAGACGTCACACGCCTACATGTTACGGTATTACTTCCCCACAGGTCCACTGCAACAATTCATGTAGGAGTTTCTTGAACATAAGCTCCTCGCCCTACGTCGTTTATACGAACACGAGCTCGTTCGTGGGGGTGAGAGCGGTTGTAGATCCGCAATGCATCTGCCATGTTGCAGAGCCGATTGAGTGCCTGAACGGAGGGACGCCCCTAGGCGCGAGATGCGAGTGTCCGCCGGGGTTGGAAGGACCGAGATGCGAGGTGCTGGCTATTGGTTTCCACGGGGACGGGTATGCTATAATGCCCCCGCCGGGACAGGCCTGCGACGATTCTCATCTAGGTAAGGATCATCCTCCGTCGTTTTCCCGTTACTCTTCTTTCAATTTCCATCAGTTCGACATCAGTATCCGTCGGTGTATTATATCATTTTTAAGTTACTGTCGGCACGTACGATATGTCATAAATGCAGTTTTTAATGCATTTTTTAAGCATTGTCAAACCAAGCTTTTCGCGAGACAATTTGATTTCCAAAGATTTGATTAGACTTGTGATTGATTCAGATTCTTCGTTTTTCGAAAACGCAAAACCGGTGCTTCCGATGATAAAATATTGTTATTAATTTAACTGTTGAACACGATTATTTAACACGTGGAATAAGTTATCTTTAGTTTATGAGTTTATTAGTCATAGAGAACAAAATTCATGATTTAATAAATAATCTTAATATCTTTATTAATTTGTGATTCATATTTATTTTGAGCCTGACTCTTGAAAAAGTTTTTATGCAAAATCAAGATCATTGCATGACTTCTCATAATTTAGCTGAAAAATCAGACTAAAGTCTCTTATCTCACGTTAGAATTTTTACTACAGTGGCTATCGGAAACTCAATTATAGTAATTATTATTTTTAATCAATGGCTTTATTATTTTTTTTCATTTTTAATTATTTTGCGATAGAGCGATAATTTTCTTAATATTATGAAGTTAAAAACCATCTCGATTATCGAGAAATCATATTTGCGAATCACAATTTTTAAATTACATAATGTGAATACGTATTTTTTTTTTACTTGTTTATATCCTCTAATCTCGAAAAGAAATTCATACAACAAAATATTTGAAATTAAAAAAAAAATAATTTACTTATGTGAAACGTCCGCAATTTTTGACATCGGATAAAATTAATAATATATCAGTTGTAATTATTTTAATTTCATTACATTTAAATAATTGTTAAAAATAAGGTTTGATTTAAATATCTTTTAAAACTTTTCATTCTAATTAAGTCTTGTAAATCACAATGTGAATTCTGTGATCGTTATAAAATAAAAAGGATTAAATTTTTTTAAAATTTACATATCGATTAAAATGACCTTTATTTTAAGATCTAATTTATTTTTCTTTGATTGCGTTCTTTTGAACGCGAAAAGTAAAAAACAGCTGCATATAACGTATGAATATTTAACCTATTATTTAACTATAAAATAAAGTCAAGATTCTAAAATTATTATTTAAAATTATGTTCTATAAATTAAATTTATACTCTTTCATTTGTCAGGATTTGGAGGTTAACAAACTATTATAAGAGATAAAATATAAAAATTTTCTTGTATACTTTTAATTCTTTTTAATTTTGAATTATTTAGAAAATTTTTAAATATTAGATATTATGTTTATCGATTTAATTTAATATTCAATCTTTTAATTGATCCATTTGATTTTTTGCTTGAAATACTTGATTTGCTTGTTTTAATGTTTGACGAATGTTTTAAAAAGATTGGAATTTTTACTAATGAACTTTTGGTTTAAGAGCAATTTAGTCGTAACGCCCTATTTGAATCTATGTTTAGCCAAACATTTTCTCGACACTCCTACGTATACTTTTTATCGTAACCAACTATTTATTATACTTTACTTAATCATAAATTTTTTTACTTTATTCAGGCTTAGAAATAACACCTCATGCGAAAGATGGATTAGTATTTTATTTCGGTCCAATGAGTTACTTTCCTAAATTAGGAATTCAAGATTTCATGTCGCTTGAATTACAAAATGGCAATCCTGTTTTATACGTTGATTATGGTCAAGGTACCATAATGTTAGATAGATCAGAGTCAAGCAAAGATAATGAAGTGGAGGAAAAGAAGTTATACCTTGCTGATGGGAAACCTCATAGAATAGACGTTTATTGGACGAAAACTGTGAGTATACGTTCTAGAAACGCCTGCGATGATTTTTCATTTAACGAATGAAAATGAAATTCAAAATGAAAGAAAAATAATTAGAAGTATTTTTAACTGAACCTGCACAGTTTCATTGCAAACATTTAATATTTCCATAAAAACTTATTAATTGTAAAAAAATTTTAGCAAAACACTTACGTAATGTAGTAATTAATTATATTTAATTAATTAGAAAATAAAAGTTTGGACATAAATATTTGTATAATTTTCTAAAAATCGTATTGAAGTAAAATAAATGCAGTTATTACATTCGAAAATGTTTTAAATTTTCAGTCTATAGAAATGAAGGTTGATAACTGTGGATTATCAAGTTGTATGAGATTGAAAGCACCAATCGGTACTAGTGAATTTCTCAATGTGAATAGCCCGTTACAAATAGGAGGTTCGATAAGCAATTTAGCCAAATTAGGACAGAAATTTAATTGGCAGCATATTCCAACTGAGACGCGATTTGTTGGCTGCATTCGGAATATGACAATCAATGGAAATGTAAGTATATTTCTCACATAGTTTCTTAATTTTGGAGTCTTTTATACTTTTCACTTGTAAATTTAAAGGCTCAGTTATGAATGTTGTGCTCGTAATTTATTTTAATTTTGCTTATTTAAAAAAAAAGTTAATTTTTGAGTTATCAGAGTACAACAAGCACTTTTATTCGAGCAACGTCAATTTTTAGTAACGAGCACACAATTTATGTTACAAGTGAATCAGCACTGTTTTACGTTTGTCCGCGTTAAACATTAAATTCGTTACCTTTTTCAAATATGCGTGTACAATCGAGTTGTACGTAAAATAAAGAAAGTCTCCTTATCTGTGTATTCACTCGTTGGCTTGTTTAGACGTACAATTTGGGTATGCCGTCGCTGTCGATGAACGCGGATCCAGGTTGCAGCCACGGCATGGCAAAGGCCGTGTCATTCGGCATAGATACGAATTTCCTGGTTGCCATTCTCGTCTGCATCACCATTCTGCTTATTCTTCTCTTGGCCGTCGTCGTGCACCGACGTAAAACAGATGATCTCTATAAAGATATGGATGACATTAGGGAGAATATCATAAATTACGAGGACGAGGGAGGTGGCGAAGTCGATACTGGCTACGATCTCAACGTTCTCAGAGCCATGTACGATCCACCCAACGACATGAAGATTAACGCCGCTAGTCTTCAAGGAAGAGGTGATTTCATGTTTATTCTGTGAAAGCTTTCGCCGAATAGTCCAAACAGTAGTACATATTCAGATGCAAGATGACCATTTTCCTAGTCAAAGAAACGCTGTCAAAAGTAAAATACAGATTCTGCTGTGATTTGACATTTTAAAACTAAATTAAGTAAAACCTGTGTTTTACATTTTTTCCGTTGATTACCGTGAATCCTGCATTTTCAGAACACTGCACTGTTTATTAGTTTGTCTTGACGTTAACGCTAAATTTGACAAGGAATTTCTTAGCTGTACAAATGCAAATGCCAATACATTAAGTTACATGATTCACGCTTTATATAAACACATTTTTTCGAAACATTGTTTCAAATACTAGAATTAGATTAACATGATTGATAAGTTGTGTATAAACGAATCGGTAATAAATTTAAGTAAATCGAGCATTTTTAATCTTTATTCCGAAGCCGCGATATTGATCGCGCGCATTTAGCAAATATTGCAATCCGAACCTTTCGAATATACTTGAATAAATACTTTTAATATTTCATAAAATAAAATTTTAACGTCATGAATTTTTTTTTAACAATATTCGTTATTTTTATGAGCTTGAACTTTCAAAAACATTGAGTTTATTGATTTTTTCCTTGTGCAGATCCCTTAAAAATTTCCATTAAAAATTTTACTTCCGCCGAATTAAATTTAAAAATGTCCAATCGAATTTTAGTAATTGTTGCCCCGCGCGCTTGACAGATGGAATGCGACAAGAAGCATTGGTTTGCGCTCGCTAAGAACACGCATACTTTTCTATTCACAGAGCCTGAAGAGGTGCCTGATATCTGCGGTTTCCTGGATGGCAGAAAGGAGTGTTGCGACAAAGACCCCGACACCAATCCCTTTGACGATGTACGCCACTATGCCTACGAGGGCGAGGGCAATTCGAACGGTTCGCTGTCCTCGCTTGCCTCTTGCACGGATGACGGCGATCTCAAGTTCAATTATCTCTCGAACTTCGGACCGAGGTTCCGCAAACTTGCCGACATGTACGGCGAGGAGCCGAGTGACGAAGAGAGCGAAGGAGTCGGCGATCGTGAGAGCGAGAGCTGGTGTTGAAGATCAAATAGAGAAGAGAAATGTACATGTAAAGAGGATTGAAAGTATTTTTTCTCTCTTCGACGATGGAATCACAAGCTTATCCAAGATCGTTTCTTACGTTATGTCAGTGCGGAACATTTTATAAAAAATATTTATAAATAAGTGTATCCATAAGTTAATGGTCGTGGGAGACTTCGGAACGTTTTAGTGACGACTACGACAATGACAACGTACTTAAGAGTGAAAGGAAGACTCGAGAAAGTAAGGAATGTGCGTGCGTGTGTGAAAAAACGCCAAAGAAACGATGCAAAGGCGGTGAAGCGATTTTCGAACAAGGCATGGCGACGTAGGTGATAATTTTGCCCCCTTTCTTGTGCGATTAAGGGACTTGTTAATGAGGGACTTTCGATATTAATCAGTCTGAAGACTGCGTTGTTGAACTTGAACGAAAATTCAAATTCAAATTCCAAATTCAAATATTTCTTCGAAGAAATCATTCGTATAGGAAAGTTATAACACTGAATAAAAAAGTTTCCCGAATTCCATTCGTTCTACAATATCACCTAAATAGAGGAATAAAAGATCAAAAATTTGTAGGAATTTATGATTAGTAATTTTAATTATTTTATTTTGTTTATAATTATGCTTCATACACTATGCCATTAACAAAAACATTTATATAAAAAGTCAGAGCGTGATTTTCATTGAGCACATTTCCCGCACCTGTATATACATATATACCGGTATGTGTATAGTTAATTATGAAATTAATAAAATTTACAATTATCGTATGCATATTTGGTGCATATAATAGCTAATAAGATAAATGCCATAGATATATACAATTTTATCGCATAATATAGCGTGTCAATATGACAAAATAGAAACAAAGAATTTCGTTTTAAAAGCCAGCGTAAAACATTTTAATTAATTAGTAGATTGTCTTATTCAAGGTGGTATACATGTGTACATACATTCATTACACATGAATGTTAATAATAAGTATACTTTAGACATTCCATAATATTTTTATATGCAATATTGGACTTATGTATGTCAGAATACAAAGAAAGATTTATATGAAAAAATAACACTTTTCTGTAGAATTTTTAAATATAGTGTAAATATAATCTTTTTTTTTTATATTTATTATACTACATAAATAAAATTTATAATGTTTAAAATTAAATTTTTTTTACTGAAATAAAGGTCATATGAAGCTTTACATAATTTTTTTAATTTACTTATAAAGTAGGTATATTTTTTAACAATATTTAAAATGTATAAATTAAGATGTATAAATACATTATCTTTAATCTTAAACAATTAATTTTTTTTAAAGGGGGTTAATTGATAAATTATTAGACTTGTGGTTCATAAATAGTCAATTATTTAAATACGTTTCAAAA
Organism: Platyscapa corneri; assembly: GCA_018907185.1. NCBI lineage: Eukaryota > Metazoa > Arthropoda > Insecta > Hymenoptera > Agaonidae > Platyscapa > Platyscapa corneri. The sequence continues at coordinate 5,316,718 of JACCHW010000011.1, read as the reverse complement.
TGGCTTATCATTGATCAATATACTCTTATTCTTGTACATTTTAAACTATCCGTTCATTTTAAAAGCTTAAAATTTCATATTAAATATATTATGCACAATATCCAATGGAATTAATTATTATGAACTGCACTTAATTCGTGAGATAATATCTTGGCATAAACTGTTTAAAGAAACGTATCTTTACATGTAAGGATCTATGCTCATAGAGATATTTTCACACAAGCAAAGACGATAAGTGATGATCGGACCGAATAAGATTCGCTGATTTAGTCTATCCCACCGTTACATTTCACCGCTCATTAACATCTTTGCTTACTTCAAAATTTTGAAACTTAGCTGATTTTCACTAAAATATAAGGAAAAACTAGAACAGTAAAGTAAAGTAAACATTAGAACAAATCTTTGTATTTTTTCATATCGGTCCATAGATAAATTAATTTAAGCAATAATATTCAAATATCTCAAAATATATTAAAAATATTTATTATTCCTTGAATTAAATTACTAAATCATTTATCTATTAAACTAAATGAATTCAAAATGTACATAGAAATTCTTAAAAAATTTTTTGTAATAATTTTCAAATTAGATTAACAATAAAAAACGGGATATGAAATGATCTTTCTAAAATTAAAAATTCAAAAACTTTTTATTTTATACAAATTCAAGAAGATTCCAGGAAAACAAAGAGTATATAATAAAGAGAAAAAAAATCAAAAGATGGGTATTTTTAATTTTTCCTTAAAATATTGACTATTTTTAAACATATTCTACCATAAAAATATTAAAGTATTTCTATTTCATAAATCATTACAACAATAGTAAATATCGACGATAATTTCTAATCAATTTTCAAATTGAAATATAATATATAATAAACAAAAGATTTATAATAAATCTTTCATTATTTTTTACATTTTAATCCGTAAATTTATATTATTATATTCAAAATTTATACTTCGAATATATTATTAGTAAGCTATAAATCATTCATAAAACGTATACACGCGCGCGCGTATATTTGCAAATAATTTTCATTTCTTTGAAAAACAATTTTATTTATATATTTATATACATATATTTTTTTCTGAATTCTCAAAAGTAAATTCGTATTTTCTATAATTAAAGCATAAGATTCTATTGTATAAATTTATGTATGAATTTCAGTATTCATAAAATGTGTTGCCTTTAAAAACTTGTTTGTGAAATATTTGAAGTATATTTTTTATTAAAATAAGTATACAATCACAAGTGCATTCACGGTGTAATATCAACTATTTCACACGAATTTTTGAAACGAAATTCTTTTTCAATTTTTTTTTGTCAGATAAACGTGATACTATGCATTGTCTATGTTGTATTTGTTATAAACTGTTATACGAACTAGATGTGTGTATATATATATAACACAAGAGCGTTCAAAAGTTCAAAACCACTGAAAGGTAAGTTCAACGAATTTCTAAAAGGAACGCTCGTATGATGTATGAAAAATAATTATTCATAAAAAAATATTGGTCTCAAAATAAAACTGACCCTCTTATGGAGTTCATAAGAATAATAATTTTAGAAAAGTTTATTCTGTCATTCAAAGTTAAAATTTAGACTGAAAAATTGTTTTGAAAGGGATTTTCAAGTTTTTAAAACTTCAATTTTCGTTAAAACTCCAATGTTGTAGACGTCAGATTTATCAATATTGTATTATTTTTTTGTAGGGTCAAGACTTTTGGAGGATTCGCGATAGAACAGATGGATATATGAGGATGATGGTTTTGCGAATGAAAGGCCTCGCAGGATGTACAGTAAGAACTGCATAAGTGTCTTTTAGTAGATGGGATTAGTTTGGGCAAACAGAGAAGTACACGTATCGACTATAATTTTTTAATATAATATAATTAGTTTTATATAAAAATCCGAATATTCGCATGACCTGTATTGTCAATAATTTGCATTTTTAGATTTTCTTTATTGCCAAGATTGTAAGATATCAGCGAAATTAAGACAGACTGATTGTACATTTTTTGTGGGTCAACGAATTTTTACGATCCGATTTTTAAATGCTTGCAATTGTACTGTAACATTTCCAAAAATTATAATACTTTTCTTACATCTTAACGTAGCAAAAAAAAAAAAACATTTTATAGTAAAGTAAATAATTAATTAACTGTTATAATTTAATATTATAAGCACCGGATGTTGATAGATGAAAAATATGGACATGTCAAACGTATATTTATTCACAAGCTATTTTCCAGCTCGACAATCACAAGAAAAGTTGGGAACGTTCGTAGACTAATTTTTATACACCAATATCTCTCAAGTTGCACGCAGAGTGTGGCAATTATGAAATGACCATATAAATGTATGATAGCGGTAACGCTCCTCACGTGTGCGCTACCACGCGCGAACACACATCCACGCCTTTGCGCGCGCACACGAATCCATACAAAGAAATAACACCGAGTTACACACCCACACACACACACACACACACACACACACACAATTTGAAGACGTATGCGAAGGAAAGCAGGATAATCTATATTATATTGTTTTTAAACGGCAGGAGCATAAAGCGTATTTAATTTATAAAATGATATTTTAATATTGTAAAACGGCAAAGCAGTGGAATGAGAGAATACGTATGGATGTTGAGCGGAATATATCGATATGACAGTTCGTGCTATATATATATATATATATATATATATATATATATATATATATATACATATACATATATATATATTTATATATATATATATATATGTGTGTGTGTATATTTTGTTTTATTTAGATAAAAGCCATTGTATACGGACGTTCGTCGTATAGATTACAGGGTGAATTTGTATAATCACGAATTAGCGTCATTTCGATTAATCAACTTGTTCGCATTGTAGAAACGTCACGCACTTGACACATAATAATTATGTATGTGATGCGCATTCGTAATGAAGTGCACAGAGAAGTACGAACCATGATGGACTTAAAATCACGTATTAGATGTATTTAGTTTTTGCCACAGTGACAATTGACGACGTGCATGAAATCTTGATCGATGTCCTTCAATTTAAGCAAAGAATAAGCGTTAAAAATTTCGCGACATTGTCTGGTTTTGAAATGAATAAAGCAAGCGAAAATTCTGAAGAGACAATTTCTATGAATACAGTCAAATTTCTGTTCAATTTTATTTTTATTAACGCCCAAATAACTAAGTGAAATATTAAGTTATCTTAACTTATGGTATTATTTTATTTTTTAAATTAATTCTTGCATATCGACAATTTATTCAATTTTTACTTTTATTTGCATTCAACATGCGGGTTTTATGGGCTTCTCAAATTCAGTTACTGTAGCTTTATTCTCATTGTATAGATGAGCATTTTCCTATCAGAAAATCTCAATATAAAATGCCGTACCAACGTTGAATTATTTATTACTTACTTAATTATTCGTAAAACGTTCTAAATGGGCATTAGCGCGTTTACTTAAATGAATTTCATTTTATATTTAATAAAATTCGTCTTTATTGATTCTTATTTTATTAATATTGCTAATTTTACGAAAAGTTGGTCTTATTTAAAGTTATCGGAACCTCTTATTTTGGTTACTTTAATTACATTCTTACATTAATTACATTCTTTAGAAACGGTAATTTCAACCCTAAGTTATATAAATGTTTATCAAAAATGTATGTACATTTTAAGTTTCAAGTGATTCGTTTATTTATACTTTTTAAAAGACAAAATAACAAATGTACATAAGTATGTATATACTTTATTTTACACGTAGTATTTGTTTGGTATTTGTGGCAGTGGTAAAGATAAATTAGAATTCAAAATTGTCGAAAGATTACAATTTAAAGGTCCAAAGGCGACGGAGATCAAATGCCATAGCACGTTTCATTGTCCGTAAATTTATCAATTTCGTACATAGCGATAAAAAGAATCATGATTAAAAGATAAAGTATTATGCTCAAATAACTTTGAGCCAAAGTCTCTTACTGCCCGTCTCAAAGTTATTTGATTGTGCTGTCCTTATTAAGCGACAAGATACTTCCTAATTAATACTGGTAATCGTTTAATACGCGCTTACTCGTTCATTTATATAATTGTATTACTTAATATTGACGAATACAGAGCGTTCATAAAGTATTCACGAACGTTTTAATTTTTAAGTTTTTGTATAAATCAAATGACTTTATTTATAAGGTTGCAGTATCTTTCGATGATACTGTAGCAGCCCGAAAGAGTATTTTGATCTCTCAAAATGGTAAAATAATTCCAGAAGAAATGTAGTCTTAATTAAAAAAGCGAATCCAGTGCACTGGCAAATACAATATTAAACGTTGCCTGTACGTAAACTATAAGATTAAATCGATTGATTATCAGTTTCTGTTGGACGATGGTCGAGTTTTCGGCGAAAATCTTACATCGCTATAAGTAATACGCTTCCATTTACTATTATTTTTGCATTGCAAATTAAGCAGCTAAAACGTAAATCCGTATGACGTATGCGAGCGTGAATAAAACAAATTGTACGATTTTTGTAAAAACGATATTTAAAGAAAATAATAAAGTGAAGAAGTGTCAAAGTGGGTGAAGAGTTGTGTAAATACGAGAGTCTATAACGCGCGTTTAGGAAACGTGTTGCATAATTATAGTGTGCATACAAGGGACATAAGCCAATGAATATGTGATAGTCAACGGTAATAATACGATTGTTTACACCTTCACCCATTTACGTCATCGATCCATTATTTGTGTACACTACACTCTATGTAATTTTTCTTTTTTTATTAGAAATAAATTAAAATCCTTACCTATTGTACTACATTCTTGTTCATTCGTAACATATTCACCAATAAGCCATCTATTATTATTGTGATTAATTTCGATTTTAACATATTAGTTATCTCTTTCTAGATAAAGTTATATAGAAGGTTTGTTATTTTTTAAAATAATTTGTTAAGTTTGTACTTTTTAAAAATTTATGAACTATTTTTTTTATTTATAAAAATAGCTTTTTACGTATTATTATTTATATTGTTTATGATAAATTGTATTTCAGGTACTTTGAATTTACTATCTTCTATTTTCTTTCTTTTTTCTACTATATTATTATTATAAATTATAAATTATTTTCTTTTATTTATCGAGCTTTCTTCTTCTACTCCAATAAATATTATACATTTTTGTGATACGTTCTGGTTTCCCTTTCATTGCTTCTATCTAACTTTTTGTTTTATTTTGGACTTCGTCACACTTTCTATTACGTGTTTTATTATTTCTTTTTCAGTTCCACATATTCTATATAAATTTTATACTTCAGTTTTTCAAAATCTGAGCATTGGTTTGTTGTCAAAACATTAATCCCTTTTTTCTTTCTTCTTTTTTTGCTCTTTTATATACTATACACATTAAATTAATTTTTTTTCTAACACTATTTATTTAATTTAATTTGTATACTCCGATTTCCTTTTATTTTCCTTATATTTTTAACTGTTGAACTTTTTACAATTTTTATCTCTTCCCTGCAGTTTTTTTCTTTTCCAATATACGTGTGATTATCAAGTACTCTTCTAAAATCTCCACATTTCTGATCTTATTATTTTATCAGTTGTAATAGTTAAGTGTACAAAACATGCAAACACGTTCTGCTTCTTCTTTTCATTTCATTTTCTATTGCAGCTTTTAAAAATATGTACATTGTATTTATTCTAATTTTTTATTTCCTCAATTCTAATTTTGTTTCTCTATATTTTTAATTTTCGTTTATTTTATTTTCGAAAACTTGTGCATATCCTGTATACATAAATGTTATCTCTCAGTAGTTCTCTGTCTTTTTTGGTATGTGTTTTGTATAAAGGTACTTCAATATCTATTTTCCAATTTTTGGAAATATCTCTCCTTTTATCAATTTGTTCACTATCTTTTTTACTACATCTGGTACATTTTTTCTGTATATTTCCATATCTTATTCAACAACTTGTCTTATCCTGAATTTTTTTTCCTTTTTTCATATTTTAGATTATTTTTTTACTCACAATTTATTCTTTCTATCTTATCTCCTTTCCTTTGTCTTCTGCAAATATTTTTTTAAAATTATGCAATCATTTTTCTTTCCAATACTTTTATCCTTGTCTATGTTTTCTTGTTTTTTTTCAAGGTTCCAAAATGCTTTTTCTGTCTTATTCTTTCTCAATTCTTCCATCTCCTTTCTACTTCTGCTCTTTTTCTTATTACTTTTGTCAATTTTCTATATTCTTTTCGCTCTTCAATTTTTTTTCTGTCTTTTTTACTTACCATTCTCACCACTTATTGTATCTCTCTTTCCGTTTCTTTCTCAGTATTTTTCCTTTATCCGAATTTTCTCATTTTCTATTAGAGTTATGAATAAAATAGGTTATTACTATGTTAAACGAAGTTTAAGGAAAGTACACTGTATTTATGTGTTATTAGTTAAATTATCATTTTCTTATATTTTATCGCTAAAATTATTATAATAACAAGTTTTAGTTTCATTTACGTCGAATTAATTTTTTTTATTGGTGGCCTTAATTAAATGATAAATGTTGAATAAAAAAATAATTCAAAACATGATTAAGCTACCTAAGCAGATTTTTTGTGTATTTCTAGAAATTAATAAAGGAGCGGTGGTTCACATATTTTTTTTTAATTTTGTTTTTTCAATTTCAAATTTTATTCAATAGAGTGGTATATTTTAATTGAATAATAGATTGACGTTTCACTCGTTTTCGAAATGCGACATTGCATTAATTGTTTAAGTTTATTATTTGAACTACATATTTCATCAAATTATATTTGAATAAGTCATATTTCTATGCGCTAATCAGTTGTAATTGTTTTTCAAATATTACACTATTTATTTATTAGAAATCGTAATAGCTTATCTATTGTATTATAATTTTTTAATTCTTTTTTAAACTTTTTGTACTTATTTTCATAAATGACTAAGTATTTCTACGACTTTTTTTTATCTTTTAATTTCAAAAACGAGTATTTGTAAGAACTTGTAAGGACTTGTTTTTGCGTGCTTTAGAACATTTTCATCATATCTATATTTTTTTAGGAACATTAATGATTCTTGATGGAAGTCCTATTTTTTTAAATAATTGTCTTTATGATACAGATTTAACTCCACTAAATATCTTAAAAAATGAGCTCAGTAGGTAGTTTATCGAAATAATTCTTCTAGTTTATCTTTCTAGAATTTTTTCCAGACTTACTTTCTTGTATATCTTTGTGACTTTGAAGTAAATATAGTGTATACCGATTCAAAAGGTTTATTTAAGATTTTACAGTTTAAGACGAAAAATTGTGAGATATAACAATAATAAAATTTTAGGAAACAATGTAAAAAAGCATCAAAAACTTTATCAGTCAAGTATGTAATACTTGTATTATTGTTTAGAAATTAAAACAAAGCTATCGTCTTTTATAAATTAATTTAACCTATGAAAATTTGAATTGAATGAGCTGGAGTTTTGCTTACGCAGCAACACTTTTCTTGTTGCAAAATATAATGAAAAATTATGATAAAATCACAACAAAAGTTCTCTTTTGAATTAACAATAGTGCACTTTTATACAATTTTTTATTTGAGAGACTTGTGCTTTGTAAAGAAGCCAATTACATGCTGCTTGCATTAGTGGACCTTCTTCACTTTCTGAGAAGCTCCTCTAAAAGATAAGAATGTAATAAAACTGCAGGTTTAAAGACCCTTTGTAAGGTCTTTAATGATACCGTAAATTTATGTTATATTACATTTCTCTGTTCACATTTATCGTTGAATTTCAAAAGTACAACACACATATATAACTAATGTATTAAAATATTTATTTTTAAAAATCATTAATCAATTTTTTGACATTTTTATCATTTATGAAGGTCACTTTTCTCTTCACTTAACGTCTCTTTACTTTGTAACCAATAAAATAAGCTTTAGTGGTTTTTCTAAAGTAAGTATCAACAGTAAAATTTATCTTTCGTCAGATTTTCAATTAATTTAAAAATATTGAAATCTACTGATCACTTTAAAAAGTTGAATTTTTATAGTACACTGATACTTTTATAATACTTAACGCCTAATTCTTTTAATATTATTCATTAACAATATTACAGTAAATTAAACAAGTTAAAGACTTTAAGATATAATAATATATTTGAAGGAATTTGAAATAATTTATTAAAATCAACAGATAAACTCAATAATAATTTATCTAAAGTAAATTCAAAATATTGAAAACTGTTGAATGATAGTTATTTATTTAAAAAAATAAACAAGCTAATAAAATATAATACTGTACTAATTTATTTCATGAATTCACTGCTTCACTCAATAGTAGATAAAGTATTAAAATTTGATATTAAAGAAACAATAACATTTTCAGAAAGCTCAGAAAAAAATGTTATACTTATAAAGATGAAATAGATAAAAAATATGTTAATTGCTAGTTTCTAGATGATATAAATTATTGCACAATAAATGTGTAAGTATCTACCTTTGGTCATATTATGTAAAACTAATATAAACTTTTTTTCATGGGGAGCTTTCAGTAAATTAATATAAGTACCTAATACATATATTTTATATGTCTATTTTCTACAAAAAATGTTAATACTTAATAATTTTTTTAAAAGACTTTACATTCGAATAAATTTAATAGCATTTACCTTTGAGATATGTAATAAGTTTATTTAAAAATCGGTAAATATATTTGAGGCGTATCTAATAAATTTGAGTTCAATGGAATTCATAAATTTTTAATAATAATAATAAAATTGGATTATGCAAAAAATGCCGCATTGATTACATTTTGAATTTATTGTCATAAGAGAAGTATAAAAAAGATAATATTTAATTTTATTCAATATTTCACATGCTAGGTAATTCTTAAAATATAATCTGATTTATGCATGAAATTAATAAGAATAAAAGGTTTTAAATTGAATTGAGCAGAGATTAAATTTTAATAAAAATTGGGTTCATTTTTGAAAGTGTACTTACATGTTGCTACTCACAATCAAATATAATCAGAGATACAAACAAGAAGTCAAAATTCTAATAAAATTAAACGAATTACAAGAGAGCTTTTGTCTTTAATAATAATTCTTTATTTTTTAATAATAATGTATTATGTACCTTTAGAGAGATTCATTTACTGAAGAATTTAATTTAACATAATTAATTCCGTGACATAAAAGAATATTCTGATATTCGCACTTTCACTCAATTTCAAGTCCTGTTTGCATCAATTATTATGTTCTCTCGATAGATAAATTTCTTGGTTTGGAAACTTGAACATTTTTCAACGACGACAATACGTCTATTCTCTTTGATAAAACCGTATTTTTACATTCTTCTAAGAAAATATTCTATTCATGGCACGAATCAAGACCCTTCAGAACTTCCGAGCAACTTGAATCATAGTTTTTACAGACGCTTCCTTCTGTACACTATAACTTTTGGTGCATGAAACTGGTCCGAATTATATATATTATTTTATTAATATATTATTTATGAAGTTCAATTTTACATATTTTATAATTGAATTTATTCAATTATATATTTTTAGACTTTATTTTATGATACAATTTAGATAAAAGAACGTATTCATAAATTTGTGGTATCGACTCGCTAACTATAAAAGATCACTAATTTAAATAAAAAATTTAAAAAATATAATTGTTATTGGAAAGTATTAATATTTTAATAAAGGAAAAACTAATTTAAATGTTTTCATAATAAATATAAATACCATGATATTTTCATAAAGAATGTTGTTTAACATTAATTTTATATAATGAGGTATTATGTATCATATCATTATCATTTAGTTGAAAATTTAACATATGAAAATAAGGAAAATATTATTTTTAATACTTTATAATATCCTATTATAATCCTTAATGTTTTCAATTAATTAGAGACCTCATTAAGAATTTTTATACCTATAACTTTGTAAACAATGTATTTTATATAATATTATAAATAAAACAATAATTTTTATAATTTTGATTTCTGGAATAAGGCTTTTTAGGTGTTTGATTTCATAATTTATAAAATAAATTATAAAATCTATTTATTGTACACATTAAGTATTAAATACTAAAATAATTAATAATAATAATACTTAATTCATATATTTACTTATTATATTCGAGTATTTTTTAATGTTTCAATATACGCTTATTATATACGTTTTTTAACGTTTAAATGTAGGCTTCACTTTAATTCCATAAATTAATTCAACTTTAATTTTAATTTTAATCTCAATCTATCAATTTTAATCTTGTTTAATTTATCTTAATCATAAATTTTTTTTAATAATATAAAAAATAAATAGAATTTTTTATAATTTATATTTATTCTAATGCATCTGATCAGTAAAGCTAACTTACATTATTTTTGGTTTTAGAGTTAATATGAGTTTAATTTTCTTTAATTGTTGGAATGGAATAATAAATAATAATAGCAGCAATCAGCATATTATTAGAAAAATTTATTCATCGTGCATAAGATATTACCTAATAATTAAATTTTTATTCATACGTATATTCAGTACAATTGAACAAACATGAAAGAAAGAATGGAAATTTTATAAAATCATGTGTTATTTATTGATAAAAATTAGGCATATAGAAAAATAAAAAAATCATAATATCAACTATAATTAACCGCTAAGCAAGCTCCAGATTTAAATTATATCTATTATTATATTTATTATTATATACATAATTATTATATATATTATTTCTAATATATAATTATATATATAGAGTTTAATTATATATTCGTCACATATATATTTAATTAGAAAAAAATTTATCATGCAGTAAAAAATGTAAGGCTCTAATTATTTTAGATTTCTTATTCATTTCAATTTTTGAATAGTTTATTACATCTAGATAAGAGAATGAAAAAGTTTTTTTGAAATTTTTTAATAAGAAGTAAAGTTTATAATATCTATAGATTTAGTAGAAGTGAGTAAAGTTATGAAATCTAGTTATTGAGTCTTATTAAAAGACAGATAAAGAAAAGTTATAATTAACTATACAGTAACTGAAGTAAACACGTAATAATTTATAACTGAGTATTTTGAAAACATAATACTACTACTATCATTAATTAAAAAATTAAGCAAATAATAATTAATTAAATATCTTGATCCACTAACGAGCACTAAAAAATCAACTATAAAGAATGGAGGTGCTACATTATCGTAATCCATATTTTTAAAAGTGTAAATAATATTTTGATTAATTGATTGTTAGAACTTGCGCAGAAAGATGAAAAAAGTTTTAGTGATAACAGATAGATCAGCAATATGTTTATCCATTCTGTTGGACAAGTAATGTTAAATAATCCTTATTACAATCTCGAATCAAGGTCCTGATATATTGTATTCGCTATTAATTATTAAAATTATATTTTTATTCGTTTAAAAAAATAACCAAGTTTAAATCCTCGCGACATTCTGATACTGTTTATAAGAGTTAACTAGACCATTAATGTCGAAGTATAAACCTTTGTCGATACGCCTATTCATGGGCTACGCGCAAATAACGATTGCTGCTTTGATTAGTAACTTCTTGGCTTCTTTCAAGCGTGACATCCCCTTTTCGCTCTCCTTTCCTTTGCGCAAATGAAGAAGAAGCCCGTGCAAGATCCAAGCATCCGCTCTTTCTTGTTAATGAGTTTTGAAATGTAATTGATGTATTCATCGATTGATAGTGCAGAAGCAAATGATAGCAAACGCAAATTGCGTTGATGAAAAAGATTTGCCGTTCGTCGTACGTATGCTTACGTTCTTAAATGCTCGTAGATTATTAATTTTTTATGAATTCTTTCTTATTCATTTATAATATTCAGTACACCAATAAATACTATTAATTATAAATATTTCTTTAAAAAATTTATGATAGTTTTAGTAGCAATAAACAATATTAGACAATAGTAACATCACCTTTTTAAGTAATAAGGATTAAATTTAAAATATTTTTTCATGGAATAATTCTAACTGTGCAATTACTCGTGAACATTATTTCATAAAATAGCAAATACGTATAAAATTCGTCTATTTTTATTTTGAAAATTTTTAGTCTTATGTGTATTATGTATTTTTTTAATTGCCACAAAATTGAACTCGTGGATGTAATTAAACGCTATGATATTTCACAAGCCTTTTTACACAAGTAAGAAATATTTTCAAATCATTATTCAATTGTTCAGAAACTGTATAACAGTTTATAATGTGTTATTCTGTCTCTAAATGAAAATCATAAATATGCTCTTTTTATGTATGCCAGTTTTATTTTAACGTAAAATCATCTTATAATATACTAATTATTGGTTTCAAAACTTTATTAAAGATTTTTTTCAAATAATAAGTATAAAGAGAATTGATATTTTACATTCTCCACTAAATATTTAAATAAATATTAGAATATAATATTCATAAAAATTAAAATTCGTTTTTACCGACTATAATTTAACAATTATTTAAAAAATTGTTTACTTTCAGTTACCTTTTTTTACTCTTACGATATTATTTTTAAATGTCATAACTTCAATATGATATAATACATCATTATACTTCAATGAAATAAATAAAACATTAAGGTGAAATATTAATTAAAAATTGAATAATAGTAAATATTTAGTCGATACAAATACAGATTTTTATTTATAAAATTATTATTTATACATTGCTTATCATTTTTTAATTCGTTTATAGTTCAGATAATTTAAAAAGTTAAATTAATTTAAATCAATAAAGGGCAAGATAATATTTATTTTATAATAAGGTAACCAAGCAAATAATTAAGGAGAATATATAAAATTATGATAAAACATTAAGTTAAATTATTTATATAATTGTACATCCTTACTATTGTTGCATATTACTATTATAGTATTTATAAGTATGTAATTGATCACCGAGTTACTTTTCATTAGGTCTAACTTAAAATTTAGAGATATTTGAATGAATATAGATGAAAATTTATAATTTCTAAGCGTAACCGTATGATCAATAGTTTATGTGGTAAAAAAGTTCAAAATTAACTCGAAATAATTATTACTAACGGTAATTACTTTTGTTAATAAAACTGGTTGTTAAATCATATCCTGATTGCAAATGTTTGAAGTTGAAAGTTTCAAATTTTATATTCCTATCATTTAATGGACATGGAATAGTTACAATATAAACACATGCAATGACATATAATAAATGTGGTCATAATTACACATAAGAGATTTAATTCCAATTAAAAATTTTGCAATTTTCTAACTTGTACTGTTAATTTTGCATTTATAATTTTGTCTTTAAGGTAATAAATTTATATTTTCTAATGAACGTAATTAATCTGTCTAAACAAGTTAATACAACTTTCGAATTTTATATTAATTTAGAAAAATTTTTATTTATCGTTTTTGTTATTTGACTTTATGATGTAAATCGATTTTTTCTACAGCTTTTATCCAATAAATAATTTTTAGTAAATCTAAAAATTAATTACTAATGATAATAAAAATAATAAGTTTAAATATTAAAGTTTTATGTTGCAATTTTAAATCACTTAAAAATCTATTTATTAAATTATTGTTATTATTACGTTAAGAAATAACTGATATTTCATGACATAACATAATATGAGATCTAGTCTTATATCATATTTTTTCCTTTAAATCTAAGGTGTGAAACTGATTTACATTATGGAAAAGTGTTAAAAACACATTTGTTTCGTTAAAGCAATTATTCAGTTGTTAAAGGGGTGAGATAGTTAAGATGGTGATGATACATCTACATAAGCGAAAAACTTGTTGAATTGCAATTTGCAAACAAATAGAGAAAAGGATCGATAAATCAAATACATGTGTTTTTAAAATTTATAAGAAAATTTTATATCTTGATTTATCGCATCGACGAATACTGAGACTTTGTCTGCTAATCTACTTGAATGATATATACGACGTACGACCTACACAAATGAAAAATACGTCTTACGTATTGACGCATACGTGCAACTGACAAGTTTTTCTGTCTTGATTAACGTTCCCTATGTTATCTTTAGATTGGTTCTATGCTCCGTATGAATAAACAATGTGTGTGTGTGCGACGCACTAGATGGCCAAGTTAACAATTTGCGTCAACTCGTAGACGCCTGTAACGCAGCAGAATTGCGTGAAGCGGTGATAGGATGGAAAATGAATGCCCCGGGGGTTGAAAGTCGTACCGTTGGTGGGGCTGAACAAATCGCACGGGGGATATAAAGCACTGCTCAAGCGAACAAGTGAATTGTCGATGCGTCGATTTTAAGCTCTTGGTCAAGTTTTTTTGAATCATACCATCGTACGACAATTTCATCGGGCTTTCCCAGCATTTCCTAGACGTTGTTTGTTAAGCAAATCTCACTTTACGGATCAGTGTTCTGGACTTTAATTTTTCCGAAATCAAAGTTCCGAAATCGTACCATGTGAGTCAAACGTTGTTTCTATTTCAAGCTACAATTCTGCAGAGACTGAATCCGTTATTCCATTAATTTTCATTATAGGTTAATTTGTCGAGGCTTTATTTTCATCGCGAGGAAAAATAAAAAAATACTGTAAAACAAAGATTGACATTCATTTGATTAGACATGTCTTGATTTAATTTTTCAGCGATTACTCGTTAATGAATATTTTAACAAGTACTTTACTGATTTGACTAAACATTTGATGAAAATCTGTTTATTTCAGCAAAAGTCGTTTCCGTTAATTAGTTAAACCCTTGCGACTTATGTAATTAAAGAACAACTTAGCGAATAAAACAAGCAGTAATTATAAAACTAAAAAATTATGAGAATGTTGTGAAGTTCCTTGAATTACTGGACTCGTCGCTACTAAAGTAACTTGGACTAAGAAGGAAAACATATTTGTAGGAACTACAGGATGTTGGTGAACTTGGTGATCGTGGGAATCTGCTTGTACCTCATCCTCATCGTTAGTGTTGAGGCCCAGCTGAACTTTTCGACAGGTTGGGGTAAAAGAGCGTACCCCAATGTTAACTATGATCCACGTTTGCAAAGCTTATACAATCCTAACTACGTGCAGTCTCTCTCCTCCCCGCCTTTGTTTGGACGCAATTATTTGGACTTCATGAAGGTAACAAACTTTAAATATTATTTCCTTTTATGTACCTCTTTCATCTTTTTTATACTGTGAGCATAATTTAAACGATATAAATAACAGAAGTAATGGCGATAATGTTTTCTATTAAGCGACGAACAGACTATTGATTACTGTCAGTTGAATATATTTCAATACACAACGTATTTACTTATTTGCCGAACTGAATAAAGTCACATGCATAACTTCCTACATTAACAGCAATAAAGAAATAACTTCCAAATTTGTTTATGCTAGCATTTGAAGAAAATATAATGAAAATATGATAATTGATAATAATAATTCACGAGACATTGTGTTAAAACTGTTTATTTAAAAATTATTTTGAAATTCTCTTTATTAATTATTGAATTCAATTTTTAATCTTTTATTATCATCCTTGGTGATTATTAATTTTATCGATCGCAAAAATTTTATTCTTAAATAACTTTCCTTAGCTAGCAATAAAAAAAATGTTTCTACTAAAACACAGTCCAAACAGAAGAACTTCAAACTTTAAAATGTTCATGCTTCCATTAAAACATTAATAAATTTATATCGATATATTTCTATGTTTTAACTACATTTATTTCATAAAATTATCGCTTCTCTTACTTTTTTGTACATTAAAATCCTATATGGATTTTCGATAACATAAAAAATTAGTTCATTAGAAAAACTCTTGTCTCATAGCTATTAAGGAATATTTATAAAATCTCAATTTTAATAGAAAAATAAAGAATAAATGATATTTTAATGTTTAATTATTTTATGAACATTTAATATAGAAAAATGTTTAACATAATTTTCAGACATTCATAAAATAGACCGTCTATATGTATATGTAGTACAGACTATATGCTAATTGCTGTCCTATATGCTAATTATTTGATCCTAGGTACCTTATATAATCGATATATAATTACGTTTCAATGCATTTTTTTAAGTTTATTCATCCAGAATAGTAATTTTTTAGAATTTCTAAATATAATCCTTTTAATTTTATAGTTTTAAAGATTTAATAGGCTGGAAATTAAGAAATACGATACAAAAGGTATACATTTTAAGATATAAAGGTATTCTATTCTAAAATTATTTTAATAAATTATTTTCTTTATTTTTTCTTCAGAAATAAATACTTTTAATCATAAACAATTATCTGATTATTATTTACAAAAGTTATTTAAATAATAAGTTATTTTATTATTTAATTGAATTAGTTAAAATTTATATAATTTAATCCCTGTAATTTTCAATATTTTTATTCATAATATTTTCGTGTAATTATTACATACATTTATTAACTTTGTATTTCATAATATATCAAAAATATATTTATTTTTAAATAAGAGATATAATAAATATATGTATGAAGATATTGCAATTAATTTATCATGGACTATATTAAAATTACAATGTTGATTACTATAAATTAAAATGATTAAAAAATAAAAAATTAATTAACAATGAGATGAATAATTATTTATAAAATGTATAAAAAATATTTCTACATTGTTAAAATAAAATAAAACTAGAAAATGTGAGTTGTAAAAAAAATTGAATTAAATTTTAATAATAGAAATACATTAAAATTGCTATTCTTTTTTTAATGTAATCAAAATAATCATTCAAGTGTCTTCTTAAAATAAATATTTAAATAATTTTATTATTTCTTAAATATTTTCTTATTAAATAACATTTTTTTATCAATATTAACATGCATATATCGTAAACTGAAATATAAAATATTTACTATAAAATTCATACGCGAAGTTGCTAT
This sequence comes from Platyscapa corneri, assembly GCA_018907185.1. Classification (NCBI taxonomy): domain Eukaryota; kingdom Metazoa; phylum Arthropoda; class Insecta; order Hymenoptera; family Agaonidae; genus Platyscapa; species Platyscapa corneri. The sequence continues at coordinate 5,299,770 of JACCHW010000011.1, read as the reverse complement.
CATTTATATATACAGTTAATAAAAGAATTCTGATCCCTTAGAAGTTCTGATTTTTCAGGACTAAAGATTAATTTTTAATATTAAAAATCTTATTTAAAAAGTTAAAGAAGTAAGTGACAGAAGTAAAAATGTGATAAGGAACTTGAAATAAATTATCAAGGAATAGAAATAAGAAGATTGATCCAGTTGAAGTTTTAAATTGAATTATAAATTTTTCAAACTCTAATTAATTATTAGTTACAATTAAAGTTAATATGTCTATTTATTTAGTGGAACTATTAAATAATCAAAAGTTGAATACTTAATCTTTCTCGATACTTATACATTAGAAGATTTAATTTAACTCAATACGTAAATTTATTGTCCTATATTAAATAAAAATTTAATAATTTAATAAGGGTTAATAATTATCAATAACGATCTTTAATGTGAGTATTATAATATTTTAAATATTATATATTAAAAGATATAATATAATGTATAGTAATGATATAGAAAAGTCTTCGATTAAAATATCTATAATTATAATATTATAAGGTACGAATTTTTTTTATTCTAGATACAAGTATTTAAAAGTATTTAAATTTATTGACGAGAAGATTTAAAGAAATATTTTAAACTAATATTTTGTTAAAGATTATTATTAATTTTGTCTTTATTTTATTTATCTTTGACTTTGAAATTGTTTATAGAATTTTTTTAATATTTTTTTTAATATTTAATTTTTGATTAAGTTATAATAAAAAATAGGGACAGTTCTAACGTAAATAATATTTTTAGAATTAATTTAATCAATTGACAATAAAAAATTAAAAATTAAGATTTAAAAAACATTTATTTTAATATTTTGTATATATTATTAATATGATTAAAAGGTTAGTGAAAAGATCTAAAAAAAATTATTAATTTTTCCGCAAAATTTTTTCTTTATACGCGCAGAATATTTAAAAATCTAAAAGTAATTACTATTGATAAAAGAAAGTATTATTTATTTATAATTTAATTTATTTATATCTCAAACTAAAATGATAAAAAATTTGGCAAAAAAATGTTTTAAATTTCATTCTTTTACTACTTTATTATATAATTCATATAATCATATTCTATTCTAATACTTTTTTTATAATTAAAAATTTATTTTATTATTTATTTAAATTTATTTTAAACTAATGCTTTGAAAACTTTTTTATATAATGACAAAAATTTTTTAATCTCTATAAAAATTATTATTTTTCATAAATTTTTAATATTATCCAAATAAATATTAAGCTACATTCGTAGTTAAGAAAATCTTTTTTTCTATTGTTAAGATCAAATGATAAATTAGTGTTTTAAATAATCCGAATTCGAACAAGTAATATAAATTGTGCAATGGTTGTCAAAATAAATATTATTTCTAGCATCTCAAAAGAATAATTGATAATAATTAAAGGTAAATCAATTAATTTATATTATATGCAGTTAATATTTGTGAAATAAATTATCAGATATACTTTAGCTATATCTTAATTATAATTGAGTTCAGAATTATTTATACATATTATTTTTATATTATTTATTTGGATCAGTTATTGGATCAATTTTAACGTGAAAATCTGGTTTCGTTAATAATAATATTATTATAAACAAATTTTGTAAACAAAATTATTAACAGTATCTCAATTAAAAGGTATTTTAGTTGCTCTCGATCATTAATGTTCAATTATTTCTTAAACTTGACAAATAAAGTATGACCTGTAATAATTGTATTAAATAAATTTAGATAAAGAAATATAGCGATTTTAATTAGAAAAGTTATTAATAAAAACTAAAAATTAAAATCAAAATAGTTCTTATTTTTATATAAATATAATTAATAATAAACAATATCATTTTAATAATAATTTTTTTCTGTTTGATTTACAGCTTGATACCAGACTACGTCCAGCTTATTATCCTTAAATGTTAGTGAAAATACAATAGCTAGAAATAAATTCTTTTAAATAATTTATATTTACAGTATGAAATTTTTATTTAAATGAAATAAATGTTCAATTTTCTTTTATGTAAGTGCTTATTTCATTAAAAAAAAATACTTTCAAAAAATTAAAATTTTTATTATTATTATTATTATTAATTCCTTCTAAAATTGAATCCACTTTATTCAATATTTTTATTTTTTAAAATAATTTATTTATTATTTTGAAAGTATAAATTTCTGTACGTTTAATGTAATTAAATATATACTTAAATGTTTATGTTATAATAAAATACTTTTATACAAACTTTAGATTTTAATAAATGAAATCTCACATTAAATCTATGCATACTTATTAGTTTTATGTAAAAATATGGAGAAAAATTGAAAAAACTTATCAAATTAAAAGGTCATTTAAAACTTTAACCGAACTTTTTATTTTATTATTAAATATTTATTTTTTAATATAAAATTGATTATTTTTTTATTGAATAATATTTGTAAGCTTTGAAAACTTATAATTAATCTATGTAACGTATATTTATTTATTTATTTATTAAAGCATTTTTATTCGCTTTTACTGTAACAATCATTAAAGTTTTTTTCAAGTTTTCTGTATTATGATTACTTAATAATAATTGTTACTTTCAACACTTTAAATACTTTAAATTATATATTTTAATATTTTTCATTTTATATTGCATACGTAAAAATTTTCAAATATTAATGAAAACAGTCGAAGGTAAACTGAGCAGATGTGCAATATTTGTCAAGAGGCAACAGAATATATTTTGGAGGATTGTAAGGATATCGAAATAGATACAAGAAATTTAAATAATATCTTAAAAGAAGAAAGAAATTACATTGGTAAGTTATATAACAAAATTTAAAAAGAAAAAATGTAAAACTAAAGAAAGACTAAAATTTAAAAATACAAGAAAATCTTAGAAAGATAAGACAAAAGAAAAAATAGATGAAACAACAATATTTGGAGTAAGTCGCAGAAGATAAAGAAACTGAAATAGACATCAGTAAATCAAATACCTGGCCGTTTTTAAGTTAAGAAATTTTACATTTAAGTCAAAATGTCAATATTTATGTGTATAAAATAATATACGTATATATTACATAACAATATAAATGTTGTTAAATAAAGTTATTAATTAATTATAATAAAACAATTGGTATGAGTATTTCGTAAAAAAAAAGTAGATTTTAGATCACGTAATTACGAAATTTAAATACGACCTTGCAAAATTCGAACTTGGAACAGTACATCATGAAGAACATGTTTCATAATATAAATTTTATTATTTTTTTTATAATATTAAGTCAATAATTATTACAGTAATGTATAAAAACATACAATATTTTTATTTTAAATAATTTTTTCACAAAATATTAGTATGATTTGTTATTTTACTTCTTTTAAACGATAGATTATTGAAGATATAACCTTAAAAGATAAGTAAATAAAAAAAATTTATAATGCATAATTTTTAAATTACAAATTAACTTTTTAACAATATTACGTGAACAGAAATCGAGTTATTGTTCATACAAATATTTACCAATAGATATAGATTCTTATTATTCTGTTTAAGTAATGTATTTTTTGTAGAGAATAAGGTTATTAAATAATTCAAAATGTACTTTCGTTTTGTGTCGGGAATAATTTTGAAACGTTATAATTCGAACTTTAATTGTGAAAGTATTAGAAATATTTATTTTTGTCCTCAAAATTGTGGAAAAGTACACAGTAAATTTAAATGGTGTAAGCATAAAATAACTACATGGTTACAAGCTCAAAGCATTCAAATAAAGACAGCATGCACAAAACAATTTGAATTCATAGCTGAACAAAAATTTAGAAGAAGTCTTGAAATTTTTCGACTTTATACAAAAATTTGGGATGAAGTAGCTTTAAAAGAGTTCTTAAGATTATTTAGGTATAGAATTACAAACAATACAAAAAATTTTCTAATGGGAGCTGTTGGTGTTACAATGTACAATTGGGAACAAGAAAGAATAACAGATAAAGAAATTTATAAGTGAGATAAATATTTAAATATTTTTTTATTAGAAAAATTAAAAAAAATTTCTAACAACTTAAATTTTTTCAGTTATGTTGAAGAAATAGAAGATTTACGTAGATTGCGAGATTTAACAGTAGTTTGTCATGAATGTCATTTGAGAATAGTTATAGATGCCAATCAACCGGAAGTTAAATATTGTCAATGCTATAAAGTTAAAAATTCGTCAAATATGGCTCAAAAAGAGGGTCAGAATATTAAATTAATGTTTTAAATTATATGTATAAAGTATACAAATTTTTTTAAATCAAATATATTTTATAAAATTTATTTTTATAGGAATGGAATGGGAACCTTTTACAGAATGTAAAGATATGTTAGTTTGGAGGAAAGAAGAACAAAATTCTAGAGGTCTATATTCCTATAAAGTTTATGGATCATTTAACGATATTTCTGCAGAAGATTTTTTGCAAGTTCAAATAGATTTAGATTATCGTACTAAGTGGGATGCTACAGTTAAAGAATTGAAAATAATAGATACAGATCCTTTATCTAAAGAATCTATGGAAAATTGTAATGATATAATTTATTGGGAAACGATTTGGCCTGTGAGTTTATACAGTTACGTACAGTTAAATGCAGCATATTATGAAAAAATACAATACAATATTTTTAATTTTAGAGAATGTTCGCAAATAGAGATTATGTTTATCAAAGAAAGTGGCTTTACAATAAAGAAACAGGCATTATTATTATTGTCAATAAAGGAACAAATCATCCAAATGCTCCGGAAAGATCAGATACGTACAGGTATTTATAGTTGTTATATAATTTATAGATTGCAAAGATTGATCATTTAATTCTAATATTTATAAAATATTTTGTAGAGTAACAACATATTGGTCATATATGGTTATAAAACCTTATACAAATCCTCATGAACCAGGAGTTGAATTTGGATTGACATACTTTGATAATCCTGGTATGAATGTACCAGGCTTTACTACTTGGATAATGATGTCAGGTAAGATAATGAACAATTATTCAAATATGAAGTGTCTGATTCATTTAAATTTATATTAAATAAAATTTATTCAAAGGTTTGACAAAATATTTATGTCAGTTGAGAGAGGCTGTTAAAAATTATAAAAATTACAAGGCAACACAAATATCTGGAAATACTATACCTACATTTAGTACAACGAATAGTTCTAATATTGATATTTTAGACACCAAAAATAAACAAGACAATAATGAAAAGCATCAAAAGATTATTGATGATAATAACAACAACAACAACAACAGTAATAATAATAATTATAATAATAATAATGAAATAAGTAATTTAAAAGAAGTAAAAGGAAAACCTGAATTAATAATTAACGAATTTAAAGATAAAAATACAAATATAAATGAAAATGAAAATGAAAATGAAAATGAAACTGAAGAAGAAAATAGCGAATCAGACTCAACAGAAAATAATCAAAAATTACTCGATCATTTTTTTTTAACTAAATTATTTGTATAGCACAAATATAGAAATAGATTTTACAAATTGTTAGACATGGTCATTGGATCATAAGTTTTATTCACTAATTATTTGAAAATTATTGTTATATAGTTAAAAAATCAATTCTTTGTAAATATATTATTGAAATTTTAAAATACAATTAATTGAAATGGAGACAAATAATCTATTTAATATTTTATGATACGAATTGTAAATTACATCAAAAGGTCTCAGAAATATGTGTTTTCATGGTATATAAACATATATTTATATGTATATTTATATGTATATATACATATATAAATATATATTATAATTTAATTTAATATGTTGTAATAAAAATATTTTCTAACTACGTACAAATATGTATATACTTACATAGATTTACTCACTCATTCAAGCATGCATACAATTAATCTTTTTATATATTTATAATAAACTTTAAACATTTTAATTACAATTAAGAATGGTAAATATAAATGCAAAATGTTTTAAAAATAAGAAATAAACTTCGCATAAAGTTTTTTAAAACTATAGTACATTGTATATTTTTTATTCATTTTGACTGAATAATATCTAATCTAATATATCTAATCTTTAATAGTGGAAAGCAAAGAATCTGTCTCATCTTCAAAAAAAAAACTCACTTCTATAGGTAGCTTTTTGGAGATAGAAGTAAAACTATTACAGTCTTCATCATGACATTTTTGATACATAACTTTATTATTTAGATCAACGACAAAATAAACATTGTTACTTTTATGCCATCTACCAATATTTTCGCAATATCTGAAATATAATATGTGCAAACATAAATTTTATAAAAAATATTTTTTTAAATATACTTATATGTTAACTTACCTATTTCCTACGATTTCAAAAATTATATGATTATTATCAATTTGTTTCATATCTCTAATTCTTCCAGGTTTTACAAAATCAGATATAAATTTATTTAATGCTTGATACGATGACTCTGGATAAACTTTAGATATAACGTTTTGTTTCAAATTAAGTTTTGCATATTGAAAGTAAGGCTGTGTTTGTGATATTGAATTTTCATCAAAACTAAGTAATTTCAGTTTTTTTTTTTTGGTAAATATGAAATAAGAGAGTTTATAAATATGTCTAAATCATTGTTTTTTTTGGATTTTTTATTCCAATTACATTTACAATCAGAAGCATGTAGTAAATGAGAATTTTTACCCCATTTTGTGGCTTTATAAACTCTAAATTGTCTATTTTTAGTATAAACATTAAGATCAATAAATAATTTCTTTCCTTTGCTAGTCTCTACAAATAATTCTTCAATATCTTTTTTATTGAATTTATTTAAAATTTCATGATTTGTATTCTCGTCTGACACAAAATTGATTATATCTGAGCAAATTAATTTCACTAAAATCCCTGCTTCAAAATTATTTTTGAATGCAACATCCTTTGTACTAAAGATTAAGTGTTTACTAAATTTTCCATCACGTGATGAATCCAAATTAATGATCATGTTTTTCTCACAGCAATAATTCCAATATTTAGTGATATAGTCATTTGTAATTTCAATTAGTGTATTTGTCATTTGAATACCTTGTTTTTCTTTGTTTAAATCTGTCTCAAATTCTATATCATAATAAAGAAAACAAGGGCAATGTTCTGGAATTACCTATAAATAAAATATGAAGTATAAAGTTAATAAATATACAAATTATTAAAGACATCAAGTTAAATTTCATAAATATAATGCAGCTATACATAAAACTAACATGAATAAGAATACGATACATAAAATAAATTATGAATAAGAATTATATTTATATTTGTTAATGTTCAAATATTAGAAATTTTTTAAAAATACTTTACAAATATTCATTAATTTACCTCATAAAAAACTCTTTTCTCTATAGATACATGTTCACAATCTTCCCAGAAATCTTCAGGATATGTTACAATAAAACGTCTTCTTTCATTTTCATCTTGAAAAACAAAAGTGCACAATATATCATCATCATTACTATTTTCAAAAGCATTAGCTAAGGCTTCATTTTGTTTCCAAAATTCCTCTTTGTACCAACTTGGTCTTAACAAAGATCTTGGTTTATAGCTAGGATCTGATGGCTGATGTTTTCTTGCTTTTTCAATTTTTCTTTCAATATCATTATAAAGACTATCTAATGAATTTCCGTAAAATTTTTCAGACATTATAGGAATACTCATTTTGCTAAAAAATTATTAGTAGTTTTATTTAAAATTGCACTTTTAATTTAAATTAGTAAAATAATTCCTCACAGTTGAATATTAAAAAATCATATTTTCTAACTTACTTATTCATTATAAGTAATTTTAAGAATGCTAAAATATGTATTGTTATTTGCAATTGATGTAAATTAAAAAAACTAGAAACATATCAAGGAATTACTTATGCATTGTATTGAATTCAGTTCAACTGTTATATACCGCGCAAACTTGTTATGACTGGAATGATTGTATCGTTAGAAGTACAGTCTGAAGTTTGAGGTTACTCATTCGAATTTCGATTTACATAGATAGATTGTAATATGTAAGCATAAGTTATATGGTTCACATGAATGTTGGAAGTGTTACCTTAGAGCATGAATCTTATAATAATAATTTATTTAAATTAATAAATCAAGGTTCATTTACAATGATTATTAATAGCTCAAAATTAGTAAATAAGATGTTTTCGTATGAACAAGCAATTTTCATATTAAGAAGGTATGGAGATCGGTGATTGAAATCGAAATCTAAAAAAAGACAATCTCTATCAGTGAAAAATGCCATAAAATACCTTTTACCACTAAAATAAACACTACAGATAACTTGTATTGCCAAAGAATAGAATAAATAAATAAATAAATCAAAATTATAAGAAGGTTAAATAAATACTAGAAAAACAGTATGACAAACAAAATTCAGCAAGGTATATAAAAAAAAATAAATAAATAGAAAATTTTATTTTAAATTTAACTTTGCTGTATTTGTTTTAAAAGTTACACAAATTTTATTGTCTCCGGATAAGTTTCATATCTCTGGTCAACAGACCTGAAGTATCACATCTTTGTTTTTTTTTATTTTATGCGCAGCTTTCAAACAATATGCAATGTATCAAAATATTGATTTCTTATTAAGTATATTTAAAATAATTAGTATAAATGTGATGAATAGCGTTTTTGACAGTTATTTCAACTCCAAATTAAATGTAATTCTTCTAAATATACACATTCAATAAGTTAATAAATATAAGAAAATGTGAACATTTCTTAAAAGTGAATTTAATATTAATTTTATTCTTATATATTTTCTTCAATTCTAAGAATACAAAAGTTTTTATTTAACAAGAGTGATAAGTAATAAATTATATTAAGTTTAGTTCTGATAGACTGATAAACTATACTTTAAAAGTTAAAATTACACCTTCTTTAAGATTTTAAAATAAAAAAAATTTCTACATGATCAATATTTTGTAATCTAAGTTAAATATATACTTTATGTCATATTTTGAGATCTTACAAATTCATATACATTTTAATGAGAAAGAGAGAGAGAAAGATGCTGAATTTACGTTACTATGCAAAACCTTTACTATTCAAAAAGAAATAAGTTCATTTTATTAAGTAATCAACAGTAATCTGAAATTATTGGAATATCTATATTCTTTTCACTAATGAAGGATAATGATTAAATTAAGAATAAAGAATCTTGTAAATCTATATTCTGTGCTATAAAGCGATGGTTATTATCTTTTCTGTATAGTGTATTTTTTTTATACGTGAAATGAACTTCCTTTAACTTCGTATTAAATTTTCAATTTTTTTTTCGTTTACAGTTCGCTTAAAGTAGTGGCAATTTCTTTGGTGACACTTGTAAGTTTCTTTAACCTTTTATTACTTACGTTTTTGTACTCGAGTGGTTTCCTTCGCCATAGTTTAGAAAACTTGATTTTATACTTCTCACAGGGTCGTGATTTTGTTGCATTACCTGTTATATATGTTCCCAGGTCGAACTAATTTATTCTTTGTTTTGTGTATACAATATAATTTTTTTTTTTATAAAACTTATTAATTCTAAGCATTTTTAATTAAAAATTGTTTGGTAACTTATTTCAGGTATAAATATAATATCGAGACCAATCAAATTATATGCGATTTTTCAAATTTATGATTTAACATTTGTATATTGATAATATATGCGTATTGACTGATAAGAACAAGGTAACTATTTACTTATTAATAATTATGCAAATATTAATTTTTGTAAAATAAATAATTATTTGAAAACAAGAATTTTTTACTTTGTAATATACACTAGTTTTCATTCAATGTAAAAAATTTTTTTTAGAAATAATGAATGAAAGGAGTTTTTATTTATTAGTTTTCCATTTTACTAAAAAGATTCTTTTATATTTGTTAAAATAAGAAGCTATCACGAACATCCTCAACAAATTATTAATCATGTTTTTATTCTGGTTCTAAACCTGTAACCAGAAAATTAATCACTTCTAAATCGGAGGCAATTTTCTTCTATAAAGAAAATTTGTTTCTTCGTTTTAGTCATGATCAACTTCGTTATCCTATGCTTAGAAATTTAATGTCAAATATCTCGGCGTCATCTATTTTATATATCATATTAATATTATACATAATATACTTAATTATAACGTCTAATAAACTATTTACTAGAAGATATAGAAAATTGCTACTCTCTTTCTCAGTCAAATAACTGCAAAATATATTATGACGTTTGTGCCTAGAAGTCCTTTTTTATCATAAATTTGTAGCTTTAATGCGTAATCTTGCAGAGGTTTCAATTACAATCGATGTCATATTTATAGTTAGTAAAATTTCTTGCTTAAAATGCATAAATTTTTTTTTGAATAGTTTCTTTTCACTAGAATACATACTGTTATCTTATAGATGTAAGTATAAACTAAAATATCACATATAAATAGATTTATCACATCTATCAATACTATGCAGTTGATAGTACGTTGTTTACACCTGTTAACAAAAATATTTTGTTAAATATTTTATATTATTTTCTTAGAATGTGCTAGCTGGTTCACAATAACAGCATCGCTTGCAAACAACTCGAAAGCTTTTCTTTATTAAGAACATTGTTCATTCTTAATAGACCTTAAATATCGTAAATATCATAAATATCATAAAATCGTCATAGCAGAAAAAATAGGACGCAAGAAACTAATTTATTTTTTAAATTTTAATAGTATGTCGGGTAAAAAAATAGCTAAATTGAATAGTTTTTTCTCCACGAATATATTGATGTGTATGGGTGATCGTTATTAAGTAAATCTAAATTGTATTAATTCTAGATAAAGTATGCTGTTGCTTTCTCAGAACTCTATAAATTTCACATTTTTAAAATAGATATCAATATGATGCTGTTTTTTAATGGCTTGAAATATCTTTTACATACAAGTATATATTACAAGATATCAAGATATTTTTACCTCGTTTTAAAACATTATATTTATTATTGAATAATATTATTAATATCTATTTAACAGTAATCTATGATTTTGAAGTCGTTTTAAATAATTGGATTTTTCGACAACTTGAATTTTTTTTGTTTTTTATCGACATTTTTTACTTTTAAATATCAAAACTGATATAATATGCATCAAGTAGAAAAAAATGTTATCTAAAATATTTAATGTCTTATTTATAGTCAAATGAATACTCGAAAGAACGACTAATCTACATATTGAAATCTAGGTTTTGAATTGGAATATAAGTCATCTTTTATTAGGACATAGCAATTAGATAAGCTTGTTATAACTATAAATTAAATCTAAATTAAATATGTAATTTTTTTTAATATTACAATTATTTTAAGGATTTTTTTCACAATATTTCATTTTGAATCATTTGATTAAACATACTGATAAGATCACCAAAATAAAATTATTTAAAGTTCATTCTTATTCATAATATTTACCGTACTATTGAGTAATTTAGTTTATATATTATTTATAATCGAGATAATATCTCATACTTGATATTTCTATGCGTACAAAATATAAATGTTGTAGTTTATAGTATAGATTTTCACCTAAAATTTCAACCTTCTCATGAATTTCATTATACACAAATTTTAATCGGTTATAAATATAGATTCGAAATGGTATTTTCAAGTATAGGATTTTTAATTAAAAAAAAGTGAAATTCCTTTAAAGATTAATTGTTATAGTTGAAGATTATATTTTATTTTAATAAATTAACTTGGTATTTGAAATAGCTTGTGTTTAATGTAAATAAATTATTTTTTTGAAAACATAAAAGTTGTATTCATGAATAAAAAATTGTAAATATAAATAAATGTGAAACCTTAAATTCATCAGCTTCGTAAATTAATAGTTGTTTTTAAAGTAGGGAACAATATTATCTTTATTAAAAATAGATAAAAAAGAGTGAGCGACGAATTTTTTAAATTCATATGTTAAAAATAAATATTTGAATAATGAATATGTAGAATCATTGGATTAAAAAAATACTTAAACGTCATAAAGATATGCTTATAATTTTATATATTCATATAATATGTGTAATAGGTATTAAAAATTACGTAAATAAAGTACATGTTGTTTACGTGAATTTTTAATTAAAACAATGTTTACTTGATTCGATCAAATATTTATAAAATAACTAAAAATTGTAGTAATTTGACATTTGAAAAATATGGACACATATATAAGTTTAATATATATTTCCTTTTTTTAAATTAAACATTTATTGAATGAAAATATATATTGAATTTTTAACTTTTAACTAGAAATTTTTTTTGCAGAACCTCGGGAATAAATTTTTGTTTTTTAGTTGATCCCATAGAATGATTAACAAATCTTTTTTAAATTATTGCATTTATAAAATTACTTTTTAATCTAATAATATTAAAACTTTAGTGCACGTGAAAAAATATTATATTTAAAAGATATAAAAACTTAAATTTATATTTGAAAATGAATACAATTTACAGAATTTACAGAATATACACTATAGGAGCTAAATTACCAAACATAGGTTTTATGAAATTTTTGTATAAATTTACTTAGCACAATATTTCAGATGATTCAGCTGTAGTATTTATTACATTTAACCAATTGAAAATGATCAATCTTAATACTTAGAAAAATGGCCATTATTATCTGTAATTAATTAAATTTGTTACAGGTAAATAGGAAGTATCAAGATTAATATAAAACTTTATTTATTAATCACATTATAGAACGCGACGATCATATTACGATTAAACATTACGTAAGATTTCAATAAAATAGCATATATTTGCACTTGTAGAGAGCTGTGAAGAATTAATACATAATAATTTATCAATAGGCTAATATTACATTTCATATTAATATTAAATTAATATTAAATGATATTAATATTAAAAGTCTAATATTAAATTTGATAAACTATTATAAAAACTGCAAATCGAATTAATTAGACGAGGAAACGAGGAAAGTTGCGGCGTGATTGCCGATGAAATAAATGAAATATGACAATACTATTTGTGATCTGTGACTTTTTTTTTATTCTATTTTTATATTTTAATTGATTTTTCTCTAATTTTTAAGTGAACATTTTTTGTTAAATTATCATTTCCGTAACTGAGAAATCAGATTTTTAATTTTGTCTAATAAGCACAGTGTTAATAAAATAAATAAATAAAATAGATAAACAAATAATTAAACGGTTTATGCGCGGAAGCTAAGATAGAAAGCACTTTAAATTAGTAGTGCTCGATGGTTATTATTATTTTTATTTTTTAATACGAAGCAAAGTTTTTTATGTACACAATCGTTGGATTTTTATAAAAATTTCCATGTAATTCATAATAATTTTAAATTGAACGTTATTATGATAAATTAAGAAATGTAATCATTTAACGCGATGATTCACGAAGAGAAAGCGAGAGCACGAGAGAATAAAAGAGTACGCATAATTTCTTTGAGTGTATGATAGAAATTGAATTAGTAGTAGCGAAATCAATATTATATTGTAACGTATTAACATATATTCACGCCACTCATACACACTCTACACTATAAAAGACACGGTATGTATTAGGTGCGCTGTTAGAAATCTTCTACGCCTATACTTTTGAATAAATACGAAAGCATTCGTGACAGTCAAAACATTTCAATATCGACACGTTTTCGCATCATTTCAAAACTTTTATCGCTGCTAAGCATTCGAATATCATCTTCTTAAAATTTTATTGTCAATAGACAAAAACATCATTCATTTCGATTTTGAAGACAATGATAAACTTTTCGTTTAAAAAACTAAACAGCCGAATATCATTATCGATAAACAGTACGTTGCTCATCTAGAATTTTAAATAAACAATTATTATGAGCACATCCGAACACCCGAAATTTATGAAAAGGAGACCGCCAGCAAGTGACACACTTCAGTTACCTTACGTACTTACTCACTTAAGATTTACACATAGAATTAGACTCAGCTTTAGACCAGACAACATCATAGACAGACTTCTGCAAAACTTCTATTTTCTAAACTAAATTTTTTTCGATAATTAAAAATGTTGTAAAATTGTTGTAAACTTATATTAATATCAAATATTAAATAATTTCTAAAGATTATAAGTGAAGTAAGTTATTTCGATAAACCTCCAAGTCCACACGCTCCTTACAACATTTATTTCTACACAATCAAGAATTGACGATAGTGTACACCTTCCGAACCAATAAGCGTTATAACTTGTTGATGTAACGTATGGAAGCAACGAAGCCCTTTAAAATGAACGCATTGTAGTAAAAACTGACGTTTGAGTCAAGCCATTCAAAATACTTTTAGCTGAAAGCTAATAGCGTCCGAACGGATCGCAAAGGTGGTACGACCATGCGAGAATCTGCAAATTCTGGTGTTCACGCACCGAAGATTCTTGACTGGTCTCTGATGTGAACATGTAACTTACGATGTAGATGCTGCTGCTGGTGGTTTTGGTATTTTGGCTATTCATGAGGTTAGCTCGGCTTTCAGAGAAGCCAAACTGCCTCGAGATTGCAAAGTTTAATTCAGGTGTGATCTGAGAGGCGAGGGGACCGGTTGCGAGACCAGAGCTGCTGTGGTTTTGTCAAATGATGACCGCGATATGAAATCTCGTAGGCCAAGGCCCTTCCTGTTTTTGGTAAGAGTCTGAGTCTGTGTGGACTGGTCATGGGTAGCGTGAGGCTGCTCGATCATTAGTCTTGGAGAAATCGGGCAGCATGCGGTTTGTGCTGTTTATTCAAGTCGAGACAGTGAATGATTACTGATATCGTGGCATTCTTTTGAATTCAACGGTGGCACGGGAATTCAATGGAGTATCTAGTTTCTTGCGCATACTATAGACTGAAAGATTCTTTCTTCAAATTACAAACGAATGAAGTAAACTTTTATTTGAGTTAAAGTCTTATTTATTAAGTTACAATAAATTTACAACTATGGTTATAAACCCACTTCGCGCGTTTCGACATCAGACTGATTTCACCTACAGTTGTTTGTGCGTGAGAAGTTGAAGCGAAAGTGTGAAAATTATCGAGTTTTGCTTTCTGTCTGGGGCGTGATAAGGACCGAGAAAATTCTCGTGTTGAGTAATGTGCATTTCCCCGAAACACACCGATCCGAACGGATGTGTGAAACAATAGTTGTTTATTAGTGGCCATAAAGCGCGTTCACGCGAACGGCTCGGAAAGCTATGATTTATTACCCCTAAGAAAAATAGAGTTAAGCCTTCTGGATTTCTTTGGAAACGCACGCCACAGGATGATTAAAGTTCATCGTATATTCAGCGATATTTTTTTTTTTTTTTTTAAGATGTCGATTTATATTTGGTCAGAGAAAAATATTTCTTATCATGTCAAGATTGTTACATAATATATTTTTGCGTTACTTTAAAAGATGTTTAAAATTAACTCAATTACTGTAGAATATAAAATGCATGACTCAAAATGACGAAAGTTTTAGGTGATTTATGAAATAATATTGCATTCTTACACATAATTTGTAGAATTAATCAGCAAATTACATTTTAGATGCTAAAATACTTCATTGGTATTCAATAACTTTTTTTACAATATTAAATATATTTATAAAAAAAAAAATTGTTTGTATTATCATTCTATTATTTGAATATTACATTGTCTTAATACAGAGTTGAATGTAATTTTGTTCATTTAAAATTAAGCTTTTGTGCATTCATAATGTGCATCTTAAGGAGCTTACCCTTTTCTCTTATGTTTTAATTTTAGCGTAAAAGTTTTGTAAAGTACATATAAACAAAGGTGTAAATGGAATCGTCACAATAATTTATTTTGCAACCGTATTAATTTTACAATAAAATGAAGATGTTTATAAGAAAAAGACGTAATGAATAATGAAAATATGTATTTTATAATATATTTATGATCAAAATAAAGCTAATAAATATTTACCTTTTCAAATATTATTCATTGTTATCTTACACATTGAAAAAAATGGCGTAAGTTACGATAATATGAAAACGAGAGAATATTATGAAATTGGTATGAATTTGAGTGTAAAAAATCCATAAGTTATGATTTTTTTTTATTTTTTAAAAACTATAAAAGGTAGCGTATATTAGCGATAATAATTTTAGGTAAATTTCAAATTCAAATTTTTTCTAGTCTAAGTCTTTAATTACTAGTTGAAATGTAAAAATGAAAAAGAAACATTTAAAAAAACAGAACAACGGTCGGTTTCGTTAGTCGCAATGCCTTTTTTACGAAATTCGAGCTGGATGTAGAGAGAGAGAGAGAGAGAGAGAGAGAGAGAGAGAGAGAGAGGAAATTGGTGGATTGCTGCTCAGCATTGACTAACGTTGACGCTCAAAATATTAGCTTTTTTATTATCAAATGAGGGAATAGCGATCCCTGTAACTACTTTTGGCAGATCTTGTGACAGTATTTGTGATTAACTGGAACACTATAAATGCACTTTTCTTAAATAGAATATTGTCGACTTCTCTCTTTTCAAATACTTATCTACGCTTTGTTTTTGTCTCTTACAATGTGCGTGCGTCAAAGGAGTGATAAAGAGATAAATGAGAAACTATTACATACCATAAATGAAAAAAATTCAATTATTAAGTTAATTTATTCAATTTTATTGCATCAATAATTGTTTCGTCGAGGTTAATACGATTGCAAATAAAATTTACTATTCATTCTTTAAATATAGCTACATATAAACCTATAAACATTAAAAGTAACATATATTAAGCTAATTAATAGCGTACGACATTTATTTCCAGTTAATTAAAAATAATTTTTTAAATTATAATTGTTGAACATCCCTATAAATTTATAAAAACTAAATGATAATTTAAAAAGTTGTATTAGAATTCTCGATTATGTGTTTTTATTAATCATCATGATTAAGAGTATTCGTGGAAATCGATGTTGGTATACCATAAATGTACAATTATTATTATTAGCAATAAATACTGATGCCAAGTTACATAATTAATAAGTTTTTCTGTATTACTAATGCAATTCATAATTCTTTAAGCTATTATATTAATTGGTTCTTTTAGGAAAAGAGTCGTGTTACCCAATATTAATAATTTTTTATATATCTTAAACATATTATAAATAAATTTTCTTAAATTAAAAACTTCTGATAACTTAAACAATGCTAAGCATAATAATAATAAAATAGAATCAGTGCAAACGAGTATATTATCAAAGGCTATAATAAATTACGATTTAATGAGGAATATTATGCACGGGGGAGTGATCTGCGAGCTTGAATAATGAAGATAATATAATCTTAGAAAAATATTGAAGTAGAAAAAAATACTAAAATTCGTAAATTTGAAACTAATATAAAGAAAAATTTAAATATTAGATTATATCATTGTTACTTTTAGAATAGTATTCGCTATTTTTAATCCGAAAAAAGAAAGCTTTACTTATTGATAAATTAATATCATAATTTAATGCAGCGAAGCATTAATTTCAAACATTGAAAACTTATACTTTTTTATTTTTTACAAAGACGTTACGATTGAGAAAAAACAGACAATTATGAATTTAAAATTTACGGAAATGAATAAATAGAACATTGTAAGACGCGAGCACATGGACATTTATATTCAAAACTCATAAAGATATTAGCAAGTATTGTTAACGAGATTCATTCCTTATGCATAAGATATTACTGAAGATTAACAATGTAAATTTGGATGCCTTAAGTTGACAAGTAAGAAATATTCATAGTTATTAGAGATAAATGAGAGTTTTCCCAAGTTGTGCATCGAATATTTGCAGAATTCAAAAGCAAACTTAGTTAAAAAAATTTAGTTCATAAATTTTTTAGTTTATAACTCTTAGAATAATAATTAAATTAAACTCATATGACACTATATAACCTACAAGAATTTTCAAAACTTTAATATGGATTAAGAAAATGCAGAGATCGGTAAAAAACGAAGAATGTAAATATGCAGTGTTATAATTATTTACATGAGAAATAATTAACATTCAAATGTTATGCAAATAAAATTTTCACTTAAAATATTTATCGGTGATTATCGATTATAATTTGCAAAGTGTTTTCTTTTAGAAAAATGTATAACTTTTACACTAAAAACTTTGTACATTATGTAAAAATTCTTATACGCGTGAAACAAGAGAAAAAATCTGCTCGTTCTTTTTTATTTTTTTCTTCTTCTTTTGCTAACACAGCTTCTCGAAGATCAATAAAAAGTATCGGAAAATTAAACGGTCCACCGGATACCATTTTTTTAAATTAGATGAACTTTTTTCAGTAATTTTATAATGTCGAGAAAATTCGACTTTTTTAATTTTCTTTTCGTCATTTGATACGTAAATGAATATTCAATTCATCTCTTGTTCTCCGAGAAAACATACTAGTAGAACTATTTTGCAAAGAGTTGGGGCCGTGAGCACATGAAAAATTCTGAACGTGCACTTTTTTTTAGCAAAAAGTAAATCCTTCCTTATTCAAGAAAAGTTTATCACTTCAAAATTCTTAAAGTTTTTTTTTCAATTAATTTTCCATTATTTTATTTTTTCGGCTCCAATGTACATTATTATGTAAATCTTTCAATGTTTTGTATCTACATTGCTACTGATTTCCAAGTATATAACTTTTTTTCTTTTGAAAAACTTAATCGTATCTATTGCACAATTATTGATATTATTTTTGAACAGCTATCTCGAATTTTTTATTGCTAAAACAAAATCTACTCGTTCCTTTAAATTTATTTAATTTTAATATTTACTCGTATTTATCATGAAAGCTAAGGAGACGATTTTTTATCTGTTAAGAGAAAATTAAAAGGTTTTTAGTACAGAAGCTTTTAGTAAAATCAAGCGAACATTTTAAAATATTTCGAAACATTAGTAGTAGAAATAAAGTAAAATATTATTTATTATATCATATATATGTATGATTATCGTTATTTTATTAGAAATTTTTTTAATTAGTTTAAAAATTATTATTAACAAAATAATATTATTTTCTATAATTTTGTATGATATTGGTATCACACTTTTTATTTTAGAGATAATTAATTCTACACGTATTTTGGTTCACTTTATTTACATATTTACACCTACTTTACTTGTAAATCTTCATATTTATGCTTTAATTATTCAGAAAAACTAGCTTTTAAGTCTGCAAAATATGCAAAACATTCCTCCTCTTTAGAATTTTCGTTTCTATTGCAGCTTTTTAAACATGCGAAACTTATGTAACATTTTCATCAATTAAAATAATTGTAAAATTTCCTATTAATTTGCAATATTTTATAATAAAAATATGTTTTTTTAATTTAAAGAGTTTAAAATATAATTCTAAAAAAGTTAATACGAAATTTCATTTGTTATAAATATTTTACGTTTTTGTATAAATATTGTTTTGTATCTTTTAATGAGTATGTATAAAAATGTTTAATTACGTTGGTAAATAATTTCAGTTATTTTATTAATGTGAATTTGAGATTGCAGTATTATCATGCATGATAGTAATGTGTTTCTACACTACATAGATTAGAGCAGCTTTAGCACAAAAATGCATTGGTTAGAAAATTATTTAAAGAGAAAAACAAAATAAAGAGAGCATAAATGGACAAAAAGAAAATGAGAAGAGATTCACTTTTTCTTTTGATTATTAGAAAATTAAATTATCACTGATGGATTACTAGTTAATTAGATTCATCTTGAGATTAATTTTCTTTATAGGATGAAAAATTATTAAAAATTGACTCGAATATAATCATTTTTGAATACTTGATCACACTTAGGATATCTTTGTTGTTTTGGTATTAAGCACGTATAAGCGATGAACTAAATATAAAAATTTATATAACTATAAATACGGACTTTAAAAAATGAATTCACATGAAAATTTTGCATAATATTTTTATTTATTATAAAAATAAGATTCTCACATCTACCGTTTTGGAAAATATTTAATTTTAGAGTTTAATTATACAATAGAATATTGCTACGTTAAACAATTCTGTTGTTTGTGTTCTGTTGCCGATTTCTGTTCCAACAATCTAAATGTTTGAAATTGAATTTAAGCGATCTGATTTTATTTAGATGCGGCTTATTTTTATTTCACCCTATATAAGTATAAATGTAAAGTATGTAAAGAAAAGATATTTTAAATATTTAAGTGACAATAATTAACAGTTTCCATGAAAACCAAATATAGTTTTCATGTAATCTGTTTAAAGTCCATTTACTATGTTATACATGTTATGCTACATATATTAGTAATTAAGAAGCTTCATTTTATAATATCAACTTTATAATATCCGCTTTATTTTAAATAGTATTAACTTAAATAGAAAATAATTCTTATCTTAAAGATTAAAATAATAATAATCCTAAAAATTCCTTACGTACAAAACTGTTGCCTCAATAACCGAAGCTTAAATTTCATTTCACAATGATTTCTGGGAAATGATGTATAAGTCGATAAAACTTTATTCATTAGTATTTAGAACTATAATACTTTATAATATTTAAAAAATTTATCATTTATAACAGACTATGTATCCTCGTTAACTTTTTTCGTTATTTTTGTTATTTTTTATTAGCAAGCGTTAGCAGGATAACAGAGTTTCTCGATGCGCCGTTGATTACAATTGATGGGCTCACTTTTTATTTCACTGTTAAGAAAACGGATTGTCGGGATGAGTATTTCATGGCCATTAAAATAGGCACCTCGATATTTCGTGTTATTGCGTTGTTTGTAATCGATGTAATGGATCGATAAGCTGGATGTAATTAATTAAAAAATTATTTTAATATGACGCACTTTATATAACGTAGAATTCATTGACTTTTTTAGACGTCCATAAGACCGTGTTATCAGCTGATCGTTGAAAATAATTAATCTTACTTTCTAAAACGGTGAACTTTAATTGAATGCTCGTAGCTAATATTAAACATAACTTTCTTTTTCTTTGCTCTTTTTTATTTTCGTTCTTTTATCATTAATTTAATTTTCGTCTCTAAAATAAAAAATTGTTTTTAAAGAATACTATATAAAAAACTATTAGATATTTTTGAAATTTAGGTTAGAATTTCGGTTTAAATTTATTTCATTTGTTTAAAATTATTTATCTTTAAAAAAGTGTTTATTCGGTTTTTACTTATTGTTTGTTAAGAAGTAATTTATTGAAATTTAAACTGACGAATAATATTAAAAAGTTTAATATTCCTATATAATATTATCCAAAATGTAGGTTAAAGAAATTAAATTAGAGAAATATATACTTTGAAATACTTTTAATAACATAAAAATATTTTTATGCTATGGAAGGAAAATAAAAGTATAATATTGGTTTTATGGTTACCACTGGAAAATTTTTATGTGTTATATGTTCCTAATGTCCAGATGCTCAAGTTGCTGGAAAATACATGTGTTAATTAATGACGAAATCTATGGTTGAATATTTAAAGAAAAAAGAGGATTTCTATTATGGTACTTTTAATATTGATGCTTCAATTGCTGAAAATTATTATCGACAAGTTTTGCAAGATCATGCTAAAATCTTGCACAGCGGTGAGTGTTTATTAATTTCAAATATTTGTATTTTACGTACGACGAAAAATAAACGTATTTTATACGTTTTAGCGTATAATTTAGCGTTAATTTATAAATTTAGCGTTGATTTAAAAATTATAATTTATCTACTTTATAAGTAAAAATATATTTCATATTGAATGAATAATTTATAATTCTGATTATTCAATGGATAATTTTTCAGTTAAAGAAGCAAAATTTAAGAAATTTATTTTCTTGATAATAAATACTTTAATGAAATATGTCTTTTTTGGTAGATAAAGAAATTGTATCTCATTAACGAGTTTCATATTTTTAAATTAGTCTACTTTTATGCAGAAAAACACTTAAAAATAACTTTATAATATTAAATCTCTCGGATTAGTGGCTCTGATTTTTTACTCTAATATAGAAATTTCTAATAAGTTGAAAATTATCGGAACCTTTAAGAGTGTAGTTTCATTTATCGAGCGCTAAGTTCCTATTTTACTTTCGATTAGACAACGTTTACATATTATTGTGATTGTAACATACACGTTATGTCAAGGGTTATTCTTTCACGTATTTGTCGTTTTAATAGTATCTGGAAGTACAGAAAATTAAGCGGTCAAAGCCGTAACATTTGCACGTATGCGTATACAATTCATCTTTTTTCTGTAATCGATACCCTTTATCTTGACGTAACCTCGCATTAAGAGTTCATTCGCTTAGCCGAGTATACACTTGACTCAATAAGTGAAATAGATAACGGCAGAGTCTGTATCTATCAATAGCTAAGAGAAATAAAGTCCAAGTCTTACCACAATACACATACTCTCGATGTCTATACGCAAGCAGGAAAAGAGTAATAGGGAAGAAGAATAGCAATCCATTGACGTCGTCGCTCCGCACTGGCGTTTTCACACGTAGTCAGGAGCAAACACTTTCGTTGAGACATTAAGCTGTCTTGACACTTGATGTCATCATCTTTCCTTTTTATGATTTTCTCTTACCGGCTCCTTTCTTATCCACTTTGACTTTATTTTACGTAATGAATGAATAGGTGTACAATAATTCTATAAAATAGTCTATTCAATGAATAATAATTTATCTCTCTCTCTCCGTGAAAACGTATTTTATGCTCAGAGGATGATAAACAGCGCTTAAGTACTTGAATTTTCGTACTAAAGAAAAATTCGTGTAAGAATTAAATTTTTATAATAAAAATTAACGTTTGTAGTATTTTGTCAATTTTATTATTTAGAATAAATAAATAAGTTGAATGGAATTATATTCTTTTTTACGAAAGTAGTAAAAAACTTCTATTATGCTCATCTTTCAACTTTTATTTTTATTGTAATTGCTCAAAAATCCTTTCAAATCCAAAATGGATTTTTTTAAAGAAAAATTCAGAGAATAATTAAATTTTAATTCTATTAAGTCCTAAAATTAATATTTAGAATTATAAAAATTCATTAATCTTATTATCGTTAACAATTGATAGAAAATATTATAAATATATAATACTTTGCTTGATTGAATTCCAAAATACATTAATTATATTCCATATGCTTCACTAAACATAAGCTTTCGGATATACTGAAATCTTGCGATTACTTTATATTATATAAACTCACGATAATTTATGATCATTAATAAAATAATTTATTTATTGATTTCCAGTAATGTACCAGAGTAAGACTATAAGTTAAGAGTTTTAAGTAATTTAATCAATTCGTATTTTTTTTAATAGTGATATAAATTTATTGATCTTCGGCGGCGTAATGAAATATAGGAATAGAAATACCACCTGTTGGTTAAATTTTATCATTTAATAGATACAATATTATTAAATACCAAAATTAACCAAAATAAATATTATAGCGTAACTATTTTATTTGTAAATACTTTATTTTTTATCGCAAACAATTAAAAAAATACTAATTTATTAGCTTAGTGGAAAGATTGCGCAAAATTAAGTAAAAAAATATTATTATGATTTTTTAAGATAGAACTTTTAAGTTTCTAATTAGAAGGTTATTGGAAAAATAAAAATATATGTACTCCAAAATATTAAAAATTAAAAACAAATACGTAAATTTCACAAAATAAATGTCTGTAATATATTGGATAATAATTTTTAAGCCATTCAGATATATTTCGCTTTTATCTCATTAATATAAATAAAATATTATAGACAACATAACGGCTAAAACTATATTTTTAAGACAAACAACAATGAAAAAAAATTAAAAATAATGCCTGAAATAGAACAAATTATAATATTTACATTTTAATGCAATCTATTGGAATAGAATTTAAGTATTTTACTTAAAAAATATTAGAAGCAGAAAGTAGTATATTTATTTCAATAATTGAATAATGAATAATTGTAAATAAGACTATCGATATTTATTAAATATAATATGCATTCAATTATTTTAAATGCTATTATTCAGTTATTATAAATAATAAATTGTTAAATAATTATGTAATTTCCAGATACTTTTGATATAATCCTGGTTATACTATAGGCTGACCGGAATAGATTGTTACTACTGATGAGTGTAGAGAATAAGTCGTATTTTTAATTTCTACCAATTTAAATTTTATTTCAAAGTTAGAAAATATTATTTATATAAAATGATTTAAACATACTCCTTATCTAAAAAGTCATTTGATTTATTTAAAAAATATTTATTAAACAATGGTATATTCTTATGTCATTATATGATATAAAATGAGTATTTTAAATACGAAAATAGGATTAGACGATTTTCATATTAAAAGAAATATAATACAATTTTACATTAAAAATCACTCTTTTTTAACGACAGAAAAATCAATAATTTTTATTTCAAAATACAGCTTTTGGTATCTTACCATCTTTCGAGAAATTTTAAACTTGCAGTCGATAAAACTTTTTCAGATCTAACAAATTATACCAACATTTTATTGATTGATACAGAATATATTGGTGAAATAATATTAATATAATAAATATTATCTTACAAATTTTTGAACAAATTATTACTTTGACATCACTAATAACTAAATAAATAACATTAAAAACTAAATATAATTTTATATTGTGAAATATTTTATAATAATTGTATTAATAAAAAAACTTTTTTGCTTTATTTTATTAATAGTCTCTAATATGTGATACTTAGAATTGTAAGCTTGTATTGATTGTAGTTTTAGTTGTATAATAAAAATATAAAATTTACATAATTATTTAAATCATAATTTATTACGAGGTAATAATCATTAAATTTCATTACTTTTTTAAAAACCATTTATACTGAATTTGTTTTACTGTTAGTATAAAATATAAGCTTTAAAGTTAATATTGAATTTTGTATACGAAAATTAAACGCTGATAAAATTATAATTAAATATAATACTAAAATAATTAGTATAAAATGATAGATAAAATTGACTTGTCTATTTTATTTTATTGTTTTCACTAAATTTATATTGATGATCTTAACTTTCATTAAAATTTATCTATTGAATACATAATTAAATTAAAATAATAATAAATTACTTAAAAATCTTTTTAAAAAGTTATTAAATAAAATAAAATCATTTAGCTACTAAATAATTATACAAATTATATGTTTGATAATCTATCAATATTCATAATTTATAATTAACAAATGAATAATTATTTATAATTATTTATATAAATATATAAAAATAAATAAATGCAATTTTTTATATAATTATATAGAATTATATACATATTCTTAGTTTAATTAATTAAACTAATGAAATAGCTAATAAAATAAAAATTTCTAATTAATACTTTTATCAAATTTATCAATATTTATATACTCAAATGGATATTGCATCTGTAGCTTACAGTTACAGTTTACTGGTAAGATTAGTAAATTAGTAAATCTATCAAAAATTGATATGTCAACTGTCAATGAAAAATGTCATTATAAAATATGTATTTTAATGGATAATATAAATATTTTATATCGAAACTTTTCTTTATAAAATGTAAAAAATTCAAGAATAATCGTGAATTTTTATTTCTACAACTTAAGAATATATTATAGAAAGTATACCGTGACTACACCTTAAGATACCTTTTTTTTAGTAACTTATAATTAAAAATTAATTGCATCCTTATATTTCTGAAAAAACGTTTGCTTAATATTGAACTTACATTTATGGCAAATTAAAATGTAGATTAATTTATTTATATCAACTTGCATGATATTTTAATAAGTAACATGATGTTTATAAGCCTTTTATTCACACCTTTATATAAATTTTATCCTCACCTTCCATTTCTTTATACATTTATGATAATTTAAACAATAAAAAACAGAAGGTGAGAAAGACAGATAAACATAAAGCGATAGAAATAGATCGAGATTTGAAAAGATTTATTACAAAGATATGAGGAAATCTTCGATGATCAACTACGTGACTCGTATGGATTTCGAAACAGCTTTTTATATACATGATCTTTTGAAGTTTTACGTATTCTGCAACACTAAGCTCAAGATTTTGAGCTTTTAGATGCATAAGAAAAATATATGCATATACACACACGCAAAGATAAGGACATAAAGGGAGAGATAAAGAGTGCACTTTGAATCTAATAATCTAGGCTAATTTTCTTTAATCATCGACACATACTCTATAATTAATTGCACGAAGGTACTTTGAACTTTTGGTGGCGTTGCATTGTAAATTTTATTAAATCATGCAAATTTCACACAAATTTGATAACACGCTTCAGTCGAACGAAATGCAATTATTGTTTGTCTTATTTGTTTCCTTCATTTTTAAGATTTAAACTGTTTAGATAAATTTCTAAGGCATATAAAATTATATGCTTTATTTACTATATTAATATATATTAAAATACATTGAAGAGATATATGCTTTTATATAATATAATACTTATAAATATTTCTTGACGAATAGAAGATATTATCTACGAAGTTTCATCTACGATGTTTCTTAAAAATAATGTTTAAAATCTTTAATCGCTCAGATTACTATAATATTATTTAGATATTACAATTTTTTATTTTATAGTTTCTGAAATTTTTATAATTTACTTTTTATTATAAAAATTCTGTAGTTCAAAGTAAATAATAATAACAATCTGTATAATGTTAATGTATAAAAAAAGTTAAAAAACTAATTTTTGTAATTTATCTTAATTTTTTCATTTCCTTTTAATATCTGATTTAGAATATTAAAATTTAAGTAAGGCTTTATGAATTGGTGTTAAGAATTTTTATTCTGATTAAAAAAAGAAAGGCATTTTAAAATAAAATTGTAATGATTATTTATAGTATTAAATTTACAAAAAATATAGTTTTTTTAAATTATTTGAATATTAAAAATGATTGTTTCATACAAGATATGGCAATTAAATGCTTAAGCATTTTCATAACTATCAAATTTAAAGATATTTTCAAATAATTTGTTTCTTTAAATTATTAAATATGTAAGGATATAGTTTTTAAGGATTGATAAACAAATTAAAAAAATTAATTGTAACTATATTATATTATTAGATAGTGAAAAGCTGAGTTTAAATTACAGCAAGAAAATTACCTCAACCTAGAGACAACTACAGTGTTTAAGTCTTGCGATAAATACTTCGAGAAAATATTTTTACTATTTGTGCTTATTTTCGTAGCATTGAAATAATATTTTAAGTATCGTAGAAAAATAAATAGACTATTATCAGTAAAAAAATTTTTTTATTTATAATTTTGATAAAAAATTACATTGAGAAGTGTTGAAATTATACAATAACAATTATTAAAATATTGGCAAATTTGAAAAACTTGCTTCATTTATTTTTGAACACGCATAGTTTTTCTTATAATGAAAACCTCTAAAAAATTTCACTAATAATAGATATATATTTTTAAGGAAATGTTATTTAATATAAAATGGATGCAAAATTTTCAAGCCAAGTTTTCGCAATTAAATCATTTCTACCGATTTAAATTTATACCGTATAAAATAAGTACACGTTTAATGACTGAAAATTAAACTTAGCATAATTTAAAAAAAAATTGAGTTAAAATTGAATGATATTTTTCAGAAATGGATGAAAATAAAAAGTTAAATTGATTAAAAAAAACCTTTATGAAGAAAGTAATATTTGTCCTAGGCAAGACAGCTTCTAAAAGCGTATTAATTTCAAATATAATAAATTTTAATCAAACCAAAATCATTCAAATATATAAAAAAATATTGTCCTTACTTCTGAATAATATAAAAATATTAGATTGACAAGTGCTGAAAAATTTCTCGATTAGAATTTACGTGGTGCAGTTTACCCCAGATTGTTTCGCTTAGAGTCTAACCGCACCGCAGGAGCCAAGTCCGGTCGGAGACTGCGGCGGCAACCCTCGATCAGAATCGATAGTTGCAATCTTCATATCTGCAATAAAGGATTGAAAAAAATTCGTACCCAGTTCTGCAATCCGATTTGTGCAGTGATGCTTCCGCAAATGGAATAAAAGAAAGCGGTTAATCACCTTTGCATGACAGTCGAAGATCGGTCGTTGCTTATGTACGGTGCCGTAGATACCGATTGCTACAATTCCCAGCAGTGCTCGCTACAACGAAACCCCATATAACCTGCCCCACTTATCAGAACCAAATCGACGACATTAGCTTTCTTTGTCGTTTACCATCGTCCAAGGGCCAACATACCACTCAGTTAGCCGCTGCAAAGGCGAACTACACGAGGTACTCGTAGACCATTCGTTGTTTAGACACTGAGCGATTGACAGCGATCATTACGGTTTTCCCATGTGTCTAGTACGAGACAACCGACTGGAGGAAAACCATTATACAGTTCAATTTATTCAAACTAAACCAGGAGAATCCGAAAGTGAGGAGCTATTTCATCTTGACGCTATCAGAGCGTCAGGTCAGATGACAGTCCACCCCCAATCGTCAATTGGAAGTGTGGATTAAAGGGAAGTTTACTGTCGTCTCTTTCATTTTCCTGTGTGTCTCAGGACTCTGAAGTTTAGGATCACACTGAATAAGATGTAGAAGGTACAATTTATGAATATTGCTTTTCATACAAACAACCATAGAAAAAGCGATTAACAATCTTCAACTAGCTTATGTACATTATTAAAAAAATTAATATAGAAGACGTTAATGTTTGGTAATAATTATTACAAAACTTATCCAATCTAATTTCATTCGAATTTTAAATTAAAATTAAAATGACCATGGACTTTATGCACTAATAAGGCCGTTAATTGGCCATAAATGATTTCACCAATTTATCTAGTTGAAAATATATTTATTACAATATTATAATAAAAATTTCACTAATTACAGTAAAAAATATAATAATTTACGAGTATCAGAAAGTAATTGAATTAAGTTTTTTAAGCTCATAATATTTTTAGCAAATAAAAAGCATATGAAAAAAAATTATAATGGCATTTTACATGTAAAACAAGAGTAATTAATTTCCGATGTATAAGCATTTGCATTTTCACGCCTTAATTGAAAAATAATTATTGAATGAGTCAATCATTAGATATGATGAGCCATGTTATTCATTTTCTTATAATATATGAAAATAATCTTCATTCGTTCTATTTATGAAGATTGTAGCAATTATAGATGCTTTTAATGTCGTATACGATGAACCGTGTTTTTTATTCGAAAAAATATTTCAAACACATGAAAGTTCAAAGGAGCATGTGCAACCTGTTTCATTTTTTCCAAGGATAATATTTTTTATGTTTACTTTAATATTTTATATTATCATTAGAAATTTTATGCCCTACAAGAAAGATGATTCTTTAGAGGCTTTTCTTAATCCTTTAATGAATCACACGGAGCTTTTTACGAGGCAGAAAAATGCCATAAAGTCAAAAGTATAAATATAAAATAAGTAAAAATTTTTACGAGAAGTCAAAGTGTAGAATGCGTAAAATTTGTATTGATTAAAAACGACTGCTTTGTTTTTTCAAAATTAATTATAGAATTTTTAATAACAATGATTATATTAACAATTACTATATTTAGTTAAATACGTGACTTTATATATTTCCGAATTACAATATAATTTGAAAAGTTAACCAATCATTGCTATTTAGTTAAGAATTGGTTTATCCTTATTTTTATATATATTTATTCTTATTTTATATACATTTCAACACGAGATCGCTAAATTTGATAAATTCCAGAATAAATGTATATAGTACATTTATAACTCGTCACGAATTGTAAATTGTGAAAATTTAGAGTTGCAACATTTCCGTGCTTTATGTAAATAAACGTGTGGGTTAAATTTTACGTAATGTTTAAAAAATGTTATAACAGTAAACTGTAATAATAGTTTTGACCAGTAGTACGAACATAAAATGTGCATTTCAGTATATGTACACTTCATGGTAATATTTATTGCATATGATTATTTGTAGTTTCACGTAGTCGATAAAAAACTGCGTTCACCTTATTTTAATCAGTTATCCTGTAGGGAAATGAGCAAGAGTGTCATTATTACATTCTTCTAATATTTATTTGAATTTTCGAATTCATAAACGATAAGTTTTGAAACCTTAGATATTATAATAATATTCATAATAAGAAAACCATAAAAAATAAGAAGAGAAATTATTATTCAAAATTTTTCCGTAAAATAAAATTGGGTGCAACTATTATCTTATAGATTAGTATATAGGGTATCTAACCTTGCATGTGCTTATCTTCAAGTTCTCATGAGCAAATCTAAATTTAAAGGCTTTAGTGTGCAATAAAAGCTTAAATCATAATTTTTTAGTTTGAATTTTATAGCAATTTAAAGAAATGGTATTTTCTAATGATTTTCTTTCGATAGTTATACGTTGAAAATTATTAATTTAAAAAACTATGAATAAGTTGTATAAAAAATATAATTTATTCATATTTATTATTTATTTGAATTATGCACAGCGTTATTCATATACTAAAATAAAATAGCTATAAAAAAAATATTTTGAAAGTTGTCTTTACTTTAATATATTTATGCTTTAAAAGAATATATTTTATTTAGAAAAATTTAGGAGTAATTTCGAATTAAATAAAAGCACAAAATTAAAATTTTTTTAAATAAAAATTTGATTAAATTGACTTAAAATTTCTTTAACAAGTTCATGAAGAAAAATTAAAAGATTATAGGAGATAAAAATATAAATATGTATATGTTTTTAATATATTCTACTACTATTGATTTTATTTTAAAAGTTAACTTAAGTGCTATTAACATAATTATAAAGTATTAACATTTCTTAATATCGAATACCTATAAGTTGTTTAAGATTTAAGTATCTTTAAAACTGTTTTATCTGTTTTTATTTTATGTACTTTTGAGCTGAATCAACGATTTGGTATATTATTGAATGACTAAAAATATCCATAAAATAGTTTTTCTAGAAAAATTAATAATTTGTGATACAAATGTGAAAAGTTTTGTATTATTTTATTTGTATAACATTTAACTATTTTTATAATATGAAACATTCAATACAAATAATAATGATTAGCAAAACAAGAAAAATAGCATAATAAATCGGATTAACAACTTATTATTCATTACTTACAGTTTTTATAAAACTATTATTTAACTATTATTTAGGACTTCATCGTGAAAAAAGGAAGCAATCTATTTTATGGTTTTAACGTAAAGAATTATTCGATATACAAAAATGAATTCTTTAAATTAAGGTAAAGTTGAATAAGATACTGATAATGATGTTTTATATTATCTTAAATATTCAGAAGTATATAAACAAATTAAAAAAATATTACTTTCTATTGAACCTACATTTTACAACTTACTTTGATGCATTTTACACAGCTTGAAGTTAAATTATTAGTTTATACAGTATTTTCATCGAAAAAAATTGATATTATGCACAAGGAAAATATTTTTCATGTATGAAATTGCTCGGTTTTTTATGATGTATTAGAAAACTAAGTTTAATATTTTTTAATATAAGAAAAATTGATTCATGCATTTCATTATTTTTTAAAGTAGATTTATAATAAAAGGAACATAAAAAAGAAATTAAAAAGTTGATCTATTGAGTTTTCGATAAAAGAATTAGAGGACAACGAAGAGTGTTGAACAATATTTAATCTTATACGTTTGTGAAAATAATTAACTCTTCTATTTTGTCTAATATTATTAAATTAATCTTTTTACTTAATTTGTAC
Organism: Platyscapa corneri; assembly: GCA_018907185.1. NCBI lineage: Eukaryota > Metazoa > Arthropoda > Insecta > Hymenoptera > Agaonidae > Platyscapa > Platyscapa corneri. Next base: position 5,267,961 of record JACCHW010000011.1, on the reverse strand, counting down.
GCCTAAATAAATACTAACATATAAATTGATATAAGCTATTTTAGTGATATGACAAAGTTATTCTATTTTTAATTAAAATGTTGCAATATAAACTTATAATTATCATTTAGTTATATATGAGTGTGAAGAATATTAAATGCAGTTTTTGAATTGCTATTATTGAATATAATAATAAATTTCTTATTATAAAAAATAATTTTAATTAAAAAAAAAGTTCCTACATATTTTTATAATAAATTTTACTAAATTATGTATTTTCTAAATACTGTGTAATTAAATTTTCATTATAGCATTGCTATTTATATTATTTTTATTATTACTTCACATAATTTTCCTGTTATTTACATATTAATGAACTTGATGTTTTGAATATAAGCACACAATTATTTCAAGATGCCTTTTTACTATATGAAACATTGAAACGTGTTAAAATAGCAAGGGTTTACTTAAAAAATAGAATTACTTTCTCCATTACAATTTAGTCCATTAATTATGAGATTCACACTGCACTCAGAGTTGTACCAGTCACGTTTATCAGATTATGTTTTTTACGTACTCTTTCACACTCTCCCTCTCAACGGAGCATACGTATGTGAAAAGAAGGGTTGTAACCAAAGACGAACACGTGCAGTGATGCTTTCTGATGCTGACTGTGGATGTATAATTATATATACGTGTATAAATACATATATATACACACACTTATTCAAAGTCTGCTTTGAAAAGCCTTAACCTAAAGTCGTACGTAACGCGTTGTAACCACCGTCACAACGCTGCTAAAAGATGAGTTGCGGCACGTACGGTGTGTAGTCCCTTTTTACATGGTGAGTATAAAAAAAGAATAAAAAAAAATAAACGAAACCGACTATCAGTGGTGAAAAAAGCGAGTGAAATCATGTGTCATAGGTGGTACAATGTAGCCGAGTTTCCGCTCTTGGTTCGGTGGTCCGTTTGAATGATAACGGATGGAGAGACACAGTCAAATGAATGACGGAATATGATGGAAAGAAACGGCTGAGGATGGTCTCACACGTGTGGCTGTCCTTGAGTTAAACATTCGCGGTAGTTGGAAGATAGTATCACGAGGAGACATTAGGGGACAGAAATACAGAAATCGAGAATAAAAAGAACGACCGGGCCGGAAGTGAGATAAAGACTGCACGGAATGAAAGTTCTGACGTGCTTGCCAAAAATATTAAGTGTGGTTTTTCAAAATAGAACTCTTTACTTTTGCGGAATTAGACAATCCGAGATATTAAAAAATGATAATTATAAAAGAGGATACGTACTTTTTGCATAATTTTTACCATTCACTTACACATGCAACTGAATTTAATGAAGGAGATACACGCTTATGTTAAGAAATAAAAACGTAGCAATTGTTTGCATTTAAAAAACCATTCGTTCGTATCTGGGACATCACATAAATAATTTAACAAAAGGATGTTACTGTTATATATATTAAATTACGCGACTGCTTATGATATTTTTTATTGGAATATAATTTTTTATTATTAATAAATTTATTGTAATATTTTGTATCATACATATTATACAGTTGTTTTTTTATTTTTTTACCCGTTTACTTTGAAAAAGAGTATTAGAGGAAGGTTTAATATTTGCCTTTTATAATATATATAAATATGAATACAATATAAGACATTAAAATTCAAATTAAATATTTTTTTTACCAATACTATTTACGTACCTTATTATTTTGAAAAATAAAATATTAATTTATTGATCCTTAAAACTAGCTCACGTACAAAAATCGTTCGCTTTACTTTATATTGATTCTTACTTATGTTTTAAATTTAATTTTTCACTTATTCACTTGTCTTTATATATGGGCTAAAAACTAATAAAATAATCGACATATTATTTGAGACATATTATCTGTACGTTATTAGAATATATATTTATAATAAATGTCATGAATGAAAAAATAGTAAATTATTATTAAATAAGAAATTCACCACCAAATGATGTACGTGATACACTTACATATCTGGCCGGAGGTCAAAATTCTTTCCTACTCTTGGGTTTTATCAACGGATTTTATTTAAAGTTTTTTTTTTTTAAATAAAAATATTAAAATATTGTGGCGCTGAAAAAAAAAACAATTACGTTTTTCGTTTTTTAAAAAAGCACAAAGCTGGAAGTTTTGAGAACTGAACGAAGCTAAATGAACAGCATTTAAATAATGCAGGTATTAATCGCGATAAGTCATTCAACTCGTGAATTTGTTGTAACTGGCTACTAATCGCTGTTAAAGGTGAAAAAATCTAAGCTACGTGTTATTTAATTACTTTCATATGTGAATACTTATCCAGTACGAATTGAAAAAAATAAATAGTTTAAAACTGTTTCATTTAGTTAAGGGGAATTTTGCGTCCACTGTTAAAAAGTTAAGCTTTGGATTAATACGAACCGTTAAAATTAGAATAAAATACTTGATAATCGTGGAAATGAGTCAAATAATAATCTCGATACATACGTCATGTAAAAATGTCACGGAGGAAGGAAAATGCGGCCAAAGATTGTGCACACGTGTACGGCATCAGATGAATAAAGAGGGGAAAAGTAACGGAGGCGAAGGAAAGCCTCTTTTTGATGCATGGTAAGAAAAAAGGCGTAGAGTGTACAAAGGGAAACTGATAAATAAACAAAGATAAAGGAATAATGCTGGAAGGGGAGGTTGGCATGGAATTTAGAGAGTGACGGAGGGAGGGAGAGCTTCAGAGAGGGGAAAAGGTGATGATGGTGGCGGGTGCGGAAGCGCGAGACCATTCGCTCACTAAAGAGAGAGAGAGAGAGAGGAGAGAGAGAGAGAGAGAAAGCGAGGAGAGCGATGTTCGACTTCGAGGGCGCGCGTTGAGACGCGGAGTCGAATGCGACGGCGCCCGGCTCCACTTTGTCAGTTTCAATCGCGCTCTCCACTGGAGCACCCGGATAGAGAGGCAGAGAACGGGAACGAGAAAACGGAGCAAGAGAGCCGGGTTCTGTCCTCGACGCGGCTTCTCGATCTGCGATTTCGTAGACGCGAGTTCGTAACGCCACTGGAGAAGATGTCACGCGCGGTAACGCTCGAGAGTAATGAAGGTGATGCAAGAGGATGATCGGCGACAGGTGGTCGGGCTGCCTGGGAGCCGCGTAAGTGTGTTTCCTTCTGCGGGTGATGCTTCCCTCGGCTCCTGCCGGCTTCGGCTGGAAGTGCAGGTACCCAAGGGCAAGTGCCAACTGTGTTGCCTTTCCCACTGGGACTGAGGGCCCGGTGCGGGAGAGTAGGGGAGGGCTCGATTCGCGCGCGACTCCAGGAGCCGATGAGCGCGGCTTTCCGAATAAACGGATCCACGATTTTCAGTAACCGGGTACACTTTCCTTTTCTCTTCTTCTCACGAGCTCGTTTGCGCCCGTTCGCTGCTCTCTTTCCGTGTGTGCGAGCGCAACTGACGCAAGTTTACAGGTGGAATTGTTTCTGCACGAATAGAGGAAAAGCGAGAAAAGAAAGAAAATCCTCGGAGTCATGGACAGAATTTACGGTCGTATTTTAATGTAGGCGCTATCAATCTTAATAGATGAAAATATTATTTTATGCGTTCTTTTATTCTCGGCCGTTATTGTTTGTTTTCGTAATAAGGCGTTGCGACAAAAGTAAGCCATCTGAACTCATTATTTTGGCAATGCAAATTTTTTGGACATAGGCTTTTTGTCAACTGGAATGCGTGTAGATTTTGTAATAAAATATAAGCTCATTGCGTTGAATATGTTATAAAGAAATAATTAAATATTTGGAGCTTAAATATTAAAATTTTCACGTGACAGTTAATTTAAATATAAAAACTAACGGCTGTATAAATTCCATCTGTTTTTAACTGCTCTTATAGTAATTAGAAATAAAGAAATGCTATAGCTTCTTAACCGTTTAATTATTTTGTACAGTGTGATTACGCTGAGCTTAATGTCATTATACTACAATAACTGTGATCCTACAAGTTTTATTATAGTTTTCTTTTAATTTATTATTTATTTACGTATATTTTATGAAGTTATTCGTTTTATTATTTACAAACATTTAATAACGTTTACAATAATATTACCTCATGAACTTTAATTTTTTATAATTTTAATCATTTTTATATGTGAAAATTGGTTTTAAAAAAAAGGAAAGATTCTTAAAAAAATGTATATTCAACAGAGTCATGTAAATAAAATAAACCGTAGACACTAAACATTCTAAAATAACTATCTGAAATTAAATTTAGGTATTATTTTAATCTGAACATGAAAAATTCAATAAAACCAATAATTCTTTTTCTGTTACTTCAATGTTTTTCTCTCTTTTAACCATTTATTTACATTGTTTGTTTTTTTATACATTACCAAGATCTATTTCTACAACTTAAGTTCATATCATTTTCGTCTTGATAAATAGCATTGAGAGTTTTCAGTTTTATATTTTAATCGTAAAAATAAAAAATTGCTTTAAAAATTTTTAATTAATCGTGTAAGTCAAGTAATGTGAAAAACAAAATTCATTTATTCAAGGAAAAAATATTTTCACAACTTACTTTTAAAACAATGAAAAATATTTTTACAGAATTTTCTAACGTGATATATTAAAAAAAAACTTACATTTCCAAATAGTTAATTTTATAAGAACATACTTCAAATGTATAATTTGACCTTGTAAATAAATAAATAATAGTAATAATGACAAACTTATTCAAAACGCTCAGTAGCAATTGTACGTAAACTCCGCAAAGCTCTCATTATTCACTTTGTAATTTTGTAATAAATAATTTGAAAAAGTTTTCCCTTATTCCCTTTTCATAAATAAACTCATAGAATGAGAGAAAAGCTAACGTGAAGAAGAAAAGGCCAACCTCAGAAGTTATTTCCGTATGTTTATGTATACGTACTGGCACATGCTCCTTTTCTCTGCCTACGTCCTCTGAGTAAAAAGAAAAAGTTTCGTGATTTTTCAGCCCCTTGTACCTTTTATTTCTTTCTCTCAAACGAGATTGCTTTTAAAATTTGAGAATCTTCGGTTGCACGTATGGGGAAGCTTGGGTGTCAGCCTTCGCAGATCGCATACGATTCTATGCTTTTAATCAAGGGAGGAGTTCCCTATTTGCGTACAATGCACTACATTTCAAATGGCGCAGGGTAAACATTTTAATTTTTTGGTTTACAATGTTTACTATTTGTACAAGAAATGGAAGTTAGTAAGTAGTTTATTTTGCTAAACTCAGCATAATACACAAATCATAACAATATGTTGGTGTCATTTCGAAATTTTGAGACTAAATTTAATGCTACAAAGGATTTAAATATACAGAGTGTTATTGACAGCTGGTAGTAAATTTTAACGCTAAATTTAATACGGTATTACAATGAATACCATATTTATATGGGAATTTTCGGAATTGATCGCTCATAAAGATTATTTTTTAAAGCGATTTTGATAAATACGTCAGAAAACAGAGACCGACTTCATAAATTTTTAAATATTTTATTGGATATTCTGATATAGAGAGTGATATACTTTAGGGAAGCAGTGTATAATGGAATACCATCTTCATTTAATAATTTGAATCCAGCTCTTTTTATCTCCATGCATATAAAATATACATAAATGTATTAGTTTGGTTCTTCGTACAAGAATATAAATTTTTGATCTTACGTTCAAATGTCCGTGTTAAATGGTTTGTTTCGTTATTTAAGTAAAAACATCATATTATTATGTACTAATTACGATCGTAAATTTCTTAAACCGTACATTATTTTAACAGCTCAAAATCTGTATGCATTTTTATGTGCAACTATAAATGAGTAAATGCTCGGTTCATTTTAAGTAGAATTGAATAATAGAAACATTTAAAAAAAAAAATGAATTCTCTTCTATATCTAGCTGAAATTATTTCCATAACTGACATTTTCTTTTTTTCTCGTGCATTTATGAATATATTAACTAGACTTTAAGAAGTTTCATTTTTTAAATTGCACATAAAAAAGTTTTCATGCTTTACAAAATAACAACGATTTTATTTGCACTAGTGAACGAATATTTTGTCCGGGACTTTCTTTATGCAATTTGCTTTTGTGCTAAAATTCAAACTGTCGTTATATAATTAAATTAGATTCAAGTATTTTAATTCGTCAAAAAGAACGTATAAACGAGACGAGGACATTTAAGCGAATCTTTAATAAAATCGTACACCATTATTAAAATAAGCAAAACAGTAAGAATTGAATATTTTGATAATATGTTAAGCATTTATCACGTATTTTCATATCCTAGCTTATGATGATATGCCTAGAACTGACTTTCCTTTTTATATGCGAAAATGTCGCTAGCGAGTGTAGCAGCATTTGCTGAAGTTGCTAGCGAGAAAACGCCGTCGATACGAAAGGTCAATTTCTCACCAATTTCGCGTTCCTTTTTGCGACAAAATACTATATTTAAAAGTCGCTGAATCAAAAATAAAATCAAGTCGTACCACTGCGAATTCTTGGTGTCGTAGTTTTCCGATTTTCTTACATTTTTCATTTAAAATTTAAAAAAGTGCTTCCTTATTTTCCAGAAATTCTTATGTTACGTAAATTCAAAATTTCAACCTGTTTAAATAAATATAACGTTTGGAAATATTTTTTCTAAAATTACATAAGTGTCATCTGAAAGAGATAAATTCGAAATATTTTTAAACATTCAAATTTATTTTCTAGTCCAATAAAAGTTCATACTTCTTATTCGTACAGAATAGTTAATAAAACTATAGGTTATAAAATATAAATCAGCAAGTTACAATGATTGACAGTGTCATGGCTTTTCCTTAAAGTAAAATCGAATATAATTCAAACATATTACGCACAACTCATTTTCTTCTTTACTGTGTAATAGTTTGTGCAAAATCAATTATCCTTAATGATTTTAAATTTAAATATGAGCAATTCATAAATTTTGAATATCGATTATCTATATTTGTATTCTAGAACCAATAATTATTAAGTTACAGACGTAAAGATGAGTAATAAAAATTAAATTTAATTAACATAAAAATGTGGTACAATTATTTAAATCGAAATTATATTATGGCCTGATTATGTCATAATATAAGTAATCAGTTTATACCGAAATTATACGATTTCACATAAAAATGCATAATAATACAACAATATTTTCGTGATACGTATTTATCAACATGAACTAAACGTACGTTATATATTGGTATTAACTATTTTGCTTTACAACTTTAATATTAATTTAAACATATTTCATAAAAAAAGTACATGCCAGACGAATAATATATGTATATAAACACATATGTATATATGAGAAAATGCGCACAGTCTGTTTATCGCTCGAACTTTTAAAGTAAAAAAAGTTGATTTTAATCTTTTTCTTTGAACGCGTGGACATTGTTTTATAGACGTGAACTCATCTTTTTGTCTTTTAAGAAACCTTTTATTATGTAGTTAGTGATCGATGATACTTATATCATAGAAGAAAAATATGCAAACCAAATAATTCTAATGGTGACATTTTCACGGTATTTATGCTACACGGTTGAATGTTACATTGAATTTTCATTTGTTATGACTTTATGCTGGTGCTAGTACTGTAGAAAATATTTTTATATTTCATTCTACGCCGTGAATTTTATTTTTGATTCAATTTTTATACGATATAATTCCCAGTTTCTAAGCTGTAAATTTAAACAGTACGTATGAAAAATTTTTTTCATTTTTGCAATACATATGTGCAATGCAGGTATATACAGTATTTAAATTGTACAAAAATATATATAATCATCCAAGAGTTAAATTTGTTTTCATTTGAAATAACATATTTTTTCGATCGTAGTAAAAACCTTATATATTAATATTTAAAAAATAAGCAATTAATTCATTTTGAAATATGCGTATATGATATATTAAAAATGTATTTGTAAACAGTATTTAGGCAAATAATTAAACTATTAAAAATTATGTTACGTTTTAATCTTACTATACTTTTTTTTAACTAGAATGATCTGGAAGATAGTACATATACGTTTATTTAATTCATTTGAAAAATAAGAAACTTCAATTAAATTTATTATAAATAATTTGATTAAAATAATTAATATAACCATTATATCAAGTAAATTCTATTGAAGTGTACAATACGATCACAGTAAATTGTATTACTAATAAATAATTAATTTCTATTTCTCTATTTATATTATAATCCAATTAAAAAAATAAAAGTACGAGTTAACCAATGTTTTATTTTAAATTATTCATTTTTCTATTTTGAGACTAAATTTAATGCTACAAAAGATTTAAATTTGCAGACTGTTATTAAAAGCTAGTAGTAAATTTTTCAATAAAAAACTATTTGAATATTTTATTTATTATATTAAAAATCAAAGTTAATTTTAAATTTATATGATTTCCGTTCATATATTAACATAAAATTAAAATTTATTAACTAACTTATTTTTGTCGATAATTACTCATGAACCAGGATATTACAAACGTTATTATTTGATGGAAGCGAAAGCAGTTAAAATTAAAAAAAAATTTACTAAAATTAATATTTATTTAATGACAAATAATGATATACAAGGTTTCTTCATCTTCTTAGTAATTAAGGTGTATTTATAATATGAATTTTCTGATGTACATTCATGCCAATGTGTAAAAACGTTTCAAATATCTAGGTCTTTTATACATCTAAATGACAAACTCTAGATTATTAAAATTAGAGTAGAAAAATTTCTAATCGGTAGAATCTTTTTCATTTTAAATAATAATTTAAGAAAAATTTTCAACAAATAATCAAATTTTACTACATTTGATCGGAATTATACTAATATTGAATATAAACTAATACTGAAATTAAAAGTTGGTAAATATTTAAAAATGTCGCTAATAGATAGATTTGAACGCTCATGTTTATGTACGTTTTGCAAATGTTCAGTTCACGTTTCAGAAAGTAGAAAATATTTGACTTACGTTACTGTTGTAAAAATTTGTTCACATTTTTTCGAAACTTGAGCCAATTTGCAAGTGTGCGTGTTAAATTTTGCCGAACCAACAGATTATAAGGAATTTGTAATGTATTTGAGTCTTGACATTTTTCTAAAAGTTTTGATTAACTAAAAGCTATACGTCTTTTCTTGTCTTATTCGACGCGCAACGTGCATACTCAACTTGTGTTCGCTCTATATCCACACTCTATCCTTGTTCTCAGCATCTACTTTATAACTGGCGCTCTGTTCGTTTGATATTGGAAGTGATTTTATACTTGTCCACTAGCTTTGAGTTACCCCGAGGAAATAGTTTTAGCTAGATTTTAGATGCTCGACAAAAATTTGCTTCCTTTTTTCTACCGAACTGCCTGAACGAGATTATTTCTTTTATTCAGAAATTTATTAGCGTATAAAAAACTTTTATCGTATTATTAAGAGTAAATATAAAATATACTTATCTTTTATTTACTGTCGAAATATTTTAAACGTTACGATCTATCTGATGTAATTATTGTTTTTTATTGCTTTTTTTTATTTACTATATATTATATATATAGTTATTGCATATTAAATTTTGAATATTACAATAAATTTCTACTTCACTTTTCCGTTATCTTTAAATTAGATAGATTCTTCTTTTTTTATATTTTCAATTATAACTTACCATGTAAATAACTAAGATATAAGATCACTGTATTTTTCAAACAAACGCTTTTATTTCACCTTTATAATTTGACGTTGTTTCACATTATAAATACATTGAAAATGATTGTACATACATTTTTATAAACTTTTCACACCGATAAGAATCGTACTAATAATTTATGTAGTATCTCATATGCCGTTGAAAATGATTTTTATTAAATAATAATTTTATGTCGTCTAATTTCATATCTTGTGAATTGTTTATACTATTTTTTTCAATATTATTCAGAAAACGTCTAAGTGCACTATTGAGAGCCTAGATGAAGTTTCGAATAATCCGAAACTTTAATATTTCGACTATTCGTACGAAGTTAAAAAATAATGTTTTTTACCAGCAATATTTGGTTATTATTTGTTAAGGATTTTAAGATTTCACCGGTTATTCAATTTTCAAAGGAGTTTAATAAATTTTGTAAAAAAAGTTTACGATACTAAAATTGTCATGACTTTCTGATTCCGATTGACGCGTGTAAATGTAGTCGTTTTGTAATATTAAAAAGATTTTTCAAAAAAATTTAAGGCAGCAGAAAAATGTTATATAATGCTTGAACTTTACAGATTTATTTTTATGCAATTTTTACTTATCACGCGTGACAGGACAGCTTCGTTTGGAAAGCTGACGTAAACTGATGCTTGAACAACTCCAATTATTAGCGTTCCATTTCAAGGTCGTATCTGCAATGTACTTGCTAAATTCTCACCCTTTGCTGCCGTAGATCGGGAAGTCGATTAAAGTAATTTATAATCTATTCTTTACTTTATTCAGATAATAAACATTTTATGACTGCTGCACGAGTAGCGAAGAATACGTGCCAATTGCGGTATAACGCGTATCGTAAGCTCGTCAAAAGCATCCGGAGAATCGTCCTACGAGTCAATAAACAAGCTTCAATAATCGAGTGACAGTTTCGCAAAATCATCGTTCGATTCGAATTGACGGGTCTCGAGGGAGTTTCGAAAACGCGGGTGAACTCTAATCTCTTCTCCCGTGCAGTCGTGCAACCAATTCCCGGCTGATACAGTGCGATAATTGCTCGCAGCTGCGCTCCTCACGTTCCATATTTACGCATCGTCGCCAAGTCAGTGAAGAAGACACCGCGAATAAGAGGAATGCATTTATATCGAGGCCAACACCGACGTTGACACCAACGACAACAACGTTGTCGCAGTCTGCAAGACGTCAGTATTCCATTCGGTCTCAGCGTTGATTTCACTAGCTTATCCAGGCCTTTTCGTCACCTAATAGAGGAATTTCTTCGTTTAAAAGAGTATTCGTAACGAGGGCATTGAATTTTTTGCGAATAATTGCAAAAACTCGAACAGATAATGTGTCATCAATTCCTAAAATAGGAGAGTAAACTATCGAATAAAAATTCGACCAATTATACGTTTCAATAGTGAATTCTTTCAGATTATTTATAAAATTGCCTGTCAGACTATTTCGTGGGCACCTTATTTTATTTGAAACACTTTCTCAGGAAGTACGTTTTAGGAAAGAAATTGGAACGTTGACTGTGAAAAATAATTTAGCAAGAAAATTTCAATAAAGTACTAAAAAGAACTACAAAATTTGGTCTTTTATATGTATCGTGAATTCGAATTTAATCTCTTACTTTCACTTGTATTTTAAACTGTCTATTCAGAATAGACTACAATTATTTTAAATAATTTTTATACGTACCTAATGTATAACCTTTTTCACAGTTATGTTCATTAAATATTTAATGTACGAACAAAATGATAATCGTAGTTATTTTTTGAGCAAAAAAAAATTTTTAGAATTTAGATGTTTTAATAAAACGAAACGACAATTATTTATTTAAGAATTATTTTTCACAGCCGAAAAGATGTAGATGTTAAACGAAACAAAATGTCTTATATAAAAAAATCCTAAGTTTAGTATATCGTTTCTTTAAATAAAAATATAAATAAGAAAAAGCGAAAAATGGTTAGAGTATATTTCGAAATATTCGTGAAAACTTCAAATATCAAATATCACAAATTTTTATTTGCGTTTCTGAAAAACGTATTTCTGAAATACGCAGAGCATTGATAAATTTGAAATTATATATTTCATATTTTTTTACAAACAATAATTTATAATATTTTTCTATCAGTATTAATATTATCGATTCTTAAATTATCATTTTTATTGATATTATTATTGTTACATATTTATTTTGTAGACAAAACGTATGGATTTAAGGCAATAGATGCAAAATAGCATTTTGTCAGCATTACGGTAAAGAATATTAAATCATTGTATACTAATTTTATATAAAATTTTGCATATCAAAATGCACTTTTCACATATGTTTCAAGATTATATATCTTTGATCACTTGGAATAGTATTTTACTATCAAATATTGAATAATCATTAATTAGGTACTAATTATTTTACCATCCAATTATATTCTATTTAATATTAGATAATAGATACTGTAAATAGAATTCCAGAATAATTATACTTGTTTTCTATTAAAAAAACTAAAATGATTTTTTAAGAGAAAAATTTTTATCCATGTATCTAATTTTATAACTGCAATGAGATAATTGAATCCATTTTGGATAAATTAAATTCTTGAACTAATTTATTTTTTTTTATCTTCTTTTTTATCTTCTTTGCGGCTCAACTTTTTCATTGATTGACTAGAAATCTTACTAATATTATTTAGAAACATTATTAAAAATAATTTATTAGATTTTAGTGCATTGAAAGAAAATAATGAAAATACGAATTTCGTGAAACCCTATTTATAAAATAAGCTGAAACTCTTTAATTTTAGGTGTAATTTACGTGAAGTGGAACCTGTTGAAGCGCGGATATTAAAGCTAATAAATAGTAGTCACCTGTTTATAAAAGTATTTTAGAATAACAAATACAGGTATGATTTCTAGTATTACTTATATGTATATATTGCAGTTGGATGGTCAGATACTTCAAATTACCTTTAAAAATAAGCGATAAAAAGCGTTGCACCTTAGTTTACATTTATTACTACCTTTCGCCTCTCCTCGGAACAATTCGATGATAACGGAACGATTAACTTTATAGTTCTATCGCTTTCCCGAGCAAATGCGTGCGGCGAAAAATCTGCAATTCCTCGAAGAGGGGAATCGTAAAGAAAAGGGCAGATTCCAGCGTTTGGGCATGCGCACTTACGGCAATCTGTGAGTGTCTAATGGCTGGGGAGCAACGATTTCCTAAAGATTGGTTGTAATGCGCTGAATGGCGATCGCGAAATCGGTAAGGAGGCGGCACTTCATCCATACCGTCGAGGTATTATGCGGCTATTAAAAATTTTTAGTGACCGTTAAGACGACCATTTTCTTGGACACGTAGAACTCGAGCACCTCGTTTCCTTTTCAGTTGAGAATTGAGATTTTTACTCTCGTTTTGCTATTGTTGATACATACGCGCACGCGCGCGCGCACACACACACACACACACACGCTTATTTATATGCGAAGGTACGTGCACGCGGATGCGCGTGCACACAGTTATACCTCTTCATGAAAATTTCAAGATTTAGTTAGTCATTATATAAGATCTACTTAAGATAGAGTTATAGTATCTTGGTTTTTTTTTGGCGGGAGAAACTTGTATCAGTGGTTATTTTAACGATGAATTTTTATTCCAGGAAGTTTGAGTATTTATTCGAGAGGGTTAACGTATCTGAAAATAATAAAATAAGGTTTGAGTGCTTGCTTTATTCTATAATAAATACCAACATACCAAATATTGGATTAGCGTATTTTTAAAATTTCATGGGGTATTATCATTTTTACTATTTATATGAGTTTTTAATTAAAATTTTTATTTCTATATGGCCTATTCCACGCAAATTACAATTAGAACGTAAGAATTTTTTTTATACAATATTCTATCTCGATATAAAAAAAATGACTATAATATTAAAATATCTATTTTTATTAGATCAAATACATAATTTGAATATACTTGAGCAGATGAAATTTTTTTATAACAAATCAGAATAAAATATAAATGAAAATAATTGATATGCAAAAAAAGTCAAAAAAATACCTTCATCAATATTAATAAAACTTTCATTATAAATTTGATTACATTAAGAAACGTAGCGTATAAGCAGTAAATAATGCCCGCACTCTATAAAGAGAGAATGCGCTTTGCCTTGGTTTCAGGTGTTTTGCATTCATTTTAAACTAAATCGGAATGTGGCAACATTGGAATACATTTAGTTCAATCATTTCTTTTCAAAAGTTCCAATTTCAAAGCTTATTCTATTTCATATCAACTTTGTATAAAACAGTATTTAAAATTATCTTAAAATCATAGTTGGCTCAAGTTTAATTATATTGCGAGTGAATCTAATGAAGCAGTTGATCGTATTTTAAATTACAATTCAACCAAATAAGATATATAGTGAAAGCTCCATTTGAGGTTGACAACCTTTTATCTCATTATACTTTAATGATAATGTTTTCAGTTTTCTTTTTAATGGTTCGATCGGGTAACGCCAAGTGCGGGTTTTTAAATAAATTATTTTAAATTTGCTCTTTGTCTTTAGCAGGCATTTATTTTCCTCTTAACCTCTTGTATACACGTATTCTGTAGAGGAAGATAATTTTATGCTGTTACTCAGTATTTTACTTTTAATTGATATAATAAAACAACAACAATAACTACAACAATAATAACATTGAAAGATATTGATATAAAATAAAATTTAATTAATGTCAATGGTTGTTTCTCATCGAGGATGGCGGTTATTTTATGAACGTATGGATTATATGAACTTTCACTACTAGTATTTCATTTGCTAGAACCTAATTTTTGACATATATGGCTAAATTTTATTAGAAATATTTGGAGAAAATAATTTTATCAAAGTATTTCGAGCTTTTAAAAATAAAGTTCCTTTTTTTATAAAATAAATTTAATTTGGTTATTACTTGGGTAGATCTGTAATATAAATTAGATATTAACCAAATAATGCGACATTTTATAAAAAAAATCTATTAATTTTAAAAATATAAAAAGTACTGTAATCCTTTTCTGTTTGCATTCTATTTAAATTACGTATACGTGGTAGAATTATTGGTTATTAGGCGTATTTTATTCTTGCAATGATATTGTGAAATATTTTAAATACAAAAATACAACCTCTGACGTGCGTGTGACTAAATATATATATATATATTTGCTTTTATAGTCGATAAAAATGGGCGAGCTGGTAATTAATTTAAATTGTGCGTTATTTTGTAAGCCACGTGCATTTGATTATAAGACACGTTTTTTTTTAATTTCAGTTTTCTTAAAAAAATACTAATTCAGTCATGTTTTTAATCTAATTTGGAAAGAAACTCGCATGCCTTAGATTATCCCGACAATACGCATAGAACTTACAGACCGTTCGTTCCCTTGGGTTCCCTATCGCCAATCCTCCAGCATTTTGTAAGCTTTTCGACTCTATTATTCCATTGTCCTTTACCCTTACGTTTCCTCTACTGAGTATATGTGAAATTATCTTTTCTCGCATCAATGAACAGAAGGAATATACTAACTTTAACTTACCATGACGGATGAAACAGAAAGGAAAATGGAAAAGAAGGAAGAGCGTTCCGTCTTCCTTTATTTGATGAAAATTTCGTTAATCCAATGCTGAAAGGTACAGGCATGTAAGGATTGCTAGTACCTGTGACATGGTCCGTTGAGCTTACCCAACTAGGGGCTTCCGCGAACTTTTATTGTTTTCGCAAAAATGAACAAACGTCTAAAATACTGATTTAGATTTCTAAATCCGGTATTCGTAGTCAAATATTATTTTAACACTTTAGGGAGGAAAATTGAATTCTAAATTGTCTCTGTATTTTTATGAAAACTAAATTAAAGCAAAAAATTCAAACATAGACACTATAATTTTATACGAAGCGTTTGCGGAAGACAAGTTTTTTTATCATTTTAATAGTATCTATATAAAATCTATTAGATACGTTTTATCGACATGATACGAAGAAGGTACAATAGTTTATAGTTTATCGATTATTTTATGTCTTTATTATGCCTCCGCTAATTCGGCCGAGTAATGAGGAACGTTTTTTGATAAACATTTATTTTATGCCGCTAATGCTGCTGGCAAATTTGCTTAAATTGTGTCTTGTACGAATGTCGGAGCGAAAAGAGGCAGTTCGCGCGAGAAAAATGGCGTATTTATCTGGATAACGTGGTTCCAAGAGTTTGCAGTAACGCTTACGTACACATTTTCTTGCGTCTTTTTTATTTCATTACTACATCTGCCGCTCCTTCGGCCATGGTAATCTTCTTTGAAATTAACGAGTCTCGTCCCCATCCTTCATAATCTCCTTCCACGACTGTCGCGCGCGGTGTTCACTTCAATTTTAAACATCAGCTTCTTCATCTCTGGGGATTTCGTTTTTTTGAGGAATACCCGCTTCCGTTATACCACTTGAACGTTGAACGTTGTTTTTTACGATTTTTTCACTCGCCCTTTAAGGGTCGGGCGTATTGTGATCATTGAGCTCCAGCATCGCGAGTTTTTGTTCAATAGTTATAATTGGTGAATGCGTACCAGTCGCACTGTTTTTTCTTTTTCTGCAATTCAATATTGAGGGAGTTTCCGCTAATTTTTAAATAAAAACGCCAATGAATCATCGATAAAAATTCCCAGAATTAGAAATCTTCATGTGTTATTTTTTTAAAGAAATATTTGCACATGGTTAAGTAATCATTTTTATTTTAGAATATATGCTTTACAATAGATATTATATGTACACGAAATCCTGCATAAAATAAATTTATCGCGTTAGATTTTTATTTTAAACATAAAATTTGAACAAAGAAATTGATATGCGCATTATTAACTGTACAGAGTATTTTTAAAGAGCCAATCGCATCGTAAATGTTGATGCATCTGCATGTTTACGTAAGATAGGTAAACTGAATTTTATTAAGTCGCGAATAAATTTTATTTTCAACTTGGAAAGTTCTTTAGCTTCTGTAATTTGAAAAATTTTACTACGTATATTCCTAGGATGGTCCTACAAAGGTTTTTATTAGCATATTGTATGTATGAAATTAAGATACTCTCTTGATATTTAACTGTAATTTAAATTATAGAAAGATGTGGTATTAAATTCAATCTTATGATAATATGATACACATTTAGCAAACTTTTACGATCAGATAATATACATTGATAAAAACATCAAATTTTAATATTAGTCAATAAGTCTTCTTGTACATAAAATAATGACAACAATAATAGTAAAGAGTAAACTTGAAATATTGTTACAATATTTTTTTTTAATAAATTTTCCGTTAATTCATATTTTTATGAAAATTTATGTTTATTATATATATTCATTATATTCAAGACACTTTTTCATCTTTATTCTTATAAGTTGAAATTTATGTATGTAAAGTTTTAGCACTAGTATCAAAGTATCGCTGATGAAATTTTACATATTTTTTATTTCTCAAACTTAAATTTATTAAAAGAAAAATTTACAGATATATTAAAAAAAATTTTTTTTAATTTGTTTAGCATAAATTGAAAACATTAATGTTGTGTTTATAAAAGTAATTTTTTCAGAATGTATAATAATAATTACTTTGGAATTCCTGTATTTGAATAATACA
Source organism: Platyscapa corneri (assembly GCA_018907185.1). Taxonomy (NCBI): domain Eukaryota; kingdom Metazoa; phylum Arthropoda; class Insecta; order Hymenoptera; family Agaonidae; genus Platyscapa; species Platyscapa corneri. The sequence continues at coordinate 5,250,593 of JACCHW010000011.1, read as the reverse complement.
AACGATGCAAAAATGTATAAATAGAACACCACTATCTTATTCATATATCTAAAATATTGTACTAGAGAAGTTATATAAAAAAATATATCAAAAAAAGTTTAATTACGAAACACCATCATTGTTCAAAAATTCTAAAAATTACCGTTAGAGGCGATCCACTCAATAATGTACAATTAATACATTTTTAATTTAATGTTTAATTTTTCATTTGATTAAATTCTATAATTTGTTAATAATAAAAAACAGTTGTACAAATTTATGTCCAGTCATATAATCGATTCATCAAACTGTTATTTGAATTTTTAGTGCTTACACAATATTATTTATATAATACTAATTTCATATAAGAATTACATAATAGAATTATGAGATTTTTCGAATAAAAATACGTTAATAATCGATTTCATAAAAGAATCAAAGATTGAATTGAGTATGAGTCGATGTTGGATGATATCGTTACTTACACGCATGAGACTCAATCGCAGAAACTGCTAATAATGACTTTCGAGTCGAAGCATCATTTGTTTCATTTTATGTGTAAAGTTTATTTTCGAGAGCATTATTACATTCATCACGTTTAACTAGAAAGAGAAATAGCAGGCGTCAGCAGCGCGCATATTATCTCATTTCTCTTCGTCCCGTCCAATTAATATTGTATCCATGCGCGTATGATACAAGTTTTTTCAAAAGCACAAACGATTCTACGAAAAACCTATAAATCACTCGCACACAAGTGTATACATAGGCGCACTCGTTTGAAGGGATAAAAAGGTTTCCCTGCAGCACCAATGGAAAGTAGTTTAACGTAGTAATGTAAAATTGAATTTCGATGGGGAAACCATTTTTCCGGAATCATTCTGTCTTTTAGTCTCATTGGCAATTTTTCGCTTTGTTCTCCAGACTTTAATTTCAGAATATTCGTTTACGGATTCGTATCAAGCTCTGAAAATCCGCGAAAAAATCTTTTGCTGATCAACTAAAACCGTGGATGGGAGAAGGACCACTTTAGTTTTAGCGCTAATTTATCGAATCGAATCTGGGAATTCGGCGATACCATCTCTGTCCGAGAAATTATTTTTTATTTCTTTGAAATTCATTAAGACACGCACGCAATGTGAAATATTGAAGGCAGAATATGTTTTTTTTTTATATAGTAGACTATTGTTAATTTATAAATAATAAAAGCTAGAATGAAGTCATAGAGCATCGTACATTAAATTATCAAATTATTATATGGTAAAATTCTTTGTTTATCGTTTTATTTATTTCTATAATTTAAATTAAATATAAACTAGTGTCTTTCAGCACATTATTTGCAATAAAAACATCTTGTAATATTAACGAGAAGTAAATGGTTTTCCGCTAATGATGTAATACTATGATATACATTATTATATATTACTATAAAAAATCTTTGCCTTTGAGAAATTTCTGAATTTTTGTGTTTTCTTTATTTGCTCTAGAATTTAAGAAAGTATCCCTGGTTTTATTTATATCCTGATTCATACGTCCTAAAGTTGAACAAATTTTGCTCTTAAATCTTATTTAAAATGGATTTTATTTATTTCTCTTTCAGTAATTTAAAAGATTGACGTTATTTCATACAAAATTTCCTGAAAAATGAAGAATAATTTGTAAAGATAATAGTTATAATATATAAATTCAAAAAAATTGATCGAATAGCTTTTTAAATTTTTTGCATTGACCTAAAGTATTAAAGTATGGATTGCAAAAAATGCTTTAGTGTAGTGCCCGCGTAACATAAATTTTATACATTCGCAAATTTAATTACTAATAAAATTGAAATATAACATCAATTTTTTAGCAGCCTACTCTAATAATTAGGCAATTACAATATAAATTATACTACAAGTTAATTAAAGTAGGCCATAGAAAAAAGTAGTTACCTGCTGTGTGGTGTTCAAGCTACTTTATTGACACACGTCTTAGCCATTATTTTACGGCCTATGAACGAGCAGAGATTAATTTTATTTATAATTGTTATCATTGCATCTTAAAATTTATTATACGAAGAGAAATCCTCTACTCTACATATCCGTACATTGTTTAATAGGTTATTATGTAAAACGTATAACGTAATGCGTGCGCATGTCCACAATGATATATTTGGATTGCGATTGTTTCGCGATTGATAAAATTAATGAATAAACCTCGTTATGTTTCGTTAATGATTAAGCTCATGAAAAGACGCGTACCTCTGTAAGTGCAGTAGTTATATGTTAAATTTCTTCGTTCGAAAAGAGTAAATTCAGCCACAATTATTATATGAAGCTAATTTCATTAATTTAATACGGCCTTTCATATTTCACGATAGAATAAAGTTATAAGGAAAATTTGGGAAAAATTAAGGACAGCACGAGTCCGATTACTTTTTACAATCAAACGCAATCAATAGTAAATATGTGCACCATCAGTTAATCCTACGCAAATACCCGAGTGTGGGGTTCCTTAATTTAATAGATAAGAGGGTAGGAAAAAGTAAGGAAGTCGCTGTTAAATCTGGCGATTACCAATAGTTGATTTAAATCGCGTCGTAAATTCGCCTGAGCGTGGAAATTGAAACGAGTCGCACGAGTCGCGCCTTCCCGCCTCAAAAACTTTCGCTGAAAGAAAGTCGATTTTTGAAAAATACGAATGACCAGGCAACCAACTCGTTACCTCGGGAAATTGCTTCTGGCACAGCTCACAATTACATCCTTAGCCACTGTAGTACAGTTTTCATTTCGTGCCGGCCTCCTTCATCTAGAAAAGTCAACTGGAATAAACAAACGGAAAGCCGCAACCAGTTCGTTTGGAACGAGCGAACGAGTAATCCAAATGAGCAATTAGAGTTCGAGAACTGCGTGCACGTTTCTCTGGCTAAAGTCGCGGTAGCGCAAGGAATGCCTTTCGCTCAAGCAGCTGCTTCCCAAAGCTAATCCAGTAAAATTTTCCACTGGACATTCTCGGACTCCTCTAGCGTAATGACCAAGGGAATGGCCGAAAAGCCGACGAAGCCGTTGCCCCCGGCGCCGTTGTAGCATCCAGAGCCTCGATGGGCGAAAATGCAGAGGAGGAAGTCCAGGTCGCGTCAAGATCCCACCGAATGAATGCCCCGCCTATATAAAATAAGAAGACGTAGATGCGAGTGAGCGAGGACTCGATTTCATCCGCTACCATCTGTTCAAATTTTGCTTTAAATACTGCGACAGATTAAACAGGAAATTCGTTCGCATTGCAATTAGGAAATTCCGAGTCTTTTGACCTTTTCTGGAAAAATAAGAGCAAATTTGTCTCTGCGCTGTGAAAAATATGTAATTATATTTCCCTCTCTAAACTCGGAAACCGGCGTGAATAAATGCATATTCCGCTGCAGGAGATGAACTGCGCAGTTTTTCATAACAACTTTAAATGAAATTCCTTATTTTCAACAATTATTGAATACAATATACATATACACGTATCTTCATTTTATAGTACTTATTTGATGGATAGTAAAAGTCAAGTTGGGTTTTTACTGTTCTTGCGCGTTGCGAGTTGTCGTAAATATTTCGTATTGCACATAAGGGTAGATGATTGCGAATATCGATCTTCACCATATTACAATATTTGAAATTGTGAGTTTCGCACAATATTCCGTAGTTGCCTATCGTAATCCCGCCCTTGTAGGCGCACTCGAACCAAAGTCCGATCTCTTGCTATTAAAGCGTTAAATCGAGTGTTAACGAACCTCGTGTTTTTGAAATGTTCCAAAGAATAGCGCGCGTAATTTACGTTGTCCCTTTGTTTCAGCAGCGGTCAATTTCTTAGCCCTAAGTGAGAATATTGACAGGGTGAAATAGATTAGTTTGGTAAAAAATCCCTGCGCGATAAATGCTTTTAGAGAATTAGAGATAACCTTAGCGGAGGAGGGCTTCCAGTGCAAAGGCATCATCGGTATACCCAGACATTTCGACGGGCTAATCACTTAGTTGTTCCTTTTTTCCTCGCGAGCCACCCGTTTTATCGATCCACCGCTGGAGTCGCTGTTTAGCCGATGGCATCGGGCACGCGAGCTGCTAAAGTTTGCCGGGAAAAAGTTTGGCAGCCAGGCGAATATGTGTTCCCGATGCCGATAGAGGAAGTTTAGGTCCGTGTTTCTTAACAACGTCGGCGAACTCTTATGATTTCGTACTGTGCACATGAACACGTGGCTTAGGGTTCGTCGTACGCGATCGTGTGCAGGTAGGTGAGCCAATAACATGCGCTCGGACCTTTGATCGTTCTCATAAAGTCTTTTATTTTAATGGACAAGAACGAATTAAAATAAGAAGTAAAGCCTGAGACGACCCTTTTGAGGAACTTTATAGTTATTGTGCTTGCGCCAGTTTTCCTAGATGGGTGATGATCATTTTAATGACCATTTACTATTTCTTCGAGCAAGTGCTTTAATCTGTTAAGCTTTTTATTAATTGTTGCATTAAGCGTTTGAAGTAGCAAAACTTAAATTCTTAGTTTCGAGGGTATTAATTGTCGAGATAAATATATTATTCGCAAAATCAAAAGCGTTGGAAGTAACGACAATTTCCTACAGTGTACTAGTCTTTATCATATTGTACAGTATACAAATGACGAAACAAGTCTTAGTCTTGGAAGTTTTTAACGAACTATATAATCGATTCAATTTATAATTTCATTTCCGTATTCTTCTATTAAGTGCGTAAATATTTTTTTTATACAAACACAAGATCATACTAAAATATGAAAAACTATTAATAAAATTTATTTATTAAATTTTTGCAATTTATAAAAATTGTTTTCAAAAATATCCAATATTCGCATTAAATTATAATTAAATGTAAATTTATGGCTGTAACTATGTTTTTCTAACATTAAAAAAAAACCATTCAGGTATATAGTAAAAAAGTTATTTAAGTTTATTAGTAAAGTTATTTACTTGTTCATTAATTATGACGTGAAAAAGTATTGTTAATCCTAACAACAATTTTCATTAAAAGAAAGCGAGTTGCGTTTTCTCGAGATAAAATCTGAAACAGCGTGAACATTTAATTTTTCGAGTTTGTTTCTATTTAAAAATAAAAGTAAATATAAATTTATTTTTAAACATTTATAGCCAGTAAAAAACTCAAATTAACTCTCCGAGATAACTCCTTAAATGTGCTATAATTCTAACGCGAATATATCATTTTTATATTAAAAATTTTCTTAATATTCTTAATATATTGACTCCTTCGTGTTACAACGGTTTCATGTGGCAATCTTTGATGGGTTAGCGTACAATTAACAATTGTACGCAATAATCTTTAATTCATACGCGTATAAGAGGGTTAATACATTTAATTTTACATTCTCAGTGACGAATTAATTTGCTTTCCCTTTTAGTCAAAAAATGTTGATAGTTACACGCTTCTAATTAGTAGTAAATTTTAATTTTGCAATAAAAAACCGAATTGAGAAAATTAAACTTAACAGACCTGAAAAAAGAAAATACTTAATGCCTTTTATGTTTGCATATATTTATAAATAAATATTTTATTTACGTAAATATAGCTAAGGTGCCAAAAAATTTTCAAAATATTTTATTTATTTTATAAAAATTAAAATGTTAATTAAAATTAAAATTAGATCAGTAATGTTTTCGTTAAACCATAATTCACTTAAAAGAACATTAAAATTAAGAAATTATTAAAAAAAACTTTTTATTCTATATTATGTTCTGTATTATATATATTCTATATTTATTTTATATTGTATTAAAAAAAAATAATTATTCGTTAGCTGAAAAACTATTTAATTAATAAATAAATTCATTTACTTGTCATTTTTTGCATCTCCTTTTATTTATTTATTAATCGTAAAATTGCACATGCTTTTTTAAAGCAATATAAAATGCATAGATTATAAATTTCATTTTACCTACTACTGAAAACTATATTTTTATAGTTTGCTCTTAATAACTTTCTATTTTGAATTATGCGAGTAAAGCAAAATTGGTATTTACCGAAAAGATATAATGAGCATTTCGCTAACGCTCGTGTCTGCTAAAGCTAAAAAAAATTCATATGCTGAGTTAGAAAATAAAAATTTGATTATATACATGAAATGAGTTAAAAGTTAATTAACAGGAAATATCGGTAGAATATTAAATAAGGGAATTTTTAACTTGGAAATTTTTTTTTCCGAATCCCGTATCCATAAATTAATAAATTTCTAATACCCATTATTTTCAAATAACTTACCTAAATAGGGTATAAAATAATTCTTTCATTACAGATTGGAGAAACTCTTTGTTAACAGTATTTATAATATTTTAACGCCTTTAATTAAATTTATCAATAAATGTTAAATTTTCATCGAAATTTGTTTCATTAAAATTAAATTTATCACATGAAAATAGTTTGAAAATGATCTTCAAAAATAATTAGCATTTATTCGTAGTATTCGATTTATTTCTGATTTTATTATGATATTTATTTTTGACCTGATATATATTTATGATCCTAATTTTAAAAGCAATTGAATTAAGCTTTACTATTAATTTAATCAATTTTCACGTGGTAAAACAAAATATTTTTATCTATATTTACTCAACTTAATGTATGAGTTGATGTTAGGAAAATATCAATTCTAGAATTATAACAGAGAAAATTTTACAGAAATGTAAGAACTTCGATAAAACTCAGGTCGGATCGCTGCACACGAAAGTCGTATCTTTTAATTGGTGTTAATTCGTAAATTAAACTCATGATTGAAATACCTGCAAGCTTTAATAACATTTGATATTAGTTGTACTTAAAAGATGTTGGAATTCGATGTTTGCACGATTTAGATCAAATTGTTAAAATTATACAAAAAACGTGATTTTCGAATTTGAACTTTTGCAATACTTTAAAAATTATGTATCATCCTATTTCAACAGTCTTTTCGAATACAGGCGTATTTTTTATGAAAATTCCGTATACATTTAAAAGTTAAACGTTATGTTGATCAGAAATCAGTGTTGAAAACAATGATCGCCTGCTTTTCTTATTTCATTAATCAAATCTCAGCTTGACTTACGCATAAGCTCAAAAGCTCCAAGTCTTCGTCACTATCATTCTCGTTGTAATTTTTTATCTAGAGTCACTGTTTTCTGGACTGATTGTCATTGATCATACAATAGTTTCTCGATGCAGATGCTGCTCCGAGCAGCACTTAAGTAGAAACTTGCATTTTAAAGCGTCGAGTCACGGTTCTCGTGGTCGATAGGAGATGCAAGTGCTTTAACGATGCCGAACTCCTCGCAGGAAAGAGAGGAACAACAAAGAGATGGCAGCTCTGTGCGCGTGCAGCCTCGTGATGCTGATGAGCGTTGGTACGGGTCTGGGGTTCGGAGCTCAACAGAGGAGCGTCGTGAAGCTTGCGGTGATCGCACCCGCCGATCCCCAGCACGAGCAAAGTCTCCCAAGGCTTTTGCCGGCGGTGCTCATGGCTGTCAAGGCGGTGAGCTCACCTAGAGGACCGCTGCCCGGCTGGACCATAAAGGTGGATCACCGGGACTCCCAATGCTCGAGTACCTACGGGCCGCTCGCGGCCTTCGACTTCTACATCAACAGGACTGCAGGTTGCCCACTTTAATTATCTCTTACAATACCCACTTATACCCATTTCAATGTGATTAATTTCAATTTGAGGCGAAATTTGTTGCGAATCACTCAATATTCCTTTTGGAAGAGCGACAATTTATTATTGAAAAAGTGGCTTTCCCTGTTTCCATCTTATGCAAGATAGATCGGTTGAATTGAAGCGACGCGTCCGAAGCATTGTCTTGTAAAACTTACTTTTGGAGTTGGGACTGACACAAGAAAATGATATTCCGACGTAATTTATGTTTTTGCTCGGAGTAGATGCTTATTAAATTAAACTCTTGCGATCAAAATTCGAGCAAACTTTCAATCTTTTTACTACCAAAAGTTTATATCTGATAAATTTCAGACATTAGGTGGCGGGTATCCTGTATAACTAAATAAAAATTATTTATACGTTTACTGCTTTTCATCGGATCACTGGTTAAATATTAATAACTAAAAATTAATTATACAAAGAGATTATTTAATCGTACAGGTGATAAAATAGATTAGGTTGTGATATTCATGAAGGTATGTGAGATAAAAACTTAATTAAATTCAACAATCTATTATTACGGTAATTATTGCTTCATTTAACAATAAAAGTAGAGTTGCATTCGGACTAAAATTCTTTAAAATACATTAGCCATTTAGCGACCTATCAATTACTTCTATTGAGTTAGGATAACTTTCATTTCGAACTGTAATTAACTAACAAATTTATTAATTTATATATCATATCATGACATTGATAAATTAAATTTTTTAAATTTCTTTTCTTTATCATTAATTCAAAATATAATAAAATTAATCTAAAATTAGGAATATTATTTAAATAGAGAAGCTAACAACATTTGATCAATTAGTCAAATTATATTACATTATTAAAATTTAAAATCTCACTAGTATTTACTCGAAATTTTAAACTTTTTTCTATTTGAGTAACATGTTTTCCATCATATGATTTTTAATTATACAATAGCGTATTATCAAATTATTAAAGTACTTGAGATAGTCTATTCTTAATTGCAACAGCTTTAATTCTAGTCAAAAGAATAAATATTTACATAGTCTTTTTTATTACATTTTCTTTTTAATTTTATTACACGTTTTAATAAATTTAACGAGAATTCTTTTGTTAAATAAATTTTCTATCTGACAAGAAAATACATAAATTAAATTTTTCCCAAGGGTTTTAATAAATTTTTGAAGGAAGCAACTTTTGATCATGTTATAATATTAAATTTGATAGGATAAAATAAAAAATTTTAAACGTCATATTTACCTATTTTATTCTATATAGTTTCATAAATTGTAATTTCATTTTAAAATGTTAAATAAAAGATGTACGAAATTCTATATAAAAGAAGTATCAAACATTTTTTTTAGTATTTGAATTTGCTGGTTAGATTTTTAATTCTATATATTAGAAAATTAATTAATTATTTATATTGTTATTTACATACATGAAACACTACGTTCTCCGACTTAAAAAATTTAGTAAATGCATGTTTTCAGGTAAGTTTGAAAAACAAGAAACTATAATTTTCAAAATTACAATTTAAATATATTTTGTATTTGTTAAAGTACATTCTTAATTTTAATTGTAGTTTAATCATCATATGTAACAATGAACAAAAATTATGAAAGATAAAAAAGAAATATTTTCAATTTAAACAATATACATTATTTAAAAAAATGTATTATATTAAAAATATTCATCTAAGATTAGTAATATCTATTTCTGTTTGTAACAATGACCGTTAACTTTTATCGATATAGTTAATTTCATCTCATAAATCTAATTTAAAAAATATGAAAAGTAAATGATGTGTTATACATAATAAATTTATCATATCCGTGAGGATTTTATTTTATTATTATTATTAATAAGATACTTTATGTAATATCCAATTGCGAATTAAATCAGTATATTTATTTTGCAAATTATGATCTGTAAAATTTGAAGAAAAATTTCTGTATCGTATACAATAAGTATAACGTGAATATAATATAATAATCTTTCTTCAAGCAAATATAAATGCTTTATAATATAATGATAAAAAGTTGTATAATTTCGAAACAATAATTTCATGCTGTTTTTACAAATTTATTTACTGCTTATAGTTTTTTTACTTGCGAACTTAATTAGACACTAAACTATAATGAATTAGTGAAATAATACTTTGAGTGATTTCTAAATAGTATTAAATTTTTTCCTATTTATTAAATAAATTATTTAGGTTGATTGTTTATTCAAAATATAAAATACTGTATGTTGGTATTAAGTTTCATATTTCATACATTTTTCACTGAAATAATCCTCGATAAAAATAAAAATATAAGGATAATTGATTTATATAATAAAAATAGTGAATAGAAATGCAAATATGAAAATGAAAATAATTTATTATAAGTCTGCTGATAGGATATACAAATGAAGATATTAAAAATCGTGGCATTTCTTGGTATGTTAATGGAAAAGAAATAATTATACAGAAAAAAATTTTCTACTAATGAATTTGAGTAGTAAAAAGTTAAATTTTATTATATAAACTTAAGAGACAATAAATAACTGATCTAGTAAAACAATATTGTGGTGATGTCTGTAGTGTTATATATATTATATGTATATTGTTATATATCTTACTAACATTTACTGTTTTATTTTATCTTTGCCTAAAATTTCATTCTCACTTTAAATTCATATTTTATAAGACTTTTTACAAGTTTTTACAATAGCATTGGAGTTTTGTCGATGGAGATGCAATATATTTAGAAGAAAAATGTAGTGAGCAAATTTTTAATATAAAATATAATAATGTAAGTTTGTTTTAACATAAATTGATATTTATCTGGCATGAGATTATCACTGACATAAAAGTATTGCATATTGGAAATTAACTATAGCTTATAAGTTTCAGTCGAGTATGTATTTTACGTTATTAGAGCAAATTTTCAAACTACACCTATTATCTATGAAATTGCATTCTTCATTTTAATCCAATTTTTATAAATAACAAAATCCAAAGACTATTGAGATACCAGCTTCGAAAATAATTTTTCTCTCTCTCACTTTTATCCACGTGTACATGTACATAAATATAAATGAACTTATTTGTGCACGATTTATCAAGAATTACGGAGGCAATTAATTTGCGACGAGCCATGTAATTAATACAACAAGCGGTTGCCGTTGAAGTTTGCTCTAGACGTTGTTTTTACGCGTCATCTTGATGTATCCCTCTTTTGAACTTAATGCCCTGAAAAAAAATGCGATTCTGTACATGTACGCGGGAACAGAGAAAAGAGCAGGAAGACTAACTATTAATGAGAGGAGTAAGCGACAAAAGTAAATGATGGAAAGATTAGAATCTAATAGGGAACGATAAAAATATCGAAATTTTATGTATTGGATTTCGGGTTATTATGTTAAATTTAGCGGATGAAAAATTCTCAATATAATAATAAAAAATTGAGTTTGACCATCAATTCCTTTAAAAATACTCGTTCTTGCTCACAAGATCAATCGAGTCCTTTAAATTTAAATGCAGTTCTGCGATGCATGTGCCAAATATTCCAGCTATGCTATTGCACATATATATATATTATAATTTTGATGGAAGTACCTTCGTATCGACTTCATTTTATATTTTTCTATTAAACTTTTTACGATTAAGCATGAAATGAACTTCTTTCTCAATGAAAATTTTTTATTTTAAAATTGTATTAATTTTATAGAGCAAAAAGAATGTTGAATTAAATATTATAAAATTGATTGTACTTATCTATAAGTGAATTTATGATTACTTCAGTAAATAAATGTTTTTCTTTTAATCAAATAATCTTATTTAATTATTTATTTTAATTTTTAATTACATTAAAGCTTTATAATTAAATTATCTTGGAGATTATGTTCTTCTATATCTCATTGTAAAATATGATAAATTTAATTCAAAATACAATTTTAAATTGAAAAAACAGTTACTATTAAATAAAAGTACACTCTACGGTATTCCGAGATTATTCAGATTTGTAAACAATTTCAATAATAAATAAAGCGTCTTCTGAAATAGCAATTCTTTCAATGCATTGTAATTTTTACACAATAAAGGATTAAAGAAAAAAAGAAGTCCAATGCATAAAATGTTCCAGCAGTAAAGAAGCTTACATGCAGATAAAGTGCCCGAAGAGAAACTGAAGAGGGGAATCATGATTATGAAGTGGAGTAAAAAAGACACTATTTTTGCGTATCTGATGTCATGCGAAAGCGCAGCTGCTGTTTGCAGTTCGTTTGCTTTTTCAATTGTAGTCAAATCCTGCATGATGACGTCTACTTAAATACTCGTATTTTAACTCGTCCGGCTAATTATCGCCAAGTACACAATTCTCTTCTATATGACCGAGAATTTCACACATACATACGTACATATGCGTGCTTTGAGTTTGTTATTGAACTCTTGTAGCGGCTTTTTCTTCAATTTCAGAAAGGGTGTACCGAACATAATAACAGCTACTTTCTTAAGCTACAAATATAGTTGGAATGTATAATATCAACAAATTATTCAAGCTTGTTGATGACTTTTTACTATTAAACTTAAACAAAAATCTAAATTTCTAAAAAGCCTAAAATTTCTAATGTTTAAATATTTTTATAGCCTAATATTATTATATATTTATGAAATACTTCTTAAAAGAATCAATATAATTCTTTAAAAGTGCATTGTGCATTAGCGTTTGCTAACTTCATAAATACATGATAATAATTAGACTCTATACAGAATATTGCTTGTTTTATCATTCATTATTTCATTAAATCTTAATGATACATAAAAATATTGAAATGATTGGTTAACATCGTTAAATCTTGCTTAAACATATTATTTGATGTGTACAGAGCAAATAGTCAGCAATAAATGCTTTATTCTAGGTTTCTCTTCTTATTTATCTTCCTTGTGTTAATAATGTATAACTTAATATTAACGGAGGTAAGTGTTTCCCAGGAAAGCACAAACAAACAGAGTTTGCAAGAAAAAGAATAGCATTTATACTGTTTTCATGTATGCAACAACGGTAGAAAAATATGGGATAAGGACAAATATAAGTTCTAAAAACTTAGTGTTTAAGATTTTTCAAACAATTCACTTGCAACTATTAATCCTTAGAGTAATATTTAATTAGAGGAATATACAGAATAAATTATATAATAAAAAACTTAATAAACTTTCAATGTGATGAAAAAAGATCTATGAATAGAAAAAATCAAGTAGGAGCTATAAATATCACTCGCGTTTCAAAAATATTGTAATGGAAATTAAAAGTTCGATTTATATTTTCAAATGAATTACAGATTAAAGTATTTTATACAATAATTTAGCTTGAATACAATATCTTTCAAAAATATTAAGTCATTAGTTTCTCAAGTTTAATAAAAATATTATAATAAAATAAATAAACTGTAAAGGTTAAAATTACTCTACAGAATAAATTCCAAAACTAATTTTATTGAAAACGATACAATATATTTCATTATAACTTTGCTTTTAAAATTTTTGTCATTTAATTCACCTGGAATACTCAAACTCATCAATAATCCCTGTAATCATTTACTGTCTCTTCATTAAAAAAGGGAGCTTTGCTTCGATATCACATTGAGCTGCCTTCATTTTTATGAAACGCTTATCTACTTTATAGTTGCTGAAGCTTGAATAGAAAGCTACTTAAGACAATATAAGGTAAAATATCCTCAAAGATCGTTTCATAAAAGCGAATGTATTGTTCAAATTTATTCTAATTGGTAAAGTATTACACATCATATTATGTGGGACTGTGTTAGATTATTTTTTTTTATTTTAATAATCTATTCTGAGATACAATGCTTCTTAGAAAAACTATGTGATGTGTAAAATTGTTTTACTTTTCAAGAAATATCCGTTGAAGATTTTCATTTAATTTAATTAAGTAGCATTTATAATTAAATTAAAAAGTTCGATAATGTACTCTTAAATACTATGTTATCAATTAAAATCGTAATTCTGCCCCTCAAGTAATCAAATGCATGTTAGTTAATTTTTTTTTCGCGTATGAAAACTGTATTATAGTTCCGAAAACAAGAAGAATAAAATAAAAAAGATCCGAAAAAATTTAGGAGGAAAGCTTGTGAGAAATTAATTCTCAATTGTCCGTTTCTCTCTCCCAGATTCTCGGAGAAAGGAAATCGATATTTAATCTGACAAATAATCACTTCTCTTATCGAGTAACATGATCTCTTTTTTTCTAATTACTTTTCGGTAAATAACCTTAATTTTTATCCAGAAAAAGAATTACTGGTAGTTCGTTTGTCTAAAACATGTAAAAATGAAGTAAATGTATGTTTTTTGTAATTGTAAGATCAATTAAGTTGTTAACCAAATTTTCTAACAATTTTTAATAACATTGTTGATGTAGTCTTGAACGATCAATAAAGTTTATCATTTAAAGGTAAATCAGAAGGTAAATGATATATGCGTATTTATCATCCAAAGCCTACATAGTCTAAGTACACTCCATGAGTTTATTATTAACATAAAAAAAGATATTGAAATTTTTGAGGAAAAATGGTGTTTCTAAATTCTTATTTTTATTTTTAAGACTTAAGATCCTAGATTCTTTTTTTAAGCATTCATATTATCATTTATATTTTATTCATTTTGAGAATTTTATTTATGATGTACTGAAATTTTGTTTTTTTAACTCAATTAAAATCGAACTTGTTAAATAAAACGAAATTAACATCTTTGAATAAAAGCAAAAATATTTTTTATAGAGCAGTTAAAGATTCAATTTATACGTAATTGTTCTCTGTGAAATATTTAATTATATAAGGTAAACTTTTATTTTCTTCTATAAAGAGTGTACATCGACTAAAATATTTATTGTTCTAAATATTTATATTATTGTTTTGTTAATAACCTAATAAAAGTTTAATTAAAAATGATACATCTATCAAATTTTTTATTAACAATTTTATTATTACTATAAGAAAAAATTATATTAATATTATGTTCCGCTAGTAATCAGTATATTTAAATTTTGGAAGAAGTTTTTTTAGCTAACATTAAGAGAAGAATATTTAACAAATTACTATTAATTTTAACATTTTCTCTATGGTGTTTATGCTGCGTATTGATAAATCATATTTATAAATTTGTTTTTATACCATGATTTTAATATTACATTGTTATTTGGATTATAATCTGCTAAAATTTAGAGTTCACTTGGTTTCATATTTCTTATATCTTGAAAAATAAATATTAATAAACGAAATTTGCATTTTAAATATTAGTAGCTTTCGCCGAAATAAATCTAATCGTTATAATATTATTTTCACGATTTTTAAGCAGATATTTTATTAACGCATATAATGAAAAATTAGACGGACTAATTCAAATATAACCTTTTATAATTTAGTTTATGCGATAGTATTTTTTATTAATCAATAATAGATTTGAATACCTGGAATTACAACATTAGATAAAAAATGAGATTAAATTCTAATTAACTACATTGCACGAATAACATTCAGTTTTCAGAAAATGAATGTATGTAACGAACCAAAATTTATAAGCACGTGTAAAATAAAATTTTAGTTATTTTTCTTAAAATTAAGAAAAGTCAAATTAAACTGAAAAATTTATGAGGATCAACTTCTGAGTTTTTATTCGTCATAGTTCACTTCTGGAAAGACATTTATGTAAAAAAGGAAGGAAAAAATTGAAAAAATTGAAACTAACTGGTATTTAAAAATCAATGTTGCATGATTCTATCAAAAAATATTTTTCGAAAAAAATCAAAAAATTATATCTTTTTTGCATAATTAGTTGCAGATTAAATAAAATTAATAATAATGGAAATATCGTATATTAATAAATAGTTCTACTTAATATACGATGTATTGTATTTTAAATTAACGTATGAGGACCCAAAATTGCCTCTTCTATTTAAGCGTATATTCTTATTTAATTAGAATCTTATTTTATTGAACCGCTTAATTCTGTGAATCATTTTAAAAATTTATGATAAACCATGAATTTGATATTTTAGCCAAAATGTTTATTTATAAATCGGAAGATTAGCACTTATTTGTAGTATTTATAAGAAATCTTATTAACAGTATAAAAATCGTACTATGCGATAACTTATATAAATTTAATTATATGAAATTTAGTTATACTTTAAAATTAGAATATATCGATAAATTATTTATTAAATATAGAAAGTTTTAATACCTTAAAAAGAAAAACGGATAAAATTTTATAATACGAGATAAGATAAAGAATTGTATTGAAGGTATTTATATCGTTTTTTCATGAATTAAAAAAAAATTTTTTTTGTAAAAAGAAGAAAATAATATATATACATTTCTTTAAAATTGATGTAATTAAACTGTAAAAGAAAATATGTTGACTTAAAGAAAAAATGGAGAAAATTGTTTGTACGGACATACGCATGAATATTAGAAGCAAACTCACTACGTAAAATTGAAATTGTCATAAAGCGAGGAGTTTGTATTTATTACTTTTAGTAACGTCTAGATACATTTAATCCAATTTAAAATTTAAATATGAAAGATGCAATTCGTATTGATATTTATCAATTTATCAAATGATTTTTTATTCAAGTATAAAAGAAGATGTAAGATTAAGTATTAGCAAAAAATGACATATAGTTTGTTTAAAATTTTATTCAATTTATATTTTTATCGGGTTTTTTATTAATACTATTTATTTTTAATGTGCAATTAAATTTTTAAAGAATATTATATTAAATATTTACTTTACGAATATTTTATTTTTAATAGATTTAATTTAAATAAATTAAATTAATATTCTATTCGGATAAACTTTCAGCAATACGTTCAAATATAAATAAAAATGAAAGGGAAAAGATGGGAATTAAATTATACATATTTCGTCTATTCTCAATTTTAGGAATATAAGTTTTTAGCTGTATAGTTTAAATGATAATTTTATTTAAATTTATAAGTAAAAATATAATCTTAGTCAGATAGAATCTTAAAGTTGCTGTTACCAATTATGAATACTCTTCTTTGTGTGTTTTATTTGACATATTTACTATAGTAAATATTGTTTTATAAAATATTTCGATTACAATTCATAAGGCTGGATATTTTTTGTTGTTGTAAAAAAATTATTATAAAAACTTTAATATCTGCATCGCGTTTATTAAATGAAACAATGTGAAAGTCCGTAAGAATTTAAAGTTCAAATTATGTTCGCTATAGAATTTTAAAATTATTTCTAATCAATTTCTATTTGTAATTTATGATTATAAATCTTATCAGTTGCTATTAGTTATAATAATGAAAGAATGAATATAATAATCTATTTTTCAATTTATAATACATACAATTTCTTTTTCATGCTCATCAATTTTGGGAATAAGTACGAAAAAACTCATGATTCGTGAAAAATTGAATTAAATGGTAATTGATGTCTCCACTTTCTAACTAAAGTCTATTAGTCTGCTTATTAATCTCCCAATTAATCTTCTTCTACAATCTTTGATCAATTTACAATATTATTTTTAGATGTTTTTTTTGTACATTTCGGATTTATCTGAGTGACTATTTCTGATAATCTGCTTTGTTTCATATAAAAAGATGATTGTATGTACTACAAGTAGCTACATACAATAATTTCAAGCGATTAAAAAATTGATAATCACGTTAAGTAAATTAAATTAAATGTAAATATACAGCTTATCTTTGTGTACAAAGAAAATATAAAAATGATTAAAAGATGAAATCATAAAGACACATGTTTACTTATTGAAAAGTGCTGAAAACCTTCTCTTAGCTTTGGAAGGAGAAACATAAGTTTCATTTCAAACCCTTTATGGCCAACTTAAACTATTTCAAATATATTTATTGCATAATTTATCAATATTTTTAAAAATAGTAAAAAGTTTATGTGTTTTATATTATTTTAGAATTTTTTATTTGACATATTCTATATTGATAATATTAATTTAATTCGTATCAATAAAAATAAAAATTACAAGTCTAATGTCGATTGCTATTTAATTTAAAAAAAACAAACTATATTATTTAAAGTGTAATTTTTATTCTGAGATGAATAAGTGAACTTGGATTGCAATAAAAAATAAAAAATTATTGTTGAATTTTTGTTTTTTATTAGAGGGTTTTTATAGTTCTAATCTCCTTGCCGTGTTAATAATAAAATTTCTTTATTGTATGAAATCTTGCGCGGAAAAGAGAGTGAATATGTGAAAACACAAAGTACACACGATGTCAATATAGTATCAAGCATATTTACATATATTTATAGGTATGCTTGCGTGATGGTCGCACACGATTTTCTTGTGCTTCTTTCGCCTATACCTTACACTTACATTTTGTTTCATGCTGATCTCGAGCTGCTCACTCGTAAAGGTATTGTTACATCCTCTCTCTTTCTCTCTCTTGTTAATGTAAACACAATATAACATTATTTTCATTATTAATAAGCTTTTAGTGCATTCGAATGAAATATTCTGCATTTTCTGTTTTTTTATGATGCTTTTAGATTGAATTGTTGAGATAATATTTATCGATATCTCGTTGTCTTGTAATAGATATCTTCTTAGAGACATCGAAATCACTTTCACTAAAGGGTTTAGAACTTTTCAATCTTATATCATATGATATAAATTATTGTATTAATATTGAACTCACTTTTTAATCTATAATATGATGTTATATTTTATTTAAATATTCGTTCATTTTATTCTTCAAAATCGAATAAATCAACAAATTTTATTGTAAATTCTGTCTATGAACTTATATAAAAATAACTAAAAATTTTGTTCTTTTCTTTGTACGTTATAAAATATTAATTTCTTTTAAAAGTCAAACGAGTTGAAATATTTTTTTATTGAATTGAATTATATTGACACCTATGAATATAATGTTTTTAATTTTTTGTATACTAACTACAATATTTATTTTTTGTATTTATGAAATCACTTTTTTTTGTAAATTCTGTTTTTTATGTCCTACAACAAAAGATTATTTCTTTTATTTCAAAATGATTTTTTTTTGAGGTATAAACAATAAATTTTAAATATAGTAACTACTTTTAGTGTCTATTGACGAATTATTATAAAAAATACCATTATTAATAAAAATTTTTCAACTCTTTAAGTTACGATTTATAAGTAGCATTAAAATTTCTAGAATTTTAATTTAAAAAAAATCTTTCAGTTTAGTAAAATTAAATTTATTTCAAGTAGTTAACATCTTTTTAAAATTGGTTATAAGTGATTCATAGTTAACATTTATAATGTCTTTTCGCTTAAAAAGAATATTTCTTAATTTATAGAATGATTTATTAACTCTAAAAAAACTACATTTTTAACTGCATATTTCAATATAAGTTTTGAAAAGAAAAAGTTATAGAAGTTATATAAATTTTTTATTCTCTGTATATTAGTTCTGATGATTTTATTACTTTAAAGTAAAAGAAATTTGAAGTGAAACTCTCTGTAAATTAGAAATCATTATCCATTAGAAATGTGGATGAATCAAGATTAATATCAGGTTTAAAATTTTATTAAAGAAATATACTGCTGTTTAATGATGTCGCTTCAGTTATTTACATGAGTTAGGCACAAAAATAGTAAGATAGTTGAAACTGTCATCAGTCTAGTTATTCACTTGCTCAGACAGAGTTTTTATGACGTGAAAATGTAAACTTGGAAAAAGAGAGATGATAATGTTTAATATACTTCTAAGCTTACCACTTGTTTGAACTAAATTTTCTAGTTTACTTAAAGCATTATAATTCATCGTCGTTGAGAGAGTATTGATTACAAGCTTTTGAGATGCACTAAATTTTTAGTAACACATATAGCATGAATGCAGTTTCAGAATTGTTGAAAATAAAAAGTATCTTTCAAATTAGTGTTTATATCAATGTTATTATTTAAAATATAAATGATAAATAAAAATTTAAACAATTAAGAATTATGAATTACAATTGATAATTATGCATCTGGGAATTTTTACCCTGAAATATTTTAATTTTTCTTAAGAATTAAAAATTTAATACATTTTTATATATTCACATTAAATTTTTTTGTATGAAAATATAAGAATTTAAAAATATTTTAAGAGAGAAAAATTCATTGTAGATTTAATATTACGCGAAGCAAAGATATATTTTTTAATAAGAATATAGTGAACGAAAAAAATTAAGATTACATGTTTTTATAATTTCCATTTTTTGATAATCTTGAAGTTACTTAATTTATCTTAATATTTCGTTGTATTTTCGCCTAATAATATCGTATAAAAATTAATTTTAATAAAAACATTATTCTATTATTTGTAGCTGTTATTTGTTTTTAAATTTTATTTTGAATACCTATTGAAAAATACATGAGATGAAATATTTTTTTCTTCGGGAAAATTCTTTCTTTAAATATATACAGATAAATATGCTATTTAATATTAAATATTTATTATAATTATTATAAAATAAATATTTATGTATTTGAAGTTATTACACAAATAATTTAATCGCAATAAAAAAGATTAACCTAATTACTAATGAATACTTCAATAACTTTATAAAATTGAAAATTAATAGTTATATAAATTATAATTTAGTTATAAAAATAGCTTATTCAAATAATCTTCATTACTTGATCTTATAATGAATTTTGATTGCTAAATGAAGTTATAATGATCAATTTTAATTGATTACATAAACATGACTTATTATTTTATTTAAACGAGTAAAATTAAATTTATTACGTAGCTTGTCAAAAATAAATATAAATATAATTTTTTACATTTTTCGGCTAATTGTACCTAATAAACTTAAATTAAACTACGTGTATTTCTTACATATAAAGTGCTAGCATCAACATTTCTTCATAAATCTGTTCTGGTGAATACTATAATACGATCGAATAAAAAAATGATTAAGTTCAAAGTTCATCATAATAGTTTTATAGTTTTTTCTGTTAAAGAAAATTAAATTCACTATTGAAATGGTAATATTAGAATTATTATTTTTTTCAAGATAAAAAACGTAATTTAAACATAAAAATAAAAATAAATAACAGGACGGTGTTCATTATAAACAAATAACTTTTGTATTGAACTACATTAATAATTTTTACGGTTTTAATTACGTTATTTTTGGTGGAGCTGTTGCTCTTGGAACTATATACATCGTTGTTTGGGTGTCTTCGTGTATATTTTGTGAGCATGACTCATATGCTTCTCATATGCTTCTTTGGTTGTTCAAAAGTTCCTTCAGTTCTAGTCATCGTGCACTAAAGCCTACGTGATGAAATAGAGTTAGATCTCTTTTACTATTGATAATAAAAAGCAGTCGTTGTTTTTTATGGTGCATGAATTTTTTTCTTCTCATAATTATAATACACATATTTAAATTACGAGTTTGAACGAAAAAGTAGGATATCTTGAAGCTTAAGTCACAAAATAATAAGTCTTAATATAATATAATAACAAATAATATTGGTATGCAAATCAATAAATTATAGAAAAAATTATAATTTATTGATTTGGTTAAAGGGTTGAAAAATAATTTAATTTACTTTTGGTTTTAGAATTCTTACAACTTATATATCGATAAGTTTATTTAAGTGTGTCAACGCTTGAAAACCATTAAGTAACCTTTAATACTTGTTTTTAAGTGTATATTTAAATTACGTATATATTCTTTCCCAGTTTATTATTCAAATTTTAATTTAATTTTTTAAAATCGAATTAATCTCCAAATATAATTTCAAGCTAATTCAATAATGTGGATATTAAACCAAAATATAAGAAAATACAATTCTGACTAATTAGGTTTTATTTTGGAGTGCAATATCTTATATATTCAAGAAAAAAGTCATTGTATAGAAATTTTGAAAAAATGAGTAAATAAATAAATATTTTCAAATGTTTAACAATTTATTATGTTGTAAATAACGATGATCTAGGTAATGTTCTGAATGTATTTTTATTTCCTTATTTTACGCAAATGCTTCTAAAAAGTGTAATTTTTATCAATTGGCTGTCTTTTCACTTGTCACGGAATATTAGCTTTTGAAGACTGAATAGTATAAGTACAGATATTTATATCGTTCTGCTTTGAATTATTGAAAAATGAAGTAATAGTATAATTAATAGTAGTAATGAAAGACGTTAGTACATTTTACCTACCTATTTCATGAAATATTGCTAATTGTTTTATAAACATTTATTTTTTAATTATTTACAATAATCATTACATATGTATGTATATTACAAAATATATAAACAAATTTTAGAGTATTAATCAATTTTGTAAGTAATAATAATTTTGTTTTGATCATATACAGCTGTCAAGATACAGCTACCATATTATATTTACCGACAGATATTCGAATATATAAATACACTTTTTTCTTTGCTTTTACGTATATACTGAAATACATATAATATTTGCAGTTTGGTATATATGTATTTTTTTATTTATTCATAATCGATATACTTTCGACATTTAAAAATTTTATTTAAATACAAGAATTTTCTGTATCTTAATCTCCCTGTATCTTATATTTAAAAATACTTCTCTTTAATTATGTCTTAAATGTTAAAAAATATTAAACGTTTACGTAAATAATTTTAAAACAATTAATAATTAATGATAGTATGTAAAATAAACAATATATATTTTTTATGGATTTGTCAAAAATTTTAGAAATAGATACTAGTTAAGTGTGAATATCAAGTAAAGCCTTCGTACACTATTTAAAAGTCATCATTGAGTAATTCATGCAATCTAACGATTCTTAAATGCAAATTTTATTTAAATTGTTAGTAATAGCCAGAAAAATATGAACAATTGAAGCAATATTAATTACATGAGTATTAATAATTACAACAAACAATAGCAATAATAATAATTACAACAGATATACTTGATTTTACCAAATATTCCAGACAGGTGAAATAATGATAGCTCTGTTGTGAATTTGCCAAATAATAAATTTTTAAATTACTAAAAGCAGAATTTAATTTACTTAAGCTTATGAATTTTAGAGAGTTTTACGAACTAAGCGTTTATATACTGATTTTCATTTCTGTGAAAAATTTATGGCTGTTGGATGAAATAGTTCAGAATGAAACAAAGATTGCAGGAAAAGAAGTTTCTTATATTTCTCACGAATTACTTATTGACTCCGACGTTGACTGAAAACTAAAACAATGGCGATTAAGAAATGCTATAAGAATGGAAGAAAAGTTGTTTTTCTCCGAAATTTAACTACTTCCATCTACTCGAATAAATTATATATTAAAAAATATTGAATAATAATATTAATGTGAGTTGAACAAATCATAGGTGAACATGAACTCAAAATAGATTTAATTCGATATAAAAGAAAATGATATTTTGTATTTTCAAAGTCTATTGAAATTGTTTGTTCATTTATCTTCTTAGATACTTTCTGTATCTAAATAAAAATTCTGTAATTATTTAATAATAATTAATACAATAAATCATAAATTCACAAAAAATTAATAATTTAATAATTTATATTATTTTTAATTTTGTAAATAAATTGAATCCATTTAATAACAAATACTATACTGTTTTTTCAAAATTGGATAAAAGCTTTTATATTATCACAGTACCGTTAATAAGAATTGCAAATAGTTATATTATTGTAATATATTCGTAATAAGATTGGAATAATTTTATAAAAACTACTTAGTATCATTACAGTAGAAATTAACATAAGATGCAAATAAATGAAAAATTATCGAAATTGCCTTATATTTTTAACCGGTGAATAAAAATGATTATAGTAACAATTAATTAAGAACGAACAATTATTTTATCTCAAAAAACTTAATATACTAAATGTATTTAAGACGAATAATAACATATCATATAAAAAGCATATAACAAGTATTATCCTGATAATACGGTAAAGATTATTATTCCTACTTCTACATTTTAAAAACATTTATTTATTTATGTGAAAATATTGTGCATTAAAAAAAATAATTAAAAAAAAGTATTTCAGAAAACGAATTATAACCATGAAATGTTTTTCTAAATTAAATTTTGAGAATCAATGTTTACCATATTGAATAATAAATTAACCTTTATTCTTAAAAAAAATAGGTCAAGTGATTTATCTGAAAGTAAAGAAATAAAAAATCAACTGTAGTTAATCTAACAATAACTCTCAATAAATAATTATTTTAATGAAATCACTGATCATCCACAATTAAAAATAAATATTTTAGTTCCATTATACAATTTTTATTATTTAATAAATTTTTATTTAAATGATTTGAATAAATAATTTGCAAAATAGAGACTTTTTGTGATAACGGGTAAAAAATTACATCATTTATAAACATATTTTCGGAAATTTGTTAACATCACGATGGAATTGAAAATTTTATTAATTATATTAATAAAAGATACGTTAAATTTAAGAGTCAAAGTTTTTATAAGTATTTATAAAATTAAAAAAAATATTTATGATATTTATGTCAAAACCAACAATGATGGATCGCGTATGGTTTTCAAATTTACATTTACTCGAAAATTACAGTATTCCACACCTATCCGAAACAATTAAATCATTAAAATTTTTTTTTTAATTTAGCAAATATAATTTTACAACTTAATCAAAGACAGAGATTGTTTATAGGTTACAACAACAAAAATTATGAATATCTCAATCGTGAAGACATGGAATGTTGCATATTTTATCCTGGCATTCAATAATTCAAATAGATTAACAGGAAAGCAATTCTTATCAAATTTTCATAATCTTTCAGTTGCATAAAATTCTACAGGAAAGTAAAAAGCGATCGTATACATTGCACTGATATAATTAATATGCTAATAGTTTCATTATAAGATTTTGTAGAAAAAAAAGTAAACAAAAGAAACGAACATTTCTATATTTAGTTAATTGTTGTCAAAATACTTTTATATTATGAAAATTGTATTAAGACGGTACGAAGAGAAAATATTTATCAACCAGCTGAAGGTTTTTATTACTATAGACATTTTATAATAATTTATACAACTTTTAATTTTATAATTACTGAAAATATTATTGCTAAAAGAATAAATTACAAGATAATTAGGTATAAGATTTTAATATTTTACTGCCTGTAAAATTTTAAGCGAATAAACGAAGATATTAAAATTCAAAACTTAAACAAGAAAAAAGTAATGTTGAGCTTAGAATAGTTACTAAAGAAACAAATAATATAAAGTTTAACGTAATTTAAAAAAATAATTTTAATTTAAAAAAATTTGTTTCCAATTTTATCAATATTTATTAATAATATAATTCTAAAAATAATGCATTAAAAATATCTAGAAATAAAAAACTGTTTTTACGATTTTTGCACAGCCGAATATTAAGTTTTAAAATAATAATGTTACTATGATTCGATTCAAAAAGAAATGTTGAAAAAATAGAAGATTAAAATGTATGTACATTTTTCATTTTTAAAGGGTATCTTTAAAATCTTTCCAAAGCTAAATTTAAAATAAGTTGCAGATTCTTAATAGATAAAAAATAAATTATTTAGACATAAAGAAATTATTCTTTATTAAAAATTTTATTCAAGAGCTGTTGCTTTTTGAAATATAATTCTGAATCTGAAGTAGACAAAAAAGTAAATAGGAACCGTTACAAATGCCAAATATGTAATGTTTGAAAGTAGAATACACTTTTTAGTATCATTGCCAAATTTCTTTCGTGAAAGTTTGGCTGACTATCACTACATTAACTAAACTTCGTGTCTGCCCTACTGCTTCAGTTTTTTTATTCGATATATTTAGTTCCTTTAACCACAAATTACTGTTGGAAAATATTTATCAGTTTTTTAAATTCGTTTTTTTTACTTAGTCTAGATAGATGCGGATATTACCATCTTCATTCCACAGCTTAAATGAGTTTCAAATCAATTTAAGATCTTCGTTAATTGAAAGTTTGACGGCTACGAGCTTATAAAGGATATTATATGCTTAGCTTTAGTATTTCCTTAAAAAGATCTCTTTTTTTAAACAAATAAAGAACGTTTCGTAATAAATAAGTCTAAAATTAAAAAGCATTTATTAATTATGTACTTTCATTCTTAGTTATGTTACAAATATCAGCGATTAAAATAAAAAATAAAGTTTTTTTATACAATTTGCAGGTTTTTAAAATTTTGTTTAAGAATTTTTCGCACTATTACTTTTTACCTTATAATAATAAATGTATCTGTACATATTAATTTTTATTCAAATTGAATCGAATTGACATTTTAACATTATCGTATCTATTATTTTGGTCAGAATTACGTGTTAAAATAGTATTTACATGGTCTTTTTCATATTTCGACTGAGAATAAAATTTTTCATATTCTACTTTATATGCATTTTATAACATTAGATTGAAATTCGTTTAAAATTTTAAACGAAATATTATGAAAAAGTCATGTACTATTGGATTATGAAAAAGCAAACATGCATTTATTAGATACGATTACTTATTTTATACGAGTGTGATAATTTGTTTGTATGTTTTTATACGTAATTTTTGATCCACGTTATAAATTTACGAAAATCTTTGGACAAATTTCATCAACAACCTTTGTATTTAAACAATAGATTTATTAAGCTTTTATCAACAATTGAAATAACCTTTTTTCGCTCCTTATTTTTTTCATGAACTCGCTGTAACTTTCAGCTGTGCGAATAAAGTTCTGGTGTTACTTTCGGGCGAACGAAAAAGCATTAAAATGTAAGTTGCTGTGTACGAGGAAAGGATGAAAGGCACGGGAGTTCTAAGAGCGAGCTTTCTTTTTAGTAGATCGAGGAGTAGAGAATCCTGTTAGCCGATGTACGATCGTACTTCAGGCTCATTCTAAAAATACGCACATTGACGAAACGGAATGTGTACATACGAGTATTTGTATGTACACCAATAGTCATCCCCAAGCGCTCACGCCTTTCAGTAACCCGCAAGATAATCGCGATGAAATCTGAGAGACTACTCTGTCTCTTTTGCACTTGCTATCCGACTGTCTCGTGAGTCGTAAGTAAAGAATCTCAATGAGCTTCCGGGTTATCTATCGAGTCTGACTTTTTATATGTTTCTCTCACTATCTAGTTTCTTCTGTTTTTCTTCTTCTTTCGAACGTTTCTTCATAATCAGGGTGAACATGTTTTGCGAAATCAACGATTTTTAATGTATTAATTTTTTCATTTATACATTTTCATGACATGTTCTTCTCGTTTGTGGGTATGTATTGATATATGATGAAATTTCTTTTCTATTGTTTTTCTTATCTAGATACAGAGGGAGGTACAGGCAGTCGTGAAATATATACAAGCGATAATAAAAATATGGAAATGGGTAGAATACATAGGGGGAGAAACGAATCAGAAAGTTATATTCTCCTCGTATGAAAAAGTAAGACTACATATCTTAATTTTCAAATACATGCTTTTTATTATCTTATTTTCCCTCATATGGTAAACGAGATGATTTATTTTTATTTTTAATTACTATGGATATATTGGTGGTATCTATAATGACTAATTTCTATAAAATGAAGCAAAAACTGTCAATTATAAACGTGTATATTGAATAAATTATTAGCATTATATCAATTAATATCAGAATATTAATCTTAATTTAGATGGAAACTAATTTAATAAAGAATTTATTAAGCCAATATAACTAATTTTCACAATAGCCATATAAATATGTTAATAAATATTATATACATTTCCAAGATATTTGTAGAAAATCTCGAGAAATTTTTATTATTTTCATTCATTGCATCTATAACACGCGTACTTGTGTTAGATGAAATTTCGCAAAATATGGCATATTTTGCCTAAGAGATTCATTAATCCATATGTGCATTTAGAAATGTAATAAAAGTACATACACTCCGCTTACATTCCTTTATGAAATATTACATAGCGTAATATAGAAAAAGATATATTTTTTAAAAGACTTTCATATGACACAGTTAATTAAAAAGTTAAATAAAATTTTTAATACATGTATTAACAAAAAAATGTATGAAAAGATACTATGTTGAACATTTTTAATTGTACAACACCAGAAAACAATTAAATTATAAATTTAAAAAAAAATTTATATAGTTATCATAGAAATATTTATTATCACTTTATTTTTAATAATTTCAATAAATTTTATACATCTAAGTAGAATATATAAAAGACTGAAATAAAAATAATTATTAATAATTTTAATACATTAGTAACACCATTGTTGTGATAGTTTGAATATAATCTATTTTAATTAAATACGATTCTTATACATTTATTCGTATAGACAATGTTACAATAGTAGCGTTTACATTGAGCGCTATTTAATAATTTATTATTAAATAAAAGCCTATTTAATAACTTCACAGAATTAACGGATTTAATGTGGAGGGCTAATCGAAATGCATTACAACATAATACAACAACGTTATAAAAGCTATGTCTGTCTTTTTTGGTTAGTTAAAAAAAAAGAAGAAATAAACGAAAGAAAAGTGCACCAGCGTAATAATGGATAAATTCCTATCTAAAGTTGAAATGTATGGAATTAACGCCAATCGCGCATAAACAGGCTTTCGCCTACAAGCATAGAGAGGGTGAAACAATCGTGAATACAGATGGTCGTGTAATTAGACCGCAGCGAGATGCCAGGATTTCCAAGCTACCCCCTTTTATTTGTAGTAGGGAATCACGTGTTGAGTTCTAGTTGCCGAGTGGATAGCGTAATCTGGGCTATTTAGTTGCTCATCTTTCCTAGTCATCGAATTTACGAGTGAACCATAGCCCGTCCCCATGCGGGCTGTTCCGTACTTTGTTTTCAGCCAAGTTTGAAAGTTCGACAGTTGATGCATGAAATATCAAGATTTTATTGCACGAGATTTTACTCATTTGCAATATAGTTTCTACTATTTCACCAATGCATTATCGTGTTCGAGTTTAGTATTAATGAAAGAAAAAATTCCGGCACATTTTATTGTAATATTATTTAATACTGTTCGGCAAATAGTGTGGAATATGGAAGCGCCTTTACGATTTCTTCTTCCGAGTACTACTTCTTAATTAAGATATTTATATTTATGTGTGCAAATTGCTATAGTTTCAGTGAATATTTTGATACAAAACATCGTTAAAATAAAATATATCTCCTACATTTTATAAAGTCTTAATTTAGAGGTTTAGTGTATATATCGAATGTTTATTGCAATATTTCTACATGTGAAATATCGTATGAAAGATTTTATTAAAAAATCGACGTTACTTATTTTATCACTTTTATTGTAATATTATACGGTATAAAAATTCAATTATTTCACATTTTTAAGAATTTTAATACAAAAAAACAAAAAAATAGAAAATATCCATGAAGATTTCTATTTTCATCATTTTCTATTTCAATCGAGGCGTTTTCAATTTTATTAAAAATTTCAATTATTGTCCTCGTTAATTGTAGTAATTATGTTTCAAAGTAAATTTGAATTTATTTTCTTTGTAGTGCTTAATAGAATGATTTCAATATACAAAGAATTACATAATAATGTAATAATTATGGATTGTTAATTAATTGTATTATTAAACTCTTTCAGAACATTTTCCATGAAGAAGAAGTAAATAAAATTTATTAAATTAAAAAATACCGAACTAATTAAACATAAAATTTTTAAGATTGTTATTTTTGTTCACTATTTCTAACCAGTTCAAACGCTACACAGACTTAATACTCTTAGTTAATAACATAATAAATATAACTGAAAAAGAACTACTGACTAATACTGTTGATAACTAAAACAAGAATGTATCATGTTTGTACGAAAGTTCTAAGCTGTTTTTGTTAATCAGTTCACATTTAAAGCGTAAGCTTAAAATAAATTTAGTTTTGAATGCCTGACTATTGGTAAGACAGTCCATTTCTACTGTACATTTCATTCAATTCTGGTCTACATACAAAAATAAGTAAGACTCTAATAGTTTGTCTCTAAAAGCAGCTGTAAAACTACGTTTTTATGTTTTTAAAATAGTCTGCTGTAATTCCGGGATTTTGTTTATAAACACAGCATTTCTTTTTTCTTTTTTTCATTTTTTTGAAGTGGTAAATTCCCTTTTCATTTTCTTGTGAAGAAAGTTCCTAAAAATAAGTTAATATATGATAATTAATTAAGAATATATTGATAATTATAAAATTTGCTTTTAATGAAATCAATTTATTATCTTTTAATTTAATGTAAAGAGAAATTAAATATTTGCAATTGAATCAAGACAAAACAGTATGAATTTTGTGTTAATTATTGACAAATTTCATTATCCCATAAATCTATATTTCAATATTTCATTTTAGAATTGTATGATAATGTGGATGTTCGATTTATAGAAAATCATTATGGACTAATTGACCAAAATATCTTATTAAGCATTGTAAATCTATTGGACAATATAATAATGTGATTGGTTGTGTATATAAAACAAAGTAAACGAGAGAAATTATTCACCACCATTTGGTTAATCATTTATTATTAATAATAAAAAATTATTTTAATTAAATATTTTTTGGTATGCACGTTTTATATTTCACTTATAAAATTTAAGTTAAATTTATTTTTCTTACATTATAGTTTCATACTGAATTTCGGTTGATTTGATTCTACATTTTTTTTCAAAATATATTTGGATAATAATACAATACAAATGATACAACTTTGTAAAAGATTAACAAAAACAGATTTTATATTTCATTTTTACAAAAAAAATTGTTATATATTTATTACTTGGAATTTTCGCAACGAAACTAGTATTTTGGTAAATATTTATTTATTTTTTTTTAATTTAATTAAAAACGAATTTTTAATATTTTTTCCAAGTGACGTGTCTCAAATACATTTTTAAGATAATGAAATAGTAAAATTGTCAATTCGCAATTTTATTATAATTAATATAAATTAGAAAATATTTTTTTACATTTTACTTCTTATGTTAATATTATTTAAATACTTTATTTATTCAACATAGAAAACATGCATAAAGATATAATTAAAAGTTAAATTTAATTTACAAATTTTAAAGATACAATATACCAAATCACAAATATAATATTTGTATTAGAATAATAGATATGTAAATTTTAATTTATTAAAATTATTGATTATTTGATGAACTATTTGATAAAATTATGTAATTTAAATTAATTTGTACTTTATATACAGATTTGTAAAAAATTCAAAGGTATGTTCTATTCAAAATAAGGATAAAAAAAAGTACATTTATTTCTATTAGTGATTTTTATTTAATAATATTCGATTTTAATTATCAAGGTTTTAAAATTTTATTTTTAAATTGTGTTTAAAAATTATTCGGAAAACGATACTATTCTTTAAAAAAAATAATTATAAAATTTTGTGCACAGAAGATAAAATTTGATGACATAATTTATTGCTCATAATTTTTTTTGCAATTAGTTAAATAGTAATTATTTAAATTTTATAAACGATAATTATTAAAATAACATAGAATGATATTTTCGTTATAAAACTCATATTAATTTATTATTAATAATAAAAATGTAGTTCTTAGGTTTAAGAAACCATTTGTAATTTTCAAACTTTTTCGAAAATTCTTTGGTTTAAATTTAATTTCAAGAAATTCACGTTCAAGCCATTAAAATTTAAATATTTTTCACTCAGGTATATAAACATAATATTATATAAATATAAGATAGAATAGTTATTTGTTTGAAAAATAAAATACTCTTTAATGTTAGATTTCGTCGAATTCACGTTTGGTTCATTGCAATTTTAAAACTTACCGGAAATTAAATAATTTAAAAATAATTATAAAATATTTCTGCATACATTTTAAAAGCTTTGACGTTTTTATTAAGAGAGATTTAGGACTTTTTATGTCCTTTGCATGCATTTCTAGTTTATTTATTTTTATAACGAGATTGTTGTAATTATATAAATACTAAAGCAATAACTTATAATTTTGCTCATATATTGGTACGAGACATTAACTATTGACCCTCGTCATTATTTTATTGTCCTACTATGAGTACTTGCTACTTCTCCACCCATTGCCCCACCCGTATCATTGAGTTACAACGTAACAGCAATTGTGGGTTTGATTATTGAGATACATAGTATACTTGTCTTTGGTGGTAATATATCCTATGTTATTATTGAGCATTAATAAGCATCTTTACATATAAATGTTATTAGTTTCTGTCATTAAAAGTGGATCAAAAGTAAAATTCGGTAATTTGCAGTTACAGAAAAATAAATTGAGATACTCCGAAAAAATTTGAATAAAAATTTTAGTTAAATGCAGTCGTTATTGAGCAGAAGTGATGTGTTAATGAATAGAAGTAATAAAATTTAGTATACATGTTCAATGAATGCTAAAACGCTGGTGTTTAGAACTTAAAATACAATAAAAATAAGATTTTAATTTCCCTTTTGTTACCGGAATCTATTGAACGTTTTAGTTATTTTTAGTTTAATAAAACATAATATTTATACAAATATAATTTTATTCTTATCAATATTAATTAAATTAATAAATTTAAAGTTTAGTTATGGAGAGTATTTTTTTGAAAATGTGTTAGCTATTTACGTAAAATGTAAATGAATGAATAATTAATAAAAATTTTACGTTAAAAGAAGAAAAATGATCGGACTGATGAGTGCATTAGAAGTTCAAACCTGGAAAATAAAAAACAGAAGCAAAGGAGCGTGTTTATTTTCATTTACGTTTAATATTTGCCTTGAAGTTAATCTTCATTCGTCTATTATATGCAAACATAAGTTTTAAGAAATGGTGTAATGGTTATAGACTGATGACAATAAATTGCAATTTAAGATGAATATTACCGATTATATTTTTCTAAAAACGTAAGAAATATCATAACTGCAAGTTTTTAGATAATACCGTCAGTGATTTTTAAGACATTTTCACAATATTGTTCCTTTAAAGAATAATTTAGTGTAATCATAAATATTGTTATTTCACATTTATGTTTTAAATTTTTTTAAACCGATGTAATCATATATAATCATATATACATTATATAGTTAAAAGACAAAATTTATCACATATTAAAATAAGGAAGAAAGGGGTAAAAAGAGAATTTTATTATTAAAAAATTGAAGTATTCATTAAATTTTTTATAATTAAATTATTGGAACAAAATATTTATTATTAATAACATTATATTCATTCTTTAATTATGTCTACTTTGAATCGAGTTTTTTCAGACTACACCTTTTTACTGATATATACAAAAGTAATTAAGTTTAAATGCTATATATTTATCAGAATTCCTAATTTATGTAAATGTAAAATATTCAAATATGAATTCTAAACTTTACAAGATTATTCGTAAAATACAAATACATGGAATGAACTTTATAACGGTAATTATTCGGTCACTTCTATTATAATTTTAGCTGTGTTGGGAATATGTAGATAATTTATATTTTTATACGCATAGAATTTTTCATAATGTTAAGAATTAATACGGAAAGAGTTTGATAATTATAATAATAATTGATTATTATTGAAAAAATTTTGCGTCAAGTTTTTATTATGAAAATAATGTAAATATCTGTAAATGTATGTTTATTTTATTTTATATTGTTTCTACATTATATTAATTATATTATAATATAATGTTAAATAGTTACAATTACAAAAACATTAGAGATTTTATATGACTGCTTAATATTTCTATAGAAAACAATATTTTAATACAATTATGTTTTATATCAAAATTGTATATACTATAAAGTATAATGAAAATTTAGAAATTAAAAAACCAATCAGCTTTATGATCTTTATAAGTAATTTTTTATCATATAAAATTTTAAAGATCTAGTTGTACAAATCCAGAAAAATAAAATTTTTTAAAATTTGGAAGTGTTATATCTTTTTCTTTATTACTCTGATTCTATTTTTATTATAGATTATATCAGATTCATTTCATTATGATAATATCCTTTGTAGCGAATAATCTACTTTATATCTTAGTTTTTTTTTAATTCTATGCATGTCGCGCACTAAAATGAGTAATACTTTAAAATTTTATTGTAAAAAATTATCATTTGGCACAAAAACTTTAGTGTGAAAATTTTATAATTTCAATATTCATGGAATGAAATTTTTTAAATATAATGACTCACATTAAGCATTTTTTAAACACACACACATATACATTAATTTATACGTCGCTTTTATTGTTCAATACATTTAAAAAACAAGTTTTAACTTTAATTTATATCAAGTTATTTAAAATAGTTTCAAATTAGAACAGAAAATAAAAATTTTATATCTATGTAAATAGAATGTTTTAATTTTATCAAAAGATATAGTGAATACTTGGTTATAAGCCACCATTTTTCTTAAATATAATTTAATATCAGCTTTATGTCTACATCAAGCACATCTAACGATTTTTTGCTCTACAGTTTTCATATTAAAAGTTTATATAGTCTTTTTTTATTTACCATTTTAGTGACATATTTGATATAGTTTAATATAAGTGATTCGATTACCCATATGGTTTTAAATAAAGTATTAAATTTAGCCATTTTCAAATACATAATTATCCATATATTCGGCTGGCTACATTTTATTTTGGGTAAAGTAATTTCTTAATAAGTAGCACGTCATTTTGAATTATTCTAAAGTTTTATTACATTTATTCATTTTTAATGTGCAGGTAATAATAATATTTAATTTCAAATAATAATATATTTCATAATGTAAATTATAGGCTAAATCTGGATTAAAGATTGGAATAAAATTATTAATTACAGAAATTTACAGTATTTTTAGTACTTAAATAAAAATTTATGTACATATAGCAATAATAATATTTTACTTTCTTTTAAATAATACTTTGCGCGTGATGGCAGAATAAAAGAAGCTAATTTCTCAAGTTGTACATTTCTTTTATACGCTGCATATTCCATTAATTGTCATATATTAGTGTTAAAAAATGATGATGATTGTTAGTTAGCAAATATACGAAGTTTAATTATTTTTGCTATTTGAACTCAAATTAATAATTTGCGTCTTGAATTGGCACGTTAAAATAAGCCAAAGCATATTATTAGATTTAATTATACCACATATTATTATTAGATTTAATTATACCACACATTATTATTAGCTTTAATTATAGGTTAAATCAAATCTGCATACTTGTCGAATAGATGACTATTGAATTTTTCAATAAATGTGGATAAACCTACAAATTTATGCATTAGATCATTCCTGCGATACATAAACGTAGATTTATAGATAAAGAGAAAATTGCGCGCATCTATAATAAACAAAATTTTCAATAGTTAGTAAACATTAGTATGCTGTTGTGTTGTTTCGTATGAAACTAGATTATGTCGTAGTGCAGTATTGTCTCAACCTATTTTCTATTTAGTTTTTAATGTTTATTGTTTCACCGTAAGATTAAATTGAATGTTTATAATGGTTTAATCGAAACTTTTAAATAACTGTTAAATATTCTTATAATTTATATTACAAGTAATTAGTTATTATATGCCTTTTTGCTTATCTGTTATTTACTTTTTCTTCTTTGTCTATTTTTGATAAAAATTCAATGTTTATAATTATAATTTTTATCAAGTTACCAGATCCAATTTCTTAGCTACTAATTCAGTCACATAGCTTAAATTAATTGTAGTTTTATTCTTTTAAATTAACCAAAAAAATAGCATGATGATACTTGTCTTAATCATCTGAAGTTTATAAACTTAAACTCATCATATTTAAAGTCTGACTTATATTTATGTGTGCGACTACTTACTTTAATGTTGCAAATATTAAATTTGCTTGCAGAAATTTCCATCATTTATTAAAAATGTGGGATAAAATACGATGATAATGTGCGATGAAAACAAAATAAATCAGACTATATTATTATTACATTACTATTACATTATTATAATAAGCTATATAATGATGTTCAATTGAAATGTTTTTTTTATAAAAATTTTAATAAGTTATTCATGAAAATTGTATTTTTAAATTAACAGATTTCAAGGGTTGTGCAATATTCATTTAGTGAATTAATAAAATGTATTTCATAGATTTTTTTATTTTCTCTATTCCTTATATTTTACGATAAGAGTATTAAACGTAATTATTTGAGCGTAATAAATATTCGGTTTCAATTGAAGGTTGGTATTTATACAATAACTAATTAGAGCGAAGAAAATATATTTTCTTTAGAACATAAACCTATGAATTAAGTATCTTACAAGTAAATTTTCAAAGGAAAATAAATACAGATTTTATAATTTATTATTTAATATAAATAAAATATTGATGCAATCATAAATGCAGATATATTGAACCATAACGCTGTATATGTTGGTACACATTTAAATTTTAATTGCCAAGAAAATTATGAGTAAACATCGATAAACTTGAATTTTATTTTATTTCTGTATTTAAGATCAGTATTCCAAGTTTTTTTAAATTTTAATATTGTGACGAGGTCGGCTCCTTGCGGAGTCGCTGTCAAGGGTTAGGCGGATAGGTGTGTAGGTAAAATAACGGATGACACTTATTTTATGCTGCTATTTGGTGGCACGACACCGTCGCGTAGTGCGGGGCTGGCGTCCCTTGCCCTCGAGGCGATGAGTTTCACTCGTGGAAGCGCGACGTGGTTACGCCGAGGGCGAAAGCTTCGTTATTCGGGCGCTTTGGTATTCGTCTCCGCTAGTCTCTGCTCCCGTCGCGTATATTTTTCATCCATTTATACATTCCGACATTATGTTATATTATAGTCTATTCGGAAAATCTCAACGATCATTATTAGAGCGTAACTAGGTATAAGAAACTATAAACAATTACGCGCGCGATGATTATTTAACGTGCCCTGGCTAGTCGCCGACGGTCGGGACATGACAATTGAAATAACTTTGATTTTAAGAACGATTTCAATTTTTCGTATAAAATGACTTTGTATTAAAAATAAAATTTAATTTCTAAAATGATTTAATTAAAATTTATTGATCTAATTATTACTTCATAACTTTTATTATTCTAGTAATAGATACAAGGATAAGTGGCCTATACTTTTAATGTATTTTATGAATATGTGAGAACATAATAATAAAATTTCCAACTCTATGCAGCGATACTTAACATTAAAAATTATCAATATAAAATCTCACGAATTTATAAAAATTAACTATTAAAGTGTTGTCTGACTCTTCGTTTATTTAAATTACTTAAAGCACGAAATTCAATCAGATATAATAGTTCCAAGATATTTTAATATAATTTTTGTAATTAAATAATCTATTGCACAATCATATTTTTATACGAATATACATTACTTATATGTAATTATATATTCAAAGATCCAATTTTTTATCAAATCATTCATGCAAAACCCGATACTTTAATCTTCTAATGATATTGTATCATATTATTAATTTTAGGATAAATAATTCTTGCGGTATGTGGAAAAAAGCTATATGGATTAGAATGGAATGCAGTGACCGATATTGTACGCGATCGCGACACGTAACAGTGACCTTCGTTTATTATGAAGGGACAATATTTGTTTTATACAGTTTACGTCCTTTCAATACATAAAGTATGCACGTTCATTTTAAAAGCTTTTGCATTCAATTTTAATGACACAACACTTGTTGCTTGCACCTTCAAGTGTAAGACGCATAAAGTGAGTATACGAGTACTATATAATATATGCTAAATATATAAGTATTTAATATATAAGCATAGTGAAATCATACGTAACGTTATAAAAATAAGTTTTTAAGAAACGTGCATATATATTACAATGTTGGAACATAAGTGTGAAATTATAATATTAGACTGAACAACTAAAATATATATGAGAACGAAGTTTTTGAAAAATGTTATATTCTTGGGCTAATAAAATTTACGTCTCAATCTATTTTTTAAATATCTAAAATGAAATCATAATTTTTCATAATTAGAATATATGTCTTTAATATCAAACTGATATTTATTGTACTAAAATCGATGCACTAATATTTACATTTATTTACATATACATGTATATATATATATATATATATATATGTATTGAAAGATTAGTTCATACAGTCTATTTTTCTTATACGAGTATACTTTTCTTGTAACAATGATGTATTATTAATAAAATAAATTTTTAGCGAAAAATTACAGAGTGAATCGTAAATAATATTGTTGAAGTTATTGCGCTACATGTACTTTCTTTAATTAACTTCGTATTACACTCATTTGACTAATGTATAAAATTTCAAACCTAATAATTATATCGACGTATGTCTCGATGCATCTACAAGAGGTATAGTTTGCCCCTTCGGCGGTCGGTGCGGTGGACGCGTCCGTACGAGTTCAAACGTACTTCTGGCGTGTCACTCGTTGTAACGCGCTTTGCTCGGCCCAAAGTGTTCCAAAGTGCTGTAAGATTCGGTCATTTGGGTGAAATATAAGACCCCAAAAGTAAGCTTAACTACAAAAACATAATATTTTCGCCATCGTCAACTTTTATTAAAAAGATTTTGGCGTATTTGTAAAATGCATACATTACAATTGTTTTTAATATTCATTATCTAAATATATTCCAGCATGCACGCCCACATGCTTACGCTTATAAAATTTTCTCCATTCTCTTCTCTATTATATGATTTATGTAATTTTATTAAAAAAGCTGACTATTTTCGAGAATCAAATGTTGTGCATGAGATTTTATCTGCGCTTACGTTTGTTTCATAATGGGTGCGAAGGTATCAGTAGACTCATTCGATTCCCCTCTGCATAAATCATTTAATTTTCTTAATGAGCCAGGAGAAGTAAACTAACCTTGGATTTTAATTGTAAGCACTAATGACTAGTCAACTAGAAACTGGGAGTTAAAGATAATGTATGTGGGATGTGCATTAACAAATATGAGCTTCAGTCGATAATTCATAGGCTACGATTAGTTGACTGTATAGCAAGTATAGTTAGATTATAGGATTTATTGATATTAATAATTAATTAGCATAATAGAAAATGGCATTGCCTTTATCGCAAATAGAACAAGTTTGCGCATGTTTACTTCATAATATAAATGAACTTTGAGTATAAGTTTAAAATCCGCAATATTTTTTTATAATTTTTCTAAAAACTTGTAGGTTTAATGTAAAAAAAATTTTTTTTAATAATCTCCTAAATACAAATATTATAAAAAATTTGATAATTTTCTATTGGTTTTTTTTTTATAATACTTACAGTATTTCTCAGAAATGCATTGACAGTGAATTTAATCGTTTTATTTATTAATCTATAGTATTAAATACAATTTATTGTAAGATTATATATATTTGTAGATGTTTATATAATACTTTTAACTTATTTGTTTCAGATAAATAATTAGTTAATATTTTTTAATTTATATTTACTCAGGAATCACTGGGCATAGTATTATGTGATAACTATATCATTAATTGGCATTAAATAATTATGAGTTTCATACAATATGTTAAATAATAAATAGAGTAAATAAAATAAATTTTTTATTTTTAAACTTTTGCTTCTAGAAAATTTAAAAACCATTGATGAAGCAAATACATTTTATTTTAATCTTATATTATAATAATTCCACGAATTTTTTTAAAAGTTAACTACGAAAAATATTAAAAAATAAATTTCATTTCAAATGCTGTATGTATGAAATAATAACATTATGTTTTAATCAATCGATAATTTATTGAAAAATAATGTGTCATTATAAATATATTACCAATAAAAATATGAAATCAAAAGTTCCTTACTTCCTCACTGATCTTTTATTCTGAAATAAATAATATTTAGTTAAATAAATAAGAAATTTTCTTTTTAAAAATTTAATTAAAATAATAAATAAAAAAATAACTTATGAATTTCCATTGAAATCTGTAAGCAAATTTGTATATTTTCAAAAGTTAAAAGATAACATGCGAAACTTGTTACGAAGTTCTGAAACCTTAGAAATGGAAATATTACAATGCCTTAGAAGAGATTGTGAAAGTCAATCTACAATGCTAATGCTCTAAGCATTAAGTCGTAGATCAATTCGCATAATCCATTCAGCACGAGGTATCCAACGTTCCTTAGTTCTCATCGATCATCTACAATTGACGCAGTAGATGAGCTGTGAATATACCCAAAGGACTTCATCTACGTTCATTGGAACCTTATTTAATGAACCAAAGAGCATCCACACCTTAATTGCTAATATAATTTACAAATTTTTTTAAAATTTAGCAAATATTTATTTATTTATAAAAGCAAATAGTCTATAATTATTTATATTGGGAAGTATAGTTAAAATAATGAAATAAATAATAGATAGTATAATAAAATTTATTGTTATTGCCCATTTTCTTCTTAATTTATAATTAGACTAGGAATTGAATGTAAGAGTTTGTTGAAATTACACTTTCAACCTTTGTTCCTTTAATTAATTGTTGTCAATTTAAACTTCAGTGTAACAATAACTTCTTAATCAATAATTACAACTTCAATTGTGTTAACTTAGTTTAATGTCTTTATATATTTAATAATGTTAATCAATCCTTTCTGGAATTCTAACGCAATTATCTTTAAAAGAAAACTATAATAATAGTGATAAATTTTATGAAAATTACTTTTTCATCTGTATTGCTTACGTCAGTAAGTTATTTGAGTCCTCAACCACTTACTAATTAATAGTATGATAAAGTTATGATTTGTGTACGATAGAAACTTTGTTATACTAATTTATAATTTAATTTGTTGTACATACATTATGTCTCAATTGCAAAAATAGATTAGAAACTCAAGTAGCTTAATGTTTATTACATTTTTATCAATCACTGAGATTAATTTAATTAATTACTAAGTAAAATTAAAAGAATCATAAATTACGAGATTGTAAAAAGAAATAATACTTAAGAATAATACTTAAGAATAATATTTAAAGAAATAAATACTGTTTTCAGGATATTTTGAATTTGTATAAAACAAATTTTTACTTATCTTGCGTAAGAAAATATTCGATATAAATAATAAAATTTATACGTTAAATCTTTAAATGAAAATTAAAAAAATTATAAAAACAATTCAGCATAAGATAATAATTCAATATCGATAATTCAATATGACAATACTATAGAGTGAAGAAGTGACTCAAGAAGTCAATATGTCGGTAATTTATGCTTAAATTTTATGAATAAAAAATATAGTTTAATGCTGGATAAAATATAAAACTAAACAAGATGTGAAAAGTGGTTAAAAAGGATAAATTTAAATAGTCTATAAAAATAGTTACGGCCGTTCGAATAAATTTATTGGACCCAGTAAGGTAATATGGTAATAATACGCACAAATTCATGGGTATTGCTATTATTAGATATGAAAATCTTCGTACATTTAATAATGTTATATATATATATATATTAACTATGTTATTATCTGGGTACGAGAAGTTTTATACTTTTAAATTATTTTATTTTTACAGGAATAGTACTTTAAACATTATTTTTTATTGATTATTTCTTCTCCTCTTCGGTTTTCAAATTTTTAACAAAGACTTATCCGGTTTGTTCCGAATTTTAAACAGTCGAAATAGCATTCAATACAGTCGCATACTCATCTACTTATTAATTATTTAAAAAAAACTTGTATAATTTTATATTTCTATTGTTTTCTCTTTAGAAACTAATTTTAATACTTTTGTTTCCACACCCTCATGTGCGCAACTACATACACTTTGTACAAAGGTTTGTCTTGTAAAGTAATATTTCTTTAAAATTATGTAATTTTATTTTATCTTATTTTTCTCTTTTATCTACATTTTAAATTGTCATTTGTGCCTTATTTTTTGTTTATATGCAATTTTTAATATAATTATATTTTTTCTTATGATTGTTTTTCCCTTTTTTCTCTTTTTTTCTTTAATGACATGAAAGGGGTTACAATCATGTTTTGAAATCTTGTTTAATCACAATTTAAGCTATTATATTTTATGATTTTCTCTTAAAATGGTTCCATATTATTTAAGTATAATGAACGATACTTATTACCTCTTTTCATATGTAACAATTATTTTTTCCACTAATAATATATTAACTTTAAACTATAATATAATTTTAAACTATATATAACTATGTTACAATCCAATTTTTGTTAATTCAAAATTTGATACATTTGAGTTACTTTTATTGACAATTTTTTTTATTTTTAGGTAACAACATTATTAAGTAGTCGAGATATCTATACGAACTACAAAAATATATATTAATAAATTAAATAACTGAGAAAAGCTTAAAGTAAAGTTGACTCATAATATTAAAAAAGAAATAATTAATTGTCTTCAAAGTATACGTTAATTACATAAGATTTTAATATTTCTATAAGTAAATAAAAATTAAAATTATAAATTTTTGATAAGCTTTGAAAGGTTTTATTATTAAAAAATCTTACTATATGTTGACGAAGTATAAAAAATATACATTTTTCTTTCTCAATTCCTTAGAAAATGAATTAAAAACTTAGATAAAAAGAATGAAATAAAAGTTATCCGATATAGTAGAAAGTTTTTGTCGTTAATAAAATATACAAAATAAAACAGTGTGCACTTTTCAGTTTTGTTAAAATTTCAACTAACTTTGGAATTGTTTTAATGAAGAGTGACTACTTGATTGCATTAACAGAAACTGGAATCATGAACTTTTTGTCTATTTTTATAAAATATTTAGATATTACATCCTTTGTATGTTTTTATACAAATAAAAGAATAATGTATATCAATTTTGTGAACGACGAAAACTGATGAATATTCATTACTAAATCAGATTATAAAAATAAATAATACAATTTTTTCAATTTCGTGAAATAGAATTTTTTACAGTTGAAGACACGTGCAGATTTTGAAAGATTTTAATAAAATTTTCAAGGTCGCTTTAAAAATTACTAGTTCATTGTATAAAAAATTTAAGATAAATTGAAAGAATAAAAGCGGTAAGAACACTTGAAAGATTATTGAATATTCGAAAAACCTTTCAATGAAGATAGTGTATTTCTGCTAACATATAAATTTATCGCTTCTTTTCGATTTTTGCAAATACTCGAAAGTAATGTCTTATTTGTCAGAAAAAAGCATTGCCTTCCATCACTTGACCTAAATCTGTCAAAATCTTTGATATATTTTAGTTTGGCATAAAAATTCAATCGAGTGATCTACCAGTGCGCAAATAAATACGCAGGAGTAAACCTTTGATGTACAATGAAATTATTTCTCTGTGTATTAAATTTTAATTTATATGAAAAATATAAAATTATAAATCATTCGACATTTGTAAAATAGTTTGTCGCTTAACATAATTCGTAAAAATGTAAGTGTAATAATTTTGATTTTTTTAAATTCTTATATTATTGCTATTTATATATCTAATAATTTACATATAACATCGAATGAGTATTTTACAATACCTTCTGATTAATAAAAAATTTCACTGTTTTTGAAGAATTTGAGACTATTCGTAAGCATTTAACATTTATTCTTGCGAAAACTTATTTAATTTCCTCTGCTAAATCTTATATTTATAATACAATAAATCTAGATTTTAATTAAATAATATATGAATTAATTATAATTAGAAAAAATTTAATTATATATGTGCGTTAATTTATGCAATTAAACACAAAGAATGTATGTTTTTAAACAAAAGACATTTATTTAATTTCTAATTATAATCAAAAACTGATTAGCAAAAGGTTTTTAAAATATGTATTTATATTTTAAAAATTATTACATATCTTATGTATAAGATCGCGACACGTAGCAGTGACTCTCGTTAATAAGGCAGGGATAATAATAATAATTTAACAAAATAATCTTTAGTTTTTTTGCTCAATTTATTTTGTATAATGTTCTAGCTCAACGAGTCGGGCAGAACAGCTGCCGAGTCGTCTAGCGTAGCTCTATTTAACAGTTAGCTTCTTTTTTACAAGA
This sequence comes from Platyscapa corneri, assembly GCA_018907185.1. Lineage (NCBI taxonomy): Eukaryota > Metazoa > Arthropoda > Insecta > Hymenoptera > Agaonidae > Platyscapa > Platyscapa corneri. The sequence goes on along the minus strand of JACCHW010000011.1, from coordinate 5,206,872 downwards.
TTTATTCTCGCGAAATCTATAATTCGTTACATTCGAAAATTCGGCTCGTTCGCGAAAGTCAATCGTCGTATCTATTCGGACTAATTTTGTTGCGCGAATTTACGATTACCGGTAACTCGTTCGCTTTGAGTACATAAGCTACTCAATTGTTCCGATTGACATATGTTTTATAATTTTTCCCTAAGCCTGAAAAAACCTTCGTTGAGCATGACGAAGGAAAAAGGCTTTTACAATAACTAACGCGGACGGAACGTTATCGCATTACATTTATTATCGCTAGTTCGGCCGAGATATTAATGTCGTTTTCTATTTTTCTATAGGAATCAAGCTACTTTCGCGGCGGCCTAAATTAAGTTTATTATTTAACTATACTATCTTAATTTTGCGGGGAACCAGCCACACGTCCTCGACATTCAGACCTTGCCGCCCGCGAGCATCGTTGATGCTCGACTCCTACCCATGCGGGGGTCCACCAATGTCCTCGACGATCAGTTCCTTGTCGCCCGGCTCGCCTACGGTGCTTGATTCCTCCGGTTTTCACCGTCTTGATCGTGTGTAGTGAGGATGCGGGGGTGGAAAGGTGTAGATTTCGTCATACATCGCGATAGCCGCAAGATTACATGAGAGCGAGAGAGAAGGAACGGCGCGGGGTATAGCGCGTGAGCGCGAGAGAGAGGGAACGGCGCGGGGCATAGCGCGTGAGAGCGAGAGAGAGGGAACGGCGCGGGGCATAGCGCTTGAGAGCGAGAGAGAGGGAGAGAGCAGGCGAAGAATGCTCGAAGAGCGGCGTAATAGAGCAAGAGAAATGGAACAAGAGTGGGGAGTAGGCAATAGGATAGGGAATTCGGACGCGTTGTTTATATTTACGTACCTTATGATTCGCAGATATTTTTCTTTATTTACTATATTTCCGCGATTAGTGTCGCCTATTTGATTACGCCCATCCGCATCGCATATACTTGCATTGGTGCGACGCGATCGCCATTTGTTTTAATTTTGCGGATGAGCGCATTGGCTACATCTTACTTGGAATATATAATTTTATTGCTTCACAGTTTTTATTTAATCATGTAAGTAAAAAATGTTAAATGTTAAAAAAGAGTTTTTAATTTAAAATTTTTAGTTTTTAGAATTTTATTCATCTATTGTTCAATTATTTGTATATTATTTTCTTAATTTAATTTATGCTGAAAATTATATTATGAAAAATTTGAAATTTCATAAAATAACTACGTTCAAGCTTTACAAAAAGTAGTAACATTGTGAATTAAGATGTTTAATAAGGAAATTTATTTTAACTTTCTATTATTAATTTTCAAATCTGGTAAAAAAAAACTAATAAATTGTAAACGAATGGTAAAAATAGTTTCTGAAAAAGAACGATAACTTTTGATATTATTTATATTGAATATTTCTTATATACGTAAATTATTTTAAAACTTAGTACACACCTAAATAAATAAAATATCTTTAAATAAATAAAATAAAATATAAGTTATTTTTAAATTATATTTGAAAAAGTAATAAGACGTTTCTTTCTAATATGAATAATGAAAAATAAGGTATACTTTTTCATTTCATTTAAATGAAATTATTTAATTTAAAATAGTAATTTTCTATTTTGAGTTTATAGCATGTTTTTGTTAGGTTAACAAAAAATTTTTATGGTAAATTAAAATATCTGTCAAACTCCAATTAATTAACAGCTTAATTTTAGATCTGACGTACATATCGTAATAATTATACATTATAAGAAAAATATTTTATTATTAAAATTTTTAAAAAAACTTTTTTAAATATTATGTTATTTCATGAAAAGACTAATTAGGTAAATAATCAAGTAATAACAGAAAATTGTTTGCCTGATTTTTTCATAATTGAAAAAAATTTTATCATTTCCATTTCAACGTACAATTAATATTTTTAGGATTCATTTGAAAATAAAAAAAATTTACTTTTGTTTAAATATTGATCATAATTGAATAATTTCAGATTTATATTGGATTGCCATAATTTTCTCCAAATATTTTTTAATAATGAAAGTATTTATTCTAAGAAGATATTTAAATTGAAAAAAAATTTTACAATTTTATATGTTAAAAATTGTAAAATTATTTATTGTTCCTTATAAAATACAATCCTGTTTTGGAGAAAAATGTAAAATTTGTACATGTATCGAAAGAAAAACAAAATAGCACAGAGCATAATAATATACAACCAAAATTATGCCAAAATTAAAAACCTTTATCATTTTATTGAATTTGAAACAAAAACTTATTTTTCTTTTCAAAGTAAATATATGTTATATGCTATTAATGAATTGAAATTACAAGATTCTTAAATAAAGCAGTCATAATTTAATTTTTTTTATTAAGACATCATTATTTTTGTTTAAAATATTTTATATATTTCAGTGTTTTAATTTTAGTTTTTCATAAGTTTCACATTTTTAATATAATTTTAAGAAATTAAAATAAAAGTTTAAAAAAATTTTTTTTTATTCAAAATTTTATAAATAAAAAAAAATTAAATTATACAATATTTTATTATATAATAAATACTAATGTTGGATTTAATTAAAACTGAGTATGATAAACTATGTTAACATGAATATGAATAACTATTATCACTTCACAATATAACCTCGTTACGATTATCAGCGCACTTATCACACATTAAGTGCACTTATCAATTTTCAAATGAGTATAACAGTAATAATGTTAAACAACTATTTTTATTTATAAATATATATGATGCTGCATATATTAAAAACAAATTTTGTTGTAAGTAATTAGAATAATATTGGATGTGAGAGTGATTGAATTTATTTATTGCAAACTTTTTCACTATAATTCAAAATAAATTAATGTTGAGAATAATATCTGATTTTTAAAGTAAACTGCAAGAGCTATTTTAATTATTTGATAAGAATCACTAGTTTTTTTTATATCGTACCTCATATGATACTCACTAAATTCTTCAACAATTTAGTATTTATAGATTTGTTTAGTATAAAAAGCACAAATAAATAAATATACGTATTTAGCAAACTATTAATGATTCATGAACATGAAGCTGAAACAAATATAATGCAGTATGCACCTCATAATTGATTCTAATTTTGAAGGCGAACTTATTATTATTAACAGAGTAAAATCATTAAATTGCAGGATTTATAGTTTCAGTTATTGAACATCGAAAAATAGAAATCCGTTTGTAAGGTGAATAAATTATTTGTAACAAATTTAACAAAGATTTAATATTATATTGAAATAATAGGAAAATTTTCTAAAGTCAATTATAGCACAATTCGTTTCAGTTATAGACAAATTTCAATTACTAACTCATTTAAGAATAACTTTGATCTACCATTTAACTATTAAAAATCAGCTTTTATAGTATTGAAGATCATATTTTACATTCCGGTATCATAAGAAGAGAAAAAAATGTTTCAATAACATAAATACCGGGAGTAAAATATGAGCTTAGTAATGCATAAGTTTTAACAGATTGAAAAGAAATATATGATTCTATTAGAAGTAAAGTTTATCAAGTTTTATGTGACCTAAAAGTGCCAAAAAATAAATTCACTTAATATTCATCTGTTTTAATCGTAGTTTCAAGTAAAGTTTGAGTATAAAATAGTTTGTCAAAATTGTTTAAGATTCATGATAAGTTAGAACGTGGGTAAGTGCTGTTAAGGAGTAAACGGTAAACGTCTCTCTTGTTCAATTTCGTTTTACTGAATATGACCAAATTTATATCGAAGAAATAAAAATTTTTTAATAAGTATTAGAGATTAAATACGGCTTTGGATAGATTATTTAAATAAACAAACTCAAAGATTATTTGATGGAAAAATGGCAAAATATTATTATTAGTTCAAGAGTAATAAGAGCTATAAACAAAATAAATTTGAAAATGTACATGGGGTTTAGTGACGGAGAAGGAAGGAAGAGAAACTCAATCGTAACGCGTACTTTGTATAATATGTAATTAATATATATTTTCACACTTCATGAGGTTACATTGCATATGAAAGACGATCACCAACTGGTCCCCTCGATACGAGAGGAACGTGAAACAATAGTACTGAAGCCTCCCCTGCAAACGTGCATTTCCTCTCTTACTCATTACTCAAAATTCTACTTGCATTGTATCATTGCCCAGTCCAAATTAAATATTTAAAAAACAAATAAATTTCAATGCTTTTACTATTTATTTTTTAGGAAAGTTAATAATTTTTTGTATACAATAAATGAGAACCAGCAAGTAATAAATTTGACAAAAATGCATAAGATTTTAATTGTATACGTTTTTCAAAATACTGCTACACTTTTTAACGGCATAAATTTTAGAGATAAAGCGATTCATAAATGCAACTTACAAAGAATTATACGCACAGAGTTATTATTTATTATTAGCTATTACGTTAATTAAAATTTTTATAAAATTTTCGTGCACTAGTGCTAATGTTGTAAATTTGCAATTTAAAATTACAGCTAAGAAAAATTAAGATATATTTTGCTTGTAGCGCAAACTGAAAATAAAAGAATACCACTGCGGTTTTAGTAAAAAAAAAATTGATAGTGAAATATCTTTACATAGACTAAGATAAAGATACAAAGATTTTATTAAGTCATACGTTAATAAGGTGGTTGTCATATAGTACATACAGATTTAACGCAAAATAGAAACGAATGGCAGAGTTAAATTGCTGAGGTAATAAATTTTCAGGTTCATAATAATAATGTACTTACTTTCTACTTTTCTTTCATAATTTTAAAATATTTTTTAATAAATTGATAAGTACAGCATATTTATCAATACTATCCTTTTCAACTAAAATCTAATAAATTAATTGTAAATATTTTTTACTTGCTATTACCTGTAAACTCGAGTATGGTGAAGTGTAAACTAATCATCGACAGTAACTTATCCGGGTTTTAACTAATTGCGGTACTCTATTCACTAAATTTTAATTATGATTATTAAATTAGATAATATTTATATAAATTTGCAGATAAATTTGAACATACTTTTATGAAATAAATATTAATATTCGAGTAATCAATTATAGATTTTAATTGAGAAAGTTTTATTCGCTGCATTATGAATTGAAATCAGGATCATGACATTCTGTGAAATAGAAAATTGAAATGAGTTTTCAACAACATTAAACAATTTATTAAAATGCTTAAATATAAACTGCTTGAAAAATATAAATATTGGTAAAAATTGTATGATTAATAAAAATCAAATTTGTTTAATAATTTTTCTTTTAATACTTGGAAAATAATTTAAAAGTAGAAGCATTAAACTTCAATCAGCTTTAAATTTATGCATAATATTTTGTAGAAATATTATCAATACTACAGTTTGAATACAAATAAAACTGTGTCGCTATTCCTGTATTCATGTTATGTAAGTTTGTATTAAATTAGTATGCAATCAAGCAAGGAATCTATTAAAATCTGACACTGACCAGTAAGCGTTGCTCGTTAATACTAGAAAAAATAGAATTCATAAATCGATGCGTTTAAAAAAGCTTTGCTCTGGACCTATTCGCTAAAAAATTAGGAAAGAAAAAATATTTTGAGTGATTCTCAACGATTGCGTCATTTATATAATTTCATGCGCTGAAATTTTAATCAATAATGGATCCGGCCCTGTGACGCATACGCAAAGTAATTTTTTCCAAATTAACGAGCTTCTAAGTTACTATGTTTGCTTCGGTGTCACATTGTTTTTTCGATATTCCGGAAAAGAAATTGATTTAAATTCCATTAAGACGCGGCGTTATTGATGAAAGTAATCAATACGCCCCTTCACCAAATAAAGAATACAAATAAATAATGTTGCCATTTGCTCCCACGAGAATGTTAAAAGGAAAATAAAAAAGTAACTTACTGGTAATCCCTGTCGGGTGAACCTGATCGAATGTCCACCAGACGCATTTCTGGGTCCGGTGTGCGAATACGTGCTGGCTCCAGTGGCGCGTTACGCGGGTGCCTGGGGCATCCCCGTGTTGACCGCCGGTGGACAGGCTGATGCCTTCCGTCACAAAGATCAACACTATCCGACACTAACTCGAATGATGGGCTCGCATCGGTTAGTGGGAGAGGCCCTGCAGCACATACTTCAAGGTTTCGGGTGGAAAGTCGCCGCCCTTCTCTTTCACAACCACGCGATGGCCAGCAGCCGTGGAAATTCCAAATGTCACTTTACCTTGGGAGCGGTTTACACGGCACTCAATCAGACTTCTATGTACAAGAGCTTTAATCAGGAGGCTACAACGGCCGAGGATTACAGGAACCTGCTTGCCTTCGTCTCCAAGTCTGCCAGAAGTAAGTACACGACCTACCCTCCCTTTTTCCATCTGCTAGTCGTTTTGGGTTACAGTTATCTATTCAAGCAGTAGCCACAATTTTATATTGTTCTTTCCTCACCGTGTTCAAAAAATAATCTATGAGATTTCGACATCATAGCGCAACTTTTATGATTATTAACTAATTTCTTCTACTGTGATGTTTATTTGAAAGTTTCTATCCAATTTCAGTAATGGCTCTTATGCGGATATTAAGAACTTGCTCGATTACAATCTGTAAGAACAATTTATTTGTCAAGAAGAACAAAATAATATTTTATATTTAAAACTTGCGTAAATATATGACTTTAACCTATTGATAAATAATTTTCATATTAATAATATTCTCGCCATTAAAATTGAAGAATAATTTATAAAAATAAAATAAAACTTTATTTTTTATTTTTGTACTAAGCTCCCACCTCATATTCAGCAATGGATTTATAATGCTTAAATATTTTATTTGATATAAAGTATAATTTTCAAATTCGTCAATATATAATAAAGATCGTAACACTATTCCAAAATCATTTTTCTTAATTAAGTGCGTATAAATATAACTTATATCCTTTTAAACTAGGGAACTAGATATTATAATAAATAGAAATTTTTAAAAACAAAACAGAGTATAAGTAATAGAAGGTTAAAATAATTGCCTATGGAATTTGAGATGTATATTTAAATAAAAAGTGAAATTCTACAATTTTGTTATTGCGAAGTTTTATTTAAATCTATTAAATAAATTTTAAAAAATTAAAAATCAAGAATTATGATTTTAATTTTTAATTTTAATTTAAAAATTTTTAAATTAAAAATTTCAAAATTGAAAAGAATGCAGCGAAAATACTAATATTTTAATTACCGATTTGTTTCTTTTCATTTTGACATTGTATGACGTCTATTAAATTATTTTTACCATTTATTAAAGATTACTTTCACACTATTTAGTTCACTGCTATTTATGATCAGTAAAGCATATTTTTATACCAGAAATTTAGATAATTTTGCAATAAACAATAACTAAAACAAGTACGTTGATGCGAGTAATAAAGTGAATAACAATTTGACGGATGATTCTTTACACATTAAAAAGAAAGATAAAGAGAAAGACGTTGTACTATTTCTTTCGTATTTTTTGATAAATTAGTTCGCTTGGCTACTGTTAAGGAAAATTTTGACGTACAGGTATGTGACCAGCAACAGATGAAAAATGAGACTTCAATTTACGTTAAATCGCATTTGAAGCTGAGATGTATTTGGTAATGTCTTTTTTCACTTTTTTGCATTGACTATGAGATAGTGCCAGACATATCAGCATTGAAACGTGATCGTATAGCGACAGTTAATAATGTATTTTCGGAATTCTACAGATTTTTCGGAAAATACATTTGAGAAATGTATCGGTTAAAACTTTAGTATTTCAAACGCTTATTTGATAGATTATATTATTTATATTGTACACAATAGTAGACAAAAGAAAATTTTAAATCAAATTATTAGAGGAAGAAAATAAGGTTATAAGCATATGTTCTAAGTTTGAAAACAGTTGTTTGTTTAACATTTTTAGAGAAAATTTGTGTTAACCAATTTATTAGAAATTCTTGAAAATTTTATAATTCTGTGTGGTTTTATTTATGATGTATGATTTACATGTAAATTACAAATTTTGGTTTTTTCTAAATTTAAAAAAAAGTTTTATTACAAAATTATATTCTCTTAATAAAATCCAGATAATTTAAAGATAAATTCAATTCATTAGAACATTTCTGCAAAATTTTGTAACGTTATATAAAGCATTTTCAACACAATCTAATTTATAGGTTAATAAAATAAAGCAAAGAATTCATAGAATTAAGAGCTTAAGCTTTCAGATCATTATTCTATTTAAAAAATATAGCACATAATAAGATTGTCATCCTTTCGTAACTGTAATTAAATGATCCAACATTATACCGGTGCTGCTGGAGACAGCGGTAATTTTAACATATTTAGCTTGTGAAGTATAAATTTAAAAAAAAAAATCCGTTTCTTCTTAAAGCTGCTTACGTTTCTAAAAAACGATTATATTTATGATTCTTTAAAAAGTATTTGCTCGATGAAACTTCAAGCTCTTGAAATTCAGAGATTGCTTCAGTTACTCTTTACGAGCAAAAGGTTTTTCCCCTTGAAAAAAGCTCGGCTCTTCAGGCAGGATAGCTCCTGATGTATATAGAATAAAATCAAAGGGAATAGCGAATGAAGTGGCACGAGAGGAGCTTGCGTTTTCGATTTATGGAATCGTACACCAAACGCTTAAATGCAGGATTACGGAGCTTTACAAACCACGTTCATTCACGGTGAAAAAAGGCTGATTTTTCGGAGCGATTGTAATTTAGAAGGCAGCTAGAGCCGCCGAAGATAAATTCACACTCGTTCTCTGCTCCTGCAATAACAATATCATGCGGTGTTGATCAAACGCCTGCTGAATTCTGCGTGTAACTCAGAAAATAGCCGGCAGGATAACGACATATCCTATGAATAATTCAAGATCGTAGTTCTTTTCATTGTAATGCACCCACGTGGTTTTCTCTCCTTTTCCTTTTAGCAATTTCTGCTACTCAACATTTGCGATTGGATTCGAGAGAAACAGCCAAAAAAGCTCGTTTAGAGGAGCCTCTCTTTACCGTGGGTATATTCCACTATCGCACGACAGCGACTATTTCATTTGACTCTTTTAACAAGATGTAAGTTTGTTCGATAGAAACGATAGGATCCTTTTATGGTCAGTATAGAAGACCGATGGTTGTTCGAGAGTTCACCGTTAGTTGGGGATAGATTATAGGGAAAGAAATTATGCCACGGCATACTTAAAAAGACACGTACGAGGTTCAATGCAAACAAAGAAATTGTGGCATAACACCAGTTTAAAATGTTTTATTGATTAGTTGATGAAACAGTAGTGACAATTTATTTTCGTCAGCCGTCGTAAATCGTATCTTTGAAGCTATTATTTCAGACACATATCTAAATTACACGTGGCAGAAACGAGAAAATATCATTCTTTAATTATTAAATAGTTATCTCAAAAGATCGTTTTACGATCAATGCATTTATCAGAGTTTGAACAACTCGAGCGCAACTATAATAATAAAGAATTCAAAAATATACACATATAAAAATTGTAGTGTTAGCTTAATTTTCAACGCTAATAATGATTTGGTAATTCTTATCATACATAAATAAGGAGAAATAGTTGTCGCAGTAATTTTTTGTTACCGAAGAAAAATTTTAAAGCATGCTATTTTGAACTTTATAAATTTTTTAAATGTCTGGTAAAAAGTTTAACTTCTTAAATACAATAAAAGTTATGGAAGTATAGTTAAAGTTTACAAGATAACATAATGTATGTCTATATAAACACAGCAAGTTTTGTCAGCTACCGGATCTGACCAAAGTTAGCATGTATTCATGTACAGATGTATGTTACCTCGAGAATGTCTGCAGTGTTTTTCTCAACTTTTCCTGCTCATAACGAAATTCTTCTCTAGTTTTTTGTTAGAAGTTGTACATCATACGTAATATTCGACGGGTATGCATTGAAAGTGAAACCGTATCCTTTTAACAAATATTCTGCTTCATTGTATAATTTAGTAACACTGCACTAATGCATATTGTATAGGGAAATTGAAGATGGGAGTGAAGGACATTTTATGCAATCGTTCGTTGTTTCTTTCTAAAATTCTCATTTTCTTCATTTTCATAATCTGCAAGTTTGATCCGTAGCAATGATCTATCTAAATACAGAATTATTTTGTTGTGCATCATTGAAACAAAATAAAGTTTAAATACCGGCTAAGATAATAAACTAATAAAATAAAATAAGCAGTTATTACGTCGTTTAAGAGTAAGATACGAAAATTCTTGTATGCGCAATCTTTGTTTTAAGATTAATAATTTTAGATATAATTATTTATCCCCCTGCCTGTGATTTTTCGCATGCCACAGAATTTCCAAAGAGTTTAGGGTCGGTATTTTCAATATCTCGTAAGTTATAAGTTGTTCGCTCGTACGCCGAAATTTTTCTACCTTGGTGTACACGGAGGAGGAGCTGAATCGCTCGCGCATCATTTTAACTTCCGACGCAGCGAAATTAGATCAAGTCCCCATCCCCGTTTTCTTGCCACGCGACTCGTCTATCGCTTGCCCGTATTTAGCGTAGTTATTTCTATGTCCGTTATAGCGTTGACGTGCAAACACGTGACAAACCAGCATCAATGCTCGTAAAGTCACAATGGCTTTACGAGGCTACACTTCTATATCAATGTTTAGAGACGAGTACAGTATTACGAAAAGTGCTATATAGTTTTTCACCGGTCTGGTGATAATTGTTGTGATACGGGAAGTGACTTTTCTGTATCGACCTTCAACTTTCCTTTTTTATTCGTTAATTCGTTACGAATTGGTCGGGGAACAGAAGCTCTTTCAACTCCACACATCTGCTGAATAATCTTTAACCGATTTTGTTTGTTCAGCTTGTGTGCGGCTTATATATTCATTGTTTTAAAATTAAGTTTGATTGTTTCATAAAGATAAATTATCGATTATGGAAAAGCTGCATCATCGAAATCAAAATTGTCTATCTTTTGATCGAAAATTCGGAACAAAGCTAGACTTTGAATTAGGACTACTGCTGTTTAATAAATTAAACTAGATTTTGATACTCTATTATCCAATATGAATAAAATCACTTATCTAAAGGAATTATAGAGATCGATTACCTTGTGGTTAGAAAAGTTTTAACATTCATTGCTTCTAATGAAAATAGTTCAAGAAAAAGATATTAGGACAAGCGGATGCGTTATTAGAAAATTAGCATAATTGTTTTAAAATTTCATTCAGGCGAAGCTAGCAGTTCAGATTTGTCATTTGCATATAGAAGTTCAAATTGAGCGAATCGCTGGAAACTTCAATAGAGAACATGTACACCTATATACTCTATAATAAATATCTCTACAGAGAGGAATCTTTGCGTATTTTTTCAAATCTGTCGTCCACATATTCTTATTTATATCGAAGCAAGTATTTCAATCTTCTTTCGCTACAGAAGCAATCGATAGACCTACACTGAGAAAGTCGAAGAAAAGCAAAGTTCACTCGATCGCTATCGAGTATTAAAAATTTCTCTCCAACATCCGACTCAACGCAGCCTTTCTACCTCACGCTCCACTATGACAATAAGCAATAAAGCTGCAGGCGTGCTTCAAGACTTAGGTCATTCAATTTTACAGCGGCGATGACGTAACATATTCATTTAAAAACTGAATACTTAGGCGCATAGAGAGTAGCACAGGTAGGCTGATGAAGAAAATGAAATTTTTAGGCAATGAATGGGGAAAACGTGCTAATTGCACTCGAGAGAGTCACGCGCATGGCGTTCAATCGGTGAAAAAATCGGGTTTTTACATTTTTCCACTATACTCTCAAAATTTCTGTTCATGAATAATTACCGTTATATTCGATTAGAGAATTTCGATTCTGTTTAAAATTTAATTTTCATTTTCATTGTATAAAAGGAAATATTTTTTTACGTGGTTGAATGATTTTTAGAAAAAACAATAGTTTTGCGATGAGTTTAAAGTTTTTATTCAGAATCAGATAATTTCGTCGTAACATTTTTATTTTATCAAATATTGTTTGTACGAAGTCATGTATAACAAATGATAAATTGTTTTTCTGTCAGCTTACAGAAATTATAGTATATATTTTTAACGTATTTCAGTAACAAACACTTCAAATTATTCTGAAATTTATTTTGATGATATTAACAGTAGCAAAAAACAACCAATATATATATATATATATTTTTTAATAAAAATATGAGCTATAGTATTATTTAGTCATTATTTCGAAAAATCAGTGAGGCGTTCTCATCATCCTACCCACATGAGCTTTATAACTGTTAATATAATTGTGAAAAATAGAATTTACATTATTCTTGAGGAAAATGTTTACAATAGCATCATGGTTTTAGATAAGTTTTACAAAATTCATCATTAATTCGTAAGCTAAGATTATAGTATTTGTAAAATATTACATAAAATATTGTATCGATATTTATAAAACTCGTAGAATAAAAAATGAAATTACTAAAATTCGCAATAATAAAGTTACAGTCACATAGAATAATTATTATTCTGATTTATTATACAGTATCTATTTTGAATATTTTAATTATAACCTATTTTTATTATGACTCAGAAATAAAACAGTAATCGGAATTTTTTAAATCAAGTTAAAAATAATTTGCTGTATCGAAGTTTTCACACTTTGTATTGTAAAGTATTAAAAAATCTAAACTTCAAAATGTTTCAATTAAACTGTCTTTAAAGTGATTAATTTTTTGTTTATACAAACTTCTCGAGGATTTTTAGCTAAGAAACTTAGTATTTTTTACTTAAGTGACCTATTTAATTAGACAATTAAGCATTTTCATACATAATATATGTTTAATAATATAAATATAACTTTTTACAAATATTTGTTAATCTAATTTTCGATCGTGCTTGGCTAATTAAAAATTTTCCTTAAAATTTCGTGCTTCCATTCGTCTAAATTTTATTACTCGGCTTTTGAATTTCTATTCGTCTTTTTAAAATAATGAGCTGGATTGATGCGTTGATATGCTTATATCGCCTTTATTCTTAGGAATTATAAAGCTACAAGATCTCTTTTCATTGCTTATACGTCTTTGAAATATGATTTTTGTGGTCGCGAAGACGTAGTTGAAAGATACATTTCTGAAACCCAAATGTCTGCGCTTCCGTGATTTCGGTGAAAGTTAAATAGATGCAGTGGCACTAGTTTTAGTTTTTGCAATGTCCGTGTGCGCTGGCAAATTCACGGATTCACTTCCTTGCAAATATGACAGCAATTGGATAATTCCCGCCGCAAAGGTATTTATTTTTACGTGTATATGCTATTCGCGTAGAATACTCGGAAAGTTGGTCACGTTAGAGATGTGCGACTCGAATTACAAATTAAGCTTCCAGCTGGCTTTTCGTTCTGTGAATTTTAGGAAATTCACTTGAACGCATTGTCCAAGAGGAATACGTTGGATTCTCGTATAAGCATTGTATTATAATTTCTTTGCTTGAGCATGCAAGAATGATTGATAAAATGCTACGCTCGATATATCGGATGATACGTTGAACCAATAGTATATTTTATGAGAATTACTGAAATTCCATAAACAAGCGTTGTTTATTTGAAGTACATAAATTGTGCACTCGTTCCATCTTGTAATTCTTCAATATTGATGATAAAGTAGTCGAGCATATTTCATATATTTCATATCCGTGTTTGAAACATTTTTTGAAACATTTAATACGTCTTTGAGATCTCAAATTCAAATAAAAAAATTCAATCGCAATACGGGTAGTTTATAAGAAATACTTATAACTAAAACTACTCATGTGATAAAAAATTTAATTTTATGCGAATAACTTAGCATTAAATTATTACTTGTAATTGAAAATGATTTGCAAAAGTAGCTCAACTCATCTTTTTCAAATTTTTCAAAATTTAGGCAAATGCTAATTTTTTCTAATTTTTGTTTATAAATTTGTTTGTAAATCCTATCGTTAATTATTCGTAGGAAATATATTAATTCAACTTTCGTATAATATAAGTACAATTTGTCAATGGAAGTTATTATTGTCTGTGTAAAGAATTGTACACATATAACGAACTCTAGTACTTACGGTCGTATTTACGTTTTATTAAAAAGTTACTCTCAAGCTTTAATAAACATTTCCTTCAGCTGATTCAAAAGAGTGATAGTATTCCGGGTTCAATCATGACACTATTTCAAATTAAAGGTCATTCAGTGACATATACGACGATCGTGGAATAATCAATACTTGTTTGTTGACTATTTATGATTGTAGCGAGAGAAATACGTGCCAACTATTATTAGATTTCGGTCTCCTTACTCGGCGATCCTTATCCGTTTCGTGACTCGTAGATACTCGGCAGCTGCAGACGAAATATAGTACCCTATTCATCGTATGCTGACGGCCCTTTAATCGGCCGACCTGATTTTCTTGGCCTCCTTAATTCCGATTCATATTAACTTATTCGTGACTTTCGCGACTGTCGGCTTTTCAGCGACTAATTCAGTTATTAGTTATTCCAAGATTGTTTCCGGCGATGATTTTTCGAAAATCTTCTTGATTAGTCGTCTATTGTTGGTCGCCTAAGAGGACGATGCATTCTTGGTTGGCAAAGAATTCGTGCTGCTCAATTTACTAGTTGTTTTTAATAACCTTTTGTGTCGTTTAATATCTTTTAGTCGAGTTCGTTTCCTTTTCATAATTATTCTTAGTTGAGCACTTGTACTCTGTAAAAATAGCAGGTATTCCTCTTACTTATGCTATTGCATAAAACTATAATTTTAGTTTTCATTTTTCGTTTTTCCCTATTGCTGAAAACTGGAAAATTTCATTTATTATATTCGTTGCTCACGTGTTTTTAGATACGAGGTATTGAGCGTCCATGAATCAATTCCATACGCAACCATATTTGAAAAAGATATTTAAAATTCAAAAAAAGTAAAATTAATACGTCATTCTTTGAAATTGATAATAATATTCGAAATTAATCCTATGCATATGAAAAAATGGAAAACTTTTATCTATTTCATGAATGCACTTTAATACAATATTTTTATCAGAAACAATTGTTTGTTACTACCATAACGTATTATTCGTGCTTTTATTTTATTTATTGAAACAATCTTTGCAGTGCTCATCTTTTAAGTTGCGAAGGCTTGTTGTAACGGTACATAATACTTTACATATTTGACTAAAATACTGTGAATCTTATAAAGCTAGGGCCATTATATGTAACTGCACGTACTAGGCTTTATCTTTCGACATTAAAATCTCCGAGAGCTTCATCAAAATGTGTAACATAAAGGGCATGTGTTATCCCTGTTAGATTATCTTTCAAAATATAATGTAATATTTATACTTAATTATTCCTTAATTATTAAAAAATTATTATTATTCGTGAAAGTGTAAAAGTGTATTAATTTATGGTTGAATAATTCTAAGCTTTATGAACATCAAACCATTAAATTGTAATTTATACTCAACCTTAAATTTCATTTTCATGTCATAAAAATCTTAATCAGTTGCATTTTAAATAATGTTATTAAGAATATTTATTGTTAATTTATGATTTCTGTTTATGATAATTAAGACATATAATTAATTATAAGAAGAATATCCTCTGAAATAACAAAATGATTTAAATTTAGAAATTATTTAATTTAACATAAAATTTATAGAAATTAAAAAAAAAAAATTATTCATAAACGATTTTTATTTTATTAACTTATATAAGTAGTATAATTTGTAAAATCTTTTATCCCTTTCCACTCTCTAGTTGCTGGTCTATTATACAAAAGTAAAATTTGTGAATAATTAATAAAATGAAAAACTATATTCGTTCTAAGGGTAGTATAGGTTATAAAATAAATGGAAATTATTTAATAATACATCGGTTAAGTGGCCATTTTCATCAAATCTATTTGAATATTTCAGCATGAAATACTGTGTTGTAAAAGTTAGCTTTCAAGTCGTTTTGCACGTCTCACAATAGAATTTTGTCCGGATTATAATCCCGCAATGATTTATCAATATAATTCCTAGATTAAATTATAATTATAATGTATCTACTGAAGCAAGTATAAACTGATTCATAAAAAATAAAGTTAAACCAATAAATTTGTTTAAATTTCCTTTTGAATAAGTTCCGGTTTTAAAGCGAACCTCCAATTGGAATTTCAAATATTAAAAGATTATACGAGCATCGCTACTTTACACGACAACTTATAAAAGTTTTTCCACTGACGTACAAATTGACGCAAGTTGCACAAAGTTTTTATAAAACTTTTTTTTCGTTCTATGACTGAACTGTGCCTTCCTTCCTTTGTTTCAGTTGTAGTGATGTGCGCCAACTCAACGACGATACGCGAAATTCTGTTGGCTGCCGAGGAACTGGGAATGGTAGATTCCGGAGAATATGTTTTTTTCTCAATAGAGCTGACAACTAGGTAAGTAATTGCCTCCTTCGATTTGATAGCATCAGTTTATTGAATTTGTTTCCTATCAAAATAAGCATTTGTTTTCGTATAATAAATCATGGCTTGTAATTTTATCGAAATAGTTTCCGTCGTTATAATCTATCAACTCTTTTTAGTTTCATATTATAAGAAAAATACATCTAAGTAGATATTACTTTTTAGAATTTATTGTATATTTTGGTGAAATTTTGGTAAATGTAGTTTACTAGAATCATAATATACCAAAGTAAATAAATGACAGTGGAAATTTTTATAAAACTATTCTCTAAGCTATAAAACATAAAATTTAACCAGGTTTGAAACAAATATGACTTCATTTTAAAATAAATTTAAGCTCATCTATTATTTTCACAAAGTTGTTAAGTAACATTTTTTCAAAAAATTTCAAACTCATTTTGAATGATAATGTTAATGTTCTTTTAAATAAATAAATACTTCACCGAGTGTATTTATTTATATCAGAAACAATGGTAAAACGTATCAGTCACATTTTATTATTGAAATATGAGAAATTTAAATAAGTTAAACTTAAAATGTTATATAGAATATATATAATGTAAATTTTATAATTTGTTTAATGACTTACATATATTATTTTTAATATATACAAAAATTATTGAGTATCGGAAATCACAATTTTGTGAGTTTTACACGACTTCCTTGGTAAATTCATTTAATTTATTTTTTTAAGTGTCAGTTTAATCAACTTATTTTAAATAGTACATCAACACTTTTATTATGAAATTATATAATATTTGAAAACGATATAACTATATAATACTTGAAATGAAACTTTGCATTTCCTAAGTATTTGTCGATTGATGTAATATAAAAGTTAAGTTTTGTGAATATTTTTATACGCGTGATACAATTGATCATCTTTACAAATAAATTTCAAAATTACACTTCGAAAAGTTTGAAACAATAGTTATGATCTTCATAAAAAGTATTGGGATATGAATATGCAAATAAAAATTTAATTAATCAAGAATTATTTATTTTTATCTATTCTAGTCTTGAAGATCTTTGTTCAAAAAATCTAAAATCTATATAATTATTTGATACTACGAAGTGTAGTTTATATATTAAGAGAGAATAGTGGAAAATAAGAAGTTCCCGTACATACATTAGCTAAATTAATAAATTAGCATTCTGAAAATTTGATTTCACTACACAGTAATATGATTGTAGTATGAAAGAATTGTATAATTTGTTTCTTAACAACTGCTACTTACTAAATTCACGCCATCCAAAGCTGAACATTAGATTAATGTTTCCATTGATCGATAAGCCCGTGATTAACCTCGTTGAGGCTTGATGTACTCCTATTCGTGAGACCACACACATAATTACATTTTTCCTTAAATTGAAAACCTCAAATCTCGTATGCCTAATATCTCGGTGTTCAGTTCCCGATGCGATTATCAACCATTAAACTCTTGACTTATATTCAATTGATCACAAGACTTAACAAGTATATTAGTTAATTTCACTGCAGCTCGGATCAATTAATTTTCTTCTGAATAAGTAACATATAAAAATAAAATTTATGTAACGAGTAACTTGATAAATTATATCGTTTGAAGATATTTACAATTGTAGAATAATATAATAGAGCTTAAGAAAACAGGATTACAATACCATAAATACCCATAAGCATGACGTCTTTTGACATAATATTAATGATATTGTACATAATTGTACTTTATCTTAATTATTTTATATAATTTTATATTTTCAACGAGGAGAAAGTTTCATTAAAAGATTCACGTTTTTTAACATATTAAACATTGTACGTTTATAACGTGTATATACATAATATCCAAATATTGATAGATATTTAATATTGATAGACATAACTATTAGAATAAGTAATTTTTTCAAGTTTTAAAAAATAATAAATTTTTATATCTAGATTTTATACGTAGAATAAAAAAAAACGTTCTCAAGTTAATTAAGCCAGTGTCCTAACATCGCATTTTATTATGTCGTAGTGACAATCATTTACATGTGCAGCCAGAATTTTTCAGACTATTTCTCTTAGCTTATTTAGTTAATCAGATCTACTCAAGTAGTTTTATTTCTCGAGATAATTTTATTTTTGCTACGCGAATTACTACTTGATCTATGTAGATACTTGTAAATACACACTTTCTGGATTTTTAATTTAATACATAAATTTTATTATTTTGATCATGCTTTTAACAATGTTTTCAAATAAATATTCAATAAACAAATATTCAAATAAATAATTCTTTACATATTCACTATCTATGGTAATATTCAGCTTAAATGAAAGTGAAAAGATGTTTTTTATAGATAAATTTTAACTTATTATGTCATAGAAAAAGTTTTTAACAATATTAGTGCTACAAAATAAAGTTTTTTAAGTTTTTTAAAAAATATAATAACGATTTCCGATTTATAAAGGAAATTAATTCTTGACACTGATTAATTATATTTTAAAAGCAAAATTTGCAATACTTTTCTTCACTTACACATATTTCGTATTAAAACACTAAAATTATTTTATTCTCTGAAAATTATTTTTAATTTTTAATTACTAGTTTTACGAATATAAATTTCTTTAACGGGAATAGAAATTATTTTTATCGTAATGATTATAAAAATTAGTAAGGTATGAAAGAATTATTACTAATTATAAAATAATAAATTTACGTGTGTCTACTATATTTTTTCAAGGAATTCGTAAAAAACAAGTATTACTGATAATTTATGTATATTTTCCTGATACATATTAATATGCAAAATTTCTATACATTGTTTAAATTTGTAGGTCAACTGCTTCCTTTCATATAATGTTTGACACGAATAATTTGCTTTGATTTATGATTTTCATATCTACGCTTAATAAATATTATGTACTTTTTCGTTGAAATATATAATTACTTGTCATTTATGTATTGATTTAGATATTATTAATTCAAAAATATTTTTTCTACTATTATTTATATACTTTCAGAATTGTAATCCTTTTTAAATTAAATATTATATACGTAGTAAAATGCTTGTTTTTACAATAAATATTTAAAAAGTATATATGGATAATGTGTACTATTATAGTATTTTTCATTTTATACAGATATTAAATTTTCAATATTTCATAATGTCATTCCAATGAACTGCATTATAATCTCATTATGTATGTAAAATTACTATTAAAAATATTAAAAAAACTTACCCTAGCTGATTTACATATTTGCGGCAAGATATATAATTATGTTACAATATTATAAGATATTTAAAAACTAAAATTTACTAATTTTTAACTAATAAATGGAATTTCTATAATAGGGAAGCTTATTTCGTTATGTCTTTAAAAATGAAGTTAACATGATTTACTATTAAATTTATGTAATAAAAATAAATTATCTTGTATTAGTTTTATATTTAAGTTATAATTAATCCAATTTGAATATAATTATAATTAATTATATGTCTAGTAATTAAATATATTTTGATATTTTATCAGTTTTAAAAATAAATGTTTCTTCAAGACAACTGTTAAACACCAATATAAATTAGTTTTATATAAAAAGCCAATGGAATAGATTTTTTATAAATCTTATAAAATCAATTAAAATAATTCAGAAATTCTATAAACTAGTGTAACATAACTTTTTTCATTCTTCTTCTTACAAGTAGTTCATTATTTTATTTTTTATTGAAGTGAAACGATGAACGAAAAAGTTACTTTTTAAGTAACTTTTTTCACTCTTTCATTTTAATTTAACAGAATAAGAACTTCAAGTTCAGCAGTTTGTATTCTTAAAAATTTTACCGACAAAATAAAAAGTAAAATACAAAAATGCGGAAGTTTTCATTCTCATAATATAAATAGTTTTTATGAAAACATTCGTTTTTAAATAAAACTCAATAAAATTTTTTTTAGATCTTTTAAAGTACTCGTAATATTGTACAATATTAGAAAATATTTCATTTCTATAATATATCTATAATATTCCAAAGAAAAAAGATTAATTAAATTTCAGGACATTTTTTACAACCTGTACAATATTTTATAGAAAATTATAATTACATAAAGGATTTTGTAACATAAAAATTATACGGATGTTTTTTGAAAATTAGAATAGACTTTTAAATATTGCAAATGAATTTTAAATTTACTTATTAATCACGTAAAGCTTCAATTATAAATTATAATACTTATATAAATGAATTTTAAAAATCTTTTTAATATTAATGTAACGTTGTAATCTCTAGCATTAAACTAAAATAATGATTTTAAAATAATGTATTTGATTTAAATAACTTTTGATTTTAATAAAAAAAATAAAGTAAAAGTATTAAAGTAATTAATTAAAATAAAGTCTATATGTTTTCCTTAAATAAAGAATCATTTATAATGTTACTTTTAATTGTGAACATATATTATAGATTATTATTATGTTAACATTATTCTATATTATTTTAAATTATGTCTGCTTTACAAGATCTGTTGAAATTACGATTATTGAATACAATTTATTTAACGTATACCTGCTTATGTGTATAAAATCTCGTATTCCTATAATATTTTTATATTATTTATATTATAGTTTAAATCTCCTGTGGTTCAAAATGTGTATATTTCTTAAATTTTGTATAAACTAAATATTAAATAAAATGAATGAAAACTTATATACCGCAAAATGGAAAATTTCATTGTTAGAAATAAGTTTAATTTACTTACAATTTACGCATAAATATTTCAAATAAAGTTAAGTTTTTGAAAAAATATTTAATTTTCTTAGTATTTAAAAATTTTTTTTTTAAATCTTATGATTTATCCGTATTAATAGAGACCATTTTTCTTTTAGCTAAGACACTAAATATTCTCTTCGCTTTAAATGAAATTATTATCATAATATTACGTAAGAACAAAAAATTTTCATAAAAAAATGTATTAAAATAATTAACGGAATTAATAAAAAAACTTATTTTAATAATTTAAGTAAATAATTTAAAATGAAATAGAAGAATAAAATCATTAGATTCTTGGATTTAGAAATCATATATCATTAATAAATAAATTGACTTAGATTAAAACAAAATAAATCTATTTATTTAATTAATTTGGCGTGGAAATATTATCAGGTTATATTCGCATGTTAAGTCTACCTTGAATAAGGTGCGGCGCAATTCATATCTCCGAAAAAATATCTGATAGTACTTCCTTTTAGATTTCAAACTATAAAATTGATTGCATCGCGATATTCCCGATGAAGATATTTTACAATAATACTTACATAAAAACTTTTTAACATTAAAATGTTATCTATTAGCATACAAGATATATTTTTACCATTTAAAGGCAATATAAATAATTAAAAAATTATTAATTATTGCCTTATACTATAGCATTTTTTTTTAATAAAACAATTCAATCCATTCATAAATATTTGAAAACTATTTGAATTTCTTTTTAAAAAAATATTTTACAGAAATTAAAAAAGTAAAATGTGGGTAATATATATTAAAAAATGTTTTAATTATTAATTTTTATAGAAAACATCCGTTATATTAATACAAGAACTTTCTCTTAATTAATCAATACTTCTTAAAGGCTTTATACTTAAATATAATCATTCTTTTATATTAACTTGTTTACATCTATTTTTTCTTTAAAGTAATATTTCATTTGTTTAAAGTGTTAAAGTGTTATGGATTTATATAAAATATTAGGAATGCGAAATAATTATGCATCCTTTAGTTAATAAAAAAATATAATACTAAATTTTTCTCTCAATGAAGAATTTCAAAATGTTTTATTATCTGAGAGAATAATTTATAAAATCTATTCTTTGTGAAGTATAAAAGACGATAAACAGTAATATTTTCATTAGAAATACTTCAAATATAAACATTCGTACGAATATTCCTAGTATTCTATATGACACATTCTATTAATAACGTAAATTGATTCTAAATTATTTCGCGTATAAATTATGTCTATATGGTGTACAATTATTTTATTAAAATATTTTATTTTGTTTTATTTGATTTATCGTATTAATCACGTTTTTTATTGAATCTTACATACGCAATTAAAAAAATGAGTTATAATGTACAGTAGTTGATATTTAAGGATATTAACTTAAGAATAGCAATCAATATTTAAACAAGTAATATTAAATTTATAATAAAGTTTAATGTTTTAATTTTTGAAGCACACAGCATATGTTTACAATAATTTCCAGGTGTTTATAGGCGTATAATACATTGCAATGATACTTTCAAAACCTTGATAAAAATTTACATAAGGTATACTAATGTACCCCGTTCTCAGTGACAACAATACAAAAGAGCCGTGGCATGTAGAGGGAGACTCACGGGACCGCAATGAGAAGGCCCGCAAGGCCTACCAGGCGCTACTTACGGTAACAACCCGCACCCCAGATAACGTCGAGTATTTGAGTTTCTCAAGGGAAGTCAAATCTCTTGCTCAAAGTCGCTATAATTTCACGTTCGGCAACAGTTCTGTTTCGACTTTTGTTACCGCCTTCTACGATGCAGTGCTACTATACGCCCTCGCTCTCAAGGAGAGTCTACCTGCCAAAGCTGGAGAAGTCAACCTGGACGGCGGTAATCTTACCCGCCGAATGTGGGGACGAAGCTTCAGGGGTAAGTTGGTTGAGAGGGAAAACTTCTTAAAGAGCCCGGATTTTGAACGTTTAGATGATGCGGTTTATCGAGATGTGCTCTTCAATATATGTTTCATTACTTATATTGTAGTTGAACTTTGTAAGTATCTAATTCATATAGATAAAAGCTTATGAGTTTATATAAACTTAAATGGATACATCGTGTCGACAGAGATGTTGAGTCGACTTCGGAGGAGGAGAAGACCATTTTTTTCGAAAGAAGTTAGCAAATTCTATTATTTTATTTTAAATTACATATTTATCACACATTAAGTAAATAAAAAATTAGGAAGTTCTATCGATTCGATTTAATTTTTTAATTAAATTATATTATTAGACAAAATTCTTTAGTATATAGCTTAATAAATTGCTGTGGCCTAGAAAGAGAAACAAATCATGTTATGTTTTAATTTTACCGTTGAAATCGTTGAAAGCAAATCAATCTCACTTTTTAATGAGATAAAAACGATTGAAAGTACAATTCACTTTTTTGCTGTTAAAAAATACGCATTTGAAATCTAATATTATGAAATGGAACAACTTTCGTGCACATCTATTTGTACCTATAGTTTTTAATTAAATCGCAGAAACTGTGTATATACGTGTGATAATGCTTATTGTTTATGTACTTGCAACTCAATTAACTAATACATTTCTTCGAATAATACAATACTAATTAAAACGGATTTAATGTTTTATAATTGTAAATAATACTGCATATATTATGAAAGCCAACGTTCTAAACAAGGATATAAATTAAGTGTCAATTGCATCAATGTCCTAGATTAATTAATTCTCTATTAAAATGTCGTTTATAGTTTTTTAGTATCTTGAAATACTGAAAATTCATTTATTCAACAAATGGAAATTAACCGAATGCAATAAATTGTTTATAGGTATTACAGGAGATGTTAACATCGATGAGAACGGTGATCGTATTGCCGATTATTCTCTATTGGATATGAATCCTGAAACTTCAAAATTTGAGGTGTGTATTAAATTAATTTTCAATTATAATTCATAGTTTATAAATTATTAATTACTTTTGAATGATCGTAGTTGATTTAAATGTAATTTTAATGAAATTTCGTTCATTTAAAGTAATTAAATAAGGTACTTATAACTTATGTTAATATTTTCATTATTCATATTTGCTAATATCAAAAAAAATTGTTTGTATATAATTCAATTTATACAATTATATACATTTATTTATTTCCAAGTAAATAAATTTCATAAACCATATAACAATTTAATAATCAATCAACAATTCAAAGCTTTTTTTACTTTCATTTACTCATAATAAATGTTACTAGATACATAAAACTAACAAAATTTTTAATTTTATGAGGCTTCATATGATGAAAATAAAAATTATCCATTTATAGACAGTTTAATGTAGCTTTTTAATTTTCTATGTAATTAATATTGGTGAAATATATTACTCTATAATACTTAATAACATTGAACCTTGATTGAAGTACGTCGGTTTCCATCAAAGAGAAATTCTTAAAGATCGATATCAGCGTACTTAATCGAAAAATCATTCGAGCGAAAGTTTAAAGACTTGTCAATCAGTGTAAGATAACGCTGTTACAAATAATTTCAAATTAATCTTATAAGGAATGCATTTCAAACATATATTTTTATTTCTTATTAGTTTTTCATGTATTTTTCAATCATTAGTTTTTCAATTTTTATATGTCTTACGTAAAATAATATTGTAAAATAAATTTGTAATTATTACCTTCCTATACAGTTGTTAATTTTTATTTAATATAAATCAGAATTTTTTATGTAATCAGTTTTTTTATGATAATTAGTTATTAATATAAGATTTTTAAACTTAATTTAAACTAGTAATAGTAATATATACTTATTAGAAAAGCAAAATTTTATTTATAAAATATTAAATAGACAAGAAATAATTTAAATTCCGTTAAGATACTCTAATAAGAAGAAATTCTCATATCTATCTGCAAAACTGTACGATTCTTTTGCATCAAAATTTACTTAACCTTATTATGTTCAATATACAATGAGTATAAAGTTGATATCGAGAATTTTATAAGATAAAGTAACTCATACTTATAAAGATATTGCATTCAATTGGCTTATATGGTTTTATATTTCATAATTTATTTTTGTGTTATTTTTTAATTTTCTTCAATAAAAGTTTTATAAAATGACAAAGGTAAACAGTTATAAGTATTTAAATATAAAGAGTTTCAATATTCTACTATGATAAAATAGAATACCAAAGATAATAGACACGAGAAAAAGATGTTCTAAAAATAAATAAAGTTAAAAAAATATTTGTGTTTTTATTCAATATAACAGTATCGATACAATTAAATAAGATTATCATTTGTATCGCACTTACAAATGCAAAAAATTTTTTAACTAATTATTCATTAAAATCGAGTTCTTTCATATTTTTTCAAATTAAAAAAATTTAATTTGATAAAAAATTATAAGAATTTTGTTAATTTTGTATTTTACGAAGTAGAACATATGAAGCTTTAGTCAGCCATGTGAATTTTCCGGGCTATTAGTATTATTCATAATAGTGTTCCAATGTATTAAATTAATAAATATTGTATTTAAATCTTCAAATACACGTGAATATATCTTTCTTTATAAATTTAAAAATTACATATTTCAAATTCAATTTTTTAATCATGAAATTTAAAATATATTTGGGTAAAAAATATTAAATGAAGATTTTAATAGAAATTATATTACTGCATGTAAGGAATTAATCCTTATTTGTAATTTATTGATTTTGAAATATTAATGATGTACCTTTTTATTTTTAACAACAATTAAATTCTATTAAAAAATTATTTTAGTTTTGGATACATTTTTAAAATTTTAAATCCACACAAAATAATATTAATTGAAGTAACAATAAACAATTAATATTTAATGTATTAAATAATTAACTGTCCTTCTTTAAGAAACATGTCATTTTAGTATAGAGTTTATGTCTATTGTTTTAACGATAATGTATATTGTTATAATTCATTTTACATGTTTTTAAACTAATTATAAGCAAATACAGTCGAGATTTAAAAATAGTAAGATCATGTCTGTATAATTGAAATTATAATCAGCTTTTTGATTGCAAAAGAAAAGCTAAAAAGTACGTTGTATTTGCCAGCTAGTTTTTAATGAATCTGTGTGTATCTTATTAGATTTTAATTTCAGTCAATGCGTGATATTTTAACGGAGTTCACTTAAATTCTGATGCAGATAGTCGCAAACTACTATGGAGCGAATAAAACTTTGGAATATATACCAGGAAAACGGATACACTGGTCGGGTGGTCGGCTTGAGCCACCGCCTGATACTCCCACGTGTGGATTTGATGGATCGCTGTGTCCGGACAACTGTGAGTCATGCATTTCATTTTATGACCCGCTGAAGAGAAACGTTGACGAAATTGAAATTTGCATACTGATTTATCTAGCATTTATCCGAGTTTCCATGTTTTTTTATTTCCGTATCCTGAAATATTTGGAATTTAGCAGATATGAAGTTACGAAAGAACTTCTCCAACAAACTGGATTTCAAAGCCTGTCACGTTCTTTGTGCAGCTCATTAAAATAAAAATGTTATAAAGTCTTATTATTAACATAAAAAAGCTCAATGATTATTGCTAATTTCGATGAATATATAATTTCATGAACCGATTTAATAATTAAATAGTTAAAATTCTCTTCATATAATCTTAATTATAATACATTATATAGTGTAATATATGTAATTATTTGATATATATATATATTATTATATTATATATATTATTAGTGTAATACATTAGAATTCATGTAGAATCTAGATCTCAATGTTTTAATAGTTTCATTTGATTAAGTTAATATAACTTTTTTTGTTTCTTTTAAATGTCGCTTAAATTTAGTGCTGCAATAAATATCGAATATTCGATAGATTAAAGTTTTTAGGCAAGGCAAAGACTAAGTAAGCTGTCACAAGAATAACTCTCATACAGCAGATTGATCATTATCCATTCATTTTATTCATATTTCAGCGTTACCCGGTTATGCTATACTCTCAATCGTACTTAGTTCCATTGTTGTATTTCTGGTGGTCGGTTCAGTCTTTATATATAGGTAAGTAGAACACTTGTAATTATTATTATCGAAATTAAATTTTTATTAAATTGTATAAATTACCTTTTATTATAAAGTAACTTTGAAATATTTATAAAGAAAAAAATGTTTTATACTAAATATATTTCTTAAAATACTTATCGAAGCAATTATAAAATTTTTCTAATATATATATCAAATTAGAACAAATTTATAATACACACATAATAAACATTTTATAGTTTCAAGCAGCTAAGACTAAGATCTTGTAAAAATTATATGTCTGTAATTTATTAAGATAATTACATATGCAGAGATATACCCCGATAATACATTAATAAAATTTATTGAATTTTTCCGCGATTATAATGATTCATTTTAACATTAATGCCCCTATTTTTAAATACGCGTGAGAGAGTAAATTATTAAATTGAACTTGATTAAAAAATAAGTGAAATAAAAATATATAATGTTATTATTAATAATGATTTATTTATTAATAATAATTTATAAATACTATCTATATAATAGAATCAACTTCTGGCTATCTCGATACTAGTTATTTTATAAAAATTTATAGGCTTACATTTTATACTTTAATGTATCGACTCATTACATACATATTAAAAAAAAAGAAAACTTATGACATATAAAGTGTATATCTTCAAATCTGATCGTAAATAAAGAATATGGCGCTATCAGAAAACAGTAATCTCAAAAAAAGGAAAAAAATTTCTTTCATTTGAATCTGAAATACCCTCTATTTAATGTAGCGCTAGTAATTTTATATACTTTTCGGTGCAAGTTTTCTTTTGACGTATGTAATTCTTTTAATTCAATTATTATATATGAATATATAAAATGAATATATATATATATATGCACGGTATATTTA
Organism: Platyscapa corneri; assembly: GCA_018907185.1. Classification (NCBI taxonomy): domain Eukaryota; kingdom Metazoa; phylum Arthropoda; class Insecta; order Hymenoptera; family Agaonidae; genus Platyscapa; species Platyscapa corneri. Next base: position 5,178,707 of record JACCHW010000011.1, on the reverse strand, counting down.
TAAATGCTTTTATGAATAGTAAAATATTAATCATAACAATCAAATATAAATGAGGAAAAAACTACCCAATTTGATGAAATCAAGGTATTAAATCTTGATCTTTATACGCGATTATTCAAGTCTTTTTAATTTCAAATATAACCAATTGTAAATTTATTACAAGCCACTCTTATATTGAGCATGATTTGAAAACCAAATTCTATGACAATAAGATATAATTTTAGGTACTTTTTATTTTTTAACAGCGTATGCGGAGAAGAATATAAACTTTTCTAAATGATTCTGTTGTTCAAGAATGCATTATTTCTTTTGATAAAATTAAAGTTGATTAAAAAATGTGTTTTTCATATATATATGAGTACATATCTGCCCGTTACAAAAGCAAAAACTCTTGAAATAGTGTGTCTCATCGTAACATTTTACAAGCTAATAAAACACGAGTATGCTAATTCACGAAAGAACAAGAAAATAGAAATTAACCAGTACCAAGAGCGTTGTACACTAATCCATCAAAATGAGATTTTTTCCTGATTTACACATAGATTTTACTTGAATTTTACTTGTTTGAATGTTAGTAAAAATTTTATTCTTTATTACCTTTTATGGCATCACTTAATTACACATAAAATATTATATAAGTTTCGAAATCTCATTTTAGCGTAATAAAATTGCAATTGCCAATGAAAATTGGAAAATTTTTTTTTAAATTCTATTTATTTTTAAGTTTTTCTAAATTTTCTCAGTTTTTTTAATTTTTTTTATTACTAATTCTATTAAATAACCCCTATTCAACTGAAAAAATATTACGAGAATTCAAATTTCATTTAAATTTAAGAAAATAAATTTTATATGACAAATTTTAAATAAAACTGAATAAGAAGAGAGTATTATATATATATAAGTTTATTCTGGGTGAATTTTTGGCACAGTTAAATTCATTTTCGTCTAAAAAACATTGATACTAAAGCCATACGAAATTCCACGAGTTGCTTTTTTCTCATCAAGCAAATACCTTTATTTAACAGTTTAATCAAAGATGCACACATTAAAAGCAGTAGCAATGATTTTGTTCTTAATCATGTGAGTTTTATGCGACCAGTTATAATAATATGCTCGATTTGGTGCAGAAAACTCATTATGTTCAAATTTTTGTTTTAATAATCTACAAAACTACACCTACTTTGAGTTAATGGATATAGACATACCAAGATATCTTTTGAAACATTTGAGACCACCAAACTTTCTCTTAGCCTCTATCAAACCTGAATAGCACTCGATCATTTTACGTTCCGTTTCAACAACTTAAGTCAGATTATTGAGATTTTAAATATATAAATTATGCCCGATATCCAAGTGTAGAACTTTTTAGGTATAATCCAATCGAGAGAATTAAGAATATGTGTTGAAGATCCCTTACGAGATCGTACCTGCACAGTTCAATATCCAGAAGATAATAAATGATTTTAATACCTACACATAGTACCTTGGTTTGTTATTTATCAAAACCGATGGACTGAATTCACCATCGGAACTCATCATTATCAAGAATTAATTTGCATTTACTAGTAGATATAACATGTGCATAACATGTACTCAATGTTAGAATTTGCTCCCGTCCATATATAACTAACGCAATGTCATTATTTGGTAGACTAGTAGAAAATAAGATTGTTTCGTTCAAACATTACTTTTTTAATTTTATGAAGTATAAGAAATTGATTCTTTGTTATAAAATACGAAGTTAAATATTGATATTCTTATTTGAGTAAAATTTTCTTTTCAATTTTCGAATATTTTTACGGCGGTTATATTATAAAGATTCTTATGGTATAGCAGAATAACCGATTACTCGAATTTCTACCTATAACATACTTATAGTATAATCGATGTTTGTAGAACTATCAGGTCAAAAGTTTTAACAGTCAACAACAACAAAGCTCTGGAAGGTAAAAGAGTAAGGGTAAAGACAATAGAATTCAATAAGTAGATTAATTATAAAAATGGCAGATACACAATTCCAGTATAATCATAATTCAACGCAGAAAATCCTATGGCAAAACCATAGATATTAGAATATCAGACTCTAATACGTGTGAAAGGCAAAATAAAATAAGTAAAATATAAATATTATAAACAAAGATATTCATAATCCTTTTCCCGCGTAAATCAAATAAATACTGTTTATGTGTTTTTAGAATTTTATTTAAATTGAAAAATCTAGGAAAGACCAGCAGAATCTGTCATATTAAAATATTTTGTAATTCTAAAAAAATCAAAGTAGCATTAGAGCAAAAGTTAGAGTAAAAATTTGTCGGTAAAATTATTTCATCTTGGTATCTGATTTCAATAATGCTATTTTATTACTTTTCACACACGCGCGCGCGCGCGCATGCACACACACACACACATGTATATGTAAGTTGAAACGATAAAATTAATAATCTTCGAAAAGTAATATACGAATGAATAATCGAATTTTTCCGTCGGAGAATAGCAGTTCATACTTTAACTAATTTTAGGATTCCAATACCGGATTCTCATTTCAACAGGGAATCCGTTTACTGGATGCTCTCAAGGAGAGCTAATAAAGTTTTACATGTACGTGTCTTTAACCTGGATCCCTTCTTGTGTCGCACAGTTACCACAGTTTCAGCAATGCTTTCAGGATTGTATTTGCATTTTGACGGGATGGGATACAGGCAACGGGATGCGAATAAAGCCTTGTCGAACGTGCACTTACATATTATGACGTGAAAGAAGAAATCAGCGAAAAGATAGAGTGGCAACGACGAAAGGAGGAAGAAGTAAATTAAGAGACTCGGCAAAGAATGGGAGAATTCCGTTGGTATAAGTCGCATCAATGCTTGGATTGATGTCGCTGCAATTCGAATTTTCTCTGAACGAATTAACTTTGGTATAAAAATCATAATTGCGTGGACTTAATTAAATTGCTTTTATTGGTAGAATTTTAAAGGAACTTTTATAATTTTACTCTTTTATAAAACGCCATTTTCTTTAAAATATGGTAATTGCAATTTTTTATGAAATATCTTATAATTTACTTTATAAAAGAAGAGATAAGATACATTAAATCTTGAAATTATTTTATTATTATAATAGAAGAATTAATGGGTTTTCTGAAATTCAAAAGACTAATTTCAAAATACAGTATTTACAAACAATATTATTTTTAGTGTACTTGTACTTTTAAATAGCGGCGAAAAGGAAATATTAAAAATTATTATTTAAAATTCAATCAGTAATTAATAGTAAAATCTAATACAGCTTATAAATAATTTGGAACGGAAAATAGTTTTCATTATTCTCATCAGCTAAACAATATTGAATTTATATAATACTATGGAATAATACAATTATAGAATTTTAATGTATGTTCCAAACAAGAACGCGTACATTTATTTGAATATTGATGATTCAATTTATTTTTCAATAAAATTATTTCAATCTTGTAAATATATTTTTAAATAACTGAAAATTAAGTAATTAATATTTATCTACGTATATTCTCGTTATACAAAGTAAAAGTAAATATAAAAATATTTAAGGTGGTTAGATTTTTATAGTATCAAGTGAACAATTATTATTCTTAAAAATTATAGACCAAAATAAAAAGAATAAATGAGCTATTGGTGCTATAATTATACACTAAATTTCTAATCACAACTTATACATTATTCCAACCATTTCTTTTACCTCATACTCAGCAAAATATTTAAAACGTAATCGTTGATAAATACAGTGACTCGCAACCTCTTGGAATCAAGAGACTTATAAAAAGTTTCTAGTGGTGGATTATGTTGACACGCTTGTCTGTAATATAATTAGCGTGCAAGAAATTTTGCGGTTATTCGTGTATGTGAATAGATATTGCCGTTCCATTTATAAACACCAATACGATAATATTTATATTGCGGTTACTCATTTTATATATTAGGCCTAATAATGTAATAGTTTAAGATGCAAAATATTCTTCTCATAGTGAAATAAACTTAATGATATATTTCCTTAAATTGCGGAAATTTTTTTTAATAGATTCAGCGTATAATAAGATGTTTCATTATATTTTTATTTTAACTTTTGATAAAATTTTTATCCTGAACCTCATAAAATTTTACTTATAATAATTTTAAAATACAGTGAATAAAAAAAGTAATTATTTATTTTTATTTTAACATTGTAAAGTATATATATAAAGAAAAGTTGGCTTAAAGAGGAAATTGTACGTAATAATATTTCTGAAATTATATGTAATTAAATCCTGAAACATAAAATTTTAATTTCTTAACGAATTGAATTAAAATTAAAAATACAAATTAAAAAAACAAATTAAAATCGTATTCAATTTTATAAATACTAAAAAAAAATAATCGTATTGCAAAAAAACGCTATTTACATCACGGACTAAATATTCGAGAAAGTACAAATTAAAGACTAGTAGTATCAAACCAATCAATCATAATAATTTGTTTAAATTTTAAAAATAAAGCTTATTGAACTAATAAATTTGATACCTGTAAGCTTTGCCAATATATTATAAAGATTTTTAAAACATATTAAAATACGTAAGTTATAGTAATTTTGAATTTGATAAAAGTTAAAAATTATATTTTAATAAAGTAAATAACATTTTAACTATAATACAGTAACTAAATTGAAAAAATGTGAGATGAATAAAAAAATTTGATTAACAATTTTTCAATAATAATTTTCTTTCATTATCGTTAAAAAATAGTTGTTAATACTATCTGTCATATCTTTGGAGATATTATATTATTTTATTTCTTAAACATACATTTTTTAAATGTTATATTTTATTTTAATATTCGCATTATTGTGTTTATTTATTTAATATATTATTTAAAAGCACAAAATAGTTTGGAATTTATTTAATGAAATAATCTTTATCCATATATAAGTACATATAATTTTACTGCGGAATACATAAATTGCAATTTTTAAATGCAGAGTCCAAAGACATGAAGCTTAATTTTGATTACTATATAATATGCATCTCAATGATCGCTGCAACTATATTATAGATATATGATCCATTATTATTGTTAATAACAAATATTGTTAATAATAATAGTAAAGAAATATTTAAATTTCTAAAATTTTCATTAGATTATGAATTATTAGCAATGTTGAATGTTGATATATTGTAATATAATTAATATTTTGTAAAAGTATTTTTTATTGGCTGATTTTTAGAAATACAGTCTGAAATTATTGAACTTAGAAAAATTTCGATTTCCCGGCTTGTAAAAAATAAACTATTCCAAACAGCTTTTAAATAAGAAAGATTTTCCAATATGGAAATTACAGAGCTTCGAAAAAGATATAGACAAAAAAGATAAGTAATATACTTTGATATAGTTCTGAGCTAATATTTTTGCTTCTCTTTTTCCTTTTCTCTTTCTTTATTTCACACTTTAAGTACTTTTCTCAAATTTTTTATTGCGCTTTTTATATCTTTCTAGATCGAAATAGCGTTACACGAGTGTAATTTCCTTGGTGCATCTCTTTTTGTTTTACGTATATAATATTATAATTTAAAAAGAGCAATCTCTCATTATATGTATATATACATATATTGATAATCGATTTTTTCCATATGCAGTATATTCTTTATGTAGTATATAATATTTATATATGATGTAATTCCTTTAAAATTTATAAGTAACGAATCAAATTAACTCTAAGTTTGCTATAATATAAATGTTTATTACACTTGTAGCACGTTTATGAATATAAGCTAAGAGATAAGACTTATGTTCGAAAAACACTATAAATTTAATGAGGATAAACTCTCGATTTAGATGCAACTAGTATAAAATTACAGGTACTAGCTGGTCATTTTTTGATTGTTTTATTGTACATAATCTTACTGAGAATCTACTAACATGAGATTTTCGATGAGTGGTAATGTCAATCATATCTTTACTTTTGTAGAAAATTAGTGTGAGTTATTAAGAAATTATTAAAGTGTAATTTGCATTTCATTACATATAATTATCTTTAAAATTATTTAATTCATGTGCGCATTCTATATTTAACTAGTGGTAAGATCTCCGTTTACCGACAATTACATTTAAGAGCTTACAATATTTTGTCTCATTTTCGACAATAACTGCACAAATCATACTTTAACTTTATCAGTGACCAGTAAATACTATATATTTTGATATTAGTATTTAAAAAAAAATACTTAACAAATATTTCTTTTAGAATATATAATTTTACATTATATTATAACACGGTAACTTGTTATAATACAGTATAAATATTAATATTAATGATTTTTTAATACATACTATTATTTTAATAAAGTCAATCTTATAATTATATGTATATTATATTAATCTTTAAAATCCGTTTTCTTATGTTTCTAATTTTTCTATAATGTATATATGTATAAATATATATAAAAAAAATATATATATATATATCCAACATAAAATAATATATGTAAGCAATATATCTCGTGTAGTTTAAAAATTTATGAATCTTAAGGAAAATATCACCTTCTTCGGTTTTTAAAAGTGATTAACTAATATTTTAATAATAATTAATATTATTAAAAGAAATTTTATAATAAATGAATTTATAGTTCATTTTATAGTATCACATATTATTATATGCAAATAAAGTGAAAGAATTATTAAGCTTATTTTCTACGTAATACGTAACACGGAATTGAGCTAGAGTTACTTGCGTGTCAGAGTAATTATTCGCAATAAGAAAGCCTATATGTTTAATACTGCCTACTGGACATTATTTAAAATATTAATGAATTATGGATCTCATAAGTATCAGTTTTTTATTATTTAATACGGAATCAAAGGGGATTTTCACTTTAAAGAAATTATAATTGTTGGATTTCAGTATTCAAACAGTATATTACGCATATTGTTTGTTGCTCTTTGTGTGATATTAATCCTTCTTATACTTGTATAATATTTGTTAAAAGTTGATTAAAAATTGATGTGTTTTTAAAATATATCTTTATTAGAAAACAGTATATTTAAATTCTTTTGAAATCAATGCAACAATTATTTCTGTAATTATTTCTTATAATTTTAGTTTTTGACAAATAGTATATTATAATACATATTCATTGTATATGATAATACATGCTTTTAGAGTTTCTTTTTTATGTATTATCAAGTACACGCAGCTATTTACTTGCCCTCGTTGACACCTTCTCGTTTCAGTTTAATCCGGTTCTCTGTCTAATACTGTATTTTCTGTGACGGCTGAGTTTATGAGACTGAAATTTCAGGTATTAGCAATATTTTTTATATACTTATTTATAAAAAAATGCGAGGGTTATAATTATAATCGTAACGATTCAAATTATTGTTAATTGAAATAACTTTACACTAATAATAATATTTTACGCATATAAAGAGATCTAATAAAATTAAAAAAAATTATTTTTTTGTCTATTTGTTAATATATCTCATTACATAATATTAGAAAAATCCTCTGCGTTTATGTTTCTAATTCTGTTGCACAGTAATTACAAATTATTAGAATAATTTTTATTTAACATTTTTCAATAATTAAAGAAATATTTTAATTTACACTGGAAATTTTATTTCTATTCACTGAGAGTTATCATCAATCAAATTTAGTTCGAAAGCCCATAATATTATAAAAGTAAGGTATCTTAATCTTAATACTGATAGTGTACCTTGTAAATTCAAGGAAAATTTTTTAATAGTTATTAATTATACTTTAATGCACAAAATTTTTAAGAATTTATCTATGGCATAATTTTTGAGATGAATATTAATTCAATATGGAATTTTAGATAAAAAATTTAACTTTCACGAAAAAAGGTAAACATTGTAGTTTCTATTATTATAGATCTTTTTCAGGGTATTACTCTCGTAAAAAATATAATTGATATAAATATGTAATCAGAATGGATTAAATATATTTCATTTAAATAAATTTGATTTTATTTAGCCTTTTTTATTTATTAAATCTATATTATTTACTGCAGTTGCATTTTTTTTTAATTCTAGAATTGTTTACTTTAAAATTTTTTATCTCTACTGTCTCACAGTTGCTTGTTTTTTTTTATAAGCGTTATTAATTTCTTACAATTTTCAGTTGAATTTTTAAAAATAATTTCATATACACGTTATCATCAACCTACAGATATCAATTTGTAAGTTGTACGCCATCATTAAGTAGCTGATATAATTTTTAAAAATAAAATAAAAATAATCTTATAATAATTTAGCTGTCGTGAGATAATAAAGATAGAGAATTATGCTCGCACCAAATGACTTATATTGGCCATATCCCTCAAACACTAGGTTTGCCTAGAACTATTCTTGACGAATTGAAAGTGCTTATGATGGCGGAATATGAACAACGGATGCGACTTGACGAGGTTAATAAGCAGATGTATTGAAAATCTTATATAATTATTGAAACATAATGAAAAATGAGCTACGTATTGGTTATATGTACGATAATGCTAGTTTTCTTTTTTAGTCGATCGCAACAGATATAGCGATGTCTTCTAGCAAACCTTTTTAAGACCACGATACTACCACGTAATCCTACAGAGTTAAATGAAAGTGAAAAAAACTCCTGTAGAAGAGTAAGATGATCATTTCTTCGAGTTGAAATGTTTTAAGCAATAAACTCAATAAATTAAAGTAAAATTCCTTGATGACATTGACCAAACTACGTAGAACTTCTTCTTGGTTATTTCTTTTTTAAATCTATAAGAGAGGATTTCAAAACTTAAATGAATGAGGTAATAAATAGTTCAAATTTATAATATTTAAAAACTATCGAAGTTAAGTTGAAGCTTCTGTGAGTGAAAATACGTTAACCAACATCACAAAATACAATTATTGAAATTTGGTCTCGTATTTACCTTCATTTTCAAATATATATAGACTATACAGATTGCAATCTGCTGCTGTAAAAGTGAAAAGAACACGGCTGCTCAAGAGCGCTCTATTTTTGAACATAAGTCTTTCTCGAAATTATTATTTAAGAGCATATTTAAGATTTGAGAGCAAAAACCAGTGTCAAAAGTAAGGTCTATCATTAGTTCTTTCTATCGCCCATTCACATTATCTTCCCTGGACAAAATCTTTACGATTGATGGGAAAACCTGGAGAATTAAATTCCGAATTTCGGCAAATTTAAATTATAAAAAGTTTTATTTAATTATATTCTTATTTAAACATTGAACGTCTGATATCAAATTCTGTAGGTATTATTATATTTGCATAAATGCTTTACGGCAGTTCATTCATCGAGTAATTTTTCTTCCAAATGTTAAATTTGAAATTTGTAATTCGAAAGCGTGCGTTCTCACTGAATTAAACGTGACTCAACTTTCAAAGTTTTTCGAAATAGCTTCTATGTCTTTTAGAAGAATCAAAAGTTCAAGCTTTATGTATTTCGAAGTCTTGGTAGAATTAGTTTCAATTTCTTCTTCGATGATCTTTAATACTCTTTCATATACATAAATTTCAGGCTGACTTCTACATTTCATGGGTTGAAATAGCAAATAGTATTTAAAGTCAAATGGTAATTAACCTTTTCCACGTTTACCATTTTAAGTGATCTTAAATTTAAATTCAATTCTCATTTATTTATGATTATATATATATATATATATATATATATATTAATTAAAAATAGATATAATTGATTATACATCAATTATTGTGAGTCAAAATCAAAATATCCTGCAATAATTAGTAATAATTTTATTATTTTTGTATAGTAAATTGTATACTTCTCATTAAAACTGTTTGAATATTAGATGACATTAATTTTCTGTTAGAAACTACGTAAGCTTATTTTTATTTCATATTATCGCCTAATACAATAAAATGAAGTAATTATAATGAAGTTGCACGTGTCACAATACTGTATACTTTACTTGTTACCTATGAGAACATGTGAGCAGTATCCGAAAGTATGTGCGTAAATTTTGTTAAAGTCTTTGTAAATTTAAAAAAAACACTATCAAACTTAACATGAGGGGCATTTCAAATAATATTTAATCAGTAAAATATTGAATATTTAAAGTTGTGTTGAAAATTTCTTTGAAAACAAACCGATTTTTAAATATATGTTAATGAACTTCAATAATTAGGCCGCTGATTAGATCTTAATCACTATGAAAAATGTTCCTTTCTATGTAAGAAACTAAATATATTTTCAATGTTCTTATAACTTAGAAAACAAGATAAAATACTTCGAAAATATTTTTTAATGACTGCAATTAAATCCATAGTCTGAAATGTTTATTATAAGATTTTTCATATAATAATTCATGTCCTTCATGATAAACATGGCGCCTATATCTCTTCAAGACATTAAAACCCTTGAAATTTACAACCATTTGTGTATCTATAGTATCTATATTCTTTTTTTTTAATTCAATAATATATAATTGTCTATATATATTTAAAGTAGTAAATACAGTTTACAAGTTTTAAAAATAATTTATTTTAGATTACGTTAATCTAGTCATAGAATGGAAGGATAATAGGTGTTTCGTTTTGTTTGTTTTGAATTTTTAATATTTGATATTAATTTGTGAAATTAAACTCTAAAATATTTTTTGAGAATGAGAATGCATCACATAATGTACACGATCCTTTTCTGACACTTAAAAATTATTTTTAGTTATTATTTATAAATATATAATTACTTTATAGTTAATTTTATTGTTATAAATTTTGCTCAATAATTAGAATAAGTATTATTTTTTAAATTACACAAAGCATCTTTATTTCACGTAGTAATAGATAAAATTATCATTAAAAAATTTTCTGATAACTTTTTTACACATGAATTGAAAAAATAATTTTATTCAATTGTAATAAAAATAAAATTTTTGTACTTATTTAAAATTAATTTTTAAAATAACACACATACACATACACATATATACGTTAATGTCATGTTATATTGTTATTAAGGTCGAAATTATGATAACAATCAATAACAATAAACAATAATAATTAAGTAAATCTATTAAGCAAATGTACGAACAATAACATTGAAATTATTTTTATTAGATCATTAAAATATCCAACTATTTCAAGAAATTTCGAAAATTTGAATTCTTAGTGATAATTACAACTATTCTTTTTACTTTAAGTCTGTCAATGTATTTTTGAAAAATTTCAACTTTTCTATAATGCCTCTAGGACTGCACATAAAAATTTTATTATTTTCAAAACTCTTGTTAATAGCAGAATACCTCGATGAAAGCCAACCGTAAATACTTTAAATACTTTCTTTTACTCATTTTTTGGAGAATTTATTTTGTTACAGAATAATAACCAACTTTTAATTACCTATTATATTTATATTTCAAATTGTAAGTAGAATTTTTTGAAATAAAAATGTCTCTTTATTCAGTATAAATTTACGTAATGATTATATAAAAAAATGATCAACACTGAATAAAAAATTTGAACTTTTAATAATTAATTTGAGAAATTTTCTAAAACAGCTGATTGTTATTTCAATCTTGCTATTTTAATTTATGGAAACATCTACTCTGACATCTGTCTTGACTAAACTTTTACAGATATTTGTATATAGAAATTTTGTAAAATAAGTTAATTTTAGAAAATTAAAACTAATATTATAATTTTAGAGGAATAAATAAAATATCTATGTTATAAGTCTATTTAAATAGTTCTTTTAAATTGTATGATTTATTTAGTAAATGTGAATTGACGATAATCTATACATTATAAAATATTTTATTTGTGCATAGAACATAGTAAAAATAATTGCGAAGAATTTTTTAATATTATATACTGGATAAAATATTTTCACGAGTTTTCTAATATAAAGTTATTGTTTCATTATTCATATTAGTTCAAAGCAGAATCCAAAATATTAACACTTCAAGAAAGAAGACAATGTTATTTTTGAAACTTCGTGTACAATTTAGCAAGAGTATCTAATTCAGGAAACGTTAAGAATAAAACCAATAATCTTTCGTTTGCAAGTGAATTTTATGATGGTATTTGAATAAAATGTTATCAATTTTTCACCATTATTTACGCCGATGGAAAACGAAGAAAAAATCATTTAATTAAAAATCATTCCTATAATTACTTAAATATGATGTATTAATCAACGCAATCTATAATACAAACTTAAATACAATTTAATAATCCTCTAGTATTGACTTTTATTGCGGATATCTTTACACTATTCATCTAACATATGTGTAACTGACTACGCGCTTATGTTGTTTCCTTTTAAAACTACTTAGTGTAGATCAGGCTTGGGACTTGAGATATTATAGCAAGAGCGTGCTTGCCAATTAAGGAGATAGTAAAGTGTATAAAGTGTACACTAATAAATTGAATAAATATAACGTTAAAAGTTTTTAATGTCAGAAAAGTAACTCAGCTTTTTTACTCGTTAATAATCCTAGAAAAATCAATAGAGCAGTTCTGCAAAATACCGATTATACTTGATTTTTTTAATAATTATCGGAGAAATATTTATAAAATACCGTATCGAATTATACATAATGATACGGAAATTTATAAAATTAAGATACATTTTACAATTAAAATTTTTTCTCGAATATTTTCATTTTTCAATAGCATTTTATGTTCAATATATGATTATAAATTAATAGATATATATATACTGAATATAATTCATTAATGGTTTTCAAATAATTAAAAGGGTGTAAGAATAAAATTTTTATTCTTATGTGCCGATATATAAGTTTTGGTTTATTTTATGCAATAAATAATTTTTTTTAATCATTAAAATAAAACATTTGTAAGAACGAAAGTTCATATTAAAATTTTTTTCGTAAAAATTTCTTTTACTATTGTTGATTAATAATGATCTTGAAATCGCAATATTAAGAAATTGGAAATTGAAAATTTAAACGAATATCTGAATATTACTTATTTATTGCAGACACTTTAAACTTGAGGCAGAAATTGCATCCATGACGTGGAAAGTACACTGGGAAGATGTGATTGTCGTTCCAAGCTCAAAATTCAAAGCCGGTTCCTTGTATTCGCTAGCACCTAATAAACAACGCGGAAGTCAGACGGTAAATTTCAGTTTTACTAACAAATTTCATTATTATTATTATTTATAATAAAATCTTACGAATAAAACTTGATTGACATTCCTATAATTAAAACTTTTTTATTTTACGTTTGAAGAAAGCAGTCTACACTTATTCAACTACAATTATTATTTCTCTGAAATGCTTGACTAAAGTATTTTTTGTAAAATATCAAAAATACTTGAGAAGAATAAAAAATAATTTAAAATTAAATTACAGTATTACAAAATTTTATTATTTATCTAATTTCACTGGTAGCTACTTGGAAGAATAAGAGTTTTACTATTCTTCTTATCAAGAAATCTTTCTGAAATATCAGATTTTTTTTCATCTTGATCATATCATCAACAGAAACTTCCATATCGAAAAATTAATATTTTCTTTCAATAAAAATTTTATAATAATTTTATAATAATTTATACTGTTTAATTTTTTTCTTAAATATCTGTTAGTTTTTGTAACAACAGTGTACTCATTATTAATGGATAGTTGAACTTTCTAAAAGTAATTTCATGTTTAAATTTAAGATAATCTCGTAATTTAATTTTCTAAATAATTTATTTTTATATTTTATTTGTAATATTAATTTCTTCAAAATAAACTACTATTTTTAGTAAATAATAGTATATATTTTATAAAGAAATTAATAAAAAATAAAGAATATCGTTTAAATATTGAATTAGTCAACACTGTAAAAAGTTTTATAATTACAAAAAATGTTTTAATTATAAATTAATTACAAATAATAATTAATTACAAAAAGATTTTTATCTGATTATGAGCTTGTTTCACTGCACACGGAAGTTCTTGCTTTTTTTATTAATTATAATCAGTTTTCTTTTTATCATTTCATTAATTTAATACAAATTCTAAAAATATTGTAATTTACTCCTTGCATTAATTTACTACCTCTATCTCTTATCTTTTATCTTTAAATTTTTCTATTAATCTGATCTAGAGTTCAAATTCTTACATACGTACATAGAAATATTTGCAGTTACTTCGAACACATGTACAAGTTTCTAAGAAAGCAATAGAAAATGTTTGTGTCATAAAACAGACTTAATATCTTTCCTTCCAACGCGATACATAAATTTAATAGTGTCATCTTTCTCATATTTACTTTTGTTTCATCTTTCTCCTTCTACCTCTTTACTTCTGTTCCATAAGGATGTATTTCTGTTCAAGTTATCTCTTTCAGACAAATGGAGTCTCCCATCTCTATTATGTCTACACGTGTACATCTTCACGTTAGTTTTTCATAAAAATGTCATTTCGTCGATTTTCTATCGTTTTTTTCAGAGCATATATTCGGAAGACAACATGAGTCTACCTGGTGGAGTGGACAGAAGCTCTTTCGTCCCTACAGGAATATATAAGGTTAGTCGATCGCTATTTGAATTTTTTATTTTACTTCTTTTATCTTTACGTATAATTTGCTGTCTTCAAATTTGAGATAAGAGAGCAGCTTATTTGTGCTCTTATGAAAAAAATTAATTTAATTCTACTCTCCAAGATTCTGCAATAAATATAAATTTTAATTTGTACATATTTTTTTTTTATGCAAATGAAAAATTGAATATATATTAATGATTATTTATATATATATATATATATATATATATATATATAATCAAGGTGACAACAAAAGATTAGTAATCAAATTCACTGCATAGTCACAAAATTCTACTACTGGCGTGAAAAAGAAAGTTTATTATTTATTTATTATTCATTTATTTTTACTAATTTTTAGCACTATACATTTTATGTAGCACACAAGTGTAAATCGTATAAATTTTATAAATTAAGTATCAATTTCATAATTGTGTCTGTTTATATGGAAAACATTTTTTAATTTAAGAGAAA
Source organism: Platyscapa corneri (assembly GCA_018907185.1). Taxonomy (NCBI): domain Eukaryota; kingdom Metazoa; phylum Arthropoda; class Insecta; order Hymenoptera; family Agaonidae; genus Platyscapa; species Platyscapa corneri. The sequence continues at coordinate 5,163,706 of JACCHW010000011.1, read as the reverse complement.
AATAATGAGAATTTAAATTAATGCATAAGATCTTATAAAGTATATTATTCAAATATTTTATATGCTTTGAAAAATGATTCAGTCTTAAAATTTTCTTAGCATAAGAAACTTATTATTTTCGATGAAATGATAATTAATATACTTGAATATTAACTTGTTTCAGTTACTTATCGAATGAAATTTCTAAAATATATATAGGATATAAACGATACAGTTACTATTAATCAATTGTATGTTTGCACTTTTGAAACTCTTTAATTCACACAGAATTATCTTTATAAAACTTTTACAAAAATACTGAAAATTTACAAAGAACATGAAAATTTGTTCTTAAAACGTAAACATTACATTATATAAATCTATTAAATCAAATATATCGTATTTTAATATATACTTGTTTTAAATGTTACAGAATTCAAAAATTGTAATCAGGCCTATTCCCAGGAACAAGGTTGATATTTCACGCCCTTTACTACTAGAATTAAAACGGGTAAGAATAATCCACCTTCATTTTACCAAATCTGTATTTGCAGTACCAGCTTATATTTTCTTTTTATTTATATGGCATTAATTTCTCACTATTTGCATTTAGCAGAATTTTAACACTTTTCTCTTATGTACTGAAAGAACAATATTTTACTTATTATTCCCTCGATGATCCTAGCTAATGCAATTTGATAATGTATTGTTTTAATATTCCGATGAAATAATAATTACATCTAGTACTTTTTCACGAAGTATCGATTAATAATTCAATCAAGCAAGTAATTTAGTTAAAGGGCAAAAAATAAAAAATTCCTGAAATTTTTCATTAATGTATTAATGAAGATAAATTTTAATATTATTAAATGCAAAATAGTGTTTTTATAAACAAATCTATATTATGAAAAAGTATTCACCTTGAATTTAGCCGCCGAAGACTTTTTAATCTGTAATTTATTATAGTTTCATGATTGAAAACGATGGACATAATTTTAAGCGATTCGCAACTAACCAACTCCTTATGGCTTAGGCTTTCTTTAAAATTTCTTTCAATATGACTGCTAGACTTCAAAAGATTCGCATGTGAAGTGAGAACTGATTGTCGGTTGTATGGTGGTGTGGTGACTGTCGCAGATGAAGGATCTCCAGCACGATCATTTGGTGAGATTTTATGGAGCCTGCGTCGAGCCGCCGCACTGCTGTCTACTCACCGAATACTGTCCCAGAGGTTCACTTCAGGTTTGCTTTCGTAGTTTTTTTCTAATTTCCTCTGTGTTCATTCATAAATAATAAATAAAACGATTTATACTAAATTTACTTAGGATTGGAGAATGTATACTTTAAAAATGATTAGAAATAAATGGAAATTATATTCTTACCTTGATGATGTTATTCAAGTCGAATAGTAAACAATAATAAGTTTCATGAGACACTAAATATTAATGCTTTTACTGCAGTAACATCACGAAGCATAAAGTTTCAAGCAAATACGAAATATTTTCTGCAAGTATATTTAATGCGATGTTTTCTAGTTGCTCGCTGTACAATACTATGTGTCGAATTTTATAGAAATTCGTAAATGCCATTAAAGATTCATTCAAGATAAATTTTTAGAATTAGAAGACAATGAAATATTTTCGCGTGTATAAAAGGCTACTGAATAAGATCTCCACGAACCGCGATGCATTATACTTATTAATTTTCAACTTGTATTTGATACGAATTTTAAAATAAAGCCTTACAAACTTCAATTTGATTAAAATGAATTTTTAAAATAATTGCTTTGAAAATAGTGCAGCTACAAATATGTGGCTTTTATAATGTATTAAGGATAATTATATTATGATATCCTTATTATCTGAAGATGAAATTTTTATTTTCTACGTGTTTCATTCTAATTTAATTAACGATCTAATCATAAGGTTCATCTATCGATAAATATCAACGCTAAAAATGAAAAAACTAACTTGTTCCACTTTTAAGTGAAAATTTACTTTAGTGGTGCGATCCTAATCAAGTACTTAAAAATATGATATTATATTAGTAAATTGCAGTACTTTGTAATTGATTGTTTCTGAATGAAAAAAGATGTATTTAGAACAGCGTATTGATAAATAAAATTATCGGATATTTAAGAGCCTTATGTAAACATTTACAAAAGTCTAATTTCTATGATATCTATGTCAGTTATGTATCAATATCTGATATTTATTTCATTGCCTAATCTTGTAAAGAATACAAATATTTTATATACATAATAGAGTTCGTTGTCAGTGTTAATTTAAAAAAGGATTGTTTTTTAAAATAAAAAAATAAAATATATAATTTAAATAGCTAACATAAATGATTTATTATACAATTTTTCTTATAAATTATAAAGAAAAATAATTTTATTAAAAAAGGGCTAAGGGATTAGATGTAAAGAATTTCTTACAATGTAATGTCTCAATGTCAAATTAAAATTATCCGTTATAAGCCGAGTGGACGGTAGCACGTCAAAATTGATCTCAGCTAATAAAGAAAAAGAAAGAGAGAGCATTGTTAAGAAATAAAACGTTCAAGAACTTAGAAACTTGTAGTAGTGGATTGTAAGTTATTAAGAGATTATTTTTAATACTGGGTGATCCCACGTAAATGTATGTGACGCATATATTCTTTTGTATAATTCCTGTTTTATTGTATTTATTTTTTATTGTATTATTAAAAAAAAGATTTAAAAAAAGCTAAATAAAGATATGTATGAAATCAGTGATTAATATTGATAAACGAAAAATAAAATAGAACAGTCTCTTTATATTGGTCAATATTTATCTAATTTATTAAAATATTTCAATTCAGCAATGTGATTAGTAGTATGCGATAGTAACTCAAACATAGTAGAATTTCTAAGGCAAATAATTAGCCTAAAATTGAAACAATAGCATTCTTCATTTCATAATTAATCTCATAAAACCTTAAACAATCAGAAGCTAGTGGTTATTCAAACAATTAAGCTCAACCGCTTCTTTAATGAAAGCTCAAAATTTCATATTGCAACATTGTTAATCCTTCAACTCTACATCTCCGTTTATATCAATTTCCTTCATTTCCCTCTTCCATTTGGACAATTATTTCACGTGCTGCTGGGAAAATGTCTCCTTAACCACACTGCCCTTTTTCGCGCTCATTTTACTCAATATCTTATTCAGACGCTTTTCCTCAGGACATCCTAGAGAACGAGCAGATGAAGCTCGACAGAGTCTTTCGGGGCTCACTCATACACGACATAGTTCGCGGCATGGGCTATCTGCACGCCTCGGAGATACGGAGCCACGGAAATCTTAAATCGACGAACTGCCTCGTGGATTCGAGATTCGTACTAAAGATCGCAGACTTTGGACTACATGAGCTCCGGAAACCGCATCCTCTCGATCCGAACGAAGATGCCAATAGCTACGCTTACTGGAGAAGTAAGTGAATATTAGTGAAAAACGTAGTTACGCAGATTCTTTGGCTTATTTCAAATGAATACTAGAAATATTTAACATTGAATAAAGTACATGTAACTGCATGTTGCAAATATCCGCAAAACCAGAGATATCCTATAAGCTGGTAAAATCTACATTGTTAAAAGACCTCATTAAAATATACAATGTGAATATAATTAATTATTTTCAAATTGTAACGACTATTATTATTACATTTATTAACTGATTAACGTTTGGATAAGTAACGGGAAAAAGAATAAGTAATTATTTGGTTACAACCATTTATACAACTTTTTTTATCAATGTACTTCTTCCAATTAGAGGATTTCTTCTACGCCAAGAATTACCCGTCAAAGTTCTTGAGCAAATTATTCTCGACATTTCAAAATAAAAATGTTTCTACTATCGAATATATACTCTAAGTACGCACATTTAATACAAATTTAGAAATTCTAAGTTTGTTTCACTTATGAAAATAGAGGTTAAATAGATAGCAAGACAAGCCGTTGGGCATTCGATGTTTCCATTATATATTCAATATATCAAGATGTAAGACATGATTTGTGCAAAACTTCTTAATATTTTTTGATAAGTATTTAAAATTGATTATCACGCTTACTTTTATATTACTTGTGATTTTCTGCATAAGAATTAATCATTGTATTGTACAAATTCTTATTTTTATATCATCGAAACAGCCTTTAATACTTTGGTATTGGTTTATTTAGTATTTGTTTTTCTTATAATTACTTGTATATCGCGGCTTATTTCTTTGCATCAAAATTTAATATTTTCTTTTCATAACGATTTTTGTTAAGAATTACTAATTATAATAGTTAGTAATAACATATTTTTTCCTCAAAAAAAAAAAAAAAAATTCATACTTATATAAACTCTGATTTATATTAATATTACGACTGCTAATTGAAATTTAGATTTTTTTTGCTAAAATGTATACAAATAATTTAAACATTATTAACTACGTTAATAGAAAAGAATTACCTAAAATATAATTGTAAATAGTGATAAAGTAATTTTTCAATTTTTTAAAACTACATCAATTTATGTCATATTAGTAAATTGTTTAAAGATATTACCAGTAAAAGAAAATTATGAAACCTGTTGAATATGTAGATTCAAAGCATTAACGAAGATAGATATCTGTTTGACCTGATTTAAAAACATTTCAATTAATGTAAAACTAAAAGTATGAATATATCTTTAAATGTGATTTTCTTCAAAAACATTTTCCTGAACTTAAATTTTTTTGAAACGACATCATAACCATGGGCATTTAAAATAAAATTTATTATTATAGAAATTAAAAAGATAAAAGCTATATAAATATATATCAAAATCGATAACTATTCTCAAATTTAAGTTTTAATTTATTAGAACTTATCACTTTAAAGATTTTTTTATTTCGGATTTATTAATATTTTTAAAGAAATAATAACTAAAAAAGGCTTACAGATGATTTTATTTTTTAAGAATAACATTTTTATTAATAGTTTATTTTTTAGATAATTTATTTTTATTTTTCTAGAAAGACTTATATTTTTATACTTAATTTGTTAAAAAGAAAACATGAGTAGTATAGGAAATTTATCAATGAAATATTTAATGCAACTATTTCTAAATGCTTTATAATAATACAAATGAAATATTTAATTTAATAATTACAAATGATTGGTATAAGTATGCAAGTAAACAAAATCTTTTATTATGATGTGAAACAAAATACAATTAATTTATAAAGATCAAATGCTTTTAATAACATTCTTTTGTGTAAAAAATAATCTTTAAATAAATTTACTAATTTAGAATAAATTTTATTTTAAAATATTTTACATACAATGTGATAAACCTACATAATATATAAATAAATAAATGACTATTTAAATAGGAAAGTTTGTAATTGTTTAAAAAATTATTTATACTTTTATAAAATGAATTTATTATTTTTATTTATAAAAATTTCAATTTTTAAGAAAAATGTTTTAATATCCTAAGATTTATTTTTAAGATTTACTTAGGATTATTAGCAAAGTTTCTACAAGATACAATCGGACTTTAAACTTCTAGTTTCATTTTTATTTCTGTTTAAGGTCGTAAAAAGAAATCACAATTTTTTATTTTATTTCAGTTTTGTTTAATACGTGATATTTAAACTATTTCTCATGGTTTGTTTTTTCTATACTTTAAAACGACATATATTTTTACTAAAACTTAATACTTGACTGCTAAATAATGATTATTTGTTTTATAATGTATTAACGAAATATAATTAATTTATCATTATGCATTTTGTCTAATTAATATTTTAAACTATTAAATCTTGGGTTATTGTGCTTACTATTATATATATATATATATATATATATATATATATATATATATATTTGAATATAGTGTATAAAAAATATTAAAGTAAGAAAGAATGTGATTAAGAAAAAAAAAATCAACAATTTTTAATAAGTTTCTAAAATACCTCGTGTTTCAGCTCTGTAATTACAAAAATAGAATATTCTATGTTCGAAATATGATAAATAGAATATTCGTAAACATTCTTTAAAATAACTGCGTTATTATTTCTATTAATTTTATTTTCTTTATATATTTTTTGAAAAATTGGACATAATAAAAAAATTTCACCAAGTGGAAAAGAGTAGAATTAGGATCATGTTTGAAGACAGATTTTACAACAATAGTTTCTAGTAGTCGATCAATTCATTCTTTTTCTTTAAATATACGAGTGATAAAATATTCTAAATTTGTTATTTTAGAATTATAATTTACGAAATTTCTCTATATAACGAAGAAAAAAATCTTGTACTGATTATTAAATTAAAGCATAAACTTCGAACGAGGAAAAAATTACGTATCTCCTTAAAATATATCGTCTTAGAAATATATCGATAAATTTAAAAAAATATAAATCAAATTACCGATCGTCGAATTTTACGTTTCACTAATTGACTTTATAAAAACACTTATGCCATACAAACGTGTACACAATACGAAACAATCTGTCTGTCGCAAAATTACTCGTACATTTCCGAAGCGTTAAGAAGATATCGAGAGACATTACTAAATTATCGCTAAAATTCTATTGCGGTATATTGTTGAAATATAATAAAATAACGGATCTTTGTGAGAGAAACTGATGGTTATTCATCGGTTAATTTTCAGAACAGCTATGGACAGCTCCAGAGCTACTGAGAACTGAGCGCAGACCGGCAGAAGGTACGCAGAAAGGTGACGTCTATAGCTTCGCTATAATTGTCCACGAGATTGAGATGCGCCAGGGGCCATTTTTTTTGGGAAGCACAAACGATCTGTCTGCTAAGGGTGAGTCTCATTACTTCCTTTCTGTACCTCTGCCTCTTACTCTTTCTTTTTCTTGATCTCTAAGGTCATTTATTTCCCTTTTGTTATTATCCTTGACGGATGTGTTGAACGACAAGCTCTGTTGCACGTGCTTTGCATGCTAGTGACAAATCGAGAATGGAAGGAACCAATATTTCTTTCGCTTTTCCATAATACTTCATTCGCGAGAGCCACTTTCATATATTAGTTGCGAATGATGACTTTTTGTATCTATGTTGTATCGGAAATTTTTAAAAATATACGTGGATATGAGTTATTAATTCATAAAAAACGGACCTCATATATTAGCTATTAGATTTCAAATAAAACGGTTCAAAGAAAGTTATTAAATTTTAATGTGTTGGGCTTAATGGTCGATTTAATTAATTTTATGAGTAATTCGGCATTTTTATGAATTTTACTGTGTAATACATTAAAACATTTATGATAGGAAAATAAGGAGATAAATATATTAACTTAAGGAATATATTTATAAGATTTATTTGTCAAATTAAATGAAAAATTTTCTAAGTAGCATACATCAGATTTCATTAATAATTCGCTTAGCACCAATTTGTTTCAATTTTATTCAGAACTCTGACATTATTTTTTATCTTCGATTCCATTTATTTAGATGTATTATGTAACTACTAACTTGTCATTAAAATCCTGTATAATATACTTTTATTTTTCATTTTCACTACATATATATCCCATTTCATTCTGCGCGATTTTATTAGCCATTTAATAGTGAGGGGTATAAAGTTTTTGTTCTTTCTTTGAAGTTTCTTTGAAATCCTCACGATTTTCGGCTTTTATCGATCTAATTATTATCGAATACTTATATAAGCACATTATTTTCAAATGCTTCGAATTTAGTTTTTTGTTTTGTAAAATTTCTAGTTTCGCAATTACAATTAAGGAATTGATACTTATCGATATTTCACATATTTTCACCATTATAGTGATGAACAATGACCGATATTTAGATAATTTCTTTAAAAAATAAATTCCAAGTTTCATATTATTTTAATAAGTTATTTTATTCGTTTGAATAAGTTTAAAAATTTCTCTCAAGTGAAATTAAATAAGAGAAATGTATGCACTTTATCATATTTTAATTTGTTTTTTGAAAAAAATTGCCCTGAAAAATGATTTTCTCTTCTAATTTACTATATTCGTCATTAAAATACTATTAATTAAATAAATGTCTTTTCACTCTTAATTATATTAGAACTTAATAAATTTCCATTTTTTTTTATAAAACTATCATTGAATTGAAAGCAAATAATCACTGAATTACTTTGCTAAATTCCCAGTTTTTAATAATTTTTTTATTTTAAAAGTTAAATACTTTATTAATCGATTTGATAAAAATTACATTATTAATCTTCTATAATATTTTCTGTATTGGAGGTGAATATATTTAATCAAATATGAGAAAGAGCTTAACTATACACACATATAAAGAATATCTGCAATTATTGAAATAAATTTAATATTCTTTTGAAGATTAAAACGATAATTTTTTATCTTTATTTTATTTTGTTTCGTAAAATGTGATTTACAAATCAATGCTGCTGTTCTATATATAATTATTTAATTTAATAATTTAGTATTTAAAGTTTAATTATCTTTCGATTCGTTAATTTGAAATTCATTAAAATCTTTTATCAAATTATGTATTATATAGAAGTTTAGTAGTACAGAATATATCATTAGCTATTTTCATTTATCATTTATATATGTTAAGTGGTTAATCTTTACGTTTATTATGTTTACTAATAGTAAACATTTTTATTCTCCGGATTAACATATATTGCATCAAATTGGATTTATTTAAAATATTTATCTATAATGTTTATACTTAGATACACTTATTTAGTATAATTTTTGTTATATTGTGTCTATTTTTCATTTTGATGATTTATTTTAATGGTTTACTTTAATTTTATAGTTTTATCAAATATATACATAATTATATATATATATATACTTATAATTATTATTATTATATATATATATATTATATATATATCTCTTAAGTGTTATATTTTTGTAAAAATATATTCACTTTAACCAATATGATCATAGTAAGTTTCCACCACATCGAAAAATAGTTATTTGATTAAATTATACGATCGTATTTACATTTTTTTCATACAGATATCTGAACTTTTCCACTATAAGTTCATTAATCGATCACTGATTATTTATCACAGATATAATTCACTTTCATTTTCACTTCAATGCTCAAAACTGCTTACTTTTTGCAACTATCGTCCATGTTTCAAATCCTTACTCTCAAAAAGCAGTATAAGAATGCCCTGAAAATGATAACAGAAACATAAAACAGAAGTTTAATTTATTATTTGAATATATTGTTTTTTTTTAAAGACATTATTATGGAGGTGAATTACAAAAATCAGGATAGCATCATTAAAAAACTCATTTTTATATATTAATATACAAATATTAAACACACTGAATCTTAAATTTTTAAATTGTTTTAGATAACGATAGACGACAACATATTTTTATGAGTTTCGTGTTTTGTAATCACGTGACTTGCACTGTGAGGTTAATTCATTGAAATAAACTATTTTTAGTAGTAGAATAATAGAATATTAAACACCATCGTAGTAAGAATAATAAGAAAATTAATTATTTGCTAAACAAATATTGTTTCTTCTTTACCTTATAAATCAATTACATATTATAGGCAATTATATAAATATAAGAATACAGATTGATTTTTCAAACATATATATAACTATTAAAATTACAATATAATATAATTTTAACATTTTAAAATATTTAATTGTTTGTCTATTTTTAAATCCTAAATTTTAATTTAAAAATAGTTAAAGTAAATTTTATATTAAGGGGGTAAATAATTTTTGTCAATACCAACGTATTTGTTGTATGAGTCATTTCATATTCGATACAGGATAAAGATATTTTAACCATTATTCAAAGATTATAATGTAATATTATCTTGATATTATTCTTATTATTTTCAAATATTTTTATGATATTTTAGATTACCTAGTTATGATATTTTAGATACTCTAGTTTGGCTATTGGCAATTATAATTATATTTTATTCCTCATAATTAATGTACAAGACGTATCAGAAGTGCTTTTAGATTATTTTCGAGTTTCATTTTTTTATCATAACTTTTGTACAGGTTTATTAATGAAAAGAACATTAAGATTTCTACCTACTTTAATGTGTAAAACTTTATTGCAATATATATCAAATAAAACACCCCTGGGATGAGGTGCTACATAAAAAATCCCCTCTTTAAAGGTAATAAAAAGTGGGAAAATTGAGTAAGACAGTTGCTGACGACGTTATATTTTATGTTACGTCTTGTGCATATACATTTGTATATATAAATATATATATATATATATATATATATATATATTCGTACTTGTGGTCATATCTTGCTTTGCATACGAAAAATTCATGATACTTCATCAGTCTATGAATACTATGATGAAAAATTCCATTACTCACTGAAATACAGTTAAAGTAAAATATAGTACTTGTATATCTTAAGAATACACATATACATTACGTTCACGCAGTAGAAATAGTCTTATATTGCTGTACAGATTCAAATTTTTGTTAATTTCTACCGCCTCTTGCAAATCTTAAAATTTTAGATTCCTTTAAATTTGCTTGAATTATTTTCTGTTGTATTATTGTTAAAAGAAAGTCGAATGAAAAGTATTTCATTTGCATTTAATAACACATTATGAAATATTTATAAAACAATAAAACTAATTGAATTAAGAAAAAGTATATCCCAAGCCTAATTATGTATCTAAAAAATTTGTAAAAATATAATGAATAAATAAATAATAATGTATTGAATTTATAAAAAAATGTAATTAACATAAAAATTAAAATTTATATCTGTATAAAATATTTTTATGTAAAATATAACATCAAATGTAAATATTTTTAATTTTTAAATTCATCACTTATAACTTCGGACTAGTTATCATAAATTATAAATAAAATATTTTTATAATATAATTTTTTAATTTATGTATTATCGCATAATTGAAAAATTCAGAATTCATTTAAAAATTAGAAGAGTAAACATTGGAATTAATACCTATACTGTCTTTTTTATTCTTAACTTCACTCATGACAATTTTACCAGTTTTCATTACGCTTGTGCATATAAAAATCGAGAAACTTATTCATAAAACATAATAAGATTTAGACAATAAGAAATCAAGTTTGAAAAACATTTGTGATAATGAGACACTATTTTTAAATTAGTTGCAAAGTCATAACATTGGTATATTTTCTCTGTTGCATTTTAATTTATTTTTACTGCTGTAGAAGATTTCTGCTGGATTTTGTGCATACAATTGTATGTAGAAAGTTTTAGCGTATTTAGTATAACATAGGTTATAAAGTAATATGTTGCTTAAATGAATATTATTCACTCTTATGTCAATGGCAAAACTGTGGATATCTAAAGTTTAAATTAGAATATTATTTTATTTTGGCAAGCTTCCAATCTTTTAATGTTTGTGTCTTATCTTAGTTATTTTATTAGTATTTATTTTATTATCGTGTAAAAACATAATGCAACGAACGTTTTAAAAGATAAATTTAATGTATGATTTATTATTATCCATAATTATTTTATAACTTGATCAATTATATCTTAATAACAAAGAGATCTATATTTTAACAAAGTTTTTGACGAATCATTATTTTATATTTTTATTTGATAATTAAATTCATTGGTTTATGGAATGCAGTTTTTATTTAAAATACTCTACAATAACATTATTTTTAATAAATTTATGGATTTTTCAAATATTTGAAAAGGAAGGTTTGTGTTGTGTAATTTAAAATTTTCAAATTTTCTTCGTTAAACATATAAAATGTAGCATCAATAATTTAGACGTACTGAAGTACATATTCACACCCAAAAGTGCCGAGTCTTGTTCTCTTGCTTTTCAATCTATTGAAAAAGATTGAAGGATAAATATTTTAGTTTAGTTTTCAAATTGCGATAGTAAAAGAATTTTAAAAGTTGCTTCGAATTATTCCATCGTTTTTGTTGATGATATATAAAAAACTAGATTTGTCAGCAAATAATGAATTAAGGCCCGAAAACTAATCTTGATACAGTATCGGATTCCCTAATAAAACTAAATTCAAAAACTAACGTAAAAACTCGCACAAATGAGAAGAAATTTATTTATGAGGATGTCGAAGAGTGGAGTTTCAAGAACGTCTGTTTTTCGCATGAAATATCGAGTAAATAGTGCTAGCATTTCTGGCGCTAGAATGAAAAATTCGAATGTTTACTCGATTTGAATAAAAACAGCTTCAAGAAAAAGAATACTTTGACTAACAGAAAATACTAAAAATAAAGAATACTACTTTAAGCGTATCCTTTTTTTAACATTACTAATCTAAGCTGTAACTACGCACTTGTATTAATTATTAGTTCAGTGAGATTGACTCTTGATCATTTATATTTGAATTATATTTGTAGTTATTTCATACTGCCTTAATTAATATTGGATAAAATTTAATTGTAAGTTATAACTTAATAAAACATGAAAAAATAATAACCAAAGGAAACTAATCAGTATCTGGGGATTATAGTTTAAAAAATTATTTAAAAAAAATTTTTTTAAATTTAATGGTGCTGCAGATGGTGTAAACAAAGCAATATTTAGCTTTTAATAAAGTTTTTTAAATTATCGTGTAAATAATGACAAGATTTAAGAGTATTCTTAAAGTACATACATTTAGTAGCGTCAGCATTACCTTCTTCATCAGTTTCTTCATCATATTAAGTGTGTTACCTACAGTACCTATATGTTTATCAAATGCATATTCAAATGTAATGAACGAATTCGAAAAAATTACTGTACTCTGATGAGTACCGTATTAAGAATTTTAAATACTACGTTATGATGCTACTCCACCTTCCAATATGATTGCGCTACACAGTATCGTGACCATACTCTCATATAAGACAGCAAATGTTTTTCGTGAAAGATCTTATACGTGCTCTGATAATAAAATATCAGTTGGATTTGAGCTCTGAGAATATTCTTTCTCTCCTCGTTACTTCATACATACCATATAGCGTTAACAAACAATTCGCGATATATTGTATTGAACAAAAATATTAACTACCAATCGAAAACATAAAAGATTTTGCCCGAAAAAAATCCATTGGTTAGTCTGATAATGAACTGAAATATAAATATAATGCATCTATTGTTTATGGATAACGAATAATACAATACTGATAAAATAAATAAAAGAAGAAATGGAAGAACTGCATGAAGACAGAATATCATTCCGGGCCGTCTGATCGCAAACGGTTGTATATTATATCGGATATCATCAGAAGACTCCATTATTAAATTCTTCATTAAATATTTTTATTCATTGACAACACTGATTTTCCTACCGCATCTAATTGATGAAAATAATAAGCTAACATTCTTGAAAAACTTGGATTGTAGTTTTTTATGCGCTATTTGGTCTTGCAAAAGCTGATTTATGTCCGGTGGTAAAATGTACCTTTGGGTAACGATGTAATGATAAAAAGGGAAGCAACAAGATATCTACGAATTAATCAAATAAGTTCAGTAGAACATTATGCTTGGAAATAATATACTAGGAAAAAATTGAAATGGCATATAGTTTACCTAACTTCGGGTTTAAAAGCAGTGCTGCACTTGTCTCGTGTCTGCATTAAGAAAATAAAATGTTGAACTGTTCGATGTTGCTCATTGCTAATAATATATTATTCAATTATAGGCTTTTCTCTTAAATGAGTATGAGAAATCAGGTTCCTCAAAATTTTTTAGAACAATAATGCAATATAAAGTATATAAGATAAGAAAGAAGACAAAAATGGATAAATATGAATCGAATGAATGGGCATGAAGAAATCATTCAAACATACTATGTTTAAATAATAATTAGTTAATAACTAGCACGGAGTTTAAGATAGATTATTGCCTTGTATTAGAGATTCTTGTTAATGCATGTCCATGAATTCTTATGCAATCCAAAATCTTAATTTAAAAGGAAAGAAAAATTAAAAATATAAATGAACGTTCGTTAAATTTATTTTTACTTGTGGAGCTACATGATGTATAAAATATCGACTAGATCCGAACATTTAATTATTCGATATCAAATATTTAAGTGCACTATATAAGAAGTTAGATAATAAAGCAATAATGAATTTATTTATTCTTGATCAATTAAAAACATTAAAGACTTTACAGTAATTATGCGAGTGACGCTTTTATCAGCTTAAAACGCAAACCTCCACTTCCGGTAAAATCCAGCGCCATCCGACCGACGGTTTCATTCCTGAAACTTGCAGCAGAGAAACAAGTTTCCTTCCTCGCCGACAGGATTCCTTCGGGGGCAACAACTTTCGTTTTACCGACTACTGCTTCCTTCGGGAAATCGATCCCGCAAGTTTCGAACAGTGGGGGTGCAAAGCTTATCGCCGCGCGAAAGCTCAGTTGAAGCTCTGGCGCGTAGCGGAACGCACACGCCTATAGCGCTGTGTTCGCGGTTTGTTCGTGACACGTGAAGTCACAGTACGCGTAGCTCGCGATCGTTGCATTGTATCTTACCCAGGATCGACCAACACGTGCTTTATTGTCTTTACTGTAGATTTATTTGAGGTTGTGAGCACACACTTAATATATTCATAAGGCCACATTTTTATATATTCATTAGCGTGTGTGTTAGACGACGCGTGACTGCCGTAAAATTTGACACACTGGAAACAAGGCACCGCTGACCATTTACTGGCAAAGCGTCTTTTTTCAAGTAATGAAATGTGCTGCGAGATATTTAGCTCGAAAAAAAAATTATTACGTGACACATAAACATACAATTCAAAAAAAATTTTTTAATTTTTGATAAGCGTGACAAATAATTATTTAGTAAAAAAAGAGTTTATTTTAAAACATTATTTTGTGTCCTATAAATCAGAAAATTTACGAGACTTATTAAATTAGTTATATGAGAAAAAATAAAATCGTGCTTATGACTGAGAAGGTTGTCAACAATTAAAAGCTAATTACTTTGAAATATGTATATTTTGCCTGGAAAAATTTTTCTAGAACTTAAATCTTTGAATCTACTTATAAATTATAAAATTCCTGTTCATTAAATTTTTATTACGAGTTATTTATAAATTTTTAATAAATAACTATGATTAATCGATAAGATATACCAAGTATTCAACCATTTGCAATAAAATATAATTATTTTTTATTCATGGAACTTAATAGTAAAAAACTGATGTATTTAAAACTCTTAGACATACTTTAAAATTTATTTTTGATACTAGAAAAATAATCTAATAATAATATCAAATGGTTTACTCGTAATCGACACAACGTAATGAATTATAAAATGATTTGTTCGTATACACGTTCTCCAACATCATAAGCAGCTAAATTATCGATCACAAATGGAAAAGTACTTCGTCTTTTTAATGTAAATAAGGCGAACGGTTTTTATAATACCTAAACTCTGTAGTTTGTAAAGAAGTTCATCGACCCGTATTCTATGTTATACACTCAAAATATAATAGATATACTTTTTTACATTTTTGTCTCTTATATCTTTCTCTATAAATTTAAATCAATTTTTAATAATGTGTGTGCATGATTTGGTATATTTGTTATCCAAATATTTTATTACTCTTCCTCAATATTTGTATTTATCGCCTTTTTTGAAGACTATTTATCTAAATTTTATTATCTTATGTTTATTGCATATTTATTGCAACTGTATTATCTAAACCTTTCTTCTTACAATAGAATTTTTATCCTTTTTTATAAACTTTATGTATATTCTATATTTTAATAGAATAGTATATGTGAAAAGGAAATATTCTTTTAATTGGTTTTTTTAAAAACAGCAATAGAAAAGGCTTCTATTGAAAATTAATGTTAAAATAAAATATTGTAAAATTGATATATTTCTTTTTTGATCAATAAATATTTTATCAAATATTAAAGTATTAATTAAGATAATCGTGGAATTTACATAAAATAATCAATTTTTTTTTATTTTTAATATTAAGTGCTTTAAAACTAAAAATTTTTGTAATTAAACAATATTATATTTTCATCAAAATATGCAAAAAAATATAAATATAAATATTAACCTATATATAGGAAATTTTATAAGAAATTTTAACATTTTTAAATTATAGTAACTGATATTATTGATTTTTATTTGCGTTGTAATATTACCTGTTAAAAAAATAATCTATGTTTAAAAATCAGTAAAATTAAATTTTAAATAAATAGAAAAAAAACTTAAGTATGTTTAAGAATTATAAATATCTATTAAACCTAATAATTATTCGAAGAATTAACTAAACTGATTAATTATGAAATACGTTTAATTGATAATATGAGTTTCTAAACGTAGAAAGAATTTATATATTAGTAAAATTGTAAATAAAATATTAATCTTTTTTATATGAAGTAATTATTCATGAAAATTTATTTTTGGATTAAACAAAGAAGTAAAGTAGAAAAAAAATTAATGTTTACAAAAGAGATAACTTTTGAGACAATAAATTCATAAGACAAATAATTTTTTATAATTAAATTCATCTATATCAATTTATTAATATTTCAATAATTATTATAAGAGAAATATTGTAAATTATATGTATAATATATTTTAATGCAAAAATTACCATATATAATTTGAAACTTAAGAAACAACATATTAAAAAAGTAAATTTATATAGAGTAACCTTTCATGAATTAATTTCTTGATAAACCTCATTTCCACGATAAGAAAAAAATGTGTTTTATATAAAAAGAATAAACTATAATTTAATATTATAATTTTTTATCCTAAATTTTCAAAAATAAGTGAATATTTATTAAAATATCAAAAAATTCAATGTAATCTATTAAAATAAATATTAATTTATTTTATAAAAGCAAAAAATTTTCGATTTAAATTTAGAAAAAATATAAAAGATAAAAAGAAAATAAAAAAATTATGAGTACAAAATAATACATTTCCAATATCTAAAAATTTGATAAAAATTATCTCTTAAAATCTATTCTACTTTAAAAAAATTGATTAATTCGGAAAAATACCTGATTTTATGTAATAAAAATAGCAATAATAAAAGTTAACATAAGTCTACTTAGTTGAGTAAAAATTTGTATGCATAATTGAAACGATTAATTTTATTAATTATCTGCACAAAATATTATGCCAAGTACTTGAAAATACATTAATAATGTGAAATTATTCATTAAAAATGTAGGCCTGCTTTTATACTTTGTAGAAATTATTCCAATGTATTTTAGTAAAATATTTTTTTGAATGATTTCTGAAGATACGAAAAGCACCATTGAAGTGTATATACAGATTTACTGTTACAATATTAAACATTCCCCTTCTGAAATCTCTTGAGATCGTAAAAGCTCTAGAGGCAAAGAAGCCAAAGAGTTAACATCTTCCCTCTACGAAAAAATCTTGTTTACAACGATTACTGAAAGCGGGAGGAAAAATCCTCTTTTAATTTACAAATATTATTTTTATAAAAAAATGAATGCATTTGTCAAAATTTTATCAAAATATTTAATATAACATAGATAAAAAATATTGATTTTATGTAGAAAATTTGATAATATTTCGAGCTTTATTTAGTTACTATTGAATTAAAATTACTTTATATCGAAATAAAATTAGTGGAAAATCACAATATTACTTATATTAAATCAAATATAATTTTGAAACAAAAATTTTCTTACGAATATTTATTAAAACATTCTTCTTGTATAGGACTATTCATTTATTTTTGATAAGTAACATATTTCGAAATTATTTAGAAGAGCAGTCTTCTAAAACTAATAGCACTAATAATTACCATTTATTTTATAAATCTATTCAGAAAATTGAAAAAAATTGTTAATTTAGTATAAAAAATTTAAAAAGTATAAAAGCACACACTTTCGTGAAGTCATTTTTTTATCAAATATGTGTTAATCAGAAGAAACTAATGAGTATTGGCTTTTAACATTCGAATTATTGACCAAAAATCAAATAAATGTTATATATAATCATTTTAAGGTAAAGAATTTTTAATTCATATATTATTATTTTTATTTAAAATAAAAAAATCAAAATAACTTTTTAATGATTAAAGGTATTAGATATACATTTTCATTAAATTGCTGACAAGCGATCGAAATTTATTAATGAAAGAACTAGATTTATATTTTACGATAAGAATTCAGTTTTAATACAGAAAAATAAATTAAACAAATTGAACATTAAATTGAATAATTTTATAGAAACTTAATGCATATTAACGTTTTTATCATTCAAAATAGTAATGATAATTCAGATTTATATGGTGAATTTTTTTACGCAATAAAAATATTTAAAAATAGTAAGCGAATTACTCTTACAATTTAGATGAATTATAGTAGTAAGTAAGAGAAATCGGCGGCAGAGAATTAATCCTCGAGAAAGTGACCAAGGAAATACGAGATTTCCATTACGTGTATCGATTCACGTAGAGGATGAAAACCAGGATATATACGTGCCAGGAGATACGCGTTTTTCTCGTTCACGCAATATGGGTCGCGTCACAAAGGGGTGCCACGGCACTCAGCTGTACGGTCCGTGAGGTATTAAAGGAGATCGTGAAGAACCGCCCTGCAGACCATCGTCTTCTTCCCCAATGTATTTTTTAGTCGTGCTCGAGGAAATTCGTGACGAGAATGGGGAGACTATTTTTCTCTCGTTTGTCCATTGCCAGCTAGACAATGATAAAGAGACAGGGCGAAAGAGAAAAAATGTGTAGAGTTTTTTAAGTTGTTTCTCCTCATTTCACCATCGTGTACTAGTTGCTCGAATGTCTAGATAGATGAGTAGCTAATTATACAAATTAGAGCATCGGCAAAGCACTAGCTTAACTTGCGATATAGAAATGATATGCTTCGTCGTATTATTAATTAATAAAGATAAAAAATTGTTTAAATTAAAATCAGAATTTTTGTTACATCCCTTTTTTCTTTCATCCGGTTTAATTGTGAATTTTGCTTGGAAAGGTCTGAAATTTTGAAAAGTAGTCTCGAAGACATACGATCTTAGTGAAAATAGTAAAATTGAGAAAAGAGAGAAAAACTATTATTTTGTACACTAATAATTAGAATAGTGATATTCAAATAATTCTTAAAACAAGATTCAAGATTATTTTATATTAAAAGATAATTGATCCAAAGGATGAAAATTTGCATTTATTCCCTTCTATACCTACGGCTAACCTTTATGTTTGTCTTATATTAAAGCTTTTGTTCTGATATCAAGTTAAAAGCATGCATTTTTCAAAAAATTAAAAAATAATTCATACACAAATAAAATATATTATGGAAAATAAAGATTACTTATTATATTTAGTATGATCACTACATATGTATCTGATATTAAAAGAAAATACATTTTCTAAAAGGATCATTTTTCTGCGTAAACCCACAGAAAATATTTTAACGTACACATTCTCATATGTACATATGCACATGAAACTTAGGTAAATTCCTTTCCGCGGGTAACATACACAGCTTTATTATTACGTAAAATCAAATTATTGTGGTTTTTCTTGATTACTATATTATTTTGTCATCGTAGAGTCGACGAATTATTAAATAAATTCTTGTTAGTATTATGTAGGACTTAAAAAGATTGAAGAATGATACAATTTCGTAGATCTTCCTTACACTTATTGTGCACAAATACGTACCTTTGTTAAACCTTATTGTTAGGCTTGTATGCTGCGCATCACGCTCGCGAGACGATCGTGCCATTTACTAATACGTGCTTGTATCCAACAGACACTAAATACATATTATTTAGCACAACGCAAGTGATCTACCAATCGTAGAGTTTCTCAAATTTTATGCAAAATCAAAGTTTTACTTTTTATAATTGTCCAATTATCATTTGTATGAATAAGTAAAAAATGAATCCGATTACTTATTATTAAAGCAATTACTTAATTACCATTATTTCAAATTATATCTGCGAGTTCTTTTGTTTAGTGAAAATATGCTTTAATTTAATCCATTTAAAAGACATAGGTATAGCTTTTTCATAAATTTTCACTTTGCTTTATACGCTGTATTTTTTAAAGTTAAATAGGAGTTGCCGCAAAATTCTGCAAAGGATATTTGGTAAAATTTTAAGGCAAGTGGAATGTTCGCATGAAACAACAGAGTCGATAATGTGGCTCCATTGATTATTACCTCTTGACATAGAAGACGAATCGAAAATTTTCATAAAAAAGGGATGAGAACATAATATAGGGGTCAAGAAAGAAAGCTTAACTTTCCCTCAAGAAAAATGAAGGACTTTATTTAAATGCAATCGGATGCAAGAAGTTTCGGAGAGGCCCTAGTCTCTGTCACGATTTGCGAAAAAAACTCCCTCTTGTATAGCTTTTTAGTAAATATACATCAAAAGAAACATTTTTCTTATCGCGTCGAGGAGACTTTACTCAGCCATATAAAAGTATCTCCCCCTCAAGCTGTTAAATTTATACGCATTAAAGTATGAATCATTATTTACGGCTGCAGGCAATACTGATATATATATATATATATATATAAGATAATTTAAGTCAACGTACGTACCATAGAACAATCTAAATTATTAGGGTAGAGACAATAAAATGTATCATGTACTGTGAATACAAAGTATGTTAACAAATTTTTTTACATCCATTTTAAAAGTTTGTAGTTTTTTAAATATCAAAAAATTTTATTAAAATTGTAAATCTATTGTAAAATTGTAATTTATAATGTGCATTTTGAAAACACTTTTAAAAAGATGAGAATTATGTAGTGTAAAACTAATTTTATACGAGTAAATCTATGTATAACGAATAAATCTTCATTCATGAATTATTTATTTATGAAATATATTAATATATATTTATACTCTATATGTTCAATTATTTTACCTTTTTTTAATGAGCAATAGTAGATGTATTTTCGTTTTAGTAAATTCTAACAGTAGAATCAAAGCAATCGACTTTAACGAACTACGAATTAACATATTACGTAAAAGGTATATATGTATGTATAAAAGTTCTTAGGTTAAGATTTCAAAGTTATTTTAAAGTAAGAATTTAAAAAATTTTTTTAAAAAACAAAAATTTAAAAACAAAATAACTGGTTCAATGAAAGCGTAGTCATCGTTTTTTTATCACGGATAAATTTCCACTTTATAATCAACTTAGTTTTCAACCAAATAAGATAACTAAATTCGTTATATCTAAGAGTGATGTGTCACGCTAACCCAGTTTATCTTATCGTTAAACTTTTAATGAGCGTGAAATTATCTGTAAACTTACAGTGAACATGTTCAAGTTCACGACGACAGGAATTCTTATGAATTTGTAGATATTCTTCCTTTCTTACGTATTTCGTTATTCATGGTAGTATATATTCTCGATTCCCACGGTTTCATTGCTATTTTCATACTCGAGTATGTATAATCGATAATTCGAAAAAAATTCTACTCGCTTTTTTAATTTATGTTATACTGAAATTATTTTTCTGTACAGCAGTTGACTTATTCTGTATATTATATTGATATTTATATTAAAATTCATAAGATTAAAGTATTTTTCAACTTTTTATATTAATCTGTATTTCATTATAATTTGTTAAAACAATTAAATAAAAAAAATTAGAAACGTTAAAATTTATGAGCGAGAAATTTTTTTATGAAAATTTCTTTTGAAAATACCACCAAATATTATCAAAATCTTGTATTATCAGTATTGACCATGAAATCATAGCTGATTATTTTGTGAAATTAAATTTTTTTATATAAATTGTCAAATTTGTCCCAAGCTCAAACTATTCTATAATTTTATTAGTAATATAAATTTAATTAGAATAGTGTACATTCATATGAAAACTTCCTGACCAATAAAAAATTAATTTCTGTCCTATGTACTTTACGTAATAGACGATGTCCATATTTTCTTTTTCAAATATATTATAAAAAATTTTTCATACAAGTATAGATAATGTAACGGTACGAAATTAGCATATAAACGTATATATAGTTAATACTTAATACTTTTTTTTTAGAAAAGTCTAACTATTAATCTATTCAAAGTGAAGTCTAAGTTTAATTTCATTTCCACTTATTTATATATTCATCATGAAAACTAGTATGCATGAATAGAATCCGTTTTAATAGAAATTTAAAAAGAAAATAATGTTGGCAATAATGCGCATTAATTAATAATAATTTAATTATTGAAACTAAAATTCAGCATTTTTTATAATTTTTGTTAAAGTTGAAAATTAAAATTCTACATATTTTGGAAAAATTAATACAAATATAATATATATCTTTATCATTGGGATATATGCAAATGTAATCGATACAGTTGAGATAAATAATTTTAAAGTAATCACAATGTTTTTTAAAAGTATATTATTTTACTCAGAAGCTACTACACAAAATTTTTATTTTTCTACCATTACATCTAGTAACTAATTTATTAAATACTTCGTCAAGTTAACGTGTATTGTTCATATATTCCCATTTTTATTTTGTAAATGTACTTGAAAAAATATGTATATTAATGTATGTGTATATATGTGCGCACGGATGTATGTATTTTATACAAAGTATGATGATATAATATACTAAAATTGTTGTAGCATACTGAAAATATTTGCTCATCGGTTAAAGTTTTTAATAAGCCTCAAATGTATCTAATATTTTAAAGTCGATGATTATTATATTAAAGGAAAGTCCTTCAGTTTGAATTATTCATTTTTGATCGATAGAGTAATGCGACACTTTAGAATTTGCCGCAACCTCTATTTAATATCACATCATGAAATGTTTAAGTAATTTGGAATTTTTAAGTAGTACGAAAATACGTCGTGGATCGTAAAACGATTTATTTACCATTAAATTTATTGCAATTGAATATAGTGAGATATTCATAGAAATTTCTAAAGACATAAGTACAAGGTCTCTTATTTATCAAATTAATCGATTATAAAAGCGAAATACTTATTATTTCAAAGTAATTTCTTTTGATTTTTGTAAATACCGAGGCTAGAAAATTTAGAAATAGACGTAATAAAATCAATATATTTAAAATTAACCTGGACAATGTTTAAGGGCAAAGCATATTTTAGATTAATAATTAAAGAAATTTAAGCTTTATAAAATTAGAATTGAAATGTCTTTTATTGCAGTTTAATAGAGTAAAACGTTTGGAACCAAAAATTGCAGTGCGCTATTTCAAAGACATTAATATAGTGTTGCAGAAAGAATCGTAATGTTATTTGTAATAATCAAAATAAAAACCATGAAACGTGGGGATAATTTATTGCTTGTGAATTAAGAAACAGGTAAAAATATCGAATCAAACATAAATGATATGATAAGTTTAATCGATCAAGTAGAAGATCTATTGTTATATGAGACACTAAATTAGGGCAATTCAAGATTTACTACCGTAGCTTGCAAACATTAGAGTGCCTCGAATATTGCTTGTTTTGAACACTTCGAGACACTCAGAACTATCGAAATCGTAGTTGTCGGCTAATAAAAAGTTAGCGACGCTAATTGAGGTAAGAAGTCAGAATAACGTACAGTGAATAAGGTGATGATGGGTGACAGAAGCAGTACTTCGAGCACGAGCAGCTTGGCACTACCATCGATGCCAGGGGCTAGTCCAGAGGGTGGAGCCAGTCCTCGTCGCGCCGTCAGTCCTCTGCTTGAGGTTCGCAGGCCCCATTGTACACTAAATTGTGACCACTGCAGCAGATATCTCGAAGATCTCTATAAACAGAGTAGGTTTTGGGAAAGCATAGAAATAGATATTTGTTTTACACGTCTCTGCATGTCTCTTCGTGATATTTCATTATGTTCAGTATATGATTTTTATTTTAAACTTGACCTTGGGATTTTTTTTCGATTACGAATTTAAAAAATTTTATTTATAATAAGAAACGATATTAATATAAAATACGCAATAGAGTTTAAAATTTCACTTATCCAGTCAATGGTTTTGCATTATAATTTTGCTTGGAAATATTTACGGACTTTGCAAAAATAATGAATTATTTTTAAATAACCAAAAAATACTATTTAAAATTTTTAAATAATGAAGATTAAATTATCTTTTCATAAATAAAATGTATTTTTTTTGTATTATTTTCATTGTAGTCAATTCCTTTTCCTTATTAACTTGAAAATATTAGTAAATATTAGTTCAATTTACGTTATTAAACACAATACAAGGTATCTTTAAAAACTTATTAATAAATCTTTAAAAAGATGATCATTTAAAGAAAAATTTGACATTCGAATATTGAAATTAATTTGATATTAATATAAATTCAGCCTATACGAATTATTAAAAGATTTTGTAATATGAAAAATTCAACAATAAAAATCTGTTTATCGGTAGATATTTAGATATTTAACTGTAACAATCAAAATAACTACTTACCTAGGTATTAATTATTTTCAGTTTATAATTTATGTGACATATAAGTCGATAAATTATTTTTTTTCCAAAAAAAATTATTTCATACAACATTTTAATAAAAAGTCAACATAATTGTATTACATAGTTTTATCACTATGAATATCTAATGAAGAATTGTTGATTTTTATTTCAATTATTCAAACAATTATGAAGTGGATTTTGTGAATATCGTATTGTAGATTATATCTAATTTTTATTCTTATATCAAGTACATTGTATATAAATTAATTTGTGGTCTCATTTATCATAAATTTTCTTTTTTTATAAAAATGATAAATTATATTTTTATATTTCATTTTACTAATGTATTATATTAAAATTGTTTTTGAAAAAAATAAGATATTTTTAAAGAGTTAAATTTGTAAATTAACTATTAAAGTATTCAAATAATTTTAATTTAAAATAAATAAATTATTATTGGACAAAAGAAACATCTAATAACATGTAAAAGTCATATTTTAATTTTAAAAACTTCTTACATTCTTAATTACTTCTCTAAATCTTCCATAATAGAATAGAGTTATTTCAAAATTTAAAAGATTAATGAAGTTAATTAGAATAATTTAATGGGTTTTTATATAATTTGAAAATGTTATAAGTTATATTTATTTATATTTAGTTACAAAAATGTAATTGATATTTTTTACACCGAAAAATACTCTTTATTACAAACATTAAAACTATTACTCAAAAGTTTCTAATAATATTTTAATAAAGTATATTTACAGTAAAAGAAGAAAGAATAATTTTCGAAGCTTTATAAGTTTTTTTTCAATAAAATTGAAACTGAGTGTAGCATCAAAAAATAACGGCTTGGTTGTGATATTATGACGTAAAGTGAATCGCTTCAAATTGAGTTTTTTCATTATATGGCTAGTACATTAAAATTTGACTGTAGTTGATAAAATATTTTAATTATAACAATATACAAACTTATTTATTAGTAGAATTAAAAATTGATATATATTTATTTAATTTTACAAGTATAAAAACATAATTATTCTTGATTTGAGATTATTTTAATTTTATACTAGTTTAATACAAGTTAATATTTATAACATTAATTTCCTATTAAAATAGTACTTTCACATATTGGGATTTTTCTACAATCATTATTTATAAAATTTGCACAAGAAATAGTGAACTTAAATTAACTTTTAGAGAAACTGATGATAGTTTTGTACTACTTTTAAAAAATAATTAATTTCTATTTTATATATGCTTATACTATATTAACTTGAAAATAGATTGTTATAACAATGTTTTTAATTCTAAGGATCATGTGTCTTATTCATTATATCAAAATGAGTTGATTTGAGTAGCACATGTTTATCGCATTCGTACTTCTGAAGTTATAGAATTAGAAAGACAATATAAGAGATAGAGAGAGACAGAGAGAAGTCTGACATTTTTTTGTTTTAAAATAGACTTTCAAAGTTGCTCTGATTTTTCAATAAGAACTTTACTTTGTAATTTTTTATACAAACTTCACTTTACAGATGTTAAATTTAGAACAAATAAAAGATAATCTAAGCGACTGTACAAATTGAGTTTATAGAAGATATTTATTTTAATTTATTATAGAAAATGTTTTTTGTAATTTTGATATTTAGATAAATTACTACAATAGAATATAGAAGTACGTAGAAACATGACGAAAAGAACATATATATAAATTTTTAGAAAATTGTATTTAGATTTTCTACAGAAAAATAAATTTTGTGATGTTTTTATTAAACTTTAATATCACAATTAAATATATATTCATATAAGAAGAAAACAGGATTTGCGTACATGTAATATTCATTCATACACTAAATAATTTGTTTTATAAAATAAGTACATTATTTTTTAACTTTGAAAATTTAATTTATTTTTCTTTATCATATTGTAAAAAATTTCAGTTACAGAATTTTAGTCTTAATAAAGTTTAATTATTTTAAATTTTATGTTTAATTTAATTATTTTAGTAACAGTGTCTTAATAGATCAAATTGTTAAAAGTTCATTCAGATTTTATAATTACAGAAAGCTTACCTTATTTGAATTATATTAATTTTTATATTTTTATTTTAAATACTGTTTCGTTTTTTATGTACAAGAAAAAAATTATTGGCATTTTATTTCAAATAAACTTGAAAATAATTGCGCTGTATAAGCTGTATTATAAGGGCACTATTAAATGTAAACTATTACATAAAATAGTTACAATATGAAAAATAAAGAAATAAAAATGAATGTATTCAGGAACGAAAAAAGCATTCTCAAATACTGTTTTATAAGTTTTATTCGACAAATAAACTTCCTTCAGTATTACTCTCAGATCGAAAGAGGAGGTGAGTAAAAGTTTTCATTGGTGAAATTTATTGATCTAAACAGAAGAATAATTTCTTATGACAAGAGAAATAAGTATTTGTTATTCTAAGGGTGAATACGGCCAGTCAGGTATTCTTAGAAAAGCTATAATAATCTTTCGAAATCTCTTGCTGTGAACAAAATAAGTATCGTAAATAAAAGAGAAAATTCAAAATTCATTATTAAAATCAGCATTTACATTATAAATATTGTAATTGTTTCAAATATCATTACAGATTATTTTGATAAGTTGCAAAGATGAAAAAAGAAAAATCTGCATTGAGCTTCATTTTCATTAAATTCCTTAATTTTATAGAATTTTTGCTTTTAAATCATTTTCAACATTCATTAAAAATTTTGCATATCTAATGTAAAGTTATAAAATTAAACCTTATTAATTTTTTAACTTTGTGAATATTTTTATAATTATTATATATAATAGTTAGTTTCAAAACAAGAATTCTTTGTAATAATTGATTGAGACGTATCTAATTCGGTAATATTGTTGATCGATTGTCAAAACGAATATCTGTTGTTTATTTTCTTTTCTGTCTGACCAGATATATTTTCACTACTTATAGTACAGACTGAATCGATCAGTCTATTAGTATATATAAATGTATATCATTTTTTTAAGTTTAAACGTTTAATAACATAAATTACTATATTTACAGATGTATTCTGCTGTATTTTGGAACAAATTAAGTGAATTAACTATATTATTGGACTATATTATTATTTACGGAAAATAAAAGTTATTAAAAATTGAGCAGTATTTATAAAAATAAAACAAATATTAATAATCGCAATATGTTTTTAAATATTATAAATAATGAAACAATGAAATAATACTTTCTGAAATAAAAATGCATGATTCTTAAAGATTATAATAATAATATAATATAATTAAAAATCAACTAATACTATCCGATATTGATCATTAATAGGCTTAGCTATAGGGAGAGTAAAGCTAACACAGTATATAGTTTTCTAACAAAAGAACATTGTGTGCCAAGAATTGATTAGTAGATGATCGAATACTATAAAAGAATATATTAAAACACGTATTATTCCCACAGGTGATATAGGAATGAAAATGTTGTACTCTCTTTCTCGATCTTTTCGTGAAGTATCACCAAACTTTTAGTTCGAAATACTGTCTATTATTCTCAAATACAATTAATAAATCTTGATAAAAATACCAGATAATTTTTTAAAGAAACTTACTTTAAAACGTTCTAATTACTAGCGCATAAAACAGAAAGCGGTATCCTGTACTTTTACATCAAGTACAGTTACGTGAAAAATACAATAGAAATTCTAATAATAAAGAGACTAAAAAGACCGATGCAAATCGAACCACTAACGATACTTGAGACCGTTGAGGGAAAAGGAGTAGCGATCCGTGGAGTTTAGAATACAAGATCGTTATCCGAAAACGTCAATTCTAATCCAGAGAAGCTCAAGGGATATGCCTACGATGAACAATATCGTTAATAAAAATTTTCTTGTCCGAGCAGACTAGATATATGATAATTTCAAGATTGTTGAAGTTGTCGAAAGCCTTTAAATCTTTGCAGAATAGGAGAGCTTTTAACTCAATTAATATGTAGAAAAACTATTTTAATTTTAAACTGAAATTCATTCTTAACTTTTATTTAATATCTATGCTTTTTTTAGAAGACAAACATATTTTTCACCGACTGGAGCAAAGAAACTCGTTTCATTACCACAAATAACAATCGAATTGAAGGTCTAGACTTTTACAGACTTTAATATGCCTAAAATTTCAAATCAATTTATAAAGAAACAACTTGAAGCTCATCTACATTTAGCCAATATTATATGAAAAATATAACCATTATCTAATTGATTAAAAATAGAAAATTCGGATAAATCCAATATTTCGAGTTATAAAGCTAAAAAATTCTTCCAGCACAATTTAGTTGAGAAAGTGCGAACTTTTAGTATAGAATTGTTAGTTACTCGCATCTTTCTCGAAATCAGGAAAAATACTTGAAAGATATCTTATTGTTATATAACTATAGTGATCGTAACGCTGATTAGATACAGAAGATAATTAAACGAGAAGTAGCTTACAGTCTTTTATTGCAAACCAAGAATGATTCTTTTTAATTAATATTAGTAAATCTTTATTCATTATAATCTTTGAAGCATATTTTTCTTGAAAGCTTGTATTTTTATATACATTCTGTAATATTTATTCTATAATTTCCTTTTTTATGAGAAATTCATAAGAACTTTTTAAAAATAAATTATACTTTGAATACATAAGTATTGTTAAAAAGTTATTATTTTTTAATATATAAATAATTTTAAATAAATTTTCTATATATATAATCTTTAAATATCAGCGGCTATATAGATACTTATTTTCATCATCTAGTTCTAAATTTATTTTTCTAATCGTAATAAAATTTATGCAGATTTGAAACACTAGTTGCGCAATATCTTATATTAATATGCTTTTATTTAATATTTCTTCTTAAAAATAATTTAATACTAAAACTTATTATTTTTAAATGTTTAATATAGTTACTATTTCATTTAAAATATTTAACGACGTTTCCTCCATATTAGAAGTAATTTTATAATTAAGAAAACGTCTATTTTTTTTTCGGCTTATAAGTTTATTTTAATAATTTTATTGATATTATGCATCTGTATCTTTCAACAGCACATACTCTTATTTAAATGTTTTATGTTACCTTTAAGCAAGTTTGCGGTATTTGTAAATTCAATTTATGCATTAGTATCGTAGAAGTGACCTTTTTCATATGTAACTCTTTTTTATGCTAATTTTGTTAATTCTAATTCAAATAATGATATATTTTTTTATATATAATTTTAAAAACTTGAAAATTTTATTTAAATCATATATTGAAATTTATTAATAATACACTACAAAATAAATTAATCAAGATATTTATATCGATTAAAATTTTAATTCAAATTTTAATATTTTCAAGCTATTTTTAAATATTTTTAGATACGAAATTGATCGAATTAGGATGCTTTCTTATTTATGCTTTGAACTTCTCATTAATAAATTATTATTATAACACTTGCACAGACGTAAATAAATCTATTTTTTATTTGATTTCGTATGCCCTTACCTATGCCCACCTAAATTCTATTGTGTACATTGTTATCTTTAAAGCCATGATGTTGGTTAGATTATTATATATATCATAATTCTTAACTTTTTTTATTTATTTTTATTTTAAAATGCACGTAATAAGACAATTTTCAGACTAACCTATCTTAATTACATTCTTTTTATTCTTCAAGAAGACATTTACCATAAAATTATTAAATTTTGAAAAAAATTTGTTATTTTGTTCACTTAATTTTTATATACAATTTTTTTAATTTCTAAACATTTTAAATTGATTTTTATAATTATAGTAGTAACATTCTTGATACTATGAATATATATAGTACTCATTAGTATAAAATTATTTCTTAAGCATCAATTAACTTTATATCAAGTATCTTTATTACGATGTGTTATTATGAAGGACTATTTTTCAATTAAAATCTTTTATTTAATAAATATATGATTCTACTTATTTAGGTATTTAAGTAACGAAATTAGTTTATTCCAGTTATAACTAAAATCGATTATTTTTATGTACTCGTGCATCGGCAGATATCTTTATATACAAGGTATAATGTCTATAAGTCATCCAGCAAGGCAATTTGAAATATTAATTATTTTAATTATTTTATAGCATGTAATTGTAATAATTGAAAACTTATATGAATCATAATTATTCTAAGTCTTACAAAATAAGTTTTATTTTGTTAAATTAATTTGTTTACTGAAAGTCAGTAAAAAACTTATCGTTTATAATC
This sequence comes from Platyscapa corneri, assembly GCA_018907185.1. Lineage (NCBI taxonomy): Eukaryota > Metazoa > Arthropoda > Insecta > Hymenoptera > Agaonidae > Platyscapa > Platyscapa corneri. The sequence goes on along the minus strand of JACCHW010000011.1, from coordinate 5,133,037 downwards.
CTCAGTTGATAAATATTTGCAAAAAGTATAAGAAAAATGTTACCCTGGCGATATATTTATTTGTCTATGAAAAAAATAAAGGTAAATTTATAGTCATATTTTTAAAAAATTTGTATAAATTCTTCATATATCTAAAACAATAAACGTAATTTGTCAATGTGATTAATAATTTTATATGGTGTTAATAATAATAATGATTTAATTATTAAAATTGTACTCTAAAATTAAAATATTGATTAAAATGTAATCTATCTATTTGTTATAACTTAATAGTACTTTTCTTTGAGGATTCCTAATAGATACCAAATTATTATTCGTATATTTGCAAAAAATTTGAATACTTATAAAAGTAAATAACACATAGGCGTGTAGGTTTCTCATTAAATTTTCGCATACGAGTTATTAAATTTTTTACAATTTTTATTTTATTTTATTCTAGATTTATATTTCAAAATATTTGTATACACAGATAAAAATTTGTTAGGAAAAAAAGGAAAGTTATAAAAAATTAAAAGTATTAAATAATTAAAATTTAATAAGTAATATGTCTACGCTTAAACAAAAACTAAAATAATAAGGTTTTAGTAGTAACTAAATTAAAAAAAATAATAAAATTTAATTTAGCCAGGTACTAAACCTGGTATTTTACATTCTCAAAACCGGCGTTATTTTTTACTCAATTATTTTTTTTGTACATATGATTGCTTGAAAATCTTTTTCATTAAATTTATGGGTCTATATCTATAAATTTTTATTTAAATCAGAATAGGACGTTCTGTAACATTAGTACTAAACGTCCAGTACGACAATATCAATATATAAAACTATAACTTAAAATTTTTAACTTTAAAATTCGTATCTATTTTAAAGCTGCAATTTATAAATTTATAAATTGTATATATTATATACTTAGATTGAATATTTTTAAATGCTAAAAAAATAAGTGTACTTATTTTGGATTAGAGGGAACCAATACGTATAAAGCTAAGTAGTAGCTATAAATAGTAGCTAAATAGGAAAAATCTGTCTATCAAATGAAAATTTACCTAAATATTCATTCTTGTTTTCATAAGTCTCCATAAAATTATCAATTTATATTTTTAACAATATACAGAATTTCACTCTTCTCTTCTGTTACTGGTACGACCGCGTGAATATTTAGAAATTGATAAACGCGCAACAAACTTGTAATATCTAATCAATTAAAGTATAATATTAATTTGAAAAATTTGACTAACAAAATCTTAAAAAAATATTTAAAGTTTTACACGTTTTTAAGCACAAAGTAAAGCGATGAAGTTATAAATCGTATGATTTTCACGCGGGACATCAAAATTTCAGGAAGTTTAACGACTATTCGTATCAGTCGCACGACGTCATTTAGTAAACACAAGGACGCTCATAATGGACAATACGATTCGGAGAAATAAGCTACAGCGATGAGCTCACGTTTTACTTTTGAGAGAAACGGTGAAACTGGAGAAGAAACAAAAGCGGTCGACTAACTTATGAATTTCATCCTATACTTAGCGTATAATATTACTGTAACGCTAATTAGGTTAGCAGCAAGGAAACTATTTTAGAATTTTATTAATTTTAAACAATTTCAAAGATTTTATATTTCTAATTATCTTAATGTTCGACGACTTTTAATTGGAATACCCACCCATTGGCATTGTGTGGCGAAGCATTAGGAGTTCTAATGCTTCGATTCGTTCTCTTAGAGCACTCAAGAGATTTATAAAGTCAACGAGAGTAAAAATTTGAATGCAAAATTTAATACAGAAGAATTAAATTATCGGTGCTAAAATTTAGGTTAGTTCGCGGTCTTAAAACACTTGAAAGAAAGTCTGCAATTTTAGCCAAACGAGCTATGACATGAAAAAGAAATAATATGTTCATGAATATAAACATGTCTACATGCGATTAAAAATGAATTATGTAAGGCAAAAAGTATCCGAAGTAAGTTAATACTAACGCTACTCCGACGGGCTTCTATAAATGCAGTTTATCTAAAAGAAAAAACAACAAAATATTATTCGGTAGCTGTTAACGAGGGGAGGTTTTTTTATATACGATGTCAGCTGAGGCGGCAAATGATGGATAGATAGTGTTTATCGTATATCAGTTCTCGAATATACAGATATCGTAAGATACTTAAAGTATATTTCATTTCACAATTTTTTTAAATAAAACTACGAGACTATAATTTCTAAAGAGATCCCATAAATCCTAGAATACATTAAGTTTCAACGGAATTTTATTAAGCACGCACCGGAGTTTACTTTTGCAAACAAATTTACTTAATAAACACTTAGAGACTTTTATTTTTTATTTTTTAAATTAATTATTTAATTAATTAGAATTTACATATATTTTTAAATATTAGATTTCAAAATTTTAAAGATAGTGATATAATTATAATGTTAGTTTTCTTGTCCTTTTCAACTGAGATTCTAAGCGTAATTCAATTATATATTTTTACGATGTTGCAATACTCAACTATTTCATCTTCTTCAATCATGGGCAGTTATTTTAGACTTTGATTGTTATGCCTCGTACAGTTCAACTGAATCAATAATACATATAAATAATATTTATAAGTTCCTTCTATATAAAGACTATATTTCATTTCAAATATTTGAAAAATATCTTTCAATTTAACTTTAAAGTATTCAAGAAAATAAATACATAAAACAAGAAGTTAATATTTGAAAGTAGACGAAGATGAATATGAATAATAATTATACGAAAATAATAGAAAATAATTGAAAAGTTTCTTTAAAAAATTTAAATAAGAAAGGCCTAAGCCCTGAAATGTAAATTAGGGTTAGGCATATAAAAGTAAAACAAAAGATTGTTTCGTGTCACTTACTTTTGATTGATAAATCTATTTTCGTTACGTACGATCAACAGTGTCACAACATCGAAAGGCGAATCAAATCAACTCCTGAAGTCCCAAGGGTGTACCAGAGTTCCTTTGGCATATATGTCTCGTGCTTGTATTTCACAGCTGACCTCAGTTAATCGATATGCGCGCCTCGCAACGAAATCAACACAGCAGCTTTGATCATTTGCCACTCGATAGCTATTTGAACGATGAAATAAATTCCGTGTGCTGCAAAATTGTTTCCTTGAATTACATGCATTCAAATTCTGTTCATCCTTAATTTAGTATTTAAACTTTATCTATTTTGGTTCCATTTTAAGTGACACGTACAATACCTTAAAAAGGTGAAGATACAAGGATTTTCAAACTAATTTTATAATTAAAAATTAATTTTTACATTCCATTAAAAACTGAAAAACCATTATGTCTAAGATATAATATTGAAATTAGTTTTATATAGTTTATAAAGAACTTTATTAATGTTCAGTACTTTTAAAAGCTAAATATTGATTTCATTATAGTGAAAAAAATAAGATATTTACTTACAAATTATATACTATACCTACAAATTCATCTCATGTTACTTAGTCAAATATCTACTAACATGTTAAGGCAATTATTCGTCGGTAAAATATAGTGTTAGTATTGTATACAAATTTTAATATCCGTAGTATTGATGGAACTTTTAAAAGTATTGAATGTATAAATTTAGTAAAATGAAATATTCGAAAATGCCATCAAAAGATTATGTGACATTTGGACTTAGATTACTGTCAAACTTGAATAATTATCACACGGTATAACTTATCTGATAAATTATTGATAGATCATAGAATACTAATCTGCATTTATAATGATGTTATTACTTTCAAATAAAATAAATATCGACTTCTCTTTTTTAGTATTTAATTGTAAAAATAATACAACTCTCGTGTATAAGGTAGAATATTCTGTAAAATAAACATTCCTGTCCGTAAATACGTGTTAGTAATATTTCAAACACAAAGCGATACAAAATATTTATCAAAAGCAGACCAAAAATTTTTTCTTTATCCTCAAGAAAGGTAGCCCTAAGCTGTTGTATTATACATGCGTATTGTAAACATAAAAGATATTTTCTTGTCATCATCTTCATGTTTCCATTTACCTTGTGTTTACACATATTTTGAAGCAATTTTTAGAAAATTTATTTATCATGAATAGTATATTATTGAAATATATCTGTATGCAGCTTAAGAATTTAAAAAAATGGAAAATTTTACATAAATAGTAATTATCAATTTATAATATCGTAAAGACTGTTATAATTTTTTTGCCCACATTTTTTATTGTTTTCATAATTTCAAAAATTTATAATCCTAAAAATAAAAATTGGAATCAAGAAAATTTATTTAACAATAAGTATTCAAATTTAACAATAGCTCATTTATATATAATTTTTCTTATAGTTATTTCAGTACAGAATGTCAATTACAGTTAAAACAATTTATGGTCTTAGGTCATTTTAACTTGTATTAAATTAATGTACATATACTTTTAATTTTTTTTAATTATTCAATAACTTAATTCTATTTTATTCTTAATTTATAATTCTTAATTCGGAATCTTATCATTGCTTGTAAGATATTAAGTATTTGAGATAAATTTTATTGATTTCTTAAGTTCTTTATTAAATTCTGTTGTAAATATGGTTAAAACTATACAAATTTTGAAGCAACACTTCTAAACTGTTTGTTTTAAAATTTTTTAATATTCTAAATTATTTTTATAAATACAATAGTAACATTTTAAAAATCGTTTTTATTACCTTTTTCATAATCGAATTATACTTACATAATTAATATTTTTGTTGAATATTACATATTACACAACATTTAATACGTTTGAACTCGGTTTAGTGAATATACATTGGTATCACTTAATAGAACATCAGAGTGATATTTTTTATATTTCTTTCCAAGTCTGTAGGAAAATTGATTTTATCCTACCTTGCATACGATTAATTTGTTATTATTTTAAGATGTTCAACTTTATGTTGTGGAAGCTCTTTTTACTTTATAATTTTATTAATAATACGTAGTAAAATATTTCCTTATTTTTTATTTTAACGACGATTTTAACGAGTTTAATTTATCTTGATATTTCTAATATTGTCATTATTACTATTATATTTATAATATTGAATAAAATATATCTACTTCGTTTATTTTATAAACAAATCCCTGCGTTTCAAAATTTAAACGTTTACAATAGATTTTTAAGAACTTTATTTTTTAACATTTACATTTTATATAAATCATATTTTATTTAAATTTTAATTAACTTCTATTTCTAAAAATTTTATCAATGTTTTAAAAATAATATCTGTAATTTTTTTAATCATGTTGTTTACAAATTTTTACTTCATAGGCGATTCGTCAATATTCTATTTTATATTTGCATTTTATTTAAATATTAAATACTTAAATGATAGCATTATATTCGCTAATGAATTATATTGACTCAGTTAATTTCATTTATAAAGTCAATATTTGATATTTGCTTTAATATGAAATTACATGTATTTTAGGTCAATCTTTTACAAGGATTAAAATCGCTATATTCATATAGAAATCTACAAAAAACTCTTTGAAATAAAAAACTCTATATTATTAGTACTTCATCTTTTTAAAAAAAAATTATATAAATACTTAATCTTAAAACGTAACGTTGAGTCTATAACTGTTTACAAAAACCACTTAACTAACATAACGAGCTTTACTACTCACGATTTGTGATTTATTCCCTCCTATACAAAAACGATGCACCAATGGCTATACCTGCGGGCTTCATTTAATTTTTTTCTGTTCCACCCAATTCATTTCGTATGAAGAAGAAACTGCGTTGAAAAACGGGCTAAATTTTTTTTATATTTTTCATGAAAAGGCTAAATAACGTGTTTCACTGGTAAAAAGTGAGTGAAAAAAGCAGGTTTGTCTTCGCAAGTGTATAATAATTTCAGTGTAGGAAAAAAGGTCCATACTTTTCTGTGAGAACTACACATCTTACTGGTTTTTATAACTTTACTTTCCGTAAATTTGATCTCACTTACTGATACTACATTCACAGATAGGTATATATAAATATAAGCACTAAAATACATGCATAAGCTTATGTTAGTAACTTATACGTGAAAGCTTCTTTCCCATATGTTTAAATGAAAAATAAAAAATAAATCTTATAAAGTATATTTACTGAATAAAGTACAAAATCAGTGACTTACTTAAACTTACTTTTTGTTGAAAAAATAACGTGCCGTAAAAATTTTATTCATTTTATTTTTTAGGTTAAAAATAAGTTGTTTCGTTCTAAAGAATTTTTCAAAACTATTTTGCACAATTATACATACATATGACGTTTTATCGTTATTTTATTTAATTTTAAGAATTTTATATAAAATATAATATATTCTAAATATAAAGATATATTAAGAATATGTTTAAGTATAATAAAAGATTTTATTCTCTACATATCTACAAAATATATAAAGATATAAGACATATTCCAAGAGTTATTTTAATGAATTTCAATGAAATCGATTTGCAGAGATCATTGAAGGAGTTCGGAAAGGTGGTGGATCTCCTTTGAGGCCTTTCCTAGATGAAACTTCTGTCGATGAAGAAGTAAGTTTGTTATTTAAAACAATAATCGTTACCATTTTTATCGTTAATTCGTTGCATTTTTAAACTATCTAGTTTTTTTACTATTAACGTTATCAATGTTGCGCATGTGCGCCCACATAATCATTAATGAACATAAAAAGGACTTATATTATATAATTGATTGAATTTAGGTGGCGTCGTTAATGGACCGATGTTGGGCCGAAGATCCTGCTGGACGTCCAGATTTTGCAGGGCTGAAGGAAATCGTTCGCAAAATCAACAAGTAAGATCTTATCAGTTTTGAAAGTTTCACTTTTGAAGGTCCATCTGAATTATAAAATGATGAAATTAAATAATTTAAAGAAAGTTGACATTATTTCAATACTGAATAATCAAAAGAGGATATCTATTTTTAGTCATTTTTGTATACAGTCTAAAGTACTAAAACATTACTTAATACAACGTACATTTAAGAAACACTAGAAAGTTTATTTTCCTTATTTATTACTAACTTTATTTTTAAGTCAATTTTCCTGATTCATGTGATAAATCTATTTTTAAACTCATACATTTCAAAGTTGTTAACACTAATTTGTATATTTTAAACAATACAAACTTTAGTATTGAACAATTTAAATTGAACACATTTTTTCGATTTATATAATTTTGTAGTTTTAAATAAAAAATATATTTCGCTTAATTTATAAAAAAGAAACTTTATATAGTTTTCTAAATTTTAGTAAAGTTAAACAAAAATAAAAGATATTATATTATGTTATATATGTTAATTTTTGTAACATAATGAAATATTACAAAGTGGTATAATAATTACACAAATAAATATAGTATAATTTAAACAATTTTTTTAAAACAATACGCAATATTTAATAAATTACATATTCAATTTTAAAACAAGTTTCAAGAACGTCAAATGAGCTGTTTTGAAAAATGTAATCATAATTTTGACGCGTTTGACTTAAGTTTGACTATAACTACTTAATAAATCAATACCCACGTAAGTTCAATTGTCAACTGTCTGCACTTGGCGCGTCATTAAGATATTTGTTTTATATCTTGTAAACATTGTGAAACATAATTTTCCCTATATTTGAACTTATTAGTCTATTAAAATCAAATTATAACGAGATATGTGTCAAAATCATGATTATTTGCAATTAATTAATATTTATAAATATAAAATACATAGATTTGTCTGAAAATTAATGTATTTAGTAAGAATCGTCATTTCAAGAGTTCACTGTATTAATATTTTATTAAATAAAAAGAGTACGTAAATAAATTGCTTGAGCTGTGTAGAGGTCAGGATAATTAATAAAAATTTATTGTTTACATTATATTAATATTATTTAAGCAAGAATATTTTGATTAATTCCATTTGAACCCTTGTTTTGATTATTGAACTTAATAATAATTTTTCTTTAATTTCAAGTAATTTTACTTGAAAATTAATCCTGCAAATTTTGAAGATTTTATGAATTATTTTTATACATGTATACAGAATAATGTAAAATATAAAATAATTATAATCTTATGAGAATGACAATACTTTTTTTATAAAAGTTACATAGACTCTGATATTGTTAAAATTGTTAAAACAGCCGTTCATATTATCCTCTGATTATAATATATAATTTATTTTAATTTATAACGTAGACATATCAAAAATAGAGAAGTTCAAAAATTTATATAAGATTCGAACACAACTGAATATCTTTAAAATTTATATAATTAAAACATACATACAAACACGTAAATAACGATAGTAAATTAGATTTAAACATATAAAGTTATACTTTAATTAAATAAAAAATTTATAATGCGATAAATAAAAATATCTTTCTGATAAAAAAAATGTTTAAATTTTATGAAGATTTCTCCTTTAAAATCAACAAATGTAATATCGTATTTAATATATAAATATAAAATAAATAAAATGAATAATACTGTGATATTTCACGAATAAACGAAAAAGTAATATTATAAATATTAACAAAATGAATGAAAACTTATTTTTCTATATATGGTGCTAACGCACCGTAAATAGAAGACTAATATTCGACTATTTACTTTACATATGGCGCATAAATTAAATTATGATACAGTAGAAAGAGGGCGATGAATGCAGAGAGAAAGCATTGACGTCCAAAACAGGAAGAGAAATCTACAGTTTTTCTGAACACGAGCTTACTGCAGACATACGTCTAGCTTCTATGATATAAGTGCCAATGTGGTAGAGTGCTTTTGCGTGACTGATTTTTTGTCAGTATTTGATGAATAAATGTAAAAGAGAGAAAAGAAGCATAAGTTGATAGAAATAGACGCGAATGGGTCAAAAACCTCTGATATTGGCATACTTCCCGACTTTCTTATCGATCAATTCTTTTATTCTGCCCCTTTTTCTTTTTCATCACTACTATAGTTCCTATACATTAGAAAAGAGCTTTGCCCGAATAAAGATGCCTATGCGATTAAAAACACTTAATATTAAATTTATTTTTTTCTTCGGTAGATTTGAATGATTATCTTCAATATGAAAAGTCATCAAAAATATTTATTTCCTACAAGGATTTAATTTATTTTTCGACATTAAATATTATAAGTTTTAATAATAACTAATTAAAAATATTAACTATTAAACTTTTACTATTTTATATTTATTTATATATCGATTTCAACAATATAATAAATGTTTGTGCATAAAATTTTATTGTTAACAAAGTATACAATATCTCAATGTATATTTGTAATTTGATATTTGATATACAATGTAATTTTTAGACTTAATCTTCCGGTTTTCTTTATTATTTGCACGTATATCGATGGATTGAATAGATTGAAATAAAAATTATATACGATTTACCAACATATTTTGTATGCTTTTCTTTATCAATATCCAATTATCCTAATAAATTAAAATAAAATTCCGATAAATTAAAATATCACAATTTTATAAACGTTTATATTTTATTGTATAGAATATTTATATAAATTTAGGTTTTTAATAAAATATTTGATTATAATTTATTTTGAAATTTAAACATTTAATTTACCAGAGATTTTAGTCTCTTTTTTTTCTTACATTATAGTAGTAGACCTTTTAATATTTCAATAAGTATATTTAATATACTATAATATATTATAATAAACTATATTTTGTTTTTACACATAAAAAAGAAATAATATAATAATATAGATAAGCAATATTTGATATATACGTTCGAAAGACTTCGTAAACTTTTGAATTGTAATTTATTCTGGTTCATCGTGTGAAAAATGGCCCTTGAATGTTCAAAATTAATTTTTTATCCTGGAACTTGGCTTGTATCGTTTGACTAGATATAATATATTTTACAACTCTTGTAGTTATAAAGTATTATGATTACAAAAGCCATTTTATCAAATTTTTAATATTACTAAATAATATTTTTTCAAAAAAAAAATCAATAATACAAAAGTTTAAACATATATAAATAATAATTTTGTTATAAGATGTTTATATTAATTTTTATCTTTGAAGTCTTACAGAGTTGTAATAAAACTATACTTTATCGATGTTTAAATGAATCCAAAATATTGTTACTTACTAGTCAGATTATAATTTTTATAGAAATAAAATATTTTCTAATATAATATTTCAAATTACTTTTAAATTAATTTTTATGAAAAAAGAAAATTTATTATCAATATGTAATATGAGCAATTCTTTTAATAAGCTTTTTACTCTGACATATTTTCCACCATTTATATTTCTTAACATTACTATGCAATTATAATTAATTCTAATTCCTCTAGAATTTGTAAATCTTACTAAATGAAACGTATAATTTAATAGCCAGAGTTTATGAAAAAATTGAAAAATATGTATTTTAAACATTATAATTCGAATAATATTATATCTTAATAATACTAATAAATTTTTTAATTCACATCACTTTGACGGACTATAATGTGAAAAAAATCATTATCATAAAAGAAGGTGAATGAAAAATTATAAGTTCATTAATTAAAACAGCTTTTTAAAGGACAAATTTTTCTCTTTAAAATATACTTTTTACATACTATATCAAGATTTTCAACCTCTAAGAATATATTTTTCTTTTCTTTAAAAGTGATAATTAACTTTCTTATCATGTAAACGAATATTATAAATGTGAAAATATAGCACACATAAAATAATTATTTGACGCTACAAAAAATGAAGCAATGATTTTTGGACTAAATATTTTTAAAACTGGTATATTGATTTATATTTAATTAAAATTATAAAATTTTTAAGAAAAAGAATTAAAATTCCATTATAATTACAGGAAATTGAGACAGCACTTTAATAAAATTATGCGGAACTTAAATACAACCATGCATACAACGATTATTTAATAATTTACGTCAGCAGGGATCATAGTTTATACGATGAAGTCTTCACTTGCGTAAAGCTTCGTATTATCTACTTTGTTCGCATTTTTCTCTCTCAAACAACTCTGCATCCCAAGAAAAGTTACTAGATCTTCTATATTTTACAATATTCTCTGTCATATACCATTATCCGAACGAATATTTTAATATTACCGGGGAAAATAAAATAAGAGTATAATTATTTTGTTGAGCTCAGAATACGGATTTATTTCATCCCGCGTCCAACTTCTTCAATCACTTATGACTTGGTATTTGTCACCTACTAGAGAAGAACGAAATCAAGACATATGGATGCTACTTTAACAATGCGGTTCTTTTTTCGCAGAAACAGATAAAGTTTCTCAGTTTTTATGTTTCTAGCCGTAATTACTTTTTTTCTCTTCCTAATTTCAGACTTCTACACAACTACTAGTGCGGAACTTATAATGCTCCAGCAGAATCCCCTTGCTCATTTTAAAATTTTCAATAATTAGCTTCGAGTCAAATATTCTTCTTTTCAAAGTATATTTTTTGCCTGGTCGAACAAACTATTCGAATTTTCAAACATAAGAACCATTTGCTTCATACTTAGAGTGAATAACAGACATTCTTGAAACTTCGTGCTCAGATTATACACTAAAAAATGTAGCTCAAAATTAGTTTTATTATTAAATATGCTAATACATTTATATTCATAAGAACAAATAAATTTTAAGTGAAAGTAATTTAAGAAATATCCATCCTAATCATTTTTCATGCCACACACTCTTTTTACATTCGATAAAAATAAACTTACAATTATAAATAGTTAACAAAGATTGTTTGTAAGCCAAAAATATCGTTAATTTTTATTAGAATAATCTTAAAATCTTATAACCCATTTTTAATAAGAATATCGTTTTGAAAATGAAAAATAACTAAAATTGAAAAATTTTTTAAATAAATATAGAATTAAGTTTAATCATTATTATATTTAAACTAAAACTTAAAGTACATATAAATTTTATGCGATTATAAGACAATATTATAAGATAAGACGATTAAGACTTTTAAATCAATTTGAAATTGCAATTTCTTCTAGTCAATTAAATCGATTAAAATTATCTTACATGTTAACCATAAACTAAAGCCGTAAAATATTTATTGTTACAAAATTGAATTTTAATATAAGAAATTTCCTTCTTAAAAATTAGTTTTAAATACTTTTTAAAGATATTGCGCTATCAAATTTATATAAATGATATAAATGATTTAATCGTGAGTAGTATATATATTATAAAGAATAATGTTATTTTTTAAATATGAAATGTATGTTAATAAATAAAAATTTTTAATTATATTTTAAATTAATTACCCCTTTTTTCACAAAATAATACCTTCGAATAATACTTTTTTTTAGGTTACTTAATAGATAAATTCACAGAAAAATATATTACACATAATGAAAAAAAAAGATTAATTAGAAACGTTAAATATCGTATGGTTTTATAAATTTTTATGACATTGTCGCACAATTATAACATCTCAACGTTAATTCGATTATATTACACGCTATACTGAATTATTCATTAATTTAAATATCTTTTTAAAGTTAGGTTTTATAAATATATTCATATCGAAATATACTGCAGTGCAGAAATTTTACTGTAATTATATTTATTATATTAGTATTTTATCAATATATTTTTTATCAGTTGAAATTTATACTTAAATTGTTATGTATTTAATCAATGATTTATGTATTATTAGTATTTTATGAATATATTTTTTATTAATTAAAATATATACTTAAATTGTTATATATTTATTCTTTATAAACTGTATATACTATGAAATGCTATATCAGGAAATTGGAATATTCCACGGAATTTGTTTTAATACCATCAAATTTAAAGATCTGCAAATAGAAAGTTCGAGTATAAAATTCCTTTCTTCATTTCTTATACCTCATTACAAGTTTTGCGCTACATTTGAAAAAGTAGTTTAGAAATTTCTCTGTAAAAGAGAACCTTAACCTTTTTTGGTTTGCAATTTTTTTTTTTAAGATCTTTTAAGCTTTTTTATTCGAATAATTTTTGTCATTATCGGACACTCGATTTTAAAATACATATTTGCTATAAAGCAAAACAAATGTAAAACTAAATTCAACTGTAATAAAATAAAATTTTTATTATCTCAATGAATTTAATATAATAAAAATTATATATGTAATATAGTATTTAATTTAAACTAATAAAAATGTATAATATATAGTTTAAAAATAGTGTATTTTTTCAATTGTATTTCACAGAATTTTATTAAATAAGTTGAAGAAAAACCAATTTCTTTAAAAAATTTCAAAATAATCAACCAAAAATAAGAATAGAACTAATAATTTAGTACGATAAAAAGAGTAAAATAATAATACTATGAAAATAAAAATAAATATGATAAATAAGTAATCACGAAAATTGAATTTAACTTAATTTAAGGACTAGGATAAAGATTATTTTTATTTTTACAATACTATAAGTACATTTACTATCTAACATAATAAAAAAATAAGATAATATTCGATATTTCTATTTCAATTATAATATCTATTCAAAAAGATTTTAAAATATTTGTAATCTTAATAAAGACTTATTTGATTTTGCTTATGGTTTTTATTTATTAAATTCGATTCATAAAAATTTATATAATAATTTATATGTATGCAATAGTAAATTTAACATATTTCAATAAATTTTCCTTGAATAAATTAAATCAGAACGGTACAGTTCAGAAAATTGATTATACTTTGCTAATTTTTTTGAATGGCGCTAAATCTTCCAACAATGTAATACTATACTTTATTCATAGAAATTAAATTTTTTAATATTAATAGATATTTGTTTTTAGTATGAAAAAGTCGACACCGATCTTGATATTGAATGATAAAATACTGCAAATTTCCGATGCAATATATTTTAATGAGTAATGACGATCTTTAATATAAATATAAGAACAGGAGAGGATAAAAAGTTATATAGTACAGAAAAAGAGAAAAAGTTGAAAAAAGAAAATTACAAAAGAGAGATTAGGGGTTAGAAAGAGTGAATAGACATAAAAATAAGAAACAAAAAAAGTGAGAGGGAAAGATTCATGAATTAGTGAATTATTGACGAAAAGAAAAATAAAGAATGAATGATGCTACAACTTTTAAGTTGATAATGTAAAAGGAATTAAGTACATTGGAGAATTATCGTTTTTAACATTCTTTACATTGGGCTAATATATATTGGAATTAATATTTTTTTCTTATTCATAATTAAAAAACGAAAATAAATCTCTATAATATGCACTGTTTTGATTTAATGAATTCAAAAGTAAATAATTATAATTTTTATATTATTAAATTGAGTAAAATAGATCTAGATTCATTGATTTTTTATTATTTGAGAATTGTTCACTATATATGATAAAGAAGAGCTGTATGTGTATGAATGGTAATGAATAATTTAGTGTGAATCAATATAAAACAAGAGAATAGTAATTGGAAAATTTTACGTAATGAATCTAGTAGAACTAAGAAGAAAAACTAATTAATTCAAATCAAGTTTATACTTACATCGTTTATTGCAAACTTTACTGGTATGTTTATTGAATAAGTTAACATTTAATTATTCAATTATGAAAATACAGATTTTAGTTAGAAGTATTTTTTTCTAATCAAACCAATCAGAAAGAATTGGTATTTTTTTATCCATAGAATTTTGGAGAACTTAAAATCTAACTGGTTACCATTAAAACCTTGACAAAATTTTATTTTTATGTCACACGATTATTCTTTATTATAAATAAAATAATTCCTGATCGAAAAGGTTCCTTATTTCAAGATGAACACTTTTTAAATTTCAATTAACTCCTCCGTCTTAGATTTTTAGAAGTACATCTATCTTTTAGATTAAAAAAATGTACGTACAATGGTGTTTTTTTTATTTATATCACATAATAAAAAATATTAAAAACAATTGTCAAATATACACTAATCTTGGGCTGATATAGTGCAGCATAGAACTTATGAATGAGCGTTTTCTAATTGTTCTATCACCATCAGAATCTTGGTCATTTTTTTTTTACTTGTGTTCTTATTTTCAAAATTACAGTTTTCAAATAAACGTTTTCAATAGACATGATTTATGTATGGATTATATAATTTATTAATATATTATAAAAAAAAATTTTTAAAGAATTGCTAAACAACCAGAAATTCAGGATAAATTATATAAAGATAAAAATAGACTATAGATTCTGAGCTTTTACAAATTTAAACTAGTTATGAAATGTATAAGAAATACAAGAAAAATTGTGATGTTAGTTTTAAACATTATGAAAAATGACTAAAAATATTATTGAATTAGTATGAATTATTGAATAATTTATAATCAATATCTTTTTAAGAATTAACGTAGATAAATATACAAAATCATAAGTGATTATCGCTTTAATGCACTAATATCGTTGACTCAAGAGTTTAATTACTAAATTATTGTTATTTGAAAAAGCAAATTCATCCTCGACATAAATAATAATTTTTTATTATTGTTACAAATGGAGGTAGTTTATCACGTATTTGCGCAGGACTCGGGGTAATGAAGTTATCATAAGAATAAACGAGGACCTATGAATAATGACACTAATATATCAAAATATAGAAGGGCTGTATGGAGATTAGGAAGCTTCTTGTATATGAAGGAATCTTGTGTTAACGCAAAGGCAAAAAAGCGAGAAACTGGAAAGATTGAACCAGTCCTTGTAAAATAATGTTTCAATGTATTGCTCGTAGCCTTTTTATAGGCTGACTATCCTATCCCCATTACCGCCAATCTATGAATCCTTATTTATATGGTGGGGTCGAATCATCGCGTAGTGCTGACGTGTTTCCATTATATATAACAAATTTGAAATTTGAAAACGCAGCGACGACATTCTCCACAATTTTTTTGAACAAAAAATATTTCAATTATATACGAGTAGAAATTTGTCACAAAATTATTGTTGCACGTATTTTGTGGTTCTGTGTCAACGTAGTTTTCATGTGAATTATTATTGTATGAGTTTCTTATATATATATATATATTATATATATATATATATAACATTTAGTCAAATTAGAGAGTAATTATAGTCTTAATAGTACTTAATAAAAAAATTCTTTTTTATTAATTATATATATGATGAAAAGAGTTAAATCACTACAAAAATAAAAGAGAAAAAATGTTAAAATATAGAAATTTTCTTAATTTCTGGACGATAAGACATAAATTATGAAACTATTTTGTAGCAGAAACTAATTTCGTTTAAATAGATAGAATTTTACTGTAAGGTTCACATAAAAAGATAAAATATAACTAAAAAAAGTTTAGATATATGAAAAAAATTACAAATTTTTTCGTGAAATATTCGTTTCGTATAAAGAAAATAAATTGAGTTCAAAAATATACATGGAATATAAGTGAAGTTCTAAAACAATATATAAAAAATTATGACAACCTCTTTTCAGAATGAAAATTTTTTATTACTATTTTGAAAAAAATTCTCTCAAAATATTAGCATAATTTATTTAACTAATGCATTTTAATTATTTTTGAAAAGCTTAAGATTTTATAATAGTTATTGCTTACGTCACTCATTTAGCATACAAATTATTGCACGAAAATTAAATCAGAATTATATATTATTTTATTGTCTTAACAAAATAAAAAAATCTTAAAAGAATACATTTTTATTGCATTTAAATCACATTTAAATACCATTTATAATATAAATATAAAATTTCTATAATAAAAATATGCCAACCAATATTCTGTACTGACATAATAATTTTAAATAATGTTTTTTCAAGTTTTTTCAACTAATTATATATAAAAATTAGGTGAAAGGTTTTTATAATATAATATTTTTAATTATTTCAAATGGGCAAGTAAATAATATTTAATGTTTTTTTTATTTTAATTAAAATCTTTTTATTATTAGAGCTATTTTCATTATTACATTTATAATATTTATAAAATTTACCATAAAGTTTAAAAAGCAATGATATAATTGATCGATACTGATCTTTTTTTATTATATTCTACTGTTTTTTAGATAAATATATTATGAGTTGAAATAAAAAATGAATTTACTACTTTATTCCCAAATAAATAATATACTTATAATAAATAAACAAGTAATAATAAAAATAAATAATTAACTAATATTACTAAAAAAATTATTTTTGTTATACCTTTGAATCTTATATTATATAAAATATTAAACGTCACAAATAAATTTTATAAAACTTATATAACTTCGATTTGAATTATTAAAAATGAAAATTCAAAAGTTGATTGAAATTATTCACTCAAAGAAGTTCCTATAAAGTTTTTCACTCAATTTCATTTACGTCGTAACTATTAGTCTAATTTTAATTCTCTTAGCCCAATAATTTTATTTCATTTTCTCGCCTCCCTCGTGTACTTCTGTATTCATTTATCCATTTATTCGCCTTATTCCCTTCCTTTTATTGCACATCCCAGGTCTTTCTCTATCCCTCTTTTTCTCACTCTTTTACTCGTTCTTTCTATGTATTCGCAAAGCAATAGTAGCAGCAACTGGTCCAAGAGACCAGTATTACTGTTCCCCGTAATTTCAAGCGAGGAGGTCTCGCACAAGAGACAGCGACCACTACCTGCCTTTGCTCTACTTACGTTAACCTCATTTCTCTTTCTATCTTTCTGACATCTTTTTAAGATGTAGTCGTCGGAGGTGAATCAACGCGACTATACATTAACTTCTAAAACACGCTTTCTTTTTCAAAACTCTTGTTCAGGAAAAACGCAAAATTGCTCCTCAAATTTTTACTTCTGTTACTAGAGAAGCTAGAACTTTTTTATATTAATAGCTGTGATGCACAGCCTGTATATCATAATTTCATAAATATGTATCAGAATTTTATTGTAAAGCACTGAATTCAATGGTAATAGACATAACAATTATTGATGTTTATTGCTCACATGTAAATATTTATTGAAAAATACTAATTTTAAAATGAAATAAATAATATTTATTATCTCATGAGGTTTACAAAAATATTTTTATAACTAAGATATGTTTTAAAATTATTATTTCAAGTAAAATATGATTTATCTGAATACTAGTGTGCCCATTATCCGAGTATTTTGTTTGTGTGTGTTAAATGTGTGTGTATATGTGTCTCTCTCTCTCTGTGTGTGTGTGTACATGTATTATTCTACGCACTACTGATTGATCGTTGAATAAAGCTCTATTATAAATTATGTATTATATATGCACCAGTACAAAACAAGTTTTGTCCTCTATTTAGAATGATTCTGATTGGTCATTAAGAAGTCGTTAAAAGAAAGTTATTCGAATATTCTAAAAATCCTCACAGAAAATGTAAAAGAATATCGCGTTGCGGTTCGCTATTACTTGGTTTATAACATGGAATAACAATGACTGGTGGCCATTTGTATTGGCTTGTATTTCCTTCTAAATGTCATACTTTCATATAAAAATTATCATCGTAAAATTTACGATTTTGTTTTGTAAATTTACCTTTATGTTCCATCACACCCCTTACTTTACCGTCTGTGGTATATTTTTTTATCGATTTATCAACAATAAACTCTCTATAAACTCTATCTGTTTTGCATATATAGACGAGTGAGAGGCTGTTATGAGTCGATATGACGTCGTTAAAATCCTCTTCGCTGATCGGGTTCCATCACGCACAAGAATTCGAGAGGATTCAGTCCATTTCACACGCTATCATGTTTTAAAATAATTCACATTTGAAAGATAAAAAGGAAGTGGATGCGGCCGAATATGAGAGAGGATTTCATTTTAATTAGCAGTTGTTGCAGTGATTACTGCAGGTGTTCTGTGAACAGCCGTAATATGCGTGTTAATGGAATGTAAGAAAAAAGTATACGTTTATATGATTAGTCAAGGATAACAAAATGATATTTCTATGTCGATATTCAATTATTAATAGAGATGTACATTAAAACGAAAAAGAAACTAATATGACCTACTTTTTGAAAAAAGATTGGCATTTTATTTGCGAATAAAATACATTATTTTATATATTTCGATCAGAAAATTTTTATTGCACTATTTATTGATTATTATAGAATAAATTTTAAAAACGCTTATTGATTAAATTATTTCAAATTACTGAATAAATATAGTACTAAATAAGTACATTGCAAACAGTTTATTAAAAATAAAATATTGATGAACCGAAACCTTCAGTATAATTGGTATAATATTTATACAAATTATCAAAAGCTTCAACGTTGAATAATTATTTCGATGGCCCTGAAGTTTTCATAAATTTTTAATTGATAAGACTATATTTCAAATATATTTAAGTACTTTTATAAAAACTAATATTTTTAATAAAACGCTGAATAATATTCAAATTTGCACATAAATGAATTTATATATAAATTTATTTAAAGCTCGACAATTAGCAGAAAGCGCTTAGAGCACATTATCGATACTCGAGTCTTTACAAAGGATATACTGATCTGAACCCTTAATAGAGATTAACAAGCATTAACTACTAATAATACGTTAAGTTTAAAATTTGTGCAAAATGACGATTCAAAGAATACTAACAAATTTTATGTACATAAATTTTTTATATCTTTTTTAGCCATAAAATTACTTATAATTGATTTTTTATAAACATTAGCTCAATACGAAATTAGGTGATACAAATTACGTATTCCACAATTTGATAATTAAAAAATTATATTGCACGACAATAATGATATTAATAATACTAATAATAATACTAAAAGTAATAAAATATTATTATCGTTACTGTTGTTGTTATTGTTATTATTATTGGTGTTGTTATTGTTATTGTTATTGTTAATATTATTTAATATTATTAATATTATTATCTTTATAATGATGATAAGTAACTGAGTAAGTTCAAATATCAAAATAAAAAAAGATTGAATAAATATTTTTTGAAAATATACTTTTAATCATCGTATTCATTTATCAAATTTTTTCAATAATGCAATGATTTTCATGCAATTAAAAATCTAAAAAGTTCAAGAATACTTCATCAATCAAATACCTGAAGCTAGTAAATGAAAAATTAACACAAACCAAAATATGCCGTCATAAGTTATGAGAGAAGGTTAAGTGCCTGAAGTTCATAAAATTAAAATTTCTTAAAAATTATCATTAAACGTCACTTTGAATCATTTATAACTATTGATTAGTTTTCTACTGAATGTCTAATATCTTCTTAATGAAGTTTCGAACATCCCAAAATTTTCAAAATTATGTCGATTTAATTACTGCGTTATTATTCATAAGTTTCAATTTGATTAATAATATTTTCCGGTGCGACTTTTATTTCATAGCTACTTATTTGGGAGACAATTATTGAAGCAGCATCTTATTGAATTTCCGATTGTCTTTTATCGAAGGCACAAAAGTTGGCTTCGATCCAATTCTCCCAAATTATTATAATCGTAATTCCGTTGCTTGAAGTTAATTTAGAGCATTTATAAGCCACAGAAAGTTTTATTCCACGCAATATAGTTCGTGGTGTATTAAATAGTTTGTTGCACTTTTTGCTTTAACTGCAAATTCACATGCTTTTTGTGTTTATACACTATTTGCTTTTCTATTTTAATAAAATATATATTTTTTCATTACGTGTGAAAAATTCAATTCAAAATTAAAAATTTTCTTTTTTTATTATACTAATATAATACTAATATAATAATAATTGTATGCATTTTATAATAATTATATAGTTAGTTGATCATAGTATCATATAATACAAAATTGTTGATACTTCTATTTTTTCTTCATGTTCTTAGACAGAAGAATCCATATAATTTTAAATAATTCTATGAAGAAAAGAAAAAATATTATATTCGGGATAAAATATATGATCTTGAATCTACACCATATACTATTCAAATAACATAAATTTTTTTTAAAATGATATAACAATGACACTTGTTTAAAACATGAATTTTTTGAGTCCTCCATTATAATATAATCTCTTATTTCTTACTTTTTATTCATTGGTTTTAATTTCTAATATATATTAATATTGTGGTATTTCTATTTTTAAATATACGCCAAGTTTCCTTCGAAAGTATATAAGAATAATTTTAATGATTGGCATTTTACAATAAAACACAAGCTTAATTGTTAAAAAATTAAGTAAAACCATATAATCGTCCATTGTGTAGACTTTTCGTTTCAAATCATTCGTGAATCAAATGTTTCTTATGTACAAATTAATATCGCTAATTTGTATACCTTTTAATTTTCCCAACTTTTATAATTTTCCCCCTTTAAAATTCAATCTTTCAAGTCGAGATGTTTGTGCATAATCGTTAAACTGTATGTTTGTTGCTTTGTTTTTGCAGGGACACCCGAATCAATAACCTTCTAGACAATCTACTATCGCGTATGGAACACTATGCTGACAACTTAGAAAATCTCGTGGCCGAGCGCACAGCTGATTATCTCGAGGAGAAGCGAAAGTGCGAGGAGCTTCTGTATCAACTGTTGCCCAAGTGAGTCTCCTTCCTACCGTCTCTTGCTTATTCTTCCTCGTAGTGCTTTTGCCTACCCGAAAAACGAGATCTCGGTGACTTGTATTGCGCACAGTATTGAAAGAGGTTGGCAAGAGGCCCCTAAGGAAATCTTAGGAACTTCATACTTCGTTGGCCTCAAATGAAATAAAAATGTCGTGGAACTGATGATCAGAATGAACTTTTTCTTTTGCTTCTGCGATTCTTAATTTTCTTATCGTACTTTCGTTCAGCTTATCGACCTTCTCAACTTCCTTTTTTTTATTTATAAACTAGTGAAAATTAAATTCACAGCTGTCAATGATCTTTATCTAGTTTACTACTTTTGTTTGACGCTAATAGCTTTTACTTTTTTTGTACAGAGTTGATTATCTAAAATTTATTAATTTTTTTATGCAATATAATTTTTTTTATTATAAATCTTATTATTTAATTGAAATATGAAAAATTATTTATTTTTTATTCTCAAAATATCTTAACTTAATATACTATATAAAAAATTCTCAAAATTTTAAACGTATTTTTCTCGTTCGTACAGAAAATATATATATAAGTATATATACTTATATATTAAATATTTTTGAAAATGATACATATTTTCAACGTAAGTTATGATTTATTTCCAGGGAAAATAAGCACATTTAGATTGAAAAACTTCTTTTGAGAGGGAAAATCAAACAACCGTAGAAATTTTCTTTGATCTGTATGTTATTAAATATGATTAAATTATTTTTGTATTTTATTTTCATCGTGCAAGTAATACTCAGTTTTTTTCAATATAAATTTAAATATAGCAAATAAGATTATGATTTATATTGAAAAATTCATTATACCAGTGATTCACAATAGAATGTTACAGAGTAAAGCTAATTTTCTAGTTCTTCATTACAGTAGAACTAAAATAACAGAGAAAAGTATTTTTTGCCAAACGGCTATCGTGCGTTTAGTTGGCACTACCAGCACAGGACGAAGACGTAGAGTTGAAACTTACTTACTTTTAAATTACTGCAGAGTTTAATAAATATACTTGGGTACAAAATTAAAAGGGTCAAATTCGTAAATAAATCTTGTTTTCAGTTTTGTACATGATTATCTTTGAAAAATATAAAACATAGAACGCAAAAACTAATAATCTCTTGTATTCGTATTTATATTTAAAAAATGTATATATATAATAACTACTACATTTTGCTTATTTTTTATTTTCTGTAAATTTTTATGATTTTATATGTATAAAACGTGTAAAAAATCTTATTAAAATAGTGTAATATATTCTTCTGAATTTACGTTAGTAGTGTGTATCAAGATATAGTTTGACGACGTATGAAAAGATTATTTAATGAAAAATCATGTAAAAATAGTTACTTGAATAATTTAAAAGTATGCATGCAATGCGAAATAACCAATGGTTTAAGAATTTTTTTATTAAGAATTATTAGATAATACAAGGATAAATATAAGGGAAAAAGTTTATTATTAACATTATTAACAATAACAATTATTTAATATCGAAATATACTAGGAAATAATTTTTGATGGAATTTCCATAAGAAATTTTAATTATTCGAAACTAAGTTTGGGATTATTGCTTATAATAACAGTTCAAATAGTTTTAGTATACAGTGTAATAAAGTCATTTGTAAAAATCAAATCAAATTTCATCTGTAATTAGTTATTTCCTATTTAAAAGTAATATAAATAAATTAAAAAACTTTATAAATTTGATATCTTTACACAAAATACTAATTCTTTTTCGTAAATTATAAATTCATATTTTATGATTTTGTAACTTATAATCATAATATAATGTTTCAAACTTCCGATTGATTAATCATTTTATTAATAAATTTAAATTCGTTTAATGAAATAATCAACAGTACGTATAACTTTGAAAAATCATTAAGTGAAGTAATGCGATATGTTCAACTATCAAAGCGTGTTTTCAAGAAGCGAATTCACAAGTAAATTCAAGTAGTATGAAAGTGCGGGTCTTTAATTAGAATCCTCTTGGCTTGATAAGTATGAAATAAATGAATTCGTTCCGTTAGTAACTTTGAATAGATTATGATACTTATGTCATTTTATCATTTAAAATATAATTAAAAAAGAAATATCTCATTTTCAACTAAATGTATTCTATTAGTTGATATCAAGATATCCTCTTTGTCTCAACCTTGTACAGGTGGTGAAAATACGCTTTACTTTAAATAAATATTGTATTTAAGAAACTAAATTTATAAGAATTTTACTTTTATTCACTTAAATTTTTAAATATTGCATTTTCAGATTAATATAAATATTATTAAAATGTTATTTTTTTCTTTTGAACGTAAAATTTAATATAATCATATGTTTAAAATTTTTATATTTTAAAAGTATTTAAAATTAATAGGCGATTTAAAATTATAATAACACGTATAAAAGTGGAATTAGTTGGAATGGAAACCAAATAATATCACCAGATATTAAAAATATTATTCAAAATAAAAAATCTTTTTAAAATAAAATGAGTATATTCTGTTTAATATCCGATTCGGTTTATTTAAATAATTAAATAGATTTATGAATAAAAGAATAATTCACATGCTATATTTTTGCATATTTGATTGCTCTATAAAAGCATAAGAGTCTTATAAAAATAAAAACGTACTATAAAAGAATTATGTGTCACCAGAATAGTCGTTTAGAACATTTGGTATAAAAAGCAAAAATACTGGCTATATATTTGCGTATGAAAAAGAAATATAAAAGACTAGAAACATGGAATGTTAATAAATGTAAAATAATAAATGAAATGAATGCAAAACCACTATAATTTATTTATTATATATTTTCTCCATTCTTTTTTACACGCAGATCGGTCGCATCACAGCTTATACTAGGTAGAAGCGTAATCGCTGAAACATACGATCAGGTGACGATTTATTTTAGTGACATTGTTGGCTTTACGAGTCTCTCCGCTGAAAGTACACCACTACAAGTAGTCGACCTCCTGAATGATCTCTATACGTGCTTCGACTCCATCATTGAAAATTTTGATGTTTATAAGGTGAGTAGCATATTGTCTAACCCTTCTATGGTAACGATAAAAAAATAAACGAATAATAATAGGTTTGGCAAACAAGATTTTACCGCGTTTTTTTTTATACAAAATTATTTTATCTTATGACTTTACTTATATAGACAGAGATTACCAAATATGCAGTGAAAAGTAATAATAATATTTTGCACTACTTAATTTTTTTATTTTACAGATAAAATTAAACCATAAATTCTTTTTTAATAATTTTAAGAAAGTATTATGATGTACTTATATATTACCATTATGTAAAAAAACGTTAGCTTATTATTAATATTAGATATAGTTACTATAATCATCATAATATCTAATATTTTTTTCTAGAAAGAAAACTCGCATTTTTTATATGAAAACAGTTTTTTTAAATTACAATTATCTGACTCTTTTTGTAATTTATATCCCTAAAAAATCATACAAATATTTGCATTGAGAAATATATGAATAAATTCTTCTTATTTTTTACAAATATTAATAAATAATTATATAAAAAAATGATCTGTATTTAAATGTTTTCTTTTTTTAATTGATAAACATTAATTGTAAATTTATAATCATTAACTTTTTAATATTATTAAAAAACTTATTATTATAAACTTATATCAAATAAGTAAATTGTAATTAGTAAATCAGTATATTCGATAATTTTGATATTTATGTGTTTCAAATGAAGGTGATGTTTTCTTTTACCGTATATAAAATAAAGAGATAACAAATTGTTGGGTGTAGTTGTAAAGAGAAATAATAATGAAATTCATAGCCTTTCACGAAGTCGAGTGATGAAATGTAGAGGGAAAGAGTGACTAAACATTAGCGATCTTGTCACGTGCGTATTGCTTACTATCCGCATTAGTCCTGTTGAGAAAAGTTTTTCACTGCGACATATCGTCAAATAAACGAGCGTTAAAAGCATAAATATTTCGTACCTTCCAAATCAATAAAGATGTTCACGTAATTTTCAGATCCCTAATTTTTTCGTTTCATCTCGGCAATTGTTAAATAAATTAGTTTAGAATTGAAAATAAAAAATGTAGTAAAAAAATTAAATAAAGTATACAATCGGCTTAATAAGAAGGAATAAGAAAAAAATCTAATAAAAAAGTTTAGACAAAAGATTACATTATGCTCTTATTTTAATTTTCATCTCTTTTTACATGCTGTTTTGATACTAAAAAAATCATTAATGTAGTTATTAAGTTGACTAAATATGTATATATTTATATATATATATATATATATATATACATATTGTTTATTTATAGGATTTATTCAGCTTTCATTTTCACCTTTCATACAAAATTTTAATGTAACTATATCTTGGTTATTACATTATGGTACTTTATATTGTATCATTTTCTTAAAAATCTATTCTAAGTAAAGTTATACATATATATGTATATAAATTGTATATTGGGTTATATATATATATATATATATATATATATATATATATATAATGTAATAACCAAGATTTAGTTACATTAAAATTTTGTATGAAAGGTGAAAATGACAGCTGAATAAATCCTATAAATAAAGAAAAATGATGTTAGCAATTGGAATTAAATTTTTTAATATCTATACCCGTTATCTATATAATTTATTGAAAAAATATCGAATATTGTTATTTAATTTTAGAAATTCTTGCAAATTTATTTGTATAACTATTTGATATTTAATAAAATTACGAAACTCTTATCCTACACTTTAATATGATTTTATTCGAAAAGATGAGACTACAGAATTTTATTTCATGTGTGAGAAGCAATTCATAAAATTTATTATTTATTCATATCATCGTTTTAAGTTTTCACTTTCCAATCTTATCTTACCTTCTCTGTATTTTACGTTACCTTCATAAAAGAGATAGATATTTCAACGTGATAAATTTTTTCTTATATATTTGGAATTTGTAAAGAAGGAGTATCAACATGAAGCTGAAATCAATTCAAATTGAGACACATACAAACATTCGTGCATACTTTGAAATTTAAATACATCTAATTTGCAATTCAAATGTATCTCCACCCTAACATCGAACGAATTCAGCCAATCACAAAGGTTGTTGAGCACTTTCTAAGTTAGAAGTCGTCGCCCAATGTCCATTAAAAGGCCCATGAATGTGACGGTGCGACATAAATCCATTTGAACATCACGATGAAAGTGCAGCTGCTGCTTTTCAATGAGCGAATGCGCTGGATTTCGATTAAATTGCGAAAACTGTATTTTCTTGTATTTTGATATTATCTTTTCACAGAAAAATACAAACAAAGCATACGTGAAAAGAAAACTCAATATTTAAGATTAATAAAAACATAATAACAATTTTGATAGCATAAAAATATAGCTTTTCCATAAGAGTTGAGAAGTTTCGTTTCGGCTGATTGTGTCGAGTAGTTTTTGAAGTATTAAGAAAAGTTTTTCTCATTAATTGCAATCTATCGTGTTCTTTAAGATGCAAAAGTTCATTTAAATTGTATAAATGAATTTTCTACTAATGTTACAATTAATAGTCTTTATACTTGTATAATACAAAATACAAAAATATTAATATTTTAAAATAATCTTAATTAATTTATTAAAATAATAATTTTTTTAAATTTCAAATTATTTTATACTTTTTCAATATTTATATTGATTGTAAATTAAAATTGATATTAAATTATTTTAAAAGAGAACTACACGCTATATTTCCCTAGTATTTATTTAATAATGTAATAAGTTGTTCTATTAATTGTGCTGGTGTAATATATTATATTTATAGCGCATTTAATTATAATATGTATCTCGGCTTTCATTTTTAGAAATGAAAGAACTTAACTTATGTCAAAGATAGAAATTGAAAAAATATTGCTCTATTGCTTTATTACATGTTTTGAATTATGTTATGAGGGATTCCGATCAATTATGGTTGGAAAAATATTAACTTTGATCTATACGTTGTGCAATTATTCCTAATTGGTCAAATAAATTTTGAACAGCTTTTATTTTGTCACTAAATCATAAATATCTGGGTATGTTATTATTTATGAATTATTAAAAAAATTTATATTTTTAAAACATAAGATATTTGTTAAAAGTATATTTTTAATCTTCTCAGATAATATTATGATATATTTAGATGTAATTATTAAACGATTAAACAATTTTTATGATTATATAAAGCATTATTATTATCAGCATAAAACTTATTTATCAGAATTTAAAAAAATGAAACTTTCTTTCGAACAAATGTTCCAGGTGGAAACTATTGGAGATGCTTATATGGTAGTTTCCGGGTTGCCAGTGAGAAATG
Source organism: Platyscapa corneri (assembly GCA_018907185.1). Taxonomy (NCBI): domain Eukaryota; kingdom Metazoa; phylum Arthropoda; class Insecta; order Hymenoptera; family Agaonidae; genus Platyscapa; species Platyscapa corneri. The sequence continues at coordinate 5,105,118 of JACCHW010000011.1, read as the reverse complement.
GCATGAATCACGCCAGGGAAATAGCAAGAATGAGTTTGGCCCTAAGGGACACCGTCATGACGTTCAGTATCCGGCACAGGCCTAACGAACAACTCAAGCTACGAATTGGTATGCACAGCGGTAAGTTTAATTTTCGTTTATAAATTATTATGAAGAGAAAGATTTTACGAGAGGAAAAAATTTTATGATTCGGATAAATCATTTACGACGCGGATCTCATAGATTAAAGTAATGGTACTAGTAAATACACGTTTATTAACGATCTTACATGTATACATATGTTTTTTCTTTTTATTACATCGTTAATTGACTTTAATGGTCCATTATACAAAATTTCTCCAGAAAGTATTTTTATGAGCATAGAAGTATTGTAAACATTCATTAGAATAGAAATTATTCGTATTATTAATTGTAAGATTAACTTTCATTAATCTAATATAATGCGTGTAGCTGATTTTCATTAGTCTGTCCTTAATCACTTACTAGAAAAAATTTTTAAAAATATATGTCATGAGAATGAAAGTGTACGTCCAAATATAAACTTTCCTTCATTATATTTTTTGTACTCTATACCACTGCAGAGAATTATAAATTTTCCGATAAATAAATTTATAAAAAATTTATAAATAAAAACGTTACGATCTGTGTATAATTATTCTCACCACTCAAAATTGTAGAACCGTTTATTGTTAAAAATGGAAAAAGCCTAAAATTCGTAAATTCTTATGTGGTTGTATAAATCAAAATTATTGTAAAGGATAAGACTTAAAAATAAAGACAATAATAAAGATAAGACACGCAGCGAATGAAAATTTATGATGATTCATATACAACATTTTCCCCCCATACAATAAGCATTCAAGAATTTCAATCTCTTAAATGCTTTATTTTATGTCCACTAAGTTATTTGATATAACCTTGGAAACAAAAAGTTTGGAAGCTTTTTGATGGTTTGTTCGGCCATTGACATTCATGTAGAAAATTTACTCCGGTTTTATATCTCTATTGCTGTTTCTTTTATTTTTCAATATTACTTTTATAAATTGTTCATTCGCTAAGAAGTGTATACATAGAAAAAGAATTTTGGAATTTTGAAAAGTCTGGGCGAGGGTAGTTTATCGTTATGTCGTCTCGCCGGTACATACGTTTCACTCAATTTGTAGTATATATCAAGCCATTTTGCGGTTGCTCTATTAATTTATGAATCTTTTTGCTTTCAAATTGGATTTTTATTAGATAGAAAAGTCGAAGATGTCGCACGTGTTTATTTCTTCTCTCTCTCTCCCTCTCTTTCTGTTTTTATATTTTTAAATAAAATTTGTTTCTCAAATTTTCTTCCCTTTGCCACCCTCTTTTTTTTCATAATTTATCATACAATTATTTTAGTTTTTATAATTACAAGAATTATGTACATATATATATTTATTAATTTAATTAAAAAAATTATATGTATATATATCTTTATTAATTTAATAAAAATATGTCGATATAAGTAAAAATTTTAATTGCATATTATAAGAGTAGGCTTATCATATTAAAAATTCTTTAGATGTCTTTTATTTATGAATTACATTTTCACTTACATCTATGAATTTAAAGGTGTATTTAATTTTTAATTGCATTTTTGACCCGGAAAAAATATGTAACTCTTAAATTTGAAAAGATTACCAGTTTATTAATGATAAAATCAGAATACTTTAACATTTCAAGTTAATGAATAGTAGTATACATATAAATTATTATTATTATTGTTGTTGTTGTTGTTATTATAGTGAATATTTTATTTTCTTGGTACAGCAAAACATTTTTTAATTTTTTAACGATATGTATAATATTTTAGGAATGATGTTATTATTACTAGAAGCATATTAAATATTAATTTCATTTATCTCAAGTACGAACATATTAATTTATGAAATTTTCATTCCAGTATAAAGAATATTTGTATAAAAAAATAAAAGTCAGAATTATTTTTTAACTTTATATTAATTAAATTAAATATTCCAGTTTCTCTGTATTATCGAATATGTTGAAAGCTTTATATATTACTACTCCTAAAAATAATAATCTCTACTACATCAGAAACTTGTATATAATTACTTATTTATTTGATTCAAAATGTTAAATTTTACTGCTGTGTAGTATTTTAGGAGAAAATAAGAAGTAATTAAAAAATTAGGTATTGTACATGGTTCGTCCCTGGTCGGCTTATTGGATTGGACTTGTCAGTAAATCTTTTTTGTAGACCTACGTGCATTATACCCTGAGAAAGAACCATGGAAAACTTACTTAAATACTAATCTTATGCTATGTACATCGCTTGTAAACCAACACAAAGGCTTAGTCACTCGATGGAGTTTATTGCTTTCCATCAGTTACTTATACCTTTTTTTTAATTATGTTCATACTCCTGTTTTGCAACGACTTAATTAAACATTTGTATTTTTTATATTAGTATTTACCGAAATATTTATTAAGAAATTTAAAATAAAAATTTGTGTAATCTAATTTTATTCTATAATTTATTAGATATTTAATATTTTATTACTGATAATTTCGGCCGTTTTTATTGATAAAATTTCTAAACTTTAATGATAAATACTTTTTGTCTTCTACCACATTTACATTTGTTGCAGGTATTGTTCAAAGACTGTACATTTTATTATTTTTTATTAATTTTGGAATATTTAAAAAATTAGTTGGATGAGTGAAAATTATAACGACTAATATTATTATAAATTATTGTATATTTTGAATTCAAAATATCTTCTAATCTTTCTTTGCTTTAGTAGGCATTACATAAATTTATATTAATTCGATATATACAATATAATATATACAATACAATACTCTAATATAATAATTTGAAAAACTTTTATTTATCGCAAATATTTGTTGAAATTAACTAATTCCTATAAAATTATTATGAGAGAATTCATATTTATAATTTGAATATTAAAGTTGGTAAAATTAAAGTTACTTATGCAATGAACACCAAAATAGACATTTAATTACTAAGAGGTATAAATATTACATAGATTCATGTATTTAGGAGATAAGTAGAGAATAGCAAATACGTTTCTATTATTATTACGTGTTAGTCCACATCATCGCTAGGTTTGTGAGTCTTTATCAAATACTACCAAACTTCTAAGGACAACTAGAATTAAACTAGGTATCTCTTCTTGTAAACATTAAGGCTTTATTTAACTACAATTTATATAATTTAAATCTAGTACATATTATTTTATAAAAATTTCTTATCTTTTTTTATAATTTAAATAACTGGCATATAAAAAAGACTGGCGTAGCACATCAATATGAAACATATGCAATATTTTTTTATTTTTATTAAAACACTTCTAAAGAGATAAAAATTTTAATATAATCTTATATTTAATCTTAGAAAATAATTCTGTGATTCGACGATTAAATGTTATGACTAAATAAATACATCTTAATCTTTTGAATAGCTACTAACGAAATATGAATGAATATGAATAATAAAATCTAGGTTTTAACTTTATATTCATAAGAAGGGCAGTATATGATTGAGTTCAATTTAAATAGAATTTAAATCCTTAATAAAGTGAAATCAACAGTTTTGTATGCAATTTATCAATAAAACACAAGAATTTCTATACATTTAATGAAATGCTAAGTTTGGTATGGATCTAAATTTAATTAAATTTGGATTTCAACTACGATGGAACATCTTTTAAAATAAATTTTTATTTTAATTCCAAGAAATAAATTTCAATATAATAAATAGAAATTTATAATAATTATTAGCTCTACATCTATTAAATAACTTAAGCCAAAAGTTTAACATAACTATTCCCCACTATCGAACACAAAATTTTTTTAAAGTTTTTTTTCTATTTAGTTATTCATGGGTAAAATTAATATAGAAAAAATTTTTAAATTCTATCAGTTTAGAGAATTAAAAATCTATAATTTATTGAAGAATAATACTCATTATAACTAAAACAATTAAAATAAAAATCTTATAAAATATTAAACAATTTATTAAAAACACTTAAATAAGAGCTTGGAAAAATATTTGACATAAAAAAATAAAAGATGTAGTAATTATATATCCATAGTTTACTATAAAATCTAGAAAAATCTAAAAATTTTAATGTATTAATTATATAGTTATATTGAATAATAAAAATATTTATAAAAAGCTTTTCATTAATATAGTATCAACTCAAATTTAGGTATATAAAATGATAATTATTTCAACAAATAAAGTAAAATAAAATAAGAGCAATCTTTCTTGGACACGTGAATAATTATGTTGCTTTATTTTTAATACATAATTTAGTAATTTCTTCTAACATTATTTCTTCAAAACTAAATCATAATCTACAAAATTTTTTTATTAGGAAATTCTTTTATTCTAATTCTTTCTTCAAAATATTTATGAGTAATACGTGTAAACCATTTAACACGTACAACTAAAAACGATCAAAATAATAAATTTATTAATTTTAATAAGAGATTCTATAATATTATTAAATAAGACAAATCTAAAGTATTATTGATTCTTAACAAAATTATTAAAGTTCTTAATTTATAAAATCCGATGCTTTCGAATTATTATAAAGTTTTGAACAACAGTAGGTCAATTTGAGATTAAAAGTTTTATTGATTAATTCATAAAATAAGAAAAAGACATTAAGTTTTAGTGACATAATATTTTCTAACGAAAATATTAACTTCCAAGAATTTAAAATAAGATTTTTTTTAATTAGGTTAATATTTTTTCAATTTTATTATTTTTTCATATTTTTTCAATTTTAATGTCATCTATGTTTTTTAAATTATTACAGTGTAACATTTAATTTTAATGTATGAAACATTTTTTTTCTTTAATTATTTTTAACTATAAAACTGGAAATAAATGTACACCTTAGATCTCAATTAAAAAATAGAAAATGTAGTAATATAATTAATTTTGTACCTACAACAATCATAATAATAGATAATTTTTTTCATGTTTATTTTTAAATGTATATTTCGTATAGAATCAATTAATTATATTACATTTTTGACGATAAAATTTATTAAAATTAAAATCTAAATAATATATTGAATAAATATCTATAATTAATGACTAAATATATTTTTATGTTTTGTCGGCAAACTCTAGACCTTAATTGAATATGATAAAAATAATATGTATTTAAAACACATATCTGAATTCCTAAAGCAATCTTTTTGTGACGTAAGCTTGTACTAACCCCTCCATTATGCTGTTGACTTTATCCTGAAAAAAGCTGGACTAACCCGTTTCTCCTTATGAAAGAATACAAAATGTAAAACAAGCAAATTGTTGTTGTTAAAATTTAAATAAAAAATGAATCAATTATCAATTTTCTTAATTCTTTGTTAATATTATTAAAATAATTATTTTTGTTTTTATTTATTAAATTTAATTTATTCAACAAGTATAAAAATAAGTGACGAGGATTTTAAAATACAGTTACGATCTATTAAAGCACAGTTTGTGCGCCAAAACGGCATTTAATAAAATCTGATTGGAAAAGAATACTTTAAACAATATGTTATTATTAATAGAACATTACAGTTTTATTTTTAAATTCAAAGAGTTATTAGTCGCTGTTGAGAAAAAAATATTATTTTCATATTTCCTCTCCTCGTACAATATACAATATAAGAAAAAATATAAGAGTACATAAGAGTTCTCAAATATCTTCTTTCTTTAAAAGTTCATCCCGATTTCGATCGAATTCCCAGCAGTTCCTAAACGTTGGATAAGTTTGCACGTCGACTGGGAAAGAAAAAGAAGAAGATAAAGAGAGCTTTATATATACAAAAATACTTAATACATTTTTTTGTGTGTACATTATACGTATGTTGTTTTAGGTCCGTGTGTCGCTGGCGTCGTCGGTTTGAAAATGCCTAGGTACTGTCTATTTGGGGACACTGTAAATACGGCTTCAAGGATGGAGAGTAACGGCGAAGGTGAGACTTTTATTTAAAGTTGAAAATTTAATTCCCAGCAAACTACACCACGTGTATGTGGGATCCTTGACTGGAAATAACAATATATTTGAATATGCATGATTACATATATTCGCATATGTACTTATATTTACAACTGTTGTTTCTTTAATGCGTATCTATCTATTGTAATTTTTTACTTACAAATAAATATTTCATTTCGAAATATTTTATATGAAATATACTTTATAAAATATTTACTATTCTATTATAAAATGAGCAGCCTAAACAAATAATACTCTAACATTTAATTCAATTTTAATGTAATTAAATTTTCATGGTGGCTTAAATTTAGAACTTTTATTTTAATATTATATAAAATCGTACATTTTGGTAATTAGTTTTTGAAAATTTTAATTATTTATGAAACCAAATGTAAGAATTAGGAATATTATTTTCTACATTTAATGTATGACTATATTAAGTCAGTCTTTTAAAAGGCATGTATTCTTCAAAATTATAAAACATTAAAATTTACTATCATTATATTTTATGACGTAATAAGTATTTTTTTTTCAAATATGTTTAATTAGATATTTGTGGTATAATCAATTTATATAAAATTCTTCAAGTTTAGTAAACGCGTTAAAATTACTAATTTAACGTGCATAATAGAAAATAAAATATAGTTAGATTTCTTATATAAAAAAAAGTTTCAATACATATTTATCTATGTACAAACTTTATACTTAAATGAATAAATCAATTCCTTTTGAAAATCGTAATTTAATAGTAGCACATTAGACTAAGAATAACATATTATACTGAAACTTGCTCTAGTAGTAGAATATCAAATTTTCATCTGGAAAAAATTCTTATGCAGCATTCAATATTCAGCGACAAAATTTTAATGCTTGACGGTAATTTGATCATTAGAAAATAATTTTATGCATATTGGAGTAACAGCACTGAAATTATAACAAGAATAATCCAGTCAATTTTCCATCAGCGGTGGTACTGTAGTCTACCATGGTGAAAATACGATTTAAGATTAGCATTTTATTATGGGATAAATTGAAAGCACAGAACCATTTAATTCCTTAAACACCTTTCCATACGTATTTTATTAAAAACTTAATAGAAAATGCACTTTTGAATATTATTGTATTATTCTTCTGAATAGAAAAGCAATTTATTCTGGAAATATTGTCGTAAGTTGATTTTTAACATTTTGTACATTTAAGTAATTACAATACACGATTTGAAACTTAATAATTAATTATGTTCGTACTAAATTTTGAGTAAACTAATATATATATATATATATAATAATATATATACATGAAATAAAAGTCGAGCTTGAAAAAGATATCACTTTAAAATTTCAATTAAAAAAAATGTTTTCCTTTTATTAATTCAGTACCTTTTATAAATCAAATATTAAAAGCCAAAAATGTCAATATTTACAAGTAATTTATTTTAGTCATTGAAATAATCAAAAGATAAAGTAGTTTGCAATAGTTTAAGCGCCATAGGTCAGTGAAGATTATCTGGAATGAAAATTTCCGTTTGTCTTTTTCTTTTTCCTCCTCAACACTTGGCGACTTGTAGTCATAGTTTAGTAGGTCGAAGCACACGAAAGCAGAAGCTTTCATCTATGCATGCATAGTATTCACTCTCTTTCTTGTGACAAGAACCGTGATGACGACTTTCCAACCAACACTTTTATTTCGCCAAGATGCGAAGAAAAGGAAACATTCGAACCTATTATGGAAACGAACCTTTTATTTTTATTTTTATTTTTATTTTAACTTTGCTAGTTGCTAGATAGAAGTTTCATAGAATTACCTACTGAGGTGAATTCTTTATATGATTTTTATAAGATAATGTACTTTTTATTTTAATTTACATCGTATAATATTTTTCGGTGGATAATTTTAGGGAAAAATAACTATTTATAAAGGAAACATACACATATTTTCAATAGTATAATATGGTACATCATTCGGGAAATGCTTGTAATTTTAAATACAAACTTATATTTATAAAAATTATACTTTTTTAATAACATATTTATGTTTGAACCATTTTTCTTAAATATTACAAATTATTCTTAAGACATAAAACCAATTTTATTTACTTTTATTTATTTTAGTAAAATTTATTAAAATATTTCCATGTTTTTCGTTAAAATGTTCGTATTTTTTGAAAAATATTTTAATATTGATGAAACACGTTAATATTTAAGTTTTTCTATTGTTTAAATAGCATAATTTTTTTGTAAAAAAATGCATTTTTAATAATCTGTAAAATTGCTTTCCAACGTATTACAAGAGTAATTGAAAAAAATCTTTAATGGATGAAATGTTCGTTAATAACTTTATTATAAGATTTTTTATTATCTTGGATATATTGCTCAGTTAAAATAAAATATTTCTAATGTGAACTGATGCAAGTGCAGTTATTTTTCTTTTAAAACGTGCAACAGAGAATAGCTAATCAATAAACGAAAAAAGCTGCAGATTTCTTTTTTATTTATTAGCTTATCGGTGTTCCACGTCAATGACAAAAATTGCCTTTAACGTCGTTGTTTATTCGGAAGACGGTTCGACCTTTCGATTTACCAAGCCATGGAACGCGATTACTAACAGGACAGTTGGAAAGAGAGCAGAGTTAGGGAATATAGACTATTGATTGTGCGCAAAGTGCCAAGTATCCCAAGAGGTACTCAGCAACCAGAAACTTCGTTACTTTCGAGCTTTTTGACATTGAAGTGTCGCATCGGCATTGCCGTCGTCTTCTGTAATATTTGATAATAGGAGAGGCGCTTAAAAAACTTTTGTTTTTATTTGATTCAAATTAATGAACATGTCTTCTGGTTTTTTAAAGTATACGTTGCGATTTATTTCATATTTAAAATCCTTAGTTGATTATAAAAAATGTGAGTGACTATTTTGAATTTAAGTTAATTTTAATTCTTATTTTTTTACATTAAGATTCGACCAATTAGAAAAGTTTTCAATGATTGCAGAATTATTTAAGTACTCTAATTTAATTTATGTTGTTGACTTAAATGTAGAAAATCAAAATTACTTATTGCTATCTAACCTACTTTATACATATTAAATTATATTAATTAAAGATATTCCTATTGTATACTTTTATGATTATGTTGAGAATACTACACGTTCGATGGTACTTTTAACTACATAAAAAAATTTATATTTATCAAATTTATGTTTATATAAAATGAAGAAAAGATTTTCATGACAGACACAATATTGCTGGCGGCTTTATATAGAAAAATAATTACAGAAATACGAGAAAAATTAATGGAAAAAACACAATTACGTTTTAAATAAAATCTATTGATATATTTTGAAGTATATATATATATATATATATTATTGCTTTACAAAATATTTTCTCCTGGCAGAGAAAAAAAAATGCTACTAAATTTTCTAATCTCAAAAATAATCCAAATATTATCTTACATTTTCAATAAAAATATTACAAATTAAAATTTGAATAAAAAAATATATGTAAATAAATTTTAAAGTATCCTCTTTATTCACTTATGATATATTATATTTACATATTTTATATTTTTTAATACTAGTTGAGTTAGTTTTTAATACTAGAATTATTACTAGTAGTTATTAATTGATTATTCACGTGTCAGCGAATACTATTTTTTTTCTATGAACATTTTTTGGTGCCTGATAAATTCATTACTATTGCTCTCACGTTTCCATCTGTTTTGGAATCTATAGCAGTAGTCTGTTTGATACTCTATTTCATCGGTGACAAATTGAATTCTTAGAGTAATACGATGCTGACAATTGATATTGTGCTTTGATCAATTAAACATTGTCATTTGTTACGATTTGAGGAATCGTTAACATGGTCTAATACGTATGTAACTAGTAGTGGAGATCATTTTCTTAAATTCTAATATGCTGCCAGAGGTTTTAGTTGGTAATTCTGATTAATAATAATATTTAAAAATCACTATACAAATAAGACTAACTTTTCCTCTTATGTTATAACACAAAAAATTCTTTGCATTGTATTACATTGTCTATTATATGCAGCGGCATAGTCCTGTATTAGAAAGAAATTTACTCAAATATATTTCATGTATCCACTACATACTGAAAGCTGAACCTGTGATGTACGAATAGCAGTTTTCAAACGAATACTATAGAACATTTAGTATCAGGTTTAATCCTTTCTTAATTTACGATAACACCACTTCTCTGCAAACAAAACGTTGTTCTGGCGTTATTGAAAAGATCTACTGATAAAAAGTAACTATGAGTTGAACAAATAAGTTATTGAGATCAGAACAAACTTGAAAGTTGTAAATAAAAAATTCGTTCAATTTCGAAAATATGCAAAGAATTCATCAAATATTAAGTATGTTAGTTAGACTATAAGTTAGATAATTAAAATTTCTTTTAAATAAATTCACCACTTTATCAAAAATTCCATAAAGTGGAACTATTGTTGGAACTATTATTTAAAATACCAATTTATATTTGCTATACTTAAATAATTTTTTAAATCCTCTTCTTGATAAAATTTCTTATTCAAATTTTTAATGGGCGATTTTGTAAAAGAATATAATTATCAGCCCTTTTCTAAGACATACACTGGTATTTACAAGTTGTTTCATTCTCTAATTTTAAACTACTCTTTGTAACGCTTACATGTTTGTTCGATCTTATGTCGAAGAGTTAATACGTAAATAAATGTCATCGCATACAGATGCAGATATTGTTTCGTCAGAATTTGATAAAATACTTATAAAATATGCTCGAAACTTTTAAAGTAAAGCATATCGGCATTATAATGAACGGAGAGAAAAGATCACTACCATAGATTCTGTACATTTCGCGATGATAATAATATTAATTTAACTTGCTAGAGAAATATCACAGATAACAACTTGAAGCGAACATCATATAGGTAACCAAGAAGTTATATTACTAGTGGTAGTACATCTTCTACATATAGAGTTGAAATAATTTGACTGAAAACACACGTTACCAGTTGAAAAGACTGCTATTTGAAACAAATTTGAAAATGCACTACATGAGCATTTAAATGTTTAATAATAAATAATAAATAAATCTGTAATAAATGAAATATATATATATATAATAATGATAAATAAAACAACAAAATAAAAAATAAAGCAACTACGTGAAAATGCAATTTTATACCTGTCTCGTGCGTTGTCTCCAGCCAGAATAATAATTTCATTCAGAGAATTTATGTGGATTTTACAAGACTACTTTTTAAATATGATTACTATAAAATGTTTGATGTTAAGAATTATGTAAATATTTACTATTTACTCGCAACTCATGTATCTACGTTTTCTGTTGAATTTCAAAATATCCTTCGATATCGCATTTCTGGAATGGAAATTGAAAAGAGGGCTTATACGAGAAAGTTTCTGGTTAACATAAAACGTTTTTTATTTGCTTTAAGTCATTTTGAAGATTAAAAGGCTATTGTTACTTTATTCACGTTTGGATGTGAACGATATTAGAGAATGTATGCGAAAGTAATCGATTTCTCTATAACCAATGTTGAATTCTTTAAAATAAAATTCAGGGTCTGTAATAGAATAAACGAAAATGTGACAAAATTAAAGAAGGTATTAGGAAAATAAAATGAATCGAAATCATGCAAAAGGTGACGTCCAGAAATAAAAACGAGAAAATTAATGGAAGAGAACGAAAATCTTACTCGAGAAAATAGAATCTTGAAAAGAGCTCGCTTAATGCATTTTGCGGGGAAAATAAAAGTAAGGTAGCTAGAATAATTATGCTATGAATAAAAGAAAAATGAACATTCGTGTAATAAAAGTAAATAAATTGAGATGATTCTTATTTTTTCAGTTTTATCTGAATAAATGGAAACGAGTGCAAAATAATCATTTGAGAAACAATTTTGTTTCCTTTTACTTAAACATAACGTATTTCTGAAAAACATTTTGTTTTGTTTAATACCTCAAAAATTTGCTGTTCAATTCTCAGATGTTAAAACTTTAATTTCTCATTTTTAAACATTTCTAATTTAAAAATTTTAAAATATAATAAAGCATAATATACGTAAACGCATATTGAAATAAATATTTCATCGTATTTCCTCAATACTTAAATTCGATAAACTATAAAAAAAGAAGTAACTTAAATTAATTGATCAGAAGTCAATTGAGTTTCTTCAAATTGCTTAAAATGTAATCAGAACGAATTTCACAAGCATTAATGATTTAAAAATTACAAACTACCCAGTGATACCAAAAACTAATATAAGTTAACGTATTAAAATTTCTCCTTGGCTTTTTCAATTTACTGCCTATGAATAATTGACGAACAATGGCAATTGAAGAGGAGTTATAGTGCAAAAAAGTTTTGATGCTAAAGATAAAATTATACTAAAACAACTAAATAAACTTATCTAGGCAATCATCTTTCAATGCATTTTAAATATTGCCACCTGTGAAATTTCGTATTCACCTACAGACTGCAGATAGCCAGTCAGTAGACACCATTTTAGTTCTCTACCTAAACAATCACGCTTAGATGGAAATTGGTGTTAAACTTAACAATTTAAGAAACTATAGCCGTGTAATAGACAAATGTTTACTTTTAAGATGCGAAAGAACCAAATGTGAAATTCTTGAATATTATTTATAGAATAAAGAAGCATGTTTACCATAATGATTAAAACTATATTATAGAAATGCTATTTTTTCATTCAGTCATAATTGCATAGAATCTATGCAATATTTCAATTATCAGTTACATTATATATCCACATATATTCATGTTTATGTTAATATACAATACGTATAATTCAAGGTTTTTAATTATAAATTTCTACGTAGAACAAAATTATTAAAAAATATATAAAAATTGAACCAATGTCAACGATATAAACGAAAACATTGCATATATGTTATTTTGGATATAGAATATACGTGCTACAGTTCATTCATATTTGACCAATATTAATATAAATTCAGATTAATTACGATAATAAAACTTCGATCACTTAGCTACATAATATAAATATAATATATTATATGTATATTATATTCTGTACAGAAAAAAAATAAAATTTCAATATTAATATTTAATACTTTTTACGACCCCATTACGACATTATTTATAGAATAAATTATTTAAAAATTTTTAAACAAATTCTTTAGTACCAATTATTACATGCAATATTTACTAAAAATAAGAATAAACTACACATTTTTTTCTTATGTTATAACAGCTCTAAAAATACATGTAAGTCCGAAAACGAAAGAAATACTTGATACCTTCGGGACTTTCGATCTTGTCTGCAGAGGAGAAGTTATATTGAAGGTAAATTGAACATAGTTTACTTAATGTACGTTTCATTTATTGTAATGTTTATATAAAAAAGTATACTTACAGAATAGAATATAAAGAAATCTAATTAGATTTAACCATTGGGGATAAAGAAAGATCATCGTACAAAAACTAATTTAAAATTTTTTTTATTTTGACTGATAATAACACCAGTTTACAATTAAATTGCACGATCAAAACGTATATTTTATTATTATACATTATATTTTATTTTATTATATTTGTAAAGATCATTTCGACTTGAATTAAATATGTAACGACTACTTACAATCGATAATAAATAATACGGGAAACCAAGCACCATAAAAATTAATTTTAGAATTTGTAGATTCATCTGTATTTTCTTATACTTTCTTTTATAAGTAATAAATCACATAATTGTATAAATTATATAATTGAAAATAATATAATATGATGTATAAAAGAATATGAAATGATAATAATTTATTATGCTTATCAATTTATTTATAAAAGATTAGTTTATTTCAAATTTCTTCCAGAAATATTTTCTTTTAGATGAGCTTTAAGCATTTTCCTTCGAACAAAAATTCTCACAGCAAAGTATTTTTATAATATAAAATATATTCGGTAAATACAACTTCCTTATTTTTATTCTGTTCCTTCTCTGATTTATACGTTTATTTTGAAAAATGAGATAATTTTTTTATAATTGTATACGTTGTTTATAAACTTCTAATTTTTATATGTTTAATTAATAAAATTTTCAAGATTTATCTTTTCTTCAATTATATAAAAGTCAACTCTAAAGTATCATTAACATATGAATTTTCGGAGCAAATTTATCCCTTTCAATTGATTTTGAACTGAAAATTATGAATTTAATTTTTATTTTACTTTCATAGTTATTCTGAGGTAAGCTATTCGAAGATAGGGATTTTAAATAATAATAAATAATATTTTAGAATTACGAGCAAATTTTGTAATTGACAAATGATTAAATTTAACATTAAAATAGGGTAAAGGGAAAATGACAACCTACTGGTTGATCGGTGAGAAGCCCCAACCTCAATCGGAGAACAACAACGTCGAGCAGCAACAAGAGCAACAGCAGCAGGTACTGCGCAATGCTCCCAACCAAATCCCCGCCATCTCAACGCCTCGCCATACAATCTACAGACCGTCGTCTCAATCACAGCTCCAGATAGAAGCTCAGAATCAACAGCGCAACCTCGGAACCCTGACTGGAAATGGCGCGCCCCCTGTGCTTTCACCTTCTCACCATCGTAGCGCTAGCAGCAGTGGATCCTCTACCGTGGCACAACAACAGCAGGCCAGTAACGAAACCCTACCGAATCATAATCCGGAAACTAGTACCAATGCACCCCTGCTCCTCCCTGTGGGCTCTGCGCCCTGAACCAAAACACCTCAATGAATCGCCGAGAATAAGACGGACGAAGGAAGAAGAAGGTGCTTTCGCTGCAGGATAACAAGAATCGCGAAATCCAGGACTGAACCTGTCAACGCTATTGTTAGGTTCCGTAGGATTGCAGGACTCCACTGGTGCAGTTGTGTCTTTGATTGTATACGTGCGTGTGCATGTACACGTGAGTGCGTGAATCAACCAGAGTCAGGAGAGTGGAATTGTGAATTAGAGAAGGACTAAGCACCTGGAGAGAGGGTTGAGTAATGCCGGAGAACGATGTTTTTTTTAATAATTTAAAACTAGAGAATCTGCTGGTTCTTTGCAGCCTCTTTGAAAGGTGCTCCTATTTATCTTAAATGTAGTCAATTTTATGAATCTTGATCGACTTGTCAAAAAGAAGGACTTATAAAAAAGCGTTCATACATTAAGATTCGGAAGATGAAGCTCTGATAGATGATTTTGTCGATTATCCGAATATGAGTAGTGTATAAATATAATTTAACGAAAGCATAAATGTTATTAATTCAAATATTCTAATAAACGCGATCCTCCTTAACGTTATAAGTAAATATATAATTTTATTTCTACGAGTAAAATTATGCAAGAAAAATATTTCATAAATTCATACTCGAGATACAGTCATTCCTCAGAATATATCTAAACCTGCAATCCATACATTTTAATCTGTATTTAAAAAATATAATATATTTAAATCTTTGAAATTATCAAATATCTAGAACTTTAAACTAGCAAATTATTAGTAAAAATAAGAAATTTTTGGTAATTTTTAAATTCATTTTAATCGCAAAACGCAATAATTTAATATTTATTTAAAAAGAAAATAATATAAAATTAAAAATTAATTTTATTAATATTTGTTTCTTTTGTTTACCGTCAAATACGATTGTTATAAAAAATTGAGAAAACTAATAATTGATAAAAATAGTATTTCGAATACTAGTAAATAATCAATCATTTTTAATATTTATTTCTAAATATATTATTTTTAACACAAACGCTAATAAAATACCTGAATGATGTAAAGATTTAGAAGAAAAAAATATAGTTATATATTTTGTTTAAATAAGTTTGACTGCAATATGTTGCTTCATTTCATTTTTTAATATACACAAGACTAAAAATTTAGATGATAAAAGTAATGATGTAAATTTTATAAATTTTTTATTAAAATTGAAAATCATAAATCAAATTATTATTCGAAAATATAAATATGTTCTAAATATGTTTTTTTCAAAATCCAAATATAACCTAATCATTTAAATTTATAAATAAACATGCAATAGTTAAAAAATTAATTAGCACGACCTAATTGTTTTCAAATTTTATAATGAAATTTTTGTTAAAAGTGGAAGTCTTACAAACTTTAGAAAGTCAAAGTTTTAATCTTGTCACACATATATACACATGCATATACAAGTAAATACATTTAAAATATAGAAAGCTCAATAATGTTTTTAGTGGCTTTTGTACGTGTATTAATTTCTTCAAATTAAAAATTTCAATGAAAATTTAAAAATTAATGTTTAATAAATATTAATATTCATTTCGTTTTAGAAATATTTTATAAGCTATTAGCTTGTTAGCCTATAAGAAGTAGTACATTATATAATCCATGTTAATACAATTCATATATTTACTCCTATTATAAATTATTAATTATGAAGAAATAAGTTATAGCTAAATGATAAAAGAGAAAATACTCATTTTAAAAAAAATTTTAATGTATATATTTTTTAATTTATTATTATATATGTGTGTGTCCGTATGATAATTTTAATAAATTACAAATTATAAGATTAGAAAATATGAACTATAACAAAAATTATATTTGCAATTCAAAGCTAAAATATTTTCGGTATACATAATATTTTTTTAGAATAATTTGAAGTTTCTTCGTACTATCTTCTTCATACCTTCTTTTTCGAAATAACTGAAGTGAATATAATATTATCATCATTAATATTATTTTAAATGTTTATTCAATTAACATAATATATAAAATATATTATTTAAATATTTTATCAATTTCGTAGGAAAACTTTTGATATTTAAAATAATATAATTAAAATATATGTAAATATATATTACATATAAAATCATGCTAAAAGTATTTACATTTCACTAACATAGTAAATATTTTTTATGTAACTATTAGGTTTCATAAAAAATCACTTCCATTAACTCTGCAATTTTTAAATGTAAATATTGTTTCTAAAAATATTCAGCAAAAGTACTTGTATTTTAAACTTACAATCAACATATTTATTGAATTGTTATGCTACTAAAATAATTGTTATTGATGTTATTTAAAAAATAAGAGTTAATTAATACAAAATAAATGATCAGAAAAAACAACGTGAATCAAATGCCATGTACTTAAAAAAAGTGAGAACCAGAAGACAAGAATGGAGCAAGCAGCTAAAGAATGCTCACAATTAAGTTTTAAACGATCTCGTCACATAAAATATTAGCTGTCTAATAAATTTCAGGTTATGATTCCGGAGGTGTTAATTAAAAAACAATGAATAAGTGGCAGTACAAAAAATGTGAAAGTCTACGAATTTAAACTGTATGAATGAATAAAATATTAGAAGTTAAAGTAAAATTTACACCGCATTCTCCTTTTTATTTATTTTTTATTCTCTTCAAGTTTATCTTGATGTACAACTGTTTGAGTGGCTGATAAAGAGAAAATGGCACAAAATCGTCAAAAGTAAAGAATATAAAAGTATTACTTTCATTAATAGTAGATCAAGGATTTTCGTTATAAATAGTTAAAGTAATTTAAAAAACAATAACTATTGTTTGATGAAACTAAATATAATAGTGAAAATATTGTACAACATCCAAGCAAAATAAAAAAAGTCTTTATTTTAATTGAAAAAAGAAACGAAATCATAAATCAAATAATAAATGTTCTCGACGTATAAAAAACGCGGTAATCAAAATAAAAAGGTCAACTTTAGGACATTGACTCCCATTTTAAAACCGATAATACATTCGATGTCTGGCGCAGTTCTTCCGTTTTCACTATATTTTATTACCAAGTATATAAATTTACCATTTTTCAATATATCTTTCTATATTTACCTACACGCGTGTCAGGAGAATCAAGAATATTATATTATTATTTTGAACGAACGGATTTACCAGTCACCCAACTTACCGAATCAACACGAAAGTTACAACAAATTTTTCAAAATTTCATATGCGGTACAAGTGAAGTTTGATCATTAGTATCGGTTAATTTTACAAGAAATTTATGCTTCACTAATTGAAATTGTTTTATCATTATAAATATGGCCACAATGCACGCAATGCATGGCTTGTCAATACCGTGAAGATAAATGTACAATGTTGGGAGATTTTCAATTCTATTTATCTTAAAAATTTCGTATTGCGGTTTGAATTTATAGAGTGAATTTTCGAATAGAAAAATAAAGAGGTGATAAAATACTGATACAAATACTTTCAGTTCAATTTCGATTCCAGTGCGTAGATTTTCTCTTAACATAAACGTAGAAAGTTTAAAAATATTGTATATTTGTGTATGAATTTTATATTCAATATCAAATATTATTTAAAGAAATTAATTCTTTGCTAAGTTAATATATCGAATATATAGAAGTTTTAGGAAGATAAAAGTTTGATAAAAGAACAAAAATCTAATATTATCTATAAACAATGTTTTATTTTAATTCAAGAATAAGCTTTTCCGTTAAATATTTTTTTTCATTAAAAGAATACCTATTTAAAATAGATTTTTTTAATTTATTATAATCGATAGATTTTTATTCTAGTAAGTGGATCAGCTCATTCCTCTTGATAAATCTTTTTAGGAATACCATTGATAATTAATTGATTAAAAGAAAACATTATTTTGGTATTGCAATTGCACAGATTAACAAAGTTTTTAATTGTCGATCCAACAATTCACATTCGTATAGCGCATAGATTGACAGTGTTACAACTGTGTAAGAGTTTAATATAGTTGAACGTGCATAATTCCGATGTCGATTTCTCGTGCTGTGCACATGATATTCCGTAGAGATCTAAGATTTTACTGATCGTAAGAAAAGCATATTAAATGTAATTACATATGAGATATAACGTGTTAACGAGCCAAAATAAATAAGTAAAATAAGCATGAGGCAGCGAAAGAGTTGCATTTATTACAATATTGCCATATTATAAACAAATGCGGCAAAGAATAAAAACAAAGAAAGAAAGAAAAAAAATCTATAGATTCAATGTATAGTAATAATATTACTGTAGATGTTAAATCGCAAAGGCTGGGCCTTCGGTATACATATATAATGCAATCATTTTTCTCTTGTTGTTTTTTTCTTTCCTTTTTATTTTTTCGGAAAATAAAAATCACCATTACTAATTCTCGAAAAAGAGTGTAAGTGATAATATCATTATAATAGAAAGTATGAAATTTCTCGCGTAAATAAATGTTATCAAGTGGTCACATGGGTACATTAATGTGTACGCGTATGCGTGCTGTGAGAAAGATGAAGATGGTAACACATTGCGATCGACCTGAAATACGTTATATACATGTAAAACTTTACGGCGTAAGCATCAAAATTGTTTAAAGATAATTAATAAGAATAAAGCTATAAATATAAAATTTAAATGTAATTATTGTCATGTACGTGCATATTCAAGCATATATCAACGCAATATGCGAAAATCATGTACCACACACCTGTGAAAATGTTTTGAATGATAAATTTAAAATAAGGTGTAAACCTATCGATATTACGGAAATAAAGTTCCATCGTTTTCGAAATTCTTCATTTACATTCAATGTACAATCCTAAACGTGTGTTTCACGAAGGTTAAAAATGAACGACACGAAATTACCACACAGATCTAATTTATTTAGCATCGTTCGTCATTTTTCTTTCGTTTTTATAAAAATCAATCATTTTTTAATATCTCAGAAGACGGCGTTGGCGATTATCCAGTCAAGGTAAGTATTCACGCGTGTGTAAATACCGGGTCTACCAGCAACACCACAGCCAATACCCCAGGACACGATGCCGACGTTCACCCAACGTCCATTACTAAGTTGGACTAGCAAGGGACCACCCGAATCACCCTGTAATATTTGTTTGTTTTAAATTTGTTTTCATTTCAACAACTATTGAAAATTATTATTAATTAAAAAACTTTATTTATTCAACGAAAGTGATAATGAATATAAAAATTCTTTTCTTATTGCTTTAAATATTTTCCTTCGAATTCTCTATTCTTCGAGTTTTTAATTTTAACAGTTACTCTGGCGTATTGTCTGCATTCACATAACTCGAATAGTCACAATTAAAACAATTTTAAAATAACATTGAATTTAATCCGTATTAAAGTTACATTACAAAAATTTTAATTTTATTTTAAAAGCAATTCTAACGTTGTTTTAATTTCGCTATTAAGCTTTTATTATACCGCATAGTTGCAATTATTTTTAAACAAATATAATAGTATACCTGACAGGCGTCTCCATTACCATCGTAAGCTCCAGCACATATGTGATTCCCTGTTATTTCCTGAGTGAACCTCGTAACACATCTATCTTGCGGCCAAATCGGCACATTAACTTCCATGAGAATGTAGCTACAAGCGCCACCGTAACTAGTAGTGCCCCATCCTAAGTATGAGAGTTATAAATATATGTTTGTGTATGAAAACTTTGCTCCGGATAAATTCTGCATTTAAAGAAAAACTCGTTTGAAAAAGTAAGTGCGTATTTTAAAAAATAATATATATACATGTATCATTCAAGTTTTATTAAATAAACAAATTAACAGCTATTTGTGGCTAATAAAAACTAAATCGAAATTTTATATATATTACTTTTATATATTTTATTGCACGATATTATTTACTAATTTTATTAAAAGGGTTAAAAGAAGAATTATTTATTATAAAATATATTAAAAATGTAAATAAAAATGTAAAAATGTTTTCTTATATTTTTATCATTTATATAAACATAAAAATTTACGATTTCATTACATTTACTCCAATATTTTTTATGTAGAATATTCTTAGAAGGTAAATATATAAATAAATAATAAATCTATTAGAGTTTTATATACGCTAAATTTATTCTTATACGAGTGTGTTAAAATTAATAAATGAAATTTATCAATTATTATGAAAAAGTAAATGAAGGGTAGATATTTTTAAACATGATAATACCTATAACGGTGGCTTGTTTATTTGCAAAAATAGCCCCAACTGGTGGCAAACAAATTGGCCATATGTAGGTATTGAAAATGGTTGGACGGTGAATCTTCAAAATGGAAATATCGTTTTTATAGGTCGTCGGCACATAGCCACCGTGTATGCGTATTTCAATGACTCGAAAGTCTAACGCACGTGTTTCGTTCGAAAATCTCAAATCGTATTCTCCTAGTCGGATTATTATATCCCTAGGCCTTTTCCTAAAAAATGTTTACAATTATCAAATATTTATCAATTGTTTCATTCGCTTATATTTTATTTATTTTATAATGATCGCTTTTTTATTTTACATGCGACAAAATTATAGCGTATGGGCATTTTTATAATTTGATATACTTGTATTTTGCCTTCGATGCCGATTAAATTTAAATTTGAAATTTTTATTACGCAGCTGAAAACACAATAAACGACATTTTTTCCATAAAACTAGTAGAAAAGTCTAGTGATCTATAGGTACCTGGTTATACATAAACTTTTGTGTACTAGTGATTTTGTATATTCAGTGAAAAGTTTATAAGTTAAAATATTACATGAGAATTTCAAAATTTCAATTTTTATTATAAAAAAAATTGACTTACATAATTGTAACATAATTAATTAGTAAAAATTATTAAACATTAAAAGTATCGTAGGCATCATTGTATCTTTTTTTAATATTCTTACTGTAATTCTTACTATATGATCTTTTGATATCACTTTATTGTTTTGTGCGCCATCTGTGAGTGACAATTGAAGCAATTACATTATTTTATTTAAAAAACACAATATATCTAATCTTTTTATCGAGTATATTCTGAAAATAAAATATTCTTACAATAATAAAAACCAAAATCAAATTATGATGTACACAAGCAATGCTTCCCAATCAAAAATTATTCATAATTCGTCCCATGCATACTTCCTTCAATGGGTAGACACAAGGTCTGCATTGATAAACTACCTTAAATTGTGGAGCATGTAATTGGAACATCCTTTTTTTTTTTAAAACCCTCAAAAGAAGAAGGTCTTGATTTCTCAAGAACAAGACTATCACAAGAATACACTTGACTGATACAAGAAACACATTATCAACGACATCGCCATGTCCAATAGTTGATGTTAGGAAACAAATACCAACCAAAGTGCCCTTTTCGGTGTTTTAAAGAACTAAAATTTTCAATACTACCTTAGTCGCCTTAACTTCAAAACATTTAATCTTATTTTCCACGTTGATAGTTAATAACAACTTTGAAAAAAAATGTCAAAGAATAATATTTGATTTTCCAAATGCAATGTTTAACATGAAAGTCAAAGTGAAATACTACGTTTTATATGAAAGTCAAAATAAAAATGTAATTCTTTGTATGAAAGTTAAAATAAAATATTATATTTTATATTTAACTCAAACTAAACTGCAGTTTTTAATATTTAAACCAAACTAACATGTAATGGTTTGTTATGAAAGTCAAATTAAAATATAATTTTTATATGGAAATGCAAATTTTGAAAAGTTTCGAGAATAAAAAGGAAAAAAAGGAATACTTAAAAGAGTATCTATTTAATTTAGGTAACGATAGTGGCACTATAAATGATGCGGTTAACTGACGAAATATTAATAGATCGCAAGTATTGATGTACAGATACAAGGGATTTTACTATTTCTGGTGCAGAAAATCCTGCAATTTTATAGCTATAATTTATAACATCAAGCTAAAGAATTTAAAATAAAGACAATTCTGAAATTGTATTTTTAAAGAAAACAGAGTTCTGAATTGTAAAACTAACAATTATAATGCTATAATACTACATTATTTTAAACAATTAATCTACATTTGAACTTTAACATAAGCGAATAAAAGTAAAGAGAAAAATATGTTTTTATTCGAGTTCTTGTTTATTTTTTTCGTCATTTTTTTATTTACGTTAGATCAGGAGCCAAATTTTGAAACTTACATTCTTATCCGTAAAGCGAAGTATCTATAAACTAATCTTAAAAGAAAATGTTTTATAGACGTTTATCGACTTGAAATTAATGCGAAAGTTTAATAGTGAATGTTGATGCTGTCGAACTCAATTATGAAGATAGAAATTTTGTTATTGAAGAAGGTCAAATATATTAATAACAATTTTAGTATTTAATACATATCATACGTAGCCTATTATGCAGTAAATATATGCTGCAATTATATCTTATTAAATTATCTTGTTAAAAGTTTGTAAAAGGGATTGAGACAAATGATGTACTAACGCAAAAGGAAATTCGCTAATTTTGAATCTTGAAGTCTGCGTTTTGGTTTCCTGCTATAAACAAAGATAAACAATGGAAAATAAATTAACAGGTATCTTACTATTTTGAAATTGTTACTAACTAAATATGCTTTCTGTTTAGCTAAAAAACCTGTCAGATTAATTATCATCACTCAATACGAGCCTATAAGATTACTTTTTTGTTTACGCGAGCTAACCAATTGTATTCTTCTTCTAGGAAAATGGTTGCACGCAACACCCATAAGGTATAGTGGAAACTATTGAACTACTTCATTTAGAGGTTGAATCAAAGTAAACTGTTAGATGCGCTGGAAAAATAAATAATGCTTCATAATTATATGCGACTCGAAGAATACATAGATACAAAGACCTACCGATGAACGCAGTGAGCTGCAGTGAGCACATGTCGGTCGGTGATAAGAACGCCCCCGCAGAAATGTTCGCCATCACTTAATAAAGCGGCCATCCAAGGCCACTCTCGTGTAGTGGTGGGTCGACCGCCAGAGATTCGACTCTGATCCCGTGTACTTAGGCCGCAACCACGTGAGGCTCGGGACTTCCTTTCACCCCCATCCGACGTTTCCTCGCCCGGCATCAACAACGAATCATCGCTATCAGCTGCAAGTGTTACCAACCCTCTTTTACTCTCGAATTTTATACACTTTTGCAGCTTTGAGTTTTTCAATCAGTTTTTACGATAAATTATTGACTCTGTGATTGATTAGGATTACATACCGTTTAAGTTAGGATTTTCATTTTTGTTTTTTCATATTTTTTTCATAATTCAAATAATACCTTAACATCGTTATTAAATTTTATTATTGAAGCATTCCTTCAGAAATTATTTACACTGGTCCGTTTATGATTGATTTAAAATTAGCGAAAAATCATTATAAATATTTAAGCTTCTTTCTATTAAATTTAATAAATTATCGTTTACAATAAGATAGATGATTCTGCTGAAGATTGAAAAATAATAAATGTAAATTAGTATTAGCGCTTGTAATTATACCAACAAATAATACTTATTTAAAGATAGTGAAGTATACCGTTATTCAAATTGAAAAGCATAAATTTTCGTTACACCGAAGAAAACTTTCATTTAATATTCGAATAAAATTATAGTTTGTGCGGAATTCAAACATTTTACCCGTTGCAGAACTTTATTGCAAAATTAGAACCAAAAGTACATAATAAAGCAAAATTTATAAGATAATATTATCATTTTAGTTCGGTTGATAGTGCACGCAAAGAATTTCTGAGGAATAAATTTCAATTATAAATTAATCTTGGAATATTATAATAATGTTGCCCTTGAAACGTGGTATATATTCAAATTTAACACAGGAGATAACATTTCCTGTTTACACACTCATTTAATATATACATAAAAATTTTAAATATGATAAATACATATAAGCTTGAACATTAATATTTTTTCTATAAAAAATCTTTATAATTATTTTATAAACTCGAAAAAAATAGGACTTATCGGGAATTACATTCGTTATCATTAGTGCATTATCTTACTTGCAACAGCAGGTAATAGACCAGCCAGGCCTCCCTGGGGAACAATATTATTTGGTTTATTTTTGGACGCATCATCCGGACAACAGACTCCTATGAACCTTTTCCAGAAAAAGCATACTTTAGTTGACAAAATGCCTTACTACAATTAACACATGTGTCGAAAATTAGACGTTGCACATACTGATTTTCAATCACACACATGTAGTTCATCAAACGGGGAAAATTATAACGGACTGCATCATCTTCGCAGCTGCTCAGGTGTTTGCAGTGACCAGGTTTACTATCCGGTGCCAAACACGCTTGGTATGCTTTACTCGGCTACGAAAATGTAAACTTCGATATAAATTTTTCTTTAAATATTTCGTATATCTTGAATAGATTTAAGAAATTAATGATACATACGCAAGATTTATAAAGTTTATAGAAATTTAGTAAATGTTTTTAAACGAACGATTAATAAGATTATTTTTATACATTATGTTAGTTTATAAATCAAGTAATATAATACTTGATGTGTTATAAATTTTTCAAGAATATTGATTTGAATTTAGAAACTCTTCTGTAGACAAAATATGTGTTAATCTGTTTTACAAAGCTAAATGTTGAATACAAATTTCCAATAAATTAAATTTATATTTTTAAAATATCTCTTAACAGTTCTTCTCTCTTTAAACTTATTTAACTTATTAAACGTAAATATAATAAAAAACATCGAAAAGATATAATTACCATCTTCATAGTTTCATCTGGTAGTACATAGCGTTTATTTCGAATGTTTGAAATAATTTCAGATTTCAGATGATGCCATGAACCATTTTTAGATTCTACAAGAAAAATTTGTAAAAGTTATACGTAACAGTAGGTATTGTTAATTATATACAATAATCAGAGTTATAACATATATTACTGCAGATAAAACTAGTGAAAGATAATTGCTTATCGGAGGACAGTAAAAGAACACTTCCCTTTTCAATGAACCTGATAAAATCAGCAGTTGCAATATTACGCTTTTTCATTCAAATGTATAAAAATATAATATATTTATGAGCATGCATAATTTATGTTACTATTTGTAGTTTAATTTCTGCATAATATATTTAAAATATACGGGTGATGATAAAACATTACGTATAACCCTAAATACTGAAAATTTTGCAATTTTTTTACCTACTTTAAGTTAGGTTAAAATAATTTCGATAAAAAATAAATATTAGTAGATCGTAGAATATTTGTTACCTTATTAAAGGATAAAGGAAATATTTCTCTTAATATTGAAACTATTAGTAATTACAAACATAAATTTGTATTATATTCAATTCTTAGCGACATATACTAGTTGTGAAAGATTTACTTTGCAAATAAAATTTTTATATTTAATTTACTAAAAAACAAAGTAAAAAAACATCTTGAATCTTGAATAAATTTTCATTGAAAATTTATTTGTTTTTATAATTAATTTTTAATTTAAATTTTCTTGATCTTTGTAACCAACGATAAATATATTATTAAATTTCCAAATGCGAGTTTCGTCAAACAAATAATTTAACTCCACAAGTTTTCAAAAAATTGTTCATTACATTTACATTCTATAAGAATTAATAAGGAAAATATTTTGCTTCTTTATATTTAATTTGTCTTATATTCAATACAAATATTAAAAATTATTTATTTTTCGAGGTATGTCATAATAATTAAATTAAAGATTAGAGTAAAAAACTAATTTACTATTAAAAGCATCTTAAATAATTTAAAATTCTGTATTCTTTCATATGACAGTTTAAAAGCAATATACGTATACCAATAATTTATAATAAATTATAATTGAAATTGATAGGAAAAAAATAGAAAAAAAAAATAAAAACAGAAACAGATATATAACGTCTTTCATAAATTTTACTACTTTTTATTCTGTATAAAATTTTATGAATGTAAAATTTTTTGAAATATCATTTCGAAAGTTTTATGATTGCAAATAGCAGTTTTCGCGGCGCTTATTTTATTTGTCAATAGATATTATCGCATACCTATTAATAAGTACTTCGTTTTTTGGAAATTACTAATTTTATTAATTTATTACTTCTGATAATAAATATCCACTCAAAACAATAAATAAATAAATAAGCAATAAACAATTATTATAAAATGAAGTCTTATTAAGAACTTGCACCGAATAATAATTCTAACTTACTTGTTGCGATGCGCATCATTACAAGCTTCAAGTAGGTTATAAAATAATTCCCAAAATCGCAAAATATAAATATTAGATCGCGATGTTTCCGTATCATATTTTTGCATTTGCATAATGCTGCTCGGAGAAATGCTCCGAATAACCCCAAAAATAACCATAAGCAATTCTAATTTATATAATGTTTCCAAGAACTTCCGAAACTGTATTCCCAAATATTCTTAGTTTCGCAATTACGCTCATCGCCCTGGATGTGCAAGTTCTTGCACATTTCTCCTCATCTCTAAGTCCTGCTCTTGTACTTACCGAAAGTCCGGCAGTAGACGGTGACACTAGCCACAAGAACAGCGACGAGGAGAGCTACGAGCCCATGAAATCGCGCCATCGCCAAGAAAGCAAACGGCTCCAGCTCGGATTGCTGCTCCGACACTGTTTGCTCGTAGAGGATGTGTGCGGCTGGGTTACAGAAGACTAACGGCAGAGTTTACACTCGCCGCTCAGCCTTATATAAGTAGCGCCTGCTTAACTATCTGTCACGATTACTATGCGGCATCGCCGGTTGAAGCAAGTGCAGGGGTTTCGGAAACGCCGCTTGTTACTGCGGACGATAACTTTACAAGTGCTTGGAAATGTCCGACATTATAACCCCTCGAATCGAACAGTACTTATTATCAAATTTAATTTTCTCGATAAACGAAAAACGTGTTTATATCGAAACTTATTGAATGGCCAAGAGATCAAATAATAATGATAATCATTTGTTAGATCTACCAACAAAGTTCAGTTTAAGCTTTGGAAAAGTATGTAGTTATATAATTGATAATATTCACAGTGGAAAAATTAGTATAAAAGTAGATATCTAATTTAAATAATTATTATACCTGGATCAAAGTTTATATTTGGAATCATCAAAAAGTTAAAGTCAGTTCAATATATTATGAAATATATTAATCATATTTAAGTTTGCTCAGAAAATCATTTATGACTAATTCTTATGTGTACATCTCACATCTATTACTTTGTATACGCATTATGTAAAACTACTCAAACTACTAGAAAAAATAAAAAATCTTTTAATCGTGTAATAATATTACGATGAAATTATACTTGCATAATATATGATATACAATTATAAGACGTTTAAACAACCCGATGATTAAATTCATGTAATATCTTTAATATTTTTACAATATATAAATTAGGTAAATTTATTAACTTTTTATACGCAAATGTAGTTTAATAATTATCAATACGTGTAAAAAAGAGAAGAGTATTATAATATAATTTTTTCCTTCTTAACTCTAAATATAGATACAACATCTCGATAAATATGATACATTAAATTAGTAATTATGCTATAAAAATATAAACTACGCGGATAAATGTTATACCTTATATGTTAATTGTAATATAAATCTGTAGTTATAAAACCTTTTTATGCTTATATCTAATTATGACTCTACATATTTTTTCGGTTCAGTAAAAAAAATCATCAGCAATTAACTATTGAGTATATAATGAAAAGCAAAATCACTACGTACGTTTATTAGTCGATGCAAGATATTATTTTTATTGGAATATGAATACAGTCGTGACAAACTATTTTAATTTATTGAGAAAAAGTAAAAGTATATCTTTATTGCATTGTTCAGGAACAAACGAATACAGCGTTGGTTTTTTTATCAAGACTGCCTGTTTTATGTTCGGCTAGATAGAGTCCGCGTTGTTCAAATCTTCTTTGCATTTTCAAAATATGATGTTTTATATATTTTATATATTTTATTATTTATATTATTTATATATTATTTTATATTTATTATTTATATATTTTATAATAAATATTTCCGTTCAAGATGTGGCATTTTCTTGACCGCAATGTAGTTTTCCTTAATTTTTCCGTTTTTTTCTCGATGTATGATATTATAATTTCTTTCAGGAAACGCGTTATTTCTACTGCACACTCGTAAATGATCGACTACGTGTTTCACTGATAAGTGTTCGTAAAAATTTATGCAACAATTGCCTTTAGGCAATCATCTGTATAATCCAAACGTCTAATTGGAGTTCGATGAACTTAAGTGAAATACTACCAATTGTGTTCATCGGAATGACACCATGAAAGTATTCCACGCAGTAAACATAGGAAAATTCAAGGTCATAATTGCGTCTTATATGTAAGGCCAACATCGCCCTCGATGTATTCAAATAAAATCGATTCGTGTTAAAACAATTCCAGAACTTAAAATTATTCGAGTATTGTTTTAAAAATAAACCTCATGCTATTATTTAAATCGAACAAGAAAGTGAATGTCATGCCTTGGTAGAGAAATTGGCGTCCCATTCCGTGTGAAACAAGAAGGTAAAAATAATTACAAAAAAATTCCTTATAAGTCTCTGATATTTTTAATAATCGTAGTTCACTAAAGTTGAATTATTTTGTTCTTGGTCAAAAAAATTAATAGATTCAATTACAGCAGCACTGCGTTTACAGTCTCCAAACCTACGACTCAGAATTTATCCACGAATGATGTGACTGAAACTATAGGTCTTCATTCATGCAAAGCTTTGGCCATGGATTTTAAAATTATGCATCCTTCCCCTGACGAATTGACAGACGAAAGCCATTTCAATCTCAATGATCCAATTATTTAATCTGATGTAAGAGCAGGTACTCGCAAGATATGGTGTATGAATCGTTGTGAATTGTCTCTAATGTTCTTCAGAGCAGATTCGCTACTGAATTTGGTAAATGATTTATTGTGGACTATGAGTAAATAGACGCAGGTACAGAAGACTCTTGTTTTGCAAGTATACATTAATTACTTTAAATCTAGTAATCAATATCTCTCTGGGAGATATGATGTTTGATATAAATTTACGGCTGTCGAAAAACTTGAGATCGTATTTAGTAAAATCACAAGACTAAAAACTGAAGAATAATTATTATACTTTAATATTGATGGTATTTACAAAAATTAAAAAAACATTCATCCAGAATAATTATTTAATAGATAATATTAAATTTTAAATAAATATAAATAATAATATTAAAATAATATAAATATAAAATTTATAATTGAATTATTATTTATATTATAACTATATCCAAGCTGTTATTTAAGTACAGTCAAAAATTGTATAATGGTCATTAAAACTAGTACATCTTTAAACCATAAATTATTTACAGCATTAATACTTTATTAGATTGATTTTTCAAAATTGCTTATTATTTTCTAAAAGAAAAAGATAGTGAAATCAATGAATTTTTCAATAAAATAATGAAAAATTAAATTTTTTTAACCGTTATGATAATTTATATTACATATAAAGAATACATTTTATGTATATATTTACTTTAAACTAATGAAATGAAAATGTATAAATATAACAAAGAGACTATACTGATTTAAATCAAATTAAAAAATATTATATAAAAAGGTCTGAAATAAATCTGAAATAAATTAAGAGCAATGTAAGCGCAAGAAATAAAATTAATTAATAAATTTTACGTATTCAAATCACTAATTACAACTTTTATATTAAAATCAGCAAATTAATTTTTCTATACAAGCATTTTTAATGCATTGCTATATGAATACCTTTTTTATTTAATAACAAAATTTATTTTTCTCAATACAGTTTATTAAATAAAAAATTAAATCTCTGAAAAATATAATTATTATTTTTTAAAAGCTATAAAAACTTGTGCTGTTAATCAATTTTTAATAGCTTTTATATTATTAAAAAAACTAATATTGTAGTAAGGTTTTTTACTAAAATTAGGGTGTTCTTAGCTTAAGGAAAGAACGATTATTTATCTGCAGGCTAAAACGGATTACTTAGAAATATAATATTAATTAAAAATATACGGGCCTCTACGTACGTAACCTTAAATTATAAATAATGGAAGTTTTTTTGTATATCAGTTTTTTATTATTTTTACTTATATTTAATAATAATTAAAAAAAATTTCGGATTGTTTATATAAAAATATTATTTGGAAAGCAAATTCATCATTTTATTTCTACATACTTCAAATAATTTCACATCGTTTTCGGTAACATCTTAATTTATATTGAATCAACATAGTATTTTACCCTTACATCTTACCTTCTCGTAAAACTAACATAATATCATACTTCTTTATTTTAATCTGCTGTTTCAGTAGCAAAAAAATTTGAGCCATATATTTCCGAAAAAGTGCAAGACTCACGGAAGCTCGGACGCGTTAAGTAGACCCGAGAAAGTCGTTTCGAAATTCATGATAAATCGCAATAAAAATCATCTTCTGCTCAGAGTTTACAGCAAAATTAGAGACGCCAGAGGCATAGTAAAGGTACAAGAGATGAAGGTAGAGAGGTAGATACTCATACATCCGTTAATGAGATCCTGGCGCCACTCGGCCTTTTACCTGCGTGACCGAAATCTTGTTTCGTGATCTTCCAATCCTCACAATGGAGTCTCTGAAGGTTCTTTACACTCTACAGCTCCAATCTTTTCCTTCAGATTAGGCCAAGTACTCGTAAAAAGGGATAAAAGTAAACACAAGCTTTTCCATGGGTTTTTCGAAGATGTACACGCGGTTGATGGGAATCGAATAAACATGGTTGACATCTCAATTTTGATGGTATATCCACTAATAATTGATCGTTGCAATTGTCAATGTAAGAAAGTTATAATTATGTCTAATACTATTATTTTTAATATTATATGATATATCTTGACGTAATCGATTGAATGAATTAATATGTTCGTAATCTTAGAATACAGAAAAGATGAAAAGCTCGATGTTAAATTTAATATCACCTTATTAATAAAAATAAATTAAAGCATTCGTTAAAAGTATAGAATGGAAAATGCAGTAAAAAAAAATATTTTGTGTGTAATTAAATTTGTTTACCTTGTAAACAGTATTGCAAATGTTCTCGTGCATTATCAAGTGTTGGGTAATCTGCTGTAGATTATGCGCGCTCGCGTGCATTTTTAAAGAAGATTCAAGTATACGTAGTTTTTAAATTTTAATGGACGTGTAAAGTACGGATTAGGAAATACATCCTCGCATTGAGTGCATACTTAAATATCTTTAAAACCAACCCAAGGACAAAAAATCATCCCTTTTATTCATTTTAGTTTGCTTTATATCACGTAATAAAGAAAAAACAACACTCTGCGATGGTATTATATGTCTTGTATTATCGTTGGCTTCAAGTTCCTATGTTTATCGTAGGAACTTTTTGCATACATATGCAAATGCGAAGTAGTGGTGTTAGCGGTAAACCGCTGAATAAACTGAAGCCTCACAATCGCTGAGTAAGAATGGATGAATAAAATAACTCAAAATTTATAATATCCATACGAGTCATAAAGGGCATATGTCTATATGAGTATCGAATAAAGATAAAAATAAAATAAATATTTTTAATTTATTATTATCGTTACAAAATAATATTTACGTTCCTTTCAGCATCATTTAATTTTTTTTCTCAAGGAATCTAACATTGAATGTAATACACTATTTTTTATAAAAAATTTGATTCTATTCTGGAAAACCGAAAAATTTTTAAAGAAGATTTTCTATTTTCCTTTTACTTCTTCATTTAAATCACTTCAGAGATTAAGAAAAGAAAATCTTATACATTATTAACGACATGAAATTCATTATCAATTTCTTATGTAAATGATTACAAGAATGTATAAATTAACGTCTCCTTTCAACGAAATCACATACACTTTTTCGCTTTCTTTTAATTTATTTACTCAAGACGGCTAGCGCATTATTTTTATTTTAAATAAATCTTGTACCGTTTTAAATATAGCGGTCTTGATAAAAAAGCAAAATGCAAAATATAATCCTTTTAGTTTATATAATCATGTAGTTACCTTACTTTCTCAGAGTACACAAATCTTTATCACATTATTGCAGATATGATAGCACGGAGTTAAAAAGAGTACGTGTCTCTTATCTCCGGTTTATTGAGTTCCTTGAACCTACAGGAGACGTTCCACCAAAACCGGGCTATCGACATAAAAATCTCGCTACTTCGAAATAACTTACTTGATGCTGATTTTTCCCAGAGCTCATCCGCATAAAAGACGTACGGTACATTAATTCACTGTCTCGATTTTTGTTCTACTCAATGTTCCTTTCTGTTATACATTCAAATTATATATCAAACCGAAGTCTTTCAGCTGCTTCTTTTTCCTTCCAATATTAGTCGTTTAAGATATTTTCAAAAGCGGTGCAATGTTAAAATAAAAAATTTATTACATATCATATTATTAATGCTTTAAGTCGGAAAAAACCAATTGACTTCGTAAGTTTAAATAATCATCATAAATTATTAACAGTAAGGATAAAATATTATTACTATTGTATAAAATATTTTATTTTTAAAAGTCTATAAAGTGGCATAATATCTTACAGATGAAAACGTATATCAAAATCAATACAATTACTTAAATGATACGTTCAATAATTAAAAAGTTTCTGGAAAAAATAATAAAAATTATCTGAGCCACAATTATTGGTAATTTATTCTTCATTTCAAATACATTTGCGATAGACATTTTCAAATTTATTTTATACAAAGAAACAGCTAAAATCATAATAAGTTTATTTGTTTATGCAGCTAAAAGAACATAATTTTGGTGAACATCAATTTTGTCAATTCTAATAAAAGTTTTTAGCAATATGTACGATGCGAGAAAATCAATGCGTAAAATTAAAAAATTTTAAGCATTCTTACAATTTAAAAACTCAATCAAAACCTTATTTGCTGTCGTAAAATATTTCACCCAAAAATAAAAAATATTATCTGAAAATCGCTGTCTAATTGTTTACCTTAGTAAGTAACCAAATATATAGAAAGCTTAACATTGAAAACGAAGCTTGCACGTGGTTCCATGAAAGGCACCGAACTTTTAAGTTGTGTTTATCTCAAAATATTAAAGTTTTCACTATAAGGACACCTTTTGGACAACCGGTTCAGCGTTGGGGTTGGTGAGGTCGACGGTGACAACTGTCTCGTCAACGCGGTTGGTCGTGCGATTGAAATTGCGCTCGATGTGAATGAGATGGTTATTGGCGATCGTGTTTTCAATCTCAACGTAGTATGGAATACCATTCCCGTCATATCCCGTGACCACCGAGTGCGAGTTTCCTCTGTATATCCCATCGCGATGGGTCAATTGTGTGATATCAGGAAATATGGGATATGGTACATTTTGAACTATAGGATGTTTAATCTCGCCAAACTGAACTAACGGTATTTGAGCTGTGAAAAGTAATTAAATTAATCAATAAATACGAAATCATGTATTGACGTGTGGAAACAATAAAAAAAGTTGTGATATTGACTATTCTATCAATAAATAAGAATTGATTTGCTTCATTTTAACTTTATTACTTTGACCAAATAAAGTACCATAATTCATAAAGAACTATAACTGGTACAATAGATGATAACACGTAAACTATAAATAGCTAATTTTAAATAATCTCTCTAATAAATTGTATGCATCATCAGTAATTGCTTACTGTATACTTTTGACTGGATTCTATATGATGGGTATATATACACTGGTAAAATCTTCATTGTATTGAAAGTACTATATATTACACTATCTTCGAGATAGAGTATCATCTGTAATTAAATATTACCAAGGAAACGAGTCTTTCAAAATATTTATTAAAAAATAAAAATGTTTATTAAATTTATTTTAAAATCTTTTAATATGATTTATTTCTAATTATTTAAATAAAAATTCGATATAATCAACATTAATTTATGTTAATTTTTTAAGTGAATTTAATCAATTAATTAAGAATAACAAATTATCATTTGGATCATCCAACTCGTCATTTGGAAAAATTTTTTGTACAAGCTTCTGAAACTTTTAGTATTTTACATATACGCATTTAAGATTGTGCAAAATTTAGAAATATTATTAAATTACTTAACTGTATATACATGCGTTATGAATTATTATAAACAATGCTGAAATGAACATATGTATTCGAGTATTTTAATCATTATGATATAATCATATACAAATTACAAAACAATTTCTTATTAATTTATAGAAAGCAATATCGTAAATGTATTTTAAAAAATATAAATTATTAATTTATTTTAAGTAAAATTCCGCTTTTCAATAATTTTAATTAATGCTTAAAAAATTAACAAACACAATTACCAAGTACTGTATTACATGTTTCAGTATAAATATTTGATATAAATATTGCTTTTTTAAAAATTGAATATCTTAAAAAAATGTATATTTAAAGTTTTCAAAAAATTTCAAATTTTAATTTTACGTTTGAGAGGAAAAAAATACTTTAATTTATTTTTAAATATAAGAAAAAGATCTAAGATGATAATGGGTATATTTTTTAATATTAAATAATATAATGTAATGTACTACCATATTCTATTTATTACGATTCAAAAATTTTTTGTAATGAATATTTAAGAAGTATCTTACTATCGTAATAAAAATTGACAACATACGAATTTAAAAACTTCAATTTTTTTGATTATTAAATAAATTTTAACCATTTTTCATAATTGAATTATAGTAATCAGTTTGCTCGAATGAAAGTACTAATCTCTCATTAAAATAAGATAAAAAAAATTTCGGTACGTTCTTGTCAATATGATTTACAACGAAAAAAATTAAAGTTAATACAAGACCTGCAGAATAATGTTGCTTCATTACAGATTGAGACACTCTATGGGCTTGATTTAATTGAGCTTGGAGATATTTGTGAATTCTGTCCTGGGTATTCTGTACATTGGTCATCATGAAGTCCATAATTGAATTAGCAACGCATGACGACTTCTCTTGGTACGTACTATATGTACAACAACAAAAAAGATGAATACATAAGATTGATTCCTTTATTTTGGTATTTATATGTTTCTTAATTATATGTACTATTTGACCAATGTGGAAAATAAAGCATACATTCTTTGGGATGAATGTAAGTCTATTACTCTCGTGACAATGACTACATACATGCGAACGGAAGTAAAAACAAGTTGTACCAAAATTTAGGCGGATTAATATCGCAAAAACACCGCGTGGGAAAAACAAATAAGGATGAATCTGACGCTATTCATCGACGCTATAAGAAGAATCGTTGTGGTAGTTGCGAACCAATCGGAGGATAAGCCATCATCGACGAACCAAGAATATATACCGAGAAAAGATTATAGATTAATAGCAGCAAGGCTTGCAAACTTTTATCGGAAAGGCGAATTATCTATTTAATATGTGATTTGACAATTTTGCGCGTGTGTGATTATAATTGATTTATTAATTATATATTTACTCCTTTTGTTTGGGGTTAAGTTAATTGAATAAATGTAATTTTATCAAATGTTCGTATTTTAATTATGCTATCTTATACATTTTTGTCTCCAGCGAATTGAGCCACCCCACCCTATCGCAGGTATGGCCTAATCGCGGTATGCATTTACCCAAGTTACCGACTGTCATACGCAACAACATACGCGAAAGCGACTCGATCAGTTATCTGCGCGGAGAAACGGCTTCTCCACAGTCTATCTCAGGAGGCAACAGACTTCATAATAGAACAAAATATTAGGTTAATTGTTGGTAGGTAAAAATTTTCGCCGAAAAATGTAGTTTTGAATTAAATCATGAACGTATCATGCATTAGTGAACAAATCAATTGAATCTTAAATAAAACATTTAGCAAATTAAATTAAAGATGAATATTATTTAAAATTTAATGACAATATCAAAATATTAGTAACGGCTAAATAATTTTAATATTACTTTCTAAACACACGCTGTTTTTATTTTTCATTAACATTTACATTTAAATCTACTCAGATAATGATTAATAAATATATTTGATGATATAATGATTATAAATATATAATTAATAAATATTTATTATAGATTTTTAATTTTTAATTATTAATAGTTGAAAAAACTATAAAAACTTAATAAATTATTTAACATGGATAAAAATAAATAATTGCAAAATACAATTAATGAAACACGACAATTGACTCAAATCTTATCTCGTTTATGATGGCACGAAACGGAAGGCATACATACACTAATATGAGCTCCTGCAGTAAAAATAATAGAGTAATTAAGAATGAATATATGTGCGTGCACATATTAAATAATAAGATGTGGCCAAAATTATACTTCCAAATACATTTTATTCGTACAATGTAAATTACGAATAAAATTGTATCTGCAATTTAGTTCGTAAGTATTTACAATATTCTATATATACAGATTCGATTCGAATAAGAAAACTAGTTCATTAAAAAGTATAGTTAAACTGATTACTCTTAAAAGGTGAAATAAATTTTAAGTTTTTTAGTACATGTATCAACTAAGCCTTTTAATTAAAATGATTTACGTTTACAAACAATTTTTTCTTTTTGCTCCGATACAAACAATACATGGTTTCTGGTTAAGAACATTCCGCATTTATAGTTTTTAATTAATTTGAAAAGTTATTATATTTCATCGCATAATGAAGTAGATGCAACAAATTAAATAATATGATTTTTTGTATAAAATTAAACGCTATTAATGCTATATTCCCATTGCTGCATAACAAAGAGGGTGTATTTATATAATAAATGATTGTATTCGAAAATTAGAAGTCAAAAAGCGCATAAAATATATAAAACGTAAGGATTGAGGAAAATATATTTGGCAGCCCAATATTAGCGCGAGCAACGAAATATCAAGAAAACTAAGTCACATATCCCCTTCTCCTACTCATTTTCTAAATGCAAAAAATTTAAGTGTCCAAAAAAAGCAGCTTACGCATATAGAACTACGCAGAGCAACAGCATGTTGGTCGGCTTCATCTTTGTGGCGAGTGTCTGCTCGTTAAAGGTCCAAACTTGCAGCTTATCCACCCAAATAAACTAAATTAAAAAAAGCGCAAAGGAAATCGGAAAGAGAGGAGGACCCAAGAAAATTATGGGGCACTGCTAGTCGCGTGGCTTCTCGTTAACTGAATGAGAGGTAACGCTGCTGCGGCTCGACAAGAACGCGTCTGTACGTGCTCGATGCTTTTACACCTACGTACGTAATTCGCCGCAGGTTAAAAGTGAGACACGTCGCTTGCTCGGGCAGAAAGTATATGTCCCTTGCACGTGTATGCGCGCCTGGGCTTTTGCACGGTGTGTACAGCGCCTTCGGCCGGATTTGATTATATGGCGCATATCTGCGCTAGAAAACGACAAATGTCACCATTAATAACTCCACGAATTGATTTGCGCCGTGTCGATTAGTTTATTAAATAAGTTTTAAAGATTTTTAATTAAGGAAATTGATGAGTTGCGAGATACGGTGGCATCTGCGCCATTCGCCGGCGTGTTGTTGAATTTCGCAATTGTTTTCTGCTTCAGCCTTTGTAAGTTTTTTGTATCTCTTTATTTGTAAGCACCAATTTTTCGATGCCTTACCTCGTGCTCTTTTTATTGTTTGCCTTGATCGAAGCCACTATTTCTGTTATTTGCTTTAATATTAATAAGCAGTTTTAATAACCTAATAAAATATTATCAAACTATTATCTTGTCGTGCAGCTGTTATTTGAAAAATACTTTAAGACCGTTTCGCACAACATTTTAAGCCGAGATTCAGTTTTTCTCCGCACTCTTTCGATTTTGCATGGGAGTGGTTCATGGGCGGGAAGAAAATAAATACATCGTATGATTAATAATTTAATTTTAAGTCGCGCATTATGTTTTTACAGTCGCGCGTGCAAGTAAAACAAAGTGTAGGTACCAATAACAGGAAGAGTCTAATTCATATATTAAACAATCGTCGGCAGATATTTAGGGACGACGTCTGTCGATGCACTCACTTCCAGTCAATCTTTTCTTTTTGAACGGGAATCGAAAACTCCCCGTTTACTTGTTATCCACTATCATATGCTCAGGTCTTTATTTTATATATCTATGTAGATCGTAGAGGTACTTACTAATGGTTTGGCGCACAAGGCTTAAAGTTTTTTCAACGATTTATTATTCGCTTCAAAGTCACGCTCATATTTAATTATATTCATTGACGCGATGTTGACACGAGCCGTAATTGTAAATATTATGATTTGACGCATATATTATATGGCAAACTAAATATTTTTTAGCACCGTCCTCCCCGGAGTCGTTCGTGGACCAGAAACCTATGAATTCAAGAAGATTTTGCTAGGCTCTGAAACTTCTTACTTCTAGCCAGACAGAGCCACTTTTCCATTCAATACAATTTTCTTTTAATTTATTTATCAAATTCCTTATTTATGATTCGCATCTTCCTTCTCCTTAGCTTCTAGGAGTCAAGTGGTTGTTTCGCCATTAAATAAACTTGTGCTTCCTAGACTCAAACGTTCCTGTCCACCATCGTATTGTAACACGTTTCTCGGATTCAATACTTTTGTCAATAGGTCGCGTCGTGCTTTCTGAGTTAAATATTTCTTTAATACTTATTATTATTATTTTAAATTCATGGGTTTTCCGCTGCATATTCACATTCTACTAAGAAATTCTGAGAAAAACACTGGTTAGTTTATATTTAATTAATTTTTTTTAACAGACTTCATTTTCTCTATTTTACGATACCGTTCACATATTTAGTTCCTTATATATAATTTAGTTCCTTCAATATTGCCATTATATATATTTTATTTTTTTGTTAATATTTTAATATTTTTTCGTCAATTAGCTTGAGAAAACATTATAGTTATGTTTTAAATTACTTACTCTGGACTGTGTAGAAAAATTTTTACATGTATCTGGAAAAGCATTTAAAAACTGAGTATTTGTTTGAAAAGATTTTTTCAAATTAATAGTTAATAAAAATATCGATTAAAAATAGAAAATTATTACTTTAATTTTTATAAAATATGAGTTTTTTATATTTATATTTCATTTAAGGAAATTATTAAAAGTTTATATATTTTTTTATATAATTTACATACTATTTAAGCACACGACAATTGTAATATTAAAACACTCGCGGTTGAGTATTTATGAATATTTTGAAGTAAATCTAAAAATAAAATTTCATTATAAAACAAATACTTCATATGCATAATAAAGAATTTACTGCTAAGAATTTTTATTATATTTACTTACATCACAAAAAATATCATAATAATAAATAAAAGTTATTGGAAATGAAAGTTTTTTATTGTTAATTGTTTTTTAAATAAAAATTGTACAAATTTTATTTTAATAAAAATATTCATAAAAAACAGAATATTCGTCAAAAGAATAATTTTTTTTATATTTACTAGATTTTAATTATGTTTATTAGATCAAATTATTATCATAACTATAAACCATCTACTTAGAATTCTGAATAAACTTCTAACCTAAATACAGAGTTAGTGTTCATATATTTGCACATATAGGGAATATCATTTATTTGAAAATGGTTAAGCATATGATACATACAACACAAGGAACTACTTTTTTAATAAGAAGTAAACTTTTTAATTAAATAAAATATATACATTCGGACCAAAATACTACTTATATAAATACCATAATTAAACATATTAATAAACTTTTCAAAATATTAAGAGTCAATGCAATATTTGTAGATTTAGTAGATACGTGTTCAGAAACATCATCGAGTACATTTTCTATTAGTTCATCCTCTACGTTGTAGCACCTCTTCGGTTTCATAATTTCAAAGATGCTACACTGATTGCCGCATTCAAGCAAGGAACTGGTATATATACATATGCTCCCGCCTCGGACAACCTTTCAGACAAAGGTCTTTATGATTTTGTTTCCTTTGTTGACGTAAATTTTTTCTCGCACTAACTTCTACTACAAGAACTAAGTTCAAATTTCGCCTTTTTTTTAATAAAATTTTTGAGAAATAAAATGGTTAATTAACAATCTCTACAATATAGCGACGTACTTAAACAGGTAAAAAGAGAAGAGAAGAGAGATTGAAAAAAATTTTAATTCAAACAAATAGATACAAATTTGGAATAGTAATAATTCAAGGGAAAAAGGTGTAGATAAGAAAAACAACTACGGCTAATTATATTATTTTATGATAAAGCTTATAAATATAATTTAAAGAAGAAACGCAAGAATTTAAATACATATAGTAATGCTATTTATAGACCTAAAGTTTATCGAAAAATTTATATTATATATTATTAAACATTGCATTTAAAAAGTAGAAATATTTATAAATATTTATTACACTAGTAAAGCCAAAAAAGAAAAGTTTATATAATGTTCGTTATGATAGTCTGAGGGTAATAAAGTTAACTATCTTTATTGAGTAATAAACTTTATTAGAGAATACACTTAATGTTAACATTATGCCATTTTTGAAAAAAATTTGAATTTTTTATAAATGAATATTTCAAATCATTTAATATGTTATATAAATTTAAATAAAAAAATAAAAAGTATCTAAAATAGTAAAATAATATTGGAAAAATATTCATAATAAATTATATAATATTTATTGAGTTGACAAATTTAATCTTAGATAAGGCTGCAAGTTACATTAGTAAATAAAATTGAATATATTAGTAAACAAAGAAATTTTTTATAAAATATTCTATGTATTAAACAAAATCATAAGATATTATTAAAAAAAAAATTATATTTTCTTAAATATTATACATATTATTCTATTTATAAAATGCGATCCTATTAAAAAAAAAATATTTTAATAAGGAAAGATTGGATTACACTTTACTAGATTCATAATATGTGTAAAACTACCTTACGTTATGCATTTTTTAAAATTTCGAAGTAAATACAAACTAAGACACAATTTAGACCACTGAACTTAAAATTGAAGAACCAAACAAACTAATTAACTTTAACTTTATAAAAAAATTAGTGTGAATCTAATATATATATATATATATATATATATAAATAATCTTAATAAGAAAAATAATAAAATAATTGTAATAGAGAAATTTTTCTCAATAACGCTAATTATATTTAATATAAATCGATTTTTATGTTCTAAATTGTTAATTTAAATTTGAAATGTTGAAGAATACATTTTGTATAAAACGTATTTTATTTGATTATTAATTCCTTTAAATTTAAAAAATTTATAACTTTATGTTGACGTTAAAAAATATAAATAATAAAATTTGTATTCTTTTTTCTTTAAAAAAAAACGTAAACAAAATTTAAGCAATTGGAATAAAATAGTTTTCTATGTCAAATAACATTTCAACATATATACGTTTATGTTAGTAATTTATTTTACAATCAAATTAATAAGTAAATAAATAAAATTAGATTAATAATTGATAAATAATGAATACTTAATTAAATTATTTTTTATAAACAAATAAATCTTTCTTATTTGCAGACATGAACTTAACATATATAAATTTTAAAATATATTCGTAACTCACGAATATCGATTTTCTTAATTTACAACTATTTTCAATAATATTCTTCTATAGAAAATTTTACACATAATTTATTTTATTATCAATTATATATTCATTATACATACACAGTGAACTTTTTAATTGATTTTAATACTTAAAAATTATGTGTAAAATATTCGTGTACGTATTTTTTGTAATTTGAACAATCATTGAACGTTTGTTTTTTCCTAAGAATTTAGAAATAAAATTATGAACATGGAAATAGCGTCATAAATTTATATTAAATTCTTATTATTATAAATTCTATAAAGGTATTTTTCAAATTTTTGTTTTTTCCGAATAAAGCGTTGAGTTTTATAAAATTAAAACTCAAACTATAGAATATAAATACTTCAAAGTTAGTTTTTACTTTTAATTTATTTTAAAAACTTCTGATAGTAGTGACAAAATTAATTTATATTATTGAGAATATGTTTAAAATTACAGTGCATTTAGAACTTGGATTTTTTTGAAATATAATAAATTTAATTGTAATATAATTTTATACTGGTTCATAATTTATTACAGTTCACTGTACTTTTTGAAGAAGAGTAAGACTGTCTATAAGTTTTTTTAAAAAACCGAACGTTAACTATATTATAATATATGATAAATATTTTTCTAACGTCATATTGTTGAATTACATGACAATATTTAATCTTTTACACATAAAAAATTAAAGCTATTGTGTATCATAAATATTCTATCTAAGCGAAATTGATATAACTTTTAAGATATTATATTGAATTAAATTAAATTAATTGAATTATATAAATAGAGAAGTCTATAATAAACAGCATTAACCAAATACTATTTTACTGTGAATTCAAAAATCGTATACTTCTATTTGTTTCTAATATTAGTCATAACTTTATTTGAAAAATATTAAAAAGGAAAAGTATATATGATGCTAATGACATTGCAAAACCATAGAAAATTCCTTGTCCATGATTTAAAGGAAATATTTAATTAAGTAATGTTTTGAACGTTCATTGTACTAGAAACTTTTGCAATCCAAAACTGTCAAATGAAACTTTAAAAATCATTCTTAAACCCTTTATCAGGATGATTTATGTCCATTTTCTCTCACTGGCACTAGCTCACTAGTTTTCATATACATATATTACGCCCACATATGCACAAACACGCACAGTTCAATCGTAAATGGATCGTTTTGGTGTCAGGAAATATAAAGACAGAGGTAGGAAGAGATAAAAAAAAGAAGAGAATAAGAAAGAGCGAGAGAGAATGACTATGAGAAGCGATCATTTTGAAATGTGACTCCGAAAATATTAATTTATTCATCGTGACAACTCCGAAGACGTGGAAGAAAACTTAGA
Source organism: Platyscapa corneri (assembly GCA_018907185.1). NCBI lineage: Eukaryota > Metazoa > Arthropoda > Insecta > Hymenoptera > Agaonidae > Platyscapa > Platyscapa corneri. Next base: position 5,061,329 of record JACCHW010000011.1, on the reverse strand, counting down.
GCCAAGTCAGAGCAGGCGAATTCACAAGATGGAAACATACAGGGATCATTCGCCGATGACTGATGACTCCACTATTGTAAATTAAGTTAAATCCGTCTAATATCAAAATGCTTCCTACGTGGGAATGTAAAAGAGTACTAAGAATATTTTTTACAAATTAAATTTAAACTATAATATAAATAATTTAACCTAATAATATATAAAAATAAAAATAAAAATAAATGTGATAAGGAACAGAAATTAAATTATTGTTTTATTGTTCAATTAAACTTTCGTTATTATTTTAATGGATATACAAAAAAATGATTTAAGATTTTGAAAATATAATTGAAAACTAATTATAAAAACTATTTTCAATATGTCAAATTACCATGTCGATTATAGATGTCAAAAAAATATAGTGAAGTTTTTTGCATAGAAAAACTCAAAACTAAATTTTAAATATTTTTTTAACTATGATTAAAATAGTATTTTAAAAAAATTTTTATATTCTGAAATTTTTTATATTTATAAGTTGTTGGTTTATTAAATTGGTACGGAATTTTCCATATACTATATGTGCTAGTGGCGACAGTATCTCTACGACTTGGTTAGTACTTGAAATACATTAAATTGTGTTGAAATAATTCGAAGGGATAATTAAATAATTCTGCAATCGCATTATAGCCAAGATTATCTGATTTCTGAAATCTTATGCGCCTTTTTATTTTGTCTTGTGAAGTGCATAATTGAACTGTCCAGTATAAAGTGAGTTTATTTCTTTCTCTGGTTCAGAATGATTTGTTCACATAACGCTTCTGTAGTAGTACAAAAAATATTCGATTAGTTTTGCAAGTTTTTTAGACCGTGTTTTTAATTATTCCTTTATCTTCAGATTAGAACAGAGATAATAAACCGTTATTATTTGGCCTCCGATGGGAGGATCCAAATCAAATAATAGAATTGGTTTATCTTGTAGTTAGTTTAATAAATACGAATGTGTTATATCGCTTGCAATTTACACTAAATCAAACACAAAGCGAATTAAGATGCGTGATTAAGTTTTACATTTAAATATAACTTACAAAACAAATGTTTTACGAATATTTAAATATTTGATAAAAAAGATTCACAGTACAAGATTGAATAATTTGTTTTTACATTTAAATTAAAATAAATTGATGTGAAAAAAGGCTTTGGAATTATTCGCTGATTAAATCATTGAAATATGAGTCTTGTCGAATATACTTATTTTAAATTTTGTTATCTAAGAAGCCAAGAGCAACTAGATTATGTAAATATCGTAATGGATTATTAATGACTTAAAAAATATCGAATATGATAGATATGAAAATATTTATTTGATGGTTTTTTATTAACGATGAAAAACTCTTTAAAAAGCGTAAGAAAAAAAGATTTTTACATTTTAAAATCATACCGCGGTTATAAAAAGGAAAAATTGTACAAAATTTAAGTTCCATTTATTATTACAATTAAAAGAAGATAAAATGAAAAAAAAACATAAAAAAAATATTTTGTTTAATTGAATTAAATTATATTAAAATTTTGTAAATTTAAAACAATATTTTATAATGTTTCTCTTGTAAGGAAATTCGAAAATATCTCTTCGAATAAAAATTTTAGTCACTTTTTTAATTAAAAAAAATAACAATTTATAGATCCTAAATCGAAATAAGTTTCAGTGAACTTTCATTTTTAATCGGCTCGTATAAAGTTTATTCAATTTGGAAGTAAAATGCACTATTATAATACGAGCTGGCTTTATTATTTAATACCCTTTATATGCGAGAAGTGGAATTCCTTGGCTTTATGCTTCTCTTTCATTGACCGTGCAAGGTACCAAGAAGCTTGGAAGCTAGTTTGATATATACAATGGTGAATTGCGTAATGCTTTGTAAAATTAAATCTCTTTTTACGATAAACGTTAGAAGAATTTTTTCAGTCATTTTTCAACGTTAATTGCTTACCCTGTATCTCTGAAGTATCAAGATTAAAGACAACGAAATTTCACCTGGGAAATACTTGTCTTGCTGAACATGTACGGATTATTAATTGATTATGTTTATGAAATTGAACATGATTCTGCTTTTTTCAACACAGCCTGCAGGTACGGCGATAAAAGTAGAAACGTCTTGAAATGATCGTGTTATTAGAGTTTGCTTGAAGAATTATGGGTCTTACGATCTTACAGGCGTCAATAATAAGAAAATATTCAAACTATAAACGCAAAAATATAGATATTAGAATACTGATTCAAATTAATAGTTATAATTTAATTAGCTTATACAATTGACTTGTGACTCAAATTTATTTACAATTTTTATAAAAAATGTTATGTCAATATAGTAACATATTTATTCGTTCAATAAAATCATATTATTTGCAAAATTTCGAAACCCCTTTTAATAAAATTATAAAATTATTAAGTAGAATTACTTTTAAATTACTATTGTATAAAGAGTCATCAGTTATCAAATTTTATTTTAAAAATAATATTTGAATAAACAAAATCTATGATTATACATTTTTTGTTGAAAAATTTATAAAGTGTTACGTTATTTCAAAACAATATAAACTTTGAATTTTCTCTTTATGAGAATATTCTACAAATAAAAGTTTTTAAAATCAAATAATTGTTGATTATGTAAATGATGGAAATAATGTAATAGATGGATATATGTAAATATCTTGTTCTAAAATTTCTGCTTCAAAGGATGGAATATTTTAAATATGGCTTTGTAATCATGCTAATGTTGAAAAGATCGGATTTTCTAAGCCACGCGCGATATCATCATTATCAAAAAATAAGTAGCGATTCTGGTTAGTATAAGTTAAAAAACTGGTAATAGAAAAGAATGATTAATATTATATAAAATTATATCGCGAACGAAAATAATCTGTCTAGAAGCAAAAAAGGTTGTTTAGATATTTTGGAATACCATTTTTGCATTATATCAATCTGAGATCAAGATTGCGAAGAACGATACGGTACATACACGAACAAGAGAAAATATTCACCTTATTATTATGTTTTATATATCTTTATATACCTTCAAATATTTTTTAAATTGTTTTACTTGTAGTGTAATTGAATATTGAAAATTTATTCTTTATTTGGAAAGTATCCATTAGAAACGCAATTAAATACATCACTTACTATTCATTATTTGAAGTGCACATCGTTTACATAATTGCATGTCCTATATTTTAAAACGTATTAACTTATTTAATTAAAAAAGACATAGTAAATTATCATTTTTGTTTCGCGAAAGAATAAATTATATAATTTGAATTTGCATTTATTGCAAAATAATGAAATATGTTTTACTGGTGAACAACTTATTTGAACAAGCAAGTCTATGATGAAATTAAAATAAGCCTTGTCGTGAAACCAAGACTGTGAGAGATTTCATTCACGTGATGGAATTCATAAAGTTCAGAAAATGCGAAAATTTAAATTTAGCTCCCAAACGTTTCTTATTTTTTAATACGCATCCAGAGTGTTCAGTTAGATTAATAAAAATGTTCTACCCTAAGACGCTTATAACTTTCATATTTCCGTTGTTGACAAAATTAATTAGATATAAGCTGCTTATCAAACCTGCACCGATGAATTCTTTATGAAAATTAATTTAAGATGTCGGCAATACGAAGATAATTCAATAAAAACATTATTAGTTGTGGAACTGTAATATCCTCCAGAAAAGAAAAGGCATTTAAACATTAAACGCGATCAGGATGAATGGATGGCTAAAATAGATTCAAGTTGCTTCAGCCAATGTCGGTGTGAGAAAAAGGTGTTAAAATTCGCCAATTGTAAGTCTCTCAACGCGCATTCCAGCTTGTTGTAGAAACGTCGACTATGCGAGCCATTTGCCAAGCCATAGACACGCATATGGAGTGGCTGTTGTTGCATCGATCTACTATTCCTCTCCGAGTCCTTAAGTTCCTTGCGGTTTCACGTGGCAGGACACGAGCGCTCGACTTTGGCAAGGCCATCGGAGAACTAGTTTCTCGCGTCCCTCGTATACACGGCTTATCTCAGTTTCTCCATCGGCCGATTCCCTCTATCTTTTTTCTCTTCTTACGCCCTTCCTCGGTGTTTTATTACGTGTTTGAATAACATTTGGGTTTCTACGAAAAATCGTGAAAGCCACTAGTATTGCATTCAGAGCGGGTAAAAGATGTTTTGAACATTTTGTTTTTGGTCCCAACAATGTTTCTATTAATCTCGTTTAAAAGTGTAGGGGTACTTTAGAAACCGTGCGGCACCGTAGCAATACTTTTAAAATGCGATTACATGCATTGCTCGCACAAAAATCATCGATGTCTTCTAAAATGCGTATCTGTCGTCTTTTTTTGTTAATAATGCATAACAAGCAACTGCATAAAAAATCTGAAAAATAAGTCGAGTATCAATATTCTAAATCGAAGCTTTTTAATTTTACATTACATTTATATCTTCGATAAAAAAGTACATGCACAAAAAATACAATAAATTAGAATAATAAAAGCTGCTCAAAGTATGAACTACTAATAAATAACTACGTTACTTATGCACTAATAATAACCTATTAAACTATTTTTTATTGTGAAATTATTAGCATAAATTTCTTTTTTGGACAAAGCATTTAATAATTATTAACTTTATGAAACAAGTTGCCTAGCTTATACAACGATTAATTTCCGCAGAAAATAATAGTAATTACAATGCACACCTAAAATTTATAATAAACATGCTAAAAGAGTACACGGTGTTTTGCGATAATAATTTTATCGAATGTATATTTAATTAGATATTGATATTAAATAATAGATAATAAATAATAAAAATGAAACATAGTCGATAAAAATATCTCTGTCATCCCTACATCAAATCGGCATAATCGACTTCAGTTTTTCGACGAAGGAGCAACAATCCAAGTTCTTATTGTCGTGTAGAGCAACTTACCGCGAAAACAGGTTTCGTTCTGTCTCTCTTATTTTACTCTTTTTTAATTTCTTTAAGTCCTTCTGTATATCTCCCTTCTTTTCTTTTCTTCTTTTCTTTTTACCTGTGTTTCACTCTCTTATATATTCTCGTTCTCTGAATTCTTTTTCTTTCTACGTATTCTTTACTTTATAATTCATATCACTGTCCATTTTATTATTTTTTTCTTTAATACTTAGAAAAATGTCGATAAAAATGTATCTTTAAAAATATAAATTATTATTTTAGGAAAATATAAAGTTTAAAGCCACGTTTGAAAAATTGTAAAATAAAATAAATATTTATTTCATTGCAAAAGAAAATTTAGAGCACAATCTTTCAATCTTTATTTATTCAAGATAATTATTCGAAATTATGAAATTTCATTGAAATATATAAATTATGAAATATGAGAATGACACAATGAATTCCATAAAATTTTTTGTATTGAAAAATAACAATAAGTAACATTTACATACTAATTAAATTTTATTTCAGTCTACAAAGACATTTCGCATGTATCTTTCTAGAGGTATATTAATAATACTAAAAAGAAAAACAGATTTTTAAAATTGGTGTCTTGAGTATTGTGATACTATATAATAACAATTAGTACTGAGATTAACGTACCATTAATCTTGAATTATTCAAACATCTTAATTTTCATAAAAAGAATCCCTACGAATATTTAAACATAAAAAGTGTTAATGTATTTATACTGTGTTTCTTAAGTATCGAAATTTAAGTGTTATTTTCACTATAATTATATAAAAAATTGGTAATTTTTTTCTCCTTACATTTCACGTGTTTAAAGTTAAATTAAGAGTCAATTGCTAAATTGAACATTTCAATTGCTGTAACTTTTTTAAAGTTTTAATTTCATTTAATTATGTTCCTATGTTATTAAATATTCCAAAACTGATTAAGACTATTCGAGTTTATTAATAATTACTTTCAATATAAAAAATAAATTAGATTTGTTTACTTGGTTATTGTAGTTATTTATTTTTTTTCACGAATAATTTATACATTTTTATTAATACACTATTATTCGCAATTTGTATATTTTTACATCTCAATAACTTTCTATATCCTTACTAAAAAAAATAGACCAGAACGATACATATTTGAAGAATCTAATCTTAAATATGAGAATTTGCATAGTTTGTCATCTTTCAATAATGTATGAGGTGAAATAATTCATAGGGAATTTCACCATAAATATTGGTCTAGCTTGAATTTATGTAATGTTAATTGAAAATGAATAATTATCTCATATCTTAAATTACTTTATGAATGTTCTATTAATAAACATAAAATGTTGTCTTTAAACGCGTCACTCTGCAGAGAGAATTTACGCATGCGAAACAAATGAAATTAAAGTCCGATAGATTCTAAGAAAATACCTCTCATAAATTTGTGTTTGAAAAGATTCCCTTGATCTTGCTTTCTTTCGATTCTCCAGATCCAAGAAAGGGTTGGAGTCCATGCGAGATAAAGGAAAGACAAAGATGGCCAACTGGCTGGTTGCGCCCTCGACTCGGACCATGTATGCCATAGAGTTCCCCGAGAGCAAAATCGAAATTCTCGAGCACAGGTAGCTGCCGGGGCCGAAAGTTTCTGCCCAGTGTGTGAATAATTGCTGCTGCAGAACTAAAAAAGGGAAAGATATATAAGCTTACGTACACGTATCTACACATCGAATCCGCCGGGTATTATTTATATTGTCCTTGGTGGGGTTGGAGGTGCTCGCGTTCCTGATTAAGGACTCGCGAGCTGATTGATACTTTCGGTCGAGCCGGTCAGATTAACACCTAGGCTTAGTGCGGCATTGTGATTAGTAACCATTGCTTTAATTATGTCTATATCGAGACGCTACAAAAAAATATTAGACCACGAGCTATTATTTTTTACCTCTGTTTATTATGATCAATAGGCTTTGTGGAATCCTCGGGGCTTCCTAAATAAATGATGTTTAATTATAGAAGGGTTATCTTAATTGATAGTAGTTCTCTGAATATACATAAATATATCTAAAGGTAGATATCATTTGCTTTGAATGCCAACACATTTTTCTCTAAGTTTTCATAGAATGTAATTCGAGAAATTGAGTGTACTAAATAAATACTAACGAATTAGCCTGTCATATTTAATAGAATATCTTTTGCGTCTTCAAAACTTTGCTCATTATTTAAATATTGACTATAATTTTTTACATATTAATGCTATTCAATTATAAAAGTTTAGTCTTAGTTCATAACTTTAGTTCATGCATGCTGTGTATTGGCACACCTTATAGCTTGGATTTTATAGTATTGGGTACAATGATGGTATTGTTCGATACTCTTGATATCACGAGTCTATTCATAATATCAAGAGTAAATTTTCAAAAATCGCTGAAATTATGATGAATGAGAACTGCGAAGAGTGAACGTACTCGAACGTTTCAATTAAAGTTAAATAATAAATATTTTCTAGCGTAATAATCGAGTCACGAAACAATGCATTACATTTTATTTGCGCTTATACTGAACTTATATACTAGATCTTTACAATCCGGTTAAGTGAAAGTTTATTTCTGTAAATCGGATTGGTAAGAAGTTAGATTATTAAAAAATAAAAGCAATTTCTAATGCAACTCTTAACTAAAATAAAGGAATTTGTGTAATTTTATGAAATACGCCGTATGTTTTGTTTCGACTTACCTTGCAAGAATTTTGTTGTAATTTACATGCCGTTATAATATTTATGCTTTTATAAATAACGTGTTACAACATGTAAATGTAATCAGTTCATTGTTATTAAATGTAAAAAAATTTACATGATCTAAGGAATTGTAAACAATATTCTTATACATGAATATAATAAACAATGTTTTGTTAAATTTATAAATTTAAAAAAAGTATATCTTTCCGTAATTAATTCAGAGTGCACATCATCCATTTCACTCGAATGAGTTCTTACACCTATTCACACGAGGTCTATAATTTAATGAATCCTTTAATATGTTTGATTAACTACGATCACTGCACACCTGCAAACATACATTTTAAGAGTTCAGTAACATCAATATTAATAATAAAATAAAAAAATTCTATTATACGCAAAAAATTTAGTATTATCTATATAATCGACGAAATATATTACCTGAAAAAAATATAATGAAATAACTTAATCATGTACGAGTAACTAAAATATTTACATTAATTAATTTTAACTTAAGGTTTCATTGATGTTTATTTATAAATTTACGATCGATGAGAAAATGAATTAAAAATGTTAATAAACAGAGTTATTCGTTAGATTTTCGATTGGGATAAACTATATCACAGTTATCTATTCTAATAAAGGTAACGAGAAATTTGTTTTTAAATTTGTTTGAATAAAAAAGTTTAGCTGTAAATAATATTAAAATTATAAAAAATATATAACTTCAAATAAAATGAACGATTTAAAATTTTTTTAACGACATCATTTAAAATGAAGAAATAGAGTAAAAAACAGGAAAATTAATTATTTATAATACGAAATGGTGCATCAAATGAAACTTTGACAGTCATGCAGTACTGTAAGACGCGCTTGCGGACACACAGCGTGCAAAAAATGATCATTGAAATCAAGTCGAGAGCACTGACACTCGATGGCGACAGACACGCTGAAAAGAAGAATATAACGTCGTCCGTTAATTTGCGGCGTTATTGCCGCGGTCAACGGAGTTATTCATCGGCGTAGTTCTCCACATGTTATTATTCATATCAATCGCAAAGATTTATTTTCTCTCTCTTTTTCCTATACCTTCTAATCCCTCAAATATTTGAAGCTTGACAATTCCGCAGAGAGTAAATACATAGAGGTTAATTGAGGATTTATACGTTCCATATAGGATAAACCGAATTTCGACAGCCTTCCGTCTCTCGGTGTCTCTCTTTCTCACAGGCAATCGCACAAACGGCCCCGGCTGTGAATACACAGTGAGAGAAGCTTTGCATTCAAGGTTTACATACCCACTGTATATATGCATGTTACATTGCAAATTATAAATTTGCAAATACTTTGATACGTATAAATTTTATTTAGTAATTCGTTTGCTTTGACACAATGGAATAATATCAGATGTTAAACTTCATTTGGTACTTTGCATTTACCTCAACTGCGCTATATACCCAAAATTCTTACGGATAATAAAAGACTATACAGGGTGCTCATAAACACTCTTGCTTTCCCGGATAACCTCGTTCAATATTTTATTTCGCTGCCTGTATACGAATAAGTTATTTTCTTATTGGGTTTTCTCTATTATCTTTCTTGATACTATAAGTTGATGTTATTCAATAATCATTAAGCCAATTATCTATACAATAAATATATGTGGCAGAATATAACTTAAAATCATAACTTTTAACATAATATAAATTTGTACCAATACTTCAATCTCGGATGCATTAGAATGTATATAATAATTTATTTCTTGGCTTAATTTTTCATATTTAGATGATCTTTTAAAATTTGCAAAATACCTTATTGATCATTTTATACATAAGAAGTTAAACTAGTAATTATTTTTATAATTACTAGTTTTAATAATTACTAGTAAATATTTTCATCTATATTATGTATTCTATAAATACATAGAAATCACAATATTCAAAATTTGTATTAAACTTAAACTTTAAGTAAATTTAAATGAAATCTGTATGGAACTTTTTTCTATATTCTCTAATTTTTATGGTATTATACATGGGATGTGAATAATGTTAACCTGAATTTATTGTAATCTATAAAAAATACCGTTTAGGTATTCATAAATGACCGGCTTCATTTTATATAAATTATAGTCTGATAATATTCTAGTCCATATGTCAATGCTTCTTACGCACTAAAAATAATACTTTAATGACACTATATTGAATGACTTAACTTGTTATAGTCGCGTATTTTTCTTTTTGACCAGAAGAGAATATAGAAGGAATAGTAATATTAGATCGTTTAAGAAATTAAATGAAAAAAATTGAACAAATTAAAATCTAGATTAGTAAATAAATACCAGAACTTAATTGAAAAGTGTAAAAATCATTTGGATAAATAGATTCTATACAATAATAAATAAAATTCCTTTTCTCAAGTAAATTATAACGGATTAGGTACTTTAATTAAATATTGCATCTGAAAATTAACAAAACTCTTAATCTTATACAATAAAATATTATTAGGTACTAGGATATCTGCACTTTATCCGTTCATCTTACAGTTCAACTGCCAATATTATTATAATTAATAGAACAAAAAGAGGATCTAATCTTGAGTAATTATTGAGGGTTTCAAACGACAACAGATATTATTAATGCTACGGGTCGGCATATAGAGACTTGAATAATAATTGTGCGATTCATGGGTTATGGGTGGAAATTTCGGTCACACTCGTAGGTTGGACTCATCGAATCAAAATAACAATAACAACTGCAAAATAAATGAAACACCTAATATTAATCAGACGTCGCATATTTTTAGCGCCGATATTAAAAATACCGTGAATATTCAATAAAAAGACTAGGAATGTAAAGCGCGTATGGTGTCATCCAATCATTAAAAAATGAATATTATCTTCACGTGGCTACCACCAATAATGAGATTAATATAAAAACTGCAAAAAGTGTCCTTTATAGCAACTCGTGACCATATCAGTAACTTGATTGTTAATTTTATAAGCAAACTTTTTCGACTTATAAAAGTGGCTTCAACTTTTAAATATTATTTTGATTATGGAGAGTATCACAAAATTTTTTTTATTGAATTAGAACAAATTAAATGAATTTATTCGTAACGTCACGAATTCCATAAGATAACTTTGAATATTATTCTTTAATAATGGAATATTATATTATAACAAAAAAATTATTATTTTCATTGATATTAAAATGTGACAGACTTTAAAATAAAAATTCGAATATATTTTTACCGTTTGTGAAAATCGTATGCAATAATATTTTTTTAAATTTATAAAACTCAATTTGTGTACATAAAATATTTTATTAAATCATTATGCACTTAAACTTTTGTATTTGATGCATTTTCGTATTTTTATGATGAAAATCTGTGATTCAATTTCAACACGTTGATATTTACTACAGCTTTTTAAAAAAAGATAGAATTAGGATTAAATACAAATAATAGAGATAAGCTTTTGTAAATGTATAAGTAGCTTGTTCAAGCATGTTCAAACGATGATTTACTTTAATTAAATTGATAATTAAATGGTGTTATTTCAAGCTTGAAGTAATTTATTTTAAATGTTTTTGTATTGCAAGTTAAAGATTAAATTTGGTTTATAAAGAATGGTTAAGATGAAGAGTGGTTGACGTCAACCACTAAGTATGTTGCATTCAATTTAACGATTTCTCCTTTTTGAGCTTTATATAATTATTATATTATTTTAACTGTCAATATTTAAAAAAACTTTTATTTTATAAGATAATTTGGACATACTATATTATCACTTAAACTTTATTACAAGGAATTAAACTTTTCTGAATTTTAAAAGTATACACATAAATAGTAATTTATAAATGTAATTTTAAAATAAATAAACCGAATAATCTTTAATTAATATTTTTGTATTAGATATATCGAAGGTGATAGATTTTAATTAATAATACATAGAATATGCTTAAGTATTTTCTTTTACATTATGAAACTTAGATCTTTTGTTACAAGAAAAAAGTCCTTGAAAAAAAATTTGGTCTTAATTTTTTAATATTTTCAAATGATTCATTGATTATTATTTACAATTATATAAAAGCAATAAAAATAGGTTGGTGCTTAATTTATAAAACTTCTGTTAAGAACTTATTATCTAAACACTGTAATATCAAACGTAACTTTTTTATTTGAAATTAAAAAAAAACTTTAGTAAATCAACTGATGTAATTATAAAACCTTGAAAGTTGTAAAATTAATGAAAAACCTACAATAAATCCTCGTTATATGATCTCTGTATCTTATTGAAATATTATACTCTAATAATAATTTATACATTGTAAGTTTAAAAAGTATATTTTTAAGTTTGAATTAAATATCTAAAACTAAAATAAATAATATATATGAATAATAATATACATTCATATATATTAAGGAAACATAAACTAAATTTTTAAAAACATTTTCGTTATAAAATAAATTTAACTAGATTATGTTAAATAAATAAATAAATTTTTTATTCATACATTTTTATTTCTCAAATTATATTATTTAAAAATTTTTCATTTATTATAAGACAATCTTATTTATAATGCAAATAGAAATAAATATAAAACTTTAATTGTATTCATTGTTTTTCGATGAGATGAATAATTTTTATGAATGACAGAATGTATATAAAATAATGGATAAATAACAAAAATTAAATTATATTTATTATAATTTAAAAAAAATAAAAGAAATAATTATTGTTAAAGTTTTTGTATCAAAAAAGTAAAAATTTTAAATAATTAATTTATTAAAGTGTAATTGATAACAGATATAATTGATATTCGATAAAATTCATGTAATAAATCAATGACTTTATAGCGAATTTTTAAAAATATTAATTGTAAAAAGCTAAAAAATATTGGTAATGTATAATAACACAAGTAAGTGTAAGCGCAAAAACCGTAATATTCATGAAACGTAATCCATCATAATATTATTGTAGCAATAATACTAATGTCATGTAATAATTATCAAGTAATAATACTAAATATCATGATCTACGAATAGTTTTGAATATTAAATGTTGCCAGTTTTGAAGAAAGCAGTGTAGATTATTTAAGGTTTATTTTCGTATGTTACATTTAAAAAGGAAGAATTTATTTATAGTCATAACAATTTACAATTTTTTCACTTCTTTACTCGAGTTGACATCATGTCTATGCTTGTAACACTTGTATCAATTAAATTATAAAAGTTTTTGTACATGATTAAGCTAAAACCTACGAATAGAATTTAATTTATCAAAACTTCGTTTTCTAAATTCAATTTAAACGAATTAAATTTGTTTTAAATTCTACCAAGAGATGGATTTTTTTTTAATTAAATTTTTTCAATGCATACTTTTTCCATTGGAAAAATTGATACAATTGTTTGTCAATGAATAGGGAAAATAAAAAAAAAAAAACAATAAATTTTATTTAGATTTATAAGAACTACATCATGCCAACACTATATTTTAAACACAATGTATTTAACGATTAGAATTATTGCTTACTTAAGAATCCGTGTAAATAAAAATCACGCAATAAAGTTATGCGTAATCGATTATGGTAAGAGCCATTTAACATTGAAGCAAATTAAATGCAAATAAGTGTCGATTTATGCGATTAGCATAAAATACATGGCCATCATGCCGGATCTCGCGATCGAGTTTCATTGCCGAATAAATTTCATCCGGATACTCGTCAACTCGGTGAAAATATCGGTAACCGATCACCATTCTAGCTTACATAATTAAAACTGGGCGAACGAGTGCATTGACGTGCCACACGTTTAATCGTCCGACATCGCGAATAACCAAGTTGTTTTCTTCGGTACAGCACGTCTGGAGCCTCGCATACAGAGTACTTTCCTAAAGATTAAAAGGAGAGAGGAAACGACGATGATGCCGACGACGAAGATTCAAAAAAGCCAAGAGCCGTCTGCTAGCGCCATTCTAGCGGAGTTGTACGGAAGCAGGCGGCACCTCTCCACGTTGCGCTCGTGTATACGTTTACGATCTCCGCCGGCTCGGCGGCATGTCTCCCTCCTCCGCCTCCGCCGCCACCGCCACATCAAGCTGCACCGACGAGCGTACGACCGAGCGCCAAAGAGAGAGTGAGAGAGAGAGAGAGAGAGCGAGCTGTTCTCCAACTCGACTTGTACGACGCGCGGCGCGCATTCAGTGCCTAACTGTGCCGCTGCCCGGCTGCTCGTGTGTGCGCGCGCGCGCGCTTTACTGTATAGCTGGCAGCACCTCCGCACCGCATCAGACGGGGACTATAAACAAACGACTTTCGGGATCCTTCGGCTCTTATTTTTCTTATCCACCTCCACCTTTTTCGCGGGTGGAAACTTATGCTGTGAGCCCCCCCATGTGTGTTTTGTGCGCGCGCCAGATGCTGGCGAGCGATCGATGATCCTGAGATCGACATCATGAGCTGCCTCGGGGAACCTCTTGAGTCGCATCAGCCTAGATCGGTAGCGTCAGCCTGAACAACCACCAGCCACCGCTTGGCCGCGTACCCGTAAGTATACTGCACCTGGTAGCTGGACCCATGTTTTCTTTTGGCGTTGGCATCGCGATCGGATACATCGGGCTTCTTTTACTGCAGCGTCAACGTTATGCGGTTTGCTTTGAAAGCAAAGACGCAATGAGCGTAGGATGCCGATGTTGCGCTATACATGATAATAAGAATTTTCTAGTGTGAGGCGAGTTATTATACGAGCTCGCGAGATCTGCGTTTGAAATTTCAGCCGAGAAACTTCCTCGAAACTTCAAACTTTCTTCTGTAATTTTGTGGATATGTAGTGCAGAAGCTCGTTTTGAATTTTTCCTTTGAATTCGATTCGACAACATCGAAACGCCGGAATTTATTTAGAATTTGTTTTTACCTCGAATTAATTTGCATAAAATCTACGTGATTGCGCAAAGTAAATGATTTCGTAAATTTATTTACCCGATTTTTCAAATGCACACCTCCGTTAAGTCAGCCGCACAAATAAATTAACAAAATTAATTGAAGAAAATGCTTTACACGATTAATTACTCATTTTCTATTCAATTAAGATATGCACGGAAAGCGTATTTTCTCTTCGTAAGTTCCGATAAATAAATCCTTAACTCGCGAATAACAGAATAAATTATTGCTTATAAGTTTATCTTTAATCTCCGGACCATCGCAGCATCGAATAAAATGGCAAGCGTAAGCACACATTCGCCGACTGCCTCGTTCCACTGTTTATCCTTGAGGAGATGAAACAAAAAAATTAACTGACCATCCGACAATCGAATCTGTAAACCCAGTCGTGGCTCAATGCGTTTCCTGCTTCTGTCCGGGTAATCGACGAAAATCGGCAAGTGGGAATCGGTGTCCAACATCCTGTCACGGGCACATCGCGAAATGGGTGCCGTACGCTTACTCGCGGTTTAACGGGGTCCTGTCCTGCATCAACTCTCGCAGGACGCGAAAAACGCCACATGAATTATTTATGGGCCCAATATACGCGGCAGTCCCTCTCGTACACCACAGGATGATTGCGATGCATTGCAGAGAAGGAACACGCGTTTCCCGCCAAATCGAGCAACCTACGAATTTCTCTTTAGGAGGCGGCGTCGCAATGTTTTTGTTTTTTTAAATCGAGAGAGAGAGAGAGAGAGAGAGAGAGAAAAAATAGGGAGTGTTGTTTGCGACGAGGGTCTTATGTTTTATTTTTTGTCGAAGGCTCCACAGGGCACGCAAGAGTTGTCCGGCTGTTTTTGATGAGCGAGATACGCCCACGTATAATAGATTCGTTCCCAACGGCTTTTAAAGTTTCATCGTGATTTTTAATCTGCGGGCCTATTTGGCGAGTGCAACTCACTTTGGTCATTTATTAGGGAACAGTATAAGCAATCTTCGCATGTGCTTATTTCATTTGAAATTTTTAATTGCGGACGATTATTATTAGTAAAAACTTTCTTGTCTGTATGGAAAAATAAACCAAATTTTAACGAGCTCATTAGTAATTTACTGCAACTTTTCAATGACGGTTTTTACGTTCACTTCGCGCATGTATTTCAGTAATAATTGCATTTTAGGTTTTTTTATGTTAGGTTATAACTTATTCAACGTGCATCTTGCGTTTCATTCTTGTTTCATTTCTTGTTTACGTTAATTAAAATTTTGGAACTTTAATTGTACAATTTCAGTTGTAATTTATATATGAGTGTGTGTCAAATTTTCTTAGCGAATTCACTGGGGGTTTGTTAAAGAAATGTTGCGAGCGTGTCTCAATGTATTGGATGAAATTTGAATGTAGAAATAACGTACGCTATTCCCGGCTTTATTGATTACGATTAGAAAAAAATCAAAGTAAAAGTTTTTCTCTAACATTGGTGTCTCAGTTTTAAAATCAAAGATTAACACAGCAAAAATGCAAATACGTAGATTGAAGAAAAATATTTGTCGATGAAAAAACACTCGATGTTGACTCGGCGTCACATCAGCCTATGTGCATCTCTTATCTAAATGTTTCGAAACGATTCTGTGCCGGCGGAGCTAAAATTATCTCCCCCTCACTTTTACTCTTCCCCTCGTCGCCGTCTTCTGGAGTGCATGTCACCAGACTAGCCGAGACTGTGTATTTTTCGTCGACTTACGCAAACTCTCTTATCATCGCTCATCAATGATTAGAGCTTCGCGCCTCTTCGCCGTACGGATGCGAGGCGCTTCATCGAAAGCATCTCTCTTTTCATTTAGCCGCTAAATTTTATTTTACGGAGACGTGCGTACACGCTTGTGTGCGACCACTTCAGCAGTAATCGTTTGCGCCTCAAATGAGCATTCACATTTGGGGTTCGCTATTTCTTATCGGTAGGCTTCTTTAACGGACGTAACCGCGTTGCACATTGTTATTATATTATGTACATTGAATGATTGCAATGAATTAATTCAAGGACGAGGCACCACAGCTAATCGAATGAATTTGATTGTAAAGCTCAAAGTGACACTTGAGAAGATGGCCTATATGACACTAATCTTCAGGCACAAAAGCGAAGCGAAGTTAAGAACTAAACTGTTTTTCACTTTATTACTAAAGCAGTTGAGTTGTTACATTAATGGCAATAGCAATTTCAACGTAGTCATAACGTATTTGTTCTACGTGCAGACAAATACTAACGTCACGATTGCTGACTGCAGCAATAATTTTTCACTTTGTAAAAATAAAAATCTATTGCGGCCAATCGAGTTAGAAAAATATAAATTTCGTTAAGAACGCAGAGCATTCTTATTATTGCTATTTGGTAAAGTGGGGCGTATAAGAAAAAATATAATTTCCCAGGCATAATGCAATGGCGCGGCTGAAAAATGCAAATTTAATTTCACTCGGAGAGTGCGAAAGAGGGTAGCTGCATCGTAGTAGAGCGATCGAGCACCAGCATAAAAAATCAGCCCCGTAAACTTTTGTCCTCCTGCCCTTATATCGTACACCCCTGGGCCGTGTCGAATATTTACACGCGCCTCACGTCACGCCCACGCGTATTATTCTGCGGATAAGTTTGAGGCATCGAAGCCGAGGTTGACGGCAGCAGCTTTAAAACGCGCTTTCCCCTTCTATCATAAACATAAACTGATACATTATAGGCTAAGAGCAAAGACCTCATTACGCCAAGGCGCCTTGCGACTCCATCGAATAAAGTCCTTTCTCCGAATGGTTCAATAGTCTGGAGAGCACACACATCGGAGGGAAATGGATCGCTTTCCAGGCTCTCTGCGTTAGATAATCATCATTGCTGTTTCTGTGCAGAGCCAATATTGCTAACACAAACACGGGCCTTCAGGTACATGGGGTACACAGAGGCGCAGGTAGTGAGATCTCGTGGTCCCCCTCGGGCCGCGCCATTGTTGGACCCTTGTGGGCTTGTTGAACAACCTCCGGACCCGAGAAACACGGAGATCGTCTTCTCTTGCTCACTTAAATCTTCGTGCTGTCTCGCTTCTCGTCGTCTTTTTCTTCTACTTATTCTTATGCTGCATGCACTTATTTCACTCTCTGGTACGTCTTGTTTTTTTCTATCTCCCTTTATACTTACTTTATTCCATTTCTTCGTCGCGATTCTTGTTGCTCTCTTTTAATTGCAGTGATTTTCTCTTTTTTATTTTTATGAATTTATGTATACTTGGTTATCTATTTATCTATCCATCTCTCACTCTCTTTCCCTTTCCTTTTTCTCTTTATATCTTTCTCTTGAATTATTTTTATTTTATTTTGAAAATCTTTGTAATTTGTGATGTAGAAGCAATGCATAATATTAAAATTTATTAAGACAAGCTTGCCGAACTAGAGTTATAACCTTTAGGTCTCGAGGAACTCATCTTCAACTAGTTTTATTTCTTTTCATTGTCTTAGATGTTGATTCTCTTTTAGACTCGTATTTTTCTTTTCTGCTACATTTTCTTTTGTCTTTTGTGCTATTTTTTCTTTTCTTGTATACGAATTATTTCTTTCTCTCTTTGTATTTAATTACTGTTTTTATTCTGTTTTATCACTATACCGTTATTTTTAAATTTAATTATTTTTTCGCCCTTTTTACTTTTCTGCCAAGTAATTCTAAAATTTTTATATTCTTCAAAAGATATATTTTTATAACACAATTTATTATTAGTCCACTAATATTTAAAATATTTTGTGGTATATCAGGCTGACGAAACAACTGATCATAATAAATTGTAACGGTGGAAAATAATGGTTTTTTTTTATAAAATAGCTTTATTAACAATGAAAGTTTAAGAATTGAAAAGTTCTAAGAAGCAACGGAAATTCTCATTTAATATATGAACTATTTAATTTACAAACATACATTTCCTCCCTGACTCTCAGTTTCCGATGCATTTTTCTATTATAATTTACATTTTTTCGATTCGACTCTTTATTCGTATTCTTCTCGATCGACCCTAGTTTCTTTTTCTATAGCTTTCTTCCTCCTCTTGCTCTTTCTTTAGTCGAAAGAGGATCCTCGATGTCGTTTTGGACCTTTGGAGAGACGTCTGCTGCATTGGAGTGAGCGTCGGTCCCCTGGGTCTTCTTCAGACGTGCTCCATTGTTTGGAGACTGCGGACATTACCGTCTATCTACACCCCCGTAGCTGCGTGGCCCAGACAGGACCCGCCAAAACAGTGACTTTTAAAATTATCCGGTCAGAGACGGACTCATTTTTCGTCTGGCAGTTACACGTGACAGCTAACCAGTGTCAAATTTTTGGAGACCTGGTTCGTCGTATTTTCTAAATCCATCGAGATCCTCGATCCTTTTTCAAACAATGATTTTTGCGCTTTTTTAGGGTTTCAGGGTTAAAATTTTTTTCAGTGCTCAAGCACTTCAGTTTCTTTGCTCGATGGATTTCAACAATCAAGTATGGACAGAACGATTTCAGATTTGTTTTCTATCTACTTGAGGTTTTAATATTTCAGATGGTAAATATCAAGTTTTTGGAAATTTCAAATACCTGCAAATTATATATATTGCGTTATTAATATTGTTATCGTTTATTTTTTATAAATAGATAGGTATCATGTAGTTCTATATTGTGTTCATAACTATATATTGATGCATCTACTTATAATTACGATTATAAAATAGTTTAAATAATATTCGTTACGACTATGAATCGTTTCCTCAATTTTTCATAAAATCTGACTAGTTCGCTGCTTATTAACAATTTAATATTAAATAAATGAATCACATTACTTACTTTCTGATAAATATTCAGTAGTTATTTATTGAAGGATTAACCATTAATTAAATTAAATCAATATATACATAGTAAAAAATCAAATTATTTGTCAATTAATTTAGTAATCTTTCGATATTTTCCCGTTGCTGGAAATGTATTATTCTCTATTGTAATAAATTACCCAAAAAATCAAGACCTTGTCAATATAAAATACCTGTAATTCTACTAGTAAGAAGCATATGCATAATCCATTAGAAGCTAAAAAAGTTTGGTCGATTCGTTTCAATTAAAAGTCCTTACGTTGTCATGAAAAAGCAGACTTTCATTTAAAACTACGCATCACACACCATTAAGCTTGTCAGCGAATTTTAAATAAATTGAGAAAGATATTCGTCAAAAAAGTATTTAAAAAAATGCTTTTAATACATGGCTTGTGCTATTTTAAATGTTACTATTCGCGTTGAAGATGAAAAATTCTTTGAATTTTTCCCTCTTGTATTCATTAAAAAAATATAGAATACTCTTTCTTATCCGAAGACGGCTAGAAAGCCTCTCTTGAGCCGTCCACTCAGAAATAGCCTCACAGACTCGCTCATCCTTTTTAAAAAGCAAGCAATTCATCACGCACTTGTTTCAAACTCGCTCGACACACAGCGAAAAAAGCCAAAATCAATCTTCAATTGCACTTAATCACACGAATCGATCTCTAGTAAAGCTTTAAAAAATTCTATAATCGTACATATCCTGTATTATCAGTTATAATTCACACGTAAACGTGGATGCATGCGCTAACCACGGACTCACAAACAATCCTCTTAACGATATCGTGGATATTATCTGAACATTCTTTTCTACAACGTCCGTTGTGCTGCGACACATAGTATATACACCGTTCTAGTTGCATTATCGCTCTGGCACGAATAGGTCTTTATCTGCACTTGCAAAGAATAGTGCGTGAGCAGACCTACACTTGCGCGCTGGCACCGCACACTTGTATACCAATTTACAATGCATATACAGATACCCTCGCTCAGTGTTCTATTCCTACCTGCTGCTGGTAGAAGCCTTATAGGTGTATCTTTGTGTACATCGCTTCATCTCTCGCGCGGTCTTCGGAAGACGGAAAGAGAGAGAAAAACAGTAGATAGAGGTAAAAACCAGTTCTATCGGCTGTTTATGGCGTGAGAGAGAAAGAGAGAGAGAGAGAGAGAGCGAGGAGGACGGAGTGTCTTCTCGTTATTGCCGGATCTCTTCACCCACGCCCAGGAGCGATATTCGCCGGTTCCGCGCACACATGCACAGGCGCACCTACACACAGGTCTTCCCCATTTCGTGAACTCCTTCTGTAGTATAACTCGAATCTTATTGAATTTTGAGAGTACAGTTGTCAAGAGGCTGGGGGATTTTGTTTTAATTTTTTTGGCCCTTTATGGAGGGTTAATTTATTAAACGTTTTCATGGCAGTGCTAAACGATTGCGATTTTTATATGTTGATACGCTTGTTTGTCTGATGACAAAGAGAGAAAAACAAGGGTTCGAGTGCGGACGAGGAAGAAGGGTGGACGAATCGATGCGATACTCCTTTACGAGTATGCGTAGGTATTCCGGGTATGGAGAGAAATTTCGGTTTTGATTAAATGATCTCGGAATTTTAATATATAAATATTTTTGCAGTACTTGTAAATTTGCGCAGGATTTTATAGTTTTCATTTACAGGACTCATAACATTTTCAAAACATTTGCCCACGTACATTCTAGCATAAGCAATATTTACGAAGGCAAATTTTGATACTAATATTCAATCTCGCATATAAAGTTTTTATAACAACGAGTAAATTTTTCGCACAATAATCAATATACGTGTAAAACTTATCACCGGTTAAATTACATTCACTTTTAGAATCCCTAACATAAAAAAAGTTTTTAATGCTTTCTGTATTTATAGAATGATGGGTACTTAACGAGAGTTGGATTTTACGACTATTTCAAGTACAAGGTATATACTAAACAAAGCACTAGTGTGCGTGCACAGTGTCAAAGTAAATCCTTCCAAGAGAAAAAGAAAACGATAAAAAGGCAACCACATTTTTAACAGACAGGGCAATTCTCTCAAAAATGTACTATGGAACGTGCCGCAAGGTGTCTTGCGCGTGCTCATTTACTTGTGCGTGCGGCTCCTTCCAAATGATTCTGAACGCACTTCTACTCCTTCGCGCGCGTAGCCAACGAGGGTCGAAAAAAAACCGCGCCAAGAAAACCGGGAGCAAAAGAGAAGGCAGACACGTGTCCGACATCTGCGCGCGAACCTTCGGCGCGACAACGAGGCACTGAGGAGTTGAAGGGACGTCGGCCAGCACCTCTAGGAAAAAGAAAGCGGAACGAAAAACTCTTCATGCACAAGATTGGTCATGGGTATCTTGATTTTTTTGTCGGTGCGAATAGGGAGAAAGCAATTCAGAAGAGATGGGCGCACGCTTCTACGATTACTCGCATTTGTCGGGGGACCAGGGCGGGTTCTACTCAGTTGTCGGAATTAATTACCCACGCGAACAACACCGTAACAGAGATATAATAATTGTGGCCGGCTGTCTTTTTTTGTGAAGCCGCACACGAGTTGAGTCGTTAATTCCTTGTTATCATTGGGTATCGCATGATTTTCGAGTGTTCGGACTTTCTTTTCAATGTTTCATTACTATTTTCCAAGTTATTAAATAATCTTTTTACAAACTAATTTATTTATCCATGAGCGTGTAGTTTGTTTAAAAACGAGTGTGTCATAAAGCATATTAAAAATATCAATCATTTTTGACCGATATAATTATATGCAAATAGCAGTTTCTCTTTATTGTAAAATATTAATTTATTTTAAAAAAATATATGGAACTGAGGTAGTTCAGATTACGTTAAGGGATTCGCGTTAGAATTTTCATGTATTTTATTTTTGCACAATTGTATTAAAATATAATGTTAACTAGGCTAATTGGGTTTCAACTATCCTTTTTTTTTTTTAGAAAAATCCTGAGGTGACTGATATTGATATAAAAAAAATTTAAGTTCTATTATCATACCCTTTAGTTCTGACAATATTGCGCAGCTTTATGAGCCTAAGTTGAACCAACATACGCTCGGTACATTTCGTTTCAACTTTTGGGTTCTTACTAGATCAGTAGTCTTCCGCCCAAATGATTACACAAATAGGAACATACGAGTCTGTACAATAATAAAAAACACTTGTCCAGCACATAAAACTTAGAATCTCCAATTTCCTACGTCAGCACATTTATCTAGAATTACAATCAATTACTTTAATGTCTCAAAGATAATAAAATAACTATCAAGATGCATAATTACGAACTAAAAGCAAAGAAACATTTTGATATAATCATTTGAATTCTATTCAGATTTTGAATCATAAAATAAGAAACAAAAAGTACGAAGGCGTGTAGGACACCAAAGCTCTAGATTAGATCATCATTAAAATCTAATTTTCTCCTTCCTTGATTAAGTCCTTTCAACATCCTAATGGAAAAAACGTGAGGGAGATAAAAGAGTCTTTAAAAACTAATGGGTCTAACTCACATTTAGTCAGGTTGCTTATACCCTATATACACATCAGCAAAGCTATCGATTGCAGTTCTCGCAAGAGCACAAGCGCATATAGCAGCATCGTTTTATTGCGATCGTTCGATGCACGTTGACTTTCTCGCCCGCGGCAAGGCAACCTCGGAGTGCATCATCGAGGTTCGTGGCCGTCGAGTGCCGATTTCTTTGAGTGGCGCTTTAAGATGAGTGAGAATGGAAGAACCTTTTGTATCCACTCAATATGAAATACTGTGGAAGCATAATGTATTAGCCAACGAATTTTTCTTATTTGTCTTTATATTATTTTCAAACCTCGTATATCAAGACACACAATAATGAACTTACGTTTTTTAAACGGTATATAAGATATGAGACGTAAAGAATCGATCGCGTTAATTTGTAATATATTTCGCGAGTATCGAACACTTGTGAACGTTAACTTTCAATGAATCCCTAACTTTATCGTTGTTATTTGATCGAAGTGGTTTTGTTTAAACACTGTTTGTGAAAGTATATATTACCCTTGAATAATGTGTTTAAATAATATTTCGACACTTTTTAAATTTCATTTTCAATGACAAAAGAGTGAACTTCAAATATTTGATTTTTTTAATGTGCCACTTTAAAATCTTAATGGCTACTACGTTTTACTAGTAATATTTTGTCAGACCGACGAATACTTATTTTGCTTTTTAGCAACCTATCTAAATCTTAATCTTTTTCTTGTCAGAATTATGGACTGACATTAGATGATTTGACACTACCGTACAAAAAGGTATTGATTAAGATACAAAAGATCAAAATATTTTTCTTTTCACTAATCGCTCAAAAAATGTCACTTTGAACCCAAGTTCCTCTTTAAGAGATACGAAACTTTATTTTGCACGAAAATGTCATTTTTTATTTAAGTGACTTTTAACAATGCAGAAACAAAAATTTAAACGTTATTGATAATTTCATAAATTTATCGTAGAAAAATTAAATTTTGTACGCACGCTATTTTATTTCATAATTTCTTTCCCAATAAATACACTTTGTTTTTACTTTTTTTATCCGATACAAAATTATACATTAACAGACAATTACCAAAATAGTAAGATGACCTAAACGTAAATAAAAAAGCTTCCTTTTCTTTAAAAATACTTTAAAAGCTTACTTTTAAAAGAAACGCACTTATTATTGTCCAGATAAGTATCTTAATTATTATACTTGAAAAAAGACTTTCATACCTACATTATCTTGCATTACCTAAGCTCCACTATCCTGTAAGCTACACAGCTATAATTATCGAAACAAAAATTAGTCCAACCAAGAGCGTAACTGAATCCCTCCTGGGTCCTCTTTTTTCTTTGCGCTTCTCTTATGTGGCTTACAGAGAGGCGAGACTGACTAATGACCATCGGCACCTCCAACAGCCACATGTATATCGATACGTACACTCGGAGTTGAAATCAGTGTGTGCAAGCGCGGGACTCTGGTGGTCCGGAAAAGAGCTTTAGAGGCCTGTAGAACGACACTAATCTGAAGGGAAATTCGCTTGTCTGAGGCTTGACTAATTGCGCCCTTTTCTCCACAACTTTGTCATGTGTTGGCCTATCTGTCGCCGTCATCGTCGTCGTCCCTTATTTCCACGAGCCTTCTTGTACTAGATAAGCGACTACACTAATGCAGACGCCAGATAACTTTCTCTGTTTTTGTCCGTAACCTTTCCATTTTTCACGAAATTCCATCGCTTAATGTTCTAAAACGAAAATATCTTCTTGTTTTTTCAAGTACCATTGAGAATAATATATTTATATAGAAATTATAAATGGCACTTGTTTATTTTAGTGAAGCGTGCGGACGTGCTTGTGTTTTCCTGAAGACTAAAATTTTTTTCTAAATTAAAAAGGAACTTACGACGTATCCCCGGGTATGTATCAATATCAATATCCGCATAAAATATCAATTCATTGAAGAAATAAATTAGATTGTAGATTTACTCAAAGTACAGGAATAAACAACGTGTAATAAAATTGTTTTTTGTAATCGAAAGATTTATTTCACTTTACATACTTTTATTGTGCTAATAAATTAGAAACTTTTCGTATTTTCAGCTGATAATACAAAGTTATATGCTCAATATCACAAATGTCTCGAAAGAATAAGTAATAACTTTATCGAAAAATCAGGCTTTACAAAACAACCGCAAGCTATTCAAATGTAGCGCACAGAATTTTTTATATAAGCATTTTTTACGCCTGAAGAATAAGAAAATCACCTTTTTTAAATTTAACTAAAATTAAGCACGTCGCATTTTTTAAATTAAAATTATGACGAAGTATAGTTTTCTGAATTTTATTTATTTGTCAATTAATTAATAAACGTTACCTACGAAAATTCATACTTTTTCCTTATACAAGAAACATCTTTATTGTTTATTAACGTGTTTGAAGAAACAATTGATTGCCCAGAGTCGAACATTGTCTAATTAATGATAACAGACACTATTATGTTTTCCTATTGATGATTCATACAACCTAAATTTTCTATTTCACATTACTATTGACTTTTAAAATACTTTCATATAAAATTTAGAAAATATTTAATCATATTCCAGTAAGAATCGTTATTATTTTTATTGTCGTAAAGATGAACATTATCGAACATTGTAATATGGTAACTTGAAAATTCATATGCATAAATTTGAATATGGTAAAATATAATTTTTATGCGTGTCCAGCGACAATTATACAATAAATTGGAAAACAAAAAGAGCGATACGTTTGCGTAATCTGATGCTCATTTACCCACAATCAGTCACGTATAAATAATAAAACACACATATTCATGGAATATCTCCACGATATGTAAAAATCATCAGACCGGTGAAAAGCAATAAAGTCGATTTATATTTAAAGCTTTTAGCGTATCCACAGAGGCTCGTAAAACAAAGAACTCCCCGAATCGTCGAGCCACGTGTGATTTATATTTATATCAATCACTTCGAATCGGATGTATCAAAGTTCAATCAAACTCGAATCAGAAGTTTGCGAGCTGAGTCGACATCAAAACTGATCTAATTTGCTTACGCAGATGATGAGCTGTGCTAAAAATTTTCAAACGATTTATTCGTTTGTGTACGCGAGTCGAATTGATTCACTATCCAATGGTGTCCGTCTACCCTTAAAAACTCTGCTCATACGCAAATTTCGAATCGGTAATTTTCGCGAGTATGCGAGTAATGTTTTCTATGCGTTTATTAACGTTGATTTAGAAATATATGGTATCGTGGGAATGAGCCCAAGTGCTTTCACCGTCTTTTATCGATTTCTTTATTCTGCTTTTTAGAATGTGGTGTACATTAAATTGTGCATTTTTATCGGACGAATTGCATGAACAAGAGTAGGAAAGTTGGCGATCGGAGTTTAATACAGAATTGATTTAATATCGAATTCATTTTTTTTACAAATTATTTCAATTATTATTCATTAGAAATTTTTACTATACAAAAAATAGTTTCGGTGCATTAGCAGTTTCTTTATGCTCCATTTTATATTATTCTTTAAGATAATTAAGAATGGAATATGCTTATATTAATGTATTTAAAGCTATTAAAGATAAAATATGTGATCGTTAGGAGAATTTATGAAATACATAAAATAACAGGAATTCAACTGCTAATAACGTTAATCGTTATCCTATTTTTCTTAAAATTGATTTCATAATTTTAAATAAATGTGTACACGAATTAAATACTTAACAAATTCGAGAAACATATTCAGGTAAATTCTGTATATTAGCTCAATTTCTAAAGATAAGTTAATGAAACTAAATGCAAATGAGTGAAATATTATCTATTCATCTATAAGCATGAATGTGTGGACTATCTATCAGTGCAGATAAGTGTATAAATTATCTACTTGAAGTTTAGAGAGTGATACATCCGTTGAAAATTGAAAGAGAAGTAAAGCTTAAAAGTAAAATTGGAGCAATTCTTCTAGTAGAACACACCTAAAGTAGAAAGTATTCTTGAGCTGTTATTTCTAACGATTCCTCGAACCTGTTAAGCGAATTATGAAGGTGCAAGTAAAATCATTCGACAACAGCTCGAGGGCGAAATGTTGAGTTTCCGGTATGATTGCAATATCACCATACAGGTGCAGTGTACTGTTATGGATTGAATTCTTTTTCTGTACCTTTTTGCAAATACGTTATTACATAAACAGTTTCAACAAATTTATCGGAAAAAATCAATACTTTTTCTGCATTTAACGTGTCGGTGTTAAACGGGATACATACATATTTATGTATAAATATGCGAAAAATTTTTAATATTTATAAATATATTAATTTTATAAACGCCTAGAAAATTTTACATTATCTTGAATGACGAGACGGGTAATTAAACTGGGCTCAGATAAGAGAACATTTTCAATACTTATATTAATAGAGTAAAAACAAATATGAAAGAAACTTAAAATCATTAACTGATTAGAAACTCAGAATATAACTTTATGTGTGTTACACACGAACAGTCTATTGTTCCGTCTATTTTCAAGCGCTAAATGCATTAATTTGACAATTGAAATATTTATTTTGGGTATTATAATGCATCATTATAAGATTAAAGTAAATGCTCGTTTGATTAATTCTCATATTATTAAGCAAGTAATCACGAGAAAAAGTCCTTTTATTTATCTTTCCTAAGTATTTCATTGTTATAATTATAGTTTATAAACTGTTTTTCCATAACTACGTAGACTATACTCTAGATTCAAAACGTTTTTATACTCTATATATCTATAACTTTAAATATTGATCGATGTCTATATAAAATTATTTAATTTAAAAATTTTGTGATAAATATTCTCAAAATGTGATATTTTTGATGGCTATAATCGGTTTTAATTTTGAGAATATGCATTTTATTATTTCATATGCAAAAGGTACTTATTTAGCAGAAAACGTAAATTTACTCTTTTTTAAATTTTAAATTTGTTTCCAGAAATATTATTGCTTGCCGCATTTTTCAGTACAAAAAGACAATCCTTTTTTAAAAATTAATTCCGTACACGAATAAAAAACCGTCAATAATACCACTTATCATTTATGCATAGCTCATGGCATTACCGCGTCTTGGAAAGAATCGTTTCATTCTGGACAACTTGCGCAAAGAATGTAAAGGCCTTTAAAAAGCTGTTGAAAATTACTCGACACGATCCTCTCTTCGTCCCTTTTCCCAATTATCAACGGTATGAAAGTTATATGACTACACTGTGGCTACTCAATGGTTTCCTTTATATACACCAGAAATTCCGTCTAAATGTAAACGAGTTTACGTGCGAGCGCATAACTTTTTATTGTTAACGGGGATATAATGAGTTTCGCCCTCCATGCAGGGGCGTGCATTCGTTTAGTTATAAAAGTGACGAAAGATCGGTTCAAGCCTCATTGAGAAAAAAATTATTTCTATTTACTTGAATTTTATGAAATTCGAAACAAATTTGATTCTAGTATTGCATTGTAGCCGTATTGAAAGAGAGAGCGAGAGAGAGAGAGAGAGAGAGAGAGCGAGGAACGAGAAAAGATATATTCAATGTTTTCTAGATTAAAGATTATTCTGTAAGATGAGTTCTCACAAATGTGGATTCGTGAACTTTGTGCAATGTTAAAATTTATAAAAGTATTATCTCAATGGAAAATAAAAATACAAATGTTGAAAAATAACATATTAATTTAAGTATTTTTTTGTAGTCAGTTGATAGAGATAAGCAGGCCTATATATCTAAACGATAATGTGTAAAGTATGTTCCGACTGCGTGATTCATCGATAAAAATATTATCACTATTGCATTTTTCCGGTCATCTTCGTATTATGTAAATAACATCGTAACTTTAAATAACATTATTTTAAAAATTCTCCGTCTTCCAAAATTATAATAAATTGGAGAGGAATCATTATTTTTAAATATAAATGGAGCTTTACTTGAAGGAACATTGCCCGTGTCGATCTCCATATCAGATATTGCATCAGCATTAACTGCTCTTTAACGATTTCCAGAAATTCAATTAATATTGCACATGATCATCATATTTCGTTCCACAACTTTATCTCATTTATCATTCGTTCCACTGGTTCAACATAAATAAAAAAATAAAAATCACGTGATCGTGCATATGCTAGTACAAAGAGAATTGCGCTGAAAAAAAAACGAGCTTAAGCATCATCTTCGCGCGGGGATAAGAAAAAATACAATTTTCCACAGACGTGAAGTGTATGAAGTGAACGCTAGACTGCGCGTCGCCGCGACGATTGGGTCCATTTATCGTGACAAATTTTATCACGCTTGCGCGAGATAGATTTGAAGTGCGTAAGTTTGCGATGTACGCGTCTTCATTTTTTAGTGAAATTACGCTTACTTTGCGGAACGTTTTAAGAAATGTTTGATTCTTTCAGTCTAGTCGTCACTCGGGATTGATGCGCTAAATGAGCTTTTTTGTTTTTATATTCTTTTTTTGATTTCAACAAAACTCGAATGATTTTGTTAGGCATTGCTGGTATAATTTATTGAAGTTTCGCGTAACCGAGGTTATTTTCATACTTAGTGCGAATAAATAAACGATTATCGTCGAGTGTACTATTTTTAATATTTTTAAGCAAAAAAAGATTTTAAAAGGATTCCTTATGATAATTGTAATATTTTTTTAACTAATTAAGATATTTGAATAATATTTATTTCTTAATTACAAAATAAAAATTTTTAGTAAATTTAGCATTAAATGCATCTTTAATATTGCTACGTAATGTTTAAAGATTCGACAATATGGAAACTGAATTAGAGTTAGTTTCAAGAATCAAATACGAAATAATTAAAATAATATAAAAATATTTTAATAATTATAATACTTGTAAAACGTATGATAAATAGAAAACACGAAAAGAAATAGTTGATTATAACGTATAACTCAATTTTTTTTTAATAGTGGTAATATAATTTTTAATAAATCAATAAATTTAAAATGTATTAAAATTCTGAAATATAATGAATATCAAGTTGATCAAATTACAAAGAACTTTGAGGAAAGTAGCGTTGAATACAATACCTATATCAATAGGTTGAAAATCAATTTTACACCGCTCAATGATTATTTACATTCTTTAGTAAGTAAAAATGACAATTAATAAAACATAATTAAATCAGTTTTATAGCTTTTCCGATTACTCTATTTAATTTACTTTAATTGCACTATCTAATAAATAAACTATTTAATTGAAAATAAGATTGACGGATTAATTTTAATTATACAACCAAGTATATAAATTTTCGCTTATGCATATTACAAAATATGTTGTCTGAATTATAAGATCTTAAGAGTATTTTGTTTAAAAAATCACTTAATTTTTCCAAACCATGTTTATTAAATGTAGATCAATTAAGCGAAATATATTTCCTAATTCGAAGAAACGTATCCATAAAAGCGATCAAAATTATTGTTAAAATTAAGCAGTTATGTCATCGCTTTAGCTGTTCGTATATGATTTGTAAAAATTTCTTTTTCTTCGACAAATTATTAAGTATCACCTACTTGTATCTAATTTCGACCGTTAGCCCACTGCTCATCGAGGAATTTCACTGAAACAGATAATTCTTTCGATGTTCCGATCCCATAAAAAGAGGAAAAAACTTTACATCGCATTTTAATCGCGTGAGCGAATTTCGTACGATATGCATCAGGACAATTTATGCATATTTCTTCCATTGGTCTCGTCAGCTCCATCGATCAAAAAGTTGGGAAAAGTGTGCGCGCGCGCCCCTGTGTGTATGCATAAGCGAGAGGGAAAGAGAAAGAAATTCCACTCATCCATAAATTGATTGTCGAAGCATCAAAAGAACCTGCTGGAGCTCGCGGCGATCCAGTTACACACTGCATCAGCGGCATATTTTGGCCCTCGTTCTATCCCACAATGTGCGTGCACGTAAATGTGCTCTATACCGTTAATCGAGATGATCGATCGGCACTGATGCGTGATTCGTATACGGTCACAAGGTTATTTCTAATCTAAGGACTGTTGTGCACTCGATTAGATTAGATGTATAAATTTAGCAAGTGGCTCCAGTGACATTTGAATGTAGGCATTGTAAGCACGCGGTTCGAGTGCTTAAATATGCCGGTAACTTATTTTGACATGGAACTTCAATTAGGTCGGCCAAATGACGCCTTCTTTTTTCTTAACGGATTTTGGTCGATTCAACGTTGTGTTCGCTCAGTCGTTCGTCCTACGCTGTATCCGAGGTTTCTTCTAGGAGCTATTGGCATAACATTCTAATCGCATAGATGGAATTTTGCATTTTTGCGCTACGACATTTTTGTCTCGCGTCTGAATTTCGTCATCTTTTAATGCTTTTTAACTATTCCCTATACTTTTTCAAATAAATTTCAGCCGCGTTTTACGAGTAAAATGAAAAGAATACCGAGATTTGAAGATTATTACTGAGAGAGGATTTTATTGAAAAACAATTTAAAAAATGTTTTAAGGTATAAATGCAGACTGATATAAGGAATGAAAATGACGGTATTAATAGTTGATAGTGTTTTTCGCTTTTAATAAAAAACTATGTCGGATCAATTGATTGATAAACAAACGAGCTGAATTATTTTAACATTAAAATTTAATCGAAATAAACAGTTGATGCAATGTTTGATGAATCGCTTGATATTGACGCTGATTGCCATACATTAGTTCGACCTAGTCAGATATAAATATATTTGCATTTTGATGATTACTTAAAAATATTATATGAAATGAAATAATGAACAAAACACAATTTTAAATACCGATAAAAATTGTAACGGGAAAATAATCGCAACATAACTTTTTCGTAATAACCTTTCATTTTAGTCTATAATGAATGTGTACGTTTGATTTATTTATTCATAATACTAATTATAACGCACTATCGAAAAATGAACAAAATAAATAAGTTTCAGGTCAATTGAGCAGCAAATAATTGTTCAGTACGGATCATAAACACTTTACTAAAAAAGGATCGTTAAAGTAATAATAATTCATTTATTATTATACTAAACATTGTTAATTTTCGTGTTGAAGATTTTCAGTGCGGTCGATTGCTTTAAACACGTAGTAGTTAAGGCAAAAAACGAAAAAATCGATGTTCGTATTTTACACGGCAATTCAATTAATATTGGCAATCCGCCCATTAATATTGATGTTAATCGATCGGCTAATTTCCATCCAATTAAATATCCATCGAGACATTAATGACGCCGGCGATGCTCATGTTTTCCCCGGCTTAATAAAATAATGTTATCCAATCACTAGGATCTGTGTATGATATGCTTGGTCCAGCCTCACTTTTCAAATATATCGCGTGCAATCACGGCATAGGTGTCGAGTAATTGATGCACCGTGCCAACGGTACCTTGCGAATCGCTAACGCAAATATCTGCATGAATGCGTATTCTCTCGTTGTGTACTCGGCTTTAGGAATAAACGACTCTATTGGGATTTGCGCGTAACGCACCGTTTTGTTTGCAACAGCAGCAATAAACATTTAATTAACACTGGGTAATGATGTGGATTAGAACACGCTTAATCGACGACTTCCCTTTAACAAGGCAAAAGCAATAGTTTTGCACTATTGCTTATTTTACCAATTACCTTTGTACTTTTTATGAGATTTCATGATTTTATTTGTAATACTCTGCTTTTTAAATATTGGCAATATCATTTATGAATTCATGACTTAACAGTACGTTATGACATTTTTACTGAGTAAAAAAAGTCATAATAAATAATGTTAGTTGCAATACGCCAGTTTTTATCATTTTTGACACATTGTTCATATTCTGAGATTCAATATTAGACCATGTAATCTATTTATCAAAACTTAATGCCATTTTAGAAGAAATATAAATTTTTTACGATAAAAAGAGCTTTTAAACCCTTTTAAAGGTGACTAATATAGTTTAAACAATTTATTTTTTACTTGCAAATGCTTTAAGTATCAAAAATTCGTAGGATAGAAATTTGGTTTAAAGCCATAATTTACCGTGGTTAAAAATTTAAATTAATTTAATAATTTATTCAATTTTGCCGTATATTTAATTGAATATATATTGTTCATTATAACGGCCAACTTGCTTTCTATGTCTGATATCTTTAGAATAATTGAAGGAGACGTAGCAGTTTAAGTTTCGTATTATGATGACGCCATATGACACAGTGGTAATTTAATATTTGAGAACTGTCTTAAGTTCTAACCGTCGAAAAATAATCTATCCTTGAAGACAATACAGCTTGAATAAAATTATCATATTTTTTACAACTTGTAATTTCGATTTATATTAAATAATTTATTTAAATTTTATTACGCGTACTATTTTATGATTCTTAGTTTTGTATTGCAATATTAAATAATGGAAAATTCTGTTAAAACAAACGTCATAACGTATAATCATCGATTGATTTATGAAAAAGGAAATTGCTGAATCTAAAGCATTTCAACTTTAAAAACTATAGATTAAGCTAGTAAATGCAAACTGTTTGATTTCCTCGACAACCTTTTAACGCTCACGTGTTAAAGATTGTAAATCAGCACTTTTGGCCATCATTAATATTTCTGAAATAACTTAAATTAAATTTAACAATGTAAAAAAAAAGTTGTGACGAAAAATCAGCCATTTTCTAATTATACTGTATACGATTTCAATCTGTAGACAGAAAAATTTGATTTGGAGGCTTAAATCATTGACGCACAGGCTTGAAATACTCGACTAAATAGGATTTAATTAATGGGAAAACATTACTAGATATTTAATGGAGAGGGAGGGAGGGGGAAGAGCATATGAGAATGTGAGAGCAGGAATGACGCGGGAGAATTTCGCTATTCGATTAGACATAGTAACAATTCCATTGAATAGTTTCCGCTTGCGCGCGCATGCGAGAAATGGCGCCAATCCCAAATATACCGAGAGACGAGCACAACGGCAACGTCCTCCTTACATCTTGCGCCTTGCAGTTAATCATGTAACGAGGGTACTCTGGATGCATTACACGTGATTGTTCATTGAAGGAGGAGCGAAGAGCGTGGGTGAGCAGTAAATCGTAATAATTAATTAATTGCATATGTCTAATTTTAGCGAATTGTTTAACTACCAGGGCGGACAGCTTATTTGTGAACACGAGTGTAATACGAGCTACCAACGTAATTAAAATTGAATTTTTTAGGCTTTTGATTAGCTGAGTTAATTGGTTAAAAAAGCAAAGTATCACGAGCGGAGTTATTGTAGAAACTTCATACTCTGTTTTCCTCAGCACTGATTTTTCGCCGAGATATTGATTACTCATCGCGTGTATTTATTACCAATAATCATTTGTCACAGTGTATAGGCTAGTCAAGGTATACAACATTGCATTTTAATTGCAGGATATCATTTATAAAATTCTGCCGAGATTTTATATAGTAAATGCTCGAATTGCTGCTTGTATTGTTCACGTCGCAGAAATAGCTTATGCACTTTTATTAATATACGACGGTTTCTATTCCGATTCAACGATATTTTATTCGGTGAAGCATTAATGTCCACTCTCTCATATATCGAATATAAGTAAGTGTTACACGTTGTATGATAAAAGATTAAATCGAATGAAACATATATTCAAAAGTAGTCATTAAGGCGGTAGTCATCATAAAAACTCAAACCAAACTCGTTCTCTTATCTATGTATATGCAAACACAGCTGAAAATATAACACTTTTGTCTTACGCGCAGTTTTTCAGCACCAAGCTTTGCTCAATCAATTATGCCGCGATTGGTTGACGCTCTGCATCGTAGCATTATCAGGTCTCGCTATTACTAAGACCTTTCTCGGAAGTGATTTACGAGCTAAGGAGAAAAGACACATGAAAGATATCTGTCCGTTTCGTGGTTGCGAGCACACTGGCGCATTAACAATTGCAGCGCGACGCGGCCGCGAAAGAGCTACGGCACCGGCATCTTTTCAAAAGCTCCGCTATCATTTATCACGAGCGGATTATCGATACAAGGGACTTCGGCTTCGCTGTTGTTTTTTTCTCCTAATCCAACAGAAGCTGCGAATCGCGCATTTAGTTATAAGCAAAGTTCGTATACGTGCGAGCCGCTATTGGCTATTCGCTATCCATTGCCTGTGGCCCGTTGCTTTTATAAAGCTAGATCAGCAAACTTGATATTTACTGCGCCGATAACAATTGGGCAGAATTAATATATTCTATTTATCGAGCAAAGCTTTTCTTTATTGCTCGTAACTGATATGCAATCAATAATTAAAGGTACGATAAATTTTATTTATAATTTCAACTTTTCTATTGTATTTTGATATGAAATATTCAGATGTAGTTTGTTTTATTTTTTTGTTGTAAATTTTTTTCAACTTTTAGGCATTATAGTAGAATAAATAATTTCCACTTGCCAAAGTCATCAGAGAAAAATTGAAAAATGAATATATGCAAACGTTATTATCTTTGAAAATCTACTTTGTAATGTTCAACAAAGATGTTATTCCTTAATTGAAACTGTGTTTGTGAAACGTTATATTAACGTGAACCTAAACGACGCTATGATAATTTCTATCCAATTTGAGATTCTACTTAAAAAAAACGTTTTGCGATAATAACATGTAAATATGTAAAATGTGCAAGTCGTTGGATTTTAAGAGAAAAATCAATGCATGCTATGCACGATTTCTTTTCATCCCAAAAGTTTTTGCTCTAAACAACGAAATTATTAGTTTATATTATAAATACAGTGAACGACAAAGGGATTTCGCGGAAATTGATCATCTTTTAAATTTGACAGTTCCCTGAAATTTGTGAAGAAATTTAAATTGATGTCACGCGCTGGCACATGTAAAACGTTAGAGTGCGTATAGATATAAGTGTCGTTTTAAATTTATGGCCTAACGTCGGCGTCATCCAAGTCCAAGGCCGCAGGTAGCCACAGGAACAACTGCTCCGAACTCGCTAAAAATAAAATAAAAGAGAACGAATGTTACGGGGCTTAAATGAATACCCGTTTGCATTTGGGTAAGTGCTTGCGTGCATGTGTGCATTCAAGTACCAAGTGTGAAAAGGGCTCACCTTGTCATTTTCGAGTTATATATGGAGGCATTTTGATGAAATTCTGTATGTTTTAAAACAAAAAATTAAACTTTCACTTGAAAAAGTGGCACAGGCTAAGTTGCGAATTTTGAAGATGATATACGGAGAGTATTCCAGTTAAAATATTAAAGAAAACCGTTAAATTCATATACTTTTATTCCCAAGGAAGTAAGGAATCACAATAATTATTTTCATAATGCATTATTATTAATTATGCGTTGCAAAAACTGTCTGCAAAAAATTTCAAAAAACATCTAAACAAATAAGAAAATATCAATCATAATTTTTTTATATTAGAATTTTTATTTTACAAATATACCATCATAATTATTCCATTCTAAATAAACCATGAATCATAATGTGAGATCACGGAAAAAATATTCATTTTAATTTTAATGTAATTTAAAAGAATATTGCATCCGAGTTACGCGCACATTATTATAAATGAAATTTTTTTAGTTATTGTAAATATAAGGATACAAATCATGTAAAAAATGTAAAAAATATATTTAACGTGTATTCAGTGTTTGTCTATTGTAAGTAGAATATTTTTTAAAATGCACAAATAATTTATTTGAACTATTTTACTCGTGGAAATTTTTCTTTTATACGCAAAGAAGAGAAGATTCAATTTACTTTACACACTTAACCCTTACTTGTTTTTGAAAAATAAATTCTACCGATTGTAATTAAAGATTTGATTATATTATAAACTTTTGTATAAGATCTGTTGCTATATTTTCCTTTCTTATTAAAAAATTGTTATAAAACGGTTGAAAAGAACATAACCAATTTTATATACTACCTAGCAATATCAGGCTTGTTTATAAAATTGCCTACTCGATTGTAATAAACTGTAAAAGACAAATCTATAAAATATATTGTTATTATTTATTGCAACAAAATCTCTTTAATTTGTTTTAGATCAATTTTGATTAATCTTTTAATACAGATGCAAGTGTTAGTCTATTTTTCTATTATTTCAACTATTAATTGCGCTAACTTGTATGAAATAATTTGTTATAATGTTCGAAAATGATGGTAATATATTTTTAAACTCTTCCAACACTGAATAAAACGAAAAAAATTCTAAACCTAATGACGATGTTAATATTTTATTCTCCGTAAAGACAATGTTCTTGTTCTGATCAATAACTTGACCGATCGTCGCGGTTACATTTACTGTGCAAACTATAAAAAATTTACTCTCGATCGACAATTTTGAAGCCAGTCTCCATGAATCTCAATGGCGAGGATAATCGACAAATCGGGCCTTATCCATATGCGCATGAATTATGTTTTCGGTCCCCAAGCTACTTACTCCCGGAGTTTCGTCTCCAGCTCCAGACAAGTCACGATATCATGCTCCCTTTCCGCCCCCTTCCACCCGCTCTCTTTTAGTGTCCAAGCATGTTACCATGTATGGCGAGTCGCTCTCGTAAAACTTCTCGCACGTACATACATGCCTCGACGTCCGTCTTGTATACATACGTATGCGAGAGAGCGAGCAGCCATCCTCCTTTTGCGACGGTATTGAAAGTAAGGTGTGCGGATTTACAACGGGACGATCGACTTTCGCGATGCCACCTCCGCCACTGCAACTAGCAACGACGAAGACTAAGACGGTGCTGTTGGCCACGCGTTCTGCTCGCGACCGACCTTCTTCGCTTGCTCTCTTTTATGCGCGAACTCATAATTTTTTCGCAACTTTTCTTGTGGAGGAGAGTCGTCGACGTTTGGAATCTTGGTGCACTATAATGATCTCCGAGGGTCCCTC
Organism: Platyscapa corneri; assembly: GCA_018907185.1. Taxonomy (NCBI): domain Eukaryota; kingdom Metazoa; phylum Arthropoda; class Insecta; order Hymenoptera; family Agaonidae; genus Platyscapa; species Platyscapa corneri. Next base: position 5,023,417 of record JACCHW010000011.1, on the reverse strand, counting down.
TATGCTTTAATTACTTCTGGTGCACTATTTTTAGATGCGCATGGTAAGAAGTTACGGATAGTAGTTTTTTTTTTAAAGGAAATGCTGAAATTAACGTGCGCACTTAAGCAGAATGGGAATTATGAGTAGTATTTTGAAATCAATGTAATTGGAGTTGCATATTTACTTCGGAGTCAAAAATACGTTTAAAAAAGTATATAATTCAGCAAGAAAGTTTGCTTATCGTGCAATTTAAGTTATAGTAATTATTAAATAAGATCCGGATTTATTTATATCGCTATAAATTTTATTGTTTCATACAATTGAGAAACCGAATTTTTCGAATAATAAATTAGTTGAGTAGAAAAAATTATCTAGTTCTACAAAATGTGCTATATGTTTTTCCCGATCTAATGAAAAGTCCGCAGTGCTTTAAAAGCATTGACTATTTTTTGGTTCACATTGCTAGTTTAAAATGAGTGATTTTTTCGATGAGTTGTAGCTTGAAATGTAAATTTTACGAAGAGAATAAGAAAGAACTTTTAAAAATTTGTGTTTTTTCTTCTGCTTTTGTTATATCACTTGTAATAGACCGCAAGTATTTTGATTTAAAATGCTTTGTATAAAGTCTCTATTTACAGCGAAACGATATTACAAAGACTTTGATTGTACCAAATTACTTCTTTGACATATAAAATACAAAGTGCGCTGATCCTTTTGTTGTACTATGAATTTTATGATACTTTTTATATCACTTTTTGAAGCACAAGTCTTGTACATACAGTATATACCGTGTAAGATTCATAAATTGTAACCCACAGTTTTCAGACTTTTATTCTTCCTTATTTGTTTTATGCTGAGAGGGAGAGAGAGAGAGAGAGAGAGAGAGATGAGGAGGGAGAGGGAGAGAGAGTTTTATAAATCTTTTGAACATCATATCATAATTTTAAAGGAAAATATACAATATTGGTTTGCAAATTCACAAGTACGTGTCACTTACAGCAAAAAACATTTGACATTCACTCGTGAACTATTGACTCATTTCCAAAATCTGCATGGCTTTCAGTGGTTAAATTAAATTCATTATTTGGAGAATTATTTTAATATAATTCAAAGATCTATTGATAAAGAAGCAAAAAAAAAAATAATAAACACAGACAGATGACGAAATGCCGAGTTTTAGTTCGTTTAAGTTTTGCCCGATTTACGATGTAACGGGCCTTAATCCTTGCCGTCTTATACTTTAGCGATAAATCGCATCCAGGTTAAGTCAAGAACCGCTTAACCCGACCGCTATACGCGGCTCTATTCTCCTTCTATCTATCTCTCTTCTTTTTCTCTTTGTCTTATTTTGCTTTTCGTTCTTAGTTAATTTACAAGAGAAAAACAACCACACCTGAGGGAGTCGAAAGCTCACCAGTCTCACGTGTGCTTCATAAAAATGCAAGTTAAAAGGAGGCGATGTTTCACTCAGAAAAATATTTATAAGTTGTTCTGATAATTATGTGATCAGTTGATTGCAGCCTGAATTTACACTTATTAATGGCAAGTAAATCATTTTACAAAAATGATCGCAAGAAACTCAAACGGCTCTGCTTGTCATTTTTTTTTTTTTTTATTATGAATTTGGGAACCTTTGCAATTTCGAAAAATTTAAAAACCCAACCATTTCCTATGAATTAGCCCAAAAAAAATTTTAACTACGCTTTCAATCGTATTGTGATATACATTTAAGGTTGCGAAAATAAATGTCCAATAAACGTGAGTTTTAATAGCGGCACATTAACCCTTTCAAATCCAGACACAAAGTACGTAATATCCATCCATAATTATACGCTGAAACCAGAGCTCACGTTTTATTTCAACCGTAATGACGTATTAAATTTAACGCAAAGAAGTCATCCAATAGAAGCATCATATTGTTTATGATTTTGTATGCAGCTGAATTCCATCAAATAAAAAAAAAAATGGATCAATAACCCACTTTGTTGGCTATTGATTGAACATTGTTTTTAAAATCTTATCTACATAATTAACTTATAACTAGCTATGACAAATGTCGTAATATCGAGATCGATAACAAAGAAAGGGGAAATAATTCAATCGGTTGTGGCTCTCACGAGAAACGTTTTCGAAACTTCATACAAAAGCAATTCACGTATAGAGCTATTGTTTCTTTAGCGCATAATTCGACCTCAGGTTAATTTTCTCAATCGGTAAGTGAAGACTCGATGGCATCAAATTAGGTAACTCAACCAAACTTTGACCCTTAGTCTCGACATATCTATAATCCACGCGTGTTGCGTCCATCCAAACTTACGAGTAGCAGTTCCTCTTCCTTTTTTCGGCTTTCATCGATTGGTTTACTGGTGCCGGTGCTGATTAATCGAGTGCAGAGCGATCGCATCTTGAATACACCCTCAGTCGCAAACGAGCCATGCGAAAATCGGCTTATCGCTAAGCCCTATTAAGGCTTTCTTGTGGCACTTGTGCTTCTGTAACCAACTTTCGACGCAAGCGCAGATCGGAGTGAGACTGAAAGGACGGGTTTGATAAAACTTCTCAAATGTAGGAGTTACACAAGACTTGAGATAAAATACAATTAATGCTTTAGAGTAAGATTTTCACCGGGGCTATATAGTGGATTTCTTTCGCGGTCAGTTTTCCACTCTAGTCCAATTGAACACGAACAGTGTGGAACAAATGTCAGTATGAAGATTCACTAGTAGTCAAGAGAATTTACTTGTATACCTTGTGTATTTTTACTTATTTATTTTTCTGTATCTGGTTGAATAATGTTGTGTTACGGATTTGAAACCATATTTAAAAAGTTTAAGGATATTTATATCGGCAATATTAATACGATTGGTACTGGTGCAAATATCAAATTAATCAAAAAGTCTTAATAATGCTGTTCTGTTGGACCGTGTAGAATGTCAAATAAGTATTTAGCAATTAAAAATGATGCAATTTATTTGTTAATAACTTTCATAAAAATTTAAAAAAATTTTAATTGTTATTTTGGCATTATTATTGAAATTTTTTCCCAATAAATCACGTTACAGTTTTATCTGTTTTACAAATAGAGAGGTAATTGCTTCGGAATAATAATTTGTTATTGAAACGCTACGATTTTCTTTATAATTTCGTCCAGTTTTACGATTTCTCCATGTTGTAAAATAAGTTTTTTACAATTCTTTTTCTTGTCAAGACAAGTGGTTGACTTGGATAAGAATTTAGTTATTTGAATAATTAAACTTTGCAATTTAAAATTATGCTGCAGTTATTATGATTTCACGCTATTTCCGTTAACAATGAAATTTTTGTTACATAATCTAACTCCATTTTTTCTTTCCTCGTGAAACAACTCATTATTCTGTTCTACTTTCTAAACCGTCAAAGCAGTAAATTATTAATGATTATGATTATAAATGAGACATTTATAGAAATAACGATTACTTGCTATAAAAAAGATAAGAAATTCGCAGTTGTTGTCAAAAATATTCGACTAGATAACAGCACTACAGCCTTAGTTACATAAAAATGCTTTTAACCCATATTGTTGTAATCTGTTTCGCATTCGCACCTCTTGAATAAGCGTTTTATTTTTTTTTTTTGCGGAAAATTTGTTTGGTGAATATCTTTTTTAAGAAAAAAATCTTCACAGTTATGAAGGCGCGGTTGGTACTTGAAAATACATGCACACACTCTTGCGAGTTTCTCCTGTCCCAGAGAATCTCCATATATGTATTTACTTGCTGAGCGCTTTATTAACGCGTTTAAAATTGCATTGACTAATATCATCAGCTTGTCGATTTCTCATTTTCTGATTAAGTATGGCTATAGTACTTTAGAATTACTTTAGAATTTCTTTACAATCACTCATTCAGAAGTTTTTTTTCCGTGTCACGAGAAATATCTCTGCTACTTAATCGTAAAAAATATATAACACGGGAACTTCAACGCGAATATTTAACAGAATTTTTTTAAAACACTACAAATATCCTTAAATAATTTTATAAAATATTATATACTGCTATTAATTATTTTATACTCATTTTAATTTGTCAATTTCTTGTGAATAAGATAATTGTGATCGATTTTTCCTGTAAATGTTATGAATATACGCAAGAAATATTAAATTTCAGTTGACGTAATTGAATACGAATTTACTAGAAATTTATGTTGTGAATATAACAAATGAAGAAAAAAAACGAAAACATATTTAATATATAAATATTGAGTATATTAAAATAGGATTTGGGTCTGCATTTAACTATTGTCAATTATTTAAAAAGTTGTTACAAATCACTTAAAAAACATCTATTCAGCAATGAAACGTTTTCAAAAGTTAAGTAATGTGATATCAGTTTTCTTATCTTAATTAAACAAAGATTCGTGGTACAGTGCATTGATAAAATGTAGATGTAAATGAACGTACAGATGACAAAGAAGAAAAACAGTCGCGCACAAATGTCCGAATTTATACGATGTGCGAATAAGCGACATATCTGTTTTTTTTAAGTAAAACCCCAAGCTCGTATGTCACACGTCGCAGGGATGCAAAATTCAGATTTTTCTTTTATTACTATATTTTTAGAAGGTAAAGTGAAGTCTAGACCGAATTCCGAGATATCAATGCTCGTTTCAAATGATTTACTTTCTCGCACCTTTAAGAATCGTTATTAAGATTAAGTTCAATTAAGAAGTGACGTGGTTTGGTATAATTTTGACTGAAATATGTATTTCGTCAGATGATTATCTGCTTGACACGAGTTTCCAGAACCTAGTATTTATGTTGACGAAAGTGAGTGTAAGCTTACGTATAAGAAGTTCAGATACCTCATAGGTTTAAACTAATATCGTTATTACAAGTTGTCAAATTCCTTGCTTCAAGTATAATTAGAAGCTTTAAACTTTCCAATCGCACTACACAGTACCAACAGATGTTACATAAGTGTTTTGAAATTCTATTTTTATGTTACATTTTATGAGCTCAAAGTATCTGTAAAATGTGTTTTTAGTTTATCTTAGATTTATAATACCTAATTAAATATTGTACATTAAAAAATTTATAATACAAATAACAGATCAGGTACTAAAACCTATCGCTATTTGTATGTTATTTGAAGTGAACTCAAAAATTATAAACTTTACTATTATTCTTGCGTATTGAAATTTATTTAAAAAAAGGATAATCTTTAATCGATACCAAAAATCGTTATAAATTAGGCAATTTTTATAAAGTGCCAGGTAGGATTTCGCTGAGGGAACGATCATATATCGACACTGGGAAGCAAAGAAATCAATGATTTAACGTGAGTAAAAAAGCGAATAGAAACTAGAGAGAAAGGATAGGGAAAAGGGAGAAAAGGAAGAGGAAAGAGGTTAAAAGGCTGAGTTATCCACCATGTCGTCATCCTACTCGAGGCGACCTTAAATAATAATGGAAGAGGGAATATACGCAGCGTGTGGCTTTTATGTTTGACTGCTGCAACGGGCCAAGGCGTTTTATGGCGTCGCGAGGCCCTTTAAATAGTTCTGTTCCTCTTCGGTGGTATAGGGCTTCATCTTGGCTACTTTTAACAGCCTCGTACTCTAACCATTTCTCTGTGGTCCTTCTCTTCGTTTTGACTTATTTCGCATATCGTCCAGTGCTCGTTAACGTTTTTTTCTTTCTCGCGCGTTTTTGTTCCTTTTTGGGTCTGTTTTCGCCAATCGAAGTTATCAACAAGCAGTGGGAATTGCTTGCTTGAAGAAACGGCATTTTGCACTGGGATTTTTTTGCCTTTTGGGCAAGTAGAATTTTATGTTGTATTGACGAAAAAAGATTTATGTCGAGATTTATTTTTAAAAAATGTGAAATCTATTTGGCAGTTGTATTTTACGATGAATAAAAATTTGAATATTATTAAAAGCAGAATTTTACTAGTATTTTTTTCATTGTTTATAGTAAGAATAAGCTGCTACAAGAAAAATATTTCCCAGTTTTGTTGAGATTGCGTATTGATTTACTTGCCAAATGTTAATCAGAAGATAGTGTAAGTTACTTGAAAAAATGTAAAGTCGGAGAAAGTTGATATGAATTCGGTAGGTGTGATAACAATAAACCTAAGCACTATGTTAAAAAGTTCTGATATTAATAAAAAGAATAGAAAATCTTTTAAAAAGCGCTCTATATTAAAACAAGCCAAATATACTTACTGTATTCATAAGATTAATCGAGTCTTTTAAGATTGTTAACGAATAGAATTAAAAACACATAATTCAAATATTTTTCAATATTTTCTCAATCTAAAACCAATATATTTCTCATTTCATTAAATGCATAAATCAATAAATTTTTAGCGATGAGCATTTTCTTACTGACTGAAAGTAGTGCAAGGACATATATATATATATATTATACATGTATTCTCAAATGATAAGTAAAATGAAAATAGTCTAAAAAACTTGTAATCAAGCGCTGAAATAATAATCCTCGTTATTCACTCACTACCTACTCAAACGTACACGGATGTATTGAGGAATTCTTTAAATATAAATAAAGTGAGAGGACCAAACGTAGATAGGAACAAAATGGAGATCAAACTGTTTTCACCACGAATAGCAGTCATTTCTACTTATAAAATTAATGCATGAGATAATTTTAGGTACATTCAAAAGTAATGTATATCGTGTACATAATTTGTGCCCAAATTTTTTAATAAACGACAATCTTGATCAAGCACATCACTTTCGAAAATGATAAGCTGACAAAATAAAAAGTCCATTTTAATGATATTTGCAAAGCGCGATTATGTAACCTTTATTTTAAATATAATCCCTTGTAGAAAAAGTTGAATATTTAATGCTTCGTAAAACAGGAAAAAAGAAAACAGTGATGACTGATCTAACGTGACTTATAAAATGTAATACAATCGAAAAAATTTAAATGCAGTTGCGGCATTCTATTACACTATTTAAAAAATCCTATTTTAATCCCACTTAAATCTTAAATGATATTTCTTTCGAAATGAGGCGACTTTCGTTACGTTGAAATGACATTTACTTAAATCCTAGCAAAATTCGTCCAGCTATGAAATTAAATTTTTCATAACGTGTGTTACTCAACTTTAAAAGCAGATTTTACGTAATAATTAATAATGCTTGGTTACGACAAAATAAATATTCGTGCACAAATGAGTTCATCTACGTGTAGAGATTGTATTAGCGGTTGAATTAATAATTCCCGAGGCTTGCCCATATATACATTCGGTCAATCACTGTAAGGAAAGGTAAAGAATTGTGACTGCGTCAAAAAGTCAGCCTCTACGATAGATTTCTCCGAGGACTTGCGACTTTAAGAATATCCAAGCGCCATGCATACGAGCGCGTGGAAGTGTCGGCGTCGAGACGTAGGCGTAGACGCGCTCGTGTCGCGCGGGGGCGTTAATCGCGTGCGTCGCGCGAGAACGATCTCTCGTAGAGATGCAAACCAATTTGCTTTGATTCTGCTTTCTGTTTCTCTTTCTAACTGAACATTATATACGCACACTCGGTCGATAACTCGAAAAATGGTTTTTTTTTCGTTTTCATTCTATTAATTTGAGATTTCCTGGTATTGTTTACGTTCCGATCATCAATCTCTTTGTCGTGTTCTTCTTTTTCTTGATTTCTTCAGATTCTCATTCGCTCTGATGCAGACACATGTATTGAATTATATGCGTGCGCGCGTACCTTGATATATGTATTTTATAAAAAAGTACGGTTGGAGGGAGGTAAGAGTTGTCTTATACTCAATCGTCTTAGCAAGTCGGAAAGTTTACAATGTTTTGCCCGTGTCGTATTAGTTATCAAGAAAAAAATTTTATAAAACGCCCGAGACTCAGGTTCTTAATTACTTTAACTATATTATCGTTAGCAAAAAAATTTACAGATTAAAATATAATCGTTTATTTTATTCTGAAAATTCTGCATTCCTTTAATAACTGGTTCAAAAATAATAATCAACGCTAAAATAAAATCCACTTAATTAACCATTAATTGTTTGAAATTTTAGAATATAGATACTTGAAGTTTATTTCACTGTAAATACAGAATATTTTTTAATTTAATTTTTTAAATAAATTGATTTACTTCTCAAATCAATTTAAAAAGTTTCAAAAGATTATACATTATTTTAAATTGTTGAGTTCACTTTCGAATCATCAAAATGTAAGAGTAATTTTAATATAAATCGGTCTCTGATATTTATGTTACATCAAAATTAAGTTGTTTTGAATTTAATTAATCCTTTACAAGATGATGGAATTTTACTTCTTTTTCTAAATATACATTTTAACACTCTTCTTGAATACGTGATTTCACAATTACATTTTAATAAGTATTTTCAGAATTTATTATTTACGTTATGTTTTAGCACTAGCATTGATTAATAATTGTAAAGTCTAAGAACTCTAATTCACACGCTTATGAAAGCCGATATTCAAGCATTGATTTTTCTAATTATTAAAAATATCTCAAATATATTTGGAAGTAAATTTTAAAATTTTAGAATATTTGTTTTAATCCTTGTATACTTATAATTTTTAATCTGTAATATTTAATTTCCAAAAATTATAGAAACAAATTTGGATGGAATCTATAACCTGCACGCCAGGGAATTAATGTACTATTAAGTCAGTATAATTACTGAATGTATAAATGAATCACAAATTATTAAAATTATTTTCTTTATTATTAAAAAGTTCAAGAGCTCATCCGATACAGGTTTCTGTCTGCATACGAATTGGCCGCGAATTGTGAAATCATTATTACGACGTAAACGAGCTTCTCCCAGTGTGGGCGTAAAACTCACGACTTCAAGATCAACTCTGAAATTTCAAATTATCATGGCTGGCCTAATTTTTCAAAATAAAGTTTTTACGCGTATGGTGCAATATTTAATATTAATTAAATGGGAATTTATCTCATGCTCAGGAATACGGATTAATCGGAATGGGTTTCGGAAGAGATGATGGTTTTACAATTTTTTATTTAAATCGGACTTTACTATGGTATTTCATAACAAAAATTGTTGCATTAAATTAAATTCTTAAACTTTTAAAGTACTTTTCAAAACAACGTGATAATAGAAAATCTTTATAATTTTTCATTTATTCTAGAGAATTTTAGTTTGCTTTTTAAAAAAAAAATTTCGCACTATATTTTGTCATTACTTAAATTTTTCGATCATTCCATAACCAAGTGTATTCGGTTAGGAAAACTATGTACATTTTTTAAAAAGGGATATTAAAATATAAAATAATTTTATTAAAGGAATTCTTTATTGTTTAGAGAAGTAAAAGAGGGGTTCTTAAATATTAAAATGTACGGAATATTTTTATTACAATTATTCTTTTTATTGACGGTAGTGAGTGATTTTCATAAACTATTTATTACTGCTATTGGTTTATTACTTTTATAATTATGTACGTTCAGAATTTATTTATATATTTGCAGAAATTATTTACATATTATATAAATAATTATATTTATTATATTTATTTTTAATTCGTAAAATAATCGACTGACTTTAAATGATCTGGTACCTGTACTTTACAACAGACTTCATAAATAGTAGATTCAGAATTTTGTAATATATCCTTTAAATTGACACATATATATTTCTGTTCCAAAATGTTCGTTAATCGTATAGATGTACTTTTTCGTTTGTTGAAAATACATCAAATTCTTTAGAAACGGATTATACATTTTGAGTACGTGATTCTTTCTACAGTACAGAGTAAAGTCGTTGGGTTTTTCCTGCTTCCCGTGGGTCGAACTCACGAAGGAACTCGACAAAATCTATTTCTAAAGTTCAAACTTAAATTTATCTGGGAGCGCTCCATTGTTCCGTTGCATCTTTTGCGATTCATGTCCATATGTATATCGTTTCAATTTCTCAGGATGAAGTTTTCGTTGCAAGAAAATGAAAGTATGTTGAAAATCAACTTTTACAGAAAGTTCTTTCAAATTTTACAAATTCTATATAATAATTTTTTTTTATTATCGTAAAATTTTATATGTAATAATAAAAATCAATACAAACATACATCTAAATTCTTTAGTTTAAGCGTATTATAGTACCAAATTATGTTTTATGTTGAAAAAATCGTATAAATCTATAATATACATTCACCGATAAACGCTTTGTGTATAACTTAATATTCATACTTATAATATTGTTACAACTTTTTTTCCAAAGAAAACTTCGTTAACTATCCTTATCCAAAAGGCGACTTAGGCGCAGCGGTAACTTATACGTTTTGAATGTCAATTACATTCAACAACGGTAAATTAATTGTACAAAATTTACTTTGTGCAAGTGTACAAGCGAAATACTACAAATCCATTTAATAGTTTTTGTGATACCTGTTCTAAATGTCTGCCATAATCTTGTTTCAAGTAGATCTTCTTTATTTATATTAGAACCTTCCTTAGTTGCTTTAAAAATCTTTACATATAATGGTGGGATGAGTACCGCTCACTCTGACCATGAAGTGTATCTAGCATAACTGTGAAATATTGAGAGTTTTCCCAGCACCATATTTATTATATGTTTTACCTAGTTCACGATTCTTGCATTAATCACTAAGAAGAGTTTTCTTCTACTGTTAGGTATTTCTGGCTTCTACAAATTTTCGACGTAACACATTTCCCGTTTTTCTCAAGAAGTACTGAATAAATGCACATAGTATTTTTACCTGTATTTTAACTATGGAGAAGCTTTTATAATGTTGAAAAAACAAAAACAATAAAAGTTATTTGTAAAACTTTTAGAGTATGTATAATGTAGATCTTAAAAAACATTATTACATAAAAAATAATGACGAACAGAGTACATTTTGAACAACAGAATTCACCTCGAGTGTTTAATTCTTAATCGATAATAAAAACGAAATATCAATACAAGATTTTTATATTTTTTTAATATGCTTATATCACTTTAGTTTTATACAATACAGGTCTTTATTCCGACTAAAAAATTCATATTTAGTCCCTTCTATGCTACGAACTTATACGTAACGCTTACAAACGAGCATGAATTTTGAGCGGGCGATTGTGAGTCCCGTTGCACGAATAAGGAAATGAATACGAGAAAAGTTAAGCTGTAAATAATACCGGAGTACTTATGTGCAAGCACAGGTAGATTTATCTCAAAGAGGATTCGTACGATTAAGTAGAGAGGGTTAAATTCGGGGACCACCTTGGAGGTATTCAGATCTCATTATTATGACAGACTGTTAGAGTGAGAGGGAAGGAGGAACGGAAACACAAGTACATAAACTTTCTTTAGAAATAACTGTTAGTATAATTGTACGGACCACCGCGATGTTCTAAAATGTACTAATTTTTTTTTATTCTAATGTGAATTAAAATAGGAAAAATTACGTACGCTTTAGTTAGCGCCACCTGCTGGCACTAAACAAGCATAATAAATGCCAAGATTTGAAATTCAAACTTTCGCAGTTCATTTCCAAATATTCTACCGTTTTTCATCAGCCATTGATGATCATCATCAGTTATAGATACAAAGATCTCACACTTGCAATGAATTTTGACAAGGTGGTGGCAGATGTTTGAACTATTATAACTCAAACCAAACAATCGTGTCCGGATGAGAAACCATGATGACGGCTGGATATAAACTATATATTTTGTATTCTAAAGCAGTCTTACATAGTTTAATCGTGCATGTTTATTTAAAACTGTAGAGAAAACTTATATGTATGCTTTAGCACATGAAACCTACTCCCGTTAACAGAAAGATGATAGTTGATAAGGTTTAAAGTTAAAACTTTAGGGCATAACTTATTGCCGAGAAATTATCTAATTAGATAAGATGTTGCACATTTGAGACTAAATAAGTTTAACGTTAATTATAGATTTTAAGATATTAAAAATACATTATTAGTTGCGTTAATGAAACTACGTACTTTCAAATAAAATAATCTTGTTTTAGTATTCTCTTACGGGCACAAATATATTATTAAGTAATATTAAAATTCAATATCTATACTTCAAGAATTTTAATTGCTCAATGATTTTAACGGTTATTATTTCATTCACTTATAAGTAGATAATGAAAAATAATGATGGGGATTAAAAAATCTTTCGCCAAAAGAACCATAATCAATATTCTCTACATTTGCTTCTTTCATTTTTTTTTGCTATAGAAGAAAACTTGTGAAACCATTTTCTCCACCATGCAAAGATCGTTCCATAAATTAAGAAGGAAACGAGAGGCGTGAGTATGAAAAAAAGGCGCAAGCATAAAAAAATTAAATGAAAAAAAATCGTTTTGACGTAATCCACCCTCTTGCAAAGAAGAAAATAAATAAAAAAAATTTCACCAAAAACGACTTGAGCACATTTACGCTGAAATTTTAAGCTGTTTTTCTTGTTTTGTGTTTGAAAGATCAAGCAAGGAGGCCCTGCTCTTCTTTTACCTTCTTTAAATTTTTTTTGTAGAGACAAGCGCAAATCAAAAAGGGCGCAGAAGAAGCGAATTTTTCACTTATTTCATGTTCTTGTTGCAGGGAGAAAAAACGTCAGTCATCGATCAACATGTCACGCTGGTTCGGCTTTGCACTCCTTCTGCATTTCGTCGCGGATTCGACTCATGTCTCCGCAGACTTCCGACACATTTCGTACAATGGTAAGATGCTCAATTTTAACGTAATTATATCTTAAATAATTTAATGGTCATAATGGACGCATCTTAAAGTAAATTAAATTTGTTTATATTTATGTTTTTTTCCATTTCAAAAAGATACTCTTATTCGATTCGGCCTGTTATATATATTATATATGTTCTATAAATGTGTATATAGAACTATGAAGGTCAATCGAAATTTTGCGTATTTTTCATTATTTAAAGTCTTATAATTAAAGTATTTTTTTTAATCTTCAAGCAATATAATACGTTCGTATATTTTTATTGAAATTAATTTATTATACAAACTTATGAAATTCACTTTTATCTTCGTAATATTTCGCAAAAGGAACATAAATCATGAAATGACTACAAAGTGTAAAATTGAATTTCTTCGACAATAGTATACATTATATTACTTTTATAAATATTTACAATTGCGATTCTTACAATTAATTCTCACAATTATTATCTTATTTTGCTAAAAAAATAATCAATATATTTGAAATTTAAATGATGATTATTTAAATAGTTTTTATTAACATAACTTATAATTTGTGTAAGATAAACATATACATATGAGACATTTTATATCTTGTTTCTCATTAAGCTCTTTTATTGCATGGATCTTATAATCAGTAGCTACAAGTTTAAGTATTCTATCGTTCGTAAAAAATCCAATAAATCTTTTTTGTATTAGCATATCTTATAAATTCATAAAAGACATTTTATTAGTTATGTGTTATAAAAAAAATCTCATCGTTAAATATGCTACAACTACTTCTTTAAATATTGTAAAGAAAATTATTTTATTTCACTATTAATATGTTTTTAAATAATTTATTCTTAAAATAGCTGCAATTTTTTATTTATAGAGAAACTTATACGAATTTTCCGATATCACATTTTTATAATTATAATCAGAAAATTTGATTGTTTATAAAAGTTGCTCTGTATTACACCACAATTATTTCAAAAAAAAATTTACAAATATGTTTATAATATTTCTGATAAATTCTTAATGTAAGTGGCTGTAAGACACTGTAAACGTTTGTAATTCATAATGGTCATAAAATTTTATTTATTTTTTCTTAATAATAATTATGGGAGATTCTTGAATACCTTATGTTATAAAAACGAATCGTTAAATATTGGATTAAATTAGAGTTTAAAAAGTTTAAATCTTTTTTAGCGAAAGTATTCGTATTAGTCTAGTTAAAATGTGTAACTAGTTACATTAACTTTAAAAAAATATTTTGGTATCGATATCTTATATAATATAATTATAAATACAATGAGAACATTAAAACGAGTTATCGTTAGAAATACAATGCACGAGAAGTTTCTCAACGTATGTTTGAATGATATCGATCTATTAGGTGAAGCAATTGTTTATAATTGAATTTTCTTATACAAATTGTATTGAATTTGTTTCATTTTACAATAGTTAATATTAATTTTTTATATAGTAAAATATAAATGTCGACTAAGCGATTTATCTAAACTAATGCACGAATAAACAACAACATACACAGATAAAATCTTATAGATATAAAATATGTTTTAAAAAATTTCTTCCCGATAAGTTATTATTATTTTATTGTCGAAATTTATAACACATTTTCACTTTATAAATTTTAATGTGTAAAATCTACCTTGTTAACTGATGACTAACATTAATAATTATTTATGTAAGGATATTAAAAGTTATTACGTAAATAAACTATGTATAATCACACACACCGTGCATGAATGATATAGGAATATTTATCATTGAATGAATATTATTTTTTAAATATCTATCGAAAATTTTCAGAAAATATATATCATCAATCTAACTAAGATTATAAATATTCAAGAGACAAGATCAAGCTTCTTGAATTAAATGAATCAAGTACTTGAAAGCAAGTGCGACCACATTATCAGTAATACTAAAATACACACTTTTCATATATATTCTTAATCGCAGAAACTGACTTCACTAGTAAATAAAGAATCAGTCAGGTATGTTCTCCAGTTGGAGTGGAAACATTTAATCGATACCATGCCCTTCTCCATCCGCGTCGGATATCACGCAAGGGAATTTGAGCGGTGTAACGGCCGCCATTAGGTGAATCCTAGACAAACTGTAGTTTTCTCGATCTTATAAGGGTACATTTCGCGCTCCGTACCTATACTTATAAGTGCGTGCGTAAGCAACGCATACCTACGCGTCGCCGTTGTCGTCGTCCCACTTTGTGTCCATAAGGCGAGCTCGAGCTCGGCTTTGCTTCTAGCTAACGGAAGACGAAGGCGGAGGGAGAAAAAAAGTACTGAGGGATTGAATCGAGAAAGGAGTCGTACGAGAGAACAGTCAATGTTTCTTACAGGTCGATACTTATTGAAGATTCGCTTTATTTTTAATAGACTTGAATGCTATGAGAAGAATTTGTGAAAACATTTTAGTTTCGCGCAAAGACCATAGTAGCTTTCACCTAATTAATTAAAAACTGACCTATCATGTTTAGAAAATACACGCGTTATGTATGTGGAATAATCTCCAGGCTATAACTTTAACGTTTTTACTTTTATATTGTATTAATCGAAGTCTACTCTTAAATCAGAATGTGGTTTTATGGGAAACAGAAATGTACTCTGCATCTTCTTAGAAAAGTAATTGAAATTATGAATTAACTATATAAAAATAGTAGTTAATGCTTTTCATGAATCATTAAAAATGTCAATGAAAATGGTAGATCGAACATGATAAATAAAATGTATGAATCAGGGGAAGAAAATTTATAGCAAATTGCATCTTAATCATTATAATTCTATATCTTTGCTGATGGCGACAAAATTACTATCCAGACTATTATCATAATATCCGCATATTTTTGTGCAATACACGCGTGAAATGTGAAAAAGAGCATTCGAGTTTGTGTACGACATGGAATGATGATGAGAAACACTCCGAGATCGCGTTATGCCACACCCGCGAAATAAGCTTCACTTAATGAGCAGGCAATAATAGGAAAACTCTTGCTTACACTTCCTTCATCTCGTTGGTATTTGTAATCATATGCGACGTGAAATACGCGAGGTTTTATACTCCATCAACGGCGGCTTGAAAATATAATTCTCTTACTTTAAAGGTTAACATAACTTTTTAAATTGTGTATTTTGTTTGAAGGTGAATTTAAGTAACTTGTAATATTTGTATTTCTTATAAACATTTTAGAAAGGCAAAAGATAAAATAACAATTTGTATTTACTCAGTAGGACTGGCAATTTATTTTTTAAGTTATTTTACCGATAATTTTTAGTGGTTGGTATAAAAATATAGTCATATTATACAATAGTATAATACAATATAAAATAGTAATTATAATAAATATCGAACAAATAAACTGAAAAAATATATATCTTTTTTTATTCTCACATATAAAGAATATTTTAATCCGTACAGTATACGTTGTTCAATCATAATTGAAGTTTTATCCGACTCTCTAATTTTCACAATCATTATAAAAACATTGTTGAGTTCAGATTTACCGTAGGAATTTTAATTTCTAATAGAATGATAAATTCTTAATAATCTCAAAATAATTTTTTTGATAATAATTTATAAAATTTCAATAATATTCATAAAATATTGAAAGACTTATTATCAGTAAGTCTACTAAAGTATGATGAATACACTGCAATTATTTAGAAGTTTATCAGCCATAAATTTTATTGTTAATTCAGTCTTAAACGTAGCATTAATAAAATATTTTCAATAAAAAAGAATGTAACTTATAAAAAATATGCTCTAATTTGGTATTATAAACATGCTTGCTCAGATGGATTTTAAAAGATATTAATAATTTTCGTTAACAAGGACGAATATTTATGAGAATTTTCTTCAACTATCCTGTTTCCTTTTTGTTTCTGTTTTTGTTCTTATCCGTTACAAAACAAATAGAGCGAACCTCAAAAAAAGGCATACAGAAGATTATCTTTGACAGCGTCACAAGGGGCGATGTGCATCGCATTGTATAATTACTGCAGAAGCTGAAATAGCGATGGAAAAAGAGAGGGAGAGAGAGAGAGAGAGAGAGAGAGAGAGAGAGAGAGAGAAGACTATGGGTACTGATATACGAATAAGTAAAAAGAAAAATAACGAGAAAGAAAAAGAGAGAAATCGAGACAGAAGAGTTCGTTCGGTAATCGTGACTGCAGCTATCTCTCGCTATTTGAAGAGAAATGGATTAATGCATTTTAACGAGTATCGTAAATCTTTAGAGGTGCGAGAGAAGAAGATGAGAATAAAAGGAATTGCTAAATAGAGACGTCCTTGTTCAACGAACAGCAATGACGCCGTCGCCGAAGTGACCGAACCTGCTCTATTCGATGATTACGTACTACATATGCATCGTCTTTATGCTAATTAGAGAAACGCTGCATGGTTGAGATTTTAACGAGGACGCGTAGCAGTACCGCACTTTTGATCGTCCTTGCGAGAAGCCGGTCTCAAAGTATAGTCTTGTCTCTTTTTCAATGGGAAGTAATGTAACATGCACTCTAATTTTTTATTGCAATAAGTACGCTGAGGATCTTTGTGTTAGGACTGACAGAAGACTACAATAATAAACTAGATGATAGTTTCGCCGAGCTCAAAGGGAAGACTTTTTCAGTTGGCTACAATATTGTGAAAACACAGTCTAGTTTTCCAGAAGAATGAAAGTCTTTTATTGTTGTTTGAGAGTTTTAAGAGTAATATAACAGATCGTATAACTTTCAAAAGAAAAGATAAAAATCTGAATTAAAACAATTTTATAACTTAAAATTTGTATGCGGAAAATAGAGAAACTACAAAGGAAATGTGTATATGTATATATTTGTATGCGTATGTAAATTTATGTAGTTAGTAATTGTATATATTTTAAATTTTTCACATAAATAATGGAATTCATATTTGTTCAGGATCGTTCTCTTTTCGATGGTATAATAATATATTTTCGTTGCATTGGCAGTAATAGAGTAGTAATTTTTTGTATTTCGTCCACATTTAATATTTTTTATTTAACAATCTTAATTCAATGCATAAAAGGATGTTTTTAAAGTATTTATTAGCAATGTTCAAATTTCTACGACAAATAGTCCACACCAATTTATCGATATAATAATTTTCAAATAAACACGAAAGAATAAAATTTAATGAATAAAATATTATTATTTTTTTTATTGTAAGAGTGTAGCAATTTAAAATGAATGTATTAAAATAATAAACAGCTCTGTAAATTAAAGAGAGAATGCAAGTGCAGATCAGGGAATTCGAGTCTCATCTCGGTGTAATTTATAAACTTCTTCTTTGCTAGAGAAATAAAAACAACTATTTCTATAAAATATGAAATATATGTAAATATGTTTAAATATGCCAATAATTATATGCACGTGTATATAATTATTGGTAATTATGTATATTTTCTTTACAGAGTAAATTTCTGCGATTTTAGGCATTTGTTACATTTACACAACTGGGAAATTCTTTGTTTCTGAATGCATCATAAATTATTTACCTATTTTTCTAGTGTAATTAAAGCAACATCATTTTTAATAGACGCAATTATTTCCCATTTACTCTGAGAATTATCTTTTCGTGGAACGATTAATACTTCATAAATTTCCCGTATATTTGCTATTTTGTATATTTAATTAAGCTATAATGGCATTACGCGGTGCAGAAACATGCTTTTTTACGATTACTGTTATTGTCGGTATGGGATATTCATGTAAACTGGGCTAATGGACTCGCTTTACTTTAATATTATTACCAAACTGTTTCCCGAAACCTATGTGAAAGATTAAAAATTTTCTTTAATTTTCTAAGGGGATTCTCAGGTCTTTTTATAATGGGAAAGGAGTAATCCTCGATAACAACACAATTTATGCCAAAACTTTAGAAACTATTTTCCGTTTCTTATGGCGCTTAATAATAAATAACGCGAGCTAGTTAATTTTATTCTGCTTTGCATAGAGAAACATGGTTCAGCTTCGCACGTGCTGGCTTTATTTATTTTTCGAACAGTACTTTTTGAACTCTAGTAAATCCAAAAAGTGTAAAATTATTAATTTTTACGAAACATAATCACCAATAGCATCGAACGATGAATAATATAATAATTAATACGCGAATCTTACCTTCGTAAGTTTGTTTGACTTAACTTTCGAAATTAATCGTCAGAACCAATGTATGAGTGACTTTTTTACTGATGTTTTTTGATTGATATAAAAAACGGTATTTTATAGACATATAACATTGAAATTTTAATTAGGCTTGCAAGATCATTATATTGAGTCAGTTGTCAATCAACCATAAATATCTTTTTAAAGCAATAAAATAGTTTAAGGTGAACAAGCAACATTGAAAGTCAATTAATTAATATATTACAGAATTTAATATTTGTCTTCGATACAAGTGTAAGTAAGTAAATTAATTATTTTAAATAGTTAAAAGCACTGCAGTGAAAATTAATATATTCTGAAGCAAAACGCCTTTAGAATGACTTTGAATAAGCGCTTCATTGAAAGTAATAAATTATTATTGACTTGCAGACAAGTTGAAATTCATTAAAAGGTTCCAAAGAACAAACGCTGCTGCTATAAATACTTGAATTTTTCAACTGCTAACCTTCTTTAAGTTTTCCATGCTTTCCTCCAGAAAGTAATTTTTTTAATAAGGGACTGGTTAAATTAAAATGTTAACGTTACCAACAATTCCGAGCGCCATTGTTAAAAGCAGTTGCGATATTGAAAAGCCCAGGGAACACACGGGAAATCTATGGCGGACACAGACGCGAGAGAGAAGAATTAAAAATGGGCGATTTTTCACGATGACAAGATACAGTCGACGCTGTGGCTCGTCATTCTCGTTTAGAGGTGAAAATAACGAGCTGACAGGAGAAAGGGAGACAAAAAGAAACGACATCAGAATGATAATCGACGCGCTGCTTTACGCTTGGAGTTGTCAAAGCTGCAACAACGCTGCAACAACGCTACAACAACTCTCACAGGAGGTCCAAGAACTCGCCCCGAGAAAGTGGAAATAGCGCGAAGCCGTAGAGCAGTCGTCACGGACTCGATACGAAGACGGGGGCTAAGGCAAGTACGCGAGTGTCGAGGAGAAAGAAGGCGCGTAATGAATACTAGAGCCGAGAAGCTGCGAAAGTCCATGTAGAGGCAGTCGCGGGCGCGCATGGGAGTGGTCACACGTTGCGGTGAGAAGCACCTCGGAGGGAGAGGAATAAGGAAGGCGATGGCATGCATACGCACTCGGAGGAGAGAATCGCGAAGCGTCAGGAGCTGTAAATCACGGACTTTCGCCTCTAAATCAGCCGTTCGTTCCACGGCTAGTCTTCCTCGTGTGCAGTCTTGCTTCTTCTCCCTCCATTTCTCTTTCCGTCTGCGGTTCTGCCGACCGAGGCTCTCTTCGCTAGCTCGAAATAGATAATTTTTTTCTACAGCTGCGCGACCCTGAGCTTCCTTTTCCCCGAGTCTGCGTTGACGCTTTTGCGGAGAGCGATTGGTCAGAAGGAAGGACGGGATGTCGAGTTATTACTGTACTGTCCCGGCGGGGAGCGTCGAAAGTATCTAACGATAAGAGCTTCTGGAAGCAGTTTTTCAGGGTAACGGGGAAATAATTGTACGCGAAATTAGCGGCTCGGTTTAATCCTATGAAGGATTATCATTGAAAAAGTTCGTATTTCTTTACGGCTGTCGCAAAGAATTTGTGACTTTTAACTTATAATTTATTGTACCATTGTATTGTCAACTAAGTTGTACAGTTTCTAGCAATTGTTTCAGCGCAAACGCTTTTACGGAATGTTTTTTGAAAGTTACTATTCGAAAATTAAAATTAACATAAAAGCAGATTTTAGTCGTTTAATGGGTAATAAAATTTCTTCTCAAGTATGCTTGGTATTTTTAATCGAGGTAAATTAGCGATGATGAAAACTATACATAAATGCATAGAATTATAATTTTTTCATTGCTACGTTTACTCGTGTCTATAGATGTTCTTTGTTTGACACCAAGTACCGTTCTCAAAATCTTCCTACCACCAGTTTTAAAAAGAAATATTACTAGTTCATTATTTTACTCGGTTTTTTAATTTGAAATACGTAATGCTCAAACTGGAGTATGTTCATCTCAACTGACGCCAAAGTTAGCTTAATCTATCTACTTGTGAGCCTTTGGTTAAAACTAGGATATTTTATTGTGCCTTCCATAAAATAATTTTTTTCCTTTACAACGTTTAATGAAGTAGTGAAATATCATATGTTTTGCGTCTGTTATGTTTTGTTCGAGTTAAAATGTTTTTTAACGGGAAGGAACGAGCGCTAAATGTTTTAAAAGACAAATATTTATTTATAATTTTAAAAAGCTGTAAAATAATAATAATAATAATTAAAAAACGTTTATATTCTTATATGACTTTTTGATAAGCATGTAATGATCGTGATTTATCCATAATGATAATAAATGATCCTGAAATATTTCATTGAAAAGCTTATCATTTTTATCTACGACTTTAATATAAGATGATCTTATCAAACACTTAAAGCAATAATGTTTTGAAACAAATGAGCTCTTAATAAATGTAAAATTATTAATAACTCAAAAGTATTTGAAAAGATATGATCAGTTCGAATACAATAATATTTTACATGAAAACTGCTAACAATTTTTACTAGTGTAATTTTTTTTAAAATAACGTTTCGTTTATTATTATTGCTGTATCGAACATGAATAGGCACATTTCCAATAATATCATGTAACGCAATTTTTCAGTAATAGTGTAATTTATCCATTGGTAAACGAGTCTCCAGTTTCTAATGATTTTAAGAAAAAGTCTCGTGTAACCATTCAAAAGCCTCTCTTCAAAATTTTAAATTATTTATTTTTTTAAATTCTGTCACAAATACATCTCACAATAGTCTGCAAGTGTATAAAGAAATGCCAAAATTCATCATTGAGGAAGTTCTTAAACGTGCATCAGTTTACAACTGGAGTGCGTGGCGGGAACGTCACCAAATAAATAAATAATCTTTAGCGAATAACTAACACGCGGCTCGTAACGCTGAATTCTTTTCTCGAAAATTCAATAAGAAAACGATAAATCTTGAACAAACATTTTTACACCCGTTGTGCAATGAATCTTCGTAAAACTCGTAACTCCATGCGCTTGAACGCAAGCAAACCGCCGAGACCCCCAAGAGTAAAAGAAAAACAGACGCATAAACGAATGTTATCTGGAGGCAAGGATGCGAAGAGCATGTTATCGGTCTTTCGTCGCAAGATCCACGGACTGTACGCACTTGCGTTCAAATCGAAGAGCAAGACTAGCGAACGCAAACGCCGTGAAATTGGAGAAGTGCCCGGCCGACATTTTCAATTGGTAGAGGCGCCCTGATCCCATTCGAAGCTTCACTTCGTTCTAGGCGGTGGAAAGCGCCACGTCACCTATATCTCGAGCTTCGGGGTACACTCAAGGCACTTCAGATCTTGATAAATGCGGAAACTATATTAGTTGACGCCGCGTTCTTTTACAACAAACTTGGTAAATACGAGACGTCTATTGGCTTCGGTTTCCTTTTCATAAACTCTTCAACCGAATATAAATTAAAATTTTTTAAATGTATATTCGAATACTTGGTTTGCGAGGGGTTTTATTAGCTCAACGATTGGTTGGTAAACTGAAAATTAGCGTATGACACAGCATTTGAAAGTTCCCTAACAATATTATTCAAGTACCTTAAAATAATTGGCACTTGTTGGTTGGGCTTATTTTTTGTTTACTTCTGCATAGTGTGTGTGCGTCACACGCGCAGTCACATTCGCATTCAAACTTATACCGCTGACTCGTTGAAACTATTGCTTACGAGCGCACTCAATAGTTCCCGATAAAACTTTTTAATTGACATGCTTAACCCTGAAGGATTAAACCCTTCGACTCAGGTTTACCAATCTAGTTACGGTTAATTTTCTGCACACCGAACATTATGTGTAGTTAAGAATTTCGTTGATTATATTTAGGTACTTGTTTCCTACTCGTATATCTTAACTGAAACTTAATTTATACGTGTAGTTTTTCAATTCAATTAGAAAATTTGGAAAAACTCTTCGTTTTTTAAAGTATTCCATAGTTTAACACTATCGAACACTTTAAAATTATAATAATGTGTCACAAATAGGATTTATGTGAATTATTTGTATAAAGGCCTTTTCCGGAAAAATGTTTTTCGCTGAAAATGCCTATATTACAGAAATTAATACATACGGCTATTGATTTAGCGTGGAATTTATAATTAACAGCATTATCATTGATATTATAAAAATTATAAAAACGGATATTCTGTTCAAATTTAAGTAGAAAAAATAAATCAAATACATTTACAAGAAAAAACCAGTTTGCTTATTTGGCTACTTCGACATCTCTATTTCTTAATAACTAATGCTTCGAAGAAGGAAATTAATCGTTTATTTTCTGGGGCTGTCCTCTCTACACTTCCGCGCTCTTATTTTATCCCGTCCGTTTTACTTACGACGAATCCTCGTGTCGCGTCTCTGTGCTTTCTTCCGCTTCTCCCTCTCCCTCGAGCATATATTTTTTGTACACCCCAAACTGTATCGCATTACACGTAATGCTCACGCGCTCTACTTTTTGTTCCTTCCACATTTCTGCCTCACTCTCTCTCTCTCTCTCTCTCTCTCTCTTTCTCTGCTTTTTATTCCCTTCTTTTCCGTAGAAATAATAATTTTTGTACTTGAAGCAAGCGAGGGTGGAAGGGAGAAAGAAAGATTGTATTGTATACAAGGAATGATATTGTTGTCATCTCTAGAGGTACAAGGCACAAATCAGCTGCTACAAGATTACGAGCCAACGATAAACCTTCTCTTTGTTCTTAGTATTTCAAAGAAAAGAAGTGCATTCTTTTCGCAAATTTTGTTCTCCTGAAAGGAATACAGGTGTATAATCCGTGAAATGGAAGCAACGATACTTTTTTACTTTTTTTCTCTGGTCATTATATTTTTCTTATTTTATGGTGATCTTGATGGCGTGTAAAAATTATGAAATTGCGATTTGCGATGGTTCTGAATGAGGTACTTGGTCTTGTATGGACTGATTTATTTATTTACAAAACTTTTGATCGCTCGGCTCTTTCAGTATGTTACACGTAAAATTACACTTTACTGAAACACCGTTGTTGCACTACATAATTGCATCTTTATTCGTCGAACCGAAAGAAAAATCGATTAATTTGCGTTTGCTATTTTTTAAATTAAACTTTATCTGCAGAAACAAATGACTGAATGTGTACACGAAAAGAGATTAATAAATACAAAAGTTCTTAATCATCACAACACATTTCATGTGATTAATCTTATTGCGATAAAATGCAACTGATTTATAAGAAGGCGAAATAGTATTTGTCGGAATAGATTTAACTTTGCTAAGCAACAATTTCCCACAATCGCCACAAATTACTGTAATCTTACAAGTAGAGCAGTAATGTTATAACACTATTGTAGCGCTTGGCGAAATTTTCGTACACTTCAACTCATCCCTTTCCTATTTTTGCCAATAAATGCTACGCAGCTGTGCAAATCAAGGCGAGAAAGGGAGACAAGTTTACGACCAACAGTCGCACGTGAAAAATAAAACAGAACAACGCACAAGTGCGCTATACTGCCGTATCTTTCACGCTCAAACATTATAACATACGTATATATAACAATGAAATAAAAGTCAGAGGAGAAAAGAGCGCAATCCGAAAAGCCAGAGCTGTCATTACCGTCACGCATAGCGGCGAGATTCGGCGTGAAAAAGCCAAGAGAGCACGAGTTGCACGCGCGTGGAATAACAAGCGTCGCTGCGATGCGTGAGATCGCGCGTAATTACTCGAGGAAGCGCTACGTCACATACGTATTCCGTGTGTACGTCAAAGGTGGACTCGCAATTTTTGAAAGAGCAGCACAGTTATTTGATGCCACGTTTCGTGCTTGGGGCTGATGGACAATGGACGAGGCGTCGAGTGGAGCTCGGGTGAAACTCGCCAAATGCGTTTTGTGGAATTGCATAAACGCAAGTGAAGAAAGGGACGATTTAGCTGGAGCTATGCTAATTTTGTTTGACATGCGTGAGAGAGCGGTAAAAAAGTTTGTCTCTTTTTCAAGCACGCGACTTTGATGCAATGGACTTGCTTACAGTTCACTTTTATTTTCGCGGTTTTCATAGAATTTCTCAAAATCGCCTTTCATTCAGATCACGATTCGGTATTGTCACTTGACAGCGTTCGAGCAGAGGAATTAAATTTTTAGTATCAAACGAAAAATAGCGAAAATTTTAAGAATTCTGAGAGCTTATATATCCTCTCTCTTTAAAGCATTTAATAAGTTTATTAGCATGGAAAACCAATTACTGTAGAGTTCTAAAAGGCAAATTTACACATCTATTTGATAATTGATTATTGGATTTCTAGGTTCGACAGAATACGCGAGCCTAATTATAATCCTCATTTATTAAATTTCTTGCATTCCGCAACATTGAAATGTCTGTTTTGATAACTAATGATTAGTTTTAGTAATCTGGAATTAAATTTTATATGAAAAATTATTCAAGTCGGTTTGATACGTATTTAAGTTTAATAAATTATACCACTCGTTACGCTGGATAAATAAGTGGTTACGAGACTCCGTGATATCTTGAAGTATATTTATTATTTAAATATAATTATACTGTTTATGTGATCTGACTATTTTCTGACTTTATTGCGCTTGGAAGTAAGAAATTTGAGAGTAGGTACGCGCGCGATTAATTTAAAAGCTGCAATTAATTCCCACTTGTTTCGATAAAGTACACATCAAAGATCACACGTCATTTATCAGCTGCACTTTCCGGGAAATAGCATTGACTGTTGGCTTCTTTGGCATCTGTCGACTCTCCTACATATTACGAGTATAATCCGCGACCGTCTCATCCAGTCGACGGCACCTGCATCGATAATACAGATCGAAAAGCACGCCTGGTTCTGTAATCGGGCTCTCTCACACTCGGCATACACACACAACTGTTTTCTTAAGGAATGAAGTCGCAAGGGTAAGTCGCGATCGGTCTCGTGCTCGATCACGTTCCAAGAAAATCACCCGCAGTATTTTCAATCAAGGCCATATCTACGCGCTCGAACAATGAGTTTCTCGGCGTCGTTTCCTCGACGCTGCGTACAGTTTTATGTGTGTGCATGCGTGCATGCGTACATGCTTATACGGGAATGCCCACGCGTGTGCAGTTGCTGTTGCGAACCTGTTGATCAGCTTCATACCCACAGCTCTTTCCACTGATTTTCCTTCATCTTTCAGCGCTTCTTCTTCGGCAGTACTTCGCATTCGTTGTCATAACGCTCCAATCTCTTTTTATTTAAAGTGTTTTTCGTCTGAGTTCCTTGAATTGCGCTTTTATAGACTGTACTTTTTGTTTGCGATAGAAAATAATATGACTCCTGCAATAAATAAGAAACTTTATTACTTCCTTTTTTTCCAGTTAGCATTGCATTTATACAATTTTTATCTTCGTAAGAAAAGTTAATTGATTACATAATTAAAACTATATTTTGACGAAGAACTACACTTTGTGTTTAGATTTATAAGAAAGACATTTGTCTATTTGTTAATTTAATTGTACCTTTAGGTATAAAAGTTAAATACTTAACTTACTTATTATTCAATATAATATTCATATTTTAAATAAAAAAAATTGATTAAGGCAGTATTTAATAACTTATATAACCAAAGAATTTGTGATGATAACCGAAATGTTTGTAAACATTTATATAAAATTTAAAAGCATTATCTTACGAATCATTTACTCGAATCTTTAAGTTGTTCTAACCACTTGCTATTAATTGTATGCAGTTAATACTCAACTGAATAAAAAGATTAAAGAAGCTTATCATTATATTTAGTGATTTTCATTTGAAGGATAAAAAGTTTTAAATAAAACTAATAAAAAATATAGTTCGATTCAATATACGTTTTTATGTACTTAATGATAATAAATGGGCTAATATTTACGAATGAAATATGAGTTATCGACTTTTAAACTGTTCGTAAAAAGTAAAAATCAAGATTTTTTGTTTATATATCTCAATTTATTAAGGATTACCTTTATAATAAAGATTCTAGAGTAAAGAAAAACTAGCTTTATACTATAAAGTGATCAAGATCGTAAAAAACATCAGGATAAATTGAAAATTATTGAAAGAAAATACTGGCATATGTACGAGAATAAAAAATGAAATACAAAAAGAATTGTGCGTAAAAAATAACGAAAGCTATTGCTCTCGTTATTCCTTTTGTCTATTTACCCTCTGACTCTTTTTAAGTTTTCTTTCTTCTCTTTCTCCCATAGTTAAACAACATTCTTCGCTTACAGGACATATTTTTCACGCGAAGCAGAGCACGGGACTAAGAGGATTATTTTTTCGTTTGACAGCCAGAACGTTAGAAGGATCGCGAGCGCAAGTGAGATTTTAGTAATAGCCTGACGAGATTTTCTTACGGAAGATAAGCGCGGTCTTAGAGATTTTTATCTTTTCTCATCTCGTCGCTACATACTTTCATGAAGGGAAAATCATTTTGTGTGAAAATTGAAGTTCCCCAGTGAATCATTTTGGAAATGCCGTTGATCTAATTGATATAGGAAAGTTATGTAAAAATTATCGAAAGTAATTTTTATTCCTACAATGTTATGTACCGTACTAATTATAAATTTAGTGCATTCTTGATTCTTTTTAATTAAAACTTATCACTTTGTAGAATAACTGTATCAACTATGAAAATAACTATTCAATTTAAGCCGTACTAAACGTTTATAATGCACATAACGATCTTCGTTCATGGCTAGATAAAAACTAAATTTCAACTCATCAAGATCGTTTTTTAGTGAAGAACTTTTAAGAATAAATATCTTTAAATTTTTTAAGGGTTTAGGAAAGAATATTATAAATACATGAGAAATTTCACAATAAATGAAATAATATTTCTTTTGAAATAATTATTTTTCATTATGTACTTTCATCAAAAGTTCCGCTATAATTTTTAATATTATTGCTTTGATATAAATTTATCTGAATTATAAGAGTAAACTTTGAAATAATTGAAAAGGGTTAGTAATTAACGAATTAAATTAACTTATTTATAATCAGAAAATTAGTATATTAGACCATTAATATTTCTGAATAAATATGTTTAATATTAAAGACGATATTTTTTTAAGGAGAAAAAGTTTTAATTAATTTAGACTATTATATTGTTGTAATAAAATTAAAGAGAAAATTAAATTTAATGAAAGAAGGTTATCGCAATTTTTTTCTATACTGGAAAAATATAGTCTTATGTTAACAAATTTTACAAACTCATGAATTATCATAATTTATTTATTTTATATATATATAAATACTCCTTTGATACAAGATGATACAGTTAAAATTTATATGAATATAGATCTATGAACAATACGAAAGCAAATTTTTTTATATCAGTATAATTTTAAGAAAATCATTTATATAAGCAGTTATATATTAATTAAAGAGTTTCAATAGACATATAAATGAAGGGACTATTTTAGAAACTTGTTCAGTGCCAGGGAATAAATCGAAGATTATTAAAAGATTACATTCCTTTTCTACAGGGAACTATCACAGTAAATCGAAATGTCTTGCATAGGAAAAATTTTTTTCTCAAAGCTGAAAAGTAAAATTCCCAAAGGTTAGAAATGCTTAGATCTAACGTTACAATATCTTAATAGTCATTCTTGAATTTATTTGTCGATAATGTAACAGAAACTTAAAAAAGTCATTAGAAAGTAACTGACATTTTAATCTTCGTAAATGGAAATAAAATATTTTAAATTCTTTTTCTGATTAAAATGTTCTATATGATTATCATACTTTTCCTATTTAAAAAAATCCTTTTGTACTTTCCGAAAAATAGGTGGATCATCATAATTTATTATTTTATCATTTTTCTTTAATTCTTTCGTTTTAACTTTGCAAAACTTCAAAAAAAACAAAAAAAATATATATAAAAAAATATGAGGAAAGGAAACGTATAATTTGAAGACATGAAGCATCTTTAATAGAAAGATTTAAATTATACTCTTAAATTTTCATATTTCTGTCGCATCTTATCATTACATTGAATTTTATGCTGTGTATGAATCGCGTGCGAAACCCCGCCCATGTTTTACAATTCAAGTTTATTTAAAAGACTTTCGTACAAATTAATTTTTATTTGAAATGTACAAGAACTTTTAAGAGCTCTCACTTTAGGATCAGAAAGAAAAATTAAGACAGGATTAACGCGTGGAAATAACAGTTGAAGCCCTTTCGCCTTCCTGCTTGCACTTTCTTTACATTTTTAATCATTCCCTTTCTTTACGTGCTTGCAGTTGAACAAAGAAGGAAACGAAAATATTTCTCGCCCGTCTCATTATTTTCTCTTATTATTTCAAGTCAAGTTCACTTGCAAAACGAAAGAGAGAAAGAAAAGTTAGGAAGAGAGAGTGTGAGTGAGTGAAAGAAGGGAGAAGACAGAGCTTCCATTACGCGGCCATCAATCTCTAAGACTCTAGAAGCCCGAAGGGCTCTGACCCTCTTCGAATCTCTCTTTCTTTCTCTCTCTCTTTTTACGCACGCGTGTAGCATATACTTACCTACACATAGGCAAGCGCGCGCGCGCGCGCGCGTTGGTAATATATACACTTACACAGCTGTGGCAACGTCTTATACAGCGCATCTTGCCTCCACGACCGATGGAAGATGAAGTTGAAAAATACCGAGAGAGAAAGACAGACGGAAAGAGAGAGCAGGTTATGCTAACTGGGATCGGCAAAGATCGTCCGGTTGCTCGCGTTGTTCCATAAAAAAAGTAGCAACAGCAATGATGGACTTAGAACGAGTGTTGGTACGCGGCTTGTGAATCTCCTTCTTTTTTCGTATACACCTTTATATGTATGAAACGTGTAAGAATATTTTTGTCACAAATGGCAACGAGCACGAGATACCTCGATACTTGTACCGTTTCTGCCAATTCCACGAATGATTTTTGATCAAGTGCACAAAAAATCTGCAACAACTAGCTAAACTTTGATTATTATATCTTCGTTTCAATATTCTAAATGCCTTCGATTTATTCTTTCCTTAAGTGCTATTTTTAATATTTATTATATTTATAATGCCTTAAAAATATTTCATCCGATACAAATTTCTTATGTTAAAACTGAAATAAATTCTGAATCATTTTACTTGTACGTCGCTATTTTACTTTAAAATCGACTTATGCTTGCTTAGGCTTATAACTATTGCACATTATTTAAGTTTCGTATACTTCAACAAAATTTTATTTAATTTTTAAAAACTAAACAAGTAATTAGATTATTCCCAGTATTTCATATTTAATTAAAAAATAAAATGTTTGAAAATTATAAGTATAACTCTTTTCGAAACTTTTATTTTCCTTAAAAATTAATTGAAAATAATGACGGTTTACGCAATATCGTGGTTGTATTCGACAACTTGTTAATTGCTTTTGGAAACCTACTATTTGTAAAACTGCTTTGTAAAGTTTAGTGAAAATTTTCACTTTTAAAAAAAGAGATTTACAACAAAATCAGTAGTGAAGCGGCCTGCCGATCTCCGTATAATACGGGAAATCGTTCAATGTTTAAAATTCTACAGGGTTAATTAGCAGTATGCGATAAATCGTCCTATTATTTGGCTAAAACAAAAGAAGTGAAAGAATGACACACAGTATGCTGTGTATCATTGCACAGAATTGCGAGGAAAAGTCTGCAAAGTCTGCTGGTTGGTAGGAGTGAGCGTTAATGCACTCAGGTTTACTTGCTGCTCGAACCTAAACCGCGGTAGTTACGATCTTCTTACGAAGATTTAGCAGTAGACGAGGACGGGCTTTCGTAGAAAGGAAGCTCGCGAGCGAACGCGTGCTTTTTTATGCCGCTATCTGAGCTGAGAAACGTGACGGTGAAGCGCAACTTCCTTCATTCCCGACGATCGCATCGACTATCAACCCGATCTTTCTGCTTATAAGTCTAGTCCAGCTATTACGGACACTCGTATTGAGGATATTTTATCGAATCACGATGAATGAAAAATTACAAATGAAGTTGCGTCATTAATACGGCTTCGAGCTTAGATAAAATGATGCGGCTATGATTGCTTGCTGCCATAAAAATTCTTTTATTCTATAAGATGGTGTTAATTTAATCGTTAGCGCGATGGTTGCATTCACTAACATCTTTTGACTCATACTGATTAGTTTTTATTTAAGAATCTCGATGTGCGGATAATTAATTTTCTGTTATAAAAATCATACTTTTCTGGACTGGACGTATCACTTATTAATTTTTATCGACAAATATGAAAAAAATGTATGTTATCCTTGGTAGTCAAACCTAAACCTACTATAATTTAAATTAAAATTAAATCCTCAAAGAAGAAAATTTAAGGGCTTATAAAAAATCTTAATTGCAGTCATATTTCCGAATACATATACTTTAAGCATTATTATTTTAATATACATACATATACTTTTTAACAAGTAGAACAAATATTCTGGTATGATATGTTGAATAAAGTGCAAATTTGAAGTGCTTTAGTGACATAAGTTTGACAGTTATAGGGGATAATCTTTTAAGCGATTAAGATGATACTTGGTATGCTAAAATATTCTTGCATTTATAAAAACAATGAATATTGGATATTTTTCAAGTTTTACATTATTTACATATATTATTTAATTAGAATTTATTATATTAAATCCAAAGTAATCATATGTATAATTATAATGTAATTGTTTTCCAATAATATATTTTTATTTTCTTAAGTAAATGTTTATTAAATATATGATATATTAAAGTAAAATATGTATCGATTATATGATTATTAGTTTAATAGTGAGCTGTTATTAAATATGTGTAATGTAATTAAACAAATATACCAGTTTTATGTAATGTTATATTTATGTAAATTAGAATATGAATAAGTGATATATTGATTCGAGAAGCCTTTCTGAATATTAAAGAAGTAAGAATTTTCTGTTACTAAAACCAAATACTCTAGGCACCTTTTAAATTACTATACCCACCACATAATTATACCTCAAACTCATTCGTTTAAATAAAGTTTCTCTCTATCTTTCAACTCGTATAATTTTAAGAAAATACAAATAACTTAAGAGATCACCATTTCAGTCATATTTTACAACAACAACTACGATATTTTACACAATTAACTTTACAATTATATATTTTCGATCAATCAGCTTCATACGTATATATTATCTCAAGTAAACAAAATACTGAGTGCATCAGCACATTTCACGGAAAATCACATCTGCATATATAAACAGTGTACGCGCTTACAATTGTTAATTCACCTAACGTACGTAATGTAAAATAAATACAACGAGAGAGGTATAACGAAAGAAAATATGTTCGGTAGTGCACATACATTTAAAATATCCGTGTTAACATACCGAAGTTGGTGGTTTACTTAAGTAGTTTTTTTAATGTTCTTTTCTTCTATTCAATAATTTACTAAACCCGAGATACTTTTTGATTGTCTTAAAGAGACATTATTACATTATAACTATAATTTAAAACTTAAATTATTCATAAATTCTATGACTATTAAGTTAGAATAAACACATCGAGATTTCAATGAATTTTATTTCATCTTTGAATGTACTGTATTTAAATAAAATGTACGAATTAGAAAATTACTCGATCATTGATTTTAAAAATTTCAAGTGCTTTGTAAAATACGATACACAGGAAGCAATAATGAGACTAATTGAGCAAAAATTCTCAATTTTAAATTTTTATTACTATTTATTTAATCTGGGATTTTAATCTTGTTTAGTTTTGGTTGCTCCATCAGCCAAACTGATTATCTTCATGTTATGGTAATTTCTGCATGACAGAAAGGGGTACTGGTTTAATTTTTATTTATTGGCTTATAATAAAATGTGAATTTTCTGAAAACTTAATATTCATGTTGAAATGACTTATAAGTTGAATTTTTTCTCCCAATACATCTGTATTCAAATAGCAAAACGTAATAAATCTGTGGCTGAAACGTCGTTTTACATTATCATTTTACTGAATATAAAGTATTATTTTTTCTATTTGTAGTATTTGTGAGTTAATGAAAAAGATCGTTACTTTCTTGATTTTAAGTGTCAGTTATTCGACGTCTTCTTTCACGGTATAGTCATAATGTTTAAAAAAAAGTGTTTTGAGTGTGAGACGAGAAGAGAAAGGAAAAGGAAAAAGAAGGAATAAACGAAGGTCTCATGTATATACGAAACACGTGGCCATCGTCTTATAAAGTGAACTCTTAATTATGAAGAAGCAATGAGAAAGAATACGAAAGCACCCGCAAGAGCAGCAGAAGAGTACACGTATACCCAAGTACGCGTAAATACGTAAGACAAAATAGAAGAAACCGGAACGCTCGTACGTACAGTATTTTTCGTAAAATCTGTATAATGCGTGTCTATAATATAACGTTCATGTTCTTGGTTTGCAAATTCTGATGCTACGATAATTAGGGCGTCTAAGATATAATATACAAGACTGACATTTTATTTCCTTGTATTAAAAAAAAAAAAATTCTGTAACAGCATAAAGACACATTTGATATCGGTACGTGAATACGTTCTTTGAGTATTTTCTTTTTAATATAATGATGCGGCATTTTATATGTACTCGTGCAGAAGTAGAAATGAGTTTGAGGTGTCCTCTCTTTCTCAACTAGCCAATCATACGTAAACAGCAATTTGATATTTAAATACACGTGCGCACCTTCGTAGAAAATTACATATCTAGTTTTATTCGGATTCTAGGTTAATAAGTGTTCTTCCTATTCCAATGAGTTCGATACGTACTATCATTGAACTGATATCTAGATAACAGTGCACACATGCTCGCATACACGCATGCGTGCATAGAAACACGCACATGCAAGGAAATAGTTTATCTACAAATTTACGTTTGTTCACCATTACCTATGTGCATATTTTAATTAGTGTCTATGAAAATTTTTATGTGATTGTATCTTTGTGCTTTTCTATTTGGGGAAATATCAAGCATTGATGTAAATAATATACATTAAAAAGTAGCCAGCGGATATATCGACAAGTTTCCGCCTTTTCTAATTGATGTAACTTATGCGTGAATTTTAATATAAATTTAAGTGTCAGTGTTATAAAAATATTGGCATTGATTATAGATGAATTTTACGAAAAAGAGTATACTCGTCACATATTGCGTATCTAATCTACAGCTATCTATTGCTAAATAATAAACTGCAAAATATACCGCAGTAGGTATATGTAATAATATATATATTATTTAAATGCAATGCACATATTTATATGTTTAATTCGAACCTTTCAATAAAGGCATTAAATTTTTACTTACGGTTTTAGATATAAAGAAAAAAATTGTTCGTAAAAAATCAATAATCTACACAAATTGTAATAGTATCGGTAAATTAAATATATTCTGTAATTTATGTACGTTAGCATTGATTTTATGAACTTCATTTTAACTTTTCTTTTAATTCCGAATTCATTTAGCAGCTTATAAATACCGTCATAGATGTTTAATGAGAACATTTTAAGTTTCTAGTTCTACAAATTATGGTTGATAATAAATATTTATGTTTAGTAACTTTATAAACAATAGCTAATACATCTGTATATGTTTTCTGTTTTATCCTACCATAAATTAAATATTTATATTTTATAGTTTATTATAAATTTTTTAAATTTTCAAATATTCTATAAATACTGTTAATTACGACTTTATGACTTTATTTAGTTGAAATCAAATTTAAACTAATTACGTCTAGAGTACAAGGAAATATTAAGCTTTAGAATAGACCGTGAAGTTATTTTTTAAAAAATTATTCTTAAATTTTTAGCATACTAGACTTGTATATTTAATTTTTATAGTTTTATGTTCTATAGTCAGGCATAGAAACATGCTATAAACCTTGCGATTCCATCGCGAATGAGTTATGATATTCCTTTTTGTCTAAATACACTACTTTATAAACTCACGTAAGAGTAATATATATGTACATGTATAATTTTTTTATTAATATACAAAAATTTGTTGAAATGAGATTAAAATTTCTCAGAAAGTTATTCAATCTATATTTATTTATTGATAGATGCAGTCATCCCTTGCATAAAAACTTAAAACAAATTTAATTCGATAAAAGGAAACATCTCTTCATCTCTAAATTAAATTTGTTCAACAATTTAATGAATTTTACTTGATAAATAAAATTTAGCATTCATTTTTAGGTAACTTTTTCTTCGATTTATTTTTCTTACAAGTTGCTCTGCACTTGTTACGTGATATGCATGTTGCTGGCATCCATGTCTTGTTTTTTTAATGTGTATTCTCGTTACTTTTCTTTTTATTCTTAGAAATTTAAAAGAATTTAAATGATAATAATAAAATGTTTGATGAGAAACATATAAGGAGTATAAAAATAACTTTTTTTATTTCGTTAATTTCATATTAACGCATAACTTGATTTAGAAAATCAAAGTAAAGCAATAAGATTCTAAGCTTCCATGACATAACAACGAAAACACGTCAAGGAATCCCAACGTCAATAATTTATTATAAATTTTAAAAAATAACAGAAAATATGCATGTGTAGTTCTTAGTTTATAAAATAATTAGCTTCTCTAATGTGTGCGAGAAGTTTTTTTATTGCAATGATGTGTTACATGTTCTAAATTATCTATAATTTGTTTTTAATTTTTATATTATTATAATAAAGATTCAATTAACATTCTGCTGTTTACTTTGAGTGAATTATACTGTTATAAATAATACATTATTTAATGTATCATATTCTAAAAATTTTAATTATAATTTAAGTAATTATAAAGTTACAAATATACCGATAAAAATACAGCAAATACGTACAGGTGAACGTATACATAGGCAAATTATTCTTAAGAAGACAGATAAGAAATATTGAGCGTTTATTGAACAAAATGAATTTTTGAATGGCATATATATGCATGTTAACACTTGAATTACAACGCTTATGAATTATTTAAATGTACAAGAGTAACTATAACTAACTATAACTGCATTTTATTTTACGCATCGTATATTAACCTCACATTCTACAGTAACAAATTAAAAAAATTTTTTAAAGCCTTGAACGTTGGCTCACGCGCTATTGTGAAAAATTACAATTACTGTCTAATCAATAATCGTTAAATATTTAAAGACTTTGTACATCTTCGCAAACACACAATGACAACATTATATAACTGTCTAACAATTTCTTTATCTTGATTTTTGTAGTACGAAGACTTTTAATGCAGATCGAATCTAGTTGTCCATTAATACACATAACATATAGTACGCGTTCATTACATAAAGATAATAAAATCTTCCTATGCGTTTAGTAGAATAGAAATAAAATATTTTTTATCTTTTAATCAAACGTTGTTGTTTTTTTTGTTCACTGATAACAGTACTTTATTTGGTTTACTTTATTCGAAAATAATTCAATTTTCTCTTTTTCATCAATACTTGTGCATAAGAGCAAAAGGTTTCGAATATTATTACACAGATATATATTTTTTTATGGAATGTGTCTTTCTTAAAATTAAAGAAATATCAACAACCAAGAATCAAGTATCAAGTGGAAAATTATCGTGCATTTGAGTAATAATACGCTTTGAGAAATTAAAATTTTCGCTTTAATTTCCCAACAAACTTTTCATTTATGGCTTTGGAGAGTAATATTTCAATAAGTATTCTTCCTTCAATACAAGTAATCTATTACACTCGAGATTTCTAATTGAGCATTGTTTCTTTCAGATCTGGCAAAGAAGCAAGAGTTCCAACAAGAGGGGGTTTCGTATTTCTCCCAACTGCTGTTCGACGTTGCCAGACAACAAGTGATCGTTGGTGCACGGTGAGTACCGGCAATATACCTATAATCCACAACACGACTTTACGCCGAAACAAACATGGCTTCTTCCGTTATTTGAGGTCGATATGCAGTCTCGGACGGTTTAGAGGAGCACGAGCCGCAATGGCTTATTCACGTGCGTTGCTTGGATACTGGCCAAGACATCAGAAATGCTCGTTTCACTCCGAAATAGATTGGCGCGCGTCCACGCGAGTTAATATAAATGCGGATTATGGAAGCGTCGCGGATCCGCGAAAAGAGAGAATTTCTCTCGCCTAT
Source organism: Platyscapa corneri (assembly GCA_018907185.1). Lineage (NCBI taxonomy): Eukaryota > Metazoa > Arthropoda > Insecta > Hymenoptera > Agaonidae > Platyscapa > Platyscapa corneri. The sequence continues at coordinate 4,986,424 of JACCHW010000011.1, read as the reverse complement.
CGTCGTGAGTTTGCGCTCTTGGCCCCTTTTACATCGAAATGATTCTTGTATGCTTCTTTTTGGTGGGAATAGATTAAGTTATTCTAAATCTGGGAGAATAACCAAAGGATTTTTACTGTGAATCTGTTGGCTCGTGAACGAATTACCACATTTTTTGCAAGTAATCTCTAAGATCTCGTTAAAATCGCGTCACAAATAACAGATTAAATAATGTTTTAAATAAGACATTGGTTTACTGCAGCTGCGTCAGAATATAATCACTGAATGCTTATTTCATTGCAATAGTTATCATTTATCGATACATTCACACGGACGCATTGGAGATTTTTTTACTATATTTCGCTCAAATACCAAACAAAGCAAAACTATTTTTCAAATGCATTATCAGTCAAAGATAAACGTAGTTTCGAAGGGTTTCGTACGGTTTAAAATCTAGGATAGGAGTGTAAGAAAGCCACTGCTAGTATAACACCTTTCACAAAAGGTTCGGCGCTCATCTCGCGGTCATCGGCACTCGTCATATCGCACTCGGGACTACTTTTGTTCCGTCGTGTCGCACGCCTCGATTCTCGCTTGCAGCCAGACAAAACATGCCGCCGCCAACGCTACCTCCTCACGAGCTCACTGTGTCTACACAATCAGTAAATTGGCGATACGCCAAATCCGGCATCTGCACTTTGTACTTCTGTTTTTCTCGCTTTCCATTGCGCTCTTATTCGCGGCGTCTCGAGCCATTTTAATGCGCCCGTCTGATGACTTGCCCATTTCGGAGGGCGAACCCTTCGGCTTGTTTAGTCGAATGGGTAATGGCTTTGATTCGCTCGGCGCGGCTCTCGATTGAGTATATTAAATTTAGGCACAATCACTGCCGTACATTTGCAAGTGAACCTCGAGAAAGGACAAAAACTTTAGAATCAAATACTTTTATCTGAGTTTGCTATTTTGGTAGATGTAAGACGTTAATTTTTATCAATACTTAACGGGTGTTAGAGATATTTTTTCATCTCCGATACAAAGGTTTAAAAATGTTTCTTTATTGGGTTAAGGAAATGAGACATGCTGAGGAAATGTACATTGATAAATGATGAATAATACTCAATTACTTCAATAATAATAGACAATGCAATTATTGTTATTTTTAAATAAAGATAGAAGCCTGTGAATAACGCATTTACATTTATTTATGAGCAAATATCCATTAGTTTAAATTCTTTGCTATCTTCATCCATGCAATTAATTTTCGCTTAATATGAAAAATACAATTGATTTCTTCGTAAATGTAGTCGATTCCTTTTCATTGCACAATAAAGGGAAATATGAAATAAGAAAGCCACTTTTGAAATATTAATCAACGCATCTATTCAGAGACATTGGAAAAACGTACACGTCTTTCTGTGGAATATATATTTATATTTACGTCACGTTGTGTTCGTGTCGCGTGACTACCAGATTCCTTCCGTCTAAGTTTCGCAAAAGGGACCGCGATATTCCAACTTCACGCTTGTTAAAACATTTCCTAGAGCGACTGAGTGAATCAGTGTTAAATATGTCTGTGTGAGTGTGCACATGAGAGATTACTGTAAGGTGGTAGAGTAACAAGTTCAAATTTAGCTGCCCACCATCAACACGTACGTGAATCTATGATAAAAGCAAATTAAACTTTTATCCCTGGCCACGACAAACATTAAAAAAAAGGGGCGAGGCTGTTGAGAGGAGCCTTTTTATTTTCAGTGCGACTATAATAAAGGTTGCGGGAAGAGGATAAAAAATTAAAAAACGAACTATTCTACATGATCTCATCAGCGTTTGTAACATCTATAATTAGTTAAATGCGTTATAACGGGAAGTTAATCGGCGAGTGGAAACGGTTGGATGCGAAAGTGCAGAAACGAAAAAAAAATGAGCAAGGGGAGGACGATTGTCAATCAAAATAATTATAGGTTTGAATCGGCATAGCTACTTCGTACTATAAGCGAGTCCGAATAAAGTTCCGCGGTTAAAAATAAAAATTAGATTTCCAGAAAACCAATTGACTTTCAAGAATAAAAAATTAACGCGTGTCTAATATTAAGTGGGACACCTTCGAAATGAAACTCAAAGTTCTTAGAAAAATCATAAACACGTCATAAGATTAACTGTATATGTATTTTCTGCAAAAAAATGTATCTTTGAGTTATTTATATTTCATATGATGTGAAAAACTATATATTTATTTGATATGTGGAACGCAAGTTTCATTAAGAATAAATACTAAATTATTACAAATATAAATCAGAAGAAAAAGTTGCAGACATAAATATTTAATAATTAGGAGTTGAGTATAAATTTTTTTATAATTTGTTAAAATTAAAACAGTTTAATTATTTTTCCAATAATTTATATTAATCTATCGCACCGTTTTTCAAAATATTATATAGATCATTTTCATAAAATTCGTACATAATTACAGTATACAGTATATTCTTTTTAGTTTCTTTTATAATAGCTTTATTGTCATCCAGTCACTTTACATTGTTCAAATTCATTTAAAATTACGATATAAATATATTTTATACATTATCCATGTGTGCAGTAACTAGAAAGATTTCTCTATGATTCTAACTGCAACGCTAACAATAGTGTAATAATTCATATATTACGGCTAATATACGTGGTGTTTATTGTTAAATTGTTCTAGATTCTTTACATTTGTAATGTTTTCCTTCATTAATGAAAAGTAATATTTACTAATAAATGAAGGGTAAATTATACATTTTATAAGGGAATTCTATTAATTTTGTTTTCGATCAACATATATATTATATAAGATTGCTATATATAACATTATATATAGCATAAGGAAAGGTATTTCGAAAGAATCTACATTTCAGTATTTTACCTATAATAAAATTTTATCTTTATTTTTTCCCTCCAATTAATATTAATCCTTTTAATTTCAATTCCGTCGTCTAAGATTTTATTAAAATTAAAAATAAAAGCTTTGAATAAAACTTTAAATAGTAAAAGAAGTAATATGAAAAAAAATTTTTGAAAATACAAGCTTGATCGTCGAAATAGTTTTGATCTTTTGACGGCTAGAGAATTGAACTTAAAAGTTCGTTCATTTTTTAATTTCTACAATATACGCGAGTCTAGTGCATTTATTTTATCGACATAAAATATTCAACATGTCGTGTCATACATATGCACTTTCTAGATACGATTGCGATAATGCAATTTAGTTATTAATTTGAACTTTAGTAAAAGAATAATAATTTCGGGGATGAAAACGTTTGTTTCATTATTATAATGTGTTCGGAATAAAGAATCCTTAATTGGCCGGCTAATTTGTGGCCAGGAGGAGGCGGAGGAGCAATAACCGTTTTCCACCTTGTAATAGCCCTTGCGCTGAATTACATGCTGATAAGCAGGCCTGCGTAGTGCGTAAACACTAGATTCCTATAAATAAATTCGAAATTAGCCACGTTGGTAATTACGAAAATCCTTCTGTCCAACGCAATAATTGAAACGTAATAGATTGCAGCTCAAAACGTCGACTGTGCGTGCTTGTGCACGCAGTCCTGAAGTGAAACACCGGCTTGCGTACTTCTATTAATAGAAAACAGCCTGCTGAGATTATTAGTGACAGCCCACGCAGGCCACGCGACCGAGCAACTCGAACCGAAGCCGAGGTGATTATGTTTTCTTTGATTCCCGAGTGCGGCTGCGTGAGTTACAGGTGGAGACAGATGCATATGCCTACTCGAATTCAGATTTCCCGATCCTTTATTTTTCCGTGAGTTTCAAGTCTCAGCCCACTGCTTTCCCGCTCACACACTGTTTTCTTTCGCACTCCGTGCGACGTACACGGCGAGCTGAATTACATGCGTCGAGCGGTTGCAATTGGACACCGTCCACTTTCTTCTCTTGCCTCTGAATCCTGGGACTGTCATTATCCTTAATTTGTCTTCTATTTTTCACGCTTGAACTTCATTTTTGCCAAGTTAGGAGTGCCGATTCATTGCGGAGCGGACGTGCATGAATTTGCGAGAGTTCTATAGATAATGATTAAGTAGTTGTGTATATCCAGCTTTGTAGATTTTTCGACTTTTATTTCATCAAATCAGATGTTTATGATTAAATTAAAAAAAATTTTTAAATTTGAATAAAATTAAATTTCAAATTCACTCTGTGTTGAAAAAATGAATTAAAATATTTTTAAGGCACACCCTAGTGGGTTATCGTCATTATTATTAAACGCATATTTTTCATAATTGAATTTAAACAATTAAACCGTATGATATATCTGCTATACAAAAATTGTATCTTAAATAAAAAGTTTTACTGATATCAAAATTTATTTATATTAGCATAATAGATTATATGATTTATTGTAACTCGCGTAATATGCTAATTTTTATGGTACTAGAGCTGATAGAAATGAAAAAAACAGTCGTATAAGATTGAAGTTATTTTGTATTTTTAAAGTAAATACTAGTGCTTTACTGTGATTCTGAGGTAAAAATTTTAGTACTTCAGAAGGCCGTACTCTGAGAAAAGCTTTAATTTACCAAAATTTCATAGTTTAATTACATACGTAAAATATCTCAATTAAATATCTGAATAAAAAACTACAAAAGCAAATTAAGGGAACAATCGATCACGATACCAAATTTTCACAGCGAAAGCATATAAGAATGTACTGGTACATATATTTGGGAGGCTCGAAATTTCGCGCATCTCGGTCTTAAAAGTTCGTCGCGGGTAACTGGATATTTTTCCGAAGTATCGAGTTATTTCGCGTCCATTAGCAGCACACACCGCAAGCCGCAAATGTCTTACGATCCATAGCTTTTCTCGGGCTCTTGTACACGAAGTGTGACCAACAGATGAAGAAAATAAAAACAAAAATACACCTTTCCCTTGACGTTATTCGCTACGAGCTGTGCAATCGCTTTTTTCTTCTCGCGGTGCTGTTTTCTCCGCCTTTTTTATTTTATCGCCTTTTCTGCAACATGCGAGAAAGCGCATATAACGAGCGATAGGAGTGTTCCACGAAAGCTTTAGCCACTTTTGTTCTTTCGAAAAATACGGGTTAGGAGTTTTGCTGGACACCAGAGGTTCGCCTGGACTTTTCGGGAAATATAACTGCTGGGCTCGAGAAGTAACAATGCAACTTGTTTGAAAGCGGTTTACCACTTGAGATTGACGAGGTAAGGCGCTACGTGTTTTTGTGATGCACCAAGCGCTTTTTATTTTGCGAGAGAGTAATGTACTTTTGTGTCAAATTGCAGGTAGTTCCTTAATAATTGTAAAGAAAGAAAAATTAAGCCGCAATTACTTTCGCGCAATATCGTTCATTTCTATTTAGGATATAACTTAGTAGTGTCACTGCGTTAATAAAATATACAAACTTTTGTCATACGTGAAGTATGTGAAACGTCTTGAAATCTGCACATGATCTTTCCTAATGTTTAGCATTGTATTGTGAGAGCTGGCTGATTAAGCTATTATATATTTGTATACTTTTATCGCATAAAATTATTCCATTCGATTTCATTTGAAAGGCTATTCGAATACGCAAGGGCGGCTAATTCATCATAGAAAACGTTTCACAATGACGTTTTTTTAAAATCCACTGTTTGGAAGAGCCTTTCATTGAATGGTTCCGCAGTAAATAAGGCTAGTTAATATGACTCACTGCGGTTGCGATGAGAGATTTGTGAAAGAATATTAAACATTAATATTGCTATTCTTAAAACTTTGGATCGGTTACAGGCCATTGTTCTGCAAGTGAAAACAAGACGTGCTAAAAGCTAGCTGTTTTTGTTTTAATTTTAAAGAAAAATAACCGATCGTTTTTTACGAATATAAAATCCACTTGCTTACTTCATCAAGATACTTTCGATAGCTTAAATCGAAAGTCGCTATAAACGATTCGTGTTTACAAAATTATCATTAAAATGGGCTTCCATTATATAAATCGAACGTCTTTTAAATTTTGTATTTTTTATAACTTTGAAAAATTTTATTGGTATAAGAATATGTGCTATGTGTAACAAAATTACTTTTATTCTATCGCGATGAAGATTTTTCCATTTCGCATAAAATTAAATTGCTATTTTCGAGTCGTGCAAAAAGCTCGCCACACATGCAAAATTAATGCTAATAGTAAACTCTTAAGCGAAAGTATAAATATTTCCAACCGATATTATACGTTTAAGTGTACAGAAATTCTTTCATATAAAAAGAACTTCAATAAAAATGCTGTCGAGTTCTTGTGACGAAAGCAATAGACGGTTACCGGAAGAACTTTTCTCATTAGTTGGAGTAAAGCGATGTGCCCGCTATTTCGAATTCTTCGCGTGTCGTAGGGACGGCTCTACCGTCAGGTGTGAACTGTGACAAATAAGGTTGGAATTAGATGAGACACAATCACACGAGGTATGTTTTGAAATTGTGTGCTATTTCTTAAAATTGATGAAGCAAGATTAAGTGTACATTCCTTTTATTGTCTTTAATTTAAAACTGTTTATAATGACTTGAAATTATATACAGCAATTTATTATTACTTAAAGCTAGTAAATATTTTAAATAATATTCTTTAAATTTAAAGTAAAGACAAAATATATGCATACGTAGAGATTATAATAATCCGCTTATACGAAACTGAAAAATACATAAAATTGTGAGAATAAAGAATAAAGCAAATGGCAATAGCATCATATATATATATATATATATATATTGTGATTGTAAATACTATTAAATATTTTTATCGTGTTATTAATTTTTATTGTATTAAATATTTTTATCGTGCATATTTTAATACAACAATATTAAGTAAAGGAAAGAAAAATTCAAAATTTAATTTGTTTTTGTCAATCTAATCTAAAGTTTATTTATAAAAACGAAAGAATTCCTCTGTAGGAATATTTGACTTTTTTTACTCTAAGCTCCGATTTGAACTTTTGCTATATACAATTTATTTTAAATAACCCTTAAAAGTAATAAATAACAGAAATATTGCCTTTCGCTTGTTATAAAAGAAAATTATAACAATAAATTAAAGCAAGTCATACTAATATTATTTATTTATACAAACTTAATTGTTCTACTATAAATTAACATATCGCAATAAATAAAAACTATAATGCAATAAATTGGCATTCGTATGGAAAATCTAAACGTATGGATAAGTCGTACAAAACATTACTTGCTAGTTATACACAAAGTTGAAAAGCAATAAAATTTGAATCCTGATACACTTTACAAAACTTTTTTAAAAATTATTTTCATGTATTTCCGAATAATTTTTTACTATCTGTTAATTTTTAACATCTTAATATGAAGTGTATATTATGGTAAATAGGAAGGATAAATTTCGTTTTTATATTTGATGTGAATGTGTCTTCGTCTTATTCTCTGTGTAGATACTCTATCCTCTTATTTGCACGTTCGAGTTTTTTGTCACTTACCGTATTTTTTTAAAATAAACTTTTATGATCGTCGTCTCCCTTTTAAAATCATGTTCAGTAAGCCATCATGCTGCGTTAAAATTCATAAATATTCAACAATCATTTTCAAGTTTTACCAATTTATAAATTTTTTAATTAAATTTATTGTATATACTATATCATTTTAACTAAAACTTTAATCATTTTCATTTCCCATTAAATGTCAATGAAAAATTAAAAAAATTTTTTAGCAATAAATTGCGCATAAATTTTTATAAATATTTATAAAATATTTTTTTGTACATTTGTGTTGCTATTATTTTAGGACTACGTAACCACAATATCCAATTTTCTTTAAAAATTATTTGAGATATTATTTATACATAGATAGATTTATACATTCGTAAAAGATATAATTTAACACAAGACTTTTATCCGGAGAAATAAGTTTTGCTGAATAATTGAACTTAATTATATCGAGTTGGTCGGAGTCTCACATCACTTACAAATTTTACCTATACAGCACATGTATTTACACCAATGATCTGCGGTCGCGAGCCAAGAATCTTTGATAAACGGACGGGCCGACTATCGATTAGATCAGCTGCAGCCGAGCAGATGATCTTTACTGCGGGTTGTTGTTGTTGTTAGTCGACTGGAGCCGGTATTATATTACTACGGTTCCTTTCGTTGACCTCCTTTCTGGTCTTCAGTTTGCGATTAGCGTATCAAAATTTCCATTGTATTATAGGCATTATTTTTTTTTTTTTTATATATATTTACGATATCAAGTATTTAACTTGATTAAACCCAAGTCGAGATTTTTAAAAATATTTGAAAATTTTCACGTCGGTGCAGCATTGAAATAAACATTTATAATAGAAGCGTTGAAGATATTCACTCTTTGCTTTTACTTTTCAGTTAATTACTTATGCGAATTTATTTCTTATTAGCCTTGATTAGGAAAGATTTTTTCAATCTTACCCTCTACAGGTCAATCGAAGTTTTAATTTCCATTTATTATGTTGAAGATAATTCATATATTATTCCAATGAAAATCATTATCAAACAATTAATCACAACTATGATGATCAGTCATTTTATGCGTTTCCATTTACAAATAACATTGGGATGAAAAGATCGTGTAAATATAACTTATGATTGTTTATAGTCTTACAAATTACATCATAACGTTATAAATTAATTGCATACTTATGGTATCGCCACAGTGAACCCTGTATTAAAGATTTGCAATTATGAGAAGTGCAATCAAATATTAGCCGTACGCGAAAAAGATAAGTGGCTTATACGACAGTTACGTCGTGAAGTATAGTGTAAGTAATTATCGATATTAAGCGTGTGCTCGTGCAATTCCACGATGCTAGTTCGCGTTTCGAAGTAGATTGTCATAGCAGGGAAAGGTATACGATGGAACAAAACCTGTAACAGAATCAAAGGAGTGCAACGGTACAAAAGTAATTAGTTTGAAGTGTTCTGCTTTTGGCTCCCAACACAGTGTACACAAAATTGACTTTACTTTGCAATTACAATACAGTACTAATACGCGTGGATTCATACCAGAGCTCACGAATGCGTGAAAATTTTGCATACATACATATATGCATCGCGTTGTTGGTGTGTCTTTTAGTCGTCTTTGTTCATAAAAATTTATGAATATGTTTGCGTTCTTTTAATTATTTAAATTTTTATGCTTGAATCGTTGTTTTACTCTTTAGATTTACACTTACAGGACTTTCCTTCATTATTACTGTAATTATGCAACAGCCAGAGTCAATAATTTTTAAATTAAAACATTACATTTGCTCGCGCTCTCGGCATGCCAGAATTCTAAATTAATCATGTTTTTTAAGATTTGTTTACTATGCTGTAAGGCGTACTGGAACAATTTTAGCCTTTGCTTGAAATAAACGTCAAGTACATTCGGGCAGTACATATATAATAATTATTATTTATTTTATATCTATTATATACGAAATTTTTTAATAAACATAAACGAGTGCAGTAATGCAAAGAAATCAAATGGGACTGATACACTTGAAATAAAAATTATTTAATTATAACATAAGAAAATATAATAAAAATCTATAATTACAATGTTTAAAATATATAAGGTTGTAAAATGACTATAAAATATCTTATTGGTCAAAATTCACATAAATTATAAAACAATGACAGCTTATTTACTGTTAACGCTTGATACGGATACATCCAACGATCGACTATTTTAGAAGATTGCACTGAACTACAGAGGAACGTTTAAGCTGCACGTATGTTCGATCGTTTCGCGTAACGCGCTGACTCTTATATTTTCTGTTTCTCTTTCATTTACGAGTTGACCTACTCAAATTGCGAGCAGTTTAAGGCACGTTCTGTCGTTAAAATTAGCGCGACTAAAATAACATTTTAAAAAGTAGAATTGAATCTTTATATATTATAAATGTGCGCTGTAAAATTCATGGTTGAATAACAAATAAGACAAGGCGACGTATATATATATATATATATATATATATATATATATATATATTCTAACTTTTTTTAATAATCAACGTCCGATTTCTTTAAATTTAAATACTTATAAGTAAACAGTAATCAGAATTGTGAATAATTATAAATAGCTAAAATTAGTCGCATTTATATTTAAGAACACAATTTAAGATTTATTATTATTCATTCGAGATATTATTATTATTATTAATTACAATTTTATTACATTTTAACTTTATGTAAAAACACCGTTATTGGTTATATGCTATTTTTGCTTAGCTATTCGGAATTTTATCATAAAAAATACTGAATTAATTAATGCTATTATTAGAATTAGATTATAAGTCATAAATATTAAGGCTTATTAAAGCTTCAGAATATATTTTATCCTTGGTTCTTATGAAAACACTACATTATGTATAAGTAATTGTTTAACCAAGAACTTGTAACGAAGCAAGTACTTTTGATTATAAATTTTGAATTTAATCTTAAATTCAGTATTTGTAATTAAATGACTCATCTTTTAAAGAAAATTGTAAGGTGCAGCAATTATTATTTTTGTAAAGTATTATAATTTTATATATTATAAAAAATAATGTTTTTTTCAATATGCATGCTTAAACAAAACTATACACGTTTACCTTATCAACGTACAACAAAGTGTAAAAGCATGTTTACAGTTATGTATACTTCGCTCTCCATTAAAAAGCTGTAAAATAAGAAGACCACGTAAAGCATCTGTACGTTATCGTTGAGTAAAGACCCCCTGTAAACTTGAATAAAGAATTCCAGCCCGTTCCCTCGCAAATGAACTCGCGCTTTCTTCCCCCTTCCCACTTTATTCTTAATGATATCTGAACACAGGTAATGTGGTCATACCAGCAAACAATAATTTACATGTGGAAGGCTAGAAACAGCAATTGTTCAATGTTTATGAGTTATAGAGTATGATCGCGAAAAGTGCGCATGCGTGTACTTTTCTACGGATATCTGCGTTTATTAGCAGTACAGTGTTTCAGTAGCTTTCTTCTTTCACCTATGCGTTTGCAAAATTGCACCGGTTAACGGCTGGATTTTGCGCTTAACAATTTTTACTCGCGTGTAAAACTTTTATTACAGAAATATTCTTTGTTACTTCATGAAGAACTTTTTCATGAAGGATTTTCTCTAGTTGAATTAATGTGTTGATCCTGATCTCTATGAAAATTGTATACAGGGATATAAAATACATCGCCAAAAGACGAAATGAAAGGAATTTCAGATAAATATTGTAATGTATATGCAATACAAAAATAATGCGATAAGCAAAATTTCATGTTGCCTTGCACACGAATAGTGCCAGTAATATTAAATGGAATCCTGAAATTGCTGGTAAAGCCATTGGAATTCAATTTGTATTTTACAAGAATTTAAGAGTAACAATGATCTGTTTGCAGATTCTAAAAAGTAAATTTATTGCCCAATCTTAATCAGATAATTTTTTCAAAGGCAAAGAGAATAAACATTTTTAGCGTTACTCATTTTAAAACCTCTAATTTTATCTAATATCATCAATATTTTTTACAAAAATTTGCCCGTCGTGCATCGCAATTATAAAATGCAATATTTTCTATAGAGAACTAAAACTAAAAGGCCAAATTTAAAATTATTAAGGCTTAGGAACTATCTAGTGCATTAAATTACATATAAGAATTTGCATATTGCACATTAAAGAACTAGAGCTTTTTACGTATCGTTCCTTACTCGTTATACTGCGATACTGTTGCCTTTTAAATCTTAGTCTATTAAAATATTAACAAGATTTAACAAATGGACGCCCATTTTTCTTAATCTAATTATAAAATCATTTATATTTCTTGAAATGTACATGTATACACGCTTTAATTACAACGGAAAGTTGCGATAATACATGTCTAATGAACACTCACAGTCAGCGCAACAGCGACTAATTATTTTTTCTTTTCTCCACATCGTTACGTACCTAAATCACAATTATCCAGCGCACAAATGAAATATTCAACCACGTCTGCATCTAGTCTATTGAAAAACATTAAAAGCACACTTATTGCTACGATTGCTACGATCTTCTCGACGTTTTTCCTAAAAATTAAGGAGCTTTTGCGTGTGCACGCTTAACGAAAAAGAAGTGATGTAGAGAGTACAAGCAGAAATCTATTTATGAACGATTATACCTTGCATTAGGCAGGCAATAAATATTGCACTTTAGCTTTTGTGGGCTTTGTACACGAGGCCGATTTATACAACAGCGTGTGCGCCTGTTTTCACAAGAAAATCCTAACAAGGATCAATGATAAAGCCGCGCGTATCATACGATCGCTGATTATCTGAGCGCGTCCTAGGTACGCTGCTGCTTATATTACATGCTTTATATTGCTCGCACACGCGGCGAGCGCAAATTCAGATTAGAAATTTGAACACACTGCCTTGAGTCCGTCTCCTAATATAAATGATTACGCGAGTAATGTATTAGATGAAATTGTCAATAGATACGGAAATCTTTTCCACTTTGTTTTTATACCAGAATGATTAATTATTAATTTTCGATGATTAGTTCTGCTGCAAGCAATAAAAAATGACGATGATCTCGCAAAAATATTAAAATTGAATGACTTTTGATAGTTTTCCCTCGGCTCAGTTACAATTTAAATGAAAGTTTGTCTGTATTGGTAATTAAAATCAGGATTATTTGTAAATATAGCGAAAACGCGATTGCACGTAGATAAATAAATTTTATAAATATTGACACGGTATTGACGAGATGAAATTATATTAAAGTAAGCGGAATGCTGCTCATAGAATGATTGAAAAGTAACCGGTATTCAATTCTATAAAAATATAATTGGAATAAAATAATTGCATTATCAACATTGAAGAACTTACTCTCATTTCAATGTCATTTTTTAATGAAATTATTTTATTTTTTTTTAACAACAGACTTTTTATTAAAGAATAATAAAGAAAATGGATCTTGAAAAAATTGGGTTAACACAAAAATGTCGTCTAATATAAGGTTCATTTTAATAAAAATTTGCATTTTTTACGCAAAACAATTAACAATTTCTCTTATTTCAAATCGATTTCAAAAACGTTTATTCGAGTTAATTGATAAGTTTGTTGAATAAAAAGGTCCTTTTACTTTTCTCAAAGGAAGTAATTTCGAATAAAATAACACGACTGCAGAACAATCTTTTAAAGATGAAAATATACTTATTGTTGAATAGAATTCCTTTGAGAGTAATTAAAATCTTCTGGTAGAAGTAAAATTTAAAGAAAAAACTGAAAATTTTTACATTTCAAAAAACTCACTGGCTATATTAATATTACTGTTTTTGATCTTTTAAATATTTTCTGATTGTCGAGTTAGAAAGAATTTTAATAAAATAATATTTGCTCCATTCCCTAACATTTGATCAAAACTATATTGCAAAAAATATTATGTTTTCTAAACCGGATTTCATTAATTTTTCTATTAAAGTAATCGATTTATGCATCAGGAAATTTTTTAATTTTGTGTTTTCAAATTCTAACACAATCACACGTCTTTAAATTTCACCTAAAAAGTAATGTTGAGGTAACTTAACAACTTTCATCGGAAAATATCTGTTTATACTTTTACAGAGGCGTACGCGATCGCTAATAAAATAAATCGTTTTAAAACGTTGATAAAATAAGAAGAAAAAACGCAAGGTGCTTATTGGCTGTTTATAACCACGGCTATTATAGTCATACCGACCATTGTTCACTGCAGTCACGGCGGCTTACATGTACATTTCGTTCGTGAGATAAAGTCGCGATCGATTCGTTGCACGCCTCTATTATTTCACTCAGGTGCAGGCTGTACGCAAAGGAAAGTTTGTGCTCGTATGTACGCGTATGCACTTCACTACTTTCCGTCTCTCTTGCTCCTTTTATCTTTCTCTGCGACGCCAGAGATTTGTGGATTTGCATTTTCCATGCGATCAAATCACTTTTGCGCGTCGAATTATGTTACATTAACGACAAAATCTCGATATCCCCGACTGATTTTTTCTTCTCATGCTCGACATTATAATCGTTACTTTAGTCAAGGTTCATACATGTTTAACGTTCGTAAATGCCCTGCACATGCAAATATTTCATGTTTGCTAATTAAAGATTCCGCACGATGCGTTTGAAGGATGGTAGGTATGAATGACGCGAAACAGTAAATAAAACAAGTTAAATGTAAACTTATATATGTCGTAGCAATTTTTTATTTTGTCATATGTACAACTAATTATCTTTTAAGTTAATCATATGATTGAATTTTCTTTCATTTTTTATTATTAATATGACAGTAATTTTAAAAAATTATATTATTAAATTAAACATTAAAAATTAGTATAAAGTATTAATTTCATCTTCTTAATTTTTCTACTATTTTCTAATTATCCGGTACGAAAGAGTTTCTCTGATATAAAATATGTTTGGTATATTTATCATTGAGAAATTCTTAAAACAATACAAATTGGTTTCGTATCGTAGAAATACACTCAAACATCACTGAGAAAATACATAAATAATATACGTGTAATAGCACTGTAAAATAAAAACTGACTTGTAAAATTAAAAATATGAAATTTTATCGGGAATTATAAATATGAATGAAATTTGAACGTTAACAGCCTGGAGTGTAAATAATCCTTATAAAATCTCATTACAATTTCTTTGAATTTTAACTTTGTACGTATCGTCTAAAAATCTTATTATACATGAAAAATTACCACTTGTCTTTTTTCTATTTATCGTGATCCATGACATCCTATATTTGTAAAAATTTAACTAGAAATTCAGTTATTATATTGAATCGACTATTGACATCTAAAGATCAGATAATTAATAAAAAAGCAGAGTAGGAAAATCATGACTTTGATGTTAAAGTAATTAACTAAAAATCATTTATATTTAAGTAGAATTTTTAATTATAAACACAAAAGTTAAGATCTTGGAGAAATTCTTTAACGTTTTATCTTTGTTTAGGTGATGTTTTATAATCAAACATTCTAATTTGATATCTTAATAAATGATAAACGAACATTCCCAAGTCCTGTTCTCTCTAAACTATCCAAGTCTATTTTCCACAAGAGCGATAATGAATGATCGGCTAACTAATAGACATTCCATAGAAATTTTTTAACCTCGTAATCTAATACTTCGTAGTCCATGATATAATAAAACTTTAATACTTAATAACTTCCGTATATCTATCTTGTCATATTTAAACAGAAAAAATTACAATTAAAATAATGTATTTTGCATTTATTATGTAATCTATCCAGAAAATTATCGTGCGTTGTAACGGTTTTTGCAATATCTGATTATTAACTGTTACATCTCTCAATTAACTGTCAGGAAATCATCGCTATTGTTAAACAAAACGAGAGTAAAGCTGTTTTGGACAGTTTTTTTCACGCACTTTAGTGTCTTCTATATCTGTCAGTTTTCAAACAACCGTGTACATACGCTTGATTATATAGATACGTCATCATCGTCATTTGAGCTGCGCATACCTGTAGCGCTCGGCCGAAATAATTCAAGTTTTATGTTCAATATACGCATGTGTACAGAATGCGTTGATTGAGGGTCGAAAGCTTATAAATATTAATCGATGCTTTGCGGTTGGATCATGTGTAGCTCATCGGGTGTGAGATATAATTCATGCCTGCCTACTTTCCACGATGATTTGTTGGTCAAATTCAAATTTTAGTACAAACGATCTATATGATGATGAAATTTTAAAAACCAATTTCATATAAATAGTATTGTAGTATTTTTATTAAATGCGGAAAATACCGTTAAATGTAGGATAAATTTTTTTTATAATTTTTTAATTAAAACATTTTATAAATAATTACTGAATTTGTAATCAAACGTAAATATGCATTCATTATTAACCAATTCGTATTTGGTATTAATGGATTTAATGCGAATTTGTAATAATAATTTTAAGCGATAAACTATTTAACATGCAACGTATTTTTATATTGAAATAAAATTGGAAATAAGTAGCCAAGTACAAATATTGATGAGAGACTGGTTATTGTAATCCAATTATAATAGCTCGTTTTTTTTTAATATTCTTTTCAATGTATCTTATTTTTAATACTTATACGTTTTTGACATATGAATAAAATTATACTTGATATTTAAATCTGTTCAATTAATCTTTAGCTTATTACAATCACGTTGATATTTTACTTTACTTGCTTATCTGCTTTGTATCAGGTTCATAAAACTGGAACATAATTGATATTGCTGAAATCATAATTGTTTTAATAGAAAACATAGTACTTTTATACATATTATTCAGTTATTAATAAAAGTAAAAGTATAAACAGATAATTACATTATTGGAAACTGTTACTTAGTCGGAAAATAATTAATTTTAAAATATGAAACATAAGTGATTCAAAAATATAGGTTATAACGATAAACTAAATAAAATAATGAAAATTTGTTCATCGAAAATATATGATTATGAATTACAGATTGATTGATCTGTAATTTTCATATTAAAGCGATTGTGCCAATCTAGATTTTTGAAGTTCTTGACTAAGAGACTTAAGAATTACTTTGAACATATGAAAAATAATGAAAATGCACGTATAGAAAAGAATTTTGTATTCCTTATGTTTCATTATAAGATTATAAAGAATGTACGATGCCTCGTTTCACTGTATAAATATTGAACAGGCAAATTTATATTTTCATGTACATGTCAGCAAATATATAATTCGAATAATATCTTATTCTGTCGACTGCAAAATGCTGTTAGTAGATTGACCAGTGATACATAGTGTGCATAACTTACGAACTATGAATTTCAGCCACTTGAGATTTGTAATTTTGAAAAAATTATACACATTGATACATCGGCGAAAGTAATTCATAATCAGATTAACCTAGAATATAATTGGGATTTTAATAGAACTATTATTACATTGTAAGAATGACTGTACCACTTTGTAAAGACTTCTATTACACGAGTTTAACCAACTTGACTAAGCAATAAATAAAAAATGGATTAAATATCTTTCAAAAATTAGCTTACGAATTGAAATAAAATTAATTAATTAAACCATACAAGGTCAGAATAACAAGAGTTCTACAAATAATTTAATGTTTGAATTCAATGCAAAAGAAACGTGGATAGAAAAAAGTACGAAAAGATGAGATTTAATTTAGGTAGTTGTTTTATTATTTTGAGTAATCACGTGGCTTAATATTTAATTAAGTTTAATACAGTGATCAAATTATTAGATTATCGAAGCGGTATCATAAAAATCCAAGCTGTTGAAACAAAATATGTAAAAAGCTTTCACCGCTTTTTTGGCATAATGTTACCTGAATATTTATTTTTCAAAAAGACTGAAGAAGATACTTATTTTTTATCGAGCTCAATGATTTTATTGTGAAAATCAATATCGTTATCGCGAAGTAGAATCGAATGTATAGGTGCATACAAACTGTAAACATTTAGCTACTTGCTTGCTTCAATCGATCTTTGATGTTAACATCCCTGATAAATCTACCTTCTCATACTACAGATAATCGCAACTTTATTAGAAAACCCCGTCTGGTTGATATTCACGGATCCTTAATCAATGTATGTATATTTATTTATAAGAACAAGTCGATTTCTCTCTCTCTCTCTCTCTCTCTCTCTCTCTCTCTCTCTCTCTCAGGTGTGGCTTATCTCGTCAACCGTAGGCAAACCCACGTCTTTCGTAAAATACCTCTGGTTTTTCGCGTCGATAGGCGATCCACGCCGAGTACATGGCGCGTGTCGCGACGGCCCCGCTTATCACTATTTGAATTATTTCTGGCCTACGCACACGGTTAAACTTCGCCTGCTTCACATACTATGCGTTCACGGAGGCGCACTGCGCCTGGTAAGGACAAGGCGCAGGCTTGCGATCCTGTTTGATCACGCCAAATATGCGGCGTTAATTCATCGCATTACAAAGTTTTCAATTTCAGAACTGTATTTGATACTACAACAATGTAATTTTTAATTAGAAAATCAGAAGAACAATTTCAATTTTAGCCTTTTTTATAAAAATTATATGTCCGGAGCGTTGAAAAGGTTTGGAAACAAATTAAGCAATGAATTTGTTAAAAGGTGCAAATGTTATTAATTTTATGCGTTTGTGACAATTGCGCTTTGTTTGAACAGTAAATGAGTTGTAAGTATAGGCATTAACTAAACGATGTAATGATTGAAACGTTTACTGAATACCATTATATAAATACATTACTGCAGTTGTATTTACAATCTCATTATGTGTATATAATTAGTTATATCTATGGTCTTTATTAAATTTCAATTATATTCAATAGCACACAATTACAATTACTAAGGTAATTACTAGGCATAATACTAAGGCAATACTAGCTCGTAGCGTGGTTGGAAGAGAAATTGATGCAGAATTTTTATAAAGGGAAACGTATTTAATAATGTTAGTTTATACACTGCAATAAATGAAAAAGGTCTCCGATCACATTTTTTAAAATCATTTCCGAAAGATTCTACATAAATAAAATATTTATATTTCTGCTTATTTTAATAAAACGCACTGCCATGCACTGCCAATATTTTCTACTCTAATAAAAATACGTATTCTATAAAAATTCTAGAAAACATAAACTTATTAGAAATATGGTGAGGTTAGGATTACGCAAAAAATAAATTTAAAGATTTCAATTTATAATTTACTTGGAACACGTAAATAATTCACTAATAAAAAGAATTAGCTATATAATTTTTTATTTAGAAAGTGTCGATTTCAATACTGTTAAGGTAAATTCATCCTTGGAACAATCAATGCATATTAAAAATAATATGATTTACGAAATATAGTAATGTGGAGAGTTACAGAGTATTGCTCGTGCTTACGAATTTATTACTTAAAAACTAAAAGTAACAAAGCAAACGGCCCAGAGTGTACGTACATTCACCTCCTTAATTGGAACGCTTACATCGCAATAAATATTGTCCTCAGTTTGCATTACGAAAAAGTCGTGGAAGTCTCGCGATCGTCAGCTGTGTACGGGACGTTTGCTCGCTGGGCAGGAAATGATCTGTTTGAATGCGGACACTCGCGTAAGTGTTGCCGAGTTATTGTAGCCCATTACCCGAGCATACTTTTCTTCGTGCGTCCATCGCGACATCAATGTCGTTTTATGCACGAGTCAAAGGCTGATTTGATTGCCTGCGCACCTCGGCAAGCTGACTTCGTTTATACCAAGATAGTCGGGTGTCCTTCCGCGACTCTTCAAGAGTAGTTCCTCTTGAAGATTCCTCTATTTGGTCTAATGAGATTTTTTTCGATTTTGCTCGAACCAATTATTCGATGAGCTTTCTTCCGTAGCTTTAAGACGTCCAATCAGCTAAATGCGTATAACAAAATTTATTCAAAACAAGCAAAGATTTTGAACTTTAAGAAATCTTCGTTTGATGAAAAAGTAGAAGAACTAGGCGAAAAAGTGTTTATGAGAATTTATGATTTTACTAACAGGACTAGGAGAGTACAGAGTTATGTTAAAGTGGTAAACGCACAATAAACGAGAATCCTTCAGAGTTTCGATTATTTATTACAGCAATTTATTATACTTGTAGTAATGTTTTAATATTTTAATCTTTCGAGTATCGTGTATCGTATTTTACACTTAAGCGAAATTGAATAATGTTATCGTCTTCCGAAAGAACAATATACAAACTTGGATTTAAAAACTTCCAACCGAGGATACGAGTATTCATCGTAAATTAAAAGAGCATTATGCAAAAGTATCCGAAGCTGGTCGCGTTCATTCTGGTATCGTCATTGAAAAATCAAGTCGGAAGAAACTTTTGCTACAAAGCTATTTTTATTGCGTCTCGATCGCAGCAATTCGAAGTTTCGTTTATTCGATCTTTTCTCGTCTACAACCTTAGCGCTGTAACTCGCCAAAATTATGGAGCACCGATCTTTCAGCGTCGAATTTTCCTATGCAAAACCAAATTCCCCACTGTCGCGACATTCTCCGACACATTCGGTTAAGCGTAGGCTCGAGACGAGGCGAGCCGGTCTCCCTCCACCGAATGAAGGCCGTGCGAAAAAAATTGAAGAAACGAAAAAAAGGTCCTCGGACCTCCCCAGTACGCGCGCCTTCGCCAGCAGGTAGCAAATGTGAGCGATCGAGTCATTAATTAGTTGGAGCAGCGCCGCTCAGTCGCGTCACGTCACGCGCCCTATACTCCCGTATAATTCCGCTTTGTGATAATAATTATATTGGCGCAGCAATGCACACCTTTTATTTATGTGTGTAAGTGCGCGTCTGAGCGTGCGTGTTTACGCGCGCGTGCGCCCACGTAGGCGCCGTTTATGCTTGACTGCTCGTTGTTCCTCGCCGCCCCTCTGAGTCTTGCTTGACTGACTATGGCTGTGAGCAGTCGTCGATCGGAAAATGGAGAGGAGAGAAAGAGAGAGCGACAGAGAGAGAGAGAGAGAGAGAGAGGAGAGGAGAGAGAGAGAGAGAGGAAGAAAAATATGCGTGCATTGCGCGTGAGCTTGTTTCGCTGCTGGCGATAACGAGTAGCGCGAACTGCTTGAAAAATAAGACGAATTTATGTATATGCGAGAGACTGCTGCACAAGTCGAAAGACGAGGGGCTAAACGCGCGCTCGCAATGTGACAATTCGTATCGTCAATATTGAGTTAGATATGTAACGACTTTGCCGGGTTGACGCGGGTAAAATGATTAGTCACGACTCGCGAGACACTTTTTTCACCGTTTGAGAGATAACAATGTTGTGCTCGTCAGGTTACATATTTTATAGATGTCTAGGATTTATTTATTGTTAATTTTTGTGTATAATATGCTACAATGACGTCGGACATATTCCAGTGAATGTAAGAAGTACATGCATAATGTACGAACTGGAGGAATTAATCATCCGTCAAATAGGGAAACTGTTTTAGCATATCAACACCTTTTAAGCGATTCTGTTTGCAATTTGTTTTGCTAAATTTGTTTGCGCGATACTTGACCATAAAATATAAATCTTTTATGTTTAAACCTTTCAATTTAAAACGGAAATGACCTTTGGTCACCGATATTTATGGATACAATATTTTGGAAATAGGTTGCCTAATTAATCTCTGTACGACGAAAAGATGAATATGACCTAAATAAATGTCGATGCAAGGGTCCGTGAGTGCAAATGAAATAATCTGTCTATTTGACTTTGCAGAATTGAAATTGGAATTATTTATTGTTCGAAATGGTAATTAATTAGTATCGATTATTATGTAATTCGAAAAAAATTTGAAATAGACTAGAATAACTAAATTCGTAAAAATTCAATCATTTAATTATTTCTGCTGCAGTAAAATTAAATGTACAACATACACACAAAAAATTCTAGCAAGCCTATGTCAAAATTATAAGATACGAACCGCCTCCTTATACGACTTTTCGAAACAGTATTTATTTATAGTTGGTAGGTTACATAATTAAATAAAGTTGTAACGGCGATAAATAGCTTTCTCTCGTTTTATCTCTTTTATTTCTAATAATTTATTATAATTTATATCGAGAGTGGAATTAAATTTAGTGCACCCGATAGATTTTGGCGGTTATGCAGCGTGGAATCACTACCGAAGACATAAAATTCGAGCCTTTTTATATTCCCTCCACAAAATCAGCGGCATTAAGCAATAACGCGAGATTATTACTATTCCTTTCACGAAATAAGATAAGGTATTCAATCTCTGAAAGTACACGAATTCATTGAATATGTACAAGGGTCTAACATCGACAACAGACAACGAGCGCGTGCATGAAAAGAAACGACACTTGTAAGCACCGATGCTCTACTGCACTTCTGATTCACGTATGCAATTACGATAACCATTTTCCAATCGAATGTTAGAGCTCGTGTAGCTGTGGGTGAATAACAGGGAAAAAAGGACGAAAACCAATACTATGCACAAGAAAACTAAGCAATCGAATTACCGACGCAAGTCGTTCCCTTAACGATGCTGTAATTTATGTATAGAGCAAGTGCCAATGTACCGACGTTTCCCGTCTCAGCTCTTCGATCTCTCAATCCTCAAACTCATCGAATCCTTCGTTTTTTTACCGCCTTCGACTTGAATTTTTTCCTTTTCTGGAACGCGAGAATCAGGAAGAACTCCGTCTAAATGCGTGACATTTTACTTTTCTACGCGTGAACTCGTATCTTGCTGCGTTTATGAGTTTTGAAGTTGTCGCAGTAAGAATTTGCCATTATGCTCGAGGGGTATAAAATGACGCGTATGTATTGATTGAGTGATAGAGGAAAGAATTTTAATCTTAATTTTCGTTCGCTACTTATCTCAATTGCATTCACATTGGCACCGAGTGGAAGCGAGCTGAAGCAAAATAACTTGGTGTAAAAACGGTTTTTATTTGTGCACATTAAGGGACTATACTTAGATTTATAGAAGTTAACTCATCGTTTTAAGCATTCATATTATTGTTTCTTTTTATTTTGACTTATCATCACGGGTAGTGTGAATCTAAATCGGGTTTTAACCCTAAGATAAAAGCTATCTTTATATTTAATAACGCGATGAACTGTTTATGCTCGTATTCTCAGTTTCGTGATATTTTTAAACAAAAGTTCATAAACGTTATTTTACGCTTGGTACACTTCGCATTAAAAATACAATATCTGTAGATGCTATATCCTTTATAGCCGTAGCTAATTTGCGAAAAATACGAGTACGTTTATGCGGAATCCATAAATTTTTAAACTACTGATTTTGATCAACTCGAGTAATGCAAAGAACTCTAGGATAATTATACAATAACGTGCACGAGAATGTGAACTATAGAAATGTGCAATAATTAAAGGATATTGAGATTTTAATGTTAAATTTCTGTTTGCAGAGATAATCTTTACCGTTTGACTCTGACCACGCTGACACCGATAGAACATGCCTTGTGGCCCGCAGCCAAAGATAAAACCACCTCGTGTCAGGACAAAGGACAGAGCGTCGAAGACTGCCACAATTATATCAAAGTTTTACTCAGTAACGGCAAAAGCCTGTTCACTTGCGGTACAAATGCCTTCAGTCCCAAATGCTCCTGGAGAGAGGTTTGTTTTATTCGCCATTGTTACATTGTTCCCAGTAAGTTTTTTCAAAGAATGTCCTAGGAACTGCTTACCGTTATGTTTATTTTATGCGTACATCATTTTCTACGAAATAACTATGCGTTAATTGAAGAAAATACATCTACGAACGGCATACTTTAAGTTGAAAAAATAAGGTTTATCTTTATTTTTGAAAGAGAAGTTTTTATCATAATAAAATATTAACGCGAATGATTAGTTCCTATTTCTTAAAAAAATCTTTGATTTACTCCTGATTTGGTATTTAAAACCTAAGCAAACTTGAATGTGATGAATCAGTGTGAAACGTTACACTCCCTTTAATACATTCGGGAGAAAATCTTAGATAATCTAGAATTTAAGTTTACGTAGGTTGTTGTGAAAAAACCTTACTTAATACCTACAATATATCCGTTATCAAAGCAAATAAAAGCCCAAAGCTTTGCACTACAAGAGCACTATGTCGATGTTTACTCGTCACAAGAGTACCAATATTTGTTGACAAAATAAATGATAAAACGTATAAAACGCATTTTTCTTTGAAAAAAAATGTAGATCGAGAATATCAACAGTGTGACTAGTTGGATATCCGGAGTGGCAATGTGTCCTTACTCACCGCACTCGAACGTCACCGCGCTGTTGGCCCGTGGACAGTCTGGCGGACTTTTTGCAGGCACACCAACCGACTTCTCCGGCGCCGACACAGCGATCTATCGAACTCTGGCCTCACCGAACTTGAGGACGAGGCAATATGACTCCAAGTAAGTGTCTCGCTCTAATAAATCTCTCGACCATACGAATGTGTGGCCTTGCGAGACATTTGATAACTTTTGTGTTTGCATTTATTTTTCCAAATTACTATGGATTAAATTTTTGCTTTCCAGATGGTTGAACGATCCCCAATTTGTCGGCAGCTTTGAAACCGATGACTATGTCTATTTCCTTTTTAGGGAATCAGCGGTGGAATACATCAATTGCGGAAAGGTATCCGTCAGCTTTTCGATTGTATGGCTTGACGAATGTATCGTTATTGATTATTTAGTCGGAACTTATTTTGAAAAACATTTAAAGCAAAGAGGATGCTAAGATATGAAATTTAAAGAACGCGATACATAGTTGAAAAGAATATTGAAATTTTGATATCTTTTAGCTGTGTAAGCGTTATTATGAAAATTTTTCAGTATTTCAGCCTTATATTGCGATTACGGAAAGTTTAATAGACGCTTTCAGGATGCTTATTATCCAAGTAACGTTTTAATATAAATCATAAAATGTGAAATATTTATTGTAAATTTTCAATATCACGAAACCATGAGCGCGCGTCGCGAGACGCGTAAAATTATAATTGCCAAATGCCGGTAAAACGTTATCGCAATGTATCAATGTACGCATGCATTTGTTGAAACTTGTCCCTTCGTAGTTAAATGAGATGCAATAATTAAATGGGATTCTTTGCGTATCAAAAACAAAAATTGAAAAATAATTGAATTTCACGTGCCACTGAAAGTTGAAACTCTTCTTTCAGAGAATTTACTCGAGAATTGCACGAGTCTGCAAATATGACCCGGGCAGTCCGATGCTTATGAAGGATACTTGGACGACTTTCAGTAAAGCTCGCTTAAATTGTTCGCTTCCTGGGGAATTCCCATTTTATTACGATGAGATCCAGGGGGCCGCCTATCAACCAGAAGAGGGCCTCGTCTATGCTACGTTTACCACACCGAGGTACGATATTTATTCGCTTATTCCAGACGGCTTAGATTGCTGATTTAATCGTAATCTGATAGTAGATTAAATCATATTTTATCCTTTTAATGCTGACATGAAAATGATACTTCGAAGGACTAGCGGCAACATGTGCATAATTGTTATAGTTTATGTAATAGTATATGCTTGTAGCTAAAGAGAATTCGGAATAATATCGTATGCAATTATTAAACTATCAACTCGGATAAAAGCGTCGAAAAAATTGTCGCCTGTATTTTCGCGTTTGCATTATTCTATCATATATTAGGACAAAATTCGATAATGAAGTTTTAAAAGCTTATTTATGAAGAGGAAAATTGCTTAATTAAGGACCTCTTGTTTTATATTTGATACATTTTACGAATTGGTTTCTTAGCTATTTAATATTATACACAAAGTTTATGCAAATTTTCGTGCTAAATTGCGCAACGCATTTCTGAAATCTTAAATAATTTTTAAATATTTCGTCCGAGCGCATTAGCATACACAAAATTATTGGAAATATAAACTGCATTATGCGAGGTATTACACAAGCTATTATATCAATTAATCTACCGTTGTGCGCTCGCAATAGTGGATCTTAAGCGATGGAAGCTACGAATACGAATCAGAATTATTACGAGTAGCATAGTCGACTAAAACGAATAACAACGGCTTTTAATAATATTTAGCGATATTTTAGGGCAACATAAAGCGACTTTACAGCAAATACCCGCTCAAAATATCTTGACATATCGCTGAATAAAATCGCAAAGTTGTCCTCTTATCACCGCAACACGTTTATCATCCACCTTATTTTATGATTTTTGCCGCTTCGACAGCACCGATAGCGATAAAAAAGCATAAAACTTTTCATATTAACCTTGCAGCGAATTCACGGAATAAAATGTCCTTGTACGTTATAGAATAATTTGCACGAAAGCGATTTTTCTATCTAGCCGTGAAATACTTTACGGTTTTTCATAGTCACAAAAAAGTTAACAAATCCATCGTAAAGTTCGAGAGTCCGCGAGTGTCTGCATTATCGTCTTCCTTTAAACTCTTAACACCCGACGCCTCGTAAGTAAGTAAATAAGGGGACTCATTTTGAAATGTCGACAGCAACGCGATTGCGGGATCGGCGATCTGCGCGTTCAACATGTCAGCTATCGCTGCGGCATTCGACGGCCCGTTCAAGCACCAGGAGAACTCAGGCGCCGCTTGGGAGAGAAAGCCGGTCGCGCATAATCAGCAGAAGTGTGGCCCGGCCAGCAGCACCGGCTCGCGCCAGCTCACCGACAATCAGCGATACCAGCTGATGGACGAGGCCGTCCAGAGCGCCACTCCGAGGCCCCTACACACGGCCACCCTCGAGCGGTACGTATTGCGCACATTTGTAATTCCGATTTCATGTTCAACCTATGATCGATAGCTTTCCATTCCGCGCTACGGCGCTACGGCAACCTTTTACTCCTACGTTTCACTTGTTTGTATTCGCGGGTTTTTCCTCTCTAGAAAATCTCCCGAGTCGACCATTGATTCCTCGTCTCTTCTTTCGCGTTCGTTTCAAAAGCTCGTTTCAGAAGATTAAGCGCACCGTAATAGACGAGCAGCAAGGATATTTTACTTTGACGAGATAATGAGCTTTCGCAAACGAAGGAATCTGTGACAAGATTTAATTCGCGTATACTGCGAACTTGTTGAGCTGCTCTACTCTGTGCAAAAATTTTGCACAGCTTTATTATTTAATTCTTCACGATTAGGCAGAGGATTAAAGGTTTTCACGTGAAAAGCCTAGTGCACTGATTTGAAAGTTTGCGTTAGACAATACGTTATTGTTCAATGGTGAATAATTCACATCTTTCTGAATTGCAACTAATCAAGCGAGAGACAGTCTAATTGTGTAGCAATATTACGGGTTGATATTCGAAAACTTTTTTCATTTAGAGATGTTCCATGTAAACTGTAATCAAATATATCACAAAGACAATACCTTCAAAATTCCTATGAAATAAACGCTAAATTGAGATTGTCGACAAGCAAAATTAATACTTTCAATATTTCATTTGATTCAAACAATAATACGAATTCAAAATAATCGGGTTCGGTTAACTGTATACGATAAAAAATTTCAATTTTTTTGCAACTGTATTATTCGTTTCGTTAAATTTTTTTATTAAGGAAAGTATACAACATTCATGTTAAATATCGTGATTTTTCGTTTGAGCAAATTGAAACTTATTCGAATGTTCGTATAAATAACATCAGAGCTGCGGCAGTAATTTGTCAAGTAGATAAGCTAGATAAGATATCGTGTTACTTTCTTATATTTTAGCCCTTAATCAAATACATTAATCTTGATTTAACATGATATTTAGTGTCGGTTCGAAATTAAAATTCTTGTTAATTTTTCTTTCTTAGTCCCACACAGTTATAGATACACGATAGCGTGTGCATATGAACTACTTGTTGTTTTAGTTGTTTGTGTATTAGAGCCGGAAACTTATAAATATTATATTAAAAATTATACAACTTTATTTTGGGAATTTATAATCATTGAACGACTCTATTAAAAAATTGATACTTCGTGAATTTAATGACATGCGGCTGTTCGAAAATTACAGGTAATTGTTATTAAATGTCTGTCATAGTTCATCTGAATTAACCCTTGTGGCTTTAAAATAAAAGCATTCTGAAAATGATATTTTGTCGCAACTGATTGTTTTTCCCCTCACTATTGACGTACGCAGGTTCACGCATCTAGCAGTAGATGTGACGCCAACAAAAGTACATAAAGGCGTCGCTGTATTGTATGTTGCTACGACAGAGGGCCTGATAAAGAAAATATCGGTTCTACCCCGGACTCTGGAGACATGCATCGTCGAGATTTGGGGTCCACTTCCGTCCACACCGATAACCTTACAGTATTTAAAGGAGACAAAGAGTCTGTACGTGGGTATGCAGAGCGCCTTATTGAGGTGAGTTTTACTGTTTTCTTTTTTACACACTACGAATTGTTTAGTTCAGCACGAATCGTATTAAATTAAATTTATTTGCTGAATGTATCAATATTTATGAGCCGTACAAATAATGTTATCTCAGAATCAGTAATTAATAATTCACTGAAACTTCTTGTCAAATATTTAGCATTTATTTTAATATGTATAAGATATAATGTGTGTCGCCAATGTAGCATAGTGTTTAGAAGCTTTTCTTTTTTTCGTGAATATCTAAACAAATCTTCGGTTTTAAATGAAGAGTCTTATTTAAAGTCTGTGATTTATTAACTAAATGCTAAATAAAAATCGCGCGTAATTATTTATTAAATGCTAAGATTGTTTGTCTAAAATTGCGAATATTTTAGCAACCGTCTATTGATGTACGCCGCATTTCGTTTCAATCACATACGAGAAAGTTGACTAATTATACCGTTCTTTTCAATTCCACTGATATTTATTATAGTTTCTCTAAAATGAATGTTAATGCTTTTTCGTATTTTACGTGATTTGACACTCGTGTAATTTTACCAATCAGTTTAAATATACATTCTGCGATATTTCCGCCTTTTTATCTAAAGAATGTTTTAAAGACGGGATGCCGGAGGAATTCTTTTGCCAAGAGACAAACGAATACTGTTAATCGAACGTATGTGAATTCTATTGAGAACCATAAATATACTGTTTTGATTTAAACCAATTATAACAATCAAATAATTTATTACAATTTGTCTGAAATTAAATTTAGCTTGATAAAAACATTTATTTTCAGTTTATATGTGCACATACAATGCGTAAAGCAGTTTAATAAAGTCGATACTATCTGCGTATAATTGAAAAAAATTATTTTAATTAAACCCATAAAGTTATATAAATGAAGGATATGAACCGGCATACTTTTAAAAATAATATGTATTTATTAAAAAAACATAATTATTAGTATTGAGTACTTCGTTAAAAAAAAAAATGATAACAAAACTTAAGTACCTTATGTGCATTTTATGGATTGTAAAAACATTTTCATTTTTATTCTTTAAGGTTTTATATAATAAATATATGCAGAATTTATAAAATCTATAAAAGAATTTAATACTATTAGAAAAGATATCGATTTTCAAGAACATTTTATTTGTAAAAAATTTTGTTTTAAGATTAAAATTAAAATTTAAATTAAAAATACTAAAGGAAGATAAAGTGACCTTTTAAAAATAAATCTTAGACTCTAGCCTCGTTTAGAATCACAAATTTTGTAAAAGTATGGTTTTTTTAATTTAATTTCACTTAGACTTTTAAAAATTGTGTTTTTGTGTGATATTTTAAAGATTTTTTTTAAACATCAGAATTTTAGCGAAAAACGATTTACAAATTGTTACAGCTCGTGCTCAAGCTGCATATGAAAAACAACACCAAAAATAAAGCCGTGATAGAGTAAATGTTTTCACGCACGTGCTCAGATAATTTATTGTATGAAAGTATTTCACTTTACATATAAAATGCTAAATTTCGAAATCCACGTTTCATATTGTATTAAAACTTAATAGGTGGATGTTTAGGCTCTACATGCTTAGATATTCTTTGTTGATAAAATATTTTTTATTTCTTCGATGTATTTGATATACCAAAACATTAAAGAATGTAAAATTAAATAAAAAGGTGGGTATTCTAAGATTACTATTTTTTGCGTATTTACATGAATTAGGATACCGACTGTCCAGTGCTATCGACATCGTGACTCCCAATCTTGCCTTAATGCCCAAGAGCCGTACTGCGGTTGGGATGAACACTTGATGATGTGTCGACCAGCACCGGCCCAGACGCCTGACGGTTATCTCGTCACCCACTGGCAGCAAGATGCCACTAAGTGTCCGATCCTCACCGGTCCAGTTAATGGCGGTTGGAGTGCTTGGAGCTCTTGGCACACGTGCTTACACGAAACAACGCAGCCGTCTAGTGGACATCCCTCCAACTCAAGATCATCCGACGATCAAGTAAGTACATGGCTTCATATTTGTCCTTACTTATTACTAGTTATTATACTGAACTCAGTAAATCGTTTAAATTTTAAATACACGCTTCGTTTTCAGTATGATAAACTTAGTGAACAATTCGAACTCGTACTCTTTTTATTTGTTTTTTTATTTTACAGAAGGCGCATTTATTTTAAGTTAAAAAATTTTTTTATGCGTAGAATACAATATTATTTAAATTTTAATCCCACAAGAACGTCATTTACAAATGAATGGTATTGTTTAATACGCATATAAACTTTTTTTTCTTCCTTATCCGAGTAATCTTGTTTTATAATTTTGTGGCACTAAAATTATGTAAATTTGTTTGCAACTAAATAACGCGAAGGTATTTGCAAATCGCTGTTCATATAAAAGACATCAGGCTACAAAAGATTATATCAAGTATACACTGCATATACTTCAACTAAATAAAATAAAAACTCATTTGAGCGATCATTTTAGTGTTAATTTTAGTGCAGATAATAGTCAAGGGATCGTATTTCAGCTCATCAACAATTTCTTGATAACTTTTGACTAATAACAAGGCTTGCGAACTTGTTTGTAAGCTGAACTCTAATCGTAATCAAAACTTTAGCACCCTATTTGACATACAATATATACCCTTAGTCTTGACGTTTATTAGATTCTCTGGATGTTAATATCCTGCCCTTGCTATTAGAAATTGATTACTGTATATGAATAAAGTTTTATTTAACAAATATAGATATCGATTTGTGAGAAACATTGTATTCTACATTACGTAAATTAAGTTATTCAAAATAAAAAAGTTAATTATTTAGAAAGTATATTGATTTACTATTTGAGAAATTATTAGTATAATCGAGTCAATTAATACTGTATTAACAGTTAAAGCAATGTATATGTTATATTATGCATCAAGGATACCTAAAGATATATAGCAATTATTCTTAATGTTTTGTATAAATGATAAATATATGAACAATCATAAAAAGAAAATGAGCAAAATTGAAAATCATTTCTCTTTTATAGAACTCGGACACCTGTCAATGTCAAACACGCGAGTGCAACAATCCACCGGTACAAAATGGCGGCAAAGTCTGCACCGGCAGTCGTATGCGTGTCACCAACTGTACAACCCATGGTGGCTGGACCGCTTGGTCGGCTTGGTCGGCCTGCAGTCAAACCTGTGGTCAAGCTGTCAAGACGCGCAGACGTACTTGTACTAATCCCGCACCCAAGCATGGGGGGCGTGTATGCCTGGGTACCGACCACGAGGAGTACTTTTGCATCCAACAGCCGCCCTGTCCGAGTCCAGTTAAGCCGACAGGTCTGCTGCCACAGTGGGGTGCTTGGTCCAACTGGGGACCCTGGAATTCTTGCTCAAAGCCCTGTGGTGGAGGTAATGCTTAACAGATGGCATTTTTTTCATTATTTTTTTAAAAACCATAATTACTCGTTACGTTATAAGCATTTATTATTGAAAACTGGGTAATTCACTAAACGTAAATGTATTATTGTTTACCTGGAGTTTGTTATTTATAAAATATTGATGCGTCAATTATTTCCATAGATATATCTTATTATAAATAATCATTTCGCATCGTACATTTTAATATAATTATTTATTTTTAACATTCTAAGAGCTGATTACCAAACCACGGATTGTAAATGTGTAATGATCGGTATTAAAATATAATATTTAAAAAAACATACTGGAAAATTTACCAAAAATTAATATAAAAATTTTATTTTAAATTAAATTTCTAAAGTTTTTTCTTTTCTTTTTAGGTTTTAAAATACGAAAACGAACGTGCGAAAGTCAGTCGCGCAAAGATGGTTTGGTTGAATGTCCTGGATGCAATATGCAGGTAAAGAAATAATTTATAAAATATTTGTAATGATACTCCACTAAAAATCAAATTTCTCGTAAGTAAGATGTTACCACAACATTATTTTATGTGCATATACCTTATATAAAAAAATGTATAGCCCTATTACAAACAATTATAAAATGGTATTTTATTTTACATAAATCGGAGATTTCTATGGAAATACTTTTTCAGTACAATGGAATCACACCGTATAATATCAGATTTTTAGATATTAAGAACAACAATTTATTAAACGATAATTGGACACTCATAACTGAAACATTGGAAAAATAATAATTCAGTATAAAATTTTGTATTAGTTATGCGAATAAAAGCAACTAGTTGTTTTCGTAAAATTCCTTATAACGTCTGTAATATAATCCTCGTAACGATATAAAATTGAAATAACTGACTTTATTCGATGACTAAGTAAAAAATAAATAATTAAAATTAAACGCTCTAGCAAGTGAAAAGATAAATTACGAAAGTAATATTTCTCAGCATGAAATTTCAGATTTGAGTTAAAGAGTAATATTTATATAATCCATAATATATTGGAAAATAACAGGAACGGGGTGAATACTAAAAGCATATAATTTGTTAAGTTTTTATTATGTTAAAAATCACATTGAAATAAATTTACATTATTACGCAAAATAAAAATAAATAAATTTAATTATCGAAGTCTGTAATACATAAAATAAATTTTCTACAAAAATAATTATAATATATCATAATTTAATAAAGCACCTAAGTTTTAAAACGCAAAACGAAAATTTTCACACACAAAATAATAATTGAACAACCCAATGGAGTGCTGTTTATTTAAAATAAATCAGCTCTATGATATGCTTGATTTAATAAAATGTACAAAAGCAATACCTGAAAATACAAATTATCGCTATTAAAACGAATACAAAAGAGTTCTAAATAAAACTGAACTTTGAACTACCTTTAACTGAATTGAAGAAAACTCAAATTCAACATAAATTTAAGTCGTGTTAATCAACGAATTTTTGTTGATATTTTTCCTCTGTCTCCTGCAGATCGAGGAGTGCAATAGTCATTCGTGTCAAGAAACAAAGAAGTACTTTTCATCACCATGGTTGACCGGGTCGAACTTGACTGGTGGCAACGGACGTATCGAGAGGCGTTATCGATTCATCTGTCGCGCACAAACGGAGGACCCTTCGAGCGTGAAGGTACAGGCCAAGGAGGAGGAGCGCCACTGCCGTGGCGACGGTTCTTGCAGCAGGAGAAGCAATTCGATAAATATCGAATCCAGCCCAGATAACGGATGGGCCGATTGGTCGCCCTGTAGTCACCCCTGTGGCGGTGGCACGCAATACAAGGTTTGTTAATGGACACATCTTTTCGTCGATGAATTAGAGCCTATTTATTTACTTTTCAAATTTCTGGAAAACTATAATTTTCAATAACTCGTGAAGCGTCGCAACAGGTGTTAATCGTGCCTATCGGAATTCACGTACACAACCGCTGACTACGAAATGATCGAGATTTCAATCTTAAGCGCTTAATTCTATATATAAATAACAACCACGTAACTCTCTACTTTATTCAGATAAAACAGTGCGACTCAGTGTTGTGCGAAGGTCCGTTGACGGAGACCCGCGTTTGCAATACAAAGCCCTGCAGGGGATTAATCTTGCAACACGGTGAGCCCGAAACAGAGTCCGAAGGTCAGTGGTCATGCTGGGGTAACTGGAGCGAATGTTCGGTTACCTGTGGTTTTGGAGTTCGCACCCGCACTCGTGAGTGTCTTGGACCCGGCGAGTGCGTAGGACCGAGTCGCCTCCGAGAGTCCTGCGAAATGCAGAGCTGCGAGTTGTTCCGTGGCTGGGATTCCTGGACGTCCTGGGGCAGATGTAACGAGTACAAAGTTCAGTACCGAAGAAGGAAGTGTTTGGTGGCAGAGCCTAGCGCAGGCGACTGCTTAGGTCCTAACGAACATGTGAGGTTCTGTCTGGATGATGCTATGGAAAATGGTTAGTTTTATTATTTGTTGACGCTTCTGCAATTAATTACTCATTATCTAGTTTTTTAGAACACCCAAACTCGACGTTTAACATAATTTGTTACACCTCTATTTCTGGGGAATTTCATGTAATAAATTTCAGTCCGGGAAATTTTCATGTAATAAACTTTCCCTGATAAACTTGCATAGTTCGTGTGTAAAATAAATTTATTTTCATAATCAGTGGATAATAAAGAAAAGGCGATTATTGATCATATTATTTACTAGCACTTGCCATGATAGTTTATTAATTAGAAGTCTTGCTTAAGCTCAGTTTGTATAATATCAATATACAATTTTTCTCAAGAAAATTGATGTATAATTGAACTGCTTTGATTTTCTTTTTTATTATGAATATTGTCCAGTAAAACGGTTATAATAGCACGTCTGAACTTGAATATAATTAATAGCACTTCGTAAATTATTCCATGAGTACAGCTCGACTGTAGCAGATAAATCATTTGCAGAGTAGAGCATACTAGAAAACAAATTTCATAACTTATAAACTAAATCCTTTGTAAATTTGTAAAATGAATGAATTTTTTACTTAAATATGTAAATACATTCTATTATTAACTTTTGTATGTACTTATTTACGTATAAATATGTTAAGATATCGATATAAAATACATGATGATACGATATATTACAAAACTTTTTTATAACTAGGAGACACAAGTTTTAATTCAAAATTTTCTTAAAATCGAAACTGACGTTTTTTAAAAGTACTATAAGATACAAATTTAGAAATTTTATGTTTTACATAATATATATATATATATAATTTTTATTCATGAATATTAAGATTTCAAATTTCAGTTTTTAAATATTCAATCAAATATCGTTTTAAAATTTTAAATTACATAAAATCTTACAATTTATAATCATATAATCATACATAGTTTAAAACACGTTTTTTACAGTGTTTAAAATATATATATTTAAAGTCTACAGTTTCTTCAAATCAATTATTTATTTTATGAAAATTTTCTTTCCTTTAATAATCAATATGGAACAGTGGAAACATATTAACAAAAACAAGTATTTTCTAAATATTAATACATATTTTATCTACCCTTTTTATCTTTGTATCGATCAATTTAAAGTTCTTTTAATTTTTATTGACATTATCAGATAATTAATCTATTAAATTCCTACCTATACCCTTGTATTTCTCGTTATATTTAAATACGTCACCGATCTTCATTTTCATCTTAGTACATAAACCTTAATATATTAAATGAAGTATTCAATACCTCTATCTCACTATTATGTAATTTCCAATATAATATACGATCATAATCATATTGATAACTATGATGCAATAAATACAATAAATAATTTTATGCTTGTTTGTTCACTTTTGATAAATTTTTTTAAATTTTTAATTATAATTTTTAATTATCTCTACCGATCCACATCGTATGCATATTCAACTATATGCTATAATTAAATTTAAAAGAACCACTCTATTATTATTTTATTTAAACTCGGTGATGTATACTAAAACTAAATTTAATTCCCCAAATTTATTATCGTTAGTAAATTTACTGGAGTGAAATTAAAAAAATTAAAAACGTATTTAATATAAATACATATTTTGAAGGATATATAAAATTTAATTATAAATTCAATTAACTATATACATGAACATATAAATTTTATGCGCTTCCACATATTAATGCATATATAAATATATGCATGCATATATGTACATATTCGTATAGGGTATTGATGTAAGGATTTTATAAAGAAGAGAAAATATACAGTAAAAGTTGTTTAAGTTCAGTTTATTGTAGTAGGCTATTATAATTGTTGTCTATGACATTTATAAATGCACATTCAATTTCATACCATATTATTAACGCATGACTTTATTGTTTTAACTTTACCATTTAGTTTGTTAGTTCGTTTCATTCAGCAACTAAAGTTTATGAATTTTAGCGAATTATTTTCTGCATAATTTCTAAAGTTTTATATTTAAATTGTCGGAATATTTTATGGATCCTATATAAATCTTTACAGTTGCGTAACTCGTAACAGCTTTTTATCTTGTTATAATAACAGTATTTATTATTTTGTTTTTGCGCAGACGTTAACGCGTTACCATCCAAGATAGAAGTGGCTGGTGTTTCTGTAGGCGCAGTAGTGGGAAGCTGTTTAGTGGGCTTTCTCATTGGTTTGGCTCTCACTGCCCTCATGTGTTTCTATTATTTAAAACGCCAGAAACCACGTATACCTGGTAGCCCCCATTATATAAGTAAGCAGAATCCATATGTGACTGTGCCATTAAAAGAGGTTCGTATTGCTCCGGCAATTTTTTCTTAAAATATTATAAGAGAATAATTAATTCAAATAAGAATTTTACCAATTATAGAACATTTAAAAAATTATTTTAAAAGTAATCACTGCATTTTCTAGAATAAAAATTACGAGACAATATATTACTTGTAAATATATTACTTGTACTGTGTTGTAAATTTTTCTATTTGATTTAATTAAATTAATGGAAACATAATTTACGTTTATAAATTTAATATCTACTTAGGAGACAATTTTTTATTTGGGATGCGTAACATTTTATAAATAATTTATCATCGTGCTCTAAAAAAAATTAGAATTCTTCTATAAAGAATATATTTTAATATTATAAATAATTTTATAGTGAATACAAGATAAGTGTTTACATTCAGAAATAAACAAAGGATTAATTCATTTATTGACTTTTAAGGAATACTAATCCATTAAACTCGTAATAATGTTGAATTTTTGAGTATTCCAAATGTTAGGATTATAAAAAATTTATATTACATTTTAATTATACTTCTCTTACTCGACGATCTTAATGATATTATTAGCCAAATAATATTTACAATTCAAAAGATAAATTTTTATTTTCTTTGTTTGCACGAAAACGATTTTTTAATAGATATTCAGATTAATTTGCTAGTAAACAGCTCCTGAATTTAATCTTAAGGATCCTTGAGTTGTCATTAAAAAATTAATTGAAATAGTTTGATAAAATATCAGGACAATTCCAAAGAGCTATGGAATTCGCATCTAATACAGTGCAATGCAACTATACTAAAAGACCGCTCGCATTGTTCTCCCGCAGGTAAATACAAAACGTCAACCGAGCTTCTCGGGTAGCACCAATGGAACCCTACGCTCCGGCAAGAACAATTCCATCATCAACGGTCTCAGCAGTCCCAAGCTTTATCCTAAAGCCCTCGAGTACGAGTCGGCGACGCTCAAACGCAATAGCCGTGAGCAGCACATACGCGCTGAGCTTGATCAGGAGAAGTACTACTGAATGGAGTGGGCAGTGGGTGGCGGGTTATTGGGTTCAGCCAGACTTTCATTAGAAGACTGTACTCGCAAATAATGTGCCTTGATATGGACGTAGAGAGAGATAGAGACCAACGATGATGATTAAATCGCCGTGGAGCCAAGATATTTGCTTATTTATAAATTACTTGGCTAAATACGGGTCACTACTTCGGTTTTGTCCATATATCAAAGTACCTTTTCAAGATTCTATTACGAATGTTACGGGGAATATTGATCCCAATGTTAAGTAACGCGTAACATTGACAACTTTTTTTATATATTTACACTGCTGGAATATCATGGAACTCTGAATTCATGTTATATTTTTTCTACGCGAATTTTATAACGAATATAAACTATATAACAAATATATTCAAAGTAAATATTTTATTTCGAGTTATATACATATATTATGTATCTTATTTTGTTTTAGAAAATTCTAATTGACATATTACGGCAATACAAATTTTAATAAACCAGTATTTATATATTTTATATACACATGTATGGCGAATTGTTATTTAAATGAAATAACGTCGACGTTTTTCATGACATATTAAATACTTCTAAATTTAACGATGAATTTTGCGCTGTAACAAAATGTTTTTATTTGTATCCGTACAATATCAATTCTAACAGTGATAAATAGTCTAAGAAACCAACAAGTGTACTTTTAGCTATTTAAAAGACTTGAAACAAAAAAGTTTTTAATTAATAAGATAAGTAATTTTGCAATTTATATTTCTATGAACGGATAAATAGCTTTTTATTTTATAATGAAACGATGTAAATTCTAATTACGTTTACATTCAAAGGCGTTCGGCAATATTAATTTTAATTGCAAAATACAAAGCCGGTCCTCAAGCTTGAAATGTAATGTGGCTGTTCGTAACTTTTCTGTCACTAAGAAAGATATTTACGATTTGTTTACGTGCGAATTGAAAGTTTATGATTCTTGTTTCTGTACATAGAAAAACTGTGGGTGTGCGTTCGTTTTTTTTTATAAGTATACGTGGAATGATTGAATATATCCAAACGTCCCTTTTCAAACGTGACTGGGCATTTTGACATTACATTTGTAAATTTTTTCATTTGCACATTATTATTAACACTTAAGAGATATGCATTATTATTGTATTTTCATTATTAAATCGTATGTGTGAAAGTGCAAGGATGAAATTAATTAGTTCTTAAAGTTTTTACAAAAAATTTACTTTGTAAATAAAAAATGTTTATAAAAATGTTTTTACACGTGTAAGTTGATAAAAGAAAGGCATATTAAAAATGTATATTTTTTTAAATAAAATATAATAAGTATAGTGCCATGAGACACGCAGACAATAATACATTTAAGGTGCGTTTTTGTAAAAGTGCGCATTTTTGGTATATAAGTATTTACGGGGCAATCTAGTTTTCCTTACTGAAACAAAAAGCAGCCATTTTTACTATTACGATTGTTAGAGGAAGCGGAAAATAGCGATTTATTGGCTCACATTGAGTCCCGAGCGCTTGATTCAGCAATTCCTTTTTTTCCTTTTCGATATTCATCTGAAGCGACACAAACTAAGCGAATGTGAATGTTTCTTACTTTTTTTAATTTTTTTTTATGCTATGCAAACATCATCTAGATAATGTTGCTCTGTCTAGTGTAATACTAATTTTTGTAATTTGCATAATATACAAGGTGTATTTTTCCAACTTAAAACTTGCGTAAATAATTGACATTCTTAGAAAACTGATATTTTTTGTCTCTTTATCTTATATTGATACAATAAAAAAATGTTTGTATAAATTTTCTGGTGTTTTATTTTATATTATACTCAATAATTGTAAAATATTGTGGTTTGCATAATAAAATACTAATGAAAAAATATAATAATTAGAAGTATTTTAAAAATAATAAGCAATAAGATATAATAATAAAAGCTTCAATAAACTTATTTATGATTTTATATTTAATTTATTCATGATTCTATATACGTTATACTTTAATTATCTTTTCTTAAATATGCATTGTCGTGAAATTAATTTTGTCATTTCATAAATTGTAATAAAAAAATACGAAATATCTTTTTATTATTATCAATGAAATAATAAATTCATGCCAAATAAAATTGTATTTATAAAGTTAATAAAATTTTGTACTTTTAAAATTTGCAATAATTATTAAATTAATTGTAAGTGATTACAATCATAAATCACCATTCGATTATTGTTTTCATCAAATTGCAATATTAATGAGGTTATATTTTTTTAATGATCGAGTTGACGTTTTTATAAGCGTTTTATTGCAAAAATTAAAATTTACAGCAAGCAATGAAATATTAATTTCTAAAATTTTTTTAAAGATTTTACTAAAATAGGAAATAAGTTTAAATTATCACGATGATTTAATTTTAATTAAGAATTTGTTAGCATCGATTAAATTATTATTGCATCAAGTTATATAATCCATATCAGAATTTTCAATTAAATATTAAAGAAAATTAATATTTTCTATTAGTGCAAATTTAAAAATACATGCAAAATCATGTTAAACAATAAATATTCACAATTACTGTATTTCATAACTTTATTTACATATTTAATGTAAATTACAAATACATTATTGTTTATGCAATAATCATGGAATTAAATAGTCAATAATTCATAGATATTCCATCTACAAATTTACAAAGTTCAATATTAAGGGCGTGAAACGTATTACATGAATGATTAAATAGGAATTAATATTATCACTGTATTCAATCAATAAGCATGTCACTCAATTTAAGTACAGTAAATAAAGTCAATAAATAAAATCATTATTTATTTTAAAATACTTTTTTTACGATATCATTAGTTAAAAAAGTTTATTCCAAATTTTCTAAGTTGTTATTTATTCAAGATAGATTTTTGAAAACGCCTTCGATAAAATAATTTAAAAGGACGACAGAACATTGCGTGAATTTTATTTATATCGGTAAAAAATAAGTTTATCGAGTGTTTTTGAGTATGACGTCTCAACATAGTTTATCATACTTTCGTGCGTATTATAAAACTCCCAGGTATTTTAATTTATGTTCACAAATCAAATTCGTGTTTTGACGATTTGTTGGCATTGCAAACATATACATACCGTTTCAAACGGCAATACGCAGCTGACCTAGGATTGATGAATATCCACGCAATGAATTCTGATCGATTGTCAATTCAGTTAGAAAGAATGAATGTGCAGTACGTTCATTTAATGATAAACCCAGATGAACGTCGAAAATCGAAGCTTGAATTTATGTGTCAGTCACTGCCCAGATCTTTGCCGTAGTATTCTATTTGCTCAACAACGTAGTCCATATTCGCGCGATTAGGTGGAGGCTGACAGTTAACGACCATGCGGAAGAAATTTTCATATCCTTTGTGCAACATCGGAGTATATCCGATCATCAACGTACCTTTCATTATCATACGTTCTTTGATTGTAGGTGCAATTTTGTGGAGCTTCTTGTGCCACTCGTCGTCTTCGTTTACCCCTCGCATTTTAGGAGGTATATACCTATACTCGGATAAAACAACAAAAAATAGAATATGTTATATTTATTTTTACAGTCAAATTAAAATCTGAATATTGCTTATTAGAATAAAAAATTTCACATATTTTAAAAAATCAAATAATTTTTTTTCTTAATTTATGATAATTTTACACTCGACAATTTGTTAATTAAATTTGTTCCTTTTAAATTTTAATATTATGAAACAAAAATACTAAAACTGATGACAGCATAGAATATACTAGCATAATGTACGTATTTAAATTCTCACCAAAAGCAGATATTGCATCCATCGTACTCTGGTAGTACTATTCTAAACCCTTCACGGTTCTTAATAACTTCAAAAAAGTACTCCGCCGCTTGCATAGCTACGTCCACGGAGCGCCGAAGCCCTGCGGTACCTCGAGCTTTCCACATCAGCCAGAACTTCATCGCATCGGTCTTTATAGGGAAAATCAGTAGGTAAATAAGTCTGCCTCAAGTGTCACTTACAAATCTCCAAAACTTGCCTTTCTGCCGCACTGGATACTCTTATCTCCTGTATCCCAAGACACATCGTAGAACTTATCCTGCTGGAAAAGATACTTGGCTCCAGCACAATTTGCTTCGTGCAGAACATTCTTGCCTTTTACTAGGAAAAAGGAGCACTGGAAGGGGGCGCCGAGCATTTTATGTGGATTCCATGACACCGAATTGGATCTGAGAATGACGAGTTATGACTACTCAAAACGCCAAGGTGTCAGAAATTTTTTTCAATCTCAATGTTACTATATTATTAAGATTTAATTATATATAAGATTAATTTTTATTTTACCTCAAGAAGATAATTGGTAATTATTTATGCAGAGACTTTCATATTTTTAACACTATTTTTTTGAAATTATAATAACTTTTATATAATATCGTTTATTTCATTTTAGTGAATTTATAATGTAATAAAGTTGAAAGTGTCAAAATAATGTTTCTAATAAATGGCCAAAGTAATGTTATACTAATTTGATTAATTGCCGAACTTTTAGTTTAGCGATTAAATTATGGGAAATGTTCAATAAATTATATTTTATGATTATTAACAGTCTTTAAAAATTCAATAAGTATTAAAATATAATTAAACCTTTAATAATTGTTTGCTAATTTAATGAATGAAATTATGATTAAATTTTCTATTTTAATTTTAATTCAATAATTAAAATTATATGATTTGTAAAGAATAATTTGAACCTATCGATGTTGCGTTCAGTATTTTGAAAAATAAAATACGAATAAAGTAATAATTGACTTATCATCTGCACGAAAATGGAATAAATTGCATTAAAATACTTACTGTTCGATTCCTTTCAAACGATTACGATACTTATCCGATAACAAAAGTGTACCACCAAGACAAGCCTATGATTTTAAAGAATTGTAATGATAGATAATTCAAATGGTAAATATTTTTCATATAAGTTAAATAGTAATGAACGAACATCAACGTGAAGCCAAATATTTTCTTCGTGACAAATGGCTGCTATTTCAGTGAGTGGATCGAAGGCCGCTAAAACTGTCGTGCCCGATGTTGCGTTGACAAAAAATGGTGTACAGCCTTTATTTCGAGCTTCCGTAATCTTGGTCTTTAAATCCTTCACATCCATACGTCCGAGTTTATCAGATTTTACCTAAAATAATTTTGTGTTCGTAAGTTTATAATTTTCATCAGATCTACTTTACTTTAAACTATTTTAATGCTTATATCATTTGATATCAGTAAAAGTATTATATTTTTCATGTTATTAATAAAATATATTTTCTATTTTAATAGTATTAAATTATAACAATAAATAGTTAAAAATTGTCCAAACAAGTTAAGCCATAATTAATCTTATACGCTTTTTTCATGATAACGAGATGAAATTAGCTTTTAACTTGAATATATAATTTCTTCATTGTGAAAGCATTGATTTTTATATTCTAATTATATTTTAATAACATACTTTATATACATAATTAAAAACGAATTGTAGAGACAAAAATCACAGAATTCCTTTACAATTTTAAGTTCAAATATTCTTTTAATAAATTTTAATAAGTTGAATAATTTATGTCATCCTGTAATTAAAAATATCTGTTTAGTTTAGTTTTTTATATCTATATGTAGAAAATTATGAATCTCTAAATATTTTCAATTTAAAGCAACTTCTAATATTTTTATATCATAAATTTAGAAAATTAATATTTACTTATGAATTCAACAAATTTATTGAATTATATTTAAAAATCAAGCAATTTTAAAATATCTCATGAAATAATTTTTATTACATCTAAATAGAATATTTAGGTAAAAATTTGCTTGGATTTTTTGTATAAAATAAATTAATTAGGGTTATTTTATCGTATAAAATTTAAATTCATTAAGATATATAATGTAAGTATAAATTTAACGTATTATTTTATTTGTGCAATCCAGACATTTTTATAAATCTAATTTTATCTTAAATACTAAATATATTGCATATAAAACTCTAATTAAAAAGGTTGCGTAAACATAAAAAGTTAAGGTTATCAACTAAATCTTAAAGGAAACTTATTCTTATTTAAAGTCATCTCGTTAAACTAATAACATTTTTTATGATTAATATGCCAAAATGTATATTGGTAGGAAAATATATTTTAGAAGTTTGTAATTTTTGACTAGTAAATTAAATTTATTTCTACATTTCTATATTTATCAAGGGTATAAATTTATTAGACTATCTGAAAATGACAGCGTTAACTATTATTAATTTTTTACAAATAAAGCAACCATAAAATTGGAAATATATTGTACTTGATTCTAAAAATTTAAGGTTCATTCGTGTCAGTGTCCTGATAGAAGCGATGCTCATGAAGGAACGAGACAAACGAATACCTTGAATATATTGTCAGTGCCGATGCCCAGCCAATGTGCACCCTTGGTGATGGAATAGTGGCCATCTTCACTTGTAAAAATACCAAGAGGTGGAAGCCCGGTTAAGCCTTTGCTCTTGACTTCTGGAAAGTAGTGATAGCGTGCAAGTACCATTCCGTACATATTGGAAAGACTGCCACCAGGACAGATAATACCATCAGCTTCGGGCATCGAAGGATAGCCGACCAACGCGAGGGATTGTTGAAGAACCTCGCGCTCTAACAGTGTGAATACAGGTGCTACTTCGTAAGTGTATCTGTGTTGAAAAATTTCATACAAAACGCATTGGTTACATTTCTTTTTTTACATGTGCTATTAGCTCTAGAACGCACGATGAATTCATGGAACTGAATTTAACCCACTACTTTCACTAACTTAAAAATACAATATTAACATAAACGCTTCTTAAGAGTTTACAAAAAACTTGATTACCTGTTTGAGTCAGATATAATACTGAATAAGAAATATTTAAGAATAATTCAAGTTACTGTTTGAGAAATGAGTTTTTGGTAAATAAATGATATTTATTTGTACATGAAAAGGCAACACTAAAATTTTAGCGATTGGCGTAAAATAGTGTATAGCGAATTTACTGGCTCGTGTTGAGTGCTTCAGTGAGCCAAGCGCCAGCGAGGCCATAGACGTCGATCCCGGCGTAAAGTTGATTGTGAAAGTGTGGACTGAATGTTCTCACAGAGTATTGCACGATCTGGCGAACTATTTGATGTATTTCAGTCTGATTAGCGCCATCCTCGCTCAATTGTGCGGAAAATTCTTTCTGCAAAACAGATATAAACGTTCATTTTTTTAAGATCGAATCACAAAATTCCCAGCACATTATCTAATAAATAATTTTCCAAACGTAATCAAATATTTTAATTTACTCCAAGTTTCGAGTACTGATTAGGTTTCAGCTTCTTTTGACATGTATTATAAGAAATTCATATATATATATATGTGTGTAAATATGTGTATATGAAAGATATAAGGTCAATTCTAAATTTTTAAATTTTAGTTATTTATTGGAAACTGCATGATATTATCGGAATTTTACAACTTCGATCAACTTAATTTTAGAAGCTTATAAAATATTCTATTTTATGAAAACATAAAAATTATAATTTTCAATAATGTCAATGATAATAAAAAGTTTATATTTTAAAAGAAAGTTTTTCATTTCTGTTTCAAAACTTCTCACGCAATAAAATATTTCGATTTTTATATTTTTTAAGAAAATGTGTAAAAGGAAAAATTCATATTTTATGAATCAAAACAGATTATGTTATGTAAG
Organism: Platyscapa corneri; assembly: GCA_018907185.1. Taxonomy (NCBI): domain Eukaryota; kingdom Metazoa; phylum Arthropoda; class Insecta; order Hymenoptera; family Agaonidae; genus Platyscapa; species Platyscapa corneri. The sequence goes on along the minus strand of JACCHW010000011.1, from coordinate 4,941,611 downwards.
TTAAGTTTATCTAATTCACCAATAATTAGCGAAGAATCAGCTAATTATTTATAAATATTATATTCCATCTAGGCTGTAATTATTTGCTTATATGAGTAAATTTTGTATGCTCAATAGAAAATAATTAAAAAAGTTAAGAAGTAATTGATTGTTCTTTGTATTAATACATAATTTTCTTGTAAATATCCTTCTATTTACTAGGTTCGTGTTTTGGTTCCTTGAAATGTAATAATGAAAAATTTGGTTGTATTGAAAATAATATAAACAAATCATAAACTTCAAATTCGTTAAATAATTGAATTATAGATGTGTATCTGGTATTTAAATTGGAATTTCAATTTAATAATTTTATTCAAACATAATAAAGAAAAATGTAAAATTGAAATCAAAATTTTTATTAGTTTTTTCAATGTCTCGTTCGAACCAAAATAAACTTATTTTAATGAGGTATTTGCTATAAAATTTTTATTTGCTGTAAAATTTTACATGGCAGTTGAGAAATAATATTATTTATTAGTAAATATTACGATGAGATGATTAATTGAGACACTCTTCATACATGAATAGTAATATTGCAAGTTGTATAAACAACCTATAAAGAAAAAGAGATAGACAGAGAGAGTGAGTGAGGAGTGAGTGATTGAATGAGTTTAAAATGATCTGTTTGCGTAAATGGTAGTGTTTTTCGGAGTTTTTCCGATAAAGTAATGATTGCGAATTTTACAAATCTTCCAACTTCTGCAATGAATAACAAGAAAAACATTAAATTTTTGGAAATTAAAATTTATTATTTTATTATTGTTTTAAGTAAAAATGAAACATTAATTGAAAAATATTTAATATTTGGTACAGAAAAGAAAAACAAATTAAATTTAGATAAGTTCAAATTTATTCTATGTCGAAACATTGAAATTTTATATTTAAAATTATTTTTAATAACTTTCAAAATTATCAACTGCTTTATTTTATAATTTTCTCTTAATAGTCTATTATATTTTTAGTTACTCTAGTTATATATAAATTTATCGTTTAAATTAATATTCTAATTTAATGTTCTATTTTAGTTGAGAAACAATAGCTGTTATTCGAAAAAAGTAATAATTTGACTCACTAATTTCATAAATTTTAAAAGATTAAATTTGAATAGACTATAGTGTTTCTATTATTCATTATCGTGGATTAAAAAGAGTTGGATAAACAAAAATTTCATTTTTCCATTTAAGCGATAAATACGTAGGTCTTTTAAAAATTTAGCTTCTTTTGTGCTGCAGACAATGACATTCAAATATTGTATATCATTGATTCTAAATCACTACGTTGCGAGTCAGTCACTAGTAAAAGAGTAGGGACAATGCTGTTGAACAAAGAGACTAACCTGTAACTCCGCAGGATGAAGAAAACGGACGATGGGATGATCGGTGGCTGAATCGAAGAATTCGTACTCATTAAGGGTATCGAGGATGTCACGTAAGATATCTTCTACCTTGGTTATACTCTTTACAGCAGCCATCGTCTGAGTGGTATATTATACATGCGACCACAAAGTGACAGCGAGCGTGAGCCTTTATTGCCCGACAGAGCTCGAGGCGAACGAACGAAGCTAAGAACTTACAAGTCTGGCCGACCCCCACTGTATCAGCGACTAGCCGAGGGGGAAAAGTCCGTCACTAGCTCACACTGACGTTGCTTCTGTGATGATCGTACGTGAGCACCGTAACGCGATTCCATCTGCTCCTTTTGTTTTCAGTTCTTGTCGTTCTGTTTTTGGTACCTGCCTTTATCGCCTTATTCCTACAGTATTCGAATATTTAATAATCTTCTCGTGCACGAACTACCTGAGGTAAAGATACGCAGTTGTCCGAGCAAGAACTTTTTACCTTAAATTGTTTTCAGTGATTTTGCTTTTGCAGAGTGTACTTGATAGATCTTTTTCCGGAAATTCAGATTTGTTCCTAGAATCTGATTTACAAACTTTCGAGTTGTTGTGCAAGATGTCTTATATTTTACTCATAATTCGGGTTAATCAATGAATAAAAAAAAAAAAAGAAAATTTTAAACGTAAAAATGCAGGCACACAAATAACTTCAAGTTTTTACGAAATAAAACTTCGTTGCGTTAAAAATATATAAACTAATTTACGTTTTTAAATTATCTTATCTTCAATGTGGTATAAGATTTTAAAATTTCACGTCGAAGAGTCCAAAAGAACTGCTTTAAATATCAGTTGGAGATATATTTTTGCAATCATACGAGAACTACGGTTTCAGGAAAAATTTCAAAACTGTTCGTCGTAAAACCTCTTCGTTTGCTAATTTATAAAAATATTATTCTAAATTAATACCGAGTATTTTTAAGTATTATATTTTTGTGAATATTTTTATAATTCAAAATCTTACTTGAAGAATTCAAACATTTTCTTTATAACGATTTTATAAAACTATATCAAACGATTGTAGATATATCAGTCGAATCTCCAAGACATTTTCTATTCTTGAGTGTATAAGATTATTAATATAACTACTTTTCTAATTAAAATTGAATTTCAACTTATTTTATTTATTCAGAGCTATTTTGGAACATACATAACTGTATTATTATACAATCTCTTATGATTCTAAAAAGTACAAATAAATTGATAAAGTATATTTTTTTAAAGAACTATTATAATTTCTAAATTATAACTGTTATCTTCTAAATTAATAAAAAATGTTATCTCCTATGATAACTTTTTTTAAAGTACGAAAGGTTTTTAAATATTTTTTAGTTGATTTAAATATTTTTATTTTTTTCTTTTTTAATTTATATTTTTTTAAGCTCAATTTAACTTATCACAAAATTCTTTATCATCTATGATTAACGCGTAGTAAGTTTGAATTTAATAAATCAATATACAGCTATTCTAAAGTATTTTAATTTTTTATTTGTATTTATTCTGTCAATAATTACATCATCAGACCTCATAAATTTAATTTCAAATCATTTATAAATTTGATCGTTAATATAATAGAATTATATACTCTATAACTTTTTTGTTAAGTAAAAATCCCAGAGGAGTTGAAATTTTTTAATATACACGCGTCTGCGCAAATGAAGCAAAATTACTTTTGGACATTTTGTGCTTTTCATAATTAATACATAAATTACAAATAGTACTATATTTTATAAATTTGAAGTTATATCAAAATTTATATACCTTATTATTATTAAAATACAATATTCATCAAACCTATATATTTTTTAAAAATAATCTTAAACTATCAAAGTAAGCGTAGATAGGTAAGGTCTTTTTCAATCAGTAATAAAAAAAGATATCTCTTTTGAACAATTTTTTAAATGTTCATATGAATTCAATCTTATTTTTAATTGGAATTTTTTAACCGCTATTTTATATACAATTGTTATAATAAAACTTAAATCAATAACTAAACAAATTTACCATATATAATTCATTAATAATAAAAAGAATAGTAATTTCACCAATAATTCTCTGTAATTCGTTCACTATTTTAGTTTTATATTCAAATTTTTATACAAAATCTCATGTAAAATAAAATTATTGATTACTTTTAAATATTATGTAATGATATAAAAGACTATAAATATTTTATTATGAATGAACTATCGATTAATTATAAATGTAATTATATTAAAGTATAGTGCATAAGAGTTTTTATATTGTCTTAAATCATAAAATTGGAAAAAATTATAAATGAATATCGTTTATCAAAATCATTATATTACGATTAACATAATATTATAAGGTATTTATTTTGATATTTCTTCAATTATTATTAATTTACATACTTATAATTTAAGTTTTTCTATTCCTATTTTAATATATACTGAAGTATAATAACACTCCAGGTATTATAGTAATTTTGCAACAAAATCCATAATAATATGAATTTTATATTAAAATAAAAAAGTTCAAATTCACCTCAGAATAATTATTCTTTAAAACAATAAATTTAAATAAAATTACTAACTACTAAAAATAAAATATCGATATTCAACCATATTCTTAGCGTAGTATCCTTGAATATTTCTTAAAGTAACAATTCTTTTTGTTTGATTTTGAAGGTATAATAAACAATTTTGATGTTCAGATGAGCATATTACAATTTTTTAAACTTATCGCTCATTATAATTATGAACTTATACGTTTAGTAATTATTTAATAAGGAAAAATTCTTGGTAAATATTTAAATTTTAAAAAGGTCAGCTATTGATTTTACACTTATAATTTGTTTTGATGAATTGTTAGTTATCTTTTTATTCTAAAACATTGTAATCACAATTCTTTTAATCGATAAATTAAGAGTAATTTACATTAAACACGAATTTATAGATTATTATTTCACTTTTTAATAATGATTTAGAAAATAAGAAAATTACGATAAAATTAACTATGAAGCAAATTCTCTTGAAATTATCGTTACATTCCGATAATAAATACTTGTATCATAATACATAACTAAAATTTGCTAAAAATTATTGTCTCGAGCAATTCTTTTTCTTGATTATTCCAGATCGGTTTTAAATACGTGACACTACATAATTATGTCATTTTCTTCAGATTAGAAAATATACAAGAACATATTTACGAAATTTTGTCTTTATAAAACAGACGTAGAATTCACTTAGCTAATGAATGAAATATACTGTGTAGCTTCATTGAATGTGACTCAGCATGTCATGGCGAAGTTTGCTGTCTGCATATTAATGTATATCTGTGATACGCGAAATCAGCGCGTTCATCCATTTCGTTATGTCTTTGGTACCTATATGGATTTGGCATCTGCCTACAGTACTGTCCCTTCCATCTTCACTCTTTTTTCAGTGATTATTAATCAGAAAACTATCATACATGTGGTATAACCTACATAATTATTCTGTAATTATATCGCATGATTTAGTGATAAGAATAGATTTCTGAATTGTATTCGCAATAATTTTTAAGTTAATCTGTATTTACAAATTTAATGCTAATATAGTAAAATTGTATATATTAATTAAAATTGATTTTAATTTAAATGGCGTAAATTATATTTTCAAAATATTATATAGCTTCATATAAGCTAATCTAAATAATGAGCTTTAATCATTATAAGTCACCTCAACCTAAAAATTCTGAAAAGTTAATTTCAAGTATTATTGTATACATATACAGATGTACTTTCAAAGTTATTAGTCTACTAAATTTATAAGCATTTAAGGTTAAGGTCAATATTAAAATACTGCTTAAAACATTAGAAATTACTAATTAATTACCGAATTAATAAATAAATTACCAAATCAATAATATTTCCAGATTCTGGGCCATAATTACAGATTAAAATATGCAGCGATTTATTTGTTCAGTTGTATCACTCCTACGTAATTGATAATAAAATTCTAGTTAATCGAAAAGATTTATTTTTGAAACTGCATAATAATAATAAATTGCTAATCAGTCAAGTTTTTAAAAAATTTTAAAGATATAAATATTATTCTCAAAAACATATTAAATTTTACAATAATAAATATTTGCTAAATTCTGAAAAATGCATTCATTCCTGTTTACATTGTAACGATATATAAGAATATGAATATAAACAAATAAAAAACAAAATTATATCTTCACTAAAATTAAGTTCACTAAAAATTATGAGATTATAAATTAATTCATCCAGCTATATATAAATTTTTATATTATTTGATATATTATTCAGTTAATTATTTTTCTAATCATAAACTATATAAATTAATGGTTTAAATTTAATTCAATATTTTTCATGAAGATTCGTTGATCAAGTATAGTATATAGAAGAATACTATTGAAAGCGACTGGAAAAATAGTAAGAGAGGGAAAGCAAAAAGAAACAGAAAGAAAGAAACAAAAAGTGAGGGTAAATGAGCAAATAGATTGAGAGAGAGAGACAAATAAAAAATTTTTCGATTACTTATTCATCGAAATGAATAATTTAACGTTAGTCAAAATGCAGATCCTCTATCGAATTAAATAATTACTGACTTTTAAACGTCAAATTTATTATAAATTTAAATAATAGCAATACCTCTGTGGATAATAATGATGATCATGAAGATGTTAATAACACGAAGACAATAATGTAAAAAATATTATACAAAAGGAAAGAAACTGTTGAATATAATACTTGCAATAAGGTCTTATGAAGAGAAAATATGAATAAAAAATGAACCAATTGCAGAAATGTATATGCTAGACATGAGAATATATACATCGAAAGTGTATTACATAAGCAAATATAAGAGATGTTTTATTTAAATATTCTTACAAATATGTTTGAGTTAAATTTGATGTAAGTTTAAAACCTAGTAAATCAGCAGAAGATTAACTTACTGATAAATAGAACGCGTACAATTTTTATGCTCGATAATTCTTATAAATTGTGGAAATGATAATTTTTGTATAATTTTAAGTATATTATGTATATACACACAAGCACTCACTTACAAGTATTATATGTATATTTTGAAATTTCTTAAAAAAAGTTCCTTTATAAATACATTTTTTCAGGACTATTTTGCGTGTATATTTAATCGATTTAGAAAAAATAAGAAACATAATAAATAATTTAATTCAAATTATAATATGGTGTTGATTCATTAATAATGCTCCAAGCTTTTATTATATTTTTTAATGCAATTTTAAATATCAATGTATAAAATATTGTATTTGATTCATTTAAAAAACTTATTTATTAATTTATTTTTTTTTAAATAAGATAAATGATTGAAGATACTTGAGCACTGATTAAAAAATGTATTTTATAACATTTTTTCCATAAATTTAAAATCTAAAGATCTTAGAAATTTATTAAAAATACGATCATATTTGATAGGTTGATTATAAGTATATATATATATTTAATAAATTACAATTTAACGCATTTATATTATAAATTAAAAGTAAAACAATTAAATTATTTTTTTTCACTTGTAGCAAATGAAAAAGTTCATACATTATTTTTATTAGAAATTCAGTAACATCTTTTAAACATATATATTTCTAAATTGCTCTTTTATTACTATTGATATGTAAATAATAAAATTATAACTACAAATGAATTTTTAATTCATTAATCGATTTATCGGATAATACTCCATCAATTGATATCGAAAGTATATTAGATAATGATATATTAATGCTTCATAGTAATATATGTAAACGTTATTTATGATTAAATACATATGTTAAATAATTTTTCTTTGCAAATTTCTGAAATCAGAAACTTTATTTAAATAGCTTGAGCTTCTGAATTGATTAGTTTATATGTAGATTTAACTCGTACACATATAGTGGTCAGAATATAAATAATGAAACGCAATTTACTGTCTTCCGATAAGATGAAGAGTTATTGATAAAACTGAATCGTGACTTTCCAGTCAATGTTTGAATTTCCATGAACTTTCTTCGTTATAATACATTACATTATTGAAAAATCTCAAACCTGCAATTAAAAAATAAACTTTGTTTAATAGGGAAAAACTACTAAATATAATTAGAAATATGGAAAATACAAATTGTCTTTAAAATGAAAATATAAAATGAAAATTAGAATTCTTCAATAAGCTGTAATAAAATGTAAATAAAATTAAATTATTTATAAATTTTACCTATAAATATATAAATATTATGAATAGAAATGTATCTACGAATTCATATTATATCTAAGATATTAGATATAATAAAATATGTATAAGTTTAATCGTTGGATATTTAATTACACTATGTGTCTTATCTTTTAACAACTTATTCCGAATGGATTTAATATTTGATTATTTTTATTAATTACATAAAAGTGTCAAGAATAATATTAAAAACTCTAAATAAACTATTCTATAAGATGCAAAAGTAAAAATTTTTAAAATAAACTGGATTTTTTTTATTATATGTTTAAATTTTTATGTAAATAAAAATTATATTAAAACAACATTGAAGAATTTTGTCATTGTTCATTATTTAACATATTACTTCATCTGAAAAATTGTATAGTTTTAAATTCATGAAAAAATTATTAAGCTTTTAAAAATATTGTAAAAGCCAAAGTATTTCTTATTCAATGAACATAAAAGTAAGTAAAATAGGTTCCATTAACTAAAAAAGCTTGAAGAACTCTCAAAATGTATTTAAAAATGGAATTCTCGAGAAAATAACAGAATGTTTCATGACAGAACGGAAATCGATATTAAAAATAAATGATCAAAACAATTATAAATTTATTAGAATGATTTTGATTTTAAGTTATAAACTAAAATCAATTGTATTTAAATTTATATTCATTATAATCTGATAAAATAGTAAAGTACTGATAAATTAAAAAAGTATATAACTGAAATTATTTTAGATTAAATTTTTTAATAAATTGTAACATGATTATTATCTCGTAAAGATAATTACAAGTTTTTTTTTAAGTTAAAGGAAAATTTATATAAAACATTGATTCGATACAAATTTTAATCAAACTAATTTAAGATGCTAAATAAATTATGAACAGGTAAAAATAATTCATTATGATAATAAAAATGATTTGTTAAAATTAGTACATTATATTTCATCTTCACTAAAAATAATCGGAGGTATATAATTTACTAAAATTTAATACTTTTCATAGATATTTTGCAATATTGCAGATATACAAAGGCAGAAAAAAGTAGTTTGATGTTATACGTAATGTTTATGTATAAGCCTAATTATTTGAAAACATATAAAGTCTGTCTAATTCTCTGTGTATATTATAAAAAGTGATTATTAAGAATAATTGCTTTACTCAACCGCGTGTAATCTTGACAAAAGATTATTTTGACTACCTAAATATTTCCATTTATTAAACTACAAGATATATTTTTGCATATATTAACAATAAACATTATCTAGATTGTTAATATTTGATTTACGTGAATTTACTACGATAAATCATTGTAATCTCATATTACACTTTTTATTTAGTTTAACAAGAAGCTTCGTAAAATTTCCATTAGTTTTAGAAAATGAAAAAAAACTACAGAGTAAAATGTACAGAGAACAGACCTTCGAAGGATCATGGGAATCCACAAACTCGTGGGGCACGGGCAGTTTCGGTGAGAGGCCCTTCATCGAGGCCCACTCTCCGTCGCAAAGCTCGCGATAGGTCAATTTGGCGATTAGTTTCCCTCCCAGGTTCCCAGGTGTCTTGCACGCTGCCCCTGTACCAAACTCCCACTCCGTTTTAATCCCAGTATTATTATTATTACCGTCGTGCTGATATTGCTGATATCTCTTGCGCAACCAACTGCTAAGATAGTACGAAGCGCAATCGCAATGCCAAGGATTGCGGGATAAACGCAGCTGTGATAGGTCGACTGTTTGATCAAATAAACCTTTCGGCAGGTGACTCAGGTAATTACTCTCCAGTTGGCTACGTTGAATTAACAATTAATTTAAAAAATATATTAATAATCTGATTCGCTGTAAGTAATTAATAATTATCATTTTTAATATGGAGACTTTTTTATGTTTTTAAACTATTATTAAATTTTTTTGAATTTGATCAATTGAGTTTTTAATTATAATGAGGGAAATATAAAAAATGTTTGTTCTCGAATCTATACCTTGTTCTCTACCTATACGTACGAAGATATCTTTTTAATTTTATAAATTAAATTCTTGCAAGGTTTTTTGTTGTATTCAATTTTTAGTATCAGCTACCAGAGGTACTTCATTACAGATAAAAAAAATTAGATGATACAATACAAAATTACTAATTACTATTTCGATTCTAAATGGTAAATAAAATAAATAGCATACGCGTATTACGCAATTAATTTTTTGTAATTGCTTATATTTGATTAATATTTCAGTGTTATGTTAAGATTAAATTTATTAATCTTAACATTAAAATTATTAATAACAATAATTAGTAATCTGATCTCACTCACAGCTTCCTTAAACGCGGTGTATGTCTGAAGCAAGTCGAATGAATAAGTCGCAGATGGTTCAAGTGTAGAAAGAGGGTAGTAAGATTTGTTAAGCCACTAAGATCTTCCGCTTTCAGTAGCTGTATACTATTACCGTGAAGAACAAGTCGCTCTAGCGAAATCAATGGCTGGAAAACTCCTTGGGTAAATTTTTTTAAGCAATTGTGTCCAAGCTCTAGCTCCTTTAATGAATCCAGACCATGGAAAGCCATTGGACTTATCTGTAATGATAGAAAATATTTCGATTATATTTTTCTTCTTCAATTATACATTATATCCGCTTTGTTAAATTCTTAATTAAATCTTTGTGAAGAATTTGTTTTCAATTGACAAAATTAATTTACAGGATGTTTATAATTTTGTACGCATTCATATTTTAATTTGCAAAGACAGCATTAACATCTATTTATCACAAATAAAGAGAACCTTTGAAAATATTAAATGTATTTGATAAGATAATATTATTGTAATACTATTACATGGTATTTATTTTTTTAAAACGCTATTAAATTCATGGAAATATTTCTGAAAAAATCAAAATGAAATATATGCTATACGTATAAATTTTAATTTATGAATGTTATAAATTATTTAACAACGTATAAAACATATATGCTTCTCCTAAATACTCATTATAACTAATTATGAGAAGGTGATGGCATTATATATTATAATTTTAAAGTAATAGAGTGTAATAATAGTACGTATAAGAATATTAATAATTATATAATATTAATAATATATATTTATGTATTTAGATTTTTATTTGTACGAACGAGGTCGTTTTATAAACTTTATACTTCAGTATTATAAATGAAAACAATAAATATAACATTTATTCTGAACAGCTATAATATTTTAATTGAATGTACAGTGTACTTACTATTTAATTAATAAATAATTTTTATAAATAAATATTTATTAGAGAAGTTTGGAAAAAATATTTTTTACTTATGAATTTATAAAATTGCATATTTCTATAGTTAAATTACATTGTAAAAGAATATTATAATTAGATTATAGATATTTTTATTTATTTCGTAAATGTAAAGTAAATTATTATTTTATACATCAACAATATTGTCTCATATTTATTAAAAAGGAAATTCTGGATTGTATTTGAATTTTGAAATAAGCTAAGTCAATGTTTTATCTTAAAGTAAAAAATTTTTCTTTGTATATTCGGTTTGATAATCTAATGTAAGCTTATTTATTTTTATAGTTGTAAATTAATTAAATTCAAATTCACAATGAAAATAACATAAAATACTAAGTATTTAAAAATTATTTTAACGGATATTTAAAATTTGTTATCTTACTTCTGTATAAACGCCATATTGTTTCGTATGAGAAAAGAATAAGATAAAGAAATTTTGTTGCGAAATCCACTTTTTATAGAATTTAATCATAGCATGTTTAATAAATTCATTAAAATACACGATTAAATATGCAATTTCTTATAGAAGAGTTTACATAAGCAAATGGATATTTTAGACATGTATTTTAAAGTAATAGTCATTTATGATCATTTAAATATTCTTATAATGTCTATAAAGTAATATACAAACTTGCGAAATCTTATTATTTGAAATTTCAAGTAGTTGTAATCGACCAAGCGGTTGTAGTAAATTTCCTGGTAAATTTTGCAGTCGATTATCGCGTAAGTTTAACTCCTTAAGTGAGTTAAGAGGTGCGAATAGTCCCTCAGGTAATTCACTCAGTTGATTTTCTTCGATATTAAGACGTTGTAAGTTGAAGAGTCCAGTAAAACAATCATTGGGTAATTCGGTCAACTCATTTCTAGATAATAGTAGCTCATCTAGACTTTTTAGACCTTGAAAAGCAGCAGCGGTTAGTTTTGAAATGCGATTTGTTGAAAGGTCTAGCAGGACCAGGACACTGTTAACGCTGAACAGGTTCTCTGGCAACGTACGCAGTTTATTGGAGGACAAGTCCCTGGAAGAAGGTCAGATATATAAGTTGAAATGCGGCGACGAAGGTGAGGATACGGATGGATAATTTCATTAAAATTATCGAAAAATATTTTTCTTTATTTATATTGAACGATTATTTTAATATACGTACTTAATAAGGTTTTTTATATTTTATATAATGTATCAAATTCATTTACTTAATTTTTTCCATGCTATTTAAAAAAATTATTTTTAATATTTTCAGCTTGTAAAAAAGATTTTCTCTGTTGGATGTGCTTGTAATTATTTACGTCAATTTTAAAAGCATAAAGTGGTAGTTTATTATTTTCTTACTGTTTGCAAGTACATACATTTGTATTAAATAAACTAAAAAATAATCTAATCTAAATAAGTAGATTTTTTATTATTTTACATATTTTTAAAGTATAATTAATTTTTTAAAAAATAATTTTTTTTTAAATTAGTCTTCTGCGTTAATAATTATGTTTAATACAGTCTTCAGGCGTACAGTATTTCCAAATTCCGCATTCTAATTAACTGGTTTTTGTCAAGTTCTCTCAAAAGATTTTTACTCAGTCTAATGTGAGTTATGTTTTGCAGTGGATAGAATAAACTAATTGGTAAATGTTCAATTGCATTGTTATTGGCATCTCTGTAAACATGAATATGAAATGATAATTTATATTAATGGCCATGTATTTTAATTTAAACTTACAAGTAAATCAATTGATTCAAACCATCAAAAGCTGCTTTATGCAAAGCTGTTAACTGATTACTGCTCAAATCTCTAAATGGCAAATAAATAAATTTAAAAATTATTTCCAATTCTATTCAATGAACTTACTAATGTTTCTATATCTTTAATAGTCTTTTATTTTGCGATGAAAAATTATATCAATGCTTTCAATTTTTTATATACTCTTATATAATACAGTTTCACTTATATCTTTATTCTATTAAATTATTATGTTAATTATATTATTAAATAGGATTTTGACAAAAAAGTATTTAAAAAATTTAATCGGATAAATTTGTTTAATATTATAAAAATTAATAAGTTTAAATAAATTTGTATCAAAAATATATTTATAATATTTATTAAATATAATTTATTTCATTATAAAAAAAAAACTTTAGAATAATTTATATAATTAACTAAAATGTTTTTTATTGCATAATTTTTTATATTAATTTTTATTCAATATAACAAACTAAAAATTATAAAACGTCAATTGTATTGTAATTTGCATTTTTAAATTAAATGCAATTACCGATAATAACATTGACTAACTTATTGATAATAGAATTTTCAGAAGAATAAAAATAGAAAATTTCCCTAAAAACTATTTTAGTGTTAAAAAATAAAAGAAATTATTATAATTTATAGTTCTTATTACATTAATTAAAGAATAAAACAATTTCGACTCATTAATTTTGAGTTGATGTTTCTTATAAATTAAAAAAAAAACAGTTTGATATAATCTTGAAACCAGTTTGTAATTTGTTGATACAGTGATGGATTTTGAAAGAAATTTTGAAATATTTAATTAATTCTGTTCAGTATGTAAATTTTTCTCTATTGAATGCACTGGATTAAATGGAGATAATAACTTGTGCTCTGATTCTTGCCTTGAAAGTTATGATTCTTTAAAAGAATACGAAGTATTTATTTCTGTTTTCATAAATTAAATACAAATAGGTTTGAGTATCTTCGGCTCATCTATATAATGCAGTAGAATAAGTTTATTTTAAATTAAAAGCCAACGTAGGACTAAAATAATTAGATGTGAATTAGCAAATAATTATTATTAATTCACTAAAAAATACAAGTAAATATCATATAAATTTTAAACGCAAACATATGGATAGTAAATTAATAGTTTCTTGAGTAGCGATACTTAATAATTCTCTTAAAGCCTTAAAGAGTACATCAATGTATCGGCTTAAGACTTTAATTAACTATAAATTAACTATGAGCTCCGTAGAGTTGAAACATATGTGCCAGTCCAACTTGCAATTTCAAGACATCTTTGGGTACCAACTGAGTTGGTGGCAGATCGGCCAGATCCAGTCTGCAGCAAGACAAGGATTTCGTTTCTATCCGACACTTGCACGGACCCTCCGCACACACGTTCCAGTTTTCGCTAGCTCCACTAATCTGCCAAACTGCAATGCGCAATCCCATTTAACCATATTCTTCACGTCCACACGATTCGTTATACCTGGCTGCTCAATGGCCCTCAACCTACGCTCCAAACTCGAGATCCTACCCTGGAGATCATCGACCAGCGTCCGGTCGACGACCGCACACGAGCTTTCGCTTGTTGTTGATGTTTCTTCGTTGCTGTGCGTCGGTGATACTAAGAAGAGACACAAAAGTACGTTCTTCAGCATTTTCGTGCCTTCTTTCTTCTTATTTTACTTCTTTGTGCGAAGGTAATGATACGAGCTGAAACTAACGACTGGCAGAGTCTGGAAAGACACTACATATATTTGCGTCGTTTATTAATTTGAGAGGCAGTCGGCTCTATTAAAACGGATGCAAGGGATGATTGCTGGACAATGCTAAAGCCAGCGGTCTGGTTTTTATCCCATAGACTGCTGCTCTTGACAGTCTGGAGCTTAATTATTTCGTGTGACGTTATTGAATTCATGATTTTAACTGTAACAACTTCGGTTGGTCAATTATTGATCATTAACCTTAAAATAAATATATATGAAGATGCATACGTAGACACACACACATCACACACAAGATACAGATCTTATACATGAACATCTTCTTCGTTAAAAGTATTCCAAAAATATATAAAAATATGTCGGATGTAAGAATAACATAATATTATTATTAAAACGGAAATTATATTTCTTACTGAAAATATATAATGCATCTGTTTCAATTAAACTTTCCTTAGATTTTCAATTTGTGTATTTTGCTTTAAAATTACAAATAAACAATTTAGTAGATGAGTAATAAATCATGTCGTAAACTTAAAAATTCTAAGTTACAGATTTATAAATTTATGAGCTAATATTAAATAAAGTATTTCTTAAAATATTTTTATCATTGTAAAAAAATTTTAACAATTTAAATGTTTTTTATAAAAATTTGTGCATTTTTAATACTCTGTTCCATTTACTAAAGATAATTGTAATTCTTTATTATTAAATATTATGATTATTTAATTTAATAAGAAATTTTTAATTACCGTATTTTTCAAATGATAAACAGTTTTTGGAGAGAAAAATTATTAAGCATTTGGATCCTAAAAATAAATAACTCGAGTCGTTATCGTAATCAATATTCATAAATTTTTGCGAGTAACTAATTTTGAAATAAAAAAATGATTATGACAAACAGCTGTGATAAATAATAATCCCTTATAAATGTAATAGTCACGCGAATTATAACTCGTGTTCTTAACTTACCTTAAGTACATATTATTAAATAAACGTTGCTATTAGTGACAACAATGAGAATGAAATAATTGAATTATCATGCACTAACAGTTCTAATTTATTAAATATACTATTATAGTAAAAATTAATTACTTACTATGAATGAATAATTTATATGATTTAGAAATTATTTTAAATTAGTCAATAATCTATAAAACTTATAAAATATTTATACTTGTAGATAATGCTACTTATTACTTGACAAATTATATACGTGATTATATATATAATTCGAAAATTACGAATCTATCGAAACAAATAAATCACCTTAATAGATTATTTGTAGATCAGTAACAAATTTTTTTTAAAAAAAGCACTCATTATTCACTTAATTTTCATTAAAATTCTATATAATTGAATTTGAAACTTTCACAATTTAAATTATAATTAAGTCTAATAATTATATTAGATTTTTGATTATAGCTAATGCCTGTGATTATTAAATACATAAGCACAAATTGGAATCCCATACGCTTACGCGAGAAAATTTGGAGGTTGCAGCTGATTAAACATGATATATTGTTATCTGAAATATAAAAAATTGAAAATAAACATTATCTTAGCTTGAATTTACGTAGATGCAAAATATTACATGAGCTATTTATAAAAGAATTTGTATTAGGCAGATAGATTACTGCTTTAAAAGCTCGACATAAAACATTAAATATATAGTTGTTGATGAGATGGTATCCGATTAGCTACAAAAGCGACACACCTACCTTGAAAGGAAGTTTAAGTACGCGAGGAAATAGGTTAGCGTTCCAATGTGAATTATTACTATTATAAAATGAGAGATAAATATGTAGAATAATTTTCGTAATAATATATATTATAAATAAATAACTATATATTAAGGCAGATACTAATACATAAGGCATTTACTAATATATACATAAAACTGAGCTGCAAACTATAATTGCCACTAATAATAGAAGGGTTAAAAAAAGTGAGAGAATTTTTAAAATATGTGTGAGCTAATAATGAAATATATTCTAAAATAAGTATATTTAAAACTATTTTAGTTATAAAACCAATTATTAAGTAAAATATTTTTAATTTATTGATTATTAAAATTAAAAAATAGTAAAGTTCAAAATACAAAGATCTGCAATTCTGCGAATAAGGACATTTTTTTAATATATACTAAGTTTACAAATTCCAATATCCGTGATAAATGGAGTTATATAAATTATATATATAAATTACACTATCGCTGATAAGGTGTAAAACATCTTTAGACATTGTCTTTATGTACAGCGTATATTAAATATCAAATATAAATTTTATTTTTACAGTAAATCTTTGACAGATTCAAGTTTCTATTTGAATGTTTTCTTTTAAATTATCTATAAAATATTGTATATGCAAAAAATTTAAGTTGAAAAGTTCATTTTGAACAAGGTGAAAATTAGCTTTGTTGATTCAATTTTATTTCTACAATAAATATATTGGAATTTCATTGGGAGAACCTACTAGGTGTGCTTCTAAATATTCAAAGTAACTTTTTTTTCACCTGGGATAATCCAATTTACGTAAACATGGATAATAAATAAATTGAATTCGTAATAAACGTTTTATTTAAAACTTTTAGAATTTATATTTTATTGTATTACATTTTATTATATTGCATTTTATTTTGGTTAAGACTTTTTTTAAATTTCGGTAAATTTTACTATTAAACATTATCAATTTTACAATAATTTAATTTTTGAAAATAAATTCAATAAAATACAAACAATTATATTTTAAATAGATTATATCGTATAACTATTATAATTTTACACTGAATATAATTTGAAATTTCATAAAAAATTTCGTAAAAATCTGTACAATAACAATCTTATTGTAGAAGGAACATAATAATCTTATAAAATTGTAAAATTAACGTAAGAAAATAAATAAATTTATAACTAATTATTAAATTTTGTACAACAATTAAAATATTGGATAGTTATTTAAAAAAGATTTTGCCATTAGAACAAGTTTCATTAATCATTTTTTTCATAGAATTTTGTTTTACCCAAATAAAGTGTCTTGTAACCATTGCTAAAATTTTGTATTTGTTATTCAATATTAATCTAATAATTATAACAATATTATACACTCATTTATTATCCAATTCATTAATAATGTAGCCCAAAAAATTTCATCATACAAATTGCCTATTTAAATAAGTAAAGTATACACGTGAGAAGTAAACTATTAATTTGTACTTATAAGACACATTATTTTAGTAAATAAAAGCATAATATTAACCCTATTTGTACAGTATTAATCATTTAATTCTAAAAATATGTTCTGGTTTGTAAAAAATTATACAGTATGCAATTGGTATTTCTATTTAATTTTCGCGATAATTTTAGTTAAAACAACCCGTCTTAAAGTCAAAATTTGTTGCGGACAAGCATTATATTATATGACTCATAAATTTGTATATTTTTATTTAAATTTTATTATTACCTGAAATGCACTTAAATATCAAAGTTTATCTTAATATATTCATACTGATTGGTCAAATTTGGAAAGATATGTATATAACAATTGTAGATATCGTTGTAACTTTTTTAGTAATCAGTATTGATATCGATGAGGTATTATTAAATACATCTAATTTCGTAATATTTTTCTAAGTACTGATCGAATTTTTCCTATTAGTAATCTAATACCCGTGCTTAAAGTTTTTAATAATGTATAATTTAAAAAATATTGATTTTATATTGTATAATTTCTTTATCTAGAAACTTTTTTCAAATTACGTAAGTCAAAAAAATTTAGGAATAATCTATTAAAGCACCTTATGGGATTATAATATTTAATTTAACTCGTGTTTTAAATTGAAGCTGTTAAAGTAAATCTATAGTTTTTATCACATACAATATTTCATAATAATTAAATTTAATATAATAATTGAATAATTAATTTTCAATCTATTGTTTATTTGGTATTCTACTGTGATTATGGATTAAATACTTAAATTTATAGGTTAAAATTAGAATAAATGAAGTGTATAATAAACTAAAATTTTTAAAATGATTAGTGTTTTAAGGAATTTGAAGCTAAGAGGATTCTATTTATACTATATTTCATTTAATATGATATGTGATTAAAGAAAGAAAATAGATAGATATTAAAATATTAATAAAATATTAGTGATTACTAAACTATTTTAATTATAATAAGCTGCTATAGATCTATTTGAATTGAAAACAATTTAACGAGCGGTATATTAGAAGGTCGATTAAAGGATTACAACGAAAAGTCAAGTATGTTTTATAATGTATGTAACTTTTTCATATTATGATTGTAAGTATATTACATCTATATGTACAAATACGCACGAAAACGCATATTTATCTAAACATATATAAATGTAATTCAAATTATACAAATACATAGATACTTATAAATATTATATCAGAAATTACATATTGTCATCACAAAAATCAATTGGAATATAAAATAGCATTGGCTTATAATGAAATTAAAAATTTATGACTTGGAGATTTTACAAATCAGTCAGTCAAAAATGATTACAATTGAACTCCATCAGATCCAGGGCATTCACCTTTGCTCTTTATGACTAGTTCTGAAAAAAAAAATGATTTCAATAATTTTATATTCTTTTATTACAAGTGATATTGATGTCCTATAAAACAATTGCTTTTTCTTGAAAAAAAATGTTTACTCAGCTTTTTTGAACTAATGAAATCTGTCAAATTATAAAATAAATTAATAAGTAAAAACTTTTACATAAGTTCAAATCTTACCGAATCAAAAAATTTGTGTAAATTACCGAGAATCAATAAAATCTATTACAATCTACTTGTATATGTAAAACCGTCGTGCTTATTAAAACACCATACCCGAAAAATCTTTATTACAAAACCTTACGAAAAAAACTAGCAAAGATATATATTTTTAAATTCACATGTACACCAGTAAAAAATTAGTAATCAACATACTCGTTCCCATTTCGCAGTTATGCGTATCGAGAACACACTGGCTTCCAAAGGTTCTCGGTTTGAAACTGGCGTTGCTCAGATCGTGGGCGCAAATTGGATTGTACTCTTCACCACATGACCTTAGGCATTCCTTCTTTGCCTTCTTAGCTTCTTTAGCATTCTTTATTGCATCTTTGACTTCCTTCGACGCTGTCACAGCGGGTTTTGGCGACGTTGGTAACTCCGATAGACCGGCTTCAATGCTACTGATCACGCAAATCAGGAGAACAGCTACAACAGAATAATTGCATTATATTATGGTTATTGCTTCTCGTTTTTGGGGTATAGATTTCTTTGGAAACTAATTTACTATACACGTATTACTGGACTATAGAAAATTAAATTAGGTCGAACTTTGTCTACGTATCGAAGTAACGAAAGATGAAAATTTTCAATTAATTATACTTGCAACAGCTGATCAGTAAAATTAATTATTCTTAAAACTGATTTCTCAAAAATTACTTGACATACGTATTTAATTTTTAAAAATGACAAGAAAAAGTAAGCGGATAATAAACAGCTATAATTGATGCCGAAAAATTTTAAAAGGATTAAAAAAAAAAACATTATTTGACCTTTCATTTTAAAATACATTGAAAGGTTCTATAAGCGTTAAGAGTATGTTAATGTTAGGCTTATCCCAATGTTCTTGTGAAGGCTTAGACTGGATTATAATTTTTTTTTGGTAAATTTTTTAATTTTGTATGCATATATTTAGATAAGAAATACGCGATATATTATATATATATATATATATATAATATTATTAATGAATGTCAAATTATACAAGGTACGTTGTTTTTTAAGTATAATTTTATAGCATTTATATAGTTTTTGTTCAAAGTCGTTTTACAAATAATTATATATTTTAGATAATCTTAAATTTTAGTTATATAAGTTTCAGTTAACTTTTTACACCAGCTTTATATCGGTTTCTTTTAAAACAATAACTAACTAATTTTACTTAGTTTGGTTAAGTTAATGATTAAAGTACTTTGTAAAAAATTTAAATTGCACTTTCTTGCAATTATTTTTATAAATGAAATGAATATTGGATTTTTTATTCTTTAAATTTTCATTATTGTTTAAAAATGAAATTTTTGTAAAAATAATAACTTCTTTATAAAGAGAAAAATTTATTAATAATTTTCATAAAAATTTACAATTGAATTAAAAATGACAAAATATGATATCAATACTTATATAAGCGTTTACATATAATTAAAAACATATATTTGAAAGTATAATTTGATAACAATATTTAAGTGATAATAATCATTTCACAGCTTTCCTTCTTCTCAGATCAACTACGGAGAAAAGGAAATAAACGTTTTTTTAAACAAAAACAAAATCACTATGAATACAATAAAATCATACCTCCAAATGCAAGTATGAGCTTCATATCGACTGTGTTCTATAATAGTATATATAATCTAACGAAACGAAAGCGCACTATTATTTTTATATACTTTGTCAAATTATCTCTTGGGTTATCGAAGGAAGACTGGATTCTGCGTAGCTCTATCACGGCTTTTATAAGCATAAGACTGTTGGATTGTCCTGCCCCCTACCTCTTTTTTCTCCACACAATCTACCCGACAAATATATGAAACAGGTGAGTGTCAAAGCTAGTTAGTTGAAACGAGTTATCACAAGTTTTATAGATCTCATTCAAAAGTTTTGCTCAGTTGTGCGGTTTGTAAGCAGCTAGTCATTTAGGTTCGTAATTTCTTTCTACTGACGATACTCAATAGAATAAGTTACGTAGCGTTACTTTTACTTTGTGAATCAAATGCATTACATGAACACCAAAATGACGATAAGCAATTAAATTTATTGACACGATTAATTTGTAATGTAAAGGGGAAAAAACGTTAATAAAATCTTTTTGTTTTTGTCTCATTCACTATATCATTTCGCAAATACGAGTAAATTTTTCTGTACAGTTTTCGTGTAATTTAAAATAATGAATTTATTGAAAATCTTAATTAAATTTTGCATTTTAAACTGAACTGAAAAGTTTGTATTTTAATAATTTCAGAAACTCATATATAGTGATGTGTGAATACATTTTTTAAACATAAAATTTAAATACGATTTTATAAATATGAAGAAATTAAAATGAAACATTTTTCAGAATATTTTTAATTTACTGTATTATTTTTTGATCTATTTTGAAAAAAATAATTTTGTTTTAAATTATTATTTACTTAAATACATGTGTGTTTATTTATACCGAAATATGGAAAATATTTTCATATTTTAAAATATGCATTCAATTTTTAAGCTTATTTTTATAGAGATTATAATTTTTATCAGTATAATATATTTGTTAAAAGTTTCCCATTTACAATAGAATTCGTATTTTTTAATAATTAAATGTAAAAATATAGTTTTGTAAATGTAAAAATAAAATTTTGTTAATGAAATTTTTAATGATACTTGAATTTTTATATTTTAAAGCAGAATAAATTATTAGTAATACGATAAAAATTATTTAACTACCTTTATTGTTATAGTGTATAAAATACCATGAATTATTGAACAATCTATAAAAATAAGTTTATTAACTTACGGTAACTTTAATAGAAATTTCGATCAGAATATATGAAACGTATTCTATATAAAAGAATATATGACACTTGTTATGCATCTATATTGATTAATAAAGTTAGTCACTGACATGTACGGAATGAAGTAGATAATAAATAAATTATAAATAATCTGTTTTAAAACATGTTTGAAATAAGTTATCTATGTTCAAAAAATATAACTTATTTGTAAAAAAATTCATTCGAGACTGTTAGATTTCATCTACTAACCATTTTTACTTCTATTCATACGGGAGCACCAGAAGAGATTGAATTGCCCTTTATTAATTTATTACGAAGAACTAGATCTCAGTGTATCCGGAGTGCAAAATTAATTGATAGTAATTTCGAGAACTGCTTGGATCTAGATACCAATTTTTTTATTGTGCATTAGTCATGCAGGCTTTTAAGAACTCACGTTTTTGTAATTTTTGATGCGCATAAATGGAGAGCATCCTAAATATGAACTATGTTTTGTTAATGTGTACTGAATAATATTATTGTATTTTTATTTATATATTAAAAGAAGAATTTTTATGTTTAAGAAATTTTGTACTAATATATGCAAATCTTAAACTTACCAAAAAATTTAATCTACTTATACAAGATACAAAAGAAAATTGTTTTAAATTACAGACAATATATCTTCACTTTTATTGCATACAAACAGTTGAGTAATTGTTTTTTTATTATTAGTTGTAATTCATCTATTTTAAATAAATTATGAGATGTTTTTTTAAAATTAATAGAATATAATTAAACTTTTTGTTAAATCAATTTGATAAAAATATAATTCACTTTATAAAGTTTATCATTTATAAAATCCCCAATATTTCCAGATGACTTACTTACTACTGAATAAAATTACTTGCTGAACAAATACCTAATTAAATAAAATATTACGAATAAGCGGCTACCAAATCATTTACCGAATTTTGACGTTAATTTTATTTTATATTAACCAGTTAAAACTTGATTTGCTCGTGTCTTATAAATCAGATTGTTACGTACCTAATTGTGTACGAGGTCGTTCTAGATTGTAATCGCTAAGGAAGTCACTTACCTTGTAAGAACACTTTATCACTTGCATTGTTATTTCACGTTATATTTGATGTTTTTTACATAAATTCACAGTGCATGAAAACAAAGAAGAAACAGTAATTATTTTTGTTCTGCGCATTTTATCAACGTTAAATGTCGTTAGCCAAATGAAATTTTTTGTTTTTTGCAAATTGTTTATGAAATACTTTATTTAAAAAACAACACAGATTCTCACAATAAATAAATAAATAAATAAATAAATAATTGAATATTAAGTATAGAGGGGAATTTCAAATTTAATTTTATTATTTTCTTCTCACTCGATTCCCTTTACTTTGCTTTTGAACGCTTTGTTCCTCTTCGACGTAAGCCTTAAATACTCGCGAATAATCCTTCCAAGTTTCATCAGAATTGAACAGCTTCTCTGTAATTTGACAAGCAAGATCTGTGCACGATTTTTTATGCTTTTTATCGTTCGTATTCATACTGTTGTAATGCTCGATCGATTTCAATACAATCGATCTTAACAGATTCAATTGTTCCGCCGGAAAGTTTGCTGCAAAAATAATGTAAATATAGGAGAATACGTAGTTCTCTTTTCCACATCTGCCGTTCAAAATTTTTGATAATAAAAATTATTGTTGTTTAGAAATATCATTCAGACAAGTAATTTACTAGCAGATGTGAATTTTTAGACAAATTTCATAAGCATAAAGAGAATCAACGTAGCTAAATCAAGTTTTAAATGATACAAAGGCAAAAGAACTAATCATATAAACATAATTTTAATAGTAGTTGCACAAAAATAGCTAAAATGTATTGTATTAAATATTCAAGAACAAAATTCACATTTCATAAAATCTAATATTTGATCTAATCAATAATAGTGTCGTATAAAAAGAAAATTTGCAAAGGAACTTTGTGTAATATACGAATTTTACTTACATGTTTCAGGAAATTTGCGTGATAAATCATCTACATCGTGCTTATGCTTCTTAAATATAAGTTTCGGTATAAAGATCAATAGACAAATAACAGCGATAAATTTGATGATCATTTTGAATACAAAAAGTTTCAGAAAAATCTTTATCAAGGTGAAGGCGTCAATTTTCAAGGAGATTGGCCAACTGAAATCGATAGCGGGGAGAAATGTAAGAGGAAAGAAATCTGGTAATGGATGAGATGTGCTGTACGTGGCCTGTAATGATCCTAACCCTAAAATAATAATTAAATATTTTTATTTGTTCCTCATACAAAAAATATTCATCAGTTGTGTTAATTAAAAGCATATATTTAGCATTAAATGTTTTACACCACAGTATCTACAGGCTGTTATGCTTTTTTCAATTGATACCTCAAGTTTCAATATTTATCACATGTATATAATTTCTTCTCATTGTTCTGAATAAAAATTACGTATATTACGTATAATCAGAATCTAAACATTAATTAAGAATCATTCTGCGAGTATTTTTTGAATTTAAAATTGTGCAATAATATATGACATACTTGCTTCATTTTAATTATATATATATATAATATATATATATATGTATGAACCGTTTTGAAGATAATAAAAAAATAATATTATGTAGTTTTCATAAACTTTTAATGCTAATTTTGATACAGATATGATTAATTTGTCTGAAAGGAAAATTTCTAAAAAATCTGTTTTATTAATTGGTGGTTCTATCTAAATTGTATTTGTAAAATGTTAAAAGGTCATATCGGGAATTTCCCAATCATAAAGTAAACAGAAAGTAAAGTTCAGTATTCTGATAATAAATAAAATAACAATTCATCATTAGATAAGAAGAAGCAATACATTATATTGAATTTATTGTACAAAAAATATTTTACAATTCAGTTATAACATCCATTACCCTGTTTATATTTACACACACATACGCACGTATAAATGTGAAATTTGCAGCGACATATTTATGTGTAATATGCTGTATTATTGAGTTAAATAATACTATTTTAAAATATTATATTATAATGAAAGAGAATTAGAATAAATTTTTTAAAAATAAATAATGTTGCTTAAGTAGAATTACAAACATATTTTTGTTAATTGTGTTTTTACGTAATATATTAAAATTTAAATTAATTTGAAAATTTTACAAAAAATTTATTTTAACTTATATTTGAAATATATTTATAATTTTCAATATTTATTCGCATACATCTATATATAATTTCAATTTTAAAATAATAAACGAATAAAAGAATTTTATTGTAGGAGTATTTTGCATAAAAGTGGTGTTAATTACTACAGCAGGATTACACTGTTGAAGCTTGTGTCATAGAATATACACTTTTTGTTATCTGTTATTATATTTTCCAAATTAAATGTTATAACTACTGTAATATATGTATATATATTATTTTTGAAGAAAATATTTATTTAAATTATTTATTTTCATTTGTAATTTATCGCTTTTTTAAAAGATTCAAAAATTCACGATTACCAAAGAATTTATTTTTAAATATTTTGGTTTGAGATTTATTAAAATAGATATTACAAGAATATCTGTTCGTATTATTATTGATAAATGTTTAAAAAAAACCTTTTTTAATTATAAGATATAGTAATAATAAATCAATATATAATATCATTCTATAGTAAGTGAGTGACTGTTTCGTATTAATTATAATTTATTGCAGTTATAAATAAATATTTTCTCTTAAAAATTTGAAATGTATCAATGTGTATTTATATTAATTAATAAAATTCTATATATTTAGGAATAATATTGCATTTTATATCCAAGTAGTAATCAATAATTAAATACTTAAAATATATAGAAAAAAAAAGTATTTTTTATCATTATAGAGAAACTTAATTGGTAGAGCATACATTAATCAGTTAGAATACAAATATTATAAATGAAAAATTAGCAATAAAGTTTCCCCCTTTTATTTTGAAATATATGAAAAGATTTTTTATAAATTTTTTACAAATTCGTTATAAATTTATAATAAATATATATCTTATTTATCATTCGCAATTAAATGTTTACCTTGAATTGATAGACATTTTATTGCATCTTTTACTTTTTCAATATCATTCCAAATGCTATTTATTTGTATACTTAAATATATATAAACATCAATGGTGTAGACTGAATTTTACATAATTAGAGTTTACGCATACGTTTTTCTGCGTGTAAAATTCAATATACGTAATTATATATAGTTTTATTAGACTGTTTGATATAATAATTCATCAGTTAGTGTGTTTAAAGTTTATATGTATTCGTATACAAAATTTTGAAATGAGTATTATATGAATAAATATTATTAGTAAAATTAAAGTAGAAAATTAATGTATCACGATGTAAATAAAGTTACTAATTAATAATATTATTCAGAAAATGTACGAAAAATTGTATTGTGGATTGTTTGAGAAAAATTATGAATTAAATTTCTACATAGTTAAGTTTAAATTTTATATTTTAAAAAAGAAATTTATAAAAATAATTATTATAAGCGTATGTATTATAGTGCATAATAGTCAACTGGTATTTAAAGAAATTTCAGCATTTTTTGTTGCCAATTTTTGAGGCAAAATAAAATTTTTATTCTATAATACATGCCGTATCAACTCATCTGGTTCTGCTCCGAATTAGGGTATAGCCTCTACTTTAATGTAAACAAACTTTACCTTTAACCTTATAAAAAAATATAAATAATAAAAGAAATTTAATGTCCCATCAAGCGTTTGGAAAAGCGGATTCCCTGCAGATCTCGGCTTCAAAGTGCGAAACGTGCTTCCAAATTATACTGCAAAGAAAAACGAAATTCACAAGATCATACGATACCTCTTCTCTCACCTTGCTGCGGCGTTCCATAAGCTAAATAAGGAGGCCCATTCGACGAAGAATAAGATGGAGCTCCATACGTTTGCAAGGGCACTAGTTTGTAATTTTTGTTAGGCACTCCGTACCCATCGTGAGAATCGTAATTTACATAATGAGTCCCGTAAGGTACTTGCTCTGCTGTTCCGTAAGATACTTGCTCTGGTGTTCCGTAGGATACTTGGCCCGGTGTTCCGTAGGATACTTGCTCTGGTGTTCCATAGGATGGAATTACTGAAGGAAGTACGTAAGAGTCAGCAGGCACGTCATAAGTAATTCCATTATAAGAAATCCTGGATACCTTCGGTTCGAGTGCTGGGACTTTTTAGAAAAGGTGATTGCTATATTTTATTATTTTTCTTAAGAATATGGAAACATTATTGTTTATATTGTACAATTTCAGAGCTAAATTTTATTTATCTTTAGAACATGTTGGTAAATTAAAAAAAAATATTTTTTTAAATATTTGGTACGAGTTTCGTTGTTTTACTATCCAAATTTATTTCGTCATAAAGACAAGATTCAATTGTCAATTAAGTTTTTTATTATTTGTTACAAAAAATGAAAATGTGAAAAACCTATGTACATATAGGAAGATTAATATTGAAAAATAATAAACAAATAATATGTGTACCCGGTTTATTGTTGTGATTAAAACTGTTATTATTGTTACTGTTACTGTTACTGTTCTCGCCACGGTACACAGGTCCAGGATTATAGTCGACTTTCGGATATTTCTGTGAATGTGATTCAAATCGATACGGAGCCTTGGTATTTTGCGAATATTGAAGGGCATCTAAGTAACTATCTTTAGGTGATGCAATTATCCTACCATTTTTATCTTCTTTTCTTGATTGAATATTATTTCGGGATGATATGATAGAATTAGAAGATGGATTTTTCTGATCATCCGTTTTAACTTTCAGCGAATACTCGCCATTTAACAATATTTCAGACGTCGCTTTTGGTGAAATTCCGATGTTGATATCTTCGTTATCATTCCTGGCCTCCAATTTCAAATGAGAGGAGTCGATCGACGGAAAAGAAGTGTCATTTGCATTGTTTGAAATAGAAAAGACTAACCGAGCACTTACTGTGATTATCAACAGCGTAGCCGGTAGTCCACGAGACATGTATGCGCTTCTTTTCATTGTCCTGCAAAAGTGTTTAAGCTCGTGACATTATTTTACAATAATATTCAAACAAATTTTTTTAGTTACCCGAATTCAGTTCTAATCCGTTAATATTTTTATGAGTAAGAATACAGTAAAAAGTCATAATTTCTGTGTCAAATTATGATATATGATTACTCATTGTCTAATCAAGCGAATAGAGTTTATATATTATTATCATTTATTTTATCCGTAAGAAATATAATCTTGTTTTTTACTACGATTGTGGAAAAAATTTTTCTTAAAATCTATATGTTACACTGCAGTATGTGAAAAGCTTATTATCGTGATTAAAAAAAATTTTTTTTGTTTAAATAAATAATAAATTTTTTGTATCTGATTGAAAAAATAAAATGTAGGTTGATTTTAGCATCTAATAATTGGCATCTGAAATGTGGCTTAAAACAAGGTCAATGTTTACTTCCGTTCGAATACGAAATCAGTAACTTTACTTGAATACTGATGATACGTTTAGCTTCTACCTTTCAATTTAAACGTACAACCAATTAAGTACTATAAGCTTTAAATTATAAATTGTAATTTATTTTCCATTGAGTCTTTACTATTAATGAATTCTGTGCAAATTATTTTTAAATTCATATACTTATTCTAATTTTTAGATTATTTAGATTTGTCTTACACTTATTAAACATTATTTTTTATTATTTACTAATTAATTTTACGACGGTAAAAGAAATACCTTCTTTAAAGATACAATAAATGTTATTTTGAGAATAGAGAATATTATAAATGTTGTGTTTAGTAATTTTAAAATTTGTTAATTTTTCAATTACTTACCTTTCAGAATATTTTCTATTTATTCCATATTTCAAGCATTTTCAATACTTATTCAATATTTAGTAAGCACTTAGTACATGTAATTGTGTCTAGGATTTTTTAATTAAAAAGCTAGTCTTCCATATAATTTACCAAATTTATATTTTATTCATAAAACGATAAATTATATTATTAATTGAATAATATTTAATGTGATATACATATAGCGTTGCATGGAATTTATAGATTTTTAATCAAATTTGATTTTAATATTGTTTTAAAATTTTTCATATCAGTCAGATACATATTTGATATAATAAAGTATTTATAAATATTTATTAATTTTATAACAGGGACTTATAAAAATATAATAACATAAAGTTTTTATGAAATGGAAAATGTTTTTGCAGCATTTATTTCGTTTTGAGATAATTTAGGTGTGAATAGATATAGAGGTTCTAAAATTGTAATTAAAAATACAAATTTTCAATTCAAATTTATTGAAATTGTATTAATGGAAATTATATAATTTAAAAATTCTAGTATTCGAAAATTATTTGTGAAATATTTTAAAAAGCTTCAAAAAAATATACTAATATGAAAAATAAAGATTCGTATAAATTTATACATTTGATCCTAAAATATTTATAATTACGTTTACTTGGTTTTTCGTAAAGGTGATTGCAATTTAACACATTACAATATTTATTTTTTCATATCACCATATCATACTTTTTTATTTACAATATGTAAAAATTAAATTAATTTTAAATTTACTGAAATTCAGAAAAAGTTCATGTAAAAAATGTTGATTAGGAATTAGATTTATTGTCAAACAAATGATCAATAGGGATTTATATCAAATTTCAAACTGTATTGTTAGAGAATAAAAAATATATATCAGTATAAATAGTGTAAATATTTTCCACATCAATAATGAATAAAAACAAAAAGAATACACGATTAATCAAAGTATTATTAAACAAATTTCAATTAATCTGTGTGGTATGTTCATCGAAAACATAACAATTGTACATCGCCGTCCGTAGCGTTCATATTACATTTACAATCACTCGAACTCACCTTATTGTCTAAAATCACGTTTCCCAATCGCACCCCAAGATATTGCGAAGCGATATAAAAAGATGCATGGAAAACAAGCAGAAGCGCTGCTCTCTTGTTATCTATTTGCTGGTGCTGTTCCAAGCCCTCTTTGGGACACTGACACCGCACGCTATGTGACAAACTTTACGAAGGTCAAGAAGAACTTATTGATGTGCCATAGCTCGCTCGTTCCTTGACACTTGCCACGACCCGGATCGTCGCTCGACACATACGAAAAAAGTTACGGTCAGTATGGGTGACTATATACCCGTCTCAGCGGTAGGGGGAATTTACTGGGTTACTATTTCACGTGCAGTGCACTACCAAAATACGTTCTGCGTGTTCGCTTGATTGACGGTTGCCATTGTTCAACGTTACTTTCACTAATGTGTCGGCGTAATTTTTCCTCCTTTCCTTCAGGGTTTAAAAATTACAGTGAGGCATTTTTAGATTATTGTGAATATTGTTTCGTTAAACTTTACCACTCTAGTAAACAATCCGACCTATACAGCTGTTGAGCTATTGTATCGAATATTTAGAGTAAGCTAATCTCTATACTAATAAAAAAAAAATGAAAATCATCTCTCATCGGTTAATCAAATATAAGTAACTGAATTATATGTATTATTTACTGAATTTATATTTAATAAATTCTTTACCATTACATACGAATATAACATAACTACCCGATTTTAATTATTAAAGTTTAAGCAAGTTAATTAAACATTTGGTACCATTCTTCAAAATTCAGGGTTTATTCAATTAAAATATATATTGCAAATTAAAATTTTAAATGTTGAATGTAATTTTAATAATTTATTATTATCATTATTATCATTGTTATTATTAACACTATATCTGCATCCTAGTCCGTTTAATTTTATATTTATTATTACAGATATTACTATGATGAAAAGTTATTAATAAAAGGTGGATAATTGATTATATTAGTGGCCTAAAATATAATCACTTTCAATTTTACTTTCAAAATAAATATATGCAACATGTTATCTATACAGTTAATTTATTTTTTTTAAATAAATTTTATTTTATACATCATTGTCACATTTAAATATTTTTTTGTATATCGTTGTATAATGCACTTGATAGATAGTAATATTTATCCATAAAAATTGCTTATTGATAATCATTAATTACAATTAATATTCAAATTTTTATCTAATCTAAAGATTAAGAAATAATAGTGAAATCAATAAAAACGGCTGATTACATAAATATAGTGTCTTAAAATTTATGTTGAAATTAATTTTTTAAATTTTAAATAGCCAAAAAATTTTACTAATTTTCAAAAACCATTCAATGAATAAGCATTGTATAATTTTTGAAGATATGTATGAAATGTATGATGCATATTTATCTAAAATACTTCAAAAGAATCTGCTTAATTTTAGATTAAGTTTTATGAAATTAATACTTAAGGTTGATGTTTTAAAAATCATAAAGCATGTACATTTTAACTCATTTAAGTATTTTGATATTTTCATAAATTAGTTGTTATAAGATCGAAGTATAATTTAAGTAATTTAAAATAAGCATAGATACTTAACTGTATATGAAAAATTTTAAGCCAATAAAACCTCTAGTAAATTCAAAATCGAAAGACGTTGTTAGTCTATTACTATGTACGAGGTGATACTAAGCAATAACGGTCTTCAATTCAATCCTTTTTTTTTGAAACAATTCTTCGATCCAGTGGCCCACTTTTAAACCTCTAGCGACATTGTTGCAATTGGTCTTCTTAATTCACGATTCGAAAACAAGAACTTTCGGACTTTATTCTCTCTCTGCTTTTACATACGAAAATTGCATTTTTGACTCACATATTCACGTATATCTAACTAATATATATGTATTCGTATATGACTTTCAGAGGCTTTCACTAGCACGTAACATAATTTGTTAAATGATGAGTATTCTGTTCTTTCCTTTATAATGCTGATGTATCTAACAGTAATATAAGAGAAAACAAAAGAAATCATGATACAATAAAGTAGAATAACCGGTAGATTTTAAGAAACGTATATCATGTAGTTGAATACACTGGTAATGTTGAACCGTATTTTCATTTAAAATCCTGTTTTTCCATCACTTCAAGATGTTCATGATTTGGAATTGAAATTAGAATTTTTTTCGCTCGTTTAAAATAGACCAGATATTCCTGTTTTTCTTGTAAAGAAGAAAAACTAACTTTCTTAAAAAAGGTGTTTATATTAAAATTATTTTCTAGTAAATTGTTGAAGTATCAATTTCCAACGTATTAATAATTAATATCAAATATTGCTTTTTAAATAAAATTTTCAATCTTATAAAATTAATAATTTTAATATTTTTATAAATATTAATGAAGAAATAAAGTTTGTTACCATGTTATGTAATTATACCACACATTAATTATAATTGAGGTTAAATTCAATATGAACATAAACTATGTATTATTTTAATTATTTAATTATTAATAATTATTCAAACGGACAACGGGAACTCTTAACTTGTCTATTTATATTTTACGAAATATTGTGTGTAAAACTGCGTGCAAATAAAAAATATTGAAATAAATATAATAGCAAATTTAAAAAGAAGCAACTTCGCATGTAAAAATTTTATGAGAACTTTAAAAAAGTATTGCTAATTTTAATGGATATTTTATTATTATTGTATATGAGTATCTATTAAGGAGACAAAGTAACTGAAAAAATCTTTTTAAAAAGTGATTACGGTGGAATCGTGTAGTTGTGTCAATCGAGTACATTTAACCCGTTTCTAAGCAACAAAGCAGAATTATTGCGCAAGCTCAGAGTGCAGTTGTTTCGCGAATATTAAAACTTGTGCATATAATATATATCGATGACGCTTTTTACAAAGTAAATGCATGGAAATAAATAAAATGCAACTTTAACTATTACTATTATTTATGAATTTACTATAAACTATAAATCTTGCTAAGAAATTGTTATTGTTGTAATTTAATCAAATAAATTCTCTAGGTGGATTAAAACGGGAAACATACACGATTTCGCATTTGTGGGAAAAGAAATTATTGCCACTGCAACTGGAAATCATGTAGTATTCTATAATTTGGTAACAAAAGAAGAGAATATTGAATGTTTCAATAATTCTGTGAGAGGTGAAGGCGTCTGCTGTTTAGCTGGTCATCCGGTATATCCTACGCTTTTTACATTAACAATTAAAAGAGCAAAGTATAATTCGTTTTGTATAAAAAAAATAACTTTAGTTCATATTAAAAATTAAATAGGATTTTAAAATATACATATTTACGAGATATATATACGAGATGTAAAATGGAAAAATTTCGTATGTTTAAGTAAATAATTTTTAACTACTGATTTTTCTTATATAATTTAATTTATATGTGGTTGTTATTTGTATCAAAATTACGTTATATAGCTTAAATTACTATAATACCATAGTTTAACGATGAAATTCATAATCGAATAGTAGTTTACCTCTAATTTACAATATTAATTATACCACGAAGATTTTGATGTATTAACAATGAAACAAAATACTACAAAATTATTGAATGGAAATACTCTTCTAGATCGTCCCTATATTTTCTACGGTAGAACGGCGGTACCATCCAAAAATTTATATTCACACGTATCCTAGAATTACAAAAGTCGCTGAATGCAATCTCGATAAAGACCCAAGCTCGTATATATCCTGTTGCTTTGTTGGAACTGAATATCTTGTGAGTCTAACATCGTACCCGAATTTCCAATTGATTGTTTGGTGTTGGAAGACTGGAAAAAAAATATCCAGTGTTGACACATTACTAAGAGACGAAGTCCAGTCGATCGAGTACGTTGTTTATTTCAGAAACTTCCCATAATTCTATAGAAAAATATTATTTTGAATCAATTCATTAATTTTAATTTATATATAAAATTTTAATTGCATCTAACTTTCTATTCATAAATTTGTAATTATTTACTGAACAATAATCATTTTTAGAGCTTCATTGAGTGCATCTAATTTAGCATATCAATTTTCCTCTACCTCTGGGAAACTACTAATACATGAAATTTACACGTATTCCAAAAAAGTTACTATTACTACGAATTGCATAAAATCTATTGAACATAAAATTACGTGTGTATGCTGGACAAAAAATAGTAATTTGTTGTTGTGCGATATTTTTCAAAATGTGTTTATTCTCAGCAATGACGGAAAAAAAGTTCAGATGATTTTACGTAAAAATCAAAATATTAGTGTAACAAATAGAACTTTAATTCTTTCTATTACCGATGGGTTTTTGATATTAGACAATAATTTGCAATTAACTGTAAGTATTTTAATAATTTCATTTACTTATAAAACATATACAATCTTAAACACTATTTAATGTTCAACACGAAATCTTATATTAACATGCCTAATAATTAAATAACAATTATTACTGTTAGTTGATTTTTTAAATAAAAATTTAATAACTTGACAAATTAGGAATGTGTATTTTCTCGTTTTATCTTAATAATATTACTTTCTCTGAAGAATTAAAATCTTAATTAGTAACATCTTTGCGTCTTTATCGGTTGCGTAAATATTTTTTATCTTCAATAATTTTACTTAAGTTTCATAAGTTAATGTTAAACTTTATAACAGCTACGTACTTAAAACATTTAAATAAAATTTAATGTTAAATTATTTATATTTCTCTCTAATTCTTTCTCTTTATTTTACATTAAATCGCCATAGTTTTAAGCTTTATTTTAATTGAACTAACATTAATAATATGTATACACAATTGCTGTCTTACATAATTTTATGTATTTAGTTTAAAATGTTTTGCCAATCATAAATTTTTAAGTCGAATTAAATTTTCATGCTTCCTTTTTCCAATTCTACGTATATACTAAGATTAGATTTTTTATTGTAAATTATTTATCAGATTGCAGATCGTATTTAAAAATTTATTAGCGTTTCTTTAATTATAATTGTACTATTCTTATGGCGAAGTTTTTTAATTCATCTTTGTTATTAGTATTATTCGAAGCTTAGTTTTTTTAAATTTTATATATTTTATTTAATTTTTTCAAGTTTTAATATTTTTCGGATTTGATGAATTAATTATCGAACTGACATTATTATTTATTACTAATTTGTAATTGTAGTTTTTCTTTTCAGCTAATATTAAAATAATATTAATCAGAATTATAATAATAATTTTTAGTTTAATTAAATTTCAGATCTTATAAAAAATGTTTTACTCTTAATAGTTTAAAAA
This sequence comes from Platyscapa corneri, assembly GCA_018907185.1. Taxonomy (NCBI): domain Eukaryota; kingdom Metazoa; phylum Arthropoda; class Insecta; order Hymenoptera; family Agaonidae; genus Platyscapa; species Platyscapa corneri. Next base: position 4,906,425 of record JACCHW010000011.1, on the reverse strand, counting down.
ACTGTTTTCTTGCGATTCTTAAATCAATATCATCATGAGTTATCGTTATAACATCTAAAGGGAATGTTTCAAATAATTAGTCAAATTGATAATAAAACGTAGTTCATTATTCATTTTCTTTTATTCTTTTATGATATAAATGAAGATTTACAAATTTAAATTTATATCGCTTATCTTCTGAAATAATAAACGTTAGTTTGATATTATATTTTATCTCTGTGAAATTATCGTCTGTTATACAACATATCTTTAAGCAATGCAGATCCGTAATTATTGAAGATATATGTCTCCCTTAATCATCTTATATTTTTTATAACTAAAATGTCAAGGTAGAATTTTTTTTTATAGTATTTAGAGCATGTACATCCTAAATATGCTATCTATATATACACGTGAATTTCAAATTTTTTAAAATATTTTTAATATGTAAATACTATATATTTCGATGTATCATATAAACAAATTAGTAAATAAATTATTTTTCAGTGTTATAAGAAACCATGTATGGAGAATAATTTAAAAGAAAGTTGGAATGTTGTGTGGTTTACTAATCTTTCAACTCAAATTGTTAAAATGAAGTTAGCACGTCATAAAGAAGTAATTTTACTTCATAGTGAAAATGGAAAAATATTTGAAATATCATTAATAAATGGAAATAAACCTGAATTGAGAGAAGTTTTTAGTAATTGTCGAAAATTTAAGCTTTTATGTTTATTAAATCCAGAAAGAGTATATGGTGCTGCAGTTGATAGCTGGAATTGCTTAGTGCTTATCAATTTATTTAATGGAAGTATTAGTGCAAATTTTCAAATTGAGAAAGAAGATGAAGGTAATAAAAATAACATAAACGCAACTCTACGCACGTGAAAATAAATTTAATTCATTCATACAAATTTTTATTGTAATTTTAGTAATTGATTTAGCAACTCATCCATATATCCCTCTAATGACTGCTATTACTTCATCTGGAAAATGTATTTTTTTTATCGCAACGACAGAACATCTTACTATTTTTAAAATAATTTATTTACAACGTCAACCATTAAATAATATAAAATTTTCGACAAATGGCAATTCAATCGGTGTATCTTCTAAAGAACCTAGTAAAATTTTTTTGCTAGAGACAGTGGTTAATAAAGAAATAGAAGTAACTTTTCACATGAATTTAAAATATGTTATTCTGGATTTTTTAATTTTCCATTACAAAAATATATTACAGTTATTGATTCTGGTTCAAACTTTTTTAAATATTCCTGTTGGTAACTGCATTGAAATATATTCAGTGAATATATCTAGAAATCTAATTCAGAAAAATAATAAAGTTTATACGAACATTTATTACGAGAATTTAAATTATCATCTAGAAAATGAAAACGTTTTTATAGGATTACCTTACCTTTTGAAACAATTGCATTTTTTTAAACTAAAGGTAATTTTTACTTTTACAAGATTTAGAATAATGTATTATTTAACTATTTATATATTTTTCTTTTAGAACAATTATGAATCACTTATTTTGTTTAACGTCATTCATTCTGAACATAAACTTAAAAAATTTAATGTAAATATTTCAAAAAACTTCATTATCACAAGTGGATTCGATGGTTTAATTTTTTTAAGAGAAACTTCAGACTTATCAAAATCTATAGCTACTTTTATGACACATCATTATCAAGAAAAGGGTACAAAAAATTCTATAATCACAAATTGTGGTAATGTAATCGTATGCCTAGGTAAAAATGGTAGTATTGTGGGTCTTCAATTTCGGTAAAATTTTTTTCTAAATATTTAAATAATATAAAGAAAATGATACATTTTAAGATATCAATAGCGTTAAATTAAATTTTTTAAGTGAATATAAAGAAATCAATGAAACTGGAATAATAAAAGAATTACAATGGAAATGCAATGGTGATACTAAATCGTTATTTTGTGATAATCAAACATGGCTAGAACATAAAACATTAAAAATGATTGAGTTTGAGAAAAACGAATCGCCATCTTTAAGAAATATTATTTTGACTGAAATTAAATTATTAAAAGAAAAAGTAATAGAAAATTATATTAACTTTAAATATTTCAATGGATTATATTAGAGTAGTTTTAGATATAATTTTAATTTTTCAGGTTAAAAAATTATTGAATTTAAATGAAAATAAAAGTGTCGAATTTCAATTACCAATTTCTACATTTGACTTAAATGTAGTTGACAGAGAGGACAAAATTAATGCTTTTTTATTACAGCAAGAAAATACTAAAATGTTACTGCAACAAGAAATTGATGGAATAGAAAATATTATAAGTTATTTAATTGCAAATTTTTTGAATATGATAGAAATATATGATTCTACTCTTATTTCCTTTAATGGGAAAACTTCTGTTAAAAATTTTTTATTTCGTCGCATAAACAAACTTGAAATGAATGATTCTCTCATTGAACTATTTGATACGCCATTACCGAATATAAATGTAAAAGTGATTAATGATAAAGAATTCGAAACAAATTTAGAAATGATTTCAAGAACAAATACATCGGATAAATTTCTTTATTTGGACGCTAATTCCTTGTCATCATATAATCACGATATTATATTGTCTGGTTCAACTAGTTGTAAATGGTTAAAAGATGATTTTTTTCCGAATGAATTATCGAAATTAGATTTCAATCAAATAAATTATGATATCATTACTTCCAGGCAACATAAATTGAAGGTAAATAAATGAATAATGTTAAATAATTAAAATTTAAACAAAAAATCAATTTTATAAATGTTTTTAAATTTAAGTTCACAATTTCTTAATATTATGTATGATAATTTAATTTTTTTAAATCATTTTTGAAGATATACTTTAACGAGAGATTTGATGAAATGAAAAATTTAAAAGATAATTTGTTCAAACAAATCACTGATTGGGTAAAGACATTAGACAGATATAAAAGTGAGATGAAAAATTTATTTGGAACAATTGTGAACGACTACTATGATTTTCATAACATAACATGTCAATTTATAAAAAACCCGTCAGAAAATTTAATTATTATACAACAAGATATTCCATTTAATGTAGAAACTAATGATTACTCAAACAATAAATGTAAAGATTCACTTCAAGATTTAAACTGTGACAATGTCTTTCGAGAAGAAAAACTTAACGAAATGATGGAGGGAGTTTTAGAAATCGGGTAGAATTAAAAAAAAATAATTTAATAGTTTAAAATATTAATTTTTATAAATATTCATTTTTAACAGGTGGGAAGATAAAATAGCAAAGGATATACCAAAACCACGCTGCTTATTATCTAAGAATTCTTCAAAATATGATGAAGAAGATTTGAAAGTTGTAGAAACTTACAACGAAAAAGTCAAAAAATTAGAAATTGAACGTCAAAAGTATAAGAAATACTTAGAATTAGAAATAAATAATATAAATGGTATATAATTTCAATTTTTTTTAATTTTAAGACATATAACTAATTTTCATTTTATTTAAGATCAAATTAGAACTGGTTTGGAAAATTTTGATGATAAAATGGAAGAGTTTGCTATAGAAAAAATACAAATTCAATCAGCTATATTACAAGAATTTTTACTACATTTAACGAAAAAGAAAACTGAATTTTTAACAGACTATATAAGCAACAAAATATGTTCAAATATAAATAATGATTTATTGATATTGGAAAATAAATATAAAAATTTAATAAATGAAATAACATACGTTCAACCCATTATTTTTGAGCTAAGAGTTAAATACGATAATTTGAATAAACGCAATAAAGTTTTTGATGATAAATTTCGGGGAGAATTCTATAATTTAAAACAACCAATTGTAGAACATTTACTGAAACAGTATAAAAGAAGACCACAATCGAATGAATTTACTTACATGTCACTATTGTGTTTGGCGGAAATGAACAAGTGTTTAATTGATGGCAGAAAGTCTGAAATATTACCACAGGAATATTTGGATTTTTTATATAGCATTGATGCAATGGATGTGATACCGAGCAATTTGCCCCAGCAAATTGATGCTACTTGTTGGCAATCGCTCTGTCGATTGCGACGAAATAAAATAGAATTAGAAATAAAGGTTCTTATCAATGATGGATTACGCTTGTATTTATAACTAACGATGAAATATACATTATCTATACCAACAATCTAAACTAAAAATAATTTTTAATACATTATATAATTTAATAATTTATAGTTAAAAATGGCTGCTTTGGAATTAGCAGAAGCTGATCAGGCGTATTTTTATTTGCAAAAGTGGAGCTCATCGGTACAAAATAATATATATTGCGTTAAAAATACCAGCGAGGAAGAAAAACTTAAACAATCAACATCTATGAATGATTTTGAAGCACAACTTGTATTAAAATCTATGCAAATCGAGGTTGATTTAACAGGAAGTTTGAATGACTTTAATAATGCTACACTTGTAATATATAAGCAACTGGTTGACGTCAATAATAAAATTAAGAAAGAAGGAGGAAAAAAAATTAACGCAATGCGTGCATTAATGATATTGAAGAAGTCGATATTATATAAAAATTGGGAATATCAATGTACACTGAAAAGATTTAGAAATTTACAAGAGCATTTGTTAGTTTTACAAAAAACCAAAGTTGGTATATTTATTATTTTTTTAATTAAAATTCTCAATTTATGCCTAATAGTTACTGAATTTTTAACCAGTGTAATGTAGTCTCTAAACTCGTTTTTATATCAAAGTACAAGTGCGCATCTATGATCATTTACAAATAAATTATATAGTAATGCAACACATTAATACTTCATTAATACTGTATTGTATCTTATAACAAATTAATACCATAGGTTTAATTTTATTATAAAAATATTATCGATTTAAAAGGATTTAATATCATTTTTATATCATAAATGAAAAGAATATTTAATTAAATTTCACATTCAAAAAGTGAATCATATTGTCATTACAGGTTGGAAAAAAAATTCAAACTTATCTTATAGAAAAACTTGAAAAAAAAATACGGCCTAAGCATCCAACTAATTGTGATGCAATGTTAAAGTCGGTAGAAAAAGTAGGTATTTCATAAAAATGTTTAAATATTTCGATTATTTCAATAAATGAATGTATATGTGAATGTGTCGTTATTATTTGTAAACAATATTTTTTACTATTATGTTGAATATTTGTTCACAATATTTTCCACTATAAATTTCATTATTTTTCACAATTTATATTTTCATGAGTATGCATAGTTTAGACATAATTATCATTAAAATATACATAAATGAATTAATTATATTAATTATTTTTAAATAATTTAGAAATTTCAAAGAATGCTAAAAGAAAAGGAAACTAATCTTCAAAAGTTGATTACCGAGATAAAATATTGGCGTCAAGCGAACGCTGAATTAATGACGAAGATAGAAAAACTTTCGTTGAAAAAAGTCGAAGTAAGTTTATATGTGGAAGGAAATGATTTACAAAAGAGAAACAAGATTTTTAAACAAAATTATTTACGATCAATTATGGAAAGAACAAGACTTGTTAAAAGTATTAAAGAAAGTAGTAAAGAACTTTTTAATTTACAAACTCAATTGGAATTATTAAAATGGAAAACTTACCCTACGCTGCGTTCTAAAAATTCTTCTTATTATACGAAAAGTGGTTATTTTAAGAATAATTATTAAATATATATTTAAAAAATTGATTTTATATGGTGTTTCAATTAAACATCGATTACAATTAATTACATATTAATAATATATAATCTATAAATCTTTAATAAATAAAAGTTGTTTTTAATATGTAATTGGTAATTGTCTTCTAACTTTCTGTAAAAGTCTCAAAGAAAAATTAACCACAGTTTCTTATCAATTGCTATCTCAAATATATTATGAAGGTAACTTAATATTACACGGATATTCTATAAATTTTATGCTGATTAGAAAAGTTCTACTGATATATATATATATATATATATAATCTAATTGATAAATATATATTAACTTTTTATAACATGTATAGATAGTAACAATAGCTTATATCTACATATGGAGAAATAGCAAAGCTATCGTTACATTAAGTCTGAAACACGTTTACACGCGACTAGAGTCGTAAATGATTTGAAAACAAAGGAGAAAACAAGGAAGAGAGGAAAAAACCACGTAGTGGTTATGAAAAAGGTAAAATAGGACTCATCAAAATCGTAAATTTCGTAGCTTTATCTTATGTGGTTTGAACTCAGTTAGCTTGAACCACCTTTCTTAGAGTCTTATTTTATTTGTAACGAAACAGAAAGTGTAAACAGCATTTTAGAAAAAGCGTAGAAACGTTTTTATACTCTACTTATTATCATAAAGCATAAAAATGAAAATGTGTGAAATAATATAATATTAAAAAATGTGAATTACATATTACAGCCGCAAATGAGATACAATATGTTTTAAAAAAATTATCAATTAAATTAAGAAAATTTATTCAATGTATCTTCATCAATTAATTATTGAATAAGAAGAAACATGTATTATTTATGTATGACGATACAATAAAATTAATAAAAAAAAGTTTCATTTCTATTGAATAAAACGTTTTTATGATAAAAAAGCAATCAATTTATTCTATATAACTTTTTTTAAATACTTTTTATAAATTTCATAATTTCTCACAATTCTAATCATCTTATCTTTGTTTATCTAATTTACATTATTTAATTATTAAATAATTAATTTAATTATATATATATAATAATTTATTATCATCATATATATTAGCAAAATATAAAATGTTTTAATTTTGCTTTTATGGTCGATATCACAAATCCTTAAATTATAGTACGAGTTTATTCATTTTTTATTAAACATATTTATTTGTTATACATATATAAATAAGTTATAAATGTTGTCAAGTAAAATTTCATCAATTATGAAATAATTACATTTGATTATTTTCGGAAAAAATTTTCACTTTGTCATTACACTAAAAAGTTTATTTTATTTTAAAAAATGTAATTTGAAATGACCTTTAATTATAATATTCTAATTTAAATGAAACCAAAGGAAAACTCGGAAAATTTATATTTTTGTATGGCAACGATTATTTAGAATAAAAGAGCATAATTATATTATCAGCCCTCTTGCAGCAATCTTGTTATAAACGCACAGTGAAATCTGAAAAAAATATATTCTGCATTATTTAGTCAACACTTTTTTCGATATAGTGTAACGTGCTATATGAATGAAAAAGCACGTTGCAAAACATAAAAAAATTTTATTTTATTAATATTTTATTAAAATGTAGGAACGCCCTGCATGAATTCATTTTGAAACTATTTATCCAATAAGATAAAAGACTGGTTCCATTTACACGTATTCAAATATAGGAACAATATTGAGATATTCTATGGTAATATGCTGAATTTTGAGCAAAGCTAGGAAGCGATTTCTGATAATTTTTCGCACGATTCGCATAATCGACCATGAAAGAAACAAGAAATTTTTATAAGATTTCAAATGGGTCTCAAGGTACATGTAAAAGTATTGCTTCTCGTGGTAATATTGCACGGACGATTGTGGCGCATTTGTTATCACGCGTTAGACTCTCGAAATCCCTGTTTCGCACGTAAGTTGAATGCTTCTATAGGAAGACAAGTTTTGCCGACACTCACCCGAGAAGATCCTTTCGCCTTCTCGCATTCGGACAAGAAGCGAAAGCGAGAGCGAGCGCGACAGCGAAAGCGAGAGAATCGATTGCGGATAAAAAGCCGGAGGAGCAGCAAGAGGCGGATGAGCTAGCAAAGGAGACGATCCCCTCCATTTTCGATCCGACAAAGGAAAACAGCACTCCTATATAAGGTTGTTGGCGGAATATTCCGAGTCAGGCCATTCTGGCGGACTCTCAATCTTGAATTCTCCGAGCTCACGTTCTTCCGCGGCTTATAAATTTTTTCGCACCTGCCTCTGCCCTCGACTCCAAGATTTGGTTTTGATTTCGTTTCGATTTGGTTTCGATTTTCTCGGGCTGTTACCTCGCTCTTACTCGCAAGACAATGACGATCAAGTGGATATTCTTGAAGCTATTGCTGGCAATGGCTTCCTTCTTGCTGGCTTATGCGAGAAATGAGAAGAAAGTAATCTGTAAGTAACACACTCGAATATTATGTGCATTTCTTTAGTCGCAGACACCATTGTCTGGGTACTCTACATCACCAAGGTTAAAGGTTTTTGCAGCTTTTATTATATAAATATAGAGCGAGTATTTTAAGGTCGTGACCAAGTATAATTCAGCGATACAAGTTTTAACTTGTTTCGTGTACTTTATGTACGATAAAATAATTCAGTGTTCAACTAGTCGTTTAGCAAAAAAATTCTAATTAAGAGCTATCGATACTTTAAATAAACACGTATTGAATATTTTAAATGAGACGAAGTTTATCAAAAGTTTATGTACAGTATTTTTAACAGGCACCTTAAACTTCGTGCAACTTTTTAAATTCTGAAAGGACAAAGAATTTGTTATTTTATACGAATGAGGCAAATCGTTAGAATTAATCAAAAAATTACTTTTATAAAAATATGAATTGCAAAGAATGAAAAATGAATAAATCAATAAATATAAGAGCTTCAAAAAAGTTTTGTTTTATCATAATTAAAATAGAAATTTATGACACTATTTATAATAAATTAACAATAATTATTTATTTTTCTATTATTTAAGTAACGAATTGCTTAATAGTTTTATGCTAAAACCATATCCTTTGTATCTTAATTGATTCAGCAAATAATAATATAGATTATCATAGAGCTAAGAAAATTGGAATAAAAAAGTTAACTGGTTATTTTAATAATACATTGAAGTATGTAAGCTTCGAATTTTAAAGTTGAATAGATTATTATTAGAATAAAGTCTCTTGTCGCATTATTCGCTCAGAGTTACAATAAAATCGGTGGACCTCAAACACTGCAAACAAATTTTTTAAATAGCGTGAAATTGATTTTTAATGAAACTAATTATTAACATTTACGTATTTTTTTAATTTTCGTCAAAAAATTATTCACGAGTTTTATGATTTTTTAAATAGATAATTTTAAAATAAATAAGTTTATACCAGTATAGGTAAAGTTCTTTCTATTAAATTTCGATGGTTATCTTATACTTCTCTATTTGCTTATAATCTACAAGAACAGTTCAATCAACTTTCTTTCCTTAATTACGTAACCTCATATATGCGTGATTTTATGCCTTTTTCTATTTACCAGTCACGATGTGCGTGCCTGAGATTTATTGGGACGACTGCATACAAATGAAGGTGGACTCTTCGAAGAAAGGCATACCGATTTCCTGTATTTCCGGGCGCGACCGCTTCGAGTGCATTGATAAAGTTGGTAGGAAAGAGGCTGATATTGTCGCTGTTGATCCGGAGGATATGTATCTTGCGGCAAAGCACGAGTTGGCCTCCAGAGCTCAATACAACATCGTCGAGCAGGTAATTAGATGGAGGAACCCGTTTAACACACCTTACTGCTTCGTTAATCAACTTTGAGTCTGATACAATTACGTAAACGAACGTAGAATACAATGTATGCTATGTGCATTTAAACGAACCTCATAAGACTAACATTAGAGAATGTACACTCGAATAAAATTCGGTGAATGTTTCATCAACGTTAAACAGCTACTAGTAGCAAAAAACAATTCATTCTCAGATCATGTAGTCATAATTTATTACTCATGTTTACCGTTGTTTTCTAAACCATTATTTGATTAAAAGTTAATCAATTGAATGTATTATTTTCTTTTATGAAAAAAATCAGAATCGGACGCTTACATTATAACGAACATAACTAACTTGTTTTATCATTAATAAAATATAAATAAAGCATTGTTGATGTAGTTAAATTGTTCTATAATTAAACAAGATGGTTTTTACTTATATTCCTGCTGATATAATAATTCTGATAACAAGTATTTTCTAATCACTCGTTGAATAAATCACAACATAAGATTTACAGACTCGTTAACATGCTGATTTCTGATTATGAATAATTTCATTATCGCCTACAAAATTTATAACAAAATACAATAAAAATATATAATATGCAACTAATTTATAAACATAGAATCATCAAAAATCACGTGGAAATATCTTAACTCTGTATTTCAAGAAAATATTAAAAATTTGAAGACGCTTGTCCAAGGTAGATTCGAACAAAAGAGGAACCAAACGCCCAATATCGCTACGAGGCGGTCTCGGTTGTGCACAAAAATCTAAAAATCGATGATCCTAGAAGCCTGCGAGGCCTCAAATCCTGTCACGTCGGAGTGGGTCGCAATGTTGGCTACAAAATTCCGTTAACGAAACTTTCGGCTTTGGGTGTACTCACCGATCTTAATAGCCCTGAGTACTCGGCGCGGGAAAACGAGTTGCGCGCCCTTAGTTTCTTCTTCAGCAAAGCTTGTATAGTGGGCACTTGGTCACCGGATGCCATCATTAATCAAAGGCTCAGTAAGTTCTCGAATATCTACTTGCGCAAATGCACTCGGAACAACTCACATTTTCTCGTCTTTACGGATCAACCGATGGTAAAATACAATTAAAAGTTTTAGAGTGCATTTGATAAAGTCAAGGTAAATCTAAATGGTGTCAAATGCCACGTCAAATGCGAATATTTTGTAGAGGAAACTTACAGCAATCTCTGTGCTCTGTGTGAGAGACCGGATGTATGTGATTATCCAGACATGTACAGTGGATACGATGGTGCACTCCGCTGCCTCACTCAGAACGGAGGTGATGTTGCCTGGACCAAAGCCATCTACGTGCGCCAATTCTTCGGACTCGAAACACAAGCGAGTAACGAAGCTACGGAGAAGCCGGTTACTATGATCAATGACGATCCGAGCAATTACCGCTACTTATGCCCAGATGGTACAAAGGTACTAATCGACGACAAAACGAAGCCATGCACTTGGGCGGCCAGGCCTTGGCAGGGTTACATGACCAATGGAGGTGTGGCCGATATCGATGCTGTGCAGAAGGTGAGTTACATTAAAATAATGAATGTCAATTCAATAACGGTATTTTCTGTGTTGGAGTGTTCATAAAATTATTAATTAAAAATTCTAAAAAATTCCTTCTACTTGGTTTCTATTCGAAATGATTGTTCAACATATCATCAATGGAAGCTATTTACAAAAAATTACTGCTTTAAAAAGCATAAATTTTAATTATTTTTTAATTAACACTAATTTAATAAATTTTCACTTATAGAATCAAATTTTTTCTTGATCAGATTCTTCAACTAAAATATTCTTATAAGTTCTAAAAAATTTAATTTTTATAAATAAAACAATATTTAATAGTAATAATATGTTCATTAGAAAGAACTTAAATATTAATGTAAGTTAGAGTTCGATATAGAATTTTTCAAATAGTCTACATCATGTTATTAAAATTTTTTTAAAAAATATTTTATTTTAACTTTTATTATTATTGGTCATCAATATTGTTTTCAAAGTAAGATTCAATAAATAAAAATGTTTTATTTAAAATTTTCCGTAACAGGCGCCGTTGTAAATTATATTTTGGAAATAATAGCAAATAGCACGTAAATGATCAAAAGAAACACACAATTTCTCACATTTCAGAAATTAAAGTTACAGTGTCATACGTTTTACTGTATATCGACTGTTATAATCAATAATTAAGCTCGATGTTTTCATGAAATTGAAGTATACTATAATATTTTTATTAGACTTTTTATATTATTTAGGAATTAACACAACTGGGGAAGTTTGGCGAGGAGAAAAAAACCAACTGGTGGCGAAATTTAATGCTTTTAAATGAAAAAACTTTAGCAGTAGCTGCGTCACCCGCTGAACCCGAGCAACACTTGAAAATTGCTAAATATATGGATGTTATCGCAAGGAATTTTGGCGCTCCTGAAAGGAACGCCCGGTGGTGTGTTTATCAGACAAAAGCATTAGAAAAGTGTCGTGCATTATCCAAAGCTGCTTATTCACGGTAAAAATGAAAACGTGTATCTATTATCATATTATCTTATATTTATCCTAGAAAAGATACTGTCAATATGATTTCATTATTAAATTACTTTCGCCGAGATGAGAAACCTTTTCATTAAGATTTCATACAATTGAGATACGATATAAATTTGAAAGCCACGTTATTATAAATGTACTAAATATAAAATAATATACAAGGTGTAACTAATTATAATGTACTGAAATAGACTAATAATAAAGCGATACCAATTTAAGAAAAGTATTTTAGTAAATGACAGTATAACTATTAATTAGATACAAGATGAAAGATAAAAAAATAACAGAAGGCCAAAAAGTCTTATATTAATGTGATTTACGAAAACCGTTGTATTATTCAGTAAAACGTCTTGAATTGTACATAGTCTGCCGCATGCTCTTTCAACTCTTTATAAAAAAATTAGTATAATCCCAAAGATACTAGATAAAAAAAAAATAATAATGATAATTCAAAGAACACGGATTGGATTTCAGAGATGCAAGGCCGAGGTTCGACTGCATTTTAGAAAAGAACGAGGAGGCATGTTTGAAAGCTCTTCGGGACGATGGCGCTGATCTTCTTATTCTGAACGGCGAGAAAGTCGATAGTGCTATGAAAAACTACAACGTAAAACCAATTGTTGCCGAGTCGTATGGACCCGGTGCGAGTGAGTTCAGCGAGAGGCCTGCAGTAGCCGTTATAAAGCGAGGCAGCTACATTAAATCCTTGCGTAAGTCTCTCATACGTGACGAAGGCTAATCTTAGTTAGGGCTCTTGTACCTTTAAAATGCAACAATTTGCAGACCTCGTAAAAGTAGCTTTATACTGATTTTATTATTAATAAATTTTAATCATCCGGCTACGAGCTCTTACAACTACATTTACTCATTGAAATTTGATATAACGTTGCGTCTAGTAATTAGAATTTTTCGTATTTCTGATATGAGAGCTTGAAGTTAAATAAAATAATTTATCTTATTATTTTTTATTAGGCATTTGCATTTTGATGAATTTTTAATAAATGTTATTTTGTAATTTATTATTTAGTAAAAATTATTGTGATATATAATAATTATATATAATTAAATTATACCAACGAGAAAAAACTTGAATTTTATCCCATAATCGATATAATGAAGATAAACATTTATTTGAAAAAAACCTTGATCTATTCATAAAAATCTTATTTAGCGGGAATACATATAATTGACTATTTTACAGAGCGAAATTTTTTTCATTATGTAAGTTTAGTTTGTCTTCCTTATAAAGTTTTTATTGTGGTTTTTTATTACAGCTACCACAGATTAAGAGATAAAAAATTATGAATAACATCACTAGTTGTAACATAACAGTAAAAAAGATGCCTTCTTATTATTTAAAATATGTTGATAAAGTTTTATAAATATAATTATAATATTTTATTTTAAAATGATATCCAAAAAACAAAATTTAAAGGAAATAAATGAAGATAATGATTCTTTGCTATTAAACATTTCGAATGCACAATTTTTTAAAGATTATATATGCATATAATAATTATTATTATTCACAAAATAAATTGACGGATATCGAACAAATTATAATTCAGCATGTGTTAAAATCTAAAAGTTGAAATATCTTTTGAGGATCTAAACCTTAAACTTAAATAAATAAAATGAATAATAACTTCTATTCGCTATTTTGCAAAAATTCTAGATTATTTTAGTTTGATTGATATTATTTTCTCACAGGTCATCTGAAGGGAAAAAATTCTTGTCACAGCGGGTATAGAGAAGATTTCGCTGGTTGGATAGCTCCAATTCATGCGATGAAAAACGTGCACTTGATCAATTCGGAAAAAGATATTGCTGATTTTTTTGTTAAATCATGCGTACCTGGAGCTGACAGAGACTCAACACTGTGCAGTCTTTGCATCGGAAATTTGGCTTCTAAGGATGAAAATCTTGCTGAAATTACAAAGTGCAGTTCCACAGAGGCAGAAGATTATAAAGGAGGGCATGGGGCTCTCAAGTACGTATAAGACAATTTTTCATTCACATATCCCATATTTTAGTTTTGGAATTTTTGCAAAAATTGAGATTAACGGGTTAACGTAAAATTTTAATATTGGCATCCTTTAATTATATGAAAAATACATTTTTATATAGTAATTTAATTATGAAATCTAGAAACATGAATTATTGTTAAATTATTTTTAAACATTAAATAAATCAATTTAATTCATAAATTGATTTAATAAGAATTATCAATATTCATCGACAAAAATTGATTAAGTATAAAGTTATACATTTTAATTGATTTAATGAAACAAATCTCTTAAGAATCAAAATAATATGCTGACTAATATTAACAATAATAAAATACCATATTATTTCTTAATAATGGTAATCTGAAAATAATTCAAAACTTGCTATTTTATTTACAATATCAATGGAATAATTTGAATTTTTTCTATGAAAACTTATTTAATACTGAATGAAACGAAAAAAATTAAGAATAAAAATTTATCTTTAATAAATGTATAAAAATATATATTGAAACTATATAATATAAAACATAATTCGTAATACCAAGATAACTTATGAGGACATAAAATAAAATTTTCAAGGAGTGTACTCTGAAGAATATTACAATTGTCATTTGCTTCTGATTTCTTTCAGATTTTATGAATAATATAATGAAATCTTATGCAAATTACATTTGCGAGTAGCAAACTTTAATAAGTCCGCTTGAGGAAAATATTAAACAATTGAATCTTTATTCTTAAAAAAAGCTCAATTTAAATTTAAAAGATAAAGAAATTGCAGAACAAGCTAAAAAAAGAGTTGTGACTATATATTTCTTTTATTGTGGGTAACTAAATTAACTTGCTTTAAAGTAAAAAGACGTTATTACATGTTTTGTCATAGCTTTTACATAAGTATTTGAATAAATTATATGAAAATATAATGTGTTTATTATAATTAAAATAGACAATTAGTTTTATAAATATTTTGTTAATATTTTTTGTTTTGTTACAAAAATATGGTAAAAATAACTATAAAAGCGATATACTATAGCTTGAATAATTTGTATTTCTATAGATACTTTTTGTATTATTATTATTCAACTATATGATTCCCACATTGTAATAAATTTTTTGTAATTCTAAATAAACAAAAATATTTGTATAATATGCTAAAATAAGTCTAAAAATAATAAATGAATTGAGAATTTATTGTGTCACTTTTTGTTTTATTATTGATTATATATATTACTGCAATCAGTTGTCATATTATAAAGTTACATATCTATATAAACATATAAAATAATATTTGTGATAAATATAACATATATTTAAATGATTAAAATGAAAATATCAAGTATAAAATTAAATATGTATATTTAATACGTACTTGATGTGTTACAAAAAAATAATCAAAACTAAATCAGAAAATAAAATAATCACTATATTTAAATATATTTTATGTATTTAAAGGAAAATTTTCTTATTGTAATAAAATATTTAAATTAATATGATAAAATAGAATTTATTCTTAATTTTACTTATATTTCAGATGCTTACTGGAAGGTAAAGGCCATGTAGCTTTTATTCCCTTTAGTGCTCTTAAACAAGGTAAGTTTTCTGAATATTTATTTCCTCAAATGTTCTAAATAATGATATTTTCATAAATTAACCATACTCGTTAAAATGACAAAAATAAATTATATTAAAAAAATCTAATGTTATTTATATTTTTTAATACTTTGCTACAATATATTACGATTTTTACCCGAAATTATCGTATAAAAGTACATCATGTAAACTTCCTACAAACTATTCTTAAATTTATGGTCCGTGCAAGTTAAGAAGCTAAAAGTAATCGGCTAACGAACAATATTTACAAGAATACAACTTCTAACAAACTCTACCTAATTTTACGCTACCATAATAATTATGAGAAAACTTTATAAATAATTTCTTCGTCTAGAAAATTCAACGAAGAGTTCAGACTTTAACTTGGTCTGTCCCAATGGTGGCATTGCTCGAGTTGATGACTGGCAGAGATGTAATTTCGGCATGGAACCACCGCGCGTGATTGTTAGTTTCGCTGGAAAATCTGCTAATGCATTGGAAGAATTAACGCATGGAATTTTAGCAGCAAGTAGTTTATTTTCGAAAAATCCCGATCTTCTCCGACTTTTCGGCAGCTGGGCTGGACAGTCGAATGTCCTCTTTAAGGTATACTTTTAATAATTTCTTACGTAAGTGTGAATTATTCTAAAATTACTTGAAAAAAAATAAATATCATCAGTTAAAATTTTTTAAATAGTAGATAACTAATTAAAACATTTTCTTTATATAATATGAATTTAAATCTTTTTTTAAATGACTTGAAAAAGAAACTGTACTCTTTTTATTTCATATATGAAAATATATATTTCTTGGCTTAAATTAATGCATACAAGTATTTAAACATTTTAATTCTATTTCTTAAAAATAGATTTATTAAATAATGAAAAAATTGTCCATTTATTTAAGTATTTATTATATCATAATTGATTTAATTCGCATAATTATACAAGTCTTTCTAAGTATATAAATAAATAAAGAATTTATTTTTCTATCAGCCTTCTTTTGTTAATATGTTTTATGCGCATTCATTACATTGCGAATTATCTTTTAGATGTTCTTCTAATAAATTAATTCATTATCCCTTTCTTCCAGGATGAAACATTAAGTCTGATATCCATCGATAATTCTTGGAATCACTGGAAACAATGGGCCACAATTCAACAAGAATACGAATATTAATTAGGATAATGTATGCTCTATAATACACAAAAACACGTATATTTTTTTTATTTTCATCAAATCTCATTGCACTAAAAGTCTGACAAATAAAATCTTATATTCATAATTATTCATAATGACTTTTTCTTGAAGAATTCTGTCTTAAATATACAGTGATTGCGTGCTCTGTCTCCTCTTTTTTATAACTAGCATTTTATAATGAACTATTTTTCTTTATAGAGGTCAGAGCAATTATTTTAGAAAAAACATAATTCAATTCTACACGATACCTGCAAAAAAGCAGAAACAATAACAAATTCTTGACATATCACCTTAAAGATGAAATAATCAAAGATACGATGTATACACAATAATTAAAAAATATAATATAAGCCGTAATGCTAAAAAAATCATGACTGCCTAATAACGAGTCTCTCAAAATATAATCGGATAGGATGAATAATTAGGATCAGTTATTTTTTTCAAAAAGAGAGAAGATGTCTTGGCTAAGATGATTTTCGAAACAGGGCCATATCGCTTACTACTGTACTTCTTATACACGACATAAAAATCTGTTTTACTCTCCTTAGACAACATTACTTTCTGTAGCAACTGATTCCTAATCTGATTCATTTGTGAATCCGGTAAACTGTAACAAAAAATACATTTTAAATAAAACGGTTGAAAATAAAATGTAAAATATTTTATTTCACCACTCCTCTAATACTCACCGATACTTATCGATCGTAGGATTAGCCATGAACACTCGATTTCGCCAATAAGCCCATTGAGGATTTTTTAAATTTTCCTCTTCTGTCATAATCAAAACGAGAGCGATTTCTGCGCTGATCGCTGCTAAGTGTACCGCCGAAATGTCCAACATCTTATCGTGCAACAGTGACAAATCTATCTGTAAACACATATGAGTTTAATATAAGAATTTCATAAATTTTAAATTCATACGACTCGCATTCTTTTATCATTTTAAATATATTTTGTTCGTTCATGTTAATTTTCAGCCTTTAAACTATTACCTCATTGATTATTACTTAAATTTAAGTACAATAATGTGAATATTTTACAATCGAAATGCATAAACATGCTAGAAGTATATTACCAAATAACTGCCGCAATAATACAATTCTTGAACTTTGATTGAAGTTAGTTCCCGAACTTCATCGATCATTACAGTGTATAAAGCAAGCATTGAAAATGGTTCAGCGAAAGATATTTCGAAATTCAATGTCATCAAAATTTTTTTCTCGCATTCAATCAAGGGTTTTTTGTTATCTTGGAAAGCAGCGCCAGCAAGTTTCATTATCGTTGAAGCCTGCAATAATGAAGTATTTACACAATTCGTTTTCACTAGCACCAAAAGTAAAGGTTAAAACAATAGCATAACTTACACCAAAGACTGAAAAAATCGGTTAAATTTCGAATATGTATTTACAGAAATGAATAATTATACCTCTGGAATATCGTCGATTGTCAAATCTTTTTTTAAAGTTATCCAAAGCGATGCTAATGCGACAGTCTGCAATTCCATTACACTCACTTCAACTGCATCAATGTACGAATCAAAAATTTTCACAGCCTGGTACAAAATGAATGACGGGTACTTGTGATATGACTAAAAATAAAAACGAAATACATCGATTAAACAACCTTTATTACTTGATAAAATCTATATATTTACTTAAAATTTGTAAACGCATTTGCATATTTGACAATATGATTTTTCGAACAATTTTCCATCTCGTAATTTTTTTTTATAAAAAAACCGTGAAATCATATTCATTTTAGAACATTTTTATATAAAGTTTGAAAAATATTGGCATATACAAAAATTCTTACAGTAGAACAAATCAGGTACTTGACAATCAGTCTTCTTTGGTCTATGGTGACACCTTTCGTCAAGAAAACCGGAGAAAGTTTCTTCTTTTCATTAATTTCCATTTGAAATCTCACATACTCGTTCATATAATCGATGTTGTACGCCAATTCTAGGGACAAAACTTCGTACACTACCTTCGGCGTTCTCCTTGCAACAGATGCTTTCTTATGTACCTCTTTAATCTAAAGTTATATTAAATTTTTCAATTAGGAACATATTAAGAGAACTATTATTACTATTAAAATTGTGAAAATTATTTTTTTCATACTCACTTTGAATACGTTTACTTTTGGAATATGTGGTAAGTCCTTTGGCGATACTACATATGTTGTGGAGCTGGCTAATTTTTCATTGCTTTCTTTATTTTTTTCAGTCGACGGGTAGTTATTTTGTATACTCTCACGTAAACACGACACTTTCTATTGTAGATGATAGTTAAATTCAATAAATTCATTTACTCTTTAAATAATGATTGTACGAACGACTTCATGCCGCTTTATTCAAAGTTTCCCATGCTTTAAAACATTATACTTATAACAGATAAACTTTTGAAAATTTGATTCATTTTTTAAATATTTTCTAAAAATTTTAAGATTTACAATCTATGATTTAGAATGATGTGTAGTTTATTTAGACTTGAATTTACATTTTTCAAAATTGTTATATTCAAAAATTTCGATTGTAAGTAAAAACAGAAAATTCTGAGAAACAAATTATTATTCTCAATAATAATAACAATAACAATTGTTATAATAATTTTCAGTTATTTATTAACTTAAAGTTTTAAGCAATTTAACTGGTAAAAAATAGATTAAAGTTAAAGACGAAAAATACATACGTCTGATATTCCAATTCCTTTCGGTTTAAAATGAAGTAGTTTTGCAGTGGACTGATTATCTTCTTCATTTTTCGCATCATCGTATATTGTGAATCGTGTTTTACAGAACGGTTTATTGGAACTCGTATCAATTGTTGGGAGAGTTTGCTTTTTTTTAATGATACTTTGACTATTCGATTTATCAAACTCTGAAAATTAAATATTTAGATTTCATTTTTTAATTAATCTTATTTTCATTTACTTGACAACGTTCAATTTGATAAGAACAGAATTTCATTGCTAATTGCGCGTACAAATATTCTGAATCTCTCAAAATTGACAAAAATACATATTTTATTTTGCAATATAATTTTGTGATATTATTTTAAGAAATTATAAATTATTAATATTTTTCATTACAATTACAAGGAATCTAAAATCTAAAAGTGGTTACTTCAAATAAATTTGTATAAACGAGTATAAGTTTTAATTAATGAACGTTACCACAATTAATTTATATACTTTTTTCAATATTTTGATTTATCCAAGTACACATGTGAAGTATATTTATTCTGAATTTAAAAGTCAAAATTAGTGATAGATATTTATTTCATTCATCTTTTAGCCTTAAAGGTAGAGCTTCATGAAAATTGAAATTAAAATAAAACAAAATGTAAAGAACCTTGCAGTCCCCTTGATCGTACCGGTCGATCGTAGTTGTTATCAAAACTCCTTGTACTTCTACTGTTCAACGGGGAGGAGGTGACTTTGCGCGTGGTATCGATTACCGGCATTTTGTTTTCCTGCTCGATATTCTCTTTGTCGACGCTATTGCTGTTAATGTTCTTCTTATGACTCAACGATGATCTGTGGGAGCGCAGCTTCGACGAATTTCTGCTATTTAAATTCATCCCGACTAATCTATAAGGATTCCACGATTTATGTTAGTCAATCTGTCTTGTAGTTTAAAATCATCATTTAAATCATTTAAAAACCATCGTTATTTTAAAATCCATTCTTTCATGTATTGTATTATACGTTGGCTAAGCGAAATGAAACTTACGCTAAAATAAATAAATATATAAATTTTCCTACATGCAAATGATTTCAATAACAATCGATTTATAAAGCACAATTGATTGAAATTCAAAACTAAAAATTTTTATGCTACATTCAATTGTTGAAGTTTAAATTTTAAAAGCATGAGCTTCGTCAATTTCTTTTATTTCATTTATTTATGAAAATTAAAAACACTTTAATTTAAATGACAGCGATGGAAAAATAAGAAAGAAAATAATGTAAATTATCGAATTGAAAATAAATACTCTTAGATGATTTCATTGAGAAGATTACAAGATTAAATCTTAACCGGTGTTTTTAACCTCATTCATGCACTGAAATTAAACAAAACAAAAAAAAATTCACCTGTAACACCAAATGTGAACGCGAAGAAAAATAAATATAACAACTTCTTCTTCAAAATTTTGTATTTTTCACACGGTGGATGTTATTACCTATAATTATTCAATAATTAATAGTGTAGTTTTCCTACCTCTTGAAACAATTGCTGTTAAAGCTCACGCTCCACACAAAGTATTCATTCGATGCATAAAAATTAGTACGAATCGTATCTACAACGAAGGGCTTACCGTCTGATACTAACGCTTAACAGCACCAATAATAACCTTCTATAACAGCAGACGACGGTTCTCGCAGTTCTTGCGAATTCTCTCATGAGCGGGAACAAAGAAGATTAAAGTTCCGACATAAACACATATATTTTGTTTTCATTGGTTGTTAATGGCATAAGGTGCGTAGAAAATTCGTGATACGTCTGCACATTATGAAACTAGCACGCGCACATATTGGATCAATCATCCTTTAATTAATGAGTGGAATTGAGGAATTCGGTGCATTACGTTTATTTTATTTTCTTAAGTCAAAACATTCGATTTCTGTGATAATAAAGATCAATTTATCAAGTCGTGAACAATTTTAGTAATACGTTTCTTTTTAATTAAGAGTTCAAATAATGTCATGTTGAGCGTTTTTGAAAGGCATAAGAAATATTTGATTTATAGTACAGGAAATTACATTATTTTGATCAAGTTTGACAATTGATTTATTATTACATAAATAATTCGTTGATTGATGCTTAAGGTGCCCTTAGCACTTCAAGAAATTAATTTAACTTTTAACAAATATTGATTGCAACGTTTTTTATGCGGTACCATTGAAATGAAATAAGTGATAATTAAAAAAAACATCAAATCTGGTATTAAGTACTAATCTGTATAATCAAGACATTTGTGTATTTTACTTGTTTATTAAAATAACAAACAGCTAGAAATATGTTCATATATGAATAACTAAAGTACATAAAATTTTGTTATTTATTATAATCAGATATAGTAATAAATATAATATATTAATAAATGTATTTACATGTACATAAATGCGTAGTGTGATTCTAATTTAAATTCCAGAATGAGTTTATTTAAATTGTTAAGAAAAATTAGATTACTGTAAGTTCTGGTTTAACTAGATAAACGCTACAATAAAAAACGGAAGAATTATATATTTGAGATATATACTCTAAACTTTGGAGTAATAAGATTCAGGTAGCCTAGATTATTAGTAAAAAGTTATTTTAAATAATGTAATTAATGTAATCTTTGAAATAATCAAACTTGTGTTTTTAGGATAAAATAGGTATAAAACGAACGTATATATTATGGATACGCTTTATCGGTATAAATTGATTATCAGCTCAACAAAAGCTATACTCTGAATTTATGTAAATTATCCAGATGAAAAGAGAAAAAATAAAGTATGAAAGTAAAGAACTTATTTGCATAACCGAGAAATATAGAAAAGGTTGTGCAATGCAGGTAAGTAGAAAAGATTAATGCAACTTAATTTTGCATTAACAATACAGAAAGAAATATTATTTGAGAGAATTCCTTGTATATATTTTAGTGGACTTAGATTTTAAAACTTTTAATATATTTTCGTAATAAGAAATTTTTTTTTATTAATAGTTGGAATCTATGACATGAGTTAGACAAGACTTTAAATTTTCCTAAAGATTTTTCTAATTTCCATGCAATTATCACAGAAAGAATAACAAAGAGAGAGAGAGAGAGAGACATAGAGAAGCAAAGAAAAACAAAAGAAGAGATATAGGATCAGAGAAAACAAAACTGATAGAGAAGTAAGAAAGAGAGGGAGAGAAAGAAAGTGAGAGAGAGAGAGAGAGAGACAGAAAAACAGATAGACAGCAAACAAATTTTGCCTATAGTATTAAAATAAAAATATTATATAAATGTCCAGAAATAAAAAAAGAATTAAAAACTCCGTTTTTATACTAAATAGCAAATTTTATTTTTTTCTCTAAAAAAATATTAAATTAATTTCCTAATGGATTTTTATTGATATTTTTTACATGTATTATTTTGCCACGTTTCTTAATTTTCGCGTTTTTGTAAACACAAGGAAAATTTTATTTTTTAATAAATTTATGTGTTTTCTTTTTTAAATTTTAAGTTTTTTATTATATATTATAAAATAAAAATATTCATGTATCATGTATTTATAAATAAATATTTGTGGATATAGTTACATAATATTATTTAATAATAATAATAAATATACATTCCTAATATTTCAGAAGATTGATTTATTATAGTACATTAATAATTATTCAATTAAAAATCTTTAAGCATAATAATGCACAGAATAATAGAAATTTAGACAATCATAAAAAATATTCGAAAATTATAAAAATTATATGAATTATATATAGGTATAAATATAATTTTATATAAATAGAATATAAGGAAAAAATTTTATACAAGACATTTTATTTTGTAAAAGGCTTTGATTTAAAATTAGTTAATATTTTTTATTTCAATTTTAGAATTATATTTGCCCTTTAAATAGTGAATTTTTTCACAGAGAAGTATTAAAATCCCAATAAATGATCCACCTAAAATTAATAGAAGCAGTGGTACGACGTCAAAAATTTCGACTGACGTCCAATGATCTTTTGACTGTAATAAATATAATTAAAAAGTATTATATTCTTTAATAATTTTATTAAATTTTTTATTTAATATTTTCTTTTACTGTCACAGTATGAATTATATTGCAAATAAAGTTAACTGACCTTGAAGGATTGTACAACTAATTCAGTAGCAATTACTCTTTGTAAAACACCACTATTTCTCATTAATAAAATACTGAAAATGAAATTATATATTGTATAAATTATTATGAAATTTTCAAAATCAATAAATGAAATACTTGCAAAATAAAGTTATTATTTATTAAATTTATTTTATAAAAGCCAAGTTTTTATATAATTCAATTTAAAAAAATTCGTTCTTTATACATTGATTTTCAATTCTTAATTATAATTTCTTATGATACTAAAATTCATTGAAATAAATTAATAAATATATTCATATTTTATAGTAGCTGAGAGTAATGAATAAAATAAGAGTTAAAAAGCATTATATTTAAAAATATATACATCTTTTTTAAATTACTGTACATTTACAATCGAATAATTTATATTGAAACTTTTGTTGATAAAACTCAAAGAGTGTTATTTACTTTTTCAGTAATTTTAAATATGATTTAACTGCGAAAATTAGTAATTTTCACTAACATACTTGCTATTAATAATTCCTCGAAATGGACTTCTCTTTGGAACGGCCATTGCAAGCGTAGTTTGCATTATTGTATCTAAAGGTTCGAGAATGCAAGGGACTTGATGTTCTAAAATTGCAAACATATTATCTGTGACCATGAAAGCGTATTTATCTTTTAAACAAATAGTATTTAAACCCTCCAAATAGTTGTTTGGCAAATTTTCTACATCGTCAAGAATTTCTTGGTACATTCTTTGCAATATTTTATCAGATGTATTCTAATGAAATTAAAGACAAATATTTATATGTCTAAAAATGTAATTCTTGGTACATTCTTTGCAATATTTTATCAGATGTATTCTAATGAAATCAAAGACAAATATTTATATGTCTAAAAATGTAACTTCAGCATATTTTATAGAAAATATACTATAATTCTGTATAATTATTGAAGATTTTTTTAAACCTTAAAAATACTACATTTATAATATGATTCACGCTTAACTTTTTTGAAAATTGAACTGATGAATTCTAATTATATAACTAACTGAGATATTGTATTATAAAAAAGTTTTTATTTTAGTTAACATATATTATTTATTGACGTCAATATTACTAAAATTTTGTTAACATAATATTTTAATTATTATCAATATTCTTATAATATTTCTCGAATATAATACATATCTGTCTTAAAAGATTTGAAGTTTTCTGTGTTTTTGTATATCCATTCTATTTTTATATCAGTGTATCATATTATAAGTAATTTAAATAAATATTTAAATTTCATTAAGAGTTAAAGAACCTTCTATAGAAGTTATAATTAAATATGATGCTTAATTTGATAAATATTAATTAAAAAGGATTAATTTCATATTTTTATAATACTATATGAAAAAATGGATGCTCATTCTTTTTTAAAATGCTGCAGTCTTTTTTATGTGAGAATATTCAAGTCACCTGAAAAAAGTTGTAGTCTGCAGAATTTCGAATAACTCCAAATTTATACGAGCCATCGTTTAAAAGACCCTCCATCGAAGAAAATGGCATTACAAAGACTTTAACAGCCAAGAAACTAATGAGTGCTGCTGAATATGCTGCTAAAATAATTACTCCAGTCAAGTGAACAACCAAATCAATTATTCGTATAGCATCAATTATAGCAAGACTATGTCCTGTATAACATAAACCTTATGTAATACGTTCAAACTATAATAATTATAAAATTTTGTCCATATCATATTTAAACAAATATTATTAACGATATATATAATGTTTTATTTTTTCATTTGATTTATTCGTAAAAATTCGTAGCAACCTTGTGCACATATTGCACCGAATATGCGAAAAAATGTGTCCATAAAATTTGGTGAAGCTTCATCGTCTTTATACATGTTTTCTTCTGGCAATGCCTTAAATACAATTAGTATAAATGTACTCGAAATTATTATAATCACCAACAAGGATATCCAAATACCCCCGTAAAATGGATCGGAATAAGCTGTCCATTTAATAGCCGTAAAATAGGGTCTTTTGATGAAAGTACGACATCTAAAATAAAGCATTTTAATAGTTAGTTAATGCATTAGAAAAATGGTCGAATGATGTAGTAAATAACTTTGTTGAAAAAACTGGAGTTGTGAATTCGATGGCCTCTAATCTGTCGGAGGTCATAAGTAGTTCCGTGGCAGCAAGATCAATTTCTTTTCTAACAAGCATTCCAACTATACCAGTCCATGAGCCATTCGGTAATATGTAACCCCAAGAATCACATTCCATAAAAGTTATACTAAATAGGGGAATATAAAAATAATTAAAAAATATAAACATCGATGAAGCGATTCCAAAATTTTATTTAAAATTTTCACTATCTATCTATAATTAACGTAACAGAACGAAATTTAATACAAATTCATATTTTTTTTCTTGTTATATTAATTTATTAAGTTGATTAGTTTAATACTGTTAACTTATCTAAAAGTATATATATATTTATTATGTATAGATATTGTACAAAGTGATAACGTATTATTTTGTTAATTAAACTAAATGACGAGCATGTATACTCTTTAATCTCGTAAGAAGTGAATGAATTAGTAAAATAATATTACAGATGTCTTAGCTATAAATTTAAGATTAATTAAAAAAAATGAGTAATAAATTGATAAGGATTCCTTCTTATTAAATAATTGTAAATAGTAATTGATAATTTTATTGACAAATTGATTTTATTTCTTTAGATTCAAGTGCTTCTTTAAAAAACTTTACATTAAACTTATTTTTTATTGGAATTCAAAATATATAATATTTTAAATTTATATTTTTTGTTTTAATGAGATGTAACGATATTCAGTTAACTTCATTAATGTCTTATAACCTAAAGTGAAAATATATAATTTGTTCAACAGTTTTATTAGTTTTTAAAATGTTTCACAAAATAATATTAAACAACCGTGATATATTATATTTAAAGTTGAGATCACAATTATCTTGTTTATATTCCGAGAAAAAAAGAAATAAAGGCAATGGAACAAACATTGAAATATTCGAAGAACGAGCTGCTGCATCCCAAGATGAATATTTTCGCAATAAAACAGCTAGACAGTTAAAACTAATTAAAGAAAAGATGGAGAAACTCAAGGAAGATGAATTCGAGGATAAGTCAAAAAAGAAAAATCCATTATAAAAACGGATTAAAATAAAATTTCATATGTTAGTACATTTGATTAATTAATCAATATTAAGTTAATTAATGCAAAACATAAATTCTATACATTATGGTTTCTTTTATATATTGTATTTTATTAAAAAAGAAAAATTTTTAATAAACTAAAAAAATCTAAAATACAATTTTCGATGTACTTTAAAAAATAAAATTATAGTAACAAATTACAATTTTTATCAATCTTGATTATTAAAATAAAAATGAAATGTTTAGAAATATAATGTTAACTCAATGTAAAAGGTACATGAATCTAACTTACGTGCAATTTATGTTTTTTTGAAGTATTTGAATAATTGTACCAAAGAAACCCTTGATTCCTATCATTTCACCTGAAGAACTTCTTTCAATAACTGAAACTGGTGGATCCTAATCAAAATTTTTTTTAACATTAATGGGTAAAATCTTTAAAAAAATATTTTTGTTCAAAATTTTTAAACGATTTTTCAATAGTAAGATAAAAAAATTCATATTTTAAATGTTATGTTTATTTAAATAACTTGTGAATATTATTTTATGTGATATATTTATTTACTAACTATTAATTCAGTATTTAAATTTTATAATACTTTATCAAGTTTAAAAAATTTTTTTAGAATATTTATCGATATATCCAAATTTTATCGTAAATAATATTTTTTTTTAATATTTAGAGTTGAATACGCATACCATTTTATATTTACTACGTTGTAACTATAATTAAACAGCTAAATATTAAATATTATGTTAATATATTCTATATAATAAAAAACCAAAAAATACTTCAAAAATACCTGGACTGTAGCTATTTTTATTAATTGTCCATCAAGATTATCCCTTCTTTGGTAAAGTGTTAGTTTCGTTATCACTAATCCTTCATTTTCATTCCAGCTTCCAAATAGATTTGTTAATAATCCACGACTTGGGTCAATATTGTAAACTTCTATAAGTGAATGAGATATCTCATTGCTGAATTTTTTTACGACTAAAAAAATGCAATCAAGAGGCACAAAAATTTCTGAGAAGAAATTGTCGATGCTTGTTTCTTTTCGAAAAAAAATTATCCAATTTATATAAGCCATTGAAATCCACGGTGCTATTTCCTATAAATTTCAAATATAATTTTATAAATTTCAAAGATATTTTATTCGTGTAGTTAATTAAGGAAGGTTTTTACGTAAGATATTATTTACTTTTGAAAATTGCTGTCTCATCTCTTCTGAATCGTTTATTAGTATAAATAATGGCCTCTTCAAATTAAAATAACTGTCTCCAATCTAAATATATATTAAAAAAAAAGTATTTATAATTATAGAGAATATTTGTGTACTTTAGATAGTAAATACTATAGAAACTAAATTTATATTTAAAAAATATATGAATTCAAAAATTATGTTTTTAAATTTTTATTTTAATTATCTTGCCTTAACCAGAACACGTTGTTCTTAGCCTTTATTTTAAGAATATACGAATAATTATTTCACAAAAAAATATGCAAGCTTAATAATGTATAATAAAAACAAAATGCTTTCATATTTTGTTGCTGATTTTAAATTCACATATATAAATTGACATATATTTTCATATAAATATTTTAAACAAAATAAAAAAATAAGATTTGATCTCCTAAATTCAATTATAAAATCTTTAAAATACATCTACTTATATGTATAAATATTTAAAGAAATAAAATAATTAATGAAATATAATATAATATTACTCTTTTTTTAAATGTTTTTATAGCGTAAGCAAAACGTCCGAACATGTAGTCTACTAATATATGCCACAATCGACATGAGTTGTTCAGCTTCATAAGGATCTTCAATATAAGATATTTATGATTAAAAATCAAAAAAGATTTATTAAATTTCATGTTATAAAATTAAACAAAAAATTATAAATTCATTTAATATTAAAAATTTATTTTACTCTCTCTTTTTTTATTAATATCTACTTTAGATAATATTGAAAAATAAATTTGTTTATATATTTTTGTATAATTTATATTAAAAAATCTTCTATTAATACTAATGTATTTTTTTTTAATAAAATTTCAATATTATACTCCCTTTTTTAATTATACAAACTAAAATTTCAATTTAATGGTAATATTTAATCATATGTATAATTTATCCAAACGAATAAAATGTTGCCTATTATTTCTTAATAATATCACTTATAAAGTTCTTTTTCTTTAAAAAAAATGCATAAAAAACGTTTGACTGCGCCTATAAGACTATTTTATAATTTAGAATAATATATATTTAATTAAAAATTTTAGCTCACATTGCTTGAAAGTGTTTTGAATAATGAAAATCTAAATTTTTTCTGTCCTTACTTTGACATGATTTGTTTAATATTTTTAGTAAACCTAATATAATTGAAGAAAATAAACAATAAATAAAGCATTTAGAATTCAGAAATAATTTACCGAGTGACTGCATCGGATTCTCAGACGTATACATGAAAATAACGCAAGTATTATTAAATATTGTGTGAACGGTTTCAACAATTTCTTTATATACGTGAGTCTCCATTACTAATTGTGCATCTGTAGATAACCAGGAAATAATCAGACAGGCAATAGTCACTACCAAACAACGGGTGCAACTATTAGTATTTACCATGATACGATTAAATATCTGATACTACACGTTTGCTCGATTTCGAATACAGATTTACACGCTTGAAAATAACAATTACAAAATAAATACGAGTTAAGTCTATTGTGATCTGACAACCTTTGGTATTTTTTTATATGATTACTTAAATAAGATGCAACGAGATTGTTTACTCCTATACATTAAAATTAGAAAATTTTTAAAATAACTAGGTGCCTAAGTTTTACATAAAGTTTATATTTTTATTTTTTAATTGATTTTTGTATTAAATACGTCAAAATTTTAAAATTATATTGATAAAATTACATAGGCAGAACATTCATATAATTGTTGACGAAAATGTAACAAAAATTTATATGAACAAGAAATATTAAGAATTTTTGTATTTCTTCATGTGTTTGAATGTTACGTTTTTTCATTCATTTTTTTATATACTTAAATTATTTTACAACGAATATTTAACTACAGTAGTTGAATTTATATAAATTTATTCTATGTACGTTAATCTACAATTTTTATACTTATTTTTTTCGTTATTATTTTTAATGTGTTAGCTAAAGTTTTCTAACATTAACAGTCAAATTGTAATTACTGAACATAATTTTTTTGTTATACAATAAAATTTATTAAACTAATGACTGAGATCAAAGAAAAAGCTGTCTCTTACAATGACATATCAAAGTAAAAATATCAAGTTAATAGTATTGATTTTAACGTCAAAAGACTTCTTGTTTGAATTACTATTATATCCCTAGCTATTTACATAACAAAATTGATTTTCCAAATGTCTGCAAATAATTAAAGTTTCATATGATACTTACAAGAGAAATAAACACAAAATAAACTATTTTATTATTTAAATTGATATTTATAAGTAATATATGCACTATGTCAAAATTTTAAATGAAAGTAATTATTTAATTCTAGTCGTATACTTTTACTAGATATTCCAGAAATTCAGAAATTTGTCATATAAGATTCTGAAATCACATTCAAAGACCATAAAAAAATACTTAGACGAAAGATGTTTATATGTTTTTTAACTAAATTATTTAAATTTTATATATCATTTTGTGTCAAAATGTAAAAAAAAATATACGGAAAATCGTTACAATTTGTATTAATATGATATATATATACATATATATATATTTATTTATTTATTATTAGAGATAATATTTTTTATTATTTCATTTTATTAGTAATATAAACGTTGAAAATCAAATTTATTTTAATCATTTTTAAATATATTTATATGTAAAATTCGATGAATAGTTATACATTGAACCTAAATAATTTTTATATAATGTAATATTATAATTTTAAAATGCTTTTGATTAATTGTTTGTAAAATTTTTTATCAATTTCAACCGATTAGATAATATAAAATTCATATGAATTATGTATTCAATTATACAAGGCATATGTATAAATTTATAATAATTGTTTGAGAGATAACATTTCTGAAAAATTAATTCACTTCAAAAAATCAAATTTTTACAAACTAATAATTAGATTTATTTCATAAAAACTACAAAAACATTTTTTTAATAATTTAAAAGAATAATTTTAATTAAAATAAGATAACTTGATACTTAATCATTGAATCGTTAAAAATACCTAATTCGTAAACCATTTTTAATTTCTATATAATTTCTTAATGGAATTTTTTGAGTTATTAAATTTAAGGATTTTTATCATTTAAAAAATATCGATTTTGATATGAAAAAAGAATATTAAAATCGTGAATAAAAATAAAATATTTTCGGTCTTCAAAAATCTACAAGTACGTATCATATGGCAGGTAGATTTTATTTTGAAAAACAATTGAAAAACATTTGAAATATCAATATTTTATTACTTCTTGAAATATAAAATATATTTGACAGTTTTAAATATTATTTTCAAGAATATTTATAAATAATAATAAATTTGTTACTGAATATTTATTTAAACATTATTTATATTATTAAATATTATTAAATTATTTTTATCGTACAACAATGTTTAAATGGATTTTTATTTTTTCATTTATCAATTAAGTATTGTTTCATCAACTTTTAAATTATTATTTCAAAATCTTAAAATAATTTCGAAATACATATCAATCTTCCACCTGTATGTATTTTTTATTTTTATTAGATTAAATTTAATTTAAAAATTAAAAATAATATATTTATTATAAGTTTCAAAACATATAAATTAAAATACTACGAATGAACATGACACCAAGGTCTCTTTGTAATTTCAATATATGGATTCGGAAATACGAGTATAATTATTATGAAAGCTGAGTAACTTTAAGGGATATGCTATAAAATTTTTTTATACTTTTTCACTAAAAAAATTTTTATTTAATTAACATTTATTTTATTGTAACCCAATAACTTTATTGTTTCTTAAATCAAGTTAAAATGATTAATATTTTATGTTCACCTATGTTTTAAATATCATTATGAATAACTTTATAAATAAAATTCTATGCATAAAACAAACAAATTATTGCATTTATTTTTATTGTTTTAAAGAATATTTTTTTTATATCTGGTTTGTAATAAAATATTATGTAAAAAATTTGAAACATGTAGATACTACCTCGTTTACAGCTTTTAATGTAAATACTAAAGTCTTAATTTAAATTTGATTTCTATTAAAAAATACTTTAAAAAATATTAATGATTATTTATATTAAAATCATATATATATATTTATTTATATGCACTTTCTTATAGTTTAATTAAATATTTGAATATTTAAATATACCCTAATTTTATTTTAATACTACTCTTACATAAATTTTATATTATAAAAATATCAAAATGTAATTTTTTATTTTTTAAACGAAATTTATAGTTTTTTAGATATAAAGAATAATTTCTTATTCTGCTTAGATCAATTTTACATACATTAACTTTAATTTGTTTCGCAAAATTTAATAATATTACTTAAAGTTCAATTTTATTAAATAAAAGACTATATTTTTTGTATAAAAGTAAAAGGATTGAACTAAACAACAACCTTTTGCTGAAAGGTGTAAACTTAAAAAATTTTCGTAACAATTGAATAAAAAGTTTAATATGAGAAAACAAAAATCGATTTATCAGTTATTTATTATTAAAATAGATTCGGATCGTAAAAGAATGTTCTCCAATTTTAATTTGCAATAATTTATTTAGCATTCTGTAAAATTAAAAACTCTTATTCTTCATTAATCTTAACGATTACATATGTACTAAGAAATAAAATATAAATCTTAATATATAATAAAAAATCTTTATTATCATTAAAATTTATTTTTTCATTTATTAATATTTATTTTTTAAGGTAGTGTTCTGTAATATTATAACAGACAAAATACATTATTTTATATAAAATTTATAGCTTGTCATCTCTTACATTTTTTAAAAAAATTCTCCGTTTATTTTATACTACATATTGAACTTACAGTATTCCTCATATTTTAATGCACATGATTATTGAAACACGGTAGCGCATATACAAGGTAAATTGATAAGCTGCGTGAAATCATAATTGCGTATAGCATTACATATAATAATCATATTTATATTGTAATAATTAATACCGACTATTGAATTTCTACCATTTGGTGAATATTACTTGTAACTAGTAGATGAAATATAAGTAATAATTTAAAATAATACAATCATGAAGAAACATTTAAGTTTTTTGCTGTTTTTTATCATAATGCCTACTCTTATTTTTGGAAAGATGCACAGAAGCAAAATAAATCATATTCAAGTTATAAATTCAGGTAATTATTATCAATTCGATTACCATAAAAGAATATATAATTTCTAATTTAGCAGTACATTCACTCTTACAATTAATATAGTTAATAATCAATTAAATTAATAGATGATAGTTAAATTTTAACATTAAGTATTCAAAAAGTATATTTTAGTTAAGGATATATATAATCAAAAATTTTCATTTCATTTTATCGTATCCATTTACACCTTGAAAAAGTAAAATCTTAAATTTTCTTTCGTAAAAGATAGATTACAGTATAAGTAGTTTATTTTAGCTACATTAATTTATACATGTAAAGGTGATAAATTAATATGTGTATATTATGAAATTAGATGAATTGAAGTCATCTATAGAATTATCTAACGTTGGCGTACAGAGTTATGGTGACAATTTTGTTTTGATGATCATTGGAATGAGCATAAAATTATGGAAGATAATTATGTATCTTCCCAAGTTTTATTGGATTTATGTTGACTACGTACTACGAATTTCGAAAAATAAGACATTTCCTTGTACGATAACATCATGGATGCCTTTGCGAGGATATTGTACTCCATTATAAAATTAAAAATAATTGTAAGAAGAATCTGATTTTAATCATGTTAATTAAAGTTTATATAATAGTGTACGATTAAATACATTTTATGTTTAATTAATTTTCAATTCAATAATCTAAATAATACTGTAAAAATATAATATATAATCTAATACTAAAATTTAATAAATATAAAAATAATATGATATCAATTTAAATAATTTAAAAGTACGTATCTATTATTATCATACTTCCCAAGACATTATCATTATATTTAAATATTGCAAGAATATGGCAATTAAAATAAATTTAAAACGTATTATTTTGTAGGTTTAGATGTATATAATTATGTTTTTATTTATTATATTTATTATATAAATTGGTATTTACTATTTTAACAAAGTATTTTTTGAAAGAATGCCTAAGTAATGTAATTATATAATCATATGAAATTTCTAATTATTAAATAATTAGAAATTTATAAAAGAAATTTTATATTTTTATCATTTATATGTATTTAAAAATACAATTTGCCTATACTATAATTTTCAATAAGAATACTTAAAATTCATTTAAACAGACTAAGAAATTTAACTTAACTATTTCATGGAAAAATAATAACTATTGAGGCATTTGTTTATGTAATAAGACTAATGCATAATGTATTACTAGCCTCGTCATTAACTAGGCATAACAAATTAACCATATTAAGATAAGATTCTATGTAAATGTAATTGAAATACTACGTTGATATTACTCATATTACTTTTGAGGTTAAACTATAACTTCATACAAAAACGACATAATCAAAATGCTTAAAAATATTTTAATCGTTTCCATTTCACTTTGTATGAGTGGGTTATTTTGCAGTGTTTATGGTGCTACTATAAACAGTAAGTAACAAATATAAACAAATTATCGTAAAATAAGATAAGTATTGGCGAAAATATTTTGATTATAAATGCATCCAATATATAATAAAATACTTTGTAATGATACGGTTAAATTGACATTAATAACGCATTAGACTAAAAGCAATTTTGGAGTTTTAAATGGTTTGTTTAATATTGTTCAATAAGTATATAATGGTTAATTTTAATAGGTATCTATTAAAAATGTCTGCTATACTCACAGTCTGATAAATTTTCATGCATGTGTCGGCGCAATACAAGAACACGTACATAAGCACACGAAATTAATACTGATTGGTACATGGCTTATTTCATGTTTTATATTTTAAAAATAAATATGATACTATCAAGTAATTATTTTTATAAACTTTTTAAATTTATCTTAAAGATCGTAAATATTAATTACTTGTAAAAATTAAATTTTAGATAACAACATTTGAGGATATTATATTTGCTACTAACAAAGTTCTTGAAGGTTTTTTTCATTATTTTTTTATTTTTCTAGACTCAGGCTCATAACTGACATCTTTTAATAAAAACAACTTTAATGAAATAAGAAATGTATTTAGGATGAAAACTAATTTTTGCAGATGAAAATCCTATGGAAATATCAATCAACATCAACAAAAAATTTCTCTCAATTAGAAGAGTTACAGACGTAGTCATCCTAGTAATTCGTGTGGTGTCCAAACTAATAGAAACTTCTCGGCAATTCATTTTAACCCTTTTTCGACTTACGACAAGAAATATTATAACGCACTTAACTAACTTTCTTGGCTTTCTCGCCAGCAGCGATAAAACTAATGTGGTTTATAAACGAAACGCTTCGAAAAAGAATTTCGAAGAAAGCTCGGAACCAAATGGCAGTGGTATTGCATCTATGTTATCAAGAGCGTTCTTAATGCCATTTAAAATTATATATGGCTCTCTGCGCTTTCTACCCATCAGATCGTTTTACATGTACCTCATTAGTACGATCTCATCTATTGAAATTATTTCAGAAAATCTCGTGGTCGAATCAGTGTCGAATACCACAATGGCAGTGCTGGAAACAATGGTCAATCATATTTGGGACTTCACCAAGTCTAATATCCTGCCGTGGATCGACAAGATGATAACGAGTTTGCACAAATCAAATACTTTACCATACAGCGTTATGATGTATCTCGACGAACTTCAATCACTTTACCACATGTGTCATTTTCTCGGCATTGCTTAATAAATTAATGAAGTTATATCGAGATACTGTCGGGCTGTTGTTTGTATTAATTTTACTTTTATTTTTATAAACTAATCGAGCGAAGGTATTTATATTACATGTATATAATAACTGTAAAAAATTGAATGTTCTCATAATTATAATATAAATAGGCCATGGAATTACATAAAAAATACAAATACAAAATCTATTTGAATTTACATTTATTCCTCTAAAGTTATTACATAATAAATATTTAAACCATCATTTTTAACAAATTTATCAGAGGAAAAAATGATGGAAAAATGGTGGTAAAGGGTAAGATAATTATCAATTTTTTTATAAGCTGAACGATGTTCATTTCATTTGGACTACCAGCGCATTTGATGGAACTAGAATCAAAGTTACACGGCATAATGCTGTTGATTACAGAGCTTAAAGTACCATTGGTTGAATCGTCGATCTGATAGATAAAATCTTTGATATTTTCTACGTAAAGCCTTAGCATATTACCTATAAAAGGTATATTAATTGCGTTATCCAATTGATTAACGATGTTTTGAAAATAGTTCGGCTGCTCTTCTAACTCGACAACTATAAAAAAAGGTTAATAAATGAAAGTATACAATATTTAATTATCAAAAAATTTTCAATATATTATAATGGAAAAAATAATTATATTTTTTAAAAGAAATTATAATAAATAACATTACCGGTTTAAATTTTAATAAAATATAAAGAAAAATTTTTCCACAACATTTTTTTACTAAGAAAAAATTAAATAAATGATAGGTATTTAATAGCATTAAAATAAAATTTTTCTAATCTAAGACAAATTAATCGTTTAAAAACTTACTGCTTTTGCATTTAACCGATGTAAATATAATCACAAACATCACTATGATGACACAAATTAAGTTATGACACATATGCATATTTATTATAAGGTTTATCAAAATTTCGTAAAAGTATTACTTGCACTGTTGTAACTACAAGCTTCAGGAAATCTGTTACAAATATACTTTATGTGCAAGTACCCTTTGTGTAAGAAGCGGTGTTATTATTTTTAATCAACAGATAAGCCCAACGAATTCAGTTACTTTAGTAAGATTCATGGAAAACTTATCGCCTACATAAATATGTATTAACTCGGATACCATATTATATTCCTCAAATTTTTATTGATATCTAACTTATGCAAATAGTTGTTTTTGAATTATAATTTTTACCTGACAGAATGAGTTATTTTCTTTGCATATAATACATATTTAATATAAGTTATGTGAAATTTTCGCTTAGAATTTAGAGTTCAATTTATAAAAGTCATAGTTATAAAATAATTATATAATTATTATTATAATATCTATAAAAACAATATATAATAGTTTAATAGCTTATTATCACTTAAAAATATCTATTCTGAGGATAGTACAAAACTTTACATGAATTAAAGGTGTATTACATTGTCGCATTATACTGAAGAAGTAAAATTCATTCTTGAAGTAAATTTAATAGATTTTCTAAAATGTGTTTAAAAAATTATACGAACCTTACTTTTAATTTTCATGAATTTACAAAATAATGTTATTTCAAAATTTTATTCTATAAAAGTTTCAATTAAAAACATTAGAAATTAAATAATAATATGTATATGATAAAAAATATTTGTGTAAATTTATTTTAAGGTAACAGTGTACTTTCTTAATATTATTTAAGTATTTTAATATTTTAAATATTGTTTTAAATAATTTCTTCAATTTTGATTTTTTTAATTTTAATTTTTTCAAATTACATACTCTCTTAATGTAAGATTTTTATTACACGTTCTTAATCAGCATTAAAAATTTATTGTTACCAATTGTTTATTCAAAAATTTTTTAATATACCCTTTATATATTACTACGTATATGATGATATTATTTGCAAAATTTATACTTCGAAATATATTTCATCTATCAATACATTGTATTTTATGATAGTTTCCACCATTATTCTGAAAGATACAAAATCACTATTTAAGATTTATATTCTAACATTAATAAGAATTTAAACGATATTTGTGGGAACCATTTGAAACTTTTAGAAAATCTATTTTTAGGTATATACTGATTTAAATATTCTTTAATTATATCTAAATTATTTTAATAAAGATTTTCTTGATTTTAAATAATTTTCAAAAAACCCTAAATCCCTAAGTTTGTTTATTTTTTTTTATAAAGACAGGAATTCAGTTTAAAAATAACTTTTTTAATAGAAGTACTTTTTAAAATCATTACAAATATTTTTTATATTAATGCATATTTATATGGAATATTGATTTAAAAAATTTTAAACTATTTTACAAGACCGCTCTTAGAAAGATAGTGCAGCAATTAAGCAGTATTAAATTTATTAATATTTACATATGCACAAATAAAAACTTATAAAAAAATATCATAGATTTAAAATATTTACGCTTGATTATGCTTCATTTTTTAAATTCTTCCCGTATCTCTCTCTCTCTCTCTCTCTCAATCTTTGTCTGTTTACCTCGTTTCCTTTAATCCTGTTGAATAATATATACCTTTGAATATTGAAAATTACTCTAATATAAATCGTTACCAGACTTTGTTCGGTTTCGATTTACCCACTGCAACGTCAGCCGTTTACAATAAGGCGGTATACTTGCTTCGAACCGAAGCAATAAAACACGGCCTATTTACATACATGCCAATGTTATAATATTTGCTGAACTTAAGAAAGGTATTGCCTTACTCTAAAGTAATGTTAGCTAAAAAGATTTGCGCCTTTATTTGTGGAAGTATTGCCGAACTATAGATAGGTATATATAGGTACTGATATTGTTTATCACTTGGTCACTAGTCATTTTCGCACTTCGACGGGTCCAATTACTTTCATTATAATGATGCACCTAAATAGTTTAAATTTAAAATTCTTTATTATTTCTTACGTATAATTAATCATCCTTCCCCAATGTGACATAATATATATAATATTATTTTGTGTATTGTAATAAAGTTTACCTTTACAGTTGCGTAGAACTAATTATTAAATATTGACAATTAAATAAATACATTTTATAAAACATTATTAATTATGAAAATTGAGCAACCTACTCATGTATAAACAGTTTCTTATTACAAATTACAATAAAAATGTTGAAATTCAAATTTATCTTTGCTTTCAAATAATTATACAAATTTTCATCCTAATAATGTGTATACGTACGTACGGAACATTTTTTATAAGTCAGCTTAAAAATACATAAAATTTTTAATATCCATTTAATAATTATGAAATGTTTTTTTTAAAGGTTCTATTGCTTAATAAAAATAAGCTCAGTGGTTTATTGTATATACACTTATAGACACAGAAATGTTTATGCATCATTTTATTTCGCGCATTAATAATTACAAAGAGAAAAAGTACATTAAACTGGATTGATTTTTTCTTTATTACTTTGAATACCCGTTAAGCGTTTTATAATATACGTAACACATATCGATAATAACGTAATACATATTGATTTTTGTTGATAATAAATTGAAAAAGTTCTAGTTATTTGAAACGTTGTATTTAAAGAGCTAAACTCAAAATGTAGCTTATTATTGTTCCCATGATGGGTTTAAAGTTTTGAATGTCAATATTATAAAATATATTGAAAGGTAATGCATGGATAAGTTCCTCTATGTTCCCGTTGATACCTTTTTCGGCCAAGCTCTTACAATAGATGCCACTCTCGACGTCAATGGTACACGGCTGCGTATATTTGAGGACAATTGAAATCATACCGAGCGTCAACGTATCTACACATGTAATAGCATTCTTTATATATTGAACCAGGCCCTCCAGATAATAACCAAATAGGGGTACACTTATCATAGCATTTACGAGATCATCCATTTCTTCGCTCTCTTTTATATTCGTAGTTATATCACTTGATTTTACAACTAAGAAAAATGATAAGTAAAACATTTTTATTGTTTCCCAAAAGTCAAACTTCTATTTTGATTATTTATATTACTTTATTTTATGTCCTGTATGATAGACTGTTTATAATTATTTTAATAGTACTTCAATTAGTCATAATATTGTCAATTAATAATACATATCATCAGTTTTAATAATTTTAAAATAATTAATTTTGTTATGAACAAGGATATAAAGAAAAGTATTTGAAAAAGCTATTAAAAGGTAATATTATTCAAATTATTATTATTATTTCAATCATTATAAATTAGTTTTTAGTTTAAAAATAATTATATATATAAATTCAATAAAATAAAATTTCCATAATTTTTATTTATAAACATAGTTATTTGTATATAAAAACATTCGTTGATAATTAAAATACTTTTGAGTAATTAAACTGATCTACGATTTAAATGAAGCAATATTAAGAAATTTTTAACTAACAAAGTATTTTATTGTGTTTTAAAAGTTATTTAACATCTCTAAATTTAATATTAATTACAGTTAATTAATATTGTAAACATAATATTAAATTTTGTTAGCAATTCCTTGCTATTATTAAGAAATTTTAACTATTAAATTTAGAATAAAATATAGATTTTAAATTTTTTCATAATAGAATGTATTAATAGATTACTTACTGGTCAACGTGTGAATCTGTGCGACATTTATTAAAAAAATAG
Source organism: Platyscapa corneri (assembly GCA_018907185.1). Classification (NCBI taxonomy): domain Eukaryota; kingdom Metazoa; phylum Arthropoda; class Insecta; order Hymenoptera; family Agaonidae; genus Platyscapa; species Platyscapa corneri. Next base: position 4,865,868 of record JACCHW010000011.1, on the reverse strand, counting down.
CGATGATAATCTGCTTTGCAAAAACTAATTCCATTTCAATTTTTAATTTTTAATAGTAAATATATCAGTTTTTTATGTAATAATGGTATCCAAATTTTTTCCAAATATGTAGTGTTTCACTGATGTACGACCTTTTACAATATATTGCTCTTGATACAGAAAATTTCGAGACTTTTTCATGAAGTGAAGACTTGAATTTTTACTTTGTGTGTTTGATGTATGAAATATAATATAATAACAGAATAAGTTAATGTAATTGTCAAGTATTTAGCGATTTCTGTTATCGTTTGTCTTGCTATTACAACGTCACTTGCAAGTTTTATAATAGTATTATACAAAATACATTACTTGACACAAAAATTTTTTGTACATTTTACATTCTTAAAATTATATAAAAAAATTTTAATTATTTCTTGATATTCTTGTTCAATTATGACGGAAACTTTAAAACTTTCAACAAAAGCGAATCAAATTATGGTAACGCCTTGAAATAGGCAATTATTCAAACAACAGAACATAGTATTTAGTTGGTTATAAGGCGTTTGGTTCGTAGTAAGTTTGTTCTATAACGTTGACAATGCAAAGAAAATATATAATTTTTATATGCAATTGAATTAAATTATTAGAATTATGTAATCGAAAATAACATAGAAATTAATTAGTCAAATAATAAAATTTGTACGACTTATTTTAATAGATATACTTTTAAATATTTTTACGATTCCTGACATTTATAGATATCTTTCTTAGAAACATTTTTTTATTTGATACATTTTTATTTTGAATGAAATATATTATTTATAAGCAAATTTTTATAATGAAATATAATTTATGACACATCTAACATTATTTATTTAATAATGATTTATGTTTTAGGAACATGTTCAACATTGCATGGCAAGTGATGAAGAATTACTTCATGAAAAATGATGTTATCTTTATAATTTCTAAACAAAATAAACATCAAGTAGAATAAAAATTATATGTTTGAAGTAAAAATTTAACCTTATTAAGATTAATTTAAATATTTTTTATGTTAAAATTTGTCGATTAAACTATAAATAATATTAAAATTTTACGTTTATTTTTTCGACAATTTTTTAAAGATTGTAAATAAATGTTGTTTATAAATAATTTTTATATATGATATTATAACAATTAAAACTAAATTTTTTTATAAAAAAAATACAAAATATTATTATGAATACAAGTAATAATTTAAATAGGTTAAATTAATTTATTTTTCCAAGTTAAATATAATTACGTGATTTACGATATAATAATGTTTAAATTTGCTATAAATGATTTTTAATATTTTTTTATTGACAGTCAAATAGTCATAAGCATCTACAGAAAAAAATTTTCGATCTAATCACTTTTATTTTCTGCAATGTAGATAATTATTTTATGACTACATTTATAATAACGAGAAACTGACATTGTTTGTTGTATTGAATGAGTCAACAATTTTCAATGTTACTCCAAAATTATGTCAAGATCCTTACGGTACAATCTGTATTTTGTATATTTATCGTAAAAAATTCAATGTATACAACTTTTATTTAACAGTGAAACATTACGGATTTACTGAATATCAGGTTAAGAAGTTTATAATTATACCACATAGCATAATTTATTATACTATCTATGGACGTAGTTTCACATATGTAAATACATTTTAAAAAAACGAGGTTAATGACAATGAGCAAATATTTTGCAATCGTAACGCTCGTAAAAAATGAATCACAGTTGTGATTGAATTTACGATATCAACAATTATGTTCAACGTTTGTACGTTTTGTCAGTTAGTGTTTTTAAATGCTTAGTGTATTTTATGGGATTAATGTATACTTTAAAATGAGTTAAAAATAAAAAAAATATTTAATCTTTAATCGTATAAATATATATTAATTACATTAATACTTTTGATAAAACTTTATGATGTATAAAGTTAAAAAGGTAAAGAAATATTATGTTAGATATTTTTTTGATTGTATATTAATATTAAGTATTATATGATGTTTATATCTATTCTACTAATTTATATAACGGATGTGTTTCGATAAATTTTTATTCAATATTATACAGTTATGATCAGAAATATTGTTACAATAGTAAGAATTATTAACTTAAAGAGAAGTTACAGAGAATATATTTAAATACGTTTCGTGTATATGCAATAGTATGTCTGAAATGAATGTTACAAAATTGGCATGATTAACTTAGTTTCAAGAAACGATGATTAAGTGTAGTAACTTATCGAAATCTCACAATGTTTACTCTTTTGATTTTTCTTATTAATTTATCAAATAATATGAAAGAAGTCTATTATTTAGATACTAATTCACATAAAGATACGACATTATTGAGCATTTCTTCAATACAAAGATAATAAATCTTGTTTTATTTATGAAAAAATTATTTTTTTATGGATTTTTATGATTTACACGCGTAAAAACTAATTATTCAATTAATTTTTTTTGTAAAGTTGAATAAATAGTACAAAATAAAATATGTTTAAATAAAATAAGAAACAGTTATTCAAGTAATGATTAAAATCATACAAACAACGAAATAAAAAAAAAGCAAAGAGCATCTACACAGTTATCCGTGTAAGCTAGATACATAGAAGGGAAAATCGCATGAATCTGGAGCAAAAGCGCATGCGAAACGAAATACAACAACAGCACGCAGAAAAGGAGTGGGAAGTGAGTGCTCAATACGATGGGAATTGAATTTGATGCGGAAAAAGGGAGAGCATGGAGATTCGCGGATGTAGAAAAAAAGAGCGTTCGAATTGCGAAATTTAATCGTCCCACGCTTTTAATACTTGACAAAGTTGTCTGCGCTTATAGACTGTGATTCAGCGAACCCTGGATAGATATTTAGTTGAACAGAGACACCAAAAGTCGCAACAAGAGAGAGAGAGAGAGAGAGAGAGAGAACAGTTCGTCGGAGCCCTGGCAGGAAATTGAGGACCTAAAATGCAGCTACTAAAATGTGAAAACGATGGCGAATTGAATTTTTTATATCGTTTATTTTTACTTCCTTATTTATTTTAATTTGTTCTAGTTAATTTAATTCAATTTTAATACTAATTGAGCAGTCTGTTCAACTCGATTGAAATCCCCTAAATATGACTATTATTATTGTGTAACGGTATTAAAAGCAACTCAATAAAATTTTTTTTTAAATTCGATTAAGATAACTATTGAATTAAAATATAGATCGAATTGATTTTAAAAGAAAAAAAATTTTTATAATATTTTATTCACTCTGCTAACTTTCATAACTTGCAATTTAAAAATTATATTTTCAGTATATTTTCAATTTTTAAAAGTAATTAAATCTTCATTTTGTTTTAAACTTTGTTTTTACAATTATAATAGGAATTTTAATTCTATTTTGTTAAGTATATTTTTATTATGATAAATCAAACATCAATTTTGCAAAAATAAGATTTAGAATTACAAAAAATATATTTTATTGACTACATTGATAAAACAGATTTTATGTATATGTACAGAATTACGAAATACTAAGGTTAGAAATTTCAATATTTTTCTGTGAATAATTTCACAATATTTATATGATCCCATTTTATGACAAAATCTAAAAATATAATTTAATTTAATCAATTTATCGTTTTAAGCAACTTATTGCAAAACAAAATAATAATTATATAAACCTTTTTTCAATAAATTTGATGAAAATGATAGAAAATTGAATCCATTTTCTTTTATAAAATAAAGTCCTTTTATATTTATATTTATGTGTTGAGGTATTCAATTATATTTATTTTATAGTTTATAGTTCATGAATTTGTATCGAAGGATTTAAGTTATTTTTTAAATAATAATGTTAATGTATTTAAAATATAATGCTGATGCTTATCAATGAAATATATATTAAAGGCTAAGCAAAAAAAACAATCAATATGTATTCATATGAATAATTACTTACGTTACTATAAGAAATATATGAGAATACAGATTTTTTATCTCTGAGACTTAACCATTATTTTATTGTAAATAGTAGTCCATATATTATATATATGATTAAATAATAATTGTACTGCATTTAAATCTAATAAGTTAATTATAATTTTTTAAATAAATTTTTAAAACATATATACTTTAAATTAAATAAGATTCTACTACTCTATATATATATATATATATATATATATATACGCATATATATATTTTCAGCATTTTTATATTTGAAAAATGAATAATTTTTTTATTACTTACAATTTGATTTGTTAGACTTTATTAAGTATTTCTTCTTTGTCAATTCTTGGCTAATCAACTTGTAAGTTTATGTGTGGAGACAACGACATTGCGTAAGTACAAGGACAATATTCTAGTCAAGCGGTGAAATTACTCCGTATCATAATTTACAACGGTAAGTAATACCGCGTTTCTTGTATTTTATTTTTGTAGTTTTTATCATAAGTTGAACTATTATTATATAGGAACGAATAATAATAGCTATATACTAAAATATTAAAATTGTTAACGCATCAATTATTGTAAAATGCAATTACTAACTTTTTACTTTAATAATTATCAGTTGAAATTAAAAATTTGTTTGGTAATATAATGAAAAATTAAAAAATTATACAATTAACTAACATTTCAATATATAAGAAATAAATATATTTTTTTGAAGAGATAGTTAATTAATAAAATTATTTATATTTTACAAATACTAAATTGTAAGAAATATCAATTGATAGTTAATAATTAAATTTCAACTAAAATACATATAATAAAGACTTTCACATTATAATATCTGTAAATACAAAGATGTATTTAATAGTTATATATGTAATAAAATAATACTGAATTATATAAAAAATTTATATCAGTTGTAAAAGAAAATTTAAACTATGCATATTTTTCTAAAAAACGAATCTCATTTTATTAAAAGTATGTCTAGAATAACTACGTAGACGAAAATCTATTTTTTCAGACTATTTCAAATTTTGGTATAATAATTTGATTTTCTTTATTACTGAAAAAATTGAAATAAAATTAAAAATTTTCACAGTGTAATTTTAATTTAATACTTATTACCTGTAGACGAATAAGAGTATGTGAATATTACAATTATTATTATTATTATTATTATTATTATTATTATTATTGTGGTAAATTTTTAAAATGGATAACTTATATGGTTATATATTATGGATAATGGTACAGCATAATGTCAAGGTGTACTGAATAATGATATGTTGATACAAAAGATTGACGCAGAATTGGAATTTCGTCGCACAAGGGCGGTACATGGATGTGCGCAATCCAGTGTTGTCCTTGTGCCTGGAAACCTAAATCCCTTAATTAGAAAGTACTTCCTTTGTGCAAAACTTTAATTGTCTAATTTCACAATGGAAGCGCACATTTGGATGCGTAATTGCGAATTCTGTTTCTAAAAAGAATTTATTTATATACGTAAATATTTAGCTAGATTTTAGATTTTGTGGAAGACTTTTTACGCAAAATCGACTAAGAAAATTAAAGTATTTTCGATTAAAATGACAAATCTCGTTGCTGTGAATTTAACATTAAAATCAATATATTCTTTTATATTCTATTCTTATCGATGTTTATCGATGTGTTTTTAAAATATTAGTTTATTACTGGTTGCAGTGTTTACAAAATTTAAGCAAATCAAATTAGAGATTTTGTAACCAATTATATTTTTAAAATTTAATTAAATCATAAATTGTAAATTTCAAGTTACTATATTCCACAAAGCATTTTTTATATTTATTTAACATTGCCCTAAGTTTTTATTCAAGATATCTTTAAAAAATTAAGAAATAATTTTATAATATATTTAAATTTTTTTTATGTTTTTAATATTTAAATAATAGTAATTTTATTACTTAACTTTTATATTATCGTATAATTTATAATTTTCCAAATTTTGTATTTGAAAAATATATTAAAAAATCTAAAACTTTTATAAAAAAATATAAAATTTTATACGTAATAATATTTTTAATAATTAAAATACTTTTTAAGTTCATTTAAATTTAACTTATAATTTTTAAAAGAAAAATAACCATATGTATAGATAGTGATGAAAAATCTACTAATAATAAATATTAAATCAATGAAATGTGCCAAATCATTACAAAAAAAATCTAAATATTCTTAGTTAAATACATTTTTTAAGTTTTGAATTAAAAAAAAGTGTAAGAATATTAATTACTATTAATACTTTTATAATGAAATTTATAAATATTCAACAATTTTTTTTCTGTATTAAAAAAATCTGTTTTATGTATAAAATTAAGATTTTTCTTTTTCTTTTGTTTTCATTCATGATTTCAAATATACAATATTATAGAAATTACAAAAACTTTATATAAAATGTTTATATATGTATTTGTTTTTTATGTAACTCATTTAGAATAATGAAGAAAATTATTTTCTATTACTATGAAGTACTAATGACTTTCATAAAACCTTTATTTTATAATATTTTATTATTTATTTTTTACGAAGAGTTTATATTATTTGATATGAATAAATTTAAGTTTTCTCTATAATATGTTCGTAATATAACATTTCATTAAAGTCATAAAATTGTTAAACTAATGAACAGTAAAAATCTTAAACTATACGAGTATAAATTATGACTTTATTTGTTATAAGTCGTCCTTCGTATTTCTTAATAAATTATAGAATATACAATTTTGAGATATTTTTTATTGAAACATATTTATTTTTAGCTTCAAAATTACTTGCTTTTATGATATTCATATTCCCTTATTAATAATTTTTAGTATATTGTAATATTATTTAATAAAATTTATCTATTGATATTTTATATATGAATTAAATTAACAAATACAATGTATTGTATGCAAAATATTTCGCCCGCATATTTTGAAAAACGTTTTTGGTTAGACGAGAAAGTACAAATCTTACTAGTTTTAATGATGTTATTGAATGTATGTAAAGAAGTAAGCCCCAGCTATTTAAGTACAATGGATAACAATAATCGGTTATAGCAGGGGTTGCTCTTACACTTATATTGTAGGTTTCATGTGATAATTCGCGTGGTTTGTGATGTAAACATGATACATAATAAATTTTTACTACGTAATTTAAAAAACTTATTAATTATTTGATTATTAAGTTTCTAAAATGGCTCTAGTTTTATTTTTTGAAATAATATATTTTAAATTAATTCCATTATTGGTAATTATTATTGTAAAATAAAGAATAAATGACTTGTAATAACTTCTAATTCATTTTGTAAGTAAAAAGAAAAATTGTTAATATACGAAAAAAATTTCAATTTAAAATTCAAGAAATTGTATTATTAAAAATTAAATAAAAATTATGTGAAAGAACATCAGATAATAATATATTTGAAATTAAAATGATCTAATATTTTATTTTTAAATATTAGATTCCGATAGATATTATGATTTATAATTTAATTAAAAAAAATATTGATTATTTATGACAACATTTTTATTGTTTTTTAATTGGTTTTTAATTTGATTTTGGGCATCATACAATAGCTTTCTATATTTTGTTGTACATAACATTGTAGTTTTAAATAAATATATGATTATAAATAAATAGATAATAAATAAATAAACAAATATATATATCTATAATGTATAGCAATTGATAATATATACCATATCAAACATCTGGAAATTTTCTAAAGAAACTAATATTTTAATTGTAATTCAAATAAAATATATTCTGTATATAACAAAAACTTGAAGAAGAAAATTTATGTTTTAATTTCTTTACCTGAATATATGTAATGAAAATAACATAAAATTCGTAAAATCAATGACAAAGAATCTAATTATAATTGTACTATTAGGAAGTTTAAATTATAGATAATAAAGTAATTATCAAGCAATAAATGAAATGTGATAATCAATTATGAAGTTCTTAGGACAGAATAATATGTATATTACTGTTTTGAAGATAATTAAACATCTATAATAGAATTGCTATAATATTATAAATAATATTAAATTGATAATTTAATAATGAAGTAATGCGGTAATATTAAAAACAAAATTATACATAGTAATATAATTATTTTTCTTCCCTCAATATATAGTTATGAAAAAAATACTACAATATATTTAATAGTTTATTATAGAAAATAAATTGAAAAGGAATAGATGCTTGTATATGTGATTCATGATATTTCAAAGAAACATTATCTAACGTTGTTTTCTATTTCTAAATAAAAGATTAAAAATTTGCATAATTTTTTTGTGATATATTGAAATATTCTCTATTTTATCAGAAAAAATATAAAAGAAGCGTGTGAACAATAAAAAAGCTATAACTTTTAAAATGAAATAGAAGTTTCTATAGCAATAATATTAAAAAGATATAAAAATGCGACTATAAAACTAAAAATAAATAGTGTATCAATTATCAAAACAATATGTTATGTTTTCAAATATTTTAATAAAATGACGAGAATTTTTTTCAAAACCACTTGTATAACTGTTTCGGGTACTTCAAACATCTTAGATAACCATTTTAAAAAACACTTTATCATGCATAATCGTACATCCGATTAATATGTCTCTGCGACAATAAAATTCCTTGAAAATTAGGTAAGACACAGTTGCCTGTAATCATGTGATGCAAAATTCGTCGTTCTTTCCAGATGTGAACAACACCCGCATACCATATAATATACTTGATGTTACGACAAAAAGAAATATATGATGGATAACAATTAGTAGCGCGCGCGTAGTTTGACGAATGTAACGCACGATGATTGCAGGATTCGTGTCACGCGTGAATCGTTTACGACGAGAACGCGTGTATTGGTATTACATAGGCACGTGTATATTTACGCACTCGGGTTTGTGTTATCTTCGCCACAGTCACTTTCGAGTCTGATGGATATATGCACAGGTGGTCCGAGGTTTCGTTTTAGTTGCCGTTTCTTAGAAAATTTTCTTGCTCTGCGCTTTTACCTTGACGTCGATTTTCTTTTCATTCGTATGATCTAGTTTCGTGATTGTCGGATTTAGGCAATAATTGGAAAAGGTATTTCATTTCTGTTTTTTTAGTAAATATTGATTTTTAGCGAATCATATTTTCGATTGATTAATAAGAAATGAGAAAAGATAAAAACAACTTATGGATTCAATTTTTCGATGTAAACTTGAGCAACTATTATCGTTATTTCATTTAAAACACGAGTAATACCAACTACTTTTCGTTGTCTTTTGACCAAATAAGCTATGCGATGCAATTGTGTTAACAACTAAACATTTAAACTTATAGTCTCGAAATTAAAGTACTGAACTGTACTATTACGAAAATTTCTATATTTTATTTATAGCAATGTTCTTTGCTAATAAAGAAATATTTGTTTCTCATTCATTCAAAGGCAATCATTTCAGCGAATTATCTTATCTCTTCTTTTTCAGAAAATATTAAGTTTTACAATCGAATTTCATAAGATGGACGTTAATGATTGCACGTGAAGCAATCACTGATTGAGAGGTTAATAGAAATAGCAAGGAGGTGTAAGCCCAGTCGCTAACCATTTTTTCGAGCGCTCATTATATTCATCCGAATCATTCGAAAAAGCAAGTAACAGAAAGAAAACAAAAGTGACAACGGCGCTAAGCGAGCGACTAAAAGCTATTTATCTCGGAAACAGAGGTGCGCACGTACCCGCGTAGAGTAGGTACAATTTTTTATGGGAACAGCTCGTGGCGAACGTCACCGGAGCCAAGCGAGATTCTGCCGCTCGTGCACCCATTCGAAACGGAAGTGTGCCGATGTGTCATATTCGAGCGGTTCGTCGATTTTCAACGACAATGCAGGTGGATATATAGGCCTTTTGCGTTTTTCCGCACTCACACAGCGCCACAGACGTCAGTCACTACAGGAGAGTGCGCGCGAACGAATACCTCGTGCACTGGCTACGACACTTTTCGTTTCGTTTAGTTTTCCTACCCGCACGTACGCATGCAGGCACGCATGCTTTCAAAACGTTATCACCCAGGAAGCGAGGATTTTGCTTGCGAGTTTGGTTTTGTTGTTAAGGAATTAGAAATTAGAGTCGAGTTACCGTGCAACACGAAATTGCGCACGGCTGATACGATTGCGCTTACGAAGTAGTGATCAAAACAAAACGCTATAAGAATCTCTATACATCCAACGTTTGGCACCAGTTGTATTCATATTTGGTACACACGCGCGCGTAATTGAGATGAAAAGCTTCGAGAATTCCGGATAATCAAATAGCTTCCCGATTTTACTCGGCACCTAGACTCGTATTTGCGACCCCGCAATTGTTTCCCGTAGCAACTATTCGATAACCAAGTGCACTTGAGTGATCTGTCGCAATTACATTAGACGTGGAGGATGAGCAGGCATGGAGTGTTTAGCAGTAGTTAGTACCGAAAGACGGTTAATAGGGCCAAAATGAGAATGAGGATGAGGATGCGGCCAAGCGGTGAACTGGCGCTACTTGGGGTGTTCGCTGCTGCAATCATTACAGCAGGTGGGTTTTTAAAGTAAACTTCCCTTTACTTATTTTTACCGTTCACATGCTCCATAAGATCATCAATCTTTTCCTTAAAAGACTGTTAAAAGGTAATATTATAGTTTTTGTTTCATAAATTCTGGTGAAGTAACGAATCGAAATAATCCCTTTGTGATTTTTAATGTATTTAACGAACAAAAAATTAATTAAATATTTAAATATTGTCTGTATGCTTAGCTTATATATTTTAAAATTATTTGTATTATCAAATAAAATACCTTTAACAAAAATTTATTGGTATTGATTTATAAAAACAAGTGTAATGGAATTCGTACAAAAATCTTTAAAAATATCATTTGATTTCGGTGAAAGCTTAACATATTTAAAAAAGTTTTCTCCTATTTTCTCTAATTTGTAAATATAATAATAATTTAAATTGAATCAATTGTATATGAATTATAGAAAGAGTTTTTAATGTTATTATATAGTTCATTTTAATAAATGTTATATACTTAAGCCTTACGTACTAAAATAAAAAATTTAGTTTTAACTTTTTTGGCTTTATTATCTATTAGAAATAAATTTATTTTAAAGAATCTTTAAATTTTTAAGAAAAGAAACCATAGTAAAATTATAAACAAATTGTAAAGATTTTATCAAATTTTAAAGCATATAATATTATACATAAGTGCAAATAAAAATAAAAATTTATAGTTGATTACTAATATAAGTATAAAATTATAAAAAAATAAGAAATATATTTTAAATATTTTATAATTTCAATTATATGCATATTTAAGGATATGTTAATAATATTTTTAATGATAAAATTAAATAGGTGGTAAGTAATTTAATTTTAGTAATTTAATCCTTAAAATTTTTTATTTTTATATGACTTGTAAATGTCAATTTTATGAAATTTAAGCATTTAGATAAAATAAATAATAATAGGTAATTTTGTCACATAATAAATTTTTATAAATTAAGAAATTATAGTTGTTCATGATGTTTAAAGTATTCTAAATATTTTAATCTTATTATACTCTGGCTAAAAATAAGAGTTTTCATAAACAAAACTAAATATTTATAATTATTATTTTAAGTTTAAAGTAGATTAAGCTAATAAAAAAGTATTTTAATAAGAATACATAATTTATTGAATTATTGTCAATTTAAAAAAAGAATTAAAATTATTTTTAAGTAAGTTAACTGTATTATAAAAATGACTAAAATAAATGTCTTTGTTCATATTTTCGGTATTTACTCAAAATTTTTAATTTATTTATAATTTATTATTGAATACATATTTTTACAATTTGCGTTATAAAAAAATTCATAATGTATAACTAAAATTCAGCAGACATATTTTTGTTTTTATTATTAAATTATATGAAAAAGCTAGTATATCAAATATTCGCTAAGTAAATTCAATCTTAAATTTTCTCTAAAAATATAATGGTTACTAATATAAATATTGATTACTTTATGAATATCCATAAATTAAAAATTATTATGTTATAACGTGATAATTTATTATAAAAATTATAAAAATTTTTAATATTAAAAGGAGTCTTTATTTAAATTACACGTTTAATTTTTCATCACATAATAAATATATGTAAAGTACATTTTTAATTCACGATTGATTAGAAAAATATGAATAAATTATACTTTTAATATTTTATTTTTTAAAATATACATTCTGTCATAATAGTATTAACTGTTGTAAACAAGCTGTATATTCTAATTAAAAAATGTATATTTAATTATTTAATCTCCGGTAAAAGATTCATATTTTGTAAAATTAAAAGTGCATGAATAATTTTTTTAAAAAACAACAATGAATTAAAATTTACAGGACAATCTCCAAGTTGCCGAGATGTAGCCTGGGAGAAGGTCAGAGGCATGAGGCCGGAATATGCGAAGACGTCTCAGATCCTCTATACCGGAGTAGATTCTCAGGGTATAGTCGCTAACTGTTTTGAAAAGTAAGAATAATACTTCCATCTTCATTAGTTTAAGGACTGACTCATTCGGAATTTTAAATGTAAAATTATATATTATTAGTCAGTCATTATGAATATTTATGATTAAGAATGTATTGTTTTTACTCACCAAATATTATATTAAGAAAAAACAAAATATTATTAAGTCCAATTAACGAGAAATTGGTGCAGGTGACAGTAATTTTCCGACATTAGATTCACTGTTCTGGTTATTTTAACTTTTTTATATGTTAATGAATACATAAAATAAAAAAAGAAAAATGATTTTTTATCCTGTTAGAAAAAAGCTATGAAAATATTCATCATCGCGTCTCATTGAAGATTTGCTTTATGTAATCTAAAAAAAATTTTTTTTCAAATCTGTCTTTCATGATATGCTTGAATAAATTATTATTCTACAGTATTTATAGTGCTAATCGATTCAATTTAATAATTATTTAAAATTATTTTTATAACTACAATAATTACTGAGCCTCGGTTTCCAATTATTATCAATAAAGTCAGAACTGTGAAACAATATAATTTCTCTTATTAAGAGAAAACTAAAATCGATATAACGTTGTAAACCCGTATAATCTAAATAACTGTTAATAAAACTCCTTTTTTACGAAGCCACTAGTTATTTATATTATATAATTTCAACGAAATTAAACTTTCTTCTAAATAAAATATACTTAATGCCATATTAAAATGATTGTAAACTTTTGATTACTTATTATTTCTGTACAAATGAAGGAAATGTTAAAATTCATGATTGTCACGTACTGTGTTTTAAACTCCTCTGTTCACAAAAATTTCGCTATAAAAGTACTGAAATCTCTACATATAAGAATATGTATTTAAGCGATGACATTAACATGGCGAATATATTGATTTATGTGCATATATTATAATTAGGTGTACGAGTCTAAACTGCAGCGCATTTATCATCGACCTTGAAAAAAGCGGTTGTTTCGGAATAGAAGCAGATGGCAATGATTTTGTGCCAGAGCCTAATGTTACATTCTATCATAAAATCTGTTTAAAAGGCAAGTATTTACTTTAAGTATCTATAAAGGATCTACCTATTGTAATTTAATACAATAATTTATAATAAATATATAATTTACTATAAACAGATATTTATATTTATCAATATTTTCGAAAGCTATTGTTTATAACTGTTATCCACGCATTGTGAAATTGAAATTAGTAAAGTTCAACGGGATATTAACTTTATTTTAAAAACTTATACCAAAAAATTATAAAAATATTTATACTTAGACTTTAGATCTACACGTTATGTAATTATTATTACTAAGAAAAACTTCATAATTTTATATAGTTTTAATTTTAAATTTATAAAACGTTTTTTATTGTATTGTATAAAAAATTATATTAATATTTTAATTTCATTATTTGATAAAAAACCAAATTCTGTAAAGGAATTGAAGTCATTTCAAGACGAGGTATATACAATTATAAATTCCATATAATTTATTTTCTATTGTTCATTGATTTTTTAGAATTATTATAGAATACAATATACAATAATATACTTTTATATATTTTAATGATTATTTTAAATGTTAAGGAATTTAAAATTACATTATATTGCAGTAATGTTGAAGTTTTTAAGTGATTAAATCTGAAATTATAATATGTCGATAAACGTAGATTTAAACTTGCCATATAACTATAGTAACTTTGATTAAATATTTAAAAAAATTTTATATTGTGAGAAATAGAAATAGACATTAAAAAACTCGTTAAAATATTAATTGGGTTAAAATATAAAAACATCATAAATATTTTATTTGACAGGTAATTAGTTTTCGTATAAGTTGTTCTGTCCTTGTCTTTCTCTAAAAAATCTGAATACATGTTGTCAATATTTTCGAATTACTTCAGAATAAATAATTTATTATATAAACATATCATAAAGTAAATTGAGTTTCTTCTTACTAATTCAACTTTTCTTAATCATCTCGAATGATATTTTCCACAAAAAAGACTCAATATGCGTGTTGATTTTGATTCAAACGATTTTTTGATTAAATAAATAAAAATTATTTCTTACTGATTATTTTTTGTGTAGATCTCTATAGATTGTATTTAAGTAAATAATGGAATATAATTCGAAGAATATACTAATTTACATAAATCCGACTTCAGCAGCCTCCCTATTTTATAATGACAATAACGTTTTACTGACGACCTCATTTACTAATTTTAATACCAATGTTACCAATGTTAATTTGATTCAGTGGATTAATCAACCACACTATTCATCGAAGTTCCATCACAACACGGAATTGTACAATTTAGATATTCAGATATTTTGAAATCTTAATATGTCGTAACATTGAAGAAGTTATTTATATTTTTGTTGATCAAAAGACGCATTAACAAAGATAAATAATCCATCGTTTCAGGCTCTTAGATGTATACCTGTTGAAAAGAATCAATAGCTATACCACCCCTTCTTTTATTCAAGTTCTCAAAGATTTTCACCAATACTGAAAAGGAGAGTTTAGTATAAAATAATACTCACCTTTCTTGCACTTTTGAGACAAATATCTGCTATAATTTGTTACTGACTCTTATAAAGATCAATAATTTTAAGAACACACGTGTTCACTATTTGTAGACCATTTGAATTCGAGTAACTCTATTATATTACAAAATTTGTCAACGAACTTTCGAGTTATCATTTAATTTTAATTATTAAGAATGATACGAGTAATAATTATCATTATTTAACTACTAATTAACTCGTTCATTTATTCGTATTTATAATGATTCATTATTCTTAAACTCAAATAGAAAATAACTTGATTTTTATTTAATACACATAATATTTTATCATGTAGCGCAGTATGTTATGAATACTGGTGTTAATTATTAGTAAAGTAGTGTAATTTAATGTATTTAGTAATATAAAAAAGAGCGCTAATTTCATTTTGAAATGTTACTTTAAGATTCTATTAAATTAAGTAATATTCGACTTTTTTATACAGTTCGTATACATTTTATACTTCTCAATAAATTTTATATAAATAATATAATTTAAAAACCGATTTATAAGTTATAACTTTAATGTAATAAAAATTATTATCTAAATTAAAATTAGTTTTAATTTTATAATAGTTCCTGAATCCTGCAAGAAAACTAGATATTGGCAAGTGGAAAGAAATTTAGGATCAATATTGTTAGATTCCATGGCAAATACATTACCTCAAACAGTCAGTAGAGCTGAATGCTACGAAACTTGCATCAACAAAGGTATTTTTAAAATTTTATGATAAAATTTTTAAAATTGGTTATTTTTTATGAGTTTTGTAGTAGGGAAAACGGTTTTAAAGAAAAATTTAAAGAAATTAAGAAGGTAAAATTTTTTGTGTAAACTAATATTTTTAGATATTAGTTTAGCACTAGATTTTATAGAGATCTTTATTGGAAAATCAGTTTTGCTATTAAAATATAAAATAATATATATATATAATTTATAAATTAATAATTTAGTTTATAGTTCTAAAATTTTGATAAACTTATATTTGTCGCATTACTAAAAAATAATAAATTGGATTTAATATGAAAAAAATAAAAATTTTTTTGTAAATATAATTATTTTATAGAACTATATTACTGTGTATATTAACTATTTTTATTTTTACAAAATGTAATTTAGAAATCACATTTATTTAAAAATATATTTTTGATAAAATGAATTATATTTGATTTTATAATAACATAAACAATTTCTTTTACAATAGGAAAAAATTGTAAAGCAGCTCAATTTCGAACAACTCAAGATCTTACAATCGGTGACACAATTGGCACTTGTACACTTTTAACAATAGAAAGAGGAACAAAGCCCCAAGCTTACCGAGCCTCTTTGTATAGAGATGAATATTTGGAATATCAGTGCCATAATATTTGTGAGTTTTATTTTACCATTTCTAAATTTAATTTCTTTCTTACTTAATTTATCTATGTAGATGCTTGACTTGTGAATTATTTTATTCACGTGTAATAACCTTTATTAATAAAATATTAAAATACGTAAATAATTTATCTCATCAATTCAGCCTTAAATAAATATTTATAAGTTTCTATTTATAGTTAAAGCTACATTTCATTAATAAATAATAGTAATAATTTTGCATTTATTATTGCATATTGATTAAAATACGTGATTTAAATAATTCATCATTATATTATCTTTGAAATACAATTTAATTTTATAAACGTTAATGATAATTGTTCTTAATGTCTCTCCAGATAGTAGACCATTTTCAACAATCATTACAGTTCTTATTATTTTTCTCTTTAAAAAATTATTTTAGCAAAAACAGATTACTGCTCTTACGCTGAATATCGTAGTGTGATAATGCCGTTTTCGGACATGAAGATTTCCAATTTAAATACGAAGCAGGTATAATTATAAATTCCCTAAAAATTTGAGCTTACTGTTTTCTTTTATGATATTTTTATTTTTTCGTATCATATAAACGTGTGTCTTTTTAAGTGCGAGCGAAAATGCGATGAGAGTAACGATGGTTTCTTGTGCCGTGCTTATGGAATTGAATACTCAAACTCCAATGTTTCAACTTGCTATCTTCACTCGGAGGACACAATAGGCGCTGGCATCGGTGTGCTAATAACTTCGAGCAATTCTTACTACAAAGAGCGCGAGCCCTGCATTGACAGTAATAATTTTAGACATTAATAATATATTAGACCACTTTAAAATTTTCGAAGAAATGATAAAATTATTAGGAGAAATTAAAATTATATCGAACGATCATACGTTCATCACACTAAACTTTTTAACGCTTTACTTGTATTAGAAAATTTTAATCATGAGTCACTCTTTTTCCGTAAAAATTTTTTTACTTTTGATTCATTAGCATGTAATTATATATTCTTTATTTTACAATAAAATGAACGTTTATTTGTTGATCAGAAAATACGATTTGTAACTTTTAATTTCTTAATATCATGGTTAGATATTCTAAATAAATTTACAAAGTTTGCAAAGAATTTTTTTAATTAGAACTGTTTTAAAAATTTATTTTCATCAAACAATTAAACATTGAAAATGCCATACATATAATACAACATAAAAATTTGGTGAAAATGATTTATCTACAATCCTTTGTTATCAACAATATTACGTAACTATTGACACAATAATATCTACCCATTTTTAGTGAGCGTACGTTGTACAAACTCAACCATAATAATTGAATTGCAAACAAGCGAGCCTTTCGTTGGTAGAATGTATGCGAGTGGCTTTAGTGAAACTTGCGGTACTCAAGGACACGGTGATAAGGTTACAAAGCTGGTTTTGCCTCTTCCTAATACTACCAATGTCGACACAGCTGTTATGTCATGTGGATTAGCTCCAGCGTATTCAATTGATCAAAATAATGAGTTAGTTCAGTTTAATATTTAATTTAATGTTGAATAAATCTGTTGAACAATTATTAAAATTTGTTATTACACAATAAAAAAGTAATAAAAAGCAGTTGTATCGAAGAAATTCTTCCGATTAATTTGAAATGCCCAACCTGTTATTTTTACCATCAATATTCAATAATGTTTTGAACAAATAACTCGCATAGTGTGTTGTTTATTATTATTACAACATTGAAAGTGCTAATGCAGTTTATTATCAATTACTTATAGCCTAGAGTATTTATAAACATTAAAAAAATATTAAAACATTAAAATTTTTCAAATTTAAGTTAATTTACGTTACTAATAAGGCTTCTATCGATACTAATATATATATATACACACAGCTTTCTCAAGAGACATTTTTGCAAAAATGAAAGCAAATAACAATAAATTTTAAAAATAAATTAGTTTTTAAATAAATATTAACTAATGCAATTTAACTCTCGCAGGACTCGAGCGGTAATTTGGTCAACTATTATCGTTCAATTCAATCCTATAATTCAGCGACTAGGGGATCAAGCTGTCAAAGTTGGATGTTCCCTGGGCGACGGAAACGTGCCAAGTCCTCAGAATGTCACCGTTTATTCGGGTTTTACTTTCATTGACTCTAAGTATGTAAAATTGTTCGTATGATCCGGTATGTTTTTGGCTTTTCTGATTTCCATATTCAACAAATTCACTGCAGTGCAGGTTTACCACCAATAGTGTCGACTGTTATGAACACATCTTCAGAGGTACCAATCGTTACTATGAATATATTAGATGAATCTATGAATCGTGCTGATGTCACGCATATTGGACAAAAACTTGTTCTGAAGATTCAGATAACGCCTAATGACGGTAATGACTAATGAATTTGATATATGATTTATTATAGATGAATTGATATTTTAAGATATTATAATAATTAGACAAAAATATTAATTACAAACAAAGATTTGTAAATTAGTACACAAGTAGAAAAGATGGATAGCTAACTATTTAAGTATTAATATATTAATATATATATATATATAGATTTGTCTGCAAATATATCTATGTATATATGTGCCTTAGAGTAAATTCGTTTAATGAACTAATTAATTAATCAAAATTAATTGAATGAAGTAAAAATTATATTTTAAATTTTAATAAATAAATTTAAAAAACAGACTTAAAAATTAGAGAATATAATAATATAATGATTTAATAAGAAATTATCCTGTTGAGAAAGTAGAGAATTCTTTACAAATTTAATATTTTAAAATATTAAAGATATTTTATAAAAATTGTCAAAAGTACAAAGGTACATTAAAAAAATTTATATTATAATAAATATTATATTAATCTTTCTCGTTTAAAAATTATTGAAAACGTATATAATTACTTAAAATTATTGGTACACGAAATTGTGTTTTAAAATTTTTTAGACTTTAAGAATATATTTATAATAGTTAAATTTCGTTCGTTTCAGAATTTTAAATAAAAAATATTTTTATTTTTAAAATGTTGTTAATGGTAAAAGTAATTAATTTTTAATATATTTCAGTATTTTTTAACTTAAGCTTATCTAATCGTAAAGTGAAAATTTTATTTGAATTTAAAAATTTTTAATTTTATTTCAAACTGTGTATAAACGTGAAGTTCTCTCCTTTACGTAAACATTTCAAGTAACAGACTCACTACGAATATAATTAAAAATCATTTAATTATAAAAACAATTGATCAACGTAATAGTCTTTTTATTTCTTTTATAAGAGAGATAAACCGGTATGCATAAGCCGAAAGACGTAGAGCAGCTCTGATGCTTGTCTTTTCCGTTTTTATAACTTTCTCAATCTCTTCATTGAATTGCACCTCACACTTTATAATAAAACAGTATATTTTATCGCATCTTGTACATATCCGACGTAACAGTTAAGTATCTATTTATCATACGTGACAAGCTGTATAATTTAAATTTTCGTAGAACAAATAGTTCTTAAATTTTTCAAATAATTTTACCAAAAGCATATCAATTTTTACAATATTATTATCAATATATAATAAAATAAAAATAACGAATAAAAATGATTTCATAAATGTGTATTATAAATAAAAATTAATCACACATTTTATAATTAATAACTAACGTATAGCAAATAAAATGAAATGTAAAGTACACCTAATATATATGTAATTGTTGTAATTTAAATTTAATTTAAGCAAATTTTTATGAATCATTATCCAATTGAAATAATTTTTTATTCAATGTTTACCTTTGATTGAAATAGAAATGTACTTGACAAATTTATCTAAAATAATCTAAATAACATTAGTTGCTATTATAATAATAAATGATTTAAAAATAAAATAATATGTTTTTTATTCTAATAAAAATTTTACGAAAAGGGCCCTTTGATATAATGGCGGGACACCTGATTGCTAGCACAAATTCTGGGGACTCATCTCTTTTGCTACTGGATGAGGTAGGTTGTCCCGTCACACAAGTCTTTCCGGCCCTCGTAAAGGACCCGACCGACAACCGCTCCCTCATAGCAGAGTTCAGTGCTTTCAAGTTTCCCAGTAGTCAGCACGTGCGCTTCAACGTGATCGTAAAGTTTTGCTTGGAAACGTGCGACTTGGTAAGTGAGGATTCAGGGTTCGTAAATGAATGAAATAACTTTAGAAACGGGAACACAAAAGAAAAATACATGATTTTTCATGAAAATTTTACTACGCGTATGGTAAAGTCAAGTTTTTATTTTTTTGTAATTATTTGATTATAATTACTGCTAATTTTTTGAGAAATGCATTTATATTTATTATTATTAATGAATTAAAAAACAAAATTTTCCTTCGATATTTCAGACATAAATGAGAATATAATCATTTTAAAAAAATGATGAAATTAGATGAAAAACATATTATCACTTTAATAATAATTTTTATAAAATTGTAGTTTATCGAAGATGCGTAACTTTATTATTACATCATATTATTCTTTGATAATATATGTGTATTTAAAATATCGTGAACAAACCTTAAAATGTCATCATAGTAATTAAAACAATTTTCAAATGTGTCTTGATCGCATATTTTTTATAAAACTACGCAACACTTATAAATAGTTTTACAAAATCTATAATTTTTACATTTAGATTAATAAATGAATTGAATTTATGATTTTATAAAAATTTTAAATTATTTATTTTTACTCTAAGCCCATATGCAGCGATAATCAAGTATCTTATGGACGTAAAAAAAGATCAATAGATGATTTACAAGCGATAAAAGGGAATGTCACTGAATTATATAAATATCCTGGTAACGATACAAAAGACGAACTTCCCCTCCAAGCATCGATTATTGTTCAAGATACGAGATCCAGCAACCAAAATATATTCCCGGATCCTTTGAGAGCCAAAGATAATCCCTGTACGTTAATTATACTCGGATCTGGTAAATTCCGTTCGCTATTAAATTACTTTATAAAATAGTTTATTATGGTCATAAATCTGTATAAGTAAAATAATTATACTGTTATCTCAATTTTTATATTGACAGGACAAAATATATATTATATTAGATTCATTTATTTCCATTGATCGACTTAAATCGAAAACTGAGTATTTTTTTTAATATCAGGGTTTATAAATCTAAAAAATTTCATAAGACCTACGTATTCAGCCAATATTAGTTCGATTGAATAAAAATATTTATTTTCCAGATCACATGGAAGACCAATTCTGCATGAATTCAAATCTAGCCCTCTTTTTGATGATATTCCTCCTGATAATACAGATAGGTTTAATAGGTAGTTGTGTGCTCGCCGTTAGGACCTACAGACGTATGGCGATTCGAGCGGAAGAAGATCGCGCGGACATTCTGGCACGTCATCTATACGGCATCCATGGAGGCAATTTTGAAATTTCACGTAGAGTTCGCTGGGCCGACAATAACAGTTCGACCTTGAGTTGACCATCATTGTACAGACATCATAAGCCGTTATGTATTTTCAGTTTCTACAAACTGTTGCTTTTCTTATTGTACATATTATTATTACGCTTGAACCAGTTAATAGTGCCTTGATAAATATCCAAAGGAATTCAATATACCACAAATGTTTATGCATGATAATTTCATTATTGATATACATGTTTAATTTATCTTTTATTTATAAATTATACGTTCCACATTGTAAAATGATGTTGTTTCATACATTTATATTTTATAATAATTTTTTAAAGTTTTATTAATGTTATTTAGTATTAAATGTAAAAGTATTTCGAACTTTACTTTAAATTTTTATATATTTTTATAAATGATAATAGCCTTCGATAAATTAATATTAAATATTATGAACCGTTATTTGGTTTTTACCAAAAAAAAAAAAAAAAAAAAAAAACAGTAGAAATACAGAGAAAGAATTCCGTATGTTTTGATTACATTTGTAAAATATTTCATGAATGCCAATATTTATATGAATGTATAAATACATTTTTTCATAAATTTTATGGAAACAATATTCCAAAGTATTAAGTTCCTAGTAAAATTCCGACGATTTCCATTAATGCTCAAGTGAGCATAAGTTGTATGTCTATAATTATATATTAAAAATTTATAAACTTAACTTATGAAAGTAGTATGTTTTCAGAGTAACGTGATTTTAATTAAATCAACAATAAATGGAATTAAATATTATATAAGAATAAACTCAATGATTAGAGATTAATAATTAAATATATATACATAAAGAGAATTAATGGTATCATGCGCTTTTATTTGTTATTCCTTCCAATACTCTTATATGCGTTCATCATTTAGAAATACCGTTATTCTTAGATATACTTGAAAAATAAATCATAAGTAGATAAAAGCATGTACTGATTTATTTCTAGAATGACTATTAAAAACAGACTTTGTAAATTACATGCACATGTATACGATCCAATGAATTATTTTTCTTGGGTATTAATCATTATATAGCATTAAAAATTAAAATTTTATAAAAAGTGGTTAAAGTCAAAATAAAAATATTGAAATAAATTTATTATTATAAAAACTTTTAAATATGGAATCGCTGGTTTGAAATCAATATGTACGTATAAATACAAAATAAAAATATAATAAAAAAACTTATCATAAACATTAATTTAAATAAATTTCTATCCTAAAATATTTGTATAGATGGCACCATCTAATTTAAAATCAAATTATAATATATATCCTCAAATAGTGATAATAAAGTAGTAGGTTCATAAGTATTCTTTCGAAAATAAGAAATTAATTATTTTTAATCCGGCTTTCTAAAATTTTCTTTCCGCAACTAATAGTATTTTTTTTAATCAATATTAAAATTTAATTAAATAAATAATTTAAAAACTCAGTATATACAATATCTTGAATTTTTATATTGACCAAAAAATTAAATTTGTTTTTAACAAGAAAATTAAGCATTAGATTAAATACTTTTTGAATAATTTAGTATTTTAAGTAAAAGTTTATAAAACAATAGCTTTATTTAAAATAAGTTTAATTAACAAGTTTACAAATAATGAAACAACTTTAATTACATAACTACGCTTATTTAATTTTAACTAACTTGTATTTTACAAATATTATACACCTACAAACGTGAAATTTGAAAGAAAATAACTTAAAATAATACAGCCATAAATTTTTTGAAATTCACTTTCTATATAATATATATAATATATGTATAATAAAATAATTATATAATTTCTTGCTGTAGAGTAAAATTATAATTTAGCCGTATATGTATAGTAAATTGATTGAAAATTAAATTAAAAATAAAGGTGAACAGTATTATTATATTTATTTTGTGTTTTTTAAATTTTAAATTATACTGAAATTTAATTTAAAAATTCAAATAATTGCAAATCAGAAACTTAAAATTTTCTTCTTTCTAAAAATTATTAAATTTTATTAGTAATTTATTTATATGCAATTCTCACGGTTGAGAACATTGGATGCATAGCCATAAAAACTATCCTACATACAATTCCATCATTCTTTCATTCTTGTATTTTTATTATTTTTTATTTATTGATCAAGTAAGATTACTTGCGTATAACTATTGCCTAAAACCATATGGTCAGTAGCAATTCTAAAAACAATATCGAATAATCTATTACAAAAAATAAATAGGATAGCTACGTATAAATACTATTTGTTGTGAAATAAATAAATAATTATAAATATAATAAATTAATAAAATTTATATTCAAATAATTGGTAAATAAAGGTAATCGATCATATTTATAATAATGAATTAAATAAAATACGTGTGTTTATACATATATATATATATATATATGTTTATATATATATGTATATAAATGAGAAGCAATTTATTCTTCCATAGCATTATTTTAGATTAATTCCATAGTATTATATTCAGATAAAACTACGAAATTGAAGTTTATCTAATATTTATATATTTCATATAATTAATATTAACAGTAAATTTAGATTTTTTATTTCAAAAAATATAAAATAAGTTATATAGTAAAATATTTCAATAATTTTTGTTTGTAACATGCCTCAGCCTCTTACACTTCGAATACATTGACCATAATATGCCAGCTCTACCTCTATAAATGAAAACTTTATGTCAGTAAAAAAAAAGTTTATTATCAAATAATATAGATCTTAAATAAAACTTACGTCTTCCGCAGTTTCGCGCACAATTAAGTCTTCCAGGGTTTCCATAAACAACTTTGTCTGTTCCACAAACTGGGTTATATTCGGCTGTTGCCTAAATTATTCATTGAAAAAATCATTAATTCTATTTCTTCTCCTACTATGAACCTAATAAATGTATTATATATTTAAAGTTTTAAGCTAAATTTGAAAACAAAATTTCAAATTTGAATGCAGAAAATAAATCAAATAATATATTGAAAATAATTTAATAAAATATATAATTTTATTTTTAAATTAATTGATTTTGATAGTTATTAGAATTATTTTTATTTTATTTAAAGATGTATTGCTTTACTGCGAATACTTTGCTTAATAAGTATTAATTTTTTCATTATTTATTAACAATGATTCAATTATGCAAATGAATAATTAATAGAAAGCAAATAGTTTTACCGACGTCTCATAAGTTTAATAAAAATAATTAAATAAAATTGTATTTCATTATGTATATTATTCAATGCAATTACATAAAATTTTTATATTTTATTAAATCGTTTATTATATATACTTATAGTCGAATAATTTATATTAAATATATTTTAATATAACACGAGTAAATAAATAATTATTTATGAACTATGAAAAGTGTGCATTTTATATATGATAAAAAAAATATAAATTTATATATGATTTAAAAAAATACAAAATAAGTAAATGAACACATTTTTTTTTAAATATCTTTGATAATTATAAATTATATGATCAAATTGTGTACTTACTTTATGAAGAAGATTTAGAATTTTTATGAATTTCTAATAAGACTTTATATAAGACAAAACAATTGTAATTTTCGTATAATTAAGTATAATATACAATAGGATGTAACATAAATTAAATAAATTAAATTAACATAAATTAATAAACAATGAATAGTTTTTAAGTATCTTAAATATTTTAATTTAAAATACTAATTTATTGATATACTTATCTATTAATTATTTTATTCTTCTTTAAAATTTATAATAAAAATATTATAAAGAGAAATTACTAATAAAAGATTTTTACTAAAATTAGTGCTTAATTGAAAAAATATTTAGGAAATAAAAATGCTCACTGCATTTATTCATACTTTATAATTTAGAATTATGTTAATATTTATTATTAAAAACTTATTATTAATTCTAAGTAAATTATTGTAATATTTTATTACAATTTTTATTTTGTATAGTTATGTTTTAATATAATAAAGTAACAAAAATAACTTGTTACGTATTCGATAATTTTCTTTCAATAATGTAATATTCTGTAGTATAAATTACTATTTTTCTGTTTTTGAAATTATTACATTTTATAAAATAGAAATAAATTTAACTATAAAATCTTTTAATATTTACATTTCATAAATGACAAATGAAAACTGATAAGTCGAATCATGTATTACTGCAGTTATATACGATTTCATTTTCATCGAACTTCGGATATTAGATCATAAGAATATTTTTTGTAAGAAACTACAGCATTTGCAATGACTCATAGATATAAAATCAAGCATTGATTTTCTGTCGAGAAAAAGATTCGATCAAGTAATTTTGTAACATATAATTCATTATATTCTATCAAACATACTTCACATATTTCAATTCTGATTTAAAGCATATATCTCTGATTCTTTCAACGAAGATAATTTACTCTATTTAATCTTAAATTTGTTTAAATTTAGAAATTAGTTTAATATAAATCTCTTAATTATTAATTTCTAAAAAAAATAATAATTTTAGTACTAAACCTTGATATATTTTATTCAATAAATTATGAATTAATAAAATAATAAGTGTTGGTTTGTAAATTAAATTATAATTTATATATGTACACACACATTTATAAAATACTTAAACAAATAATTGCCATAAATACACGAACTTTTATGAAATTAAACGATGAAAAATTTCAAGTTTACTTTTTATCTATGATTTTTATTTAAAAAAAATTGTTCTATAATGCTAAAATTATTCAATTTTCACATATTTTCATTCGTTATTAAAATATCAGATTATATAAATTCAGAGTTTAAAATTGCAATTAATATCTAACCATGTATTTTTACTAATTTTTATATTCTTTATAATCTTTATATTATATTATAATTACTTTTTAACTTCCGTTACAATATTAGACCAATAACAAATTATTATTACTATTATCATAATGTAAAGAATTATTACTGTTACAGCTATTAATAATTGATAATTGCTATGCATATTATTTTGTTTAACAAATTTATTTTTAAACAAAAAGATATTAGATCTATGTAGATAAGAAAACGAATGAATTGTGTACTTTTAAAAATAGAAATTTTATCGGTCATGAGCACTTCAGTATTTACATAAAATTTCTTTTATTTAAAATTTTATTTTAATATTATATTAAATATTTTATTTTTCAAATAATGATCTTAAATTCATGCTTATTTATAGTTATTTGAACTATAAAAATTAAATTTTCATATTTTCTAAGCTATTTTAGGTTTTATTATGTTTCTATTATGGTAGTAAAAATTAAAAACTATTACTATGAATCATAATTTACCAGGTTATTTGGTAATTTTTTTACTATAGCAAAACTGAATAAATAATTGAATAATTATGTGTATAAAGTAATTAATTTATTAATAAAGAGAATTTTTTTGTTTATACATTTATCAATTTACTTTATACAGAGTACTGTGAGAGAAAACAAGGACATTTTAATATTATACGAAATCATAAATTGAAGATTAATTTTCTTTACAAGAATAATATAAATAGTTTTGAATTTATAAAATATTTATATTTAAATATTTAATTTAAAAAAAAATTAAATAATTAAAAATAATGTTTTAATAATTAAGTATAATTATTTTATTTAAAAAAAATACTTTTCAACAATCCACTTTTTAAAGAAAATTTTAAAAATATATTTAGAATAAATTTAAACATAGTTAAATTATATTAAATACGCATTAGCCTTAATATAAAAAATTTAAATAAAAATATATTTATATTTCTTCTATATTTTGGATCAATAATGAAAAATATATCAATCAATTCAATTATTTAAATATACAGATATACTTACCGAACAATTATCAATGCATCGATTATAATCCATGACAGTATTTGTAGTAGTTATTGGATTCACCGGTGATCTTGTACTGGTACTTGTCGTTATAGGTCTTCGTGACTGAATTGGATACTTGTCAGGCCGATCGGACTCACCGGGAAAGGCGAAACCATCCTGATTCGAAAATAAAGGTCTCCCTCTCTGATAAAAATATTTTATTATAAATTTTATATTGACAAATTGAAATATATAGATAAAAAGAGAAAAGAGAGATTAAATAAAATTCACTGAACATAAAAAATACATTATACCTTTTATTTCTATCATAAACAACAATCCATTTTTATGCAATGTGAACGATATTAAATAAAATGAAATGGACTGATTCAACTTCAAGTTTTTAAGTATTAGATATTATATTTATTAAAATTATTTTATAAATACATGCTAAAAATATGAAAAGAAATAATTGAATAATGTATAAAATTTTATATTTCTGCTAATGTCTTACCTGTGCAAAAGTGCAGGAAAACCTCACAGTAACTGAAATATATATAAAAGCCTTTGAATAATTAAGTAAACACAACATATATAGATATTTAAGGATTCTATACCGAGAAATTTAATATGCTAATAAGTATTTAACGTAGTTAACTATTTTATTTTTATTTAAAATATAACTTTTGGAAGAAACTGCGTATGAATGTATTTAAAATAAGTATTTTTCATTTAATTAGTACCATTATACCGATGAATACAATATTTTTTATAGCAATTTTTAAAAATTTCAATTGACTCACTAATTAATAATAAAATACAGTTGAGCACGTAAAGCGTCATCTTATAAAGTATTTTTCGGACGCTAATATATTTGATTTATTACTCAGATCTATAGAAGTAAGACGAGAAGCAACTGAGAAGAAATCACAAGCACCTTTGCTTTTATAGTTATCCTCTTGCGAATGTTTATTACATTCCTGTCAATATTTGTATGTTCTATGATAATGATAATTCATTATTTCATTCAGATTTATACTTCTGGATTATTAATTTTTCTGAGATTTTGATTAAAAAAATTTCGTACAAGAAACTAAATAGTATATTGAACATCTTTAAGGAAATGTAAAATTAGATATATAAAATTCAATAGTGGACAAAAAATTTTTGAAACTTGTACATGTCTTATTATTTTAAATATCATTTTTCTAACATTTTAATTTAAAAAATTTCAATTTCTTTATCTTACCTTATAAGATTACTGAGAAATATATTAATTAGATTGTTCAATTATTGATATAAATGGATTAGAAAAAATTAGTCTTGATTAATAATCTATAAAAATCCAAAAAATATAACATTAGTAATAACATAATTGTTTGATTTATTTTACAAATTTATATTTTTTCTTAATGCAATTTGATCAATTCAGAAATGTAAATAATATTTTGATTTTCACTATGGAAAAATAAAAAATAATTATAATTATAAATATTTGCCATATCTCTGAATATTTATGTAGTTATATTATTCTAATATATATATATATATATATATATGAGTTTATAATTTGTTTGATAGTGAAAAGTTTTAATTGTAATTAAAATTTTTACTGCATATTAATAAAAACTACTTTGAATTTTCAAAACATTTTTGAACGAAATAAAAACTAAATGTTCTACTTATTATGCAATTTTATTTATGAAGTAAAATTCAGAGAAAAAAATTATCGTATGTCATATTATAAATAGTATTATACTAATATCAAGAATATTAATTTATTTTGTAACATATTAATGATGTTTTTTATTTATATTAAAAAAAATTTAATACATTTGTAATAATTTAAAAATAGAAGGTCAATATAAATTATTATATAAAAACACACAATACATTAACTAAGGATATAAAAAATATTAATCTTTTAAAATATTTTAATTTTTTCATTTAATAATATTGATGAGTATGTTGACTTCTTTATAATTATTTTTGTATTCTTTTACGATGTTTTATTCTTATAAGACAATTTTTATATACATTTTTCACATAATATTATCGCTGACTAAAGCTTTCGATATTTTATGCATGTTTTATTAATAAAGGAGTATTATTAATTATATATTATGGAAAAAGTATTATTAATTGATGATATAATCATTGATAATTAAAAAAAGTAAAAACGACTATTTTTTTCAAATTTGGTATAAAAATTAAAAATGTCTACAATTCTTATATATTACAGCTATAAATTTTCTTCTTCAATGATAAATCGAATAACAAATTTAATAATGTAAAAATTTAATACTATACTTTGTGCTACTTATGTTTTCATATGCGTTATTAAAATCAATGAATTGTAGGTAAATTATTACTTAAAAAAAATTTAATTTTTTATCATTAAACTCTAAAATTATTATTATAAATTTTTTTAATATTACATAATGTGAAGTTATTTGATGAATAACATATTATTAAAAAACACTACTAAAAAGTTAATTTTTTTAAATATCTAAATAATATTTATTCATATGTAAGTTACTTCATGCAATTTATCTATCTGCGTAATGATTAATTGAAATATTTTACAGATTAATATGTTTCTAAATCTATTATATATTAATTTATATATAAATAATATAAATTATCAAAGTTATTATGTGTGTGTTTACATATGCAATCAAACATGTGAGCATTATATCATAATTATAATATTATAAGATAAAGAACCATATACTTAATAAGAGATATATATATAGTCTATTTGCATTAAATTTAAATAGTAATAAATTTCAAAGGAATAAGTTTTTTTAAGCTTTTCATATCGTTTTTTGACAATGGCTAATTAAATAAATTAAATTTAAAATTACTGCAAAAATCTATAATTTTTTTAATTTTACTTATTTTATGAAATGCATTTAATTATATTTGTGGCTTAAATTAAGAGTTTATATAAAATATTAATTAGTTACGTTACGTAAAATGATAAAAAAATTTAATTGAATTAAACGGTTGAATGTTAGTAATGAAACATATGTAAAAGTCCAAATGATTTTTAAATTATTAAAAAATTGAATATTTTGACAATGAACATTTTAGTTTTTGGAAAATTATATGTATTTAAAATTTTTATTTTTTAGCATTAATTACGAATATATTATTATTATTATTAAGTTGTATAATGTTTTAAAACTTAAACTTTTATATTATAACGAATTATGAATTGATTATTAATATTTTAGAGATATTAGTTACAAAATTTTAAGTAATATAATATCACACTATGATCTGTAAAGTTTATTTGAAGATATTTTTAGTAAATGCATAAAACACAGGAATGTAGTATTGTTACAGTTTATAAAATAATCATTTTTCTATTTTATCACAATACTATATGAATACTTCTAATGTATGTAAAAAAGTTAAAAGTAATGTAATCCATTTTATGTTTTTATTATATGTAATAATTTAATTATATCATAAACAACGTAGAATTCCGTGTTATTTTTATTTCATAAAAGTTTAAAAATATGTAACTGTATTGTAACATTTTCTTATGTGAATCATAAATTTAGAACAATATTTAAATAATAACATCAAAATATTTATTTTAAATATTTCTATTATTGATTATTCATTATTAAAATTATGAAAAAAGTTTTTATTTCTACACACAAGGTAAAAAATTTAATTAAATATATAATGCGTATTTAAATTATTGTTGCACTCATATAAATCTGTTTGGAAGTTTTCTAAACATAGATTAATTCAACTTTACTTTTTAATTATAGATATTAATATAAAAAATAAAAAAAAATTTCAGATCTCCAATTTAATAATTCTACTTATAAACTTGTCGTTTATAAATTTAATAATAATATTCATAAAAAATAGAAAATATTTTAAATGTTTTAATTTTTGTTAAATAAAAATGTTAAAATGATGTCTTCTTTATTTTTAGTTCTATAAGATATCTATATTATAATAAAAATTTTTTTACTATGCATAAAATTTAAAATAAAATTTTGTTATTATATACGTGTATATTTTATTTCGGCAATGATATCAAGCTAATTTAAAATTTACGTTTTTTTCTATGCTATGTACTAATTATAAAGACGATATTAACGTTTATATTTTATATATATTTTAATATATTATAGTAAAAAATTTTAAATGCCACATAAAAAACAAAATTTTCTAATTTAAAAAAAATTACACAAAGAATTTTCATAATATTTCAAAAGTTAATTTTATCAAAGATGAAAATTAAAATTTTATATCAATCAATTTAATTTGAATCGATTATTATTCGATACAATTTTACATATATTTGATGTATTAAAAATGTAAACATGTAAGAATAATAATAAAAAGTTTCCTGATTATAGTGAAAAATAAATTTTATTTACTTTTTTCAATTTGATAATACTTGTGAAATACTTGTGTAAACACGTTGCTATCTATGTTTATTGAAATAATAAATTCAACTGTAAATAGTTTGTGAAAAGAATAATATTTTTAAGTAAAATGTCATTCATATATATTTTTATTAATATAGATTTATTTGTTGAGTGTGTTACGTATCAAGGTGTACTTTTTAAAACTTGATTGCATTACAAATGTATTACACAATTATTGGGAAACTTTAGAAGTTCTTTTTAAGAAAAATGTAGTTGATTGTAGCGAAGACCAGTCACGAGTTTTTACGTAACTTTCATAAACACGATTTCTATATTTTATTTTGTCAAAAATTTTACATTAATATAAATATAAAAGTAAAAAAAGATTAATATATTGGGAATACTAATAATAATGAAATGTAATATCTCCTGACATTTTAAATTTATTTCTCGAGAAAGATAAGTTCGAAAGTTAAAATAGTTTTGAATCTATTTATTTGATTTTAATTTCATTTAAAATTTTCGTAATTGTTTTAAGGCAATTATAAAATTATCAAACATATTCGATAATTTGTTTATTTTAAATTTATTATTATTATTAATATCATTAATCATCTAATTTAAAGTTCAAGAATACATTTAAATAATTAAGCTTCTTGAATTATTTATAATTTTTTTAAAGACTAATAGACTAAAAAAATTAGAAAATAATATTTGGAATAGTAAGGTTAAAAATCCAAACATTATTTGTAAAATATAATTTAGTATCTTTCAGATTTTTTATTAAAATAACATGCAGTATAAAAAATTAAAATAATTATCTTTTTTTGAATTATGTATAACTTTATTTAAGAATTAGAAAATAGCTTTATTGTCGTTATAATTAATATTTCAATATATACGGGAGCGTACAAATATACGGTTTCACTAAAATTTTCTTTTATAATCTAAATTAGAATAAACATATTGTCGTTTTCTGTAAATAATGTTTATTCATTTATTTACTTTAATTTGATAAATCAAAATGTAAATACAAGAGAATTTTTACTTATTGTTTTAATTTAAATTTTTTTATGAATAATTTTTTCTTAAAAATAATACATCCAATAATATCACTAAAGTAAAAATATGTTCATATTTGCAAAATTACAAATTAAATTGAAAAATAAAGGAATATTATAATTTCAAAAATCTTAATTTAAACATTTGTTTGCATAAATGAATAGATTTAATAAGTTTACAAGGTTAGTTAAGAGATCATCTGAATTGGTAATTTGACGTCTCGACGCTAAATATCAATGCTTAAGAGATCATATTGCGTTATCCACTCTGTAGATACTTCTTGTTTTATGTACGGATCAGTAAGGCTCCTACTTTGATAGAGAGCGTAACAGTTTTTGTAGTGCTCTTGATACCATTTTACACATAGACGTTTTAGTTCGATTTTGTATCAGAAGATTTAACAATGTCAAAGTCATTCGTCATTTTGATATGTATACTAGGTGAGACAACATATTTTTAAATATCAATTAATCGCATAAAATTTTGTCATTGAATTGCATTAAGTAAATAATAGATATTAAATTAATTTCAGTAATAATATATAGATATATATATATATATATATCTAATATATATATATATATATATATATAACGAAGAAACCTTAACTATGACCTTTATACGTTCACATATAAATATAATTTTTTTCAAATAGCAATTCTAAATCTTAAAATTGTAAGATAATTACACCGCTAGCCAGTCTATAAATGAAGGAATTTTATAATTTAAGTTTAAGTGCATATATTCTTATTTATTTGTTTGATATATCGAGTCATTAGCGATATTTACAAATTCTTTATGAAAATAAAATCAATAAAAATGAGAAATTTTAGACAAGAATTAAGTTGCAGAAAATTATATTCAACGTTCATATAATAAATTTTTATTTTAGAAGTATTTATTATATTACTTATCTTTTAATTGTATTTTGAAAACTAATGTATGATGTATCGTTTGAAAGTTTTTATAAATAATTAAATAATCGTTCTATATTTAGATATAATCACAGCTTAATAGCCCGAGTTAATGTAAATATTTATGCAAGTGTATGTAAGAGAAACAGAAATAAACCCAATCTAAATACACATTTTAATTAAATACTTTATTTTTATGTATTTGAAATTTAATAAACACCTACTATATTTCTCTTCTTTATTATTCTTTCAAAATTCTCATATTAATCAATATGGGCTACCAATAGAAAATTTAATTAAATAGGGTTTATGATTAAACTCAAAAATACAAAGGTAATTTATATTTGTAAAATTTCTTCAAATCGAGAAATCTGCTGACTTTATTTGTGAACCTATGAGTGAAAAATCAATTGATTTCTCAGAACAATAATAATAAACGAATTTGTTTTTAGTCCTTAAGAACTACATAATTACACTTTTCTTGCATAATTTTGATTAAATTTGATAGTCATCGTAAACCTGTTCACCAATGAATCGAATGCGGAAAATACAGAACTTCTCCCAGAAGGATGTTTATGCGGTACTAGCTTTGAATGGGATCCAGTTTGTGGGAACAATGGGGTTACTTATCCAAATTTATCGACGCTTAAGTGCGCTGACAAATGCGTAAATTATAGTGAGTATACGAGTATTTGTAGATAAAGTTAAGCAATATCTTTTAAGCAGCATTCATATTTTTCTTATAAACGAGTACTCTTTGTCTATTGTATTATAAGCTGAAATTTTTTTTTATTTATAGGCATCCATCAGATACATCATGGACCTTGTAAGACGTAATATACTGTGAAATAAGGAATACATAATATCGCTTGACTATTAAAATGTAAAAAATTAATTAAAATAATTATATTACAAGGCAATTTATTGCTTCATTTAAATCGATGAATGCGAATTTTAATGTAATTAATTTTAACATATTGAAAATAACCCATATAATTTTATAAATTTTATAATTTCTTAATTTTATAATTTTTTTATTACATTTTTATTCTTTATATTAAGATAATAATCTGAAAATTATAAAATATTTGGTATGTGTGAGCTCAACCATGTATTTTGTATTTAAAATTAATCTGAAATAATTCATAATTAATAATGAAAATATAATATAGTATAGTAACTATAATAATCTGTAAAATTATTTTATTTTCCTCGAGAAATTCACAGATAACATAAATTACTTATATGTTTTAACATTAATAATTTTATGGTACATTAAAAATTTTAATTACGATATTATTAGCTGCTTATAAATGTTTTCTATAAATAATAAAACATGACCAATTTTTTAATTATATACTGACAATAATTATCCTTGATTTTAAATTTAAAATTTAATTCATAAGTAAAGATTAGTATTAGCTAAAAACATTTTACAAATTTAAAAAGCTAAATATATCTGCTTATTTTATTTTTAATTTTATCTTTAAAAGTTTTGTAAAAATTTGTTACGCAATAATAAATAATAAACAATATTAAATAATTCATAAAGTGAATTAATTCAAAAATTACTTGAATATAAACAGATTTGAGAGTAGCACTACATCATTTCTAGAAATTACTTTTTGTAATTATGCCTTTAACTGTATACACAACCGGTTTCAAGGCATTCAAAGATCTTATAATAGAAGTTTTATTTAAATGGTTTTATTCTAACAGCTCTACGAAAAAACAATCTGACGCCTCATCTTTTTGGATACAAATAAAATACTAGCAACATAATAATGAAATCGATAGTTATCTTCTATAATACGGTCAGTAAGAAGTATCCATTCAATTATCATAAATTTATGTAATTTTATTGTAAATTTATACTTTATAGTAGCTATTACGAAATCCATTATTAATGTTGGTTAATTATTCCATTTAAGATACATATAAACAGTAATGCTAAAATATTGTTTTTCATATTTATACTACATTTTTTTATTAGGTGTATTCTTTAAAAATATACATTTTATATTATATTTTTAATAATAAATATAATAATATTAGCTATTCGTAGTCATAAATTTTTATCGTAGGATACTCAAAAATATATATTTGATATTTAAAATATAATACTAACTTAATCAACTTTAATAAATAAAATTAACGATGAATTTATTATTGAATAAAGTTTGAAATAAATTAAATTCATATTTTGTTCATTTATAAAGCACGACATATATAAAATGAAATAATTGAATTCATTTTTTATTTGTACAAATTATCTCCATTACGGTCTAAGTAATAAGTTTGCAAGAATAGTTGAGCTTTAATATACAAATCATAAATTTTATCCTTTATTTCGTAAATTTTTATTAAACTTTGTTACTTATAAAAATGAATAAAATAGTAATCACTTTAAAAAATGAAAAGAATATTTTAGATTTTATGAAGCAATTGTTAAGTAGGATAAAAAAAAATTCCATCCATTGTTTATCTAAATTATTATGTAGATATTTAACTTATTTTTTTACTGCATAAATAATAAAAAAATTATTTTAATGTTAAGGTTTATTTTAAAATATATTTTTATGAAATAAATAATAGTAACTTGAAAACTACAATGTACATAAATTTAATCATAATATTAATAAAATTTATAATAATAAAATGATTATAAAAATATATATCGATGTCTATATATCCAGATACAAATTTGCTGGTTGGGTGGAAACGAAGGGAAAACATAAGCTAATAAGAGCTTTATTTTATGTAAAAAAAGGCAATAAGAAACTAGGTAAAACAATTAATTAATTTAAATACGAAGGTTTTGTTTTCAGCTTCTATGTTATACTTTATAGATTATGTTCAATTTTTTTTAAATAAAAATTTCTAATATTTTAAGAATAAATAAATTTTAATATTTAACAGAAAAAAAATCGAATTGTAAATTACGATATATGCTTAAAAAGTAACATTGTTACTTTTATAATAACACCCTTTAAATTTGGAAAAACTTAATCAAAATAATAACAATTTTTAATAAGCACATTAATGTTCTACATACGTATATCTTTATTGATGCTGTACTGTTTATATTTTATATTAATTAAATTATTAATCCAATACATATGTGCTTATATAATAATCACGTAATGTTTGTATGAATTTGTTTTAGATTTAGTATAAGTATATCTTGCTAACCGAATTTGGAATATTTCGAATATTAATTAAATAATTAAAATTATGTAAATACTTTAACGAAATTGTTACATGTTATTTTATATAAAGAAATTTAATTAATTATAAGTATCAAACACTTATAAAAAAAATATAACATAATATCATTAAAAAATTTAAAAAAAAAGTTTCTTTTTAAAGTATTTATATTTATCTTGCAGTCTATTTAGATACAATTCTAAAGTTATTATTTTATAATCAGTATTTATGTATAAATTATTTATTAAAAAATGACTCATATAATAAACATTTTTAAAAATTTATGATGCATACATTAAAGACTATTTATAAATATAATTGAAAATGTAAATCAAATAAAACTTACGTTTTTTTAGTAATATTTTATTTTTTAAATTTAGTAAAATAATTAAAATTCATATATATTTATGAATTTACTTACCATTTCAGTTATATCTCTACTACACCAATATCTCTATTTTATAGCATGCATTCTAACAAACCTTATGAATTTTATGGATTAAAATTCCCATATTAATAGTTCTTTTAATAGTTTTATTACAAAAAAAGCCTATATTGATCTTTTTCATTTTAATTGCCAAGAATGTCACAATATTTTCAATATTTTGGGTTTGAATGATTAAAATAAAAATAATGTCAAGTAATAAAATAATTTTTATATTCAAATTAATTTGAAAAATAAAAAGCAAAGTTAAAAACAATAATCTTAGCATTTAAAATTTAATTAAACCTATGATTCACTCAAAAACAATTATAACTCATAATGTATTTTTTCTCCTGTAATTACTTGTATTTAGTTATCACAGTTAATAACGTTCTCGAGTCATTTATAAAATACCAAATGTATTAAATAGATACTTAACAATAAATGATTGTTAAAATTAATATTTATATTTATCTTAAATTCTATTTTTATTGTAAATAATTTTATTAAATTTATTTGAATTTACTAAAGAACATGTTCCATAATTTAAGTTCGATCAAATATATTTTATTTAACGATATAAAATAAGTAATACTGATTTACGTTAATTTATTTATAAGAAATTTCATATGGATATTTTATAAAAATAAAATACTTACTACAAATATACACAACGAATAAATTAATATAATTTTGTTTTTTTTTTTGTATTAAAATTAAATGTAAAATATTGAAAACAAATTCTAGAATTATAAAAATTGATTAAATTGCAAAAAATGTTTAGGATTGAAGTTGAAATTGTATTGTAGGATATTTTTATATTATTAACACAAGTGTTTAACTTAAGAAATATATTTAAAAATTGCACAGTGTTGTGAAAACTAGAAAATATATTGTTAATGAGAACGTTAAATTTACTTATCAACTATCCGCAATATTTATTGACAGATTAAATCAATAGTCTTTTTTTATAGTATCCGGTCCATTTACTTTTTTTATCTTTACATATTTATTTATTACATAAACAGTATCTAAATAAATGAAGCTTATATTTTTACTGACATTTAATTTTACGGATTTCGTTGTCATTTTTCATAACACATATATAAATTATTAAATTTTATATAATAAATTTTTAATAAAATAAATAAGTCTATAATGTTTTATATTTACTATTTTTGAATTAAAAAATTTAATATAAAAATATATTAAAATATAATTGTTTCAAATTTTCTGAATCTTAAACATTATCCTGTTCTACATAAAATAATAAAGTTTTAATCTCATATATTTTAAGATATTTCCGTTTATCTATTTTTATCTGAAGTGAAGCAAAGAAAATAATTTTAAATACATTTGTTTTATACAGGTTACTTTCATTAGTTTCTTAAAGAAATAAAGCCGTATTTATATTAGCTTCATCCGGCATATATAATTTTTATGTTTATACGAGATTTTAATAGAAGACATACTCCTACAAAAACTTTTAATGGACGTCCTGCTTACATATAAACATAGCTATTAAGTTTATAAGATGCTAACGCGAGATTATAGAGTAACAAAATATAATCTAAATAAAAGTTCAATGTAGAATCGAACATATGCATCTAGAAAGTATTTTAGTAGTTAATCATTGAATAGTATGTAAAAACTTAATTCATTATTATTATGTATGTATACTCTTGTGCAGTTTTATACATCTGAAGATTTTTACAAATCTTTTCATAATTATTTCCAAAATGGATTATCGATACTAAGTAAAATTTTTTATATGTTATGTTAACTAATTTTCGGTACTTTATTACTAAAATTTTAAGATTATATAATTAATAATTACTGTACGTATCGAAATTAAAATTTGATGTCATTTTCATTTGAATTAGAAAAATTAATTATTAGAATAAATTTTATTTAAAAAATGAATTCATACCATAAAAAATACGTTTTCAATTTTAACTTATTGTATTTTTTACTAATTTTTAAATGCATCTTATTTAAGAATAATTTTTTTTAACAAAATAAGTTTAAAAAAAAATATCTGGTTAATAATTTTAAAAAAATAAAATTTTGAGAAAATGTATAATTATTCAAATAACTATTTTCATGAAATTCTTTTTGTATTAAAAAAATTTGAACGATTCATAATTAGTTATTTAAAAAATACAAAGAAAATTAAGATAATAATACACAATATTAAAGATCGTATGATTTGTATAAAAATACATTTCTTATAAAATTGAATATAATTGGATGAACTTAATAGATATTATAGTAAAATACTAAATAAAAATTTCTGGAAAAATTTTATAAAATTAAAATTTCATTTATAGTTTAAAACCATTTATGAAAATTTTTCCTTTGAGTGTAGTTTGCACAAGTTTGCGTATTCATGTTTACGTATGTAGTTTTATGTGCCTTTTTAAAGTACATGTGTATACACAAAAATTTTATTTTATTTATTTAAGCAAAACATAATTTTGTTTAATACGTTGTTCTTTTCATATCGAAATAAATCTTAATAATGCAAGGATGAAATAAAAAATACAGAGCATTTATCATTTTGGAAGACAAATTTTAAAAATATTAAATATACACAATAAAATATAGTAATATTTTCTCACAATAATATTTGTTATAATTAAATTATGGTATATAAAATTAAAAAATTTATGAATAATAAATAGAAAGAAATTATTTATTTAAATAATAGGTAACTATTTTCAAACTTTTTTCAATCCACTCCTCATGATATCACTAAGTGTGTTCAGTATACTCTTAAGACAATTCAACTCAAATTTAGTATTTTCGTCATAAAAAAACAATTTGCTTTGATCTCTGAAATATTGGAAACACTAATAATAATAACAATTTTATATCTGTTGATTTATAATATTTATAATTTAAAATTAAGCATGGTCCATTTTAATTATATATTTATATAAGAAAGGTATGGCACAAAATTTGTTTATACTTTTTTTATAATTTTGAGTTTGTATATTTATTGATTACAGAATTTAATTTTGTATAGTTTCATAAGATAATAATCATTTATTAGATACCAAGCATTAATGAAATAGTTTTAGAATTTTCTTAGAAAACTTTAATTCAACTTCACTAATGAAACTTAAACACTAAATAAAATATAATTTATTTGATTACATTTAGTCCATAAACTTAAACATGAAATAAATTTTTGTACAAAATTGGATCTTACAATTTTGGGTTTCATTCGATGTATATAAAAGAATTTTATAGATGTAATTATAAATCTAAATAATTATAATTATAATTATAAATCTAAGTCTAAATTTCGATTTACTAATAATATTAGGATTTCTCCAAATTTTTAATTATGAATATGGGTTGTTTTAGGTAAGTGAGTCTACGAATTGAATTTAGATAAATTAGTATTTAAATTGAGTTATTAAATATGAAATTAGTAAATTAGTTTAAATAGAACCTGTTGTATTATGAATTAGATTTTAAGAAACTATTACTACTTGCATAAGGGAATGTAAAGGAGGTATAGTGAGTATTCTGAAAATAGAAAGAGAACAAAAGATAGAACAAGAGTGAGGTAGAAAAAGAGAGAGAAAGAGAGAGAGAATAGAATATTAAATATTCAAATCGACTCGAGTAAACGGAATGCACTTAGATTAAAATTATTACGCTTGTAATCACAAATATAAATAGAAAAATGTAGAAATTATCCTATTATATATCCATGTAATATTTTATAATAGCAGGATTTATATATTTATAAAAATTAATATATATATATGTATATATATACATAAAATACATATATTATTTATTTTCGAATTATTTATCGAAACTTTTAATTATTTTATCACATTAAAAATATTTTTTCAGTTAAAAATATTTGAAAATATATTGGAGGATATACAAATTATGGTTTTCGTTTATACGTCTCTATTATTGAACTCAGTAGATTAAATTGTTAATTACTAGTTTACTATCTTACCACTTTAAATGCGTATACATGACAACACTCAATTGAAATTGGATTATTTGACATTAAGAAATATTTTTTTAAATAATTTTATTATCTCATTTACTAAAAGTTTAAATTATAATATTGTTATATAATTGTATATTGAAATCTATTTTTAGAGTAGTTTTGAAATTTGTGAATTCAGTCTATGAATTAATATCTTAATTCTTAAGATTATTTATTTAAAGATGTTAATAAATCATAATTTTAAAAAATTAAGGCTATTATATATTTATTATGATATATAGTTTAATATAAAAAATAGGTTTTTATAAATGTTACATTCAATCTTTTGTAATAAGAACTTTTCGGAAAATTTTAATAAAAAAATGTTAGAAAAAAATAGAAAATAAAATATATAATTAATATCAGGAAATTCAAAGCAAAACCAAAGACTTAAATAATAACTTAAAATTTTTAAGATATTTAAAGTATGAAATAATTGAAAGAAAAATATAAGTCGTAAATAATTGGAAGTAAGATAAACTACTTACATAACTGAATTAAAAAAGAAATATAAAAAATGAAGAGAAGAATACTTAAAAATTAAAATAAATGTATAATAATCTTAGATATGGAATATAAAATAATTTAATGTGATTTAAAATATTAAATATTTTAGATCAATTTATACGAAATTATAAGATTTTTTTAGTTATGTCTTATTCAAAAAGGAATTTGTAAAATGATAAGGAGGAAAATGAAAAATTAAATTACTAAATATAAACTATGAAACTATGCTTAAATAACAATGATTAAATAAAAGTAGTTTC
Source organism: Platyscapa corneri (assembly GCA_018907185.1). Taxonomy (NCBI): domain Eukaryota; kingdom Metazoa; phylum Arthropoda; class Insecta; order Hymenoptera; family Agaonidae; genus Platyscapa; species Platyscapa corneri. The sequence goes on along the minus strand of JACCHW010000011.1, from coordinate 4,823,381 downwards.
AGAAAATCAAAAATATCAAAAAGATTAGACAAATTAAATAAATTAATGCAAACAAAAGATAGACGAATAAAAGTAGTTTTGTATATGTCTTGATAAGTTATAAATGTTTAATGAGAACTAAAAATCTACTGTAGATTAAAAAATCCGATACTAATTTAGCTTATTAAATTAGGCTTTAAATACTTCATTGAATCCATGCAAGTAAATAAAAATAAAATTATTTTAATTGTTAGTAATAATAGAGATTGCCTACCAATAATTGTTTTTTTAAAATAGATTCAGTATTCGTTATAAATTTGTATTACATATAGAAAAAATAAAAAAAGTGAATAAAATATTAATTATTAACAATTACATCATTAAATTAAAAAAAAAAACTAAAAGTTATTTATAAATTAATAATATTTCCATCATTATAAATGAATCTAAAATAGAATTTTTTACAAGAAATAACAAAAAACAAATATTTCTTAAAGAAAAGAAGATATTTAGGAAATTATTTAATAATGGATAAAAAAGTGTATTTGATCGAATATTCGATGTATATAAATAAATAACATAGAACTCATATGATTTGAACATGTAACAACTTGTAACAACTTGTAAGAAAAATTCATGTTTACTTGGAGTTTTTTTTTTACTGAGTTTCATTTTGTTGTTTTTCACAGTTCAATTTTATATAGAGTCACCGCTAATGCAGTTTGTCGTATAAATAAGATTCTTAAGATTTAAAAAGTAGAAAAATGTAATTAAAATAAAAATATATATTAAATAGTTACCAGAAAAGAAAGACAAACGTAAAAATTAACCTAATCTTACATAGTAAAATGAAATGAAGGTATATTTTAAATATTGCATTAAATTTTTAATTTATTATTCAGTAATATATTTTTTAATAAAAAATATTTAATAGAAATCTAAAATACAAATAGTTTACATAAATCATTAGTATTTGAAATTTAGATTTATGGAAATATCATATTAAAATATACTTTTCAAAAATATTTTGTACTAACGCGTGGTTTAATCAATATTTAAAATTTTTCTTATCTCTTAGAATAAGTTATGATATCATAAATGTTAGTGTATAATAAAAAATTTTAATAGTATATCTTTTCCAAAGGAATCCTATAATCTATCTTTATAAGACATCTTGTAAAATGTACAGTAATCTTCGTTATAGTGGGGATTTCCAGTTTCTTTCCATCTTCTTAGCAAGACTTGTTTTCCACCTTTAAATTTTTACAAACTAAAGAGATCAATACTTTACTTAACTTTATAATATTCATGGAGGGGATTTCCAGTTAAGAAGCTCGTGTATATAAGACTTGACTTATCATGTTTTCGAAGATCAATTTAGTGCAGCAAAGAAGTTTTGATTTTCAATTTTCAATGGGATTTACAACAGTTTTTTTAAGTAGTATCGGTAAGAAAAAAATGAATTAAATTGTAACATAATATCAAAAAAATTAAGAATACTTAAAGAATGGACATTGATATTTTTATTTTTCAAATAAATTTTTAAATTATAATTCTTAAAACACTTATTACGCCATGAATTTACAAATAATTTTATTTTATGAGTAATTTTATGGTATTCTATATTTTCAATTATTAATAAAAAGTCTTAAAGATGCTAAATTAAATAAATAATAATTATTCATGAGCTAAATTACATGAATCATTACTCTTCTATACTTTTTTAAACTTCATAATTTTAGTATTTTCACTTAGTTTTATCCAAGCACAAGTATTTTTTCTACCAGTGATATCAGAAACTGACTATTCTGAAAATCCTTATGAATGCAAATGTAATCTGACTTACGATGATTATGATCCTATCTGTGGAAATAATGGACTAACTTATACTAATCCTTCACAATTCTATTGCGATAAAAAATGTAAAAATCCAGGTTAGTTTAATTATTATTTTAAAAGCTGCTCTTTAAAAAATTAGATATGCTTTTATTGATTATTATTTTAATTTTGATTTATTTTATCTGAGTATAAATAAATCTCACAAATTTAATAAATAGATTTATATTGCAGATGAAACAAATTTATTTTGTTTCAATTCTGTAGTATTTATTTTAAATAAATTAATTAACTTTAATTTTATTGATTTTAATCGTAGCAGATGCGATAGTGTGTTTTTTTATTAAATATTCTTTATTAAAAATATACTTAGTTTTTTATTCTACAAAATTAATTGAATCCTTCATTAAGTAAATCTCAATATAAAAACTAGAACTCAAATATTATCATTAAAAAGTTTTATAATAAATAATTTTAGAAATGAATCGATTAATAAAGATACGAAATTTTCATTATAGATTTAATTGTATTAAACAAAGGATCATGTAAGAATGTCGAACCAGAAATGCGAAGTTCAATAAGTGGTGACTGGATAGATATGCAACGTGCATTAAAAATTTTAAATAGATGCCCTTGTTCGCTAGTTTCAGAATATAGCCCTGTTTGCGGAAATAATGGAATCACTTATGATAATTTGTCAATACTACTATGCGAAAAAAAATGCAAACAACCAAGTAAAATCATAATTATTTTAAAATACTAGTCACTTTCTATTAAAGTTAAAAAATATTATTTGTATATTTTTTTCAATACTCTTAATACATTTTTATTAATGCAATATATTTAGTTGTGTAAATTTATTACAGATGTGTAGCAGTTTGTTACGTAAATGAAAATAATTACCTAATTTATAATATAATAAGAGCACAACAAAATTTAAGTTTAAGAAATTATGAATATTATAAAAGTCTAAATATCCAACGTTACATTTATAGTATCAAACTTAAATAAATTATGAATCTTTTTAAATATATTAAAAATCTTATAGAAAAATAATGATTTGATTAAATTATATTTTCTATAATATTAAAATCTAAACTAAAAAAGTTTACAAAAACTCAATAAAATATAACTATAATCATTAGGAATATAAAAATAATATTATTTATTATTATCTTTGTAACGAATAATTTGGATTTATTTAATTTATTTTAGAATTAAATATGGTACGTTATGGTCTCTGTCGCGAAGAAGAATATTTCAGTGATTCATTACCATTCTTAACTAATGCAATGAAAAAATGCAATTGCATATATAATGATGAACATGACCCAGTTTGTGGAACAGATGGTTATACTTATCCTAATTTATTAGCAATATCTTGTGTAACTGAATGTAACAATCCAAGTAAGTAAAAACAGCGTATTAGTTTTCATACATTTTTTAACAATATAATTTAAATTTGTTTCGAGCTATTAAATAACTTTTAATTTATAGAAGGGAGATGTTTAAAAATTTTGTGCATTATAATTTATTACGAAAAGAAATACATATTTTTACAAAAATATAGATAAAATGATTAAAAGAAATTCTTCTATTACTATTTATTAGACATGATTAAAATTAAAATTTATCAATTTTCAATATAATTTATAATCGAAATATTAATTTTTACAACATAAATTTTTACTTTTTTGCTGAATTTCTATGTAAATAGAATATTTATAATTTGATTTATATAGAAATAGTTTATATAATAATAATTCGTTTCATTTTACAATTAATTATTGAAATAAATTTAATATATTTTAAAATACCTTTTATAAAGATTTTTATGTAAATTTATTCTTAAAATTAATTTTTAATCTTTGCTATACATAATAATTTTTATATATAGGAATTTTTAAAACTTTTGAATATTAGACATTGGGAAACAATATGAAAAATGTCTAAGTTCTTATTTCATATTTTTAAATATATGTCTATTCAAAAATAAATTTTATTATATTTTGTATCTCCTAAATTAATATTATTATTATAGTTGAACAGTAAAATCTAAATTTATAAGTAAATCATTTCTTAATAACTATATAAATTAAATATTTAAAAATAAATAATATTATTTTTTTCAAATGAACTTTTTGATATCGTAATGATCACTAACATTAAGAAAAATGTTATATTTAGTTAAAGTGTAATATTTAAAAGAGAATTCGTTTACACAATATATCAATAATGTTACTTTATTTCCTGCGATTAATTGTCTGTAAAAAAGATAATATTATTTCAATAATGATTATTAATGTTCGATTGGCGTATTGTATATGGTACATCAAAAATTGATACTCTTTCAATAAAATAATTAATTCAAAACAGTAAATAGTAAAAGAAGTGATGTAAGATATATAATTTTGGGTTTTCGTCTCAAAAACTAAATGTTTACTCTATTTAATACCACATATTCATCTGTCATATTAGAGCTTAATAATAAAAATTATGTGTCGAAGCTGAAGTATAAGTTACAATTATTTTAATTAGTAATTAAATTTTTTTATTTTTTTAATCTCGTAGAATTACTATAAAATAAAATAAAATTATTGATGTATTATTAGAATATTAAATATTGTATTTATTTTAAGAAAAAATTAATTTAAAAATATGACATTTACTTTAAAAGTGCAATTAATTTTATTTGTATTGAAATCCAAACAAGAATTTATAGGAACTTCAAGAAGGTACATAATTATTTTCTATCTTACTTATAACATTACTACTCTTAAACATAATTTTCTGTTTTTAATTACTATTCTTCTTCTTAAATTTACGTAGTAATATCTCCTCTTACTATAACTTAATAGAAAATGAATTTATTCAATTTCATACAGCTAAATTGAAGAAAATAGTTAAAAATTGACATAATATTACTGACCATATTTTTCTGCTTTTGATCTTTTATGTCTGTCATTAAAATTTTGTGTAGTAATTTAGCTATTGTTTGAAAGTTATGCTTAGATAAGTAGAACTTGATATACAGTAAACTCAAAACATGTAAGTATATTATATCTTGTGATTAAATCATATGCCATTTCGGTATTTGTAAATAGTTTTTTAAGCAGCTATCTGACTACAAGTATTTGTTCGCTTGTGCTTGAATCCACATTGGCATTCTCTAATAATATTTTCTGCATAGGAGATGAATTTGATTAATAAAATATTTAATAGAATTTTGAAATGTAGCAAAAATAAAATTTAAAAAATAAAATATTTAATAGAATTTTGAAATGTACCAAAAATAAAATTTTAAAATCATGTAAACTTCTTTTATCCTTTTTTAAAATGTTATTACTTTTAACTTCTTAATTAATTTACATGTCGTCAATATCAACAATAAATTTCACGAAAACAAGATTATCCGTTAAATTTTTGTAGTTTAGTACGTCTTGTCCTATCTTAAATTGATTTTTCTTACAAACTTTGAATAGTTTATCGCAATATCTTTTCTCTCCGTTAAGTAGAATATTAATGATTACATAAAAGAATAATTATTTTTGACTCGTACCATCTTTTATTTATGTTGCAAATTTTCTTAATCAAATTTATACCTACATGTACTTTTCAAATATTATTCTTGTTAATATTATTTTCTGTGGCCATAGTTTCATTCTATTTTCAACGCTATTTCATAATTCTTAACAATGAATTTGTGTAATTTATAATGTTATATTTTTGGTAATACTATTTTATCGTTTATACACACATTTGATATTTCAATTTCTTTTTTGTAAATTCTATATATTTCTTTGAATGAAGTTATAATTTTATTATGTTCTTAAAAATAAATTATCATTTTTCATCTTTTTCTTACGTTTTTAAATATCAATGAAAATTTTTAATTTTATGATATAAACTAAAAACAATTTATGATGCCCTAAATTATGACATTTAATTTAAAAAATATTTAATTTATTCATTTATTATTATATTCCATATTTTCCCTTATTTCGACTAATATAGGTTACTAATTTAGTTTTATTTATTATGTATCTACAATCAAATTACAAATATATTTCTATAACGAAGTAAATTCATATATTACAAAGACAAAAAGTATTTCATAAGAATGACTTAATATATTAAAATATTTTTTTCAAGTATAATTCTTATCATGCAGTCCTATCTTAAGAATTCAATTGAAGAATTATTTCACTAATAATATTTTTATCAGATATATATAAATATTCAAACATATGTTAAATTTTAAATGACTCAAATTTATGATTGCAAACTGAATTTCGTGTATATTTTTCTAGTTAAAATCTGCAACTTTAATATTGAAATTCTTAAATTCAATCAAATTTATTATTTTAAAATTATTTTTAATTATTAATCTCATATGAATTTTCTGTTATGTTATTCGTTCAAGAACTCATCATTCCTACATTTTAAGTATAATTAGTCCATACATGTAAATCTATATTATATATTTATGTGCTTTTGGATTTATTTTTGAAGATTTTATCGAATAATTTATCAAAATTTGTTTCTTTATATTTTTTTAATAAACAAATATTTATAATTAAATATTAATATTAATGCATTTATCATTAACAGAAGATAGTTTTTTAATGGTAAAATTAAAGTCTATTAATATGCACATTATTTTTCTGTTCATACCCTAATTTTAATAAATTAATTTATATATTATTATATTAATAATAATTTTTAATATATCTTAATATAAAGAAAACATGTGCGTTTTAAGTCTTCTTATAGATTTTTATTTCTTCGCATTTATTAATATATTTTAAAACTTATTTCATCTTCAATATTAACATAAACACTGTTTCATTGTAGAAATATTACATTCGATATAAATTTATAACCATACTCATAGTTTTTATTAGTATTATTTTAGTATATTAGCATTTATTATATTTAAATTTAATATCCAGTGGAGATTCATTTAATGAGAAATCACTATTTTAATATTTTTTCAGTATAAATAAAATTTGTTAATTGCTGATTAAAATTTTTCCACTAAAACTTGTTTAAAGAATGTAAAAAACCTAATTATAAATATTTTTTTTAAATTATTTCCAACGATAAAATTTTATATTTAAATCTTAATATGAATTTTTTAAATTGTAAACAATATAATATTTTATTTTGGGTATATTAAAAAAATAATAATAAAATATATAGTTTCAATTAATACTGAAAAATTATTAATCAAATAATAATTTATTATTAATTATTTATTTAATAATAAAATGAATATAGAAATTGCTAAACAAAACATAAAATTTTAAAGTATTTCTGGTGTAAAATATAAAATTAACACATGTTGAATTATTCAAAATAGTTTTCTATATTTTTAATTTAATTTTTTTGTTAAAGGCTTACAAATAGTACATTATGGCCCTTGTAAAGATAATCAGGCACCACATAATTAAGGAGCTGTCAGATGCAAGTGCATTTCTTCTTCTGAAAATTATCGTCCAATTTGCGCTGATAATGGAATCACTTATGATAATCTTTCATTACTATCTTGTGCGGAAAAATGTTTAAATCGAAGTAAGAAATATTTGAATTTTAAATTAAAAATTTTAAATTTGTAAAATATATATATAATTCATTTTGTATTTAAATCACCATAAAATTCTTATGAATTGTTATTATTTTGAATCTATCATAACTTTTTTATTTCTATTATTTGTTTTTAGAATTGCAAATTCTGTATGAAAATCCTTGTCGTGACTTTTTGGATATAGATGATCGAAAGCTTTAGAAAATTCAAGTGAAAAATGATTTTCAGTGTACTGTAGACTGAATCTTTATGTAAAATTTGAAGCCATTAATAATTCAACACAAAATATTATCATCATTTTTTCAACTACTATTCAGAGAATAAAATTTAGTAAATTCCAAAAACGTTTATTCAAAAATTTATTTTTATTAAAAGTTTAAAAATATAAAAGTTTAAAATCGATTTATTTCTTTATTTACATACAACATATTTGTATAATATTTGTTGTTAAGAAGTGAGAGCAAGATCGAATATTTATTTTGTTTGTATGAATTTTTAATACTTGAAAACATGCTAATTGATGTAAATTTTCTGTAACTTATTTTTATTTTTCTCACATAATTTGGATTAATATTATATTATGAAAATTATTTCATATTCAGAGTTATCATTTTTTTTTTCTAATATAAATTTAAATTTTCAACTTATATAACAATTAATTTAACACTAGATTAATAAAAAATTATATTTTAAGATTTCCTTTGAAATCTGAAGTTTATTGCAGCTATCATATTTTTATATTATATGTTAATTTAATTTTTTTAATAATTAATAATAAACATTGTACTCAATAAGAAAACTTTTTAATAAAAATGATTGTTTTTTATTTTTAACGATAATATAGTTTTTTTTTAATAAAAATTATTATTTTAAAGAAATTTACTTACATACTTAAATATATATGTTTATAAAAAAATATTTTAAGTTTCTAATATAAATATGTACCTAACTTTTTCTTCTTCTTTATATAAAAATAATTATTTTTAAAATTAGTGATTATAAATAAGTATATAAAAATTATATATACTAAATTTTTGAAATGTTAAACAAAATTTTTATGTAATTTATTTTTATAACTTCCAAAAACATCATTCTAAAAATATTTACGTTTCGCAATGTTTCAATGTTTTCTTTCAAATATTTATCTCATAAAATTTATTATCGTTCAATAAATTTAATTTTCTGGTAAAATCTTAAAATTATGGAGGATATACTTAAACTTGTATATTATTAAGTTTTATAGTGAAAATTAATACAATAGAATAAAATTATCAATTAATTAAATATTCTTAATATATACACCAATTTGTGTACATAATTGATAAATATTTGTACGAAATACAGAAATCTATTTTTACTATGACAGCTAATAAGTGTTGTTTATCGGAAAATGCTATTAATGTGTAACTAAAAAAATAGTACAATACTGACTATTTTTTATAAGAAAAGATAATAATATGATATGTATTAGCTTAATAACACAAGTTTATGCGATTACTCGTTACTAGTATAGTAGAGAATTCATGTTATTTTCTTAAGTTATGACGTAATTTAGAAGATTGTTCATCTAATGTGATACATGAAAATCAATAAAATATTAGTTAAATTCTCAATAATTTTAATATAAATTTAACAAATGTATTAGTGTTCAGTTAAAATTTATCATAGGTATAAGTAATGTATTGATTATATATTTTTGAAAATTTATTCTTTATTAATGATAAATTTGATGAAAATATTAATATGAATGTTTTAGTATTAAAACAAAAAGCCAAAATGAATTGTTCTAATAACATGAATAAAGTTAAATTAATCTTATATAGTGAAATTTTATACAAGAAATATAATTAAATTCAAAAATTATATAATTAACTTTACATTATTTACCTTATTTCAATCTCACTTATTTATAAATTTACATTGGCTGAAAACATTAACAACAATTTAATGCAGAATTTTATTTTAAACTATGTATACATAAAATAGAATTATAAGAAACATGTTAATATTTTTAAAATTATTTTTTATTATATTATTAACATTAAAAACTAAAAAATGTATATACTTAAATTAATCGTCTAAATAAATATAAATTTTACTTTAAACTAATTTAATCCCAATTGTATTTTTAATTATGAAGATATCATTTACTTATAATTCTATATTTAAGTATATAATTTTGAAGTAACATAAATTATACGTTAATATTCATTTTATTAAAAAAAAAGTAACGCAAATATGTTATATTTAATAAAAAATTCCGAATATTTTTTAAATACATTACATAATTTATATTTAGTTTAAAATCTTTTATCAAAGGCAACATTTGCTGGTTACTAATTTAATTAGTTTTTCCATATCCTTGCATATTATAGATTAATAATATTTCTATCATATTTTATATAAAATAAGAAATGAATAATTCTATATATCGAATCATTAAACATAATGATTATATCAATTTTTTTATAATCCATGATTACTAAATTATATTTATAAAAATTTTTTTAAATTATTAGAATAATTTCAATATATTTAAAACTTAATCCTAGAAACCATAAAGATTTCTTTAATTAAATTAATTCAATGAAAATAAGCAAAAGTAAAAAATGTATGATTTAATTTGATTCAAGTTTCCTTTGAAAAATGTTTAAATATTTATTTTCCATTTTTCTTGCAGATGATCAAAGCGCATGAAATATAATCAATAATGTACACATTTTTAAAGCAAATGAGAAAAGAGGAGGGGAGATCTACCATTGACTTATAATGTTAGGTCTACATATATAAAGCTATTATTTGATTTTTTTTATTCCAGCTAGTACATTACACAACTAAACTTCCAGCATATTATTTATTCTTCTTTTATAAAAGTCAAATTTATAAAAATCATGATAAAATTATCGATTTCTTTAGCTCTTATGGGTAAGAAAATAATATTACTTATTAATTGTTGAAAATTATAAACCTGTATTTAATATTTCTAAGTAAAAGATTGCAATAAATATTTTAAATATAATAATTACATTAGAATACAGATATTTTAAATATAATCCATTAAACTTGAATTTCAATAATAAATATGGTTAACAAAGGTCGAAATCTACATTTTTCGAACACGTTGTTATAGTAGTTGTTATAGTTATTATAGAAAAATAATAAATGGGGATTTATAATCATAGATTTAGAAATAATAGATTTATAAGTTTACAGAAATTAAATATTTAAATATTTGGATAAGTATTATAAAAAATATTATAAGAAAACTAGTGAAAAATTGTGTTTTTCAATAGAGTTAAAAATAAATTCGTAAAGTTATATTGGGTTATAGAAGACACTCAGTATAAAGCATATATTATAATTTATATATCTTTTATTTCATCATATATTTACATTTATTGATTAAGGTAAAAAATTAAAGTTAAAAGATTAAATATTTTGACTATAGTAATTAAGAACATAATCAAACAAAAAACTGATAAATATTTACGTCACGTTAAATATATAAAAAAGTAAATGTAAAATTATTCAGACATTAGTTCAAATACAATTTAATATGTAAAGTCCTATATTTTTCAGTCACTAAATCTCACTTTCATAAGCTAAAATTTCATGTACACTATAAATAATGATACATTTTGTTAATGATTTATAGAGTCTGGTTTTATATGAGTTATTTGAATCAAATAAATTAAAAATAAATTGATTATAAATACGAACTGCCATGAGTTTATCAGTAATGTTTGAGTATTTTAGTTACTTTATGTATTTTTAAATAATTAAGTTTCATCATTACATAAATATGAAAACTATGTTTTCTATAAATATACGCTTAAATAAAATTAAAAGAAACGTTTTAATAATACCATTCATCATTTTATACTTTTTCAAAATCTAACAAAATTTTTAAAGTATGTCGTTATCTTACAAATTTTATACATTATTAAAGATATTAAATATTCGTTTAAAATCAATTTAGAAATCATATTTTTTATTTATAATTGAAAAATAAATAGTAAAAATATATATAAAAAAAAATATATTGTCTTCAGACATACAACGTAACACATTACGTATAATAAATTAGATAGAATTAACTGAGGAGTATTAATAACCTATTTTATTTAAAAAATTTTAATATCTTTATGGCTTTTGCTAGTATTAACACAACTATAAGAGTAACTTATGTTTTTATAGCTATTTAAAAAGATCAAATAAAACAAACAAACAATATATAACTTTAGTAAAAAAAACATAGCACATCACGGTTTTTTCTAAAATAAAAGCAATTGCATGTTTTGAGATATTAATTGAATTTTAGTTGACATTTTTTTAAAAATAATTGTAATTAATTTATTTAAAATTATTTATTAGTTACATACTTATAAAATTAATTTAAGATTTAGTTTTATTTGGAGATACTTTCATTTGATAGTTCGATTTGCTCAACTTTATAAAAGAATGTTCCTTTAATTTTTTCAGTACTGTTTTCAAGTTTCCATCAAGGAAAAGCCGATATAAGACTGGATGAAGGAACAACCGATTGTTTTTGCCCCATAACTGTGAATATTTTTTATATTTGTGGTAGCAATGGATCAACTTACTCTAATCATTCAGCACTTCGATGTGCTGAAATATGCACACATACAAGTAAGTACTTTGATTTTAACCTCTAAAATAAAATTTATTTCCATTCTATCTATTCTAAATATTTATATTTTAACAATATATATTAATTCAAAGATCTGCAACATAGAATGTCAGAAAATATTACTGAATTTTATTTTCATTGTGACTTAATATTCTAATATTTTGAATAAAGCATACGCATAAAAAAATGACAACGTAAATTATGGTTATATAATAAAATTAGTTTCTAAATACTAAAATTTTTTTAAATATTTAAAAACTTGAAAATATTATATATTTAATGTTCAATATAATACATTGAAGATTTACCCGTACATATTTTTATAAAAAATTTAAATTAATTTTTATGATTTCTTATAAAATATACATATATCATAATAAATTTTAAAAATATTCGTTAAAATATTTTTATAGATAATTAAATAATATAATTATATTAAAAAAGTACATCTTTTTAATTATAAAATAATTCAATATGTTTATATTTACCATAGCTAAACTAGAAAATTATTAAATAATTTAATTTATTTATTCATTTTTCAATAAATTAAATAATAACAATAAAATAATAAACACAAAGTAAAATTCCAGTCATAATGTGCATATTATTTAAATCCTTAAATAAATATTAATAACTAATGTTATTAAAAAAAAAAAAATTATACATGATTAGCAAAACCTCATTTTAAATAAAATCAAATAAATATTAATAAACTCTAAATATATTTTATTATTTGATTATGATTTTTCGTATACAAAACAATAAGTACATTCAAATTTTTAAATATATCAAAAATCACGTAATTTTAAATATTAAAATTAAAAAATTGTTTCAATTTCAATAATCACTATCTTCAATCTTATTTGACAATTATTTGTTTAGATTAATAGAGATGTAAAACATTTTTTTTATTTTTATAGATGAAATTATATTTATTATTAAATAAATCATTTTCCCATAAAAACCTTTAAAAAATAAAGGCGTAACATTTAATTAATATTAATATAGCAGTTTTGAATATAATATTCATAAAATTTCTGTAAATGGATTAATTTAATTTACAATAATGTTGAATAGTACCGCTAATAAAACCGAATTTTTTTTTATACTTAAAAGTTTTAATATTTATTATGATAATTTTTATAGAAATCAGTATAGCATACGTAGGAAGATGCAGAGAATAAATTCAAAGGAAATACATAATGCATAAATGTATCACATAATCACATAGTTAGTAAGATAACAGATTCGTACTTCATACATTAATATTAACTTTGTCTCTTTTAAGTTCATAAAAATGTATACATTTTTTTAATACTAAAACTACAGTGTAAAAGTGTTATTTCTTTAGGTCTTTAAAGAAATATGTCTAAATAAATGTATTTTACTTAAAATTAATATTAAATAAAAAATGTCAAAAATTTTTTTGTATTTTTTTACTATTTTAAATATTATTACCAAGTACATATATTGTAATAGTTTTAAAAATCTATTAGTAACAAAAAAGTAGCTGAACAAATTTATTTATATTTAAATTTTAGGTACATGCTTATTAATAAGAATTTCTTGTAACTATTTTTGTCATTATCATGATTATAATTATTATAGCTATTTTCATAATAAAAAAATTATTATTTTATATTTTACCTAAACTATTTCAAAATTGGGACTCTACGTTTAATTGCGAATAATGACAGTTAGGAAAATGACAGTGAACTGCTCCATATTTATAATTTAAGTTCTTCTTTAGAATAATGAGTATAAATTAGCCAAATTACATATGTAAATTAAAATGATAAATAAAAAGGAATAAATCGAAAATATGTGTATCATTGCGAAACCATTAAACACCACTATAAATAAGCAGTAGTTTTGGGCTGGTTAATTGGGAACGAACTTGTTTAAGTTAAGACCATTGTTATTAAAAATCATCTTAATATAAATAAATAGAAGAAGATCAAACTATTCCATCAGATAAGTTCATATGAAAATCTTGAAGAGAGTAGAAAACTTCATTAATGAACTTTGACAAGGAACAGTAAAAAGTGAGTAGCACACATTAAGTTATTTAAATATAAAAATAATGGCCAATATTAATCGTGAATCTAATAATTCTTTTGAATTTTAGATGAAAAATTATAAATATCAAAATCTATTACGAACATAGCGGCTTAATAGATATTTAGATGTTAGTATCATTTTTATTGATTCTATGCATAAACTTATTTAGTGACTTTAATAACTCTTAATTATTTCCCACTTGATCCAACACTTGATTAATTTTTTCTAAATTTTAAGATTAAATTTTTTAAGCTTTAATAAATAATTCCTGTATTTAAACATTACTTTCCTTGTTTTTCATATCTCAAAAACATAATCTTAATATTTTAGTAAATTTTTTAATTTTTTACAGAAAAATATTTCTGCATTTATTTATTGAAGGTTCTTATTCATCTACAATTTCATTATTTATCATGAATATGTTATGTACGTATCTTAATATCATTTATTATTTTATACAACACAAAATTTTAATTTTTAATTATTTCAGGAAATTTGTAATTACAATAATTATTGAAAGTTTTATTAATTATGAATTTTTAATTTGCTTAAAATAATAAAAATATTTAATTAATAAGAATTAGAAAGCCATACATACATTTTACTTTATGAATAAATTTTGGATTAGGATTGAATAATGCAATAATTATAAATAAAATATTTAAAACAAAAAGATAATTCTTATTACAAATTTTTTAATGATGTTTTAAAATAATAATCGTATCACGTCAGAAAATAAAAAATTATAAATCACAATAAATACTTTGATTAAATTTTTTTAAAGTAAAAAAACCCTAATCATTCAAACACAGTAATTTTCAAAAATTAAAAACTTAATTTGTTAAAATTTTTTAAAAATTGAACGATAAACTAATATGAGTTTTATGAGTAGTATCTATTCAAATCTTATCAAATATATTTATAAATATTTATATATTTTATTCTAAATCTGATTAATTACACATTTACATTTTAGAAATATAAATTTTATATCCGAGGATCCTTTATTAACTACTATTCATTCAGTAAAATATATAAATAAGATAGGCATTAAACCCCTTATTTAATCATATATATAATAAATAATAAATATATATATACATATATATATACATTTATTTATTTTTTGGTTCCTGTGATTCGTCACTGAATACATAATTAAACTCATTAAAAGACAAGGAATTAAAATTAAAACGCGTCAACATTTAAATATTTACACAATAGAATAAAGAAATCGTAAAATTCATTTATAATCGATATTTTCTAAACAATTTTTTCTTTTAACACTTCACAGAAATGCAATTATTTTGTTTTAAGTTCTGCAGTGGTTACTAAAAGTTAGTACATTATAAAATAGTACAATCACTACATTATAACAAGGAAATTTATGGTTGATTAGCAGCATATACAGGTCTCGTCTTCTGTTTCGCTAGATCACTTGCTTTCTTTGCAACATCTTTTACCTTTTCAGCTCTATCATGCAAAGAATTATGAAGATCTTCAGCAGCATGAGTAAGTCTTATCATAGAACTATCATTAATCTGTAAAAGAATTTATGAATATTTATTTGAGTTTACATATTTAAGTAGACAGTACATCAACTAATTATTATTTAAAAATTATATTCAGGTAACATTTTCAATTAAAAAAATATATAGTGATTTTTACCTTATCGACAAAACCCATTTGACCAAGATTAGAATTCATCAACGTAGAAGTAGTTGGAAACATGTGAGCAAGTACATAATTAAAACCATTTGACATTTTCAAACAATTTTTTTTAAACCTATCAAGTCCAAAGGCTTGAATAGCACGACTAAAACCAAAAACTGAGCTATCAATCCATGCTGATCTTTTAGCAATTGTCCACTGAGGATTTTCATCAGACACTGTGTATACTACTTTTTCAACAACATTCTAAAATAATTTTTAATTAGTATTTAAGTTGTATTTAAAAAAAATAAAAAAAATTTTAAATATAAATAAAATAATTTATTACCATAACTTTGGTATAACCTAAATTTCTAGTGTATGTAACAAGAATTTTAGCTTTAGGGTCTACTATACTCTCTTCAATAATTTTAACATTATTTTTACTTATAAATCTTTCCCCCCATTTTGGAACTCTATTAGTTTTAGTTAATAACCTTTTAGAATACAATTTTCCATTTCTTATTTCTCTTGAAATTGTATCTTCACTGATAACATGTGAACTATTACAGACAAGAATAAATAAACAATAAAACTTGAAAATTATTAATATTTTTGAATATTTTTTCTACGTTTTACTTTACCTGTTAGGATTTGGATATCGTCGCCAAAAACCCTGTGCAACTTGTTCCCAACTGAATTGAAAAATTGTACTACATTCAAAGTATTTTACCATTTTCGTTGTATAATATTATTTATTTACAAGTAATCGTAGCCAAAATTGGCATTAATTAAAAAATATTCCATCTAACAACTAAATTGTACTATATAAATATTTTTTTAATTTCTATAGACCTGTAAAATAATTCATTGTTACTAATAAATTGTAATATTATATATAGTAAATTTATAATAATGTTTTTGGAAATGAAAAGGTTTAAAAACATTGTATTACAAACATGCCCAATTATTTTAAACAAAATTATTCACTATCTTGAAAATTCAACATTCAATATAAATAAATATTAATAAAAATTACACCATTTTAATTTAGAGCACATTTCATAACAATACATGAAAGATATACAATTCATTAATCATCAATTATATATCTATGTTTTATCGGAATATTTTATCTAATTGTATTTAAAAAAAAATTAGTAAAAGAATATACAAATTTTAATAATAAGTATGCAAAATATCTGTGAATACAAATTTTTTTATTTAAGAAATATTAATTAAAAAACGTGTTTCGTGAATGGCCTTCAAACGCACAAACTCTACAAAAACTTTAAAATATAAAATAAGATACAATAATTTTTAAAACATACTAATTTAATTTATACATACTTACCAAAATTATATAAACGTTAAGTTTCATTATTTCAGAATTTTCTTCATAAAACACCGACAAACATTTTCTGAAGTACGTAATACTTTTTCAGATGAGTATACAATACGAAATCGTGAACAATAAACATAAACCTAACAAATGTTTTAGATATGTATAGTTTCCATTCATGAATAAACATATTATTCGAAATTAGTATTTAAAATTATTTTGTAGTAAATTGACTTTAAATAATTGCTCATATGAATACTATAAAAGAATTGCGTACATAAATTTTTGCGCATTAAATGTATTATGGTACGATGAAACTGATTTAATTGAATATTCATTTTTTTTGTTATAAATAAAATAATAAAATTTTATAAAAACTATCAATAATTTCTTAAATACTCAAATTATAGTCGATGGTTTTATTCTAGTTTATATTATATTAATAATTTTAAAGTATATAATAATGTAATTATGAATTTTGATACAAAGTACGCATTGCGTACACCCCCACAAAATTTTAAATGTCTATTATTTTACCAAAATTATAAGAATATGAGTATATTTTTGGTAATATTGTCTTTAAAAAAAAATATATACCATTTTTTCCTTTAATTTTACTTATAAATGATTAATTAAATAATACTAGAAAAATAAATTAAATTATTAAAAAATGTATTTAAAATTTATGACATTGGAATATCTTTAGGTAGTTCCAAATGTTCTGTTCGGAGCGATAATTTTTGAAAATATGACTTTTGCATCTATACCATTTAAAAAATTACTGTTAATCTACTTCGAAATTTTTTAACATACTCTTGAGATGTAGAACTTTACTTTTATAAAATGCAAAAAAAATTTCAATTTATTTGTTTGCATTAAAAAATTGAAATTACTACTAACGAGAATATCACAGAATCTAATAAAGAATTTGCACAGTATTTCTTGAAGTTCTGAAAAAATACGATCAATAAATGATAGTAATCTTTTAAAGTTATTTGAAGATACCTAATTAACTCAAAACTTTCCTTTACTTATTTACTATACAATTTTTTCGAAAACAATATTAAATCATATCAAAATCAAGGTAACATATATTATCCAAATGAAATTATAAAAATCCAAACTAAATTAAATTAATGAAAGCATACAATCCGCGATATAAAAATAAATTGATTGCAGTAAAATATGGTAAGGGTAACATTTTAAATTAAGTGGACACGTACATCCACCTCTAGGGGGAGAAATAAATCATTTATCTTTTAAATTATAGCTACTAGTGCTAAACATTGTTTTCTAGTTAATTACTAGAAATTCTTGATAGGGGCTATGATTTATTTTTCATAATAAATAAATATTTGACTAACTTCTGTTAACACAAGAGTAATTCTAAAACAAATGAACACAAAACATTTATTAACACATTACTTTTTTGCCATGTATTATGTCAAACCAATTAACAGTTCGAAAGGTTACACCCTAAATCGCTTCCGATGACAATATAAACCAAAATACAAATTAATAATAACTAAAAACGATATTTTGCTTATTAATACAGTAACAAAAATATAGATCTTCGAAATGTTTAGAGATCCAATGACCCAAATATTTTCTCAAAAATATTTTTTGCCATCTGATTTTCACAAACCGATATGTAAAGATGTTGCAATTCATAAAGCTATAGTTCATTGAACCGCCGGATTAACATTAAATAAAATTTTTTAAAGTTAATAGATTTATAATCAAATTTTTGAAAATTATATTTAGAAGTTACCCTTATAATCTTTTAATATGTATAATTCTTGCTTAAAAATGGATGCACTATCTGCTTATTGAACGACGGTGAGATTAATGATTATTTTTTATAACAATTTAATCTATTGTGTAATCCAACATTGTATTAAGCTCATTTGCACTATATAAAAACTATTATTCTTATTCAGTGTACTGTCCACTTTTATCGTGTAATACTTGAGAGGTTGTACTCTGGTGACTCATAAATTTGCTTGAATCAACATTTTGTTTTTGTACATATATATAAAAATATGTATATGGATATATAGTATCGCAAGTAAATTAGTTTATGTATTTATATTCTGTTGTAAGTATAGTTCGTTGCTAAAAATATATAACGCATACTAAACATCAGGAAACAAATTAATTATACAAACTTAAAATACATATTAATAAAAATAATATTAATTTATTTATATTAATTATGATATATATATATATATAGAGTAATTTTCACTATATGTAAAAATTAAACATGAGCACAGATGTAACTTTTCGAAAAAATTATTGATCTACAATTTCAGAAGTTGTGAGAAAAATTTACAATTTCTGTAGTAAAATCATTGATGTACATTAAAGTATTTTTTAAAATATTTATTATGTTTAATTTAATACAATTTACATAAAATAAAACTCCTATAATAAAATATTTTAAAATATTTTAAATTTATCATTCAAATCTTTCAAGGTTGTATATATCATTAACGAAATAACTATGTACGCCATCTTTATTACATAACCTCATTTTTACTCAAACATTTAAACCATTTTTTGTATATATTTTGTATATTATTAATCGAATAATTTTTGTAAATATGTCTTCATTGTTCGATCAAATTCAACACTTATATGATCAAGCATTATATTCTAATGTGATTTCTTTGGTGAGTTATTATATTGAATATGTTTATAGTTTAAGTATTTTTAAAATAATTTTAATACAAATATTATTTTTTTAAATTAATATACGATAATTTATTTTTTAATATTATGACATAAATAAATTATTATAACGGTATAATGAAAATATCTATATATTGGATGGTTTTTTAAAAATATTTTTAGGCAAATTTAGTTTTATCTCTCAGTGATCACAACAATGATCTTTTACCAGCCTGTACAAAGTTTCTTGTTTATGTTTATTGTGCGGACTCATATTTTTATCTTGGAAAATATAGAAGAGCAGAATCTTTATATAAAAAGTCATTACAGTTTAGAAAATGCTTATTAAAAACAAAAAGTACTACGAAGCCAAATCAAGAGGGACATAAGGAACTTGCATCAGATGTAGACATTAAATATCAAATTTATGCTTGTTTAATTAAGTTAAAGAACCATCAAGAAGCTTTACAAGTATTACAAAGTATTCCTGGTAAACAACGAACTCCCAAGGTAAAATGTATATAAGTTAAATAAATAATTTAGAAAGTCAAAAACAAATTTTAGAATATATTTAAGAAGTAAAGATGGTTTTTAATTAATTTAAATAAATTACTTTATTTAAACATTGTGATAAATCTATTGTAATTTAGATAAACATGGCTCTAGCAAAAATGTTTCAAGAGCATGATATGGAACGTTCTGCTATTGCAACTTACAAAGAAGTCTTAAGAGAATGTCCTTTAGCTTTGGAAGCAGCAGAAGGCTTATTAGCTTTAGGAGTAAAAGGAATTGAAGTAAATTCAATAATTATGAGCTGCAATTTAAATTTACAAAATTTTGACTGGCTTAATGCTTGGATAAAAGCACATGCTCATATAAATAATAGAGAATATAATCATGCAGTGACAACTTTACGTTCTTTGGATAATGTTAATTGCTTACGAGATAATTATAATTTACTTGTAAGTATGGGTGAATGTTATTACTATGCAGGCGACTACAAAAATGCATTAATGTGTTTAAGACGTGCAAGAATTATTGAACCAGATTCAACTAGAGGGTAAATGTTAATATATTTTTAAATTAAAAGTAATTTAATTCAATTTTTAAAGATAAAATAATGAAAAATTGAAAAAAGAAGATATTGTACAAAGTTTCTACATTTCATAAGAATGTTTTGTTTAAAACTGAAACACATTTTTTATTCATTTGCAACAATCAAGAGTTAATTTTGTAAATTTATTAAATTATTTTAATTACTTTCAGCTTAGATATATATGCTGCTGTATTGCAACGTACTCATCATGTAACAGAATTAGAAAAACTAATATCATTTATATCTGCAATGACTGAATGTTCAACTGAAACATACACTGCAATGGCATATGCTTTATTTGCTTTACACAAATTAAATCGAGCTAATACAATAGCTAATCAAGCAATACATATGTCACCAAATAATGTAGAAGCAATAATTCTAAGAGGTAATGTTCTTATAGAACAAAAGAAATTTCAAGAGGCGTTACATCATTTTCGTCAAGCACTACAATTAAAACCTCACCGATATGAAGCACATAAGGGATTAGCTGATTGTTTCATTGGGATGCATCGTTTAAGAGAAGCCTCTAATATTGCAAGCAGTGCTTACAAACAACTTGGTCCTACACCAAGAGTTCTTACGGTAAATTCAAAAAATTTTTTTAAATATATTATATCTTTATAAATAGAATTTATTTTTATATAAAATTATTTTTTAAATTGTTTTATAAATCTCTATTATTTTAAAAAATTATTCATAAAATAAATATTATTTTTGTTTTTAGTTGTATGCTTCAATTTTAATGAAAGATTTAGTAACAGTTGCAAAAGCTAAGAATCTTCTTGAAAAAGCTTTAAGTCAAGAAGAAACATATTTACCTGCAGTGTATTATTTGGCAGAAATATACGAACAAGAAATGAACTTAGAAGCTGCTATTGATCTTTTAGAGAAACAAGCTGATGCACAACCAACTTGTAAATTACATCAAATGCTGGGTGATCTTTGGGCAAGGATACACAACGCAGAAAAGGCTCTTGATCATTATGCAATAGCTTTAAAGTGAATATGTTTTACTTTATTTATGAATGAATTAACATAAATATGTATATAAATTTATAATATACATAGTTTATTTAAATACGATTTTATACTTTATTACTTTTTAAATCAATTTTTATAAATAATTTTTTTAGGTATTGTATATTTTATTTATGCATTTATAGTTAATATATTAAGTAAATTATGTATATATTTCTAGTAATATTGTAATGATCTATTTATTAAAAAAAATATACTTCTACTTTCTACTATTTTTACAGTATTAATCCAAGTGATAGAAGAGTATTAGAAGGTATGCATAGACTAGAAAGTACATCGAACACAATGGATTCATCTTCTTATTATATGGCTGTTGGTGAAGAACACACAGATCCTACTTATGAAGTTGGTGAAGGGCTGCCAGACACAGATAATGATGAAGCAGCAGATGAGAGTGAAACTGAGGCAGTTTGGTCAGACATGGATTTAGAAGCAAACAGTCAATAATCAAAATAATGATAATATTTCTATTTTATATGTTTATCTATTTATTTATTTTGTAAATACATAGGACAAACTTTTTTTGTTACAGATGCTTAATACAAAAATCATGAAAAACATTATAATACACTATTGTTACGTAATAGTTGAATTTACTTATACAATTGATCTCTGGAGATATATCATAAATAACTCATTATTATGAGAATTTAAATAATTCTTTACAATTGTATAATTATATATTTTATTTATTGGTTATGTATAAATGAAAATGCCACTCGATCAACGAGTGGTCTTAATTTTTGTAATATAGTCATACCAATGAAAAGATTCAACAATTTATATCTAGAATTATTAGATAGTTTAAAAAATTGTCTAATTTTTATTTTTTATAATTATAATATCAGAATATTTTATTCTGACATGTTTTATATAAAATCTTTAAAGATTTTTATTTTTTGTCCACATATATAACCTAATCCTCAATTATGTAGCATGATATATTAGAACCTTATTAATTAATTTATATTAATTTATATTATATATCTTCTTGTGAAACATTGTTTTAAAAATTTTATGGAAAAATATAAAATTAACTATATTAAAAATAGAAAAAAAATAATTTAAATGACAATCCAGATTTTTTTATATCTATTTTTTAGATTTTTATTTTATTTTTTATCCAGATATTTATTTTTTTATATCATTTATTATTTTTGAATAGTAAACATTGTAATCGTAACATTGTATAACCAATGAAAGCGAGATTTTCAGTCCTCAAAGATATACTATGAGAAACAGTAATATCCAAAGTTATTGATAAGAAAATGTATTCACAGTTTAATAATGATAAATTTTTATTACATAAAATATTGTAATTTTATTTTTTATAAAGGTTGAAATCATTGTGTAGTTTTTTCAAACTACAAAATATACTTTCTAAAAATATGAACGATATAATCATTATATTCATGGAATATATAGGATAAGTGATCTGTTCGAAATAAAACATTTTAAACCAAAATAGTAAATACAAACGGTTTTATTAATACTTTGATGAAAATGCTATATAAGTGAACAATTGCTAAAGAATTTTATGAATAAAATTGAGTAACTGTAATTGCTTTTAATTAAATTATTATTAATAAAAAAAGTGTTTTCTACAAAGTGCTAAATAAGTTTGTTCGTTTTAAATTTATTATGTTTAAAGTCTCAATTCTGTATTTTAAGTAATATGTAATTACAATAATAAAATAAGTCCATATTGATTATAATTAAAAAATTTGATCAAATATATAAGAAATATATACACAGTCAATAGTAAAATTTAAATGTCAAAAATTTAATTGCACTTCGTTTTCAAAGGAAGACATTGTCTTCATTTTTGTCAATGACGTAGTAAAGGTTACATATAAAAACCTTTCATTATTGAATATTTCGCACTTCACTTTGTTAATGAAAAGTACTCGGTTTCATGCATAAAAATATTTCAGAATATTTAGAGTAAAAAGTTAATCCAATAAATTTTTCTAAGAATAATTAAAGACATCAGCGTTAGCAAATCTTTAATAATTAATTTTAATAAATTCCCTAAAGTATCCCTAACGGTATTAATTGTGTTAAAAAATCTTAAGTTATACATTGCGGGCAAAAACGCATTAAAATTATATAAAAAATCATATTTCATCTATTAATCTACTATTTTGTGCTATGGAACATTGCATCATAGCAAGTTAATTTCCTTTTATAATTTTATATGTTTTGAATACGAATTGTTACACATAAAATTTTACTAATACATTAGTAATAACATTCGAATTAGTTTTCGTTTACATTTTTAAAATTAATCATTAGCTCGAAAACAGAGCTATACACTTATGAGCTATGCCAGAAGCTCAGCTTCGTTTACATACAGGAAATATTCTACGTATACATACTCATACACGATTGTAATGACTGTTGGTCTTTCTTTTTTTTAACCCTCATCCGCTCTGATTATATGAATTGAATTCTAGAATTCATGCAGGTCCTTTACCTCATTCATAATGTTTCAGTTTTTGTTCTTTTTTCTTATGATATCGATTTATTT
This sequence comes from Platyscapa corneri, assembly GCA_018907185.1. NCBI lineage: Eukaryota > Metazoa > Arthropoda > Insecta > Hymenoptera > Agaonidae > Platyscapa > Platyscapa corneri. Next base: position 4,798,935 of record JACCHW010000011.1, on the reverse strand, counting down.
AATTTAAAATGACTTATTATAAGACACAGCACTTCTTTTTATTTTTTTTATAATTAGGCTTTAAGGGTGGTCTTTCAGATAACTGGAATTTCCGAACAATGCGAACGAGTTCGTGAAATGATTGATCGACGTTCATTCGTAATTTGGCACTACATTCAATATATGGAATTTTTAGTTGCCGTGCAAGATTCTGAGCTTCCTCTACAGAAACCTTAAATTAAAAAAGAAATTAAAACATTATTATTATTTATTATTAAATATATTTTTCTGTATACTGAACAATTTAATTAGATTTATGTAAAAATTTTACTTAAATTTATAAATATTTTATAAAATAGTTAATAATTTAAACTTGAAAAATAATTTAGACTTTTATATCGAAAATAAATTTTTCTATAATAAATTCAAAATATAAAATAAAGATTGTCGTAGAATACAGATTAAAATTCTAATCAACTTTAACAAATTAAACACCTGAGTAATTTTTTTATAGCATAATTTTATTATAATATATAATTGTCCGTTTATATAAACTTCTTGTTTTGTATATTATAAATTCTCTATATTAACATCGATGCGTATAGAATTTTAGATATTAAAATAACAAATGAATCAATAAAACTTTACTATATTTTGAAATCTATTGAATTCAGAAAAAATTTTTTTCGTATAAATTTGTTTTTTATGAATAAACAAAAATGCTTATACATATAAAATTAAAAATGTAGCGCACACGAGTTCCAAGAAACTGGTGCTTACGTAAATGCATACACACATGTAAACATAAATATTTTGATTAGTTTAAATTATAATTACAGTATACTTATAAATTATAAATTTTTTTCTTGAAAAAAAAAAGAAATAAAAAATCACCGCTCTTTGATGATCAAGATCAGCTTTGTTGCCAACCATTAACATTGGAAACTCATCACGATCTTTTACTCGAAGGATTTGTCTGTGAAATTTGAAAATCTCATCGAAAGAAGAATGATCCGTTACAGAAAAAACAAGTAAAAATCCCTCGCCACTTCTCATGTATTGTTCTCTCATGGCACTAAATTCTTCTTGCCCAGCCGTGTCCAAAACTATTTAAAAAAATTTTGAGCTTGATTATACGTTTTCTTTATAATTATTATTTTTATTTGCAAAATGTAAAGCGTACTGTCAAGTTTTGCAGGAACATCATCAATGACACATTGTTTCGTATATGAATCTTCGATCGTTGGATCATAGTCAGTCACAAAATAACTCTAAAAAATAAATTTTTTAAATGTTTTCTAAAAATAATAGTTTTATTGATTTAACAAAATAAATAAAATTTTAAAAATTTAAACTTTATAGGAGTTTTATTTTTATTATTTTCAAGATTTCTTCTTATTCTTATGAATTTTGTTATAAATTCCTTGTGAACATTTGATATAATTTAATTATTATATTAATACATTTCATTTCTTTATTTCAACGTAACATCCTAGCTCAGTAATAAAGTGAATGAATCGTTTTATAATATTTACTTCTAACGTAGCCCACGCAACGCCCACATACATTTCAAGTCTGATTTAACAATTAGTCTTCTATTTAAGAATACAGAATCTGTATGAGTAACAAAAATTTTCGATTTATCTTTTACGAATTATAAAACTTATCTGTTATATTTATATCTCGTACATGACATAATAAATTTTTGATCTATATTATATCATATATTTGAAATTATAAAAAATATTTTAAGATATATGTTACGTTCATTAAACTTATTTATTTAAAACCATACTTTAAATAAAAAGCAATAAATTAATATTAATATTAAAATAAAAATATAATAATAATAGCATTGTAAATAAAATAATCTCGATGCAATATTCAAAAATAAAATAAATGATGAAACAGTTCAAGTTCTTAAAAAATTAATGTAAATATTGTAAATACGATCATAACTTTCCTGATTTTAGTTTTCCAACATTTAAACAGCTTTAAAAGGTAGAATTTTATTTTAATTGTGCTATTAAAAATAAAAATCTAATTTTTGAAAATATTTATAAATATAGAAATAAGTATAAAAAATATTTTTCAAATGCAGTATAATGTTTTATTTTTATTTCTTTTGAATAATATTTAGATCATATTTCTTTATTTATGTTAACTAATTTATTATTTAATATACGAATATTTACACAATGATTGCATAAATATTCTAAGGATCGTATTATTGTTGTAGTAATTATAATTTTAAATATCTTTCAAAGACGAAATTAAATAAATAACAAATAAATTCACTTTTTTAACAAATTCTTCAAAGGAAAATCAATTCAAAGAATTGATTTCTGAAGAAATATACTTCGCATTGTCAGATATTTAGTAAAAACTTTACAAACAATTTTTACAAATTATTAAAGAATTTTAAAACAGTTGAAAATTGTTAATAAAACTACAGTTTGTATCTCAATATTTTGAAAATTTAATCTATTTGTTTATAAACTCCAAAGTTTCGTTCAAAATGCTAATTATATTTCTTTTCTGATTTTAGTGCTTCTAGATTTTAGAACATACTTAAAAATAACTGATAGATCTTACAAATACAATGCAAAGGAGTCTATTTATGTCCATGAAAGCATATTATCATTAATGGAATAATTATAGAACATAAAAAGAAATGAAAAACGCGAAAATTTACATATTTATTTATGAATGTGTAGAAATTTTAGTCAAAATGCTTACATTTTTTAATAATATGGAACCATTTTAATACGCTTATGAACTTATGAAATAATCAATGTTTTTAGACATAAAACTAGTAAATAAGTTATCTATACGTTTATAATATTTATCATAATTGAAATATTACAAAAACTTGATATTAAAACACTTTTCTTGGTTAAAATTACATAAATGAACGAGTCAATTTAGTACTTAAATAAATAACAATAATCATTTTTTTAAATTGTTTTTTTTTTTTTAATTCATTTTAATAAGTAAAAGTTTTTAATTATTTATTTCTATCTTTTGTTTTCGTCATTATAAATAGCAAAAGTAAGACGAAAAAAATTTTTTAAGTGCTTGAATGTCAATTGTTGTCGCCTTCACAAAAAATAAAAATAGTAAAAATACAAATGCTTCTAAGTAAAATAGGTGTGTCACGGCCACTTCTAAACAGAAGCGTATACATAGAAAGAAAGAGACAGATTGGAGGAGATCGTAAGCGAGTGAAAAAGAGAAAAAGAGAAATAAAGACTGAAGAGAGATTTAATTTAAGTCTAGATCTGTCACTCACCTGAATAAATTGTATAGTAATAGCAGACTTGCCGACTCCTCCACCGCCGACAACAACCAACTTGAATGTAGAAGAGTAACTCATTTTGTCATTTGGCCACGACATAGCCTTTCTTGAAAGAAAAAGAAAAAACACTTTCTTACACTAATGTTATATAAAATGATGTAACTTGTTGGTGTAATATAAATTCCTTAAATGTCTATCTTGTACATCCGTACACTATAAACATATGTATATATATATATACACATATATCACTTAAACTCGAGGAAGACGTGCGATGTTTACTATTCGTAGAAAAAAGTCATGTAAATATAGACTGTAGTACAACGAGCAAAATAGCACTGTACTAATCAACAGGCAGAAAGATGCTCCGTTTATGTATAGCTTCGTGTGTACACTAAATCGTTGACGCCATCAAGGCGCGATTTGGTAAATCGTTGATGTGCGGCTGTTATATATTTTTGTACATATCATACACACACGCATTCATACACATACCATATATATATATATATATATATATATGCTAGATATTATGTTTGAACAAAAAAAGAGCAATGGTAACTATGTGAATAAAAAATGATGAGGCTCTAATATCATTAACAGTAAAAAATATAACAACGTTTTTAAATGAAAATAATAAATCGAGGATCTCTGGCGGTAGCACTGCAACCTATGTTTTTTAGCTGCTTCCTCAAGAGTTTTCCCCCTCCTTCGATAAAAGAGTAATGAGAAGCATCGACATATAAGTACTGGTGCGCGCGCACTATGTAGCTCTAAGAGATGAAACACGTTTGTCGATGGTATGTTAGCCGCCACCGTCCTCACCTCCTTCGTCGAATCTTTCGACACATATAACAATCTTAGCTACTCAATGGATAGTAATACATATGCACATACACACGCTTCCTTCTTTTTTTATTTTTATTTCAGCTGGCGGTGAACGATACATAGATTCGAGACTCGAGATATCGATTCATTTATTCCAAGAGTATTCAAAATTTGAGGCAAGTTTAAAAATAGAATAGGAAACGTGAAGTTACAAAAAATATATTAAATTATGTGACAATGAAAATCTTTATTTAAAGTGCAAAAAAAATATTTAATAAAATTAAGTTTTACTTTATATTTTCTATAAATTAAATATTTTAAAATTTGATTACTCATTTAATATATAATTCAATTTTTTTAAGTATTATAAAATTAAATTATTATAATACATTTCAACAAATTATAAATAATTGAAATAACATGTATCAGATAAAATATTCAAACCATGAAATCAAGATTTTTATTGAATAATCGAGAAACAAATAAAGTAATATATATCTTGTACTGCATACGTCACATAGATTGTAAAGTTTAAATCACTACTTGTGGCTTCAGTACAAGGACATCGAACTACTAACAGCTGCTTTAAAACTTACACTCTTTTCATCTCTTAGTTTTACTACTTAAATGAAGTAAACCGGAGTTCGTGACTCATTTTTTATGTATATCTAGTATAAACTACTACGTATATATCAATTTACTATGCAAGGTGTTACATTTTTTTTCAGATTATTTTGTTTTCACTTGCTATATTGAATCTACAAAGGTGCTTGGCTTTTCTAATTTTTTTATCGTCCCAATAATTCGCCAAAATGGTTTTGGCGGATCTAGGACGAAAAATAACGTCCGCATTGCGGTCATTGAGCAATGCGACAATTATAAATCAGGAGGTAGGTTATGTAGCTTTTTAACATTTTTGATGTACAAGCAGATGTTAAAGTTTAAATTTTTTATTTTGGCTAGGTGCTAAATTCTATGCTAAAGGAAATATGTGCGGCATTACTTGAAGCTGATGTAAACATTAGGTTAGTGAAAAATTTGAGAGAAAATGTACGAACAGTCATCGATTTTGAAGATATGGCTGGTGGTCTCAATAAAAGACGGATGATACAAAGCGCTGTTTTTAAAGAACTTGTAAAAGTATGTGTAATAAAATAATGTAATATAATTATAAATTTAAAATACTTTAATATAAAATTTTATTACTTTCAGCTTATAGATCCCGGTGTTAAAGCATATCAACCAGTTAAAGGTCGACCCAATATTATTATGTTTGTTGGTCTACAAGGTTCTGGTAAAACTACAACATGTACAAAATTAGCGTATCACTACTTAAAGAAAAACTGGAAAGCTTGTTTGGTTTGTGCCGATACATTTCGTGCTGGAGCTTATGATCAAATTAAACAAAATGCTACTAAGGCTAGAATTCCATTTTATGGAAGGTAAATATTATAATATTTAATTTAGCTTAAATAAGTACATATTGTAAAAATATTAAAATTACTTTTAAGTTCTTAAATTAATTTATGATAAAATCAATATAAATTTTCACAATTTTGATTACAATTTTTTCTGTTTTATAGTTATACTGAAGTTGATCCTGTTGTAATTGCTCAGGATGGTGTAGATATGTTTAAAAAAGAAGGTTATGAAATAATCATTGTTGATACAAGTGGTAGGCATAAACAAGAGGAATCATTGTTTGAGGAAATGTTGCAAGTATCAAATGCAGTTGTAAGTAAAAAATTTTTGATTACTTTTAATTTTTTTTATTTTGGAGATGTTTTAAATTAAATTCATCAAATTTAATCATTGAAACTTTATTAGCAACCAGACAATATTATATTTGTAATGGATGCAACAATAGGTCAAGCATGTGAATCCCAAGCTAAAGCCTTTAAAGAACGTGTTAATGTTGGTTCTATAATTATTACAAAATTAGATGGCCATGCCAAAGGTGGTGGAGCATTATCAGCGTAAGAATTTAAATATATATTTAAATAATTTTTTTTGTATTTTATGGGTGTTATTAATATTTTATAATATTTACAGCGTTGCTGCTACAAAAAGTCCAGTTATTTTTGTAGGAACAGGAGAACACATTGATGATCTTGAACCATTTAAGACCAAACCATTTATTAGTAAATTACTAGGTATGGGAGACATTGAAGGCTTAATTGATAAAGTTAATGAATTAAACTTAGATGACAATGAAGAATTATTAGAAAAAATTAAACATGGACAATTTACATTACGAGATATGTATGAACAATTCCAAAATATTATGAAAATGGGTCCATTTTCACAAATTATGGTATATGGCTTTTTAATATTTTAATATTAAATTATTATTGTATATTAAATAATAGTAAATATATTACAGCATAGAAAAATTTTTTTATCGTTTTTAACAGGGTATGATACCTGGATTCAGTCAAGATTTTATGTCTAAAGGAACAGAACAAGAATCTATGGCCAGACTGAAAAAATTAATGACTATAATGGATAGTATGAATGATGCAGGTACATTAAAAGTGTTTAAAATTATTATATTATTGAAACTAATATAAGGTCAATTATAATATTTTAGAATTGGATAGTAGAGATGGTGCTAAATTGTTTAGCAAACAACCTGGACGAATTACAAGAATAGCTCGAGGTTCAGGTGTCACAGAAAAGGACGTTAAGGATTTAATAGCTCAATATACAAAGTTTGCCGCTGTTGTTAAAAAGATGGGTGGTATCAAGGGTTTATTTAAAGGAGGTGATATGACTAAGAATGTCAATCCTGCTCAGATGGCAAAACTTAATCAACAAATGGCTAAAATGATGGATCCTCGTGTTCTTCATCAAATGGGTAATCATTTTTTAATCATATTTTAAGGCGTTAATTTGATAACCTTATCATTTATTTAAATATTTTTTTGTAGGTGGAATGTCTGGTCTTCAAAATATGATGCGGCAATTACAACAGGGTGCAGCTGGAGGATTAAGCAATCTAATGGGAGGCTTTGGTGGGCAGTCTTGAGAAAAATCATTTTGTCACAATATAGTTACAAATTTTTTCACTGTTAATAAAGTAACCAGGTTAATATAGCTACAAATGCTATAATTATTTTATGTTATAAAGCGAATATATTTTACAAAAAATTATTTGTTTTGAGAACATAAATCAAAAGAATTTTTTAATTTTTAATTGATATTTTGAAAAAAATTGTTTAATATTTGATTTATATAAAAACTATTATGAATGAATGTTGTTAAGTTAATTGTGGTTTCAGCACGTATAAGAATTTCATTGTTGTATAATTCTAATGATATACTGAATTTTAGTTGAGAATGTGGAGTAATTATGAAACAAAAATTTCCAGGAGTATCGTATTTTATATGATTTTGAAATATTATTCTTTAAACATTAAAATTTTTCTATCACTCAGTATTTGATATTAAATACAATAAAAGAAGGAAGAGAGAAAATATATATAATGAATAGATTAAGTGAATGTGTAAAAATATAAGATGTACATGACTCCAAGAGCAAATGTAAGAGAATGTATTATGATGGAATAGAAATTTATATAAGATTAAAAATACGTTTTAGTGAATTTATTTTCTTTTTTAATTTATCAGTAGGTAATAATTTTTATTTATAAATTATTTTGAATATTTTTTTATACGATTAACATAATTTTACAAAAACATTACCATGAAGAATTCCTTATATAATCAATTTTATAAATAAGTATATTTATTTGTTTTAAAATATTATAAACTTATTTTTTTTTTGTAATAAAATAATTCATTAACAATCGAATTTGATAAGTTCATCTAAATTTTAAATTCGAAAAAAATATTTTTATTATTAAAATGTATTTTTTAAATATATTCAATGCTTTGCATAATAAAATGATAAACAACGATAGTAGAAAGATAACAACTATTTATTTGGGTTTGGTAAGCACTGATAAAGTTTAAAATAATATAAGCATACATTCATAGTTTATATCTTCAATACTTACATAATTTACAAGAAACTTCTTGGTCCGTGTATACCATAAAAATATGTTTTAAAATAAAATTTACACGCATTTTATTTTATTAGAAATCAAAATATTACATTGAATTTTCATTGTTAGGAATAAATGTTAAAAAATTGTTGAACATGTTTTCCTTTTTTTCAAAGTTGAATTCGTTAATTAAATTATTTAGGCTTCATACAATTTGTACATCATTTTTAAATATTTAAAAAAATTTTTTACGTAAAAATATTTTAATAAAAAATACAAACATGAAAATTTAGTTGTTTTTAATTTAATAATTGAAAATAGAGAAAGAAACCAAAACCACTGCTAAAACGGAAATGTTTGGTTTCGTTTCTTTTTAGAATAATCAGATAATAATAAAGCATTTAAATATATTGTAATACGTTGATTTGTTTTTAAAATATTTCAATAATGCGAATAGACTCAATTTATTTTTCAACGTTTATACTAATTATTTTCTTTAGAAATTAAAATCTCTTCAATTTCATTTATATAAATATATACATCTCTTAATTAAACTTAACAGGTAAGAAAACACGAATAAGAAAAATACTATTGATTAGCTATTTTAATTAAAAAAATAAATCTAAATATTTATTTGAAAGAAAAAGAAATTATGCATAAATTTTTTAATTACGGCTTTAGAAAATTTTACACTATTCTTTTACATAGTTAAAGAAAAAATCTTAAAATGCCTGACCTTCAGAAAATTATTGCTTTAATTTTTTTTAAAGGTGTAGGTATTATTTTAACCACCTTCAATGTGTGACAAATACAATGATTGACCAGATAGAAATCGTATAATATAATTATACATTCTTATGATCAAAATCAATTAAGATTTGAGCGTATCTTTTAACAAGTTAGGTGAGATAAAAGCACTCAAATTAATAGGCCCATGTAAATTATATAATATTAAGATTGAAATTAAGTACATTTTCAATTTCTATTAGGTGAATTTTAGCTTTTCATATAAACAAATTCTTATTATTATTGTAACAAATGCAACCGCCCGCCGGCAAATGAAAATTGTCAATAAGAACTGCAAGCGTGCAGGTAGAGGGAAAGGTAAGAGTTTAGGTACGAATAGAACACGTGCGAGGCGGGTGGGCGTTCGAGAAGCAACGCGACTCCCCTAGTCAAGCCGAAAAATTCAGCAAAATAATGTAACCTGAAATAACTTTTACTCGAAAATAGAAAATTAACAGAAAGTGCCACAGAAAGTTCGCACAGACAGGCCCACTCTACGAATGCGAGCAATGCTGCGGTAGTCCCTCCCCACTCTCAATCGCTCGCGCCTTTTCTCTCTCACTGTTATGCGCATACGTGCTAGGCACTCTCTGTTTAGCGCGCGCGTCCTTTCTCTCACTCTCACGCACGCTCGGCTCTATATCCTTGCCCACCTCCCCGTCACCTTACGATCAGGCCTCGAAGCCTCGCGCCTGGTAAAACAATGACAATTATTCGAGCAAATGAGACTAACCGCGACAACTTAATGAAAGACAGGGGTGGAACCTATTAGTGGCCGTGACGGGCCAGGGTTAATATTCGCGATCGCGCGTACCTCCCGTGACCTATTACGAGTTAACGACTCCAAAACCTACAGGGCCTCCCCCTTTTCGCGATCGCGAAGTCTATCCCCAGACCGTCGCGGCGGGCTGATCAGTCCCACCCACTTTCTATCGTTGCATTCAGTCATCTAAAGGGAGGTTTGTCGTGGAGGATCAGGAGAAAAGGGGAAAGAGGAAGAAGCTTGTACGATCGCGTAAGAGCGAGAGAGAAAGGAAGAACGCGTAAGCTAGACAGAGAGTGCCTAGCGCCTAAGTGTGTTGGAGCGAGAGAGATGGAAAGAGGGAGTAGTGTGAGAGAGAGAGAGAGAACGAACATGTACGCTAGGCAGAGTGTCTAGCGCACTAGAGTATGAGAGTGTTTCGAATGACGTGTTTATACAATGCGTTCGCTTATTTTCTAATTATAATATTTATTTCTAATATTGGTTGTTACTGTTTGGTTACACTCGTGTTGCATTACATTTTTCTATATAAATTTCTGTGCTGTAAACAGGCTCTTTATTTAGCCTTTCTTAGAATTTTTAGGCAACTTAAATATAAATATAAATTTTGGTGTATTTTAAATAAAAATATAAATAATATAATTTTTAGACTTATAAACAACGAGTGCAACACGAGTATAATAAATATAATATAATGCCCTATTGTACAAAAAAAAATTTTTCTTTTTCTTTGTTTAATGTTATTAATTATAATTTTAACGGGAAAAGAACTACGCCTTAGACGTAAACGTTACACGTGTATCGTTTACATAATCTATACAAACTTACAAAAAATCTTTCAATTATAAAGTATTATATATAACGTATTATAAACAATCAATTGTTACAATCATATCAATTACTATTAACGAGTAATACCAAATTAGATTTCAGTTTACAATGAATTGCTTTTGCTTTAGTGGAAAATTAAAAATATAAAATTTTAGTATATACTGCGCATGCGTGAGATTTGTATTTCTCGGAGTGAATGGAATAACCGTACTTACTAATTCCATGAGAAAATATAGTTTCTTTGTGTCGGATATATATTAAATTTGAATTAGTGGTTTAATTTTTGAGGTTACTTATATAAAAATAAACGAAGTTTAACGAGAAAATTATTTTGCAAAATATGGAAAAATTATTAGCAAACTAAAAGATAATTTAATAAATTTAGTTAATGCAAAAATATATTCCAAATTTTATTCCTTATTTTATAAAGACACGTGGATAAAAAAGAAGATATAATATTGGGAATGTAGAAATGGATAACAAAATATTTGAAACTGTAAAAAACGAAGGTAAGAAAAATATTTTCAATAGATTTACAGGAAATACTGTAACAGATACTATTAATATATTGATGAATAAAAGAGATATAATTGCAAATGTAAAAGTACATTAGAATATCTAAAACTATAAATATTATAGGTATTAATTCAACATACAATAAATTAATTAAAAAAGATGGAATAGATAGTGTAAAACTTGTTTCAAAATACAATAGAAATGTTGATGTTGGGCTTCAGATACCAGGATCTAATTGGGAGAGATATAGAAGTATTATTGATTCAGAAACAGTTTCGACTAATCAGACTAATATTCGAAAAAATAAAAAAAAGAAAAGAAATAAATGTAAAGTAAAGAATGATAATCCAAAACTACAATCGAATGAGGTAATAAATAAGTAAAACTATTAATTAATAATAAGTTAATATATTAATAACATTGTCATGATAATTTGTAAAATTGTATATAGATATCAGAATGTAAAATTAGAGAAAATAAAAATGAAGTTGAAGGATACAATGGCTTAACAAAAGTTATTGCAATTGATTGTGAAATGGTTGGTATTAGAGATGGCCAAGCAAGCATGATTGCCCGAGTTTCTATTGTCAATCAGTATGGTGTATGTATTTATGATAAATATGTAAAGCCAACTGAAAAAGTAATAAATTATCGAACTGCAGTTAGTGGTATTCGACCTCATAATCTCAAAAATGGAGAAGATTTTGAAGTTGTTCAAAAAGAAGTTTCAGACATTTTTAAAGGAAGGATATTGGTTGGGCATGCACTTTATAACGATTTAAGAGTTCTCTTTTTATCTCATCCAAAAAAATTTATACGCGATACATCCAGATACTTTCGTCAATTCTTTAAAGGTCAAATTCCAAGTTTGAAGCTTTTAGCTTCTGAACTGCTTGACCTAGATATACAATCTGGAGAACATGATTCTGTTGAAGATGCTAGGACAACCATGGAAGTGTATAAACTATTTAAAAATCAATGGGAGAATGAAATTCAGCAAAAATATTATAAAAAAATATTTTGAATGTATAATTTTATGTAAGATTATAAAAATCTGGAAAGAATACGTATTAAAAATGTTAAAAAAAAGTATAGTTTAATCGTTAACTAATGATAATCATTCGTTTTAATTTTTAATAGATCATGTCATGTTTTCTTGTGAGAAATCTTTAAGTAGAATTTAATTAATAAGGAAAGAGAATATTTCCTAAAATGGCAGGTCGAGGTCTAATACTTAGCGTTTGTGACAATTTCGAGTGCAAAGACCTTGTTATCAGTATCACCGCAGTCGTATCCCCTAAAAAAAATTCAATTATAAATCGCGAAAAGGTATAAAAGTTGAGTTTTGGTAGACAAGTTGTACTAGTTGCAATAAGGAACCAATCAAAGCTGACGTGTGTATCAGACGTGATAAGACTAAATAAAAATACGACTTCACTCAAAATTTACACGTAAATTAAATACTTCAGTACTTTTTAAGCAAGCAAAAGTGAGTTGAATATATAGATTTTTTAATACAAGAACCTTATAAAGTACAAATTAATTAAGTAGAAAAATATTTTATTTTTTACCTTGTATTAGACAAGATTTATTTTTATAATAATTACGAAAAACAGTAAATTATAAACAAAAGAGTTTGTATTATATAAGAACGGCAATTACAACATTTTAAACCGAATTTTATATATAAATATATAAATACGAAACAAATTTTGAATACGAGCATAAGAATCATTAAAATTATCGAATAAAATATCTAATTTATCCAAAATAATGTTGATATATTTATTTTTATCAAATGTTATACTGTATTGATAGTAAATAATTAAAATTGTAAGCTATTAAATGTAATAATTGTAAATATACACTATAAATAAAAACAGTTTTTGAAAAGATATATCGAATGTAAATAATTTCAACGTTTGTTAAAAATGTAAAAATAAAACTAATAAAAAATATATTTATAAATATTGTTAAAAAATTATTCTCGAGTTATCACCTTTTATTTTGCTCTTATTTACGATGCAGAAGAAATTCAGATTATTGCAAGCTTTACAGATCTTAGTAGACCGTAATGCACAATTTGATTTATTTATGAATATTAAACAAATTTTTTATATGGTTAAAAAACATGTTGAATTTGATGAAATCTTTATTTGTAAGAATCGTTTTTATAAATATAAATATGTTTAAAAATAAACAATATAAATTCATGGTATAAAAGATCGCTCTTATTATCTGTTATATTACAGACTTTTCAAAGATTTTGAAAGAAATATTTAGTATGTATCTATAACACCTTCCTAGAACATAATTATACTGAAAATAATTAAAATAAAATGATAAATATTTATTTATTCTATTTAAAAATCTGTAAAAAATGACTTATGTTCAGTCTAGATTATTTTTCTACAACTTAAATAAATTTAAGTTCGAAATAGAAAATTTATCATTAAATAAACACAAAAAACTTTGTTTAAAAAACCATTTGTAGGAACAACTGTTTAATCATTTTCGTAATCTTTTTACATGTAACTGGGAAAAAATATAAGTGATTTTGCATAACATAAAGTACTTATAACAAAATGCAAAATATTTGTTCGTGTAAAGTAGAGTACGAGTATTCGGCTGTTCAGGTTTTATATTTGCATAACACCGAAAAGAAAAATTTGTAAGTAGCAAATAATGCATATAATTATTCGTGCCGAATAATACGTAGCCGACGGATAGCAGAAGCGAGTTGGTACTTTGACCTCCAGCTTACCCAAGTGCCGCGCAGCTTTTTCTAATGTTCGTTAATCGCGTTGTCCCTCTTATCAGACAGGCGTAACGCTCCGACGCATCGGTGTTCTAGCCGCAAACGAGGAGTCGTGCAGCAATCAAGTTCAACTACGACGAAGAGCTTCAGCAATGAGAATTGCTGTGATTGGCGCTGGAGCGGCCGGTTTGGCAGCAATTAAGCGTTGCGCCGAGGCAAATAACTCCTGCACCGTCGTCTGCTATGAGAAAACTAACAAGGTTGGTGGTACATGGGTGTACGTGCCCAAGACCGGCAAGGATGCCTTTGGGCTACCAATCCACTCCAGCATGTATGATAGTCTGAGGTAAGCCCGAATAACTCTTATACTTAATTTTTGTCACCAGACATACGACAATTAGTAAACAACATCCTAATACTAAGTGACAATATTAGAAATAGATTTATTTAATTTATCAAAATATTATTATCAAAACAAAATAGAAATTATGTGAGATTATTAGTAGTAATAGCAAACTACAATCAAAAACCATATATTGTACTATTCCGATAATAATAGAATGAATTTTTTTCATCTTGATAGTATTTTCTTCATTCATAAAGTTTTATTCTTTTAGTTTCATTTTTAATGTCAATTTGATATAGTAAACAATACTGTTAAATGATATTATTTAAAGCATAAACAAATTAAATTACAGTTATTTAATATTTCTATGTAATATAATATAAATATTTTTAAGCTACGTTTTTAACAATTACAGATAAAAAATGGAAAAGAATTAAAAATTTTATCAACTATTTACATTTTTATTAAATTATTGTATATTTTTCGTTACTTTCGAGAAATAAAATAATTTTAAAAATAAGAAATATATATCACTAATATGTCTTATATTAAAAAGGCATTGTACTTTAATTTAGTCAATAAAAAGTATTAGGCATCTGATGAGTCAAGAAAGTTTGAACATTCCAGTCTTCTTAATTTAGGACTTACACAAAGCTTTTTTATAATATTTGTAAATATATAATTATAATATATTCTTAAAATATAATTATAAACTAGTAATTAATTAGTTTTTGAAATGTAGATTAATGAAATGGTGTCATAATTATCAATAAAATATACTTTTTTTAATATCGTGTATATTATGTTTACCACCATAAAAATATCAATGAGATATTTTACGTTTTTTGTATTGAAAATTGATTGTATTAAAAAATAATTAAAAGAAATAAAAAAAGAATCGTTTATAAATATTATAGTCTGATGATGCACCAGTATACATACGTCAAAGATTGTTCGAAATTCTGTGGTTAAAAATATCACATAGATAGCGCAATCATTGTTTTTGATAAATGTAACATCTGTTTCATGTTTTTACAAAGAACAACAAAAACTATAAGCGAACAATGACTTAGAATTAGCTACATCAAAGGGAAAAAAGTTAGAAATTTTTTTAGAATGGATAGAACGTATTATGTTTATGTATTATTTGATTGGAGCTTATTTAAAGATAATAAATGAAATATTACATCTAGATTGTACAGATGTTTTCATTATAAATGTTTTAAATATTTTTTAAAATATCGTAGTTTCAGAATTTATTACATTTTTATAAGTTTTTTACAAAAAGTTTTTACTTTAATAAACACCGATTAAAAAATGTTCATTACATATATTACTGTATTATTAATTAATTTAAATTTAGTACTAATTTAATTTTATAAAAAAATAAAATATATTTTATTATGAACACAAACTTTTGTACACATGTATATAAAATCTTATTTATACAGATACTAAACTTCATGAAGATTATTTTAAAATTTTATTCTTATTTATTAAATTAATGCTTGATTTATGTAATGTAAATAAAATAAAGGTTTCATTTTTTAAAATATTTTAACAGAACGAATCTTCCCAAAGAAGTGATGGGGTATCCAGATTATTCGATTCCTGAAAATTCCAAAAGTTACCTCCACCGTGAGAATATTCTTATATTTCTTAACGACTATTGCGATCATTTTAAACTTCGTGATAAAATTCGTGTAAGTTTAATATTTATCTGCAAATATACCATCTATAATATGAGCCTAAAAATACTTAAAATTCAATATAGTTTATGAAATTGCGTGTTTAATACTTTCATACGTAAGTAATTTAATAAGTAATTCTTATTCAATATTTATACAAGAACATAGTTTATAAAATTTCCTGTGGAAAATTTTAAGATAGATAAAATCAATATATTCAATTACGCTTAACATGTATGTTTTTATAGATTATTTCAAAATAATTTTTAACCTTATTTTATTATAAAAGTGAAAAAATATATTTTTAACTTTAAAAAATATCAGAAAAAAATTTAGTATTAGTAAATTAATAGGAAAGGTAAATCGCATTTGACATAATTGACAATTGAAAAGTCGTACAATTAAAATCAAATAGAAAAAAAGTAATGTAATTATGCAAATAAAGATGTTTAAATTCACAGAATTTTATAAATGTTAACATGAAAAAAATAATTAATGCTATTTAAAATGTATAAATAAATTGTAAAATAGTTAAGTAAGGTAAAAAAATATTTATTAAATTATATGTATTTTTTTTAACGTTGAAATAGATTTTGATACTATAATTATATAACTCTATTTTGGTAATCTAACTATTTCTTTAAAAGAAAAAATTTCATAAATAAAATTAAGGATATCTTTATTTATTATTATTTTTGATTATGTAAAGTGAAAAGTATGTTGATCTTTTTGATAATCAACGCATGTACTTCTATCTTCATTAAACAACAATCCATGATCCACATTTTTTCTTTTCGGAATATTATTATCAATATATCAAGATGTTTATCGTACTCGCGTAGTTCTTGCACAATGTAGAGTTGGTAGAGCCGTCAATAACAGAGGAGGAGATGGCTAAGGGAAAGTGGAAGTTACGAGTCCGCAATCTTGAAAAAAACGCAAAAGTCGAGGAAGAGTTTTTTGACGCGGTCATGGTTTGTAATGGTCACTATTTCAAGCCCTCCTTGCCGATCCTGAAGGGGCGTGAGATTTTTAAGGGACAGCAATTACATAGCCATGATTATCGACAGCCAGATGCATTCACCGACAAGTGTGTCATAGTTTTAGGAGCTGGACCTTCTGGTATATTATGATGTCTGCTGGAATTTCAATTTGAAATATTTCCCTTTTTTTAATTGGTTATGCAATTACATTTTATTGATCTGCTCGAATAGATAGTTTTAAAAGCATTTTACTAAATAAATTGGATTTTCATAATTTTACATATATATTAGTCTGTAACATTTGAAATTTATGATATAACGTTTTTATGAATTTGATAAAATTACCATATTGTTAAATTTTTCAAATGATCTAATTATCGTAGTAAGATAGATGTAATTATCAATCTTCATTCATGTATGAATATTTTATTGTTTTTTAATATTGATAGATTAAAAGCTTGCACATTTTCTTAGATTAATTTTCATTTACTGTTCTTAAAATGTTTATTCTGTTAATTTCTTAAGTACGTTTATTAATTTATTTAGATTAATAGCAACTAGTCTCTTAAATATATTTTCTTTAATTATTTATGCTATAAAAGTATTCATTTTCATATGAAATTAAATATACATTTGTTTAATTATATATATTTTCTGAATAAAGAAGTATACTTACATTAAGATATTAGTTTTTTAACAATGAATTAAAAAAACTGACTTCATACACAATGAACATTTTAGATAAACATATTGCTAATTTAAATTTAATTAAAATGAATTAGGGATTTTTCATAGGAATATAAAGATAATTATACCATCAACTTTAACGAAGATTATAATTATATAGTTTTTTTTTTAATTAAAAATATTAATTTAATAATTTGTAAAAGATGTAACGAGCAGTTAAATCTATATATGTTTATATGAATGCCTTAAATAATTCATTAAATAAAATAAATTTACTTATTGATCTTCAAAATATTTAATATATTATTAGGTGTATTTGGTTTTTTTCTAGGCATGGATATAACCTTAGACATTTCAAAGAAGGCTAAACGCGTTATTTTAAGTCATCATTTGAAGGAGACGATCTTGACCAAGTTTCCGGATAATGTTGTACAAGTAAGATTTAGGTATATTTTATTATACACTGCAGTCGTTATTTTTTTAATATTTTTCAAATTATTTTTATCTGAGTTTTTAGTCATTGATGATTAATTTATATTACAGAAAAATGATGTTACCGAGCTAAAGGAAAATTCAGCTACATTTAAAGATGGAACCGAAGAATATGCTGATATAATATTTTACTGTACAGGTGAAAATGCTTTTCAATTAGATATTTTTATTATGTATTAAAATATACTGCTGCATAAAAATGTATAAAAATTTGAAATATTACTAATTCATTATTTGGTAATTCATACAAAAGGTTACGAGTTCAGCTTTCCATTTCTTAGTGAAAATTGCAAGGTCAAAGTTGACTCAAACATGGTCACACCTTTGTGGAAACATGTCATAGCTATTGAAAACCCTACGCTGGCTCTTATAGGATTGCCATTTTACGTGTGTTCATTTAATATGTTTGATTTGCAGGTATGATAATTTTAATTTGACTATTTTAAAAAGACAGTTTAGCTCTTAATCCATTGCATTTTTATATATTATAAGTTTTGCATTTTTCGTAAAAATTTTTATCCAAGAAAAATATATTACTTGTCATGGAAAAACTAAACTTCCTACAATTAATTATTTTGTGACAAATAAAATACCATCTGTAAGGAAATAAAATAAAATAGCTTTAGCATGATTCTTTCCTAATTGATTACTTTTAACTCTTACAGTAATTTCGTTAATTAAATTAATGAAGGCTTTTGTTATTAAGTCGATAAATTAATCAAAAGAGCTAACTTAGAATAATTAAACAATTTTTTAAATAAATATAATATAATATAATATAATATGATATGATATATAGTAAAAAATATCGCTTTTAATAATAAATGCTTATTTTTTTTGCATGATATGATGTACAAAATTGATTCTTTAATATGCTAATTTGTCTATTGCGCAGATAATAAAGCTATAGTTTTATTAATGTAAAGATCAATGTCAATGTATTCTGATGTTTTAATTTTAAAATTTCTATAAATACAAGCAATGTTAACGTTATTCTTAATTTATTGAAAGAAAAAACAGGCTTTTATAAATATCATGCACGTTATTAAAAAGAATGAAACTTTAGCAAAATATAAGTATTTACATTAACTTTTGAAGCATTGTACATAAAATTGGTATTTTAGGTCCGATTTGTACTTCGGTACTTGCTCAATGAAAAACAGTTACCTACTCACGAGTCGATGCTCCAGGATGAATCTAAAGAGAAGGATCATCGGTTTAAGATACTTGGGTATTCAAAGAAGCAGTTTCATATGATGGGACCACTTCAGAATGAGTACTACGATGACCTGGCGGACACGGCAGGAATCGAGCGTCTGCCGCCAGTCCTTACAAAACTCCACAACGAAAGTAGCAACCGTTTCCTCGAAGATTTAGTACATTATCGTGACGATCGTTATAAAATCATTGATAATGAAAATTATGTGCAACTCAATAAGTAATGATTCATTGCGTATTGTATTTATACTTGAAAACATGTTCGGTATTTCACTTATTTACAAATCTTAGGCCTTGATAATCAAGGTGAATTTCCGATATGAGATAATTTTATATAAGATTTTTTATTTAGAAGTAAAACAAAAAAATAGCTTGAAATCTATAAGAAGGGTTGATCATGAATAAACTTGAATTTCACAGATTTTCACGATATCCAAAAGAAATTTATAAAAGGTTACAGAAGAACAATATACTAAAAATTGTTAAATTTTATTTAAAAAAAATATATTTTAATTCTTTCACAGAAATAATAAATGTAATAATAATGATAAATATAGAATATTTTTAAAGGTAAAACATCATATTATA
Organism: Platyscapa corneri; assembly: GCA_018907185.1. NCBI lineage: Eukaryota > Metazoa > Arthropoda > Insecta > Hymenoptera > Agaonidae > Platyscapa > Platyscapa corneri. The sequence continues at coordinate 4,779,167 of JACCHW010000011.1, read as the reverse complement.
AACATTAATATTTTAAAATATACTAGATATACATTTACTTTAGTTGATAACACAGAAGATAAAATTGTTAGATGCTCGTAAATATCGCTAAATTACTTTTAAATTTTAAATATGAGTTTATAATTTATAATAAGATATACAACAAATAATAAATTACTACAATTAATTCTACAATTTTTTTTTATTTTTATTTATAATTTAATCAATTTATTACTTTGCAATAATACTTGTATACAAATAAGGAATCGATAATTTTATTTAATTAAAAAATTGAAGCAAAATTATAAGCTTAATAATGATATTGTATGTTTTTATTTAGTTAATTATCAGTTATCAATAGCGAATTAATTAAGTTTTTTTATTCTTTTCCCAAATATATTATTTTTTTATAGGTTAGAAGATAAATAATAGTTAAAATGCAACTTCTAATTAACTCAATATTAAAAAAATATTTTATTTGTGCAATAATATAACTTACTCAAAATAAAAATTTTATGAATTACAAGTTACTAAATAAACAATAATTTTAATAGTATTTTTTTAGTTGTCAATAGTATTATTAAAAATTTAATGTATTCGATATGTATTTCTTGAATTTGTAATATATGTAAATAACAACATTTTTTAAAAGAATTTATTTTTAAAGTATTAATAAATTATTTACATATTATAAAAATAATATATATATTTTTATAAATTATATAAAAATTATATCATTAATTTTGGAGAGATTTTATATTATTGTGCAACTTTATGTATAAGAATTTAGTTTATTAAAATAACAATATTAAAATTAAAAATCATTAATTAGATATTGAATGTTAATTTATTTTTTAAAAGTTATTTTTCATTAATATTATTTACTTACCATAGTAAATTTTTGTGGAAATTTAAAATTAATAAACTTTTTGTCATTAATTCTTGAATTTGCCTCACGACTACTAAATATTAAAATTTATTATAGTAAATTTAATATCAGTTTTAAATAAGAAATTCTAGAATATTTGTATCTAAAGTTTGAAAACAAATAATAAATAAATATAAAATTTTATCGCATCAAATTAGCTATGTAATTATCCTTTAAAATTTTAATAACCTGAAATTTGTGATTTCCTATCTTAAAATTCTAGTATAATAATTTTTTAGGTTTTATTCAACCATTTCTGGAAAAATTTGTGAATTTTTAAATAATTTAAGAATAAAATTTACAGTTACTGATTATTTAATATTTAATTTATTATTTAATTATTTATTTAATATATTCATTCAACTTATTAAATTCTCATTGAATAGTTTTTTATTACAAATCGTATGAAAAAAAATAATAAAATGGATTACAAAATTACATTTTTTATAAATAAGAGTAATAATTAAAAGCAATTAGAAATTCACAGTGTATAATCAAAACGTCAAGAAGAATATAATGATTATTATTAACACTCACTTTTGTTTAAACATTTTTTGTATATTCATGTGATGTCACTATTGCATGAATGAGTAGGAAATAAATACTTTATTTCAAATTAACATTTAATTTTTCTATATATTATATTTTAAAGAAAATATTAATAATTGAATTATGCGTCGGCTTGAGGAAAAGAAAGGAATGATTAAAGATAACGCTTTGGCTTTATTGATGTAATTGCAAGTATTTAATGCCACTACTGGCGCTGTCGTTTGCTAGAATTACTTGACCTGTTCCAATTCGATAATATGAGATAAACACTTCTTACAATCAAACTGCATTTGACCGTCGAAACGTATAGTGTATCATTGTTTAAATGATCACTTATTGTTCATAGTTACCGCAAGAGATGAAGTGTTTTATTTTTCTCTTCAATAAATGCCCAATCAGTCTGGTGATTTTGCCTGGTGATATTTCATAAAGTGTGCTACATTAAAATTTTCTTTAATAATGATAGTTAAAAATTTAAGAATATGTGTGTGTATTTATACGTATTCAGTATCAATTCTTATTTTATACGTCACATAATTTTTTAAATTATAGTACAAGCTTAAAATATTTAGTGAAAGTCATATAGTAGTATCTGAGAAATAACAATTAAGTGAATTTTAATTAATTAAGTCAGTTTCTTAAACTTAATTAAGTTTTTAAGATTTTTTATTAATACTTAAATCTTACGCCTCAATTTCAACTGTAACAGTAAATTAAATTAATTTGCTGAAGAAATCTATAAATAAATCAAACAAATTTCTTCAATTTAAAAACATGTCTGTTGCTGCATAATGATGAAACATGCATTATTTATTTCAATATCAGGAACAGACATTGCATACTTTCACGATAAGCAAATAAATAAATAATGCAGAAATCTTATAATCAGTTAAATTTATATATTATAATTCGGTTTTTACTACAATAGACGAACGATGTAATATTATAACATCTTTAGTATTTAATTTTTGTTTTAATTTGATTTGATCTATAAAAACATTATATAATTTAAACACGAAAATTACGAAATAATATAAATTATAGACAAAATGATAGTTATTATTAATGATCATTATTATAGAAAGTATAAAATTTTAGTGATAAAACGATAAAACACCTAAAATACTTACTTTTCTGAAAATAAAAAATAAAAGAAATTTAACTAAATGTAGGGATTTTTACGAGCTAAAATATTTATCATATTTAATAATTAAGATAAATATATTTCTGTATGCACAAAAATAAAAAATTATTTTATTTTTTAGAAATACATAAATATGTTTAGTATATACACTTATTAAAATAAACTTCACCAAAATGAAGGTATTTTAAATGTATTTTTAAAAGTTGATTCTTAGAATATTCAAATATTCCAAATTTAATAATTTAGAAACAAATTTAACTTTATAATTACTTGACAATTACTATTATTATTATTGTTTGTTGTTATAATAATATTATACCTGATCAATTAATTCATCTTGCTAAAAATTAATTTATTATTTTTTAATATTAATAATATTTTTTTCAGTTACTATTATAATAAAATTTACTTAATTAATAATAAATAATTATATTATATGGGACGACAAAAAGTTCATTAATGAAAATACTGTTTTTCTGTTATATATAATTTTTCAAAAGATTAATTATATATTGTCATTTAATTCCAAGGTTATAAGTAATAATTGTAAATTTATTCTTTGATTTATACAGAAAGATTTACAGCATAATTTTTTTTATCCAAATGCAAATATTTCACGATTATCACGAAAAAATAGTTAAGAATTCTTATTATATAATCTGAGAAGCAGATATAATTATTAAAAATAATTTAAGAAATATTATTTACTTTTTCAAGGAATGGCATAATTGTCATTTTTCGATAAAGATCATTCAGGTTTATTTTAATTATCTCATCTAATCTATGGAACCATTATTTGTAAGTCAGTATAACTCAAAGAAATGCATTCTATATTGATTATGTAATTGATTGATTATTAATTTTAAGGAAATAATTTTAATTCTTAAGAATATATTTGTGCAAAGCATGAACTTGATAAATACCAAAAAATGATTAAATTATATGAAATAAATTATAAAATTAAACGGGTATAATACAATTAAAAATAGTATACGTACAAAGACAATAATAATTTATGATGTACCCTGACGCATATCTATTTAGTGTATCAAATACGTGTTAAGGTATTTGATCACAACCCTTACATTATCTCTTACATATTTTTATTTACTACTTCTTAACTTTTTCCTATATTCATTATAATATTTGAACTTTCGTATACTATATGATTTCTGAGGCAATGTTACACTACATTAAATATGAATAACTTTTTGATTTAATAAAATAAAGTTTTTAGCTTTTTATAAATTCAACAATGTAATTTAAAAAAAATTTTTTTAAATCATGTTCAGAATAGCATTGTTTTAAATATTCACTTAGCATATTATAAATATCGTAAATTATAAGAATATCCGGGTTTCTGTACTTTTTCACACAGTTTTTTGACTTTATTGATATAATGAACTACTTTTTTATATAAAATAGTACAAAAATACTTTTTTAAACAATGTATACAAAAGTACTAGCAATTAAGTTAACGTTATTGGCAAAAAATATTCAAAATTGATAATTCGTGTCTTCTAAAAAAGTTGATAAAAATATTATTAAAAACTTCTATGTACAAATTATGCTAATTTATGCTTATTATATTTGATAATATGATAATATTCACAATTTTCAAAATATTTTTCTTTATTATAACAAAAAAAAATATTTACAAATAGGATTTATTTATAAATCCATTATTTTAACAGTAAGTTATATAAATTAATAATTGTGAATACAGGGAGTTTTTTTTAACTAAATGTATGATAAAGTTAACGATAAATTATTTAATTCAAACACAATAAAATGAATATTATTTTGTAGATCAATACATATTAAAGTTTGTTAAAACATTTAAGAATATAAATACTAAATGATTTTTCATATTTTATTTAATGAGCTCATTTTTAATAAATTTGATGTGATTATCTAAGAGAACATGTTTCATAATCCTTAACGAAAATATTACAACTTTACATTGCCCTAAATAATCTTCTCTGCTATCAAGACTTTTGACATTTAAATTTTATTTCATACAATTTACAGATAATTTTATACTAATCTCATTGTCTATGAATGATATATTTATAGAAAAATATTAAGAAAGTTGGTAATTTTTGTATTTATGAATAATATCTATAAAAAGTTTTATTTAAAAAAAATACTAAAATTAATTATTGATAATAGTATTATTGAAATACAATTTTCTATTAAATTGATAAAAATAAAAAAAACTGTAATACAGAATACAGTTTGAAGAATTGTAGAAATTGGATAAACAAAATTAATTTTAATTTAATGAATCAAAAGGAAATAGAACTATAATTTATTGCTTAATAGAAAGTAGAATATTTCAAAATATATTTTATCTTTAAATAAAAGTATAACTTTAACTAACCTATTTTGATATTTGTTTGATAAAAAAATGGTATACGAATTACTTATTCAAATTTGATATTTTTCGGTTAGCTCGAAGAAAATGTGAATGAATTTTTGAAAGAAAAATAAAATTCTTGATAAGAAAGCAATTAATTAATCTGATAAGTATGACTGCCTTAAGCCCTTGTGATTTCGTTACATAACTTCATTTTTATAGAATTTTTTTATGCTCTCCTCTGTATTACAATATTTTATGAAAAAGTAAAATGAATAAAAATAGGTATAAGAAAGACATGAATATATCTAAGAAAATCATACATAAATGTTGTGAAAAAAGTATTGTATACTTTCTCAGTTTATACGTTCAAAGAATTTTTTTTCCATTTAAGATTTTAATTAATTTTCTGTTTTATCCATTGTTTAAAAATGCAAAATTGGTTTAGCTTTTCTATATAAAAAGTAGAAAACGTTACATGAAAAGATGATTTTTCTAGTAAATCAAATTTTACAGATTATTTTGTTAAAGACAAAAGAAGTTTGATGATATTTTTTTATGTACGCAGAAATTTCAATATTATTTCACAGTTACTCGGCTATAACAAGTAGGCATATTTTTTCACCTAATAATTTCCTTAGTTTATAAATTCACGTATGACAAGTTTTTAAATAAATTTATTAAGATATAACTTTATGGATCAAAATAGCAGTTTTTATTTTATGTATGACATTATTATCATTTAAAACAAAAACAATTTTTTAATTTCTAAATTTGAATTTACCTTCAAAGTATCGAAACAGGTAACATTATTCTTTAATGCCATATAATATTTAATGTAGATTTACTAATATTCTTGTCAATCAGAGATTTGTCCGACAATATCTTTAGATAATTTTCATTCGCTAATTTGAAAATAATTTTTTTGGAGCTCTTTATAGAAGAAAGAAAATATTCATAATCATCTTAACAGAAGCATTTTAAATAATACGAAAATATGTAGGGTATGAATGAATTTGCGAATTAAAAATTAAAACAATAAATAACAATATAATAACAAATATTTTTATTAAAGTAAAAAAAGAAGATAGAAGTTGAGCATTATAAAGACGAAATTTTCTAATTAGTACAAAAATATCTCAAAATTGAAAAACAAGTTTTTGCAGATGACAAAATAAATTTTTTTTTAAATCGATGTTTTATAGATTGGAAATTAATGTGGCTAATAGATAATTACTGGATTATCATATTACTGTTACGTGTTTATAATATGATTTAGCTCTCTGCATTTGTCCAAGATTAAGAGCTAAGCATTTCAATGCGAATTTATTATTTTCATCATTCTCATATTATGATAAATGTACGGGCAATTCCGAATACAGCAATCAAGTCTTATCGAAAAGCGAAAAGGTATAGTACACCCTCTCTTTCCATAATATCGTATTTATACTTTTCTCCTCTATTTATTTTCTTTTATCTTGAACTATGTTATTCTCATTGTGCTAATATAGTTTCTGAGGAAAAGATTGACAATTTGAAAAATAGATACATTTTTTAATGAGTCATCCACTATGTAAATTAAAAGATTATCCACGAGGTTTAGTAAAGATTTTTAAAAAAGATAATTGTCATATATCATTCATTGTTGAAAGATGGATTTTAGTCATAAATTTTGAAATGTTGTTTTCAACTGCTTCCAAAACTTAATGCTTAAAAGATACGGTTTCTACGCTTTTAAAAAAATATTACTTCGAGTCTTCGAAAACTGAAAAAGTCTATTATTACCTATCGTCGAAAGCAATTATAACATCGAAGGAACACGAGTAAGGTTAGACCATCAACGGCATATAAACATTATTTAAATTAATAATTAACAGTCCTTAAAATGACAACGCACTAAAGTAATACATAATCATTGAAATATAGTTATATTCATTCACATAAATTAAAATGCCAATTCTTATTGTCCGTTGAAAAATTGCTTGACATTAAGTTTGCACTAGCCAAAGGAAGTTACGAAGATACCAATAATTATTTACCAAGCATAAATCGTAATCATTCACGACTCGCTTTTACTAGTTTCCCTTATCTCAGATTTTCTTTTACACGTTTTGGTATGTGCGTCTCACAGGCAATGGTAATTTATGTAACTGTATTACGTTGAGATGGACAGATAGAGAAACCGATTGGGATTGAGAGAGGGAGGGAGGGCGAGAGAGAAATAGAATTCGAGTACGACGATATGCATTATGCATACCATTAGCGATTACTATTCATTATTATAAAACTTACTCATGGTTTACTCAGACGTGTAAACAGCTTTAACCAGTCGCTGTTAGTACCTCTGACCATGGCATGGACCATGTTTATCGCGAGATAATAAGGTCATAAAAAAGACGAATGCTCACACGTGTACAAGCTTCTTCCTTACTACGTCCTACGATAATGCATATAGATTGTAAATAAATCTCAAGCCCTTTGAATGCGTAGTAATTTTCATTTTAAACAAGTTAATTTTATTTAGTGTTTTACTTTTGGAAGTATGCATACACCAGTTGTTCCTTGTACTGCTGCGCGACACGTGTATCGTATAATAAACAAGATCGAACGTTTTCTCCCAATAGTTATGGTCGTAAATAACATATATCGGTTATTGATAAAAATTTCTATTATTTAGTTTTGAAATTTCAGTCAAACTGTAAAAATAAGCAATTGTCGGTAAAAAAATTTTTATAATCTGCAATTTAAAATTTATGTCAATATAAAATTTTTTATATATATTATATATATATATATATATATATAATTAAATTATCAGTTGTTTTTATCACATTAATTTTCACTACATCTTACATCCATTATACATATATTAATATAATTTGATATTTCATAAAATTAATGGAATATGTTATATAAATGAATTTATCAAATAATATATAAAAAAAAATTTTTAACTGAAAAATATGTTTTTAAAAACATATAAAAATTCAATATATTAAATGTAATTATTTTAACGCATTCTTTAAAAACATGTTTAACAGTAAAAGAATAATTTATTAAATATTTTAAATTTTAATAATGTTTGAAGCATTTTCATTAAGAAAAAATTAGTAAAAATAGACAGTTCAAAAGTTGATCATTGCTCGACGAAACCAAAAAGTAAAAAGCACAAGTACCTTAAAATTTTTGGAATATCTGTATAAAAAGATAAAAACATTTTCGTTAGAAGGATACGATAGAAAAGTTTATTTATTTAATTTTTTACTAGTAGATAACTTTTTAATAATTAATATTATTTTAAAAAATCGATTACATATATGTAGTTTTCTTTTTTTAATATCTATGACATTATGATGATAATTTTTTAAATGATATTATTATAAAAGATAAATATTTTTCCGCGTATAAATTTAATATTCTATTAGCATAAACTAATTTATTATTATAAAATAAAATTATAAAAAAATGTAATAAAAATATAAAAAATTAATTCATCTATGATTTTAATTTAGTATTAAAATAAAGGATTTCTATTAGAAAATAACCAAGTAATTTTTAAATTGTCATAAAAATAAAATTTGGAAATGTAATTAAGTCAATTATTAATTCAGAACATATCTTAAATTTAAAAAATTAAAAATTTCTTTTATATTTTGTTAAAATGTTTATTTATGTAATTTCATAAGAACTAACTTTATGGAATTTTTTGATTCATTAACCGATATATGTTTATACTGATACGCGCGTACAGGTGCATATTATAAATAATACGCATTTATAAAAACCCATAATACGCATTTATACATTTATACACGGATACAATGAATTAAAAAATGTTTATAATATGTTTTTTTTTAAATTAGTGAATTAAGATTCAGTTTACGTTAATATCTTCAGATTTCGCACTCAATAATGAATTTAGATTGATATACATTATGAAAGCAAAAAATATTTGAATAAAAAAAATTATTTAAAATTGTTTTTAAAGATAAAAAATTTCTACACTTTACATAAATTAAAAAAACTCATAATTATTTTCATTATTATCTTAATATACAATCTATTCCTCTACAATAAATTATATCGGATGGATATTTAACTTAAAATTCAACATTAAAATATTTATAAACCCATACGTATTATTAATTATTTTGCAATTAAATGTTTATATTTGTTAATATACTCTAATATTTTTGTAAGATTTTGTGTAACTTATATTTGTTTTTCATTATTTTTCCCGCAAACTTCAGAATAATAAAGTTCGTTAAATGTAGAATGATAATGAACAAACAGTAGTAATAATTCAATTTCTATGATTGATAAACAAAAAAATATTCAGATAAAAGTGTATTATTCCAAACTAAATAAGTGAAAAATTTCATCAATGTAAGACGGATAATTTAATTGCTTTATAGCTACTATTTTTTTCACGAACTATTTACTCAGAACAAATAGAAATCAATTCCTTTAGAAATAAAGCGGTTTATGATTGTAACAAGTTTAATATAAATGATAGAAAATAATTATATTCTTTACTTATTGTAAAAGCATTAGATTCACTTATAAGTTAAATTTTAATGTTAAAAATATTATAAATTTATATGATAATGAAGTCTATTTTATAATAATAAGGTTTTTATTTATGAATTGAAATTTTTAATTTTTACTCAACATGAAATACATAAATAAATAACTGATAACTAAGATTAATATTAAAATTATAAACGCAATATATAAAATTCTCTTCTTTCTTATAAGTATTTACCATAGAAAAGGGTAAGAGTATAATAATTATAAAAACGGTTTAATCAAACACTTACTTCATACATTTAGTAAAAAAAATGTCATTATTTAAGTTCTCAATTTGTAACAGTATTTCAATGATTGCGAACATTAAAACGATACACGTAATAAATTTTGTTGATTTTAAATTGGTCAATACACTGTTTGAAATTCTTAATAGAAATTTAATAATCTAAACGATTATAACTTTACTGAACTCAAAGAAAAAACATTTTTCAAATACCAAACCATTATCTACGCATATCCAATTATACCGGTTGAATTTAAATTTCGTTTCCACTTGTCGTTATGTTTTCTCATTGTGGTATCGCACGTATTCGTAAAAAGTACGGAAGTGTAGGAGTGGCGCATAGAATTACGATGTGGCCCTAGGGCTTAATCTCGATTTAGATCAAGAGAGATTTCAAGAGAAGCTCTCAAGAGAAAGACTTTCCGACTCATTGATTTCAGTTTATGTATTTCATACACATATGTGTTATAGGAAAGAGGATTGCGATATCATGAATAAAAGGCAGCACACGACAGCACGTCATAGCTGGCGTCACTCACTCAATAGAGTCGCGTATAGTTTACGGAACGCGCGCAACGGGTAGGAAAAACAAGGCTCCCACATAATTTCATTCGGCTTTCGGGATTCGAACGCACGAGCGCACGCCGCACTTGCTCCTACCGATGCGCCGACGGCGACGCGAGTGCCGATCTTGTACTTCACCGGTGTCTCTCCGTCGTTTTACAAGTCTCGTGTTCTCCTCAATAGGATTCCCCGCATTTGTCTGTGCAAACACGCGTGTGTTCTCTGAAAGAGAGATAGTTATTTATCCTCCAGCGTAAGAGTAGATCGCTCAACGTTTTTTTATTCACTGAAATCGTGAGGTTATCGCCACTTCGTTCCGTCCACCGGGTCATTGAGAAAGAGCGTCAGAGGGGGGACAGTAAGTTTCTGCATCTGCAGTTTGTTTTTTTGTCATTCATATTCTTTCGCCAGTCGCATTGAAACAATGCTGCGTCAGTGTTGCAAGCAAAAAATTTAGACGACCGACGAATTAATTCGCTTTGCCACGGCTCGTTGTTCTGACAGCCGCATAAGCTCCTTCGAGGAGGAATTTGAGAGATTCATGCGCAAATTTTAAATTGGCAACGAACTCATTCAAGCGCACGATTTGTTCGAATGATAAGAAGAGTATGCGCGTAAACAAACATTTCGTTCAAAGTTGAATTCAACTGCCTTTTTGAGAAATTTTGATGTACAATTGTCACCGAGAATTAAAAACCTGGTTTTCAATCCTAATACTAGTACAACAATTTATAACTTTACTTTTCGATTACATAACATTAATTCAAAATGTTTTATCAATAGTTATAACAATTATTACATAATAAAATAATAGAATTTTAAATTATGGAAATGAATATGGAGCAAATTGAAATTTGGAACATTAAAATGAATAATTTGCCTAGTCTTGCATAGATTCAAGGTTATCAAAATATTCGCATTTACGGAAATAATAAATTTTCTTATTAAAAACAATTCTAATCCACGAGCTCTGCATAAAGATATTATATAAGAATAAAAAAATTTTATATTATTGAAAGGAGCAAGAAATAATAAAATGCATATCAATTTTTGGAAGATCACACATTAGTGTAATTTTATTTCATCTATAGAATTTGTTTTATCACAATATTATTTTCTAGCTACAACTTCTTCTGTCAAGAATTCCAATAATTAATAGTTTTAATTAGAGTTTTTTATTAAATCTTTAAGTGTTTATTAAAAACAACAAAAAATACAATAGATTCTTGTTTAAAATTAGAATTGGTTCTTAGTTATGTCCTTATTTAATAGAATATAAACTTTGATTTCGATGTTTCCTTGACTATTAATGATTTTTTATAAAATTCCTCACGACATACCAAAATATTAAATAATTCATTATAGTATTTCATATTTTGTGATAATTAAATTTTTTAATTGTGAAATTAGATAAAAATGATTTAATATTAATAATAAAATTGAAACGAGACATTTTGGAAAAACTGAAAAAATTTACATTCAATATAACACTGTGCATTAAAATATGATATAATAAAATCAATGATGTACTAAGGAAGATCTTTAAATAAAAAAAGTTTATATTTTCAATAATTAAATTAATTAATAATATTACGTTATTCTTATGCGTGTTGAATCGATTTTTTTGTTATTTGAAAAATGTGTACATATCATAATGTCAATGACCTGATTTTTCCGGCCAAAGATGTGATATGACGTCTAAATGTGCTTTTTATTTCCATATACGTGACATGTTTAGCTTATTTTTGACGCAATCTTCTCATTTTTAGTTTTAAACGAATCTCATATGTTTTTATGAATTCATAAAGTGGTATCAGAATATAAAAGAAATATTATCAAGAATAATTTAAATATAAAAAAAATTTGGACTTGAATTGTCTTAAGCACGAGAAGAACCTGTGTAGAATATTTATTATAATCATATTGAATCGCTTAAAAGAACGCCTGACTACGAATTCATAAAAATAGTAAGATTGTTAAAATAATAAATAGATTTAGAAGATCGATTCCTTTCTCCAAAAATGTTTATCCTTTGAGAATAATTATCATAATAAAATTTTACCATGGTAAATGCAGATATTTTGACTTTTGATTTATAAAACTTATATCAAAATTATGTTATACTCTACTTTCACAGATTATGACTACAAATATTCTACAATTAGAATATAAATATAGCAATTTTTATAAGTTTTCACGTGTGAACTAAAATTATATTTTTAATAGTTAAAAAAATATTTTATGATGTATAAATTTTCATTACACTATTATTATTAACATATGTGATTAGACACATAATTTATGAAGAATCGCACTAAGTCGTCAAACTTTAGTAATTAAAGTATTTAAAGTATTTAAAATTTAAGTCATAATATGTGAAAAAACTTATAATATTTATATTTTTAATACAAATCTATATATAAATATTTTTTCTATCTCAATATATTTTTAATGAAAAAGATAAGTGTTTTTGTAATATCTAAATTGTAATAATAATTTAACTGGATCAAGGTAAAAAACTGCTAATGTTATAAATTATTACAAAATAATAGTATATGAAACGTCTTAATAGGTATCTTGCAGCTACTAACATATCAGCAAACTTATAATTATAATTCATTTATCCGAGCAGTAAGATATACTTTTAATTGCACGTTTTGGTCTATAGATTGAGTAAGATAAAGTATTTTAAAACTTAATAAAGATCAGTAAAGAACTGATTTAAAATACACGAATATGATTGCTTGACCGAGATATTGCTTGGGAAAAGATATTTTTTTATAAAAACTAAATATTTATTTAAGATAATCGTTTTTACGAGAAAAATCTTATATGTTAAAGAGGTAACCTAGTGAGGCGGCTGTTTATTCAAGCTTAACATTAAAACAATAAAAACCAGTAGCTTTCAAAATTACGAGTTGAATGCAACAATTTATAAAAATATATGATAACAATAAAATAAGAACTTATAAGTAAGAATGATGATAAGGTTCTTGGAATACTTTAATAAACAAATATTTGCTATATAAATCTTTAACTAGAATATTTTAGTTGGTAAAAGAAAAATAGAATTCCTTTCCAATATTTACTTTTCGCAATATTTTTCTAATATAATAATTAATATGAAAAATTGTGGTAATAAGGATATACGAGTAAATTTTTTAAAAAGTTTTATTTAAATTTTAGCTTTAGATATTTGATTGATTTTTATGTATATATTAAATTGATATTCAATGAATTAAACAAAAAAGAATGATAAAATAACTAATTTAATAATTTAAAATATTTTAAATATATTTTTAACTTTTCATTAATTAACTATAACCTTGCAATTATGATAATGTGCAATCATAAAAATTTAGAAATTCTGGACACTAAAATCGAACCAGATCATTAGTAAGTATGATTCATAAGTATAATGTTTACGTAATAAATTAAAAAATATCGAACTCTTCTAACGTTAACACACAATAAAGCTATCAATTTTTCTCGACTAAAAATTTTCCTTGATTTTATTTTTTATTATTTCCCTTCATTTATTCGTGTAAAAAATTTAAATAATTTTTAATCAATTCATGGTGAAGTTCTGACTATTGTTGAAAACTATGAAAAAAGATAAATAAAAGCAAGTAAGAGAGTTGCAACACGTATAATTAATTCCCTAATATATAATATCCTTAAATAAACACTAAAGCTTTGCAAAGCTCGTACGTATATTGTCAATGGTTCCACCAACGAGAATAATCGTACAGCAATTTTCGTTCGCATTGATAAATCTTTTCGTTACATGTTCCTTTCGATCGACAATGCGTTAACCGCATATTTTAAATTTAAATGAAAAATCAAAAGAAACAAGGTAACGTCACGTACCGCACGAGCTCGGTAGCTCCAAGTTAGAACAAAGCCGCGTCTCTTGCAGGTGCGACTTGAGCGACGCACGTATAGGTTAAGCTGGGGGAGCATTAGCTGCGTCAGACTCAGCTGATCGATGTTGGTTCCCGCATAAGACAATGGCCGCGTTAAGTCCCGGCGATCGTCTTCGTCGGCTGCTAACTTCGTGAATCCACGTTAGTCGTGCTTTCACTCTTGCAACTGATGTAGCGACACGTTTGTTCCAGGGTAAAAGGCCAGGCGCCCGGTCGTTCAGCTTTAAGGACATCGCGACGCTTGGACGTATTGCGCTGTCAATATGCATGACATCGAGGCCTTCGGCAAGTACCAGCTGACTATTTATGCGCTCATCACCTTGCCGCTGATACTCTCCGCGGGTTTCACTCTAGATTACGTCTTCACCGCTGGCGAAGTTAAGTACAGGTATGTGATATTTGCGTTGTCAAGTTTTCTTTTCTTACCACCGCACATAAATATTTATTGACGACCATTGTTTTCATAGCTTTTCAATCCGTTCAAGCAATTGTTTTCTTTATTACCGGTACATCTTGACGGTGAGAAAATTTAATTATAGAAATTACGCCAGCAATATATTTGCTCATAATTAGCTGTGACTTTTATTACGTATAATCTTTCTTCCAAAAAATTTCGATTTACTGTACATTTATAAATTAATTCTATCATTGCAGTTGCAATTGTAGAAAATTTTATAAAATTTAAAAAATATTTTAAAGTAAATATTAAAGAATGAAGTGCCTGTTTTTTAGAAAGTTTTACACATTTTTACTTAACTAATAATCAGTTCAATGAGGTTGAATAATTTATGACAGTATTTTAATTAATTTTTAAAAATTATTTTAAAATACTAATATTTTGAGTGATAATTTAATGTATACAATACATTAATAAGAAATTAAATTCTTACCTATGTTTCTTTGTGTTTACTTCGCGTTTCGATTTCAATTACGAATTTTTATCTTTTAACGGTCGTATTTATAACTATTGAGAAACAAATTTTGTAATTACTGAAAATATATTATTTATCACTGTTCTTTTTAACTATAAATATTCATTTATAAGTACTGTTAAACTATTAATCTAAAATAAACACTATGAATAGAAAAATTAATCAAAATATTGTTATGAAAGAAATTCGTTTAATCATTAAGACAATTAATAACATGATTAATTTTACTGTATAATATATTTTATCAAACATCAATATTTCAGTTATTTAGACTTCAATTAGTTAGTATAATTGAATCAATAAGAAAAAAATTACAAAAAATTTTATTGAAAATTTCTATTAAAAACTTTGATCGCTATCTTTCCGTATTTAGATATAGATTTTTCAATCTTCAGATAGTTTTTGCCGAATAGACAAAAATCATTAATTGAAAATTATTAGAATGAGAAATGAAACCAAGCATGTAATTACTTACGTCAGGCATTCAATGTGTACATTCAGGTGCCTCGTCCCAGAATGCGAGAACGTGAACAGCACCACGATTTCAGGACTACCATGGTTGAACAATTCACTTTCCGAAAAAAATTGCATGCGCTTCGCCGCGCGCAGCCCGCAAATATCCAATGATTGTTCGGATCCGAATTTCTTCGATAAAAACAAAACCATACCTTGTAATGCATGGATTTACGATCCGGAAGAAATAACGATACATAATGAGGTACGAGAAAAATGATTGCCCAGCGGAGAGAGCTTTAAATTTTTTTAAATTATTTACAACTTATCTAATGGACTTAATATTATAAAAATTGAGCTGTTTTCATTTACAGCTGTTTCCTGATAAAATAAAAAAAATATTGAATTGTAGATATTACATTGTTTATATAAATTCTTTAATATATAAATGAAATAATAATGATCTTAATGTCCTTATTATTTTACGTATATATTAGATATATTAACTAAAAAAAATTAAATTTAAAAATATGCTCGAATATATTTTTTAATTGTGTGCATTCAAAATAAAGATTTTTATAATATAATTCAATACTTTTAGTGGGGAATAACTTGCGATACCAATCGCTGGAAACTTACGCTCGTCGGAACAATAAACAATATAGGACAACTTGTTGGACTAACTTTTGCCTCAACCTTATCTGACAAGTAATAAAAATTGATAAAAATTGCATTAGTTGAATTTTATTGTAAAAAATTAACAGAGTAAAGGTTTATACGTAATATTTAAAAAAATGTGGAAATCCCTATTTTTTCTAGATATGGTAGAAGAACGGTACTTACATCCATCACTTTCCTTGCCGGCCTTAGTGGTCTCATACACTCGTTCTCTGTCAACTACTGGATGTTTATCACGTTTGAATTCATTGATGCTTGTTTTGCCGCTGGAATTTATAGCTCAGGCTTTATTTACGGTAACATTCTTTTTATGTCTTCAATACAATAATAAAATTTTGATAATTATCTGCTGTGAAATAAACAAAAATATACAGAGGGAGGGAATCATTTAAAAAAAAATCACTTAAGGGTTTTAACGACAATTAATTATTAAAAGCAATTTTTTATAAATTATACTGGACCTTATATTGGTACTTCTTTTCATATTTCGTATACATTTAAACGTGGGTACTTTTTTAAAAATCCTGTAATACGAGCTTTCAAAAGTATTTTAATAAGTCTATTCGTTTGCAAAATAGAAATAATAAGATCAAAAATAACTTTTCTTGATTTAAAACAGCTATGGAGATGACGGGCATAAAAAAAAGAATTTTAGGTAGTACAGTGATATCCTGTATATATGCGGTTGGCGAAATGTGGCTTGGATTGGCAGCAATGTGGGTGAAAAATTGGAGAACGCTAATGAGGGTTATTTATGGACCTGGTTTACTTGTAATACTTCTTATGTTCATATTGCCAGAATCCGTCAGGTATTCGTCATGTTTATTATTTCTTTTTTGTTTAGTTACAAATGATCTGACTTGAAAAATTAAAATATTTAGTACGTATAATTGATTTTTTAAACTTTTGAATCAATTTTTCTAAAAAATTTAAAAACGTTGTTCGATTTTTTTCAATGTATTAACCTTAAACGTATTAAAAAAATTAAACGCTTCCTTTTAATTAAGTAAACCTAATTTTAATAATTAGTATTTTCTATGGCCAATAATTAAAATTATTAACTCTAGTAAATCTAGAAATTACATTTAGAAAATTAAGTTGTAGCGTAAAAAATATTTTTAATAATATATCGATTCAATTGCTTTTATACATATATTTTGTCAATATTTAAAAATTAATAACAGTATTTTCTGTTGTATTTTTTATATTACAAAGAATTATGAAATGCTTCTTTTTAATTTCTTACGTAATGTTTGAATGAAAATGAATAATTTTAGGTGGCTTTTAGCCAATGACAAGCGTGACCTGGCTGAAAAAGTTTATCGAAAGATGGCTCGCGTGAACAATCTTAGCGTTACCGAGGAAACTTTCTTAGAATTGAAGAACGTAAATAATGAAAAGCCAAGTGTGGTAAGCTTCGTAATCTACTGAATATTTATCAAATGTAAATAGTATATTTTAAGTTGTTTTGTAAGAAACTTTAAAAATCTAATATGCTCTCTATATCCGTATTCGCACTTTTAAATACAATATAAATTTATTAAGATTTGCTATTTATTCGAAGTAATTAAAAAAAAATTTATTTTACAAAAATTTATGCCTGCATAGGTATCACTTCCTAGATATTTAAGTTTCTGTTTTTACTTTTTTATACCAATACTTGTTACTTAAATGTTTTATTTTCAGTATTTCTACATATAACGAGGAAATAAAAATTAATAAATAAATATACGTACACATATCTTACAAATTTCGTTAATAGTTCAACTCTTGCATCCACTTTATGCGTGTGCTATGTAATTTTAATATTTCATTAATATTTCAATAGCATAAAAATTTAAATTATTTTCAAATATTAATATATATTATTAAAAAAGTAAGTCATATATATTTTTATGATGAAAAGAATATGCAATAAAAAAATATAAACCTATTTAAATATTCTTGAACAATTACGTTTACTATATATAACGTCCATATAATTTAAAATTTTATCGATTCCTATTTTCAAGATATTCCAAACTTTCAGATTTTGTGTAGTTGAATCATATAAAAAAGCTCGATTAATCGTAAATTTTTTCTTATTTTATAACAAATAAATAAATAAAAGTTAATTTGAATTATTCATAGAAAGAGGAAAGTAAGACGACCAAGGATGAGCCCCGCATAGCTCAGATTCGTAACAGTCCCAAGATTCTTTTACGTTTGCTGATCTGCTCCTTTTGTTGGCTGACCAATACGTTCGTTTACTACGGGCTCTCGCTAAATTCAACGGAATTTGCGGGAAATAAGTATATCAACTTTATTCTCGTTACTGCTATAGAAATTCCCGGAAACATTCTTGTCTTCCCTTTGCTCAACACAATCGGCCGTAAAGCTACACTCTGCAGCTCTTTCATTTTCAGCGGAATCTTCTGCTTGGCTATTCAATTTATACCCAAAGTCGAATATGGTTGGTATTACTAAAAGAATTCATATTAAACCCTTAATTCTTAGTTTTATCACATGTACGTTTCTTCAATATAATCCACTACTTGCACTACTTTTGAAAGAGAAATATTAAAATCATCGAATTCCATAAAAAGAAGCTTATTATTTTCATATTCAAACATGTATCAAATGTTGTTGAAAGTATTTATACTTTCTAATTTATTTAACTTTAATAATTTTCTTTTTTTTGATAAGTATAAATAATAAGTAAAAACAAGTTTAAAAACTTTTTACTTTAAACTGAAACAAATGAATAAAAACGTAATTAGGAAAAAATAATGATAGAATTAAAAAAAAAATCATATTCATCATTGTAATATTATTAATTTAATGTAAAATTGATAAGAAATTCATTAAAATTTAAGCTAAAATTCTATAGAGTACAAAAAAATATTCATTGCAGTAAAAATAAAAATAAAATAAAATTGATGTATTCCCAATTTTGAATTAAGTGTAATATAGATTTTATATATTTTATAAAAATATATTATATTAATAAAAGTCTTTGAACAAAATCAGTATTAATAAATACTTAGGAAATATTTAAATTAATAATTTTTTCAGGCGTATGGGCAAATATTGCTCTTATATTATACGTCTGCGGTAAAGGCTGTATAACCATGGCTTTTTCTACTTCGTACGTATACACAACAGAATTTTTCCCAACAACACTTAGGCATTCACTGTTGGGTATTTGCAGCATGACCGGACGTATTGGTTCAATTTTAGCCCCACAAACGCCTTTGCTAGTATGTAAAATTAATTTACAAAAAAAAAAAAAAAATTATATCGTTCATTTTTCAAATAGCCAATATGATTTTTAAATTGCTATAACAAATAATTGATTTGGTAATTACTTGTGTCATAATAATTATTTTGATAAAAATCTAGAAGTCCTTTGAAAAAATATGTAAATAGAATTAAAAATTTAATCGATTAAAAACGAATTAAAACGCAAGTTGTATAAATTCCATTTTTTCATTGACAGGCAAGATACATCTATGAGGGACTACCACTCTTGCTTTTCGGCAGCATGAGCCTGACCGCGGGAATCCTATCGCTAACCTTCCCGGAAACCCTTGGAACAAAACTACCGGATACTTTATTGGAAGCTGAACAAATTGGTCGAAAAAAAATGAAAAAATCAGCGAACGGATCCACAGCTTTACCTGCTTAATTTATTTATCTACACGCTAAAACAACGAAAAGAATTCATGCCCTTGTTTGTGCGTATTAGCGTCCTACAATAAAGTTACTTTTTCATATTAAGTGCGCAGTGGAATCGCAATTACGCGTAGTCATTTTATATAGAAAGAGCAAGATAAAGTAAATCCAGAGCATTTGTGACAGTTTTTTTATCAGCTGTAACTAAAAAACACGACAATGCAAAGCAGTACATCGCGTGTTGTCTCCTACTGACGATTTTCTAACGCACATTTAAGTGTACTTATGTCTGATAAGTGATTATTACGTTATGCGAAGAATTTCATTAATCGACTAATAATCTATCTAAATGCAGCTTATTCATCGAGTAAATTAATAATTAATAACGTTTGAAACGAATAATTTCCGTTTACTTTAAAATACGAACTTAGGAAGTCAGTCGCACTCATTTTACGTAAGTTATCTTTTATAAAATAAGATTTTTTTAAGATTTAACTATTAAAAAATTAGACCTATCAATATTTATAATTTATTTGGATGATTTTATCACTAAATTCATTATTTTATTAATTATAAAATTACTTTTTTTAATTTTCATGCTACCTTGTTGCATTTATATAACAAATATTTGGTTAATATATTGGCATCTTCATAATTATGAGACACCAAATTTTGAATATAAACATCTGCATAAATACATACATTACAATACATAGTCCAATGTCAAAAGTAAAAAAACGAACAAAACTAAAAGTATCGAAGGGATCGGTACAGTATTAATAACATAAGTACAACTATAATGATGGCATCAAATGGGATGAAAAGTGGTGAAAAGAATTAGAAAATCGATTAAACAATTGAAAGTATTCACCTATTGAGCGAAAATTAAAGAATGACTTTATTAAGCAGAATTTTTTACGATAATCTAAGCATTTTTTAGTACACGTCATGTTAGCGTTAAATTAATACGCTGAGCTACGAAATATATCATAACCACATTACAAAAGCCAAATGATATATCGAGTCGTACACGTATAAAGAAAATATAGCTCCAAAAGTGAGATCTGTAGTTAATTATTTGCCATGTTCACACTGACCAGAGAAACAAAATAGTAGAAACGAAGTATATTAAAATTAGAAGGAAACCAACGTTTTACATTGAGTCTATAAAATACAAAGTATTATTGTGTAATTATAAATTTATTTAATTTACTGTAGTAATATTAAAAAAAAAATTATTTTAACTTAAAATCATTCTTGTATCTCAACTTTTAATATTTTGGAAGATAAGCAAGAAAAATAATTTAGACGGTTTGATACTTTTCTATTTTTTAACTCCACTGCGTGTGTTCTATTCAATAGAATTTTATCATTACTAATACTTTAGCAGGATCAATTTAAGATTTTTAGATAATTTAAGTATTCGATTTTGATGGCAAATATCCATCTAATAAAATACGAATATATAATTTTTTTTAGAAATTTCATTTGTATTTAAGTCTAAAGATATTAGATCTTTTATAGTGTACGTTAAGATATAATTGAACCAATCAAAAAACAGTAGATTATATTTTAATTTATTATTTAATCTAGTATTAATTATAAATTTCTTTTTAGATAATTATTTAATGAATAAAATATGTTAAACAAATAAATAAAATATTTTGATCTCTATTTAACTCCAAAAAAGATAATAAACTTCATATTTCCATAACGCAATAGCTGTGATGCAGAATCTTAGATCTGCGTTATATTATATATTTAAATTTTTTTTCATTTGCAGTAGCAATAAAAATTATATTTATACGCTTTATATTTTTCTCAAAACTACTCAGATATTAATCAATTTTCACAAAATTCGTAGTTCATTTTCTTATTTCGCTTTAAATAAATCAAATATAATTCACAATAATTCACAATTACATTTGATTTATTTTCTAAATGTTACCGATTATTATGTTATTCATTAAACTATTTAAACACATAATTGATTTAATCAATTATTATTGAAGCTTATCAATTATTATCTAAAAATCATGAATATAAATATGCATCGAATTAAATTTTAGTAGTTAATTATTAATTAAACAAAAATTATATTTTAATGGTTGTAAATAAAGTAATTTTTGTTTAATAATCAGATTTTATATTAATTATTTAATATATCAGGGTATACGTAAAATATCGTATAATTAGCTAATTTTTATCTATTTACTTAAAAAAGTAGTTCATACACTAATATTTTAACTATTTACCTACTTTAATTATGTACGTATAAAAAGCTTTCAAGATACATGATTCTGTGAAAACTTATTAATATGTATCAGTAGTGATAGTATTTTATTCAACAATATTTATATTATTATATTTTTAATATTTATCATATATGATATAATAACTTATAAACTTTTGTATTAAAACAATTAGTTTTTTCTGTCATATCATGGAATACGATTTATGTCCTAAAATATTGAAATATTGATATAGTAATATTTGGATGAATAAAAAGAATATTTATTAAAATTGTTATTTGGCTAAAATATTAAAAATTTTGTTTAATTTTTCATTTAAATATTTTAAGTAAATTAAAAAATTAATTTTGACGTAAATAAATGTATCATTTCATAAAGTATAATTTAATGGAAGTTGTCACTTAACAATACATAAAAACGATAAAATATGAAGTTTATTATATTTTACATGATTTTAACAGACTTTTTGATATAATATTAAGTTACATATATGTCGAAAATAAATTTTACATTTTTTGGAACCAATTTTTTGGCAAGTTTCATAATTTGCGTGTACAAATATTTGAAATTTTTTATTTGAAAAAATATTATTAAGAAATTATTGTTAAATATAATTATATATTTTTTATGAAAATCATTTATTATTTTAGATTCTACTAGTATTTAATAAATACTAAAATATAAAAATTTTCATTTTTATTTAATTTATATGAAAATTATTAAATGATTCTGATATATTTATCACAAAATATTAGATTTCAAATATTTTGATTATTGCAAACATTTGGATATTAAATGTTGAAATGTGTTGTTTCTGAAAAAAGTAATAACAGTTTTAGGAAAATTTTATGTATATATATATTTGTGTATATAATAGTTAATTATATAAATAATTAAATAATAATTTTTTTAAAAATAATATTTGTTTTATACATAAATTTATTTTGAAATACATATATAAATTTAAATAATTCTTTGAATTTTTTAATTTTTATTATTTTCATATTAAAATATATTTAACTATTAGTCCTATACGTGTTAAAGTCAAAAAACCATTAATTTAAAAAATTTACATTTTAAACACTTTTATATACTACATATTGTTGAATTTGTCTATATATCTATAAATTTTTATGGTGATTTTCTAACTGAAAATTATTAAGTATCATTAAAATAAACTTTTATTTTGTATAATTTTCTTGTAGATGAACTCTAATTTTAACATCATTTTCTTAATTAAATAAAATTCTTGGTTAGTTAAGACACATCATCTAAAAAACTATATTAAATGATCTTGTTATACTTAGTATTATTTTACAGTAGTAATGCTACTGATGAAATTCTGTTATTATAATAAAAAAATTTAACAAATTCAAACAAATCGTTGGAAAATATTTTAAACTCATAAATAAAATATATAAAAAAATATTGATGGAAATTAACATTTTGTAAAAATTATTCTAATATTATATGTATAAAACTTATACTTACACTAAGAATAGTTTTAATTTAATATTATTTCATGATAATGTATATTTATGACTGTTTTTTAGAAATAGTGTTGTTTTCATGTATCATAATATATATATATTTTTCTATTTTTGATTCAAATGTTACAAAAACTTTTTTTTAATTAAATAAAAATTAATTTTTCATAAATTGAATATATTTTTATCATTTTTAAATTTCTTTTCATTAAATTAATTTAATTGTCCGAATTATAAAATTATTTACAATGAAATAGAGAAACTGTAATGCAAAGTGCCACTCTTATACGATTTGGTATCCAATATATCAATTTATACTGATAATAATAATAATAATATAATTATAATGTGCCTAAGTAATACATTTTAAGATATTTTTAAATTTTTATATAGAATAAAATTGTTGAGAAAATAGAATTTGACCGTGATATCAAAATAGATCGATAGATCGTGAGAGCTTTAAATATTATATATAATAATAATAATAATAAATAATAATAATAATAATAAATAATATAATAATAATACTAAATAAATATATAATAATAACATTAATTAAAAAAAAAAAAATATATATATAAATAATTATAAGTATAAATATAATTTCACTTATCAAAAAAATATCTTTTTTGTGTGATAAGGTAAATCAGTGCTATTAAGTAATTTTTTAACAAGATTTGCATTAATACTATAAAGATAATAATACAAAGAAATGAACAAGGATATTGCATAATTAATAACTTTATTTTCTATATAATACATCATAGAATGTTTATCCTTCAAATTTGTGTAAGATTAAAATTTCTTAATCTTTTTATTAATACTATATTATTAAATGAAATGGTAACGAAATATATTAATAAACATTTTTTTAAATCTTATAATAAATAATATAAAAGAATACTTTAATCTGTTTAAAATTTTTTCAAGATTCATTGCTAATATAAAATTCGCGCGCAATTCTTATTTGTTACGTTAAACCAATCATTAGTTATCTGCGCTTACATGAGAAAATTGAAATTTAGTACGAGTCTTGATATGAACGCTCTATTTATAGAAAATTTAATAAGTATAAGATAATATTGTAAGATATTTTGTTTAAAAATAATTTAAAATATTCTCAAGTATGCTATTAAAATTTTCATTTTTTGTACATTTTAGAAGTATTCAATTTTAGTAAAATCAAGAAAGAAAATATTTTTGTAAATCCTTAACCTTAAAAATTATATTTATATTTTTTTATTGCAAAGGTTAAAAATGAGTAAATACTTAGATCTTGCAAAAGTCGGCACGAGATATTCAAAACGCATGAATCATTTAAGTAATAAAATATTTGGAGAAGTAGCAAGATATACCGATAAAAAATCAATGAAAGTTGTTAAACTTTTTAGTGAAAAACCAATTAATAAAAGACCAGAAATTGTAGAATATTATCCAAGGCTTGAACAAACCCATAATTTGATGTATCACCTACGGCAATATGGGCTTTTTAATGATGAACATGAAGAGTTTAAAGAACAAAATAGATTATTAAAGGCTACAAAAGGAAAAGGTCGAGAGAGAAAAAATGAAACTAAAGTTGTTTCAACTTTAAAATAGTAAAATACAAATTTTTATATATTTTGTTATTTATAAAAAACAAAATTTTAATATTTAAAAACAATTTGAAAATTTGTTAAGCATTAAAAAAAGTAAAATAAACAAAAAATTAAAAATAGTTTTTTTAATTTATGGCACCAAATTATTTATAAACATATATTTCAAATTGGAATGAGTATGTACAATGTTATTAAAATAATATCACATGGTTGCTAATGTCTTAGATTTCAATAATTATGGATTATTACAATTCTTCATATATAAAAATTTGATAATTTAAATATAACTCTTTATATTAGCTATAATTCATCTTTTGTTATTTCTTTTGTTGTATCAGATTTCCCAATATCCCCCTTTTCTTTCAAACATGAGTCATCATTTCCTTTTAGAGCTCGTTCTGAACATAAATATCTGAAAATTATATAAAACAATTAAAATACAAGTAAAATAAAATTAATTGTTGACAAAAATTGTTTAATACTTGGATAAAGTCATTTTTCCTTGTTGATTATAATACCAATCTTCAATGTCTGATTCATGATTTTCTATCAAATTTTCACACTGAGTTTTCAAGGTTGTTATTTCAACTGATGGTTTATCCCATAATTCATATGGAATCCCCAATTCTACTTTTACTCCTTTGTCTCTATGAATATATATTAGGGATATAATTAATATAATTTGTAAAAAGAAAAAATAAAAATGAAGGAAACTTACACAAGTCCATGTAATGTTCTAAAAGTTTGACTCATGCCTTTAGCAAATCTGGTACTGTCACTTCGTTCTTTATGAATATTATATTCTAAGATTCTGGAACATATATCTTCTAATGATTCTATCAATCGAAGTTCGCTAAAAAATAATATACATTAAATCTTTACCTAAAGGATAATTCAAGAATAAAAAATATTACGATGTTTTATATTTCTTTCGTTTTTTTGGAATTACATCATCCACTGAATAACCAATTTCTAAAACATCACTTGTTTTGCCTGTTTCATCTAACCTTGCTTCCAACTCTGTAGCAACTACTTTGCAAACTATTAAAACAAAAGAAAATTGATAGCCATTAGGATAACAAGTAAAATAATTTATAAATATAAAATCAAACCTTCGCATTTGTCTGCATATTTAACGCCTTCTTGTTCTTCAGGACCACAATAGACAGTATATATCAATAAATAAATAAATAAAAATAATTGTATCATGATATTCATAAAATTAGATAATAACTATATACATAAAAAATACTTTCAAAACTTTACGTATATGAGAAATATATGTATATATGTTAATAAAATTACAATATTCGATGTTATATACTAAGAATATAACCAGCAAAACTAACGAGTTAAAATTTTTATATTATAAATTTTGGTAAAATCTAATAATAGATCAAGTTTATCCAATTAGCATCAAGCATGAAAAAAACTTTCCCTTTTTAAATTAGACATATTTGATTGAATAATGTTCTTATTTTATTAGTAATTTATGTACGATCGTTAACTTACAAATCTATCTAGACATAACATAGTATATATTTTTGTAAACCACAATGTTTATATAGCATAATGGAATGTGGAACTTGAGAGGTTGGAAAATTGGATTTTGAGTAAAGAAGAAATGGAACTAGAGAAGTTGAAAATGTTCAGAGACAAAGTGGGAATTGAAAAAGAATTTTCGAATTCTAAAAGAATAAAGACTAAAAATACATTATATAAACACCAGAAAATGAAATATCTATGATAAAATTTTGTAATATAATTTTAAGTAATAATACTAATGTATCATATTAACAAGTTTTAGTAAATTAAAAATTATTAAATATTATGAAAAAATATTATTAATATCGTTTTTAATTTATTACAGAACTTTATTAATATTATATTAAATTAAACTTTTACAATAAGAATAAAAGTAAATATCGAGCACATTAAAGATAATTCAACATGCTGATTCAATTTAAAATTCAATTATAATGATTTTGTATAATTAGTTAATTGGTTATACATAAGCTTAAGTTGCTTTTATTATTTTCTAAATACTAGTTATATAATATAATTTCTATGTTTATTAATTTCCTTAAAAATATCGTTTATTTTTTACTGTATTATCATTTTAAACTACAACGAAAGTAAGAAAAAAGAATTTATTTAATTTACTGTTATTTATATTGATAGATTTGTCAATTCTTGTATAGAATAGAATTATAATTTATGATGTTTTTAATATTTTTGATTGTCTTTAATTTTTTGAAATATTTCTTTTGTATTTTATATTTGATATAATTTCAAATTCTTAAACAATATCAATAAAATATATTAATTCAGATAATATTCTGTATTGTCTATATTAACTAATTATATAATTATTAATTTTATATCTATACAATTGATAAAAAATTTGATTCAAAATATAATAGGTAATACTTTTAATTACTTATAAAAAATTGTTTAAATTAAAAAAAATAATTTATATATATTAGTGATTGGTAAATAAAATCATTAAATAGACATTTTAATAATAAATAAATCTATTTCAGTACGATATTGAAAGTTTTTCATAAACAATTACATGCAATCACTATCACTTTCTTTATAAAATCACATTATTTAAGTCGTGAAATCTGTAAAGTCTTGAACAAGATCATCCACAATTCTTAATTTGTCCTCTTCTTCTAAAGAATTTTTAATTCCATCGTCATTTGGATTTTTTCGTAATAATTCTTCTAGTACTCGTTTTCTCAAACGTTTAATGTGACGAAGTCGTTCTAACCAATTAGATGCATAAGGATTACGATCTTTTTGTTTCAATGAAGAACAAACCATTGAAGCTAACTAAAATAATAAAATTCATTATTATTTGTATAATATGTAGATAATAAAAAATTAAAATGTTTACGTTTGCATGGAGAGCTAATTGACGAGATAGAATCGCCAAATTTTGATCAGATATAATTTTCGGTTCGCTGTGTCCGATATGCTCACTAAGTTCTTCTCTTGCTTGTACTGTTAATTGATTAGTTCCATGATCAAGAGGTTGAATAACAACACACGCATAGTTGAACTGACCCTAAAAATATATTAAAAACAAATTAAAACTTATCAATAAATTGTTGTATCTTTTTGTAATAGAATGTCAAATATAAACCTTGACAGTTTGTATATTATATGGTTCTCCACTTTCATTATATACAATTGAAACATAATTGTTTCCTATGTGCTGCTTTTTAGAAGTGCACTTAGGATCACTTGCTTTAGTAGGCATTAAAGTTGCTACATGAAATGCTACTTGCGTTACATCATCTTGCCAAATGTATGCAAAGTTTCCATTTTCACCATTCCGATCAAGTCCACCAAGAAAAATACTTTCATCTGCATCTTTAAGTCTTATAAGAGTACCAAGACTTTGTAAAAATTGTGCATAACGTAATGAACCATGTTGATTTGCTAAAATTTCTATTTCATTCCAAGCTTGTCCTGGACCAACATATAAAATACCAATTTTATGAGTCTCGTATGGTTGTATTCTATCTAAATTTGTAATAGAAGTTTGTAGAAGAGCATTTGTTTGTGGCACTAATAAAGGTTTTTCCATGGATAGTCCAAAATGTGCCGAGTGGTATAATTGCAAAAATACAAAACTGAAAATGTATAAAAATTTATTTTTATTTGTATAAATAAGCAGTAGTGAATATGAAATATTACCTGGGATTGATTCCCCCTCGATTATTGGGTAAATTCATTTGTGTTGGTGGATCTTTCATCCGTGGAGAATTATTTCGTCTAATTTTTGCTGGACTCATTACTGATATTGTGTATCCACGATCTCGAAATGCAAGAGGAGGCAAAGACGAAGGATCTGCTTTATCTTCTCTAAGCTGTTCAATTTAATTTTATAATATGGTTTTATATAAACACTATTTATACATTAAGATAAAAATAAAACCTACTTTTTCAATTAGAACATTTCTACCAATTGGTGGCTTAGAATCAACGATCCAAGATTGTCGATTATGACTCCAATCCAAATTCGTAAGTCTAGAATAAATTTGGGTTGGTGACTGAGGTGGCTTAGGACCAAGCTGGGATTGTGAAATCAATAAATTTGTGACAGGCTGATAAAAAAAAACATTATTTTCATTCAAGTATTTCTTTATTTATAAAAATAAAAAATATTGGAATTATACCCGACCTGTATTGCAGTTGGTGATGGAGGCACTGTATTACTCGTGGTTGTTATTGTTTGTGTAACTTGACTTGCGCCTGGATAAGATCGTTGTGATAATAGTCCTGATGGATGTTCTCCTGTATTTTCAGTTGAAGGTGGTGTTGTACCCATTCCCAATATTTCTTCAGGAATCGCTTCACAGCTAACTCTGAAATAATATGTTATTACGTCAATAAAAATCAATAAAAAATAATGATCATTGACTTATTTATTACTTCTAATTTTTAGAAAATTAAATAAATAAACCAAATTTTAAAACTACGGGTGTACACTATAACTTCAATACTGTACCTCATATCTTTAGAATATGTATTTTTTATATGTTTTTTAAGATCATCGGATTTAACATCGGGATCAGCGTTAACATCATCTCGTTCAACTTGTGGTATATTTAATTTTTCTTTATTAAGAAAAGGATTTTTCCAATTTGAGCTCATTTCCGGACTAGAATTAGACCTACGCACTGGATTTCGAGACTTCTTTGATTCTGGAATGTTAAAAAAAATACATCTCATAAAGAAAATTTCTATGAATAAAAAATAATTAATTTAAAATTAGACATAAATATTATTAAATAAAATAAAGGAATATATTTTCACTTAAAACAAATTTAATATCAATTTCTAATATTTTTTATGATAGTTTTAAAGCGAAATATTGGAACAATAAAGTACAGTTATTTCTTGTCTAATCAAAAAAATTTAATAACTATTATAGTGTTTCTAATATTTTTAAATTACCAACATTATTAATATTTTATATTATCTACCTTCTTCGCCTTCTTCCAAACTTTCAAGACTATCTCGAGGACTCGGTCGAGATGGACTGGGACGTGCAGGAGATCCTGGTATATCGATTGGTCCGGAAGAAAATGATGTTCCCGATTTGATGGTAGGACCAGCTTCAGTTTGATTTGAATCAATATTTTTTTCTATTGTATCCTATTTAAAATATTAAAATTTATATATTTAATTAGTAACTTATTCATTTTTAAATCGGTAGCAATGGAGGAAGAAAAATTATTGAAATAAAATTATTAATAAAGTAATGAATTAATAAATAACGAAGAAATACTAAATGTTAAATACTAAATAACGAAAGATAAATACTAAATGTTTAAATTAAAAATTTTAATCAGTATTTTCAAGGTCAAACTTAGTACAAGTTCATTTAAATTATTAAGCTACCCAACATTTTCAAACATTTGAAAATTTTTATATTATAATTTAAAGAATTATATTTAGATAATAAGTAAAAATATAAACATTAAATAGATTACAAAAAATTTTCAATCGAAAATATTTAAATTTTAAATGAATTAGTGTTTTTACTATAGTAGCATATGCACTACATAAGTATTTCATATACATTAGTAATAATGTTACTAATAGTAATTAGTAACAGACCTATTTTTATAGGGTAGAATGGATCAAAATTTTTAAAGTTTTAAATAACTTTTTTAGTAAAATAAGAAAAAAATAATAAGGCATATTGTTTAAAATACTGTGTTATGATGATAAAAGGAAATATAATTTATTATATATGATGATAAAAGGAAATATAATTTATTATATATGATGATCAAATATATTAAAAACTAACCGGGTTTTCATCTTCTGAAAATTCCGATACGAGATCTTGACTTTTTTGAGGTAACATGTCCGTGGTGGGCATATAGAGAGCCGTAATATTATCGAGTGGCAAATCAAAGGATGTATCCAAGCTCATTGAATTTTGTATTCTCATAATCCAGGACATATCGCCTGTAGGCCTCCTCACGTAAATCTCTGCCCAGCCTTGACACCAGCAAGCGCACGGTAAATGTTCCTCTTGTTTGTCTGTACTTATCATCTGCTCGAGTTTATACGATTCGTTTTGCTGCAATTCACTCCTTTCTAGCACTTCTGGATCTTCCAATGACTGTTTATTTTCTTCCGTCGGGGAATTTGCCGCAGTGTTCGCACTAGAACTCGCATGTCCATCGGAAGATTGACGGGAGAGCTTATCTTCTTTGTTTCCGTCAGCGCTAGAGGCACGCAATAAGCTCGAGTGACTAGACCTCGTTTGATCCGGGCTAGTTTTGCAAGCCGCCCAGCAATTATCACATAGTGGACCTCGCATTGCTTTATTGCTGCAACCACTTGTCGTCACTGTAATTAATTTGTTTCCTAATATCCACGTAACAGAATGACCCTCTTTTAAAAGAAAATCTGCAGCTAGAAGCCTGGAATATAAAAAGTAACAATGTGTTTAAAAGAACAATTATTTTAATTAAAAAAAAATAAAAAATAAAAAGACACTTGATGTAAGTTACAATAAATAACTTAATCGTACCTTAATACATACTTTAATCTCGAGTTAATATTTTTCTCTATATTTATTTTACAAGTCAAATGTTAATTAAACTTTATTTTACTTTCTAAATAAATTTAATTTATCAAATTATAATTTTGAGATAAAATATAAATTTCTTTTAAATTGTAACATCTATTTCATTTTTAAAGATATAGAAGTAAAAGATTTAAAAATTACAAAAGAAGATGTATAAGATTTTAAATAACAAATAAATGATGTACCTTTTTGGACGTGCTGAATACATAGAATATGAATAACGCGCCATTAGATCTATACAAGTTTCTGTAAGTTCGACGTGAAAATTCATTAACGCTTTATCAACTGGAGGTTTTAAATCTAATGCTCTATTTTCCCTGACAAATCTTCGAGCTCTACTTCCCTGAAAAATTTATATTCTCAAACTATATACTCATTGGTAATATTTATTTTTAATAATATAAATCTTTAAATTGTACACACTTGTTCTGTTAGACTAGAACTTCGTTTTCGATTTGAAGAATCTTCATTACTAAGGCCAATATCTGGTTTTGATATGTTTCCTTCTTCTAAAAGCATTTTAGCATTCGTTTTCAGACCCTGAAAGAATTTAATGATGATTATAAATAATATTTGTAAATATATTTGGATTTTAAAAATTTAAATAATTTTTACCTTCGTAATGTATTTTGCAAAATTTCGTCTGAATGGAAGTCGACACTTTAAAAACCATACTGCTATAACGTGATGAGCCAAGGATACTGTATAATGATTGTACTTAGTTGGTTTGGTATAAGGCAACATTATGGCAAATATTGACATATACTGATCATCGGTAAAATTTGCAAAGACTTTAGGTAATCGTGTGAGTGCTAATAAAAAAAATTTACATTTATTTGTATTTTATTAGAATTACCATTTTTCTATTTTTAAGTGCTTACTTGAGAGAAATTCTAATATTGGAATTGCAATGTGTACTGTGCCTGATATTTTTGACAAGCTTAAAAGAACATTTGATACAAGTTTACTCATAGTATCTCGCATTTCCAAAGTACAAGTCATTAAACTTGTTACACATTGACTTGCACAAGTTGTTCTTAAACCATCCTAAATAAAAAAAGATTCTTAAAAATAGTTAAACTAAATGATAAAAAGATTATTTGTAAATTACTTACTTCAAAACATTTTATAAGACGCTGTTGAGTATTTAAATCAAAATGTGCGTGGTAAGATGTACAAGATGCTAAAACGGGGTAGAAATGTACTCGGAATTCAGAAAAAGTAAATTTAGGAGGAGTATTGCATAAAACATTTTGCAAAGAATCTGCTGGTCTAAAATTTTTGTCGTCAATCTATACAAAAAAAGGTTATTGCGTTAACATCATTGTAATTAAATAATTACGAAACAAATTTCTTTTACAAATCGTTAAACAAACCATAGAGCAAAGTGCGCTTGCAAGAGAACCAACATCATTGCTGTGTCGAGATAATATTAAGGCCCTATTTTGGAGTAATGATGGTAATTCTTTTAGGATCAACTGCAAAACTTGCCAATCTAACAAATATATTAGAACATTATTAAAAATTATTTGACTTTTTTATTAATTAAAAAAAGTTTATGAATAATATATTTATAAAAAAATTTTATTTTATCTTTATAAAATTATGAAAAATCAGTTTAATAACATGGCAGAATTTAAAAATATATTTGATAAAAACTTTTTACTTTGAATTTTAACAAAAAATATATTCTAGATATTAACTAAAACAACTAAGATTTCTATAAAAATCGATTTCATTTTTAAATTAAATTTTAACTCAAGCACATATAAGACTTAAAAAATTTTCATTATTATATTTTTTAATTTTTACCATTTAATAATTTTATTTTTCTTATAGAATTTCTTTTCAAGTAATCAATGATTAAATTAACAAATAAAATAGGAATAAAAAAAAAGATTAATATTACATCAAAGTTTACTCATCACAGTATTTTATAAATTATTTTTTAAAGGCACACTTAGACATTATATTATGGGAAAGCATATTTTTTTTAATTTGAAACTGTAACCTTTTTCCTGTTTTACTGCAGTCGTGACAGCTTTGCAGGCGTGAGCTAAAGAAATGTTGGTAATTTGGCAGGAGATGCTTTGCAACGGAACAGGACTAGCGGGAGGTGGACTAGCTCCACTACCACTAGAGCTAAATGCGGTATTTTCTAGTACGAGATAAGGACTATAGCGATTGACTACACCGGTTGATAGATCAGGGAAACCCAAATAACCTAATCCGTTAGCTCTGGCTTTGAGAAAACATTCAAAAATCTGAAAATAATATCAAAATTACGCTATTTTTTAGAAAATTGTAATAATGAATTTAATAAATAGGTGATTAGGAAACTTCAAGATAACAATAGTTCTTAATTAATATATAAATTATATAAAGATAAACCATTTTTTATATCTAATTAAGTATAAATAATTTATTCATTATAATATACTTATGTTTAAATTAAAAAAAAAATAATTTAAAATTATTATTGAAAATATAAAAATAGCGCAGTTTAATAAAAAATTTGATTGTTCTGGAGTTTAAAAATGAAAATAAAGTTATTATTTTAAATGAAACAATTAAAAATAATATATCAATACAAAAATTAATAATGTAGAAATATTTTAAAAGGTCATGCATTTAAAAATGTAATATTGTTAAATTATAAAAAGTGTGTTTGATTTTATCTTTAAGGCGCTAATATTTTTTTTAACTAATGTATACAATTTCTTATTTATACGTTTAGAAATTTCATTTTATTTGAGGTGTAATTAGATTTTTCAACCAACCAAAAATCTAATTGTAGAGAAATCTCGAAAAAT
Organism: Platyscapa corneri; assembly: GCA_018907185.1. NCBI lineage: Eukaryota > Metazoa > Arthropoda > Insecta > Hymenoptera > Agaonidae > Platyscapa > Platyscapa corneri. Next base: position 4,744,416 of record JACCHW010000011.1, on the reverse strand, counting down.
TTCTTTGGAGTCTTGGTAATGTAATTCTAAATGATTAACAAGTACTTGGTAAGCACGTATAGCGTGAATGGATGGTAAACGGTACACTTTTTGTGTTAGAATTTTAATTACTCCAACAACAGCTGTTTTTACATCTTTTATATCTGTATCGAATTGTACTGGCACATCTAATGTAAAGGGTTTATTGATTATCTAAAAAAAACAATCAACCATACATAATAAAATAAAATTATAATCTATTTCTATTTCACGAAAATAAAGGTACTTATTAAAAATTTACCCTTTCTAAAATATCTAACAATTCCATACATCTTTTTGATTCGCATTCCAAACATAAATCAACTAATAAATGAGCAGCAAAATGCCGTATTGTTATATCGGAATCTGTTTCTACATGTTGTAAGTAAGGTACAACAAGTCGTTCAATAAGTTCATCTTCATATCTTGACCTTGATAAACAATAACAAATTTTTAATATTTAATTATAATATAAAAATCTTATTAAAGAAAACATTTTATAATACCTATTCATCTGAATGACATTACTTAAAACGTCAAGTACTTTAACACGAATATTGGTTCGAGTTTCAATTTTGTAATAACGTTCAATCACAGAACTTAATTTAGATTGCCATTGATAACATGTTGGACCAATAAAAGAAGCTCTATAATCAATAAGTTTAAGAATGGAAGCCTCCTAATAAAAAAATATAAGTTTATTTTAATGCATAAATACAGTAATAATTAATAAATGAAAACCCACTGGTCTTGCATCGGAACAGCGCTCTACAAGTTCATAAAACCTTTGAACATTTCCATTATAACGATTATTATCTAAAAGATTTTCAATACTATTGATAGTAACATGTAAACTAGTTGAAACTTGTTTTGTGGCTGGTTGATTGCTACTTTCTGTTTAAATTAATGAATAATTTAGAGGTTAAATAAATTTGCCTATACTTTTTTTTACATTAGTTACCTGTATGTGCAATAACTTGTTCAATTATATCTAAAATAATGCTCCATGTAGGCTGTTCAAGTTCAATACCATATTTATTAACCAATCTTTGAATTGATAAGGTAACTTCATACATAACAATTGGGTGATTACAAAGTAATGCTTGATAAAATGATGGTAAAACTGATGATGGTGTACATTTCAATTTAGGAATTCTATGTGATCCCCATAATCCCATGTTAACATAAAATACAGCTCCTCTTAGAAGGCGAACATCTTTTTGAAAATTTGGTTCTTGTAATAAATAACACATTTTATACAATGCTGAATGACCCATATGTGTTCCCAATAAATTACGCATTATCTAAAATTTAGAAATTTTGCATAATATTTTTAATTTATTGCTATTATGAAATGAACTTACTTTCCAACTAATTTGACAGTAAGCTTCAACATTTACACTACGGCATAAAGCTATAATAAACGTTTGTAAAGAATCAGGTTGTAACTTGCTATAACAAACAATGGCATCTAAAGCTTCTAAACTTGCTGAAACAACTTCTGTACTATTACTGTAATAGCACAAATGACAAATATACCTAAAATTAAAAAATATAGAATTAAAAAAATAGTTACTTACAAAATATTTAAATTGAAACTTACTGAACAAGACCAGATATAATATCTTCATCAATACAAGCTGAGTTAAACTTTATAACATTGACAAGCAGAGATAAGAACTCGGCACCACGTTTTCCATCAGCTCCTGTTACTACTGGCATCCATGTAAGAAGAAATGGACCCATTTTTTCTTCTAAATGAACGATATCTTTTCCATTGTCAGTTAAACTTTGTAATAGTTCTAGTCTATTAAAACAAAAATATATATTTTGAGTTTTCTAGTAAAATATAATAATAAATAGTGAAATTACCTTAAGCCTATATCTTCAGGTATATCATGTTCTTTAACAACATTAAAAAATTTTACCCTCATTAAAGATGAAAGTCTTGAATATTGTCCTTGAACAAGACATTTTAAAAAATTTAATGTTATATGTCTATGTTCTCTAGGAACATCTTGTCCAAGTAGATCTTGTACCAAATACCACAATCTTTCTGCAGCACACTAAAAGAAAGAAATAATACAATCAATTTAACAATGTTTTAGTTTTTAAATAATTTAATAAATCTTGTATAAAAATATTGTAAAATACTAATATTTTAAGTATTAATAAATATAAAAAAGAAATAAAACATACAAAATACTAATGTATATTAATATAATATTTTTTATAAAATAATACTTACGTCTTCCCACTGATTATTTAATACAGCATCGCTTAAATCCTTAATAACTTTTGTACGACAATGAACTGGACTGTCTGAACTGATTTCTTTTTCGATGCCATGAGTTAATGTAATATCTTCTCGACTTCTAAAGTTCCCTAAATTTTTCAAAAATATATTTTATATTAAAAAATTAACTAATTAAATAATGCTAACAACACACATCTACATATATAAAGTACTAACCTTTATTAATACGAAAAAATTGTCTCAATTTATCTGGAAGCGTTTTATTGTCCTTGTCTTGGGCTCTCATTTTGGATATCATACAATGAATAACACATGTAATATAATCTTATATGGATAATACAAGATAAGCATAGTTCGGTATTAAGATACAGCTACTCATCAACCTTGGGATCCCTTTAAACATTTAAACCTAACCTTCAACTGTGAACTTGTTTTTTTCCGCATCCCGTTAATACATACATCGAATATATTATATATTCTGGATTTATATATATATATATATATTTCCTATATGCTTATTGCAACTGATGGATGAATTTAAGATCCAATAGGTGGAGCTTTAAAATTTTCTTATAATAAATACTTTTAAGTTTAGAAATTAATAAATAATAAATACTTCGTTTCAATAAAATTTTTCATCAAAATTAATTACTTTTAATAAGATACTTCATCGTACAATATAAAAATTTTTTTTTATAATTTTATAAAATTACATAAAATTCAATAATAATAAAAATTATTTAAAAAAAATAAACCAATAATATTTACAATGAAGAAATAATAATTGTAAAGTGTTCAATGTAATGTTTTAAAAATATTTAAAATTAGGAAAGTGACCATGACCGATGACCCAGTGTACTCCCTTACCTAACCCCCACACGTGTAAGTGATTAAAACGATTTTAGAAGTGTGCGCTGGCTACTGCTAAGTGCTCTTTTTTCTTTTATATTCTATTCTTAACTTTTATTAGTACTTTTGGACTTCAATTCTACAATTTCTCAGTTTTGTCCAAATATTTAAACGAATTTTAAGTTTATTTGACTTTTTTGTTTTCGTAAGAATAATTGTAATAGATAATATAGTGAAATAAGTGATATTTTACAAATGATAAATCATCAAATTTATTTTCTAAAACGTTTTATATTTACGTAGCCTATGTTATTCTATATTCGATGAAAATAAATCGTGTGCTCTGATCAGGTTAGTTGAGACCATGTGATACTCTATAATTCGGAAATGATTATGGATTTTCTAATAAAAATTTCATAGATCAGTTATAATTATTTTCTTTTTTTTGTATTATTCGTAGAAAATAGAGAAATATTTAGTGCACTTTGTAAATAAGTTTCAACACTAATGTTTCATGTACTATGCACATAGCTTTCATTATTACATATATCATGTTCTTATTATGTAGTTGAAAAATCGTTCACATTATGAATAATAATGAATATTAAAAATCTATGCAAAATTATTAATTATTTACAATACAATTAACATAAACCTTGTTTAACTTAATATTTATTTTTCAATTTTACACAGTTTATTCAAATCATAAACAAAATGATAAACATTCAAGAAAAAGAAATCTTAGATGTAGGAAAAATTTTGAATAATAAAAGTCGACCATTAAAGGAAAGATTTCGTGCTTTATTTACGTTAAAAAATATTGGAGGATCATTAGCAATTCAAGAAATTCAAAAAGGTTTTACTGATTCTTCAGTATTATTAAAACATGAACTTGCATATTGTCTTGGACAAATGCAAGATTCTGAAGCTATACCAATACTTATCAATGTTTTAAAAGATAAAAATCAGGAACCAATGGTTCGTCATGAAGCGGGTTAGTATCAATTTTAGTTAAATGATCGTTTAAGGTATAAACATGAATTTATTTAAAACTTAATTAGAATGTTGGAGTTTTTAATTAAAAGAATATAAAATTAAACTGTAAACTTTTTAATTAAGATCTATAGTATTTTATTCTTGTAAGAAAATATGAATTCACTTTATATTTACATACTTTCTAATTTTTTAAATAAAATTTCTATTATTTTCTTTAATAATTTAAATTAAAACTTAATAGGAGAAGCATTGGGTGCTATTGGTGATACTAGTGTAATACCTATTTTAAATGAATATAGTAAAGATTCAATTATAGAAGTTGCTGAAACATGTGAGCTTGCTTTGAATAGGCTAAGATGGATAGCTGATGTTAAAACAAAAGAAACAGGTTTATCAAAAAATCCTTATGCATCAGTAGATCCAGCACCACCTGCTGACTTAAAAGATATAAAAATATTATCTAAAATTCTATTAAACGAGAATGAATCTTTGTTTAATAGATATAGAGCAATGTTTTCATTAAGAAATTTACAAACTGAAGAAAGTGTCCTTGCTCTTGCCGAAGGTTAGATAAATTAATTAATATTTTTTTTTAATTTATTAATGTTTCTAACTTAAAATTACAAAATTTCGTACAAATTTAATTTATATAAGCATTAACAGAAATTCTAAAATCATATTAAAATTAATGTAAATTAAAATTATAGTGCATAATATATTACTTTTATAGGTTTAAAGGCAAATAGTGCATTATTTCGTCATGAAATTGCATTTGTACTTGGTCAATTACAAGAAGAAGTAACAGTACCATATTTAAAGGCTTCTCTTGAGGATGAAAATGAAAATGAAATGGTTCGACACGAATGTGCTGAAGCTTTAGGGGCTATAGCTACACCTTATTGTTTTAATATTCTTAAAACATATTTAGAAGATGACAAACGCGTGGTTCGTGAAAGTTGTGTAATAGCATTAGACATGTGTGAATATGAAAACAGTTTAGAATTTCAATACGCAAATAGTTTAGACATTCACACATAACTTTAAAATATTTTATAAATAATTTTAAGTAATGTAATATAGATTCGTATTATAAAAAATTGTATTAAATAATTTTATACAAAAATTTATATAAATTTAACTCATGTTTTAAATTATAAACTTAAAACTTTTTAATGAAGAGAGTTTTTTTTATTTCACGATTTACAGTCAATTAAAAAATAAGCATTTTTACAATGAATATTATTTTGCATGTATAGTTTGAGATTGCATATTTTTTAATTTGGTATTTGCATGTAGATGCATTAAGAGTTTTTGCATGAGTAATAGTTGGTAAACACAAAAACACTTAAATTTTTTTTAAAAGTAATTAAAATTTTTATTGTAACTTATAAATAACATTTTTTTAATTTACATATGATCTAAAAATTAAGAATTATGTTAATTTTTATAATATTTAAAAATTTAATTATAGAAAATGGAATAAAGTTCGAATTTATTTCAATTTATTTTTCATCAGCAAATTTTGTGAAAATATTACATTATTGCATTAATTATTCAAATATAGATATTTAAAGTCTGATATATTAAAGAATATTTATGAAGATTAATAAAGTTAGACAATTATATAATACAACGAATGCGTCGTTGGATACATCTGATTTTTCATATGCAATTTCTGATGCACCGGCAATATCATCACTTCCACGTTGATTATCTCTCGAATTCCATTCAAACTCTGGAACATATAACCTTTACAATTGATGATTTTTGAGATTTCATATAAAAAGGAAATTGAGAATCAATTTTATGTACGCCTACTAATGTTCATCTAAGCGCTAATACACGTACGCATAAAAAATGATCTCTTTAATTATCGCTTTCTGTTATATAGCTTTATCTAAAAGAAGGATAAAATATGTCATTGTTCGTTTTTTCTACATAAATATTTATACCTCAACTGATGGATCCTATAATTGACGGAATAACTTTAATTATCTTCACCATTTTAAATAAATTTTTGATAAATTTATTTATTATGTGAGTTGTTTTATTATGTATAAACATCTGCGCGAATTTACTTGTTCAATTGCTTCATTGAAATTTTTTACTACTTAATCTTAAAAATTCACTGGTTGACGTATGTCTATTTAATTTACAGATTTTAAATACTTATAAAATAATAATAATAAATATTTTACATTAAATAATTCTATTATTTGTTTATACCTTTAAGAATCTATATAACTTGAAACTGTAGTTATTCAAAATTAATTTACCCATGACGTAAAAATATTATGTGATAATTCTTTTAAACGGTTAAATTAAATTTAAAAAATAAAACTATTATTTAATTAGGAGTAATAATACATTTTTATTTAGATGGAGTTGAAATTTAAAATTATAAGCTATTATAAAATCCTTAAAGTTGTGTTAAATATTTTAACTCCCATAAAAATATATTTTAAATGTACTTTTTAATTTTTTGACCTATTTATAGATATAAATAAACATTGAAAAATAATTTTAATAAATAAAACAACGTTATAAATTTTATTTTTTATCTATTAAATAATAATTATAGAAATTAGAGAATACAAATATTAAAAGATAATCGTAACTAGAAAAGAAGTAAAAATATTTTGCTTATTTTATAATATTTTTAAATGTTTTTATTTTTACATAAATTAAATTCTTGATTTTAAATTTAAGAAAATTTCAGTTTTACAGATCACAATAATTTTAACTGAAACCCATAGTTTTCGATTTGTACATGTTAAATTAATTTCAATAATTGTTCAATGCTGCAGTATTCACTATTATTGTTTTAACCTGAAAAAGAGTTGTTTTTAAGAAAAATTTTAAGATTTAAATAAACATTTTTACAGGTTAGTCTGATAACTTATTTTATAAAATGTTTTTTAATTATTTTAAGGTTAATAATAATCTCAATTATTTTAAGAAATAAGCTTCTAGAAATTTTTTATATAAATTATATTAAAATTTTATTATCAATTAATTTTTTTTCAATTAAATTCATAATTACATTTTTTAAACAATTTTTATAAAAATAAAAAAAAAACAATAAATTGAAAATAAAAGAATTTTTTTATGATTTAATGTAAATCTTAATAAAGCAAAAACGGTATACTTTTCTAACTCTAATTTTCGTTGGTTGCAGTGTTTTCTAAATCGTAATTGGAATTTCTAAAGAAAACTATATGCATTTTTGCTCTGGTTTTTGATCTATATAAATATCTGTGTATAATTACGTTCTCCTGTGTGTGCTCTATTCACACTGTATTAAATATCCTTGGATGTAAATTAATAGTATTACTTCGAAATTGTAAATAATACTATTAGTGTTTTTTTATTTTATCATAATTATATAATAATTATATCACACAAATATTTATATATACATCAATATACTCTTAAATTTACTCATATAAGAATAATATATATATATATAAATTAGTCTTATTCATATATATAAATTTTTGGTTTTTGTACACATTACTTGAACTGATGAAATTAACAACGAGTTTAATAAAAATTTATTTTAAATGAAAAATTAATGAAATTTTTTTTTTAATTTTTTCTTCCCTGTTAAATTTTATATTATATTAATTAAACATATATACAAATTATACTACATTTACTTGCGTTTCAAATAATGAGTTTCAAATACGTTTTCTCTATTTTTATACATCCAAACATTACTAAAAAATCCTATTTTTTTAACTGAGTAAATTAAAATTTCATTAATGATATAATATTCAGTTACATATATTACTATCTATAATGATTAAATAAAACTGAATTATGTAAATAATTTAATGATAATAATCCTAGAGATTGGAAGTAATAAGCAATTTTAATTATGTTTTATTACAAAGGTTTAGTGTCGTGGACTGAAGTATACAATATCTCGAAAACAGAAATGTTTTTCGGACTCGTAAATCTGTATTTATAAGTTTAATGAACCTAACGATATATTCGTAAGTGGTTCTTTTGGCCAGAACTCATGTTTTAAACAAATGTAAGAAATTAACGAAGTTCGCGTTCAGCTCAACCGTTGAAAAATGAGATGGAAAATGAATTAAATGCATAACAAAATTCATTAAGCGTTTGTTAGTTTTTCTTTTAAAAACAAAAAAATATATTAGTACTTTGAACTTATATCACGTAACAGACAACTTCATATATAAGAAAAGCTAAAAAAAATTGTAACAATGATATGCAGATTAGATTTCTGTTGCAAATAATTAAAACTTATTCCCTGCGGTTAATTTAAAAAACCTTCACTCAATAGGGAATAAAATGTTTATGTATAGTTTGCACAAGTGTTGATCACTTATTTGCGGCTGAATACGCGTTCTATTCAAGTCTCTGTTTTTTTAATTCTGTTAACATAAATTTATTAAATTATTATGATAAACTCATTACATAGCTGAATTAAAAATTTTTTTGTTATCAGCATTGAAACAATATGAAATTACTCAACTGTAAGATATTTTTTTCAATACTATTTTCTTAGTTATCATCTTTCATGCTATTCAAAGTTTTTATTTCGACTTTGCTGCATCCTAAGCATTTGTATGTTTTATTTTTATCTTCATCTACTCCGTTTTTTTATTTGAATTTTTCTGTCTCTTCTTTATTATACTGGATACCACGTGAGGCCAAAAATCTGAACCATGAGCTTAAAAAGAAGGGGCAAATTACTGTCAAGAAATAAACGGGAATATTTTTCATACCGTTCATTCAACATATCCGAATTACGAATATGAATTTGCTGGATGTCCGATAAAAACCATCCAACCGGTGCATCTGTATCGCGCAAGCGGACATTTGAAAACACCGAAAAGAAAATTAATAATACCCTTTTGAAGAAGTGTTGTGAAAGGAAATTTACTCTCTATTTTTATCGGCGCTACTTTCCACAAACTTCCCGTGCGTCTCCATTGACGGGCGAGTTGTGTGCGCCGCAAGAAGGCGTCAACGGTGGCCGCCGGCGAGTCATTATGTACAGACTTAGTCTGGCGATTCGTCGTCGACACCGACGTCAGTACACGCCGATAGCCGGCTGTGGCATGTCGTGTTGGTGAGTGTTTAGCGAAGAGTGTCACCACGAGTTGCGGTTACATCTTCATACGCCCGCGTGGCTGGTACCACGAGCACGGATCCAGAGATCTAGGTATGCGCTCAATACCTTCGGACATTTCATCCTTGTAAAAAAGATTCACCTTTAATTCAGGCTACTTATCCCACGTGGCTCGCATTGCTGCATCGTCAAATGCGTCTTTTTTCTTCCGATTATTTTATATCCCTGAATCTTGGCTGGAGTCGCTCATAGCCGCGCAGATGATACTTCCAGTGGTTTTCACCAAAGTTCACTTTATATTCATTAACTATTTTCTTGTGAGATGTCGTTTATAGTTTCGCGTTTAGCCTCGTGTTTCATTATTTATTTATAACGACCCCAGGCATTATGATGTTCACGTATTGAAACTATTGTGAGTTTCTTTGGTGCGAGTCATTTTGGAATCATAACTATTTCAAATCAGATTTTGTCTAACCTTGAATTAACCTCTCTTTATATTTGCGATTATTGTACATAAATCAAAATTAGAGTCATATTTTTTTATGTAAATGAACGTTTAAATTTCATCATTTTTCAAGTCTGTAATAATTTTATCGATTAAACAAACATTGAAATATTTCTACATTTTTTCAAAATCATGCAGAAACCTTTTTATAAGTCATTTACTTAAAAATAATAGAAAATTAATTAATAAAATATAATATCTTTCGTATAATTTAATTATGGTAAATCACGAGAATGACTTCTTCTGTTATTACCACTTAAACATAATATGTTGGAATACTTGAAAAATTTCAATTAACTCCCTTATCCTTTAAATAAAAGTGTAAAATTTACCGCAAAACGTCTATTGTCTAAAAATAGTACATTTAGCAATTTGACGAGATAATCAGGGTTTCATTCCCTAGGCTAGTTGTATTAAATGTGCGTTGTGCACTCATAATTTAAGAATTGTATTTTCATTTTATACATTATTATATACTTATGTGTAACACTTGCATGTGGTCGCGCGCGCATCCTATGCAGTTATTAATGTATATTCATGTTTCATTTTCTAATTTTAATAAAACCTTTTTGTCTAATTCGCTTGTTTTCCTTCGGTACAAGATTTATTATTTGATTTATCATGGATTATTCCTTACACGAAGCGATCAAATATAAAATGTTAAAAGTGTACATAAAAACATTACTAAATTGGTTTAATTAAGATATACAGTAGTTCGAACACTAGTAATAACGTTTCAAAAAAATTTATAATTTGGCGTTCAATTCTTGCTTTTATTTTAATAAATTTTTTATTTAACTCCTTCATAAAAATATTAGAATTGGTTAATTTCTTAATCCAGCATATATTATTTTTATAATTTTTCTTTTTTTCCTATTTTTTTATTATAAATTTGTGATAATATTGTAGGAATTTTTTAATTTATCTATTTTAATAAAATTAGATTTTAAAAGATACAGTATCATCATTGAATCATTCACAAGTATAAATTATGAAAGATTAATTAGTCATATTTTTTAACCTATTAGTTAGACTACAATTTTATTTGTATCTATTTATTTTAATTATTTCATGTATATCCCATATGTTTTACGTATACATTTCTTTTTTTTACAATGGCTTTAGTGAATATTTTTGAAAAATATAAGATCTCTTTATTTGTAGTTTTTATGAGAATTTGTGGGGATATTTTAAATTGTTACCATTCCGTAAATATGGTAACTGTATTTCTTCTTTTTTCTACTTTATTTATTTAAATATTACTTATTTTCACTTAATTAAAATATTTTCAATGATTATATTTTGGATAAGATAACAATAATTATTATTATTCCAATAAAATATTATATAGAAATACAAGTTAAATTTATTCTATAATATATTTCATTTTTTTCATATTTTTTTTATTTTAAATTTAAACTTTTTCGAAAAAAAAAATTATAATACTTTTATTGTTAAATTATACATATAATGTTTTTTCACTATTGTACATATATTTATACATAATATATTAAATTACATATAATTATGTATGTATCAAAAAAATAAATTATTTTTTTAAATTTAGCGAATACTGTTAATTAATAAATATAAATATATTCAAATTTTCGTAATCATGAGAATAATGAGAAGAATATTCTATGCTTTATATTTAACTTTATATATTTTTTTATATTTTATATATAAATATTAAATGTAAAACTTATATTTAAATACAATAAAATTTTTTAAATAATGAAAAATAAATAGATTTTTTTATTTTATGCATGTAATAAATAGTATGATTGTGTATTTGAGGAATACTATTTTATCAGTACTAGACTTTGATATCTTGTGCAATTCATTTCAGTTAGTAAATTAATTTTATTGTCTGTAAAGAAAGTACAAATATTTTAATCCCAAAGATTTATTTCACATCATTTTGTTCATATTATTAATTTTTTATATTTTTATTATAAATTTATAATCTTATATTCCTTATTTAAGCATTATTATTATTAGTATTATTATTATTATTATTATTATTATTATTATAATATACTATAATAATAATAATAATAATAATAATTTTTATATAAGTAATATGATATAATTGAATGAAAGATTTTTTAATTTAAATGTACATTGATTTGAAAATAGCGTTTTGATAGTGCCTCTTTCCTATTTTTTACATGAATTTTATTATATGATGTTCTTTTATAAACGCATATATTATTTTAAAAATAAAATTTTTATTATGTTCTTGTATCTAAAAAAATTCACCAAACCATCGTAATTTTGTAATTTAATTTAAAAAGTTTAAATAAATACATTTTAAATAAACTAAAATAATTTTTACATTATTTAATATATATTTTTTTAAAAGAATTCAGAATAGTATTTGTTCTTAACTTAAAATAGTTTATATGTGTAGTAAAAGATTAATATATAAATAAACAATATAAAAATAGAAAAATTTAAAAAGAATAATTTTATTAAGACATTAATATCTTGCTTAATTTCATAAAAAACAGACTTCTTTTAATATTATCGTTTCAAAGATTTTAGTTATTTTTAATAATATTAAAACTACTATATTGTAGATCATATGAAAATAAATGCTTGTTATTGTAATTATATTATAGTAATTTCTATTTCAATTACTAGTTAAAATAAATTTTAATCGGAATATTTATATTTTGCAGGCGAAAAATTAGAAAATTTTTGGAATAATTACGCTCCGACATTAAATTCAAATATTTTTTTAATGCCATTGTTATTATTTTTCATTTATATTTTTTACCTGTATACGAATGTTTATTACATTTTTTATAGAGTTACGTAATGTTAAATAAAAATTATAGCAAAAGTTTTCATTCTTGGAACAATTTATTTTTAAAAAGTTTTTAATTATAATTATAAATTATGATATAATTCATCAGATTAAAAACTACAATTAATAGTCTCTTATTTTATTATACTAATAGAGATTTAATTTAAATATAATATTGAAACAAATACAAATAACTAATAATGTTACTGAGAATAATTTTATTTACTTATTATTTACATTAGAGCAATATATTTTTATAAATTTTTTTTATATACCTAGATATATTTCGATAGTTTAAATGTAGCATCAAAAATATTAAAAACAGTATACGAATGTATTGATATTAAAAAAACTTAGAACGATTTCAAAAATATTTTAGTTAAAAGATTAATTATCTTAAGTTTTTCGTCTTCCTTCAATTAATGTACTTTGATTGGTATTTTATGATAAACTTTTGAGTCTATTGAATATAGGTTTCGAATTGTACATTATATGAATTAAATTAATTTATGTTCAATGATGTATTAATATAAGTTTTCTAAAGTATCTGTAATAAACTTAGCATTTGAATATCTTATCGTTAAATAGTAATCGGGTCAAAATTCTTATGTTAAATATTTATATGTAAAAAATTATAATAGATATCAGTTCGTCTTTCATAGCAACTACCGCAATATATATGTATAGTAAACGCATACAATTAACGATTTTATCTCAATAAACATATAGTTACTTTAAAATTTTCTGAAATTTTTGTTTTCCTTTATTTATAAATACACATATGTTTCATTTTTTAATAAAATGTAAATATTTAAAGTAAATTATAAAAAGAATGTTATATCTATAATAGTATTAATAATGGGAGAAGCCTATCCACAATATTTGATTCTATGAAAGTTTTAAAAATTTATGCATTCGAAAGTTTATAGTAAATTAATTTATTTATATAATTATTACAGATTTTTATTTTTTTAATTTACTACTTAAGTATAAAACCTTATGTGGAAATATTGTGCAGGAAATTAATATTTAATGTAAGATTTATGGAAATCAAAGTTTGTAAATTAAAGGATATTTACCTTGGTATTTTTCGCGATTGTAGGGCTGCATATTGTGTAAATACCGTAAACACGTGCTCAGTTCTGCCATGAGCTGTCAATGTAAGGCATCATGGCATCATTTTTACCAACGTTATTTGACGCTAACATTAAGCCTATTTATATAGAATTTTAAAGTTTGATGAAAGAATTAATAAAAATAAAGCTAATAGTTTCTTTATTACTTAAACTATTCATTTCAATTTTCATCTATTTAAAGAGATATTTGTTGGATAATTTTTGTTAATTCTATATTATTTGGGTAACTATTATTAAAAGATATTACTTATTAGAAAAATATATAAACCAGTAAATAATTCAATAATCAATTAAATAAGTAAAATAAGTTATAATATGAAAAAAATTTTTTATCATTTTTTTTTATATATTAAAAGAATTGTATGGTATAGGATCAAAAATTTTAGTTTAGAAATAATTTATAGTATCATATTATCTTTGAAAGCAATGTTTCTTACTAGGTTTCTTTGAGCGGTTTCTGTTTAGATTCATAATTCTCTAATTATCTGTATTTTTAAACGTACGTGTATATGTCTTTAAATTTCAATAATCATTTTTGAAAATCGATTATTTATTTTTATTACATAATTATTAATATTATAATAAATATAAATTAAAATATGATTAAATTCTTAATTATTCAACTGTATGAAAAAAATAATCAAAGTAAACTTAAATCGCGTAGATAATGTTTTTGGAACTTATCATCTGAAAATACTCGGCATATCAATTGTTTAATGAAAGCACGTAAGTGATATTAACAAATGTTTGCATTATTCAATGCGATAAATAAATTTATTAAATTAAAATTTACGCAGATAGTTATCATTAAAAATATACTTTCATACATTAATTAGTGGTTATATGCAGTAGATTAAACTTTGTATTACAACACACAAAGTAGTAATAGTTATCAATAAAAATATTTATTTATGTAGACATCAGTGCGTATAATTAACATTTCTTTGCATAACTGATGACATAAATGAAAACGTCGAATATTTAAAAATTACGTCTAAATATTAATTAATTAATAAAATGTAAGCTTTATGAGCTATAGAAGCTTTTTGTCAATACATGTATATATATATATATATTATATCTTATCTTGCATAATTAATGATGGCTAATATGAAACAAAATTTAGTTGTATCTTATATGTGTCAGCTTTGATTTATTAACAAATTTTTTTCAGATCTTCTATATACCGTATAGAATCTTATTTGAGAACTTATAGGATTACAGATCGTTATTAAATAAACTGCAGGGTTTACTATTTACGGAAAACATAAAAATTTATTCGTATAATGTTATCGTCGAAACATAAAATTATCAATATATATATATATATAACAATAAAATTTGTATCATTATTGATAAAATAAAAATTTTTAATAAAAGAAATTTCTCATCTTCATAAACAAAAGTTTATTGAACGATTTGAAAAAAAGTTGCCTTGTTTTGTTTGTACCATTCGGTCTTTACATAAGTAAATGCAGAATAAGTCTAGTAAAACACACGATTTAATCAACTATTAATAGCTAATTTAAACTTTGTATAAATTTTATTACAAGTACCGTAAACAGCTTTTTGCTTTCAAATTAAAGATTCTTTATAGTACAAACGACAATAAATGATAAAGCAAACTTGGTTCCCCTCTCTCTTTACATATTTTACCGTAATGCATTGCAGGCTAAAATTACACACATTACAGCGTATGTGTACTTGAATGCAAAATGAATATGAGCACCATATTTTTCACAGAATCAAAATCGCGATCAAGCCGATCCGTTGCACAAATCGTTGGTAATTCGACATCTACGGGAATATCATGGATAAAAAGTATAAAAATAATCGTTCGCCCAGTGGTAACATATCACTAAATAAGGAAGAGGACATGGATAAGAAGTTGGTCGTTCTCAGTACACACATATCCACGGAGAACGGACGGACAGTCGTTCCGGCGTTGGACGGTTCGATAAAATCCGCGGAAACTACAGGTGCATTTACGGATGGGATTAAATGTCTGACTAATGAGCCTCCAGACGGGGGATTAAGGTTTGTTCATTTTTCGTTACCAACTCAGGTTTCCCTATACCAACAAGTATTTGCGAATCTCCGAGTGGTACGATCGATTTATGGCTTTTGAATGTCGCGATAATTTTTTATTTTTCTGGCTATAACAAAAAGAAAACCGTGTTTCAATCATGAAAACTATTTCAATTTTTTTTTTTACACACAATCGATAGATTAAACTTGTAGCGATATAATTATTAAGCTATTAGGGATGAAGATAATTTATTGTTCTGTCAAAAGTTGATTTCAAAATTTCAGTTTACTGGATAAGGATATATCATAGTAAATTAAAAATCATAAACTAAATGAGTTTTAAAATAAAAATCGATTTAAAGCATTTTAATCGTATTGCGTTGAATGTATTGCATTTCTAGTCAAACAAAAATAATGAAAATGTAATTATAGTTGAACGTAATGGAAGCCGTATAAGCTGTGGTTTAAAAATGAAATTATTTATTTTTTCTAAATTACAAAGAAATATTTAATCTCACATATTTTTTTAAGAATGCCTAAAATATATTAAACATATTGAAAAATTGCTTTTTAATATTCGTATACTTGTGAATAAAAACGATCGTTAATACCCGTAACTAATTATAAAATGTAATTCTTTAAAATAAAGAGTTTTAAGCTAAAAATTAACGTTTAAATGTTTTATTAAAGAAAATACCTTTTCAAGAATATAAGAATATAAATCTTTAGTAAATTAACAAAAATTTTATAATATTTTCTATAACTTTTGAAAATAGTATTAAATGCATGGGTGTTTAATAAAAGTACAAGGACATTTGTTTTATTTGTGCACATAATTTAGGGCCTGGTCTATCATGGTTGGAAGTTTCCTTATTAATGGTGTTTTATTCAGTATCATAAATACTTACTCTCTCATTTACCTGGAACTGCAGAAAAGACTAATGGATAGCGGTCAGACCGAAGTATCTTCCAAAGCCGGTAAGATTATTTGATACAATATGTAGTTAAAAGAATTTTGTTTTCAATTACATGTATTATATAGTAATTGAATAATGATTGAGTGTATTTTTGCTTAAGGAACACAAAGAGAATGTAATTTTTCCATTCGTATTAAGAAATAACATACCTAGTTTTTAATAAGCCCATAAGTTTCTAAAGCTTCTTATACAGATTATAGTTTTCAATTTGATTTTTATTTTTATTAAAATTAGCAAAAGTCATAATTTGTTATTAGGAAATGAAATATGCATTTAATATTATATATTTTCTCGATTTTATGAATACACGTTTACTTTAATTTCTTTTAAAATAAGATAATTTTATATAACAATTTTTAAATTAAATTTATTGAAAGAAAGTACCGTAAGAGTTGGGAAATTCAGTAATATTATATAGTCAGTAACTGTTTTCTCAAGGAATATAAGATAAATACACTTAATGTTGCTTGTCGAGGTGAATTTACATTTTTCCAATGAGCGTTTATTATTCATTAATAAGAAAGTGTAACAAGCCGATTTCACGAAGATAAATTTAGCAGTTTAAAAGGAATTCTAGAAAATGCATGTGTGTGTACTTGCAACTAAGACAATTGATATCAATGAACATCAATAATAGCGAAATATGCACGAGGGCCAACTATCAAAGCCTTTAATTGAATTTTTCAATTAGAGTCAGGCTTAGTAATAACTAGCAATTTAGAGCAATTACCGATATATAACGTATTTTTAATATTTTCTCCCGTCGATGCAAATCTTAATTAAAAGAAGAGTTAAGTTCATTAAATATTCTTCGTGGTTTATTAGCTATACGAATATTTTATCAATATTTTAATTATATTCATAACTAAAACTTGAAAATAATTCATAAATGATTCTTTAGACTTTATCGCTCTTTACTTATAATTTTTTATCCATATCTAGTTTCTGTACAGAATCATTTATCATTTATATTTTTCGTTACACAACGTCTGTTTACAATTATTTTTTTCAAAAGTAGTTCAAAAGGATAAATATCTCTTTTGGTGTTGTTGTTTATTTGAAAATTTTTCACCACTACCTCTAGATTCCGTATTCTAGTGAATGTAAGGGATCATTAATCGCAGCATTCAACTTAATTAAATCGTACTCATTGCATTAGAAGCATCGAAATTTTGTTGTTGTTTGTGCTCCTTGCTCAGCCTATCACTTCCACTCGGTATTCATTCAGGTAGATTTCTGCTGTGATTTCAAGACGTGACAACGTGTAACAATATGCGTCATGCAGCCGAAATTGTCAAATTCGAATGCGCGGTGCGTAATACCAGACGCAGCTCTGACCGGTGATAAACATTCAGGGTCGGCATGTTATGCGATGACATTCAAGTACGCATGAGCTGAATGGAGCCCCTAACCGCATGGATAATGTTACGAGGCGGTGTATGGCCGTTAAGGAACGCCTCAAGTCATTGCCTTGCAGACTGGCTACAATAATTTGGACGGAGGGCTATCGCAGAGTGCGTATAGTTTAGTGCTCACTGCGACAATACATTAAAGATAAGCGAGCCAGCGGCGACAGTATTTGCGCGCTAATGCAGCTTTATAACGTATTATTGAGATTTCGTTGCGATGCCGAACCAAAATTTTACGACAGTTCGTAAATTTGCTTCGTTTCGTCTTGTGGAGGAAAGCACGTTCGATACTGACGAGGTCGTTTTTACCGATGGATCAGTTATTAACGTAACATCTTATTCCATTTATTATTTATTTATTTCACTGCTTTATTTGCAGTTACGGCTTGTGCAACAATGTGGACATAATAAATCTTTATTTGCACGAGCTATTTGAAAATATTTTGCAATTACTAAAGGTGCTATCGGTTTTGTGAACCTAAAGCTTCGATCTCCTTAATATAAAAATCTTATCATTATCAAGAATATTGATTTTATTTACAGTCATAATTTAGAATTTTGCGTACTTCTTACATCTTTTTAAATAAATAGAGTTAGAATCAATGTTTTGTTGAATTGCATATTATCTGAATTTTAGTGTAATATTTCGGATATTTTATAGAATAAATTATGTATTTTTACTGTTTAAATCTAATGTATTGTAAAAAACATTCTTTGATTTTACTGCGTTTTTTGATGGTTGGATGTAATAACAAAGTTAAGTTTAAAAGCTTATAATAAACTTATTATATGTATATCTTATAACTTAATTATTATGTGTTTAATACTATGAGTAGTCTTCTATTATATATAGTATATAGACTACAATAATAATATATATTTACGCATGAAAATAAAATTTTTTGAATTTATTGGCTGCATTAAAAAATATACCTACCATTCATACTGATGATATTTCAATTCTTGCTTTATCTACTGATTGTTTTACTAGTATTATATCATTATTTAGTAAAAAAACAATATTTATTTGAATGATATAATGTCTTTTTAATAAAAAATATTGATTTATTGAAAAATTTATTTTAGAACTAATTATTCTTTATTTAAATATATTATTTTTCACACAGATTTCGAAAATTAATTTTATACTAAAAATATCAATAAATATAAATAGTTTTTATTGATTATATAAAAACATTTTTATTTTTATATTTTTTAGATGATCTTGTAATTCTCAATGTAGTTTTTTTACAAATTTGGCGTATAATTTTAAATATTATTATATATATTGTATTACTTTTGATTGAAAAATCAGTTTTATTCAAAATATAAATCTTTTATTTAAAAAAAAAATATCAATATACTTTTTCAATATCCATAATGTAGTTATCTCAATTATATACGTCCATATAAATAAACGAAGCGTTGTTTTAAAACTGACTATGAACATAAATATTTCTTCGCTCTATCTATAATACATGTAATATATTGATATTCTGTTATTTTAAATATCTTCCTGTGGTTGAAAATAGTCATTTAATCAATCAAGGCGATTAAGAATACTAATTTTTTTTAAAGAATTAATCCTCAAAGGGTCAACAGTGAAAGTAAATGTTTAATAGGTTAATTATTTATTGACATTATTAATTATCGTGCTATTGTATTGTAGATGAGATCACAGAGCCCATCGTAAGAAGAAGAAAAGCTTCTGGTCACTGAACTGAATTTATCTATTTTTCTTGATTATAAATACTGTATGCATAAGATACAATTTGTTTTTTGAGCAATAAATTAGTATAGAATTTTATTAGAAATATTCTCATCAAATGCCTTTAAATTTTAAAGATAAAGTAAATTAATATTGTATTTTCAGCTGAAATTTATAAAAAAATTTTAAAAAAGTAGTAATAATGTAAATAATTGGATATTAATTTTATTAAATCAATTTAACATTTAATATAAAATATACAATTATCTACAACTATAATTTAGGTATATCTTATAAAAATAATTATCACATCTATTTAATAGACAAAAGTCATTATTAACAGAAAATTAATTTTTTTATCTATATATACATACAAGATGTAAATTTCATATTATACATATCAGATAATGTCATTTTTCAAGAAGAAGGAAACAATATAATAAGTTTTTCTAAAATGAAAATAGTGAAACGCGTTTTGAATCTACATCGACACGCGAGGATTATCGGCAACACGCTTCATTTATATTTATTTTTTTATTTTTTTAAGTTTGAGCATTTGTATATTTAGATTTTGTATCTTTTTCTTTCCTCATTAGTTTTGTTATCGTAGATAAGAAAAAATAAATGGAAAAATTATCTGCAGTATAGCTACCGCTGGCGAAGATAATAATTGTGTGGGATGGATAAATTACATTTGATCGAGATTTTTAATCCATATGACATGAAACTAATGTTACCGAATGAAAATTTCATTATCTAGAATCTATAATTAGTATATTCATGACTCGCTCTATGTATACAAGTTGAAAGTTATATCTAATTATTGATGAAATATGATGATTATAACCAAGGTTTTCATTAAATGAGATGAAGAACCTTCTTTTTATACAAAAAAATTGATAATTTATAAAAGAATAATGCGAAAGAGTCAATTACTGTTTCATATGCTAATTAGTGGATTATATTTAATTTTAGTAAATATTAATGATAAAGATAAAAAATTGATTAACTTATGGTAATAAACAGATGTTTCAAAATTAGAATATTTATTTTAATCTCATACTGTTTTTATGTTCCTTAATTAACATCTCATTCGATTAAATTTTATACGATACTTATGCAATTTTAAATCTTGCAAATACTTCATAACTATTGTATGGGGAAAACGGTTTAAATAAATACTAAATTTTTATATATTTTCAAGAATTTTCTAATTATTTACCACAGAAATTTTTATTTTCTAATTTCGACATATTTTTATTAAAAAAAAAAAATAACAGATGATTAGTACGTATAAACACAAATTTTATTATATAAAGTAAAATTTAATATTATTAAGATACACATATATATATATATATATAGATAATGATTTACAATATAAATTAAACTGCTTATACGATCATTTTATGTAGCAAATACAAAATATATACACGTGACAAAAATTGATTATATTTTTGTTCAAAATATCGTAAAGTCCAACCAGATCATGATTAAAATTTTATTTAGGTTAAAAATATATCTTAATAGATTTATTAATATACTTTAATTCATAAATTTATTTTGAAAAAAATGTGTGGATCCATATTTAAAATTTTATTTTTATCTTTTTATAAATATTTCAAATATTTTGTAGTATTCATCAATTTATTTTTTTAATTGTTAATTTAATTATAAAAGTAATTAGCATTATTATCAATTTTTATGTCGTTATCTGCAGGTTATATATTTCTTATAAATTATGTCAGAATATTTAAGATAAATATTTTTATTAATTTTAGGGGTATTATAATAATTAGTAAAAGTAAGTTGAAATAATATAATTGAATTTAACTTTTATTTAATTACTCTCTTGTTTTTAATAAAAAAAAATATGTACGAGAATTTTTTTGCAGAATTTGCAATCAAGTTTTATATAATTATAAAAATTTTAGTTTAAAAATTTTCTTTTATTTTTAATAGAGGAGGTACATAAAATAACGCAGAATGTAATATGAGAAAGAAACGATAAGATTTTAATCATAATATACTGCATGGATTTTTTTGAATTGTTACTAATAAAACTTTACCTGAATTGAATGTTAATTATGGAATTGATAGACTTCTCAATGTTTTATGTGCATTAGTTTGTGATAAAGAATTTCGGTACATTCTATCCACCCCAAAACCAATAAATAAACGCGGCACAATAAGCAGAATTGTGAAAGCATTCGAATCTTATTGCTACCATTTTTTATTTATTTAATATTGACACTCCCCGGGAGCGCTCACGCACGCGCGCGCATACACACACATCAGAACTATCAGTGTTCGATTTTCACTAGATCATCAAAATTATTTATGAAATAATTGAAAATGTTACATACATTTGTAATTATCATGATAATTTAATAAATATTGGAATTATATCGTATTAATGTGGATGCATAAAATTTATTTTTTATGCGTTCTTAATAAAAAATTTAAAGCGCTTAAGCAAAAATAAACAAATAGATACACAGACATTAAATAATACATTTTACGCTATTATCTATTTTTATTATACTTTGTAGAAATGATTTATCAATTCTGAAAATAAATTTCAATTAGAAATAAGAATATAGATGAGAGCATTTAAAATGTAACGAAGCTTATTTATATTTTTTTAAAATTCAATTTTAAAGTATAGATTTTATTTTTATTCAATATGTAGTAATAAAAGATTTTTCCAGCACTTGTAGGTTCACTGACGATTGGTACAACATTCCTCTTATCTCCAATCGCTGGAATTTTAACGGATAAAATTGGTATACAATTGACGACCTTTTTAGGCGGCGCCTTAGCTGTTGGTGGCATGTATTTATCGTCTTTACTAATAGACAAGGTAAATTGTGTGCTAAATATACTCAGTTCTTTTTAGTTAGTTATATACTAATATTTGTTTATAAAATTGATTTACTATTAATTTAATTAATTCAACTGCTTAAAAAGAAAGCCTATATAATAATTAATATTTTGTATTCATTAACCTTTGCAAATGAAGTTTTGTAACCCTGTGAAGAGTTCTTTACAAGAGTTATATAAATTTTCAATTTGATATTAGTTGACGAATTAGCTAATGTTTTATCAATTTGATAGCATCAGTGCAAGCCATTACGTTAGTGCTATTAATGACCAGCTAATCAACATTTTTATATTTATGACTCAACTAAATTTATTTTTACTTTAAAAAATTTTACAATATTTTTCGTAAGCATTACTATATTATATTGATATAATATTAATTGTATTGTATCATTTTATTTTGATATATTTGTCATTTATAATATAATTGTACATAAAATTTTAATTTTCTTGCAAATGATGGGGATTGGTTGTAATGGCTGAAGCGCCATGGCACAATGGGTCATAGAGGTTTTGTATATAGGAAAATCATATCTTCCAACAGGTGGAGTATTTATGCTTAACATACGGCATTATGTACGGACTTGGGGCGAGTCTCGCGTACACTCCTAGTTTAGTGATATTAGGTCACTACTTTAAGCGGCACCTGGGCCTCGTGAACGGTATCGTGACGACAGGTAGCTCCGTCTTTACAATATTGTTGCCTTACGCCATGGAACTTATGCTCGGTAAGTTCAAACTCGAAGGCACCCTTAAGAGTCTTGCTGTACTTACGGCGACAGTGATGCTGTCCGCTCTACTCTTCAAGCCCATTCCTTGTGAGTTAATTTTTTTTTCTTTTTTTGATAATTTTTAATTCATTTAGAATATTGTGTCAATTTATTTTTTAAATCACTAAATCAATCTGATTTGGGTGAAATACATGCTTGATCGATGCAAGTTGTACGAATTTAAAGCAATTGTTTCAATTTCAAGGCAGTTCTTTTTCTACGATAGTAAAAAATAAGTTGAAATTTATATGCATATATTAAATACATTTGTGTATATTTATTTGCATGAGAAACTTATTTATAGTACTGGCTTGTATACTACTATGTGATTATTAGTTCGGAGAAAATTTTTTTCTTTTATTATGTTTTTATACGTTATGAATATATTTTTAATACCATGATTTAAGAAGGTAATAAAAACTTCTGAGCTTCTTTAATTTTGTCTTAATTTATATTCATATTCGTATATTATTATCTTGGATTTAGTGCCTTCTTTGGATGAAAATAAACCAACAGTGCGAAAAAAAAATTTCCGAACAATGCTGAAAGAGGCTGTAAATGTGTCAATTTGGAAGAAGAAAAAATACGTAGTTTGGGCTGGTGCAATTCCTATTGCACTATTTGGGTACGTTTCTTTTTTTGATATTCAAAAAGATAATTAAATTATAAATATTAAAAACGAATAATATTTATCATATATAATATATGATGAGCTTTATTTGGATGTCCATGTTCAAATTGAAAAAGTATCGAAAAACTATAAAAATAGAAGTGCTTAACGGTGTTCAGCAGTCTTAAATTATTCATATTGGTTGAAAATAATATTAAATATTTAACAATCTACGCGTGAGATTTTGAAGAAACTTTTATAATGTGAATTTAATAGAAAAACATTTAATGTATCTTTGTGGAATTAAACTTTTTTTGGTATGCACAGTTATTACCTGAT
Organism: Platyscapa corneri; assembly: GCA_018907185.1. NCBI lineage: Eukaryota > Metazoa > Arthropoda > Insecta > Hymenoptera > Agaonidae > Platyscapa > Platyscapa corneri. The sequence goes on along the minus strand of JACCHW010000011.1, from coordinate 4,720,015 downwards.
AATTACTTTTTCTTTCAGATACTTTGTACCTTACGTTCACATAGGGAAGTTTGTCGAGACATCCTTTGAAGGTGCCGATAAAAAATTACCTGTGATGTGCATTGGCATTACTTCTGGCGTTGGGCGGCTCATTTTTGGTTATATTGCTGATCTGCCGAAAGTTAATAGAATTCTTCTTCAGCAGGTAACTGTGTAATTTGTATCTTATTTTTTGTATTATTATTATCGAATATTTATAGTTATGAGTTATGTAAACAATATCTAAATAACTACGATAAATTGTTGATCAAACAATTTTTATAATATGTAAATTAATTTTATTATAAGCTGTTTTAATGTAAAAGAATATTTTCACATTTCTTGGTCAAACTTGCGCATGGCTTAAATAATAAATTAATATTACAAAAAATTAAAACCATCAATTAACATTGGATTTATTAATACTTTTATGTTTAGATTTCTTTCATAAGTATAGGTATCCTGACAATGTTGCTTTCTTCCACTAAATCGTTTTCAATATTACTTGTTATATCACTTTGTATGGGTCTATTCGATGGATGTTTTATTTCACTTCTTGGACCCATTGCCTTTGATATTTGCGGTCAAAAAGATGCTGCTCAGGCAATCGGATTTTTGCTGGGTATGTGCTCAGTACCCTTGACAGCCGGGCCACCAGTAGCCGGCCTTATTTATGATCACATTGGTAATTGTTTAAATAACTTTTTTCTATCTTCTATTTTTTAAAGTATAATAAAATTGCATAACGTATACATGGTTATTGGAAAATATTTCTATTGCCAATGAAGTATTAGAAATGATTATTTTCATTAATAATTTGTGAAATTCAAAAGCTATTAAAGATAATGCAATTTACTATCATAGTATTTTATTTCTATGAATTGAATAATACAAGATAATGCAGCATTAACATTTCATTTAATATATGCGAATTTTTACGCTACTTATTCACCAATATTTCTGATTTGGGTCAGCATTAAATTTTTACTATTTACATTGTTTAAAGATGTAATTTTTTTAGTTAATGAGGTTTCTCGGTTTAAGGATCGTATAACTTGCCGTTCCTGCTTGCGGGTGTACCGCCTATAGTCGGTGCTCTGGCAATGTTCCTTGTATATCGCGTAAGGAATGAACCGGTTGGGCAATGTGATGATGAACTAGGCATGGCCGAAGAATCCTTAACCGAACCGAAGCGACAGAATGGTTAGTGTGTTAAATGGTTTTTCAAAGAACAAAAACAAACAAGCGAAAAAGAAAATGTAACGAAAGAGAATGATAAAAGAGAAGGGCACTTTTAGCTCCTCAGTCAAGATTTTCACGTCGATTTTAATGTATTAAAGTATATTTTAAGAGCATTTATTATGTTTTGATGCAGATATCTGATACGACAAAATGGTATAAATAAAAATAGGATGAAAATGAAAAAGGAAATCAAATTTACGTTTTAACAAGCAGGTAATGCTGTTCCTTTTTTACTTTCTTCATGTACAATATGGATTCTGAGTTCAAACTAAATTTTTAGATAAATTATAATAAATAATAATAGTAATTACAATAAAATTATGAAAAATAATAAAAAAATATTTAGTAGACTTTTAAATATATCAAGTTTTTATGTAATTTGACGTTTAAAATCGTAAAAATTTAGTAAATTATAAGAAATTTTTAAACTCAAAATTTATATGAAATATATTTTTATATGATGTACAAATCAAAGTATTGCTACTTTCAAGGAAGTAATTGTACCACGAGAGTTGTATTATTTTTGTTGAAAAGTGCAATATATAGATCTAGTTCTAATAATTATTGCAGCTAGTTCAAATTTTTAGAAGTCTAAATCAAAATATTTTCATATGATATAAATTTACCGTTACAAAATATATTTTATGTATAAAGTACAGCTAAATAATTTTTAAGTGTTCATTAAAAGTAGAAAAAGAATATTTGTATCGATAATTATTCAAGTACTTTATGAAATGTTTCTCTAAAAGTTTTCACAAAATATTCTTTTTATACACATATATTTTGTTTCTTTTTTTTAAATTTAGATAATAATTTTTGTTAATACAATATAATGTTTTAAATAATTTACTTTATATAAAATTAAGTATTTTACAATTAGATAGTGAAATTTTTTTATTCCCTTAATAAGTGAAATATTTCTAATTATGCATTTAAATAAGCATATTTGATTGAGAAGAGTGAAAGCAAATTAAGGGATTAAAAATTGACATTTACCTTTTTAATCTACACGATAGTATACAATAATAAATACGAATTATTTGTATTGCGAACCTTGGAGCATTAAATCATCGGTATTATTGTAAGTTAAAATTAAAAAAGTTCAATACGCTATCACCATCAAACATATACATTTTTGAACAATTTATTTTCGTTTATTGAAGGAAGATTACATACTTTATTTTAAATCAATGTGCAATATCGACCATCGTTGTGCGAGCTGTAGTAATGATAGTATATCAATTAATAGTTAGAATTAAAGATTTTATCGCATTTAACTGATGTATAATCCGAATTTAACTAGCTTCTATAAAGCAATAAAGTATTGCTGCATAAAATTTTAAGTATATATATATATATATTATATACTATCATATCATACAAAGTACGTACGTACATACACACACACATATATGTGCATATATACATATCCATACATACAAAAGTACGTACGTACACACAGACACATATATATGTGCATATGTGTATATATAATATTTGTTAAAATTATTAAAAGTAATGTAATTGTAATAACCAATGATTTCATACAAATATGTTATCTTACTATTGCGAGCTATGTGAATATCGATTTTGCATAAGTCGACTATGTTTTTGTTTTTTAATCGGGGCTATTTTTTGATCTGCGATCGATTCAATAGACCATTCAATTAAAAACAAATATTTAATGTTCATAATATATATATATATATATATATAATTGAAAATTCATTAAAACCAAACAATATTCTAATAACATTTTATATAATAAAATACAATATGTATTACAAGCATAGTATAGTACTACAGTGATACTTAAACAAATTCTGTCAATCCGTACAATGTACATTAAATATAAGTTTTGTTAAATACATTTTCTTTTTCTTAGAATATAATTATAAATACATAAACATAAATAATTTAGCAATTAATTAATAATTTGGATCATTTTTTCACGCGTGAGTATAAATTGTAATTTTCCTTTCTACGAAAGCTAATGTTACAAGTACACGCACTCGCGCACGCATGCACGCACGTTCGCACGCACGCACGCACGCACGCACGCACGCACGCACGCACGCTCATACTGATCATAAATAGTAGCTAGAGAATCAAGCATGCATACGAAAATCGTCATATCATCAAACAAACCCATTATTAAATAAAAAAAAAGAAAAATAGAAAAAAAATAAAAGACAAAAAATAAGTTAGAGAAAATATTTGTGGTGCTGGAATATTTCGTTCATAGGGATCTCCTGCGTACTGGATGTCTCGACGAACTTGAATGCCGAGCAAATACTACTGCTGGATGGGAATCGTAGCGCTTGCAGGGATAGCTCAAATAGCGTTAGTTCTCTGGAATGGCTCGACAATTATCGCAATAGCGATTGTTATGTGCGAGGGCCGAGCAACGAGTGCTCGCCATTGCTGAGAAATTAACGGAGCTCGACGATACCAACGGCGCTGAGACTATAAAACTCGGGTGATCTGATCTTGATCTTATGACCGGGATGTTATTGATGCAAAAAATGGGCGAAAATACTGTACAATGTGAACATGTGCTTCATTATTTTATTGTTGCATAAGAAAAATGAAGCGCTTATTCTCGTGTTAAGATTTATTACCATTAGGGTCGCATTTGCGTCGCTGCGATTCATCAATAGATAAACGATTTTTATTTTTGTTGAACGATATTTAATTGTTCCGAGTGCATAAGCATATGTATTAGCTGATGGACGGATTTGTTAAGGAGGGTAATAAAAAACGTAGCATTTACATTTTGTAAATGTGATAATAATACGCGCAATCTCAATGAGTCTTGTAATGTAAAATGAACTTAACTAGATCACCAGCAACGTATTCTTTATGCTCGTCTTGTGTAATTTTAATTTTTATGTCTAGCGAAAAAGTGTACAGAGTCAATATTATTTTAAACTTTTTATTTAAAATTATCTTGTATAGATATTTTAGCGACTTTACAATAGTTTTATTTTTAACAAATTCTGATTTATTTGCTAATTTCATACACGAAAATATATTTATTTACAGATTTTGAATAGACTATTGATATTAAAAAGATATTTCATTAAGATGAGTAAGTCAATACATATAAAAATCTTTTATTTTTAGTGTCTGATGATTTATTACCTAAGTGTTACTTAATATTCAAACATTTATTTTACCCTCATTTTTTTAACTTAAATTTTCAATTTATATAAATAATACGTGATATACTCGTATGAAATTATTTCTCATAACTGATTCAGGTATAATTTATTATTCCAATTTTTTGTTCAATATTTACGTTGATTCATAAAGCATATTTTTATACATGTTTTTATTATTTATCTCATATGTTAATATAGAGGTATTTAATTAAAAATGTACAAATGGTAATGAATGATTTAGGTTGAATGATATTTTGTATATTTGCGAAAATAAATTTTTTTTGTACGTGGAAATTATGTATTAGTATTTTAATGTATAATTATATAATTTAAATAGACTTCATTTAAGAAGTTTAGAATTCTTTATTTTTACAAATCTTTTAAAAATATTGAACAATAATTATTACATATTGTAATTTAGAACTTATTGTCAAGAAGTACGTGTACATAAAATATGGAAAGAATGAAAATGCATTTTATAGAATTTTATTTCGATAAAATTAATAATTATTAAAGTAGACTTGTTATAATAAAATATTACTTGTAGAACTTAAATTAATTACATATTGTCGTATAAAAAATTGTCAATTTCCTTTCCACAAATGATGCATTAAATAAAATACATAATACAATAAAAGTTGTTATTTTAACTATACCAAAACATATTAAAATTAATTAAATAATCGCCAAAACTAATTTTAAAAAAATTTATATAAATATAAATAAAGTATATTCTATATAATTAAGCTAATGTTTTTAGAAATATTTAACCAATTTAATATATAGTAATGGAAATAGATTAGTTCTTAAAAATATTATTATTTTACGTTAGTTTAAGAATTTTATAAATTAATAGATTGATTAATTTCAGCGACGTAATCGATTTACAAACGTTATTGATCGAATTAGTTAAATGAATTGCTATATTATTTAATATTATTCGGTTATTGAAATTTATATGAATATTGCTTCTGGTATAATATTACTATGGTAACTATATTGATTATTGCATTGAGAGTTTTTTTATTACTCTACAAGCCATCGTATACTGTAAAATATAAAATATATGAGCCGTATTAACAATGAATTTTTCATAAATATAAGTATTTATATTATTTGTCAGTTTCAGTGGTAAATGAACTGTAAACAATTTATAATCCAATTTATTAAGTTATAATTAATTATACAAAAATCGTATATTTTGTTTTAAATGACATTAGTTGTTTGTAAAAAGACCAAAAAAATTAATAAATAAATATTTGTATAGTTAAATAATAAAATAATAATTCAGAATATGATATAATTTAAATATTATTATTTTACATTCGTTTTAGAATATAACAAATAACGTAAACAGATAAGTGAGTAAATTAATTATGAAATTAATTATGAACATAATAATTTTATTTAAAAATTTTTAATTTAAAAAAGCTCAAGCTATACAAAGCCTAGAGGATTCAAGGTATAGCCTTAGGCCTGCCAAGTGTTGAAAATGACTTAACTGCGAGCACAGCTCCCAGTGGGATATTCGCACTTCAGAGTGCAGAATTAAAATTTTGGTGCGAGAAGCAGGCGCCCTCTGTAAGCAACGTTTGTCGTGTGACAGGTTGCGCCGCCCTAGTGGTAATGTTGCAAGCGGCGATATTCGTAGCGGCGGAGCGACGGATACAATAGGAGATTGCACGGCTGATGTTATCTCAATCACAAACGAGCTAATGCTCGACCGAGTAGGCGGTAGTCGGGGTATCCTCTTGTACGTTAGAAAATGTAGTGCACGGTCTCCGGGGTTTCATCCAGCGTAGTTTTTAGTTAATCTCTCAATCTGTCGCTCTTTTTTCCTCTTGTTACGGGGAAGAAAGAGGTACAGCAACCATGAACGAGCTTCTCATTGAGGTGAATACGTAGCATTATTTTTTTCTATTTTTTTGTATTGCTGTGTGCGATGTTTATTGCTTTATGCACGTGAGTGAGGTCCTTTTATTTATACGGAACATCCGATAACTCGACGTATTATCAGTGAACAAACTCTCGTTCTATACGTATAATTTGATTCATGTTATTTTAACTCCCTAACACTCGGAGAGGGCGGTGTACCAGAAATTCTAGAGCTAGTGAATTATTATTATTATTCTAGGGAAGGATTTTTCAATCAACCATTATTCATGCTTTTAAATTATTACTTCTCTTTGTATTTATGCAAATACTAACTTTCAGTTTATTTTACTACGTATTGAACTTGTTACTTTCTTCGTGTATTGCATTCTTATATTGTATCAATTTTCCATTACGTTTAGAGCCATTTATTATTATCTCAATTATTATCTTGCAAATAATTGTATATAATTTTTATAAAATCTTAAAAAAATCTATTCTATTGTTCGTTCTGAATTTTTATTATAGTCTAATTTTTCTCATAGTCTTTAAATCAAAGTTAAGTCAGTGTACATAAAATGAAATCGCCGTATTCCAAAGCTTTTTCAACCCCTTTTAACATATCCTTGTTTGTATTTGATTTATAAATACGTTATAGAGTATATTAATGTTTACCCAAACAATTGGTCCTCATTGGTTTTGTATGGATTATTAGGAATTATTCACGTAATGACACCACATGTTGAATCTTATGTATACTTTGGGGAGGAAACGGAATATTAAAATAAAATAGACCATTGAAGTAAATACAATTCGTATATTGATTATTTTTATTGATATATGTATACTAAATATAATATTATATTAATGAAAAGAATAATTTTTGATAAATTAAATACTTATACATACTTTTTGTAACAATAATTTAATTTAAATTCATAAATTTGTTGCTTATGCATTGCAATTTTTTTTTTATTATATGCATAAGTTTCAGTCGTAATCTTTTAAATGTAAAAGATGTATTATGTTTTTTATATTCATTAAATTTATTTTTGAGAGTTACTCAACTAATTTAAATCAACAGCAAATTTATAAAAATTGTATAAATTGTATAAAAAATAGATATATATTTTATGGCTTCATAACATTTATAAAAGTGCCTAGTCTATTTACTATTTTTAATTTATAGTCTCTATAAAAAAATAATTATTGATAAATATAGTTTCAGCATTTATGCATTTAATTGTATATAGTGTTTTAATTAGTGGAAGTCTCCTTGATATTGTTTTGGATGATCAATTATTGTTCTAAGTAGTATAAATAAGGTATAATATATGTTAATAAATGAAAAACTGCAATATATATACCCTATATACTATTATATTGATACTATACATTGTAAAATGTTATGTTTTTAATTAGTTTTTATATTTAAATGAATTGAATTTTGGATATTGAACGTTTTGGTCCTTATCGAACTTTTTTAAACATCTAAAAGAGATAATTTTTTATATTTTCACATTTCATTCGTAACTTAGATAGAAAAATTTATTTTATATATTCATATTAACACACTTTATTTATTTATTAGAAATTCACATATAAAAAAAAAACTAGTTTTTTATTTTATTCATAGTCTTTTATTTTATTCAAAATATTTATTTTTTATTTTTTTATTTTTGAAAGAAAAGCGTATAATTTGCTAATAATAAAATGAAATAAATAGATTCTGTAAATTAAAAAATATGAATTAAAAAAGTAGATTAGAAGAAAAAGAATGTATTTTTAAATATATTATAATTTAATAAATTATCAAAGCTATTTTCAGTTTCAAATTTTATTTTTGTTTAAAAACTTTCACACGAAATTTTATTTAAATGAAAAAGTTAATAAATCTAAACAAAATTTTAATTGTAAAATGCATGAAGTTGTCAAATTTCAAATATATGTGATAGTTATAGTATTATGTTATAAGTTGCATTACCATACAATCATATTTGCTGAATCATATTTATCAATTCATATTGTTCAATATTATTATGCATTCTAAAATTTTATTACATTATAGCAAAAAAATTGTGTGCGAATTAAAAAAAAAATCATGGGAAAAACATGTAGAGTAAAAAAAGTTATACATGTTGAAATGGATGTACTCTTATCTTTTTTGTGGCGATTCACACGAAAAAATTTTAACGGATTTATAGTGAAAGAGCTGGACATAAAAAAGAAATTTTCGATAAAATCTTTTTATATGCTTAGGCCAACGGCAATACAGATTGAAAGAAACTCCTTATTTACCGAGCCTTTTATTGCATAAGTCAAGCTCCATTGAATAATTACAGATTAGCCCCATGTGTACAATAATAATAATTATGTGTACTCATGAACATTGAACTCCTCTGCACACGATTGAAATGTCAGAGAAAAAATATTTTTGTTAATCGTTTGTGATATTTTGTTTTTTAATTCTTTAGAAAAACTTTGCGAGTCATATTCGGATTACTAATATGAGTAAATTAACTTTTCTGAAGTACTGCAAGGTGAGACTCGTTAATTGGTTTATTTATTAATTTAATCAGCCATTTTATTTACGATATGAGACTGAAAATTTTCGTCAATGATTAGAATAAAATTAATTTTTTATATCTTTTAGTTTAATTTTGTTCGAAGAACTAAAGTAATTAATACATACTAAAATTATTATTAATAATATATGATTGTGATTATTATTTTTGCGATAAGTTTAATTGTTAATATAAAAATTATTATCTGATTCATCATTCAAAATAATATCGAGAATATTTAATTTTTTAAGTAAATTTAACAAAATTTATAATAAATTATGCGTTTAAAATGTTGTAAATTTTTTAAAAAATATTTTGAATAAAAAAACAGATACATGAATTAATAATCTCTATTTCATTGAATATGAATAGTAAAAAATTAGAATGAAACTTTTAATAGTAAACGTAGATGAGATTATTTTTATGAAACAATTGTCGAATCTAACTACTATTAATTCATAGAATAAACATGTACATAGTAAAAAATATTGAATTACTTCTATTACTGCAATACTTCATTAATTAAATGTTTAATACACATTTGTATTGTATAAATTTATTAAGAAAACTTTAACGATAAGAATAAAAGATTAAATATTAAAAAGTTGTTTAAATCTAAAGTTATAAAAATCCAACACATGGAAATAATTTTTTAAAATATTTTAACAAATTGTTTTAAGTATCTAGTTATAATATTATTTTAATCTTAAGCTTATTAAGTCCTTTTAATTTTATGTATTAAATAAATAATTTAAATATTTCTTTAAGTAAAAGAAGTAAATTATTATCTGAATAGGCTTACTGTAAAATATTCAATAGCTTGTAAATTTTTATATAGGATATACTTTATTTAGTTAGATAACTTTGTAATTTTTGTTATGTTCAACTTAAATAATAAGAAAAATATTCATTGGATAATAGACAATATTTTTCAGAATAAAGAGAAATAAATTTAGAAGTTCAAAATTTTTTATTCCACTGCTAATTTAAAGTAGATTGAAAAGTTTTTACAAAAGAAAAATTTTGTTTTGTAAATATTTAATAATTGATTTGTAATTCGTTTTATTTTTAATAATTGTCAGTAAATGCAAGAAAAAAATATCACAATCTGTTTTTATAAAGTATGAATTTAAATAGTAGTGCATCCAATTTTTTTGATGATAAATTATACAAACGCTAATAAAATTATCATTGGGAATTTTCATAACTAAATATTAGTTATAATATAGAAGTTGTTTGAGTTTTATAAATTATATAAAAATTTAAAATAATTGTATTTTTTATCAAAAAATTTATTAATAATTTTTTTACAATAAAAATTTAGAATAATCAAGGCTGGAAAAAAGTATTACATGCCAAAAATTAAATCACAGCTTTGATAATTAATTAAAGGAATAACAAAATTTTGCCTGAACAACATCAAAGGGAAATTTATATTTAAAATACCCAAGATATTCTTAATTTTGACCGCAGAGAAAGGCACTTCAGTGTGGAAGAAAACGACAAGAATTTCGTTCACGAAAAATTAAAGAATAAGAAAAAACTTGAAAAGCCCGTTTGTCTCTCGCTTTTATAATTAGAGCGCATAATATAAGTGATGTGTGACACTCACATTTGACGAGGCTTTCCTCGAGTGGCGCATATAGATGGACCTTGTTTCTCTCGCGTGTAAAACGTCTACGGCTTTGCGGAAGTCGCTTCGTCAAAATGTCTCGCAAAATATTGTATATATATAATATGTACACTAGGGCTTAATGGAAAGAAGAAACTTCGATCGTCCTCCCACTCTTAGGAATTGACCTTTTATATGTCCTTCTTTCCCTTTATACAAACGCGTGCATTGTACTTTCAATGCCAAAAAGATCTGTTTCCACTTCATTTACATTATGACACATTTTCTATTTTTTGAGGTTTGTAATAGGCACATTGATTTTTCATATCATCTGTGTTAAAAAATTAGATTTCTTTTACGGATACATGAATTATGTAAATCCAGCTTAAAGTCTTGATATGTTTGTGGTGCTCTTGTGACATTAATTCAATAATGATTTATGCAATCTAATGATAATTTAAAATAATGAATCATATTATACATAATGATGATATGATTCTATAATTCTATCAAAGTAATACTACATTTTATATTAGTTATGCTCATTTTATAGTTGAATGGTTTTACCTCTTACACAGTTTATAATTAATAATTAATAAAATTTTATGTACAAGTTAATATCGTAATGGATAATATTTCAATTTATATTATTTGAAAAAAATAATGAATAGCAAAATTATTTAAAAATAGCGCTTATCATTGTAATAATAATTACGTCAATTTACTACTTGCTGTACTTGAAAATGACATCGGAATCTTAAAATTTTTTTATATATGCTTTGTTCCGACATGTTCTAAAAATAGTTGTCACACGTATATCTTTCATGTAAAATTGATTTGGAAATGAATAATAATAAAAATCAATGAAATTGGATGAAGGATATAAAAGGCTTTATACAAAAATTAACTTTTGTGCACTGATATCTAATTTATAAATTGGTTAAGAGATGATAGATTTCAAATTTTATATAGTAAATAGAAGTTAATAAAACGTATTAAATTTCATTTACTTAAATAAAATTTGTACGGCATTTATATTCATATATACGTATTGTTATCTACAATTTTCTAAACAAAGTTTCAATATGAGTAACTTATATATACATATACACGGAGTTAAAGGTTTAAAATGATTAAGCATAAAATATGTAAAAAAATGTTTAATAATAATTTCAATAATGATAAATAAATCTAAATAAAATTAGAATATCCATTAAAGTTTGTTTCAAAAATAATTTTATTTTTCTTGGGAATACGAAAAGTAAAGAAACCATGTTAATGTTTTTAATTATAAGTAATTGTACCCGAGTCTTAAATTTACTTTATAATATTTAAAGAGGACATTATTATTATTTTTGAAATAATCGAAAAAAAATTTTGACTCGTAAAAAGTTTAAACTAACTCTTATTTTCTGATAGAAGAAAATAATTGTATGAAATTATGAAAGTTTTATTTAAATTATTAAGTTTTCCGAATGAAAATTTGAATGTACAAAACATATAAGTTAATAATTTTCTTTCATCTTCAAGATAACCTTATTGTAAATTGAAAAAAAATATTTTCGTTTAATTATTGTGTTATACTTGACTAAAGATCTGAATCTATAATAAATAGGTTTTTATTAAATATTAGAATAAAACAGCTATTTTACATAAAATTATAAAAGTTTAGTTTTACAGAAAAAATGTTCCACATGGACTGCGCCAAATGCGAAATACTGCAGATATCTGCTTAAATTTGCAATTATTTTACATATCGGCTATAAAAAATATTTCTGTAAATAGTGAAAAAAAATATTTTGTAAAAAAAGTAGAATAGGCAGTTAAGACGCAATGTCGCTCGAACAAATTTTTCATCTTTCATTTTACGAAAATTAGTTCGCTTCTGCGTTGTACAATAAAACGATACTTAATCGATTTTCCTTTTTAAGTTTCGTATCTTATATTTTACTAGTTCAAAGATTAGCTTTCGATGACGGTATTCATTTGAACAGAAAGCTTCATTACACACATTGCACGAAGAAACAAAACTTGAAATAGTATCGACTGCTCTCCGCAGCACGTGCAATGAAATGTAAAGATTATTGCATATATATACATTAGTGTGTAGAGAAACGTGACAAACACAATCAGTTCTTTTAGAGCTTGTAACATACATTCACACCAGCATGAATTCTGTGAACGCATGAGCTTGTACGGAAACGCATTAAATTCATTCAAGTAATACAATATAATATCTAGCTTATATAATATTACTGATACAATTTTAAATTAGTCGTGATTTGAATTAAAAGTAACAAAATGTTCGGCGGTAAATTTTAATATTTTGTTATACGCTAAAACAAAATATAATACAGATGCTGGATTTCAGAAGGTCCTCATTCTCTATATATTTATAAATTCTTTAATTTCTTGCATTTCTTTTATTCGTGAAATAATGTTTAAAAAATAAAAAAATGTTTTTGCAAATAACTACATTGCATGCTAAAATTTGACAACGTTTTGAATAACATACATTTTTTAATAACATATAGTGAATGCAGAAAATGAAACTGTATGTATGAGTTAATATATATTTGTATTTTTGCTTGGCCTGCATGTGCCCGAGTATTAATACATACGTGAATAAAAAACTTAGATAAAAATCTAAGTTGTAATAAATTATATAATATCTACATGTTTGTTTATTCTATTATATATATATATATTAATAGTCGAGGATTTTTTTAACATTTCATTTAATTAAAATATTTAAAATATCCAAAAAAATTTATTAAATTTTTAAATTTTAGTTACATTTTGTTATGAAATATAAAAGTATCTTATAATTTTAAAAAGTATTATGTATATAATATTATTGTATTTTCAATAGTGTCACTTTACGTTAATAAATAGATATATTAATCAAAGTAATTTTATATGTTCAAAATGATGTAATATGCTAGGATATATGTTAGAAATTTTAGTGAAATATGACATAAGAAACGACGAAAAAATTAAAAAAAATCCTTTTTCTTTCTCTTAAAAACCATAACAAAAATTTAACACAATATGCAAAATTAGCTTGATTTGCGTACTTTTTATAATAAAATTAAGGTAAAATTTATTTTATACATTTCACGAATTAAATTAACTAGATTAGTTCTAAAGCTGGAGTTCGTAGAATTTTTGTATCGACATATTTTTTTAATATACTGACGGGAATTGTAAAACATAAGCTCGTAGAAAACAGGAGAAAAGAAGATTTCCGTTGCGTTTCACTCTCATTGGTCAAGCAATTGAGTGGAAAGTTAGGTTGTGGAGATGTATCGATGGTCTTGTAAACTTTTAACTATTAACGCACCCCCTCCCCACCCCCGTGGTTAGGAATTGGTTTGCGGTAGCGTTACATAATTGACGAATGTTTGTACATTTTTTTATTCGGACTTTCACGCGCGCAGTTTTCTCGAGGACCTTCGACGCCTGGTATCGGCTCGCGCAATCCTGGGAGGAAGTCAGCGCTTTCACCCTTGTAGTCGTCATCGATTGTAACGTGTGACTTGTGCTTTCGTCTTTGCCAAAAATGTGCTTCAGTTGATCGCGCGCAGCCAACCTCATCGCATGAATTTCATATTTTTCCTTTTTTCTGGAATTATCGGGTATATAATTACTGATTTTGCTGTTGTAGTTTATATGTGTTGTTGAGGATACATAATTATTATTCTTCTTTTAACACTCAAGTATTTTCACTTTTTAACTGTACTACAAGACATCGATGATCATTTAATTGCAAAGTTACTTTGTAATTTTTAATCAATACATATATTTTTAAACATATATAAAGTTGTTATTCTTTAAGAAGGATATTTTTTCATTATTTTTGCTTAAAATGTTCTCCAATTTTTTTTTATTATTTTTAATTTTTAATAAATTTTAAAGATAAAGAGATTTTCAAAAGCTTTCAAATGTTGCAATTATCTTTCTTTACCTAAATTATTTGGAATATAAATCCCTATATGCATGGATAAATATCGATCAAAATTTTAAATACATTTTAAAATTTAAAGTAAATTTAATATTACAAATATTTTTAATTTTACTAAATAATATAAGTTTTTGCATACCATTTATGAAATATATACACAAAGAAAATATTATAAAATTCTTTAAACTTTTTATAATTTTTTAATTTTTTATACCCCCAAAAGTCTTGAAATTTATTTTAAAAATATAGTTTAAGAATTATTTTACATAATTAAAGATAAATGTAATAGATTTACTAAATTTAAGTATTATCAATAATATTTATAAAAATATTTTTATTTTTCATTTTTAATTAAAGTAGTGGAACTTATTCTTTGAAATAAGATCGGATTTAACGGGAAAGACTCATGCGATATTACTTGAATTTTATTACGAATTGTATAGCATAAAAATTGTTTTACATAATTCTATTAGATTTTATTTGTAATTTAAAATTTTTTTTTGTTTAGTAGTCGAATAAAAAAAATTTAACCTAATTTATACAAAATTATTAGAAAAAAATTACTGTGTTATTTATAATATTTATGAGATAAAAGTGGAGTGCTGAATAAATAATTAAGAAAATGAAAATAAAATATCAGTTTCATCTGATTTTTTAAATAATTCAAATAAAATATTTTAAAAACAAATTTCGTAAACTATAAATTATATAAACTATAATATAATTGAAAAATTTGCTGGTTATAATTAATAGGAGATTTTGCTATTTATCAAAGTAGTATCATTCAAATAAAAAAAAATTAATTAATCATTCCCAAAATAAAATGCTTTATTTATTTGTTACAGATGATGTAGTATTCTGAAGTAAATACAAAATTTATTTAATCAGTAAACCCCATGCCCCTTAACCTACTGGTGATATTTAAACGTAGTTATTTTAAAGAATGGATGGATCATGTCGTCGTCAATTCAATGTAACCATTAAAAAATTTCTGCAAATGTGTCGACTTAAAGAGTAAGCAGTAAATCTTATTTGATAATGGTTTTATTTAAATATTAAAGTAGAATTTTCTTTTATGAAAAATATAATGTAAATCAATTACTGATAGTTTAAACTACATATTTAGTATGTAATGCATAAATTAATTTCTTTAGAATAACCTACAATTATAGAATTTACTTTCTATACTCTACATAATTTATTTAGCTAATAAATACTTAACATATCATATTATTTAATGGATAATTTCAAAAGGTTATCTTAGACATGAAGATTTTATTATAAAACATATTATAACATTATTATAAAACACAGCTTTTAACTAATTAAGTGCTAAGAAAAAGTAGATAGCACATGTATACAATTTATCTTAATGAAGAAGCAAAATTTTTTTGCACATTATTTTATAAAAACACTACATGAATTAAACATATTTTTATTTAAATATTTTATTTAAATAATGACCCATTTTTTAATATAAAATCATTAAAAGTTTTTTAAATTATATAATTTTTGAGTTTTTTATCAGATTACTCAAGAGTATTAAGTAAAAGCATTGCTTGAACTTGAAAACTCTCATAAAGCTTCTCTGTACGTATAGAGATCTAAGCTTTGTTACGTAATCATAATTTTTTATATATAAAACCAGCAGTTTGTCAGAAAAGTTTTAGCTATTTGCAGACAATCTACTTAATAACCATCTTGATTTCAAAAGACATTTCAAGTATAAATAATTAAAAAAAATTATCTGTATTGATTTTTAATTGTGAAATGTATTTTTTAAGCAGTAAGGTAAATAAAATACTTGTTAAAAAATTTAAATATTTTTCGAATAATTTATATAGATGAAGGGGTAGAAAATGTATAAAAACGTTTTCACAACATTTAAAGTTATCAATAATGTAAACAAATTATACAGTTTCATAACTTTGTTAAATTTTGTAAATTATGTACGAGTTCGGTAATTTTCATTGACTTTCATTTGGTCGTAAAATAAAACTTTTAGCTAAGACTTTGATCTGAAAGTTCCTTCGTGAATATTTGAGATTTTAATTAACAGTAAATTCGTCTACCGAAGCCATAATATAGTTTAAAACCTCCTTCACTAAAACCTACCGCGTGTATGTAAAATTGCAACACGCCTTTTCTGAATACATATGTGAACGAATTACGTAATTGTAGAAGCAAGATCGAAGCATAACAATGACTTTGAGCGCACAAGTTTTGCGTTATCCGATTTCGTGGTATACAGCTTGATTTAATCGCGTCATTATCGAGCAAATTTAAAATGGACGGACTCGCGCTTGCACTCGCGCACTAATAAAGAAAATCGAGATTGAAGGGCAGGTAGATTGGCATGTAAGCACTGTGCGGTGTCGAATGATCAACGTTTTGAACTGTAGAGTGAAATGGATGAATCAGCAGGCCTGCACGAACGAAGCTTACGTACCTACATTCATCGAGCACATTGCCAACGTGGTTACCCACGGCATCTGGATAGTCCCGGCGCTTCTCGGCGCCCTGGAACTCATCGAACGTGCCTCCACCTGGCCCAAATTTCTGTCGGCTCTAATCTACGGCAGCTCACTACTCCTTCTATTCACCGTCTCTACGATCTTCCATAGTATACACTATTGTTACCACAATGGGTATGTATGCAGAAATTAACGAATCTCGCAATTAGTAGACCCTATCCTGCCTTGTAGGATGTAGGATTTATTTGTGCAGTCGCGAGTTAAGTACGCATTGTACTTGGATTGTATTCTTTTATTTTAAAAGAAGATTAAATAAATAAGTAGTTGAAAGTTACGTAAATTTGAGAAATTTGTAGAACTGTAATGTGTAAAAGTTTATCTAAGTAAAAGCTTTTAAAAGATTATGAATATCAATACAAATAACTCGCTTTGCCGAATTATCCTTATAAGCTTTAAAATTTGCATTGGTTAAATTTTTTATTACTAATAAATTGAGGTTGGATGCTCGAAAAATATAAAACTTGAAAAATTACGAAGAAAATTGTCTTCGAAATTTTTGAATAATCGCATAACTTAATAAATAAATTGATAATTATGATTTCTGTCTTATTTCTGTAAGTTTATGAATAATACTTCGTTTATTTAAGAATTATCATTTTTCAAATGAATGTAAATAATTTAGATATTAATAAAATATTATTGCAAAACTTTTTCGAATACCATTATTAATGAAAAACAGACTAAAACAGTACTAAAATCGTTTCATATAGAGAAGTTTAAGACATAATATAGAGGCAGATTATTTATTTTTATTTTTTGCTTACCAACGAGAAACTTTATATATGTTCTGTTGAGATATTTTGAATAGTTAATAGATACGCTAGGATGCAGTTTATGAATGCACATTCATCGTATTGACATGTAATTTTTAGACGATTGGTGCATTTGAAAGACGTCCTTCACAGATGTGACAGAGCAATGATCTACGTTTTTATAGCAGCCACATATTTTCCATGGCTCAACCATGAGCCATTGCAAAGTGACGTACTCTTACCTACTATGCGAATTTTAGTTTGGATAATGGCAGCGGTCGGAATCCTTTATCAACAGATCTTCCACGAGAGATATAAGTGGTTAGAGACCCTTTTTTATGTGATAATGGGGATTGGGCCTAGCATCGCGATCATTGGTATTGTAAGTATGATGAAATAAATTTTGTGTTATAATTCGTTTCGTTTACATTTTTCAAATCTATTTAAAGAGAGATGCCTTAATTTTCGATAATAAAATGAAATATTTAAATTTTTATTCACTTATTCACACGTGAATGAAAATATCTGTACACTTATACTTTAAATTATAATTTACCAACGTAAGAGTGAACTCATGGAGCGTACTTTCGACGCTTGTGATTTAATGCTGTTCTCGAAGGAAACCGCGAAAGTGAAAAGAGCAAGCGTAGCTTCAATCGTTATCAGTCGAGGAATGCCAAACTGAAGGTGCCTATGCTTGCAAAACCGGAATCGCGAAGCGTGAAAGGGCGGAGCAAAAGTACACAAAATAAAAAAGATGCCATTCTTTTATCGTCATTGCAGAACGAGTACAACAACATACCGGAGCTAAAGATCGGCGGCCTCGTCTACCTCCTAGGAATCGTGTTCTTCAAATCCGACGGCCGCATACCTTGCGCTCATGCAATCTGGCATCTTTTCGTAGCAATCGGGGCGGGCTTCCATTACCAAGCGATACTCCATCACCTCTACCCGGACGCGAGTCCGTTGCTTCTGACCCCGGGGGAGCAGTTGTATGCCCTTTTTGCTTCTGGCGAGTCTCATCCAGAGTTCTAAGCTAAAGCTTGGATTCAACCTATTACTATCGTCACGTCGGGAACTTGTTTGATTGCGCTAGGTCCTTAGTTGTACCTTGGGAACTGCACATTTTAAAATTACGAATAGCATAACGATTAGCCCATGTAATTTGAATTAAACTTACTTCCAATTGTGCGGCAGTAGTGCTGGAGATTAAAAGGAATTTTTAACCGTTAGTAACGTCACTTTTAAGGCACTCTATCGGACTGCTAGTATCAAATCGATATAATAACGCGAACAAAAAATAGAGGCTGTGAAAAAATATATCTTATTTGTACAAATAGAGCTTTTCCAAGTGTCGGTTATATTTAATAAGGGAAGGTTTTGTCTTTTAAAATGCAACTTAAGCTTCTGGAGTTGCTGATGAAAAAATAGGCGCTGACTTGAAATTTAATATGAAATTTTTTTTTAACTTTTTAATAGGTTTCACTTTTATAACATAAGCATACAAAATAAATTTTCATTTCTGCCGGCATAATTATTTAATTTTATTATTTTATTAATACTTGTCTTGTAAAATGTGATTTTGATTCGTTATTGACTGGATTTTTAAAAATATTTTTTCTTATTTTAATATTAAAACAAGCATTTATATTTAATTTTTATTTTATAAATTCCGAATGCTTTTATTAATATTGTGATAAAGTAATGATATACTTTCTGTGATTTATTTTTTAAATCATTTAATTTTCTGTTAGACTTGTAAAAACTTCTTGATAAAACAAAATTTATTTGAATAACTAAAAATTTCATATTTTGTATACATTTTATGTTGATTAAATGAAATAAAAAACGTTTCATTAGAAAAATATTTAAAATCAATGAATTTTTATATAAGCTGAAATAAAAATTAAGATTTTTAACGAATGAAATATTTTTAATTATTTTTAAGATCTTTTCTACTAACATGCGCAAGACTCATATAAAAAATTATTAATATTGTTTAACCCTATTATTTACAATTAATTTATAAAATTTTAAGTTTTAATTTTGTAATTTTAATCTTAATTATAATTTTTATTATTAAAAACCCAGAGAAAGACCTTGAAAAAGAAAGTTGTATACCTCGAAGCAGACTATCAAAACTTTAATTTATGTAACAATAAAAGATAATATTGTTCTTATCATAATAAAGTAAAAAGAAGTTACCGTGACTGATGTTTCAAAATCAATCTAAGCATTAGTTATTAAAAGTTAGTAAGCCCCAAAGAATTAAAATACTTAAAAAAGTGTCGAATAATGAAAATTCTTTTTAAAATTATAACAACTTTTAGTTTTGTATAAGTCTTTATATTACAATATTTAAATATTTTAAAACTATAACTATAACTATTAATAATTGCAAGCTAAATATTTGCAATTTTTTATTTTTAATAATATTTTGTAGATTAAAATTTTTAAATCAAGCCATATATCTTCCAGAAATTACAAAAGGTAGTGAATTATAATTATTTTTATTTTTTCTTATTTCTGGGGAATAAAATTTGTAAATTATATAAATCTGATTAAAATGTCGATCTATGAATTAATGTCGTTTTTGTGAACTTTAGTAGTAGCTTGGTAAAAATTAAAAAAATTTACACAATTTGATTGTCGTGTGAATGCGATAAAATTAAACAAAAACTGTTTACCGGATTGTAAACAAATTTTAAATTAATAATTCGATTAAATGTTAAGTAACTAATCATTTATAGGAATGTCAACGTAGATTGTACAAGATATGCATGAATTTTTAAATTAAAAAAATTAAAAAAGAAATAGGTACATATGCGAAAAAATTAATTTTTCCACACTGCATTCTGAGTAACATTTTTTATTAGTGTAGTTGCTTAAAAGTTGAGTTATTTTTGTTACAACATATACCGTAATTTTTCCAATCAAAATTGAATTTAATAGTTTTGACTTGGTGTATTTTAGAAGGCTCGAATAACAATGTTTTTAGAGTTATCTGCAATTAAAATTTTATATATATTTACAAACGAATATGTTGAGTTATGTATTTATGTAACAACATGTTTATCTAAATTGTCTTGTAATATTTCGAAAAGTTATATTAATATATTCAATTAATCTTTTTAACAAATAAAATATTTATTTGCATTTTGATCATTTAATTAAATAAATTGAAGAGATGTATTTGAAAAATATTTGAAAAAATTGAAAAATAATGTAAATAAATTATTTGCTTTAAAGAGAAAGTAATTTATAATAATAATGTAAATGTAAAATTAACAAAATTGTTTTTGTTAATTGGAAAAATAATTTGTATACATAAACTTGAATGATAATTTTGAAAGAAAATAGATAGTTTTATTTACTAACTTTTTAAATATTACCGCTGAAATTTTTATTATTTTGAATTTGTTCAATTTTATGTTGTATAAACTTAGTACAAAAATAAGTTAATAAATCAAAAATTAATTTTTTTTGATGAATTAAAAATGATACGTTATGTATATATACATATATTTTATTGTTATATTAATTTAAAAGAGGTGCTTCATTTAAATGTTAAAGACATTACAAAATCTAAAATTTAGATTAAGTTATGAAATGGATAAAAACGTATTTAGTTTATTTTTCATTGACAGTGTTGTAAATAGAAAAATAGTGATGTTAATGAATTAAATTATTTTATGTTAATGCTTTAAGTTTTTTTTTATATTTTTTATTAATACATTAGATATATATTAAAAAATTTATATACACATAGATGCTTTGTTATTCAATTAAGTTAAAATGGTTCATCGTATATAGGAATAGTAATTGAAAACGAATTTTAAATGCTATATGCATAGAATTCAAATTATTAATGCTTATATTAAAATAATGAAATAAAAATATTTTTATTCGAATATAGTATCGAAGGTATTTTCAGTTAATATACTTTTTTGGATTTTTTCGATATAAATATGTACAAAAATATTGTTTTAGAGACAACGTAATACATTTGATACAATAAAATATGTGCAACACAGAAATTTTACATTAAAATTTTGCACATTAAATTTTGCGTCAAAAAAGTATATTAAAACTTGCATTTATATAAACTATGATTCACTTAATGAAAACGATTTAGAAGAATGTTAGTAATTTTTTAGATATTATTAATTTATAGCAATTTTTCTAAATTTAATTAATAACTTTTAAAAATATCAACGTATTTTCGTTTATAAATTATAAACTTGATGCTATGCATTAACACTGTTATTAAAGTAGATAAATTCGATTCATAATAAGATTTTTATTCCGAAAAAATGTTAATTATCTCTGATGGCAATATTTATGAGCGAAGTTTGATATTTTACCAAATTTTTTAAGAGTTTTACAAAATATTTCAATAAAAAAATATTTACATATTTGACATACAAGTATTTTTTTAGAAATAAATATACTTTTACTGTTAAAATCTATAATAGTGAATAATATTGAAAATATCAAATAAAAAAATTATAAAAATCTTAAAGTTACTATTACATTATGAATTTTTATAAAAACTGTTTCTTAATTTTATTTTTAAGAACGTTTATAATATTTCGCTTAAATATTTACAGCAGAATAATATATAACAAAATATTTGTCTAATACCATTTCTATGTATTGACAATTTATGTATAAATAGAATAAGAAAAAATAGTAGATAGGTTGAAAAAATAAGCGTTGATTATTATTATTATTATTCGTCATTATTCATCGATACACTGTAATTTATTTTTCTTCGATATATACATTTGTATAAAACTATGCGTTAGAACAATTTTTTAAAATAGCTTTGAGTTTCATATTATTATTATTATTCAGTTTTTTTAATCTATTCTTTTGAAATTTTTTAATGAATAAATTAAAAATAAGTATATATATATATATATATATATATATATATGTTTCTTTCACATTTAAAAATAATTTTTAGTAAATCGAAAATTTAATGAAAAACTAGATCTCATAAAGGTATAATATTTATATTTAATAAAAACTTGTGATATAATACTTATATAACTGTTTTTATTTTACCCTTTACCTAGAACTGTTTTAAATTAAAACGTTAATTCAAAAAATAATTAAAAAAAATATTCCTTAAGTTATAATTATATTTCTAGATTAAGTTTTAAAAATCAATAAAAATATCTATGAATAAAAAATATAATTGTCCTTAAAATTTTTATGTATCTTTACGTATTATTTTTATTACCTCAGAATCAGAGATAATTCTTGTTTTCTATTTTTACCATACCTTATATAATTTAAAATTTGTTGCAAATTAAATTATTCATAGATAAAAACTTCTAGTTTACTAATTTTTCCAGTAGTTTATTGCACTATTGCTTATAAAATATCTAAAATTTCAAGGTATAAATACTTATATAAAACATACATCAGTGCCAATCTTACGTAGATTATACTTTTAATGTTATAATTTTATATACAAATTATTTGTTAAATTTCATCAAAAGACGAAATGAGATTCACATCAGGACGCTGAATTTTAAAGTATTGTAATCCTTCTTTTGTAACAGAAGTACCTGTTACATCAAGATATTCAAGATTTGGGCCATTTACAACAAAATGAAGTAAAGTTTGATTCGTTACTCCTGTATAATTTCTGAAACATAAGAGAGATTAGAACTTTTATTTATTTTAATGTGTTTAGTATTTATCTAAATTTTAAAATAAAAAATTATATAAGAAATTAAAATTTAATATACCTTACAACTAATTTTCTTAGATTTGGATTTGTAGAAGTGCGTGGTCTTCCTTGGACTAGTTGCACCTCATCACGGTTTTGAATTATTTCCTGATTATTTTCATTGTTACGTAAGCCTAAAGCACATATGGATCTGTCTGAAACTTGACACCTGTCTGTATTATTTACAAGATTTACAATTAAATGATGAAGATCATTCTCATTAACAAGCTGAAACAAATAATAAAAGTTTACACTTTTATTTTTTAAATTATTTAATAATAAAATCAAACAAACCTCCACAGCTACATGATTATTATGATAAACAACTTCTGGTTCCCGTTGTAACTGAACATAAAGGACTTCATGTTGTTGTGGATGTTCATCTGGTTGGTGTTGTACTGTTCCTGAACTGGGACATTCTAAGTAAATATCTGTTAATGTGGAGGTATGGCTAAAACTGCTTATTACACTATCACCAACAAAAGTATCTTGCAAATCTAACACCTATAAAATAAAAATGACAGTATCATATATGTAATTATATTAATAAATAAATATTTAAAAAATTATCATCTACCTCTAATGATTTTAGTCCATATCTACATGCAAGACTTGCATATGCTATATCTTCACTTAATCCATAACAAGAGTTTAATCTTACCTCTTTAAGTTTGGGTATTTTACTAATTGCCATAAATGAATGTGAATTTAGCCAATTACAATTTGTAAGTATTAAGCACTAAAAATTATTTAAATTAGAATATTTTAAAGAAAAATATAACAGATAATTTTTTTAAATATTTGTAAACATTTGCTTGATTTATAAACATTAACAGTAAATTAGATTTGAAATAAATAATAATAATTATTCAAAAGATGAGTACTTAAATAATATTTAGTCATAATTTAAATACTAAAATAATAAAAATAATTAATATTATAAACATAATAATAAAAATTTACTGTTAAATTAGGCATATGAATATCTATTTTGCATAGGTAAGACTTATTCATTTGCATTAGACGTCCTTTAAAAATTTGACAGCCTTTTAAAGATAATGTTTTTAATGTTTTAGGAAAATTTGTGATTTGTATCTGAAATTGAAAATTTTGTGAGAAGAATAATATGAAATAATTTTATTATTATTATTATTCAGAAGAGGATGAAACTACTTTTTCTTGTGAAATACTGTAGTCTTCAAGAATAAAGTCCTGTAATTGTTCACATTTTAAACTAATAGTATTTAAAAAACTAGGATGCAATTCTGGAAACTCATTTTTTCTCTTATTTCCCCGAATTGCCAATAATCGTGTAACTGGTTGCATAAATTTAACATATTTTTCTAATTCTTCTAAAGGTAAATACCGGGCACGTAGATCCAAAGATTTCCATAAAGTTCTATCACAACATAGTTCATTTAGTCGATGACAACATCTGAAGTATTATTAAATAATTTAGGTTTAACAAATGATTATATACTTTTTTGCGTTTTAAATACTAAAAATATTTTATGTATAAAAAATTGATAATTAAATAAAAACTATTCATCACCATTCTTTTTATCATTAATAAAATAATTTATATTTTTAGTTATTTATTAATTAATAAAGATTAAATTTTTCATAAAAATATTTTTTTAAAGATCACTATTGCGTTATAATTTTTATTGTAATACATGAATATAATATATTAAATTTTGTTATATTCAGACATCAGTATAAATCATGAATAATTTCCATTTAATTTTTTACTGGTTATGATATAAACACTTACGAGTGTAGTGACATTAAATCAAATGATGAAAGATACTTGAAAATATGAAGTAAAACATCATCTGATAAATCTAACAAGTTATAATTATATTCTTCTTGATAACTTAATTTGGAACGTTTTGCATCAGGTTGCAAAATTTGAGTATTGCATGGATCAAGAGATTCTGATTTGGCTCGCTTCATTTTAATTTTGTTCTTTATTTACAGAACAAAATTTAAAGATTTCACAAAAATATATTTTAGTAGTATAAAACCTTTTCTTTATAAACAAGTGCATTTGTTTAAATAATGTAACCTCGATGAGACGTTTACACAATTTTTCTTTTTTACACTAATATTATAATATGTATTTTTATGCATGTAAAATAAAAAAAAATTTACTTATTATTTACAAAATTTTACATTTATTAATAATACTTTGACAGTTTCAAAAATGTCAACAAACATAGACGAAAGCTACGAAACAAAAAATATTACTATGCTATATACCTACGGTGTTGCCAAATTACTATTAACTGAAATTAGCTTCTTTTCATCGAAATTGCCACTTTTAAATCCCCACACTAGACTTCAAAGATTATATTAAAGAACGAAAATATCAGCATATGATATTTAAAATTATCGGTAGACTTTCTTAAACAATAATTAATTTAACGAAGAAATTTCGATATTAAAAATTTTTGTTCATAAATTAAATTATAAAGAAAATATTTTAATTAGACTTCGTATTAAATAAATATTGTTTTTTAGTATGTTCCATATATATTGTTTTAAACTTATTTACACATATTATTTAATTTAATAGATATGTACAATGAATTTTTAGATAGTTATAATTTTAAATTAATTAATGAAATTGTTAAAAACTACGGCTTTATATATACATATATAAAGTATATAATATTCATTGACTTCAATGTAGACTATTGGTTTGAAAAAATTTTAAGATTATAGAAAATATATGTTGGCTACACGTATAATATGACTGACTTCAAGTGAAAGTAGATCGAGGTTCGAGTTTCTTTTTCCCCTGACACTCATTAAGAAGACAAGAATTTGGGGTTTTGACATTTGATAAAACATTTTTTCTAGGGCAAATTTTCAAATTTTCAACGAGTTCGAAGATATAACCAGACGAGTTTAGTCAATGAAATATAGTATTGCAACGCGTGTGTTCGATATCCCTGGAGATATCTAAAAATGGAAATAAACCTAACCCTTCCGGTAGCACTCGACCGTTCGGAGTAGTTCTGATTCATCGAGTAAAGTCGAAGTTTATAATACGCAAATATTCATTTTCGAACTGTGGTTAAATTTTCGACTGCGTAAATTTAAGAGCATAATACGGTAAGGCAGAAACAATGAAGTCAGGTAGTGCAAATGAACCCAGAGGTTCCGTATTGCTGAAACCTGAGGAGAATGATCAAATGTTCCGATTAATCGGCAATCGTTGCCAGGTGAGTTTTGAAATATATTATATTTTATTCATAAAATGATTTTCAAGGTTAAAATTTTAATAACAGAGCCTTTTGTAATACTATAGTTCTTGTAAATTCAGAAATATTCGAAATTTGATTAATATTCAATAATAAATCAATTAATAAATTTATAGATTTTATGAAAATTAATTTGTATTTTGAAAAATTCTTAGGAAGTTTTAAAAATTAAACTTCGATTTCAATATTTTTATAATCAAGCAAATTTATAAAAAAAGTAATAAATTAATTAAACATAGTATTTTGTTTACTAATGTATCGTATTGTTACTAAGATGATTGTTTTATGAATCATAAATGTTTAGAAATGATGCACAAGTGAATAATTTATTTTTGCATTAATAATACTGTTATTTACAAAATAATTTAGAAACATATGATATATATATTTCAGTGTCTTGCTGCAGGTATTATTCAGTTATATTTAACAGAACCACCCAATCATAATGAATGGATTAAAAAAAATGTAGGAATCATTACTTTTATTAGAGATACTTCAAAACGAAGTTTTTTTTTAAGGTTATACTGTATTCAAAGAAAAGCTATGTTATGGGAACATGAAGTTTACAATGCAATGGATTATAAATCTCCATTAAATTATTTTCATACTTTTGAGGCTGAAGACTGTATGGCAGCATTTAATTTTGCTAGTGAAACAGATGCTATTGTTTTAAAGTAAGCTATATTAAAGTTTTAAACTTCAAGTCAAATATTTTGCTTTTATATAAACTTTGTATCTGAACAAATATTATACATTAATTATTCTTTATTTTAAAAAAAGAAACATTATTAAGCCTGTAAAGTTTAAAGAAAGTATTTTTAGAAAATTATTGTTATAATAAAATAAAATTTAACACAAATGTTTTATCACCTTATTATAATTATTTTGTATTATTATTATAATCAATAGTTTATTTTATTTCAAATATTTTAATAATTTATATGTTTTAAAGAAATATTATTATTGAAAAATTAAATGCAAAAACAAGGCGTAGAAATGAAAGACATTCAAAAATGGAAATGGAAAATCAAAGAGGAGTAACACTTCCACGGAAAAATAAAAGTATAAGTACCCCTTCTTTAGGACTTACATCAAATACCCCAGATAATTTTTCAAATGGCTCACCTGTGCCAATTAGTGTTAATAGAAGTATGTCGAATATTTCAATGACTAATAAAACTAAGAAAAAGAAAAGGAGCCAAGAAGCTAAGAAAAAGTTAACTACAAATGACATTAGTTTACCGTTTGACTTTAGGTACACAGAAGCAATAAAATTAATAAATAAAGATGTTTAGTTTAAAAAAATAGTATAATAAAAATATTATTTGATTTTGTCTTTTTTGTAGGCATGTTGAGCATTTTGGAACTGATACAAATAATTTTAAAACCGAAACTCCAGATTTAAAAACGCTCTTTGAACAAATAGGAATATCTGAAAGTCATTTAAAGCATCGAGCAACTCGACAATTTATTTATAATTTTATTGAAAATTATACAGGAATAAATGCACTTAAGAAAGAAATTGTACCATCTTCAGGAACACCAACCAATGTACAACAGCAAGTGCCAAAACCTCAGACAAAACTAGAAGCCCCACCACCAGTTCCAGCAAGAACTATACCAGTTAACACAAATACATTATCAAATAATGTAAGTAGAGTCTATTCAACGATTTTTCAACTGAAAGCTCAAATTTAAAAAAAAAATTTCTTATATTATTTTATTTCCTGAAAAAAAAATTTACTAAGTAAAACAATTGAATATGAAAGTATATAATTGAAGTAAAGATATTGTTATTATATATAACTATTGTTAATAAATGGTTATTACTAATAATTATTAAATAATTTTATAAATTAACATATTTCAAAAAATTTTTGTTTTATTTACAAATAATAATCAATTTTTTATTTTTAGAGTCATCAAAGGAAAGCTCCACCTTTACCACCATCTCAAATTCAAAGTCAACTTCCTCCAGCACTTCCAAATGTACCTCCTGCTCACAGATCACTTCCATCAAGGCCATCTCCTCCATCTATAGCACTAGCACCAGTTTTACCTCCTCCACCTCCTCCACCACCAATGCCTCAAGAGCAAATTCCAAAACCTATTTCAAATGTTCCACCTCCACCACCATTGCCTAATTTAAGTAGTACTCCAGGTGATGTGGATAATGGTAATAGTACCAATGTTGATAATAAACAACTTTCAGATCCTAGATCAATGCTCATGGAATCCATACGAAGTGGTATTCCTCTTAAAGTAGGTCATAAATAAAAGTTATAATAAATTAAATAACTAAGTAATTAATAAAAAAAACTAATTAATTTTATTTTGTATATAGAAAATAAATAAAGATGAAACAAAGTCACCTACCCCAAAAGATACCAGGAGCAATCTTTTGGAAGAAATACGTCAAGGAATAACCTTAAAACCAGTTGTAAATGAACCAAAATCCAACAGTGCCACACCAAATTTAGTGGAAGGTGGATTAGCTGCAGCGTTAACAAGAGCATTGGTTGAACGATCAAAAGCAATGTATAGTGAAAGTGAAGATTCAAGTGATTTTACTGATAATGATGATGAATGGGATGATTAGTATTCTATCAATGGTAATATTTAAAAAATACTTTTTGCTTTTGACCAATCATTTTTATCTCTTTAAATTTGGTATAAAAAATCGATTAATTGTAATTATAACAAGATTTAGTGCAACTTTTAAATAATAGATTATGAATTATATATTCATTTTAAGATCAAGTAATGCATTCAAATGAATAAACAAAAATATAAATAGTATGCTAAGATTAATTAATATTATATAATTGTAATATAATATATTTTATTATTATTTAGATTTAATAATTTGTGATGCATATGGATTTGAAAGAATATTTTCCGTTTATATTGGAGTACCAACATCAATACCAGAAAATAACACAGTTATTGCAAAAATAAGACTCATATTGATGTCGACAGTAATTTTCAAGTTGTTTACGATTCTAATAAGTATTATTTATGTTGTTATTCAAAGCGATAGAGTGAAATCTTCGTTTTTTTACATCACATTTTTGGTTTTATTATATAATAATAAAATGACTTTTGTTCTGTACATTTTATATGTAAAAAGTAGATAATTTTTTAATTTCTACATTAATAAAATCTGTAAATTCACTATCAATGAACAAAAAGTAATAGACTGTTAGCTGGTTACAAATATATATATATATATGATATCCACACACGCATAGAGCTAGACAATTTATAAAATTTCGTGCCCATTAATATTAAGGGATAAATATATCTAGAAATTTTACAAAAGCAAAAAAATAAGTGCTTTAATATATTTTTCCTGTCAGTGCCTAAATTTTCCCATAATGATTTTATTATGCACAATTATCTTATTAAGTTATTACAAGCTAAAGTACGTTATTATTTATAAAAATTTTTAGTTTTAATGTTATTGTATCAAAGAATGTTTAAGCTATTAACGATTAATAATATAATTAAAATTTATTAATTTATAAAAACAGAAGGGCCTAAATTAATTACTTATTTCTTAGGTGAATATACAAGTATATATAATTTTTGCGCTTTTTTGTAAGAATATGTATTTTGATGTATTAAGTCATGGGCAATTGTTTGAGGCATTTAACTAGTCTTTAAGTTCATCGGCGAATACCAAGTATGCATTATATTTTGAACTCGTGAATATGTAAAAAATTATATTACATAGTTTTTCATAATACAATATTATTTGTTATATGCATAATATATTAATTTTATTAGTTGAATAGTAATAAAGGTTTCATGACTTCCAATTTTATTTAAAGTACATTAAATTTCATCATAATTATCATGTCTTAATCAAACTATTGAACATTATTTTCAGGTTTTCTAAATCTTAATACTAATAATATTTTTAGGTAGGAGTATAAGGATTGCAACAAAAAATTCATAAATATTATGTGGAATTAAATCTATTTCTCTATTTAATTACTACAATATATTACACAGTATATTTTAATCTTTGGTCTTATGATTTACACAAATATGCAAATTTAATTCTAATCTTTTAATTTTTTTAATTTTAATTTTGCAGATTCTTTCAGTTTTTAAACGGTTATCGTTTTCTGTGACCCAAGTATGAGAATAAAAGAAAAAATTTACTTTTAATAATTAAATAATAATTTTTCAAAAGTACATGACCGTTTAAAAATTGAAATGAATTTTGTTATCAGTCGCGTCTACAAATATAGGAATTTACAACATAAGATATAAACTCAATAATTGGTATGTGAATACAATAATCACGAATCATCGTTAAAAATAAAGTTTTTTGTTTTTATTTTCTTTAACGCAGGGAACATGATACCGTTTTCTCATGCATTCTTGGAATACCATTAAAAAATCGATTATTTCAATATTTGCATTCATTTTGTTCATTCAGAATTATTCTCTTTACTTTTAGTAATTACCTTTATATCCATCTTCTTCTTTAAAAATTTTATTTTTAGTCTTGAAGATGAATTGGTAATTATTAAATTAAATTATATTATATTATATTAATATATATATATATATATATATTTAAAACTAAAAGTATATAATATGAAACGCATATGAAAACTTTAAAGCATAAAAAAATATAATAAAAAGCAAAAACAAAAATATATCGGCTAATTTAACAAATAATAATACAATTTTTCAAACATGAAAGTTGAACAAAATTAACAAATAAACACTATTTGTAAATCGCGACATTTTTGATCATAGTAAAGTCTATGGACACTTACAGTAACATTTACTCCTTCCGACGTTTGCTCAATGAGATTCATACTACATATATTTTAAGCGAATCACTAAAGATCTGTAAAAAATAATTTAATGGCTTCAAATCAAATGTTTCATAGAAACAGTTATTGATTTTTAAAAAATTATGCATCCTACATATATTTTAAGTCAATTAATTCGCGCATTGATTAATGCAAATAATTTTTTTTATTCAATGAGAACTGGATAGATAAAACTTAAATAAATTGCTTGTATATGATTAACAAACTGATTAATTAATACAGTATTTGGCAGCCTTGTACATCAATACAAATAGGTACAAGAGAAAAAGCCATTGCAAGCCAAAAGTTATTTTTTACTGAAGTAATCTTAAAATACTTTAAGATAGATTTGCAATTTTCAATACTTATTAACATTTAATTTATAAATTGTAAGACTTTTAGTAATTATTATTCTGATTATCATGATACAAAAGAATATTTAATTTTTTTTATAATTGAATGTAGGATTTTTTTTAAAGCTTTTCATTTATATATTGTTTTACAATATCTTAGCGTCAACTAATATGTACAATATATATTTATGCTTCAAAATGAAGTATATATTTAAAAAAAGTTCTAAGAAAAGTATTATGATATTTGTTTTGAAAATTATAATCGTAAAGATATAAAACATTTAATTCACTGTAAATGAAAATATAAAATAATTAGTTTCTGTGTTTACAGCAAAGGACGTATTGAATCTTTTATATTTAAATATTAAGAATATTGAAATTCACAAGAAAATTTTAATATATATATTTTTTAATTTTATAAAAAAGCTTTTTAAGTGAAATTTTTTGTTTTTTATCAAAGTCGATATATGATTATACACAATTTTACTACAGACTCTCTGATGTAATTTTACGTGTAATCTGTAATGTAAGTATACATGTGTTTGGCATCTCCCTGAATAGTACGTGTAAATAATAAATTAAGATTAATACAGGCATATAAATTCAATATAATTATAGGGATCTTAATTAAAGTTTTATGAATATTAATACAAAACATGTGTAATTTACTCAAAATGCAAAAAATTGGAGCGTATCGTTCCATGTATGCAACTGGAAAAATATATTACAACATGATATAGCACCAGCTATAACTTGAGTTTTTAGTTTTAGAAACTAAAAACTGTTCAGTATTAGATATAATGATGTTTACGTGTTTAAACCAAGATTTTCACAAGTTAAATAAAATAAAATATTGATTTGTTATTTTACAATTTCTGTTTTAAGCTTTATATTTGGATAACGTTTATAATGTATATATCTGTAGTAAAAAATGTACAGTTTCTGCTTGTGTTAAAAATTCTTGGTTTAAAAAAGTATGCATCCGTTTCATGTAAATTGATAAAGCAATGTCTGTCATCAGTTTCAGATAAAACAGTCCTTATGCATTTCAGGAAATATTAATATATCCTATTTTATAACATGTGTTTATAATACAGATTTTTTAAAATATATTACTCTTTTATATGTATAGAATCCCCTTAAGACACTAAAAATCGACAATTTATGAATGTTTTTTTATCTTTTACTCTAAAAAATTGTATTTCTTTCCTTAATACAGAATATTCTATTACAAATATTTTCCTCTCAAGGTATAAGAAATTTTTGATCTGGGTATAGTAATTTCGATATTTGTGATGTGTAAAAATATTAAAAGAAAAAAATAGAAAAATATGTCTATTTAAGACCAGTTCATTTGTATAAATATTACAATTCTACATAAGGAAAATATTTATCGAAATTTGTATTAAGTTTTGTATACTTTTCGTTATTCTTACAAAAATTTTTTATCACGAAAAAATACTGATAATAAAAAATAAGAAAATTATTGGTCGACATTAAAATTTGTCAGAAATCAAATTATTGTATAAAATCATTGGGTCTATTCCATAATTAGTGCGACTATCGTGCTGATGTATTTGTCTCACTTTAATTTCATCCTTATAACTCAAAGTGATAACACAGAACACTTCCGCAGTATTTAAGATAATTACGGAATATGCCCATTACTTTTTATTCTCATTTCTTTTTCAACATAAATTCAATCATAAGAGATTAATTATGATATGAAACCCCATGAATTGTACTTGAGTTCCCTGTTTACCGTTTTTAAAGAATGATTTGAGTACATTTAACACTGAATCTTAGAATTCGAATCGAAAGAATATATTATCAAGCAAACGAAAACACTATACCAGAGTTTTAGAGACCATAAGTGTGAAATCCCGAAGCGTGTCTGCACTTCTCTTGCTTTTAAACGACGACGATCTTGTGATTGTTTCCATTCGGCAAGAGTACGTAATAGACACGCTTCCCCTTATCTCATTGAAATTGTGATACATTGCCCTGATAGTGACTACTAACAAAGGTATCTCCTTGTTGCTGCTGTTGTTCAACCCTGTCGACCACACCCTGAATCTCGATGACCGAACCATTGGTATGACCGGTGCCGTTGCTCATACTGGCACTGGTAATATCTCTTGTGACGGTTAGTTCGTTGGTCGGAGTCGCTTGTTGCTGTTGTTGCTGTTGAGATTGTTGCTGCAGGGCACCGTTGTTTTGGGTATGATTGGTGCTGTTGCTTTTAGACCTGTGCCTGAGCTTATGTGTGGTAAGGTACTGCTTGACCGAAAAGGCTTTATGGCAGATGTCACACTTATATGGTAGTGGATCTTGGATGCAGTTAAGACCGTCGACGACTGCTGGCGCATGGGTCGTTAGGTGCATAAGATAATAATGTTTGACAACAAAAGATTTACCACAAGTTTCGCATATATACGGCCCAGACATTCCGTGGGTCTTGCGGTGCTTGTGCAAGTTGTCCTTCCGTGAAAAACTTTTGCCACACACTTCGCATTCGTGCATCTTCTGGCCTGTATGAGAGACAAGATGGCGCACCAGATGCTCTTTGCGACTGAAAGCCTTGGCGCAAGTTGTACATACGTAAGGTCGTTCACCAGTGTGAAGCTTGCGATGTTGAAAAAGGTGTTCTTTTCGTTTGAACGGCTTGTTACAGACATCGCAACTGAAGGGGCTGCCTAAACCGTTCATATGGGCTGGACTTTCCTCCTTAATACTGCCACTGCTCATTTCCGTTACCTGTTTTCATCAAAATTGAAATTTACTATTTACCTTCTATTTAAGTTATTTTTTTTATAAATCCTGTATTAGCATTTATTTGGTCGAAACATGAGTTATTTGTCAATATTATAGCCTTATTTTTGTATTATTTTTTCATATAAATTTTTTTAAAATAGATATATGCTATGGTAGTTCTTATTAACTTAATTTATTTCAATAACCATTTTAACCTCTAATAAACATCGTATATCTTTGTAACTAAAATTTCTCAAATTTATTTTAATAAAACAAAATTTTATGGAATAATTAAAGAATAAAATTATTTTCTTATATTATTATTATAATTCAGAGCTGCTTAGGATTTTCAATACTTCAGCAAAAATTAAATAAAAATTTTTTTGCTTCTACAAGAATTGATATATTTGATTCATGTTGCTTAATAATTGATTAATAAGTAAGACAAAAATAAAAAATATTGTAAGCATTTTTAATTTTTAATAAATAAAGATTATATTATAAAAAATAATACAAATTTTATTATTACTGTTAAAATTATTAATCATAACACTACGATATCGTAAAGTTTATGTAATAAAATATTACTAATCATATTTTTTAATATTCATAATATATTGCATTGTAGTATAAATATTTTTCTACTCTACGCATTATATACCTTTTATTGTGTTAAATGATTTGAAACAAATAAAATTTATGAATTAGCAATAAACGAAAAGTTCGTGATTTGTATGTGCAGCATGAATACACGACAAAGTAGTCTATAATAAATTATTATGCAGTTCACAAAAGTATTTATACTTTTTATAAAATATTTTTGCTCTAAAGTATGACATTAAAAATATATTTTTTCTATTTCTAATTTTCATGAGTACATAAAACTACAAATATTTATTAGTTCATAAAAATATTTTCTTCATATAAAAAATAATTATAATTTAAAAAAAAAAAATGATTATAAACTTGTATATTAATAAAAACTATGATATCAATTTAATAATTCGTTATAACATGTTCGTTTATTACAAATATCAATTTCATTAAATCTCTAAATTTATAAATTTTGATAATATTTTGGTAAATTTTAATTTATTTCCTTGAAAAAGAATGAAAATCATTCAACAATAGATAATTTTAATAAGGTAAATTTATTTTGAAAAATATATTAGTACTTCAAGATTTGATTTCTTGCAGTACTTAATTTATTGAATCTAATATTATTTTTAAATAAAATTAATTCATTTTTATACGACAATTTCTCGTAAACATATAATTTTATTGAAATTAATAAGAATTTTTTATATTGAGATATGTTAAAAAAATTTAAATAATCTTGACTATAACATTAACTATATACAATTCTTTTATCAGAAAATATGTATAAGATAAAGTAGCTATAAGCTTTAAAATTTAGATTATTTCAATTGCATACCTCGTTAAGTAGTGATGTTGTACAATCGTGCCCATTCATATGATTTATGGAATTAAAGGTTTTGCCACATTCGCGACAAGCTACCTGTCGCTGGGGTGTTTGCGATATTGCTTGAGGATTCACAGTAACTAATGGAGAAGGCTGCTCAGGACCTGAGCGAATTCGCAGGAACTCTGATATATGGCTGATCGATGTCCGTGACATAGCATCCTCTGAACTTTTAACGAAGTCCTTTAACTCTTTGGAATCTTCACGCGTTACTTGTGTTGTCAATGCGTCTTTAAAACCTAGACTTAGAAAAACCTCGGGCGTTGCTTGAACTGTCGTAAAAGCTTGCTGGTTCTGTTGATTTACCACCACTGTTTCATTTTTTTGTGGATCGTTCTGAAGAGTTTGTTGATCATTGGCATCTTCTGTTTTCAGGATAATGTTACTCCGATGAACCTCTGCTTGCTGTTGTTCTTGCACATTCGTAACATGAATGTGTTGCTGCTGCTGCTGCTGCTGCTGCTGCTGTTGTTGTTGCTGCTGCTGTTGCTGCTGCTGTTGTTGCTGTTGCTGCTGCTGTTGCTGCTGCTTCTCTATATGATGCATGTGTCTTTGTTTTTCAAACTGTTCTCGTTGCTGTCTCTGTAGTTGTTGTAACTGTTGCGTTATTTGAGTTTGACTTTGTTGCTCTTGATTTACATGAGTTTGTTGCTGATTCACTTGACTAGCTTGATTTGATGGCTGCTGAGACATCTGTCTCAACGTTTGTACCTGTTGTTGTGACATTTGATTTTGGCTCTGTATTTGGTTTTGAACTTGTATTTGAGTAGGTTGAGGTTGAGGCTGTTCTATTATTTGATTTTGTGTTTGATTTTGCTGTGATTGTATCTGTTGAGATGTTTGTTGCTGATAACTGTAATGAGTTTCTGCTTCGACCACAGCTGCTGCAACATTACCTGATTGCATCTAAAAGAAATTTTTAAAATTTAATCAAAATTTATACACATTGAAATTGAAATAATAAAATTATTTCATTTAAATTTAATTAAAATGATTAACCTGCATTGCACATTTATACTGTTGAACACGAGCTTGAACTCCACTAATAATTTGTAGATTTGAAGCATTTATATTACTGACAAGTACTTGTTGCGGATGTGACTGTGATTGATCTGTTATAATTTGAGTACTTGCATTAGTTGGAACTATTTTCTCAACTGTATTTAATGGATCTTCTTCTGTTTGCGGCTCTTCAATTACTGGTTTTTCTTCTTTCGTACTTTTTACATAAACTTTTCCTTCTTTTAAGAAATCTTCCGAGAATCGTAATGAAGTAAAATATGATTCCAACATACTTTCAGCATGAACTACGGCTTCTCGAAATTCAATATAGCTCTCTAGTTTTTTTACACATTCAAGACAAACAATTTTTGGTAGCGAATCTTCTTCTAATACCTAAAACATATATTTAATAAATATTAAATTATACATTATATAAATAAAAATACATCGTTTAGGGAAAATCTACTGATAACATTATGTTATTACAAATTATTAAGCTTTCCTCTTAAGTACAGTTGAAAAGTAGGTTTACAGCAACAAGTTAAAAATGAAAAAAAATAAACAAAAATTTATTAAGAATGAAATACTAAAATATAAAACAATATAACAAATAAATAATTATTATATTAATAATTTGATAATTTGTGAAATAACGTTAAAGTTCAAGTTTAAAGTGTATTTTCATTACGTACATGTAAAATGGTTTTACGATAAAAAACTAACAAACGAACAAAAGAAAAACGAGCTTACCTGTATCGGTAGGTATGTCTGTATTTTGGTTTGAAGCTGACGCCTTCGTCCTTCTTCGAGGAAGATGTTCATCTTAGTGCCTTCACTATTTGTGCAGAGCCGGCAAAGCTCGTAATAATTAACCCGCCGATATCCCGACATATTGTCCTCGGACGCCAGCCTATCATATAAATACGACGCGAGTCGTCGTCGTAAATTTTTTCGTATATGTTTTTCGTCGGCGACGATGACAAGAACGCGTCGCTAGGCCACGCGTTTCGTGGCTGATAAGATTTTGAAGCTGCTCCCTTTCGCGTAATAAGCAACAAAGATGAAAGTACGCCACGAAACGTGAGGGAAGCAATAACGACGAAGACGACACACGCCTTCTTCTCAACGTGCGTTCTTTTCCTTGTCTCACGCGTCACCGCTTGAGACCGGTACAGTGTACAGCACACCACACAAAAACAACACAACAGAGTTGCTGTTTCTCTCTTTTCCCCCACCTCAATGTGCTAACACTGTTCGTGCATTTCAAATGTCGTTTTTTTTCTAGATTTGCTCGACCCAAGGAAAACGAATTTTAACTTTTTACGCGGCTAGATATTAAGCGCGTGCTATCTTCAGCTTTAGTAACATTGGGAACGCGTCCAACCCCTTGGCAATAACCTGTAATAACGACTCGCAGCCATTTGCAAAATGCAATCGCGCTCTCTGATGTCGTTTCACTGCATGTGTGTACGTATATATACGTGCCTAGAATTTAGAAGTGTATGACCATAGATTTATACATAGAGGTTGGTTGGTTTCATGGGCACATACACGTTGATAGAAGGACAAAGATAGTGCCAGAAGGTTGCGTGAATCTGGATAACTGTATCTCTTTCTTTTTGTTTATTCAGTTAAATTCATATTGGAGAAAGAGAAAACAACTTTTCCTATTACTCTTATGATGTAGTGTAAGCAATTTTACTGTCACATAGTATGTAATATGTAAGTTTATATAAGTGTTGCACGTGGGGCGAGCCGTTAGAGCTAGGAAGTAAAAAGGAAAAGGCAATCATTTAGCGTTTTTGTGTCCATCATTAGAATAATCTCACATTATTGTGTGATAAACTCAAAATACTATCTCATATACTACGTCAAAGCTTATAATTGGTCATACAGGATAGAGTCAGCCAATCCTAAATTCCCATACGTTGAACTTCACGACTCGAACAACACGCTACTAGATTATTGTGGAATCACTTTTAAGAACTGTTTATTGTCTGAATACTATATCACTTTTTTTTTGTTTTTCTCATGTATGATGAGCTGTAGTGATTCCACTTTATGCATACATACATCCAGGGTATAGAAATATGACGTGCGAATGAACATTTCGTAGTTTGGTATTAGAAGCTCCCGTGAGAGAAATTATTATTTTTAAGTTATTTCTAAATAAAGAAGTAAATAAATGACCGAGATATAATGATTATAATACACATATTCTTTAGAATTCGAATTTAAAAATAAAAAATTACTTTAATTTCTATTTTTTGTTTGTTTCCAAAAGTTGTTATTTAGTTTCACTTTTTTTTGTTTAAAGATTAATTTTCGATAATGTTTGATTTTTATACAGTTGAATCAATAGGAAACAGTAATCCGACACACAAGACCTTAAGCTGAATAGCTTAATTCGTAATAGCTTTTTTAAATTCATACGCGATAAGGTTTCATAAAATATATAGATAATGCAATATATATCATTACGTCATAAGTGCGATAGACAGATGAGACTGTACTTAACAAATAAGAGATACCACACAATGTATACGATAAACGATTCATTAGTACAATTTTTTCATTATTTTCTCATCTAAGTTATTTACTTCGATTAATATTAGAAATACGTTTAATAATTTAACAGAATATTTAATACACCATTTTTTTATAATAAATAAATTTTTTATTTGAATAAAAAAAATTTCTTCAATTTATTATGATTGTGCATTATTAAATATTCATTACTGTTGAATATGAGTTAATCGGACTTAAAAATAAAAAGAACTTTGTATAAAAGTATTGTTTAAAACTATGAAATAAGTAATTAAGAACAAATTCAAATATTATGAATTGCGATTAATTCTCATATTCTCGAGTGATAAAAATGTTTTCAGTATCAAGGGATGGATGTGAGTATTATTACACGTCGATCTAACTAATGGTTGTATTGGAGTTTATGCTATTGCAAAAGTTTACGGGTTTTTTGGAGAAACATTCAGACTAATATGCAGAATTATCCTCAATCTTTATAATATAAAACTAACTTCTTATGAAATGGTTACTAACAGTCTGATGGAGCATATCGTGCTTGACTATTTATTATCGTGTTGTATTTTTTAAGAATTAAAAACAATTTTTAAATATTTATTTTTAAGGGTTGTAATATATTTTTAGACGATGAGATTGTAAATAGTTAATAAATAAATATGTGTAAAATAATACTTTTAATATTTTTATTTATTTAATAATAAATTATTTAATATTTATGTATATCTAAAATTGTTTATTCATATATGTAATACATACTTTTAATATTCTTCGAAATAGTAAAACAACAATAATTTTTGTTAAATTTTTTCATATAGATAATTTTGTTGTATTTCTTTATATTTTATTACTGATTTATGCAATTCTTTATTTTACAAAAAAATTTAATAATATTTAACATATTATATTGCTAATTAAACTTTTATGTGATGATTTACTGATACAATATTCTATTGTAATTAAGGTTTTGTTTTAAAACATTATATATAATATTATTATGTAAAGTGAACATAAGCAAATGTATACATATAATATACGATTTAATTAAAAATGGTTTTATTAAAAAAAATTTTACATTAAATACAGTTTGTACATAAAAATTATAAAGATAAATTTAAAGTGACATAAATATAAATTTTTTTATTTTTTTTTATTTTACCCGCAGTATTGCCGCCATTGGGTGGTAAGATGGCTCCTTAATTCTTCCCATGTTATTTGTTTATGTTACCTGTATAGTTAGCCGTTATTAAGAAGGTAAAAAGTATTGAAATGTATTAATATTTAGAGTAATATTATTTATAAAAAATGCCTGGTACACCTAGTTGTAAATTTCAAGAAGGTAAGTTCATTTTATCATTAATTTTATACAGTAAAATGTGTTAAAAGAAACTTAAAATATTCATTAATTAATGTGTAGGTGAACGTGTTTTATGCTTTCACGGACCATTGATTTATGAAGCTAAATGTTTAAAAACTAATATAACAAAAGAGAAACAAGTAAAATATCTTATACATTACGCTGGATGGAATAAAAAGTAAAACTAAAATTATTTTTATACAATTTTATGATTTTATTTATAACAATAATTTTTATTGGTATAGTTGGGATGAATGGGTTCCCGAAAGTCGAGTTTTAAAGTATAATGAAATTAATGTTCAACGCCAGAAAGATGTACAAAGGGCTCATGCAGCTCAACAAGTTGCACAAAAAGGAAAGAAATCAAATGTACTTTCGAAAGTAAGTTTGAAGAATCGTGAGATTAATAAAGATAAAGATTCAGAAAGCAGATCTAGTACTCCAACTCTCACAAATGATCGAATAAGTAATCGGTATCAAAAAAATAGTGGTTCAGTTACACCAACTTCCAATGATTCATCATCAGATGGTCCAAGAAGAAAACGCAGGTTTATATTTTAAGCTTTTTAAATTAATAAATATTATTAGTTTTGTAATTAATAAAATAAAATAAAATAAAATAAAATAAATAAAATATAATAAAAATCATATTTTTATAGTCGCATTGATCCTACAGTGGAAACAGAAGAACAATTTTTATCAAAAGTTGAGATTAAAGTAAAGATTCCTGATGAATTAAAGCCATGGCTTGTTGACGACTGGGATGCTATTAGTAGACAAAGAAAACTAGTAATTTTACCTGCAAGATATACAGTAGATAAAATATTAGATGATTATACAAAATTCAAAACTTCAAGTAAAACAAATACCCCAAATAAGTAAGTTTAAATTGAAAATATTCTTTTAATTAACTTTTAAAAAATATTGTTTTTTAATCAATATTTAACAGAGAAGTTGCTCTTTTGGAAGTGACCAGAGGTCTCAGAGAGTATTTTAATGTAATGCTTGGATCACAGCTTTTGTATAGATGGGAAAGACAACAATATGGAGATATTATAAATGAAAAAGTAAATACACCTGCCAGTCAAATATATGGAGCTTTTCATTTATTAAGATTATTTGGTAAGCATTATTAAATTTAGAGAAATACTAATGAATTTAATTTCATTATTTTTTAAAAAATAAAAATAATATTTAATTATTTTACAGTAAAACTGGGGAGTATGTTATCATATACTCCATTGGATGAGAAAAGTATACAATTACTTCTTGCACATATTCATGATTTTTTAAGGTACATGCATAAAAATAGCAGTGATTACTTCAGTCTTCAAGATTTTGGGGCAGCACCTCCAGAATATCACCGAAAATGTAGTTGAAAATATTTGTAAATAGGTTTTATGATAATCAATTATGGAAATTTATTAAAAATTATTATATTATAAATAAATTATTGAAGTTTTGTCAATAAATAAAAATTTTTTTTTTTATAATTCTATTATTATTAAGAATTTTATTATACTTTACCATTTAAAATATAAAAAAATGTTTAAATGTAACAGCGCGCTGAAATTGACAAATCATGAGTTGTGAGGAAATCATAATCTTAAACATAACCTAACATTTTGTCGTATTTAAGAACTACATAAAAAGTATTTACTTTTACTATTTTTGATATTAGATTTTATTGAAGGAAAATTTTTATAAAAAATGGCAGGTTCTGCCTTAAGACGTTTAATGGCCGAATATAAACGTAATATCAAATTAATTAAACAATTTTTATTAAAATATATTTATTTTAAGGATGTTAAAAATTAATAAAAATTTGTAGAATTGACAGTGAATCCTCCTGAAGGTATATTAGCTGGACCAGTCAACGAAGAAAATTTTTTTGAATGGGAAGCGTTAATCACGTATGTATTATATATTACAAATTACTTGATTAAATTGATGACATAAATTTTTTAATAAATTAATATTTGAAATGTAAAATTGTGATTTTAGAGGACCAGAAGGTACTTGTTTTGAGGGTGGTATTTTTCCTGCAAAGTTGATTTTTCCACCAGACTATCCTCTCAGTCCTCCAAAAATGCAATTTACGTGTGAAATTTTTCACCCAAATAGTAAGATTTAATTCTTTCAAAGACAAATCATAATTTAAAAAATTTCTTTTCTGACATAATATAATTTACAGTATATTCAGATGGTCGGGTATGTATTAGTATATTACATGCACCTGGTGATGATCCAATGGGATATGAAAGTAGTGCTGAAAGATGGAGTCCTGTTCAAAGTGTTGAAAAAATTTTATTGAGTGTAGTAAGTATGTTAGCCGAACCAAATGATGAAAGTGGGGCAAATGTTGATGCAGCAAAAATGTGGAGAGAAGATCGAACAGAGTTTGAAAAAATTGCTCAAAAATTAGTTCGTAAAACCCTTAATCTTCCCGTATAATATTTTTTAATGTGAAATATTCTAAATGAAAATCATATAATAACATATTTAATTAAAATTATTTACTTAAATTTTTAAATTTCGATGACAAGAGATTGTAATTATTTGTTCATTAAAATTGTAAATATTTTTTTACAAACTCTTCTTACTTTTATCAACCTTATTTAAATTTATAAAATTAATAAAAACATTTATTTATATTTATAAAACTTTTAATATTAGATAAATTTGTGAACATTTTGTTATTTTTAATAGTTTAA
This sequence comes from Platyscapa corneri, assembly GCA_018907185.1. NCBI lineage: Eukaryota > Metazoa > Arthropoda > Insecta > Hymenoptera > Agaonidae > Platyscapa > Platyscapa corneri. The sequence goes on along the minus strand of JACCHW010000011.1, from coordinate 4,676,242 downwards.
AATTACTAGTTAAAAACTAGTTAAGTAAATGAAAATATTGATTTTTTACATATTATAAGTCTTTTAAAGAAAAACTTGTGTTAAAATTACGAAGAATCAATATTATAATCATAAATTCTTTTCTATATTTTGATTTTTTATAAAATAGGTGTATTACTTAATTAATTAATTAATTAAGATATTTAAATTTTTTAAATTAAATATTCAACCTCTTAACTCAAAATTAGTTTTTGATTTGTAATAATATGGTTTTTTTTCTATTTGTATTATAAAATTAATTATAGAAAATATGCTCTTTTATTTATTTGGTTTTTAATCAATTGTAAAGATCCCAAAGTGAAATATTTCCATCTTTGCCAGCAGCAGCCATTAGGCATTTGCTGTTGTAAGCTTCAACTTTACATGTTGAAAAAATTAAATCATGGATAGTGGCTTTGTGTTGATCTAAAACAGCAAGTGGCCTTAGTGTTTTCCATGAATAAATCCTTATACGACTATCCCATCCTCCAGTAGCAAATACTTTTGTATCAGGTCTAAATGCAACAATTGATATACCTGGATTTTTTAAAGGCAATTTTGTTTTTCCAGATAGTTCATGATCTGATGACATTGAAAATATCTAAAAAAAAAATTAATATTTATTAATAATGTACATAAAAAATTAATTTTTAATATTTAAGTTCTTTTTTTAAATATTTACTTGTAAATAATCAGAAGGACTTCCTACAATACCACTCATTAAAGTTGTATTAAAATCAATTGTCATTGGACACTGTTCAGTTTTTAAAGATGATAAGATTTTTTTTGATCTTACATCCCATAAAAGCATCTTACCACCATCATAAATAACTAAGACATTTTTAGATTCATCTATGCATGGTTTCATTGCCATAACTTGTCCAAGTGAATTTATTTCTCGAAGATTATGAGGATTTAACTCAATTTCTGTTTTCAATGTTTTTAATGAAAATAATCCAATTTTTGAATCATTTAATGGTATAAACATTGTATCTACTGTTGATAATTGAAATCTAAAGAAAAGTATAAAATTTTCAGTAATATTGAAAGAAAAATATGATTCAAATTACTTGATTAATATACTTACCTACAAAACCCACAGTAATCTGTTTTAATTGTATCATTTATTATCCAATCAGAACCTTGAGCTTTCCAAATATTAATCATTCCACTTTTTCTCTGTGTTACAAGATTATCATCCCCAATATTGTATAATGCTAAGCATGGTTCATTGGAGGCATTTAGTTTCAATAATTCTCTATTTTTCTATGATAAAATGAAATATAGAGAATTTATTGTACATTTTTTAAAATTAAGTTATGTTTTTATGACACTTGTTAAGAATTAAAGTAATTATCTTACTCTCAAGTCCCAAATATGCACTCTTCCACTTTCAGTTCCAGCATAAAGATGTTCAATGTAAGGTGAAACACGAAATAACAAACTATGAACAGGGCCCATGTCACCTCTCATTATATAAACAGGATCTGGTGGAAGGATTGCCATTGTAACCTTTTCAAATTTTATTTTGTTTAAATTTAAAAAATTAAAATTTGAAATTAGAAATCTTTGTGAAACTGGCGTTTGGCAGAAGACGGGAGGTTTCCGGCACAATAATAAACTTGATATTGATACCTTTAAAAGAAAAAATATATATTATAAATGGCTTAAAATAAAATATTTACTACATGAAATGAACTTTTTACAAACTACTTAAACTAAAATGTAATGTCAAAATGATAACTAACAGAATTATTACTATATTTTAAGAATGAAAATTAAAAAGTTAATTGTTGTATCTGCATTTATGATAATATCTTTAAAGAATCAAATAACAATTACTGAGAATATAAATGATTGAGACAAGAAGCATCATTTATGTTTACATTTGAGAATAAATTGTTATGACATTGTAACGTAATGTAAATATTTACAAATTAATTGAGAAATTATGAACTCAAGAAAATTTCAAAATATTCAATACATCATACGACATTGTTCCAGAATCAGATTTCTTACAAATTAATGAAGTTATACATAAAAGCAAATATGAATCAAACTTGCAATAAGAATTAAGACAACGTTTTAATGGAATAAATACAAGTAATACAGTGACTTGGAAACTTGGGTTATGGTTTACAATGAAGTTTTTAGACGAAAAATTTAGATGATAAACATGAAAAATTATGAATAAAAAATATTTTACAAACCCTACAGATATTACACGGACCGATATTTGGGGAATTTGGAAGATGTCAAACCATGGTGTCGTGTAATTTAAAAAAATATAAGATGTGCCAGGTTTACCTCCCGTCTTCTTCCACCGCTGTTCACGGATTGTTTTGTTGTCGCGTTGCAATTGCGATTATTGTACGATTTTGCGACTTATGAGTTGCGCAGTCGAATATGCACCATGATTTCTACTTTCTCTCCGATTTGATTGGCTTTATTTTTCTGTTGTGATGTACATAAGACTTAAACCAGTTTTAAAACCTCTTGTAAATAAATGCGGGAGCATCCACACGCGAATCCTAATGTTCATGTATTTTTGAATACGCGCGCGCATTTCGTAATAGGAAACAACTTTACAAATAAGTAGGCTAATTACCAATTAAGCATGCATCATACGATGGTATAGTTTTATACTTCTGGACTGCTGAACATATGATTATTAGACTAAGAAATTTTGAATATTTTTCTATTATTTTAAAAATGTTATTTATAAGTAATTATTAATCAAAGGAAGTTAGTTTTAAAATTAGAGAATTTTATTTAGAAGCTAATACTTAGGGCACCAATTTCAATACTATACTATACTATAATATTAGTTTAAAATTGATGTTGTTCAATTAATACTTTCTAGATTGTATAATAAATTAGAAGTGATAACATTTGTTTGCTTATTTTAAGAGAAGTTTATTTAATAATTGTATTCATCAATATTGTAAAAATTGAAGTTTTTAATAAAAAATGTAATTTGTAATAAATTAATCATGTTTCTTTTATTATTTTTCTATAAATCACTAAATATTTTATTTTTAAATCATATTTTTTAGGTATTTTTGACTTTGTATTCATGCATCTGTGAAAGTGTATTTTACATTAATTTTCTTTCTTATATATATTTGCTTTTTACAAAAACTAAAATAACAATCGTATCTTAACAAAGTAGCTCTAAAAATTTATAATATTATATACGTCCGATAAATTTTTATATATTCATGGTGGCATAAATTTTTATTAGTAAGAATAATAATAAATATAAACGTGTTAAATTTAAAAAAATCTTAAAAATGTATGTTTATATTTTCAAGTAACTTTAGTGTTACCATTTTTCAAGTAGATATATAATTGAAAACAGACTTTTAATTTTGAAAAGCTAATACATTTAATTTACTTTCATTAGATTTCCTATTCTTTAATATCTTCATATTTATTAATTATGTAAATAACTATAAGTATGTAAAACAGGCTTTGCAAATATTAAAAACATTTATATTTAAAATAAAGTAATATAATTAATATGATTGTAAACGTTATTTGATGGTCATCCATTATTTTATTACGTACATACATCAAATTTAGAAAAATCCTTAGAAAATTAAAACATTTTTTATACTTCCCAATTTTAATGTATTTTATCGACTTATTATAATTGTGAAAAATTGATATAAGTAGAACATTTAACATAAGAATATATTTCAAACATGAATAATAGAGGGAATCATATCAGCATAGAATATACATGTTAATCTATTATTTATCGTAATCATATATTTTTTATCGCGCAATACAGTGAAGTTAAAATGATTTTGAGCTACAAAAAGAAAAAAGAAAATGCCCCATTAAAGATATTGACCTGTAAAATTAGAAAAATATTAAACATTGCCGATAGTACGAAATAATTAAGTTGTTATATTTTAAAAAGGTTTGTACAAAATCTTTATTAAAAACATGAAAAGTAAATTAATGAACAGTATTGGTTATTTGCAATGGTAAAGTTAAGTGGCTGCAAAAGAAATTTACATTTCCTTTCTTAATTAAAGTTTGTTAATTGCTCTTAGTTAGAGACGTATGTCGCGCGCGCCACCGCAAGGCGAAAGTCATGGAAAGGGTGCATAGGTGCATACATACAGCGACGATGCGTGTAGCAAATGAAAATAGGTCTAGTTGGACTTAGAAAGCGGGGCTGTTGAGATCGAAAGGGAGAGGAGCAAGTCTGCCTCTTCCGCGCTTAATCTCGTTCATTTTTTTCTTTTTACCTGCGCGTTTCCTGCGTCCGCTGTCTACTCGCCTCTTTTTCAACCTCTCACTTTCCCCTCTCCTCTCTCGCCTCTTCTCTCATCGTTACGCAGAATTCCTTAAATCGCTTGTAAATTTTCCTTTTCTACATTTATTTTCGCTTCTTTTTTTTACAATCAGCATTACCCCCGTGACGCGCGCTTATCTCCCCGTTAAAAGTGACTCCTTCACCTTGGCCGCCTCGAATCTCTCTTCCTCTCTGCATTTAATCCTCGCATACGCTTCTTTCCATTGCTTTGACGTCGGTTTTTCTTTCTCTCCTCTTCGGCACAATCCATCTCCTGCGACTCCGCTCCCCCACCCATACCTCGTTCTGACTCTGTCCGAGTGTCTCCGAGGCTCCGCGTGCACAGTGCCCGCTTGCTCGTCGGACCAACCGGGTCGACTAAACGTGCACGCGGTCCAAGTGGTCCAAGCTGACGTGCGCCTGGGGACCGAGCGGAGTAAGCGCGCCAAGCACTCGACATCCTTATCCTCGTTCCCTTTAGTATTGAGCCGGTTACTATCAAAACACGCGGGTGAGTACGTAGTCGAACTGGATTTTTCAATATTAACGAGAATGGGCTTTGTTTTACTGCCTTATAATTGGCTACCTAAAAGAAATTTATTATTATTTATTCTATTTTTTATGCTACTCTAGTCATGAAAATATATCGAGGTATTTCTAAATTGTAACCAAGGCTTATCTACAAAGGCTTAATGTAAAGCAAAAGTCTTTCAAATGAAAATGAAGTATTATATTGTAATTTATTTAGAACTCTGCACTCAGATCTATTTGAAATTTTTAATCAAGTATAAAAGACTTGAATATGATTTTAAATTTTAACTGTGTAATGAGTTTATTATAGAAAAGAAATTATACAATATTCTTTTCTTTAAAAATTAGATAATTTATAATAAGAAAATTTCATTTATTTCAAAATACAATTATTTTTTTCTTAAAAAGAATTTTAATTGTATTTTAGGCAAAAATTTTTCTGATCTGCAAATAAAAATTTGAAATTAGTTTTTTTTAAATTAAGAGAAAATTTTTTATAGCATAAAATATTACACTTGAGCGATATTACGTATATGTTCACTACAAAAACATTTCCTTATTATATTATAAATGATTAATATATTACTGAAAATTCAACAACTTATCCATTATATAAATAATAATATTTCTAATAAATATTTTCTAAGCTAGATTTTTGTGATTAGAAAACTGTTTTTCGCATTTAGTAATTTTCTAGTAGTAACCGTCGATTATAGTCTGACAGTGTACGATAGAAACACAAACTCTCGATATCTTCAGAATTCTTAATTTTTAACTAGAAAAAGTTACGTGAATAAAGAAAATAAAACATATTCATTTTTTAAAAATTATTTCGTTATTAAAATTTGGTTCTAGCAAAGTATAAATTTTCAATGATGACAAGCTCGCAGGCATTATTATAGGCACGGAAAAATTCAATTTCGCGAAAGCAATCGATGGGACTGTTGCGCGCGTATATTTACGAACATATGTGTATCTTGATTGTGTTGATAAATGAATGACAATCGAAATCTACGTTTGTATTCTGTTGAAAAATCGAAAAAGTTATTTCAATTAAGAAGACGCTTTGATTGTGATGAGCTGCGCGCAAAAACACGCGTTCGCGTTTATTTCACTTGTAGAAGTTGCTGCGCTTCATACTTTATTGTATTTTCGAGCATTTGTTCGGATAGCTTTATTTTCTATTCTCGAATTCAATGCATCACAAATAGTTTTTTCTTTAGAGGTTTCTTATTTTTCATTGCATGTTATTTAAAAGTATATTAAATTTATTATATTGCGAAAGAAGATTTAAAGAAAGATTGTTTACCTATTTCACGAGAAACTTTTAGTTTAAGAATTTTTTTGATATATATTATTTCAAAATTAATTGAATATTAATTATATTAAATATTAATAACTAAAGCAACAACAATAATAAATTAAATAGAAAATTTAATTTCTACACATAGAAAAATATTTTTATCTAGTAAAAATGTTTAATATATAGTTATTATTATATTAGTAAAATATTTATATACAAATCTTGATGTTTCGATGCAATATTCAAATATTCTGTTGTGTGATAAAGTAAAAATATATTCTCTTTTAAATTAATTTTTGAATAGATTTTTGTTTCGTTGATTTAAATATAATGATGGTTGACTTCGCGTTTGCAAAGAATTTTTTGATTAAAATTTTATTAAATAATTTTTTCCGTTTCATTTTTTAAGAAAATGTTGAATATAATAAATAATTTACATTTAGTTTTTGTTATATTATTGAATTAATGCATTAATTAGCTCAATATTAGTAATATTGATAATTATTTTTATACCTAACGCTAAAAATTTAATGTATCATTAATATCTTTAAAATATTACGTAAAATTGACTTTAAAATATTAATAAATTTTGTAATTTATTAATTCAATATTTTTACGTTACTATAAAGAGCATTTAAATAACAAGTATATATAATAACTATGTTTGTAGATATTTGTGATTATGTAAAGTATTTATGAAAAGTTAATGAAAACTTCTTTTTTCATAGAATGGGTTCGTCCATAAGTATTTTTTGGGGCTCGGCCAATGATAATGTAGTTGATCCAGCAACCGGATTGACTGCTCGACAGAAGAAACTCGTACAGAACACATGGGCTATAGTTAGAAAAGATCCCATTTCTAGTGGTTCAGCAATTATGACTACGTAAGTATTTTTTACTTCTAACTGTATTAACTTCAAGGCAGATAAATTTACTTAAAAAAGTAAAATAATTTTATTTATAATGAATTATAAATAAATTAAAATGTAAAGATTATAGTAATATACATGAAGAAGAGTTTCGAATACAGTCTTACTTAAAGTAATCACTTTAGCAGTATCAAATTAACATATGAATTTCGAATTTATAAAATAAAATTTAAGACCAAGAGATCAAAATTTTTTTCTATTGGCTATTAATTATTAGCATTTATATAAAATTGTTTTTTCTAACAAAATAAAGTTTGAGCTTCATAGTTTGTAAATGGTGAAAAGTTTGTTGCGCAGTGGCTTTAATTGGCAACGCGTATTAAGTCACGTGCATTTGATATTATTATTCATTCAGTATGGCGAAATATTTCTACTATTTTATGGTCAGGAACGTTCAAGAGTTCAAGAATAATTTACTTGATTCAAAATTGAAATCTGTTCATACTCAATTTTTTAGTTGAATATTAAAGAAATCTTTTTATAATTTTTACAGAAATAAATAAATATTTCAATTTTTATACTTTTTCTTATAATTATATTTGCAATTAAAAAACTGATTATTCATAATTATTTTATTAATTTGTTTTCATTGCTAAAGTTTTTATATTATGTCTTATATATTTTTCAAAATTTATCAGACTTATAACTTCTTATTTATATCAAATTGTATAAATTAACTTTAAATAAAGTGCATAAAAGGAGAGATTGTGACGCTTAAAAATCTTTTTTCAATTCTTCGCAGTATTTTCCACTTTAGGTTATGTATAATTTATATGTTAATTACTATTTTTTAGTTTACGAAGTATTTTTAGAATTTTCAGATTGTTTCGACTATATTCTCATATTTTAATAATAAATTAAATTTTAGAATAATAAGAGCTCTTATTAAAAAATTCATCAATGAAAGTATTTCACGATAATTATAAAATTTTAAATTATTGATTACAAAAATTTACTAGCTATTAAGTTAATTATAAGATTAAAAGTAATTTTTTTTTCCTTAAAATATAATGTATAATTATTTTCAAGTTGATTAAGTTTGTGTAATTATTAATGTAGAGAAAGTTTTTAGTTCAGCAATTATTTTTTCTTAATTTATTTTTGGTTTATAAAATGTATTGTACAAATAATATTCTTTAAAATTTGTTTGAAATTTTAGAAAAGATAAAAAATACTAATAAATATATTTGTATTTTACAGAATTTAATAATATTTTATATAATAATAGGAAAAAATAATAATTATTTTATTTTTATAAAATTGACCGATAATATTTTTATACCTGAAACAAATTAAAAAAAGAATATTTTCTCATGTAACACAGATCCGTGTGTGAAATATATTTTTTAAGGTTGGTGAATTTAAGATATAAAATATCATATTTCTTATAGTTCATATTAAAGATATTATTATGAGTCGTTTTACAAAATATAAAAAAACTTGATATTTAAAAAAATTTTAATGGAAATTCTCTTAATAGAATATTGAAACATTTATTTTAAATTTACTCATAAAAATGATTATTATTTAATTTCCGCCATTTTAGTAATAAAAAAGCTTTTTAATTTTGAATAAATTATGCTGTTAGATAGTGAAATGTAAAAGTACAGCACTTCAAAAGCTTAAGAAAATTTTTTGTTAAGTTTTTTCAAGAAATATCCAGAGTACCAAAACTATTTTACGGCATTCAAGGACATTCCGCTACAGGAACTTCCAAGCAGTAAGACATTTCAGGCACACTGTCTGAATCTTGTGACGACATTCAATAATGTCGTAGACTCTATTAACGATCCTGCTCTGTTAGAAGCAAATCTCACTGGCATAGGCGAGCGACACTTCAAACGTGGTCAGACAAAGGAACACTTTCTTGTGAGTAGTGACACACCCATTAAAATCGAGGATAAAATAACGTACATAGCTACATCGATTTGATTCGTGCTCACTCGTGTTCGAATTTATTCGAGAACATTTCCATAAATTATTTATTATTTATGAAAGAATCGTTCTTCTATAAATAGTTACGAGGATTATACGAAAGTATTCTTGTAATATATTATGTTAAAAATAAAACATTTTAGAGCGCTTGATTATTTATTTTTATTTTATAGCATGACGAAAATAAATTTACAAGAGTTTACAATGTAGAGAACGTAATCTTGTTAATGTTCAAAATAATATCAACTTATTTAACTAAGCAGTACTTTTAATTCTCAATAAGATTTAAAGATGACGTTATCCCTATAAAATATTTTCTCACTTCTAAGAAAATGCATTTGAAATTAATAAAATGTACAGAAAATCTAAACTCTATTGAATTTAATGTCACAAAAAATTAGATTTAAGGCATAAACAGTAAAAGTAATAAAAAGACTTGTGACACGAACAATATAAAGAATATACCAAGCAGAATCATAAAACGTCACTTATAAATTTCAGCTTTAAACTTTAAAATATATTTAAAATAATATAAATTTTTTAAATTATTCTTTGGCATTTATAATAATTTTAAAATACTCATAGCTGTTTTATTAATAATAATTGTTTAATCACTAGTAATTTTTTACATTTGTTATTAGATTTATTTAAAAAATAGGATTTGAAGGTGACGTAATTAAAAACATTTTTTAATTCATATTATTTACATGAAAAATTTAAAAATATATAATAAAATTAATGTTTATTATTTAAAAAAGCTTAAGTATTTCAATAGTAAATTTATAATATTTTATTATGGGAAGAAATATTAAACAACGTAATAATGTTTAAAAAAATAATATTATTAAACAATTACAACTACAATGGTTATAAATGCTAAGGTATTCAGTAATAAAAATATATTATTTATATAAAATTATTTTATAAATATATATCAATTATTATAAGCGTTTGTATGAATACCGTTAAACTGGTTTAAACTTTTGTTTAAAGTTGTTTAAAGTAATACATTTGCCACAACAATACAGTTACTTATAAAATTAGGTTTAAGTAAAATTTTAATATGATCAGATTAGTTGATGGTAGATAAAAGTAGATTTTTAAATAAAAATGTATTTTTCGTTTGCCATATTTTCTTTAATACATAAAAAATTATGTTATTAATATATAAAATAAGTATACATAAAATTTTCATAATAATTTATGTTGAATATGATAATTAATTATATAAAAATTTAAAAAATTTTTCTCCTCAGTTTAAAGAAATTTCTTTAAAAAAATAAATATGTACTAGTGTAAAATATTAATAGTAAAATTATACTGTTAATATATGGAAGCTAAGTAACTTAATCCCATTAACTTAAAGTAAAGTGGAATAATATCTAGCAATATTTATTATCATTCAAATAATTAACAATCAGTTAATTTTCAAACTCAATAGTTTAATGAAATTTAAGTTTTAAAATACTTTAAATTTAAGTAAATTTAAGTAAATTTAAAGTATTCTTATAATAACATTATTATATTTCATTTTAATGTTCTTATTAGTATTTGTAAGCTTTTATTAATATTTATTGAATATCCTTTTTTTTTAAATTAATAAAATTATTTAATCTAACAGTATTATTATAACTTAATATTTATTTGTTACATTATGAATATGTGCAAAAATATTATATTTATTTTTCAATTTCTACCAATTAATATAGTAGTGAATTTGAATTTTTAAAATTATTTTTCTATGTATATATATTTATATTCTATAGATAATAAAATTATCTTAAGTAAAATGAAATTCTTTTAAATTACATTATTTTCAAATTATCAAAAAATTAACATATTTTCGCAAAGAAAATTCTCAAAATAAATAGTAATATAATATACAATTAATATATTTATTAATCATTTTCCTCATGATAGTGATCGATTTTTACGCATTATATTTTGTAAAATATAATACATTAATTAATAATTAAAAGTCATTATAAAAATAAGAATCTTGCATAACTGAATTATTACAATAAAAAACATTAAGAATCTTAACATAAGTGAAAAAATATTAATGATGAATTAATTTTCCGCCAGAATTTACAAAATATTATATCCTAAAGTATAAACTGTATAAAATTAAGAGTATGGTTTTAAATGATTTGAAATAAAATTATATTTATATTTAGATAATTTTTAATATGCATTAATATTTAACTTATATAGGAATTCATTAATATTCAAAGTTTTAAAATTTTATGTTCCCATAGCTCGTATTACAAATAAATAATTAACAAATTAAAAAATTTTTTTACAATCACATAATTCTTTCAAGTCATTGAAATCCATTGGTTTACTTTACGATTAAGTTTTTCCTAATTTGTTAGAATAGCTTCTTAAAAATAGATAAATTTGTGATTGTCCATAAATTAAAAATAATGAATTCTTTTTACTTTTTTTATTTTTTAATAAATATTTATTACACTTATATTATTTCACGTCACTTTTTAATATATGAAAACCTATAAATATTTACATAAAATTGTTTTTCAAGTATTCTTTGGAAATAAAATAGTTTGCGGCTTTTAAGTTTTATTAATCAAGCTAAGTGAAGAAGGTGATGAATATAAGAAAGATTCTATTCACTTGTCATTAGTGCCACGGAAAAGTGATTTTTTACATAAACTTAAATCATGCTCCTAAAGGAAGAGGCTTTCATTCTATCAACCATATAACAATAAATACGAATGAAAAAAAGTTTGCCAGCATCGAGTCAATGAACATTAAAAAAATGTCGTGCTGACTATTCTAGCTATCGCCCTTAAAAGCAATGAAGCGGAGGCTTCTATTAATATTCCTCTGTTATATATCCATCAGCGACGTTGTACGGCTCTTGATTTGTGCGCGAGACTATCTCACACATTACACACGTATGAAGATCCGCTTAACTCGTCGCGGCTCTTTCACGCATTTTCATCGTTTGCGCGGAAACGAGGCTTGGAATTTAATGTTGATTATCGGTATTTCATACACTTCGCACATCGCTAATGTAGGCGGTGATTTTAGAGGGACTAGCCGAGCGTAATTAATGACTTTTATTGTACATATTTCAGATCGGGAAATTCGCTGTTATCGCGCAAATGAACAAAATTGAAATTTATCTAATTATTGTATTAATCAGCTGACTAATTATACAATGGTATTTTTAAATATGATAGGTCAGGAATAAAAATTGTATAGAAAATATGCAAGTTCTTTGTAAACTTTCCTAACGCATATAAAATTTGAAATAAACAGTAAAACTGAACTTCATATATACAATTCTTTTTTTCTTATTTTCGTTTACATGTAAGGAAACAAAATACTAATATGAGAAAGTGTTTTATAAATAAATTATCTTGTCAAAATAAATATTTATCGGAAATTTTGAAAGTTAAAGAATAATTCTAACAAATAACATACTGTACAGTTCACGAGAGAATTGATATGTTAAAAATATTACTAATATTTTTTCCCATTATTATTTTCTAATAATTTAAGTTAATATTTTTTTAAATTAATTATTAGCAATATCAAATTCTTACTATTAACTTTTAAAATTAGTAAATTCTACTTCTATAACTTTTAATTTGATTAAAAATGGATATTTTCATCTCGTAATGGGTTTTAATCATTTTTTATCATAAATTACATTTAATATTTTAGGAGTAAAACTTTACAAAATTTTTATAAATTATGGGTAGAAACAAATTTACATATAAACAATAGTTATGAATTTTAAAATATTAAGAGTTTTCAACTCAGTTGAAGAAAGTTTTTTCTTATAAATTATATTTGTAAGTTTGTTTCGTAATTCACGCAGACTATTTTCTTTCCACCCTTAAGTAAATAAAAAATGAATTTGAAGTTGATGTTTTTATTTGTATTCGTACTTTCTTAATATTTTTCAGAATTTGAAACCTGTATTATTAGATGTACTGCGACAAAAGCTTGGGACAAAATACACAAACGAGACGTCGGAGGCTTGGAGTAAGACGATGGACGCAGTTTTTAGCGTCATATGTAAGTCTTTGGCGACGTAATGCAGGCCTTTTTTCCTTCCATATACTCGCGTATGTCTATATCTTCGTCTTTATCTTTCTTCGCGTATTCTATCAATTTCTTAGAGTGGAAATAAAAATCATCTTTTATTGCTTGGAAAGTGATCGATTCTAATCTATAGACTTACTTATGTGTAAGTACATATAAATGTGAAGGAATAATTTTAAGCGCCTCAGATAAAGTTTTGATTTAAATGTCATTTAAATGAACGATGAAAAAGATGAAATTATATACTCGATTTGAATTACTATTTTTAATGCAAAATGAAATTCTTATATATTTTATGCTATTGCTATATTAATTAAAATGTTTAAGATAGTCTATTTATTATTATTGAATAAAATTGTTCGCCAATATTATTGTAAAACTTTCGAAGATTTGCTAAGGATATTTTTTTTAAATTTTGATGCATCTATAAATCCTTAATTTATCTAAAAAGTCTGTAAAGCAAGTGCATATATGTATTTATTTATAACCTAATACTTTAGAATTATTAGAGGACTTTTATTTCGTAATATTTTGCTATCTATTTGACAAATTTGTATTTAATTATTTAATTGCTTCTCATTCCCAAGTATCACGATAAAATCATTTATATTAAAGTGACATGATACAATTTTTGAAAGAATAGCATTTACCGTGTAAATGCTTTTTAAAATTCATCTAATTCACTATTTGTAATAACCAGAATTGTAAGCTCCATCGAAAATTTTATGAGATTCTATATTTTTAATTCGAAGAAATTTTAATGCGGAATCCACATGCTTCTTGCGTACATATAAGTGAAGCGCAAGTGTAATTCGCGAATGCGAGTCGTGCACACATCCTATTGTTTTCTCCGCGGACGACGTTTTCGTAGAGGAAGGTGCCTCTCGAAGAGACTCTCCGATTGATTAAATCTTGTTTGAGCGCATATACAATACTCTTTTTCCTTTCGTACGTCTGTCTGTTTCTTATTCACATATTTTTTTATATTTCTCTTTCTCTCTCTTTATTTCAGTCGCTGGTTCTCTCTCATTATGTGTCATTTTTCACGCGTATTTTTTCTCGTATGCAAGTGTATGTGTACATGTAATATAATAAGAGTTGTTGCACTTTGTTGGATGTGTACAAGTCTTTCGAATAATAAATATTATTCACGGGCAGAAGATAAAATATCTTAAATTGGAACTATATTTTATATCTAAACATTAAAAGAATTAATCTTCCAAAACCAAAAACATAAAAATTGCTTCAAATTTGTTATTAAAAGTTTTCACTGTGTAAAAGATGTGATAAACTAATAAAATTTATTATCTAAATATATTAAACATGTGTTTATTGATAAATAGAGCATAAATTAATGTGTAAAAGTGAATCAGTGATTAGATAGCCTAAATTAAAAGCGTTCGAGTGATTGTTCTTTCCTAGTAATAACTATAATATTATGTACAATTTTATTTGTTTAAAAACAATAATGTTTTAATAACGAAAAATTTTTATTTATTTTAAGACATGTTTCAATACTACAAGTTCACGATTAATAAATTGGTCATTTGCCTTGATCATATATTTTTAATTCGAAGCTACAATATTTTTACGAATTTAATTTTCCATAAATTTTTAACTTATTAACATAAGTTTTTGTAATTTTCTTACTATAGGCAAATAAAAAACACAAATTTTTGTTCTGTAACATTAAAAAGAATATTACAATCAAAAATAATTTTTTTAATTGCAAACTGATCATTATACGTATTCAAACATTGCTTTATTTAGTTTGCACATACATGTATAGATGTATATATATATATGTACGTATACGCGCCTAAAAATTTGAGTTTCTTCTACTTTTATTATTATATATTTATTATTATTATATCATTATATAAGAAATGCAGTGCCGATTTATCTAAGAAGTTTTACAATATAATGGTATAAAATCTTACTTGTATACTCATTTGTTTATTTTACAATGAATATAATTGTTATAATTGGATATTAAATCAAACGTTTACTTTTTAGTAATTTTATCGTATTTGTCGATATTCCATATAAAACATTTTTAATACAATTTTATTTTGAATTTTATAAAGTTCCGTAAACTTTATAAAGAGCCTGAGTGTTTCTATACATATTGTATGCTATATATTGTATATTTCTTAATAATGTATTATAATAAAACATTAACGTTACTTATCGATTAGACATACATTAGTACGAATCGCAGATCTTAGTCTACAATAATTTAATCTTCATTATATTATGTATGACTTTATGCTTTATTTATGTATTAAAAAACTGAATATGTTACAATTATTATAAGTCTTATATTTAAAATGTATTTTATTTAATATAAATATTGTTTCTTATATTAAAATATATTTAATAAAATAACAAATAAAAATCTATTCTCAATTATTAATATTAAGTTTCTGATCCCATCGCATAATTGTTTAATTAAATTAAATTTGCCTTTAATACTCATTGATTTAAACAATCTAAGAAGTTTAAATCGCTACTTTCTTTCTGCAATACGAACAAGGACTCTTAAACAAAAGAAATATGCTTACGTATACCGTACTTGAATGAATCATCTTACAATTACAGTTAAAAAGTGAACGGATTTTGGTTGCAAGTCAGGTTTACATTTTCAAGAAGCTCAGGGTGTTCAGACGACTTCCGATCGGGCTGTGTTTGTGGTGTACGCGATTACTTACGGACGGATATCGCAGGCTCAAGTACGATCCGGATGCCAATGACCTTACAGAATACGTCACTGCATTTTCATTGTAGTGGCATGTTAATAAACCATCATGCTGAAATCGTTTCGTGCAATCATATTATATCATATTTTTAAGATTATTTTTATTCGATTGTATTTACTGGATGTGCAATTTACTTGTTGCAAAATTTTGAAAAACTTCCATACAAAATAAATTGATGAAAATATGTTACCAATTAGAACATTTAGCTTGAATTGAAAATTTACTACACTAAAAAATATTACAAGTAATAAAAATTTCATCATATTTTTTTTAGTTTTTATCAATTTTTTCCTTTTTAGTTTTTATTAACAAAAATGGATAATTGGTGTGGATGTTTATTTTCTTAACTTACCTTTTTGAACCGTTGTAAAAGCTTTTAAATTATCGTAATTTTTCTTTTTTATGATTAGATAATAAATGTTGCTTCACTTTGAACCTGATTTTCTTTTAGTATTTAAAATCGAATTTTTACGTGCATTTTCTCCATGTGTGTTAGAATTTTGAAACTTTGATGTACCATAGAGATCGACGAGATGCCTTATCTTATTTTCATTGCATTTTGTACTGCTGCATAAAGTATTCTTATTTTTATACAAGAGCTTGAATCTTCTGGAGTTTGTCTGACCTGGAAGTCAAAGGAAATTCTATATATATACACACATGAATACATATACTGCATATTATTTTTTTTTAATATTTATTTTAAAGTATATTTATTTGAACGCTATATATATATCATTTATTATTAAATATAAAATTAATTTCAATAAAAATAAGATTATATTAATTTCTCTTTAAGAAATAGAGAAATGAACTAAAATTTTAATTATTAAATATAATAAATGTATATTATAAAGTAATATATCAAGACTGTTTCAAATAATGAAACAGTAATATATGAAAAGACTATGATAATATTTACTGTTTTAGATTGAAGCTAAATTAATTTATCAGAATTTCAAATTAGTATTTGAATAATAATACCTGAACCCAAATAAGTTTGACATTTTTAGTTGTTGGATATGAAACTTATTTTACACATTACTAAATTTTTAAATATCCGCTTAAACAAACTTGTAACCTCTTACATCAATAGGAGGTTAATCCATAAATTTAAAATTATGTTAAGTATATAAAGTATTTGAGGGCAGAAGATATTACTAGTATAATCTCAAAAAGGCCTATAAATTTTACTTTTGTAAAAATCAATTTTTTTTTAATTTTTTCGATTTCTCTCAGATTTTAACATTTTTATTGTAGATGGATTAGACTAATAAAGCTAAAAATAATATCTTGAAAATAATTAAAAAGAATTGGAATATTATTTAAATTCATAAAAAGATCATTTTTTTTCTTGAAATTGATTATAGTATCATTTTTGTTTTAAATTAAACATATTTATATTTTCAGAGATATTTCAAAACATTGTTGGAATAAATTGTTTAATGAGTTTTTTAAAAAATTGAATTACTAATAATCTTTTAATTGCTTTTAATATTTTATTTATTATAATAGCATGAAATTTCGGGATTTAATGATAAAATATAATTTGAATGAAAAATAATTTCAGAGTATTTAAAAAGTTTAATAAAAAGGGTTCAAAGAGTTGAATTAAAATAATAAAAAGTAAAATAAAGTGGTGATTGAGATGTAATTTAATGAACAATTTTATACGCGTGGAAAAAAATTTAATCAAAGAAGCTTTACAATACACTAAAGCACACAGCGTTAAAAATTTCACCACCGAATGAACCAGAAATACGGTTGCTCTTTCGAACTTCAAGTACTTGACGACGTACCTTCGCGTTCACTGCAATACTTACACTTGGCACAGTCTTGGCGTAACACGCAGATAATCTTCCTCTGTAATTCCTTGATATCGGATTCGTCATATTTGCAAGACTTCCGCGCGGATACCGTTTTCTTTTGAACTTTCCTCATTTTCATTCGTCTTTCTCTAGCAGACTTGTGGCGCTGTGGCTTTCGCAAGGAGTGAGTCATTTCCTGGGACGCTGTTTCGGTATGATTCGGTAAGTCCGAATAACAGGTGTAGCTGCTTTGGGTATGACCGCAGTCCGCATCGCTTGTACGGTTTTTCATCGTCTCGTTTTAATTACAGGCACAATTGGTATTATAAGAGAGAAATATTAATTGTACCAGTAAAATGGATCGTGAGAAGCCTTCTTTTTAGCTCTGTACCCAAGATACAAAAGAATCAAGCCAGAAACGGTCACTATCACAGTGCACGAGATAATACCGAGTACTACGTGTTGGCTTGAAAGATGTGGTTCTTCATTATTTTCACTAAAAAAACTGAAAAAAGTTAGAAAGTACTTTGGAGAAAATATTTTTGA
The DNA here is from genome assembly GCA_018907185.1 of Platyscapa corneri. Classification (NCBI taxonomy): domain Eukaryota; kingdom Metazoa; phylum Arthropoda; class Insecta; order Hymenoptera; family Agaonidae; genus Platyscapa; species Platyscapa corneri. The sequence goes on along the minus strand of JACCHW010000011.1, from coordinate 4,658,027 downwards.
GAAAATGTATTTGACCCTTGTATTTGTATTTGAAATGTATTTGAAATTATAAGACTTTCAACTTTATAAAAAATAAACTAAAGCTATTGATTGATTGTTACAGAAAATAGGGATTTCTATTTAAATTCTTTAAATTTTATTTTTAAATTGATACATATTTTATTTACGTTTAATTAACTTACGTTGTAACTTCGTATCGTATAATTTTATGTAACAAAAATTGGGAACAAGTTGACGTCACATCCAATATAGAATACAAAGTTAGAAGTATTAAAAAAATTTAGTTATAATTTAATAAATGGAATACTGTAAATGACAATTTAATTTAATATTAAGCAAAATCTTAAAGTTTAAATAAAACATATAAAATAAATATATATGAAGTTCAATGAAAGCAAGCGTTTTTGTTATAAATAACAGTACATATTTTTAATTACCGGAATTAAAATCAAATATTAACAAAAAAACTTATAATGAATTTTTTAAATATAAAATATTGATCATAAAACTAAAATAGATAAATCGTTTATTGAGTATTCATAAGTTAGATTTCAAAAAGTTAAATAATTTTAAACTAGTACAATATTTCAATTGTAGTTGCACATAGAAGTTAGAAAGAACAGTGGAACACATAACATAATATAAATTAAAGAAAAATTATGCTCATTAAAAGTATATGAAAATATTTTGTAACATGTAAGTTTAATACAAGTAGTTTACTTTAAATGTTTGAATTATCAAAAATTTGTTAAATATTACTTTTCAAAATATAAATAAAATTATATGCTTTTCCCCTTTATTATTTATAACTTTATTAATTAGTTTTTATAATATGTATATATATCACTAGTGTTTTTCATTAATTTAATATTTTAGAAGAATATTGCAAAAAAGCATAATGTTATTTTAAGTTTCTGTGAGAAATTTTATATTTCTTAAATATTATATATTTAGAAACAAGACGCTTGTCTTATATATGTATATATACAATCTTTAAAATATTCATTAAAAAGAACTTTTTTGTTTTATAATTAATTTCATAAAAATATTTATATTAAAAAGTTTTTACTTTCATTTCTATTAAAATTAAAACAATAGAAAATATGACTTCCTTATGATCACAATAAAAATTCATTTATAGCATGTAAAATAATAAATAAAAATGGATTTCTTTTATCATTGTTGGATCGCCGTTTTCAATTGAATACACGTGATACAATGAAATGAATTCAAGTGATACACGAGAATCGTTAAAAAAATATAAAATCTAAATCAATATTTCGATTGAAATAACTTATCTTACGAGGTGGTATTTGTCGATTGCACCACTTGAGTTCTTATGATCTTGTTATTTCCATTTTTTATTTTTACCATATGAGGAAGTCTTGGTCTCAAATGGTGTCGCCTATGTGACAATTCTGAAACTTGAACGATAGAACGTGCGGGTACATTTTCTTCTCTATTTATGAACCCCTGTTGAAATGAGCTGGACGATGACGTTTCGCCAGTTTCTAACTGCTTAACTTCATATTTATCATCTGCGATGTTGCAAAATAAAAATTTCAGTATCTTGTAAAAGATAAAAGTCTAAATCTAAAATTCTTTGAAGTCTAAATTTATCACATTTTTAATTTATGACTCTGCTCATTCAAATTGATGATAGTTCTTACTTCTTATATATGAAAGTGTTGATATATTTAATATCTTAAAAAAATAATTTTTACATAATAAAAATTAATCCCCGAAAAAAGTAAAATTAAAAAACATGATATTGGTGTGTTTTTAGTAAAAAATAAAATTTTATAAGAATCCTGCATTCATTTATTTTAAATTATTTTTTAATAAAAATGAGAACGTTTATTTTTGTTAATTTGAATCCTTATATATATATTTGATTAATTATAATAAATGTTATACATAGTATATATATAATTATTTTTTTTTAATATTATATATACTTTTAACTATTTAATATGTACAGACTTGGTGTTGGTAAAAAATAGTTTTTTTCTTCTATAATGAAAAATGGAAGTAGAAATATGAAGTATATAAACGGCGATCTCTGCTTATTTTATTAGTATAATTATATTAATGTTGATTTAAATATTGTTGGGAGTTCTAAATTTGTATTACTGTGTTTATTAAAATTTTTTGTTTTTTTAGTAAAATTGTTTATTTTGATCGAAGATTTCATATCGAGATTGATTTTAACATGAAATATAAGTAATTTTAAAGATCAAGGCTATTAATGACATCAATAGTTTCGATAAATCGGTTCATATATATATATATATATATATATAGCAATATCACAATGTATTTTTTAAGTAACTATACCCTTTTTATCTACAATCAGTAAAATCTGAAAAACGCTTTTTTAATTTCTATAAAAATTCAGATTTTCGCAGTACCAAAATTTTTACAAAATTGGCTAAAACATTTTCAAACGTGTCAGGGACAGATCTTTGCAAATAGACAAAACAGGGAGAGCATCACCTAGCAATTTGTCGCGCCAGCGCTTGAGTCGCCGAAGGTAGTTCGTCCGCATCGGAGGCTGTGTTCTCCTCTCGTAGCGACCGCAACAGCTCGAGACACTTCGCGGAAACCAATTTCTGTGACAGGTGGTTCTACATACTAGCGCCTGTATCGTCGCGAAACGTCGTCCATGCACCCTGTAAGGTATGTAAGTGCATTGCATAGTAGTTCTTCTTAGGGATTGTGGAGAAGGGTTAGGGGGAGGGAGCAGTTATTTGGAAAATAGAGGTAAGCAGAGTATCACAGCTTTACTCTACACTTTAAATTTCGTTGGTGTGAATTACTTTTGCTTATAGATGAACTTGCGACAGACGTGAGAGTTTCTTGGTTCAGAGGAACAAGTAATCGAGGATGACAATGCTTTCGTGGTTTACTTCAATGTCAATTTTAACATCAGAATGAACGTGAATCAAAGAAATTGAATAATTAATTTGAAAACAATTGCTCTTATTTACACAAATTTTGTACACAAATTCATATTTTTAATTTATATACAACATTTCATTTTTCATTATCAGAATCAAATAATGTGTATTGTTTTTAAAGCAAGTAGCATACGTTTTTTGAAAAACAAGATTTCAAAGCGTATAAGTATGTTTATCAACAATATTTATGGTTAGTTTTGTGAAACCAACTGTATAATATGCTTTTTTACACATGTGAATAGTTATTCATAATTAATATTTCTGAAACTAGTACTTAATAAAATTTAAGATTATATTACTGTTTTTCGTATGTAGTAATAACACGATATTTTCAGAAGTAGAATTTTTACAATATTATTTTAAATGCTACATACCTTACATAAAAATATAATGAAAAGGTAGAAAATACGTACAATTTTCATTACGAAAATAATTTAAAAGCAATGTTTTCAGCTAATTTTAAAATATATTGCGAGCTTATAGCTATTAAGTTTAAATTACTTGAATATATCTGATTATCAAGTTCGATCTTGGTACTTAAACAATTAATCATTTCATTACAAAGAAGATACTTCTCTTATTTATATTTTTTCAGTTTATAAATAAAACGTAATTATGTTTTTAATAATTTTTTCTCATTAAACTTTTTAATCAATATGTATAATGAATAATGAATCCTTAATTGGTAAGTGATAGAAATTATCTTCTTAAAATATATTTAAATATCTGTTATAAGGCAAAAATATTAAGAAATTTGGTTAGAAACAGTGTTTTTTAATTCATAACATATTAATGATTAATCAGCTAATCGTTTATTATTTTAGATTTTTTAATAGTAATATAAATAATAAGTTATTATTCCCTAATTTTTATAATTGAATATATGTATACTTTGAATAATATTTATTTGCAGCAGTAGGAAAATGCATCAAATCACACCATATCTTTTTCTTTATTTTGCAAAGATACCAAATATTCATATTCCAAAAATTATATAAGCTTACATAATATGCTGATGATCGATAGTGATTCTAAGACTCCGGAAATGGAAAACTTTTATTTTAGTCCGGTTCAATTACAACCAGTCTTTGAACCTTCCCATTCTGAGTTAAAGCACTCGCACTTCAGATCTAGATTGATGGCGCATCCAGCTAGAAGTGGAAGAATGAATTTGAAATCGAAATCGAGACATGGCAACGGAAAATATATGGATGAAATCGATATGAACAATAACATTGTGGAGGATAACTCACTTTATGCAAAGTTATTTCTAATTAATATTTTCTTTGACTTAGTAAAGAAGAATGTTAAAATCACTGTCTTTTGAAAAATATTGCAAGCATTTATTAATAATTTGGAACTGAGATGTTTTCAATTAATTTTTCAATTAGTTTTGAATAAATTATAAAAGCAATCAAAATTTCAACAGAATTAAAAAATTTAATTATGTTTGTAACTTAATAATTTTATTATATTAAATACTTTCATTATTTAAGTTATGCAATTAAAAATTTTGATATTACGTAAGTTAATTTTTTTTATTTGAGTACATTAAAAGTTATATAAGTTTTAATAATTTGAGTTAAAATTAAAAATAACGAGAAATCTTCTACAAATGCAATGATATATATTTACTTTCAGCTTGCTTCTTTTATTACAAATTCAGATATTTGATTAGATTTCTAACTTGTAAATTACTCTTAAAATAAATTTAATAATACTAATATTTGTGCAGAGTTGATGAAGATGATAGACATTCAGAATCTAAATTAATTATTACTAAAGCTAATAAAAAAAGGGATCAGAAAAATAAAAAAAGGAAAATTGGAAATTTTAATTCACATTCTAATCAATCAGTTTCTACATATGGTATTATATTACATTTAAAATGTTTCTTTGTCTTCTTAATTCAATTATAATTTTTATCGTTAAATTTAAAAGAAATTTAATGGAATAGAATATTTTTATTTCTTCATTTTTTTAATTCGATTGAAACATATTTACTTAATTAAATTTTATAAAATTAAAAGTCTGATTTGGTTTGCGTGAAAAATATTATATGCTGCATGAAAGTTTTATACGTATATTACGCTAGAAAATTTGTAATAGAAAAATACTTAAATTTTATGTATAACTGTGTATCTTTTTGGTATTTTAGAGCACCTGCGCACAAACTTACGAGTTTCATTTGTCCTTTCTTTACTCGGAGGTGTAATACTCGTCGCCTGCTGCTGCACATTATTTTTGAGAAATCACATTGTACCATTTTTTAAAAAGATCTGTTGGAAATACAAGAAGGAAAACAACAAGTAAACAAAATACAAAATAGTTCTTTTACAATTGAAAGATAATTTTAGCCTCTTAATTAAACCGAAAAACAAAATCTCAATATATTTAAATTAATATATTTTAGTCAAAATATAAGTGAGGTTGAAGAAGGAATTTATCCTTATCAAGTAACATATAAATCAAATTATCCAGTATCAATTAGAAAAAGCGAAAATACTATTGCATCAGTTAGCACTCATCCACAAAGAAGTCGAACACAATCAATTAAGTCTGAAGAAATAAATCCTAAACCAATAGGTTGCTTTCTATGTTGTAGAAAAAAAAAAAAGAAAAAGAAAAATAAGAGACCCAGAAGATAATTTCCTAATAATTAATTTGAAATAATATTAAGATATTATTAAGAAAATGTATTTTTGATATAAAAATAAACGATATTAATAAATTATATATTAATTTATATTAATTTATATATAAATTATATATTAATTATTTATTAATTTTAATAAAAGTGTAAAACATTATTTTATTAAATTTTTATTATTATAATGAAATGAATTAAATATTATTTTTTCCCATTTAAAATTAAATTAATTTGTAAATTAGAGATATTTTATTATATTTTCAGTAAATTCTGAATTATGATCTAAGTAAATTATGAATAAATACACTGAACAGTGTATAATAATTTTATAGAACTTTTTAGTAGTTATGTGTTTAAAGTTTTTGTGTTAATAATTAGGTTTTTAATAAATTTTTATCTATTATTAATTATAAAATAAAAATAAAAACAATTGACTATAATTTATAAAATATTTAAAAATCATAATTAACTAATGTTAGTTTCTAAATATTTTTCATAATAGGAAATATTTGTTTGTTAATTGTTATTTTGTTGACTTAATTTTTATTTATATAAATAAGCTTAGCTTATTCAAATACTTATGGATATTTTTAATTTTTCTCATTACTAACCGCACGATTACTCATCACTACCTTTTCTCAGTCAATTTGAACAATGATATATTGGTCAATATTTTTTCTGTATTATTGTGGATTTACAAAAGTAAAAAATAATAGTTTATAGTACAGTAGGTGTTAACATCTTTAAATTTGAATACTTATTACTTATCTCGATTCATTCCAATGGTGTCTTCTTGTTGCAACAATTCATTATGACTTTTTTGAATTACCACAAGACTTAGCAATTGCAAATATATTTTATTTAAAGAGAGATTAAGATTCGTAATTATTTAATGTATCAAAAAGCAAACATATTTCACTGTAGTTATTTTTTAATAAAAATTATTTAAATATAAAAATAAAATTATATCATAACAACAATCTTATTTGAATAATTTATAAAATATTTATAAACTCATAAATTAAACAATATAAATACAAATTTTATAGTTATTATTAATTTAAAAATTTTTAAATGACTTACAACAATACGTATTAGGTTAATTAGTTTAGTTTAAAGGACAAAAGCTTTTATATTATAAGTATTTTTTGTTTCAATTAAAATAGATTGAACATTAAAACAAACATTTGATAAATTATCATTATAAAAAGTATAAGATTTTTTGTTAATTTTTGTATTAATAGCCTGTTGCAAGTAACTAAGTATATATGTACGCACGTACACACATATATTTTTCTATATCCAAAATTCAGACTACGTATACATTTTTCGAGATTTAACATGTATGATTATTTTAATATTAAATTCGATAAGTACTAAGTAATTTCATATTGCAGACATCATTTGGATATTTAGTTTAATGATAAAAATATTAATTAAATATTCATATTCTTATTCGCTTATAAGCATTGCAATAGTTTTGAATATAATATAATTATTAAAAATTAAAAAGTATTATCTATGTTTAAGTAAGAATAAAATTCTACTATAAAATCATATTTGCTTAAAACAGTGCTTTAAACAAAAATTTTAATTATTCATTATTAGTTAGATATTATTCTTTGATATTATATATTTAAACTCTATCTAAAAATATTATAAAAGTATAAATTTTAATAATTAATGGAAGTGTTTTTATTTGAAGTATTGGTAATCTAGATTTAATCAATAAGTTTTAGTTGTCGAATGAAAAATGCAATTTTAATTCTTACGATATATCGCGTTAAAATAGAAGCTATTTCATAATTTTAAGTATTTTATCGATGTTCAAACAACGGACAGCTCTTACTTTATTCATAATTAGCCGAAATGCACATCACAATATCTTCCGACGAAAATTTCGTGTTCCTCTTGGAAATTCCCTAATGAAAATGTTCACGTATCGTTAACCTTTCAAAAATTTATTTTTACTTAAAAGTATTTGTATTAGTAACTGCTATTTTATCTTTAAGAACTTAAATTCATCAAGGACATGTCTTCGACTATTGTTGTAGAATATTAGTAAAAATGAGGGACAAAACAGAATGACATTTAGGGCCGATTGCGATAACTTGAACGATTGACTCAACAAAACGGCCTTCAAAGATCTTGACAAGGACCTTATTTAAGATACAAAAGAGCCAACGAAGTGGCATATGAACTAGATGATGACGGCGACGACAGCGACTAACCGAGAAATGTAACCAAACCCTTGTATACGTTTATATGCGTAATTGTATCCTCTGTTGGCTGCGACTGAGGGGCGAGTTTATTACGGTTGCGGTGGATTGCTTACAACGTTATTGCTTTACAATGATGAATCATCCGGAAATTACGCCCTTATGTCTGTGTAAAGGAAAACATTTCCTTATTTACTCTTAAGTATAGTAAAAAACACCGTTTTACGAAATTCATTCAATATTTACTTTTTGCGTGCAATGTCATTTCATATTAACTTCAAAGAGCTAAAAAAATATATAAGTAAAGTTAAATACGACGCTTGATTAGTTTGTTGAAAACAAGTTTATTTTACTCTGATTTATTGAATTTTTAAATAAAAAATTCTACTCTTAACCTTCGCCTTTCAACAAATAATTTAATTGTATTTCTAAGAAAAATTATAATTTTCTTTATTTTTTTTTAACTTTTATGCTTACGACATGCATATTTAAATAACAGTGATTGATAAATTGACAAGGAAATTTAATACAAATTGTATATTATATTTGTCGACTATAAAAATAGAAAAATTTTATACAGATCAACAAATTGAATGATCATTTACGTGTTTGATATACTGTAATTACGGAAGCAATTGATAATTTAGACTACGAGAGCATTTGGTTTTCGATTGAGATGATTGCGATGGTACTTTTCATTGCATTATTATTCACTTCTGTATCGTTATTGTGGCACTTGTCTTTCACTTTGTCATTTCGTCGATAAATTTACCAGGTAATACCATAAGAATAAAAAAGGTTTCATCAATATATTAAGTGAGGATAATAAGAACTTATGGAGTAAGTGATACAAAATTTACTGTTTTTTTTTGCAAACGAATTTTTTTTATCCTAGATATAACTAAAATTAATTATATGAATATTAAAAAAAAATTAAATATATGACTTTAATTAATTTAATAAACTACTTCTCGAAGATTTATTATTGCCTTTAAATTATTTTAAGAATATGAAAACTTCACGAAATTTTTTTTACTTTAAATAAAACATAAAGAGTAAAACATTAAACATTTATATAATTACGTATACTAGTAAACAGATGTAAATTTTAAATACTTAAGTAATTATTAAATTAAAATTTATCATATATATATACAAGAAATTGCAAATATATAAATTTAGAATTTTTGTTACATAATGATTTAAGTTTGATAGAATAAAGAGATAAAAGTAATAAACTTTTAAAAAATTTCTACACAATAAACTCATATAATTAACTTTTATAATTCAAAAATTATTTAAGAAATCAAGTATTATAATGCAAACAACATAATTTTATCTTTAATTCTTTAGTAGAAATACTCAAGGTGAAATAATTCATAAATTCTTTATTGTGTATTTTTAAAATAACAATATATTTATTTAGAAATAACCTTCTAATCGTTCATAATCTATCGATTAATTTACTTTGGTTTCAAAATGATTTTGTACAGAATAAGTTATTTTAATCATTTTTTTTATTATTTTAATTTTTAAATTATCAACAACGTACGCAATAAAAAGTATCAAGATTGATATTGTATTAAATATTAAAAAAATTAATATTGTCTTAATTATTAAAATTTAAATTACAAAACATGTATTTAGTATATATTAATATTTATGTAATCGTGCCACTTTTAAAATAATATAATTATAGTTTGGATGTATATGTGTACATATATATAGACAAAATTAAACAAAAAAACTGGTTATTTCATGTTTTGATTCAAACTCAATCTTCATTTTATTTATACTTAAAAATATCTGTGATTTTAGAATGCTACATTATTTTTAATAAAAATTTTTATCTTATGCGATTATTGAATAAAATTTACTTTGTTATTTTATATATACTTCAAAGAAATACTTAAGTAGATATTGAAATAAAATAATATAGAGCCACATCTTTGAAACAATATTGTTTTATTATAGATACGGTGTCAATACAACATTGTTATAGAATTTAATAAAATCATGTTAGTATGAAAAAAGCAATTTTCATGAATACCAAGAATCTTTTTCATCTGTTTCAATATACCTTAACATGTTCATTAATAGTTATTTCACTATTTATAATAATTAACGGTATTCTCATTTTGTTACCTAGTTTTATTAGACAATTAATATTATGGTCAATTAAATTTTTTTTTCTTCGAAAAAAGAGGTTATAATTAAGAAATAATCATTTTTCCAATATAAAAAAAAAATTATAAACGTAAAGGTAGATTAAATCCGAAAGTAATGAAATTATTATCCTGTAATTTTCTTTGAAAAGTAACAACTGCCTCTCGTGAAAAATTGCCGGAACATCTTACTTTAGCACAAAGCTTCCTGAAAATTAATTACAGACGAGTAGCTAAATCCCGAAGGGAGACTGACAATATTGAGGCTCATCTTTGGAGCTTGAAAAAAGAAAGATGTGACAGTGCAATTCCTTCCAGAAATAATACGTGTCTAAATAAACCGTTTGCTTGTCTTTCAAAGAACAAAACCGCCTCAGAGTTATTGTTTGCGAGCAACGACTATTATATATATAAAGACAAAATAAGGGAGAAGCTTGCATACAACTTCTTACGGGGCTGATTTGACGGATTTGACCTTGACCAGCAAAAGCACAGAAAAAAACATACGCGTGCGCTGAAAGAAAGAGAAAGTACTAAATGGATGAAAAGTAAAAGAGAACGAAAATAAGATGGTTTCTGGATGAAAGGAAATAAAAGAGAGAATTTTTTTATTTTCAAATCGCAATCAAAATGATTAAAGCTCTACGCCTTTATTCAATTCTTACACTCATTTTAATACGGTAGTTATTTATATAAGATAAAGAATACGTTTCGGATATTATTTTTTTAATCACATAGTTTAAGTGTACAGAATTTTTTTTATTACTCAATAATAGTTCAATTCGCTAATTTTAATATTTTTTACATCAACTAAATATTTAAAAATGTAATAATCATATGTTACATCCAAAAAACAGATTAAATGTAATAATAAAATTCTAATACCATCGATCGTGTAAATGATTTTTAATAAATTTCTTTTTGTTTAGAATCACATATAATTTAATTTCAAAAACTAAATTACGAATCTATGATTTCAGTCTATTTTTTATATTTTTTATTTTTGTGTTTTATTACATTACAGATTAATTAGATTTATATTAATTGAGAAATTATACTATTTTTTATTTTTATTTACAATGAATATTAGAAGCATGTTAACGATTAAAAATTTAATTGCTTTTAAATATTATTTGGATACATAAAACCATGTTATATTCTGTTACTATATTTATGCTGATGCATCAATACATGTATTGAACGAAGATAAGCAAATGAGGTGTACCCATATAATTTATTAGATTTATTAGATATTCTTATTATAAATTATTTCTTTGATTAAATTCAATCATAATATAGTTCCTTTCTAGTAGATTTTAATTTTTATTTTATTTCACAAGAAAAGTTTCTAAAAACTAAAAAATTTTAAAAATAAGTCTTTTTTTTAAAATAATTTTTTTAATCAAATAGGAAAGAAAATGTTTGACAGTATTTAAATAATTTCGTAATTTTTTGTTGTATAATAATCATTTAAAAGTTTTTCTACGATGAAACTGTAATATATGTATAATAGCAGTAAACTATAAAAATTAAATAATTTTTAAAAACTCAAATATCAAAAGTTGTAAAATAATATCATTTAATTTTACTCTTTCAAAATATGTTGTTTTAATATTTTTTATAAGAAGGAATTCAGATTAGAATAAAGTCTTACCTTTCCATAAAAGACGCTTTGTAATACGCACACTTCGATTTCATTTAAGTTAAAACAGCAGTTAAATTTTAACTTTTTTTTAACTAATGCGTCAGTTCATTAAAGCAAGATAAAACACTGGATAAATTTAACTTTTTTTAGAACTCAGCAATTACCACTAATATTATTTAGATTAATAATATTATTTATTATTTATTAAAATATTTGTACAAGAATATTGTTTATTCTCAATAAGATTGTTTTGAATAATTCATTAATTAAAATTTTTTGTTTTAAATAAATTTTTCAAAAAATAAAGAAATTTGAATTTTAGTATTTAATGTATTTTGATCACTACTAAGTATAATATTCTGCCCCCCCCCCGAATTTTTCCTAGTGACTAATAAACTATCACATATTTAATCTACTGCATTGGAATTTTAGTAGTCATTTTAGTAATTCATTTTTTATTTAATAGAACTTCATTTATGGAATGACTGAAATATTTTACTGTGTTTATAGCTTTTAAAATAATATTAGTATATGGTAACAAATAAATACAAAGTTCATCTATATTTGAATTAATATTTTGCATGTATAATTTCAGATTGTTACTATTATCTATAAATTTACAATATAATAAACGTATAATATTTTAAAATTAGTTAACATATAGGAAACTATTACTTGTATTTTATACTTCAATAGTAATTTAATCTTATCTATAATTTAGTATATTTTAAAATTTATTTTAAGAATTATACAGTTTAATATAATACAGAAAAGTTAAAAATAATACTAAATTAATATATCAATTTTTATTAGATAATTATTTTGAAAATGATTAGTGTAAATTTTTAGCGTTGAATGAGTATGAAATTTATCGTTAATTACATGAAACATTAACATTAATTTGAAAACTTTCCTTTATTATCTGTGTATGAATCAATCTTTTAATGGTTCATAAAAGCTAGTTGACTAATTTATAATCATCGAAGTTTTATGCGAAAGTTAAGTTTCATTCAGTGTTGGTGAAAATCACTGAATTGCTGACATCACTGTAAAATACAGTTAATACGGTAAGGCAAATTAAATTAAAATTTCTATTATGTTGAAAACTTAAAGTGTCATTATATTATTTACATTTATAAATATATATACAAAATTAACTTATAATATTTATGTCATATAATTAATTAACAAAAATTATGAACATTATAAAACATATACATTATCATTCATTATTTTTATTATATATCATAATTAATCATCCTTATCATTATAAAGTCTTTAAATTAACTTTAATATAATAGATCCAATACTCAATATTATTCAAAATTACTTATTTTTTTACATACGAATATATAATTTTAGAATTTTAAAGAGAAAACAAACTTATGCGTCGTCAAATTGACCCTGCACTATATGAAATATTGGTAACGAGCCATATTTAAGCATAGATGCTACTTCAACAGTAACTTTCTTTGAATGCCAGTCAGCAGGACAAAATCCATTGGATACATCCAATGTGTAGTTTGTTGAAAGATCATTGTAATTTCTTTCAAGCCCTTAAAAACGTATAAATTCAATTATTTTTAAATTATACAAAATTTTAATGAAAATTAATATCGAGTGTATAATTTAACTACCTGGTTCAAATTCATCATCAGTATCCGTTACTGAATCCCAATTCTCTTCATTATCATGATTATATATATTAATATTTTCATTTTCTTCATCATCACTATAAGATTTTAGGTATATAGTTATAAAATTATGAAAATCTATCATTATAACAATATCTACATATTATTAAAGTTCAAAAGTATATAATTCAATATTATACCTGGAACAGCTACATTTATTTGAAATATCACAGTCATCACTTTTAATCGATGACTCTTTTTTTCTACCAAAACACCTAGATTTATTTTCTGGATTTGATTCTACTAAGGATGAGTAGGTTTCATAAAAGGTAGAGTACGAGAATTCATTAATCTAAAAAATTTAAATTTGATATTAACTGAAGTATTATAATTATGAATGCGCTTTGTAAGATATTTTACTTTTATTTTTTCAGTTGCAAAAAAATTTTGTTCCAAATCCAAACCTTGTAAACTTTTTATTTCATAAAGTTCATTAGGAAATTCTTCAAACATATTATTGTAAAAATCAACAAATCTTAGATTTTGCAGATCTTTAAACGAATATGGTAATTTTGTTAATGTATTATTTTCTGCTCTTAATTCTCGAAGTAACTTTAAATTACCAAAATTTTTTGGAAGCATAACTAATCCATTTCCAGAAATATTTAAATATTCTAATACGTTTAATTCACAAAATTCGTTAGGAAACCAGGATATATAATTAAAACTCAGATCTAATTTTTTTAAATTATGCAATTGATTAATTATATTAGGAACTAAGGGTAAACAAGTTTTAGAAAAATTTAGTTCTTTGATTATCTTTGGATTTTTTAGTTTATGAATAGGAATATTATTGAATATGTTTCCATAATGGTTTATTTGTTGATTGCCAACATTAATTTTTTCAAGTTTAACCATATTCTCAATAATTTTTTCTAAGATTGTAATTGTTAAATTTGAACAACTCATTGAGAAATTTGTAATACACAAATCTCTTTTTTTTCCAACAAAACTGAAAATATCAAATTTTGTTCCATCAAGATTACATTCTTTTAAATTAAAAAATTTTTGTGTCAAAATCCAATCAGGAAATTTTCCACAATTTTTATTATTTTTAGCATGAAATATTTCTAAATATTTACTGTATGGAATAATATTAATTCTGATATTTTGATTTTCCGAAATATATAAATATTTCAATGTTCTCATACCAATAGTAATGCATTTTGGAAAATATTTTATATTATTACCAGAAATATCAAGATATTGCAATCGTTGTAATTTTCCATATGAAATTGGCAAATTTCTTAATTTATTATAGCTTAGGTCCAATAATTCAAGATGTTTTAAATTACTTAAATTATCTGGAAGTTCTGTAAGTTGATTATGGCTTAAATTTAAAATATTTAAATTTTGAAAATATGTGATTTCATTTGGAAGTGATTTCATTATGTTGTTGCAAAGAAGCAATTTTTTCAAGTTACCTGAATAGCATAGTATTTCATAAAATTGTGTAAAATCATTATTGCATACTTCTAATTCAGTAAACTTGCATTTTAAATTAGCAATATTAGTAGATAATTGTTTTAAATTTGGTTCTAAATTATTTGATTCCAATCTATCGATTTTATGTGTGAAATTCTTAAATATATGCTGTGCATCTTCTCTTGATTCTTGATCAACATTTAGTTTTATACACTTTTTATTAACATTATCATTATAACTTGATTTGTTTGTAATATTATGAGATTTCATATTTATAAGATAATAAATAATATTAAGAAAAGAAACACATTAATGCTTTTGATGATTATCAGAGTTCTAATATAAGTTAATATACTGCAATATTTGCTTTATTTTTTAAAAATATAGGTTAGAGAAAATGTTTTTAAGAATACTAAAAAAAGTGACAAAAGCAAATATTTCCACAATATTTTTGTAAAGAACAAATAAATAAAATTTATAATTTTTTTAATATACTTTATACATATTTATTTATTGAAGAATTTTATTAACAAAACATTTTTACTACCATAGTGAGACATTCAAAATTAGTTGCTTTTAAGATTTATCCACAGATGACAGCGCAATCGTTTTCTGTAAAGGCAGATTTATAATATGAAAAAATATCACAGTAACTTTTACGTTATTAGTGTTATAGAAAATTTAATATTTATTTTTAAAGTCTATAAGTATATTCTTTTTAACTAAATAAAAATAGTATTTATCAATAATCATTTATCATAAGTTGCATTAATTTTGTACTGGTTATATAGTGCTATTTGCTTGTTCATATTTTTAAAAGACCATTGAAATTTTGATAATTATACTTCAAAAAATAAAGTTTGTATAAAAATATTTTGCGAGTAATTAATAAATGTAAATTATTTGTAAATAATTAAAAGTTATAATAAATTTAAAAAAACATAAAAATTTTAGTATTCTTTATCGCTGACCACTTTAATTTAAATAAATCGCTAAATAATCTATTTTTCTTAAATTAAATAAATACCAAATCGTTTTGCAGAAATAATTTATGTAAGAAAGTACAAACACAATTATTTATAAATATGCACTATTAAATTCATATTTTCTTTCATAATTAATCTGTAATTCGTACTCGACAAATACAAAATAGTATAAAAATATGCAAATAATTTGAAGTATTTTCGAATTTTTTATAACAACAAAATATTACAATAATCAGAATATAAACGAATGTTATTAAATCTATTATTATAATACTATTTTCTATTTGGTGTAAAAGTTAATTTTGTTAAAAAATAAAAAAGCATCACGTAAAAATATTTATATTAACAGTTACATTAAATTTATTTTTTCAGATTTATCTATAGAATGATATAAATATTAAAAATAATAAAAAAAATATAAAAATCAATGCATTTGAATATAATATAGAGCATACTATTTAAAATTAAGATTTTTCAATATCGTATATTTGTAATAATTAGTTAAAAAGTTTATAAACACATTATAAAAAGTAAACGATAAAATTAAAATTTCGATTTATAATTGAACCATGTAATATAATATTTTATCTAAAAGTCTTTGTTTTAATAATTTAAAGAAATGTTTATTAAAAAATAAATAGTAATATTATTTAGCTATTTATAGTTTAATTTAATAATTATATTTATTGAAGAATTCAGTTCAAATATAATACTTGAAGAAATAATTGAAAAATGCTTTTTGTCAGTTTTTCTATAATTTTTAAAAAATGTTTATGTATATTAATGATATCATATAAAAATTTTAATAAAATCTTTTTTTCAATAATAAATGGTTTCATTACTAAATATATATTTTTTATATGGATAAAGCTTTCAATTAATTTTAGTTTTGAATTTTATTATAAAATACTAAATTCCTTAAAAAAATCATACCAGTTATAACGAAGATAAAAACTTTAAAATAATTTTTATTTATGAAGAAACCATTGATATTTGTATACTTAACTATTTAAGTACTAACTTAGCAAAATATTTTATAATTTAAGATTTTTGGATCATTCCGTTTTAAATATAGTCTTTTCCGATTTCAATTACGTTTGCATAAAACTATTCAGTATCGAAATTTTGTGAAAATTAATTTTTTCTTTTTAAGACTTAGAAAAATATTATAATTCAATCATTTAGTTGTGAATAAATGAATGTTAATGTTTATAATTGCTTTCTTTTAAATTTTATGTTAGAATATCAATTTATAAATTTTCTTATAAATTTTGTAATTTTGCTAATAAGTTTTATTCTGATAAGTTTAAAAATTTATTTTGTGTAGAAGCATTATTATTGTTTTAATACACGGATCAATTATATAAATTAACTTTAATGCAAAATAGGTTTGATTTAAAGGACTTGATGAATGAATACAAAATTCATATAAAGAAAAAACATACTTTGCACTTTATTAAGCAACAGTTACGATAAAATTCGTATATTGTAATATATTCAGTATAGGAATATGCCGTCTTCCTCCTAAAAACACGCTGATAATGAAACACATGGAAAGCGCACGAAATAATTTTAATTTAAACCTTATAACAAAAGAAGATGAGGAAAAAACAAGCGACGAAGTATTTTTTCTCTCTCTTGAAACAACCAATGATTCAATATGTAAATTTATTTCCGTAAATTATTCATAGATACTTTTAAACACGCTCGCGACGAGTTAACCTCTGTAATGGGCTTTTATCAATTTTTTAATGTTCTTTTCCATCATATATTATAATATTGTAGAATACATTTGTATGCTCAGAAAAGTAATTTGAAAAGAAATTTAGTAGAAGTGGATATTTATAAGAGATAAAATTAACAAATTTATCTGTTTGCATTGGGTTTTACGATATACCTGACTATATCCAAAAATAATATACTTAAAAACATGTACACAAAATTAAGATGCTTTAAAACATTTGAGATAAAACTATATCTATATAACATGATCGGTTATTTTAGTAACTGAAAGCACTTTTCTTACACTTTTAATTCTCATTTAGTAAAATATTGTTCTCAAACTCTTTTTACAATTATGAGTTTGAAAATTCAAGAATACGGATTTTCTTGAAATAATAAATAAAGCGTCGCGAGCGCGTGGCGCTATTTGATAAAAGCTAAAGTTAGTCATAGCAGTCTTACATAATCCTTTAAAATTTTACTCTGAGGCCGTTTTTAATCTGTGTATGTATGTCAGTACGGATTTTCCTTGGCTCTTCACATATATGCCAAGTGTACAGCGTTGCGTATATTCTTTCTTATGCGTACATTTTCTCTCGCCTGTGTGTATAAAATTTCACGGTCGTGCTGATGCATCGATACGCGGTCAAGGAAATCGCTCCATAGTTTCTTTTTTTATTTTCTGGTCTTTCTTTGCTTTTCGCGCTGTATTGCAATGTTTATATATGTGACTTACCGACGAATCGTCGAGGTGTGCGCGTGTTTTTATTCCACAACGATCGATCTACAATTGCTACACCGAAGAAAAATAAACCTTGCATCCTTTACAAAAACTCGATGGAGCTTCAATTCTACACGGTTTTTATGAATTGAATTTCTTTTTATAAAATTATCTATTATAAATGAGTATTATAATGTAAGCAGATGCAAAGCATTTTTTTCTAAGTGCAGTGGCTTAGCTAGCTCGAAGAATTATATTATACTGGGAAGAATTAATGGTAAATGAGTCATACTTTCTTCAATTTTATATTACCATCTTTTGACGATAAATTTTGAATAAATTTGATACAACGAATAAATTTTGCTGATGAGCAAACCAAAATGCTTATTTCAATAAGAAAAAAGTATAACTTATTATAGTCATTTGTTCTTGATACAATCATCAAACGTTAATTTATATAACAAGTATCGATACGTTGGAATAATTGTTAACGTCATCGGATTTAAAAAATGTCGATATTTCACATAGTACGCTCATAATTACAACTAATACGATAAAAAACTGAGGACAAAACATGTTGATAATTGAGATTAATTACAATAAATACTATGGAAAAAGACGGAAAGTTAATCGCAACATCGTTTCAGCTCGATGAATCTTAATCAGATATCATATTACCAGCCTACAGATTTTTTCCGCTCAGTCAAGTTGCTTTTGGCAATAGGCAACAATTGTTGATCCCATCGTGGTACTTTGGAGCGATTTATTAAATAAATAAAGGAATTCGAAGCAGGAGGCGAAAATGTACACATATTTAGGTAACTAGACGAATGACAAATAAGTACAACTGGACGATCGTTTTCCGCGGATACGGGAAAATCGAGCGAACGCATCATGTCGACGAACTCAAACTCGTCTTTGCCATGCTGGCGCGTAAAACGATATCACGCTGGAAGGGAAGCTGAGACTCCACTACGTAGTCACTATATGTATACAAGTATATACATATGAAATGTGCACAGACGATTATATAAAAACGCGGCTCAAGGTCAGTCGCGCAGGTGCTAAGCTCCTCATTCGCGCGCACGAGGAATTCTGATTATATATTTACATTGTCTCACTTGCGTGCACTTGATTAATTTCCTCTCTTTCTCTCATTCTCTCTCTCTCTCTCTCTCTCTTTTTCTCTCTTCCCTTCCTAGTTTTGTTTACCTATAGCAGCAGTATATATATCTCGCCAAGATGATTAATAATTTACAGCCATAACAAGACAGACTCCGTAGCGCTCTGTTCGTATTTGAAAAGATAGCGGATACAGTTATGGAAATTGTATAGACTTTTATTATTAATTTTAGTGCATAGAGAGACTCGACATAAGTTATAATTTCACTTTTTTTGTAAGTGACTTATCGTCACTATTTTACCATTTTACACATAACGTTTTTTTTACCAAAACATTCTTTACTAAATAATTAAGTAGCAGTATGATATTTTTCTCTTCAAATGCTCTTCATGTATCTAAAGAAACAGAATACCCCTAATTAATTTTATTATGAAGTGAATCCGCTCATCGTTCAGAAAAAGAATTAAATCCTTGACACATCTTGTACCGAAATATAATATTTACGAAAAATGTGAACGTAAATTACATTTTGAACGTTTGCTCATCGAATTTGTCTTTTGGGTTTTACAGTATCTTTGTAATGACGAATTCTCTATTATGCAATGGTTACAAGTTCTTATATTTTTTCCATACGCTAAGATGATTTGCTTGAAACAAACGTCATTTATTTTTTTTTAATGCGTACTTGATATATACACTGAAAGCGCGAAAGCAAACTGCGCCAATTTTTTCAGAGTTGGAATTCGTGAAAGCGTGCCGACAATTCTATTGCCTGTCAAATAGCTTTTTATTTAATGCAAGGAAGGCAAACACGTGAAAATATGATCCAATTTAGTAAAAATTTATATTGTTCTTTAAAATACTATTATTCTCTGCTTAAATTATTACGCAAGTTATAGTTATATCGAACTTACTTCGTAATATTTCAAATGACAATGTTTTGACACAACGCTTTAATTTTTACTAAATCAGATCTTTTCATATGTTATAAGGTGCGTGTGATAAAATGAAGCATTGATAAACTGAGAATAAATTGTTTAGTTTCGCTATGGCCAAAGAATAAGATATAAACATTTACATATCATTGACAATTGAAGTTATCGTTTGCTTAACAGAAATTAGAATTTACATAGATTATATCTAAAATATTGAAATAAACAATATTCGTCTGAAATGATAATAAACACTAACGAAGAAAACAAGAAAAATAAACATAATTGCACTCATTTATTTATAGACGTAAGATTTTTCCTTCTCGGGTGATGAATAATGATTTTTTTTTTAATTTAAATGATTAGTTTTATACAAATGTGTAGCACAATAATGCCATTGCGCAGAGGCATTGTGATTTTCATAATTATTTGAATAAAAAATAAACCAAATCTTAAAAGAGTACTCAAACGAAAATCAATGAATTATCGAACATTTAAAATAATTTAAGCACAATGTTTATAACACTTTCCGTCAATTATAAATATCATCGAAAAAATTTTCCAAATTCGACAATTTAATTTTTTAATTTAGACTTAAATATTTTTGTACAATTAACACTGAATATTCAAATGATTTTATATCTTTTTTTAAAGTTAAAATAGAGTTTTAATCATTTCTTTTTGTACCCTTAATTAATATATTTTTTTTACAAGTATAAAAATATGAAAACTTTTATTTCTATATTCACATTTTTTCATAATTTCGCGTCTCGATGGCATATTTTTTTTTACAAGTTGAAAGACGCGTCAGAATGTTTCCATTTATTTATAAAGTACATTATTCTGCTCGAGTCTTGGTAACTAAGCACCGAAGCTAGGCAATAATTATTTTGTTGAATAATATTCAATTTTCAACAAAACAATTTTTTTATTATGCTGCAAAATTTCATTCTGCATTTATGCCTTTTCGATGAACGTAGTGAAACGAATTCACAGCTTTTGTTTTGACGTTTTCACTATACGCGTTGAAATACATTTTATGTTCCTTCATCAAAAATATTCTAATCGTAACGCAAAAATGACTGAATAAATGATTGATAGTATAAAATATAAAATTCTTATGAAATTATTACTAAAAATCAAACTGCCGTACAAACAAAACGTCTAAAAAGATTTAATACTTAATGATAACTTTTTGGTGCTAGATATACAAAAAATATTTATACGCGTCTTTAAAAATATCTAGCTTTGAAAATTTAATTTAGCTGTGCAATTCTATTATAGAAAAATAATAAAATTATCAACACTTGCATTTACATCCAATTATAAAAATCTGTCTTATTTAATTTTTTTTTATCTACAATAATCAGAAAATAATATTTCAATACTTAGGATATCGAAAAACTTCCTATTTAACGAGCTAAACAATTTCATACAATTTTGAAATATTCTGGTTATATCATCGTACAAAGTTTTAATGCGATTCGATAATTTATCAATCAATTACGCAATCAATTCTGCACTATACGTGTATGTATAAAAGTATACGCTCACGCGCACACTTTTCTTTCCTTTGAACTTATATCATACATATTATAAATGTAAATGGACGTTATGTTTCCGCTTATAAATGCAACTTTTATTTCGATGCTGTGTATAAAGTGAGGACACATGTGAAACACAAAAAAGTAGACGGCACAAAATAAAAAAAAGAAAAGAAAAAATATACACTACGGCGATTTGGCGAAAACGCATATGTACTCGCTTACCCGCATTCTTTTTCGACACCCTTCCACATACTCGCACATACGCATAAACATGCGCACGCACACGATCCGAGGTACACGGCCAACTCCAAGTTCATTGACGCCGCGGCGGAGAATAACGCGTGCGGCGCTTTTCGGAGCGAAACCGTTACTTATCTGGAAAAAAAAACTAACGAGAGGAATCCCAGAGTTGGAATTCGGCTTGAAACTTCTTGTGATGATGATGATAATGATGATGATGCCGACGATAGTGACCGTCCCGAGCATCTTCGACTCCGGCCTCGTCCTCTTCATATTCTGGAATGTTGCGATGTACATACGCACGCCCGTATGCTTTAACGTAAAATATAAGGATACTCCGAAAATATCCATCGATACTATGTGCGCTTCTTTTATAAGTCGATGTCGGCCTGGCGAAAGTGTCATTAGGCGCGAAAAACCGCGGAATTTCGTTAAAACGTAAAAAATAGTTTTGGAAATTACCGTCTATTATGCGGTGAGACAGTATTTCTTTTCGAACAATTTTGATTACGGCTCGTGCAATTTTTTGTATTTTTCCTTTTTTTTTTTTAACTTTGGACGGGTTTTTATATTTTTTTTCTTTTTTTTATTCATCGCACGTTTTTAATAATAATGCACGGCATTCTCGAGCATTAATATTACTCTTTTTAAAAGAATTTTGAAAATAACGTTAAAATTTACGGATTTTCCGTACACGAATACTTTCATCAGGCCTTCATTTTACAATTTACAACTGCGCGATAAAAATCTCTCATAATTAACAATTGAAACATCAATATAAATCCTAAAAATTTATATACGAGTTCGTTAAAATATCGATATTCTGTCAACAACGTATATTATAATTTGCTCTCCCTCACCACAGAAAAAAATATTAAAAAAACAACCATCTTAAAAGATTCATCATTTCCTCCGAAAGAGTAAAAGAAAGAATAAAGGAACTCATTCGAAGCCGTCATCGTGTCTGCATTTTTGAAAAGGAACAACCAAAGAGAAGGGGAGGGAAAAGTGCGTCAATTATAAACGCACATACATGTTGCTTAACGCTCTATAATATTAATTATTTTCACAACGAGGAAGAACTCTGTACTTTAAGCTTTGACTAAGATTATATAATGAAAAAATATATGTATTTGCATATATGTATATATATGTGTGTGTATATATATATATATATATGTATATATGAATATATGCATATATATATTTATATTGAACGGCGCACTCATCGTAAACAGCACGAGGTTTCTATCACAGTTTCGTCCCCTCTGACACCCGCCAAATAACCTTCCTCCTCGCTCTCCTGCTGCGCTCTTTTTTATATTATCCACACGGGGATATATAATTCCATTTATAATATAACTTTCGCATTTTTGAGAATCCACTGATACGCTACGCATTGTATGCATAGGTATAAGAGAGTAGATAGTGAGAGAAAAATTAGAAAGACAAAGACAGTATGAAAGACAGAGTGAGAGAGAGAGAGAGAGAGAGAGAGAGAGAGAGAGAGAAAGAGAGTAAGAGAAGGCATAAGGTAGCAATCTGCCATTGACACGATGACGGTGAAAAGTTATTACGAAGAAATAAAAAATATTAAACCTTTTCTTTTTTATAATTTGCTAAACGTTTTTTATGATTTTTCTTCTTACTTCCTTCCTCCAATATTCGTCGGAGGAGGTAGGCGTTCAGTACTACCATCGCCTGTAAAACTCACTCATGTGTCTCTCTGTGATTTCTCTCAATTTGTTCACTTTCTCACTACACGGGCGTTATTTGTCAATTTCTTATTAGTAAAGAATATACATAGTGTTTCTTTTTCTTCATCCACCTCATCATGGTCCTCATGTCCCTCTGTGTTAATCGTCTTTTCCCTCTTCTCTCACTTGATCAATGACACACTTAAAATGAAATTCAGAACTTGTACACTTCACTAACGCGCTCACGTTTTTCTCCTCGTGTATTTCCTCTTTCTCTATTCAGAGTTCTTTTCTCAGTTATTAATCAGCGTAAATCGTCAAGGATTACGTAGAGAAGAGAAAAGGAAGGAAAGAGAGAAAGAGAGATATAGATAAATAGAGAAAAAATACCAGGAGAAAAGGAGTGAAAGAGAATTAGACTGAGAAAGAGAGAGAGAGAGAGAGAGAGAGAGAGAGAGAGGGAGTGAGATAACGTGACGCACATATTATTGTCTGGATCGCAATTATCGCGGATTATACAGTTTCGGACTATATCCTGCGCTCAAGATCTTCGTGTAGCAGACTGTTATTGTTCGTCTCGTGTAATGATGCAGGTGATGCTTCTTCCGGTTGTTCTCCGCCGCTTAATTCCAATTGACCGGTACTGCTGTCGCCGCTGCTCGAACCGCATTCCCCATCCACGAATCTACAGTGATGAGACGGCAGAAAACACAGAGAAAATTAGGAAAGGGAACGTTTTTTCTTAAAAAACTATAAGTGTTACCCTTTCACGTATTTAATAATAATTAAGTAACTTAATCGGGTGGAATTAACTAATTTAAATTTGCGATTGCACGTTTAGGCAACGGTTTCACAATTAAATGAAATAAATCTTTCATCATCATTGGCTCTCTATTAGCTGCATTTAATTTGTTCCAAATTTTAGTGATGATTCTTTATGAAAATATTTTCTATTTTGATCAGTAATAATCCATCGTTTTTATTATAATCATTTAAATATTTATTAAAGTTTATCATTTAAAACAAAATATTATCGATTGATTTCTTTCAATTTGAATATTGACTTTAACAATAGTAAAAATATCGGTATATTTTAAAATGAAATTACTAAATTTAATTTACTTTTTCATTTAAAAAATTGATAATAGTAAATTAATCCATAGCTGATCAATTCTAAGATTCAAATTTAACCTAATGTTTTTTAATTCCCATATATAACTTAAAGACGTTGTTTTAATCACATAAAACATTTAATTTAAAAAATATAATGCTTTTAAGGCTGAAAATATAAAGTATCAAAAAAAATAATGTTCCTCTTTATTTTAAATTTGTATAATTAATAGATATTTATTTCGAATATTATTTATATATATTCAATTCTTATGTACATTAATTGTATTTTTTCTTATCAATAAGAAGATAATATATTTAAATGAAGTTTGACTAGAATTATTAACAATAATCATTTTCAAAAATTACTAATATAACAATAAAAAATTAGAATATATTTTTATTACACAGATATCAAACAATAATTATCTTATATCATTGCAGAATGACTAAGAAATCATTTTTAATACGACCAATGATTGAAGGGTTTTAAAGTATATTTTTTCAATATCTTTTTATTCAAGTTTTAAAATTTTTTTTTTTGTATTAAATTTGTTTGGAATTTGTTTTTCTCGTTATTATAATGAAATTAATGTTAGATAATATGAAGAGTTTTTTTAAATAATGTTTTAATTTTTCAAATACTTTGATTGTAGTTTCTTAAAAAAATATATAAGAAAATAAATTTTCGTAGATGAATAATCAAATAATTATAAATATATTGTGTAAAAAATGTTTTCAATTTTATCAAATTAAAGGATATGCATTTATTTTGTTCTTCAAGGATTTACTTTTTTAAAATTTCGAAATACGTATCGTGATAAGCTAAATAAATATAAAGTTATATACATATTAAAACATGAAATATAATCTACTGTTTGCATTTTTAAAATTGTACGAATTTGAAAAAAAAGGATAACGTTATTACAAAACAAAACTGCTTCATTAAGATCGATAAAAAAACTTTTTATTTCGCGTTGCAATTTTGCTTAATCTTTTAAAGTATTGTTATTATTACTAATAATATCATCATCATAATTATTATTAGTGTTGTGATTTATTATAATAGATTATTATAATTATTATTTATATTTAATCTTTACTATTTATCAATATCACGCCTTATTATAAATAATCGATTCAACCACATATTTTTTTTTAAATCTCATCTATTATCGTTCAAAAACCAAAAGAATATTTCAAGAAATTTATTTTTAAAAGCTCAATGCTATAATAAATTTTATATTTACACGTCAGTATAAATTATTAACATTGAAATGAGAAAATCTTCAACATAAGAATCTAATCGATAAATTCTCATTATCTTTCTGAATATTTTGCCCAGGCGGTTTTCACCTCGAGCGCACACAGCGATAAAGCGTTCGCACTTCAAACTTCTCGATGATTACAATTAATGCCGACATTTAACGATCTTTTAATTAAAAGAAAAAAAGTGAAAGCCAATTTTTATTGGTTCAGCTGCCCGATAAATATAAAGGAACTCTTTTATCAGACGGTTAAAAATACGTTGGTAATATGTTAATATTTTGCCTGTTTAAAAACAACCAACTTTTCGATTTTATTTTTAATAAATATCTACATATTGTGTGTATGTATGAAGTATCTAGTTGACAATAACTTATGAAAATAACAAATACGTATCTGGTATTCGGTCGAAATAGGCAATGTCTGTTAAAATTTCTAATCATGCAATTATGTTTAAGTATTGTTGCAAGTGAATGAGAAAAATGTACTAACGACTGCTCCACTTTACTATTGCTTATTGAGAGCTCCTTATTTTTTTTTTATTAAAGCCTCACTGTATTGTTGTGCGAAAACAATTGATTAAATTGGTTAGTGTTGGTCGATTCGATTTCATTAATTCAGCGGTATAATTTTGTACCTCTCAGATTATAGTCGCGATTTCTATGCGGATGATCGATTGCATCTAACGTGAAAGATATGTATAGTCGAATGTAACCATGATTAATTTAATTCATTGACTTGATAAGTGTTATTAAAGGTTTTTGATAACGTGATTTCAGTTATTTGTTCAACTAAATTAATTTCTGCCTTTCCAAAAATATTATTTCTTCTGCAGTTTATGCACAACTGATTAAAGTCGCATAAATCTAGTCGTAGATATTAATATATTTATGCATTATAAAACTTTTAATAATTATATTGTCGTTATTTTAAGGTTTGCGATTATGACATATTTAAAAATCGGCTTACACCAATGTAATCTCTTAAAATTATAATTTATAATTTAATCATATGCTTTGATTTGTTTCTTCTATTTAAAGTTATACGAAATATTTACATTTGCCTTTTATATATATATATTTACATATAATTAAAAAAGTACTTTGAAGAATAAAAATCATATTTTCAAAATTACTTAGATACAATAGAATAGTTGCATACAATATTTACAAAATATTTTCTATATATAAAGTTAGGTTTTTCATATTTTAAAAGTAGACCTATAAAAGAATTAAAAAATAGATTGAATAAATCTATTTTGTCTATTTAAAATTTCTCACAGAATTTTTTAACACAAACTTATATTTTGAGATACTGTCAAAACTACTATAATTTTTCGTAAATTACTCTATATTCTACCAGTTACTTGGAACAAAAATTTTAAAAAAATTGCTGATTAAAAGTATATGCTATACATTTTTTAATAAAGAATTTTATATAGAATAATTTTAGATATAAATTTTTTAGATAAATTTTGTTACTATATTTTAATTGGAATTTTAATATTTATAGAATTGTTTTAGAATTTACATAGACTCCTATTTTATGCAGATCTAGAAAATATATTTAATTCGTTAAAAAAGACGTAATTTTCATACTTGTGAAGCAACAAGTATATATTTTCTTCACTCCTACATGATTGTTTAATAGCTGATTTTGTGCCTATAGCGAAAAAATCTTCCGTAGCGTAGATAGACGTAGAGATAACATCGAAAACATTTTGCATTTTAAATATACTAATTGAATCTATTTTTCTCGAAAGAGTTGCATGTTTATTGATTAATTGAAGATAAATGACGAGGATGAACTCACGTGTAAGGCTGTTCTTCCCCGCGCATTTCACAAATAACGTTCGTCAGCGCCATTATGTAATTCTTGGCCAATGTGAGAGTCTCAATTTTGCTTAGCTTCCTCTCCATTTTCACGTGAGGTATAACTTCTCGTAATTGCTGTCAAATATACAAAATAAAACATTAAACTATTTGCAAATACATACAATCGTTGTATATTATACACATTTTAAATATTTCTATTAGTGCTGTAATATTTTCGAACACTTTTAAACGAACACTTTACCATCAATAGTACAAATATTTATAAGCATGAATATAAAATTTCTTTAAGCTTTTATGCTTTTTTTTATAAAACACATATTAATTAATAAGTATTTTAAAAATTATTCTAAAATATGCGTAAAATTCATTTCTCTCAATGTTCTATCTATTCAGCAAGTAATAAAAAATTATTTCCATCTGAAATAAAATTATATTCGAAGCAAATAAATTCCATCGTGTAAGATTATTTATATTTCAATAATCCTGAGTAAAAAGCAAAAATTATTTTATCAAAAAAAATTTTTTTATCAATCAGATATTATTTAATACACTTTTAAATTACTTATATATAAATTAAAAGTACTATACATTAATTGAAAATAAAATTTCTAAAATAAATTTATAATAAAAACTTTAACCCTGCGTTTAATTTAGTCTTATTGATGTTAAGTACAATAGATTTTGATAAAAATAGAATTTTATAATTTAAAAATTATATTTATGTAGAATCACTTAAATTACGTCGGATATTTGCTGCCTGAAAATAAGTTTAAAAATTTATTTAAAAATATAATTAAATTTATTGGTAACTGTATGACTCAAATAATGAAATATGACTTTCGAATTAATTAATAATGAAAAACTCTAATTATGACTTTATATCATTTATTAAGATACAAAATTTTTTCTGAAATAATTTCTTTTTTAGTATTATTGATTTGGAAGAAGAGCATGTAATTTTATTGACTTGGAGGTATTAGTTTGAAAATTGAATGTTGAAGAAATTTTTTTTGCACTGAAACGCGATTGCAATCGCTTATGATAAGCATTTTTCATCATTTGAAAATTATAAAGTAATAAATAATGATAATTCTTTTAGATGCAGTATCAAAAAAATCTTTCTAATCTATTGTGTAAATACGAGAAAATCGTCTTCTCTTCAGTGGAGGCCAGAGATGCATCATTATATTTAATTTTTTTCCAATCTTAAAATATATGAATATTTTATATCGCGCCGGTTTTGACTCTGTACTTTCTTAATTACACGTATTAAATATACAGGGAAATGTTGGCAAGGAGATTTAGTGACGTGAAATTTTCTTTTCTGTCATCAACGTTGTCGGTGAATTGAGTATTGTGCTTATAAATAGAGTGGTTTGCTATCGTCATATAAGGAAAGTGCTATTGAAAAGAAAATAATAATTCCGCAACATATGTAACGTGATCGTTATTCAATTGGATCGACAGCTTTTCATGAAAGCATTAGAATACGCAGCGGAATTGATATCGAATCGCTGAATATGTGTGTGTATATATATATATCACTCAGCGTGGTGTGCGATGTGCTACACTCACGCGTACGGACTTGGATTTTAATTATTGTTTAGAACTATTTGTATTAAAAAATGGCCGGTGATTATTAAAATTCACAAGATATCGCGCGCGCGCGAGAGACAGAGAGAGAGAGAAAGCGAGAAAGCTATTTTCTAATTTCCACGTTGTGCGCGAAAATGTTTGTTAAGCCACAGCATACCATAGGCACACATACCAATACAAAAGTTTGGGGGTGTTTATCGTACAGAGCTCGCGTATAGCAGCGAGAGTTACAATGAGAGAGAAAAGCTTCTCTGAATATTGGCCAACGGCAAATTTTATCGACAGCGGCGTCTCGATAAGCCTTTAAGAGCTTGTATTAATGCGCATACGCGTAGAAAGAACGGGATCGAGAGCAGAAAGGCCATCGTCGTGATATTAAAGTTCAAGAGCGAAATTAGCTACGCGCGCGAGATTGGATTGGGGAAGCTAGTGCGATTTAGCTAATGTAATGCGTTATGCGATTGCCTAATTTATTGACTAATCTTGTTTTGAGATTTGGCCGCAGTTTATGTGTTGACGCTTTGCGGGCATTTCAAGCTCTTTCCGATACAATGAACGAGATTAATATTCAATCTGAGTCACTGCAGTTACTTCATTGAATTTAGTCAAATGATATTGCAGTGTTAGAAAAATATTGATAACGATTCGGAAATACACATGAATTCAACTCAGATTTGTGCCAACTGTTGCTGGGAACTTTAAAAGGACAAAGGATTAATTGATAATAAATTGGTGACGTTCAAATTAATAAATGATATATATTTATTCGAAAATTTTAATGAATTGACTAAGAGCTTTATAAAATTATTATTTTTATTATATGAATTTTATAATATGATCAGTTTATTTTTTACAATTAAATATGCGGTTATTTCGCAACATATCAATTATTTCATAATATAATGGAAAAAATAATGTTGTCTAAAAAGGGATTGATCTTTATTACCAGATGCTTTTGCCGATAACTTTTTGTTAACTGAGTCACAATCTTTGTCTTTACCGATTATTATATTTGTTTAGGTGTATTTTAAATAACTTTTAGTTTAATATTTATCGGAAACAGAAATAACCTATTCGAAATAAATCACTATTCATGCGTTTGCCGACATTGCAAATCTTTATATAAAAAACACTGCTATTCGGTATAGTTGTATATTAAAGTTTGAAAATTATCTATATGTTAGTGATAAGCAATTATCTTGACAAGAGTTGATTAATAAAAACGACGTTTAATTTATTTAATTAAAATTCGTCAAATTAACTCATAATGAAATTAGAAATTGAAATGCATTTTAATCATATACTGCCTTTTAACACTATGAATTTCAATTTTTTTTCAGTTCAATTTAGAAGATATCGAACGTCTACTGGCTGTAATAGTATATTCAAATTTTCTAATTCTCATTAAATTTTTATAATTTGTGATAATGTGTTATCAAAAGTGGGTCGTAATGTCTGTTACTTGTTATGAAAGATTTTCTCATTACACTTTCATTCTGTTTGAAAAATTCGCAAACCATGAGCATCTTACGTCCACAATTTGAATCAATAGAGAAAGAAAATAAAGTCAAGTTAAAATTTAAATATCAATCAGATTAAGCTAAGCGTAAAAAATAAAATTGAAAAAATTCTATTATAGATGAAATTATTAACATAGCAGAATCATTACTATTTTATAATAAAATGTCAGAAATCATTAAATACCTGAAAGGCCTAAACAGGAATCAGGAATACTAATTTAACGCTGTTTGAAACTGTGCTCTTATGGTCTTTGAATCTGATTATCTTTTGATATAATCGGACCAAGTGAGAATCATAAAGCGAATACGACGCGAATTTTACTTTTAAAGAAGGTTTGAAAAAATATATTGTGGTTTTTATGAAATATCGACCGATGATAAAATGCGCATGATTGTAATCCAAATCACTACAAAATCTTGAAAGTGTTATAATAAAAAACGCATAAACTAAACTAATAATATGATCGCTATCGATTGCCGCAGAAAATATCACAGAATATATTAAATATTAATATGTTAAATTATGACTAATTGAATTTATAATGGCAAAGAAAGTTGTTATAATTAAGAGTACTACTTCACTTTTTACTGCATACAATAACTAAATAATATTGTAGAACATTTGGAAAATATATAATGCATGAACTAAGTAAGGTGTTAAACATCATAAATCAGAATCAAAGTTAGTACGTATCCGAAATTTTCGAATTCTCTTGCAATTCGAGCACAAAATTGTTCGAGCAAAAAAGCGTGATATTGACTATTCTTCTTGGCGTTCGATGAAATTATCACATCGTGCATTGACCGCGAGAAGGTAGTAAATAACTGGTTCGAATCGTTGAAAATTCGAAAAAGATTGGAAAAGTGGAGCTGGAAGAAAACGTAGTCGAATCGATGGCGATGGCACGCAGCCGAGCTCCGGCTCCGATCCGGTAGCTCGTTCGAGCCAAGGCGATTAAAGAGCCATCGGCAGGAGGCTTTGCGCCAACACACTTGCGCGTAATGTAATAGAAGCCGGCCTGCTTACCTCGAAGGCGTCGTTGAGCGAGTGCATCCTCATTCTCTCGCGTTCGTTACTCTCGAGTCTCCTCAGGGTCCGCTCCCGCGCCGAGATGCCGCTTTTTCGTCTCCGTGTGGTCGGCGGTCCGCCTCGGTTGCGCCGCTTCACCCGCTTCGGGCTTCTCTCGCTGCCGCTGCTGTCGCTCTCGTCGCCCACCTGCAGAGGCGCGCGTGCGCAACAAGGCCAGAATTAAAGGACGAGTTGCGGGTTTCGCTCATGTTATATGCGCTCTTCCCTACGAATTGTTCGGCTACTTCTTTCCTTTCCTCGCTGTCGTCACCTGCGCTTTTTCCCTACCGTTTACGTTACTCACGAGTCGAGCAGCCGACGTTCGATACATTTCAAATGTTCCGACGAAATTGTCTCGGCTTTCACAATTAGCTAACCGTTGGGAATTGTTAGCGAAAAGACAAGGCTTATGTAACTAAAAGAAATTTAATTTCTTACACGACACGTGCACATGGAAATTATCGATGTACCGTCTGCTTTTATCCACGTGACTTCCGTGCGTATCTTTTATTGACGAATATTCCAACACGTCAAAAGCATATTTTAAATATAGATTTAATATATTTAATGCAAGGTTCCCGCACCGACTTAATAACGCCTAGTTCATTTAGAGAAGTATAAAGCAGCGTTTGATTTCTACGAGTAATAACTGTATTAACCGAAGTAAAATAGTCTTTTCAATCTTGATATCATCTTAGCCTTCCGAAGATGATATCAGTAATGTAAAACAAAAATAGTTGATCGAGAGTAATTTCTTGTCTTATAATAGTATAGTGTGAAATCGTACGTGATGTGAAGATCGATATATTTTCAATTCGAGAACAAATAAAATAGAAATATTTATTAACCGTACTTTCAACATAGTTTCAATAGATGCTTGTGAAAAAGTTCAAATTTATTTTCTCTTTATTATCTTAATAATAAAATATTATTATTATTATTAATGTTTTTTATTATATTTTATGATTTACAACGTAAATTTTTATTGTAAACTTTTTCCACCAAAAATTTGTTCTATTAGTGAAATTATATGGAAATAAGTTTTAATAAAGTTAATACGATATATTTTGATTTCCTTCTTTCATTAAATATGTGAATAAAATTAAATAAAAGAAAAAAGGATAAATTGTATATTTTACTCTACTCTTTATGTAATTTTTAATGCAAAAATTTTAATACCTTTTTAAACGAGTTAAATATGAATTCCCCATCAGACTAAATATAAGTGTATTTATTAAATTAGAATGTTTATCTTAATATAGAATAATAAATAATTTTCAACATTGGAGTACATTAGTTCTAATTTTTTAAATTTGATACGAAAAATAAGTATAAAAATTTTATGCATATTTCAAATAAATTAAAAATTAATTTACGAGGAAAGTAGATAGAATAAATGTAAAAATGTGCGCGTGAAAGCAGATAATAAAAATATAGAAACACATTTTATATTTTAAAAAATCACAGATTTATATTACGATTATTACTTTTATTAATAAGTAGAGTCGCGAGAATCTGTATCCTTCTACAATGATTCGAAGGCATCATTGGTCGGTTCAGACTGGAAATTCGAGTTATGCAAACGTGCGCGCGAACCGATACCTCTCTTGTCTGATGTCGTCATCATAATATCAAACTCCTGTCTCTCTCTCTCTTTCTCTCTCTCTCTTTCTCTTGATTTTTCAGTTACTCGAAATATTCAAATACGAAGGAAGAGTCGTGAGAGCCTGACAACAGGTACACTGTTAATGATATTTATAAGTACATCAGGATGCCAAAAAGTATCCGCAATGATAGTTTTCTTATTTTATGTTAATTTCAATTACAAAACTAATAAATATTCGTAATTTAATTAATTATTCATTCATTTGTTTTAGAGGGAAGCCTCATATCGTCTTTTTTCTTTAAAGTGGAGCGATACTAAATAACTAGTACAATGAGCGCGATCCAATTTGTGATGCGTAATTATTTCACGTTTACATTTCTCAAAACTTTACATCTATTTATAATTACATTTAAGATTCTTTGCGAGAGAATGAGATGAAGAGCAGAGTTAGAATAATACATAGCAAGAAAGTTTTTGTTTCTTGAAGCATGAATTTTAAAACACTTTTTATCCACTTTGATATAGTTGTGCTGTACTTTTTTTGTGATATACACATGCGTGTAGGTGTAAAGAGTAGCATTGTAATAATTAATCAATTAGTTATTATTTATTATAAAATTTCGAACAAGTCGTTATAAGCTTCTTTTGAGTGGTACAAACTGGATGCTCTCGAGGAAAGAAATATGCAAATATATGCATTTTAGAGTGCAAAACTGGATCCGGCCGGGGAAGGAAGTGCCACATACTTGTTGCGTATAAAGCGACAACGTATCTTCTTGCGAGCCTCTGTCTTGTTTTCGCTCAGTCTATTCGATGTTAGTGTAACGTGTACGAATCTCATCGTTGGATAACGATATGCAATATTCAGACGGAGCGCGGAAACCGTCGTGTCCACGTACGCATTCACACGTGAATGTAAGCACAAACACATAGAGCAGCTGCAGAATAAACTTTCGTGCATAGTCAGCGCGACTTAATTTTGTCGCGACTGACGAGACCTCGTCTACGTACGTATGCATATAGGGCACTTTGTGCCAAGTATTCCACTAGAATTCAATAATTCATAATTAACATGTATTGAAAAGTATCACTGAAAACGATGAAATGCACGACACTGACAAAAATGGCGATGCTCTAGGTGAAAGCTCTTAAAATATGATTTCTATAATTGCACTCGATTTTTTCCCCGTTAAATTAAAATATTTTAGTTATAAAACTTGTTGGGTATCTTTCGGATCCGCGTGCGTTCCTCGGAATTAATGCGAGCCAACGCCGAATAAAAGTCGTGCGCTCGATTCGAAATCCTACACGAA
The DNA here is from genome assembly GCA_018907185.1 of Platyscapa corneri. Lineage (NCBI taxonomy): Eukaryota > Metazoa > Arthropoda > Insecta > Hymenoptera > Agaonidae > Platyscapa > Platyscapa corneri. The sequence continues at coordinate 4,622,986 of JACCHW010000011.1, read as the reverse complement.
TACGCAAGTAAACGAAGATTGTCGAGAGCCAAAGTCAAAGTATATCAATAGAAATGCATAGAATGCCAGTTTGTATGCGCGACAGATAGAAACCGTTAATTACCTCAGCGCCGACATGGTGACGACCTCGTTTGCCGGTAAGCGAGTCAACGGAGGCGTCGTCCAGGTCGATGTACATCTCCTGATCGACAGAGTCCTGATCGCTTCCTGATAGCCTTTCCAAATTTCGCATTATTCTGAAACAACGAAAGTGCTCGTTAGGCTCATTCATTTGCAGTTAAAGGTTTTATACACATTATTTATAGACGGATTCAATTTAATGGATACATCGTTCTGTGTATGTTACGTAGGGATAATGTAACCTCCTTTCTATGGATAAAAGTACGCTTACGGCATGGATTACGGAACAGCAATTAATTTAAAAATAATTAGTATTAATTGTTGATTGTTGACAATGGTAATTATTTGTATGGTACACTATCGAGTTGTGTATTACAACTTCTTGTTTTGTATAGTAGAATTGTTCTTTTGCAATTATGATGTTCTCTCGTGTTTCCAGACTTTTATTTTTGAGAAAAAATAATAAATTTTGTAATTTACAAGGCCATTACCAATGATAAGTGAAATAAATAAATTGTAACAACAATTATTTGAGATATAATATATGCATATTTTGTATGATTAGAGCATTTCCTCTTTCGCATGTAATAATAAAATAAATGTATTTATTTATTTAAATACAATACAGGAAGTCGGGTATTTCTAATGTTACAGCGAAGAAAATTACTATTAATAAAAGGAAAAATATTATTCTTTAAAATAAAATGTTCTATAATTAATAGTGATTGCTGTGCAATATTTAGAATGTTTTCCTGTTTCGCGAAGGTTATCGAGAAAAAAAGAATAATGGAAAACAAAAGGCGCTTCTCAACAAGTGATATTTAGATCTCCATATCTACGTAAATAGGCCAATGTCTTTCGATGTCGGTTAGTTTTACTTTACATTCGAATCAAACATTTTAAATAAAAAGAATAAATCGTCTAATCTAATAACGAATAATTGGACTAAGTTACTGCCGCTATCATCTTTTTTCCATAATTGCTACTTTGAATTTTTAATCCACCCAGCTGGTGACAGATCGCGATTTGCAGTTTGCAAACAGCTGTAAATGCGCTTCTAGATACATGCTTAGAGTCTTTTTTCCTGACAATGATGAAAATTACACCTTCTCTAGTACTTTGCTTCTTATCACTCGGTGAAAATTTATGCTCATATGCGTGCGCAGAAGAAAAGAAACAGAAAAAAAGAAGTCCTACAACTGTGTCCGAGTGATTGCATACGTGTATCCTTGTTGTAGCTCTGGCATTGGAAGGATGATTGGCTTTTCTTCGTAATTTGAATACTTTTTTATTATCTTTGCGAGGGCAACCTCGTGCGCACTGGGGCCATTGAAAAGAATCGTGAAGGCAAGTGCGTCGGAAGGAAGAAAATAAATAAATACAAAGCAGCACCGTATGCTGAGAGAAAAGTATAAGAAAAGTATGCCGTGGAATATTTTACCACACATGAGAGAAAAACTTCTTGATGAAAATTATTATGGAATTATACTGATACTCACGAAACGAGGATTAATCCCAGTTGAAATTATTAAGGTGAATTAAATTTTAAATTGATTCATTCTTTGTAACAATACTTGCTCGAGTATCTAATGTCATTTTTAATGAATAAAGAGTTAAATTAAATTGATTTTTCGTTTATGCCATTTGTATTTACTAGAGCTGTAAATGGTACATAAATGAAGCTTTACATTAAATTTTGCCATGTATTCCAAAATTGGGAATATCGTCCGTTTGACGATTGAAGTTTAAGCTTGGAAAATCTGAAAATCAATTTCGTACCTTCGTTACATTCTAGCATGGAAAACGCGTTATAACCATGAATTACGATTGTGGTTTGCAATTTTTACCATAAAATTTTCTCTAAGTGCACATGTGACGTATGCGAAGCTTTCGAATAGTGAAAATGCGTAAAGTGACGCGTGTATCGCAAAGTGACGTTTCGAAATAGGTCAAGGTGCAGCGAACCGATCAAGTTCATTGACTCTCGAGAGCGGCATTCCTCGAATATTTTTATTTTAACTCCTGGTTTACACGTGGAAGCTTAAATATGTTGGAATGCTTAGACCATGTGATTTTTCTAATATTTTGCAACTTTGGCAATGAATTAGAAGAAACGCTTTTATAAAAACTTTTATTTATAATCCTTATTGTATACGTTTTATTACGTCGGATTGGCAGAACTTATTTTAGAGTCCATTAGAATTTCTATCGCTAATAATAATAAGCTTCTCAATTATATGTTCACTAATTATAACACAAGCTATTCTAACAATAATGTAAATATTTTACTTGCATAATATTTATATATAAACCTAAATTTATTTATAAAGTATTTATTTATTTAGCATAAAATATGCTCTTGCAATTTTTATACGAACCATTTAAAAGACTTTAAACATGACAAGTGGAGCATTGTAAATGAAATTTTGTATATAACACATTTATTATTTCTTTTGTTAGATTTTTATTCGAGAAGACGTTAGGCACAATTTTGGTGACAATAATTCAATGCAGTAACTTTCTGAAATAATCATAATTATAAACATTTTACACTGATTTTACGAAATTGGCTATCTATTATATTAAGAATAAAAAAATTTGAATATATAATTTATTCTAAATTAATGAATAAATTTTATATTGAAAATTATTATTTAGTTACTATAAATTTGCTATAATAATTAATATATCCTGAAGTATTTATAGATAAACCTCAAAAACAATGCATTTTAACATTCGTAGCAGAGTCTTTAATATCTTATAGAGAACATCAATTTTTCTGAAACAAAGAAACTCTCTTCATCTAGGGTAGATAAAATTAGTCGACATTAGTATTTTTCTCAAAATCAGTTAAATTCCATTTCCGTCAGTAGTTTTTCCACGATAATCGCAAACGAAGGCTTACAGACTAATTGAAATTTTGTTCACGTGCAAATCTCAATTATCTTAACATCTGTGGGGATTCCCAAGAGTGTACACATAATGATAAGCAGTTAAAATCCTATCTGTTTTGTGAGGTGTATATTGGACAATCACTTCGAATCAGGAATCGTAAGAAGAAACAAAACAAAAAATCGTTACAAATACCAATTTAGTCTATTTTTTGCATAAATGATGTATATACTGATCAATAATTGACTATTATTTTTCTGTGTGTAACTATAATCACTAATTTATCAGCACGCAATATTAAATCTTATTTATTCGTAAATAAAAAATATTGATTCTGTATTCTTTGTTAATTATTTTTCAATGAACTTTATCTTTGCCTCGATTGTTTATATTTGTTTGACTTTGTAGATTTAAAATGATGTGCAAGCTTCAGGAGATATATATTTTATCGATTTTCGGTTTATCAGTCAATTACATTTTTTTTACTCTTTTATCAACATGAGCTATTTTATAGTTTTAGAAGTTTACTATAGAATATTTGATATTTATCTTTAATTTGATAATTTTATTATCCAAATTATTTAATTATAAGCATTTTCTATTTTATTTTAATAAAATAATATAATATATTTATCTCGCAATAAGTTCGTATAATGAAATAATTAAAATAATATTGATTAAATCTTGTGGTGAATAATATTCACATGTAATATTTATTCCAATGTAAAAGGATCATGTAAGTTTAGTAAAATCAAAGTCGAACGGATCGTCATTTTGAAATTAACGTGCTTACGTAAGAGGTTCTTTCATGGATTGATATAATAATATCAATCGCATATTATGATATGATTAATAATTTTATAATAGAAATTTTACTTAACTCATAAAAAATAAAATTTTCAATGTTATACTGTTAAATTGTTATACTCAAAAATTTTATAGGATAGTTATGCAAACATGGGTCGAGTAAAAACACACATACGTGTATATAAAATTTGATATGACTCGTCTATTGCATGTAAATTTTTTATGTGGATACTGCAAGGATGTCTGTATCCTTATAATTGTTTTGTTTTTGATTACTAATAATATTTTAGCCAAGTAAATATAAGAAGTTCATTATTTTTTTTAAAATAAAGTATAATAGACATACGCACACGCAAGTACACGTACGCGTAAAGTTAAACAGAAAAAAAGAAAAAAAGAATTTTTTTTATAACAATTAAAGTAAATTAATTTGAATACAAGCTTTTTTATTGACTAAATTATTGTAAATTAAAAAATTTAAAGTAATAAAAAAAATGAAATTGTATAATTTTCGTAATCGAAAGCTGAGAATAAATGTAGATATGTAATTAAGACTTTGTTATAAGTTTTTTAAATTTCGATTCAATCATAGTACGAAATTCGGTCATCATAAATTTGAATTTCAAGTAAATGTAGTCGTGTATATGTAATCAGTATAGGATTGTCAGAATGAAATACTCCTCATCGTATAGAAATTATTAACATTTTTATTTGAACTTAATACGTTTATTTATTAAGTCATATTTATTGCAACATTTTTTGACAATTATTTATTAAATAAGATTAATAATCGATTTTCTAATTATTTCCAAATATCATTATTTGAAGTATAATAATTATTTAATAAGTTCTATATAAAATTATGAACAAAATAAAATTTAATAATGAATAATCAGTTTATAAAACCATATATTTTATATAACTTCTTTAAACTATTATATAAAAGGAAAAAAATTATTATATTTAACTCAATTTACTATAAAAGCGTCGCAATAAAAAGGTACCTATAAATACATAATTTAAAAAACTATTATCAAGAATTAAAATTATCAAAAAATATAAAAAATGTACGGAAGAATAGAAAAATACGAATTTAACATTAACCAAGCTAACGAGCATATAATAACACAAAATTAGGAACATTTTTTGTATTGGCCTTGATAGAATCATAGCTGTAATTTTAGCTTTTGTGGCAGATTTTGACAAACATCCATTACTATTACATGAAAAAAACTAGCTAAACTCTTATTGTATTTACTAAATATATTTATTATTACTGGTAATAAAAATTCATTTATTGAAAAATTAAGTTACTTCTCCTTATTATATGACTAATTTATTATTATAAAATCTTTCAAATTAAATTTAGCTAAATAAAATTTACTCAAAGAAATTTGTAAAATTTCATACTTATTTCTATAAACTTTATAGTTTCTATAGAAATGACACTACATAGTTAAAAAATTGTATATTTCAAAGATCAGATGATTTTTGATTTTACAAACATAAATACAGTTCATTAGTGGTGGTGGGATTATTGTAGTACTTAAAAATATATTTAGTCAACCGAGTTAATGTTTTGAGTAATTTATAATTATTTAAGATTCAACAAAGTTAATTATTCTATTTGTATGGTCTTGTTTTAAAAAATAGTTTCGTAATTAACGAATACTTTTTATGAATATTTTCATAATTAGTCTTAATATGAAAGGTTTTACGAATTTAAAGTCTTATATTAACGATATAATTGGAATAGATGCTTCAAATGTTTTTTTTCATATAATTTTTTGTTAATAATTAGTTATTAGTAAAAACGTAAAATGTGCCTTTACTTTTCACTATTATAATTCGGGCTCGAATAGTTACATAGCGTTTAGGCCGTTCGGTTTGAAGATTATTGTCGTAAATTTCATTGCGTTTCGACAAATTATCTTGTCCAATATTATTATAACGATTAATCTTACTATTTAAGAACATCTGCTAAATATTAAAGTGATAAGTAAGTTTTTCAACTATTTTTTATCTGCTGAGACTGTTTTTCTTGCTTACCCGTCTGTTATTTGTATACATTTGGTATTTTTAAATTTTGTAACTGTTTTCATTCATTATAATATTGCAGAACAAAATGTTTCTTTTCCATGTAAATTCATGTAAGTGTATGTTGCATATTAATATTTGAGATTCGTATATTTAGATTCACTATACTCAAGTACAAAGTATCTAATAAAATAAATAATCTTAATGATTTCAGTTTAGTATAATGTCTTCTTAACGAGGAATATTCACGGTCAAAAGACTCACTTATGCACCATCCAGTCCTGAATTCCACACGCATACGCACAACGACTAATCCGCGTAGAAATAGGAAAGTTCACTCCGGGATATCCCAATTTTTTCGTCTCTGACTCACCATCGCGACGAGATACTTATACATATATAACCGGACGTATGTTTTGTGCGCGTGCACGCGCGCATGTACGGATAATATAAAACACAACAGAGCCAGCAGAATTGGTAATCGCGCTGAATCCACGAAAAATTGGCCGAGCCACTAAACGTTATTTGCATTCCTTTAACTTTTCGCGCGCCATTGCGCGTGTTGTGCTACTTTGTGTATTCGTGTAGGCGTAAATTCGTGTGAACGAGTTGCGTTGTATCGCTGATGTCTCTGTCTCCGCGAACTTAATTACTTTTTTTTTCAGTATTCATCTTTTTTTTAACTTCTTTTACGGAGAATTAGCGCCACCACATTTAGCGCGATCGGCGGTTTTCAATTTTTATTATTACAATTTTGAACAACTACACTGTTACATATTGGCGGCTCAATTTTGATGTAGTTATCACGCGTAAGCTTTAACGTCGGATACGATGATTTTCATAGAAGTATTTCATATTCTTATTTTTATTATACATATATGATATTATAGTTATTTTGAGGATAAAAAGAATTTTATGAATATTAAAAGAAATACATAATAAAATTCACTTCCTTTTACATCTTTGAACTTCCGATGAAAAATGGAGTGTTAAGGTTTTGTTCTATTTGTATGAATATTTTGTACCCTGGCTTAAAGTATACGTTTTAAATATTTATTTTCCTTAAAAAATTGCCAAATAGAATAATTTTATTTATTAGATAAGTTTTATTAAGCGTAATACAGGTTTATGAGAAAAATTTTCTATTATTTTTTGTCTGTGTTATATGTAATGCATGTTTAATTACAATTCAATAATTCAACGAACTCGTGTTGAAGTATTACTATTGTTAAAAATTTTAAAGTAATTTTAAATTAATATTTAGAATTAATATTAAAATTTTGTTATTATTTCTGTTGTACCTGAACACATAAAAAGGTGAGTGTCTACTTTTGAAAAACTTGATTTTATTTTCATAAGACGTTTATCTCATTATAAATTACTGATAAAATTTTTTAACACCTATTTAGTTACGTTCCTATTATGACGTATGTAGGTGTATCAAAGGAAAAATACCATATTATAAAAAGAAAGAATATAGTTTATGATAAAAATAAATAGTAAATTAATACGACATAGTTTGAGAATAATATGTAGATTATTATATGGTAATATTTTTGATAATTTATAAAAGTCCTTCAATTATCAGATAAGCAAACAAATTATTTATATTTCGTTTGATAAATTTTACAAAAATAAATCAATACGGTTGAATATTCTCCGAAAAAGATTAGTACATCAAATATTTTGAAATTAGCAATGCACAACAAAAAACTTCATGCAAATATTATTTTTTACGTATAATTTTTTATCTAATTTAATTATCGCATTCAATGTTTTAAAATAATACCTATTGCGAATTAAGTAAATTTATACCTTGGAAAAAGTGTTAATTATGGAGAGACTGTGTATTTAATTTAAATAATTTCAAAAAATATTTAGATTGTAATTTAAATACTATATTTTTATGTAATATTAAAAAATTATTATATTCGATTAAAAAATGAAGAATTTATTGTATTTATGCTTAGTACAGAATTTCATGAAACTTTATTCAATTTTCCAGAAGGAATGAAGGTTGGGAGAAATATTTAGTTTTTAATAATTCTTTAATTTTAATAATTATAGAATGCATGATATAATGCTGTCGGGTGTTGAATGTTTTATTCAAGTAAATAAATTTTGTTGAGGTGAAAAATTTACCAATTGTATGAGTATAGTTACAAGCAGTATACAAAACAAGAAAATCTCATCAAAAGTTAAAATTTATTTGAATTCGATCAATTTTTAACACATATGGTTTAATTAAAATCTTTTGTATAATGAAACGTAAAGTAAACAATAGTATCGCTTTAATTATTGTATACCTCTTTAATCTCAAATTTATTAACTTTAATATTATGATTGTTATACATATTAATAGTATGTGGTTTAATGTCGTAAGTAAAATGAAAAAGTCGGCAATAGTTCATCGTAACAAGTGTGTAAAATCTTCTTTAAAAAATGTTATATAAATAAGAGTTAAAATTTTTACACGTCGTCTATATCAATAAAGTAACACAATGTGTGTTATCGTGCTTTAACATTTTATATATGTTAATTTTTTCAATTGCGTATATTTAATCAAAGAGCACAAAAGCATTAATTCCTTTTACAAATAAATGATTACTCTTGTATTACCGTAAAACTAGTTTTTTACAAAGATATATCTGTTGTAAAACTTTAACGTCTATTTAACGTTCTTGCGAGGATATAATTAAAGTATCAGATAAAAATTCGAAATTATAAGAATTGATAAATTATCGCATAGTTATAAAGTATATCACGAAATAAACGAAAAAAATAGTGGTTTAATTTTAGAGAGAAAAGATGATATAGAACGGTGCAATGCTTCAATCGAAGTTGCAGTACAGCATCTTGACGTGATAAATACTTTTATATAGTACGAGGTAATATTGCAGATTACATAGTTTACTAAAATAAATGAAGGCTTTTAAAAGACAATTACACACTTACCCCAGTCGAGCCTCGTTTTGTTTACTCCTGGTGTCCCCCGGAGACGTGCTTCGCTACTTATCTCAAGATAGTGTCCATCCAAAGTTGTTTAACCAAAACGTTGAGAATTTCGTCTTGATCGATCAAAGAAAATGCGTTACGTGGGATTTGAGCTTGAAAGACTGAGCGTACCTAATCGCGTATTACGCGATGCCGTTTAAACCTTTTTTTCTTTTCGTTGCTGTAACTCAAAGAATGCAATAGGAGTACTACCACGGAGGGGGAGCGGGACCTAATTATTTCTTCCTCGGCGTAACGTGATCGACTGATTTTCCTTCTTTCTTCTGCTAATCCTTCGAAACACGCCTCATGTCTGATTGTCGGGGAGAACTGGAATTAAAAAAGGAGACGATTGAATTTCGTAATACGCATCGACGCTGTCAGGATGAGATTTAATGAAACCATGCATAGTCCGCATAAAAGACTCCCGGAATGTTCTTATCTAGCGTGTGAGCCAAGATAATATATTATCATCCATACACCTCGTAATAACGTGCATAAAAAATATAAACACGATAACAAACATTAATTAAGCAGAGTTTTTTGCCTGTTCTAGGGATCTTTAATAACTAAATTTAATTATAAATTAATCTTTCATGAATTTCTATTATAGTATTTGATCGCAAGTAAAATTAATGGTTGTAAATGCAAAATTAATTTTTGTTATCGTATATTTTTAGTACAGACAATCAATAATATTCGTATTTGATAAACATTTTTAAAAATAAATTACTAAATCTATCTTGATTCAGAATAAATTAAAATTTTATTCGCTATTGATAAAATATATATCATAGTGTAAGTTTGATGCAGACATGTGTGCGTGCGTTTGCGGGTGTGCGTATCTACTTGTAACTACGAGCGCGTGCACACGCAAACTCAGGAGAGTTTCCTGCATTTACGTCCAAATGTAGAAGTAGGATTACGTAATAGAAAGAAAATGTGTGCGGAAACGTATAAATTCCTCGCAAGGCTTAAAGAAAACTAATAAGGTTGAGGTCCTCGACAATAAATAAAATTCAATTTCAGTATTGAGACAAACGTATAATTTTATAGTAATATCTAATAAATATTATAAACGCATACATTATCGTGACAGGTGGATGATTGCTATGAAAATATCCATGCGAGCGCCTTGCAATCTATCCATATCTAATTATCTATTAATATAAAAATTCTAGATTGCAGCTGTAAAAGTTGAAAATTAATTAACACCCTTCGGTAAAACGATGATAATTGATAAATTTCTCATAATACTTAATTCTTATCAACGCAGCTAAAAACGAACTCTTGCAAATTTACCTCTCGGAAAAATAAAATCTCTTTCATAAAATACAAAATCTTACGAGGTTATGTCTCATAAAATAGAAGAATGCGATCGATTTATGCTTTGCGCCGAGATTTTAATTGTGAGCTCGAAATAATGATTGCTAATTCTATAGAAAGAAGAAAATTTTCTTATGCAGCGCAGTAGCCTTTGAAGATTAGATTTGCAGCTACCGTAAGTCCCGTATTCTTTTTTTAAGATTGTAGTCACTTTTTCATCTTTGTGATGCTTGAGTCAAAGCCGGACTATTTTCTTATTGCACAGCCAGTCTCGAAGAGAGAAAAAAGAAAGGAAGAACCCGTCCCCGCGGTTGTCAGATTTCATCTCGACAATATTCACGCGTGTTCGGACAAGACGCAAAAAGCGCTTTACCCACCGAGGCCTCTGCAGGATAGGCGACAATCATAAAGAAAATGCATGCCACAAAACATATTTATATTAATTAAGCCGCTTCTTGGTTGGGCGCGCAAACACACCGAGCCAGAGAACCGTAGCGTGTATACGCGCGCTAGAACGTAGCAGCAACTCAATGTTAATCAATGAATGGAGGCGAGCGAGGTAAGGGAATCCTCGGTATTGAGAGACTAGGCGCCCCGCGAACTTTAGGTCGCGAGTGTCCCAAGTATGCGCGAGCTCGCACATACGTAGCCATGCGTGCGCGGCTGTGCGTGCACGTACACACTTTGGGTACGCGCGTGTTGGTGCGCCGCCGTGGCGAAGGCTTTTCCGCCTTTCGCTCGCTGGCGGTTTTTACGCTCAGTGCCGACTCGAGGTGGTGGTGATGGTGATGGTGGCGGTGGCGGTGGCGGTGGCGGTGGCGGTGGCGGCGGCGGCGGCGGCGGCGGCGGCAAGAAATGGAGTACTTTTCATTTTCGTGCGAAGAACGTCGGTGGCGTGCCCGGCATTCTTCGCTAATGGAGATTGCGAAAAGTCTTGAATCACTCTCTTTTCTTTTTCGCACGCGCACGAGCCGTCACGGCTCTCTTTCAGCGCGGCGGCGATGATGAGAACCCCCAAGTCTATGCGCGAATTATAGGAAGAAATTCGCCGTTCTTTGTGCTCTGCTTTGCTTGCCATCGGCCTTTTTTCCGTGCCAGCGACCGACTCGCCGCTTGCTTTAAGCACTGAACCACGCACCTCGCGAATTTCTTCGTTCCGGTCTACGTTTGACATTTTCAGCTTGGCTCGCTTACTCGTAATTATTAATAATTCAATTGCAAAAATGGGATCAGTAAGACGTGTCCTGCCACACGGGGCTCTATTATACTTCATTCAGTGCGTGGCAAAAACACAAACTATTAATGGGTGCGTTCTCAGAGATTGGAGTAGATAATTTCTACGGGTCTAATGGACTGCAATATTTCACCGAAATTTTTTTTTACTGCATTATGTTAGAACCTTGACAGTAGTATTTATAATTGGTTATCGCTTCCCATGACGTTGGAATCGTAGGCATGATATTCTTATTACAATAAAAAATAAATCATGTTGGTAGATAAAATTTATATTTATTCGCTTATAGTTTTATTATTTCGGTGCCTTAAATGAAAAGTTATAAACAGGTGTGTCTCTTCTGAAGCATAATAAGTTATATTGCAATAATATTATGATCATTTTTTGTATATTGAAATATACGTGTTAAGAACAATTATTTTCCCTCAATATTAGTTACCAATCGAAATTTTTATATTATAATATACATCGTGTAAACTTTTCTTTAGCACTTCTATCTTTCGATACAAATTGTGTTAGTCGATAATTATCTTGTCATGGGAACGAATTTTTAAAAAGATATCTCAAAATTGTTGTGTAAAAACTACTTTCGATAATTACAAATGTCTAAAATTATATGCTTTCAAGAAATCACCAATTAAATCCAATCACTTTAATTATTTTCATGTAAGCTTATAAATTTTTTTCTGATTGAAGAAAAGTTATTTTAGAAAAGTTATTTTTCTTTTTAATTCAACCAAGGAAAACTATGCATTTTATAACATAATGAAAAAAATATTTTACGATATTATGAAAGTATTTTATCGAAGTGCTCAGACATTGTACATTGTTCATAAAAGTTATTATTATAATGTATGAAATTATATAAAACAAAACAGATTTTTATGTATGTTGAATCGAATTTTTTAACCAATAGAGTATTATAACTTTCGTTACAATAAAATTCTCAATATTATATTATCCAAGCCATAATAACATAAACGTAGTTGTTAACAACATAAAATAAAGAAAAAATATATTTTTGATTATTTGAAGATGAAAGATCTTAAAAGATTTGAAAAAAATATTGTATGAAAATTTTTTTTAGTTTACCTTACCTAAACAATAATTTTTAACAATAATACTGTTTATTCTTTGTGATTTTTAAGATTCGTACTTAATAATTCAATTTAAAATTGTAATAATTTAAAGAATTAAAAATAATGTTATTTGAAGTAAAGTTAATATATTAAAATTATATTCGTATTTAAATTTCTATTTTTAGTTTCCATTAAATGTATAAAAAATCTTGTTTAATTTAAATGATAGTTTATTTAGGAAATAAATTTAATTGTAGAATAATAAAGTATATTAATCGCTTATTTCACAAATATAAAATAGGTGTCGCTCAGATAAAATGCAATAACTTTGATCAAATGCGATTATGTACATTAGTTACAAAAGCAATATGAAATATTTTAATAAAAAAATATAAGAAATTAGTAATAAATTCTCTAGTTATTCAAAATTCTAATATGAATTAGAAAATTTATAATTCATTTTTTACAATGTTGACACTAAGTAATTACATCATTAAAACTTCTCACTTTAAATGATTGTCAAAGTACGAAAAACGAAATAATTAAAAAATAAATATTATACGCGAGAAATATTGATAAATTGGTTTTGATTAAATTAAATGGATAAATTATAGATATTTTTTTTATTTCTTTTAGATAAATTTAAAATGCACAAATATTATACTATTTTTTTTTTAACTTGTTAATACAATTTATACTTATTAATACAATTAAAACAATTTATTATTTTCATAACTAAGAAAGACGAGATTTTTATCAACGAAATATTGAGAAAAATATTTAATATCGTTAATAAGTCTATATTATTATGATTTTTGCGCTTATAGAACTTATTCTAATGCTTTTTAAAATAATTATTTGTTTCTTGAGAATATAAAGATGATTAATAATCAATTAATATCTTTACAGTATTTGACTTAAAATTATTTATTTTAATTTTCTTCAAATTTAAAGAAAAGTTGCAACATAAAATAGTTCGATAGAAATATCAAAAAATCAATTCATCTATTGACATTTTCAACTATAATTCAAACAGACTAAAAGTGATTTTTCAGTAAAGTCTTTATTTATAGCGCAATTTATATTGTATTTTATTAATAAATAAGAATTCGTTTTTTTTTTAAACTACTTCAATTAATATTGAAATAATATTAAAAATGTAAATGGCTCGGTGGTCATAACAATGACCGAAGTAAGAGATTCGATGAATTACGATTATTTTTAAATTAAAACAAATACATTTTAAATCATTAGAAATATTACTTTTATTTCAAGTTATAAACCACCCATTGTATGGATAAAATTATTAGTATATCGATTTTAAAATATTAGAGTTTATTCGGTAAATAACTTTCATTTTTATTTTTAAATAATTTTCTCCAACTAGTGGTTACAGATTTATAATTAAACGTAGATAAATTTTTTCGAAAAATTCATTTTTAACTACCAGATAACACCTTTTAGTATCTCATGAATATTTGTGAATCGAAAACAGCTGCGGTTCTTTTTAACTGATAAAAAAAATTCATCGGTATTTCGTTAATCATTATTATTGTTATAAATAAAAAAAGTATTTCAATAGTAAAATAGCAAAAGAAATCACTGAGATGATGAAAGTTTGTAAAAGATAAATAAGTCTGAACTAATAACAATATTGATTTTTTAGTAATTAGTATCACAAGCATATAAATTTTGTAATGAAGCTCGGTTAATAAAAGGAAACTAAAAAACTTAGTTTTTATCGAATACTTTCATTTAACGAGACTCATCTAATCTCATTAAGTTAATATTATCTCTAATTGTGCGTTGCACATAGCCTTTCAATGAAGGCAAACGAAAATGTTTCATTAAAGTTCGCGTCGTAAAATTCGCGCATCAGCATAGTAAAGCCTGCCTCGAAAGAAGTAGCATGTATCGGTGGCACAGGCCGTATTCGCGCGCCCGGAAGCCGCTGCTCGACGACGTCGATGGCTATCGCCGACCTATTAGGAAGGCTCCCGGGGCAAGTCCGAGCCGCTATCTCACCGACTCTTGGAAAAGTCGCGGCGTCTGTGGATAACTCAAGCGTTCGTGCGACATTCACCGAGTGACTTTGCCAGTTCGTCCGACCAACTATAGAGTAAGAGAGAGAGAGAGAGAGAGAGAGAGAGAGAGAGAGAGAGAGAGAGAGAGAGAGAGAGAAGGAAAAAAGAATGTTGATTTGCAGTGTTAATTCTCCCTTTGCTTTCTGTTTCTCTCTCCAACTAACGGACAACGCATGAACAAATAAACGAAGGAACGACTTGACGTAACGCGAGTGTCTGCGACCAACAACCGGCAGCAGACCGACGCGTTCTTATTTTTCCACACCTGACTTTTCCCAATGTGTACGGGCGGGAATCTACATGACGTCCGGTTTAGAATTATTTTCTTTTTTATTTAGTGCTGCATTGGATCACGCTTACTGCCTGTGGTTAAGTATTAGCATCTTTTTGACTATTTGTTTGTATAAACTTGATGAATATATCATATCAACAAGATTATAAGATGAATTCTTGATTAGCACTAGCACGACGTGAATGACAAAATTTTTTCTACCGTAAACATATACGTAAAATCAGTCAAATATTACAGCTGCTTTATTTATATTTGTTGAATTTATTCAATTCTCTCTGAAGTATTTAAACCGTTTCAATTGGTTAATTGAAACTGTTAACTATCTATAGTTATTTAAATTAAAATATTTCAAACTCTTTATTAAATATCATATAAATATGTATTTTTTACGAATAATAGCTTTATCAATTGTTAAATGTATTACATGTGATAATATTTAAGTTTTAAAAACAATTATCTGACATTAGAAAAAATCCAATCGATAAATATAATATTATTTTATTTAATATAAAAGTTCGATTTAAATTTTAATAAGTAGTTTATTTTGTAGTTTTATTATATCAAAAATATTTACATTTGCTTTATTACATACAATTGTTAAAAGACACAATTTCGAAATCTAATGAACGATAATTGTTAAGTGTTAGAACTTAGTTACGTATTTATTAGCTGTAATTTTATGTTTATTATTTTACTCATTTGAACGTCAAAAAATTAAAAAAAATATATTTTATAAATAAGAACAGTATTGGGAATTAAGATCGTATTTCTAAAATAAAAAAGCTTTGCTAAAAATTCTTTCGTCGAGAAATATTGAAATACACATGAAATTATATTTGTGGTAGAAAATTATTTATTTTTAAGTGCAGTCATTTGAATTAATTAATAACGGAATTAGTTCAAACAGGTTTAATTTTTACTTGAATTTTGTTTTTATAAAAAATTAAGATAAAACTAAATAATTTTCTTTTATTAGAAAAATTCTATGTAATATATAATTATAAAATATATTTTATAATTTTCCTATATAGTATATAATTTTTATTTTCCAAAATATTAATTTGAAGTGCAAATAAAATTTATTACGTTATTTGAAATTTTATCTCCATCAATATAATTTTTTAAAAATTATTCGGGGAAGGAAGAAGAAAAGTATGAAATGACGTTAAATAAAAAGAGACAAACAAAGCGATAAAAATGCAAAATTGATAATGAGACAGCCTAAACCAAATTTTTACGGTCTAAATATTAATTTTCTTTATCTATAAGTATAACTAGGTTTAGACGTAAAATTATTCGGATACTTTTAATTTGCGAACATGCGAGCGGTGGATCGTTGATGTTTCAAATAATCGTTATTCAAGATACGTAAAATATTCTTTTAAAATGACGCGAAAACATAAAGTAAAGGTTTAAGTGTTCTCAACAAGTAATGGTATATTTTTAGTATTATCTTCGATTTAATTTTTAATAGATTATTTATTATAAGATTAGAATATTATAATTTTATGTCGATCAGTTAGTTTCTCAAGTGGAAATTTTGTTGATTATAAATTTTGTGCACATGCTCACCGTATATTTCTAATAATTTTAGATAAACATTTTCTACTAATGCACCTAGTTTCTTAGGAAATATTTATCATCCAAGTGAAATAGTATACGTAGTTACTAATTAAGTCAAGTAAATTCATGTTTTACTTCCTTATCCGAAAATATTTCTATTCGACATGTACGTACATACACGATCAATTAGAATTTTCCAAAGTATTATAAATATTATGCAGCCTACGTATCGTATTTAAATTGCCTCTTAAAGTATTAAGGAGTATTTAAAACCTTAATCTGAAATATGGGAAGGAAAATTACAAGTGGTAACTATTTTTTAGTAGTTGAAATATCTAATTGCTTGAGCACAATTGAAATTATACACTCTATATTATATATTTAAATAATGTATTGCGTATTAATATTATACACGAAGCTATAGTATATACTGAGGGTAGAATATACACGTTCGATTAAGATACATATGAAATAAATAATGTTATGAAATACGCCAAATTAATGTAATATTTTCTTAACTTAGTTACGTTTATTATTATGCTTATTTACCAAAAAGATAATTGATTAGTAGCAAATTTAATAGCATTTACAATGTCAAATATATAAATATCTCAAAAAGTGGTAAAAGATATACAGTAAAAGATTTAAATACATGTAAAATAAGCCAAGTCAATTGTAACAACAAATATACTTTTTTTATAAATTTATTCAAACTTTAATCATGCAATTCATATTAATGTTAATTGTACTTTACCAATATATCCTTATATATTAGATTATTTATTACCTTAAGCATCACTAATATTATATTGTAAATGGAAAATAAGTTATGTTTAGTATTCAATGTTATCTTCGAATAATTCGCAATCATTCGTATCATTACAGCAATCTCTACTTTTATATGTAAACGTTTGTTTAAAGATAACAGTAGTCAATCATTCAAGTTAAATTTGTAATAATTCTTTTGCTTATTATTTATATTATGTGTATTAAAAAGTCTTAAAAAGTGTATAAGAAATTCTAATAAAATCATACACATAACATAAAATAAAGTTGTACAGCTTTAATATAATCATGTGCTCTGATGTAGAAAAAATTATGAAAAGACAAACAATTAAGATAAAAAAGAATAGAAAAATTATGACATCATTAGACTAAAATGATATTTTTAGTAAAATTTCATCCTAAATGCTTCAATATATTCTTTATTTTTACGAAATATAATTAGTTTTGATAAAAATTATCAAAAATCACATAATAATCGTTAAAAATGTTAAAAATCATTTTAAAAAATTTCTATTACCCCTTTTAGAAAATATCTTTGTAGTATACATACAATATAATAATAGAAATAGATAGAACACACAGAGAAACAGAGAGAGAGAGAATGAGTGAAAAGAAGATAAAGAAGGAGGAAAAGCAAAAAAAAGATAAACGTAGCCACTTATCGAAGGCCTGCAGCTTTTGGGCAGTCACATAAGACGGCTCGTAATTTCGGTTTCTTTCTGTCTCTTAAGAGAAAGAAAAAGAGAAAGAAAGAAGAAAAGGAAGGTTAAACGACTGACATTACGGCCGTTCAAGAATTGGATAATTTATCCAAGTGTGTATTGATTGAAAGTATATTAAAAACCTTTTTAGAGGTTGCGATTATTTTTGATCATTGTGCATTTTATTATTTCTTTATCCTGCTTTTATTCGTTAATTAGTTCAATAATTATTTTTAATTTATTATTCTCTTATTATAATTTAAAATGTATTTTTTATTTAGGTTTTAAGGTTTTCTTACATTACTAGTTTCTAATTTACTTAAGAGGTTTTACATAAAGCTATACATTATTTTAGAACTTTTTGAACTTATACTTTTTGAAAATAAATTTACGCAAGAATGTTTACATTCTTGATTTTTTTATTAATCTTTCTTCACTTTCATACACATAATTTTATATATATTTAAATATATTAGCATAATTTTTATTTTTTATTTATTATAGAATTTATTTTAACTTAATAGCGTTGATTAAGAAAATAATTTTTTATAAAATCTAGAATAAAAAAAACATTTTTATTTAGCTAAAAGGTTTTTAAATGGTAAATCAATTTATCTCTAATTTATCAATATTTAAATAAATTTATCTAATAAATAAATTATGTTCACATTAATTTTTTATATATATATATATATATATGCAATTAACTTTATTTTAATTTTTTATTTCAACATTAAAAAATTATTTAATATATATTGATTTTTATTTGTAAAAACGAAATACGAAAACATTAAATCTAAAAAATATTATTTTATTTTGATACATATATATTACTTTGAAGTCAGTAATAATATATAATTATTTTATGGATTTTGATTTTACAAAAAAATATTATTAAAGCATCGATTATCTACCAATTAATTTTTCATTAATTGATACATTAATTCGTTACAGGAGATGTAGTTGTTTACTATATTTTTCAAATTTTAGTTGATTCACTTTGGCAAGTTGAAAAATAAATTATCTTTCTTAACAATTGAATATTCGTAACATTATTGTCATCAACGTTATTACTGATAATATATATTGCAATGTAACACGATTACAACCAGTAGGTAAAACATATTTCTTAAAAGTAGAACAAAAATTATATATAGTTATTTTTATGAGTTAAACGATAACGTTAAAGGATTCAATTTGCACGCATTACTTTTCAGCGCACTAACAATCGGTCGATTCACCGTTTGACTTCCTGTCCATTGCCGTAGTCCTTCACGTTATAAGCGAACTTTAATGGTAACAGCCAAAATCGAAAATTCAAAATAAAAAAACTGCATCTTCTATATAAATAATCAACTTTTTTGCACACTTAGACCGGTTACATAGTTTCTGAAATTTATTTAATTGCGAATGCTCCTCTGCTTTCTTCAAAATCAAATGATAAAGTGGAATGGACAGCAACAGCCAAGGGATTGCATAAACAATTCGATAAGTGCCGATATCTCCTCTAATCATTCAGCCTTTCTTAACACACGCAGACAAATATACGAACCGGCTTCTTTGCTACAATGAATGCATTTTATATTTGAAATAGAGAGGGGAAAATAAAAACTATGGGGCTAAAATAGAGATGAATGCCCAAAAAGTTTATAAATAGGCGTTAACCCAAGTTGCTCGGATCAAATAAAAATTAACGTTAAATTAATAAAAAAGATTAAGCTCTTCAGAAATTGAAATATAGCGCTCAAATCAAATTAAACTTTAATAAGTCTGCTCCAGAAATGCCAATGATTTGCATAGTTTCATGCAGCATTTTACAGTATACGGCCTTTTAAACTGCATAAAAATCATTATCGATATGCAATTACGAAAAGAAACTTGTTGATTTTAAATACGTTTCGTATCAGTTTTGTATTATTTTGGATGTTTAAAAATATTAATTACGAAATACATTTTGCACTTAACCGTGCACCAATTTGTCTTTAAAAGGCGTTGTATCATAAAATTTAAATGCCTTGGTCTAGAATTAAAATTGAGGCAATTTACCTGTAAAATATTCTAAGTGACATTTTTTCCAAACCTGATCAAGAGTTCAATAAAAAGCTATTTATTGCGTGAAATGCAACATTCGTCAAGTATGTACTATAAGTATTTAAATCACTAAACAGTTTTTAGCATGTACGTGGATTTTAGTTATTCGAGCTCCGACTCGCTGTCGCTTTTTTATAGCCCATTCGTTTTTTGCACTTCCGTGACTTCTTACTTTTTATATTCATAATAAAAGAATAAGGAGCGAGTATAGTATTCCGCCCAGTGGAGCCATTAATATTTTCCGAATAATGAGATTGCGGGATTCCATGGAAAACTTGAGAAAATCCTCGGGAACCAATTATGGGACATGTAAAAATCCCTGGGCCACTGGGTGCCTTTTAAAGTCGCAGCAAAATTTCAACCGCGTAGGCGAATTTTTCGCGGCGACAGCGCGCACGATATCGATGAAAGTTTTCTTGTGCAGGTATACGCGCCTCACAACAGCGCCAACAGCCCTGACAGTTTTGTAACGCATGAAGTGAAATTTTCACTCGGGCCTCGATAGCGCAGCGTCGATGCGCTCGTACCATTTTCGCGATTTTTATTAAAAAGAAAAAAAGAACTAGAAATTCGTGCTCGCATCTGGTAAACTCAAAAGCAGTGTGGAAAAAGCAGCTGAGACTAGTGATTCCAGCGACCCGTGCCAAGGAATTCCTCGGAGTGATTTTGCATGCGTACCACGACATTTTCGTATATAATGCCGAGCGAATGTGTGATCGATCAGTGCTCACACGGGCCTTTTGTGAAATAATAATTTAAAAATTACTCACTGCAAGGCAAAGAATTTGCGATTGAAGCCTTCTCGAGTGGGAGTGCAATTGTTGTGCTTAAAAACCGTTTAATCTTGTTAGTGTAGTTGTTACGACAAAGAAAAAAGTTTGAAGGGAAATAGTAAACATTGTTTGGCTGTTTATTGCAATAATTAGTTTTTGGAACTTTATAACAGATCTTAGATTTCATCAGGTTACTTTTTTAGTCATCGTTGTCACAATAAGAGTTTGATAAAAGTTTACAAGGGAAAGTTGTATCTGTTTTCTTATTGCACATGAGTGAAACGAGAATTTGTTTTTAAATATTAAGCTTTTTAACTTATATTATTATATAAATGGAAATTATTTTGATATCTGAACTACAATTTGAGTACATTTGTGAGCATTAAATAATCAAATAGAAGCTGTTGCACACCAACTAGTTTTATGAAGGTAAAAGATACGATAATAGATAAGGCAATGAAGCTATTAGTGTAGGTTCCGGAGAATTTTTATAATAAATTGTTAAAAATATTTAACTTTTTGAATTATTTTCAACATAAATGGTGTTATTTTACCAGGAAGAAAGAAAGAACGAACTAATTATGCTTCAGCGATGTCTACATTTTAGAATCATTGAAAAATGAATTGACAAACAAAATGTTCTTATTCAACTGATAGCAGTTTTTTTGAGTGCGATATTACGTTTGATTTTATAAGAAATAACAATAAATTCGTAATAATAAATACTTCATTAATAATACAGCAACTGTACACACTGTTAATTTACTTGATTTTCTTGTATCTGTGATTAAAATGATTCATATAATTCTGTTTGCAATGTGGTATTAGTCTTATCATAGAAAATTTTATTCTGTACATTCAACTAATGTCATTATTCACTGACAACCGAGCAATATTTTTTCTTTTACACTTCACTCCGTAAAAGGAGAGTTGTTTTATGTAGTTATCAGTGTCAGAGAAAAATGAGCCAAACTGAAACTAAAATTAAAAATGTCATTTCATCGTATTGACATTAGCAATGTAAGTTAGAATGTTTTAGTTGCCTAAATTATCCCTTCTGCAATGACAGAGACGCCGCCTTTTTACCTGTCTTCATGTAAGAAAATAATGCCTCCAGCAATGAACCATTTAAGAAATTGCGCATACACATACCGTTAAAATAACGTGCGTTCCGAAAAAATCCGTGCTGTCACACAGTGCCGTGGAAAAGTCACATACCCACACACACACGCACGCACGCACGCACGCACGCACGCACGCACGCGCGCGCGCACGCATACAAACTCACACACATGCGCACACGAAACATGCAAACACAAGCGCACGCACAAGCAAACACACGCACACGACGTTACGTGTGCCTACATTTCGTTTGGTGTTTGGTACGTCGTGCGGGAAAATTCTTAGCCGGATGCAACTCGCAACGGATGCAATTCCGTCCACAATTAGAAAATATCTCACCTCCTCGTCCTCGTCCCCCCCCCCCAAAAATAATGATCGAGAGAAACGGATGAATGAACGAGTGGACACACTCTTATGGATCTGCCTGTCTTCTTGGTTTCGTATTTTCACACGCGGCGGCACTATTTCTCTATCGAAATCTTACCACGACCTTCTTCTTCACTTTTCCCTTTACGCATACAATGCGAAAGAATTCGATATTAAAAAAAAATTAAAATAATATAGAAGTGGACGTGTGCAAGGGTCGCGCGACAGGAACAAGACGCGTGCGTGTCTCAGCTGACCGAACGCCCGATACGGACTGACTATAACTGTAAACGACTACTTGTTGCGGTTATTCCCCTAACCTCCCGCTCCTCATCTTTCCTTCCACCACTTTACCGCCCCCACTACTCACGCGTAGCATAGCCGGTGTAGTTACCGAGATATCCCCTCCGTTCGATTCTCTATCATTCTCTCTCGCTCTCACTCTCTCTCGTGCTCTCTCTCTCTCTTTCGCGCGCTTTCTCTCTCTCTTTTTCCTGGTCGGCGACGACGACATCGAGTTTGACTTTCTTGTGGCTGTCTTACGGCCACGTCTCCACTGTAGGAAGTAGGGGTGTAATGGATACGGTCTAAGGATATTTCATTTTTTGTCGACAATCCCACAATAAGATACGAGAGAAAAATTATCCGATACATCTGCGGCTCACCTATTTTCACACTAATAACACTACCAATGGAATCATCAATTTTCTTAGACAAATCAATATTCAGCCAACGATTTTGCATTGGATATGTCTATATTGGACGCGATTTAATACTGTAAAAGGTGCGCTTAACAAAATTAAATAAAAAAAAATTCGGTTAATTATTATTTGTTTAAATATTAGATGACAATAATACTAAAAATGTACACATAATAAAGTTAAATGACTATATTTCTCTGATTTACGACTTTAATATTTCTAAATACAAATATATACGTAATTACATAAAAAATAGTACTTCTAAACTTATTATTATTATTATTATTATTATTATTATTATTATTATTGTTAGAATCAATTGTAATTATACAATTCAATATTATTTTATCTGATAAGGTAGGAAGAATATGATGCGGCCCTACGTTTCATTGAATTATAAATTAAAAAAAGTATTTCTATTCATCAGCAATAATATTAAATTACTAAACTTCACGAGTATTTTAAATAAACTCAATATATTTTTATAAATTTATTTTATCTAATTTAAATATAATTGTTGAATTGAAAATGATAATTTAATAATAAGTTTTTTAAATTAATTTTACAAGAATCATAGATTATTAGAAAATAATTGTTTTCTTACTTGATTTTAATTTCATGATTCATTATGTCGACTGTTTGCTTTTACAAATCTTTATCGCATATTCTTTTACATACATACATTTATATTTTTATCGCTCAAAGTTTTTATATAATTCATGCAGTTGCGATAAAGCTAGAGCTAAAATTGATAGTATTAAGAAAAATTTTTAAGACACTACACGAAATTTTTGTTTTCATTAAATACGAGAAAAAATTCTCGTACACGTGTTCTCTACATGTATTAGTAAACAATTGTTCTAAATTATTATTAAACTGAAAAAGAATAAAATTATGAATATTACAATTTTTAAATGCATTTGTTGACTAAATTTATATATGCATATATTTATATAAATACACATATATATATATATGTACTATTACACTACCGGTAAAGATATTTTATTTTAAATTAGTTTTTTAATGATAATATATTGATTCAAATACAAAAATATTGAGAAATTAGATAACAATAATGTGATAAAAAAATAAAATTATTCGATAACATCAAATATATTTTTTTAGTTAATATTGAATAAAAATATTCTAATTTATACTAAAAAATTTTGTTATCGATTTAAATTCTGCTAATTTTAAAACATTTGAAGTAATCATTTAATTCAATATAATATTACTTAAACTTTCTTTTTAAAATATTAAAAAATAAAAAGTTTCTGAAATAATATTAGTTGTGTGAAATAAATAAATTAATCACTTAAAAGATATTTATTTTATTTACAATTCATAGGTTTTTCATATAAAATTTCACTGCTGATTGCAGATCATCTGAATAAACATATTTATAAAAATAAAAGTTTAATTTGAGTATAATTATAAATTAATGATTAATTCACTCGAATATTTATTTAACTAACAAGGCTTGTATTTGGTGAGAAATTATAAAAATCAGAACCGCGTAAATCGTGCTAATAAAGTTATTCTTTATAAAAGTAAGTTCTTGCGAGCTGAATAATTATAACGAAATTAAATCGTTTACGCTCTATGACTAAAAAATGCAACGAATATACCCATGCACTGGCAAGAGGATGAGAAGAAAAAATGCATAATATTAAAGAAGTACTTATATCAAAATCAGTGATCGAGGAAGAGACGAGAAGAATAAGAGGAACAAGGAAAGAAGAATAAGTCAGAGAAAGAGAGAGAGAGAGAGAGAGAGAGAGAGAAATTTAAAAAGGACAGTTAAATGAAGGGATTTATGAGAATGAGAAAGATCGAATATGGTAGGTCGCTTACTCCATCGTTGTCCTTCCGTCTTTGAATGAGGCGCTTCTTTAAACCAGTTCTACCGCTGTTACCTCCGGGTTCACTTGTTCTCTCTCTCTCTCTCTCTCTCACTCTTTCTCTCTCTTTGTTTCGCTTGCTCTTGATGAGAAGAAGATGATATCCCTCGTCGTCTTATAGAAGTGATTCTTTTGTATAAATAATTCATAAATACTTTTTCAAAAGCAAGAGTTGTAGTGTAATATTGGCGGATTTTTAAACGTAATTTGCTTACATTTCTTAAAAAGGTACTCTACATTTACCAATTAAGTTTCAAAGAATTTGGTCCTTGACAGTTGATTTCATGGAATATTATAGTTGGATAAATTCAGCATCAGGATTATCCGAGATTGAATGAACTAGTATTAGCAAAGTAAAACCAAATACAAATTACAAAGTAGTTTGATATCGTTTATCTAGCTGAGTTGTCAGAATTTAATCCCTAAGGTATTGGCTTCTCTATATGCCACACTTGTGTGGCTTAAATCATATATTATTAATAAGAAGGAAAAACTTGTTATTACGGCTAGCGACATATTAGACTGTTTATCGACTAAAAATTTCAGGGCTTAGACTTAGACTCCTACTGTTTAGCTTGTATAACAATGACTTGCGGATCACTATTAATGCCGACTGCACTGGACACATTGTGTGCGAATGATCCCTAGATATTTGTGTGGACAACTTTCGAACATGTGTGATAGGTTACTTTTTATTTATCTGATGCATAAAACGCAATGTATATGTTGGCAACGGATGTGGCATAGTTGTTTAATGCTGTAAGATTGAGACCATAAAATGGTCGTTAAATTATTTTCTAATAATTTGCTAAACTTAAATTTGCCACTTTAAACTAATAAATTTTTCATAACCTCCTGGGAATATATGAATTTCTTTTTAATTCATAAATAATTCAAGGATAACTAATTTTTTAGTGAAAAATTAGAACAAGTAACACGTGGTGGTTTAATATCTTTTCACTAAAATTACTGCTCAGTTGTGTATCTTCGCTCTTTTAATGATCGATGAACTCGACGTCAACGTTTATAAAATTTCTGTGGTAAGACATAAACGCTAGTTTATAACGGATAAACTCATCATTCCTTTCAAAAGACTGTATCTGACTTAGAATGGACTGAAAATTGAAGAATAATTGCATTTATCTCCTTTTTTTAACGAATACAACTTTAATTATTCGTTAGAAAAATTTCAAAACTTCTAAGCTTAGCTCTGAGGATAGAAATTAGCTAATATATCTTGAGAAAAGAGTTTTTTTAATTGGTAAGCTTTTTCAGATAGAATCGCGCTTCTTATCATTTATTTATTTGTAATGCATTAAATCAAAATATTCTATGGCAGACGTGTAATCATTTTTATGATAGATGATTGTGTGTTCTGAGTATATAATTTTAAGAAGCGTGTGTTTTTATTTTTATTTGATAAATATTATCGTTCATCTATTCCGCACTATTTAATTTATGTACATCAATTTTATACTTCATTGACGACTATTACGTAAGAAATTTGCAATTCTATTCGACATATTTATATGATATAATTGTGATAATTTTATATTTAAATTATATTTTATCTATATAGTATCTCTTTTTTTAACCGAGTAAATATTTATTTATTTCTCTCTTATTTTTTCTTTTCGTTCTATTTGAATAAAAATCGTCGGTGCATTTTTTATTTTTTTATCCCTTATACATGTATTATTCATAATATTGTAAAAAGTAGTGCAAATTTCTAGTAATTATCTTTTTCATAGAAAACACTTTAATCAATTTAATAAAACTTTTTAATTATATTATTAAAAGTTGAAAATTATATTATTGAGAAATATAATAATAGAGCGAGTAAAATCAATTATTCATAAATTTTATATTAAATATTACGCTTTATTTAGGGTTTAGAAACAGAATTAAATAATTTATTTAATACTTGAAATAATATATACATTAACTATCTTTTAATACAATTAATATAAATATAAGAATATATATGTGTAAGTATAATTCTATTGTTTACATTATTTGATAATTTTTTAAATGTATTGGAATGTCTTGTGGAAAATTTTAGACAGAAGGGCTTATGAATGTCAGTACATTAAAAAAATAATTTTACAGGTTTACGTAAATAAATAAATTGCGGAATTCTTTGGAGCACTTAATAATGTCTGTTTATTCGTATTTTATAACTTATTATATTAAAATTCTTATCGACATATTATTATAGGGTCATTATTATGCAAGAGTAATGCCGTGCGTTCAATATTATAGTAGCATTGGCTCAGAATTACTAGTCTGATAATAACTTTTGTAGAAATAACAGGAGCAATTTTTAGTTAGGATGCACCGCTTGACTCAGAAGGAAGAGAGAAAAGAGGAAATAGAGAAAGAGAAAAAAACAAATTTATGAAATAGCCGCAAGGAAAAAGAGCATAGGATATCGGTGCTACGAGCAGGGTGCAGCTATAGAATGACGAATTGAGGTTGACATTTAAGTAGCCGTAAGGCGTTAAAATAGATTGGGTCGAAATTTTAATCGTCAAATCCAGGAAGAGTAGCGCACGTGATCCATTTTATTGTTGTCACGCTATAAGCTTCGTTGGACTGTTGTAAGATTTTACTGATGCCAACATTTATTGATGGATGGATACGTCACAGATTCCATTTGGATCGAGCACGTTTGCAGAGTTCACTTTTCAATTTACATCTACCATTATACTAATATTATTATCTAACTTACAATTTAGAAGTCCGACAGGAATGCTGTAAGATTATAAGTGAAACTTAGGAAAATTATAGATGCTTGTATTTTTTCAATTGCACATAAATCATTTGGCCTATATATAAATTTCAACAAGAAGCTATAATAAAGTAATTTTATAATGACGGTAACTTTCTTAGATTTGCTTGATATTCTTAACAAGAGTAAGATGGGATTACTACTTTATTATTACAATATTTTGCTATTTGTCAATCACTGTATTTGGCACTGGAAGTGAATCTTATAATTGATAGTTATTAATTATAGAATGTATATTTATAAAAAAGGAATGTCTTTCTACATTTCGAAGCAGAAATTTTCTGATCTTTATAAATTTATATAAATAGATTGTCTCCGAGTTCATTTACTAAATTGAATATTAAATCGAATTTAAAAGATGACTAAAATAATGAATCAGTAAGCCTAACGTAAATCTAAGACGTTTTGCTTTGATATCTAGTAACGATATACTCGATAAAATTAGTTGAAACCGTAAAAACGATCCGTATCTTTTATCTTATCCATGTCATCGGGAAACCTCGGCTCTTAAAAATTTTTACTAAATCGTCCATTAAGTTCAAAGAAAAATCTACTCTTCTAAGTCTATTGTTCGCTCGGGGCTCGCCGAGAAATATGCACGTGTGCAAGACGCAATGGTAGCACGCGACTAACGGCCATAGTTCACCGTTTTTATCGAAATGTCAAATCCCCAATTATTGTGGCCATTACGAATTTCCGAACGGCCGTCACAGAGAAAAACGATCGTCGACGCGTAGGCGATATTTCGAAGGTCGTTGCGCATCGCGCGCGTGCTTTTTCTATCTAATGCGCGAGTTCGTATGCGCGTGCGCGTTCAAATGTATGCTAATGCGTACTACAAAAACCGAAATGTTGGCGAGTGCGAGATGTGTGACCAAGCGTTTGCGCGTGGAAAGATTTGCGAAATTGTAAAGCGACTTGAGTAATTGCATGTGAGCGCGGAATAATTGAGCTACGATATTCTTTTTCAGGGTTTTTAGCGAGAAAAATACAAGTGAATAACTCGGATTGCAACTGCCGAATCGCATTAATTGCCGTTGTTTTTGAAATTTGGGAATGTTTAGTGTTGAGCTTTGATATTTTTTCGTGAATTTTAGTGTATGGATCTCTTTAGATTTTGAATATGTATATTTGGATACGATTTTGAATAAGTATTATCGAGTAGCAATCGATAACAAATTCCGTACGATACATTTATTTTTGGTCTAATTTTAATTTTTACTATGGTTAAAATAATTTTATAATATTTTTTATTATATTAAATTAAATAAAGCAAATTCTCGATATGGCGTAATATAATTTAAAAAAATTAAAATTACTCGAAAAACTATTCGAAATCAATAGATAAACAGTTAATGCATTTTGGTTTTATTAAATATTCATTACAAATTTTTATTTTTTAATAAAATTATTTAATGTAAATTATATATTTTATTGGTAAAGTTCATAATTTATTCAATTCGTAATTTATACATGCAATTTTGTAGAAAATTAAATATTAGAGGTGCAGTAAAACAAATTTAATATATTTGCAGTTGGAATTAGAATTAACGATACAGTTTTATTTTAAAACAAGCATAATTTTATTGGTTTATATATTTATATGTGTACATATAAAAAAAAATAGACATAAGCTTTTAACAGTATATATTAAACTTCATACTAATTTTATATGATATTTATAACTTTAATTTCTAAGTTAAAGCAATTAAATATTGCAATTCAAATTAAATAATTCATAACCCCATAAGATGCTACTTTTTCTTTATTTTAATATTATTTAGAACGGTGAGTAATACATTGCACTTAAGTGAAACTAGTTTGAATTTAATGGAAGAAGAAATGCTCTATTAAATATTTAAATAAATCATCTTTTAAACATGAAAAGCTAGACTGTAAGCGCGAAAATCTGACTCCTAAGACAAAAACTACTGCTGATAAATTTTGGCATAAGAAAAAACTTGTAAGACCTAAAAAATTGCTGTGATCAGTCTCCACTTCCTTGAATCAACTTCCAGTGGTCAACATCGGAAAAACAATGAATTGTCTTGCTGACATACAAAGCGGTAAAATTACTCAGCTATGCGAAGAAAGATCCAACGTTGCATGATTGGCAATATTTTACGGATCTCTTATAAAACTTCTTACAAGTCGCTCTCTAAATTATCAACGTATGGCCTTTAGACAGACTTAGGCCCGCGGCGTGTTTCTTAACTGTTTACTATCAATTTTATTTTTTTTCGTTATATGATCAACGACAAAGCGATTGTGATTCGTTTGAAAATGATAGTGCTCTCATTTTGAAACCGAAGATTTTTATATAAAAAATTACCCATTATCCCATTTAAAATATATCCCATATTATAGATGCATCGATAATAACTGATTAATATTGCGAATTATTAAATAATAAACGCAAAAATGCATATGAAAAAAATCTGATATAATCTATATCAAATTTGAACTGTACATTTTTTTTCAATCATCTAATTAGTAGGTTCAACAATTTTCACAAATATTAAGAATGATACATTAAGAATTTCAAATACATATTTTTAAATTCTTATTTTACGTAATCAGGTGAAAATTATAAAATGGGAATGGAATTTATGTTATTTTTTTTTATATATGATGATTATTCCTCAATTGGTATCGTTAATTTTCTAAAATATGCGCGTTCTGGAATAAAAGTTTAATAAACTATGGAGTCAATATAATTAGTGAAATCTCTAAATATCGATTATAATGTATAAATTATGATTACACTTTTTTAAAAAAACCATATTCTGAAAAAATTAAAAATTTTACTTACGTTTTTTAAGAAAAGTTTTATTTATTATATTAGTGCTCGATTGAATATTTCTACTAAGAAAGTTATGCATCTCTAAAGTTATGAATAAAAAAATATAAATGACATTATATCATTTTACTACTTATTATTTAAAGTATTATTTAAATTATCGAAATATTAATAAAAACTGAAACGAAATTTTCGATTTTTATACGACTAAAGACATTCTTAATGTTTATCAACACTTTCAAAGAAAAAAACTTTAATATTCGAAACATGAAATAAAAATTTGATTGCATTGGTATTTATTTTTTAGAATTTAAAATAGTTCGACGATTGCATGATTTTAAAAAGTCTAAATGATTTTGAGTTATATAAAAACTTTAGATGAATGTCGTATTTAAGAGCATCGAAAGGAAATTGTCGGCTTTTTATTCCGAATGAATTTAACTGCGACTTTTATGTATTTTGAAATTGATTAGTGTAATGAAACGACAATAATATTAATTAACATAAATATTGTCATTCGTTCGTTGCTTAGTGTTAGCGAATCTAATAAAGCATATTTTTCGTAAGTCACAATTAATTTTATAGTTTTAGGTGGACCTTTGGTTCATAGAATTTATATGATATGAAACTTGACTACAGATAAAAATAACTTACGAATATGTGACGAATGATAAATCTAAACGTAAAAATCTAAGAATAATTTTAAAAATTTATAGTACAAGAATACGTTACTATTATACTTTATTAACTTGGAAAAATTCCTTTTCTCTTTCACGACATTTTTTTTATTCATTATATATTCTTCAATTTTTAGAAGAATAGAAAAAGAAAAAAGAGAATGTGAGCGTAAAGATATTAATAGAAAATGAAAAATTTGAAGCAAGGAGCAGATAATTGTACTTGCGAAAAGATTGCTATTTTTTAATATTGATTTAGATAAATATTTCTTTAATCTAAATAAATTATTCCGAATGAAAAATAATTTTTTTCAATTTTCTAATAAAAACTGTAAATGATGATTATGATTTAAAATAAAATAGACTTAAGTTAGACTTTTAATTTCAAACAATTAATACATCTTAATCTAATATATATAATGTAGAGTAAATATATTTATATTTCATTATTAATCAGTAAAAAATTAGAATCTAATTTTTTAATTATAATGTATATTATAATTAATACTAATATAATATATATATATAATATATATTTAAACAGCGAAATGATTTTTCATATCTAGATTTAAAAATTTAGTTAAAATTAGTAAATCATTATCGCAGTACCTTTATATTTGATTTCATTTTATGTTTTCATTTGATGTACAATTTTTTTATCATGATTTTGCACAACAAACTTTATTTAATACTCGTCAATTTTGCATAAAAATTTAACGTATTGAAATGCTTAATCTATATTAATATATATAACTTATTTAGGATAAGATTTTACGTTAATTATATCTTGTGTATTATCAAAAAAATTACACGTTCTGTATTCAAAATTTAAGTATGTATATAATATAACATAACTAAATGAAGCTTTTGATACCACCAGCATATTTAAAACTTTATGACCATTGAATAATTATAAATATTAGCTAATAGCTAGTAGAAATAATTAAATCTAATAACACTTAAAATTGATAGTAAGGTAATATTTTTATCTAAAGGATATTCGAGCTTCGAAAATATCAATAATATGGAATATATTGGATTTTCCTTTCGATTTTAAAAACCTGAATACTTCTAAGATTATGTAGGTATTTGGAGTTGCATAAGTTATTTTTTATTTGTTTTTATTTTTATAATTATTTTAGATAGTATAGATACACATGTCTGTATTATTTTTTACTAGAAAAAAAAAATGAAACGCTGATAGAAAGAAGATATCTATGTAGAATAAAAGTATGGTTCTTTATACAAAATATGTAAGCAATATATTAAATGTAAACTTCTTTTTTTATAAAAATTGTTATGAGTCATATATTAATATATAAAATTGGGTTCTTACTTTCCCATGAATACGTATTAAAACAGTCTTTAAGAAATTAGCCGGTCATTCAATTTTCACCTTCTATCTTGTCTGATACACAAGGTTCACATGAACATAATTATAATGTTACGCTGAAAATAATACTCATTATGTTTCTCAATTAAATTTTATAAGAACTAGAATAATTATACGCTGAATCGCTGCTAATTTGGCTTTGAACTAATTAGACATGAATCTTATAATACATAACAATTATTTTTCCTATTCAAAAATAAAGCTTTAGATTCGATAAAGCCATTGAAAATTAGGATTTTCCATGCATATTCATTTTTTATCATGGAATTTAGTTATTTTTTCGTTATTCAATTTTTTAATCAAATAATGAATAGGAAAATATTGTTTGTGAAAATATAACTAAATTGTTGTATACATTTACGTAAAATGTAAAACGACATTAAATTTTTTTAAATATCGTTTGTTTTAAGCATAGATGAAAAAATTAAATTGTTTTCGTATACATTATAACAATGAAAAACTAAAATTTTAAATTGTCATAATATAATATATATTTTATCAATTTATAAAATCAGCATCGAAGGAAAAAGTAATAGTTTTTGAATATGATTCGTCCAAAATTCTTACACTTAAGTTCAGACACAATTTCGAATTTCAAATGAATTAGAGTAATAAAACAATATAAGAGATAAATAAAAATATTGTGGTTCTAAATTAAGCTTTTTATAATAGTTCTATAAAAAAGTTTCACAACTTTTATTTATGATATAAAATAAAATATTACCTATTATGTGACAAGTTTTCATCTCAAATTATTAATTAGCTTGTAGCTAAACATTAAAAAAGTAATAAACTTGAATGAACAATCTTGGGACGAAACATTGTGTTTTCTAGATAAATTATCTTATTCAATTATAAAGTACTCTTGAAGAATTAATTCTTCATCAAAAATTGATTCATCATGTAGTATATAGACTTTCAGATGGGCAAAAATGTTTTATAATGTTGCCATAATAGTCGTTCTACCATTTAAAAAAATCTATTTCTTATGTATTACATAATTAATAGCGTATTAATATTATATTCACATAATAATATTTTTCCGGATTTATTTTTATGATGAATACACCTGATTAATACGCTTATATGAGTGCAGTTTCACGGATCGTACCAAAAATATGGGATTGGGCATCGGTAGGATCAAAATGGCCTTATTTCTATAATTTCGTTGTTAATGATGTATCCGTTAAATATACGTAAAGAAGTATTAATGCAAAAGACAAATCGTTATAATACGTTGAGTCGTATGGGATTTATCTCTTACAGTCCAGGTACTGATATTATATCGTATTTAATGCTTTGAAACCAAATTATCGTTTATTAAATATGTTAAACATGTTTGGTATCACAAATTTTATGGATTTAAAAATAATAAATGAAATATATTTTATTGATATTTTTTCATAACATTTAAAAAAT
The DNA here is from genome assembly GCA_018907185.1 of Platyscapa corneri. Lineage (NCBI taxonomy): Eukaryota > Metazoa > Arthropoda > Insecta > Hymenoptera > Agaonidae > Platyscapa > Platyscapa corneri. The sequence goes on along the minus strand of JACCHW010000011.1, from coordinate 4,589,034 downwards.
ATTATTTTAAAAGTTTCAAGAGGTAATAAAATATATGTTTAACTAACAAAATAAGTCGTTTTAGTTAACTAATTTAATCACAATTATGAGCAAAGATTTTTATTCAAGATTCTATCTTAAATCATTTAGTAAAGATTAATATAATTTTTTTGATTATAAAACATATAAATAAATTTTTTTATTTACTAAATTATGAACATTTATATTTCATAAGATAGAAGACCATTGATACGCACTAATAAGTAATCATAAATCGTGGTTGAATTTTTCGTAATCGTTGATGATAAGTTTATGCATAGCTTTTTTATGTAAATTAATTTTAATTCCCTTTTGATATTTAATGTAACAAGACGTGCGATATTATAAACGAATAATTGATTGCTTTTGATTCAACGAGTCGATTGGTAAAATTTTCTATAGCGAGATGACGAGACGCGCGAACAAATAGAAATGAATAAATAATCTTTGAAAATTCGAGAACTTAGTTCACTTACATTGAATTAATGGTTTTAAAATTGATATCTAATTGTGCGCAAGCGTGAATTATACTCATGTATGCGTAAATCGCGCTTGGGTTTAAATTGAGAAAGTCTTTGAAAGGTGAAGTTTCGTTGTGCATATATATATACATGCATTCATTTATGTATATACATATACATTGGGCAACATCCTAATATGATTGATGCCGGTACGGTGGTACTCGCGTAGCAGGTGCATCTGAATTCGACTCTTGATAGAGAGAAAACCGGACGTCCCAGACAAGTCGGCTGGTAAAGCATTTTTCTCGGCCTCGCTTCTCTCTTTCGCTTGGGCTCTCTTCAGAGCGCAGATACACGCACACTACGATTTTTTTAAATTAGTCATGTGTGTGCGCGTGTTCTTGTGGCTGTGAAGAAAAAATCAAGATTGTTTAAATTTCACAGGTTCCCAACCGGAGCGGTTCCAGACACTCTAAATCCAATGGGAAAACGGATAAATCCTCTTTGTTTTTTCTCCTATGTCGCGCAGGTGTAATTAGTGTGAAACTTTCTGCCGATTTCCTATGTAACGCTGAGCTTGACTACTATTGTTGATATAAAGCTATTCCTTGCAAATTTAATGACAAGTCTTTTTATCAAGATTCATCGATTAAGGAGTTCTTGCGTTATTGGCTACTCATTTTCTTCGTCGTAAAGAACTCCAGCATAATTCTTCTGCGCACATATGTCCTGTCACTCTATCAAACTATTGATTAATCAATCTCTGCAGATATCCTAGTAATCTTAAATTTATACGGAGAAGAAAAAAATGTGTATCCAAAGCCGATTAATTTTGGTCACCGGTTGCAATTGAGTTTACGCAATCGTTTAACCGAAAATTATACAGCTGAATCGTAAATACTATGTTAAGCACAGTCTTGCCCTAGCCAAAAACCCGCTTAAAGGTTGCTCTCTATCACTCCCCCTCCTTCTCGCTCATAGATACCTCATTCTATCTCGATTAAATCAAGTATACTTACGTGAGCGAAAGAATCTAGTAGAGCGAGATGGATATAGACTTGGAGAAATTTTGGAAAACACTACTGTAGAGTGTGAATTACAGATATTACACATTAAAGATAATTAGAGCCTTGGACAAGCGCTGCCTTTCATTCACATGGTTCTTATATTCGTGCGTATAATAACAATGGAAAAAATTACTCTCTCTCTCTCTCTCTCTTTACCTCTCTTTCGACTTACTAGTGGAAGATGATATTATCACCACTTATGATCTTTCTTTTGATTTCTTTTTCCTGCATGTACAACTTCATCTCCATATCGCGCATTTGTTGAAGTTAATCATTTTGTTGTCTACGTGTATAAATATAGTGATGATTTATTTATAACTACTTTTTTCTTTTATTTCTTAAAAGACGTAAATGCCATAAAATTTTCTTAATTACAAAAGCTTGCTTGGAGCATTCTAATTTTTTTAATTCTAACTAAAATATTAGATATTTTCTTCAAATCTAGTATTAATTTTTTCTTAATCAAAGATTTTAAGATATTTTTTTTGTATTTTAATTGAATCAGATTGAAATATTAATTGATTTTGACTCTTTATACGCAGAAAATAACATAGTGCATATACATTGCAGTATTTAAATCACATTAACACGAGTGATAAATCAAGAATAAGAATGAAAAAGGTAAAGTTCTCTTCTAATATTATTAAATGCTAATTATTTAGAAATATAAAATATTTATAGCTTTCTATTTTACGTAAGCATATTTTTATATTGAATTAAAATAATTGAAAAATAAATTATCTATTTCTAATAAAAATTTTATTTATAATAAATATGTTCTATCTAAGTAAATTAATTTATCATTTAATGAATATTAATAATTTTATTGTATTTTTTAATTTTCTACTAGAAATTTATGTAATGAAATTTATAAATATATCGATATTTTGAAGATCAAAATATAAATATATAAATTTTAAATCAAGTTTTTTTAATGAAATTTTTATTTATAAAAGGTAAATCTATTAATACGAGATAAGACAACACAACCTTTTGATTTTCATATAGATAACAATATTTGATAAAATTTATGATGATCTACACATCAAATTTTGAACATTTAACATTCATGCTTATCCTTTTTTAAATAAGAACAAATATTTCGAATTATTAAATAAAGAGGTATCTTATTGAGCGCTTAGTTTATTTTAACTTTCTAAACTTGGTTTTTATAGCTTTATAAAAGTTTATAATATCTACATTAATTTGTTTAAAAAACTAATATCTCTTAATATCTAAAAAATTAAAACTTAACTACTCACTTTTTATAAATAATTCGTATTAAGTTTAGAAGTATACATCACTAATAAATTACTTGTAAAATTTTTTATTATCAATTGTATTATATAAAACGTAAATAGCATCCGTATATGCTTATTACGTACATTAGATTTTGGATGAAATGTTATTATAATAATTGAAATACTGGTATTTAAAATTGTTATGCTTCTTTAGTAAATATTTTTAAAGAAAACTAACGAATCATTTAGAGAATTTTTGAACACATATTTCGAGATAAAATGTAGATTTTTTCGAGATGAACATTTGTTATCATGCATCGATATAAATTTTCTATATTTTTTCAGTATCTTAATATATTTTTGTGATATCTTACAATTTTACATCAGTTTAATCATAATCTTCAGTTTGAACAAATGTATTTATACATATTTTAATTTTAGTTTAATTTATTTCAACACGTATTTAAGAAGGTTTTCAAATGAAATATATAATACTCGATTAGAATTTTATTTTTTCAAATCTTAAATACATATTTCGTATAAAAAATTTGAAATATTTGTTCAAGTGTTTTAAATATACCGCTATATCTTGGTTTGAGCATAGTATTTTGTTTTGTAAAATTGTGTATTATATGTAGTTACAATTATAGGTATAAAACATATTATTCGTAAAGCTATTTATTTATAATGTTTTAAATTTTTGTTATACAATCTAGAAGTTTTTTTTATTATATTCTATAATATTTCGTTAACAATGAGTGAGGAAATACACGTGTAGATAAAAATGCTTATTACATTATGTAACAATGTACACGAGTTTTATCAAATATTATATTATAAAATATCAATAACGTACAATTAAAAAAACAATGCTTAAATTTATAACAAAAAAAAAATAGTATAATGACGAAAGGATTAAATAATATTATTTATTTTCTTACTTTAGAATAAAATTTAATTTGATTTGTTTAAAAATGCATTAAAGAAATACATTTGATCATTCGGTAATAGTTCGTATTGCTATTGAGAATTTTTTTATAAAAATACCGTATTCTGGTATTTCTATACTAAACATAAAAACTAACTTATTTAAATCTAATTAATCACGTTGTATATGTGTCTCTCCTTCGCTCTCTCTCTCTCTCTCTCCCTCTCTCTCTGTTTCTCTATCTTTCATTTACGTGTGCACCTTTATTTCCATATGAAAAATGCATCTGTACGATCAAGCAAGAATAAATTAGACGAGGTAAAGGAAAAAAGAGCAAAGAAAAGCCATTACGAGTAAAAACAGAAATAGAAACGAAGCGAGTGCTGGCACTCACTTTCAACTACTTTATCGCCAAGAGTCGACAAGTGTAGCACATCCGCGGCTGCATTTTCATTTGTGCTCTTTGTCAAATCGTATTCGTCGACCGCCGCAGCCCACGAGAATGGGAAGTCGCCAGCAGGGAAATTACGCAAAGTCTAATAACTCCTACTCAAAGCTGAAAATATAAAAAGTAGCGATGAGCAAGTTGAGCGAATTATCACTAGCCACGCTACGCGCCAAAGCCAGAGAATTGGCCAGACAGTTTGACTTGAAAATTGATGATGGTGGAAAAAGCGATCGCTTCCGACATTGAATGGCCAATTGATTGATAACGACTGTGCTAATTGCGAAACCAGCGCAGTACAGACGCACTTGTACACATGGACGTATTTCTTTTATATAATCGGGAACTTGCTTAGGCTCATCCGCGTAGATTGTTTTTTCTATTCGTCTTTTTTAACTCTTGACGAGTCCGTACTTTGAGCATAGCTGGACGCTTTTATTTGAAAAAATCCAATAATTATTCCCGGATTTCGGGCATATGTGTATATTTATTGCACTTTAACTTTCCAGTGAAATAAATGAAAACTTTTTTCAAGAATCTGGCCCAGCTTTCGGGAATGAACTATTATTTATCGGTTGAGTAGTTAGCTGCTCCATTATTCTATTATTTAAATTTGACAATGTTTGCTTATTTCTGAACAGTAAATGTGATTATGGCCAATGATGATAATTACTCTAGAAGAATAAAAATTTATTTTAGTACAGAGAAAGTTTTAACGTAAAGCAATTCACTGCCTTTTCAACCTAAAATTATTCAAATATATGTACTGCTTTCTCTTATTTTTCTGTAAACATTTGGTAATCACAAATGCACTATATTATTAAACGCAACTTAAAATTCTTGCAAACTTTAAGGTTTTAAATTCTCAAATTTAAATTATTTAGAAATGAAGGTTCGAGCTGAACCGCGGATAATTTATTCTTAAACGATCGATATAAGTCAATATTTAGAGTGCTTCACAGCAATTACGCAACTTACTATTATTTATATCATACAGTACATTTCTGTATTAAATTTCACGTGTATTTTAATCTAGGACTTTTTATTTGTCCAACTCTCGCTGAATTTATTTTAAAGAGAAGAAGAGTTCGTAAAAATCATTTAGTAAACGTGAATAAAAATATATTTTGCAAGTATTCTGCGTCGATCAGACCAGGAGGATTAAATTACCGTAGATGAGTGTCCGAAGTTAAAGGAGATTTAAAAAGAGTTTGAATAGCGTAGGCCACTTTCAAAATCATTCACGTAAGAACTCATCAATCTATTCCAGTGCGTTCACGATCTTATAACCACTGATTATTAATGGTAGAGGTGCACATAATAAGCCTATCGATAGATACCAGCCGCGGATAAACAAAAATGAAATCACCACTTGTGTTCGAGGGAGAGAGAAAGCAGAAATTTTACTCGTGGTCGCACGCATGCCCTATAGCGGTCGGATTCCAAAAGACACAAAAAGCGCTAGCGGTAACACGTACATAATCACTATCTCAATAACCTTTTAAATATTTATAACTCCATAAAATATCCCGATCGAAAGAAGCATAAAAAAGCTGGAGCGGGCGCGCGAGAGAAAAATGAAAAAAGGGGATAGAATGGGCGCAGGAGCGAGGCTTTCTTCCTTCTTTTCGTTGTCTATAGACCGAAAGGGCTCCGAAAAAGTGCCGCAGCGTGAACGCCAAAAGCTGTTTTCCGGGCCTGTGCAATGACCCGATTATTAGCGCGGAGCGGAGGAGAGTCTCTACTCGGATAAAGTTGCGCCTTCGCTGCTATGCGGCCGCTTGCCTCTCTCAGACCGTACGAACAACGGTTCTGACATTCCTCGCCGGCTGATTCAGCAGTAGTGGCCGCGTCCTTTGACTTCGACGATGAAGCAGAGTAAGACAGCATACGCCGCTTGTCTGGTGCGTGTGCAAACGAGAGAGACACGAACCGCGACCACGGCGGCCAGCCGGGGGGAGAGGGCAAGTACCTAGTAGTATAGGTAGCCGGGATTCTCTTTGCGTGCTTGAATATAGGATTGCAGTATATATAGTTGCGCCGCCTACGGGTCAAGGCCTTTCGCAGTTCTCCAAGCGCTCTCTTCTTTTTTGAATCATTGGTGTCTAGAACCAAGCATGAGCACCCGCACTATTTACAGTCGTAGCGAGCTTCCTATTCTTGACTTTTAAATGCCTTTTCTTTTAAATTCCTTCGTTTCGCTTCTTCGTTTGTTTCGAGACCCTATAAATGTTCGCGATTCAGTTCTATTAGTAAGAAGGATTTCATTTTTAGTGCACCGTTTATAGATCTGTTAAGTTCATCTACTTTACATATTCGTGTACTTATGACAATACAACCATTACGTCGTTATAACACTTGCATTAAAATAAAAAAGTGATATTATTTTAATATTCGTGAATATTTTGGGCGAATTAAAAATATTTGCAGCGTTGATAAATCCAGTTAAACAATTATACTAATTGCTTGAATAAAAAATTGATAGCGAATAAATAAAGATTTTCTTTCGCAAATTTTTCAAGACTTTTTTCCATTAGAAAGAATAAGAAATAGAAATCTAATTATTATTCTACAGTAATTTCTGCATTTTCAAAATTATCATTTAATGTGTTTATCAATTTATACACAAGGAAAATATAACATATTAAACTTTATTGAGAAATATGTAACCATATTCTTAGTATCATTGAACAAGCCTTGAAGGTTAATCTTTTGTACTACTTAAAAATTAATGTTATTCATAATTTTTCTATTGATATAGAATTATAATATAGATAAAGTTTTAACTATAACTTTTTATATTTTTGTAAATATTTACTCTTAGCTGTATATGCTTATGATGTTAAGTGCATTAAAAGTGCATTTAGTATTATTAGGGTTCTACGTGTAACTGAGTGTACTTTAAGTAAATAAAAATCTGCAATATGTGAGATTAATATATTAATTTCCTGAATATTTGTATTATATTTATTTCATTTTTGATGCAGTATCATTAACTATCTTTAGGTACGATACATGTCTTGTATCTTGAACAGTAAACGTTAAAAAAGCTATTACATATAAGAGTTCATATTATCAATTATGTAAGTAGTTTTTTAACAGACGATTGTAACAAAAGAAATTATTTTTATTTAATGATAATTTAAGTTATCTCCAATCGGATTTATATATAAAAATTAAGTATCACGTTAGAAAGTAAAACAAATACATTTTGATTGTAATATATAATACAGTTTTGATTCTTCTATTCCTTTTTTATTGTTTGAAAAGTATGAATGAAAAGTAAAAAAAGTCTCATAGAAACATTAAGTGAGTAGTTACAATATTATTAGATATTTTTTTAGACATTTTACAACAAAGTTAAATTTGAATTATTTTTTTTATAATATTTCAGCAAATTAATTATCATATATAGTACTTCCTATATTAAAATGAAATACACTAGAAATATGAATAAAGTTATATTTCTTTATTTCTTTTTGAATCATCCGACGTATCGACTTTTCCTCTATGTGTTTATATTTCCGCTCTCTTACTTTGTGTAGCATCTTTGTGTACGACTTATAATCTTTTTTAAGTACTTTCACGCGCTCTAATTAACGCTATCTACAAAACATGAATTTCTGCGCAAGAATGTGGGAACCGAAGCATTTCGAAGATGTTCTATTTTTCGAAATAATTATTGTTTTTGGTTGTACTTATATGTCAATAAATAATTTAGATATTGATGTGGTAGTGAAAATGTTTTATGCTTAAAATTTGAAATACTTTATGCATTTATTTTATAAATATGTTAGTTTTTTTAATGCATCTTTTAAATTAAATATTAAGTATCCAGTAACAATATGTAAATAAACTTTCTGTTTAAAGTTAATTTTTTTACTTTCACTACTAATTTTGCATTTTTGTTAAACTCGTTTTCTTAGTTTCTACAATTTTTTTGTCATTACGTCCTTCTTTTTCCTAACTTTAGTACGTTATTCTCTTCCAAGTCATGTATTTTATGCGTAAAAAAGTATTGATTAATTAAAGCATTTTCATGATTAATTATAAAATAATGTAGTGTCACTTGTAGTTACACTATCGTAAATTTTTTCAATCAGGCAGTATTAAATGTTATTCTCCCATAATTTACACTTGGGTTCTTTCGAACTAATATAATTTTGAATCTATCAAATGCTAAAACTTCCATTGAAGCAATTAAATAAAATATAGATTATTTTTTTTTAATTTAACTTAAGCAACGAAGTTATCTATACATTCTTGTATGTGAGAAAAAACCTTGCCAATTCAACTGAAGAAATTTCTTCTCAACGATACAGAACATATTGGAAACTCGATATTACTTTACTTTGCGCTTGCTTATTGGAAATCAATATATTATAGAGTTGGCTTTTTTGCATTCATCAATGGAGATTTATTGAGTCTTGACCTTCCACATTTTTGTTCATGGTATATAATTATTGCACCTATATTAGTCGGCAAGGAATTATTTGACACTTCTCTTCAGTAAATACATGTACGTACAATCGCGTGTATTCTTATATAGAAAGTCTACCGCGCATGTCATACGCACGTTAATTTACCAATGATTTATTAACGGGTGTACGAACTTTCCATTCGTTTGGCATTTTCCGAACTCATAGCTGTTCTTTTCTTCTTCATTTTTCTCAGCAAGATTATTTTCTTGCTATCTGTATTTACTGGTCTTCGTTATTTACAGTCTGAAATATATTCACACTCAATGTGATGATGTGTTATTACACGGTAAACGAAATTTATAAGCTTGGTTATGTGTTCACTATTATATGTTCACTTTGTTTATACATCGATTTTTAGGCTCGCCTTTATGTACGAATTATATGCACCTAAAAAAAAAAATTGTAATGCAAACAATAAAAAATATATTAAATTTAGAAGAAATATAATGCTCAATCAGTATATTGTCGGAAGTTCAATTGTTAATTAAAATTTATTGTTTGATTAATGCACTATAATAGTGACATCATTAAACTTATATTTATCGTATTTATAATAGTCATGATTTTAAATGTTTGTAAACATTTATTGGCAAACATATTTTGCTGCATATTAGGGGTATTAGACGTGAATGAATATATTTAAAATTTTTTTCAATATTTTCATTTTTATAAAAATTACCTAAATAATATTATACGCGTAACTTATGTAATAATTTATTAGCATCAATTAACGAAATTACGAATATTCTATAGCAATTTACGAGAAACATGGGCAACTTATTATTGCGATCATTTTTTATTCGTGTCTGCAACTTTCGATCACTTCAATTAATGAGTTGCCAAGCTGAAACTTTATTAAAAAAAATTTAATTATACAGTCGAAATATAACACCGCTTTAGGTTTATTTGGTATATAAAGGTTAATTTTTTTAATTAAGCAATTTCTGATCAAACGTCATCTCTACATAATTAAAAGTTAATTTAAAATTGTGTGAATTTAACACTTCATGGGTATTTGCACACGTAAAAATAATTAAAATATAAAATTTCATTTAAAAAATTTACGAACATAATAGAATATCAAATATTATTACCGCAGCATAAAAATAGCTTAAAATATAATCAAAATAAATTTCGATCCATTTCATTCTATGAGATTATATTCGAAAAATGAATCATTGTTAGATATATGATAATTCGAATGATTTAAAATTACTCCATCTAATTTACTAGTTTATAAAGTTATTTTAAAAGTTAATTGTATAAAAATAATCTCACTTCAATTTTTTTCATTATAATTATGCAGAAAACATTTATTTTATTATAATTTTTATTTTTACGTTAGAAAATAATGTTATAATTGACCTTAAAATTCTGAAAAATATACTCATAAAGATATTCTATTCCCCCTTAATCGAGTAAAATTCCATAAGCTATATTATGAAATTGTATAATAGAGTATTTATCATAAACACACGCCATAATGATTTTAATAATTATATTTGAGTGTGGCATCTGTTAGATACTTTAGAGATAAAAGTTATTGGCGGACGAAGTTAAGCCTTCTTATGACTTCTCACTTTTATAGCACAATTTTAATGTTGGAAGCATTTTGAACAAAGATAAAATAATTAGTTATTTAATGTAAATCAAGAAGGCAGAATTTTGCAAAATAAATGTTAAAATTATTGTAAATAGTCGGAAAAGTTGATTAAATAACATAGAATTAATATTTGAGCTCAAGTCTGCCTTACAGCGATGCGATGTACGCAGTTACAAGAATGAGGAATCACTATCAACTATTCACGTTGCACATGCTGCAACAATGATCGTCACAGAAGTTCTTTCACATTCGATATTTCGCGTTTTACCACTGCAACTATTTGCAAAGACAAAAGCAAAAGTAAAAATTCCGAGACCTGAATCTGTCGCGAAATTTCACATGAAAATCGTCGATAAATCAAACTTGATAGTACGGGTCGCAAGCGAATAATCGCACGGTTCATGATAGCAATTTTGCCTAACGTGCCTGTGATCAGCTGTTCGTTCGTTCATCCGTTGCAAAGCCTCTGGGCGTAAAAGTTCTAAAAAATTCTTTCGCGCCAAGGGAAAGTAGTGACGGCAGCAGTTCACGATTATAGAAAAGCACCTCTGGAGCGTGACAAGCTAGTACCAGGCGTCTGGGATGAGGGGCCGAATAAGAAGAAATTCCCTCCTCTAGGACGCGTGTTGACGGGGAGAAACAACGCGGGAACAGAGGGGCAGAGAATCGTATGACAATATGCATGCATCGAGATACATTAAGGTCTCACGCCCCCTTTCGGCCGGCCGTGCATTCAAGGGACAGTTTTCACTTTTCTTCTTTTTGCGCTTTTGGCTCGTCCTACATAGCGAGGGAGCCTTCGCTTAATACGAGCTCCATAAAGCAACTTCCGGTTCATCGAAAAGTATAATTGGATGGGTTTTTACTTAACGAGTGTATGTGTATTACATTTTTAATGAGCATTAATGCGAGAAGATGAAATTATTCGTTTTGCTATTTTATTTGCGCACGAGTACAAGCAAAATTTTAATTTAATTCTTTGAACTTTTGGTAATGTCGTGACGATCTTTTACTAATATTATTCTTGTAGATTGTCAGTTTTTTTTACAATAACAATTGATAAAAACTTCGTGATTTGCCGAACGAAAAGATATTTATAATGGAATTATTACCGCTTATTCATATTTAAAGAAAAGATTATTTTGATAATCTTTATATTTTTAATATATTCACCTAGTAGTTCTTCTTACAAGTATTATACAATATAAACATTTATTGAAGTCATAATTTTAAGACGTTATAAAGATAACGATGGTAGAAACATTTGAAATTATCTCAACGTATTAAAATTATTACGAGTGAAAGCACAAGGTTCTTATCCTTAATGAGATATGGAAAATATTAATATTGCCATAAATATTTAATATTTCTTTTATTTTAAACAAAGTTCTATTTTATAAGTGTAATTATTTATAATTAAGCGAATCCATTGTTATATATATATATATATATATATATATTAAATTATAAAGTTGTTACGTTATTTTAATAAGCAAAAAGTTGAAGCTAAAATTATTATTAAGATAGAATATGAAAATTAATTTTTAATTATTTATAAGAATTAACAATATCATCTCTATTATTTTTGAATAATTATATTTTTTATATTATCTATTAATACATGTATGATTTATTTTTCTTAAATTTTTATTGTAAACATTAGATGATGTAAAGAAAAATAACTTTTTCTTTTATTTTTAGTTATAATAAACAAAAATATGTGAATTAGCAATAGACTGACTCATATTTAGTCAAATATGTAATAAGTATATATTTTTACCTCAAGTAATCATACATAATTGAAAGACATAAATTATATATACGTATTATTTTAGTTTGCACCTTAATGAAACTCAATATTATTAATAACTGTCTCCTGAAAATTATCAGAAACATATTTTTAGTTTGTTTTTATTAAAATATACTATTTTTTCAAAAATTCATTGAAGAAGTGATCAAGATACACATTTCGAAGATTTTAAATAATTAAATCACCATTTTTTTAATGTCAATTAGCTTTACATATTATGTCATACTTCATATTTTTAATTTTTTTAAAATGGATATTCCGATTATATAGAATATTTATTATGATTATATTATATAATAGCATAATATAAAATAAAAAAACAATAGGCTATTTTCATCCTTATTAAATAATTATGTTTTAAAGTTTATATTTCATTTTATATGTTTGTATAAGATATAAACAATTGTTTTGCTTTTAAAAGTTAATAATTATATATTTTTTATATAAAGAAGATAATTAAATAACCTTGTCCATGAAAAATTATTATGTAAAGTGTTATTTTACAGATAAAATCAAATGATGTACAAGAATACATAATGATTTTTTTAATCAACAAAGATAGAGCAATGATAGTTTAAATACATTTGAAGTATAACAAAAATTAAATATTCGATTTTTTCATTATCGTACTTTTAAACCAAATCAAACTTTCGAAAGCATTTTATTTTTTATTAATTTTTTTATTAATTAAAAAAATACATTAAAGCATATTCAAAATGTAAGTTTAAATGTAATTTTAAATTATATTGTTTACAAACGAATTTAACTATGCAATTAATAATTCAAGTAATGAGTTAATATTGTCTTAATAATTTAAAAAAACAAATCTATATTTGTTCTAAAACATTTAAAAAATTAATTTATTTCTATAATATTGGTATTTATAGTATACAATTATAAATGTTTACGTAATAACTCTTTTAATTACTTCAAAGTTTTATCATTTTTTTCCTTTTAGCTCTAAAAATTAAGTTATAAATTAAAAAATTACTTTACTTTTCTATAAAAAATAAAATTTCCGCCCACTTAATTCAACATTTTTAAAAATAATTTATTTATTTGTTAATAAATCTTATAAAAACAACCACATCTGTGCGCATAAATCTTGACCAATTTCTATATTACGGTCCAATAAATGACATTGGCAACATAAGTTTCATTAATATTGCCTTTGATTCCAAAAAAAAATAAAATTTCCACTAACATTCGCATGTTTGACTTTTTTATTTATTTATTTATTTACTTATTACTTTTTTACTCAAAAACTAATATTAAGCTCTGTAAACTTTCACGAATTTCTTCTTTTTTCGCAAATAATATAGACTCCATAAAATACAAGGAAAATTCTTTGGCTTTCCGGTACTTGTTTGTTTATACGATTGTTAATAATAAACTTGAAAACAAATGTACTGACCTTTATGAATTGCATACCAAGTTTTTCTTGAAATTCTTGGAATATGGCACGCGTTGTGCAGTCGTCATAAAAAAGTGCTTCAGTATTTTATTGGAGAATATTCAACTGTATAATTAGGAGAAAAAGTTAATTTGTTTCAGAAACTATTTTAAATTTATATATATATATATATGTATATGTATACATAATTTAAAATGGAACAAGCTTGACTCTCTTCAATATTGAATGAAATATGAATGCTTATTAAAGTAAGGCATAGAAAGATGGAATTACAGAAGATACTATCTACTTTATATGTTTCAATTTTTTAATTAATTATAAAAGGTTGAATTAAGGGAATTATAATAAATATATATTTCTAATTATAAAAATTCTAATTAAAATAAGTATAGTTAAATAGTTGATGTTTAATTAATTTAAAATTTTGTTTTATGTATTTATACAAATTATTTTTGATTTTATAATAGCAAATATTAATGATAACGTTTCTTTCAATACATTTCTTATGCATTTCTAAATATTTTTAATTAAAATTTATCATGATTAGTAATTTAAAACTTAGTAAAAATATTTTAGTTCCGATATACCTAAATATCCCTTTAAAATATTAATCCAGTAAACCGAGGTTTTTTTTTAAATTCTTTTTCCTTTATTTGGTAAACAATCGTAACATGAATATATACAGAACCCGTAGTGCAAATACAAGTAAATATTAACCTTATAGTCATTGAATTATTTATTTGAAATCTTAGTTGGTAATATCTTATTTCAAAAATTACGTTAAGCTACGAAAAATGGTAATTACTTATCATTTACTAGTTAAAAAAATCATGATTTTTCTTAATTTCAACTTTAATTGAGAAGCAAGTGCAGATAGAATAGGAACAATTTGCAACCTTAATCGATGCAACGACATTAAACGTCTGTTCGCAACGAGTACGTGTTAACAGCCTTGAGATGAATTGTCAATCGTCTCGCAACAAATTGAAACTCCAAATGCGATATGCACTTCTTCTCCATTCGCATATCATAGTTTTGTGCGGATTTCTTTCATTAAGTTAAACGATTTCCATCTCGAATTTGCGTCTGAGGGAGAGAGAATCAAAGTGAGAGAGATAGAGAGAGAGTATCGTTGCTTGAGATAGTTTCTTCGATAATTTAGCCTCAGGTGCATAAAATCGAAAGCAGCATAAGCGAAAATAGTCAGACATCGGCGCAGCTCGGGGGGCCGATCGTAAAGGTTGGCGTTCTCGAACGAACTATCGCCAAGGGTATCGCGAGCCATCGTAATTTGTCGCCGGTATAGTCTTTATAGAAAGTGGCTAGGCTCTCGCTACAGTTTTAGTTGTAGTTATACCCGAGCTCCGCGCGAGAAACCGAGTAAACAGACACAAAATCAGTCGTGGGCAACCGTCTGTACATTCTTCAAGGTTTTTATCCGGATTTTATACACGTTTTGCGTAAAATTTATACGCGCCCATTTATTGAAATATTTTATGGAAAAACTGCATCGAATTAATTTCGTTGATTACGTCCTTTTTTCTTTCCTTATATAATTATAAATGTAATTTCTAATTTTTTATAAAATCATTCCGTGTTTTAGGATTTTGTTAAAAGTTGACTGGACAGTATTATGTAACTGTTCTGTAGAATAGATTAAATGAAATATCATTAACCAGCTAAATATTCTTTCATTTTGAATTGTAAATAACATTACTTACCTACGAATAATTTCAGATGAGTAAATATTTATAATCGTTATAATTTTATCTCATTTCGGTTGTATAACCTATGTTTCTAATATTTTTGAGAAATTTAATAGTCACGTTTGTGAATTGATTAATTGATAGTGTAAAAAACGAATATTAATCATTTAAGAATATTTGATCGCTTATATTTTAATACACAATAATCTAATTCGAATGATTAATAAATTTATATATAACCACATAATCTTACAAGGGCTATTATCAAACCTTTCAAAAGTAAATTTAAATTGTATGTACTTATACCTATAATACGAAATGAGGTTTTAGAAATAATGTTGAGCAGAAAAAAATTTAATTATATCAATACTTTCAATATCACATATGATTACATTTTCATTAAAAGTATATATTTGATAAAATATACGTAGTCATACAGAAAAAATAGTATGCAGCTATTTTGAAGTCTTTACTATTAATCGTCTTATTTTTTAAGCTCTGCTTCATTAGCAACTAATGAGTTGAGACATATTAATATATTGCGGCAATAAACGAAAAAATATCCTAGAGTTTACAAAAAATGTTTCTTGAATATAATATAGGAAATTACATTACTTTCCAATCAATTATATCATCCATATATTTATATGTAAAATACTTTTATAAAATATAAAATATATATTATCCATATATAAATTACGATATTCAATATGTTATGGTGTTAAATATTTGATGATATTTTGATAGTTTAAATACAGATTTCTTGAACGTAAGAAAATAATCCTTGGAATAAATTTTTTATGAGTAGTCAGTAAAATAAATGGAACGAAAATATTTAAAAATATGTTTATTTATAATACAGTAATTTTTGATAACCATTTAGAAAAGCTACTTCTTTATTTAAAAGACTATTAAGGTATTCTAAAAAAGTACAGTTTGTTATTTATTTATTTATTTTTTATTTATTTACATACGGAAATAATTTATTTTAATTTGATAATAATCATTGAATTTTTTTAGAATTAATAATAAAAATAAGTTTAGTGTTTATTTTATAAATGTTTATTGACTTGTGATTTTTTTTATTATTTATTATAGGATGATATAATCATTTCGAAAAATTAAAGCAGTAAATTGTTCAACATTAAAGTACTGGTATGATTAATTTTATGGAATAGAAATTAAGTGAAAACTGAATTCATATTCAGTTCATACGGCTTTTTAATTATATTTTATATTATTCTATGTAATTAACTAATTTTTAAAAAATGAGTTAATATCTCTATTTTGAATAGCAAAATATTTTATTGAAAACATTTCATTCGGATAAAATGACACTAAAGTATTATTTTATTATTTTCGCAAGTTCATATTGTAATACTACCAATTTGAAATATCTATTCCTTTTCATTACAATGGGATAATTCCAAAAAATTTATATAAGTTTCCATAAAATTATGAAATAAATAAACATGAATTTTAACTAAAGGAAATTTTTGACACAAATGAAAATTATTTATGAATACTAAATCATTTAATACGTAAGAAATAAAAGTTCAGTATCTAATTAAAATCTTATTTTTTATCGTCTTTTAAAAGCTTGGTTACCTCTCTCTTACTTTTTAATTACTAAGTTTATTTTATAATAAATTTTCCTTTTTACACATTTTATATTATTTATTCAATAACCCTTCGTACAAATTGAAAAAATACGGATGGTTAATTTAATGTTTTAAACTGAGTATTTTCAAACGCTCGTAATCATTGGTGTAAGCACACTGCACGCTTTAATTTTTTATATTTAAATATAAAAAAGCAAATAAATAATATTTTTATCATTTAAGTAACTGGAAAAGTCTAATCGCGTTATATTTAGAAATTCTTTACTTTTTACGAGTCGTAGATACTCGTAGGAAATCATTATCATCCAGTTAGCTTAAGCGGGAGAGCAGAGAGAAAAGCTTAAAAGCCTAGCATTTCTTTAGCTGGTGTATTTTTATGCATTCAAATATAGCGCTTAATACTTTTTTGCACACAACTCGCACAATCCCTTTTCAATCGCACGATCTCTGAAAGATAACGAATGAATTTTCAAAGATCCGCTTTTGCACCTAGTTATTGTTCTGCTTCTGAATGTATGCGCGCGCATGATCTAGTGCGCGTGATTTTGTTTTGGCCTACGTGGTACGGTGCGTTATCAAACAAACATTGTAGCCAGTGTTATAACGAGATCATAACGCTTGTGCTCGCAGTATAGAGGTACAACTGCACAGCCTTGCAGCGCCGGCGGTACGCGTAATCGAAAAGACGCGATTGAATAACGAGATAGATAAATAGACGCCGGATTCCGATAAAGAATCATTTATTATACGGAGAAACTAATTTTCTGGCCGTCTCTTGCAGGCACAAGACACACGTGCACGTGCTGTTTGTGTGCCGAGAAATCCGAGTGTGAGCTGAGTTTTTCTCTAGCAAATTTTAATAAGAAGAACTGCGCTCTCGACTGACTCTAGTCGTTAACGAGCTATGGCTTTATTCGCGGACTCCGCTCCTTTATTTTCGAGCATTAAATAATTTATGTATCATTTGAATAACTTTTTTTACGTGCTTTATGCAGGTTACGTATTAAAATTATTTCGGAGGCGAAATATAGATATGAGGAATTCGAGAATTAACAGACATTTCCTCAATTGAATACAGCATGTCTTAATCAATTTTGCTTTTTAACTTAGCTAAACTATATCGAATGGGAATGTTATATAAATCTTATTTAAATTAAGCAATCGTGTTACATTTCTTTTAATTTACTTTTTTATAAATAAAGTTCACATTTCTCGGATTTTATATCAGCTTAATCTGGCATCGGGAAATCTTTTCTTAAGCCTAACATAATGAAACTCCGCTTTTTCAAGCATTACGATTATATTAAAGAATTAATACGAATGGCGCATTTCAAAAGCTTGACGTTAATGATTACCAATTTGTATAACCCCTTTAAAAAGAAAGTATGATCATTGTTTTTATTACATACAGTTATCCACGCAGCGCTTTGAAAGAAATATCTTCTCGAAGCGCGGAGAAAACTCTTGCTCGATTAAATGTATACAAGTGCTCGCACTATCATTCATGTAAATTTTTCATTGCTAATATAATGGTCAGACTTGAATTAGAAAACTTAAATTGATAGAATAATGAGCTTGCGATACGCGAGCTAAAACTGAAACAATAATCGAACTGATTTGAAGAAAGAGAGAAGCAGAGTCAGATAGTGGTTACATCGACAAGCGGCTCATATCTGAGGCAATAATACACAATACACGCGCATACAAGTAAATCAACGTAACTTTCATAATTAATTTTTTTCCTTTAATTATTTAAAAAAAAAAAAACGCGTTTGATATGCTATTGTAGTAGAAATGCATACGTGACCTTCGTAAAGAGGTATACGGATTTGCGCCTAATTTTTCATTAACAGCGTAACGTATGTGCAATCAAGGCACTAGAATTAAATTAATAATCAACTCTTTCGTAATGATTTATTGAATAAGCTGCGATACTCATAAAATTTAGTACACACGCGTTTTCGTGATTACGAATTATGAATCTAAATTAAAAATTGACGTCATCGAACTATTTTTTATGTAAATTAATTACAAGTCAAATATTTTAAACTTATTCAATTATAAGAATAAAATATTTTTTATAATTTTTTTCCAAGTGAGATGTTTTATTTTTTTTTAAACATTTATAAATGAATGCCATATTTATGATATATATGTTATATGGATAAGATCTAAACAAAAAGAGTTTTTCAATTGAATTTCGTGTAATTTATTAGTACGTTGTTTAATTTTTATTTTTAAAAGTAATTATATATTTATTCATCTGTGATGTTTACACTTTCGCATCGCCATAACAGCTAAAGATAAGTTACGTAATTATTCCCATAGATCACCTACTTTGAATAATTATACACGTTATCTTTCTTTATTTAACATGTACACTGTGATATATGTGATTATTTTTTACAGCAAATATATTTCTTCAAAACAATAACATTGGATCTTTACTCATCAATCTATTAATACTCTAGTAGGTTTTCAACGACTGCAAATGTATTACAAGCTTGTCTGCACTGTTTTCACAGAAACATGCTCAGTTATTTCATATCGTTATTTATAATATTATTCAAGCTGGTCAGAAATAGGTATGGATAGTTTTCTTTAAGAATCATTTATACGATAATTTCATGGAAACTCTTGATTATTTTAAACTCATACACTCATTTTATTAACATAAAACTCGGTAACTTCAACAACACAAATCAGGCTTTTACTGTCAGCTGTACCAACAACAACACAACAATAACAGAGTATAAATTGTAATTGGTTACAGGTTCTTTTTGTTTGCGTTTAAGTAGATTAATATTTACCAGTAGGGCACTATACAGATATTATTTCATAGAGATTCGTTGGAAAACGTCGTGTGGAGTAAATGGGAAAAAATTAATTATGAATGATGCCTCGAGACAAATTATGCATTGTCTTTATTTTTCTTTCTTATTGCGAGAGAGAGAGAGAGAGGGAGAGAGAGCGTGATTTCACCCGGGAGTGAGACTCTCGATCCGAGTACAGAGTATGAATTGCTCGATCGCGACTGTGCTATGTTATAATAGGCGCCTGACAGTTTATTCTTGAGAAAGAAAAGGGTAAAAAAGAAAGAAAATTCTAGGAGTTGCAAGTCAAAAGCAATTCAATTATATTGTCTTCTTTTACTTTTTATAAACAACTCCACCTTAGCATATGACCATAACTTCGTCTGTTCGTCTTTTCTTTATCAAAATTTCATACTTCATGATTCAGGAGCAATGTTCTAGAGATAATTAGAGGCAGTCACTGTTCGATACAAGGAAGTAAGCAATTTCCGTTCGACGAAAAGAGTTTTGTAAATTTCGCTTAACGTGTAATTGTGCGTCGTTGAAATAAATGTCTTTTTTATACAATAATCCGCAAATCCTCAAGAAGTTTATTATTTCGTTATGCGTTATTCGTTATGTTGATTATAAAATTCTTTTTCTTATGCGTGTACGAGTAACTTCAAAATTGTAAAATATTATTCGATTCAAAATTTAATAAAATATGTACCCGAATATTTTGCTCGCAAACTTTACAAAGAACTCATTATATCATAAATATCTGATAAATAAATAGCAAATATTTATTTCAAGAAAAATGTGCATACTCGTTTTATAATACAGTGTTACTTTTTTACTACAGGATACTTACGTTTTATACACAAAGGAAACCACAATTGTTGGAACAATGTAAATTGCTATTCAGAATTACGTTATGAGTTAAATTTGAATACGAACTGACGTTGTTCCGACAGTTATTGTATTGTACAATACTTATCAAATATATTTTCAAAAAAGTAGGAGTTGGACATTATAAAGCAAATACGGAAATTTAAGACAAATACGATTTCGTGGCTTTTTTGCGATTTAATTTTCTTTCGCGTCTTATCTCTTCTTTTTTTCATCACGTTATTTAACGCTATTTTCTTTTTATTCTCGCACCTCAGTTATTCATATACACGCATTTTTACATAGATGTTACCAATTGCCTGTTTACATAATTTCAATGCGACCCGCAGATTTTTCACTCACGGTTTTTCGTCTCGAAGCTTTTCTAATTCATGACTTTGAGTCGATAGAGTGCACATTAAACGGAAACATCGAGGCCGTATTTTTACGTGATGCGATAAGCGTTAACATAAAAATAACGCAAGTAACCCAATTTTATGTCTGACAGAATTATGATCCTTAAATGGGTAATGGTTACCGTTATCTATCAACAATGTCATCGACGTTTCCGATGCTTCTCTTCTATGATTTGATTATTGAACAATGCATTTTTATTCGTTTCTAATGGATCCGAAAAGGTGATCAGAAATATCACGTATTTTAGCATTCGTCGAATTAATTGACCTTAGTAATTTTATGAAAGGATTTATTTTACGTGAAATATGTTGTAAGATTGAAAATTATTCATTATACGCTATGTCAGAAACTTTTCAGGCAAATGAATTAATCTTGATCCAGGAACGACGTGTTTAATATAACAATCTTAATCGAATGAAAAATAGACACATTGAGAGGCTTCACAACACGCAATTACATTATGACCTGTTTTCGCTCATAAAAAGCTTAACAAGCTCTGATTTATCCTACATTCTCATAAAAAGTAAGTAAATAGTTTTTGAGATTTCATCCACTATATTACGGTTGTCGCTGTAAGTAAAGTAATCGAACTGTTCGTGTTCATTCGCTAAAGTAACTCATTCAGCTAAACCATTAATTTTTATACAGTAGGGAAAACATGGATTATAATTTTAAAAATTCAAGAAAATTAAATGACTGCCAAATTTTGAGAAAAAGTTAAAATTTTAGTGTTGGAAAATAATTTAGTTGTTGCAAATCGAACTTGAATAGAGCGTTAAAACCAATAATGCTTGCAATATTATTTCAACACTAAAAGTATAGCGTAACAATGTTATTAAAAGTCTTGGCGATCGTTGTTTTACAAGACGTGGACATTATCTAATTTAAGCAGGTTTACTCAATCTTGATAACCTCGTACTTGCTTTTAAAATAAAATTGAAGCGCTCGTATTTTTACGTATATTATTGTAAAGTAGTAATAAAGGCCTTATCAGTCGATGCGAATTTTTTAAACTTTTGTTAAAAACAAAAACAAGCCTCCCGAGTAGAACAAGAGGGCAGTTTAGCTTGTGAAACATTAAATAAAAATTTTAATATCACTTACGATGAAACCATGTTGACCTAAAGCTTTGTTCACTGCGCGTTATATACGGATGGATTGCAGTTATCGTGACGACGATCCTGCGCAATAAACGACATCGCCAGAGGCGGCAGAGCAGTGCAGCATCACCGTCGTCGACGAATCCGTTACGATAATAATGGGGACGACGAGGCGCTCTCCAGTACCTCGACAAGTGGACAACTACTTTACGGCTTGTTCCTCTTTCTCTTTCTCGCTCTGTCGCTTTTCTCTCTTGCGCACGAACGAAATCTAGAGTGAGGGGGAGTGGGGAGAGAGACGGAGCTCGAAACTGTGCGAGCCGAGCTTCTATAATAATCCGAGCGGCCGCATAGTGAAAGGGAATCGACCGACCGCGTGCTCTACTGCTCTCCAATGCGCGTGTATAGCATATAGCGGACCTCCGCAATAGAAAACGCAGCCGATACGCGTTCGTGAACACCTGGAGGACGTCAGGAGGGGGGAGGGGAGAGCGAGATGGTGCGCCTCTTCATCTCGTGCTTATCTTCCTGGAATCGTGCCGCTTGTCTTTCTCGCGGATTCTATTGCACGCGGTGGTCTCTGCCGATGATTTCGACCGAATTCATGCACAATTATTGCGATCTTTTATTCGTTGTTTGTGTGTGTGACCCGGTAAACGTTTTAAAACGTTATAGAGTGTTTTTAAGCTAATAGAGCCATGTTAGTTAAATCATGCCGAAACTTGTTTCCTGTCGAACGTGTATTTTTTATTTTTCCGCACGAACGTTCTTTTCATTTTTCCACGTAACAAAATTCATATTTATGTTAGAGTACTTTAGTGATAAGATAAGTCTTTTTAAGCACATTTTTACATTGAAATATATTTGAGATTACGGATTTTTTCGACTGTGCTTTTCGAATGCAAAAATTTTCTTGCGCAAACGAATTTTATTAAAACTAGCCTCGAAGACTCGTACGTTTTTATGCTTATTAAGGCAGCCGTATTTTAACAAATGTGATCTTTGTAAATATGAATTTATATCTTACTTTTGATGTAAGCTTAATAAAAATTTATGTAACCTCGTTTAATTTAAATTATTAAATTTTTTCGCAGAAGAATTACTTTAAATTTGATCGTATTAAATTTTAAATATCGCTAATAATATTAAAAAAAAAAAATTACTATGGTAGCGATTAAAAGCTTGTACTTATATCTTTCAAAAGATCTTCGACATGTAATATAAAATGCCAGTGCAGAATTGGTCAATTTATAAAAACATTATTTTCGCATTCGGATGTTAAAGAGCAGCACAAGCTAATAAATAATGCTAATCGTTCAACGCTTTTGTACAATCATGGATTGTAGAATCATGGATACAATTGACGTTCCCCCAAGATCTCAATTAGATGAATCGAGGAGGAATAATAAGTAAAAAGCTGCGACGATTCGCAGCTCATCTCAAGTTGACAGAAACGACCGCATTTTTCTTCGAGTGTGCAAAAGTGATTGAGCATGAACTATTGCTAGCTAAACGCGGCATAATCAAGTTAGCCGTTATCATGATTTCCAACTGTCCTGACTTCTCGCTTTTCTCGTTTTCCACTTCATCGTATCACGCATTTATTCAGAAGGGAAGTTCGATTTAATTTTAAAGACCATTTGCCTTGAGGATCTATAGAATCGAAGACATGTCGAAACTTGCACGTACGAACGCAGGTAGCTATTAATTTTTTTATGATAAAGCGATGAAATTATCGTCGTTATTGCCTGAATTTATGGAATCTTTTTTAAAAGATTGAAGAGATTGGCTTGTATTGGGCTCGCATTATGATTCTTATGTATATTTATGGCCATTATTTATTATTTAACGTCGTTATTAATAAAATCTCGCCACTCAAATATATTTCTTTGCGCCCATTTGTACGCACGAGGGACTGTAAAGTAGAACATAATGCACATTGTACATAATCTTAAAGATACAATTTCGAACGACCTAGTGAGTAAAGTTATAGTTGAATGCTCTGGGTGCACTTGCACCAATATTTGGATACTTTTCCTAATTTCGTTGAATTTTAATATTCAATTACGAATTATCTTCATAATAAAATACGAGAACGTAATTCCGTTTTGCCGTATAATAAGTGATTACGCTGGTAACAATGACATTCGTTAAAATTACCAATTATACACTATTATTCAGATGGCAAGATCTGAGAAAATAAACGAACAATTAATGATAAAATATGAATTGAACTACGATCGTAGCAGTAGCTTAATACCATCCTATTTGCTACTTATGCACATAATAGCTACTTGTTTTTAACTACACTTAGTTATCTGCAGATAATTGATAAGTGAGTTGCATCTTTAAAGTATAAAATTAAATTTTGAATTGGCGAATTACCAGTTAAATTTTACACCAAGTCTTAGAACTAGAAGAAAATATTATTCCAAATAAAGAGAGAGATTATAATACAGAAAAATCTCATTACGGTGCCGTTGTCATTGTTGTCGCTATCATTTTAAGAGGAAATCCGTATTTCAGCTATTAAAAAGGTTTTATAGGTTTTTTTTGAAATAAGAATCTTTTCGCTGTCGTAATAGCGCAGATAATAATCGATAATCAACTTTGATAAAAATCGATATGACCAGAGAGACATTTCTTTAAAATACAATATAAAATACAAAGCAATTTCCTCCTGGTAGGACGGGTGAGAGGGTGGGGGGAAAGCACGTGATATCCGTTGCGCGAGCAGTGCGTTCTCTAACGAAAATCACGGAGAGGGAGTTCAGGAGCGCTCGAGAGTTTTGCCGTGGATCTGTACGAGTATACAACTACAATACCCTGGAAATTCAATAAGAATATAATAAAGGCCGCTCGAAGCTGAGCGGCGCTTATATACCGTTAAAGCGAGATTACGTCTTCGCGCGCGCGCACAGCTTTTACGAGCGCACTCGGCTTGTGAAATGCTCGTCTCTTACTCTCTGATGCAAAAGCAATTTCGTTTTCCTCGTGAAAAAAGAGTTTATTGGAAAATGTGGTATCTCAGTATCTTGCACGAGCGCCGGCGGAAAAGTCGGCGTTTTTAAAATACAGTTGTAGCGCGCGACTCGTGCCGCGTCTGCAGAAAGGACGACTGCGGGGCGCGAGCGCAGACAATGATTTGTGCTTTGTTCGGATTTATACGGAAATGAGCGAGCGAGTATATCACCGCGCTGGTCAGTCGCTCATCCGAGCTTTAACCAATTGTTTATACAGATTGCTCATTGTAGTGGAAAATTTTAATTCTCGATTGAAATAAATTACTCGCTCTGTCCAGTCGCGTTGCGAATCTCTGTATAATGCGGCATTTCACGCTTATAAAGATTCGTTTTATAATTTAGCCGAAAAGGGGTCCATAAATTTCTTATGCGCACGCTTACGGCTCGCACAGAACGTATTCTCGTTCGTGCCTGACATAATTATTGAACGTCGAACATTACTCTGTATGTATATAGAATGACGCACATACGAAACTACGTATTAATAGCCATGGATTTCTTTTATTATTGCTTAATAACATTATTTTTAACGCTAGTTAATGCATCATTGTCTGCGGTGCGAATAGACGTTGCGTCTCTCTAGGCGCTCTATCGCACCTTCGTTAATTCAGAAATTCCATTTCCCTCTCGTGCGGGGGAATCCATGCGCTCATTGTTCCTCGGCTAAAAAAGTGATTCTCCTCTCTACAGCAACGGTCGTGGCGGCTGTCCGGTGTGCGCAAACTGGCTGTACGCACGCGGTTAGATATATATATATATATATGCATATAAACGCACACACACACACACACACATAACCGACGTAGACATGTATTTTGTACTTTTGGACACGACAGAATAAAAAGAAAACTCAAAGAAAGGACAGGCACAATCGCTAGGTGGTCTATTGCACAAGTGCAAACAAATGACGATTATCACCGAGTCACGGCGATGATGATGATGCAAGGCCCGTCGCAGTCAGTCGGATAAATGAGCGCGAATGTAGAAACAGAATTAATTTTTTACATCGCACTCTTAATAATTGGTACTTTGACCTCTTAACAATCGATCCGCCACATTCCGATCATTTTAAATCAACGTGGAACCAATATTTAATTATTTCAAAACGTGGATATCTAAAGAATGCGTATTCTTCTCGATTCAAAGATTCCTACTTTTCTATTCGGTCACTCATAATATAGACAAAACTCTAAATAATGCAACTCAATCGTATTTTTTACCTTGCAGTTAATTTGTTAAATGTGGTGATTGTTCATATCTTGCAGTGATTTTGATAGGATTTTGTCAATCTAGTTACAGGTAGGTTGTTTTTGCATAATACGATTTAGAATAGATAGCGTAAGATTTCGACGCCTCTTTTAGAAAATCAGTATTTCTGTACAGGTTCAAAAAGAAAATCTGATTTTAAATAATATTTAAATACTATATTGTAACATTTAGACAAAATCGGAAATATAAAAAAGCTCAAATAAAATTTGAAATAGACACATGTAGCTATGAAATATACGGTATTTTATTTTTAACACTTTCCTTTACGTTTACGATTATTTTAAAAACCGTATAATATTCAAATATAGAAAACTGAAAATACTATAAAAATTATCTTTAGTCTTTGGGTTTTATTTGTAAATAATTTTGATTGATGTATTTTGTATTGCATCAGACAAATAAATCTTATATAAAAACTTAATTACGATTGTAAAAATTTAAAAACACGTAAATATGAATGTGGATTGTTATTAATGCAATATTTTTACATATTAATTTTTAAAAAATAAAATAAACTTCTAGTATCTTATTGACATAGATGAAAAATCTAATAAATAGTTATTCAAAGAAACTTTCAATTTTTTATGACTAAAATATTGCTAGATGAATTAAAACTTTATCAGTAATCTCCTACCTTTTGAAACTGAACGATCATTATTAGGAACTATTATATTAATTAGACAAAATATTTCAATTTATTGGATATTTTTATCTTTCTACATTTTCAGAAGTTGTATAAACACTAAAGTAATTTTATAATAAAAAATTTTAAAATTTTATAAATTTTAAACACTTGTGCAACTCAATAAATATTTTTCAAAATCAATATAGATTTTAAAGAATACCGAATGATTCATAATAAACTTCTCTAGCATTTCGATTTACAACTGAAAAAACGAGTTATTGTCGACTTTGTATATTTCTTACTTATACATCTACATACATTGTAGCTCTCTTCTATAAAAAATTAGGTATCGAACTAATAAATAAATAAAAATAAATTTGTGTGTATATCAATCCAATGTTATGAAACTGTCTAATGCAAAATGAATGAGATAAATAGCGTTGAAATTATAATAGTTTATTCAAATATTCAAAGTTTGAATGAAAATATGTAACTACAATAAATGAAAAAATTAAATAGATACTGAATAATTTGTTTACGATATATTTAATTATTCAATAAAAATAATTGGTATTTATAAAACGTATATATTTTTCTGCAAAGAGATAATAAATATAATATTATAACGTTAAGAAATTAGGTGATCTAAATATTTACACTTTAATACTTAGTGTAAATATAATTTATTTAATATTGAATTCTAATATAATATAGATTCTTGTGCATCGACAATTTCCTTCTTATAATTAAAAAGGCTAATATCCAAGATATATTTTACGTTGCAACAAAACCTTACAACGTCACTTTAATGGTTATATCGTATAATTTTATGATGTATAAAATCATAGGTAATTTATTTACTATAAGAACTGAATAAGTATTTATTAAAGTCTAAGCTCCATCATAAAAACTGACATAACATTGTGCTTTCGTATCTTAAG
Organism: Platyscapa corneri; assembly: GCA_018907185.1. Classification (NCBI taxonomy): domain Eukaryota; kingdom Metazoa; phylum Arthropoda; class Insecta; order Hymenoptera; family Agaonidae; genus Platyscapa; species Platyscapa corneri. Next base: position 4,561,183 of record JACCHW010000011.1, on the reverse strand, counting down.
CTTATTTTAAATTGCCAGTCGATAATTAATAAAAGCACCGCCTTACACACATCTTCTCTCTCTCTCTCTCTCCCCCTCGTAAATACCAAATAAGACGTTTCTCTTATAAATTTGCGTTCAGGTTTGGAGTGCTTATGCCAATGTCAGCATGAACCTCCAAAAGAAAAGTAATCCACCTTAATGGAGGACAGAAGTAGCGCTATGGAACAAGAGCCAAATATTTTTCAATTAATTCGTTTATTAAGTATAAGTCGGCTTGGCGTCCCTCGCGTCACGGAGACATTGAAAGCTCATGCGTTCGGGTCCTTGGAAGTAAGCGTGCGCCAAAAGCGAGAGAAGGAACAGCGATAAAAATGATATATGAAGCACGATAAAGCTGCGTAATTCTACCCCCACTACCTGTCCTGCTTTCTTTTGCCACTTCGCCAGATATTAATTTTACTCCAGACCTAACAGAATGGACTTGACGTCAGTGTCTCGACAACGGGAGGGGGGAGCGTGAAGTATAAAACCTGTTGGCTGGAATTACATGGTCCTGGTCACGCCGCGACGCTGCGGTAACCCGCGCAACTCCTTTGATCGGACGTCATCGGAGAATCGAGACGCGCCGTGATCAAAAAAGCAAAGTAGCTAATATAGGGCTAATAATGTTTGCTGCTCCAGACTTTTTCTCCTATTAAAATTCGTCTCGATTGAATGTCGGTTTATGAATCTACCGCTCATTTTTTATTGCTTTTATTGACCGGTATAACTCTAATATATTCATTATAATTATTTCTTTTGCAATGGTCCCACCGATGACCGAAGGACTCGCAACATTAATACTGATCTTAATTTTTCAACATTATACCAAAAATGAATGAATTACTTTCACAAGACATGCTTATGAGTTATTTTTAAATAATGTACGAGTACACATAGCGATTGCAAAAGCATATGTATGTAGCCTTGCATTATGCAAAAAATAATTAAACTTTAAGGAAATAATGTAGTATTGTTCATTGGAACGATCTTGTGATGAAAAATAGTGTATTCGTGTTATTCGCACTATTTTTTATTCAATCATAAATAATATACAATAATAATGAATCGTTTGAATTATTATACAATACTTGATAATAGTTGGAATTACATATAATTCAATGGTTATTCATAAATTTATTAAAGTTAGGTTTCAATTCGATAATATATATATTTATCTCCAATTTTTTTTTACAAATAAGTAAATTTTTATAACTCTGCATTTCTCTATAATTTAAATTTTTTATTTAAAAGTATTATTGTCATAATTTCTCCAAAATGTATCTTTATATTATAAATATTAAAACATTCTCGATAATTTAAAAATATTATTACGTCATTATAATAAAGTTTTCAATAAGATTATCCTTTTAACTATATCAGGTTTTGCATTTGTTCTATTATTACTGTGCTTGTAGTTGAATTTAAAAAAATATTATCACCGATTTAAATAACTAACATTGTTTGAGCATTAACATACATTGATATAAATTTTAAGTAGTATTGTCTGTTTAAAACGAATAACAAGCTCTTGTCTGTTACACTGACAGACGTTTATCGCTTAAGTAGGTATAGTATATATACAGAATCTCAATAAAATTGACAGGCAATTAATTTAACAGATATTTCAATAGGAAAAAAGATAACGGATGAAATGTTGTGCGTATTTCACCATGTACATAATAGTAAAATTAACGCAGTAGGATACTTTAATAATCTTGATTTCACGTATTAAAAATATTTAAAGTCTAACTGACATTTTTGACGTTTATTTCAAAAATACACGTGTAATAATTAAATTCTTTCAAACCATTGATAAACTAAGAATGATTGCAACATGATTAATTTTATAAAGAGTGAATCTTTCATTTCAATAATGTCTTTTAAATTTAAGAATTAATATAAACACGTTGAATTGAATAATTATAAATAATAATTTCAATTTACTAGTAATTATTTTACGTGGCTACAAGTCATAAAATTAAAAAAATGTTGTGATTTGTGAAGAATATCTTAAATTAAACAATAAATGATAAACTTTGTTACATTATGCACACGGAAGATGTGATAAAAAATATTTCACTTAATGCATGAATTTAATTAAGAAATATTCATTCTGTTAGTATGAGCTAGAATTAATCATTATCTTTGCTGACTGAATTCGCTTTCTATATATATGTTTGTGAATGTTTGTTTAACAACTTGTATTATCTACAATAAATATTTTTAACTTAATTAAATACTAGAAATTAGAATAATTACAGCGAGTGACATTGACCTGTTAGGCATTTTGATTATATAAGTTAAATTTTCTTTACTTATTTTCAGCGACTAATCAACTTAGATTATTGATTAATTAAACGATATAAAAATATAAGTATTTATTTAAATTTATTAAGTTATTAATTTTTTTTTAATTAAGTAAAATTGAATTTCAATTTTATTTAAAATGTATCTACTTCTACAATTTATTCATTAATGTGTATATATTCAATTAGGAAAATTATTTTCAATGTTTTATAATACGGTTTAATATATGATATAATTAGATCTAATTATCCAAGTTAAATTTGAAACTGTATATTATTCTTTTAATAGGCAATGGGTTGAAAATACTATATTTTAATATCTAACACATATTGTTTATCATTATTTATGTAATGGTATGTATTTAAAATTTACTGAAAATTTCTCATTTAAATTGCAATTTATGGTCCATGGAGAATAATTTTCTTCTAATATAATAATTTAAAAGAAAAATCATACTTTAAATATATTTAATAAATAATATAAAATTATATCAGCTATTATTTAAGTTAAGGATTTATCTATAAGTACTGATTTTTTCTTCATAACAAAATTTTCTCTAACTCTAAATAGTGTCAACGATGCCTTTTTTAAATTACCACTTTTGATATTCTTTTTAAAACTTCTTTATTGTAAAGTATCAGAAGCTTAAAACAGGTAAGTAATCTTTTTTTGCTTATATATTCAATGAAGATAAATCTTTTACTATAGGAATATAGTATTTGTATATTAATATTATAATTTTAAGATTTTTAATATAATACAGCTAAGATTACATAACACGTTCAATTAAATTCAATTAAAACATCTTTTTATAAAATTTACTATATTTGTACAAATTATAAAAGTTCATCTGTTTTGCTATTTTGAAAAATTCTTATAAAATTTGGGAATAATAATCAAGTATTAATTTATTTCGTCATAAAAATTATTTTAATTTAGTTTTATTTTATTAAGCCGTTCATCAGTAATCCATTGTGTGAAATAATTAATTTTTTTAAATTAAAAAATTACAAATTGTAATCTTTAATTTGTTAAAAAAATTATGAGTAATAATGTTTAAAATTTCCAATGCTTATGTGGTTATATGAATACAATTAATTAAGAATTTTTTAAACAAATAAATTTAGAAATATTTACAAATGAATGTATACATGTGTACATATATTTATCTATAATCTATAGTTAATCTAAGGTGAAATATTCTCTACCGTAACATTAGTATAAATTATGACGTATATATAAGAACCAATTATCATTTATTGGTTATGAATACTATTAAATCTGTGTAATGTATGCTTTATTTTTGTCGGTCTTACCATACGTTATATTATAATACAAACGTACATCGCCTTCACAAATAATACTTCTATCTCAAATTTCAAACCTATATGCATACACGTGTTCATATCCCCAACAAACATATATATATTTTACGATATTATACAAAAAATTACTCATAAAAAAGAAACTAATACTGAACAAACATAAAATTATAACAAATCCTTTAAAAAAATTTTATTATAAAAAAAAGATAAAAATTTTTAATTTCAAATTTATGTGTAATATTCTTTAATAAGATACAATAATAATAACCTTGGAAGAATTTATAATGTCAAAATAAAACCTATTTTGTTCAGTTTAATAATAGATTTTGATTGTATAGCTTAAAAATTATCTACCTTAAACAGTTACAGGTTTATAAATAATATTTATAATATTATTTTCACTGCAAGAGTGTAAATTTATAATTAAAAATTTTTAATTTTTTAGAATAAGATTTGTAAAAAGAAAATATATTTAATAAATATTGTTTTTACATAAACAAAAATATATTTCATACTTTATTAAAGTCTGTTAAAATTGATTTATATCTCAAATTAAACATTGTGAGAGTTCATAAAAGATTAAATTTAATATTTTCAAGGATGCATGATTTTTACTTGTAGTTCTAATTAATAATTTACATTTTTTTATATTTAAATGTGTATATAATGTGAATTTTTATATTTTTTGTAACTAAAAACTATTGTATACTATAAATCATAGATAAAAATATTTTATATTAAATATTCAATTAGTTTTTTATTATAATAAATATTTATTTATTTTATAAATACATATAGTTATTTAGTCGTAATAATTCCTATTTTGTATAACATTTAATAATATTATTACATGTCTCTATCTGTTATTTTAATTCACAAAACAAACAAAATATTTTTAAGAATATTTTACTTAGTGCATTATTTTTAATGGAATAAAAAAATGTATCCATGTACAAATTCTTCAATTTTTCGCGTAAAAATTAAAATATATTTTTATGAGCTATTAGAAATATTTTCTGCTTCAAAAAGTATGAGAGAAATATTCGATTTTTATGACTTTACATACTTTATATCAGAATAATATTATCAGAAGAATAAAGTATGAATGTAAATTCAATTGGCAAAACATGTGAATTAATAAAGAAAGTGCCACATAATCACCTAATATATTTTTATTCTAATATTATAAATGATGAATTTTAAAATTATAAAGTTTTTAATTAATTATAGTTTTAATTTATATAGATTATTTAAACTTTTTTAAATTTACTATTCTTATTGTGAGATTCCGACGGTAACTATTATTTTTACTAATATTGTACATTTTTCTAAAGAAATTTTGTTCTATGACGTATAAAATTTATGCTATAATTATATCATCGCTTTTAATACTATTAATATTTAAAATATTAAAAAAGTATCCATTAATTTTTAGCTAAAATAATTTTTTTAAGATATTAAAAAATGATTTTAAAAAGATTCATAAATTTATATAATATGTAACAAATTGTACAGATACAAGACTTTGAATTTTGAAGTTTTTATGTGACTCTTCATTTTTAAATATAAACATATATTGTTATGTAGATTTAATTTGAGTTTAAAGGAAATTTGTGAAGTAATTTATTAATATTAATTACGACAAATATGATTATTTTATAATTGAACTTAAATTTTAATAGTTAGTTTCAGAAATTAAAAGAAATTAAAATTGTTTTTTCCTCCAGCATAGAAACTTGAATATAAGACAATTATAATGAAGAATTGTATAAGCTTATAATAAAACTTCTTGAACATATTAAGGACAAACTAATAAATATTATTTGTAATGTAAAAGGTTGTTTTTTATTATCGTCTTGAAGTATTGTAATTATACAAGGTTAGTCAAATAATTTGAAACACAGGAGCATTAACTTAGAAATACTAAATAACAAATAGCTACAAGAACTATCATTGTATTGTTGAAATAAAGTAAAAAACTTTAAATTTTCAAATTGATTAAAGTTTAATGAATAATCAAAGAAGTTTTGATAATATCTGATACGTATAAAATTATAATTTAGAATTAATAGAAATTTTAACCTTGTACAAGATACCGTTAACATACTAAATATTTTATTAGTTTTATAAATGCTCATATTATAATTTTCTTCATATTTTTGCAGTAAATTGTGGATGCTGAATTACTTTCGAAATTCTAGCTCGATAAGTGTAAAAAATGTGCTAGATCAGATACTCTTAAATATTTTAAAAGAGATCCTATGTTTGAATGTTATTATAAAAATAGAAGAGAACAAGAATATTTATAAAAAATTTAGACAAATTATATGTTGAAATTAATAGCAAAAAAATTTTTTAAATAAAACTTTACGAGCATCTTGTAGAATTGAAGTTTTATTCTCTTATAGACAATAGACGATTGTTTTTTTCGTAAACATTTTAAAAACAGCTTATTAAATGGAATTTTTTATTGTACAGTAATTTTTAATTTTGGTATAAAATATAATTGTTCGATTATTATAATTATTAAATTAAAATTATTACAAATATAGTTGACTTTAAAAAACGATGATAAATGAAACATCATCAATTAAGTGCTTTATTTATTTTTACGATATTTAATATAATTCAACATCGAGTAGAAAATAAACAAAAACTTTATGTAAAAAATTATATAAAAATTATTATAAAAATTGATTACTTATTAATATTTACTACTATCTTATTTAAATATATAGATTTACAGGCCCAAAAAAAAAAACATATATATGTATAGCAGTAGCAGTTAATCTATATTATTGTTTCTGCTATTTTTAATAACTGATATTTTTAAAGAATGACATTTCATAAAATTGACAGTAGCTTTAGAATTTAATTTTAATTTATTTTATACAAATATAAACAGTATAAAATTTTTTATTATTCTTTACTTTGAGATAAAATAAATTACCAGTAACAAAAATACTTCAAAATCGATAAAATTTTGTAGAGTTTATGATATATTTAAAAAAGTATGTATGTGTAATAATAAGTAACAATGAATTTTATGAGCTTAAACGAAATACAAAGATTATGTTTTAAGTAGTTTAATGAATTTTACGAGTTTAAAATATATATATGAAGATTATGTTTAAAATAGTTTAAGAAGAAATTTTTTTTTAATATTTTTTTAAACTTACTTTTGCAGATGTTTTTATTTGATTAATTGAATTAAAATTTATTGAATAATTGATTTCACATGGGACAGAAAGAGACAAAATTTTAATCGAATATTTAAAGCACGTAATCATAGTAATACGGCTATAAGTTGACGAGCGGTAACTCACGTTTTTATAATTTTGTACAACTTAAACAATATTTTCCATTCTGCTTCTATTTTTATATTATTTTCGAGAAAAAATAAAGTTTTTAAAAAATATATCAAAAGATTCTTTTTACAGATGTATTTGGCTTTATATTGTAAAGCACACTTTTGCTTTTAACTGCAGTCATTTTTTTCTCTTCGAACTTAACTAAAAAATACGTTAATCTTTCGTAAAAAAAAATAATTGATGTTAGTATAGTGAGACATTAAAAAATCTCAATTAAAGAAAAATGTTGAAATATGTTTGTATCTGTATCTCGATAATCCGATAGATTAAGTATACTTCCTTTATAGGATTATAATAAATCAAATAATAGTATTATTTGGTACATTTTTTATATAACTAACTATAATTATTTACAGGAATTTTAAGCTAATAAATTTGATTTAGTTTTTATTGAGAAATATTTGTATTTTCATTATTTAATTATAAAAGTTGACTGTAAATTTGACATATTTTTCAAGTTTTTATTGTTTTATGGTTACATAGAAATCTGGGTAGTAGATTTAAAAGTAATCCAAAAAAATTAAAAACTCAATTACGTTTCATGTAACTGACGCAAAATTTTAACATTATTAATAAAAACTATAACTGTATTCTTAATTTTGAATTATGTTTAGCTATATATTTTAAAATATTAAAACTTAATTGTTTTCATTTCTCATTAATTCACATTGTCTTTGAGACTATAACCTCTTGTTTAAGTTGTAACATAAAATTGTTAACATACTAATTAATGGATTTTGAGTTATCCCATTAACGAACGATTCTACAAAACATGTTCCAACAAACATATGATACATTTGATCAAGTTCCGATTTAATATAAACAAGTACAAAAGTGAAAGTTAGCAATCTGGATAATCTTAATATTGTAGCGCGAACCATTGCAATATAAATAAATTCCAAGAACTTTTTCAAGTATTCGTCTGTGTATCTTTAGATTTCAGAATTTTTTGTTGTTGTGTAATGAAACTTTTAGTGAGGGATCTCATATTAAAAAAAGTTATGGTTTCTGATCATACAAAATTGACTTTAGATTGAATAAAAAATTATCTCTTTAACATTAAAAAATTTTCCTTTATTGTAGACTATTTTTGACGTATGTCCTTGTTGCGACAAATGAGCTTTTCGTATGGAACTAAATCTTGTTTTTTCTATATACGAGTAATGCTCTTGATAAATACTTGATTAATAATAAAATATTTTTTAATGTTTTGCTCAACAACTTACAAAATAATAAATTTAAATAAACAATAAAGATAATACTTTTTTAATATTTATATTAAAAGTTTGACAAAAATAATTTATTTATTATTAATATTATTGTTACTCTATTGTTGTCGTTATTAATAAAATCATTAAGAAAACATTCATTATCAACATAATTATATTTACAAGAAACAGACTTATAATTTTCTTCTTTCTACATTAAAAATTTATTAGATTTGGAACTTTTTAAACTTACTTATTGTTTATAATATTCAGCAATTTATATTCATATAATTGGAAAATCAAATGATATGAAATTTATTTTCTTGATTTTATCAATCGATAGTGTAACTTCCAACTTATAAGTAGCTGAATTTTGTTTCGATTGCTTGTAAGAGAGAAGAAAGAAGAGAAAAGAGAATTTCATATATTAATACTAGTTTACGGAGTATCTTCTGTGATCATTATGCATGAAATAAAATATTCGACTTCGTTAAAATAAGCATTAATTAATGGTATTATAAATACTATATAAACAAATATTAAAAATATCTGCGCAAATATTAAAATAAGTGCATTAAACACAGCGGTTTCTTATTGAAGTTAATTGCTTTTACAAAATGAATGCACATAAGTCTGAGTATATGTTCAAGGAGAGATTTTTCGATCAAAATGATCATAGACTTTGCTATAATCCACAGATATTTATGAGATTTGATACAAATGACCATGACAATACTCAATAAATCACTTCAATTTTTATGGTGCAGTTAGTCATTTATATCAATCTTCGTACATACGAGATTATAGTGAAACTACTCGATAGTTTCACTATATATTATCAAAAAATTTTCTCAACGTAACTGTGAAATATGATATTTATTTATAAATTGAATACATACTCGATAGAATTCACAAAGTAATTTTATAACATTTGTTATTGACAATTTGATAGTTGTCTAGAAATTGATTGCAGAAATAGAACATATTAATTATTCACATATCAAATTTAATTGAATTTATTTTATAAACATTTATTTAGTTTAATAATTATATTTATATAGAAGTTGTATGTTCAATTTCAGAAATTTAACTGTAACGTTTAAGGTTAAATTGTACTTTGAGTAAATAACTCTTTGGGTGTGTCTCTATACACCTACTCAAAATATTTACAGTATTTTATATGATGTTATATAATAAAATTGAAAAATTTCAAAAGACAAAATATACCATTTTTAATTTATAAAACTTGTACTAACAGAACTTTTTAATACTCAATTTTTAACAACAGCAAAGTTTTTCATTTTCAAGTAAAATAATATTTTAGATTTTTAATTTTTCTTAGTAAAAATATTCTTGATCTATTGAGTTTATATAATATATATATATTAATTATAAATCTGTACTTATAATTCATATTCAATGCTTTGTTTAAAAAATTTGGAACACTATATATTAATTGGTATCGTTAGATATATGTAAAACATTTATTTTAAATCTAAATACTTTCATTAAGATTCATACGTAATGAAACAGTCATAATTATAGATCGTAGAGATACAATGTAAAATTATTGACAAATGATTAGAAAAAAATTGAAATTTTTTTTTAACTTTTGTGAATTATAAAATGAAATGAAAATTTTTTCATTTTTAAGAGCAATTTTTACTATTTTTAAGATGAAATAAATAATTATTTTCAAAAAATATAATATATTTGTTTTTCTTTCAAGAATTGCTTTTACATGGAATTAATTTCAAATGATGTTGACACGTTTCGAAACGAAAACGGGCCTTTTTTGCCGCTGCTCGAAAGTATACCAAAGTACCCAGTAGACAATGAGCAACTCTTCCATTATTGCTTAAATGTAAATGTAAGTCAATGACTTTCTCTTGCGTTCCGACTGTTATAAATCTTGGATCGACGGTCTACCGAAAGAAATCGAAGCGCTGCTTGATTTATTCAATCTGGATAAGAACTACATAGTCTCCACTCTCTCTCTCTCTCTCTCTCTCACTCTGTCTTTCTTGTTTTCTCGCTCTCTTCCTCCGTATCTTTAACTTTATAAAACGCAAAGGAGAGTAATGATAGCAACTACCAGATCTAAAGTATAACGTCACATTGGATTTTTTTTTCATTTCATTATGTGTGGACGAAAGTGCCTCAGGATGACGAATTACACACGTGTGCGAGCAGGGAATGCCGCATCATAGAAATGAATAGAAATGAATGTGAGTTGATTAATTACACGAGTAGTCTCTTAAGAAGTCTTGTTTCTATTCTGGTATGCACAAATACATTTTAAGTTGCATAATTGAATAGAGCGAAAGCTCGGATGCAAGCTTTATAAGAAATAGCGAAGTTTATCATCCATATAATAAATACGTATTGTAAAATAAAAGTATTACCATGTAATATTACCGAATACTTTATTATTGAGAAAACGGATTTATGAAAGTGTCATTTAAACAACAATCATTTTTTCTCTAAATTTTATTATGTGACCGATGTTACCGCAATTTATAATACAAAAGCGTTCGAGTAGAAATATTAATTTTAACGTGCTTAAAAAATTACGCTAATTAATAAGCATTAATGTAATAAGTCATTGTTGCTTATTAAAATAAAAATGACTATATTTCAATCTTAAAAATTAATTGTTATTCTTAATAGTTCATACGTTTAATTCATAATATTCTCGTAATAATTTTATTGGAAAATAAAAAATAGATAATTCATTAACATAAAATATACAAGTGTTTTCTCATAATGTTTAAGAATTTTATAACAGGATAAAATAAATCGATTTAATTTATGCATTATATGATAATCTCGGAAAGAAAAATCAAATTATGCAAATATTAAATTTTTATATATATTAATGGAATAACTTAAATTTCTATTTATATACTCTACTAATCTAATTCCAATTATAAACTAGAGATTTACAGAGAAATTAAAAATATATCTAGTCGCTAGAATTATAGCGAAAGCTCTAACTTAACATTTTGACAAGTATCAAAAGATTAATGTTATGACCGGTATAAATTCAAAGTCATTCGGTTTTTTAAATTTTTAATGTGAGAATTTATATTAATATTTTTCTTTTATTCAATTTAATTCCATTTTATTAAAATGAAAAATGGGTGCTCGAAACCTAGTAAATAATGCGATTTTATAATAATCCAAAAATGCTTCTCCGTTTGTTTCTTTAGATAACCGAGGATATTATTCAAGAATATGCATGTTAATATTCTTTTTCTTATGTTGATCTCCTTTTTTATTTCTAGATTCAGGAGTTACGCTTAAACAAATTTTTAAGTATTTGAAAGAGCAATTTTTGTGAAAGTTTCATTTAGGTAAGCTCTATTGAAATCTTATTTTGATTTAATTGATTTTATTCTACGAAATCTTCTACCATGCAAATGATTTAAAATAAATTCAAAAAAAATTTTTTACTATTTAAATATCTGCACAAATAAATATATTCTATTTAGAAGAAAGCATTTCAAGAAAAATCTTACAGATGCAAATTCTGTGACGTACGCGGATATATTTTTTTATTACTTTACCACGTATATAAAGGCCATTTCGATTTTAAGATCCTTTCCTTACTTAACTTCTACCCACTCAAATTTTAAAACCGAATGAGAAAAAAATTTATGCGTTAGTATACATTGAACAATAGAATGATTAATTTCTTAGATAGGCTCGACGTTTTATGTGAAAAGTATACTTTTGTGTGATAATGCGAGTGTACATCAGTATTAATTAAAAATTTACTCCATAAAACGAGTATTACACTTCAAGAAAACAAATTTTTTCCAGAAATATGAAATATTTATTCAAATTTGTAACTGAAAATCGATACGTATAAATTATGCTTGTTTTTTAAGTTTTGAAATAATAACTTAATTTACAAAATGCACTTTCAATAAATACATATTTATAAATTACACTATTTTTTAAATTTTGAACAATTTTAAATTCAATTGATTTCGCAAAAATTTTTTACGTGATAACAAGGAAATTACTTACTTTAATTTCGTAATTCTAAACATTATTTTATACTTAATAACTTTCAATTTGGAATTCATTTATTTATTAATTTATTTTATATTTTTAAGTAAATAAATATTTATTAGATGGATTGAAGTTATGGATATTTTACTAACCTATTAATGATATAATATATGTATATATATAATATATATATATATATTCTTAATGCTACAGCTTATTTCTCAGAATTTTGAGATTTTTATAATTTCCTTCAGACGATCACCATTAAATTTTATTCTAGAAATTTTTAAAATATAAAAATCAAAATTTTATTTCTTAAAAAAGTAGTGTAGTAGTCGTAAAGAATTGTTATAATTATAATGGGAAAAATTTATGTCAACAGGTAATTTTTAATACATAATCTGTTAGCTACTTTTATACAGTGAAGAGAGAAACAATTAATAAATTTTTACAATTACAATAAAAATTTATTAATTTTTTTCATATAATATTTATATATAGAATTATAATAAAAACAATAATAAAAAAAAACAATAAAATTAAATATAAAACGATTATTCGTTCTTCAAATTGTAGTTATAAATAAATCCAGAATTTTTCTTATAATTTTTAATTACCAGCTACAATCTTAACTTTGTACACATAATCTTTAAGTACATATGTATTCTTTGTTTAAAAAAATTAAATGTGTACGTCAAAGATCTTCAAAATTAGAAATATAATGAAGCTAAAATAAAGAGCTGATAAACATATTTTTTTTATTTGAAGATTATAAGCCCTACACGAGGTGATTCAAAGTTTATCTTTATTAGATACTCATAAAACTTTAGTTTGAATACATCGAGGTCAAAATAAAGAATTCCATCTTTTCAACATATTATTTTGTTGATAAAGTTAGATTAAGTTTGGATTTAAGTATTATTTTACTTAAAATAATCCACACAACAATCAATTAAGATTTTCTCATTCATAAGTATAGGTATTAACAATTATTTCTATAAGAAATTCTTTTTTCTATGTTTTCTTCTCTACTTTTTAAGAAGTAATTGAAAATTTAAGAACTACTAAAAATTATTTATTCCCATGTTTTCTTTGTAACGAAAATAATGATTGAAAAAAAGAATTTTACCTTTTTCTGCAACTATGTTTACTTTCTCTCGATTTTTTGTTCAGTTACATTATATTATTTATCAAATAATTATTATAAACTAAAAAATAATTTAATACATAATATACTTCTTCATTAAATCTTTTTTGATAAACATTTACTATCTGTATGTAAAAAAATTTCTATTGTATAATTTCAAATAATTTAATATTTGAAATTTAAAATAATCCACACAACAATCAATTAAGATTTTCTCATTCATAAGTATAGGTATTAACAATTATTTCTATAAGAAATTCTTTCAATAAAGTTTTCAGTTTTTATTTTAAAAAACATTATAAACAAGGAGTTTCATAATTAGAATTAATCAATTAAAATATTTAGTAAAATTATTACATATTATTTTTAAAAACACACTTAAAATTAAAATTTAATATAAACATACTCAATTTGATTTACATATAAAAATAACTATTGCAATAATTATATTTATGTTCATTTATTAGCTAATTGAAGTTCTTTCAAATAATTTTAAGAATTTTCTGTATGCTATTAACAATAAATTTGATATATGTATCAACAGCATAAAATTAATTCAATAGCTTACGAAACTTATAATTACAAAAATGGTGATGTAATAGTTATATTAATTGTTATAAAAAATCGAGATGTTTAGCTTATAAAATAAATGTACGTATTGCAATGACTGCTGATTGCAAATCACTTAAGTTTATTTTCTTCATAATTTTTCAAATCTATATTAAGATTTTGATCATTTCTTTAAACATTACACGCGACAGTTAAGAAATGATTTCTAGCGATGCGAATAAAGATGTAATAAACTCATTGTATTTCAAGGATTAATTAGCATTCTATTATTACAGTGAAGTTTAAAAAATGTGTTACGAGATAATTAATGAAGATCCAATTCTATCAGCATCTATTATTATCTAATCGGTTGAAATTGAACATTTTTCTATAATTTATATTTATCACTTAAACACTATAAATTTTTATATTTATTATATGTTTATATACCCATATATTTATATTAATATAATATTATTGAGCTCTATTTATGAAACTGAATTTCTACATTATAATTTGTGTACATACTTTTCTTTGTATAATATTTTAAGAATATGAAGATAGTAAAAAAGATAATATTTTAAGTATAAAGAATTTTGATAAGAAATACATTAAGTTCTTTTTTATTGTTAGTTAAGTTTAAAGTTTTATCTATTTAACTAATTAAATTCATTTTAGTGGCAATAATTATTTGGTATTTTTTCCATAAATAATTATAATATTTTTTATGAACATTTTTAGTATTTTTTTATAGTAAATAAAAGTTTTTTTTTATATACTGCATATTTTATGAAGAATATGTTTGCATTTTTGCATTCATATTTAAATATTGAAAGAAAATTTATCGAATCTCTAATTTTGTATAGCTTTCGACTTGTATTTGGAATTACTTAAAAGCTTGTAAGTTTTTCAATTGACTTAGATAAAAAAATTTATTTTAATTCCGATTACAAAGCATATTATTTAATAGTTTTTAAAGTTTTATCCATATACAATGAAGTCAAAAGTATATGAATAGCTAATAATTTAATCGATTGCATTTTAATGTTATATAATTGAAAGTTTTCATATTTTGCGATTTCGACCAGCACAAAAAAGAAATTCCACAAAGTAAGAGTTTTGAAAATTATATATAAAAAATAGTATCAAGTTTTATTAATGTCCTTTTAAGCCCAATAATTAAAAAATATTATTTAAAAATATAATAGAAATTTATGAATTTATACAAAAATTTTTCAAATCATTCTTATAACTAGCAACTTCAATATTAAAAATCTTTATTTAAATAACTAATAAAAGTTTGTTTTCATTTTCTTATTCCAAAGTTAAAACATGATAAGAAAAATATTTAACACAAATTTTTACCAGACACTATGTAATATGTATCAAATTGGATACTAATATCTTATAATGTAAAGCATGTCCGTTTAATATTTTTTTAAGAGGAAAGCAATATTTGAAAATGCGTTATAAATACATTCTTGACTTTTTGCTCGTATCTATTATTAAATACAGTTGTTCAAGGCATGATCTTGTTAAAGTTTATTGTATAGAAAAAACTTACAATAATAATCTTTAAAACAATAAATTTACAATAAAACAAATAATGATTATTTCCAACAATTTATAGAGTTCCTCAAGAATTCTTTATCTGGTTGAAACTTCTTTAAGTAAATTTTATATATATTTTCCATGTATGAAAATAACAACATTAATTTTATTTCTTTTCTTATTGATTTCTCAAGCATATATAATATATTGCTTGTATATGTATTTTATATGAATTGATGCACATACGCGCACACATACATATTACTTTCTAGTATTTAACTCTAACTTTAAGACTAGAAGTTAAGGGATTATGTATTGAAGAACATGTTGTATAAATTTACGTATGAGTTTAATAATATCATTAATTAATAATTAGTATTTAATAATGATAATGACGACGTCGACGACGACGACGACGACGATGATGATAATGATGATGATAATGAGGATGATGATTATGATGATGATATTATAATAAATATATAAAAAGTATTATTTATATTAAATTTAATATAGAATATAATTAATTTCATGTAATAAACAATTTTCTCTTTACATTACAAATTCTGGGTCTTTTCAGTTTAATGCGATATTGAATTTATAAATATTTCAAGTTTCTACGCTCTTTAAATTATACAAATCTGTTGTCATTAAACATATTTTGTTTTTGATATATTCTCAATTTTTCCAGAAAGATTTTTTTTTCAAGCGGCAATAATAAGGTATTTATTGATATATGTAATCTGAATATTTAAGAATGGTATAAAATGTTGTATTTATTAGATCATTCGTGCGTTTTATTCACGCCAATATCTTATTTATACGCACGACTTTAAGTAATAATTTTTTAAAAATCATGCAGTTTTCACGAAGAGAGTAGATCAAAACGTGCACTAAGTTTACAATTTCAATTCAAATATATAAATACTTCTTAATAAATTAAATGCTATACATGTAATATATACTAATATTAGCATTAATAAATCTGAAAAATTATTACAAAGCAAACAAACTTTTATGATTCTCATTAAAATATAATTAATCATGAACTGATTTTTATAAAATAATTTATTATGTTTAAAGTTAAAAATTAACAAAAATTTTTTATATCTTCAATATACATTAACGAAATATTTTCTTTGAAAAAAGGCTATAAAATAAACTTAATAATAAGAATAACAACTTATATTTCGATCAAGTAAAAAATTAAAATGTATCTCTGCAATTTGATAAATATTGATCAAATGAGATTGATTCTGAAATATCTGCTCTTGCAGAATCATAGTAAAATTTTAATATCATTTGCAATTCATGTCAATCAAAAGTGTACTCCATCAAACATTAACTTTTATTTCATGATTTTAAACCGAGGCTGATATCAATTTAAAAATATATTTCGAGATCAGATGTTAGCCTTCAGGCAAATTTTAAAATTCGTATTTATAGAGGTCAATGAAGTCTGCGTACTTGTTTTAAGATTGGGTAAATAATTAATGTATCTTAGAAAATTGAATATATTCATGGATATTTCGGTTCAATAATTCTTACGTATATCGATATAGTAGCCATTAAATGTGTTCAAAAGTATTTTTATTTATATTTTTTAGACATAAAAACGTATGGTAAATATTTCGATTATGCAATATGCTTCAGCCTACTTCAAAAATAAAAAATTAAGTCTATTAAAAGTAGATTAGTAAGTTAGAATCGATGGTAAAGAATAGTACAAATGAAAAACTTTAAATTATCGTTACAGTGTGATCGACTGAAATTTAAAAGAGAAAAATAGAGGACTAGATGTTTATTAACTATAGACGGATATAAATTTTAAGCTTTTTTTAGTATACACGTGAAACTGATATTGTTAGGTACTGAAATATCATAAATACACAATTCTTCGTGGAATTTAGACACTGTGGAATTGTTAATTTTTTTTTTAAGACTCGAGTGCACGTGAAATTCCAGTGGAAGTCTTTTATATAGAGCAGTTCTTATGATTAACGAAGACAATTATAAAAATAACAAAAACACAATTTTTAAGCAGAGATATTAAAACTATCAGCAAACAGATCGTTAAAGATTTAACGCTATTACAATTGTATCAAAACTATTTCTTTATTAACACAACCTCAATTTAACAGCTGCAACTGGAACAACTAAAGTTACAATGATAATTGTAACAGTAGTAACGATATTACTACTGTTAGAATAAAAGAAGCCATAATAATAAATGGATAATAGATAATAGATTGCAGATAAAGTTGTACAATGCCAGTGGTATTTGCGTTTCTTGGTATTTAGACGTTTGAATACAACGAACTAATGTCGTTTTCAGAATCTCTTTTCCTTTTTGAGCTTGCACATGCTTATCACATTGTCGTTTAAAATAACGCCGGTGTAAAATCGGCTTAAAATAGCTCTTAATTATTTAAGGCGTATCGAGACTAGTAAATAAAAGTACTTGTTCCATTCTGAATAAATTTACAATACATGCACTCAATAAAATTTTTCGAGCCTTACATCAATACAACAACGTTGTATCATTAATCGACAATGACAATCTTGGATGTTGTTCTTATTCTTTTTCGTGCGTTATCAACGCCTACGTGTATAAAATTCCCCGTGACATGGTCAGCGTGTACATTATTATCCGCGGCTGCTCTATATCCCAGCTCATAGATCCACGAGTGCACACACCACGCGATCGCCTCGTCTTGCGGCATCGGGCTTACGCACACGAGCACCGACACATGCAAGCCAACCAACAATAATCCTTTCCCAAGATAAACGAGGGGGTTCGTGCCTACCTGCTGACGCCGGCTGGTGGGGAATTTTCCAAAGTTTGGTCGAGCGCAACGTGAGCCGCCGATACTATTTAGCAACCTAAGTACCGCTCCGCTCGGCCGCAATTCTGATTCTGCACCTGAGGAACGAGTTTTTAGATCCGGGTTAATTGATCGCTGCGCGGCCTGCGCATGCAAAGTGTGAATGCGCAAGATAGCGCCCAAGCATTTTTACCGGGTCCATTATTCTCGCTCTTTTTATTATTACTTTGTTCGCGCTAATAAACGTGCGTTAACTCTACGATCCTGCCTCTCTCTACCTTCAATCACAGCTCGCGTCATTCTTGCGTTTCAGCAAATTTTTTCTTCTTATTTTTATGCCTCTTCTCCATTTATCATTCATTTTCGATCCATGCGGATTCGGCTCGAAATTTTTACCGCTACGATTGTGCGATCAAACTAGCGGATCTTACAGAATGCGATGTACCAATGTACATGCGATTGTTCCCCCACCTCCCCACTTTTTTTGTTTCTTTCCTGCTTTCTTCCTTGCTTTTTGTCAATGGATGTGCTTTTTCAGGCTCCTGCACCAGCAAGCGGTTACTTCTTTTATTCTTCCTTCACAAATTCGGGAGTGTGTTAGCGCGCCCGGCTCTGTCCACGTGTGCATGCGTTTCTGCGAGCATGCACTGAATGCGATACAGTTTTCGGTATTTTTTCTGCTTCCCTGCCGCACGGATAAATAATTCAGTGGCGAAATCCGATATATAGCTCTGATTTGTAGTGTGTGCATCAGGTTAAAATTGTTTTCATTCGGATAGTATTTAAAAGCTTTAGGTTGACTTGGTGAAAATCGAAAAGAGTTAGCGTTGATTTATTCATTATTCATTTCAGGTGTCTTAAAGCTTATAAAGATTGGATTATTTAAATTTATTTTTCGACAAAATAAAATAAAAGTTATTGTAATCTATCCACACCAGTTTCTTTACTATTATTTGTAATTGAACGACTTATCAGTAATCGTATTCTTTCGTTTTTATTTCCTCACCTTATCAAACATTTTAATTTTTCAACTTGAATTTTTTAATATATTTACTTTTAGCTTTTAGATAGTAAAAATAATATTTATAACAATAATTTAAATTTATCCTTATAACGCTAAGAATTAGAAATTCATTTATCTTATGAAGTATGTTGATAGCAACTATATTCGTAGTATATATTCGTTGTGTGAATATATGTTGCAAACAAGAACATTTTTTTGGTTAATTTTTAATTTTAGTTTGTCGGAAAAGA
This sequence comes from Platyscapa corneri, assembly GCA_018907185.1. Classification (NCBI taxonomy): domain Eukaryota; kingdom Metazoa; phylum Arthropoda; class Insecta; order Hymenoptera; family Agaonidae; genus Platyscapa; species Platyscapa corneri. The sequence continues at coordinate 4,541,602 of JACCHW010000011.1, read as the reverse complement.
CCGTGTAAAAACTAATAAATTATAAGTGAAACAAATTTTATTTCATGTTTTTCAATTTTTGTTATTATTAATAGAACAGTAAACAGATTATTAGAATTTATTATACAGATGACAATTTTAGATCTTAGAAATTATTATTTTACATATAAATTATTTAAAGTGAAATTATTGAATATGAAATAAATAGAGCTTTATAATAATAATATGAAACTTGATTAAAATCAAGGAAAACAGAGGCTCTTCAAATGTTTGAATATTAAATTGTGTTTGCCTATTAATAACGCGTGCAATATTATAATTTAAATTTGTAATGACAAGAGCTACGAAAAATTCACATTTAATATATTTTTATTTGCTTGATATGAATTTTTGGTATTATTTTCGTGGAAAGTGGTCTTATATCAACGAAAGCTAATTTCCAATAAACGAATGGCTACATGATTATAATAATTACAAAATTTTGGCTTCGTGTAGATCAATCATTGCAAAACCGCCGGACGACAAATAACTCTTTCCTCAATTAATTTGTCTTATAAGGATATGACGTCATTATCACATTGTTAACCTCCACGTCGCTGCAAAGAAAAATGAGAAAGCCATGCAATTATACGGAAAGAAAACAACAAATTAAAAGCAATTCGTACAAACACATACGAAAGCAGCGGCTCGGTATCGCCGTGATCGTCCTTACGTACTCTCTTTTTGTTTTCAATGTCAGCCGGCAGCAAAAGCAACAAGCCTTGCCGCTCATCAGCATTTACATGTACGTATTTGAAAGGAATGAAATAGTGTCGTGGGACACCTCATTGCCGCAAGTGCAAACAATGCCGAATCGAGGGGGAAGACTATAAGGCTTTTAATGCACTTTTGCGAATCACGCGATGTTTTCTCTCTCTCTTTCTCTCTCTCTTTTTCTTGTTTGTCCGCGAATTTTCGAGGACAGCGCTGGGCGTCCTTTTGCCAGGCTTATCGCCCCGAATGAACCTTTATATTACCGATCCCCTCGATGATGGCCCTTGAACAATTTCCAAAAGTGGCACTCACGAGATTTCCTTGTGTGCAACTGCCACTAAAGGCGCGGCTTAACTGTTGTACCATCTCGCGAATATTTATGCTGGCCAATGAGTTTGGTGAAACTCTTTAACTGGAGAATGTTCGGAAAATTATCGGGATGCACATCCTTTATGCTTTTATGCGCCAAGTGTATTTGCCACGTTTTTTGTTTACTTGCATTTTTATCGTAGCAAAAATTGTTACTAATTTTTATTTGGTTCTTGAGCTGGTTTTTACGAATAAACCAATTTATGCTCTACATTCTTTACAGAAAATCGACACGTTTTTTGACAATAAGCTGGTTGGAAGCTGAATAATTATATTATTATGATCATACGTAATTAGAAATTTCTTAGCTTCTGAAGTTATTTTATCATTATTTCATTAAAGTAAACTAAATTTTCCCACGAAAAGTAGACGCAAATCTATGAATCTCTCGTGAAGTTTGGAGCATCTTATTAAATTAAATTAAGCTTATTGATTAAAAAATATTTTACGATATCAAAATCTGGTACTTGCCAGCTTTACAAATCGATGTATAACATCTAACTGTACTCAATACTGCCCATTTAGCATACCTCATGACGAGTTTCAAGTATAACGGATGATAATTTTATGAGTCAGTTTGAACATTAGTTATAAGTAAATGTAGATATAGGACTTTGATGATGATGAAACCCATATAATGTTCCATCACGTAGTTTATGATCTGAGATATAATATAATATTCTATTTATAATTCTATCTCGTGTACCGATTCCTGTCGATTTTAACTCTAGTCTTGATAATAAATGCTTCATAATAATTGGAATATATTTTGATTAGATTGTTAATGAAATTTAGCAGTTTATTTTTGGCCAACTTTTTCAAAGTCTTTCAAAAATTTTATCAAAATAATATCCTTTTAGACTAGTAAAAAAGTAAAGTTTATTTGGATAAAGTAATCAAATTTTAGTTTTATTGGTATAAAAATTATAAAATTTTCTCAATGATCAAACTTCGAGCTTGGTCGTTAAAATTAAATGTCAAATTAAAATTAAAATTGCATTATATAAGTGAACTGAAATCTTAAATCATAATTACAAATTAATTCATGTAATAATTCTGTACGGAATGAAAACAGGAAAACATAGACATTTTCGACTTCGAAATTTCGGCTTTTACTTTTATTGATCATATAAAAATGCATTCATTAGAACTCTTAATGCCCGCTTATCATTTAAACTGACCACACAAAATTTCACGCATGATTTATACAAAAATTCATTTTTATGACGCGCAAGTACAATAAAATTGAAATTAAAAAAAATTAAAATATGATATTACGACGTCCTTAGTTTTGTACCATCTCGTAAATATTTTTCTTTAAATCTAGATTAATATAATTATGTGCTTAGTATAAAAGGACAATAATAAGCTGCTAGAAAAGTTAGTGATGATATTGACAAGTAATATTGAAATCACAAATTTTTTATTAAATTTACAGTCGTCAACTGTTGTAAATCAATTAGTAATCTATTTAATTTAATGAAAACATCAATAGTTCTTATACTAAATTCTCCATTCTATATTTTTCAAAGTGCTAAAAAACTTTTAATTATTGATCAAACTTAATTAGTAAAACAAATGAATAATATAAATCTATCGGTGTGAATAATTGCATTTTGAAATAATTTTTCAAATATCAAAAATTTATATAAAGAATATTTGATGTTGTTTGATTCCCCGTTCGTTTATTTAATTTCATGAATTTTAGTTCCTGTAATATTTTTCCGTAAGTTTAAACAAAAGTATATTATAAAACTTTACCAATAAAACTGAATTATCAATTAAAAGGCTTTCGATTTGTCGATAGTTGTTTCGAATGCAATTACTTTAGGCAAAACCGGTTCTTCATTTTTCAAAATTGAGTAATCTCAGTAATTATCGTCATACGTTTTTCTTTGTTCGAAAAAAATCTTATGAGTAATTATAAAATTGTTAAATTTAAAATTGCCTTTCATTCCCTATACTTTAAAGTTTGTTCAATCGATTGAAATTAAGAATTGAATCGGTAAGCGAAAAAGCAGTTCGATATAATCCTCAAACATTTCTGGTATTGTAAGGGAAAAATTATCATTTCGAGTTTATTACGCGATTACGATCTTTGTCGTCCTATCAACAAATCACACTTGATGTATTGATCGAGAGGGAGGAGAGACGCGGGGGGAGGGAAAAAATACTCGAGCAGAAGGAACGATAAATGACGAGCGAATTCAAGAAAAATTTTATCTCACAGCGCAAGCGGCTTCTGTTGGGATACGTACATGTACACCAACAAATGCAAGAGGCCGAGACTGTGTTGCAGCACAGAGTAAACCTGTTTATGTCTCTCATTCGTTTTTTCGGATTCTTTTTGCTTCTTGGTTCCTTTACTGTTTTACATTTATGAAGAAAAGAGAGGGAGAAAGAAAGAAAGCGAGAGATACAGGGGCATGAAAGAAAGAGAAGTAGAAGGAGGCAGAGAATAACTGCATACCGCACGCAGAATGAATCTTCCTTGTAATTTTCGGTGTAGGGAGAGAAAGATATTTGGTTAATTTAAAAAATTTTTTAGCGGAATACGTGTAATTTACTTTTCCAAGGAATTAAAGGTGCATTCTTTTTCCACGTTGGCAAAATTAACAATTTTAGACGGATAGGGGGATAATGAAAAATATTAACGATTAAACATTCTATTATAAAAGTATGAGACAAAAATTTATTCAGTTATTGTTTTATTATTTTTGTTTTATTTTAAGAGCGATAAGCTCTTCAAGGTATTTTTACGTATTCGTTTAATTTCCAATCGACCATTTTGCTTAAAAAATTTTGATCGTTTGGTAAATATGTAATATAAATATAAACGAATCGAAGGTATCTTTCTTTTATTATTTTGAAATATTCGAGTTGTACAAGTATTATAAAAAAGCAAGAAACAATTACTTTTACGAGTATAGCTGCATATAAGTAATGATATAAGAGCAACAGATAATTCTCAAAAAACACATTTTATGTATAACTGTAAGCAATATTATTTTATATTACGACTTGGAAAATAATAAGTACGAGTAATTTTTGTTCAAAAAGTATTCGTTTGATGTTACTTTTTAAATAACTCGATTCAAGGTTCATATAGAAAAGTAAAAAAATGTGTGAGTAAACTGTACGAATCGTGTTGTCAATTTTCTATTACGTTTAGTGATTACGGAGGCGTTTTTTGTTCGCTTTATCGTGTTGACTTGTAAAATACAGGTGTTCTCGAGGTCTTACATCTGCTTGCTTCCGTCGGATCGTGGCAAATATAAGCGGACACTTGCAAATATTTATCGCACGTTTTCACTATGTCACGAATTGTGTACATAAATTTAAAATATTTGTAGTTTCATTCGACTTGGCATTATTTTCTACTGAGCTCTCGGTGCGGGATTATGAGGAAACTTTGGATTTCGTTTCGTTACGCTATATTCAAACGTGTTTCAGACGATCGCAATGACTGAGCACACTTATATTCGTAACTTATTCAAATGTGTGTGGATGCTCGGCACATTTTTATTCTGTAAGATATCGACGCCGATCAAATGCCTCTAATTACTCGATACTTCTGCGTGGTATGAGTAAAGTTTATCATATGTTGCGATAATCAGTCGTATGCAAATTTCGAGTTTACTTTTAAATCGTATGATTTCAGATGATGTTTATATATCTTCAAAGTTTTCGTATGCCGTTGCTTCGTTATCTGTGAATGTTCCTGCTATATACGATATCAGTACACTTGAAATATATAGACGCGCAAATTACTTTTTTTCGTTACGTAAAACATATGTTTACCCTTTGTATTTATCTTAAAACGAGCGATTCTTTGAAGCTGAGCTCTATATACGAAAGTTGTTATTTTTCAGACTGTATACACAATGTATAGAGGGCTGTAAGCATTAATTCATTAAAACATTAAATTTAATTTCGTTGAGATATAACAGTTGAATGATAATGTAAGTTCGAAGTAGCAATATTTAAGTTTAATCGAGTATACCGAACTTGCCGTAAAACTTAAGTGTTTCGCTACTTTAATATTTCTAATTTTATAAAGAAAGAAATGAAATTCTTTAATAATTATCAGGTGATAAATGTAGTCATTAAGGCGAAGAGAAGTTTTAAAATTTTTTCATAAATCAATAACCGTCCGTATAATCTGCAAAAATTGATAAATTATCAAAGACAGATCAAAAACAATGTTTTCAAATATTTTATTAAAATTGTTTTAAAAACTAAAATTTTAAAAAGTTATAATGAATTTAATTATTTGCTTCACTTTACTTTCGAACAATTCGTTTACTTATAAATTCATTAGGCTTTAAAATTATATACAAACGTGTGTGCTTATAAAAAAAGTGTTTAACTCAGATAATTTTTTATTCACAGTAGACATTCAGAATTTCTGAACATATATTTTTGATTATCGTGTCCAAAATACTCAAAATCGTGATAACTTTAGCGAACGTTGGCTTTCACAAATTTAAAACAAAAAAAGATGTTTCTTTTTATGTGCTTCTAATTGAAGAATTTAAAATTTTGTAGGCAATTTTACGAAATTATCATCTGCGTTAAATCTCTTCAAATTGTGTACTGAGAAAAGAGATTATTTATACTGGGTATGGTTACTCAACTATTAAGTCACGAGAATTAAGATACAGTGGATCTAATATTTCTTTACAGTTAATAAATTATGTTGTAAATATAGCGTACGTCAAAGTTGCTTTCCATTTATTTTTAATATTTCTATATCAACTTCTGATATCGTCGCCGTTCAGTATGATTTAAAATAAAATTGTATTACAATAATTTACTGACAATAGAAAAGTAATTTTTTAATAATGCAATTAGTACTTAGCTATGCAGACGCTGTTTATATTATTTTGTATTGTATAAGAATGATAAAATTAGTTTTTTTTCTTCATATTTTTAACGCTACACTAACAAAAATGTGTTTTTGGTTCTGCGATCAAAAATTCATATAATAAATGTAATAGGATAAAATTTTGCTAAATAAGTTTAGCAAAATTAATATAAATTTGAAACATACAATTTAAAATATTAAAACTAGACTTCTAATACAAATTTATTTAAAAAAATTTAAAGTAAATACGAAAACTAAAATCAGAAAGAAATTGAGAAAAGTATCATTTGAACATAAAAAAAAATAATAAAAAAACGCAGTAATCTTTGGATTTTATTTACATAAGGTTATTAAATAAAATTCTTTGGATTGGATAACTTGAACAAGTAGTATTAGAAGATATACAACAATCCTTCATATTTTCTATATTTCAGAACATAATGTCAACATTAATAACTTTAGTATAGATTAATGTTTAGTACAAATCCAGAAAAGGAGCTTATAACATTAAATAAGTGTCAAAATCAGGAAAATATTTGATAAATTTTGAATACCATTATCTCATCACTAAATAGTCAAATCATAAGTACACACACCCAGCCATTCGAACGCCTATCTACTCATATGTTCGTACGCGTGCAAACGTAATATTTTTATGACCCGTATACTTGCGAATAAAAAAGCTAAATGTATAGATGTTATTAAAAATTTTTATTTCATTTATTGTCTCGAGGATAAAGTTGTGTTTTTAAAATTTTTAATGTAATATTCTTTAATATTAGATTAAGTACATGGTTAAATTAGAAATTATGTTACCGACAAAAATGTTCAAATATTGATTTAATATTATAAAAAAACCGTAATTTTTTGGTTTAAATATATAATATTTGCCTCTAAATGTTTATTTTTTACGATCCATTTTATACATATAACGTATTTTGTACATTAGGGGAAAACAGACTCTAATTAAATGTCGTTACTATAATTTAAAGCCCAGTGTAACAAATTTGCAGTTTATTATTAATATAGTTTGCCAGGTTTGATTGTCGTATAGATATATCATCCATTGGCAGATAATAAGTGTTTGTTGAAATATGTATAATTTTAAAAACATACTGTTGCATAAAGCACTGACAGAAAAGTTACCAATAGCTTTCACCGTATATGTCTCAATTACATACAATCTAAAATTAAATGAGTGTATAATTGATAATCATCAAACAGCGATTCCTTTGTAATTCAAAATCATTCAAAAATATTTGATCAAATCGTCGACCTTATCACAAAAGTTGAACTCGAATAATATCCTTATAAAACTTCCATCGAGTATTCGAAAATTAGGTAGATTTCAAGTTTAATCCAAATCTGCGTAAAAAATATTTCCCAAACAAAATCGGTTTGTGAAATATCCCAATAATTTCGATCATTCATCGCAATTCAATCATCATCCACGAGACAAGACCTTTTCAGGCTATAGTCGAGGTAACAAAAAAGATGAACGTCCGGCGAAACCCTTCAGTGGAAAAAGAAAGAAAGATAAGTCCAGTCGAGGATGCATAAAAAAGATTGCACGACTTACCTCGCCAAAAGTACGCGAAGGGGGTTCTCTGTCTTGCCATTACGGGACGTTATACGAGGCAAGAGAGACCGAGGAAGGGGTACCCGAGACTGTGCGCGCGAGAGCACGTGTGTTAATCTGGGTCAAGGACCTCAGGGACCTTCTCATGAGGGAGAGAGTTTGCTCTCTCGCTTGCTCTTGTTCGGTTTTTCTCTCCAGCCAAGTTGCACTTCTCCATAGCCTTTTCAAAACCGCTCTGGTTCGCTCCCTTTTTTCTCTGCCGAAGCTCAATTTTTTAAACCCCAGGACGTCCTAGGCTTTTTTACTCTGTTCCCAGTGGCATCCGGATGATGCGCGAAACTCGATGGTGCACTTGTTTCCATCGACTTCTGGAGAATACGTTTCATGAATCTTCGACGGAGGCTCCAGGATGAGAACTGTTTTTACTCGAGTCTTTACTTTTCTTTTGGGCGTATAATCGATTACGTCACACACGTTTTGCGCTGATTCCAAACCCTTTCCTAGTTGTAGATCTCGAACATTCCAGCGTGCTGTTCGGAAACCCCGTAAACTGATGTCATTTTCACCCTGAGCTCTATTTATCACATGCTGTGAACGATATTTAATGATCATTTTAATAATCCTAATTAAGAGTGGCTATCTAAATAAGATGCAAAATTAAATTCAAGATAATAATATTGTATTTTAAATATGTTTGCGATCTGTTCTGAAACATATGTTTAAATTCTGTTATTATTGTACATTTTTTATGCTTATAAGGTCGACAAAGTATTTCTATAAAAAATTGCCACTGCCATTGCCTTACAGATGCTGTAGTCAAATGCATGAATTTATTGTGACGTGTTATTCTAACTGGCTGAATGAAATTGATGTTGTGCAGTGACAAAAGATTTTATCAGTTGGTTCAATACTAACAACATTGTCAAGTGTATTCAATTTTACTGTATCAATTGTTGATAAGATAATAAAGCAATAATGAAATAAAACACGTGAAAAATAAAAGAATCTAAAGTAGAATGCTTTAAAACTTTACTTTGATTAATTAAGGTCGAAACTGAAGTCTGAAAAATACTTCTGTTTTTACAACGGGTACTGTTCCGTTTAAGCTACTGATGATTTTGCAAATTTCTTTTTGACTTATTTGCATATTGTGGTCGACATGATGAGTAGAATTAGATATCATCACATCACCACACGATCAAATGTCATACATGACATATATATTTAATGAAATCATCCACCGAACATTAATTTGGCACTTCAAACAAATACGAACCTTTTTTGCATTCTTACAACCACATGTCTGAATGTAAACTAAAAAAAAATACTAACAAAATGATTATTTTTAAAAATTCAACTTCAAATTAATAATAACCTGCATCTTAAAAGGAATTTAAATGTAATACAACATACTTAAATAAAAAGAAATACTTCTGACTAATGAATTAATATAATTAAAACAGATATAAACATTGTACAAAAAATGTAATATATAAAAGTACCGAAAATAAGTATTTTATCAAAAAATTTTTGTGTAAATTGTACTTGCGTCGGGAAATAATAAATTTATGTATTAACCTAAGCTTCCAAGCAATATTTTCGAATATGTTTTATTTGTTTTTGTTCATAATTCGTTTAATTTAATTCTATTGAATATAACTAATGAAATTGAATTATTATTCGCATATAGAAAAATTAATTTAATAATAAGTAAAATCTGACCCGTAAGTGTCAATATAATAAATCGAGATAAGGTAGTTAATTCATTATTTCATGATATCTATTTCAATTTATTCTAAGATAAAATTTCTTAAATTCTAGCTGTAAGGCATGTATCTCTTTAAATTTATTAGTTTTGTTTGTTATAAAATATTATAAAGTTTAATTATTTATTATTTAGAAAATAATCACATAATTAACTATGCCTAAAACGAAAAAATCTTGATAGTATTTATAATATTTCGAAGTATATAAAATACGTACGTTAATTATTATCACCTGATGAATAAATTGTAGCTATGTGGAAATATAAGAGAATTACTTTTATTTACGAAAAAAATTGGCAACAATTATCTGTAATTATGATGAGGAAATTAAAAATTTTCGAAACGTAGAAAAATATTATTTTTCTTAACAAAAACAAAAAAATACGGAAATACTATCAATGATTAATTTTTCTTTTAATTACGCTTGTATTTATTAAAATATATCAAAATAAATAACTTGAAAGCAATACATATAATTATTTATTATTAAAATTGAAATGATTAGATCCTTCAAGCCTTATTATCAATAATACTACCTTTCGCGGTAATGTGTTTGTATATACACATCTCAAATTCATTCTGCTACTAATTCTACATTATTATTAAATATAAATGCGTATAGTCTTATGCATTTATACAGATATGTTCGGAAAAATAACACAAAAGTCATAATTTTTATCGTGCCAACAAAATTAATTGACATTCAGTGAGGTAACGTACCATTTAACTCCGTGATGTATAATAATCGTCTTAGATATGATTGCAAGTTAATTCTTAGAATTTTCTAATAAACAATTACTACCTGTTTTTAAATTCTTAAATATTATTGCGTGTTTTTTATTATTTAAGAAAACTTATCATTAAGGTTATAAATAAATTACTATTACTATTATAAATTTTTTCATGATTAAAAACAGTACAAAATTATTGAAGTAATTAAGTGTTATAAATATTATTTAAGAAATACATATATATGGATATATTAATATTCATCCCTTTCAAAATTATAAAAACAATAATTGAATCAAAATTTTATAAATTTTTGTTTAATGCATTGGAATATTATTAATTATCAATCCAATAGAAATTATTTGTAGTTATAATAACGTACTATTTTGGAAGGTGAGTTTGTTTTCGAAAGAATAATTTTAAACAGAATAATTTTGCATATTTTATACAGTTTTAAAGTAAGTTATTTGTCATCTTCGTGAATTTTTATTTTATTTAAAATAAAAATTCAGAAGATTCACCAGAGAGGATTACAAAGGACATTAAAATTTTTTGAAGTAATTTTTTTGGGCTTGACAGGCCAATAGTTCAATAAATTGTAGTGAAAGTAAAAAATTTTTTATTCAATACTATATTTCCCTTTGAACAAAAATTACTGCTCTCCAGTATTATTTGTCTTGTCATTATTTGTATCGTATTCGAATACATTTTCTTACATAAGTAAGACACACTGATAATCACGTGTATTGTTATCACCATCTGGATTTTAAAAAAATTGAATACAATTTTTAAACGGAATAACATAAATTCAGTGTTAATTTGAAATTTATGCGAGACACGAATGCGTCGAAAGTGACTCGTTTTCATGTTAAATATTGTGAGACAAATTCATCTTTACGATGCCACAAAAAATATGTATACGTCAGGATTTCTGAAGTCTGAATAAATACCATTATCATTATCTTTTCTTATTTCTTGTTTACGAATGTAAATGGTATGAACTGAAACGTAGCGAGCTCAACTCGTTTCAATAAAACTCGTAAGTGACATACAATAGGACATGAAGAAACACCCAAAAAGCGAAGATATGTAATTGATCAGATTATGCTCGCCAAACTGAATTCTTACTTTGTACAAATGTCAGGTGTACGATTATATATTGCGGCAGAATTTGATTTATTTCATTTAAGCAATCTCTTATTTCGGAAATTCATTTTACTCTGTTTTTTCTGAACTAGAACATGATCGAATAAATCGAAAACTGGCTTCTCCTAAAATTAATGCGCGGAATTCCTGTTGGCAGGATAAAAGAAGAGCATTAAAGATTTATTTTGATGTTTCTCATCCAAATATCTCTATGCATTATTATCAAACATAAAAATTGTAAGTTTTTTCTGTCAATTCTCATCGCTAATGCGATTGCTGTATTATGCAATAAATATGTTAGTATTTACAGATTCGTTCAAAAAATTGACAGAACCGCCTAAAGCGAACGTGCCAAAATACTATTTTAATGTTAGTTTATAACTATTGGTTAATTATAATATTTCTCCTTAATTTATTGGTTTCGGCGGCTATTATGTAAATAAAAATGTTTTTATAAATCAAAGTACCGTTAATCGATACTTATTGAAGAAGGGTCTCATAATATAATGAAACTAATAGATTGTTTGGTCGAGTGACCAGTTTTCATCTCGGAGGTTCCAGGCACATTCATTTTTTCTAATATTACACTATATTACTTATAATATGCTGCTAATCTTATATCTTAGATCACCAATAGTGTAGTACAGTAGAAGCTTAATGCGTACCGTAAATTGATTGTGTTTTTAAATCTATTGTATATAATTTTAGTGTTCTGGAATAAGCTCATAATAAAAAATTATTTATGCACGTTTGTTTAATTTTTAACCATTTATTATTTCTTAATGTCTTTTTCTTATATGCGTTATAAAAATTAAAAAAATTTTCTTTATTTTTTTACGTAATTCTTTATATACTTTGTACTTTCCCTGTCTAATGACGATACAAAGTTCCAATCTTTCATAATATCAATTATCCGTACATTTAAACAAATTTTAATAAAAAGAAACAAGAAATGTTAGCTTAAGTTAAATTGAAAGTGATAAGTCGATGATTTCGATGCCCCTAACCAATGTATAAAAAAGACTCAAAACAACGTCACTTATATTTAAACAACTGTTTGAATAAAACAGAAACACATCGCCCACAAAAAAGAGCCAGCATATTAATTTTAGAAATCAACTAGAATGAAAAATTTTAAGGTATTCAAAAAGTATTTTAAAATTTATGAATAATACTAGAAATTTTGCCAAAGATATAATTTAAAAATTAGGAAAGTTAGAATTCTCAGTTAAAGGAATCAGCTTAGTAAATTGAATATATTTTAATCGTGCTCTATTGCAGCACTTTGAAGTAATTCAGATTTCCAAAATAACCTGTTTAATGAATATTTACTATATTTTATTAACTTGTTTTATGAATTACATTAATTAAGGTTTTCCAATTAATTAAGCATTTCAATCAATCTTATATTAAAATATTTATCTCAAAAATGTTATTTCTGTAAATGATTTTCACGATCAGTTTTTATATCAATTTATTGCTATAACATTATTTCATTATTGCACAAAGATTTAACAAATCAATTGTATTAGAAGAGATTGATTATTATAATAGCATCCATAATCCATTAAATATTTTAAAATATTGAAAGTTGTATGACCGAGTTAAACTTTAAAAAAATTCTTGTTATTATTTGGTATCAGACATCGTTAAACTTCGTAAATGATGAATACATGTTTTTTATTAAATTATTTTACATTTAATTAGAAATAAATTGTTTAAATCTGTTGAATTTAAAATCAACAAAAATTAAATTGCTAGGATAAAAATTTTAAAAACAATAGCTAATATCTTTATAAATCATTCCGAAATCCAATCAAGTTAATATTAAAAAGTAGTTAATGCATCTGTTCGTTATGGCTTCATCTACTTCTATCTCATCTATAATTGAACGCCGTATCTTATGATACAAATAATTTATTAATTAAAATATTGCCGACGATATTAATAATATCTTTCAATTCTTATAATATAAATAATTCTTAGAAATAGATAATTCTATTATAATATCTTTGAAGAACTATTTTTTGTTATTAGTTTAAATATTCTTTGAAATAAATTTCAACTTTTGTCAGTAAATATTTTTATTTACGTGGATATGCGATTTAGGAAATTAGAAAATAAATAACTTTCTCAAAAAACTTCACTTACGTCTATGTCAGTCATGTTCTGGTCATAAATTCTAAGAATAAAACCGAAATTTGGCATCAAACTTAGAAGAACTTTATTAAGCGTTTAATAAAACTTATAATTCTTAATACTGTAAAACAAATAAGTATTGCGAATATTTTTGCGTATATTCATACCAGGATCCAATCAGGTGAAAGAAACTCGTAGAGCGAAACTGAGACCTCGCATCGTTTTATATTTAGTTTCTATTTCGTTTAGTCGTCCAAGACGAGAGAGGCAGCGAGGGAGAAGGAGAGCTTTTTGGAAGGGGGGATTAAGAGAGAAAGAGAGAGGCTATCAGAGAACTTGGCAAAGATCCCATATCCACCAGCCAGTCACGTGCGCGTACTCGCACGTGTGCGTATACATTGGCGCATGTTGTCGGGGATCTGCGATCTTTTCTCTTTCTCCTTTTTCTTTCATATTCCACCTTTACGTCTCACTTTTTCTAGCACTTTCCTTCTCAACTGTATACAGTAACCTTAGCAATCTTATCATGCAGTGTTTTCTTTTGTTACACCAATTTTTTCACCTACATTTTTTACTATATTTCAGACTTTCCGCAGACTACAATAAGAATGTAGGTAGGATTTCGCGAAGCACTAATTGTAAATCTATATTATTAAACTTAATGAATTCAATTAATACGTGAATTATGATAAAACTAGATGATTAATTTGACTACTACGTTGACGACGCTTGCACCTGGTACGAAATTTAATAAACTTTTATAATCTGTGTATCATGTCTTAAGCTTTCAATTAGAAGACATAAGTACGTAGAATAGATGGTTTGACCGGTTGTTGTTAGTCAGTATTATCACTCTCTTTAAAGATTTCAATTCTTTCAAATTATCCGAGCTCTGGTATGCATTGGCTTTTTTATTATTCAGTATCAAAGACGTGAACTAAAATTAAAATCTCTCAGGCTAAGGTTGAAAATGTAGCTTCAACAATTATCTACTCATCTACCGCTGGCAGCTAATGATAAACGCTAGATAAAAAATTTCATAAATTACTAGATACAAAAGTAAGCCTTTTTTGAAATTCTAATGCATCATCCAAATGCATTAGAGTGTAACGTATTAGAATGCGAAGGATATCCGAGTCGAACAATTGAGCTTGGAAAACAAAGAGGCGTGATTGACTGGCCTACATAAATCATATCTTCCATGCTCGTTAATTGTTCGGTCGTCTTCGCTTTGATAATTTTCATCATAACCGTTGAGATGTCTAATTCTTCGGCGTCCCTGCGTCTATGCACGTATCCAGTGCGTCGAGAGCCGCGGCTGCGCTCTGAAAAGAGAATGCCAGAGCAGGGCGTGGTGGTTGTGTCGAGGTAGCGCAGTAGACCTGTGGTCAACTCTCCTCGGCAAGGCCGTTCGTGTTCTGCTTTTGGAAAAGCCCCAAGTCTATTGGGAAGGAGAGAGAGACGGCAATGCGTGGCTTGTTTATCTATCTGTGAGCGCGTCGTAGTGGTCGTCGGACCGATTAGAATGCCGATACCGGCGGGCGAGATACTTTTCTCTCGATCGGTTTCTCTCTCTCTCTCTCTCTCTCTCTCTTCTCCTCCTTTCTTTCTATCTCGGTCTTTCGCTTGGCCGGCGCCTTCTTTTTTCCCTCCTCTTTCAACCATTCGAGCGGTCTTTTTTCTTCCTTGGTCGCCGCGCGAAAGAATCGCGCGGCTACGATGTGCCCGTTGAGAAATCGCGAGCCCGACTTTGGCTCTCGGTGTGATCGATTGACTGCGCCAGTAGGCACTTGAGGTTTTGTTTCTAAATTCTCGTCCAGTGACTTGTTTTATCGACGCTTTTTCTTTGTTTTTCCTCGTTTTTTTCTTAGTCTTCTGTAATTGTACTCCATGCTTGTATACAACCTATCTGCTCAGAATTGGCACAGTAATAAAATTTTTTTTCAAAATTATTAACTAGTCAACTTCTACTCGTAAAATACCGAAATTTTATATAGAAATTTAAATTAATGAAAGAAGTTTTTAATTTTTTATAATTTATTATTATTTTCATTCAAAAGACGCTTTGAATAGATTCCGCCATATATTGTAAGAACTTTTTACATAGAGTTAAATTTTTTTCAGTATGAAAAAGTTATAAAATGTATGCTGTATTTGTTTTAGAAATTTATAAAGAATAGCGAGTTTGGTAATAACTATTATTCAAAGAATTAAATTGATAATAATTTAAAAGTTTTTAAATCTTAAAATAGAATAAATGTTAATAATAATTACTTTGAACATATTTAACAGGTTGAAAAATTTTTAATTAAATATACGATTTGATTTTTAATTTCACAGTTCTTTTTTAAATCTTTCGATAATTTTGATAAAAATTATATACATATATTGCTTTTTAAAATAATATAAAATCATCGTATATACACGTTGATATATACATATATACATGTTAATTGTCCTTTTAATATCATTACATTTGCCATTATAGCTTTGCGTATAAATGGACATTAATTTAATTACTTTTTTCAAGTAAATAGATTAAAATCTATGTAATATTACTAATAATATTTAGAATATTTAAAATCTTACTTTATACATAATTTATGATTTGTTTTTTTAATATAATTACTCAAAATTTGCAATCAATTTACTTTATGATACATGATAAATTAAATTTTAACATCCAAACGTTTTAGCCTTTGGTATTAAAAAATACGTGCTTTTATCAGTAGAAAATAAGTCATTTTTCATTAATATTTCGTGAACACGAAAAATTAAATTATATTATGTTTTTTATATATTTCAGCAGTGAGTACCTTGTTAATCTTCGCTTCACACAAGTTATTTCTTGGTTGATATCTATTCTCGCTCTCTCTCTCTCTCTCTCTCTCTCTCCTACCCTCTCTGTTCTTATTATATTGAAATGGATTTTATAGCTTTCATTTTTAATTATATTTTTTGTGCTATCTTAGTCCTGAACCAGATTTTTAAAGTACATATCCCATACATAATTTATTATAATGTAAACATAATAAACTTAATGTCTGTTGAAAAAATTAATATAAATTAATTATTTTTATTTTTTACAATGCTTATAAGTATGGGCAGTTTACTTAACTAAAATAATACGAAAACATTCTTAAATATTAAATAAGTTCCTTAAATAAATAAAAACTTTCTTTTCTTGCGTTAAAATAGAACTTTTCAAGTTTCAAGAGGATCGATCAATTTGCTTGATGAAGCATCGTTTCAAATCTCATTTAAGGACCCGATGAAATCATCTGTACAAGAGTTGTCTCGGTCCTCGTATAAAACACTATTTGTGCTATACAAATGATTAGAATAAACAGCAAAACATTTCACTTGGAGTTTTAAAAAATAGATGTCATTTAAGATATTCAGAGCAAACATTAGAGTTCTTCCTGGAATCTAACAACGGAATCCAGTGATAATCGAGGAGAAAATAAATCACAGAGTTAAACAAACTTACTCGTCACATTTTCTCAAGTACGGCACGTTCTATTGGAACAAGGAGCTTGTTAAATCGGTGATTTTTTCGATCGGAAGTGTTATAGCAAGAAACTCAGCTAGATAGCAGGATACGCAATCATAGTCTAAAAATTATATTCGTTGACAAGCGCTCGAATGTAGGCGCGTGCATTTTAAGCCCTCGCGTGCGCTAGTAGGTGAGTCTGAAAAATCCTAAAGGATATGCGCGTAAAAGAGAGCCACTGACACACCCTGTTTCTGTATTTACGCCATTCGCAGCACTTGGATGAACAAAAAATATAAGAGGAAAATAAGGTCCGTTGCCGTTGCTGCGCACGACGTGCGCACAGCGTGTCTTCGCTAATCGGCAGCTCCGGCTGACGTTGCCGAGAGCTGCTTTTTCTGCTTTTTCTGCCTTTTCAGTAAATTAAGTTTGAGTTTTGAGCTGCCCGGAAGTCTTGAAAGACTTTTTAGAAATTTAGATTCTTATATATCTTTCTTACTTGCTGTGAATTATTTAAATTGTCTATGATTTTTTCCATCTTTTTGCTTCGGGTAGCAAGTTATTAAAATGTTTTTAGGATATTCTTTCCGGTTCAGCTCAGCTTGGATAGGAGTACCTGGTAAATAATTATATCCCTCTATAAATATTTTATACTTTTAATTATGTTCATTCGGACTATAAAGTTGTTTTTTAAGAGATGACGAATAATTGCTTTTGGAACAAATATAGTATATTCAAACGTTCACGAAAAGGGTATGTAGAAAAATGTTCAGTTAAATCAAACCCGATAATTCATTAGCATTATTTATTTAGATGACGAATGATTGGAATTAAAATTCATTTACCATGTCGTTTACGTACAATTAGAATATTTAATAATCAAGGATAATCATTCTTTGATAACAAATTAATATATTTCTGAAAGTATCGATCGGCCTTATTGATACAAAATTATATACGTACATGTTACCAGATTAGATATTCATAAAAACTTTTAATTAAAAAATTATTCCATTAAATATCACGTAAATTTTAATTAAGTGACTTTTTCAACCGTTATAATCAAGATTAGTATATTAGATGAAAAATACTGTTCGTATATAATTTCTATTTTCGCAACACTTTTTTACAGTTATTTTTCTATAAAATAATTTCACAGATGCTAAAATTTTTATGACAAAAACGTACATTTTTTAATGTATATTCTGCATATTCTTCGTACTCTTATATGTTGTACAAAGTTAAACATATAATTAATTTAAAACTTTAATTTCCGTTTTAAGTTTATAACTTCAAGCGTAGAAGTCATTTAAATTGAAAGAAAAGTAATGAAATTATTCAAAATCAATAATCAATAATGTTCACTCTGCGTAAACAATTAGCTGTTATTTAGATCAATCAATTATCTTACTTTTAAGATTTTTTTACTTTTATGCAGGAGATCCAAATGCAATACAGCTAACCAATTTCAATAGACGTATTTTTGAAATATTTGATTATAAAAAGCTGTGCACGTATTACTATAAAAATTAAAATCATCATATTTTAATATGATTATTTTAATTTTTTTAAACGACATGCTAATTTTGTGATAATTAAATACATTTTATATTATAAAGATTAAAACTTTTTAATTTAAAAACTGTTTTATAAAAAATATGTAATACTTTTGTATATATTATTAACAGAACAAATAAAAAACTTTAATGTATTTCATATTATTGTACTTTTTTGTACATAATTTATTAAAAATTAGCAGAAAAAATGATCCGCACGCACGCGCGCACACATACACACATATGTATATATATATATATATGCATGAAATAAAATTTTTCTGAAACTGTCACGAAATTCTATTAATATCATATATAACTAAATTCTAAATATCTTAAACAAAACAGTTAATTTTTTAAATATTAAACAAAACCCGCATTAAATATAAATTTATATAAACAGAAAAATAATCAAACATATTAATAAACATATTTTAAAGTTTAAATATTAAGTAAGCAGTAGATTTTTATTATTTAATCTATCAAACTAACACTTTTTATTAAAAAAAACTCTGATATAGTTCAATTATAATTTATTCAATTATAATTTAGTAAAAAATTCTTTTAACATTCTATCATTGATAGACGCTGTTCTCTTAAATTAAATTTAATTTCCGTGTCGTAACTTCATTCCTTTACAGCGAGTGTTAAATACGTAATTACATACGGGCGACGCTTTAAAGGTAGATTTTTTATTGTACATGAATAAAATAGATAACGTGCTGCCGTGAAATATTATGCATATTTAATCATTAATTAGAAATAAAAATCTTAAAAAGCGCGTAAAAGTAATTTTACGTACAATTCGGATAGATTTAAATCAAAGAAAATTTTCGTTCTCAATAAAATAAGTATTTTAAAAACTTTTGTGGATGAATATTAATATTAATAGTAGAAATAGTTGGTTTTCCAATAATTATTCATTTTTTATTACAAAAATTAAAAAACTTTAATTCTTTCTTGCACGATTTAAAATCATATTTGATATAATATTATGCAGTTTGCCCTGCGTGAGAGAAACTTTTAACTAATTTTTCAATTAAAAAATTCTCTATCATAAAATAATCTTAAAATCTTTAAATAGACTTAATCAACTATAAAACTACTATATATTATTAAAACTTTATGGTTAGCTTGGAAATTGTTACTGATTTACTGGGATTTACTTAAAATGAACAAGATAGATATTGAGTTCAACATCAATTGATATTTAAAGATATTACTTTGTATATTCAATTAATCAATATTTTTTATGATAAATTATTCAGCTTGGTTTAAATCTCTATTAGTAGACCATGTAATCATAATTAATTTCATAACGTAAAGTGAAACACACATTCATTGTGTTCTATCATTTGCATCTAGGATTGTAGGTAACGCTAAATAATTTTACCCAATTGATAGGACTTATCAATATTCAGAATTACACTGCATTATGCAATTATTTGACGTTTAAAAGAAACCAAAAAGAAATTTCATAGGAACACTTAATATAAATATATTTCTAGATGCACGAGGGCATTCAAGTAAACACATGTACTTAAGACATACTGACAACATTTTGAT
Organism: Platyscapa corneri; assembly: GCA_018907185.1. NCBI lineage: Eukaryota > Metazoa > Arthropoda > Insecta > Hymenoptera > Agaonidae > Platyscapa > Platyscapa corneri. The sequence continues at coordinate 4,521,660 of JACCHW010000011.1, read as the reverse complement.
ATTTATCTAGTAAAGTAGTTTCAAACGAGTTCCTTATGTTTTAGAATTATATAGAGTTTAATTATTTAACTAACCGTAATACATCTATACTTACTTGCTGTCGACGGACTAACTTTTAACTCTTAAAACTTATTTATAGCGCAATATCTTAAAGCTAAGTCACAGGTAATGTTACATATGAAATGGAAAAGAAAAAGAAAAAAGCGTCCAACGTGCCTATTACTCAGGGCAAACTGTAACCTATCGCGACTAAGCGGTATGCTCCCGTTCGCGTCCAGATGACGTCAATTAAAAGTGCACGACAATAAATCCCAATTAATCGATAAACGGCCATAAAGGAAATATCGGCAACAGAGCCAACTTTCTTCATCGGAGAATCAATGAAAAGCTACCTGGTGTGTATTTTCCTGTCGTTGACTAACGCCGTGTAGAGGTTATCAACCATGCGATTAAAAGTGTCCGTGGGGTTACGGCGTACTCGACCGTCCCACGGAACGTTGCTGGCCCAAAAACGCCGGTCACTGACCCCCGCCGATTTCGCCGCGCGCATGCGCGCACAGGTGTGCAACACCTCACGCTCTCTCAAACATAGTAATTCCAGTGTGGTCCGGCAGCTTTTATCATTTTTATCGCTCGCTTTAGATGATGAAACACGGATTTCACCTTTTTTTGGTCACTGCACGAGGATCTACATGTGTGAAATGTATTTTTTCCAATTACAAGACATCGAATTCTGCAAAAACTTGTTGTCTTCTCCCTTGTTGCCAATGGTCAATTATAATACCGCGAAGAGCAAGGTTGAAAAGAAACTCGAGAACTGGCTGAAGGATCGCACGAATTGAACTTCGTCGCTTCGATGCTCTTCTCTCTCTCTCTCTCTCTCTCCCTCTTTCTCATCTTTTATCATTATTTTTTCTCTGTCACTTTTCTCCTTCAACTGCGTTGGTATTATTGTAAATTAAAAACTTTTAGGCACAATTATATTGATATTCGACAGATTTTACTCGTAAAAGAAAATGCATATTTTCCTTGAGATAATTAATGTGTATTTTAAGCAATAACAAAAACCGTATCGTTTTATTTTATTTTACTTTTTCATAAATATTATATTTCGAATATGCATTTTCAATTGTCTTATGTAATTTTAAATATTAAATTGGATCAATTGATAATTCATGGGAAATTTTCTTTTATCATTCAAAAGTATATATTTACTTGTCAATGTGACACGAAGTGCAGATATTATGTGTCTTAACAAAATGATTAAAAATAATTTTAATAGAGAGAGATATTTAAATATAATTTTTATAAAATCTCACTCTAAGAATTTGCTTACAAATTTTGTAATAAACTTAAAAGTTTCAACATGATAATGAATATACTATAGTATGTTATTAAGTATGAAGCGATCTGGGCTTCCAATATTTCATACTAATTTTTTTTTAGTTATTAATTTCTTTTTTTTAGCTTCAAAGTTCATCTGTCAGAAATATGAAAGACTTTTTCAATATTAATAATATATTATTCATATTTCTTACACGTTTAATATTATTATTACTTTATATTATTTAGAACTTTATTAGTAATTATATAAATTATAATGTGTGGACATATTTTAAAAAGAGAATTTCTAAAGTTAATTAAAGCATTATGAACACCGTTATTTTATTTGAAATTTTATTCAAGCTAAAGAATTAAAATTAAAATATATTATCACATTATTAGTTATCTCAAGAAATTTTTTGACGAAGTCTTATTATGTCACACTTTTGGAGAATTTTTATTACTGTAATTAGTGTATTATTATTAATATGATAAGTAAATATTGTATTGTCTATCTAATATATAATGATTATAATTTGTTGGATTTCTATAGAACTTTCTTTACTAGCTATTATAAGATTCTTTATATCTATATAAAATTTCGTTGAAAAAGTACTATTCGAATTCTCAATGGAATCAAATTTAAACTACCTATGATTAAAAGATTTTAAAATCTTATAAGTGATAATATATATTAAATATCTATATAATTATGATACCTAATATTTTATAATAAATACTTTTACTTTAAGTATTCTCTTTCATTTTTAAATTATACAATAAATCTTATTATATTTACATTCTTCAGAGCACTATATTATAATTTTTAAAATATAAATCCAAATAATATAATGAATTCTATAATATCCTCTTATAAATATATAATTAACAATTTTATGAAATAATATTTTGTATTTATTACCTTGATTTACTCATTAGTATAATATATATTATTAACTATAAAAAAAAATTAATATATTTCGGACAAAATTATAAAATAAAATTTAAATAAATATTTGAATTTATAAAAATCTGTATTGTTCCTAATTTCTATATTAACTGAGAATTAAATTTTTTTAATTTAGTATAATACACGCTTAGAAAATTTAAAATAAAAATTTACAAGAAAATGTTATTAAACTGTTCTACTTTATATTCAAATATATTGTATATTAAAATAAAATTATTAAACATTTTAATCATTTTAATATAAGTTTAAATCAAATTAAATAGAAATTCAAGAATCAGCTGCTACCTTAACTAATTACTAATATAGCCAATTGACACAAAAAATAAAAATTAAACTTTAATTTACAATACGTATTTAATATACGTCTTTAATAAAATAAATAAATAAGTTTTTGTTAGTGCTCAAAAGATTATAGTAACTTATTGACTTAATAATATATAGACTTAATAATATAACTTACATAAAAATATAAATATGTAAATAAAATATAAAATTTTATTTTTAAATAATTGTTAATATTTGAATCATTAATACGTATGATTTCAGAAAAATAAAATAAAATTTGAAATTAAACAATGTCGAATAAAAAATTGAAAACTGGAAATAAATTCTTTGGAAACTATTAAATTTTCTCCGAATTTATAATTCATTTATTAATATGTCTGAAGAAATATTGTATAAAACGAAATAACTTCTGAGATATTTGAATGTAAAATATTGAATTGCGATAAACAAGTTTAGATAAATAACGGACACTGAGATCAAGTGAATAAATTAGAATCACTAATTTTTCTTCTTACTTTTGTTGAGTATCAAAATAAAATAATCTTCTACTCAAAGAATTTTTAGATCATAGTCATAGCTTATAATTAATTAATAAACTAATATATATTTAAATTTTAAAAAGAATCGATTTTAACATAGTACATAAATATATGTATCTAATTACTCTATTTTTAATTTTTCATATATAATTCCATCTAAATAAATAATATATATTTATATATAATCAATGTCATTAATAAAAACTAAAAATTTTAAAATTACTAGATAAAATATATAAGTATGATGTTTATTACAAATCACAAATTTTGTCATTTACGAACATACATCGATAAATACATGCTTATTAAATAAAAGAAGAAAGTCTTAAACTGTACGTAATTTTTGTTATTTCAGATGGTTGTAAGCTGTTAAATGAAATAAAATTATTAGCAGCTCATGTATTACGTAATTTTTAATTTGAACAACTTGAAAACAAATTTTTAAGCAATTAAGTAAAAATTTCTAAATTCTAATTTCAATTTTAATTAATACAAAGAAATCTGACATTGTGAAATGTTGACATTTCAATGAAAACTTATATAAATATGAAAACTTATATTTTATTAATATTACAAAAGACTGCAAATGACGAAGTAATAAACTATCGAATATGAGTATAATATAGTATAATATTCTTTAAATATTTACTTGTGTATCGTACTTCTTAAAGTTTTGAAAATTCCAGAAAACCATTTTCAAACACATTATTTTATTATAATACTTAAGCATAATAATTTGAACGTTTATAGTTAATTTTTTCTACATTAGATTTTATCACAAAATTTGTATCGTTTTTTCATATAACTTTTCATTAAATACCGTGTGAATTCAGTAGTTTCTTTGGTAATAAAGTTTCTTTTAAATCAAATGAAAATAAAAATATTTTTAAAATATATAATAAGCTGTCAGAGTATGTATTTGTAGCTCGACACTTCCAATTGTCCAAAAAAGAAATATGATTCTCTGTATTTACTAAACGATCAATGCCTTATTCTGGCGAATGTAATAAGAATTTTTAATCTTGAGGTGAAATAAAAGAATTAATTCATTGACAGCATATTAAAATATTTGAATTATTGATTTAAAGCTCACGCAAACCCGATTTTCGATAATTTCTGTATAATTACTTCGAGGCGAATACGTATTTTTCTTATTGTCCGCGATGTCCGCATTATTTTTATTCCATCTCTCTTCATGGAGACAGCAACGAAATTACGAAGAGACAGCGACAGTTTCAGAAGCGAAGGACGGATCTTTTGAGTTTCGGCCCTCGTAAATAGTACGAATCGGTTTTTCGAAGTCGCCACACCGGGCCAAACCACTTCTGACCTCGTGAAAACGCCAACGACACATTGCAAAGCTATGCATGGGTCGAAGAAAAGAAATAACGAGTATTTTGCGTGCATGTGTATGGTTGTGGTGTGTGCGTGTTTGTGTGTGTGCGTGGAATAAGACGGGGAAGCAAAGGAGTGAGAGTAAAAAAAGTGAAGAGTAAACAAAGAGACATCGAGGACTTCTTCCAGACTACTGTAAGAGATTTCGCGACTTTCAAACTTGAAACACAGTAGAAAGTGATGAAAACATGAGTCCTTCAGGGCTTTTATAGTTGCTCATAGTAAATTTGAATAAGAAGATTTATAAATTTGTAAAGAAATAAGATAATAAAAATAAAACAATAGAAACGTCAGATATTTTTTCATTTTTATGTATTATTATTTTAAAAAGTAAATTGATCTTATAATTTATTAATAATATTAAATTAATTTTTATTAAAATTAAATTAATATTAAAATATCTTGTATGTCAAAAAATGTGAGTGGAAATATATAATTTTTCATCGAAACATAAATAATTATATTTATCAGTCAATAAAATATTAGTTAAACTTTTTTATTAATAATTTTTAAGAAAAGTGTTTTGAGGTTATATTTTGATTAATTACAGCATTATTCACCAATGATTTAAATTCTTTAAAGTCATTGTTATTACCATCTCCATAAATTCATCACCGTCGCCACTTTTAATTAAGTAGCTCGGCACGCATTGTCACTGAAATGCAATAGGATTACATTAATTATTCCAAATCTTATTCAAATTCGACCCATACTAAATTTTTAATCCTTTGTGCTTCTATAAACTCCATATTTATTTTTTTTTTTTACTATTCATAATTAACAATTAAACAATTAACACGGTGCATTTTATGAATTTGTATTATATTAATATAAATAAAATTTATACAATTAAAAAATCTTTTTACGCATAATTTATATATATATAAAGTACCATGAATTGTTTGATGCTGAATATAAAGGATAAAAATAATTTATTGAAAAATGTTAATGATATGTTACTACACTTATCATCGATATAAAATTAACGAGCTTTCCATTGATATGTCAAAATTTCTTATTTAACCTTGTCGATAAATTCTTTATTAATAATTTCGTTATTTTCCCTTAACGAAAAAATTTTCTTTTAATTTGAGAAAAAGTTCGACGCTTGATATCTTCTCATTTACAAATACAAGACCTGGTTATACAGAAGAAAATACGTAGGAAACACTCGTAATAAATGTCCCCCATTTGACTTTCTTAGAGTTACTGAGAGAAAAAATAAAGCTGAAAGCAATGCTTTTCAATGTCGAATCAAGTAATACCCGTGCAGTTTAAAGAAACTTTCTATATTTATACTACAGACATTTTGTACCCTCCTCCAATTTTTTTGTCAAATAAAAGTTGAAGAAAGAACGGGAGGTTACCTTGCATGCGTTCAATGAAGCCACGCACGTGTAGAGATCGAATTTTTTTCGGCGATATTTACCGACCAACTCATACTTGCCTCTTTTCTTTTCACTACGCCGTACCAAACCAATTCCTGTATGAGTGTACCTTCACGATTTTCGCCCCCCTTTCGACGAAGTACACATATATCAAGGGTGTGGTGAAATTTGGACGAGCTTGCGTATGAAGGCGTGACAATTGACGAAAGAGCGATTTAAACTTTCCTGGTTGAAACGCGTCCCTGAGTTTTACAACTATTAGAAAAATATAAATTTATATGCTATGCTATGTATAGAAAAAGTTTACAGAGCATTCATGTCACATTCCTTGATTAACGTGATTCGATTAATAAAAATAAATGACTGATTTAAATAACAAAATATCCTCATGAGAGTGATTCATTTTTATATTAACATAAAAATTATACATATTTCTGAATTAAAAAATAAAAATTGACTAAAAGACTGCACAAATATTTTAAAAATTTTTCATAAAATTCTTAGTGTTTTTTATATAAAAGAACATTTTTTCATCTGCATTCTGCTTTAATTAGTATATTCATCCAAAAGATAATTCTTTAATAATAAAAGTTTTATCATAGAATAAAAAAAACCCCTAAATTATTTTTGAACATTAAAAAAATATTTGATACTGATATTATAGAGAAGCTCGTATTAATTTTTTATTATTAATTAGAGGTTTTTAACATCTAAAATATTATAAATATCTGTGTAATCGAATATAAAAATTTAAAACGTATTGTTTTGTTTATAATAATTTAAAATATTTCTAAATTACCTGTAATGCATCTACTGACGATCAGTTCACTAACGGTAATTGGGAAATTTTAATTTGCATATCGAATCAAATATTTCTTTTTGTTTTTATAGCTTATTATTTTTATATTATCACTTAATCAAAATTTCTATAAGATAAATAAAGATATATGCATAACTTAAATGGCTAATAAGAAATTTCTCTAATCTATGACCTATTCGAGTAAAATTCGTTTATCGTTGAAAATAATCAAGTAGTTAAAGTATTTCATAAATCCTCTTGTGAATAACTCTTCATAATTGATAAAAAATCCTTTATCAATAAAATTAAAATATTTAAAATTTATATTACAATTCTTAAATTTACAATAAATTTATTTAGCAGTATAATTTTTTAAACTTCTTTGTAATTAAATTGATTTTTTATTAATTTTTAGCAGCTGTAAAACACATGTAAAAAATCTTATTGTGAATAATTTATAAATTTCATTACACAAAAATGACAGACGTAATTTCTTAGATAACATGTGTTAGACATTTAAATAATTATTTACTTATGACGGAAGCTTAAATTTTTTTTCTTGTAAATTTATAAACTTTATAAAACTTGTAAATTTCTTATTTCATAATAAGCGATAAATTTTTACGATTAAATACAAGAATATCTGTAATAAATTTACTATCTTCAAGATTATTACATAAAAACATGAGAAATTGATAAATAGTTTGATGAATGTATTTAATGAATAATTAAAATTTTTAACTAATTTTTAATATAAATAGTGTCTTGTTTATTTAATCAACTATCTTCGCCAATATATCGATAATTTTTATTTTAATCTTTTCTTAAAAATATTTGATGCACATAGTTTTATTCGATTTACTTCGATATAAAACCATGATTTTAAAAAAAAATCGTACTTCTACAAGCAAGTTTTACAAAATAATAAATGTACTTGTAAAATAGAATGAATGAAATGATAATTCTTATTTTAGATTAATAGATTTGTAAGAATTTTGTTAGATTTATTGTATTAATATTATGTAATAAAATAAAAATAAAAAATTTTTCTTATGATTTTAAAGAAAATAATATTTCTTATTGTGTTCTTATTACCTTAAAATATTAAAATATTATAAATCTCATTAAATATATGTATATTTTATTATATTATATTAATAATTCTTACTTACTTACAACCATTATTATAGTTTTACAATATCTTTTTGATTTTCATAATTATATCTTAAGGTTTCTTTGCTTCTATAAAAGCTAAAATTTTAACAATTAAAAGAAATAAATATTTAATTTTCAAAAAAACATAGTTCTTCAAATTTATCAATTGATGAAACATTTTTTTTCATGTACTCTTCAATCTTGAAAAAATAATTACTTTCTTAATAATAATCATTTTCAATCCAAATATCAAAAGTTATTAACGATTTTATTAGTGAGTTAAGCCTTCAATGTTATAAAATTTAATTTTATGAAATATAATTTGTTCAATAGTAATTATTCGTTTTTAAATTACCAATGATTTATATCAACAAAATATTAAAATCTTCCGGATATCATTGTATCAGAGATTCGATTTAATAATTTTTTTAATTTAGTTTAATTTTATTTAATAATTTTAAAGTCTTATAAAAATTATTGCATATAAAATTATTAAATTAAAAATAAAATGGTATTATAATAAAAATTTTATTTTTTGTTTTAATAAAATAAAAACTTTTATTTTATTTATTTTTACTACTTTTTTATTTATATTTATTATTTCATTAAATTAAATTATGTAAAAATATAATTTTACTTCGTCTAAACATCTTTATAAAAGTTACCTACTTAAAATGATCATTCAAGATAAAGTAGAAATAATTTTTATAAATGCTTACCTTAACACGCAGTGAATGTAAAAAGAAGACGAAGCATTTTACCGCTTCGTGTCAAATGTTCAGTATTTGAATGATGAATTTAGTAAATACCTAATTTCTTACATATTTTTGAATTTTTTTTATAATATATAAGATTAATAATTAAATAATGTTATAAATCTTTTTAAAAAACGTAAATTATATAATTATATAATTTCCAAATAGAAATAAAATATTTTGTTTTATCTACTGATGTTTTGGTTACTCAATACTAATAGAAAAATTTATTTTAGAGAAAAATAAAGATTTTAGCACAGTGATTTTAATCTTATTCACCTTTCCACGAAGTGTCATAGTTTAGTAAAGAATTATGATACTATTCATATGTCAAGATAGTTGTAACATAGTTTTTAGAAGTATGTATAAAAAACTTCATTCTATTATGTCAAAATTAAGTGAAATATACGTAAAGCGGAAATATGTATTAAGCAATTTTGTAGTAAAATGATAATGCAGTTTGAAATATTGGTAACCTTTCAGTTTTTATACATAAGGGGTAGATTACCGTGAAAAGATTAGAAAGTACTGAAATACTAGTATTTTAAATCATTGCAATATATTATTATATTACAGACTTTGAAATAATATTATCGATATTGGAGAAGATGAAAGCGCTAACTAATTGGTTTTTTATTTTTCGGAAAACTGAGATTTGTTTAAAATATTAGTAGTCTTTCAAACTTTATAGGTAAGGGGTAGATTATTGTGAATAGATTAGAAAGTACTGTAATACTAATGCTTAAATCACTGCAATCTCTTAGTATATTATAGGCTGTTCAACAATACAATCAATAATAGAGAAGATAAAGCTAACTTGTCAATTTTTGATTCCTTACAAAAGTATAATGCTTAGAAATTTATATTTTGAAAAATCATCGTGTTGTTGTTACGACTGTATTTTGCTTTCCTAAGAAATATTACTAGATGATGTAATTGTATTTTCAGGATATCAATAAACATAATAGTATAGCTGATAATAACGACAAAACATATGATAAATAATTTTTAAAATGTATATTTGTTATCCATATAAATATAACTTATATCTACAAATATTAAAAACATATAGTTTTTAGGTAACAGAAAGTATGGATATACAATGTCTCTTCTCGTGTACAGAGTTACAACGAAAGAAAACAGTATCGATAATTTTTTTATTTAAAAATATCACAGTTGAAATAATACTGAATTTATACGATAAATTTATTTGTAAATTATAATTTATTTGTAATTATACAAGAGTATTATTTAATCATTTAACATCATTAATTATCTCGAAAGCTTGTACCTAATGGAATATAATATAAATTAATATTTTAAATAATAATATTTTTGAATAAAAATATAAAAAGAGAAAGCAAAAAACCTAGATGGAGAAAAAGAGAAAGAGAGAGGCAGAGTTTTTAAATTTTCAAAAATATGCAAGTTTAATTATAATACGTAATTGACGATTTGTAAATAAAATATAAATAAACGCTATTTTTGTTTCTGTTACATTTATACTTTCATTTTAGAAATGTTAAGAAGAAACGAAAATGAAAGAAAATATTACAAATTTTAATCTTATAAATAGTTAAATTTTTTAAATATAGATTGGTACCTATACTTTTTAAAATTTTTTTAAATGAAATTATTTGCGTACTCGTACATGGAGCTCTTTCGCATAATGCAATTAAGAAATATAATTTTTTCTTTAAAGTATCTTGTATTATCAATGATTTCAGAGTACTCGATAATTTTTTAATAAATGAACTGATTCTTAAATATCAGAGTGAAACAGATCACCGACTAAAAAATGAAATAAAGATTGACCTTTTCTGGCCTGCGTTATTTGCAAATCTGTAAAACCCTAACTTCAATAATAACAATTACAAAGCCACAAACGTTTCATACAGAAATACAAAACTGTGGTATGTGCTTGATAATTAAATATGAGAGAAACTTCTATTGTATATACAATATCTTACGTTGATACGAACGCTTGAAGTTATCGAATAAGAGCAATAAAACAAATGGAATAAAGCGCGATTAAAGATTTCTTTTATAATCCTTTTAAAAATTTTATTTAAATTTAATTTTATATCATTTAATTTTTTAATGATACACCGTGTTGTTATCTGTGGTTCTGACTTGAGTTAATGAAAAAATTCTACTTTCTTTTAAGTTACTTATAGCTTTGTTTACACTTTTGTTTTATTAATAGATTTTAGCAAATCTTGTAGTCTGAATATTTAATTCATGTTTTGTAATAATATCTGCAGATCACCTTCTTCGGTATTAGCATTATCTATGCTATAGTACAATTAATTTATTTATGAAAATTTAATTAAACTTGATATACCAAGTTCATATATTTCAATAGACATTTTTTAAATTCTGGATAAGCAATTGTATACTCTGTTGTTTAACATAACTTGCTAATTATTTAATTTTTCATAAAATGATGCTGCTTGGAAGTATTCAATAATTATTAGATAATTACTAAAAAATACATAAAGTTCTAGGGAGAAATTAATTACTATTACTAAGTATTATTCATTTGAATATTATTACCTTTTAGGAGTTAAATTTACCGCGTACATCAGTTCTACAAATTTTACGTATATTTTCTTAAATAAATTCTTAAATATAAAAAAACTTGTAAAAATATACTAAATTATTAAACTTTCAATTCATGATTTATAAATTTAAACAAAATTTTTGTTTCATTTATTAACTCATTATAAATGGTAACGTAATCAAATAATAGCAAATCTATTAGGAACTGCCTTCTAATTATTTTAAAATATCTTCGTAAATTTTTGATAAACATTCGAAGTTAAATGGATAGCATGGAACGAAGTGGAACATTTTTGTAACAACACCAGTGATAACGGCAATGTACAAGCACACGCACGCGTATGCATTAAAGAGTATATTTACGCAAATAAATATCTACGTACAATTATAATTGACTGCTATTAAAACATTTGCGAAGAATCAGTAATTAGGACGCTTTTCTGTAACTAGGCCCTTATAATCGGTATATGAACTCAATAATTTTGAAACTGCAATTTAGTTGAGATAATAATTAGGCCACAAAAAGGGTTTGATAATGATTGATGAAATAAATGTGTGAAAGATTATAATCTTAAAAGTTAGCACCATTTTAACGACTTTTTAAAATAAGTATTCTAATTTTATCCATAATCTGTGTTATAATTTGTCTCAAAACAGATATATTTACATCATCACGAATATATTTAAGTAGATTGATTACATAGTGATTATGTTGAAGATAGGAACATTTACGATATATTAAATATGTTTTCTCTTGATTTGTGAAACAATGTCGAAAAAGATAATTTGAAAGTGGTAATTAATATTTTTGAAATGAAATTAATCTCTGTTTGATAAAGTCTTTAAATTCATATAAATATTAATGCTATGCCATTTTTTCTTTTCCTTCTTCATGATCTCTATTTTTTTGCATTTTTTCACGAAATCAATTTTAAGTATTAATTCAATAAAAAATAGATATAGAATTTTAACAAAGAAATTATCGGCAGAGTGAAAATTATAATTGAATATTAAAACTCTCGCTTTTACTATTGTTTTTCCTTTTAAAATTTCTCTTATTTGCAATTTGCCGAGACATATTTTCACCCACTTGACTGCGCATGTTTTACTTTGCATGGATGATGTAATCAGATTTATCAATCAAAAATTACAATCATTAAAACATATTTTAAAATAACCGACATTACTGAATATTTATATTTATTATTATTAAATTGTATCTAAGATTTAAACTTTTATTCAAGCTAATTTTTAAATAAAGTTAATATTTTAGAGTATTTTATATAAGAATGTTGAATTTTGTTAAAAATAAATATCTACATTTTATGTATTTTTATGAAATACAGTAAATTAAGTAGTGATTGTATAAGAAACAAATTTTTACACTTTCTTTATTTGAACTTGAAAAATTTTAACTCTAGAATTTTCTAAATTGATTTATTTGCACGTATCCTAAAAAGTAAAGAATGCAAAATTGCTTATAATTACAAAAATGTTGTTTCCAAAATACCGTTTGTTTTATATATATATACATATTAACATTATACACGATAAATTTTATTTTGATTCTTGTTATTAATTAAATATGTTAGTATTATGTAATTCTTGTAAAATTAAAATTATTAAGAAATTTAGAAACTTTCATCTTCTTTAAATTTTTTTCTGCTTTTCGAGATCTGATAATATATTTATAAATTTAATAATTTTTTTAAATTACAATTGATAACAAAATTGCATAACTTGGTGATTGGTAATCTCAGCTTAATTTTATTTTCGAAGCAATGATTAAAATTTCATTCTAATATACTTTAGGTATTATATATATAATTAATTATGATATAAATTAAGTAATTATTAATCTATTTATTAAAAAATAAACCACGTAGTAAGACGTGTTCATTATTTATCAAAATAAGTACTTTTAGTTTTACAGTATCATCAATGAAATTGATGTAAATTGAACATTGCAGCGTAGGAGATCAGGCCAATGAGAGAGTAACTTGATTTAACTTATTAGTAAAGCTTTGAATAATCACTAACTTACATGAGTAGGTAGTTAGAGTATTTATGTGAATCGAGCGGAGATTTGTTCATTTGCTGGTTTTCAATATTATCTATAAACATACCAACCACTATTAGGATATGAAAATTGTTATAGAGATACAAAATAACAAGAAAATAAATTAAACAAAAAGGAAAACTTATAATGTTGCAGGTGAGATAAAGTAAGGATTATCTACGTAACAACTTCATATGTATCTTGCTTGATTTGCAAACTGAAGAATTATTAAAAGAGGCAGGAATTTAAGACTTGAAGCGGAAGATTGTTTACAAGAATAAGCAAAATTTTCATCAGTCAAATCAATTCAATAGTTGAAGGCTAATTAATTGATTTTTTATGTGGATTTGCATGATGTGAACATGGCTTGATAATTTACCCTTTGAGAATTTAAAACAATATATCTTAAGCGATAGAGAGAGGGAGAGAGAGAGAGAGAGAGATGGTTTCGGAATGAAAAGCAAAAATAAAAAAGTAACAATCCTTTAATACTTATTTATTTACTAATTATAAAATAAAAGTTATTGAGATTATAAATATTTACTTGTTTAGAGATAAAAGTGACGTATTTTTAAGTCAGTCAATATTAAATCGTTTCAAGATATTTTATTAATTTATTTTTAAAGATAAAATATCAAAAGGATTATTTACACTTTCTAATGCAATTCTAAAAACTTATAGTTTGCTTTAAATAGCGCGAAAGCACATTCATATTTGTGTAATGCTCGAATAAAATAAAAGCGCCGGTACGCGGCAATTTTATGAAATTTTTAGTAATCACTTGCACAAGTATGCATATTACCTTTTTATACAAAAATTATGTGAAATCTTGATTGAATTTTTAAGATCATACACGGATTGGTCGAAGAATTATGCAAGACTTTAAAAAGCATTATCAAACACGAATCTGTTGTTCGGGGAGGGACCCGAAAGCACGAAGGCACGGGTTCTCATGCGCTCGGCAGCCGACGCCGACCGGTTAATTATTCAAATAAGGACTTTGTAGCTCTCTGTTTTTCGATGCTAAGTACTACCTATGGAACGGAACTTCGTGCCAGGTCTCGGTGCTGCGTAAACTGGCCCAATTTTTTAATTGTACCGCATCGGTTAACTGTTGCCAAACTACTGTGCGTGTGTGTGTGTGTGTGTGTGTGTGTGTATCCTTGCGAGCTCGACGAACATTATTAGCGCTGACGATTCATTTTCTTCGTTTCCTCTACCCATCGCGCTGTCGCCATCCTTCAACTACATCTTCGTCTTCTTTTTCTTATTATTATCCTTTCGTACAGCCGCATCGTCTTTTCGATGATTCACGTACGAGACACACCGCGCACGTTACAAAATAAAGATGTATGAAGTGCACGCACTCGTCTCAATACATAATCAACGGCATTCGCTCATTTCCGCTCTTTATTTTATTTTTTTTTCTGGTTCCTTTTCACGTGTACTTGTCTGTTGATTCAAAACCAGAATTGGCCCGGTGAAATTGCGCCTCGGGTACGGGCGGGACTACCTTTCAGTCATCTCTCTCTCATTTTCTTTCTACTCTTTAATATTTTTACTCGAATTTCTCCCTCTTAATTCACAAATTCCGAACTTCCTCTATCACAATTATCGTGCCTTCGGACGTTCTTTATCGGTGTATATTGATTGTATCGTTAATTTGATCCAATTAAGCTTTTCGCATTTCCATTAGTTCATAACTAAATTACAAGTATAAATAATGTATAATGTGTCATTGCTTAAATTACAACTGACTATGTATGTTGTGGAAATCGTAATCTTATGATTACAAGCATAATACTCAAACAGTTGCAATTGTTATTTCAACAATATATCGGTATACTAAAACATTTCTTCATTTTGCAATCTCGTGAAAGTTTTGATTACCGTAATTATAATTATGTTTGGTAGCGACAGAACCTGAGCGATTTTTATTTTTCGTATGATAATTAGTTTCTTATGTTTTATTAGATTTCACAGAAACGTAAATTGCATACATTCAATAAGCCTCTTATATTGATTCGGATATTGATCTTGTTTAGATGTGATTTTTTATTCCGACAATATGTTTTAAAAGAATGTGTAATAAGTCTAATGATAGTCTCTTTACACTATATTTGTAATTATTATACATTAATAATTTTATCATCATAACTATTTTATTGCGATGATAAAATATTATATTCATTAAAACGATAAATACATTAAAATTCCACTAAAATTATATTTCATGATCCAATTTAGTTGAATCTAGAAATGCTCTACTTTCTTGTTTATCTATTTTTTATTTATTTATAGTTATACTTTATATTACGTATTAATTTCAGTTGCCATCTACACCATAATTTATTCACTTATGTTTTTATATATACAACGAAAATTTTCAATAAATTTACATCGATTTATTTGGCATTTATAAATTAAAAAAATTATTAGGTAGTTGATGTTCGAGAATATCTAGAAAAATGCATTTAAAATTTCGTTCAGATTATCATTTAAATTGTTACTAATAATTGTGCCACTTGATGAATCCCTACTGTCTTAACAATATAAAGAAACTTAAGTTCCGCGCGTTAATTGATTTTAAGAGAGGCAAAACGTTGTCGGAATTACAAACATATTTAATAAATATTATAGAAAGTACACTTTTAATTAGAATGATTTTTAAGCATTTTTCTAATTTTCAAGATGATTCAATAATAAAAATTAATTGAATATATTGGATATTTTGTTCAATTAATGACTTGAAAAAATAAAAAAGGTTTTGTTGAAAAATAATAATATGCCAAAAATTCATAATATTATTAATACGTGGATTCTACATATTCCAAGTGGAATGTTTTGCGCGAATTTCTGCAATAAAAAAACAAATCGTAAAGAAAAAGAAGTGATCATAAGAATTTCCAAACATAAGTTAGATCTGTTTTTAAAAAGCTTA
Organism: Platyscapa corneri; assembly: GCA_018907185.1. NCBI lineage: Eukaryota > Metazoa > Arthropoda > Insecta > Hymenoptera > Agaonidae > Platyscapa > Platyscapa corneri. The sequence continues at coordinate 4,505,489 of JACCHW010000011.1, read as the reverse complement.
TTTAATGCACTTTAATTTTTTACTATTAATAATTAAATTATTATCAAAGTCATAAGTTTAAAGTATAAAACTACTATTAACAATACAGCTATTACAACTTTTAAAATTATAACAGTATGAATACAGTCTATTCATATTTTCAAGTCTATAATTAAGATTTAATCTTCCTTGATTTTTCTAAAAATGAACACAATAATTTCCTCAGGATGTTATATTTTTTTGTTAATACTTTCAAATATTTCTATAAGAAAAAAGTATCATGTTGAAAAATCCTTTATATTATAATAATTTAAGAAAATGTATATTTTTAATCACACTGATGAAGTTGTCTATATCCAGTTTATCCTTAAAATCTACAAACTCAACAAAATAAACAGAATTGCTTATTTAGATTGTAAATAAACCAATCTACATGACTGAGAAAAAGTGCTCCAACATAGTGTCTGATTTAGTGTATTGAACTATAAGATAAATATATACATGAAATTATTTTCATTTTTTATCGAGTCATTATTTCTTTATTATTGCTCAAGTTTATCGAAAACTTGTACTAATGGATAAAGATATAACAGATGAAGCTGATAGCTATTTATTGTTGATGGTCGATCATTATCATCTGTTTGTGATTAACTACATCAAGCAACGGTAATAACATATCAATTGATCGAAGCTACAGAATTTCGGTTAAATTATTAGCAACAAAGTAAACAAATAATAATTAAAAAGACTACTTTGATAGAAAATTTATTATTATTATTATTATTATTATTATTATTATTATTATTATTATTATTACTATTGTTACCTAGATAATTTTTTCGTAAAAAAAATAAATCAAATAGAAATATTTCCTTAAAATAATTGGTTTTTGAAATTACATTACGGATAAAGAATAAAAAAAGATTTGTGTCGAATGGCCAATCAAACTAATTTTAAGATCAGATCTTATTTTGTTAAAATTATTCAAGTTTTTATACACACGACTCAAGAAATTTAAGAGATTCTCGTGCACAAAAAACACCTTGAAAGCAGCATTTTTTGCTTGTGATATAAAATGTATGTTTTATTGTAGACATTTACTAGGTCATAAAAATTTTGGAAAAAAACAGATATGTTGAACTTATATTACAGCTAAAAGAAATAGCTGCATAAAAAATTTAAACAATATAAGAATTGATAGAATAGCAAAGATTCGTATCACATTGATCGATCGAGTCCGAGTTTAAAGAAAGTTGAAAGCGAACTAATAAATCGCGCACTATTGTAATTTTTAAAAAAGCCAGTCGCGTATTTAATGAGCCATTGAAAAAGCTATTTAAAAATAGTGGCCCTCGATTTGAATACGCGAATAAAAGAAAAGCGAGCGCTCGATTGCCATCCAAAATAAAGGAGCTCTGCAACAAGTCAAATATATCATCGCAGCTGTCCTTTTCTCCGGCGCATCGCGATAAGAAAATAATTTAGCTTTTCGCGCTCAGTTGAGCTTTCACTGGGGATCGCATCAGCCAGTCAACGCGATCGCGGTCCAGTACTCCGACGTCGACGACGATGTAGCTCCAGGCCGAACCGTCGAGCGCGATTACACGCGGATTAGAGTCGCGCGCGTCGGGATGCCAAGGGGATAAGAACGGGCGAGTGCTTCTTATCTTGCTTCTCGCTCCTTTGATTGCACCGGCAGATTTTCAGGCGCGTTCTCTTTGTTCTAAGGATCCGGCCGAGAGAAATTGAATTTCTCTCCAAGAGTGGGCGTTGGCTTGAGCGCATGCTCGAGCACAAATGAAATTAGGAACTTTGAGATGGATCGACCTACTGTCCATACTTGACGGGAATGTACTCGTGATCCTATTACGTAAATTTGGAAAAATATTCTCTAGGCGATTGGTCACGGGGCTCTGTAATTGTTTTGCTTCTATGAAAGAAAGCACGTATTGGTAGCCATTATTTATCGGGGAAAAGATATTTATTCCTGTCCCGTACCGAAGTTAAAGTGCATAGTGAATTTCGAATTTTAATGTACATTTAATAGTGAAAGCATGACGCTCGAAATTATAATTACTCATCAAGCTACGAAACTAACGAACCCTCAGTAGTTTATAAAATCAATTACATTACAACAAAAACGAGTATTGTTGATAATTATGTAATTGGCAACATTTCAGCGGTATATGGCAACCTGACTACTACATCAATCGAATCGCTGCAAATTTAAATTTTATTTTTTTTAATGAAATCAAATTATTTTCCAAAAATTATTAGATAACTGTCAAGTTTAATTCAGAGCGCAGAAGCGAGTAAGGAATAAGCTACGATGTCATGCAAAAGTAAAACTGTCTTAGCAAATTTACGCTTTATCGAATTAAACAAACACACGAATTATCGTATAAGCTTATTCGCTACAGCGCACTCGTTTCGTTTCATTAACAGCTTATATAATTATTGCAGATGCGAAACCAACTCGTGTTTTTCTAAACAGTAGAATTCATCTCAGTAATAATCACGCTATTCGCTTCGCATACAAATATTAAAGTTGGGGAAATCGATCACACTTACTCAATAGTTAATTAACTGCGTGCGTTGCCGAGTACGTTACTTTGTAAAAAGCAGTAGAGAATTTACCTCATCAGATGTACGCGGTGTGATTTACGTTAAATAGAGAGCGTTTTACGCTGAGTGCAAAACAATAAACTCGGAGTGTGCCTCGCGCCTTGTGCATACAAAGTACATAAAACCTCTGGACGATAAATAAACATCGAAAGCTACAGAAAAAGCTGAGTTGCCCGGCAGTAGAGCTCGATATCGACACCCAAGTGCACGTAACATTCTGCCTATTAATAATTAGTCCGAAAAGAGACATAAGAATTTCCCGCTACTCGAAAGTACCAATAAAATTAAGCCTCTCGGCGCACAATTATCAAATCCGGATCGTTATATATGTATAAATTCGTCATAACAGGTTGCTCGCACACACGCACGGGCTTGCGCGTGATTACATGGCAGCAGAGCAGCACAGCAGCGAAGAGAGAAGGAGAAATATGCAGAAGCCAGTTGGCTTGCGAGCAAATGCCGCTTGCACACTTGTATATAATTAACGAGGATATTATGCCTAGTCGCACTGTGCCGTGCGGGCGAGATAGGCTTTTATCTATCGGGGCGTCTGTCACGTGCCGCATACCCTGCATCCGTCGCTGTGTCGATGGCGCGGACTCGCACTTAACGACTTTACAGTTGCGGTGAGAGTCTCGTCGTAAAAAGCCGAGAATTTAAAGAACTCAGCTGCTGGAGAATCTACAAAGATGAAAGGTAATTCGAGTGACACTGCGCGCGAGCGATAGCAGCACGAGGTTCTTTTCACGTCCGTTCGTTTTCATCTTCCACAATGACAGATCAGACGGAGCCAATTTATTTATATTAAGCCTCCTAATGCCATTACAAGACGCATACAAAATACTACCATTAGTATCCTTGTGCGCGGATACGCGCATCTGTGACAATTAATTATGGTCAGTGTTCCACTGCGCAGACGAATAAATAATTCGCTAGAGATAGTTTCACTCGCAAGGATTAGGAAAAGCAAAAAGCTGGCTTTTGACGTTTTTATGTCGGATGCATTGACTTGCGGTAATATAAAAATTTTGAAAAATAGCGACTGTTTATGAGTTATTAATATGGGGAAAAAATTATGCACATATTTTAAGTTTTTTCGTCTTGATTTTCTAGTTTTGCTGGACTCAAAGATTAATAATTTTCAGTTAGAGACACTCGTATTCAAGCGGTGAATTTTTCATATTTAGAAATTCCTTCATTTCTCAGCATTTTCCTCACTTTGCGGAATTCAAAAGGTGGTCATTTTTTATACGCTGAGGATAAAGAGGAAAACTCTACTTATTGTTATATCTTCTGGAGTTCGTTCCGTATGCTTTGCGCGAAATATTTTATAATAAATGAGCAAAATTAAAAAAAAAACTTGAATTCTACTATATGCAGCTAATCGCATCGTAGATGGAAAATATCAGTACAAGGTATTTTCATCCTCTCGACTCGGCACTTCATCATACTTTAATGCAGAGTTATACATATTGTACAAATAACCGGATAGTCGCGTACATTTCATGTAAATGTAATAAAAAGGCGGAAGAGTACCCAACACTAGGTATCGTTTCGTTTTCTTATCGTTGTTCTTAAATTTTATTTTTATCACTGCCTTTTCTTACCGCCTGTACAAAGTATTTTGCGAAATTTCATTACAGCCGGAGGGACTTATAAACTGATCCAATTTCAGATCTACCGTAGAATTAGATTCGAGTTTGGAATTTGATCCAGTGACCTCCAATAAGTTTTCCTCATAATCACGCTGAGCGATTGTAAATCGCGCATAAGTTGATGAGAAATTCTGAGCCAATAAACTTGGTATTATCAGAGCTTTAATAAGCAGTTAAACTGTAAAGCAACCCAGCAAAACATTTTATAGTTATTCTTCCATCTTACATTCGCTTCTTAATTCCCTTGCTTTCACGCCCTTTTTGTCCAATATTTTATTTTATCACGCATTTGAAATACCTTATTCAAAGTAATGCAGTTGCTGCGACAGGTTGCGAATGAAAAAATGACTAAATTTCTTTCTCCGATTCCTAAACTAATTTCAAAATACTTAAACTTGATATGCTGATTTAAATACTCAGGTTTTTATATTAAACTTTTTCACGCGCTAATTAATAATGTAACTAAATACTATTTACTGTGATGTTAATTATATCAATAATCAATCAAACGCTTAAGAAACGATTAATAAAACAGTTTTACAAGAGTCATAAAACAAACTACTTTCTTTCGCAATTAAATCGTCGGCATTGAATTGAAATTTAAAAATAAATATTCATGATGAAATTAGCAAAAGAATTAATACAGAAATTTTTATTTCGATATAAAAATGAAATTTTCATGATATCCATATATGAGTTGCCATTGGATTATCGTTTAATACGTTATTTCGTCAAAATGTTTAAACATCTTTTACGTTTCTTTAAGCTGTTCCGAACAATTGTTAATCGAGCATACTAATTTACCTAGATATTTGCTTTTAATGTTCTTAATAAAAAAATGCTCATCAAAAATTCCGGCATCATAGATTCTATTCTGTTTTTAATTGTTGCGAATAATGTATGACAGATTAAATTTTGCATCGATGACGAATTTACGCAGCTCTACATAAATATTACTCGAGTTTACTTCGGCCAACCTATTTCATCGCGTATCGTTCTCTTTGTTGTTGCAGTATTAATAAAAGTTCAATAACTACGGTACCTCGTTTCATAAGCCGTTCTTGGAGTCTCGAAATATTTTTGTGCCAGTAAAGATTTACTTTTACGTATTTATTACCGCAAGTTTTATAGATTCATACAACTATGTGATCATCTTTTTACAGAGGGTGTTCGTTCGCCTTAATTTAAGAAACATAAAAAGTTTCAGAGTATTTTTACGACGTGCAGCCGCAGGTAATAATGCGTGCATTAAATCCTACTCGGACACACGATTTCTCGAAAGAAAACCTTTGCTATCAACGCTATGGCGATTTAAAAACCCACGTCTCCAGCTGCGTTCCACTACGTTTCAACGTTTCAATGCGTTCGAGCTTTCGCGGTAATATCTCCGAAGTATTTCCCGAGGTGTAAAAAGCAAATCACCCAATCATTTTCAATTGACAGCGTGGAGTTACGCACGCCAGGCAAAAGCCGTGACGAGGTTAATGAGCTCGCGCTAGTCGCGCATCCCAGTATCCGGCGCACGAGGCATAGTGTCGTCGTCTCGGTCGTCTCGGTCGTCTCGGTATCGCCTGATTAATTTCATTTAAAGTCTCGGGAGTGATTACGGCCGAGCCATTGGCTATCTTTCAAACTGACACGTAACAAGCGTCGCAACTTTATTTACAACTCGCGAATTTCGCAAAAGTTTCGCGGAACTTGGCCGAGTGCGCACGCGTCCCCAGATACTTCGTACGCGGCCACGCCTGCGAGTTACGCGGTGACAATGCCTGGCCCGAGCGAGTTACTCAAGATTGATTACGGCCCCGGCGCATTAAAAAGCGAGGTGTCTCCCCTCCCCCGCGGGCCCCTATTTTTCGACGCGTACCGCCGCCGTTGCCCCCAAGTACTCATACGTAAGTGGTGCGCCTTTACATTTTGTCGTTACAGATCCGAGAGCGCACTATTAATTACAGTCGCACTGCGCTCGTATTTCATAAAATTACAACTCTTCGCATTGTTGCGAATCATAAACAGGTCAGGCAGCCTTCACCGAAAGAGTAACGCGTGCCCCGTTTATACGGCGATCCGTAAATTCATTACTCGTATATTTGTCATAAATTACGGTTACCTGTTTATGTTTACTCGTAGGTATGCAAGGCCAGATTTAACGATTGTAACGAAATTTCCTTGAGCCCCCGCGACAGCACGAGTCCAAGCCCGAGACCGAAACGTTAGAAACGTACACTCGTACCGACGTAATTGGCTAATTGGATTCCGATCACGAACGTGTATCAAATCTTCTTCGTGATTTTCTCAAATTGGTAAAGTGTGTGGGAAGAAAATATACCTGGAGACACCGATATCTTTTCGTATCCCGTATCAATACTCCTAACCATCATTACAACTAGCGTTTTCAGTTTCAGCGATCCCTACGTATGAACTACGAGTTTAAAACCCGTAGCTTACCATACCGCAAATAAGCAACATCCGTGCGAAATCCACGTGCAGCTTTCATAACCTCTTATTTCGTCTGCCTGGCACTGATGGCTTAGATCGCGAAAATCATAAACATTGACACGTGCGGTACTTTTGCACACATTCGCGTCAAAATCTATAGGAAAGCTTAGGAATTCGCGGTAGGGTCCGAGTGAACCTCTTCGCAAGCGAAAAGCGTTTTCGCAATTTAAAAGCGATTTTATGCTCGCACGGTACCTGTTACCGAGGTTTTTCCGATAATTTGCAGGCGTCGCTTGGGTTCGCATCGACGAAAAGTGAAAACGCGATGATTCCGTAAGGAAATCACGGCTCTGCTTAAGTATGCGTTATTAAGATGATTAAGCGCTCGCAGCCAGCCAAGCCGACTGTAACGTAATACGTGTGAATTCATTAAAATCGGCAAATAATGCGTCGGAGAAATTTGTCCGGAGTCGACGCCTCCTTGCGCACCGCTGCGTCCGTACGAAGCGAAAGAGAACAGACGCGGATTATGCTGCACGTGGAACTCGAGTGCGTCTCGGCTTCTGAGCCCAGGTGTCTTATCGACTCTTTTTTCCCTTCAATAACGATCGAGGATGCTCTTATGTTGCATGCTTTTACTTCCGTCGGTGCCAAGAGAAATTCGTAATACTCTTCGGTCGAGGTTTTCTGGCGTTCTTGGACCGGTCTGTCTCGAGAAATCGACTCTTCAAAAGTTCAATGGTGACGTCGTTAGCAAAGGATAATGCTCCGCTCTCAACGAATTACAAATGGATTGATTTCATTTTTTGTTAGGCTCCGCGCGATAAAAAAATTGGGCTCTCAACTCGCTGACGCGTGGTATCTTACGTGCGAAAAATATTTCATTCTACAAGGTGAGAGCAATATGTCATACGAGACTCGCTTTTCGTATTCAGTTTAATAAATACGAGGACTTGGCATTTGAGTTTTTCCAATTCCAAAAGCTGTATTGCAGTGGTTCGGATGCGCTTAAATTAAGTGGGTAAATAAGGGTAATGCTAGAGTGAACTTTCACCAATAAGATGGTCAAATCATGAAAACCACTTCTTGTACTTGGCTCATCGTTAGAGAAGGAAAAATTGTACGATTCTTTACAAAGAAACGGAATTCCGTAGAGTGTATAAAGTGCTAAAAATTAAAGAAAAAACCATTATCGTGAAATGGTATAGCATATCTTATAAAATGATTACCGTATTTTAATTACAGCGATTATAATAATACAAAATTAAATAATCGTACTATTATAAAATAAGAGTAAGTAATTAATGCAGCCGATAGAAAAAAATTACAATAATATCAATGATTTTTCATTTTGATATTGCCTTACGACTTGAGTAGCAATCTACATATTATTAATGCGGTAACTTTCTAATCTTTTTTCTTGCAATAATGTTTAAATGTGCAATTCATATATTTTTTGAAAGTTCCTGTAATGGTACGTTCACTTACGAGTGAAATGATCTTTTTATTACACTAAATAGGGTACGTAAATTCGGTTTTTCCATAAATCAAGCCACATATTTCATTAGAGCCACTTAATTACGTATGATTAGTGCATAGCAAAGGTAGCGTGCTGAAGGTCGACATTGCAGATCCTCTTAAATGTTTTAAACGTTTATTGTTTATGTAAGCAACTTCCTAATTCTGTTATTATAAAAATAATAGTTTTCAATTTTATTCATAATTAAAGGTTAGTATATATACTTTATATTTGATCGATTGTCATTGTATTTAAAGTGAAATGCATATAAGCAATGAAAAGGAATGGAATCCGAAAATTTTTTAAATCTTTGCCATTTGTTTTGTTATTGCAAAATTAATCAACTATTTTTACCATGTGAAAGTGTAAGGGAAAAATCATTGTTAAAATGCCAAGTATCGCTATTAATTGTTTATCTGAGAAAATTTTAGAGTATTTATTACGTATTAAAAGAAATCTCGTAGAAAAGTTATTTTTTCTCAACCGGACATTGTGATAGGATTGAATAAAAAACTGATCTCTCTGCATTGAAAGTTCGTGATCGTGTTTTAAAGGGAAACGTTCTGTGAATTGTATTAACGATACTTATAAATCGAAATTGCAATTGGAACTGGATAAAAAGGAAAACGGCAATTGCGCGAACCTGAAAACACTAAGTTCCAAGTTCTATAGTCATTGATGAATCATTTGCTGGTCATGCGACGACCTCGACAGATATTTAGGTCAGGAGATTCAATAAATTTGCCGGGGATATACATAGAAATTTAGGAGATTGCGCTTTCAATTACAAACAGTCTTGTATCAATATTTTTATTTCGAAAGAGTAATTTCAAAATCACATCGAATCTGTTGGCGTGTATTTTTTTCTCGGGGAGAAAGCATACGGAGGTTAAAAAATGGATTGCAATTTCATCGTATCGTTTTTAATTTTGTAAGACAACGATAATAAAATTAACATGTAATATATTTTGCGTATCGTCTAGTAAAAAAGTGTTGCGCTTTCTCTTCTACTTGCAGGATTGGATTTATAAATTATAAAGGCCAAGATAAATTACGTATTAAAAAAAAATGATAAAAGATTCTCGGTACTTAGATAAAAAATGTTTAGTTAAAATTAAAAGAACCACATTATAAAGTCAGACTATAAAATGTTTTACTGAACGTATTGAAATCTACGTATCTCGATTGGTATATCTTTGAATTTTTTATTCGAATTAACGTGCAAAAAATGTCGAAACACGATATGACATTGAAATTTGCTTTACATTTGCAATCGTTAAAACTACTCGGCTAGATTTTGAGATACATTCGGCCAATTCTTCGAATTTTCAGTTTGAAAGAAGAAAAGGAACTTGAAAACATAATCGACAATAAGCTCTGACATTATCTATTTTTAAAAAAGAGTCGACGAAGCAGTCGGTGGTCTGGAAATTGCTCGAAAAGAAATGAAAATGAACTTGATTGATCTAATTCCATAATTTTGACATTCGATCAATTTTCTATTCCAGGTAGAAATTCAAAATGATACAATGCAGGGCACATTGCAATGCCAAGTAGTCATCGAGGAGTCGGAGAATACAGTTTCTGTGAAAGTAGTTTCTCAATTCCTTTATGAGAGGAGAGAGGGAGTCTATTAATATGCCGTAAATTATAAACGTCCCTGCGGCATTCCGCCGTGACTCTAAGTTCCTAGAACAAACCTGTGTTTATTTTGATTCGCGATGGGCCTCGAAGATGGTATGGCGCGCACTCTTCTCCTTCATTACCTCCTTGTTTTTCTTCGAATGAACGTCCGCACGCCAACATGCGTGCAATCCGGAATCGATTATCCTGCGTTTTTGTACTTTGCCTTGCTTGAATTCCCGCACAAATTTCTATTGTGAACTTTTTTAAAACGTCGGCGTATAATTAAAAATTGGTTACGTCGTGTAATTGAATGATAAGCGACCGACGGGTGTTTTTTTAAATCGAGGAAGATCGTTTGCCATAATTCAATAAAAATTACAATTAATTATCGTAAAAACTCGGTTGTTAACATTTTTACGGTACTAAGAAATTTAATCTCCTCTTATTAAAATTTTCTCAGCTTTAAACATAATCATTATACTCTATACTCGCATTATTACTTAAGAATTCGTCGATCATTTTATTGAAATAAATTTTGTTTAACAATGAAATATTTATTGCAGAAACTGTCCGTTAAAATTGCGAACGCAATTCCTATCTTTTTAAAATGCGCTAATAAATTGTTCGTCGAGTTGCAAAAATAGAAAGCTACGGCAGGTTAACTATTTGAATTTATCAATAAACCATATCTATTGATCAGGTAAATTGCAATAAACAAAAAAGACATGTTACGAATTCATATTTAATACGGCATAAATCAATTAAAATGAACAAATGATTCCAAAACAAATATGTGTATTGGTTATCAGATTGGTATGTAAACAATTCGCAATAAATATATTTAAGAGGTAATGATTTTTTTATGCTTTCTTATCGCATCTTGCGATTGTTTTAGCTGAAAAAATTGTACTAATCACGTTTGAAATTAAGAAATGGACTGATGGGAAATGATTAAAACAACGTTGAGCATGCAAGCAGAAATATTAGAAAGAGCATTGAGTAATTAAGTCATAAAATGCTAATAATTTTTTCAACGACATTTTTCTCCCCACACTGTATAAAATGAGTCCATAAAATTACTTACGAGAAATAGATTCAAAAAAAGCCTGTGCAGGAATATATATCGCGTTACTGCGATTTGTTTATCGGAGGCACTTAAACGCCTCAGCCTAAAACGTCTGTTCAAAGGCTCATTTAGTTATGGAAAACTATAAAGCAGCCTTGTAAAATGCTGGGGATATAAAATTGGCAGCATTTGCACACAATAACATTTAATCCGTGTTAAGTAATAATCTATCAGAAATCAAATCTGAATAGCTTCCGCAATTAATACTTGAGGCGTTCAAAGTATAGCAAAGCTACCCCATTTTCATAAGGAAAAGCAATTTTTAGGAGATAAGCAGTTGTACGCGATAATAAATAACAGCATTTCATCTAGAAAACGTGGAACTTTCAAATATCACGCTGATAAAATATATACCGATTAAATTGGAAATTGCGCGAGTGTGTACGTACACAAAGACGAGTTCCGTGCGCGCATACCCGCTCCTGCCGTGTGCATGGAACCCGGATGTCCATGTGCGCAAAGAAAGCGATGAGGCGAATCAACGACCAAGAGCGCGCGCGCGCGCGCAAACTGGGTGTACAAGCTTAGAAGAGTTATTTATATATTTTGTAATCGTCGATCTCACCAGCAGCGGTCGTTTCGGATTGCAGCCGCGTGCTCACCACAACTTGATACATATCGAATTTATAGAAAATTTTCTTATGCCTTTCCGCCGATTTTAAGTGTTGATGGATTTCGATCGTTTTCTTCATCATTTTCATTTACTTAATCTCCAGTTATAACTCACGAGGGAATTAAGTGAGAATAATTCCGTGATTAGAAGCTATACTGATCTTTTTTCCCGTCATGTCATAACTCGACAAGCATTCTAATATTTTTCAAGTTAAACTCGAGTAGTCTAATGGCCTTTTCCAGTTTTTTTATTGCTTTATTTTTTTATTCGACATTGCGTTTTGTATTCTTGTGTAATTCGGTGAGATAAAATTGTATAAATAAAAAATTCAAGAAGCTCACTGTCTTACTTCGCTTGCACAGAAACGATAAATTTTTAAATATCTAGGCAGCTCGTAAGAATGAAAGGTCTCTCGAAATAATGAATTAATTTCCTTATTGCATTAAAACTTATTTAAGATAAAGAAGTTATTAACAATTGCAATGATTAATGAATAGCATTTCATTTCATTTTTATGTGTTACTATTATAAATAAATTTTGCGCGTGCATTCGAAAGTAATTTAAATTTCAAAATTTTAATCAACGTGCATTTAGTAATTCAAAAATAAAAAATTGTATCTTTTGATCACCGTAAAACTTCTTGTTGAATTAAGACTCGCAAAAATGAAATTACAATAAATTAATTTAATTTCTTTCCTAGTAATGCATTTGGGATTTCGTAATCAAAACCTGTTTCATTTTCATGTACGTTTCCATAGGGTCATATCTGATTATTTTATTTATTTGGTGTAAATTTAATATTTAATATATAGATGACACGAATATTAATATAAAAATGTGTTATGAATCTTAATTTTAACACTTAAAACTTTTACATAATGTAGTTAAAAAGTCATATCTATAATTACATAAATATTTTAACAGTATTTGAAAGGCTTATGTTATAAATTAAATGAAAAAAACTAGATTACATCGTTTCTACTGTAATATTATAAATTATTATTTATATAATTCAGATCATATAAAATAATATACATTGTATAATGTAAGATAATATAAATATTTGAATATCTAAATTTATGATATATACACGTAAATATAATGTAAATAAAGTAAATAATCATTTTTATCATTATCATAGCTTAGCTGATTCAAAATACTGAAATCGCTTTCAAATGCTAAAACTTCTAAAGTGAAGTCCTTTCTTCGATAAAACTAATGCAAACTCGAAAACGATAAAAATTATTTTTAAGGGAACAAATGAATCTTGTTCTTTATTTTATAAGTTTAGTAAAACAAATGTTTAGTTGGTATAATTATTTTAAAAAACACGTTACATAATGTTTCCGAGTATATTGTAGAATAAAAAAATTTTTTAAGTAAAGAGTCAAATTACTAAAATCTTAATTTAAAATTTATCGAATATGAAATTACAAAAATTGTTTTATACATCAAAAACAGTACAATTTTTATCGTATTTTCATTATTACGTATGAAAGAAAAGTACAAGATTATTTAAAGCAAATTAACTTATAAAATTTAAGCGATGCATATTATTTATCTAATATTAATGTACACCAACATTTTATTTATTACTGGTGGTTGTTACAATTATTTTCAAAATATTTTTCTTGTAAGAAATATCACCGTTTTAATCATTTTAAGTGGCTTTTTTTGTTTTTTTTTTCGTGTACTGTTATAAATATTTTTCGAACGCAAACAGTATTGAATAATAAGTTACCAATCAAAGTATGCTCCTTGGTATAGATTATTTTTCTGAGTGACATCGAATGTAATATCATATACGAACGGTAATAGTTAATGAATAAATCGCAACGAAAAGACAAAGAAAGCACATAGAAAATATTGAATAAAATTAATAGTGCAAGATATTTTTTATTTTTGTGTAAAATAAAAACTACAAGCTTAAATAAATTAGTTCACTTCATTAATAGAACAATTATTTTTAAAATTCATCTAATGTAATAAAATACACAGCGAATCTATCAATAAAATAGTCGTGACATACTTAAATTAGATTTTATAAGATTGTATTGAATAATATAAGCAAATATTTGTTGGTATGATAAGATATACTGCATACTATAACAAGATACACAGATTCACACTAATTTAACGTTGGAATGAACAGAGTAACATTAAAAGTTGTGTACGCCGGGCAGACTGAATAAATATCCATTAATGACATGTAAGTAAATGATTAATGTGGAAGAGTAGCAAACAAATTTAATAATAATAATAATAATAATAATAATAATAATAATATAATAATAATCAGTAATTCACGAGTTGAGCCATAAGTAGCCGAATCGTGCCTCGATGCGGAAAACAGACTTTATGGGGCTCTAAGATTGGTTTTTAGATAATCTTACCGACTATAGTTGTAGTGGTTGTACACTGCTCGCGGGCTGCAGTGCAAAATTTAATCTACAAGATTACGCCAACCGAGAGCGCCGTGCTACACGGCTTTCGTGGCAGTCATGTCGGCGAGATGGTGTCAAACAGGCTCCTGAATTCGGACGGCAATAAAACTGTTAGTAATTTTTCCCTCTGTCGATGGCTGTCCGTATGTCTTCCGCGAGGTATCGGAGTGCCGTTCCCAAGCCGGCAACGCTGTGTGAAACCAATCTGGAAAAGATCAAGGTCGCTTCGGCTCGTGCAGTATTAAGATAACCGCTGAATAGTCCTTGTCGATGCACTTCCTGCTGCATCATCCTCCTTTCTAGCCTGGAACGCGAATCGAGCGAGGACTAGCGTTGGTTCGGTAAAATTAACTTCCTTGAAATGTGAAATTCTCATCGCCGACTAATGATACCGGCTTAAGTAGATCACTTTCACTTTCATAAAATCGCACAGACACCACGGCGAAATGAGAATTGAATTCATTCTAGGTAAAAAATGCAATTCCCTTTTCAATTCAGATAACGATTTCAGCTCGATCAGTTTCTTCCGTGAGCTTTTGTTTTAATTTAATAAAAATCCTATTGTAAAGGAGGGAATTGTACTTGACCTACATGTTCCTCTGGTTTCATTCAATTTTTTTAATTTCATCGCACGAAACGCTTTTGAAAAGTTATTTATTAAATTCGCTACGGGATTATGACTGTCTATAAATATACGGTTAATTTACGTGTGTAAAATGCCTGTATAGCGCACCTAAAATCGGTTTATTAGTTTTATAACAAGGTTAACAGCTGATAGATTAACGAGTATTATTTTACGTTTAATCAACATTAGGATTTTTAGATCTCCCTCGGTGATTTTTTTGATGAAATTCCTAACGTTAAATTTTAATTGATTATTAAAAAAGATATAGAAATGAAGAAGGAAAAGGGGAAAGATAAAAAATTCAAAGTAATTTATCCTGTTTCGTCACTCGTTGAACAAAGGAAGCTCTAGTTTATTGACAACAATAAAAATTCTATATCTTACTTTATTTATAAACTAATAAGTTTTTCAATTCTCGCCGTGGATTATATTTATTGACACACGAATTAAAAAATTTTCAAAAACTGTTGCTGATAGATAAATATAAATTCGAACGGTAGCATGAATAATTTCAGATACTTATGTATCAAGAGATATAATTATAAGTTATTATTTTCCGGGCCTTATCATATTTACATCTGATATAATTCAGATAAGAGATCCTGCTGTAATTTTAATAATATATTAGTATAATTAAATGGTAAACCCTTGAGTAATGCTGTTACTGTATTCAATTTTAAATATACCATTATGCTTGGACAGACTATAATGGTAATAGTTATTTGACTGTGTAGTAAATCAAAAACAATAAGAAATATTTGTTTTAAGTACTTTTAAGTCGTACGTATTTTGCAACCACATGCGTGGGAATAAGAGGTTTGAGAGTCAGGGTCCAACTTTTCCTCCCGTCAGTATAAACACGTCACATTATTCTCAACTTATAAGACCGTTTAGTAATAACCCCATTATTTCTCTCCAGACGATGAAAAAGTAGTCCCTATAACAGTGGGTCGAACCGTAAAAAGGAGGTTCAGAAATTCGAGTCGGTATCCTCAGTGTGCATGACAATGCGCTCAGAAAAAAAGAAGCCCGGCACGTCGAATTCCATGATCCGGGCTGCACCACCCGCCTCCCTACTTTCTATCCGGACGCTGACGGCGTGATTTGTTGTGCGATGCGCGCGCCTCGTTTCCGGGAATACCTGCAAACGGCTGATCCCCGTCATCGGAAATTCAGCCCGGCTCGCGATTTCGCGTGGCCACTATATCCGGTCCCGTCGCACGTGACGTGGTTTTGTGCTGGTTGTTACTCCAACTAGTAGGGCGACGCGTCCTCGACGTCTGCGCCTTGTCGTCTTATCCGTTATCACGAGCTTTGCCGGCAACTCAAGCTGCACGGGTATCCGAGCTTCGAGCCGGAACAACGGAATCTTAAGAGAAACTCGGACTCTACGAGGCGGACGATTGGAGTAAATTGAAAAAAATTAAAAGAGGATGTTCGTAACGAAACAGAAGTAAAACTTATTAATTACGTGAATTTTTTACTCGCATCCAATTACCGCGTTTCCCTCTATGGTGAATAATTCGAATTTATGCACTGCTCAAGTATGCGGAAATTCTGAATTTAAACTCGAGTTTTCGTGAAAATCTTAAACTAGAAGAATTGGCTCTTGTCGAAAATTATTAATAACAAACATAAATATATAAACATGCTCGACCGCTCTATTTTAATAATTTTAATAACTTCTGCCACCTTTTACACGAATAAATTGTAGTTGAAGAAAACAAAATAAAATTATATTTCATATTATTAGTATATAAATGCGTTTTGTAAAAATGTAGTGTACCAGTTTTCTACTCCATGGACGTAAAATAATCTTTAAAGCTGCGGCTATCGCTTCGCCGTATAAAAATTTTTAATATAAACTAAATACAAGAGAACTGTAATACATACGGTATTCAACGTCTATTGGAAGAATAAAAGCAACGAAGGTGCGCTGTACGTTTTATTAACTCATTTGCAGCCGTCTAAGCAATTTCCTAATTATGATTAACAGTCTGTGAATTCAAGGGAATAAGTAATATCAGAAATAAGAAAAATTAGACAATATTTCGGAATTTTTACTTCGGCTGTGCCTTTATTGAATTAAGAAGAATAAAATCTCACGTTTAAAAGACTAGGGTTCGTATAATTTGATATTTGTGAGCCATGAGCGGAAACAACTTAAAAATCGCTCAAAAAAAGGCAGCAAGGGTATCCCTAATGCACGCTGGCATAACGTTATTTTCCTCGAGAGTCATTTGCCGAGTATTCGGCAACGGCATTCTTCGCTAGCCACGTCTCTCGTGAATCTCGCGACGTGATCAAAAATCACACGCTTTAAAAGGACGCTTCGATCATTGGAGAGAGCACGCGATCGGGCGCGCACTTTCGTGTCAAAGTCACCGACTTGTAACTGTTAGCCGTGATGTTGAAATCGTGCTCGCAGATACGCGCCCAAATCGTCTTCGGCTTGACTGTTCAGACATGCCCGACGAAAAATTAAGGGAAACGGATCCCGCTCACCCCCAGCAATAAAAATGTCACTATCGTGCGTGCATTCGCTCGGCCGTTCGTTCGCGGAGTTGGTTTTCGGGAAATCGGACGCGCGTATCGCGTACACTCGAGTGCATTGACCTGAAGAGGGAAAACTGTCCGGCGAATTTTGCATTGGTTTTCGAGAAAATTGAATCAGCAAATTAGGTGGGACTCGAAACTTCCGTACATCTCATTTGCTACACTTGAGAGTTTTAAGATGCATGCTTGCAAACAATAGCGCAGCAAAATGTGTTTCCTGTTGACAGACACCTCGTGAATGCAAATGCATTAAGATTTCGATGCTTGTTATAAAAATATTGACCGACTCCAAGTGACGTATCTATAAATATTAGCCCATGAAACTACTTATTTTTGTTCTACCAAAAAACGCTTTTGCATTTCTCAAAAATTTTTTCAAATATAATTGTATAATCATTAGTTTTATTTTTATTTTTACGTGTGATTCAGTAAAAACAATATAATTTTCAGCCTAATAATTCCTACTTATGGATATTGGAATTATGTATAAGAACGATTTTATAAAGGCTAATTATATTTTAATTACTTTTTGATACATTTTTAAAGACTTGTAATTACATTAAAAAATATTTTTTTTAATGATTTAATACTATACGTAGTATTGAAATTATGGAAGATGTTAAAAAAGAATCAGTTTTTTATTCTTTAATTATATATAATTTATTTGAAATAAACTATTTGCATAATTGAAGTAAAAATTTTTGGCTTAAATTAAAGATACTTTTTTCTTGGTGTTTAAAAATTTAATAATTAAATTACGAATTTTAAAATATATTGTTCCAATATCTCGTAGTACGTTAATTAGGTCTCATAATCCAATATACTTAATCTAAGACTTTCATATTAGTGACTGTTATCGACGGTTTTCGGTTAATGAAAAAAATATCATTTTTATTAATTAAGAAAAATTTAATTCCCAACATAATAGGCTTAAAAAAAGTTTAAAAAATTCATAAAATATAAAAACCGTCACTCGTTATCCGTACGGTATAACGTAATTTTTTTTTTATTTTCAAATAAGTGTAATTTAACAACTATGTATGAGAGATATTGTTCGCAAGATTTACGCAATTTAATCGTATGTTTGCTATAAATCGATACGAGAACAATCTAATAAAAAAATCTATCGAATTTTACTTGAAGCCGTAACAAAACCGCATAATGATAATTACAGCAAAACTAACTTTCAAATACAGTTATGAATTAAAATTATGAATAAGTTACCTGATAAAGATAAAATTCTTATTCATTATACGTGTTTTCTACGTACGAAAAATGAAAATTAACAGTTAACCTATGTCGAATGTAACTGTCTGTTGTGGATATGCCATGAAACAGGTACAGCAAGTCGACGTGTAGAGGTAAAGCGTGGGCTGCTGTCAGTTAAATTGATAGTTATTGTTTCTAACTGCGAAGGAAAGCGTATAATATTTTTATATTTTCCATCGGCTAATTAATAAATATATAAATTTTATTACTATAAAAAATACAATTTCTGCTTCCAACTATTTATTTTTAATTTACATAGTAGTGTCGATAGATAAGCGTCGGAAAACTCATTTATATACTAGGAATAGTTAAAAACAATTTTTATTTTTAACTTAATCCTAAATTATTTTATCAAATTGAGTAGCTTCTAATTTTTACGTTTTCTACATTAAACGGTCTCTTTTAAAAAACGAACGAATATTTTTATTCGAAAGTTTAATTATAATATTCTTTCGCGTGTCATATATTTTTCTGTGAAACGTTCAAATTAAGCTTATGTTTGATATCAAATTAATTAATTTATTAATAAGCTTCGTTATCCAGAAATATTTTTTAAAAGACTCGAAAAAATTATAATTTACGCCAAGTGAAAATTACTTAAGTAACTGACATGATTTTTACTAATTCCACTGGTCAGGCGTGACTCATATTTTTAAGTAAAAGTAACATAAGCGTAAGTCTGTTAACGCACCTTCTGTCCATCAATTATTTTATACGGCTCCAAGATCCAAGTACCATTATACTTATAACGCGGCATTCGAAGCTGTAGTACACATATCGTTAACTTCGCGCAATTTTCGTCGCTAAGTATAAAAAGTTTCTGCGCGCGTACGTGTCCCGAAACGAGTCCTACCGGATAAAATGTTCGCTGCGGGCGAGAGCCGAGACTACGAGGACTGAATTGAGGAGAAATTCGAGTTTCACGTGCGCGTGCAGTGCGTGAGCGCGAAAGATAAGGAATCTATTGAGGAGTAGGTCGAATCAAACTGCCAAGATTTTTGAGCGCGACGACATGACCGAAAGGGCTCACAAGGGTCTGCACACACGCTTACTATTTTTGCTTTACTTTTTAACTTAGCGTGTAGATCTTACATTCAATTTTTTTTTGTCTTCTCACTGTACAATTTTTTTCGCAGTTTCATGTAAATGAGAAGTTTCCACTAATTAAAAACTTTTTACTCGTATATTTTTTATAAAATGAGATCAACACATAATTCAAACAGAGTGTAGACTATTTATTTTAAAAGAAAGAAAGAGAGAGAGCAATTATAATTTAACTTTAATATTTAATTTCGTTGGTGCATATGATATGATTTTCATATTTTTTCTTCATTATTTAACGACGATTTTTCGTACGAAGAACTTTCATATTAGCATAAGTAGATTAACAAAATTCAAATATCTCTCATCGATTTAATATTCGTTAATGTAAAATTTGTAAAGCTGTAATGCGTAGGTAAAAGGTTTTCATAGTAACGGAAAAATAATAAATTATTAGAATTTTTATTAAACAATATAATTCTTTAATTATCTGGTACATCTAATCATTTTTATATATTAAGATTATTAAAGGAAAATTAGTGATAAAGACAGTGTGAGGCTATTATATTGTCTAAGATTTTTTTACATAACCGCGAAGAAACTGAAGACTCCAATTATTTTTCGGTTAACTTTGTTATATAATAATAAAGTTTAGGACATTATAATTTAATCGTATTGTTTAGTTCGAAATAATTTGAATTTGATATTTATCTTGGCTTTAATATATTATGCATTTGAGCGTATGGATTTTCTTTTCCCTAATTGTAATAGTTTAAAAAAATGTTTAAATACATATAACAAATAATAAATATAAATGTTAAATTCATTCCCAAATGAAGATCAAATCTTATTACCTATTTCTTATACATTATTTTGAGAAAATGTGGGCACCAAACGTTTATCAATGGAAAAAGGGATTAGTGTACCTCTCCTCTCTTCCGGAATGGATAGAAAAAACGAAAAAAAACATAGAAATCGTTTCGAGTCAGTGACGTGGTAGTGCGGCAACGCATCAAACCGGATTACACAATTACGATTTTCGTTCCAATGTCTGCCTACCTGGTGGTTCTGTCGGCGTCTTTATTCCAGCAAGCAAAACTCTCAACAGGGCATCGCAGGGCGATCAATGCTGCAGGACTCTGAGGTAGAGAAAACAAAAGACCGGTGCCTGTCCCGTATGGAGCAGTTGTCCGAGCGCCGTCATCTAGAGCAGTTGCATCGGTGCAACGACGCTCGGAATGTCCCCGACATGCATGGACGCCGAGTAAACGAATGGCACTATTTCGGGTTGCATCGAGATGAGTTGCGTTGAAAACGTGCCCCGTGTCGTTCGTATAAAGTCGGCGCACCTCAGCTTTATATGTTTTATTGTGTGAAGATTAATTTGAACTTCAAATTTTGTTATAATTATGAATTTTGTTGTAAGATATAATTTCATGTGCCATTTATTCATAATTCAGATTTAATAGATATATAATAATTATAACATACATGCAGTGAAAAAATGATTTTATATACATATATGTAATAAATATATTAAATAACATAAAAAACATAAAGTTACTCACAATTTATATTTTAATTTGAAAGATAATTGATATAACTTTCATAATAGTAAATACCATAAAATTTAATGGTACTTAATGATAGTATTTACGATTTATAATACTGAAAAACTTGTGGAAAATACTGCCAATAATCGTTAAAATATATAATCAATATATTTAAATTTTAAAGTTAATTATTATAATAAACGGATTACTACTTGAATATAATGGCATGATTTATATTATTTTGTAAATCTTACTAATTTTCAAATACTTAATTTTCAATTTTTTAAAATAGTTTAGAATTTTATAATATTAAAAATTACGTATATCTCAGTAATTATTGTTTCACTTTAAAATTCCTAATTGTGGGTAGATGTTTTTTTTTTAGTACAAGAATACCACTTTATAGCGTGTGTATGTGATATAAGAAAAAAACTTTATTTTTTAATTTTTGAACAATTTTTACATTTTACATTCAATATTAATAAATGTTAACGCGTTTTTAAATTATATAAGTGTTTTAAATTTTTATAATTAATATATGGTATAATAAAAAATATATATTTAAACAATTGATGTTTTCTTTTGTATGAATGGAATTTTGATTTATTTACCCTTAACTTTTTAACTGAAACAAGAGTTTAGGTTCGTAACTTATTTCATTATTAAAAAAATCATTGTTAAATTTTAAATTGAACTATAAAAATCATTAATTCTAGAAATAAAATAAGCTAAAAAGTATTGTTGCTTAAGCGAAAAATTTTAAGAATGAGTTATTTAGCTAGTTAACAAAACTTTTAATGGGATATATATGAAAATATATTAATTCAAAGTTTTAAAACTATAGCTTCTCTAAATATATAATATTTCTCGTAAGATATCAATTAAAAATACCTATCGAATAAAGCATGGACTTATAAAGTTTTAGACTGTATAAAATAAATTATATTATTAACATCTTAATTAACAGTCTTCCATTTTAGAAAATATAATAAAAAGTAATATGCAGAAAATCTTATAGGCTACCGTAATAAATTTATAGATATGGTCATTAATTTCCTAAATTTCTATAAGTGAAAATATATCTTTCGCGTATAAAGTATTTACAGAAAAAAATATAAAGAAATATAACGATTAGTCGTTGAAAGTACATATCTGGCATTAGATGTATATATATAGTAGATGTTAATAAACTATGTACTTCTATGAAAAACTTCTTAAAACTACAAATATATTTAAATACAGCGTGAATTCTTAATTGCATGTTAACTGAGTAAATAAAAATAGTGCAATAGGCACTATAATTTTTTTCGCTAATTTATGATGTACATATTAACATTATAAATTATGGTAATAATTTAGTACAATGTATTAAGTTTATGAGCCCAACTACCTTCTGTGTAACTCATAGCTGGCCCAAATGAAATGTAGATTTGTAAACTTTTACATACGCTTGTAGAACGCGTCAAGCA
This sequence comes from Platyscapa corneri, assembly GCA_018907185.1. NCBI lineage: Eukaryota > Metazoa > Arthropoda > Insecta > Hymenoptera > Agaonidae > Platyscapa > Platyscapa corneri. Next base: position 4,482,949 of record JACCHW010000011.1, on the reverse strand, counting down.
ACAGGTTTATAAGCAACAGTTTTCTTAGATTCTTTACTTCTATCCAAATATTGTATAAACAAAGCATTATGATTGTATTGAAAGATAAATCTAGATAATTGCATCATGAATGGAATTATACTGTGACGGATTTTTTTTTTATTCTAATAAGTCGCGAACACCCAGAGAACGATATTAAGAACCTCCTAGTCATTTCCTTCAAATATATTGTACATTGTAGATAATTAACAATATAACAGGAAAAATACAAAATTTTAAAGTTTGTCTTAATTACTAAATATCATTTTTATGAGAGAACTCTTTTGCAATTAATTTTTTCTTTTTTTATTTAAAAAATAAATTTTTTTACAGAAATTTATGATATCTGATCCCTAGATTTTAAAAATAAAAAGTCTTAGGAAATTTATAATGATTGTAATCATCATCATTATAAATGTGACGACACTCTTCTTTTAAATAAAAATTAAGAATTTCATATATCGTAATGCCAAGAAATTTTAAAGCGCACTGGAATCATCCATTCAATCTTAAGAGCAATAAGGATTGACATCTTGATCGCCTATTGTTGCTATTCTATTTACATTATAATTGATCGGTGCTGTGCGAGTTTGGTATTCATTTTTTAATATCTGTGGGTGTGTTGGCTGCTAAATAAACTAAAAAATATTCATGATTTTTTATTATTATCACTGGAAATTGTAGTGATCGATCGAGATTAAATAATCATCGATCTTGCATTTTTTTACGTTTCTATGGATAAATTAGCGTCGTAACTTTGGAATACATAAAAATAAGTTTCAAATATATTCAAGTATGCATGCATTAGCGTTCAGCTCGCGTAAATTATCCAATTATATATTAGTGTAGAGCGCACTCAAGGTTTGAAAAATAATGGTATTTTACGAGTCGAAGCTTGATGAAAGGTGGAATTCAAAAAAAGTTTTAACCTCGTCTTCAATAAGTACCTGCAAGAAGTTCGATCGGAATATTCGTCAGGTGATGATGGAGTTGCTTATAATCAACGATCGGAGAAAGTTACCTAGCAATGACCGCAAACTGGTAGTAATAAACGAGTTTATAAATGACGTGCGATTAAACGTTAAAAATGCAAATCAGCGTGCATGTAGAAATAAAGCGCTTTAATCGATTGAGCTTCTCTTTCATGCGCATGGTATAGCGTGAACAGAAAATATCGCAAGGATTAGAAGAAAAGCGGAAATACTTTTTCACCCTGTGTAATATTCTCGTTTTTAGATTCTATTGATTTTTTTAGATAATTAAATCATTGTCTAGATCGTTTCGACGATCGATCTTTTCCACGTGAAAAATAAATTTAACTACTAAACTTCGTATCTTTATTATTTGTTAATATTATAACTTATTCGAAATTTTCGATCAAATAAATGTTGATAGTAAATATAATATGGAAAAGAGGTATTTCTGATCAACCAATCGTGACACGTATGCTTTTGATTTACGTCTTTTACCGTCTTGGGCTTATTAAAATTTTCCATCTTTATCAAATTAGCACAAGTCGTTTGTTTCTAATTCAATACGTATAATAAATGTTTGTACTAAAGATGTGAATGATTGTTAACTATAATTCTGTAAAATGAAAAATAATAACAATAAGCATCTATAAATTTTTTGCGCGATATTTTGAAGCTATAAATTTTGTAAATCAAAATCTTTGATTGAATATTTTAAAAATTCATGCATGTAAATTACATTCAACTATTTATGCATATAAGTCTCATCTACCATTATATACTTAAATATAATATCAAACTCGTTGTTTTTAATTTGTCGAAATAGTAATTTGCAAATATATTTTTCTTAGTGCATGATTTTATATTTCGACTTTAGTAAATAGAAGAAGTCATAACCTAAGTTACTCCGTTTTTAAAGAAAATTTTTAGTATTATAAAAATACTTGGTTTTGGTGAATGAATCAAATATTTAATTTATATTTGCTTAATATACTCTTTTTGAAAAAATTTATATATTGTTCAAATTGTTTTCTAGAACTTAATAATCTATATTTATTAAAAACTATTCGACGCAATAAATTGAAATATTCATATACGTATATTCGAAAGTTAGTTCCATTATTATTCTATGAAAAATGGCACTTATGACAAAAAAATATTGTATGTCTCAAAATGATTCAACTGAATAATTAGCGTAACGGATAAGACAAAATATTTATCTATTTGTAGGCCCGTGTATCGGAAAATTAGAATGGCCTTATAATAGCGCAAATGATACGCATGAATATATTAAATACTAATTGCTTTATGATTTATATAATAAAATTATAGAATTTGTAATACGTGAAAAGGAGTTATTTTAAAAAAAGCTTAATTATATAATAAATAAATCAATAGAACGTGTTGTAAAAGTTGTTTTTCTTTTTTGTTTTTTAACACTTCTAATTGCAGTTGTACTCTTAAATAATTATTGCACATACTGAAATACTCCATGCAAATAAACTTCATTGGTAAAATAAAACATTAAAAGCTTTAAAATTATATTTAATGCATGTTATATGCTATTTTCATATTAACAATCTAAACATATAGAAGCTTAATAAAATTTATTTGCATAATCATGCAATAAGAGAAACGTAGCTTTAAGAATAGTATGCAACGCTTTATGTATTAGAAGTACGTATTTCAATATAATAAAAATTTTTACAACTACTTTATGTTTGTACGATTATATAATTATTTAACTAACTTCATGTATTTTATTAACAAAAATAATCTATGGTTAACATTAAGAACATACTTATAATAAATAATTCAGTAAATTTACTCAAATTTATCGCATCTATGTTAAAGTTTATATTTTTAATATTATTATTACTAACAATTATTTTATTAAGAATAATTGGGTCAAAGTACAGGTTATGTTAAATACTATGATATTATTATATTTTTTAACTTCTATTTCGTTTTGTGTTCATTCACTTTTAATATTATTATTTAAAGTTGTACATCATTCTCTAATCTACAAAATATATAATATATATAAATATTTTCCTTCTTCTTTCATTATTTCTTATAAGTTTTTTATTTTATCCCTTGTTACACTCCTATGATTCAGTGTTCATTCGGCAGCATGTCATTTCTATTCTATGAATTGGTAAAATCCTCCTTATTCGTTTTTTCTTTCTTTATTTCTTTTCATATAGACATTTTTTTCTTTTATTCTTTTAATTGTTATGTTTTCTATTTGTTTATTACGTATTACATATTTTGATTTTTGATTATCAATCTATATGGTTGGTGTCCGTTCACTTTATTTCTAGCTTCTGCCATATTTCTCATAACAAACTTATTTATACATTTAAGGTTGTTTAAGTTAACATTTAGACTTTTAAGAGTTTGTTGATTATGTAATTATAAAAACTACATCAAATAGATTAAAGATTAGCAAATTAAATATGTGATAAATTTAATACCTCTTACTTGTAACCGAACCAATTTTTGATATATTTGGAGGCAAATATTAAAGCTTACTACGATGTTTCAAAATAGAATTTTAAGCTTGTTACTTAGTCTAAGTCTATATTCAAAATATAATCGGATTGTAAAGCATATTTAATATATTTCGTTTACTGAAAATAATGTCTTCATTATTATTATTATTATTATTAATAATAATAATAATAATAGTAATAGTAGTAGTAGCAGTAGTAGCAGTAGTAGTAGTAGTAGTAGTAGTAGTAGTAGTAGTAGTAGTAGTAGTAGTAGTAGTAGTAGTAGTAGTAGTAGTAGTAGTAGTAGTAGTAGTAGTAGTAGTAGTAGTAGTAGTAGTAGTAGTAGTAGTAGTAGTAGTAGTAGTAGTAGTAATATAGTATTGTTCAAATATTGATAACAATATGGTATAGCTTATCTAAACCATTCCTTGAGTTTCGAATATAAATCTAAAATTTAATTTGCCGTTTAAATTGTATATTCGATGAAATTCGAATTAATATATGCATCACGTAATAAGTTTAACATATTGAATACAAACTAGTTGCAATCTCACAACATAAGTTTATAATATAAAAATAATAAAAAGAGTTGGTCAATATTCCGTTAAATATAGAATTAAATTCACAATAAATAGTCTTAAAGACATAAATCATTTATAAATTTATAATTAATCAGTGCAACTATGGAGTATGAAAACTATTTTAAATTAATATATTCAATTTAGAAAAAAATGTGGGATGAAATTAAAATTATTTTTGCAAAATTTATTTCTGTATTCCATATATATTGCATATTCTCTAAACACATACAGATATATTCTATTTAAAAATCTTTAAATAGTATACTTATTACGCGGTAATATCAAGTCCATTTATTAAAAAGTTCTTATCGAATATAATTATATAATGTCATTTTCCTGCTCTGACTGCGATGAAACTGAAATAATAGCGTTAATAACTATTATTTTAAAAGAAACATTACCATAAACAAATGATAAGATTCGAACATTTTATAATATTTCATTGATATAATAAAAATAGGTTGGAAAAATATACGTTTAAATTAATTAAAACACAACTGTTTAGTTCGTCTTTGAATTTTCGTACATATATATTGAATAGTTTTCAAAGTATTGTGTAAGAATATTTATAATAGTAAATTGTTATAACTATATAAATAAGCGAAAAAAATAAAACAAACATCTTTAAGGTTTAAAAAAAAGCTGCCAATAGTTACATAATATAAGTATTACTCTAACACAAGTATTAACATCGAAGTTAATTTTTTATAAGAATTAGTATATTTAAGAATAAAATAATTATATAAAACTTATAAATATTATGAAAATTATAAACTATATGCTACTATACTAATGATATTTAATATAACTTTTCCAATAAAATTTAAATATTTTTATTTTTATAAATAAATTTTTATGTTTTTTTTTTGTTCTTGAAACAAGTATCTTACTTCTTGATTTACTCAATAAATCAGCATCAAGACAAAACTGGTTTATACTACTTATAATGTCACATCGTTGGTCCGTTTGTAAATTTTTGTATAATACTTTTTCACAAAAAAATAATTGATATTTAAAAGAAAGTTCTTTTTTATTTTACACTTGTTCGATAACTTATAATCCGCAATTTTATATTAGTAAAAAAAATGGCTCATTATGATATGTTTTTGAAAAATGATAATCATAGCAACTATTATATTAACGATGATCTTTAACATTACACAAATTTAAGAACAGATAATGATCACTTAATAGATGAGTGATTATTCTAACTTCTCTGATTCGAATAGTTATAAAGGAGCTGGACTAGTTTTCTCTACTTCATATTATAAAAAAATCCAGTCATATAATATTCAATATTGTTGCACACATTTATATACTGTAAAATAAATAAAATTGTAACTAAAATTTGAAATACTAAAGTAAATATCGTTACATCTGACTGATGTATTAATTAAATATAGGTGCCATAAAAAATTAATACAAAAGAGTGAAAATACAGACTTTAGATAATTATTTTAATAAATTACATTAAACTATTATCAATTTCTTCCTTTTTATCAATTCTTTTTGAATTTTGAAAACTATTAGAATCGCTATAAGCTTTTAAAAAAGAGAGAAATTAATTTATCAAAGTATTGATAAATTAATTGAAATGAAATATCTTATAGAATTTCAAAAGATGTACAAAAATAAAATTAATTTTTTAATAACTAAATATATACTCTTCGTTAAAAAAATTTGCCATTTCTATTCTATATTAAATAAACTCATTAAAAAAGTTTACTACATTTTCTTAATTTATGTCAACAATGAGTTACATAGGCAATTTATACATAAATTATTTAATAATTATTTATAAAAATTCAGTAGTTGAATAATATTTTCTTAACTTAATCATTTTGGTGAAGTCTTTAATAATTCTTAAGATATTTTTATGAAATTTTAAGAGATTTTCTAGTAATAACTAGAACCAGGATCTTGCAAATAATGCAAAATATGAATAAAAAAATCATAAAATAGAATAAGAATTAAAAATGTCCGGTTTCTGACTTCATCTGTTGAAAAATTTTAAGAAAGAGTTCCATATGTTTCAATAAAAAAAATATATAACATATTATAACATACAACTTCTCTTCGGTAAATATTTCAAAATTACAAAACAGTTCCACTTTCAGACTTAATTAAAATGATAAATCATCATAAACAATAATTATAACACACAATTAAAGTACAATAAGAACTTTCTTAAAATAAAAAGCCGCGTAAATATATATTGTTTGCAATTTATTACTTTTGTAAGACGAAACTCAAAAGTCAACTTCCCGCGCGTTACGTGCTCATTGCGCTAATTTGCTTTTTTCTCCTCCAAACAAGTACACAAAAAATCACCGAAAAGAAAAAAGGAAAACGCCAGAATTCAACGCAAAGAGGAAGAATGCCATAAACCCAAGATGTTTTCAGGGCAATTGCTTTATACATTTTTCCTTCTTTCATCCTCGGCGCGTTTGAAATAACTTTTCTACCTCGCAGGTATATCCGCACATAAGCAGCTATACTTTATTTTAGACCAATAAAAATATAGCATACGTGAAACTAAAACTTTTTTAATGCAGTTTACGATGGCTATATTAGTTTTTACAGTTACTTGTGATTTTTGCGTTAAACAAACCTTTTCCATGTATTTGTATTTGCAGGGAATTTGGACGTATAAAATTTCTGTTGATGCAGATCGTTTAAGTGCACTTTAAATTTTTAAATTATTTTCTTAAGGATATTTTTAATTTCAAACAAAGTCTATATGAAATAAAATATTATATTAAATATTCAACAAATTATATGGCACTAAATAAAAATACACTATTATCAAATCCACACGACGATTAAGCAATGATTAATGTAAGAAAATCATTTATGAAAGATAAGATTTTCGCGTTACATAAAATTAGTAGAAGTAAATATTAAATAATGCTCAAAATTATTTCTAACATCTTTGAAAATATTTCACAATAGAATAATGATATACTAATTTAGGAAACTATTAAAAGTAATAAATTTAACCAGAATATCCAGTATTTATTAAATCATAGAGTAAGAAATTACTTAAAAATAGTTGTAAGTTTCTTCGCGCTGCTAAATTGTCGACACCGATTTTCCCGTCTCACATTTTTGAAGTGGAATGTAACCTACATTCTATTCTAATAGCTACAATTTAAAATAAAATAAGCCAATAATTCAAGAAAAATAAATAAGTCGGTAATGAAAGCTTAGACTAATATAATTTTCGAGAAATAATTAATTCGTAGACGCGGTTCTGTACAACTTTAAAGGATAACGTAATTAAGTATGCGCGTCTAAAAAGCTTCCGCTTTTGTAAAGTTTTATCGAATTTAAGTCTGCGGAAATTTGAAAATGAACTCAGCATTCTTGGCGAATTCCTGAAAACCGCGAATCCCCAATGAGAAAGATGAGGAGCAAGAGAACTGGTCAAAGACACTCACAGACGAGTATCTAGTAAAACTCGTCTCAAGGAAGAGAAGCTTAAAGTTTAAGCCTCTTAGTCGAACACGGCAATTAAATCTCGTCGCCTGGGGAGTTTTCGTGTAGACGAGGGTTGCGCGCGAGTCGCAATCAAGTCCGTTTTAACTTAATATTTAACATCCGATGACAATATTGCAGGAAGAGGTCGTTACCAGCGATCATGTAATCCAGTTTAATTACTTCACTTATCTTCTCGCGAGATTTTCTAGTTATTGATTTGTTTCTCAATCATTTTTCTCTTATACGCGATAATTGAGATTGATATTGAATAGTCAGAAAAATTTACTCTTCACGACGTCCTGACGTAGACTACAATTGAATAAAACTGAAAAAATTTATGATCAAAACACTCAATGTTTTCCATAATTCAACGATTTACGCTTTCTCATGGAATCGGACCTCTTGTGTTACGTATGCGTCTATAAATATATTTCTTATGATATTTATATTGATATAAATTTTGCAAATAGTCCGAAGCCACCGTGTCAAGAGTACCATGAATTTTTCATTGAAATAAAATATAGGTGCTACTGTAAATACCACATTTGGAAATATATTTTAAGGGTTAAATCTGGATGCCAATAAACATTATAAAATTTTGGGCAGAACTACTTCACGTCAGATTTATGTAAGCATCCTAAGAAATATAAATTCAATTTTTATATTAACGCGCCATTATATGTCAAAATTGCAGCCTCGCACGCGACCAAGATATACTCGTATTGTATTATGCGTAACATTTATTCGTTCCTTGCTTGATATGCTTTTCCTTATTAATTACAATGACGGGAGTACGAAAGACTATTTAATGCTTTCATTTTCATGTTTACGGAAGTAATTCCATTGCATTTCCATTTTTACCTTCTTTTTTTTCTTCATTTACAATACACGCATGATTTAGTATACTATTACGCTCACAATAATAACATACTAAATTATGAAAGTTCTTGGTCAACTCTGTGTAAAGAGAATTTAAATAGTTTTTCTTACATATGCTGAATAAAGAAAAAAATGAAAATAAAAGAAGCAAATACGTAATTGATTTTATATTATTTTCACTAAAAATTTTAAGGATTTACGTGTGGAGCCAATTGTTAAAATTATACACCTATTCTTCGTTAATTAAGAACTTAAACGTTGAAGCATTAAAAATATTACAATTTTTATTGTAAAATTGAGGAGATTTCTTAAGTTTACAATTTATGGCATCAATTTTTGTGCATTAAACAGAATATAATGTGTATATGTTAGTTATATATAATAACTATACACGTAATAATATCACGAAAATAAAATTGATGATGAATAAAAACTTTTTTCATTTATTGCAGTTGAAAATAATTGGAAGGAGTTAATGCTACAATTTTCACATATTTTGCGTAAATTTTCTGTGAAATTTTTATGTAAGAAATGCGAATAACTTGCAAAATCGTTATAAGTACATCAATGTATTATCCTTCGTATATAATTACGTTGCGTCATTGATTCTTATTCAAATTTAATTCACTTTATAATCCGGATAAACATGTTAATTAGTTTTTCTATTGTGTTTTCCTATATTGATTAAAATACATTGAAATTTACGCTTTCAAAGGATGTTAATGATACTATTGATTTCCTTATTCACGTAAGATAGTGAAATTTTTTTTTAATTATTCGGAGGGATACTTTTATCTACACATATTGGAAAATCGTATATACATTTTAAAGCAATTATTTCACGTAATACTTGATAATGGTAAGGAATTAAATATTAACATTATATACCAAAACAATAATAAAGGTCCAAAAGGAAATGGAGAAGAGAACTAAATAGAGAGCAACAATGGAAAAATCGAGCGCACCTGCAAGCTTACAAAATGAGCTATATACTTTCCAAGAACATCCTCTCCTTGGCTCTCTTATCAACATACGCGAGAGAACCTCTGCTACCCTATGGACCTCTATAGACATGCGTACGATCGAATGAGCGAGTACGAACCGCGAATGCAAGATCAGCAGCGGCTCTGAACCTTTCCCGAGCGACTCTTGCCGGATTCCATTTTCGAGGTGAAAGGTAGAAAGGTGCACGTGCAACGCGATGCATCCTGGATTCACAAAAATATACAGATATATACGAGTGCGCGAATCGTCTCTTTTCTCTGTCTCTCTCGATCTCCGCTAAGTTTTTCCGTCCGCGAATAAAGGGGAGATCCGCGTTATGCTGCCTCTACTGCTCGGGTGCCCGGACTCGAACTGGCACTCGCGCACGTTAATTTAACGGTGGCGAAGGAGAGACGCTATAATTGATGCTTTTAGGACGCGACGTGGACTGATTTACGCGTCGATTAATGCAGCGGAGAGAGACCACGACGAGTGCACGCGCGACTTTTCCTAAATGGCATCGGCGGATATTTTTCCCCGAACTCCTCGACCCCTTATTTCTCCGTTTTAAATATGCTTTTCTATCGCATGTAATAAGACACCGATGATTTCTCTGATGAAGAGATGCCTCGCGAGGATTCTTTACGATCGTCGTTAATGCGTAAATATTGTACAAGTGATTGCGATTTATGATTGACTAACTGCGTTTCCGCGCAAGTACCTACTCAGATACTTGGCCATGTGATTTAGATATTGATTAAGAGGGACTGTCCTTTACTCGTACAGACACCTTATATAACAAGAAAGATATAAAAAAGATATAATTGACGGTCTTTTCGAATTGCGCGGAAACTTCAATGATCGTTTGTATAAATAATTTCAATCATTTCTTAGTATTCACAATCTTAGTATTAGAATTTTTATTTTTTATTCAAGCCCAGGAATTAGTTAAATGTTTCGGACAGATTTTATATTCCGTGTGCGAATGGACGAATTACTAAATATGTTTAGCACTTAATGTGCATTGAGATTATGATTTTTTTTAATCGGAGAATCTAAACAAAAGTTTAAGACGTTTTTAGAATTTTTAATTTCCAAAAAGAATATTATCAATTTTATTAATATTTCTCTTTTAAAATATAACGATCGACTCGACGAGTTCGTTTTTTCATATTAATATCCTTCAATTTGCAATTATAAATTTCTTTTTACGTTTGGTGATTAAATGATTGTGTAATTCCAATTTTTTGAAAAAATCATGGACAATTATTGAACATATAACTTTGTGAAAATAACTTGAAAATTGTAAAATTTTCCTAGCAGTACGAGTTTCTGTACATTAATATTCAAAAAACGTAGGTATAAATTTAATACTAGTTGTTAACACCAGATAAGCAAATTCAAGATTTTCGCGAAAGTATGTCAATGAGAATGGGCACAACGATTAGATTAAATCGGGCTCTTTCTTATTCGATTGCAATTTAAACTAATGTTCATATTACATAAAAATAACTTTAAGTATACCTGTAGAAAAACGCATTATCACGTTTAACCAGTGATTAGATCGACTAAGAAAAGCATCGACCATCGACTATTTTTCCTTTGACATTTGCGTGGTGCATAAATAAAAGTCTGCAGTTCGCATGCCGTGCAGACATCGACTGGAGGTAAAACTCGCCAGTTAATAGAGAATTTTCCCAGTTCAACAGGTGTTTATATCTCAATGTACCACGGCTCGAATCATTCCAAATAATGAACTATGTCAAGCTCGCCATTTTACACATTAGTCAGTGAAAGTTTAACGATCATTCCGTATAAGACATCATTCTTAGTATGAATTGTGCGTAAATAAAACAGTTATTAATCTTCCCACGGGATAATTTTACAGATTCATATATGGATTTTATTAGCACAGCAAAGTGGAGGTCATAAACTTGAACAGATAGACCAGATTGCTTTTATTCCTGGCAATAAAGAAGACTTTCACGCGTTTATTATTACTCACAAAAAGCAAGATATTTGCGAACAATTAATAACCGCATATTTATTTAATTAGTTTATTAGCGAATTAAATTAACTCGTAAATTGAGAGGAACTTGCCTCCATATATAAATGAAAACTAACCAAAATATTTTCCCTTTTTAGTATAACTAATTCATATATTAAAAGTTAATAATTATTAAATAAAATTTTTATAAAAATCGAAAAACGAAGTGTATTAAAAGGAAAAAGTAGCACTATTAATGGGAAAAAATCTGTTAAAAACTCATAATCATTATTTAACTTTTCCACGTGTTATCTTTGTATTGTACTGAAATTAAAAAGTTAAGATCTTTCTGAGAAAAATAAATTATTATTTAAATTCTAGTATTTGTACAATATATAAATAAATAATTTCTAAAAAAACTTTAAAAGAAATTAATTAAGTTTTTTATACCGGTTCAAAAATTCTGTTTTCAGATTTAACTAAAAGTAGCTATTAACTAAAGTAGCTGCGCATTTCATCTTTCAAATCGATAAATTATCAGCTGCAAAATTATAACTTTATAGCATACAAAAATGCAAATTTAACGTTTTGCTACATTTTAAAAATGATTTCATAGTCAAATTAAACTTAAAATTATAAAATACTTATTATTGTTTATATAAGTATAAGGTGCATTAGTGTACTAAATGATTCATAATTAAAAACATAATTTGATCACGCATTTTTCGTTTACTGAACGATTCCAAGCTTATTCTTGATATTTTAATATGAAAATATCTGAAATTGTAAATCTGTCAACTATGCAAATTGAGTTACAATACTACGGTTTTCGCATGTTTTAACCGAGATTTTTTTCTTCAATCTTCGCATCATTAAAGAATTAGTTCAATAAGTTTCTATCGTTCGAGCATGTAAGATCTGCTGGGAGATTAAGTTTCATGAAAATATCAATTTTACGAATTGCACGTTTCTTCAAACACGAAGTAAAGACTTCAGATACATATACATTTTAAGTTTATGAACATTCTTTCACACACCGCGTTTTTTATTTGCAAATTATCGCAGAATACGATTTCTACAGCTTATCCAAGTAATCGCTGTTCAACAATTGCAGGAATAAAGGAGGAAGTCCGAGTAGGTAGTTTTTCTTACAACAGAAGCGCCGCTTTCCTCAAGTAAACTGAGCAGTAGATCACATTCACATTCTTTATACATGTACATCTCGACACGTTAACAAGCAGTCCGAGTCCAATAAAACCTTCTTAAAACAACAGGTCACCTAAATGGAAAGCTCGAATCCCAAAGATACCCTCGAAGGACCAAGGGAGAAGAAAAGAAAAGCCCGAGGCCGTAAATCACGGCACGTAACGTCGTTATAAGGATCTCGCGTCGCACGCTGATCCCTTTCGGCACCGCGACTCTACGTGTACGCGCTGACGTAATCCACGCCCCGGGAAAATGGAGCACAAGTGATTGCGCGCACCAGTGGAACAAAGAGAAAACGACGACGCGATAGTACAGGAAGCGCCGAGGGACTTTGTTTGGCTCCGAGAGATGACTCCTGCTTTCGACATTGATTTTGGCAAAGAGAAAGAATGATCGAATGAAGGCAAAGTGGAAAATGTGATGGGATGCGGGGGCAGTTTCAATTTTCGTTTTCATTTACTTTGCAGATATGGACAGGGACGAAGCAGAGAATTGGCGAAACTGTAATCTTTGGGATGTGAATGATGAAAATTATTATCATTGTAATGAGGCTATAAGCGTGCGGTTTTTCGTAAAAGAATTTTTTCCATTGCGATGAGATAAAGAGCGAATTTACATTTTATCAAGGATTGTGAAAATACATTAAGGTGGAAAGTATGACAATGGTTAATGCACTTTAGAAGACAACATGTTCGTAAATCATTTTCACCCTTGCGAAATATTGAAGAAAACAATGGACATATGTATATAAGGAACAAGCAGGTAAAGATTTTGCGGACAGATATGGTATATACTTTACCTAAGAATGCAGTTTTTTAACAAATTTATTTTTATGCGCTATACATTTTTAAGTACCTTATCAACAAACAATTATTCGCGTACTACTTGCAGTTTGGTTGATTTTCTCAATTTTTGCTATTAAGTAACGTTCATAACGGTCTTGAATTTTTATAGAATTTTATTTAAGTTTATCGTGTTTTAATAATATTTTCGTTAATTATAATTTAATTGTTAATTATTTTTACGAATTCATTAAGTTATAACACAAGAATAGACAATTATAAATGTACACATTGTCCCCGCACTCAATATATCAGTAAAATTATTAGAAAACTCGTAGAAAAGTCAACGAATAAAAGAGTAATCCAAGCTCGTATCAAAATATACTGCAAATAAATAATTAAACAGAACATATTCAATGAATCCTAAAGCAATTGGGAGACGTCATCTAGAATTAGAGTTAAAATCGTAATAAACACGAACAAACATTTTATTTACTTCATTAAGCTCGTAAACACTTTATATTTTAATAATAGTCTCGAATAAAAATCAAATGAATTTTTACCGTATATTCTTCTAAGGAAATGAACTTTTGTTTATTTCTCGTCGAGATAACATTCAATGCAACTAAATAAAGATCCACATTCAAGAAAGTGCTTACCAAGTCTTTAGCTTTTTAATTGTATTATGTACGTAAGAACAGTGAGTAAGAACGTCAAGAAAACAGTGATAAGAAGCAGAGCAATTAATCAACGAAGAGTCTTAGTGCGGAAAATGTGTGTGTACCATTTCCTTTGGCTCGTTCTTTATACCTAAATTTTGAAAATCTTACCATCATTTAGATTTCAGATAGAAAGTTTTTCAAAACGTCCATAAAAAGGTATTTTGCCGTTTTATTTGAAACCTCAAATTATGTAGCATCTTAACACAGGATATTTTTTTTAGACGTAAGTGCATGAATTTCGAAGAACCTTAGCGCACGAAAGTGATTAAACAGAAATGAAGGTGATTATAAGAATAAAATAAAATAACATTGTACATATAAATATGCTGATTAAATTATTGATAAAGTATTATTTTTAAAACGTAATAATTCTTGAAAAAAAAATCAAGTAAATATTCGAAAGGAATATTAAACGTAATAAAAAATTAATTTATTACTTTTCTTGAACTTAAGGATGAATGAGGTGTCAAGCAAAAGGCCTTTAAGAATATAAAATTATTCATTTTAAAGATCTGGCTTTTGACAAATCATAAAGTCTCATTTGTATGTATTCTAAACTTACACAAGTGTAATATATATGACTTTTTATCATTAAATTTCAGTTTTTATTCATGAACAATCTTTTTCTCAAATTTTTTAATTATTACTTTTAATCATATTAACGTTTTTCTAAATTTTAATATGATATTATACTATTATTGATACGCGTAAAATCTTCTAAAACTATATTTTTTACTATTAAAGCCCATAAAGTTTATAAAACTCTATGGGCAAAAACAATAATATTTCAATGAAAGTGAGGACATAAACTTAGGTTCATTAATATCATTTGATACGAATCGTTAATTCAGATTTATAATAATATTAACGCGAGCTGAATATGTTACGAAATTTTTTAGTAATATTTTTGTAATAATTTCATAAATTAAAATTGCTGCCGTATCAATCATAAAAACAATACTCCTACCTTAAGGATAATGCAAATGATGACTCGCAGTAAAAGCCGGTGTTTAGTTAAGAATTGGTATGATTCAGTAGGTGTCTAGTCCGCATCGCAATAAAATCCAAATCATCCAAGCTAATCAACTATAACATGTTCACCGTTCCTCCGTTCTACGAATTGACTAGTGAAAGTCTCTCGGCCATTCCGCACGAAGCATCGCTCATAGCGCGTATTGTACATAAATAAATTAGTTATTTATTTTTACGCTAAATGTTTTTACAAATTCGTACACGGATTTTATTAGCGTTACAAAGTAGAAGTCGTAAACTTGAATAGATTCTAAACTTGAATAAAATTTGAATAGGATTTCTTTTACGTCAAAGTAAACGTCCCAAAGAACTCATACAGGTATTGCTCATAGTGACACACGACTGTATAATTACAATCAATTATATTAACGATGTTATCTTCTACTTATTACAATTTCTTATTTGAATTAATATTTTACAGATCAGCAAAATAGCGTCTGTAGTGTATTTTTAATTACTTTAATCGCGAGATTAAAATTCACACGCTAGTCGTATATGGAAATAATATTAAATTTATATAGCTGACGTATTAAATATTCATAATATTAACACAATATAAATTAACTGGTGGATGAAATGATTTTGTTAAAGGAGGTTTCATCGGACGAATGTACTGCCTTGTGTATTTCATGTAGAGAACGTGTGTAAAATTCGATTAAAATCCTTCGTGTTATACACGAATAAATAGAGACATATATTCTCACGTGTATAACGTCATTTTCTAATGTACACAAAATTTTGAACAATGGAGCATGCGAGGTGCGCGTGTGTGGGTACCCCTTGCGACGTCATAAATCGCAGCTGCGCGCATTTCTACAGCCGTTCTCCGCGAGTAGCTGCGAGCGCTTACTCGCTCAATCTGCTGCGCGCGCGTCGCCGCCGCCGCGTGTATGTGCGTGCATGCGCGCAGCTCAGAACGGCATGCAAGCATCCGGTATTTTTGACCCTCGATATGCTTAAGAATGTATATGCTTGCACACGTATGCACGCGAGCGCGAGCGCCTGTACGTGTGCGGCGGATTAGAATCCAGCGCTGCGTCAGCGATTCAACGAGTGCGCGCGCTCATTTGTTCATTATTGGAATTCAGTATTTTTAATGGTAAACTTTTTCCGTCGCGTTTTTATCCGGCTAAGGAAACTTTGTACGTTATGAATGAGAGCTGCCAATTTGCATAATTATTATGCAAACAAGTTTCAATTACCCATTACAAAAATACATTTGAATATGCATAATTCATTTTCTTTAATTATCGATACAAAATTTATCGATACTTTTGTGCTATAACAATACTTTATAACTTTGCATGCAACTGATTTTTTTAAAATGATGGTAAGACAATATGATTTTTTAATGTTACTTTACATTTTATTGAAAACGAAAAAATTTTTCTCGTTACATCGAAGGGTTAACTTAAATTATTGCACGATGGATATTTAGGCATGCATGTAAGTTAACAAATTTATTAAGCGTAACATTAACAACGTACACACAATGACATCCACGTAAATATGTCCGCATGCATCTGCATATACTTGTTTATATAAACTAAATTAAGATATTAAATGTGGTTACTTAAATTTTTTAATTCATTTTAAAAGGTTTTTCGATTCAACTACTTATTCACGAATAACTGTTAACAATTTGATACACAGTGGTAAAATATGTAATAACATCTCTTTCAATTATTTGCATTGGTTCGTACTTCTTTTAAGCTTCTCATGCTTCATTATCTCGTGGATTAATTTTATTGCTGCAGCAGATAAGCTTATTTACATTAATTCCTATACTAAAGTTAGCTCAATCAATAGTTTTTTTTTTCAAAAATAGTAAATTATAAAGAATTAATTTGAATTACAATCAGGCAGAAATTCAGGAATTAACATTATTTAAGAAGCTATTACTGATATGTAAGCTATCCTTATTAAAGTTATGAATATTCTCTATTTAATCAGAGCAATTAGCATTACTACCTATCGTAAATAATCTGTTTACGCAATTATCGACACGTGTAATCACAAACCTACGTAAAAATTCAATTGCGGTATCGAAAAATTTTGTTAATCGTGGACAATACCAAATTTGAATGATTTATTTAAAAATACCGAATAACATAGCAATGAACTTCTTAATGACCTGTATTTAACGGATAATATTGTAGCTATATGAATTATTTAATCAAACATTATTCAAGATTATTAAAAGTTATGCATTTTCTGATGATAATTAATTATATTGTTTGCGAAAAAAATAAGTAAGTCAATTACTTAATAATAAGTAATTGATGTATTGATTACTCATTACGATCAAATCGAATTCTCATAATTCCTGTTCGAAGGACAATTAAGTTTGTGATTAATCTTTACAGATTTAATATATATTCTTGCATCAATTATCATTATTATTAAAATAGAATGTTTCTAATATTTTATGGAAAAATACTGTTTATGCAATCACAATAAAATGTTAAAATTTTATGAGGATTTATTTGTAATAAAATCGTATATAAAGGCATTTGTGAGAATGATGATTATTTTTATCGAAAAAAGTAATTCTTACTTTTTTAATTTTTTTAATTTTATATCTTAATTTATAATTTGAGACCCTAATCATCTTTTTTATTACTCTTAATAATTAATTGATTTTTTAACTGAAGAAATTAATAAAATAAGGATATATTTCACTCGTTGCCATGATTATACAATTTAAAATAAATGAAAAATTGTATTCGATTTCCGGTATTTAAGCTAATCAATATAGATTAAAAAAACTTCAAAGTCAGAATGGAAATTGAAACTACGCACATAAAATTCTTTCCACCACTTGTACTCGATGTACGCGAAAATTCAGTCACTCCCTCCGCATATCGAATGAGAATCACCGTAATCACCACTGTAGTCCGCTTAGCGATAGCCTAAAAAAATTTATTTTTCGAGAATTATATGCTTCGTCGTATTTGCTCGCTGTCTTGACCCTTTAACCTTTGCCTTCGTCAGCAATCATCGGACTGACAGATTAGTCGTCGTCATATTTAGCAAAGATATAATTAATGAACTTTATAGAAATTAGAAGACAATTGTGAACATTCTGCCATTTTTTTTATCTACAAACTCATTTCGCATATGGTTTATATACATCAGTTCTGTAAATAAACAAATTTCACTGCGAAAGAAGATCGATTTAATTTGTGTTCTAGTAATATAAGCAGGCTTTTAATTAATAATAAGCTATAGGCTTAAATACTTGAACTTAAATCGGTAATTAGCTCGCGATTTAAAATTTATATTATTTTATACACAACCGTACCATCGCCAGTATACTTGCCGCTTAATCATTCAACAATATTTGAGTACTTAAATTATATACTAACACTCTTTTGTATCATAATTTTACAACGTTTAAGTTCGTGTTACATGTTTATAGTTTGCGTAGACTATAATTTGAAACGTTTAAATAATATCATACAATTTTTCAAAAGTGTTCTGCAAGTACTACATACTTATCTTAAAACTTATTAAAAATGAGTATGTACTATTGTTCACCGATGTTCAAATAAAAGAGTTTTTGATAATGAAAATTGCTCTTGTCACATACAATTAAATTAGATTCCTTCCTTTAATTCCCTTACATAATATGTAAACATAATTTCAAGTGAATATTGAACGACAAAATTAATAATATCATAAAATTATTAATCGTATTAATAATTCTTGAAAAAAATTTCGTATATTTAATGGATTTAATTTTTAATATATAAGATATATTTAAAATTCAAATTATTTGTAGACTACATTATTATTTGATGTAATTTAATTAAAATTTTTTATTAGGCTTAATTATTTAAAATACATTATGATAGCGTAGTATTATGATTCTGTAAAAGAGTACTGTGTCATGTCGCATGCCATTATCAATTTGTTTACAATTTGCTTAAAGCAAATTTTTTTTTTTAATATTACGACAGACGATATGATACAAGAATACCGTTTTAAAAGCCTATTAGAATAAACGCTAAAATTTTTGGGTTGGCAAAATTAGTCATTTTAGTTTACACATATTATTTTCAACGTACAGGATAATATATTAATAATTATCTCTTATGTACATATATTGATTTTTATAATTCGTATTTTTTGAGACACAGATGCAGATGAACTTAAAAAAGATCGAGTGTCCACTTAAAAAGCAAACGTGAAAGATCTGTTTACGATTTCATTGCAAGGCAAACAGCCAAGTATCCCTGTAGTTTAACGACCACGAAATTGTGTTATTTATACCAGAGCACAGTAATTGAAGAAGAAAAACCTTATTTAGTAGTATTTATAGGATATTTCTTATGGTATATAGTATTATTTTCAATTTCGTATATTTTGCACAGAGATAAAATTATAACAATTACAATAAATCAAGTGACGACACTTACTTGAGAATTACAATACATTTCATGTTAGTGTAACAAATTTTTATCTTACATAATGCTATAAAGATATACATACACTTAATGTATAAAACCTTATTTTTTAATTTAGTAAGGAAAATAAGTTTTCGATATATTAGTAGTCGTATTCAGTATGGACTGATAACATTTTTTGTTGATATAAACGTTGAAATAAATGGGTTAGTTTTAATAATAAGCATAAAGATTAGTTGGATCCAAGATGGCTCAGGACTAATTTCGTTAATTATTACTAATAAAGTATATAAATTTATATCTAACTTTATAGATACATCCTCATACATATACACACATGTATATATATATATGCATATAATTTTATTTATTTTATAAAGTTTTCTACAATAACAATGGTAAAATCAAATTAGTTTCAATAAATTTTGTAGGTAGTAAAAACACAATCCACTGCGAAAGCAACTAGATGAGAAAAGCATTATAACTAATCATATTAAAGTTAAATAATTCTTTTTGATAAAATTCCAATATCATTTAAAAAAAATATGGTAGCTTCTTATAAAAAAGTAGTGTTATTTTAATATTAAGAATATATGGCCCCTTGGATCTGAAAATGTATAATATCAATGAAATTGCATTTATAAAAGTGATAGTTTTAATTCCATCATAAATTATGTAAAAATATAAAATGTTAGCAGTTCTTAAGCAAACAACATTTTTACCTATAAAAACTTCATATTTTCTAATCATGTGTGGTAAAGTAATATCATTAGTGTCAATTTAAACGTTAATTTTCGAAGTTAATGTTTACACATTCAAAGAAAAGGTAATATTTCTTTTGTTTTTTCTGAGACTATTCATTAATTAATGTGAAAGAAAGTTACAAGTATTTATTATAGATGCTTTATTACGTATAATTTTTTAGTTTATTGAAACGCTTTTTATTCACTAATTAAGTGTTACATATGATACTTAAATACGTCATTCTTTTTAACAATTTCCCATTCTCTTAAACATTGAAACTGATTATCATTCCAATTATAATAGTTAATCTAAAGCAATTATCTTTTTTCTACAATTTTTAATTAAAAATTTTTATTATAAATTAAAACGTTAGTACAAATATTGATGAATAAAGAAACTCATTTAAAATATAAATGGATAAAAACTCTGTTAGTAAGAGTGAAAGAATTTTTGTATTTGATAATTCATAGTTATGATATTACACCTTATAAATAAAAAAGAAATATTATTGATTTATTCTTAATATTAAGAAATCTTAATATTAAGATTTTTGAGTCTATAAATGTAAAAATAAATTTGGATAAACATAATTGCCAACGGAACCAATAATGAAATTAAAAAAAAGGCAGGAGCGCAGCCAAGGCTCTAAAAGCACACACGTAAATCGGGTACAAAGCTTTGAGTTGTTTTCGGGTAATCGCAGCACTATCAATGTAGAAGAGCCAGTGATGACCCGTGCGACCTGCCGTCGCTAAGTCTACCTATCAACTCGCATCTTTGAAGATCCGTGCAAAAAATGCGTGTGCGTGAGTCCGCACCGGATCTTCTGAAAAATAGCCGGCGACGACCTAATTACGAGAAAGTGATTTGCCAAGATATGTAACGTTTAATCTGTTGATGTAAAAAGTCAAAGAGCGACACTGGCGAAAAAGAAAATGAAACAGAGAAAGAGAGAGGAAGAAATAAAGATAGAAGAAGAGAAAGTAAAAGATGAAGAATTAGAGAGGAATGGAGAAATTCTATTTAATTGAAAATAATAAACGTTTACATAAGTATGATTGCTACTTTATCAATTGAAAAATGACGTCAAATCATGGAAAGATGGCCAATAAACATGAAATAGTGTAAAAAAAATGAGATAGTATGCAATCCCTGCCGTGAATATTCATTGGAAAAATTAAAAATATTACCGCACATTATAGTATGAAATTCCATCGCATTTATCAATAAACATAGTTTTAATACTATAACCAACTTTAAACTGAAATTAGTTGTGGGTTAAGATAAGCAAAAGTTAATAGCCGGTTTTTAAATTCCTGTAATTTCGTTAAAATGTGTTTTTAAATATTTTTATCTCGAAATGGAGTAAAAATAGAATAACTTACAACATGTAAGAAAACGTTTCATGTATTATTAATAACTGAAGTACAAAAGTACATACGAGCGTATATGTATGGTATGATTTTTTAAAGGTTGATGCAAACCGGGTGACAAAATTAATGTACGATATCAAATTTGTGTTTACTTTTCATCTTTAATTTGTTTTATATTTTTGTGTTTACTTTTCATCTTTAATTTGTTTTATCTTAATAATCTTATAAAATCTTAATAAAAGCATCATAAATCTCGTAACATAATAAATAATTATCTTATTTCATTGTTATCGCGATGAACCAAAATGCCTTTTGGAAAACAGAACGCCGAGATATTATGTATCGATATCCAAAACTCTTTATATTGCATATTTTTGTCATAAAAAAATTAAGCAAATTTT
The DNA here is from genome assembly GCA_018907185.1 of Platyscapa corneri. Lineage (NCBI taxonomy): Eukaryota > Metazoa > Arthropoda > Insecta > Hymenoptera > Agaonidae > Platyscapa > Platyscapa corneri. The sequence goes on along the minus strand of JACCHW010000011.1, from coordinate 4,460,885 downwards.
AAATAAAGTATTACAACATTAATTTATAGTATTATAGAATTTTTGGCAAATAATGGTGACTGGAACATGAAAGCATACCGATTTCAATACGTTGTGATTTATAATCATAAATAATAAGAGATAAATCCCTAATATATACACACATGTATATATTATTTATAAATTTTTTTACAAGTGTAGTCATTCCGTTGAAGGATTTAGAAATATTAATTTAGACTGTACACGTGAACTTCTTTCTCATCTTCGTATTAATCAGCTTAACTTTCTCGAGTAATTTTAAGCTAAAATATATTTTTAAGTTTATTCTATCTAAAATTATCCTTATAAAGTTTATAAACTTATGAAAAATTTGTATGTAGTATTTTTATATACATGTATTGCGCTAATTTAGGTAATATTATTGACAAAATATATTTTTTCCAAATAAAATTAATGCCAACGAAATAAAATAATTTAATTATTCGTAGATGTCTGAATTATTTCTATTAGAAATGTATAATTAAAATTAAATATTTCCTTTTAATAAACAGTTAAAAATACTAATTAGTTAGCAACTCCTTATCAACAAAAACACTTTCACTTTAATTTACATCACAGAATATTTTTGCCCATATAGTTTTTATTTGAAAATACTTTATTTAAAACTAACCAATACATTTCAATTAAAAAAAATCAATGAGTTTTAAAAATGAATTATATCCCATTTAAATATTTAAATTAAATCGAAACACAATATACCAACTTCCATTTAAACTGTTATAATTTCAGCAAGGCTGTTTTAAAAACATCATAAAATGTTAGTTCCATTGATTTAAAATCTTTTTATTACTAATTGTTACTTTCACTTATTTTTAATCAAAAATAAGAAACAGTTGATTGATCAACACAAAGTATACTAAAGATTTCAATGGAAGCGCGAACATTTTTTAATTTAAGCGTATAATTAAAATAATCAGCCATATTTTTAAGTCAAAATTATTAAAACAAAAGAATGACTTCCGCCAAAGTTTGTTTTTACGGTTGAACTATAATTAAGAGTAGTTGTAGATAATTTTATAGATATTTTTATTATTTATTACTTAAGTGATTAGTAAAATTTAATTAATTCAACGTTTATTTTGTATAAATAATAATTTATTAAATGATGTTTCGAAGAAATTTTCACCTTAATTACTATTGCGAAATCGTACTGCAATTATTGTTTTGAAACGCTGAAGCAAATTCGATTGACATAATTACTTATGTATTTCTTCGTTACACTTGTTTAAATACTTTTTTGTATAAAAGTATAGTATAAATGAAGTTTTTTTTATTATTTGATCTTATTTAAAATATATAAAATTATTGAAATGAAAGTAAAAAAACATAATTTGTTTAAATATCGTAAAACAATGTACAATTTGTAATTAAAAATAATATAATAAGATAAGTAATTGTGAAAGTACCAATTTATTTTCAACTGTATTTACCTTCCATTAAGATGCTAACAATATATCAATGTGTTTATAACTATAAAATATATCAATGCTAATATTTGATAAAGTTTTTGTTTGCAATCAATAAAATTATATGAATTATATTAAAAACTTTTTAATGACTTAGATCCCCGTTTATTTTCAAATTATAAATATAAAATTATAATACAATATAATAAATTTTGTAAAATACACAATAATTAATTTTTTTAAATTGTATTTTGCAATTATTGATTGAATATAAAAGTTCTAAAAACTCCAATAAACCTTTATTTCATTTTCACGTTTACGTCTATAATGTTCTTTGCCATCATAAACAACTTTTTTTATTATCTGAGAAACAAAGTATAAAATACATCAACAAGTTAAATATGCTTTTTGAAAATACATTACTATTGATTAATTAATATAAATAACTGTTATATGGTTGAAAAAGAAAAATTGATGCAAAATAAATTACAATTTATATACGTTTATACCTCAATAATTTATTACTCGTATACTAAATATTAAAAAAACTTGCTGCCCTAATAAATAATGTATATAAAATTTGATACCTTTATGGTCCAAATATTTATAAAAATTTAAATATTGATTAAAAAAATATTAAATTATTGATTTAAATGTCAATACACATCTTTAAAGCATCTTGCATTAAACTTCAAATAAGCAGTGAATGTTTATTTAAAAGTTCATGTATTTATACAATGTAAATTTTATTTTATAAGTTACCTATTAAACTTATACAAATATTTGTACATAACTAACTATAAAAATTAATTTTTTATTATAAAACCGCTATTGTTTCATTATTTCGTTGTAAATTCTTACTGATTAAATCAATGTGTTATCAAATAATCTCATTAGTATGAAATTAATTAAATAACAATGAATACAAAATATTTACTATAGACGTTTTATCTAAAACAATTTGTTTTATATTATTAAAAATAAAATTATCTAATGACGATATATAATTACTTACATTTTTATATTTAATGTATCAGAAATTTAATTATTTCTATTTAAATAATATTGGGTTATGTAATAATTAATTATTCAGTATTATTTAATTTTTTACTTAGCTGGATTTTACATAAAGTTTTTTGTTATACAATTTGATATTTTTGATTAGAAATAAGTTATTGTATCAAAAAAATTATATATAGTTTTTACACACTTTGAAATTTTTCTTTTCTATATAATTAAAAGTTTCATAAATATTTGTTTATGTAATTATTGATTTTCTGTTTTTTGAACCCTTCATACAAAAGCATAGTACTTATCGCTAATTACTTTATTGTTTGGTAAGATAATTTTCATGATTCATAAATAAATTTTAATATCCTATTAAAATCTCAAAAAATTCGCATAGTAATCTTTTTATTTATCTATTATTATACACTAAATCTGTGAAAATATAAATTGTTCAAACTACTATATTGTTCTGAGAAAATTAATATTATTTACGGTGTAATAAAATTTTATAAAAATCTTAAATAAAAATGTTTTATAATAGATACTAAATAGTTATATAGAAATAGAATTCATCTTTCATCGCAGATTTATCTGTTTCATCACTTGACAAATGTTGATAAAGAAATAATTAGAATAACTTTATTTTGTTGAACTTTTTTATTATCATGACCTCCTCATAATCTTTCATATTACAAAAGTGAACTAAATTATTAATAATATTATGAACCACACTGTCTGCTTGTTTTAGAAGGTTAATACCTTCTAACTGTTAGTGAGTAAAATAAATGTAAAATCTTGTTTAATTATTTTATTTATTTTATTATTAATTAATGTAAAGCTTGTAAAAAATATTTAACTTTTGTGATTACAAATTTTAGTAATTTTATTCAAGATTGTACATAATTTTTTGCACAATTTTTTGCTAACATTTTTTTTTAACTAATTACATTTTATTAAAGTTTTCTAAAGCTTGTTATTGTATATATCTTATCTGCCATGTCTAATCAGAAAAAAATCAATATTCTCAATAAATATTTATCAATATATAGATAAGGGTACACAAATGTTTGACTAATAGCAGTGAAGGAGTAATAAGATTTCTAATCGCAGCTGTTCACTGTAATTCAAGTTTAAAATATAAATTATATCTTTAAATTTTTAAATAAATATAGTCACACTAAATAAATTACCGTGATTGTTTACAAATAAAGTTAATATTTTTAATAATAAAATATTTTAAAATATCAAGTTAAAATAATAATTACTATACTTTAATATCAGTTTAATAATTAATTTAACATGTATTCAATTATTTCAAAATTTTTTTAATGCGATCAATCACTTCGTTAATATACGTAAAAAAAATTTATAATACAGAAGAAAAATTTGTTTTAACCACTTACATTTCTTAAAACAAAATAATAATTTTTTTAACGAAAATAATTATTTTATTACTACTTATACAAAGCTCAATAAATATTTTGCTAAATAAATGTATAAAAATTTTAAATAAATAATTAGAAATTTAATACTAAAACATTAATTGAAACTTTGATTCGTTGCAGTATTACTTTATATTATAATCTATTCTAAAAGTTATAAATAATAATTTTAAACAAACTTTATTAATAACTCTTAGACTTTAATCATTAATAGTATTAATATTTTCTTCACTCGACATTATGCTCTATTTCTAGCTTTCGGCAAAGAAGAAAGCGGAACAACTTATAAATGTTAATTTTTTTCTCAAGTTGCGATCCGTATATATTCGCATTTAGCTAATACAAGCCATATTAACGGTTTCATTAGGTAAGTAATCAATGATTAATATGTATAATAGACACATAAAAGTTGAGAGAAATAATTATAAAATTGAATAAAACCAAGTTTCTAATATTATTGATACATGTTGAGTAAATCAAATGAATGTACTCATGAAAATTTATAAAATAAAATATTCGATTATTTATTTTAGAGTATAGAATTAAAAAAAATTAAAAAAATTGAACCTTGTATATCTGGCTTAATAATTATTGTATAATATAAATTTTATCATTATTAAATAAGATAAGCAAGATAAGCACAATATTATATACTTAACGTTCTTTATCTGGGTTTATAATTTAAATATTTTATTATTATTATTATTATTATATATATATTTATATATCAATTTTGTAGTAATATTTTTTGCTATTAAAAATAAAAATTTTAAAGAATATTTTGATTAGTACTTAGATTCCATTCACTTTATCTATATTAACCAATAGAGAACTTTTTTTCTTTACTATTAAATTTTATATCATTATATATATTTATATTCTCTTTAATAAACTTCAATTTTACTATGAGTTAACTATATAAAATATAAAATATATTTGTGCATGAAATTTACATATTTTACACTGAATTATAAAAATGATACAAATACTAGGAATCGATTGCAAATATATAAATGAATTTTATGCAAAAAAATACAATTTTTGAAATTATTCTAAAAATTTATCCATTATTAAATAATTACGTATACTTCTAAAATATTGAATATAACCGCTATAAATGAAGAAATACTTGTGTATAATATTTATATAGTATTTTTATTATATAAATTAAAGTAAGAATGAAATATTAATACTACGAAAATTTAATTTAGAAAGTAAAACTAGTTTAGTAATTCTATTAAAAATCTTCTCACTGCAACAAAAACACGTGCAATAAAACATTTTTCAACTTATTTTTAGTATATTAAATTAAATTTGCAAATTCGAGACGAATCATATTTTAACTAAAGTAAGCTTTGATTAATAACAACATTGCATACAATGGAGCTCTTAGAATTAACCTAACAAATTAATGCACATGTATCCCATTATATCGATGATTTGAAAAGTACATTAAATATTGAGTGCCTATATTACCAATTGTAGCATACCTGTAATATCCATTAAGATTCTAAAATCTAAAATGTCGTTATTATGTAGATTAATTTCTTTGAATAACTATATTGATATATCGCTATACGTTTATAGCCCTTTGTATGTTTTTATGCAAGATTATCACAAAATGTTAAGGGGAAAGATCGTGTTCTCCAATGCTTCACCTTAAAAATTGATTGAGAAGGACTTAAATTAATGTTCGGATAACGATCTCTTATATACGTTGGCATCGCTGCGCGTGGAAGTGAAATTAATTATATTTCAATTATAGAAGAAACCGCTATCCCAAGATAAACACAGTATTTTCACGGAATAATTATTTATTTCGTTTTCCTGAAAGCGGCGAAAATAAAATTTTTACTTTTAATTATCTTTAAAGCATTTGCTTTACACGAATAGTATAATGTGTAGCTTACTTAACCAGGATCTTCTTTATCAATATATCAAAATAGATCAAAACAGAACTCCAGGTATCCAAGAAAACGCAACTCTAAATGTAAGATTTTTACTTACCGTCGAATTCTATTTCTTTGATGATCGACGAACATTCGTGGCCGTACATTTTCTATTACAGCGGCAAAATTAAAATTTTTGACAATTGCAAACTACCGGTAATCAAGAATCAGACCAGACAGTGTGTGTACAAAAAAATCTCATGATGCGCGTCGCCCATTTTCGCCACGTTACAAATCAACAATTGTCTCTTATGAAACGCTAATTGGCATCGAGCTTCGTCGTCTGTCCCGTCAATACTAGTGGGATTGTTCTTTCTGTATCTGTCTCTCTCTCTCTCTCTCTCTCTCTCTCTCTCTCTCAGACACCATGAATTGTTCCAATTATTTCACTACTTTTACCTTGTCCAGTTGGACCATTAAAAAGGTTGAAAAGTTGTGTATGACCAGCTTGCGGACTCAAAGTGGGCTACGTCGTTTTAACGAATTCCGTCAATTATCCTTTCGGTGTTTAATTTTCAACTATATAGTTTTTAAGTAAATATTAAATTCACATTTTTTTAGTTAATAAAACTGTTTATTAAGCACAGAATTTGTAACTGATTAGCAGTTTTTAGTATCATCCATATTTGTAATTTACAATTAATTACATTTTATAGTAAATGAAATTAAAATTTATAATTATTAATGACGATGAAAAGATTTAAAAGTATGAATGTGATTTTATATTTGATTTAGTTATATCAACTTTGTATATTTCAAGATGTTATTATTATTGAATGCCATACATATTTATTGTGTTAAACATTTTTAGTTTTACGAAAATAAACTGAAAGATAGAAAAAATAATTATACATCTCAATCAGTCTTTAAGATATTGAAATAAACAGAAGCACATTGAAATGTAGTTTGACAATTGCAAGAAAAACTTTAATTTCCTAAGCTCTAACCATTGATTTCTCTCGTGTATAATCATTTTTGAACAGCAGGAACATTTATTTGTTCAATGCTTAATATTATATTTAAAATTGAGATTATTCGAGTAAGTATTGAATATATCAGAAGAGCAGTTGTAACAGTACTTAACTTTTCAGAAAATGATAATTGTAATTTCCACTATCTTGTTTTACCGAAGCTGCTACTTTCTACAAGAAATCTGAGATCCTCGGATTCTCGAATTTATCCTGCAATTTTTACTGTTAAATTTGTTAGGTTACATAGAAAGTTGTACTGTTTTTGTAAAATATTACTCGTTTTTAAAAATATTTTTAAATGTATTGACCATATTTTTAGTTTTTATTAACAAATGAGAGTACAGGCTACATTTGTCCGACTATAACCGGTAAGTAAATGTATTAATGTACATTTCAATATCCAAACTATAATTATTCATACTTATTAATTATTATTTTTTCATTTATTATATTCTTGATTCCTTAAATTATTTTCTTATTTTCTTATTGTTCTATAAGGCGTCGTCACGTAACTCCTTAAATTTTATGCTCGGCTTTATGAGTAACGGATATTTATGTCCCTAGCTGCTGTAACTTGATAATTTTTTTTGAAGATTAGAAGAAAAGACGAAAACCATTGAAATTTAAATTTTAATACAACCCCCTTGCAACTCAATAAGACATTGTTCGTTTCATATTCAGTATCATCAATTTCTGAAAAGGTAATATATAACTTTAAAACCAGTTTCTTAAAACCAAAAGAACCGCGAGATTCAAATGTTAATTCGAGTATGCACATACACATACGATAATATGTATGCGTAATAGTTTTCGCGCAATTGCGTAAACTCGAGCAAACGCGCGATAAAATCACAAACTTATATCTACCCTCTCTTCTCTGCCCCTCACCGTCGTATTTTTCACTGTTTGTTAGTATTTTTATATAAAGGTGTCCGTAGGTGCACGCGGCCGTGTATGTGTGAGCGCGCGTGTCTTTTCAGGATGCCGAAGCGCCAGACATTTTCACTTTAATTGCAGGAGAGTCTATGTTAAGCGCAGTTTTTAATTGGCCCATTAAAGCCACATCGTTATGCCATTTTTTCTTATTCTTTTACTTTTCTCGTTTTCGACCTTTTACACTCATCTTTCTTTCTGGTTGCTCTGCATACCAGTGGGTTTTGTGCCAGTGATGGGAGTAACGACGAAATGGGTAATTTGGTAAAACGATTCCGTGCAGGGCTATTTTTCCTTGATGCAATTGCTTTTTCTCTTCTGACGCGAACGCGCACATGAAGAGAGAGAGTTCCTTCTGATACTGCAAAAATGATTTTAATGCTTGAATATAAGAAGATTATATGCAAATACATGTAGAAATAACTCTATTAATAAAGATAAAAATTTTAGTACTTTTCCATGGAACATTACGTAGATATTTATTTATTAATTAACGGTAGAACTGATTTAAAAGTAATGATGTAATTAATATATTATTACGTATTATGTAAAATAGTAATTAAAAATTCTTGAGATTTTTATAAAAAAAATACGCTAGGCCTTACTTAATTTTTATTTTATTCCATTAACGTATTGTAGTTTAAATGTTTTGGTTTTTAAGAAAAATTTAATCAACTTGCTGTAGATATTACATTGTAGGAAAATCTTATTTCAAAATAAAATTTTGTACAGAAATTTAATAAATTATATTATAAATAATATACTTGATAATATTAAATTTCAAATTGTTTTTGCCTTTTTTTAAATCAAAAAGATATTTGATGTAACTTTTTAGGAATACCTTGAACAATTTTTTCAACTATAGAAAATAATGAACACAAAACTAGCTATTCCACTTGAATCCTGTTTTTAATTGATTGGCGGTCTAATTTCTATCAGAAATATGTGCTATGTATAATCAACTAATAATATGCTGTTAATGGTTAATTTCCCTTCATATTATTATTATTATTATTATATTATAAAAAATAATTATAGATTATAGCAAAGAATAAATTTTTGCTGCAGCTTGGGTAGGAAATTATAAATGTTCAAATTTTCTTTAGTTTCTATCGTTCTTCTTTAAGATATTTAATTCTAGTTTTAAATAATTTTCAGAATGAATATAATAATTGCAATACGTTTGTGAAATGTAATGTGTAGATAAATGACCAAAATGATTATTAATAGTCTTATGCAATGAAAATTTCAACTTTTATAAGTTATAAGTTTTTTTATTAGTGAATAAAATAGGTTTTGATAAAATTATGTATAAGTGAAAGTTCAAAAGTTAAAAATACCGTAGCAAGTATTAATTACAGAACACGATTATATATACATACATTTATTTATAAATTAAAAAGTTGAAAAGTTGGGTAAATGTAAATTTCCTTTTTAGATTAGGTCATTAAATATAAATTCATTAATTAACTTTTTCTGACAAAAGTATTTATAGTTTGTTATCTAATGCATTTTAAATAAACATAGCTGCAGTTGTGATGCGAAAATTCATAGTTGAAAATAATAAGGATTCTAAGTACTTCAAGAACAATAAATTTTCGCTTGAAAGTTTTTAAGGTAACATTATAAATAATTTTTAGCTAGTTTCACTTCAAATATTTAAAAATTTACGTATAATATATATTTATTACACTTAATTAATTTCATTTAAAAGAAATGTTTGTTTTTAGTTCAAGGAAAAACATGTTTTTAGTGAAAAACCAGTTTACTCACAGGGAGAAGATTTTGTTACACAGAAAATACATTTTCTGAAAATAATTTATAATTTCATAAGATTCTGGAATGTATTACTGTAAAAAATTATTTATTTCATAATCAGATGAATTGAATTACTTTATTTTATTGCGCACTATAAGTTAATTACGAATGAGCGAAGCTTTAATAATTTTTAATAAGAAAATATAATTTTTATTGTTCCTAAGTAATAAAGAATTTCAAAAAATCGAAGTTTTTATGTATAAAAATTGCAAATAGTGAAAGTAGTTGATTGTTGTAAATAAGGACAAAACAGAGAGTACATACTAAGCGGATTGGTTTTTGATTTTTTCTGCGAGTAGTACACTTTTCACCAAGATAGTCGTGAATGGAATATTTTTTAAATACCGGAAATTCTAGTCTTTACATGTTCTGTTTGAAATATTTTATAGTTGTACGTTAATTATATTAATCATAAAAACGAAAAAAATAAATATATATGTATATATTTTAATTAGATATTTTATCTATAAATAACGTAAATTTGAAAATATGGTTACGCAGTAATAATTTTCGATAGATAAAATTATATTGAGATATTAAATCTTAGTTTCTTAACATCATTAGGACTAAAATAAATATTTAAATACCTTCAATGGAAAATTTTTTAATAAATTCATTACTTTAAATAATTAATTCAATTTTCCAATGAAAATTAAAACTAATATCACAATCTTTTTTCATATAGATATTCCAGAGCTTTGGTTATTTCTGCTATTACAGCGGTTATATCTACATTTTATCCATATTATTTTACATTTATATTAGAATTTTTTCGTTACTTTATGTTTATACTAATAATTATAAATTTTTAGTGTTTCGAATCAAGTTTTTCATTTTTTTTAAGTATAAAAGAGATTAATATATATAAATTTCATAAAAATATATAGTAAAATTATTCATAAAATTAGTAGATAATAAGAATAAAATAAACAACTATTTATTTATAATTTAGCAAATGCTGATCATTTAACTATAAAATAAAAAATATTAAATTTTCTTTTAGTTAATTATTTTAAAGTTGTCGATGAAATAATGATTTTGATCATTGATTCAGGTTCTTTTATTGACAATAATCATAATATATAATATTATATTTGTGGTACTTAAGTTTGTATTATATTTAGTTAAACATAAAAAAAATAAATTCATTGGTTTATACTTAGATTAGTATATTGACAAAATTTAATAATTTTTTAAATAATTATAATAACAATTTATGAATGAAAATAAATATATATAGACTAGAAATAGATCAGTATATAAAAAGAAGTTATTATTTTATAAATTTGTAGTTTAATCTTTAATATTTAATCTGGTATATGATATATCAATGTTAATAAAAAAATGTTTTAATTTCTTTTGGAAAAAATTTCAAACTAAAAATGTTTTAAATAACTTTGGCAAATATTGAGCTACTTATTATTTAAGAATTAAATTAAATATATTTTTGTTGTAACACTAAGCATAAGATTTTACTCGAAAAAATGATTCCATCAAATATAACTCTCTTCTATATTATCTGACAAGAATGTAGATTAAATAAAACTATGAAAATTAATAAAGTGAATCATCAAAATTTATAAGTATTCAAACTATTTAAATTTATACAAGAAAAAATGATAAAAAAGTTTGGTAAAACTTTTCTTCCGCGACTTAGAAAATATTATTAAAATAATTACTTGATAATTTATATAATAGTAAATTACTCTTTATAAAGTATAATTTCAAGTTTAGCATTAACAGTCAATTAATCCAGTTAGAATCTATGAATTGTCGAATTATCCGTGGTATAAAATAAATTATTGGAGATATGTATTAAAGGATCGTTAGATACATTTATACCATTTGTTGTATTTCTTAAAAGTACCTCTGTAAATAATATTTATTTTGAGCGATGATACGATCACTTGAAGTAAACGAATATCTGTAGATATATGTAAGCGTATATATTTACAAATTTAAATATAAATATATTTCGTGAATATGATTAAATGAAATAGCTTGCTCTGTAATTCTAATTACGACACTTTCGTTAATATTTCCGCGGAAGTTTCTCGAAACGGAAATTTAATAGTTGGGTTGAACGTATTTTAAATTGCCTTAAAACAGATATACATTTTTTATTAATTGTCAAAAAGCAATTATTCATACGCAAATTAATTTTCTAAATACTGTTATTAACGATATCCGGCTATACAGTCACGACAAAATAACGTTTGATAGATACACGACTGGTATTGCTCCATCAATTCCTGTATTAATATATACGCTTATTTTTACTAATACGATACTAATATTAATAAAGTCCACTTTATTAAAATTTACTTTAATAATAAATTTAACGTATATTAACTTGCTTGGAAACTTTTGGTGTAGAAAGTTTTTGTAATAAAGTTCAACGACTTGATTTGGTGTATTCCTGATCTGTAAGAATACATCTTTTACCTTACCAAAGGTTAGATCTTTATTCTACAAAGGCAGCTAATAAATAATTATTTATCCTTTGTTCAATGTTGAAAAAAAATTTTACGTTCTGATTGCAAATTAATAATTAACTGGGTTATAGATTAAAATATAAAAAATATTTAGTTGGTTGCTGCAAAAGAAAGTGGTAATAACGATCTTGTTCTATTGAATCCAGTACTTGTTTTAACCTTAAATAAATTCGAAAGCTCTCATTATACGTGTAAAGATTAATTTCTCTTGAAATAAAAGAATGATTTTTTCTGAATTTATGTCTTACTAAAATCCGTATAAAGTTATGGGCTTGAAAGAGATTGAAGGATTTTTTGGCTCTTTACAATAAACTCTATTTTTTTAATGATAACATTAAAATGAAATGAATATAAATTTGGTTTTTCGTTCGGTGTATTTTGAATAAAATGCTATTTTAATAATAGAGACTGCAATTCGTTCCATTATCTGCTGGTCAACAATTTTCGAATCTTAAAATCAAAACTAATGATCTAACTTATGCCTCACTGGCGGTATCATAGTTCTTGACATTTGCTAAAATGTCGTTAAAATAACCAAAAAAGCAGAGCTGAATAAGAATCGAGCAGCCACAAGTCGACAGTCGAGTTCTCGAGGCTTCAAAAATCCGCATTTGCTCTGCTTAGAAAATGCGAGCTTCGCAGCATCGAGTGTTGCGTTTCGGGTGTTTCTTATTTCGCAACCGATCCGCGTTGCGCTCGGTTCCTGCGATATACATGTACATGTGCTTTATACATAATGCGCCTCGGTGCAGTCGATGTGGCAATCGACTCGGTCCGATCTCTCGATGGATGCGCGCGTACGTACGTCTTGTGCAGGATGATTTCGCGAGAGCGGAGATCAAAGCCTCCTTTTATTAGCAATCGACGAGCAATGGCGGTAATAGGCCAATTTCCTTTTCCCGGAGCGAGAGAGCGGACCTTGCGTTTGATCGAGGCTGTCGATAGGAGCGCACGCGAACTTTTTGAATAATCAAATTGTCTCGACGCAATAGCTTATACGAACGCGACGACGGCATGCACGCTTTACTTTCTATATGCGAACCTCATTATTTTATCCTGCCGAGTGGCTCTAGAGCATTTTTTTTAACTACGCCAGTCGGTATTCTACTCATTTATTTTTCTTTTATTGGGCTTGAACGTTTCCCCAAACTCTCGTAACTGTAATTTTTTATGCCTTCTCTTAGAAGCACACAAAATGATATGTATTTTTCATTAATGTGCACGAAACCGCAAATTTGCTGCTTAACAATATACGAGGTCAAATTCATATGGCATTTAAAAAATAATTATCAGGCATTTATGACATGATTTTAAGAAATATTTCATTTATTTATGCATTATATTCCTAAGTGCCAGCCTTAATTCCGCAAAAGAAAAAATTTTGTCCAAAGGTGAAAATTTATTGCAAATATATTTTAAGAATAAAAAATAAATCCGAATATTTTTTCGCGTGAGCAAATATGTGAATGCGGTATCAAAATTATATTTTTAGTTGAGTAGTATTTACTTTGAAGGGTTTGAGTTTTAAACAGCTTTTATGATTAAGCAGTAGTTCTTTTAATTACAATTAGCATTTAAACATGTATGTCAGCGATTATGTAGAATAAACTATCTTTCCGAACGAAATCATTATTGTCACTGTTTATAATAAACATAAAAATTTTCTTTAAATATGCCTTACAGCTTCAAAATAATTTCGCGTTTAGCAATACTCGTTATTTATATACAATAAAGAAAAGATATCCTGATATTTCATATGTATGAATCATTTCGTACGAATAATATTTATTCACGCTTATTTAATGTTATAATTAAATTAAATACATAATATACAGTCAACGTTAATAAAGAAATGTCATTGTAAGAAATATGTATTTACTTAATATAAATTTTTTTAATACAATAACTCTTGCATGCAAAAATGTTTTTGTCATTTAGCAATAATATATTTCTAAAATACGTTTTTATATGATATGCTTATTTCAAAAAATAATTTCTATGTTATAAAGTAAGTATAAATAACTAAATATTTATTGCAAAATAATTGCGGAATTTAAAAATAATTTTTAATAATTCTGAAATATTTTTTATTAAACTAATGCTTGTTTTATAAATTATTTAATTTAAAACTTATATCAGGTAATACATTTTTAATAAAATATTTTTTTGCATATTAGTTCTTAAATTTGTTGTTCATATTGTTTGATTTAAATATAAACGCTTTTTCTTCAAGATTTCATAATATATATAATTTTCATAATAATTGAAAATATTATAAATAACTGAACTGAAGAAATGCAAATAAGTTAACATTCGATAATGTATGCAGTGAAAACTTTAAATATGAGATCGAAAATATATTCTTTCAAATATAATATTATTAATCACTATTCAAGGATTTTAAAAATATTGTTTATATTTTTAACTGCAAATATTACAGAATTAATATTTCATAAATTTTTTAATATTATAAAACTGCGATTTTTTAATTTTCGTCTTTTTTCACAATTTATTTTCATAATTTTAAAATTAAAAAAAAATTGAATTCAATCAATTAAAAATAGAAATACTAGTTTATATGTATATGTAAAATAAATTATCCTATGTTTAAATGGTAAAAAAATTTATGGATTCCATTTTGAGATAAACATAAAAAATTACAGATATCATAATTTTTATTAAGCAAAATTAATATTAAAAAAATTTTATAATTTAAAAAAGTTCAAAAAGTTATTGAAATAATTAATTGTTTACCAGATAATTTCATTTTACGGACATATCAGATGTAATGCAGATAGTTTGTGAAGTTAGTTATGAGGTCGCCATCGTTCAGGCTTTAATTTTGATCTGTTGAGCGCGACTTGAAATATATATCTACAGTAGATAAACCTATATTACCGACAGATCGTAACAAGTTCGCTAAATTAATATAATGATAATATAGGATTAGTGAAGTAGATAATTGTTGTATCTTAAAATGAAGGACAGAAGATGAAAACCTATTTTAAATTCAAATTTTATTATTTTATATTTTTAAACTTTAATACATTATATTTTATAAATAAATAAGCATCTAATTATTACTTAAATACATTTCTGTTTAGATAAAAAGATGATTATTCAAGTACTGATATTGGACCTGGTTTTAACTTTCACTATAGGTAAGTATTATTGAGCAATAAAGGTACTAAGGAAAATTACAACTCTGCATCATTAATAAAAACAAAATTCCTGTAATTTAAATCAGTATTATATAGATAGGGCGTGGCAGTTGATTATGATGGAATTAGTTCCAGGTGCACCGATAGATGGCGCGAGATCGATTCACACAACTGTGCGAACAGCGGTTTTTATACATTTTTTAATTTATGCGCCCCTTAAATCGCTTTTATGCATCAAATATAAATAAGGTCTTATATAGATTTTTTTAGTAGACATGACGATAAAAGACATTTTAATCCCATCGCTTACAGAATGGGATTTGAAAGAAATATAGATAATTTTTTTCAACGCTCTTTAAAATAAACAACACTTGCATGCACATATTCAGTGTTAAAAAATATATCAATATTGTATACCATAATTAAAAAATAAATTTCAAAAATAGACTTTACAATTTTTAATGAATAATTTAACTTATTTACATACAAAAGTAAATTTTTTAAGGTACATTAGGAAGATCCAAATATGACGAAATTATATTACACATTCTTAACTGGAATAAATTTAAAACAATCAAATATATAAATTTTATAAAAATTGGTCGACTTTTTTAAGATTTTCAGGTGACATCACAATCTTTGGATAATGTTGAGTTCTTAACGCCATCGGCAACAACAGAAATCGACATTTCAGATGATTTTGAGCAAAATGCGATCAGCGAATACGAAGATCCTGTGACGAAAAATTATCATTGCACACTTAGAAGTACAAGTAACAATGAAACATTTGTGCCCAATAGTCATTTAATGAAAATGCTTGATGAAAATGGGATTATGTCCATACACGCTAATAATCTTGATTATCAGGTGATTTAGATCTTATCTAGACTCATTAATCTTTTATTTTTTAAATACGAAGCAAAATAAGCAAAAATGTGTGTTCAATCTATGTTTAATTTAAAACACAAAATTTTTTTAAAAATAAATTATTTTAGTTTTAAATATTTAATAAAAATACACAGAAATTTGATCGTTTACTTTAAAATAAAGTCAATTAAGAAATCATTTCTGTCTTAAGCGTCATTTAAAATAATTAGAATATTGTAATCAGTTTATCAGCTTATCGTGTTTATATTGTGTTAAAACGTAAAATAACTTAATAAGAAAGAATTCTCGAAATTGTTATCAAAATTTCTTTGCAAGAAGAGAACAACTTTTATTGGACAATTTTTAAGACAGTGTAATATGGATTAGTTAGATATAATTGATTAAATAATTATTACGTTACTTTACAGAATTAACACAAAATTAAATATATATAAATTAATAAAATAATAATTATCAACTTGCGCTAGAAATAGTCATAATAAATTCAAAGTTTCATTATCATAAAGAAAAAGTGTTATCGGTTATATATTTTCGAAAATTTATCAACATTTAAAAATAGATGAATTAGAGCAATGATGATTACAGTCGTTCGATACATTTCCTTTATGATGATCCATTGATAAAGAAAATTTCAAACATAGACATTTTTTAAACAAAAAATATGAGTTAATACGTCAATCATCTTTAAAAAGAGCCAGTAAAAGAGGGATTCACAACTGTTGCATAAAAAAGTTGAAGTTTTGCTCTTCTTGTAAAAAATTTCCACTATCTTATATAAATTTATCAATACAGAGGCTGTAATAAATCTTTAATGTTAATTAATTTAATAAGGTCTAATATTCATTTAAACATAAAGTTACATAAAATCTAAATTCAACAATAATTTTTTATTGCATGTTTTATCCACTATTAATTATTTTTATAAATAATTATTTGATTTTTATATATTTTATAGTTACTTGAAATAAAATATTTTGTATTTTTTTAAATAAATTTTACATCAGCCTTTTTGATTAATTTTCATATAATTATTTGCATATATAATTTATTTCTTAGGCACATATCAAAATCTAATAATTATAGGAATTATATTTTCTATTAAAGTATTATAATGGGATGTCGTAATTTCTAACGATATATACGTAGTTGTATAATATTTATATGAATACAAATTTATAAACAACAATTTACACAATATATGTACAAACATTTATATATAATAATATATAAATCTATTATTGTTGATATTGATGAACGAACTAATATTTACTTCAATATTACTGCAAGTTTAACTATAAAGTTTCATTACTACAGTAAAAAATTATGTTATATTATAATTTATTATACTATATCTTTTAGTAGAAAAATAATTATTGCGAATGATTAAAATGTTAAAAATATAAAAAAGTAAAATAAAATAATTAGGTTTTTTGAATAGGATACTTTCTAAAACATTTGTTGCTTAAATTTATTCTCAGTTAAAGAAATTTTTTAAAACCTTCATTTAATTTCATACTTTGATGATAATAATAAAATTAATTTAATTTGAATAACTACATGATATAATACAGCAATTTCATCAAAGTGATATGTCTTTTGTAGTTCAATAACGTAAATTTTTAATAAGATATATACATTAATTTAAATGGTAAATGTATTTTAAGTCTTCTACATATTTTAACATTATGTATTCCAAAAATAAGATAAAAGTCGGAAAGAGTAAAATTCAGTGCAAAATAATTTAATTATTTTACTACACGTTTTCGCGAATAATTTTAATTTAACTTAATAAAATTGAATTTACTTTAATTAATTTAATTATTTCAACTAATATTATTATCTATTTTTGAGTAATTCATTCAAACTTTTTTACTTACATAAAGTATAAGCTTATTCAAACAAAAAATATAAAATATTCTCATATAGATGGAATACTATAATTTCCAGCATTTCCTGTAGTTGCGGATGTTATAATTATTTTTTTAAATACATTTTCTTAATCCACCTGAAATTTATCGCCGAAAAAGCTAAGTACGTAAAAGTAAGCCAGGCTAAATTGGACTTGTGTGTGCCAGGATAAAATCCGACAAGTGCGTCGACGTATGTGTCAATTCGGTTACGATCCATTCGGACAGGACGCCTTCATCGGGCGTCCGAAGGGTTCGATGCATAAGCGTTTCAAAGGAGCACTGCGACGAATGATATACAATACTCCGACGGTATTGCCACACTTGCGCGTCGTGAGGAACGACCTGGACCGAAAGCGAAGACGTGAACCGGAGATCTGGTGGCAGTTCCAACTGACGGATGCGCCCCTCGATATTGAGTTCGATTACGACAATTACTTCATAACAATACGCGGCGACGTCACCAGAGTCAGCATCTTCTCGAAAATTCTCGTCGCCCTGAAGATTCACAAGAAGCTGAACAACTTCAACGACCCCATCAATCGTAAGGCAAGCGCTTTCATGTATATATAATTTTTAGTTTCTGAAACGCGACGCTTTGTTCAAATGCTGATCCAGTCAAATACGTTTGTCGCTGTAGGCTGTTTCAGTCGGATGCTTTTCCAAAATGGCGCAAGAGCGAGAGTCGTGTCGTCATCGACTTATTGAAAATAGGATTTCTTTTTCCACTTTTTTTTAAGAGAAAACATTGAAATTTCGATACAGGATTTCGCTGTTATTTATTTTTCTCCCCCCCCCTCTCTCCCTCTCTCTCTCTCTTGAAACGATTATACAGTTGATGGAAGTTTAATTAAATAAACTCGCTTGGTAAGGTGTACAAGTGCTGAATTCGTGTAAAAGCGAATATTTTAATCTGCTCTAATTAAAGCTCAGAATTATATAAAACATTATTAGTTAGCCTCACAACTAGAAATCGGAGTTTGTGAAATTGAAATTGCGTTTTTATCCGAAGCTTAAATTCCGTTTAAATAATTAAACAAATATAATAACCAAAATTCCATTTATCGAAATACATAGAATATACGATTAATAAAGAATAATCTCGGGATCATTGACACTAGCTTATTTCGGAAATTTAAAACGACCACGAAAGTATAAAGTATAAACGCATTAATTAAAAAGAAAGAAAAATGGTACAGAAGACTGCTTTTTAATTTTCGCTTATCTGGCTGATCGAATCAATTATTCAATAAAATTATCCTTTCGAAAGTTGATACGATTCTGAATTACAATATTACTGTAGAGTCATTCGATAGGAAGACTTTGATTTTTCACAAATATAGAAACCGAAGTGAAATTATTAGGTGCACGTCGAGCGCCGAATGAGCCGCGTTACAAATAAAGAAAGACTCTCTTCGGCAAGTTTCGGAAATGAAAAAGACTCGACACGTTTCGAGATTTTCATAACGGGCCCGTGTGTAAGAAAGCGCGTGCGCGCGTCCGAAAGCGAGTTCGAAAGGGCCGAGTCCGCGCTTCCCTTGTTTGTCATCGGGGAAAAAACATAATGGGATTTAAAAGCTTCCGCAGACTCGTCCATCGGATACGTATAGATCTGCCTTTGTTGGCGCGTTCATTGCGATCGTTGTATCCCCGTGTCTTAGGCGCCTTTTACCCGTGTGTTTTTCCACACCTGAAGGTTAACCTGGACCTGGGCATCGCGGAGGTGATCCTCTCGAGTTTCGGTCTCCAAATGATGCACGACAAATCTGTGGCTGTACATATGATCGAGGCGCTCAATGGAATTAGGACGAAGACGAACCCACAGACTGAAGGCGGCGTGGTGCTGGAATTCGAGGAAAGCCTTAAGGTGAGACGACGGCACGTCCAACGCGCCATGAAATTTGACCATTCGTCACTAGGATAGTCTCCCACTCTGCTTTTATTTTCCCTTTTGTGCGCGCTTAATCTCATACGGAAGCTTATAGAAGTTGCCTGCAAATGCTCTTTGAATAATCTTCGGTGGGAAGGCTGACATTAATAAGAGGCATAGGGGAGATCGAGAGTATGTTGCACAAAGCGAGTGTCTTTAGCTCGAAGCGATGTTTAATCTTGTGAAACAGCGGTTAGATTAAATACTACGCGTCACTTCTCAAATCATACTCTTGCTAAAGTTGAGCTGGTGATTTTTGCAATTGCTATAATGAACCAACAAGTGCCTCTAAATTAGCATTAATTTTCTAAAAACTAACTCTTCAACTTTTCCTAATGTGGCTTACAATTATGATTTTTTAAACACATTGCAAATAGTTTTGGAGGATAAATCAACTTCGGATATCTTGCATTGTGAGTAATGTGTTGGTCTTCTTTTAACTTTATCATGCTCTTTGTTCTCAAGTTCAGTAAATCACGCGAAATCATACAACTAACAAGGTTTTTAATTATCATTTAAATTATTATTATTATTTATTTATTTGCTTTGGGGTTTCTTATTTATTAAATTATATACACCATATTTACAATATCATTAATACGATGAGTGAGAACGTACAGTTATTGGACAATAAACTTGGTGTGAACTAAATGCATATTGACGCTTAAATAAGTTTGAGATATTTTTTATTATTAGTTTTCTATTGTTACGTGAATTTCAGTAACGAGACCCATTGCTTGTATGAACTTAACATATACGTGAGGTGGAAGTTGTGTGTATTTAGTTGCCGGAACTCGCCGATTTGGTTGGGGCAATTGAAAGTTTATGTAGCGCACTATGAGTTTTGTTTGTGAATTTACAACATAATACAAAGGAAAATTATAACGCATTAGTAGCTTAAGTAATTAAGAAGATTTTTAATTATTTTACCTTCTAAAATGAATTTTTATCAAAGACTTGCACTCATTTTTTTAAATTGAAATATAAAAGTATAATATTTATTTTTCATATCTCTAAAGAGTTGATAAAATTCTTAATAATGATAATTAACGTACAAGTATAGACTAAATCGAAATCTTATTTAAAACTAAGATAAACATGATTAAGCCTTATGTTGCAACGTTAAAAAAGAAAAGGAATTAGCTCTAAATAAATTATAGTAAATTTTGATTAATTCTTGTTTACGGATTGTATTGTTAATGCTTAGAATGAGGGAAAATCAAAACATCTTTTAGAAATTAAAAAATACATTAGTTTTCAATATA
Source organism: Platyscapa corneri (assembly GCA_018907185.1). Classification (NCBI taxonomy): domain Eukaryota; kingdom Metazoa; phylum Arthropoda; class Insecta; order Hymenoptera; family Agaonidae; genus Platyscapa; species Platyscapa corneri. Next base: position 4,439,673 of record JACCHW010000011.1, on the reverse strand, counting down.
TATATATTTAGATAAATATAAATTTTGAAATCCCGGAAAATCAAGTAAAACTATTATAAAATTATATTATTCTTAATTATTTTTAAGAACGCGTAATTGCTGATTTCTATCTTCACGCATTTTAGATTCACGACCATTTATGAGAATTATAAAATCGAGAAAACAAATAAGAAAGTATTATAAGATAATTTAATATTTTAAAATAGTAAGTGTCAATTACTCGGGAACTTTAGCAATAAATATAATTAATTATACATATGTCGGATGAAACAAAAGAATTTACGTTTATTTTGACAGTCCCGTTTTCTTCGTAGTATAACATGTTACTATTCTTCTCCTCGTTATTCTAATTAATTTTCAAAATAATTATACTTTTATATTCTGTTGATTCCTTATACTGATTCTGCTATTTCATGAATTTCTTATGCGAGAGACTTGAAAATTATTTATAATCTTCTCATAAGAATAAAAATGTTAAATATAAACTTACAAAAGTAGAACTTTATTTAAGTGCAACGGTAACTTTCTCATTTATTTAATTAAGGATTTTTATATTCAATTTTGTAAATATCCATGTACAAACTGTACGAAAGAGTTTCCAAAACTATGAAGAATCTTACATAATACAATATCTAGCTAGAAATATAAAGCTACTTAAGATTAAGACTTTATATTAGATACATAAATGAACTTAAAAAAATTTGATGTTACACATAAAAGCTTTGAATTTTCCACTTGTTTTGTTTTTTATAAACAAAAAAAGAAAAAAGAAATAAATTAATAAGAATTTTAATTATTTACTGTAATTTACAACGGTTCTTTCACTAAGAGAAATTCCTTGCATTTTTCATCTAAATTAAAGTTTTTAATCAAACGAACCGATGTAACAAAATGTAGAGAAGAAATTTACAAATTTTTATTTTTGTGCATAAGCTTGTGTATTTTAGTGTATATTACTTTTTTTTATTATCTTTTATTTACAATCAGTAATATGTATATATATATATATAATTTTCTAAATTAAAAATATTGAAAAAAAGGTTTTTTCTTTGTTTTAAAATATTTTTAAAAAGCGTGATAATTTAAATTTATAATTATGCAAATATTTTTTTATAAAGTTACGTTTGTTTTTTTAAACTATGAATATAATAATAAAAAATATTTTATACAATATTTCTGCGTCAAATGGCAGTACAATTTTGTTGCTTGTTTTAAAATAAGATAAAATATTTTTATATAACAAAAATAATCTACGCAGAAGAAAAAATTAATTATTGTATTCGAGTAAATTATTAGGAAACAAAAAACAACTGCATTTATGAATATATTTGTACGCATAAAAATAGCGTTTTATCTGTTCGTAAAGAAATTTAATCTGATACTAGAAATTTTTTAATGGAAATTATCTAATAGTCTTCTATTTTATTAGAGAAGATCGTAAAAACCTTTTTTTTTTATATATAATATAAAATATTATGGAAGTGTAATAATAAAATTGGAAAAAGACTTAATTTTTATCTTTTAAAGCTAAAACCATATTAATTTAATGGATAAGTTTCTAATTGAATATTATATTTTATAAGCATTAGTCTCCAATTAATTTAGTTAATTTAATTAAATTTAGTTATTTAAATTAAATATAATTAAAATATATTAAATATTATTATTATAAAAAATGGATAAGCTTATTCGAGTTATGAAAGAAATCAAGTTAATTACAATAAGTAAGTCAAACACGTGGAATGAATATTTCAAGTAATATTTTCTTTAAAATTCCTAATAAATATGAATTAATAGATTTTCGCTTTTAATCTAATAATAATTTCATAAATTTCAATTTTATAAATGTTTCCGATTAATAACTTACAGATGAATCCAGTACCTAATTTTAAATACAATAGAATACATTATATTTTCTACTTTCTCTTTGCGAAATCCTGGGAAATCAATTATTATTTTAGTTTTTTAATATTTTAGTAGTATTCTATCATAAAAGATCTTATTTTATCATCATCTAAAATGAAGTTTCAAAGAACGTGTAAAAAAGAGTTGGCTTATTCGGTCGAAAAGATAACTCACTCTAGCGTACATTTTCTCAAACTTTCGCAGCTCGCGCCGTATTTACTTTTACTCAATTTTGTTATGAACATAAGGCAATACTCGAAAGAAGTTTATTAGATTGTAGATATATAATAAGTCAAAAGTTATAGTAAATTTATAAAATTTTAAGGTTCGCGATCTATATTTTATCGCGGGTAGCAAAAAGTTCATTTGAACTGTATAATTCTTACATCAGCAGGACTTCTCGAAGATCATTCTCAGTAACTACGTGTACACGCTACTTCATTTTTATAAAGTTTTTTTATAAAATTTATGACATATTCAAAATAAAGTGTTCTCGGCTTATCGATTTTATTTGTCTAAAACTTCAATAATAAACGTCGGCTAGCATGTTTTGCCGTAATAATTTATTGTCCGTATTACTAGTGCGCGCGTACAGGTAAAGTACGCAAATTCTTTGCCGGGGTCCGTACACATTAATATATCGGTCTGCAGATTTTTATCCTTACAATACGTACAGATCCTCCTTGACCAACTCTTCCCCGAGCGTTTCTTATAAAAACAAAAGAAACAAAAAGAAAGGCACAAAAAGTAACTAAAAACGATACACGATTCTCGGTGCTGTTGTAACTCCCCCACCCCTGAAGAAAGCGGCGGATCGTGTGGATGATCTCCTCTACTCTTACATCTGGCTGCTCGCCATGGCCGAGAAGTACGAGCCCGTGAAGTCCAAGGACAGCCGGGCGGTATCCCATCAGGCGGAGAAGCCGAGCGAGATACTACCGACGGAGTTATGAGGACACGCCAAGGGAGCGCATATCACGTCCCGCACAAGAATCCCCACTAAGAAGCCGATAATTAGCAAATCGTCCGATCGGCCAGTTATTAAAGCTCGCATTTGTAGGGATTCCGTGCGCGCGTCACCGGGCTCCCCTAATCGAGTGGAATTAACTTGCTTTTAGCGCGAACGTTCGCGCTTCGAGTACATGCTGATTTTCTTGTCATGCCGCGACTTTATCAATAGATTGCGTTACGTGAACGTTTCGGCCTCCCGGTAATATGGAAATGTTTTATGAATTTCTGAGCGATCGAAGAAATAAGCTGCCCGCGTGAGCTGGACTCGGCTTTTCGGAATTAACAATAATAATGATAATTTTACTTAGCGCGCGGGGAGGAACGAATTTGTTAACTCCCGTCGAGCTCCTAGCAGGACTCTAATGTTTTCCTTTTTAAATGACAGAAATAGTTTTCGCTACGCAATGCACTTTAATTTTTTCAGTGCTCCCTCGCGCACATTTGATATCTAGATCTGCATAATTCAAACATACAAGTTGATTTTCTTTTTAAACGGTGCGCACGTTACAGAAAAACGTGTTTCGCTGAAATAAGATTAAAGTTTAAATTAGAGTCACTTCTGTTGAATTGTAGTCGGCAAATCTTGACCAGTTAGCGATACTACGATTGGACACTAATTAATAATTACCTATAAGAGAAAAGAGCAGGGCAATTATTTTTAAATATTAAGCACGTCGTTACTGGAGCAGTGCAGTCGAAACAAAACGTGTAGTTTATCGATATTGGATCCATTTTATTTTTTGCTGAATTAAACCTAAAGTTTAATATCTTCGACGGAGAGTTGCGAATAGCATAAATTCGGGTCAATGTTCAATCGCTTTTTTAAATAATTTGTCCGAAATAATAAATTTGTCGATAAATTTAATATGCCGTATGAATTAAGTATCTATGACAAGTATAAGATCATGTTAATATATTCTACTCAATTCAAAGATAAGATTTATTTAAGTTATTCTACAATATTTCGTAACTGCGATAAGTTTAATTTAATTAGAAAGTACCATTTTTATACGATGGTTTTTTTTTATTACACGTAAGAAAAATAAAAACGAAATTATGTTGAATTCAGTCATTACTTTGCCACGTATTTATTATATTGTACTGTATTATTTAGCAATAAAATAATATTGAAGAAGATTAAGTGTTCACAGAAATCAACTACCATTCTTCAAACCTTAACAACAGTTCAACGCTCTGCAATCATTCTGTACTAAGAATACTGGACCGCTGATACGTGGAATACTAAGAATAGTTCAGAATCATTGCAAAACGTTGACGAATCATGTGGAATAATTGTGGAGCATCGCAGAACATAATGCACTACAATGTATAAATAAACCGTATCCAAAGTACATCTCGATTACCTTCCACTATTTGCGGTTATCGTTCTTTGATCGCGTTTCGTTATAAATTCATGAACTATTTATTCATATGTATATATATATATATATATATATAATATATATTAAAGTAACATTGTAATACCCATTGGTGACACTATACAATTATATTCAATTATTTACGTTCAATATTCAGACAATTGCTAATCAAATTTTAATTAAGAGCTTATTGTTCAACCCGTAAAATATTCACGTCACCATTCTAATTATTATTGCGTCATTCAAATATAACTCTGAGCTAATATTCATGAAAATATTACTCCTCGTAAAATATAAAATTCACTTCTCAATTATCAAAATGCATAAAACTTAATTGTTAATATACTTTTACAGCTCGATAAAAAAGCCAAGATTCATAATGATCGCATCTATATTATTATTGCTTAAAACTTGATACTATCACTGTGTGCATTTCATTGCAGAAATGTAATGTTAAATTTAGGATGCAGAAATAATTATTCCTCTATCCCAAAGAAAAGCACAACTTCGTTCTCGGCGGAAGTCACGATATAAACCAATGGAAGCTGCCACAAAATCGCGAACAAAAAATAAATCTAACATAAGCGAAAAAGAATAACATCAAAAGCTCGCCTCCAAGACGAAGTCAATCAAAAATAAAGACCCGAGGAAGGAAGCCCGAAATATATTATGATAAGCGAAGCATGGCTGTGGTGCGGCTACAGAATGGGAATGGCGCAAGACGAAACAGTTTAGCGAGACCGAAAAAGAGTATCCAGAAGACGAGCGAGGCAAGAGAGAGAGAGAGAGAGAGAGAGAGAGAGAGAGAGCGAAAGGCTAGCCGTGATGGGCACCACTTACTTTTAGAGAGATGTTCTTCGATTATTTATACGTCGTCATTTCGTGTTTTATTCAATACTTTAAATATCATAAACATTTAAACTATTAAGTCAAACCGCCCCATTACACGGCTAGAGATTGAAGCAGGCGTTGACTATTTAGCCGGAACATAGATGCTTGTCTGTTATTTTGACAAGCATTCATCTATTAAATAGAAACTATGTATGTATGCGGTCTCGTGTCAAACTGAATTATGTGTCAAATTAACAGACAGTCTTATGGATAAAATTATCAACGGTTGACATATATCCTAATTACTTTTATACATTATCAATGAAAGAAAATAAATTTGAAGCACTTTGTTTTGAGGTTCCAAGTTTTATTTTAACATCTTTTACATTTATTTAGTACTTATAAATATTTATTACCTTCCCTCCTACGCTTTCCCCATGTCTCATTTTCAATAAAGATCATAAGAATAAGCAATACTTTCAGTTTATTTTCCCTATAGTCGCACTTATTATCTCAAGCTATTATTTTTCATGGCCACGCATTTGGTAAAATTGAAATATCAAGTGTCTGTAATAATGCGTATATATATATATTAGATTAGATACTGTGAATAGATCAAATTTGAGAGTCGAACCTAATATGTATTTATTCGCCGGTCTTTTTCAAATATAATGTTGAAAAAATTTTTTCAATAAAGTTTTTACCAATACGTTAAAGCAAATAAATAAATAAACGTTATACTTCAATAATAGAAAATCGGAACGGAAATAGATTTTTTAAAATAGAAACTTCTAGAAGGTCGGTTTCTGTTGCATCTTTAAAATTACCTTTTATTGCGCGTTTCCGAGTAGAAGAAATAATAAAGTTCCTTTACGGTGCAGTATTTATTTTATCAGTATATAAAATGTATATTTCGAAATAAAGAAGACAATTAAGATCTATGAAAATTCAAGCGCGGATAAAAATATAAAATATTTGATTTAAGCGTCATCATTAATTCTCTAATTATTTTATTTCATAAGAACCTTAAAGTTATTGCACGTAAAACTTTACCTCGCGCAATGTTCGAATTGTATAACTTTAAAGTATAAATTCCTCGGTGATTCACTACCTTTGGTAAATAAAATTCTGGAATTACTGCAGAAAATACAAGACGCGTCTTATAAATGTATAAAATCATAAAGCCATTACGGGCAATCGTTGAAAAAGTTCATTGTGAGAGCGATCACCAAATGTCCTTGAGCCATTCTTATCCCTGCAGCTTGTGCACGAGACGAAATCTGACGCACATTCGCATGAAAAACCAAATGACTTCGCGTGTTTTCTAATAATCCCCAAAACGTGACTCCGACGAGCTCCAGCTTCGCATCCGCCGCGATCAGTTCAATTAATAGCTGCAGCACTTCATATATCTGCGCATCTGGCTGCCTCGGATAAAAACGTCCGAACAACACCCCATCCAAGGTAAAAAGAGCGAAGATTCGAACGGGAGAAAAAGGAAGCGAAGATACGAGTGCGCCCCATTGAATGGGAAGGTTGGGAGGGAACGGGGAGAATTTCTCGCTAGCGTTCGTTTCCAAGTACTTATGTACGTTATTATTGTAGCTTATTAAGCTTGCAGTCGCATGCAAACGCACGCAGGCCAGTAGCACGGAGTTCCGTCTTAATGTGCCGCCCGAGTCTAGATGCACAATGGGCCGGCGTAGCGCCGTCGGACCGGACGCTTTTTCACGCGCATCCGTGACGGTCGTTATTCGTCTGCGGATCATGGATCCGCGTGATTTATAGGAGGAACCCGCGCAATATCCGGTGGCGCGAAAACGACTTCTCGCGAACGCGACCAACAGCGACAGGAGTAATCATCGAAATATCAAAATGGACCCTTGCTAAGCTGCCCGAACTGCTTTCGTAATTCGTGATTTCGGCGGCTCCTGTAGACCCATTCGTTTACTCTTACTTGGCTTGACGCTCGACTGCTTCTTCAAATTAGTCTTATTAAACCTAATAATGGGACGTTCCACGTCAACTGTTACCCCTGCTTTCCACGAAATATTTTGTCTTTTATTTCGATGCGCCTAAAAGTGATTTACTACCGAATAAATAGAGTAAGTGCGGACAATAATTGAGTCATTAATTTTCATCAGCTTTTTTAACGACGACTTGCACTTTTAATTGAAAATGAAGATTTTTCGACGACTTGGGTATTTTTGTGTAAGACGCTACAATGTCCTTCACGATGTTGTTGGTATAAGAACGCATTTAATGTACAATCTTGGTGTTTAAAGCTATTCGTGTTATAAGAACTTGGAGCAGATTAATCATAAAAGTTTATATTCAATACGAGTACGATAATTAGAAGAGAAAATAATAATAAGCGCTCCTATGGTTTGCAAAGACTTGAATTACTATAATTAAGATAAATAAGAAATTCTTTAGAGTGAAAAATATAATTTTTGTAGTTAATTACTAACCTGATTATGATTATGAAAAATAAAAGTTTCGTAATTGTATGGTACACAGTTTTTATAGTTAAGTATCAATAGTGTATAAAAAGTAAACTCATTCTGCGTAAAATTTGAGAAATATAGGTACATATTTCATCAATTTATTCATGTTCGATTAGTCTTGTCAAATATTTTAAAGGCACCATAATTCAAATTATATTCTCTATGTACGTATTTCATGACTATTGAAGTTTCATAAATCATTGATCTAACATAGCTATTGCGCAAAAAAGCCAATAATAATTTTATCTTTATCCCTCTTTCTTCGTGTAACTTATACATGCCTTACATTAAAACGCATATAAATTATGTAATCGATATTTTCTTCAACTTCTTACATAATGTCTTTCCCGTATAAAGCGTAAATAAAATCCAATATATGTTTAACTCTTCTCTATAATACTATGATTATTAATATTATTTTCCTCAATTGCAACGCGGGAAATTCCCAAATTTAAGTTTCAAACTTGAATTAGCATTACCTTAGATACCTGATGCAACATTTAGCAAGGATTCATAAAGTATTCATCAATTACTGTGGCATATGTGTGTATGACCCGTATGTTAATTTGAGTATTCGAATTTCGAAGCACGAGTTAAACTCCTCTTCTGAAATAGTCGAATGAAATTTCGGGGCACGTCAGGTCCAGACGATAAAACCGTCTGGTGTTATTGATGTTTTGACGCTGTTGTGTGCCCAAAAGTTTAGTCCGTTTAGCACTGCACGAGCACAGTGTAAGAAATCTCATCTTGAAAGTGGGAAAACATAAATGGAAAAGATGCCTCTTCCGATGCTTCCCAGATAACCGTTTACCTCTGTCTGTCTTTCTCGCACTGTTAGTCCCAACATTATTTTTTCAAAGCCACAAGTTCGTTATTCTTTAACATTCGCTGGTTGAACTTTTCGACATAATGGAAAATTCGCGGAGGCATATAATAAAAATAATTACCTCCCGTGAGCTTTGACATTCGTAAATGTGTCGTTTATTGTACCGTTGACAAAATTCCGTAATAATGTGCCCAGGACCATTACCGCCTTTTATATGTAAAGAAATGTTTAGAAACTAATAATTATTTTAAAACCATTATTATTATCATTATTATATCATTATTATATTAATTATTAGTATTATAGTAGTATTATGATTATTATTAGTTATTTATTATTATTATTATGATTATTATTATTATTATTATTATGTGATTAGAAATACGAAATCGAATCTAAAAAGGGTAGAGAAATACGAAAATCTTTTATTCGTTCCATCAATAAGGAATCAATAAGCCCGAGAGAAGAAGGAAAAGAACAAGCTTATCAAATCTTCTTGTGCTGACAATCTCTGAAAAGATCTTCTTTTTTCCTCCTCTCCTTTGCATTCTGTATAATAGTGGCCACGTGCTGAGAGTTGGGTGAAATCAGAGTTTATGAAGAAATTCTGGTTGTCGCGTCCAGCGGTGTTAGGCACAAGCAGGTCGAAGAGGTAACAGGCGTGCGCTCTTCCATTTTTATCTACAACAGAGATCGACGTTTTCCAAGCCCACACAAGGTAGTCTTGTCACTTTGTGTTTTGTCCGAGGACGGTATATACAAAAAGGGGCTGAAAGTAGCTTTGGAGATATGGGAAGCCAAAAAAAGGAGGTATAAAAGTGTACCTCGACTCTTGGCTTGGGGGAAATAGAAGAAAAGAGAATCGGGTGGTTTAGTTTGTGGCACGCGCGACAAAAAATCTGCATGCCTCCTGCAACGTATACACGTACAGTTTGAACTCGTTATATTCGGATAAAACGTGTTGGAATCCCTAAGTAATTTTCAAATCGGTTTTTCGAATGATTGGCGTTGTGATGTATCTGAAATTAAATGGGAAGAAAAAATTTTAATTGAGTCACGGTACGTATTCATCTATCCTTACAGTACTTTTTTTACAATGCATGTTTTAATTACATACAAATATACATCGTGTAATAGAATGTTTAATTCATAAAATAAATGCTTTCAATAAAAGTAAATTTTTCAAAAAAAACTTTTAATTTTCATCTCGACTTTAAGTGCAGTAATACAAAAATTTAGAATGTACTTCAAACCGAATAGAAAACCTCTACTAGATAAATAAATTACATTATTTCTATTTATTCTGTTACGCTTTGTTTCGTATGCGTATATAATTTATGTAAGATATTTAGCGCTCAAAGCTACGATGATTAACAAGTTTGAATTGTTAATTGAAAATTTATTTAATTTTTAAAACAGATTTATATTATAAATATTCGTTAAATTATTATTTAGACTATTTTTTTAAAAAATTATGTTGAATTCGTATTATATTAATTATATTAATAATAAAAACTTCTTATCAAAACTAGTATTTCGCTCTAATAATTCTATTCATACTAAATTATAATAAAATTCTAAATTATTCAAAAGAAACGTATTATTAATAATTTTTTGTATAGATTTATAACCAATACTAAAACGTTTCCTCACTGTATATCTTCACACCGATTATTAATTAAAAATTCCTACCGCTGTTTGAATGAATTTAATTCCAAGTAATTAAAATTAAAAAAAAATAATTAAAGTTTTGAATCATTTATAATTTATGTTACTGTCTAATCATTCAATACAAAAAATAAAATAAAAATGTAGTTTTAATACGCATAAAACTAAATTAAAATTTTTTTTACAAATTTTACGTTAAAAATTGAAGAATTCTATTAAATTTTTTAAAGCGTATAATAACAAGATACCCATGTAAAGAAATTGTGATCGAATGTTAAATTACTTTTTGATTATAAAATTTAGTCTAGAATTTTTTTTAAATGAAATATGTAATTAGTAAGTTGCTATCCAGAGGCTGCCAATTATACTTGTAGAGAAAAATAAACGATAAATTCAAGCAGATATAAAGTAAATATGTAGGCAGGCATGTTAATCCATCAGAGTCAACGGGTATTGCTGTTTAAGAACTTTTGATTGATTTTACGAAATTATCATTCTATGTGTATATTTAAGTTCGAATTAGGCCACTGTCTAATATTTTCATAATATGTGTAAAACAAACCACAGCCATAGAATTTAACGTAGAACTAACGTTGAATAGTAACAGAGAAAATTTTACAAGAAAATAAATTTTAACGGTCATTTCGTCGACTGAATTTTTAAAAAGACGAACTTTAAGTTCATTCTCATTAAAAAAACGAATTATTTTATCTTTTTCTGCATCTTTCTCTGTTTTTTAAATTATATTCGAGTATAAATGATGAAAAGTAAAAATAAAGCAAACAAATAAGACAGAATGTCAGCGGCCAACGAAGTTAATTTTCACCTTCAGCAAGACTAATTATTTTGACTTTCCGGAAGAGAGCAAAATCACAATACTTGAGCTGCTTCCCTGCTTGGGAATTCAGAATCATAGTTGAACGCGCAGAAGACAATTTCCACTCCCGTTAAAAATTCAGAAATCTGCGCACCCGAGCGAAAGTAAGTCGGGAGGAAAAGGATGGCGTTACACGCGCGGCAACTGTGTTTTTGTACTTGTCGCTCTCTCATTTTCATACATTTGCTATCCGACTTCGTAACTTGCTCGTGCGAATGAATGCCAAAGACTAGAGAGATGCCCATAAGTCCCTTGTATTTCCAATCACGTACCAGCTATTCAGATACTTAACGCGAGTGATTTACATGAACAATGTATTAGGCGGGATTGTACACACACACACCAGATTCTTCGCAGAGCGAACGCGAGCCACTGGGCTACAAGTTTGCCGAGCAAGTAAGAGAGGAACGGGACAAATCGAACTCTAGGCAAGAGTTGAGACGGAACAGGAGAAGAGAGGAAGTGGAGAAGCGAAGAAAGGAGTGGGAAAAGGTGAAGAACGAACGTAAGGAAAAGATGTGAAGATAGCGAGATACTGGAAGATAGAAAAAAGAAGATGCGCGAAAGAAAAAAAGATAAGTTTTTAGACAAGGACAAAGGCAGAATAGCGAATAGGAGATAAATGAGAAAGGCAGAAAGGGTGAAAAAGCGACAGGCACGTGTACATACAAATACGAGGAGGTGTTTAAAGGAGAAGATATCTAGCCAAAAAGGAAGAAACTAATAAATAGTGAATAAAAGAAGATACGCTTGTAATGCGTCATTTTTAGAGATATAATTGTCGTGTACAATGAGAATGTAAAAGATATTACGAAAGAAAGATAGTGCAGTTATAATGAAGAGAAATGAAGGGACACGTATTCACAAATGTAAAGTAAAAAATGCAGCACAAAGTACTTGTTCAAGAGAAAGAGATGGAAATAGAGAGAGAGAGAGAGAAATAGAGGAACCAAGAAGGAATAAGAAAATTTTCTGTACATAAAATCAAAGTTAGACGAAGAATTTACATTAAAAGATGTAAAATAAAAACAGAGATCTCGCGTATGCATGAATGACGTAGCGCTACTCATAGCATGTCAGATGACGACGAAGACGACGACGAAGACGACGACGACGACGACCAAGTCGATGAGGTGTACAACGAAAAGAGTAAGATAATAAGAGAGATAGAGAGAGAGAGAGAGAGAGAGAGATAGCGAGATAGGGCAAGTGTACAAGGAACATAGTTGCAGCACCGGAGAGTAGTGATCCCAAGAAAAGGGACAGGCTTACAGAACGTGAGGTGCAGTAAAAAGAGAGCCCGCGTACATCTATCCCTGTCTCTCTCTCTTGCGCCGTTTTCTCCCCGGTATCGTCCGGTCTCTCTCAATGGCGTCCGCTTATTGGTTGGCGCGACCTACTATAGCGCGCGCAGCATGCGCGACGAGGACGGGAGGCGGCCACGAAGCTGCTACGCCAAAGAGGAGGACGAGACCAGTTGAGCGCGAGACATCGGCTCGGCAGTATCGCGCAACCCTCTGAGTCGGTTATCCACGTCCTTACCCTTGAACGAAGTCGTCTATACGGCGATCTTTTCCAATAAAAGGCAGAAAGATAGAGAGAGAAAAAATAAGAAAAAAATAGAGACAGAGAGAAAGAGAGAGGCGCTATCGCGTGGGCCGCCGGTGTGTCGTGGTGGTGCGCGTGGCCACGCCAGTAATAAAAGTGCCCACAAGCCGGGGAGGCCAGCCCTTGGTCCAAACCCGCGCAACGAGGGAGAAAGAGGGGGGGGACCAGGTTCAACGCACCTGGGAGAGATGCTGCACCGCGATGCGCGCCGTTGACCGCCCAGCGGCACGGACGATCGGTAAGTCGAGAGACGCATTTCCGCACCAGATTTACTTTTAAGTCTATCCACCTGTCTATCAAGTCGGAGAATCGGTTACCGGACTTCCTCACGAGAGGACGTGAACTGCGTAAAGATTAGATGTACCTTATGGTAACACTTTATCTAATTGCCGAATTTGAAATTGGATGGTCATGAACCGAAGCCTTAAAATGATTGCAGCAATGTCGATTGCCCGATACCGGAAGTCTCTAGAACGTGTCAAAAGATTTCCGAAATGAATAATGCCTCAGGTAATGACGTGCTAATGCAATGAATCCTGACGTCAACCCTGCTCCTATTAACCGCTAATACGCGGTCTTTACATAGAATGACTTAATCAGTAATTTGGTTAGTCTCCCGTCACAGGATAGATAGTACTACCTCCCTCATTAACTCTTAATCACCTCGGCATTGCCGGTTTCGAATTTAACCATGAATAATTCAATGCTATAAATAAATACCATGGATAAATAAAGTTTAAGATTATCATTTAAGATGAAAGGAGTATGAAAGGGGTGGGGACCATTTTTTGGTAGCATCATCCTCCGTCGGACTCTGGAGTTTATGTTTGACGACGATCGCAGTACAAATTTTAGGCCGGTTGATGGATGGTAGTACGTGCAATGATTCATAGAATCCGGTGACAGGTATATTAGACGAAACTATCCTTTTCTTTCTTTTCCATCGCTTACAAATGTGAATTTCAAAGTTCCATATTACGATCTGGGTAAGTGTAATCTATCTTCTATTAATAACAATTCCAAGAACATAAATTGCACTTGCCAGTTCCTGGCGTTTTTCCGTACACCAAAGATTATTTTCCGGGCAACCATTAGCTTGCCGAGGAGAGCTTCACTCGGCAAACGGACAGGATCGGTGAAACGTTTCCGAAGCGCACCGGACACAGCGGGTGCTCGCGAACCAAAACTTCGTAAATTTTTATCTTCCATGCTATTTTATTCACGCCTATGCTCGTTTTTTATTTCATGGCTATTTCTCATTATTCGCAAAGGTGGCGAATTGCTTTTCTACTTTTTATTTTACCATGTCCGTATTCTCTTTGTATCCTCATCTTTTACTTATTTATACCAGTCATTTTGTATCCACCTCGTACCCTCGCTTTTGACTCAGAAAACGCATTAGATGAAATATAAGTAACCCAATCGGTTCTTCTCCCTAAAAATGAGGCAAAAAAGAATATAAATAAGACATAAGCATATAGTTACTCACTTTCAGGGCAGTAGAAATTATCAGCTTAAAGAATCTCGTTGCAGTGGCTTCACGAAAGGGGCAGCTAAATTTAAAAAAAAAAAAAAAAATTGAAGAGAAAATACGAGAGCGAGGGTGCGGCGCTTGTGCAGTTTGCAATGTCCAGTAGCGCTTCGGGTATACGTATTATATCGGCTCGAGCTTACATTGGCGTGCGTATACATTTTCAATGCCCATGAGAATTCAATACGTACGAAATACATGCTTGAACCAACAACAGAGACAGAGAGAGAGAAAGAGAGAGAGAGAATAGCGTCATTGAGGTGTTCAATACCCGTACGCAACCCGAAAGTACATTGGCCAGGGATTACTCGAGCCCTCGTCTTCCCAATGTAGTTAGAAATTTAATGTAAATGTGATACAGATAGTGAGGCAAAGGATCGAATTATGCATGGTTATGTCTTATGCATGTGAACAAAAAGAACGTGTGTTTGTATTTTAGAATGAATTGTAGCCCAAGAAGATGGATTGTCACATTTCGTATTTTGATAAGTAATTATTTTGAAAACTCGAAACTATTTTGTAGCCACCATCGTCTCATCAAACTTGCTCTCACGAGGCTGATTTTATCGAACAGTTGATGGATCGCGCGTACTTTATATGCTGTTCAAATAATTTCTTAACAAGTGTAAGCTTAGCATATTTTTTGTCATTCGGAACAAATTTAGTAGATGGAACACTAGTTCAAACGAATAATGAATCGTTATTGATTTTCATATCGATATAACGTGTCCGTTGATTATTCCTTGATATCGATGCAGACATATAAAAATTATGCAAATTGTCTATCAAAATTATTAGAGTTAAATAAGAACATGAACCTCAGAGCTTTATTAGATAACAAAATTACAGAATTTGGCATTTTACAAACGAGATGTCTATTAAAAAAGATACATATTTAACGATTTTAACAATTTTCTCATATAGTTTAGACATAAAATTAAATTGTACCGTTTTACAACATAAAAGTAGTTATCTTATGTTATGACACACCGTTAGATCTTCCACTCGAACTCATTTTTAAAAAAATGGCAAAAGAACATTTACGATTGTACTTACACGTGAATTCCGTGTCTCGTCTATGCACTATTTGCGACTCGGTACGTATGCGCCTTAGATGTGTGGATAAATTCTTATATGACTCTAATACGTACGCATGGTCATTGGCGTCGCGCATTCTCCACAACTCTGCTTTGCATTTCTCTATCCCCGTCTCTTTCTCGCACTCGCTCGCTCGTTGCTTCAGCTTGTATGTCGAGCTCAGCGTCCCTTATCTCTGGAACGGCGTCGATTGACAAATCGGAGCTACTGCCGCGGTGACATGGTAGTCGTACGGGACGCGTATATTATACATAAGTGCACCTGGGCGCATTTCGCTCTCTCGCTATGCGGCGCGCGATCTGGATTCTTTTGAAGCAAGAGCGGAGAAAGAGCGATTCTTTTTCTTGTTTTTATGTTTTGCATTTGTAAGGAGAGTCAAAGGATCAGAAAAGAGGCTCGCGCTCAAAGCGATGACGACAGCCAACTTTTTTAACCTCAATAAAAAGGGTCAGCCTCTTGCAAATTGATTTTTTTTCTGTAAAATCGAAGTGCGGCGACTATATAACTTCGGAATTTAACGATGCGGTAATTAACTTTAAATTTATAAGTGGCGAGTTTTCGAATGTTGTTTATGGCTTTAATTGTCGATCAACATTTAATGAAGTTACAAACTAAGGATTATGTGAACTTTATAGATATATGTATAACATAAATGCACTTTTTTATATGTGGATTTTTAAATTCTAAAATTATTTAATATCGTAGGTTAAAAAATTTTTTAACGACCGCGATATAACTTTTTTAAAAGTCTGTTAGTTGAATAGCTTTTAATGTAAAAGTAAATCCATTTATTGTGGAAATTTGTTGGTTATACATTTTCCATGGAATCATTAATTTTTTGTAGAATTTTTCATTTTTTGCAATCAAAGTTTTACTATTTTTTTCATAAAACTATAATGTTAATAAAAATATTAATTCAAATATAGCGATGAAATTAATTATATAAGTATAGATTTTGAAATCCAGATTAATATTACTATCTGATAAAAGGTAAAATTAATTAAAAAATCAAAGTATTTATTTTTTTTATAAAAGATGAAGGCAAATTCTCAAATATAAAATTTATATTAATTATGAAGCAGATAATTTACTATTTTATATAGTTCATGCATAATGTAATAAATGTATAATTAGACCTTTTTTCAACGGTAGACGATCAAAAAATGATAATACAATTTTAACTTTTAAGTACCAACGACACTTTTAATATCAATAAAATAAATACGATAGTGCATTGATAAAATTGAATTTTTATTTTTTGTAAAAAGTAAGTCATAAATTTATTAGTTTATATATGATTCGGTGAAAGCTAATAAATATACTTTTTACTGTAAATACAATAATTGCTCTTTATTTCATTCTTAAAATTTTTACAAATAACAAATTTTACATAAGTTACTACGTTCTAATAAAATTTCAAACAGACTCATTAAATATATCTAACTTTTTGTTTATTAGATTTTATTTCATTTGACTTAAATAAATTGCTACATAATAATTTATTTTTAAAATGAAAATATCAGTCAGAAGGAAGGTATTAATCAAATATTCTGAATGCAATGAAGCCAATAGTTTTTGCAAAGATAATAGCTAACTAAATGCGCAATTCGAATACAAAGAAAAAGAAATAAAAATGAATAAAAAAATATAAATATTGTTTCCATAAAAGCTTAATACATGTTCTTGAGAAAATCGCTAGTGTGCATATTCAAAATGAATCAATAAACAGATTTTGTTATGAGAAAAACACTAACAGTATTACCTAAACGTTCCGTAATAAAGCATATAATAATTGAAATACAATTTCAGAATTTATTTAAAAGTTACATAAGTTTATTATAAATTAAATTTCTCTTGATTTTATTAAGTAAATATGCAATAGCTTAATAGACCGGAGGAAAAATTGTTCTTTGTATTAAATGATTTTCAGTAAATATCAAAATCATTTAATGATCATTATAAATATTCATTAACATACCGCATTTTTAAAGAATCTTAAAGAATTTTATGCTCTATCTGTAAATGCTTACAGAATAAATGACAGCAAAGAAAAAATGCGGATAATACTATAGAAGCGATGTAAAGGCTTCTTAGAAATTCTTAGCAGTAAGTAAAGTTAAAGCGCTAGTAATGTACCGGTTAATTATATTTTGATTTCTGTAAAGTAGGAAATAATTCCACTAAAGTCATGTCCACTCTAAAAGAACTCAGATTATCGCGTCGGACTTAAAAAATCGGTGACTGTGTTTCTTGAGTTCGTTTGTGCACGCGAACGAGCAAAAAAGCACAAATGGCATAAAGAATTCGCCAGCTGAAAATCTCGCTATTTACGGAGCAGAACGAACTTTCAGAGATGCGTACACATCACATTCTCTTTTCGTTAACAGACTAATATTTAATTGAAAAATCGGAATAGAAGAGAGCAGAAGCTAGCACGATGTCACTATCCTTGTGATCGTCTTTTTCATTCGAAGTATTTTCTTCTATCTTTGATCCGAGAGAAATTTGATAAAAAATCAACGGCTGATTTTTCGCCGGGCTGATGAGAATTTAATCATCTTAAGCGATGTTGAAAAACGCTAGAAATGAGCTACTTTCGTGTATGTATTACTGATTTAGTCTGAAAACCTGTCTTTACTATGGAAAAATCTATTAAATTATGTACATTAACTGTACGCAATGGGATCCTATAAGAGTAATCTTAATATTTCTGTGCACTTATGTACTTACATCCTCTAATATAAACCTATAATGGCTAAAATATTTTTTAGTTCTTACAACTAATTATAAAAGAGTAGGTCTCGATTAATAATGTAGCATTTAACTTTTTCTGAAAAACTTATAGTAAGATCATTTTTATTTCCAATTTTTTGTTGAAAATATTCTTTGCATTAACTAAATAATAGTAAATACACTTTTCACGTACAAATTTTTAACGCAGGAAGAACAGTGTTAAAAAATAAATAATTGCCGAGCTATTTATATTTCAATCTAGAAATGAAATGAAGGAATGAAGGGAATTTTAGTCAAAGAACTATTTGTAACATTAATTGAATATTGCGTAGTAGTTTCATATTATTTTAATTACCTTAAAAGGATCGTAATTATTTGTGCGAACTTCGCGAGATTATTAGTTGCTGCTATTGTAGTTTGCAATTTCATCGGTAAGTACAATAACTTTATACAATTTTTATTTAATAACTATTGACAGTCCAAAGAGGACATCAGCCTAATAAAATATTATAAACATGTCACTAATAGTAGTCGAGCTCGACTCCTTTTATATTTTTTGCCTTTAATTAGACGCTCTTCCACTGTTAACACGGTAGAGTACTTTAAAAGTTTTGCGAAACAGTGCCAGAGTTCTGGAAATAAAGTTTTAAGGGGAAATCAAAGTTCTCTTCGTGCGACAAAAAGTCGGCATTGCTTTATTGGTGACTGGATGATATCGATGGCATAAGCAAAAGAAGAGTCCAGGAAACTCAAGATGTCCGCGTCTATATACGCGACTTGGCAGCAAACCGCAAACTAAGTGCCGAGGCGAAGAGGGAGAAAGTGTGCAAGTGAGTAAGGCCTAATGAGAGAAAAGAAAGGTGTGAGACGGCGCATGGATAAGAGAGGTAGTAAAGGAGACGCGAACGAGCGAAAGGAAGCGTCAAGCGGCCGCGAGGTTTCACGTCGGCCGCGCTGCGACTCCTATCGATTTTCCTTGCGTCGCAAAATACCCCATTGCCTACGGCACTATCCGCTCTAGGGAAGAAAAAGGACCGGCTCACGGCCAGTGAAATGGGGGCCGAACGAAAACGCGCTATTTCGCAGTTTATATCAGCGTGCAGTTGACGGAGTCAGGAGGAGAGGACGTCAATGACCGAGAGAGATCGTGTGCGCACTTGGGGCAGGGAGACGACGACGACGACGACGACGGGAACGTTGTGTTCGATTCGCCGTGAGCGCTTTTGCTAGCGTGCGAATTATTGCATCGGGAAATCCAGGTTGACGTTTATCGCGCGATATGCCGTACAAGCGACCGCCGCCCGACTCCCGACGCGCACTCGTTTATACCGAATAAGAACGCGCCTGGCTTTTTATGCACCGTGATAGAGTGTAACAGCAGTCAGATACCTAGGCTTTTCCCACCGAAAGGTCGAGATCGTTGAAACGGTCCAAATCCTTGGAGCTTTGTCAAATTGAAGTATTAGAAGCTAGAATACGTCGGATAACACTTAATAAGAACGAAGAGATATCGGCGCTTGAATTTCTTCCGAAAGTACTTGCAGAGCTGCATCTACTGCTTTTCGTAAAATCATTTTCGAATCTCGAACGGCACTCGAGCATTTACAATCTAAAATCGTAGTCTTCGTCTTCGTTCGTGTAGTCTGGAACATAACGTATTTATTACGAAGAGTGAATGACTCTTTTATCGGTTTCGATGTGCAATTTTCAACACAACGTAATTGGAAGTAACGGAGATTCGTTATTCAACCTTTAATTCCATTGGGAGGTAACTTAACTCTTCCAGTCGTCCTTTTTTCTAATTTACCCTTTTAATCTCACATTCTATCGTTTTTAGTTTAATCATTATATATTTGATGCTTTAATGCATACCTATGCTACACGATTTCAGCAGATCAGGTATTTCTCATTATTAAAAAATCTTCTTCTGACTTCGTACACTTTCTATACGTAAGAAAATTGCACGACGACAATTTTTTTCTTATTTTTAAATTTATAATAATACGCTTGATAATAAAATGTACCTGGCAATATTCGTTATGAAGAAAAGTATTTTCGAAGAATGCAAGGGCTATTTTTAAGACGTTTTCAAGATATTTACGAAATCGCAACGAATGCTTATAAATATATTTCTAATTTTTTCAATCTGAAAATAAATTACATTACACCCGAATGCTTTTAATTGGAATCTATTTCAATAGTGTCTCTCGTTGATTTTTCTTAAAAAACAATTAAAATTTTGTAATAGCTTGCATCCTTTAATAATTTAGTTCTTGAAAATCGGTAAACTAACGTAAAAGATAACAAAGGAAAAACAAGTCCTTTTGATGCTTAATTAGGAGCACAAAGAAAAGCTAATTCGAGACGACGGCAAGGGGTAGTCCGCATACGAATAAGGAAAAATAACACAAGCACTCGTGCATATTTTATTCGCGTGTTCTTGGTGTCCAATGTATGTCAACATCATGCAGATTAAAGTTACATTCATTAATTTTGAATGAATAAACATCGACGTGAAAACCACGTAAAGGCAACAAGTAAGCTACTGAGCTATAAAATTCTTGGTTGCAGTTCCTTTTTCAAATAAATATCATTTTCAATCAACCTAGTACTTCGATATATCCAAATCCAAGTGTATTTTGTTGCTGCAACAAAATTAATCTCCGGTTTTGAATAATCTAAATATTTTATCAATATTCTACGTGCCAGATACTACTGAGATTATTTATAAAGTTTTTATGACATAAAATTTATCAAAAGGCGATAGAGAGGAAAGCGACGCGATTAAGTAATTTTTATCTCTTAAATTGATAATAATGATAACCACGAAATAGAGTTGAATAAATTTAATTTAAAACTCGTAATTATACGTAAGTTAATCATAAATAAAAACGTCCGAACGTAAATTATCTCTTTTCTAATTTAAATACTACTTTGAAATATTTTAAGGAAAATCAGAAGTATTTACAATCAATAAAACTTTCCAAACTCTAAGTTTAAGCGTTACTTTGTATACTTCACCTCTCTTGCCCATGGTACAAGCTACTGGATATTTCCTGTGTACGTGTAGCACTACAATATATATCAGACTTATATATTATACGAGTAAGTGTATGCTCTGAACGAAAGATTAGTAAGAATGAGAGAAACGCATAAACTATGAGAGAGAGAGAAAAGCGCAGTACTATATTTGCGTTCGTAACGCGCTCACTGATGCTGACAAACAGTTCGATCAGTATTGCGGAGCACAGAAAGGCTGCAATGGTGCAAAGCGTTACACGAGTCGTTTCAAGTTCGTACCCGTACTACGGCTGCGACTTAGGTAAAAAAAATTTTCGACGCTCCTTAGCGCTGTTCTATAGGCACGTTAATAGACGCTTGCAACCTTGTGTGGCTTGTAAAAAGGGAAAAAACCAAAGCGAAGTGGGAAGACGACGAGAGGTGGAAGGATAGTAGTAGTAGTAGTAGTAGTAGTAGTAGTAGTAGTAGTAGTAGTAGTAGTAGTCCAAGAGTCGGTAGAGGTGCGGAGGAGTTTGTAACAAGATAAAGGCTTTAATGAGGCTTAGAGTGGCTACGAAAAGCCGAGTGGCACGTTTAGGATTACGGCCTTTATTCACGCGCCACAGAACTGAAACTGTTGTTAATAAAGAAATAATTTGTTTCTTCGGCTATGTGAAATTATACAACCTCGCTCTCCCTTACCTTAGTATGAGAGTCATTATGTCTCGAACGGGTCTTTTCGTTTTGAATTGTCGCTTCTAAATTTTCAAATCGCTTGATTATCATTATTGTCAATGACTGTCTTCTAGGCTACGCGTTATTGAAAAATAAACTTCTGAAATCCATTTCGATTTTTAAATGGAGAGTGTGTATCATGAGTTGTTCGTGTAAAAAAAATCTTTTTCTCAACGAGAACACAAGTTTCTTTTATACTTGAAAAAGTGGAAAATAAGATTTATAAGCGAACCTCTTAATAATTTAAGTGATATTACGAGAAGTAACGTATGGCTTAGAAAACGTGACAAACTATTACAAATTTCTATAGTCACACTGTGTAAAACTGCTTTATTCGCGTAAAAAACGCAAATAAATCACAAAAAACAGTGTGTACTAGCGGAAGTGATCGTTGAAACTCGCTCTTTTACAATGATACTTGAATTACGAAATTCATTTGACATCTCCCAGCATTAATTAAACTGCAATCAGATGCGGTAATTAGTTTTTTTATATAATTTGCTTTTAGAATGGCCTTTTAATTAACCTTTTAAACTTTTACACGTTCATTATAATTAATCTAAAAGCACGCGGACGTTTTAGGGTCATAATGCCCAATCTCGCCTTAATATTGAATGCGCTGCGCCTGAAAAAATTTGAATAAAAATTATAAAAGTTAATTGTCAAGCGGATTTCAGATCTTCGACGTTCTTTTTTACTCGAGTAATAATTAATTTAAAAACTACGCTTACCAAAATGTGCGATCAAGGTAAAAGGATAATAACGACAAATTTCCGAAAAGTTAACAAATTCTCAGTGCCCTTGCATGTGTCGTGTGCTCGTAACAGTCACTAAGCCCAATGAATAAATTTCATCAATTAACGTCAACCAGAAGACTAGCATCATGATTTACACAGGAAGTAAAATAAGCCCCGCAACTGGCTTGTATTACGTTCCAATAAAATTGCATGGAACTGCTACGGTCGTTCCTCCTCGGTGTGCAACTATTTTCAACCCGAGAAATGATTGACTGAGTCCCCGCCGTTCTGGAAAAGTTCCGCATCGCGCGAAAAGCGCCGCAACCGACATTGCACTCGCGTGCGAAGCGACGCATCGTCGTCAAATTAAAAACAGTACGTAGCGGGGTAGCGGGAGGAAAAGCGCCGCTCCAGCGCTACTCAAACGCTTTAAGCGAGTGCACTAGTCGCGCACTTTCCATATTCTGCCCGAACGAAAGACTCCGCGAAGAAAATAAAAAGATTGATAGAATCGCGCGCACAATGCACAGAAGCGACTCGGAGCTCGCGACACCCCTCTTGTAAAGTGTCCGGTGTCGAGAACGAAAAATGGGGAAGAAAAGCCGGGGAGACTGCGGATCGTAAATACAGGGTGGGTATCGTTCATCGAAAAAGCGAATAAGGCAATAAAAGCTTACCTCGCAATAGTCGCGTCTGCCGGCTAAGCTCCGAGATATACACTGCCGCACGCGGAGATATGGAAAATCGAGCGCACGAGGAGTTCCGCGCTCTCTTTATGTATACTCCCCGCGTTTTCTTATTTACAACGCAGGAGAACTGGCGAAGTTGCATACCGGCGGTAATAGCTCATGAGCTCATGGACCCTATAAAATGTAAAATGTCCGTCTGCGTCGAGCGAGATGCAGTGGGAGGGGATGAAAGGGGGCAAAGAGCACACGATGCGACGGGACGAGCCGCTGGTGAAAACGATGGAACAAATGAGGGTAAAGACACAGCGAGCGAGGAGACGGGGGCAAGAGCAACTGCGGAGGAGCGAGGAAAAACTACAAGTACAGGCGAAAAAGTATTTGCCAGAACTAAAGTAGAAGAAGAGGAGGCGGCGTGCGAACATAGCTGAAAATTTTATGCAAGCAGTTAGCAGTTAGCGAATGCACAACCGGGAGAATTCGCGAGTTATTTCGTTAGCGCGGCCTCGGCGGCTCTTTCAATTTCGTAAACTTACGAACGTAAAATTCGTGCGATATTAATGAATGTAATTCTGTAGTTTAGCCGCTGCGCAAAAATTCACCGCGAGGTGCAAAATTGCACGGTATCGCCCTTTTCTCCCCCTCCTTCGAGACTGGCGTATCTGTCTGCCCCTTTGCTCATTCGTACGAAAGCGGGAAGAAAAATTTCCGAAGCTTAACGAACGAAATGGGAGGGGAGCGGGAGCTCGGAGTCTGCATGCATCCAGTTGTAAATTTACAACGAACTGCAAATACAAATCATGCGAATGGAAAGCAAGTTACGTGAAATTTATAAAGAAAACTAATATATCGGTGTGTTGGAGCAATTGTAGTTGCGCCCCGTGGATATCGAAGAGGCAAACTCGTTTCTATTTTTGATGTTGAATAAACAATTAGTCGCAGAGGCGAGATACGCGTGTAAGATACAACAACGCCTGCTTTCCCATTCCCGGTAAGCAAAATATCGGTTGCAACAAGCGAGCCGAGAAATAAATACACGTGTCGCTCCATTATGGATTCATCGTGCACAATGAAATTGGCTTTCGATGCGCGCGGCTCTTGAAAAGAGGAGCGAAAAAACGGGTACACGCACGAGTGCTTGTTTATTCGATGGGAAATATTTATGAGAAAAGAGAGAAGTAAGTAGGCGCGTGGCTACATAATGCACATAGCGGCAATAGCGGCGAAATGAAAAGTGCAGGAGAGGCGAAACAGTGCCACCGTGCGCACGATACGACCCCCGGGGACGGCGCGGCGGGTGGACAAAACGTCAAAGTGATACGTTGCGCGACGCGTATCGTGGTCGGCCCGCGTTAAACGGACGTGTAGAGACGTACCGATAAATGCCGATGGACGAACGAGAAAGAAGAACTGGCACGTCCATTAAATATTCAAGCCTTGCGCATTCTTACGACCCTCCGAGAAATCAATAAAATAATTGCACGGCTCTAGTCCGGCCATGAGACGCGCGAGAAAATGAAGCGACTGCGGGTGTGTGGGTGCGAACGTGAGGCTAGGTCCGATCGAGTGCCGTCGCTTCCAGTGTGTGTGCCGGCGAGTGCTCGTCCTTTCGATCTCTCGAGGGGATCTTTTTCGTATTTGCTCGGGCCCGGACACACGAGAAGAGGTACTTCCGGATGAGGCGCTTTTTATTGTGTCCTCCGGGAGTGGTTCAGTCTTCGTCGCTTTCCTTTTCTCCGGCTCTCGCCCTTGCTATTTTTCTCTCTACCTTCCTTGCAATATTCCTTTGATAGAGAGGATTATTAATAGAATTTTTGTGTGGCACCGCTAACGTCGTATTTTATGTCACACTTTATGGCTGCCCTCGAAATAACTTTTTCTGTCTTTTTTTTGACGTGTATAGTGGAGTATATTGCCGCGATGTGCTTTCAATATGTAGATATTGCTTTTAAAATTGTGAAACAAGTTGCATGAATTTAGAGTGAAGTAACAACTTCGGACTGATTGAAATTTAACAGTTGAGCGAATAATTTTTCAATTCGTTGAGAATCGAAAGTAATATTATAATGATATTAAATAAATTAAACCATTCGTTGGCGAATACATTACTGGATAGCATCTAGCCAGACTAAAAGTATTAGCGTGGGCAGGTACGTTTTAATCATTCGAATGGTTGAAATAATTGAATTTGTTTTTGTAGAGAAGAAAAAATCAATCACGGCAAATCGGCAGTTGTCATACAAATTCAATACCTCTTCGATTAAAAAATACGATTATCGTAATTCCGTTAGCGTCAATCAAAAAATCCTCCGACGAATCAATTATATTCTCATTCTACATTTGAAGCATCTTTTTTGATTGTTCTCGTGATAGATTAATTATTTTAAAAAATATATGATGCAATTGATGGAACGAGCAAAAAAGGTGGAGCAAATTACACGTTTTTAAACTCAACGCTCAACCGAGTAGATAAATTAAAATACAGACAAAAATAATTTAAGTTTTAAAAAAGTCGAATTATTCTTAGATACATGGCTTCGGTATAAATCTATGCAAAAATATACGTCCTACATAATATTTGAAAATATATAATGAAACGTCCATTAGGAAGAGCATCTTGAAATATTGAAAATTTCGTGCCTAACATATGTCTAATAATATCTGCGGAAATTAATTATTCTCCTAAAATGACAGCTTCTAAATTGTCTCTGAATGATTATATAATTTCTCTCTCGAGCCTCGCGGCTCGAAAGCATCGAAAACTTCAAAATCAGAGAATAAAAATGAATAAGAAGGTTAACGAACCATTGGAGTGGCATCGGCTCTCTGATGTCTCGTGAAAATAACTTTCCCAATCGACAGTCACGCAGATACAAAAGAGCAAAGAATAATAATCCCGCGCCCCCGAGATAAATCTCACTCGCGCTCGTGCAATGCCACGGATCGCCATAATTTTTCCGAAAGCTCTTCATCAACGCGCAATTACACTCACTTCCTTCGTACTCTTTTTCTTTTCCCGCGCCCCTCGACTCGGTGCTATTCTCCGCGCGATGGCTTCATGTAGAATCTTCGAGCTGGCAACACGCATAAAGAGCGGGCGGGCGGGCGCGCATATAAATAAATTATAGCGGTGCGCTCCGTCTTTTCATTTGGCCTCGGCTGTGCCTCGAGAACCGGCAGCCTCGAAAACCCGGGGTCAAACTCGGTGCGGCGGACACACAGGTTTCGGCTCATCCAAGCGCGTGAAGCGCGCGTCGCTTCGGAACACTGTTAACACATTCCGGCGCGGGCCTTCGTCGCCCTCGATAACTTTTCATATTCGGGCCCGTGCCGACGACATAATTACCATAGCAGCCTCGACGAAACGCCTCGCTTTGTTCACCCTAATTCCTCCGTGGGTTTTTGCTGCTTTCTCCTGCTACTGGACGCTCCGCCGGTTCTTCGGACGTCACTGCTTTTTGTATTCGATTAAACCGGCTCGACGCCTGAAAGCAGCGTCGCTCGTACCCTTTTTTGATTTTCTCCGTCGTGTGATTTCGAGTCTTGGTCGCAGACTGCGAGAAACGTACGGATTGACGCGCTCGATTCTGCGCCAGCCGATAGACATTTTCTCAATTTGCAACAAGCTCATGTTCAAAAGAGCTTCGAACATTATTTGCTTTTTTCAGACAAGTACATTTCACGATGACAGTTGCTACTGATATTTTTGCTTTTAACTGATTAAATATTTACCCGATAAATACCTGCATATATTATTATTTGAAAAAATACGATTATTTTATGCTGTAGTATAAGTGATGTTAATAAACTCCATATCTTCATATGAGCGCTGTTTGTACGAATAATCAAGATATTCTGCTTAGATATTTCCAAGTGATTTATTTATCTTGAATATTGTATTTTAATTTATTTACGATTATGATCTTTAATATAAAATATATTTTTATTTAATGTTAGTTGAAAACAGAGTCAAACTTTCCTCGTGGCAAATTAAAAATTTCTAATTTCATTTTACATGGATGTTTGTGAAATATTACCTTAACATTTTATCAACAACTCGATGCAGATTTCAACTTGGCTAACAAAAAGAGGTTTCTATTTATTTATTTATGTACTTTTACACAATTTCGTGGGATTTATTTTTAATTAAAAAAGTTTCCTCCGTTTTTACGAATATTAAATACCTAATTTCATTAAAGATATATTTTTAAAAGGAATGGATAGCTGATCAAAATAAGCAGTAAATTTGTAAATTAATTAAATATTTGTAAATCAATTATATTTTTTCAAAGCAAAGAAAAACAGTTTTATTAAATTTATTGATTTAAATAATGAATATTTTATAGTTAATAGTTTAATACGGCGTAAATTAAATTCTAAAGATTATTTTTTTTTAAATTATTATTTGTTGCAGATTATTTATTAATTTTAAAGTACTTTCAAGAAATAATTCAATAAAATTAAAAATATTATTTTTTTTTATCGAAATGAGTGAAATAAATTGAAAAATGTATACTGTCTCTCAGATCTTATTGTAGATGACATTTAAAATTAATTGCAAGTGATGAGATATTAATTAATAATTAAATCGATTAAAAACTAGTTTCACATTGAGGAATTAAATTATCTTATATGAATAGAAATATTTTTCTCCGACAATACGTAATCATATTTAATTCAGTCTGCAATTAGATCTACATAAACTTCCTTTGCACAATGAAAAAAAAACAAGTCTAACATTACAAGCATAACAAGTTAATCATAATTAGATTCATTCAACTAAGATTAAGACTGATTTTACCTACTCAGTAATTGCTGCATGAAAAGCATTTCTGCACAATTTTTAGTCACAACGTTATACGGTTACATACTTATGGTCGCAATATTTCTTATGATTTAAATCCATTAATTTTATTTTAAAAAATGACGCTGTTTATAAGAAGCGAAAATTAATTCGTAGTAAGTTATTTCATGAAATTGGGCATGAATCAAATTCTTTACAAAATCCTGAACCTTCACTGGAGAATATTGCCCGTGAGTAAAATGTGCCCGTATCTATTCATATACGCATAGAAGATTAAATAAAAGCTAAGATTACATTATAAAGAAATATTTCTAGATTGCTTAAGTGAATTCAAACGTAGATAAAAATAAAATAAATGTGCTTTTAATGTAGACGAAAATTAATTTACTATGTTGCGTATTTTGTATCGTGTGCGTTAACACTCACGATACTAAACTTAAAGCAAATTCTTTACTTTTTCGACGCATAGTTGGTAGTATGAAAAAAACTAAAAAATAAACAACACTAAAAAATCACTTAAAAATGTAGTAGTTTGTTACGCGAGTGTAAATATATTCGGTGTTGTTGATAAAAGGGTAATGGACGCACACAGTATGCGGAACTCTATTTAGCGGACATGTGAAAATAACGCGACTCCATATGTTGATACGACAGTTGTTTCTGTAAATATTATACGACCTTACGGCTCATATTTTTTCTGATTAAATCCACTCGTATCTAGCAGCGCATGTTCGAATATTTTCCGCACATTATCAATCCACGAGTCGAAGCAAAGCTTTTCGTTCGGCTCGAAAGGAGTCTGCTGAATTTCGTGCGCTACATTTGCAATGTAAAGTATGCAGAACTTCATCTTTATCCAACTATTTAATCTAATTGCATCTATCTCAGCATCACTAGGCAAACACACAGCACAACCGAAATGGCTCACCCTCGGTCGGCGTACTTCTTTTAACTGGAAGCCCCTGTCCGACGCTACATAGAGCGCAAATTAACTATTCAAATTAATCTTATTCAGACTCGCTCTCTAGAGCGGCCCGTTCGAAAGTGACACACAAAAAGACTGAGGAGCGCACGGAAGACAGTGGGCGAAAAAAGGCAGGAGGGCGGGAAAAAATACGGCCTAATTCTTAAACAGAGGCTAGAGAACACCGAGAAACTCGTTACCAGGGGGAGAGTCTGCGAGTGTCTCGAGCGGCTGATTAATTTCTCGAGCTTGTTAAGGGAACGCGAAATGCTCGTGCCGTCTCCTTTTTTGCGCGAATATCACCGAGTTCCCTCGAAGAAGTCGCGCGGCAACCCCTTGTGACGCAACGCGCCGAGTCAAGACGCCACGATCCGCGGTAGCGGAGCGACACACCGTGTCAAGCTTAAAATATGGCCCGCGCAAGTCTTTCGCACGTGATTCCAATTATTCAAAAGCCGACTCGCTGTGCACGTCCGGAGACTTCCGGCTCTTCTCCTCCACCGCCGCTCTTTCGAGGCGTGGAGCTTTGAAAAATCTATCGGCGTGCGTTTGTCCTTATAGTCCTGATATTGTACTCGTAAAGTGCCCCGGGAATCGCGAGGTCGGCGGCTAATGAACTTTTTACCCCGAGATAATATTGGATGCGAGTAGTTGCTCGAACGCACAACCCCCGTATAGAGCGCAGCTGCTCTCCGCGCAAAAACGAGCAACATTATGAGCAAGAGGGGAAACGAGAAAAAAGGTCGAAGTATACGCAAACAATGATGAAATCTAATTCACGAAAGATCGTAAATGAGCCTAACGTCTAGTGGTTTGCGCTGTTACGGCGCAGGACGTGCGCACGATCGCGACTCCTCCGTTCCACGATAGCTTTTCTTAACGTCTCTGCGTATTCACCTTCTCAGGTATCGCATCGATTAAGCAATAGGAATAATTTTTCTTTCGTGCATTCCCCAGGCTTATAATTCGTGATAACTTCCTCGATACTTGCATTGCAAGTCGGCTTAATGTAACTCCTGGTGATCGATGCAGACTTGTGTATTTTTAAGATCTCGGGCTTACGCAATGATTATAAAAGTCAAGTGGTAAGTCGTTTGAAGCTGTAATAGTCCTGTCCTTAATTATAAATCTTGTTTTATTAAGGCTGAAAAAGATAAAGGGTCCTTTTTTGCTCTCATTAATATAGCTATTTAAACATATAATACATTTAGTAAGTACTCGATAATTAACTTTTTAGCCAGTGGCCTCAAATTTACTTTTTATTTGCTCAAGAGCTGTAAAAATTGTTACTGCAAGTTTGTAAATTCCATCTATTCTCTTTCGTGGATAAATTTTGAAACTTATAACCAACGTAATTGCAAATTTTAGATCTTGATTATATCAAAAATTGAAAAAGATCCTTTCATTTCGGGCCATATTAAGCAAATGCTGTTGAGAACAGCAAATGTAAAAAAAATTTCGTAATGAAAAAAAAAAATGAACAATAGATACTTTCGCGTTATTCGTAAATTGTATTTATAAATAATTTAGTTTTTTCATTTTCTTAATAAATTGAGCGATTAAGTTTTAAAATTTTTATACGAAAATAATTAGCTTATTTCAAAATATGCGTTGGATAAAATATTGGTGAAATTGATAATGAGTTTTACCAGTTATTATTAATAGGTTTTTTATGATACAGCCGCTTAAAATTTATATATTAGATAGTATGACTTAAATAAATTATAAATTTTGTTAACATCTTGAGTGTAACAAGCACATTTTACTTGAGTTATTGCATAAAATCGGTATATCAAATACTTATTCGACTGTTGGAAAATAAATGACCTCATTAACTTTCACAAATGGCAATACTGTATTTTTTATAAAAATTATTTCAAATCGTAATAATTAAAAAAATATCCATATCTTCATTTTATAAATTTGAAAGAGATTTCGCTGAAAATCGTATTTATTATAAATCAGCTGTTTTGATTTAGTCGTACATTTCTGCGGCATTCGCGCATAGAAAGAAACTTACACTCGTTACAAATAATATGTTACACCACGCAATCCCCGTTTTATTCACCTAAATAAAGGATTTTAAATTATTATCATAAATATAGTAGTTAAGAAATGCTCTTATCCTGCTTTGTAATAAGATTCTTGTTATTGAATGCACGAGAAAATATATTTATAAAATATATATATATATATTTTTTGTAAATAAAATTGTAAGTAAAAATAAGTAATGTTAAAAGAAAGTGGAAGTACTCGTATGAATATGATTTATAAAGAATTTATGCTTAAAATTTTATTTTTAGAGGATGAAAAACAATTAAGAAGAAAAATACATGCTACTAATAAAATTATGTCACACGTTTGAATTTTATTGCTTTGTTAATATACCTTATACATAATAAATTGATAAAGTTGATGGAATAGCACAACCGTTCGAATAATCCTAATCAACAAAATTCTGTTTAAGCTAAAGTTGTTCTTACAACAGCTGAATTTCGCATAAATATTTGACGCGTGTATTCATTCGAAACTGTAACAATAGTTATGCTTTGTTCTTCACGTTTGCAATAATTGTAGATTATCTGATTTTATATAGATTAGATTACTATTGAATATCTAATAACAAGTGCCGCATTTACCGTACAAATCATTGATTAACACGTAATTTCGATTATAGCGTGAATTATGATATTTTCAATGTTTCGCGCAATATTTTACCAATAATTTTCAAGCTTTTTTTCCGTGGTACATGGCGGAGACGCGCGCAAGGCCAAAAAGGGAAAGCAGCTTTAAATCATGGGTCACGCAGTGTTGTATATGTGCGTACGCTCTAACGGCCGGCTAAATCTTTTCTCAAAAATGTCGGTTGCGCACTTTCGCGCCCACATTTCCTGTCCAATTCTCGCATCATATACACCATTTATTAATTTGTTTCGATTCGAAAATTGCGCGACTCATTTATTTCACTGTGAGCAAAAGGATGCAAGAGCCGCTTAAATGAAAGTCGTTAACATTGGATACTGGGCTACTTTTCATTACTTTAAAATAGCCAGATTTTCGCTTTAATTTATCGTTTTATCGAATTGAGCTTCGGGAATACAAATATTTAGTCGTCCGCGTTGTCTGATCCGCAACTCAAATTGAAAAATGTCTTTATTTTAAATTAACTTTGTCGGTTAAATAAGCCCTCACAATTCTTATGACCCATAAAAAGGTAATTTTGTTAGTTAATTTTTAAATTGCTCTTTAAATAATATAGAACGTTTTGAAATATTTGTTCCATAACGATTTTTAATTAAAATCGTATTTTATTCAATAGTATATGACGTTAAAAAACGTGTAAATAAAAATACGCGTCTGACGACATATCACGATAAAAATATATTTGAATTAGCATTGTTTCATCCAGCAGTCAACATCTAGAAATATTTTATGTTATCTGTTATTGTAAAGCGAGATACATCATATAGAGGTGCATCGCTCTGGTGCAAAAATGATTATTTGATAAATCAAAGTCATTAAGCAGATGGCGTTCTTTGAAATAATTGAAAAATTATTTTAAAGAGAGTTCTTTTCTTTTCCTTTAAAATTCTTTCTTATAACAAAGAATGTAATAAAATCACAACTGATTTAATAACGCTAGGAATTCTTTCGCAAAAAAAAATTAATTTGCGGTTTTTAATCGTTAATGCAGCAATATGTTATTGACTTCTTTCAACTATCCACTGAAATAATTTCACGTTATAATTTGATTTCTTATCTTTTTGATTTGTACATAAAAGTAAAACCTATTTCAGTTTCCTAATAAGCACAAAATAAAAATAGAATAATCTTATAATACAATTTTAATTAATAGAAGGAACGAATTTAAAAACTTTTTTCATCAATTAGAAAAAATACGTTTTGTAACCATTATCTTTATGACTTATAAAACGAAACTGAATATTTTCGTTATTTATAATTCTAAAGTAGCCATAAAGATTGTTACCATTTCCAAGAAATATAAATTTAATAAAAGACGCGAAGCAGAAAAACGCTATAATAATGAAAAATAATAGTAAATTTGATAAGAGGAAAGAAGCAGAACGACAAAAATTATGGAATACACTTAACGTCACCTGTATATATAAAACTGAAGCATGTTCAAAAGCTTGAAAGCCCTTTTATTATTTAGAGCACGTTTCCTATCTCGTGCATTTTAAATTATTATAATAAAATAAGAACTTCATCTGTATTTAATAAAGTATTAATCTTGACTGTTGTAAATATTTAAGTGAAATGAAAAATTAATCGAAAAGCTGAAACAAACCATATTACACTCAACAGATTAAACAGAATATTAAAGCGATTTTTTCTTACTAGTCACAATTCGGACAGTAACTTTTCTTGTCACTAGAAGTTAAAAACAAGTACTTTCAAATAATAATATAACGCAATAGTAGCTCATTGAATATTAAAATTTCAGGTTCGATTCATCTCGTTTCGTCCGGACTTGTGAAACTTGTAGCTGTTACGCGTACATTCGGCTTTAAAACAGTTTTAATTTCCTTGATTTTCGAGCCGCCAAAAAAGGAACGGTGACAAGCCAAATAAAATTAAGTATAAAATCAAGCTACAATCCACACGCCACTGTATCCATATGTAAGAATCTAAGCATATACCTGGCATTACGAAAGATAGTAGCAAAAGTTTCGCGTACGACTATACAATTATCGTAATTAAGCGAACTTCATCCCGAAGTAAACTCCGGTTATTCGAATTGAATTTGATAGTCAAAGCTAGAGTAAAAAATAAGGCTCCCGCCCTTCCTGTTCCTCCTTCCTCGCTTCTATCTACTTACGAGTCTACTAAGTGCAGTAGCCTGTTTTGTTCTTCTCTCTTGCTTCAGAACGATATTGTCAGAGCGAGCTCTCGCATACTTGCGCGACTCCCCCGATGCGCGATACTCAATTGCGCTCGTTACGTCAAAGTACGCGACAACTTTATAGCTTCATCTCACTCTTCCTCTTCCTTTTACACTCTACATTCCTCTTTTATCTATATGTGAGCGTGTATCTCCCCACTACGCATTTATCATTCTCTTGTATTTCAGTAGCTCTTCCTTTCATCTTGATTGTTTTAGGTCCCTCTCGTTCTCCATTCACTCTCTCTTTCTCTATATTTTTCTCTGCCTCACCCTCTCTCAGTTTGTCAAAAACCGCATTGCTGTGGATTGCTAAATACTTGAATAAAATATTTCAATACGTATAATATTTTTATTCCAATAAATATTTAATGTAAACTACGGTTTCCTCGATAAATCTTCCTGTACGAAGTAAAGTGAAATGTCCTCTTGTAATATTAATCTGGTAATTATATCATACAGAGACTGTAGCGCATTATTATTTAAAATATTTCATGTTTATAAATGGAATTGCATAAATAATGCGCATGTATTATTAAATGAGTTGATTTATCCATCTTATTTCTTATTTAATTTCGTCCACCTTATAAAGTTATTTATTTAGCCGAAAAAATAACACAGTACATTATCTAGTTATTTAAATATTCAACAATAACAAGGAATGCTGAAGAGCTGATAATGATTGCTCTTAAATTATTTGTAAACCTTTGCTCCAATCGTCGTATCATCTTTAGTTTGCTATGACTCATCAAGGATTGAAAATTTTCCCAGAAATTATAAGCGGCACGAATAACCGGTAGATTATAAAGATTTCTTCGGCTAATAAATTCAATAAATTATCAACTATTTTACTTGTCAATAAACAGTGTTTTCATTTTTTGTCGCATAGAAAAGGAATGTCCAATCATCGGCTTTAAATAGAAAAAATGC
The DNA here is from genome assembly GCA_018907185.1 of Platyscapa corneri. NCBI lineage: Eukaryota > Metazoa > Arthropoda > Insecta > Hymenoptera > Agaonidae > Platyscapa > Platyscapa corneri. The sequence continues at coordinate 4,404,940 of JACCHW010000011.1, read as the reverse complement.
AATAGGACAAAATTAAAGGCCGATGAAGATTTGCAATATCACCGAACTGAATGAAACAAACGCAAGATCGAATGATTCATCTGAACGAAACGAGCCGCTCGTCCAATGATAAAATCATTTTGTCGCGATCAAGACTATTTTTATTGTCATTATCGTAGATTACTTCTTTCCTTCTCGTAGCTTACAAATTTTTCGACATCATATAACAAAATGCTCATGTCGATAACACAAAAGCACTTTATCTTTACGTCCTTTCCTTGTTCACTGGAGACGTTCTTTTTGTTCCTCGTTGAGTCTTATATTCCTCTCTTTATCGCTTCCAGCTTCTTTTATCTCTCCTCTCTCTTTCCTTCTCGCTCCTTGCTATCTATGTCTCTCGTTATCACGGGAAAATCGCTCAACAGCATCGGCAACGACAATATATAATAGAGGAATACGACAAAGGGAGTTTCTCTTTTCTCTTACTCACCTTCCTTCTCTCTCCTTAGCTCCGCATTTATATCTACAGCAGTAGGCGTGTCGAGATTCGCGCGTAAGACGGTGATTCACAAATATTTCCCGTAGGCGATTCAGATTAAAATCCTATAGGTGCACTTTCGCTGCGCAACGGCAAACTACCTGTGCCGTAGTCGCGCATCAAGTTCCCCGCGATTGTTCGCGAGGGCAAATCTAATCGAGCGAGACGCGCCTTACACTTTCTCCGCGATTCTTGTTATTTTTTCTCTTCTCGGGCTCATGCGCGAGGAAGTCGCGACGTAAACAGCAGGCTACTCTTACGGCACGGAATTTTTTATCGCGACTGTATGCACTAGACGCTGTAAGTATTGTTTGATCCGATATGAGCCTGTACGTCTCAGTTCGGGTTTATTGGCCTCACACGTTGCGCTGATCAACTTCGTCTGTTGACACTACCAAAACTCGTTATTTTTTCTTACAGTTTTTTATCTCTTTTTATCGTGTACTCATGCAGGAATCTCGTGAATTTTGATATATTGCGTACTGCGGATGCATGCGGGCCGGTTGCAGTCATTCATACATTTGGAAATGGAGTTGCGAGAATAAGTCAAATCGATTCAAATGTAATTTGCATCGTGCTTTTCGGACCGGCAGCTTTTTATTTTTAAGTTATTTGATTTCAAGATCCGATGAATAATGTATGCGCGAATAGCTGACTCCGTTATTTAGGGGATTCATACAAATGCACTTCTCTGCATTAGCAAATACCAGAGCTTTTTCTACGATCTGAAGACATGATTTTTTTATTCTAACGTATTCCATTTTTTATTTAAGTAGAAAAGTTTAGCTTTAAACGGAATTCGAAATGACCTTAAATAATCTGAGATATGCAGCTCTAGATTATGAAAAATATCTCGTGTCCCTCTACTCCGATAGTATAATCTATTTGTGCTTTTTTAAGATATACGATTTAAATTTATAAGAAAATCTTGATTAAGAACTGTAGGATTATCGAGTTAACTACAAGAGATCGCCTTGAAAATACTCCCTAGAATGAATACGTTCTAACTGAAATATTTCGACGTACATATCTTTAAACAACATATTTAATGGCCAGTGCGTTTAATCAAGATTTTCTTAAGCCAATAAATAGGCAACAGTTACTTTCTTGTTCCGGTCTCTGGAACTTAGTAATAATGAGCCTTTGAAAGTTCTTGTAACGGGATTCCAGTTTGAATGAAATTGTCCAAATGCTTAGAAACTTTGACCAGAACATGTACTTAATTTGGTATTAATACAGAATTAAAGTTTTGAAAGCAATCTTGAATTGTTGCCGTATTTCCATGAATGCGAAAATGGTTGCTCCGCTCTACAAATCCAATTACAAAGTCATCATAAGCCTTTGCATTCACTCGATATAACTTACTTATGCATCAATACGGTCATTGGAAACTATTGCCTCTGGATAATTATTGTGCATACCGTTGATACAGTAAAACAATGGTTTTGTCAACGTCGATTCCGAGGGCATTTATTACAATCGCTTCAATACGCGTTGTTATCGAGCAGTGAAATAAACAAAGAAAAAGTGAATTCAACTTGGTTGCAAGTAGTTCTTGTGAATTATCCTCTGAAGAAAATTAGTAAACTTGGCTTAAAAATTACGGAGCATTTGCATAAATTTGCATTAAACCGATAACACAGCAAAGTTCGCTTACGAAACCGAATACGCGGCGGTTGCTACAGAGTCTGATTCCCCTTATTTTCAAGGGCCATTGCCATCGCATTTCTGCCGAGGCATAAAAAGTGCTCAGCTCTTTGATCGCGTCCCTATTAATTGTAAGTCCGTTACAGCAGGATTTTTGCTCGAGCGCGTCTCGCCATGTAAGGGTCAAAAAAGAGCGCTTCACGTACCTCGCGAACTACGATATGATGAAAGGGAGAAAAAATCCTAGTGCGCGGATTCGCAAATATCGTTAATTTGCGCCTCTACTTTATCGCTCTCGGAGAAGCGCATTATTAATCAAGTATCGATTGCGCCAAACTCTCGGGATCTTAGTATCAAGACTACGAGCCCCAGGCCGAAGTAATTAATTTCGCGATTATGAATTTTCTCGATGGTCAGCGCTTACATAAGCCATCGCCAAGACGAGGTTCTCCACAAAGGGTGAGAATTACAAAATCCGTGATCCCTCGGCTCGGTGGATACGCGTACAAACCCAGATTTATGAACCGATTAAAGGCATTGTTTACATACGTAGAGCACACTTGAAGGAGGTCCCGCGCTCTGCTTATCTACTTACTCTACTTGCGGCATTGCAAGTGCGCCGCTTTGCGTAAGAGCCCATGCGGTTGTTTCGACGGGGCTCCAATACTCTCCCTTCTTTGCGTGCACACAGACATACACGTGCGGGTACACCCGAGATCTTTAAACGATCTCCTTTTAATGGGATGCACGTGGCGAGCGTGTGTTTTATTCACCGAGAGGCTTGAGAAAAAGGAGCTGGTGGGGGCAGATTAGGTGGGAGGAGAAAAGTGAAAGAAAATGCTTTATCTTTTTCATTTCGGAATAAATAAGCGAGCGCAAGAGTCGATAAAAACCTCTTTGTGAATTGCATTGCGCAATGCCGGTACTCTCTGGCTAAGGTATTTTTTATACGGATTTTTGAGTAATAACAACCTGGGAAATTTCTTCATTATGCGTGTTGTGTACTGATATAATTTAACGACCATTATGTAAAATTTATTTTCTTGTTCGAGGAAATTTTTATTTCTGTACAAATGAACGGCTACTATTTTTTCGGTTCGAAAATTGCAACGTGATTTAATAATAGAATAACTAAAAGTAGACCGATTTTTCGATCCATATTACTTTTCAAATAGTAGAATGGGGAGCAATATTTTATTAATATCCGATTTTTATAAGTTCACTTAAATTTCTAAACACCACAAGTATTTTAAAATTCGTTCATTCTTCGTAAAATATATGTTGAAAATTGATACAGTGCCCTGTCCTATAAACATAGAAATGCAAAGCGAGAAAATTTCTTTGTTTATTGCCAGGAAGACGAAAAGAGCAGTAAATATGATGGAAAAGCGTACAAGGTAGAAAATAAAAGACAAAAAGAGATGTGTAGATAGGAATAAGTAGAAAGAGAGGGAGAGGACAAGAGAGATGGAGCAAAACACATGAGCCCAATGGAAGAGGAAACAGAAGCCGAGTGCGGTATGCCACGGCATTTGCTATGTTTATTAATGCTTTACAAATACTGAAATAGAAAAGTGGGGATGGTGATTTATGAATGTGGGCTACACGCCGTCACACCGAGTTCCAAGCTTTTCGCCTCTCTCTTTTTCGTAGACCCTATCATCTTGGTCTTACATCCGGTTCTTCGTTCTTGCCACGATATCTTTTACACCTACGTTACAGCCATCTTCTTATTAACTTCAACCATTCGTTTCCCTGCTGAATGATATGATATACGTCATTTCAACGCAAAATATATGCGCGCGGTGACACAGAGCTTGTTAATTTATCTGTTAATAATAGGTTGAAGAATTGCGCTTGTTTAGTGGTACATGTGCTAAATTTGCAAAAAGCGAATTATAAAGAATTAACTGATTAATTTTTGTTTTCCGATGAATTTGTGAGATTAAACCACAATTTTAGGCGATTCGGCGAAACGTATTGAGCGACTTTTGTTAGCAACTGGAGTTAAGTCGTTACTCGAATCGACACACGAAACAAAATGAAAAATGTTATAAAAAAACTTTAGAATAGTAATTAATACCTTTTGCATGCAATAAAAATTTAATGTTGTTTTTGAATATTTTTATATTAATTTTGCAAATATCATATATCACAATGTCTATCCTATAGTCTCTTCAACAACGGAGTATTCAACATAGATATTGTTTTTATCAATCAAGTTCTGAATTACAGAATAATAGACAAGCTGATATCTTTTTTACGGATATGGGTCAAAGCCATCTAATTTCTCAGAAAGATCACTCCCGACAAGGAGAAAATGGTTAGAAAATAAATCCACGTGACAGCGTCAAATTAAAATCAAACGAAATTCTTTTTTTCTTACGAGGTGTCATTTCGTCAATAAAAAAAACAACGATTCCACGGGTCCAATGAATTCTACCACTCAACGGAATCTGTAACCGAAAGATGCTTATTTTATCGCAATTTACTTGACTACTTTCAATACTTTGAAGTTTCCGGGATTCTAAAATTATCAATGTCAGAGCAGTACAACAGAAAACTGACTATTTCTTTTAAATTATTGCACCTCGCAATGTCTATTAAACGGAATTTTCTTTCTCTCACGACTTCTCGGCCTGTCAATAAATAGACGATTCAATAAGCCTGGCGAATTGTAACATCTTAATGAAATCTGCAAGCGAAAAATCCTGATTTTCTATCAAGAATAATTTTTGTAATAAAAACTGTGAATTAAAATCTGCAACGTTTATATATCTTAAAAGTTTAAAAACTTCTGGGAAACTAGCAGAAACTACTATTTTGAAAAAATGTTACTTTACAATTAAAAGCATATTTGTTTGAGATTACAATAGACAGAAAATTCACTACAAAGTAAACATCAGCATTCTCGGCGAAAGCTTTCGTAATATCATTTTCACTTCGTTCAATTTTGAATACAATGAATTCAATACATCGAAACGCTGAAATGTAACTTTAAACACGAATTTATTTTTATTATATAAAAAATGTCCGTGTATAGAAGAAATATTTATCGCGTTCCGAACGAATTAGTGGCGATTATCGATGCTGTTCTGGACTCTATGTTTTTTATTTTACCGTCTACCTGCAAAAAAGAACGATTTACCGATTTTCTTTATCTGCAGCATTGAAAATGTACATTTTTCTATCCTCTCAATCGAAACTGTTCAAGATCTTATTTTCAAATTGTAGTAAAGAGCAGAAATCTTCCGTAAAATCTTTGGAGAACGTGACTCGATGAAACTTGCAAATTCTTTAATAACTTTTGTTCGCTCTCCTGTGTTTCTCACTTAACGATTCGATTCAGTCAAGCAGCTTTCAAGAATCGTAGAATCAATGGTTTTCAACCGTGGGACGGTTCAGCTCTCGCATGTTTTGCATCGGCAGCGAATTCCCACGCAAAGTAAAGCTTTCCTCCACTAATTCGGGTAATCCAGCAACACGTGAATTGCCCGGCAATTCGAATCCTAATCCGCCCCCTGAGACACGCAAATGTGCGACTCGAGGCAAGGCGCATGTCTCCTCTTCGGCGATGAGCGCGCGATCCCGACACTCGAAAAAAAGATGCCTGCAACAATCATCTAGCAAACATGCGCAAACACGTGCATACTTGGAATCGCGCGCACAATGCCCAATTAGCGCTCGAAGTGGGCGGTACTTTTTTCTTCGACGCCGCTCCTCCGCGAGCATCTGTCTCTCGCTCCCTCGCCGAGTTTCTCTTTCACAACGTATGAATATCGCTTTTCGATGATTAGCGGTTTGCGATATTATACGTGCAACTCGTGTGTGTCGCCAGGGTCGAATGCTTAGACGAGGCAACAATGCAAGTCCGGGGAGAGATGGACAGAGACGGAGCGGGAGATTCACGACGAAGATGGAGATGGCAGCTCTTGAAAAAGCACCTTATTATGTGCCAGTCGGCGAGGAGACTTTTATTCACTAGGTTACTAATATGAATTTCAAGATAATTGACTGTGATAACGAGCTTAAATTAAAGTTCAAAATATCGGGAACACCCGCCCTGCGACGTGGCCGTGACGTCTTGAGCTAAGGCAGCAGCTGTAATTCGCACACAAGGGAAGTATTGCTATGGAAACGCACGACGAAAAGTATGGAATTTTTTTACATCAAAGAAAAGTAAGCACGCGCAGTTTTTTAAATTGCTTATGTAAAACGTGACCTGACGTTGTAAAAAATCGAAAATAATTTCACGAGTACACGTTTTTAATAAGAGGACTATTGGTGCTGCAGAGAGAAAAGAAAAACTTTATCTCACATAGTTGAGCTATTTTAGTCCGCGTTATTAGTTGGTGGAAATACCGTGATTTATCACAGCCTTTTATTTTTTCAATAAGAACTGTCGCGCCTGAAAGAAGTTTATATTGAAAAATATAACGAATTAAAAATCACTCTTTTTTCGAGCAACCAAAAGTAAATAATCCAAGAATGAGTGGATAACTATAGGACGTATTTTTTATTTTAACGAGGAAAAAGTAACATTTGAAATATCGTAACGAGAAATAGATAAGTCAAAGACGAAAATTAAAAAAATGTATTTGTTGCCGAAGCCGAAAGTATGAAGGCGACGCAATAAGAGGCATAAATGGAAAGGAGGTAATGAAACGAAGGTAAATAACAGAGGAGAAATTCATTTTATTAGAAAACAGAGACGGAGAAAGCATCGCAATTTGGACACATAAAAGCAATGTGGCAAAAATATAAACTTACAAACGTACAGGAGAATTGAATTTTATCACATAAAAAGGAAATAAAAGCTTGTTTATAATACGTGAAAAAAACATAGTATAAATTAACGAATAAAAAATATTTGTGAAAGAGAAAGGCAGTTGATGGCACGCGTTTATGGGTGTATTAAGTAAACTTGATTGATTACACTGTTGGTTATTTTATGAAATTATTGGCAACAAAGGTAATTAATTAAAACATTAATTTCTCATTGGCAATTACTTCGTAATACACACATACACATGCGCGCACATACACATTGATTATAAAATTTAATTTTACTTTACTCGCTTTTGAATTTGCAATAAATTTAGTTCAAGTTAGTTTTAAATTGACAATTTATTTTTATTAAATAAAATATCATACCTATAAGAACTTCCGCATTAGTAGTATAAACTTTATTATGCTCTAAGTACAAGTGATCATTCCAAAAAGAGAGAAATTCTAGGTGATCAAATCTGACCGTAAACTCAACATTTTAAAGAGTATTTTGATTCACTTGAAATAAAAGTTCTCTTGAAGAATGATGGAATTATTCAAAGTGAATATTTTAATAACAATAATAAGGGATATTCAGATGAATCAATAATTATTACGAATTCTTTTTTTCCGTTTGGTTTACATTTATATATTAATTTAGATCAAAAATAGGTCCTAGAAAGGAAAGTCGACCTGGAAAGAAATAATTATTACTAATTTTCGTCTGAACTGTTAAAACGTACATAATATAAATTTTTGAAGTGCAAACAATAGTCGTTTTATACAAAGAGAACAGATTGACCTTAATTTAAGACATTATTCATTAGAAACACCCTCGTAAATTGTTCTCACTTTTATTAATCTTCGTGTTATCTGTTAAATGAAGAAGCAATTATCTGTTAATTTTTTAAGAATTTTAATAACACGGGCTGACGCACACGCATATATATTTATATATATATATATAGAAAGAGTGAGTGAGTGAGTGAAAGAGAGAGAGAAAGAGGGATAGCGCGTTTTATAAGTTACAAACACTCGTGCCAGCCAGACGCCTGTTAGTCTGTTTTAACGGTCAGTGCCTGTTAAAATTTTTAAGGGTGATATTTTTGCTCTTCTGACGGTGAAATATCACAGCTGAACCATCAGGAATTCAAACTCTTCCAGTTCGAATGAACATATTCAGCGTTCGATACGAACTGAAATTTCTCTGGTATACCTCGGCGCTTCTTTATTGTGCGAGACCAGTGTAGTAAGAGAAAAATATCTTTTCATTAAAGCACAGAATAAAGAGTGCGTAAAGCAAGGAAGAGAGACAATAAGGAATAGCGATAAAGAGTGCACAAGACCGAGTGAGAGGGTAGATTGCAATATTCTCATGGTAGAGTAAATAACGTCGAAGAGGTAAGTTGGTAGATGCTCGCACGTATATTCGTTCTCTCTCACACTTTCCTTTTTTCCTCCGAGGAATCCAGCCTTGTGCGTGGGCGATGATTGGATATTGCCCGTGATTTTCAGAGTGCGCCCGCCCGACGACACGAAAATTACGATAACGAGAACAACGACGTATCGGTTTTGTGCGCGACCGCCCCCGCACTCGCCGCGATTATACGGCTCATTTTCTCGAGAACCCGAGTCCGTTTACTCGCTAAAGAGATCTTCATTACCCGAGCACCGCGCCCGTACTACAGCTGTCCGGGTTTTTATCATTTTTTTAAGATTTCCGAGGTTGTTTTATGCCGATTACGGACTTTAGTTTTAAGGATGTTTTTTTACGAGTAGCTGAAGTAGCGCAGATAGAAGTTGTCTTTAATAGACCGACGGGATGATTGCAAATTTAATTGAATTGTTCCACTGCTTGACCGAAACATGTTTTTCCATCGATTCGTAAGCAAGCGAATACTTTTATTTCCCCGAGGATATTCATCGTTGTTCGAGTGAATACCGTCCTTTTTACGAGAGCATTTCCCGGGAATATTCAAAAAGAATGTTTACATTTGTGCATTTATAAATAATGCGAAAAACTAAATTTTATCTTTTTTCCTGAAGATGGCACGATAATATTTTTATAAATTTAATAACTCAATTTGCATCAGATTTGATACGATTTCTGATTTAACGCATAAACTATGATACAAGTCTAGAAGCCTATTTTTATAAAATAAAAAAACCTTTTTTGATTTATTAGCACGATTTAATCATACTAATAAATCTTGATGCACTTGTTACGATTATTTCAATCACTCGTAAGTGATTACAAGTCCTTTTAATGTGGTGTGGAAAAATCCAGAAAATGTACATGTCATTATATACGTTCGGTTAACATCTTCCTCGCACGTTTTGACTTTTACGTGAGCCTTAAAATCGATTTGTCTTCTTTAATCTAGAAAATAATATTATTTCAAGTCTATAGAATAATACTATATAAGCAAAAAGCCCAGCTCGACAGTGTGAAACATTTGATTGATTAAGACTAACTTTTGACACAATAGCCATGCGTATTAAAAAGTTACAGCTCGCTTTTACAGAATAATATACATTTTTCAAATTCTATTTGTGTTCACGTTAACCAATTTTTTTTTTATCTATAACGAAAATTTTGTTAAATTTTTACGATGATTGTTATTTATTAGTTATTTGTTTAAGTTTGTCAATATTTAATTTTATTTTATAAACGAAAATCTAACATTTATAGGTTTAATGACGTTAATAAATGCAAAGTTTTATTAAAAATCGATATTACTCTACTTTACAGCAAATATAGCCTGGCTAAACTTGTTTGTGTAATTTATATCAATCATTGCTTTAAATTTGGTGAAAGTTATCAAAACCATAAATTATTATTTAAAAAAAAACCATGTACATTTTAATACCTGAAAACTATAATTGTCGTAAAAAGTTGCTAGTTTTTTTATACTAAGCTTGTCAATTGCAAAATCAAAATTGCTACTAAAATAAATATCAGCTATTATTGGGAAAAGTTTAACTTTATTGCGCATCAAAAATAAACTTACTTGATAAAAAGTAAGAAATAAATTTTTTGTCACAAAGTTGACGTAAATAACAATGTTTTCTACTTAAATGTACATTATATTAAACCGTGACAAGATCAAATTTATGAAAATGTCGTCGATAGAGTGATTATTATAATAATCACAAATACTCAGCAATAAATAAATTAAATTAGGTATAAATTGTAGAGTAATAAAAAATTATAATATAGTAAAATTATACAGTGTATAATAATCTTAGTATTATCTAGTAATCTTTTTCCTACATGAAATGTTATTTACAAAGACCTTAAATAGTTTGTAATAACTAAGAGGTAAAGTATATCAACAAAATAATTTAAATGTTTCACATCCATTAATTAGTTTTCTTCACCGAAGTTCTATATTATTATACTGCATACATAGTGTTTTCATAATTAAAGTTTATCCGAAATTCCGTAAAACAAAAAACAAATACAAAAATCAGGATGTCGCGATATTCCAACTAAATAAAAAGATTTCGAATTTCTGATAAGATTAAATAGACTTATATTTTATGATAAATTTGACAAGATATGTAATTTATTACCTAGTTATTTCGAATGATTTGTTATTCATCCAAATGAAATATTAATGCTGATTCGGATGTTTTTAGATCGACAATTACCATTATACCTGCATGCTTAAATTTAATTAATACGTATAAAAGTCTCGTGAAAATAAGAATTTCATTAATACAAATGATTTATAAATCTTTGGATTATAAAGACACTCTTAAGTAAAGTAATGACCAACAAAAATGTCTATCGAAGCTTAACAGCCCCATAATTGGACCTCATAAAAGAGCTGAATAACGTATTAAATATCAGACCGCATCGTGTGCCATACATAATTATAAAATACAAAAATTATTCATTATCGAAAGGAAGAAAATTTTCTTCAACACCTATTGCAGGACTTGCTGCACTCTTAACCTCTGTTAATGCTTAACAAAAGAAACGCGCGCCCGATGAATTCTTTTGTTACTTTTTAATTGTTTCCCGATAATAAATAAATTAAGCGCGCCGTCCGTCGAGGCGACTCTTGCACGATTCTTTGAAATAAAATTAACTTTTGTATTGTAAATTCGCCTCGTGTTTAAATCTAGCAGCGGCAGTTGGGCCGACGTGCCCACGAGCAGGCATCTCGGTTACTCGGCATCACTGCCTTTCCTCTTAGCGTCCGAAATTATTCTTGGCTTATCGTTAAAAGTTTCCCCCATGAAAGGGGCACCAGCCGCAAGTACATTAAGTACAAAAATTCAACTCGTAAACACGGGCTCGAGAGCACGCGTCTCGGCGCTTATAACACGATAACGAGTCGCCCGGGCGAAAGCTCGAGATTGTGGTCTCGTAAAAGAGCCCGGAGATCGCAGGAAGTGCGTTAGGCGCACCAGTTGCGCGGCTACCAAGTTAATGATCGGCCAGGACGCGTCAATGTCCGGCGTTGTGCATCCCAACTCGGCCGTGAGGAAAACGGCCCAAGCGCAATGATTTATGGTTCGCTTGTTTTTGCGAAGGACTGTGCGGGGGCCCGGTATCGCGAGGCCCCAAGATATACGCGGCTCTTCTGCTCCGCTTCGATGATATTTCATACGGGCGCTTTTGGCGTTCAATTCCTACTCTGGTCTCTCCTTGTTCTCCTTATTCTCCTTATTCTTCTTGCGCTCCTCCTTCGGAGCGATACGAATCCGACTAATTTTACATGCAAAATCGGTGATTTATTCGTGCGCGAGCTTTGCGACTTTGACGCGTTGCACTTGCTTGATAGCTCAACTTTACGCATATTACGAAAGCGAGCGCGGCTGCTCTTATATTTCCCAAGTAAGAAACGACATGTTGAATACTGCAATGACAAGGACAACGTGTCTTTGAACTCGCGACCATTAATTACCATTGTAATTACCAGTAAATTTAAAGCTACTATTGATTAGTACCCATTATGTATCTGTTGTAAGAAAACATAGAATTTACATTTTTACGAATCTTACTCTTTCCATGCTGCATTAATTGCTTTAAGATTTAATGCAATAATAGACGGTATAGAATACGGGTTTGAAACGTAATGTACACGTATTTAGAATTTTAAATGCACGCACTAACTGCTTTTCGATGTACTTGTTTCATTAAGCTCCAGGTCACGCCCAAGAGTGAAACGGGAAAGTCAAAAGAGTCGCTTGAAATATTACTGAAATAATCAAGGTACTTTGTTTATATATTATAGTAATGTTAAGCCTACTAAAGTGTTTTTGTTCAATTTCTCACTCGTATAAATGAAAATTAATAGCGAAGGACATCCGGCAATGTAACATCAAACACAACTATTGTTCCTGTACACAGAACAATAGCTTTACGAATAAGGAAGTGAAATGATTTATGTTCACGAGCGTAATTAATAAATCTTAGTGTACTTTGTAGGCTCTTGAAATTTGTGCTATACAATCGAAATTGAAGTAAAAACGTTTTAACATCTTACAAACGTCACACTCGTAACTGGGCGATGTTTGAGACGAAATTTAGTCTCGCAGCAGAAATGTGACACAATGATTTAGTCGTAATATCCGTGTAATCGCGAATGAATTCTAGCTTTTTAATCTAAAACTTTTAACAACAAAAATCCTTAACAACACGACCACCATAAATTAGATCAAAGCTTTATCTCCTCTTATCTAATATGTATAGCATTAAATTGTAATAAAATTCAATACTTTTATAACAGTAATTTTCAGAGCACAATAAAGTTCCACGCAATTCGTTTAACCTAATAGTTTAATTGGTACGAGTAAGTATTTTTTTTTTTTTACCACTTGGTTGGCTCAGCCATTCCAGCGCGTTTATAAGTACAGATAGAAGTTACTTTGTATTCTTGTCTATCCTTTCCCTCCTTTACCGTCTGCCTTTCCCTCACACTCTCCCTTTTCTTGTTCTTGCATTTTTTGCGTCCCACGAATCCGCCGCGGGCCGCAGCAGCAGACGTAGTAAATTACTTTGTAGGCGAGAGAGCGAAAGAGAGAAGCTTAAGTCCGGAAGGACGTAACTGCCAGAACCTTAAACCTCCGTGTGATTAGATTTTCCTCTTTGCTACGCGGCGGGTACGGAGACGTCGTGTAAAGCGTCGGTATGCAGATCCCCAGTCTTGCGTATTTTACACGTACCCAAGAACCGGACAAAGACACGATGCAATATTTGAACAGACTAACGAAGTGGAGGGGATGTAACGAGTTAGTTCTCTCCTCCTACCCCCGCTCATTCTCTCGCTCTCTCTCTTCCGCTCTTATTATCTCTAGCTCTGGACAGTAAACCTCATTTTTATTGAAACTGCAGGTAACAGCGAGAAGGGTCAGCTTTGCTCGGCGAGGAGGGGGAAAGAAAAATTTAAGAAGCGGGGCGTTGCTACTTATCTCTCTAACGCATTTACATGACAAAAAGCAGTAACAGAGCGAGAATCCACTGCCTTCATCACGGCTCGGCGCGTTTATAAGCGCACGCCCGTACCGTTTTAAATCAATAAGCCGTATCATACGCCTAGATTCATCTCATTCATTAACATGCATTTGCGCTTGTATAAGTGTAAGGCAAGGGATGAAGACTGCATTATTTTCAGATGCTAATACAGGGCTTTTGTTCCTGGCGGACAGCAAGGGCCTTGTTTGAAAAGCCCGGCCGCCGTGCTTAGCTAGGAGAGATGCGTATGCGCGTGCACTTGTGTACACTTGGGTGATACGCAACTGCAAAAATTGCCTCTATGGCCGAGAGTGGCCATGTAGCACACGAGGCAATGGATCACTTTTATGTTATGAATGTTTTATGTACTCTCGATGCGCGATATGTATTGTACTTCCCTCGGCTTTTCTTCGTTTTACTTTTTACGCGCACTGCGACTGACAGCCACGATAATGCGTTTTTTCTTTCTTTCTTTGTTCCAGGTGAGTCGAGGAACTTTTTCTAAATTGAGCTACTTTACGATATTCTGGCCGAGCATAGGTTCGTATAAATGTCAGATACTCATTATTCAGAAAAAGCTATTACAAAATCATCTGCGTTAGCGCAGCTACTATAATAAATAACTGTCCGCTTAAAAACGTATTTGACCAACGCGAGTCGGATAAATTATTTGCTCGTGCAAAATCCATTAACGAGCGAGGAAAGAATAGTTCCCGGTCTCCGGTTGATCGGATACGATCATTTTTGCAGCTGCCGTTCCAAAAAAGCTCGAGACAAATATCTATTTATCAGCATTTTCACGTCGAGTGCTTACAAATATCGCCTACTTGGGAAGTTCGAGAAAAACCGTATTCGCTTCGCGCAAAATTCAAATTTTGCGTTCACAGACTATAGGCAAAATACATAGAAGAAGCTGGCATTCTGGGTCTCGGGGCGATACACGTCCGTCTTTAATTTTAAAACTTTATGTTTTGAATTTTTAAGCAGAAGCGTGAAAGGCTCGACATTTCATTCTGCCGAAAGAAGCTTAAAAATTGTTCCATCGTAATTTACCCAATGCTTTCTCTAAAAAAAAAACTTGAAAATGATTTAAATTCACAAAATTTGTAAGTTGAGTGAAATCAAAAGTCTCAATATTGTCTAATGAATGATATTTTTGGATCTAAGAAATAATTTATTATTATGCATCTACTGTCTTTAAAGTCGCGTTATAAATTTTCATATATCTTTTAAATAAAGATACATTCCGGCGTGACGGCTTCGCGAACTTTTATTCAGGGGCGCATTATCCGCTTTATCTAACAGCAAAAGTATGCTTTTAAACCGTTTTTCTGACTCTTCTGTCTCGGTGATATCAGCCCACATTTTTATTCGTTCGATTTCGCTGCGTCGTTCGCGTCTGTTGTATAATCATCGCTTACGCTCCCCCCAACCCTTGGCGACCCCACTCGCGAAAAGAAAACCGTGAAAATATTGCTGAGATCTACGGTCGAAAGACTCGCTGCGCGACTCATATACACATCGAGGAGCCGTGGATAATCCGCTTGCCAAGGGGATACAGAAATACCCGTCAGGTGAACTCGAAAATCCGGTCCGCGGCTTTTTTCCAGCGTACGCCTGACGCGAAATATGCGTGCCGATTTCGATTGAAGATGAGTTCGCAAGCGCTCAAGAGAGGAAGATTTGTTGGCGGTTATTCAACAAGAGCGTGCTTGCGTACGCGGCGTCGAAGTCGTTTTTCAAAAACAATTTCATACCGTAAATTATGCCCCCGTACTCACGTATTTATATGGCACAGCCCAATAAAACTTCCACTTTTATAACAGCGGGCTTTCTACTTAATTAAAATCTGCAGAAAATGTTGTTCTCACTCCATCTTTTTTCCATCGTTTTCGCGTGAGGCGCTCTTCTTTTTAGTCCCAATACCTGTCTTTTTGTCGCTTTTTAAAAACATTGAAAGTCGAAGCAAATGAATAGAAGATATTCGTGAAATAGATCTTTATTTTTTGGACAAATCAAAAGCATCAAATTAAAACAAATTTTATGTACGTCTTTTTAATTGTTCTACAATCCTTTTTGTGTTGAGTCAATACGCGATAGTATAATGGATTTTCAGGAGTTGTGACTTACTTAGATTTATTACCAACAATTAATTATACGGTACAATCTTTAAATCTAATTTAAGAGGTAGATACTGGAAGTTTAACTATGCCAAGTTTTTAAAATATTCCTTTTAGTTTTTGTACCCATGTTTTTCATGTAATGAAGTAACCGGTCTCATTTTTAATTTCAAACGATTTTGATTATTATTGTAGTTAAAAATGTCTACAAGTGTAAGAGAGGCTAAAAATATTATACTTGCAATATTTTATTAAATGTCAAAGCGCAAAAATGCTTCTATAATGTTAATATAGTATATAATACATTTAGCCGTGTAAATTTTAAGTCTCAAATCTTTTCAGAACCATAGATTCAGAAAACACATTTAAAGAAGATTAAAACTAATCAGTTTTCTGACCAGATCGTATATTCTACAACTTTTGAAGAAGAAAGCGATTTTGTAAATTATAGAGTTTACTTTAAAGAATATATGTAGAAAGTTCATAATGCTTTAGCAGAAATGTGATGAACGGAAAACATTTAGTAGCTATAGTATTTGTTTCAAGATAACGTGAGTTAAAGATTTCGGCTTCATATAAATAGTATAAAACTTCTGGAAGGATAATTTAATATCAATTATTTAAGAAAAATGTTTAAAGTCACCAATTTTCAAACAAAGGTAGATTCATTTTTTTAGATTAGATTTATTTTGGTTCTTTATGTTAAAAAAGTCCGTGTAAATGCAAATTTTAGAGCATCTTAATGAACTGTCGTTTATTAATAATAATTGTATTTATTAATAATAATCTTAATAATAATTGTCTAAAATGTTTGCCTTACTAATTAGAATGTTTAAATATTTAATAAAAGTTCCTTGAAACAGTTATTATATTATTATAATTAGTTTATTGTAATAAATAAACGGGTTTATTTAAAAATCCAAAAATTTATTAATAACAGGACGAAAATCTGCTTGTAAGTTATTAAGTTTATGATTATCAGAAAACGTATTTTTTTTAAATTTATGCGTCAGTAAATTATTTAATACTGACAGTTATGGCCAAAAAGATACAAACTTTCGTTGTTCATTTCAATTAATTTCCTTCTCGTAAGAATTTTCTATTTCCCGTACATCGTATAGGCTTTACCCCTATAAATTTACCCTTAATAAACCGTGGACCTTCCCCCTCCAGAGTAACTCTTAAACAACTGCGGAAGAGGGCGATATTTCTTTAAAAAAAATTGATCTCCCAAACGAGATTCCTCGACAACTTTATCAGATATGCTCATCGCATTTTTTTCCAAGTGGCAAGGCATCTCTGCAGAACATACGAAAAAACTCATCTAATGAGCATACAAACATTTCATTTTATTTTTACTACCAAAATTAATTAAATTAAAGCCAGCGTACGCAACATTTCATAGCCGCCGTCACAGATGACTTTTTTTCTTCGTTTCAATGTATCATTAAAATTTACATTTTTATTTCTATACACTCGAGTTATAAAATACAAGCATGAACTTAAGAATTTTTATACTCAATGAAAAATTTCACAACAAAAAATTCCTGAAATTACAAGTATAACTGCCGATTGACTTGTCATGTTTTATTACAACAGTCAGTGTACTGATAAAATGGATCGATATTGCTCAGTTAAATTATTTGTTATCGACTCCATCAGCGAGACTCTTTAAGAACAATTATACTTAAATAAGTTAATTAATAGCGACTGCTCACCAACGTAGTACGACTAAAGTCAACGGAAAAAACGGTATCGTGTTTCAAGCTAAAACGCGCATGACAACTCACTAGAATTATTGTCACGCGACAATTAAAAGAGCATTATGGTGCCTTTTTTATTTCCTCCCTTTACCACCCTCTCGCCTGCACATTGGGCTCCGATAAGAAGGAGCAAGCAGAACTCGTTGCACGGATTGGTCAGTTGCAAATATTGATTCCCGTTCGTGTGAAAGAAAACGGCCTTCTTACAGAGGCTCCTTGTCGCAACTTTCGCGGTTCTTCGTAAACCTTCAGCGGATGTGCCCCGTAACCATGTACGCGCGTATACCTGCTGAGGCGTAAAGCGAGGAAACGATAAACCCCGGAGTGCGGCGCGGTGTCGAGAGGGAAGGAAGCCTTCCATCGACAACGGCGCGAATAGCCCGAAAGAATCCC
The DNA here is from genome assembly GCA_018907185.1 of Platyscapa corneri. Classification (NCBI taxonomy): domain Eukaryota; kingdom Metazoa; phylum Arthropoda; class Insecta; order Hymenoptera; family Agaonidae; genus Platyscapa; species Platyscapa corneri. The sequence continues at coordinate 4,387,264 of JACCHW010000011.1, read as the reverse complement.
GAGAATATGTACACTTTTACATCGCGAGCGAGGGTCTGCATGGTATCTCGGCCGAGGGGAAAAATTAAGGGGGCAGACCTTAATCCCTGCGTGTACAACCTTTTCCCTCCGGTTTTTCTCCGTCTGTTGCTGTTGTTCGGCTATCGTGGGCTCGCTGTTGTGGATAGATAAATAAATTACTCTGCATTCACATTGTAATTCTTATATTTTCTTATTGGGTCATATTTTCTCTTGTTTTTAACGCCATAATGCAGTCGGAAGCGTCACGTAAAATTTAACCTTTTCGCTGCCATCGTCTTCGTAATTTATTCAAGCTAGTGCAGGATAAAGTTTGCTGATTTTTAAAGTGTTCATAAGCTATTAAATTTTAAATAATCTTTAATGTTCATTGTTACAGTCTTTCGTGAATGATTACACTCATGCGAGATTCGAAAACTATAATATTTTGCGCGTTTTAATCCAACTCTGCGCCATTCTCACTCCAAACTTTGAACGATAACCTATTTTTTTAATAATTATCCGAGTTGCGTAATTCTTGTGTAATTTATGTCTTATATCTTATAATGGTAATTAGAAATTAGATATACAAACGTCAAAAAAGAAATTGTATTTGTATTCAAATGGGAATATATAAGTGAAAGATAAATTTCCATTTATCACAAAATTTATTAATTATTTGCATTAGTTAAGCAACTGTTAAAATAATATTCTAACTTAAAAAATATATTTTCTTCCTATATTGAAAGAATGTTTTAACCCAGATTTTTAGGAAATTATAATAACATGAACACGTATAAGACTAAAGCCCGAGAGAATAATAACAAAGCTCTTATACAAACAAAATTTTTTTTAATTATTTATACAAACTCTCGGAATCAAAATATAAATTTTAGTACTTTCAATGTTTTCTCATTTATATTGATTGAATCAAAATAGGAGAAAAACGGAAATTATTATCGATGTAAAGAGATTAATCAGGATAATTCAAAATTCACCTAGATGTGGTGGTATTTAATACATTTTTGAAAAACATCACTATGTTACAAAGGGTTAATTTAATTGTGGTCCTTTCATATAATAGTGTATCATAAATGATTCTTGTGGACAACTGGTCTTGACAATTTTTACATGTTGAGTAAATTTTTAAATGTATGAACAATCAATGGTGTCATTATTAAGGACTGTTAACTATGAAATTATTTTGAGATTTTTTGGAAATAAGATGACACGGAGATAAAGACAATGTGTACAAAAAGTTATGCTATTAAATCGGGGTTTCGAAATTACATCTTTTTTAAAAATTATTTAAACAAAATCATTATTGTAAATGTAGTTTTTTAAATAAGTAAGCGAAAATTATAATTGTTATAGGAGAAAGAAAAAAAAAATATTTACTCGACAAGTTTATATGTAGTTTGAATCTTTAGAAACAAATATATGAATAAATATCGAAAACTGTTATTCTCACAACAAAATAAAAGTAAATTTCAACTATCTGCATATTATTTCAACGGAAATTTAAAAAGAAATATGCTCGAATATTATTTGAAGCGAAGTTTCAGTTTAAATTTCCAAGAAGTTTGCTGATTCCTTTTATATTTAATATTATATTTTAAAGGATCACATTGTTAAATATATTACTTTAGATTAGAATATTTTCTATAGTACTAATAATAATTAATGTTTACTATATTTATTATATTGTAAGAATATATCTGAAATAAAAACTGCATTAATTAGATATTTTATGGAATTTATTCAACAATTAAACAAATTTTATTCGCATTTATGTGGATCAATATTTTCACTCATATTCATTTCATCTCTCATTGCCAAGCTTGATTTTATACAAAATATCCCATTTTTATTCCGAGATATGAACAGATTGTACGTTGTTAGTAAAATCGACTGTATAACTGCATTAATTCCGATTTCAAAATAAAATTTAAATAACTGTAAATTTAATATAAAAAGTAACATAAATGGAACAAACAATAATAAGTCGTTATCGATTAATATATAATATGGCAAAGCAAACAATTATTTGAGCCAAATAAAATATTTTCATTTTAAATCTCATAAGAAATACTAGTACTACTTTTTAGAATCATTCGATTCCTTTTCAAATAGCAATATCTTTCAGTTCACTCATTTAATTCTCTCACCCGTCTTCCCTTTCCTATTTACAATCTTTGTCGCTCGTCTTTTTCAGCTGCCTGATCTTTCCCCCTTCTTCCCTCTATCTTTTACTCTCTGCTTCCCTATTTTCATCCCCTTTTTAGGCATCGTCATCATCTCGAGGGATAACAGAAGTAGAGAGAATCAAACCCGCCAGCGCTAAAAGCCAAGGCAGTCCTTCGTGATGTGACAACTGACAGGGATAGAAACAAAAATAGAAAAAGAAAAAAATTCCTAAAGAGAATACAAGAGACGTAAGAGAGACAGCGAGATAGACAATAAGAAAGGAGGAAGAAAATAATAAGCCAACATCATATTTACAGATGCGACCCGCGCTCGCGCTCGCACACACACACGCGCGCGCGCGCATACAAGTCAACGTGCATGCCTGTATATCAGCAAAAAAAGAATAAGGTGATCAAATACGGTAGCGTCGGAAACGAAACAGGAAGATGCTTTAAAAGAGAAAAGGATCTGACCAAGAATGAAAAAGGGATTTCGTCCTTGTGCCGTCGAAAATACTGTGATCTCTACATAACTTCCATATGGTGAATTCGATCGAAACGTACATTCACATTCGAAGTCATAAGCAGACCGTGTGCATAGACGTGCGTAGTTGCATACGTATTGCCGATGTACCCATAAGCTACGGCAGGAGGGGGGACGGAGATCGACTCGTGCACGCGTGCGCTGTACTCTACCTGGGCCCTGATTCCTTTATCTCCTCCCCCCTATCGTTATCTCTCTCTCTCTCTTCTCTCTTACACTTTCTATCTTTTTCTCTTAACTTTAGTTACTCAAGTCTGCACTCGTCTCTCTTACACTCGCTATGTGCTGAGATCACGATGAGCGCGCAAGTTTGCATACATGTACAAGCGAGTACCCAGTACAAGACTCTACATACTCTTGCAGGCATCTCGTGTACATACGTGTGAATATACCAAGTCAAGATGAGGGAGAGAGAGAAAGAGAGCGAGTGCGGATATACGGGAGGTTTTTGAGCCCATGAAACGTGACCCCTCGTGGTACCTCATCACGCTAAACACACGTACATAAGAGACAGAGGAGAGAGAGAGAAGAGAGAGAGAGAGAGAGAGAGATTGGAAGAAAAGGAGCTCGCTCTTTCGATCCTTCTCTCTTCATCTGTGTCTCGCTTCTTTGCCATATAACATGCGCTGGTTCATGAACCAGGAGTTGCTGCACGTTAAAGGTGTCGGCAAGTGTATTCGTATATTTGCGCGAAATCGCGGAGCACAACGAAATACAAGCGTATAAGCCTCGTGAATCTCTTCTTTCGCTCGAAAGAGCTTTGCTTGGCTTGCTGATATACTCCACAAGGAAAAGCGAGATAAGGCAATAGTAAATGACGAAAAACGAAGAGAGAGGGAGAGAAAAAGAACGGAGTATATTTGAGGATGAAATGAGAAAAAACAAAGAAGAGAGAGACGCGAGCCAGAAGCAGGAGAAAAAAGAGTAATAGGATCACAATGTGGTAATGAGAGAATATGCAACCAGAAAGAGAGAGAGAGAGAGAGAGAGATGGTGGGCCGAGATATGAAGAAAGGCTGAAAAGTTTAAATGGGAAGGATTTTGCGTTACCGTCTCTACCACAAAGTCTCTTATGTGAAAATTTTGTGTTAGTGTAGGCGAAAATGCTGACAGCACAGATTGGAGAAACCATTTACCTTGATTGGAGTGAACTTGGACCATTTAGGACTCGGAATGCGTCGGCAATGCTAAAACCTAACGATAACTTTTCTCACTGATGGTTAACTTAGCAAGCTCTAAAATTTTATTTAACTTGCTATAACTAATGAATGTTTAGTTTCCGTTTAAAATTAAATACTGACAATTTAACACCTTTTTCGTGTGAAAATAATTTCGCAAAATTCACACATAGTAGTGTATACCCGTATGTTTTGCTTTAAGAATGAAACGAAAATTTGGTAAAGCGCAGAAAAATATTTGCGTAGAATATTTTGTAATGTCACCAGACAATATTAATGAATCTAAAAATGACAGCGTTCGACTATTTACAAAGCTAAAAATACTTGCTGTAATTGTGGCATACTATTTAGCAACATATCAAATGCATGACAAATGCTTGTTTACACTATCGATTGGTTTGAAAAATATATTCTACGTGTGCTTTCCATTATTGCAATGAAAACCAATGTCGATGAATAAATAATGTACGCACTTCTATTGATAAGATGAAAATATTGAATGTGTGTATGCACTCAAAAGCAATAAAACTAATCACGTGAACCGAAGAAGTGCAATCAATGTAAAATGCTCGTGTCATATATATTCCAGTGGCAGTAAACTACTCGTAAACACGACATTATGATTTATTTATAAAAGGAAAATTAAAATTGTAACATTAATAACGATAAGTACCTTACTTCAATGTGTAATTTATCTTACATCAAGAATTCTTGTTAAATTTCAACATGATAGTTGATAGATAAAGTCAGTTTGAAATAATTATTGCTTGAAAAATGAGCTGTCATTCAGGATATAAATAATATTGTGAAAATGTGTGTTGACGTTTTTGGAGGATTACCTAAAATATATATGTGTATGACTAAAAATGTGGAGATGACGATAATTTAATAAATTTCGATTGAAATATTAAAACAGAATTGTAAATATATAATATAGTTATATTGAAAACGTATGAAAAATTATGGAAATAAATTGAGAAAGATAAAGTATCGAGTAAATAGACATTGCAATAGAAAACTCGAAGCGGGAAATAATATAAAGATTAATGGAACAAACGTTAAAACAGGTTTGGAAAAGACATGAAATGAAAAAATTAAAGTATTATTATCTCAAGAATTTTATTGCAAAAAATATAAGTATATATATAAATGTATTAGAGTGCTAAGTGAAAGAGAAAAATAAGTCAAAGGAATGATAATGAGAGAACACGCAATGTGAAAAGTGGAGCAAAAACGAGGTTGTGAAGAAAAAAGAAGAGATAAGTTAGGAAGAAAAAAGTAGAGAATGGAACGTTGGAAGAACTTTAGAGATCTAGGAGTTAAGTAATAAGGAGGGTAGGTAAAAGAGAAGGTGCTACACTTCAAAGGGAAAAAGAGACAACAGCATAGTTACAGAAAAGAACGTTTATAAGAGAGAGGAATTCATCACTCTCTCTCTTTCTTTCTGCCTCTATCTATGTCTCTTTTACTTCCTCTCTATATGTCACTCGCTCAGGATTTTACTCGATTCCTCTCTCTATTTGTTTCTGTGATTCTATCTTTTCCACCATCTCCTCTCTGTTTCATTGAAACTACCCTCTACGTAAAGCAGAAACCTTAAAGGGGCACTTGCCGAATAGTTCGCACGCCACTGAAACTTTCGAGGTGATTTTTCACTTTTCTTTGTGGTTTTCCCCTACTCTTTCGCTCTTCTTTTTCCTCGTCGACTTACTTCCGTTTCCCTTTCGCGTTAGTCTTCTCCAGCCCTTTTTACGCGGCACTGAGCTTTTTGTGCGGCTTTTTTTTGCTCAAGTGAACATAACCACAGTAACGATGTCGCGATCTTTCCAACGCGTTATTCTCGGTTACAAATGGTTGAAGCCGTCTTTGTCGAGGGAAAAGAGAAAGAGTGAATCAAATAGAGAAAGTGAAATAGAGAGAGAGAGAGAGAGAGAGAGAGAGAGAGAGAGAGAGAGAGAAGAAAAGAGACCAGGCAACACACTTACTGATTGGTATTAATAGGTTCGATTGGCGTATAATTGTCTTCAAGTAAATTGAGGTAAAAATTAAATCAATGTTGTTCATATAAGGAAGAAAGATTTGTTTTATTTTAATTGATCGCTTGTAAATATGCCAACAATTACTTGACAAATTTCTGTAAATAACTAGTGGCCACTAAAAACAGTACGAACTTGTAATTATTGATTGACTATCTATCATTAAAATCAATAAATTTTTCTGACTGAAATCATTTTTTAGTAATAATATACGGATTTTGAACAATTTAATTTTGCTTTATAAAAATTATTTCATTAGAAAATTCAAATTAAATAATTACCACGTCATATATTTTAAAAACAGACACCAGCTGTATTTCATTAATGTCCATTTTTTATAAATCCATATTATTAAAATACGTATATTAATATTAAATTAGCATTGACTAATATTTTCAATAAAATATTTCTGAAGTTTTTATAAATTTTATTACATTATGGCAAATTATATTTTAAATTTACTATTGCGTGTATGAAAAAATATTAATATAATTGATTCTTATATTTCCAATTTGTTTGTATAATATAAATATTTTTCTATTTAACTTCATAAATTTCATTAATTAAATGATAATAAAAAGATTTATTTGTGTTTTAATTATCTATAAATTTAGAAATACATATTTTAAGGCAGTTATTTATTATAATATTTTAAAATTTATTAATGATTATATAAAAAATTATTTTTATTTAGATGGTTTAATGATTATTCATTAATTAAAATTGTCAAAATATTCATTTATTACACTGAGGATTCCATCCAAAATAAAATTAAAGTATGCATTAATTAATGCTCGAAAAGTAACTATTACATTCGTTGTTATATTAGTCGTTCGTTTGATGTCTTTTCGTTACGTTATGTTGATTAAACTCGCAATAATTAAAAATTTAGTATCTACTAAGATCTATATAAATATAAATTGATATTAAATTAATCATACAATTCTGTATAATTTAAAGATGAAAAACCATTTCTTTAAATTCTTTTTTAATCATTTCATTTAATCTGCTGAATCAAAAAATATGATTTATAAGCATCGTTATTGTAACTAAATATTTTTTTAAATTATAAAAATGGGGCATAAGTAAATATTTATAATAAAAAATATATAAGTAAAATATATTTAAATTAAATAAATACTATATTTGTTTAATAATTGATATAAACAAATAAAAATTTCTTTTATGTTAAAATTTTGTTTTATATTATCATCATCGATTTTTCTTCTGCTTAAAATATAATATAAAAATTAAATGAAACATCATAGTTATCGATTAATAAATGCATAGTTAATTTAAGGTAAATTTTTTATTAAATATATAATAGATATATTTAAATAATATTTTAATTCATAAAATTGAATTTGATTATTCTAATTATTTAAATTTTATAATATCATACTAATAATACAACAATACTAATTTAATATTTAAAATTATATATATTTAAAATTATATATATATATATATTTGTACCTCTAATTTTAGTTTTCATTACTTATTTACACTAATTTATTATAAATGTAACAGTAAACTTTGACTCAGACAAATTATTAAGCATTTCTTTTTACTAAATACTTATATATTTAACATAAAAAAAAAATATACATATCGAATTTTTGTTTTTTAATAGAATAGAATGTTCTTAAAAAAATAGTCGTTTAAATTTAAAAGTTTATATTAGTCTGAAAAACAAGTGTTAAAAAAATTCTTATTCCTTTGTATTTTTTAATATTATATCATTCTAAAAACGTTTTGTAAAAGATTCAAGTCAATATGAAGTGTATTAATAACCGCAAGTAAATTTTAAACACGAATTTCTAAGAGCTTCACTCATAAATTCAAACGTATTCGCTGAAAACTGTACTTTTGTAATTAATAATAATTTTAAAAAGTTTAAAAAATCGATATGCTCGATCAATATAAATTTATTATATTTCTTTGCATAGAAAAAACTTTTAAATTAAACAAGACTTTTTCATTTTTATTTAAAAATTTTCTTTCATGGATGAAATTCAGTTTTTTGAAAAGGAAAAATCTAATTATAACCGTGTATTCATTATATTGCATAAATAAAAAAATTTTATTTCATATTAGGTGAATTAAAGTATTTGAGTCCGTCGATAATTTCATTAACAATATGGATATTATTTAGTTTATGTATTTTTAAAAAGTTATGCGTTTGAGCATAAATAACAATTTTGCATTAAACTTTTCGAGTATAGACTGTTAAAATGTGTAAATCGTATTGATAAAATTTGTAATTCTCAGAAAAGTTTCACCAAGATACACGTTATCGTCAACCGCACAGGTAGGCGTATCTTCTATGTTAATTGATAATAATTGACACCTGTGCCCGTTATACAAAGCATCGCATACAGGCACGCAAGTCCGTGGAACCCACGTTGAATGTCGTGCCACGCGCTTTTGCCTCCACTGTCTCTCTGTCTGTCTGTCTGTCTGTCTCTCCTCTCTCTCTCTCTCTCTCTCTCTCTCTCTATCTATCTCTATCTATCTCCGTTCTGATTCTCTCGTTAGCAATCAAGTGGCGCGCAGCCGAAAACAACGTCGACAATTTTGATAGCCACGGTTTACAAAGGTTCACACGCCTCCGCGATTTAAAAGCCGCGCGCGCGTTACGCTGCTGCAGGTGCTGTAAATCAATAATCCATATATCGCTCGGCGTGCGGTAGCTTGTAATGCATTACAATATACAACAAAACCGTAACATTAATAATGTGTTATTACTATTCATATTGGCGCGGCACGAGCGCGTAAGCCGTAGCGAATGAGTCTGCAGCTACCGGCAAACCCCTCGCGCGCACACCGCAGATAAGCATCTCTCCAAGGGAGAGAGAGAGAGAGAGAGAGAGAGAGTTGGCAATTAGCATAGCTCCTGGCTCCTCCCCACCCCCTACACCCGTTCTCCTTTCGTCTGTCCATGTGCGCCCGGCCGAGCACAATCTGAGCAAAAGGAGCAATGGAAAAAATTTAGACCGTCCGTGCAGTGGCTCATGACAACGATCACACTTTGCGCTTTGGACACGCTCTTTCCTTCGTGCCATGTCTCTCTTTCTCTCTCGCCCTATCTCTACCCCGCAGCTCGATCTCGTGAAACGGCACTCGAGGTAATTGCGCCCGTGATACCCGACTGAGCATCTGCTTGGACTGACGAATAGACAAGACCTTTTCCACTTCTACGATGTTACTTGCTGTTTTCAATGTCTATTATTACTCTGGTACACTTCATCAGCGGGAAAAGGTTAAAAAGTCGCATTATCGGCCGTAATCATTCGATTTCCAACATCTCGAAAATATTATTAAATTTAGAGAAATGATCGGATAAGCTAAATATCACGTATTACATTTATCAGTAATTCCTATTTTATTCTTACGAGCAGAATTTCGTATTAAACGTATCTTTGAATCTTAGTTAATGTCTCGAGCGCAGTTTTAGGGAATTCGTTAGTTCTAATAGGGACATTCAAAATTATACATTCGATGGAAGCCTTAGATACCAGCTCGTTTAATCCACAATCTAAACGTGTTTTATTTTATATAAATTCCGATGACGATATTTTTTTTATAATTAAGTTTAAAATCCAATTAGCAAATATTTTTTGATGTGGTTAATATTTAAAATATTTATAAAGTAATAACATCGATTAAATCTTGTACGTTTCGAAGCTTTTGTATTTTAAAACATACAAGATAAACAATTAAATTTTTTTTATAAAGTTTTATAGAATTTGCAAAAAGAATTACGCTTAAACTGCATTTTGTGTATTAGCTTCAGATATTTTTGAAACGTATGGGTTGTTAGGTAACAGTTTCACCGTTTATCAGTGTTGCATTTGTTTGCAAAGATATGTCGAACATGCTAATTTTCTCGCTATAAATACTGTAAGTTTACAATTACTGTAATTTTTACTTTTATTTTTTTTTACAATGCGAGTTTAGATATGTTTATATTTCTATATATCAATATTTGACAATCAATAACGCTTGTAACGTTCGTAAAAATGATTTATTTGTAAAGCAAGTATTATAATTTATTTTACTGTATAAATAATTGCACGTAAAAACTTAAAAGTCGACATGTTTTTATGTTCGTGAATACATATCATTAACACATGCGAATAAATTATAGCGTGATAAACCTTCACATACGAGCAATTCTTCAATTCATTGGCTCTATTCCTCATTTCCTTACTAATAAAACAAACTTAGTCGTCTTCGTGGCAAATAAGATGCAGAGACAAAAAGGTACTTGAGCAAACAAAGCTGAACTTAAACGAACTAAATATGCAATAAAAGCACACTGACAGCACGCGATGCAAGGAAAGAGCCGATGTAATTCGAAAAAAAAGAAAAGGAGGACACCGCTGAGGCTGAAAGCCCAATAAAACCGTGAGCAAGTGCAAGAAAAGCTGCGCAATTTCACCCGACGATGTAATCGGACTTTCGAATCTCTTACAAATATACAAGTGTGCGCGCACTTGCACGGGCTCGTGCTCACTCGCGTCAAAACATTAATTCCGCTGGATGAGGGGAGGGGGAAGAAGGGGTCGGCTCCAAGTGAATCCATTTCTAACTCTCGACCCATTGTTTTGCGTTTCCAGGTGATGCGCGCGCCTAGTTCGCCGTCAAGGAAGCATCCACAGCATCCGCAGCGGGAGGAGGAAGAATCCCTGACAGCGGGAACAAGTAAAAGCCAGCAGCGCTGACCGCTGACTTTCACGCGACGAGCCGCTGAGGAGGGAAGCACTTGCGCCGGGAGAGATGAGGAGGCTCGAGAGATACCGAAGGGACGTGCCGTTGACGAGGGCCCGGCAAGGGCCTGTATCGCCGCCTTTTTCAAGACTGCGCATCGTTTCGTTCACCTGAACTGTGCTCCAAGTGCAGCCAGTCTGAGGGGGACGACCAACCTTCGACGCCGAGTTTTTGCCGTTACTCCAAGTGAACTGCCGCACGTATTGTAATTATGATTAGCATTTTTGCCTCCTTCCTCCTTCCTCCATCATCTTATGTCTTATGATCTATAACTGCAAACAAGACAGGAAAGGCGTAGGAGGAGACAGGTTTTAAATATTAGCTTTTTCATTAGTCTCTTTGAAACCCACGAACGTTTTGTTCGATTTCGATTTATTTACTCCGTACGATCCAACATTCGGAATAAATCAGCACCATTCAGACTCGATGTAAAATCATTCTACACGTTTTTTCATCTCTAACACTTCACTTCATAAGTTTTCGGCGTAAGGTTAGTACTATTTACTATTACTTTCTCCAAAGTGCCTGCTTCTGATTTGGATTCTTTTCAAATAGAGTTTTACCCAAATATTGAGTTCGATTTTCTAACACTCTATATTTTTCCGCGCTTTTTCAAAATAAGATTATTATCCCCTTGACCTATTTATCGCGATAAATTAAAAATATCCCGTTCCTTATCCTACTAACTGAGGCCATTAAATTGAAATATTCAACTGCGGATAGAGCCAAACTTTTAACGTTAATTTAGACAAACTTTTCCAACAACTTGAGATGTTATCGAAATTAGGTAGCAGCCATAATCTTTTCATAGCAAGGAAGAGAAATTTAAAAAATAATTTAGTCGCAGTAAAATGTTGTCGGTAATCAACAGGGGAAGCACTCGAAAATTACGGAATTCCACCGAAAGCTTTCAATGATCCTCTACCCAACAATACCTTTAAACTCTAAGAAAAAGAGGTAAAAACCATAACTTTTCAATACACTTTACAGAAAAAGCAAAAACGAGGAGGGCAGCCCTCGGGGAACAAGAAGGAGAAAGGTCTCGCGAAAAAAGGGAGCCTAACAAAAGGGTATTCCCGCGCGCCGAGTTCTCGACGATAATCGAGAATAATGGAGGATCACCGGAGGTTGAGATGCCTCGGGGCATTACTAGTGCTCCTGCTGCTGGACACGGTGGCGCGAGCAGGTGGTCACAACGCCGCGATCGACGATACAGACCTCGACATTCTGAGCTCCGGCATTGGTAATCATAACGGGGTCAGGTGCCCTTGGGCGTGTAACTGCGGCGGACATGAGCTCGACTGCGCCCACAGGGGCCTCACTCAAGTGCCCGGGAATTTGGCCGTCCTCACCGTCGCTGAGAAGCTGTAAGTACCTTACCAACGTCCATATTTGTGTGAGTCGGCTTGCGCGCGCGCGCGCGCGTGTGTGTGCTTGCGAGTGAGGAAATGTTCGGGCTTTCCGAATGGAAGAGCTTTCGAGAGGAAATGACGTTAGACGGAGAAGAAGGAATGCGAGGGAGAAAGAGAAAAAGAGGAGTACAGTGAATTCTGGGTGGGCTGTATATGCCGAGCGGAAGGTGTAATGCAGGCTGCCTGGACGTGTACTTTCTTCTGACTCACTTTTCTTTTTCTCCCTCGGTGCCGACTTATTTTTATTTTCTAGAGGAAGGTTTTGTAATTCTTTATGGAATAATGAAGATATACAACGTGCAGACATGAAAATACGCAGGGGAAGCTACAAATTTTTCTCCCGAAGTGTATTCAAACTTTATTAGATTTTTTTGATGTTTTATTGCAGTAGAAGGAAATTGAAATCCAGAATATGTGCTATTTACAATCTATTACTTATATTATGAACGAGTTATTTAAACATTCAGTTGGCCAATTTTTCTAAACGCTTAACATATTGAGATCATTTGGTCTATTACACTTCAACTAATAGCATTCATTCATATTACTCATAGAATTTGCACTAGTATATTGATCTTACTTTAATTTTACGTAAATACAACTGTGAGAATATTACTTTACGAATAGTATTACTTTCGCAATAGATATGCGAGGAATTATAATGTACGAGAGTGAGATAGAATACCCTAATTATATATTAAATTATTGAAATAAATACAACTGCAATATTAATTAAAGTGTACAGAATGTAAAAAGATTTTCGGAAAATCATCTTATTACGTACGTTGTTCTTATTCTGTCATTTACACTAGGAGTATAATATTTTTGGAAAATATAAGCCGAGCCGAACGCAATATCAAAATGTTGAACACAGGTAAATAGCCCGTCTTGTATAGGGAATATAAATTTTATCAAAGAAAAAAGTTCGTAGAAACGGACAACATAATTCCTTAGAGGAGAAAGGAAATGAGAAAGATGGAAATCGGAGTTAAGAAATACACAGGTGAGAGATAAAACAGCTTAAAAAGATATTACACCGAGAGATACGGCCAATGAGATAGAGAGTGGACGCGAAGCCGAGAAAGGGAAAAATGAGAAAGAGACAAGGAGTTAGGAAGAAGGAATAAGAAGTAGCATTGGGAGAAGCCACTCAAAACACGAGACAAATCAAGTAAAAATGATAGTACACGCGCGCAAACGAAAGAAAAAGCGAGAGAAGTGGAAACTCGAGGGCGATACGATAAGATGGAATGGTTGTTTCAGTAAAAGGGGAATGGAACGACGTCGTCGACCAGACGCCTTCAGAGAGTTTGGAGATTTTATTAGCATTAGAAAAACGCATTGAGGATGCTTTCAGTGGACTACCGGACAACTCTGTTTACCAAAGAATTTCATCGTCGATACCGATCGTGCGCACTCACCGCCAGATAACGGACCATCGCAGACACGCGTATTTTCGGTACTCCTCGGCCATTTCAACTCAAGTTATAAATCCCGGGACCGTTAATGGCTTTGTAATTATATGGAGGACACAAATTGCCGAGTCGATATAGTTTTTTGAGAGTGCCTGCCTGAGTTCTCGGAGCGCCTCATAATGTCCGTCCAACTCGGAGGCGTCGTATTATGGAAATAAGTATTTACCGCGAATGAGTCGATCGGGTTTACTACGACCATATCTGCTGAGCGAGATCGGGGACTCTTACATTTACAAAGCGCGCGCTTGAAAACCATACAAGTTTGCGCGTTCGTTGTCGGTGTAATTAATTTCCTACGCTATAGTGCCTATGTGCAATTACTTCCAAACACGTGTTTTATGAGATGTGATGGACGTACGTCGTAACGTACGACTGGTCCCGATGTAAATAGACATAATGAACAATTGTAATTTCGTTTCGCAGAAGTCGATGGTAGTTAGATCTCTGCTCCGCAAGATCGCGAAAATATTACAAAATCCTGTCTCTCCTCAGATTATAGATTTTAATTTTATTTTCGTTAATGGTACGCGCCGTAACATAAAAGTTAAGAGAACGAGCATAAAGTTGTATTTTGCAGTTCTTCAAAGCTAATTTGCTAAATTTGCGTTAAGTGATTTACAAAACATGAATCTTATTCGCTAAATGCCACGCTCTTAAGGAAAAATAAATTTTAAAATTCATATTCTAAGTTTTTTGTTAAGGGCGGTAAGTGGTCGCAAAGTCGAAGTTTGGGGGCGGTATCAGTATCATTCGATAAACATGGTTTGCCTCGGCGAAGCTGAATTAATTGACATTGCATTCCGAACTACAATATCCAAATAAAACATAGAATTTCGTATTCTGAGTTGTAATTTCGAGAAGAGAGCATGTCTCTGTTAAAGTTAAATTATGCGTGACATTACGCGAAAGAATAAAATGGAATAAAAATCTTTTGAAGCGAACTATTTCAACTCGAAGTTTTGTATTTCATCTTTGCCATTGAAGTTTATCCAATTCAAAAAGAAAGTATTCTACTTTTCAAATATTCTCATATGTACTTTACATATATTTTGTATAAAGTTTGAATCGTTTTATTTCTTAGTTGAAATATATGATCTTATAAAATATAGAGTTCTTCTTGAAAGAAAATTATAGAAGAATACGGATATTCGTAGTAAACAATAAAACTTCTCCAAGTTCCCAAAGAGTTTTTCATTTCGTAGAGAAGTGCTTAAGGCAAATATATACACGCTTTTATTGCTACATTAATAGTAGCGAATCTTTTCTTGAAATTCGTATTGATGGATTCAGAATTTAGAGGGATATCATACATAAATTTCGAACAGCATCGATATTGTAGTTGACGCATGAAAAGTTAGATTGTTCGAAACCAATTTTTATCTCCGGTTTAATGAAAAACTATTAGTAATATTCCCTTATGCTCTATTAAAGACCTACTAAAACACGAAATTTGTTATACGAGATATAATTCAGAACTTTGAAATTATTGCAGCGTTATTTTCAATTCCTGTTTAAAATGACTAAACTCCAAGATTAAGAACAATATTTTCTTTTTTACAAAGCGATAATTTCGAAAAGAATAATGTATCCTGCGTAGCTCCTTTAGTTAATAAGGCTATTTGTTTATTCGAATTTTTAGAAATTCTTTTAATACCTTCATCGATTTTCGAGCGAAAAGTAATTTCAAGATCACGCCTTTACCATTGAAAACTTTCATCGAAGAAATATGGAATGCTTGCATAGAAAAGAATGGCAAGTATTGAATCCGAGCGGCATTATCATAACCATAATAAACCCAGTAAATCAGGTGGAGGCACGGAAAAATATGCGGAAAAATACGGAAGAGGCAAATGCGGTTTAAATGTGAAAACACGGGGAAGCAAAATTAATGTTACGCGGAAGATGGAAGGGAACGTGAAAAATAATAGCTGAGCGCGCGCTCGTGCGCAAACCTCCACGCGTGACTCAGAATCCAAAATATTCCGAAGCACGTGAGTCGCCGTCGTATAACAGAACTGAAAAACAGGACGGCCGGAACTGGAAGAGAGCAGTTACGACTAAGCGGCGAATGCACAATTTATCACGAAACTCGCAGCTTCCTTTCTCACTTTCTCCTTTAGGTGCTAATTATAGGGATCCTTTCCGAGCAAACACTGGCCTGAAATGATAAAACAGCGGAGCGATGATGCAGGAGAGGACCGAAAATGTCGGCCTCCGCACTCGCGCACATACATATGAGCGTGCGGGTTTGGAAGGCCCTGGTAGCAACAGCAGTAGCAACGACAGCGCAACTATTGGTTGACGGGTAAGCACGGGCGCTCTGATCTGACTCTGGGTCCCTCTCTGTTTTACTCTCGCTATCACTCTCTCACTTCTTACTCGACAATGAGTTCTATGCCATGCGGATATATAACGTCACGCCGCTCACGGCTCTCTGTCTCTTTCCCTCGAGACGGCCCTTTCATGCATGCACGCTACAATGTAACTGCTTGGTATCCAGTTGACGTGGCTTTCTGTATAAAAGCCCCAGAGACTGGGAGAGGATACTCTCTTTCTTTCTCTCGTACGTGCATTGTCTCCACCACCACATGCGCCCTCTTCGATTTGTAAGGGTATGTGTTTACGGGGTGCACACGTCGAAGGGGGAAGAAGTTCACCCCATTCAAGTAGTGATGCACGAACGAGGCCTTCTTCGCCTCGCCTCGTTTCATTCTCTCTCTCTCTCTCTCTCTCTCTCTCTCTCTCTCTGACTGTACGTGTGTTTCGCTTTTTCTACGCCTCCCTCCGTCTGCGAATCCGCACGCATTCTTAGTTTGCTAAGTTATCGACAATAGTATTGCGAACTTGGACGTGCAAATTCAATATATAAAGAAAGCTCATTTATTCCGAGTGTGACGGTTCAAAGTGAATCACTTTAAGAATAAAATTTGGATTCTAAGTGCAGGGAAAGATTAAAATGACAAGATGTCCTTAATGCAACGTTAATTTTCTTGATACATTTTGTATGCAAGAATTCATGGCTAACAAATGATCAAGCTGATATATATTAAAATTATAGGGTAATGCAAACAAGAAGCTCAAAAATAAATTGACAAGAAGGTTTAATGAAATATTTATACAAAGCCGATAAAAAACAATCTTTTTCACAAAATAATTTTATTTGCGCTTTCGTAAGCTTTGAAGCTAAATTGAAGTGTCTGCAATTTCTGAAAGCCGCTTGTACTAAGTGTGTAGATTTAAAACCTCTTGCTTACACCAAAGCTGCTTAAGACTCCTTCGGATCGACCTTTCTTCTTTTCATTGTAAAAACAAAATAAATTCATTTTATCTCAAGTCCCATGGGCGATAAAGTGACTAAAATCAGTTTTAATGCAAAATCCTTCTACACTTAAATTTATCTATCGTTTTATAAAATTATCAATGTTTCAATTCAATTTAAAATTTTGTATGTTTTATATATACATCAAATAAAGACACTTTCAAAAGTAATTTTACTTCGCTTCCTTTCAAGTTCTTTTTTAAATATCCTTTTTAATAACTTTAGTATTATCGTTGTAGGAGTGTGCGCCGTTAAAAAGTTTTTTAATGTAATTTTAGTTAAAAATTTGCAATGTGAGGAATTTTCCTTAATTATTTCAATTATAGAAGATTGTGTCTCGACTTTAATTTGACGTTTAAATTTAACGAAAGAATATTCGATTAATGATAGGATTTTCATACACAATTGCTAGATTTAAAATGAATAAATTAAGCAAACCTCGTTATAAGTTTGTTTTATTTAATGAAACGGCATTAAATTATCAAATTTTGTCAAGCAGGGAATTTAATTTACATAACTGAACGGATGATTTGCTAAATAAATTCTTCGTGGATGACTTGACGATAATTTTTAAACATGCGAATAATACACGCACTAGTTATATGACTTTCTCAATTTGAAAAATAAATAGAAATAATGGCAAAAAACATCACCCGGAAGAAAAAAGGAATCGATTAAAAATTAAGGCACACACTTCAGAATAATAAAATAATATTCTCGTACAATCGAATGCAATTTGTAACGCTACTCGTGCATTCTCTTTTTTTCTCATCGCGCTGACCCTTCGGCCTGCACCCGCGACCCCGCGCGCGCGCGCGTACATCTATTCTCTCTTCGCTGAGCGCACACCCGTGAATTATCCCGTAGGCTTATCAATAAGAATCGCCCACCCCTGTATTCCTAGGACGGCATATGTCGCAATCGCTCGGTCTCGCTCGAATTCTTTCTCTCCTCCACGCATGGATACAAGAATTAGATGATTCTTCGATTCCCGTCTCCCCGTTATATTCGAGCGCAGAGGGAGGGCGAGACTATTTAATATATATGTATGCACACTCATCCACGCACATTCACGTGCACGTGTATAAAAAAATTTTAGTTCGCGAATTCTTTTGTACCCGCGGGGATATACGCTTATGATCGTCGCGTGCCTACGCATAACCATTGTTGAACGACGGATTAACTATGTAGACGCGCTGCCTCGGACACACTCGCGATTATGTTGATGCAATTCCCTCACTCTCTCTCTCTCTCTCTCTCTTTCTTTCTTCTTTCTGTCTCCTACTGTGACGAGGCGCTGTTAGCACGTAGGGCATTGTTTTCCTTTGTCGACGACTATCGCGCGCCCGCGAGAGAATAAAACCTTTTATTTTATTCCTTTTTTCATGGTTCTATGGATTCGACAGTTTTTTTTCGTTACAATCGCGATACGCAGTCGCTGAGAATTTCTTTTACTCATGGTTTCTGCGTCTCCTTTCGTGGCGATTTTTTTTACAACACTCGTGACGTTTTTAATAGAACTGAAAACTTACGAAATAAAATCATATTTTTTAACGTATTTGAGAAAAATTGGATATCAAATATTATTAGAGCTCGAAGTTGTTTTTCCAGCGTATAAAAATCGCGATCAAGTTTTTCTTATATTTTTATAATAGTCACAAATTCTTGTTGTTAAAATTATTTAATTATTTTTCATTTAATTTGAATAGTATTAATATATTAATACTGTTTATACTTAGAAGTAAATCCAATTTAAATTATTTACTTTGTTTTATGAAACAGCTTTAAAAAAAAATTCTATTTTTCTTTTCTTAATATACAATGATACTTTCAATTAACAATAATTAAATCGATAAACTAACTTTATATTCAGACTTGAAATTTTTATTATTGGAGTTTATATTTTTGATAATCATCTTTGCATTGTTTATATTTAAACTAAAAATAATGTAATACATTTTCATAAGTGGTATATTAAATTTAATATTAATACTGTGTATTATAATTTGTTTAATGTATTTATAATAAAATAGATATCTTTGGAAAAATCGGAAATATCTATAAAAAAATACATTATTATTTTATTTATAAGATGTTTTACAATGTTTTACGATATTAACAATTTAACGACGAAATAGTGATAATACAATATCGATAAAATCTAAAATATAAATATATGTAAACATGATGCATAAGGAAAATTCTTCGCGTAATCCGTAAGGAACGTATTTTTAATATTAACATTCTACTGACATAAGAAAACGAAATCAATAACTCATTATACATCAGAGAGACATTTCGCTATTTTGTATTTGTCTTGTACATAATTTCGCATATTTCTACATAAAAACTTTAAAAGAGAAAAGCAGTACATAATATTTAAAGTCTTGTGTTACATAAAGTACATTTCTCGTAAAACATTCAAAACTTCTATTTAGGAAAAGCTTTTGCTGATAACATGTAAAATTACGATGTAAAAAGAATCATGAAAAAATTTATAAAAATGCGACCATAAAAATAGATGAAAAATTTATACTTTCAGTGAAAAATCTGTCGGATAGTATATTTGATTAAAATCCATTTTTAAATAACGATACAATACAAAGAACTGCTATAAATATGTCCAATTATTTTTCTAAGCGTTACTTTACTAAAAACGTTTGCTATCGTCAAAATGTCACTTGGATAGGGTAAATATTGTCCATAACTAATCTTATAAAAAGCACGAATATTTATCCACAATAATGATATTCCTAATCAATGTTATTTCAAGGAGTCAATATAAGATGTCTCAGATGGCACATAGTTTAATTAGATCTATTTAGCGTATAATTTTTCATTCACTCGTGCATCAGAAACTAAAAGGTTATTCTAGCCGAATGCGAAGGTGCCGCAACGTTTTCCCGCACATCAAAGAGTTGGAAGAGCAAGCAAATACTTGTACTTGCACATAAACTTTAGCAAAGCCCTGGCACGAAGATCTTCGCCCGGGCGCGTATCGTCGTGTAACACTCATAACGATGCAACCCCGACTCGTAGAACAACGTGCCACGAGCCCATGAATCAAGTGGGCGCAAGCTCGTGCCTTACTCGACCAAGAACAACATTATAAAGCTCCGTGCACTCGCTCTTCATGAAATCGAATGCATTTATAAGAGCCCGCGTAGGCAACAGTCGGCATAATTTATGCCCCGCGGCCCTCGGCGCCGCTCCTCAATTACTCCGGGGCGCATCTAACAACGTAAATCAATTACCTCGGATGGCTGCCGCAGTGCCGCCTCCGCATTGCCCACTCATAAATATTCTTCTGGTTATATTCGTTATCGTTTTAGCGCGGCGCGAGTTTTAACGCAGCCCTTACACGGCGTCGCGACGCCGCTGCGTTCGCGCGTTCCCTCGAGTGACGCCAGGTATGCGCTCGTGGCGACACGGGGATAAAGAGGAAACGGGGTAGTGCTCGATCGAGAGTTCGCCAAGACGGATCGATATTTCAATTACTTTTATCAAATGCTTAGTCAGATACTCAGCCGTATTTTATCAAGAGGTTTTCTGGCTGTTTGCACGTCGCTCACATTTTTGCCCACTTTAACCCCTTTCGTGGCGGGCGGTCGAAAGCCGTCGGGCATTGGGAATTAGAATTCGTCTATCTTTTGTAATATATTTTAGGAATTTTAGTAGTTCAGCTGACTTTTTACTGCCACTACATGCGTCTGGTGAGAGCAAATCTTTTTTTATTGGAAATATGATTTTGCGCGTGCGAACTTAACATGTTCTCATAAAACTGACATCAAATATTTTTAACCAATACGAAGCTCCCATTTCATGTTTCATGTTGAAAATTGAACTTTAATGCACAGTGCAAACAAACTTTTTCTCTCGGAAGGTGACGTCTAGATCAAAAATTAATTTACAAAAATATTTTCGTGGAGAAATATGTCATGGTTGTGCAGCCATTCAAGCTGAGATTTTCTGCGATTTTTTCATTTTAAAAAATGACACATTTTCGTCCGACTTCTAACGATCATAATAAAAATTAGCATATGACGATGTTAAAAATGCATCTTTTATAGTATTAAGGTAATACTTTATCTTAATAAAAAGAAGAAAACTCGAAGTAGTCGCTAACGAGAAATAAATAAAGAAAAATGGAAGAAATTTGAAAAAAAAAACCCTAAAATCGTAAAAGTATAACTCAGTTTCTTCGTAAAGTTCTACTTCATACTATTACATAATGATATATTATCGACATTTTTTTTTTATTATTTTCATAATACCCTTCATAATTTTATACGATACTTGCACTTTTCATGGATTTATTAGCTCAACAAAAAGTTTATATTTAGCATTAACTTTTAATTCAATTATTATAAATTACACAAATATTATAATGG
Organism: Platyscapa corneri; assembly: GCA_018907185.1. Lineage (NCBI taxonomy): Eukaryota > Metazoa > Arthropoda > Insecta > Hymenoptera > Agaonidae > Platyscapa > Platyscapa corneri. Next base: position 4,365,953 of record JACCHW010000011.1, on the reverse strand, counting down.
AGGCCGCAACTTTTCTTTTTAAAGTATAATATCGGAATATATTATATTTAGAGCACCTAATGACTTGGCATATTAAAATTATCACATTTCTTTTTATTACTTTTTCAAAACTGCCGAGAAAAAGATAGATTTCATCATATCTTTTAATATGAATCCTGAATCATCTCATTATTATAATGCATAAAACAAGAAACTTTTTTCTATAACTTTTTATTATTTATAATAAAATATTAAAAAGTATTTTTGAATAAATTGCAATCATAAAGAAAACGCGTAAGATTTTATAAAATTTTTTTACTATGTACGCATCTTTCATTTTTGTCATTTAAACTTTTTCATACGTCAGGGGTACGTCAGTATAAAAAAATCATCTTCGAGCTTAACTTTCGAAGAAAGTGTCTGCGCAATGAACATTTTCCTATCATATTATAGCAAGAAAATGATAAACATGCACATGCAATTCGTTATTCTTGCTCGCATATTCTTCGTATATAATCACATTAAAACTTTTTCACAAAAAATAATGAACAGAACGGTTGTTTTCTTTAAAAAAAAATACCTATTAAGGTTTATATTAATCATAATTGTTCTGATGGTAGCTCATTAAATTTAAATTGAAGTATTTCGATAATAATAACTGATAAAGTTCATTGAAGGTTTTCTAAAAAGTTGATCAATACTGATTAAGTTATAAAGATGAAATATCTAATATAGAAGATGTAAAATTCTGAGATTAATAGTAAATTATAAAATATGATTATCATTTTCTGTAAAATTACTTCGTTCACAATTCGCGACGTAAAAGGGTAAAAAATATATAATATAATATAAAATAGGAGTGACCGAAAATAGAACAACACATGAATAAAGTCTTTGAAGGAATGAGTTCAGTCCCATTGACATCGAAATTGGAAAATTCTCACGAAAAACTTTTCTACGTGAATACCCCTGTTAAGGATCTGACGCCGTAGGGCGTCCTCACCCTTGCTCGCGAAAGGACCATCGTAACTTGTTGTCGTTCAGTTACTTCCCAATTCTTTCTCTCCGTCTTTCGTTCTCTCTCTCTCTCTCTCTCTCTCTTACTATAGCCTCTTTCGGACTGCCTCTTTCCATTAATTTACATAATTTGTACATTAAAGCGTGAATGATTCTCGGAATTTTCGATGCTACGATTATTGGTTTATGGCTAAAAAGATAATAAAATAAAGGAATTCTTTTGCGCCTTAAACTAGAAAAAATGAAATATTGTATATTATTTTCATTTAAAATAGAAGTTTTATTGGTACCAGTCACGACGTTATTCACAAACATGTCTCTCAATGTTAAAAATGATTATATTTGTTTTATGAACTCGAGCGAAAACAACAATCTTAAGATACACTGTGTGGAAGGTTCTCTTTCGAGCTTAACAGTTCCATTTCTCGTTAAATTCAGCTCTTATTTGAAAAATTCCGTTGACCCGAAACACGTATCGTCGAGGAGAGTTTATTAAGGAAAGGTATCTCCATAACGTGCTTCGAAATTCGAACATTTTTGTAATCATAATCACATAAGAAACGTACACCAGAATATTAAAATTCCAATCGTCCGAGAGTTATAAAAATTGACCATCTTTGAATCGACTAACATTTTTATTATGAATTTAATCAGCGATTGGCGAAAAATCAAATTGCCACTGAAATTCAGGGACTACACTAAAATAACGATAAAGAAAAATTTTATTTAAAAATGATTGTGGAATCGGTTATTTTAAAGATTTTAAAATGTGCCCCGGCCGTTAAGGGCAACACTTGACTAATTTTATGCCATAAATTTAAATAACACTATTATTATTTGATTTTAATAATTCTCAAACATCCGTAAATGTGGAATATCAATGACACACTTTACAAGGCTAATTGTACAAATTGCATTTATTAATTTAAGCAACGGTAATTTCATCTAAAGTTATTTCGATGGAACATTACGGAAGACGAATGTTTTACAAAGTAAAACAAAGTCTGGCGTAGTTCGTGAATAGTTTTTACGCTCCCGCTACTAATGCCCAGCTTGAAGTCATGAAACGCGGAAACGGAATTAGCTCACGTTCGCTCGAGATCGCGACTGCGATTTTAAAAGAAGGAAAGTTGCCGAAGACCTGACCACAGGCTTAATCCTCCTAGACGTTCGTCAGGGCTGGGGCGTGGCCGCTGGTGTGCGCCGCCACTGAAACGCCGCAATACTATACAACTAGGGGTGGCATCCAAAATCAATTTTAAGTACCCCGCGCGTTCCGCCGCCGCCGCCGCCGTCGGCGACGCGACGGCAGCCGGAGACGCGATTATTCCCGGCACGTCTTTTTTTCCTCTTCGACGCGCGTCGCTTCCTCGCCCTCCTGTGCCTTTCATCGCGCTTTGTCTCGCCACCGGATGGCTCTCATTGGCTACCCACGGGAATCGAAGGTGCAGCGCATTCGGCCGAACGCGAATCCCGTGGATCCGTCCAAGAGAGGCTTCCGCGCTGATCCTTATCAGCTTGGATTTTCGTCTACCGTTGCTTTATTCGATTATTGCAATGGTTTTATTAGTTCTCGCCGAATCAACTGCTGGATTAAGCATTATTGGGAATTCAAACGGCGAAATTATCTGAGAGATAATAAATGTCGCGATGATAATAACCGATAATGCCTATTAACAAAGTGGCAATGCTGATATTAGCGCCTTTAACCTGATATCCAAGTATAAATTGATTTCGAGATACATTGTTTTTCTTTAGCCTTTTTACTTTTAGTTAAAAAATTTTAGTGAAAATTTCCGAATTTCGGTAAATGAGATACTTGCACATTAAAGATAATTTTTATTTTTTTGTTTGTTAACTTAAAGATCTCGTTAATTAACTTAATTATCAGGAAATATCTGTTCTGCTACTTTCGCAACTGCGATTCTTTTACTTTTAGCTTTTGAAGTAGTAATACTGTTCATTTGCGTGCTTGACATTCGAAACTTTAATGGGGAATTGAAGCGAATATTCAGCAACTGAACGGTACGGGAGAAAAAATAAATTAAAAACTTTCAAATTCATAATAATATTAAAAGTTGAACAATTATAATTGTACTCAGGCAGATGTTCGTGCTTTAGGAATTACAGTGATTCGTTACATTAATTAAATAAGTTTGGTTTACTCGTGAGTCAAAAATCAATAAACTCAAAGTTCCCTCCTCCCTTATTTGTCATGTCACTGCTTTGCGTACTCTCTTTTCGACTCCTTGTTCCTCTTTCATTCGTTTTCTTCCATTAATCCTTCTTTTTCCATTGTTCACGTTTCGTTAACTTGCAAAATTGGCTGTCCGTGCACGAGAAAACTAACAATCTACGGGAAGACAAAATTATTGAAAGTAAGAGTAAAAATGCTATGTCATCAGCATTAATTTTTCATAGTTACACTGTTTTCGTAAATTTCAATCTGCTCCAATGGAATTTTAAAGGATCATTTACTTAAGATGCTTCGTTTCTACGCCGAAGAATAGCGAAATGTCGTGGTAGCGATCCAATAAATGTTTTATTATTGACATAGAAATTATGAGCGAGAGTCCCTTATTTACTCGCGAAGCACTGAACGTTAAAACTTTTCTATACTTGTGATTTCATTTTTAAAAATCATTAAAAAAAATCAATGAACTAAAACCTCCCTATTTTTCTCGTTCTCTCATTCCCTTCCGTCCATTCATACAACTTTTTACTTGTCCCAGCATAATCTGTTAAGTAGCAGTTCGTCTGAGCCTAAAGTTTTTTTCCCACCCTGCCTCTCTTCCTTCCTCTTTTTTTCTCCCTATCATCGAAGCAAAGTACTCACAAACGCTTTCACTTTACGATCGTCAGGGTATATAAATAATTTTTCCCAGTGCACTTCTGCCTTTGGCCTAGCGAATGAGCAAAACAAGTCTCGAACTGGTTTCCGCACTTGCTCTCTTTCTTCCTCCCCCCGTTCCCCTATAGTTCGCGCACGTTTTAATGAGCGGAATGAGCATTGAGTTCCTCGACTCAGGCACCCGTTTTGTTTTCGGAGGACTAAGGGCACGAGGAATTTCGCTGGCCATGCCTGCGGACTCGCGTGAGAATGTGAATAAATTAGACTTGTTACAAGTTTCTGATGGAGCTTCTCACTTGGCTTCCGATGTACTTTAATGAGACATCTCTATCTCTGTCTCGAGCAGATATGTATTGTATTGAGGTTCGATGAAACTTGAACGTTTAAGCACTGGGCCGATATTGACTTAATTGATGCATTCGCGAGCACGTCTTATTGAATTAAATATACGCTGTGATACTAATGTGTATGCGCGTGCGTTATGTGTAATTAGGATGATCGAGTAGTTTAATAAGGTATTTAATCGTCAAGATCGAGTTTACGAGCGGAGGAATTTCATTGCGCAGCCTAGGATAGAATTTTAATGTGCGAATCGCACTAAAGAAGCTTCACATTTTGCTAATATACAAAACGACCTCTTTGTGTTCCAGAGATCTCCAGGGAAACAACATTACCGTCATTTTTAAAACAGATTTCGAGGATATGGCCACACTACGATTATTGTAAGTAGAAAACAACTACATCTTTGAATGCGCTTCAACTTATTATTTTACCACTAAACTTCGTTGGTACGAATTTTCTAAATTTCGCTCCTCAAAATTATGGAAAATAATTCATAAATTTAAAGATTCTTGGCCGAATGTCTGAATAACAAAGAACAATTTTTCCGTAGAGGTATGTGTTTTAAAACTTTGCTTCAAAAACTTTGCGCATAACTAGTTTTCTGTAAAATATTTAAGAATTTTCTACCGTATCATGAAAGTATTTACATAGTATGTCACAAAATTAGCATTTAAATGCAAATATTTATAAGAAGTGCAAATAATATTTATGACAAGAAAAATTAAATATTTTTATAATACACTAATGAACCGCATAATAATTATTTAATTATATTGAAATAAAAAAAAGCACGGAGTTTTATGCCTTATAAGTTGTGTACCAAAATATGTAAATTAGCTGTACACGTACTTATAAATAATTTTGCATTTCAAGCTTGTTTTTCACCTAAAACTACGTCTCGACTGCCATTATACTGTAGAACCTTCTAGCTCGTTAATAAAAGTAAAAATATATTTTTTGGCATTCTAAATTCGTTTTTAATGTTTAAAACCAACATAATTTCCATTCGAGTAATTTTCTGGATATTTATTACCATCATCATTATTTTAAGTTATGTCGATTTATAAAATATATAAAATTTATAAATACTAATTCTATAAATATATTAGCTTTAAATTCATTAATTGCAAATGATAAATATGGACTTAAACGAATAATTAATAATAAAATGTGCACGGAAGATGAAAGTGAACTTTGCTACCTTAAACAAATTTTGATGGAAAATACATTGTTTAGAAAAGAATAGACCTACCATTTCTGCAACAAAAATATTGCTTTTACTGTAGATAACATCTATCGATACACTCTTATTAGAAATGGAGTTTATCGATTAGTATTATAACGTCTTAACCTAAAGATTTTATATTTAATTTATCTCGTTTCTTAAATTAAACGAAAAAATTTATGAAAAATTTTACGTTCTGAATTTTATGTCACTTATAGAGTTACTTTCTAATTGCATATAAAATACTTAAGTGCCTTGACTGATTTTAAATTATCGGATTCTTCAACAATTTCATACAATATAAAGTTTATACGAAGCAATTTTCATTAAATTAGTTTATCGGGATTTTCTAATTATAAAACGTAAGACTTTTGCTTATATTTTATTTCATTAGAGTAATTGTGAATAGCATTCGAATAACATTTATCACTCGAGTCTTGCATCCTTTGTAGATCGCACAAATTTATTTCATAAAGTGTATTTAAGATGGCGCATAAAGAAGAGAGATGTACAGTAGCTCTGCTCTACCGATTACTTAATGACTTATAACAGAATTTCATTTGAAACAGTACAAGCGCAAAAAATTTAGGCCGACCGAGAAAGGAAAGTTAAGCTAAGATGCATTAGTTGAGCAAAAATACGTGGTCGAGCAAATAGGTATCGAGGAACAAACTTTGATGTTCCTAAAAGCCCTATCTCCCGAAGCTTTTATGAAGCACGTATGGCAATAACCTACGTGCAGTTCCGAGGGAAGGCCCCCACACGCGCGCCCGCGCACACACACATATGCCTATTATACATACATTTAATGGCCGCAGGTCGAGTGACGTCAAAATAGTGGCGTCGGCGTCGGTGTTGGCGACAGCAGCTCAGTTCACCGAATTATAATTGAATCAAAAATAAGTAACAACCACTCCCTGCACCAGGCGAGCGCCTCATCGAGACAGACTCGGAAAATATCTCTTACTCACCCCTTCACACTCTTCTGCCTCTTTCATGATGCACCGAGGAAGAGCCAAGACGCTTTTTGAATTCAAGACGTGCCGCTCGCCTTGAGAAATGGTCGACAAGTATACGAGAGTGTTAAAGATCTTTTGGTACGCCGACGCCGGCGAGACTCGACCGAGCGATTTTTCTTTCGCATGAATTTACCCGAAAAATCCTAGCACCAGAGCTCTACATCTCACGGATGGATGCACCGATTTCAGACGCGTCTTGGTGAAAAGCTTCCTGCATATTAAGCTCTGCACTCCATGTCTGGTGAACCTCTGGTGTTTCTACGACTCTAAAAGTGCAGTGTGTGCCGATACTTCTTAAATTTTAATAAATATTTTCCGTAGCTGGCTTTTTCATTTACTCCGAGAAACTATGAAGTATAGTTACCGCAACGGACGAAAGAAATTAATTCAGTCGATACGGTTATAAATGAGTTCCTGAACATTCTGTACAATCTCCATTTTCAATTTCACCTTATTTTAAGTGAAATTCCGTGTTGTTTTTTCGCGAAGGCTCTCACTTGTGTAAAAACGTACATTGTAAAAAGTGCGATTGGAAAATATTGTAAATACCTAGTAAATGGAATTTTTGAAAAATGCAGATTGAGTAAAAACAGTAAATTTCCGGTTAACGCCTTACTAGCGTCGAATAGTAATAGCTCGGTGTGCATTTCTCGAGTGTGATGATTAATCGGACCGACTTTTATGCGGTGGCTCATAAAAAAGAATTTGCAAGCCGCTAGATACAATCTACGCCGACATTTAATTAAAATCGGCCCCGCAAAAACTCCCGAATACACGTCTATTTCCTGTGGGCGCAGTTTGTCAAAAGCGTTAAGTGTCGCTTATCAACGATAACGCCGATGAATCGAACTCGATCCCATTATCGTCAACAGGCGCATGTGGCGGACGGGCTTTTATTTCGTAGTGTGATTAAGAGCTGTGGTCGATGTAAAAATATTAAGAAGTGAAGTCGATGTAAACATTTTTTCAAAGTTTGAAATTAAAAATCCGCAGTGGTAATCCAGAGTAGACTTTGCTTTGCGAGCGATGTGTGCTCATTTTTTGGGGGATTTTTCCTGCTTTTCTCCCTCTCCCAACTCTCTTAATGTATGCAGATGCTTCAAAGTGACTCAATGTTGCGATTTGTATTCGTCGCATTCGATGATTTTTGTAATTTCATTTTTCTGAGTACAATACCGCTGATGCCCAGTGAGCGATGCGAGCGTTGAACTGCAGCGCCCGAGAAACAACGGAATATACGTTTCTCGACCAAACCGAGCGACTATTATGCAATTTTCACTAGAATATTAAATAAAGCCTTGGGTAAAAATTGTTTAATATTGCACTATATTAAATCGAGAATAAATCGAGTTAAATCTAGATGAAGTTAATAAAGACAGTATTGGTGCAAATTTGAGTATCATTTCTAGTGTAAACAAAATCTTGTTAAGAATATTACAAGTTATTTTGATTAATTACAAGTAAAACATTGATAAATTATTCACATTCTACATATGCAAAATATTTTATATAATACCCGTAATTTGTAGACGTATTTATATATTTAAAAGAAATCATTAGTTAAATATTATGTTTAAATTTCGATTCAGTACTCAATAAGTTATGACGCAATTCTAACTCGTTCGTACTTTCTGTCGTATATCAACTGTTCATATTATTCAATCCCATTATACTCGGTCAATTTTTCGACATCATAAAAAGTTTAATCAACTTATGCAAATCGAATTTAATTAGCTCTCAACCAAGTTAGACTCATTTAACTTTTTCGGAAAAGCGAGGCAAGAGGCAAAAAATAATAAGTTGAGCGTTATGTGTGACTGACACGGAAATTTGAGACTAATTTCTATCAATGCTATAGACAACTGTCCAATAATCAAATACACACCATCGAACGAGGAGCATTTAAAGATTTAGTCGCCGTCGAAAAACTAAGGCTCAATAATAACAACATCCGTTTTCTACCAGATTTACTCTTCAGTAATATGATGAACTTGAAGCGACTGTAAGTATTAACAATATTTTATTCAAGTATTTCTGATTTTCTAGAACTTATGAATAATCTAAAAATTCTTGGTTGTTGCTTTATTCGATATTTTTTATTTTCATTTTTTAAAGTCATTAACTTTTAACTAAGTGTAACATTTTTTTCTAATATACATCGTTAAAATACTTTTTACGTAAATAAAATAAGTTAAATATCTAAAAGCACTTCGGTTTTCTTGGCTTTAAATATGTATTTATTCATTTATAAATCATTTTACACACAAGCATATCTTCACGTTAGATATATTTGTATTTATAACTGGTTATGAGTTTATGTCTTACATCATTTTTCAGGGATCTCAGTCATAATCAAATTACAATGATTGGACCGAAAACGCTCAGGGGAATTCCAATGTTAAAACACTTGTAAGATATATTAATTTAAAATATACATATAACGTATCAAGAAATAAAGCAATTAAATCGAGACGTCGGATAATACTTTATTATAGAATACAATCAAAGCCGACATTACTTAAATTTATCTTATAAATTATATCTTATGAGATCTAAGATAGTATTCATACTGTATTTTGAAAAATTGATAAAAGTAAAGTAAAAATAAATAGAAAGTTGAATTCGACGCTAACACAATTTTGTTGCTCGATATACTCAATGATTGAAAATTACATTACTTCGGTTCGATTTATTTAATCAAACGAGCTATTGACAAGCTCATTGTTACAGAAAAGATAACAATTGCCAAATAACGTACTATACTTGCAAACAAATTACATTTAGACAAAAATTGTATTAACGGTTTAACTAATATGAAATATTTTTCCTTTATCACATCGTTTGTCGTATGATAGTGTATTTTCATATTTTGGATTGTTAAAGCTCATAAATATTACGCAATATTAAAAATATGGAAGTAACTCTCAATAAGACTCGGATTGAAGCATTAATTTTTTAACGGAAACGCGTTTGTAATGAAAATTATCAGAAATGTGTTATACTGATCCTAGTTTTTTATCGACTTGAATCAGTCTCAATCGCGTTTTTCGTATACGTCATAAATTACGTTAACACTGTGATTTATTAAAAGATAGAAAATGCTGCTGCTTATATTTTTTTTTTGATATTTTGAATTCATTATTTTCGATCCTGGATGCGTTGCTTGAGATTCACAATGTGCAACCTTGAAAACCTGCATAGAAACACGTTTGTTTAAGAAAATCGGAAGACGAGCATCAGCTTAGTAATTATAGAATACCCGAATGGTGATTTGTTAGTCGAAAAAATACTTTTCTTAATTTATTCACTACTCAAAATAATAATGATTTACAATATAAGCTTTAACAATTATTGAAATAAATAAACGAGTCACTTTTAATGTCATATTAAAATCACGATTACTGAATTAAAGAAATATTTTATCTTTGAAACGCGCGGTCTTAACCTAGATTTCTCTATCTGTTAAATGAAAATCATGAAAATCATTAAAAATAACATTTCTTTAATTGTAAATAAGTAGACCAGCAGTATTAGACTAAAATCAACTCTTTTATCTTATTGTACTGAATTTCATAGATTAAATTCGTGTTAATCCTAATTTTCTCCGTCACGTAAAGTTTATAGTATTGAAATTATCTAGCTAATTCGATGTTTCATATTAGACCGTAATTGAAAAAATTCTTTGAAAATATAAGAAAAAAGCAAAATGTACACTTGACACAGATTACTCGACGACAATGCATTAAGCTGTATTGATGAGGCTGCCATTCGTGAGCTGAAGGAGTTGGAAATCCTGTGAGTACTTGTATAGCTCATTATAGCATATCGAAAAAACAGGAATGAAACCGGTCCTCCTAAAACCATTGTTTTTTTATCCGACCTCCAACAGAACACTCAACAATAACAAGCTAACGACGCTTGGGAAGGATATTTTCACTGGCTTGGAACATTTCCGCACCCTCAAGCTGTCCGATAATTCGTTCATGTGTGACTGTCACTTGGTATGGCTTTCACGAACTTTGAAAACTTTCTCTCGACTGGGACAAAATACCCGCTGCTCATCGCCAGCGCATTTAAAAGAACAGAACCTCGTAGATTTGCAGGTGAGCTCTTATACCCATTCTCTTTTTACTTCTCTCCGTACCTCTCTTCTTTATCCATCTATCTCTTCCGCTTTCTTTCCCTATCTCTCTCTCTCTCTCTCTCTCTCTCTCTCATTGATTTTCCCATTGTCCGCAGATGAGATTCAATTTTTTTGTTCGCCGTTCCTGTTATTTGATTTTTTACCGCTTTTTTCCTGTTTTCTTATCACATATACTGCCAATCAATCAATTCTACATCTCGTCGTTATAACATACCACTTTTACATTTCAAGAATCGTTATGAGGCCTGCACGAATATTTTCCTCAATTACTCTCCTTTCTTTTATTTTGATCCTTTACAACCTATGCGAGAGCTAACGACAATCTAGATGATCGGGTCGAATAACACGAAAATTACAAAGTGCATCTTAAAGCTCCTATTTTTAGTAGAATTTCGTATCTTCATTGTTTACAATAATTGCTTACAATAGAGAAATCCAAAGAGAATAATTAAGGTAATTACAGAACTTTGCTGGAAATGAGACAATAATGCTTATGCTGCCAGATTTTGTCAATAGAAAGTTGGCAAGGGAAGCAGAATTTTGAATGAAAGCCAAAAAATTCTTAATACTCTTATCTTGGTATTAAATCGAAATTTTAGATAAGACAATAACGGGATTTGTCTTTACTTCTTGTATAGTTCCGCAAAAGATATAAATGCACTATAATTACAGATAAAACTTCCAGTCGTAATTTACGCAGATTGCTTAATTCTAGATACTTCATCTAAATAATACCGTAATTGACTCATCAAGTATGCATATATACTTTTTTCATTGTTCATTTTCAAAGATTCTTCTGCTAAGGTTCGATACGTGATAATATAATTTATAATGCATACGTGAAAAATTTATTGAAACTGTAGATGCATAAAAATAATTATTCAACTATTTTTCACTTAATTTTTTAATAAATTCGTGACAGGTGCAACACTTTAATTAAATAAATATAACACTCGCACAAGCTGTAAAGTATTTACGTCAAAGTTTATCTTACAAATAATTTAAGAAACAATCTTTCATAATTATGTAAGATACGTGCGTTCACTTTGATAAATATATTCAAATTTATGTTGATAAGCATTATTTTTTCCCTTTTTCATCCCACAGAGATTTCAAAATAGTAAAATTTTATTTCCATATTAATTATTACGCCAATACAAATTAATATTTGAAACTAGATATTATTCAATAATTCGGTATTTCTGTATAGTGTTTCGTTTGATCTATTAAATACATCAAAGTCACGGGATTTTCCGTTAAAAATAATCGTTAGAAGGAATAGATGATACGACCGCATGTTGCCAAATATTACGAGGCGACGTTTCGTGTCAATATTTTTGAAAAAAATAAAACGAATTACCGTTTCGAATTTCACTTGTTCAATCGACCGAGAGACAGTTTACTCTCAAGACACGCTTTTATGAAAATAATTATGTATCCCGTCCGAAGCTCTGCTGCGAATTTGAAATATAGTCTTCACTTAAACGAGCGGTCAAAACTTTGCATTAATCGTTAAAAATACGCGGCCATCAGAATCTTATGCGACGTCGAAGACAAGCTCGTATACTGTGTGGTCTTGTCCGAAAGAACGAAATGCGAATGAGAATGACGGCCAAAGAGAAATCGGAGGCAGAGGTAAAAAAAAGATTTCGCGCGCTCGTCGAGATTCTTTTCGCTTCCCGTACACTTGCATACACGTACCCGTATGTATTTGCAGGAGCACGACTTCAAGTGCTCGATACTCGTGGAGAAGCCGAACTCCGAGTGCAGCTCCGAGCCCGAGTGCCCGCATCCGTGCAGATGTGCCGATGGAATCGTCGATTGCCGGGAAAATTCCCTGACGAAAGTCCCGACGTACCTTCCTCAGGACACCGTCGAACTGTAAGTGAATGGCTTGTTTTACCCAGACGCACACACCTTTGCCACGACCCTCGAACACGAGAAGTCTCTCGGACCCTCGCGACTGATCGAGGATCGGGGAGGGCGTCATGTCTTATTACCTTTTTCACGAACGCTCTCACGGTGTGTGCGTGTGTGTATATCTGCTTTAAATTTCGCAGGCGACTGGAGCAAAACGGCATCACCGAGATTCCCACCAAGGCCTTCTCACCTTACAGGAAGCTGCGAAGAATGTGAGTTTGATAATTTTGGCTGCATACTGGGGAGTCCAGTTTCATGGTCTACCTTATTGCTGGGGCAAAAAATCTACTCGGTTACGCGGGTATAATTTTATTGTTAAAAAAACGCCTAAAATTCGCGCACTCCAAGAGCAATGTCTGCCGCGTTCGTTCAGGTTATTCGAAGTAATTGCGAGACTAATGAAATATTTTATTTTTTTCATTCAATTAAGGGAAGTTAAAATTAGAATTCTCCTGCGCATTCCGCTTCGAATTCGTAATTTAAAATAAGGATCCTACAATTTGGTTGCGATTCTTAATAATTATTTAAGCGTTGATAAGACTGCCGCCCTGAATTTCATTAAATAACTGGTTACAAATTTAATTAATGTCTTGGTGCGCGAATTACGATTATTATATTATTCCAAATTTGTCTCGATGCTTTTATGGAAACTTAGTCGTACCTAAGCAGCCAATTTATTTATAGTTAATTCTCTAGTTTTACGAGCAAGTTTTCTTCAAATCTATTGTCAATTGTAACGATGTAGCGCTCGAAGACAATTACCGAATCACGACGTATACAGCAAAATATATTTACATTAACTGATAATCATATTTTATGCATAATATTTAATGTTTTATAATTTTCGTTTAGTGATTTAAGCAATAATAAGATCCGGAAGGTGGCACCCGATGCCTTTCATGGGCTGAAATTTCTCGAATCACTGTACGTATTGCACACATACTCGAATATATTATTCTTTTATAAAATTAAGTGCTTTTGCATCTAATTATTAAATCGCTTAATAAATTAACTTTCAATACTAGCGTGCTGTACGGTAATAAAATTTCCGAGTTGCCAAGTGGAATTTTCCAAGGCCTAACGAATTTACAGCTTCTGTAAGTATACGCCTATTAATGAAGCCATTTGTTTTCCATTCCTACAATGCCTGTCATATAAATAAGATTTGTCATCCGTTATTTAAAAAATTATTCTCAATTTTCTCATGGCTACGTTTAGTAAAAAGAAATATGCACACAATTCTTTTTACAATTTTCTTTTACTTACAACAATTCAATGATTTCAGATTATTAAATGCAAACGAAATATCGTGCATACGAACGGACTTATTTCGCGATCTCTCAAGCCTAGCGCTTTTATCTCTTTACGACAACAACATCAAGTCTTTGAGCAACGGGACTTTTGCTAATCTCCGGAACATCAAAACGCTGTAAGTATTGTACTCGGCGATATCAAGCGCTCGAATCGAGAAAAGTGCAAGAGCGACATTTTTTAAATTGTGCCCACTGTGCTATGGAACAATTCCACACATTTATTTTCAACAAATCATTAAACTGAACGTTTTTATCGCCGTCCGAAGGCTCGTAAAGTTTTCATTTATGTATACACAGTTACATATTTTTTTCCCGGGATTAAGTGAAATACAGCATAAATTTTCGAATAAATGGTATTCTTCTCGGCTTTTTTGTTGTAAAATTTATGTGTATCCGCAAAACCGCAACCGTTCTTCAATTTTATTTACATTAAAATGTTAAATATTTTATAAATTATTTAAGTATCTTTAAATTTTATTCAACAAACGAGCGGATTCGCATAATAAATTTCAACCTCGTGTAAAATCGACCCTTGATATTTTAATAACACGAACGCGTCAGTGCCTGGACAATTCGAAACAAATGAAATACAGTAAATTATAGGAGAATATTTGAAAAATTCGCTCTTATACCGCTGAGTCCTGCATAGCTTAAAAAGGCACCCAAAGTATTAGACCACCACAAAGCCGGAGATCCTTGTTTTTCCACAAACTTGTATTTAAATAACCCAACGACAGTTGTATTCTCTAATCACGCGAGCGCGCATCGCCGGTCCTCGAATTTCCCCGCGCTTGGCTAAAAAGCGCTAAAGGCATTTTGACCATGTTTTACCATGTTTTTACATTCTCTTTGCATTTAAATCGGCCGATATTGCCTCGAATGTGGCGCTCGGAGCACGTCGCAACGCCCGAGGCGCTCGAATAACAAACACACGCGCGCGCGCACGCGCACACGGGGAAGACCCGTGGGCAATATTCGCAAACCAGGCTACGAAATCCCGTGTAATTTCCGAAAAGTGAGCACAACAAAGGGCGCGGCGAAAGGCTCGTCAACGGGTGCACGCACACGCGACGACGCCGTGACGCAATAAAACGAATATTTAATTGTACTGCGCAGGCACTTGGCGAGGAACCCCTTCATTTGTGACTGCAATCTCCGCTGGCTGAGCGAGTACCTGCACAAGAATCCGATCGAGACGTCGGGGGCGCGCTGCGAATCACCAAAGCGCGCCGGCAAGCGACGCATCGACAACATGCGAGACGAAAAATTCAAATGTAAGGGTAAGCACGAACTTCGTTACTGTATACCCTTTGACCGCTGGGCGAGCGCCCACACTACTCTTTGTAGGAAAGAGTGTGTGTGCGTGCCCACAAGGCGGAGGAGCAGGGTGAGACGAGAAGGAGATGAAGGTTGGTGAAATACGACACCTAAGATCCATCGGCATCTTGGCTCTTCTCCTTTTTGCATCTACGGCTTTTTATGGCGGTGGCTGACTTGTTCTTTCCGCGGGTTCCCGCGACTCGGTCTTGACACTAATTTCGTTTTTTATATAGCTGGAATCGACGGGAATTCCTTTGGCGGATTTCCGAGGCCTTATCTTTTTTAAAGCAGCTGATAAATAAGAGCTGCGCTCTTTGTTTTCTCATTTCGACAGAGAGCAGAAATTTTCGTTAATTCGGCGACGGCATCTAACAATATATCAGTTTTTTTTCGAAGCTAAAATGTGCTTATCGTCCTCTTCAAATGAATAAAATGTTAAGACCGAGTTCCCGCACAATTAATATTAAGTACTCAATATTCTCAATTCATGATTCTATCGAGAATAATTCCTTACAAAGTAACTTTCTCTCTTGTAAACCCGGTGCTTTGTAACGAGGAATATGTTCTCACACATTTGTTTACAATATTTATTTCTACAAAATCATAACCCACCATCATTTATCTAACCGCCAATTTAAGGTTACTATTTTAATAGCTTTCTTGTCATCTTTTATAGAATGATCAATACCTAATATCATTTATCATACTTGGTAACGGCTTGTACCTCTACTTCCACTCTTTGAAATTTTCTCCTTTTCCAAAACTAACATTATGGTGAATGGCAGCAATTTACCGCCTGGGTTGCAAGGCTGAACGAAACATCATTCCCCACTGAAATTTTTAATAAATATGCTAATTAAAACTATTCCAAATTCATCCTTTTCATGCGCAATCAAAGGATAATCAAACGAGTGCCCCTTTATCGCGCGAACGGATACGAAAGCAGACGAGGCAGTAACGAGTGGACAAAACGGCAACGCGGAGTAGTGAAAGACGCGTAGGCGCATCCTGGAAGGTGAAAATGCGTCTGCCGCATAAAGAGGCAAAGCATATGCAAAGGCCATCACGTGTTTTACTTGGCCATCGTCTCGCTCTTTAACGAATGTATTAGCTTTTAGTGGATCCGGCCCCACGCAACGGGTCCCCGTGCAAATCCCCGTGGCTTTTCCGAGCCGTGACCGGTGCATCGTCGAACGCCAAATCGTTATGCTGAGTCATAATCCGCGCGTTCCTTCTTCCCTTTCACCGGGCCGCATCGGGGCGCTTATAAATATACACTTGCCCTCGGCAGGCGCGATTATGCACGCGCGAAAAATAAATCGAGAGAGGGCATGTACGGCAATCAAGCCGAACTATTGAAATCATTCGCATGCGAGAAATTAGCCGAGCCATGTGCGCGCGCGCAGCTCTCCGATAAATCGCGCGATCGCCGTGGCCTCGCCTATTCGAATTATAATGCCGGGCCGTTAAAGGGGGAGCCCGACAGCTCGAGCCACTATGTCGCTTGTTTTCTCGCCCCGCCTCGGGGTGTTGTTATCGTAGGAAATCACTTTGTCATGCGTATATCTTTAAAATTTAACCACGCATTAATAAATGGCGTGTACAGATGTGGCGGCGGGATTTTCCTTTTTAGTAACGAGCCATCCGCTAAGTAAGGTGTATTTATCTTCGAGGTTTAAATATTCCGAATATTATGCGCGCGCTCGTGCAAATCTTATTTTTATAACTAATAACATTTTTAATTGATCTTCCGAAGCTTGCGCCCAGGCGTAATAGAGCGGTATATGCGTTATTTGCAAAAATAACAATAAGACGAAAGGCGATGGCTAAACTTCGTATTTGAAGAATACAGCATTGAGGTGTCAGTTCCATCCCGTTGTTATATCTATAATTCAGCATTCTGGTACTGAAATATCTGTCCTGTAAATTAATTTTTCTGCAATTAAATTTGATTTTCTGCATTATTTATGAAAGATTCAATTCCGTACGTTATTTCTGAGATTTATTTTCAGAATCGTTAGTTTTCATTTATAAAATTAACTTATAAAATTATTGTTGTAATAATCATATTTTAGCAAACAACTATTATTCGCAGTATAAATAATTTTTAAATAATAAACTTGCAGGTATTACTGAAGTTGATTCTTAAACTAGTGACTGGTTCTTCATTTGCATCTTAAAAACTAAATAATGCTGTTTACGTTTAGAATTCGACAATTTAGCGTCACTAAATTTGAAAAGTATCATCTATTAGTCTAATTAGTATATTATTGAGCTAAATTTAACTTTATTTAACAATATAAAAGATATTTTAAAAAATATATTAAATTAAAAATTATTAAATTTGAATTGTCGGGTGTTTAATGGACAATTTTTTAATTTTTTTCAGCAATACAATCTTTATTCATTTCCGATTATTAGAGTAATGCGATAATTTAAAAATTTTAGTAAATACGACCTTTCAATTATTCATTTTTATTCTAATTATTTATTGGTTTATGGCACTGAAAGCAATGAAATAATGCAAGAAATTAAAATGCTCTTGTAAATATGGATTATCTTATAAAATAAAGCAAACAACCCGCAATAATGCAAATATACTAGCTATCGATTGAAATCGACTACTTAAACCCTTTTTTCCAACTATTTAATAACCAATGTTAAGTACTTTTAAAATTATTCGAATATTTAAAATACTTTATTATTTTAACTTTCATCATTAAATTTAATTTGGTTTACTTGTTCGCTGCTAATACCGAAATTGATAAAATAATGCAAATAAACATTGTAATATTCTATCGAAAGATTAAAATTAACTACTTTTCATTTAATTTATGTTTGAGTATTCAACTTTTGACATTAACTACAATAAAAATTTATCAATTATTAAAAATAATTTTATTTTTTAATTAAAAAACAAAATTAAGAATCGTTTTTTAAAAACCAGAATTAAAATTTTTTAAGATTTTTAAGTTTCGATGCGCTTATAAAATTTTCATATAAGAATACTTATTGAAAAAATATATTACTACTATTAATTAAATGTTATATTCTAACATTAAATTCTATATTTCCAAATATGATTATTATTCTCTTAATTATGTATATTCATCGTAAAAATATGCGAATAAAAAGTGTATCAAAATGTGATATGTTATTTTTAAATTGAGAAATTTAATGATATTTTCTCGCTTCACATAGGCGATGGTTTTCTTTCGTCACGCCAAGTAGCTCAAGAAGCGAAAGAGAAAAATAATCTGAGATTTATGTTCTTCGGCTTCAAAGAGCATATACCTAACTGGTGTATTTCACAAGCTGTAAAAATAGATTTTGATTAAATAATTCAATCTTTTTGAATCGCTTTTGAAGTTTATAAATTTTACCGAGCATACAAAAAGTAATTTTTAATAATTATATTTGTACCATATATGTTATGAGTATGATTAAATCGAATGTTTTATCGACTTATAAAAGTTTAAATTTTAAATTGAATTGAAATTTTAATCTTTATTAATTTTAAATGTCAATATTAATAATATTAATAATAAATATAAATTAAATTATAATTTTGATCTGGATGGAATTGATATTTATCTTTACTTGGAATACTTGAATTCGACTATAAAATTAAAGGTGATAGAAATATAAAAATCAGAAAATCATCAATTAACTTTTTCATGTATTAATTAATTAATTAATTACTTCATCCATTTTTATTGTTGATTCTATTTTATTAGTGTCTAACATTTGCCTTTAAAGTTATTTTACAATTATAAAATTCATATGATATTATAAAATTTTTTAGATAATGATGTATTTTTTAAGTCAATAAGAATCATAAAATATATTGTAATGTAAAAATTGAAAAATAACTTAAACAGAATTAAAATAACAAACTAAATTTTTGTACATAATAATAATTAACCTGGAAAAATTCACTTTCATAATCCCACTTACATTTCCTGAAAAATTCTACTGTATAAACTTGCTATTTGGATAACACAATTAAATTGCATTTTACACTAACAAACACGAGGTACTTGCAGCTAAATTCGTATTCTAATTGGAGACATTGATTTTTTCCTTGAAAAGGTGATGAAGAAGTTTTGACGAAACGTGCGGGCGAATGCATTTTACCAGGACCCTGTCCTTCGTCTTGCAATTGTAATGGAGCGACTATTGATTGTTCAAATAAAAGACTCACGTCTATCCCGAAGGATCTGCCTATTTACACATCTACTTTGTAAGTTTGCTACTTTAGGATCTTGTCTTATTATTTATCTTTCTGATGTAGGAATTTAGTTATGTGTTCATTTGAGAAGATATCGTGTTTAACAATGACTTTCATATTTCAATAAATATTGGCCGTCATAATTATGTTATTTCATAAATTATGTTATCTTTAGTATGTTTTCATGTGCATAATACATTTCAATTTTAATTAATCGAAAAATTAATTTAAAATATACATAAAATTATTCCTATTGTCAAGCAGCTTTGAAATTAGTATAAAATATCATTAATTATAAAAATAACGGAGGCGATTTTTCGTACTAGATTGTTGAAAAATAACGCAATTGAAAAAATCAAGGCAGAGGCAATTTTTGAAAAACTCCCAGAGCTACAACATTTGGACCTTAGGGGTAATAGGATTTCACGTATAGAAGCTTCTGCATTCGAAGGAGCGCACAAGCTGACAGACATGTGAGTATTTGGATTCATCCATTTTAACACAGATAATATTGATGTTAACTATAATTAAAAGTTGGCTGCAAGTATAAATGCTTAAAAACTTTTGAATGCGATAGTTCAAAATCAAAGTTTGTTCATTATTAAAAATAATCTTTCAAAAAGTTCAACTGTTAAAGTTTGGTCGCTTTAATATCAACCGCGTAAGTAATATAAATGCTCAAACTACTCCAAGTACAATTCTTGAAATTTATGTGAAAAAATTGAATTTCCAGCCTTTTGTCTGATAACAAGCTCCGAGAAGTCCACACGAACATGTTCATCGGCTTAACGAGTCTCAAAAGCCTGTAAGTAAAAATCGCATCAATGCACTCTTCGATTTCGTGAAAGTCGCTTCCTCTTCTGAATATTATCGACGAGCCCTGAATCTCTCAATTTTTTTTTGTCCTTAGAAATCTCCACGGTAACGCGATCACGTGCATGATGCCTGGCTCTTTCGACAATTTACCGCACTTGCATTCTATGTAAGTACTATTTCGCAAGGCTCATTAAACTTCCTCCTAAAGTGTCTATCTATTCGTGCGTACAAATGTATCATATTTTTGCTCTCTCTCTCTCTCTCTCTCTCTCTCTCTTAATTTTCCTCACTTTGATACGTAAGAAAATATAAGCACTTGTGTAGAACAGTAGGGAGGAAGTCTTGCAATCTTGTCGCGTACTCGCCGTTTTTACGGCAGAGCAGCGCTAATTTTTGTTCTATAATTTCGTCTGCTATTCTAGAAATATCCAGGGAAATCCGCTGTCTTGCAACTGTCACTTATCCTGGGTCGCCGAGTGGTTAAAGAAGCGTGATACCGTCTCCCTGATTGGACATTGTCACGACCCGCCGCGGCTCAAGGATGCAGCTATCAATGACATTCCACGGCACGAGTTCAAGTGTAACAGTGAGTAGATATTTCGTGTACTTTCTATAATAAGCAAATACTGACGCACCCAAACCGAACATTTTTCTTCCCGTTAAAATACCATTTATTATGTCTATTAACTGTTGGAGAATCGCATCGCTTATCTTCAAGAGATAAAACAAAAGCAAGAAACTTATTTGTGAAACAGGAGCTTTTAGTCAAAGCATATATGCGCATTCCTTTGTTTCGAATTCGTAATCTCCTTAGAACATTTAATTCTTATTTTAGCTTTGAAAAATCTGTCGAATCGATGCATTTTATTTTTAACATTCAATGCGAAAAAAGCGTTAAAAAGCACACGAATCATTAGAGCAGTTACGTTGGTATAATTTATATTCAAGAAACTGACTGCGCGATAAAAAATTTATACTCAAATATTGAAACTAATCAAATAGTGGTAATAAATTTCAATGGTCTCTGTTCAACTCAGCGCTACGATTTCTAACTTATAATTCATTGCTACGGAAGCTTACAAAGCATTACTTTTAAGAGAGTATTAATCCGTCGTAAAATATTTATTACAAAATTATATGACTTAATGGTTGTGCACGCACACGGATAAAATACTCTGAGTGAGATCTGAATTTAGGAATGCCAAGTTCGGTAAATATAACGTACATTATGTCTTAGCTTATTATATCTTTACCGATAAGAGGTATCCTGTACATTATTCAAAATTATACGTATCTTAGTATCAGAGTCTGCAATTTTTAAAATTACGTTTTGTAATTAGGGGTAACATTTTTTTCTTGTCCCATATATACGATTTTTTTCCTGTCTACGTGATATGTGAGCTGCATTTAAACAGCGAAAATCTCGTCAATACTCATGGAGGTTATCTATAATTTTTCACCGTCGTGCACTCGAATATTTTTCTTAATGCTCTGCGCAGCGACCGATCGAACGCACCAGCAATTTGCATAATTTATGTAAAATCAAACGGTTCGATCTGTGTGAGAGTAGTGCGAGACACATACACGTACACACGCACGCACTGATCACGGATAAAATCATTTAATTTCTGTAGATTTTTGGCGATAGTTGGAGATAATTACAAGCGTGGAATTGCATTCGTGTCAACGTTTGCACAAAACTTGTCCCGTACTCAGTGCGTAGGGTGTGATTATTTATGAACCGGCTTTTAAGCTTGAATTTTCGGTTATAGTTCGGATTATTTGTAGAGATTCGTTTCGAAGATAATGGGATTACGCTTGTCTTGCGCGGCGCACAAGATTAATGGAGGAGACAAAATTTTACTTCCTAAAAACATGGAAAAAAAGATCCAAGTTTTTAATGGTGTATAACATTCTGCATTATCGTAAATTAAATGCGACTATTTAGTCGCAATACGAGTAAGTAAATACAATTTACCACTTTTATTAAGATCGTAAAAAGTATAATATTATAAATTTATGGATTATATGATGTATAACAATAACTTTCAAAGAAGTCGTAAAAGAACTTTTTATTTGAATAAAGTTCATTTCAATTAACGTTAAATATATTTTTCACTTCAGTTTATTCATATTATGTATTTCTATATCAATTTTCCGGTACAAATCAATTTGATCAAAGACATATCTTAGATACTTAATTAACGCGACTATTTTTATGCACTTTAAATAGGATTATTTATCCAATAAAGTATTTTCTTTATTTACTCAGATAATAAGACATTTACTTTCTAGATTGCAACATAAATATTTATGAATGTTTTATAATTTACTTGACTTATCTAAAATAACGGAGCATTTTAAAACATTTTATTAAACATATAATCTTCAGGTAATACAAATAGTTATAATAAAATAAAATCAATATTAAAAAAGTAAATAATAATTGTATATTTTCGTACATTTATTAATTAATTATAATTTTTAGTAATAGAAGGAAAAATAAAAAACATTTAAAATGTATGAAACTGTATTAGTAAAGTTTCCCTTTAACCTAAATTAAATTTTGAAATTCTACAAAGTATGAAACAACTCTACGACATAAAAATTAAAAATCTTATTCGCAGTTTTTATCTGTAAAGGGTAAAAGTGAAGCTAACAATTGCATTATTAAATTCAATAGTACGCACATGTATTCGGTTGAGACCTCAAAGTAATGCTTACATTCCACAAATAGCTTATGAAATTTAAAGTGTATGTTTTTGTAGCAAACGAGCAGTAAAACAAAGGCATTAAAAATAAAGAAGTGCATAAAAGAAACGGGAACCGATGTACGTGCAAGAGACGTGGGCACAATAGTGACCACACGTAGACTTTAAACCAGGTTTTCGTGCGATTCTCGTTGATCAGTCGTGGCAAATCATCGATCAATCCTGAAAGCTCATTCCGCCTCGCGGAACTTCAACCTCAAAATAGGCGATGGTGTTGCTGCGCATTGGAATCGCTTTGACGTTTTTTCCTTCCTTCCCTTGTACTGCCAACGGACTTAAATAACGGTGGCTAAAGTTGGCGCACAAAAGCATTAAACGAAGGCTGTGTGCTACACAAATTAAAAATTTACCTCGCGTTATATTATGAAAACAAAATTTTCCATGCGTATTTAAATATTATACACTCGTATACTGTACTCTCCTCATAGCAGTGCACGTAAATAACAATTTTAAAGATTACTTTTAGTAAATATTTGATCGTTTTTCACATTTTTTGCCGAATAAGTTAATTCACAGTTTTTCTTAGCAGATTATAATTTAAATTTCTAATGAATATGTAAAATTGGATATAAATTTAATTCCATTAAAAATTATTCGAAAGCTCTTTTCGTACTCTATACATAATTTGTAATGATCTATTTAATCTTGAATATTCGCACATGATTCAACAAAAGATTATAAGATATAATCATAAAATGCGCATATTTCACATTATTTTGTTTAATCCTTTTACACGGTTTCTGAGTCCAAATTAAACCCTAATTTAAATTTTACATTTGAAAATAGTCTCATTTTAAGAATAATTAAAAAATTGCTATCCTAATTTCTATACATAAATATCGCACTTTATAGAATGCTTAGACCCCTAGACTTAGGATATTTTGCATGACTATGCTTAAAAATTAAATTACAACTTTCCGAGAACGCTTTTTAGAAAGTACGCATTTATGTCATAGAAATTGCATTTTAAGATATAATAATTCTGACTGCTTCTAATACATCGGACGAGGCATCTTTACTAACTACACTTTCTACTACTTTTATTAGCGCGTATAGAGTTGATAAAATTTGATCAGTGCTTACGATCTGATTTTAAATTGAACGTTATTTTACATAGTAATTAAAGCGATTAAATAGTCTTACATTTAGTTGGAAGATACTGTTCCACGTTTTCTATTTGATGATTTGCCTCAATACAACTCGCCAAGTCGTGCATTTCGTTCAATGATCTCCACTTGTTGCAGAATGTATACACAAGTGAAGATCATTATAGAAGTAAAGCGAGTTGAGCTAATGACAACGTGCTTCACTAGTATAACTGTTATTTTTTGCATTAGACTTTTGTTAAATAAGTGTACTTATATCGTCGGTATATCAATCGATGTTTTTCTCAAGATATCCGAAGCGAAAGTTTCGACATGCACGTATTTGTTGTTCGCTCAGGATTCGCATGTTATATTCGAAACAAGAAATAAAAAAGGAATTCCACTCTGGTATCGATTCAAAAGAGTTCTATTAATTCATCAAGTATATGTATATATCTGACCCTAGAAATTTAACAAAAAAGCCGTGAAACATTCCTGGTGAAAGTTACTCGATCGACAAAAATATGAGAAATACGAAAAAGAGAAAACTCGCAAAAGAGATGCGAATGGGACGCGAGAATTATGGACAAGGATCGAGTAACGTCCGCAGGGGATGTCAAGGTCGCAATGTTAATAACAGAGCCTCTGATAACGTTCAACGCAGGCGACAGTGTCGGTTGTCTTGGGGACGACTACTGCCCCCCACAGTGCAGCTGCGCGGGTTCGGTTGTCCGGTGCTCGCGCTCCAGGCTCACCGAGATCCCACGGGGCATCCCTCCGGAGACGACGGAGCTATACCTAGACGTAAACGACATCAAGATCATCCAGCCGGATCGGCTCGCCCACCTCAGCATCCTCACCCGACTGTAAGTGCAAGCTCTCGTTGACCTCGGCACGAATGGGCACCGCGTTCATTCGCCCCTTGACGAAGATTAATGATTTCTCCATTGGGCGGATCGGATGATTTTATTTGTGGCGTCGCGCCATTAAGCTTAGTTCAACGACTACGAGCGATTATTAGAATAACCGTTGATCTCGCGATATTCGACAGTGATAATCGTTATTTATGGCGCAGATGTAATTAGCGCGCCGACGAGAAAGCGCTAATGAAAAAAGAAGGGCGCGTGATTGGGCCGCGAATTGACTTTCATTAAAGGCCGCTGGAAATAACGCCCCCCGGAGAATTGTGCATGTGCGGCAATGCACGACACTTGTTACTTTTACGATCCTCGTACTCGATTTTGAACGAACTCGACGAGACCGGTGCTAATCTTCGTCAGCGCGCGTATTTTCGTACGATACCGCGTAAGTCAATTTCCCGCTTTGCAGCAGCTCTTCAGCCTATTACGTAAGCCTATTTGAAAAGTGATTGACGCTTCTCTAATAAATTGCAGGGATTTGAGCAACAATCAGATTGGAATGCTATCGAATGACACGTTCAGGAACCTCACAAAACTGGCACACCTGTAAGTGTTGCTGGCTCTTGTTCCTCTTCCGCAACGCGGAAAATGTGCGAGCCTAATTACTATTTATTTGTCCGCAGAATCATCAGCTACAACAGGCTTCAGTGTGTGCAACGTGGCGCACTTGCCGGACTTAGATCCCTTCGCATCCTGTACGTATGAACTACGTAGCCCGTAAGGATTCGAGGGCACTTGTTTACCGTTAATAGGCCGCTGTAGCTTTTCACTTTATTGATTCAATCGGTGGATATTTAATGACGAAATGGTGAACTCGTGCCCTGTCTTTTATCTCACCTTTTAATTCGATAATGGAATGCTCTTATACGCGTCAGCCGGTGAAAATGTGCAAGCAAACGTGGGAATTATGCGCCTTTGTGTTGCACACTATAGCGCTCTAACGCGTCATTACCATGATTATAGCAATTAATGTTTCTTGTAATGTGCATTTTTTTAACATTATCGGCATACAGCCTTGTAAAGCTACTCTTACTGTCTACACATTTAATATTTAGAATGTAATTGGTAACTCGACAATTTTACATAATTCGATGATATTGCATCACGCACAAAGTTACTAGAGACATTAATTCAAATGAATAGAACATAAATTTTCTAGTAATTTATGTATCAAGGTAGATTTTTCGTTCTTTGTTTTTAATCCTTTATACGTAATTTTCTTATTTAAAATTTTAATTTAAAACGAATCACCTTTTTATTTATTTTAATTTTAACGGTAAACAATAATTATTCTAAAGAAAAATTATTCTTCTGAGAATATTTCTTTTATTTTCACTCAAAGCTTTGTACATAATGTCATTAATATACAATAGATAGCGAGCGATTTTAACTTCTTGTAATGCCAAGTTTTTTTTA
Organism: Platyscapa corneri; assembly: GCA_018907185.1. Classification (NCBI taxonomy): domain Eukaryota; kingdom Metazoa; phylum Arthropoda; class Insecta; order Hymenoptera; family Agaonidae; genus Platyscapa; species Platyscapa corneri. The sequence continues at coordinate 4,339,584 of JACCHW010000011.1, read as the reverse complement.
TTTCATTAAAACCGATCATCCATTATTCAAATGGTTAAATAGCTCAATGCTAAAAATAGAACTTTTACATGCTCATGTTTAAACTCATCTTTTTAACGGAAAAAGTTCGAAGTGAAATTTACATAAATCAATAAATATTATTTAAGTCCCGTGAATAAAATTCAATTTTGTTCATTTACGCGTTATTTTCGTCTTTTGCTTTCAATTTAATATTAATACCGTAGACATTGTTGGTATTTATCATTCGAAAGCTGCGTAAATATGTAGCGTTTAGTGCTACATAAATTAAATGACAATCTCGTGCGAAATAACTGGTATTCATTTAATTTAATATAAATAAATATAAATGTATATAAAGAAGATACGGCCGAGTATTTAATAATAACATATTTAATAGGAGCCGCTGTGTTTTTTAGCACAGTTTTCAAGAGAAATACGCGTTTTTTCTTATTGAGCATGCGAGCAGCATTCGTACGGGTTAATAATTTTTTGAAAAAATTATTTCTTTCATCGTACGATTTAGAGATAATAATAATTAATACGGCTTGAAATGTTTATTAACTCGAAGCTAGAGAAATTGAAAACACGGGATTAGTTTTAAAACGATCCAAATACTCGTGCTAATTCAGCTCTCCGTAATTCCAAGTGCAGTTAAAAATACATCCCGTTTATTAATACATATACCGCGTTCAATCTGAGAGAGATAAAATTTAATCGCGTGCTTTTGCTGTAAAGTATTGACGCGCTTAATAGATTTATAAGCGCGAATTCTAGGCAATCCAGCAAAGTGCATTTTAGGTGGATCGTGGCTCGCGAAATGGGGACTAAAATTTTTAGGGTAAAAGTGGCGGGGGCAACATTAACCGAGGCTGACCGGGCGAAACTCTGTTTCAGCTCGCTGCACGGGAACGACATATCGGTCATACCAGAGGGCGCCTTCGAGGACCTGAAATCCGTCACACACGTGTAAGTAACGACAATCACGGGGGATTTGCTCGCCCCAGGCGCCGCGCACTCATACACGCCGGATTACAGAGGCGTGTACGGGCGCGCGCCGTCGCGACCGTCGCTTGAGCTTCGACACAATTTAACCAGCCAATGTGTAAACCTGTTTAGTGCGCTCGGCTCAAACCCATTGTACTGCGACTGCAATATGCGCTGGCTAGCCGAATGGGTGAAGCGAGACTACATGGAGCCCGGGATCGCGCGCTGCGCTGAACCGGCCTCGATGAAGGATAAACTGCTCCTGACCACGTCCGCCAGCTCTTTCCAATGCAAAAGTAAGCATCAACTTGATCTCTACCCACTCTTCTGCCCTCTTCACCTTTTTGCGTGCTCTTGTTCTTTTCCCCTTTATTCTACTCCTGCTCTGACTACTCCACGGTCTGACGCCTAAGTTACTCGCACTGAAATTATTCGATCGCGCTCGATTGGCTCGTGGATTTTGGCGCGAATCCACGAGTATCGGAATCGAGGGACTGATTTGCTCAACAGGCACGCGAAAACACATCCTTGCGTCCTTGGCTGAGCGATCATTTGCCCGAAAAGTTGATAACGGTTTTGTACTTTCGATTCAATTACACATGCCGAGGATCGCAGTCTCATTTATTGTTAAATAAACTAGTCACTTGGAAGCCGGAGAAAAACAATATTGCAAAGTGAACAGGATTGGTTTCTTCGATCACGCATTCAATTAGAGTAAATTCATTCCGACATGATTCAATTTAAACGGATTCGGCAAATCATAAAGACGAACATTTCAATGTGAGAAATTTAGAGAATACACTTTTAGTCTTTTCTTATTTTTAGTTGTATTATTCAGTGTTGCTTACATCTAGTTTTTACTTATGTACTCTATTTTTATCTACTATTCCTTTTTCAGTGCTTCTTTTTCTAGTGGTTTTTGTTTCTGTTTTTATACTTTCCCTGATAGAAGAGGATTTTTAAATTAGAGCTGTTTACTTATTTTTTGGTGTTGGAATGTGCACTTAGGATCGATCTTTTATTCGAAGTTACGCGAAAAAAGAAATTACACGAAACTCGAAATTGTTTGCTGTATTTACATTTGAACGCGTGACTTTTATTACTAATGTACTTCCTCTATGATACATATCTTGATCGATCACTCGTTTTACATATTTACCGAGTGATTTGCTGAAATTTAATTCAAAATATTTCTCTTCCTTGACAAAGTACACGGAAGCAGAAAAAATAATAATATTCGAAGTGGCCAACGTGAAAAAAAAAATTATTGTTTTGTAGATTTCAAGTGTTTTCAATTTCTTTTTGTGCTTGTAACTTCAAACCATTTTATAGGCAATATAAACGGAGGGAAAATATTTTTTATATATATTGGATTTCGAATGTTCGATCCGTTTCTAGTGTTCTGTACTATCTGCAAATAACAGGTTTTGTGGCTGTTCTTTATAGCAGGTGCGATACGTCAATACATTTAAGACATAAAAACAGTACAATTACAAGGATAAAATTCTTTTTCTTGTAACGATAATCGACTAAAGTTTTGCATGTTTCAACGGTAAATAAAGGCATACATCAATCAAAATCCCACTAGAGAATGAAATTTCCGCGAACTTTATTTCCGCATGGAGAATCGAGTGCATAAACATACGGTACCACGCTGCATTTGCAATAAATTATGATGTCCTGTTTCTCTCATTCCATTACTTTTATCATTATAATTTCTTTTTAAATGCGAAACTTATAAACACTATCCACGCGCACGTGCAATTACAGCGCTCATTAAAATTTGGCACTAATTCGCAGACCCATAAATATTTACTTTTACGCGCTTGTAATAAAGAAATCCGACACATCTGTACAAAATGGTCTAGACTGCGATTTCCCTAATTAAAACCGAAAATGACAAAAATAAAGGAAAGTTGAAAAGCCACGAGAGGTGACCAAAAACAACAGTGACGAATACGAAAGAATAGCGAAAAAGCGCGAGTGTGTTACGTGAGAGAGTAAGAGAGAGAGAGAGAGAAACGAAAACGGACGGGCAGAAAAAAGTAATGCCAAGCTCTTCGACTCTGTCGCGCTGGCGAAAGAAGAGGAGAAATGTGAAAAAGGCGAGAAAAAACCAAGCCTCGTAAAAATAAATTCCCGTTTCCTCAAACGGCTTCAGCCGACGTTTACGAGGTTCGTTCTCTGCCCTTTTGCATCCACGGCGTCCGCGCGTGAATTATGCAACGCAAAATTACGCCACCCTTAATAATGCAAAAATGCGCGGGAGAATCGTCTCGTGTGCTGTCGGCGTGGAAGGCGCAGGGGGTGATAGTCTAGCGGTTTTTACGCGATGGCAACGCGCGATAATGACGCGAAAAATATTTACTCAGCGGCCGGCGGCCTCCTGCCTCCCACGCGGTCGCCGCAACTCATTTCACCACAGTTCCCGGGAAACGCTGCATTTATTCTTGATGGGAAACGTGCACGCGCTCACCCGAAGCCGGCCCTAAATCAATCGAATCCATTCGAAGAGAAAAAAGGTGCTCGAGATCCTGGACGATGGCGCGATGCCGCTTCTCTTGGTGCTGTGTTGTTTCGCCGTGCGATAAATGCGTTTTTCGGGCCGGTGCAAGAGCTCCGCTTGCTGATAAATCTATCCGAATAGCACGAAGAACTATAAACCGAACCGAGCACAATGAGAAAAATTATTACCACTTCCCGCACGCGAACATGAATGATGTCTGTACGCAGATTGTTTTTTTTTCCACTTCGGACAATGGAGCTGACGTGATTTTTTACTCCTCGTTATTTACGATAGCTACTTGCTTTCGCTTTAATTTCGCGAAAGGATTCATTTCATTTCGAGGCTTATGCAGCGCCACTACAAGAGGGAATTGGAGGCATGATATATTAGCGTGTTGTGATTATTATTAACGACCAATAACCCGGCAATAGTCTTCATTTAACGTGGCATTACGCATAAGAGAAATATCAATTTAATGGCATCTTATCAAATTATTTGCCCTTACCGAGCGCAGGTTCCGCAGCAGTACGTGAATTTCGATTTTCTGCTGAGCCATAAAAATGAAAATAATTTTATTATTCAACTGTCAATATTACGATAAGCGAGGAGGGAATACATAAATGTATTCGCCTCCAATATAATTAGTACTGTCTGGATATGTGGTTGAAGTTTTTATCGCAATCGAGCAAATGTAATATGTATTTACGAATGAAAGTCCAATCAATAAAGTGACTTCACCTTGCCACATACAAACAGTTGCATTTACAGATATTACTCGATTTATCAAGGTGCACGGGTGTTGTTTACGACGCGCTAGCTGGATATAGCGTTTATATTTTCGCAAACTTTTTAAGAAAGAATTCGCACATGGGTCGAAGCGAATTTTCGTCCAGGACAAAATCTACGCAATTGGTACACGGGTTTTGGATGAAAATCTTTACCCGAGACGAAAGTGAGCGTCGATCAAATGAAATAATCGTGTATAGAGACGCCATCGAGTGAAAATGCACGCGTGCAGTGTCATTGAAAACTGTGTTTCACAATACGAAAGCTGCATTTTTATTAAAAATTTCGTTATTCGTTATTCATAATACAACATCACGTTGACTAGAGCTCTGTTTCGCCTGCAGATAATTGATCAGCGTAGTCGTTAACAAAATTAGGGAAATTCGAAAACAAATATAATTCGAAATTCAAACTTTTCCATTAACTATTGCGACAAATGGATTTGAACAAGTGTAGGTATCCTTATAATACGACAGACAGCGCAACGACGCGGTTTCAAATTTAGTGATCAGTGGGCGTTCTGCTAAAAACTTCGTCCAAGCTGCTGAGAACTTCATTTTTAAGCAAATCTCTTCGTCTTGTCCAGGTGCTTTTATCTCGCGGCTAAAATCTCGTTATTATTAAAAGGAGCTGTCTCGCGCGATTGTACCAGCTGCGAAATACAGATACTCTAACATCAGACACGGAATTCGTCTTTCGCCCGTACCGCGTCCTCTTCGCAAGCAATCCCGTCCGTCCCTTCTTGTCTCTGCATAATTATTACTTCGCTGTTTCACCTTCTTTAATGTAGATGAACGTGCACAAATAAAGTAGTAGACAAAGTAAAAAGTGATTAATTTCGTTTGACTGTCTGCCTGTCTTGTCTGTCTGTTTGTTTTATCTTTCTTATTTCTGCACTAGCGACGCGCGGCCTCCGTCAAATACTAAAATTTCTCATTAATCGTAGACCTTTCTTCCGCGCAGCCAAACAACAGCCAGCCGAAGTCCTGGCGAAATGCAATGTGTGCTATACCACGCCCTGCCAAAACGGAGGACTATGCGAGGCGCTACCGGACAAACAGTTTCGTTGCAAATGCGCGCCAGGATATCACGGGGACCGGTGTCAATATAAAATTGACGCGTGCTATGGAAATCCTTGCCGGAACGCCGGATCTTGCAAAGTACTGGAGGAAGGAAGATTCAGGTGACTTGAATTTCCCGGAAAATCTCTGTCATTAAACAAACTCACGCGTGCGCACGCATTCTAGATTGATAACCGCTCCCCTTAGCGTTACGCGCGCACTTTTTGTTTGTTCGCAATATTGTACTTGCGAGACTCGAGGCGCAGATGTTAATGGCTCGTATGTTTATTAATGATATAGATAATAAGGCGTAAACAAACAAAAAGTGTGTTCTTCCGGAGGAAGAATACACAGTAAACTTTAATTTATGAACAAACTTTTGTACACGTGTAAGCAATAGTTAAGTGCGCTCGGTTTATCTTTCCGCCGAAGTTTCCAAAGCCTCACAGTTTCTAAACACACACACTGAACATCGGATTACAGGGATGCCTTTGATTTTTTTACCCTTATACCGTGACTCTATTAAAGTGTTGGCAGCCTTGCTCGATTAGTATAGTTAAAAGAAATAGCTTTTTTTTTTATTTTTCCTTTTTCTCAACTTGACTTTGCACAGCTGCAAGTTTTGCTTATTATTTTTCTTGTTAATTTATGCAAAGTAGATGGTTAATAGTAATCACTTTTTACGCAGTGGCTGTTTACACAATGTACCTTTTATTTATTTAACGCAATAAGTCTAGGTATTTGATTTTTCCGCCGCAAATTGCAGTGCTAAAAAAAGGATTAACTGGAATTCGTGTTATACGAGCTTTTCGCTTATTCACATTATAACAAGCAGTATGAGAGTGTATCTAATTATCTTTATTTATTTGACGCCAATTTATTTTTAATTGCTTTTAGATGTATGTATATTAATAAGATTATAATAGTAGTAAAGTAATTTTGATATTCAATTATGAAATGTACGAATTTTACATTAAGTTGATTTTGCTTCTCACAATACGGATCCGTTTAAAATCTCAATCACTTCGAAATCGGCGAAGAATTTGAAATTTACGGTCATTTGGAAAAAAGTTAATGAATTCTATCGAAACTACCAGCTCATCTAAATTCCTAATTGTGAAAAACTTTAATTAATCGTATCCAGCTTAAAGCGACAATGTCACACAGTTTCTTTTCAATAATTACGCAACCAAGTAACGAAAAGAATTCTGCTTATCTCGCTTTACCTGTCACGATCAATTAAGACTACTCGAACGCAGATGTTATCACCGCAACGTATGAGCGGGAAAAACGATTCGTTCCCACGATAAAAAAAAGCACAGCGTATGATCGGCTGAACGTGGCACATTTCCAAAAGCGCACTACGAAACGAATCGTATTTTCCATGTGGTGAGAGGGCGACAATGAGCGAACGGGCGATCGTGAGCGGGAACAACGGGCGAACGAAAAGATGGAGAGAATGAAGTGGGCTTTTTTGTTCAATCTCGTAGTTGCAACTGCGCACCCGGATACGAAGGACTCAGATGTGAAAACAACGTCAACGACTGCGCGAGTCACAAGTGCGTCAACAACGCCACCTGCGTCGACCTCGTCGCGACCTACCGATGCGACTGCCTACCAGGATATACCGGCCAGTACTGCGAGGCAAAAATACCCTTTTGCTCAAAAGAACACAATCCTTGCAAGAACGGAGGCAGATGTATCGACCACCAAAGCCACTATAGCTGCGAATGCCCAAGCGGTTTCGCCGGTGCCAATTGCACTGACAACCTGGATGACTGCGATAATAATCTGTGCCAGGTAAGGAGTCAGTGTCCATGTTTGTGTACATTTTTATGGCTGCACCAAAGATGCCCAACCACCGTATAATTTCTATCTCCTCGGAATTTTCCAACTTTTCAAGTTTCAGTCTGCAGTTATTGTACGGGATGGTAAATGTAATTAGATTTTTTTTTAATACCATCTTCGTCGGGCTTCATAAATATAAATCAGAAACACGCAAAGATCGGAATATTGATTTGAAATTTTATATCAATACATTTTTCAAATATAAATATCAGATTTAATATCTGATTTAAGAAATAAAATTTATCTTATAATTGGAAAGATCATCTATAACGAAATAGATTAAAATTTAAATTATATTATTTTTACAAACTAATTTTATAGTTCGGAAATTTTATTTGCTATTCTATACATATTAATAAGATAAATTAATCGAATAAAATTACAAATTACTTTAACTTTTCTATTTAAAAAGCCTGATTAATTTAAATTCGTTAGATTTTTTTTCAATTATTACTTTAGTCATAGCTCGTTGCGAATTTATACTTCCAACATAAATAATTATGAAAAGTAACTCCGCCGGATTAAATTTTCATTGGTTATTTGTAAATGTTTATTGATAATGTAATTTTTTTAACTCAAATTGGAATTATTTCGACAAATATTTATCGGAATCATAATTAGTGACTTATCAATAATCAATGTCTCCCGAATAATTAGAGTTAATTCGAAAAAATTTTGAAAATGCAATAACAGATTTAATACATTTTGATGAAATTACTTATTCGCACATAACGCACTTATAATTATTTTCATAATATTAACTATAAAATGAGTTTTAAAAATGGAAATATATAGAAATTTTTCTTAAAACCACGAACATCTAGATTTCACTGATAAATTCGTGGCCATAAGTTAATATTCTTAAATATCATGAAAGCTGAAACACCACCTATAGTAAGGATCTTATATGCTGTATGCAATTTTTTTAATTTGGCCAATAATAATTTTTAACATGCGAAATTCTTGCAAGAAGTGTAGCAAAATTTTACGCATATGAGAAAATGAAAAATTGCGTTGAAAAAGGGTATCAAGATCTGCTATTAAATCTATTGGAGGGCCCACTTTGGCTAGAGATTGAGGTCATCGACTCGCAGCTTAAAACTGATTAAGTACTGTTTGCTTTTTGCAGATCTTGTCGTGATTAATATCAATCTGCTCTTTTTCTATTCATATACTTTTACAAAAAAGATCGGATTTTCATGATAATCTGATAAAAAAAACAATGTGTGTTGCTTTTAATGCCTACGAATTTCTCGTGAAAGTTGTTAACAGTTCCGATTTGATGAAAACGTGAAATTTTATTTATTTAGCGAATGTAAATTATTTTAATTGCATTTAATTAATAACTTAAATATAAAATACATGTATGGTAAAGTAACAAAAATATAAATACGTTAAATCTCCACACATTATCCATACTAACAAAATAAATACACGTTCGTGAAAGGCATTTGATTTTATAAAAAAATTAATAAACAACATCGCTCACAGATATTCGATAAATGCAAATGAATCAAGAATTTAATTATATGAAGATATGCTATGCGAAGTATTCTAATATTTTATTAACTTGAACAATTGTTTATTTTGCAAATAAACTTTAAACATTTTTTTTACTTGATTTCTAAATATACCCCAAGAGATTCGTTAGCGATTTTATGAAAATGATTTTAAATTCACGTTGACCAAATATACAAACCTGCAAATTGAAGTTTTTCATTAATTAATATTATTTAATTATGTTGATTAGTGTACTAGTTTTAATGGGAAACATTAATAAATTATAAGCGTATTTACTCAATATCTGGCAATTTGAAGATAGAGACGTCGTAATTAAAATTTTTTACTTTATAGAATGGTGCTACCTGCATCGATGGCATAAGCAATTATGAGTGTATGTGTGCACCGGATTATACAGGGAGGTACTGCGAAGTTGCACCATCAACTGCCTTACTATACCCTCAAACTAGTCCATGTGCTCATCACGACTGCCAACATGGTGCTTGTTTCCTACCATCGCCAGGATCTGGAGCAGACTACTTATGCCAGTGCCATCCTGGTTATACTGGTAAGTTTCATTCGTTATTCAATATATCATTGACTATTTAATGAACGTATCTTGTATTTATATTATTACTTATGTGGCTTAAGCTTTGATTCCATGGAATCACGGTAATTCATAGAATATTATTATATTCCTATAATCGAACCTTAAAATTACTGTAATCAATGTGACTTATTTAAAAGCGATCTGTTTTTGTCTTTGATCGCTCCTATCAGGCTTTAACATACTTTGTTCAATTAGTTTCACATGTTTAAAAAGTACTATTTTATGTTACTCGAATGAAATCTTATTTCCTTAGCGTAATAAATTATTAAGTATTTTACACATTTTATTTATTCGTAATTTTATGTGAAAATATAGAAATAATCTTGATTCTCATTTCATTGATTAATATCGATAACCTGAATGTATAATAATGATTTTTTATTACTAATTTGAAAAATAGGTAATATCGTTAAATTTCAAAGTCTATAAAGTATCTGCGCTTTTTTGTATCAGGAGATGAAAAGGTCAATTTGACAATCCTTCGTGTTATAATTACCCGTAATTTCATATAATATTTGCGCATAAGTTATTCGTGTGAGTGGTAACAAAAAAAAAGGTCTTAAACTAGCGTCAAAGAGAATTATTAAATTACCGACACTTTAAGGGTCCCAAACTTAAATAATCGAAGTTTAAAGTGCTCCGAGTATCTCCTCAGTTCGATAAAAACGTTAATTACCGTGGCTACCCCATTAATTTTTTGCGCCCAGCCACGACAGCGGGTTAAATTAGAAACTAGTCTCCACGAGTATTTACCGATTCGTCGTCTGGCACTATAAATTATCAAACTTTGTACGCGCACTAATCGCCCGCTGCTTCAAGGAACCGCTCGGCTGGCTGTTTATTTGTCTGGTCGCGCGAAAGCATTCGCCGCGTGAAACTTTCCCGTGAAGCAATAAAAAGTCCGAGTGCCCTGCCTTCGTGTCAGCAACCACATAAGACGCACGAGCGCCGGAAAATCAACTTTAAAGATTGATCTCTTGGTCGCTCCCGCGAGAAGTCCATGAAACGCCAGGGAAAAGCTCTTGGCCTGGGAACGAATACGAGGAGGGCGTAGGGTCCTCGGATAATGTGATTATTTAGAAATACGGCCTCTTAACTTTATTTAGCTGATTAGGATGACGAATGTTTTCTCCGCTTGTGCGCTTGCGAGGCATGAAAGCGTTAAACTGGCATTTTTCCGCGAGCAAAGGTATTTTGACTTTTTCGAAATCTCCACGAGCCTTTCGTTTTCTTTGTTATTTCAGAGCTGCAGGCCTGTATGCGCTTATGTTTTCTTTCACATGTTTTCAAGTGAGATTTTCAGATTTTCATCTCAATTGGCATGTTCGGTTTTGTTTCATACAACGCAAATAACACGAGAAACAATATGACCGTTAACGTCTACATCCGCGAATGATTTCATCTGACGCGAAATTCGGTGGATTTTCGAAGCAACGAATCTGAATAAATACTCAGCCGGTAAATGTTTGCTCTTTTGTTTTTTCGTAAGTACAACCTTTCTAAAATAAGCGTCCGTATGAGAGGCAAAGAATACGATTTAACTGTCAGCACGGCCAATAATTTAAGCCAAGTCTCGTTAGAAATCACTTTTTCTCGAGATATCGGCGTAAAACTCGTGCAAAGAAAGCAAACAGCGCGGTAATGACTGCAGCGGGTACGTGGTCAACGACGCTTACGGCCGCTCACGAACGCGATCCCGAAAATCGCAAAGCCTCTTACCGAAAGCCCAAATAATAAAAGTAACAAGTATAGGTTGGAGGGGCGTACTATTAGAGTCGGAAGCAAGACCTGTAAAAATGTTTTGCTCTGCTTCCATAAACACAGGCAAGAGGTGTGAGTACATGACGAGTCTGAGCTTTATCGATAACAACTCGCTGGTCGAGTTAGAGCCACTTCGCACACGGCCCGAGGCAAACGTGACGATTATTTTTACAACGAGCCAGGAGAACGGAGTATTACTTTATGATGGGCAGAGCGGCGAACACTTGGCTGTCGAGCTCTTCAACGGTCGCGTGCGCATTTCGTACGACGTCGGCAATTACCCGACCTCGACGATGTATAGCTACGAACAGGTGTCGGACGGCAAACCCCACATAGCCGAGTTAATCGCGATTAAGAAGAACTTCACGATGAGGATCGACCGGGGCGCGGCGAGGAGCATCATCAACGAAGGACCGAAGGAATACCTCAAGCTCACCAAGCCTATGTACATTGGGGGCGTTGCCACGGAGACTGCCAATGTCGCCTTCACAGAATTCCATTTGCGAAACATTACGAGTTTTCGGGGTGAGTATGCATATATCTCTCTCTCTCTCTCTCTCGATCCATTTCTCGCTCTCTCATCGACTCCATCCCCTCGTAACGATGATATTGACTTTCACTCGCTCGAGCTCGTTATACGACACGTGGCGAGGATAAAGCGCGCCTTACCGCGTTTTGATTGAATTTATTATCGACGGAAATCGATACACCGAGATCCTTATATTACGATGCATAAACAATTTTTATAGTTAAGTACGGTAACTGCTCCTTCCTTTATTTCTATGCCGCGCTTATGATTAAAAACATATTCATGAAGAGCTTTGTTTGGCGTTGATGAATGTCTTGCTAGAAGGCTCACTATTATTTTATGTGATTAGAGAGCTAAGGCTGTATAAAGAGGCAGATTTAATACGTGTAAACGACAGCCGAAAAAACGGGCTTAATGCAGGAATAATTTTCTGAGTAAAGTCGAAATAAATCTGCCTGGAATAATTTTATTCGTGTTCAGCGATAAACAATGATTGCAATGTTTATAAATTTCATTTCTAATGTAATACAAGCAATTTAATCGGTGAATTTATCTCGTAAAATTACGGTGTTGAATGAGCATTAATAATAATGTTTATATTCACAGCAAAGATGAATATTTATTTAAACAGACTTTTGCATGAATATGTTTTAGCTTAATATCAAAATATGGATTATAGCGAATGTTGGAACGTTAGTTTTCGTAAGAAATAACGTACTTTTAAACTCGTAAATCTTATTGATTACGTCGAGTCTTCAGAGATGCTAAATAACGTTGAAAGTAAATGAGATGTTAATAAAAGTTCCCTTTTTAAAAAAATTTTAAAGAAAATCTCGAAACACATGTTGGACTCATTAACGAACAAGATACATTTTTTGATTATTTTTTTAAACTCTTTTTTCCCAAAATTACTTTTTAATACGGACAATAAATTACAAGATCTTCAAATATTACTTCATGCAATAAATATTTTATATCAATTAAATGTTTAATACCAGAAAGCGACATCTGGCATCCCATTTAAGCCCATGTCTGATTCCCTCAAGCCCAATGCCCTCCTTTTAATGAATATTTATTATATTTAAAAAGCGTTTATTTTAAATTAACTTTCGTGCACATTGACGGTTAATTAACTCTAAAGTAGCTGCAAGTATTTTAATTGCCCGCTCTTACGAAAGCTCTCACGGAGTAGTTTTATTAAAGTTTTACCAAAGCTAACTACGACATTGATAACGTTATTGCGTGGACGAGAAATACTGCGAGATTGTCTTAAATAATATTATTGCTTTTCAAAAATGAATTGAATTCTTTAGTAATAACAAGCGAATGTAAAGTACAATTCTGCTCGCGAGCGAACTCGTAAATTCTCGAATTTATCAAAGCCGAATCGGTTGGAAAGATGTAGCGGTGTTATATTGATCCCACTGAGAGAGCAAAGTATCGCTTTACAAAAAGTAACCGTCCGAACACCGTTGTATGCCCGCAGGTTGTATTTCGGAAATGTGGATAAATCACAAGCTGGTGGATTTTAGTAATGCCGCAAAGATGAACGGCGTGTCACCAGGATGCGGCACCGAGGACGAGGAGGCTGACGAGGCCAAGAAGAATACTGATGTCGCTGACAACATGCAAGTTGACAATGCTGACCAGATGGTGCCGCAGCAACACGTCGTTCATGAACATTCCGGTACACGCCCCTATTATAACTATTCATGCGCTTTGCATCCAATTTGCATAATATTGTAGGCGTTATTTAAGCAATTTCGAGCCAACTTTTATTCGCTTATAATTACAGCCATTTAAAATCGAAATAATTGTTAGTTTACAATTATTAATGCGTGTGTGGTTTTCAAAAAGTAGAATTAGGTATAAAACTTATTTAAAACTAAATTTATCGTCTGCCTTGGGATATTAATTTCGAGATTTATAATATAATAGCATACGAATTTAAATTTATTCCGATTTCCCCGACACAAGGATTTATTGCACATTGTAAAATATCAACGCACATAATTTAATACGAACTTTATATGAATTATTGCTTAATTTTTAATAAGGTTAATAATAAGGAATTCGTACACGTAGATTTTGCAGTATTATCCAGTTCGAGTAATATCGACCCCTGCATGAGACACGAGTGCAAAAAAGGCTCGACGTGTGAAGCAGCGCCATTCGGAACTGGATACACATGTAAATGTCAAATCGGTTGGCAAGGACGATATTGTGAAAAACGTACGGTATATTTTAAAAAAATGTAAATTCGCAATAATAACCGAACGCATGAATAAAACGCATTTCGACTTCCTTAAACAGCACCGACCTGCCGAAAGGAACACATTCGCGAGTACTACACTGCGAATGGATGTCGAAGCCGAAGACCCGTAAAGCTTGCGAAATGTTGGGGAAGTTGCGGTAATTCCTGCTGTTTGCCACGAAAGACCAAGAGGCGCAAGGTGAGTAAACTTAATGTCACGATAAATAACAAAGTTAATATTTTCCTCGAATAATTCATTTTTTTTAATTTAATGCGAAAAAGCGACTTAACATTTTGCAAAATTCTTTTTTCCATTTTATTAAACTGTTTCTTTATTTTGCTTTCTCAAAAATGTAGAGGATGGAATTTCAACATTTAATTTCAAAGTAGACTGACTATTATAAAAAGCGAAGCTAAATAGTAGCAATAGCAATAATAATAACGATGATAAATCCTCGCGGAAACTAAATAAACATACGTTGGCTTGCTTTTCCAGATTCGTCTAATCTGCAACGACGGCACCCGCTATACCAAGGACGTGGACCTCGTACGGAAGTGCACGTGCACGCGCAAGTGCTACTAACGCGAATATCCGTTATACGCACGCACTAAGCTTGGTCTTGCAGCTCCGGCGGAATCGTGAGCGACGCGCAAGATGAAGGCAACAGGAGGGGCAGAGAGGCTGTTCGTCGAGGGCGAGATATGAAGAGGTCCTTAAAGGGGGGGGGAGGACGAGACTCGCACGCGCACCTGTATTAACGAAGTTTTGCTTACCGGCGACGTAGATACGCGGAGGAGCCGAGGAAATTCCCTTACGGCTCAATACGCGCATTAGCAACGGTTGAGATAATCCCCATCCCTCGAAACCCCTTTCCCTTGAACGTGTTTTATGCTCTTCACTCAGGCGACGTATGCGCAGCGACTGCGGAGGTGCAATATTCCTACCGGTGCGATCTTCTCTTTTCATGACGAGATAACGAATAAGCAGTGAGGGCGCTACGCGCTTGCACACTCTTTTCACGCGTATTCAAGAGTTTGATGGCAATTACTCCATGTTACGTTTGTGCGGCTTTTAATTGTCGAATGGAAATCAAATCTCCATTCAATTAAATTATTCACGAGGAGAAAGAAACGACTTCTAATGAAATATTCGCATCTAAAGAAAATTGTACGTCAAAGCTTTGCAAAGTAACCGTATGTATTTAATTTTCAATATTATTCTTAAAACCCGAGAAAACAATAAGAAAACACCCTTGGTGGTGAAGGCTACATATCGTTTTCTTTGAATCGAATCACAATAGAAGGCATCCGGGTAATTTACGTCAAACCGCAAACTGGCAAGTGTTTGAGCACCGCGAATAGTAACGAATAACCGCGCAAAAGAGAAAAAACTGTAACTGTCTACTGGACGGAAGTCCGTGTCGCGTGCAGTAACTTATCGACGTACACATTTATATACATGTATCGACTTCCCTTAGTTGTTTTTTTTTTATACGAAAACGTAGCCGCGCACTTATAGTTAGGTATAGTATAAGGATTTGCTCCCTTCACGAGCTCCGTTGTCGGCTCCGATAAGTTGCGCGAGCGCTAGTCGCAAAAAATGAAGAGATACTACACAACATCGATGCGAACTACGCGTTTTCGAGGAAATTACAGATGGATTATCGACAGCTCCCTCAACTTTGACCCCTTTCCTCTTTTCTTGTTAATCTCAACTTTCGCGTGTAGAGAAAAGTCCCTCAAAGCCAAGTGGAACGACGATCTTTCATTAAAATTTTCCCTATTTATTCAGTAGTTCTGCGCTGTTACGCAAACCTAATTAAAAATAGTTAACGAATAACTAAGAAAAATTTCTTGAATGCCGAGAATAAATTATACACGTCTTACACGTAAGAATTTAACGGAACGAACGATGTATCGAGGAACTTTGAAATTACACATTACACATATGTTATCCTCTTCATAATATTGGAACCTATTAACTAAAATAAAAGCCAACAAGTTGCGTGAATTCTTACCAAAAATCAATATCTGCTTATTCGTTTAATAGTCGAAGCGAGTCTTATTATTTTTGACGCGTACGTCAAAAACTAAGAGAGACTCATTACTATTTACTAACGATTAACGTAGATTGCGTACTAAACATCCGTTAAAATACTGCATTTTAATATCTCACTGCCTCAACATAAACCTTGCCAGGGTCGTCGCGAAATCCTCCCAACTTCCAACTTGTATACAAAATGACTCCTGCCTAACCGGATATTACTATATATTATGTGGATTCGCGATAAAAGTAAAGTATAAATATATATATTTAAAATGCGAGAATTCGTCTGGCATCCGTGTACATATATATAATCGTCGATGCTTTTTGCGCGCATAATGCGAAACCCATCATAAAACGTACTCAAGAGGAAAGAAGAAATAATAAAAATGTCTCGTGTACAAGTATGTTAAAGCAAAAAACTAAAAAAAATATTTGATATACCAACAATGTCAGGATAGTATTACATTTAATATAAACCGAAGTTTAACGCAATAACTGTATTACCCAGCGAGCGCGCGCTCGCTCGTACGCGAACGCCGCGGTAGGATTATGAAAATGAGCAAAGAGTTGCGAACTTGCGAAACGCAATCGAAACACGAGGAACGTGGAGAAAAACTGCCAATGTCAGGAATTCCTCAATCGCGGGTGCGCGCTCGCTCGCTCTCTCTCTCTCTCTCGCTCGCTCGCTCGCTCGCTCTTTCATGCTAAATATTTAAAAGAGAAACAATGAGAGATTAGTAAACGTGTAAGAGAAAGATCATGTTTATCCCACGCATGTATTTATTTAAGCAATAGGTTTTCGCTTTAATTTGTAATTATACTGAAATGAATATATTATTATAATATTATTATTTTATTTTATTTTTATCATAAAGACTAAAGCCTGTCACTTGTATAGCGCCGAGATATAAGGCAAAATACGAGTTCTCTTTCGTTTATTTTTACAAGCATCGAGATATATTTTAAATATATACTTCGAGTGTTTTAAGTTATCACATACAAATAGACATGTTCCATTTAGCTCAGCTGGTTCCGGCGAATGCGCTGAGGATTTTGCGTTATTTAAGATTTAAGAGACGATATTCGTTTACAACGGCACTGTAAAATAATTTCATCCATGGTTTGTAGAAGCTCTTACAACATAGATTTTCTCCTTTGTTTAATCTCTTGATGTTATTTATTTGATAATTGCATTCGTAAAGATTACTTCGAGTTTTGGTTGTGTAACGGTATTCGTAATAGTCACTAAACTTTGTTAAATATTTTGCATTTTACACGTTCTGAGTTTTATAAAATTCTTCTTAAATCGAATTAAATACTGTCGCCAAAAAACTTGTCGAAATTAATTTACGCAATTTACTTTACACTGAGTATTTATAGGATTACACGACTTTATTAAACAGCAAGAAAATGATTGATTTCCTAGCGACCGTCAAACCAACATAATACAATAAATAATAGTACGTAATAACCAAAAAGAGATGAATCGGCTTTTAAATCGTAATAAATATATATATATATATATATATATATATATACCTCGTTATCGAGGTGAAAGAATCCTCTCTAGTTGAAGCAAACGAGGTTACTGTAGCTTATAAATTTAAAGAAAACATTACCGAAAAATAAATGTCACCGTGCTTTTGATATAAGATGTGATTGTACATTCTTCAAAAATATTAAGAAAAGAATGTAGATCTTCCTTCGAGGGTGCTTCGGTTCTCCATAATAAAAACGTCACGTATACTTGTTGCCTCACGGTATAAATAAATTTTTTATTCAACTAATAAACCCCTGTAAACGGCTATAATGTATTCACTCAGCTCAACTACCTACATACTGGCCAGAATTTTTGTATAAAAGTAAAATAAAAAATAAAAAGTATACAACAAAAATAACAATAATGATTTTTTGCGAAGGAATCGATTTCAAATTGTCGATGTCAATGTACGTAAGGAAATGCCAAGATAAGGTAAATAAAAATTATTCTTACTGTCATGTACGAAAGCGCCTAGCAAAACTATGGCAAATCAGGGTTAGAAAAGCATCAGATTAATGTTAATTAGATTATATTTAATGTATTACTTGTCATTTTTTATTCTATTAATAAATTAATATCTGATAATAAATGACGAGAATTCAAGGCAATTTCTTGCTGCAGTTTCAATATCACAGGAATAATTTCGTAAAAATCACTTCTTATTGATTTCAACACACTTGTCATCTTAAAATGTCCTAAACACTAAAATGAACGTGCAAAAACGTAGGCGTGCACTTGCTTGAGTATTGAAATATTACAAATATTGAAAAGGGACTTGGTCAACATCTACGTTGTTGCACAATAAAAATTATTTTTTTCATGATAATAAAATACATATGAATTAACTTTAACATATTTCTAGCTGGAATTCATCTTTGAGTGGACCTTTGAAACGAAGTTCGATGCCAAATGATCCCCTTTCCTTCGCGACAAGACACGTATTACTTCAGAACCTTGGAAAATAACAATATGTTTATGGCTTCAAATTAACATACAAACATTCGTGCAAAAAACAAACATAAACGTGTACTCACTCTGAGGCTGGGGTCGTGAAAGTTTCAAATGAATTTGCTCAAGTTCTGTAAAACCTCGATGGGAGTCAGTCCTTTCAATGCGATTTAGTTGTAAAAAGCACTCAGACATGAATCTCGTTCTCAAAAAGTCTTTATCTTTCACCTCAAACATGACAATCGCATTTTCGAGTTTTCTCTGCTCCGGAGTCAATGGACTAAAAAATTACACAAAATTAATTTTTCACCAATTTATGTCAAAAGTGTAATATAAATTAAGATTTATCGGCATTACAAGTAGCACTTATATTGTCCTAATGTATTATCTAGAACGTGCAATAATATCAGATGTCTACGCGATGCAATAATACAAATTTAACTGCCGCTTCTATATCGAGTTTCGTGCGCAGCCAATAAATTGATATTTCAACACTAGTCTAAGCTGACGATCGGCAAACACACCAAAGAAACTATTTTTATAATTTTTACTTATGCATAAATAGGTAAGTGAATTCTAAATTAAATTTAATCGCGTTTCAATCTTTCATTTTTTATCTCTGATTATTAGCTTATGAAGGTCGTTAAGATTATGATCGAATAAATAGAAAATCTAAAGGAATATCGACGGCTTTTATAATCTGGCGCGTTTTGCTTAACAAACAAAAGTCACAGAGTTCGTGGAATATTGCGCGCCTGTTTTACTCGAACGTACGAGTGAAGGAGAGCTAAACGAGCGATATAAGATAATGAGAGGAGGATACGGTCCATTCTTCGAAAATTACGGGAGGAGAGATGGAGTAGACAGGCAAGAATGCTGAGGTCGAGACTACTCCTCGGGAGATGTCCACGAGGGAAAGACACCATGGCGCCGTCGAATACAGGACCGGCTGCGAAGTTTCAACCAATCGTCGACTCGCGCTTGCATCAACGCGGCATTCCCCGACCGCTTTCTTCGACGTGCAACTATTCCAAGACACCGCGAAACACGTCAGTCACCCGTAAAACTTCGAATCCATCTTATGGTGATCGTGACTGCGTCCCAGCCGAATGCTTTTATTTTCGTAGAGTGATTTTATTTGCTACTGCTTTGCTTTTACAATTTTTCGAGGTAAGATTACCCAGCTTGCACAGTAAATATCTATTACATACGTACGTATATTCTTTACAACTGAATATTTTATTGAATGGGGAAAGCTGTGAATTCAACGCGTTAGTTATAGACCTTTTTTGTTTGTTTTGAATGAATTGTCATTATGGTTAATTTTTGTTTAAAACACGAAAAATAATATAGAGACATGTTGCAGCTTACTGCTGTATAACTAAAATAACATTTAAAATATTTAACGAATACGAGCTAAATTTACATCCGTAGAAGTATGTTTGATCGAGTTTTCAGTAAATATTAGCCATTTCAAAGTTATGAAAATGCTTGCACATAAAATTTTAATAAAAGCAGATGCTTTCTATTTCTGAGTTTCTGTTCGTCTTAAGTATTATCGATTCTCTGGAATTAAGTAAATCGCTTTACAATTCGCGGAAATAGTTTAATCCCAATTGTATTATGAAAGAACAATATTTTGTACAGTAAAGGAGGAACTTTTACTCATACGTACATGCTAAAACTTTCGTCATAAAGCGGAAATAGCGTTTCCTTCTGCACGTTCGTTTTGAATGTCTTCATTCCCACGAAGATATCTTCGGGAAAAAGTCTGATTTTTACGTATGAATCGCACTTTCCTAAAACATCAATTTTTTTATAAATTCGTCAAATCGTATTAGCAAGCAACGGTGTAAATAAAAATGTTAGTGAAATAATACTGACCGTTGCTATCGCATGCTTTTAAATTTCTAGCATTGAGAATTTGTAAATTTAGCAAATCGTTGAAAAAGTATGCTTTGACTGTGAGTAATCCATAGGGTTCATTATCTATACTATTTTGCTCCTTCAATCTATCTACGTAATATTGGTGAATGAGTTCGGTAGTTTCCAGACCATAAAGCTTCAGGACTTTTTCAATTTTCTCAAGAACTTTTACGTTTGCCAACTCATCCGCTCCGAGATTGAAAAATTGTATGAGAGTGTGCAATGTTTTATGAAGATTTGAGTAAAACGTAGGTGGCCTTTTCCTCTATAAAATACAGTGATAATGATAAACTTGAATTTGATCTATTTAACGAAACTATAAAGTATGTAATTACAATTTTCGTAGAAAAATAATTCGAAGGAAAAGTAAAAAATTCATTTCAATTAATTAAGATGCGTTTGTTATGAGTAAGTAATAAAATTAATTAAAATACCTCCAAATTGTTGAAAACTAATTGGTTCAAGGACTCTGAAATTATTTCCCAAATAATTAGCAAGATTCTTTGAAAATTGTCTTCGTTCAGATTATTGTGAAGAGTAATAAGATTTAAATCCAAATATTCCATAAGTTTATCCATCGAATTACTTTTTAAATCTACCAGCTCTGCACCTTCCATCAAATACCTGAATAAAAATTGCTTGATTTTATTGCAATATAACCTATTTTCATTATGTATTGATAAAATAACATCGAAATTGCTAAAAACTAAAATAAAAGGATTTATATTAGATTATTTATTTATATTTATTATTTATAAGTACTAAAATTGTTTTGATTTTTATGGAGAATTTTAACTTCATCTCCTAAAATTACATACTTAAAATATTATATTAATTAAATCTATGCCTAACGTAATTTCAATCTGAATGGTGATGATCTTTTGTTTGATGAAATTTTACGTTCGTAGTAGAAAAGTTTTAAATAAAGACGAATTTACGAAAGCTTTAAAAATTCAAATGCTATCAACGGGTGCACAAATTACCCATTTTAAGAATGATAGAGTACTTGCAATCGTAAAATAAAAATTTAACTCATGAGTATAGTAAAGAAATAGCTGGATCAATTCGGTACCGATTCATGGCAGGTGTCATTTTTTTGGCCACGATTTCCAGCATATCGATAATCTTGTTTTTAACTGTGTCTTTTGCATTGTCGATGATAAGCTGCAATGTTTGCCTGCAGCGATCAGCATCCTGTTGACTCTTGCTTTCAGCCAAAGCCTCGATAACACTGTCGAGGCCGAGGTCCTTGGAAAGCGGTTCAATTGATGTTCTAATGTAGTCCATGTTATTGATTGCATAGCACCAGGCTACCGAAACATCGAATTGCTTGCCGTAAACATTCGTATTTTCCATGTCCTGAATTTCCTGGCTTACCTCTGCCTTGTGAGACATTTTGTCAACGTAGGTGATACAACATTTACATATGTCCTAAAATAATAAATAAAGTATTGTCTAATATGTCGATTTAGATTATTTCATTTTATTTTAATTTAACCGATGTATTATTGTATTCTTTTCGTTACGCTATACTTATTTATAACTATTTATTTTAGTTTACCATGTATTTATTTTTTTTTTTAATTTTTTATTCTTTACTAATATATTAATTTATAATTGTTATTTTTATTACTTATACTTAATACTATTTCTGAACATATTTTTCATGTTGATTTAGTAATTAATTATATTACTAAAGTAAAATTCTGAAACTGCAATTTAATAATTAAAAAAAAATTCGCTATAGTATACTGCTTTGCAATCCGTATATATTAGATACGAAATACAATATGAAAATAGCTCTTTGAATATTTAGAAACATTTAAAGCTACATTTGTTTATAATTGAATATATTTTAGCAATATTACGAGAGCATTGTATTTATAAGATTATTTAACCAAAACAAAGGACATTTATATTTTTAAATCTCTTGAGCGATTGCCAAGAAAACAAATAATAAATAATAAACATAAATTAGCTATGTAAACCTAACATACTGGTATTATCTTACAAAATAATTAGTATTTCATGTGCTCTATATTAATTGAAGTATGCCTTAAACATTAATAAAAATTCTTTTGTGTTAATAAAACTGCAAATATATCCTCGGACATACGTTATCTAATTATTTTTGAAAGGTGCATATAAATTTAAGAATGGGAAAAAAACTTATTAGAAATTGATATTGGTAGAACGTATATCGAATAAAACGAACAAAGTTTTGTTTAAATTTTAATAATAAAGAAAAAATACTTGCATCAACAATTTTCGCTATAAACGCGTAAGCCCCTTCTATATCAGGCCAGGCGAGTTGTGTCCAAAAGACTTTGATTTGGTAAAAGATGGTTAAAGTATCTACAGCACTAGAGCTGTACTGTACGCTTGAATCAACCGGCTGCAAATTATCAAACTCAACCGCTCTATCGACTCTTTTCAGAGCTTTATAGACCGCTATTTCCAACCAGTGAGCAACACCTGCTCTAAACCAATCGTAATAGCTTTGGACCTTCTGATTTTCCAAGTCATCAGGACAAAAGTTTTGTCCAACCCTAAAACATTGAAAATTTATTAGCAAATTACGATTAATTACTTATTGAAGTCCTTCCTGGAACTTAATTTAAACTTGCATTGCAAATCTCTGAATAGCAAGGTAAAGTTCAAAAAGCGTTGTGCCCAAACTCAATTCTGGATCCTCTGAGGTTTCAATCTCAATTCTCTTTAATCTTCCACAAATGTCTTCTACTATCACCATACATACATCACTAACTCTTTTTTCATACATTATATACAAAGTTTTCGTGTACGGAAAGTTAATCGTTCTGTAAAATAACCAATTATATTGTTCAAGTGATTATTTATGTAGAAGACACTAAATCAATTTGTTGCATAGAGTATTCAGATGCAAGAATTCTTTAAATATAATTAAAAGTACACACTTGACAAATAATTTTTCATATATTTCCATAGCACGTTGTAAGTCTATTCTTATCAATTGGATTATTTTGATATGGTACTTGAGTGCTTCTTCATCCGAGTCTTCCTTCAAATTATTATTCGCTACTATGTAGTCGAACCTTTAATCATTAAATGTAATAGTGTTTTAATTTAAACTTTCTCGCTCGGCAAAACACGAAATAATTTTATTCAAATAAAATTACCATTCAGCGCCACCACGAATCACAGCGTATTCTAAAGCCTCGGGGATACTAACTCTGTCATCGTCCAAAATTTCCGGTGGAAACCATGAATACATTTTCGTTGGAAATATATTTACATTTTCGGGAACTTCGAGGGATGACAATACAGATATCATTCTATAAACTCAATTGATTCGAATTATTTCTTAATATCGACAGAACTTCTCTGCCAAAAATAGCTAGAAATATTGTTTCTTATTTTTACACTATATGTTATTTTATCGTTTTATTCGGTGTTCTACTTTTAACAAGTATATAATTAGATTATTTAAAATTTGTAATAATTGGTGTCTAATGATTATCAAGTGCGTAGCGAAAGATTCATTTTTAAATAGAGATAAAAAAGATAGTGATATGAGTAATAAATTAAAAATCATATTTAAAAATGGAAAGACGTTAAAATTTTTGTTAAGGAAGAATTTAGAGTTTGATTAATATTTCTCCTTCGATTATAGGATGCTAAATGTTCTTGATATTCTTTACACTATCTCCTGTTGGATATTTCAATTACGAATTGGGCTTATCTTGAAATTGATTTTAAAAAAACAAGCAACGCAATAAGTATTATTAATCTATCTTAAGAAGCCAAAGAATAAATAGAAATGTTACGTAATGCTGCCTCGAGCAAGCAAAATGTAAATAAAGCAACAAATCCAAAAGAAAAAATGAAGTTTACTATTCATCAATACGGTCATCGACCGAACCTCTCTATATGCATTTTCCGTTTTTCATTCCTTCAAGAGTGCCAAAGAAGAAAAAAAATGTTTCGGCAGACTTGAGTGTCGATGTCGAGAGAAGCATCTCCTCACCTAAGAATAGCAGCGAGTTGTTTCATCGTGCTTTCCTTGTCGATCGGCATCCTCCTGATTTTTCGCAGCATATTTAAGCCCGAGTGTAGAATTCTTTTTGTCGCGTCCCAGAATAGCTTCACTTGCTCGTCGTTGAATTGTCCGGAGCTCTTGACCGGGCCTGCGAGCTCTTCTATTAGCTGCAGGAACACAGAGAAGTTCAGCTGGTATTCCTGATGAACGCTGGCGAATTCGATCCAGCGCGCTAAGAGAGTCAGTTCGTTTCGCAAACCCCGCTGAACAGCATGCTGAAGCACGATAACTTCTCCAGGTCCAGACCAGGTCCCACACCACGTGTATCTTTCGGTTTTGCGAACCTCTAACTCGTGCAAGAGAAGGATGCGTAAAAGATGTCGATGCTCTTGAAAGGCCACCTGCGCGTTGTGCTCTGTATTGAAGGCTAACTTCACCTTGATCAGACCACGACGTTTCGATTTATTTTTTTTATCAAGAGATAACCACAATACGTTACCCGTCACTGGAATGTCCTAAATTTCAATTTAAAGTTAAATAAATTATTCGATAGTCCAGTTATTAATATAAGGCTATTTTATAACTAATAAGTATTGTTCCATGTGCGTTGAGGTTGAAATTTTTTCTTTTATATTAGTAGATTATAAATAATATTTCTTTGTCGTATGAATTGAATAAAACACAATGACATTTGAGCTTTTTAGTAATTATTTATGAGCAGAGTTCATAAACAGAAACTGTTATTTAAAATTAATGGGAAATTATAGTTCAGCGGTTTTCCGAGTCTCGTTTATCCTAATAATTTGTCATGCACTTATTCATTTTATTTCGTACCTTAAGAGGTATGCGACTACTACCAATAAATTCATTGTCGTGATTTCCATTAGTAGCGGTTATAGCTATTTCTTTTGCCAATTTCACTAGACCTCGTACACCTTTGATACTTTTTACTTTGCTCATTTTTTCAGGGACTGTTTCCGCAGCGTCAAAATCCCTATCAATCGACAATTAAAATTTAATTTTAATTATAGCACTATTTTTCTAAAAAATATTTCTAAAAAATGACTTACCATACTTCTAGATATAATACATCACTTTCTGGATTGTCTAGTGGCCTGTTAAAAATATAAAATATTGACCACGAAGTTATGTATTATAGTTAACAAGAAAATTAAAGTAAAATCGATGTATATCGAAAAGGAAGATTTTAGTTAACAAAATAACCAATTGAGTTAAGCAGTTGAGTTGTAGAATTCGCAAAGCATATGACAGAAGACTTTTGGCAAAAGGAGGATACTTACATTTCAAAATGCTCTTGCCAAACAGGTGTCAAGGTCTCGGTCTTTACAGCCGTATTGTATCTTCTCGTTGGTGCCGATTCCAGATATAGAACACAAAATGGGTCGCTTTTCCCATTAGCATCCTTGGAAACTAACTCTTTGGCTTCTATTACTTCTATATTTAAGTGCATTTCAGGTGCCTACGTCGAAAAATTGTTTGACTTAATTATTATTATTATTATTCAGTTATAAATTAAAATTTTTATAGCTGAATTTACCTCCCTTACGTTAAAATTGAAATTTTTATTTTTATGTTTGCCCAATTTCGCAATCAAACGTTAAGTAAATAAAATTTCAAGGGATAGAGTAAAAAGTTTTAATTCATTATTTTCGTTAAAATTTCAGTAAATTACAAGATTTAATATGCATTGAAAAATGATTAATTTAGTTAAAAAGCTATTGAAAATACCTCCATTTGACGTGTTTCCTCCATAACTCGTTCGTGAGTTTCATCGTCGATATTAAATGCTTTTTGTAAATAATCGATAACTGCATCTTGTTCTACTTCATCCGCTATGTCAAATCCAATTTGATGTTGAGTTATGAACAAAAGGGCAGTATAAAGCTCTTCGATCTAAAATGTTCGATCTATTTGTTTACGAAATTTCAAAACCATCGATTTTTCATTATTTATAACAACTTGTGGATAAGAATTTCTAACAAATCTTATTTAAGCGAAGCACAATCATACATTAATTTAAATGTAATTATCACAAATTAAAGTAAATCAAATCTAGGTTAAGGAAATACGTATGGCCCATATTTCAGCTAAATTTAAGAAAATGAATGGCTACATGTGTATTGAAATTGAAATATCTTTAATTTAAAATTAACAAATAATATAGAAAAACATAATTTCCTTGCTTGTAAATTAATTTTTATTAAAATTTCCTTGTCGATAGTCTAACTTTTAATCAAAGCCAAGAAATCTAAATGCTACTTTCCTATAAATTTCATCAACAGTAAAACAACCAATAAATAAAAAAAAAGAAATAAAAAAACGAATACATAGCTATGAATATTGAAAAAAAATCATCATATAAACATATTTCATCAACTTTATGTCAATCACACTGCAATCAGCGCTGACCTAAGACTTTCAAAAAAACAGAGTTAGATAATTCAAGTTTGAATGTTTTATCATAAAATGTATAAAATATGAAATAATCTGATGCTCAAGGTCAAAACTTTCGAGCGATTAAATATCGCACAAGACTATTCGTAATCATTATCTCAGTCATTGTTGCGCCCGCTAATTATCTATAAGAACAATACGGAAAAGTTAGGCGCGCATGAGAAATCTGCATCGTGATAATATGCGTCGCAGACACGCATGCGCGACTCGACAACTAAAATAGCAGGTCAATCTGCTAATTCACGATCAATTAAGTCGCGGACTTTTAATGGGCATCGTTTACAAGCTAAGCGAATTATGCGCCGGACGAATGCATAAAGAAGAAGAAACAAGCGCGCGGTTATGTTCGTGGAGGTTCTAATGAGTGCGTCCGGTGTCGATGTACTTGCCTCAAAGTATTTTCCACGCCAAACCGGCATGATTCCACTATCCGGGAACAATCACAAGCGTAATATCTTTATATCCTCTCGCGATCTTTTCGTCGCACAGCGAAGCACTTTTCATACTCTCCTCACATGCTTTTGATAGCTCGATAGCTTTTCTCACGGTAGTTTTCCAGATCGATTCGCAGACGCTGAATGCTGCGACTATTTGTCGCCCCACTTTTCACTTAAAGTATCCCCGAGTCTGAATGGAATCCCTTTGAGCTCGAGTAATTCGATATTTACGAAGAGTCTTTTTTTATTGATGTACTCGGTTTAGGATTATTACATCGAAATAACGAATTCGCTGTACATCCAGCTGCCAACAATTGCCATTGTTTTTCATAATTTTACGTATTAC
The DNA here is from genome assembly GCA_018907185.1 of Platyscapa corneri. NCBI lineage: Eukaryota > Metazoa > Arthropoda > Insecta > Hymenoptera > Agaonidae > Platyscapa > Platyscapa corneri. The sequence goes on along the minus strand of JACCHW010000011.1, from coordinate 4,312,008 downwards.
AAAGATACCAATGCTGTCAAATCCATTCCACGATTCGTACTGTATTTTATGCCTTACTGTATTTGAAATAATTATATACGAAAACGTTAAACGAACATTGCATTAATTTTGTTATCGATAAAATACGTTTTTAAGAATGTTAGTTGCTGTGCTCGTACAAAAAAATACTCTCTGATTCATTCTCTCGATTAAAGATGGAATATAATATTCAATTAATTTATGAATAATATTAATTTTAAAGCACTTATTTCGTGTATGTTAACTGAATTCTATAAAAAATGTATCATAATGTGATCAAGGGGAAGAAATAAAATATTATTGTTTTGATGAAATCCTTGATACAAGAAGTTTGAAATGTTAAGTGAATTTCACTTAAATGAAATGTTTGTTTCTCGACATAAAATAGTTCACTAGTTCGACTTATCTTTGGATTACAGCAATTAAAACATCAATTACGATTTGCCTTACAGCAATAAAAATTTATATTTCCAACAAAATCCGTCTCCTTATTTTCATTTAAAGAATTTTAAAAAATTGCAATTTTTTTTATTGGGCAAACATTAATTTAAAGACGCGATACTTGAAATTTTTTTCAGATTTATCGTTATAGATTTTTCATTTTTATTTTATACATTGATAAGTATACGTGGCAAAGTATCGAGTTTAAAAATATGTTTTAACACGATAGTTGAACATTAGCAAAATCTGGTGAACTTTAATATGTATTGAAAGACATTCGCAACGATATCGTTGATAAACTTAAAAGTTTGTTTTAATTTCTCTAGTAATACTTATAATACTTTTATACCAATTAATTTTTTTTAATTTTGAAACAATGACATTACTTAATGTTATTACAGTATTAAAATTAAAATGTACAGGTATACATAAATTTATTAAAAATGATAGAAAACTTTGAATTGCGTTAAGTTACTTAATACGAGAAAATATCAAAATAATAATGCCTAGTCATAAGTTTTTAAGAGGCGAAGAAAATTTTAAATTCAAAATCCAAGCATCCAACTCGTGCTAATTTCTCCTTCTTTCAAATTTACTACTTTTAATATTATTTACGAGGTTAAATATTACGTCTAACGTTAAGTTTTTCAAAAGCATTTGAGAAATTAATGGATGTTTAATTAAAATCGTACACTGAAACAAAAATAGTTTATCTCACATTTTTATTATGATAGCAAGATGAATATAGTTCAGTTTTAATTGAATCGATCCAAACGCTGATCGTTAAATTAATTTTTATAGTTAGTATAATCTGCACATTAAAAGTAATTACAATTATTAATAATTCTAAAGGAGAAGTTAGGCGAGTGTTAGAAAGGACAAACACGTAAAAGTCGGATGTATTAACAATTGGTAGAAATGATTGTACTTTGTAACACTAAGGTTTACCGAGCCAATGCATACATCTTATAAAGACATAAAGACTCCTCGCAACAGCGGTCAATTTCATAATCGCTCTTCATACGGAAGAACAAATAAATCCGAGAGCTCGAAAGGTTAAGCATTCACCGTGAGTAACAACCACCACATTACAAATCATTGTCCCACACACTCGTCTAGACAATCGGGAGCGGCAGCCACTATCACTCGCTCCCTCGGCAATTCAACACTCGAGTGCGTTCCGCCGATCAACGGTCACCTCGCTATTGTCCTCCAATCGAAAGCTCTTTTGCTGATAGACGCGTGACCCGAGCAAAGTGTGGGTGCCGCAAAAACTCGCGAAAAAAGCTCGACCGAGCGAAAAAAGCCGAGCCGCGGAGGAGACGATAAGACTAAACGTCTGCCTCGGCGGAATCCAACTCTTCACTGCGGGCCACCAGGAATAGCCAGTGGTGCCTCGGACCATTCGGACTCTGCTACCGCTGCTTCGGTTGCTCTATCTATCTGTCTATCTCGCGCCCGACGAAACTTGCGTAGACGCGATGTGCGCCCGAGCGACTAATGCGTCGAGTCACTCCCCGCGCCGCGCTTCTTCTTCTTCGCGCGAGCTCTTGTGTTCGTCTTTCTGCAGGAATGACCGATCGAACTTCGACCGCGCGACAGCTTTTGTTTCCGGATGCGGCAGCGGCGCGATTGCGAAAATCGCTTTACGAGCCGACGACGACGAAAATTCAATCGACGAATCGAGGCTCTTCATTCGCTCGCAAAATTGGGTCCGCCTTTCGGTCTGCGCGTAAGCGTATACACGCTCATTACAATTCCAAATTAATTTCCGCGCTTCGAGCCCAAGGCAGTGCCGCGCATATACTTGCTTTGGTTAATCGAATCGTTTAGCGGCAAAGTTCCAGGTGGCGTTCGATTTTCCCTTCGCACAGAAATAGCCATCGGAAAAGGCGCTGCGAAAAATGCTCGAGCCGCTGTGCGTTAGCAGCCTCTTGCATCGCATACATCGGACCGCTAAACGCTGAATATGCGCAATTGCGAGGTCACTTTGTATACTTAGAAGGAAGGAGACCCTTAACATTAAATCGCCGGACGGCGATGATGCGATCGAGACGAGCTCCACAAGCTCAGCAAGATAAGCCGCAGAGGAGGTGGAGACGACGCTGAAAGCTCGCGTTTATTTATGCGGATTGCGAGAGGCGCGTTTTATGTTATTTTACAATATTTCGAGTGTCAGATGATACGCGTTCGATATCTGCCTCGCGCCAAATTGATTCGCGAGTGCGCGCCGAGAAAATAAACTGTGCGCTCCCGAAGGTTGAGGTCGTCCCCGAACTTCCTTTCTCTTCACTCGCAACTGCACGGATGTAAAACTTCATTTATTGCTCTTTCGTAGATCGGCGAGCATGGCTTTACCAGACTATTTTCTAAACGAATAGCGGAATGCTTCCGTAAGTTGAAAAAGGAATTTTTTTAAACAGCGATGATATTGGTAGACTGATACAATGTTTTCACGATTAATGTGTTTCGTTAAGTATTACAAAGTGATAATTGTATGGAATTTTAATATATTGCAAGTTCTTGTTAAAATTATTCTTTAAATTCAATGCTTATGTTTTTGATAAGTAATTTAATCTTAGAAAAACTAATAAATAATTACAAGTTAAAGTTTAATGCTTTATTGGAAATGAATAATATGTAGCTTCTCAAACTCGCGATAACAATTGCTTTTGCTTTTTGGAATATTTGACTATCTCTACATAAAGAATATACTGTGCCTCACATTTTAATTTCCATAAAAATCGAAAGTTTTTTATTATTCTCAAAAAGTCCAACACGTTCCAATCAAACATCTGACATTATCATCTTTTTTGTATATTTTAAACCGTTTAGCAAAATTCGTGGAATATTAATAAAAGTAATTAGTGAAAATACTAAAATTGAAATTTTCATTAAATTTTTCAGCTCGTGTAAATATTTAATTTCCTAAGAAAATTTATCGAAGACAATCAACGCGTTATTGAATCATGTAATAAAGCTGCTCTCACAATTAAGTTCTTTATTGTTGTACGATAATTTTTTAATGTTATCATGAAAAGCAGTTTTGCTTTCACTTTACTCACCAACTGCGTTTTACTCTTCACGTGAATAACTTTAGGAGTGACAGATTTCTTTTTGTTCTTTTTACGTACAACAGTGAAACCCCGAATCGCCGAGGAACTCAAGACCGGTATTATCACGACTGTTACCATCGCCCGTCGACAGTGCACCAAGGCAACTGAACATTATAGGGTCTACCGGCACGAACCCTCATTACAAATATCAATACCGCGTCGCTCTGTAATCAATACTACGCGAGAAAGGAGCACCCATGCATGGTTTTCATACGAAGGTACACAACTTACGTGGATTTAACGGTCTTCCGTAACAACTCTTAACTTATTTTAATTAATTAGAACGTATATTTCGCGTATTACATTTTCATGTTGCAAAACAAAGCTGCACACTGACGCTTGTGCACAACAATTACGCACAAATTGCAGTGAAGAGCAATTTCTAATAAAATTAATAAAATCAAAAAATGTACCAAGTTGTATTAAAATTATTCAAGTTATTCAAAATCAAAAGTATTAAATTAATACAATTTAAAAACTGTAGTTGTGAAATGAAATGACATAATTGAATGCAATAAACAAATACAACAGCAATACGAAAGAATAGTTTACCAATAAAGAAAATAGAAATTTTATCTTTTCAATTAAGAAGTCATGTTGATAAAAAATCCACGCGAAACATAGTTGAAAATAAATAATAGTATTTATATTATCATCTATTATATTTTAATATTTTCATTTAAACAAATATTTATCAACCCAAGACATATTCTTCCTTTATACTTTCATCTTTTACACTTTTTGAGCAATTCAATTCTTGGCATATTTACATATATCAGGTACGATAGAAAATAATCAAAGAACTTTAACTAAAAGCTTTTTATCTATAGCAAAAATGTAGCAAAAATAGATAGTATGCGCTTTAGAATTAAATCATCTATTATAATATAATACTGCTTTTTTATGTATTAGAATACAATATTTATCCGAAAGGTTTTAATAATAATAATAATTACGGTTTAATTAAATAGTTTTTATTAAAATTATTCTTGTTTTAAACTACCGCGATGAAATAAGAATGTTGCAAAAGTTAGTTTTCAGTTAAATTATCAAAGAAAAAAATTATATGTTCCATAACTTTTATTTGAAAATTAATGTTAAAAGTTTAAAAAATAAAAAAATATTTTTGAAACAAATGAATTTAGTTATATTAAAGCTAAAAGATTAATAGACTCATTTATTTCCCATTGATACATTATATCGAGTAAAACAATATTAGTTTCTGTCAACAATTCGAATTATTTATACCTTCTATTTTACGAAAAATATTTTTAAAATCGTAATTTTAATAAAGCATAAGACTAAAACAGATAAAAATTTGTCTTCGTTATAAATAAAAGTATTTCTTCATCCGAAAATTTATTCAATGCAATCGGATATTAATATAAATATTAATATCTAGAATTACTACATCTAAGACGTGATGCAAAACATAAAATTATAACTTTAAAACAAAATAATTTAATTACACAATACAATGATTTGATTAAATTTTTAAATACTTTATACGTTTCTTTGAAATATATTAGGCAATTACATCTCTGAGTAATCTTTACTGATAATAAAGAAAGCGAGTGCAAATAAGAACAAGATATGCTAATGTTAAATGATGAAATAAATATTTTAATAATTAAATGTAACTTTTAATCTACATTATTGCTAATCTTAATGTTACTAATCGGGTTAAAATTTCACGGGATACTTTTGACAATAAATAATTACTTAATAAAATTATTAAATTAGTTCACAAATATTTTTCATAAAATTAAAAACGATAAAATATTTGTTTTTTAATTTTACATAGTATTTTGAAATTATTATTACCTTAATAATTAGGGGTTTGATCTAGATTATAGAATTCTTAACGTTATAAAGAAAACATAATACTTTTATAGAATTATAGATCAGTTGAAGATAATCCATTAAAGAAAGTAACCAACACACTACAAATAGATTAGAATTATCCGGAAAAATGATCGATTAATATTATTTACCAGTATGTGCATAATTTAAATATAAATGTATATATTATAAATCTTTTTATTAAATTCAGTGCAATGTTTAAGAAAGTTTCTATATTTATTTTTGTATCCATCTCATCTGAGATTTTCAAACAGACATCTTTAATGAAAAAAACATTGATACTGGCTAATTAATTTTTCGACAGACTTTTTGTTAAAACAGCTCAGTTATATAATAATCGCGCATATCGCTATCAAGCATGAAATAATCATTCCAAGAAACATTTTTATTGCGATCGAAATATTTGAATAATAATTTTTAAGGTTTCTGACTTTAGACAAGATTGTACATAAGAACTAATAGAGAGTGCTACATTCGAGACGATGCATTCCTTGAATATGTTTTACCAATACGTCTAAAAACAAAGTAATTATCAATAGCTACTCGAACTAAGAAACGCAATGTCAAACTGTAGCCTGCGCGTCTCGTAACATGCGATGTATTGGTATCCACGTACTCGTGCAAAAAGCTTTTCTCGTCCCGTAAAAGGTAACTTCATCCCCAAATGGTCATCGACATCACCGTCAATCACGAATGCGTCAGTGCCAACGCCTGTGTGTACTCACGTTCAGTCCGACGGACTCAGCGACTACATCGTAGACGGTCTCGTGATCCTCGGACTCGCTGTCTGTTTCGTTTTTCGCATTGTCCTCCCCCCTTAGATTGATCTCTTTCTCCGCGTAAAGCGCCTGTCTCTTCTCGGCAACGCAGAAGTTTTCATCTTCGGCGGGACATCCGATCTCTTCATCCCCTGTCGGCGGCGGCAACGTTTCCTCGGCTTGTTGGGCCTCCGCCCTTTCCGCCAATCGGGTTCCGAGCTTCTCGAAGAACCCGCCGTCCTCTTCTTGGATCCTTGTTCAAACAACGTCCCGACGCTCGGTTACATCAGCTCGTTAAAAGTCACGCGCTGTGTCGCACGCCCGCGCTCAAGTATTTTTACCAGATCTCCAAAGGTACTTTCCCCGAAGATACACATGCGTCGATTTCACTAGGAAGTATAATGTCGTTTACGAGTTCCGAACGTACGTGCCCCGTCGGAGTTTCAAGTTCTCTTTCGTCAACTGCAGCGTAATTGTACGAGACTTGGTGAGAAAATATGTACCGCGTATAGCACCGTCCGATCGAAATAATTATTTATCCGAGAACAATAAAATCGTCGGTTGGTGAAGCGTGATAAGCCGTTATTTCCGCCTCTATTTTTAACTTTGTTATAAACATCTTGCGCGTAATCCGATATGATCTGGTTTTCCTCAAATTTATCCACACTTTCGCACCCAAGAAATTGTAACAAAAAGTAGTCGAGTTGGTTTGTAGTTGAGTAATTCGACCATTGTTTTCAATATTAATTCGTAACTTTATATAATTTCTATTTTTATTTCAAATTTGAATTCTTAAACAATTAGCCGAATAGAATTTTTAATTAAATGCACATAACAATATATGATTAAGAACATAAAAACAAATTTCAGTTAATGGCTCGCTAAATAACTTCGTGTAAGATAATTATAATAAGATATTAATACTTCAAATGCAAATAAATCTAGTAAAATATCAATTATGGAAGTTTTCAAAACAATTAAATATTAACCAAAAGAGATTTTATTTTTTATTGTTTATCGTAAAATGATTATGTTAAAATATGAAATGATTAAATTGGCAGATTTCTGAACTTATGTCTATGGACATAATTTATGATGAATTATATTTCTTTATTCTTTAATCAATTCAAAAATTGAATTTATTACTTATAATTATAAGTTACCACGGTTTTTAAATATTGATAAAATAATAAATATCGAATATATACATTTGTAATTAAACATTAAAATTTATGACTAGTGTTTTAAAAAAACTTGTTTTGCATATTTATTTATTACAAAAAAGTTTAATCAAGAATAAGAAAAAAGTATTTAGATTTGACATATTTGATTTTCTATTACAATAGCAATAGTTCATTAGATATTAGCCTTTTCTTTATTAAAATTAAAAATTACTTTGTCTTACAATGTATTTTTTAATAAATTGTTTTTATAGTTTTTATAGTTAAATATAATTTTTATTTTTACGCTTTAATTTACTGATACTGATTGAGTTTTTAAATTAAACTTATATCATAATTTTTCTTGCAAACTGAAGTTAACAACAATTTGAATTTTAGTGACTGAAAAAGAATTAACTAAAAAAAAAAAATATGACAAAAAAAATAGAACAAATTGACTAAGGAGAGCGCTTCAATGAATTTTCTGCAAACGGTTTCATTTACTTTTTTACAATTAAAAAGCTCAATATTTTAATATTTTGTTTTTTGTTATTATTATTAAAACCTAACAAGCGAATATCTCATCTAAATATATATTAAATAAACGTACTAGCTTTATTTCAATGCAGAAAACACATTAAATTTCGTTGGAATAATAACTTATGACGAAATATTTTATAAGTAATTCTATGCAAGTCAAATTATAATAATTGCTATACCTAGATCTTAATTTTATTTTCTCTTTTTGATTACTTTTTTATGCTTCATTTACTTTACCTTGTGTGTTACAATTTCTTAATGTTTATATTTAAAAAATCTCTTCGATAATTAAGCTTCAAAGTCACGGAGTCATTAAACTTCTCTCCGCAAGTGAGGTATAATGTAATTACAAAGTTCTAATTACCACAAAAATAAACAAAAATAAAGCACTGATCGCTGAAAAGCTTGTAAAAATACTTGAATGCGGCTGTGTGCTGTTGCGTATATAAATATCATATACAATAATATTACATTCGCAGTGTAGATACAAGCGTGTTAGTCAAGCAATAGGCCAACTTTTGCATGACGATCCCACAAAAGTGCACAGATGATTTTCAGACAAAATTTCCAAGCTTCTCTATCAGAGTTAAAGTATCCATAACCACTCACGTACACGAATGACTTAACTACCTGTTGCCATTCATATTTCTAGTTTCCGAAACGCCCGAGTACCACCAACATAAACGTCGCGTGCAACACGTTCGCATCTTTACGCGTACGCGGCGCGTAGGTGCGACACAAATCCCTTACCTTTCGCGTATGTGATATCTGCGGATATTTATACATCGGTGTTAGCAAATTCTCTGCCCATAATGATGATAATAATAAGTGCTATGCATTAATGTTACTGATAAGGAACGCAAACTTTTAAATTCGGTTGACACATACAAATTAACACAAACCAGACTAATTAGTAATATATTGAGCATACGTTTGTTAAAATCGTTATTTTAATACATGAACATGTACGATATACGATTTTAAATTTAATATTACAAAATTACTATTGCAGAGAATAGAACAATAGAAACTTATTCAATCATTATTGATCTTCGATCATTTAAAGAGACGTAACGAGACACTTATTTTTTCTTTTTAAAAACTCTGTTTGGAGACATGCCATAATAAATTTTTGTAAAAAATTTATAAAGATAACTTCATTCTTTATATTATCAGCTAAAAGTTAAGCAAATCCATGAAGTAACCCAAGCCGTAAAGTGAAACGTATGAAAGTAATAAATTATACTTTAAATTGACTCAACTGTTTATTTTTCATTTTATAACTTAATATCAGGTATTCAAACACCTGATAAATCTCTAATCAAGTATGAAATAGTTATTTTTATACTAATATTGACTGATGAGTCAAAAATGAGTTTAGAAAAAAGTTATCGCTATCAACATTATTTCAAGAAAAAAATTAAAAACTTACAATAAAGCGTCCTTCGAAATGCTCTGAAATTTCAAAAAACCTATAATTATTTTTTCTACGAGGAATTATTGTTTTTTATACATTAATTACATTGTATAAAAGTATTTTTGGATAAATAGATGTTTAAATATAGAAACTTGCAAATAGTAAATTCAATAATTGGCTTGTACGAAAAACATTTTTAATACGAAACATTTATTTAATAAAGTATTAAAAAATAAAACCTCAAAAAAGTCTTTGCGTTTAATTTTTTTTATTGGTCTATTTTTATCAAAATCATATTTTAACTTTTAAGAAGCAGTTATTTTAAAATTAAATTATATATTATAATTGTTAATATTTGATTCTACAGAAAAAATTAAATTATATTTTTGAAATTAATACATTTATAACATTAAAATTTTTAATAAAAATATATATTATTACCATAAACTTAATTTTTCTAATAGTTATTTATATTTAATAGTAATATAAAATTGAAATAAACCCTTCGCTTTTTTAAATAGAATTTAAAACGTTATATTAATATCTACTGTTTTTTAATAATTTAACGTGATTACAAAAGATCTTTCAAATTTCAAGTTTTCGATTTTCACAAGTGCATAAAAGAGTAAAATAAATAAAATTATATAGCTAATAATTTTATTAATGAACGATATATTAAATTTATGATAATTTAGAATTAATCTCTTTTCGTTACTGTATACTCTATTCATTAATCTGTAAAAAAACGAAATAAATTTTAGAACTTATTCCGATGTCAATGTTTCCTTTATATCTACAAACACTTATTAAAATATTATCAAAGTTTTTGCAAACTTAGAATCACGTTTTCATATTTATTATGAGTTATTCAAGTATTTAATAGTATGAATGTTTATTTTTTTCAAAATATGTAAATATATATGTTGATTGGGCACAATTAAAACCTATATTTTTTTACTAATTTTTTGTTTTCTTTTAATTTTTACTTTCTTTCTACTATTAATAATGTTAATGTTTTAGCATTTAAAGTGTCTATCTTGTTCTTTTTATGAGAGTTGATAATAAAATGTCATATAATTATACGGCCCACAAAGAGTCTATGAAAAATGGGAATATATAATATAATTTCAGTTTAAAAAATGAAACTCATATTTAATTACAATTAAAAAATCTTTAGATTTATAATTATTAAAAAAATATGTGTTCTTGATAAAAATATTAATTTTTATAAGCAGTAATATTAGGTTTTTATTTTAATTAATTATATCAAGTTTTTAATTAAAATTGATATTATATGAATCATTTATGGAGAATTATAGTAATTATTAGTGAATATAAAGTTAGATTAACATTCATTTTATTGAAAATAGATAAAAATAATTATAATCAGATTAAGCCCACAGATATTGAAACAAGTAATTAAATTAAAAAAATTGTACATGAAATAAATTTTTTCCATTTTTAATTTAAATTTAAATATATTATAGTCATAAATAAACCAAAAAAAAATTTATAAATATTTAATAGCAGTGTATATTTTCCAGAACTTAAGTTTAATCTTCAAAAGTGTGTCTTTCAAAAATTTGTTTGTATGAACAAATTAAAACTAATGTATTTTTAACTGTACAAAATATTTTAATATCAAAATTGTTTCATTTATAACGTCTTTTAAATCTCTTTATAGGAAACTGCTTCTTATTGTATTTTTGGAGAAAAGTTATTTCAAATGAATTTAACATAAATTAAATGAATAATTATTTTTTCGATAAATAAATTTTTGCTTATTACACTTATTTTTATATATATTTTAAAAATATTTTATTTTTTATAGATATAAATATCTTGTATTAGTACATATTATCAACTACTTTATTTGGAAAAAAATATTAAACAAAACCAATACAAAATTTAAAAATTTACGTATAAGAAAACTTTGTGTTGAAATAACACGATTGACGTCATTTAATTTAAATTATAGGATAATACTCATTTTCAATATACAATTACAGTAAAAAAAATGAAAAGTATGACAAATTAAAATACACAAAATTTTAATTATAAGTATCTGAGCGTAATATTTCAGATACTTTGAATAAAATTCGTTTTTTTTTAAATATAATTCATTTTAATTTAATTTTACATAAAATATTAAGAAAAAAAGATTAATTTTAAATAAATATAATTGTATATTCAGCAAATGATTATCTTATGTAAAGATATAAAATGACAAAACTATAAAACAAATTGTGTGTAAAATTTATTCTATTAATATTATCGTCAATATTCTTAAAACCTATGTTACAGAATTTATTTATTATAAAAACATTTTTATAGAATCAAGTTAGCTCATAAAGTCGGTTGTTCAGTTATAATAAATAATAAATATAATAAACATAAAATTAAATATTTATAACTGAAAAAACAGCATCAGTTTTAATTATTTAAGTTTAATTGTTTGTTTCAGGTCATTCAACATTTGTATTATTTTTCCAAAGATTAATAAAAATAGACTTACAATAAGTATAATTTGAATATTTAAAATTTAATTTTTTTAAGTTTTACAATAAGTTCGTAGAATAGAGTAGAAAAAGTACTTTTAATGAAATAAATTTTAAGGTCAAGTGTATAAAAATAATCTGACGATATTTATGTCTTAAAAAAATTTTTTATTGTTACCAATTTTTTTAAGTGACTTTTATTGTATACATGAAATAATAATAAATTAAAAGAGACATTTAAGTTTCGCTTTGAACATTGAACTCTTGAATAAAATTTAAAGCCAAGACTTTAACGTTACCAAGACTTATAACAGAATTATAAATTATGTTTTTCAGACAATGCTGTGCATCAATGGTATGTGTTCATTATTTATAATGTTGTAACTGAATAAACTTCTCGTTTCTATCGTTAGGCTTCTCTTATTTACCATTTTTTTAAATAAAATTTACCATAATTATTTTAAATAGTATTTATAAAATACAAGAATATTTTATTATTAATGCATTGAATTGTTCCATTCATAATATTTTTAAAATGTGTTAAAACACTTGTATAATCCATAAAAAAATTCAATTAAATCACATTAAATCTGTAAATGATTTAAAAGTAATAATTGCATCTATTAAATGAATATATACATAACTATCAAAATTACTTAATTATTATTTTAAAATATTGCAAAATCACTTGATTGTTATTAAGATTTGTAATATATATTATATTAATTATACGATTTAAAATAATTTTTCAATCTTATTTAATTGAAAATTTTTTATTGAATATAAATAATTATAGGAAACATATTTTTTCGATTAAACAAAATATTATTATAAAGTATAGTATCTGATTTTATGCAACGTATGAATATATGAGATACAAATATTTGATAAATTTATTTATAATAAAGCAACGGTGTTATTTTTTTTTTAATAAAAACGATTATAAATAATTAAAAGTTACATTTTTCTATTTTTTCTGTAGAAGTTCAAAATTTTAAGAAATAATTGAATAATACAAACTTTAAATTCATTTCAAGCCATATAGTATATTTTTAAAAATGTTTTTTAAATTTAGTATTTTGAATTTTTTGTTTACATTGAAATAGTGTTAAAAATGAATACCACATTATTCAGAATAGAATTATAATTACAATTAAGTCATTTAATTTTAAGAAAGTTTACTCGAATCTTTTAACAATAAAAGGTTATTTTAATCTGTTTGTACTATCGAAAATAAAATACTGTGTGTTAATGAGGCATGATGTAACGGTCTAGCCATTGTGGCTAATGTTTTGCTCAAAAGAATTATTCTGAAGTTTTTGTTAGTTTACTTAGAAAAAAAGAAGAATTTGATTCTTCAAATAAATCAAGATACGCTGAAAATAGGTTTTAAAAATTGCACATATACGCGTTAAGCATGTAATTCTTATGTGGACTAAAACTATACAATGTAGTACAAGAAATTTTTCAAGATCACGTTTTTTATACGATCTCTCTCTCACTCTGACCCGTTGTCTTCACATATTATTCATTAATCCTTGGTGCTTCTACAATGATAATGTATCACATTAATTACATTCACGTTCATGCAACGCTAACACAATAAGCGGAGTCGTTTAAAAACTCGCGCCTTCTCGATATCAATGACGTTTGCTAGACCTTTCACCTAGAAATTGTCCGATGACTCAAATCACCGAAATAACTCGATAAAGAATTTAGTTGAATATTTTCGAGAGTCCGAACGCGTGCAATGCTATTTTTTCGCAATGCCTTTCTACACGCGCTGCGCTTCCAAATTTTACCAATAAAAAGCGATCGACAAACATTCGACGAAGATTTCACATGCACTCCCATCAAAGCTACGCAAAGTTGCGTTAAAAATAGTCTATAAGTAATATTTACCGAAATTGTTTAGGAATTTTAGATAGAAAATTGTTAGCAGGTACTCTGAGTAAGCTGTAAAATAATGTTTATTAGTGGTGCCTCGCACTGTGCAGCGAAGTATTTGAAAGTGAAATTAAGATCATAAGTTTAACTTGATAACGACACTCTTATTTGTCTTACCTGCTGTCGTGACCGTTCTGATATTGCCGATCCTTCTGTTTGTTCTCTGTCTCTTCCATCACCTTATGGTAAAAGTCCTTCCACATCTTTTCCTCGTCCATCTTTGACGCCGGTTAGCAATTACTATCTGGACCGAACAACAACGTAACAGACAATCTACTCACTCTACGGAATTCTCGCGAGAAAACTTTCTCTGTTTGTCGGAGGCTCGGTGATCGCGAGCGAGTCGCGTATGTGTACGACGAGACGTGTGTCATCGAAGGATAGCGACTGTAGATCGCCGGCAAGTACCAAATAATTGCGGCAAGACTAGCGGTGGGAATGCGATGAGGTGCGTAATCGCTTATTTTATAAGCGTGAATGGTAAAAGCAAGGCGAGTCAAAGCTGGAGAAGGAAAAGGTAATGGAGCTAGACGCGTCGGCAATTTAATCGTTGAAAATAGGCTAATCTTCAGCGGCAGAGACTTGTTGACAGGTGGGAAACGAGTTCAGTTTTACCGACTGCGCATTTATCGGATTCAAGCGGTTGAGGATCAAAACATCAGAGGACGTAAAGTTCGATCAACTCGGGGTACAGCTGGCAAAGTTGTATTAGTTGTCGGTAATAACGGACGCATTACTTATTGGCAGCTGCGCTCCGTCGGGGATATTAGTGTGTCGTCCGTCGATTATAAATTGTTAACTAATTATCAATGAAATTCTGGTAACTCTACTCAAACTAGGTAAAGCTAATTTTAATTGATCAACGATCTAAAACTATTAATAAAATCACTGGTTTTTACATTTTTATTAATAGACTAACAATCGCAAACTTAAATTTATGTGTACACGTTCTAAGATATAAATTAAATATTTTACCAGCTTCGGAAATAATTTTATTTTTCATTCTATACGATTGTCATATATGATTTAACTTCCATTGCTTGCAAAATTTACAATATTAATCAATTATACTAACAATCTTATAATAAAATATTAATCAAAAGACAAAAATGTTACAAATTTTGTACAATTTTGAAAAGAATCGCAGAGTAATGTGTCATAGTTTTAAAATATTCACTCCTAAATGTTCACATGACTTTGTAGTTCAATAAAGTAACCATCACTTCACGAAACGAAGATTTAATTAAAAACTGCCGATTTAATTCGAGAAAACAATTCCTTTGTCACTTTTCACTTTTACACATTCGCGCGAGTTTATCTGGCTTTTTGTGCATCTTGGAAAAACATTTTTGCAATTTTTTGCATATGTTACTATGCTACTGCAATTATACAGGCCTTCCGACTTCTGAAAAAGTGACTGACTCACTAGAAACTGATACACATAGATATGCGTGTGGCGAGCTACTGAATAGTATTAGCACTTAAATATAGACACTACGGAATTAAAGTAAAATAGGTCCAATGTCTTTTGCGATTGTGTACAAATTTTGAATAGTCCGGAACTGGAAATTTTTTCTTCGAGCTTATGTTGTTTATGGATTAAATTTGATAATTACTTTAAACAAACGGAAAAAATTTCGAGTGCGATTTATTGAACAGAAGTTAGTAAACATCGGAAATATTGTGTGTTTAAAATCGAATAATCGTTTTTAAACAAACTAAAATAAACTGTACACAAGTTTTATCAAAAACTTTGAGATAATAAGAGATAATTTTCAAGAAAAAAAACTGTACACGTAATTGCATTTGATAAACGTGAATCTGAACTACTTTATATTTAACAGAGTGTGATCTATCATCTGATAATATTTCCACGCTAAAAAGAGAAACGTCGAAACGTTTCTACACGTTTCCATTTGAATCAATAAATGAGTTTATGATTTTTTATTTCTCTAAATTCGCTATTACATAAGGATTCTCGTGTTGACATTCGAAGCTATTCGAAGCAGCAATAAAATGAATAATGATTTGCCAAGCAACCTTTAACGTATTCTAAAGGAGCATTATCAATTTAGAGAAAGGAGTCTTGATATATATATTCTTCCAAGGATCAATTCGAGCGTTATTCAAAAGCTTAAAGTATCTTTCTTGAATGCTTGCGAAGGCCGATATCTATACTCGTTATCCACTGCCACACGATAATCTAAAGTACCGCAGCACAAATATAAACTAGGAGAAAATCAATTTGCTTCGCGAAAGTAAAACGTAAACAACCCATTAAAGTAAAAGTCATGAACTGCCAGTCCCATTTGAATTTACTGCTGGGAGTGGAATTAAAAATTCGTTACGCGCCAAACATCTGATTAAATTCCATCGAAATCAATCTCGATCGTGTACGCAAACTCGCGCAAAAGCATGGCCAGGCATAAGCATGTACATTTGAGTTTTGCGCGAGAAGAGAATAGCGTGTTGGCGTTCTCGTGGCACAAATAATACAGCCGCTGCCGACGCGATATACTCCACTTCCAGGCGAAATTCGGTGTTGTCGCTGGTACTGCTACTCCTGGCAGCCACGGCTCGCTCGTCGACCTTGATTGCTAGAGCTGAGCTGAACCTCGCGAGGCAGCGAATCATGCGAAATCGATTTGGATTTGAAGAGAGCACGACAGGAGGTAGACGGACAAGAAGGAGGGGGAGTATATCAGCATCAGGCTGCCTGCCTCCCTCCCGCGCCCATGGAGAGTCAGCTAAGATGATGTATAGTCTTCTCAGAAATTGATCCTGTATCTGTCTCGGAGTCGCTTTTATTGAGAGATATGTCTATTCGCGGCGCCTTTATTTTTAGTCAGGTGACCGTGTCTAGTCTGCAATTATTGGAGAAGCTCCAGACGAAATTGCGTTTGCACGGCAGCTGTCTCGGAGTGTTTTTCATTCCCACCTCGTGAGAAGCAATTATAAAAGTAGAATGGGTTTCTGAAATTATGCGCCGGAAGAACAAAGACTTGAAATGATAAGCATATTGGATGGCCAACCATTATTATTAACCCAATTTGGCGGTGCGCGTAGCAGTTTGGCTGTAATTTCAAATGGAAACAATGACAAGAGTGCAAAAATTAACTCTAATAGTGATTCATTGCGTCAATGAGTGAAAATTTCAATTTAAAATACTTAGTATGTATATTGCCTCTATCTTTTCTGTTATTACTAGATTAAGATTTTTGATAATGTTCGAGTAAAACAAATAACAAATCGTCAATTTTTAAGAAAGACCATTAATTGAATCTGTTATCTCAAGCTGAAAGGACGTGGATATCAAATTACCTGCTATTACTGGGTCATTTAAAAACTGGAGAAACAAATGCACGTTATTATTATCCTGTTAAATAAGGTTTTTTGTAGCTTACACCTCTATAACTGGCAGTTAAGTTTGAAGATATTTTAAAATTCAATAAAACTCACTTCTAAGTAAAGCGCAATAAAATTTATTTTCATTTATATGTTTAGATTTTCACTTTTATACTGTAATTATCGTCTTTAACGGCTCTTATAGATTAAACGCAAGTAAATATAATATATAGCAACATTTATATTAAGATAATTTCATTTTAAAAAAAGAAAGATAAAATGATCGATAGAGTAGAAAGTGTAATATAAGTCTGAAAAAACATTTGTGCTAAAACAAGATTAGAAATATGCTATTCTTGGCTAACATCAAATTTTAATTAATTAATTTTTTCTGAAAAATATCCCTCGTTATATTGAATTTGTTAAATTATAAATATAATTTATGCGGGTGAAATTAATTTAATTTATAAATGATTTAATTTTATCGAATTAATTTGATTCTGTAATGTGTACAAATACAATGAGGGATTGCATACCCGAAATACAGAAACAATATTAATTTTAATATATTCATTAATGATATGAGCTGCATGTAATATCAAATAAAACGGTCATAGATTTTCATTTAAAATGAAAATTGTTTTTAAATAACTCTATGTAAGATAAATTATAATGTATTAAATCTTTATTTTATTTTTAAATTAATATATGATAATAAATGGATTGAAGTATAAATTTTTTATTTTTCAATATCATTCCCTTGACATTAAGTTGTAAATTTTCTCTAAAAAAAAATTTAACTAAATTTCTAATAAAAGCATTGATATCTATTAAATCATGATTAAATATTAAATGATAATTTGATATAACAATATTTATCAAAGGAATAGTTAATAGTTAATACTTCGTAAGATGCAAATTCAAATAAACTCGATGATATAATCTTAATACGTATAGTCAACATGACTAAGTCTATCAAAACACGCGCATAAAAAAACTATTTTTTTCAAAATTATTTATTATAGGTAAAATTAAACTTAATTATGACTTCCAAAATAGTTTGTTTCTAATGACAATGTATGCTTGTTCTTATTTACAAAGAATTTTTGCTTTGGCATTATCCATGTCTGTCTTTATTGCACATGCAGAAATAGTGTTGACCTCCAAGTGTTTTGTTGGTAGCTATAACATTAAATGTGCACAGCTAAAATTGGGAATTAAAAATAACTGTAATCTAAAATTAAAAAACTCTCTCAATCGAAATAATTTAAGAGTAAATAATTATCTTATTATAAATGGTTTGACTTGTACGAATAATTAACTAATTAACTTCGATAAATAACGAATAATTTCATACATATGCATACTACAATTTAAACATTTTATTTTACATATAATTAAATATTTACACGTAATAAAATTGCCTTTCTATAAAAAAAAGTAATTCATAAATAAAATTTTTGTTTATCAAAAGTTGAGACTTTCAAATGCCTGTTTTTAAAATAAATTGGTTTTTTAACAACAACATTATTACCTTTAAAACGTCTGATTTGATGAATATACGTTTGTAATGTTCCTTAATTTTAAATAATATTCCGTTTCTCAAACTATAGATTATTGAGACAAAAATTCGTTCATTATAAAAACGATTATTATCAGACATTATTAAATGAAACATATTTTTCCTACTCCCGTACTATTTTGATAAGATTAAAATTCTAAACTACACTTTTCATTTCTTGAACACTTTAATTCTGCTGAATGGAATTCATTTTTTTAAGAGATTGTCTCGCTTTATTTCAGCGATGTTGGCAAAATACTTTATGTAGTATCCTCAAATCATTAACATTAGTTGGTATAATATTAACCGTTACTTAGTAAAACAAATAGAACAGCGCATAATCCAATCAACTCAACTGAGTCATTATTGTTTAAATTAGAAAAATTATTATTTTTTAATTAAAGACTGAAGATTATTTTGTTTTATATTCATTAAACCTAAATTTAAATGCATGTATTGGATTTATCGCATTCATAATTTTTCTTACAATTTTATTCCGAATAATATTCTTGAATAATAAATGTTAATTTATGAACCTTATAAGGCATAGTCGTAGCCGTAAATATATTAAAAGTATTGGTATAATATCAATCGCATCATTTTACATAAGCTGTATTGTACAAAGTGGATAAAGTCAATGCAAATATGAAAAAAATCTCGCTTCATAAGCAATCATAATTAAAAGTATTGGTTTTTTATGTATAAAGTTCACTCGTTTCCTAGTATTCCACTTATTTCTTCGAGATTCCTATTAAAATTATACATAAGAAATACAAAAACATTTAATAATCTTATATCATACGATTATTTTAATTTCAGTGAGAAGTATAAAATTGATGATTATAAAGTTTCCTTGATTTCCATTTCGTTTATAAACTCATACTTACACGCAGTATTTTTATGAAACTTTATTGTTTAACCGTAATAGAAAAAATTAACTCCATCATTGCATAAAATTTAAATTTAAACTCGTTATTTAAATTCACGTATACAGCATATGTATAAATTGAAAAAATCTTGGACAGGATTGAAAAGCGGCAAGTTGTAAAAATTATAAGCTCTAAAAAACAAAATTAATTTGTAATTCTTAAAATGCCTTTATATTTACATAGTCAATTGGAATTATTAGAGCTTATAAATGAGAAACTTCTGATCGAACGGTTAAAGCTCTACTCGTGTCATACTTGCACTGCACACAGACGGGATTCAAGGAGCTGACATTGTCCAACTGACCGTAAACATTCTATAGAAGCTTTCCTACTGTAAATGCAACAGCCGTCGAAAAGACAATAGACGAATTATGAATACATTAGATTTGTTTACTTATATAAATGCATAGTTGAGTTGTCGAAGTATGTGTTTATTAAATTCAAAATTCTCTACCTATTTTTAGTTTCTTTAATCCCATATTATCAAATACTGTGCATCTGCTTAATACGAGTGAGCAATACATATTTCTAAAGAGTTTCGGTACGATCTTATCGAACCTATGATTATGTTGTTTATAACAGATACGAGGCTTCCCTATATAAATTGTGGTTTCTTTTTCAATTTTATAAGTAAAAATGATGGTACGATCACTGTAAATCAAAGTATTCGCATTCGTTAAACTCGTTAAAATCCTCGTTTGTGGGTATCCGCGATAATCACGATGCACGTCAGTATCTTAGCACGATATGCGTACATCCACGCCAAGAAATCACATAACGAAGCAGATAGTTAATTGTCGTTTGAGGCATTGCGCCGCCGTTTGAGACTTTAGTGGTTAATTCACTGCATAAAAACTACACTATGTGCGATATCGAACGTACAGAGGCAATATTGCCAATCTCTAATTGATAATGACTATTTTCACGCGTTTTTTAATTTTTGTAAACCTATGATCAGAAATGAGCATTCGAGCAAATGCAAATATTCCTTATCGAATAAGCACTTCTTGTTGCAGCTTTTATTTTAATACAACAATAAAAAATCATTGTGTTGTTACGTAATTCATGTGTTGGTGGAGAGCGTTAGAATAATTTAGAGACACTTTTAAAATACTAAGTGGCAGATTGTATAGTAGAAATACATAGAATGTAATTCATTAGCTGTGCTGAGCGACGCAAATGCAAAAGACGCAATAAAATGAATAAGGAGACAGACAACAGGTAAAACCGTAAAAGTAACGACAGATGTGTAATAACGCGAACAAGCCACGTAATCCTTTTACAATATCATAAAATCCCATTATAGCTTCGTATTTGCATACCAGTACCAATCGCATCGAGTGTTTATAGAGTAAATTCGCAAACTAGATTGCTCCAATGAAAAGCATAATTAAATGTCGGGTCGGTATCCGTAAATCAGCTCTTTCCGCCCCTATCAGGCGAGGATCGGGCAGGAGTTCCTAGACGCGCAGAACCGACCCCCTGGGCTCTGGCAGCTTTTCCTCATAGTTCTGCAGGTTCCCGGATGACAGGCAAAACTGAAATTCGTAGGAGCGCCAGCCTCGACGGAGAGTGATTGCTCTCGCATAGTAGACACTCGCAGTGTTCGCTCAGTCGCCTGTTTTCCGTCGACGCGCCGCGCACAAAAGTGCACGCACGCGCGGAGATGATGATTCGCTACATCGCGATTCGCACGACCATCCAGGAATAAGAAGAACGAGAAGAACGAGAAACATAAGTGGCAGTAGTAGATAAAGAAGCGGATAACTCGGCTCTCTTAATTATTTTTCTCTGCCTGGATTTAAAGAACGCGCTGTGCGCTTGTAAACTTCCGCGAGAAGGATCCGAGCGTGTTTAAACAAAACATAACGTACCGCTTAATTCGGATCTCGAGAAAACTACGACTTACGCTTATCGCGCGATTTTTCCAGGATTTTCCCGTCTACGGCATGGTAAGGCTTTCACAAATATATTGGGGAATAACACTTTTAAGTAATAATCCTTGTTGAGCTTTGCTAAGACTGACTTGTACGCATCTAGAATTAAGTTTTCTTTTATTATTACCTAACAGGGCATCGATTTATTCCTTTATTTCTACATAAATTACTGTGCGCGAATAATGTTTTAAATAAATCGAAATTCGTTTGAAGCAATTCCAACTTTAAAATTTATTTTTAATTTAGCCTAGAAAAGGAATTTTTCAATGTTCGAATTTTAATCGATAAAGATTTTGTTTTATTTACAATAAACAGTTTTTAATAATCAAATTTTTTAATATTTTATTCTTTGCTATATTATTCTACGAAATCAAAGATTCATTTTCAAGTTCATCCGCATTCAACGTGTTTGCATAATAATGTTGGCATTGAATATAAATATTTAAATTCTTTTTAATTTTATGTCATTTTTATCGCTTTAAACCTCATCATCTTTTTCTATAGAGAATAATGGGACAATAACATAGCAAGAAAATAACTACGAATAACTACAACTTCCTAAACTTCCTTAAAAATTTATTCAACTTTAGATGTCCCTAAGAATTATTGAAAATATTATATGAAATATTTTTTTTTTTTTTAAATTCTATATTATAATTGTAAACTACAGCGAAAACAAATGGTAGATCTTAAATAAATTCTAATGCAAAGAATGTTGATACTCTCATTTTATTCAGGGCACCATTCACTTATTACGACATCTTATAAGTCGCATACGTGTGGAAAATGCAATACAAATTCATTGCGATGTCTTACTTTCGATTTATAAATGAACGTAAAAAAAGATTTCCTGTAAAGTATTTTACTTTAAGCAATCTGATAATAACTTTTTAAATTTGCTTCTTGGAATAAAAATATTTACAGGTGTAATTAATAAATATACTCGGAGTAAAACCTTTTATTTATAAAATTTGTTTTACGTTTACTTTAGAATAAAACCTTTTCCTAACCATAAAGTCTATTACATGCAATATTCAAACATCTGAGTTTTTTTCTATACCAGAATCAAATTTAATTTTTTTATAATTTTAATTTTAAATAATTGATTTTAGTATAAATTATTGATTTGATGTTACATTTTTGAATGGTCACTCTAAGCGCTAATAAATAAAGCAAATATAAATATTTTGTTTTTATGAAATAAAAATTTATATTAAAAATTATCTAACATTAAATGAGTTCTATTTGTATCATAAAGATTGACATATATTTGAATGGGTATACAAAAATTATTTTCTTTACGTGTTTATTATAGTATATATCAATAAATTTGACTTCTATTCTATTTCTAAGCTTTTATTGGTTTCTTTATTCTTCTGACATAAAATATTTCGAATTTATGTAAGAATACATAATGTTAAATATAGTTAAGTTTAAGCATAATAATCATTAATGATTTTTCTTTAAATTTCTTTAAAGAAAAATGTATATCATCATGTAAATTGTAATAAAATAATTTCGTAGGGTATAAATTAAAATTTTTTTTACAACATTAATAACTTACTCAGAAATTTCATATTTGAAAACTGTGTACGTATGGATATAATTAACACGGTATAAGGTTTTGTGATTCGTCTACATTAAAACTAATATATAATTGACGCGGTATTTCTGTATACTTTCAAGAATTCAATATACAGGCATGATATTATTATGTTCATATATACTTAAATTTAAAAAAAAATCGATATTTTAATTTCAAAATTTATTCATGTGTAGTTAAGACAATTTTATTTACATATATTATCTGTAATAATAAATAATTAATAATATAATCAATAATAATATACAAATATAGTATATGGTGCAATTTTCACTATTGGTGTAGTGAAAATTTTCGTACTATAATGTCCAAAAAATACAATTGAAATTAAACTTTTTCACAAAAACAAAAAAAGTCTCATATCCACTCGAAATACGAAACTAAAAAAATACTGTGTAATCTTATATCTAATTATTTATATTTATAATTGTGATAAAATATTCACTATCAAGATTAAGTGAATAAAAATCAGGAAAAATTTTAATTTTTAAAAATATGTTAATCCTTTTTTATTTAGTTTCAATATATTCTTTATCTATAAGTAACACTTAAATATAAATAGAAGTAGCAGATTTAATTCTTAAAGATATATTTTATTTATTTTAAATTGCTGGAGCAAGATTTATTTAATTTATAATGCGTTAATTTCATTTTAAATTAATAAACTTAAAAATCATATACCTGAAATAGCGAATAAATTTAATATTAATTGCACGACTTTTCCTATCTATTTAATTTAATTTTAACCGAATATACTATTTGAAAATTGACAATAAACCTGGTAGTCGGAAACTAATAACTAATTAAATTTTTATTATTAACCTTTAAACGAGACTTGGATTATTTTATGAATGAATGTGTTACTGACATATATTATAATTGTATTCAATAAAAACGACATGCTTGGAAAAATCCTGAATTAATATTTATTCTGAATGGACAGATACTTTGCAGAATATGATAAACCTAGTTTTAATCGATCGTTTTTAATATTCTTCCGTGAAAGATTTGCGATTTAAGCTCATAGTTCCTTAATATCTCATCTTAGTCGACATATTTTTATGCAATCGTTAACAATCACGTTTGGTTACATTTCTTCATCTTTATAAGTATGTTTAAGTACTGTTTATTTTCTTTTGATGTCTGGATCGTAAAATTTCAAAGTATTTTCTGTATAAGTCATTATAAAATGCATTTACACAGATGTTGAAAGTATTATACTGTCATAAGTAAGAAATGATAAAATCGAAGATCGTTATCGGCTGCATTAGGATCGAAAAACTTTTATTACATTCTGCAAAGTTATAATTGGCAAGCTAAGCCATTATATGTTCAAGGCATTAATGATTAAACATAAGGTACTAGCTAAGCTGTTAATTTCTTTCTAGTATTTTATACATTCTCCATTTTCTCACTTTAATCCTTAAAATTTATACAATTTTCTTGTAATATAAAATAAATTTATGCAATATAAAGTTGATCTTTCCAAAAAAGTATGCTACTTTTGTAGTTGTATAGTCAGAATACATAAATAAAATAGAATATGATATTAAATCTTGTTATAAATTAGCTCCAATTTCAGTAAAAGATATAAAAATATTTAAAGCCTAAAAGCATAAATAATAGTTATGTTGTAATATAATATAGAAAAACTTGCATTTATCATCGTTTATCAACTTTAGGTTGTCATAAAAACATTACACTGTCTAAATATTTTACACTGTCATAATTTATCACAGCTAAACTGAACAATACAAAAGTTATTTTATAATTAATAAAATATATAAAGTAAAATATATTTTTCGAATCATGCTGAAATAAGTTAATGGAAGAATCAACTTTTATTTTAATAGTTTTGTTTACATTCTCAAAAAATGATTCATTTTTAATCATGATTCTAAAATTGGATTTTTAGAACATTTAAAAATATTTCTAAACATAAACGTTGTTATCATTGTATTTATATGTATTTAACTGGTAAACTGAACAAATCTATATTGAATAATAAACTAAAAATAAAACATTGGTTTATTGCAAAAGTAGGATGATTTATTTTTGATACTAGTACAAATAATTATTTTGTAAACTAGTTTAATCAAATTGCAATAAATTTTTTTTAATGAAACAATAAGTGTAAAATTTATTATCTTTTAATTAACATTTTTAAGTAAAAAGAAGTAAGGCACCAATTTTTACACGCGCAAGACAGTTCTCGAGTATAAAAGGCTCCCTGATGAAACATAATTTATCAATATAAAGATAATTATCATATAAAACCGAAGCCTAAAGTCTCGAGGCCACGTTTATAATCTTAAGACTTAGGCTTGAGGTTTGGAAAAACAAAGAGATCGTTACCGATTACTCAGAATCAGTCTGATTATATATCAAAAAAGTGTTGTTATCGAGATTAAAGACAGATTAGTTTATTTGTAGAGACATTTAGGTATTTACAATATTAAAGAATTTTTACTAAGGTTGAGTACTTTTAAGATTGTTTTGAAAAGACTTTTTATTATCGCGATTAAATTTTCAAGATATTTTATTTTTTAACGATTTATAAAAGTTAAACAACAATCTAAACAATAAAATGCTATATAAAAATTAATTTTTTATTATATTAGAATGTTTTAAATAAATAATAATATAATCGATAAATTTTTATTGTGAATTGATATTAAATTGCTAAAGTGCCAATAATATTTTGATCTATTTTGCGATATAAAGAGGGCTGATTATAATTAGGTTGCTAACAAAAATAAAGAACCTCATAAAGAAAATTATAAATTTTTATCGTTACAAATTCTTTAAAGATTACAATTAAATTATTAATTTATACAGTGAAATATTGAGTTATTGCGAAATAAAAATATTTTTAAAAAAAGCTAGTTTATTTTATTGAAAAATATTTTAATAGCATACACACCTAATTATGTTCAAATAATTCAAAAATAAAATAATAATAATAACAACGAGCTTGTTCAAATTACTCAGCTTAATAAAGTCACTTTTAATCCGTCACCTTAAAATATTTTTGCAGAATATACAAAATAAATGGCTGTATAAATTAATAGACTGTACAAAGTACTGACTTTTAAATTGGACCACAAATCATGTAACCTATTTCTATATAAAGATGAATGCGAAACAAGGCATCAATGTATCTTAACTTGATAAAACGTATCTACTGAGAACAAATTTTGGCAACGCGGAAAGTTCATTTATAAAGCCGCGAACGAAAACAAAGTTCTTTGCGCAACACTTAGATGCGCTCTAAGCTCTCCGTCGACGTTCTCAATGATGCTGCATTCACTTGCCCCCAAATTCTAGATTTTTTTTGCTCGAAACGCCCACATGGCCGCAAGTAATAACGGACGGTTCGCCCGCGCGCAATCAGTGCCGAGACGAGTGTCCCGTGGTAATCTCCACGTAATAGCGCCAGTTTCGCTAAAAGAAGGAGTCAGGCACACGACCGTTTAGAACTTTCAATTGAAAAAGTCAGCCACGCGGGATTTCCGCTAATCTTCTCCGGGGAGAGGGAGAGCATACGCGGATAGCTGCTCTCGGAGACAACAATCCAATGACTCGCGCCTAGGTCGTTAATGGGAGGCACTTAAAGTTTCGAGCCGAGAGAACTACGACTTGGAGCCGTTGCTGCTGCCTGCCACCTTTTTTACATTATACAACCGGACTCTCTCTCTCTCTCTCTCTCTCTCTCTGTTACTCTCTTCTTTCCCTTCCCCCGCCAAGCCTTTTTACCTTCCCCACCGAATGGCTCCCGCGGCTTTTGTCCGCTGTATATATCTTCTTGCAATATCTCCCCGTTATACTTATATTAGGTGGTGTTGCGGTGCGCGAACGGCGAGTCCGAGCCTAAAAACCAGTGCGAAGACACGAGACACACACGAGTGACGCACGCTTCCGTTTTTCCAATCGCTCTCTCGCTCGCTTCTCATCTCGATAGGTACATACTTTCATTACACCTGCAATCGTACGTCTATGCGCCATGCACACACGCACACATATATATACATATACTTATATGTATATATATACGTACGTATACGCATGCGCACGCAAAAACTTACTTTAAAATTATTTCTTTTCCTCGCGTGCATCTGTTTATACTTGTTTCTGTGCTTTTCTGCCCTCGCCAGTGTCCGGATCACCCGAGTTCTTTTTTAGAACGCGCATAAGCTCCGCGCAATACTTTATAAATAATCATTGAATTGTTAAAACCAACGAAAGATCTTAAAAATGTTGATTGCACTTTGAAATTTGTTTTATACGTGCACTCGAAACGTTTATAAAAGCACACTAATTTAAAAAATTAGACATTCTTTTACCGTACACAGATTCTTGTAATAATTGTTTTCTTTTGACAAGTCTCGGTCGCTCGATAATATTTCTTTATTCGAAAGATAGTTTTTTCTTGTTAAAATTAAGATAGATCATTTTTGTACAAATATGATATCAAATGTTGCTGAGTCTGTAGCACATCAACGAAAAAAATTAAACTTTTCTGGTTCCATTAAAAATTTGACGCATCCGCTAACTAAAATTAATGTAAAATGTATCAGCCTAAGTTTAAACGAAAGTCGCACAGTTTTAAAACTTTGTACGAGTAAAGTTGAAAGTAAAGTTTGTATTATGCCAAAACGCTAATTATAGATCATCAGAATATTCCTCGTATTTATACATTTGACAATATGTGCGCTCACGAATCTCCGACATTAGGAGCACAAAATTTAAAACACGAACGGAATCGCTTATCTCGAATTCGTTTAAGAGGTCGCGCACAACGCCGCCGAAAAATTTTGATTGATCGTGAGTGAGCCTTTATCGGGAGATCGGCTACTGACGCTGCGTCCGATTATTAAAGACGCGTCAGTCTTGGCTTTGTCTAGTATTATACTGTTGTAATGACTCTTTTAGTCGCTTCAGTACGAGGCGTAACGATCGCTAATGATGTCGTTAACGCCGCGTGAAAAATATTAGCTAATGAAGCTAAAAGGGAAAACCGTGTCTTCTGCAGCGACGACAAGTACTTCCGCATTTTACGCTTGATTTTCACGCAGCATTGTTTTGTAAAATATTTTCTGTAACTACCTTAACGAGCAACAAAGTTCTGATGGACGTGTCGCGCATGATCTTCTGTTGTTGTGTCGATGCTGCCGTGTTTGAATCGGTCGTTATAAATCAATACACAACTTTTCGAGTGCCAAGAATCGATCGGTCCGTTCTTCTGGACGGAAACTTCCAACCGGTGTATTTAACAATATTCGTTTAAAAACATGCAAGCTTATATTTAAAAATTTATAATAAAATCAGTGATAATGTTGGGAGCTATGCGCATGGATATTTGAGAGCCTGCCAAAATAGAGAATTAAAGAAAAAAGGAACAGAAGACGTTCTAAAGGCATCTTCGCTTTGGCTTGTTGCAGCCGAGGTATCGTCGAGATTCAGATTAATGAGAATAGTCCAAGAGATCTGATGCACTTGCTCAACGTAAAAGCCATGGAGATATTCAATGCATCCGATGTACACGATCATAATCACGATCACGCTCATGATCACGAGCACGGACACGAGGACGAGAGGAACGTCGGGGCCGTACTTACCGCCAAGACCGTCACCATGATTACTCTCTGCCTCGTCAGTATCTTCATGGGACTCATACCGATGCAAATTGCCAAGTGTATTAAAGTCATATCCCGTGATCAGGTCATTAATCCAAGGTTCGTACTGAATTAATTGTATTATTTTCTTGTTTGCTAAATAGGACGCTTGCGCTGACTAATAAGAGAAATATTTGATTATAGAAATACCCGTAAAGTCCTTTAATTTTTTCCGGGAGAAATATTTCTTACGAGCAATAAAAATACTTATGTTTTCAAAGAATTTTAATGTTGTGGTTAGCTGTAAATAAAATTATGGAAGCTCGGCTTAAATAGAAAAGTTTTATTTCATTCTAGATGTTTTCTTTATAAATGGCATTGGAAATAAATAATGTCCTAATGCACGAGCAGACTATAACTAACATAAAATATAATGGAAATATTATCGTTATTTGTAGTAACATTTTACATAAAAAACTGCAATATGTCACACCAAACGGTTACTTTCAAGAGACGCGGAAATTTGCACTAAATGTTAAAGGAAGCGAAGATGTTGTTAAGATTGTAAATTTTTTATCAAAAATATGATGTAGTATAGCCATTATAATATTACGTTTCTTGAAATATTTCATTTAAATCAATTCTTAAAGAATATGTTGTTTCTAACAAAATTGAATTTCGTGTTATGTCCAAATTTTATGTTTTTATTAATTTGCCTTTGTTATTAATGAGGAAACTAAACAAAGCATAATGCATTTCATGAAATTTATATTACACGATTATTATTTTATATGTTGCACTAAAGTGAAAAATTATTCGATCTTATCAGACAATCCCATATTTTTTAGTGGTTTAATAAGGAAATTAAACTCGAGTATTAGAATAAGCAACCACTACAAAAAATTAAAATAGTTTTATGAATGATCGTAAAAATCATTTTACAATTATCTTTTTATATAATAAACCGTGTACTTATTTAAACTAATTTAAAATAAGAATAAAAAATATAGTGCACGTATAACGATAAAACATTTATTATTGTATACTACGCCAACTTTTAAATCATTGAATAATTTTTTAGGAAAAGTTTAAGGAAATATTAATAGAATGAAATGCCGACACAGATTTATTATTATTAATATATAAAGTGGTGCATGAAAAAAAATTTTTACGATGTTTATATGACATTTAATTTAAAGAGAGCAATGAGCACGTAATACAACACTTATCAAAATGATTTTCAAATATTTGCTGAAGTATCCTATATAATTATATTCTTCTATTTCTACATATATTATGTGTTATTATATTGAACTGTTTATCCAAAACTAGAACGTAACATCAAATATAAATTTTAATAAGATTTTTTAAAGACTCTAGTTATAAAAATAAAATGACCAACAGCCAATTGATATTGGGTATTAAATAGTTCCACTTTTCTTATCGTTGATGACAGAGATTACAAATTCTAGCGATTACTTTTTATAATTGCTGCGACTAATATAAACTTTATTTTATATTTATATAACTTTTTAAAACAACTATATTACATAACTTATCAATAATGCTTAAAATCTAGTCTGACATCATATTTTTATGATTTGTTCATTATAATCGCAACAGCTAATAATTGCATGTTAGCTATGTATACTATAATCTGCGTTTGCGGATTTTTCTTAGCCAATATTTTCCTATTTTTCACATGAATCAGATTTACTTAATAATGTCGCAACTCCTTACCATTCCTCTAAAATCAAATTATTATGCAAGATGTAATTATGATATTAAATAAGTGCGTCTGTTGCGGTAGCTATTTGTCAAAACTAACTTTATATCTTATCTTTAGTCTTATACTTTCCTTTGTTTTATATTTTGCATTTATTTTACAATACCATCTTAATTTCCATGAACACCAAAATATTTACCACAGACGATAATATTGTACGTACATAAAACAACTTTGTTATTCAAAACAATCGTGCCTTATAATTCATTTGAAGATGACCGAAATGCATTACATTAATCATTTCAAAGTTTACAACCAAAAACCCAACTAATCTTGAAATTTCGTTGCAATTATTTTAGCCGATCCTTTAAGTACGTTAGTCTATTGTTGGGATTCGGAGGTGGAGTTTTGTTCTGCACTACTTTTCTACACATGCTACCGGAAGTCGAAGAAGGTGTTGAGCATCTTACGAGCGAAGGAATCCTTCCGGATCTCAATTTTTCATTAGCTAAGATCTTTTGCTGCGCTGGGTAAGTTCACAATAATAATAACTTTTATTATTGATTCGTCTTTTTTATTGATGTTAATACTAATCGTCATTCGCCATTCACAGAAATGACTTGTAATAAAACGAAGAAAGTAAGAGCGATTACAAAATAATCGTTGGACTTGAGAAAGAACGGCAAATTATTACACAATTATGATTTTCGTGAATAAAAAGAAACTTTCTAAATCAAATTAGAGTAATAATAATTTCATTATTTCATTTAAAATGTGTATTATAGTTTTAATTTATTGTTTGTTTCCCAAGTGCTTTTTGTAGGCGTTGCTATTGACAGTTTTTGTGACGAATAAAATCCTTTTGTTTCAGATTTTTTATAATGTATCTAATCGAGGAAATAGTTCACACTCATTTAAGGCACAGACATCCTACGAAAGCATCTATGGATACGACTTCAAAAACTAGTAGTAATGTTAATATATACACAAATGAGTCGATTGAAAGTTATGGAAGTGTGGCTACACCAAAATGGAAAAATCACGAGAAAGAGTAAGTAGATTGTGAATTCAGCGAATGGAGAAACTGTAATCTGATGATCATTTTAATATCAATCGAAATTTCCTATTTTTATATAGAATTTGTTGAAACTCGTACGAACAATACTTTAATGATAATTTATTTTTTTATTCAGTGAGTAATCGATTTATCTATCTTAACGATATGAATATCTTTTTAAAAGTATAGTGAATGATAAAATCAACAAATTGCAATTTATCGGTTGTATGTTAAATACACATCGATGCTCAATGTAAATATACATTTTCACTAAATTTTAAAATTGTTTCGATTTTCTTTTGCGCAGATGTGATATTGGCCATACGCATCTTGACATCATCGACGATTGTGATAGTTTTCATGCAAGTGCAATCAGAGGTCTGTTAATTGTTCTTGGCCTTTCGGTGCACGAATTATTTGAAGGTCTCGCCATTGGCCTCGAAAGCTCCGCCGGATATGTGTGGTAAATTTTTTTTTATTATCTTATCGACAAGAATACTTCACACTGCGTATCTTAATAAGCATTTACTTATAATCTCTATGATATAAGCGGATATGTAGTTTTTGTAAATTACGTGTAAGCACATGTAGCCGTGCTACACCTGTCTTACGTATCACTTGAGATTTTCCGGTCATTTACACGCGTTAACGAATAAATTATGTTCGACAAAGAACGAATCAAGTTTGTTTTCTTCAAAATTTAAATAATTTCTTTTAATTATAAATTATTTAATTCTTTTGTAAAGGATTTTTATACGATTTTTTCAAACATAATATTTGAAGTCTTTCGGTGTTGTATTTTTAAAATTTCTGCCCTTTCATTTTTTAATCTGTCGACTGAGTTTCTTACCCTATTTTCAATATGAAAATATCTTCTAGAGATATTACAATTTAGTTCTAATAATTATTATGCCTTTTTACCAAAATTAGAATATTATTTAAATTTATGACAACCTGTTGTAGACATACAATATAGTCATGCTTGTAAATATAACTATAATTACTATATTAAGAGTTTTCAAAATATAACTTTTCATCGGTATAACCATTAATTATTACCTATATTTACCTTAAATTTCCAAATTATAAAAATATAATTTTTTTTATAACTAGATGTATCCATTAGTCGATTTTCCATTGAACAATAATGTAATTTAAAAAAATTAAACTAATTATACAATAATCGTCGACTTGATAAATGTTTTAAACATAAAATGATATTATTACATATAATATCATCGATATTATTATTTTGTTTTACTGATAAGCAAATGTATCTATTTTTACATTTGTCGTGAATTTTTGATTGAAATAAACTTTATAAATCTCTTGCTAAAATTGCTCTTATTTTTCAGGTACATGTTTGGTGCGGTAGCGGCCCACAAATTTATTATCGCATTCTGTATCGGCGTTGAACTTACGAACTCGCGTACTAAGGCCTTTTTGAGCTACATTTACGTCTGTATGTTCGCCATCGTCTCACCACTGGGTATCGGTATCGGAATGCTCCTTGTGGGTGGAGATAGCGCAGCTGCCAGTGGCCCTGCTGCGGTCGCATTGCAGGTGAGTTTTTTAAACCCCTGATAAAACGCTCTCGGGATTATATGGAGTTGCTGAGTTCAATTTTGTTACAAAAATTTAGCTCATATAATTCAAAGGCGGGGCTTTTTTTAGAGCGTGACGGGTATTATTTACTTTAATAGGAAAATCGCCTGTTTTAATCGACAAGAAAATCCAAGATATATTTATTAAAATTTATGTAATAGCCACGATAAAATTTATATATTTCTGCATAAAATGCAGTGAACTAGGATACTAAATTATTAAATTATACGTGGAGATATTAATATATATATACATATATATGTATATATATATATAATGTCTATCCAGCATAACTTTCTTAACTTTCCACTTGGTTAGGAAAATGAATTTCTTTTTAATCATCCTTTCCTTTTCAATCTACAGTGTGAATATGTATTTCATTATAATTTTATCTTAAATGCCAAATATCGTTTACAAGATAATTATCGATAAGACATTTCTCCTTCTGCTTGCATTTTTGTATTCTATAGCTTAATTCGAACTATTTTTCTTATGGTACATTATTGTATTAAAAAATCAATTTATTTTAGGGTCTAGCATCAGGAACTCTTCTATATGTGGTATTCTTCGAAATTTTACATAAACACCGAAGTGGACTATTTCAGTATATTGCAATAATACTTGGTTTTATTACCATGTTTGGACTTCAAATCTTGAGTGAGTACAATAAATATTTACTAATTCAAAGTTATTGATATGAAATTCTGAATTTATATGTTATCTTAAAAAATTTATCAACGTACTCTTCCACGTAAAATGACTAAAAGTCGTTTTACTAATACGACATTAAAAATATTTACAATCCAAAATTAAACATAATTTAGATAATACTTTTATCACAAATGCGGACGAGTGTCCAAGTTTGCTACTGAAAAAATTAATTAAATAGACTGGACAGTGATGTAGTTTGTAAAATTTACAAACGATAAATGTTAAATAATGTCTAATAACTATAAATTTTAATATGGAATGGAAAATTTCAATCTATTACGTCATATAAAAATGACAATTGAACAATTTCATAATTGCTATTAACCATCAATGTATACAATTAATTTACGTGCTAATCAAGATTAATAAAATTTATTATATTTCTTTAAAAGAAGTTTTGATGTATTTATTGTTCAAGTTAAACAATAAAAACATTTGTACTAAAATAATCCACAAGGTATTAACCTACTTATACGTATATAATTAAATAATAATTAAAGATAAACGATGAGAAAATTCATGCATTGTATGCAAAATTCTCATGTTTTCTTTATCGCGAAGAACATTTTAAGAGAATATTTTAAATGTAATACCTCGTTCTAGTACGTTGAGGTTTATCAGGTGCATAAAAGAGTGACCATAAGACAATACCTGCAATACCTCGGATGTTGTATACAGCATTTTAACACTTATAAAATAATAAAAAAGTTATTCATCAAAAAATTTTTAAAAAGTGCTATAAACGTAAACCGAATCTTTCAAATGAAAAAATATAAAAGTATAAAATATATTTTTTCAGTAGTAATTGATATAACTAGTCAGACTTTAATATAATTTAATTTTTGTTTTGACTATTTTTTTAAAAAACGTTTTCGATAAGATAGTTCAACATGAATTTCTCGCTTGCGGATCGAAACGGAAGTTTTTATCGAGATCACTGAGGATACTTAAAAAATCTATTGAAGATGTAAAAAGTCATTATATGCTTCTGTAAAATATTAAATGGCATAGACGATTTAAATAAATTTTATAATTGATTTTAATGATAATTATTAAATTAGCATTAAGATTCTTTTAATCACAATGCAATATAATCCAAAGCTAATATATGTCTGATATTCTACCACATCTCGATACACCTAGATGAGAATGTATAAATTCAAATAAATCAACCGATAAGCAAAAAAGTATCGCGATATCAAAAATATTCTTCGATTATCCAACACACTTAGATAATTAAAGAGTATTCTCCAAAGACAGGAGATGAATCTCTTTGTCATCACTCAAATAATCCACACGACTACTAACTTGTAAATGAAGCTTGATCCAATCCTACGATCTTGGAACAACATTTAAAAAAGTGACGTCAAAAATAATACTCATGTTGTGGTTGAAAGAAGCGACGCCATTGACATTGTTGCCGCTTCGACAGCCAAATCAACATGCCAATCGCATTTTTCTAACGTGCGCCCACACAAAAAAGCATAATGATATTTGTAATCCAGTAACCAGTGTTTCGGAAAATATTTAGTGCCAAACCGTGACGAACGCCTGTGATTCATAATCCTTGCATTCGCCGTACGAATCCCAGCGCGTATGTAGACGCTGCTCGTCTCTTTTTTCTTCGTGGAAACGAGAAGCACAGGTGAAAAACTCAGCGGAAAATGAACTTATCCACGCTATGTTGCAAAGAATTACGTGGATGCACGCATAATTCGTATTTGTTTTGTTTAACGAAGACCGCCGTATTGTCAAAGCACGATGCGTGTTACCTGCATGGATTAGTCATAGAATTGGTCACGAATCGCTCTGAATATCTTTTTTTTAGATTTATTATCATTCATAGGAATAACTTTTACTGTTTTTTAATTTTTAAATAAATTATAGCTCTTTTCAGCTCATTTTCATTTATCATTTATATGGCGACAATACGTGATAACCGTAACAGTATATTTATCTCAGTATGTAATTAAACTTAATGAAAATTATTTATTAATATAAAAATTGGTTCAAAACGGTAGTTAAAAAAAACGCAAGTTACAGCAAGTCAAGACTCGCTAATATATGTATACAATATCTTAGTAGTTACTACTGGTTAAATATCTAAAAAAATGTGACCTTTCTCCTAATTTCAACTTCGTTTAAATTTTTCTAACGTTTGAAATCAAAGAAAATACTTATAAAATTATTTTTTTCAATAAAATTATTAAACTAATCTTTTCTTATTATAAATTACAATAAAATACACTATCTATTAAGCTTGAATATGAAGCTGAACACTTAATAAAGGTGTAGTTCTGTTTAATAGCGTTTAATTTCCCTAATGATTTTGATCAAAAACGTTTTCATATGAAATCGCAATTAAAAAGATAATTGTCCTAACTTTACTTGAATTCTTTAACTACTTTAATTGACTAAATAACTTGATGCAGTACACATTAAAAAATTGAAAAATCATAATGTCCTGATATGTGAATAATTATTAAAAGCAAAAACATTATGGCTTACATGAACTTTATGATAGAATACTAAAATTCTTTCTTTACCTATTACAAAATTTTTTTAATTCCATAAAATGGTATTCTCTTTAACATTGATATATTGATGTTTTCTCAAGTTCTAATGTTACTTAATAATGTTTTTACTTCTAATATTTCACAAAGTATTACGTGAAATTAACTCAAGCATTCAAATTCTAGTATAAGCGTAACGTTACCAAGTGACCTTAAAAAGTGTAAAGTCATCTCTGAAAAACAAATTTTCAAGACGAATAATGTTTGTTTATTGAAGAAGTCACTGAATGAAGATTTTAATAATTTTAATAATATTACTATTTGAATTTCATTTTATGAATTCTAAATCGCAAATTTACATAAGACAATCCATTAAATTATTATAATCGAGATCTTAAATCATTGAATTTAATTACAGTACTACACAACATATAATGGCGAAATTTATATTTTATATGTTTATATTTCTCGATTATCAAAGAATTATTATAGTATAATAAATAAATATTTATTTAGTATTTATTTGCAGTACTTAATATTTATCTTACAAATTAATTATATCATTTTTTAATTTATGCATTTATATGACAAATAATTTTCGCTAGGCTTCTTCAATAATTGTGGTAATAAATAATGAATAAACATATAGAAATTTAATTAATGAAGACATTTAATTGAGTGACGTTTAAATGATTAAAAATTAAATTATACGATGAAAAAATTATGGATAACCAGTACGTAAAAGCATACACTTGGCTGCATACTTAAAGCGATCCAGCAACCGCACAATAAAATTATTCGATCAAAACTTTATTGGCAAAACCATTACGTTCTTGAAAGCAAAAGAATATCCATAGATAATCTCCCAAATTTTCATCTGTACATACATCTTTACACGTGTCTTGCAATTAAAGAAAAAAGTTACACGTAAACAAATCGTGCAAAAACTTTGCAAATGAGTACGAATTGCAATAGAAAATATGCAAGAAATATCATCAACACTAGAATTGCAGTTACATAGTCCATTACGTCTATTCATGTATTGCATAATAAGTTGAAAATTGATTCAGGACAAACTCAATGTCACGGTTATTATTATGTCAATGTTATGGTTATTACCAGTCTTGCTTTCATAATTTCTCAATATGTTGAAATTATAAAATGTATTGAAGTATCTTAGGATTCCATGGATACACGTGAACTAATTGTTGAAAAAGTATTTAAAACGATAATGATTATGAATTTTGTCTGTAACAGTTTGAGCCGTAAATACTGGGGACGATATTTCTTCAATTACTCATCTAAATTAAAAATGATATTTTATGAGCCGCTAAATATGTATACATTTATATTCGCTTCTTAGACGTTTTACAGTCAAAATACGATATGCGTATGTTTTAAGTTAATTAAAACACTGTTCCGTGTTAATGTTCCGAAATAACTTTTGATTTGATTTATTTTATATCTTTTACATGAATTTCAATTTCTTACTCAATAACTTAATATATTAAAAATAAAAATTTTACAAGTTTACATTATCATTAAAACTTAATAAAATTCAATAAGTGTTGAATAATAAAAAAAGCCTTTAAGTATGTAAATGCATATCTTTATTTTATTATGTAGAGTTTGAGTTTGAGTTCACCAACCTACGTATAGAATGCAACGATAAAAAAACTGCCATAACATATGGCAATTTAGAAAGATAAGCTACTCGATGTTATAAAGCATAATTAGATTTAATAAATTTAAAATAAAAAAAATGTTTTTCAATAAAAACTTAATTAAAACTCTTCTTTATTAAAATAATATAAAATATTCTTAGCATAAAATTGTATTACATACTGTATCCACTAAAAGTATTATTTATTTGAGAAAACTTATTAACGTTTCCAATTAGTATCTATAAAAATTTTATAATTTATATTTCATTAAATATTTCTTCTTGTACCAGCTTATTTTAATGGAAAGTTTTATATTATTATATTAAAATTATTAATTAAAGTATAATATGAGAATAAAAAGAATCACTATTTTTGACTAGTTATTTCTAATTTTTAAATTCTTCGTAATGTATAAAAGAAACGATAAATTTAATTAGAAAATGACCGTTTCAAACTATACCAGATGTACTAATTTATATTATAATGATACAATGTAAATAAATATCGCTAGAAAAATTATTTATATTATTTTGGCAAATAATTTCTTATAAGAGAACGAAAGATAAATTTGAATTGATTTTTTGTTAAATAGAAATTAATCTTAACTAGATTTTATTAATACTTAACGAGACTACTTTCGTTTTCAATATTTTCAAAATATTTCGAATATTGTTGCAATATTATTTTACAGTTTATCATAAACGAATAGTGTTATATATTAATAGTTCTTAATGTTTAATCAATAGATATTTTTTTAAATTTAGTTGTATAAAATTTGTATTATTTTCTACTTTTTTTACACTTATATATCTAAATATTTTTATTAGTTACTCGTTATTATTATTATTATATTATTATTATTATTATTATTATTATTATTATTATTATTATTTTATCTTTTTATTAATCGTTATTAATCTCACGATTATCGTTAATTTAACGTTTTTGTTGTGAATAAATCAATGCTAATAATAAGCCTCTATATTTATAATAAAAGAAAAATATAAATATTTCGTTATGGCATATTTGGAGACTAGTTGTTTCTACACAAAATGAGCAATTACCTTCAATCAGAATCGTCAAGTAATATAATTTAGCAATATCTTATAAGCTATATCCTAAATCCAAATTGTCGAATTTTTACGATGAGTCTTCATAATTAATCATAAGCGTACAACTTATAGTCCATAAAGATGTGCAAGCCTTGCATTTCTCATAAAAAAATTCTGCTCATTAATTAGTTTGAAAAACTTTTACACGCACGAAATCGACGATAGACTCTAATATTAACGACTTGAGTCGATAATAATCGTTAATAATCTTAGTTGAAGTTTAAAGTGCAATAACACATATCGCTGAAAAAATATAAAACGCCCAACTCATCGCCCTCTAAGTTCACGTTGATGGAAGAATCGTAAATTTAGTGCCACGCGCTGACAAAAATAAAAAAAGAA
Source organism: Platyscapa corneri (assembly GCA_018907185.1). Taxonomy (NCBI): domain Eukaryota; kingdom Metazoa; phylum Arthropoda; class Insecta; order Hymenoptera; family Agaonidae; genus Platyscapa; species Platyscapa corneri. Next base: position 4,272,530 of record JACCHW010000011.1, on the reverse strand, counting down.
ACGGATGAAAAGCGAGAAAGAGAAAACGAGGGTCAACTCCGTTATCAGTATTTCTTTATCTAAGACATATACGAGCAAAGCTGGAGGCTCGTACGTGCAAGTATGCGCACATAAAAAAGCTGTAAAAAAGTTCAACGCACGCTCTCGCTTCCAAGACGGGTTTGCTTACGTTTACCGCCGCTGTCGAGAGCTGATCTTTTCACGACGGTGGATATATCGGGGTAGAAAGGCGCAAGGATTGACCCAATAACACAGATAGGTGTTCACCTGTGGAGCAAGTCGGATACAAGAGAAATTACACTGCGCGTGACTGTCGCTTATCTTTTTTCTTCCCCACTGAGGAGTCGGGCGCACGCGGTGGCATTCAGAAATTTTCGCCACCGGTTTTCCCCTTTTTGCCGCCGACGCCGCCTTTTGAAATCGCGGATGCGACTCGGCGCTCATTCTCGGAATATTTCATTAACATTATTGCTTTAGAGGCGCGAGATCGCCCAGCCGGAGAGCAACATTAGCTCGAAGGATTTTGACACGCGCGAGTTGCGAGGTCTATTGTTTTTTGCCACGAATCACTTGCTCGTTGAGAATCGAGTTTCTTGACGACTAATGCGATCTCGTTAATGCAATCTCAAGCTAAATTCGCAGTGCCCCACTAAAGCAATGACCCTTACGACTATTTCCTTTGATAGTTCATCATATCTAATCTTAACGAACTCTCCAAAAACTATTAACGAACGAAGCACTACGTGCGTGAATAAAATAATCACGTTCTTACCAATAGAACGTGGAAAGTTTGACGAGTTTTTATTTTGTACTGACTTTCACAGCTATTATGACAGATTTCCCATTCTGTTTAATTTTATAATTTTAACTAAGCCAAGTTTTTCCAAAAATGACATATTTACAATGTCCAATGAAAGTTTATGTAAATTCATTTACACGTACATCGCGAGCAGCAAATGTTAATAATTAATTTGAGAAAATCGCTTTCCACGTTTACTGCAATAAGTTTCTAATATATCTTACCGCCTTAATAACTTAGAAACAATATTTCAGTTTAAGCGCGCCATTAATTTAATAACGATAATCTATTGGAACTGGTTTAAACCGAATAATTTCAATATTAAAAAATTTTAGTAATGAAAAAAATAACCTTTGAATGTTTCGATAATAATTACATAATAGTTACAACACACAGTGCTTAATTTGGAATATATGTGCTAAGCTCTCTTTTCTATTAATTAGTACTATTACTGTAAGTTGATATCGTATTTATAATGTTATACACATATACCTATTGCGATAAAATTTAATTATATAGTAATAGAAATAATTTTTTTGATATTTGCAATATAATAGTGAAGCTTATGTACTTAAAATAAATACAAATCTGTACATTGATTTACAGTATAAAAAATGTGTAAATGTAACTCATGAAAGAGCACAGAAATTAATTGAGTAGGATATTCCATGATACTATTTGTGATATTAAACTGTAATATATGTTTGCATGCATGATAAAAATAATGAATTGCATATGATACACATAAACTAGTGCAGTTTATATTTAAGTAAAAAAATATAAACACATTGATAAATAAAATTAAAAAACGCCTAATATTTATTGATCTTGATGAATAATAATAAATAATAGCTTGCATGTTCAGCGCGGATGATATTTTAGCTTTTAAAGATGTACATTAATTTTACGCGATTCATCTATTTCCTTTGTTATAAGAAAAAACAATCGTAAAAATAGATATCTGAAAAGTACCTCAATTAACAATCGTGTTTCCGTTATGCATTTAACTGTAAACATACGCTGCTAATACTTTATAATATCGATCGATCGTAATTCATCACAAAAATAAAATTACGAATAACTATTTAAAGCGGTAAAACTGCATAAAGAGTTCACGAGTAGCTTTGTATTATTGTCAGGGTACATTTTTCTAAACTATTTTGTAAAAATTACTACTACTGCATTAAATTCAATTTTATTTGTATTCGTGAATTAAGTTCGTGGATTGTCACTGGTGGTCGTCTTTTCAAACGATATATTTAATCATTTGATTAAATTATTTTTAACTTAACAAAAGGGGAAAATATTAGCACTGCTATTTTTATTTTTCAATATGTATACATACAATACATGAATTATCTTAAAATCCATTTATTTTTGTTTTTTAATTCAAATGTATTGATTTATTATCTCATTTATGTGTTGATTGTAACATATAATAATTTGTTAAATTTATAACATATGAAAATTAAGATTTTCTTTAAACTTATTTTCATAGTAATCAACAGTATTTTAAGTCGCATATTAGGTTTTTTTAATTTTATCATCAAATGATATGGTAAATAAAAATTAAATATCATGAATGAAAAATCATTTAATGAGTTTACATATTTAGCATAAAACGCAATAATGAAACCAACTTCAATGAAGATGAATTAAAATATTTACTCGAAGTAATGGCGATGCTTAAATTTAAACAAATAAACACAATCGTTACTAATGTTTGTACGAGTCGAAAAACTGCTTTTATCACTGGTGGTCGCCTTTTTCCAGTGAGTTAAGCTTAGGCTAGTCAAACAGGACTAATTCGTAACACGTTGTGGTGCCAATAGCCTCTCCAGATTATACAGTCAGTACTGCTTACACTGATTTCTCAGGCGAAACCTCCCATAAATTAATCTATGCGTCGTCAATAGAAACACCGAGAAGCGTCTAAGTGAGCGTACGGAAAGGCAATAAGGAGCTCCTGCGTCTACAAGACCGGCCGCCCAATACATATGCAACGGACGTCGCGCTCTCGCGGTAGATGAGCGCCATATGAATCACGAACTTTGAACATACACTAGCATATCGGAGCGCTCTACTTTCGCTTGTGCCTTCAACTTCTCAGATACAAAAGAGAAAAATAAAAATCTACGTCGTCTCAATTGAATCGGTGTATGCGCGCCTCGTCCATTCGTCGCTCGCGCGATGAATTGACGAGAGCAAGGGGTCCCAGATTTTTTTAATTTTCCCACCAACTGAGCATTTGCTTTACAAAAATATACGAGCTTTTCTACGTCGCTAGCACATTAAGCTCTCCTACCGCTTGCCGTCCAAAAGCTCATTTCTCGCGAGTAAGTTACGATAAGCTTTCCGCGTTGTAAACACGTTCACATAAAACTTATCAAGCTATGTAAATCAAACATTAGGATGGAAAATTTCAACTTAATCTTCAGTCAAATGTAAATATATTTTAATGGATGGCTAAAGTTGGCTGTTTTCACATTTTATGTGCAAACGCTAGAAATATCTACGCAAAGGAAGATAATCTTAATTGTAAGCATTGTTCTCGAGAAAGCTAAGACGTAAGTTTACAGAGTCCCAACTGTACAAATTTAGTTAAAAATTAAAAAAGAACTTTCTCGAATATTCGATGTGCGTATGCGCGTGAGTGTGTAGAGCTACCAATGGCTCGGTGCCAAAGTCGCCGAGCTATTGTGATAAATGCAACGAAGAAGAAAGAGAAACGCCATCGCATTCAAACCACTGTGTATCGAAGGAAACGAATCTCTGTGGCGACTCCAATCTCGTCTCTTTAATTCTCACTTTGGATTTATTCGTGATATGACTCGAATGACACAAAGTCTCATTTGAAATCGGAGACCCTGAAAGCCTCGATCTTCCGATCGAGATAGAAAAAAGGCGTAGCGAAGTTGAAAAAGGAGTTTTTCACACGTGCGCTCTAATCGGGAATAGCGAGGCGGAGGAAAAGAAACATTCGAACGTAAGAAGCAAAAATGCGAAGCGAGCACAAGTTTCGCGGTACAGATGCGCCTGATCTACCTCGGTTCCGATTAGCCGTAATACGTTAAATAGAATGTACGAATTACGCGGTCAGTCGCCGATGCGCATAACCGAGATAAAATGCATTAAATTGTTTTGGACGCAACGAGAGAGGGAATAAGGCGGCGCGAACGTGGCGCAATACCGAGATAAAGGTGCCTAAGTGTCGCCCCAAATGTCCACGTGACTGATGGACGTACACGCGACTCCGGTACGGAAACTCGCTCTGCCCAACAGAAGTGCAGTACTCGAGGAAGGAGAACTTCATTTTTCAGCGCTCGGGTCTGATGGGAAAAGGAAAAGAATCATTGGGTAAAACTAATTGCGTTCTAAGTATAACAAGCTTTTCATCTTAGTGTGGTGGAACGTTCAAGCTATTTTTTAATAACTTCTGCTACTCGCTAATAAGGAACTTGCTTTAATTAAAGAATATGCAATTAAGCTTTAATTTCCATTAACTTTAATTTCCTTTCGTTATCCTTTGATTATTGTGTTGATGGCTTTTTTTAAAAAATTTTTATTCTTCTAAAATGAACAAATTAGGGCACATATCTCTAGAACATTTTGTTTAGATTGAATCCCAATCTAAAATTATAAGTTAAGGGTAGAATATTTAAAATTTTTTAAGTGGCTTCATAAAAAATAAAAAATAAAAATAAAATACGATTTTCCAATATTCAAAACTTAATTAAAGACTTCTGCTTATAATCATAAATAGATAATTATTTAATGAAATATTAACAAAGTCATGAAGTTGGCAAATAATTATTATTCCAACGGTTTTATCATTGAAAATACAATTCGAGAAACATTTGTCGTTAGTTAAACTGCTATGCTGCAATACTTACCGTGACGTGCATTCTACTAGATAAGTTTTTATTCTTTTGCTTTTATGCATTAAATTATTATTTAAAATAAGCAAATGTATCAATAATTACGCCTGAATATCTTTCTACGTCGTTTTCAGTCATAGAGTAAACAACTTTGTAATTATTTTTTATTCTCTAAAAATTATCAATGATTTACTTATGGTAAACAATTATAAATGGAATTAGCTCGAGCCAAAGGTTACCTTTTATACATCGGCAAATTTCATATATTCTATGAAACGATGAAACTCAACAGTGATTTACATAATTTGCTTTAAAGTTTGTTCATTCGGTTAAATCACCATAAGAATAGTGGTTTAGAAAAAGCAAGGCCTTATAATTTGCACAAACGCACTGTGTTGTTTTGAATTTCCTAAAACAATTTTCTTGAAAAGAAATGCTTTTTAAATGCAATTGTAGTCGTAGGGAGAAGAAAAAGTTTTAATAAAGAAATGACTAGATAACCATTTAACTTGAGAATAATAATATAGCATTTCAATTTCAATATTTTTTACCTTCGTGAAGATTCATTTCACTTGCTTGAAGTCAAGTACAAGACTTTATAAATAAATAGTCTGAAAAAGATAATAATAACGTAAGAGAGAAAGATAAAGAAAGAAAGAAGAAACAAGAAATACGTAGGAAAGTAGTAACGAAGCGAAAAAACCAGATAGAGACGAAACTATACTCGCATACATACTTTCGCACTAGTACGAAACCAGGGAAGAGTAAGAGGAGGCCGAGAGTGACGGAGAGAAAAGAGAAAAACGAGCGGCTCTTACTTCGTATACATCCGAGTATCCAGTTGACCGTGACTACACGAGGACAAGAGAAAAACAGGCAATCTCGATTTCCTCCCTCCCGCCCCCCGACCCCGTACCAGCACAACGCTTTTTTTTAACTCAATCTACCACAGTACGTGAACCATTTTTCAAAATATAACATCAGTAGTAACAGCAGCAGCAGCAAGAGCAGTAGCAGTTGCAGCACCACCACTGGGTCTCATTGATCGCCCGGTACTTCGTACCAAATTATACCTGTACTTACACACAGCCAGTCAGTCGATGGTACGCCTATATCCACGTAACCCAGAAAAAGAGAGATAGCGAGCGCGTCTCATGCACGTGACTCGTCAGTAGTAAAAGCCTGCCCGGTCGGTTTTTGGAAGAGCGATCGTAAACGCGCGCATACATCGGCAATTTACACGCGATCGCTCGCCGAGGGGAACACGAAACAGCTACACGTACATATACCACTGTACTCCTCCGCCACCTCCTCTTCCTCGTCGTCGTCGTACTCCTCCTCCTCCCCCTCCACTTCCTTCTCCTCCGCCACTACCTTATTATCCTTCTCTCTCTTGCGAAGAGGCATTCGCGCGTGCATTTCCATTCCGACACGCGCGCCCGCCGGAGAGAGAGAAAGAGAGTGTCGCACCAAAGCATCAACTCCGTACAAGATAGCCGAAATTTCGTTACGCGCGCTTTCTTTCTGAACTTCCGGTGCTCTTTCGCCCTACGCACGATTTTCTGTGCTTTCCCGTGACGGACTTCTAACAATTGCGACGTACGTTTGCGACCCAGTGCTTCCTTTACAGTGTTGGTGCGTGTTATTAGAAATTAAGGTATACCGATTGTTTTTTATTATCTTATTTCTCTTTTTTTTATGTGGTTGAGATTTCAAAGGCCTGCTTAGAGAATATTGCATTTAAAATCGGCGCTGCGATGATTGCTGCGATAAAACGTAGTGTAAATCATGAAAGACAGTGTCAGTAATTTATCAGAATTTCCGGTTAAGCCAGCGAAACAAGAACAATTTTATAATAAAAATGATAAAGCTAGATTGAAAAATATTGTGAGTATAGTTTATTGGCACTAATATTGCCATTTCCTTTTTGCTAGTTTCAAATTTATTATTTTCTACGTGTGGCGATTGAGGCTCGTATAAGAAATTATTAAAAATCGAACAGACATCGCTTGTTTGAAATTTACTGCTTTTTCTGTCTACTTTGTTTCGTACGTATTTTAAATAGTCGGTGGAACTTTTGTTGAGTGTAACGCGATAAAAGAACACAAAATGAAAGGGAATTAAAGATGAATGCGAACTGTACCGGTTTCATCGTCTCTGCAAACATAATAGTTACGTTTTTTGCAACTCCATTCGCGTATCGTTATCCATGGATATCGGTGTTACTCATTATGACTGATCAATGTGAAAGTTAGAAGACGATAAACGTTTATAAATTAGTATGCGCGGAAAAAAGGAAGCTTTGTTGAAGCCTTTGCTCAATTGATTCCTTAATTGGTACAGAAATATTATTAAATTATATATTAGTAGTTAGCTTCTAGTGAGTTATATTTTTTTTGTTAAGAAACAAAATCGTTTTTTCATTAGAAAAGTTATGTTTCTAATTTAAATTTACTTTCCTTGAACTAAATACATGTTTAATAAATATACGTTTTTATAGATTTATTTTGAATGAAAAAAACTGATTGAATTTTTTTTTAATATTAATGATTTAACTGTAATATACTATAATATCAATATTAGTTTCTAAATTCTTTAAAATATAATCGTATTAATTAACAATTTAAAAAACGAATAAATATAAATGTTTATTTTAGTAAATATATTTATACTTGTATTTATAGTAGAAGTCGTATGAGATGAAAAATTAACTGTTTTTGTTTTTTTCTCATAATAAACAACATAATTATAATTGTTGAAAAATTGATTAATATTTTTTTATAGATAAATAGAGTTAATAATTATTTTATGAAATCAACGCTTTAAAATTTTTCATATTTCCCCAATTTTGAGGCAACATTTTTTTCTACAAGAAAACTGTGTATGTAAATAATGTAATAAATTTCTATAATATATTTTTCATCATTATAAACATTTTTTTAATTTAACGATAAGATAATACTCTACAATATAAATTGAATAAAATTTATTGACACCATCACTAACATTGACGAAAAATAAATATATTGCTTTGATAATCGAAACTTATAGATAACATTATTTAAACTGAGTATAGTTAAAAGTAATTAATAATAGCTAAGTAACTCTGGTCTTTTGAATGCTTAATAATTTCATTGATAAATAAAATTAAAATTTGTATTCATTGAAAAGTAATAGGTGTTATCGTGTTTTTTATTTTTGTAAAAATTTTTTTCACTATAATTTTCTTGCTATATTTATAAATGTTAAATATTATCTATAATAATATGTATAATTATGCATAATTATAATTTATAGATATTTATTTGAAATATTTTTTTAAACAATACTTCATCAATAAACTTGCCGTAAAGTTTTTCATTGTGATAATAGATTTTTTAAATTACATTTTTACTCATAATTAAATTTAATTTCATAAATATATATATAGTAATTTTTCCCTTTTCCGTATCACATTTTAAAAATATTTAAACGTATTCATATAAAACGGAATAATTTTTAATTAATATTTGAATGCAATATGTGATTACTATATATTAAAAAAGTTTTTTATTTTACGTACAATATAAAAAAACTTTTAAAAATCAAAATAGAAAATAATGACTTGGAAATTTAAGTTTCAATAAAATTAAATTATTTCACGGTATATAAAATCAAAATCTTCTTATCATCTAAGAAAAAGATTAATCTATAATTAATTTATCAAAACGTAATTGTAAAATAAAGATACATTAATGTAAATATATACAACACTGGAAATAGATAAAACAAAAGGTCTGCCGTAACATTAACAGATTTTGTCATAAACATCATTTAACGTACGGTATTTTGCACTATATACAGTAAAATAACATACAATTAAAAAGTCAACATGTGGAAATTCTTTATAAATAAATATATGTTGTACTAAGTATACGTTACAATAAATCATATTTAATAAATAGTAAAGTTTTTAAGTACACAATTTCAAATTTCACGAAAGAAATTGGTGAAATGTTAACTCGATAGACATCCTTGCAGTGCGTCTGTAATCGTATTTGTAGATAGAAAAAAAAAGAATGGAATTCGACACACATGATACAGGTATAATCATAATTCGTGCAATTATACTTAGAATGCAAACGAACAGTGCATATCATTATGACAACACTTAGTTCATTCTCGGTAAAGTTTATACATTTAAAGATCTAAAACTTCATATTTTAAACAAAAAAGATAAATATAGATGCGTCAAACTAAAAACTGTAATTTAGTACTAAATAACAATTTTTATTAATTGCATTGCTAATATAAAAAGATATATATCCAATAAATTTATTTCACACATGGTATGGTGATTCACTTTGTGAAAAGAATTTCAACAGATATAGTTCCATTCATTTTATAAAACGTCAATTTTGTAATTAAAATATTTTAATAAATTATTTTCCTTCGTCTCGAAGAAGAAGTTCACTGCTTTAATTTGTAATTGACACGGATTGTTTTTAATTGACATATTTTAAAAAAAACCATTTGTTTATTAAAAATAGTACACACTTCAAAAATATTATTAAAAAATAACTAATTCATAAATAATGTTGTAATTAGAACCAATAAAAAAATTCCTATTAATTTATTACGAATATAAATATCTGCAACTATTCATCCATGATTAGTGGTAGATATTATAATGAAAAGTAAAAATTGATTCAGTATTTAAGAGATACTTTTAATAGATGTATTATACGCGTTTATGTAACTTCTATTTCGGCCGAATCTTTACAAAATTTCTGTGTTATCAAAACATCGAAACTTGTTTGTAAAGTTTATTAAAAAAATTAAATGTTTATATTTTTAAAGCTATTGAGTAAATATTTCTTTTTTAACGAATATAACTATATTTAAAAATAACGTATTTTAATGGTAAATAAATATCAAGATAAACGGCAAGTTCTTATTATTTACTCTTAATATATAGGATCTATTTTATTTATGACTACAACTGAACTGAATTTTTTTTATGAAATCTAAAACTTTCTTGAAATTAAACATCAATATTAAATACACTTCTTTTAGATGCTTTAAACATTATTTTTTAAATTCTCAAGTTTTTAGCGTCATTTAAAAGTTTCTAATATTTAAACTGCGCAGTTTAACTTGATAAAATTTATGCATTATTCATATTATTTGACAAATAAAAAAGGATTAGTTATGTGAATTCTATTTATAAAAGTTTATTTTAATTTTTTCAATATTAATATTCCAAATCGTTCGTTTATACCTTATAAAAAGAATTTACTACAAGCAAGGACATTCAAAAAATTATAACTATAAAAATAATATTTTAATAAAATATAGAATATTTGAAATTGTTTTAAAATAGTTTAAATAATATTTGCAGATTGAATAAAAATTGTAAAGCCTCAAACAATAAACTATTAAAATAAATATTTAAGATTTTAATTGCATTTTCACTGGGTTTTACATGAAAGCATAATTTTTGTTAATATAAATAAATATCAAATAAGTTTAAAGAATAAGAATATTTATTAAAATTTTGATAAAAAAGTCGTAGCTTTCAATTATTTATATTCAATTTAGATATTTTTTGGCGTCCAAATTAAATTTTAATAATTATTTGAGATTATATATTTCACAATAAATATCATACATATATATTCACATACAGAAATTCTCTGTATTCATTTATAACAGAAAATTATATATATAATGTATTAAATATTTAATATTAAATTTTCGTACATAGTTCTAAAATATTATACACAGTTATTGTCATAGAAATGGAAATTATGTAAAATTTGCTTTGTAAAAATATAATTTTATAATACTCTTTAATTATACATTATTATCTCGTGAAAGTGCATACTCATCTTATAATTTTATTTTAAATATTATTAATGATAATTAAAATATATATATATACTTAATACATTAAAATCATAATTTATTGTAGATTTAAAGAAAATATATGAATTATAAAACATAATAATATTCATTTAGCGTAAACTTTAATTGTTGAAGAAACAACACTTACCAAAAATAATATTACATTATTCATATTTGCTAATACAGTAATCCTATTTGACCAGATTACAACTAATGGTCTCAAAGTATCTTAATAGATTTAAATAAGCGTTCAATTGAATATTAAATTTAAAATTAGATTCGAAAAAAAGAATTTCATAAACTAAATTCGAAGATTTATGTATTTATGTATTTTTTATTATGATTAACTTTAATCTTTTATTTATTTATGATTAACTAATTTTAAATTATACTTAAAATATAAAAACTTTTTGCTACACATAGCACTGCTTTCAAAAATTAATGAGATTAACATAACTCATTAAGACTATTTTTAATTTGTTTCCTTTCAATAATCTTTCTAATACAATATAAATATTTTCTTAACTTTCTTTGCAAAGATTTAAAAAACTCAGCAATAATATTATTAACTAAAATCATTTAAAATTTATCCACGAAATAAATTTTAATTTAAAAACAATTAAACTTAAGTGGGTAATCTTAAAAAGAAAAGGTTAAACTTTTAGTTAAATTTGATGTAATTAAATTATTTTTATCAATGCGAAGTAAATTTAAACGCAATCCAATAAATATGTTTAATTTAAGAAACGCGTGAATAGAATCACGCGTTAAAAATTTAAACGTAAATCATGTATTAATCATTAACATCATTATTAGTTGATGATAAGATATTGGATCATAATAGTCATATATAAATCTTTATCCATAGCTAATAAAAAATTTGAAATTCAGCATCGGTTCAGCAAAGTATTTGCTCATCATAGCACTGCACATTCCATACATAATCATCTCTGCATAAAATTTCTACAAAAGCATAATTCATTTCGCATCGCTTAACAAACAATAACTATGCTTTTTTACATCTATCCTTTTTATGATTCACATCCTCAGCGTTAGACTCTCAAAGATTATTATACGCGTTTGTTTTACGTCTCGTTCGTCCTGTGCCTCGTAAAGTCAAATATTTTTTCGACTCACACCTTTCACCCGTTGATCATAAGATTCACAGACTGAAACGAAACCACAGCATAAAAGAAAAATGCGTGAGGTCATTGTTTTGATTCTTGCTTATGTGTTACACATAAATAATATAATACAATACAAATGTTATTGTTAAAACATAATAATATTCAGTACATAGTATTAACACATTTAAATTATTCTCATTAAAATATCATAGTTTGATTTTTCAAGTATGTCCGACTTTCGATTATGAAATTCGAATGAATTTCAGATTATTTCATTGCAAAAATAACATTTCGCCCTTAAAATAAAATTACAACAAGCGATAGCTACAAAAATAATTTTACAATATTTATTATCTAATTTTGTATCAATTAAGAAAATAAACAAATATTGATTGATAATAAATGATATATACAATTGCACATAATATAATAATATCGATACACTAAAGAATCTCGAATTTTCTTCGAAACTTTCTATACTATTTAAGAATGTTTTGTAGAAATATATTTAAATAACCAGTCATATTCTCTCACTGCAATCATCTATTTTTTTTATTATTTATTCTTCTGAAATAAGAGTTGCATACTCTTCTAATCGGTCAATTATTGAAACAAAGACAATTACTATGAATGTACAGCTAATTTCTTGGTAATTGTGAGAAGTGTGGTAACCTTGCAATTTCAAGCCGTTATTGTTACCGAGATCAACGATTTTCATAGAAGATAATCTCTTTCTCTGAAAACTGTTTTAAAATGTAAAAGTTCAGGGGTACAATAAAATTTCATTTTCCAATAATGGATTACCGCTAGATGCGTAATTATAATTTTAGTATTAACGAAAACTCGTGAGATTTTCGATTCGGAAGTATTAGTTTTCATTGAAACGGTAAAATAACATACGAAAAAATTACACTGATTTTCAAATGAGACATGAGATTCCCTAAGGAACAGCATAATCTGTTAATTTTATAACGAGTCAATATTTTATATTACAATAAACAAGTAGCTAGTATATAAAAACACTAATGAATATGCGTACGTGCAAGGTGTACCACATTCACTAAATTGCGCTTTCAATTCGGTTTGAAAGGGAAAAAGACAATTTCTTCCCCGAGTAATCGCCAATACGTGTTGGCGTATAATTGATTTATTCAAATTTTTATTGCGTGTGAGTTTTTCTGAGCGTTCGCTAGCCTTGCATACTTTCTCGTCAACGCATCACCGACCTAATGAATAAGTTATAATGCGCGTTTCCATCTGTGACGTTCGCACCGTCGTTGATTACTCGTTAGCTAACTCGAATCAAGCCGTGGCCCTTTTGCTTTTCTTTATCATCACTCAACCGAAGTTCCACTGGGTGGGTAAAGGTGTACTGTAATTGATTTTAGTATAATACGATGAGAGCACATTATTATCAATAAGTGAGATACAAATTTTATAAAGTGAGTAATTCTGCACCAACGATAATTTCACTTTTTGTTGATTTGACGCGAAATAAACTTCGTTGTACTTCCTAGGATTTTTTAAACCTAAAGTAACTATATCGTTTTCTCGTGACATTGAATTCACTCTATTCCAGTGATGCCATATGTAAGGTAACAGTACCATAAATTTGTATCTCAAAGTGAAAATTTTATGTTTTATCATTTTTTATTAAGCTCATTCATTTTCAACGCATATTGCGCAGACATTGAGTTCCTTGAAGTCACGAAATATTCGTATTTTGTATTAAAGGGAATAAATTGAATAAGAAAACAAGAATAAGTCAGTCTACGTGCACAACGAAAATGACTCGTGGAGCGATTGAATGCAGAGTTTTAGTTGAGTTCTGGTACACGCCATCATCGAGTGCGACACACTAATAAGCCAGTAACTGTGCGATAAAGAAAACCACCCCGACTCAAAGCAAAGGAACCATAAAAGGTAGTGAAAAGGTAGTAACAGAGGAAGAAACAGAAGGACAAGGTGAACCAAAAAAAAAGTAAAGAATGGAGGTGCCAGTAGTAACGACGACGCCAACGTCCTCGGGCCCGAGCGCATCGACGATCCTCCTGCTATCGAAGGTTGGCTCGATGTTCGTGTTGGGCCTGGGTTCACTCATCCTAGGTATGTTGCCGCTCATAATCGGTCGCTGTCGCGTGAAGAAAAGTGAGAATCGACGAGCGATCACGAGTGTTTCAAGTGCCTCCACGACTCTGACCTCCGCTTCTACTCTCACCGTCAACTCGAACGCGGATTTCTCACAAGTAATTACCCCCCTTTACCCTATCGCACCGATTCTTCATCTCTCTCTCTCTCTCTCTCTTATATGGCTCATCGCGTTCTTTACTGATATTTTAACGCAGATGCGAAGTGCCCATTTGTCGAGTTGCGTCTTCCTGGTTATCTTTTATTCTCACTTGTTAACACATAGAAAGAAAAGAAAAACTAATTTTATTACAAATGCGACGTATGTCTTAATGTTTACTTTGGAAAATTCACGTGGTTCACTTCTTGGTGCATGCAACGTCGCGCGAACATAGCTATAAAAATATACTTCGTCGAGATCAAAGTCAATTTTAGCTTTTAAAGGCCAACCATTAAGAGGAAACTACGCTCGAGCAATAGCTCTTCAGGAAAAGCAAAGATACTGGGAGATACAAGCGTAGAAAATAATTTAGATTTACTTCGCGTTAGTACATGACAGTTCTGTTTGCTATGCTATGGTTTTAACGAAGACAATAATTCGCGTGTAACAAAGTAAAAGTATCTGCGTGCGATGTCAATTTCGCACCGCGATCACTCGTACTTTTCAAACTCTCTCTCTCTCTCTCTCTCTCTCTCTCTCTCTCTCTCTCATGAACACCAAGTACCTCGAGACGGTCAAGGCCGCTATCATTGCGAATGACGGGAAAACAGCGTAAATAGAAAGTGCAGTACACACGCGCGTGACTATGCAAGAGGTGAACCGGGACACTCGATTAGCTGGTACACATTATGCGGTTGCCCGCGTGCAAAAGTATCATGGCATCGATGGGAGCGATCAACGAGGTGGACGCAAACTCGCAGAGCGCAATGAGCCCCAACGAACCCCCAATTAAACCTCCTGACTCAGCCTCAGCAGGGCCTCCTGACATCGCTACTGCTGTGCTTCGGCGGTGGAGTCCTCCTGTTCACGACGTTTCTGCACCTTGCCCCCGAGGTCCGCGAGAGTGTGGAGCTACACCAGTCGAACGGCCAGTTGGCTACCCTCGGAAGTCTCAGCCTCGCCGAGCTCCTCTTCTGCGGCGGCTTTTTCTTCGTCTACCTCGTAGAGGAGGCAGTGCACGCAGCGCTGAGCGATAAGCCCGAGTCCTCGGAGACACTCCTGTACCGAACGGTTTCGGTGCGCCGGTGCAACAACGGCACTCCAGGTAGCGCGAGTACCGGCCGGCGGCCCTCTCAACCCCAAAGTGGCATCTTTCCGCTGTCTTCCTCGGTCTCCCCGAGAGAGCGTCCGCAACGCGAACTGGAACAAAAGCCCGAGCAACACAAGCACACGCTCTCGGCGACCCACGTCGACAGCTCAATGCGCAGCCTTCTGACGGTCCTCGCGCTTTCCTTTCACGCCATCTTCGAGGGGCTCGCGGTCGGTCTCGAGCCCGCATTCGGCTCGGTCGTTTATCTCGCAGCAGCGATAGCCACTCACAAGCTCGTCATTTCCTTTTGCGTGGGCATGGAGCTCTATGTGGCTGGCGCCTCCAAGCGGACGATTCTCGGCTACCTGAGCGTCTTTTCTATGGTCACGCCGCTGGGGATAGGCATCGGGCTCGCACTTGGACACCTCAGGAACGACAGCGAGACACTCGGGCCTACACCAACGATACTGCAGGGCATGGCCGCGGGTACGCTTCTCTACGTCGTCTTCTTCGAGGTGTTGGCCAGGGAACGAGCCAACGACAAGAGTGGTCTCCTGCAGCTTGCGGCCATCCTCGTGGGTTTTATGCTCATGCTTGGCCTGCAGATCGCCAGTAAGTTTCGCGATGGAATTTCGATAAATGTTTACCGTGGGCTTGACGCTGTCAAAGTCGGTTGTTCGATCATTGAGCGAAACTCAGGTGAGGGACGTAAAAATCCAGCTTCGTTTCTGATGCACTACGTCAGAAGCACTACGATGTAACCGGAGAATTTTCACGTGAATAGAAAGTTGTAGGAGGATTCGGTTTGATTTTACCAAACCGGGCTGGTTTTGGCGCATCGCAGCATTTAGAAAGAGATGGGGAAATTAGACGGTAAAGTATTGTAGTGCAAAGTGGAAATCTTTTGGAATTGCTTGCGATCGATATCTGACGCGATGAGTTCAACAATAAAGAAAGCAAACTTTTTACTCGGATTAACATGCCAGGGTCTTGTGTTTCATAAAATGTTAAATGACATTAAACTTGTTTAAGATTATATGACATATTTGGTATCTTCTATGTCAAAATAAAAACAAAAAATACACTTTCAAGATTAGTAATTATGTTCAGTGTACACATCTAAAACGTTGATTATGACGACTGTTCTGTGGTTTTTCAAACGTGTTTTTTAGAAAATACAACTGTCACTTGTGTTTTAAAATAAAAATAAAATATATTAAATATTTTTTGTTTTATAAACAAAGTTAAATTAATAAGTAGTTCAATTTTAAAGTTACAATAGAAACATTAATATAAATTATACTTTTTGCTGTAAATAATAATCGGAAAATTTTCATAATAAATATTGAAAAATATACTTTGTTATTAATAATGTCTCAAACATTAAAAGAGTAAATATAAAATTCTTGATTGTATTTACAACTTTTTATTAGTAAAATATAATAATATAGTGGAAAATTTTCATAGCAGATAAACACATTTTTCATTGTTAAATCTATTATTAATTTTATCAAATGAATCAATAACAAATAAGTAACTGATTTATGTACAACAAAAACTAACAACAAGGACAGTAGGAATGCTGTTCAATATGTATTTCTATGAAAATTTAGAGGTGATTTTTTGTTTGAAATAATAAATAATATGCCGTTTTATATGACTATAACGTGGTAATCAAAATATTAAAAATTATTTTAAAAATTATAGAAATATAGAAAGAACCATTGTTTTAAGATCTAAATATAAAAAAACTGAAAAGAAAGTAAATATTAAAACTCTAATTTTAATGATTCGATATAAATCGCGTCATGTACATAAGAAAATAAGTTCGCACTATTTTGAACTTATTTCTTTAATTAGCTAACGTAAGTTTTTTTTAATTAGTTTAACTGTTGTATTGAATAGTGCAATATATATTTTTAATTAAATATTTAAAAGCTTTTGGAAATATAACTGTTCTTACGACTCACTATTACAATTGTTACTGTATAATTCATATTCTATAAACTTATATAGTAAACATTCCAAGAACTACGCTGTTAAACAATAGATAATTCAAATGAAATATATTGTCATTAACATTGAAGAGGTCTTTGACTTTTTCTATTCTTTTCTTGACTAAACCACATATTAAACATTAATGATATTCACGAAGCATATTCGTAATTATGCAAATTTGACGACTTATGAATTACGTCATACGAATTTTAAATTTAACCAACAGGCTTATCTTCAAGACAGTGATGGATTACTTAAAACAAACCGAATAATTTTTCAAATACATGAATAATATTAATAAATAATAATTTAGTAAAATGTGTTTACGAAAAAATAATTATTTATACATCTTTATAACACATTTGAAATTATCTTTTATTTTATTAAATACTAAGCTGTTTTTATGTTTAGTATATGTTAAAGTAGGTTGGTTATTGAAATTTTCAAATTTAATAAAAATAATTATTGTCTGTATTGTTAAATAAATTTTTCAAAAACAATTTATGAATTTTTAATAAATGTAAGACGATTGGTCAGAATCGATTTGAATTTTTATGTAATAAGTCTCACAATATTTGTTTTACTTCAAGCTGCACATTCACATGATCATGGACATTCGCACGGGAATCACGCCCACGCTAAACACGAAGAAATTCACAATCACGAAGATGAGCATTTGCCGGGTGAAAAACAGAATTACCTTTTAGGTAAATTTAATTATAATCATTTTTTATAAACTAATAAATTTCTATTCAACTACGTTGCGTATAATTATCTGCGACATGAAAGAAAGTGTGATTAATATAAAAAATAATAGTTTTAATTTATCTTTCATGTATTTTTTAATTGTTTACTAATATTAAAAAGCATCACATAGCATCTTAATAGAAAATTCATGAAATAATTTATAATATTCGATATATTTTTTTAAATATAGTTAAAAAACTTTTTTTGAAATTTGCAAAACACTAAAATACTATATTGTATTAATAGTCATTGTATCTTTGTAGCTAATTTCTAATTTTTTACAATATAATTTTAATTAATTAACTAATTTTTCTAATTTTTAATAATTATAAGCAAGTTTAAATTTTTTAAGTAATATATTAACGTGGTATTAAATAAAAGTTCATAAATGAATAAAAAATGCTCTTATTGTTAGTTGTGTATGTAAAACGTCAAATAGTACTTGAAATCAAACTAATATTTACGAATTAAATTCTTTCAATGTCTGTTTAGGTACTGCTATTGAACGAGTAACGGAGAAGGTCGTCGATATTTTATCGACTACTCTGACGTAACCGCAGCACTCACACGAAGATGAGCGTCAAAATTCTCTGCTGTTTGCCACATAAAATCATCTTCGTTCACGCGGAAAACATTTATCAGAGTTACATTTTTTATCGATATATATATTTCCAAAATTCAAGAGACAAAAATAGCAAAAATGAACATCATACATGAACCTACTGTGCTCAACCATGTAGTGCTTATCGTATTATAAGCGTTAAATTTTTTTAATTTTAATTCATATGTAACATACATTATAGAGTAGTTGCAAATTCGTAGTTTTATATACTATTTTAATTTTTTTTAATGAGTGATAAAATGATAACTGATCATTACGTACGTCGTTTCGTAGTATGTGATAAATTCACATTGTTGTGCATTTAAGTGTAGAAATTTGTTGTAAGGCATTGAATTAAGACTTTTTCTTATTATGAGAAAATAGTGAGAGAATTTAGGGGTATTTCCTCGAAGAAGAAATAAAAGCGTATTTTCTCTTCATATACAGTACCTTGTAAGATATTTAAATAGGATATTAATTATTAATGAATTAACAC
Source organism: Platyscapa corneri (assembly GCA_018907185.1). Classification (NCBI taxonomy): domain Eukaryota; kingdom Metazoa; phylum Arthropoda; class Insecta; order Hymenoptera; family Agaonidae; genus Platyscapa; species Platyscapa corneri. The sequence goes on along the minus strand of JACCHW010000011.1, from coordinate 4,253,621 downwards.
TGAACGACATATCGTTATCTTATAAAGACTATTATAATATATTATAAATATAACGAAACAATATTTTGATTATGATACATATACAATGATGAAACGTGATGAAAAAAATACAAATGTAATAATTATGAAAAAAATTAATATAATTTTTACGAATTGCCAATAATCTTTAATATGAATGTTTTTCCTGTTTTTCCTTTTGTTCATTCCTTCGTCTTCTTTATACTATTAATTAAAAAAGAAATCTTCCGTTTTAACAAACATCTATCAATAATTGTTTTTTAACAATTTACAATATAAAAAAGTAAATCTTTGTCGCATAACCCAAAAATAAAGACTAATCTTAATTTATTTTTCTAGCTTTATCTACACAAATGTTTTAGAATTAAAATTAACCTAAATAAATTTTGGCATAGAAATAGTGGAAGAATATAAAATGAGTTATAAAAATTCCACGCAATTATTTATAATGCATGCATGTATCTTATACGATAATTTCTGCATCTATTTGTCATTGTATTGTTGTTTCTATCTCAAAATTCGAATGACTGATAAAACTAATTTTTAATAATAAACAATTTATTTTTTTCAGTACATGTATATAATATATATATACTAAAAGTTTTTAGATCTTGCATTAAGTCTTATACTTAAAGTACACAATGAAAATAAACCATAATTAAACACATACGTTCTTTTTACTCCAATTATGGTCTATAAAGAAATATGTTTCAATCTCAAGCATTTTCTTATATGTATAATATTATACACGCTCTTTAAACAATATTATAACTATTGAAAAATTCTTAAACTTTCAAAATGAATCTTAATATCTTCTTAAAAATAGCCATTTATGTCATAAAAAAATCTATCAATTTTATAAAATTATGTAATTATTATACCTTTATAATAGTTGATAAAAAAAGTTTATATAAAAATCAATAATAATATTTTAACCCATACAGTAAAATAAAAAGTTCTACTGAAACTACACTTTTATTTCTAGAACTTCAATAATTTTTTATGGTTATTTAAAAATGGTTACTGAATTCTTTTGTAAATAATGTAAATATAAAAATACTCTAATACTCTCCAATATGATCATGTTCTCTAACGTAAATTAGAGTCAACGTACATAATCATATAAAAATATTTTATACCGTTATAATGTGTAAATAATTAAAGTTATACTCATGGATTAATCTTTACAGATTTTTAAATAATTATATTTTAATTTAAATTTTTTCAATGTAACCATTTGTATAAAAATTTAGTCAGTTGAAAAACTCGACTGCTGTGCATTATTTAAGAATCATCAAACAATAATCTTGTTTAATTAAGATTTAAGTTCCTTGTGTATATCACAGTCAATGTAAAAAAAGCATTTACATTTTTTTAAAACCAATCATTTTGTCAGATTCTTAAGTTAAACATTTAAATATTTTTTATATATAAAATGTATGATTTTAGAAACCCTAATGAATATTGTAGGAATTATTTTTCTTTAGTTTTATAAAGACCCACACAGCTGATTTGCAAGAGTCGTCGAAAAATTTCATAAGAATTTTGGTTTAATTTGAGGAAATAGTCGGTGTGAGCTGTTTTATCAGCTCGTAACACTCTTGTAACCTTTTCTTGTCGCCAATGCGCTCTAGAGTTTTCGCCGCCTCTGCAAGCATACCCGCACGCTCACCCGGAGAGGCCAACAGCAGCACCGGTAAATGTCGGCAAGCCAAACACAACGCTGCAGCGTGTTCGCGTTCACCATTGCCCTGCTCGTGCGAGCGGTCCTTGCCGCAGATTATCGAAGACCGCGAATTACGATGATGCAGACTGCGCTCTAACAAGATTTGCGTTTTAACAGGAGTTGCACCGGCCATTATCCTGGCTGTTGCCTCGTACAAAAATACTCGTGGCAGAACAGACTGAAAGCAAACACACGTGTATTACTTGCTTGTAACACGATCATCAAATCATCAAACCAAATGATCATTAATCGTAAATAGGACAGTATTTTTCAGATAGATGTTTTTATGTATGAAAATATTCGCGTTTATATAAAAATGTATTTTAATTACCTATTATAAATGTTTAAGTACTTGAAAATCGTTAAATAATTATTTGTACATGGAATATTATTTGCAAAATTTAAAGAAATACATTTTGCATATATATTCTATGAAAGTTTATTTTGCATAACTGTCGCACTGGACAAAACATAATTATTTAAACCAGCTCTACTGTATGCATGTATATGTAATAATGTTAAAGGTTAATTTATAAGTAATTTTTGCAATTATTCGGCTGATTAGACTTCGTTTTAGAAATTTTGCATATTCAAGTTTGACTTGAAAATTTAAGAAACAAGAAATAAAATAGTTAACCAATTTATTTATCTAGGAACAAGGAATACACAAAATTTATGATTAAAAGTGGAATCATAGTAGGAAAAGTATGAAGTATAACAGAAAGATTATAACATTTTAATAAATTGTTCCAAATCAATTAAGATAAAAATTGAAAAATGAAATGTTATGTAATATAGAAATTGATTATAATCTATCAGATATCACTGATTGATATTAAACTTTATTTATATTTCTTAAAAATATTTTTGACTGAGCATAAAAATTCTGTATTATTTTTCGTGTAATAGAATAAATATAAATAGAATATAATGATTACTTTTAAAAGTATGAGAATAATTAAATGAAGAAAAATGTATTTAAGGAAGATTTTTTAAAATCACATAATATTTCATTAAGATTTGTAATTTAGAAAATAAAATCTAAATATTAATATTAAAAGTTTTTATTAAAGCTATTATTCTTATACGATATACTGTGGAGCGCGATTTTATATATTTGAAATAATCTTAATACTTACTGTTAAATGTTGACACAGCTGTCGCATACAAGCAAGATCTCTTTGAAAACCAGTTAAAGTTGAAGGAATAGCAGATTTTTCCATGTCCCTCTTCAAGTCCTCCCATAGACTAGTTCTCATCTCTAACAACCAATCGCATACCCATAATTGAGTAAGCTGCAAGAAACAATTAATTCTAATGGTCATTCAATTAATTTGAAATTGTAATAATAACGATGCATTCAAACAAAAATCGTCGCATTAACATACCACAAGGATTGCACTGTGGAAGTACTGCACTATTAATATCTATGCAATGCAACTACAATGCACCCTTGTAATAGCTTCATTTTCCTAACAACTAAAAACTAATATTTATCAATATGTAAAAATTAGCTTACCAAAACGTTTTGCGATGATTGTTGTTTACAATTGTTGTAAACAGTCGAATGTTCAAGATAAGTACTAGCTTGATCAATAAAACGCATGGTTGTCCGTTTTGATGAGCATCTCGCTGATTGCAAGAGAAGAAGAACAGCATGAGGTAATGGATTGCTGTTTCCCAGTTGAGAATTTTTCTCGAATGGAAACTTCTCTTCAACAATGTTCCAAGTATCAGAATCTTCTTCACCCAGTCTAAAGTTTGCAGATACACACATTGCAGCACCCCACCACAATCCCACTTCATCCTCTACTTCTGTAAATTGTTATTATTGGTTTATCAAATATTCTAAGTAATATTTAAGTTCTTTACATACAGAAATTTACTTTTATTAAATAGTAATCGACTATACGCTTCTAAAAATATTATCTTTCTAAATTAAATTATTGAAAACAGAACAATTTACAATTGGTCTAATGTCATATTAAAATATAAAAATGTTCTTAAATCATAAATCTCTAAAATTTTATAAAAAATTATTAAAAAAATAAAAGTAATACAAATAACCGCATTGTTTGTTAAAATTAATTTAATAAATGAAAATGATTAAAAAAGAATATTTTCTTTTTATTAAACAATAAAAAAATTTTTCATTCTTTTCTCAAACTAAATTAATTTATTGACTGCTATTCAAATATCTGTATTTTTTATAAACAAAACTACCTTTCACCAATTTATTCTTCCACTGAAATTCCTTTTAAATTTTTAATACGTTAATTATATTATTTTATTAAATATTTTATTAAATATGTTAAATTTTCAAATTCTAACTTGTGATTCCAATGTTGTTTTCATTGCAAATGCATAGATCAATTTGAGCTGAAATCATAATTTTTCTTGATATTTCCAGAAGACCAGAAGCATGAGCGTCACTAACAGTACCAGCCAAAAGTCTCAATCCTTGACTGATAAGATATTCTCTATAAGCTCGAGCAGCATAAGATAGCGGATCGGATTTGTTATTTTGTACCGTGAACTCACTTTCTTCCCTCTGTCCGTATGTCCATTTTTGCGAAACCAAAAAGCGCATACCATCGTCATTGACAATCCACTTAAGCTTTTGTGGAACAACACAAGATGCTAAAAGACTTCGAGCCTTATTCAGATAAAATTTATGGATAAAAGGAAATAATGGCTGCTTAAAGCATAGAGCCGCGTTAACGTATATTTCAGCTAACATAGATTTAGGCATAGTTTCACCGGCTGCTTCTGCATAATTCAAAGCTGAGAGAGCGATAAAAATCATAGAATCCTTGGAACCTCGTGAAAGTTTAAGGCACAGAATGTGCTGATAAACTATTGCCAATTCCATCGCCGATATTTCAGCTAAACGGCTTTGAGATTTGTCTACGAATTTCTTGCCAATATATGTGACAAATCTGCTAATGTACAATCGATGCAAGACCTGTCGGAAAATCTGCCATAGTGTCACAAAGAAAATGTCCATTCGCATTACTGGTAACTGTCGCGAAAAATACTGAAGGCACTGGCTAAGATCTCGATAGGCTTGTTCATAATCATCTTTCGACATGTTAAATTCAGCCTGTCGCCTCCATCGATGAAGCTCTACAGAAACTTTGCTATCTGCTGGTAATATAGGATCTCCGTACAACAATAGTCGACACAAGCCAAAAGCCAGAAGTATTGAGTTTATAAACCAAAGAATCATATTGTTCCATACAGAGGATTCTGAATCTAACGGATCTGTTAAAAAAAATCATTTCTATAATTTCGTCATGGACACAATGATAATTAGTAATTGAAAAGGAAAAATTGTACGTATCAAAGACGCGTTTTTTACCATTTATGCATATATATAATTAACTCTATTTTAAAAAAATAAAATATATTTCAATAAAAAATATATCGAATGTTTTTTCTATTTAAATTACTATGGCATTAATTTTGATAATATACATATATATATATATTCAGTAGCTTTTATTGTAAATATTTCTACCAAATATTTATAAAATTTGTACTTTAATATAAAATTTTATTACAATTAAATAAAAATAGAAAACTTTTTAATAATGTTTCAATCAGTATAATTAGTAATTATAATCATAATACTACGCTTACCTGAAAACTGTAATATTGTTCTTCCTTCTATATTGCTAGTATAATCGTAATTGAATCTCGACATATTATTCATAAAGAAACCAAGTGGATTAAACACCAAAAATATAAAAAGAAAGGCACACAAAGAGATACGTGTGTGATCAGGTATGCCATTGCTTGTAGAAACCACTACAGATTTATTCACGTTGTGAGTAACATCAGGTTCTTCCTTAATAATTGGGGTTGGTGGCGAAGGTGGTGATAACGGTGCAGGAGCCGGTGATAAAGATGGTTCACTACTGTCAGAACGTGGCGGTGTCAATTCACCGCACACTAAATGTTCGCGAAGATGTTGTCGCTGAGCTGACATTTTGAGAGTCATATTTTCAGTTTTTAATTTGGCATTGGAATTCTGTAGATATCTGATAACAAGTTTTTAGAACAAAATTTTTAATTTTATAAATTTCTAAGAAATCTAAAAATGTTTATGTAATAATTATTTATTTTCCTTTATTATAATTTGATAGAAACAGAAAATTAAATCTATCAATATGGAAATTTATTTGAAGATTTAGTTTGTAAGATTGTTTTTTATAAATTAACTTATAAAAAATAAAAACATTGCTCAATTAAAAATTATTTAAATAATGATTATAATTTCTTACCTAATATAATCTATGGTTTTTCTTAAAATAGCTGATTTATTGAGTTTAGCATCAACTCCTACTACAATATTTTTAAGTTCGATAATTTTATCATTTATTGATGTACGATATCGACGTTCTATTGCATTATGAGCACTGCGTTTTACTTCTCTAACTTTTGGAACAGCTATATGAGCATTTGTATTTATTCTATTTATTTGAACTTTTTCTGTATCTAAAACAAGAGGGATTCCTGAAAAAACAGAATATGTTAAAATAGTTTACTTTTACTTTAAATTAAAAAATTTTTTAAATAAGATAAATTATTTTAAAATATAAGTTATAGCATTTTTAAAATAAAAAGAATAAATAAATAATAATTATTAATTAAACATTTTTATCAAGCTTGTTTTACTTAATTTACCTGTGGCAAGTACTGTTCCATTTCCAGTGTTTACTAAAGTGTGTATTTGGTGCTGAACTGGAGCAGTATTAATAGTCTGTGACCTTCCAGAATATATTAATGGTTCTGATTTTATTAACTTTGCTGGTAACAACAATTGTCTCTGTTGAGTTGTAACAGGTGCCAAAGTCACAACAGGAGATGAAACATTGAAATTAACATTTGAAGAAATAGTATACTGTGGACTAAAAACAGTTGCTTGAGCCTGTACAGATGCAGGAACAATTCTTTCTGGTCTTTGTTGTATTGGTGTACTTGTATCAACTTGATTTTGACAATGTATTTGCTGAGCTGGTACTGATAATAATGTCACATTTGGCTTTACACTTTGAACCTCGTTAAACAATGGATCTAATTTCATTTCAATAGAACTTGAATCTAAAAAATTTAATTCTAGATCTGCCTCTTCTAGACGTAAGGAAGAATCGTTAAATTCAGAAAGCAAATTTTCATCACTGAATAAACTTTCATTATTTAGTAGTTCATTTTCACAATTTGTAAGAATATCTAGAATGAAAATGTAATTATTAAATAAGGTTAAATAAAAGTAAATTGTGTGTGTATTTGAATAAATTAAAATTTATAAAAAAATAAGTATTTGTGATAAAAATTATTAAAAAAAATAAATTAGAATTCTTTAAATATAATTATCTTAAAAGTGAAAATGTGAATTTTTGATTTTATAAATTTTTTTAAGTTAAATAATTATTTTATCTAAAAAACAATATCAATCTACATATTGTTATTTATTCATTAACATAAGAATATCATTGCAGGATTAAGAAAAACAATTACATGACAACACAACGTGCATGTAACGTACCATCTAAACCGGTCATATCATTTAAGTTAAAGTTGTCACTAGTCGAAAAATTAGAAAAATCACTATCTTGGACCGAAGTCCAGGTATCGCCGTCATTCATTTTACTACGAAAATTATTAGTCACATTAAATAACCACGTTTTTCCAAACTTTAATAAGCTTTCAAAGTACACGAGGGCCACATGAAAATATGTCAGACAAATAAAGGTAAAAAACGATTGTAGGATCATCCGACCTTTGCATTAGCCAATCGCGCTACTGTCCTGAATCAGACGATATTACGTCAGAAGTGTTCTTAAATACATTAAAAGTATATATTTCTCATTTTTATAACTGATAAAAGTGCGCGAGTGTTCCCAAATATAAATTGATTATTATGAAATTATAAACTTATCTTTATATGTATATTATTATAAAATAAAATATTAAAATTGTGCTTATTATTTCACTTTATAAAGTAGATTACATTTTATTATAGTTTTTTCAGAAAAAATTTAGGTACTAAATACAAATAGACACATCAAATGTACAACAGTCAATAAACATGGTATTACAATGGAAGCTATTCAAATTCTAGTTTTAATAGCTTTTGCTCATTTTTCATTGTTTTTCTTCAATACAATTTTTGTGGTAAATATATTTAGTATTTTTTTATATATTTATTATCTCTAAATATACTTTTTTAATTTACAATTATTTAATTGGGTTATGTACAGTATTTATATTTTATACATAAAATAATATATTTGACTTCTGTTGAATAATATCATAATAAATAATCATTTAAATTTATTATTTTTGTATAAAATTAAAATTGTTCAAATTTTTTTCAGTCATGTATGCATCTGCCTTACCTCACTTTATTGAAAAAGTTTGGATTAGAAATTCAATTATTACGTATAAAATGGTTTACCACTGTTTTTAATCGATTTCTGATGAAATGGGGAGTGAACCGCTCAAAGTTCTGGTCAATATGGTACAATGCAGGTTTAATCACAACAATCATACTCCTCCCAATATCTTTATTAGTTATTCTAAAAATGACGTTTAATATTTGGTTTTCTAATTCATTAACATCTAATGAGAATAAGGAACAAGTTTTAGAATTAATGGTAAATACATAAAGCTTAATTTTTCTAATATTATTAAATTATATGAAAATTTCAATGTTGACAGATTCCAGGAGTTAATATTCCTTATAATGAATTGGGATATTATGTACTCTCATTAATTTTATGTAGTATTGTTCATGAATTAGGACATGCAATGGCAGCAGTGAGAGAAGATGTTCGTTTATTTGGAATAGGAGCAATAATATTTTTTATTATACCAGTTGCTTTTGTTCATATCAGTGATGAACAACTTGAACTATTACCAGTCAAAAATCGATTGAGAATATTATGTGCAGGAATATGGCACAATGTTGTTCTTGCTATTGTAGCTGTAACACTTTTTGGAATTATCACATTTCTTTTTTCACCATTTTTTATAAAGAATTCAGGTGTTTTTATTAAAAATATTTCCCCAGTGAGTTATGAATTTGATTTATATGTTTAAATAATTTTTTTTCTTTTAATTTTATTTAAAATAAATAATATAGAAATATTCAGAATGAGAAAAAATAATTAAAAATAAAGATTTATTAAACTTAAATAATATAAAATTAAATTGGTGAAATATCATATGTTGTATATATATAAATTGGCATCAATTTATCATTCTGCTTACTTATTTAAATTATATAATTTTTTGATCTAGTAGATTAATATTAAAGTATTTATAATCTAATATTTGAAGAATTTTATTCTAATTTTTGTAATACATTTTATAGAATTCACCATTATTGGGACCATCTGGACTTTCTACAGGAGATGTAGTATATAAAATAAATGATTGTCATGTGAAAAATTTAACAAATTGGAGAACTTGTATTTTAAAGGCAACTCAAGTTCCGACTCCAGGTTACTGTATAACAGATACAATGTTTAAGGTACTATTTTTGCATACTGCATAATTATTGCTTAATAATGATAAATGTAAATATAAAATAATATAAATAATTTTAGAAACTAGATAAATCATCTCATACTAAACAGAAAAACAAGGATGTTTATAGTTGCTGCGATCAACACAACAAAGATAAAGGTTATTTATGCTTTGAACATTTAGATGGGTTTGATTTTCGAACATCTGAAACTGCTATACATTATTGCCTTCCTACTAGAGCTATTGTAGAAAGCTCCCACAATTTGTGTCAAAGCAATGGTCAATGTTCTATACTTAATGATTTATGTATACGGCCTACATTGGATAATACGACAAAAGTAATTCATTAATCTTTTAAGTTTATAATTTATAAAAAAATCAAGTCATTTTCAATACATCAAATTAATATATATTTTATTATTAGATTGTTCAGATACAAAGATATGCACATAAAGATGTATTATTTTTTGGACATCCATCAGAAATATATTATACAACAGAATTAACTAACTGGATTCCAAAATTTTCATTTTTGAGTCCAAATTTTCCAGAGGCCTTAATGCTCTTTTGTAAATATATTGCAATATTCTCATCAGGTCTAGCAATTATTAATGTTCTACCTTGTTTTTATTTTGATGGTCAACGAATAACAATTTTACTAACAGATGTACTCTTAAAAGATAAAATACACCATCAAAATACACGTAATCTTATTGCTACAATTATTACATTTACATTTACAATGCTCCTTGGATTTAATTTACTCAACATGTATCTGAACAAAATTTAAAATGAAAATGCTTTAATTTAATAATTATTGTGATATATATTAATACAATTATTAAACAATATAAAGTTATTTATTATATAGAATAATTAGATTCATATACACCTACAGACTTTTTATTAATTACATTATAAGTTATGATATTTTTATTTGTGATTCATGCTGTGATGAAATGAGGTTTATTCATTGTGTTCGACCTAAGTTTTTTTGAAGTTCTCGTAATGACTTTTCTCCATAAGCCATTAAAGATTTTATATGTAACTGTAAAATAAATTTTATATTAAATAAAAAAACTTAATTATTAATAATCGATGGTTATGGAACTTACGTCGTCGGTAACATTTTTATAAGTCTTAAAATCTTTCCGTGCCCAATCTTTCATATATTCCCTGTCACATTGATCAGGAATTAATTTTATGGTTCTCAAAATATTTCTATACAATTTTAAAACTAGTCTACTATTCATAAACTATTAACAAATGTATGTAAAGAATTATTTACATAATGATATTAAATTTACAAACATTCGAAATTTTAATTTAAAAAAATCAAATTTAGTAATTAACCTGTTTTAAATCCATTGGCGGTGTCATAGATTTCACAATCACTGTTTTAATAATATTGTAAATTTGAAATTGTAATATTTATTACATTTTACTATATTTTTCATGTAATTGTTTATAAAATTTTTGAATAACTTTGTAGGGTTATAAGTAATTGCACATTTACTTTTCATGGAAAATGAAACTTAATATTACTACATATTCTGTGTATTGTAAACTTACCTTGTCCAATTCAAATTGAAAGAACCAATTAAAACTTACCCTTAAAATTTACTAAACAGTAATTTAAGAAAATGTCATTAATATTATCAAAACCATATATTGTTAACTATTTGTTATATTGTTACAAATAATATTAAATGTTGATACAAATATTTATTGATAATTTAAATATTAATTGTCAATGTATTTGTAAAAATAAAAAAATGTTCTACACTATGAAATAATAAAATAATTTTAATATACTTATTATTAAAAAAAGACAGTAGATATAGATGGATAAACATACAGATATTTTGTACCAAAGACACATATTTGTTCTACAATGAATAATTAAAAAAATATTTAAAAAATGATATCTTATTTCTATTAATTCTGTTCTAAGTTTGAATCAAGATCTAACAATTAAATCAAAGATATTTGTGATTACAGTATAATTATGAAGTGATTAACATGAATTAATAAATGAATGATTAAATGAATTATTGCGCAATATTTAATCTTTCTTTTTTGGTTTTTTGGGATTACGAGATCGAGACTTGGCTTTGCAGAGAGGACATATTGGTGCATTTCTGTGAATTTGTTGATGACAAGAAAGACATGATTTCATAGGTGGTGGCTGTTGTCTGAAATTAAAAAAAATATTTTTGAATATAGTTAAAATTTGTAAAATACATAATAGATGATAATTAAAGTTAAAGAATACCTAAATGTTGGAGCAGGTGGCCCAGGTGCTGGAGGGAGTGGTCTAGGTTCTGCTTTACTTGAACCCTGTAAAGGCTGAGGTGCTAAAAAGGCATTACTTCCAGGATGACTGCTATGAGAATGCATATTTAATGGAGGAAGTAAATCTTCTCCACGAACATCCATACGCCATTCAGCTTTTTGTACTGCACGTTCAAAATAACTGTAAAAATATAAAAAACCTTAGCATTTAAAATAGCATAAATAAGTGTAAGATTATTCTTTTCATTTAAAAATATGAGTAAGACTTAAGTTATAATTTATAATGAACAATTATAAATTAAAAAAATAAATATTAAAAATTCATACTCAGGAGTTATGTCATTATCAATTTCATAAAGTTCTGGCAATCTTTCAAGCCCTAAATAATCTCTTCTCATTCTATCAATATCATGTTTTAAGGGTTGATAATCATTATTATGGATTATTTTAGCAGCTTCTCTTGCTCTATTTCTAGCTTCTTCTGCATGTTTGATAACAGATTCCATCTAAATGCATACAAAATCAATAATATAATAAAGTAAATGATAAGTGATTTATTATTATAAACTTATAAACGTACTGCATTAATATCAGCATGAATTTGCCTGAGTTCTTCTACATGAGCCATTTTTTCTTGCATCAGTAAATCCATTTCTGTCTTATACTCCATAAGACACTTATCCTCTTGTTCAGTTAATTCAACTTCTTGAAAGATTCTTTGCTTTATTTTATCTAACTGAATAGTTTTTGATCTATATGGAATTAATAAAAATACTTGTTTAAATACATTTTTTTGAAAAATATTAGTTAAAATATTACGTGATTTAAAAAATGTACCTTATGTCTTTCAAAGCCTCAAGCTTAGCAAAGAGAATTGTCCCTTCTGGAGTTGCCATTGTAAGATTTTATCTAAATTTACACTAATTATTTAGTTGTTTAACTAATTTTCATAACCTTTATTTTTTGCTAAAATCGGCTTCTCGTATTTACGAAAAGTATAAAATAATCAGAAGAGATAATTTGTGTCCTCTGCTGCATTATTTTTAGCTTCTTTGTTCAGTTCTCGCGAGGTTATGGGGTAATATCATTTACTCTTCTTTTTTCCATAAAATATATGAACTTTAAACACATGTTTTGAACACTTTGAATACTATTACAACTTAAAATTGAATTCTTAACTGCAAGCTACATTTCTTTATAAGATCACAAAAATTTTTCTCTTGAAGGAGAACATTCCAAAGGGGAGCGTTCCAAAATTTTATGGTGTCTAGTTGGGTTTATGTTATGCAGCTGCCTGCTAGCTGCATCAGCGACATCAGTGAAAGTCTATCGTGGGCAATCGCATGATCCAATCACAGCAGCATCAGAAAGGATTCTAGCGAATGGACCAATCATAATTCTTATGCATATATATATATATATATATACATTTATATACTTATATTCTATAAAGTGTCAGAAATATATCGGACTTAGTCTATTCAAGCTATAAGGAGTATGGTTACTTTAAAGTTGCGCATTATTTAAATTTTAATAGTTTTAAAACATTCGTAAAAATTTTGTGTTAAAAATAAGATTGATAGTTTTTAAATAATAGAATTTTATTACCCTGTTATTAAAACTAAATTAAAACAAGTAATGTTTTTTTAACTTAAATCAAATATCATGTTACGTATAGAAAATTGCACAAAAATATTTTTCGGTAACATTTTATATTATCAAATTATTCTTCTCCGAGACCTAAAGAAATACTGAATTTTTTTCAAAGTCGAAAATTGCTATAATACATAAGGAATTCGTTGTTCCAAAGCAAAACCATCTTACAATTGGAATCAATTATATTTTAGCCTGTACTCTTTTTCTAAATTCTAGAACTATTTTTTCAATATATAAAATTTTACATCTAATAAAATTATATGATAAATTTCATATTCAAAAATATTTAACTAAATGCTTAAATATTTATTTGTATAATATTACAATATTCTAAACAGATTAAACATTTTTGTTTACAAGTAGTTTTAAATCATAACATAATTATACAGTACGCTTTTTGAATAACAAATTTGTATACATTATATATAAATTAGGTGCTAAATTTTATATCCACGCACATGGGCACACAGGCACCTACATATATATACACATTAATATGATTTAAAATCTCTTGTAATTATAAGATTATAAATAGAGTCTTATCTGTAATAAGTTAATTATATATAGTTTTAAAAAGAAATTAATAAGCAAAATCATATAAAAGGATAAAAGTTATAATTAAATAAATTTGGCTATATTATAACTATTAGTAAAAAACAAAGAATTGTGATGAATCCCTATACGTGAATCATGTCATACAAGTGCATTTTTAAGCTGTGTAATACAATAAATAAAAAAATTAATAATTCATCTTAAGAGCGCGTAAATCTATATTAATGCATCACATCTGTCTGAAATAAAAGTTTTCCTATATTTTATATAGGTAAGCATCAATAAATATACGATCAGCAGTGCTGAAAACGTCGATAAAGTAGGAAAATTTCTCGCTACGGTGCTTCTTTCTTTCGCCATCAACCAATCATTCGAGCATCCCGGTGGTAAGAACCAACGACCTCGCGCCAAACGCGCACGGGACAACGCGAGGAGCGACGTCGAACGGTCAAAAAGACAGCAATACGAGAACCGGATTCCTACTCTTCGTACACAAATACACTGATAGGCCACCGGGGGGACTCACTCACGCTTGTGCACAGAGCTGTTCATGCTAGCTGCGCGTACAACGTGTGAGTGGTACGTTCGTTGAGTGTCGTTCGCGGTATGCGCCCAGCGCACTACGTCCCCTGAGAGTGAAGGTCTATGCCTCACTGCGGTGTATGTAATATCTCGAGATTCCGGCATATTATTACGTTCAGTGAACGTGTGAACAGTGGCGAGGCCTGAGGACGGGCGAGATTGACAGTTGTCAAAATTGCCATGGCAGACACGACAGTCGACGCGACGCGCCGCTTAAACGTCAAGAAGCAAACACTTGACGACGCCTACGCAGCCCCGGCGAACTTTCTCGAGATCGACGTGATCAATCCAATTACCCACGGTCTTGGCAAAAAGCGATACACTGATTATGAAGTTCGAATGCGAGTGAGTATTCTGTTATTTATACTAATAACCATTCGTTTATTTTCTTAAGCTAGATCTGTATCATTCGAATGCTGCTGCATACTTCTATACCTCATTTCGTCATGCTCACAATTGCCCCTTTCATTCTTTTTACAACTCACGCGTTTTTCAGATTTTTCACATTGACGAACAGACCTTTTCTTTTGTATTTCATATGAGTAACTTTTGCCACTATCTTTCCTACAAGTTATAGCCTTTTCCTCTTTGGTTATGTGTTTATAATACGTGACAATGATTGTTTTGTTTATGACTTTCTCATTCTGATAGTCCGATATCTCTTTTCGAGCTCACACACCCCTTTTATGAGTCCAAATGTCAGTAGGGTATTGGATTAGTTCGAAGAGATAAAAATTTGGAAGTAGAAATCATGTATTTATGTTCACCGAGTTGTATTTCTACAATATTCAGCATTTATTGGATTAAAATAATTCGAACGGAAAGTGTGTTACTCAGAAATTACACGAATTCGACATGACAAAGAATCTACCATATTTGATCAATTAGATTTCTTGTCTCCTAAACTTTCTCTATATAGCAACAAGTGTCAGTGTTTCACAGAACTAACTTTATTGTTTATAATATCGATGTTAAATTATTATTCTATAATATTATTAAAAATTTTTTTTGTAAATAGCTTGATAATTATTATTTTGAAACTATTGCAACTAATTAATTATTTGAAGCTTGTATTTGTAATCAATAATAAATATTTAAATATTGTTTTTAAATAAAAATTTTATCTTTATTATTCTAATTTTATTATAGACAAATTTACCAGTTTTCAAAGTTAAAGATTCTAGTGTACGAAGAAGATATAGTGATTTTGAATGGTTAAGAAATGAATTAGAACGAGATAGTAAGGTGTGTATATTTTTATTTGATAATATAAATAGTTAGCTTTATTATTCTGTTATTTTGTTAAAATGAATTCATAATTTGATTACAGATTGTTGTGCCTCCATTACCAGGTAAAGCGTGGAAAAGACAAATGCCTTTTCGTGGAGATGATGGGATATTTGAGGAAGATTTTATTGAAGATAGAAGGAGAGGCTTAGAAGTTTTTGTGAATAAGTAAGTATTTATGAAATAAAAAAAAATTTTAAATAAATATTTTTAATCTATAAATATTGACAGGCACAAATGAGACTATTGCTTCTTTAACAACACAGTATTTAAGTAAAATAAAATATAATAATTAAACAGACGTTTTTATCAAGAGATAATTTTGCATGTCATAATTTATATTTTTATAAATTTCCGCACATGCGCACATATACAAGGTGCGCTTTCATGCCATTGTGCGACGTAAATCTAATCTAAAAATTATTGTTCACTGTATAGTTAGGTTAGGTATGCGCGCAGGAATGTTTGCGCATAATTAAACGCGAATACAATAAAAGCATTATATTGACGTCTAAAAATATTTATGATAAACTAAATAAGTTTATTAAATATTAATCATATTAAAACTTTGAATTTTTAAACATCATATTATTAAAAATGATAATTACATTATTATTTGTGTATACCCTGTGTTCAATTTAAAATTCAATTAAAATATGAAGAAATATTTATAAAATTTATATCAAATTGATAAATATATAACTTATAAAAATAGCTTATATCTATAAAGCAAATAATACATATTTTTAATAAATTTTTTTAATAGTAATCTTATCAGAGAATTTAAACTTTAAATTGTTTTTATTTCAGAATTGCTGGACATCCATTAGCGCAAAATGAACGATGTTTACACATGTTTTTGCAGGAACTTTGTATAGATAAGAATTATGTGCCTGGAAAAATAAGGAATACATAGGATATGTAAAATACATTAAGTGATAAGAATGTGAAAATTCACTTGAACATGTTAAACACATTCATATTTTAATTAATTTTCACAAGTGATTTGGAGGTTCTCTCTATATATTATATAAAGTTTTTCATTGAACTATTAAAATATGTATATTATTTAATTAAAAAATTCGATTTATTTAATTTCTTTACAATACAATATCACACATATTTACACTACTGCTCTCAAAGTTTTAACAAAGTGAACATCATTCTGCGTTATTTTAATATTCAAATAACAGCATTGAATTAAAAGTGATTATTTAGCAATTGTTATAAATTATTAAACATTCTAATCTAATTATATGTGCATTTTTATTCACAACAAACTATTAAAAAATTCTAGAAAGTAAATTAAATTAATGATAATAAGATGTTTTCTACACATTTCATTTATTTGGAAGATGTGAGATTTGTTGTAAGCAAATTATTTTAAATATACTTGTGTATTTGATGATTCGGACCATGAAATGTATTAAATATTCGCGTATAGTAAAACTTGTTTAAGTATATTGAAAAAGAAATGCATTTATTATTGACCTTGTGAAAAATTCCTGTACACTTTATTCCTTTATTTAAAAAGTAATAAGTCCAATGTAATGATAAATAGAAATGTTTAATTTTCTTGATTTAAAATTTGTATACAATAAATTATTGAATTATTTTGTATTAGTTTTTTATTTAAATTTTCTGTATTACATGCATACAAGAGATAGCATTTCGGTATCAATGTTTGTAAAATCATTTGAAATATAATTATTGTATTAAAAGCAGATTATTTTGTAAGTAGAACTGAAATAATATTTAATTAAGACATTTAAATACCTAATAATATTGTATAAAGATATAAAGTATTTCAAAGTCGAAACGAATTCGCAGATCTGTTTGAAAATAGTAAACAAATTGCAACCGAAATAGAAATCATTTGATTTATAGTAGAAGTGGGAGAGCTTACGTCTCTACCGGATTAGGGGTAATGCATCAGCTTTCGCAATACTCGTAAATTTATCTATATATAGTTAAATTATAGCTATGAATGTAAATATACATTTCTACTATGTTTCTGTTTTACCGATAGATATATATTAGTTTTTTACATTGTCAGCGTTCATTCACACTGGCGCATATAACAGAGTCGTTTGTTTGCCTTAGCAGCGGTCAGTGCTATGGGAATAGTTTACAGTAATTATTAGTCGAAGGTTTTGTAATAAATGTGTTTTTTATGGAATAAAAACAAAAATGAGCAACTGTATGACCGCAATAATTGGAGCCTGCATTAGATGCGCTAACTATAAAGTTTCATGTCGAAAAAAACGTAAAACGTGTGTCTTTAATTTTTTTATCTTCTCATAGAAAATAAGTATATTCTATTTGTACATAATAAAAATTATATTTTTTCATATTAGGAATATTGTGATATTGGTGGTTGGTCTTGAAAATGCTGGAAAAAGTGCAGTAGTTAATTATATTTTTAACAGTAAGTAAATTCTTATCTTTGTTATTGTTCTAAAAGAACAAATTTTATTTTTAATTTGATAATTTTAACAGCAGATAAAACTTAGTAGTAATAAATCAATAGATTGTATTTTTAGCTTATTATACTTCCGTAACTTTAAAAGCCTTTGTTATCAATACATTATTAAATGTTTTATTGTAGAAAGTCTTTTGACGAAGGAAAGTGTTGTTCCTACTATTGGATTTCGCACAGTAACATTTAATTATAAATCATTTTCAATCAGACTTTATGATGTTGGAGGTGGACCACAAATTAGAGCACTTTGGCCAAAGTATTATGACGATGTAAGTAGGTTTTTAGAGATGGAAATAATAAAAGAAGTTAGCATATTTTTCCGACATAGGTTAAATTATATTAATAGTGCTTCAAGAGTATTATAGTGTAGGATACATCTATAGTTACTTTTATTAATCGATATTTTAGGTACACGGCGTCATATATGTAGTGGACGCTAATGATCATGAACGTCTTTCTGAAAGTGCTCATGTATTTCAGGAGCTTGCTTGTCACGAATTAATTACACAAAAACCAATTTTGTTGTAAGCTAAGTTTTTTTTTAATTAAAAAGTATTACTACTGCACCTTAGCACTTGCACTTCCAGATTAATTCTTTCATAATTAAAATTTTTTAATAAAATGAAAAAATTCCGAGTTTTTAAAATTGATCACATTAAGTACACTTTAAAAAGTATAATTCTATAAATTTCATTATCAAATTTAGTTTAACAAATCTAAAAAATACAACTATTATTATACTCACATATTCCATTAAAGTACTATATTTTTTTCAAACCGTTACTAATTTTAAAAATAATAAATACATACATTAAAGTGTAAATATTAAACTGTTTAAAAAATTATTTACAAATTTAATCAATTGAAATTTATTATCTAAAATAATTTATAATTAAATTTATAAATACAAAAAATGTACATTTAAATATGAACAAATTGAAAATTCTAGCACATTTAGAAATTGCTTATAAAGGTTTATAAAACAAAAAATGTATTAAAAATACAATAATTTCTGAGAAAATTTTCAACATTGAAAATTAAACTCCAAAAATATAGATTAGAAATTGAACGAATTTTTTATCTATAATTTAAAATCACCGTTTATAGTTATTTTTCACGGATTTTATGTATTGTGCACTATATATCGCAATAATCGTAATTTTGTTTTCAACAAAATACTACTTTTAATTAGTTGCAAATAAATTTTTTTACTTTAAGTGAAAGGAAAAATAAGGTTTATTTTTGGAAACAATGAATTTATATTTTTAGAATATTAAATACTTTATTTGTAAATACTGCAACGATTTCTATGTGTGGGGTTTTATTTGTGCGAATCGTATATTATTGCATAAAATTAGTAAATATATGCAATTGTATTATTTTAATTATTTTAACAATTCTTTTGGCTTTATATTCTTAAATAATTTTTATTTTAACGTTTTCATTTCTTTATTGCTAATTTAATTAATAGAATTATTATCCACATTCATTATTATTGTTATATGGTATAATAATGTTAGTATATGCATATATCAACCAATCATCGACCAATTTCTAACGTGCATAATTCTGATAAATATAATACATTGTGAAATAAGCAAATCTATTAACCTATTTATATCACTTCCCTTTAATTCATTATATTTTACTTTTAATTTATATCTGGTTAGTAAAATATTAGAAAATTTTTTATATCGTAAGAATGATGTATTTTATTATTGATGAATATAAGTAATTGATTTTTATTATAAAACATATTTTTTATGTGTTAACAAGTTTAAGAAATTAAAAAAACTCAAAAAATTTAGCTTCCTTTTAATTAAATTAATTTAATATTATAAATTTATATATATTGAATTGAAATTGATATTGATTCAATTCAGATTAAATTTTATAATTATTCAAGCGAATAAAAATACTATATTAGTTGTCGATACAAGAGTTGCATTTTAGATATTAATTATTTTTTTCATATCTCTATTATATTTTATTTTAACTTATTTCTTCTGAGAAAAAATATATCTTTGTATGAATATTACGTTGTTAATTTAATTGTGTATGTATTAATAAAATATTAAATAAATTTTATTAGTAAAAAGAGCACTTGGATCCCGAATCAACGTGAGAATTTACAATAGCATTAAGAGAAATTTAAAAAAAATTGAATTCGTAAATTGAAATTTAAAAATAAACCTTATTTTTACTTTTTATTACGAGAAAATTAATAAAGCTGTAAAAAATTCAATTGATTCCACAGTTTAGGTAACAAACAAGATTTACGTCATGCTATTGATGAACTGGATCTGATCAGACTTATGAATATTTCGAGTGTAGTCAATTTTGCCAAATGTTATACCAGAGTTGAAATTTGCTCTTGCTATCCGGATAAGCACAAGCATTTTAATTTAAATAAGAATATGAATAAAGGATTCGAGTAAGAATGTATAATATTATTTCTGGTATAATTTTAAACGTGGTATATATATTTAATATTTAATTGTCAAATATTTAAAGCTGGCTGTTGGATGTGATCAAGTTCAAATATAATGACATTGAGAAGTTGAGAGGAATAGGTTCAAAAGGAAAACTTCGTAGATCCTTTAGAGTAAAATCATGGGCTGCTCAGAGTACGACAAATTCATTTGCATTCTCCGATTCAGATTCTGAAACGGTAATATATTTATTTTTACAAATAATAAAAGTATGACAAAACGTTATTAAAACTAAATCTGATTGCAGTATTTGAAGCCCATAGTTCCAGATGATACCAAATATAAAATGCGTAAGTTATAATATAATTTATTCGTAATTAATATTAAATTATAAATCAGAGAATAAACGAATTTTTATTTTTAGGGAAACGAAAAAAAAGGAAACACTTAAACAATCTGTTTTGTATTACTAACAACAGAACCGCTCCTTTGCCTGCGAATACCTTAGAAAATTCGGTGCCAACAACTAAGACTATGAAAGAATTAATAAAAAGTATCAAAATCGAAGATCTAATAAGAAATATGGAGATCGATGGTAATACTATATTAGAATATCGAAGATCAAAAAGATGGCTTAGAAAAAGGCCCAACACTGCTCCTCCTGTAGTGAAACCTTTTGAAGTCATTCAATTATGAGATTGAAACTAACAGTATAAACATAATATATAAGAATAGTAGTGAATAATATTCACACAACCATAGTTTGGAAAATATTTTCATGGCGCTGCATTATTTGTAGATTTAATAAAATTTTATATTTATATTTGTAATCATTTACAATGTTATTGTCGACTTTTAAATATAAATTTTTCAATGTTAATGTACAATCCGAATGTAATTGCATTCCTTGATATTTTTCGTTTCACCATTATTTATTTCCTAAAAGCTTTAATAAGATACATGTTTCTGGATGCACTTGTATAATAAAATTATCGACTCTATTTCATTTTGAAATTATAGCGGGTATTTCGTTTCGATCAAGTTTTTCGCCCTGTAACCGCCGTGTGGTATATATACGCAGTATCAATCGAGAAAACTTCAACTGATTTGGATTAAACTCGTTGTAAATATTATAAAAGAAACAAAGAGCAGCCGGTAATATATTTGGATGATAAAAAAAAGATTCATAAAAACAGTGGACGTTATTCAGGATAACCTGTGTACAATAAATTACTTTCTAGCGGTAAGCCAAAGAATAAGGGAAAACGACAGTATTGGAGTTAATCCAGTAAGAATTTGAGGCACAGGCAATATTTTTGCGTGATCACGCGCAAATTTCCGTAAGCCGAAAAGTATAAACGCAGTAAATAAAAAAGGGGATCAGAGGCAAAAGCCGGCGTCCGAACCGCGCCGAGGCGAGCGGTTAAGGAGCGTCAAAGTAGAAGAGCTTACGTGTTCGATCGATCGGCACGTGTACATTACGCTTATGCTCATACACGTAGATATCCCGCGTAGGATGGCTCGGCTCACGATTCAAATGGCCGTATAATGCCCGGACCCAAGGAGCCGCGGCATCCCAGGAGTTGAGCTGTACGGGCCCGTTTTGAAAAATCGTAGGCAGGCAATCAGCCAGCCGATTAACCGGTAATTTCATACAAAATTCTTCCTCGTTGTGGCGCGCACTCACTGGAAAAAGTATCCGGGGCCTGCGCTGGAGGATCATCTTCGGTTATTAAGACGTTTGGCCTGAAATATGGCGTCCAGCGAAAATAATTGCCGCGCGAGAGTTCCTTCTCTCTTTTATACGGGGTGAGCGCCTCTGCCGCGTGGTAGCGCGCGCTCGAAATTTATGACCTGACTATTTCAAGTTGCCAGGCTCTTGCCGCCGCTCGTTTTTCCGCCACGGGGAGAACGAGAGAGACTCTATACTTCTCGCGTTTCTATATTTCTTGTGCGCCAACTCGAGGGCTCCCGGGGCCCGGAGACGCGCTTCGCGATATTCGAGAGTGAAAAATTACCCCGTCGCCAGTCGAAATTGAGACTACTCTTTGCTACGAGTGAAAGTTTCGGGCGATTTGCCGGATCATCATCGTTGCGATGCTATGGAGAGGAAGCCATTCTATTCTTCTGGCCCGAGCAACCAAATCATTTCGAGCATCAGTTTTTATGTAATCTTGACATCTAGGGAAAAGTTTCCTCACCTGGTAGTCAAGAGTGAGAAGACCTCGAAGATTATAAAGGAGTAGCAGGGTTAATGGGCTTTGGCTGCATTCATGGTGCTCTCGCCTTAGTGATCTATGCACTATCGACATTTTAAGGGTGATCTATATACCTTACGCGACTTTAACACGAAATCCAAAACGTTGCTCAAAATTTAAATAGGCTCCGACATTATTGTGCCAAATTATTTTACGCAACGCTATTCTAAAATCAAAGTACATTCGTTACGTAATAAAATACTCTAATAATAAAATAATTTCAAAATTTCGAAACGTTGTATTTCATTAGAAATCTGAAAACTCGAGAGATGATTATGTTGTTCACATTAATGTGAATGCCAGAGAACAAGAATATATACCGTAATGTATCTTATTTAAATTAAGCTCGCAAGAGTAGAATGATTGACTTTTACAATTAATATAAGCGCTGTACATTGAAATTAGAATTTTTTAAACATTAAGATAATCGCTAGTACATAAATGCTAGTTAAGTGTCACTTTAGCAGAATTGATTGCATTATTAGGCTAAAAATCGAGACTATTAAATTACGTTTTTTGCATTTGGATGAAATTAAAATGAAAACTATCAAATTAACATAAAACACGCTGGGTCTACAATTTGTATGGCGCATAATTAAAAAATCTCACACTTTTAAAGCGTATGTAAAAATGGTATTACTCGTCGAAGCTGCAGATCGAGGATAACCATTAATAAATTACTCATTTCGTTAGAATTAAAAATTGAAAGTATTATAAATGAACAGTCGGAGCATTGACGTATTGAACAAATTGCTTCATTTTGAGCAAAATAATATTGACTCGCGTACGTGAGCGTAAATAGTAGACTCGCCAAGTATTATGTGTAAGCGCATTAAATATTTTTCGCTGAGCGTTGACGAGCGTATAAAGACTCTTTCCAATACAACAAATTTGCGCGAGCTGCTTATGCTGTTCCGTACCCTTATCTTAGCGTCGGTAACACGATGCATGTTGTTAATGACTCTAAGATAATTATTGTTTTAAGCCAGGTGGTCTGCCTCCGTATATTAGTATCATAATGCCAGCTCGTTACGGTTATATATATATATATACGCGCGCATCGTTGCGCCTGCATTTCACCTCAATGGTCTTTTAGCGTGGCTGTGTGCCCATTTACACGCCGATATTGCACAAGTCTGAGCTGTTTTGACCTTTTTCCGGTTCTGTTCTTACATCTATTACATGCACGTATGTGCTTTGTAGATGCTACTTGTTTTTCGCATCTCTTGTTTTAACTAATTCATAATTCACCTTTTCAAACTTTCATAATATTATGTTTTTTTATGTTTACAGTGGCCACTCGTGCTTGCTCATTTTCGCTCCTACTACTTGTATGAATTAAGTATTATATATCAAGAAAAAAAGTGTAATGCTCCAAGATGATTGTGTGAAAATAATTTTAAAAATTCAAATAATATTTTAAACATTATTACCTGAAGAATTCATTATGATAATTTACCGAAGTACGAAATTTCATGTAAAATGGTTGATATTTACGAGAAACACTATATTTAAACGACACGTAACATCTATTTTCTCCAATAACTAAAATTAAGGAAAAATAAAAATGTACGATTTTCACAGTTTCAGCTTAAATACTGTATTAATTATAATTGCGAATATCCTGATAATTATTTAATCATTGGAATATTTAAAATATGTGAAAAATTCTCCTACTAAAATTTTTCCTGCAAATTACTATGAATTAAAGAAAACGTTCTAAATACGATTTACCAATAAATATTTTATATGCAAAATGTAGAACGAAATGGACTAATTTTCAAAAACCTTCTTTCTAGAAAAAATGTATCTTAATTCAAGAGGAATAGTACAAATTATTATATATTTATATATACATTATTCAATATAAAAATGTATTAGATAGTAAAATTAATATTATCTAATACACATCGATTAGATAATATTAATAAAAAAATTTCCGGAATAAATAAAATATTGCTTACACGCGTTATTAAAAAATGAACTAATGTAATCTCAGCAAAAAATAATTCATGTAATTTACGAATAATCTCTGTATTAGTGTGCTTAATAATTACTTGATATTATAACTTAGTTCAAATTTTCTCTTAGTAATTAATACATTAAAATTTTAAATAAAAATAGCGAATCACACTTAACTTTTAAATTTCATTACGAAAAGTTTTTTCTCGTTATTCAGAACAATTCGTGATTTAGTTTTTTTAGTTTTTAAGACTGTTATTTTAAATATACATAATTAATAAAAGCAATTTAGACGGAGTTTATGGTTTAACTCGGTACCCGCTTCACTTCAGTAGAAATACAAAAATTGACGATACGGAAAAAATAAAATTTTTGAATTTTTATCTCCATTAGGGTTAAATTGTATTTCTCCTTAAATTGTACGTTATTAATATTGCCAAACCTTCTCGTAATTGTATATTTATGAAGAGGAATCTAGAAATTCATCAGTTGTAGAATTTAATAACATAATTTGAAAAAAGCAGATTCCTTCCACATTTAAAGATGAGCGCTATCAATAAAATAATTTTAAACGTCTGCTTTCATGCGTTTAAGTTTCAGATTTATTACCATTGCTAATATCGAATTCGTAGGATAGTTCATCCCGCTACATGTTAATCATGCCAACCTGCTATCTCACCATTCAAAAGGAACAAAGTATTAATAAGATAAAAAAATATACGTGCATGCGCCATATAGAGTACAATCAATGTAAGGCGATCTTTCTTCCTCTCGGTCAATGTTTTCTCTTCCATTCAGTGCAAAAAAGTTCTGCATATAAGGCGATGATAATCAAGCACGATTGATTAACAGCACACTCTGTTTATCGTATAATTTGCGGGATCAGTCGTCGGCCGGTGTAATAAAATCCGCAATAGGCGGCCCATGCCTTCGTCCACAGAGACTTACGTCTAAATTATTGCGCGGAAGAAAGAAATACATAAGCTCCTTAAGGGGCCGCATAATACGTAGCCCCGCGAATTCTCGGGCATTACTAGTCTGCAAGGTAAATGTACTGTTGTACACGAGGCACCTGCGCGGTTAACTCCTCGACACGTAGTTGCGCGTAGCTTCCCTGCGCCAGCGGTCGGTATCGCTACCTATTTTCACCCGTAATTTCGATCGCGTGCTCGAGTCGTCCGCACTTCCGAAAACTTCATTCCGCCGGTAACCGCCGACCAGGCGACGAGAGCTAACTTTACAAATTCGGCGAATGTAAACCTATTTGCGATTTATGTAACTTCTTATTTTGGCTTTGATCGATCGCAGAACAAACGCGTGGACCGAGTATTGCAACCCTTCGGCACGCGCGCCCGTGCATTTTTTTAATATGGAAATACTTCTTCCCACTCGCCTTGGCGTCCGCTACAATTTATTTATTTATTTTTATGGTCCGTAGGACGAGATTAATTATCGATACCTCTTATATTGAGATCAGCATCGATATTCATTCAGACACGTTTAATTCAGCATTTGTCTCAATTACTCGTTATAATTCTGATATAGACAATTCGTAGTTTATTACACACAAGTTTAAGATTATTAATTTAGATTAAACAATTTTAATTTAGTCCTACATTGTACGGGGTTACAGCTAGTTTTCTAAATTATTCCAAGCAACTTTTGTTTCATACCTTTATTTTTCGTAAAAATTTGACTACACTAGCCTACGCTTTAATCTCCAAAATTGTCAACTACGCGCAACACGTACTCACGTTTTATTGGTTTACACGTTCTTTGTCACTTTATTTGCTCTAACACATTCGATAGAAATAAGCTCAACGTTATATTTTACCGAGATGAAGGATCTTGCCGATGCTGCACATGCATCAACATTTATCTGCAATCGCGCGCATCGCGCAAGGAGAACAAAAATCAATACGAAGAGGCATTTTTCAAAATTCGAACACATCTTATAATTACATAACGAAATGGTCTTAAACGAGCAATATTTTGATTTTCAATGAACAAATAAATTATCGGACTGCTGTCCGTTGTCCCGCGTGAATGTTAAAACAATTCATCAGCTGTCGATTATTTTTAACGCACTCTTTCACTCTCGATTTCTCTAACCGTATCTCATCAGGCTCTCTCTCTCTCTCTCCCTCTCTCTCGAAGGTGTCCCTCTCGGGGCCCCAAGTTGCATCCCCTCGTTAATGCCACAGAAATGGAAGTCGGGCGTGTGTGTAGCTGTCCCCATGATGAATGCCCGGAGATAGCGAGCAATGGCTGCCGGCCGACCATGCGTCTTATTTCTCGTTTCGTATTTACCTCTAGTTCTTGCGAGCGGAGCCTCTTCATATTGTGCCCTCGCGGTCAGTGTCGGATCGAGACTTTTGTGGGGCCAGTACGTTTCGAGCATTGTTCCTGAGCTCTCGGAGACGCTTCGCCTCGCTCGGTGCGTCGAAACAAGATCAGCGATATTCACGTGGGCAAGTTTGGAGGAAAGGAATTCGTTCGATTGTTAGACATTGGTGTTATAATATGCATTCGCGTTAAGAAGTAAATTTTCTTTCCAACACTATTCGCCTTTACCATTCTGATTTTTTCCGTTTCCTGTTTCGTACTCGCAACTTTTGATAAAAATACTTTGCATTTACAAACATATTCGTTTCTCTTAGAGGTAAAGAAGGATATGATAATTTTGGTTTATCAGTAACGCATGTACGAAGCAGAAAGAAACCAATTCTAAATAATAAATATCGCTTTCTTGTAATTTACATTGCGCAACATATTTTTTCACTGTTTTAAAAACGGATCGTAATCAGTCTTTGTATAATTAAGAAACCGATATTCTTATGCATAAAATTGCACGTTTTACTTTTAACATATTTATTTACTATTCTTGCGCAAACATTCCAAGTCTGATTAAATTTTACACGGCGAATTTCGAAATTTATTTTATAAGTAATGCCTAAAGTACCACTACTAATTCTTGATTCAGCCCTGATTATACACACTTGTATGTATTGTGCACGAAACAGGAAAGAAACGATTAAATTTCTCAATCTACCTTCCGTAAAAATGAAGAGAACGCAAAGCTATACACATACACCATATCTAAAATATATTTAAAGATGAAGTCTCGATTTGATTTGAGGTTACAGTCTCGTTAAGAATTCTATTCGTCGTTTACTCATAAAGTCTTATCTTTTTACTTTTTTTTCTAAGTGCACAATTCAAAAGATGATTTTACGGCATGTATAAAAAAAACCTTCACGAATCTATTTTTAATTTTTTTTTTAATTTTCTTTGTACCTAAAATGCGAGCCGTTTTATTTCATTGATGTCATACCTTTTTCATAGAAAAGAATTAACTTTTAATATTTTAGGAAAATTGCTTTAAAAGGAAAAAAAAATTATAAAATGTGCAATGTCTCATAAATTTTTTATTGCAAAATAAAATATTTTAATTTGGTTAAAAATTTTTTTGTTTTTTAAAAATTTTTCACCATTTTCTTGCTATAGTTAAATTAAGCCATTAAATTTATGTGATAAATTTTATGTATCTTTTTTATTTATTCAAATTAAAATAAATAAAGTAAATATGATTTATATATGTACAAATATTATGAAAATTTTTGAATAAAATTTATTATCTCGTGAAAAAATTATTTTGAAATAAAAATTATTATTAAAATGCAAAATTTAAATATTTATTTCTAGAAGTTTTTATAGATAGAATAATTTTCCTCAAAATTTTAAATAATAATTGCAGCCTTGTCACTGTTTATTGTCAGTACAACGAAGAATTTATTTTTAAATTTTGATCGTATGTTTTCTCACTTAAACATTTTCATAAATAATTTGCATTTTAAAATAATTATTTCAGTTGAAATTTCTTTTTCTCACAGGATAATTAATTTTATGAAAATTAATCCATTCACAAAATTTTCAGAATATCGATAAAATACACGTTTAAAATTTTTATAATAAATAGTATAAATAATTTAGTAAAAATAAATTAATTAAGGTATTATCGTATGTCGTAATAATTTAAATCTTTGCCACGTCTAGCATTGGTTAAGGCTGTATATGGCCCAGTAACAGTTTGAATATCGAAGTAATTATTTTTTAAATTATTCTTAAAACCTTTCTTTTCATGTTTTTTCTTTGTTTTAATCCACTTTTGAAATTCATTTCCAAAAAAATTCCAGATCACTAATGTATCTCGATATTGCATAGCTGAAAAAGAATAATAAAACATTTATAAAATTTAAATACACTTAGTGGTTTTTAAATACGCAAGGTATGTCTAAAATTATTTTTTATATGGAAAGTAATATGACTTATATCTATTTAATTTACTTACATCTATGATATAAACCGATATTTATTATTAAAAAGATATATTATTAGAAAATTTATAGTCGATAAAATTTTGCATGATTTATATTTGAACAAATTTTTGTAAATTGCATTTAATCCTAAACTAAATAAATTGTCTTATATAGTAAAAGTTAATGTATCATAATTATTTATAAAATACTTTTTTATATTATTCTATAAAAGTGTAATATTTTACAAAGTATTAAATAGTGAAATTAAGTAGAAGTTCAATTACCAGATAATTCTTGAATCAGTTTTTAAATAGTAATTTTTAAAAATATTGTTTTTAAATATATATTATTAAAATTGCTCATATGTAGTTTTGGTTTATTACAGAAATTTTTTGTTTAACTTCTATTAAAATAGATATAAAAATATACTGCGAAGTATCAATTTGTTAAGATTTTTCATTATAGTAATATATGTAGCAAACGTGTTATAAAAGATAAAAACGTTCGTAAAGATTGATGAATTAATTTTCTGATTAATCAATGTACACATGAGTAATATACATATATATTTATATATATATATATATAGAGAGAGAGAGAGAGAGAAAGAAAGAAATGTTAAATTATAAAATTTCTATTAATTAGTTAATACTGAGAAAATTAATACAGTAATTTTTTTATAAAAAATTCCATAAATGGATAAAAACATTTATGTAACATAAAATAAAACACATACTGTTCATAAAATGCAAATACTTTCTTTAAAAATTTACTACATGTCAGTTAAAAATAAAATTTTAAGTACGGATTTATACTTCAAAATTATCCTACCCGATGTAACGATTAAATATAAAATTAAGCTTAGCAAGTTTTTAATTTTATCAAAAAAATATGCTCCGCTACAAATCGGTTCCTCAACTGGTATTGATTAAATTGTCACCCAATTTAGTATGATCAGGACTCCAGACGATGTTAAGCATCCTGTGCTCCGGTTGAATTGGTACTGCGTCGACGATGCGGTCGAGGCCAGCGAGTATAACTATCTTGGAGCGCAATCGGTCGTTGTCTAGGTAGTACCAATGTACGAGAAGCTCGCCACTCAACTTGTTGAACATCATACTGTCGATGGAGCCGATAAACTTGACTTTGCGGTAACCCAGTTGACGCTGACTGTTGACGTTCCATAGGGAGACAGAGGCGTCACCAGGACCACCACCGATGCACAGTATACCCGATGACCAGGGATGCCAAGCAAAAGCCTGAAAAACGTTTTTTCCAAGCAATCAACTTGATGAATTAATATCGACAAGAAAATACGAGATAATCTCTGGTTTTTCAATTCAACTTTTATGATAAACATTACAAAATATGATTAGAGTTTTATAAAATGCTTCGCTGCTTAAATAGTGTGTTTAAAATTTTCAAGTTTATATTTATTATTCAAAATAAAATAATTTATAAAAAAGACAAAAATATAATTATATAACATTATTTTCAAGTAGAATTTCTTGTAATTCAACAATAGATATGGAGTTAGTCAGATTTATAAGACGAGTGTTGATAAAATCTCATACAATGCTTGAAATTTCCTTACTTTGTTTTGTTGGGCATTTATTTTTGTTTTTGATACGAAGATCATTAATTTAAAATAATTTACAAACTAATTTCAAATTCAATCTATCCCTTAATATTTTTATGAAATAACCATCAAATATCTTACGCGCTTACGTAGATTACGTAGATTATAGGACACAGGACATTTGTAGTTTACAATAAATAAATATTCCAAAAAAAAATTATAGAATATGAATGTCCGCGCAAAAAATTTTAGCCAAATTCAATTTTTAGTTGATGTAACTACTGTGTTAGCACTTAAATGACCGATGAAATTCTTAAATTTTCCATCAATATATTAAAGTAAATTATTCAAATCTGTAATTTACAGTAGATATATTATTATATTATTTAATACGTATCTGAAACATTTAATACAATATATTATGTGTAAAATATTTGAATTAAATATTGTCAATAATAAAGGTAATTCCAAAATTTTATTATTTATACTATAATTTATGTAGATTATATAAATCACAAAATTATAGTTTGCTTTTTTAATTATATTTTAAGCTATAAGAACCTGAAATTTTATTAATAATATTTGATAATATATGTTTAATTCATGAATTATCAATAAAATATATTATTGTGAAATATACAGGTTTAAAAACCTTGATCTTTTAATAATACAATAAGTTTTATGCAGCCTTTATCCATAAGGAAAAGAGAGCCTCTTTAATTTACCTTAAGAAATTCGTTTTGTCAAGGAGATTTAAAAAAAAAAATATTTAAGAATTTAATTGTATTCATAAAAATTATAAGTTTAAAAAGAATGTTCATAGGAGTTTCTTTGGTTTAAATATTTTTCACGATAAATACTTAATCTTTTTTTTAACTCTTTTGTAATGAATAAAAATAAAAAGATAATTTAAATAGAAGTATTTGTTGTATTCACATTCAATTAAAAAATTAATTAAATACTCGATAAATTAACAATCAATTATCATAAAAATTAAAATAATTACCAAATCATATTTTAAGAATTTGTCTTTTTACAATAGCTTGTTTTTCTAATAATATATTTATGTAGCATTAAGGAAATTTTTTAATGAAACAGGTACTTTCTTAAACTATGAAAGATAATATGTCATTTTACAAGAATTAATAAAACTCTTTATTTTAAAATAAAAATACAATAAAATAGTAAACTTGATAAACCATGTTTAAAATATAATTAGCAAATCAAACCATTTTTATTATTATAAAATATTAAATAAAAAACTGTATGAGAATCATAAATGTATATGAAATATATTCAGTTAAACAATTTAAAAATTATCTATATAGAAATAAAATAAATTGAAATAATTTTGATTTCAGAAAAATGAACTTATAATTGTTCATCACTATCCCAAATTTTTATCTTCAAAAATTTTATTTTTTTAAATTTGTTGTATATTTCTTTTTACAATATCGAATTTTTCTTTACAATATCAGTAAAATCTTGATCCGCATAAAAGATATCGTGAATTAAAAAAATTAAAATTTTTTATGTTTACTTTTCACTTAGTATGTAAAGTTGTTGAGATTTTAATCTATTATAAATTTAAATATCAATTTATAAGTGAGATTTTTGTAAAAATTACTTTAACGAAAAGAGAAATAAAAATCAACGAAGCTTATATTACCTTGATACAAGCGAAAAATGCAATCTCAAATAGTTGTACCATCGAGGGATAATCGAATAGTTTGACGAGTCTATCAGTTCCACTGACGACTAAATATTGACCCTTAGGCGATACGGAAATCGAAAATATCTCCTTACCAAAGTTTTTAGAAGTAATGAAACTACCGTTTGAAGATCTTAATACACTCAAGCATCCACCGTCGCAGGCACTAAAAATAAAACACGATTATAAATATATATTTATTAATCGAAATCCATAAAATAGAAGAAATAATATGCATTCACTGTATTTTCTAAATTGAAATATGTTAATAAAGCATATTATTAAAGATAAGCAAGATAAATACCGTATACTAATTTATAAGATACAAGTTTCGATAAACTGATAAAAGCCTTACTTAATGACATGTTGATCCTTTTTTGCCCAAATAGTACAAGCCACTTTGCACTTTTTTGAATTATTATTTTCATAGCATGGGCATCTTGTTGTCCAAATAATCTTCGTCAAATTTGTGTCATACACGCTCGTACTACCGTCTATACAACTCATCGCTATTTGAGTTCCTGTAAAAGCAATATTTGATTAAAATGCACGTAATAAACATTTCGCTTTATTTTAACAATTATAAAACGAATAAATTATTTTAAGTGAAAATAAGTGTCCCATAAATTAATGTTTTTGTTATTTGATATTATGATTAACTTAATGGGAAATTATTTACATACATTTGTACAATTACTTTATAGCGACATTACAAAATGTTTACTCAAATAATTTATTATAATATGTAAAAAATATTATTAATATTTTATACGGATATACAACATAATAAGTTGTACCTTCATTATTCCATTTTAAACAGCATAAATACGAGGTATGATCTATTCTATAGACTTTCGATAAGTTTTTAAAATCCACATCGCAAATGCACATTGTGTCAGCCAATCCAGCGGCAAGAATATTCTTCGAGCTCCAATCGATGAGATTTTTAAATCTTATTGTCATTGCAAAACGAAAGATTTCTGCGAATGCATTGTCTTAATAAGTCGGAATAAATTATTAATATCTTTTATACATTGCAAAAAAATAGAACAAGATAATTTACTACCACTTAAGATAGAGATGAGTTTGGCTTAAAAACTAATTATACTTTGATTAGTATTAATTAACATTACCCAGGAAATATATTATTAATTAAATTAAACATTTAATCAATAATACGGAATAAATTTCCGTTTCTAAGAATTAAAAAAATTAAAAATATATTAAGAAAAAACGAGTTTGCAATCTATATGTAAATGTGAGATATAACTTATATAAATTTCTATTAAACTGGAACATTAAAATAGATAGAGCTACTTAAGTTATAGAGAAACAAATTTTTAAAATATTTTTACTACATTTATAAAATTTTGAAATTTACCATATTTCTCTGATATTTCTAGATAAACTTCACAAGATTGAAGATAATTATTAACGATTTGAGAAACGCTTTATTTTTCAAGTCTTTAATCTTACCCTTGTATGCTTATAAAATAGGTTTTATCACTTGTTTTGTAAATCGAAGGCTATTTTAATACTCCATCTTTTTCACAAGTTTTAATATAATTATTAAGAAAGATGTATATGAGACATACGAGCTCCGTGATCTCGATAGCGTTTTAAATTTTCTCCTTTCATGTTCATGAGTGGTTGCTTCCGCGGTCGGCAGTCCCACTGGCAATCATCGTTGAATTCCCGTACCTTCAGTTTCTTCGTATCGACTTCAGATGATTCTCCAATGTTCAACACGCGCTTGCTGTTTAGACCTTTGAGAATATTAAGGAATTGAAATGCATTATCCATGTACTTTCGTCGCCAGCGATCGGTTGCATTTTTTACCTTCCAAATATATGAAAACGAATGTAGCACACTAGATTATTAAATTCATCGTTGGATCAACTTTAGTTTAAAATGCATAGTAAAGATTATTGAGATTTTAGCTAAGTTCAAGACAGAGTCGCTATTTTTGCGGCTATGACGTATAAAGTGTAAAATAAATATTTCTGGCAGAGCCTAATTGATTTTGCAATTGACAAAATCTAGTTACAACCAAATAAAAAAATAATAAAATAACAACGAATTCCGAGTTTAAGAGTCGCAGTTGCAATCAAGTCGATTCAAACTCTTTTACAAATCGTCAAGTACAATGCCATGAATTATTAATACCCACCGAATGCTTTTCGTAAAAGAGAAGAAACATTGAAATACGTTTTTAATTTAACCGGTTATAAATATTGATTCCCATAATGTATATATCGCGAAAGTATTTATGTATTAAAATAAAACACTTAATAGCGTAACGTAATTATACCGGCGATCCATAAAGTAATACTCGATAATTATTGTAAATCAAAAATACCTGTAAATTAATGAAAGCAAACCCTATAAATCATAGATAAAATAAGTTAAATTTTATTCAATCGTATAAATGTTATTCGAGGCAGTCGTAGAAATGCATCTTCTAAATTATTCGGATCGAGTGAGAAATAAGTTTCATTAAAGCTGCGAGACGCACTGCCCGCGCGTTACTCCTCTGCGCGAGAATATCACGCGAAAGATAATTCGCATATCTGGCATTCAAAAGTGCATAACAAACTCGAGGCCCGTCGCCACCTCGTGAAAGGGTCCTGCCCCCTTCCTCTCCGCCCGCGCTTATGCACTCGCATCCTCTCAGAAAGGGGTAAAAAAAGTAATGGAGGAGCAGGGAGGTAGTGGCCACTGAGACGAGCAGAAAAGAATGCAGGAGTTCCTCACCGGCTTGTGTCCTTCCTATTACGGGAGCAGCTCTCGGGGCGTCGTCGCTTGTCCGACGCGGTGTAGGCGGAAGCACGGGAATCAAGCGCATCGGAGGCGGAGGTGCGCCCGAAGCAATTAACTAAATTGAACATCGAAGCGCCTGTCGCCTTAACGATCGGCGTGTGCGCGCCTACCTCCATCTTCCTCCCCCGGCATACCTTCGCGCGCGCGATGCCCGGCTATAAATTACAGGCCAAGTGACAGCGGTAGATCAATGGGACTTTATTTGTGAATGGAAATCGCGAAAACAGTAGCCGTTGCACGCAGGTATGCGCTCACGCGTGCGTCATTTTAAAAACGAGGGTGTAATCGATCATAAACGTTATAATGATTTTCCTTGGTCCTTGGACCGTCTCCTTTTATTCGCTTTCTTCCTTTCGGCCAACTGTCCCCGCTGCTCTCGAAGATTTATTCATATTACGGGATGATGAATTTTCTCGATTGACTGCGTGAATTATGCATTTATGTATTAATAATTTATTCGATTTATTTTACGATGCGTCGTCCGATGCAGCGGCCGTCGCTCGATAACGCAAATGAATGAACGAACACACCGGATTTTTGTGCAGCCAATAGCCAGAGCAATATTTATTTTTCAGGCGAATGTTTTTAGAATTAATGCGAGTTTAAAGAAATATGTTGGTAATTATTTAAGTTGTCCTCGAGGATTATTAATTACTCCGTGTTTATTCCGCGAGCTACTTATTATTGATTTTCTAATTTGCGAAATCTGAATAGATAATTAAATGTAATAAAACGAGTCAAATGCTGGATATATAAATTCCGGTCCTCGCTCGGCTGATGTACCGATATACTTGAGGTGCGAAACTTTTCGAAAATTCATCAAAGCTGAATATCTTCGGTCATAATTTGTCGGAAACGGCGAACGACTTTCTCCGACTCCATGTGCTATTAACGCCAAATTAATTTTCACTCCCAACCGATCAACATCGCAAAGGGCAAACATATCCCTCCCTCCCTCCTCCTGCGGGCATCGCAAACATTAAATCTAAATGACATCTCTTCTAAAAGGATAACTGTGCAAATGCCTTGACGCGTGACGCCGGTTATTAATCTGAGCATAATCATACCTCTTTGAAGACATCCAAATAAATGCCATCCTTCTCGTCATCACTGCTGCGCGTGTGATGATAATGCGAGACGTCGATGTTCACGCCGCGTCTACGCGGTATGAATCTGTCGTCGACGTTGACGACGCGCGATTTCAGCGGCACCACGTGTCTCGAGCGCTCCGGTTGATTGTGGCCGCCGGCCACGGAGAGAATCGACGCCGACGCGTACATAGGCGAATTACCCTGGAATCACACGGGGTGTTCTGCTAGTACTTATTATTCTGTTAGAAGATCAAGGTGATGGCGCTGCCTCTTCCGCGGGACTTGACTTTAATTATAGGGCTGGCGCTTTTAAGGTTCTTATTGAAAATTACGGTGTAGCCACCGAGTATACATATTTACTTACATGCGACAGCAAAGCTTAGCTCTTATAATATCTTCTATGTCTGTTACAAGCACGAGTATTGCGTAAAAAATAAAAGCAGGATAATAAAGAACTGTGTGTTGATTGCACGTGCTTAGAGGCTACAAAAATTCAAATATTCAATCAAGCCTGCGCGAATAAATATTTATGAAGGTATTTTAATTAAGAGTTTGTTTCATTTTTACATACTATTGAGGGGTTTTTTTTTTTTTAAATTTTCAACTTTTATGTAAAAACAGTGCTATAAGTCAATTTGAGAAAAGAAAAATAATTAAAATCTATGAAAATCTTGATCAATACAATGCATATCTGATTTAATTAAGCCAATTCGGACTTTTGTCAACGACTAACCGACTTTTATCTTATCTAAATATGATACAAGTGAAAACAACTAATTTCCTAGTACTTTTTCATTTTTTCGGCTTAAAACAATAAATCAACGATACTGGAATACAACCTATTTAAACTCGTACGCGAAGTTCGGACATACATTGTATAAAAATAATACGAAAAACTGTAACATCGATAAATATACGTATTTTTGACTAACTAACTTTATATTTATTTTTTCCTTTGGTTTTATAAAACCACGTTTGAACGCTGATGATTAAGTTAAGTTACTTTGTATAGTACTCAGAGTAATACGAATACTGTTTTGAAGACGATAGCTAAAGGAATAAATTCATTATACACGTTTGACTCTTTCATTTTGAATTCGAAATGTCGATGTGAAAAACAGTTCAACTAAATATTTTGAAGTACTAAAGAGTTTCGTTCGTATAAGAATATAAAATAATAAAGTAGAGATTCGAAGTGTGCGACTTTTGCGATAAATTGCGTTATTGCAAAATACTGTAAAATAAAGTATGTCATACTTAAAATATCAGCTCCTAGGAATTTTCCAGACCACCGCGACGATAAAAATAGAAAAATCTTGATAACGCCAGCCATGGCAATATATGCTTAAAGAGAAATTAACTCAATACACGCCCTCAAAATCATCTTTGCCACACGACACAACACATTTTTAGCCGCGGCTCGTTCTTCTCGCGAAAAACTGAAATGATTCTCAGACCCTCGCCCAGAAGGAATTTAAAATCTGCAAAAACGAGAAGAGGAGTAGCGTTTATAAACGCGTCGGTATAAGGCCGTAATTTACAAGGATCGATTTGCATGCCCATTAAAACACTTATACGCCGTATTAAAATGCATTAACATATTCGCGGCTGATGCTCTCGCAGTCTGTCTGTACTTGTTGCCCGCGTGCTCTCGTGTGCGTGTGTAAGCGTAGCGCGCGCGTATGCAATTCGAAAAAAGCCAAACCAGTTATATATTTATACTCGATGCAACGAGAGAAGGGGGGAGGGGGGAAATATTTTTTTAGCTCGTACATATCGACGATTTTTCTTGTTGCACCGTTCTTTGACGAGTCCCGTGCACTGCGAATTATCACGGCTGTGCAAGCGAATACGTAACGTATTGTGGGGAAGAATCATTTATTGGGGTTGGCGCAAATACTTCGAGCATTTCCTTCCTAACTAACCGGTACTCCTTTAAAAAAACAATTATTATGCAAAAATTTTTTTGGTAAATTACGGCTCTGAGCAACCTCAAGTTCAACTTCACTTTATCCGATAAAACTGCATTTACCCAAGTTGATAAAGTAATACTTGTTTGTGCGTAAGACAACACTCTATTCTATGCGATTATTTTATAAAAAAAAAAAAAAACAACTGAATTAAAATTTTTGAAAAATACAGCTAAACGTAAGTAACAGGTAAATATCATTGTAAACATCTTGTTTTTATAAATGCTACGTA
This sequence comes from Platyscapa corneri, assembly GCA_018907185.1. Taxonomy (NCBI): domain Eukaryota; kingdom Metazoa; phylum Arthropoda; class Insecta; order Hymenoptera; family Agaonidae; genus Platyscapa; species Platyscapa corneri. The sequence goes on along the minus strand of JACCHW010000011.1, from coordinate 4,215,113 downwards.
TAATAAATAGGTAACTATGAATTTTACCAATTTACAGTTTCAATGGATGGCTATTATGAACATAACAAACAAGCAGCTGCTATTTATTCTTCATTAACAATGTCTATTAATACTTTCAATAGTCCAAGATATTTTATGATTCTGTATCTTTCTATCGGATTCTTGATCTTTATATACTCTAAATTAGTGTTCGTAATAATCATTAAAGCGATAAATTTTATAACGTTGTAAAATAGTAATACTATTTTTCTACTGTACAATACTACTAAATACTTAATTAAAGTTATTAGTTCATAAACATTTCTGTGAAAGGAATGGTCCGTCAGCTTACTATTCTCAATAAAGATAAGCATTAAATTCTCGGACGATTCCATTAAGATTGTTGGCGCAAAACCAGATTTTCTATCACAAAAACGGTTATTCAGTAATTCGTAACTCGGGTTCGGTACTGATAACTGCTTAATGGAATGACCTGAAAACTGTGTTAGTGAATTGGTATTAAAAAACAAAGAGGCTGACGGAAAGTTTTATATCAGGAAAATGGTTGGAAATAAATAATTTTAATTAAATACAAAGTATTGATACGGTGGAGAAGATGTTGGTATTTTTAAACAAATATAATTAATGAATACTGTGTGCGTAAAACTTAATCGCGCGGCTATAATGGCAGAAAATGAGCAATCGGAAATCTCGTAATCAGATTGCCGGACTCATAAAAATAAATTACTTTATCGGAGAACGCACCAAAAACGCAGTCGTCAAATCCAAAAACAGGATTACAAGTTAGAGGCCATCGCATTTCTCCCGTCAATCATCCGCTTCGAATCGGCTACCACTATCCCGCGATTATATTACCCATTCATTCATTTATTTCTTAATTTCAATTGCCCAGAATTGGAGGCCACAATGCTATCCTGCGCGATCGTAAAAAGCATAAAAAGCGAGGAGAAGAAACTCGCACGCATCTTCCTTACTCTCGTGGAGGATATCGCGCCCGCGCGTACAAATTACGCGTTGGCAATTATCTCATTTAGCTATCTTGAAGCACGGTCTTGGCATATCTGCGATCGCAGACTGTCAGTTCGCCCTACGACGGGCAAAAATGTGTACGCCGTGGCTAGAACCAAGTGCCGCATACACGTCGTCTACGGCCGGTGTATGGCGGCGCAAGAGGGAGAAGAAAGAGTGCGATGATTTTTCCCTCGCGACCTTCGTCTTCCGGACGGTTGAAGCAGTTTCTGCAGAGCCAGGTATCTGATTTGCATGGAGCGGAATCGTGAAAGTGCGAGTCTCTCTCTCTCTCTTTCTGTTTATCTATCTCCGTCTCTCCAGCTGTGCCATGCGTGGCCGAAAAATTGCCGCCGATCTTTTCCCAGACCCCCTACGACGACCAAAGTGTAATCGTCAGCTCACGCACACACGGTTGCGAGCATTTTTAATGCCCCCGAGAGAGTAGAAAGGGAATTACGGTGATGCTTCGCAAGGTGTACGGAATGGGGACGCTAAAATGTCATATCTCTCTCGTTTTTGTCCGCTGCATCGCGGACTTACACCCAATGGAACAATAGATTTGTAAGCTTAAGTTCCTTCTTTGATAAATTATCCGCTGCAATATGGTTCTTGTCACCGGCGCTGTTACGTCGGATCTTTTTACACGGGAGTGTCAACGGTCGGCATCTTATGTTTTTTCGCGCTTTATTTATCGGTATTTACGATATTGCACATATGCATTTTCACGTGGATGTTTGTTCGCGAGCACGCGACGGCGCGTTAAATGAATGACGTCGAATCCGAAATGGACGTTAATAGAACGATATTTGGGAAAAAAACGGAGTCGATAATCCGCAGGTTAAAACTAAGCGATTAATAGTCGGTTAACTCTTTAATAACATCCAGCTCGGACTTTGAAAGTCAATTAATAATAAATTTGCTAATGTACACACGATCGGACGGTATTTTAATGCGTTTTATTTGCTAATTTCAAAGAAAACAATAATGGAAACTCAGTAGGGAAATAATAGAAAAAACAAACAAAGAAGCCGAAAAGCAAATAAAATAGTATTGTACACATTAACTAAATATTATTCAAATGATATTGAATAAGGGTATTTAACTTTCATTTATGCGAGTCCAGGTTTGCAGCACGATAAAGAAGAAGAAGAAACGAGAGAAGTAGCCGCGAAATAAAAGGCAAGTCATCATAATTCAAAACTATACAGGAATTTCAAAAAAGCGCCTATCATCGCTTGTGTGCACAAAGAGGAGTGTGTGCGTGCGCGCGCTTGCTTGCACACAAAAGAGCGAGATGAAAAAGTCCCCGGCCTAGGTTCGAAACGAAGTCAAGGCGGTAATCGGCCACACTAGATACAAAGGTCAAAATTAACCTGCATTAGGATGCGAGAGAGCGACAAGACAAGGCATTAGAAAGGAAGCTGCTGCTAAAGGGGCGGAGGTAGGAGGGGACCCCACCCCACCCCACTCGATCTCCTTCATCTGGCTTTGCTCCCTCCTCACTTAGTCTCACCTTGTCCTTCCTTCTTTCGTTCTTGCTCTTTTCGATATTACCTTCGTTTTGTTCCTTTTCTATTTCTTTCATTCTCTCTCTTGCATTTCCAACTTTCTGTTTCGCCTCACCTTCCTTTCTTTTTCGCCTAATTTATACATTTAACATTCTATTCTTTTTTCGTACTTCATTCAACGCAATTAAATTCTTAAGTTGCTTCATTAGATCTTTTATTTGCTTTTCTGTTTTATGCTTTACCAGGAGAATTTATACCAGAAGCGTACGTGATTAGAAATAATTTTATTTCGAGCAATTGTTAGGGAGGGAAGGATCCAGATATTCTTAAAGTTTGCGACACACATTTTTTAAAATAATACAATATCTGATACTCAAGACAACACGTTCATTGCAAAACTTATTATTTTTATTATTCACCCTGACTGATCGTGATCATTATTTAAAATTTCTTGTTCCTTAATCTCACTTTTCTCGGTAATCTCCGTGTCATCTTTGACATTAAGCAGCACAGCTTACAGATTGCAACAAAGATAATTGAAAGATTAGCATCCACATAGGGATAGATGAATTTGGCAGATATCAATTTCATACTCATGGTTGGATTTTTGAGTTTCTGACCAAAGAAGCGATCGCAATGAGGAAAAAGGAGTATTAGCTCTCTGTACATCAAGACGCATGGCAGAAAGAGAGCGTACATACGAGAGAGATCAAGAAAGAGAGAGAGAGAGAGAGAGAGAGAGAGAGAGAAGTGAGCAAAGACAACCGGTCCACTCTTCCCACGGTGCTACCGGACCGGTCAGCAGATGACATCAAACTCGCACACGTGTCGTGCCGCCTCCCGGCCGACCAAGCGCTCCTCTACGTATATCTATATAGGGTATGCATCACCTGCTGGAGGATCTTCATATTCTTTTTCTAAGCTAGAGAAAGGGTTGACGAGAGTAAGATATATATGTATATATATACATAGAAAAACAGACAGAGATGAAAATAAGGACGAATATTCGCAGGAGGTCTACGTGATTTTTAAGACGCAGCACGTAGTGGTTAGAAGCCCAAAAACAATTGTTTTTCAAGCTGTTGCACTAGAGATTTCAACATTTAATCAATTTTAATATTACAGATATTCATTTAGTTAAATTTAGTAATTGAACAATATCTCTTCGAACTATTTTTATTTTTATAATTTATTACAGATCTCTGATGGAAATCTTTCTTAGGCTAGCAAAAATTAAATTAAAATTTTTATGATTCACGAAAACATTTTTAGAACATGTATAAAGTATGTATAAATAATACATTAGGAAATTAATATTTACATAAAATATTTAATAGACGTAATTTTTTATTATAAATTATAATAAATGCGTGTTTAATGACATATAAATATTTATGCTCCACCTTCTTTTGATTCTAACAGATAACTGGTCTTGCCATTTTGTCTTTATGAAACTAATGATATGGCTGGAGAACAATTAAAATATGTAATTCATTTAAATAATATCTTCTTAAAAATTACATATATAAACTATATATTAAAAAGCAATACATATTATAAAAGTTAAATTATAAATTATATCTTATATAAAAATTTTTAGACAAAACTTACATATTTAAAGAATTATATTTATAATAAATTTCTTGTTATATGTCTATGAAATATTTACTTAAATAATTTAACGACTGTTTTTAAACACATAATTACAATAAAATATTTAAGTTTATTCAAACCTATAATCATCTGAATGTATCTTTTATAAAGTCATTTAAACTAAATTTAATAGTAAATAGTTCAAATAAAAAAATTATTAATTTTTTTGAAGTAGAATTTTTTAAATTTAAAGAATATATTAGCGCTTCTTCATTTTACGTTTAAATACATGCTGTTTTGTGAACTATTATATACTAATGTTACTGTCAAATTTTAACAGCTTAATTTTTTTCCTTAAGTTAAAAATTTTAATTGAATCCATGATGTTTAATACGAAATATTTATGAACAATTATTTTTTTGTTCCAATAGAATAATTTTATCACTTTAAAATTTATTATAGGGAAAATAAAAATTTCACGTTTACTTGGGTAAAGTACATTTCCTAGAAAAATTATCGTAAATTATTTGCACGTAGAAAAGATTGTTACTACATAGAGATATTATTTTTCTAGAGGTAATTTTGAATCTATATTTTTTAAATAAAAATAAAAATGAAATACTTACGGTGTTAAGTTATTTAATATGGTATCATCATTTGATTAATTATAATTTTTTATTTCGTTTAAGTAATTTTAATAATTTTTTTAATAAAAAATAATAATAATTGATATTATTATTATTGCAATTAAAAACTATTTTTAACCAAGGGAAGTTTTTTCAGTATACTTATTAAATATATAATTTATAAAAGCAATATAGAAAGATAAAGAAATAATTGTATTATTTTACTTACCTTAGAAATGGATGTTTTTGTTAATATATCATTTAACGATGAATTTTCTTGAAAGAAGGGATTTGTATGAATCGCCTAAAATAAAATACGTAAATTATTCATTTATTTATAAAAAAATATTCTATTAATATTTTTATTATTTTTTTTATTATCAGAATTTATTCAAGTAGGTGCTTAAGATTTGTACATTTGTATACTAATGACAACTTCTTTTAAATTAGTAAATTATATCTATTTAATGTACGGCAACAAATGACGTTTGACAGTATATGCTATTAAAAATTGCTTATTTGTATGAATTAAATCTATTCTAATGAGATACATCGATATGGTTGGTACATCATATCAAAATAAATTGTCTAATTGACGTTAGCAGAACCTAAACAATAAATCTCTAGCTATCGAAGTAAGTATAAAAGCTAATTTGCAATTATGTAAGTGTGTGTAGCCACCTTTTACATGCACGTGCATTAAATTTTACAAGCTTACATAAACACCTCTTGCTACAAAAAATGAATACAGAAGAGAGAAAGAGCTGAGAAAAAGACAGAGAGATACTTGAACGCGCGATATTGTTTCGAGAGACAGCCAGGGGAGAAAATACTTGCAACCGGGTTGGTCGCCAATAAGCTGATGCCGCCAGGCCAAACGAATAAATTACATTAGAGTAGCATATTTTGAAAATAAAGCTTCGATGAACAACACGAATTTAAATTAAATGACTGCAAAAATAATGTAGTGGCATTGAAGAAGTAATAATGGAGGAAAAGGCAGTAATAGAAAGAGCATTTGACAATTGAGTAAAGCACAAAACTTAGGTATCTCGATGTATTGCAGAATTTCCACGTTTTGATGACTAACATAAGTTTTAATATTGCTTAACAGATCTTAAAAACATCTATTACACAAAAGAGATTGTGATATTTCAATTAAATTCATACCTTTTATTTATAATTTACGCATCGGTTTCTTTCTTTTGCGCATCATATCTTTTAATTGGGCTTTTCGCAAATGCAGTCAAATAAAATTTGTATCCCTATTGAAAAAAAACTTTCTTTTTACATATACATTTACAGACACTTCAGACTAAGTTATATAATTTTATATAAAGATATTTAAAAGCATGTTGGCGAATTTTTAAAAAGCATTCAAACTGCAGCGAATAAAATGATAAAAAGATGTTTATTTTAAAGAGCTCAGGCATACCGATTACGAGTTAATTAAAAAATCGGTAGATGCAATTTGTTGAGAGAAGTCAATGGAAAAAATACTTAACAATGAGTTGAAGAACGCAAAATTTCATGGACAGTAAGATAGGCGATAGAAGAGGGAGGAAGAGGGAGATAGATAGCGTGCAAAATATCTCACGACGATGCAAACACGCAAAATTAGCATACGAGAATACGAAGAGCAGAGGAAAAATGTCAGCGCGAGCGATCGGTACACGTTTCTGTGGGCGATCCGGGTTATGTGCGTGCCTTCGTGTTTTTCCCTCCCCACGTCCCTCGAGACTCGACGACCGAGCCCTTCTTCTTTCTCCTAGTCCGTCCTCCGTCGATGCACCTGACTTGGAAATGCTCCGCGCACCGACCAGTCGCCCGCGCAACAACCGGTAATTATAAGGCGTTAGTGCTTTATTTTCAAAAAGTGTTTATCTTATTATTGTAATTTATTGGCATTCTTTATATTAAAAAATAAAGCTTTTCGAGCGCTCTGAATATATAAATTTTAATTTATGGATTTATAAAAAGTTTTGTCCATCCTTTGCCGATAATTTTAGCTCTTTAAATTGATTTTTTTTTTAAATTTCATTCATAAATAATTGCAATGGAAAATATACTTTCTAATTGATTAATTATATTATTGATGCTGCATATTAAATATTTGTATGTCCTTGTACAAGAACGCATTTTACAGATAACGTACGTCTTTTTATTGTAAAGCTGAATCTATTCAAATGTATTTTACGACCTGCTAGTTAAGTTATGTGACTCTAAGTTGAAATTCCTCTGCATTATCTTTATAATTGTATAATTAAGTCATTTTTTAAGCGACTTGCATTTTAATATTTAATAGATATTATAATATATTTTTATTTGTCGATTTCAAAGCATAATATTAACTATTAATTCATATTAGCCAGCCTCCATCATTTTTGTATTAGAAAATGAGTTAAAAACATATTGCGTTTAATGTCGGGAAGTTATATAATTATTATTCTTATAAACACTTATTGTTTAGTAATATCGTGATCGATGTTTTATAAAATTATTATATTGGAAATTTGGAGTTACGTATTGAAAAGTGAGGAAACGTAGATTAAAAAGATTTAAAAAAGTAAAAACATTTTGATCGATAATAATGCATTTATATCATTACATTTACCATTTTTAAAATTCGTAAAATACCATCTTTATGACTGTATCTGGAATAAAGCTCACATTTGAAATAATGTGCAGTTTATTAAATACGTACATTTATTAAATGCATACAGTTACTAAATTATATAAATACACTTATTTGATGTTGTGTGTGATTTTCTTAAAGCCAAATACTTCCTATATAATGTTAATAAAAATTATCATTTTGCCAATATCTTTCTAGGAAAAATATCAATATGTTATACAATAAATTCAATAAAGGAACATCAATAAGTTAAACGCATACACGGAAAATTCAGTTCGTGAAAATATTTAATATTAAATTTGAATTTGCTTCTAAAAATGTATTTACATAATTATAAATACTTCCAAATATTCACACAGATACACAATATATAGAGCGTAGTCAGATAAATTATGATCTTTTTTAGGTTTTAATTAAATAAGACGATTTAAGTCGTAAAATAAGACTGTAAAAACTAAATCCAAGACTCGATAAAGATAAAGAAAATAATAAATATGCGAGCGATCCATAAATGGTGCTTTCGGACTTGTAATTGAAGTATGTTTTAGTAAGTAAGAATTTTCTCACTAGAGTAATAAATTCCTTAGAAAGTAGTAATGATTAATTTTTCTCTTTAAAAAAGCAATTATTTTTTCTATAAAAATTTCGTTTCAAAGGAAAAAAATCTGACTTTTTTACTATATAAAAACGTAACTGTAAGATGACAAAGCAAAATAAAGACTCGACGCTACTAAAATATATAAAAAAAATTATTCGACGAAATACTTTTAAATGATATTATTTTAAAAAATGATACATTTTCAATTACAAAATACTGTAATTCCAAAGAAAAATGTAATTTTTAGAATCGATAGGATTAAAAAATAGATCCTATTCAAAAGAAAAATTTAATGCTATGCGTAAACACAGTGCAAACGATAAATTCTAAACTGCAGCAAACACGATTTCGCGTTTGCGCAATACACATATGCGTAGTTTTACAACTATCGTTCTCCAGATATATCGCCCTTACTGCTAAGCGGAACTACGATACATACAAGACGATTTTCTTTATTGAACTCTCATCGCTTAGAGAACACAAATTCCGTAGCTCCACAAGAATTGATATTCTTCAGTGCTTATTTTGCTGTATTTCCTTATGGGATTTATTTGTTCTCGAAATTTAATTTACAGGTGAATCATATTTTTGTCCATCTGTTTTTGAAAGTGAGTTTTTTGTGTGTAACTACGAACTTATTTGTATGAAAAGTAAATTGGTTATAAACATATAGGATGGTTAAATGAAAAACATCTCTATGTATTGTTTACTTTATAGGATTTGTAACTTCAATTGTTCTATAATTTACGTATTTTCGATAAACATACATTATACATAAATTTTACTATTGCATTTCTAGCTTATACTTGATGGGCATAAATAATTAATTGTAACTACTAAAATGTTTTAAAAGTGATTTCTTAAAGTATTTGTTAAAGATTAGTTTTCAGTATACTTCCACCTGAAAGAGTAATACTGAAGGCAAAACTGTTTTCTTACGTATTGTGCTATTCAATTTAGTTAAGATGTTGATTATCTTTTGTAGAATATTATAATATTCACTTGAAAAACAAACGCAATATTTTTAGTAGATCTAATAATCGTATTTAAGATCATTATATAATTATTTAATATTTAATACAATTATTTCTTCTTGCATTCTAAATTACAGAATATTAGAGTTTACGTATATTCGAAATTAAACAATTTATGCATTTTTAAATAGATTTATGAATTTTATTTTAAGCATATGTAATTAGTCTTAAATATTAATATATTTGTCGTATCGTATAATACTTAATTTAACATTAAAAGTGTTTTTCTTGACAATTTTATTTAACACCTATTAAAAATAAAATTACAAGAAAAAAATTGACGAAAGTCTTTTGTTTACAAATGATTTATGAAAAAATAGGCATTTTGCAAAAATTGATTTTATATTTAAGCTACAATTAATAATTATGTATTAGTTACTAATTTTAAAAACTAATAATCAATAAATAATTACGTAAATATAAATTACACTTACTTTTTATTACTTTTTCTCAGTTCTATAATTGCATACTTCAGAACTGTATTAAGTTGTACCAATTATGCTGAATAAAGTGCTATAAATTATGTTTTTTGATAATCAAGCATATAGAATTAGACATAAATAATATTGATATATTATGACAAATTTAGTTTCTGATCTTTCATCGGTAATGACTTATCAAAGCGGCAATGATAATTACTTGATACAAAAAAATAAGTGATTCGAATCAAACAAATCTCTTACATTTATGTTGACATAAATAGTATTTATCGTAACAATAATATTACTCATAAAATATTTATGCGATGTAAATGATGTGTTTAAAAATATTATGTTTTGCATTTGATGATATATAGTTATACAACCTTAAACAGCATTAGTTGAATTATTTCTTAATACCAGTACTACCAGTTTATTTTATTTACATAAAAAGAATATTTCTTTTTTGCGATTTAAGAAAGCATTTATGAATTATAATCATGTGTCGAGAAAAAAAAATGAATAATTAGATTATTTTAAATAATAATATATTATCTGTTATAAGATAGAGAAAAAAATTACAGAATCGGAGTAAAATGAATAATTTTATCAACTTTTAAAAATAATATTATCATTGTATAAAATATATAAACTAATGTACGTATTATCTTGGTTATTTTATTTTGATCTACTTTATGTAGTTAGTCATAAAACAAACCGTGTTTCGATTGAGAATTGAATCGAGAGTAAGTATTATAATAAGAAATTGTTCTACATTTTTATGTGCACCAACACTTTCTAGTTAAATAATGAATGTAATAAAATATTCCACATCCAGATGAAAGAAAGAACAATGATAATTATCAGAATAAATATACATTATTCGTACCCTCAACTAGATGTTAAAAAAGATGCGAAAATAAAAATCTAATGATTAATAATTATGAATTTGAGCGTGTTTAAAAAATAAAAGTTTACGAGTTTTGACGGTGTGCATTACGGAAAAAAGGATTATTAATTTTATCGGGCATCTTGAAGCGAATTCTTAGTTAATGTAGCGTTTTCCGGCAGTCGAAATCCATCATCCCGTCAACTCTATAAGCATTCGCTGTTCCAAATCCTTCTTTCGTCCTCGTGTCTGCTATCCCTTCTCTCTCTCTCTCTCTCTCTCTCTCTCTCTCTCTCGCGCGCGCGCGGGCCCGAAGTCCGGCACGCGAGCACTCGCGTATGCAGCGCACACTATCGCGTTCGTGGAGTTCCGGCGTGGCTCGTGCGCTGTGTAGAATCAGGAAAGGCTTTTACCGGAGCACGTGTGCGAGCACGGGGCCGCGATTAAGAAAAATTCCATAATGTTTGTTTAACTAGTGCCCCGGCTCGCACATACCCTTACACGCGCATTCGCAGTTGCGCAATGCGCGTGCGAGAATAGTCTTTTTACACGCGCGCATGCGCACTCGCCTTTTTATCTCCTTTTCTCGATTTAACCTCAGATTCGGACTTTTATTTAGAGCCGCTGTTGGACTGCGCGAAAAATTGTCTATGCGCTAAACGGAAAATAACGCGACTCATGTTTTGGTTCGCGCGAACTTCGATTCTCAATAAACGAAGAACCCTCGCATGACCGAGGCATTTGCAGATACGGCATAGGACGAAGTCGGTATCTCATCAATTGCTTCTTGGGTGGTTTAATTTAATGATTCATTAGAGCCTAAGTGACCATGCAACGAGTAATTAGTTTTGTTTACAAAAAAAACAATTCTGAAGGAACATTTAAATTTGAAATTACCTTTCGCGAAGCTAAGATCAGATGCTTATTTCTTTTGCTATTGTGCTCTATATTTAATTTTAATTATGAAGATCAAACGAATTAATTATTAATTTTAAATTTGTCAAAGATGTAAAAGTGCAGAATGGAAAATTTTGCGATTTTAACAAATGATTGTTTTTACTTTATTTCATTTAGTTGTAAAGCTTTGAATAATGTAAAAATTTTTGCCTAAAACTGGATAAGAGAATTCCCAAATTAATAAATAATTGTCGAGCATTTCGATGTTTTCCCGTTCAAAGTGTAGTGTTTCAATAACTTATTTCATATTATTCGGATACAAACAGTTTTTAATTTAAAATTTTCGTTGTTCATTTAGTGTTCTCGATTGTATAGTTTCATCGAATACACATTTCTTGTAGAGTTGTTGCTCGCATTTAAATTGCGGAATAAATAATTATACAATAATGAGGTGCACTGTTTTTAAAAAATAAAACGAAATCAATATTCCTCTGAATTACAAGAGTCGAGAACATTTCGATAAGCATAGTCTTAAGAAACGTGGCACAGTTGCTCTGCATCGTACAATGCAAGTAAAAGTAAAACTAAAGTTCTTTATCTAAGAGCGCATCTGCATTAACAAATTAGATGAATTATTTGTCTACGTGCGTAGTCACTTGCTTTTGAAGTCACCGACTCCAAGGACGTGCGTCAATCAAATTAGGGGTGCACATTTTTCCAGATGAGCGATCCGCAAGAAAATAAATAATAAAGTGATAAGAGCGAGCACGCGTCTCTGTAAAATGCATCCATCGCGAATTACGGTGGGGTAGCGTCGGGGACAACAATGTAACACGCGTCGATGAATCTCGCTAACGTCGGTCCCGTAGCATTAGGTACGCGTATAAACTATGCGGCGTAGGCAAGACGACGCGACGATTCCCCTCTCCAACGCTTCCAGGCGCTGCGCGTCGCGTCTCGCGCTTGACTTATCTCTCCCCACCCGCGCCAAGCACGGGGGAAGGGGGACTCACCCCACCGGGGGCCGCACAACGTTAGAACGGGCGTTAGAGCAAAGCCATTGGCTCTCGGTTGGAGCACAGAGGCCGGGCAACCCCCTCGCCTCGTTTGTGGGGCGTAGCGCGAGACGCAGAGAGAGAGAGAGAGAGAGAGAGAGAGAGAGAGTAAGAACGCGAGAGCGAGTAAATGCTGCGGGGTGCCCCCCCTCCCCTCTACCCTCGCTCGAGAAAGCTTCGGTGAAATTTATTTGCGATGATCACTCCGGGGAGGGGGGCAGCATTTTTCGCCTTTGATTGTCCGATGCTCCGCGCTTACGTGGCTTTTCCATCTTTTCGTCATCTTCTATTTATCATTGAGGAAGCCGTCCACTTTTTTGCGGTTACTCTACTATTACTGAAAAATTGTAACAATGCAAGTCGTTGAAACGGAGCGAAAATCTTGTGTTGCACGATGATTTTTGCGAAACGTGACCTTTTTTGCTGGATCAATATAGGAATGATGGTTTTCGTCAAAATAGGGATGAATAGAGATAGGAGCTCTAGATATCAATAATAATTAAATCTAGATACGAAGGAAACTCAAAAGACGCTTAAAACATATTTACCGGTTGACTTATCGCACACAAGAAATGCGGATAAGACTGTTGAAATGCAAAGCAGTGCAAGTGTGCAAAAATAGATTTATAAAAGCGAAAAAAGGAATTATTTTGAAAAAGAGACGAAGACCTAAATAAATCTAAAAAAGAGAGGACGAAAGTCAACAGAAGACTTGAGAAGGAGAGCAAAAGAAAAAGGAGCAATAAGGCAGGCAAGGATTAAGTAAACGAAGACAGATATAAATAAAGAGCCCTATAAGTACAAAATTCTAGAAGAATTATCAATGCATCATATTTTTAATTTGAGATAATAAAATAAAGGAGGTTGTCCTTCCACGTCGAGCAGCTTTTAATTTTTAAAGCTATCATTAGACGCACACTGGAATCACAAATATACCCTGGATATCTAACAACAAGATTTAGCTGATCAAGGAGAGATAAATTAATCAATTTAATATTTTAATTTAAAATTTTTTTATTTCTGCCATAATATCCAATCATCGTATTAAACGCAAAAAAATGTCGAGAGTCCGAAAATTCAAGGCAGTGATCGAAAAAAGGGCGAAAAAAGGGCTCGTACAAGAAAAAAGGCATCAAAAACCTATGCGAGAGAGACGGACAGAAGCAGAAGAAGAACGAAGGTACCGAAATGTATAAAAGAAGGATGGTAAGAGAGAGAGAGAGATAGAGTTGGATATGGAGAGCAATGCAGAGGATCGCGAAGAGTGCAGGGAGCGAGCGAAGCGGCCGAACGGGTCCCGAACCGACAGTTCTCTCCCTCTCTCTCGCACTCCTTCTGCCGTCTCTGTCTGGCCTATCTATGGCTACTCTCGAGAAGGAGAGAGAGAAAGAAGAAAGAGAGGGCCTCTTGCGACTGCCTGGCTAACTGCTGCTCTCTGGACCCAGCCTCAGCGCCGGCTCAGACGGGGCCTCTGCCTCAGTCGTTCGCCGCCGTTCTCAAGAGCAAGGCCGTCTCTAGCAGCCGCCGCGACGAGTAGCTCCGGCCTATTCGCGACCCCGAACCCAAGTCGGATTTCCACTTGGCCAGATCGGCCGTCTTCGGAGATCACGAGGAGCCGGTGAACGTAAATTTGTACGGATCCTCGGCCACGACAATGAACTTTTTCGCCCAAGTATGCATTCGTTTTGGGAACACGATTTTTTCTTACTCTTAATAATAACGATCGCACGAGTGATATCGAGCTGCTTAGACACACTATGAACTACTCAAGTTGCGACGGCCCGTGCATCGGCAAGTGCACGAGGCGTCATTTAGAGGTATTAGGTATCGGTATCAATTTTGCTTTGAGATGGCTGATTTTCTCGGCTCGTTAATCTCTCGACATGGAGTATCGAGGAACGAGGAACGAGGAAGGACGTCTAGGAACATGCCGATCTGACACTCGACGATTAAAGAGATCGCACGAATGGACTGTCGGCTCGAGGCGACGATCGATAAAGAGAAAAAAAGCGGAACGAAAAGGAGAATAAAAGTACAGCGACGCGTGCTGGAGAAATACCGAGCGTAAAGTGCGCGACGCGTGTGGTCGAATCCGCGCTTGATGGATCGTCCCTCGGCTGCGATCGGACGCAGGTCTTGCCACTCGAACTCTCGCGCGCTCTGTGTGTACAGACGAAGGAGGAAGAAGTCGATCATAAAAGATCGATCGCTCGGCATTCGTTTCCTCGCGCGTTTTTCCCTCCCAGCCGAGCCTTAACAACCTCTTCGCGGCGGCCGGAAAAAGAAATTGCGCCGGGAGGAAATTCCCTGGACGATACAAGAAGTGGTAGTAGCACGCCAGCGAAACAAGAGGCCAAGACACCGATCGCGGAGGAACCCTTGGAATTCCAGCGACGGCGCTCTACGATTTGCGTCTTTGCGCGAGGCTACTATCGACAAACGTGACGAAGAATCGTTCTCGCCGAAGGGGCGGGGGTAACGTGACAAGCGTGTGACAATGGCCAGCGTCTTGCTTTAAGTCCTCCTCCTCCTCCTCCTCCTCCTCTTCCTCCTCCTTCTCTTCTCATGTCTTTCCTCTCAAACGTAAAAATGGGATTTAGTATGTTTCGCTGATCGGTTGAGTGCGCATACATAAACGCGGAGGTAAGCTGGGACATTGATAGACCAACGGTGGATGAACCACAACAGCTGGCCACGCAAACCGATGCAACGAGCCCAACAAGCATCTGATGTCCACACGCTCGTTTTTGTCAGTTAATTTCTGTAAACTTCAAACGCTGGAATAGTGTGACTCCCCAATGGAGTTGGAGTTGCAATCACGATGTCGATCGTTGGAACGAGTCACTTTCAGGACTAAATATCACGCACAAATATTCGAATATTCAAAACGAGCGAAGAGTGCGATCGTTAAATTTCTACGAGGACAAATTCGCCTGCGTTCGTAACTGGAGTATCGAGTGCACCGATTATGATGCGATGAAAGAGAGGAAAAGCACGGAAGGAAGGAAAATGAGGAGGAGGAGGAGGAGGAGAAGAAGAAGAAGAAGAAGAAGAAGAAGCTGTCATAAGGAATCGTCGCCTCGTAAAAGGTGGTAAAACTCGTAGGGCGTTAATGAAGATAGTGTAGCACTCGCTCGCTCGCGAGGATAGTGGAGACATCGACGACTGCAAAAGTGTTTGCTTCTTCTCTTTTGCTCAGGGACTTCGATGAGACGCGGCGTGCGCGAGCGCAATCCGCTGCACCTGGCGGTAAGTTTTTCGATACACCTATGCATACCGGTATATTTCTTCTTCGCGAGGGACACAGTAAACATTTGCGTGCCTGCCGAGGGCGTGCATGAGTGCGATAGTATATGTATGAAAGAGAGAGAGAGAGAGAGAGATTTGTTTTGTTCGAGGATACAAGGATGCAAAGAGAGAAAAGGTCCTTCTTTTTTCCTCTCGAGCTATTGATACTGGTTTAACGAGTACAGATGTAAATAAATTCGAATTTTCTTTTTTTCGTTCTTTTAGCTCGTAGACCGGAGTGTATGAATGCGTTTGCTTTGATTAAAATGAACCCTATGTTACTCGATGTACCTCTATCGATTCTATATGGATGCTAGTAGATTTCAGATGTTTGCGCAGATAAGCATCAGCATAGAATGCAAATTAAATATTTTTATTATTTTATAAAAATAATTCCAGGACTATTTATGTATTATTGGATGCGAAATCTAAGAAAGTTGAAGACTTTTTTAAATTAAAAAATTCGCAATGGCTTTAACAATACTCTTCTTGGTCTTTTTAATCTTCTCTCTCTCTCTCTCTCTCTCTCTATTGATGTAACAAATGTATTATGTGATAAGTATAAAGAGTGGTCAAACTATTGGAAACAACAGTGAGCATTGTGTTGCGTATAAAAAGAATTCAATTTCATATTCATGAAAGTATTGACGTTGCGACACAAACTTACATTTGTCAGTGAATTGATAACATTTTCCTACGTCATTAGAAGACGGTGCTTCATTAAAATGCAACTATCTTATATTATAATTTATCGAAGGTATTAATGGATTCTGTGACTGTACTGTGACTTTTACTTCGCGTCTGTCTAATAGACGTTAGATATGATCGAAAATTCAAATCGCCGCATTGAGTGACATTCCTCTATCATCTTATTCGGTATTGAGTATATTGAAATGAACGCACCTTCTTTCATTTCACATTCATAAATATCACCTGTCATTCATACTTTTTAAAATTCCTTTGAGACAAATTAATACGTTCAAAATATGTTCGGAGAAAATTTTGACACCCGAATAAAATTCTACTTGACTGTTTTAGACGAGCTTCGCAATAAAAAACTCGACTATTTATTATACAAAACAAATCATTTTGAGAAAGGAAAAATATTTTCTATAAAAGAGAAAAAATTTAGTCTCTTCTGGTTCTATAAGATATTAATATGAAACTTAAAATTTATAATTGAGTTACTGGTAGGGATTGTAGAAAAAATGAATTATACTAGCACAATTTTCTAAGATTTTCTTTTGATACGAAAACGTTCAGCAACAGTAAACACATAACTTTGAAAAAAGCATTCGTGTTCTCTTTAATATTTAGTAGTAAAGCTTTTATCTTCAACTTTTTCATTCGTATTGAAGAAAGCCTTGTCAGTGCATATAAAAATAAAAATCTATCTACAACATAAGTCTTAATTTTATTTTTAATCGAAAAAACAGAATGTGTCTCGTAAATATCACGAAAGGAAAGCAAGAAAGAAACTCAGTGATATTAGAGCGCGTTTTAATGCGAACTAGATGACTAGTACACAGCTGCAGAGGAGAACAAATAATAAAACGTCTGCGGTGGAATGATGCTCGACACCCACGCGTGACCGCGTGCACGCGTCTGGCGAACAGTACAAAATTCCCGCACGCCCACCAATATTATACACCTTTAGGACCTGTCGCGATCATTTGAGTACGATACAACGATTTCTGCCGTGATTGCGATAAATCTATGAGCGTGTCGAATGATATTCTGAACTTGAACCCCTCGAGACATAATCAGATCTCTCTCTCTCTCTCTCTTTCAGTCGTCGTTCGTCGAGTGCAAATGACATGAAAATTGATTTCAAGTAGTCATAAATACCTTAGCTTTATTGTACTCTATACCTGATAACTGCATTGTCGTGCTAATACAATATATATATTCTAAATAACGATTATTTTGTCATAGAAGCATTTACAGTATTTTTTATCATCTAAATCGATGTAGTTTTAACAGATAATACCGAGAGGATAATAATATTTTGTCTATTAATAGGTATAGTACTGAATATTCATCAGTATATACATATGTTTACTCAAAATCACCTTTAATTTTATTTTAATACGAGTAAATTCTATATCATTCCGATGAATTATACAATATATAATTAATTTTGTTACTTTTTAAAAACTGTAAAAAAATATTTTACAGTAATAATGCGATATTTGAATGTAATATAAATTAATAATAAATGCAAAAAATACGAGTTGAACGGTATATTATTGAAAAAAATCATGGTGATACACATTATATATTAAAAATGATTCTGACGCATGCAATTGTCTCTTGAACCTTTTTTCGATATCACCTCTAACGGTAGAAATGAGTCGAGAATATATTTAAGTAACTTTTTTTGAAAGACTTTTGAACAAAGTTTAACATTAAAGATAATTGTAGCATTTTTTGTTGATTATATTTTTCAACATGAAAACAAATATTTATAATTGTACTGATGCAATATATTTAGTTCAATTTTATATGGTAAATTATATTTGTTAAAATGTATCTACACTTTTATAAGCACATTTTTTAAATATGAAACTTTATTTAAAAACGAAAATATTCCTTACAGCGTTAAAATTTATAAAAATTATGTCTTGAAAAAATGTCTTTTGATCAATATTTTATTTTTAACATTGCTTTTTTACATATTTTTGTATTTAATTATTATTATTATAAGTATACCACTGTCATTAATATTTATATATTCATATTAAAAAATTACTAAACAGTTATGCTGAAAAATATGATTTTATAAAAAAATATTTTATTTTGCAATATCTACCAAGAATGTCAGTTAAATTAAAACTTCTTCACAGTTGTTTAATTTAAAAAAATTTTATTTGTCAATAAGGGTATAGATAATGTAGTCAACAACTTTCACGCTTATATAACTTAAAACACATAATTAGGCTTATAATTCGCCTTAAGCTAAGAAAAAAACATATTATAAATAGGATTACGTGTAAATTATAAAACGCTTTCTTTATAAGGATGCTTTTCTTAACATTTTTGCTTGAAAATTCAAATCCAGAGTATTTCGAATCTGCATCTTGAGTACGAAATTTTGTAAAAATTATTATCAAGAAAAGGAACAGGAATGAAAAACGGAGACTCCAACACGCATGTGTATATCACGTTATTTTCGTGACTGCAGTTGCGACGTCAGTATAATCACGCAAATTCATTATGACATGCACGTTTCACGTATTCGTAGTAATATGCACGTGAAGTACAAATTCCTCGTTTTCACGCTTTCATCTTATTAACTATGTTTTATTGTACGTGCTTTCTTAAAATTCGTTTTCGACTTCCTTTTCATGTAACATTTTCTGGGACTGCTAACTCGTCTCTTCATTTACGTTTATGCAAACGTACGTTTTCGTGAATTCGTATAATGTTCGTAAAATTTGCATAGTTGAAATGCTGCAAAATATAAGTAATGGGGCAGAAGTATTGAAAAATACTTAACTGCGGATCATAAAACAAAGTTTAACGTTGACAATCACTCTAAGTTAAACTTATAACTTATCTAAGTGAAATATAAAATGCAATTTCCGTGTGTAAAAAGTATACTTGTTATTTTACCTGATTTATCTTCATTCCAACAATATTGTTTTTCCAAAATAATTAAAATTCTCTAATAAAATCATAAAAGCACGAAACTTAGAAAGGTTAACTTTTTTAATTGTAAGTTGCATTATGAGCAAAGATTAGTGTTTGCTAATAATTAAGCTTTCTTATGCAAATGAAAGTTACTCGGGACTTATTTTTTTATCAAACTTGCATTATATATACATTGAATTTAAAGCGCGATAAGTAAAATAAAGTCCACATTTTCGATGTAATACGAGGAACTTGCCTGCACGAACAATATAAATTTGTAGTTTTCTTTCGTTTGCAATATTCGAATGCAATGTTTTGAACATAAACGTTTGCCATACTCAGTCTAATCACTAATGTGATCTGCGCATTTTCAAACAAAGTAGATCACTTTTCCCCTAAAAATATCTCAGCACAATACAAAGCGGTCATTACACATAATCTCTCCGGTTAATCTTCAACGAATCAAGTCATGAAATCAATGCTTATATTCAGCCGAACAGTGCTGCTGAGTCCAAACGGTACAACAGCGCTACCAAAGGAAGAAACAAAGCAAGCATCAGAGGTAGACAACAGAGCGCGACACGTCCAGATGTTGTCCGTATCAACGGTGTTCACGCGTTACGTGCGGCAGACAATTCTGCGATTGCCGTTTCATCGCTGTATTTACGTATGCCGTTCGTATAATCTCGAGGAGGAAAATATCGTGGAGGTCGGCAAGGCAGGAGGGAAGTAATTTCGCATTGATTCTCTATCCACGTGTAATTCCTCGGGCCTCGTGGGGAAAAACGCAGGCGGAAACGTGCGTTCTGCCCTCCGGTATGGAAAGAATCCTCTTGCTTAGTTGCTTGATTTTGGTTTAATTGAAAATTGTCGAGGCCGAAAGTGAAAGATTCGAGGATCCGAGCGTCAGTAATTGCAGCGTTTTCGACTTGAGATCGCATGGACGGACGGGTGCTTATCTTAACTTTAGAGAAGTGCTTATTTTGTCATTTTGCCTTCGTGAGATCGATTAAAGTGATTTAAAATTTCATACCTTCCTTTTTAAGCTAAAATAATATTAATCACTGATGCGTCAGTTTGGATGTATCAGAGTATTTTTTGAAAACTTTTAACATATTTCATTGAATGCATTCAATATCTATTATTTTTAAACAATAGTTGTATTGATAAAATTATTAGTAATACACGTTTACAACGCCATTTTTTAAATTTAGTATTGAATTTGACGAAACTTCTTTATGTTGCAAATAGCCGAAACTTAATATATATTTTTTTTTCATATTCTAACGAATTTTGTGAATTTTTACTATTTCTTTCGGTCTATTGTATGTTTAATGATCCAATTTTTTAGTGTTTGTTTAATTTTGTATTACGTACTGTAAAATTTTATTATTTAATAATTCTATGTGCTGCCGAAAAATAAATTAAAAATTTAACTCCTATTTCAAATAAATTAGCTGTTAATGTTAGGCACAAAATCAGTTATTTTCTTTTTAGAATTTCTTTTTTAGAAAATTTATTTCTACTATAATATTTTTTATCGGGCCACTTGAATTACACTTATGCAATATCAAGGAACTTGGAAAATTAATAATTTCTGTTGGCTATTAATATTGTATTGACAGATTATCCAACTCGATGTGATGAATCATCCTTCAGATCGATACTTTACAAAGAGAAAAGAAGAAAAATACCGTAATGATGACATATAATTTAAATTGCAATTACATTGATATTTAAATTTGACATTCGCTAGTATTTATTGCGAGTCAAATTTTTTTATAATCCATAAATTCTACTGAATTTTAACTATCACTCAAATAATTTTAAGTAAATAAAATTAATGATAACTAGATAAATCTATGCGATAGAAAGGCTTGCAATATATATAGTGAAAACTGAATACTTAACGAGTTCACTCTTTTCCTCATAGTCAATCTTATATAAACAAAAGTTTCATTGTTAAAATATTCCTATCACGTGCAAATTTTACGACTCGATTTGAAAGAACATTTTATTATCAAAACAATTTTTTTCTCGAGATATATCAAGGCAAGGAAAAGCTAACGATAAAGTGTTTACAGATACATGCATTCCTTAACGATGCTAATAAATAATGCATCAAGACCGCTGAAAATTATTTATTAGTATCCGCACATAGCTGTGATTTTCAAGAAGCAGTTGTAAATGCAAATTCGTCGAGGGTTCTGTTACTCAAATGCGTGGGTTCTGATGCAATATTGTGAATATGGCAATCAGAAATATGAATTTGACGACTTAAGCTCACACGAGATTCAGAATTGAAAAATACTAATCTTCCATCTAGCGGTTTGATCTTTTTTCTTTTTTATATTCAGATAGAAAAATAAGCAATTGTATTAAGAAACAATCATGCGAGATAGTCTTATCTTGGACAATACATACAAACATTCGCGGTTAAGGATAAGAGCTCATTTAAATTTAATGCAGTTCCAAATATGAATACATAACTGCAAACGTATCATTTTGCATCAGTACAAGAATTTTTATTGAATTTTTACCGATGTAAGTTCAAGAGGATTCGCTTATAAAAAATATTAATAGCAGTCGTTTTTAAGTAAAAATATGTTATGCACAATAACATTGGGGTGAAAAATATTGATACTCAAGTTAAATTCAATTTTTAAAGGCACTGCGCATTTTGTATTGCTAATATCTATCACTTGGAATATTAAAAATAAATTTTCCTAATATAAGACGAATAAAAAATTATGTTTTATAACTTCTTTCTTTGAGAATTTTTTATAAATTCATTAAATTTTTTAAAATAAACATTATTTAATTGGCAAATATTATTTTAAGTACATAAACAAATTTGACGTAGGTTAAGGTTTACAAAAATCGATGACGTTTTAAATATTTAATGGAAAAAGAGAGCCGAATAGTTTATTATTTTATTGATGGCACGCATGTTTGGGTATGTGTGTGCGTGCATGTGATTAATTCATATGTAAATAAATCGACGTCGTTTTTTAACGATACTTTTTTCTTAATTATCTTAACTTGCGATAACTTGTTAAGCGAAAAAGTTGTTTGCTTTGTAAAAAGATTTATTGGCTTGTCCAGAGTTTGGAAATTTACGATGGAAAATTATGAAAGTTTATTGCGAAAAAACTCGAGACTAGGACACACGATACTAATGCCTGAGTAATCTGGCAAGGGAAATAAATGCGCGTGTACAGACGCATCACGAAATCCTTGAATTCCGCCTTGAGTATCAGTACAAAAGCTATCAAAGATATTCCCCGGATACGTGATTTCACCTACGTAACGCGAAGGCGAGTGGGAATCCACCAAATCATAAAATTCCGGGATAATTGGACAGTAAATATTTCCAGAACTGCGCGAACGCGATATCATGGTGCAATGCATCGGCACTAGCACCACGACTGTTCTGTTCCATGTTTCTCTAAAGATTTCTCGATTTAAGTATGTGTGGATACCCTGAGTTACCGAATATGACGTGTTTTAAGTGATCGGTGCTTTTTTTCTTGGGAACTGTTTACTCATTCTAACATTTAATTCATATTTCATAATGCATTTAGTCCGATGCTATTAATATACAGAATAAATATTTAAAATAAAAATTATTCCTATTTTATAAATAGTCCTACACAGATATTGCTCAGTCATAATACAATATATTAACATTTATTCTTATGTTATTGGCAGATCATTCTAGTAATAAATTTTCAAATAAAATAATACTACTTTGAATATACAAACAACTTATATTCCTTTTTTATTGTTTTTTTACGAAGTAGTTAGTCTGTTATTTTATAAAAATCATTCGTTCGATGTTCTGATACAATTAGATTGTTTAAGTCTAATAGTTTAATGTTTTAAATTTTGAAATATTATAAAAGTGAAAAACATGAGAAGTAGTTGGAACCAAATTGAGAAATTTGAATGAACTTGTGCAACATATATTTACTATATCTACTTGCATGATATAATTGTAAAGAAAAATTCGGATTGTGTTAATAAATTTTTATGATTTTGAGTAAAATAACGATTGCAATAGGGATAAATTAAAAGCATTAAGATTCCTTATTGATTCTGATTATGTATAATGAATGCAGAAATGCTGCTTCAGCGGTCCATTGTTTCGTCAATTTTTTCTTCGATACGTATGTAAAAGTTAATCAAAATGAGAAAACGTTCGATGAACGTAAATCTCAAAGCAAATATCGCACTTACGCCCATTTACTGTTAGCTATTGATTTCGCAGGATGCTGGTGTTTTTATGAGTGAGTTACGCTAGGCTCGTTTTTCGCATTCGAGTATTCGGTTATCCAAAATGATGCGTAATTTTTGAAAAGGGGTAAATTTTCGCGTCGGCTCTCTCGAGACACTCGAGCATCACAGCACATTTATTAAACGAGAATGATGAATTTTCTAAGACTTGTACAATCAAAGTCAACAAAAAGCCCTCATCTTCTTCTCAGATGCTTGTACACACTTACAATTTTCTCGACGTAATGGCTTTCAGAGTGAAGCATAAGCGAGTCGATAAAAAATAAATTAAACGTCAAAATAATATGAAATCCGATTAGTCGATCATGCTCCATGAACGAAAAGAGAGAACGAGAAAAAGAACAATAAGTATTAGTCGATCGGAACAAGAAGAAGAAGACGATGAAGAAGTAGAAGAAGCAGAAAGTGGAAGGAAAAAAATGTTTGTTGATTGCAAGCGATGAAAAAAGAGAGGGAGGACGTGCAAAAACGGCTTGTACGAGCAAGCGAGAGAGACGCGTGATAGTGTAAAAAGCTTTTACTACTGTTTATAGTGTAAAAGCTATATACACGTAGCCGCAGCGCTGGTTGCGTCAGAGAATGAGCGACTTGGAAAGTAGCCGACTAGCAAGCGAACACGCCTTATTGTGCTTCGTAATTGCTATAAATTGAACGACCCGCGCAAGTACATCCTAATGCCCGCTTCGATCGGAATCTCGGGCGTTTTTCTCCCGCCGTTGCGCACCCTGGAAAAATGTATCGGTCGATGATGATGACGGGACAATTTCGCTCGAGCCACTCTGGAATTCTGTGCAATTAATTTTTTCTTGTCATTTGATTATTGACTCCCCATACGCTGCCATGCGCGTTATTAATTAATATATTGATGTCGCTGGTATCGATCATTCTCCCCTCCAAAGGCCCCGTCCCTGTCCCCGTGCCCAGCTCCGCTACGGCCGTGGTTTTCGTTCTAGTCGATTGCGTACAGCGTCCATACCTAAAGGCCTTCGACTATCGATCTATGCTAACATGCAGCATTTATTTGATCAATCGCGCGAAATTCGCTGCGGACAATCGTTGATGCGCTTTGTCGCGTCTAGCGCCTTGAAACCGCTATGTGCATTTGGACGAGAAGCAGCGAACGTCACTTTCCTCTGCTAAAAGAGTAATTCGGAATCTCCGAATGCGTGATCGAAAAATTAAGATAAATCGCTTTGGGTCTGATAATATTGAGCCACACCGTTATCTAATTAATTTCATACCTCAATATAAACAATTAATAGTTAAAGTCTTGCCTTAATCAATATCCTTATGAGTAGCGTTAAAAGCTTTACTTCGCTTAATTATCAGTTTGCTGCTGCTTTTAGTTCGATTCGGTGAATATTCGTTTATTTGTAGTTACATCTGTAATTTTTGCTCGTTCGTATCAAGAGAGTAAGAGAAAAAGTTACAATTGATTAATGTAACAAGATAAAAATCATATATTATTTTCCTATTATCTATAATAAATCAAAACGAATATAGAATTGCATTTTTAAATTAGAGGTAAAACCTTTCAAAAAATTATTTGTTGTTCTATGACTAATGCAATTTTTTCAGGCTGTTGCAACGCAAAAATAGTCTCATTCAAAAGATATTCGCATAATATTCACAATGATACTATCGCTCGATCTATAATTAAAATTTTAGATGTTTAAAAATTTGATAAAAATAAAATTATCAATCTTTCAATCAGATTAATGTGAATATATCAATAAAACTGTTTATTCTTATTGACTAACACACCCATCAAATTCTATAACGTTGAAGTATATTCATAATAATTAAGACTATAAAAATGCTAAAAATTGCACAGATTTACTTGTACTAACTCGAGTTAAAAACAATTTTTTTTTTGTGCTTTAAATATTTTTAACTTTCGACTTGTATAATATTCATAATATCAAGTTTTTATATTATAAAATAAAAAATTACACGTTAAAGTTATTTTCATTTTTTTGACATTAATGTGATTTAAAAATTATCCAATAAATGTTTTAAAATACACTTCAAAAGTAATGTACATTTATAAATATTTCACCACGTATTGTTTATAATTATCAACTATTTATGCTCGGCAAATCATCACTTAAAAATAAAAAGAGATATGATTGTTTATAAAAATAGAAAAATCTAATTAATACAAACAATATAATTCTATTAATTTATGTAAAATTTTTAATTATTATTTTTTCTGGCATTGTTATTTTTATAATCAAAAACGTCATTTTTTTTTACTATATTAAATCTTAGTGATTACATTTTTAAAAAATTGATAAATTTTATGAAAAAATAAATTTTTAGATTGATTTTCAGAAAAATATAAAATAAAACGAAGGATAACTAAATCTTATACATTATTTGATTATTATTTATCATGTATCATAATTATACATTCATTATGAATGAAGTTAACGTTATATTTTTAGAATTTGATCGAACTTTTTGATCTTGAAAAAATTTATGATTTCATGATTCGTTTACAAATAAAAAGGATAGATAAAATAAAAAATTCTGTTAAATGACTATTCGAGTAGAAAAAACAGGAAGAAAGAACAAAGAAAATAATAACGTTATGAAAGAAACGTTCTGTTATAGAATTTCATCTTATGTTTTAAAGCAATTAAAAATTCACATAAGTCTTTCACGTTTAAATAAATAAAAATTCTTTAAAACAATAAGAGCTAGTAAATACTTTTGAAATAAATATTTAAAGCAAAATAAAATTCTCAATCGAATTATATTTGAACTTTTATAGATGAACTCAAAATTTATATAATTAATACACCCATAGCTTAACACGTCATAAATACACGCACTAAAATTAACAATTTCTAGTTGATAAAAGTGTTTTCATACAGAAAAATACGAAACTAGTTGTTTTTAGATAGAAAGAAAAATAATAATTCTTTGTTGAACTTAGCATATAATAATGATATATTACAAGTGCTATTAATCATAAATGCTTTACTTAATCTTTTTATCATATCAACAACGTGCTCTCAACATTGACAATTTTTGCACGATATTAATTACCTATCAATTCGCAATAAATTCCAATATCACCGTTTCAATAGGCCTCCACACAAACGAAACGCAATCTCCAAACCAAATCTTAAAAGGCTTGGTGCGGTGCGCGTCAAACGATCGACTTATTGCTGATCGAATCCGTGCCGCACTAATAGAGCTATACACGTATACAAATACGGAATTTTTCCGAGTGACATACGAAAGAAACGAAAAAATTTTTAGCGATCACGAGGTCGTCATAGGCGAGTTATTAATATTCAGCTAGATACGATCCGACATTCCATTCTCAATTCATACATTCAGCTTTATTCCTATCTGCGGCCACTTAAATGAAAAAATTACTTTTTATAGATGGATAAATGGATTTGTGGTAAAAAATATCGATTGTATTTTTACAAGTTTTTTTTCTCGAGTTAAATTTGCAGGACATTGTGGAAAATTTCACGAACGCTTAAAAAGATGCTATGTTTTGCTCGCTGTTTTATATTTTCTTAGCTCTTTTTTAAGCATGAATTCTTATCCCAACATTGCATTCATCTTACAAATATCAGGGAAATCCAGGAAATAAAAGGTTAAGGGTTCGTTAATTGTCTTTCAAAAAGTGTCTCTTTTAATTTAATTGCTTATAATTTTCAAAAATATTCTTATTCATAAAAATTGAATATTACAAATTGTTTATATTATTATGAATATTACAAAATATTACAAAAAATATTACAAATACTACACTATTGATTTTTTATATTTTGTGCATTGACTGTTGCATACAAAATAAATTAAATAAATGCCAAGTTTTATATCAAAATGTTCAAGAAACAATATTATTAATTTTTTGAGTAACAATTATAGATTTATTTGCATAATTCTAAGTATTATTTTGATACAGAATTCATATTATGTAAATTATTAGTTTAGTCCATTACTTATTCTAGTTTTTTTAATACAGTTTTGTCAAATTTTTCATTCAAAAATAGCTTTGAAAACTGCAAAGTACATATATAAAACGATATATCTCGGTTTTTAATTTTGATTTTAAACTATTTCTGCATCTAATAGTTTTTTAAAATACGTATAAGATCGCCATTTTCCACTCTACTGTTATAGGTTACATATTTTTTATTTACTAGTACCAGATAATGGATTAGATGTTTATTAGTTTTCTGAAATTTAATTTTTTCCAACGCTGTTTATCAAGATTAAAGATTAATATTAAACATTTGCTCTGAGTAAAATTAGAAAATGTATTACTGAAATTACCTAAACAAGAAAATTTCGATTACGAATTTGATTCATGAAATTAGGAATTCTAAAAACTAATTACAATGTTGATGCTAATTTACCGAAACATTTTGAATAAGTAGCAAAGTTGGAATTTCGAGTGAAATATTAGCAGCATTTCGTAAATTTAAGCTTTCGTCGTAAGGAGTAAAAGTTCTCAAAAGATAAATTTGTTTCATCTAGAGAAATAATTGAAATAAGTAAGTGTTCGGTCGTAAATTACGTCGGAGCGAATAAACCAGTGAGGAGGTTAAGGTTTCGTAGTTTCAAGGTTTTTCAATTATTAGGCTTCCGATTTGCTGCGAAATACTCCATATCTATATAAACACAATCCGTTAGGAGTAGCGTTGGCTCGTCGATGGAATTCGAATTTAATTTGAAGAAAAACTGTTCCCGCGTGCGATCTCCCATGGACATATGGTTGCGCGCTGTTCTTTGTGCCAGGGCACGACCGTATGGCGTATTTATAACGAGCAGAGAAGCGATTATCGCCGTACGCGAAGATTTCGAAAATGGCGCACGCGGAATACCGAACTGTTATTTATACTTTACTGTTGCGGATATAATTTATGGCTCTTGACCGGGGATCTTTTTCCAGATTTTTCTCCGTTTTTATAGGGAGGCGCGATAGGATAGCGCGCGAAGGTGGAAATCGCAATTGAAAATTCGATACTCTCCAATAGATCCCAGGTTTCGCAGTTTTTTATCGCTCGATAATTGGCTTGATGCGCTTTTTAGAAAGTTATCCTGACAAAAATTCGCTCTTCAATTATTTCGTCATTTCAGAAAGTCATTTTTACCCGCAGAGACGGTCATTCTCTCTCCCAGTTAAATAAAACCAAGAGCCAAAGTAAATCTAAATATCAGGCATGAACTATTTCAAAGGTAATAAGGACGTGTTTTACATTCGTTTATTAAATATATTTTCAAACACCACTTTCTCGCAGTTAATGTTACGGTGCCAAGTTTTTTCAGTTTCATTAATCAGATCTTTCTTTTAACTTTCGCCATAAAATCCTGTACTCTGTCCTAAAATTATAATAATTATTCCTTAGAGATGATAGCTAGTAAACTGCTTTATGAATGGTATGTCGCGCAAAATATCGCCGATAAAAGAATTTTTAAATTTCTCCGTAGGGATGACTGCAACTGTTGTATTGCACATTCTCCTCTCATTCTTATTACACGAGTATTTATCTCGAACAATTCATGATAACAATTTCTTATTCTTAATTGATATCGACGTTCATTTCTATTATAGTTTCCTATCCTTATTATTTGAGGCGCAATTTTCAAGATTGAAAGTACACACGCTACGTTTATAAATAGCGGTGTACGTTAATTTCGAAGTTGCTGCGTAAAAAACAAAAATTTTTAAATGTAAAAGATGAAAAAAGGAAAGAGCCTCAACGTATTACTATTTATCGTAGCAACTATCTAACGTATCATAAGTTTATCAGATTTTTATTGAGAACGCCATTACAGGCTCTTTCGGTTCTTCCATTCTGAGGAACGAAACGGCAATATCTATAACACCCCGATTCTAAATATAGTATTTACGATTGAAATCTGAAAAACCATGACTGTTGATTCGAATCCTAATGGAAGTTTTAAATTTATTAACGATAAATCCAATCACCTGAGCGACATTTAATAAGCAAACGACTTATTCAGATATGTACAATTCCAGTTTTAACGATTGCCGCCTCTCCAGTTGCAGCAGCATTTTGCATTGAAAAACTAAGAAAAATGAGAGGGATACCTGAAAAATTGAGCAGCTCAAGGCGCTCGGAGAGTCCGAAGCCGAAGCTGAAGCCGAAGTCAAAGCCGAAGCCGAGCCGAAGCCGAGGCCCAAGCCACATTAAACCTCCTGAAATTATTGCAGTTGTAGATATTGAAAGTAAACCCACAAATATATGCATGTGTCTCTTGTGGGCACGCGAATAATCTCTCTAAAAGAGTGAAATAAAAATCGAAGCTCAATCGAGAGATAAAGAAAGAAGGAAAGAAAGAGCCAGAGGAACCGCCGCCTCCGCATTAGTCAAATTCCTTCAACCCTTCCAGTCTCAGCCGACTTATCCTTTTTTCATTGTCCCTCTCACTCTCCTCGTCCTTTTCGGTCGACTCTATCTTTTATACTTACCTTCGGTCCCGCGTGTCCCGATGAAAACGAGTTTCGCGCTCGCACCAGCCGCCGGCTATAAAAAAGAAGGAGCGCATCCTTCGGTGATCACATAATCGTGCATTCACCTCTCCTCTCGGCCGTTTCTCTCTCGCTTCATCTTCCTACTTCCCGCGATCTTCTTCCCTTCTCCCTATGTCTCTTTCGCGCTCTCGCAAGCGGTCATTCTTACACGGTGGTGGCTGCGGCCGCTCGGCTTCCTTCTTTTTTCCTTCTTCCTGCGGTCGGCTGACGCTTTCCTTCCTTTTTATTTCAGTGGGCCAAGGGTGGTGGGGAGCTTGATTCTCCGCGCCGTCTTATGCGGTCAGACGAGCCGCCGAAAATACTTTTATACCTCGGCCGTTTCGGCCGGCCAGGCGTTCGCATGCGAGCCCAGAACATTTTTCTCGCCGAGTGTGCGGTTTTACGAGAAAGCATTACAGTCATTGGCTCCGAGGGAGTGTACGTGTGTATGTTTCGGTGGGTGCGAACTTTTGTTGCTTCGCAGGAATACTCTCGATTTTACGAGAGGCTTGCGTCCGAGATATTTTACAAACACTCCTCCCAACGCTGCACCCTAGCTTTTATTTAATGCATTGGTCTACGGCCAATGTTTCGCACACGAGATAAAAACCTAAATAAGTCTATCTTTAGTGTCCGCGTAAAATTTGAGAAAATATTATTTTTCTCGGCCGTTGTCGCGTGTACGGGTTTCTCTGAATTCCACAATGAATCTTCTCGATAAAGACTCCGAGCGCCTATTCATCAAGGAGCTTTTCGGTTTCCCGAGCGAGCAGTAGAAGGTGAAAAAACCAAGAGCCACAGGACCCGCGGAAGCGGAATTCCCGGAGCGCACACTTCCGATAATCGCGTTTCTCCCTCCCTGCGTCCGGGCGACCTCGTCGCCGCCCTCGTCGAGTCGATTCGCTCGTTGTCTGTAAGACGCACCGTCCTCGTCCGTTATGCGGCGTGTGTTCCGATACGAGCACTCGTATTTCACTTGGAGCCGCGCGTTTGTCGCACCTTTGTCGCGCGCGGCTTGTACGTCGAGCGGACACGCGCTCATCGAGCGAATATAATTTATCATTCGAAAATTGAGACCTTAACATACGTTTAAAGAGCGAGTGCGCACCGACAACGATATAAACGGAAAATCCATCTCGCACCGCGCGACTCGAGGTGACTAGCGCGGTCTGTTTACGAATATGCGGCTGCTTTCCGTGTAAATTTAATCGTGCGTACAGGCTCCGCTCTGTGTTCTCCTCTCTCTCTCGCTCTCTCGCTCTCCGGATTTTCTCCCAGTTGCGCGCTGCTCGGCGAATTCGCCCGCCGCCACGGGGGAAAATCCGAGGACTTAAGAATGTCACCGCGGAGGTACAACGTACACCGGATTGTTTTCTTAAGAGTCGATGTACTTGTTCGAAAACGGCACGACAAGAGTACGATTTTTTTCGGGGCTCACCGAATGGAGATGTAGTTCGACAGACGGAGTGCGCTGTTTTTCTTTCTCAAGAAAGAACATTTTCTCCATCGAAATGATTTATGCGCCGACTTGGACTTATGTGTTGCCAATCCTTAACAGCGCTAAAGAATGTAAAAATTTTAATGCTTTTATTGACAATGTATCTTAGTATTTATATAAGCCTGAAAAATAATACCAGGAAGGCGGAATCATTTATATTGAAGAGTGAAACTACATCGTTATTATTTATCCTTATCTCGGTGTAGTTGATAAGATAAGATCTCTATTTAACAGATATGTAGCGACGAGTCATATTCTTATTATTACTTTTATCGTATTTATCACGTATACTGTTGTCATAAACGAATTTAGGTACTTTATGTATGAGATAAAGAAACGGAAGCTCTTCGTGTTGTACCAATATTGCGTACAAAAATTTATGTTTCCTGTAATACGAAGAGCAATAAGGAAAACTATGTATTCTGGTCAGTCAATTACTTTACAAAATAACAGTTGCAATAAAGCGAATAAATAAGGAAAAAAACTCTTTCGTTGGAACATGCTTGAAGAGTCTTATTTATCTAGCGGAATTCTTATTTAAAAGATCCTCGGAAATAAAAGAAATATATTTGATCAGTCCGATCTGATCTGATCGAATGACTTCCCAAACATCCCAGTCATCCACTGGAAAAAAGCTATCTAATCAAGAGGCGAAAATATCACCTCGCGTTCGCGCTAATCCTCTTCAAAATTCTAAAAATCCTGCTGCGCTCCCAACCAGTCGTCGGCATTTGCATGTTCGCAGTCCATCGCGTCGTAAAAGGAGCATAAAAACCGGGACAAAAAAAGGAAGCCGGGGGAAAGAGAGAATGAGCGAAAAAGATCCTCTCATACGTATACGCGTACCTTAGGAGCGGCAATGGCCTACATGGGCGAGAGAGAAGTAGGTATAGCCAGGTCCGGGCGGCCGCTCCGGTAGGTGTTGGCGCGACTCTCGCGCATTCTCTTGACAATTTAGCCGCTCGCTCGTCTTTTAACGATGAGAGCGACCGCGGGTAATTAGCGGCGCACCTCTACTTCTTGGCAAGGCCTCCGACAATATAATGAAGTCATTTTCCGCGGGTGAGAGAGAGAGAGAGAGAGAGAGAGAGACAGAGGGGAGGGGGCGAAATGGCTGCGGAAGCATCCTGGCTGCATCAGATGGGCCAACGAGCGATCCCCATATACGGTGTGGACGCTCCTGCGATGCACCAATGGGCTATATGTGCACGATCGTGTGCGAGTGCGTGTGCGTGGACGTGCGTGTTGGTAAAGACTCGTGTGTATGGCATTCATTGGGAGGAGAGCGTAGACCGTAACTGCCACGCTTTGCCATTTTGCTTCTCTCTCGTTGTTTTATTGCGTTTTCTTCGGCACTGTTCGAGCACTACACACAAAGTATGCTAGTGTACGTGAAATGGTTTTCGCGCTCAATGTATGCAAGAGAATCAGGGGAATCATCGCGTGGTGTTTACGAGTCGACTCTGTTTTACCTTGCTGTCCTTCTCACTTTCGTTATACTCGGCAACTTATTTTGCCTTTGAAAAACTTGAGGCTTTTCATTTTATTTTAAAGATTCTTTTTCGGTGTCCTCGAATTAAGAATTTGACTATTTATTTCTATTTGTTAGCAGCAGGAAAGAAGACAATTTTTTGACGTTGGCAGCCTATGCTGAATTGCAGAAAACAACAATAGCTTAATATTGAAAGGTATTCTTACAAAATCTTAATGGATCGATAATAAATTCGATGCTGTAACATTGTTTACTTTAATGTTAACTAATGAAATTTCAAAGAATATCGAAGTCACTCTTTCCTACAATTAGCCTAACTTTGAAACTTCTGAGCATTCAAATAACTCTAACAAACTCTTAAATAAAAATGAATTTAAGAATTTAAAGTCTTTTATTACAGCCATTTGTGCAAAAAACATAAATTTATAAATAAATATCCACGGGTACGATCAGTTATTTTAATTGAATAATTAGAATTGAATAATTAAAATAATTTAATTGATATACGAGATAAGTTATAATAAGAGATATAGAAAAATCAATTAATCATGCTTTTAATGCAAATGAGCCAATATAACATAGATAACGTCAAATCCATATCCTTGTATTTCCTTTTAACGGGAAGCTTGAAGCATAGAAAAAAAGACGAGGAAAGAAGTAGTTATAGACAAATTGATTGAAAAAGATTTTATTTAATGCCAACAAGTATATTTCCTATGTAGATTAGAGATTTGACAAATCTTCTTTCTCATTCTTCAATCTACCGAGATTAACGAGTGTACAAAACAAGATAAACACTAAAATATGTAGACATAGAAAAATCGATAGGACAAGTTTATATAATAAATGAATAAATAAACTACACATGAGGTTCGTTAAATTTTCTATCGCGTTCCACTTAACGTAAATTGATAAATATTATAAATACGAAACATTAGGTGATGTCTGTTTTTAATGAATTCAGTAAACTAAATTAAATACAATAAAATAATTAAAATAATTGTAAATACTTGGGTAGTAAATTTTCATAGAAACTAAATCTTAAGTATTGGAAATATCTCGAGCAAACAATTATTATATTCTAACAGTAACGGCAACGGAAATCACATCAGTGTTAAATGATAAAAACAATAGAATACGGTATTAAGAGGTAGGGAGAATTTTTATGTTCCAATTTATTGTCATTACGTACACCAAAAACTTGGTCTAACCGCAACTAATATCTTTTCTCTAACTCTCATTCATTTCCTTTTTATGTGTTTCCGTATGTCTATTATTGTGTACAAGCGCGTGTGTGCACAGGCGGCAATGATAACCAATGTTCCGCGGAAGCTGAAGCGTCGCAACGATCTGGCGGTGACATTGTTCTTTCGATTGAAATAGCAGGCTGACGCGCATAAACATTCGGTCTAATAGCTTCGATGGATCTATAAATATGCTCCTTCCTATGGCTCCTTTTACGTGTGTACGCTACTTCTGTGGAATTCCTTTCTTGTCGCCTGTGCCGGTATCTTCGAGTTCATCTACACATTTTCCTGGCTTTTCATCTTCCGATAATTTTTTTATGAACTGAGTCACTGATAAAAAATTTGCAAAACTATTTTAATGATTGTTGGAATATAATCCATTGATTATGTCTACTACGCTCGTGTAGAATCAAATATCAATAATAACTATCCTTACAATGTTAGTTTCATTTATGTTCTGCGAATATTATAGGCGCAAAATTTTTTTGTTATATCCTAAATAATGATTCGTAGGAATATAAAATTAAGTTTGAATTTTTTTCGTGTATTTATTCGCTATTATCATTTTTATTTGGCTTCTCTTTTTATTTCCTATTTTCTCAGACAACATTCTCAGCTTCTTGTTTCTTTCTCTCTTTCTTTCTCCTTCGTGTGATAAAACCTGTGACTGCATGCAATTGGCGTGCACAGCTCGATGAAGATGTCGCACACATGTATATTGTACCGCTTAAATATATAGATCACCTTCTCTCTCTCTCTCTCTCTCTATCTATCTCTCTGTCTCTCTGTCTCTCCTTTACCTTCGCTCTTTTTTTGCTGCTTTCGTTACACGCTACTTGGCGAGAGATGCTGTGCACGTGATTTTTATGACGTCAGTTCGGAATAACCGAGTAAGCAAGGGATACACGAGTAAAAGAGAGTAAGCGAGTGTTAAAAAAGTACCTTTTCTTTCTTTCTCTGTCTTTTTATCTTCTCCCCGTGTTTTTTCGTTGCTTTGGTGTGCCCTTCTATACGCGCCAGCTTTATGTCTGATGGGCGGTAACGAGAAGGAGGATAAGAGAAAATTCACATCGTTATATTCGAACAGAAAAGGCTTTTCAGAGAGAATGTACATATGCGCACTCTGGCGTTACGAGTTACCAATAGGATGGGTACGACATTCGGGAATGCGAAACGAGAAAACAATTGTACCTTAAACAGACTGTAAGGATACTGTTCAGGGCTGTCTAATTTATTTGAGCCATTTGAGTTGGCCAATTATTAAACATGTGTAAAATTTACTCACCCATCTAAGTTTCAGTCAATTTTTTTGGCTTTTTGGAAACGTCACGTTGACAGTTGCAGCGTTGATAAAGGGGTCGATTATTTTTATTCGACTATTCGCATTCTCACTTATTTCTTCGAATCGCGCTCTCAACTGGACTTAAGAATTTAAAGCTCAATTTAAAATTTAAAGGATCAGCTCGAGAGAAAAAGCGTATTTCGCTGCACGTAAAGGATAGGAAGGTCTAGGAAGTTGCAAATGCTACGATAAATTTGTATTGGAAGAAGAATTTACTAAATGCCAAGAGGAAGGGATAAAAAGAGAGAGAAATAGAGAGGATGGAGAAGCGAGAGAAAGGCCAAGAGCAGAGGCTCTCGTGAAGAATAAAAACGAAGGGAGCCAACAAGCGCATGATGAACGATAGAAGGAGCCAGAGGATCGTTGCAAAAACGTAACACGATGTTACTTATGTAGCTCGTAAGCGCGCGCGCGCGCTCTACCCCACAGATGCGATGAGCTCTTGCCCCGCACTGATGTATTTCCTTTTAAACAAGCGTGACTACGTTCGCAGGAATGTCCATTCATCAAATTAATCTGCTCGCTTCTTTTCTTCTCGTCTTTTCTTCTGTTTTTGCTGCCGATCAAAAACGTTGATGCCACACACAAAATTGCCTATTATTTCATAATTTATTTTCACGGATAAATTATGGAACAGCTCGCGTAAACAGTATCAGCATTTCTTCTAAGCCTGAATTCACACACTTCTTTCCGCTTCCTTCATTTTTTAGCTCAAACTGCGCCTAAGTATTATTGATTAGGATTTCAGCGATTGGGGATGCGGCATATTTTTTTGGATTTAATTCTGCCCTTTTCTTGGATTTTTGAATGTTGTTGAAACAGTAGCACGTTTAATTTTAAAAATTCGTATAAGTATTATACATGTGTGATCAATACAATGTTTTAATATGCAAAGAAATTTTCAGACTACCTTGGAAAGCTGTTTAAAATTATTTCAAAGCTTTCACGTTATTTAGGAATAAATTAACAGTTGGTGAAAATTCTTTTAAACATCGTTTTTTCAGCCCGAGAATTTATTGGACAGGCATAAATTCGTTTAGTGAGATACGTAATGCTTTTGCGCTGTTTACATCACCAAAAAATGATTAGCTGTACTGGATAAGCAAATCTGAATATTTTATTGTGTAGTAAAAAGTAAAATTGAAAAGGAGGTTCGGTGCAATGTAGAATAAATTTGAATTTGACCATGGACTGATAATTATAAATTAAAAATATATATTTTTGTAAATGCCAAGAAGAGCTGAATTAAAGCATGATTTGAAGTTTTGAATATATTTCGCTAATAGATAAAAAAAAAATTAAAAAATGTTTATACTGTTGCTAAAGATTGAATTTATAATACATGACAGCTCTTGCAGGTTATTACCTTTTAAAAGCTAAATAATAAGACTCAGAGTTTTGAGTCGTCTTGATTGGTGTAGTGATGGGAAAATCGAATACTTTTTTTTTTTAAATACATTAATATGAGCGTAACAAAAAAGGCGGGACCTATTCTTGTCAGTGAAAAATATGAAGATTTTTGAAAGAAGAAAAAAAGATAAATTGGAAGAGCCTAATGCAAACCAATGATTTATGTTACACGAGACGTTGAAGATGAAAAATAGAAAATTGAAAGTGAAAAAGTTATAAAAGAAAAAAGAAGAAAGTGTAAAAAATTTTAAAAAATTTTAATTTTAGATATATTAAGTTAGCAAACAAAAAATTTTTCTAACTTTTCTAAATTAGACAGGGGTAATTAAGAATAAGAAACAATAGATAACATATCTATTTCCGACTTCGTTTGCAAAACCGAATTTACACAATAGCTGTCTTACAATCGTTTTTTGATTTAAAACCAAAAAATTTATTAGACGTACAAATCATTTCATTTATAATTAAAAAACAGTTAACAAATAATTATGCGGTAATCATTTATTTAAAACAAAACAGATTTTAAAAATAATATAAAAGCATTAAATCATTCGGATCTTAGAAAGCAGAAGCATAAAGCACACAATAAAATGATCTGTGAATATTTTTTTACATAATTCGCTCGATCGATCCATTGTATTTTAATTGATTCAAGAGTATTTTTTCACTTTTGTTTCAATTCTACATTTGAAAAATCTATAATGTATCATTCTACAATTAAATACATAAAGTTTTCCTAAAACTTCAAAATAATTAAACAATATAAAAAGCTTGAAATGCAAATATAGTCGAATTCGCAAAAAAGATTTTAATTTAAAAAAAGTAAACATAAGATTGACAGTCGATTAAAAACTTGAGCCTCAAAGAATAATCGTCACCAACGTAATTTCGTTAATAAATCGGCCTTGATGCCCGAGTATTTTCGCAGAGAAGTCATCATCGCGGAGAAATCACTGGAGTCACGTATGTAAGAGTATTGCGCAGTGGTAGGAAAGGGTCAAATCCTTGCAGAAAAGATCGGGGCACGCGATGCGCAAGCGTCGCACCTCACGCCATGCCGGCAGTTCGCCGGGCACTCAAAACCTCGGTCTCGGTGGTCGCGGACATTCGCCCGAGTTGTTCCGCGTACAAGCACGTGTCTCACACTCTTTCTTCATCTACGACACACGCGCTTGCATTATCGCTCATTTATCATAGCCATTAAATCTAAGTTAAGCATTTCGAGGACATACATTTGCATGCACCGAGTGCTTTGCAAGATGCTGGGTGGGATCTTCTTTCGTGTCACTGCTCATTCGATGGACTCTTCGATAAAGTGAAAAAGTAGGCGAGACAGGGCCGCTTGTACGAAAACCATATTATTAAGCTTATAGCTTCGATCAATGTGATTAGTGTCTTTTTATACATGAGAAGAGATGACTTTACGACCTTTCTGTGCGAATGTTCAAGTGAAAGTAGCCTAAAGAAATGTATAAAGATTATATGTGCGCACTGTTTTCGCTGCCTCCTTTTTATAGGTGCTACTAAAATAGAGATTTAGTAGAGCAAGGAGTAAAGTTTTAAAGTGCATATTTTAGCACCAATTCTAGAAACGAAAATCTTATTGTGACAAGGCATTGCAAATGTGTATGTGTCGCGCATTATTTCGTTAAATGTCGGAATTTTCACGTATCCTGTATAAGAGAAATTCAAATGATTAAAGATGCGTTTCTTATCTGTTATATTTT
Organism: Platyscapa corneri; assembly: GCA_018907185.1. NCBI lineage: Eukaryota > Metazoa > Arthropoda > Insecta > Hymenoptera > Agaonidae > Platyscapa > Platyscapa corneri. The sequence goes on along the minus strand of JACCHW010000011.1, from coordinate 4,176,404 downwards.
TAAGCACGACTGGTTTTTTATACAGAATACATTTTAGCTCTTTAATTTATAATCTGTTTATTTTTCATGTTAAATTATGATGCGTTCAATTTTTTTATAATTGTAAAAATTATTCAGAAATCGTAGAAAGCGAGTAATAAAAATTTATCGAAGTCTTAATACGTTGAAAATTATTTGAATAATTAAGACCGATTGTGAGAAAAATGTTTGAAAATTACATTAATTTCAATAAAATAAATATAAAGATTAAAATTATTTCTAATATTGAAATGTCGACGTCGTATTAGAAAAATACGGAACCATAATTAATGTTTACTTAAATGTTATTGAATACTCTATTTGTATTAAACAACATATTACTCGGTAGTTATGAACTTGCTTATGTGTAGTATATAGAGCTGAATAGATTAGAAATAATTGATTTTAATACTTAATGCGTTCCGCTTTTTATCACGTTTTTCACAATTTTTACAGCTCTATCAGCTATACGAATATTATTTTATCCTATATAAAATTATTCCATTGATAAAAGCCAAGTATTTAAGTAAACGATTCGTTAACTTTTCAGACACATTCGTTTCATCGCATGCTAAGCCATATTTCTTAACAGTTAATGAAATTTCTTAAGTAGAACGACTCCTTTTAGCTAGTGTAGATAATTATGATTCAATTTATTCATAGAAATTATATAAAACAGCAAAATTTTAATCTAAAAGTCATGTGATAAGCGCAGCATCCTTATATGAAGTCCTTAAATGGAAGAACATGAGGTAAAATTAAAATGTTAATCAGGTGCAATTACAAAAGCCAGAAAGAACAAGTTGAAACAAGAGAGAAAGGGGAAGTCAAGAGGGGAAGACGATGGAAGAGACAGAAAGAAAGAGAGAGAGAGAGGTGTTCCGAGTTTATACGCCAATAAAGAAGACCAATGACGACGTGACCAATTATATGGCATTTTGAAATTACGCAGGCCACGAAGGGTCTGGTTAAGTGTACGTCCAGGTTGAGTGGAAGCGAGCACCTTCATGCGGGTCGTGCTCTCGTTATGAGACCGTCGACGTCGTGCCTTCGCGCAAAATGGCATCCACATGCAGGACGCGAGACATGATATCGCGCGACGATAGACGCGACTCTCATTAACGGCCCTTTTAACCGCTGCATTAATTGGCTTTATTAATCAAATCAAAAGTTCCCTGGTCTCTTGATCCTGAAAGCTGGATTGCGCACCTTCAGTCGGCCGGCCTTACTCGATTCTCCGCCACTTTTGCGCCAATTATTTATCCGAGAGTGATATTCGAAAAACTGCACCTTCTCGTGCATTCAACTCTTCAAACTTATTATGCCAGTTTATATGAAGAGGCGGCTTTAACTTTAGCTACACCAAACGGCCGAATTATGCTGATTTCAGTTTCTCCTTGGTGAATTATACTTATGCCTACATTATCAATAAAGCCTTGTAATGTAAGCTAATGGAAATGACAGTAGATAAGATCAGGATTGGACCAGACAAAATTAATCACAAAAGTGGAATAATAATGATTCGTCTTAATTTAAATGATTAAATTAATTTAAATGTTTTTCAATGCTAAATTGCACAGATATTACATTAATAAATTTATTAATGTTAAAATTCATTGAACTTATGTAATACTGCACTATTATACAGTTACATTTAGATACTTTGATTTTATATATTCATGCCAGGAATTTCAAGTACATTATTTAATTATAATATATTATCTAATCGATGATATATTGGGAAAAATTTACTTTTTTATTATAAACTATAGGTTAAAAATTTACACGTACTGACACCCTACTTCAATTGAATGAATTTATAACTTTTATCAATTAAAATTGCATCTAAATTAAGGAGTTAAATAGACCGAATTTTTATAGTTGTACGCATAATTATAGATAATAATTATTTTTGGATATTTTTTAATTATCATTCGTAAGTAGACATTTGTTTTAAATAACTTTGTAGAAAAATTTTGTAGAAAAGTCAACGAAACGACGCTCACTACTGGCCATATCATATAACTTTATAAAAATAAAAGAATTAACGCGTATAAAAGTCGGCTTGAATACTTGCTAAAGTGGAATCTCATTCTGAGAAGTTTAGAGTTCGCGTTATCGTTTTATCCCGTATATCGGTGCTTAAATTGTATTTATGCATTCGCAGACGTCCTTGAAACCGTATTTCTTATACCGTCGCGAACTCAATCCGTACGGGGGCTTGAAGCAACACGGCTTAAGCCTCTTAAAACGTAAGAGATTTCAACCGTTTTTTAACGTCAAGTTTGCGCGATTCCGTGCCAGATGTAACTGTACACGGCAACGACGTTCGGATTATACTCCTCGTATGTCTAGTACCGAGTAATGCCCCCTATGCTGATGCTGAAACGCTAAACCTAAACATTTTTGCAGGGACCTTATTGCCATTTGTATTAAGATTATAAAATGAATTCTTCAAAAATGCAGCTATAAGTACGTCTTTATAGAGATGTAAGTTAAACAATAATAATTATAATATATATGACTATAAACGGTAATTCAGTGTAATTCGTTGCGCAGACAACTGTACTTATCGAATTTCCACAGATATTTATTTTAATAATATTAACATAATATAAAATTTAATATAAAATCTTTCTTAATATAGATATTTATTTAATAATATGGAACTGAATATAATAAATGTATTTTTACACATTATATAATGATATACTCTCTTATAAACTGAACTTATCAAAAATTATTTTCAAATAAATTACAGGCACTTTGCTAAAATGGAATTTTTTTTTATAATCTACCTTTTCTATAATATTGTCCATAATCTTTGGAATCAATTTATTTAAAGCGCAAATAATATATTTAAATCGAAATGCCATAACTCTTGTTAATTACTCAAATAAAAATGAAGAACCGATAATCTGTATTTAACGACAATAATTGATTTTATCTCATAATCACGATTTATCAAACGAATTAAAGCTCTAAATAGATATTATGAATGCATACTATTTTTGTATTCATAAATTTTCGATAAAAAAATAAAGTCATATGTATAATTCTTTAATAATACAAAAATTATAAAATTACAACGTAAAAATAAAGATTGTTATTTGGCCAGATTATTCATTTCAGTCATTGAAGGTTCGGTATCTCGAAAATATTTAGAGTAGCAGCAATAGTTGTCGAGTGACTAAATTCAAGTAAAGAAGATTTAAGAAAGAACAAAAGATAAAGAGTAAGAAGAAAACGAGGTGGAAAAAAGTGAAACATCAGAGGGAGGGAGAGACAGGAGAGAGAAAGGGAGACGAAGAAAAAAAGCAAGGAGAAGAAAAAGGGTGAAAGATCATCCATCGGTCTTCCAGGCACGTAACCAAGCCGCAACGAGAACCGAAACAAGGTCGTAGAATCGCACCCATCAGATCTTCGATCGGGTGTCTCGCATTGCGGTTCAACGCCACATGCACATACGCGACTCTAATGTCTTGTCTTACATCGACGTGTCAGCTTGGATCGAGATCAATCTAGCCCCGAATTATCTGGCACGAGGATCGATCCTTTTTCTTCCTTTGATGACTGTTGTGTTCGAGGCGGAGTGTCGACAGGGCTATTTACGGGTTCTAAACACCGTTACACAATCTTCCTTTTAATTTGAAGGATTGCTTCGAAAATAATTCATTTACCAATGTTTTTCTTTTAATTTACGAGGGATTGGAAGTTTAAAAGTAGCTCTCGGTTTACGTACAATTATATTGTCCTGGAGATAAAACCTTTGAACCATAATTTTTTAATGCAACAATAACAAACATTTTAAAAATACAACACTTAAATCTAACTTATTCGTTTTTTACTTTAGTACAATTACTAATACATGATTCAAAATTTAGTTTACATAATTCGTAATTCTTATATTTTGGAGAAATATTAACTTTATTGATAACGGATAAAATAAAGATGTTAAAAGATCAAATATTTTTTGGTATTTCAGAAATATTATTCTTAATTATTTCAAGTAATTGCTAATGAATAGAATATTAATCATTATTTATTTCAAACGGATAAATTTAGTCTTAATTCACTTGAACTAAAAGAGTTCCTAACTGTTTTTTTTTTCAATTAATCAGAAAGAGTTACGATTAAAAAAAATTGAAATATTACTATTACGATTGATATAAGTATCATTATTTAATTTCTATTAAAATATATTACTTTCGAAATCTAATCTTTTGCGTACCATATTCTATAAATAATAAAATAAATATATTTTCGAATTAATTGTTTATAAAATTTATAATTTTTTTAAAGAATTAATTTAAATGAGAAAATGTCAGAAAATTTTTGCGAAATTTAAATAAACATGGGTGCATTTAGTTCTTACAGAAATTAAACTTTCTTATAATAAAATTCCACCATTTAGTATTTTATCGATAAAATAAAGCAATGATAAAAATCGAAGCTTAACATCTCTTTAACGAAACAAATTTCAAGAGACTTGTCGCACTAACAGCTAAGCTACAAAAACTCATTAATATAACTATCGATGATAGATAAAAGCGAGTTGTAGTTTCTGCTTTTAAAAGAGAGAATCTTTCCGTGCACTCGAAAGAAATAATCTTCACGAGGACGGGAACAACTCTGTTTAATCACTGTAATTGCTGCTGCAACACGAAGAAGAGAAACTTGGCTCACCACCCAGACAAGGTACAAAAGGGCAAACATAAGCAAAACTGACCAGCAATCGCGTGTTGATGAGTATAGCAGCCATCGCTTCGGACTTGAGAATGTGGGCGGAAAAAAGTGGACTGCACTGTCACCGCACTCGAGCAACAAGAAAGAGAGAGAGAGAGAGAGAAGAGAGAGAGAGAGCGAGAAAGTATTTGAGAATCGCCACGCGCTCACCATAACCCGTCAATTAAACCCCGGGTGAAGCCTGGCAATAAAACTTTCGATCGAATGAAAAGAACCTTAATGCGGAACAGGGAAGTCACTCAGTCACTCATAGATGATCGAGGCTTTTTCTCACGCTCGCGATACAGATCTGGTAATTCCGGAATTTAGATGAATCCACTACGATTAGGCATACGAGCTTTTTCTAGTTCGGTATACGTAATAAGCTAAGAGCACGCGCGCAACCTAATTGTAACGACTTCTTCTTTTCAGTGGTAGTTAAATGATTATTACATGAACATGGCACGTGTTGAATTACTTATTAAAGAGCCGGTACTTACTTTGTTGTACACTTGGGCGCTATCCAGTTAGGAAGGTTTTCTTACTGCTTTGCAAATCTAAGAAAACTTTTTTCCTCTTATTAAGTATGCTTAAGACGCCATAATGCTGTAATATATATTTATGTGCGTATGATAAAAGGAAAGTGGCAAAAGAAACATTTATGGCTTACATAAAGTTTTTCTAAGTTTCTCCAATTGCCAAAAGGAAAATTGCATTTAATTGTGGGATTGTTTTAAAATTGATTCCTAGTGTTTAATTTTTAAGTGTCGAGATCGTGAATTAGGAATTAATTTTAATTTTTACAATTGAAATTAAATCGTTTGGGCGGCAGGTGATTCAGAGAGTTAATTATGCATTAAAAAACAATTCAATGCTGTATTTAAGTATTTAAATATAAAAATCAAAATAGTTTTCCTGGATATTCGTACCGCATGCACTGAGTTTACGTGAAATTTTATATTTTTATACTTGGCATATTGATATGTGAAGGTTACCAGTTCATAATTTTAAATGCGTTTATGAGTATATGTACTCTTGGGTACATTATCTACAGTGTACAGGTACGACTTCGAATACACGAGCATATATTCGAGCTCTCGTGAAATATTATATAATAAAAACTTTATTTTCTGTCTTGGGCTGACACATTACGATGTATTCAAACTAGATTTTACTGCTAAAAATCGAAGACCAACTTATCTTGTAAACACCCTTGTACAAGCATAGTATTGCAAAGCTTAAAATAACAATATGATTAAGAAAATATGTGGAAGATATTTTTCTTTATATTTTACCACCATAATTATACTCGTGAGGTTTCTTCTCAAATATTGATGTGAATTTTTAATAGGAACTTTTGGCACGTTAAAAAAGCAGAGTCATAACTTGCCAAAATAAAAAATGATCGTAACATAAATTAAAAAAATTTATATATATATATATATATATGTGTGTGTATATGCGAACTTTGAAAAGTTTAATATCTATAAATATTTAACATTCGAACGGCCGTGGAATATTTAAGCGATACGTGCTTTAATTTCAATAAATGAAGACATTGAAATTAATCGAATGCACTTTAAAAGCTTTTTTATAATTTATCACTCTAAGCGAATCATAATAGCGTGATAAAAGTATTTTAAAAAATTCCGTATCGGTATATAGCCTCTAGAAGATTACGCAAGTAAAGCGTTACACATTGGAGCGTAATCGATCAAAGCATATAAATGCGCAAATAAAAGCGATAATATATTTACTTAATCGTAATTATTAACTGCCATTATCTCTGTAGTCTTATGGCTTCTGAGAGATAAAGAATATTGAATTTTCGATAAGAGCGCACTCAGCGGAGTCGGAGTAGTGTAAGCTCCTAATTACGTATTAGGACTTTTTCACGCGCGGATTATAAAATATGCCTGAAATGCTCAAGTAACGAGTTTACAATTCGAAAGAATTCGCTTCCGGGCAAGGCATAGCTGTATAACGGGGCCTGTGACTAAGTGAAATTGACTCTCCTTCGCAAACGAATAAATAAAGCCTTTAAAAGGCGCAGACCTGCAGATACAGTTACGAGTGCACTCACCCGATAGTGCGTGTCGTAATGTCGCCCGTTTCTTTCTTCTTTTTTATCTCGCCCGCGTCTACCTCGTTACAATGAATTTAACTCGGAGCCGGCGGCCTATTCAATAAAATTCGCGGTCGCGTTTTTTGCGTCATAGGCTACTCCAACTCCAGGGTGCCACCGTCTCACGACTCAATCGCGGACTGGGAGCGAGTGAATTATAGGATCGCCGCGACGAGATAAGGGCCTAGCGCAAGAGAAGAAAGCGACTTAAATCCAGGACTTCTCGCGCAAACAGGTCCGCGAGGTGATACCGTACCTGCGGCGAGCAAGCGAGTGCCCAAGGGAGGACGCGGTCGGGTGCACGCGCCCCAGAAAATTCTGGAAGAAAGGAGGAAAATTCAAGAGGCTATTACGCGCTCCGGGCGCTACCGTGTCTCTCTTTTTTCAAAGATCCCAAGATAGTTAAATTTGAATGCATTTAATTTACATGCCTGATGCGTTGGATACGTTGCCGCGACACCGTATTCCGCTTGCTCCCCGACAATTAAACGCATAATAGCTTTTCTTCGAAGAATCGGCAATAAATTTAAAATGTAAACAAATGTGATTATGAAATTGTTTGACGAAACGTTAATTTATGTGCTGCAGTAACTTTCTTTCGCGTGTAATTATTACTAAGTTCCCAACGCGTTCTCAATAGAGAAAGCCGACAATTTTTTAAAATCCTAGCTTCGGTGTTAGAAGAATTACATTCGACTCGCAACTTTCCAAGTTAAATAACTCCTTTTTTAATTTGTCTTTTTCTACCTTCCGTTGTCATTTTACTATTTAGATAATCGTGTGCACGCCACTTTATTTTCGTAATTGGCTTAAAAATCATTATTGTTGCACACATATCTGTAGATACAGTTTGCGATATTAAATTTGGAAAGTATCTACTTTATCGCCACCGTGGCAGCTATCCGAAACAAATCAGTCGCTGCGAAGCTATGGAAATGGAGTTGGGAACGCGAGGATGTATAGCGGGTTGAAAAATATTCAAACATCGAATACTGAACGAGAGCCAAGTGCGGACAGTGTTGTATCGCGCGAGCAATTAAGACGCCATTAAGTAAGTGAAGGTAAACGCTACATAAGCCCGAGGTATGTACAAGATCAAAGTTGAAATCACGATCTGAAGTGGTAGATGCGGTGGCGGATAAAAATATTTGAAAGCACTTGCGTCGCGCTGCTAGTGCAGCGAATCTGGACCTGAGCTTCTCTCGCACTTACGTGTATATCATGATTACTGCGGCACATATTTTTCTCGAGCAGATGCGGACTCTTGCATAAAACTGGCAGAGCCCATGCTAATTTTCTCCTTATTTACTTTAAGCATTAAGTTTAAGTAGCTGTGACGAAAATATCGTAATGAGTACTTTTAAGAGTGTTATTCAATGGTAATTGATTATACGCTTCGCTCGTAATAGCGCCGGATATTAAATAACTTATGGTTAACCTTGAATTTGTAAAGTAAATACGACAGCATCATGAAATAACCATTATTACAAATAATAGCATCTTATTAAAGATTTACAGCTGAAAGTAAAACATTTCCAGACAGTATTCGAGGCGACTTGTCTACCGATAAAAATTTTTTAAATTTCAGCCACTTCTTCGACTGCACGCACATCTTATTAAAATTTATACCTATGCGACAACTCCGCGTCATAACGTTGCATCGGCGGCCACTTTTTCGTCCGCTGCAATTTGCCTTTCTTCACTCGCACATCGTGCAACCTGTTGGAATAAAATCAAACAAGCTCAATAACTTTTACAAGAATAAAGAACGTTCCCAGTATTTAGCACCCTATTAGTCATTGAAAACAATTTATGAAAGTTGCCTGGCGTTCGCGCTTCGATACAAAAGACAAACAAATAAACCTGAGCGCAGACAGTCGTAAAAAAGGCTGGTGAAAATAACCGCGAGGAAAGAGCCGAACGAGTGCACATTTCGTGGATCTCCACAAAGAATTAATCAATCACCTCGTTGCAGTGCACGCACATACATTAAGCAAAGTGTATATTCTTGGAACGAAACAAAGAGGTCCCTTTCGACACTCGCCGTTTAAGATAGACTTACTGTTGGGGCCGGGACTGAGGCCCCGCATTATCATAAGCGGTGCGCGTTTTCGTCGACTGCGCTACGTCTTGGTCCTTATCTCGGTCTCCCGTTCCTCGAGATCCTATTATGTATCGCGCAAATCAACCCAATTGAAATCTCGGGCTAGACGGGGACAAAAGGAGAGCTCACACCTCTCCCCCCCCCTCGCCCGCGTAATAGAGACGAGCGGCCGGGCGGTGAGATCGACGCTGCCGATAGGGCGCCGCGTAAATTTTCTCCGATAGCGGCCCTAAGGTTGGCTAATCGCTATTAATTACCGGTGCGCCGTGTAAATGCGAAAATAAATTATCGTGCCGCGCTCGCGCACGCGCGCACCCGCCGTCTTCGGCAACGCTATCGAGGCCGAACGATCGAAGCTGGCGTTTAAGTTGAAGGGCCTCTCTTTTTCTCTTCTCTTCTATTCCATCTTCTTCTTCAGAGGTGATATGGTATACGTGTCGCCAGGAGAATTTATTTTTATCCCGCTCTCTCTCTCTTCTTACACTTTTGCATTATCTCGTAGGAGCCTTTAGATTATGGAGATTAACCCATAAAGGGATTGCGCGAATAGTGCAACGATTAATGGGGATATGCCACTTCGATTGATTTTACCAGCTTTCACGAACTACGCGATATTTTTAGCTTTCAAAGGTTGATAAAAAGGCAAACTATAATTATTACAATTGGAGATTGTTCTTTTTAGTTTGTCCATCGATATCCTTTGTTATGTCGTTTGTTTGCGTTCGTTCGGTTTTATCGTGTTATATTGATGTAGCGATTAATTAGGTGAACAAGTAATGCCATCGGAGTTTTCATATTTGTTTTTTCGAGTACACGGTGTCCCTCTGCTGTCTGTTCATTGCAGCTCCTTATCCTGTATTTATAAAAGTTTCCTTTGCATAGCCTTTCAGATCTTGTTTTTCCAGGTTTTCACTTCAATCTCGATCGCTAGTTTATTATAGAAGCTTTTATTATTAAATGTAATCACGACGATATTATGGGGCAAGATACTTCTAATTTCTGCCACCAATTCCCTTTTGTCTTCGCATATCTCTGGTAAGCCGAGAATACCGGACGATTATCATTATGATTAGAAGTATATGACCTGCAGACCAAATTAATTTTCAAATTGTCTCGAAAAAGTAATACTTGCACGGTTCCTGGCAGTTACTTTTCAGTTAGGATAAATCCTAATGAAAACTACAATTCGCGCTTTTCTCGACTCGGTGCATAAAAATACAAATGTAAAATTCTCTTGTAATCAAGACATTCTTCCACTTTGCGCTTCAATTAAATTGTGACTTTCATTTAGTGCCCTCCCCGTGTTCCACTTAAACGGGGGAAAATTTTCCTAAATTTATTCTTGCCGGCAAATGTCGTTCCGCAAAATAAGGTGATTAAGAAATCTACATATCCTGCTCCTGTACGAAGGTACGTGCAGTTTTCACAGAAACAGGGTGGATATATTGTTAAAGCGGCCGTCCGCTGCTATCCTTATAAGTTGCCCACGGCAGCGCTACGATGGCGACGCAATCCGCGTCGCTCATTGTGTTGTTGCTCGTGCTACAACGACGACGGGGACGACGTCGACGACGGCGACGATGACGGCTCGATCTCTTATCGTGAATTTATGGAGTCGCCGCGTTTAACTTGACTCGGGCGATTTGTCGAGACTCTGCATTTGCAGTCCTCTGAGCATTGTACGGCATTTATAGCGGAGAATGCCCTGTTAATGTCACGGGAATGTTGCACGTTGAATGATTTAATTAGCGGTGCGCACGCGTTGCATTTTCTTTGGCTCTTACATGAAGCTCGCATGACTGTTTCTGATCCGACAGTGAGATATTATTTTTAGTGAAATTGTAAAATTTGTTAACATTTGAGCGACGCAACGTTAAATCAGGATACAGTTTCAAAGTTCTAATAGAATGATCGGTGCAACAATGACACAGACTTTTAATCGCTATTCTAGTTTACAAAACAGACTCTATCTTTTTAATTAAGCAATTCGTTGATTTATTATTTTGCACTCTTTCAATTAAAGCATAAATGAAACATGTATAAAAATTGCACGAATATTAATTTATTATAATAAGCTTATGCATAAATTCTAATCCTATATGATTTATGAGCATGAAGTGATTGCAAGATTTAACGCTGTGCACAGTTAATTTAAAAAAAAAAATAATTCCAGATCGATAGATAAAATAACAAATAAGTATTTACCTCATTAAATATACAAAAAAATCTAGTGGGTATTTGCGATAAAAGAAAAAAACAGAATAAAATCTAATCATGCACTAGTAGATCGAGTCATTTCTTTCAATCTCCGAGTCCTTAAGCAAATTTATATTCAATAGAGTGAGATTACTAATGGATTTCTGAAAAAAAATTCTTAATTGAAAAAATGATTTCAATCGATTAAAAATTATTACTTTTATAATCAATATATTGTACAAAATTCTTACGATTCATGAAATACTCGTCTCGTTTAATTAAAATAATTCTAGTTTTGCTGTATGCACAGAAAAAATATCGAATTTAATGATAAACGAGAAAACGATAATTATATTTTATTTATTAAATATTATTTATTTTCCACAAAAAAGAGAATACGAAGGTGTATTGAAAAAGCAGGGAATAAAAATGTCCTGCAGAGCGATAGAAAAATATAACTCCGTCAAGATTTTACTTTGCGAATAATAAAAATTGATTAATTACTCGCGCTTAATCTTTTGCAAATAATTTTCTAAAAACTGTCAATAAGATTTTGTAATAATTTCAGGTCGTAAATTATTATTTATGCGATAATGCACGCCTCTGCACATTTACGGAGCAGACTAAATATTGGAGGATAAAATGAAAAATAAAGAGGAGAACACATAAAAGTAGGCTGTAATTTTTGCCATCGTTGCGCGCGCGCCGTCCTACGCAGAATACGAGTACACCCTTGGAGCGTAATCGCGAGTTGAGCCTTGTCTAAGATACAGAGCTCGCATATTTCAGTTGTAACGAGGATGTCGCTCTTGCGCGATTTTAATCGATCCCCGTGCACTAATCCGCCGATATGATCCGCGGGGCTGATCTGTGGGCGATTGAGAGCTACGATAATACCAGAAGTGCTCGGCGTGCCCATTTACTCTTGGGCCCTTGCACTCGACCGGCAGCTATTTTTCTTGGTTCCGTCTTGCGTCTTCACCTAATTCACCGACCCGTCTCTCTCTCTCTCTCTCTCTCTCTGTCCGGTGCTTCTAGCGCGTGTGGCCTGGCGTAAGTTATGCAGGCCGCGAGGAAATGATAGGAGTGATAGGAGGCGCTCTCGTCGACTAATTATCGTCTGCTATTAAACTACGGGTGCGAGGATATTCGCGATGCTATGAAAATGCATAAGAAACGATTACGCCTAGAGCGCGGACACAGCTCGATGATTGTTTCACGAGTAGCGGATGCGACGATAATTGTTTATTGCCAAATATTGATAATGATGTTCGGCTCCAGGCTAAGATGTTTAGCCGGTTCATTTGAATATAAGATGTTGTCGAGTACATCGAATTATAATGTCCGCCGGACACCGAGTATCGAGTTGCTTTTCTTTTAAACTGTTCCATGGTTATTTCGAAACGCACTTCTGCTCGTTTAAAATACTCTCGGGGCGAGCTATACTGGATACGATACATTTAAAACATTTTTAATCTTTTACAATATATCGTGTAAATTTTTTATAAACATAGGAAGAAGATATTCACGTTTTATTGCAACTCTTCATCATCGTATTTCTAAAAAAGATGATTTATATACATATGTATCGTTCACATATAGATGAAAGCTTTTGTAGATGTAGCATGTTGAAAATGAATGGCGGTAAATAATGTTATCTATTATATTGACAGTCGATAATAATCTTAATTGTGTAAATAATATTACGTTGAATGTTATATTATCCAAAAAAAATGGAAGTATCTTAATTATAGATTTTAAACAAATTTTATTTCAAATGTCAAAAACATCCAAGTTTTTTTAAAAAAATAATCTATTTAATTTAGGTTTACTAACTTTTTGCGTGAGGATTAAAATAGCAGCTAATCCCATTTTGTCCGTTATTCAAATAGTTCAAGGAGTATCAGATAAATAACAGGTTGAACAATTTGTTAAAAATCTGTTGATTTTATAAAGATAAAGATAACGATTTTTTGTAAGGTGAGAATAATTTTCCTTATCTTGCATTATAGAGAAAAATAAGAGACTTTATTCTTCGTCGTCATCGAAATTAGTATGCCATCTGCGCTCGATAAACGCGTTTCGTTCAAGTTTCACGCGCGAGATGTTTGGTTCATCATCTATGGAGTTTCGATCAAGAATTAAGATCTGTCTTGGATTGAGTGATCGGTTTCACCATCGCGGAAAATTACTCTTTATACCTTAGGTATACATAGTTACCTCGGTTGACTTCTCAATATGCAAAATACTCGTTTTGAAGTACCTTCGAGCAGAAAAACTCAACGAAAAATAATGTTAATGATGAATGAGCTTGACGTAAATAATGAAAAATTTATCCCGTTTTCAGGCTTGATTTATAAGTAAACAACTTAAGGTGAAAGAAGTTATTGTATATGATGATCAATGAAAACTTTAAGTAGTATAGGTTTTAATTACGGCTCTCTGAAACAGTGTTTTAAAGGGATGTAAATAAAATATTGCTTGTACATGCTTTATAAATCAGCATATAAATTCCATTCATTAAATTTATTCATCTATTATGCATAAATAACATTTTTTACACTTTATAAAGTCTCTTATCTTTTATAATTAATTCAGTTACAGTCATTTTTAATTTAAACGAGTTTTTGAGAAAACACCTAAATCGAAGATAGTTATATTCCACATAATAGAAACTATATTTTTAATATTGTAAAAAAATGAAATATATGCAACTGCAATAGTTTGTACAAGTAATAAAAGATAGAACACAAATATATCGAAAATAAAATGAATAAATTATAAAGTATAAAAATAAGTTTTGTTAGGAATTAAAAAAAATTTAAACATTTATATACCTATAGTAATGAGTAATAAAAATTAAATAATTTTGAAAAATAACAATGAAAATTTATTCGTAAATTATATTGATAATTTTAAAACCTTTATGTCAGGTGCTTAAATATACTAAGAAATTTTAAGAATATCATTCATTGGTGTTCAAACATAAATTTCACTGTAATTTGCGTTATTGTGCAGAATTCAATAAATTATCATGATTGTCGTTATTTAATTTTATGTTCTTTAAAAAAACTCTATGAAATAAAAAATTAATTAAAATGCTTATCAATGTTACTATCTCGTATATTTATATCGAAGTATGAAAAGTTGTATTCACTTGTCAAACATGACAAAGCTCATAATTTAGAAGGTAATTGATTAAAAAAAGTGTGTACGAAGACATAAATGATTCTTTGCTAAGAAAATTATAGTGAAAATATTTTGAAATTAATAAAAAACAAAATAATTCGTGATAATTGATAATTATTTTATGAAGAAATTTTTATTTTCTAGTTGCATTATATTTTACAATCTATAAAAAATTGCAATACCTCGGTTTTGCATTATTCAAAAATGACACAATTTTGAATACGAAGTGAATTTTAATCGATGCCAACAACTGCGGTATGTAACGTGTGTGTATAAGAATCCACAGTAGTAAAGGCAAGTGTCGGGACTGTTAATCGCGTTAATTTATATTAAAGCGATGATTAATTACTGCGTTTCAAGATTACGTCTATAATTTACTTTGAAAAACGCGTTGAAAGTGATAAGGTGGCGTTGTAAGATCAGCGCGTGTTATTCGGAGAATATTTTAATTGAAAAATAGTGGTTGCCCATTGCACGCGAGATGTTTCATTTATAATGTCTGTACGGTGTTGGCACGTTTCTACTACGTCGCAACAAGCCTTACCTTCATTACACAGCTTTTCTCAAATCAAAAATATTAATTATACGTTTTGACATAGAGTTTCTTTTGCTTAATAGTAGTAGGGATATTTCAAATGATATAAATTACCGTACATTACATTTATTAAATTTACAAAATAAATTAAAAATATCTATCAAGAATATAGCAATAGTTTAAGAACAGTTACCATTACAGTTCCAGATAAACAAAACTTTAGTAGAACGATATTTTTTTGCAGGAATAATATTTTATAATCTTATTTTATTCATATTATAAGTTTTAACTAATATAACTTAATAATTTTTCCTCGATTGTGCAATTTTTATCTCACAGGAGAATGTATAGGCCACTTATTTCCTTTCCGTTGCGATAGATTATTTTTCATAACTTTATATTCAAAGGTATGCATCGTAACATATACTCGCGTGAATTATCGCAAAGTACAATTAACTCAGTTTTTACGAGAGATGATTTTTGTCTGCTTACCTATCAGTGCGGACCCAACAAACGAAAGGTACAGACAGCGCCGCGACACTTCACCTATAACGTTATCGTAATACGACAACAATAAGCGTATTTATGAATGCAGATAGTGGCTAAGATCGTCAATTGATTAAGAGAAATAATTGCAAGACGAGGATGCAAAACGTCGACTTAAATTTCTTAATTTCAGTTTTACGTGTATACATTTATTGCAACTTAGTATTCATGTGGCAGGTTCACCATCGTAAACGGAAAAATCGAGTATATCTGAAAACAGGTGGGAATTCAAGGTGTTAACGTAGATACTCACACAACTTCGTATGCGTTGTTGTTTTTAATTCAATATTGTCTTATCGCTTTCTTCTCAGCTTAAAAATGCGGTTTCTCGTACGCGAAGTTTGCGGAAATATGATTGCAAATTAGCCATAACTTATGCTTCTATCACGCTAAATTCACTTTTAATGCGAGGAGAATTAAATAGCTAAAGTGCTTTTATGCCAACAGACTTTTATATCACCGTCGTAGTATTTGCATGTATTCGTACTTTACTTCAGTACTTAAGCGAAATTTTAAAAACAAATTCCAAGCAGTCGCTTTGGAAGAAATCAATCAAAGCTCACTCTTTCCAAAGACTCGCATTATTATAATTTGTCTTTGCCGTTAGATTAAATGAAATTCTCCTCGCTTAGTTCCGCAATCTTAATCTAATGTTTACGAGGTCGCTCGAAATAATTTCGATAATAAATTTCCACGTTCCTCGTGAAAGCTCGTTTCGATAGTTTCGTCTGCTAATGCGAATACATCACGGACTACGCCCAAAGGCTTTATTAATTATCAGCCCATACAGATACAAATATGTATGTATTTATAGTGCAGTCATCAGCAAATAACGAGCGTGCTTTTCATTTCCGATCCGCAGCAGATACTTCAACCGTCGAAGATGTGGTTTATTTACTTCTGCAGAAAAGGAAGCAAGAGGAAAATTATTATTTACAGCTCTTCATTGCGATCGAGTGCATTCGCGCGAGTGCAGGTACAGCGCAGTCATTCAGAGAGAACAAATCTTTTGTAAAGCTTGGAGAGCGGACACAATTACAATGGCATTGTATCTGTACTGACTAGGCTTATAAATTCAATGCACTTTTATGCTATTCGCGCTGACAATGAGTCGTGTACACGGTGTACGTGAGCGAGGCGCAAAAGCCGAGTGCAACAAGGAAAGAAATCCTAAATCTCGCGAGTGTTCGATGCCGCACGGGCGCTTTAATTAATGATCAATTAAAGAGGCATTTATTCGGCCAGAATCCGATTTCTGCATATACACGCGGACCTTGGGCCTCGTTGATAAGCGTGACTGCATGGACACACGTCGAGGCGCATGCATTTAAAATGCGAGGCCTGCGGCGATCGGCCATCGGATTTCCCATTGAGCGCGCGACAGACGGACTAACGACCGTGTCACTCGCTTTCTTAATTGCTAATTGACTTTACGCCCGCGCTCCTCGTGGCTCACGGCAGCGCAAGTATAAAGACGGCATGTAAATAAATGTCCGCGAGCGCGAATTAGGCCGCGCTTGTGTATAAATCACGCTCGAGCGCTTGCGTCTAATTAGTCGAGCGCGAGACGCCGGGCTTCTGTATTATGGCTTGGGACTATTGTTTTTCACGCACCGAATCGTTCCGCGCTCTCGTTATACGGGTGTTTTACGACTCTGCCCCCTGGATCTTCGCAAGGGGCCCCATCGATAAAAGTGCAATCGGCTTCCCCTAACGCCAGTGGCGCGCTTGTGCCCAATATTTTATTCTGCTGTGTTCCGCGTTTTTCGCTCCAGTGGGATTAATTTCAGGATCCTCGATTTACGCCGAGCTGCCTTTTCAATTGCTCCTGACTGCTGTAAGTTCAGCTGGCTTTTTTTTGCCTGGCACATTCTGTCATTTTGCTGCCGTTGAAAAATAGGATCACCGTAATTGATAACGTTCATCCGCGGCTACAAATAAATAGTAAATTACTTCTTCATCGATATATCGACGACTGTTCAGCTCGCAATGTACATATTTAATTTAAGCTCTGGAGTACACGCGGACCTATTAGTTCAGCATCGGCGTGCAATTTGATCCTATGCCTCATGCCTCGACGGAATATATATTTAAACCGAAACCGAAAAATAATAATAATATATTCACTTACGATGTGATAATAATTTCTCTCACGATATTCTTCTCGTAATTGCACTTCCTTCTTAGCGCGTCTCTGTGAGTAAAACGATTTATGGACTTTTTAAGAGGGCACGTAATTTTAATGCCGAGCTTTCCGTCCGCTCCAGCAGCAGTAGTATCGACGGTCTCGGAAGCATCCGAGTATGCAATTATTATATCTAATATATCGCGTAATTAACGCATGGAATATTTCCGTTTGGCATCGAAAGTTTGATTGCTGGTCAGATAATGGGTTGATTCTATAGTTGGCCCGATGATTACAGAGAACCTTATGTTTACAAAGCATTTTATAATTAAGATTATTAATTAACATCTTTTAATTCTGGACTGTGCAATAAAAATAGCTGCAAATTATATGCCACTGCATAGGATAATTTAATTTTTGGCACTTGTATGATGACGTAATTCGTTTGGATATTGAAGGGTGTGAGTAGATCTTTAATTACAATCGAAGATGCTTTGGCGCCTTTAACCGTAAAAATTCTACACCCGTAATTCGAAATTGCGAAAGACAATTATAAAATAAATGCAAGGGATATTCGAACTTTTAAGGATAATTAATTAGCGATAATCAGTGAAAGTTGAAATGATAATTATAAGAGCTTTGATTGGTCTCCGTTTGGACTTACACCCACCGAATACCATATATAAAAATCCACTCAATGTGGTAAATAAATTAAAAGATCAATGAAAAGCATGTTTAGAATAATAAGCTGCAAAGAGAATTAACTAATGACTGCTTTTAAGTGAACAATAATGTATTTAAAAACACGTATCATTGATCAATTTGCCGATCTCGCTAGTTTGCGCTATTGAGAAATTTTCAATAATCTATTTATTTTATTCTTTTGCAAACAATGCGATGCGAATGGTATAATTTTGGTCGCCGCGTTTGAACGTTTCTAGATTGTTGTAAAAATAGCAACCGCTTTCTCAGGGATGGGAAATTGCGGTTGAGCAACGCGTGCATACAAATGCAGGCAATGATAAAAGTGTCGATAAAACGACTCATTATGTCATTTCTCTCTCGCTGACAATGAAACAAAAAAGGGGAGAGAGAGCAAGAGATAATCAATGGATGAAAGATAAAAGGATCGGATTTGTATATTATGCACGCGGCTCGTGCGATTCTTCGCCGTGTGACAAATCCCTTTCGCATCCACATTGTGTATCGTGCGCGGGGGACGACACGGGAGGGCCTCGCAATATTTATATATGCACGCACTTTCTGCAATTAGCAATTATATGTCGTTATGGTGAGGTCAAATTTTCCGTTTACGGCCGCGTGGGCACGCGTGCATGCACGCGAACTCCGCTTTCCGTTTTCTATCTATCTCCCACCCTCCATCTCTGTCGCTCGCTCTTTCCATTTGTTGCTGTTGTTTTATTCGTAAATTTAAATTATTAATACGAATCTTATTTCAGGAAATGAAGAAATATCAGCTTTTCACGCGTACGCCTTTTTTAATGCTTTTGATGTATTACTTTGAGGATTCATTAATTATTTTATTTTTGAATGATAAGACAGATATAAATAGCTTCTAGACACTGTGTTATTCTGGCCTAATCGTAATAGAAACGTAAATTTTTCGTCTAAATGCAACAGTTTTTCAACTCAAATTTAACTGCCTTCTAGTTATTCAAGATTAATGGTTTTAAATGCTTTTTGAGCTCTCAGTAACCTATATTAATAATTCTTTTACGTCTTAAATACCATTATTATATCAACCAAATTGTTAGGAAAACTCAAGCACCTCAACAACTCGAAATAATTTAATCTTTAATATTGTTTATGTATATTTGACATCATCCCAACTTTTCTTATCTGAATTTTATAACTATACTAAAATATACTTAAAGGTATATAATAGCCAGTTAAAACGCTCTTCCAAATATCACGTTGATTTATCTACGAATAAAATCTCTCCTTCGCAATAAAAATTATTTTTTGTTTTCTTATATGCAAAATGGCTAATGTTTAGCTGGTAATTTATGTAGTTTCCATTCGTTAATTATTATTTGATGATGTAAGAAAGTGAGGCATATTAATGGGTACCAACACTTTGACAATATTTTATTGATTTAGCAATTACTGAAGCCTTAAATTTCGCCACCCGCTCGAAGATCGCTGAAAAAAACGTGAATAATTTGCATAAATTAATCATTCCCGCTTGTTGGTTGAACCTCTAATTACCAGCGAACAAAACGCAATAAAAGAAAGGGAAAAGCCTCTTTCTTGTCCGAGTACAAGTATCGGCACTTTTATGATTTTTCCCATGCGGAAGCGTCTCCGCAAATAACGGACCGAGGAGTTTGCGTATGTATGCGTATAAGACGATCACTGCACACTGGCGACAAGCTGTTTCAGTATCACAAAAGGAATCACACAATCTATTGCCATAGCGCCGAGGTTAGCTGCACTAGGCCTATAGTTATTAAAATGCGACAAAGCGGCGGCCGCGCAGACTTCCCAAGCCGAAAGCACTTTTCTCCTCGTACAATCGCAATAAAGTCCCAGCCTCCAAAAGGAGGCGCGCTCCTTAACCTCTTGACGCTCATTCCCCGGGTTTGGTCGTTCAAGTACAGGCAGAGAGGGAGACAGAAGGAGACAGAGTGTCGGGAGCCGAGACAAAGCGATAGCGTAAAGGGGAAAAAATCGCAAATACAGAAAGAAGGAGGTAGAGGAGTGGATACGAATAAAGGCGTGACCGGAGAAAAAGGCAATGATCTGGGAGTGAAATGATAGAATCAAGGTGTGATAAAAATAGAGTGTGCCGAGAGAATAAACTTCATAAAGATGATGTTGAGGAGATTAAAGTGGCTCGATTTAAGTTGACAATAAATCTACGCTAGCGCTTATTTTTTAAATAAACTATCAAACTGCACGTTACGTTTAGAATTTGATTACGTAAATTGACTCTACGAAATGCTTATCTCGATATCGAATTCTCAAACGCTAACTAGACAGCCAAGGAATATTATTTACGCAGTGGTTTAAAAATTAAAAAAATCTTCAAGGTTTCTAAGCTCGGTGTTCACACAATTCCGTTATCATAGACTTTCTCGGTTGAGAAGCAATACGAATACTTTAGCGTTCGCTCCCGTGCAAATTAACCGTTGAAATTTCAATATTTTATCGCGATACTTTCTCCGCATTCGTCGAAATCGCATGCAAACTGGAACAATAGCGCTTGCAATTGCTCTTGCTTGGAAAGGAAAAAAGACTAAAAGAAGCAAAGACCAAGTGCTCGATGCAACATTTGAATATTAAAGACCATAGGAGGGGAAAATCAAAACTGAAACATAAGTCGAAGCTACAGGCGTCGAACAACGGCTTCATTTGTAAAAGTCCGCGTGCGAGTCAGCGATCCGCGTGGTCCTGATTTCCAAGACACTACGCCTGCGCGACCAACCACTTTTCCGCGAGCGCTACTGCATGCTCCTTTTCGCAGTGCGATATTATCTCTGAAGATGAATCGAGCGCGAGGTAGGCATAGAGGCGTCATAGGGGGCGGGGGGATTTTTCCGCAACGGCCCGCGTGAGCAAAGACACGTACACGCTACCAAGAAACCACAACGCTGAATATCCGCGCCTTTTTCGTTTTGCCGTTGCACTCCTCTTCCTCCCTTTTCTCGTACTGCGACTTTTTCTCAACTGGACAATATTGCCTCCCTCCCGCTCTCCTCCCCGTCGAACTCCCTCCGTTTCGCTCGCTGTATCTCGTACACGATTTCGACGTCAATGAGATGTTAATCTCGTGGGTAGCACCATACGTATTTGTAAAGCGATGTGTTGATTCATTGTACGTCGGTTGTAGGTGCATTCACTCAGACCTAAGCTAAATCAATTTTGACCTATGAGCGGAAGGAGATTTTTATTTCGGCGAATCATGTTGAGTACATCTACTCGTATTTTATCTGTATTCCTGTTGCGAGCTCGTGCGTTTTTTCGAACCCTGTTTTCTATCCCTGTGATTGGAATTAATCAAACAGAAACACTTGTTACAATATGTTCGACTTTTGTTCGATATTCGCTGCTTTCTTAATTCTCGCATTATAATTGGAGATTTCAACGAGCCCTTCAACATCCGAGTACATGCTTTGCGAAAAATTATCGCTTTTTAAATAAAATATATGCGCGTGAATAGATTGTAGATTCTATATCGATGATTAGAGAACTGCCAATAACTAAAGTTACAGAGTGTTTCGCGATAAATCTAATTGATTACATTTATTTTATTGATAAAAGAAGCTGTTGTTCATCAAAACGTGTAAGAGATCGAAAGGAAAATATATTTATAACGAATAATTTACGAGTTCGAAGTTATGAGTTGAAAATTGAATCACCCTGGTTTTCTCGCTTCTAATTAAATTTAATGTTCATTAACGTTATTTACGAGGAGTGAGAAAAAAATTAAAAACTTATTCACGAGCGTGATTTCTGAAATACATAGAAATATTTATTTTATTTTACAGTGCGCGTTTTCCAATCGCCAAGAGATTGCTCTTGTTATAATTTAATTTTACAGTTAAGAGAGTAAATTTTACATGTCGGTTTGCGGATAAATAAAATTAAAAAAAAATGATCGAAGTAGATCATTTTTTATTTTTTTATCTAAATAGATAAGATTTCATAGTAAAATAATTAACATTGCATCGAGTTATCGATCGGCAATTCAAAATTTTCAATTGTGATGATTTTGATAAGCATTTGCATTTTTACAGATCTACAGGTATATTTGCAATGCACCTTTTAATTAAACGATTTTCCTGTAGTAGTTACTGATTGATGAGCGATCAATAATCAGTGGCTTAGATCTACAATCTTATCTCTTTATACGTGAAATTAGAAAATCTGAAGTTCGTTAATGAAGCTGAATCGCCTTTCCTGCTGACTCCAATATGTAATTTTATATGTTAATTTATGTTGCTCACCAAAATTAACAATAATAAATTGTTGATTCGAAACTCGCTCACGGTATTTACACCTAAAAATTGCAAAATAGACATACTTCCAATGGAAATTCACAAAGATAAATGCTCTCAACGGTTATTTTAACCGAATAACATTGAGCATGTGCAAGTCGAGACACGTTTAATTATGCAATACCAAGAAAACGTGTGTTTTTCTTCTATTCGATTGATATTTCGGCTTCACTTTGCTCGTACACCAGGTTAAAATATCGAACATCCGCACGTCGCCTGTTGATGGGTGAGCCCAAGATTAATACGAATCGGAAACGACATTAGCGTCTGATGCAATAGGCGTTCACGCTAAAATCAATTTTCACGACTCCCAGAAAAGGCGCACAAATCAAGAGTAAATTGAGCCCGCATTAGCTAATTAATAACGAAAGTCGTAACGATTGTCGAGGGCGATACGCGGCGGAGGACGGGTCGTGAGTGATGTCGACTCGCGCGAGTCGAGGCCGTGGCATCGATAATAATTTTTGTGCGGCGCAAATATTAATAACAGGAGAGCCGCCGCCATAATTCAGCAGCGGCCGTGCGGTATAATGGGGGCGCGTAAGCCCAAGGTCGCGACGACGGACGCCGGCCGATCGCCACGGGGATAATAATACCGGCGTTGATGAACCGCTGCTCGCAGGAGCCCAGCGCGCATAATGCCCTGCGCTTTTTCAGATTGACACGCGCGATTACGGATTGGTTTGCCTTTTCACGTTCCTCTCGGCGGACTTCGGCGGGAGCCCGAGAAAGACGTGCTCGAGCCGATAGAGAAGTACGCGGCGACGTTGAGAGATGGGCCGAACCGCCAATGACGATGAACGATCCGCGCGCCCGGAAAATCATTCACTCCGCGCAAATGGATTTACACGATGAGTCACGCCCTCGCGACAGATGGTATTGCAATCGTCAATGATTTTATTGCTGACCCTTCGATGCAAGGTGTACAATCATTCTTCGCCGTAAAAGCCTCGACTTATCTTTTTCTCCGGTTATTTATGCCTTTATTATCCGCTTACGAAAGCGGATAAGAAGTCTCTTTAGTCTCTTTCGCCCAAAGCCACATTGTTTATTCGTTTATTACAATTTTTAGTTCCTATCGCTAATTTCCTAACGTCGATTTAGGAAGGCGGCATTTAAAATATAAGCGACCCGCGTAATTCCCAGTGCCTTTCTCATTATTGCCATTAGATTAAAGATTGTCGAGTTTTATTGATGAAACTTTTCTCTTTGTACGCTACGAAAATACAGCGGATAAAGTCTTTCGTGTACGCATATAAAGTGATTGTAAAATATGCCTGAATAATCTTAAATCGTTACCATTACACAGATAAAATACGTTTAGAAAAATTATTGTGAAACTCGAGGTAAAAATTAAGGTATAGACAAAGAAAGTGAGATGGATGGTTTTAACGTTCGTACGAAACATACAGAAATATGATATATATATCCTATCGTATATCTTAGTCAGTCTCGATTTTTTCCGGGTCTAAAATAATTGTAGAGATAAAGGAAAATTCTGATATCGTAGCAGCCGGTATTGCAATAATTATTATTATGGTTGTGCCTTAAAATATAGAGAAAATTAATAGGAATAAGTGTATAATAATATTAATAACGAGAAATTGCGCACTTATCACTTACTATCCGTCAAATTAATGATGATAGGATGAAGGTATGTACATACAAATTAATAAATAAATTATTGAGTAAGTGCTAATCGACGATACTCTCGCATTCATAGCCGTTAGTTGCAACAGAGACACTGTGTCATTTTAGAAGGTATTAACAGCGACGCGGTAAATTTTATTGTATTTCATGGTAAAATTCATTCATCAATAAATGGAATTTGTCATGATTTTGCTTTCTCTAAAGTATTCTACGAGACTTTGTATATTTGAATAATGAATTTAAAAATGCGAAATATTTCTTTGATTTTTCGCTCTGAAATAAAATCATTAAATTAATATCTGAGCGCAACAATTTTATATTCATATGAGAATCAGGCGACGAATACGTGTATAAAACAAAGATATATTATAAATTACTGCTAATTGAATAGTATTTGTAAAATATCATATTTAAAATGTTTATTAGAGGAAACAATCCGATAATATAGAAATTAAATTTGAATAGTTTTGTATAATAGCAATTCCTATTTCTAGCTAAAATTATCTAATTGGAAAATTTACGTAAACGTTAATTCTGAGTATTTATTTTAATGTTGCTCGCTTTCGACGTGTTTAGTTCATTTATTAATACAATCTGAATTATAAAATTAATTTTTATGTATTATATTATATAATAAATCAACAATTATGATAAAAAAGTATTTTATGAATGTATTTAAATTGAAAATTTATAAATGTTAATTACTAAAAACTCGATTCTTTTTAATAGATATTTTAATCCAAGTTGTTTTTTATTATAAGTTTATAGGAATGTAATATTAAAATACTTTGTACGATTCAGTTATTGAAATATAACTAAGCTTATTGTATACGAAAGTGAGGATGATAAAAATAAAAAATGAACATTTATTATTTATTTATAGTTTTTAGTAAATATTGAATTACTACAACATTTGTGTATGGTAAAATTAAATGAAGTTGGTCATAAATTCTCTATTAACAACAGCATTAATTCAAAATTGTATGTATGAATTTCTGGAAATGCTTAATATCTTACAATTATCGTGATTTGCACGATAGTTTTCGTCGAAAAGCTCTCTAGCAGACGCAATTTAAAATCTAGAAATCTATGCAATCGAAAGTTGTTAAAGTTAATTCTAGTGCTGATTATTTATATTTATCTTACTGAAAAATTGATGTCTCAAACTTTCAATTCCGGATAATTATTTTACTAAATCAGCTATGCATAACAATTTCCTATTAGAATCGTTCAGCAATCGACATTGAAATTTATCGATTGAAATAATTATTTAAATGACGTAATAAAATGTATTCACAGCAATTGACATTACGCTCTTATAATTTAAAAACAAACTTCCATAAAGCATAGAATTGTTACAAGAAATCTTATGAATAACGAATTATAGTACATTTTTCTTTTATCCTGTACTGCTATGTAAAAGAAATATTTCTCGTTTTCATCAAACGAAATGTTTGTCAAAACAAGTAGAGCGGTAAGTGCTATTACTTCATTGCCATATAAGCCAACCAATAAAACAAATCTTTATCGAAACAAATTTAAGTCGTAATGTCTTAGGGGTGCAACTAAAATTTTCTAAATCTGAACGATGCAGACGGAGAACAAAAATTTTACAAAACTATTAAGATCGAATCTTGGCACACACGAGAAAAAGCCTTTCATCCTCAGCAGCGCAATCACCGATCGCGAATATTAAAAACTCGATGAATAAGAGTCGAAGTGCATGTACAAATGCTGCATCTGAACAAATGGAAAGTGAGAAAGAACGGCGTCGGGCACCCGCGGCACTGAAATATACGAACATGGCAAACTTAGCGCATCGAGATTTAACACCAAAGATTCCGCGCGCCTTCCGATAAAATGTACGCGGCCGCCGGTGCCTATTTACAAAACAAAAACACGCCTCGGAAACTTTCCGCGAAAACTGTGCGGAGCGCCATTAGGTGGATCATGTTAACCGTTCAAATTACTAATCGGCACTATTACGCCGATATCTGGTCATTCGAACGCCCAAAGCTTATGACGCGCTCCACGTTGCGAATATCACGCGCACTTATAAATTGTCTATGCAGCAGTGTTGCGTTATTATTACGCCAAGGAGTAAAAAATGGAGACACTCAAATTAATCAGTGAATTAAAGGAGTAATGATTTTCTTTCATTCTAAAGGCTTTAATTCTAAGCACAAATAAATAAGGATTTTTTCAAGTATCGCCTTCGCTTTCTCAGCGCTTCGCAAGTGTATTGATAAAGGCTAACTGCGTTTAGCGCAGCAACTGCATTCTAGCAAAAAGCATAATGCGCTTCAATGCCGAGATAAATTTGTGAAATAATACGAAGGCGGTGCGTATGCAAAGTGAAACATTCCTACAATAAAGTGTAGCGAATAAATGAATTGCGGAACAAGCGAACAAAGCCATTCTCTCAGAGCGTTTTGTACGCTCGCGCGCTGAACATAATAGCAGCCAAGTAAGTAAGCGAAATGAAGCGCAATGAAGGCTCCTTCAATATTTTCAGGAGGAATGCACTTTTGCGCGTCGAGTGCACCAGCGTATGGCCCTATAAACAAGATATAGACGGGCAATTTCAAAACTATCTAGATTACCCGGGAGGGTCACGAAGGTACACAACGGAGGCGCTTGTACACGTGCACGTACGCTAGTTTCTTTTGGTTCGGGCGTGTTGGAATTAATGAGCAGGATTAATGAGCAGCCCCAACACCTGCGCGGACGTCAGTTTTCCGCGCACGCGGCCTTTTGAAAATCCGCGGCGGCGATTTTCGCGCGTATTACAACGAAACCGCAGGCGCTGGGACGGCATACCGATTGCCGAGAGCGATAGGACCAGCGCCTGCGCGCACCTTTCCTTTTCTATACGCGAATTATTAAACGTTGGCCTATTGCAAATAGATCGGACCTGGATAGCCACTGCGCCGTCGGCTAATGTTTACCTCTCCTTCTCTCTCTCTCTCTCTCTCACTGTCCAAGTGTGCATGCGTCGGTGTGCGTAGACGGCCGAGAGATGTAATGGCTTTGATTTTGATATACGTGAATTTATGGAAAGTTCGTAATTAACGGTTGTGTTTTTTCCTCTGCTGTTGTGGTGGCGTGTGTGCGATTAGAAAATATAGCGTAGTTTTACAAAGAGAGCTCGAATAAATCAAGAAAATTAAAAATTAATCGAATCACTGTATTTTGCATATACGTTTGGCGGCCTCGGGATAATATCTCTCGAGTAATGTGCCGAAGGATTGCTGTTCGTCAATTATTGATGTAAGCAGAACGGTAACTTGTAATTTTTCTCGCGTTTTCTTTGCAAATAGAAATCAAATATTTTAGCGAGAATAACATCAGACACTCCAACTCCAACGAGTTTTAATAAATTATGCAAGGAAATCGGGCATAAAACGTATCGAAAAAGTACGGTAAACTGACGTTTAATTCAATTACACCAAGAATAATGTGTCAGAGTACTGTGTATATTTTGCATTTAAAGGTAGAATATCGTACGCGTATTGACAGGCATTGAATTTTGAAAAAGTCGCTCGATTTTTGCACTTTGACGCCTCCATAAATCATGGAATGTATCTTTTGAGCGCTCGGAAGTGAATATAAGTGCGCACAAAAGGAAAAACGTCGAAACTTGTAGGCTAATCTTTATGAGCGTACTAATGAGGCAACTTATCACGATTTGAAAAAGCTTTGGCTTAATGACCGCTTAGACTTTTTACTTCGCGTGCAGACGCGGCCGTCTTCGTGTTTTTCCCGTCTGCCGCAGGACCACACCTCTACGATTCGTGTTATAATTAACATTAATAACTGAGCACTGCAACCGAGAATTCGGGCTTATCACGATCACCGTCGGAGAGCGTCGGAAAAAAGAAGAGCGCAGAGGCAAGTTGCAAGTTCTCGCAGCTGCCGTAATTCCGATCGATCAAAGATCCCCCGACTCACCAACGATTTCGTCACTCGAATGCCTCTTCTTCGTAGAACGGTTTTTTTGCCACGGCTTATCTCTGTAGAAAAATCACAATTTCCCGGCGATGATAAATAGGCCGTTCGGGCTCTTCCCTTACCGTTCGGCGATCCATGGTATTGCGCTCTGACGTTGAGCGATATCCCACTGTGTCCTGCTGTCCCTTCCCCCGGTGACGTCATTCCCTTGTGGACCGCGAATGAAACGGGTTTTATGTATTCAACCCCGAGGCTCCTGCCACCGCCGCTCTCCCTCTCTCTCTCTCTCTCGCTCTCTAGTTCCTCTCGCGATTTTAGCGCGCCAACGATTGAGAGATCGATGGTTCGGCCCCCTTTGTCCCCCTCCGACCGCGACTCTTTTTCCGTTTCATCAGCGCTCGCGATGCGCGCGGAGCGATTCCTTTTTTGAGCGTATGGGCAATTTGTTGCTTGTTGCCGGCGGAAACGAGAGATGATGTTTCTTTTGTGAAGTGAGAAATTGCTTTACCCAAGGTTTTATTCCACTCTGAGAGCTTATGTAATTTTGAGAATTAGGTTTAGAAAGGCTAAGGATAATTGCTTCCTGATGGAAAAAGTTTGATGTCGGTAAGCAGAACTTCGCGAAAGACATCGAGATTTATAGTACGTTTCTGAATGCAGCTTAAAATGCAATAAATGCAGGTTAGTATTTCATTCATCTATCATATTTTAATTGCTTAATTAAAGAAAATCGCGTTGTGAAGGTGTAGATATTTCAACAGATTAATATCGATGTTTTTAACTTTACTAAATCGGAATATGCTTATTGCTTTCTCAATTTGTCTTCGTATAATTTTTCATAATGACATTTATTAAATTTGACGTTTTGAAAAAATTACATTTAATAAGAATGTTAATCGCTAATGGACGACTATTTTTTTCAAAAAAAATTTCCTACAGAAGTCATTAATATAGTTCCGAGTCAATATTTACATTGTAACTTTGCTTGAATTCAAGTGCAATTTCACGCTAAAAACTTTTGAATAGTAAAAGTAGGATTAGTGGAAATTTTTTTTATATTTAAAAAGATCCTTTATTTTTTAAAATTCTATCGATAAAGAAATAAATCTGAACTTAAGATGGATACGACAAAATTTTCAAATCGCTTTTTCTATTTATCAATACTACTTTCGGATCATACTACTTTACTAAAACAAAAATTCTCACTTCTTATATAAATATTAGTCTTATTTATCATTAAAGTTTTTAAAATAGATATAATATATTTCTACAAATGTCTGTTTATTTTTTAATAAATAAAATAATACTGCATGTAAATTAAAACATATTTCATTGCAATCGTTTAGAAATTATTGTTGATAAATCTAATTTTATAAGGTATAAGGTTGTTATTTTCAACGTAAGATAAGCTTTTTAAAATAGACTTTATAATATTCAAGTAACTGTAATAAATAAAAACAATTGCTACTAGTCTAAAAATTATTTTAAAGCTTCCTCAAATTTTAATGTTTCCTCAAATTGCATCTGATATAAAGAAAGAGATTTCCAGAAAATGATAACAAAATGGTTTTCCTCGTGTATTTTTAAACGTGGAGAACTAAAATATATGTTAATCAATGACAAGTAACGTTTTCAGCTGTAATATGGCACATATTAAATAGCATATTGACTAGTTATGACCATTGCCAGCTAATTTCATATGCCCTTTCAAAATCATTGTAAATACATGCAATAAAGTATCGGAAAAGGTAATTGGTTAAAACACAACATTTACGCCTCTTAGACATTTAAGAAAATCTTGCTCAGGTTATGTAAATTAACTTAACGAAATTACCGCACGCATAAAAATTAAAGGAAGCGAGCACACACGTGTGTGGTGTGCACGCATTTGGCAAGTAAGGGTTTTTACGATTGTAAATGAAAAAGGAAAGAAATGATAATTCTTCAAGTACCGAATATTACCTGAGTCTTGAAGAGCAAGCAATTCTCTTAAACTTCCAAGAAATACCTCAGAATACCAATTATATCTATTACGCTCCAGACTAGATCATTTAGTTCTCGGATGAAAAAAAAACCCCAACCGCGCTACTTTTCTCTCCTCCTCTTTCTCATACGCACGTTCGGAAAAAATATAATCGGATTCATTTTTAGCAATGATTGGAGGTTATTTTTTAATTCTTGCTTCAAGTTTTTATAAATTCTACAAGCGATTTTTCGAGAAGCTCAAACGCATAATTAAAGACCACAGCAGGATTATTCGTTTAATGACTTTAATTCCAACGTTATTTGGAGAATTTCGTGGGCTTTAAAGCATAAAATTCAGAGAATAAATGAATAAATAATAAATAAATAAATAAATAAATAAATAAATAAATAAATAATCTCTCGAGAATAAATGCACAACTATGTTTTTAAAAATATCATTACCGTATTAAAGCGCAATACTTTTCTAAGAAAAGAAATATTTGCTTTACAATAGCGATCTGGATTTTACTCAAAAAATAGTTTCAAATCGCATTAAAGCCAATTTAATTCCTGCCTCGAGAAGAAGTAGCCACTAAACTGCACGATGTACGTGTAAAAAGGCAAATGGATGCCAAAAATATGTTACTTAGAGAATTTCGTGAGTTTTAAAGCGTAAATTTAAGTAAAAAAATGTCGATTTTTCACTCGTCGTTGCGAAAATGGGGCTCGGATCGCGCACTAAATGCCGACATTCCGCGACGATAAACCGAACTCGAACTTTGTACCCGCAAGTGGAACCGGGGCCAGAGAGGTATAGTGTTCGAGGGGTGATACAAGTGCCGGAACCGGAGACTAGGTGGCTTACATTGGAAGGCCGCGTCTCGAGCCGATCATCGCGCAACCAATTAAAGGTTGCCCAGAGCTCGTAAGGCAACTTCACGAGCAAACAACGGGCCGTCGTAAAAGTCAGCGTCCCTTGTTTTATGCATTACGACTCTATGAGACGCGCGAGCTCGGCCTGTCCGCGCACTGCGCCCCCGGCGATCGCTCGTTCGTCGCAGATGAAATACCTTAGAAGCCCTCGCTCGAGCTCGCGCGGCTTCAATAAATTCAGTTATACGTACGTAGCCGCGACTCTACGCGCGCGAGATATTTTCCTCTCGAGACTCTGCGGCCTCTTCTTTTACCTTCCTTTTCCTCCGTCTCTTTCGCTCGCCTCGTCTTTTCTGGTGCACTCCCATGGGTTGGTGCATTGTGCCGCTGATATGATGCGCGCGCATTGTCGAGTCGTTATTGATGATTGGGGTTACAGATCCCCGAACGAAATTCTTCCCCGTTGAGTCTTTTGTTTAAATATCATGTCGCTTCGGTTGTTTTTCGGCAAAAGGTACGACGCTCGATCGAGCCGCCCCGAAAGGCCAGCGATTGTTTATGCCTTTTTGTTGTTTTTAGTTGCTTACGCCAAATTGATTTCTCGATAAACACGTTGTCTGCTATAAAGTGGACTTATTAAGTTATCACCTTCGTGGAAAACAAGGAGCTTCATTATCGCATGTCAACGGTGCGAATAAATTCAGTCCCGTTTGAAGCCAGCGACGTGGAGCCGTAAATGTCGCTTGATGGATTTAAGAGTCAGAAAGCTCTTAATCGGCACATGCGAGTACAGCTCTCTTGTTGCACACTAAGAAAATATTTATTGTAATGCCCTCGACTTTCTTATGTTTCATTTGAAGATTCGACGCCGTGAAAATATAAATAATTACTAGCGATTTTTTGTGTTTCACGCGATTAATGCGCGTGTCTGTAATCTACGTAACTTATTATGAATATCTTCTAATTCCCAATAAAATTTATAAGATTTACTTTTACTTTAATTCTTTTCGACATAATTATAAAATAATGACACAATACAACATGACGCCTAATGTTTTAAACATATGTCCTTACAAATTTTAATTTCAAAAATACAGATTTTTTTGCTACGAATAATATAAATTTCAAAGGATAAACTTCCAAACGAAACGCATCGACGAATATCATTACTTCAATATTTTCATCTCTTTAATAAAAACGAAAGGTATTAAGCATTTTGTACGCATTGTGTGAAGTCAGCCTCCATGTACACGCAATATATGAGAATTAATGAGGAAAAGGAGACTCCGGCGCAGGAGTACGAAAAATAAAGATAGAAGAAAAGGAGATAAAGAAATACGACCGATGAAAGTTCCGTCGTCGCCATCCGTGTTGCTTTATCTCCTTTGCATTTTTTGCGAGCTCATTAGTTATACCTAATTAGCGATGTAGTTATTTGATAGTTATCTGCTCATCTGTAATTAGCGTGGCGCCTCGGTTTCATAGGTGTTAAGTTCTGCCCCTCGTTCTTTTTCTCTATACTTTGCTCGAATACCAGTTTCTACCTAAGTCAACTTGGAAGAAAGGAAGATTAGCGATCGATTGCTCGATGGAAAATGCGAAGCAGCGATCGATTGATTCATTAGTACCGCTATAATCGTTAAAATATTGAAATTATGATTCGAAACACTTCCTTTATATTTTTTACTAGCGCAAAGATAAATTATAACTGTAAATGCAGTACGATGATCAACCGTTTTTTAAAATATGACTTCTAAACTTGCCTTAATGCAATTAAAAAAGCGCTATTCGCAAAGGACATTACGGTAATATCGTAAAATTTTACCATTAATTTCTACTACATTTTAACCTTATTATGTTGGGATGTAACGTTAGGATGGATGACCTTATACTTGACGCAGTTTTCGTAAAAAATTAATTGAAAAATGTGATTACGTATTATAAAACAGTATAAGAATAAATATATAGAAGACTATTTGAGGACTATTAATACTAATAATTGAATATATAACAATGGACGATTGTCACCAACTTATTTCACAACTCAACGTTATCTGTGCATTTTAATTAAAATATTCAAATGTTTTAAATTATGTAAATGAACTGGTCTCCAATAACACGACGATGATAGTAGTTTAATAAATTATCTTGATTTTGATTATCTGGACTATTATCTGCTGTTTGGACTGTTCAATAATGCCACGCAACAAATATATCAGTGAAAAAGTTTAAATGAAAAAGTGATTTCAACAGTTTTTCGAGTAAATTCTGGAATAATTTATCTGGAACAAAAGTGCTAAAAAGGCAATTTTTGTTTCGTGAAAAATAGTTATCAAGTTGAAATTTATGATTCGTGCACGAAAAAAATTTCAGCTGCTGAAACCATAACTACACTCATATCTGATTAATTCCCGTATGACAATGCATTGTATTCGAAATTGGAAATACATTATCTTCCAGCAGATTTTAAGCACAGCCGAAAATGCAGCGAACTCGATCTTAGCTACCGCAGGATTAAATCCAAATCAGGAGCTACGATCGATCCGAAATAAGCGGAATTCACGCATCGAATAGCAGGGGCGCGCTTCGACAAATTTTAATCGAGTGCGATTTAAATACCGCTAAAAACAAAATAACAAATAGTTTCGGCGAGTAAAACGAACGGACGTCAACATTTGCAAAATGAAATGGTACACGTCCAGTACAAGCACGTTCGATGGCCATTAAAAACGCGAAGCAATCAATTAAGAATAGTATATTCAGCTCTGCGCACGCTCTTACAAAGTAGCGGACACGAGGCGAAGGATAATACGCTCCGTTGCACGGGAGAAAAAAGGCTGCGTCGAAACAATCTTCGTGCCTGTAGATATATACATTTAAAAGCCATTGTGCGGTGCGCCGCGCGGACAAAATCGTCTTTGTGTACATCGACCGCAATAATAGAGAAAATCACCGTCGTCACCGCGATTGCGCGGCTTCTTAACCGAGCGGCCGAGCGCCGATCGCTCGAGCGCCGATCGCCGATCGCCAATCGAAGATGTACACGTACATAAAAGAGAGCGGGCGAGCGAGCGGCAAAAAGGCGAGGAGGAGGAATATATATGCGCTTGCCAGAAAAGAATGAATAATCGATCGCCGGCCAACGAACTGATATAGTTATATGGGGGCGCGAGCGCACGCGAATCGCCGATATGCCTCTCCTACGTCGGTACGTTTAAAGCGCGTGCAAACGCGAGCACCGACGATATTCCATAAAGGAGGCCGCCGTGACGGAAGATATTGTAAGACAAGTTCGCATGGTACCCGGCCGGGTGGGCTTTTCCCTTGCCTTCTGTCTCGCTCTACCTTCCCTGTGCCCGGCTCTTATAATGGCGCACGCGTGCGCGTGTATACTCGACAGAGCGACGTCTCGGTCTCGGCTCTCTCTCTCTCTTCCCATCCGCTCGCTCGCGATCGAGTTCTTATGCGAATCACCTTCTTACGTGTATCGCATATATCGCTAAATTATGCTCCCACAATTCATAAGGAGGGCTTTGGGGGTGATCGCCGAGTGCCGTGTCCAGGGTGTCCAGGCGGTTTTCGCTCAGATTTCCTCGCCGATCGCCGAATGCGCTCGTGCGTCGGAGGATAGAATAGCCCTGGCCACAATTAATAAGCTCGATAACTTAATTTTACGACGTTATCGATAACCCGCCTCGTCGTTAAAATTATAATTAAGCCGCTCGTTGTGCGGCTAACCGTGAGTTTAGCTGCGAAAACGCAGCGGCATAAATTTATTAATCAATTTGGTCGGAGCGAGTGCCGTCAGTCGCTGAAAAGGAGCCCGACGCTGCCGTCGCACTAACGACGCGCGCGAGAAGCGCAACGCACGTCGAAAATGAGCCATCGAGAATAAGAGGACAAAAGGAGGCTCGAGCTCGTATATCGAAGCTCCGCCCAAACAAAATTGTTTTTCCGGCACACGCGGTGAATAAATAAAGACATGCTCTAAGAGCGAGCGGGAGAGGCTCATCAGCCACATGTTGAGCGTCGGGCGCCGAGCGCCGAGCGGTCGCGAGCTCCTTTCTTGTGGACGCACACGGACGCTAAGCTTCATACGCACGCGGCATAAGAAATGATCGCGGCTCGGTCTCGCGAGTGAGACATTTGTATCCTGGCCAGCTTTCGTCAGGGATTTACGATCGGTATGTATACGGAGAAGCTAATGCGTCGATCTTCGATCTTCGATCTTCAGCAGTGGGACGAGGGGCGACAATGAGTCGCGATTGGGTCGCGTTCTTATTAATCTTTTTCCACAAGCTCCAATTCGACTGACTTATGGCAAATTATATCACGATTCCCGATAATCAATCTCTTTTTGCCAGCACTAGCTCGTCTTGAAGAAACCGGTGCGCTATAGGACTATGCGCTTAATTAAGAAAAATGGCAGCACTACGTTATACTGGTTTACTACTGCGCACATTGGAATTACAATGCGGGACGGAAAAATTACCGTCCATTTAATTTTATCATTTGGAATCCTGGTTATTCGGGAGCTACCACCTGAATCTCAAACTCAACAAATTGAAATATTATACCAAAAACGTTAAATTTGATAAATTACGCTGTCTTATTATAATTATAAATTATGTAGAACCGGAGAATTCTCCTTTGCGAAACTATCGTTCGAGTATTAATTTAAGAGTACAGCTGAGCTCACATACGCCTTTTTGTAATTGTTGCAACGACTACTTTGCAACTCTCGGTATTACGTAGTAGAAATTATCCAAGTCAGGCCGATGATTTTCTTGTCCACCGCTCGTACATTGTTGACTCAATTTTCTTTTTCCGTTACTATCTTTGTACAGCCGGGTAATGTGTAGCCGTGTTGCGATCGTTTTTAAGGAGATCGAGTTAATTATAAGAATAAGGACGAGAAATGCCAAGAAAATCAATTATAGTTAACTTTAAAACTATCTTTTATTATCGAGCAAAACGTTTCTTTTTAATTCTTAACATAAATAAATATTCGCTATTTTCGATGTTAAAGTGGAATAATATTTATTATTTCTTTCATTATTAGTCGAAGTAGTAAATTTCTTTTACTCTTTTTACAGTCGCGAATTCTTATTTGAACATAATCGTATTTAGGTGTATAAAACCGCCCATGTAGGTGCTTCGATAAAATGATTTTACTACTTTTGTCTGATTTATAATATTATATTAAATTATGCGATGTAAATATTTTATTTTTTCATTTATGTACTTTATTTTAATTGCCATTTTTTGTGTATTGCAGGTGAGTTATAAACTACGTCATTTTGCCTCAACTTCTTCATCATGTAAGTTTAAGCATAAAATGCCATATATTATGATACATAAATGTACTTGTTTGAAAATCGACAAATAAAATGTTAATACTTTTATGTCATAATAACGTTTACTAAATTAATAAATTAATGCATGGATATTTTATAATTTTTACGTTCCTCTTTTAAATCCAATCGCTTGTTGCATGTTGAAAAGGCATATGAGTATCCGCTATTCTTGTTTGAATTTTATGTTAAACAAAACGCAAGCCATCAGACTTTATGATTCTCAAGTCATAAATATCTATTAATTTAGTTCATAAAAAATTACGAAGCAAAACTATTAAAAATTTCACCCGCATTTTTTATAAAATTGTTAAAACGAATTATTGGAAATTTTGAATTTAATATCTTACTATAAAATTTATTTATTCGATCTATAACACTAACAATGATCCTAAATGTTGTCTAAAAATAAATCAACTTGATGATAATTTATTAAAAATATAAAATTTTATTTATAACAAGGGCCTTGAAATTTCTTTAAAGCTATTTTAATATATTTAAAGCGCTCTAAACTTTTATCGTTCGCTTTTCAACTGTAGTCAGAAAGATCGATATTTTCTTAATTAAGGATTATTTTATATTCTAAATGATGGTATAGGTCTTATAGATTTTCTCTGAAGGGTAATATCCTGTATACGGTGAGTATCTGCTTCTAAATAAGCTTGATTGACAGTTTATCTCGAAGAGGATTTATCCGATTTTCTCAAGCGCATCTCTTTTACTATGCAAAAAATTACCAGCTATGTTTTGCGTCGTACTCGGAATAGGGCTTTTTATTCTTTTACCAGTAATAAGTTTTCAATTAATTATGATATTTGAATACTTTTTAGACATTTGAATTAATGATCTTTATTTCTTAATTTTTTGTCTTATTAATAGAGAAGTTAGTGAAACGTTGTTTGAAATTCTAATCGTACAATTCCAAATACGTCCTAATTAATTGATAGCTCGGTAAATATATTTTTAGCAAATCATATGAAATAAGTGGAACTAAAATGTTAAAACAAATAAACTCAGTTTGTATGCAGATATTAATAAATGCCTTATCGAAGCAAATTGGAAATAATAAAGTAATAAATTTAAATGAACGTAGTTTTTAGAGCCTTACGATAGTCGATTATTTAGCAAAATATACAAAGCCTGTAAAGTTGAGAACGAGGGAAAGAGGTGGAAGAAAATGAAGAGGAGGGACGTGTAAATCTCGCGATGAGATAAAGAGAGAGAGAGAGAGAGAGAGAGAGAGGGAGGGCGAGAGAGGGAGAAGCGATCCTTCGAATGATTAATACGGGCAGTCTCATTCCGACAAAGAGCCATCGTTTAATGCAATATCGAAATATCGCGAGACATCTTTATTGGCGCCGCACATTCTCGGTGCGATGAACGTTAGCTCGACTCGTTGCGCATGCGCCCCGCGTACAATCGCGGGCACGCGTGCCCTCGATCATCGGCCGACGGCCGGTCGCTCAGAAGGAAGACAACGGGGACGTATGGGGGAGCGACTTGCACCGGGCCCCCGGTGTGACAAATTAAAACAACGCGACTCGCGAGTTCCTCGGCGTGCCCCGGACGCAGCGTCAGCAGACGCCCGCTGGGAGATCGCTTTTTCCTTTTTGCGCGCTCTCTCGGCGACGCGGGCCTTTAAAGGCATGACTATTCAGTATCTCATTTCGCGGGGAGGCCTTTTTTCGGCGCCACGTCGTCCCCCTTCTCGCCGCGCTCTTTCCACCATTTTGTATGCGCAGTAATTTGTTACACCGCCTTTTTGCCGCGAGCCCGGGACGCCGCGATGGATTGCGATACCGCGGAGAAAAAATTGCGCGCGATAAAGCCGCGTGAGTTACTTTGCACTTGGTACCGAGTGGTAACGTGCTCGAGGTACCATCGCACTGGAATTCAGCTGTAAATCGCTTGTCTCGCTTTTTCTTAACCTCTCGCGTACAATGTTGATTTTCAATGGACTGAGAATTTTCGCTCAACCAGTCCGCGCAGTGTCCGAGAAAACACTTGATTACTTCTTAATAATCGCATCTTGATGCTTTCTTATACACGTATTTTAATACGTGATTCGCAGCTCCACTCCGTTCCTTTATTTATGGCTTTTTGCACCACCTTCAATCGGAGTTTTGAAAAAGTTTTGGCAAAAAATTCATCTTCCACTCGAATTTATATGTAAATTAACTCGCCCCGAGCGATATAAATGTCTCAATCTATATGAGTTATTAAACCATGTAATCCCAAAAATAAATTGATCTGAAAACTTATGTTTAACAGTTTATAATAATTAGCGAGATGACATTATCGATGCAAATAACATTATTCAAAACGCCAGCGTTTAACGCTACGGTGACATTAAACATTTTAGTAGTCGGTAATTGAGACGTCCGCTTAGGCTTGATTGCTCTGATCGAATCATTAAGAGCCTCCTCTTCGTGTAAAATAGAAAAACTGGGCGCAAAAATGGGGAGCCATAATTCTAAACGTCAAAAATTTACTGTACTTCAGCGGACGACTGCGTTCGAGACGACGGCGACGCGATTCAAAATCAACACTCTGTCATGTGTCAAAGCGAACGTCTCTCCTTCCGTGCGCTTCCTAGATGCGCGGCAAAGAAGAGCTCGAGAAAAGACTCGGCTCACCCGTATCTTGCGAGGATCTACAGGTGTCTGGCGGACGGCGGGATATACATTTCGCGGGCCCGCGACGCCTTTATCGACGGAGATCCGTTTTTCTCGCGTCCCGAGCTCTTTCCGTCCGTATCGATGCAACTCGAGGCAGCTTTCCGATCCGAGTCATTGCAAAAGAGCCAGAAGGCGAGAGGGGAGAGGAAGCCACCGATAAGGCAACGCCTACGGGGCCTCGATATTGCCCGAGACATTTCGCGATTACCGGTACGCGCAGCGGGGAAGGATTTAATGGCACCTGGGAATATGTTCCTGCTGATCAGAGACTCTCTTTCCTCTGCTTTTTCTCTCGCAGGAATAGTTTGGTTGGAGTAATGCGTTCGTTCGCTCTCTTTTTTTTTCACTCGCTTAACGTGGATTTCAGCTTTTGGAGAAGGAAGAATGCAAGGATAAGGATCGTTTATTTGTTCGGCGAAGGTGCGGTTGATTTTTCACGTCTTTCGTCTCGTACTTAGACTATGAATGCTTTACAACCAGTTAATTTTGCAGAAATGATTAACAATAAAATCATTTTAACCATATAAAACCAATTTGCGCTCAAGAATATTGAATATCCGCGAATTTGGAGTTAGTTTTATGCAAGTCGAAACCGTACATAGTAATCGAAAATCGCGCGCATTTCCTTTAAAAAAAGATCAAATTTAACCAATCGATGTGCAATCTATGCATTTTGAACTATTTTAACCAATAAATAATATAAGCGGCCAAAATGTCTTAAATCGATCCACTCCAACTGTCCCCGCGACGATGAAAGCGCTCGGACCAATGCATACACATTCGT
This sequence comes from Platyscapa corneri, assembly GCA_018907185.1. NCBI lineage: Eukaryota > Metazoa > Arthropoda > Insecta > Hymenoptera > Agaonidae > Platyscapa > Platyscapa corneri. The sequence goes on along the minus strand of JACCHW010000011.1, from coordinate 4,136,565 downwards.
ACAAATGCAAGTATGTATAATTCATGGAAGAGCATTAAATCAGTGAAATGAAGAGCGAGAGTGATAGAGTGTGCGAGGTCGGCAAATGCTGGCTTCGACTCAGTCGCTAAATAATTTGAGATTCAAGAAAAAGCGCGTGCGTCACGTCGCGTCGCGAGCATATCATTATAAATGCGCCGGAGTGGAAGTCCTGCGACAGCATACAGAGAACGGGGGTGAGGAAGGAAAAGAACGGAGCTGACTATCGGCTAATCTCCATTAAAGGACGCGGAGTTGGATTGCGCCTGGCTACCTCGAGAGAGGGTAAGCTGCCCTCGACAATGTGATCCGACGATACGTCACTCCAAATATAGGCAGACCTACTACTCCTTCTTATTTTTGGGATCGAACCGTGCGATCACTCCTACAGATTCAGTCGCGCACTTCAACCGATCGATCTAGTGGTGCCTCTACGCGCCCGACATTTGGGTTTGCTGGACTTTTGTGTCGATGAGTGGCGGCTCGGCCGACTTTTCCGTGGGCACTTTAGAATTTTTCAAGCCTCTTCTACCGTCAGTAAGCAACAATGTTCTTTCAACATACTTCGAGAACTTCGAAATATTCAGAATATTTTTTTTTCTTAAATGCGTAAACTTAACCGTTGATTTTCTAGTTAAGATTGGATTTACAACAATAATAATAGTACGCGTTTCAGATCAGACGAAACTTTTACTCAAAATTATAGTTGCCACTTTTTATCTCTTAGATACATGTGAGTTTTTTGGAGTAGTTTTTTTTTTAGAAATATCAATCTTTTATATCAGTTTGAGTGTAGAAATTTAATATTGCATCACATTCGTTTCAAAAAAACTTTACGAGCTTATCAAATTGAATCCGTTCAAAATTTAATGCAACACTTTGTAAAAAATATATGGAATTTAAATTGAAATTAATTAAAATTTAAATTCTCGTCGACTTTGTACAAGTTACTAGCGTTAAATTGTTTTCCAAATTTATCATTATGTATACGTACAATAAACAATCCTGTGGATTACGAAATTCCATTTTTCTCCAAGTATCTCTGTTTGGTGACTTTTGAATTGACTTAGAGAAAAGATACGGTTTTGCAGGAAAAGCTTAGAGTTTACTTATTTTAGGATAATACATAAGTGTGAGCGCTAACCGAGTTATCTAATAGAATAAAAATTTCAGTTATTTACTCGTTGAAGGAAAGCGAAAAAGTTGCCAAATTGAAAGAACAAAACCTTATTTCGGGATCCTACGCTTGTAGTCATGATTTGTCAGCATCTCTTCCTCGTCCCAACTTTTTACGCGCATCAAGCAACTCTTGTAGAATCGTCCGAGTAAAGTCCCAGGCGAATGTCAAAAACGTGAGAAAAAAAGAAGCCAAGAGAAAAGGGAAAAAAGTCGTGGACGTGACCAACGGTGGAGGGACGGGTGCGGCGATGTACGGAAAAAGAGAGAAGGGGAAGGCAAGAAGCGACGGCTCCAAGGCAAATGAGCGCTCGTAGACACGTACACGCGAGGCCCTCGCTCCGGAGGACGATGATCGGCCGACCTGGCGGAACGAATACACGCGGCGGTGCGCACACAGAGACACGAGGGAGCACGAGCCCTCGACATTCCTTGGCCGTATCAGAACGCGTCGGGCTTGTGCACCGCTGCTGCCCCCTACTCGTATACACCGTCTTACAAATCGCCCGATGGGAATCCACAGCGAATACGTCACGATCGTCTCGCTAGACTCGAGATGCTGCATAAAAGAGCTCCGAGGGCCGCATGTCGCTAGACATGCCGTGGAGCTGATTGTTGCGCGTGTCACCAGAGTCGTTCCCCCAGCGTTCGCCGAAAACATGAGTAATAGTGTCCTTAAGTTGAGCTGGGCGGCGCTGGACAAGTTGTCAAGATGATGGGAGATGGGACGGAACGTCTCTATGCGCTGATAAATTGTTGATTCGACGCGCGTAATTATGCTCAACATTCTTATTCTAATTGTTGAAATGTATTCGTTTATTGTACGCTTTTTAGTTGCGCAACCTTAACAGTCGTTTCTTAGGAATTATAAATATTTCTAAGTATTATGCAAAAGTATTCCAGGAAACAAGCTGATTATATGGCACATGTACATACGCGCTAAAATTTCAAAATATATGGATACGCGGAAAATTATATGTAAATTTGTAAATCATAAGCAGATACTCGTTATAAATAATGAATACTATTCCAAAAAATTACCATACTTGATTATAACATCAAAACAACATATACCTTGAATTAGTAACTTAACGATACAATGATTGCACGTATAATTTAAAGTTCAAAAGAGTTTAAAAACTTCGTGATTTTCTCCAAACGAATACAAATATAAAATGCAATATTTTTAGCTTACCTTTACATCCTTATGAGGAATTTGAAATTTTATTTTCTTATCCCGAAATAAATGTAAGTCTATGCATTTCTAACAACGTCCCTAACTTATCTTCAGAAAACATGTTTTTATAAATTATTTTTAATAATGGCTGTAAGACATTATAAATGACATTTTATTCGTTTTTGTCACAGCTTTCTGATATTGTTTCAAATATAATTGTTAATGTTACAACTTCTTTACAATATTTTATATATTTATTGTGAGTGTAACTTTTGAAAATTTAGAATTTTTTCAGAAATAAAATAAGAATTTAATTTTCTTAAACGTTTTATAGATTGCATATTAAAGTCACGACAGAATATGATTTTAAAATATGTTACAAGACGTTTTTTAAAATATTTTTTAATCTTAAACCAGTTTTTATTTTTTATTCAAAGGTTTGTAGAGAAAAATATGAAATTTTTATGCCCGAAAAATTGAGTTTCAATAATAATTGAAAAGACATAAAAAAAGCAAATAATTGAAACACAAATTAATGTAATACAACATATTATAAAAGAAAAATAAGATTTGCTAAGCATACGTTTAAATTTATATGTTATAAGATAATGTATGCATAAGATATCAACCCGATATTTATAATTTTACTTAAAATAAACGAAAATAAATCATTACTTTTATGATATTCAAATTAATAGAACAATCTTGTTGTTTAATCGTTTATTATCTCATTAATTAATTTTAACAAATTTCGAAATAAGATGTTTATAAAAAAAAAAAATGAAAATCAAAAACTATTACAATTTTACACTCTTGTACTGATTATCATATGTAAAATCCATGCAAGTATGAGCACCAATTAAATGTATCAATACAAACATCACGAGTAAAATTTTCATATGATTAAAAATATTTGCATAAATATTCTGAACATAAATGTAGTTGACAAAAAGAAGCAAAATGAAACTTTCCTGAAATTTTCTTCTTTTTATTCAAAGTTATATTCATCGCTCTTATTTGTAAAACATTACATTATGCTTTTTAATTAATTATTTTTATTGAATTTCAAAGTAATGCATAAATTAAAAAAAATTAATAATAATGATAATTTTTGTTGTATTACAAAATAATATGTAATAATATAGTAATAACGATTACGATGATGGTTATGAAGGAATTAATTTGAATATGAATCAAGAAAAATATTACTAATACTTCTAATCTCATTATTGCTTCCGATATATACAGGCTTAATAATATTACAATTATTAAGCTTCAATCAGTTTCTTATTACCTATAATGTAATGAAAAAAATATTAAATTACTAGAGTGTATAGAACAACTAGAGGCATGAAATGATGAAGATACTTTCAATTTATCAAATTATAAGCGATACAATTAAAAAAATGTTTGACAACGGGACAAGCTTTTTCTTATGAAATTGAGTTCAATTTATCTAAGAAATTGCTATAATAAGACATAATGAAATATAATAAAATATAATATAAAATCACTATTAATTTAAATAAATAGAATAATACCACAGTATTAAATTTTGACATTAAATATTTTTTGGAAAGTTAAAATAAAGCGATGATAGAAGTAAAGCATTTACGTAACCCTAAAATTCGAGTAAAACGTGTTTGGATACTGATATTTTTCGAATTAATTGATTCCATTCGAACGAGTAGCAACGCATGCAGCCACTAACTTGCACACCAAAGACCCACTTTTCCGAATCACACAAGAGTCACTGCGCCATCATCATAATCCTCTGTAGCGACATATCAAACAATCCCTATAAATTTCATAAAGTAAATGAAGCACTCCCATGAGACCTGCGAATTCCTTTAATCAGTCGATAGAAGTGCACGCCATTACGTCGGCTCTTTTCTTTTGAAAACACAGAGAGAATTCTGATCACGTCATTCTTGTTTACAGAGTTTGAAAACTTGCTCCTCGCCCTCACCGGACATTGCGGGGGGATATTCGAGTCGACATTCTTTGTCGGGCTTATCCTCATTACGTATGTTCGCGCGCGCGTGGCAAGAAAGTGCTGTCTCATCGGAGGTGTACTGCTAGAGAGAAGGAAAGAGCGAACGGCTTGATCTGATCTACGAGCGTTTAACGAGAAGTGGCATAAGTCAACCGCGGATGCAGGGCGACGCAACTATTTCCTCTCTCTCTCTCTCTCTATATATATATATAGAATTGTACGGCTTCTTTTTTTCCAATGAAACTTAGAACTAGAGTAAGGTAAACGAATAGGAAAAGATGCATTGGGAAAAGTCGCTCTTTGAAAGAGTTTCAAAAATTATAATCTTGGAAATCTAAGTAATCTATGATTTCGAAAATATAATATTTTGCACGAGTAAAAGGTTGAAAAAAGACTGCTATGCTAATAAAAATATTAGCCAACCATCGTGTTTTTTATATTTTTGAAATAGCCAGAGTACTAAGGAATTTTAAGGTACTTCATTTGTCACAGAGACATAACAAAGAATATTATTTGTTAACAGTCTACTGTGATTTAGCGCAAAAATTTATTCTCGAAAAAAAATTTCAAAATATCTATATGGAATAACAAGCGTTTCCCTGTTAGTCTTGGAAACAGTACCTCATTATCCCATGAAAAAGTATATTTATGTGCATTTTAAGCAGTTGAAAACGGTAAACCTGATAGAAGCCGTTTTTTAATGGATGGTTTGTGTCGTTCTATATTTCGGCATTAACCTTTCAATTTACCACATAATATTAACGATCTTAAAATATATAATAATTTAGTTTATATTAGGACATTGTTATCTTGATCATCTCTAGGTGCAAACGAAACGTTGCAAAGTTTTTTGCAAAATTGCAGATTTACAGATAAAACATTTATCCAGTACTTTTATCGGTTTTGATTCATTCATGTTTTCGTGAAAAATTTTTAACGACAAAGTTATAAATTTTTATTAAGTTAAAAAAATTATTTATCTTATTATTTTAAATATAAAACTTTAAATATAAAAATTAAATTTAATTTTAAAAAATTAAAAAAAAATTAAATTTAAATACAAATATAAAAGTTGACACTTTTAATTTGTTTACGCATTTAGCTTCGCATTGATTTCTTTACAAGTCTAATACGAAACAAATTTTTAAATTTATGTTACGTGACTACTATTAAATTAAGATTAGCTTTGACAATTTAAAAATGCTGACTACAAGAGACTGCGCTAATTCGTTACGGGAGTTTAACTTTAACTTCATATTTCGTTCAACAGATTTTCATAAATTCATTTTAGCTGGGATAGGACAAGAGACACAGAGCAGAAAATTACTGCAGGAGATTGAAAAATGTCCAGTGATATAGAGCTAGGCGATGAGAACGGATCGATAAAAGAAAACCAAGTGAAGAAGCGACCGCGAGTTGAATAAAAGAGAGAGAGAGATCGATAAGAATAAAAGTATGTGCGAGGGATGAATATAAAACTAGAATGGTCGAGAACATATCGGTATAGCTCGGAGGCGACGGAACGATGAGCGTATGGGTTAAATTGCTCCCCGCGAAACACGATTATCGTTCATTCATCGGACTTCCTCTCTGACCTTGCCCTTTTTCCTCACTTGGCGCGGGTCGACATGGCTTATAACTTACAATTAAGGCCCGTACGAGATACGTGACCGAATGAGCGATGTGACAGTTCTCTCTCTCTCTCTCTCTCTCTCTCTCTTTCTTTCTCCCTCTGACTTTCTCTTTCTCTCTCTTCTCTTCCCTTTAGCGTTTCTATTTCTCCCCTTTTCCTCGTACGTCTTCCTTTTTATCCTATTTGTGACTCCCTTATTTGTTTTTCTTTTTCTGTCTCGATTTGTTCTCTTGCCTCAATATCTCTTCTCTATCTTATGAATGTCGTCTACCGCACAATTGGTCGATTCGTTTTGTGCGCTTTGCCGCTTCTGGACTTGCAATACCGCATTGCTTTACTCCTTTAAGATGGCTTTTGACGCATAGATCCATTGTAGTGTCTTCGATTTCTACTCTTTATAAGTATGATGACGTATGTATATCTGCGAAATCGCGTTCCCTGTCTTTCACATTTATTTGTTTACGATATTGTATCGCTTACATGCACTATTTTTTGCGTTTACACGCTGTTACATATTTATAAACTTTACAGGTGGCTGGACGATGTATTCCTCTATAAAAGAGATCGTTCATAGTTGGGCAATAAACAAGCAAATAAGCAAATCGTAAAGGCGTAACCAATTTTCGAGTAATTTGTTGTCTAGAATCCATCACTACGCTTGTGTTTGTAAAGCTTTATCCGCTTCTCTCCATGGAAATCCAAAAGGCTAACGTTCGCTTCTGGAATCGTCATTTAGCTTCGAGCGTTTCGTGTCGATTTTCCTAACTGAACTAGCAATAATACTCGTCGAGGGGCGAACCCGCGCCATTTTTGATGACGCAAACTGGATACAGATGCTTATCCCGACTTATACATTGCTCAAGATAAGCGATTACTTTTAAGGGGGTGTGAAATACCGACATGATTTCTATCTTATCGACACACACGCGCGCGCGCGATTGAAATAATACGATACAAGTATTTTTTTACGAAACTAGCTTTTAAGGCTCAGCTCTTTTAGTAAATATTAAATATTGGGATTCCTTACGAGATCTGCAAGATTGTTAGTGAGCAATATTTTGCAATCTAGACTGATGACAAAATTTACGGGTGAACCTAACAATGTTACTTTTAATATAAATTTGAAATACATAAATGAATTTATTAAAATATACGAACATCGCAAATTATTGCCCATTATTTTAAACGTATTTAGAATTGTTGACATTCGACATAAATCCTCATATATATTTCACTGAAAGTTACCACTATCTGCTATAAAAATTTAACTTTTAAAATTGCTTTATCAATCAAAAGTTATTTTTATCGTTCGTATCAGAGTAATTTCATAAGCTTTGATCAGTCGCATGTGTCACAGAAAATTGAAGTCGGGGGCTTCGCCGGTCGCGGTTCTGATTCGCCTTGTCCATATCTCCCCGGCTGATGGTTATCTCTGTCTTGGCCTCTTTCTCCTTTCCGTCTCTTTCTTTCTCTCTTTCTCTATTCCTGTTCCTTGTTGCTCTCTCATTGGCCATTCCTGAGGATCGTGCCATGGGCTACGGTACGTACGTACGTCTGTGCATGCGTATGCGCGCGCGTGTGTGTACACGGACGCGCGATTAAAATCAACGCTGCTGCCGCCGAGTGTAATGAACATAAAGCTGAGATAGGAGCGAAAAACGCATGTAACACGCCGTGGATAAGTAATTTGAGGATGCTATACGCAAGTTGTTCGTCGTAATCCACAGGTGTATCTCGGTGCGATTGGCCTCTTTGGCTACTCTCGGGGTTGCCAGGGCTCAGCTCGTGCTGCTGACGCTTCTTCAAAAAAACCTCGGGAGGAAATAATCGCGACTACTCGCGGAGCTGGAAAACGAAACGACCGATAGGTGCCCGTCCGATGTTCGCACCCGTTGTACCCAGGCGCGATTAGTTCCGAGGAAAAATTTGCCGAGCGTTACTCGCTGCTCACTCGTGCGAGTATTTTTGTCAATTTCAATAGCGCCAATTGAATTAAATATGACTATGAGAAAGGAGACTGGGTGGAGATTGAGATATTCCCATTTGACTGTAAAACTAGATTCAACGCTTTTATTTACTTCTCGAAGCGTTCGCCAATTTCTGCAATGCAAACGATATGCGGGCATGTATAATGTATATCATAGCTTGCGAAATCTTAATTTGAATTATACCTCAACTGTTTAATCCATGAATTTCAATTGATCTTGATGAATATAAATTTTTTACAAGATTGCATACTCCCTGTCTTTTTATCTGCGAAAGGGCGAAATCAGTAAAACAAACTAGTTTCACCTCATTATATAGATACATTATTCTAAATATTTATTCTGGAGAGCACAAATCATTTCTTTAACTGATTTTACTCGCTTGCAAATTTCTGAATGGAAGGCCAAGTTAATCATTTACCTATCAAGATATTGAGAAAAATGAATCCTCGTATAAAATAACAAATTTTAACGATCAAAAATAGAGATTAAACTCAAACTGTTGGAGTAATTTATTGTCTGTAAAAATTGTAATCAATAGTTATTAAAAAACACTAGATATTAATAAATAGAAGGAATTTCTATATTGGGTCAGATAGAGGGATGAAGGAAGAGTGAGCGAGAGAGGGAGGGAGAGAAGGAGAGGAAAAGAGATACAAATTGTATGAAATTTGTATTCGTTAAGACTGATTAAAATTCATCCATAATCTGAAATAGGACAACCGATGAATTAATTTTATTCATATTAAATATTTATATTACAAATTAACATTGATAAATATTAAACAATTCTAGTTATAACTTGCAGCAACTTTGGAAGTTCGCTCTTGTCTTATTGATGGAGAAAGCTTAGCTTTAACGAGTGCGTGGACGAGGCTGCGTTTGAATGATTCAATCTAATTGTGGACAGTATAAATTTCAGGAAAGGCGTACCTCGCACATTAGCATAAAGCTGAACGAGATTAAAATTTTCCATAATGAGGAAATTCGATTACGTGACGGCCTGCCATCGGTATCACTTTTTCTTAAAGTACGCCAAGTCTACGGGAGAAGTAGAAAATGTTTGTTTCTATTTGATATAATCGTCGGCATCGATTTTGCGCAAATTGCAAATTGCCGCGGGTGCCGCAACTTGTCGCCTTCCATCGGCCCATTTGTAAGCATTTAAACGGCCGTTTTGCCCGTTTTAAGCGGCCGTGCGTCAACGAGTATATTATTTCACGCTTTCGCTTATCGCTGCTTCATATCCCGTTCAAATTTATTGGATGATTACGATACGGTAAGGCGTCCCTGGAAATCGTGGATGGCACTTAAATTATGCGGAAGGTGAAATGACAGGGGACATTGGATAAAAGGTAACGAGAAACGTAACGTCTTGCTGAAATAACATTCTTAATGTGCTTACCATCAACGGCCTCCACTCTTCCAACTAATAGCGCAGTCTTTCTCAGATTTTACGACGAGGGCAGCTTTTAATTGAACTTTGGTCGGTATCGTTCAAGTAGCAACTTTTTAATTGAACTTTCTTCGATATCACATAATTATTCTGATTTCTGTTCGACTTTGGAGAATATTTACACTTTATGTTAAGATGTACATAGTTATCGGTGCGAGCCATAAATACAATATTTACTCTCTACCTTGGAGAATTAAGAAATAAATCCGATTTGTTATTATATAATGAAATTTCAAAATTGCGCACGCCTTTTATTTTGGTTCTGATACCAGATTTTTTTTAAATATCTTACACAAATGTAATATGCCATTGAGATTCACATGCAATATTTAATTTACATTTTCTAACTTTTTAAATTAACAAGCTAATCGATACAAATATTTCTATTTACCATTATCAGTACATGTGATTGCGAAAATGTTTATTTCGTCGGTTATACGATAAGTTTCTCTCTACTTTTACCAAAGTAAATTTTTAAACTTTGTTCTAGAATATATGTGTCTGCACGCATTTTCATATTTTTTTACGAAGTTTAAAATTTTGCGTTTCATTTGGCAAACAAGAAAAAAGACGTGCGACTAATAATTTAGATAAGAAGTTCATTGAATTTTCAAAAAAATTAATTCATTTTTTTAACGAATTAATCGATCAGTGTAATACTGTATCATTTCTATTGAAGATGCAAATATTCAATAGAATATTTATTTATATATTTTTATTATATGTACATTTATAAAAATTAATGGTAGAGAATAATAGATTTATAAACTCTAACGTAATACCAAAATATTTTATTCTTTTTAACCTATTTTTCTCTCAGGAATGTCAACGCGAATACTTGTAATGTTTGGTACTATTTATACACGAACACATATTACAATCACTGTCTCTTTTCAAGATTGGTATATGACTACGAATTATTACTATAAATGAGTTATTAGATGGCAATGTTTATTGTTTATCCAAAACTAGCATAAAAAATGTTGATTCTGTTAATTGTAAGAAAGAATTTTAAAAACAAAATGACGTCTATAAAATTTATTTTATTGTGTATACTTTAGAAGTCATAAAATTAAACGCAAATTCACAAGTATTAGCACCACATCACGTCTATATTTAATAATTCAATTTTCAGAATCAGAAAATATAATTATACGTAATTTTTTTTAGTACTACATATTGCTTCTTTGATAAAGAATTGAAAGTACTTAGGAATTTATCTAACTCAAAAGATTGTGATAAATAATTTTCTTTACTTCTCCAGTCTTGCAATGAAACGAGCGCTTATTGAGGCGTAAACTTAAATTATTTTAAGTGTAAAACTTATTTTTCACAAATTGTTCGCGTACCCATATTAATAATTACCGACCTGTTGTTAAACAATTGCTGTAATGACGTTCAGATTTCAAAACTCTCTATAAGATAAAAAAGAATGAATTAAAAAATAATTAATATCCGCTAATGCGTCAAATTTAATGCAAAACAGTAGGAAGATTAAGTTGTTTTTCCTTCATTTTTGGATGCGAATGAAAAAAATTAAAAATGGAAAGTTGTCGATTAGAGGAATGAAAAAAATGACGTTTATTTTTCAGATTGACGCTGTAGCAACCACCAGTTGCTCACTGCGGATCAGCTGTTGATGCAAAAACGAGAGAACGAGTTCTTGCCGATCGATCGTCCGCCGACGCCGTTTTGCGCTGCGTATCTCCGCCGATTTATCGCTGCGGAAATTGTGAGTCTCTTGGAAAATTGTTACACTCCACGCCGCGCGGTATTTTAATCGACGCGCTATTACAAGAGAGCCTTTCTCTTTTCTATAGTAATTTTGTTTCCTAATCGGCCACAGCGGGAACTTTTTGATTTTCTGCGCGTTATTTTTCCGTTATATCTGCCGTTGCACCAATCAATTACATATAGCGCTTTTCCTTTTTCAATGAGTTTTCAACTCTGATTCTACCAAAGCCAAGAACTTACGCGACATGGAATACTACATCTTTTCCGCATCTGAGTCATTTTTCAGTTAAAAAAATTTCTCGAACCATGAATAACATGATAAAATGCCAATTTTTAAATCGTTTACTTTGATCGATAGTGGATACAAGTATAGTACTAATTTTTTAATAATTTATCAAACTTTAGATTTATGTATTTATTTATATTATTTATGTACTTGTATGACTCTCTTGATATAACTTATATCATTTTTCAGTTAAATAGTAAAGTTTTTAATTTTTAATGTTTAAAAAAATAAAAGTTACGTGTCAAAAAATTATTGATGGTGAACCATTTTAATTTTTATTATCAAAGATTATATTCATTATTTACACCGATAATCTTTCAAAAAGATCTTATATTTCAATTTACTTATTTTAATTACTAATAAGATTTATAATATTTAATGACAGCATTAAAATAATTATAGAAACTTGCCGGATTAATAATTTATTTATTTTACTAAAACGAAAGGACTGTACTCAATTTTTTATTTCTATTCGAACTTACAGATTATAATGATTCTAAAGTACTTCAATTAAAAATATTATAGTATTAAAAAAGCATAAATATGATTTAATTTTGATAAGCCATCATTTCTCTAAAGATTCGACAGAAATTTTTCAAATGACATAAAATTATAAAATTTTAAATGTATTATAGAGTGGAAAATAAACAGAGGAAAGGTAATGACTGACTGTGATGCTCATATATTTAAAAACCTATTTTAAGTTTGAACGTAAATAATGACTCGCTAATATTACTATTTCTTAACTGAAAAGGAAAACAAGAATTCTACGTCTCATAATGAAAACTGTTTTGGTAAGAAAAGAATTGGCCTTACATTGAATTAATGCTGAATTAACTTTCAGCGATTTACTCAATAATGAATATCTTTCATAAATACGATGTTAAAAGTAGTTTCGCATTAACATTCAAGTATATATTTATTTTTTTTTAACTCCTGTATCGAAAAGAAAAATCACTCAATTTTAATAGGAATCAAAAGTTTGACGATCTCAAATAAACAGTCTTGACTTGTGCAAAAAACGCGTTCGCTCTTCGAATATTCCACGTAATTGCGTCAACGCACGGGAAGAGAAATAGTAGAGAAAGAAAAAAAGGAGTCGCGAAGCCATTGAAAATGTCGCGGAGACGAAGAGCGAGAAGCGAAAGAGCTGTCCCTTTAAATAATTTCACATTCTCTCTGGCCGAGCGGCAAACGCTTCGTCTCTTCAATGCAATCGTGCCGTAAAGGCCGTCTGCGCGTACGACGGAAAATATACTATGGCAGGCGAACAGAGTGAGAGAGAGAGAGAGAGAGAGAGAGAGAGAGGAGAGAGATAATAAAAAGGACGTGGACAGGGATGAAGGCAGACGAAGAATAAGTGGCTTTGCGTGGGCAATCACGCTAAATCACGCGGAAACTACTGGCATCGCGCGAAAACTCGAATTATAAAGCTCCCCTCCTTCTCTCTCTCTCTCTCTCTCTCTCTCTCTCTCTGTCTCTTACTCCTCGCTCGCTCCTTTAGAAAAGCCCCACACGTGCGCTGCCTGCGAAGGTGTGTGCACAGAGTCGCTCGTACGAATACGTGGAAGCGCGCGCGCCACGCGCTAACGCCAGCGAAACATTTTCCGCGGCGTATATGGCGCGAGCTCGGGTCGCGCACAAAACACAAGCCTCGAACGGATCGTTTACAATCGCACGTTCCGAACTTGTTATTTTCCGTACTCTTTAATTTTTGAAACTTTTATGAGCGTTTGATGCGAGATTGTAGTTTTAAACTGAGATATTTCGTATGCTCGAAAGTAGATCATAAACTGCGCGGTGATTACGGATAATGTTTTTCGTACTCCGTGTCATTATGTACTTTGCACTATGAATTTTATTAAATATGTTGATTATTAAACCACATTTTTAGCATTTTAAATGTTGCATTAAATTATACGTCTCGGGGCTCGGGGAGCACGTGAAAAAATCTCACACACTGTCAAATGGAATCTTACGAACGAACGTATGCGCTCGAAATTTATATGCCTTCGTGTAATCAGTAGAAATATCCTAAGGTAGACAACACATTGTATATTACTAGTGTAAGCCGATGTAAATGTGCTTCATCTCGATGATTCATCGACTTTAACTACATTTTCTTTTTCTTCTAATTGTGCCACAACTGAAATGCCTTCGATGCATCGAAAAGAGCCTGAAAGTCGCTCGAGTCGTATATCATGAAATCGAAAACACCTGCAGCCATTATGAGTCCCCCCCCCCACCACTCGTCTAACTGACTTTGCGTTCAATTACATTTGCAGCGACGCACCGTTGCACGAATCACTCGTATTAATTTTCGATTCAAAGCTCGAAATGAGAAGACGCAAACCGAGCAGCAACGGCTGTGACTCTCGATTAATTTTCCACATCGGCTCAACAATTGTCTTGGGCTCGGCGGAATGGCTGGCACGAGTCGCGCGACAATGAGAGCGAAAGCAGTCGTCCTGCAGAAGCGGACGCTCGTTAAAAGGCGCGTTCGCCGTTCAAGATTTTCGAGTTGTCGAGGCATTACGCGTCCAGTGCTCGCCTCTTTATTCGTCGTCCTCGGCGTTGCGAAATTCGCCGGGACCGCTCGCACTATAAGGACAGCGCGAGCTCATCGCCTCCACTCTAAATCTTACGCGTCTCGGGGAATCGGTGTGAGTACGACTAACGACAGCTTTATTATAGCCGCGGCAATGTTGAAAGCAGTTTTTTTGCCTTGTTCAAAGTACTTAATTAAGTTTCGCACGGATTTCTTCGCTCTTTTCGTTCTTTTTTTCTTCGTAAGCCGCTTGCAGCCTGCTTTTATGTAAGCTGCGAGTTTTAACGAACTTTTATGGCACACGCGAGGGTCTGAATACGAGATATTTTCACCTTGTTCAGGGGACGGGGAAACCGTCGACTTGACTAATTAATTAGCCTACTATTCTACGAAGGGTCCTTGTTCGGAGTTGCTTTTAAACTGACAGATTATGGTTGTGATATTTACTTTTGTATTTTTATCATTTAGCTAATATGTCCGTAATGAAAAGCCGTTATAATGCTATGTTATGAAGACCTTATTATCCACTTAATTTAAATTGAATTTCGCAGATGTACAAGCAGAAAATATTAGTGCACAATGAAATTTGAAATAAGCCGATGTCGGTTCCCATCGATCCTAAAATATGTACGAATCCAATATTTATTCTCGAACACTAATTACTTGCATAATGTAAAAGTACGTATACTTTTACCAAGTGTCGGTTAATTACTGTTCTTGAATTTTAAGTAAAATCATAAATTCCTTATGACTAAATATTAAGTGTTTGTAAGCTGATAGTTTTTATTTCACTTTATTATTAATTTTCTAATAACTGAGAATAAGTACGTCTGGCGCATATTTTAGAATTTATTACACCAGCTATACATTAATAAAAATAACCCCCTTTGTTACCTATAGTTTATATATTAATTATATATTTATTAAATTCTATATTATATACATAATCTATTGTATCTTAAAATATTACCCACCTATTTTGCTCAAGTAGTCGAAATGTATAATCAATTTATTAACAGCTTGTCAAATAAGAATGGAATTGTACAATTATCCTAATAAAATAAAAGCTTTAAAATTATCAGATAAGTATTTTTTGTATAAATATCAGAAAGTAGCCCTTGAGATGGATCAGATAAATGCTTTGCTCTCGATACGTGCAAGGATAATTATTCAAATTTTATTCTACCAATATTAGATTTTAATATTTTAGATATCAAATTTTTTAATAAATATTTCTCACGTTGTATTTTTTAGGTTTATTTAAAAAATCAACATTCCAAGAAAATACTGGCTTTATAATTATATTGATCGTCGAACAGGTTGTCATCGACATTCAAGAAAGAATTATCTTAACAATGCTTTTCTCTAACTTATCAAATCACTCTTTAATCCCCTAATGACACGACACTATAATAAACTTTTTTCAATTCCCCGATTATACTCGATCGCATATTCAATTAAAGCTTCTGTACGCTAATCGTTATAATTTAATTAAACAATAATTGTCATCCTCAAAATTAACTAGAGAAAATCAAGAGTAACGCGCTCGAGAGAAAAGGAAAAAATTAATTAAATCTCTAATTTATCTGCGCGATCCCGTAATACGAGCTTAACTTAATAAGAAGACTAATGACTAACATAAAAAGGCTAAAGGAAAACAGCTGAGAAACTCTTGTCACGACGAATACGATCTTGACTTTGCTGTAACAAGCTTCTACACTCGGAATAGCTTTTGAGTCCCAACTCCTATCCATAGTTTCTTTCGTCCTGGTGCGCGCGAACCTGACATCGAGATACCCCGACTCCACGTACTAGCCTTACGTAAGATTGTTCCAACACGAAGTATCATCGATCATCATTAGGCCAACCTTCCCTTCCCTCTTTCTTTCTCTTTTATGCTCTCTCTCACTCTTTCTCTCTCTCTCTCTCTCTTCCTATTTTCTGCTCTCCGGTCGTTCCTTCATTCCCTCCCTCTTTGTCCGGTATTTTGTCCGTCTGTTCGGACAGCTTCTTCGTTCTGTTTTTTTTTTTTTTTTTTTTTTTTTTTTTTTAATAAAACTGAGATAAAACAAATTGAAACAAATATGCTCGAAAAAAATATTTTTTGCGATATTAAATTATATAGCTGATACTCAGAGCTCTGAAATTATTCAGACTTTTTGTTTAATTCCTAATAATCCATTAAAATATTATTCATTAATATGGCGGTGTACTAATTTCAAAAGCAATTTTAAGAAGTGATTAGTTTTTAAATTATCGAATTGCATTAGGTTTATCCGGTGACTTTGGAATTACAATAAAATTTAATGATTTCGAGTGGATATTTGTAAATGCAAAAAACAAAGTTAAAATATGGCTTAACTTTCATTTCAATGGGCCGCGTTTTTCTACACCATGCATTTTATATTGATAATTTATAAATCTATTTCGGTGCGCGTGAGAAATTTATCCTAATGCTTTAGTTATTTTATCGCATTAATGCCCTATAATTTATAAATATTCCTCTGGCCTCGCACTTTTCCTATCTTTGAGCATCGACTTTGTTTACCTCGGAGCCAATTTACGTAATCGCGGCTCACAAATAATAAATCAATAAATTACAGTTACATAAATAAATCAATCAATCTCCATTCGAGCAGCATTTTAACATCGAGATGCTGTACGATGGCTACACAGTTCTATACGAGCATAATTTGATTATATTTCCATGGCATGCCGTCGCTCTCTTGTCGTGCGTCTGATGACATGATGAGATGGGAGCTTCAAACTCGATGTATCAATTTCTTATGAAATCTTCATTTCGAAATAGTACCAACGGTATTATATATAACACGTTTTGTAAGTAAGTTGGATTATCGGTTCAAGAAATTCACCGAATTTTTCGAAGCAAGTACTATAAATTGATTTTTAAAAAATGTCTGCCATTTGTCTTTGAGTAATGAAAAAATTCTCCCTTATCTCTTTCTATTGTTGGGCAATTCCTGCATAATTAGTGATTTTTCTCTCATTGGTACCACGTTCGGCCGCTAAAATTTAGTTGATTTATGTTTTTTTTTTTTTTTATAATACGTAATTGCGCGTCCATTTCTGAATAACAAATAATTTTGGAGCAGCGTTTCTACGAATTAATTTTGAATATATCAATTAAAAGGCAATAACGGTTCGAAGTAAGACAAACAGCGTAAGAAATCTTGGAATGAACATTTATACCCTGGAGCATGTTTTGCCTTTGAGAGACTTAAACGACAGCGGAGGAATGAAATTTATCATAACTTTAAACAGTCTTTCATCAATCATCGAACTCGTTCCGAATCTCGACGATCACCTTAAACAAAAAAAGTTTTAAAAAAATACGAGGAAGACGAAAAATAAGGCTGTTGCTGTTACGTTGCCATGCTACCATAACACGCCAGAATACCTCACGCTGTGCTTACACGTTATTGTGTAAGAGGGCGCTTTATTTATAACGGCAAGTGTTTAAAATCCGTCCACCATTGTCGGGCCTCGAACAATGGCATTAGCGCAGTAATGATCGAGAGAAAGAACCGCGAAAGACGTGAGAAAATCCATGCGCCCGTTTGTCGGACAATCGTAATATATAATAAAGACCAGAAGTGAAAAATTTCGAATCCGCTAAATCCTTCAATTGGATCTCGAATAACGCGAATGGCTCGCGTTGATCTATTATTTGTTTATAATACTTAGTTCGTCATGATGATCGAATTTATTGATATTTCGTTTCATTATGCGAAACTCCTTCGTAACGCTCTGTCTTTTGTACAAAATGTGATTCAGCCTTAAAAAATACCGGGGAATTTCTACTTTAAAATCATCGGACAATAGCTATAGTACAGAACAAATACTATTTATTCCAGATGCAAAAGTTCGCCTTTCCTCTTTAATCTTTAATTGCGGCTCGCTTAGCAGAACGAGAGTAACGGAAAAACAATGACGAGAAAATAATTCGTACATGAATTTAAACATTTATTTCTAATGGAGGATCGCCGGGAGGCAAAGCATTCCCGGCAAAAAGGGAAAAGCTAGCAGCCGCGGATAATCATCGGTCGAATAATTAATTATCTCCTAATTACCAGCGCCTCTTCTGCCCCCACTTGGACGTTCGCGGTATTTCCTTCTCCCGCTCTCGACGCGGTTAAGCTCGCGCGCAGCCCCGTTACGGAGGTCCCGCGCATTCGCGTGAGCAGCTTAAATTCTTTAGCGCCGCGTGCTCTCTCTCCGATCTCTGGCCGCGCGCGTTTGCGCTCGACACGCGAGTTTCGCCTTTTTATCCTCCTCCTTTTTAATCCCAGTCTCCCCGGCATCCCCGGCTTCCCCGGCCGAAGCAATCGAGCGAATTAAAACTTATTCCGCTGACCCCGGCGCAACTTGCACGCGCGCACTTCCTCATACTGGGTAGTCTTATTATAACTTATGAGGCAGAAAAACTCGACTATTAAAATACATTTAAAACGTCCCGGTTATTTATCAAGTTGCGCCGGCGAGCATCGGCTGCTATTTTTAGGCTCCTAGCCGTATTTCGCCAAGATTACATTTTATCCGAGCGTTTTAGCTATTTTACAGCCGTCCAACGTGCGCGCGCGCACCTTATTCTACTGGATGAAATTGTTGCGACTCTCCGCAAAGCTCGAATAGTTTCTTCGCCTCTTTAATCGGCTTTCCGTAACGCCTAATAAATCAACGTCACTTGCTGTGTGTGTTTGAGCTGCGCTAATTAGTCGAGCCTGATTGAAGCCGAGGCGAGCAAAGACGGCGTTTTAACGTTTTTTTTCGCCGTTAAATGATGCGATAATTGAACCTACGTACATTTATTCGAACGTAAAAAGTAATTTGTCAATGGGTGATAATAACGATTCATAAAGCATGAAGTGGATCAGTTAAAGGAAAGCCCCAGCACACGTATACTTATATTGTTAAGCTGATGTAATTATACGAAATGATATGGTACAAGTTTGTAAGTATCGCTCAAACTATCGCTTCGAGTAGGCAGCGCATGCTAAGTCGGCGTATCGAATTTTCTAATCGCAACAGAAGCAAAATGACAAAGTAAAAAAAGCAGGGAGGAAAGGGAAAAGGTAAGGCTACGCGGAAACTGACAAACTTTCTAAACTTATTCGTACGGCGGTGGCGTTAAAAAAAGCGCGACAGAAAAAGTCTAATCGGGGGAAGAGATAGCGTGTCTTGATGTCATTAGCAGCAATCGATGCGAGAATGCAATAACTCAGAGAGGAAGTCAAGTGCCGATGTAAAGCAAATGAGAATGACCCTGGTAAAAAAAGTCGGTGCAATATGAGCTATAAAAACCTGTTTATGGATATTCCGATAGCTGTGAAAATTACTTTAATTTGGTGTGAAACTAGACGCTAAATTGTACAGAATGTAATTATTAGGGTAAAAGCGATAAGGGAACTCGTAAAATAAAGCCTGCAATTTAATAGTCTAAAATTCGTTTAAACACGCTTGAAATAGGGAAAAAGTGCTTTTTCAAAACTAGAGTGCATGTTCTTCGAATCAGCACGTCTTTAAATGATTTTCAACGATATCGTTAACCATTAAAGTGCTTACCAGTAATTTAGAGTTGAAAATTCTCAACACTGCTTTCCCATCCCGGTCAAATTTTCGGCAGTAGCTTGCTCCCTTCTAATTGAGTTTTAAGAGCATTTGCTTTTACATTATGCATATCTGCGAGTAAACAATCAGATAAATACGCAAGTGGCCATCTTGTCCGCGCGCAAACGGGTTGACGCGAGTAAAAATGCTCGAAACACGTCTTACAAATACAAAGTTATCCTATCGCGGGAAGAGGAAGGCGAGGAGCACGAGGAAAAAATTGGGACCACGCGTTATGAATTAGTACAGCACCGCATTCGCTTGCGTTTATTACAGCCGTCGATCCTCGCGCGGAGCCTAAGGGCGATGCGCCCGCACGGCCATTTGCGTTTTATATTTGCTTTTTGTCGCTCTGCGACAATCGCGCGCAACGTATGTACGCGTATACGTACATATACATACCTACCCTTTTGGCGATCGCTTATCGCGGATTTACGAGGAGGAAGCGGCCTTATCCGGCACTGCGGGCGATTCGATTTTAATGAAAATCAGTAGATTTAATTTTCGATACGCGGACGTACGCGAGCTCGCACGCGGCTGATTTGTATCGCGTTATATAGCGCGTAAATCGCTACGACGCGAAAAACTCTTGCCGCCAAGGATTATTTGACCGCCTTATGCATGCATGTAAAGATGGGGGAAAAGCGATACCGATTAGACTATAGCAACTCATGCTAATCAATTTCTTTATTTGCTACCACAACTTGGTTCTCCGAGGCTCTTTGTCGATGATTATAATAACTACAGGGGTATGACTTCGAGTACGCTTTCGTTACCTACACGCGCTCGCAGTCAACTCGATACTTGAGTTTAGATGATCGCACTTTTTTACTCGGATTATAAAGAAGGCCGTGCGAGTTGCTAATGCTTTTTCAGCTACGGAAACAAATATAGAATATGGCCTGCGCGTGTCTATTTGATGAACAATAATTTTCATAATTAAATTAGATTATAATTTGCGCGAGAAGAAACTTAGGAATCAAACAAACCTTTCAAATTATCCAAATTATTCACTACAATAAGATGTGCGTTTATTCGAAAACAAACGCCTTTAAAAAATCAGCGTATATTAGAAATAAATAAATTTTTTTATATTAAATATACCTTAAATAAAAGTTCTTAACACACGATGAAAAAAATTTAAACACCTAACGTTCGAAGCACATTTTTGACGACAATTTTCTTTAATATAATGAAACGTAATAATATCCGATAAAGATTATAAACATTAACGATTGTAAATGTAAAAATATTAACAACTATTTACCCAACGTAATGCACTTGCACCAACTAATTTTATTTAATCTTCCAATCATTAAGATAAATAACAGAGCGAAGGCAATAAAGTGCGATGCATTCTCTTTCATTTACGGTATTCATTTCTTTCCGCCGGACGGTGGTTCTCTTCGTAGCTGCTAGATGACGCGTGATCGAATCACCTGTGTTGGAGCAGCTAAACCTGGATGTCCGTGTTTTGCTCCTATACACCTTAATTACGATACCACTTTCCTGAATGTTTCGTCTGAAATGAACCCGGTGTGGTTTTCTTCACTTCTCGCATTTCCTCTTCCAATCCCTGTGCTCACTTTATTTCTTTAGGAGTTACCGGATGGCTTGTAAGACTTATTGATATCGCACTCTTACCCTACAACTTGGAGATTCCGGAATGATGAAGGAAAAATTAGAGGACGTACGTCGCCGTGACCAGGCTTTTTCTTTCTTAGGCCTCCGCAAATTTTGATGGAACTCGAGTGATTCTTTGATGGCTTGTGACTCGGATGATGAAAGCTTCATCTTATGCATTGTGATCGACGCGACATTACCTTTTATAATAGTTAAGTTAGGAAAATAGCACAAATGTCATTTTTCAGTAATATTTTAACGTGCACGCTTCATCTTATGAGAAATGTATTGTAGTTAACATTTACGTAAAGTGTTCTTGGGTAATAACTAAGGGTATATAATGTGCCTAGACGCTGGTTTGCCGGAACATCTAGCATTTGAACTCTGCTAGATGAAAGTGCAAAAGGTTTTAAAGAAGGGGGTACAAAACCGCAAGATTATCTTGCAAAGGAACTCCAGTTCCTTATATGCGACTGATAATTTATAAATTGTTATGAGTACGTATTGTAAACGTAAAAGAATATCGTTGGATATTTTAAAGCTTTAAAGCCGTATTTGGCAAGTGGAAGTGATACATTCCTAAAATTTTAGCTCTTGGAATGTCAAAGAAGTAAGTGATAGTTTGGTGCTTTTATTTATTAAAACATTCGATTTGGAAAAATTTATTTTAATTTTATCCGCAGCTATTGGATGTCATATATTCAAATCGCCTATGTTAACGTATAGAGCACAGGAGTCTGAAAAACGCTTTGCTTAATTATCTCTTAAACAGTATATCTTAAGTTCTTATAGGGTACAGAAGACTGTAGTTTTTCTTTGCGCTTTTACTATTGAAGTTTTCTTCTTCTTTATATACACGAAACAGATATACACATAGATGTATTTTGTGCATATTTTTATCCATAATATAAAGAATACTCTGTTTTTTATAGTTTCTAAAAATATATTTTTAAAAACATCGCAATTTCGTGCTTGGTTATACATACTTATGCATATGCTATAATCATTTTTACATTTTTAGGACATTGGAATTATTTTATAAACCGTATTTAATGAAAAACGTATAAGAATATTGCTATTGAAAGTTTTTACGATTACATATGAATAAGATTTAAATATAAAAATCATTATATATAATACTAAATTTCCTATTTTTTAAATTGAAATAAATGCTGAAAAATTAACATGGCTAAGACTAGATATTTATAATAAAATACATTTAGAAATTAATACATAGAAATTTGATTGGTGAAAAAATTAAAATAAATCGCTTGTCCCTAATTAATTAATAGTACCATTTCAGAATTGTGAAAATAAGTTGTGAATAGTATAAATAAGATGTATATAATGAACGTCATCGTATCGAATGGTACTCCACTCCACTCGAGAGTATATTAAAAATGTCATTAATCTTTGCAACTTGAAATCTTCACCGGTAGAAATAATAATTTTTATATGAATAAATAGCACGAACGACATTTATTTATGATGAGGGATTGATAATATAAAATAAAATTCTCTCTCTCTCTCTCTCTCTCTCTCTCTCTCTCTCTCTCCGTATCCCTCCTCCTTTCGCATCAGAGTATCATAATTATTGTTTTATTAACCCAATAAAGATCATTAAGGATGCACTGGAGTTGCTTCAACGACTACCCATAGCTGTACGGTATATAAGGTTATACCAGCAAAAATCCAACCAGAAGCTCGTAAAATGAAGATGAAGTAATGCATATCCCGTACAGCGAGAGAGAGAGAGAGAGAGAGAGAGAGAGAGAGAAAGAGAGAGCGTGCAAAGTAGCCACACGGGATACGTATTCCAAGGTTGTTGCCGCAGCGCCATAAGCATCATTACAAGTTTCCAAAGTACATTTGCGAGTAATTTACCGTTCGCGTTTCACGGCTTAGTTTACAGTGCGGGTGCGCTCCAACGAGCAAGCGAGAGCCAACGTTTCAATAAATTTTACGACAAATAAACGCTGTGATCGCACTTACATACCTGACATTGCGCCCGATTTTCTAAGAGACTCGTACGTAAGCATGTGCGTATAAGCCTTAATGGCTTTTATGAATGAATAAGTTTTCCGGTGCTGTACAGCAGTGCTCCACTCCACCGTCCACCGAGTGCGAGTGCCTTTGCATAAATCGTGCTTAGCTCCGGCGAATCAACGTCAGCGCTCCTTACCAACGAGAGTATTTCATTTCTAGCATATTGTATAATGTGTTTATTTGTTAATGGGCAGTTTTACGTTTTCGTGAAACCTCCTCGGGTTGGCGAGTTGAGCGATGTATTGAACTACCGATGCTGAGCTTTGGGTTTTTGAGTCGCTTGCAAATCACAGTAGTCACGGTTCGATGCATGAAAAGGAGACATACCTTCGAGGCCAATTTCGCATTACAACATTAAGCATCTGCAAAAAATTGCGCTTTTACTGCACAGTGTTCAACTAATAACTATGGAAACATTGTAAATACCGTGTCGCTTAAAATAAAATAGCGCCGGAAGCATCGATTTCTTAATTTCACTTTATTTCGAAAACTAATTAGTATCTGTTAACTTAGTACGACTTTTAATCCACTAAACGCAGTGTGAAAATGTATCAATTAGAAGGGTTAGCAGTATCGTTTAATATTATTATCTTGATTTTTAATTTATTGAACTGCGTGTTCTCTAGTCGTTACTAAATTTATTGAAAAGCTCGAAGCTCTTTTTCAAGTTTTATTCTTTTATTAATTTGCGCAGTTTTTTACTCGCTTATTTATAATCAAGAAAAATTTCCGATCCGCGTCTTCGAAGGAAGCATATTATAAATTCTGGGATTAATTTTTTTTAAATAAGTTTTTGATAAATTCATCATAAAAAGGAAACTTTTGAGAAAAGTCTATTCTTATTGTGTTTAATTTATGTCTAAGCAAACGCTCTGTGTATATGCGTCAAATTTTAGAACAAGTAGCATTCTGTAAGAGAGTTTACGTGCAATTACAATAGCTAACGATTTCTGTGTTTACTATATTAAAAATATCTATCAAGAAATATGTCTCTTTTCAGAAATATACAAAAGAATTTACATTAAGAAAGCAAGTTCTTATTTTCTTTATTTATTAATAGGTAATATTAATAGGTTGCTTTACATTGAATTCAATAGTCTCTATACATACAAATTTATTCATAAAATTATACGTACGATCATACGTCAATAAATTAAAAATATAAAACTGTTCTTTGAAAATTATTTTGAAAATATTTGATAAGAATTAGCTTCAAATGATCATCTACGTAAATGGAAACATTTTAGCAATATTTCATAATTAGAAACGATCAAAATCATTCTAAAAAATATTTTTACTTAAATTTTAAAATAATATTTTTTAAATTTTATTTATATAGAATATTCTCTTAAATAAATCATAATGCTCAAAGAGTTGTGTTAAAAAGTAGCGTAAATGATACCAGCCAATAAAATTTATTCTTCTGTAACGTATTTCAATTTATTTATTTGAAAGTAATCCATTAATACTACAATATTTTTTATATGCGTAGTTAGATTATATGCGAATTTATTTTGCAGCGTCATTTTACACTTATAAATTTAATATGGTATCACTTTTCACTAAATTATTTAGCGTATCCAATAAAATTAGGTGTAAAAAAGAAAAAGTTACTTAGAAGAGTTACGCATAAACTCACGCCATTTTTTAGCGTATAAACGGGTCGGACTCTTCGCCAACATTGAGATTCATAAGTTGAAATACCATTATAAGCATAACAAGCTATAATTCGGTACCTTAATAAAATATAAAGTTACGCTTATATCTATATATTTTGGAAAAAATGTGAGCCACGAGCAATTGTTTACGTAATTTGAAAAGGCCTTATTAAGTCTCGAAGGCGTGTGCGCGCGCGATTACGTATGATTTCGACAATAAAATGCAGCGTCTGTATTCAGTCATATTTGCATTTCCTTAATAGAGATTCCGAGCCTCTGGCCAATTGGACCAAGAATTTTTTCGTGTACTCTTCGCCGTGTTAGTTCATCTTTTTTTACCCCTTCCTTGTTTCATTTTTCCTTTCCCTTTTCTTCACTCGTAGCCAAAGTAACCTTATTATGGGGACTAATATCCGAGTGAGACGAAGCGAACGATTGCGTCATTAAACGGCAATCTTTATCTCATTCGAAGTTATTCAAAAGCGCGGATGCGATTCTCGCCCATATGCATAAGTGTATGTACGTGTAGATGCGGAGGCTGGCCATCTCATATTTAACGTAATGAAACGCTTTGCGCTCCGCGCATTCGCCGTTAGCCACGGGGTAAATGCTCGAAAGCCATTAAGAGCACGAAAGGCATTCTCATCCGAGATTCCTTGCTGAGATTTGAGACAGGCATTTTGCAACGACGACAGAGAGACGCGAGGAAACTAAGAGAAAAGAGAAGGAAAGAGAAGGGAATCACGTAGACAGAATGGGATAGAGAGAGAGAGAGAGAGAGAGAGAGAGAGCGTATGGAAAAACTACCAGCGAGTGTAGTAACGAGGTGGAAGAAGAGAAGAGAAGCAGTAGGGGTAAAATAGGGCAAATCAAAAAGCTATATTGAAATTCACTGGGTAAAAATTATTATTAAATTTTCTTTTTCAAGATTTTTAAAGAAATCGATGTTATCTTAATTATAGAAATGGATTTTAGCAGCATTAAAAATGCATTAGTAAGCTTAGGCAAATGTTACATAAAGTTACGTAACACACATTGGCGATGCTAACATTCAAAATATATTATGTTTTTATAAATTTAAAATTTATTAAAATCGTTCGTACACATCTCAAAACGTTGATTTACATCTTACAGCCAAGTTTTTATGGATACGTGTAACGTAGTTTCAATTTTGAAATGCTCGTAGATAAAATTGCAGACGAGTTCATTACCTTTGTTGTATGCCGACATTCTATACTTAAAATGACGTATTACATTATACGTATATTACGTCTCCTACCTGTTAAACATTTTTTGTCGATAAGTAACTTTAGCCCCTACAGTATTAGAAGTGGCTAAACGAATGAACTCTTAGCAAATTTTTTATTACTCATCACTATTTTTAACGTATAAACTTTCAAACGAAACTCGTATCAGAACTTAATATTTTTTATAGCATAATAGCACGTATTTAATAAATTAAGTTATATAATTTTTTTCGACAACTGCATTTCATAAATTTTATAAACAATATCTTTTGACACAAATTCTTTTAGATTTTTACGAATGTACACGTAATTTTTCGTCTTTTACTTCCTAATGATAAAGTCTAATTTAAAACACGTACACTGCTTTAAATTACAGATATCCATTCTCGCTAACAAGGAGAAAATTGTTTTTGAATCAATCTATATGGATGATTTTCCTCTGGTAAATGAAGTTCACTGACTATAACTTAATACGTTGAACTGTAGGTTCTCCGATAGTTACTTTTTAAGTAAAATAGACGTATATTGCGGAATTAACATTTTGTTCTAAAATATTTCAAAATATTATTAAACTAACAAAAAGAAATAAAGATTTAATTTCTCCATTAATTATAATTTATAAACGTTAAAGTACAAAACTCTTTGCAGCTAATTTAATAATAACTTTTCCATGTTATTTATATATATTGTAGGTTTTTATCTTCGTTAAATTATAAATAGATGCAGTCACCATTTATATGTTTAAAGTTTTGTTGATTCAACAAAATAACTAGACGAATAAGGCTACTCAATTTAATCTTTAAATATTTTTGTTATTAGCTGAATCCTTAACTATTATAATTGCAATTAATTGAATAAATTAACTTCCTTTTACTTTTCAACCCGTTGTGCTAAATATAAATGCAACCTGCGTGTAATATTCAAAGCTTTCAAAATTAAATACAGATCAATTGTTTTGTACAAAAAGATTGTATTATTCAAATGCTTCAATGAAATGAATGATTATCCGCGCATCAAAATTTTCTCGCAATAATTTTATCTGTTAGATTTCGACTGGTGCGCAAATCTTTTGATACTGTAACGTCTATATCATTCACAAATTATTTGCAAAAAAAGAAATCTTTTTACTTTTACTTTGCTATTTAAAGTACATTGAAACATAAACATACATGTGTATCATTTTGAATGAGGAATTTGTAAGAATTACTGTGTAGATGTCGGACCTACATCAGGTCCATTAATTCTAACAACGGCACTTTAATGTCTGCGAGAAAAAGACAGAAGGAGAGAGTGATTGAGCGAGCGAGAGAGACATAAAGTTAAAGAGAGCTTTTACATAAATGAACAAAATCAGGATCGTTTTCGCTCATTACGTTTTCTTAACCATTCACCAGATTTTTATCGCACACATCGTCGTTTTTATTGTATTTTTTTTAATCAAAAGTAGAAATGTCGGCAAATGCCATGTAAAATGGAATGAAACTTGACTCGATTACAAACTCGACTTTAGGTATGATTGATTTTATTTTTTAAATTCTGCAAAATAACTTATTCGACGCAATTATCTTGGGAAAAAAGAAAGTGCGTAAATTGCTGACTAATTTTTTATTAATTTAAATTGTAGCGAATCATTTTATTCTAAAGTTTATTTCTTTCTTAAATTGATTGGCTTTTTAATCATAATTCAAGCGCGATTATTATCTATTATTATAAAAAGTGCGGTTGTATTTCTTGACTGCCTGTAAAGTAGTTTTTGTTTTAATTCAAAATAAAAAATATCAATTTTCACGTTTAATTTCTTTCCATTTCACGTTGTACGAATTTAATTTCTAAAAGTCGTTAAAAGAAACCAATTTGAATGCAACATGAAACAATTTATCCAATTTATGTTTCGATGAAGTATATTCATATACAAGCCTTATAAATTGCCTAATATTTATCAGTAGTTAACTATATATATATATATATATATATATAAAGTATAAGGGTACAATATTGGTATTGCGAGAACTTAAATCAATAAAGACTATGTAAGCTTTAATCGTGAAATTTAGAGGCTTAAATTTATTTACATTCGCATTAACACTTTATTGAATATAACATAAAAACAATTTCTGTAACCTATAAAACTAACAAGACCTCATCGAGTTATTCGTTCTGATTGATATAAACTTGTACAATGCAAGCTCGAGCCAAAAGTAATTTCGATTCAACAGGCTGTCCTCAATGATGCCGAGATTTGAAAACTTGAAATGTCAGTTTTGCGTTAATAAACAATCTAAAATCTTAGCAAGACGTGGAAACTCTTGCAGTATGTCTTAATTTGTGAGTATTTCGATTCCAGAGACATACATTTGACGATGATAATTTCGTGATGGCGTGCGAAGCAAAAATAACAACATCGCCACAGATTCGCTTCCATCTTCGTCCAAATGTTAGTCGATGCTCGTAAAGTAAATGTCGTGCATTGGAGTCATGATAGGATTCGCCTTGCTTTTACCGATCCTTTTTTTTATCGTCGCTTCGTTGCAAGAGTTGCTGCTGAACACGACGTGTTTTACGGGTTTTGATCGAAGAAAAAATTGCGCGTATGAGTTGATTTTATACATTTTTCATCGCGTTTCTTACGCTATTTCTCTCGTTACGCAGTCCCCGTTGAGTAACCCCACCGATATAAAAGAAATATATAATTAAATGTTTAATTAGAGATAAAATATATCTATCTAGTTTTTCTTCGCTTCGGGGGATTCTGAAAAAAAATGAATTCCAAATAGAAATTCTCGTATTAAGAAAATGTAAAAAAAATTGATATCTTTTATGTATAGAAAAGAATCAGTGGTCCCTCACAGAAACATTTTCAAACAGAATTCGTTAAAGTATATTATATGCGTGTCAATTTTGGTGAAAAATAATTGAAAAAGTTCATCAAATTGATTCAAGTCTTACGTTAGTAAAATATACCAAATATTAAATAATTATTGATTTTCTTCGGAATAATTTTATTGAAATTTATATAAATAGTTTTATATTGATTCAAATATGAATAATGACTTGTCTCGAAGTCTCTAAATCTTTAATAATAACCATTATTAACTCGATTTTAATAGTTTTATGAAAAACTATTTCAGTCAACAAGTTCTGTTTGTAAGCAACACTATATGAAATAAAATAAATTGACTGTATGTTTAAAACTATAACTGATTTTTCATTAGTTCATGTACACATAACAGACAGTTGAAAGATTGACAACATACTTAAAAATTATTTTAAACACTTTTTTTCGTTAAAGGTATGCATAAACAGTTGACGCTCAAGTAAAATAAATAGTCCTTTTGACCAGCTATAATTATAAATTAATTATAATTAGTAATATTTGCAAAATACATTTATGATCGATTTCTTTAAGATAAAAATAGACTTGATTTTCCGCGTAATTATTTAAAGAGAGTCCCATTTTTCGGTGTATGGATGCGGTTATTGATTTTTGAGCGGCACACCGCTAACTTTCTCCATAGAACAAATCAAAAACAAAGATTATTAAATTACGATAATGGCGATGTAAGATAAGATTACGGGGCTAATTTAATAATTAAAAAATATCGTATGTTAATATGCGTGGCATAAAATCGAAGACCAATATATTATTTATGTTGACATGGAACTTTAATGAACTTTTTCGTGTGAAACAGGCGTAGAGCACGCGATAAGCATAAAAAATTTGAATCCATATCAATATTTATGCCCTAAATGTTTTACCTTCAAATTCGCGAACCACGCACAGGCTTTATAAGATGTAATCTAAGAATACTCATTGTACACGCAAGCGATACGTATCGCGCTGATCGAGCATATAAGAGGAAGAAATATACGCGCGGAAAAGGCGAGATCGTCCAAAAGCTCGACATGAAAATTCCAGGAATCCGAGAGCCGCTTCTATATCATTCCCGGAGAACAAATTGCGATTGTAATTGACGAGCCTCGCAAGGGGTCCGCGTGGCATGAATTTCGCATGCGCCAGGCCCGGGCAAAAATAATCCAAGCAAGTGCGACGATAAATAACAAAAACGCGCGGCACAAAGAGGCTGCGGCCAAACAAAGGCTTTTCCATCGCTTGCAACCCGCTTTCCCTGCGCGTCGTCGCACTCGGCAGGTGTTCCTCAGGCCCCGGCAGTTTAACCAGAGGCACGTCCGCCCGGTTGTGGTCCGAGAACCACGGGCTTTCGTAATAATTGCCCGCTCGGTTGCACACACGTATCCCCGCGATCGGTGCGCGTGCGTACGGTAGGATGCCGTTGTCTCGTACGCGAAGGGTCTCCCCAGGGAGTGGCCCCGGGAGAAAGCCGAGGAGGAAGAGAAAGAGATTGCCACGGACAGGTAGTGGTAGGTAGTGGGCTGCTCGGGATCGCCGCTACTTCCTACTATGTATCTCTTAAACTCTGCTCGCACGACGGCTGCGGTGCCGAGCTTCGCTGTCCAGCAGTTTATCAGGCAACTATTTCGGCTGCTGCTCGCTCAGGACTTTGTCCAACGGCTTCAGGATCGTTTGAAGAGACGTTTATCGAGACTCGGACGATGCTACTTTTTCCAATTGCTTTGTCCACGTGCAACTTTGCGCAATCAAGAACTCGGGACAAATGTGCATTAATCGGGCGTAATGAACAGTATGTCGGTGTTGTTGCGTGTCGTCTCGGTATTGTTTTAACGAAATTATAAATCTTAAGATGCATTTCTGGATAATGGGTAGGTAATTTCGCAAAAATCGCTCAAAATAAACTTTTCGATTAGAAAAAATCACGTGGGAAATTGATTGTACAATATTTGTTTGAAATTTTTTTGTTTCGCGTATTCGCATATTATCGAACAAAAGTAAGTGCTCCGATTGAGATATTGGACGATAAGAGTTTTGAAATAATTTATGTTTGTATAGTTTTATAATTCGGATTACAAGTTTTATCAATTGTTTCGCCTGTGCTAGGAAATTCTACGGCCGCCAATTTCAGTCGTTAGGCTCTTTTTGCGATTTCCAATTTAAGTTTTAACGAGAGAAGAAAATAAATTTTTAATGTGGAAAGTCGAAGAAAATCAGATATCTTACATTTGTAAGAAAATTTATATTACACGCGTTAAGAATATTGAATTGTCCAAAGTTCAAACTTTCAATAAGTAATCTAATCATTGCTCGGTACTTTATTAAAAAAGACCTGGTATTTTATAGATATTTCCAAGCAACGTTGGTCCTTGCACGCTTTTAATAATATAATGATATAAGAATGAATTGAACATTACATTACATCAATTACTTTGCACTCCAAACGTACGTATAAGTATATTTCTCCAAGACTAATAATCCAAATGCTCTTATTTAGTATCATCCCATTCCAAATAAGCCACGGCTAAGCTCTCATTTTTTTCTTCGAATCTTTTTCCCTCTTTCTACTCCTCTCCCTTTTCTCTCTATCTCTTTCTCTTTCTCTCTCGTTCTCTTCCTCACTTGCTATCTTCCTTCTGGCCTCATCTTTTCTCTGTTCATACGATGCCTTATTAAGAAGCCTATCATTAAGTCGGCCTATCTCACCCATTACCGTACACTGCCTTTCTACCATTGGCATTTCGATATTGATAATTACGATTTTAATCTACCCTCCCAATTACTACTATCCATTTGCCTGCCGTGCGCCCAACTCCTCTCCCCTTCTCTCCCTTTTCCTTAGCCTTTCTTTTTTTTTGCTCCGTATGCTCACGATTCGCGTATTTCATAGCACACACAGGAGCCGCCGCGCGCTCGATCACAAAGGAAAGAGAGCTCTTCGGCATTTTCATTTCGCGCATACCCAGCTGAATTGTACGTTCATAATTCTCGCTTCTTCGTTAGTGCGCTTACGCCGGTATAAGCGCTCTCGTAAGTCAGGTTACGCTTTCAGCGTAAATTAAAAGAGAAGTTTATACGAGATAAAAATTATAGACAAAGCTAATTTATTGTCTTTGCTCGAATGCGAGCATTTTATTCAAGCATTATTCACCCTTCGATTTTTCGCTTAATTAGTTACGTACGATTCTAACTGGATAAACTTAACGCGAATTTTTATTCCCGCCGCGTCACTTTATTTTCAAGCCTAAGATGTACTTATACTTCACTGTAAATGCTCGTTATTAACACCCAATTTTATTTGTTCTCGGTAATATGAAATTCTTTAATGATCTCATCAGCTACTTCCAGCTTCAAATAAATTCTACCCGCGCCGTTAATATTTAACAAATCAACGCTTTAATTGCTACTTAAAGTTATCGTTCGCTGTACTTACAATAAACTAACGCGTTAAATTATCGAAGCAACGCGAAACTCAGTCTAATGCTTATAATCGGCATCATAAGTCGAGCCTCGTATACATTACTGTACAAATAGTCTAATTCCAGTAATGTCTGCCAAGCATGAGCACACTTTCGGAATACTTGCATGATACATTTTTGCACGCAGCCTACAAAAAGCAAGTGCTTTCGTACATTCCTTGATAATACAATCGGCTAAAGCGGTAAAGCTCTTATCGCGGGTCGAATAAATACCACACAGTGATACCGCGGAACTTGTCTCTCGTAAAAATGAAGTTTACGAGGGTGTGCGATGTCAATCTGGCGTCCTTCCCACTCGTCCGCGAAGTACCGGTAATAGCGTGTACACTAAATTCCGAATGCCTCCTTTTCACGTCTCACTCGCGCGAGGTCGTCATCTTTTTGACGATTAGTCTTGTGCTTTGCAACAAAGTCTCTTAAACTGCTCGGTCAAATGCCAGTATGAGATTTATCATCCTGGAAATCGTTATTTCTAGATAGTTACTCTGGTGGATGCAACTCTTTCTTTATTTATAATACAGGAAATTCTAGATGAGAAATAACAATTAGCATCCTTGGAAACAAGGAACTTGTACGTGCTGCGTGTACTTGCGTGTAACATTCGTGTCTCGTGATTTTATACAATTGTTTGTTTTTTAAAAATAATCCGATAAATTACTCGATATTTACTTTGCAATATTTATAAATGAGATACAAGTTTCATTTTGGACGTCAAGCGTGTTTTAGCAGTTCACGTCTAAAATTTTTTCCATACTACCAATTTAAAATTTGCAAGGAGAATGGAAAAAGTCGCTTGTAGAATGTAGCGAATGGTAGGCGATACATCATTTGTACGGTAGTGCACGTTACTTGCGCTCGGGTGGCGCATACTATATTCCATATGTGCAATAAAAGCTCTTCTCTATCTATCCGTGCAAGTGAATTACGATGACACGGCTTTACCTGCCGATAAATTAAGGGGTATACCTACAAAGTAACTTGGAAGTAACCGCACCTCGTTGGATTTATGCTTGTTAAGGTATAATGCGCGTAACCAAGGCGTATATGCAGCGAGCTCTTTTTCCATGGGCGCAAGCCATGTGCCGCGAGGACACCTGCGGGAAAGCGTGAAGATCGGTAGAAAGACCCGAGAGAACCGCCCACGCATGTGTGCTCCATGGGTCGCGACATTAATAACGCACGAGCGCGAAAATCGTGATGCATAAGGGTGCGGCTTAAGCGCGCACGATGTCGTCTCCGTGTAAGTGTACGGACGTCTATTCGTCACACGGATAGCAAACTCGAATATAAGTCGCGGGATTACGCGGGCAACGAGAGAAAGGGAGAGAGAGAGAGAGAGAGAGAGACAATTCGAGGTCTCTGATAGTGTAGATTACGAGCGGTCAGATTGCGACTGGATAAAGCTCGAGTATGATTCCTCTACTCGAATATACGGTTTTTAGCGTGTTTCTTTGTACGCGTATGTAACGCACTCGAAGGTTTTAATCGACTGCACTTACAAACGAATGTACATAAGTACTCGCTGTATATATTATGTGGTTTGTGTATCGTGTACAACAAGAAAAAAATTAACTTGATCCATTCTTCGGGAAATTTATCATTTTGGGAGAACAGCAACTTTCACTCAGGGTTAATTTTAAAATTATTTTAATCCATATTGATTTACTTAGAACCACTTGCATTAGTTATACTGTAACTTTAAAAAACGACTTGGTCTATTCAAATTTAATCGAACTACTATAAATAACACCGTAAATTTTATAAATTTTTTAAAAATTACACAAACACTAATACCAAGTAATAAATAATCCACATACTTTATATTTTTCTATATTAATTTTAAATAAAAAACAAATTATATTTAAATAGAACTTTATTTAAATATTACAAGGATTGTTGTATTTACTCCTTTGTACTTATAATTATTTAAGTAGATGATAAATCTTTTTCTTTTAATATAGGTTATTTAATCAAATTCAGATTTCAAAAGTACAAAAATTTAATTAATTACTTTAGAAGAACTTTTAAAATGAATTATTTAATCGTAACTCTTCATGCAGTTAGTTTAGTGACGTAAAAAGATCTTATTAAAAATATTGTACAATACATTATTATACTTTACAGTATAAAAGTAATTATTTAAAGTTTTTTAATAAATGTGTACATAAATTTTCAGAGGATCAAACTTGACCTTGTGTACACATGTGAGATATTCATGTATAATATGCTGATTTTAAGTCAAGCGGAAAATATTATAACATAGATTTTTGTCAGACTGGATGAAGTCTTGTATTAGTCATAGAATCACATGTACGATATTTTCACTACATTATACTTAATATTTTCCCAATTAAAAATTATGCATACTTTTAAACAAACAAAATACTTTTGAATAAATTGAATTCGTATATTTTTTTTATGAGTTGTTTTTAAATTTTAACGTCGAACTCATAAAACTTTACTTTGTATTTTTTATTTAACAATTCTTATTTATTTAATCATAAGCATGACTGCGCTAACTTTTTAATCGATAAAAGGAGATTCATATGATTATTAAAATATTCTTTCTTAATAATTTCACGTAAGGCTTAAAATTCACCGGATCATTTATTAATTAGCTACAGCATACCAAAATTTGCTTCAATAATAAAAGAACAGCTGCATTGCAGACTGATGTAATAAAAACAAGTTTTTCAATATGAAAACGCCTGTCGAAATTTTTTTTCTCGATTCTCGAATCGACAAAGAAAAAATGATGCACACGACTAGAAACATGTGATTTCATCAGAGGACGAGGCAAAAAACACGGGCGCCTCATCAACGCGGATGTTTTTCGGCATTCCTATTGCGACTTTAACGCCGAAAGCCGCGACTATGTCACCACGCTTAATCACAGAAGATAGGCAGGACGAAATACGCGCGACATACCGGCGCTATAAATCAGCAAGCTCGTTTTTCTGCCTGTCGGATGCTTGAGGATAAAAAAAGCGAAGAAAGGGACGCAAGAAAGTCTCGCGCAAGTCGTCCACATAGTCGGCGTCTTCGAAGCGGCGCGCGGCATCGTTAAATCACGCGAGCGCCGTTTCCTGAATCACACAAAATGATCGGAGGGAGAGAAAAAGAAAGAGACACTGAGAGAGAAGGCGAAGGCGATGAACGTTCAAAGAATAGGGATGCGGTGCATGATGCGACCGGGGAAAATAAAAAAGCACAGAGTGCAACGAGAAAAAGAGAAAGAGAAGGGATAGAGGTGAAATAAGAGATCAAGAATAGCAGAGGGACGAGAAACGATTGGGCTGAGTGAATAATTGACGTGTGCTTATTCGCTTTAACAGTTGTCTTAAATCAGTAGGAAGTATTTGGCTTCCTGCAAATTCAGAAAAACGTCTTTGTCTCAAATATGTGAACATATCTTTAAAATTATTGTAGAATTAAATAAATGAAGAACTACCTTTAAACTTTAGCAATAATCTGCAGACAAAAAAAACTATTTTCAATATATTTGAATCGAAACATTGCGCCGTATATTTTATTATCGTCACATTAAATTACTGATGTTTTGAATGCGCTTGAATACATGATTTTTTTATTCCAAAGAATTTATTAATACTTTTATAAAATCTAATAAGTTTTACTTCATTTTTTTAATAATACGACTTATGTTATTTTACTTTATTTTTGAAACATCAATTGTTTTTTAATTACAAAGACAGAGTATTTTAAAATTCCATAAAAATTAGGTAACTCGTGCGATTAAATTGTAATTTTATTCTACAACAGAATAATTTTGTAACGGTATACTTCAGTATGGTTTAGTAATGCGAATTTAAAATATTCGTTTTATAAAATATATTCAATTTTAGCAATAACTTAAGTTCTTATATTAATTCAATATTAATTAAGATTCTTTGTATTATGAAATCGTATATGAGACAAGAAAAGTTTATCCAATCGACTATAAAATCATTTTTTTCAAGTATATGTAAATGTAACATGTAAACGCTTGTCTTTCCGTGCTTGCCTATTTCTACTGTTAAGTATAGATTACCTAGGATAATTTGAACGCTACACTTCTCGGCTTTACTTTTTCTGAATTTATAAGTTTCAAGCTTAAAAACGTAAGAAAAAATATAAACTCAGAATTGAAGACATAATATACAGGGAAGAGCGAAGAAATGCTCGCTTTCATTATGCTTGCAGTCTCGATTAAACAGTAATAACGACGCAGTAAAATTTTATGTGACGAAAAGGCCCTACGCAAATTATTGCTAACCTCGTCTGATCAGCCAGTAACAGTAGCTAGAGTCGAGATTCGACTTTCTGCCTTAGCCACCGCATCCATACTGCGCATCCATAATGCAACAACGGGTCTGCTTTAATTAAATCGAGCGCGTTGCAAGTTCGCGGTGCAACGACGGCCAGCATCAGTTGAGAGACGGTGTGAGCATAGCGGAAGACGAAGAAGGGAATGGACGGAGACTGAGGGGACGAGAATAGGAGGCTAAAAAATCCAAGACAATTGGTATGACATTTCAATGAGCTGAACTTGTGTCACTCTCGGAGTGGCCGTCAGAACGACAAAATTTATAGAGATACAGTATAAAGCTAAATACCACCTTTTCTGCACAATTTATATATAATTCCATTGCTTGCTAACGATACAAATATTTCACGAATTTATACACTGCTTATTTAGCAGACATTACGAAGAGAACGACAAGAGCGGGAAAGAATCGAGAACCAGAGGTTTGCAGAGATTCTTAATTTTCCAAATATTACGCAAAAAAACTTGAATGGATTAATATTGCAATATGCGGTTTTTGCGTCAAACTAAATGTTTGAAATTTTCTTAAAAAATACGATCCTTTATTAAATCTCGATTTAGCATTTATATTTTATAAATGACCGTAAAACTGTTAATTCGTGTAAACTACTATTTTTTCATTTTATGCGTAAATGCATGTTATAAAACGTAGCTCTTTAAGTGCTTTGCATAAGAAAAATCAGTGATATAATACTGAAAATGAAGAATAATAACGATTGCGGGGCAGAGTCTTAAATGCAATTGAGTGTTATGAAAAAGATAAATTTATTGAGAAAATTATACAGCTCCCTCCCAATAACCTTTAATCGATCTATATCTTCTTTAATAAATTTACACAATTTTATAAATGAAAAGCATTAGTGATGTATCAGGAATTTACAAGTTTCTTTTTTAGTAAACTGTTAAAGTAATTCGTTCGCATAAAAAGTATTAGTCTGAAAGTGTGAATGTTCGTATACTACTTTTAATTACTATAAATGCACGTAAATATAAAAGAGATTAGATTTTCGATGTATAAAAAAAGTATAAGTGACCTATTAATTAAATTGTGAAAATTGTTGGTAACTTTGATTCTTACATCAAGACAAAAATTTCAAGGGTAATACTTAAGTTTCTAATTGTTTAAAGTCAGTAACAAAGAAATAAGAAAACTATACAAGCAAACTTTTTCAATACCACATATATAATATACGTCAAAAAAAATAAAGTTATTTTATAGAAATTAAATAAAAAATAATTATTCATTACACGTACATAAAAACTCTTGCATCGATTTTTAAATAAGGAAATTCTTTTGCAATAATTATTCATTAGTTTACTAGTAATAATTAGTAATAAAATACTTTAAATTTCTAAAAAACATTAAATAAAGTTGTCAAGTACGACTGAGCTATAATAAAAGATTGTAATTGTGTGCGAAAAATTCTTTTTCTCGATTCAAGTAATCAAATGTGAAAAATGAATCGATGGGTGACTGTGGATGTGAGCCCTAGTCTGAATATTCCTCAGCATCTTCAACTGGATCTCTCTCTCTCTCTCTCTCTCTCTCTCTCTCTCTCTCTCTCTTCCACGTATATTCCCATGGCCCTGTGTCTCCATACAAAGTACGTGGAAGTAGGTGTAAAAGCGTGGCCAGCGGCCGTGACGATTGCTCGTGACGATTAGTCTATCCTCTGTTAGCGCGGCTTCACACATACGTGCACGCGGCGGCGATTTGCAATTTCAAAAATTCCGCGGACAGCCCACATTTCAGAATCAGACTCGCCAACCTCCGCAGCAGCTCTTCTATCTTCCTCGTGCTTCCTCATCCTCCCGTACCGGGATCCACATTTGCCGTCTCCTTCGACTTCGTTTTTTGCTCGCGCCTTCATGAATGCTGACTACCTTCTACGCGCAAGCAACAGGACCTTTTAATAGCCTCGGGCTGCTGCCGAGTCTCGACCTTTGGCTGTTTAAAGCACATTGCCGAGGCGGAGTTTGTCATGATCACTCCTGCCGCGAGGCTTTTTTTCGTCCCTGCCTCTGTACTCAAAAATTACTTCTCTAAGACGTACGCGATTTACTTTGAAGTCGACTTTTTTCAAATAATTATGCCTTTTAGTTCAATACGCAATATAAAAAATACGACATATTATTTATAATAATAAATCAAATTCATCCAACTTTTGAAATTTTTCGTTCGTCTTGAGATACGGATAAACTTTTTTCATAAAAAATAAAGTTTTCCTTTGCATAAAAAATTTAAATTGAAATTGCATTATTATTGTTTACGTGATAATTTTTAAGTGCCACTTGGATTTATTTCGTATCGAATTGTTTTCGACTATCATCGAGAAAAAGTAGTTTATTCTCGTTGTTAAAAAAATTGAATAGAAGTGATATTTTTTGTAATTCAGAGATACGATTTTACATTCAACTTATGTACGCGGTATGAATTATTTACCATGAAAATATTTTACAAGCTATTAATAGAATAGACTAACTAAAAAAGTGAAAAATCATATTTCATAATTAGAGATTTATAGGGTGCAGGTAATAAAAGACGCACGTCGCTGTAAGAACCTCCTCTACTCCATATTAGAGAATAAAATAATTTATTACACATGTTTTACAATCATCACTTTATTTAGAAAAACGGGGATTCAACTAAAATAACATTAATCAAGGTTGCATCGAAAATAGTGCAAATAATAGAGTTTAACATGAAAATTTCCGAAACTTTTTCCAGACTTACTTCCAGTTATTCCGCGATTTCTCTCTACGCCGAGGTACAAAAACCGTAGCATCGTAATTAATTCGTCCGCTGTAAGGGCATGTGATTACGAAAGATAAATAACAGTAATCTCGGTGCCGGCTGTCAATCAGTGCAGTGTGCCGATGGCAGGATTACAAGGCGAGATCTCGGATCCACGGTGTGTGTACACGCGCACACACGCTCGAGTGTGCACTTGGCAGAGTGTGCGAAACTCGAAGCTCGAGGCTCGAGAATGAAAATGCGTGCCCTGAATGATAATTATTTATCAACCCAGTAATATTTTATGATTTAACGTCGACTTCAAGGAGTAGGTATATACGTCGATCGGAAAAAACGTAAATGAATTCTTTAAGAGCGTAATCATTTCTGAGTATCCGTTTTACTATAATGTTCAAATATTTAATCGACGCCATCCAAAAAAACAAACGGAAATTTGATATAATTTTTCATTAACGTGAATTTCCATTCGTCCGAAAAAAAGAAATTATCGGCAATTTCTAAATATTAATTAGGCTTCGAACCGTGCTAGTAATTTCTAGACTACAAGACTGCAATTTACAACAGTTGGTTCGAGTATTCAATTCGTTTCTCGGTACGTTTATCTTTAAATCTTGAAACAAGTACTCGGAGGATATTCTAATTATTTTGGAAACGCAAAGACAATTTAAATAACAATATTCGATACAGTAGTCCTTGATGCATAGGATATTCGTCTACGATATCTAAAAAAGGGGCACCAAAGTTATAATATAACTGCGTACAAGTGATCCACCTGAAATGCTTTTGAAATCCTACAGAAATGCTTGTCTGTAGGCTAATTTTCATCGTATAATAACATCGATCATTTAAGGTATTTTAAGTGCGGTGCACGCGTTTATGTTTACCGCTGCATATCGGCTCGTCGTTATTAATTTTCCCATTAAGGATCGTTGTTTTATAGTTACACTTGCTTCATCAGCCATCAAGAAGAGGAAAAATTGTCGTTATTGGTGACTTTTTATGCAAACCTAATGATGGTAAAACTGGACTCTACACAGATATTATCCTCAATAAAGTCAATGTTGATGGCAAAATTAAACTCTTGATTACTATTAATTAATGCCGTTTAGATTACTGGCAATATAGCAAAGTAATTCCTAATTTTCAGTTACAGAAATTTATCCTTTGTAATTATCGTCTAACGTTAATGAAAAAAATTAAGATTATTTCACCTCGTAAAAGTTGGCGTTACCGCAGACATCAAAGAAAACGAAAACTTAATTGACTTGTAAAACAGCGATACTTTTCGGAAATAAAAAGAGACGACACGTTCATAAGTAAAGGACGCGGAGGCAGTCGAGTCTAGCAGAATACGGTTAACGAAGCCCCAAGAGATCGTCATCTCTCACCCCAGTCAAGTGTTGAGTTACGTCGGCTCGTGTTTAGCGAAAACAATTATAGGGCAGTATGACAACGCGGTATGTTTTTGCAACGCCGATGCACGGACAGGAGGGCAATGAAAACTCGACGCACCTACGGACGCGCTTAGATGGCGCGAGCGCAGTCCACGGGGGAGGATTGTGGTGCACGCGAGGCCCATAAACGCCATCTCGGGAGAAACGAGATTAGATTTTGAATGACGTTTAAGAGGTAAGCCGAGCCCGATGGAAATTCCGCGAGATTAGACGAGGTCAGGCTGTGTCTCTGTCTGGCTCGCGGTCGCGGGGGCGGGCGCAGGCACGCGTGACACCCTAAGCACCGGCTGGCGGTACGATTTATGCGCGGCCAATGCCAGGAATCAATCTCGTCCTCGGTGGCGTGGTCGTCCTCGTTGTTGTTGTTGTTGTTGTTGTTGCTGCTCGCCCAGGAGATTACACGTTTTGCGCCGCTGGTCCATCTGGACGCTCCCCCATCTCCCATCTCCCCCCGCTGCCATTTCGCCGGGCTATGATTTTGCATGTGTTCGGAGTCGAGGCCCTTGAGGCGCCTTTTCATCATCGACGAACTGTCACGAAACTCGAGCTTTCTACTTCCTGAACGTGATGCCGGGTATACATGCATGCGAGACTCGAGCCCGAGACCGAGACTCGAGACTTGAAAATTCACTTTGAGAGGAATTATCCGGTGACTAATATATGGGCCTAGTTCGAGTGGGCTTGGGCTCGAAACGTTAAGATGAATGCGGCATGAATGGTACGCTGATTATACACACCGTATATGTGATATATTATAATGAAAATAAGGCCTTTTCCTTGCGCTCCTCTCGAAAGCATTATCTTACATTTGGCGAGTCGTAAACACTTTGATTTTAGTTAGTTGGAACGCTAAATGCCTGCAGAACATAATACCTTTCGCTCGAGAAATAAAAGTGCGGCCGTATTTTTCGGCCGATCGCTCCGAAATAATGCAAACGAGCTTTTTACAATATCTTTAACGTTTTTCGGCAAATCCAATAAATATGCCCGTTGCAAGCGCAATAGAGTCGGGCACTATTGTTTAATCAACGTTCGTAAATGCGATATCCGGTATTGCGTAGCATAAAACGGGAAGTCGAGTAATTAGGAAGGAAAGAAGACAGCGCATTATCGTCGAAGATCAAAGTTCATTGCGCGCGCGTGCGCGTTTGGCTAGACAAATATACATATATCACATAGAGACGGAAGAAGAAAGAGGCTTCATAACCGCGCAAGCGGCAACAAGCAAAAAAAGCGCAAAATGAAGGGATCGAAGAAAATAAGCGTTCCTCATGCTGTGAGATACGTATGCGGGTCGCGTGTCCAATGTCCCGACGATCCTCTCTCCTTCTCTCTTTATCTCTCTCCTCTTGTTCTTTAATCCCCGTGCGCGTGGTCCTGCTTCTCAATGCTAGGAATCCGGGGCGCGCACTCACTCGGTCGTATTCACGGTGAAGCAAAGATATGTCCGCTCGATATCGCGCTCTCCTACTCTCACGAGTACAAAGCTACGAAGAAACGGCCGAGAGAGAAAGAGGCATTAAGCAGCCTCGACTGTGGCTTGTCTCTTGTTAAAAGCAAGTATTTCTGACTACTCCTATTCTGCTTCTTTCTTCTAATCATCTCAGCTTATCATTAGCGTAACTGAATTATATTTACAAGTACTGATAATTGCTGTATTTAATCATTTTACTGTGCCTCGGTCAGAAAGCATTACGCGAAGAAATTATGGAAAAGTTTCTTTTTATAAAACATCTGTTAAGTTTTGTAATAATCGGAATGCTGCACAGTAAATAAGAAACTTTCAAACATTACTCGTGTATATTAAGCAGAATTTTGTATAAAATTTTGTTTTAATTAAAGTAAATTAAAGCCGAACTTCAATGCGAGCCTTTAACAACATTATAAAACTGAAAAAAATTAAAGTACTTAAATTAAATGAATACGAATAATATATTTAATAGCAGTAATGATGTAAACGATATTTATACGTAATTACACTTATTAAAATTTCCAATTTAATTCTGCTTTTCATTGAAAATTAAAAATTTTTTTATAGCGTTAGAGTAGTGTAATAACTAATATTATAATTATTGAATGATCTGATTTTTATTCAATTCCTTCAGATAATATTGTTATTCAAAAATTTAATTTTGAAAATAAATCTAACTATTTATTTAATTAAAGTATAAAACCAAGATATTTCAATGCTGAATTATGTATATTATAAAAAATATATTTCAAAATAATAAAGCAAAACTTTCTGATTCCTCTAGTTATATATTTATAGAGAACTAACTATTCGATTTCAGCATTATTGAAATAAATTTGAGAACTGACACCTGTTAATGTTCATACATGTTGACATCAAAAAGCCTGAAAAATGTCTAACTTATTCGTTACTCCCTTCAATTTTTACGATCAATATACTGCATTATATAACAAACACAAAGGAAAGAGGATGAAAAGGAGTAAAGGAAAATCAGAAAATGTTTTAAAAAAAAATGAGGAGGTAGAGTACGAGAAAGAGGAGCTAAGTTTGGCATAGAGAAGGAAAGAGAAGCTATTTGAATATTAAATGCGCTAGCTAAAGATTTTTCTCTATTGACTCTCCACTCACTCTCTCTCTATCACTCTTTTCTCGTATGAAGGACAGAAAAAGGCAAAATAGCTCCCTTTTGCACGAACTATTATTGTGCGTCTCCATCTCTTCGTTTCTAAGTGAGGTGATGATTTTTTTCACTTCCTTTCTCCAGCGTGAACCTGGCGCCAGTCTTTCTCACACTCGTGAGAATATCTTGAAGAAAGGAGCTGAGATATTTAATGATTAAAATAAATTTTGTATCTCGTTTAAGTGCTTTTCGGTAAGAAAAAATTTTTTCTTTCGCCATATTAGTTTGGAAAGTAACTTCAAGTTAAACTTCAGAGAAATTGTTAGCCATTGATTGTATTTACGACGTTACTCTTTCAGTATAACAAAGCCTTTTTAAAGCTAATAATTTACTATATCACGTCTAAAAAAATTAAATAATATTTCTTTATCAGTTATAAAGAAAATTTTTATCTCCTAAAGTTATATTCTGATTTTCAATGAAGTTCATTTTATATTTTGGTATTTTTTACGTAATAATTTATTATCACGAATTAAATTTTGCAAATAAAAAGTTTTATTATTTTATTTAAATTTATAATTTAACCAATATTTTTAATTTATACGATAAGCGTGCAAAAGTATTTTTTATTTACTTTTTTTTTGAGAAAAATTATTGTATTCTACCATCAAAACGTTAATTAATTTTAAATAAATTAGGTATCATTACTTTTGCCGTATAAAATTTGTTTTAAAATATATATTGTTATTAAATATTAAAAATT
The DNA here is from genome assembly GCA_018907185.1 of Platyscapa corneri. Taxonomy (NCBI): domain Eukaryota; kingdom Metazoa; phylum Arthropoda; class Insecta; order Hymenoptera; family Agaonidae; genus Platyscapa; species Platyscapa corneri. The sequence goes on along the minus strand of JACCHW010000011.1, from coordinate 4,092,119 downwards.
GCTTTAAAAATTTGATATTTTCATTTTTCATAATGCAGTTTAGATTAATAAAAAAAAATAAAAATCTCCACAGATTTATTACAATTGATGGGAAGATATTTCATTTTCATTAATTGCTTTGAAAATTCATTTTGCAAGAATATATATTCAAAATATAAATTTTTTAATTTGAAATTAAAAAATGAACTTGAAAGAAGATACTTTGAATTTAAAATGTTTCTTTTTAAAACTGAGAAATTTTTAAATATTATTAAAATATTTTAAAATTAGGAAATTGGTATTACATTAAAGAAATTGTTGCTATATTGTAATTTGATCAGAACTTTTCGTTGCATTGTCAATTATAGATCTTAATTTAATAAGCGATTTTTATTAAATATCTTTAATAGTCCAAGCCACGATACTTTTATTATTTAGTTCATTTCAAAAAGAAAACATGTAAGAATATAAAAAACAAATTCTTGAAATCGTAATATTATTTCAATATTATTTTTGTTTACAAAACTTATGCAAAAGTGTTATGTATGTGTCTAATATTCCTGCACTACTCCTACACTAATTTTATCACAATGTAATATATAAGAAACACTCGAATATATTATCTATTGATTATAGTAATTTATGATGTCCGAAATATATAGCCCGGAACCAAGAAGATATTTAATTTTAAACAAACCAGTAAAAACAAATTGAAATAATTATTAAATTTTTTCAAAACATAACAAAAGCTTTGATAAAATCAAATATCAATATATTCTAATAATTTTAGGTAATTACATGAATTTTGGATCTTTATAAGTATTAGAAAAAACATAACGAACAGAAATATCGCAGTTAGCAAAGCAATATTTTCCATTGAGAATTTCAGAAATAATAGTGGAACAGAGATGCTCGATTATTTCGTAATTTGGGTTTCAACAGGGTAATATATTTAAGAAGTATCTTAATCCCATTGGAAAATAATGAAAAATCTAGGATTGCCGAAAGTAGAATAAACTTGAGAAAAAACGTCAGTCGAATTTATTAAGTGAACGGATTAATGCGAAAAAGAAAAATAGATACGATAAAAGAAGCAGAAGAGGAAAAAGTCGAAGGAAGAAGGCGCGCTGCTTCATCACGGAGGGCAACGACGGAGGGGTTGAGCAGGGGCTGGCTGGCGGGCGGGCGCGGGGGGGAGGAAAAGGAAAAGGAAGAAGTTCCGGAGAAAGGTTTATGTATGCATTTGCGCGACTTCTTGCTCTCTTTCCCGCTGGCCATTTCCGCTTTTTGTACGGGTATGGAGCGCTCTTGGAGTCCTGGGCTCGGGCGCGCGACTCTCGCTTCGATACGCGCCTGCATTTGCATAAGACACGAGCTCGGTTTGTGCTTCTCTTCTTTCTTTCTTGTCTCCTCTCCCCTCGTGCAGCTCTTTTTGTCGTTTTCATCCTTCTCCTTTCATCCTCCTTAGCTCGCATGCATTTATGCGTGTACCTTGCGCCTCTGTGGATGTTGCGCCCGCGAGAATTTTAAGAATCGCGCATGCCCATGTTTATACGGAAAGTAACAAACACTAACGTCTTTTTATTTACTTTTTTCGCGTACCTCTTACGAGCTAGAGCTACGAGAAGGCGACTTTAAACGAGATAACTGAGCCATACTTTCTTTTCTTTTTAAGTGACGAAATCGTAACTCGAATACATGGAGAGAAACGTATGTTATTAAGCTTATATTACAGTTTCTAATTTTACCTTTGTAATATTCTACTTAAGCTATACTAATACAGGTAAAAATGCCCCGAGACATTTTCCATTAGACATAAATTTAAAAAAAATAATTTTTCAAGTGCGCATAAATTATGTATGAACAAATACTTTGTAATTTTGAGAAAAAATTATCGTGAGTGAAGCATTGAATCTGGTTTGCGCAGCACTAAATCTCATACATTACCGGTCTTTAAATCGGGCTTTAAATCATATACAACATGTCGTTTTACTTTGTAGAAAACAATAGGATTGCCGTCGTCGCTCGCACTCAATTCCTCCTAGTATTACGTAGAATCCGATTAAACCTGCACTTCAATGACCAACAAGAATTTAGCGAGTATTGTAATGCATCACACATAATGTATAAACTATTCTCATTCTGAGAAACATACATTTGGCATTAAAAATGCTCGTTAATCAAAAATGAAACTTTTGTTTCTACCTTTTTGTTGCTGCTAACGTCAAGAGAGAAATAATTTCAATATTAGTTGAAAAATATCATACATGCAAATACCAAAGATATACAGAGATGATTTAAATTCCACGATTCTCATTATACTGAGATATTTTATATAATTCTTATAAAAACATTTAAATTAATATCAACTATTTTTTTGGTCTGAAATATTAAATATCAGTTAAATATAACATATATATAAATAGATATGATATTTCTAAATATAACTTTCGATAATGTTTTTTCATCGATACTATATATATATTTGCTTAGCTTGCGCAGTTAAACGAATATATTATTTGTTTGAAATACTAATTACAGAGTCAAAATGAAGTATTTATAAGCCTTTATATAATAATCAAAAGTTATTTTACTTTTGTGAATTATATTACTACTAATTATTTTACTACTGGGAATTTATATTACACTAAAAATTAAATATTATAAAAAAAATTACAAACTTGACACAAAACTTTAATTAAAAATATAAAAAAAAATGCGTCTAATAAATTTGAATATCGATTGAATTAAAATCTAAATAGATTTAAATCCACTGTTACATTAGATTTAAGTAGTGTAGATTTGAATATGTTAAAATAAAAGTTTTTTTATATAATATCATACTTTATATGCATACGCACACATATTCCGCATTCCAAATATGTTTTAGAATTATTTTTTAAAATATGATAAGAGCAATATTTTTTGTTCGACAATGGAATTGTTACGCTAGTATAGTTAAAGTTCGCTTAATTTTCAAGTTGTGTGAATTCCTTATTTACATTATATAAACCAGTATGCACCTTATACCTTGATTTATTAATTTAATTTTTATATAAGTTTATTTAGGCAACAGTCGAATCAACTGCTTATGATAATGTTTCATTTAAGAAATCTTCAATAAAATATTAACATTGGAAATGAAACCTGCTACAAGATAACATTTTTTCACAAGCTGCATAAGATTATCAGTTTTTTCTAATCTGTGCAATTTTGCATAATTTTAGCTTCATACATTACAATTCATTACTCTTTTACTATATTTCATGAATGTTATCCAAATATATGTTCGAAGCGTATATTTTCATACGAGAATCAATATCGAATATGATTTTCTTATCTTTGCAAAAGAAAAACATGATTTTTAAATTTATTACGCAGTATTGTAAGAATGTTGATATGTTCTTGTATTATTGTACGTTTTTCTACATTCATAAAATTGCATGCTTATTGCGAGTTGCATAGTCATGTCGAAGCAAGTAGATAGACATTACACTTATCGCACGGAGTATGTATTTATATAAAATGCTCCGTGGAAAAGAAAAATCGTAGTAAGCTATTCAAACTATCGGGGACCAGATTTTTCCACACTTTTTAATATCTAATTAAAATTCAGCTAATAATACTCGGGCTATAAAGGCGCAAAGGAGCCCAGTTACAATAACAACAAAAATGGGTAAAGTATAAGGGAAATAATTCGAAAGACAACTGCGGCGGAGTCTGGCTAGATACGGTAAGGCACACACGCAGTGCAGACAATGGGCTGCTCTATAAGAAGCGGTAGACGATTTTTCTCTTTTGCTCTTTTGCTCTTTTGCCCAGTACCTGCGCGCACTGGCGACGGTGGTCCTACGTTCATTACCGTGCAACGGCTGACACGCGGCGACGCTCGCGCATGTACGTATACCGGGAACTATCTGCCTCTTAAAAGCGAACCGCTCGCATTGTTTCCTGCGTTCGCTCTTTCTTTCTTCTCTGGCTCTTTTTACATCTCGCGAACCGAAAAAACGAACGGTAGAACGCGAAACTTGCGCGTTCGCCTTTAAAGAGAGGCCAGCGCTGCTGTAGCTAAGGAGAGCCATATAATATAGCCTTAAAGATTTAGCGAATAATTAACCGCGTTGATTAGCATCTTTATCTTAACAGGTATTGGCGAATGAGTTCGTTTAAACATCGCGCTATTGTTAGAATTCCGTTTGAATTTTTTGCTCGGCTTCTTAATATTTCCCGATCGCTGCCACCGCATTGTCGAATCGTGCGTTTGAAGATTTTTTTAATTAAAAATTGAGAGTAAAAACATTTTATCGGGACAATTACCGCTATCGATTAATTTTTTAAGCCTGCGTCGTCGGAACCATTTCTACTTTCTACTCGCTTGACTGCAACTCCCACCTGTGCGACTCGGTTATTAAACAATCGCTGCGTCGAGAGCAGCTACTACAAATTCTCAATATCGACGTAATATTTAAATTTAATAGCAATTTAAAGTGTATCGTTGATTAATTATTCACGCGCTGCGCACGAGCCACAGGATACGAGTGTAAAAAAACTCAAATTTTAACGATCGCTGTTTTGTTTATTCAACTGGATGCTCTTGCTCGAATACAACTCGTATAACGCACGAACTGCTTATTAATACACCCTCGATAAATTGAAAACTAAAAATTTCACGAGCGGGAAAGTCGAAGGAGAAGGGCTCGCGCAATAGCACGAAACCTGTATGGCACGTTTATTAGTAATGAAAAATACGAAGCCGTACAACTTTTACTGGTAAAGAATGAAGCCATTACGCGGATGTTACGAGTGCGCTCTTTGCAATTACCCCAGTGGTTGAAGCTCAAGGTCACTTATCTTCGAACACTTCTCTGAATGGTCTTGCCATCGAGCCCAATGCTCACCACGCTAAATAAATAAAGAGAAAACCATTCTAACGCGCGCACCTCGGCTATACTAATGAGAGGCATCTCCCCCTTAATGCAGACTATACAGTCTTTTAAGAATATTAATAGCCGTTAGAGTCCTTTTTAATTTACCGTTTCAAATTGTTGAACCGCCTCCTCAACATCCGCTCGTTTGGATTAAAATATTGTCTCGTTATACATTGATGCTTCTTTTTAAACTTCATAATGAAAATGTTGAATAATTCGGAAATTTTATGTCGCTGCGAGCCTCGATATTGAAATGTAAGAATATCAGATAATCGAATACATTTTTTATTGTTCATTGTGGCCGCGGCAAAAGTATTGGGCGTTATTTTATTGCGTTACGTTAGTCGAGACCTTAAAGGAAAAAGAGCTTACAGGTAAGAATTTTGAGCGAACGCACGCGCTATATATTAAATGCGTAAAAATACGCTGTTGCCGATTTTATTTTGCATATTCTTCGCACAATAACACTTCGCGTCTTTTTCTATAACTACTATTTCTATTTGCCTGAAATTCCTTGGGTGTGTGCTCAGTGCTCATGATTATATTTCACGTCAAGGAAGTAAATCGCAAAGTGGATAATCCATCATTCTCGGGAATCTGTATTCCTTCATTAATGCCAGTACGTATCTCGGTTGCTGATCGTAGCACAAAGCTATCGAAATTCAATTAGGTTCTTCAACTCGCGTCTCGATGAAATATTCACCTTGATACCTATGCTCGAAACACGTGAATTTATGAATTATTAATGGATATTTTTTGATCGTTGATGACAGTGAGCTTTACGAGCTGAAGAAAAATAATGCCGAGGCTGCAATTACGTCTTATTAGAGTACATAAAAGGTTTTTTCCATTAACATCGTCTAATTTGTTAGCCAGCGAGGAAAAGAGTATCGCGGTTAAAGTGAAAAAATCCAAGGCAGGGCTTGTGTCGTAAGTCCCCCGGTAAATCAATATCGTAAAAATTATTTCCAGTACCTGATTTAAAATATTAGATTCCATTTATTCTTCCATTAACTCGGCTGACAATTAGAATTTCTAGAGATATTTTTCCACTTTGATTAATTGTTGAATACGAGTCCGCAACGAGTTCACATTTTATGAAATGTCAAAGTTTTATGACCTGCAAGGTGGTAATTCTCTCTCGCATTATCCCGTCGACATTGAGAAGCCAAAGATTTTACGATATAGGCATTTGATAAGACGCCATATAAAATGATTCGGTAGTTAAAAGTTACGGCGCTTTGAGCTGACTTGCATGATATTCAGTGCGCGTGGAAAAATGAAATTGACTTGTCATTTTCCTTGGAAGAGAGCGAACTCTTAAAAAAGCCTAAAAGAACAGTGAACACTCAAGCGCTTATCAACCACTCGATCAAAATTCCGATTATAAATAGAAGTACCATTCGTATCAGAGCGAAAATCTATCGGTTAGACTTCATTGACTCTCTTCAATTCCGTATACTGCTTTCTTCTTTATTACATAAAGCAAGAGAGAAGTGGACTTACATACAGATAGTGAGAAGGAAAAAGAGATGGATAGTTGGTCGGATAAACGGGCTGCCAGAAAGATAGACAGAGAGAGAGAGAGAGAGAGACATATACGTGTGTACAAAAAAATTTGAAGGCCTCGTGGCATTTGGATGAAATTTTTCCGATAAGAAGCCCAGTTTCTAGTGATTACTCTGCGTCATCAGCGAGTATGATGATCGTCGATCATGGGCGACAATCCGATTTCATCTTAGATAACCAGATGATGATTCGATATATATGTAAAAAAAGCGGCACGACAACAGCGGATCATATGAAAATGCAGGAATAATTTTTATTCGTGTTTTATCCTTCACAAGCAACTAAATTAAGTTTGCGAAAGAACATTTGCACAGCTTATAAATTTTATTATTAAAATTATACCCTGTGTTTTTTAATACAATAAACACCACATTACTTATTAAATTCTTGCTTTAATTTTTATAACTAATAAATTTATATTCTGAATGCGTGTAGTTTCTCTAGGCTTAGCTTTTTAAATTATAAGCATGATTGTATATAATATTCATATTCGCTTTTTACAGTTAAAGTTTTAACCGAGCATTACTAATCACAATACTAAAGCAACCATAGAATTTCAGATAAGCTTACGTGTTGAAAATTCATGATAATTACACATAAATATAATATTTTGAGGAGATATAGTATCTGTACACGCTTTTCAAAATTTCACAATAAAAACTACATTAGTTGTGAAAGTTATTGCTTAATTAGATCATTTTTTTTTTTTAAATTGGTACATGAACTGTAAAGAAGGCTTAATTGTTGTTAGCTGTACAGAATAACAAGAATTAAGATATGATAGATGAATGAAAAAGTCATGTAATGTGTATTTCATGATATAAGTTTACAAAATTTTTAATTTCTAATCTCTCTTTTTAATTATATTTCGTTTAAAGATTTTACAATATTATTGAGTTAAACTATTAATTTACGTTTAATTGTCGAAATTCGACTCGACATCGTGATTCTTTTCATAAAAAAATCTTCATGACTTTGTATTTTAATATGATAAAATAAATAATTATGAGACTTTTGATAGTTTATTTTCAATTCAAGCTAAAAAAGATATGTTCAAAAATTTTTTGTCATTTTATTTTGTAGATCTACATTCGAAATTCAACATCAAAGCAATTGTGAAAAAAGTTCTCTAAATATTGAAATAATCGATATCTTGCGATTAATGAATAGCACAAGCTTATAATTGTACGTTGAACTTTAATAGTAATCACTTATTAAAAATAAGGTTAAATAAGTAAAATATTTAAATTATAACATTATACAATCTTTCGTATTTCTTAATATGTGCTTAAAATTATTTATAATTTTTTGTTGCAGGTGAGTTACAGATAAAAAACTTCTAACTTCTACCATGTAAGTTTATTCAAAACGTTTAATTTATTGTGACGTGTATATATATATATATATATTGAAAAAATGTTAAGTACGAATTTGCAGATCATATCCATCACAGTTTATTCAAAATTTTATTTATAAATTTATCCTGTCGTAATATCTACTACTGCTACGTAATGATAATTCAATTAAAATATGAAAATCCATCGTTATTTTCCAAATCATCTCATTTTAATATCTGAAATATCTCTTGAAAAACACATGCATTTTTCAGATTTCAGAAATGTATCGCTTAGCTTACACACTATCATAATATTTTGCTTAGCATACGCACCAATTGCATGTAAATTAATAAACGATGTTAGTGCGTCTTTGATTTATGCCGTCGCCAAAAGATTTCTTCTCTTAAACGATGATCACGGCGCAAATTGCAATTTTCCTTTTTTTTCTTTCATTTAAATTGCTTTCATTTCCGGATAAAAATTTTAATGGATTCGAGAGACTTATTTGAGCTGCGAGAAGTTCGCGAGAGCCGATAACACATTTAGTAAGGATGAGCCATGAAGGAAGAGTAGTAGCGATTCACTGCAGTATGCTGGGCACTTTATCAAGGCGGCAGCAAGAAAAGAGGGTCGCGATCGCAGAACGTAAGAAGCTGCAACGTTCCTAAGTAATTGCTCGAGGGCGAGAGGAAGAGCTGCTTCTGCTGCTGCTGCTGCTGCTGCCGCGTTGCGATGCTTGTAAGCAAATCATGCACATGCGAAATGCTACACTGAAAAAGAAAGAGAGAGAGAGAGAGAGAGAGAGAGAGGAAAGAGACGAGAGCGTTAAGGGGGATTTACAATCTACGCATAATTATTTATCGCGAAATTTCCATTTCCGATAAAGTCCCATATGCGCAAAATGTTTAATTACCGTTCTACCGTTTGTAAAGAATTACGCGAATGTGCAAGCGTGAGGTACGAGTATATAATCTTTCGTTTACGAGGAGTCATTAGAAAGCAGGAGGAATTTATCAGGATGATGCTTCGAGAGAGATTATTATGGGTTGGTTTTAACGTTGTTAACAAAAGTGTATTGAATGAACAGTTTGTGGGAAATTTTTTTTCTAACGTTTGTACGTATGAATAGTTTTTCCCTCCATGAGGCCGATACGAAAATCATGCACACGAAGATGCACCTCTCGTTCGCCAAACTTTGCCGAAGCCAAACGAGAAGAGTCTAATAAAAGTATAATCGGCTAGAGAAGCGCGGGCCCAATGAATCATTAATATATTTAGAAACCGTAACGAAGCGATATTTTAAAAGAGTCGGTCAAGCAAAAATCTGAATTAATACTGCCTTTGAATTCTCACGGAGTTATCCTTAGACATTTTCAATATTACATAGCACAGAATCATTCGAATATAAAAATGCAATCATGCTTAGTTCGTGCGGCACAAACTTTGACTCGCTTCGAAATTAATAAATCCGTAAAGGCCAAATCCGTCTTTCTTAACAGCATATAGGTTATGGGGTAGTTGCCTTATTAAATATCGATCTTTTTCTTTCGCGTTGCCGTGGTAAAAAAGAAATTTTAAACGATCCTCGTAATCTATTCGACTACCAGAGGATGGTAATTCGTGCAACTCTCCTCCTCAAAGTAGGCAGGAAACGCGCGTCGTTTTAACGATTGGCTAGCGAATCGCGAAAGAGAAAGGAAGTGCGCCCAGCACAACCATGCGATCGGACACCAACAAATTACCGTTTCAGAAATACATTCTCATCTATTGTGAATCCGCCTTAAGGCGTCGCCCTGTGATTTTCGTTATATGTACTCATACAATCTCTAAAATCTCTCTCTTTCCGTTTCTTTTTCTTTTCTCTTCATTTCGAGATTCTAATCTGGTAGAAGAGGCGGTGAAGAATTGGTAGCTGGAAGTTTGGCGATTACATAAATGCGCTTAATTAAAGCGCCAGCTTGGTCTTGAAACTATGGGCCAGTTTCTATTACAGAAATGACGCAGAAATGACTGTTGGTGCTGCCTCGTCGATAAGGTCTTACTGCCGACTTACGAAAATGCACGTCGAGACGCATCGTCTTGGGGAAATGTGGTTGTTCGGGGCATATATGTGGGATTCCCCTCCCTCGCGTATCTGCATTCAGATATAACGAAGTATCGGTTACCGAAGCTTTTATTGCATATTTGTCAACAATAATTTACAGTCAAATCCTTATCGTGCAATTGTAAGAAAATTTCATAGATTATTGTTAATTTTTTTTCATAATATCTCCAAAAAAATATGTAAATGTAAACATTTCAGATCGATTCGTTTGATTTTTGTCATAAAGACATATTTTTATCCTAATCTTTAAACGAACACCAACAATACAGTATTAAAATTATTTTCATATGCCTAAAATTATTTAAAAAAAAAAATCATTTGTTATTTGTCTTAGATAGCCCAAAATAACACTGGTTACTTATTATTCTCTGTACGGGTTAGTTAGAGATTCCATGAAAAGCAGCAGAGTTTGCTGTAGCTTCTTCAGTTGGCTTTTATCAGAGCGCACGATATTTGAAAACCCGATAATTTTAAATAACTTTAAAAGGCAATAAGTAATTTAAAAAGTTTTCGATAGATCATGCGTCAATCCTAACTGACAATCGAATGTTTTTTTCAATTATAAGCTTATGTAGAGAATGGATAAAAAGTTATAATATTATAATAAGTAAATTATAAATCATTGTCAATCTCACTATTAAAATTATCCCCTTGCAGCTAGTGTCATAAATAAATCATTGCTTTGAATAGCTCGCACTCTTGCTAGTTGGGGGAGAAAATCAGGAAAGTGCGCTCTTGATGTTTTGGCGCATTCAGGTATTCTAAGGAGAGTCGCTCGATTATACAGTCCTAACGAATCCGCGTGTTAGGATTTACACAGTGTCCTTGACAGTTCTCAGAATACAAGATTCATATATATATATATATATAGATCCTAAGAGAACCGTTAAATTTCCACGTCACTGACTTCAAATATACGAGAGCGTCCTACCTTTTCTATCGCAGCAGCCTAACTAACAATTCGAATCTCGCGCTTATCTCGATGTTATAAATTATGCGAAATCGGAAAAAGTAGAATAATTAAATTAGAAAAGGCATTCGATCAAATGTTTCGATATAATGTATTCCGATATGAGAGGATTTTACCGCGAGAGTCCTGAATCCTTAAAAACTCCCGAGTGACATTAATATAAGCATTTATTCGGGTTGTAGAGTATAGTTATTTGCCCTAAGCATGTGCACCTCGGTACTCAAAAAGAAGCAAGCGATATTTTGCATCGAGAAGCGTATAAATAAATAGATAAAACAGTCGAGATTTCGAAGAAATGAATCTCGAGCGCTAAACGTAACTGGCGAATGAAATTATCGTTAAGGAGGAGGACGAACTCTGTTTCGTCTAAGGCGACTGACAGTTCTTTGGATCGGTTCATGTGTTACCAAAATTTGACGACACAACCCAGCTTTAATTTACGATTATTATTTATTGATTTATTCACACACCAACGTATTTACGCACTTCATGTAATCTGCTATCTCGGTGATTTCGACAAATGTTTCTAAGCTTCTATTTTTGACAAAATACTGAAACGAATATTTCACATTGCTTTGGATTACAAGCTTACAGCTCATAAAAAAACAGTTTATTAAACGTAATGTAAAATAATTAATGTACGCTAGAATCATTTTTTCTATTTTCTTTGTGAAACGTACACGAAGAAATGGAAATATTTAGACAAAAATATTTCCTTCTGAAAGTGTAAAAAGCTTAAAGGGCAAAATATGTTATTATTGATAATATAATATGCAGTGATCTTTTTGATAAATTGAATTAATTAAGAAATGTTGAATTTAAGCTGCAAAGAGTTATAAACAAGAGGATTTAATCCGTGATTTTGTAACTGTACGCTGATATTCTGTGATTAGCCTTAATGGATCCATATGCTGTATCATTAATATATTATAGTAATCAATTATTTTATTTTTGCATTTATACTGTATTAAATAAGTCATCTTCGTTAACTTTCATTTTTATTCCAAAATAAATATAGAATTGATTAATATATAATTGAAATAATTTAAGATCCTGAAATTTTTAAAAATAAATGATGATGTATTTTAGCATTCCACAATAAAACTTTTATGCTTAATGGCAAGGATTTTATCTCGAACCGCCGTAATGTAAAGGCAGATTTTCGAATGTAGTATCTACTAAAATTTGTACGCGTGTGAAAGATTATTAGACATTTGCTTCGATGAATCGATAGAATTTAAGTTACTTTATCTAACATAATGCCGTTTTTAGTTTATGTTCTATTCCAATAGATGTTTTTACTTTTAAGAAAACTACAATTAAATTAAAATCTGTATTTCTCGGTAATTTTACACTTCATTGGAAAATAAAAAGATAACAATGTTATTTTTGTGTTATTAAAAATAAAAAATAGCTTCAAACATAATGCACGTACGAAATGAAATGCATAACTTAATCGTTAGAGAATAAAATTCGAACTCTCTTGAATGGATCCTCTTAAGTAATCGAATAAAACAAGAGGAAATTTATCTAATAATCGACCTTGAAGTTCGCATACGCGCATACGCATAAGTAGTATGGCTAGCTCGAGTGGCAGCAGGAGGAGCACGCAAGTTGAAATTATATTGCGCACGCGCGTATACTGTTAACCATGGAGTTTACTTTTTTTAGGGCTTTTATTTCATTTTATGGCTGCATGCTCAGTCGAAGTATATAGTATAGTGTAGGAGGTAGCAGCCGCAGGATCCCGTGGAGAGGCTATGGCGGAGAGCCAAGCAGCGAGATGAAGACAAGGCAAGAGCATTTAAGGAGGTAGAGAAGGAGAGAGAGAACGCATTGTAAATTGAATCTGAAGGCTGTCCAGATGGGCACTGACACGGTACTCTTCTCTCGACCGCTACTATTTCATTCGCGCTGACACTCCGCTGCAGTGAAGGACTATCCCGGTATAGTTCGCTCAACAAACGAAAATGATTGCGCATACAAGCTGGTGTTCCGGTTTAGAAATCCAGCCAACCACGGATTACTCCTTTAACCCATTAGCGCCCACTATAAGCTCGATTGATTACTTTTACAGTGCCGTGTGTTAAATAGAACATTGGTTGATTATTAATTCATTCATTCGTTTACTGAATTATTTCTTGTAGTTCTTCAAAGGACTGGTAATTATTAAATTATCAAGTAATAGCTGATTTTAAGTAGTGATTTCATTAAAGCGTTTTGACTGTGTGCGATGGTTGAATTTCATTGTGAAAAATACATATTTTTTACTAAATTTCAGTAAACCATATAACAATTATGATATAGCATTTAAATTATCAAGCGTTATTTATTCAATCGTTTACATGCATTAATATTTATTATGTCAACGGCAGAAATTTCTCGTAATACATTTTAATCGGATACATAACGTTGTCTTATATATAATCCGATAGTAATTAGAATTACTTTTATATTTTTTTAAATTAGTTAATTAACATTTTTTTAAATTTAGTGATTTCGTACAAGAAAATTTATATTAAAAAAAGAACATAAAGTAACCATAATGTAATCATAGTTCTTAAAATTAAAAAATATTTTTACTTTTTTATATTCATTGTTAATCAAAACAGCAGACTCTCTGTTATTTAAATAGATATTAACTTTAAAGTCATCGCAAAAATTTTATTCTTTTATTAATTTTATGAGCTTGAAGTTTTTAGAAAATTTTTTGTTTTTTTAATCCGAAATTAGGATTTTATATAACATATAAGGAAAGTTAAGAAGAGAAAAATAATTTATAATTTTTTTCTATTATATTAACTTCTATTAACTTCTACCTAATATATTTAATTGTGTATTTCAAAATGTATTTTAAATATATTTTACATGTAGTTTGTTTATTAAGAATACAATTAAATACATAAAAAGATCCAATTACATAAATGGAATTCGATCTACTATTTAATTGAATATCCAGTCTTTGTAAAAAGAATTTTTATTGTGACAACATTATGAATTTGAATCACTTAGTGTAGCATGTTTTCTTGTTCTTTTTCCGTACTTATTCTTTTAATAATTGATTACCTAAAGCTAAAAACAACATAAAAAAGAAAAACAAAAACTGAAATGTTTTTATATCATGAACCAAATTACAATTATAAAATAATCGTAGTTTAATTTTATATCTATATACAGTATGAGTGGATTCATTAGATTAACTCATCGATAACGTATACTTATTTGATTATACTCACTATTTAATATACACGTATGTATATACAGATGTAATGCAGTCGATTATTTTCAAAATTTTTGGTGAACATTTATTCTTGAAAAACTAAATAAGCAGTTAATTTTATTATTTTATTTGAATGAATTTAATTTTCTTTCATTTGATTAATTTGAGCCATCTTAATCTTTCTTGATTCCTTGGTCTATAACAATGAAATGATATTAACATTCGTGAAGGGATTTATTACACGTAATAAGATGAGTATATCTGTATTGTCTTCTAAATACGACAGACCTCTCTAAGCAAACTCGATATGTATGTATTATTTATATAGTCAAGTACAAACCAATATTATATCTTTACTAACATAAACATTATAAAATGTACACTTCTAAGGGGTATATTTTTTTATAAAGTGTAGGATACGAATAAGCAAAATAATAATAAAAAATATTTTTAGAAGCTATTGGCAGTTATGCTATGGAAATTAGAAAAAGCATTGTAAATTATAACTTATAATAATTTCTAAACGATTATGGTATAAATTCTTTTTAAATGTTGTCAAACATAAAAAGTCCATTTTTCTATAGGTGTAAGTTTTGAAATAAGTCATGCAAGTAAAATTAATGAGTTGGACTTCACAATATACGAAGAGGTATAAAGAAAGACTCTCGAATAACCGCTTGATTTACTGCGTATAATAAAGAATTTTACATCATGTTAGAAAATCTTGATGTCTGATAGAAAAAGCTGACGTAAATTTTTGATTAGCTTCCGATGATAGAAGACAGTAAAGTGTGGTAATTCGCCCGGCAAAAACCTTGTTAGTACCAAGATATACGCAACAACAATAAACTATTAGACAATTATTAACACAGGTTCTTAAATCTGAAACTTCATAATTTACAATTAATCCCTCAATTTTATTTTATACAACAGCTCTGAATGAATATTAATAGAATGACTTATCAACCACGAAACTTAGTTTGTAAGTAAGTTAAAATTAAATAATAATGTCGTACATCTTATGAAATATCGATACTATGTATTGACACAGGATGATCGCACCATTTCTCTTGTAAATCGTGTCGTTATTATTGAGACTTGTTTACAATTATTATCTAATTATTTTATAATTACCAATTTATACTCTATTACTTAAAAATTTTAGAAATAAAAAATATACTTAAAATTAGAAATATTGCAGAAACTGAATTAAATAATTGAATGAAACTTACTTCTGATTAATACTCATAATGTTTTAAAAATAATTATTTTATTTAACTATTTTTTTTTGTGTGCATTAAATAAATATATTAAAAAACGATAACATCCATAAAAGCAGTTAAACAAAAAATCTGAATATTGCAAAAGTCATTATCATGTTGATATAAATATTTTTACTTTTATTTAGCTAGCTATTTTTGTTGCATTCTTATATTGGAGTTACTCGATCTCTTGTCGACAGGAGACAGTAACGTAATATACGTGAAAAAATAGAGTTATACGTGGACCGATATGTAATAAAATACAATACATTTACAATATTATAAAATAATTAACGTTATCTTATATTATACACTTATATTAATCGTCATAATATTGATAAAAATATTAATAATATTGTAATTATTATTATAAAATTACGAAATTTTTAAGAGCATTTTCATATCCTTAAATAAACTAAAAATTATCTTTTTAATACCAACATTTTTCAAACAAATTTTAACTTAAATACAAATTAAAACTATCTTTTGGTTTTATGGATCATTATTTAATAAAATATCAGCGAATTATGTAAAACATAGATTTATATAAACATTACAACAAAATAATAAAATAATAATAAAAATAGAATTATAAAGACGAAGTTACTGTACAATCGTGAATATTAATTGACAAATAAAAGGGTTTCCGGTCTCGCCGCATCACAAAAAAACTCTGGTAGTCTGGGGATCTTCCGCGATAATCTCTTGAAGAGGAGAGTTTTTTTACAAAAAATGACGGTATTTTTTGGAGCTAGAGACTCTTATACACCTGACGTGCTGGCTATTATCTCGAGAATAATAGACGCAAGCCGTGCGATAAAGATGTTCTATCGCCGATCTTATGTTACGTCTCTCAACTCGTTCCTGATGCTGGGATGAATTATGCATTTTCTTTTGATTTGTTTTTACAAATGAATTTTTTCTTCTTGCATACTATGATCTTGCATTGATATTCTCTTGTCGACAATTAAAGTTCTGAATTATTCTAACTTTTATTCGGATAATAAAATGTTAGTGTTATTAATAAATACAAGAAAAAGAAATAAATAACTTAAGAAAAACAAATTTTTAATGAAATGCATAGTAAAGGAATTTAATTTTTTAATTTATGCGTATTAGTTTTTTAAAAGTTAAATATACAATGATCGCAAAAGAAAATTTGCATAAAATCTTTTTTTAACATTTATTTTTCAATAATTGTTTAAACAAAAATTGATCGTGCGTATTCATCTAGTTTAAGGGAGCTTTTAGAATATGGAGTAGATAATATCAATGCAAGAATTATTTTGTTGAAAGTAATGTGCGTTAATTTTAAATTATTATTACTTCAAATAACTCTTGGTAATTAGTTTTGATATTCCGTTAAATTCGAAGAGTACATACATTTAATAAAATATTCGCTCTCATTTAGCACAGACTTTTCATTTTATGTACTCGTAAAATTATTGAAATATTTTTTAAAAGTATTTCGCTACACATAAATTAAAATATTCTCAAGTTTATTTCTAATGGCTTAAGTAATTGTTTAATTAAGACGTGAACAAAAAACAAAAATTCAATTACCAAAGTGGTTAGAAAAAATTGAATACCATGCAATTAACTAATGTAATAAATAATACAAAAGAGGTTCGTAAAATATTCCGAATGAGATCTTCAAATATTAAAGGTAAAAGTAACCGGTATATAACAATGAGCTGTAAATACAAATTAATTATACGGAGACTAGATTCCATACAGTACGTCTTCACGTGAAATAATATTTGTTGACTATTACTCTGACTCGTAACCCCAGAAAATTTGTTGCATATAGATATAATGTTGATACACATATTTACGTACCAAATTTAATAGTGTTTTTATTTTTCATCGGGTTACTTCTTAAAAACTATTATTGAAATTTACTTTTTGCATTGTAATATTTATGATATATCATAATCATATTTCGAAAAAACTGAAGAAAAATATTCATTTGGAACACGTCTAACAAAAGTTTATTTATAAAGTAATTTTGACTTTAATAGTAATGTTCACGTGAATTTATCAGGGGATGTCAAAAGGAATTTATAAGATATATTATACAATCTAAAAATAAATTGACTTTTAGCAACCTAAGTTCAATGCAAATAACTTATTGTCAGGAACTTAACAGCCTACTTTTGCATTTCTTTTCTTACCATATACCGAAATAAATTTACAATATATTAAGTACTGAATAGAAATTTCAATATTTTTAATAAAAGAACCGGTACTGTTTTATGACATATAATATTAAGTGCATCTTAAAATTTATGAGGTATGATTAATCGTATTTAACTTGCTTTTACACTTAATTAAATATAACGCGCTTTTCTTATTGTAAAACCATATCGAATTCAATTTCCGCGCTTTTCCATTCGAGAGATCTGTAAATCTACACTCTTACGGACTGGAAAATTGCAACACGTCAGCACCGCTCTATTGAAACGTGAGAAACGTCGCTAACCACGCACAATACTTACAAATTAGATAATTGCTATTAGTCGCCAGGTTGTGCCCTTTTATCAGGTACGCTTCGGAAAGCGAGTCGCTGAAGGTCGATTTTTAGAATCTCGCGCGAACGACATCAATACGCACGAAAGGTACCGCGGCAATGATGTGTGTCTTTCTATATACTTTATACATATTTTATATGCAGGATGGAATCTTTATGTGACGTAGTGCAAAATAGCGAGTTCCGGACATCGTTACAGCTCGTTTAATCCACGACAGAAAGAGAATGAAAGAGAGACGAGGTACGGAGGCGTTGCCATACGCGCCTTACATGACAATTGCCATAATGAAATCTTAGATCAAAAACTCTCTCTCTCTCTCTCTCTCCCTCACTCAGGACTCGCATATTTCAGTTGTAATCCAAGTGACGATCGGGATGAAGTATATGCTGAAGTCGATAATAAAGAGATACGAGGATCGTAGGAGCTCGCACTTGGGCAATTAGAAGACTCCACGATAAAAAAATGTTTATAGAAAAAGAGAAAAGGTTCGTCGCTTTTATTGTCGCATTTATCTTGGCTTGTTATGTCAAATACATTATGGAAATGATCGTTCTTCTTTTTTCCGCTAATCGCCTGTTTCGCGATATCAGATCGCGCTTTTGTTGCAAAATATATTCTTGCTCGTTTCTCTAGCGCAAGCAACGTTAATAATTTATAAAATCCAATTAAGTTTTCTTAATGCTGACAATAAAAGTTATACTTTTTCCGTTAGGAAAGTAAAAAATTTACCTGTGGATTGGAACTATAATTACTTTATGGTCACGGTTTATGATTGGAACAATTAATTTACAATTAGATTACAACCTTGCACTCCTCATAATTGCGTTTAGTTATTTTAAATAAAAGTTAATTACATTTATTAATTATGAAGCATATTTAATGTTATTACAATTTCAATGTAATTTATGTATGTACCATTTAATAAATATTATTTTTATGAAGACCGTCTGAGACAGAATTTCTTTATCCATAAATTCTAAATATTATATAGAGCAGTTTATTGGCATACCTCATTAATTTACACCTAAAAAAATTATTTTAAATTTATCAATTTTCGAAATTATTATAATGTAAAAACCTGTTTCAATCGTGGATGATATCAACTAATGCAGGATATTTCAATAATATGAAAGAATCTATCAGCTTCTTTAAGCTAATAATTATATTAAATGGAGAATTAAAGTATTTTTAGGAGGATACACTATTATTAATTTACAGAATTTTATTTTTAAGGACTAATAAGCATACAGAATTCATTCATAAAAAAGAAGGGTAATTTGATTAACACTCGTGACAATTAAATATTTTTATAAACTGCTTAAGCTGAAGAAATGCAACGTAATTACTAATTTATGATTATTCATTCGAATGGAAGGAGCAATACGCAAGCGTTTCCGAATAGTTAGCCCGAGCGCTAGTTCAAAGAGTCCGATAAATTCTTTGCTACTATTAAAGCGCATATCGTATAATGAAGTTATTTAAATTAATGGTATTTTTGCAGTCCTACAATATCTTTATAACGTGTAGCGAGCTCTTAAGCGTAAAAATATATAACTCGGGATATTCTTCAAAATTGCGTGATTAGCTGGAATAGCATTTTTCGCAATTAGATTACGGGATTTAGGATCGATTTCATTTTTAATTCGTGCGATCGAAGTTTAAGAAATAATTGCAAATACTGCGCCGCGAATGTAACTTTCACATCGAAAGAAGATATTTTGGATACACGCTGGAAAATAACTATATACGATAATCAAATTAATAAAAGTATCGGAATATAGTATGTAGTCCAACTGCATTAAGATGAAAGCATCTATAATTGAAATCAAGTATTATACGAATATTATACAACGCGAAAAGCGCTTGGTAATTTTACTTATAAAATGTAAATGTAGTTTAAAAATGAAAAATCGAAGTACAATTTAACGCAGAAGCAAAAAATGATAAAGCAACGAGTGAAAGTTGCCAAGGGAAGCATTAAAAATCATTGTATCCGAACGAAATTATTTAAGGATCGCTACTTGCAATTGCCTCTGGTAGCAGCAACATCAGCGGCAGCAACTACATAAGATCGGAGCGTAAGAGGGTAAAAAGGAAGAAAGAGAGGATGAGAGAGAAATAGAAAAATTAAAAAGGAGGTAACAAAAGCCGCTTGACAGTTTCGTCACGGACAAGCGTTAACCGCACCTTAAGGCGGTTATACGGTTGGACAAGTATGTGGGTTCGAGACAGGGTCCGAGGAGTCGGTATGTGTTATACGCGTTATAATTCACCGGTAAGAGCCGTAACTCACGGGACGAACTCTCTCCTCTCCTTTCCTCTCATTCTCTCGCTATTTCTCCCGAGCTTCTTCGGTAGACAGTCGTCCATATGGGCGGAGCTGGCAATCGCTTTTTTCCTTCTATTTATTGCGCCCGGCGCACACTCTCCTCTTTACATTATCCTTCTCCCTTGCTCTCCCGCAACGCGTTCGTGCAGCCGTGATTTTGACTTCTTGATCCGCAAGATTATAATCATAAGGGAATCATATCGATGTTATATAAGGCGCAAGACACAAGCCAGAAAGCAGAAAGCAGAAGGCTCGCGAAGATAGAGAAGGTATGTCACAGCGTTGAGTTTGCGCTGCTTTTGTTTTGTTGTCTACGATCTTCCCTTTACAAAGACGCGTTTCTTATCTCGCCGAGATCCTCCCGCGATAAAGCGTATATAACTGTATATACGATGTCTTGGACGTCGTTAATCCTCAGTTTTTCGAAGTCGAAGAAGGCGTTTCGTCGTGACAATGGTATTGTCGGGGTGAAAATTATTTTTTCATACAAGACACTTTATGTAATTGAAAGACAATGAAGACTTTTAAATCGCGTTTTGCAGTGTCAAACACGCCTATTAAAGCCGCGCATCAAATCTTAAACAAGCTATTGATTTTGTAACTTCTGCAGGATTTGCGACGCTGATTAAATTATCAGAGCAAATGAACGAAGAACAAGATCTTGCCGCGTCGGCGATGCACAAGTATCTCGATGTGAAATATCCGCACGAGAAAGACGGAGCCGATCGGGGGAAAACGTCAGGCGATATTGCAACCACGGACTTGGGGATTTTTAAAATTCGCGACACGCCGAGACACCGAAAATCCACGAAACAGCAATTTTAACGACCACCGAAGGAAAAAGATATCCTTCGCTCGGTATACCAAATACGTGTAGCAGCGCTAACAATCCTGCGAAGTCTCTCTCTCTCAAGTAGTCGCGAAGGGAAGGGAAGGGATTCCAGCTCTCTTTCAAACATACGCCGCTGATCGTCGCGGATAAATTCACGCGGCATTATCGTGGCATACAATAGTTATCCTTCCATAGCGCGAACTTGCGCGAGATCGCGATCTCCTTCGGCCCACGCTCACGGCCGCTTTGAAATCGCAAATCGTAATTTTCCATCCAGGGCCGCGTTCGATATCGCTCCCCGACTCTTTTGCCTGCGCGGGCGGAATGATAACGAGGCGCCACGATCGGGGCGTATCGCCGAACGCAGTGCGCCACAGTGGCAGGCTTGAGGAACCATTGTCCAATTAACGTCAAGCCCGTTCGAGCGGCTCGCTAAATCACTTTTAAAAGAGAGGCGCGAGCGAACGAGCCGCGGCGTCTCATATACAGTGTGTTGAGGAAAACGAGGAAAATCGAGCAACAGGAGGTGTCGAGACGAAAGAGGACAGACCGGTTGAGGGACTTGAGTACGTAACGAGAGCTCTCTCTCTCTCTCTCTCTCTCTCTCTCGCCCGACTTTATCGATTTGAATCTATAGTCCACCAGAGACTCTGTGCATGCACATACGTATGTGTGCGTCTACACGTTTCTGTGTTTGCTAGAGAGAGAGAGAGAAGTCTTCCATATACCTGTACCGAGATAAAGAGAAACCCCTTTAGCTTTATAGTCACTTTTGAAAAGCAAACTAAATGCCGTCGATGTGAGCCAAACCACGCACTCCCTGTCCCTCCCTCTCAACCAACCCTTTCTTTCCTTGTCACTTCTTAATACTTTTTAAAATATATTTCCGTATAGATTACTCGTTTTTTTTATTATCTACTTTTAATATTCACTGCATGAGCTCATATTTTTAATGCGATACGTTAAATTGAAATAAAAACTCATTTAATGTTCAATTCTATAATATTGAACGGAATAAAATGTAGAGAAGTTATTTCAATATATGCAATGTTAAATTATTTTTTTTTATTAATTATTTTTGCCGGCACTATTATTAAATTTGATTAGGATAGCTTATCAAATTAAATGTAATGTAAGCTCCACTTACTGTAAATCTGTATAAAATAACCGATCGATTAATTGAACTTTGATATAATTTAATTCCAGTCATAGTTATTATATACATATATGAAAGATTTATATATTAAATATTTTTTGCATCTTTTAAAAATATTTTACGCTTCGAATTAGCATGTTTATTTATAAAATCTGCGCACGCATGAGCGTCTTCATTCATTTGAATTTCATATCACCTTCCATCCACTTCTGCTTCATCAGTTACTCTTTTCGAATTCTCTTTTATACACTTTATATCATTTTATCTATCTGCTTATATTTATATCTCTCTTTTTCTCTTTCTACATATACATATTTCTTTCTTCTTGGACTCCTTGTTTCTTTGTAACCACGATACCGTCGTCTTTTATCCGAACTGCATCGAGGATTGTTGATAAGATTTAAGCGATAAAAGTATCATCGATCATACCGATTAAATACTATTCCAGGATAATGTAATGGCGACAGAGTGTAATATTCCATAGTATTTTTGTCTTTTATGGTAAACGATTGTTTTTCTTACAGCGATGCCTATTTTCCAGAATTAGGCTCTTCTAATTTGTTCCCCTATCCATTAAGATGAACTGAATATTTTTAAGAAAGTAAATGTTTTCATTTTATTTAAATCAGTCAACTAATTTCTCTTTCTAAAATGTCAAAAAAGATTATACAAGCTGACTTGTGAATACTTTGAATATGTATATACATATTTATTTTAGGGTGAAAGTAGCACAGCCATATGTTTTATACGGCATGTACGAAATTATGATTAATAATTTAATCAATGTCTAATAAGATAATTCCTTATCTAATGCTATTAAATGAATAAAATCCAGTAATTTCCGATTGTGATTAATTTCGTTTACCCAATTATATTTTATAAGCTGTTTTCTGCTCAATAAATAATCTCGAAATTGAATCAAAAAGTTCGAAATCGCTTAATTAATCTTTATTATATTAAATATTGAATTAGGGCACTATTAAAAAATAGCTAATAAATTTTAACGAATAAGAACTAATGAAAGGTTGAATTTTATGTGAAGTACGGGTGAAAAAACATTGTTTTCTCATATCTAATAAGAGAAGCAAAGTGTCTATTAAAACTTTTCATCGTCGAATCTTTGAAAACAAATTACTGAAATTATAAGCTAAGCATTTGATTCAAGATTCAAATAAAATTAATAAACGAAAATTTAGTTCGTACTAGAAATCCGTATATCGTATAAAATAAGCGGCCGTTTCCAGGCTTATCAATATAGGAAGGAATGGTTTGAAAGTAGATAATGTCTAACGTTAAAGAAACGTTGAATATTTTATGTCAGACGCACAGTTGAAAATCACGTCTATTTAGAGTTTTTTCCATCAATATTCTATAAAAAATTCCCATACTACATTAAAAGCTCTAACGATCCAAACAGATAGTTGGACCGAATTTTTAAGGGTTACAGGAGATTAGACAAGTTTTGTCAAATTAAGATTGATACGTGCAGCAGCTTATACTCTTCGTAACAAGCACTGATGCCAGACTACTACCTCAAAAATTATAGCCTCGAGTCATATTGCTATGCGCGTTTAAACACGTGTTACTGTCTGCAAAAAGGCGATGCCGAGAATAGTAGGTACAGTTCAAAAACGTTATCAACCTTGATAATCTTAATGATCGACAAGCGATACATCGTTGACGCTGCCGTGCTCTTGGTGTATCCGGCAAAACTTTTTTATCTGGCAAACGTATGCGCGACGGCCCATTTGTCTGCGGCTTGATTGCCGTTATTATTGCAATTGCGACAAGTCCTTTGATTTTCTGCTTTTATTTCTTTAATCAACAGGATAGAGTTACAACTTACTCGGATTCTTCTATTCGTTTTACTTTTGACCGAGGCGCAAGTATGCCGAGATACTGATAAGCTTCGGCTCTCCGAGTATCTCGCGTAGGAGTTTATTTTTATTTCACAATATGCAGCTGCCAATCTCGGTGTAATGGCGATTTTGATATAAAAAATGGCCACCAATACCAGGAGCAGAGGAGTGAAAATTTTCAAAACGATTTCTCTGCCTCGGCAATTTTCGGAGAAACACGCGAATAAAATTCCAACTATTTTTATGGCCTTTAGAAACGCGAGTGAGCATTAAACTTCATTGTGAATGCGCGCTGCTCGAGTGCGCTATTTATTGTCTTACACGACAATGTATAGAGATTTTTTAATTCGGAGCCGCCGACACGCTGCCCCATTAAAATAACAAACAATTTAACATTCCTCAGGTTTGGGCTCGCACAGCAATGCTGGACGCTAGGCTTTAATAAGGTATCTCAAAAAATGCTCCCATTTAGTTTATAAATCTAAGGCGTTGCATAATTTGCACCACATCCGCAAAGTGCGAACGCATTCCCAAGGCAAGCGCGCGCAACACTTTATTCAAGGATGTGGCACAGATCGATCCGAGCACGCGCCGCGCCGCGATTCATAAAAACGAAAATGCAGCAACGCGCGATTCACTTCTTCTGGCGACCTACTCGCGCTTTATAGATCTCGGCTTCCATAAAGAGTCGCGGACGGCACGTGTAAAAGACAATCGGCGAGTATAAACAGCGCGCGGGATCACGTGCGCGAGAGCGTCTTCGGAGATCGTTTATTTGCCATTATAACGACGAGTAATAACAAAGCGAGAGGAGAGCCCCCGTATAATATCGATTTTCCAGCATCGGAGCGGCGCACGCGTGACTCGCACGCCCGGATAGCCGTTTCCTTGCCCCGTCGATATTGCCGTTAATTAGCGCTAATTGATGGTAATGTACGTGCGCGGATATTATGTAAAAAAAGTGAGCAATTCAGCGGCGAAAAATACGCGGACGTTAACGCGCCAGCAAGGCAATTATATTATGCGCGTGAGCGAACACGCGATTATTCCATAAGACGGAACGCGGGCATCGTGCTGCGCGAATTAAAAGATAAGCTGCCGCCGACTTTTTACGCGGTAGTCGGCGAGTATTGATTATGATTATAATGAGATAACGAGTGATTTTGTATACCCAGAATTTTCCCCCTCGAATATACGATTGTCTGGCGAAAATCGTACGTACGGAGCGAGCGCTTTCTGCCGATAATTGGGAATCTCGGGATATTATTTCTGTAATTACATATAGGAAATGGAGAATGCACGGATCGAATGGCTCCAACTGGCTATTTTAATATTCCCGATTCGCTCATTGTTTAGTTACAGTTAATTACAATATTTATCGGTAATGTCCGCTATAAAGTGGCATTTTTGCTCGGGCAGGCCGCGAAAGAAGAGAGCGGGGAGACAACAGAGGCGGCCGTTCGCTTATCAAGACTCGACTTTTCCATCGTTTCTATTTGGCGTACAGTTTTACGGATAATTTTTATGCGGGAGAAAACTAAGACGCTTCAGAGAATACGAGGACCGGCGCTAAAATGAAGTTCTCCAGAGATTAATTTGATGAATTTTCAGAATACGCGCACTTGGCAGATTTTGTTCTCAGGCACGGAATCGCTCGAAATTTTAGGAAATTGTGGGCAATCTAATTATTATTCCCATAGAGCGAAAGAAAGACTCGAAATTAGTCCCGCGTAACGGGACGCGCCGAGGAGCATTGACCAAAATAACTCTTTTTTCTGAAAAAAAACTGCAATAAAACGAATATAATAATTGCTCGACTAATTCGAATACCGACTAATTTGTCAGAATATTTCTGCAGCGTGAGCTTCAACTGCATCTAATTTCGCATAGTCATAAAAAGCAGCCGACGACTAAAGAGAGCGGCGACGGGAGGAGTAACTTACAACTGGGCGCACGGGAATTAACGCGCGCATTGCAATAACTGCATTCCGACGTATGTATGCCGGGTGATACGCGGCATTCTCCTTCCTCCTTCCTCCTTCCTCGCTCTCCCTTATTCTATCCTTCGCTATCTCCCGATGTATATCCTCCATTTTTTCCGTCTCCCGCCGGTCCGAGCGACCGTCCCCCTGGACTACCTATGACTCACCTAACTCGCGCGATACGTCTGGTGCGAGTTCGCTCATGGCGAGACAGGTATGAAAACGATGTTTTATTAACTGTGTATATATATAGCATGCACGCGCACGAAGTGGCGGCACGTTTTCTTTATCCTGCGTATCGATCTTGCGGACTTGAAAAGAAAATCGCGATACACACACGTAGACGGCGAGAATCTTTCCTGTGCTCGGCGATTAATTCCGGAAGCGGCATTTTTGACGTCTCGAAAACGTCTACGCCACTGCGCGAGATAACGAAACTATTCGCGCGCTACGCTTTTCAAAGTCGTTTTCGCGCTTCTTCTCTTTTCCCGTCTGCTCTAGCCTCTATACTCGGCTCGATGCAACTTTCTCGATGTAATTGCTGCCTCGAGCTTGAATACTTTTTAGCAATGAAACCGAACTCTCGGCAGATACACTTTATTCCGCCGCCTCTTCCTCCGCGAGAAAATATAACTTATAAATATTTCCTTTTTGCGGATCGCGCTTTTTATTGCTGACGCGCTGTTTTCCTCATCCTTCATCTTTAATTAAAAGCTCATATCGTCAATCTATTAAACGCGCGCCGGAAAACAAATGGTCCCCTCCCACTGGCGCTAGTGCAGCAGAGTTTTATTGTGGTTTTAAGACTCAGAAACGCTATTTACCCGGTAAATAAAATACTGAGAATCCTTTCGGTATTTCGTAATCGTCAATCGATGCTTTCCCGCAATGCGCGCCCGTACGTCGGTATCGCATCTTCGTCGAATTCCGTCGAATTCCGTCGAATTCCGCCGATTCCTATCAGCCGGTTGTAGCGTGCCGATTATTAGCTCACCTCCTCGTCTTACAAAAGAACTTTATTTCTCACGCTGACGATTGACATGTATCCGAGGAAAAATTGACCAATTAAGCAGCGTTTTCCGCAAGAACTA
Source organism: Platyscapa corneri (assembly GCA_018907185.1). Lineage (NCBI taxonomy): Eukaryota > Metazoa > Arthropoda > Insecta > Hymenoptera > Agaonidae > Platyscapa > Platyscapa corneri. The sequence goes on along the minus strand of JACCHW010000011.1, from coordinate 4,064,970 downwards.
GGAAACCCTCTCGCGCCTCCGCAGACTCGTCAATGTTTGGCCGCAACTATGCCGTTCAACGGTTCTTTTTAACTCCTCCTTACATTGAGGCAAGATGAATCATTATTATCGGACAACTTTTTGCTCGATCTACGCTCGCGCGCGCGCGCACACACACACAAGCTTCCATCGCTTCGGCCGTCAATGATGCAGGCAGAAATAGCTCGAACTTCCCTCTTTCGGTTATAGTACACTCGAATTATCGCGAGTAATACTTGTTACAGTTTTTGCGAAACGTCTGTGAGTGCGCGCATAAAATCACATCTCGCAAAGGTGAGGTCGTATTTGACTTATAAATATACATTATTACGGATCTCGAATTCTTTTGAAACAGTCGGCATTATCGATATGTTATAGATAAATAAGGATAAAATAAATCCGCGATGGAGCTTTGTAACGTTTAGCCGAACCATCGCTCTAATCAATTGCTAGGCGCGAAATATTATCCTTTGGTCGAATTCGAATTGTTCATCGAATACTATCATTATTATTATTTTTAAGACGTTTCAGCTGGTAATAAGGCTCCTTGAAAAACTGAGTACTGCGTAATCATCCCGTTTTATGTTACCAATTCAAATGCTCACAAACTCTTTCATCGGCTGTAATTACATTATTTTATATAGTCTTTCAAATACTCTTAATTAAATTTTTATGATTAAATTTTACCTTGTGTTATCCCTGAAACGTATTTTACTCGTTAAATTTAATATTTCTATTGGTAGTATGAAAATTTACACCCATATTTTATTTTATAATTAAGAAAAGCCTCGTAACGAACTCGAGCCAAGAGATTTGCTTTTTTCAAACTTGCCGAGAGAGAGAGAGAGAGAGAAGGTCTTGACAAATTTCAAGATTAAGGGATGGCACTTTTTAATTTGTCCTCCATTTTATTTTACATCGCTCCTTGATAGGCTGGGGCACGACCACGTGTATAAACTCCGCTCGATGCCCTGCGTGCAATATCGCTATTAATTATAAATAAATAATAAGTGAATCAATGAGTCCATAAAAGAGGGATAGTAAATTTTTAAAGAAAAAAAATCCGCTGCTCCATTAGGAAGATTGTGAAAAAATTCCCATTTACCTAGGAGGCAGTAAATCTTCTCTCGAGTTCAAGAAATTACAGCGACCAAAGCGTCATCCATCGCTGTCCAGCGGTCCATCGTGCAGCGGCCATTCAATTATTCCCAGGGCAAAAGTGCCTTTGTTCGGCATACGTGTAGCAGCATGACGTCGATTCGCACTTTTTCCAGGATGGACGGAAGCTTACGATACCGCGGTTAATCAAACCACGGATACACCTAATAATCTAGACTGTGCACGGGGGAGTGCACATACGGAGCGCTCGCGTAATTAATCGCGTGGGCGCCGTGACTAACGAGCGGTAGCCCTAGACGATGTGTGTATGAAGAAGCATCGGATACCTTGATTCCGCGCTTCTTATCCTTTTATCTGTTGCACTCTAAGGGGGCGTGTACTTGGCGTGCTTGCTTCTTGATTCTAGTGCACTTAAAAGAATAAAAATACCGAAGGAGCTAACTTTTGAAGATCCTGCCGAGAGCTGAGCGAGGGCCAGTTAGGCTCACAATGGCGAGGAGCTAAAATTTCACTATACTTGATGGCGATAACGTTACACGAACCTCCGCTTTTGAGACTCGCATTTGCACTTTTTATCCCCTTTTGCTCTTCTGTTTAAATCCGTTTAAATTGTATTTTGGTCTCTCTCTCTCTCTCTCTCTAATTATCACGGATGATGACTGTCAACTTTTTTATTACGAACGTTGGAATCAAGATATTAGCTAGATCATCGGTTCGAATTTAATTTTCCACGTATTCTATCAGTTAATGAAATTGTAGAATTTTGTTTTCCTCTTTACGTAACTCGAAATGATTACATCGTTTGAAGATGTGATTCGATGTGTTTATTTTCGTCTGCGTTTATTGCATTCCATTTTTGAAAAATTTACAAGTAAATAGAGCACCAATCTTTGTGCAACTTTCTCAAGATATTAAATATTTTCTCAAACTGGATATCCTCCTTGTAATCACTCTACTTAATCAGCGGGAAATGCTGTATTGTTGATGGAGCTTTATAAAGACGCTTGGATTTAATGGCCTCTTACAACTACAGCTATCAATCTAAAATAAATGCATTAATTCCATTTGAAGAAAGAAATATTGAACGATTATTCAGATACTAACACACTCATTATTGCACTGAACTATTGCACATTAATTATATACATATATTTATTTATTTTAATTGCAAAGTTATAAGATTAGTATATTAACGCAGACAAAATCTTTTAAAATACTACTTTACTTTCTTGGGTGGATACTCGACTCTTTCAGTTACTACACTCAATTTAATTATTAATACAGAAGATCTATACTTAATTCTTTATAAATTATATTTCATCAATAATAACAGCTTGTACTTTTATTAGATGTAAACATTTATTCTAAATACTTTATTATAAACAACAATATTTTGTTGTACACGTAAAAAATGTTGAGCAAATACACGAAATAAAAAGTATGCAACTACCTTTTTTGTTTTTAGAGGCAACTCCTTTAGATAACTACGTCTTACATACACTACGTCTTAATCACGTAAACACAACGTATATAATAAGAAAACTAATTCATATTTGATCTTTAAAGGTTTCATAATTTGTTTGCCAAGTTAATCAACACGTATTCATTTCATGATGAAACAGCGAGGAAAACAACTACTGCTCCGCTGTAGGTACTGAAAGACTTAAATCTTCGAGTAAAATAGTACCCTATGATTTTAAATTAAATTATATTATATTCAAGCTCTATTTACAGCGTTTCACAATAAAATGCATACATGTTGATCAGTTTGACAATTAATGGGTGGGTCATTCCGAGGCCTTAGTTAAACTAGATTTCGCAGTATGCAATTAACTTACATACAGCATCTCGAGAGATAAGTTAAAATGTAATTTAATATCTGTGAAAATTGCCTATGAAAACTAATTTTATTTCGCATTTCTTATTTCGCACTTCTTATTTCGCACTTTTTACATTGCATTTTGAATACAATTTGTGCAAAACACTTTTCATAGACGTCTTTAAATGATTTTAAAATTACTTTATCTATGATTTATAATTCAAATCGGTGTATGCTTGAAAAATTATCCTCTATTATTAAGAACGAGAAATTTATGTTACGAACAAAAAATTATATTTTTTTATCTAAGCTTATTCCGCAAATTCTAGAAACAGTAATAACAAGAGTGATTTTCTAAGAAGATTAATATTATTATTGTCGGTATCGTTATTATGTTTATTCTTATTAAGGAATAAACTTCAGCCTGTAGTACATAACCAGAAGTGCACTTATTTATGTGTCTCTTTAATAGATCGAGTGAGCACAGCCTATTATTTCGTTGGACTACGATTAAAGGAAATCGTAATCCCCGATGTATTTCCTCTTGCCTCGAATCGGCGTATGCGCATGTTGGCTTCTCGAATATACCATTTTCTCGAATAGTAGTTGCAGCAAAAACGAAGATGCTGCGCAAAGTAAATCGCTTTCTGGCATCGTAAATAGTCTTCCCTATCTTTGGCAACTTTACGCTTGCTTATAGTGTAAAATCGTCGTCTTCAATCGCTATCCTCCCGTGAGCGTAGCACCCATGTCTCGAGCCCTTACAACGTATCCTCCCTTCTAGAAATCCTGAACAGTGAGAGAAACATATATATATATACACAGAGAGAGAGAGATAAAGAGAAAGTGAAGAGAGCGAATAACTGTCGTTGACAAAACACGCATGCGACCACGTATAAGCAGCGCTGGATAAGAGTTCGCTGGCACGTTGGAGACCCATTGTGTCGCTGCCCACGTGCGTCGCTAATATTGACTGGAAATACGCGAGGATAAAACACGAGGGAAAGAGAAAGACGAGGGAATGGAAGGAGGAAAGCAGACGGCGAAGATTTGCGAGAAAAAATGTGTAAGAGAACAGAGTGACTTGCGATGTGTAATATCGCGCAGAAAGCGGCGCGAGTTATCTGCAGCGCCGGGCCAAATGCATTGTTTACATCCCAGACATCTCCTTTATCTTCCCTCTTTTTATTGGTTTTTTCTTCAACGTGTTCGTGTTCCTTGCGCGACGTACCGTACATCTGTAGCAAAAGGATTCTTATCGCCTGCTCGAGAAGGTCTAGTCCTTCAATATCCACGACAACCTTTATTTTTGCCCAGCCCTATTGCCTTGATTGCTTGGTAATTCAATCAGTTTTTCAATCGATCCTCGCAAAAGGAAGGTAGTCCGTGATTTCACATTCCTTTTTTCCAACTTGAATTATGGATACTAATGAAATCAACGCAATATCGCAGCACATGAAATACGCATTTTCAATATGAATTTAGAATAAAGTATCTTCTCAATTTTCAAAATAAATCGAGAATTGATTGAAAAATAATATAAGAATTGCCTTTACAATCAACGGAGTACAATAAGATTTCGATCATTTGAAAGCGAATAATTACTTATCCTCCATTAGGTGGAATGTTTTTATTAAAAAGTATTTGAAAAAACATATTCTTCTTTAAATGCTAAATAATCAATGATTAAAAATATATTTAAAAAGTAAAAAATGAAGAAAAGTAAAATATTTACATAACCATTAGTTTGTATTTCTATATGAATTTATTGTAAAAAGCACAATAGTATTATTTATTACTATTTTATGATTTTGTATGTTTCGCTTTGTATGTATAGTCCATAAAAATGAAGCTGGAAAAGGTACAAAATAAAAGAAATAAAAACCACAAGTTCAGTACTCAATATGGAACGTGCCAAGCTGTGGAGTGACCGCAAATTTCAAAGCAATAGTAGATAATGAACAAAACTCATAGCTTCAATAACTTGTCGACCGCGAAAGAGAAACGTTTCCGATCATCTCTTTGAGAAAATTTAGTAATTTTAAAATAATATCGATAATGTAGATGGTGAAGGTACAAATGTCATAATTTCGAATATTCTATTCTATTCTATAAACACTTTAGAGCTTTAGTAAAATATTTTATAAATTTATAAATTTGTTAAATTACAATTCAAGTCAATTCAGCAGATTGATATTTTTATTGATTTCGAAAAATAGAGAATTAAGGGTTTTATTATCGAATGTCTTTTGTAATGCATAAAAAGAAATTGATCCATGGTATTTAAAAAATCTATAATAAAGAGTATAGATAGTAACAATTTCAAAAAAGTAACTTATAATAATTTATATTTATGAGTTATTAAATAAATTAACTGATATGTTATACTATTTAATGATTAAAAATTTGGTAAAACTTTTTCTAAAATTTATTAAACAGGATTATCAATTAATTATACATATATATAACCTTAAATATATATATATTAAATATTTATTTGCAATAACTTCAATTTGAAAACTCTACATTCTAAATAAAAATTAATAAATCTTATAGTTTAAATTGTTGCTTAATTGAAACTAACTTAATTAAATATTTAAAAACAATTTTAAATCATAATTTTAATTCTTATATTTTAACATTTCACACACTCTATAAGTAAAATTATTTACAACACTTAAATTTATAAAAACTGATTCCTGAAGCGTGAAAAGCTTTATTATACAAACTATTAAATAACAATCCGAATGACAGACAAAAATTACGGAATCTTGTAATTAATACAGAAGAAATATTCCAATGATGACGTGAGAACTCAATTCGACCACAGAAAGAAACCACAACCAAATATCCTCTCTTTTGTAGAAGATCCGATGGAAAGAGAATTAGGTTCAAGTATCAATTAAATGAAACCCATCAACCAGTGCAAAGATCATAAAAATATCCTGCGAGTCTATTATGTTAAAACCGCAAGAAAACCATATTGACATAAAAATATAGAGTTGTTTGAATAACGCAAAAAATAATAGGATAATAAACCAGTGTTAAACATTTATTAATGTTAATTATAATTTTAAAGTATAATTGTAAACATTATTAAATTTAACATTAATTTTATAAGTATATGAATCTAAATTTTCTTCGTGCAATATTGTCAGGATTGAGTTAAGAGATTGAATTGAAATACTTATTAATTTCAAATCTTATTGGAGATATATTTTTTACGTTTTTTAATGTTGTGTTATTAAGAAGTTTTGAAGCTTCTTCAGTACTTCGCAATATTTCTAATAATTTACATTTGAATTGTATTGTATAATACATAAAGTTTTTTTTACGTTCTTTTGATTATCGAATAAAACAATTAAACATCGGAGATAATGTAATTCTTCTATCACAATAATTTGGTTTAATTAATAATGAATATTTATATAAATCCAAATTTTTAATTGATAATGTAGATCTACTTTGACGCTTATGGATATATAAGTCTAGTGTGATTATATTAGTAAAATTAGCGAAATGAATTTTTTTAGGCATTCATTAATATAAAACTGCATTTATAATTTCATGTGCTGGAATAAAGGAAAATGTAGTAATGATTTTACACAAAAAACAATGATTAATGCATCAAAGTTTAAAATTAAAAATGACTTTATGAATTAAAGATTCTCAATTATATGAATAAATTTTTAATGAAATACTTTCCCCCCAAAACTTAGTGTTATTAATCACTTAAGTATTAAATTCAATGATTTTAATGCTCGTTATAAAAGCATAGCTTTTAAGATTTGAGCTAAGACCTGAGTTTTGGAGGATGAAATAATTGCCCGAGGTATCTTAATTACATAAGACTTTCACGTGGATTGCGTAAAAATTTTTTCAGTTAAACAAGAATAACAAAGGTCGATCTCCCATATTATAAAAGCTAAAAGCTATGTATCAGGTAATCCCGCCAAGACTGGTTAATATAACGAAAATGGAATTAAATCCTCGAGAGAATGCCTTGTGTGCGTGTGAGAAAAGCGCTGGAACAGCGAGTGAACAGGAATCGGTGCGTACACATCATCAACATCGCGATATAGAAAACAAGCGTAAACACCCTTGGGGCGAGCTCGAACAAAGGAAGCTGAAAAAACTAGGTTACGGAAAGTCTCAAGAAGAGCGAAAGCGCGAGAGAGAGAGAGAGAGAGTGGAAGGCTCGAGAATCGTATAAGAGAATTTCGCAGGGTTATGCAACGACACGCCACCCGCGAGCAGTTAAGCCCGTTGTAGCGCGCTCACACATCCCGATCCCATCGAGAAAGCAGATCGATCCCCGCGACCTCTTTCCACCTCGGCTCTCCCTCTTACTTTCGGGCACATGGATATCGGCTGCTCCCGCGCGTGCGGACACAACTCGCGTCGCTCTCGCTCTCGTACTCTTGCTCGGCTCTAAGATGGCGGCTGGGAGGGAGGGAGGGAACGAGACGAACCGTGGGAATTTTCGGGGATGCACCGCGGCGCAGCGTTGCATACCAGCGTAAATCTTCATGCAGCTGCAGTCGCGGCGCGCCGCGGCGCGGCTTTCTATACGTGTACGTGAGCGCGATTTCAATACACGCGGGACCGACGATGTTCTCCAACTTCGAGCAGAAGATGCGTTGCCTACTTGCATCACCGTCATCCTCCTGAATTAACTCTCGGCGGCCGATAATTTTGCAGTTGTGGAAACGCCTGGAATCCGCGTGCTCCGGGGATGCTTGGGAATGCTAGCGAACGCTTAAGTAGGTTGCACTGCAGGACGTGCGGCAAAAATTTGGAATGCGTTCTGGATGCATTTCTCATTTCTCGCCAAGAGATATTCAGGAAATATTTTATAACTGAGTTATTTTTTTCGTGCGCGCAAAAAACCGGAGATAATGTTTGTTTCGGCAAATTTTAAATTTTCTATTAGCATCCGCGAGTGCGCGTATGAACTTGGCTTGCGTTGCGAAAACGGTATTTCAAATCGTGAAAATCTGAATTCCAGAAAAAGCGGCATTCGCAAAAACGTTTAGAACTTCAGAATATTACTTTTTGCGTTAATGCAAGTATGAGTAAGTACATGCAAATTATAGACGAAACGTGTGTTATTATTTGAATACGAGCTCTAAAAGTTACAAGAGGTGTGTTTTATACACCAAAAATGAATTTGTACTCGAACTTTCGTAAGGACGATATTGAAAAAATCAACGTTTTCGCCTTCTAAAGAAGTGTATTAAAACGTCTATTGCGAGTTCCTAGCCTTTGTTTAAATATTAAAAATCAGGCGATACCTGTAACCGTCACGTATACATTCTCTTTTGATCAGAGTCCAACTATAAATTTGATTCGAAAAATTCTAAACTGCGCTAATTATTTTTTATTCCGTGTATTGGAAAGTTCAAAAGGGGGGGGGGAGTAAAAGTACCGCGTTTGTGGGAATCACGCGAGATATTTCAAAAGATCGAGAAGCGCGCGAGGGAGTTTCTTATCAATCGCACGATAACCGATTCATTACAAATACAAGTATTTGCGTGTCGCTTGCAGGCTTTTGTCTTGTGCACGTCGAGGCAATTACACACGTGCGCAGTGAAATCTGGGATTTCATAATTAAGGATACCTTTTGTACGCGGCTTGTTTTCTACGGCTTACCCACCATGTAAATTATGTGGATTTTTGCTTTACGAGCCTGTGACGTAATAGTGCTTCATATAAAGAAGAGTTGCGGAGCCTTTTTTGGCCTCGAGATACGATTGATTCACTTTGAAGAACCGTATATTAGCGCATACGCGCAAAATTGACTGCTTAGCATTATTTTATGAATGAAAAAGCATAAGCAATTAATGTTAATCTACTACTATGTTAGGAGATATTAATAAATGAACGCATCGTCGAATTTAAATAAATATATATATATATATATATTTATCTTTCAAGACGTAACAAATTTATTCATGCGATGTTGTATTTAATAAATTTATTGTAAAACATTGGTACATGGAAACGCTGACATCGTACATTATGTCGTAAAATATTTATTAAACAATATGTCTCTCGAAAAACGAAAAACTAGAGACTTCATTTATAATTACAAACACTCAAATTTCGAGCGTATATTGCTACTTATAATAATTAAATTTCGAAACCATGCAACTTCTATACGTTAAAAAAATATAAATGCTCAAATAATATGAAACTAACACTATGATTAATGGCTTGAATATCAATTATATATATAAAAATCTACGAAAAGTAAATTTATTGATGCGTAGGTACTTTATTTAAGTTACAAAATTCAAGTATTAATCATAAATTTCTTCAAGATCACCTTTCAGAAGGGAATTCCTTTCCCTGAATATATTACTAAATGCATAACAATATATTTACCCCATATAAATATAACTATTAAATTACAGTCTCGCATACAATATTTTAACCTTATCGATTGTTTTATTCGAATAAAAATATTACAAACCTTATCGCAAATCAAATAGTCGACAATAAACCAAATTTATAAGATCATCTCAATTTTTTTTAAGAACAATATTTTGATGTCATGCGAAAATAATATAAACAGTTATAAATAGTTTAGCAAAAAATTAATTTTTATATTTTTTATATCAACTTCCTAAACTAATGAAAATATTAATAATTATTATTGTATTTAATTTATGAAGTTCTTCATAATTTTCGTTGTACATAGACTATCTGATGATATCAAAATATTTTGAAAATAATATTATATCTATAACAAATTTTAATAGTAATAATATTTAAAGTAAATAAAAATATATGAAACTCCATTGATCTGTTTAATTAAATTTAATGATATTATAATAGAATTTATAATTTATACAGATTTTATAAATAAAATTTTTTGTAGGAAAAGCTGTTCAAGAGTCCAATAAAATAAAACCTTTTATCGAAAAGTTTTTATGAAATTTAAAATTTTTTGACAAATTCGTTATTTTAATAATGAACACCGAATTGTATTCTTAGAATAGCTAACACAATCTAAGGCACTACTCATATTATTTATTTCTGCATATCAATACGACACTTTTTTTATAATTTTGTAAATAAAATTATACATTTTAATTTTTCAGCAGAGATATTTTTTCTATAGAATATGAAAAATACTATCTTTATTTTATTTTAAAATAATTTTAAGCGGCATAAAGATATTGGAATATTCCTTAAACGTCCTTACTTCATAGAGATATTTTTGATATTACTAATTTAATTAAGAAATACGTCAAAAAAATAATTGTAATACGTATAGAAGATCAAAAAAGAAATTTCATCCTCCTTATTACTCGCCTACATGAATTCAAGTGGGCCTTGATTTGAACGAACGTATTATGAACATTATTCTAGGTGACTGAGTATACAAAATTTTATTTACAACTTACATCCTAATGCTACAGTTGCACAATGAAAATGAGGAGTTTCTTGTATCTTGAATTGCAGAATATAAAGTATACAATCACCTGGAAAAAGTCTAGACACTTTGAAAGAGACAGTATTTGAAATATTAACTTTAAACGCAATACAAAATTAATGAACATACAAATCCTCTGTAAACCATATAATTGGAATGCAGTTGCATATTTAAAAATAAATTTTCTAGTTAAATATGTCTTACGTCAAAGATGGAGTTTAACAAGCGTTACGTAGAAGATTGTAGCATGGTCTTGATGTATTGAAAAAGTGGAAAGAAGATAGCGATTGATCTAAAAATACGAATTATTAACACAAAATTTTTGAAAGTACGATATTTATGTGAAAAAACAAGATTCCTATCAGAAAAAGAAACTTTTTCGGCTTTTTGCCTTAATCGAAGCAACAGCATATGCCAAAAATAAAAAATGTAGTTAAAAACAACTTTGTTTCATTTAATTAAAATAGACAATGCATTAGCACTGATGAAATATAAGGAACTAACAACCTTTTATCAAACTTTTGTGTAAGATATTTCTACCAGCAAGTAGATAAGCGAGTAAATCGTTTTCCCTTTGACATTTTCTCTGACCTCCACTATTAAGCTTGAGAGATTTGAAACCGAATGTTCGCCCAAAATAATGTTTTTTTTTACAAAGTCTTTTAAATTGTAACGCAGGGGATAAAAGAGGATATGTCAGACGAGATGGTAAATAAAATCCTTTATCATTCTATGTTAGCTTCATTTAATGAAGACGGGTTGAAAAATTGAACAAGATCCCCTTGAGTAAGTAGAGAGATAATCTCTCATTGCTCCGAGAATGGCAGTCTATACTTAATGCTACGAGAATGAACTTCGATCACAAATTGAGTTTCGCTGTGGATGAAATGTGCTTTTTACAGTAAGAAAGCCTCTAGGTAGCAACTTAATGAGCGCAATTTAGATTCGCAAGTAAAGTCGTGGTAGGACTATATTTAGACCTGAATTGTTCCTATCCGCAATTATCTTTTCTAAATATCATTGTTGTTAAAAGTCTTAGAAATATCGGAAAATCAGGGTACCTTCAAGTTTTGTAAATAAAATAACTTTATTTATTTTAACAGGCACAACGAATTCAATGTCGTAAAACACTTTTCCCGTTGAAAGCAAGAGAAACGTCTCGAGCACAAAAAATTAGCCAATACGTATTTATTGACGATACATCGCACTTATAATAACATCTACATATAATATGGCGGAGTTGAATTCATATTTGCATATAAATATGTTCAGCCGGAGTTACATATAAATAATAAAAGAAGAAAAAATTGCACGAGAATAAGAAAAGCGAACAATGGGGTTCGCCCTAAGAAACGTGGAAGATGCACCCACTACCATTTCATTACAACGCAGGTATTGTAAGGGGGTATTGTCAACCAATACCAACCCATTGACGCCTTTTCGGTCAACTGTCGCTTGTCGGATGCGCCTCGGAGATGAACGTTGATATCGATAACTGCAGCTCCAACTGAAGAATGAAATGCTAACTTATCGATGCCGTTCAACGCGCGCGCGCGCGCGCTTCTAAGACAGTTCTATTAGATGTTTTGCATTATATTTTTACGTTTCATTCGAATAAATTGAATTCGACTGCTGCAACAACTGATAAATAAATTCTAGCTATTTAATCTTTAAATATTTTCAAATTACTTTCTTATGCTCGTAATGTGTTTTAATAACATAAGCTATTTTTTGAATATTTCACGCAGTAGCAATATAACGTAATAAATCTATTATTCATGCCGCTAAATAACTTTATACAAAAAACAGGTTCTTAAAAAATTCTCTGGCTAATTTTTGACCAGCCTGCAGTATTTTTCTCTAATAAATGTTAACAAAAATAGCGAAAGATAAAAAGTACACGTTTGAAATTAAGGAGTCGTTCGGTTCTCAGGTCACGATGTCACGCGTTAGAGGATCGACACGCGGTATATGACGCCGTGCAATCGCGGATGTCAAGTCGTGGGAAATATCTTGGTCGTGTTGTGTACACACAAACAAGAACACAAATACATAAGACGTGTATACACGTATGCGCGACGTACAAATAATGTGTTGCCGTATACGTTCTAACGGCGGCGCCTCGTAATCCACAGCCACGATTAATCTGCGATTGGAGCTCACATGTGCTATAGATCTCTCTAAATGTTTTCGTAAGATCTGCAAATGAAAGTAAAGAAGCTCAAGAGGTGAAGGTATAATTTTACAATTCTCATTGTGAGGGGTGACTTTTCAAATTCGCTAAATAAATTATGAAGAGAACATCTATATCAATTTTTAATTTACAATTCAAAACAAAAGATGATCCAATTGTAACTGTCTTGCAACTATTAAACTTCCTTGTGAAATGCACGTGCGAAGGATCGCACGAATACTTGTTTTATCGAATACAAATGCCTTTATGCTCTTTTGGAATGCATATATTCATAATTGAGTATTTACACTATTCAGCTTCACGGCAGAAAATTTCTAGTTATGTAGTACGGAAATTGCTTCGTATAAATTCTGTGCAGCTTTATAATTTCTAAAAGAAAAGGAAACGAATTACAATGGAAGTAATATAACATGTGTCGATTGCACTTGTCGAATTTAGAAAAGCAAGTCATATTGAAAGCAAAATTATTTTCATGTTTGAATAAAATGGTTATATGTACGGCATTGAATTATTCGAGAATTAAAAACTTTTTATATTAAAAACTGCCGAGATATATGGATATTTATTCTATTCGAATTCAATCAATTTTTTATCAAAATACGTGTAATTAATTGGAAAATACAAAATGTTCTTTATTAATTCACTTCTAATATTTTTCTGATTTCATCATTAAAATGAGCGATACAAAAAAACTTAATCCTGTAGAATGAATGAAACGTGAGAGTTCTAACATTTATTATAACCTTTATTTGGCACTAATAGCTTAATAATCTTATAAAAAATTTTGTTACATACGAGCAATAAGCACTAAAATATAATGTCATTTACTCATATCGTACGACTTTTTTCTCAAAACAAAATATAATGGTTATTTCATTGTCTTTTCTATTTCGTTTATCGTAAAATACGCAAACTACATACTCGGATAGCATATAATATAAAGTTATTACTATTTTACATGAAAATAAGTGCGTACAAATTACATAATCGCTCGTCAAAGGAGAGTAATTGTAAATCTTTGGGAACCGCTACCAGACACGGTCCTCTCAACTAGCAAAATCAATTAAACCCACTATCTACACGTACTGCAATCGGCGAGATTGAATTTCTGCTGGACAAATCTAGGCAATGCACTTTTGCTCTTGCATTTAATATAAGCGGACACCCACAGTCGCAACAACAGTCCGACTAAAAGTAATATAAGATTCTGTTACGTGAGCGTGAGTAACAAATTATGAAAATGTCATATTTTCTGAAGATAAAAGTGGGCTATAAAAAGGCATCGGCCAAGTGTAAAAATTCAGAACGATGCACTTGATTAGAATTCTTTGTAAACATGATCAGTACACTGAACGTTGACAGATTTAATGCGTTTTAACATCGAGAAATGTCAACGTGTGCAATTTTCCTTCTTTCTGATAAAATCTCGGAAAAATTTCGATTTAATTAGTGGCGTCAGTCGAAACACGATGTAGAATTTGTAAAACACGGAGAGAAAAGTTCTAGACTTTCCCAGTACTCCACGACGTTTCTTCTAATTCACTTATACATTCATTAGAATGAAAACACATCCATAGTTTTTATAATTATTTAGACCACAAATTTCCTTTCAGGAATCATGTTTTTTGAGTATTAAATTACGAAGATCAGAGTGATATGAAAAATTTCAACATACGTGTTAAGACGAGTGACGTGATTCTCTGTATAGGATTGCAACAACTTCGGTTAAAATAAGTTTCAATCTCAGTGTATTAAAAAAATATTTCATGTACATTGCACATTTCATATTTTAAATAATTAAAAGCATTAAAATTTACATCTTAAGCAATCTACTAAAGTTATCAAACCATTTATGTCTACTTTATTTATACGACAAAATTAATAAAGCGCAATTAAGAATGATACAAAAAATAATTAATTTTGAACTATAAATTATTTTTTTAAATATTTTTTTCAAGTTGTACAAGAGATTCACAGTAATATATTATTTCAATTCTGTTATTAAATTTAATTCAAACATTCAAAAAAATAAATAAATAAGTTTTTTTAGAGTATAGTGGCGTTTAATATTTCTTCGATGATTTTATATTTTTACCAAATGAACGATAGAAAAAATTCATATTTGTTCGTAAAAACTCTGTGAAAAATGAGTGTTTATAAAAATATACTCAGTATATTTCGGACAATATGAAAAAAACAATGTTGTGAAATTATCGCTTTTAATTTTCGAATGCCATTTAATAATAGTAATTACGTAAATATAAATAACACTACATGAATTGATGGATAAGTATTTTACAATTCGTATTAATATTGTTATATTTTTAGTGTTATATTATGGTGATAGATTTTCTAATAAGGAGGAATTGATATATTTCAATGGGTTGGTAACGCATTACAATGAATGAAAGCTCGTTTTTAGTCAACTCCTAGAACATGATGCATGAGAAATATATTAGAGTCATATCACATACAGCACAGAAATAACAAATACTTCAGCTAATAAATGTAGGAAGAAATAGTAAACGTGGTAAATTTATGAACTATTTTAATAAACGAAGATAATAATAATAATAATAATAATAATAATAATAATAATAATAATAATAATGATAATAAACAATAAGAAAAACACTATACAGAAAGGAGTAAAAGCTACACAAGCGCGATGTTACGTGAAGTATGAAATCGACTTGTAGTTTGAACGATCGTTTGAATGAATATAACCGATATTTTACACGTCTTTAGCTTGTTAACTTTCTTAGTGAAGATGAAGTAAGCGCATGAAAGTGTAGTTACAGAGAGAATTTGCAGAAGATACTTGCAATTCGCAACTGCATCATATTATTCTCTGCAATCAAGTAATGGGTCATAACGATGTGTGAAACAGCAGATACATTAAGGCCTTTTAAAAATCTCGAGGCACAAGTACTTTCGAATAAATGTAATTTTTATTACTAAATCGTATTTGAAAATGAATTCAACGTTATGCTCGCTAATATTATTAATTTACGTATAAAACAGCGATAAAATATTGATATAAACAATAATACGTAGTTTGTAAAATAATAATATACGTATTTACTATCGTGTATCATGTATCATATCTCATATAATTTGCGTCTTTAATCATGTATTTCCCCCAATGGGCTCTTGCGCATATAAAAATATTCCTATGAAAACTTTGAGAATTGTTCAAGATTAAAGCGCTTTATTTTCCATCTTGATGGAATCAAAGGATCCAATCCTTTAACGTTACAAATATTAAATATATATTTTTACGAATAAAACACTTTCGAAAAATTGAATACGGGAAAGAATCCTGTGTTTATGAAATTAGTATTTTTAAAGGTTTCGAATGGTTAATAAGTCTCTAAGTAAAATGATACTTTCGTGGAATGTTAGAAGAAATAAAGGTGCGCAAAAATTTAGGTGAAACTAAAACAAGCCGCATAATGTTTATGATCGAACGAGAGCAATTTGAAACGCGTAAATATTTATCAATGTAACGTTTATATTTGTATTTGTCGTTGTAAGCTGCTTATTAGTACAGAATTCGAAGCTTGACAGATCCAGACGAACGGTCCAACGGCTTTTGCTATCTCCTATCGAGAAAAGCCTCGGAAATCCGCTTCTGTTCGAACACATCGCCCCCCTCATTAGTTCGACATACACGTCTGAAAATCCGAAAGGTTTTTCGTCTCGCGTTCCAGCGCATCTTTCTACCTGTTCCATAGCGATGCATTTTTACGCGCCAAAAGAATGAGACAGCACTCTTGCTTCCTTAGCCCTTAACAAGTGGTCGTTGGCCGACAGAGCGGCGCGACCTCGTTTGGACTCGGACTCGGCGGCCAATATCCGTCCTCTGCCTCGTCTTCCCCGTCCCGGCAGACTATCGTGGAAAGTCAAAGGATATTTCGCAATAATGATAAACGCAACTCGAGACAACTGCGCTAAAGCGCGAGAGCGTGGCGTCGTCTGCCGACGGGAGCGACGCGTCGACTACCGCCGGGGGACCTCGCGAAGGTGTGTCGTCACGTCACTCCGGGGCCATTTTTATCGCTCGTGTTGATTCTAGGGTGCTCTCGTGATGAGGTTCGCGCATAGTAGGGGATACCACGAAGTAACGCACGATGATACGTATAAGCAATTTGATGGCGAACGAATGCAGCGTTGAAGCTGATGGGATTCGGTGGATGTTACGCAAAGATTTAGAGGCAATTGAATTTTTCGTTGAAAACTTTTAATATGTGATTAATTCTATACCATTAAAGTTTCAGTATCGCTGTATAATCGAGCTACTTTTAATTTTATGATATGTGCATGCAATTACAGACCTACAATTAATTGCATTTGCTCAATATTAAACGCTGATGTCGTTCCTTAACGTACCATTAACAGGATGTCACTGTCATATGTGCGTATCAAACCGAATCCCATCAACATTTTTGAACGCGAATAAGATTAAAAAGGGGGAAGGACTCTAAGACAGTGTTTATTAAATTTAAGAAATATAGCGAGTGACATTAGCACGGGGAACGGTTCTTACACTGTAGACTGAATTCTCGAGCTGTTTCTCTTCAACATCAACGTTTTACTTTGTTTTCATAATTTCACTCGTTACTCGTACAGTATTTCGTTATGAAAAAGTGACGTTTTTAAGAACTGACTTGCACGATGGCTGCTCGAGCGCAGTTGTTAAGGAGTATTATTCCATTATAAAATTTTCCATTCTAATGAGTTTTCGCACGCCGCCAAGTGCAAAGTAGATGAAAATCGTATACGCGAATTAGAATATTCGATACCAAGTTGGATACAGATACTGGTTTGAGTAAGACAAGCACTGTATTTTTACTGAAAACTTGTATTTAAATGATACTGTACATTCACCGAGTTTCATCGTCGTTTTCGTTCGACAAAACACGTACATTTTGTCTGACAATGGAAGTAAATGAAAAATCGCTGCCAATATCCTATTCCGTTTTTAAAAAATGCCCCGGTACTCGGACTCTTTTAACGAATTCAGTACACTTTCCGCGTAAGACAAGACTCGGAATATGAATTTTCGCAACTAAATTGACGTTCTCAGGATATTGTTTTTTCATTTGGATCAATTCGTAGGAGCCGCTTACGGAATCACGGCATAAACGAAAAATGAGATTTCGCTAAGATTCCTAGAAAATCTGGCGTTGAAATAGGATCTCGTAAGTGAACTCGCTTTAAATGCAGGAATAAAAGTAAAAAGCGAAAATAAGAGTAAGACGTGAAAAATGCATCGAGGCATGTTCAGGCATGCTAATGCTATTAATTGCCATAACAAGACGAAAATAAGAAAAATAGTATCGAACTCTGAATTGCTGAAAGTGATTAGAGCGAAGTGAAATATTTACATAAAACTCGGGCGCGAGCAGGAAGTAGCAGTTTCACAAGTTGGCAATCGCAGGAGCGACAGAATAAAGCAGCGAGCCGCGACGATAAGAGCGAAAAACTACTTGGAGCGACTTTATTGAAGTTCGCTTTCGCGTAATCATATCGGCAGCCGCGAGCCCGTAACTTGGGAAATACACGGAGCCGAGATTGCCGCAGCCTCGGTTTCCCATCTCTCGTTATCTCCCGTGCACTCGCCGGGACGCATTCGACTCGCTACCCCCCGGCCCTCCCCCTCCCTCGACGCCGCCGCCATACAGGCAAATTCAATCAAGCATCTAGTGCGCGAAAAGGGCTGAGCCCCTCCACGCTCTTGCATAAATGCATCAGCCGTCGCAAAGGGGTATCGATCCGAATCTCGCCCATGGCGGGAAGGGGATACGGGGGGAGAAAACGAAAATGGAAGCTGAGATGAAGTGACGCCCGGCGGTTGTGCAGAAACAAAGAACCGGCTTCGAGCAACTTTTGCACAACTTGAGCATTTTTTCCGCGTCTCGAAATTTCGTAAACGAAATTCGCTTGCGCTTTGCATCACTTATAATTGACGCTTTTTTATTCCGCGTCTAAAGCACGATAACTCGACTTTCAGCCAGACGTGCCTCACCTTTCTTTACATTTCTTGAAAATACTCGGTGCATAATTAATAGAGCGCCGGTGAATTTATTACAAAAAATTAGGAACGCTTGCTAATTTTATGCTCAATTAACGTGTATTATTGACTCATCCTAACCGATGCAAGCGTGCTCCCCCAAGATTAAGCCTTGAAAATAAATTAGCTAAACAAATTATTTATGCGCATCCGAATTCGCGAGTCCGAAATTAGTAATTAAAATTGATAAGAAAGATAACCAATTACAAATTCATTTTGAGAGTCTCGTTTATAAAAATGCGGCAACGCATCTTCAATTGTAAATTGCCCAGATATTATTCGATGATTAAAAATTATGCACATATTTTATAAGTGATAAAATGTGGACTTGTTTGAAACTATTACTACTTCGACATAAATTAATTTAAATCAGTGTTAAGGTAATATATTTGATTAAAGTAACGAGTAATTAGAGGCAATTAAATATTTTATTATCTACGCACGAATGCTCATTAACTTGATATTAATATTATTCTTACAGAGTGCAATGGACATCAATCACTTGAGTTATAATTTATTCATCAAAAACAAAAAAACAAAAAACATGAATTAGCTTAGAGCAGTTACTTATGTGACTCGAAAATCGAATGAAATTAAAGTAAAACGAAAAAAGTACAATAACAAAGTAAACAACATAAAGATGCAAACAGGTATCAAAGTTAGAAAAATAATGAGAATGCTTTTCTCGGACACGATATATTAATAGGGAATGACGTCGTGAGTATTACGCTGTGTATGTGCGCGACGATGAGGTTGCAGATTCGCACGAGAGAGGCTGCGCACATACTGAATGAGGGATAAAGATGGCAGATTATCGGGCAGTTCGAATATAATATGCAATAAATTTTCCAGATGTTATCGGCATCCCCCACGAAGTCTTATGCTTTTGTGAATGGCTTTATGAAATCCGGATGTTTTGCGTAATTGCAATTGGAAATTGTGCGTATACGTATCGCGAATCTTGACTTTTTATCTTTACCCTTACAATCTCGTATTACGAGCGAAGGTTCATCGATGTAAATGAATTAATTACATGATGTCGCAAAAAATATCACGATGGATGAAGTTTTTATTCTTTTATGAAGCATGTGAATTCGATAAATCAATATCGGTTTAAGTACGCGAAATACCTAATGAGTTAATTTACAAATTATTTATTTTACGATGAAAGGCGGATTGTTTTGATTAATTTCGATTTATGCCGCTGAGCTGTTGCGAAATACGTCAGTCCGTATATTTCAGCGCTATCTCCATTAAATTAAAATATCTATTTTCCCAATGTTGAAAGTGATTTTGTAAATTTCAGTTTTTACAACAATCAAATTCACTGCTTCAATTACATAAATATCCGGCGATTTTCCTGTAGATTTATATTTTATCTTAGCTAAAAGCGCCGTACATTGGATTTGCCGTATAGTTAATAGAATAAATGTGGCGTGTACAAAGGAAATTCTGATATCCCGTAAAAAGGGAATACAGTTTGCATTTGAGAAAGTACGAGTTTCAACGCATAATCTTTTAAAAAGCGAAAGAAAAGCAATGCATGACGGCTGATAATGGGTCGCCAAACCTTTGAACTTTGAGCAAATAAATGTAACTGCGGACAAAAATCACGGGCTCCGCAAAAATGCAGGTTCGTGCATAAGTTGGATGTGACTAGCGATGCCGCTTACAAGAGCTGGAAGCGCCGTTGAGTCGACACACAGTCAGGCGCTGTAGGTGGGTCCGGTAGCCGGTAAGGAGGAAAGATAAGGCGTAATGAATGCAATACCCTCGGCGGCTCGTCCGCACTCCCGGTAATTCTGGCCACTACAAGAGAGAGGCAGAGAGAGAAAGGAGCTCGTGTTTTTACGCTCCTGCAAGCATGTTCCGGTAAATCGAGAGCCCTTTAAGTAATAATAGTGGCTACGAGAGCTCCTGCGAGGGCCATTGTTGCCGAGTAGCTCGTTGGATCCATTAACGATTTCAGGTATTTATTGGACGTTTGACTATCGAGCGGAAAAGGAAAAGGGAGCCGACGCTGCCGTCGACGGTCGAGAGGTACGAGCCGAGTCTGCGCACTCGGTCTTATCGGGCCTTGCACAAATTTTCGATAGCGTTCGCGAGCAATCAACAGTCGGGGCGCGAGTCTGGATCCTTTTTTTAACGATGTATTAGGAATTCGGTGTGGAGAAGCGCTCTCGAGATAAGTGTGAGAACTAAAGGCGTGTGTTGTGAGGCATTTTTTGAACTGCAAGCTCCTATACTTTATTATGTTATCACGATAGCAGTGCTCTGAATGTCGGAAAAATTAGAAGCTAAGCCGATACACGTTCGCTAATCGACGTAATCGCACTTTTTCACCGACGTAACTGCAGAGGGATATACCGCGGGAGCGCGTGTGCGTGCACAGATTCAATTTTAAAGACACACTTTGCAATTAATCTCGTGTCGATGGTATTAAGCTGCATGCCGCACGAGAGTCTACGAAATAAATTCACCAGGCGAAAAGGATTATTATAGAAAATTGCTATATAAGAAGTATCCTGATAAAATAGACGTGGCGTATTATTACGTTGCGTTGAATCTTCATAAATGAAAATACTCGAATACCCATTACTGACAGGCTTCCTTTTTGCTGTTACAGATAAACCGATTGGAGACGCACATTTGGCAACACACGATTTTTTTCACGTAAGTTTTCGTTCATTATTATTCGTAAAAGATGTACCGTTGAAACGCAACTGGTCTATTTATATTGTGTTTCGTAATGTTATTCGTCATAAAACAGAAAATTGTTAAAAACACTAAAGCTAGTAACGTGGTTTATTTCGCATTGTCTCCTGCTCTCGGATAACTTGCCTCAGATCTGATTGTAAACGAATATTTAACGCGCAAGGATCCCCTTGGTATTCAATCATGCAATTATTGTTCTCGTCTAAATTTCAAATTTCCAATTAGGCGTTTTAGCGACGAGTCTAGCTGCGCTGCAACTTGGAGCAGAGTTTAATGCTAGCAAATCCATGAATTCAGCGTTGATCTCAGCTAAAATCTAATTCCAAATACTGTTGATTAATCTAAAAAAGTTCACCTGTTTCAGAGGGCTGTACTTGTAACGTGGATACCGTTGTTTCGGGCCCTTCAAAGTGGAATGAAATTAATTTCTTAATGTCCCGATGAGTGCATAAAATGAGTTTATGAACACCTTGGGTACAGAAATCGATCGATTTGCATGCGGAGCGAAATCCCCCGGTGATCTTAGTTTGCGCGCAAAAACCAGAAAGAAAAACAATCCCCTGATCTTATCCCTGAGCATCGGACTGATAAAGCAAACAAAAAAAGCGCCTTTCCGTTCTCTAGAGTCACGTAACCCTTTGAGAGCTGGCACAGCTGAGCCCCAAGACGACTCGCGCGCATCTCGCATGCTACATTCGTGACGGGAGATCAGTATCCTGCGCTACTCTCTCTCTCCCTTCCTCTCCCTTTCCGTGTATACGCCTTCAGAAGGCGTCTGGAAAAAAAGTAAACTGCTCCTTGGCTAAACTTTGTTTAATTGTAGTTTCCCGTCCGCCTCGTCGGCGTTTTCTCTTCGCCGCCCTACTCGAATCTGTTTATAGGGACGTTAAAACGTCGATTGTAGTATCTGTTGGAGAATATAATGATTTTATTCGCATTGTTTTTTTTTTTAATTTTAGCATTCTAAATAATGTTTCTTTAATACAGCTATAAATTATACGGCTGCTTTTTATCCGTGTATACACAAAAAATTGTCTAATTGAAATCGACGATTGATTTTCAATTTTGTTTTTACGAACACGGTCATGACTTTAAATTAGCTTTTTAAATTGCAGTTTTTAATGGCAATATTTAAATATATGTAATGAAAAATATCAATATTTCACTTACACAAATTGTATATTACTTCCTATAAAACGGGACGAATAACAAATTTTCTAAGATTGTATTCATTTTTTAATCGAACAGCATTTCAAATTATTTTGAAACAGTAAAACCTCGATTGAAAATTTAAATGAATCCGCTTAAAATTAATTGCCATATCGAAGTAGCTAAAAGCTAAAATGGCTTCGAAAATTCGGAAAAATACACAATACAGAAGAAACATTAATTGCAATTTTATTAACTTATAATACGGGTTAATTAAGCCTTGTGTAAAAGAGGCTAATAAAAAATTACAGTGTCTAGAAATCAAATCACCAGATTACCTCGTAACTTACACGTAGAAATAACATTAGCTTGTGGTGAGTAAAGCGTCAGTGCGACGAAAAAATCCACTCTATATGCAATTAAAAGCCGCGAGCTCAGAGCAAAAAAAAAACGATGCGCGCGAAATCAATCTCGACTTTGTTGAATATCCCCTGCAATTAGCCGCACTTTAAAGGGAGAGAGCTGAAAGAGAAGCGAAAAGAAAAGCAAAAAACGCTAACTCCAAGACCTACACAACCGGATACGAGAGACGAGTCTGCGGCAAGTGCGAAAGATAATTGGCTGCTCTAGTCGTATATATCTATAAAAGACGTATACGTATCACGGTGTATTACAGGTATGGCAGGAATTTTCTGTCTTTCTCTCTTGCAGTATTCACCAGTGTATAAGATCCACCCTAGGGCACCTACTAGTGCTCTCTTGACAGATGTTTAAACAGGAGGCTATGCCATGAACAAAAATGTACGATTTCGCGTTATAAATACATTGTTGATATTCAAGCTTATACACTTTTTAAGCTCCACTGTTAGAGCTTACAATTCTCAGTCTCACGAAAAACCTTCAACTGAATTTTTGGCACATGATCGATAAAATCTAGACATTTAGGATTTTCTAGACAGACTTCGTTTAAGAGAAAGAAACACGAATCTAGCAATCGAAAAGTATGATTCGCTTACAAAACTGACCGTACAATTTCAAGTCCAAATTATTCTTTACTTTACTGGTATGAATCGAATAAATTATACGTTATCTTACGCTACAGTTTTAATCGTAAACAAATGGTTCTTCATATTTTACTATACACTTCCTAAAAACCATTGCCGAAGAAGTATTAAAATTAATTTCACTTTACTCTGCAAGAGCTGTATTTAAATGTGAGTGAACTTTTACGCAGAAGAACCAAAATTTATTCTCAAACTTTTTCCACGGAAACATTGATGCAGCCTCTATTTAAAGAACGGAAGCACAGCAGCGTATCAGAACTCTCTTAAACGAGCTACAACTTCTACTAAAGCTAAGAGAGAAAATCACTATTCTCCATGGATCGGAGAATACGAAGGAAAGGAGATGCACAGCATGAAGTCGAGCCGAGCCGGAGACGACTGGCAGACACGCATTTTAAGGTTAAGAAGCCGCTTGTTGAGGTAGTAGCTCCGCTGACGATTTAATGTCTCACCGACGCGAGAGTGAGCGAGTAAAAGAAAGAGAATCAAAAGGAGGGAAGGGTTTAGGAATTAAAGAGAAGCGAACGCGGCATATATAACCGTTACTTTTCAAACGAGCCTTTTCTTTTTCAAAGGGAATCTTATTTTCTAGCACCTGCAAATTACATGGAATTACAAAAAAATAAATGATAAATGTAGCTTAAATGTTGAACAATATCAATTTGCATTTACTTCAAAGTCGATAAGAAACAAAAGGTAAATTGGCAGAATATACACGATGAAATACGAAGTTGTATGATTTCGTTCACTTCTTACGCAGTTGGGGCAAACTTTTCGTTTGAACCGTTACCTTACGATATAAGGATAATTAATGAGTCATGAATCAAAGTTAAAATATTCATAATACATATTCAAAGATTTTTTAAAAATAAGAATGTTTAGCTGCAAGTATTTTTAATGTTTATTAAAATTCATTATCTATAAACATTACCTAATTCATAAAGTTTATAAATAGTTCGGTGTTGTTCAATGTTACATAATTGTGTAAACAAAATTTTTATTTTACAAACTGACTGATAAAGTTCAACGCAAATTTTCATAAAAAGCGTATTAACTAACGAATTAAAATTTGATGATTCATTATCATACTCGCGCGTTATTTGCAACAACAAAAATTTAATCTACTTTAATTTTTCAATAATAATTGGAAAATAATAGTCATTCACATCGTTACTCGAGCCTTAGAAGATTCATATTCATTCGCCTTTTACACGTTGTATAAGTTCAGATTAATAATCTGATAATGTAAAATTTAGGCACACACATCTGATAAAAAATTTTAATAGAGAATGGCGATAAAAAAATAAAAGACAGGATAAAAAAAAAGTAAAGATGAAGGTAAGGGGGTGGTAGTTGGCAAAGGAATGCAGAGCAAATTGCTGAACGTAATGCAGCTCGGGATTATAAAGGAAGAATAGGAAAAGGTAGACAAGAGCTCTAGACTAAGATTTTGCTTGGGGCTTTCCGGGGAACGCCGAGGCTTTTCATGCGCTTTTTTCATCCAGGGGGCCGCCACGCCGACATCCGGTGATTTTCCTCTCGCCAGTCCCTTTCGACGTCAATCTCTTCTGCTCACCACAGATGAACGACCTTACCACGGCAAAGAAAAGCCTCGCTATGCAAATGTATTCCTTCTTGCTTTCCCTAGTATCTTGACGTACTTTTTACGAGTACGATTCGCGGAAAGAAAAGTATACACATTCGCGGATACGCGATTCGACGCAAGTAAACCGTTTAAGAGAGTGCAAAAATTGTTTGAACTCGCCGTTACGCTTAAGGAAGAAAAAGTGCTGCTAATTGTCCGAAAGCTTTATACCGATTTCCTTCTGCTAAGAATAATGAATCTTAAAGGGAAAACGAGCAAACGCTCCAGCTAATGCCGATCAATCAGTCATTGTACGTAGGTGTGCCGCGAAGATTTTAGGCGTTGTTTTATTAAAACTAATATCCATCTGATTGGAAATTTCACCGATGCGAGGGTGATTTTGCAGCTGTAAATCAAAATGCAACGATAAACTCGATAATCGGCACTGCGCTTAGGAAAACTAAAAGTTCAAGATAAGCTGAAGATTAACTATTTTTTCGCCATTCCCCATACATTCGAAAAGCCCGTGCAAACAGGCGTAGTTAAGAACAAATGCAAAATGCAAATGATTCGCTCGATTAAAGCGGTATGATTACTTTCCGCAAAGCACCAGGATCTCCGTACAAAAAAGGGGAGAAAAATCGCGGAATATTGCAATTCAGATCGTTTTCCCTGATTAAAGAGGGTCATTAAAAGAAATATCCAGCGAAAAGGATCGAATTTCTCTCTGTGTGCGGTTTGCGCCGTGGCTTTTGTATCGACATTTTTAATATACACTTATGTACCGGTCGATCGGCGCATTTCCCGTTTTGGCTTTCGCCCGATATTTCTTTCTAATGTCTGCGTATATACACGTACACGCGTGAGCGAGCAATAAAACCATAAACATTTAGCGCATAAGAGAGCCCGTCGGCGCTACGTGCAAATCAGTCGGTGGCGGGGGCGCGCGCGATCTATCGCGGCTGCGCTTTATGGCCGCGCGCACGTGTTGCCGTTGCTGTATCGAGCGCGAAAGAAAAAATCCCGGCGCGAATAAAATGCGCGAGGGGCAGAGCAAGACAGAAGGCTTATCGCGCAATATATAAACTGCGGCAAGTTCCGAAACAATGAGGCAAGACTCACGAGGCGAGGACTGTTTAGCACCAAGAGCATATGATGGATTTTTTGAGCCCCGGAGCGTCGCGGGCCGCTACGACCCCGAGCCTGGGAATTCGTGTCAGGACGCGCCTAGAGAAAAGACTGCCTGAGAAGCTGAAGTTAGATCAAGGATATCGCGGCGATGAAGCTCCTCTGCTACGCGCGGATTATTCACGCGTTCCCCTCGTAGCTTGGGACGAAAGCCGCTAACAGTTAATTAAATGGGAATCGAACTCGACGCCGATCTAACGACACAATAACTAATATCTCCCAGATTACGCGAAGACGAATTTTTTGCACTAAAACATGCAGCGAAAACATGTTTAGCGCAGCCAAAACGTGTGAAGCTATAGCTTTTTTAATGAACGATAACGCGTTAAGCGGACGAAGTGAACTACATTCCGCGGGATGAGCGTTTGGCTTCCTTAGTAAAAAAAGGCGCTTCTCGAAAGAACGTCGCAAGGTGTATCACACGCAGTTTTCCGAGGGTTAAGCTATTAATATTTACAAAAGCAAGAGTCGTTTCGTTATATAGCTTGACTAAGCATATCTGACTACCCATTTAATTTAAGGCCACTTTATATTCAAATGATTCTTAAATGTTGATCGTCTTGTACTAATAATAACAGCATTAAGAATTTCACGACATGAATCCTTAATTGTCCAAAAAGGCCAACGAGTAAAACTCGAGCCGTCTTCTCCCATCTTCTCTCCATTGACAGCATCTTGTTTTCGCGACGTCGCGACTTTCCGCTCGATAACGCATGTATGTCTCCCTGTAAAACTACCTTCCACTTTCCTTTTTCCTTTTTCGTTCGACTCTCGTTAGCGTTTCCAAACGCGCTTCATCATACGGTCGTTGACGCATTAATTACGCATCAATTAAATAGCCGAAAGGATGTTACACTTATACGTGGATATGCAGAAGCCTTGTGTGAGTTTTGACACAATTACGATATCCATTATATTGTCTTATCGACAAGATGCACCACTTTCTTTTTTATTTTCCTAAGTTTCTCCGATGCTTGCAACCATCATCGGCGATCAGAATCAACTTACAAACATGATGAACAGCATCTACTCACATGTTGCTATCAGGAGATAAGGATATGTATTCAATAGAACTCTCTCTCTCTCTCTCTCTCTCTCTGTCCCCTTTTCCTCCTCCCTGTTGACGACTCTTTATTTCTCTTTCTTTCTCCTCCCCTATATGTATTTATCTATCTATGTATCTATCTATTTATCTATCTCTATTGCCATTAAATCAATTGCTTCACAACGTGAAAAGGAGTCTCGTTGCTTATTTGTCTCGCGCTGGAGGTTTACGGCACTCAGATTAAAATCATCTGCCCATTGCGTAATGTGATAATTATTAATTAGATATGAGTTGAGCGTTGAATTATCAACGCAATGATTTTTATTTTGTTTTCATCAAGTCTGTTTCATTATGCCTCGCAGCGCACTGAATAAAAACTTCGATTTTAAGCAAGAAATTATGAGGCACTAAATAATATGAAAACATCATTGAATTTCTTAGTAATTTTATTATCTTCGTATAATTAAAAATATTTAACATATATTTTTATTTATTTTTTATGCTATTAATTTTTCGTGATTTTATAAATTAAATAAGATGAAATCAAACGATTGATTCAATAAAATACCTCTCAAAGAAGGCTTTTCATTCTAATGTTTAAAACATTAAAACTCGAAAAGTTTCTTTTCTTTTAATTTCATAGCTAAAGAAAATTGGAATATTCATTTGAAATAGCGCAAACAAGAGAATACTTATAAATTTGTTCTTATTTGGGACTATTAATAGGCCAAAATACAAATTGCTTTTGTATATATTTTCCAACTGCAATAATTAAGAATGTGGAAAAAATAGTAAAGAACATTAAAAAGAGAAAATTTAAATTTACTATTTAATGTTTATGATATTTTCCCTCCAACTTGACGCACACGCAATAATGCACGTTGACGTTGGATATAAAAAAATGCATCTCAAGCCTTTAAAAGTCCGCGCGAAAATCTTCTTGCGTCTATAGATAAGTTAGGCGATAAAGGCGAAATGCTTAATCACCAACGTGATGACCCTGCGTAGCCTCGGTAAGACATCTGATCCCAGGACTGTTTGCCTCGACGCGACGCGACGCTAAAAATTAGCACGCGAATCACGCGAGAGCCTCGTATCCTCACAAATTTTGCGCGCTAACGGATCGCTCGAGCCCGACAAATTCCGACGCGGTTGGGCCTGTCGCTCGTTCAACCTCACTTCCGCGGTACTCATGCCCAACGAAGCGTTGCCACGCTGAAATATCATCCACGTAAGGCCGATATCGCGATCTCGGCTCGCACGTGAATGAACCTCCCGAGCAGCTTCGTAAATTTTCTCGTATCCCCCCCCTTCTCCTCTGAGCCATCGCCAAGGCTAATTACAGCAAGTGCCCTAAAATTGCAACTGCGATGCCTGTATTGGTTATTCAGTTGATTCTGTGTCACGCTGTAAATTGTTTTCTCTGCTGCTCGCGTTCACGTCGTGCAAACTGATGAATTTACTGGCGCCTGGTGCACGAATATACGTACTCGGTTGTAGAGCTGAGCAAGCACCTATAGATATGTAATTTTAATCGATCCAGCTAATTTATTGGCCTTCGGATTTAATTATCTGGAAAATTGGAAATTTCCTCGATTTTATGCAGTCCAGATAACGCATTATTAATTTAATTACACTTTGTAAGCTGTATGAAATAATTAAATTCAAAGCATATGCATACGTCCTTTATTTTATTTAGTTTATTATTAAAGAGCTACGTTTTATGCTTTATTATATTCAATATATTTAACTATCACGTCATTAATTCATCTTTGTATTTCATTTTTCATATTATTGCAGAAATTAAAATTTTTTTCAATTATTTATGATGCTTATAGCCAGTTATCTTTGTAATTAACGTATTATGCTGCATTTTAAATTATTTACAAATAAACAGAAATGAAAAACAGAAGCTCTTTATTTATTCATCTTTCAATAAATTGTAATAATTATATTTTTGCCGTTAACAGATGAATTATTTATATCCTTTTACTTTGAGTTCCACGTTAATACTCAACTCTTTTTTGGATAAAACTAACAAACTTTGTAATTACTGAAATATTATTCTAATAAAAATTTTGTTAAGTCCATTCCAAGAAATTTTACAAACTATTGAATAAAATTTGAAAATATTTGAAGTCAGCTAGTATTGTATGATGAAGTAATGCCAAAATGCAAACAGCGTTATCAAATAAACTAGATTTTTCCTTCCCAATTTTATTGAAAATAACAGGTTTAATATTTGAGGAATAACATTTTTTTTCATAACGCAATAAATCTATCAATTTTCCCAAGTCAAGATCCAGGCACATCACACGAACACTCGTTGCTTCCTCTCTATTTTCTTAAGTATGCGCTTGTGCATGACACAGCTCTGTCTTATACAGGTACGTCCTGATAAGAGGTCAGAACTATGAATCTTCGTTGAAATGATAGGTAGACCCCGTAGAATCAAACGGCTTCTAGGTCTGGTTCGGCTTAAGACTCATCACTTCTTTCTACTTACTCTCTCAGTCGCTTTCTCTGTCTCTGGCAAACTATCTTCTTCCTTCTTCCTCTTTCTATCTTCTGTTACTTCATTCTTTCTTTATATATCCATCCAACTATCTATCTATCTATCTATCTATCTATCTATCTATCTATTTATCTATCTTTTCTTGTACTTCTGCGGTCTGTCGAAAGAATGGCGCCTCCTTAGCAGCTTAACCCAAGACTCTCCTCATTCGCGATTCTTATCGAAAGCCACTGTCAGATGTTTCTCATGCACAGCATCGCGTACTTCTCCGTTTCTTTCTTCATGTTTTTTTCCGGCAGTGGACACAAGTATTTACGCAGACTCTTCTTCCGTGTCCGATTTTCTGCACATGTCGATGCTTCTGCTCGAATATCGTCTTTAAAATTTGTTTATATTTTCTCCTTTAACAAATCTATTCACCTAATTATTTTAAATTTAATTCATCTGTTACTGCGTAACTTAAATCCTTCCAGTCTCAAATATATTCACACGTGTATTTTTTTTTAATATTGAAGTTTTTGCATATTTTTAAAAATCCACAAAATACTTTAGTATAAAATAAAAGTCTTATATAATAATTAATAAAGATAATTTTGTATTGTCAAAAAAAGAAAATAGTAAATGCGAACACATTCCATCCCTTTGCCGTTTTATTTACCTTTTTCTCTGCCTCTATCTATCCATTCATCTATCTTTCTATTTGTTTCTCTTTATCTCGTTTCCTCTCACTCACCCTTGCTCTCTCTCTCTCTCTCTCTCTCTTTCTCTGTCATTTTGAAGCAGTAAAAGCGATCGCACATCCTCGATAGATAAGCGCGCAACCGACGTGCAATGAATGTGGACGAGTGTGCACGTGTACGTATATGCACGCATGCATACGAGTGTGTACATAGTTTAGCTCCTCCTTCGGAGTCCTCGCCGTCATCTGGGCTCTATGTTGACAGTGGCTGATTCACCGGGCAGAGTAGAATGAAGGTCCCGTCGCTTGCCTTTCGATTAGCGAACTCGATTAGCTGCCATTTACAGCAGCAGTCGAGAGAGCGCAGAAGACAGGAGAAAAGCATTCGTAAGGAACTCTTCTTGCCGTCGCTCTTGAGCCTGGAACGGACGCTTGAATAGTCAATGATGCACGCGCGCAAACGTATTTTTCATTATTAGTCTCATTTGCGACTTTCACTATATCTTAATTCAAATAAAATCAATTAAATGAAATTGCGCCTGCAACTCGTGAAACTAATTTTATGAAATTTCCACGATGAAACCGCAAAATTTCGTTTGAAAGTTCGATGCACCCAAATAATTTTGAGAAAATCACAAATGCATTCTTTTTATGAACACTTTATTAATTTAAACTTACTAATTTATCGTGCAAGGAATAAAGAGTGGAAAAAAATTTTTAAGATTCGATAAATAATTCTCTAGCAGAATAAATTAAATGGTATTTAATTCCTTGACTTTCGAATCGATCAGTTGAAGTAAATAACGCGTGCTTTGTTTTATCAAAAACTTTGTATTTACTTACGTGGATTAATTTAAAAACACATATTCTGGTAATTTAACGAATATAGGAACACTGTATCGATAACTCATTGCCAAAAACAATTCTTACATCTCAAAGTTACAAATAATTTAATCTTTTGCCATAATGCATAGTATCTTCAATTGGAAAAAGAAAAATATTCACACCTCCTGGAGTAGCTCTTCAGATTAGATGCATACACACAAGATGCTTCCAATCAAGTAAATTATATATTCTTAGAGTATAAACATGAGGTAAAGCTATCGAGAGGATACCGGCGGAAGACCCGTAATTAGTCGGGTTCAAGTTGGAAGCGACAACGTACACAATAGGAATATGTACACACCCTTCAACTACGTAAAAGTGGAAAACCTTGTAGGAAAGGAAGTCTAAGATCTTGACGACAACCGAAAGAGTTAACGGAGGAAATTATTAGTATCCATATTATTTTCCTACGCTCTTATAAATATCTATAATTATAATGCAGCATTTTAATTAGCAAGTTTTTCTTTCATGTATCAAATGAGTAGACTAACTTCCGTTCCGCCTACCATAATTTCTTATTATTCTGTTTAAGTATTCTTTTTCTTACTGACAGTGTTGTATTGGTGTAGCTGCTGTATTAAAAAAGCAAGTAGCTTAACTTGATGGATTGTGAAGGATTACAGAATATACTATTTATTGTTTATGCATACTTTGTTACATAAGCCATGAATTATTTCCATGAGATAGGATTCCTATCAATTATTTTTTCTCGAAAGGAATTTGAATATTGCATAATCTATGCCCACGCAAAGTAAAGCCGAATAGTCGAAGCCATAATACGCACGGTAATAATTTTATTACTTCTGTCGATTCAAGAGGTTAATAAATATTCATCTGGAGTATTAACTAATCTCACGGAAATGCACGCCATGCAAGGAATGTTAATCATAATCGAATTTGACGAAATGGTTTCCTTTTTTATTAGTTTAAATTTAATGTCAGTCCAAAAAGTCCGAAATCAGTCTTTGATACACGAAGAAGCGAAGCCAGCAGCGGAGTTTCGAAAGTCGATTATTTCAGCATAAACAAAAGAAGGTACATTTGCTGCTCAGGGGCTCTATTTCAAAGTCTAATAAGAAAGGGTTAGCGATAAAAAGGCCCGTCTTCGAGAAGAGGCGGAGCGAGCAGGGCCGGACCGTTTGACCGGAGCGCTCGGGGTCAAGCCGCAAGAGCGAACTGACCGTAGCGATATTGCATTATTATTTATTAATTCGGAGCATACGAGATGCGTATCTGCGGAGGCTGCGCTACCTCGCATCACGACTCCGGCTCTTATCTGGGCCGCGGCCTCGGCCTCGGCTTGCAGCTCCGCGTTTTAATACCGCGTCCTTTTGTGCGGCTGCGCTTCAGCCGCTCGCGTCCGCTTAGGGAAAACCGGCCGCGGCTCTAGAGCCTCGGTCTGCTCTAGCTCTGGATTTGGTTATTGGTTCTTCTCCCGTGCGGAGTTTCCGCTTGAAGGAACAGCTGCGGGAAATGAGCGACGACCATAGCGAAAGCCAAAGTCGCAGAGCCTCTTATTATTATTAAAAATGGCAACAGGCATCGGCAAGCGTTCGGATTGGAAATATTCAAAAGCGATATGCAATTATTCATGGTGTTTGCGCTCTAAACTAATTTTCGAAACGGATCGCGTTGCGCGCTCTGGGATTACGTAAATATAGCGTGCGCTGAATTATATTCAATATAATCGCTGGTTTTTATGTATAATTATTAGTTTGATAAATCAACATATTTGGTATCAGCGGCACACGTCAAAATAACTAATGATCGTACGTTTACAACGCGAATGCATTTTTTACCATCGACGTTTCCTTTTACCGCCGCTCCGTCTTGTAAAAACGTCGGAGCATTCTAAAAACGCATAAGAATTCAGAAAGAACATTCATAAAGAATTTGATTACGAATAAAATGAGCTCCGGAAATTGAAAATCTATCTCGTGTCCACTTCTAAATCATGCGCAGAGTTAGAAAAACATTGTACACACCGCGAAAATAAAAATTCTTACAAGTTATAAATATCGTAAGAGTCTATAATCAAAAGATTGCAACGTTTACAATACACTTGGTGCAATCTCGATGAAAAATCTATACGCCAGATACAATGAGGACAGCTTAACATACCAATACGCACAAAATGCATGCAAATGAATGAAAGAGTGCAGCAATAAGAAAGCAGCGGCCAGGTCTATTTTTCGAACGCTGGCTCCGATATTAAACGACAATAATGTTTCTTGCTGTGCTCTAATCGTTCACGGTCGAGCGATATCGTTCTGTCGCGCTGATCAATAATTATCCTTGCAAAGGGAACCGGTCTCGAAAACCCAACGCGCCGCAAGCATCGGAGTAAAAAGCCTCGTATTGCGACACTAACTGTAGACGATGTCAATTTATCAGATGCCAGGAGGAAGGCCGGGGGAAGGGGAAACCGCAGCGAAAAAGAAGACGTGCCCGGTAGAAAAATCACGTTGAAAGGGAGCCGAGCTTTTATTTTAGCAGCAGCCACACACCTTGCCTTACGCTTAATATGACACTCGGTCTGCTTCTCACTCTCTACTCCTCGCCTACATCTCGTCATTTATCTAACGCGAGGATTTTATCGTTGGTGTTCTGCATTTCGGAAATTACCAATCAGTGACGCTGGGCTGATAATGTTATTTAACACTTGTAGTGCTTCGCCGAGCAAGAATTCAAAAAACTTCTAGCGCGAGTTCGCGCTCGATAGAGGCAAGCTTTTGAATAAATTTTGAATAAATAAGGATTTTACGTCTTTGAAGAATACGCGCGAGACATAATTTGCAATCATTATTTAAAAAGGAGACATTAAATATTGTCCTTCTTCGCGTATTCGAATTACGCGTGGAAGATTATCGGACAAAAAGTACAAACGAGCCGGAGGTTATAACTTGTGACGATTAATGATACGAGTACACTGTCATTACGCATTGGTAGGCGAGCGGTGGACGCGGCCAGTACATCAAGCACCATCCACTATTGAATATGAGGTGCGCTTTCTTTGTTGCGAATGAGCGCACGTAAGTCTATGATGCGTAATGAAACATGACAAGCGTGTCAAGTTTAGCTACTTTATAACTGTATCAGAGTCACTTGTTTCTCGTAAACGACTAACTGATCGCTCTTGCCTTTCTTTTAATTTCTTTTTCTCGCGCCATTTTCGTACGATTGGACGACGGACGAGTTTTAGATGAAAGCTATCTTACGAGTATTTGATGTAAAGTGCACTCGAGTATGCGATAAAACGTGTTATTATTAGAAATGATAATTAAGTGTCTCAAAGGCTTGCTGTGAAATTTTTTTCTCCTATTTATATTTTGTTAAGCAAATATTTTTATTGATACAATGTAGCTTTAATAAGTGCCAATACTGCTAAATTATTAAAAAGATAAACACGAAACATAATTCACATAATTTCTGTAAGAGATAAAAGAAATGAAAATTATGATACAAGATCATTTTTAGTTTATTGCACAGTTTTTTACTTACGCGTTTCTGCTATCTGTGTATATTTATAACTTACAAGTGTCAGGTTAGTAACATGATATTCCAATACTTTTCGAAAAACTTTTTTAATTGTATTATCCTTATTTATAATTACTTTATAGTTAAAAAGAAGAGAAACATTATCCACGTTGTGACAAAATACACATGCATCTGAATTTCTTATCTAGACATGTGTGAAATAATTTGAACTTTTCGGGAAGAGAATAATAGAAATATTCTGAGTTGGAGGGCATTTTTGCAAGATGCTCAAAAAATCTAGAAAAAACTAGTCGTCGGGTAAGCAAAAGTTCGAAACACATCAAGATAAAAAAAAATTAATAAAAAATATTGGCTCAACGCGCAAAAGCGGAAACGTTTCAACTACTTAAAATAAATTAATCTAAGAATGAAATATCTCATAACAAAACGTGGAATGCAAGCGTAATCCAAAACACGTCGA
This sequence comes from Platyscapa corneri, assembly GCA_018907185.1. Lineage (NCBI taxonomy): Eukaryota > Metazoa > Arthropoda > Insecta > Hymenoptera > Agaonidae > Platyscapa > Platyscapa corneri. The sequence continues at coordinate 4,029,520 of JACCHW010000011.1, read as the reverse complement.
TAAATATTAATACAAAAGGTGAAATAACTCGAAAGCTATCTGATGTCGAAATAAAAAATAATTTCAAGCTAATACATAACGAAATATTTCGCATCGAGAAACATTTTTATGGTGTGGGTGCGCTCATGCTTCGAGGGGCAGAAAGTTGCATTTAAGCTAAAGAGAGTAGAGAAGCCGAGCGATCGACTCGAGAGGATGAAAAAAGTGCACGGGACGAGGCCCAATCTAGTGGCATCGCAGGCGACCCACGGCGAGCAAACCTTGGGGCTTCCGTTCCTCTTCCGCGTGATTACCATGATAATTCGCTGCAGAAGCCCATATACGCGCAAGGGCCCCCGCGCGTAGATCACATATGCATCGCGTACCCCACCCCTTAGTCTTACCAATACACGAACAATTCCCGTATTCTCTAACGACGAAACGAAGAGAAAGAAAGAGTGAGAGGGGCCATTGTTTCCTGGGACTGGCCAAAAGCTCGAACGCGTGTGCGAGCCATAACTCGTCTCTTTGCCTTCGTTCCTGAGAGAGAGTGGATGCCCTTATTAGACCGGCCGCTGACTCGAGTAAGCTTTTGCTGTTGCACTTGGTCGGATGCCGCTCGCGACGAGAATTCACGGAGAGAAGCATTTTGTAGTCTTTGTCGAGCGGCGTCCTAAAGTGTTATGGACGCGTGTGTTTGTGGCTTTCAGGAAGATTCGGTAAGAGAGAAAACGTCTCGAATCTGGGACCTTACAGCCGTTATTTCTATATTCTAGTATATGGCACTGGGATGCTTCAAACCTATTCAGGAACAACTTATTATTGCGTTAAATTCATGCACAAAATTTTGAAATTTTTTAAGTCAAAAATAAAACTTAATAGTCAAATGTCTTAAAAATCTTATGTATATTAAATCATATTTAATATACAGCACAATATTAAAGTCAGTTTAGATAGCGTCGTAACAAGTATTATGTTGCAGTATACACAATTTTCTAGAGAATTAAACCGATTGATATTGTTCTCGTTATCTTTAACGAACAAATAACACCTGTGACTTAATATTAAAACTTTTCTTCCGGTTAAATGAAAAAGAAAAATATTTAAATCTAGAAGATAATGTCTCTCGGGTAAAAGTAAAAGTCCACAATTTCATTCCATTATGAGATTAAGATTAGCTTCATGCATTTAATTTGTCTATAATCAATTCCATTGTAAAAAGTATGATAATCTTTCATTTATTTGCACGCGAATATGGGCAAGCAAATTTCCAAAAAATCAAAACCGCAGGTATCAACCCATAATGGTAGTCAAATAAATTTCAATTAATTTGTAATCAACTATTTGTTTGTTCGAATGAATAGTCTATGATACACTAACGTTGCGCATGTATCTACTTTTCTGTGCATACCAACACAAGAACAAAAAACGAGATCGGATCTCGTATACATAAGCATAAGCACACTTAATTTAAGTGGGAGGAAGAAGTATGGATGTAATGATACAGCCAAGTGATGCATACAAAGTACACGCATACATAAGAAAATATATATAGCCATCGTCCTCAAACGATCAAGTATTTTGAATAATACGAATCGCGATCGCGCTTTAATGGTCTGAGATATACTACCGATTCTTCAGAGTGTATCGGCCACACGTCACTTATATGTCTCGTATATCTGCATACGATGCACTTACGGAGACCTTATGCGACTTTTCTGAGAGAGAGAGAGAGAGAGAGAGAGAGATGGAAGAGGAAGTACACGTTTAGCCTCACGAGCAAACGATTGAAGAAATATTTTTCTTCTGTTTTCGTTTATTCTCTCTATCTATCTACCTAGTTTAGAAAACTGTTTTTTTTTACTTTTAATATTTACGAAAGTTGACTACTAATCTTATAGCAGCTGAAACTATACTCAATTTAATTAATGTTATTTCAAATTTCATACACAATTGTAAGATCTGTATGCTTGCAATCGGGTCCATTATGAATAATGAATCATCCAAAGCAGGAATGATTTTGTGAAAAATATCCATCCTTGCGATGACAATATTATCGCGACTAAAAAGTTATTGTACTAAATATATTGAAAGTTGTTCATAAAGTATTTTTACCTATCATATATACGTCATGCTAACTAAATTGGGTCAGAATTTTATAGCCGCATATTAAATTAACGCACTTCAAATTGATTTATTTCACGAATCGCGAAATAATTTCAGATTTGAAAGAAATATATCACCCGTGTTAACGTTCTTTAGGTAAAAACATGGTAGTTATTCACTTAAACAGAGTAGTTTACAGGAAAGGATAGAGATAGAGATTTCGAATAAAAAATTGAATGATTCAACTCATTTACAACTTATCATTTTTTCCATCCGTAGAACTCGTGAAAGATAGACAATTAAACTAAAAATCTTGGATTACGGATAAAAGAGCACAAAGAAGCGTAGCCATGCGAAATTCGACCTTTTCGATTTTGTAAATCTCCTGGGCTTTCCATTATTGATGTGGGTAGAGTGCATCCTCTACACATCATCGTATTCAGTCGCACAACTTACTGCACCGTATCCTCGTCTCCTTGGCAGGTTTCTTTCCGCGGACGCTATCGGACGTTACAAGCCAAGCGCGTTAAGAACTACCCACGTACTAGGCATTTGCCAGTCAATAAAAGCATATATATACATGTAAACACGCACACGCACACGCGCACACACACACACACACACTTGATTGCGTGTTTAAACGTTAGCTCGTACATGACGGAAAATTGCATTGGTAGTCATCTCCTTCGTCTCCCTCATCTGGATCCCAACTTTTTCTTCGAACCGAATGCCCCACGCGGCATAAGCCAGCGCGACGAATTATAGTAGTTGGGCGGCTCCTTCTTGCTGCTCTCGTTTATGCAAATCTCGTCTCAGCGTGTGGTGATTTTTCAACGAATGGCAAGTATAAAGTACTCGGCATACATTCGGATTATCGCGGTATCCGTCATAATTCTGTAATTCGAGGAATGCCATATTTCTATTAAAATTCTTTGCCTTAAAAGCGGAGAAAAGTTTTCATCTCTCTCGTTTTTATTAACTAAACGAAGAATGAGTGTGAAATTGAACCGAATCTCTAAATTGAAATAATACTTTGAAGATAAATATTTATGAATTTAAACTAATAGTTATTGTTGGGGTGTTAGATTAGTTACAATTACAATTACTTGATATTCAGTAATTAGCATTTGTCTGAATACGTTTGAGCTTTTACAAATTAAGCACGTGAATGAAAATTACTGCTATAAATTAGTTAAAAATTGTTAATACTCTTATTACATCGTTAAGTAATGAAATTTATATAAACGGAAATAATATTTTATATTCTACACTTTATAGCATTAAAGTTAAGTTGAATATTAAGCAGTTTCCTAAAAGTATAAATAAGTAAACATGTTCTATATGTTAGAATTTAAAAAAACTATATTTTACAATATTTTTCAATATCAAATACAACATAAAATTCGAATCACAAATAATCTAATTTTAAAAATGCGTTTATGATTGTCATAATTTTAAAAGATAATATATATATATATATATTACTGAAACATTTACTGTCGACGCTAAACTCAAAAAGGATTACTTGTCTTCAGATTTAAGAAAAACAGCTTCGACAAAAACAAAAATTAATATCATTTTTTTACATTGAACAGTAGCTTTACTGAAACTATTGTTTACTCTTTTTCTGTATCTCACGAGGCTCATATGAAGTAGATTATTTTATCAAAAAATATCTTTGCCTATAATTAAAGCGCAAACTTTTTTACCATTTATTTAAAGTGATGTATAATGCTACAGAAAAGGTAAAATAAATGCTTGATAAAGTTCTTGAAAAACATTGGAGTAGCTTCGACTATTTTTGAAAGGACAAAATTTATTTTAAATTCAATTTAATTACAATGATGTTAACAAATTTAAAGCCAATAAGTGGATAATTCTTGTCTACTGTTGTAAGTAATTCCATATCAGTCTGTTTAAAAGTAGCTGCTTCTTACTCTGGATTGCTTTATTTTAAAAGTTCATAGCAACAGAAAAGGATTCAGGAAGTCGATTCGAGTCGAGTTAGCCGCACTTTGTGAAAAGCCAATGACGCGGCTCCTCTGTGCTAAAGGCGATGATTTAGCAAAAATTGCTCGCTCGATTGTATAGATCTCACGAGATCGATGAAGAAACGATTAAATCACATTTTTTGCTATAATCGAGGAACTCTGATTTTTGTCCCGTAAAAATCCTCTTTTTATCTTCCTTTAGTCATCATTTTTATGCAACGTCGCTTCTATACGCACTGTTGCCAGTTTTTGCTATTCAGCTACTATTTCCATTCATTCTCTTCTTACTGAGAAGCATACGCAATTTTTTTTATTACAAACCTTGAAAACCGATCAAAGAAGTATGATTTTCAGTTCGCCCTTTCTAATTACTATGACAAAGATAATGGACTGACTTTCCCGCGCTGTTATTCATCATAATAAGCGAGGAAGTTTTATTGATGAGCGCAGGACGTAGTGTTTTCTTGCGCATCGGTATTATGCGTATAGACGTATTTTAGAACGAATGCTTTCAACTCTTGCAGACGATAAAAAATGAGTTGAGTGACTGTGATAAAATACTTATTTTTATGCATTGTTTACTTATACATACATTTATATGCGAATTTCATAAATGAAATTCATAAATACGAATCCATTTATTGTTCCTAGTCATCCCTAAAATGTATTAAATCATTTTCTACTTTGTGTCTTATAATTTTTTAATTCTCACGTCTGAAGATCATGGAAAGAAAGATGCAGAGAAAAAACTGTAAGAGCACCTGGCGCACGACCAACCAATCCTTTTCTCATCAATTAGACCCTTCTCTGTCGTATCCTTGGATTATATATGTATATATTTGCCTAGACTAACGTATAATTGTCTTATGGAGAGAGAGAGAGAGAGAGAGAGAGAGAGAGAAAATACGAGCATCCACCGGAAAAAAGATGACATAAGAAGTTTGACCGCCATCCTCGCACTTTACATAACTCACTGTGATCGCTGAAATACCATCCCTTTCTCATTCTACCTCCTGTTTCTTTACCGACTTCTTACATATTTACTGTTTTTTTTTTACTTCAGTTTGGTCCTTTCATTCATAAAGTTATTTTACTTTTATTTTTATCTTATATTAATTCTATTTACGCACGTGCAATTGTATATTATTTTGAAAATGAATTGTTATAACTAGCGCTCTTTCCATAAATAAAATTTTGTAATTAATAGAAAACTAATAGATTTGATCGGTTTTATTTACAGTGATATTATTTAATGTATAAAATAGAATATAAAATATCTAAATATCACTTTCAGAAAAAGGGTATATAAAAAGTTACATTCTATATACATTCCGTATATAAAATCATGTAAAATCTTTATTAATATCTTAATCGTTTCTGTTTATCGAAGATTCTAATTTATATTAATTAAATATTTTCATTTTTTATTTTAATTCTATTGGTCATCAATGTACTTTAAATTTTATTCATAAGGGATATACAAAATCTGTGGACAAAAGGAAGCTAATTTCATATAAAAGCCTGAATTTTAACATTTTCAAACTACTTTTACGTTCTATTGTGTACAAGTATTAGCATGCTCTGTTGTACCTGCAAATTGTTTCGCAACAATTGTATTTATAACAATAATATGGAAGCTCATGCAGCATTAAAATTTCATAAAAAGCAACCCTAACAAGATCGTTATATAATTCATGGATTTGCAAATCAACGGCCTTAATCACACAAAATTTTTCCCGAAAACACGATCTGACGAAAAAATGGCAAAAACCGTTGTCGTCTCGCCATCTGTTAATCATGCTTTTCTAAGAAAGAGAAAAAGGTATGAGTATAGCATCCATATGCATATAAGTAAACTACCATCACATGCACGTAGGGAGGGAATAAGAGAGATTCGCAGCAAAGGGTATCGCATTGCTTCTTTAAGCGAGGCCACCCCTCGTAGCTTCCCATAGGCCCTTAGGTCTGGAGGGTTGGTCATCCCCTCTGCCCCATTTCTGCTGGGGGTGTGGCCCCACCGGTAAGGCATGTCGAAGGACGTCTGGTGTATTTATATTAATACGTACAAGTAAAGGGTTGTCGGTTCGTGATTCTCTCTCTTTCTCTCTCTCGTTCTCTTGCCAAAAAGTACATCGCACCCCGAGAGCTCCATCGATTTTACTCGCATCGCTCGAGGGAAGCGTACGGAGGGAATACGTGCTGTTCTCACCCCTTCTTCCCCGAGTGTCTCACCCTCGCAGATTTGAGACGAGCATTTCTGATTGTCCCTCGTGTTTAGTGCGTGTGCGTACCGGCGGACGCATGCGCGGCCTTTGTTTGCGCAATATCCATTGTTGCCAATGCGTAGTATGCGCTTATTCTCCGATAACAACGAGAGAGAAACAGAAACAGAAAAAGAGAGAGACAGAGAGAGAGAGAGAGAGAGAAAGAAAGAGAGATGTTGATGACGCTGCTGCAGCGCGGCTTCTTCTCGCTTTCCCTCATCGACGGAACAACGCTGAAACCCAGCGTGCGGGGGTGGTGCGTGTGCGTATTTACGTAGCGACTTTGGGAGCAAGGAGTCGCCATTTTTGCTGGAGTGCGCGGACACGGAGCGCAGATCGTGAATACAGTTCAATTTTCTCCCGCGGCCGCTGCTTCCATACGAGGAGTCGCGGAGGAGTCGCCGGCACACCGGCCGAAAGTTACTGAGACACTGTGTACACGTGAAAAGAGCACTGATTCAAGGTATTCCGAGTCGCGTCGTTAGGTGTGTGAAAAGGCGCTCGCTGCGCCGCGCCGCGCCTGTGTAGCGGACGTGCGCAGCTTTGGAAAGCCGGAAAACTGGGGAAAGTCAACGACGAAAGTGTATACCGGCTCCCTCTCCAGGATGTCGTTACGTCCTTCGGTGTCTTTTATTTTTCTTTTGATTCTTAGCCAGGTGAGTGACTTTACAGTAGATATTTTAATGCGCTAGTAGTTTGTAAACGTATTTGCCAATTATCACTCGTTTTTACCAGGATTTACGCGTTTTCTAGGTGAAAAATAATTGAAAATTTCACTAATCGTTACAAAATTAATTCCAATTATGATGATTAAATCCTAATTCTAAATAGATTGAATTAGACTATACATATAATCTTATAAAATAGTGACGGAGTATTCATTTTCCCAAAATGTCTTTACATAATAATATGATATTAACAAGTTTTCACATATTGTTACTTTTACAAATAATTCTCCATTTTTTACTTCCAATTATATAGTTAAATTAAAGTCAAATGTATACTTGTGAAAATTTTTTCTTAAAAACTTCATTGAATATTCGATGAAGTGATTGCTATAAAGTCTTAAAAATTAATTACAAAAAGTGCAGCGTAATGACATGAAATAGCTAAGAAAATATTGTAACTGAAAATCAATTCGCAGGCAAAGATGTATTGTAAAATTTTTGAATATCATAATAAATTTTTGAGCTACCGCTTCTAAAAATATAAAAAGTCAATCGTATAATAATAATGTTCCAACTCGTAAAAAAATGCGAGTGTGTGCACGATTTTCTTAACCGAAGAATAATGAAAAGTAACTTTCTTATCTGACCCAAACACTCGCGTCTGAATATTTCTTCAAGTTCAGTAGCGTCGAGGCGAAAAAAGGGTAGCAAAAAGCATGCGCACTATGAGTTTGTTGCAGCATCATCTTGAGGTCATATCCGCTACCAAGGACTGATGGCAATAAGCTGTGTAATGCTTGAACAATAAAAGGATTTTTAGATATCGAGGACAGAAATACGTATTTGTATTATGTCCCATTCACCAATCGACACTTTCGATTTGGCTTTTCACGGATGACAAGCAAGTGACTGCCTCCTCCAACTTCTATTTAACTCTACATTTTGATCATTAGTTGAAAAAACTTCGACTTCTAATGCTGTTTTATAAAATTATGCTCGAAAAACACGTTTAGCCATTTCATACATATTTTACTTCGTATTGAAATTTAATTAAGAATATTATCTTGTTAAATTTAAACTAATGAAACGTGTCAATATTCAGTCATCAATCGTAATTATTTATATTTTTTAACGAATGCAGATTGACTCACGTATCTGGATCGATGAAATAATTTTTTTCAAAAATCTAATTCCCCGTGCTCGGACAAACCTACATTATTTATGAGTTACATACTTTTATTTGACAATTTGCGAATTTTGAAGATCTCATTAGTCGAAGGCGATAAATAAAAATGGTAAGCAAAAAGTGGCGATTTGGATAAATAAAAGTGAAAATGTAAGGCATTCCTTTCTGCTGGTTACAAAATAAACCGACTTAAACATTCTTCGACGCTGGTCCGAGGAAAGCACCAGTATTCCCATGGTTCTATACACATCTATAAAACAAAGACAACAGCGAAATGCCCCACCGACAATTAGCGGGTACACGAAGGCGCCGACGTTATCTCGTGTCGTGTGGCAATGCGCGGAGGGAAAAAAATAACGCCGAACAAGCGACAGTATAAATTCATCGTCAGTGTTTCACGCTCTCTTCACTCTAAGCGATTTCCCAAACGTTATCTAAAATGTAGTCTAGTTGATGTAGCGTGTATTCATGCAGCGATTCGACGAATGAAACGATGACTGGTTCACCTTTAACTTACAGATCATCGTCCTGCAAATTTACTCTCGAATCTCTTTTTCTCACGACGATAAGCTTTCTTGCGGATGTTATTGTTGGTGTGAAAAGCCAGCCAATTAATTCATTCATTCAATACTTCTAGAATTTAAAATGTCGAGTCAATGAAAGCAATTAACAATTCTTTTGTTGCGTCTTAAGAGTTTAAGGCTGATTTAAGTTTTTCAATTTCCTGTATGAATGGTGATCATTGTTGACCTTATAGGTTTACTCAACACTCCTAAGAGCGTAAGTATACTTCTCAGTATGTTTGAAGTACTACTGCAACTGTTTATTTTCTCAAGAAGCTTCAATCGTAACTCATGAAAAAAGTAAAGAATACGCCCGTTAAATTCTTCTACCACGCATACATAGACAGAGGAAAAATGGAAGAGCTTTGATACATTTCTTATTTGTGATAAAGCCACGTAGTTCACACGAACAAATGATCGAGCATCGGCACAAGGAATCTAATGATTTTTTTCGAAATATTTGTTCACCTGCAAAACGAGTTAATCAGCGTGGTATAATAAATAACGCAAAAGAAATGGAAAAATATGGAAGCGTAGTCAAGAGCGATTCTTGCGCTCTATCAAAGTCCGCCATGGATCAATTATAGTCTGCAACGCAGAGATGCTCTTACGTTCTGCGCGTGAGAGACGAGACGCAGGCGACTATCCTTCGCGTTTGGGATAGTCAGCTTAACGAAAGAGAGAGAGAGAGAGACTAGCGCGGGCGATATCTTATCCGAGGGAAACAGCCATACGCGGACGCGAGGTAGCACGGCCTCATCTTCGTGCTGGTGCGCGCGAGTGGCCTATCTACCGGCCTACTCGTCTTTCTTTTCTTTCTTCGCCTGTATGAAGCAGGGCTGCCTTGATATAATGGCATACGGGCTCTTCGGTTTCCCTCTTTCTTCTCTGTACCTCTCCTTTACTTTGCCGATTAGCGAACCTCGTTTCGTGATTTGCGATAGGCCGTAATGCTACCATGCAACCCGCTTCTCTTCATTCTATTTTCTTTGTTTTCGAGCGCGCGCGCACGCGTGCACACACACACACACACACACACATATGTATATATGTACGTTCGCGCATTTACGTGCACGCACAATTCCTCGCTACGCGTGTGCACGACCGAGCACAGTTTTTCCACTTCGGCTTGCCTACGGTCGTGTAGGCGTACACTCACTAGCACACTCACACACGGCATTACACAGATTATTCAAATATTTCGTAAGATTGTACGTGCTTTAAATATTTAATAATTAAAATCATATATTAATGCTAGAACTTCGTATACTAGTTTAAAAGATAAACAAATTTAACGATGAGTACGCAATTAATGATTTTTTGAAAATGACAGGATACGCGTTAAAAATTAATTCATTGATTACAAGCGTGTTGAATATAGATATTAATAAGATTATTAGATATATAATATAGACGCATTTATCATTCAAACTATAGACTTTAATATCCACTTCTACCAATATAAAATAAACTTCTTTTAGGCAGATATATATCTTAAAAAAATAAGATAGTATTTGATCTGTCAATAGAAACATATTAAAATACCATGCCTATTCGTTTAAGACACGTATTTCATAAGAAACAATTTGTTCTAATATTTATTTATAAATTTAGATAGCCTAAAATGCTTTACTCGCTAAAATATTCTCTTTTTCTTTCCTTTTCATCCATATATCTGTCTTTTTCTCGTTCCATGGCATTAACTCTGTCTACACACGCATACAAAAATAAATAATTATTAAATCTTTATTTTTTTAGAATTGATAGATTATAAAAGTTTTTTAAAAATAAACCGCTTTTTCACGGTTTTTAAACATTCAAATGAAATATTTCAAATAGATACTTATCTTTAAAGATACATGTAAATCAGATCTGTAATCATATGATATTATTCTAATACAATGGTTGCTCGAAACACCTAATCAATTTTTAAAACTTCTAAAACTTATTTTATTTAATTAATATTGCAAAAATCTGTAAATTTAGTTTTAGAATTTCGACAAAGAGAGTGTGGATATTATCAAGAAATAATCCCATATGAATAGTGCCCCTATACATAGAAATAAATAGAAATTGATGTGAAGATAAGTTCACCATAATATTTTTACTTTTTTAAACGGATAAATTTTTAATAATAAAAGTAGCAATATTAGCTTTTAAACAAAATATTATATAAATATGTATTGTATTATAAATATGTAATAAGTGTGTATGTATATAGTATAACATAAAATAGAATATGTAATAACAATATCTGAGCTCCAATATTTATTTACATAATTCATTATAGCATATATAATATGTTTTGATATAAATATATTAGTATACAATATTGAACATATATGCGTGTAAAAGTATATTATTGTTATGTACAACATTAATACAACATCTTGGTAATGATGAATAAAAGCGAATGAAATCTTACCTAATTGTTGAAGGTAAAAAGCTACAAGTCAGTAATGCGTGATTAAGACTGATACGTGAAAATGTGTCACTATCAAATACGTAAATGCCTATTCGGCCAGCTGTCTTGCGAAGAAAAAAACTGCTCAATTAATGAGCTTCGAAAGTAGCACAAAAAAATATTAGAAGCCCAAAGAGGGAAAGATAAAGAACATGCTAATAATGATTCAGAACGGATGGTATGCAATCTCAGGTATGCAAGTGGTTGCAATCATGAGAAGAGCCGGATCTACAATCGTCGCTTAAACCAAAACTCCCGTGCAATTTATCATTGTGTAACTGTGGAGCGAGAGAGAACCCTCGTAAAGTCGCCACACGGCGACTTTCCCGAATCGTAATAATTTATACTTCTCTCCGACCAACGACACACTGGTCGTGAAATACTCGAATCGAAATAAGAGATCGTGAGAAAAAGAGAGGGATGCTGCTTCTTTATTTCCTTAATGTGCTTTAAATTTTTTACCAATATTATCGTAATGAATTTTTAAGGAAAATTCGCAGAATGTCCAAGGGAGATTCTAAATATGATAAAAATTTCAATAACAAGCTATATGAAGATGTATTATTATTTATATATACGCGCACGCGCATTAAAAATTTCGAAGAATTACATTTTAATTACCAAAAATAGGTAAAATGCATTTCCGTCGTTGAATGTACAAGATGTACTCTTGTTTAATGTGAGAAAGACAAAGGACGGATTAAATGCGCAATATTGGATAGTATTGTAGAAACTCCTATAAAAGAATAACAAACAAATTAATTTCGAAATTAAAAGTAAAATTTACATGAGATGCTATTTTACCTTTCTGCAGAATCTCGGTGCAAATGTTCTGAAAATAAAAGAGCATTGTTACTATTAAAAAGTAAGGTCTTGACTAATGCAACGGAAATAACGTTAGTCTTAAGACCCGACAGAAAAATGCGAAACCTAATGGAATGTGCGATAGAAATTGAAAGACCAAATGCGAACTTAAAGAATCCCATAGTAACGCCATAAGAAATATATTCCCGGGAGTGTTTCCCTGTCGGAACTTAGAGCGCCAGCTGTTACATAGCAGTTTAAGTCGCCGTGTACGTAGTTTATACTACTCGCGGCTCGACACTTCTTACATACGTTTATGTGTACACGCTCACGCTTCGACTCCAATTTTCCTCCTCTGCTCGGATGAGCACTTCGTCGCCAACGTTTTCCCTATTCCTCGTACCCTCACATGCTTGCATAAACGTTTAATGTGGCTTTTCACGTTGTACACGCCTTTTCTCTTTCTCTCTCTCTCATTATCACAGTCTATCCGTCTCTCTTCTTCCTTCTCAAGCTCCACGCGCAACGGTAATTTGCAAAGAATTTTCTCAGACTGAACGCGTGGACACGCGGTCAAGAGGCGCGTTTACGCCGATACTTACGTACGAATGCAACGCTCTTTTAATGATCCCTAAAACGCAGTCACAGTGAGAGTTTTTCGCGAGTCTCTCACGCGACGACTGTGCTGCCTCAGTTTCTGAATATTTATTAATTTTTTACAGTTCTCTGAGAAACGAGAAAAGTTCTTTTAATACTCTGGCATTTGAAAGACTTGGCCAACTTCTTTTCTCTATCTTTTCTCTTTCTTTTGCCTTTCTGGTAAGTATCTACTGCAGAAATGTTGAAGCTAATTGAAGGTTTTCTAACTTTAAAACTAGATGCACTAAGAAAAATGTATATGCATGGTCAAAATCTATGTTAATAGTTAACTTGCATATATTACAGCCAAATCATATCTATGCTTTATTTGTAAAATTGTTCAATATAAATACATTCTTTCTTCAAAATGCATAAGGATATAATTATATTGCAACTCCCGTGTTTTATAATCCTTAAATGATTTACAATATGAAACTTAAGTTTTTTAATAACACTACATACGTTAATAAGTACACGTGTAAGTATTCTTTATAGTATTCAAATTAACGAGCATATATATTTTAATGCAAAAGAAGTGAAAGAAAATGATTTATTTATTTAGGAATAATGCCCTGTTGATAATACTTGTACTGTTAATTGTTATTGTTCTCTCTTTTCACCTTTTGAATTAATAAATGATCAAGTGATCAGATATGAAATTTTTATTTGTTTAAAATCTTAAGTTATGATATAGATTTTTTATTTGCTGACTTGTTAAACTTAACGTAGGAATTAAATTTTTGTACAGTGAGTAACATCTCTTTATTTTCAAATTTTTAGTATAAAAAATTAATTCTTTTTTTAAATATATTCGTTAAATAAATTTAAAATAAATGCAAATATTATGGTAGAAATTGATTTGAAGTAGATTTATATTCTAAAGAATAAATCACCTTTAAATAACTTATAAATATTCCGTTTTTTCAAAAAGAAAGAATTTAAGAATATTACATTAAATAAAAAAAGAGAAATACAGTTTAATACCAAAATCTTTTTATCATATTAATAGCTTTCTTAATAAAAAATTTGATAATATAGATTATATATATACACGTTTTATATACAAACTGATAACCATCTATATTATATTTCAATCTAATTGCTTCTGATAGATAACAAAAATTTTAGAATGCAAATTATACTCACTCTTTATTATATATAAAATATTAAATTATTATACTCTCCAATAATCCTGATATCGATACATTTTTAACGAATTGTTATCTAATTAAAAATTAAAGTAAAGCATAATCGCTTCTTATTAGGATTAAACCAAGGATGAACAACTACTCTACATCCACACCTTTATTTATTGCCATTTCGTATGGTATTATATATCTGTACTTATAAATTAAAACAAATTAATTCACACCAGAGCAATTAGTACATTCCTTATAAATCTGATATTTAAACTGCGCGCGCGTTCACAAAGATCCGTGAGTTCCGATAAAACGATCTACTGATTCTGTAGAAATTGAATTCTCGACTGTTATAAATCGCGCTTGTGTTCGCAACTACTATGCACTTACATAAATGTATGTATAAAATAAGATTAATCTCGCTCGACGATCAACTTATACGTTTTAAACGTCTTCTTCTAATGGACTTGGTACTCGCCAATAAAACTAAAACAGTAGAGTAGGAAAGTGCGGGAAAAACCGCATACTATTGCATGTACGCATCAGTAGCCTTTTCTTTCTTTTTCATTTATTTTCTACTCTATCTGGCATGCGCATGACTAATTTATGTGCCACGAAGTAACATTGAAATAGGGAGAGACAGAAGATCGGAAATAAGGAAGTGGAGGGAGCGAGGGAAAAAAGGAGTGACGATAATTGCATTAATTCTGGTATCGGACTCGGATGGAGATTTTTCAAAAAAACATCGTGCTTGAACGATAAGGCGGAGTTGCGCACTCTACATTTTACCATTGCTTCGTTGAGTAGCATACATGCACACGAGAAAGAGAGTGTGAGAGAGAGAGAGATCAGGGCTCTTGTCCTACAATCGACTCGCGCGGTCCAGAACGCGCACGATGATAAACCGAATTTCGTCACTTCGATGCGTGCACTCGCGTACACACCTAAGCTAGGCTTTACGTCCGTGTAACAAACGTGGTACCCATTTCAGTTTATTCGACGCAATTCTGTTCTCATTGTTCGCGAAATGCCTGCGATTGTATGCTTCGATTAGTCATTGCTGGTTCAATGATCGAGAAAGTCGTTTACAATGTATATTACATCCGCCCGCTTCAAATACTAGGAAGTGTATAATTTCACTCGTTGCGGAACCGTCTGTGCCTTGAATTAATTGGACAAAATTCGATTCGTCTATTCGTATATTGATGCACTAATGAGTGATCGAACGATTCATTTTTGTAACAACCAAAGGCAGATAAACCGAAAAAACTTGGAAAAGAGCAATGCCATAAACGTGACATTCTTTTTAAACGGGCCCAGGTCTCTTCAGACGCGACATCCGTTACAGGGTGGCGTGCACCGAAAACTGGAGCTGAGCCCAGCTAAGACCACCTTTGGCACCGGCGTCGTCAGTCGTTAAATGCTTTCGACAACTTGGACTGATTCTGAAAGGGCAGAATCGAGAAAGAGATGCGTATTTGGTGCACACGGATTACAGCGTGCAACCTCGAGGAAGTTGGTAGAGCTGGCATCGGCGCATTCTGTACGCGTGTGCACTCGTACTGCATAACGAGTCTCAATTCGGAGGATTGTTTCATTATTGAATGTTTCCCTTGCTCTTTTCGAATCGTTATGTAGGTGAGCAGAAAGCGTGCGTTTTTAAACGCTCTTACCAGTTACGTATCCAGATAAAAACAGATATATGTTATTTTTTTATAGAAATTCGAATTCCGAATTCAATTAGAATCGCAAGTTGAAACGAAATTTTACGTTTAAACGTGTCTACGGATGAGAATGATAAAGTCATAACGTACACGAGCAACTCTAAGTTAACGCTAACGCGGCATTCTGTTTCTAATTGCGGAACAAACTTATGATTAAGTCGTAGTAGCAGATTCTAGTCTTTGAATGTCGTTTATTTCCAAGTTTATAGGTATCGAGTCCAATCTTTTCTTAATAAAAACTTAACTAGACCGTTAAGATTCGTTATTTAATATGCATTTTGAGCATAATCCGACGATAAAGTCGACGTTGTCTACTAATTACGATTGTACGCACAGGGTGTCCGATTTTATTGAATATATGAAATGTATAAATATGAGAAAGAGATAATAGTGGCTTAACGTCGTTCATTTTAGCAAAGTTAAACTTCCATAGTTTTTGTAAAGCGCAGAATGACAGTTGCTATTATTACCACTGTTACAATTTTTGTTCTGTTTATAAAATAAAATTTTACTTTTTGCTATAAAGAAAAGAAATTGTGCTAAATACCTAATTTAACATGTTTTATAAAATATGTTTCATAAAATAATTGCATATAAAGTGTTTAGTTACATATATTATGTTCAACAAACCCAAATGGATTCAATAAGACTAATACGTGCTTTTTTCACGAAAGAGGATCTGCCTTGTCCATTGGGTTGGCTGATCAAGAATAGTAATAATGTAATTCTTATCTACCTTGTTGACATCTGACTGATACAACTGCTCAAAGATCAATTAAAAAGCAATAAAGCAACGCTTCTCCTCATTGAACAATTACATCGGAACGTTCGAATTTCCTGCTCAGGCCAAGCAAGACAGATTAGTATTTGAGTGAATTATTAAATCAGTTAAGGGGACGCGTGAAATTAGTGGACACGAATGGCTGCGACTATAGCTAAGGAAATTGTATAACATCGGAAAATCAAAGCAGATATTTCAAACGAGTTTGCGAATCAAACATTACCACTATTCTCGTATCGCAGGCGACAAAAAAGGCCGCGCCTCCCGTTCGGGAATCAATGTCCCCGAGAGTGCAAATAGGAGGACGAAATCTGCACGTGTGCGTAGAACCGAGGTACAATCGAACACCTGAACCGTCGGTACGAGCGTCACAGATAATTAGGAAGCTTATTGTTTGCATGCCACCGCGCGCCGCGAGTCGAGTAAAACGCGGTTGCACCTTTCACACGCGTCGCTGCACAGAGCTGCGATGGAAATCAAACCTCGGCGGAGCTGCGGAGTTGCGGCAGAGTACCTACGAGTTCGCGTGTTCACTCGCATATATACATACGTAACGCACATTTGAAAACGGGCTTACTGGCGGAGCAGGGAGGAGCGGGGAGGAGCGGGGAGGAGCGGGGAGGAGCAGGCCAGGTGGTTAGCATCGGGACAAACGGGATAAGATTTTCGGAGAGCACCGGCGCACACTTGCTCCTCGTGCTCCTTCTCCCTTCGCTCTCGTGCTTGGCTTTGCTCTTTTTTTGTCTCGCCCTTCGTCTTATACGCATTCGGGCATCTTCCTCCCATCCTCCTTGCGTCATTCTTACGTCCACTGCTAATGCCTTTTCTCTTGCTTTTTTATTATCCTCGTTGCTCTCTTGTAATGGCTTTCCTCCTCCTTTTCTTCAGCTCAACTCTTCTCACTATCTTCCTGTTCCCCCCCCCCACCACCCTCTCCCCCTCCATTCCGCTGCCATGAAATTTGTTCGCTTGCGTTTCTTTCTTATTTTTCTCTTCTTACGCGCTTTATATAATTTAATTATACATCTTTTGAAAGTAAGCTTTGAGCTGTTCTTAAGCCCCAACTCGTGTTTACGTTTACTCTCTTATTTCAAAATTCGCTCTCGTGCCGATTCTCACGGAAATGAAAATATAATGTGAATGCTATTGTGTATGGGATTTTTTAAACTACGTGTGAGCAACGCTATTTTTGGAGATCGTAATATTTCAAATGGAAACTTTAATCTTTAAAACTGCTTTTAGACGTTTATCTCTCTTTTCTTAGCTTCCTAAACGAGTTATACTTAACTAGGGAATTTTATTAGTTCAATGTAATTTAATCCTTTTGTATAATCTTTATAGAAGCTATACCTCGTCAAATTTGCATTAAATTCGTCGTTCTTTCATGATAAATTTGCATAAGCTAACACTAAATTAATATTCTTACTGTGAAATTCGTAAAAATTTATATTACTGAATTTAAACTAATTCTTATTAACAATAACTTCAGACGTTGATTTTATAAGTTTATGCGTCATTTTGTTTTGAAAAATTTTATCTTGCATTAATAAATTTACGAAATAAATAAATAAAACATGTACTTTTACATCAATTATTGTGCCGAATAAAATTTATAATTGTTTAACGCAAAGAATATACTTTCTAAAATATTACAATACAAGCTCTTGATTGTTTCAATTATGATCAGAGTAATTCCAAAGAAACTCGGTAAATAACTTAAATTAGGACTTCATACAAATTGTATGAAAATTAAAAAAATGTGCGTATCATGATTACGGGAATTCTGAGTGAAATAAATAAGATCTTAGCTTAGATAAGAGTACGGTTTCTAATAAAGTTAATCAACATAATACTATCCAAAATAAATTCATTATAAAGTTATTTTGAAAAAAAGCTTTTGAAAAACCTTGTAAGCAATAATTAGTTAATGGAATAGCATATAACATTATTAACAGATTTTTTTAATTAGCTTAGTTGTTTGATTATAACAAAGGCTTTAATATATTTATACATTGTATTTATTATATATTTATTGCATTTATTAACATTTATCTACTGGATAATATTAAATATTTAAAATTTTACTTTTATAGGTGAGTTTTATGTGTTCGTATATGAACTGAATTATTACATTTTAACAGGATTCCCCTAATATTATCTTATTATTATAAAATCTAATTCTTATAATTATCCATTGATCTATGTATTTTTTTATTTTAAATTTGTAAATTAAAACTTAATAAACCACTTATTACGTAGATAAAATTTTTGCTTTTTGAAATGTAGGTCGATGTGGTTTACTATTATCTTTTAAATATAATTTTACTTTCTATTAATTATTTCTAAAAATACTAATAAACTGTTGGAAAAATATTTTTGTAGTATGTATAACACAAAAAATTTAATAAATATTTTTATTCATACTTGCCAACATACGTATGTATGTATAAACAAACGTGTTCATAAAAAGCAACGTTTTTTAAGCGATTAAATTCGTCGTTAGAATACTTACGACAAGATTATAGATTATATATAGGTCAGTATTAAGAATTCACGCAAAAGCCCTTTTAATAACTAGCGATTTTGAACTATTAAAATATTCGTTATATGTATAAGTTATTTAAATTTAATTTTATATTCCATTTAATGCGCTGGAATACTCACATACTACTTATACTCTTATCAAGATTGCAATAAATGAGACTTCTCAGGTAGCGAAATTGGTTAGAATTTGAATGAAACATCGATTATTGATTATTGTGATATTGGTCAAGTAATAATGAAGTGAAAAATAAGAGTTCAACTTTCAACATTCAGTCTATGATAAGTGATTTGAGCAGAAAATTTACTTATTATGATCAGAGAGAAAACTATTGATTTCATTGTATATTTGTACATGCATCTACTTTCGCATGTGTATCTAAATAGGAATGTGTATTTATCAGATGTATGAAGCTACGTAAGCATGTGTGCAGACGTAATGGGTGGGTAATAAAATTTAAAGAATGAAATATACATTTGTGTATATCTCGTTAATGATTAATTAAAATGTCCACGTGTTTTTTCGATAAAGAATGCTGAGCTAAAGAGCTACATACAAAGCGCATAGTACTAAGGAGTATTGATTATGTTTGCATTCGAACGCTCGAATAGTAGACCGTTTTATATTAGCTTTTTATGCTCGGCAAAGGAATAAACAAGTAAAACTAAAATACAAAGGTATAGCAATAATTAATTGATAAAGCTTTGACGTAAGCCTTAATTAAGTAAAATTTATACAGCTGTTAGCGCTTGTTGAGGAAAAATTCTAAACCAGGCCATAATTAAATTTTCTTCGGGCCGAAAAGCAATCCTATTAATGAAGACATTAGCGGTACCGACATACTCTTAAATTAAATAATTATTCAGGAGCATTTCTCGAAATCTTTATCGATATCTTCATTAAAAGCTACGAGAAAAAAGACGAAAGCTGATTAAGGCTATCCTCTGAAACGCCTTTCCCAGAGCCTTAAAAATCAATGGCAAAAAGAAAATATTTAATCCGCTGCCACCTTCATGGGAGACGACGCCTCGCCGTGGTATTTCAGTTCTATTAGCCTCTACCCGGACACATGATAAATCAATCGCGTGCATACACTCGCAGACGCGTATCCACACTCGCCTCCACCTCGACTTCTCGCGGATTTACGATGTCTTCTACTGGGTTTTTTCCTTTCTTTCGATTCTACGAGAAAATTGCGCGCTTTCTTTTGATCGCGGATCTCCTTCCCTTTTCCCCTTTCATCTTTTATCGAGAGTCGTTGGCGCGTTAATTTGACGTTCCCAGAGCACATTGATTCTAAGTTTTGCAGCGAACGCGGGTGACGCAAGCCGTTCATTAAGCTTCGGATCCTTATTAGTAAATATTTGAGGTAAGAGGTATTTCCAGGAGAGGCTGATAACACGATTCATGTTGATCGTTCGCCTAATTATTTCCTGCGCCACGGCTTACGTATCGACTCTCCTTTTTTGTATTTTGCATCCACTCGCACTCTCCTGCTTTTGCGTCTTTTTTATTTTGAAAGCGCAAATTGATCCTTGAAGCTCGATACCTAAGTTACTGGCCTTGAGAAAAGGAAGAATTCTTATAATTTAATAAATTTAATACACTTATACGGATAGGCTGAACGTCATAGTTTATTACGTGATTCACTTATTTTTTATTTTATTTTCCTGTGCAATTACGTATTTTCAATAGCATTACGAAATTTAATGCGGAAAACTGAAATAAGTATATACGTTTTCTAGTCTCGGTCATGTGACCATAAAATCATATTGCTGTAATCATTGAAATACCTCTCTTGCCTCGTTGATGAATCAAGTTTGTCAAACGATAATGCTTAGGCATTAACTTTAAATCGACATTTGTGTTTAAATAATGATTCACGTTTACCGATGTTCATTACATAATTGAAATCCAAATTGATATAAATGTAACGCATGAAAATGAAAATCAAGTTATGGATAATTGTGTTAAATAAGAAATTTTATAATTAGCTCTCAAATGTTTAAATTCACTATTTAATAAAACTTAAATTTGCGATTTTAAGCAAATTAAGTGAAATGCTATGATTACATTATTTGAACACAAAAAATTGTTTATGATTTTCTGTGTTTCATCGACAAAAGTCTCAATAAAATAACGTACATAGTAAACGAGAGTCGGTAAAGTTCTAATTCTTCAAGCATTCAATTAATTCCATCTGTTTATTGACAAATATTTATAAACAAACAACACTACCTTTAATTAAATGTTATGTTTTTACGTTTCACATTACACTTTTGACAAACGCCAAAGACCAGAATTGAGTTGAGCCGTGCGGACGCGAAATTCATGCGTGTGAGAACGTAGCATTTTATAATCGCAGGCATACACTAGAATATTACGTAACGCGATCAGTGAAAACACTAATTTGAACGATTTAATTATTACTCGACAAAGTACTAGTCCTTCTCTAGCACCTTCTGTCTTTTTTCACTTCCTTATCTTTCTTTCTGCTTCTCTATTTGTTTATCTTTGTCTACTATGTATCTATGTATATGAACCGAATCGATAGAGAATATTCAAATTAAAAAAATAAAATTCAAAAACGCAGTAATAATTATTCACAGAAATTTAGTGGTAAGTACATCGTGGAATTCAATATCTATAAGAAATTTATTATCGCGAATAAGTACATAATACAACATTAAATATTCGTAATTTCTCATATTCGCAATTTTATAATGCATATGTGTGTATTGAAATACTACAATAGTAGGAATTGTAAATACCACCTCAAAAAATTCCACAGGAAGAATTAATATTTTTGTCAAATTTGTCACGAATGACTTTATCCCCGAAAACTTTCAATTTAATCAGCTTTTAATTGTAATATCTCCTTAAAGAAAATAACTGCTTTATAGTCATTTTCATTTCTCACCGTAACTTATGAACTGCTCTTATGAACTTTAACTAAAATATCTTCTTTATGAGTTGACTGTTAGTTCGAGAATCACGTTAATTTATAATAATTATTAATTCCGGCTTGTATCTAATACATGTATTTTCCTTATGTTTATAGATTGGAGTCGAACATCTACGATAAGCAGCGTAAGTTATTAGCTGCTGTCAAAGAACATAAAGGTAGCAATACTAAAGGTAGTTTGGGCCTTAGTGGTCTTGTGGTGGCTATGTTCGAATCCTACTGGCCTGCTAAGTCCCAAGTTACCTCTAGCGCTAACAACATTCAGTTCCAGACTTTTCTATTCCGCGGTAAGGTTCACCAATTCCAGCAAATCAGGTAATAATAATTTATGCTTCAGAAATATCTTTATTTATTTTCTTGGGGAAGGATGCAGCTGTAGGTCAAAGCAACAAATATGCTCCACAAATACTTTTGCGGAATATATCTTCATATAGGTTTGTATGGGTATCGCTAAAAATAATAGCCGTGCAAGTTCGAGATCCTATCGAGGAAGGAGTCGAAGATAGCATCCTCGAGGCTCGAATCTTTGGCAATTATATAAAAAAAGTCATTAGACCAAATATATTTGTTATCTCAATATAGTTTCGAGACGCGGATAGATAGATGGGAATGGTGGGTAGGTAAAGAGTAGGTAAAGACCGAAGAGTAAATAATACGAAAAAGTTAAAAGCATCCTCGTGTACCTATATTACTACTGAGGGAGCAGCCAATAGCGTATCTCAGAATGTTCGCGGCGGTCGTGCGAGAGATCGCTTAACTGATTACAAGTGAGAGATCTCAGCGGGAGGTCACGTAAGGTAACAGCATTCTTCGCGAACAGCAGCAGCAGCAGTGTCGTGTGTTTATCTGGGCTTTTCTTCGGCGCGGACGCC
Source organism: Platyscapa corneri (assembly GCA_018907185.1). Lineage (NCBI taxonomy): Eukaryota > Metazoa > Arthropoda > Insecta > Hymenoptera > Agaonidae > Platyscapa > Platyscapa corneri. The sequence continues at coordinate 4,006,833 of JACCHW010000011.1, read as the reverse complement.
ATACGGTATATATTTATCCCTCACCCCTTCCCGTTGCCAACCTACACTTCGTGCCGAACGCACGGACAACAATATTTTTCCATGTATACTATTATTCTTGTTGTTATTATTGCTACTGTTAGACTTACATTAACATCATCAGTGGTGCTATTCCTGGCTAATAATCAGTTTCTTATTATACACTTTCCAAGCTCTAAATTCAGCAGACAAGTTTACTTTAAACACTTAAAACTACTGCTTTATGCTCACAAAAATCTAATCTACATGCTTTTAACTTGAAAATCAGATAAATCTTATAAATACTTTTTACGCGAACTTTGCATCCACAACAGTACACTTATATTTTAAACTGCCATATAAACATGTCATTAATAGAGTAAGCATACGTATCGTATAATTTAACGCAATACCTTACAATAATAAAAAACCGTATTTGTAAGCATACCCATTTGTACGTTCATCCCTACTGCTCTTAATAATATAATATTAAAAATTTGAGGAATACAAAAATAATACAAAGAAAATCGAAAGATAAATGGATCTTAACGTCCAGATGCGTTATAAAATCATCGAAGTTTTTCGAGTACGCTTATTATGTCATAAGTTATGTGTTGATTCTAATTAAATAAGAACTTATAGTTTACCTAATGATTCCGCATACATTTCGATATAGATATTTAAAATTTTGATTAATGATTGGCCCGATGAAATGCTTATTCTTCTAACGCTGTACAGATTGTATTGTATAGTTTTACAATTCAAATTTTTTATTTTGGGAAGATTAGAGAAAATTTCTTACAAAAAGGTTTTCGATACAAAGCGAACGAAGTGCTATTTTTTAAAACTATAACTTTTAAAACTATCATACACATAGCATATTTATTGCAAATTAAAATATTTGAATACTGTAATAAAGTATTGCTAAAGACGTTTCTAGATTAAAAGTATATTACGTGCACGAATAGTACGTTTCGGATTCGTAAATCGTTGGTTAATTGCGTTTCCTTTTTATTCGCTTCTAAGTAGTAGATGGGCACGAATTAGCAAAAATATCAGAGAAAAAACACACTACTCGAGGCGTGGCATGAAAGTTTCTTAGTCATCCAAATAATTACGTGTTGCAGAATTTCGAAGCAAGAGAGACGTAACTGTGCTTCTTCCTTCGAAGAATTTTTCAATTAGCACCGTCAAAAACACGGAGCAAGAAAAAATTCATCCTCGTTATAACACGAAGCTCTGTGTATTAAATTTTGATTCGAATTTTGCGAGCCTTCACGCGCTCAAAGTACGCGGTAGGTAATGAAAGTTTAATGCAACTTATTATCGGTTTATTGAATGCGAATTGGATACCGTTTCCAATTTTGTGCAGTCAGTGCATTGCAAATGCGTGCCTCTAAAGACATCCAACGAGGAAATAAGACGTGCAGCGCGAGATTAGCATGAAAAAATCTTAAAAGTCAAAACTTTACGCCAAAGACAAATACTCCTAGGAAAATACTAGATGATTCGAGCAACTAATTTTAAATTGGAAAAATCCGTGTTTATTCTCCTGTCATAAAAGCTCGTTATTAATCGCGCGAGCAAAGCTTATAGAACGCAATGCAAAGTCCAAGTGCACCCCCGAGCTTTAATTGGCGAACACGTGGAATGCAATATCGACATTGGTCCTTCAGCAAAAACTCTAGTGGAACTAGATCCTTATACTGCAGAGGTGGGAACAATGGAGAAGGTAGCTGAGACGAGGCTCGATAACACCAATTTTCACGCGTCGACGGTATTGGAATTTTTGCGAGCCAACAAAGACAAGTCGGCGGCACGCATCGGTGCTCGCGCGTATTACACGCTCCAAGCGGACTCATCGCGTAATAGCGGCCATTACAAAAGTATCATAGAGCAAAAAGCAGCCGCGCACGTGCTCCAGTTTGCGTGCGCCTGTGTAACTGTGCGTGCGCCACCCGCTACGCCTGCGATGTTCAGCATCTGCAGCTACATCAAGCCGAACACGGCCGTTTGCTCGCCTCGTGATTTTCCTCCCGCACCGTCCTTCAACTCCCCCCGAAGCTGCTGTACACAGGCGTTTTTCTTCCGCGGAGCCGAGCCGAGATATCGACACTGTATACGCCAAAGTCGCGTGTACTTATTATCGCTCGGCTTGATCGTGAAGAGGCCTTTTCTTTTCGTGTACCTTTTTCTGCCGCTTACCGTTGCTCGCCGCGCAAGGCGTCACTCCGGCCCAGGCCGCGCGGGTTCCTTGAACAATTCATATCTAAAGATAGTCCTGATGCTAGGAAACACGTAGTTTTCAACCTTTTTTTCTTGCCCTGTAATTACCTTACACGTGCGCATCGATGAGTTTTGTAATTTATAAGCGCTATTGTTTCGGATGATGCAAGTTGGCGACCAGCGGAGTTAATGGTACACAAAATGGTTCGGAAAGAGGGATATCGACTGGCGGAGCTCGGCGCAGCTCTGATCAGAAAACAGCTCATTGGCACACGCTTCGCGAAGATGACGCGAAAAAAGTCGTTAAAAAAAGATAAAAATCGTTCCAGTACGGTGCCTTAACAATTCCAATACCGATTACTCAGCGAACTCGATGAGATAACCGTCTGATAAATGCTATCGAATTAATTATCTCTTAATGGCTCTCACCGGCAGCAAAAGCAGCAGCAGCAGCAGCAGCAGCAGCAGCAACCTACGATACCTGGCTGTCGGCGTAAGGGCGTCCCAAATAGAGAAGGAGAGGGAATCCGAAGCCACCAACTAATAGCCTCGAAGGTGCTAAAAATAAATTTGTACGTCTAATCGGCGCGTTAAATCGCGAGGAAGCATCAATGGCGGCAGAATTGCACCCCGAAGCCTCCTCGCGGTCCATAACTCGACACGAGCTCAACTATCGTTGCCCTCGCCATATGCGCTGCCAACGAATTTATTAACATCGCTCAGAAATATGAGGCTATTTAGACGAACATATACCGACGCGAATGAACGAGTGAATGTAACTGAGCGAGGGACGCGGAATGCGAGCTTTTGCTCCAAGAGGACGCATCCGTCTCGGAATATCGATGTGTACGCATATGCTCGCTGTACTGTCGGACGCTGTTGCAATATTTTTGCGCACCGCCTCTATAAATGCATTTGCGTATATTACCTTCGACTTGGTTCGCTGGCCGCGATGCGTCAAACTATGACGGCTGCTTGGGGCCTGGGAAGATAGAAAATCTCGGGATCGAGCAAACATTGACACTCTGCAATTGAAGAAGTTGCGTTATAGAAGTAACGCTTTTCCAGCGTTCAATCGCTAATGAATTCACTTGGATATTTCATATTTTTTATTCGCTAAAACCTTTCCGCGCAAAGTTATTTTCAAGATAATAGTCTTAGTTTGTAACTTAATTGAGATATTAATTTATAACGGCGTATACGATAGGTAAAACTTTTAGACTACAAAGTAAATTTTGCTCAAAGGAGTGCAGCAATCGGTAAAATTCGTATTATGAGAATTATTCCTATTACGGTGTTCTAGTTAAATCGCGCTTCCTACACGATTTTCTAATAAATCAGTTCTGCAAAATAAGACAAAACGTCGTTTCGTATCTATATCTAAAAAAAGTTGAACTTAATTTAAATCTTAATGCAATCTACGGAAATAAATTTCGCTCGTTTCGAGATAAAAGGATTCTTTTGGAAATTTTTCTAATTACTTGCGCGAAAAATCCAAATTGAATAATGAGTTCTTTAATTAAAGAGAAATGTCGAAAAACTTTATTCAACTTTAACGAATAAAACCGCAAGCTTGAAGAATAAACGCGAAAAAATGTGCCGTCCCAATTCACCACTTGCCGCTTTTTAATCTCCGATATATTTCAATATAATTTCACCTCATTATAAAATAAGCATTCACCGAAGTGATTAAAAGGTTTACAGTTATATTTGAAAAGCACGCCGCTCCGGATGTAGAATGTCGCTGCACTTGTAAAGGCATGGAGGATCGCGCTCCGCAAGGACGAGTGAATGCTCAGGTTGACGCGTCGTCGATGGAAGGAATGTCGAAAAGGAAGGCAATTAAACGGTGTGCTTTTAAAGAGCTTGGGATTCCGAGGGGGGAAGCGACTCCGCTGGTGTTCGCTCGATGAACCCAACGCGTACACACAAGAGCGCTCTCAGGGCTACCGCAGCTCGTAAAACTAAGGCGAGTAGTAGTAGTCACTAAATCATCGCTGATTTTTTGCACGGATGCGAGGCGACCTCCATGACAGGCGCATTCCGTATATCACGCGGGCGCATGATCGGTCCTCGAAACCAAAAACAAGCAGAACGGATAAGGAAAAGAAAGGAGGCTGGACTGGCGTGCGCGCACGCACACGCCCGTGCTTTCCGCTGCTTAGCGATGCAGCAGATACTTATTGTCATTATTAGACCGACGTGAAAAGCGCTCGGACAGCGCTCAATACTTTCCTGCGTTATTTGTTGCTCCTTCATTTACTTTGCCCCGAGAGGCAGACGAGGAGAGAATAAGACTGCGGGGGACGAGAATTTATGCTCCTTCGAGGCAGCTTTCACAGAGTGCACACGCGCTCCTGACGAATGCGCGCGAGGCTATTCTTTCTCATTTTCTTATTTCTTTTTGGCCTCGACCTTTTTTCGTTTTGTCCTCGCAACGGGCAATAACTCGAGAGTTTTTTCGAGTAACTTTTCAGAAGGATACGAGCGATTTATCGAGGTGATATAATATTTTAAAACTTATAGCGCAGGCTCATTGTACAAGAGATGTTTATTGAGTAATGTACAGTGTATCTGAAAATTAAACGCAAGCAATGGCCGACTGTGCGCAGAGCCGAACGTAATTGCTGCGAGGACAGGCAAACAAATGCAACTTTAATACCGCGTCGCAACGGTGGCGCGAGTCTAGATTAATTACTAGAGCGAATGCGTAAACGCGGCTTGGGTGGCGAATGTTCTTAAGAGCCGCCGCAGCACTGGCATCGACGCAGAGAGTTTGAAAGGAAAATTTGACTGCCGATCAGTAAACGAGAATTTCGGAACCGTGACTCGCTGTAATTACATTGGGGGCGCGGTACAATTATTTATAAAGCGAACGCAAGCAACGACAACACGAGGCTCTTAACGATTTAAATCTGAAAAATAAACCTCCGACACGCGGTGGTATCCTCATAATCATCGCAACGAGGCTATTTTACGACGCTCGCAAAAAAGAGGCACGCGCAACTTCTATTGCTGTTGGCTTTCTGAAAAAGTACCGACGCACGCGACATCGGCGAGCTGCCTCCTGAATGCGGAAAAACAGGAGGATCCCGAGCTCGGAGTAGCCCTCGGGGACCGATGCTCCACCGGGTCTGCGGACTCACTAATTACTCGTCCGGTATAATTGAATTTAACGATTGTCGCGAGTCGTTTAACAATGCCGAGGCTGCGCGGCCGCTTTCAAAAGAAAGGATTTTCCGCGAAACAGCTGCTGCCGTCGCACGACTGACAGAGCGAGAAACGACCACCGCGTCGCTTCCGCGCAACCGGACACACGTGCGCGAGCAAACAACGAGTGCGGCACGAGATTTTTTGCGCCGGACCGAGATGGAAAGGGAAGACGAATTAATTTCGAGGCTTCTTCTATACGTCGATCGTTTGCGACCCCCCGTCGCAGTTTGTCGGACGGCTGCTTTTTTCGGCCTGGCATCGTCCTCGTCTACTATTCTCTCGTGTATCGCTTCCAGAGAATGACTATAAATTGTGGAAATGACCTCGGAAGACATCCATTATGTATTTCCTAATTATCCACTGCTTCTAATTCGCGATAACTTCCGTTTGTTTACACGGCTTTTTGTGCGTCCGCAGTAATAATGTGCGTTCGTATATAACTGAAAATCACGTCACGAGTACTTTTTACAACAAGTCTTTCGAGCAATTATTCCGTACACATGTTTTCGTTTATGCGCGTAATTTTATCAAATAACGACTATTTTTTCTTAATACTAGGCGATGGACGCGGCAGCACTTAACACTTTCACTGTTCCTGCGCAGCATTAAATTCGTAATAAATAAATATCCATGATATTGCGTAAAGTACAATTTAACGGATACATCTCAAAAAGAACTTTATGATACGAAGCTTTTTTATTTTCGAAGTAACCAATCTCTTTTCTATAATCGAATCTTGAACCACTAAGAAATACGTTTCTTTCTCTTTGGCTCACAGTTGAGTAATTCTTAGAAGTTTAACACCGCGAACATTGCATATTTTATTTCAGGATAAGTGAAAAAATTTTTTACTTTATGAACTCGCATGCTTGGCTTATTCATTTTACGAATGCAATTTAAAGGTGAGTTTAGAAATAAGTATTGATTTATTACGTATTTTTTAGCACTATTTAAAGTCATTAAGAGGTAAAATGCCCTTTTAAAGCAAAATAATAAGAAAACGCTAATATTGAATAAATAATATCTTAACGCGAGCAAAAATTGAAATAGAACATAGCGTAATATTAGCAGGCGTTTGATTTGTTTATAGAAGCGCACATTAAAAGCAGCTGCTATTTACTGCTTACTTATTAGGATAATGTATACAATTACGAGTATATTTCATCAATTTTAACTACGTAAATTTTAAAGAAGTCATCTAAAAATGTAATACTAAACAGTAACAGAAAACAAGAAGGCGCATTCTATTTCATATGAAATAAATAGTAGTAAAAATAGCGGCAACGTGTACAATGCGAATACTAAAAACTGAAACTCGCCACATCATCGCTGGCTTCCGATAAAAACTTTATAGTTTACTTATTGTGGCTTGCGATACGGCACGTACTAATTTAAGGTTTTTCTAAAAAAATGTCGTGGTGGCTTGGCTTATGTAAAATTACCCAATCTCTTCATTCGAATTATCAAGAAGAAAAATTATGTTTACACGTAGAAAACAATTTCCTGTAATGTATACAACTAGAAGTTTCATTACTACAAACTTTCTATCATGTAGTAGTTGCAGGAAAATTCCGCAAACTTCCATGAACTCGTTTGTAAAATTCTTATACTTGGAGATACGTAGTTTTTGCGCTCGAGTGACCAAACTTCTTTCACGACGTATGTGTAACAGATTTAATACATAATTTAGCGAATAAATTAACTTTAAAATATGATAAATATATCGAAACAGACAAGTAAGCTACATGTCTTACTAAAGTATATACATGTAAGTAAGCCTCGAAGACATCGGTAAGAAGTCGAGTTACTCGAGCATGATCTTTAAGCTCTCGGAGCGTAGTTTCGTATTCTGACGGACCGAAAAATTCCGATATACTGACAGATACGTGACTACACAGCAACCGATTTCACAGTCGATTTTTTCGACTTTTCAACTTTTCCGGTGCACATTTTCATGCCGATACATAAGCGCAAGCACTCGCCTGTACGCGCCTACGGTGTTTTCGTCCACTCGCGCTTAAAAAATCCGTGGTGCCGCGCAACACTCGCACAATCGTAGGAACATACACAGGCTCGCGTCGTGTACACGATGTCGCGGACGCACGCGCTCGCGATTGTAAATTACATAGTTTGCCGACAAACGCTATATTTCACGGCGTATCGTTTAAGCGGAGATGATTTGTAACTGCCGGGGCGCCGATCACGCCGGCGCGTATCTGTGCGCGCGTATCTCTTCCCTCTCGAGCAAAAATATCGCCGGAGATGTTCCGCGGTGTGGCACAACTGTGTAAGGCTGCTCCTCTCCCCCCGTCTGGCCCGCGTTGTCTATTTCACACGGGACACGCGTGTGCGAACTTTTTGCGTCCTTCCTCGTGGCTTTCCTTTTCGGCTGCGGTCGCACGTCGATTCGCAGAGAGCGAAACGGTTCATTTCGCTCGGCTACACAGTCCCAGCCACCGCTATAATGGTGTCGCCTTTTTTCGTTCAATTTTTTTGAATTTCTTGCCGTGTGAGGCATGTCTATTTTAATGAGGAACGTTTTTACTGCTCCTAGCACGCGATGATGAGATTTTATGCGTTGCGTATTTACTCATTTGATTGAGGATGCTTCTTTTTGCGGGTGCTACATAAATTATTGTAACCTTGTAGCGCATAAATACACTTGATGAAAACTTAATAAAGATTTTATTTAAATATGAGCGGAATTACATGAATTACGCTGAGGACGAGCCAACTATTCATATTTATTCGCATTTTCCGTGTTTTTTCATCATTCGATTCGATTTCCCATCTACACTTTTTCTCTAATACCTGAAATATAATATTCGTTAAACGTGGAAAAATGGAAGGCAGCATTATCGATACGAAACCGCAAGAATCGCTGGATTAATACTGAATTAGTTGGATACTTTCATTTGCTGCATCGAGGGTGTCTATTCCACGTAGTAAAAGAGCGTTGTATCTTACTGTATCATGAATTATATACTTTAATACGGTATTGCACAAGAGAGAACTTCCTAACTCAGTATAATACCTTTTATTTTTAAATTAAAATAGCATATTTTCATCAGATCTGGAACGTTGAACGTGCGCTCTATTATAATAAAACTTATTTCTACTTAATTACAATTTTTCGAATTAATAGAGACTGTGTATTAAGTAAATTATGTAACTTTATTGATAGCGTCGATAGGCAGATATTCTTTTTCAATTATATATAAGGTGCGCGAGTATAATTAAAACTTAAGAACAATTATACAAGTATCTTATCTGGTTTATATCTCATCTAATTTCATTTTCCCGATAAAATTTTCTTACAGTTTAACTAAAATTAGAAATTTATCGTATAATATTCAATGAATCTCGCAATTAAATATACAGTTACATTAGTTGAATGTAGTAGCGAGCTATATTTTATTGCAGTGCCGAAAAAAGGAAATTTAAGCATCACTAAATAAACTCATAACTAGCAAGCATCGATGAACTCGGCGGTGTAACTCAAGCTTTCTCTTTTCTCTCTCTCTCTCTCTCTCTCTCTCTTTCTTTTATAAGAAAACAAAGAATATAAGACAGTAAATATTGTTGATCAGATATGTTATATTACTTTAACATGTGTATATGCTATTTCGCACTTAGCTCATAATGACTGATAAAGGCGCAAGAGAATTACTCCTCAAGAATTCGAAAAGAAAAAGAAGGAGAAGAACAGAGAGAAATCAATACAAAAAAAAATATCCACCGGTTACATTGCAAAAAGTTCGAATGAGCAACGAGAAATATCAAGCGGAAGAAACTACGGTAGAAGGCGCCAAGTCGGTAGGAAATTTCTTCTTGCAACGCGCTTGTCTCGTTTTTTTTCCTTTCTTAAATTAGTCTTTAAATGATAGCCTTGTTTTATCTTTGTGGAATTTCATAAATTAATTTTGTTTAAAGAGTTTGTGCTACGCTTACTCTCCTATTTACATCTACGTTCTTGCAGCAATAAAGAACGTGCTGGGTTCGTATTCCCCATGTGCAACTTCTTTTAGTCTTTTGGTGCAACCAGAGAAATTTGTTGTATCTTATTATTATTATTGTTTAACTTATAAATCGTTGAAATTTTATCATCCAGTAATATGAATAATACCGGTTATTTCGAATAAACTATTCTAATTTACAATAAGGATGAATAAATGAGTTCGAACAAATTCCTTTGAATGTATTCCGAAACGCATTACTATGAATGTTGTTTTAAAATAAAATCAAGTTTCAATTATTAATTTGAAGGTCCGCCGGTTAGGCGAATGCATAACATAATATAAAGACATTTATATACACAGATAAAAATTACAAAGCCTTTGAAAGTCAGTTTCTCTGTAAATGAGAAGAAATCAATGAATATTCGCCGTTCGATATGCAGCCATTAAACCGAAGCGAATGTCAGTTCTGTGTATATCGAACCCATGACACGATTCACCTAGTGAAAATGGCCGCGTTCGACAAGTGATGTGGCTGTGTTGTGTGCAGTGGATCGAGGGTCATTAAATGAGATTTACAACGACGATTCCAGGACAAAAGTACGCAATCTTCTATCCCTGCAAGATTTTTAGCGAGAAAGAAACTTGTATTACACCAATAAGTCAATTGAGGAACTAAGTCTGGAAATTGTTGCAAATGGAAATATTTTTTTAAAAAAATTTTCAACCGCGATATCCTTGTTGCACGTAATGATTTTAAATTCATTTCTTGATCCTTTTAAAAATCGTATGGGCATAATTCGAGTTTTAAAACATTTTGATTCGTTTTGCCAATTGATGTGCAATCACAGTGAAAGACAATAATAACATTGAAAGAAATTTCGTGTATTTAACCAATTAAAAACCAAATATTCTTAAATTTATCAGTCTTTTATAATAAGAATTTTTCCTGCACACCCACATTTACGTAAAATGTTGTCCTGTTATTGCTTGATGTACGGATGCTTAAAAGAACGCGTACATTTGCTCATTGATCAAATTAGTCATAAACAACCTGTAAATCTTGTAGTAGCATTTTCAAAATTGAAGGGGATTAACCAAAGAAGCGTGGATCTGGAGAAAAATTATAAAATTTTCAAAAAGCAAAAACAGCCCCCTTGCGTTAGTAAAAAAAGCGTCGAACAATCAACAATAATACGCAACATACATTTATGTGTGGAGCCGAGCTCGTACACTTTTAGGATTAACATACATGCAGCGGTAAATAAAAATAAGACAGGTCTAACGTCCAAGAAAGAAAGATGGATAAGCAGAAGACTCGAGCTGGCGATAAGATTGTAGAAAATAAGACAAGGGGAGAACGAAGGAAAAAAAGAAAGAAAGAAAGAAAGAGCGAGCACGGAGATGCTCGTTCAGCAGCAAGTAGCAACAGAGGAGACGAGACGATAGATAGAGAGACAGGCAGATAGGTCGAGAGATAGTGTGCTGGTGCAAGGGAAGGAGCGAGAGGTGAGCAGAGAAAGAGAAAGAGAGAGAAACGAGGCAAGTTGCGTTCAAAGGGCAGTTCGTGCTATATTAGCAGCAATATACGGCGCGCCAGTGTAATGATTTCTTCGGCTTTCTATGGGGCGCGAGATTTACAGTGCCCAGCAGCGCTGTTCAGCAACAGCAGCAGCTCGACTGGACAATGATACAAGCGGTCTCCGACTATCTCCCCCCTCTTTCTCTCTCTCTCTCTCTCTCTCTCTCTCTCTCTGTCGCTCTGTCTCGCCTCGTCGACGCTCGCGCACGTCTACGATGAGTGCAAACGCGCAACAGCGATAACATTTCTATACGTATATGCGCCACAAGCATCTCGTTTTCGCGTGAATCGTTGCTCTGGGGCCGCGAGCTGAATTCGCCCCGCGCATCGAGAACACAAAGGTATTGACTCGAGAATCTCTATTGGTAACTCGCATAATATACTCGTATTTAAGTACTCGGTGTACGCAAATTACTGAAGGAGAGTCCGCAACGCTTACATATATCTCACTGTAGTGGGTTATTGTTCTTTCTGCAAATTTTCTCGCTGCATTATTACCCGTGGAAAGGAATATTTGACAATTGCTCTGGTAATACAAGTATAGTCTTGTTTCGAATTTTTGCGAATCGAACTTGTTTTCTGATTTATCTGATCTGCTAAAGATCTGCTCTACGGTGCACTTCTTACATACCTTATATACAAGGTTGACGACAATATTGGTTTCAAAATTTGCATTAAATTTTTTGAGTTATAATTTTAAATAAGGTAAATTAGTATGTCATATTTTTTAACAATTTTTTTCTCATTGTGCTAAAAATGAAATTCAACTGTCAGCATGACTTGAAATTTCTGTTAAATATAAAAAAATCCTTGACAATATATTTGAACATAATCGAAGTGTGAGCCTTAATAAGAACGTGTTTATTATACAGTTTTACATACTCATGAAACGAATTAAATTTTTTAACCAACGATCAGCAAATTATTTTGAGATAAAAATTTAGGAAACACATCTCGTAAGACAAGAGTTATAATTTCTTATAATTTCTTATACAGCCTATTTTTATACTTTGTTTAACTTTTATTATACCTTAAACGTTAAATAATTAGGAAAAAGGCAATATTCTAAATGTAAAATATAATTAATTTATAAAGATTATATTCAAAAATCAAATAATCCTCAAATTTTATATAAGTGTGCATTTATTATTCACTTGCGAATTTGATATAACATTTATAATCCCTGATTAATGATAATAATTTGCATTGAAAAGGTAAATCGATCGATCCAGTATTAATGCATAAATTCAAATTTTCATTGAAAGAAAAAATAATCTAATTAAAAGTAAAATTATCTGCAAATAATATTTAAAAATTATAATTTACATTTATATATTCTAACACAATGTGTTCACAATATAATTTTTGAATAAATGATAAATAAGTCGATGCTAATTATAATATAAAATAATTATAAAGGTTTGTTTGCAAGCAATAGATATCTTTAGATATTAGTTAAAACTTAATAATCCATTTGAGCTTTGATAATAAGGTGAGCCAAATAACCAAATACAGCTGAAAAGTATTACCCATTCATTTCAAGTATGAAAATTAAAATGTAATTTAATCAATTCCGTATATTAATGTATTTTTTTATTTTTGATAAAAAAAATAAATTTGCGATTAGTTATCTTCCCATAACATCGTTAATGAGATATTTTTACGTTCATTTGTACAAACATACTTATGAATTCATAAACTTATTCAGTCATAAAATGTATCGGCCTCGGGTGTTTATCCACGATTAATTATGTTAAGTAGCTCGAGCAATGAACAATAATTGATTTCAATTACGAAACAAATTATCAACTGTAACTTTTTATCATTCGTAATGAATGTTATAATTACCATATGATCAACGTGCAAAAAGAAAAATTCGACGTGCTAATTTTAATTTGAACGAAAAATTGCCGTTCTCATACAAGAAGGGCCCCGTTGGCAAATCTGATACAATTAATCGAATGCGAAGCGTGAAAAATCGCAATATCATTGTAAAATTCAACGCGAACAACAGCCAAATAACTTTTGAAACTTTTTACTCGACTCTAGCTCGCACATCTCAGCCCGTACAGGTAATATCTCACAAATGCCATCAACAATAATTGAACAAAAAGTACAAATATCGAAAAGTAATATGTCCATTGTTGGATCGTAATAGCATAATAATTGAACTCCTCCAATACTGCGCTCATTGTTAAGCGTATAATAAAATACTAAATGGACCAAAACAGAAGAAAGTAATCGCAGAGCCTTCCCTCTCATCCTTCTATTACATTACACGCTCAAGCCACATACGCGCGCCACAAAAACACACACGCACACCATACAAAATTTTGCGCGTCCATACACTCATCCAATTTCTCACTCTTCTTCCTTTCATTCTTTTCAAGTACGTACCTGTATGTCTCTTTGGTAGACCGGGTGGGTCTGCAACAGGTCTAAGAAGTCTATAAGTATAAGAGGTGCATTGTCATACCCAGGATGATTGGTTATAAGATCGTTCGCGTTAATGAAAGGGCAAACAATTGTCTGGCTAGATCGGGGAACGAGAAGCCACGAGTCCGATTAGTCAGAATAACAAACATTAGTCAGAATAGCGATGTGTATGTGGGTGGATGGATGTGGTTATGTGAGCTTGCGTGTACGCGCGCGCGCGTGTGTGTCTAGAAAGTTCGCGAGCTCTCGCCAAAACAACTCATATCTAGCGGAGTTTTCTCTCTCTCTCTCTCTCTCTCTCTCTCTCTCTCTCTTTAACACTTATGACTCGCTGTCGATCGACTCGGTATGTTTATTATTATTTATTACAGAAATCGATTTGATTTGCTGCACCTCAGCCTCTCTCCCCCTCTATCTTCTCGATCATTCTGCTTTCCATCGGACTTTCCGCGCAAAAATCTCAAACCCATAACGTTGTTGAATTCCTATTTCAGCTGCATTTTCTTTTTATTCAACTAATTGACACGCTGTTTTGTGCTCTTGTTTGACTTCTTTAACCGCGATAGTGTACAGTGCATTTTTGCCGAAGCCAAGTCAGTACACTGACTAGTATATGTGTGAAACACGCGAAGCTGAGCGTCTACACACGTAACTGTTCCACAGGAGGCAAGCAAATACCGAGCGCTTTCTCGGTAATCTTGAATTTCGGGTGCCTTATTAAAACTTTATGTTGTTGCCAATAGAACCACAGCCAATTGATCCTTGTCTTGTTGCATTTTATTACATTGTGGCATTAATACTTTTACTTTCGGCACCACCTCAAGAAAATAAATTCCTTAATCTACTACTCGAAAATCTTAAACATCAATAGTAGCGATACATAATTATAGGCTTGTACCCAACGGGAAAGAGATGTTGCATAATAGAGGTGAAAATAGCTTTTGGCGTTTACGTTTTTTTAAGAATAAAATGTGATTATCAATTTAGGGTTATGAAAGGAAATTTGAATCGGTCGATATTAAAGGATAAATAAATTTTGATAAAAGAAAATTCTTTCGAATGAAACATCGTTGGATTATATCTATTATTTTACGATTGTTAAATAAAAAATGAAAATATTCCAGTACTTTCTAAGGAATTAATGGCTTTATGCTTACTGAGTTTAAAATAAATAAAATTCGCTAATTGCTTACACAAGTACAGAAGTGTATGAAATCTTATAATTCATGATTTTATATCTGCAAAATTTATGCTGACACTTTAATTTTGTAAGTATTATTTTTCAAACATTTCCTTCAAAATAGGACTCAAAGTTCACTGCGCGCGCGCGCGCGCGCATGCGTACACGTGCATGAGTATATACATGAGTATTTAATTAATGAGCCAGGTGCAAACGGCTGCTATGACGTAAGAAAAATATTTTTACATTAAATGTTTTTGCCCAATACGAATAAAACGCCATTATATTGTGCCGTAGAACGAACTATCATCCAAATGAATAGCCACACGGCGGCAGTGGATTGAAGTACTATATGCGCATACAGCCTCCTTGAATATATATTGCGTAAAAAGTACCAACCTGATGATCTGGCTACTAGAAATCGCGAGAGCGATCAAGGCGTTACCAAACTGAAGCAAAAAAGGGGGCCTCTTTCCTTGCGTATAAGGCCAAGCCTCGCCGGTTATACACGCGCTATTAAAATCTACGTCGATGGAGATGGCTTTTTGCTCAGCAACGTTATTACCGACGCCGACAGATGCTTCCGGCCGCGAATACCTGAGAAAAGCCAGGAATTTTTCTTTTCTTTATTTTATTTTACTATCATTAGTTTTTTCATAACTCGAAATTATGAAAAATAGGCTTAACATTTTTATGATCGGTAATCGAATTTAATTGATAATATTTTTATATTTACTTGCAAAGTGTCGGTAGTGAGGAATTTACAAGACATGCTTTAAGTCGATATTTGAAACGCGCGTTTTCTAAAAAACTGTACGCGATGATGCAATACTCTCATTACGAAATCTTTAAAAAAAAAACTGAATGATGTTATAGAAATATTTGCTACTTCACGATTTCATTATAGAAAATTAATTGATACAACTGGAACGATACTGTGTATTACAACACATATATAATGTTAATAGTATAAGGAATAAGTTAAGGTTTCCATACGGACAATATATCATAATAATCGATACTAAAACGAGTCGAGACCAAGTACTATAAGATAAATGGATAAATCGGGATCGGTAATAAAAGATAAATAATAATTCTCAATAAACTTAGAACTGAGTCCCAAGCTTCCATAATATAAAAAAGTCAATTATTAGTCCATGGATGTGATAAAAGACTTTATCGATTTTTAAATGATTTCCGATATTAGAATGAACAATAATTCAACATTAATTAATTAAAAATTGCTTAACTGTCCTATGTGATAACAATCTGTTATTCAACGTTATAATTTTTTTTATTGCATCTAATACATTTTCTTAATGTAAATATTGAAAAAAATAGAATTTTTACAGTATTTATTTTTTTTTTTTTGTAAAATTTAAGCTAATTATATGAAAACGATAAATTAAAATATTATTAAAATTTAAAGTGAAAATATGTTATTCTTGATCTACAAGTAATATTTTACTTATTTCATGTTGCTGCTATTTTATGAATTATAGTATAATGCAACTTTTCTATATTCATAATTTCATAAAAAAATATTATCACTGATATGTAATAATTTTTATATATCTTCTTTAAGACTTAAAAAAAATTATGTGTGGTTTTTTATACGAGTGTTACTTTTTTATAATATCGTATTTTGAAATTTTTTTATTGTTTCTATGTGTATTTCATACAGCATACACATAACAATCGTACATGAGAATTAACGATACATTTAATTTTTAAAACGTTATTCTATTAATCCTTCAGGATAAGAAAAAAGGGTTACTTATAATTCCTGAAGGATTAATAAAATAATGTTTTAAAAATTTATGAGCGGTAATATTATTTTATAAATAATTATATTTGATAATTAGCAATACACGATATCTAAAAATATAATAAAAAAATTTTTTAATTTCAATTAGTTGTGAATGATAGAAAAATAAATCCGATACTAATATTTTATACAGTATATTATTATAAGATTTTTAAAATGAGACAAACAAATGTTGAATGTACTTAAATTTGGTTTCTTTGAATACTTGAATAATAGTTTTTCCGTAATTCTCTCAAAACAAAATTGTAAAAAAATAAAAAAATTCATTCACCTATTGAAAAGCACACCGATAATAATTACTTCTTGCCTCTCAATGTTATTACTAGCGTCGGCGGACGCTTCCGGCTGCAAATGTCTTATAAGCTGCGCGTGCTCAATTGTCGACGAGAATGAGTGCGTGTGTGTGAGAGAGAGAGAGAGAGAGAGAGAGTGACATCGAAGTGAATGAGAAAAGAATCGACATCGCGGTATTACTGTATATCATCGCGGCTGTTGCTACTTATTAATATCGAGGCAACGCGTGATAAAAGGTGCTGAAGCTTTTCCGGTGAGCTACAAGTTTATATGCACATGTTTGTGTACATATGTGTATATTTATATTTGTTAAAAAGAAAGAAGAAAAAAGAATAAAAGTGTAACTATTTAAGATCAAGCGTTGTGATAGATGCGAATACTGAAAGTCGAAATTAACGTGCGTTTAATCTAACAAATAGAAAACGATTAAAAAGAGTGTTTTTTTAATTTATTTCTTCATTTTTAAAGAAAAAAATATTCATAAAACATTTTACTATCGATTTTTGTACCAGGTAATCTATTTTTATGCATACTTAATAATTTTAAAGAATAAAAAAATTTAATAAAAATAAATTATCTTGAGATTAAATATTTTTATATAATTGACATTATTAGTTAAAAAATCTATTATTTTATAAGCTTTATTAAAGATATTTTGAAGTGATGCGTCTATAAAATTAAGTTATGAATCAATGTAAGTATTTTATTTTCAATCCATGTATGAAGCGAAACTCTATTAATTCATCAATTTCT
This sequence comes from Platyscapa corneri, assembly GCA_018907185.1. NCBI lineage: Eukaryota > Metazoa > Arthropoda > Insecta > Hymenoptera > Agaonidae > Platyscapa > Platyscapa corneri. Next base: position 3,989,368 of record JACCHW010000011.1, on the reverse strand, counting down.
TCTTCATTTATAAAATTTATTAAAATATACATCTTAAAAACAATTTAATTATAAAGATATTGAGTTATTAACTTTAGTCTGTGGAAAATCGTGGAAAAATCTAACTGTTATAAACATTTTTAGAAAACTGAAATGAAAATAAATTTTATAAAATGATACATTTAAAAACGTGACTAGAGGGAAGCATTTGCTTAAAAATTTGTGGAAATTGAAGTAATTATGCTGAAAACATTAGCTCAAACGTTATTTTTTTACAAGTACCATTAGTACATAATTAATTTGAAGGCATCCACGCATCTCGAAAAAAACAAGAAAAAAGAAGAAGACTCGTTGTAGCAGGGTTGGGGTTTCTATGCGGCATGTGCCTTGTCTTTGAATAATGCAATGCCCTCAGAAATCCCAAAAATGCCCAACGCGGCTCGTCGATCATTACGAATAACAAACGCAGAAAAGAAGGAAGCAAGAAAGGTGCCAATAGGAACTCACCGATTCAAAATCTATAGAAAGTAAACGTCGCGGTAGGCCCATAAGACTACGTAGAGGCGTTGTATTTATAGTTTCGCCCTCACGTTCTGTTCGAAAATTATTTTCCACTGTTAGTCTGTGCATTTTTCACTAAGCTCCTTACTCTCAATATCCTTAATTCAATTGCACGAAACTTACACTTTAAGTATCATTTATGTAATATTCGAGTGTAAATACATTATTTTTTGGTACTATTTTTATTTAATGCGTCGCTGTTTATTTAGAATGTAAATTTTTATTTGTTATAATATACAAAACTGATTACATAAAATGTTAAAAAGGCTTATGTCAAAATTAACGGACTATTAGCAATATATTTAAATGAACTGCTCGATTCTGTCAATAAACATACACTAAACATTGATGTAATTTGAAGTACGATTCAGCGAACTTTGAGTTTCATGACTTTCATTATTTAGATTATCAATATTTGTTTCATGTAACAATTGAATCAGTATTTAAAAAGTAAATGATTATTGTTTATTTCGTTGCTTATTGTTAATAATTATCATTAATATTTATTTATTATGTACAATCGATTTATTTTTATCGTATAAAGTACAATTTTTTAATATTTATTTTTAACTTTTCTTTAATTGCAAAAATTTTCTATGGATAAGTATTGAATTTAATAATTGGATTAATAAATATACACGAACTATTTAGAATAAAGCAGGTTCATCAACATACCATGAAGATTCCTCAAGTTCACCTTCTCAACATTGATGTATGCATACACATACACATTTGACTAATTCGATTTTGATCGTAATATTTTGACTTTTTATTATTAAATATTGATATGTACTTCACAAACTAATAAATTATTTTTTACATAATGTCAAATTTATATGATGGGAATGAGTTATTTACAAATTTGCGTATCCATAAATAAATACATTATGTCATTTTGTATATAATAAAAATCTTATGAGAAATTATTTAACGATAACAGACAAACTAAGAATGCTAATATAACAACACTAACAAGACACTAAAAATTATACAAAAGACGCGTATTATATTGTACGAATGATATTGGATAACATACGTGGTATGAAGTTTCACTGATAAAAAAAAGTACATGTAAAAAGAATACAAAGTAGTTAACAGAGAAGAAGAAAATTCCCAATTATCAATAATGTATCAGCTCGTAATTTTTATTAAATATTTCTACTTGAAGTTTAAAATTAATTATTCTTAAGAATAACTTAAATTAAAATACTAAATTACTCGATCGATTACACAAATTATAAGAAACAAATTTACCTGCTTGATTTCAATTTTGATTAGCTAAGCATTAATTTTTTGATGAATATTCTTCTTTTGTCCGATAGGTGTCACTCGAAACGAATCTTGGAGTAATTGAAAATTTTTTTTTTTTTACACAAAAGCTCTTTCTTGGGACAAAGAAACGTAATCAGTGAGTATAAAACTAACACCGCTCGGGCGCGTTAAAAAAATTATATTTGTTCTCAAGACACTTATACGGCAGAGTAAAAAGGGGAAAATAGATCATAAAGGTGATCTTCTTTGGTCGGTGATAGCTATCGCCAATAAACACGTTGGAGCAGAAAGAATACACGTTTCATTCTTGTCAGCCATAGAGAAAGAGATTTCTCAAGTCCATTTGCTCACGTGAAAGAGAGATAAAGACAGAGGGAGGGAGAAGTGGAAGAATCACCGGAAGAGGCGACTTTATCGCTCGTACATTATTAATATAGCAAAGCGAGAAGACGAGAACTTCATATAACTGTCAACCGTTATTTATGCCGAGACAAGACTGCTTGGTGCTCTCCTCGTAACAGAATGTTAAACCAGTATATGCACAAGGCACTTGTAGTCGTCGGAAGACCGACTGACACAGGGATCGTCGGCAGTATTTTGCGAAGTTCAAACAGCGAATGGATTTTTCTGTAATACTGATTACTGGCATACGAGGTGAATAATGCCACTGTAAGTAATTCTATATTTCACAAAGATGCTCCATAAAGTGTAGCACGTCCTGAGATAAAAACTCATCTGCTTAAAGTCTGACAATAGGTAATAAAAAAGCTTTATTTTTCAACATCATCATATACAAAATAAAAAGAACATTAAAGAGTTAAAATTAAAAATGTAATTTGTAATGATGTAACGAACTTGGGATGTATTCAAAATTTATTTAGTTTTACTATTATAAATCAGACATGTTTTATGATACATAGTAGCGTCTCAACGAATTTGTCATAACCTTATTTTAAACATAAAGTCACTCAGGTCTGTAAACATAATTACTATTTTAAATTTTACCAAAATTTAGTAATGCAAACAATTTTTACAATTAAATATTTTTCATGCGGTAATTTTTTAAAATATTATGTGATATTAAATTGAGTTGATAATTACGAAATTACAAATTACTTAACGCTCCTTTCATGCATAAAAGGATTTGTATATTATACCTTAATAAATTTTTTTAGCACCTAACAAAAAATTGCCTACACATAAATATAGTACTAAAAAAACAATAATAATTTTTAGTAAAAAAATTAAAATGTTAGATTAATTATAAATATACGTATGTTATAAAATTAATCAGAATTGACTGCATTTATGTATTATACTTTAATCTACATAATTGTTTTAATAAATTTTATTTTTATCTTCGGCTGTCCATACAATAATGAATAAAGAAATAAAGAACTATAGGATAGAAATTCATTTTAAATTTAAAATAGCATAATTTAAAAAGTTCTTACAACTAAAAAAACATTGTAATAACGTTAAAGTTAATTTATTTATATAATGCGTGTTAATATTTCTGAACCATTACTAGTTATCAGATTTGTAGTCATACAGTCGATGAGTGGAGAATTAATGTTCATTTCCAAAGAAAATATTATAATACACACATGCGTGCACACGCACGCATATATAACAATATAATATTTAATAGTCAATTTTTAAGAAATATATAAATAACAAAATTTTTATCAGTTTTATATTATATTCATAAAATATTTTTAACTACAATTAAGACTTGAAATACTTGTATTTATTTTGAATTAACTTATTTTATTTAAATTTAAAATATATTAAACTACTAAAAATAATATTTTGATTTTAAGTCAAATGCATCTGCAGATAATAATTTTTCTGAGATATTTAAAAATATATAATGTCTATTGTTTCGACGTCCATGCCAAATATTAATATAAAATGTGATCGATAAATTTTGAATGTAAACATATTTTCTCTAAAGATATAAATATTACTTTACCAATACATTCCAATAAAATTTCTCTACTGGCCTCGTCACGCTATCCTTAAATGATAAATCAGTACCACAAAAAGTAACAAGGCGATTCGGCTTAATTAGATGGTTATCAGTCAGACGCAAGTATATGTAATGATTATTTAAAACATATAATAAATATCTTCTGAGTGTAACCATATAACTTTCTGCTATAAAATAATAATGAAATAATCTCATTCAGAGTACTAAGTAAATAAATCTATTTTTATAACAACTTCAAATAAACTTTTTCTTAACTAATTAAATTAAAACTATTATTTCTACATTAAAAAACTAAAAGGCTTTATTAAATTTTCATTTAAATTATTTATTAGGAAAATATTTAATAAAATCAAATAATATATAATATTTATACATTTAAAGAAAATACATAAAAAATGAAACATTTCACATTATATTATTATATTTAAAATTTTAATTTTCAAAAAAGTTTTAAATCTATTATACATTAAAATTTTAATAATTCAAAACATTAATACAATTTTAAGTGAAATAAATTTGAAATAGAATTTTTTATTTACTATAGCTTAACCGAATATTTTTCTTCAATATATAGTAGGTATACATTTTCTATAATTATTTTCAAGCAAGTCTTAAAAAAAATTTATTACTAAAAATTGAAAATCTATGTAGAATTTATAAATTACTTTTTGTAACTTATTAACCTCATACATAAATTAATAAGATATATGAAATTAAAAAGAAATTTAAAAAAAGTTTGTGCTTTAGAAATATTTTGTAATGATAATTATTAAACAAAATTAATTATTTTGTATTTGATTGATAAATATTTATGTTAACGGTTTAATAAAGTAAAAGAATAGTATACATTAATTTAATAAAAATTTTAATCTATACAAAATATTGTAACTTAAAAATATTGAAGTATTACCTTCTTTAAATTTAATATTTAAATGCAAAAAATACAGTTATAGTATTAAAAAAAATTTTAAATACTGTATTATAAATTGTTTATTTGCATTTAAGAGATACTAATTTTTAAATTGTTCAGATAATATTCAATACAAAATTATAATAGTATATTTATAAAAATAAATACATAAAACTTTTTCTTTGAAAAGTATTACCTTAAGAAAAAAGAATTTACGATAATTTCACTTGGAATTAACTATTCGTGGAGTATAGAAATATTATTTTGATTAGATTCAAAAGTTACAAAATAAAAAGATAAAAATTTTACAATAGCTTACTTAAATAATAATTGACTCATTTCAATATTATATACAAGTTGGATATAAAAAGCACATTGAAAGGGGAATTATAATTAAATTTAAATATCATTTACAAGTAAAATTGATTCTTGTAAATATTGAAAAAGATATAAATTTTTATTTGAAAGTGGACGATATACTTCTTATCAATATAAAATAAATTGCAGAGTGAAGTGGAATTCATACCCTATCGTAGCAAATTATCGTAGTGAGATAATTATTTTACTTCAGAATACAATATGGAAATGAAGAATGAACTTCGTAGACCGAAGATAAGACAAAGTAGTGAAATTTTAAACTTTTTCGCGAAACATTAGATTCAGAAATTTAATTGAATTAATATTAAAAAATATAAAATTATTTATAAATAAAGTATTTTCATTTAAATAATAAAATTATTATTATTCCATATGCTTGTACACATTTTATAATTAATTAAAAGTTAAAAAATAAAAAATGAACTTCTATATGTTTCTTCCAGAAAGATCGTTAATAGAATAAACTAAATTTATTTAAGTATATATCATTGTCACGAAAGTTAAGTAAAATGTATCAAATATATTTCATTCAATACACTAATGTTCGAAGTTAATTCGGAATAGTTAAATTTAAAAGACTTAAATAAAATATTATGCAATTAATAATAATACGGAATTTGCTTAATATCCCGACTAGACTTTGTATAAAATATAAGTTTATCATATTTCTCTTGAATATTTGTAAAAATTTGCCTTGTAAAAATTTGCTTTGTTAAAAATAGATTAACATTTTATCACGTACAGGAATTCAAATAAAGTTATTTTTGCATTAAATATACTCTTCTATAAAGTACATTAATACTGAAATATTTTAACCTCGGCAATGTCAGGCTGCAGTAAATTAGAAATCTGAAATTGCACCCACAAATGAACCTAATAATGATAAATATATAACGCGAAATAAAAAGAAGGCGAGAGCTCAATAAATGAAAGTAGCTAATATTATCGTTCGAGCGGTAACTTCATCTAGAATCGTACAGAGTAAATCACCAATGTAAATACCTTATCCCGAGTATCATGAGGATGCAAAGGCTGCTTCCGTACGCAGCTGCAGGTGCCTCTAATTGTCAAACATTATTCGTTGCGCTGCAACAGCTCCAACAAACAGCAAAAAGGTAGGTCGGGTGCAAAAAATCGACCCACGCATGATCGAGCTAATAAGATTCGCGGCGGCGATATCGAGGCCCCGAAGTGGGTTTATTCGTGAGGACTTTATGAATATGCAACGGCTAGAGACAGAGAGCGCGAGCATAATTCGCATTAATATGAGCGATCGGTACACGATCTCGAGCGCACGCAGCCATCGACGCGATATATTCGATCTCCGAATGTTCCTCACCGCCGCCACTGCTTACGCGCTTCGACTCCGGCGTATAATCTCTCGAGAGCGGAAGATAATTTTAATTTCAATAGCCGCCTATTCACGGCTAGTGCTTCGATTTATATTTCCTCTTTTTATTTCCACGAAATCGAGAGCTCCGGCAGGATCTTTTTATCAAAGCAGCGTTGCGTGGCGAGTTTACTCTTCGAGGAGGCTCTTCGAATGGCCTCCAATGGCCTCCGATGGTGGTTTCGAGTTCCCTTAACTGTCTGATTTTTAAATTCTCGAATTGAGTCTTGAAATCATCGAAATTATTTATTTCTCTGAATCTCCAAGCGACTATTGAAAATAGATAAAATAATGAAATAACGCCCGCCAACTTTCTTCGGATGAAATTAAGTTTTTACGCACTTTATTTCTGCGGGCAAATTTTCATAAAACTCGCCAAGAAATTCATACTGAATATTATCGTACTCATATTGGACGAGGCGAATTATAACATTTTATCGCCTATTACCGACTTCCAGTATAAATTTAACATTCCCGTATGGTAAGCATAACCCACTTTTTTAATAAAAGCCTCCAGTGCTTATTTTCGAGAAAAAGATGTAAACAGCGTACGTAACATTATAGAGCCAGTAAAGTAATAAATTTTACAGGAATATTACAGGCTTAATTTATGATTTCGTGCGGTCATTTTACTAAATTACAAAAATCCAAAATCCATTAATTTTACTATTAATTTTTGTATCGTCTTCGAAGCGAAATGGGAAATTCTCCCGATATAGGAGCCCGGGGCATTCATCTAAAACGCTATCTAGAAAAGTCATCAACACAAAGCTTCGCCGCGAAGAAAGCAGAACACAAAAATGGCAAAGCCACGATATAAATGCAGCGCACGTGTAATCTCTCTTTTCCGAAACACGCGCGTTCGTATGTGTGCGTAGCAGCAACCAACTTTTGCGTTGTCCCGCGCCAATTCGTTATCCGCGCGTGCGCGATCCGAGGCTCGGGCTCACGGCGGACGCGCCGAAAATAAAAAATACACGAAAGAGGAATCTGCTAATTTAAAGGGCACGCGAGGCTCGCGTCCATATGCGCGCGGAGAAACATGAAATTGCCCCTGCTACTACTATTCCAACTGTAGTTCCTCGCGATACGCGCGCGCTCGTACGCTAGTAATGGTATAGGAATGAAGAAAGGGAGGAAGGAAAAAATTAAGCGAAGCTGCTGAGATTTACCGGTTTCTCCCGCAGCGGGATTAATTTAAGGGCGGTTCACGGCGACGTGTAAGAGCGCGGCTATAAGTTTTATGGCTTTTCTATGAGGAGGCCAATGTAGTGTTATATTGGTAACGCGCGGTTTTGAATTTTGAATTTATGCTTTTCGGCGTACGCACTTTTACGGTAGTCGGGACGTATACGTGGTATTGAGTTTTATTTTTGCCTCGGTACAGTGATTTAAGAGAGCGTGGAATGCAGATCTTCATTTTTATCGATATTCTTTCTCTCCTCTCTCAATTGCGATTTGTCTACAGTGGAAAGTTGTATCTGATGAATGTTTGAGCAACTGCAAATTATGGCTAAATAGTTATAGCGCTTGGAAAAGTTCCACGCGGCAAAAATTATTATTTGTAATTTACATCGAAAATTATGAATCATGGTATTATATTTTTCAAAAATTTAAATATTATCTATATTTAAAATTACTTAGAGAGATTGCTAATGTTATAAACATACTAATTCGAATAAATTATTTCAGTTTCTCTAATGATATGAAATTACGATGCTCAGATTATCAACCTCTTTGAAATTAATTCATTTAAATTTAAATTATTAATTATAATAAATTTACAATATTATAATGTCTCACAAGGTATGCACTCTAGAATCTTAACGCACACAATTTATATAGATATAACGTGTGCATGGAACTGAAAAGAAACCTCGGGTAGTTTCATTTTGTATTCATAGATAACTACCTATTGCTAAATTATTACTTAACTTATTTGGTTTAATAAGTATCTAAATGCATATTTATGCAAAGTCTCACAAAAATGATGAAAGTTAATTAAAATCCACACATGTGTAAGCTTTTAAAATACCTAAAAATAAATAATTAATAACATTGGTGTAATAATAGACGAATGAATTACATCAAGTTAAAAGAACTTGTGAAAGTTATAAACATAAATATTTTGGAAAATCGGATGATAATAACGCTATATTATATTGTGGCGTAATAAATTAAGATTGTAATTTTATTAGTTGTTAGTTTCAAGAAAATGGCAATAATTAATCTGAAACTAATGGAAGAAGTTACGTCGAAACTTTGAAAATATGAAAGCATACGAGACTATTATTGCTTCTAATAACAGAAGATATCCCTATTTGTTTAAAAATAAACTACAAAGATAGAAGGAACAGCAGTTATTTATGAGTTACAAATTGTAATTCCAAGCTTGATTGCTCATTATTTTTTTTTTTTTTTTTTTTTTTCATATTTATTCCGAGTATCTATTATAAATCTGCCTACTGTTAACAAAACAGAAAGTCAAAGGCAAAAGGAATTAGTTTATACAAGTTTATAATACAAGTGATTTCAGTTTCAGCTTTAAGCAATCGCAAAGCTTAATAGCGACAACAGATATGTAGACGTTGTTAAAAAAATTTTCTGTTTTCACAGTACAGGACACTGTAATTTATTTAATCATCTCTTGCAACGCATGTAGGATCGCGAAGAAAATCGTTTAATTACTATGTGCAGTAGAATTGTCAAATTAAATTGAAGTATATATTAAAAGTTAGTCTGCATACAGGAATGAAAATCATAATAGATATTTGAATTAATAGTATAGTTCGAGCTACAAGAATAACATTTAGTACTCGAGCTGAATATATTACACATAACTTTTCAATTATTTTCATATTTGCATATTTAATAACAATCTGCAATTTTTCATACCAATTACACTGTAAAATAATGAAGTGTACGAATAAAATTTTTGTACAACCTATATTTGAAAGACGAGGATTTTTTTTAATACGTTTGAGCCGAGGTAATTTCAGATATCTGATATTCAGATAACGTAAAATTATTCAGTTAAAAGTTAAAATTAGCGTAATCAGTAAGTTATTATTTACACAGAATATATAAAGGCTACATTTTGTGAAGCTTCATAATTTCTCTACGTGTGTGTCTTACCCAGTGCGACTTTTTCTACTTTTGGAAATAATTTTATTGTTATTTAGGAAAAAATTAGTTTGTGTATTTTTTAACATTACACATTTAAAGAAATTCAACAAAAAATGATAGTTTTAAATTGATTTACTCAGTATCACTAAAATGCGAGTAAAATCAGCGGTTTAATTTTGTTTTTTTTGTTGAAAAATGAGTATTTGCATCAATTATAAAATTTAACACAAAACACAACTGTCTGAAATATATTTATAGACCGACAGAAATGCTAGAAGCGTGGAACAGAAATTCTTATTCGAGAATGGTAGCATTGAGAGAGACAATCGATTGTCCGCCGAGTGGACGTTTCTCGATCTAATTAACCGCAAAGCAAGTAGTTGCGTGAAATATAATCCAAGCAATCTGAAATCTAATACCCTCTTCTGGTTCTCTTCTTTTAAATCTGCTGTCTTCAATTAGCACACACGCAAACGCGCGACAACGCTAACGGCCATCTCGCGTCATCAGCCGCGATCCCGGACCGTAGAGCCGCCAACTAATTACTTCTTTTCATTTCTTTCGTCGGGGGACGGAACAAGGAAACAGCGGTTCCAGCAACCATGAAGAATAACAGCAGAATGAGAAGTAGGAGATGAAACGGAGCGGAAAAAATGGAGGAGCAAGCGCAACGAGGGGAGAGCATAGAGAAGGGGCACCTTATGCAGCCCCGGGGCAGCGACGACGGCGGTGACGGCGTCGGCAGCAACAACAGCAGCAGCAACAGCAGCAGCCTTAGAAGAGAGCGGGAGAGGCTCTCCTGGCGTTCGTTATTCAGACAACAAGACAACGGAGCAAAGTGCATTCTTAAATTATCTTACGATCGGTTCGGCGCGCGCGCGGCCAGAAAAGTCCGCCGCGCTTGGCACGGCGAGTAAGCGCGCGCAGGTCATTAGTCACGAGCGCCTGGAGACCGAACGAGCCACACCGAGCGGAAGAAAGAGAGCGGGGGAGCGCGAGAGGCTGCCCCGGAGAAAGAAAGGAAATGTGTTTGCGCGCTCGTGTGGGTGATGGGATGCACGTGTGTGCGCCGCTCGCGAGAGAGAGCGGACCGAGCCAATCGACCATTCGCATGACCACTGACATCAATGATAGCAATGCTACACGATGATTGCGATTGATCGAGTAGCTAGACGCGTCCCACGTCCTCCGCGCGGTGCTATCCCCGCTTTTTGCTCTCGTTGCTCCTGTCAGAGCCTCGCCCTCCTCCCCCTCTCGCTATCCTTTTTGCTTTCTTTCTCTCGCCGAGAGAAATGTGCTCCGCGCTCTTGCTGGGACGGTGAAAATAATGCGGCCCGAAGAGCGAAGCTAAGGCGCGAGGGGCTATCCAATTTAAGTTACGAGAAAGTTTCAGATGTACTTGCTGAAAAAGAATCGTCGTCCTGCTTCGCTCGAGCAAATTTGCAGTTTAAAATAATTTGAAATAATTTGAATCGCTATTTTGTTGGCGTTTAAATGTTTTTAAAATGAAAAAATAGAGAGAGAGCAAATTAACTCAAACGATCTGTATTTTATTTATGCACTTTTTATTGAGCAACGGCACGAAAAAACTTAAATACTGCAAGTGCTTTGCATAATGAATGAAAATGCTGGAAATAAGAAAGTGCTCGTAATTCTAAGCGGCGGATATGTGTGAAGCATCTGTGCTTCGAAATTAATAACACAAACTTAAAAAAAATTATTATTCCATTAAAACATCCTCTCGTGGTAATATTTATTCTCGTGAATAAAATATTGGTAAAGGTTTTAAACACCGAATCGTAAGACTCTTGGTTGCTTTTATTTTTCATTGAAATATTTTAAAACTATGTTTTCAATAAGTACAACTTTTTAAACGAAATTCAATTATCTTAGTAAATAAATCATCTTCGTTATTTATTATTTGTTTCTAAGTAAATATTTGTTCATTCTACATAATTGTGCACTTCTGCTATGCTAATACAGAAAATATTAGAAGGACAGTTTGATATTATTGTTATATTTCGAAATTTATTTGCTTTTTATGTGTTTTTAATTTATAATATTTACGTTCCAACATCGTTAATGCATTTCATTTTAAAATGTTTGCACCATGAAAACATATTTATTAGTACTCTATTCTTTTGAAATCATTAAAAATTAATTATTAGTTTCCATAACTTTAATAAAAATTCGTATTGGCGTTTAACTTTTTATGCTCTAATAATATATTTTTAATTTTAAAAATCTGGGAATAAAATGGAAATCGAATATAGAAATTTTTAAAGCCAAAAAGAATAATGCAAAACAAAACTTTTTTCAATTTTTGATATTTTAAAATAAAATTAGATAATAAATGAAAACCAGTATATGTTACATACTTATAGCATGATGAAAATACTTTTACAAATAAATTTTCATAAGATAATGTAAATCAAATATAATATTTATAATACAGTAATATTTTCTGAATAGCTACGTATAAATATATAATCTGAGTACATTTCCTTTTCACAAGATCTATCACCAAGTATCGTTTTTACTGTCGTTAAATGTTCTAAGCTGATCACACTTAAAACTAATGCAAATTATTGATGTTTTATCATTCAATCAAAGAGAAGCAAGATCTTTGATGACAATACGATGCAAATTTGTGATTTATTAGATTTAATTAAAAAAGTTAATAACAACTTTTGATAACTGTTTTAACAGGTACTTCAGTTTTGATGGTAGTGGGTGTTGTATTATAGATTACCAAATCAGTATGCAGACAATTATAAATTTTAAATAAGATGTACGGAGAAACTCGGCTGTATATACTTGACATTTTTAGTATCAATCAATGTATAACATTTTTATAACTTTTAATAGATGAGATGAATATCTTTTAGAACTATGTTTTGTGATATTCCTTGAAAGAACAAATGATTAAATAAATATTCTAATAATATATTATTATGAAAATGGTTTCGTCAATTAAAAAAATAAGTTTAATAACTATTTTGTATTTGAAACAATTTGAGACAAACATTATTAAATAAATTTTATTTTTTTATTTTCAATTATTAAAATAAATTTCCTTTAGAAAAAAAACAATTACTTTTTGCAAAAAATGTTGAACGAGGTTTTTTTAAGTTTAATGAAACAATTATTATTCCACAATTAGAGAAACAAAATATCTTTGATCGAAGAATAAATTTACAAGAATAAATTTTAAGCTTTATAATATGGAAATAAGAACCCTGGCAATATCAATAATGTAATTGTCTCTCGAAAAAATGTAAATTGTCAGTTTTCATATCATCGAAAAAGCAAGTAAAAAATTTAAATGTATACGCACTTTTCGATGTATCTGGCGAGATCTAAAGTATCCGAAGGTAATAGTAGGTCGATATAGGCGAAGCTTCAATATCCTTGATTGATTCCGCTGTTTAGATGTTTCGAAAGCGCAGCATCTTTAATGACACGTTTAACAAGATCAAAGATATCAATGTCAAGGGAGATAAAGAGGCATAGAGCCCTTGTAACGCCATAACAATAATTCTCGACAAACAAGACATAATTCGCCGCTGGCCGACTTTGGAGGGACGAAGAAGCGTCAGTGTCGCTTTGCGAACAGCGCATTAATTAGGCGTTTGTTGACTCGGATTCGTTACCGTGACCACCTCTTCTTGCATGGCTTTAATAGGAGCAAAGTACGCCAATCATAGTTGTACGAGTAATTCGTTTAACGAGTCTGCCAAATCTTGCCGCTACTTCTGCCCTCCTTTCTTTCATTCCTTCAACTTGTTTCGCTATTCGAATATATACTTAACAATATTGTTAATTCAATTTTATTGCCTTATTAAAATAGCGACCGATTTGAGCCAAAGAGCAGCTAATGTTTGAATTTTTACTTTGAATATTTGGTAAATGTCTTTGCCATAGTTCTTCACGAAACCGTTTCGTATCTCATAATACATTGGGAATATGAATCGATCTCTGTTAAGGGAAACATTTTTTCTGAAAATATAATAAATGGCCGAATTAAAATTTCAATATTTATAGTAAACGAATAATATACAGCTGTGTTGAAAGAAAATTATTGTAAAAATGGTATCTGAATTGCTCTTATAAAACAATTGCGAGTCGCATACTACTGATTAAAACCATATTTTATGCCAACAAAAGAAGGAACGAAAACAAAATCACCACGACCAAGAAGGTATGTAAAACGTTATGTACCGATATTATCAATTGATGAGCCTTTTGTTTGAACTATTGTTATACCGTATTCACGATCTGTATCTAATCTCCCCCTCTCTCTCTCTCTCTCTCTCTCTCTCTCTCTTTCTACCTTTTGCTATTCGCGTACTTCTGATCCTTTGCTCGCCTCTTTTCTCGCTTATTTCCAACTTCTTCCCTTGTTCATAGCATAGTACGCGCGTGTGTGTGTGGACGTCCCGCCGCACGTTGGAATTCAATGCTGCTTCTGCACTCGTGTGGTCCAGCCCATCGCATATGTATCGCTGCGCAACTCCGAACGCCACAAAAGACAGACGAAGGAAAGTGAGAGAAAGAAGGAGCGAGGGAAGAGGAGAAAAGGAGAAGACGTATGGGGTCAAGTGCGCGCGGACAGCATGACGCTGGCATTAATGAAGCACCCACGTGCTAGGCAATTACAATGATTCCAAGTCGTAATTCCCTTCTGGTGCCATGTGGCTACCTATCCTTTCCAGCTGCCTGTCCAGAAACCTTCTCTTCTCGTTTCGAATCGACACGAAGGTGTTCTTATTGTTTTCTCTTTCCTTAAAACAGCTTACGTCGATCCAGTGTAGTTCCACTTTTAACGTCAGTATACAACTTAAAACTCGGATAAATACACTCAATAAGTTCCGGTATCTTGGTTACATCCTTTTTCTTCAAATTCATCACTATAACGACGTTTTACTAGAACCCGCTTTGCACAAACATTGAAAAAACGTGCCAAAATGGTAAACATTTTTGAGCAATAATGTCTAATAATTAATACATAAAAATAATTGAATGTGTAATATCGCGGGATAGTTTTTCAATATTAATCTATTGAGTATTATAAACTTTTTATCGTGAAGAGAAATTCAATTCGCAAGAACGATAAAATGTATTATGTTGTACGATTCTTAAGTTAGAATTGTTATGATTAGTACCATAATAAATCCTTTTGAGTACGAAAATTAACCTTTATTACTAAATTATTAGGGTACATAAATATTATTTAATTAGTGAATTTTGTAACAAAGTTTCCGTGAATTCATTCCGAAACATTGCAATACTGAGATGCACTTGAAATCGCCGAAGTAAAAAAATTACTTCCTACGAAATATTCGATAATAAAACAAACACGAATCGACTTGCAATAACGTATATTTTTTATTTCTTTGTTTTAAAGTAATAAAGAGAAATCTCTGCAAACAGGTGAAAATCGAAACCAATTTCCCAACAACTATAAACTTGTGTGCATTCGCATTGCATATATTAAGTTAAGATACTACTGAATAAACATTGTATCCTAAATGAACAGGAAAAGATTGTACGTAAATTTCGATTCTAAAGTGTAAACTTCACCGTTGTCCATCGATATAAAATTAACATTGAGCACAAAGTAAAAAAAATGTTCTTATTCAAGTTCAAGAAGGTATTTGCAGTTTTGATAGACATAAAAATATATCGCTTGTAATTCGCTTTAAGTGTTATTAGTATTAATTACTAATCTTTTGCTCGCCAAGAAAGCCGATGGAAACAAGAATGTAATTCTGTCGACGAATAATAAAGAAGAAAAAAAAAAGTTCGTTTACAACCAATGAAATTAATTAATTTACAATGAGCGTCCAAATTATAATTGAAAATCTCCAATATGAAGCACCAACTCTTGTAAATTAGCAAATTCCAAAAATACATCGTTTACGCAACTCCACTATACTCGATATTGAGTCTCACTAATTTTCTAACGAGATACTGAATAAGTGCACGTAACTACGTAAAGAGCTTTCCAATAAATATACAAACGACAATCAGCAATCTGTGATGGGAATGGTGTCGTTGAGCCTCCAATGAAAAAAGTACTTTATTCGTATTCCATGCAAAACGACTGGATGGGATTGGAGTGGCAGACCACGGCCATAGCAATGCCAGAGGCTGACGTGGACTGAAACCTCGTAGAAAACTTGTTACGCGCGTTCCCGAGGGCGTACGTACAAAACGTGAAGAGGAGCTCAGATACCTGGTTCGCTCTATGAAATGTAGATGTTGCAAATTTCGTTTCTTGCAAAGTTTAAACTGCAACGGGAATATTCCGCAGATTAATTAGATAAGATGCAAAGTATGAAGTAAATCTAATGGTGAAAATGCTCTACGATATTTTTTTACGTTCTGGTATGATCGAATAATTTTGCTGCACTTAAACAATTTTTAAGAAAAACTTTTTTTTCTATT
Source organism: Platyscapa corneri (assembly GCA_018907185.1). Lineage (NCBI taxonomy): Eukaryota > Metazoa > Arthropoda > Insecta > Hymenoptera > Agaonidae > Platyscapa > Platyscapa corneri. The sequence continues at coordinate 3,973,309 of JACCHW010000011.1, read as the reverse complement.
TCATTATTTTCGTTGTGTCAATTTATTTACATAATACGCAATATACAATCGAACTCGTAAATATATTTCTACTTAAACATAGGAAAATGAAAATATTGTTTTATTAAAATTTTATCGGTAATTTTGGTAATAGTAGTTTAATAGATTTTTTATTTACGTGCAGATCATGAACCATTGTATTTCCTAAAATTCCTTAAATTTCATCTAAGCTAAAAAATATAATATTTTATAAAAGAATTAAAAATGAAATTGAAATAAAGATACACATTAGCTACTACCGACTTATAAATAATAAAATTAATAGTAACTAAGGATAATATTTAAATACTTTTATTTGAGTAAAAATAAAAAAGAAGATACAAAAATTTTTAAAAGCAAGAATAAATAAAATTAACATATACCAATACTGATATTTTAAAATAACTTATTTAATGATTCGCTGTCTAATCTAATAAATTATTCAATGATATATAATTTTAAAGCATATTTTAAAAACTATTCTCACTATTCTAACTAAAATTTATACTTTATTTTTAGTGTCCATAGGATTATAATTTCTTTTAATATTTTTCATCTAAAGAATATTATACTTTGAAATATATTTTATTAATTTCTCGAAATTCTTTAGTATGTATAAAAAATGTATATTTGCGTAATAAATAAAAAATGAATATTGGATAATGATATTGTATAAATAATAATAATCCTATAAAATTATGTAAATATAAAAGTTATGGTCAATCAAGAGTTAATTTTAAATCTATAAACATAAAATTAAGATTCTATTTATTAAGAAAAAAATTGAGTTTTTTATAAACCCCAAATGAAATATAATGTACAATAAAAAACGTAATACAGTTAAATAGATTTTTTATTTTAAAATAGAATATTAAATTTTATGATTTAGATAGATCAGTTAAGCATTTTTGAGAAACTTTAAATAAACGTAAACAGGTTTTTAAATTGTAATACAAAGTAATAGTTATTTACATGATGTATGTTATAAAAATAACACAAAAATATGTAATTGTCTGTACATATGCATGTATGTATTAGATAATATTAATACTATAGAATATTACAGTATTTAATAAAATAACATAAATGCAATGAATGAATTCTTAATGCACATTTGAATCAAAAAAGACAAACTACAATATTCAATTGAAAAAGTTTAATGTGCAACTGTAAGTATTCACCAATTTCGATTTTTATCCAATGGCATAAATTAATTTTAATATAAGAATTATTCGTTTTTTAAACCTCATAAAAAATATAAATGTTTTCACGAATACATTACATACCCATTATATAGTTAAATATCATTTTTAAATCATTAACTGCAAATCCAGATATTAGAAAATATAAACGCACGCCAAAGAGTTTCGATATTCTATCTGATGTGTACAAATATTTCATCTGTATCATCTGTAAAAAAATCTGAACGATCAGCTTATCTTAAATCTGAATCATAATACTCGAGTTTAACAAACCAAGTTATCCTCTTGAAACAAGAATATCTTCAACATTTAATAATTCCAAATACTAATAAAATTACAAATAACTTTGCTTTACTTAGCTGAAACAGCATCACTGAGCTACGTTATTCGTTGCTGGATGTTCCATAAACTCTTAATGCTGACGTATCCCTCGATTGCAAGCGAACGTAATATAAGTATTTTTCTATAAAAGATTAGAAAAAAAAAATAAAATTGACAGTCGGACGTTCGTGTCTACTACAATGTACAGCGTGCGAACAGCTTTAAATACAAAGACACTGAATAAACATCCAATCGCACGAAGCGCGCACACTTGTATCGACTAATTTACATAGAACTGAGTCTTCGTTCCTGTAGGATATTATGAAGGGGGTATGAGGTATTTGTTTTATCGATTCCGTTTGATTTCAATCAATTTTAAATGTACACAACCCACCAGTAATTTACTTTTTACTTATTTTTTTTTATTCGATATTCTTTTATATATAAACTTGTTTAAAGTAATGAATAAACAATAATACTCGTGCTTCTCTTTATTTTTGCTGTTCCGCAGCCTTCAGAATACATTTTTATACCCATCGAAAATCAAAATATTTATTTTTTCAGCATGTATATGTCAGAGGTCAACTTTTTGAACAAATCGCCGTGCTGGTTATATCGAAGTCTGTGCAAGAATAAGATTTTGTTTCTGTGCAACAATATAATTTTAAATTGTAATTCACAGTGAATATGCATATTTCAAGATAAATATTCTAAGTCATATTTCATAAACAGTATGTAAATGCATCTGCTGTGAGTAGCAATTTAATCTAATGAAGTGAATTAAATTCGAGTTATAATATTTTTACTTCGTACCGAGTTAAACTTAACGAAAAAACCTAAAAAAGGCTGTAAATCTAAAGGAATAGATTTATTTTCCTTTGTATAATTTATGTGATTTAAGCGAATAAGTAATACATACACGTAGGTCTTTATCTTTCAAAAGTAAATGAATATTGCTGCACATATGTGAATTATTTCACTTTAATTCAAAATTTTTTTTAGCTTTGTGAAATTTTAAAGTTTTATCATGGACTTCCTATACGAGTTTTATTAAATGCAAATTATAACTGGAGCTGAGAACTTTTATACTCTATTTAAATAAATTTTATATTATATGTGAGTCTGTAAATCTATAAATTTAGAGCTGACTCTTTAAATAAAATAATTGCTACATCTTGTTTATGTCACATTTAATTAAAAATGTCACCGTGACAATACTTAAACAATTTCTTAAGCATAAAAATCCTTGTGGCTGATTAAGCTCTAAATAGGCGAATTTTCTATTCCTGAATTTTCGGATTAAGCATTTACGATTAAACGCTTTACAAATTGTTACAAACTAAAAAATTAATGTTCTTCGAAGTACAAGTGCAGTTTATCATTGAATCTCGTCTGCATGCAAAAAAGAAATCAGAAGGAAGAAAGGAAAAAGGTTAACAGCATAGAAATAGAAAGAAGAGCGAAGGGGACCAAATCACAATTCTATAGCGGAAGAAAGTCGAAAAGAATAGAGTACATAAATCTGTCTTGTGAATTTCTGATTAAGTCCAACGCGGCTACACTTACTTAAGGCGACAGTATATGCACCATTCAGTACTGGAGCGCTCTCGAAGTTTAAAAGAGGAAATCTCTCTTCCTTTCTTATTCTCTCTCTCTCTCTCTCTCTCTCCTCGCTATCTTCCTCTCTTGCAACCGGTTTTACACTTACGAAGCGGCGCTTCGTTTTTGCGATATATCTAGAAACAAGCTGTACACTTTGAATATGTCCAAATGGAATATAACAAAATTTGTATTATCTTTGAATATTAAATACTCAAAAATGAAGTTGCAAATGAAATGATAGAAATAACAAAAGCTAATGACAAGAACTAAGACTAACTAGACAAAAACGTAATGACAAGAAATGAATGGTCGTAAGACTATGAATAATTCTATGCTTTGCTATTAATTTCTATAAAATGTACGATTGAAAATCAAAAATACAAAATGTGAAACAGTCGCTCTCTTCGTTAAAAAGAGAAAGAGTAATTCAGGTACTTTTTCGTCAAAACTATAAATGATTATAAATATCGGTGTCTTAAATATATCGACGACAAACCATCGTAAGAGCAGTTTTAATATTCGCATTGAATACTTTAGTTTAAGTTTTACTACATTTTTCAATTCGTTTGGACAGATTCAATTTTATTTTAATACATGCAAACAAACTATTATCACTGTTATTGTTATTATTATTGCTACATTAAAATAATCTATTGCTAAAATAGTAAGTAAATTTCACGGTAAACATCATGTAAATTGAACGCACGAATGTTGTGACTTTTAAGGGATTTAACTCATGACGCAGTAAATTTTCGTATGTACGAATTAAAATTTATTCGCTACTATATATGTGTACATATTCTATCTACGTATACATAACGCATATATAATATTATTACCAATTAAATTAATGTTGCTGAAAAAAATTTTTTATATTATTTATGGGGGATAACAAAATCTATAATGCTTCATAATATTTATTTGAAAAATATATCATAAATAAAAAATTAATAATTATTAATATAAATATTTATATCGTATAAACTTTACAAATTTATGTAACAAATAATTCTAAATTTTATATTATATTCCCCATTTATGTTTCATGTGTTCATTAGTAAACTAAATAAATTATTTTTAAACACATTATTAAATGTTATTATTTTTCCATCTTTATTATTCATATTAGTATTGTCATAATATCCATTTTGTTCCATCCAAAATAAAGTAGATGAACAACATACAATTTTTAAAATATTTCTGTAAACAAAGAAATATGCTTATATAGAATAAATAAAACTATTACTATACATATTTAATTATTGATATAGCTTAGAAACTCTGAAAGTTTATAGAATAAAAGATATTCCTCAAATTATTTCAGTTTATAATAGTATATTTATCAAATACAAATATGATTCATATGCAAGTATGAAAAGACTGTACTTTAATTATTGATTAGTAGTTTATTGCATAAACTAAAAATAAATAGCTCATTAAAGCACTTTTAACAATGAATACTGATAGAAATATTAAAAGTTAAAAATATTAACAATTAAAAAGGTAAAAATTAATTTTCATCAATCGTTGTTATCTTATTTTGATTAAACTTCAACTAAGTACAAAATGAAATAAAATTAAAATAGTCGATACTCTTTGTTTATTTTTAATAGACATTAATTTATCTTATTCTTTATTAGAATAAGAAAAAACAAGTAATTTTTAATTAATTATTTTTGTAGTTAATGCTTTTCAATTAAGGTGTAAAAAGCTTTTTATTTACATTCATTTAATGAACATGATTGTGATATAAAATGTAATGGCACAGATAATATACTTGTTTTTATTTAAAAATTTTATTTTATAGCTAAGTTTGAAGATGTAAACAAAAGCTTAAGAAATTTAAATTGTGAAATTTGGATCTAAAATAACTAAAGAATCGGATTTGTAACCATACAAATAAAACGATAAGATTTTATTTTCTAATTGGGTAAATGACCAATTTTGACACTTGTAATAATTACTATAAGACATAATAAAATTATATATTTTTTTAAACTAAGAAAATTAGTTATTTTCTTAAAAATATCAGGTACATATTTTAACTCATTCATATGCAAAAAAAAACTAGTATTAATTATATAGTGTTTTCACAAATAGTATTTTTCAAGTGCTAAATTTATTTATTTATTCATAAATATTTACACGTATTAACCTCTATTTTCTATTCGTTTATCTATTTATACTTAGTAATATTCAAAATATGTATACCGGGTCAACCTTGTGCTTACATTTAAGGCATTTATATTATTCAAAAATCTATCTAAACTCTACGTACACGAGTTACCTTTACCTTTAAAATACGAAATATAGATATCAACTAAGAATCGAGTTGATTTATAGATTTTAATAGGATTTTGTATCATCGACACAAATGCTTCCACAAATGTGCATGTTAAAGTCTAAAGAAACTTATTTTGAATTTTTCCCTTCTAATTGTTTTGAAATTAAAGAAGAAAATAAAATTTAACAGTCAACGTAAGAAAAACTAATAGCTATCAATTTTTTTTAAAGAATTTTATAATATTAAAATCAGAAACTCTAAAAGAAAAAACATGATAAAGAAAGATGCAAATCTATTCCACTTCATTATTAATTTCGCGTACATTAATTTTATAAAAATAAAAAATTAAAAATAAAATGCTAAATAATTTCCCCGATTTATTTATCTTTTAATTTTAAATATAATAGCATAATAATTGTTTATAAAATTATTTTGAAATTATCTCTAGTTTGAATTTTTTAATTATATATTTATAGTTTCAATCGTAGATACCATAAAAATTTAATTATTTCTTTTAAAAATAATAAAAAAAATGAGATTTAATTAGTATTTTATTGAAAAAATAAATTTGATAAGCCATTAATTTAACTTTTAACTTCATTTGATAAGTATGTATTTTCTAATTTATACGCACACAGTTGATAGAGTATGTGATGCTAATTATAGTACTTAACTATGAAATAAAAAATTTTTTAATGAATGTTTCTTCAAACAAGAACCTGAACAAAACATTTGGACATTGTATAAAAAATAAAAGTTTATAATAAACTGTGTTTGCGTAATGTTTATTTACGTATTTATTTTCTGTACCATAAGTATTGATATATCAAATAAAATATTTCGTCTAATAATTGTAAAATAATTTTGAAAAAAATATTTGTTTATATTTTTAATATACCGATAGCATTTTGAAAACCTAAAGAACTTTGTATGCATGCAAGATACTTGGATCAAAACTTTTAAAATGTCAACATTTGAGTTTTAGATCGTGCGTTAATTTATACGCAATTTTTCAATTACACGATTCCAGCCCTAGTTGTTCGAGATTATTATTCATTTGCGTCCTATACGATCCAGCTTCTAATCTCGTGGTGTTACGTTAACAACAAATTTTTTAAACAAATCCTTAATAGTACTAAAAGTTAGGTAAATGTTTTAATGAATAAGCAAGGCTACTACGAGTTTCCATAACGAATTGCCTCCAAACTGCAAAATTGATTATAAGTAAGACTTTTTCTTCAGCCAGATCTTATCAAACGATATTGTAGTGAAGCGAAAATATTTTCATTAGTCGTGCATGTCAAGTTTCCTCATCATAATAAACACTTATTTTTTCACTGCTATTGTTTAAATAGATATCAGAATAATGATTTTAATATTGAGACAGGTAAATTAAGTTTCGTTTCTTATAAACTAATTATCAATGCTTAGATTTAAAAATCTTTCTAGATATAATGTATCTAGTTTACATATTTTTTATTTTGGAAATTTAGTAAATTGTATGTAATGAAAATATGAAAAACTATTTACTGGTAATTACGTTGATTAAGTTTCTTCCATTTTATGTGTCAATAAATTAAAATGTAATATATATTTTTTGAAAGATTATAAATACTTTAATAGATTATTCATAAATACATAAATGAGATAAATTTGAGTTAAATATAATAAATAATACTGCATTATCAATGTATACATTCAAAAGTCTTATTTAAAGTGCAGAAATTAGCTTAATCATGAAACTTTTAATTAATTTTTATTATTGTGAAATTATAATTGTTAACGTTCTTACTTTCGTTTTATTTATAAACAAATCTAAAATTAATAAGATATTATGATTTATACTAAGTTTTATAAGATACCTTTATTAATATTTTTTAGTAAAAATTATTCTAAGAATATCATTTATTTTTATTGTACATCTTATTGCTTTTTTTCAACTATCAAATAATAAACTGATCAACCTCGTTAATAAATAATTAATCGATTTATCTTAATATTTGAATACGTAGGTATGATTTGGTCGGATGAAATAAAAATGCAATTTTTCTTATCGCTAGAGATATCAATAAATGTTAATGACAATATCTGCATTATATTAATTTAAGAATAAATTATTATTATTTTATCTAATTGATATCTGTAAATAATTGCTTTTATTACTTTAAAACGCTTATATGCTTTAATGTCTGCTTCGAGTGAATTTCAGGCTTCTTAAATTTTTTGTTTTATTATTATATTAATTTCCAATTAAATAAAATAATAACTATTAGTGTATATAAGAAGAGTGAATTAAATTTTAGTTTTATGAAAATTCGAAAATGAGCATAAATACTGCATACATATAAGTAATCCATAAATCATAGTTTAACTGTCTAAAATACAATTTGATGAAAAAAATAATTTCAGACTTTCATCATAAATTTCAGAACTTTGAAAATTATATTATTCAATTTAAAGATATGACGAGTTCAAAAAGACAATAATGTGAGATATTTTAAAAGATATTAACCATTTATTTTTAGATAATGTTTCATAAACTAATTTAAAAAACTCGAGCGAATTTAAAAAAATAAATAAAAAAAACATTGCAAATATTTCTTTGCTTAAAATCGTCTTCCATATTGAGCAACGATTGAATCTGATATTTTTAATCTATATAAACAATATTATAAAAAATTCTCATAACATATCTAAGTACAAACATGTATAAAATTATTCCTGATCAACTGAATTTCGTTCATATAAATTTAGCAATTAAATCTTTTAATAGCGGTGCCATCTACCGACTGATTTAATGATTTATAAGGCTAGGTTTACCGTCGGTAAGTAACATTAGCTCTTTTTTTATGTAACACTTATTTACAAAACAATTATTAATGTGACAATAACGGCATATCTTATTTTAAATACGTTATCGTAGTAATATTTGAGAAAAGCTATTATAAAAACTTTGTTCCCATAATTAAATTAAGTTAATAGTATTAAAAAAAATTTCGACATTAATTAATAGCACATGTTTTTCGGTTTTATTTTTAAAAATCTTAACTGATTCCTCGATTTTCTGGTTAATACTCCAATATTTAATTTATCCACGAACATTCACAGTATTTCATTAAAATTAATCAGACTGTATAATTTATTTCATTTATTATCTAGCATTGGAATTTTAATGAATGCATATTCTCTTGAGTAAAGAAGATAATTAAAAAATATAAGAAATAAATAAAATTGAGTCAAAATTTATTTTCATACGAAATTTATGTATAATTAGTTAAACTTTTTAATCTTATGCTAGTACTGGAAATAAATATACATATACAAGTAAATGATTAATAAATATATTTCATGTTTTTAATTCACATTAACAAGAGTAATCGATATCATCTCACAAACTTTCTATCAATGTATAAATTTGATGTATACGTCAATATGTGATATCGGGATGATTGGATTTTCACTATAAGCTACAGAATTACATCGTATACTGCCCATGTTTTGATTAAAATACACTTAAATATACTTGATCTAAGGGTAATCCATTTAAAACAGTAAAGAAGAATTAATGTATAAAAATCGACCTTACAAAAAAAAAACAAGTAGTGGATGCAACATATCTTTAATCAATCAATTAATTAGTCGCAGCTTGGTTTTAAACAAGATTATAGCGCATAAATTAATTTACTAGGTGTGCGTGTATGTTTTTTTCCGAACCATCTCGACTGACTCGCTCTTTCGCGTTATCAGCGCGTCTCACCCTTCGAGATTTGTAGAGACAAATGGAGTCTACCCGCTAATGATGAGCTTGTACTCATCCCTTTTGCTTGGCTTGTTTATGGTCAAAGCACTGCAATCCTTTCCCCCGTCTCTCTCTCTCTCTTTCTCTCTCTCTCTCTCTCTCTCTCTATCTTGCAATCGCAATCACATGCATATGCGCACAAAGTCTTTTTTACGGCTTACACGCAACTCCACAATTACTCGTTTGACTCGTGTGTCCATTTGCATTCCAGATAATGCACAAGTGGTAAGAATTAGAAAATTGATTGGACAGCGAATGCACATATATGTAGTCGTGCACTCAAGAAAGGAGACTTCTTTTAATTTGAAAATTAAATAAAGATATATTCTTTTGGTAACCAAATATCAATTGTTCAACGACTATTTCAATTTGGTTTTTGTGTAAAAATTTTTTACTTTTTTAATAGTACAAAAGCTTTTTTCACTCGATTTTAATGCGATTTTTCAATGTATAAGATACTTTTTTAATTTAATTAATTATTGTGAAGAAAAATATGCATAAATTATTACTTTAATTATATTATATTTATATTTATCGTATTTAATTTAATTAGTTCTGTGACTTTGCATTATTTTAATTGCTTAATTTAACTGAAATTATCAATCAGTAACTTTAAATGTATTTACAAACTATTTTTTTATCTTAAATTACTATCAAATTTTTATTCGATAAATACTTGCTTTATAGCATATTGATAAATAAAGTATATAAAAACCATCTCTAACTTCCCTTTTTTTATGTTATTCTTATTTATCTCGTATAAAAAAAAATTTATATTTAAATCTCTCAAAAAATCTGGTAATCGCTGTAAATACTTTAATTACTTGAAAGTAAATGTAAATAGATGAATCATGGACAAAAACCACTCACATATTGCTGCGAACGTTATAAAAGTAAAAAAATAAAACAAAAATTACATTAAAAGAACAAATAAGATACAATTTAATCTTATACCTTTTAATGAGATTATCTAATATAATGACTTTCGCAAAAACCATTGCATTCATGAGCGTAAGATCAGAAGTAAAAGATGACGAGCCCAAAGGAACCAGATATAACTAAACATGAGTTGTAAACTCGAACTAGGAACAAAAAAGCCCTAACAGTAAGTAATGCGTTTATTGAGTACATGATGTGTCTGAATATTGACGTGTAATTCATAAAAGATAAAGTGCAAAATATTTAGAAGCTCTATAGATTCAATTCTCAACTTAAACAGACAAATGCAAAGTGGAAAAAGAGCACAATATCGTTCAATTAGGTAAACTTAATCGAATTTCAGACAGGAATAAGAACGGAGGGCTTTCGATGTTATTAATGTTGCATGTGTAAGAAAAATTAATCACCGTTTTTTATCTGACGAACATGTATTTTTGAAGTTTTAATAACCAGACCTTATGATCTTTCAAAAATCTTCAACATCTTAATAAATTATTTAATATATGAAAAATTAATTACAAAAATAGTACAAAAAATAAATTCCTAAAAATGACCGCGTAATGTATTTGATATAACAGGTTATAAAAAATTACCTTCATTTTTATTGTTCCTTGTGTATTAAAAATCACTGTTGTTTTTACAAATATTTTTTTAATACATTACTGTAAATTTTCGGGCGCTTTAAATGTACATAGTAATAGTAATGTAATATTGTAGGTAATTACTTTGCATGTAAAAGACTCATCAAATATATTTCATTCAATATTGCCCAAGAAATTAGATATTATTACGCATATTTGTTTATAAAAAATAATGATTAATGTAAAAAAAGTTTCTAATGGAATATTGTGCATATATTTTTAAATAATCTCGTACATATTATTTTTGAAAAATAAAATTACGCATGTGCATAACTTAGATATATGTATACTTAACTGTACACTGGCAAATGTAAAAAAAGGATTTTAGCCATTCTAACAGAGAAATTAATTTTAATACAGGAGGAGTGGAGTTAAAATAATTTATGACTGCAAAAATGATAATTAGAATTTTATCTGCAGATTGTAGGGGAGAAAAGATTTTAACAACTAAATTGTTGTATAAGTATAAAAAATAAAGATTGAGAAAATCGAATATTGATGCAGTGGAATATGTGTTTATGCATAATAAAAGACTTGTACTTATTTTATAGTTATCTAAAGCAGCCTTACGTATCGAAAATTGAGAATGGAGTGTCGTTATCAATGTTCGATAATGATGATAATGTTCATATAAAAGCTTCAAAGCGCAAGATATCATGATTATCGATTCAGAAAAATAGTTTTTATATGCACATATCCGTACACATATTCAGCGAAAATTAGCATAGAATTTCACTCGAGTCAGGAGGAAGTAATGGATTAATGGAGCGCTGGTTACGAATTTTTACGCAATAAGTGCCGTTGGCATGATAAGAGTCATCGCACTCTAAAGTTCACTTACGAGATCAATAAGATTACTCTCATTTCAAAAAAGGGTGAGGTAATTTTTGTGCGAGTAGTATCTCGAGACAACATTTTATTTTTGTTTTAATTGATTAAATTTCATTAAAAAATAAATAATGTTACTTTCTGATCAAGATTAGGTTTAGTTTTTTTAAATAAGTAAACATAGTTTTTGACTCAAGTTACCAGATTTTTTATTAGCAATATATTACCTTTAAAAATTTTTTGAATGTTCTATTAATTTTTATTAGATACATTATAAAAACAATTCTGTTTTATTGTATAATTTACACGATGTTTGATAATTTATTATTTTTACAAATAAATCATCATAGCCATAAATAAATCATCAGTACCACTTTATTATCTAAGTTAATTTTGAATGAAGAAATAATTATTATCTTGTTTCTAGTTTATTAAAAAGAATCAAAATGCATTATATTTCAAAAAACATTTTTATGCTGTTATATTAAAATAAATATTTGTAAAAAATTTATTCTACGTAATAATTAATTGTATTCAAATCCTTAAAGTAAGAAAATTTATAATCCGTAAATTCTTCGAAAGAAAAATATTATAACGCCGCTAATAAATAATAAAATGAAAAGAAATCATAAGACGATAACTACTTCTATTTGTTTGCAAGGTTTTTTCAAAACCTCAGAGCTTCAGAGAGCACTTAAACTTCAAACATCCAACAATTAACTTTAACATGAGAAGACAACAAAACAAAACAACAATGAAATAAATTATTCTTTCAAAAATCTTTTTAGAAAATATGTACACAGAAGCAGAAGAAGTCCTTGAGAAAGAAAATACTTTATTACACTATAACATGGAGATCATATTTTTAGTACGAGAGAGTAAGAAGACGACAAGAAATCCATATAGTAATATGGTTGTGATGCAAACTCACAAGAATCCCATGGTGAAGAAGCCAATATAAATTGTGGGTCTATTAATATGAGTGAGAAATATATACAGAGAAAGGAGAGAGCATGAGAGAGAGAGAGAGAGAGAATAAACGAGAGAGTGTCTTTAAATGTTTGCGTTCACAGTCTAAGTTATGGTCTAGCACTGAACCACTGAAGAGCAAGTAAGTTGCTCATTCTCATAGTATCTTATGGGCAGTTTCTTAAACATCGTTGTGGTACAGTACTGCTACTAATATTATTTAGTTATGATACTTTAACTTTAATGGTGAATAATATAGAGTAATAATATACCATTGAAATCATTTTTCTGCTATTTAAATTGCTGTTTGCAGAGTTTAGAATCTGTCAATTTCCATCTAGATATAGAATACAAAATATTTTCTAACAATCAGATATTAGAATTAGAAAATTCTGTTCGTTATTTTAAAAATTACAAAAACAAGAAATAAGATTTAATTTTGATCGAAATGTTTTAAAATAAAATATATATTGTAAAGATATAATAAAATATTCTTGAAGTGCAATCTGATTATAATGTTTGGCAAATTACAGTACTCTAATTTAAATTTTTTTAATTTCTACTATAATTTGTGACTATTGAATTGGGCAAAAAATTCGCATTATAATCGATAATACATATTACTTAGTGCAATCGTTAAAAAAGCAAATATTATATCATCAAAAAGAATATTTTAATAAATTATTGTATATTTACTAAGTAAATCAAACAATCCAAGGCGTTCTTAAAATATTATTAATTTAAATTTAAAACAAATTCAAATTTATTCGTAAAATTACTTTATTAAAAATAATGTTTCTTCAATTTACAATAAATATATGAAAAATTAAACTTCTGAATATATTAGATACGTGTAAAGAATATACTCACTTGTATGGCATTTTGACAAAAATTAAATATCATATTTAATTTACTCTATAACTCACTAATTTTAAATTTCAATTATTATCGTTAATTTCAATCTTTTAACAATTTTTTACAGCTATTTAATAAAAAGTAATAAAATATATTTAGAAATATGGTACTTTATAAACCGCAATTTGCATGCAGCCTTTGTCTCACTGCAACTAGAAATTTTTAAATGCAATCAAAAATTAATAATTCCAAGTTTAACTATAATAATCAGAATCGAAATCTTGTTGATTGTAACTGCGAATTATTGAGATGAAAGATAAACGAACTAAAAACAAAATTGAAAATCATTTAATTGACACACTGTAATGCTGTTGTATGTGACGTCGGACATTTATTTGTTTATAGACTTTACGTCATCGTATAGCAGCTATTTTCAGAACGCCCTCTTCTTGTTTGCATAATTACCTAATCTACTTGTGCGTCATTACATTAATGCCCGGTTATTTATATTAAATTATAAATTTCATCATGATTTCGTAATCACGTTTTTTGAAACAATTTAATATAAATATGAAAAATATTAAAAATAAAAAATATGCTGTCCTTGATATTCGCTATTTCCTAATTATTCGCTTTTCATAATGTTCAGTTTATTTATATTTGATTAATGCTGCTATAACAACTAGACGACGTATAAGAATTACTTTTATTCTATAATGTAGTCAATGTGTATTTTATCTTATTAAATTAACGAATAATTATTTGCTCTCTTCTAATAATATAACTTCGATAAATTTTCGCATCACCTCTTCTTAATCGATTATTATTATTTTTAATTTTTTTTATAATAATTCCTATTATAATGAATTTTTTGGATCCTCCAAAGCATGTGCTTGTAACAATTTCCCCAAAAACTACTTTCTAGTAACAGAATAGAATAACAATGCTAACTGTAAATAAAGAAGTATAGATTTTAAAAAAAAATTAAAACTATATAAATATAATATTGTTTACAATTAAATTTTAATGAAAACAATTTTAGATCAGAACGTAATATTTTTAGAAGATATACGAATATAATTATTACTTTGAAATTCAAGGAATATCATTGACTCTCAATTTAATATTCAAGAACGAAATTAGAATTGTATTTATAAAAAATATATTTAATAATAAAATTACAATAATTTTAAATTAATTGTTTTATTCTATTTAATTTGATGCAGAAAAAATTTCTAATAAATAACTCAGGTGTATAATAATAAGGGAAATTAAAAATTATATTTTACTCAAGAAATTTTATTGTTTTTATTCAATGTTCGTCTTCTTATATTACTAAATCGGAAAAACTTTCAGATTTAATACTTTAAGAATAAATTTTGTAAAGGTTAATGTAAAAAGTAAAATGAAGTAAACATATTGTGGTAAGAAAAAAAATTATAGAACTATAATTTACGTAATTACATAGATAAATTTATTTATATGCTTTTAAATTTTTCATAAAATATAATTTAAATAAATTTACTCTAATTCTTCAATTATCTTCATTCTTTGGCTTTTCCTTTGCCCTTCGAATCAGAACTTTCTCCTTTTTTTGCTGCTTCTTTTTTCTTTTTTTCGGCTTCTCTTGCTTCTACTACTGCCCTTTCAGCGCTTTTACCACTGTACAACCAATAACATCTCTGTCTACACTGCGCCGCGGCATTAGGATATTCTAAAATTTTATAAAAAAAAATTTATTTTCAGAGCAACATAATAAATATAGAGGCTTATTATTGTTTATTTAAAATCAGAAAAAAGATCTCGAAACAATAGTTCTATTTAAATACGTGTGATAAATGGTTATTCAAAATTATAATATATCAATCTTGATTAGCACTTTAGTTTAGTTATGGATAATGATAAAAATGATGTCCATGTAACTAATTAATAACTTCCGAATCTTTTCAAAATTTTAATATAGAAAATTGAATTCAATTGTTACAGAAAATTTTTTAATTACTAATAATCTAATTAAAGTTTTTTTTAAAAAAGTTTCTTACTTTCGCAGTCCTTTAAGCATTCCTGTAACTTGTCAGCGGCCGAAGCTGTAAAAAGAAAGATTTAATTTAATACGTATGTTATTAATAAGTATATATGTATAAACTTATATGTATACCAAATAATGCACAGCACGAAACAATCGCTAGAACCAATACGTAGATTTTCATTTTTAATATTAATTCATAAGTCTTACAATAAATTTTGTGAAATATTATTTCCTTTTATAGAACAAATGTATCACAATAATATAGCAATAAATGTTTTCATGAAATTGCTTTAAAAATAAACATTAATTAAATATTAATTGCTTATTATTAAAAAATTTTTATAAACAATACTATTAAATGTTTTATCACTTAATGTGCTATTAAGCACTTATATAAAGTTTATAAGGTACGCTATACTAATAATTATAAAAAGAAATATTTCTATTTAAGAGTTTTTGTTACCCTCTCACAAAGAAAAACAATAAACCTTAAGCAAGTATTTTCATTGTTAAATTTATCTATCATTTACAATAAATTACTTAAGTAATTATTATTCCCTTCAGTTGTATCAACATGTACGTTAATTTGTATTGACTTAAAATATATTTGTTCTTATAAATAAAGAATTGGTATAAGTTGGTAAGATAATATTATTTAAATTAAATGTTGGCTCTTCTTCATAAATAATGAAGGTTCTCGATGATTAACCAAATTTTTGAGCTCGTTAAGTTAAGTTTGACCATTTAGAATTTATTAGTTTCTTCTGTATTGATTACAATGCTCCATTTTGAAATACTTCGGAATCAAATATTTTTTAAATTAAAAATTTCTTTATTAAATAATAAAAATCTTTTTTCATAAATAAAATATAACTATTTTTTTATAAATACATGATCATTTTATTTTTAGCTTTTAGTTCAAGTATTGATAAATTTGTACAAAGTATTTTCAAAGACTATTTTTTGATACATTTTATAGTCGTAATAAATGCAATTGAATATTAATAGTAATAATAGTAATAATAATAATTTAATAACAAATATATACTGCATACTATATTCATAATTGGTATTATTTTTATAATTCAATATTATTATTTTTATTATATTACTAATGTTTTCTTATTAAAATATTGTAGAATCTGAACAATTATTTATTTTCAAATTTAATTATATATGTATATATATATATATATATATATCACTAAATAACAATTATAACCGAAGTATTTCGTTTTAATTGAACATACAATATTCCTCTTGTAAACGATTCATAAAAGAAAAGCATAAAAAGCCATGTTTTAATGTTGGAAAAACTTTACGCAACCATGAATGGAACATAAATGAAAGAAAGTTTATTTTTGTCTTTCACTTGGTGGCAGGATATCAGAACGAGACGTAAAAACTGCTCTTGTTCCTGAGTGGATGGCCTTTAATCGTAGAGACGCTTTAGCGGCTGCGCCGACGGGCGGATGCCCATATCGGGCTGAAGTTTTTCGCAAGCTACTGGTACCGTCGCTTATAATTTTTCTGATTTATAGTCTCCGATATTCGATATATTAGAAAAATCTCAACGGCCATTTGAGATTTCGCACAAACCTCAAAGGCCGTCAAAATGTAATCTTATAAAACCGTTAATAATTATTTTTTTCGAACGTGCGATCAAAGGAATTTGTTTTGTTTTTCATGACACGGTCAATTAACGACATTCGAGACATATCATATTGCAATATATATAACTTTATATTATTTCAGATAATTGTATTTTAAAATGCAATATATATATATATACTCACTTACATTTTATACGTAAAATCCTTGTTACGACAAATATTTTTATTGTAAGACATAATAAATATTTATTATATTGATTTTTATTGAAAAAAAAAATTTTTTTTAATGCAAATTATATTTTGTAATTGACACGTACAAGATTTGGTAGCCGCCTTTTTATTTTTTTTTTTCGTAATTTATTGAATAAATATGAATTACCTACAAATCAGTAAAAGAAAAAAATATAATATTTATTTGAAAAAACGAATGGTACGTTATAACACTTTTTTCTTTTAAAAGTTGTTGAAATAGATAAAAATTGAAATTGAATCACCCGACGCAATAATATGAACATGTCAACATATATTAAATAAAAATAATTTATTATTAATTATATAAAACTTTATATATATGGTGGGTGTGTTGTGTTGTGTGGGTGTGTGTGTGTGGGTGTGTGTGTGTACATTTACGTCTTTATCGACGAATGCCCGGTATTTTAAACTAATCATTTTTCAATGTATATCAAGTTATTTCATAAATGCACCAGTAAGTTTACACTAGAAAACGACAAGGTCAGTTCAATTAAAAACGCAAATGCAAAGCTTCTTCATTTAAATGGATTATTAATATCTAATAATATTTATTATAAATAGTACATACAATTATTTATAAATTTATTTAACACGTTTAAAATATAAGTTGTTAAACGCTCGATTTCGTTCTTATTATAAAATTATATCTGAAAAATAATTCATGTATTATTGTTTATATCAGCATGTGGTAAATAAAAAAAATATATTCAATAAATTCACCTAATTATCCACCGCCACCATATTGCCAATAACAGTCTCTTCTGCAATTATCATCAAAAGGTGGTGCGAATTCTGTAATCAAATAAAAGAAACAGCATTTTTGAACTATTATTTTAATCAAAATTCGTATTATTATGATTTTATTTACCGAAATCTTGAAATTTAATTAAAGTTGATTTTATTAATCATGAATAAATGAAGAAAACGTACATTTAATATAATCTCGTATCTATAAGTTTTAGCATTTATTGTTACGTAATTAATTCTCAATTCACTTCATTTTTCTAAAATATATATGATACAAATTAAATGTATAAGAAGAATATGAAATTATTGCCTGAGATTATTTGTTATATTATTTATTGTTCACTATTAAATATTTGTCCTGTAGCATGAATGCAAATTTACATTGAATGTAATTCAATTTAACGTTTTGAAGTATTAACCAAAAAATATCATTAAAATCCAACAATTTATTGAAATCACTTAAGGTTATTTATATTTATAGTTTTTACCAAATATTTTTTACATTGCTGGGTTATGTTGTTTACATAAAAATCCAATTGTTAATCATTTATCATTTACTAAAAATAATATATGCTGAAAAGCTAATTTCTTAGAAATCTTAAATAAATTTTCGTAAAATTTATTATTATCTATCGGTTAAAATTATTTCTAAATAATATTTATTAATTCAATAAAGAATTATTAAAGTATCATAATGTTCTTGTTTTATAATATTTTTTTTACTGTTTTGTCAATTACATTTATTTGTACAAGTAAAATATATGAAATAAAAATTTTCTCAAAAAATACATAAATTTTATAATGAATACGAAACTAACCGAAATAATGCTACTTTTTACACTGGAACTTTTTTTAAAACATTATTAAAACGAGCAAATCTAATTTAAGTCATTAAGTAATCTTATTCAATAATTAAGATCCATCTACATCATTATCAAATAATATGTTCATGTATAAAAGTAAAATTTCTAAAGTAGACTGAATCATCGATCTTAAAGATCATATTGTATTAAACTTACTAAATTAAAATTTTACTATAAAATAGAATAAAATATTATTTTATTAAATTGAACTAAACTAATGAAAGGTTCTAATAATATGTACATATTTATTAAAAATTTTTCTATAAATTATAATTGACTGATTAAATTTTGTCTACAAAACTAGATCTAATAATATAGAGACAGCATTGAATGTAATTAATACTCAATTAATCAGTATGAAGATTTACGTAATTTAGACCTACTTTACTGTAAGCTTTATCATATATTACTATTTTACTTTTTCCTCTTCAGTAAAATGCAACTATTATAAAATATTCATCAAAATTATCGAGTCAAAGCTATAATTTATTTTAATTTTCAAAAATAATTTAACTGCTTTCTACTATTTTGAACTCGCGTAAAATTGATGTAAGCTCTGAATATATTAAGACTTCTTAATTTTATCATTGCTACTAATGGATTATTACTTGGATTTTAATAAATATTATTCTTATCATCATCATCATCATCATCAGTATTATTATTATTATTATTCTTGTTGTTGTTGTTGTTGTTATCATTATTACTATTATTATTCTAAAATACGTCATAATTTTATAGCCCTTGTGACAATTGTTCAAATATTCTTAGAAGAATATGAATGCAATTTATACCATTTATTCTTCAAGAAAATATAAACGGAAATAGAACCGAATTACAGCTAATTATACATATTACAAAACTGCTTACTTAATCAGTGTCATCATATTAACAAAATAAATATTTCAATTATCATGAAAATATTTCTTTATATCTTAAATATTTTTTACAAATATTTATTAAATAATAACAAAAAACGTTAAAAAAAAGTATCTTTCTTACGTTCACAAGCTTGCAAACATTCTTGCAATTTTCCCGGATCATTTTCAGTTGCTGTTGAAAGAAACTAGAGTGAGTTATCGGTTATTTTTATTACTACGTATTTAATTATATGTATACATACCTATAAATGTAACACAATATATAAGTAAAAACGAAAGTATGAAAAGCATCATATTTGCAATATTGCCTTCTGTTTCAAATAATAATACTAATTGAAAATTTTCTGAGCATCGTTCTGTTTTATTAGGGCGAATTTACGATTATTATGGAGAAACGACAATAAAAGAAATCTTAGTGTCAATTTATTTGCACGACACGGGTCTTAAAATTATCATGAATTGTGTACGTTTACCTTTTTTCTATCGATATGATTCCCTGTAAAAAACATAATAAATTTTTTATTATATTGTTTTTTATTGAAAAAAAAATTTTTTTAATGCAAATTATATTTGTAATTGACACGTACAGATTTGGTAGCCGCCTTTTTATTTTTTTTTCATAATTTATTGAATAAATATGAATTACCTACAAATCAGGAAAGAAAAAAATATAATATTTATTTGAAAAAACGAATGATACGTTATAACACTTTTTTCTTTTAAAAGTTGTTGAAATAGATAAAAATTGAAATTGAATCACCCGACGCAATAATATGAACATGTCAACATATATTAAATAAAAATAATTTATTATTAATTTATAAAAACTTTATATATGGGTGTGTGTGTGTGTGTTGTGTGTTGTGTGTGTGTGTGTGTGTGTGTGTGTGTGTGTGTGTGTGTGTGTGGGTGTGTACATTTAAGTATTATCGACGAATGCCGGTAATTAAACTAATCATTTTTCAATGTATATCAAGTATTTCATAAATGCACAGTAAAGTTTACACTAGAAAAAGACAAGGTCAGTTCAATAAAAAGGAAAATGCAAAAGCTTCTTAATTTAAATTGAGCATAGAAAAAGATGAAAAGCAAAATGATAAAAAAAATTTATATTCGAATGGTTTCTAATTTATACATAAAACTTCATATGATCTTTTTACACTTTAAAATAATATAATGAATATTTCTGTTCCATTACAGCTTTTAGTGAAAATATTTTTAGATCTCCACAAGTGTGGGATGCACGATCTTCTCTCATAATCATTTGTTAAAAACCGGCTTTATCATTGTAAAGGTTTGTATCAACTGAGGAGATCAAAATTTAAAATCATTGATATGTCATAGTCGAGACCTCCAAGACCGGAAGTCTACCAAAGCGAAAAACACCTACATCGAAAGCGTATACGTGGAAAGGCACGAAATTTTGCATTGAATCGCAAACACATATTCAGAAAAAGCTCAATTGAGTATGCAAATTAAAAACTGAACAATCGATAAGTCTTATGAGAGTCAGAAAAATTTTCTTCATTTGATTTCATATGACGCACAGATCCTAATGATCATTTTTATACCCCAACTGTCAATGAAGCTTTTTGATCCAATAGTTCACATAATCGCAGCTGGAAATTTAAAATGAGAGCAAAGCTGCAAAAGACGCCTGAACGTATGTCGAGAAAAATTAAATATACGCGCTTCACGTATTTAAATTCTTACTTTACTAATTTAAACGGAAAGAAGTATAAAAATATTTAGGAAATAGTAAAATAAATAAATTAGGCAAAAATTAAAAATTTATTTATAATAAATTTTGATTTAATTCTAATGTTAACAAAGACATAGTGTTATTGCTAAAAAACGAGAATTTTTTATTTTAAAAAGGAAAATTCGAGATCTTTTGCAGTACAATTTACGATTTATATTTACATTGATGTCACCTCCCCACCACTTATTTCATTCTCGAATTCTTTCTTTATTATTCTCTTCTGTGGTAATTGCAGCTTTTAGATATTTATTGTTAATATTAGACAATCTATGATTAACTTAATTTATACAATAATTGAATATGATAATGTTCCAGATATGAAGTTCAACGCCTATGAAAATCTTCTAATCCTCTTCGTATATTTATTATAAGTTGGCACGGAAAAAATTTTCATTTCCTTCGACATAATATGTTTTGTCTATCTCTCTAACCATACGACCAATAACATCTCTGTCTACACTGCGCCTCGGAATTAGGATAATCTAAAATTTTATAAAAAAAAATTTATTTTCAAAGCAACATAATAAATATAGAGGCTTATTATTGTTTATTTAAAATCAGAAAAAAGATCTCGAAACAATAGTTCTATTTAAATACGTGTGATAAATGGTTATTCAAAATTATAATATATCAATCTTGATTAGCACTTTAGTTTAGTTATGGATAATGATAAAAATGATGTCCATGTAACTAATTAATAACTTCCGAATCTTTTCAAAATTTTAATATAGAAAATTGAATTCAATTGTTACAGAAAATTTTTTAATTACTAATAATCATATTAAATTTTAAAAAAATTAAATAGTTCTTACTCTTGCAGCTAGCAAGACAACTTTTTAAATCC
Organism: Platyscapa corneri; assembly: GCA_018907185.1. Classification (NCBI taxonomy): domain Eukaryota; kingdom Metazoa; phylum Arthropoda; class Insecta; order Hymenoptera; family Agaonidae; genus Platyscapa; species Platyscapa corneri. Next base: position 3,950,860 of record JACCHW010000011.1, on the reverse strand, counting down.
TCTGCCAAAGCTATATAAAAAATATAATGATTAAAAAAATACATTTTTTACAAAGGGTTGTGTCAAAGTATATACTTGTATACGTACCAAATAATGCACAGCAAGAAATAAATAATATGAAAAATATAACGATATTCATTTTTAGTATCAATTAGTGAACTTTCTTATGTACTTTCTCCATTATTTCGAAATATCATTTCCTTTTATAGAAAAAATGAAGAATAATAATATACGAATGAATGCTTCCATGAAAATGCTTTAAAAATTATCATTAATTGCCTGTTATTCAAATATTTGCATAAACAATACTATTAAAACTTTCATCATTTAATTCGGATTCACTCTATTAAACTCTTACGTAAAGTAGTAAGGTTTGCTTCGCTAATATATATTTATTACTTTCTCACACGGTAAAACAGTAAACCTTTAACAAGTATTATCATTTTTAAATTTATCTATCGTTTACAATAGATTGTGTAAGTAATCTTAATTCCCTTCAGTTGTATCAATATGTACGTTAATTTGTATTGACTTAAAATATATTTGTTCTTATAAATAAAGAATTGGTATAAGTTGGTAAGATAATATTATTTAAATTAAATGTTGGCTCTTCTTCATAAATAATGAAGGTTCTCGATGATTAACCAAATTTTTGAGCTCGTTAAGTTAAGTTTGACCATTTAGAATTTATTAGTTTCTTCTGTATTGATTACAATGCTCCATTTTGAAATACTTCGGATTCAAATATTTTTTAAATTAAAAATTTCTTTACGAAGTAATAAGTTTCATTATTACAAAAGAATATTATTTTTCAATAACTGAAAACCATTATTTTTATAGATCTATATTTATAATATACGTGTGTGTGTGTGTGTTTATTTTAACTTTTTGCAATGTTTAATTCAAATATTTCCAAAAAAATTTTTTTAATAATTATAAATTCCTAATATAATATCAGTTAATATCAGGCACTTTTGAAAAAGAAAATTCATTTACAATAATCCTAAAATTTCATAATTATATTTTTAGAAACTGTATAGGCGATTTCATAATCAATGATTTTATGTTTAGACTATTCAATAATTACGTAAAAAAATTATAAAATATTTAATAGTTATTAATGTTTAATAATATTTATTTATAAATAGTACATACAATTTTTTTTATAAATTTATTTCAATGTTAAAATATAAATTGTTTAACGCTCGATTTCGTTCTTATTACAAAATTATATCTGAAAAATAATTCATGTATTATTGTTTATATCAGCATGTGGTAAATAAAAAAAATATATTCAATAAATTCACCTTATTATCCACCGCCACCGTATAACCACTGACAGTCACTTACACATTTGTCTCTAAAAGATGGATCGTATTCTGTAATTAAATAAAAAAGGAAGTGGTTTTAAAGACAAATTTAATAAAAATTTGTAATTATCTGATTTTATTTTCATATAGATCATAATTTATTTAAATTATCTTTTATTTTGTAAACTTAAAAGTCATTTGCCATCAATATAACCTTATTTCTATAAAATTTTTAATATTTTTTAATTTTTGAAGTACTATAAGTAATTTTTTTTAAAATACCTATTATTTTTATAAAAGCTCTTATAATATTCAAAATAACAAAATATGGTAAAAACAAATATTTTTCTTACGTTGACAGTCTTGCAAACACCCTTGCAATTTTCCCGGATCATTTTCAGTTGCTGTTGAAAGAAACTTGAGTGAGTTATCGGTTATTTTTATTACTACGTATTTAATTATATTTATACATACCTATAAATGTAACACAATATATAAGTAAAAACGAAAGTATGAAAAGCATCATATTTGCAATATTGCCTTCTGTTTCAAATAATAATACTAACTGAAAATTTTCTGAGCATCGTTCTGTTTTATTAGGGCGAATTTACGATTATTATGGAGAAACGACAATAAAAGAAATCTTAGTGTCAATTTATTTGCACGACACGGGTCTTAAAATTATCATGAATTGTGTACGTTTACCTTTTTTCTATCGATATGATTCCCTGTAAAAAACATAATAAATTTTTTATTATATTGTTTTTTATTGAAAAAAAAATTTTTTTTAATGCAAATTATATTTTGTAATTGACACGTACAAGATTTGGTAGCCGCCTTTTTATTTTTTTTTCATAATTTATTGAATAAATATGAATTATCTACAAATCAGGAAAAGAAAAAAATATAATATTTATTTGAAAAAACGAATGATACGTTATAACACTTTTTTCTTTTAAAAGTTGTTGAAATAGATAAAAATTGAAATTGAATCACCCGACGCAATAATATGAACATGTCAACATATATTAAAATAAAAATAATTTATTATTAATTTATATAAAACTTTATATATATGGGTTATTGGGTAAAAGAAACTTTTCATTTAAAAAATGAAAATTATACGTTATAACACTTTTTTCTTTTAAAAAATTATTTAAATACGTGAAAATTAAAATTAAATTATATGATTCAGTAATGTGAATATCTTTAATTAATTATTAATTTACAGATATTTCTTTTGAGGACATGCGAACTTTCGTTTGTATATATACATTAACATATTATCTACAAATTGAAATTTATTTTCATCGTTGTGAATGAATGCTAGTAATTGAAATAACCATTTTTCAATACTTACTTCACCTTATTTATTATATCATAAAATATATAAATAGTCATAAGTTTTCTCCCTTTTTATTATCATACTGTATATTATAATATACAATAATTTTTCTGCTCAAACAGAGTTTTAGAACTAATACGAATTATAAACAGAAAATGTTAAATTTGTCCAAACTTACAATGAAAATATATTTTTCAAGTTTTTCGTAATCACAATCCGATTTAAAGTTATGCAATCTCAATATTTTACACGTAAGTCTTACCTTTTTCAATAAAGTTTTTTAAATAACTTATATCGAATAGAATTATAATTTTGAAATATAATATATACATAATTACAGATGCACGTGCTTATAATTTGACTGATATAATTTTTGAAAGTATTATTTTAAATTATTTAAATTTTCATAATATATATTCTCGTTTATTATTTTCCTTTTTTTGTGCTATATACATTTAAAAAGTGAAATAATTATAATTTACGACATAGAGGATACGATTGATTACATCATCTTCTATTATCCATAGATAATGATGTAATTAAAATTTAGAAGGCCTACTTTTTTTACTCTACATCTGCGAACATTACAAATATAGTATTTTATCCCTTTTCTATTATTTTTATATATTTTCTTTATGCCTATTATAATTAAAAATTAATAATAACTAATACTTTAAAAATATAATATTACTTATAAAAATGTTAAAATAAATCATACGGCATAATATAATTATTTTTTCATTAGATATAGTATCATTTTAAATGATATAATTCAGAATAAACCAAAAAAATTAAAGCAACAAAGATTGGTAAATAATAAGTGATGTGTGGTCTCATATTGAACTACCAAATTATACCATTAATCACCTGATTATAAATGAAAATTGTACAAACATAAAAACACGATACTAATTTAGTTTAAAGTTTTATAAATTTTAAAAAAATTTCTGGAAGTGCAAACAATTTCATTAAAATATATAAATACTAGAATACTACATTATTAAAAATATTAAAAATATAATAAAGCTAATTAAAATATGATGGCAAAATTGCCGAAGAAAGTGAAACAATCAAATTCAATATAATAATAATTTATATTGTTTGGTTCATTTAGATTTATTTTTTAAGTATTATATTTAAATTTGATACGAATATAAAGGTGCATTCAGAATTAATTAAATATTAATGTTCATTAATATTAGGATACCAAAGGATATACCAATATAGGATATACCAATAAAGGATATATACCAATATAGGAACCAAAGGAAAACATTCAATTAATTATAATTAATTTAAACTTAAATTGAATCTTCTTTAAAATAAACTTTTTCTAGTTATTTTTTGAAATTAGTTACATATTAGATTAGGTGATGACTTTTCAAGTATATTTAAAGTAATGTAAATTTAAAGTAATATTTAAATTAAAAAAATAATAATTAATGATAAGGTTACAAAAAAATTTACTTTCTAACATTTATTTTTCGATAGAGAGAAAATAACATTAGTCGATTCGATGTAAATTTCATATAAGATATGAAATATATATTTATATACTAGAGGTTGCTTTGAAAAAGAAACTCTTTGAATTACTATAACTTTATTGCACAATTTTACCAGTATAACAAAGATAAACATTAAAATACAATATTTTATTAAAAGAAGATTTATCGTTAAAAGACTATCTACAGATTTCCTAAAAGATTTAAAATTGTGAAAAGATTAAAGATAAAATTACAATTAATACCACTGATAAGATAGATCTGAAATTTTACTTAACATTTGCTGAAAAAAGTATTTGAAGTAATTTAAAATAAAGTCCAAATTACTCCTAAACTATTTTCAAATTTATTATTTATAAAACTATATCCATTTGCACGATAAATCTAAAACTTAAATATTTGAAACATCAGAAAAATTTTTATAGCAGAATAAGACAGGAAATGAAAAATTTACAATAACAAATCAATTAATTATTTACAAATTATATTTACATCCCATTAAATTTATTTCCATAAATTTATTTACATACACATACATTAACAATAAAAATAACTTTTTATCCTTTACTTGATTAGCCCTGAAAAAAAATTTAAATTTATTTTATTAAAAATAATCAGATAGATAGATAATGTTATTTTAATTATACTACGTACTCGTTTAGATCCAGGGCCGAAAGTCGTTTTGCAATAAGTCTTACATTTATCCTTATTTTTATCAGGAACAACTGTATTTAAATAAAAAATCAATTTTCGTTCAAACAATGCAACAAATAATCTTAATTAAAAATTCATATTTAAAAAAAAGAACTGTGTTCATTACATTATATTAATATTCTATATTCTAATAAGAGAAGTTTTATATTTAGCTTTGCTCAATAGTTCTTATCATTAATTTTGTTAAATCAAATCAAATAAAATTTTTCAAGTTATCTAAAAAGTAAAAAACTTTAACCAATCTAGTTATTAATAAGCTCTCTTCTTTTTTGATAAAGTAATTTTCTTGATTTAAAAAAACCATAAAAAATAAAACTAAAATATCATAAAAACTGATAATAATATTTTTTTATTGAAACATAATGTACCGAAAGTTATATCATTATGAATCTGAATATTATTTCTTTGTATATATTGCGATCTACTTTAAAAAATGTATATTTATAATACAAAATGAGAGGTTAGTTTTAATATTTTTAAGCATGAAAGTAAAATAAAGATATAAAATAGAATCACATATAATATAACTGTAAATTTAATCAAGAATTATAAGATTTTATTAAATATATTAGTTAATAATGCAAAAGAATATCATATATCATACAGCTGCAAGTTTTTAAACATTGTTCCACTGTTGGCCTATATTCTGGCATGTTGACTCTACTAAGAACTCCTACTTTAGCATCTCCTATTGAAATTGAATAATCGCACAAATTCATGAATTGTTTAATTTTTTAAGAACCTCAAGAGCATAATCAATTGAATACATACCTTCAACGAATAATATACAATACACGATAACTAATGTAAGCAAGATTGAAAACTTCATTTTTAACAATATTTTAATAATAAACGAAATTTTAATAAAACATCGAGCTTTTTGTCCTATATTTTAATATCTGAAGATTAATTTTGCTTTTATATGAAAACAAAGAGGTGAATGAAAGAAGTTGCAGTGTATTCTCACGAAATAGTCTTTAAATTTATCGTTAAGTGTTTTTTAATATTTTTGTTGTTGAAAGCATATGCCATAAATAATAATATTAAATACCAATTTTTTTATCATTTCACTCACTATTTTACTAATACTAACAATTACTTTGTATTTAATGTTAGACAATATTCAAATTCATATTAATAATTTAACAGTTGTTAATGAATTAAAAAAACACATGCATTTGCATTATTTTTCAATAAGTATTAGAAATTTTTTTAACACATGATAAGAAAATTGTTTGATTTTTTTAATCTTCTCTTCTGAAAATAATACTCTTAATACTTAATTTTTGTGAATACTGTAAGTAAATTTATTATTCTTATGTACAGTATATTTGAAACACGTTATAATGAAATAGGAGAAAGATTTTATAAAAATTAGTATAAAAATTGAATTAAGTTTTCTAGGACTTTTACAATATGACATAAGTTAACATAGAAATGTTTAATTGGTTTTTAAATAATATAATATTTTTAGTAAGTCATGAATCAATTGAAAATTATAATTTAAAAAAGCAAGTACATCGAAATCGACGAAAAGAAGAATTTAACACTAACTGATTATCATCAAATAACTCACAAGACATTGTTTCAAAGGTTGGTATTATCTATCATTCATATGAATTGATTTTTGTTCATGAAATAGTTGAGGATTAAATTCGTTCAAAAATATTAAAATATAGCAAACAATTTAATATAATTTTATAAATATTGTTAAATATTGAAAAATATGGTACAATTTATCATAATTAATAAATTTTCTATTATCTCCATATAAGATTAAGTCAAATAACGCTTTTACAATTATCTTGATTTTTATTTTCCTAAAAATGGTTAACTAGACATTCCTACGATTTAACTTAATACATTTTCTGCCTTTCAAACATAAGAAAATTTGTAACAGTACAGTCTTAATTCTTCGCTATATATTCTAAATAAAAATTACCGAAAAAATTTTGACCGATACTATAAATGTATTTATCAGATAATTTAAAAATATATATTTATCTTATATGTAAGTATATTTTTTATAAAAAAACTTATTTTATAAATAAGAATATTAATTTCATTAAATAAAATCAAATTTTTATAATAGATAAAAAATGGATGAAATGTATTACCTTGCCAAAAACTGTATTATATTAATTTCGTCACAACAAAATTTAGTAATTTTCACTTATCAATTTTATAGTTGAAAAATGTTGATTATTCCGCATTCTCTTATATTCTTTTTCCTCATTTTTTTCTCTCTCTCACACACACTTTCTGTGTCTAAACATATAAATTTATTTTTTCTTTGCAATACACGTCACGAGTACCACGCTGTCTTAAATGACTCGATAATAACAACACCAAACAAAACAAAATTACCTTCACATTCATGTATAATAATTAACACAAAAATTTCGAATATATTCTCGTTGCTTTTTGTTTGCACTTTACGTCTTGCAAACTTTATTCCTTCTCAATTTCTATTCTTCTTGCCATAAAAGTAGGCTTGTCTTAGCCCAAAAATTAGGTGATAGGAGAATGATGATGTAACCCTGGATGTTAAATAGTTTATTTTTGTATGCTTTTTACACGGCTATTCTTTCATATCTACGAAAATGGTGCATACAACTCTCCTTTTGAAAATCATGTCACTTATTTAACTTTACTTTGAAAGAGGTATTTTCTCGTAGTCTCCGTAATGTGACTTATAATTTCTTCGTATAATTTTTCCTGAATTGCATAGTCTTTTTACGTATCTTTCGATCCCTTCAGTGTTCTCTTTTTCAAAACTAGTAAAAGATAGACTCGAAAGTACGTTGCGTACGCCGCTATTAACATAATTTGTTATTTTCTGAAAGCCATATGCGTTTCAATAATAGATATGCTAACATAATACTCATAAGTAGATGCGATAAATATTATAAAGTATTCATTAATTAATATTAGTTATTCATTACACGAGAATACACTAATATTACATTTATTCGGATCGATAGAAATATTTAGTCCTTTGTATTTCAACAAAATTTAATCAGCAAATTTTCTTTTTAAATCATATAAAAATATTATTTGTATAAATGAGATACATAGAAATATATCAATGTTTAAATTTATCTGTGATCGTTCATTGTCATTTAAAACTGTGTTATAGTAACAAATTTTATTTTCAGTAAATTGAACCATTTTTTATGTCAACTGTAATCAATACAATTTTAGAGTCATATAAAATTAAAAATTATTAAAATATTTATATTTACTACATAATAATACTTACAAATTAACCATAAGTTATTCGGCACCTGATTCTGCATTTTTCTTTACAAAATTGATCTTCCGGACTGCACGGAAGGTCTAAAGTTTAACAAAGTAAAAAGAATTTTTTTAATTAAACGAAGCTAATTTTCAAAAAAAACCTTAAAATTACTTTTCAAAGAAAATAATATCATTATTACGTTTCTCATAGTCTTCTGTCTTTTTATTTAATTTAATTCTATATTATATATTTTAAACTTCACTAAAATCTATCTATTACTTTAAAAGATATTAAAACCTAATGATAAAGTTTAAACAGAGTTATTATTAATAAAAAAATTGATTAAAAAACATTATTTTCTCAAGAAATACCAATGGATGCAATAACTTTAATGTTAATTCTTCTTTATAAGGAATGGGGTACTACTAAGTCAATTTAAAATAAAAAATTTCCATTATATTATGAAAAAGAAACTATAGTACATTTTACCTATACACTTGTTCAAACACCTTTTTTCTTTCCTCCTATCATTATACGTTGAACATCCTGAAAAATCAATGAATAATATTATATTTTTGTGAATTTTTAATACATACAAATACATTCAATTATTTACGTACCCTGAGTAAAAAATATTAAACATATGATCCCTTCCATAAGTATTATGAAAAACTTCATATTGAAATTATATTATAAATAGTTATATGTAATAAAAAAGAATTAAATTTTTGTTATGCATTTTATATTTTTAACTTTTCTATCCGCTTACTTATATAGTAGAAATGTAGATATAAATAATATATATATATAGAAATTGTATCGCACGAAACTACTTTATATAGTTGATTATTTTTAATTTATTATTTTAATTAAGCGATTTGCACGAATAAAATTGAAATATTATTCAGTTACATTAGCTTTAATACTATTGTTATTCTAAGTATATTATTTACAAAAAATAAACTTCTGTTCTGTATTTTTAAAAATAAATGATTTCTCGAATGAACACCACAAGAAAAGTGACGTGCAGATTCACCCGAACAAGAGTTTTATCCAGATTTTTCCGTAAAAAACTCAAATAGTATTTAAGCTCGTGTCTTTATTTCCAAATCATGATAATATCGTAAAATAAATCAGTTTGCGTTACTGCACGTATTTGAAAATAATGGCGATTGTGGAAACCCAAAGGAAAGCCCTGAGTAGTTGATTTCTTAAACGACAGAACCTTGAACAGCTTGTTGCAGGAATATTGAACATACTCATTAACCTACACTTTTTTAAAAAAGTGAATGCATAACATCTTAAGAGAAAAATATAAAAGGAAAGAGAGTAACAAATATATGAAGGGCTAGAATACTCTTTTATCAATTTTCATTTGCTTCAAATGCTCATGGGATACATATAATTTTAATTTATAAATTTACAATTAACATGAATTATGACATGTTTATAAATTATATATCTACAATTATAATTAAAAATTATACTATAATTAAAAATATTTTTATTCTCCTATTAAAACACCTTGTGAGAATATTAAAAACAAAAATTATATTCATTAAATTGTGAAACTTAGTATCCTTGCAAACCCTTTTATAATTTACTCTCGTAATTTTGCGAACAATTGAAATAATAAGAATATATTGCCTTGTTTAAAAAAATTAAAAAATCGTATATTCATAAAAATTAACATAATATAAGAATATAATCCAATTTAATAAAATTGAATTCTACACTTTGTCTCATATTGTTTTGAAATAAGATAATAATTTTTATTACTTCTCTTTTTTACTGCTTACCTTGAAGATCAAATATTTCATAATTAGTTCTTCTTTACAAGTCATATTTAACAATAAGTAAATTAAGAATGAATAAATCCAAAGAACTATTGATAATGAAAATATCTTAAATAATATGAAAATTGATAAAAACCTAGACTTTTTTGTACATATAAAAAAAGTGTTTTTTTTTTTTTATTAATTTATTAATATAGAAAATAAAAAAAGCATTGTATTACAAATTGTATTATACGAAAATAGACTGAAAATATTTTCCATCTACATTCGCTTCAATATATTATTTATTTTAATTATATTCCACACAAAAAAAAATTGTTTTTTTAACGATGAAAAATGTTCTGTAGAATGTTTGTAAAAAAACAAAACGAAGATTTATTTAAACGAAAGATGAATCCAGGTTCTTCAATATTAGAGGCCAATTCTTTCCTAATTCAGCCACTCTTGCTTATCTATTTTTTAGCTCTGCTACAAACATAATCATAATGCAAAATTCTACTAATTGTACTTTGTTAAATAATTTTAAAAAGTCTAAGAAAAATATTTATCTGTAAATAGGAGGAATTAATAATATTTATAATACTAGTTATAATAACCAAACTCATGGAATCATAGTTATAAATAAATTATATGTTTATTCTTTTTCTGTTTTTTCATAGAGAAAAAAATATAAAGGTGAACAATAAATATAATGAATGAAAATTATAAGCAGTGGTAAAATAAGTGAAAAATAAATTTTAATCGATTTTTAATTAGACAAACTGAGATAATTTTTTTTACAAATTTCCAATTGATGAAAATTTAAATATTTTTATCTGCAATTGGCTCGCAAAATTTGTCGTAAAATTAAAATTATATAATTTGAAAAATGTTTACCGGTTTGATACGTTAGCACGTTTATCACTATCCCTTAAAATATTTTTAATTAATTTGAATTAAATATACAATAGAAGAATTATATATTAAAAATATTTTCGATAAAAATCATACTTACTACTTTAAAAAATTTCACATAACAATTCTTTGAAAAAATTACTCTTTCAATGGTCTGATGAGCTGAAAGAGTAGGTCATTTTTAACCAAAATATCTAAGAAAAAGTTATTAAATGCTGACATAATATAAATCATTAGTATCGTAATTTATATTGTAATTAAATGTCCCTAATATAATTTCATTGAAAGTAATGTTTCTTTAAATAAAATAATAAAGGTTACTAAAAGTAAAATTCATAAGCTTTCATCTTTTAATAAAATAAAGCAAAACAGAAGTCTTTTTCTTACTTTTACAAGTTTCCAAACATACGTTTAGGGCATGTTGTTTTTTACTGCCTAAAAAATAAAAAATGAACAATTTCAATATAAATTTGATAAATACATGTATTTAATGAAAATTTGCACCTTCGAAAAAAAATGTAAAGTTTACAATAACTACCGTAAGAATAAATAAAAATTTCCCAGTATTAATCATGATGAAAATGTCAGAAAATTGTAAATTTAATGAAAATGTATCACATTTTTTATTTAAGCTTTTGATTTTAATTGTTTTCTTAATAGATTAGTAGTAGTAACAGTAAAATTGTAATTTTCCATGAATATTTATGCAAAAAAAATGGCTCAAGTACTTTTTAAATATTTTATTTTTATTTCATTATTTATATTTAATAATTTCTCACGAAAGACTGTAATTATTTTATATTTTTATTTCTGACTAAATTATATGCAATACATATGTACATATTACGTATTATGAATTGTAGAAAATATACGGTAAAAACTCTAAAAAGAAAACAGATATCTGCACTTGATGAAGTATAAAATTAAAAAAATGAAATTAGAAAATAAGTAATGTTTACTGATTCGTATTTTAAGAGCTGAAAATTCATGATGATTTTACTGAGAAAAACCGAAAAACCATGGTTATCAGACAATAATATTTATCGTCATATTATTTCTTAGAGGGACGAATATCTAAATATGCCGTAAAAAAATTTATAACTTATGAAATACATATAGTAAATAAGAAAAAAAATACATTTTGTTTACGTTTATTCAGAAAAATTGCCTTCTGCATAATAATTTACAAATTCATAATTGATGAAAATCCAAATAATTACTACGTTGATTCCAATTATCATGCGTGAAATTGTTGTAATCAAAATCAAAATTTTTTAATTTGAAAGACGGTTTTGGCCTGATGTAATAATGCCTTTTTCACTAGTCCTTGAACTATAACCGTTTAATTTCAATAAAATAGAATATAAAAATATTTTCATGAAAAGCGTTTGTTATAAGATTATACTCACCATTAGAGGAATTTTTTTATAACAATTTTTCATGCAAATTGCTTTTTTTATTAAACCCTCTGAAACAATAAAAATTAATTCTTTAATGTTGATTAATCAATATATACACCTTACTAACTTGCATAGCTCTAAAAAAGGATTCTTATTTCGAAAGATAATATTATTCTTCAAATACTTCAGATTAAGTTCTTGTTTTTATAAAATATTTAACGTAATTCACAGTACGTAAACAAAAGTCTTTTTCTTACTTTTACAAGTTTCCAAACATACGTTTAGTGCATGCTGTTTTTTACTGCCTAAAAAATAAAAAATGAACAATTTCAATATAAATTTGATAAATAAATGTATTTAATGAAAATTTGCACCTTCGATAAAAAATGTAAAGTTTACAATAACTACCGTAAGAATAAATAAAAATTTCCCAGTATTAATCATTATAAAAATATGTAAAATTTAATGAAAATGAATCAAATTTTGTGATCAACAAATACACAGCTTCAGTATTATGTTTATATATTGTAACTCAAAAGGCTTTTAAATATTTTATGACTATTTTACTACTCGGATTAAATAAATTCTCACGAAAAACTATAATTATTTTATATTTTTATTTGATTTATTATTATTTTATTCTAACTAAATTATTTACAATAAATAAGTTTATATCACATATTGTAAATTACGAGAAATTCTCTGCAAAAGCATTCTAATACACACTTTTACACAAACAAATGTTAAACCTCCAGGTGTTTCTTATACTTATACTTATGGAACGTATCATAACCTTAACGCGGAATCCAATATTTCTCGCAGCGTCGTGTGTTTGATAGTTGAGAAATGTTGAGGAATATGTTTTAGGTTAGATTTGCCATAAGTTAAATAATTGTGCCACTTACAATCGATGAAAATACAAATCAGTAGTGTTCATTAAAAAATTGTTATTTTTATTTTTCCGTTATTTATTGTAATCTAGGATACTTAATTATGAGATAAAAGAATGGAAGTCGGTAGAACAGGAATTGAAAACTTAAATTGAAAAATTAAATTATAATTAATAAGATTTTTATTTCTGAACATCTATTGCTAAATGTATTGCTAATATAAATTGTTTATTATTATTTATTTACTATTATTGTTGAAAATTGTTAATATGTTCTTTGTAATATTCCTAAAACTATTAGAATTTTTATAATTTATATAAAATAAAATTCTTTTAATAAATTATTCTTAATACATCAATTTATTCATAGTCTTATGCGGACCAAGACAGATAACAGTTCTTTATACAAATTCTACGCTTTTGTAGCTGAAGACCTGAAAAAAAATGTCTATTTTTATTTTTTAGCGAAATAAAGAAGCTTTAATTGGTATATATTAACAGAACATAAATTTTTAATTTAATTCGATGCAGTTATATGTGATGGTCTTATTTTATTTTTTAAAATAAATTTAATTTTTCGAAAAGCCTCAATTTCAGCTCTATCTAATATAACTATAGCGTAGTCGTTACTTTCATTTTTTTCTCAGTTATTTTCTCGTTAATTTTACAGTATCAGTTTTGAAAAAATAATAAAAACTTTTTACCATATATTCAAAATTAACAATAAACAATTATAATAATACATATATATTAATAATAATTGAGTCTTAAACTAATAAATTGAAACATGTGTAAACAAAATTTACGAATTGAAAGATTTGAAAATAACTAAATTTTCATAATGAATAAAAAAATAGTTCACTATCTTAATAACAATAAAGTAATTTCTTTAAGCGTATAAAACTGTACTTTCGAAGGTACTTTGTTATATTCATAAATACAAAAACTTTACAATTAATATTTTTCTAAACAAATCATTAAACATCGTCTAAAGTGAAATACAAAATAAATTATTATTACATGAAATGAAATTATTTCATATCTTACAGTTGCAAGTTTTTAAACACTTTACCATATTTGTTTTATCCAAAACTCCTGAAAATATAAAATTAACAAAATTTAAAATATTTTTAATAAATATGAATGTATTCAAGAAATATTATAAACCTTCGATAATTAATATAGAATTTAATATTAATAATATGTACGATATGAAACACTTTCCCATATTATTCATAACAAAATATATTAACAAATAATAAAATTATTCAAAATGAATTAGATTTCCGTCGTTTACGTCTAATATGGTCTTATTCAATTAGTTTAGTATTTATAGTAAATATATAAAGAGAAAGATAAAGAATATATAAAGATAATATTAAGAAATATCGATAAAGCAATTTCATTGCATTTATTTTATTACTTAAATTAAACATTTATGCACGAACTAGCAATGATTTTACATATTTTCATTTCTGTTCTTATAATATTTTTTATTATTCTATAAATATCATTAATAATAAATAAACGTATAATAATAATACAATACACGTTATTGAAGACATAAAAATTCTAGAAAATTATTAAATTATGGAGAATTAAAAGAATTGACACGTGGCTCAATTAACATGTGTGAAATCTAGATTTAACGGTTTTCTTTGCGGTTACTATTTCAAATAATTTGTCAAAACATATAGTCTTCTTAATTGGAGTCATTTAATATTATGATAACATAGTAAATATATATATATATATATATATATATAAATTTTAAAAACATCAAAACTATTACATTTGATTTCATATTATTGGATAAATTATTGATCATTTGTCAAGAAAAAACAGGATACATTAATTTTTTAGTTTAATATTAATCTAGTTTAATATTGGCGTAGAATATAGAAAATACTGGGAAAATTAAAATTAAAAAAATTGTTACATATAATTTTATCGATGTTTGATCTAGCAAATGTATCAAATTTTTTATAATTTAATACAATTTTTTAAAATTGTAACATATTTGACTGTAAAATAGATGCACATCTTTTCAAACCTCTATGATTATTTTTTAATTCTTTATAATACAAATTTAAGTCGTATTTAAGTGACATTAATTTCTTGAAACAATAGCGGTTTTCAACTATCCATAGAGATATTTAAAAATTATTTTTAGATAATACTAATATAAAACCATGCAAAAAATATTTTTAATCTATAATTATACTCACTATTTTATGAAATTATTTTTTATAACACTCCTTTATACATTCACTTCGTGTATCAAGTTTACTAGGAGCTAAAATAATAAAGGTATAGCCTTTTATACAAAATATCAATCGTAACTTAATATAAACTATCATAGTATAAATCTTTAATTATTCAACAAAAAAAAACTTGAAACGTGTTAATTGAAAGAATGTTTATAGTAAGTACGGATACCTAATGAAATATAAAAATGAATATAGGTAAACTAAAATTTACCCCTTCTTTTTAAAGCAACCAATAAATAAGAAAGAGTAAAAGTTAAACTTTGAATTTATTATTTATCTATAATTGAATAAATTTCTTCAAACTCATTAGAATACCTGGACTGTACAGTACATGCTTATCTTATGAAATACAATTACTTTACTATTAATACTTTTTTACGAGAAACGTAAAACGTCGAAGCTCAAATTGAAAGTATAATATTTATTTTGTCAAATAATTTTTATTGTGTCAAATAAAACAATAATTAATAACTTACCATAACAATTTTTCAAACAAGCTAACCGACATAATCCATCAATACAACCTCCTAAAATATAAAAAATACTCAATCTTGTTGTATTTAAATAAATACCAACCTATTTAATTAAATATAAACCTCTGATAAAATTTAAAAAATTTATGATAACTACCATAAGTGTAATTAAAAATTTCCAAATGTAATTCATAATAAAATTATATTGATAATTATAATGTTAAATTCAATAAAAGTTAAATTAAATTTATTTTCACTTATGAATTAGTTTTAATCAAGTAACTTTTATCCCTAAAAGCATAGACTTATAAAACATAGATAAAGAAATTTTATTATACAATGCAACCTTTAAACCATTTTTTTATTATTTTTTTATTATTATTAAATCGAATAATTATACACGAAATAAGCTTTTTTATCGACATTTTTCTTAATATTTTATTGTACTTAATATATTTTTTGTAATGCATATACTTATATTAATTTTTCAAACGTATTACAAAATTTCAATTCAAAATATGAAATAAGATAATATATTTCAAGGTAATAAAAAATAATATAATGTATGAATGAAATAATTTCTTATTAATGACAGAAAATCTTTGTAGAAAGAAAAAAAAACCAACTAAAGAAATACACATTAATTTACTTTAAAAAATCACTGTGATGATTGCAAACATAAAAAAAAGTATACCATCAATATAATGTTAAACTTACTACGAAAATATATAAGTCCACTTTACTAATATAAAGAAAATAGATGCAAGAAAAATATGAAACATAAACACAAATTTCACTTAGTTCCAAAACGTTTTCGATGTTTTGTAAATATACTCGACATTTACCCTTAAATCCAAATAAATATCTACGATATCTATAATTTATTTTAAAATATTATTATTTCCTAATAAATTATAATTTAAATAATAAACTTCATTGAACTTTTCTCTTCAATATTAAAATTTAAATTTAACTAAGCAAAATTATAAAACCAATACGAAACCAAAATTCATATGAAACCCCAATTGATACTTATTTATAATATATAAAGGTATAATTAAATCTGAAAATAATTTAATTATGTTTAATTTTTCAGTGGTATAAAATATCAATAAGAAAACATTAGTAAAGAAAAATAATCTAAATTATGAGTAATAGTAATGCAAAACATATTTGTTATTAAATTATTATTATTATTATTATTACTGTTAAATTTTAAGCAAATTTTAAATGATTAAAAATAAAATTTTTATTTACATCGAAATTATAGTATTTATAAAAACTAAAAACGTACCATCATTCAAAATTTTACAAAGTTTATCTATAAAACACATCTGGTATATTTTAAACAAAATTTCCATTTATTATATTTAGGTTATTATGATCTTCTGAATCGATTACAATTCCTGAATTTTTTGTGCTGCCTAAAACTAAATTAACTGTTTTTATAAAATATATAATGTAAAGATTACAATAAAACTATTTCCATAACATAATTATACTTGTTATTCTATACTTATTCGGATTGCAATTACTTTTGCATAATTTTCTTGCAAAAGAAAACCAAGAAATAGTTATAATAATAAAATTAATTAATATATTTACAGCCTACTGAAAAATATTTGTAAAGTAATAAATTATAATGTAATTATAACTAACATTATAATACAAAGTTAGTGAATTGATAAAATTCAATTCTCTACTTCTATTTTATTTAATATTTAAATTGGATTTTAATAATGTTTCTAAAAAAATTTAATTTATTATCATTAATATAATTATATTATAATATTAGTAAAATATTAGTTTATATCTTACATTTACATCTTTTTGTTCATTATTTTATAGTTTAATTTTTTGAGCCTAAAAAAGAATTTGTAAACTTATATTTTTAATAAACTTAAAAAAATTTCATTCGAAGCGTACTTTTTGTCATTTGCATAAAATGTAAGAAAATTAATACAAGCATTACACAAATTTTCCAGTTCTTAATCCTTTTGATAATGTTTTAAGTACAGTTGAACTGAAGTTAGTTTCTCTAAATCTAGTAAACTTTACTGTTTACAATTTTTTACCTCGAATACAGGGGATAAATTAATTTTCTCTACAAGATAAAAAAATATAAGCAGGTAGAACATATTTTCATTGGTTACAACCTAATATCTCTCAATAACTATTGTATAATAATTATTGTCCATCAATGCTAATGACTACTGTTTCAGTCATCTTTTCTTCACGGAAAATTATATTGATTCGAAATCGGTATTCATTTTTTCTATTTATCTATTTATCTATATTCTTATTTATTTGTCGCTTTTTCTAAATGATATGGAATACACTAATCTAATGGAACTCAGATCTTTCTCTTATATCTCCCTACACATGTGTAAGTATATTCTATATGTATGTGCAATCATTTAAACTCTTTAAAACTTAAATAATATTGTTTTCTAGTATAATTAAGAATTATGAATACCCATTAAGTTATACATAAACAATACCATTTCATTTGATAATATGAAATAGATAACAAATTTTTATAAAATAACAATAATTTATAGAAAGATTATCAGAAGAAAATTTTCTATTATCAAATATAAAATAAATATTCCTTATAGATTTTTATTATTACATTTCAAAGTTTAATCTTTATTTGCATCAAGAAATTTTAATATTTATAAAAATTAAAAAATTTACCATTATTGTAAATAAGATTACGTGCAAGATTTATTAATTTATGCCCCGTATTGAATTATATTATATTATATTTATTATATATTATATATTATATATATAGTTATATTATATATATATTATATTATATATATTTATATTATATTATATATTATATTATATTATATTATATTATATTTCTTATATTCTATATATATCTCTATATTATATATTAATATATTATATATTACCTTTATCTTTGTATATTAGATTATATTCAGATGATTTCTTCTTTTGGAATGCGTAGCGTATTGTTCCTATGCCTGGAAGTATTTTAAATTTTCTTTAAAAAATTTAAATATAAAAATTAATGGTAAAATTTCTGTAACATAACTATACTTACTAATTTATTACAATTTATTGCAATTAGGTACGTATGCAAAGTTTTTTTGCAAGAGAAAAATTAATAAGCGCTGTAATAATAAAAATATAGTCTTTAAAGAAAATAATATGTCGTAAGTTACAAAGAGAATAATAATAAAAATGATTAATTGAATTGAATTCACTTTAATGCTTCTTTCTAAATTTATTTCCCAAATTAAATAGTAATTTTTAAGTTTTATTGGTGTATACAATTTCATACAAGAATACAAACCTAGATAATGAAATTCAAAATTAAGAACTGCTTATTCAATAAATCAGTATCTACTAAGAATAATTATCAATACATCACGTGATAAAAAAATTCACTATTGATGAACTAAAAACTATATGTTTCATTTTATTATCAATAAATCAATTCTTTAAACTTATTGCCTGAAATACATGACTTTAATATACGACTCTAAAGATACAATTACTTAAAAATTAACGTTTTTAATAAAAACTAATTAAATTTTCTTTCATTTAAAATGAAAAAATGAATATCTTTATGTAAAACAAAAATATGATGCTATAGCTTACGTTCGCAAAGTTTTAAACATTCATCTATAGCTGTTTGATTTCTTACTCGATTCGTTGATGCGAGATACGCTTGTTGATTCCCTGCTACTCAAAATAATGAAAAATTTTAATTTTACTAAACATTATTATATTTAGTGAAATACGTACCTTTAATAATTAATATAAGATTTATAATAACTATCATGAGCTTTATGCAAAACTTCCAAGTGCTATTCATAATTAAAATAAATAGATAATATTAAATTTAATGAAAACAAATTAAATTCTTATTTTGCACTTTTAATTTAGTTTATTTTCAATAATCTTATATTTTATAGAAAATTTATATTTATAAAAATATAAAAAAACAAATTTTTTTACACGAAACAGTCTCTACGTAGTTTTATATTTATATTTTATTGCTCAAATTTAAAAAATTTCACGATAAAACTGTTAATATTTTTAAATTTCATGTCTTAATATTCTTTTATTCAAATTATATTATCTAAAATAAAGAAACTAATTATATGTATTATTAACTGTGTAAATTTAGCTAGATAAAGCCTAAAAACAATATCCTACTGAATCCACATAAAAATGGAGTGCAGATCTTTTCCTTTGAACGACATTATTTAACTGAGATACCGTTGGTTTTACATTTCTTTATTTATGAGTTACTCTGTTACAATATCATAGCAGAAATTTATTCGTTTACGTTAAGGCGTATATTTAATAATTCTAAAAAATCTTAGATTTTTATTTGGTAATTAGTATCTCATGAACTAGCAAATTGGCTTGCCCAAAAGTAACTAGCCATAGAAAAACTGAAAATTTCATTTCTCTATCCTTCTTGAAACAATGTATCGGTCGTAAAATAGAAAATATGAGAAGTATAGAAGAATAGAATAAGCTTTTATGCAAGAGCGATCATATACTTTTACGGTTAGGCAACAAAGAATCTAATCACAATAATTACAATTAAACTGTAATCCAGGAATATAAGGACTGAAAATTAGATCACGGTCATGTTAGTTCACGGTTTATGATATTTCCTTTCATATTTATGAAATGTATAGTGTTTATATTATTATGTTATATGTGGACAAGGTTTTAAAAAATTAAAACTCAAGATTTAAAAAACTTTATCGTTTACAAATGAAAACTTATTAACATCAGTGTATTCCAATGTCACCTACTCACTTATTTAATATTTGCACAAATCATAAATTTTAATAAAAAAATATTCTAAAATAAACTGATATAATTTTTATCCAGTTTTCGATCAACTGTTAGTTTTGAACTTTTTAAATACATAAGATTATTAAATTTGTACAACTTGTTTTACCAACGAATATCTTACACTGCACTTAGAAAAGCCAATCTATTTCCAAGTTATTTCCTATATTTATTATTTAAATAACTACATAATAATAAAAACCTTGAATACTAATTAAAAATCACGAAAATGAGTATGTATTTATTTTTATCATTATTGTTTTATTATTCGAACAAATTCAAATCCTAATAATGTATTTTCTCTGACAATTATTATTAATTATTTTGTATCATATATTAAATTAGATTTAAAACAACGTTAAATTTGAATTGGCCAAATTATAAAATCACAAAAATTAAATATTTTATTTTTTATAAAGAATTTTGTAAAATCAGGATCTTAAAAAATTTTATAAATTAAACAATAAACCTTGAATACATATATCTGAAAAAAGTAAATAACTAAAAAGTTTTGCAGCCCAAACATTAAAATAGGCATCACTCAAAAAGATTTTAAATCGAAATAAATTGGGATAAAAATATACAATTTTTTATTCAACATATGTATATATTAAAATATTTAACAGAATATATTTATCAAAGTATTTTCTGTCAAATTAATTACGATTTTTATATAAAATATAATAATTCTTAAATTTATAATTTTAACATTAAGTAAAGTTGATATAATCTTTTAGTAGAAACTGTTTTCTAAAATTATCTTCTCACGATGCCTGTAAATAATACGAATGAAAATTATAAAACAACAAATAGTGTAGTTATATAAGTACCGCTTGTATAAAAGAAATTATACTTACTTTTGTATAAAGTGTACGACATTTATTTTTGCAAATATTTCTTGCAAGTCGACGAAGATCTAAAATTTAAAAAAATTTTTAAGAGTGTATGACATGACAATTTAAAAAATACTTTTATGCATTGAAAAATCGTAATTAATTTTATAAAAAAAATTTGATAAGTATATTATATTGAAATATTACGTTAACAGAATAATTTCGTAAAAATAATTAAAATCTTTTATGTTTTTTTAATTACAAATTTTATTAATTTAGATTACACTGTCCATAAATATATGAATTTATTTAATATTTAACAATTATATATTTAATTATATATAATAATTTTTGTTTTTAAAAACAATAGATTTACATTGAAAATATTTTATATTTTCAATATTATTTCTTTATAATATAATTATAACATAAAATACATTATACCTATTTCATTCTTGATGTCAATTAAAAATTTTTTTATAAAAAAACTAGCCACCCACTATAAACATATATTCTATAAACATATAAGAATAGATTTTTTATTTCAACTTTTTTTCTAAATGTCTTTATTATTTTATAACCAACATGAGTTAATTATATGTAAAAGAAAAAAATTTTTTAACGATATAAAATTTATCTCATATTACACTGTATGGTACTTAAAAAAAATTTATTTTAAGAACACAAATTTATATTATTAAATTTTAATTTTTTATATTATTATAAAGAAAATATAAAAAATAACAAATATAAAACAGATGATTAAAAAATGATTGAAATTTAACAAAAGAATAAAAAAAAAACTGAATTTTTATTAATAGTAATTCAATTTTGATAAAATTCTTAATATTTACACCCTACAAAGTTTTTTCCGTAAATGAAATATAATTCATCATTAATTTATTTTGAGATGAAATATATATTAATAACATTATCATTATATAAAATATTTTCGATATATCAAATAGTTTATTAATAAATATTTTACTTTTGCACTTTTTCAGGCATTCACATTTGGTTTCACCTAAAGAAAAAATAGATGATCAATTTTTACTAAATATTTATTTGTTTAACTGAATTAATACCTTTGACAAGTAGTAGAGTAATTGCCATGAAAAATATAAAAAATATTAAAAACTTCATTTTATTAAATAAAATAATAACAACTTATATTCTTTTCATTCAATTTTTTTCAAATAAGTTTTCTTTTTTATAGTAAAAATACAGCTTTTGAAAAACAAACTAGATTGTACGAAATAGCCTTTAAATATCTTTTATTATTATTTCACTGATAATGCTTTACTATTTATACTCTATGATTTACTTAAAGTAACCTTCTTCTTTTATTTTTTTTTTGTACACCTTTCAGTTTTCTTTGTTAATTCTATTATTTATGTAAAATAAACAATTTATATTTTACCAAAGATTCTTTCTAAAAAATGTTTTTTTAGATATTTTATGTTTTTTTTTATCATAAGGTCCACATTATTTATGTGACTATTAAAATTTAATGTTCGATATATTCATTTGTACAAATTTTTTTCTTTAAATATAATAATCTAAAACTGTTCGAATAAAAAAATCAAATTTAAATGGAAATATTTATTTAATGATTAATTTATTCTTCAAAAAATTATAATTATTTCGTGTTAGATGCTTTTAGTTAATAAGTAAATTTTATTTTGAAATTTTGACATCCAATATAAAAATAACTTTTCAATCTAACCTTTCTAAAATTTCTATTTCGTAATTCTACAAAATATTCAGGAATATTTTGAAATAAATATATTTAAATAAAACAGTTTTATTTAGAAATATTTATTTTTAAGAAATTTTATATGATTTAAATTGTTGACTATTTTAAAATTATTACATTTTTTATAGTTATAATGCTTTAAATTTTTAATAATATTGTACAAATTTTCTGATATTTTTAAGTTTATCAGAACTTGAATAAATTCCATATCATGATATAAAAAAGCATTTAGACGCTGTTAACACGACAAACACAATATAGATTCAGATATATTTTTTCCAAATAAAAAATAATATATTAATATTTCTATTTTTCAACTTTTTAATCCTTAAATCATTTCTTATTTCTAATAATTTATATATAATACAGATTTATGAAAAAAACATGTGGTTTAAGAGATTGTAGAAAATGTAAAACTTCTTTGCTATAAAATTCAACAAATATTTAATATCAATATTTCACGTGTAATAATAAATTAGAATTCATTAAAAATTCTATTACATCATTTAAAAAAAAATTTTTACACACTTTTGTAACATATATATATATATATATATTTGAAATAGTTTTCTTTAATTATATTTTGAATACTTGATAATATAAAAAAATCTATATGTATATAAAATTTACATTTACTGATGAATTTCATTAGATACATTTAAAAAATAAAAATAACTTATTTTCACACATATATTTGTTTGTGTACATAATATGGTTTCTAGGTCAAACAATGATAACCATCAATAAAATGATTTTTACTTCTGATCAATACAATAAAAACAATAAATATAATAAAAAACATCAGAAAAGTTAAAGAAATTAAGAGTTTGTTTAGTTTCAGTACAATAGCACATCATATTTTTTAATGAATTTATTACATTAAATTTTATTATTTTCTGAATACAATATTATAAAGATAAAGTGAAATCTAATACAATTATTCAATATGTTATCTTCTATAAAGAAATTATTCTTTGAATGCTACTACTAAAAAATTAGATTTCCTTCTTTAACTTTATTATATATATGGATTCGTGAATTTTAAAGAAAAATATTTAAAATGATTATTCTATTTCATAAGTATTAAAAATACTATCTTTTGCAAAAATTAAAAATCAGTAAACGATAAATTTATAAAATAGAATTATAGATTATTCTATTATTACATAATTTCAGTAAAAATTTATTTATACATAATTATATTCTAGTTTTAATTGCATAAATTTTAGTAAATGAAAACTATGTATATCGAAGAATTCATTAACATTTTACAATCAATAATCACTTAATTATAATTTATATAATTAAAATTACAGAATTTTTTACACCGAAAAATAAAAAATAAATACTAATTTATAAATTCATAATTAATCAATATTTTAATGTGTGTATTAAAATTCTATACATCTATAATTTAAATGTCCATTGTCACAATTTTATCCCTCTTTTTTTAATTGTTCTTGTAATTCTGGGTTGGCATTAATTACACGTACAACCTAAAAATCATACAAATTTGTTATAATAAAAAGTTGTGTAAAATAAATCTAAAAAATATTTTTCAGAATATAATTATTCTTACCGCTTCTGCAAATTTTTCTAGACATTTCTGTTTGCATAATTTTCTAGCAGCTTTGGGTACTTCTATAATTTAAAAAGTAAAGATTTTTTAATGAAGAATATAACATAAAAACTAAAATTATTAAAATTAATTTTTGAAAAAAAAAGATTTTTTATTATTTGTCAACTTGTAATTATAGAATTATATTTATTTAATGTTTTTTGAACTCTATAATATCTTAGAATATTTTTTGTTTTTTGTATATTATAATACCGCGTCAATTTTTTACTCATAAATATGTAGCCTATACTAGTATATTTAATAATTAAAAAGAATCAATTGATTCATGTTTTTATTAAAATTTTATTTAATTTTAATATTACATTGTGTAATACTATAAATTTTTCTTTAAATAATATTTATTAAACTCAGATTTATATTAATAATAAAATTTCATGAACTTTTATATTATTTATTCTTCTGTAAATATAAAAGCGTTATTATTTTATTATATTCGGAAAAATTTTACAGAATATTTTAAAATTTTTAAAAATCAGAATTTTCAGGTGTAATGAAATTAGAAAATTTCTGTAATTAATTATTTAAACATAAATTTGTATAAATTTAATGAAAAATTTTTAATCGACAGGAGAGAGCAATACTGAAAAGAAATATAAACATTTTTTAAGATATATATCAGAAATTAATTTCAGGAACAAAAAGAGTATTTGCAACTAATTTTTGATTTAACAAAAGAATAAACAAAAGTAAATTTAATCTAAATTGTATTCCAAAAAGTTTCAATTTTACCACGAATTGTTCGTACTTTTCATCAAAAAGTTTTTAACCAACTACATTTGTATTTTTTTTTGTCTAAACTCCATATTTATTACGGATTATTGAAATCTACTACTAATATAGATTTATTCGAATTAAGTTCGGGAAGAAATTATTTCACCTATAAGGATTAATTAAATTTAAATACTATAACATTTTTTCTCCATCCGATAAGAAATTAAATTATTATGCACCCAAACTTGAACACTATTTAAGAACTAATAAATGTACAGATTTTTCATATTTGTTAAAAAATTAAAAATATTTTTATTATTAAATGAAATGTATAAGATAAAAATTAAACGGGCTGATTTTTTAATATGATTAGAAAAACAAAATGTAGCCTTTTCAGTTTAAATCTTAGTTAAAAACTTGTTTAACTTCTTCACTGTTATTCTTAAAAACGACGTGATAAGCAAATTTTGACAAGTTATTTTTTTATTTATTTTAGATTTAATGAAAGTCTTGGTGAACATTGAAAGACAAATATGAATGATTGAAAAACGAGAAAGTGCCTAATTAAAATTAATTTTATAAAACTAAATCCAAGCTGTTTGTTTCTATTAATACATCGATTACTTGCGAATTTAGGAATCGAGGATAAATCGATTGTTGTAGATAAAGCCAAATACAAACTTCATTCCCTATAACTTCTTTTAAATTAAATAGTTATTGAATTGTTATTATAGTTTTAAAAACTATCAGTGAATGATCTATATTCGACTTTATACTTAAAGTAACTATTCTCTTGCTTTGATTTTTTTGACCACCCACATCGTTGGTATTCATTTTTATCGTTAGGAAAATTATTAAATTGTCAAGCATTTCTTACAAATATTTAAATTATATTTGTTAGTAATTTTATAAATATTACGCACTTAATAAAAAAAATATTCAATAAAAATAGAAAAATAAATTTAACAATAAAAATATCAATTTAATGATAAATTAGAAAATATAAATGATTGCTAATACGGCGTGAGATATTAAAACAAAATTCCAGGTGATGTAGAAATAATATAGATTTAGAATTAATATTTCTTTATACGTATCTTTATGAATGACGAAATTTAAAATTAAAAAATATTATTATATTAAGAAATATAGTACTAAAATGTATCTTACTTTTGCAAGCTTTCAAACATAATTCTTTTGGACCTTGAGCTATAAAATAATTTAAAAAAAAATATTATTGTAATATGTAATACATATAAAAAATTTGTTTTAATATTTATTTAATCCAAACCTTCAGCAAATAGTACAAAGTATAACAGAACAATAGTAAATAATATTAAAAACTTCATTTTTCAAAATAAAAAACTATTTGGTTTCCTATTATATATTTCGGTTGTAATTTTTGTCAATAATTATTCTATTATATAGAAACATAGATTTAATTGATATTTATATAATGCAAAAAAGTTGCACGAAACAGTATTTAAATTTTTATTAATCTTATTTAATTTTATTATGTTATTCCTTTATAATTCATCTTTTACACGAACTAATCTTAAATACTGCTTATTTTACTTTATTATTTTATATTATATTGTTTTATTCTTTATTTACGAGAAATAAAATTTTCCAATTATAAATTTTTTTTTTTAGAAATTTAATGTTTTCAAAACTATTAAATATTAATTGATTATTAATTTATTTTTCATATCAAGAAATTTTCTTTTTTCGTTACGCGGCATTTTATACTATTTTATGTGCTCTAGTTATTTTGTAAATGTACGTCGTATTGGTTTGGCTAAATTCTACAATTCATAATAATTAAATTATTAAATATTTAAATAGATTTCATTATTACATATATATTTAATTAATTCAACTTTATAAAAATAAACCGAAATTTACATTTTTTTAATATTTATTTATTTTGCACGCAGAAATTACAAATAGTTCAACGATAATTATTTCTTGATTACAAAGAAAAATTTCTAATCAATTTAAAATGTATAGTTATTTACAATACAAATATCGAAATAAATATCTTTTACGGAAATTAAACATCAAAATACGTCCCAAGGAATGGCTCCGGTCGCCGATCCCATGGGATGGCCGGGTTAGGCCAACGTCGCGAACCTCTGTAGCGTGGAAAGCGACCGCTCCAGCTCAAATAGACACGCGATTAACTAAAATAACAAACAAGTCGAGCGGCAGTGGTAAACAATCAGTGCGATATTTCGTCACTCGATACTTTACGCCACATCAAAGGAAGTAACCCTTTTTTGATTCCTGAATTCAGACTTGTGTACATGCGAGATAAGCGAGCAATATATTGTACAAAAAAGGAAGAGCAAAATAGGCATATAATCCCTATGCAGCTTTAGCTTTTGCTTATCGCTTTCTGCATTAAAATTGTGATTGCCGCAGAAATAAAAAACACTAAAAATTGCGTAACAACGTTTACTTCACCGTTCTCGTATTCCTTGTCGCAATTCGCGAGTTACAATTAGCAATAATAAATTTTTATAATACAAATATGCTTACAATTATTACTGATTTAAAATCTAATACACAAAAATATATTAGTACATATGTTTACTTTTAGGTAGTTTGTAAAAGCTTGTATACATTTAATGTATCAAATTATTTCCTAATTATCTTAGATTCAGTTTTAAAATGAAAGCTACACAAGTGTAACGTACTGACGCCACTCACACATACGCTACATATTACTTACAGGGACACGCTGCGTATTACACGCGCTGTTGAAAATCTTTACGGATAAATGCGAAAGCATTCGAGACAGTCAAAACAGTTCAATATCGATACGTTTTCGCATCATTTGAAAACTCTTATCACTTCTAAGCATCCGAATATCATCTTCTTAAAATTTTATTGTCGATAGACAAAAACATCATTCATTTAGATTTTGAAGACAATGATAAACTTTTCGTTTAAAAAATTAAACAGCCGAATATCATTATCGATAAACAGTACGTTGCTCATCTAGAGCTTCAAAACGTATTGCAAGCATTTTCTTAGGAAAGCATCCAGACGCCCGAATTATATAAAGGAGCCTGCCAGTAAGAATGACTCAGACTCAGTCTTAGACCAGACCTGATCGTACACAGACTTTCGCGACGCTTATTTTCCAAATTGCATTTTATCGATAAATTAAAATATTGTAAACCAATACTAACACTAGTTATTAAATAATTTATAAAAAATTATACAATTAAGTCATTTCGAGAAACCTCCAAGTCCACGCTTCTTAGACAAGATTAAAAAGTACATTTTAAAAAATTATAACAATGTTGATTCAAGCCATTTAATCAAATGTCTACGAGTATGAAAGATTTTAGAAAGGAATTTATCTGATTAAATTAATTATTTAAACTTAATATAACCTTATTTAATAAAACAAAAAAGCAGATAGAAACAAATTACCTTAATCGAACTAAGATGATTTTAAAAAATTTGAATTATGATTTTACTAATTAATATTGCTTAAATATTGAGTAAATATCGTTTGCATTTAAATGTACTATTTATTATATTTAATATAATCATGTATAATGTAAATAATAGTGTGCATGAATAAATATAATTATTATTACAATACTAATGTTTTAATTTTATATTACATTAAAGAAATAGAAATATTAATTTAGCTAAATTTTAATATTTATCCAAAACTTTTCTGTGAATAATTATTTTAAAAAATTTTTCATTATAATAAAAAGTATATGAGTAACGGTAGTAATAATTTTTATAAATATGAATATTATAATGGAATCTGAAAAAAATTGAGCTCGTGCAAAATTATATCAATTAATGCATTTATATAATGCATTACTCAATGCTTTTTATATTTCAATGAAAATATATAATATGCAGATAATTAAATACAGATGTCAAATTAAATTTTATAATAGTTTTAATTTAAAATAAAAAACTATGTGTATATTATAATTTTATTCAATGAATACGATATATACATAATATAAAATCTTTCCAAAACTTAACTACTAACACATTCATTTAATAAATTCATAATTCTTTAATGCTCGTATAAATTATATTTCTTTAAATCATCAAGAAATAGAAATGAAAAGAATGTTCGACTCAGTGATGTTACTAATACATTAAATATTAATTGATGCAGAATTGAATAATATTTTTTAACAGTAATAAATAAGATATAGATGGGTAAAAAAAAATTTGCTATTTTATAAATTTAAATTCACAATCAAGTTAAAATATGTAATTGTATAATTATCTTTATTGTAATTTATTGGCAAACATGAAAAAATATCCAAAACATAATTTAAAATTATGGCATGATTTTTAAAGGAAAATTGTAGGATACATCAAAATTTAAACATCTTTATTTATAAATTCCATGTTCATATTTAAAATGATTAAAATTAAAATTTAAGTTATATTTTTATTTTTTTGAAGCCATAAAATTTTTCATCGTTTCTTTCATTGTATCATCTTCGTGATGGTGATGCAATTAATGTACTGCGATTAATATAATTTCATTGTTGTTTTTAGAAAACTGTCTTCTACAGCCTCGTCTGCAGGCTTTTCTGTCTCGACCATCAATCAGTGCTAAAATTTAAAAGTAAAGAATTTTTAAAAAACATACATCTGTTATAATCTATCTTTATAAGTCTCGATTAAAACACAGTTGTTAATTATAACTCATAATCATAAATATATAATAATAATAAATATTTTTAATAGTGTAATTTTGTATTTATTTGTACTTTAAATAACTAACCAAACATAACTATATATTGAAAATTACATTAAATAAAAAGATTTAAATAATATTGAATTAAATATATTTTGAAAAAAAAGCTTTTTATTTTTATCAAAAAGTTTTTTTTTTTTAACATAAATTCTTTTAAATAAAAATTTGTTCACATTCCTTTTGAATTTTATACAAATTAACGATTATTAAAAGCTATTGACAACATGAATTGATTCAATGAGGAATAGCATTTTTTTTTAGATGAATTATTATGCATATTATTTTAAATAATACAATTGCCTTTTTTTGCAGATGAAAAATTTGATAAATAATTACTAATCAAATTTAATGAATAAAATAATAAAGTTATGTATTATATAAAGCATATGTATTATAAAAGTTAAACACAGGTAAGACACTGGAATTAGAAAATACAATAATTTTTTAAATGTAAAAATATTAATAAAAAATATTGAAATGTAACAAAAATTAATTTTTTGATTTTTCAATAGAAAACTGCAATTTCATCGCTTTTTCGTTGTTTTAATTGGATATTAAATATTATTATTCTATAAATTTGAAAAAAATTTTTAGACATTTATACTAAAAAAGCAGTAATTTGTGTAATGTATAGATTGCATAACAAAAAACTACCTTATAAAATATTAGAATATAATTATATCGAAGATACAATGTATATATTAACCATAAGAAACTAAATATTTATTAAATAGCTTTTCAACTAACAGTCCTTATTCATTAAAAATATCGACAAGTTTTTTAAGGAATCAATTTCTTCAAAATGAGAAAAATTTTCAAAGGTACATCTTTTTTTAAAAGTTATAATTAATTAAAAATAATTTTTCTTAATAAAAAAATGTCAAGACTGATCAATCAAAGTAAATATAAATGATTTATTATTATTATTACTATTAGTATTATCATCATTATTATTATTATTATTATTATTATTATTATTATTATTATTATTATTATAACACAAAAAATATTAAAAAATATACTTTACTTTGACACTCTAATATACACTGCGTTTTCACTGATCGACCTGTAGAAAACAAAATTGTGATAATTCATATTCATTAGTATTAATATTTATATATTTAATCGAATTTATACCATGTACGACTACTACAATATATAAAATAAGAATTGTAAAGATTATTAAGAATTTCATTTTATTTAGATAATGTAAACTAGTAATTTTTTCTTGTGCACTTTGAATTTCTTATTAATTAAATATATATTCTTTATATTTTTATATAGTAGAACTGTAACTTCAAATAATATATATAGCAATTTAATTACACAAAATGGCCTTCAAAAATTATTTTTAATTTTACTTTAATATCTTTGTCATGTAAATTTATTTGCATGAACTAGATCTAAATATCTTTTATGTTAACTATTTCATTATATTTTATTTTAAATACTACAATTTGGGTACAAATACATTATCGATTTTTTACTTAAATTTATATTTCTGATTTTTCACTTATTTTCTTCGATCAATATTCTTTATCATTAATTAATATCATAATATCATCATTAATCATTTTTAGCAACTTATAAGTGAAATTAAACTGAATTAATTAGATTAAATTTTATTTTAGATAATAAATATTTAATATTTCAATATACTTTTTAACTTTTAAATTGTACCAATCTCTTTAAAAATAATACTCTCATCGCAATTATATTTTGAAAATTTGTTTGTTAAACTGATCAATACTACTTAAACTTATAATTACTGTTGTTATGTATTGTAAATATATATATAATTTTAATTATGCATCTAAAATTTTTTCTGGAATCATCTTGACCAAATAGTAATAAAATTTTTATTATGAAATACGCAATAAGATAATCTAATACTTTTGATTACTTTTTAAAAATTAAAAGAAGAAAGTAAATTTATATATTGCAAGTAGTTTTATTTGGATATAGTTTAAGTATAATTTTTATGAAATAAAATTTTAAACTTTAAATTTAAGTGACATTTATTTCAATTAAATTCTTCAATATTTCAATGATATAAATTTTCTAAAACTAATTTATTAAAGTTTTTATAATCTAATAAAATTAATTAATCTGCAATAATTTGTGCAATAAATTGTTACAATTGTTTATACTCAAATAATTTGCATTCAAAAATTGTGAAATGAATACACTTTAAAGATTTTCTTGCTCAGCATACAATAATATTTTTTAAAACATTATAAATCTGGATGTTTTAATTATTTGTACTTAAAATTTTAAGAAATATTAATTTGTAAGAATTTTGCAATAAAAAACAATAATAATTTTTTATTTTAATAGATTATTTAATAATTATTTTCTTTAAAGTTTTGGAATTAAATTTTAAAAAATATTTAATTTTTGAAATATCACTTTGAACAGTTAATAATATTATTTACTAATTTTTTTTAACTAATTTTGGTTTTACAAAATATAAAGAAACTATAGATATGATAATACCATATTAACAAACCATTTATAATTCTATATTCTTAATAATTTTTTAAAACTTATTTTTATTTCACAATCCACAATTTTTTACGGAAATTAATTATCTCAGTGTTGTTTCTATTATTGTAAAATAACATAAATTTATAAATTATTTATATTTCAAATTCATTAATACTTAACAATAACTATAATTTTTATACTATCAATCTAATTAAAAACGTGTCCGATTTAAAAATTATACGTTAATACATAATTCTTATTTTTATATTTTAACTGTAAATCTTTAATAACCAATATATATAATACCTCTAATAACTGGTATATATAACGTGCATAATTTAATATAATTATTATACAAACCTTAATTGTATGTATTTTATTAAATATATAAAACATTAATAGCGATTAATTTTTTAAATAATTTTTATTTATAAAGAATTTCTGTAAATAACTTTCATTTTAATAATATAAGATATGAATAATAATTTTTATTATAAATTTGTTGTTACTTATTTAATAGGTACTTTAATTAAAATTGACATAAAAACACATTTTCACGTGAACAAGGTTTCTTCACATTTAAGTACAATTCTAACTGTACTTATTAATGAATTTTTGTAATAAATAATTGAAATTATAAAACTATAAATATACTTAATTTGAAAAATTAAATTATTTAAAATAAATACTTTTATGGTATAAATAATTGAAACATTTATAAATATCTTGAATCGTTGGGAAATATATACATAGCATGTACGCAACTGTCATCAATAGCTTTAACTTAAATAAATTTTTCAAAACACAGATTTCAATATAAATTAAATTTCAATAGAATTGTAAATATTTTTTTAATATTCGATAACTATAAAATAAAAATTATTTTTAATTTAGTGTAACAATCACAAAGTTTGAATATGATATTAATTAGTATTCGGAATATTTTCATAGTTATTCATAATTACGTAATTATATTATAAATATATCACAAATTTTTTTAATATATCTGACACAGAAAAATATAGTCATCAATTAAATGCTGAAGAAATATGAATTATGCATTGAACAATCAAAAAATTATATAATTTAGTTATGTTAAGATATTACATATTATATTTGATTTAAAAAAATTTTTATTAGTAATATTTATAAAATTTTGTATAATCAACGATTTTTCTAGTTGAATTTATACCAATAAAAATTTACATTTTGTTTAAGCGATTATGTTTGTGGAACCACAATTCCTCTTTATTCAGGATCAAACTAGAATTAAATGATAATAAAGTAATTGATTATATTAGATCCCATAATTATACCAATATTATAATAAAGTATTTTCTAATACAAAAAAAATGTATAATAGTTCTACTTATACTGACTAAATCTTTTAAATACTTCGCGCGACATTTCTTTTGGCAGTAAGTTTTACGGAATAATTTACGTTCGCAGGCAACGTAACAATCCTTTCTTGTTTGACCTAAGGGAGTAATATTATTTTTATTAAATATTTGTTCGTTCCATCTAATAAATACCTTTGATGTTTAGAATAAAGTATGCAATAATAATTGTAAACAATTTTAAAAATTTCATTTTTCAAAAAATGAAAATTAGTAAGTATTCTGTTGGGCACTTCGTATTCGTTTATTTCAATTTAAATTATTTATATAGTAAAAATCTATCATTACATTATCAGTAAGAAGATTAGGTTACACGAAACAGCTTTTAAAATATTTATCGTTTATTTTATTTTAACAACTACATATGTATCTAATAATTTTTATTAACTAAACCTAAATATTTTTATTTTACTTATTTTTTAAACATTTTATTCATATTTCGAATATTCATTTTGTTGATTAATTAATACAACTATAAAACCTTTTTAAATCATTTCTAAATATTGATAATAGCTTTCCAGTTATATAATATTATATAGAATACCTTAAACGAAACTTTTATTTATATGGATATATAATTAATTGTAATTAGTAATTTTCGGCATAATCTTAAATTCTTGAAAAGTATTCCCTTATACTAACTTTTAATTATAAATGATGAAAATATTTTTATTATTATCAATAAAGAATTTAGGAATAAGTTTAACTTAATTTTTTATAATAATAAATAATAAACAAAAAATACACGGATATAATATATTTTATATAAAATATATTCCGAACAATATTTCATAAATTTTTCCGATAAATTTCATAAATGTTATTATATATATAATAATATTAAAGACGTTCATTTAAATTATTATTATCAATTAGTTGTAAATTTTAATTAAATACTTATTTTCTTAATATTATCACGTTTTATTTTATGACATTTTTCGATAAAAAGATTATTAATTTTTAGAAAAGACATATGGAAGTTTATAAATATATTTTATATACGATAATCGCTAGTGAAATATTAAGTCTCAGATTTTAAAAGTATATAAGTATTCATACATATATGTACAACTATACCTGTGCAAGAATGGCCATTACTAACAATTTCAGAATAAAAATGTAGACGATTTTAATAATAATATATTTAATGTTTAGAAATGAATATTTAAGCAATTGAATTAGCGTATTTAAAAAGTTATAAGCAAAAGTTCTATATTATAAATGTTTTTCCAAAATAAGCTAAAAATTATGAGTAATCACAATATATAAAATAATAATTTTATTTAATTTAATCAAATATAAATAAAACAATCATTGTATAACAAAAGTGTTGTTATTTTATTCATATATAAATTATGTTAATTTGATTTCATAAAAAAGTACAACAAAGTTCAGTTTCGAAGTGCTACTATTAAAAACAATAAATATTAAATTAGAATAGATTTAAAGTTTCATGTTTTAATGCCAAATAAATTCGTGGGAAATTATAATCACTTAACACATTAACTGCAAACTGAGTATTTATTACACAATTTTTAATTATGATACAATAGTCGTTAAAAATTTATCAGATATATAAAAATTTACACACATTAAATTATTCAAGATTAATTAAGCTCATCATGTATATAATTTATATTTGAAAGATTACTTTGATACCATAAAATCATTTCTCTATCCCTAAAAGTAAAATTAAATTGTTATTATAATATGTTTAAAAAAAATTTTTTTAAATACTTTCTATTCCTTAATTAAACTTACTCTTGGTCTAGCAAACTCTAAACGACAATTATGTTCACATCTTTTCCTCTCTTGTTGCGGAAGTTCTAAAATTTAAAAAATGAATGAATATATTTAAATGATAAATAGAATTAATTAATTTATTAATTAATTTTTTTGTAATTTTTAACATTTTAAATTAATCAATTTACTCAATTTATTATTTATTGTATTTATAATATAAGATTTGGTAGAGAAATTATTGTTGAATTTACATCTAAGCAAAGGCGCACACACGAGCAATTGAGAAGTATTTAGTAAAAGGGCATTCTAGCGTATAGATTTACTTTACACCAAACACTTGCTTTATAAGGAACAGTTTTGATCGTTTGGCCCACGTGCGACGTCATCAACAGATTTTGCATTCTCCGTAATACTTGTGGTCGCCCGTAAGAACATAACGTCGTAGCAGAGGCGTACCACATAAAGTTTTTTCAATCATCTTTAATAAGTGTATTTGTGTCGTTACATATTAGTGTATTATATTAATAAATAAAGTGTATTATTAAATATATGCAAGTGTAAGTTAACCCTTTTATTTACAACAAAAATTATTATCAAAATAGCTAAAATATATCAATGGAAATATATATGCGTTTGATTAACTAAAATGCTAACTTCTAATTTTTATTCAATGCGATTGTTCCTTAAATATATATATTTTAATTATTATTATAGTAAGAACAATACATTAAAATAATATTTATATTTTTTATATTGATATTAAATTAAAAATAGAATCACATAATAATTAGCTACTTAAAATAGTTAATAATAATCAATAAATAAGAAAATATGTGAATTAAATGCTAGATGATAAGATAGAATCATAATAAAAATACGCATTGAAAAAAAAATTTTTTTTAGTTTTGAAAGATACCATCTTTTATAGATGGATATTTAATTCAGTTTCACACCAAATAATTCAAGGTTTAAAAAGTTCTAAATAAAAATATATTGTTATTATATTTAATTTAACATTGCAAAATATATCTTACTTCTGCAGTCCTTTATGCACAGCTTTTTCGTTTGACCTAAAGAAAAAATACTTGATTAATAAATATATGAT
Organism: Platyscapa corneri; assembly: GCA_018907185.1. Taxonomy (NCBI): domain Eukaryota; kingdom Metazoa; phylum Arthropoda; class Insecta; order Hymenoptera; family Agaonidae; genus Platyscapa; species Platyscapa corneri. The sequence goes on along the minus strand of JACCHW010000011.1, from coordinate 3,913,748 downwards.
AATTTTTATTAAATATTTGCATGATTAATTGAATTTTTTACTTTGGACAACCACTAAAAAATATACGATAAGAACTAAAAAAAATATTAAGAATTTCATTTTACACAGGAAGTACTTGATTTTCAGTTGCTAGTTTTAAATTTAATTTGCAATAACTGTAATTTAATATTAATATTCGTTTTTATAATTAAATATGGCTTTAAATGATACGAATATGTATATAACGATTTAATTATTCGAAATGGCTATAAAATTTTTTTATATTATTATTATTATTATTATTGTTATTATTATTATACAAATTTCATACTTTCAAGAACTGGCCTTTTTTTTTAATGAATTTTCTCTGATTTTTCTTTTTTGTTAATTTAGTATTAGAACATAATAACATTCTTGTATATTTTTTAGATATGTTCAAAGATTTCCACTTCATTATTCTAACAGTATCATCGAACATTATTCGTGTTTTTATTTCATCATAACTTCTGATATAAACTTTTTTACAATTATTTTCGATGAAGTTTCACACTATTCCTTATCTCGTAAATTCTGTCATTCTCCTAAAATTTACTTATTGAATTTTATTTAAAGTAAGAGTTTAATTTAAAGTTTTAATATGCTTTTTTAATATTTATTTGATTTAAACTGATTTTTTCTTGTTTAATTTTACTTATTATACACTATTATATATGTTATATAAAATTAAAAATCTATAACTAACTTTTCTTTTAAATTCGTTATTAAAAATTATTGCTAAAAAATTTTTCCTTTTATTATATCTTAAGATTGTGGGATACTAATATATCATCATATAACGATAATTTAATTTTCTTGTAAATTATATGTATATTTAATTTTTTTTCAATTTTTTTAATTCTTATTTTTCAGAAAATTATTTTTATAATTTAAGCAGTTATTATTGTACCTGCAAAATATTACCACAAAAGTAACTACTCAATTATTCAAATGGTGTATTTGATTAAAGAATTTCCATTATAGAAGAAAAAATTAAATATTACAATGTGAAACCTAAATATAAATACTTATAAACTCCCAAATCGTTGTATATGCAGAAATTATAAAAATAATTTGTTGAATTAACTTTTTATGTACTACGAGTTTTTATTTTGATCTTTTATTTTTTATAATATACATATATTTGAAATACTTTTTTAATGTGTTTTGTTAAAAATATTAAACAATAAAGTTACGGCTACTGATTTGAAGAAGACATTGGTTGTTAAACTGTTATGTGATAAACAAGTATTCTCAGTACAGTTCCATCTAAAATAAAAGAAAATGAAAAAATTTAGAATAGGCACAGATTAACAACTTCTAAACTAAACAAAAATTTTTCTAAATATGTTTTCCTGAAAGATCTTTGATTTAACTAAAAAATGATTTTTCTTTAAAAATTACTTTGGCTTTAATCAAATTCTTTAAGTTATTATCTACTTTAAATTATATTTTAAAAACATGGTATTCCTATGCGTTTTATGCTGCACCAATAAATATGTATTTAAAAAATATGACTTTTAAGAAACCACTTTTCACTTTTGTTTAAGCGATAAAATAATAATTTACTCTTATATCTTAATTAATGCTTTGACGTTTATCAAATCTTTTAAAATTTTCACAGAATTATAAAAATTTTTAAATTAAACATTAACAAAATAATAATAAAATTGTTACGCTGTTTTTTTATTCAACTGATTTTATATAAAAGCTGAAACAGAAGTTCTGATTCATAAACTTTTAACAAAAATCTAAAAAGGTGAACAATCGCAATATAAAACTTACAATTTTTTTTAAATCCAATAGGACATAAAATAGCATTGAATTCTTTGTCTCTTTTACAAAATGGCAAATTACAATAATTTAATCGTTCAACCAAAGTAAAATAAATTCATTTTTTGATTATTAATGTTTTCAATAAATTAGAGTTTATTATATAATTTATTTAATTAAATCAATATTATAAACGTTATAACACGAAAAACGTAATAACATAAACAACTAATGTATTTAATACAAACTGAATTTTCATTATACGTTTGGAAACTATAGTATAATTTACATCTGTTAATGATAGGATATATATCAACTTACAAATTTTAAAGTATTTGAAATTTACAAAAATTCATAAAAAATGTGCAAAATTATTGAGAAATATCTATATAATTACAATTAAAATTATGGATATAATTTATTTTATACTTTGACGATAACTCTTTTTTCGAAACTTAATGTCTTTCCAAAGTTGCTGTAAGTAAAATAAACTTATTATTGTAATCTGTAAAATAAAAAACTAATTAAAGGATCCTTTTTTGCTTAATTTTACTTACTCTGAATCTAGAAAACTCGCGACGACAATCAAGTTTACAGTATTTCTGCTCCTTTCGCCCGAGTTCTGAAATTTTCAATATCAATGATATTTTGAAGATTAAAAAAAATATGTAATTAGAAAGAAATATTTAAAATAATTTTCTAGGAAAAACTGAAATATCGTTTATAAAATAAACTAGTAACTTCAAAGAATTTAATTTTTTTACATTCTTTTAATTATAGTGCATTATATTTAGAAAATGATTTCTATCAAATTAAAATGAAAGATGACATAATTACTATCTTTACTAATAAAAAAATACATACATTTATATAATAACAGCTAATGTTTTTTAAAATAAAAAGTAAAATAAAAATCTTTATATCAACCATCAAAAAAAATTTGTTTGACAATACTTACCAGATGATTTTAATAAAAAAATTTTAAATCAACAAAAATAAGTATTTATTTTATTATAATTTTTTTAAATTGTGATATTTTATAAAATAAATTCAGTTTTGATTATTCTTAAATTTTATTATAAACAATCGAATAAATTAAATTGTCATTATTAATTATATATATATTTTAATAATGTGATCATCCGTATAATAGTATTAGTAATATTTATTAGAAATTTTTTAAAGTTAAATAAGTATTAAACAATTAAATTAAAAAATATTCAACAAAAAAATTAAAAGTATAAAACGATTTTCTGAAAAAGTTTGAGATCATCATTAATTTTATTGATAATTTTTTAAATATTTATAAAATATAACCGGAATTTTATATTTTAAATCTTTTTATTTAATATTTAATAATGATAAATAATAGAAATTATTATTAAAAATTTATATAGTTAAACCTAGATTTAATTTTTAAAATTGTTTAGAATCGGATTTCAAAATTTATTTATATACTTTTTAAATAATTAAAAATCTAATAGGCACTATTAAATATTTTGCTAACAAATAACAACTTAATAAAGTACAACTTTTTTTTAATACCTTATACCTAAATTTTTTATGATAAGTTAATAAATTATTTATAAAATTTAAAAAATTTTTATATTTACTATTGTATCAACTTTACTGATATTGCTCGATCAAATACTTAAGTTGAGACTGAATAAAATTATTTAATATAAGATATAAATAGAAAAACCTACAGTATATTAAAAAATTATTATTATATTTTTTTTTAATTTAAAAAAATTCAAAAAAAGAAGTGAATACTTTTGGTTTAGATAAAAATTAATATTTTCTAAGTTTACGAAATATTATATTTTCTTAAACATATAAATTTAAGTTTGTGGAAATCTTGTTCATACGTAACTTCTACTTATAAATAATTTCAAAAATTATATATCCATAATACATCAAAAGAATAAATTTAATTTTATTAATTAAAAATTGCTGAAATTACATTAAAAGAAATTTAATTGTACTTTATGAAGGTAAATTTAAACCTATCGACTATTTTAAAATAAAAAAAAACTTGAAATAAAATTTAAAACTACAAATCCATTAGTTTTTTAAGATTAATATGGATAATTTTTTTATGATTAAATTAGTTTCTTCAAACTCATAAAAATGCCAGGTTTTGTAAAAGTTGTATGCTTTTATCGAAGCTACAAGTACTTTATAATTTATTATTTGTATACCAAACAGTTAATATAAATGCATTTAAGAATTAAAATACATCGTCATCATATCTAATCAAATTTAAATAACATCTTACTTTTGCAATTTTGCAAACAGTCCTTTTTCGATTGACCTGTTAAAAAAAATTATGATCAGTTTTTATTTACTTTTATTAAATATTTATAGGTTCAATCAAATTTATACCTTCGACAATTAGTACGAAGTATGCAATAAGGACTATGAATAATATTAAAACTTTCATTTTGTGTAAAATATTAAAATACACTTGGTAATAAGTTGCGAGTTTTTAACATAGTTTGCAATAACTTAATCTTTATTTTTATAGTCAAAATATAACTTCACAATATTTACGACCTATTCATTACACGAAATGGCTTTTAAAAAATTTTTGTTTATTTTTTAATATCTTGGTCATGTATATTCGATCATTAATATGAGCTATTTATGTTTATTTTAATCTACTTTTCTTCTATTCATTCTTTTATTTGTTAATACTAGGATGTGGAAAAAAATCATTCTTGTATTTCTTAAAAAATAATTTTTAAAGATTTTGAATTTTCTAATAATCTATAAATATTCTTTAACTTTTTATTCAATTAAAAATTGATAAATAAACTTCTTTATAAATAAAGATAAAGTTTCACGATAAAATTTCATATGTCTTATCTCGTAAATTTTCTTAGAATTTATTCATTGAATTTTATTTAAATTTAGAAGTTGATAAAAAATTTTTTTTAAATATTTTTTATAATAAAATGCTTTTTGTATCCATATTTACATGTGCATTACATATAAAATACGAAATCTATTACTAATTTATTTGCAAAACTTAATATTAGTAATTATCGATAAAAAAGTTTACTTTTGATTATTATAATAAAAAAGGACTAAAATAGAAGTTTTTAGCAAAAGTTATTCATACGCTACTATTTATATCATTTAAGCGACTTTTTTTACGTCTTTTATATAGTCTACAATCATAATTATATACTTTTTTAGGCAGTTTTTGTGCACTTTACCTTATCATGATTTAAATTTTTTGTAAATTTACATTACATTCAATACAGTAAAATTTCTTAATATATAAAAATTGAATATATTATTTATAAAAATACAATATTGAAAAAGAATAATAATACCAAAAAAATTTGTATAGATAATACTTTCTGGAAAGACATTCGTGCACATGTATTTTTTATAACCTTTAAATTAAACAATGGCGTACATGGAATAAGAAATTAAATGAATGTTCTTTTTTACAAATATTAAAATAATTATGTTTATAGTAACAAAATTTAATACATATTAAGATTGTGAAATACAATTATAAATTATATCATTATAATAACGATAGTTTGATTTTCTTATAGAAATATATAGGCACATTTTAACAGACGATTCATACTTCAAGATAAAAATACTAGAATACATATTACGTTTGCAGCCTCTTAACAAATTTTTTTATTAAATAATTTAATATTGAAGTAATTTTTAAAATTTCATTTTTCAAAAAATGAAAATCAGAAATTATTCTGTTGGGCACTTTAAATTCATTTTTTTTAAGGCGTCGTAACAATCCTTTCTTGTTTGACCTAAGGGAGTAATATTATTTTTATTAAATATTTGTTTGTTCAAATCTAATAAATACCTTCGATGTTTAGAATAAAGTATGCAATTATAATTGTAAGTAATTTTAAAATTTGATTACATTTGATTAATTAATTACATTAATATTGAATGATGTTTAATCATATTGCTAAACTTGTTAACTCTCAATAAAAAAAATAATTTTATTATTTTTATTACTTAAGTAATTTTGATTATGAATATTTTGAATATTCATTTTGTTAAATTAATTATTATGTCTATAAAATTTTTTTAATTCACTATTGCTAAAAGTTGACAATGGTTTTCCGGTTTAAAATTAATCCTGCGTAAACTTATGAAAACAAAACTCTTAATTTTAATTATAATTTATTATATAAGAATTTATACACGTTAAATTATTCAAAATTTTTTGTATTTAAATAATATACATTTATTTGTAAATAAACATAATCATAATTACATTCGCCGTGGACACAATTTATATTATATGTGAAAAAATATTTTGATGACATAAATCCTTTCACTATGCCTAAGCAAAATTAATTTATTATTTTAATATAATCTTTAAAAGAATTTTCTTTAATAATTTCTATTCCTTAGATAATCTTACTCTTCTTACAGCATAATCTTCATGACAATTGTGAACACATTTTTTCTTCTCTTTTCGTCGAAGTTCTAAAATTTAAAATCTTATAATTACAAAGAACGTGATTTTCTTACTTCATGATAAAAAAATTCATAACTATTTAAATAAATTTGAAACGCTTAGATATATTCATTAAAATCTTAACATTTTTATCAAAATTATCATTCAAACTATTGCAAAAAACTTGTTTATTCTTAATCAGATAAATTAAACTATAAATAAATTAGTATTATTACTAAATTAATTTTTGTATTGTTAAATTTTTTATTGTGATAAATAAATAGTATTTCAAAAATAATTGAATGAAAATACAGAAATTCAATCTATAATAAAGAACATTTTTGTTAATAAATATCTATAATTTACTAAAACAATAAAGAACATAATTTAAATATAACAAATCTTTCAAAATTTAGAAATTTATCAATAAATTAATTGTTTGGTTTCATCATTTGAATCTTTCAAGAAAAACCTTACTTTTCAATTATATTTTTTTAATCTAATATTCATCGACTATTCATGAAACCAATTTTGCTACTAATATATATAAATAAAATATATGGTTAATTTTTTCTCATATAAGGATTATTGTCAGTGCAAGTAATCGCACTTTTAGAAATGTAATTTAAAAATATAGATCTTTTTTAAAGAAGCTCTTTTATCTTTATCAAATTGATTTAAAATTTAATTATGGATGTGAATAACTATTCTATGGATGGAAATGACTATTCATTTTTACAAACTAATTTTTATCGTTCGAAGTAGATAATAGATACGCAAAATTAAATAACTGCTGATAATTTAAAAAAAAAAATAGAATTTTAATATATTAAAAATTATAAAGTAGAAAATAAAGATTATGAATATAAATAAAATAATAATGACCGAAAACCTTGAAATTAATTAATTGCAAATTACGAATGTACGCATTAGAAATGATGCGGCATTGCAGCTGCTATATTTAATAAAAAAATAGTATCGACCTATTGTAAACAACTTTGGAATTTATAAAATTCTGTTATTGTATAAAATTTTAATTTACATATTTTTTGACGATTAAAATTCCATACATAATTAACATTTTTACGCTAATTTTTCAACACTTATAAATCATTTTATGTAAATAATATATATGAAATTTTATTAAATTTTATAAATTTATTAAAATTATAAAAATATCCACTTATTACGTTGCTAACAGTTACATATTTCTTTCAGCTATATTTTTATTTTACATTATCATGTAAAAATATTTTTAATGAAAAAAAAAACTTTATCTTTGATATTTTACATACTATACAAAATAATTTTTACAGTATTTCATATGAAAGTATTATACGGCAGAATATTTGAAATCTTATTTTGCAAAATTAGGCATGAATGAGTCGTACTTTGCTCTTATTGGGTGCGTTCATTTAAAAGTAAATATATTATATCAGTGTTAATAATAATATCAGATTTATAATCAAGTTTATAATTATACTTACATTTTTATAATTATTTTCAAAAAATGTATTAATTTTAGTATACATTTCGTATGTACTTCATATTTTTTGCTATTTAAGTTAATAAATATGTTAATTGCATAATCAGAAAATCTAATAAATGGAGAGTTGAAGTCACTTTAGTCAAGTATATAATATTTAAAATTTTTTATTTTTTGATAAAATAATTGAAATAACTTAAAAATAAAGTCACTTTAAAATTAAGCAATTTAAATATTTTCAATTGAAAATTATTTAAAAAAATAAATGTTCATAATACACAAGTTGCTTAAGTAGTGTCAACCTTACTTGTTCTTGTCAGTCGGCTGAAAATACGTATTTGAGTTTGATTAAACCAAAATTATATTATAAAAATTATGTTTAGAACATTTAATTTTATAAAATGATTATTACATAAGTACACATTTACTTACTTATGAAGATCGTGAGCCGCATATGCGACCACAAACTTTTCGGCAAATGATTTTCCTAAACTATAGATTTTCTGAAAATTATATAATAATGTTTTTATATTGATATTACATAATCTAAATTTACAGCAAATGTTACAATACAAAGAGAGCTGAATTACAATAGAGATTTAAGTGGAATTTTAATTTTATTACTAAAAATACAACACTGAATGCATGGAAAATTTGAATGTAACGAGTTTATTAATACAAGCAATGACCTTTTTATTTTATAAATTCAACTTTCCGTAAGTCCAGGAAAATTACAATTACTTTATAAATGAGAACAAATGTTCCAGAAATTAAATGCAAAAATATATTTGATTTAAGAACACCAATATTATTAAATAGGTTATAATGTTAAATATTTAACTATATTTAACACAATTTAAAAATAATTAAAAGCGAAAATTCGTATATTTTCATATTTGCCGACATTAAAAATATAAAATTACGTCTTTGTATATGCAATTGTAAATTGTATTCATCATAAATATTTAAAGTAATAATTATTATGTGCATTTTATTTATAATAACTTTTAATGAATTATAATAACAATTCCTATCATTTCGGGTAACTTTCGGGGTTGTGTAATTTTAGTCATGAATACTATGCTTAATGTCTAGGGAATACGAAAATACATAGTTAGATTTGGAGATTGAGAAAAACTTGTATTGATTTTCATGAAATATTTACTAATTAGTATATATTCAGAATGTAAGTTGGAACTGTTTTATAATAACTTTATACAAAAAATAGTTAATGTGACCCAGATGTATTTTTAACTTTATTCTTTATTTCAAATTATTAATAATTTCAGGTTCTTGCACTTCATTTTTTAAAATCAAAACAATCTCGATCATAGAAACGCTGGATTTTTAATAAATTCAATATAACTGTTTAAAAAATCTTTAAATATGCAAGCTTTATATTTTTTACTAACAAAAAGTATTCAAGCATTCAACTGAATAGCTACATTTAGTATTCATATTAACATAATAATTTAAGTGTTATAAAGTAATCACGTAAATGAGAAAGAATAACTATTTGGTCTAGATTGTTCATATGGATAATATAAACGTATGACTACAATTGCAAACGTCAGATACGTGAAAGAATGAAAAAAAGGAAAAAATAACATAATATCTAAAAACTTATAAGTTACACTATTGAACTGAGAGTTTTCTACGAGCATTAAACCTCAAAAAGTCATTATCATTACAATAGATAAATAATTATAGATTTTGATGATTTAATAATTTATTTATATTTAAAAGTTTTAAAAACTTATAATGTGTATTTTAATGTAAATATTTCAATACGTGCTTACTCCTAAGCAGTTTTTAAGATTTAATAATAATTTAATAACTTTATTTCAATAAAACGTTTATGCAAGTACAAAATTAGAAATGATTAGTCTCTTAATTAACACTTTCCAGGTATCAAAAGTGTAAAAAAGTAATTTTTAAATAGTAATTTTTAAAATTTACACCAATAATTGAATTTAAATTACATTATATTTTAAAAAAAGAATAATTAAATATGAGTAAATAATATTAATGAAACTAAGGCACAGTTTAACATAAATAATTTTTTGGAAAAGACTTTTTTTGTACATTACACACACATTATCAATGTATAAAAAGTATTTATAAGTATTTATAAGACTGCTACGTTGATTATGTACACAAGAGGAAAATTAATGTATATATTTATATATTATTTGTCAATATTATTATATTCAATCTTAAATTGTTAATCTTTCAAGATTCATTTGTCATACCTCGTATTTTGGAAGTCCTAGATAATTAAAAAATTATAAGTTAATAGAAGTTTCATATAACTATTAAAATATTTTATCACATACCTTCAACCAATAATAGGCAGTACACGCAAATTAATTTTATTATCAATGAACTATTCATTTTTCTACGTTATATTTGTATATTAAATAGAGAAAACAATCAATTGTATTGGTTTTATTAATTTGGTATCTTTGAAACTCCTTTTATTCTATAATAAAGCAGTGCAGTTGATTATTGACAATGAAAATTTTTTTTCGCGAAATAAGTTGTAAAAATGTTAACTTTATTTGAATTATAATATTCATATTCTTGAAATACTATTCTGTAAACAGAACTATCAAATAATAATAAATGATTTGATTGATGTACTATTATTATCATTATTATTATTAAAATGTATTATATAAATTTAAGTCGTAATATCGCAACTTCTAACAATTTTCATATACATTATGACAGTTTTTTGTTTTCCTTTGCATTGAAAATATTCTGTTTATTTCATAATGTTATATTTTAATAATGTTTAATTTTTTTACATGATCCATCGATTTTTTTAATTAAAACTATGTTGCATGTGGTTTTTTAGTAGATTCTTTTTTTACTGAAATAAAAATAATTTAAGAATTAAAATAATTTAAATTTGTATTATAAGCTTACATTAACTAATCAGATGCTGATATATTTTAACGTTAGATTTGCGTTTCTAATTTAAACCTAATGAACTAGATTTGGTAGTAATAAATGTGCAATGAACAATTTGCCACACATTTTATTTATTTTTTACAAAATTACCACAGTCTTAAAAGTAATAGAAAAAAACTTAAGTCACCAGGAATTTAGAAAGAAGGAAGAATCTATTGTATTAGGGGCTTTTCAAAACATTATTATTACATTGCATAGATCTTAAACTTTAATTTAATTCGCTTTTATTCATTGTTATCTTAACATCAAATTTCAATATCATACTTATGTAATTTGTAAAATGGTACAAAAATGAGAAGTTAAGCGATAAAAGCTCATTCTTAATTCTTAATATTATTCATACTATAATATTGGAATAACAAATGGATTAATAGACAATTACCGATAAATTCAAAAGTCACTTCGTGCAAGTGTATAATAACTTTTATTTTTATACTTATATTTTTAACCCAGAAGAAACGGATTATTTTGGACATTAAAGTAGAGTGCACGCCGGAACTTGTATTCGTTTATGTTAACAAAAATGAAATTCTATATATTAGTCATATTAATTGTTATACTTTATATTAATTTTACTAAAGGTATTCATATAAATAATAAACTTTTAATAAACATTATAAATGTGATATTTATTTTGAAAATCTAACTCGCCAATTATGTATGATACAGCAACTGTGATTGTTTTGGGAGACTTTACACGATGTATGACGCTTTGTTGCAGTAAGATTTATTCAAATTTGTTATTTCACGATTATCAAATAACGTTATAAATTTCGACTCGAATCATTATTAAAGATGTGTGCTACAGAAAAAATTTGAAATTAAAAATTTGTTTTGATATTTCTTATTTGTGGTTACTCTAGGCTTGGGTACATTTAATTTATTTGATATCATTTTATATGCAAAAAATTTTTTAATTATTTTAAAATATATATTCTAAAACTAGAGAGTAAAAATAAATGCAATAATAGACTTAAATTTTAATAAACATTTTTCGACAATTTTTAGAATAACAAATTTTCCTAACAGCAGATATATTTTTTAAATAGATATTTCAATATTGACCGTTATGAAATTAATTATTTAAATCCCACTAAATCAACAAATAATAAAAATGTAACAAAGTCAAAATATTTATAAAATCGCTTTTAATTATGAATTCATTATAAGTTATGTTAGAATCAAAATGTGTGTTACGAAGTAGTTTATTGAATAAAAATTAATATTAAGAATATACATGCTCATAAACAATAAATATTTCTAATTCAAAATTCAATTTTAAATATTTAATTAAAAAATAATCTTATATGCAATTGTCATGTATTTTGAATATGTCTTCTGAATATACTATACTACTATAGATATACTATTCATCACTTCGCGGCATAAATGAAAGATATAAGTGACATATCTAATGGGAAAACATTAGTTATATTCATTATTACAATTAAAATATATTTGTTAATAAAGCAAAATGTTGCTCAAATCTTGACAAGTTAACAGACGGTTTTATTTCGGATTTTTAATTCAACAGTAAAAAAAATACAATAGCAAGGGAACAAAAAGAGCATGTAGTTGTATTTCAACGTAATTCATCATTCATACTCACGCACACATAATGGCATATATGTACGATTTTTGTTTACTTATTTTAAACAAAAGTATTTTATTTAATTAATTATTTAAAATTCTAACAATTACACGTGTTCTCTGACTTATTTCACGTAATTATAAACTATAATCATGAATACAAGCAAATTATAAAAAATAATACATGAAACATATTTTGTAATTTGCCTTTATTTATACTTGAAATAATTTAATTAGTGTAATTACTCTGAGGCAATGAACACACTCTTGATTACGTTTGGCATCCATGCTATGAGATACAACAAATTCTTTATTTACAATGTTAATGAAAATTATTATTTATTATATTTTAGAATACAATCACGAAAAAAAGTATTTGTGTTTAAAAACTTGCACTGGTATGAAGATATAATTTGTAAGTATACTTATATAGAAATATAATTTTATTATCATTTCACTTTTTTAATACTTCCAATAAAATTATACACATTTTTTTTCTAAATATATCATAAAAAAATATAGACTATTATACTAATTATTTATTAGTATATTTAATCAGTTACTACACTTGAATACATTTATTGATATTAATATTCTAGTTGCAAATAAAATTTATATAATTTGACAATAAAATATGTAACGTAAACAACAAACTTTTTTATACGAAGAACTGTAAAATTTATTTTTATACAGTAATATAATTAACAGTTTTGTTTAATTATTATAATTTATGACATTTGCTTTATTTTCTGTTATATTGTCCAACTGCACAAATATTATTAAAATTTCTCAATATTATTTAGTTAATCGGTAATATAAAGTGAAACAATTAGTGATAGCTCATTTTATCGATAAGATCATCGACGATTAATTTTTATGATAAGTTATATTTTCAGCTGTTAACAGTCCATTATTAAAGAGTATTTATAATTAAAACACGACTATTTTTATCAAACCCGTTTTCGTAATGCATAGAATGTATTTAATTTTTCTGGAATAATCTATTTGAAAGTCAAAATAATTAAATACGTAATTCTTCCTTTACTTTACTCTATTGTAAAAAATTTCATTCAGTTTTTGATGCGTAATAAATTATTATCTTACCCAATGAAAGTAATTTAAGTAATGGAATAAAAATAATGACAAATTTATTATGAATTAATTTAAATTTGATAGTATTTTTTATCAGATAATATTTTAAATTCAAAATAATTAATATTTATTAATCATTTTTAATAAATATTCTTTTCAAAGTAATAAAATTCTAGTTTAAGTCAATCGTTTAAAAAAACTTTTACAAAAACATTTTACTCATTCTTATTGATTTTTAATATAATTTATTCTTAAAAAAAATAAAATTCTTAGTATTAATTAAAAAAATGATAATATTCTGAAAATTAATTAATAAAATAATGTATTCAAATAAAAATCTATATTGATTATTAAAATTCTTAGAAAATCTTAATTTTTTATTATATGCCCAACTTATTTTTTTAAATATTACATTACTAATGTTTTATAATAATAATAATATTAATAATAGTTCCATGTAATGTTTAATAATGAAATATTTACAAACAGTAAAAGTACAAATATTAATTTTTTATATAATTATATCATAGTGGAAACTTCGAAAAACATGTATAAAATATATAATGCAATTCTAATTGACGCGAATAACAAAAGAGTAAAATATATTTATTTATATATTTATTATGAATATGAAGTTTTATTCAAATACCAAAAAAAATTTATCTAACCCTTTTGGCGTAAAATATTTATAATTTTCAATTGTTAATAAATTAGCATTTTTATTCCTAAACAGACATTTTCACATCAAACTTAATTTAAACATAATCATTTATAACAATCCAGATTCACAAAAAATATTTATATATTTTGGGAGCAATCAACTTTTGATTATTTATCAGGTCATCCTTAACATAAATTTGGTTATATTTACATTTTCGTAGATATAAAAGAAGACACTAATTTCAAATAATTAGTTTTAAAAATGAAAAATTCATTATAATTTTTTTTTACAAATTAACTAATAAGACACATTTATAATATAAAATAAAAAATACTAATAATGAAAAGAAATTAATTTATATTGATTCAAAAGAAAAAAATTAAAGAATTTTATTTGAATAACAAAAGTATCAAAATATAATCAATTTTTAAAGCTATTACGTGATAATATTATTTTCATTATTTACATTAAATAAAATTATTGCTATTTCTGTAAATCCAAATAAAAGTTCAATCGAATAATAAAGAACAGAATATTTTAATATTTGCGATCAATTTAATTCATAATATCATAATACAAAAATGAATTTCTTATTATTAACATTATTAGTTATTACATGTTTTCTATTAGCTGTACAAGGTAATAAGTTTAAATTGTATGTATTTATCATTTTTATTATGAAAAGTTACGAAATATGTTTTATACAGGTGAATCTGTGGACCTTAGAGTATGTCTTTTAGGCTGTAATAGTAAGATGTTATAAGACTATTATAAAATATATATTAAACTTCAAGTAACTACAAATATTTCTCCTTTCGTTCATTAATCGAAAAATTATTCTATGATATATCTATTCTAAAATCAATATTTAATAAAAAATTTCGATCCATTTTTAGCAAAGAAATTCTAAAATATTTTCGTCCTTTTTCTATTTAATTCTAGAATATCCTGAATCCAGAAAGAGAAAATGTATAAATTATTGTCACTACAGATACGATTCAAAATATGCATACGCATAAGTATTGTATATTCAGCATATATTAAGTAAGTTAAGGCCAATAAAAATTATTTTTCTGTTATTTTTTCTTTATTACAAATTTTATTGTTTTAAATAATTTAAAATATAATAATAATTGTATGACTTTTCAGAAAAATGTAATTGAATAAAGAAAGGATTATTTTTACTAAATTTTAAACATTGTGATACATGCTAATAAATTTTATAATATAACTGTTATGAAAATATACTTTGAATGTTTTGTACCTTTTAAATTGTTTAATTTTCATATTCCCAAAATATTTTCCTTTTCTTACAAATTTTTTATAATTATTTGAAATTTATATTGTAAATTATATATAATTAACAAAATAATCACAATTTAGAAAAAATTCAATGCTAAAAAAAAATTGTATTAGTTTATAAATTATTATAAACAAATATTTTTTAAGGACTAGCTATGAATCCAGATTCTTTTAATTTACCAATGCTGAAGGAAATAAAAAATAATATTTGTAAAACTATTAAAATTCCCAAATTCTTTTAACGTACTTATAATTAATGGCTCAAAAAGTATATACGATAATTCAATCAATTTAAAATATTTTTAATATTATCAAATTTATATGTACATGATGTACTTTTAACCTAAAAACAATGTTATTAAATATAATGTCATAAAAATTATGCGCAGAAAAAACTTAACAGATCGTGATGCTTAAAAAAAAGACAAATAGAATAAAAGTTAAATATTTGCTATTATTAATTTGTTTGCAATATTGATATGATTCTACTATTTTCTTCTAACGAAGTGCAATTTCTCTAAAAATAATTACTTCGATTGTGTGCTTTAATCTTGAGGCATGAGTCATAGAATATTTATTTTTTTTCTATAATCATATTCTTCATTTGTTACATTATTGTCAATAAAAGAAAATGTCATCGTGCATAAGTGAACTAGTGAGTGGACCTGAGCCAAAATGGCGCGCGTTTGATTAACCAAATTATTATTCATATCTTTTGAAATAATTGCTTGATTCAATGAGAATACTGAATTAATATATGTGATAACGATAATTATGTAAAACCCTAGTGTAAGAATAATTTTATACATAAAACTAGAAATAATGTCCTTTTATTCTATCAAATTTTAAATAATTTTGCATTTAAAAAAATTCACCGTAGCTAAACAAATGCTATTTCAGTATTGTTAAATTCTTCGAAATTCTGATTTCAGATATTTTTTAAATTTCCACTTGCATGCGTAAGCATGAATCTATTGATATGTTTCATAAATTTCTGTAGAATATATTTTAATATTTGTATTTTTACGTATCTCATGACTAGCAGTATTTATTTTACACATCAATGATCATAATTGTTAATATACAGATTTTGAACTGGTTTATTACAAAACTTATTCATATATTTTCCATTACAATTTCAAGAACACGTTTTTCTATTTCCACACGTAAGCATTTTTCTCTGTAAACAGTAAATTTTCATTCACCAAATTTGTCTCTAAAAGGAACAAAGTACATTTTTTAATTTATATTCACTTATAACGTAATTATACACTTATACAAATATTTAAATATTTACTCGTGTTTATAGATGAGCACACATAAGCATACACGAATAAAGAGAAAAAGTGCCAAGATTGAGAGGAGGGATGAATATATCTACTGTCTGGAGAACTCTATTTGAATAATAAAAATTTTTAAAAAAAAACTGATAAATTTTAAAGCTACTTCATGACTATATATTGTAATTTCTTAGATTTATGCTCACATTTTTACTATAAAATAGCAACTATTGCAAAGGTATTTGATAAAAAGTGTCGAGCAAAATATCATAAATTTGTAAACAGTTTAACTTGCAATATCATAATATAAAAATGAATTTCTTATTATTAACTTTATTAGTTATTACATGTTTTCTATTAGCTGTACAAGGTAATAAGTTTAAATTGTATGTATTTATCATTTTTATTATGAAAAGTTACAAAATATGTTTTATACAGGTGGACCTGAGGACCTTAGAGTATGTCTTATAGGCTGTAATAGTAAGATGTTATAAGACTATTATAAAATATATATTAAACTTCAAGTAACGACAAATATTTTTCCTTTCGTTAATTAATCGAAAAATTATTCTATGATATATCTATTCTATAATTAATATTTAATAAAAAATTTCGATCCATTTTTAGCAAAGAAGTACTTAAATATTTTCGTCCTTTTTCTATTTAATTCTAGAATATCCTGAATCCAGAAAGATAAAATGTAAAAATTATTGTCACTACAGATACGATTCATAATATGCATAAGCATAAGTATTGTATATTCAGCATATATTAAGTAAGTTAAGGCCAATAAAAATTATTTTTCTGTTATTTTTTCTTTATTACAAATTTTATTGTTTTAAATAATTTAAAATATAATAATAATTGTATGACTTTTCAGAAAAATGTAATTGAATAAAGAAAGGATTATTTTTACTAAATTTTAAACATTGTGATACATGCTAATAAATTTTATAATATAACTGTTATGAAAATATACTTTGAATGTTTTGTACCTTTTAAATTGTTTAATTTCATATTCCCAAAATATTTTCCTTTCTTACAAATTTTTATAATTATTTGAAATTTATATTGTAAATTATATATAATTAACAAAATAATCACAATTTAGAAAAATTCAATGCTAAAAAAAAATGTTATAGTTTATAAATTATTATAAACAAATATTTGTAAGGACTAGCTATGAATCCCAGATTCTTTTAATTACCAATGCTGAAGAAATAAAAAATAATATTTGTAAAACTATTAAAAATTCCCAAATTCTTTTAACGTACTTATAATTACTGGCTCAAAAAGTATATACGATAATTCAATCAATTTAAACTATTTTTTAATCTTATCAAATTTATATGTACATGATGTACTTTTAACCTAAAACAATGTTATTAAATATAATGTCATAAAAATTATGCGCAGAAAAAACTTAACAGATCGTGATGCTTAACAAAAGACAAATAGAATAAAAGTTAAATATTTGCTATTATTAATTTGTTTGCAATATTGATATGATTCTACTATTTTCTTCTAACGAAGTGCAATTTCTCTAAAATAATTACTTCGATTGTGTGCTTTAATCTTGAGGCATGAGTCATAGAATATTTATTTTTTTCTATAATCATATTCTTCATTGGTTACATTATTGTCAATAAAAGAAATGTCATCGTGCATAAGTGAACTAGTGAGTGGACCTGAGCCAAAATGGCGCGCGTTTGATTAACCAAATTATTATTCATATCTTTTGAAATAATTGCTTGATTCAATGAGAATACTGAATTAATATATGTGATAACGATAATTATGTAAAACCCTAGTTTTAAGAATAATTTTATACATAAAACTAGAAATAATGTCCTTTTATTCTATCAAATTTTAAATAATTTTGCATTTAAAAAAATTCACCGTAGCTAAACAATTGCTATTTCAGTATTGTTAAATTCTTCGAAATTCTGATTTCAGATATTTTTTAAATTTCCACTTGCATGCGTAAGCATGAATCTATTGATATGTTTCATAAATTTCTGTAGAATATATTTTAATATTTGTATTTTTACGTATCTCATGACTAGCAGTATTTATTTTACACATCAATGATCATAATTGTTAATATACAGACTTTGAACTGGTTTATTACAAAACTTATTCATATATTTTCCATTACAATTTCAAGAACACGTTTTTCTATTTCCACACGTAAGCATTTTTCTCTGTAAACAGTAAATTTTCATTCACCAAATTTGTCTCTAAAAGGAACAAAGTACATTTTTTAATTTATATTCACTTATAACGTAATTATACACTTATACAAATATTTAAATATTTACTCGTGTTTATAGATGAGCACACATAAGCATACACGAATAAAGAGAAAAAGTGCCAAGATTGAGAGGAGGGATGAAATATATCTACTGTCTGGAGAACTCTATTTGAATAATAAAAATTTTTAAAAAAAAACTGATAAATTTTAAAGCTACTTCATGACTATATATTGTAATTTCTTAGATTTATGCTCACATTTTTACTATAAAATAGCAACTATTGCAAAGGTATTTGATAAAAAGTGTCGAGCAAAATATCATAAATTTGTAAACAGTTTAACTTGCAATATCATAATATAAAAATGAATTTCTTATTATTAACTTTATTAGTTATTACATGTTTTCTATTAGCTGTACAAGGTAATAAGTTTAAATTGTATGTATTTATCATTTTTATTATGAAAAGTTACGAAATATGTTTTATACAGGTGGACCTGAGGACCTTAGACTATGTCTCAGAGGTTGCGAAAGTAAGATATACACTAAGTTTTAATAAATAAGAAAATATATGAAATTCATGTAGAAAATATTAATTAAGTCAGTGCAGCTTAATGTTTTGATGTTTGAATTTTCTATATTAATTATCGGCAAATCTTTTTCAATTATATAAATTATTGACCTTGTTAGTAAAATTTTCGAGAGTAATAATAGTCGTCTAAAAATACTCCTGAATCTCTACTTCAAACTATCATAATGTATTTGTAATTCTAGAACTTGTAAACATGCATTCAAATACATCAATTATTGATGTACGTTCACACACTCTAGTACAATATTTTTTTCTGCATATATTTAAAAATTTTAATGATATCGATTTTAGACTTTTGATTCCACGTTAAGAAACATATTAAAAATGTTTAAAGTAATGCATTATAAAAGGAATCGAGTGCTTGGAAAACACATACAAGCGCACGTGTATGCATCCATACGTTTTAATGTTTGAATGAATTATTATTATTATTAATATTATTATGTGTACGTAATTACATGTGAGCGTGTAAATTAGAGCAGTATCGGTGCATTTGAGCTCTTGCCCATCGCTCGCTCCATACGAAGATGTGGTCCGGAGTATAAGTAATACCTGGAAAATAATTATCGCGAAAATATGAAGTGAATTTGTAAAGTCCACAAAAAAGTCGCGAAAGACTATTCAAATTATTAAATGCGCGCTGAATAAAATACGAACAAAAAAGTCTTCGTGACTGTTAAATCTTCTTATAGGCTTGTCCAGTACCCACCTTATGGAACCTCGCGAATACAATTACTTAATTTCAAATAACTTCGCGTGAGTGCGTCATATTTATAAAGTAGACTAAATGCGCGCGATTTTTTGTCATTCCGAAAGTTCGAAATCCATGTTAATTCATTGTCTAAGTCCGTGGTGTATCGTAAGAAATCTGCGAGATGTTTGAGCATCAGTTTTATAAATAACACTGTAATTAATATTATAAACAATTTTAAATAATAAGTATTAACACAATTGATAATTTTTAATCGCAACATAAATATTTCTTCCAGAATATCCTCGACAAAGAAAATTAGTTTGTACACATTATTGTCACTACAGATACGAGGAGGCTATTCCATTTCCAAAGGATTAATATTATAAATAAAATTTACAAGAATAGATATTACATATTTACAATATATTTAGTAAGTAAATTTTAAAAGTCTGAATGCTTCTATAAGCATAAGGGTCAGTTTGGCCGAATAATTTAATTTTAATTTTCAAAATAATAAAAAATTACTTTTTTTAGATATTTATTATGTAAAAGATTTCGCCATGTTCCTACATGTATAGTTAAAAACTCTTGTAAAATTTACATATAAATACAATTTCAAATTATTAACTTTATTTAATATCCTATTTTCTAATTTGTACCCTTGGAGTGAATTTTCCACCATATTTAAAGTAACTGATAATGTGAATTAGCAAATCTCGAATACCATCCTCGATGTATATGAATGAACAACTTGGCCTAGTCTTGCCCTGGTGGTCGAAAGCAGTTTACCCATGAAAAATGGCTTCGCTTCTGCAATGTAATCCACTTCGAGGGTTTTACGTGAATTCATACGACTACCAAACATATCTTGCGTATTCACTTACTTAAAGAAGAAATGTAAATGTAATGTAAAGAAGATGTCGTTGATTATTATTTTAGATCGGATGAAATTTCGTATGCAAAACTTTCGTTGACAATTTTAAGATAAATAGGTTCATAAACTTTTTTTTCGGAACAATATTAACATATAGTCTATCGTTAATTAATAAGAAAAAAATTCCTTTAAAAAACAGAAATTTCAATATAATCATTAAATGTGTAAAAAAATCTTTTAATTCTATTTAACATCTGCATAAATATTTTTGTAAGAGTAAGAGAAAATCAGCAATTCTTCTTCAGTCTTTTTATTTCTCTTTCTCTCTCCCTCTCTCATTCTCTCTTTATCTACGAACTATGAGTTTAACCTACGATTACTGTCATTATAGAGAGACTTAGAAATATCTACATCAACGACTTGAAGATGTACAAAATAATTTGCAATTATTTCAAATAAAATAAAATAAATTGTGCGTTACTGAAATCGTGAGCTTGAATAATACCTGCACTAATATTTTAATACTAAATTATCGGCATTATGAAAAAAATTAGATTGATAATCTCACAATTTATCCACAAAACCTTACTAAACATTTGAATAAAAAAAAATAAAAAAAAAACAATTTTATAATATTAGAATTATAGTAGTCGAATTTAAAATAAGTTTCATACAAGTTCATTTAAATAAATAACTACGAATTATTTAAAAAGTTTTATTTTCATTTTCCGTCTGTCAAACTTAAAATTTCAAAAAAAGAAATGTGTCCTTGCATTAAATAATATAAATAAATGAATAAGTAGCATACTAAAATACGATCGTACAATACATACGATCTTTCATTGTTCCAGTTAGATTTCTTCATTAACTCAATTTTGCATTCATACTTCCATTTTTAAATTCCCATATTTATTCGTGTTGAAATGAGATTTCAGCGACATTCCACAAATAAAACTTAATTGGCGCAATCAACCCTCACAGTCCGGATTTATAAGTTGCATTAATTTTATCTCCATATTTCATTTTCAGCAAAAGTCTTTTGATTGACGTCAGTTTTGTTTCGCACTTCAGCTCCTACTGTAGCTTGGATGCGATTTCGCTTCCGTCTTCGTTTACCTGCGCACACAACGAGACACTCAATTGAAATGGGTGAAATTTAGGAATAAAATTTTAAAATACATTATTTTCACATATTTAATATAAATGAGGTTTAATTTATTATTTGGTTAAAACGTACATTTTTTATTCTAATTAGGAAAATAATAAAATAATTATTTTAAATTTTACACAATAATTTTGAAAGAATAAAAATTTATAATTAATTTATTTTTTGAAATCAAGAAAAACGTTGTCTTAAAAATATTGACTGTACATCGTTACAACAGAATATATTCAGTGAATACGTAAAAAATCACATTTAAAACAATTGTTTATGTTAAATATTGGAAAGTTGGATGACGTAAAATTATTATTCGCAATTTAATATTTCACATAATAATATTGAAATTATTATTACATAAAATAAGTGAATAAATGAAAATATTAATAAAAAGACACCAAAGATAGGTAAAAGCTTAAAGTATAATTTTAATTATAAATTAAGAATGTATAATTTTAACATTTATAAATTATAAGTATATTAAAATACTTAACAGCTGTAATAATATAAAAAAAATCACATACAATAGATTTCACACAAACTTTTTTTACAATATTTATATGAAAAGGCAAAAATACTTTTATATGCATAATTACAATGTTAACTTTTTAATACGAATATTAATGTTCTCAAAATTTGTCGTACAATATTGATCTTCAATATTCACTCGTGAACAACCCGAATAATAATGAATCCGATAAATCACTGTGAACTGGTTCCTACTTTATTTATTGTGCCACTTGAGACATTACAAACTAAGTACATGCAGTTGAAAAAGAAATATGAACTATTTGATAATTAAGTTGCACATTACATCGTAAAAATATCGAAAATGTTAATAAAAAAATTACGATTTAAATTGTGTACAACTAAGTAAACTCTACATAAACTTAATCGTATATTATGATATTTACATGAATTTGCTCTGTATACAATTATTGTTCACCGCGTACTGACAGAGTATTTGATTTCAAAATTGTTCAAGAATAGAATTGAAGCCTCCTAATGAAACGCACAATGAGCTTTTTCCAAATTCAATTTTAACAACTGTTTCAGGCGTTTAAAAAACTTTTAAATTTTTTAATGAAAACTGGCGTTTGACGCGTGATCGTTTTACGAAAAATTAAGAATAACCGATAGATGAGACAAATCGATAAACCACTGCATTCAGGTTGAATTTACTTATGATTCAGCACACAGCATATCCATAACATACTTCCATATCTATGTACGTAAGGACTCTCGGCAGAAAAAATCAACGACGTATTAATAGATCTAACGAATAAGTTATAAATAATTTTAATATACACATACAACAAAATGTAAAAGGCATCTAAAACTCGGTCGAAGCTTATTTTCTCTAAGGGCTTGAGCGCCACATTAATCAACCGCACTCGCGGCTACGTGTTTCACCATCCGCAGCTTTATAATACAACGATAAAGTAGAGAGCCATGAGTAAGCCAATGAGTCGAAGGACGTTAACCCATGTACACCATTTCGCAAAATCGGTAACTCTTATCGTCGCCGTCTTTTTTGGTCTTCGCGAACCCCCCAGTTTATGATCAACGATGCAACTGACCGTCGTCTTCCTCCTCGCTGTTACCGCCTGCCCCTCGCGATGCTTTTTCCTCTCAGAAGGCGACGATGCACAGTTGTTTTTCTTAGGACTGCGTTTAATCGACTTAGAGCTACCGTCTGCAAACTTTAACGACGCACCTATCGCGCCATTGTCGTCTAGATTGCTGAGGATCCTGTAGCGCGTCGTCGCGACAATTTTTCGACGTTGATTTGAGCCGCTATTCGTGGATTTCGCGGCGCTGTTTTTTACTCGAGCCTTGCGAGTCTCGCTAACCTCGCCAAGGTGCGCTCGATCGCTCGTCCGTCCGCTCGCTAACGCGCGATCTTGATTTTTATTGTGCGTAGGGGTGAATTTTGAATGGTCATTACCTGATGCCACCTCCCAGCCATCCGCATCCTGATTTGTCGATGTCAATTTTGAGCCGCCGGTCGCTGTCGCTGGTGCTGCGGGACCATCGCTGCTCGGTGAATCGCACCTGCAAAAAAGAGAAGGAGCGTCAACCACGTTTAATTGCTATTCGATTAATCGGGGCTGAAAATTACCAAGATATAAGAAGATTATTGAACTTGAAAGGTGAAAACGTAAATAACTTGAGACAAGGGTAGAATCTAAGGCGAACGTAATAGAAAACATATCCGAAAAAGGACCCAGAAATAATAAAATGTGAAATCTGTTTTTTGCTTACCACACATTGGGACGCTAACCTAGAGAAATAATGATACAAAAATTAAGAGTAACAATTTGTGCAAATGTAATTTTTATCGTAAATGATTAAAACTCACATTTAAAACGATTTAATTGTCTTTAGTAGTCTAAAATTTATTAATTCATAATGATTTATTCATTTGATTACATATTATTTACTTATATAATAAATCTTTGTACTCGTGACATGACGAGTTTATCCATTTTATATCTATATATTAAACAAATTCTCATATATTATTTGGTAGTATAATTTTATACACAAATTTCAATTGACAGATGTTACACGTTGTAATTTTAGATTTAAGTAAGAAGAGTAAATGTTGTTTTGTTTCATTTTGCAAACTTGTAATATTTAGAATAGAAATCTTAAGAATTTATCTTCAATTTTTAATTAAGATGAAATAAAATATATTGATTTAACAGCTTGAAAAAAATCTTATTTTTCATTTATTTAACTTAACAATTTTTTTTACCAACAAATTACTATACTTAAAACTAAAAAAAACAAATAATTGGTTCTAAAAAAATATTAAAATCAAAAGGTAAAAAAATTACATCGACACCATTAAAAATTTCATATTTCATTCAAAGTTCAATGAATATATTTAATTAGAACATTAGTTAAAAATGAATGTATTATTGTTACATAAAAATCAGTATTTATTAAAGCTACGATAAAAAATAATAAAAATACTGATTTCAAAAATAGGAAAAAAATTCGACAATTTTTAGCTATCGTTTTAACTTTATAGATTTGACATTAATTATATCTTTTTTTTTTAATTTATTAAGAGATAAAAATAGCATTAGCTACATTTTTTAAATATATACATTAAACATTGAATGATATTTATAAAATCAATAATTTTTCACTTATGAAAGTAAAAAAAATCAAATTTTTACTGTGTTTTAATCAATTAAATTCTAATTCCTAAAAATATAAAGAAATTAAATAAAGCTTGTTTAAGCAGGCATCTTAATTAATTTCTGAAAAAAAAGTTGTTGCAGCTTAATTAATTCCTGAAACAAAGTATTATTTATTCATATTTAAAACAATGATGTTTTTTAACAAACACAGAAATGATTTACAACCAAAGAAAAAATTTAAAAGTAAAAACATAGTTAAATTAAAAGAAGAAATGAATAAAGTGAAGTATATTTAAAACCACTAAAATCATTTTAAAAAATTGATTTTAAAATGTCAACAATGGAAAATTTTATAACACACAAATGAGAAAACAAAAGCTTTTTACTAGAGTAAATAATTTTTTTACTTGCAGCCTGAAAAATAAAAATAAAAACATGCACAACGATAAAAGCATTTTATGGTATAGTCCTCAGCGTTTCTTCTCTTATCAAAACGCAAAGAAATAGAAGAAAGCACAATTCAAATACATTGCACTATGATTATATTTTAATTTATATAATTTATAATGATTTATGTAATTTATTAATTTATATAATTTATAATGATTTATGTAATTTATTAATTTATATAATTTATAATGATTTATGTAATGTATTAATTTATATAATTTACCTAATTATATTTATTATGTTTTGTTTTACAATTTTCATATTAAAGTTAATTTAAATATTGGGTCACATTTATATTTCACCATATTACAATTTGCTGCATAATTTTATAAATTAGAATTTTTATTTTTATATATACATTAATAAATTTTGTGTATCATAAAAGTACATAATTGTCTTTAAATAATTTCAAATTAAATGAGAATTTTCTTTATTTTTCAATTTGCACTTGCATAATAAAAAATAAAATATATACTTTAAAAAAATTAAGCTCGATATACTAGAGTTACAAAATAGATGTAGAAAAGTAACTTGAATTTGTATGCTTCACAAAGAATGTTAAGGCGCGGAGAATATTGTGCGGGAAATATTAATTAAATTTTAGGAAAAATATATATTTATTTATTTGATTTATTACAGATAGTATGGCTTGTGATACAAAATAATTTACTAATTACAAGAATCGAAACTTAAAGTACAAAATGAAGGCAATAAAATTATAAATATGGCTAACAATGATTAACAAAGAGCAAAAGTCGTCTAAATAATAGTTGATTATAAAAAATAAATAATACATATATTACCTTGCGTATAATAATATTTCGAATGTTTTTACTGAAATAAACCCTTTAAAAGCTGAGATAAAAATAGATTGAAAGATTTCAAATACGTATTCAATACCATATTCATCAATAAAGTTTAAACTGTACAAATGGTATTTCACTAATAATCAGATCTTTGAGAAAATATTTTTTCTAACATATGAACAATAAGTATCCTACATTTAAATATTTTAATTCAACAGGCTCCATTTACACAATGAAAATTATATCGACAAGATATGAATAGAACATTCAAACAACTACAGTAGAATAATGTCCAACAGTTAAAATTCAACATATTTTTACATTTGCAAAATTTAACCTACTTTCCATAGCATATTTTTTTATTTTAATATCATGGTGCTTTAATTATGTATAAAAATAATTCACGAATTTGCTGTACAATCTAAAAAACAACAAATACACCGTATCATAATTATAACGCTTAAATCTTAAAAAAATATATAAAAATAACTCCTAACGAACTTCATCTGTAAATCATTGCGTATATACTATTTATATAATTCATAATTACGAAGATGGTTTATAAAACTAAGTAATTAAATTATAATATTTAATCATACATTATTAAATAAAATCATTAAAGATATGATTTATTATGAAAGGAAGCATTTAAATTAAATACTTTACTGTGATTATTATTTAAAAAATTATTATTTAAAAAAAAAAAGAATTATTTTAAAATCTTATTTTGAAATATTATAGTAATACTTTTTAAACTAAACAGAAAAGACGTATTCAATTACATTTCTATACCATTTCTTTTTTACATTTAAAAAAGAAAAATTACGTTTTGCCTTAAAAATATGACCTTCTTTACAAACCATACAATTTTTGGTATACAGTATTTTTACAGAAAAATGCTTCCAAAAATTATCATTGGAAAAACGTTTTTTGAAAGACTAGTACTCCATGGTAATACGAAGCTTTTAAGATCTTAATTCACCTTAGACGAATCAAAATCATTGTCATTTACGGCGATTTTTCCTGAAAAAATAAAATAGAATAATCATCAGGAAGACTTTTTTTTTTTGTACAACTCTAAACAGGTATCAGAATTTAATTTTTTCTTGAATGACTGTATTTAAGTCAAAATTAGAAAAAATATTTTCGAGGTATATGAACATTTTTTTACTATTGTACTAAATTAATTACAATTTTAATATTATCTAAAATTCATTTATATTCACATTAGTTTTTATTACCTAAAATTCAGAAAAATACATCGTATTATTTCTTTTTTCCTTTTTGTTCAATCATTATACCTTTCAGATGATTTTCTCAAAGATGCTAATTTAATAAAATTAAAACAAAAATATGGATTTTCTTCAACAGTTGCACAACAAAGACCTCATATTGAATTTTCTATTGATTTTATCATCTTAAGTGGAAAACTGTGAGAAATAAATATGATCATAGCCCAAAATAATCTAAGATGTTTAAATCTTTTTCTGTACATGTTATTTTAATACGACTATTTTTTAATAAGTTACAATCATTTAGTTACTTATTTAATTATTAAATTATTTTATTTTTAAGTTGGTATATTTTTATTTATTTCGTACAAAAATTAAATTTTCAACAACTATAGAAAAAATTGTAATAAAATTTTAAAATACTAATAAACTTATCGTTTGATTTTCTTTTAATAAACATTAATAAAAATGAATGTAATACGTTAATAATACAAACTGTATAATAAGAAACACTTATAATAATAATATAATAATAATAATAATAATAATATAAAGAAGATTTTATTTGATTCGCACCATTATGTCGACAGATTTAATTCACGTTATATACGGGTTTATAATCAATTTGGATATTTTAATATTACATTTAAATGAAGTATTATTCTTACTTATACAATCGATAATTTTCTTGTATGTTTTTAGAAATGTAGTATTTATTTTTATTTTTTATCTACATTTATTACATGTAATACGATTAATATAATTTCACAAATAATATATGAAAAATTATTTAACTTTTTAGTTACCAATAATTTATTATAGATAATTTTTTATCGAAAAATTGATAGGAAAAATATTATCTAATTTTTTACTTTCATAATATATATTTTACATATTAGTTTACAAGTTTTATTTGAATTATTATAATATCGAATAATGAATTATTAATTGTTTAAAATAATTATTTAATTAATTATATCCGTTAGAAGTAAAAGAAATCTCGATTAATTTTTACTCTAAATGATATAATATATACATCATTGTACCATTTTTTGTCTAAAAAATTTATCCCCTAAAATTTTTAATGCCTTTGATTCTATTTTTTAATTATAAATGCTATAAAAATATATAATAGCATTTATAATTAAAGATTAACGCAACTGAATTCAATTCAAATAATTAAAAAATTGTTCAATCATATTCTTGCTATAATAACATATAATTTAGTGTTTATAGTTTAAAAAACCTAGATGCGTGAAAATATTAAAATTCAAACAATCATTTCAAAAGTTAAAATAGATTTCTACTTTACTAATTATCAAATTCAATCGTCAAAACATTTAATAACTTATGCGATAATTAAAATGCAATTATAGTGTACAAACAAATATTTATAAAAAAGGTTATAAATTCACAGGTTATAAAATAAACAAAAATAAAGTAAAGTCTAAAAATCATAGATTTTATACTATATCGTACACTAATAATGAAAAACGTGCGAAAAAAATTATTACAAAAGCTATTTTAAGTTTTAGACAATGTTTCACTTTTATTAACATTTACAATTATTAAAAATTATGTAATTCTTGAAATTGTCGGTCGTTATTATGAGACACATTTTGTTTCAATACTTTTTAATAGTACTGTAACTTCATTGACTTATTCAAACAATATTACTATTATATTTACTTCTATATTACGATGCTATAAATCAACTTTTTATTAAAAGGTAGGTAAATATTATTTACAAAGTCTAAAAAAGTAATAGTTTAAATAATAAAGAATTATATAAAAAGTAGTGTAAAAGAACTATCATAATAGAAAATGAATGGCAAAAATACGAAAATACGACATAATCAAGTATATAATTCAAGGCTCAAAGCAAGAAATATCAAATTTGATTACCTGTTGATATTTCCAAAATTCTTCAGTCTTCATAAATATTAAACTTCATAACACAGAACTTTTAGAGCATAAGAAAAATATCTTTAGAATAAAATATTCATATTTTTTTAGCTGTTGACCTCTAAAATTTTTGCTTCATAATTTGTAGTAAACAAAATGAAGCAAATAAAACTTAAGTTTAAAAACAACATTGATCTTTTAATGTCTTAAAAATGCGTCAAAAATAACTTATTATTCATAAATATTTATTCAATAAATAAATAAAAACAATATGATCATTATTGTACTATATATGAAAGAATTAATAAAAACTAAGTAATTAAATTATAATATAAATAAAATTATTATTTTTTTTTACGTTTATATTCTAAATATAATTTCATTTTTATTCTAATAAATATTAAAAATTCAGTAACTTAAAAATAAATTATTGTGAATGAAATAATAAATTTTCTAATTAGATTATCATAATATTATTTAATTAAAATTACAATCAATATATCTAACCATTTTTTTAAGTTTTATTATACCAAACAAAAATTTTTAATTAGAAATGAATAAAAATAAATTTAAAAAGAAACTAAAGTAACAAATAATTCTTTAAGTTATATTTTATATACTCTCCGTATTTAAATAATAAAAAAGTGAAATTTTTATATTGTTATTGATTTTTACAAAAAGTTGCGTTCATTATAATAAACTTATATATTTTATATCACATAATTTATTTTTAATATTTTGCAAGTGTATTTCTTATAAAAGTTAATAATATATTAAAAATACTATATGTATATGTGTGTATATATATAAAGATTAATATTATTTTAATAAGTATTCATTAATTAAAGTAATATTATTTATCCAAAATTAAAAAAAAATATTCTATACACGTAGATTATACATTTGCATTGTTTACTCAAGTTTTCATAAAATAAATTTCAATTAAAAATTTGATTCTATTGTAGTTATTAAAATATTCATAATCATAATGAAATTATTTAAATATTTTAAATATGTTAAATCTACAATTCTTTCAAACTCGTATGATTTTTGTTTTTTTACTGAAAAAAGAAGGAAACTATTTGCTTTCTTAATTTCTCAACACAAAAATTTATTTTTATGAGTAATTTTTATAGTTAACTGAAAAAAAGACTTTATATTATATTAACATGCAATCTTAAATTAATATATTGTACAATTATTTGACTACAACGAATGTTAATAGAAATTTAGAAATAGAAGCACAGCACTCAATTATTAATAAATAAATATATATATTTTTTTTAGAATACAAACAAACACTATTTCAACGAATATTAAAAATTCTACAAGTTTATTCAGTAATTTCGTTTATTTTAAAAAATATTACCAATTGTTAATTTAAATAGTCTAAAAAGATTGAAATCATTTTTATTTTTAATTTAACAATTAAAAATAAAGAACAATATTAAAAAAATCAATCATTACATAATATTGCAGATTATATCAATTTGATTAAACATAAATTATTTCATTAATTTATTGACTGATTTAAATAATAGATGAATTATTAAATTATAAATTAGTAAATAAATAAAATTTATTTCTTAATATAAGCTAATGATATTTTAGTTATAATTAAATCGTAAAGAGACTACTTACTCAGAAATCTTTCGCTTTCGTTCTGGTTTTACTGGAGTGTCATTTTCGAGATTTGCTTGATATTCCCTATATTTTTTCAGACTGTACTCCTTATTTTGTGGCTTAAGGAGATTCTGTACAACGGTGCCAACCTGATCACGCCGATACAAAGCAGCATACGCAGTCGTATCGGTCAACCATGACACAAAAGCGCCTCCTGCAAAAGTATACACGAAAACTAAATATAAAAATCCACCCAAAAATCGTGATATTAAGAGAAATTTTTTAACAATTTTAAGAATGTTAAATTAAAATAAGAAACGCTAGATATTAAAAGTATAAATTTGAATTAATTTTTAAACAATATATATACTTCATAATTCCAATATGATTTGATTTATTAAATTTTAATACAGAACAATATATTTTTTAATAAAAATACTTAAAAACAAATATTTTAATAGCGTATTTATTAATATTGAATAATGTAAATTTCGACGTTATATAACAAACGAAAAATTATAAACTTACCGTATGGATTGAAGAGTTGTGAAAGATCACTGATTTTCCACTGTTTGGGAAAAGTTACATGGAAAACGTGATCTCTACTTGGATTTGCTAAAATATAAATGTATCATTTGTCTCTGCTTTTATTTTTTTTCTTTAATTTACAAGATTTTTTTGAATGCTCGGACTTACGATCTTTTCCCGTAAGATTAATGTACGGATAATCTTTTAACCTTGTTATTAATAATCTATAAAAGCACATAAATACAAATAAAACACAAGATAAAAAAATATAAATAAGGCACAAATATGTAAATTAAATATAAAAAACTTACTTGTTTATAAAAGGATTTAAAAGTGCAGAATCTGCGCATACTGCGGGCACTTCTGTCTTATGTAAAGCACCTAAAAATAAACAAATAAAATATTTTTATTCTGTATTATTCATTCACGAATATATAAATGCTTTGGTGTTAAAATGAAAACTAACCAAGTCTATTAAATAATGCAATAAAACAAATTCCAGTAATGTAAGCGTCATAACCAGCTTCGTGTAATTTATTACTTGAAAGCTTATAACTTCGATCACTTACTTCTTCCGTCTCAGGTAAAGAAAATGGTGAACTTTGTAAGGTTTTTAGTAACATGTTGAGAATAGATGGTACTGAGTCTTTAAATTGAGATGACTGGCATATAATTTTAGTATCTAAAAGTCTAAAATTAGATAATTTATTTTTAATTTGTAAATGTTAAATATTATATTTTTTAATTTTTAAATAAATAGAATTTTAATACATAAAACAAAAAATATAGAAAATCAATTCAATGAAAATTATTAGGTTGATGCTGTAATACAAACCTTGGAAAAAGGCAATTTACAAGATTTTTAAACTTTGAATAGCTTTCAGGTAACTGCCCAAAAAATTGATTAATAATGTGACATAAATCAAGCAGCATATTATGTCCAACAATTAATTTTCCCTGGAAGTCATTTTTTTATTAATTATAAATATTTATTTAACATGACTATACAAAGTTACTTACTGATTCAGCAATTTTTTTTAAAAGAGCACTAAGTCCTACAGCTTCTTGCACTTCAAGCTTTTCTTTTTCTCGCCTTTCAGCTTCTCTTTGTTCTTCTTCCTCCTTAGTACCCATTTTATACACAATAATACACTGATTCCCATTATCATTTTTACTTTTTAACCCAATTTTATTTGGCCATCTAAGTCTTACTTCTTGATATATAAGTCGTCTAATAAAGGAATTACATCTATCTATTGTAAATTCTTCATCTTCTAAACTAATAAAATCATTTATCCTGGAACTGTTTTAGATAATATCTTAAAGTACAATATAATCTATAATTATTACACATTATTAATTTTAGGCCAATAGTTACCAAATTTCTTCAATTTGTGGTTTATCGTCATCTGAAATTGGAATGAGATCCAAGCCTTCTTCTCTCACTCTCTGCTTTTCTTCAATTTTCTTGTTTAATTTATCTTCCTCTTCTTTGGTTAAATAAGGTATACCATATTTGAAGAGTTTGTTAAAATCAAAACCTTGATTAGCTAAAAAAGCTATTGATGAAGCCTGACACATAAATCTGCAATCGGGTGATGAACGGTCATATGGTCGTGGGAACACGTAAAAATTATATGATCTTTGACTGTATCTAATATGTAAAAAATTAATTAAAATATCAAGAAAATTACAAATATATAAATGAAATTAATTATATACTTTTTAGTTTCTGAATTATATGTAAAAACAGAGAGGCCAAATTGAACAAGAAGAAAATCCATAGATCCAGCTCTCAACTTAGCATAGTACTGAGATGGTGTGTCAAAAGCACTAGCATCAGGTCCAGAATTCAGCCCAGTAAATTCTCCATCGATTGCCAAGAAAGAAGCATCTTTCAAAACATTGTCTAATTCTGTTAAGACTTCTTGAAAATCTAAGAAAACAATAGTATACACCATTAAAATAAAATATTTGGATTAAACAATTTATTGTTAATCAAAACCGGAAAGCTACCAATTTGTTTTAACTCAAGTTTTTTCATGTCCAAATTAAAATTGAATAATCAACATCAATCCATCAAATATTACCAATTAAAAAAAATTATTTGCTTTTTAAATAAAAAATTATTAACATTATTTTACAAAAATTACAGCAATTAAATAATAAGTAAAAATACCGATATTAGGCTAAAATAAAATAATATCAATTGATGCAGAATTTTCAATAAAAAAGATTCAATAAAACAGTCTAGTTTTAAAAAATGTATATTTTTGAATCCATATGAAATTAATTTTTTACACATGAAAATAGCTATTAGAAACATTTTAATAAATTGTGTCTGAATATATTCGATGTCCTTGAATCGCAAAGTTATAAGAAAACAAATCAAGCAGATCGCCAAACAAAAAGAATAAAAACTAAGCTACCGGTTACGCAAATGATCCGAAGGATTCTGCTTATGAGGTCAAAGTCAAGGCAATTATAATTGCAACATTTACTACATTATCATGAGGAATTTGATCGCAAAATGTAATCGAGGAACCACTCTTTGGCACACTATTTATTGTGACACATGTGGCCCAGATTCTAACCTCGTCACATAACGTACACAAGCATGACGCTTCATCTCTCATAACATCTTTTTCGTCATTACGTTGAAAATGAGAAGATTCATCAACAAAGCAAAGCAAAAAAGATAAATATATCTTTTGGATAGAAAAAACTTATAATATATAAAATAATAATTTTGTTGAATCCTACTAATGCGAGTCACTTCCATGATGATGCTCTCACTCTCGGTCTTTATATTATGACTTCACTTCGTTCTTCCTTGGCCTTGTATTGTTTACGCAGTGTCGTCGTGATAATTTGCGGGCATTTCTCTAATTTCTCGCACCTACCTCAAGGTCCCGATCACTACACAAAGTTTTTGTTTTCTATCTTCAATGAAATCGAGCTTCAGTTTCTATCTCGAGCCACAAAAAAGTAAGAAAAGAAGAGCGCCCTCAACGCGCTTTAACGGGAATTGTACATTTGTATTCGTAAACCACAGTAAGACTACGCCAGTGTTAGGTAGTACACCTACGCCCGAAACCTACATATACACGTTTGGTCCAAAGTCACATGTGCAGTTGCACGCGCTCTTTTTTTCAAGAATTCCAAATTAGCGCCGTCTTACGGTGAAAAGCGAAATTTTACCGTAGAATACTTTTCCTGGAATTATTATCGATTGAAGCTAAATTATTTGGTTGTTACGGCTAGGTCGACAAGTGGCGCCACTGCAAGAAAGAATCCACGTGTGCACCACTATTTATCAACAATTAATTATACAATTATCACGAGAAAACTTTATTGTGTTTAATATTCCGTAAATATTGTTCATAATTGAATATAATATAATTATTCTATAATTTTTAAAATGGTATCCTAAACTATATAATACAATTAAACAACATTAGCTTAATAAACAATAGCCGTTTAATAAAAAAAATGTATCAATTAAAAAATAATTATAAAATTTAAACAAATAAAATGTAGGATCAGAATTACGTCTCCCTTTAAAATATCACATGATAAATCATCACAAATGTATAAATTTCCTCATATCCCACTTGAAATTTACTTTTTCCAAATTTACTATATACTGAATTCGTATAATTTTGTCACTTACGTAAAACGAAAAATTTCAAAAGACATCTATTGAATGATTTATGTACTAATACAAAAATTTTCCCGTTATATCGATAAAATAGATTTCTGACTAAATATCTATCATTAGCTAAACTAAAAATAATAAGTATATGCTGCAATAAATAACAACTGACCACACAGTACATACTACTTTTACCTCAATGTATCAGACGTTTCTTATTTTTATTTTCAGATTTCTTGAGCTTATTTATTCCAATTTTTCTTTGTTATTAAAAATATTATTTAATGAAAATAATATTACATGATATCTGAATGTTC
The DNA here is from genome assembly GCA_018907185.1 of Platyscapa corneri. Classification (NCBI taxonomy): domain Eukaryota; kingdom Metazoa; phylum Arthropoda; class Insecta; order Hymenoptera; family Agaonidae; genus Platyscapa; species Platyscapa corneri. The sequence goes on along the minus strand of JACCHW010000011.1, from coordinate 3,877,875 downwards.
AAATTTAACCGTAATTTTAAAATAACTGTTGATCTTGAAACTTAGAAAATTGTTTTAATTTTAAATATCTTTGTAAATTTTAGACATCTCTGAAATTCGATGGGCAAAAATACCACTAATTCTAATAAAAATCAGACTCGCTGTTACTCAAGAAGTTTAATTGTTTTTTCCTATTTCTAAATTTAAAAAAACTTATTATAAAATTACATTTGTATATAGCGAAAAAAACAATTAGGATTTATTAAGCACAAGAGTATTACAAAATTTAACTATAATTTAACTGTAATTTATTTAACAAAATTAATTAATATTTAATTAATTAACAAGAATGCACATTACACTACTACTTACTGGAAAAGCTGAATATTTGTCAAATGCACTGTCAAACAGTGAAATAAAATATATCAAAAATATGAACATTGCAATTTTTACAAAGCATTTACAACACAAAATACGTAGTTAAACTATTCCAATAACTAATAAATTTTTGAGCTTTAAATTTCTTAACTTTTAAAATGGCGAAGCCTCATTGTGATATTCTGTAAGACTGTAAAAATATGTAAACAAGAAATCGAGAGGAGAGCGCGTTTAATAGTGTTAAAATTGACCTCTAGAAAATATCGCCGACTAAGCAGTGGAAAAAGAGCGCTCGTAAGTTCACGGAAATGGAAAACTTTTAACGACTATACCATGCACCTTCAGTCATGCTGCAGCCAGTACAGCACGAAAGCATTTCAAACTTCGAAAGCTCGCCGTAAAGAGCGCGTAAGAACCCTCCCCCCCCCCCCCCACTTACTTCGCTCTTTCACTTTAAGAGATACAGAGCTTCCCTTCAGTGATCGGGAACAATACTCGTCTTAGCGAAAAAAATTGATAGACCACTTCCAACAGCATTCCTTTGGAAAAACGATTCCAATTTGGTGAGCGCGAGTTTCATAGGCTTCTGAAATAATTGAGAGTTTGTACGAAAGCTTTAGCTTTATTCGCAAAAATACCTTCAATCGACCGCAGCATTTTCTGTTATTTCGTTTATTAAATTTTTTATGATCTTTCTTTATCTTTTATGTATGTTCGTGCATGCGTGTTGCTGGCAGGCTTATGTAGCTATAGGGAATTTAAAAGACAAGTGAAACTTAATTTCTATAAGTTAAATTTAAATTTAAATTAACTATACACTGATGGAGTAGAAAAATTATTAAATTGTCTTTACATGCGGAAACAGTGGTTAGATATATTAAAATCAACCATGTTAACATCAGCGCCACAAAATCACTATTAATGTATTATTTCCTTGAATAAAAAAGTAGTTACGTCGAAATTTAAGCAATTTATAAACGTCCGAATATATAAAATTTCTTTTTGTTTAACTTGACGTACTATACCTAAATTTAATTAGTAATAAAAATCTATGTTTCAACACGTGTGCAGGCATTATCTAATATATAAAATGACGATAAAATTTTTCAGCAATAAATCTGCAATTACTAAAATTTCCGCACATTATTCACTGACGCAACGAAATCATGATATACTCTAGGCAATTGCGTTTTAATTTCGTCTTTTAACGTAATAAAATAGTAACTGTTTTGCCGCAAAATGTGTAACCGTCCTACCCGTACTATTTCGATGGTAACGTTTATAGCGAATTTCGCGATGCTTTTAAAAGAAAAGCTTCTTCTTATAGATATTGCTTTTTATTGTCTTTTGTTTCTACGTATATGGGGTTGACAACGACGAGATTCAGGTTTACCGCTCCGTAATTTTACGAATCTAGGCACGGTATCTGGTCGTATGCTACGTCACGCGTATGAAGTCCTCAAAGACGAGATCCAAGTAGAACATTTCCTACTTTTACGATGTAAACATCAAATACAACCGGAATACAATATAGCCAAGGTAGGTAAGACTATGGGGCATTGTATTTGAACCTCGTCATCGAGGACCATGAGTAAGTAGAGATTGAGTGCGATTAGATACCACACCTAAGCTCGTAAAACTGTGAAATGTCGTACTTCAACCAAGTCATCAGCAAAGTTGCGAACGAAGGTGCTGAATTCGATTTCACAATACACTCAGGAGTTTATAATCGATCGACAGGTTCCTTTTATTTGTCGTAAAAAGCCTACGGTGAAATGGAATACAAAATTAATTTAAAACATTCTTGCTTTTTATTTTACCTTGCTTTTTATTTTGTTTATAATTACAGTCGAACATATTTTGCACGTTGCTCGAAAATGTTTCGCGTTGAAACCACTTCATTTTTTAAAATTATTTTGATGTCATGAGTATTCTGGGCTAAATTTAAAATACACATTTACAAGTTTATAAAAGTGACTGGTAATTAAATAAAAGCTCGTCCGAATAATAACTTGGAACATGGAAAATTTTAACAAATTTTTTAAAATTATTTTATTATTAATGATTATTCAAATAAAATTAGCTTGATAAAATAATACTGGCACGATATATTACTAATGGAACAAGGGGTGCATTTATAAAATTGATTTCATGAAAAATACGTTTAAGGAAAATTTTCTACCTTTTAATAACCTCAATCTTTCCAATAACTAATGTCTAAAAGATCCTCTTAGTTTTATATATTTTAAGAAAAGAAGATGAAAATATATAGTAGAGTATCTCTTCGAATACATATAATTTAATATCATTTTAATATAATATTAAAATTATTTTGGTTTAGTCTAGTTAAACGTGCTAAACCTTAAACGTTAAACTGTAACATTTTAGATTTAACTATACAATTACTGTGATTAATTGCAACAGGCGATAAGATTAATTCAAGTGTATTTATATTCAGAATCGAAAAAAATTTTCAAGCACGCAGAAAAAATAAACGCGTTTCAGAAAGTTATTATTCTTAATTGTTGCTGCTGCCGAACCCGAGTAGAACAATATTTAGTATAGTAAGGTAAGAGCTACTAACCAGATAATAAATTCAATAAAAGATCAAACACACATCTCGTTCGTGGACGAATTTCGTAAACACTTATCCTCTCGAAACAAAACAGAGATCGATTGCAGGAACGTTATACACACTTCATATGTGCAAACCACTCGTAATCAGCCTTACATTACCATGAAATACTGTAAGCCCCGTAATTGAGATTGCCAATTTTAGGAGTCCATACACATGTGTACAGGATCGAATAACTATGGAGGCGAAGGAGTCGCAGCGACAAGGGCACGGAAATAAAGATCGAAAAGAACCCTAGGCATATGTGCGCATACGTGTGTATGTAGAAAGAGGATATCTGTACAAACGAAACCGGAGCGTCCGGTATAACATTCTCCTCGACATCAGGGAGAAGATGCCTTTTTCTCCCAAGAGAGCGAACGACCGCATCTCGGATCTCGAGTCGGGAAAATGGTTTTCGATACCTAAAGCTCCGAAGAGGGTATTTGCCGTTCATTATTAATTGCCAGTAAGCGAAGTAGAGTTGGCGGTCTGTATACGTACGTAGGCAAAGCGCAATACCCCGTACACAATGATATTTGCCGTGTCTCAACGGACAACCGAAAATTCTAGTAGCGCTCCAACGCAATACGCGAAACGCTACGTGTAGAATTTGCATTTTCTGGAGTTTGAATCGCGAGCAGTTTGTTGTGTATTAACGAGAAATCTTTCCTTTTATTCGTTAATCACTTTCCGGGCTTCTTGAAAAAGACCCCGCAAGAAAAAGCTGATGTCTTCGGGTAAAGAAGTAATCAACCCTTCGGAAAACTTTTTCTAAGCTCATTGAATATTCTATGCTATCGAATTTTAAAGAAAACTTTGAGAAGTGCATAAACTAAACGCGTCTGTGGATTTTTAGAATCTTACACTAGCAATTGTAGAACACACGACCGAATGTCTTCTACAGAACTATGAAATTTAATGCGACATCTTTTTTAAATGTTTTAATAAATTTTGGTTTATTCTTGGCACGAGTAAATTAATTCATCGAGTTTATCATATTGTTTTATTGATCAAAGGATACGCGTATAAAGAAGAAAATGATCATAAAATAAAATTCGGAGATATAGACACGTATGTTTTCGTAATCGTCGCGAGCAATACAGTTTACGATTAATTGCGCAAATTATGAAGACGGAGAAAAAGCGTGTGTGAACTCGTACACAGATATCGCTAAAATTGCAATAATTCAAGTTCGAACGACATCTTGTAGAATCTGGCTACTGTCAGTGTCATACTCGGCAAATATTTTTTCACAGGAGACACACGCGAGAAGAGAATTTATCACCCAGAAACGAGACATACCGTACAGCATACGCGTAGCACAAAGTATATATACATATATATTCTATTATATATATATAAAAGGGGGATACATCTCAGTTCACTTCCCTAAACTATTTTCCTCGATTATTACAGAACTTTTTCATTCTTCTTTGCAGTCTTCTTGACTTTCTGCTTCGTCAAAATATACAACACACCACTCTTACTAGATTGCAGATGATGACCCACATTTTCTCTCGCTTAATAAAAGTAGTGTCTGCGAGCAAATTTCGTGTAAAATTCCATGCACCCTGAAGGGTACATATTCGTGTATCAAAACTTACTTTATTGTTGAATTAATTAATTTTTATCTCTGCAACCACTGTGTAAAAATTAATACTATTACAGCTTTAAGTTGTCTTCTATCCAACGTGAACTTTAATTAAAACAGATAAAATTAAAAATACTCGTTCAAGTTTATATTTATCGAGAAGATTGTTCAAGGCGAGGGCTAGCTTTTTTCATTATTTTAAATACAATAACACATTGAAGGTAATAAATGTGAACAATATTAAAGGTATGCGAAACGCAGGTATTGTGCTATTTTGAATACGAAATAATGCATCAATTTAATAGAAACCTGAGCGATAGGAACATGAAAGTATTTATAAGTTTGCATTAAAGGAAAAGGGTATATTGTAATCGTTAAAAAACTGTTTATAATCATCGTGTTTTTTTTTTATTGAAAATACATAAATTATTGTAGTTAAATGTGGTTAAATTTCATTTTTCCACCTATAAAATAATCTAGCGGATCTTCAATAGTCGGTTGGAGTAAAATTTTTTTACGAGCATATTAATACTTAATAACAAAATTCCAGAGTTTATCGTATTATGAAGTGAAATATTATTTTGACTAAGAGTTTTATTGCGATTTTCATTTAAATTAATATTATTTACTCACATAGATAGTCTGTTTGAGTGAAACCACAATTAAATATAACGCGCTTTGTATTCGCATAAGCAAAGTTATAAAAATTTCATCTCCCGTTTCATAATAAAAAATCTATTCGACCTTTTTATCATCTCGATGTCGTATATTTTATTTTATTATTATAGTTGTGTTCGTGAGAAAACTGATTCCCGAAACAAAATAGAGAAAACTGAAAACTTAAATATATCTAGTCCGGGACAATAACCCAAAAACCTCTCTTTATAACGGTCAATAGTTTTCGGTGAAAGTATCCATTAAAGGAAAGCACGTATTCCCGGGTGGAGCGGCACACCGAGGGCTCGGACAAAAGAAAATCCGCTAAACGCTCCTCGTTAAGTTCGTGAAGTTGTCCCGCCCCGCCTCCGCCTCCAGGGAAGAATCGCTAAGTTCGAGCTCGCAACCACGCGCGCGATTTCGCGCTCTTTCGCCCTCTTTCGGCCTCGCTCCTCCGACCGAACGTACGAGAGGAAAATCCTCCGCCGGCTCTGGCGCCTCTTACGTATGTAAGGCTCGCCAGGGTCGGGACGGCGCGCCCGGGTGATAAGAGACATTTTTCATTACGTTATATTAGTGGTGGAGGCATGCGCGGCTCCTGAAGCCGGGCAAGGGCCGGGCAAGATGAACAACCTGAATTATATACACATACATAAAATATAGCGAAGCTGTGCGCGCGCGCAAGGTGATGAAAAAGTGAGAAGGGTAGTTTCTCCCCTCTCGCTTTCACCGGGAAATCTCGTCGGTTTTTTCCGAGTGTACTATGGCGCAAGCGTGCCATTCTTCGAAAACACATTTTTCAGATGCCGAACCTCTTAATTGCATCAGTGCCTGCTACACTTCCTTCCTCTGTATTGATTTTATTCAACTTAAACTTGCACGCGCGTCGCGCCACTTACTATAAATTTCACCCCGGCGAAAGAGAAGGTTTGCTCACACGCGCGAACCTCTTGCGACCAAATTTCCCCACTTGATCTTTCCCTTTTCTTTTCCTCCTTCTCGTCTGTATATTCTCTTTATTTTCCTTTTGTTTGCCAAACGTTGACGAAGATCTGATAAGAAAAGTTTCCTCCGAATTATTTTTACTCCAAGTCCTTCTTGAATATCGTTTACCAAAGTGCATTACAGGGCAATCAATTTTGCAAGCTGACGTTCGGTTTTTATTTAATCCCGATTATGTGACGATGAAGGAACTTTAAAGACTAGGTCCAATGGATTTGAATAAATTATTGCAGGATCTATTTTTGATTGCCGAATTCGTTCGTGTTCCCTCAAAGTTTTTTTTTTTTTTTTTTAAATAAACAAGTGCCAGTGCGGAGATTCCTTTCTGCATATAATACGTAAGATAAAATGGATCTTTCACTTTTCGCGTTCAAACCAGAAAAGTTCGCTCTGTAGAAAAAATATGTTAATGGCAATTACTGCATCTTCATAATAAATCAGAAACAAGGTCTACGAGACTTGCGTAATCACTACATAGGAAATCAGCTGTAAAACGCAGAATGTCTGTTCCTTCCGAGTAATTCGCGTACGGAAATCCGAATGGGCGACTGTTTTACCTCGGGGATATCTTACCCGGGAGAAGCCAATGGTTAAACTTATGTCGAATTTCCAGATAATTTAAGTTTATCAGTGTTGGTTCATTATATTCGTTATATCTGTCCCTAGTCCCCATCTGCTGTTCGCAATTCCTTATTTGTACTTGTACACTTGACTTACTGTTTTTTAGATATGGAGCTCCTTCCTACTAGACCTTGTTACTAGTGTTGTATAAGATTTTTTCGAAATTTTACTGGTTCCGACGTATACTGAACGATAATACAAGTTTTTCCGCCTCGTAATTATAAAATTTATTTATGCAATATTCGAGAACAGTCTCTTTATTTTGTACTGCAGCGTTAAACAAACTTACTCCTATCAAGGAGGATTCGTCTAAAAATTTGTATGCCAAAATCTTGCTACATTGGTATCTTCAAATGCGTGTTAACTATTTATCTTCGTGTACTGTTTATGATTTTACAAATGCCTCGAGCTGTTTTTAAACTGCTGAAACTAATTGTGGCCGTGCAAGCTTCCAAATTCAGATGGAAAACTAGTAAAGTTTAAATTTTTATAAATTTCCCTGACTCTTCTACTTGTTTAAATATTCATAATGTATTTTCAGTTATTTGCAACGTTGAATAAAGATGCATCCGTGGTGAATTATCCCGAAAAAGGAATTTGTGTACAAGTGAACAGGTTTAAATTCACTTTCGCATATTAATATGAAGAAATATCCTATATTATAATAATATAGGGTCGACTAATGTAACTATTTAAGGTAAATCTGCTTTGAACCAACTTGTAGACGAACTTTCAGAACTATTCGCTACTCGTGAAAAATGTGCTATTAAGCTTAAGCTTCGCGTAACTCCTTCATCGCTCCCTTACTGTTAATTTTCTTTCAACGTCAACGTTACGTTGCAGTAATAATCTTGATCAAGTTTGCTACTTAATTTTTGTCCTAACGGTCCTCGTCTCTTGTCTCGGTGATTCTCCCCATAGAACGTGTCGAGTATTGTCAGAGATTATGCTTGCAATGCGTGCGCGCTCAAGTCCTGCTGGCTTTACTTATTCTACGATCGAGCGTGCGATGCTTGCTGAAGGTCTATCCGAGTTTACCGGAGCTTCTTTCGCAAAGATAAAATAAAATTTATGTTACATAATCTTATATTAAACGTAAAATGAATTGAAAAATATATTGAATTACGCTCTTTTTATTTCGCTCCTCTCAGAATTTCAATTTCATTGTTTAATACAATTTTTTCTCATCGTCATACAGCCTCTTCAATTATTGCGTAATGATAAATAAGCGACATGATTCAAAAATATTCTATTAGCATGAGATGAAGCATAAACTTATAAAAATCCATTTCCTGATCATGTTATTTAATATTTTTTAATCTTCATTCTGGAAACGAATATTATTATAAGTATCACAGTGTGGAATTAAATATTGAATTGAAGCTTATAGAAAGGTATCTTGTAAGCACGAGTCGTTAAATACATCGACCAGTGCACGTAAAATTATTAATTAGATATTTTTATACTGGCGCCTTCCTTATTCAATGACAAATAAAGTGATATTCCTTGATAATTAAGATTTTTAACTTTCTCTCTAAAAATAGAATGACATTAAATTAAAAGTCATAAGAAAATTAATCCAACTTTTAATAACCTAGATTTACTTTGCGTTTCAAGATAAATTCAACTGATTTTAAGCGATCGTCTAATTTAAATTTTAATACACGTGCATATATATTGTACAGTTTTAATTCGTATATTAATTTAGTATAGTTCAATAAGTGTGCATTTTATAAATTAAACTGTTTATAAAACACGATGGAAAAGAAAAAGGCAAATAATGTTGTTCATGATTCTTACATTTGTCTACCAAACTCATAAATCTAACGATTCAAAATGAAATTTTCGAAAAGAAAGCTAACAACTTGAAAATGTTTTTGTACAAAGATGTTGGCAATAAGGGATTCCAGACTCGGTGAGTCTGTTACATTAAGGGTATAATGGCGCTTAACCACTCATACATTAGGACGATCAATTAAATTGAAGAGAACTTGACGCGGAAAATAAATGATCGCAGCAGTCAACTCCATATGTATTCTTCGTATCAGTCAATAGAAAAGCTAAGCCTTCCAATTATTATTATGAAATGCCGGGAACCTGGCCATCATTCACGAACCCTCGAGCCCTCGAGCGAACCTTCGACGAGCACACGGAGGCAGGGACGTAACGAGTAACGAACGTATTACGTGTTGCGCCTCTCGCCTTTGAAATGGAAAAGTGAAATGCTCGTGGTGGCACGCGTGCCAATACTCGCGACTCCGAGTTGATTGAGAAGAAGCTGCGAAATAGCGGTAGCCTGACCGATAGGAAATAACGGTGCGCGCTCGTAGGGCGGACAAGCGGAAGTTAGGGGGTGGAGCCGCAGGCGGTGTTTCGGCCGAATTGCCGTGCGGGGCCGCGGAAATTTGAGCACGTGCGAAACTTTCTTGTCTGCGAATGTGTGGGTCCTATGTCGCGCTCTCTGTCTCTCTCTCTCTATTGAGAGTCCAAGTTTTGAAAGGGCGGCTTAGATTTTACGATGATATACTTTATGGATTATCGCCGTCACGGGGCTTAGCCGACTCTTTTTGGCCATCGGCTGCTTTACGAGGGTGGAAAACGATGTGCAGCATTCGCCGCGGCTCCAGATTTTTCCCCCTTTTTTAAATGTGTATACACAGGCACGCGCACACATATGTCGTCGGCTCTACTCGTGGAGTACGAAAAAAGGATTCGTTATTATTAATCACAAGCAGATTTCGCCTCGCGCTCGGTCATGCCGTCGAAGAGAAAAATCGAATCCATAAGGAGTCTAATATCTCAGCGAAAAATGATTGTATTGAAAGGGTATTAAAGTAATTTTAAAGGCGATATAACTCATTCTCGACCATGCGTGTCTCATATTTCTAAGTAATTTTTTTAAATTTAGAGTCAGTTTAAAGTGTTTCGCATTTTTCCACCCTTGCCGTTTTAGAGTGCCAGCGGTATTTCTAAAATTACTCTGTAACTAGTACTAAAACTGTACCTTCAAAAATAACGAAAGATTTAAAATGCAGATTTTGTTTTTCAACAAAGTAAAACCCAATTTTTGTATACATAATAATTTTTAAAGCTCGCGTAGGTCTGTATAAGCAATTTGTCAATTTCAGGAAAATATAAATAAACAAGATATAGTTATGTTGAAAATTATCGTGAAAAATTATTGAAAATAAAGCCCAGCGACATTATTATTATCCGTCAAAAACAATTTTATTACTCTTAATTGAATTTATTCGTTCATTCGATAAAAGCTGTTTAAAATACTGAAAATGAAGATTTCACTTTTACCGCCCCGCATCGATAAAAAATAATAAATCAGATAACTGAGCATATTGCGTTTAAATAAAGTTTCTTATTTTTTGCCATTTTTGTTCCAGAACGAATTTTTCACGTTTACTATTTTTTAACTTAAATGAGCTATATATTATGTGTAACGAGGAGTGTATATTCAGCTTTAGTAGATTCTTTTATGGATTTCTGTAAGATTTAAAAAGATAAAGCTTCCGCAAAGTTACTACTTTAATAAATATAACGGTGCCGTTCCAACAAGAAACGCTTGTGAAAAAATGTTTATTCATAAATAACATAAATTAATCCCCGAGGAAACATAAATTTTTGTTGTTACATCAGCGGGTCGGTTTTTTTATTTTTGCTAAAAACCTTTGTGAGGATTGTCGCGCATGCAAGACTTGACCGACTACCGACGTTTTTCTTCTTCCGTCCAATATCTCGATAGAAAATTGAATCCATTTATAACGTAAAAAGATCCTATTGTTAACAATCTCATACACCTGGCCATCAAATTCAATGTGATTTTATATCAATTCAAAGGAAAACTCGTATCGCAAGCAATATGTAACCCATTGCGAACAATCTCGTACACTTTCATATTGAATTACAAATAATGTTTGATGTGCTGTGTACGCGTTGTGAAAATCATTTGAACGTGAATTTACCTGAAATTTTCAGAGATGATGTGCTATCGTCAAATTTTAGTCGCTCATAGTATTAAAGAATTAAAAACTAATAGTTTGTTAACCGAAAACCAAAAAGTTAGAGTTGTTAGTTCGCAACTCCACATTTATAGATAATTCCAAAAACTTTCGACAATTGAAATGTTCTTCTATGAGCTGAAGCGTTACTACACGCATAAATCATTACAAATAAAGAAAATAGCGAACGCAATGTAACATTTACAATGGTGCTGTATTAGTCTGAGAGAAAGTAATTAATTCAGCTACTGAATAAATTCAAACAGAGTATGTATCATCACAGATTACGCAGAAGTTGTGATTATTAAAATGCCTTGAATAGCATTCAAACGCGCAGCAGTGTGAATGATAAAATGGAATTAATAAAAACAGGAATGCAGTGAACGACTGCAATCAGAACGCGATTGTTGGTTCGGCCTATCCGGACAATGCATTCAACTATTTTCTAACGCATAAACATAAAATTAACGCATTTCTTAATTTATTGCAATTTGAGTTCCACGAAATAATCGGAGCGAGAGTTTTACCCACGAGTGTATACTTTCCGTTTTTTTAAAGATCTGCCCCTTTAAAGTCCATTCCCGCGTAACTTAAATTACGATTCACAAAACTAATTCAGCAATTACTGCTCCAAATTAGTTAGCAAAGACATTCATCGTTACGCGGCGGCCACGCGTACACAAAACGAATGTATAAGCCGGCGTAACTACTCACGTGATATACGTGTAGTTCGTTAATAGGTGAGGACGCAAAAAAATCACATGCGAAGTCACGGAAAATCTATTATTCGCTCAAGATTCCTCTCCTGGTTACTCTAACTCGCTCATCCAAACAAGAGTCAAAGAGAGGCGGAGAGGAAGGAGTTCTATTTGGAGCCGAGAGAGCGAGAGGCTGTAGCTGATTCCGTTTCCGAAATCAGATTAGCAAGAATTTATAGGGGCACTTTCGTGGGGTAGCCATCGAAGTGCCGTCGCTGCTGCAACGCGTACATCGGAAAGCGCACGAGCAGCCAATTAAACTGCCTCAGGGTCTTTCGCTCTCGATCGCTTCGGGACTCCCCGCAGCGTGGCCCCACGTTTTTGTTACGTCGATAAAATAAAAAAAGCACGAGCCGAGCTTTCTCTTTCGGCGCGTCTTTCTCTTTTCTCTCTTCGCCGTCTAGATCTCGATTTTCACTGTTTTGACATTATTAGTCGGAGGTACATTGTCAACTGGCCGGCGAAAGCCCAGGAATGCAAGCGTGCCATTGTTATGGGCGCCATTGGCCTATGGCTATGGGATACTTTGTGGTTTCGACGTAATGTTCTTGGTGCCTGAAATACAGCGACTAGGGGAGGCTACTTTGGATAATACGATTTTCCCTTTGATTCCGTGGCCGCATAATAATACATGCAAAAGTTCTAACAAATTTTAGGGAAATTACTCGAACGATTAGTTATTAGTTTCGCTGGGATAACCAACACTCATATTAAGTTTAAGCTGATTCTAAGGTATTGATAAATAATTTAATATAATGTTGGTTGGCGTAAAATATTGAAAAACTGCATATTTTTTACGGCTCTTTTATGGATTGTTGAAAAGCTCAAAGGGTTGCAAGCTTTTTTGATGAAATATTTTTATGAAAAATATCCTAATAGACTAAATATCGAACTTATAAACAGTTTAGTTTAGAAGCCTAATTCGGAATTGGTCGTAAATATCAATATTTTAATGTTTATTTTGCAATATACATAAAAGCAGTATACATTTTATACAGGCGCGTACGTGTGACAAGCTTAAAGATTGAAAGATTGCAAGATGAATAACTGTAAAATAAATAGGAGCTATAATGCGATACGTTTTTTTTTTTATACATATTTCTTTGTCTGAAAAATATATGTTCAGGTTAAAATTCAGGCGCCGTGCAGAATTTCAATCAAAAGGAACAGAGTCTAATCCAAGGGAACATTCGTCGCAAGTGTCCCAAACGACGACTTCGTGAAAAACCGTCCATTAAGAAGTCGAGCCCCAAGGAAAAGTTCTCAATCGAAGGAGAAATGAATCTCATTACCTTCGTATAGATTACCATCTTTAAATCTCTCAAGAGGATTGTGTTAGTTCTTGTAACACGCGTAAGTCTCGACGTTGCATGCAATAATGAAATACGCATTACGGTCCCATGGGTATTTTACGAACCGTACTTGTAAACTACCGACAAAAAATTTTAAGGAACTAATCCTCTAAAATTTTAAATCTTAAATGTCTGAAGTCATCGATGAATATTCGCATCGACCTCTAAACAAAGTCCTAGTTTTATCGACGAATTGCATTTTGTGGACTTTATTTGTCTTCTGCGTAATGTTAAATAATCACTGGGATTTTAAAGTCGTGTATCCAATCGCAAAGTCAAAAGTGCAATATATAAAAAAGATATTTTACAACTAAAGAATAGCTTTTATTATACATAAAGTGCACGATGACAATAGAAATGATTCGAAATAGCAGAGCGCCCCCTATAAAAAATTTAATCTGACACATGTTCGACATAAGTCTGAGTTATTGTCTGCTTAGAGTCTCCTATAAATCTGTATATGATCTCTGTATCATATTTCTAGCGACTTTCGGTCAAAAATCGTAATAATAATATTTATTAAGATATAATGATCTTCTACGTTCTTGTGCTCCCTTGAATTCGCAAAATTTATACTCGATCCAAAGTACGTTATACAGTTATGTATTTTATTATTTAAAGTAGTAAACTCTGTAAAATAATGCTTATTTACACCGTGGAGGAATTAAACAAAATAACGGACTTTGAGATTTATTTTCGAATAAAAAATTTTACGAGCTGTAATTTTTATACATATACACGTTACACTTAAATACTTACTAAATTAGGTGCATACTTTGCCATTGTTAATACGAAAGTGAAGTTTCTATTGGTAAATTTTGACAAAAACTAATTTAAAGTTTTTCTAAATTCTGTCCAGCATAAATTAATTAAAATCATTCTCCAAAAAAGCCAAAATATTCGTCAAAAAAGTTACTTTAAAAATTTACGTACCTACAAATAAGAACTGCATAATGATCCTATTTTGTAATCCGAATATAAATTAGGTTAGCAACCCTCGTCAAATTTTTTTAGACATAAAAAGCTTGATTCTTGACGGGCTCAAATAATTTTGTGAAATTGATATAAATTTGAAAAACTTAATTAAACCTCAAAAGTGTGCAAAAGATAAAGTTTCATAGTATGATAAATACAATTATTCTAAAAATGCGTGTTACTATTAACATGTAAATTATAAAAGCTTACGAATTAAAAAAAATTTCGTTTCAATTAGTTTAGTTTAGACAAAATAGAAGATTAAATCACTTGCGTCACAATTTATCTTCAGCATTTAAGTGTCGAAATAAGGATTAAAATAAAATTTGTAGAATATACAACATAATGATTATAACGCGAAAGTTTGCAATTTTGAAAAATTCCTTTTTTTGTTGTAGTCAATGACAGGAGTAAATGGCCAGAAGATACTTATCCACGAAGATAAAATTAGTCTTGACTCATTTGAACAGTGAATGAGCACTGCTCGTGTGCATTTTTATTCGAGAGAGTGGAAGAAAGTGCTTTGCGACCGGATGCGCGTGCGAATTTCACGCCACATTTGACTATCGAGCGATTTTCAGACATCTAAATCAACAGCCGTCGTTGCCCGTTTCCCTTAGTTTGCCTCCCAGTGAAAAAACACGCTAAGACTCCCCGGGACTTTGACAAAGTTTTTTTTTCATTTATTTTTTGTCATGGTACGATAATTTATGGAATCTTTGTCTTTTTAACTCATTAGTGAAATTGAGATTTTCCTTGGTGAGTCAATTAGAACAAATTAGATTTCATTCCTGATGTACGTAACTAAAAACTCATATTCTTTTTATTTATTCGTTAATTAGATTTCCAAGTTAACAAGGGGATAAAAATATTTATATTCGGCTATTAGTCAGAAAAATGATTTCTTTATTCAATATAAAGACATCTTCTATTATTATCAATTACTTTCTGATATTTCAATCAAATACTTCAATTTGATAGGCTTTGTGATGATTTTATTCTCATTAATTAAAGGTGAATTATCATAGCGGAATTTGATTTTACTCATTATCTTATCTTAAAGGAAACCAGAATAAAACGAAGATTTACTAATAACTGCAAATATTTTATTTGCCTGATGAAACAGTCTTTTTGAAAAACTGAATTTTTTGAATACGTAATAAACGAGTAATTTTATGTATAAACGCAATATTATAAATTGGCACGCGAAAAATTAATAATGAAATACAACTTATGTCTGCTTTAAAAATGAATAAACATTTTCTAATATTTAAATAAAATTCTATAATAATTATTAATATGTAAATTCTAAATCAAAAACAAAAAGACATGCCATTATATTTTCATTTAAAAAAGTAAATTAGAAATTATTTTAAAAATAAATATAGATGTACATAATTTTATTATTGCTTAGTTAAAAATATTATACTTATATAAATGTGTTTTTTAATTATACTAGAATTTCGTTAAAAGTTAGGTTTATGATTCTAAAATCTAGTCGTAAATGTAGGTAAAATATTTTAAAATAAGGAATACATAATAATGAGAATTTGAATGTAATTTAATTATAATTCAATTGCATAATAGAATGAATTGGAAAATATTAGCAAGCGAGTAAAGCAAATATATATATATTCTGCTTCGATTTTTGTAATCTATTGTTGATTTTCATTGCAACAGTAGTTTAACTTCAAAATGCACCTTACTTATAATTTGGTACGTTGTAATTAAGTGTAACTATATTACATTTATTTATCAGCTAAATTCAATAAATTGGATATCCACTTGGCAGTATGCGAGTCGATATACGTATGCATTTATTGCATTGTCAATAAATAATGAATTTGCAAATATTGGTCTGCAGAAAATCAACTAAAAATGAATTTTACAAGCAAACTACGAGCAAATGCAGATCGATAAAATATATTAAACAGTACGTCACTGACGGGAAACTCGAGCTGCACAAAAGTGACTTAGAGTCTTCAACAAGATGTTTCACGCCCTATTCTGTCAAAAATGAAACGTGCAATTTTTTAATGCGTTTCATGGTATTTGCCAACAGAATCTAAATTGCCGCGGCGCGTTCTTTTTCTTCGAGCGTAAAAAGAGCGCCGGTGATATTCGCCGATGCAGGTACGCGTGGAATTGCCGAAATAAACAAAGGGAAAAAGACCGGTTGGTCCGCATACAACCGGAAGTGTAATAACGGCTTAACGTCTATCCGGGATAACAAGTGGCTCGTGATTAATGTTTTTGCAGAAGCTCGTTCGCCGGTACACGAGCCCGTGGGGATCGCACTCTCTCTCCCTCCGTCGGTACTCCACCAGATATTTTCCACTCTCCCCCGAAGCCGTACGTTATACGTACGCTATACATACCTACGCCAGTTTGAACGACGTCGACTGCGAGCGCGGGAATCCGTTACCGATTACGCACAGTCCTGGATCCCAACTGAAAGGGATCATGTACAGGTGCACGGGAGGCTCGGGGAGTCCGGAGCAAACCGCTGATGCGGGAATGGAATTTTTTCATCCGAGGAATGGAGCAATGATGGAAATGTTCGCTTGTGGTCTAATGAGATTTTTTCCAAAGAAGATGGAATTATCCGGCGCTTTAAACTTAGTTTGCTTTGCACTTTTTGGAAATATTAAACGGGAATTAAGTGACATGTGCAGTTGCCGAATTGCTTTCCCCCGTTTACTTCTCCTGCGCTTATTTTTTAACAAACCTCGTATATTGTGTATACGTCAGCGTAAATTTCAGTAATTTATCATTCGTATACATGACTACAAAGAGCTGAAAAAATTGAATAAATCGTAGACTTTCGCTTAATTGCGAGAATTATTTGGCCAAAGAATACGATTCGTGTTATGCAAAAAACATTCTGTAAAAATAAGAATTTATTTTTTCTCTTTAAATGTAACTGTCGCACACTCGCTTATACGTACAGGAATATAACTGCTTGAAGAACAATAAGTAATAATTAGCTGAATCCAAGTCGTTTTGCCATGAATTTTGTGTTTATAATCGTTATTAAAGGATTGATGAATGGAGCGTACGGTATTATTGCTAATATCAGACGTGTTTATTCCAAATTATTTGTTGTATTCGCGTGTTAAAAGAATGAAATTAAACAAAGCAATTACTCTTTGTTCGAGGAGAGAAGTATTTACGAAGTTGTGTACAAAACGTATTTCTCGGGACATAATAAAATGATTAGACTGAAATTTACGTTAATAAAGTAACTCTCTGGCGGGGATTTCTTAAAACTACTTGATATACAATCTTCGAGCAGTAAATTTAGTTATAAACAACGCGATTCTAGAGTTATTAATAAATTTATGCAAAAAAATTGTAAATTAGCGTTCGAATGCAAGTCTTTTATCACTTTTACCCGCCATGAAAACTTAATAACGCAAAGTTTTCCCCCTCGATAACTAAATAAAAGCAATCGATAAATCATCGCAACTCAATTTAAAAAAAAGTTTGAAACCAATAATTGTTTTTCGCGATTTTCACTCAAATCCACTAATTTATAGTCGGAAGAAATGGATCGGCAACCCAACTCCAGGGCGCTCTAAATTGCAGCCACTCGAATGAGTCCCGCTCCTCGCTTATACGGCAAAAACAATCATAAGAAACGGCAAGTGCCGGACGAAATTGTTCTCGGGCGCCCCTCCCGCGCGACCTCTTTAACGCCGCCCTTCTCCTTGCTATACTAATTGGCTGAGTTAATCGGGGACTCCCCCGAGTTTTCCCCGAGATTTATGGGCTCGCGATGCGCGCGGAGCCGCCGCGCACGCACACAAAGGCGAGCGGGCCGACGGCCCTCCCCGGATTAGCGCGTCAACCGCACGACAGGCCTCTCTGATATTAACGTCTTCCACGTCTTGGTCGGTTCTGTGTCTTCCGCGCCAAGCCGCTCCCCGCCCTGGCAATCGCGGTGGAGCCAAAGTTCGCGGGCTCGAGATCCCGAGTTGCCAAGAAGCTTTTAACCCCCATCTAGATGCCTTTACCCGTCGGATTTGTCATTGTTGGAGATTCGCTTTTGTCCTGGCGGCTGTGTACAAACTTTCCTCCGTGCCACGTCTCGATATTACACTTTGTCCTGACTTTCTCTACCGGGAGCTTTGGCTGTTGCTGTGCGTGCGGCTTCTTCCAAATCTTTCGAGATGAAATTCCAAAACAGTGCGCTTTTTTCCTTTTGTGGAAGCTGCAGCGGAGCTAATTTTATCAGACGGACACTCGAACGGTTGCCCCGTGGCTTTTTGAATGACGAGATTCGAGGGTAAATTTTGCAAAGCCCAGTGACGTTTAAAAATATTCAGCTTTGCGAGCTCGAAACAAACCAACTGCTTACACTGTCTCTTATGACAACGACCTTTCATTGTCTTTTTGCTGCTATCTCCTGCGTTTATTAGGTTTTACTCAGTGCGAGTATTTTTACATTCGGTCGGATAAGCACTAATTCGAATTAAGTGTAATATTCGCGAATGAAATTGATCGATCTCTGTGTTACTTTTATTGTGCGATTAAGAATTCCACATTCAATTAATTATACACGACCTTATAAACTTTATCAACAACGTGTGCTTATTTTGCCGTTGTGTTTTCACATTCGACAGATGATGAAAATTGCAATTTTGTTAATTGAATTTCACGTGATAGTGCATTTATTATACATATTGATATGCCTCTTTCGATGATATTATTACCCGTTTTAAATATATTGATGTATAAATACTAAAAAATTGGTTAATTATATATTTAATACTTAACGAATGCGTTCGACTTTTTTATATTACGATGCGCTGCAATACGCACTTCTTTGTTGATTTTCAACATATTTATATACATATGTGTAATAATACATAAATCGAAATTTAAGAATTTTTAAAGTAAAAAAATAAAACGAAGTAATAAATGATGTCTACCGTAAACCTGCTTCTTTGAAACATTTTCTAAAATATTAATTAATCATAGGCTATACCTTTATATAACTATAAAAAGTATTTTTCTATTACTTAGACATCATTAATATCAATATTTTTTACGTGTATTTTTTAACAACCACCATGTGTGCAAGCGAAAAAAAGTTGAAAAATTACTCTTATAATGAATAAATTGATTTCCAGCAATTTAAAAAAATGAATTTTTGGAGATTGTGCATTAATTAATTGTTTAACAAATCTTTTGATAGAAAACTCACAAAATTTTTACACATCAGTAACCATGCTCACCTATTTTATTTGTTTACAATTATTATTTATAATATTTTCAATAGATAAATAAAGCACTTTTCTAGGTGGTCCGATTGCAAATTCGAGAAAAATCGATTTAGAAGAAAAAACTTTATTTGGAAAGCTACGGCCAATAATCAGTGTTATATATATATATATTTCATACATGTTCATGTATGGATGAGGATTACTTTCCACGTGATTCAGTTACTTTTTATCAATGTTAATGCGTATTATTTTAATACTGCAATTTATAATGGTGTATAAACTTCGTTATGTGCATACATTTAATGCAAACCTAATTAATTGAATATTTAAGTATCAATAGAACGTTTTAATTAGAGTGAATCTAAACAACAGGCGATAAATTTATTGAAACTGAATTACAGCTATAATATTTTAGGCAAATAAATTTACATTGTCTCGTTATAATATTTATAAAATTTATTAAAAAAATAAATTTATTTAAACATAATGTATGCAAAAATTATTAATTAAACTTAATGAATATTTAATAAAACGATGCTTTTACTCTCATATCATTAATTTTGTAGAATATTGATTACGACTCTCCTAATATAGATTAATGAATAATGTGGTTATAATTTGAAATAAATACCAATTCTCTTATTGTTTTATTATAAATATACCACTAATATTATTAAAAAATTCATTATGTTTTATTATGAAATATCGAATGAAATCAGTTATACTTATAAAAAATCTTTATTTGTGTACATATATTATTTAAAGAAAAAATCTGTATTGAAACAAAAGTTTGTATGTTTAGAAATTCAGTTCAAGAATTTTCTGTTAATTTAAATGATATGTAAAACAGGTAATCTTTACGGAAGTTTAAATACAAAGTTATTTTTAAAATGCCGATATTCAAACACATAAGTATAAAACAACATAAAAATATAATATAAAATATAAAATAAATAAGAGATAAATTTTTCAATTACAATATTTAAATTTTTACAGAGAAATTTTACGGTAAAATACTAATCGCTGTAGATCTTAAAAAACTATTACAAATCAAAAGTAAAATAATATTATTTTTTAAATGCACCAGTGTATACGTGAAAAAATATCGAATGTAGTAAATTAATTTAGTAGTGATTCAAATTTTTAAATCAAATTTTAATTTATTAAATTAAAATGATGGAATTGCAATATTGTTTATGCTTTTTTGCATTTAAAATAACCTTTTAAATACTTTCATTTCCATAAAAGCTTTTAAAAATTTGACGGCTAATTCTTTTATTATACAAGGTAATGAGATCCTCTTCTTTTTGTCGGCTATTAAAAATGATTAAAACGTGTTTATTCATGGAAATTTTTCAGTGATTATATTTCTTTGTATTAGAACTAAGCTCCTTCAAAAATAATAACTTGTTTTTTCCTTTCTAAATACAAAGCAAAAAATAATTTCTTAGAACTTCACGTAACGATCGAATAAAAGAAGAAAAGTAATCAAATTCCCTTACAGTTAAAATTGGTTCTCGTGTAAAGTTTTATTAAAAATAATGTAGATAAGGTGATTATTAGAAAATAATGTAAGCAACGACTCGTTACGGTATTTAGAGCGTCCGAAGAATTTAGTTGTCCCTCGATATCTAAAAGTAAAATTCGAACAATGCATCTAAAATTCAGAAGAGATGTGGTATTTTTGCATATTAAATCTTGCTTTCTTGGATAACTCAACTTACCAAGCAGCGTTCCAAATATGTAGGATTACGTGATACGTTATAATTTCGGGTTTAAGCTAAAAAAATTATTTTAAATAACCCCTTTTTTAGCGTCAACTTTGTGGAATGGGCTGGTTTTTAAGATGAAAACGAAAAATCGTACAGAACTTGTTTCTGCGCGCAACCACTGGAGACCTGACACTTGCCTAGTTATTATATTAATTTTTAAAAAGCTATGATTTACAAGGAAAACAATGACGACCACGTGTCGCACATCTTTATTAAAAGACGTCTGCTGGCATCTCCTTTGCTTTGCTTGTGGATTTAGTGAAATTTGAGCTGTAAAATGCGTCTAACTGAGCTTGAAACGCGATCGAACGCGATCGAGCGGCTCGATATGGCCAGAGTCTTCTAAATTTTTCAAACCACTCGCGAGGTTTCTGTCCTCCAGTTAAATGCAAAGATAAATATGCATTATGGAACAAATTTGAATCGCAAACGAGAATCATGGAACCTTTGACGATGAGGAAAGTTCTTCGGCAATCGCAATTAAACGGAAAAATTGCCGAGCTCTCGTGGAGAATCAATAATGCGAATAATTACTGAAATATTTGAATAACTTGGGCTACGAATCCCCTTTAACAAGCGCAAACAAGTGCGCCCGGAGTATTTCAAAAAGCGAAATGGAAGCTCCGGCAGCCGCAGGTATAATTAATCGTAAAGTAATGGACGAGGCGCTTTGGAATTCCGGGCACAAAGACGTAGGACTCGACTCGTGCCGCAACTTCGCGAATGGTCCATGCATGCACGAGCATGACTAGACGGATTCGCACGCAAACGGATCGCGAACGAAAGGGGCGTACAGGTCAATGTCGATGACGTACAACAAAGAAGAGCGGGCATTAACAGAGGCGGTCGGTCGGGAGCGCAATTGAACGGACCGCGACATGTTAAACTACTTGAGCTTTCCCAAGGGAGGGTCGTCCCGTGCGTCCCTCACCTCCTCCGGCCACCGTCTGCTACCAACAGTAACACGCTGCCCGTGATGATTGCGATATTCGCGCTCTTTTTGTTTATGCGCACGCAGCCGAATGTAAAATCTAGTCGACCTGTATTATATCATCCCACTGGGACGTGTGCGGCCTCGGTTGTCTAGATGGACCGGCTCTTTTCGTGCCAATGTTGCCGTGCATTTTTCAATTTAACGGTAATTCCGTGTACGATTTTGTATGTCTGCACATCTGCGTGCAGTTTGCGTTTTGTTGTATCAGAAACGCGCGCCGTACATGCGCTCGTTTAATTTCAGCTCTTCCGCTCGAAAGAAAAGCAGGTGTGCGCGTGTATGCGCCCGTGTGTGTACCTCCAAGGAGTGCTCGGAAAAAATGCGATTAGAATTGCTAAAGCCTTTGTATCATGGTGATCGCGGAATGCGACTATCCTACCGTATCATATCCTCTTTACGAGTGTCTTATGCCTTCAAATATATTTTTCGAACGATTTAATCCGACGATTGCAATTTTCATAATGCATAATACATTTGTAAAGCCAAAAATAGAGATTGAAATGCATTTTGTACGATGTATTATGAGGTAAAACTTTTGTAAATAATTCAAAACAGCTTATGAATATGGAAAACGTGATATGAAATGATGACATTTTTTAAGCCAGAAGCTGCATAAAAAATTTACTTTCCTAACAAATTACGAACGGATATAATAATCCCAATAATAATAATAATAATAATAATAATAATAATAATAATAATAATAATAATAATAATAACAACAGCAACAACAAATAATAATAACGCGCAGTACCAAAAGCAAAATGAACGAATATATATTAACATAGGAGTGTGATGGATTTTTAAATTGTAAATTAAATATAATTTTAAAACATGTTTTAAATACGCTTTCATATTCCTTCCTTCAGCAGCAATAATTTAATTTGATTTAATAACTATCGTAAAATTTAAAATAAAAATATTTTGTCATAAATAAATTTACTGTTTACAATAAAACTCATCTATAAATTACGTTATATTAAAAAGTTAATACTCACGTATGAATGAGTATTAACTGAATCACCCGTATGAATGAGCGTAAAAAATTTATGCGATAAATTAAAGGCAAATTATTTCTAACTTAGTTTTAATGCATTTACAATGTACGTGTGATATACAATATTAATTTTGCGCTATTTTCAGTTGCAACTGCAAAACGAACTCGCTCTTTCATTATTAACTTCTGATTCAGACCTTCCCGATACAATTACCTTAAATCAAAGTAAGCGGATAAGTTTATCACTGTGATAAAAGACATTAAGCGTTCAGCATTACTCTTTATTAATGGCTTAATCACACTTTATATGTATCATTCGTGCACACAATATCTCGACATTAAAGATAACGTAATGTTAACAGCACAAATTTAGCAGTTCGTCTGCATTCAGAAGCCACGCGAAGCCAACAATCAACGTGTGAATTAATAAAGTACCGAGACATGTTGCGCTGCCACGTGAAGTGCTAAATTAGAAGGGTAAATATTACATCCTCGAAGCTAGAAAATCTCGTGGTACACGAAAGTGGCTCGCAGCCGGTTTTGTGTGCGTAGCTGGTTTCTTACTTCCCCTCGCACAGGCATCTCTCATATCCGCACCGGCGATCTCACCGACGATAATGTTGGGGGATGCCACTGAGCGCACGCACCGCAACATGAGATCCGCAGGAGGAAAAATGACAAGCGAGCTTCGTCAAATATTTATGAAGCGCTTTTCCTGGAAAGAAAAACGTCGACGTTCTCCTCGGTTGCCACGAATCAACGGCGTTTCGTAGCCCCGGACGAATTATCCGGGCCGAAGCCACCAACTATGATCTTCGTTTTCACAGTTCTTTGCGCACGCAATACTTTCGATTATCTGCGGAGGAAATTAAGTTGTCTTTTCCGGAAAAAGGGGGCCTTTACCTGGAATAATGCTCTCGGTGCTATTTATAAAAGGTGCTTAAATTTGAACGCCTAGAAAATTGCCTCATCTCTCTCTTGCAGTATTCTCTTTCATAACAGCCATTACCGTAACTATTAATTGTACTTTCGAATTTAATGATTCGGCCGATGATAAGTGACTTTGGCACTTCCGAGCGACTCGAAACTGCTAAACCTGTTTGCGGCCGATGCACTTTTAACGTTTTCATCGCGTGCCTGTAGCCAATAATTAATTTATGTTCGAGATCAGAAGCAACAGCTTGTAATTTACGAAAAATATAAACGAGGCTTTCGAGGCATATTTTTTCGACGCCTCGACGAGGTTAGCACAACAGCGTTCGGCGCAAATGGAATTATCTATTATTGGAGCGAGTTCGGCCGACACCCAGCCTCAAACACAGAAATAAATTCAATTAATCTTGCGGCTGAAAAAAATGTGATGAATTCCACTCGCTTTAATCCCGAGATAATCTCGTTCGAACCGTGAGCAGATAAAGATAAAGAAAGACAATGAACGAAGAGAAATAGAGAAAGCGGAGGAGAGCGAAAATATACGGTATAGAGAGAAAGTACAAGTGTGATAAGAGCTTATGCGGGGGGAGGGGGGGAGCGAACATACGTAAGGAGAGCAAACGTTAACGGCGCCGGTAAGCAAGGAAGAAAAGAAGTGTCGAGTCCTTAAGACAGCTTGGCGTGCTGCAGGATCGCTTAATAAAGGGGACGGACGCCTTCGAAGCACAAGCCCAAGCCACCTCATTTTTCACGCGGTACGAACACCAACTTTCTTACACCCACGCAGGCAAGAAGCCCGGGGCGACCGCTGCCCGTTCCCTCACTTTCGTGATTCTCGAACTAATCTTGGAATAGTCATTTCTCACGAGAGGAGATCGAGCCACCGCAGGGCCGAGGGCGACAAGGGAAGACGGAGGTAGGGTGCGCCGCCCGAAAAAGAGAGCAAGCGGGAAAAAATTGGGGAGGGTAAACGAGAGAGGGAAAGAAACTTCCTGCATACGAGAACCGTCGCTATAACGCAGACTAAACGTCGAAATTGCCAATGTCATTTCTCTCCTTTTTACGCTCTAGAGTATGACACTAGTTAAAGAACGCCCTCTTTCCTTGCTCTCCTCGCTCTCCCGGGCTCTCCTCGCCGACTTTGTTGTTAGAACCGCGCTCTCGCGCGACTCCGCCCCTGCCATTGAGGTTTCCTCGAGTTAGGCAAACGCTCGATTGCGTAAAAATAATCCTCCTTTATTTCTTTTTTTTAATCAAGACCCTACGTGACTCCGAAGATTAAAGTTCTTATCTTATATTACACTACCTGAGATTTTGAATATCAATACAATGTCAAGCCTTTCTCGGCGCCATCAAGGGCCTAGTTTCGCTTCTTTTTTATTCAAGTAGACGCCCTGCGCCTCGAGCCAGTACTTTAAATGCTAAAACACTGCGCTACAACTAAAAATAAAGCACAAGTATCTTTGTTTTGCGTATATGATTTGAAATTGTCGAGAAACTTTGCGCGTAAACAGAAAAAGCCGACAGATTTTCGGCAAACATCAACATCGCTCTATAAATGCATTAACTGCACAAAATTCGTTTTATCCGCCTTAGCGATAATAATCTTAAACTGAAAATTAATAAAGTCTGAAAGCGGTTTTAATTCGCGCAGCTTCTGCTTCGCAGAACGCGAAGAACGCGCGTGAATGTGAAAAAGCCTGTAAAGAGTGTATAAGCGCATTCAATCACACGAGAACGGACTGTATTATGAAAAATGCGTTATAGTAAGTACGCGCGCGCATTACGAATACAAAAATTAAAATTGTATATATGAGCTCTTTTCATACTATAACAAGAAATAGAGTATATCCGAACTGGCGGAATCGGCAAGACCAGCGAAACATTCCGCAACACAAACTGACATTACTCTGTGCTGCAGTAATGACTGGGACTAAATTTCGCGTGCCAGTCGTTTCACCGCTCATAAACTACCAAACGCGACGCCTGAAAATTAAATCGCGTTGCACGTCCCGCGAGCTGCGGTTAGAAAATAAAAATAGAAGTGTAGGACGAAGGCTGCAAAGGAAGAAAGAAGAAAGAGCGGAAAGAAAAAAGAAGAAAACGGAAGAGCAGTATTTCCCCGTCTCGCTCTTCTTTCACGAATCCCGATTACGCTTTCCCTCTTGACTTTTCCGAGCAGCAGCTACTTTTTTTCCAGTCTTTCGTCACGGTGCTAACCACCGTTACACAAACATCGGACACGCGTATACAAACAGGTCACGTTCGGCAAAGCGCTTGGCCCCTCCTGGAAATCAAGCTGCGCGAGAGAGACGCAAAGAAACTAGGGAGAGCCGGATAAATGGCAGATCGAAGGCGAGGCTAGCGGCGGCAGAGAAAGTAGGACGGAAGAATGTCAAAAAGAGATAAAGTGGAGAGGAAAGAGAGGAGATTTCCCGAGTATAGAAGGAGAAACAGGTGCGAGCGTAAATAAAAAAAGTGGAGCGAATGAAAGAAAGAAATGCAAGCGAAGGGGAGCTGATAGGAGATGCCGAAGAAAGCACCAGAAGAAACACTGCCAATTGTCCGGCTGCGTTATTATACGTTTAATAAAGCTGATGGCGAGTAAGAGACTAGTCGCTAGTCGATCTTCCCTGGATGAAAAATACATAAAAGTGCGAGGCGTAAAAAATATGGCCTCTAAAAAGGGAATCAGCCTAATTTTCCATTCGTTCGGTATTTGCAAAGAGAACGCATAAAAGAATTTCTTATTCGTGGACCGCATTAATAATAACACGAGTCAATCGCTCATAAATTTTAGAGCAGACGGTGGCGAAGGAGCCGAGGGATCAGAATCTGTGAAACATTCGCAATATTAGAGGAATAAAGAAAAGGAGGGTCGAGACTCCGGCTGGCGGTGGCATCCCCCGCCTGGGAGGAGGGAAACTTCGCGCGCGCGCGGGCACTTGAAAATATACGAGACAACTCGGGATGAAAGGCGCCGTGCCAATATTGCGACCACGGCATAAACGTACTAATAATTTATCGGGCGCGAGCCGATGCGCTACGTGTCCAAGTCGTCCTCGTCCTCCCGCGCCGTCGCTCAAACGGCGGAGGTCCGTTAGAGCGGCGCTGGGAAATTGGAACTCGCATATCGAGCCGCGCGCATAGAGATCGGATCGATTCGTATTCACGCCGCGATCTACGCAGTCTGCCGTGCAGGAACAAAGACACGCCCTGGCACATCGGACGCGGTCGTGGTCGCCGTCCTGTGTCTCGGGCCCTGACTCGACTCTGATCGGAGAACAAACGCGGCCTCGCATTGTTGTTTCTACGTTATTAACGAATCGGCTCTAAATATTCGTCGAGCAGCAACTTTACATTTGAAAGGAGTAACGCGGAGAACAGTGGGTCTTAAGCGAGCGCGAACACCACGGAATGATAAGATTGAAAAGCTCCTACTTTAAATTCACGATTGCCTCGCAATTTCGGCTAATGCTTGGGAGTGTCTGAACCACTGAGAACTTCCTTATATCCGAAGTTTCCGACGCCGCTTGTTTACGTGTGCACGTGTACTTTCGTGTTTGTAGTTACACCTAATACTGTTATTCAAGTATTAAGACGCCGGAGTAATGATACGGATCGGTAAATATTTCTTTGTAGACTCGAGTCTATCTTGGATTATCTTTGAAACTTCTCCACGACTTTGCGCTCCTGCGTAAAATATTTCAACAACTAAACAATTCATTTTGTTTTTGGTTGAAACTGACATTGTTAAGGATAATTGCGACTGTTTTGTAATATCGATAGCACGAGTACGTAAACATATGATTTTCATTCGAGCAATCGCTCCTAGAAGTCGAAACAGATGTATTTTTTTTAAGCTTTAAGTGTCTCCGCGCAAATTTCAAATTTTTCTGTGCTGGCAATACTGGCTTTGAATGACTATGTAAATCTAAGTCCATTCCTGGATTCATCATGTATATCGACTCCATTCGATGGGCAATAAAATTTTCAAATTACGAGTACACTCGTTTACAGTCAAAGAAATAAAATACTTCTGGTCGTGTTTCTCGTTTAGTTTTGTATCCGTTTTTGAAATTATTTTCTAAGTACTGCAGAATAGTTAATTTATCGATTCGACTCCGCATCGCCTGATTTTAATTGGTTTTTGCCGTACACGTGCGCCTGATGTTTCCAGTTGAATAACAATAGCAATCAAATTTTACAGACCGCCATCTAACAGAATGATGATAAATTCAACATATTGTTGGTTTAATCATTTTTCAAAATTATTTTCAGGCAACCAATTCCATAAAAGTTAACTGTGAAAAGCACTTTGCAATGCTTTACCGGAGCAAGCTTTTACTAAAGTCGCATCTCCGCCAGAGGAAAACTTTAGAGTCATGATATGTGAGCAAACCCTGTTCAAAGACAAATTAAGTATATGAAAAGTTTTTTTCAAATCCTTCAGTAGTTGCAAAAAAAAAAAGAAAAAAAAAAAAGAAAAGAAAATGGAGGTAAAAGAGAACTTTCTGTGAGTGGGATCAATAAGCAAGAAGTAATTGAGATTAACGATCGAGATCGCACGAACGCACAAAAGCATCCGTTCACTTGTATGTGATGTAGAAAAAGAAACCAGAGTGGCATGCGGGAAAAAGTGAGGCACACTAAACAACGAAACAACAAAAAAGAAGGCTGACAGACGATCGATCAGATGTACTGCAAAAAGTACATATCGTAGTCAAAGATCTCATCAGAAAATCTCGTTTTCCCCGAGCCTTACTCCTTCTCGAACTTTATTTTAGCTTCTTCTGCTTTCAGTTGCTGCATCGCGTAAAAATCAAGATCGAAATACAGGCGAATATTTTTCTTCGTTTTAGCATTAATATTCGAGGCTTTTAGAATAATGAAATTTTAATCGAATGGCCGTCCTCGTCGATCACGAGATACGCGTGAATTATCAGATAAATCATGATAATTTCGCGAGCAAATCTAAGGAGCTCGATATTATTCTGGAAAATTCAAGCGAATTCAGGTGTGCGGAACAGTAACAGATCAAAGGCTCAACTAAGCGTCGTTCCACGTGAAAAAGCCAATGTAAAAAACATGAAAAATTCCTTCCCGAAGACTTCTTCAACTCCCCCCGCATTATTCATCTCGATTAACATGTCGAATCTTCCAACAATAAAAGCTGAACCGAAATCTATCTCGACCTCAGACCTGGACTGTCGAACTTTCGAAAAGATACGCATCGAGTTCTGCACCTCTATCGAGCCATCGCGACGAAAAAAAGGGAATCAGCAGCGTCGGGAGATCTAAAAACTTTTAACAGATCACATAAATAATGTTCACCTCGACGACAATGCGCGACTACCTCTCGGCGCTGTGTACATGTACTCGGAACATCCCCTAATCTCGGCTCGAACAGCGCCTATTCTACGTTTAAACACGCGCTCGAGTGCCGTGGCCTTTCAGGCTGCAGTCGAGGCGACAGACTTTCAAAAAGTCGTTCGGGCCCCGTAACGACAAGCCAGATCATTAGGTATCTCTCGCCTTAGCGTCTCTCCCGCGGTGCGCGCAACAATAGAATTCGTCTGCACTATAGCAGCTGCATCGTAAAATTGGACGGACCCTCGGCCAATGCAGCAAAGGCGATGCGAAAAGAGCGTCCTTCCCCACCATCTCTCTCTCTCTCTCTCTCTCTCTCTCTCTCTCTTTCAATGTGACTTTTTACTTGTTCCTCCGTCTCTCCTGATAATTTACATAAACAGATGTACGCCTTTTTAAAAGCCAGGACTTGTGCGCAGGAAGACAAAAGCGACGGCGTCGGCGGCAAGTGCGTTATTATAAAAATTTACCTCGAAATATGCGATATATTACGGGTGCTACGGTGTGTTTATGCGTCTATACTATAAAGCGGAGAAAAAGTTCGTGGCGCTCGAGAGGTCGTGTATCGATTAATAATTTATGGGGCAGCTTGATTTACGCGAACCCGAGCTCGCGCGTGCTTGAAAATTATCGCCGATTTGCTGCGAAGAGGGTTGCGTTTCGCGGAGGTTACACGCGGCGGAGTTACGCGATTATTTACGAAGAGCGATTTTTTAAAGAAATTAGCACCGGTGCCGTTGTCATTTTGCTGCTGCACTGACTGTTTTGCGCGCTTAATGACGTTGTCGCGATGAAACATCATGTTTACAACGTCACTTTTTAGCACAGCTCTGAAACACGCGTTTCCGATCGAAACTTGGGCAAGTCGGTTCGGTATTTTTTATCACTTCGATTTCCTTGTCAAAATTATGTTCGAGGTTTGAGACCTACACTGACGGTAACTTGCACACATTATTGCACTGGGTTTATATTAATGAGGTGAGGTTTCTATGCAACCGAATCCATCTACTTTTGTAAGGTTTTCATTCTTTGATATTCGTTTCGATATCATTATTATCATCCACCGAACGTATTTTATCCGTAAAAAATATTTAGACATACATTTTTCTTTAATAATTATTGATATGTTGATATTAAATTCTCCGCATCTAGAGATTGTGGCCTCATCTTTTTCCAGTTCTTGTAAAGCTCTTCTTTTTTATATTATTTAACGACACCGCATTGTACTTCCATTAGGATGCTAATGGACACCGTAAATCTATACCGTAAATATATGAAAAAATGCAGATTTATTTTTAGAATGGTACTTATATCAATCAGCCGTGACAAGAAATCAAAGCTATGCTAATGGTCTGGGAGTCTTTCGTGATATTGTTTAAACGCAGTCCTTTCTTTTTACAAATTGCAAATCTCGTAATATCAATTTCCCTTTTTAAATTGAACGAAAATTCGGCAATTTTATATTATATTAAATATAGCATCTGTACATATGAATTTAAATTAATAAATCATTGATCAAATGGCAAAAGTTTTGCCACAACTAATCATTAAAATTCCTTAAATCGAAAACAATCGACACCATTTAGAACTATTATTAACATACAATTAACTCTGTGCATTTTACGCGATACAATAAAATCAATGCGCTGCATCATTCGCGAGAGCTGTTCTAGCCGAATAAGGTAGAGAAATTATTTGAGTTTTATCCGTCTTCACAATCGCCACAACTTTTCTTTACCTTAGCACGTAAAAATAATGTCGCGCTCCTTGCTTCGAGTAATCTTTACGTAATTACTCTAAATGGAAACAGTCGAGACCGTTTACACGTAATAAATCGAGCAATGCAAGCGAAGAAATAAAGAGTCTCGGATTCAAATTTGGTGTGAAACTGAAAAGCAGTAACGGCTTTTTAGAGAAAATAACAGAATTAAATCGGGCAAGCAGCGAGGGAAGATACAAGAAAACAAGGTCAGCAAAACCGTTAACGGGATAAGCGTGCAAAGGAAAAAACGCAATTTCGTTTGCAAGAGGAAGCGGAATGAGCGCAGACTAATGCATCGCAGATCCAAAAACTCATTTGCCGAGAAACAGGTACACTTGAGCCAGTGAAGCGGCGCACAAATATCATTGGTTTGCAGAACATATGCGCAAGTTCTCACTCTCTCGCGGTTCACTCGTGCAAACTCCGCTCCAGCGTAATATCCGCTGGTGCAAAATATCCACCCTCCTCGAAGAAGAAGCGCTCGCAGGCTGCGCGGCAGCACCAGCACCAGCACCAGCACATATCGACTCGACGAAAGACCGTCGCCGGCTGAAAGAAAAAAGTGATAAATCGTGTGTACACCAGGAGGAGGAGAGAAAAAGTAAGAGAGGAAGGGTTACGCCGGAGCAGCGCGGGCTGTACACGGATCGCGGATGCAAAATCATGTGGCGCCCAACCGGCAAGTGCAATGAAAGTGCCATTTGGTGCAGCGGATACAGTCTCGGCGGCAACTGAAACGCCGCTCCAACTCCTGCCGACACACTAGTACGTGGTGGAGCACTACTACGTCCCCTCGAAGGACTACTGCGTGCCCCGAATATAATTTATTGTCGTTCGGGGAGTGCCGCAAACGCCGGCGCGCTTACCATTATAGGTGTGTGTGTGAGTCTGCCGGGCTATGACTCTGGGCAATAAGACGAGGCAAACTTGCTTTAGTCCTCTAAAATTATGCCTTTATAGTGCAAAAATTGCACTCGCGTAAAAAGTACGTCGCTGTGGAGTCGTGATTTTCGGCTTTACACCTATCCCTCGAGTCCCTAGTTTTACCTCTTATCGTAAAAACACACACTGCGAGACTTTTTATTGTACGACTGGTTATTTGTAGCTTTGACTAATCTTATGCGGAACGATTTAACGTATGTCAACTCGGAAAAATAGAAGCACACGTTTATTGGCAGATTCTCGATTGGCTCTACGTTTTCCGCTGCTTCGAATAACCTCATATCCAAGAAAGAATAAAGATCGAAGCGATAAATAACATATGCGCTTTAGTTAGGGTCTATTTTTTGCAACGGGATGCAAGAGCAAATGGATTGTACAGCTTCTGCCGAGTTAAGTGACTAGAACTTCAGAAGGGGAATCTTGATTTTTCGTATCGATGAGAAATGCACTTTATTATTGCTCTATTAAACTATCAATTCTCGAGTAAATAGTAACTGCAGAAGAGCATAAACGCATAAGCTGACACTGAGATCCCGCGTACAAATTTTAAAAATTGGAAATAATATTCAATATTAAGTACTTTGTGCGCACAATTGAGTTGTAGTAGTATAAGTATAATCTTATTTACAGACTTTTATGAAGAAACAGTAACTTCTATGGATTCATTAGCCGACAGATTAGATTGCATTTACTAGTCATCAACGCTTATATGAAATATTTCAGATTCGCTTTCAATCGGAAAAATCCAGAAGGATATTTCTTAACGAGAAAAAGCTTTTTGCGTCATAACGTATATTTGAAGCATAACGATCCATCCACCATGGTTTTACTCTGCGTAGATTTCACGATAAAATGCCCATATTTTACAATGTGGATGGATCTGTAAAAATTGATTTCATAAAACAATCTAATACCGTCATCCATTGGAACTGATATGAGGAATAATTTAGGATCTATCGTTTAAGAAATAATAAAAAGTTCGCATGCTTCAGAATTTTTATACCGTACAAGTCAACTGCGTAAAAATAGATGAAAACCTGAAGGCAAGAGATAATATAAGGATAGTGATTTCGGTATGTAAGATTGAAAAGCTGACAAATCTTGTACGTATCAAAATACAAAGTGATGTCAACTGTGAGTTGGGTATAATATTAATGATCGATACGATGGCGTATAAGTATTTCGACCATCGCTACAGACATTGCATCTATGGAAGCAGGGCAAAAAACTTCCATCTTACTTGGGATGCATGAATAGTCCATGTGGTATCGCAAAAACGATTAATAGTTACCTAGGCAGTCGATGTTGACTTAATACCGTAGTACGATCGAGCGAATTCGCATGTGCCCCGAATTTCTATTGATAGAAGTTAGAAATTACATATCCGATGAGTCAATCAACTTCCATCGGGCTTTAAAAGTAGTCAATGGCAATAAATAACAATTTAGTTTGCTCGTTGTTGATACATTTTTTATCGTTTTTTTCTCGTTTTTCTTCGTTTCTTTACTTTGACATCTTCCACACGTCGTGCTTCGTTCTTCGGTTGTTTTGCGAGAGCAGGCAAGAATAATTAGTGATAAATCCTCGAGGCTGCTGGCATTGTGACTTCGAAATAACATGTATACGTGAGAAATTTGTTTTCGGATTAAAAAAAAATTATCGCGCGTAAAATGTATTCGAGTAACGTTTAATTTTTCACCCGAGAAATTTAAAAAATCAATTCAGATTAATTAGCGTGTAAAATTATATACTTTAAAACAAAAAAAGATCGTTTGCCGAAATTTCTACCCACGAAGTTAAGGTGAAAATAGTGGACGATTAGACGTAGGATTAAATGAAATTTTATATCGGTAAAAAAAATTTGTTTTGAATTGGTGAGAAAGAACAGAAGTTTACGATCCACGTTTAACGCCGCACGTGCCGACGAAAGTAAATTAGTGCTTTTAAACAGGATGACTCTACGTATCTAAATCTATTTAATTTTGAAGAACATGGTTTACTTATAAATATGCCAATTGTCTTTAACAGTAGTTCCTAGAATAGTGTTTTAATTGACCGTTTCACTGTCTGCTTCCAAATTAATGAACATACGAGTTTGGTTTTACAAATGCACGTATTTTTAAAATTGCGCTGCGATGAAAAAGTAATTTTACTTTGTTCTTGATTTCAAAGAGCGACGGTCGTGGGAATTAGAACTTGTAACGACAGCTTCGGCAAATATCGGCTAATCGAGATTTTCAAGATTCCAGACGATATAGTGTTAAGTATAGAAGAGGGGGTCAAGAACAAAATCTGGTCAAAGAGCTCGATGGAAAAGAATACTATCCGGAGGTGGAATTGAGCATGAAGACGTGTAGCTCGTAATAGCACGTGAGACTGAGCGATACAACATGTCGAGCGAAGCGAAACTAATTGTAAGGTTTCCCCCGGGAGCGAAGGACGCGGCGGTTGCAGTATCGGTAAAGAAACAGCGGCTCGAGTGTCGTTATTAGCCATACACAAAGAAAGTTCGCTCGGGCAAGCTGCGGAAGCTGCAAGAAGACTAAGCGGCCCAAAGGAGAAAATGATAGGACCGGCGCGACGCTTCGGTTAGTCTAGGATCGTGTGGGACACGCGCCGCTCGAGTAGTGGGGTTTCTTGCATTGCTCCTGCCCGGGACGCAACGGTTATCCTTTTGTCTCGGCGCCCGATAGCACTTTCAGCCTCTTCCCTTGCGGTCTTTATTTCTATTATCCCCACCCGCTTGGGAACTGGAGAGCAGCCAACGCATCGGCTATAAGTACATCAGCACTCGCTCGGTTCCTCTCCTCTCCTGCGTCGCGGCGCTCGCCCAGCCACTTTAGAATGCGCTTTATTTTCTTTCTTCCTTCCGTCTCACACGCGCGGCTCCTTATCCAGTGAGAGCGGCCTCGCCGTAACGACGTTTATCGCTGTTTGTTTTGAATTAACCCATCGTCGCGTTCGTCTTACCGTCGCTCTCGAGTGCTAATTTTTGTAATCGAGTCTGACTGTATCAACTGCTTCTACTTAGGAAGCACGTGCCGGTTACGTGTTCCTCCCTTTACGATAAACGTTTGCCAGACTTTATTAATTAATCGCTCAATCTTCGGCGTGAATTATTCCTCAACTTTACAGCTTGTTTAAGTTCGTTTTCTTTTATAAAACATTTCTATACATCTTGAACGCTTACGCAAGCGCGTACTATTTCCATGACATTCCTCGAACACAAATGATTTCTATCAAAAAGATCTAATCTTTTTATAGTAAGGCTCAATGGATGTCGACAAATTTATAAAGGCACAGCTGTCCAACGACTATAATTTACTGGAAACTTCATTATTATGCCTCATTATTTTCAAGAAAATTTGTTTTTTTTTTCTATAAAAACACGAAAGCTGTATAAACTAGTGTATAAGTAAAAAATTGTTTTTAAAAAAAACTATTTTTTAAAATAATTTTACTTTTAAAAACTAATCGATGAGACGTGTAAATTTATTTAAAATAATCATATTTATGTTGTTATTAAATCTTAACAATTTATAAAATTTTCCATTATTTATCGATTAATATATAAGTAAATAAAAAAATTCTTAACACTGCTATTTCTATCGATTACTTAAAAATATAAAATTAGAAAGTTTACTTGAATAAAATATGTTTTTTTCTGTTGAACTTTATAAAAAAATACCTGCAGAACTTTATAAATCAGAAGGTTGGCTTTTAATTAAGAATTTAAAATAAGAAAAAATGAATAATTAATTCAACCTTAGAAAATGAGGTGTTTGTTTCTGAATTATGAAAAAATTAACTCCAACAACTTTTTGTCGAATAAAAATATTAATTATCCGGCTAGTCACGACGAAAGGTGCATAATTTAATGAAAATATTACTTCGGAGAAAATCTTCCTTAGAAAAACGTGAAGAAGAAAACGCTAAAGGATTTTTTAGCCTTTTTTCTGGCAATGTCCGACTCTTAGGCGCATCGTGATTTATGACCCTTTCGTCAGGGCGACGCTCGTATGTCCGAGTTATGAGTCGCGTGCTCTACACATTGAATGATACAAAGCGACGTAAACAAGCCATTTTTCGTACGTTTGTATTGTCTGACCAAAAAGGGCCATTTGTCAAAAACCCCAATAGCCATCGGAATGGGTGAGACTCCTATTTAGTCTCCTTGAAAGCAGCGGATATTCTTACGGTACACAAAGGCTTATTACGCTTTCGCGCGAAGATAGTGAGACGAAAAGCGCAGCTTGACAGATATTAATTTTTGCCCATTATTATTTTACACACTTTGCGATATTAAGATATTCACCTCATATACATAAATGTAAATAAATACGAATGCATTAATCGCCTGTATTATTTGTGGAGATAAAAAAATTGTCCGTAATATTGAAAAGAGTTGTAATTAAAATAAATACCTTTCTTCGTATAACCCAAACATCTAATAGTAAATTAAATCATTAGGACGAACTACATCTTTAGGATAAAAATAATGATGCTCTATTAATCGCAATACACAGTGTAAATACAACAATATCCAGTAATCGAGTGATGGTAATAACAGTGACTAATATTGCTTTGTATTTTTACTTCTACAACTATTGGGCTGTTCGAATAAAAATTAAAAATAACCCAATACTTTCACATACCTTTGAAAGTTTGCCTCCGTGCACGAGTTTCCATTGTACGTAAACGGAAGGTCTAGCTTAAATAAACAAAGAGCGTCTATTTTAATGAACATTCATAGGAAGTCATCGTCCGCGCTTTTACCGAGACGAAGCGTAAAAAAAATTGATCGCGCCAGTGTTTCTTAATTCGGCTAGAACTTCGATTTGAAAAAGCGGGAATCCAAAGTCGTAAATTTCGCCGCGAGCGCAGAATGAACGGTTATAATTAAAGAGGCGGCGGGAGATCTGTAAAAACAATCGTGTTGACAAACGATTGAGAGTTAGGGGGGGGGGGACAGAAATGCCGGCGAACTGTCGCCGCGACGCCCCGTACGAACTTGAGATAGCGCGTACCCGTGTAAAACGCTCGCGAGCTTAAAAGCTTTAAATATAGAAGTGATGTACGAGCGAGGATTAAACCGACTCCAGCGACATCTGAGTGTACGCCAGTTTCACCGGCAACGAGCTTTTTCTTCAAATTGTTATCAAACGACAAATTGCGGATTATTTTTCTCCCCCCGCCCGCCCTCTTCTGATTAGTCTTCCTTTCCGTCTTTTTTTCGAACCGCTTTAGTCTTTTAATTGCCCACTCGGAAGCGATTTTTCCAACTGGATTTATTATTTTTAAAACTACGACTTTATCTACATTAAAGACCTTTTATCAAATCTGCCCTCTCTAAAGCCGCCATTAAATCATTGAGACTTTCTCGAACGGAAAATTGTTTTCCTCCTAATTATGAAATATATTTGAGTAAACGACCGTTATTTACGCTAGTTAAACGCATACTCTAGTTTTAGTCCGTGCAGTTTAGTCGCGCAAACACGAGGTTAAGGCCACGTTGAAATGATCGCGCAAACGCCGCCTCGTTTTTTAATTTATCGGCGAGTTGTTTTTCAAAATTCGCCTTAATCGCCGAAGAACCGAAGCGCGAACCCCGTCGAACGTTTCGATCAAAGTTAGGCGAACGAGGCGCAGACCGACGTGAAGTATTATATTATAAGAGCCTCGGATGCGATTTTCAGGGGAAAGAAGGTCGAAAATAATGCCGGAGAACTGGAATGCGAAAGCGCAGTCTTGATTTATCCACAGAGTCATACGCGTCTCACAGCTAATCGCGAAGTTGCCGGAGACTCCGCGAGCATTACCAGACTATCGTGGCTCACCTCGTCGTCGGGAGACTTATTATCCGCTATCGGGGCACCGGCCGAGAGACAAAGCGTCGGGCTCAGGGCCCCGACAAACTTGGTCGGCTGACTACACCCGCGAGGCAAGGGCCAAGAGATATGCGAACGTCACGGATTTGCGACAAGATGCGACGTCGCTCGTGTGCGCAGGTGGATGTTTGGATGGCTAGGCGATGAGTTCGCTTCCCGTTTCCTGAGCTCGCGTGACTCCCAATCCTCTTTCATCCTGCTCTTCCTTTAAAGCGAGCACGTGAAAAAGAGCGAGTGCTTTGCTTACGGTAATGGCTTCTTTTTTCTTTCGTGTGAAAGGATTCAATTTATAAGACACAATAATGCTTCTTATACACTCGAAAAACGATTATTCTTGCATTAAGGAGATAATCTTGTTTTCGAGTGTACTTTCGCTCGTATTTATTTACACGAACGGCAAAAGAAAAGTAGGAAAAAAGAATCCGTGCAGAGCTTAATACTCTCGGCAAAGACGATCAAACAGACAGAAACAAAAATTTATTTTCAAGCCAATGCAATTACCTCTTAAACAGTGCAAAGCTTATACCTCAAAGGAATTCTTCTTTCTATTTTCGACCAATTAAGTGAATCCACGTAGTTGGCTTCGATTTTTGTCTTTTTTTTTTAAACGATTACTATTTCAAGATTCAAAACTTGAAGAAAAAACGTTAAAACTGTTTGCTTGTTATCGTTGTTCGCGGAGCCACGCAATTGGTAACAACTACTCCGATGCACTAAAATTCCCGAACTATGCGACATTTTGAAAACTAATTCCAATTTTTACGATCAGCTGCCCGACACGATTTACAGGCGTGTCGAATTAAAAATTTACAACTATCGCGATATTTTAAAACTTTTCCTTCTTAAATAAAAGAGTTAATTGTTTTTGAATTCAAGCTACGTATCGATTAAAATATAATCTCTACTTCATAAATCTTCTTTTCAATAATCCAGAGTTATATGCGCCAGATAAATATTTTAACAATAAATAAAAGCAAACGGGTTAAATCTTTCAAGAGATATTTAAAAAAAATGAAAATATCAACATTTCCAAGTTATACTTTCCTCGGTTGATTTACGATCGGTCCGCGATTTTGGAATAAACTATGGGAAGCTGCAAGTTTATTGCTAAATAAATAATGGGTTTGGCCCTTAACCATCAAACTTTATTAATAGAAAAGAAATAAGTCGCGCAAGTTATAATCTTACATCCCAGCGCTCGAAACTTCACATTTTGTCTTGTATTATTGCACGTTGTCATTTACTTAAGTTTCGGGCTTAGAGCGCCAGCAGTAGCAAAAGTTACATTCCCGTAGAATACTTGGGTACAACTGTGCTTTAGGCTTCGAGGTAACTGCTTTACTTATATTGATTTCATTTATTTCGTTGAGAGTCATTCAAAACTTTTCAAATTTAAAATAAAAATTTCTAGCCCGACTCCTCTCGTTTCGGTTGTTATTTTTACAATACTTACTTTCGGATGAAACTTGTTTATCAGTTCCAGTTTCATAGTTTTAAAAAGTGACGAGTGCACATTAATTTGCAAAAAAATAAAATACTTAGTCCTCCGTGAT
Source organism: Platyscapa corneri (assembly GCA_018907185.1). Classification (NCBI taxonomy): domain Eukaryota; kingdom Metazoa; phylum Arthropoda; class Insecta; order Hymenoptera; family Agaonidae; genus Platyscapa; species Platyscapa corneri. Next base: position 3,838,496 of record JACCHW010000011.1, on the reverse strand, counting down.
TCATCTGCAAAATGGTAATATTACGATAGTTCTATCGAAAAGTAAACGAGCCTCTCGCACTGATAAGATATTTTAGAGCTAGAACGAGAAGAGAAAGTATTCCAAAACTTTTTCATTTTATTTCATTTCGTTTCATTTCAAAAATATTAATCATCCTTTAATCTTTCTGCAATTCTCTATTTTCCAAGTGTAGACGCAATTATAAATAAAAATTCACATCTACGTTTGAGGTACCGATGACGTGAAATAGTACAATATAGCGAAAAGTCAGGCTAAAGTTATAATTTTCAATTATGCAGAAAGTTTTTTTGTACGTATGTTGTACAAGAGTCTGGTTTATCTCTCGACCGTGCAATTTTCATTCTCATTTTTCATTTTTCGTTACTCTTGCGCTCTTATTCTTTTGAATAATTTAGTGTCCTCCTGCATTGATAAGGATGATATTTTTTTAACTTGAATAATTTATTACCTAGCCACGCAATTATGAACAAGTCTTAGAAAATCCAAAGTTGAATAAATGATAATGCTGAAATTTGTATTATGCATAAAGGAGTATCGACAACAATATTTTAGATTTTGTAGACATTCAGCTCGAGCGCGAACACAGCGAGCGCAACAAAAAATGCGGGCAAATGTAGTCGGGAATAAACCGTGTTTCCATTTCAAAAAAGGGAATGCAATGCCGAAAATTACACGGCTGTAGTACACACTTAAACAGGCATACAAGCTGCATCCTCGGCTCTCGGCCCTCGGTCGTATAAAAAGGACCCCAACCAAACTGAAAAATAGAGCGAAAGCCTCGCTCGGTCGGAATCCTCTTTCGTCCAAGATTTTCTGCCTCTCTTGACATTTTCACGAACGCTTGCGTGGCGCTCGTTCGTATAAAGGACGAAATTCAGCCCTCCCCCCGAGCGTGAAAATCCGCTTCACATTTCAGCGAGAATCTGCCGGCGTAAACGCAGCGCTGCGCGAGCCCATGAAACGCTCGGAGGGGGAAAATTCATTGAACGGACAGTCAATAAGGCACAATGCCGCGGACCGTCACACGCATCGCTCCCGAAAGGTGAAAAGACGGTTTTCAAAAGGGGCGACACCGCCGGCCAACGTTTCCAAATAGCAGCTTTTATCTTTTACAGCTCGAGCCGAGGGCCCTCCTTCAAGCGAACGCGCCCATGAGCCACGATGTCAGCCGGGCTCTGCGCAATTACCTGTCCGAAAGGACTCTCTCCAGAACACCTGGCTGTGAGCGCGCCCGCGGAAAATGCTTTCGGGATGCGACAGCCAGCAACCAAGATGAAAAAAGAACCACAGAGGGGTGCGAGTGTCTCGCCCTTTCTACGAGTTTATTAAAATCCCTTTTCATTAATCGAGGCAGTTCATTTTGCACGTTTCTTTTATTCGCGATGACAATTTGAGACGAGACGCGCGCCTCGGCCTTTTTAATATTGTTCTGCCAAATTAGTGTCTTCTATTTTAAAGAGGCGCTTTATTAGCTCGCGAACCCGTTCCTCGCTATCTCAACGTTTTTATCATGGATCGCTCCACGAGCGATTCTCCAAAGTTCAATAGCTCGCCTAGTACCTTTGGCGTTACGGATTAATGTAGACGTCTTTTGTGCAATATAATTACGAGCAGCGCTGAGGCTCGTTTGAATTCAATGTTTTGTTAATTTTAATACAGCGATAATGGAGATATTGTTGCGAACAGCGATTCAATTAGATGATTAACTGCGAATCTGCAACAGTGTTTGGCTCACGTATTTGGCTTACGTTACGCTATGTTAATCTATTACATTAGCAAAATTAGTTAATGGCTAAGTAGAGGAGAGTGGATTCTTTCAAAGACTTTCTATTAAAATTTTTTTGACTCTAATGACGATGTAAATTTGTCCCGACTGTATTTGCATAATTATAATGAGGCCAATGATTGTTCTTTAATGATACTACGCGACGTGTAATAAAATATTGATAAATTTGTTGAAACTTCTTCTTGTGTGATTTACGGGAATAAGTTTTCAACGAGAAATGAACGATAGATCGCACTGTACTTAAGATGAACGTATGGACACACTCGGAAGAAAGTTATTGGAAAATGTCTCGTACTTTCTTATAAGTTAATGTAGTTTATTGCTTAAAAAGAATTTTATTTGGATATTCCTTGCAAAACTAAAAGTTTCAGTTTTTTAAAATAGTTATTGTACACTGTTTAAATATAAATAAGACAAGTTTTTGCAGGATTTCTAAAAATCTCTAGTATAAAAAGCTTTTAACAAATTACTTTATCTTTTCTGGTGCTTTCAAATTATATTAAACTTCGCAAACATCCAATAGTCAACTTAATAAATGAATTAATTAAATCATTCTATATTTACAATAAGTTGACAGCCGAAGTTTGCCGAGGAAATCGTATTATGTCCAATTAAATGTCGATTAAATTTTAATACGGTGAAAAAGATCTATTATAAGACATGAAATAGAAAACGTTGGTGAACTTGTAAACAAAATAAGAAAGAAAAATAAATTAAAAAACTTCAAAGAAAGTAAAATACGAGGAAAGAAAAGACAAGTATAAGTAGAAAAATTAATAGCATCACACCAGTGAGAAGGAAAATAACAAATTACAGCGGAGCTGCAATCATAGACTGATAAAATATTTGAAAACATTTTCGAGCTAAATATTTTGCAACTAATTTGAAAATGTATCCAATTTAAAAAAGTACATTTCTAATCGAATCACGCACAGTGTCTCTCAAGATTTTATCGAATATTTTATTCGGATAAAATTAACGGGTGAGAATTAAAAATGAACAAGTTTGCGCAACAGCGATAATAATAGAATTGAATATTCAAACGGTAAAAATACTTATTATTCACGGTAACCGTAATTACGATCTTTAAATTTCTTAGAACATAAAATTCAGTGGTTGAATTAAAATATGCTACGGCTAAGAAGCTCCAGTTATGCTTTAAAAAAAATTCTCGTCAATTTCAGCTGATAGCCCGAGAAAAGTATCTCGTTTAACATGTAAACTACACCATTAATGGAAAAATAATTTTAATCCAGCATATTAATATGCGTAAAAAGTGCATTAACAAACTACATCAAGTAAGATATGAAAGGCGAGTAAACAAAAGATCATAAGAAAAGCTTCGAGAAGCCGAAAGAGAAGGTAAACCACTCGTAGTGAAAGAAGGTAAATACGGCATTTCAAAAAGCAGCACATCACACAAGTATGTACACCAAAAGAGTAATAGTGGAGAAGAAGAGGACGAAGACGAAGAGAAGGAGGAGGAGGAAGGAGATAGCGTAGGAGTGGAAGAAGAGGCAGACAACCGCGGCGCACGCTCGGGGTGGCATTCGAGAGATTCCCGCCCGCGCCGTCCCTGCACAACAGCCCGGAGATCGCGAGGTGGTGGGGGTGAATCGCGCCGAGAGGATGGTGGAAAGTTGCCGGCGCTCTCGCTGGTCCTCAGTCGTGCGCGACGCGCCATATGCGCCGGTGGTCCATTTGTCAAGTCACGCGCACTCTCCGTCTCTCGCTCTCCTTTACGCGCGCGTGGAGGCCAATAATCGCGGCCGGCCGCACGTGCTCCTGATTTTTGCCCCCGAGGGGGGGGGTGACGAAAAAAAAAAAGTACATATAGAGAGAAAGAGAGAGAGAGAGAGAGACGCAGAGAGGCATGCCACGTGTCGTGGCTCCCCTACCCCGCCACCCGCTTATGATACCGTAGAGCTGGGGAAAGGTTTTTCCGCTCCTGGTTCTTCTGCGATCAGCCGGTGAGCGGCGCCGGGCTTCTGCCGCTCGCTGCAGTTGGCTGTCACGAGAGCCCCGGTGCTGATCGGTCCACACAGCAGACGGACAGAGAGAGAGAGAGAGAGAGAGAGAGAGGGCGAGGGAGGGATCGCCGGGGAGAGAGAGAGGGAGATAAATTGGGGAAGGATATCACGTGTTGTTGGGACGTTTTATAGCACTTGCGTACTTTGCATCTTTTCCGGGGACCCTTTTATATTTATACTCGCAACAAATGCGAGGCACTAAAGTTATGGGCTACGAGGATTCCTTCGTAACAGGCTCCGCTGCTTATTTATAGAAAAGCGTCGAATTTCCAGGAGGTCGCTGAGAGTGAACCTTATCGGAGCCCAGGACCGGACTCGTGTGATTGGAAAGTGTATTTTTTTCTTCCTCGAAGAATGGAGAGCGGAACGAGGGTCGATGCTTCCCGAATGTCAGCAAGCTGGTGAACGATTTCTTTTTATCGGCAAGAGTTTCACGGACTGGCTTAAAAGGTAAATTACTTTCTACGTTTGTTGGGGGCCGGCTATAGAGTCTGATTGAACTGTTTGTTTTATAAGGGTGGATTGACGTTTCGCTAAAAACAGGCACCTTTTTAAGTAAACGTCCCTTTCCGAATTGCGAAACTAGATAAAACGCCAAACCTTTGGGCATAGAAAATTTTGTTTAACTTAATTAAACGACACTGCGACTTTACTTTCTTTGCTCGCTCATCCTTTGAATATTGGAGAGCCGATATAACGCAAAATAATTCTTTGCGCGCAACAAAGCGCCGCTCGGGTCTTTCAAGATTCTAAATTGACAATTCATTGTTAATAAGAATTCTTTAGTATTTTAATCGAACAAACTCTACTAAATTAGCGGCTTGTTTAAACATGTTTATATCGTTGTTCGTATTTATATTTGTAGTTATATATGGGCAACAAAAAGGCTTCACCTTTGTAAAGCTCGAAATCTAGAGTTTAACCCGATGATATACCATATTTCTTCAAAATGTTCGTGTAAGATAGGTTATCTCTCTTTAATATATTATCTTACATCAAAACACAACTTGTACTAATTGCGTTACATTTATAATACTATTTTTCCTTTAATTATAATTAAATTATGTTTCTCCTTCATAAAGAAGAGCGTAAAGCGCAAATATTATCTCTTCGTATTTAGATATATGTATACCTAAAGAAGATTAAGCTCGAGTTTCGAATTAGAATATAATACGAAATCATCGCATAAACTAATGATTAAAACTTTTATCAAAGAAACAAAAGTTTCGCAATGATTAAAAATTTACAATTTACAGTAAGCAAAAATCAAATAAAAATGATCCAGAGTGGTATTTTTAGTTCAGACTACTTTGTTAGTTATATGATATATTTGAAAAAATTTTAATTAACTCTTGCACTGGAAAATATATTTTGCTTTTCGCAATAGATAAATGAAAAACGACTCTAAACAATATTAAAAAAAATTAATTTTTTCTCAACTTATAAGCGATACGAATAAAATATCTTAGGTATGCGCTTCGGGTATTTAAAAAAAATATTCCGCATCTTCGTTAAATTTACACTGTCGGAGAATATTCTCGTAGTGGTGAAACGTGCGTATAAAATGCGTTATCTAGAGTACAGATATCGAAGAAAAGTTAGTACAAAAACCTTGCGCTTGGCCAAAAAAAAAAAAAAAAAACGAGAAAAGATTGGAAGAGTAAGAAAAATCTCCAGTACACCAACTCGGGATAATGATTGCTCGGATGAATACCTAAGGATCTAATTTTCGAATGCCGTTGAAAGCTGCCGTGATTCTATGGATAAGCACTCCGGGGAAACAGCAATACATTTCACCGAACCGGGGTGAGTTATTCTCCCAATTGAAAAGCACTTGACGAGCATTTATCGTCATAAATGCAGGACCCTTCAACTCGCAATCGGCTTGACCTCGCTCTTTCTCTCTATTTCCTCTTGCCCTGTCGTTCGTTTTTCTCTTTCTAAATTTCTGAGACTAATAATCGCGACAGAGTGGCACAACATCCCATTAGCCAGCGATAACTATGTCTTTGAAGTCGATGATTTATCCACGACTTGATTAAGCGATCAATGCGCGTCAGCAACGAGATTAGAATAATGAAACGCGATATATCTCTGCGGGTACTGTCACGTGGGCTCTATTATCATTCAACATGCTTGGCGGTACGTAGCTACATGGTGATTTAACCCTGTTCCGACTATCGTTCTTAATTACTCTGCATTCGAAAATCAATATCGCTCGAAAACTTTGAGAACGTGACGAGAGTAAAGGGGAGATCATTACTACATAACGCCCTTTTTCCTCGCGCAATATTTCTCGAATTTGCAAACTGATTTTTCTGCCGAAATCTGATCGATGGGCAAATTTGCAGCAGCCAAACGGAAAATTTACGCCTGGAACCGCGCACTCGTTACGCTATTAATTACTGGCCCGACGCGACTCTTATTTTTTCGCCTTCTTTCGTAAAACCGCCTTACGATTACAAATAGTTGTCCTTGATAAATCGCTTATGAAATATGAACCAAGGATTTCCGGTATTTTAACTACCCTGGTTTTACTCTCCATTATTTGATTTCCTTGAAATCGATATCCAATTCATTGATGCTTTATTGAGAAAGCAAGAAGAAATCGTTATGTAAGAGGCTGCTCTAAGCTCTCGAGAATAATATTCTCGTAATAGCAGGGCTTCCGCAAAATTACCCGCCACTTTCAAGAATAAAGTTTCCCCGTTGCGCGTAATTATATCCCACATGATATAATACAATATAATATATTACTTAAAAAATCGTATCGACGAGAAGGAACTGCCAACCGAAGTAATAAAGTAAAAATGACGCTTAAACGCATTTTTAGCGCCACGAAATGAATTCAATTCGATACGAGCGCTATCGCTTGCTGCAACTAAACAATGTTTTTGCTTGCATTTTTGCCCACGCACGACTCGATATTTATAATGCATTTAATCATGCTCTAAAAATCTATTTTCGTTATCCATTATCGAAATCTAGTTCGATAAATCGAGCACAATGCACGGCTTCGGGCGCACAAAGGCTAAACAAAATAAAGAAGTATATCCATGTACAAAGGAAGTCGCAGTGCTGCGGGGGGATTACGGGCGTTTAAGAAATCGTAAAACGATAAGAGAAAGAACTCTTGTCGAAGGCAACGCGATACCGACCTCGCCTGGATTGCCGACGGAGCTGAAAAAAGAGGAGCCGCGCGCTCGTCTAATTAGCCGATTGCCCGGTTTATTAATGAGTTGTCGGAAATAGCGGTATCGTGACGTCGCTAATAAAGCGCTTGGCCCGGGATGCAACGACACGCGACCGACGCGCGCCAGTCTCGCGGAGTTGATGTATCGCGACGACTGCTGGACAACTGCTGCTCGCGCACTCCGAAAATTGCGGCTGCGTCTTATTAGAGGTGTCTAATTGGGACCGAGAGAATACTTTGGCTGCGCCCGTGTATTTTAAGACTCGAGCGCGCGCGATCGACGCAATTGCGCCGGAGTACCGAAGGGCGGATAATTATTATCCGATTAGCCGACGGACTGCCGAGATCGTGGCGCTTCCGCTGCCGCTGGCCGGTGTAACGGATTTATTCGAGTCCGCTGTTGGCGAATCTGTTAAGCTACATTGTCAGCCTTATAGCTGCTGAAATTTAATCATCAATTTAATTATGGTCATGTAATTATGGCGAAACTTTAGTTTTAATGAGAGCTACGATTACACCGCACGAGCATAATTGAGTTCAGGGGCACTCGATGCGTAAAAATTGCGAGTAAGTGTGCAGTAATCAATAAATTCGTTACGGGAAATTCGTTACCGAAACTGACCCAAGATTCGACGGGACAGAATATACGCGTCGAAAGCCAAATATTTCCTTCGGGCCGAGACCTCGATTGTTTTGTAAAGCTCGGTAAGCCTATTTTTAACTCCACATAAAGAAAGAGGTGCATTCTATTGTTCCGTGTAAATTTCATTTGAATTGAATTTGGTAAGCAAAATTAATTCTCAATTTCAATGAAACATTCTATTCGTAACGCGTAAAATTTTTCAAACCAAATGCACGTGCTTTTACAAGGCAAAAAGCTTTTCATTTAAAAAGAATTCGAATATTTAAATTAATATAAATGGACTTCAGCAACTTCAAAGTATAGCCGAAAAAATTGTTTTTAGGGCCAGAGGAGAACTCAAAATTTAATATAGAGCATAAAGGTATAAAATCATAAAAGCATACAAACAAACAAACAAAAACACAATAAAAAAGGAACCGTGGAACGCAAGTTTATCGAAAATTATAAATTTTTATTCCTACGAATCCGTATTACTTGATAACAGATCGAAAAAACTGTACGTTAGTCCTTGAACAGGAAGTGAAAGGCAACCCCTATGCCGTTTTTATCCTGTAAAAAAACTGCACCCGTGGACAAAAAAGTCCAGCAGTTGGTATTTACCATTCAGGGTTTTTCTTTTTCTTTTTTTTCACTCCTTTATATGCCTCACGAATTTCCATCAGGAGAACTCGATACGACTCATTTGAAAGCTGATAATTGGTGCAGCGTGAACGCATGGTTTTCACGTGGCGACGCTGAGATTTTTCGTGGGAAATCGAAATAATGCGTTGCAGAGGTCGGAGAAAAGCGAGCAAGCAGACATTATCGGAATCAAGTTTATGGGAATTTATTTAGAACGGATTTAGAAATATTCGAGGAAAATACGAAAGAGAAAAGGGAGTGAGAGCGCAAAGACAATAGAGGATTTTACGGATTTTCATTTTTATTGGACGAGTAATTAGCGAGGATTATTTTTAGTGAATATTCCGATTTTATTTTCAGAAAATTGTATATGCATGCACTGATAAAATACAAATAGTTTTGTTTATTCACAACCATACTTCGCTATTGTGCGGTTCTTTCATTTGAGGTTTATGCATTCTGTTAAATATTTTTGTTTAATGTTTGTAAAAGGAAAATGGTAATTATTAATAATCAAATCCGTGAATACACGAAGGAATAAATACTTTTGAGAGTTCAGAGGTTTCGAATGTTTACATGTCATTATAATATTTGTTTCGTGAAATTAAATTCTTTCAAGTAAATTTTCCAACAATTTTAGGAGTAAATATAGAATTTAATTTCACCATGTTTCCGACTAGAAAGGTAGCCTTTTTTACAGAAAAGTTGTATTTAGACAAGTCATGCGTTATTGATAATTGAATCAGTAAGCTAATTTATGAAACAAATTGATTAAGGTACAAGCTAAATTTTTGGAGAAGCATTTTTTAAACAATAGACAAAATATGAAAGTAGATGACAAAACTAATCGAGGAAGCGTATATCTTAAATAGCTAGTAAATTACGTTTATCTAGTCGAAGGAGTACGAGAAAATATTTTTTAAAGAAAAATAAACTTTACGTAAGTTTTGATAAAATCTATACGGGTAAGTTACAAAGATCCGAAATTGAAGTTTTGCTACACCCTCGCTACTTTTATTCATAAATCCAATAATATGCCGTTATACTGTATTTATATTTATTAGTAAATTAGGAATAAATTGTGACAGCCCGTGAATACATATATTTACTTTTACTCGCTGACTTTCTCGTGTATCCGCATGCAAAGTTAGCCATGTTTTGCACGCTCGACGTCACGCCACTCGCACAAGCCAAATAATCCGAATTTTCCGCTCGTAATGCCGATGAGTCTGTTACAAACAGCTTAGCTCAAAATACTTAGTTGCGCCTCGAACGAGTTCGCAGTTTTTCGCTGAAAAGACCGGGCCGAGCATTACTTGGGCGATACCGCGGTGCACCGCACAATCACCAGGTGGCGAGGACCGAGGCCGAGCTGCATTACTGCACAGCCATTAGAGGTGAGCGCCGTGGTCCCTCGGACCACCACCGCCTCGGACGATAGCTCGACTTTGCACGCGCGTTGCATAGCCGTTGTTGAATGAACTCGGTTTTTATCACTGAATACCGCGAAGCTCTCTGTGCGCGCTTCCAGCGACTCTTTACTCTGACCAGGGCTCGCAGCCAGAGTGGAGTCCCGCTCCCATTGAGATTCGTATCTGCGACGTCAATGGATTCCGCATCCCCGGCCCTTCCACGTTCCAGCGAGTTCGCGCACGGATTCCCGGGCGCGAGGAAAAGTCTTTTCCGCAATTTTCCTCCTCCCTCTGCGTCGTCAAAGCCGGTTTTTAATCTTCGACCGCGCAGCCGCCGCCTCGCCATTGTGGCTCCCGGCGATTTCGGCCTCGTTTCATTACTCTTTCAACGATCTCTTGATTAACTCCCGAATGTGGAGCGCAGCCGGTGCGTCGGGACAAGTGAACTCGACCGGTGCTCGGACACGACGTCGTTGCCACGTAGCGCGCGAGGTCGATACGTCCGAGCGAGCCCGATATCTTGGCTTATAAAGGCTTCGACTAAATTGGGCCTGCGTAGGGATTTTACGAGGACTTTTATCGAATTTACGTTTAAACAGTCTCGATATGGCCAAATATATTTCGTTTTATGCACGGCGCGCTTTTACGGCCCAGCTGATTAAAAAAGTACCCAACGCACGCGCACGAAATTGACACGAGATTGTTCGATAAAAATATTCCATTTCCCGCCGACATAATATCACATCCACATCCTTTCGGTCCGAACATTCGATAAAGTTTATGCCGAACAAAAACAAAATGCTTTTCGCGCAGTGATGGCTGAATATTTGTACTATCGTTCGAGCGGACCCTAGTCGTGAGCGAATTAATAAACAGAATCCGTACACAGACGCGGGCCCGAATTGTTACTTTTCCCAGACGCACCTGCACATCTCACACATTGATAATAGACGATTGCACCAGATCCCTCGGCCCCGCACTCGTGCCCAAGCCGTCTTGCGTATCTGCGATTTTCCTCGACAGCGAGCACGGAAAACTACCGAGGGAGAGAGAAAGGCGTCCACGTGGTGTTTGAGTTTCACTCGAGCTCAGGGGAGATCGGCGGGCACGCGCGGAGAGGAAAGAGGAGCGGCGCGAATTGGCCGAATTGGGCGAACCGGCCGCGCTGGACGGACTGGGGAAGCTTATACGCTTCCGAGCCTCCGCGCCCGCCGACTCGTTCTTATTTCGGTGAAACGGTGCGGCACGAGTGCGGAAATATCCCGGGCGCGCACCGGAATACAAACCGCAGTTCATCTTGTCGACGAGGGCCGGGGGCCGAGGCCTGGGAGAAAAAGTCGAGCTAAGTCTTGCTGAGCGGGTGTTTATTCAGTCCGGCGATAACCATTAATGCGATACTCGCGTGTGCGCACGCGAAGGCAGAGAGACGCGCTTGCTCTCTGTCTCTCTCCCTCTCTTCTACATATAACATAAGCGCGATTCAAATGAGCCCGGAGTCGCTGTATTCTCGTTACCACCCTCTGCATCGCCATCCTAGTACCCCGGCTTCGTTTCTTTTTGCCCTCCTTCTCCTCCTGGCGCTTATACACGTTCGCCTACTTTATCATTTCCTTTTTTCAACTCGTGACTCGGGCGGGCGGCTCCTACTTTATGAGCTTTCGGAAAATTTGCACGGAAATTTCGTAACAATTACTTATTATTCGAATTTAACTTGAGTTTTTAAAAGTAAGCGCCGACCGCTAAACTTTTTCCTTTAACTTTCATTCTATTGGATTCGAATTATCGTAACTGCCCGTTTTAACAGCGTTTCGATAATTCGTTTCAATAGCAGCTTTAAAACTGCAGTGTATTTTTATGCAGTTTGCATATGAATTATTTTGAAGTGCGAGTAATCTTATAATTACCCATAAATTTCAAAAGCTATACTCGCTAAATTATTAATCAAACGTGGCTATTATTTAGCCATAAGTTACTTGGTAATTTTTAATAATGGCGTTCGACGAAAGTTAATTAAAAACTTTATGACTGAATATTTTGCACGTAATGATAAACAAGTGAAATAAAAATTTTTCCTTCAAGGATTAAATCGTAAATAATGGAAGATGAGTCCTATAAAGAATAAAGATTAGATTTACTATCTCCAGATTCCATAATTTAAATAAATAAATATATATATATATATATATATATACACGCATATATGAAAATTCTAAAGGAAGTAGCAAATGGCCGATTTTATCATCTGAAAATTGCAAAGACCCGAGAAATAATTACGTGTACATGCAAGAATCTAGGTGATACAATAGGGCATCAAATTGGGCATAGTGAATTTTGAGAATCCCAAGGAACCTTCTGAACTCGAGCACAACTAACCAGAACTAGTTACGTGAAATCGTGTAAAATTGAAGTTCGATAAAAAAATGTGCACAAAGTTGTCTCGAGTTTGAAATTTGAATCGCGGAGCGCGTAGCGAGCAACGCCATCTTCGTTAGTCTAAACCATCCTCTTTCCTCAATCCGCGCACGACATTTCTCATTTCTCTTCTCCTCTGTCACTTTTGCACGTTTCCTCTGCTTGGTTATTCGCGGATGGTTCACGGGAGACCAATATACAAGCGGCACAAGTTTCGAATTGAGCCCCGAGCCCATTTCCTCCTCGGCACGTACGAAACTCGCCCGCGCGACATTCCGCGAAGGGGCAAAAAATCAAACTCCCATTTAGGGCGATTGACAAAACCTAATTCCAAACGGTCTTTTTTGCCCGGAGCCCCGCGGGCCGCTGGTTCTCGGTGCACTTGTAATCTCATGAAGGTAATTAAAGTCTCCGATTACGATCGTGGCGTCCTTTGTTTTCGTTTCGACGCACGAAAAAACTGAGCGCGAATAGTCGAGTCATGGACTTGTTGGAGGCGTGCTCCTATTAACTCGTCGACCGCTTTTTCCCTTCGGCTAATTTATTTGGACAACTGGATTTTCATACCCGACTCGGAGCTTGCCGATTATTTTTAGGCGGCAGTTTGACTTCCATTCGTTCGCGCCAGCTATCGGCAGAATCGACGAAGCAGGACGAAATTGCCGAGGACCTTTACTCATTAACGATTCTGCGGAAATAACTAAAAATTATTATCTTTATTTAAGCATCGATACGAGCAGAAAATTTATACACCGCGATTTTCAATAATCCCGTGCTCCTGAAGTATTGAGCTCCGGCTTCGGCTACGGTAGCATTTTAATTTAAAGAGCCATTAACGCATCGTATAACTTTTGCACTTGGCCAGCGTTGAAATTCGTTCTGCTTCTGCTGCTTCTTCTTCAATTTTTGCGATGCTACATTCGCTATGGATTATATTTCAAGGCATAACCACCTGCCCTTGTATAATTAAATTTGGAAATGTGACGCAGACTCAATACCGATGGGACGTCGATGAAAGCCTTGCGAAGCTCAGCGCCGCGCACTTTTCTTTCACTTAAAGCCTCCGATTTCATTTGGTTGTGCCGAGCTGCTAATGCCGAGTAAATCAAGGAGTCTCACGCATATTCTTCCTCGGCGTTCGCTCGGGCATTGCTCTATTTATAAACGTGGATTCGCCTCATCTCCTCGTATTTGTGTATCTCGCTTTTCCCCTCCTTTGTTCTGCGCAATAGTCCTTTCTTCTGCAGTTCCCTCTCGCTTATCCATTCCTTTATGTTCTTTTACTTTCATGCTGATTCAATGCTTTATGCTCGGGATGTTGTATAAAGATATCGCCATTATATTCTCGCGATATCCCGCGTATATTTCTTATATGAAAACTAGATTGTTTCTTCATTACATTTTCTTTTCGTAATTTTCGAATTTTACTATTTTCTCTTCAAACTTCGTATCTAAATATTATACTCGAAAATTTGTCATAAAACTTACCTCAATGTTCATGGTGCTCGCAATATACTATAAGTTTCGAAGCTTATTACTAGCGATAAAATTTATTTTATCGCTTTGCTCGGTAAAAACTATCTTTCTTCAATAAGAATAACCTACAGCAATTGTATAGAAAATGTAAATAACGTATAACAAAATATTATGCATGTTTATGACTGCGGCGTTACAATAAATACGCAACTCTTAAAACTAGTCTAAATAATAGCAGCATGCAAGTTATTAATAATAACAATACAATAATGATAATAAAAAGAAGAAGAAGAAGAAGCAAAAATAAGTATTCTTTAAGAATATTTTTAAAATTTATATACATTTTTAACGTAATCTGTAATATATATAATCTTAATAAAAGATACGGTTCGCTTTATATCTCTTATAGGTACTGGAAGCATTTTTATTTTACGCCAGAAATAAATATGGATAGTTTATTTTCTATTAATTATAAATTTGCCCAAGTCCGATAAAATTTTACAATAAACCCATTCTTTATACGCTGCAACGATTCGAAAATCCAGAATCCACATTATTATAATGTTTATGAAGTAAAGTAAGCAGACAATTGCGTATACCGATACAGAGTTCATCGATTAGCGAAGCCGAGGTTAGCGTAAGCACGTCATTTCTCACCTAGTACATTTAATTTAAAAATTCCCATCGTCGAGCTCTCGCCCACCCACTTGCACACACACCCCTCCGTTTCACTGGACTCCAGGGTAATTCTTGCTTTATCCAAAGCTTGTTGCTCTTTTTTCTTCAACTTTCGCGCAATCCATCCATTTATCATCCTTACTCAATTTATCGAACATTTCTCTGATTGGTTCACCTCAGCTCGCCCACCTTCAGTTCCTTGTACGGCAAACTTTTCGAAACTTCCGGCTCGCGTCATCACCATCTGATGCACGTACATTTATTTCGCATTCGCCACTTAACATCGTGCCTGTCTCCGTGTCTTGTTAGCTCGGCCATCCCCTTTTAACCTCCTCCTCGTTCGTCACTGAAGTGCGAAAGGAACGAAGGAACGGATGCGTCAGGAGCGCGCGGATACGAGGCAAACGACTGCAGTCTGTTTTTTCGGTCGCGAAAAATCATCTGCCCGTTTAATTGCTCGGGCCGCGCAGCAGGAAGCCGAAGACCGAATCCAGTGTGCTGTGAAGAGCAGTAAGATGCAGTTGTAGTGGTGAGCCAACGCTCGGGGGTCTGATTAGAAAGAAAGCGCACAAATAAAAAGATGGAGAATGAAGGAGGAGGAGGAGGAGGAGGAGGGCGAAGGCTAATGCGTTTCACGCTCGGTGTCACGCTTCTGAACATGACATTCCGACCTTTTTTTTCATCCGAGTTTCTCGATTCCGTTGTTGTTCTTCCTTCTTCTTTTTTTTGTATTTTTATTGCCCTTTTGTATTGATTGTTTTAATTCACATCTCGTTCTCTCTGACATTATTTAAACGATTTTTTTTTTATCGTTGTTGCAGATCGAATTAATGCTTCGAGTGATACGAACGCGTATACGCACAGCATATGAAAAAAGACTTACAAAGCTATGAATGACTCGGTCAGTTTCGTTGGTATCTTCATTTTGTGTTCGCGGAGAAGAATAGCGTTCGGCTCGCCGATTCGCCGCACGGAGACGCCCGTTTTATAAACGATAATCATCATTTATTTATTAAACCTACGAGTTATTCGGTAAAAATGCATTTATAAACTTCTCTGAAGTTTGCAAGAAATGTAATAATCTTTATAGCTCTGCTTTTACAAAATTTCTACCTTTATATTAGCATTTAAGTATCGCGAGTATTTTTTCCCTCCTAATGCAATAATTTGTACTCAGCGTTTTAACATATTCTCTTTATTTTCCTGCATTTGACTTTGATCTCTTCAAATATTCTCAAATTGAGCCAATTTAACATTTTCAATTTAAACATTTGAAGATAAATTTAAAAAATGCATAACCCCCCACACCTCGATGAATATATTAAAAATTCATCTCCATCTTTGCTTAAATACACAGCGCGTGTATATAAAACTAATGCTACCTAAACTCTATTCGAATTGCCCAATTAATTTCGTATAATCAAGATTCCCTTAAAATCCTGTATAGCACAATTTGAAGTATTTCTAAATAGATATAATGAAATATATTAAAATTTTAATTGAATGTTATGCATGCCAAACGTTAATGCTGAATTCCGACAAAATTCTTGAGTCCTCCTCGATTAATCATATTTCAAAATTTTTCAAAATTTACGAATCAAATTGACTGAGTGAATAAATTAATCGGTAAAGAAAATTTCACATATTAATAAAATTATAAATGAGTTTATCTGGTATTACTTTGCTTTCTTATCATTGCTAAACTCGATTTAAAAAATGTTTCTTCTCTGACATCTTTTATGATTCTAGATAATTTTCTGAAATATTATTGGTTTTCACTGAAAGAATTTATATTAAGTTATTTTACTTACATACAAGTTTCTCTCTAAACTTGAAATAACATTATTCTTAGCCAATTATTTAATTATTCTCATTATTTTTAGAAATACATATCTCTCGTAATTTATCTTAAAATTATATTTAACAATATCATTCGACACTATCGAATAATTTTCATTATTCCAGAAAAACATACATTTATCAGATTAAAAATTATGAATATTAATATAATGACGCGATACTTAATATTGCTCAACAATAAATGATAATCTTATTTTTCACTATATATAAATATTCTTTTAAATATAAAAAACAATATTCAAAATATCAATATTGAATCCTTTTGGAGGAATACAAGTTGTGGAATAAAATTGCCAAGATTATTTTTCTTCTATACCGTGATGTTATCTCACGGTAGTTATTGAATTAGCAGTTTAACGAGAAAGGTTTTGTTTAGCTACATCTACCAGAACTATACATTTTATCATTTTCAACAAAATTACACGCTAATAGCTGCCTCGAATCATCAAACTCGCTTCTTGCGTACGTAAAATGATAAAATTGAAATATAAAAAAAAATTTTTTCTTGAAATTCAACAATATTTACTTTATCAATCTCAATAAAGAAAAGTTAAGTACCAGAGTTATCAAACAATAATACACGTCCCTTGAAAATAGTCATTCGAATAAAATTCAAATTATAATATCATTTTGTAAAGTTGATAGATATAAACTTTAAATTTAATTTCCTTGAAATTTATTCCTTGGGTTAAACTTGATTGAAATCGTCTAGCAATTTATTCCCTCGATGAATGTTTATCGATTGAAAAAATGCAAATTTAATAAGCATACAAGTCGTTAGAAACGAGCTTTTATTTACCGAGTGCAATCTTATATGCATACATTAGCTAAACTTAGACTGCACTTCCAACTAAATCAAAGTCGAATCGCAGGAACTTTAAATTATTCCAGACACCTGTGCCACCCCAAAAGCGATAATTCGCCCTGTCTTCGTCACCTCGCCATCATTTATACTCACGATCGACCGCGGAGCCTTGATATCGCTAATTATTAAAATTTTGTGGTAAATCCAACAAAACTAAATATAATTATTTGTACCGTTAAGGCGTAAATATTAAATTATTGCACACCACAAGAAGTGCACGATTTTATTTTTATCTTGATTTCGTTTCGAAGTAATACGTTGATAAAATTCAAAACTTGTACTACTTGAATTTAAAATTAACTCAAAATCTAGTAAGATTGCATATTTTTTTTACGAGTATATTTATACGCAGATCTGTGCGCATTTATTTTACGAGTACGGGTGTGCAAATTTGAAATAATTGGTTTGGATATGCCCAAGTACACCAAAAACCACATTGCCTTTCGTAATGTCTAACACGTTATTATAGTTATACGTATCAAAATGAAATGAATCCTATTTCGGCTAAGTTTGTTTAACAGTCATCCAAAAGATCATGCTTTTATCTTATTTTAGTCACATTAACGAATGGGAATATTTTTTATAGAATCTCCTCGAATTCTACGGTATCATCTACCCTAAGGGCTATTCAGCATGATCAAAGTAACACTAACCAAAGATCAATTGGCTCTTTGACTAATTGAAGTAGGAGCTAATACTCGAATCGATACTAGTTGAATGCTTTATTCGTGTAATCAGTGGATCAAAATCTTATTAAAATTACAAAGCTAATAATAAATCAATAAAACTTATTAAAAGATGTTTTTCTTTTTAAGTGCTCGAAAATGAAACAGAACGAGCGTGCACCGAATAGATTTTGAATAATACCATCCGCTTGATGCAAATAATGCTGAAAAAACATTTAATATCTATTCAACTAAATATTTTTTTAACCAATGATTAATCTTACGGAGTTGCTATTTTAATCTTGCAGAATATTTCGTATTAATTTTCGTACAATCTAAAACGATTATAATGCATTTTAATTTTTAAATATCTTGACATTCAAGAATTTCAATTTGATACTGAACACGGTAAAATTGTGTTATATAATTTTTGCACGATGATTATGAACCGTGTAGTATTTAATAATTAATTGATTAAAAAGTTTGTACTTTAATTTTAAAAAGTAAGTATTTAAAAAATGCAGATATTGCATGTTGTTCATTGGTTACTTATAATTTCATTAAACGTTTTTATGATCATCAAACGTTCGATAAAAAAATTCTATTACATAAAAATAAATAAAGAATGTGACGCTAAATCTTCGCGAAATGTATACGTGTATAGCCAAAATAATTAATTAATGTAAACTGCAAAAATATGCGTATTAAAATATTACCGAAGGTTGTATTTTAATTATGTTTGTTCTTTATCTGTATGCGTAAGAAGCTAAAATATCGATTCATACACACGCGCGACGCGCGCGCACACACACACACATATATACACAAGAATAAATATGAGGCCACATAAACTATTGCCCGAAAAATACCCGAGACGGAAAAATTAATTTATAATTAAATTATTATACTTTGAGTACAGCAGCAGAAACTTGATTAAAAATTCTATGTCGAGTCCGTTAAAATATTAAAAATAACCGGCACATTTCATCTAAATATCATCGTCTGTTATTTTATTTCCGAGGAAAAAGTCAATGATCTTGAAAAAATATCGAAGAATAAATGAAAATCTTGTATTTTTCTTGAGACGTCGCATGAATATACATCTATTTTACAGTTGCGAGCGCCGTGAGGGTGTCGTAAATCTGGAGACCGATATCCACGCGTTGCCTTGGCGCAGAGACACAAAGAGGAAGAGAGGAGCATAAAGAGAGAGGGAGAGAGGGATGGTTAGAGCCAGAGAGAGACACGCCTGTCTCGAGCCTTTCGTGCAGGGGGCGAAATTTCCCGATGCATCTAATTACGCAGCTTGATTTATGAGCAGCGAAATGGATTTCATATGGAACAGTTGGTTTTCTAATAGTGAACAGCCGAAATGCGGTTAAAATGACGGCGAGTCACGACTAGTTTTTCCGAACGAAAAGAGTGTTTAAAGCGTACAATGAAAACTTTATCAACGGCAAACGCGTTTTACTCCCATAAAAAGAGAACGGCGCTTCCGAGCGACAGACACATACGTCCGTTTTAGTCTGCAACGCGTCCGTATGTATTATCACGGTGTCGTTGTCACGATTAAACCTCGTGTCGCTTCCGTGCGGATGCAAGTGAATCTCCCTTTAATTAATTAATTGCCGATGATGCCTTGCACCCATAATAATTTATGCATGCAAAGTTACCTTGTCTCCGATTGATTGTATCCGAATAAACGCACACAACGTTAAATGTTCCATTAACCATTATAATAATGCTTCCTATCGAAGCTGCTCGCACTGATATTCATTCTGTTTCCTGCTATTTTAAATACTCGGACAGCGTGTAAATCAATAATTGGCTCAATCGTCCCTTATTTTTCAAGACTAATTATTTCAACCTAAATTTCTCGCTGAAGAATGAAGTACTATTGGTTAATTACAGCGCTAAATATGTGTTGCTCGGATTACTAGGTGTAATTTATATCGACATTAGTTTTTATTTATCTGTTTAATCTCTAGGCCCGTAAGTGCTTTGAGTGCATCGCACCAGATAGATAAATTATGTTTACACTGAGCCGGTATGTACAGCACGTAATAGAACGAACACACTATGAACGTTGAAAAAGACGTGTAAAATCCATATCATTTGCCAGAACATAGAAGATCGTGAGAAGGCAAATGTTGCATTCTTTATTTGTCCGACTCTCGCGATAAGAGAAAAGACAATTTATCGGATAATAATAAAGTTCGGTGAAAAGTAGTACTAAATAGAATCAAATAAGCTTCTCGACGTTAGTTGCGTTTTTCGCAACAATTTATATCGCGTGACAGATATATACGTGTGTGTTTTTGTTTATGCGCGCGCGTATGCGTAAATATACGCGTAGCAAGTATATTAAAACAGTATCATACTAGAGTCGACTTGTCTCCTTTAGTTTTCCGGGTTATTTCACGAGATACGGTCACGTTACGCTTGGTATTTTCTTGAAAATGTTCTAAAAATGTTACCGAGCTGTGAAAAATAATATAAATTTTATAGCTGCGGTTCGAGAAAAATTTATAACATTTCAAACATATCCCAGTTTTTCACCGATAGTTTCCATATTAATTTTGGTAAAAATTAAATAATAATTCCATAACCAAGGCTCTTTTATTACGAGGCATTCTCGTGGAAACACAATAACGCCATAAATAATTTTAAAAAAACCTAAAAACTGGCGTTTTTTGTTCGAGGATTGCGCTTCGATCGTTTCGAAAAGTTGAAAAAACATTCGCACTATTAAAGCAGGAATAATTTTAAGCAGAGGCGAATTTGAGAATTGCGCGAATTAGAGAGTAAAGGTAAAAATACGAAAGGTCTGTTGGTGGGGTCGAAGGGTCGGAAATCAAAGTTGGTGATTGAAATGGTGGCGGGGGCGTCATCAAATCTCGATTAACGCTAAGACTATTGGTTGGAAATGATTGGCGCCAGTAAGTAAGCGACGTCGAGCACGAGCGTCACTCTTTTGAAAGACGAAGTGCCGTTCCGTGTTCGGGCTTCCTCCAAAGACGAGAACGACATATACTTAATAGAGTTAAATCTGATTCACGACAACTATTGACTTCTCGCTCTCGTTCTCACTCGGTGTACGCCATGTAAATGCGTCGACGCTCTGGTATACAGTGGCAAGGCGCGAGAAGGCACTTAAGAATCGCTTAAAATAACCGGCGGCGCGCGAAGCTCCCAGGAGAGGGAGAGAATTTCTTGATCATTTTGCGCTCGTCCGTGTGGCACGCGGCGGCGCGTTGTCTGCGCTGTCGACGTCGGTCCCCCGAACACAAGACGCCACTTCTTGCTTCTCTTCTTCCACACCTGACTCGACGACTCTTAAAGTTTTGTCGTCTGTACAGTCTGCGCCGAAAACGATACCCCCAAGAGCGTCGTTATTCAGTCACTTCTACTTAGGAGATTACGTCTTAACAAATGCAACTTTCGTCTTAAATGCCCGAACTCGCCTCTGACCGGGAAATGCGCTCCAATCGAGAATCAGCATCGCGAGCTTACGGTTCACGTATAATAAATCGAGATGCGCAAACTTGGAGATTGCAAAATTCACTTCCCGATTCGCCCTGCGCGTTATTTTGGCCGCGAATCCGAACCGTTTTTTAAGCCAACAGATAAAACTGGTATAAAAATTTGATGGTACCTCGGTCCGACTTAGAGCCAAAAGTGCACTAAATTTTTCATACTCCAGCTCCAAGATTGTTTCAGTTATTTGATAGATTAGAAAGTTTTGAGGGGATCACTTTGCGATAAAATTTTAGAGGCATCCATCATTGATAAACGCCTCCCGAAATATTAATAAACTTCGTATTACGAACCGCGCGAAGTACCGCGATATATTCACCAGGAACTCCCAAGATCTATAACCGAAGCTATACACCCGATGAAACTTTAAATCGCTCGACATCGCTTTGAGGGTTCGCGCGCATGCCCCGCCGTGTTTACTACTGGTGTTTCGGTTATCCTTACCACTTACAACGTCGACACGCGCATTACCTAGTTTTCCGGTTTTTCTTGTCTCCTTTCTCTCACTCTCCCCCTCGGCGCCTCCTTCGCTCGCTCTCGCTTCGCGCATCGTCTTCTGTCGCGCCTACATTTATCTCTCCAGCTTACAACGAGAGTTAAAATTAAAAAGTCTTGTTGCCGACTAATGGCGTTTTGTGCGTTTAAATAAATAAGCTATAAATCAGTCGGCACTCAATTACAACGAAAGCCGCACGCTTCCGAAAGGAGCTTAACTTTCAAATGAGTCGATTTCTTTTAAGCCATTTTTAACGATGACTTTGTAATTCGCTCCGATAGTCGGTCGTCTGGTCTTACTCTATTAAAGCGTACTTATTCGCGCATGAAAAAATGAACGCATGGGACAATTTTTTGACTTCTCGCAGATTTAACTCGGTGTACGGGACTTTTTCCAGCTTCGATTCAATGCTTCGCTTTAAAATCTCCGGTTGAGCATTCGTTCAAAAAATACCCGTTCGCGCTAATGTAAAAAACTCGTCGCTTAAATACTTAATAAACGTTAGCGTAAGCTCGGAAAAGTGCTATCTAAAATACTCGCAGGGGGAGTCTTAATCTTTTAGAAATAATTTTTAACGAGAATAAAAACTTTGCGATCTCCATTATTACACGGTGCTAATCGAACTTTTGCGTAAAACCAAGTTTGAAATCAAACTTTGCCCTCCACTCGTCGGAGAATGAATCTGATAAAAAGTCGCCGCGAACGCTCGCCCGCGCGCGCGCGATTGTTGATTTCAATGTCGCCGAGAATCGCAAGATCACACGCCCGACGGAAGCAGCTAATCTAGTAATTCGATTAATTATGAAGAGTATGAATTGACTCGGTGCGCCGCGTTGCCGCACCGGGGCCATTGAAAGTTTCACGCCTGCAGAACGCGATTTCCGGACTTAATGCGAAATTGAGTCCTTTATTATTCGACGTGACTCTCGTTTCGTCGCTGGATTATCTTGGAGCGACAGTAGGAAATTCGCTCACGCAAATGCGCAGCGTCATGGAATTTTTCGTACTTTTAAAATTCGGTCCCGTCCGCTGCTCGAAAAAGTTCGCCAACTTCTACACGGAGCATAAAATCAAAATTTTCAACTATAGTTGCAAAATTTATACGCTTTATAAAATGCTTATTTCAACGAGCCACCATTTATACGTGCTCGTTCAATTTAAACAGTTGGTTCAATGTATTTTTAACGTCGAGTCACGTAGAAAATTAAATAACCTCCGACAGCTAAAGACAACCGGTCGCATTGCGTAACTGAATAATTCGATCGCAAATATCGTTTGAATTTTCATTAGCTGTCGCAGCGTTTCGCGTCGACAACTGGCCCTATATTAAAGTGTGATATTGAACAAATTTTAAAATTTGAATTTTTCAAACATCCGCTAGCACGTGTCGACACTCACGCGTTTGCGTGAAATTTATTCAATTTTTGTCGCTAAAAACAGGAAACAAGTGAATTTAGACTAAAATTATTTATCTCCATAGCTGGGAGATTCGGTCGACGGAAGTAATTTATATGTGAAATCAGATCAGTCGGACATCGCAAGTCATTAATAATACTCTTCAACTTTCCGATTAAGATTATTCACCAATTCCGTACAAAATGAATGGCTTTCAAATGCAGTCGAGTGCGAATCTTCGGATGTAACGCTATTATTACGTGCAGATCCCGTGGCACTTTCACACCTGCTCAGTAAGCTTTGAATAAATACAAGGTCGGAGCTAATCGAGCCCAGCGCGCAAGACGAAGAACCGTCTCTATAAAAAGAAGATCGGAGCGAGATATTGAGTTGTATTCGAATAAGATCGGCTGCGATACGGAATAATATTCCGTATCTCCGAGTGACACAACGGAGCCCGGAATCCGCGTTTAATCCACTAATTCGCTCTTAATCCGCGTGAGGAGTAATGCTAAATGGTGATCCATAGCTGTAACTAGATCATGCCATCAAAGCACAGAAGGCGCAGAGGCGCGCGACTAATCCCCCGAGCCCAGACGCGTTCGACGATGAAAAGCCGGTGGAAACGCACGGGATTCAATAGCCGGCGCGAGGAGACGAGTCGAGCGGGGCGAGTGGAAGGAAAAAAAAACAATCACTGCCAAAATACGTTACTACGCCCTCGATCAACGCAATAGCCTCTAAGCTAGTGGCCTCGCTCTCGCTCCCGCTCCCGACGCGATTGAAAAGCTGCGAGCGCGGCAGATGTGCCCGAGTCATCGCCGGCTTTTCCCGAGCGCTAATATCTCGGGCGCCAGACAGAGCTGTTATTATTATCGACTGGCGAAATTATGCGGGTCCTTTCGCGGCGATGATCGAATGTCCTGCAGCGGACGAGGATGCGCCAAGGCATCGATCGCTCGTAAAAGCTGAAACACAAAGGCCGTCGGACGTGAAAGCTATATGCACTCGTGTCACTGACAATACTGGAGTTTGTCATTTTTTGCGATCGTAAATATCACGTGCCCAAGGCAACGCCGTGATAATGGTATTTCTAACAGGTTGAAATTCTTTATTTTGTCCTCGGCTCTTTTCCTTTTCGACGCGCCGTTGAATTCATAAATTAAATTCCGACGATTCCTCGATATTTCCTCGCCGACCTTGCGATCGGCTCGTTTCACTCCGAGGTGAAAATTCATGAATTTTAACTACTAACCGAACCACGCGAACCCAATGCTGCGCGCTCTCTCCCACTAATATAATGGGAGCATTATTAGCTTCGGTTTACGTACAAAAATTAAACTCGATCCATCATACGCGCGTGCGCGCGCGCGCATCTCTTTATCTTTCACCTTACGTATCTCGCGGCATTCTTCGACAATTGGCGGGGCGTCCGAAAAACACGAGCTTTCAATTGAATAAATTTCGCGTCACTCGGGGCATCCAAGATAATAATAACTCCATTGAACGCTTCTCTAATTATTGGCACTAAAAATAACGTCGGAAATGTTTATTCGGACCGAGTCTCAATGAAGCTGATCAACTATAAAGTTACATTAAAGCGCGTCCATGGTTGCGATACATGGCAAATAATTAGGGTACCCGGAGGTCTTAGAGTAAGTGCTATTGTTGTAGATCTATTGTCCTTATACATGGGAGGAAGCTAATCGGGGTTTAGAATTCATCGATAAACATGAAAAGCTAGTGCTGAACTTTTGAATACCGTACATCTGGAGGAATATCAGGTGAACGCGAGCATTATGAGGTATTTAAGGATACGTTATGGAGATGCACGGTATTGTAATCGAGGCTTAAGCCACACTTGGATAACGATTATTGCGTAAGCACATGGATCAAAATTTCGTACGTTTACACAAGGCGCAATCTATGTACTCAAGCTTTATACTGATTACTTTCATTGCTTCGGCCTGTTTTCCTATGATGAATATTCAATGACAATTGGATTCTTTGGGGTAAGCAACCTTTTATGTAGCATCCCACATTGACTTTTCCCTTAGACTGTCTTTCTTTTTCTACCCGCCCCCTTTCCTTCTAACTTTCCCTCTCACTCGCTCTCGCGCATAATAGCTGTCAGAAAAATCTGTTAGCAGTAGCAGTGAAGCGCATTCGACGAGGGGAGTGACAGCAATTTTTATTACTAGAGAAGGCCAATCTATTTTTTCTTTCCCCTTTGGTAATTCATTTTTACGTAACACAACGACTTATGAATTTTAGGAATACAAAATATATGAATTATTTATTATATTTTCCATTAATGGTCGTTAGCCACTTTGATTTCATGGAGAGCCGCTATATTTTTTATCGAATAATGTTTTTGTCGCTTCGATACGGAGCGATTAATAAAATTATTTCACTCGTAATGTGCTTAAATCTAGATTTAAGGAGCCACTTAAATTTAATTTGAAAAAGAATATGTGCCATTCGCTGAAAAATAATTATCGTTTATTTGGCCAAACTCTTTATTACTCGCTGTCTGTGAATTATTAGTGATCTTTTTTACAAATATTATTATGCGTCTGTATCAACGATATTGCACATTAATCATAGGCATATTGTCAACATTTTTCAATTTGCCACGTGTTTTCAGTACGTATCAAATTCTTTCGACGAATCGACTCTGTCCGCATTTATTTATTGTTATAAATTTTCGATGAAATTTCGATGAAAATTCGATGAACGAAAGGAATAATTTTGTAACTTCGTGAAAATTCAGTTGGAATCCGTTGATCAATAGCGAATGCAAAACGACTGAATTGTAAAAATAATCAAATAACGTAAAAAATAATTCTAAAAAATTATGAAAGGCGTGTACGTAACTATAAAGTGCGTTTTATAAATGTATTTTTTATGCGCGTGCCAGAAAAATTTAAATTTTCAAAAATTCACTTCTTCGCAAAGTACATTAGAGATAAGTTACGAGGGAAGAAATTTATGTTTACTTCTCGCGGTGTAAGTTACACACGTGATGAAATTTTCTATAAATTAATGATTAAGAAGACTTTCACTTAAAAAAATCCTGCCTCCGAGGTAAGATAAGTTTACACGCAAGAAAATTTTGTTTTTCTTTTGCGCGATATGTATTCTGAAAGAGAAAAATGTTTTTCTCCGGGCTCGTGGGAAGGAAAAAAAGGAACGGTCTTATAACCAGAAGCAGAAAAGAAGATTTTTCACTAATGCCACGTACCTGTGTACCATTTGGAATTAATGATTGTAGCAGGGCGCGAAATTTATCTGACATCTGCTTTTGTGTTCGGCTATTTTATTTATGTCGAAGCCCGTATGTACTCTAAACAGTGACTGAGATTCGTATCAAGAAATCGCTCTATCAAGCCATACATAACTCGGCTTCTCGTCTTCTCGTCTTCTTTTTGCTTATTCCGCACTTGCTGAAATATACGCACGTTAAACTCACACAGAAGCAGAGCACACGACGTGCGCACGAGTGTTGGGAGAGGACCAAGGTTTCTTTTTGCAGGGCACGCAAAGGCCCTCAATTTATTATTACCATCTCTCCCTCGCCAGAAGCTATACGTATCTTGAAAATCCCTCTTCTTCAAGAATTTTCGCGTAGCAGGTCTTCTATGCAAGAAACGGAGAAGCGCTGCTTTCTTAGTTTCTGTCTCTAAATTCATGTCTACCTTATGCTCTAGATCCCTTTCGTGCTTTTTGTCTTGCTCTTTTCGGTGCCAGATCCTTGTAAATTTTGCAAAAAACATTTATGAAATAATTTACTCACTAAGCTTCCCAAATTAAGTTACTTCATTTGACTTTTCAAGTTATGCTCTTGCATTAGTTAATGTTTTCATGAATTTAGAGTTTTATTGATGCACTAAAAATAGAGATGCTTAAACAAGAGGTAGCCTTTCTAATTCGCAACGTTTAAGTAAAAATTCAAGTAATTTATTTTTGCAATTTCTTCGCGGTTCGTGTAAGCGTTTCGCATTCGAAAATTTTAACGCGATGATTATCACGCAATAATCACCAGCTTTAACTTGTATCGCATTGCTCACGTATAATGTATTAAAGCGTGAAAAATTCAAGGTACCTATAAATTTCATTTAATGATTATTTTTAGCAAAAATCTTTCCTTTTTCACCGTTTCTACTAAAACTCTATACGCTATTTTATTTTTCATTTCAGCTACACGCCCAGTTGAACTCAATTTACATAATTTAATTATCTCGATAGTATTAAATGCAGTATAGAGTTCTCTCGGTTCATTATTACAATATTTCCTATATTCTCTAGAGGTGCCTTCCACTAATTTCAATATTGTATAAATATTAACCACTCTGTGTTCAAATATTCCAAAATTATCGTCTAAGAATAAATTGTTTACACCTACGTAAAGCAAGCTTATAATTAAACAATCTATGACTTCTAAATTAGGCATTAACGATTAACATTTTTAATAATTTACCCGTTGATTGATAATGTGCATTTTCTAAATAAATTTTTTTGATTTATCCTGATTATTGATTGCCCTGCCTTTACACTCAATTTTATATATTATATCTTATTTATTATCGAAGATGTTATTACTGACTCTCGTACAAATACGTTCATGGTCTAATCCCAGTTTATTAATGATCATACATTCAGTTTTTTCTCCATTCACTTCCGAAATTGCCTCTTTTTCCAGTTTTGAAGAACACTTGTAATATTGCCAAGAGTCTGATAAATAATTCATTGTCAATAGTCACATAAATAATTTCAAAATATTTTGAAAAATTGCGACTAATTTTATTCTCAAATGTTATACGTGTTTTCTAATAGTGCCGAGTAATAACATTGTATTTATAATACATCTCAATTAATTTAAACTAATTTAAGCTTACAAAAACTTTACTGGAAAGTCGTTGTGTTCTAAAAATACTAAACGTTTCGGGGATGTAAATTGTTGTGTGCTATTTTTCACAATGTGTAGTATCGAAATACGCGAATATAAAATCTAAAATAAATACAAATATGTATACAAGTGAAAAGCGTCTATTTTATATTCAGAAGCTTTAACAGAATAAAATATCTTATAAATCTACTTTGCTATATTACGGAATAAAAAATAAGCCTCGGAACAGCCAACTTGAATAGTAGAAATGAATGAAACTATTAGGTAAAGTTTACTCGATCCAATTAAGAAATGTGTTACTCAATGACCTTTTGACTAAGTCTTACCGAAGCGAGTGCATTTTGTACTTAGAATTTGTGTTTGCTCTTTTCTTGTTCGCTTTTCCGGTTTTCCGGTCACATTGTTGCTTTCTTTCGTTTAACCAGTCCATTCGTCTCAAGCAGCGTTTTATTCGTTTCTTTTCGACTCGAGCCGTGTGTACATTTTATTTTTCGTTGTACTAATAGTCGAATATTTGGGATATCGACAACGAAATTTCCACTCTAACCTACAGTAATCAATGCATTGTCAACGGTGTAACGTTATTATCAATTGTCACTTTGTAACGGTAATACGCTTTGGTGATGCACATGGTCTGCTGCGATCTCCGATAGCCAATAACGAAACTTGGGGATCTCGATGAATTCTTCGCTTGTTCCCGAACGTTAGTAATTATCTATTCGCCCGCTCCTCTTTAAACGTCGTCGCACACGATTAATCGAATTGCTTATTTATTTGAAGTGTGCGCGATAATGATCGTCGTTAAAAGACTGTAAATATTTTACTTTTTAGCTTAAAGGGGTTCCCGAAATTCGCTAAACTGTATGCAATATATTACAGTAAAATTCAAACTACAAATTTATATTTCTAGTGCCGGAAATTCTTTCCATATCTTTCTATATCAATATTAATACTTTCAGCTCGGCTATTAAAAATGAACGCAGCTCGTCGTACAGAGCTGATTCTGAATAATTCATGAACTTATTCATTAGCGATAATTTCAATAAAATTTTGAGGCAGATACATGGCGGTATAAGGTTTCCTATTTATCGAGCGCGCGGAGCTAAAATATGTCAGATCGAGATACTTAACATAACGGCGCTCTAGGACAGATCGAAATTATAATTTATAATTGCTTTCGCATGTCTGGCAAACATCTCGAATTACATTACGATTTCATAAAAAATCGCGTTTCGGTGGTGTGCGGCGGCGAGCGAATTGTTCGGATTTGCAATGATCCGTATTGGATGCCAGGCGCGATGCAAAGATTAAAAAATACTTTCGAGTTATGTTGTTGGCGAGCAGGAGATAGTATTTCAGCTCTTTGAAAATTCATAAACTCCCTGAATTCACATGAATTTACGCACGAAAATGGAGGAAGGGGTAAGTATATGCATAATACACGGCGTATTCGTACAAATTCGTCTCGAAGCGCTCGGGGCGCGCGCTGCCTCTTCTGCACTCGTTTGTTCGCCAACATTTTTTCCGTATAATACACTTCACTTTTTATCCTCCTTATACCATCTTTACTTTCTTCTATCAACGAGCTTCTTTGAGTCCGTGTCGCTCTTTCGGATTCTTCCGCTATTACGCGATGCTCCGACCTTCTTCTTCTCGGCGCATTTGTTTCCGTCTCTTCTCTGCCGCTTAGCTCTCATCCGCATATCTCGGCAATTGTTTTCCGCTTTTCCAGATCGTCGCGTTTTTCCGTAAATTAGCCGGGATCCACGGTTGCCGCGGCTGGAATCTTTTTGCTCACCTCTTCCTCTGTCCCTGTCTACTTTATCTCTTTGTCCTCCTCCCGCTCCTGTTCTTTCTCTTTCCACTTCTTTATATAAAGCCTTTTTAAGATAAAGCCGCGTAAGCACATTTTCGTGCTTAAGGTTTTGCAGTCATTAATAATTATTTTATCGTATCTCTTCTACTTTCTCATTTTATGTACTTTTTATAAATTAAGGACTGTTAACTATCGCGGTTTTGCGAGAGAGAAAAAACAAGAGCATGCAAGTTGCGGAACATGTCGCCTTATAACTAAAGCCTTTTATCTCTTAAATATTTTGCAAAGACTAAATTGTTTTGAAAGTGTAGACAAGTTTTTAGCATTAAATTGCTCTCTGTGAAACGCATTGATTAAAAGAGCCGAATACACGCTTTTCTCGTGTTCAAGATTATGCAATTATTATTTTAATAATAACCCGGCGTTTTCTTGCTTTATATTTAAAATAGAATGGGCTCTTTCACAGAAAGTGTATCGTATCTAACAATCTGGATATATTCTCCTCACTTTTCCCAATCCGTTTCCCTCTGCGCTACACACTTTCCCGGTTCATTCTCCCTCTTGCTATCAACCGACTTTCGAATGGAAGATCTCCTGCATCTATCCAGGCACTGACACAAAGCTCAGGAAACCTGTAACGTTTATAAGATGATATCAACTAAATTTAGTAATGCTCGGTGACTCTCAAATTTCAAAATAAGATTGTCAGTTCACTGTGCTTTGGTAATAAGCGTGAAATGAATACGAAAACCTTACTTTAAACAGTGCCAAGGGCTGATTAAAATTCATATAAATATTAGTTTAAGATTAAAAAATGTTTATACAATTCGTAATAAACTCTAGGAGCAAAGCTAATTCGTCTAAAATAATCTAAGCACTTGGCATTTTACTTGGCACGTTTCTCGTATCTTGTTATTAGAAAGGGAACAACTGCGCAGTTCTTTTAATTCTTGAGAATTAAATTAAAGAACACAGAATTGAGTTTGGATAGGCATATTAGAAAAACAATGGCGAAAAAAGTGCATTTATATACGTTGTTTTTACACGAATAGCAACAGAAACTGTAGACGCTGAGATAATAGTCATTGATAATTGCCGTATTCATCTTTTTATATCAGTAATTACGACGCATCCAAACGTATCCAATTAAGCGGCGGCCTGACAGATGGGAGTTTTTTGGTTACCCTCGAACAGCGTGTAGATGAAGAAATTACTCTGAATCTCACGTCACGCAACGGAAAAAATTCACAGTTTTTTCCCGTAACAAGACTGGAGTCGGCTATTTGCTTTGGGCGAGCGCGGATTATCTGCTACTACCGTCGGTTCTCGAGATCCACGTGACGATTTCTCGATTCACTCCTTTTTCTGCTTTCCAGTGCAAGAGCTTCCATGAGCTCAGAAAGAGGATGCGCTGCATTGCACGACAAAGTAGTATTCGAATTTGAGAAGATTACGCATATCGCCCTGATCGAGAATACGCAGAACTTATTAATAGGCAAGATTTTAAGCTCGCGCTATTGTGTAAAATTGGAAATTATCTCCTGTCAATTATCGGATTTGGCAACAAAATTCAAATACTCAACTACTCCTTACGATCGAACGTACGGAAATTGAATAAAAGTGTTTTGGACAAACTTTTAATATCGGTTAATAACACGCATTTTTAGCTGATTTTTAGTTAGTTCTTTCCGATGCATTTTCTAAGCAATCGCATTAAAATTTTCGTAAAAATTAAACGCGTAAATTGGACTTGAAAAAGTGTCCGTTAAAACTTTGGATGAAAATATTACAAATAGTTATCTCTTGGAAAACTAAATGTTGAAGAGGACTCAAGAAGAAATATGTCGACACTTTTCCGCGGATCACATCGCGCTCCCCTGAAAAATGAGAGCCACGCTCTTTCCCTGAATTTTTCTCCTCGGTTTTGCAACATCCGCGAAAATGGTTAAAATTGCTTTGGTGAATTTAAATAGTATAATGAATTACCGTAACTCACTTCGAAACGCAAATGACGCCTCCTGCGCGATACTTCAAAACTGCATATTTCAAAATCATCGATTTATTTTCGTCAAACTCGCTCGTGAAGAATTAAATTCTCCGCGGTGGAAACGGTGACCGATTTAGCAACTTTTCTACTTAAGGTTACGCCTAGAAATACTGCACAATAATATCACATTCTGGCCCGATGAAATTGCTCTGCTTCCGTAAATCATCCTTATCATCTATATGGTATAGTTACGTACTACTTATGGCTTTACCGATTTTTTTAAGAGCCAAATACTAATAAACTTTTGACTAATGCTGTATAATGACTGCGATGCAACAAATGATGACTGAACCGCTTATTAACTGAGCCGCTCGCTCGAGTCTCCAGCAATTAATAATAAACTTTAAGAGTATTTAGCGTCTATTGGAGACTATCGATAAGTAATCTGTTAAAGTTGTTGGAAGATATTTTTACAAGGCCAGGCGAAAATAGTAATAAAGGAGTGTAGCGTGAAACGTCAGAACTGTTGCTATCAACTTATCGGCAATACCGCCCGGAATTTGCTGGTCTGAAAAATGCAGAGCCAAAGCTTTGATAAACAAAGTCACGTAAGCCACGTCGCAGGACAATAAAAAGGCGCGTCCCGAAGCCCCGAACAACATTTTTCGAAGACGGTCCCGCGGCACAAGCAGCGCACTCGAGGAGACGGTCTCTTCGTCCATCAATTACGCCGCAATCCGCTGAAAAATAAGAGACGACGCAGAACCCTCCCGAGGATTCCCAGTGGCCTCACCTCCCCAGCCGCTCGCGATGCACTCCCGCGAGGATCGAGGATCGAGGATCGCGCCACAAAACTACAACGATAATTCAAGTAGCGCGCGGCATAAATATTCTGGAATTGTTCGGTGGACGAGGAGCGGTCGGCCGTAGGTGGAACGCGAGGGGCCGCCGCTCTCTGTTTTTCCGAGAGAAGAAGGACTCGCGGCCAGGACGTGCGCGTGCACCTCGAGCTCCTCTCGATGCCTCGGGACGACATACGGCTCCTTTTCTCCCATTGTCCTCTCTATGTACGCGACGCAGCCAATTTCTACGGCCCCACCTTTTTTCGCTCCTCCTTTCTCTCGCGCGCGCCCGTTTACGCGCGCCGCCTCTTGTGCTGGTCCCTTTTTTCACGGGGCTGCGCGCACTTTTGTCTGCCCCGAACTGCACACATGCACCGCACATTTTCTAGTCCATTCATTGCCGATGATTCTCCATTTATATTTACTCATATTTCTACTCACTTCTCTCGTGGCGTTTTATTACTTTGACTTTCGGATGTGCGGGGCTGCACGAATCTAACAATGCTTAAAGAATGGGGTCCATGATATGCACCGAGATTTATTGCCGGGGCGACTTTTCACTGCGTTTTTTACATTTTTTCCCTATTGGTTGAGCGTCAAGAGAGCCCGAGAAGGAGGAGAGAAAATTAATGTCGTCGCTCTATACACGTGTAATTTATAAAAATGAGACGATATTTTATTGCCATAAATTTCGTAATGGGCTTTCGAATGAGTTTAATCGCGAGGCGACAATCGAGTGGAACACTTTTCAAACGCCAACTTTGCATTCGCTAACTAAAATTAGGATTAATGCACAGCAGGTAAAGTTCATTAGTAGCTGAAAATTTAGGGACGAGCATATTTCTTCGGGCGTTGCAGCGACGAACGAGCATTCCATTTATACTCCCGATGAAGTCGAAAAAACTGTTCTTGCCCAACTCGAAGATACGTATCGAGCTTTAAATTAAACTTTTATTCCTCCTCGACGAATAAAGCGCCTTATTTTTAAATCAGAATAATATTTCAGCAGAGTGCATTATCGCGGAGTGCATATCTTACGCAACGGTGTATCAATGCGATGATAAATACATTTCAATTATTTGCATTTGTTATCTTTCCAATAATCAAAAAGTAAGTTATTACATTTGAAGGCTGGTATCGCGCGGGTCAAGCTTTTCTGACGACTTTCGCGTCGAATCAAGTATTTTTATTGTCCGCGTTATCTGTAGCGATAAATATACATCCACGCACTCGCGCGTTTACCCTTACTGTAATATCTTTTCAAAGCCAAACAAAAGTATGCATATCAAAGAAGGGGGAGGGGAAAAGTTTTTATGATAAATCTCAGACGTGGAGTAACGACTTCGGAATGACAAAATTGCCTTGAGCCCGAGGAAAATAGTACCCATATTGCCGTGCGCGAAGACGACGACGACGACGACGACGACACCGTTATGCGCGACGCCGGCAAAAATGCGAGGAAGACCCGAGTGCGAAGGAGAAACCAAGAGTTTCGCGTCTGCGAGGAAACTGTGAGATGATTCACGGCTTGTCTACGGTTGCCAAAGTCTGAATATTGTAGGTGCGCTCCCGGAATCCAGGAATTTCTGCGTAGGGAGAGCGGGGCTCTAAAGTAATACGCCCGAATCGCCCGAATTTATGGCGCTTGATTTTTTTCTTCTTCCTCGTCGTCGCATCGAGGGCGAGGTGAGACGAAAAAATCTCCTTAAGTAATCTTTCGTGTTTCTCTCGCGCTTAAGCAGAAGGGAAACAGCTTATCGCCTCAATGTGCGCTATAAGCCGACCACCACCACCGTGTTTACGACGATTTACGCTCTTCGTTTTTTCTCTCCTCCACGACTACGGTGTCGAGCATCGATATCGTGGATTACGAGGAGGAAATTTCTGAATACACGGGTCAATTGCACCGATCAAAACCCCGAGCTCCTTTTATAGCCACTTATATCTAATTGTTGCATTTGAAAAAGGAAACTTAATTACACCAAAATGAGACGATTATAAGGCCAAGTTAATTGCTTACGGAACGTCATTAAAGTGATCGCCGGGCGAAGTTGTTATTCGGGAAAACTCAGTTTTGCCTGTGTGCGGAATTTATAGCGAGTATTTTTAAGCCGAGCGTATATGTTACTGTAAGTGGAGCAGCTGCACGGGTCTTATAATTGACAGGAAAACGATGAAAATTCCACGGCATACTAATGAATTGTCTGGTTTGCTAGTCTACAAGCACAAAGGCATGTGCGGCTTTTAACGATATTTGAAAGCCAATACTCGGCCCGTCAAAAGAGCTCCGTTTGCGTTTATGCTTGATACACGTGAAAGCTCGGGAGCAAACTCCGTTTATGCGAGCGCAAGAAAGTCCGAGCCCCAAAAACGAGCAATTATCCTTAACAAGCGCAGAAGGATGAGCTTCGCTTACTCCGAAAAGAGCAGAAGCCAATCCGTTTCTGTACGCTGGCCAAAAAAGGGTCCACAAAGCTTTTCTTTTCCCCGCGCTCCCGCCCGCGCCCCTTGCATCTCCTGCTTTTTTCGCTCGCGATGCACAGGGAAGAAGTTTCGCCGTAACGTCAACGGAGTGTCTCGGCGAGTTTTCCTTTTCGCGAGCCCCATTGAAGTCGGCCGAATCGCGTCTAATTCAACGACCACTGTCTTCTCTGGCGAGGCTTCGGCACCGTCCTCCGACCATCCCTTCCTCGCAATCGCCGCGCTCGTCTAAGGTCGTTTTCGTCTATTCAACTCCCAATTGGATTCAGTAATTGCCGCTAAAATTATCTACCTCAGTGCTCCCACGTATACAGTTTTCGCCTTGCCCACTCTTAAACTTCCAACTTTTCTTATTCCTTTGCTCTCCTTGTTTTTTTTTTTTTTTTTTTTATCCATTTATCCCCTCGCTCCCTTTGTCTTTCGTTTTTCCGATCTCTTTACCCTCTCGCCCTCCGTATATTTACGTTTCGACCTTTTCCTTTTAATTCCTTTTCCAGGCTTCCATACTCTTTTCCTCCAAGACTTTTTGCTCTTCGGCCACTTTCATCGCTCCTGTATGTACTCTACCTGTCCAGTTTCTTTTAGTTTCCTTATCTCCTCTATTCCACCCTAATGTGATATTTGTTACGGCTTTTTTTTTGTTATTCCGTCGAATCCAACTAGAGAAATTTCGATAACGACTGAAAGTTGCGAAATAGAATTATTCTTTTATTTACCGCTGCGATAACGAAATTATCTTCTTTGCATTTTCTATTAATGAAACTAATATTGAAGTTTGATTTCGACTCGGCAAGCGTGTGCTTTCTCAATTTAAAAAATTCCAGGATATCAGGGTCATTTTCGTAATTTCGCACTAATAAAAATAATTGAACTTAAGGAAATTGTCGTCGTACGAAAAATTTACAGTGAAAGCATAAAAGGAAGAAATCGCGTCGCTCTTGTCGAGTTCTTTTTTCTTTTGATTTCGCTGGCTTCTTTCTGTCTCTGCTTTTCATTGATGGCCGTTCAGGCATCCCATTGCAGAAAAAAAAAAAGATAAAAAGCAAAAAAGCCCCATTGAGTCGGGGCCGTCCCGCGTGCTCTCCCTACTTTTTCGACGTCGTCTTTAATCTCGACTGAATTACGCGACCTATGCTTCACCCTTTTCAGAAAAGATATGAACGGCGGGATTTCTGTTATCTTCTGGATTGGTCCGAGACTGTTAAAAGCGTCGCTCGCATCCATTCCTTCTATCTCTACCTTTCTCTCACTCTTTCTTCTGCTCCGTAGAAAGTTCTCTCCTTCTTCTCTCGTACGGTTAGATAAATTAAAAGATAGGACTCTCGATAAAAATTCGACGTATACGCATACGCCCCGTGGCGATCCTAATCGGGTGCACACTATAGGATTTTAACGCATGATTGGAAATCTTAAATTTTCCGAGGCTTTAATATTCTTAATAAACTTTTTTATGGAACTTCGTTCTCGAAAATATCATCCGCTTTATTGTGAGATCCAAATACTTTGCTTCTTACTGATAAAATGGTTTGACGATTGGATTCTATTTCCATAAATTGCTTTACTAGATTCACCGGCAACTGTAACCTCTTCGTATTACTTATTTAAAAATAAATTAACTCACAGTACCAATTCACCTGCTTTTAAGTACATCTGATATATTTAAGCAGTGATCTTCTATTAAAGGGACTTTTGCAGAATTTGATTGCTCAATTACCAATATTTCCGTAATAGGGCATTAATAACACATTGCAAAATAATACGTTTCGGTTTGCAGAGAAATCCTGTTTAATTGTTTTGCAATCGTTATCGTCGAGTTACAATCGTATCTTTATAACGGCGAATTTAATCACGAAGCTTGCTTACAATAAATGGGATTTGCAAAACCATTTACGGAAGTGCCAGCTAACATTTCTCATCGGTTCTTCGTCAAACGAAAAAGCCATTTTTAGCGAGACGTGGTCATTTTTCCAAATCCGCCGAGTGGTCTAAACGCATGTGCTTGCCCAGTGAGTAATGGGAGCGCTAAAAACAAAAAGTGATTCTAATAAGCCGCCACACGATAAGGGGCGACGTATAATGTAGCTATCATTTTAATTACAAGCAGTCGGAGAAAAAGTGAAAAGGCAGGAAACGGTGAATTACAACTCGAATATAAAAAAAAAATTGCTGGAACTCCCTTAGACAAGAAAAGTCCGCATGATAACCCACAAAAATTCCAGTCTCGTAGCCAAGTAGGCCAGCATCACTCAGTAGTGCCACACGAGAGGAAGTACTAAAGCGGGGGGCTAAGCGAGAAAGTGCCACGGACGAACAAAAAAGAAGAACTCTAAAGAGTAAAATATCACGGAAATGGGGAGGAGGATTAGGTAGCGCGGCAGTAGTGACCGAAGCAGCGTGTGGCTTATTTGCAATACGAGCGCGTAGAAAGAAGGAGGAGATAGCCTTGTATCCCTGGGAAAAAAGAGGAGGAAAAGCGCTCCGAGGGGAAGAAAAAAGTAACGCGGTACGGAAGTTGGTAATACCACTCGCCGGCCGTTCTCGCCGGACTCGCTGGCGAATAAAAAGCGACAAAAACCAAGCTGATTATCCCCCGGGAATCCCGACTCCTCGGGAAGCTAAACTTTTTAAAGCCAGGCAAAAGCTGGGGCCGCGGTCTCGGATCGACGTGCCGCGGCCGTGACCTGCTTCCCTAAACGCTGCCCAGGACCTTTTCCGGGATCCGAAGCCCCCGAAGCCTCGCCGCTATCGGCCAAAGCGCCCAGGATTTCCGGGATATCATGATCCGCTCATTGGGGGAGCCCACCTCTTTGATCTTTTGTTCCCGAGAGCCCTTGAGCCGTCTCCTCCCGACGAACTTGCCTGACATTTGCTCTCTCCAGGATTTACGCCCAGTGCAAGCTTTTTTCAAGGATCACCGACAAACTTCCCTAGGAAGGTGTCTTAATGACGCGTTTGCGGCTGCGGCTGCGGCTGCGAACTCTGATTCTTTAACGCAGCGGCTCAATTATTTATCGGGCAGTCAACAACTTCCCCCGTGAAGGTCGAGCTGCTTTAAAGCGGTGAATAATTGATGCACCCGATATTCCGTAGGCTCATTGGTCATTTATGGGCCTCGATCGGGGGATGCTGGAGTTTAACTCGTCTCTTCGACTCCAAAACTTTTCGGATGAATTTCCCGTTAACTAACTATTATTCACCAAAATAAAAGAGCTCGAATTTATATTTGATGCGTCTTGCATTCGAGTTTTTGCCAACTTTACAGGCCCGTTGATTATTCAAATGGCGTTAATAGTATTTTTCGGGCGCACTTTTGTGATTGTCATCTTTGCGGTGACACTTTACGGACGCAAGGATGTTAGCTCCCTAGACGGAAATACGCTTGTTTTCCGTAAACCTCGCTTTTTTCAACTTCCCTTTTTATAATAGAAGTGGAGAGAGACAGGCGCGAAATACCGCGGTACAAGTCCTTAAAGACACCTTTATTTCCGAAGTATTTGCATTTCTCATTTCCGTCGCGAAGAAATCCATAAAGGTATAAGCGAAGGAGAATGGAACAGAGAAAAGCGCATTTGCAATCTTAACCTCTGCACGGCTAAATGCCAATTATAAAGCCAAGCCATACACGCAGTGTACGCGTTTAGAGAGCGGTTTTAAAAATCTGCACGGTAAGCGTAAAGCAACGGCAAGAACTCGTCCAAGTTTTAGTCGCCGAGAGCAGAAACACCCAATCGTTATGTGGTTGTGCGAGGCTCCTCTTGTACTTTACGAGTCTAGCCCACATTTTACAAGCCGCGTAAAAGACACCACGATGTATAGATAAATATAAACGCGTTCGAAGCCAGCGTTGAAAATTATTAGGCCCGCGTCAACGGCACTGGCACTTCGCTCCGAGCGCTTCTCGCTCGCATAAATACGAGTCCCGCGGTACTTGCATCTGCATTACGTTTTAAGACTTTTTCAACGCGAATTTCATTGCGCGCGAGAAGTCTGAACACGAAAATCTTGATTATTACTAAATCTATGGCGCAGTATCGCGGTAGGAAATTTCGTGCCAATCGACATATTTTCGGATTTAACAAATTAATCCGCCGATGATAAATGAAAAACCTCGCTTCGGCCAATATTGCTGTAAAGCATTGTTAATTATTAAAATATTAGTGTAAAAATGCCTGCTTTGTTTCAGCTTAAACTCGATCAAACGTCGGATTAATAAATAATTTTTTGTTTAACCTTTATAAATCCACTGCAAACGCAGCGGTAGTATTATTTAGAAAGTACAGGCGACCAAATATACGTGCACATCGTTAGCACGAACGCATGACAAAGAAATATGAAATGTATTAATAATTAAATTAAAATAGTAGCCAACAAGTTTCAGTGTAAACAAGCGAGATGTAAATAAGCAATTTATCACAGAAGCATGTGTGCAGCAAGGCATTGGCAAAATATACAACGTTTAATAAATGAATTCATTTATTTTGATAGAAGTAATTTCAAAGCTTAGGGATGAAAACAATATTACTAGGTTATTATTAATACAAACAGAGACTGCATTGGGCCTCTATTATTAGCACACAATGTGTGAATCTGATTTTAAACTCCATGCGATAAATGTTTGTCTTCTCTTGAAATTTATGCTCATCTGGAATCAACGTTGTAACCATCCGGTTGCATCATTTTGTTTTAAAATCACATATTTTGATATAAGATTTCTTTTATTAGATCGTATAACGCTTTTAATAGCATTAAGATACAATTACTTTAAAATATAAAAATCCTTTCCATAATCAACAGTGCAATTAAAGAAACAAAGTAATTGCTGGAATAAATACGGTAAAATAGTTGTAGAAAGGGCTTTCGCAATTCTGCTAATAGCGTAATATTATTTTTACGTAGTGAATTTTATATATTGCAAATCTGCTTTTTTCGCTTAAATAATACAAAGGTAACTACAAGTGTTTAATTTTTATTACTCATAAATATGCAGGTATTTTTATCACTGCATAGTGCTAAGTATGTATCTTCGAAAATGCCGAGCACTCATCTTTTCGTGTTAAAGTTTTATTGACTGAAGTAAAAACTCTAATTACTGGCATAAAACTTCAACTAGTCTCTCGGCGCTTCTAAAAATTAAAGGAAATCACTGTAACTTTCAAAATTGTCTGCTTACTTGTCTAGTACTACAAAACAGCACTTAATGTATAAGCTTACGAAAAGTAAATCGAATGTTGTCAATAAAGTAAAGTTCCAAGAAGACGCAATTTAAAAGTGAAATTTTAAAATAAACAAAAATCTCTTATCGTGAAAATTTTAATAATTTTTAACTTTTAATACAACTACCAATTTATTTTATTTCTCGCTATTTTGCAATAATGTGATGTTAAATTTTTATGCTTAATGCTTTGCTTCTTTTTGTTTTAACGCCTAAAAAGTAATCTAATCGCATTACATTACATTCCATCAAGTATTGAAATAAACATTATTATTAGATTTTTTAAGGTTCGTTGCAACTTTTCATAATCTTAAATTGATCGTGACGTAACGCAAGGGATTTGATAGAACAAGTAACTTCTCAATTTAATATCGAATTACAAGTTTGTGCAAATTCGCTTTAAGATTTATGGATTTCAAATTAGTAATAGGTATTTAATAATTGTAACATTTATAAAATCCTTTTTAAAATCTTATTAAACTAAATAAAATTTTTATTTCCGTCTTCAAGTTTAATAAATTTAAAAAGGAATAATTTTAAGTTATCAATTATTTCGGAGTAAACTGAAGATTTATTTTTGATTTAAATGTACTGTGCACTCGTTCTATTTTATTCTATTCAAAGTAGTTATTAAACGATTACCCAAAGCGAATAACTTTGCTTTCACCCAAACTTTGCTCAACGATTCAGTAAATCTTACAATCTTATTCAACATATAAAATAAATTGCACTGGAAACACTTGTTTAATAAGCGTTAATTAATCTTAAATCCCAGCCGCTAGCTTCTTTACGCCTTGCATACTATTTATAGTTTTACGTTGTACCAATGTTCCGAATGCTTCAAAAACATACCCTTAATTACTTTTAGAGTTAAATCTTTCGGTTACTTTTAATCACTCCCACAAAAATACTTGAAGCTTGACTTGTAAATTTGCTAATAGATTCTGAAAAAAATCTACGACTTCAAAAGTTTTTAACGACGTCTAAATAAACGAACGTCCAAATGATTACAAATTTAGTCTCCGCGAGCCTGGGGTCTAAAACGAGATTTTTATGCGTCCTCGAGCAAACAATAATGACGGAAGAAAGAAAATACGGCACTGCTGAAGCTCGTCGTCGTGCAATACGACAAGACGAGCTACTCGTGAGGAGCCACTCGAGAAAAAAATCTGCCGGCTCGTGTAGGTATACGTGGGGGATAAACGGGTGGAAAAGCCCTCGTGTGCCCCCCATACGGCCCTTACGACGTAGACTCACTCCACATACCCTCGCGTGCGCACAATGAAACACGTAGAAGCTTGGTTAATTACGCGAAAGAATGTACACTGTTACCTATACCTATATATAAGTGACTAACCCTATTGTGTTTGTCTTGCAGGTGTTATCTAGGCAGGTGATAAGCACCCTCCTGACGTCGTCGCCGGCTCTTCCATCCTCCCTCCTCTCGTCGACGGTACCCGCGCGCTCGAGCTTGAGAGCTCGAGCAGCGCGCACGTGTCAACCCGCGACCCGTCCACGGCTGCTGCTCTCTCTCTCCTCCCTCTCTCTCTCTCTCTCTTCCGGCGAGAGACAGCCTGGGGGTGATCAGACCGGAGAGACAAGAACGCGAGAGAGATGTGAGAGTGCAAGCACCGAGGAGGGAGAGAGAGGGGGAGAGAGGACTGGACTACAGTGCTAGCGGCAAGAGCTTCAGAGCTCATTTGAAATAACAAACATGAGATGGGACGCTGCCGTCTTCTGCTACTGGCTCGCCCTGCTCCTGCTGTCCTTCGATCTGACTAATTTAGCCTCCGCCTTCCTCGAGACCAGAGGTAGGTGTGCCTTTTCACATGTACGAATGACCGTGTAATGAGTCGCATTCTTAATGTCGACGCGGTGGTCTTATTACTTGCAGGTTCGCGCTGCTCCGAGTTGCGAAATACCCGACTGTGTACGAAGCGAGTGTGAAAAACAAAAAATATTGGCCTTTCGAATGTCTAACGCGACACAACTTTGAGTCGTTCCACATCCGCGAGCACCAATCGATTTCCCCTTAATGCACGTGTTAGTAATTATGCGCATCTTTCAATGCGCTTATCCGATATTAGAAATGCATAAACTCGAATGCTTAAACATGAAGATCGACTCGTGGTGAATTGTTTGGCTTATCGCAAGCTGCGTAGCATTGGCGTGAAAAGTTTGTCAAAACACAAGACCTACTCCAACCTCTTTTAAATCCAAGATCCT
Source organism: Platyscapa corneri (assembly GCA_018907185.1). Lineage (NCBI taxonomy): Eukaryota > Metazoa > Arthropoda > Insecta > Hymenoptera > Agaonidae > Platyscapa > Platyscapa corneri. The sequence goes on along the minus strand of JACCHW010000011.1, from coordinate 3,795,933 downwards.
GCGTCTGGCATTTATGGGAATTGTGCTTTTGCAACTCGCCGATAATTTCTTTAATGGAGGAAATTACGCTGATGCGAAAAGCGTGCTCTTAAACGCTTCGTTTATTGCAGATTGAATACAAAGCGCCGAGTTTACATTTGAGTTTGAATAAAAACAAACTTTCAACTACGATTCAAAGTCGGAACAAACTACGTATCGGTTTTCAGCGAAACAGTTTTCTGCGTCGTGATTTCACTACGAATTTCACTAGGACTGCTCGAAGCTCCCCGCCCCCTTGAGTAATCAATTTTAATTTATGCAACCATTTTGTTGTACAGCTCGTAAGATCGCTACAATGCCTTGACAAAAGACACATCCATTTCGACTCATCCATCTAAATTATTGCGGTACAAGTAAATTCAATTACATAAGGCAGGCTCGGGAGCTCGGGGTGGAAAGGGGGAGCGAAACAGAGAAAGGCGGGGCCGGCAGTGCAAAATTGAAAATCCGGAAAGTCGAAAAGTAGAATTGTTGACGAGGCCACGGGCAGGAGTCGAGTTTGGATAAGAACTGACTCTCCGTCGCGGAGACGTCGCCCGCTTGCGTACGTATCGGGTAACGAGAAGACGCGAGGCGCGGGACGGCTTTCGTGTCCTCGCATGCACCAGCTCTGATTAATTATTTCGAGTGCCGTCCTACAGCGGTGACTCGTCTCTTGCAACGCCTATTTTCCGTCGCCAGGCTCGCCGGCGCTTGAATATTCATGCAATACACGCGCGCCTATGCGTGTGCGCCAATGCGCGCGCGCGCGCGCGCACAACCAACTTATTACAACCGATCATTTTGACTGTACCGACGACTTCGCAGCTCATAAACGACTCTCTTTTAATTTTGTACGTCTTGCAGCTCTCAAAGCTCGCTTAAACTCTCATTTACGTCGCTGCGTTTTCTTCAGAGTTTATGCTTTACCTTTACACATTATTAAGGTTTCTGCTTGTGCTTGCGCGGGCTTTCATTTTGGGAGGAGTTGAAGATAACTGCGCCTCTTAAAAGCAACCAAAAAACCGAATTTCGAAAATCCTTAATATAAAGTTTAAATTTCGTCTTCAACAATGAACGGATACTACGATTTGGAATAATATTCCATATTTTTTAAAACGTTGAACTCAAAGTTGCGTCTCAAACAAAATCTTAATTAATAAAGTCATCTATAAGATAAGAATTTTGAAAAATAATATTCCCAAGTTTCAATTTCATTCAATAGTAATTCAGATGCACTGTAATAATATATAACCTGAAAATGTGAATTACATTTATATTTCAGTCGAGTATTTCTTGACTTAAATATTATAGCTTTGGATGGAATTTAAACTCCTTAAGTCAACTCCAATTTTGAATAATTGCAGCAAAAATATTAAGACCAGAAATAATTTTTGAATATATTAATTTTACAACGCTCTGCAAGTGTATTTTCTTTCTTATTGAATATCAATTTTATTAAAAGGGGCGTTGCCTAATATCAAATTTGTTCGAAATTCTGTTCGTTATTTCTAAAAAAATTACGGATTGCTGATTATGAATATATTCGTAAAAATTTTATTATAAGTTTCTACCAAAATTCATTGAAAATCTAGTTAGTTCTTTACAGTTTTTATCACTTTTAATGGAGATATGATGCATAAAATATCATCAAATAAGTAACTAATGTAATATTTTAACATGATATAAAAAGGACTAAATATGGTAATCAAGATTTTTCGTAAATAACTAGAATAATTAAAACAACATCGTTCAGAAATAAATTTCAGAACAAATTAATATTAAATGTATTGTTCAATTAATATCTGTATTTCAAGTAAAATATCGAAAATTCAAAACAGCAATTTAAATCTTTCATAAATTATTAATTTTATAAAGTTATATGTTTGCAAATTACCGATTAATAATTAGAGAAACATGAATATTTGTATGAAAATAGTAAAAAAAAAACTATTGAATAAGTTTAGCTTACAGTAATAAATACTTGAATGAAACGGTAAATTTTAATAAATAAAATGTAATTAATTATCACTTATTTAAATTCTTTATTACAATAGTTTTTCCACTAAATTTCTATTTAAAATTACAGGTTGAAAAAAATACATACCAAAGCATTCGTTTAAAATAATAAACTGTATCTTTTTAGGTAAGTTTATAATAGATAATTCTTCTAAACAGATACAATTCTAATACAAATTATACAGAAAATAACTTGTTACAATAATTAAAATGAATTTTTTTAGTCTGCTTTCTCCGTGATATTTATTATTATTTCTTAACTTTTACGAATAAAATAGTAATGCTATTTTTGATACACTAATTTAGATAAGTTTAGATAAAATATCATGCATACTCTTAATAAATTAGTGATTGTTAAACGAATATTTTTTTTAACGAAGACTTCTAAAAGATACAAGTATTTTTTATTCGCTACATAATTGTTTACTCTTTGAACATTTAAATAAACTTTATTTCTTCAAAGTTTATTACCTTACGTGACTTAAGAATGCAAAAATTACCGCAAGTTTTTTTCTAAATAATTGAGTACATAATAAAAAATGCGGCTTACTCTAAAAATTTAAAAAAAAATTATAAATATATTTGATTGTGGTTTATCATAAATTTTGACGTAATTAATATATAAAAAATGTAAAATCACTCTTTTTCTGTTTTTTCTAACTCTGACTATTTATATTTTATACATTGTAAGCAGATACATAATTGATCTTTAAAACACGGCACAGATTAGTTAAACAAAAATTTTAAATCCGAGAAAAAAATTTTAAAACCCAGGAAACTAATTAAAATAACGTGATAAAAAAAACAAATAAAATACTATTAAATTAAATATACCATACATAATAACGGCTTATTGTGTAAAAGCAAGCGCCATGATACGTTCAAAATAAAAACTAAAATAATAACTCTACATTTTATAATTTTATATTCAGTTTCCTCAAGAAATAGCTCTAAATTCTATAATTATTGTAAACGAGTACAAATTGAATGCGAAAAGTATTAGTATCAAGTTGAATTTTAAAATATTAAATATCATAATTTTCATATTGCTTTAAAACATTGAAATGTCACAGAATTTTATTGTAAATGTGAATTTTAATGGTTGTAACATTAAATTTACGGCTATCATTGTTCTTGAAATATGCAAGAAGTGTGAAATTCGCTCAGCAATGCAAATCTTTTTTTCAATCTCAAAGAGAATTTTGTAACACGACCGAAACACTGTACGATCATCAAACCTTACCGAGAGAATCTATGAGCGTAATGTATGAGATTAGAATTGTAGATTCTAAGAATACAGGTTTCTTTGATCTACTCAGCAGAAGTTAGAAATTATTTAGAAAATATTTGTAGTTTTAGCATTTACAATGTATTTATATCCCCGTCCAGTAATTCAACTTTATTGGAGAACGGTTTAATCGGGAAAATGTCTGCTTGATAATAAATGTTTTTAAAGTTTAAAATAAATTTTTGAGAGTAATAAATTGGTTCATTACACGAAAATAAATTCTAAGAAATAATTGATTATCAACATTATAATTGTAACATCACGTATTATCGAAAAATGCATATTTTTAAATTGTTTAAGATGTATAATTAATAATAGTTTTTTTATCTAATGCCTCTGTGTAAAAACAATTTTTTTTATTGAAGTAAATTTATAGATATAATATGGAAAAAACTGATTTTCGTTCAGGTACATACATAACTTTTTTCGAATAAATATTCTATACACATGAAAAAAGTTCTTTAAAAAAAGATTTGCATGTAAAGCTTCGCAGAAAAATTACGTAGATTTACAAAATAGTTTGTAATAGATAACTAAAACAAATTTCTATTTAATAAAATCAAGTATTAAAAATAAATTCTTAATAAAAGAGATCAAAATATTTATATTAGTACTTAGTTTTATGTCGTATGTTTTCAAACACATTTTTAAACCTTTTAATCGAAACTTTACACTATTATGTTTGTATAAAAAATATATGTATATTTTCTTTATATAAAAACTGAATAAACTAAATCCACTTGTTATTGGCGAGATTTTTTTAATTTCCACGTACTTTTTCCCGGAACATATTCAAATTCATAGCACGACAGTTTTTTATCGATAAAAAATTAAATACAAATATAATTGTCCGCTAGTATAAAATTTATAATAACATAAAATTTCTATTAAATTAATTTAAATGCAATGAATAGTATGTTCATTCGAATGTTCATTGTACCATAAGGTGTTCGCTAAAATTATTGTCAAACAAAGTTATGAAAATAAGTGAATTACATTTTGCGGAAGGAAATTTGCGAATTTGTTGAATTCGATTTAATGATTCAAAATAATCTATATATTTACTTTGAGGATTTAACTATATAAAGTGTTATAGAATAATATAATTGAGAAAGTAATTGCCAATAAAGTACAAATAAAATAGGATATAGTAATGTAGCGTTAGTAAACTAAAATTATTCAAAAAAATTCTACGAAAACATTAAAAATGAAATTTTTCGATCGAAGCTGTTAAATATCACAATTGAAACGTGTTAGGTTAAAAAAAAAAAACCTATAGCAGAGCGTGGTTTCGATCCACGGACCTCTGGGTTATGGGCCCAGCACGCTTCCACTGCGCCACTCTGCTCTTGCTGGAAGTAATACACTAAAGGCACATTATATACAAATTCATTCATGATAAAATAGAATTATATATTTATATTAAATAATAAAATGTAATAGTTTATATTGAACTTGTTTATCAATCTGCTTTTCATAACCAGAGCATAAAAAGAACAAGTAATTTACATATTTATTAAAATTTCAGAATTTACTCGTGTGCAATAATAAGTACAGAAATAAAAAATTGATTCAATAAAAAAATTATACTAATAATTTACAATTTAATAAAAAGTTTAAACGTTATTTTTTTAAATTTTTATAGGATTTTTAAATAGAATAGACCTACAACGAAAACTATAATTATATGCGAAAGCAGGACTCTATTTTACCAACACACGACTTCCGACGTCTTAAAAGAAAGCCGCTGAAGCGAACTTTTAATTTAATAGGGATGAAAAGTTTCTTTATAAAACTTTATTAATGTGCAAAAAAAGCTTTACAACGTTAGTTTAATTCAATATGACAATTTTTATAGTTATCTTAGAAAAGCTGGAAAACCGTGTATTTTCTTAAGAATTACCATAGATAACTTATTTTCATGAATAAATATTAAGCTCATAAATAAATTTTGAATTCAACGAAAACGATTGCAATAAAAGATTATGATCCAAAATATGTTTATATGAAACTACAAGGGATACATAATAATTAGTGATAATTTAAAAAAATAAAAGAATGATTCCAATTATTCAATAGTAATTTAATACAAATGAATTTGTTCACCCTGAAGTTGATGTAATTTTTATTTATTTATTATATGACAAGAGATTGACAATTATTAAATTTTTTATTTTATAAATTAAATAATTTAAAATAATGTGTTATTTAGCAAACAAAAATTATCTACAGAATTATTTATACAAGCTTAGTGGAAACTAAAGAACAAGTATTTTGTAATTGATGTCCTTGAAACTTTTTTTAGGTATTTAATTAATGAAGTTTAATAATTGCCGGGATATAACGAAAAAAGCTATATATCTATACGATTATATACATAATTACTCTTAAATAATAATTGAGGTTACATACTATTACAGTAAAACTATCTTCTTAAGACTTGAATAAGGAATAAAATTTTAATAAATTAAACGTTAATATACGTGGAAAGTTTTTTAATATATGTTACTGTTCAATTCATCGCAAATATTAGCGGAAGAATAATAGACATTGTGCGTTGTGTCCATTTGAGAGACATTAATGACGAAGTAATAAATTTTCCTTTGCTTCGTAGAAAAATTTATCGGTATTCGACAGAATTCCTGTGTGTTCTATTGTTTGAGCGAAAAATTTTTATATAACTTTCTAAATTATTTTATGAATATGGATAGCGCATATACTCCTTCTCTGCTTTAATCGTTTTTTACTCTAATGCTAGAATTAAATTACGTTCCATCCATCTATAAATAGTGTGATAAACGCCCATACAAAATAGTATATATATGTTGTGATTATCAATTAAATTAATATTAAAAGCCGTATTAAACACATCAGAAATATTTATCGTGTATTTCAACGGAAAAAATTCAAATATCTATTCAAATATTTTCTCTCATTATAAATCACACAATCGATTTACTTGTACAAAACTGATTTTGACGGTCTGATATATAAGAACGATAGACGACTGAAAATACAAACTTAATCATAAACAAATATAATGTAATTGCACGAAACAAATGTAATGAATTGAAAACACGTTCAAATAAATGAACATTAATAACTAATTTTACAATGAAAAAACAAAATAAAAATTGTTTAAAACACGAGTGTTGATTCATAACAATACCATAACATTGAACATTAAAATTGATAATGCTTTGCAAATATTATCATGCAGAAACATTAATTATGATACTATGACGCATAGTAAACAATACTGTCTAAGTGCACTGTAATCATTTTAAACGAGCAAGAAATATACAAAAAATTTTAAAGTATTCGACTATTTTCATTGTTTGCTACAATCTTTATCGAAAAATCCTCTCTCTAAACTCTCTTTATCGCTTTATAATTATTTAAAAGTTGGTGTTAGCGAAATTTAATATTCTCTGCAGAAAGATGTTGATTATCCAAATTACGCATCGCGTAATTTTAACATTTTCATAGGTTAATCTGCCATCAGCCTGACCTACATATGCGACGAATAAATCTATATAAAGCGAAATTCAGCGAATTATTATTTTTACTTAGTGAAAATAAAGCCTTTTCTAGGAAACTTTGATAATCCAGACTTAACACGTGACTACCGCAAAATCTATTCGTCCGCCACATTTAGCTTTTTAATTTGAGCTCCTGATAATTTTACACGAGACCGTTAATCGCCGCAAAAAAATGATAATTCTCGGCAAATAAAGTGCAACGGTCTGAGCTAATTTCCATTCTTAATTCAGCCGAACGATAAAAGCTCCGCGCGAAGTCCTGCGGTTGATTTGAAATTGCGCATTAACATTTAAAAGTCGGCTCGGGGGTAATTGGTCCATCTCAATACGAGTGTGAGCCGACGCTCTGCTCTTGGCTCTTGCCCTTTGGCTCGCGACGGCTTGATTGCTTTTCAATGCAAGAACTGACCTGCGTCCGTTTTATGCACGGCGCACTTCTCCGGCGGCACCTTTACTTTCGATGCGTCGAAGCACCAATTCTCTTGGTAACGGCAAAAAGTTTGGAAACTTAAATTGCTATTCCAAGCATGAAATTCACTGACTTTTCCGAATTGAAGCTTTTCTCGCATGGGTTCATATCGTTCGCAATGCCCATAAATTTTCGGCATGCGTATGTTCGGTGAAATTGAAATACCATAAATGCAAGTATCTAGTTTGGGTTGAAACATTTCATCGACAAATATTAATATACACGAAGTCGACTGTGTTTAAAGTTATTAACCTGAGAGCGAAGTAAACATATACACCCGCTTAACAAAGATTCCAACACCTTGTACGAGGCGCTTCTGTTTTTATTCCGCTAAAGTATCAAAGTATTAAATGCAGTACTTGAACAACTTTACAAAAAGGGACAACAGAACCGTTTGTTATACGAAAAAACTTGCAGGGAATCACGTCTGTTTTTGTCAAGATTAAGCGATTTTCATTATTACAATCTATTACCATTACTGTTCTCTATTCTTCTATTATTCTCCACCACGACGATTATCTGCTTTTACTTCATCCTTAATGGCGACTGATATGATCGAGACGGCATGTAAGTGCAAACTATAATAAAATCTAATGCTCTTCGGAAAGGAGTGATGGGAATTGCAATGCGCAAGTTAATGCCTGGTTAAATTGAAAAGAAGAAAAAAGGTAAGCGATGGACGCAAAAGCCGACGAATGGTTACGGTACTTCTGTACGAGAAATCCGAATTGTTGATCACAATAATAAGTGGGGAGGTCTGGCTGAAGCAATTTCCATAATTCAGTAGACAGTGCACGGACTGCTACGAATTGGAAATAAAGAGAGCGAGAAGAGCAGGAGATAGAGCGAGATCGAGAGTGAGAGAAACAGAGCTAATGCATACATATACGCGTATGTATGCATAAGCACGTATAGCGCGCATATACTTTTAAATGTATGTACAGGGTAGCGCTGTATAAATTCCTGGTGCAGTGCAGACTAACGAGTAATAATTAGCGAGTGAATTGAACGCGAGATAATTGTAAATTAGTTGCAGTCATTATGTATTATTGCCGAACTTCTTATGCTCTTGAATATCTTGGGTTGTCCTCGAAAAAACGGATTTCTCGCTTTAACTCGTCTTCTCTTAAAACGATTCTGTTTTAAGAAAATCTTATTTCATTACAACTTCCTTTGATCACTTTAATATTGTTCAATGAATAATGTGCCGTTGAATAAAATATACGCGATTATAAAAATAATACTATTTACACAAAAATCGCATTGAGCTTAAGTAATATTTCACCGTTTCTCCTTTATTATATTTAAAACGTTACTGTTCAACCCATGCCGTTTACTTAAAAGCACTTTATATTAAAATAAGTGCTCGATAGATCATGTATGATTTTTAAATTAAAATGCAAAAGAGTATATTTCATTTTACAATGATATTACACGAATGGAATGATATACATCTATTTAAGGTTACAAGACAGTTTCCGAAGTGCTGAATATTTTCTAAGGGTTTCCAAACAAAAAGTTGTAAACCAATTTTTTAGTTTTTAAAGTAAATGATAAAGTTTCTTTATTCAAGTGATAAAGTTAGCAGCTTATACTAATTCTATAACGATTACATGAATACGTAAAAGATTTTAAGAACTTAGTAGAAAATTATTCCAAATTTGTAGATCTAAAAATCTACTTGCAGCAGCAAGGTTAACTTAATTTTTTCAATTATGACGATAAACGGACCAATGAAGGAAGTAATTGTGATACAGTCGCACTATTCAATCCAAAAATCTAATTTAAATATAACTGAATCCTGGGTAGCGAAGAATCCAGTTTAATTTGTATAAATAAAATATTTCACGATAAGCAAATACACGTTTCGTTTATATATCTGAAACTATCGGGTTATTATTAATTAAAAATGGAAAAAGGTATTAAATCCGTAAACAGTTTAAGATACGTATATTTTTAAACCCCCTTTTCAGTTTAATTTAATAAAGAAAATAATTTCATTAAAAATAATGGTGTATCCAGTGTATATAATACAGGATAAAATAAAATTACTGCAATATATAGTGCACGCATAAAGATACGTTCCGAAACAACCTGAGGGGAAAATATCCACAAATGTAATATCGTGTTGTATGACGTAGAATATGTAATTCTTGTTATAAAATGCTTAAGCTTTCAATTTGCAAAAATTTTTATACTCGTTAGAAATGTCTTTGACTGTAAAAATAACCTAAAGTATAGCCGCGGAAAATATTGTACGTATCGCATTAAATATTACACGATCAACTGTTTCAGTAAGATAATTGATTTTCACCCTGAAATACAATTATCGAATCGATAAATTTTTTATTTCAAATTGATAACAATAGATTGAATTTGTTATCACCAATCTCATAATGGATATGTAACTCGAGTTGCTGCTTAAAAACTTCACTGGAAATTTTACAGCGTCGTTTTTTACATTTCCATTTTCCTACTTAATTCGGAGTATACGTATAAGGTTGGATAATATAAAAGTGATACATGCGTTTGACGCGGCAGCGGAAGAAGGTAGAAAAATAAGAGAGAAAGCTCGCACAATTTGCTGATTCCTCCTAATTTCATTATCACACAAGAACAGGATTTCCGCAAGAAATTTTCCAGACAGCAACTTTCGGCTAATTTCCGAAAAGTTTAATCCGTTATAATTTACATGTTTAGGGTTAATAATGTTATTCTTCCAGAAGGTACTTGATTGTTGCTTCAATGCCGAAGGCAGAGGGTATTGTCTCGATCGCGCCGGGCGAACGAGCGCGTAGGGAAAACGCGCAAATAAATAACGAGGGTCTCGCGATTAGCATCTCCTCGGCAACGTTCCCCTTTAAAATTGCGGCGCGTTCATCGAGGCCTCGGCTATATAACAGAGCGGCTCGCTCAGGCCGACCATTACGACATTCGAAGCCGCGCGAACGTCGTCGCCTGGCGACTTTCCGCATGTCTGTCCTGCTCGCTACCCTATACTTAGCGCGCGACTTTTGTTCTCCTCTTCCTTTTCGCACGCGCGCGTTGGAGCCGCCGCCGCCGCCGCCACCACCACCACCAGCACCTGAAATTCCGTCCGCCTGTACTTGAAATTCATTTTAAATCGCACTTTAGAGAAGGAGAGAAGGAGCTCGCGTTGCCGTCCTTTTTATTATCCTTAAGTGCACGCCGTCAGTTAGCCGAGTTTATTATTTCAGTTACCCGAGTATTCCCCTCTGCATCTGTTTTTACGAAACTTTCGGAGGCTGCGCGCCGCTAGAACCTCGTCTTTGTTTTTTCTGTCGAAAACCCACGGACCTCGAGGAGTAGCCGCAAATTGCCTAGGACCGGAGTATCGAACGAGTGTGATTTACAGTGGAAGTCGCGCGCGAGCCGACGAAAGGCGAGGCTGCGAGGACCGCAAACACCCGAAAAAGTCAAAAGAAAGCTCTCGAGCGGCGGTACGTGCGTCCAGTTACTCAACGCTGGGGTCGTTATTTAATTTCCAAAATAAACACTCGTTCGGCTGGGCATTCGCGCGGCTCCCAAGACGCCAATCATAACCATGAAAAATGTTAAGGACCAATAATTATCTGTCAATAACGAAAGGGGCCATGTGGCTTAGTGAGAGCGAACTCGCACTCAGCGCCGATACGTACATCGGCGAATCCCAAGAGAGAGAGAGAGGGGGAGAGGGGGAGGGGGAGAAGGGGGAGGGGGAAGAGAAAAGGTTGCAGGGAGGGGAGGATGAGCGAGTGGTGCCGAAAGAGACGCATTTGCCGCGGTTCTTCTTCACACGCAATATCTGAGACCAGCAGACGCGACTCTCGCTCGAGTGGACGGGGAAGGGACGAGACCTGATATCTGGTCAGGATCGTCGTTAGGGAGAACTTGCTGCCGTAATATAGAATTTCAGATATAAATTCGAGAAAAATCCCCCAACGTCCCCCACCTGCGGAAAAACTTTTTCCTCCGTGTTGCCGCTGTTTTACGACCCTGCGGTGCGTTCGTCTCGTAATCCCTGAAATTCGTTTTCCGAAAATAAGATAAAGGAAAAACGGGAGCCGAAAGAGCGAGAGCAGCCAGTAGACCTTGAAGAGCGTCCGAGCAAAGTGTCGTCATTGAATTGAAATTCATGTTACTCGAGTGACGATTTGTCGGTCTTCCCGGAAGCTTTCGATTTTCAGTTACATTTGTATCTCCGCTCTCCGCTCCTATTTGCCAAACCTTTGAAACCCAAGCAAAGCTGCTGCGAGCCAGAATTTTTTTAAAGCCCTGTCACAAGACGCTGAATTTTAACGACCCAGACGGCGGGGACTATTTGCGCTGAAACGAAGGGAAACGCGGAGAATCGGAATCCCAAACAATGTAGGTGCGTCGCTCGTATAACTTCGCTTCGCGCGCGTCTTCCTTATTTATCGCGCGCCACTCGGCACCTACAACAGCGCCGAACAACGGCCGGCCTTTGAGAGCAAAAATACCGAACAAGAGAATAGGGCTCGGGTGCTGGATAAGAGTGCCGAGTATTATTTATCCGGGGAAATAATTTCTGCGAGGGGTTAGGGGCTAAACGAGACTTGGCGGGGCAATAAGTCTCGTAAACGTAGTTACGAGTTTTGAGGCTCTCCGGCAGCCGCCCAGTTTTCGTAACGGGAAACTTGCCGGAAATGGCCCGCGGTCGTATTTTCCGCGACGCCTCGACCCGTTTTGTCAACTCCCTTTTATCGAGGTCTGTTTCGACGCCCGGCCTTTGTTCTTCGAGCCGGGCGCAGCACCTGTTTTCGCCATGCCGGGGAGATGCGCCGTGTCCAGGCGGCTGAGGCCGACCCTCTAATCCAGATGTACTCTCGGTTAATTATGTATCTTGCAAATTAGATGAAGCTACGCGAAATACAAGGTTACCGCCAACGCTCGCTAATATTTCGCGTTTCCCTTTAAGTTTTGCATTTTTGGTGCGCGTGTCTGCGCGTGTCTACGCGTGCGGCTTCCCAAGCGCACGTTTTGAGTTTCGCGAGCGCCAGATTTAATTGCAGCCACACAAGCTACTGGCGCAGAAAATTATTCTTTTGAGCGTCTGCTCTGATAATAATTATTCAAACTTTGGATAAATGTTACCGCTCGCAGTTATTTTCGTCGATTCTATTTGAGTACATGTTTGTCAATCCAGATGAAGTATTGATTCGCCAAAACACTGTAATTACTGTCGAGCCAAATCAATTTGACTCAAATTTCATTTAAAAATTTGCCCAAACGATTTCTTATAACAGAGCATCGGTTACAAATAACCACTGCTTTAATAAAAAGTCACCTAGTTCGACATTTTTTTTGGAAAATTCAAATTTTTTGTCGCATTGTGAAAAACTAGGAATTCCCACTTTACAAATATAAAAGGTACATTTGATGGAAATATAATATTTGTCCATGGGAAATGTTTTTTCGATAAAAATACGTTGGTTATTTACTAGACAAATGTCTTTTCACCGCGTCTATTATTTATTCAGTATTCCTTATTCTGGAATGAAGCATCACTCCTACAAAAATATACTTTTGCTATTATCGAATTTGAACAAATTATTCGCATGCCGATGGAAACGCACTCTTATCGCATGGAAAAACATTGTACAAACATTCGTTTCGGTGCTCCCGCGTTTTCTTATTCCATTACGTTGCCATGCCAGCTCCATGTATTTTCAAATCCGAAGAAATTTTGGTGTAGCTGCGGCTCGTAATTATTAAATCGTACGTTATTTCATTTGGCTATCGAAAATTGCAGTTCCGCTGAATAACTTCAGTTACAAAACTTGAAGCGAAAAGTTTAATAAAAGCTTTTACGTACTAACAGACATACGAAACATTATTATTGGGTTTCTTTGTACACGATTTTTCCAAAATTAGCTTGATTAAAACTTTTGTGTTAACATAAGGAATATTACCGTAGTATACGAGAAAAATTATTGTATAAACTCGTAAATTTTGAGAAAATGTCGTCATTCCCAGTTTATTGTCTGAAATAAAAGTTTATACCCTCGGTTTACGGGGATTTCTAATGTAACTTTTTTCCATCTACTTAAATTATTGAAACCATAATATTTTAAATTGAAGTCATACGTTTAATTGTTTTAATTGCCTCGTGCATAAATTTGCTGACAAATGCAAAATATAAAAACAAGTTTCGCCGCGAATAACTCACTAAATAAGGTCGCTGATGTTCGGTAATTCAAACTTTACGACATATTTATCTAACGGAATAAACTACGCCCAAGCGAGGCTTACATAATTTTTGCGAATGTGATTTACCGCGTATTTCTTCGTTAAATATTGTGTGTAAAAGTCAGGTCTGCTTTTAAACAAACTACTTCAATTGCTTAAAAAGATTTCTCGGGTCGCAGAGTTTGTTCTATCAACTTGGCAAGCTGAAAACGAAATTTTTAAGTCCGACAAGGTATCGGTTGGAAAATATGAGAAGCCGTAAGAGCGAAAATAAGCAAATATACTAGTTTCTTCCGGGCGTTCGACAAGCGTTTACAACAGCAAACACACTGGCAAAAGTATTGCCTCCTCTAACTAGACGTAAGTGAGTCTATCGCTATTAAAATAAAGGCCCTCCGCAAAGACAGCAACACGTAAGAACCAGGAAGATAAACCGAGCTATCGCGCGCGCATAATCAAGTTGTTGTTCCATCAACTTGGAAAATTGTTTAAAGCCGGTTAACTGAGCTCGGCTCGAGGGCTTCGTCTTCGGCAACCTCTCCCCCACCACGCCATCGAGAATGTCATTTGCGCTTAACTTAGGCGTTTCGATAAAGCGGCCTCGTGATAATTCGCGCTTCGTCACGGCTGCATCCGCCAGTTGCCCGAATCCGCGCGCGCAACGAGCGACGAGCCCAAACCTAATTAATGCCGCTGCATTATGCCCGGGACGCGATAAGGCAATCAAGGGCTCGGAGCTGGCGGAAAATTTTTCATAGGCTGTTTGAAAGTGTCGGCCGGCCCCGCCGACGTTTACCAGTAATGTCATATGCGTAACGAACGCGCGCCGCGCCAATATTCGCCGAGCTTTTTCGACAGCCAGAAAGGGAAGACACGCGCCGACAAAGTGGCGCGGGAACAAGATTAACGGGCTGCCCGGCTGTGTGATTAAAAAACGAGAGAGGAAAATTCGAATGCACGTCTGCCGTGAAAGCAGCGCACCGCGAATTCTCTGCGAATCTCAGGCCGCTCTTCGCTCTTGTATCTACGCGCAAAAATATTTCATCGCTTTCTGTAACGGAGATGAGCTTCCAATAGCAATGTATTCAATTTGTAAAATGCGTTTTTCGGTAACAAGCTGCTGCCGCTCCAACTTGTGCAGTCTACATATAATCAAACTAACGTAACTCGCAAGACTTTCGTGCAGAGTTGTGTTGATGACAGTCGCGTTAAATGTGGCAACGGAGAAGGAAGACATTGCAACGCGTTTGTGCGATTGAGCTAATCTTAATGATCGAGAATTAAAAATTAATTTCCACGTCTGAATCTTCTCTTCTATTTCAGAATCGAATTACATATTTATTAGCCGCAATTATGTCACGTTTATATTTTGACACGAGCTTGAGCGAATTAGTGCTAATAAATGCGCACTTATTTTCTAGGAAGACAAATTTTTTTTATACACTCAAATTGAACTCGGCCCAATATTTTATATTCGTACATCTGCATGATTCTGAGCTTTACACTTTTAATAAAAAATTTTGTGAAGCATTGTACTTTTATTACAAAGTTTGTACATACGTTGTAAAAAAACTCTTCAAGTTAAGTGAAATTCGGAGTCGGAAAATTGCGGTGTCAAAGTTTTCGGTGCTAAATTTAAGCGTCATTTCTAAGTTGACACTGAAATTTTACACTGCACTTTTGATTCCAGAATTTTTTCTCGCAGAATTTAATTTAAGTCTATGCTTTTTCTAATACAAAAAAGCCTGTTTTCTTTCATTTGGTTTACTCCGAATTGTCTTCGTAAGTACTAAAAGTACTGGATTTTTATTTTATATTATAAAATTCCTCAGCATGTATTGCTTTTATAAATATTTTTAATATTTATGCAAAGCATCGGTTGGGAATATCAGTATATAAAAATTAATAAATGCCACTCGGGAGTTGGATAAATTTTCATAAATTACTGCTCAAACAGAAAATTTATGTGCATGTATTAAAAATTCTGTTGACTAACGAGAAACCCGATTAATGCTAGCAAATTTTTACGCGACGCCTGTGCAACGTCTTTGATTCGTTGATATTTTAAACAGTAAAAAGATAGCGATCGTTACGGATAAGATATTATATTTTTTTGCACCGCCAGACTCTCTTTAATGGCGGCAATCAGAAGAATCACTATAAATACTAAAGTAAGTACGACATCGAGTGAAGGTATTCGCTGGGGAACTCGTGGATGAGGGGATCCAGGTAAAACGTTACGATGCAAACATCGAATACAATCGGATTCGGTATGGGGACTCATAAAACTACGAACTGGTCGTCCTCTTCCTTGTTGTCAGTAACTGTACATACACAGAACAGAGAGCGAGTAAATAGATCGTGTAGATTCGCAAAATGTTAGAGGATAACTTGCCCCTCCAGTCGGCCTGTAAATTCACGAGCGCCCTGAAAATCCCACATACGTGTGTGCGCGCAGTCACCCACACTTACCTACATTAATACGCGTGTGTATTTCGAGGCAATAAACGAAATGTAGGAGTTAATATTATGACTGACAATATTATTTGTTCGAATTCGTTGATCTTCAATTAAGATTACGATCGTGAATCATTGCGTCAATTTCAATAACGAGTTTCGAGCATTCGTCAATCGAGAATCCCGAAGGAAAATTAAGATGGGACTCGCCGGTCGGCTAAAAATCGATGGAATTCTTCGCTTAACGTAAAATAAAATCGCTAGGCAGGTTCGCGCCGGTATCGAAAAATCGGCAAACTCGGCGGGGGCGTATACCGCATAAAACGTTACGGTAAAATAAGCTTGATCAGAGCTCGAATAAACTCCGAGATCGGAATATGGAAGGATTTTTGCGAGCCAAAAATAATGCCGGAAAAAGGAAGAAGTCAAAGATTTCGATCGCATCGCACAGCGTCGCGTTACCGCAAAATTTAATCAACGTGCGCGAACACCTGTACGTGTCGCGGGCGAATCAAAGCGCTCCGACCTGCATCGATCAGAACCAATAGAGCAATTTTCGAAATTGAACCCACCGCGTATAACTTCCTCCGCGCAATTCCGAAGATACTTGAGCGGGTTCTCAAACTCCCTGTATAAGCAAGCGCGGCGCGCAAGAGGGCGGGGCAGGGGGAGGCCGCGCAATGATAATAATTTTCATTAAATCAAACGTTTCAAAACCGCAAAACGGCGTCGAGATTCGGTGGCTCTCCCCCATGCGGCGGCGGCGGCCACTCTATGGATACACGGCTCCGCATAACTGGCGCCTCTTGCCCTTTCTCTGTCTTGCCACCGTGTAGCTGGCAAATTCCGCAGTGCGCGCCGACCGAGTTGTATTTGTCTCAAGTTTCGGCGAATCCTGTTGTGTGTAATAAAGTTCGGTCTCTTCCCTTCGCCCAAGTTTATCTACCAATTTTCCCGGTGCGGGTGCATTAGTGCCTCTATCATTTTGTCCCGTCGCGTTACTTGATCCGGGTCAAAGGGAATACCAAAACAACGCTGAATATTCTTTCCATAATGCGAGTCAATTTGCCTAAGTTGAATCGTTAAGTGTTTCTCGGGATCCGCGTATAACGAGCCGCGAGGAATGCGGCCCTTCCCTGAAAATTCGCTGTTTTTACGTCCGAGGCGACTCGTTGGCTGTTTTGTCCACTTTCTGCAACGCCAAACATTTCTTCGAGCGCAGAAAGTTGACAATTGCAATTCGCGTTTGCGGATGACCTTCTGTTTCATTTGAAAAGGCATTTCCTTTGTTTGCAATACTTATAAATAAGTAAACGTGTGCCGTTGGAAAGTATTTTGTGGCATCGGAAAAACTATCGGAGCGTTCGATGAAAAATATAACGAGAAGCCACAAGGCAAGTAAGTACACCATTTTCATTTATTCAAGTGTCAGAGGCGAATGGTATTGCAGAATATCAGTAACGGAATTGAAAAAAATAGAGTTATTGGCTGTGACGCGCGCTTGGGAAACGTCCTTCATCGAATCGTCAAAACCCTCCAGGTTGACGCCGAGTGCTCCCGCGGGATCTTCTCTCTGTCTATCACCCAAAATACGGCATTACCGCATGGAGCCTATCGAATACCGTCAGGTATTTGTCATTTCTGATTTCAACTCTCAAGTGCTTTAAATAATACTTTTAAATCATAATAAGTTTCTACTTTTAGTTTATATATTAATAATACTATTAAATGCAATTGTTATTGTTGCCGTGTTGTTTCCATTACACATTGCAAGCTGAATACGATGTACGTGAAATGATGCTTCTGTTCCGTGATATCCCATTTAATATCTTTTGATAACGGAACTAAATATAAACAAAAGTATTCCAGCAGCAAAGGCTTGGAATTACGGAAATTACAAATGACGGAACGACCTATTCTAAGCATTTATATTCTCTTGAAATGTCAAATCTGTTTTGAAACTGAACCACCTATAGACAGCTGGTAATGTTAGTGAAGCCTGATTAAAATCTGAAAAGGCTCTTAGGAAAGTGACTTCTCGTTATAAGCGTCTGAAGTGCTTTCATATAGTCAGCAGAAGTACACGAGAGTATATGTGAGGTCAAAAATGACACCTTATCAGCATCCACAGCACTCTTATGAAGTCAAGAGAGGGCACGAACTGCTCTATTCAATTGAATTGGCCGCATCGATGGCAATTAATTAATCAGCAAACCCGAGTGGCTTTTCTGCCTCTCTTCTGCGCATCCATACTGATTTTCGTCTCTGTCTCTCTCTCTCTCTCTCTCTTTATTTCCCTCTTTCTCTGCTGCCACTCCTCTTCATTTCGATATTTAGCCGGCGTGCTTTGTCTCATCATCCTCAGCTGCGCGATGCCCACCAGCAACACCAGTTGGTGTATTTCGATTACTCCCGATCGTTCGTCTCTGGTTTTCCGCAGCTCATGAATAAGACACACTCGTGAAGGGATTTTATTTTTGGGATCCAATCGAATTTTCTACCCTTTCAAACCGCTCCCACTGTTTTTTTACAGCGGCACTCGGACGTTTGAGAAAAGGAAATACACTTTTTAACGACGAAATATGATATAATAAATCCAAACCTCGTCACTCGTTGATAAATGTATAATGCAAAGCAGAATTAGGTAAGATCGATTTTCCGTGCGATATTTGCTAAATATTTCAGTTTCTATGGCATTAGGAACACGTTATTTGACAAAAACGCAAATATAAAAGAACTTAAATATTTTTGTATGGAACCAAATTAATTTAATGTTTTTACGTCACAAATTTGTATTTTATTGGGCGAAATTATAATCGAATGAATGGTAAGCGCTGCCTCGGAATTTCAGATAAAATAAATAGCAGCGCTCGTTTTAATTCGAAAATATATTATCGAACATTTTAACAAATTTAATCGTGGTTCTACACGAGAAATAAACTTTACGTCGTATATCTAGTTTAAGAGTAACATGAAGGAGTTCGTGTAGTTTATGCGCCTAAAGTTTGAAATACAATGATTTTCTCAAGAGCGTTTTATTGTTACATTTCCAAAAGGTGGATTTAACTTCCTACACACCGTTTCTGTAGAGATCTCAAATTTTCTTCTTGAATACTTATCGGTGAAAATTTACATTTCGACTAAACTTGAACGCCTATAGGACACAAACTTGCACATCCTTAGACGAAATTAAATGCAAACATTGTGTTTAAACGCTACTCGAACTACTACATTATTTAGAAGACTGAGTGGATGCATAAGTAACGAGACATTCCATCCTCGATGACAACTTAAATTACTATTAAATCAAGGAAAATAGTATTTTTCAATCGCATTCTTCTATCAATTGGTTTTCTAACCTGTCTTGTGACTTTTCGCTTCCAAGTAGCTTAAAACTAAATTCTCTAGGGCAATAAAGTTAATCTTTCTTTAAAATTTGCTACAAATGCTCGATTTAAAAGCCATTAAAAATAATCGGAGGTAATGAAAAAAGTTTTTCATCGATGCAGTTTCACAACCCGAATGAATGACTTAAAGTATATTCTCAAAAGACTGAATGCAACGCAACATAAAATCCTTTCTGCGCTCGTGGAAAAATATATCCCTTCCCTTTACTGCAAGATGTGCAATTCGTTCAGATTTCGACGCACCTTTTTAATGGTTGCGCTACCAAAGGAAGCATAAATGAAACGAAACGCGTATGACGAACGAATGTATGAAAAACTTGACTGGAATCAGATTACGATCAGAAAGCGATCGGAAGCTGCGGTTAAATGGAGAGGGGGAAACAAAACGACGGAAAGGCGAAAGCGAAACGAATGGATGGAACGTAAAAAAATAATAAATATAACGAGAGATAGCGGAATGGCAAGACGAGGAAACAGAATATGGGAAAAAGGAATCAAATTGCTATTAGTAATTAGAAAGTTTGATTGATTACACAAGGCGAACATACAACGAAAAACGTAGATCGATGTCACTCCGATATTATATGATATTTATAATTTGTTCTGAGTTTCGAAATCAAATAAAGCTTCGATTGAAATCACGAGTATTCTAGTTTAAGAATCAGTATCGACTCGACATTAAAAATAGATATAAAGGTAGGTGCAATTTTTTCGTCGTCGCTTTTGAATTTTCGTTTTTCGTTTCGACTCGCCGATCGACGCAATACCTTGGATTTTATAAAATCAGCAGAACTATAGAGGAAGACCGTCGAAAACTATTTTAGCATTGCCAAGAAAACTATTTTCGAATAACTCCCGGTTAGGTAAACAACGTATCGATCTGCCGGGCGCAAAAGTTGCGCATTATTCGAGCGAAATGGAAGATGAGCCAGGATCGCGAGGGAGAGGGGAAGATTG
This sequence comes from Platyscapa corneri, assembly GCA_018907185.1. Taxonomy (NCBI): domain Eukaryota; kingdom Metazoa; phylum Arthropoda; class Insecta; order Hymenoptera; family Agaonidae; genus Platyscapa; species Platyscapa corneri. The sequence goes on along the minus strand of JACCHW010000011.1, from coordinate 3,775,566 downwards.
AAAGGGAGAAAAAGGAGAACGAGAGTAAGTGGACGTGCGTTTTCCACCGGAACCGGGCGCACGATCACGGAGTAACGACGCTAACTGTCACGCGCTCGCGCATGAACGCTCTCATTATCTCGCCGCGGGCACTCTTACACTTTCATAATACGGACGACTCTGGCTTTTGTATACGCCTCTGGTATCCGGGTATCCCGGCTCGAGGATCCGCCTTTTTGATAAAAATTTAATCGAGTATAAATGATAAATTCATCCCTCGGTCTCGCTATCTGCAATTCGCCAGCCGCGGGGAAAAGACAAAGACGCGTCGAGCCAGAACTCGGGAAGAGAGGAGGACACGCGCTGCTCCTCGCGCTTCCATTCGAGCAGGAGTCGCCGGCGGGAGCTTAACTAAAATCGACTGCTTTCCCATTAAAGTGCGAACCAAGTGCGTCGGCTGCGCTTTTGTTACGGAATCTCGAGCGCGAGGCCTCGACGCCGAATTTTCGTCCGCCATCGATTTCCCATCTCCTTCGTTTCGCTTTTCATCTCGCTTTTTCTCCGCGCGGCACCCGGCGATTTCTCATTTCATACCTAACGAGCCCCACCCGCGCGGGGGCGACCCTCGCACATCTATAAGCGCGCGTAATCGAGTCACCGTGGCTGCGCGTCGCGTAATTTACTTAGTTTTCAATGCGCTTCGACGAGTTTCGCGCGGCGGGGGGGAGGCAAGGGCCTTTTTTAAAATAGAATCTCTCAAGAGCTTCTGCGAGATGATTCGGGCTGTAATTATTTATGATCGTCGCTCGATGGTCGTGCCTCATTCTTTAGAGGTACTTGGTAATCGGAAGCAGCTCGATATCAATTTTAGTCAATGGTGCTTACTTCGACACCTTGTTACAATGCGAAGTATTGGTCGCGTTCACTTTTGCAGCTACTTTCGTGACACTTGGCTAATTTGTTGGTGGAATTTTGGATAAAGAGTTTCGGAACCATTCTGATTGTGTGCAAAATGAATAGATCGTAAATTTGTTTCGTTCGTCGCTTTTTCCGATAAACAAGGGAGAAATAATGAACAAAATAAATAACGCGCGAGCAGAAAAATTTTAAGAGCATAAAAAGGAGAAAAGTTGGCTCGTGTCCGCGGAAACCAGAAAATAAAAAAGAAGCAAGAGGAAGAGACACGACACATTAAACTAAAAAGATCCAAACGAAGTTGTTAACCGCACAATCGGCTGGATTAAAAATTAAGCAAGATCTCATCTCTTGCCGTCTCTAATTCCATAAAAATCCGACTATTCAGCTCTATCTCGCTTTGTCTCTGTCTCCAACTCTGCCTATCTATCTCTTTTACCCCCTCAATCTCCAGCTCTTTCACTGCGGCAGCGAAGCCGACAAGGCGGCAAAACACAACAACGCTCTTTATAATTAAACGCCCGCGAAATCCCTTTCTTTTCGCGTCGACGCACGATAAGAGCCACGGAAACGCGTATCCAGTAGAAAAGGAAGAAAATTAAAAAACAAATGCTCAGGATAAATGTTACTGCAAATTTATGCGTACGGAGATTTCGCCTCAAATTTATCGATGGCGCTCTGAATTTGTAATTGAGTAACAACGAGAAACAAAGTCAATAATTGCGCATTACTTTGATAATGAAAAGCGCCACTATTAATTGTTAACGGAAAGAATAATTTACGGAAGATAAATACTTTTTCATTGGGATATTTTATCGAGATATGAAAATCCAAATAAATAAAAATTCCAAATAAAGATTTGTCAATAAATCGCTTTTCATCGATCATATCAAAGTCAAATATGTATTTTAAAATCTTATATTTTGAATCGTTTAAATTCAAACATTTTTACATTTTACGCTTCGCGAATGAATTATTACTACATTTTATTTAAAAGTTCAGTCTATATATAATAAAAAGATATTAATAAACTTTTATTTTATTTTTTAATTTTTGAAAATGGATTTTTTATAACATTTAATACGAATGTTATAAATTAGCCACGAAATGAAAATTCGAAAAATTTATTTCCATCGTCGAATTTTTCTGCAATATCAGTTTCAAATATAAACGAACAGGAAAATTAAAATTTTTTTTATGCATTTAATTATTTTTCACCTCTGCTATATTGTATCTATTATATTATTTTCATGTTCTTTACGTATTTTTTTTTATTTAGAAATTTAATATTTATTTTATATTTAATTGCGAAAATGATTTTACATTTTACTAATTTCTTGACGAAATACAATTATCAGAAATAATTTTCTTTTATTCGTGTAGATATGGAATACTACAAAAAAGTTTTTTTAAGCGCAAAATATTTTATAAATATTAAAGACTTTTTAAAATTATACCTCCTTTTAAAATACAAGAAATAAAAAATATCGGTATTTGTATTGAGGGTTACTATATTCTTTTACACGAAATGTTATATGTAAATATATATTACAAATATTTCTCTTTAAATTATAAAAAAAAAACTCAAAATTGTCATAAATTGTTAAACTGCAATAATAAAAATTTAAAAAGAGTTTTGAAATATTTGTTAAGCTTTCATTTTATACACAGCTGTACATTTTCCAAAATAAAAAACTTTAAATATTGCATATAAATACAATTCTCTTTAAAATTCTAATGATATCTTTAATTTTTACTATCTTTATGCTTTAAATCTAGACATCAATGAGTTATCATTTATTTTCCTTAAAATCATAAAATTAAATTTGAAGTACTTTTTTATATAAACGAGGAGATTTTTTAAAATACGTGCTGCTTATGAAGCTAATTATTTAAAATACCTTCGTATATACCATTCGTGAATAAGAAATGTCTTATCAAAAAATTAATTTGTAATCTAGTTTAATTTTAATTCTAGTACAGATGGTAAATGTAAGCGGAATAAAAGGATTTTGAAAAATCCATATTACATTACCAAAATTACTAGACTTAAAAAGCTTCCAACTCCTCGAATTACTTAAATTCGACACTCGCAAATAATTAATTTGTCCTAAGTCTTAGAAATATTGTTTCAGAAACGATACTTGGAATAAAGTTTGAACATCATTAGACGTTATCAAAGAAATGCTAAATAATCATATATCACGCAAATGATACCGGATTACGTTATTTGCATACACGTGTCAATCCAAAGGCTCTAATTACCGGATAAAATTCTTCCAGCTGCGAATCTCTCGAACCTCGGCAATTATTATGTCTCCGTTCCCGTTGAAGACACTTGACACTAAGCCAAGAATCAGGATTACGCGTTCGAAAAAGCCAAGTCCACGCGAGATACTCCATATGTACGAAGAGGGATGGAAAAGGCGGGGCAGGACGACGAACAATAAACCCCTTTTCCTTCATTACACCGTCGCTCTTAGAAAGGCCAGGTTGGCTTAACCGAGCCTCGTTACGTACCGCCGGGGGGCCTGAGGTAGTTTCCTCGTCCTTTTTTTAGCGCCATCCTCGAGAGCGAGGGAGACAGAAAGCGAGAGGTGGCGAGTTTCTATACGAGTGCACGAAACCCACTCACACATCGAAAAACGAGGGGGGGAGCGGGGGGGGGTGCAATCGCCGCGAACCGTTGGTCATAAGCGGGAGTCGTTTACGAGGCCTCGCCGTACTCGCGTAATCGTCGGCACTCGAAGGATTAGCACCCTTCATCGGGCAAGCCTCCTCCTCCGACAGTCTCGCTTTCCTCCTTTACCTCCCCCCGCCCAGCCCTCGACTTTTCCTTCCCATCCCATTTGGACGCGCAAATCGAAATCCGTTCGATTTTCATGGCATTAATGTCGTTGCGCAACGTGGCCGAGGGGCAAAAGTAAAAAGGCTTATTTTATTATTGGATTATCTTGGGCCACGTTCTTCGCTGCAAAATCAATCGAGCGGTCTCCTGCCCCGTTGCCTTTTTTTCGCATGACCGCTTATCCCGGCGAAGATTCTGTATAATTCAAAAGTACACGCTGACGTGTCTTAAATTATTCGCCGTGCATGGCAGGTTGCTCGTTTAACCGTGAGCTTATCGAACAACGTGCTCTTACGTCAGCCCTTCCAACCCCTAATGTAATAAGCATTTTTAATCCAAACCGCGGCTGGGCGCGTGTGCGCAAGAAATCCGTGGCTCGCGCGCACCTCGGGTCCCCGAATAACGCGCAGACCGGCCAACCTATCGATTTCCCCCGCATTTTTAGCGGTTGACGAACAACGGTAATCCGCAACACTTTCCTCTCCCGAGGCGGCAGCTCCCGCTTATCGGAGGAAAGAGTCACGCGGAAATTAGCCGCACGATAAGTCGAGGCTTACCGCGTCCTTTGGTTTCCAGCCTCGCACCCCGCCGCACTCGTATCCCCCCGTGATCGTCGCCGCCTCCGGAATAATTCGGACCGCTCTAATTCCTCGTCTGGAGCGATAGCTTGTCCCTGCGGCCCCGCTAATGCGCAGCGTTACGTATCATCCCCTCGTCTCTGCCAGGACTCGCATTGTAAGCGAGCGGCGCATTAATTCCCTCGTTCTCGCGCGGGGGCGACGCAGCCGCCACGGGCCTGCGTTATCGATAATACGTGACCCGGTCGGGAAATCCTTGCACGTGTCGCGAACATGAACGCGTGCACGCGATGCCCTCGTGGGCTGATGCCGGGGATGACTGTAAGAGGGCTTCGGCCGAAGGGAGCGTCATTATTTTCCGCGATTTTTCAGCGTAACAAAGTGATCTCGGTGCGTGTCGCGCCGCGTATCGCATCGGCACTCTTGCTCCAAACGGCCTGGAAACCGAGAAGTGCTTTTTTAGATCGGATTGATAGGGGTTGTAGAGCGCCGGCCGTTGTCGGAGTCTTAAAAATTATTGCGCTATTAAGCGAACAGGACTTGTGAAAGCCTTTCTGCTATTCGCCCGGCTCTTTTGTGTATTCATGGCCTGTTAATTGTGACGAAAATATTAATTTCTGAGTACGCAGGTTTTGAAAAACGATCGTATCGCTGACAGGCTTTGTTGCCTTTTTACGTTGTACGAAACCTTGGATTTACATTTCACCGAATACAATTGCATTACTTTCGATAGCAGATTGGCACGGCCATATACCGTAAAAAGTAAAGTTCTAACACCAATAAGCATTTAAAGTTTTATCGCCGTCCGCGTACAAATATCGTCCACGTTGTATTAAAACACAAATCTGAATACAAATTAAAACCGTTAAATTTACGTCTCGTTAATAGATTGCGAAGAAAGTAATCGAATTTTTCAGATAAGAAAACTTATAGCCTAAAGCTATACCTAAACTATTTTGCTTTATTTACGGCAATGATGATACACTCGTGGGTAATCGATAGAAAAACTTTCGAGAGTTTTATGGATAATAACAACTATATTCCATAAAATGTTTTTTATGTTATAAGCTACGAATATAAAATAAAATTTAACACGTAACAATTCTCTATCATTTTTAGCTCTGCTTACGATGGCGAAATTATAAAAATTTCCTTTTCAAATGCATTTTGCCCATTTTTAAGGAATGGAAAATCACAGCGATAAATCATAAAGTGCATTATTTTTATTAAAACTAATTGCGCGCTAATGTTTTCTCCACTTGAAAACTAAGTTAAATAAATGGAACTGAGCTAACTAAGTTGGTAGAAAAACTTAATAAAGCAGGCTTCGGCATTATTTGAATTCTACCGGCAAACGTAGAGCCCCCGAGTTTGCAGCAACAAAACCAATCCACATTTTTTCCACTTAACGCGCAAAACGAGACAAAAGGATAAAAAGTTTGATTTATCGCGCGAACCGTAAGCTAAATTCGGATTTTTGTAATAACACAACGAACAGCGTTCAAGACGAAAGTTAATAGGAGACCAGACAACGGAAGCATAGAGACGTAAATAAGAGCGCGCAAGAAGAAAAAAGTCGGTAGTACGTAGAACGAGATGAACTTGAAAGGATGTTCGGCTGCTATTTTTCGGGCGGCTGCAGCAAGCGTGTGTGTGCGTGCGTGCAACGCTGTGTACCTACGAGAGTCGGATATGTAATAAATCATGTTGTACGTCGTCGGCACGCGTGCGCCCGATGAGCTGTGAACGATATAAGTTGCTTATCGAGCACAGGGGCTGGATGATGAGGGTCCCATCGCTGGCTAATGAAAATCCCTCTGGCCCTGGGAAGATAAACAAATAGCGCGAAATATCGCGATTTGTTAGTCAAGGGAACCCCACCCTCTTCTCTGTCGCGGCGCGCTCTCAATCTCCTGGAAGCTCGTGATTTATTAACTTTCGAGGGCCGTATCACTCGTGGGAAGATGATGTTTTACTTATCGCGACGCTGCAATTTTTTTCTTTCCAAGAGCACTTTTTTTATTCGGCTTACTTAAAAGATTAGGCTTATAATTGGTGCTCGAACGCTGAATCTTGTTTCTTGTCTTTTCTTTAAATATCTTTCAGTCAAATCCCCGAAGCCTTGATCTAAAATAAATGGGCTCTTTATATATTTTATTTATTCCATGGATATAAAGCCGAGATATTAATGCTGTAAGCTATGGAGCGTTACACGAGTATTCAATTAAAACGATAATCGATGCCTCGGAAATAAATAATGTTGAGCTTTTTTCTTTTATCTGTTTCAGGATGTAACCGCACGGTTAGAAATTCAGTAGGATGGATACGATGGACAGGACGGATGGGAAGGTGTATTGTACGTATCAGAGCACCTTTGAGGGATCCGCAGGTATGCAACTTACACAACTAATCGCGCATTTAAATTTTTATCCCACCGAGATTCGAACTCAGCTCGCATTAGCTCACTTAACAGTGCTCGCTAATTGCGCGTCCGTAAAACGTATGATAAAATACAATACTGATAAATCAAAGCTCGTGAAGTATTTAGTGCACTCTGCTTGTTCCGGCAGAGTTCCATTATAAGTTAAAAAGGGTAACAGGATTTTTATCATTGCTAAACACATCTTTCAATAAACTAAATAGTCTTCGGCATATCCAAGACATCAATAACGATCGCACGAGCTTGAATTCGCACCAGGGATAGCCGCACTTGATCGGCACGTTCTTGGGAAACTTTCCGTCGAAAGGCTGTATATATGTGTATATATATATATATATGGCGGGAAGTGACGAACAATTCCAATTTATGTTCGAGAATTCATGTTCAATTTCAGTGGTAAAATTTTGTAACACGACAACCGTACCACAGCGTGAAACTTGTCGCCTTAAACGGACTACCCAGTTTGACCCGGGATTTCCAATAGCAAACAAATTATTGCTACGAACGTTCAAATGCATTTCATTTAATAATGCCATCCAATTGCCCTCTTTAGTTCAATCGCACGCTGGGATACGCGTTTTTTAACGAATTCATGCCATTTAAAAAGAAATTCATTTTTTAAGGAAAAAAACGAGTAAACGACGCCACTGATGCTTAAATAGTGAATCGGAAATAAGTTAACGACGGCGATGGCGCGTAAAAAATCTTACGTAGTTAAAAAAAAAAAGCATCATCCGATGCAATGTATAAAATTATTTTTCAGGTAATCGAGATGAGAATTAGGAGGATGCAAGTTGGCATTTTGAAGAACGCGAGATGTGAAGGGGCTTATGTTCAATTTTCCGACGAACTCGAGGATCTTGACGAAAGTGCAGGTCGTTATTGCGGACACGTAACTGGCGACGCGACAAGGTAATAAAAACTAGTCGTAACGTGCATTCATAGCAAAAACCAACGTCATACCCGACGTATACTCGTGTTTAGGGGAGACCTTTTTTTTTTTTTGCTTGAACGACAGAATTTGGTGTAACGATCACTGCAATGATACAGCCTCGTTACTTTGCATGAACATTTTGACGCAATGAACAGCGCCCCAGAAACTAATGGTGTGCAGCAACACCTTTGGTTGTTATTCGCCTTCCAAGATTTATCGATTACGAGAATAATCAAGAAGGTACTGATCGAATTTAAATCTTTTGAAAAGTCAAGCTCTTTTATTATATTGAAAACGCCTCGAGTCTAGTTTTAAGACGATCGATCACTTTTGTATGCGAGCAGCGTTTTAATGAATATTTACGGTTTCTCGGAGACTGGCTCAGAATCAGAAAGACAAAAGTTCGAAGTTCAAAATTGATCCGAGTCAATTATGCGATAAAAAGTTTTTGCGCAACAGCCCTTTTGATAAAGCAAATATACGGAAAGTATTTAAGACCTTAGCGCGGCTCGTAAATACGTGCCCCTTAAATCACTCTAACGATAAATTTTTGGAATTGCCGAGGTTAGAAACGCCATTTAATCAGCCATTTAATCGTGTATGGGCGCACTCGGTAATTTGTAATGTCCGCGACACTGGATTATACATTAAGAGTGTAACTCGAATCGCGCGCGCGCTTTTATTATGTAGGTTAAGTATAGCGACGAGAACAAACGCCCAAAACATTGTACTTCAAATAACGGTCATTTTAACGCCATCGCCGAGGCTCGAACCTTTCAGCGCCCGAGCGTATTTTCAGTTGGATTTCGAATTCCATTTCTAATGGAGAATTCCGCAGCGACGACGATTCAAGACAAGTCCCAAGCAAGTGAAGAGGACTGATGCAAAGACAATAATACCCTCGGTAAATCCGACTGCCGACTGCGCGGAGAAAAGAAAACACGCGCAAAAGCAAATAGAGCGCGCTCCACTTTGCATTTTACAGAGACGGAGCACTCGTGCGCGAATTTTCATGACGCGTTTACTTTGGCAGCGCGGACGTGCCGCGCTTAAATAAAAAGAGGCGCAAAAGGCGGAGCGAGACGAAGCGGAAGTCGCGAGTGCCTCGTAAGATGCTCCGCTATTAGCCAACATCAGAGGAGCCCTGCCGAAATGATGGCGCGCGCGCGGCTCCGTGCACACCCGCGAAATCTACTTAATTTCGTCCACCACAGTGGCTCTATGAAGACACGCGGTCTGAGGCGCATGCGTCGACCCTTTTCGCCCGAGTGGCTTTTTAACGAACCGCTTCCGCGTCGGAATAACAGCGACCGGAGCTCTTTAGAAGAACAAAGGGATCTTCGAGTGCGTGCACGCCGGCGTTTCGGTACGCTACGGTATTCCCAATTCGTCTATCCGTGCCGCATTTTAAATTACATCTGGGGCTTCGGTCGCAGCTCCTGCGACAACTGCAGAGATTTCTGAATACGCGATTTCTTTATTCGGTACAACGTGATTTACCTCTGACTCAGGACGCTCCGTCTTTAAACGGGTTTCCCGGAGATTGCGACCGCAATTTCACCGGAGCCAGGAGTTGAAAAATTACTCCGTGCTTAGGTGAACTTGGTTGTATATTTATTTCTGAATCTATCGAATGAAGCGTCGGTAAAGCGAAGCACCGCTTTTCCCTTGGCCCGCCGAGCCATCGGTCTCCCATAAATCATGCGACACGCACGCGTCGTAATTTTGGCGATGAAATTTCGAATCGCGAAACGTCGTTTCGAATCGAAAAACGTCGGCCAACGTTGCCTCTCGCTCTGCCAAAAACTTTAATAACGCTGAACCGGGAACTTCCGCGCGCGAAATTCGAAAGAGAACCTATTTTCGACCGCGCGCACGTTCCATCTGCGAGGAAATTTGAAATCGTTTAAATAAAATTATTCCCTGGCGCGCAATTTATTTGTCAATTTGAACGTAATCCAAAATTTCTACGATATAAAGTGCACTTTGTCCGAAAGAGCAAAAATAGATCTCTCACTCTAGCATCCTCGAAACTCCTGTTGATTCAAAACAAGGCTTTCACGCAGCAGTGAAAACGTAACCGTCAGTTTCGCCTGATCGCGAGCTCTTGGCCGTGTCTCCCTCTACCGCTCACCCACCCTCTTCCTCGATCCAGCTCTTCCTCCTGGTGTCCCCCACAGCGTAAATTTACATGAAAAAACACGCGACGAGAATGACTGGATGGACAAAATTTTGGCCATTCGCCGAAGTGCTGCCAGGGTAGTTGTTACCGTGAAAAAGATCAATGAACCTCGACTTGTACGAGCTCTCTGATTTATCACACACTTTATTCAAATGGCTTTACTTATTTTTCATTTAGATCTTGCTGGTAGATTTGCCGAAATGCTTTCGACATTCGAATACTCGATTGTTCGTAATGTTTTATACGGCAGCATAAGTTATGTGTCAGATTTTAGCAAATCGCCAGGATAGCGAATGCACCTATTCGAAATAATCTGCAGTAATCTGCAAACAAATCCTCTATTCGACTTAATTACTGTCATTATTAACATTTGAAGTGCAAAAATTTTCTACCAGTGTAAGTCTAGCTAAACAAATTAGGCTAATTTGAAACTTCATTTACAAACGTACTTTTGAACAAAGATATCCCGTCGCCATATTTCACACCAAGGATACTGATTTATGTAAAATTAATCACGAAAGAAACTAATTTTACACGAGAATAGTGTACACAAATACCTGCATAATATTGTGCATAATCTACCAAAGCAAAAAATAAATACGAGTCAAGCTCATTGTTCTCTCGACTAACAGCCGCACAAGAAGTAAGAGTCGCGTAGCGCGAAAAAGTTGAAAAAATTGGAGAAGAAATCAATTACAAGCATCGAATACAAACACTTTTGTGAAGCGTTGCAAATTAAATTAGCTGAGTAAAAGAAAGTACTTTTCTACGTCACAGTCGAGTGAGCCCTTAATAGCGTAACATCGACTCGACATCCAGAAATCATGTTCCCATCCATAAAGATTTTGGCTCGCGCAGGCCTACTTTGAGCAATCGTGGGCAAACAGATGCGCAAAAACCCCACAAGCACGGCTCCCTTCCTGCCCTTGCGTCGTGACCGTGTGCGTTTACGTGTGTAGGTACGCATGTAAATACCGAACACTGGGCGCATTGTATACACACGTACACGTGCGCGCGCGCGCAAAAAGAACGTCACGTCGTCATCGTGCGTTTCGCATCTACTGCCTCGCCCGGAGCTATTATATCGACTCCACTGCGCAACCCTTAAATACCGTACCATGTACATAAGGGACGAATTGAACATGCACTGCGATTTGTCGCGGCCAATTCGTTGCAGGCACGCTGTACTCTTCTTCTATAGTCGAAATTACGACATGACCTTCGTTGTGGTTCGTGAGAAGGGCTAGACCTTCATCCGCGTTTGTGAGTTACTTTCCGCTTTGTTCGATAAATGAGAAATGAGCCGTAATTTCGAATTCACGCTATTAATTATACTTGTATAAAGAAAATCGTTGACTGAATTCGCTGCTCTCTGAATACTTTCCCTTCTAAAAGAGTCATCACCAACTCACGGGCAATCTTCGTTAATGCGTAATCTAATGAATGAGTTTAGTTAAAAATAGCTTTATCAGCTTAAGTGAACTGTATCCGTTGAAATTTACATTAAGTCTATTTGCCTCAAAAATGCAGTTCAATGCACTGAATATTCGCTACGCGGCAAAATTGATCGATCCGTCAAAAACTAACGATTTTCTCGTTTCTTTTAAAATTTATAGCATTATAAAGATCAGTCACATGCAACAAAATTTCTATTTTTCCTAATTACTTTTTAACCTTAAAAAATAATTATCAGTCGATTAAAGAAACAAACGAATCTTCGATACCCTAAAAAATATTAATCTGACCAGAGTTATTTATTTAGTTTCAAAATCATACTTTGTTAAATAGGCGTAACTGTTTTAAACGAGCTAATTTGTTAAATAGCAACTGCCGATATTCGATAAGCTAGTTTTACCGAAATAATAATATAACCTATTAGGAGATACGTGAAAAAGATTTATAAAATAAATAATATTGTGAAAAATATATTTAAAACATATTTTACAATTATACATCTTTAGACGAAAATTTTAATAAAAAATATCTCGTACATTTAAAATAAAATTTTAAGAGCCATTTCACAATTCAAATTGGATCTCGCGTTAATGTAACAAAAAGAAACTTTCAAATTAACTTTTATTTTTGGCTGTTACGTAAAAAAAATTCCTTCCGAAGATTTTTATTTCAAATAGCTTTGAAACTAATAAGGAAGCTTTTCACTGATAAAATGAAACATGAATTTACAACTCTTGTTTAGATTCATAATTCACATTGTTCGTACTTTAAATTGTTTTGCGATCTATAAGAACTTCATTATAAACATTTATATTTTGCGTAGAGAAAAGTGCTGTTACAGTTTTAAAAATTAAAAAAGTACTTCTGATGATAAAATAAAAAGGAAACGCTTTATAAGCATAAAATTATACTATATAATAGATGATAAAGGAACTGAACAAGATCCTTTATCTGCAGTTCAAGCTATAAATATATACAATTCAATCAACGGTTAATTTAGTAAAGTTTGAAATTAGCTTTAAAAATGACAATAGAACGGTATTTCAAAGTGTCCCCCAAGTGTAACGTTCAGCTGCAATCAGAGGAGATCCTTGATAATACACACGATAGCTTCAAGTACGCAACAAAGTGTACAAAGAAAGATTGAGTAATGCCACGTTATTACCCTCGGCTCTCCACCGGGAAAGAGCGACCTGCTTCGACTTACACTACCACTCCGATAAACCGCCTCTCCCTCCTATTTAAGTTGAAATTAAAATTCCAAAGCGCGTCGGAGGGGGAGGGTGTGGAGGCGAGATGATAAGCCGTCCCTCGCGAACAAAGAACAAGTAAGTGTAGGACGCGCAATGCCCTTAGGCTGTTCCTGCGCCGGGGCCCGGACCTCACGGTGGTTCTCGACTCCGAGAGCCGCTTCGCCGCAGAAAACCCCGTCATCTTCTCCGCGCAGTTCTCGATCCTGCCGGCGCAGCTCGCGAATGAGCGCCACCACGTGCACAGCCGTCGTCCGCGGCCTCGACCCTGGCCGCAGCCTCAGCTGCTGAATGCCCCCTCGAGTGCTCGCAGCGCAACGACCGGCGCGCCTGCCGCCTCGTCTCGCCTGGCTACCCGGGCATCTACCCTCGAGGCATCCGCTGCCGCGTCGCTCTTGAATCGAGCGCCGGTAGGTTCCGCATCGGCGGCACGCCCAACGATCTCTACAACCTCATGAACCACACCAGCCAAGAACCCTGCAGGTCCGAGTTCTGCCTGCAAGAGCACGTGGACGACAACGGGACCGCCCTCAAGACCAGCGCCGACCAGCCCCAGAGCTCGAAGAACCAGTCCGGAACGCGTATCGGTAAGGCTTTATTCACTTACTCTTTTTCCCGTTTAATGGTATTACCGAGAAACCTCCTTCGAATTGGTGCAGCCTATATTTTAAACGGTCTTGCACAATAGCGTCTTTGATTGTCTTGCTGCACTATTAGTCTCGGATCGCGATAAAGATCTACGATAATAATCTTATTGATCGCTGCTGAAAAGTATATTACGTCAGGCACAGACGCGAGACTTGTTTCGAAAAATCCAATCTTTGTTCGAGTTAAATTTTAATGGTGGAAATATATAACTAATAAAATATTCAATAACTTTTAACGAGGGCTCGACTTTCCCGTAAGTTATTTTTTAATTAAATCTGATTTCCGAGTCAACTGTCCGTTGTTTTTCAGATAATTAATTAATTTACGGTTGGGTTTTTCAATGCACACGCGTGACAATTTCTTACATTTGCTTGTGCGAATATTGTAGATATTGACCCAATAAACCTTTGGTGCATGTATCATATGAATTTTATAGGCACGGTAATAATCAGGAACGATAAAGTAATTTCCGAAACTTCAATTACTATATAATCAAATGCTTGATATAAATTTACAATATCGATAAGCGTATTGGGAAAAATATACAGGTGAACATTATCGCTTAACAGTGTTTGAATAAGCTTTCGCTTCTGAAGCATATAAATCATTATATTATTTGTAACGGAAAGTGTATTAACTTTATGAGCCATTTGTAAATGCCACGATGCAATAAAAACGAAAGGGAGTCGTACAAGATAAATTTACTGTCTATCAAAGAAAGGGGAAATCGTCGATAAAACCAATCGTTGCATATCAGAGGAGCGGATGTCGCTGGTCAAAATGTAAAAAATTCGCGTTACGTTATTTATAAGCGCCCCTTCTTATTGCTTTATAAAGGGGAATAAGGAATTCCTATCTAAGTCCCGGAGGCATCTATCAAATTAACCTTCCTCGAGTGCACAATCGAATCGTCCTCTGGCGGAGACGAAACTGCGCGATAACAAAAATACCCAAAGGTAGAGGGAAAGAAAGTTAGCAGGAACAATAAAAACACGTACGCGCATTAAATAAGCCATCTTACGCTCGGCAAATCCCTGTTCCATCTCTCTCATCCCCCTATTCCTCAAATAATACGGCAAGTTCTTCGACAGATTCAGACGAGGAGGATGAGATAATAATCGGACAGGAGGAACATCCCCTTGAGAATTCGAGAATAGGGCTTAAGAAGCAGCAGCAAGGCCGAGCCAAGGGTCAGCAGCATCGGCTACCGGGAACCGATATCGATAACGCCAAGCCCAGGAAGACGAACACCGGTGTTAGGATGAGACACGGGGGTGGCCAGCATCGACGAGGCGGATCGGGAACTCGCGAAAAAGACGGCCACGATCACAAGAGAAACGAGTCACTGGTCGACAGAACGGGGGCTTCCGAAGACCGAGATGGGCATTCCATCAGCGAGCTGGGCAAGCTTAGGAGGAACCCCGTGACCGATCAGTTATTCTGGTCGAAAAACAGGTAACGAAGCTTATCTCTAGCCCGCGATATAGTCGGCCAATTTTGTAGACGCATTACGTGGATTAGACGCGCTGGAACTGAACTGATAAGAACTTCCTCACTGGCGTTTTTCCGCGCTCCGTTGCTTGTTTCCTTACGGGATACAGGATTCAGTCGCAGAACGCGCAACTGACGCAAATCACAGCATTTAAATGTACAGCGTTTTTGCTTTATCGTCCTCGCGAATCGTTAGAACACAGCACACCTGCGCTTCGTCTCGCTTGTAATGAGAATGTGGATAAAATTTTAATTACGTTGAGTAATGCTTGTCATTTGTCGAGAAAAGCCGATTTGTGGACGCGGAAATGTTTTTCGCGCACCGTAAACCGTTGCTAAAAAATTCACGCGGATCTCGATCATTTTTAACAAAATAAAAGGTCGAATTTTCTCTCCCGCTCATTTAACGCTTAAAGCGATGTTTAATACCTTTGCGTTCATTAGGATTTATTATTCACGGGCGGAATGAAAAGTATGCGTGTACCTAAAAAGAGAAGAATTAAAGCTTTGAAATTAGCGAGCGTAAAAATTGTCGACATACCGATGCTTAAAACATTCGATCCGATTTTACCCCCAAATTCTTAGAAAAAGTACATATATTTTTTGCCCGGTGCAAATATTTTCCTCGACTCTCGATAACGAATATGCCACTTCATATTTAAATCACAGAAGATGAACGAAAATAACCGAACAATAATTAGCGTTCAAGCACTAGAAATGATAAAATTCAACTTTAACGAGTGCAAATGAGAACTGAATGAAAATAAATAGTTTGATTAAGTGAACTTGGCGGCGTCTCAAAGTAGAAAGCCTCTGACGAATTGCGCATTAACACAAGAACCGTTTGCAGGTCACACCACGAGCGATCGCGGCCGGCTAATCACGACAAACGTCACGAGCGCTACCTGCGTCGGCGCCGGCCCCACGACAGCTCGCAACCACGACTTGGTAGCAGCAGCTGTGTAGGTGACTACCTCGCCCTCTTGGAGAGCGTGAACGGACGTGTCCTGGAGATCGGCAAATTCTGCGGCGAGGGCCACATACCGCAGATCCTCTCGCGCGGACGCAACGTCATCGTCGAGTTTCACGCGGAACGCGATGGCACGATCATGCACGACGGCTTCTACCTGAGTCTGCAGGAGTCGGAAGCACCACCGGTGGCGACGGCCTTGTCCAGTCCGATTTTGGCTCGGCAGCAACCGAACTGCGACTTCTTGTACAAGAGCAGCGACAATCCACGTGACAGCGTTAAATCGCCGAGAAGCTGGTACCCGCCCAACACCCTGTGCAGCTACAGGTTCATGGGCAAGCCCAACGAAAGAGTCTCGGTGCTGATGAAGATTGTAAGGGACGACGGTGCGGGTCAAGGAAAGGAAGACAGCGAGGCCACGCACAAATCGAACCATCGTAACGACACCCTCGACTACTGTCCTGGCAACGAGATCGCCGTATACAATGGAACGCACTCCAATGGTAGCTTCCTCATGTGGTCTTTCTGCGATACCACACACAGTGATATTAATAATATTCAGGTATATCTCGACGTATTATCGCTTTACATATTATCGAATAAATTTCTGGATGTTTAAGTTTCGCGAAGAAAGCTGCTTTAGTACGGCCATTTTGAATTATTGAGGTTAATCTTAAGCTGAAAAACTGTTGGATCGAATTTCGCCCCAAAATAAATGTACTCGTTTTTCAAATATTTAAGGGCATAGAAATACGTGATAAATTTTTCGCTTTTCATTGTTGATAAGCAAGCTTAGCTGGAATGGAAAACCATTTCCAGGAATATTAATAAATGATATTAAATATTGTAAATAGTAACAGACGAAATTAAAATTATATATTAGTCGAGTGAAAATGATCGATATAATTTTCGTGTAGTGCAAAGGCAGGAGTAATGTATTTCTAATAACAATACGCACGAGGGTGTCGCCAATAATCTTATAATTTAAAGAATGAAAATTGACTCTTCGTGATAAATCATATGCGTAAATGAATAATGAAAGTCAATGTTCTGTACGCATAGCGACGAGACCCAAAAGGATAGATTTGAAAAAACTTTAAGAAATCTTTTCAACCAGAGTGCAATATTTTTTTATCTTCCGATTTCGACGTTAAAGAAAAAGTGAAAATTCTTTGCAAAGGTTTTTACTATTTTAAACTTTATAAAATTAAAATATAAATAAGGATCGTAAAATTGTTATTTTAACTGCACGATGTTGAAATCTGTTTCTATTGGCGTTATTTTTTAATCAAGTAATCGCAGTCCTATCACATTTATTTATTTAATAAAATAAAAAGTTTTAGTTTTATCACTATATGCCAGCTAATACTCCATGATATGAAAAAGATAACGAGATATTAAGTGAAAGAGATTTTGAAATTGATGTTCGCATAAAATTTAATATATAATTTACGCAATTATTGCGTTGTGCTCTTATAAAATTTGGTACAGTTATTAATCTTAATTCACTGGTGAGACATTTTATTCATTTATACGAAGCATTTTAGGGCGCGAGATACTACAAATTCTTTTCTAACCAACATAATTACTTAATCCGCAAAGAAGCTGATCTTTTAATACGAAATTTCATATTTCATAAGCATCTGCCGTTCAGACGACACTTACTTTTAATGCACTTATATTAATGCGATGCGGTCGTCGCAAGGGTGTGAATTCACATCACGATTTAAACAAGTTGAAAATACCAAAATTACTTTAGTAATATCGCAAGATCATAAATCTTGCGTTGACAGAGTGACGTATGGTGTACTCAGCTCTAAACCTAATCCAATCCCACAATCCTCGTTGCGCTGAAGCCGTTTTCAAAACGGTGCTCGCCCTCCCGCCGTTGAGGAGCAATGCAATTTAAGAAATTCATCTGCCCACAGGTGCCAATAGTCTCCACCGGGAATACCTTGCTGATCCAGTTTTTCAGCACGATCGGCTCGTACAACGGCCAAGACTTCACGTACTCGATAACGTACAAATTCGTGAAGAAGGCCGTGAACGTGACGAGGCGCCGTCAGGTAACCATGGAGGAGACGCGACTCATCTCCCTCCGACCTGTCAACTTTTCCGCGCTGAACCTCAGCGACAGCGACAACTGCAACTGTGACTTCTCGGACCGCATCGGCAGCTTCAAGAGCTGGTTTATCGTCCTCGTCGTTCTCGGCGTCATATCCTTCGTCGGGGCCATTGTCACGATCATCGCTCTCCTCGTCAAGTGCTCCAAGATGCGCGCCGCAGAGAACAAACTCCTCCAAACCCCCAAGCGTTCTCCCTTTTTTAAAGGCTCGAATGATTAATCATTATAAGCTCCCGTTATCGTTTTCGAATTTGCTTCTATTTTAATTTATTGAGAGGCGACAACTGGCCGTCCATGCGTGGGGATACGGCTGCGCGCGCGCGCAAGACTCGAGCCGCGATGATGTACATACCAATAATTTAATTACTTTAATTTTTTTATTCCTTTTTGAACCTCGCTTAAGCTATCGATAAGATTTATCCTAAATAACGTAGTAACTAAATGTTTTCTACTTCTCTCGACTTAACTCTATTATCTAAATCAACTTTAGTATTGATGGCTCAAAAAGCTGAGATCGTCCATTTAAATCATGGTTTAATTAACAACGAACGAAAAAAAAACTAAAATAAAACTTGCGTATTGTCCATTCCACTATCCAGATAAAATGATAAATTAATTCTTAACTTAATTTAAGGAATTCCAAAATTTATAAAAATTCCCGTTTTATTACAACTATGATTGATAACCATATGTTATAACGACTTTTATGTAGCATATAAAGATTTCAAAATTTCTTAATACCTTTATTCTTATTTATAAATCTATCTTCATTATTATAAAAAGATAAACTGTTGGTTTAGATTTTCTTCCGAGTTTGCGGGTAATTTATTTTAACTACAGTAGTTTAAGGTAAATAAAACTACTCGTGTTATATTGAATAATATTAGATTTTATTCGAAATTATAATCCTTTTAATGCTTAGTTCGAAATATTTATGAGATATCGAAAAAAATCATTTTGGAAGTGGACTCATCGAGATAGCGATATTTAAAAAGGTGCGAAAATTATATTGGAACATTGGGTTAATGAAGAGGTCGATAATCTTAAGCTTTTATGACGGATAAATATTATTTATCTCTAGAAAAGGAAAAAAGATTTTTAGACTTTTTATAAGTTAACTAATGTATAAAAATATTTTCGTAAACTTAGTCTATTTTTAAACGAAATTTACATTTTTCAAATTAACTTTAAAGATTGAAAATTCTAAATATATTTGCCAATGTTTAATCAATTTTTTAAATTGGAGAAAGTTTATTTAAACTATTGATTCATTTTTTTACGATATTTAAAAGACCTCTATCATGGAATAAATATATATTACATATTCATGTATTTATCGATGATGAAAATATTTTCTATTTTCCTGACGATACCATACCAAGTATTTTTTACAAGAACAAAATAACGTATGTATTGCATCATATAAACTTTTTAAGTTTATGTATTTATAATTGAGTCACGATAAAAAATTTTTAATAGTATCCACCGTTTTTTAGAAAAACGTAGTGTGACTATCGTATGCAGACAAATAGTAAGACTACGCAGTGTCTAAAAACACCTATAAAACAAAAAATGTGCGCGATCTTTGCGTTCATTTTATAAGCATAACCTAAAGTATTGTATTATACCAAAGCTTAAATAAATACTTTGGAACTCATTAAAAATATGTGTATCAATGTGTATTATTTATCCTTGATTGATTTTTAATTAGAATTTTTAAATGGGTTTTTTATGTTAAATTTAACAGTAAATATTAAATTACCTTATAATTAAATATCAAATTTGCATAAGGTTTAAATTTTGTTAAATAAATGTTTTAAATAAATAAGTCGTTACTGAATTAAAAATTATCTTTGTCTATTATTCACTTTTCTTTTATAATTTTTTATTTATATTATCCATCCATAATATTATATGAAATCTTTAACTATATATATATATATATATATATATATATATATATATATATTAATATAATTAATTTTTTACTTATCATGAATATTTATAAATTTAAAATTTAATAAAACTATAATTTGAATAGAACTAAATTTAATAATAGATTTAATTTATAATATTTAGAAATATTAATTATATCTATTAATAAATGAAAATTTTAGAAGAATGAAGTTTGTTATTTTTCAATGTTGCATATCTTTCATTTATTTGTAGGTTAATATTTTATTAAAAAATTAAATAAAGTTATTGAAATATATTAACGATGACGATAGAACTTTACTATAAATAATAAAAAATATAGGTATTACAGTATTAATTAATTTTTTCGCAGAGTTATCGTACATTAATTTATTTTTAATTTTGAAAAATTATATTTTTGTTTAAGAAAATTTGTATGTTTTAAGTAGAATCTGTAATTTACAAATTGATAAATGTTTTTGTAATAATATGTACTATTTTTTAATTTTTATTAAAAAATTTTCAAAAAAACATTTATCTAATGGCTTAATTCTATCATAATTATATATTATTTATTTAAAGTTTTCAAACTAATTTTCACTTCTTCCCTTTTTATGAAATAAAATATTTAGTTCATGCATAATATTATCTTTAATTAACTTACAGTCCAATTATTAATAATAAATTTACTTGAAATAATTTACGACTATGCATAAAAATGAACATAAAGCAGTACATTTTCCAAAAAAAAGAAGTAAAAATATCGTAAAACTTTTAAAGACAGAGTACATCGATCTGAATTTCTTTGCGCTTAATGAAATTTTTCTCAACTTTATACAAGTATTTTAACGTAAAATATAATTTTAAGCTAAATTTAATATAACTAAAACAATCAAATATCTTTTTGTAAAAAATACAAAAAATTAAATACAAGTTTAATCTCGGGTTCTTATAATTCTTTATTATTATTTTAAACTATACTTTGATTTGTTAACTCACCTTATTATTATAGTATACATTAATTTTACAAATTTACTTATTTGTTTTGGTAATTTTTACTAAAGATATATTACATAAACTTAATTCAATTAAAATATTAATGTAGTCAATAGTTTTAGATTTTCTATAATAATTAGATACATTTTAGTATTTAATTTGAAATTTTATGAAAATTAAATATTTATTATTTCAATAAAATTTAAAGTATAATATATTAAATCGAGGAGTTTGCAAAATACTTATTCGTCAATAAATTTTAATAAAAAATAGTACATTAATTTTAATTTTAAATTTATCGTAAGACTTTTTTTGTATAACTTTTGTTCTTTGATTTTTTTCTGTATATTCCAGTAAATAAATAGTATTAATTTGAAATTTACACGTTTTATGAGAAATTAATTTCAAATAAGCTTTTTAATATGTGATTCATAAATAATATGTAAATATGAAAAGTATAATATATTGAAAGATGCCTTGTTAAATTAAATTTAAACACAAGGGATAATCAATCAAAATATTCTTTATGTGTACCAATTACGATTACTCCTTACTATAGGATTTTGAAACTATGACTATATAGTTCCTTTCTACGGTTAGTTTAAATTCTTTATATATATATATATTTATATCGGTTATATCCTTGCGCTCTTAGATGAGGTTTGGGCTAATGGTGAGTCTCCCTCCGACAAGTTCTTACTTGTGCCTTCACCCCTTATCCAAACCGTATATAATGCCTACAATATGTAAATTATACTCTAATGACACTTATTTAAATATTGTTTAATTGAAATTTAAAAAAAATATATATTACACAAATATAAACTAACTACTGAATTAAACAAAAAATACTCGATATGATCTACGCCGCTTCTAAAGATTAAAAAAAAAGATTAAATGACTAATACTGTGAATATTAAGGATTTTAAAGACAAATTTATACATAAATTGCATTATGTTAATAAGTACTTACCCAAAACATTTTGATAATATTGAAGCAAAAATTATTTATACAATTACAAATATTTTTAAAAAGTTATACATGTATTCATAGTCAATGACATACTTTCTTAAGTATTGAAATTTACATTCTACTTTCATATTTTAAGATACTGTCAATGGCAAGCTACTAATGGTAATCTATTTATTGACTTTTCTGGGACTAAGATATTAATTTAGTTTACTATTTAAAAAAATTACATTTATTTTCGCTTAAATATGTTATGTACTATTCGAATATAATTACAAAAATTAAGTATAGTAAAGAACAAAATAATATATTATAATTAATGCACAATATAAACATTATTAAAATTGTTAAAAAATTTAAAAATAAAGGTCCCACCGAGATTTGAACTCGGATCGCTGGATTCAGAGTCCAGAGTGCTAACCATTACACCATGGGACCTTGGAACTCAAAAATCTTATCACATTTAAAATGGACATAAATAAAAAATATTCTTTTTAAATTAATATTCATTAATTATTGTTCTATTAAGTAACATTACTTATAAAAAATAAAGTATAAATAATTTTTATTAAAAAATTACCAGTATCATTCTAATTACCTTAATTCGATACAAATTTATCTATTTTACCGACAGTGATAAATCAAGTTGGCAACATTGTTCATTATCACATTGTTTGAATATACAAATTATTAATAAAAAAAAAAAAGTATAAATGTATAAAACAAATTTTAATCTGCCTATTAAATTCAATAATAAATTTTTATTTTATTATTTTGTATTTTATTTTATCAAATATCGTTAAATCACACCCGTTTATTGTTACATTTTAATCACACTAACTTATACTTTCTTATGCATTACAGACATAACGTAAAAAAATTAAGAAAATAACCGTATCCGTATAAATATGTTAAAGTAAAAGTGAAAGAAAACGAAAAATAAAATATACAACCCTGTTTGATAATTAAGATATCTGTAAGGTTAAAAATTGTTTGATGATAATGGCAATAACGTTTGCATTTGAATATTAGTCACAGAATGCGTTTAATACGATAAATATTTCTGATCATATATTTTCTAAATTAACCTAATAAGAACTATGAAAAAACAAATTAAACAATTTATTTATTTATAATCAAATATAAAAAATTAAATAGTAAAATAATATAAATCCAATATACTATCGCACTGAATATTGCATAGACTCACATGTACAATCTATCTCTGGCTGTACTACTATCGCCACAACGCTAATAGTGACAAAACTATGAAACTTCATTAGAATTATTTTTATTTTTGAGTAAATTTTAGACCTATAAATTTTATTCTTTATTTTGTTTAGTTATTTAATAGTAATAATTATAATTAGAATAAAATTTTTTATTAACTATTAAAATTAATATAATAAAACATATAATTTTTACAACTAATCAATTATAAAATAGCATAATAAGTTTACTTTTCTATCTAACAGAGTATATTTGAATTATAAGAACGTATTATAAGAAAGATTTTATTGCACTTTAATGATATTATCAGATATATTTATCAAATATTCCAAATTTTATATAGTAATTTTTTGTAATAGAAAGTATTATATACTTTTAAAATTACTTAATATAAAATACACTTAATGATGTTTCGTTCTCATAATAAAATCTATTCTTATAAATAGATATGATTGTCCTTGAGGAATTATCCGGCAGGTGTCACCGGCGCGTAATAGAAACAACACAAGCGGCGGGATAATAAACTGCATGATCTAATCCTTCAACGGACAGCGAACGGAGACAATAAAGTTTTTGGATAGTAGTGTGAAAAATAGAAAAACGAATAGAATATCAAGTTGTTGGATGAATTTCTGTGAGCAGTTGTGTTCTGAAAGACAAAACGAAGATTTAGGAAAATAAAGATTTCGACGAATCTTACTCAGACCGAAAAAAATATGGCACGTATTGTGGCGATTAAGGAAACTTTAGAGAAAGCATTACAAGATAATAGTAAACCTTGGTCGCGATACCTGGTGTTTGCGGAACAGAAAACCGGGATAGATAGGTTATACATTTTCGTAGGTAAGTTTATATCATATTTTTTAGGTTATGGTCCTTATCTATCTCAGAGACGCATTTGAGCTTCCTTTACTTAATGATTTTGTTTTTGCGTTTTATGCAGATTTACGTAATCGCAGTCCGTTTATAAAAAAGACTTTAGTTTTTGTAGTATTTTTTCTCTTTATCAATAAAATATTTCGTAATTTTTTATCACTACTTTTAAAAAGTTATGTTTTTAATTTGTTAAATTTTTATGATAATTTCCATATACGATTAATATTTGCAACGTTGAATTAATTATATTTAATTATACTCTGATATATTTATTTTTGATGATGACAAATTTGCTCTTATGCAAGTCATGTATTTGTCACTAATTCCAATATCTAGCAGATTTTTATATCCTTGTAGTACACGATAACCCTCATAAAATGCTTAATAGTTGTAAATATAGTGTGTTAAAACTACATAACTATATATATTTTTTTAATGCATGATGATGCTTATTTAGTTCTATTATATTTAAATTATTATAATTTAATTACTACCGTAACATTATTTACATAAAAAATTAAAATTTATATATTTTGTTACTATAATATGATGAAAAATAATATCTGATATAATTTTGATCAAAAGAAATTGGCAATATTAATTTATAATTTATAATTTTTTAGCTTCAGTTTTATTTTTGGCCTTGTACCTAGTGGTTGGCATAGGACAGCAGTTAGTTTCAAATATAATCGGCTTTACATATCCTGCCTATTGTTCAATGAAAGCAATAGAAACAAAACAAAAAGATGATGATACAAAGTGGCTTACTTACTGGGTGGTATTTGCATTTCTTACTATTTTAGAATATTTCTCTGATTTAATTGTTGGATGGTTTCCAGTTTATTGGCTTGTTAAGGTATGTTTTATTTTCTTCACTATTAATTTTCAAATAATGCAAAAGTATTTGCAAATATATTAAAAGCATTATAGTTTTAATATTATTATTGTGATGAAAATACTTTTTTAATATGCAGTTCAATCACAACAAATTTATAAATCCCAGTATTACTCAATTTAGTCAATATTATACACATTTTCTATTTACTTTAAAATCTACTTACAACTCGACTTTTAAAATAATATCTGAAGTAAAGTTGCACTTATTTCATCGTCATCATTATTAATACTGTTCTGAGATATTATGTACTGAATTTTAATATGTTATAGATTTTAGAAATATTTGCACTGTACTGATAATTTTAATTAAATTCTCTTACAGTGCTTGCTTTACATTTGGCTAATGATTCCTACAGAATATAATGGATCTTTGATCATTTATCGACGTATAATACGTCCAAAATTCATTATGTATCACCCAAGTGTAGATTCCTTATTAAATGATGCCCGAAAAACTGGTAAGTTTATTATGTTTATTGAGTTCTGTTTTAGAATTAAACACGTATTTTCATATATGTATAAAACTGTATTTTTTATTACAGGTGGAAGAATTGCTGTTAATTTATTAGATTCAAAAAAAGAATAAACTTTTATAATTCTTGGCGTGATATACACTTTCCAAATATTAGAAAATCAAGACTTACTATAGTAAGTTCTTCTTACCCATTCCTCTAATAAATAATGCAATAACTTTAACACTAAAATCCTTTATATTTTCTTAATTTTTAAGATCTTCAATGATCTTCGAAATTTATAGAGTACCTATAACAATGCTATGCATAAGTTTTTATTTATTTAGAATTAACTTTCTTTTTCAAGTAAAAATTTATAATTTCTACTCAGAATTAAAAGTATATCATTAGTATGAAATCAATTATGCAAAATATTTAAGAAATGATTATTTTTATTGTAATAGATTTTCATTGATACTTTTTAGCAGATTATTATGTGCCATTTTCAATTTCCTTTTTTCACACCTTTAATGAACGTGTGAATACTATACAATTATATATTGTTGTATTAAGTGCGGTGTTAATAAGATCTTTATAAATTTCATTTAAAATAGTTTTTTAAGAAAATTAAACGAGATATATTAAGTAAAATTTCGTTATGCTTTATAAAATTTCAAATTCAATAACATATATTGAAAAGTAATTTTTTTCAAGTAAATTTTAGAAAATAAATACATTTATAAATGTCATACGAGATTTTAATTGTGCTGAAATTATCTTTGATATTAATTAAAAATATCAAATGAATTTCAAATCTATTCTTTATAATATACGTCTTAGAAATACTGTAAGTTTATTATAATATACAATATACTTTAATGCAGATAAAAAGTTAGCTGATTTAGGAAAAAAATTATTAAATGGTAAGAACAAGTATATTGTTGATTCATTGTTAAATAAAAAAATGAATACAAAAAGTAATCCTTTTGAATTTAATAGCTGAGGTGGTTTAATTAAAAAAAATTTTTATAGACACTTGTTTGTACAAACAGCATTTAAGTGTAGTCTTAATAACTAACTACTACATTAAAAGTGCACAAAGTGAAATAATTTAAGAGTATGAATATTGGTGATGTACAAATCTATGTTGTCTTATTCTTTGCCAGATATTTTCTCGAATGGCTTTCACTTCTGATAATCCGTTTCAGCGAGTGTACTTCTATAACATAAGAATAAAGAAAAATACGATATATATAAGCAAACTTATGTGAACATATTTACAAAATTATTTGTAATTGTTTGTACTGTACATTTCTTTATAATGAAATTTTTCCGCCGTTAATGCCAGTTTACGAATGTGTCTTATTGTAGTTGCCGCTGCTATTTGAACTTCAGAATCCTCTGAACCGACTAAGCGAAGCACATGCTAAAAATATGCACTTACTTTATTGGCATTCTTATTATTATTTATGATAATAAATTAAGTAAAACACGATTAAATTGATTTAGTTTTTCTATATAAATATACCTTAACGACTCCACAAGTATGCATAGTGACACAATTTGAAGGCTCCTTGCTGAGATGATAAAAGGCAATGCATACTCCTTTTAAAACGTCTTTGTTCGTGCTTGTTAAATAATTAACCAAAGGTGCGACTGCATTCAATCTTCCAAATTCATAATTATTCTGACCCCATTCGCTACAGAATGCTATGGCGAGTGTTAAATTTGCACGAAGATTATCATCTTCCTGAAAATATCAATAAGCGTAATTACGAAAATTTAAAAAAATAGATTTAATTGCATATTAAGATAAAAGTTATTTAATGCTAAGGTAGTTACCGATGTATTGTTAAATATTAATAATTTAAAATAAAATAAATTTAATTAACGAAACCTGTTGATGAGTATACTTAATAAATCAATACTAATTATTTCCGTATAATCTTTAAGTCGTAAAATTAATTTAATACGATTTGTGATTCAAAAAATCTTATCAATTCGACGTAGATTTGTATGCAATTTTTATTTAATTTAAAAAATAAAAAATTATCCCAATTAATGTATTATTTTACCGAAGTGAACCAATAAATATGGTAAAAAAATTATTTATCGCATTTCCTACGTCTCGAACATTTTAATTAACTAATCCAAACTTTCAGTCATTAAAAGGAAACAATTTACACTGTTTATCTTAATGGTATGTTCCTGGCTTTACATAAATAAATACATTTCATTGTTAATGATACTTCACGCTAATATCTTTAACTAACGTTGCATTCAAATTTAAAACACTGGATGCCAAGTAAAAAGTAATTTAATCGTGTCAAGAACTTTGCGCTCGAGCGTCCAGAGAAGTACGACCATAAATACACACTGTGTGAACAAGGCCGGCAAGTCTACTGACGACCGCGTGATCTGTCAGAATGCCCAAGTTCTCCGGATCGGTAGCGATCTCGGCGATGGTCGCACACACAGCGCTGAGGACTTGGTTGTCCTCGCTATCCAGGAGACTAACAACGAGCTCGAGGCCTCCGACGAAAGCCCGCACCATCTGGGGGGAATTCTTGGCGTAGCGGATGCACGGAACCAAAGCTAAACAGGCGTTTCGCTTCACCGAATTGCTCGGGTGCTTGAGCAACGACCATACGAGCCGAACTCCGTCCAACTTGTGCTCCTGGTCATTGATCACGTCCATGCACTCTTCGGTCTGCGCGCATTCCCCAATCACCAGAGGAATATTCTCCAACAATGGCTCGTACGTAGCACTGAGCAGTTTTATCTGCGGGCACAGGTTTATTGACAGTTAATTTTCGAACGCGATGTTCGAAAGTTATAGTTTTCACAATATTCATTTGCACATGGACGTTTGAAAATAAAAAGAAGCTATTGAAACATTCATAAAAGCAAATGTGTAGTTGCATATTGAAAATAGTGCAAAAAATTTCTGCGCGTGTAAACTCGGTTTAGTGACACGCCAAAGCTTTTTACGCATCGTGTAACATATTGATAATCAATACGGTAAATGTTAGATATTTACTTCTTTTGAGCAACTTCAAAATGCATTTAATTGAAATAAAATCGAGACTTTTAGCACTAATGTTAATCTTCTACAGGGACTTTATACTAATACCATACAACATAGTTTATAATAACATTACAATTGACTTTATTATTTAATATCAGGACGTTTCGGTTCAACAACTGATGTTAAATGTTTTGTATTTAATACGCAAAGATCTTAATTATCGTGATTCTTCAATTGGTGAAGTGCAGGATATATAAATCAGACGAAATTGTAGTCACCAACCGTAAACTCTTTTTTTATAATAGTACTTTGCAAAGTTTCCAACTAATTGTAATGTAATTATTGAACTTCTGTAGTGCTTTAGAAAGTTGTGCCGTAGTTAGTGACACATGGTGGGAATTGGAATATGAAAATTGCATTAAACTCTTTTTATAAAGTCGCAAGTTTTTATTTAATTGAAAATTACTAGGCGAAGCAAATTTTAGATTATTTTACGTTTTCTGTTGGAACATTTATTTTGAAAGACTTTCAAGTTATTATTTTATTAATGAGAATATAAAATGAATACCAGTTTGGGGAGACCCTTATTGTATCTTAGATTATTTCTGTTATCCGGATCCTTGCAGCACTCGGCTAAGGCACCAACTACATTAGTCAGAACGTCCTCGTCCTCGTTTTCACCAAGAAGAGGTACTAGCGCATCAACCAGCTTATTCTGATTGAATCTAGTAATATTTTCAGGACTCATCGCCAACTTCCAAAGTGCACCTGTTACAGCAGCTAAAAGTTTTTTATTTTCATAGACCTAGAGTAAATATTTTTGATTAATTTTTAATAGACCACTTTCTTTTTATATCGCGCGTCTATCGTGTTAATTCCTTATAAAACTAAGTTTTGAGTTAATAAAGTTTATGTAATACGCGACAATATTTCAACAAATACTCTTCCGCGCGTTATTACGTGTACTATTAAAAGTATAAAGAACTAGAAGCGAGTAAATGAGTAGATGATTCAATTTAGATATAGTCACTTTTAAGTATTTACGTAAGTATATTAGTTTCCAAGAATATGCATAGTATTTGTATATTAAAAGTGCATGGCGGAGAACGGAACCATTAATCAAATTTACTAATTTTGTTTACTCTTTTACACAGCCATTTGGCATCTTACAATTGCGCAAACGACATTAAACTAGTTTAAACCAACTTTTGCGATTCATCGGTAAGTGGCTTCCTACTTCTACTAACTTTATTTGAATCTACGTATGCACGTGTATAAAATTTATACACTAATTTACATCCTTGGAAGTTCTTGTTGGCATAATTGACTTTTATTATGTATTAGTGGGAAGTGATTGTTTCGTATTATATATAAATGTATTTAGATTCTCTCAAGTAACAAAACGTATAATTCATCGAGATAAAAATCAAATCCGTCTAATGGAAAATATATTTTATAGAGCAAGATGCATATTGTGCCTGTTGCCTTGCAACAAATATTTTCTATTTTAATTATTGTCGTGCATTTTTCGAAAAGTGTTAATTCGATAACTAATCGACCGAAATAAAAAATGTCATCGATTAAAATATTGCGAAATATTTAAAATATCGTTATTTCTGTTTCCCTTTTAACAATGGAAACTCTCCAGATAATGTTAATTTCAAAATATTTCATCTGAAATTTAGAATATCTCTAACCGTGCTTTGATTACGAATAGAACTTTTTATAAATAATGTAATTAGCGATCAATAAAATAGTCGAGCAAGCAGACTGAAAGTATTTAATTTAAAGAACTTTTAACGATTTTGTAATAACCTCTTCATCTTCGACCAGTTTGCAGAGAGGATCCAAGCCGCCGGATTCGCGCACCATATCCCTAGACACTTTGTTAACGGAGCACTTGAAAATGGCTAGACAGCAATTTTCCTTCAACTTAAAATCCTTGTTCTCCAAATGGCGAACGATATCCCTGATGATTTCCATTCTCTCGAACGCCAGTCTAAAAACTTTCTAAAAAATCGGAGATGCATTTTTAATAACTGTACGAATGTGGTTGTAGGCTTCGATTAAAAAATGGATCGCTTCGATCATTGTACAGAAAGCTTTGTATTCATTGTGCGCGATACTGCGCCAATTGATAGAAATGGAAAACTACTTTATTATGTAGTAAAAAATTATTGTCAACATAATGCGACGTAAGTATAGAACCACACCAAATCTGAACACTGTTGAACTGCACCCATCGTCGGTATCGTTAGCTCTGTAATTCGAGACTTGAGGAAGCGAGCAATTAAAAATATAGCCCCGTGCTTCCTTAGTTCTTCTTTGATTTTTGGGCTGCTGCTTAGCGAATTCAAGACCTTGGCGCATCCAATAGCTACGGCCAACAGCTCCTTTTGGGTTTCATCCAAATCGTCGGTTCGTTTCAGGATAACTGAGCTTGGCACATCCATAATGTCCAGCTTAAAGTTTGTGATTCATAATTATTAGTATTCGAGAATCGGAGCTGTTCTAATACCACATTGGAAGATTTTACTTATGTTATATTCGAAGACAATGTTAATTTATTCTTAAGTATTAAAAATTTTTTTCTAAAGTTTCGATTGCTTAAAGTTCTATTTTCAATAAGAATTTAACAATTGAACATTTTAATGTATCGCCACAACGCGTTCAAATAAAAAAGTACGATCAAGAATTTTTGATTAAGTTTGTTCTTTGTGATTAATTGAATTATTTTTTCATTTTTATTTCTAATTTACGATATCTAAGCATTAAAAACGACTAAAATAACGCGTTTATTAAAACAAACTAGACTATTTGTTTACTTACAGAGGCAATTAATCACGAGCTGATTTAGATTAAAAACTTTTCTAAAATATGTTATCAATAAACTGCAAATTTACGGAACAATTTACCAACTGATTACAACCGAAAAAGTAGATTATTCGTCTTTTTGACTGAATAAATACCGAATAAGAGCTAATGGTCTCCCAAGCGGATTAATGATATTAAAACTCACAATTAGTGGTACTCCCCCGCGAATTCGAATCTGCTTTCTGGCTTTTTTCACCAAAGCGATGTTAGCCATTGTTTCCACTGTAAGCACCTGAATATCTCTCGCGGGATGCCTAAGCAGCTCAATTAGTGGAGTAACAATACCAAGGTCAATAAGATGTCGTCTCATCTCCAGAGATGAACAAATTTGCAAGAGAACACTCAGAGAGCCGAGCTGACACTTTATCTCACGGGTTTCCAGCAAATTCACCAGGATTTCCAAGCCCCCCATTAAATGAATTGCCTTTTGTATTGCCTGCAAGTATTAAATTCATTTAAGCTTAAATCGGAAATTAACTTTTTTTAATCAAAATGTGAAAGTCGAGCAATATTTATTTTTATTTTTCGTGAATTTCCGGACTATGAGAATTTAACGTTAATTAATTGAAAAAATAGTCAAAAGTGAAATGAAAGCTGATATGCGTGATCTAACTAATTAATGTTCTCTTAAACAATAAATTTGATGTTCGTTTTCGAAGCAGATTAAGTAAAAGCATTTAAAAAAAAAATTGATAGGGTAATTGGACATTTTTTATTCTTAAAAAGATATTAAAATAGAGGTTTGCTATTAAAATCCGAGCATTTTGAGTTCACCAAAAATACTACGAGAATGTTAATTTAATTTGAAAGACACCAGGTGAGCGAAAGTCGATGAGATGAATTTGAAAAGGTAAATTAAAGCTAAATTAAATGAATTTTTGTGGTAATTAATTCAGATTGATTATTTAGCACTGAATTTAATAGCGAATAGTCAAGGGACTCGAGTGCGAGATTGCATAGCCCGACGGTAACCATAACTAAAACGTTCTCCCCAGTTGTCTCTACCTGAAAAGAAAATTCACTTGAAGAAATTCGAGGAACCAACCCTGGATTGGAGCTCGTAATCCTTCAACAGACAAAGGGCGACGGTAGTCGCAGTCTGGTTACCAGCTTTCATGTACTTGATGAGCTTTTGTATGTGCCAATACTCTGTCGGCACGTCGCCTTGTTTCTCCGGGGGCTTGCGGCTCTCGTCCTCACTCTCCGAATCAGGCTCGTCGTCGGAGCTCGCCTCCTCGGCTTGTTCGGTAATAAACTGCACCTTCGGTCCAAAAGGTTCTCCTGTTACCAATGATAACCGTCTCATTGCCTGATCCAACGTTGCCCTGCATTTTCACACGAATCCGGCTTTACATTTTATCATTAATTTCGAGAATCCAGACAAAACTATATTTTATTTTGAAAAGATTTTTCACCAAAATTTTTATATATGCAATATTAGGTTTGTAAAACTTAAAATGGAATTACTCTATTAATATAAATATTTCCGTGAACAAATTTATTATAATTTTAAAAAATATAGTATAAATAATTTTCGTTTAAAACTTCAATATTTCACTTTGAACTTATTTCGATAAGCAAACGATATGTGTAGGATCTCATAGCATAGAAATCAAAAATGAAAATTAAGCATTTTAAACGAAATTTCGAATAAGACAAAATCAACACTAAATAAATAAAGTTTTATAAAAAAACCCGCGATATAAAACAATTATGAACAAATTATATAACAAATTCATAAAAATCTGTTTTAAAAAATAAAGTTAATAGATGGATAGTCATAAAAATGAAGAAATTTTATTAAAATGCAATAAAATATTGTAAAATGCCAACTACATTATCTGAAATAAAACAAGCACAGCAAATTACGTATGATCGAAATTTAAATTATAACGAGTCCAATGCAAGTTTAATATAATCATTGTCCAACGATTAATGATAACCTTATTGATAGCATTCATATTTGATCTTTCAGAATTGAGTAAGAATAATGATAATAAACTTTATTAAAATCTATAAATTAAAAAATTTATCTTTTTATTATTATCAAGCATCAATATCTAAAATTTTGCAACGTTTATAAATACGATACTGCAAATGAGATATGCGGATAACTATTAACAAGTTAATAAACAAATAATAAAAAATGCATTGTTTGTAATGCCTTTGTAATTGATTCAACAAAGAAATTCTACCTTTATTAATCGTGAATAAATAAATATAGGTTATACAATACTAATGAATCTCTGTTAAACATATTTGTTTGCACTTACGAAGCTGTCGGTAGTTCTTTGTCGGGTTTTTTCTTTTTGTAAGACATCGTTTTATTTTTTTAAATACGAACAACAAATTTTATTTAATTACAACTTATAATTAATAGAATTTATATTTTTATAAAAAAATACGAATATATCGCTAATTTTGACGCGACCCAATAGCATAACATATCGATCAAACAACTACAGTGCGTTATCTAATTTAGTATACGCAAAATGCAATGTATTACTATAGAATTTTATATTTAAACATTTGTTTCTAGCAATAAAATAAAGTTTAAAATACACGAATAATATATAATAAAGCTGAAAAGAATTTAATTCAACACTTGTAATCATATTAATTTATGTACGATTACACAAGATAATTACCTTCTATTTTTCTGAACTTAATTATATTTAGACACGAAAATGTAAATCATCATTCTACCCAAATATAAAATTCTACGAAAGTAACTTTTTTTCGTAATATAATAATATCATTTCAGTCGTTTAACTACTTATTAATTAGATTAATTTAATACTGAAATTACAATTATTATACTTAAATGGCTAAAATTATTCAACATTGGTAAATAATTCAATGAATATAATTTTAAAATTTATTATATATATTTTTGTAATTCATGTATATTATAATAAGTACAATAAACATATATTGCTGCTCAGTTGATTTAATTATTTTCTGATTAATTATTTTTTGCGTAGAATAATATCACTGATCTTAATATAAATTAAAATTTTTCCGGATTAGATCACATTGATAAGCAAATATATAAAATTGTTTTATTTAATTTCTCTTAGATAAACATTTTGCTGATATGATATGAAAAAGATCTAATGACATAACTAATTAAATGTATTTGTTATGAAAGTACTTCATAGATCGAAATCATTTTTTAATATTCGTAAAAATACTTTTATATTGTGAGTCATTATGAAATAAAATTTAAAAAGTCGTAAATTAGAACAGCAAAATAGTTTTCTATTTCATCATCAATCACTCCCTTTATAAAGTATCATATTTTTATAAAACTTCGTTAAGGTGCTAATCAGTATTCTGAAAAAACCAAATATAAGTATATTAAAATCTAAACACAAGCGAGAAAATTTTAATATTAATTAGTATTGTACATAAATAAAAATAAGCGGAAAATTTTTTGGAATGGGCTGGGAAAAGAAAAATTCATGGTATTCGATGAGCTTCGTTAATTTATTATCACCTTAGCGCTGCTACAATGTATATTATAATAAGAGTTGCACACAGATAACTCTCACACCCTTATATCATGCATAGCAAATCTAAAGGGAGATGATGTTCAAGTAACATATTGCGCGAGTTTATGATATATCTCAAACTTTTCATCGTATTCAATATTTCTTATCGTATTCCATACGCGTATGCGTTATTTTGTTTATAAACTTTTTCACTCATAAATAATCCGGAATCTCGTCAAAATTAATGATTAGGAACTTTGTTCTTTGCGCCGAGGCGACACGTCTCGATTACGCGCAGGTACTTTTTCACAAATTTCAATTTTTTATATTCATTTATATTTTGTAAGTAAGCGACGTGTCGATTCGCACGGTCAATTCTTAAACTTTATATTTATCGATATAATAATCGTAACCATAATATAATCATACTAATTATATAATAAAAATCGACGTCAATATACAATGATTTAGGCGGATAGAAAAATTAAAATGAAATTCGTGAGGTTTCGACAAATACTGGCCGTAATTTGTTTATCAATACAAAAAATAAAAAATGTATATAAAAAATTAACGTAATATGCACTATGATCAGATGAACAACTAAAAAATTCGTGTAAAATACAATAAACATCACTATACTGGCTTTAAAAGACTGACGATGCTGTTTCTTTCTTTGGACCTAAAATCTAAAATTACGCGCAATCGTTGTATAACGATTTGGAAGGGACAAGAATAAATGAAAATACGAAGCTACAAAAAAATCGTGTATAAATATACCAACCACAGCGCAACTTCAAAATTTATAAAAAGTAAAATGATTTAATAATTCAAGTAGCTCCTCGCGAACTATCGATCGTTAAAAATATTTTGCAAACTACACGAAGAAATGCCTCGATATCTCATCTCAAGTTAGTATTTCTAAAAAAGAAGTTTCTCAATAAAGTGTTACTTTTATCCAGAAGAAAGAAAATATACGCGAAGCCATTAATTCAGTTTGATATCGATATGTATGTATGCCGAGAAAGATATAAACTTATAAATTGATCTATAAAAAATTTTTAATTCCTTAATCAAAATTATTCATCGTAAAAATTCTCTTCTCTCTATATCATTTATTTTTTTAGCATAATTTCGCCTGTTTTCGTTACGTTACTTTCGCACACTACTTGATCTCGCTAATATAATGCAGCTCCAATCAGGAAAGTATTGCTCGTTTTAATAATATACCTATATCGCACAATATATCATCCTTATTATAGATCATAAATTTTCTCTTACTCAAAAAGTCCATTTCTTATTATGTATTTTTGTTGCTTTGCGTACTTTTTCTTTGTCTCTCTTAATTCCCTCTTGCCATTTGCAAAACGAAGCAGCGACATCAAACAAAACGACGGCGGCAGTCCTCATAAGGTCCATGCTACGATACCGCATTATTTAACAATAAATTCTTCGTGGTTCATTTGTCATTCTGAGCCTTTCTTTCGTTTAAGACTTTAATAAAATCATTCAAATATATTTAATCGATATATGAACGATTTAAATCTCTAATTTCAGCCGTAGGCTAAAAGATTCTACTACAAAAATGGTTTTTCTTATTAAATATCATTATCGCTCTCTTCTTTCTTTGTCTTACTCATTTTCGCGTTCATTCACTTTCTCTCGTTATCTTTTTTCGAAAATATAGACAAAAATTAGAATAAGAACGCGATTGTATGCATTACTCGCATCATACATGTTTTTCGTATCCTGACTCACATCAGCAGAGCTGAGAACCCATCCGCTAACATCATTGCCAACGTCACTCCAAGTCGGCTTTGTACATTTTTGTTACAGTGAGTTAATGTTTATAATTTGCTTCCTTTATTTATTTCATTTATTTTATATATGTCACAAACCTTCGTGTGATTCTTTTTCCGTCTATTGAAACATTGAAACAACTTTCGAATCTTGAAGCAAAGGCTTTAGAAGCTCGCAACGTTTTTAATTTATTATTTTTCTCAAGATACGAGAAATAATTATACGAATCGACCTTGACTTGACTTTTTGTTCTCTCAATTGTAACAGTTCACAAAAATAGTTTCAGACTTCTATGTGATACATAACGTTTTACCGGTGTCTAAATGCGAATAATCAATGTCTCGCGAATACATAGGCAAGATTCGAAAGTCCGTTATCAATTATCATAAGACAACGCAGTAAAATAGATTAATACGGTAAGCGATAAGTAGAATTCTCTCTCTCTCTCTCTCTCTCTCTCTCTCTCTTAGATCAAGCCTTGCGAATGCCAGAATAGAATTTTACAAAATTACACTTCTCTTTTTCCACGCAAAATCTACACGAATATATCTTTTACAAAGCAACGGCTTTGTTCATATTTTAGTTTCTAAATTCAATTGACCCATATACCATATATATTATTATCTTTTAGCTTTTTGCCTGAGAACTTTTTAGACTTACAATCGAAACTCAATATATAAGCATATTGAATGCAAAATTGCTATATTTTTTTATTTTCAGCCGAAATATACAAATCGCTTACGTTGCAACTTTGATCGGGCATTCGCAGGCTGGATTGACACCTGTTCTTTTATTTTTTTTTATTTTTTTTTTCTTATCACAATCTTTATTTGTATTCGTCAGTTCGAAAATGCATATGAGGTCAATGCCTTTTCTTGCACAAAACGCTTTCTATTTTTCCAGCTGCATATTTTACTTGTCTTGACTCGATTTATCGATATTAGAGTCCTTACAATAATTATTATTATTTGTACAATTAATCGCGTATAATTCTTCGCTTCTCAGCTGTCATTGCTAACAATAAGTAAAGTTGACTGAAGTCCAAATTTTAAGCCTCTTATCAGCCGTATTGAATTACCGTGATCCTCAATTACTGTATAAAAGTGAATCATCATAAACAGTATTGAAAATATTGTGAAACGTTATATATTAATGAAAAGTCACTTTAATAGAATAATTAAGAATAACGGATAGATGAGGCAAATATTTGCTGTCAATTCTCATAAATATAAAATCTTTAGGTCGACTTCAATCGCAAATTCAAACCTCGTAAAATTATAGTTTACGACTTCACAATATTTTACACAGAAAGATGGGCTTAGAGTACAATGTGTTGAGATCAATTGTATTCCTGTTTATAAGATATTTACTGCCCATCGAAAAAACAAAGATCACAAAATGATTGGCAAAGAAGAAATAGTCCTTAAGAAGAAACCTTTCTTCGAATTTAAATCTACTCTTACTCTGCATGTATTTAATGAAATTTTTTCAAAGTAACTGCAAGTAAGTTAACGTATTCTACGTCAAAACGAACGACTCTGTACATTTCTGTTAAATTATTACTGACACCATTAATTAAGAGAATGTATTAACAAAACTATTTTATATCAAATTATAACCTGCTTTTGGATTCTTGATAATTATGTAACAGATTTAAAACTATTATGGAATGTGACTAGTTTATTATGGCGGAGAGATCGAAATCGTTCGGGTCCTTAAGCGTAAATATTTGATTTGTGCCATTGAGCCTCTTGGGTGTATGTTACAAGTCACTTTCTTAAGTTTATAAATATTCCCTTCATTTATAAAATATTGTGGTGGTGCTGAATTGAAAAGAAATATGCTGTATAAGGTGTAAAATTTAACTTCGCTTTATCCACTTAAAAGGAAACCTACCGATAAGTCGTGTCAATTAATAAAGTTTTATAGTTTCTTTTACAAGAGATCGAATTTCCTTCCAAGATTTAAACATCTGTCACGGTTAAGAAAACTATAAATATTAGCCGAAACTGATCAGCCTTATCTATTAATTACGATTAATGAGATTTTTATTAAACTAAAGCGACTAAAATTACAATGAGTATCTAAGGCCTAAATTAATTATAATGGATGATACAATTACACACAAGTTTTCATGGAAGGAGACGTTGAAATTTTATGTGCAATTCTTTTGGAATTTCACCTCTTTTTACGATTAGCAATTATTTTCTACACCACTGTTCGTAGCATTTTTAGTGTGTTGGACAACATACAACGTAAAAGCTTGGCATTCATTTACTCAGTCTTGATTCAGTCTTACTTTATATAAAAAAGCAAATTAGTATCATTATTTAAAATATTAATATTTGATAGAAAATAAAATAAACGAACCTAAAAGCCTTGAAAGATTTCATCTTTCAAAGACAAATGACACTTATTCTTTCACTTAACCAAGAATATAGTAAAATTTTGTCCAAATTTAATTTAAACCAAAAATTTTTAAAATAATTTCATCTAAATAAAAATAATCCATTCACTGTTTAAACGCAAAAAAAAACTACTATACAAAATATTAAAACATTGATCTTTCGGTTATAAAATAACCGCCAATAGCTATTAGGAAAATTGATAATCTATTCATATTTATACGTAATTTTCTAGAAACTAAAAGTGATTTGAAATCATATTAAATTGAATAATTTTAAGGTACATTATTACATAAAAACATTTGCTAAAAGGATGAATTAAACATCACAATGTCTCGAATTAAATCTCAGTCAAGATAGTATCGACGATTGTCTATAGTCAGAAAAAAAGACACCAACGTGAAAATGAAGCACACTTACAGTAAATTTTGATACACTAACGAAAGTAAGAATCGACGACAATAAGTAGCATTGTCAAACAATCTTCTGGGAAAAAAATTTCAAATGGAGAGCTGTCCTTTTTCATTTCCACAACACACTTTACTTCGATACGAACTGTTGCTGCTCTTATTTCCATAAAATTGTCATTTTCCACCCTTCTACTTTCATTCTAAACGTTCTCCTTCAAATAAAAGCCAACTATATCCTTAGGACTCATCAATTGAATTATCTTCATCCTAACTTTACACCACGTTTTAGACCCCTAACGTTCGGGGGATTAAAGACAACTATTTTATTACTACGTCTACTACGTTAAAGATACGTTATAGATTAGAATCTACGATTAAGAATTTATTATTGATACAATTTGTCATTCCTAAATAATGATTGCAACGATTAAGACGATGCACACTATATTTTTTTAAAAACAAGATGATATGCCCCCGTTACTAACGTCAAATTACCGCTTGTTCGATTAAAAAAGAAAAATGGAATTAAAATTGTAAATCAGAGTAGGCATTGTCTTATTTTAACATGGTCGAAATGATATTTTGTCGACGGTCAATGCGTAAAATTTACGTCGGTGTTTGCTCACCGATAATAGATACAAGTAAAAAAAATCTTTAAAATTGCGATCGACAAATTTAGGAAACATAAGTTATCCCTCGTGGGAGATTCTCGTTTTCTTCATTAATGCAATTAAGCAAAAAATAAAAATGGAATTTAATTTCCTTTTATTCTACCAAAAACTGTTTCTCGTATTTAACCTTTTCACACAAAGTCGAGAACAACTAATACTGTATTAAGCCGTAGCTCGAGTGACATCGAGTACCTAAAAAGACTTGTTCCATCTTCTTTTTCACGAATCCTAGACGAAGAGCTGATTACTTCTTTATATCCTTTAATTCTCGTATTTTGCAAGTTAAACAAGACTTTATACAATAATAGTTTTGCACATATTCTTATATACAATTATATCTTTTGTCGATTTCTCTTGTACATAAAAATCACATGAAAAATAAAATAAGCTTTATTAGTTATTTTCAATTATCCCTTCGATTACGTTCCAAAGCGCTTTTCGTCTAGGATTCGCATACGTGCAACAGTTATACAGTTAAAATACGCTCATGAAATAATATATAACCATTCGATACATCTTAAATGAGCATGACTCGATTATTTCCGAAATCTACTACGGCTATCCTACCATCGGGTGTCAATGCTATACCAGAGGGTCTGTCCATTTCGTCGAGACCTTTGCCATGCGAACCGAATTTCCACTTCAAGGTGCCAGCTGAATCGAAAATTTGTATGCGATGGTTTCTAGAGTCGGCCACGATGATATTCCCTTCGTCATCGATAACTAAGCCTTGAGGTCTTAAGAACTGCTTGGGCCCGCCGGTTCCCTCGCAGCCGAGGACGCGCGCATTCATGAAATCGGAATCGATAACTACGACCCGATGATTGTTAAAATCGGTGACAACGATATTACCCTCCGGATTGAAAGCGACTCCGCGTGGCGAGTCGAAATGTTTCCACATGTTGGGTGTTGTTTCGTATCCATATTTGCGCAAGAATATACCCTCGGCGCTGAAGAGCTGAACGCGGTGATTGCGCGTGTCTGAGACGACAATCTGACACTCCGAGTTGACGGCAACATCCCAAGGGTAGTTGAATTGTGAGCAACGACAACCTTTCTCACCGAAACTCAGCAGAAAGAGACCTTCCATTGTTAAAACCTGTATTAAAAAAATTATATTTTTAAATATATCATAGTAAAACGGCCTATTTTTACAAAGGTTCTGAGATAGGTGACAATTAAACCACTAATACAAATATTACATTTTTATATTTTTTAATTATAACTAGAAAATTTTCTTTCTGATCCAACTCCATAGCAATCAGTAGTATTTTATTTTTCTGTAAAATTTTATTGCAAATTTTATTGCAAGTGAGTGGATTTGCGCCAATTAGATCATATACTTTTAAAAACATCATTTCCCTTGTAGGATTAGGTTATTGCAAAATCAGTGTTGAAATTAGACGCCTTCCAATGCAAAAAATTGAGAACTTTGATTTATAATAGCAATACACATACCTGAATGCGATGGTTATCTTTGTCGGCAACGATAATACGTCGGCGTCCGTCTACAGCTACACCAGCTGGTCTGTCGAATTGTCCAGGCGCTGTACCATGAGTTCCAAATCTCCTGACGAAGCTCCCATCTTGTCTGTATATCTGTATCCGATTGTTCGATCTATCGGCCACGATTATATGACCTTCTTTATCACAGGCAACACCCCAGGGCCTGCACAGATTGTCTCTGGCATCAGCATCATTACCGATTACTTTTATAGGTTTGCTTAAGCCTGGATGTTGTTGTCCGAATCTTCCAGTACGCACCGTCACTGGGAAATTGCTACCAGGCACAGGACGTCCACGTGGTATTGATGTAAGTGGTAACATCTGTATCGAGTTGGACGTTTGGGATTGCGAATTACCATGGAAAAACTAAAGTTTCATTATTAGAATGGATTGGTATGTAATTTATGAATTAATTCTATTTCAGCTTCTTTTTAAGATATAAGCTTGTGGTATTCGGCGAAACAAAAATGTTACCTGAGGAGAAGAGCCACCACCATTTCTACCACGAACTGAACGACGATCTCCAATTGGCCCCGGATTGTTGATTACAATAGAACCAAGATTTGTAATGGAGTGAAGAACGTTGGCTTCAGTGCCAGTAAAAGATATCCAATTTTCTTCGGGTGGAGGTAAATGCTGACGGGACTGTCGAATTTGGAAGACCTACAACGATTAAACATTTGATGATCCACTACATAACGATGTTGTAACGATGCCGAAAGAAATTTTGAAGATTTCTATGTTACAAGTCCGAATTAATTTTATTGCGTTGTAAATATGTATATTTGTAAAATTAAACTTAGTGGTTTATTTTATTTATAAAGTTAATTATATTTTGCTACAAAAAGAAAATATTAATTTACGACATAAAAAGTAGAATATAAAAGTTATATAGTTAAGTTAAAAGATTTACTTTCAATCGAGCAAAAGCCAAATCTTGTATTACTGAATTTAAAAATATATAATTAGTATAATTTTATTTAATAAAATCATCGGACGCGTAAAATTAAAACTTGAGCTTTTAATATAATCTTGGTACAATGAAAAAGTAATTGAAATCAAAAGAGAACCTAAAACTGATGAGTTATTCGCTTAAGGAAAGTTTATTTTCAAAGTAAAGTATTCATATGATTACCTCAGCCGAAGCGGTGTCTTTTGTCACGAGTAAATCCAGAGGATTGCTAGCCAAAGTTGATGACTCCATGGCATCCGAAAGTTTGTCGATTGCTCTACTTAAGCGAGCAATGCCGTTTCTTAATCCCTCATCTCGTGCTTTGAGTGCAGCAAATTTAAGCAATCGCGCTTTTTCAATCCTGCCAAGCAATTCCTTCTCACGAGCCTCTAAAGCCGCATTAACTCTTCTGATACACACCATTAAATCTGTCGTTGCTTCGCGCGCTCTCAGTTCTAATGCCTCGGCAGCCAACTACGGAACCACATTCGCGCTTATTATCAATTTTTTACTTTTTAATTATCTTTATGATATAGAGGATATTGCGTTATCTTTGCAAATCACACAAGCATTTGTCTGGTCTAAATCTTATATAATGTATTGAAGACCGATGCTCTAGCAATTCTCATAGTATTGCTTGAAAAATAAAATGTGGCCAAAAGCAATCAGATTACTGAGATTATTGATTCTCTTTATCGATTGTAAAAAAAGGGAAGTTGCAAACTGAAGGGCATCTGACGTACCTGTACAGAATCAAGGTCCTCTCTGAGAGCAGACACACCTAGTCTAGCCTCGCTCATAACTTGGGTCGCTTGCAAACCCGCACTTTCAACTGCATCCATAAGGTGAATTGTCACATGCCCAACGTGGAGATGTAATCCACAGTCGGCGCAGAAAGGTCTGCTGCATGTCTGACAATAGTAGCGTTGAGCGTCACGATGCACTTCGCAGTACAACGGTGTTGTCGAGGTCGAGCTGTGATGGCGGATCATCGGTGGACTGGGAATATCTGTCCTTAATGAACGAATCATCTGCTGCTCGTTCGTGTTGATATTAGTCTACAAAGGAGATTAGCAGAAAAAGGATATTTTTCGTCATTCTTGTATTTACACAAGTCCCCCTTCCCCCCAATGTCTAACATAATACATCAAATTTTAAAATGTGCCAAATTGATAATGTACATTATATAAACATTTGAATTTCGAGCTCAAATTTTGTAGTATAAAGGAAGTGCTGGTTATGGTCTTGAATTTGCTTAATCAAAGACCGAAAAAGCGCACCTGTTGGATCTGCTTGGAGCAATTGTCGCAGGGTAAATCTGTACAGTCGCGGCATCTGGAGTCACTGTAGCTGCCCGGCGA
Organism: Platyscapa corneri; assembly: GCA_018907185.1. Taxonomy (NCBI): domain Eukaryota; kingdom Metazoa; phylum Arthropoda; class Insecta; order Hymenoptera; family Agaonidae; genus Platyscapa; species Platyscapa corneri. Next base: position 3,731,918 of record JACCHW010000011.1, on the reverse strand, counting down.
GGGCAGTCTTATATCGCAAGAATTAGCGAAGTCGTCGCCACTGACGACCTGCAGCAAACTCGTGATAAGCGAGTCAACGCTCAGGTCGTCTGGTGACCTGCCGTAGCATTGGGAGTTTGGGCTACTGCCAGACGATATGGTGCCCGGCGGACTCGTGCTCGAGTATCCAGACGTCACATATTGCCATGGCGAGTTATTGATCAGCTGCAAACGTTTTTACCATATTAATCCTCCCCTTTATCTCTAGGTCTCTTTGTACAATCGTTCACTATTCATTTCCACGAATATCTTTTTCATCGGCGATTGCACGTTATTGGCTACTCGAAAGTATTACAAAACAGCAATAAAGAACGAGCTTATATCCCCTCGTTATTTACTTCGCATTTCCCTTACTTGCGTTTAATTTTAATTTACATTCGTTTTGATGGTTGGAAAGTCTTCCGGAATAAAATATACGCATTACCATAGATTTTTTAAGGGAATATTTAAGAAAGTGTTTCAAAACACAAAATCGTCCAACGCGTAAATCTTTAAAACATAAGCCGTTCCCGTAAACGGCTCGGGATACCGCGGCAATTTGCAGCAAAGGATTTCGTCGCGCCTGATGAAATTGGAGGGAAGAAAGTAAGCGCCGGCATCTTGTCGAAGCGAAAAAGACCGGTAGGAGCGATAAAACAAACGGCTGCCGTAATGCGCTCCACTCGAGGTGAGAAAACAACGGCGGAATGATAAAGCAAGACACAAGATAAAAGTAAAAAGCATAGGTTGTTTCTACGTTATACTATGTACCTTGAGCGAAGGGAATTTAGAGCAGGGTAGATTGGGCGTGACACTAACTGATTTCCAGGAGGTTCTTACCCCACGATCGTAGCTTTTGCCATGACTCATCGTGAGGCAAGTGAGTCGTCGGATTCCGCGCGTCGATGTATCTCCACAACGTCACTTCGCGGGATGAATCCAATCTGTAACAGTAAAAAAACCGCCTTTTAGATGCAAGTGTGCCGAACTCCGCCAACTTTACATTCTTGGCCTTGCGCGATTTATTGTTTAGCAGGTGGGCTAGTAAACAGGATAAGGTCTTGGCCACGAGGCCTGGTGCACTGTTTGGATCCTTCAGAGATGGAAATATTTATTTTTAATCCGCGTTAACAAATATTGAACAGAGCGCTGACAAAATTTGACTTCATAGCCTACGCTTTACTCACATGCAACAAACCATACATAATAACATTCAATTTTATATCTAGTAATTGGATTCTGGCTTTTCAAAAATATTTAGCCAGAAAGAATCTGTACTCGATCGTCGACTTTCGTATTTATTTTTAAGCATTTTACAAATATACGTACACCATTCGAAAGATGGAAGTGTTGAAAATTCTTTTATTTTGTTCGTTTGTGAATTTTTTTACAAGCGCCAATGAGTCAGTGGTCGGTAATGAAATTAACTTATTTACGAATTCTTAAAGAAATTAATACTTCACTTGTCTGTACTATACGCGTAACTTTTCAGTTTCAGACGACTTGACTTTTAATACTTTTAAAATATTCAACTTCAAAGCTTGAATTTTATATGAGCTTTTAAGAAATGCAAATAAGTGAATTAAAAATTATTATGCAATGTCTGCAAAATACGTTCCGCACCAAAACGGAAATGTAAATTATTTGTAACGTATTCATAAATCCGTATAAAAGTTTTAGACAAGAGCAGTAATAATTTTAAATTAAGAAAAGAACTATAAAAACATTGGTTTTTATGATTCTTTTGACATAAAACAACTCAACTATAAATTGAGATTTACAGAAAACTGTTTGAACAAACAAAAAATACTTCTCAGCAAAGTTTTAATACATCGATCGATCGATGTCTAAAAATGCGTTTTATTTCAATAAGTATTGATCTTAGGCTAATTAATCGCCGAAGTGCATTATGCACTTATCTATAATAAAGGCTTGGCGAATTAAATTTTATTGACCATTAGTTTCGGTTCGATCATTATTACATATTGAGCGTTTTCATATTTTTATGTTACCCGTATCTTTCTCAGCAATAAAAAATGATGTCGGTAATTTTTATATTTTCATTTTCCTCTGATACTCGCTTTTCATTAGATTTACACACAACTATCCGTAATTAAAAGCAAATAATTACAGAATCCTTGTTATAAAATCATTAGAATTATATTTCCCACAGTATTTTCTATGATCGCTTAGAAATTTAATTCACGAAGATAAAATCTAAACAGAATGTGATTTATAAAGACGTGAAAAAACTTCTCGAAAAATGCCGTCAGGATACACTAAGGGCATGTCACCTACCCGTATACTCTTTACTACAATGCGATAAAAGATTCACGTCCACATAGCTTACTCCTCTAGTTCCCTCTTTCTAAACGAAACTATTTATTATTTCTAAAGGGAACAATTTTTTAATCGAATCATAAACAATAGACGCTGATGGAAGACAGACTGCTTCTTATTTATTTATTACTTCAAATTATACTTTGGGTATTGTGTGCTTCATATTAGTTATAAAGAAATCTCCTTCCCCGCGTAACATTTTTCGAGCTATCGTTTGAGTTGTGCAATTAACACTTCGATTAAAAGCGCAATGGCGTGCGAGAGCAAAGCTTTCAAGATATAATCAAATAATTTTATAATAATATTATTATTTGCGTTAGTAATGAACATTAAACTATTTATTCAACTCTGGAAATGTAAAAGATCAGCAGTTCTATTCAGCAGCACAGAAATAACGTTACACGCGAGGGATGACAACATCAAAGCTGGAGATGTACATTATCCTTCTGTAAACAACATTCTTAAAAAAAAGTGTGCCGCCATCCTGCGTGACTTCTCTTTCTCCGTTTCTTCCTCTTACTTGCTCGTTCTTACCAAACCGGCTGGTTTACACGGCTACTCATCCGAAGCAGGAAGGAACGCGGACATTCCCTAGGAGGAAGCGCACGCGGAAGCCCACCAAGACACCGGTTATGAATGACTAACAATTTATAAAAAACAAGTTGTCGGAACCAGAACTATAATCGTATCCAACGTAATAGACGAGCGACGGCTTGACTTACTATCGGTCTAAAAGCTATAACACGAAAGTAAGAGTCAGAGAGCATTCGAGCAGTACATTTTTAATTTTTAATCGTTCATTTTTTCATAAACTCTCACTCCAATTGAATAGATTAATTTGTTTATTAACGGCACGCAATTGCGTTTTCAATATCATTCATAATAATAGGAATTTTAATGAAGTAAGAAACGAAGATGTATTTTTAAATTGACACAAATAAACTCTTGGTCCGTTTTAAGACCAATTTATCTATTCCCCTAAAGTTGACAAATTTCAAAACAAACAATTTGTTTTTAATACGATGGATAATGTCAATTATTAGGATGATAGTAACGATTTACAATCCCGAAATAACACAATTACACATTTTACCATAATGAAGAAATGAAAGGATAAATTTGATTATCGAATAATTTCAGCTATTAATTGCCAAACTCAGCTTTAGTCGAACCGTACGCTAGTTTAATCTCAAAGTTTACACTAAAAGTTAGTAATCAATTTCGAAAACGATTAATGAAATTACTAGAATTAAAAAAATCAATAATAGCCTGTGATGTGAATTAGGAGAAAAGGTCTTTCGACGTAAAAAGATTGATTCTTCAAATTTGACTAATAAATCATTGGAGGCGACAAAGAGAAAGAGGATCAGAAATAGAAAAGGTAGAATTTAAAAGGGAGCAAGAGACGGAGAAATCTGAAGGGCACGAAGAACCAGAAAAAGGAGAAGTAGAGCTGAAAAAGATAAAACGAGGGAGACAGACAGACTCTCGTCAAAACAAGATACTCTCATTCGTCTCGTTCGACGTGAGTTGCGTCGGCCCTTGCTTTCAGCTACGACTGCCGCATTCAAATCTCGGGCCCGTGGCTTCACGTACACACGTGCACACAGGACCCCGCGAGAAATCAATAAAAGTGTCAGGGGGGCCGCGGGAAATCTGGCCCTCTCCTCATTCTCTACGTCTCTCTCGCTCTCGCGCGCTCTTACCCTTCTGCAGGCGCGTGCGTCGCACACACAGATGCACTGGGGGAGCAGACTCCCTTCCACTCGCTTGCCCTATTCCTCCCTATCTTTCTCTCTCTCTCTCTCTCTCTCTCGATCTCGTTTTCCCTTTACACTTTCTCTCTGATCGCAACGGGGCCGATTTACCGGTTTCGACCTTCCGAGAGTGAGAGAGAGAGAGAGAGAGAGAGAGAAAGGGAAAAAGAAATATCCCCGGTTCACGTACATTATTGGTGTGTATATATATATATATAATGTATAAGCTTTTGCCCCCGCGTTCATCTGTACTGGTACACGAATAAAAGAGAGTGAGAGTCTTTTTTATTTCCTCTTCTTTTTCACTTCTGCCTACCATTATGCCATCGTATTAATTGTAATAAAGCCACCATTATTATAAGGATTTAATGATTTTTCAAATTCATTAAAAATATTTGTAAACTGGCCACACAAATTCGTTTATTTAGATACAAAAAAACTTTTACACATGCAAGTCAGTGGTCACTTGCAAAATTAAACTCGAATTTACTTTTTATTAATAATTCTAAATAACGTCTTATTCTTTACTTTCCATTTAGAATACATAACTAACATACATAACTAATTAAAAATATATAACCACAGGCATTTTTCATCGTTGAATACTATAAAATATAAATTTCTAATATTTATTACCTTAATGCTATTTATCAATAGTTTTTTTATCAATTGATAAGTAATTATTGGTGTGATTTCAAAAAACGTAAGAAAGTTTCTTTTATATTATCAGGTATTATATTTATATATATATTTAATATTTATATATTTAAAGCCAAATATATATATTTTGGAAATGTGCCAAATATATAAAATACCATATATATATATTTAAAGCCAAAATGTAATTTTGAGAATATTTTAGAAATATATTTAAAGAAATCGATGAAAAAAACTTAATGTTTACGATTAACGTTTACAAAACACTTTTAGTAAATTATAATACATAAGAATTAAATGTTCCACTCGAATTAAGATACAACTTTAAAAGAATTTCATTATGGTATCAACGCAGAACATGCTCAATGTATTACTAGATAAATGACCAAATAAAGTTTTTTCATTCTGTAGAAATGTTGAGCGTGTACTTTTATTTATTTCTTAATGAAAAGGAAGAAAGAAGCTGTTTAAAGGTTAAAGACGCTGATTGCAGCATAAATCCTGAATTTTGCCCTTCGACTTTGCCGTTTCACTTTCTAATGACTGGGAAAATTTTCTAACGCTGCGTCGCGTCGCTCCTGCGTGAAACTCTCGAGTAGAGGGAATAAGAGAACTAAAACCACATCGATCACAAAAGCTTCCATCTCGGGGAAAATTTTCTTCGACACCCCGAATTACATGATGAGAACGAGTAAGTGAAACTTGCCTAGCTAAAACCAAGCCAAATCTATGACCAAGATGGAAAAAAATTACGAAACGTAAAGAGGGTGAAAAGAACATAAATTTATGAGTTAAGAAAGGGAAAGCTCTCTTTATAACCTGAAAATGACTATTAGTAAAAGAAAATTAACTACTAAAATATGAGTATCGATTTGTAAAAATTAGGTATAGACTATCTTACAAGAAATTTATGTATTTACATCAGTCGAAGATAAATAAAGCTTAATTTTCCTATCAAAGGGCACATTTATTGAACAATAAAAAAGGAATTCGGTCGCCTGCGTATTTTCTGTACCACTGGAATTATTGAAATCTGCCGTATCCTTATGCACCTTAATTATACTATTTCTATTATACTTCCTACTATACTATCTACTATACATTGCAGTACAGTCAAAATAAACAGACTTGTACGGCAACCCTCAATATATGGTTGCTCTATACGCTTTAGGTTCGTTTTCAAAAAAATTCATAATTCTTTTTATAACTGTTCGTGATTTCGATACTGAATTTGATTTTTTATTGTCCGATAAAACAAGTACACAAGTATTCGTAATTCGATAGTATGTGATAATAAGTTGTCTCGTGTAGGGATGTTAGAAGAAAATGAACGTATACGATGAACTTGAAATTTATGACAGAAATACGTTTACAGCTCGCGGGATAGAGTGACACAAACGCAGGCCACAGACTGGGAAATTCGTAAACGTCTCGCTTTAGAAAAACCTTCCTGCTTCCCTTAACATTTCCCGATGCGAACGAGTACACAAGCATACGGGTACGAGAAAAAGAGAAGCTCAGTTTGAGTAAAACCAGAGAAAGAACGAAATAATGACGAATCCCAAGAGAGAGAGAGAGAGAGAGAGAGAGAACATAATCTCGAGTGATTTTCCAAAACGCAGCCAACCATTGTCGCATCTCTCTCTCTTCGGCCTTCCCTCTCGGGAACATTTGTCGGCCAGATAAAGTAAGGCTGAACAGTTGTATCGGACTCTTGGAGGTAGTGCCGCTTTTCCGAGAAGAAGCGTAGAACGCACGCAGCGGCCCACCTGTACCGATATCACCGCTCTATCGTTGTGTGCGTCCCAGAGTTTGCGCGTGTTCGTGCGCGCACGCCGCTCAGTCACGCGCGAACCCGAGACTTTCCCTTGGGTTTCAAATGCATGGCTTATACCTAAGCCTACTATAGTACGATCAGGTCAGCCCTTAGCGGCGGTTTAAAGATATTTTACTCTATCTCTGTCTATTAAGATGCGCGGCTCGAGGCGTAGGCCCAAAGGCCAGGAAAGCTTTACTTTCCCTCATCCCCAGTACACATAGGCAAATAGAGATATACACATGAGCGCTCGAGTCTACCAATACAGTATCTCCTCCTCCTCTCTCATTCTCTCTCACTCTCTCGCTCTCTCTCTGTCTTTTCTCGTATTCTTTCGAAGGATTACATGAGTTTTCTTGAAACGGAAGGCCCACTTGAACGAGGGAGATTGACGCTGTACCCAAAATGCGGGACGTTTAGGCTTGGTCAGAAACTTTTCCTTTTTTCTTTCTTACTTTCAAGAAAATTGTTTAGCTTATTGTTTGCACATTGTTAACTTATCGATAAATTTTAGTTTTGAATTACGTAGATACTCTTTCAACCGATTATGATCAATTGGAAATGAATTCAGCTATGAACTGAGCTTTATTGTCACTAAAGATCCTCCGACAGTAACTAGATTTTTTCATAATACACTTTCAAATACAATACTTTCTTGTCATTTTTATGTAATATAACTATATTTATAAAAAGATAGCCGCGAAAATTGTTAGTTATTTTTAAATAAATTGTAAAATACTATGTTGATTTGTTTATAGGCTCAATTAAATTATAGATCATTTTTAGAAGCCCACTTTTTTAAATATAACTTTATCTGATTTTAGACTAGTAAATGTGTTCAGGCTGCCATAATAATCCTTTTTCAACAAAAATCATCATCGATCACCTTCGAGTTAATTTCTTTTTAAAAAAATTGTTGGTCATGGATAATTCATTTCCAGTTGAAAATTAAAAGATTACATTCCTGTAATGAAGTAAACCAACCTTTTCATTATCTTAGAGTATTTCGTTATCATAACACAATGGGAACGAAAACAAAAGCTAAAATGAAAATTTTTCATTTTTTCTTAATTTAGAAAGTTTACGATTAATATTAAATAAGCATACTCAGGCTTTACTATATTAAACCCATCTATTACGGCAAACTCTTCTTACTACGTGAAATACGTACGCAAACGCATGATTACGCAGGGGGGAATAAATTTATTTGGAGACAATATCCCTGTGAATACTAGTATGCAAATAATTTATTTTAGTTTAGTAACACAAAAAACATAACAATTCATTAAAACATATTTGAAGACCTGAGCTATGTTTTCTTTTATTTTTAATGAGTATGCGATAATTATAGGTTATGTTAATTTAACGCTTAACACTTACTACTTAATGCTTTTATTTGCAAGTTTAAAACATTCATTGTTCATTAATCGATTTACAATTAATTGCCACTATTAACAGACCGAAAAAAGTTTTACGCTCTGGTTTCAAAAAAACTACTTCTGACGTTCTCAGGATAAAATAAAAACTCACTGATAATTAGTTCTGTACATACATAAATCGTTGCCCCCCCCCTCCCCCAGAACTGAAAATTACTATTTGATGTCTGACGTATTCAATATCGAGTGAGTATCCAAGGTTAACTCTAGTGAGCAACTCGAGCAGCATTTCTTTTTTCTCGGTCATCAAGCCCATACGCACACGTATGTAATTTCGGTTAATCTTTTATCTTCGCGCGTTAACTATGAGCTATAGTATTATTTCGATCGGGTAGTCGGCATGATAATGAAACAGAAAAAATACCGAGAGCCTATGGGGTGCGCGCGCTTAATAGATCTGCAGAAGCCAAAAAGAACGCACACGAGAGCGGGTGAGCGAGCAAGAGAGAGAGAGAGAGAGAGAGAGAGAGAGAGGAGAAAGGGACGCGGAAACACGCAACGTAAAAATAGGGTGGACCATTTTTTCCTCCCGATTCACGTGTGCGCATATGTCGCTCGCCCATGCTAGTAGTAGGAACCTTTTGAAAAGAAGGCCCGCTGCTACAGCGCCGTTAGAGGGAGAGCAATGCTAACACACCGCTGTATTTAATTAACATTTTTTCTCTGTGCTTTTTTTATTGCTTATAGCTTAAAGAAAATCTCGTCAGGGAATTTTTTGACGTGCGATCATGCAAAATGCAATTAATTCTCTCTCTCAATTGTTTTCCATTAAACTGGAAAATATAATTTGATATCCATTCAGGATAATAATTTTCATGATGAATCATTCAACGTTGTACGGATTTATGTTTGCCAATGCGTTGTTATGAGCCTTTGGAAGTTTTCATTTTTATTGCTCGAATTTATCTGTGATTATTTTATTTGCGCTTTACCTTTCCTTTAACTACATTTTTACATTTACAAGTGTTGAATGATTTATGGTTAAGTTTCGTTGCGCATCTCATTTCGTGATAAGATTTTCAACGACATTATTTGTATTGAATATCATTGCTTTTTGCTACGAGACAAAAAAATTATTCAATAACATTATCCCGACATTCAAAAGAAATATTTAAAAAATATTTTCCTGTCCAAATTTTACGAAAAAACATATAAACTCTATAAATAAGATAATGCTGTTAATTTCATTATTTGAAAAAATTTTCAGGTGACAGTTTAGGAAGCGATATATTTGAAATCTTCGTTTCTGGAAAAAGCGGATTTCCTTAAAATAGTTTATTTAATGATTGACCGTAAAACCAATAGTCATTGATTTAAATCTTGTCAATACGATGAAGAAAAGTACGCATACGCGCAGGATCGCATAAATATAAAAAGAATAGAGAGAGGGAGAGAGAGAGAAGCATGGAGAAAAGTTGAAAGGCAAAGGATCTATTATAGACAAAATAAACGTTTCTCCTTGCTAAAGTCTTGGATCTTAAGCTCCAATATCTACCTGTAGCTGGTTTACAATTTTTTCTTATGCTGTCGAAAAACATTGAAAGCCCTGAACGGCCCAGGTATATTCTCTAGAAAATCCGACAATAAAATTTACATTCACGCTACTTTCACAAAAGTACGAACCCAGACTTTCGTTATCTGGCGAAACGAACAATCATTCTGTTTCGCTCATAATTTAAGGACGAAAAGTCTATTTAACGCTCGTATTTCGACACAATGGCGCATTCTCACAGCTTTTAAGCGTAAACCAAAGTAATTCCGTCTAACGTATTGCTTAATTAATGGAAAAAAATTAAATGTTTATGTTTTTATTGCAAAATTGTAAATGATAATAAGCAGTTTTTAACATTTCAACCCACTTCCTTTACACGGAACATTTTGCTTTCCATAAAATTATGAAAGTTATTCGTTTTAAGAGTTTTAAAATACAACACACGTTAATTATTTATAATGTTCTGCGAACAGTCGGAACGTATATGTTACTTATATGATGTTGAAACGAACTTGAATCGTTATCACGATATAGTCACCGAGATTCTTGATTTTAGCATATATCTATCAAATAACAAGAATCGGTAAAAATTTACCGTTAAACAATCCCTTAATAGTTTCTGCGATCATTTCCAATGCTGAATCTTAATTTCTACCGATACTTAACATCGAGATTTTTAATTTTGAAAGACTAATATTCACACAACGATAAATTCAATCATCAACTGTAAAACCTTACTAATAAATACATTTAATAATCATTTTACAGGGAAATTTTTAAGAAACTTTACGCAAAAATAAAATACAGTTTAAGGTAGCGGAAAATTTATGAATAATTTTAAACATAAAATGAAAGGCGCAAATGTACCTTTTCGTAAACTACTGCTATATTAGCTCCTGTAAAATAGAATGTACAAGGTATATAAAAAGAAACATGAAATTTATATTTATAGGATAACATACATTGTAAAAAATAAAAATTCATGTTAAAATTTTCTACAACTGTTTTACATACATTAACTCAACATAACGCTGCAAATATTATGTGCTAACAATTTATGATCGTTATATTTTAGATATAAAATACATAAATTCAATGTGCGTTACAATAAAAATTGATTTACTTTTGTAATAAAAGACCGTAAGTATCGATTTGATTGCCAGAGGCTCAATTTTCGTCTGCACTCATCAAGTAAGAACGTTCAATTATATCTCATGCTAAAAGCTTAAGTTACAAATTAATATCCATAATATTTTAATTAAATTTTTTTCAGAATTTTCAAAATTATTGTTCGTAGTTATTACACAATTCATAATTAAAATAGTTTAATTCATCAAATACAATACTTTTTTCGAGAGAGAAAGAAGAAAAAAGAACAAGATAAATAAAATATATACGTGTATAAAACAAATAATAAAAATTTTTAATTATAAAGCAAAAAAAAATTATAAAGTTAAATAATAGAATATAAATTAGAAAAAATATGTGAATTTATATTAAGTATAAGAGATTAGCTCAAATAGTGAAGTAAAAAAATTTAGTGCAAGTTTGAATGTAAATAATGTACAAGTAAAAAATAAATGTAAATATAAGATTTTATGTACAAACATGAAATGTAAGTTAAAGATGTAAAACTGTAATGTAAAAAAGTTAAGAACTGGATGTACATAGTACGTAAGATCATACAGAAATAAAATAGTTAGAAAAATATGTAAATGTAAGAATTATGCTCAAGATTAAATATATGCTAAAGTAATAAAATTATAATATGAAAAATATACTAACTTTAAACACAGTATATAAGATTTTGAATTTAACTATGTAATAGGTCACATATAAATAAAAGGAATATAATCAAATATAGAAATTAAGAATCTAAAATGTGATAACAATGAAAAATATTGTTCAATAAAATCTACTGATACTACTGCTGCTACTACTACTACAATACTTTTGTCGTAAATATTGCGCGTAGATTTATATTTAAATAAGTTTATAATTATTATTTTAATATTTATCAATTAACAAAAGATTAAGTAAAATATTTGCAATTGTTATTTATGGTTAATTTAATCTTAATAAAATTGTTAAGATTAGATTATAATTGTCTTTATAAATTTAATCGTATGAAATTATCATTAAAAAAAAATTAAAAAAAAATTAGTTTGCTTATCGACTCTCCGGTAAATTAGTAAAAAGAACTTGTGAGTGAAAAAATATATCATTATTCAATAATAGAATAAAATGAAAAGCGTAATTATAAAATGCACCCAAAATTTAATTTACTTTCGTAAAATTATTTTTACGAAAAGTTAATTTTTTATTATTATTTGTCATTAATAACTGTCAAGTCAGGGACCTCGCTTTCGATCGAAATTGTAATTAAGCTTTAATTAACCAAATGTATATTTTCCCGTGGAAAATTCCGACAACTAGTAAGTTTTTTCATTTAACTTTATTTAGGAAAATATTGTTGCCTGCAATTATTCAATGTTTCATGAAAGTAAGAGAAATTTGTAAATTAGGTGCGTATGAGAAATAGCCGTCGTCCAATTTCAGTTCCCCCTATTTATATTGGAAAACGGTGAGAGAATCCTCAACTGTGCTACTACGATTTGCCAATACAATACGATACTGTGAGTTTTATGTTTTCTAGACGATCGAAGCAAGAGGTACGAACCAAAAAATTGCCTCCTTCCGAAAAACGAACACAGCATGGAAAATCCGTGTTTTTGCTTTACGCGTTAGTCACCAGGATTCGGATAAATTGGTATTAATTATCGACACCAAATTCATAATAAATAATACGCAGTGCGTAAAAATGATACTCGGCATTTTTTAAGTACGAATATCCACCCGATTATTTCACACGAGCAGTCCAAATCATTCCAACGTTTCGCTACCCCTGCGTTATATATACATATAAAAATGGTGATTTCGCCCTCTTAAAAAATAAATATTCATAGCCGAATGACCTACGAGGCTTAGACTAGCCCAATCTCAGTGCACGTAAAGCAATTTCCAGGAATTCGCGGACCTAGTGCGACTTTCACTCGATGCGCGGTGGAAAATCATTTTCTTGTCTGGCAGTCTCTCGTGGGAATCCCTTACGATATCGATGCCAAGTAAATACGCGAAAAAAGTGCGCCCTGAAACAAAAATCCATACAGCCGAAGAAAACATCGCGCCAGGAAAAAAGGAAGATGAAGCGAGAAAAAAAGGCAAGACTTTCGTGCGGGGAGTCAACGAACCAAGGCAACCGTTCATTTCGTTTTCATCTACGAAGGTTGCGAGTATGCGCGCACAGCCTCACCCTCTCCGTCTCTCTCCATCACCCTCTCCGGCTCTCGCTTTCGTTTTGGGGATGCGACTCTGTATGTATATGTGCTCGGTGGATGTCGCGCGCCGGCTCCTACGTCTTTCGCTCGCATCGGGGGTACAAAGTATAAGATTATGCCGATGTATATGTGGGGCTTGGTCTCCATTAACCGAGTATAAAGCGCCATCCCGGTTAAACAGCTAATATTTTTCAATCCTATATTTCGCTCTTCGAACAGCTATGGATGATGATGATAATAATAATGATGATGATGATGATGACGATGCACGGAGAACTGAAAATAACGAGTACAAATGCCCAGTCGAGGAAATAAGGAGCTTTGCGCAAGGGAGGGGGAAAAACGCCTTGTCTTCTGAAAAATTAATGTATCGCATCTGTCCGAACATTTAAATAAATTGCCGATACATTCTAGATCTGTGGTGCTCTGCACTGCGCTGCTCCCCCGATCAGAATACGTCACATACGCGAGTCGTTTGAATATGTGCAAACCAACACGCGGTATAAGCCCAAATCATGCGACGTAATCTAGCCATGATTATTTTATGATTTGTTAGAGTTTGATTACATTGTAAGCGATCGAATTGCCACTGACGATCACATTTTCGTCCAACTCTGCGTGGTCTCCAGTACTTACGGTTATGTCGCTACGTCGCTGGTAAATTTAATTGCCGATTGCTTGATTTTAACGTCGCTTCTTTCGGACAAAGCAGTAACCGCCGGACCTAAAAATCCGATATCCGTCCATAAATTGTGAAAAACTTGACAAATGGAAAATGTGTCAAAGCTCGATCACTCGTCAGATTTGCAGTTTTTCGAATGCGTTTAAATCGGACGACGCAACCGAATTGAATTTAAAACAATATTATTTCTTTAAATTTTCGAGAAGCAGGAAAATTACCACCCCAAAGCCAAATAAACATTCGATCATCCGTTAAAAGTTGAGATGGAATTCGTTTACCCCTGCATACGTCACACAAAAGACAATTTGAAAGTGGTTTTACATCAAGAGCTTCTCTCATCTTTTCAAGTCTTTCCATGGCAAAAGCCATCGCCAAAAACTCTTGGAGCAAATCTAATATATCTATATCTGCAGAAGGCGCGGTGTCATCGGCGTGGAAACGAGAGCGAAAATGCTCGTCCACCTTCCTTCCTTCCTGACCCTCTCGCTCTTTCTCTCTCCTCGTTTTTCTGTGCTCTCTGAGGCCTACGCAATCGATACTCGTCGCCTTCTCTGCTCCGCTCTCACTCTCTCTCTCTCCCTCATTCTCTCTTTCGCACTCACTCCCACTCCATATCTCGTTTTCTGTGTGTATGAACCCGAGGCAAACTCCCTCCCTACTCCCAAGTGCTCCTCTCCGAAGATGAAAACTCCCTCCTTTTTCCCTCGTCTTTCCGTAAAAGTGAGAGCGATATTCTTTCTCGAATTCCCATATTGTCTCGTGTTATGTATCTATAAGTATTTATTCATGTATAAACTATCCATTTTACTATTTCTCGTCTACGTATCTCTCGGTACGTACGCTTACGCATATACATCTGCGGATGTGTGAGATTCTGATTTCTTGACTGATAACAAACGATAATTTGAGATTAGATGTAGAATATACGAGGAAAGACTCTCGAGTTTACGCTTACTTGAACAGCCTTATTAAGCGGATAACGAGTTTTCTCAAAATTTATAATAATCTAATTGTATTATTATAAACAAGGGTTATTAATTACATAGAACATTAAACTCATTATTTCAAGATTTAAGAAAACCGTTGAATTACGAAAAGTTATCATTTACAGTCATAAATTTTCGTCGACAGAGGCCTACGTTCATATTCTCTAAATTTTCTTTCGATGATTTTTCTTGGTAACTCAACTTTTTGCGACCCAAACTTAATCTGCATTCAAATTAAATTTCAACACAAACAATTTCTTTCCCATAAATTGTATTAAAATATTGCCTAAAATAATTACTTTTATGGATTTAGCTGAAATAAGTTATTCGACAATTTACAAGAATAGTTCAATGGCAATTTCGTTAAGTTCGTAAAGTGACGATTATTCATGAAAATGCTTCTTGTAATATAATTTGAACGTGACATATTTTAAATTACATTTAAAAAATCGATGCACGACTACTAATGTCCGCCTATCATTATAAGGTGCACTAATTGAATGTCTCACGCACATTTCGAATTTGTGTGCTTCCCGCGGCTTGTTTACTTTCTCGAGACGGCGCTGATTTTAATAGCTCGTAAAAATCTTGCTACTAGCACCATAAAAAAGTAACTCCAGCAAAGCTATCGATTTGGAGCGCAACCGAACAACGAGGGCCACGGAATTTCCGAGATAGGAGCAATAGACTCAGATAGATGTGTTAAATTGACAAAGGCAAGATATATGCAAAGACATATATTTTATAATGCAATCTAGGAGGATCAACGCGAGTTCTCGGCTACGAAGCGGTGTAACGAGCAAAATCGCAGAGGCTTGGGAAAAATAACACATATCTGTCTTCTATTAACGATCGGGATCTAAGTTGACCCCGACCGGACGAGTGACAAGCTTACAAGTCATGAATCACGCACCTACACTTATGAGGAGATTTATACGGATCTTATTGTTTGTTGCCGGTAATTTAGGGACCTTCCGCGTACAACTAGCGCCCAATCGGATTCCTATTCCAAAGCTTGTAATCGATGGAAATTGTACAACGAATATCGACTAATATTCTAAAGTGTTTCGCATTGTCTCACAACACACACGCTTGCATCTACGCTTACTTCTTGGCCCACACGGGTTTGATATACGTTTGAATGTAAAATAAAAACTATCTGCTCGCTGAATATGCAATCGGTAAATCAGCAATTTTTAATTGTATTGCTAAGATATAATTGAAAGATATAAATGTGATCGAACTTTCTCCGTACGTTCGACAGAAACACGATTTCTTGTATTAATGATACAACGAATTCTTATATTTTTAAGATTTCAACAATAATAATAACAATAACAATGATGATAACCTCGTCTGAAATAATTTTGTATATCTTCGATTATTTGTAATCGTAGAAAGTATTATTAAAATACAGAAAAATATCCAAAGCAGCAAATTTTATTAAATTCGATATCTTATTGTTAAAAATATTTAGCAAAACGACAATTAATTATTGACGCTTTTATGAAAATCGAAAAATGAAAAGATTTTAAAATAGAAACAAAATTAAAATTGCTCAATTTTGAAAAACCGTGCCTTTTTATTATTTACAATTTAACGTATGATAACGAATGATCGTAGAGGCAATTTAGTTTTAATTTGAACCTTTTCTCTACGTCTGCCTCGATATCTGTTTTCATAAAACTATCTCTTTCTCTCTCAATCTCTCTTTACGTCCCCTCTGTCATATGTACTACTGTCATATACTATCGAAGCTTTTCAAATCGAATGCTTGGAATATTGTGCGCGCGTGTATTCACATTCGAGGCGTGAGGCAATGAGAAATGACCAAGACTTAACACTGTAGTTCTCTGGATATACATTGTTTACGCGAAGCCTAAGGAGTGACTTGAAATAGCGATGGTCGTACCAACTTTCCCCTCCTACTGCTTTTGTTGTGCTACTCGTTTCATCCACGCGGAATTTGAATTTATTCCCTCGATCGGTAAATTATCACTCGCTTTTTAATATTTACTGATTATGTAAATCGTTTGCTCACTTAAATACATTTTTAAAAGCAATATTCTTACAGACATTAACTTTGTCACAAAAATTACTAGTTCATAAAATACATAATATACGTTTTATTTGATTAGTAAAAATGAAAAATTAGCGCGAAAAACGTTAGCTGCTGTATAAAAGTTTATTTTATCGATTCAATATTACAATTTTGTTCCAGCAAAAAACTGAACGTTATAAATATATATGTAACGTAAAAGGAAAAATTTCGTGCTAAGTAATGGAATATGATGTAAATTTTTTTCCAATTCTAATACTGGCAAGTTTGTATTTTCTTATTCGAAAAATCTAACCTAATCATAGATGAAGAAGCGCGAGCTTTACTTATTCTTTTTCAACCAAAAAGTACAAAGCAAAACTTGCTTTTGTAGCTCAATATTCAAATTCAAACCACATGCAATTATCTAAAGTCGCGTCTCCGATGTTTGGACTTGTTACAGTATTTCCGATAATGAAACAAAAAATATTGTGTGATTACGTAATATCGAAAAATTTATTCCACGAGATGCTGACAAACGAATTCAAGAAAAGAGTACGTATAGTTAACTATAGGGAATGAAAAACTCCAAGGAAGCGCATTGGAAATTTGGTCAGTTAGGTTAACGAACGAGAACGTCGTCACGTCCCGCTAACAGCTTTTCCGTTACAAAAGTGAAAATAAAACTCGCGTATTTTGAAAAACGAAGGAGGATCGCTTTTATAGGAGAAGCCACGCGCAAATTCCCCTCGCCGAATCGAATTCACTTAACTTTCATTTGAATATCGGATAGAAGAATAGAGAGCGAGAACTTTGCGCGATGCTCCCAGAAAGCGTAGAGAGGAGGACGCGGTAAGGCAAATAATTATAAAAGATAAGCGAATGTAAGTAGAAAAAGTAGAGATAGCGAAAGCAAACATACCTGAGCTCGATAGGATGTTCTCATAACACGCCGGCCGGTGCGTCTGTACGTGTTTTGCCGGCGTGTTCCTCTTATCTCGTGGGTGTGACCGCGAGCTCGGGCTGACGACAGATATAAGAAAAGCTGGTCCTGTTTTTCCTCCGCTGAATCGATGTCCTTCTTCCACTTATTCTCGTTCGACGAGGGAGAAGGATTCGAGCGCGACGTAAACACACCGCAGGGACGCCACGCGCCGATGTCTCGATCGATCGATTAGCCGTGAACTTCACACTTTTCTCCGGGATCGGTACGGGCGAGGAAAAGCGGATGTTTCGCGCGGCAAATTCAAAGTGCGCGTCTGGAGCGGCCGGTGTGTGGCGGCGGTGGCGGCGGTGGCGGCGGTGGTGGCGGCGGCGGCGGCGGCGGCGGTGACGACGATGCGACGATGAAAGAGCGCAGCAGGAGGGAACAGGGTTGATGTGAGTAGCTCACGCAAGTCCTCACGCCTCGGTTAGCAGGTCCGCACTGAAGCTGAGCCTCGCCACTGCTCTCGGCTCTCCGTTCACGTTCGTTCGCTTTCACTCGCTCCTCTCTCTCTCTCTCTCTCTCTCTCTCTCTCCCTTCTCGACGCCGGGCGTATGTAGCACGCGCACCGCCGGCCAATCCGAACCCACGGCGCATGTGCCGTCCTGTTCTACCGGTACGACGGAACCTTCCACCCCTCCGTGGCCCCCCATTTTCATTCACCATCCTTTTCCTCCCTCCTTCTCCACCGCCACCTCCGTCACAGCGCCGCCACCGCCGCCACCACTGCTACTGCCACCGCCACCGCCACCGCTGCCGCTGCCGCCGTCGCTGCTTCCCCCGAGATACTCTCTTGCGCCTCCTTTGTCGCTTTTACATTTTTTACTTCATGCTCTGCCGAGCTGTAAAAAACGGAATGCGATTGCCAATGGTTCATTCAAATTTTTCGTATCGATTTTCATTTCTGCCTTGTCTCGGCGGAAATGCAGTTTGACCGTAATCAGCTCTTCCTTTTTTCCCATCTCTTGATTCTCTCTTTCCCGTAAAAGGGTTATCGACATTTGTCAAATTCTCGAGTTGGTAAAGAATTTCTCCCGCTTTACGATCCAACTAATTGACGAATCTCCGTATTTCTCTCATATTGAATTACTTCGCTACCTTTCCATTAGGATAATTACGATCTCCGACTCATTTTATAATTGCGAAACCTTTATCGCTTACAAAAAAGCACAAAATATAATTGCAATAGAAGCGTTTCAAGAGCCGAATATGCAGTAAATATGGCAACGCAACTTATAACTCTAACGGTTAAAAATAAATTTTTGACTTATACACAACCTCTGGCTACTTTATAATACCAATTAGCAAAAATGCTTAGATTATTTTTTTAAATGTAAAAACTACATGATAATTAATTTGATGAATTTGAGACTTAATTCCCTTTTATAGGTTTACAAGAGGCGGGGATACATTGATAGTCGATACATCTAAATTAAAAAATGGAAAACCATCACAACAGCACAATATTTAATAAATAAACCTCGTAACGCAATTCGTTGTTTAAGGATCAATAATTGAATTTTTATGAAAATAATCATCAATTAATAAAGAGCCAACTTTTCGTGTAGCAGAATTGAATTCAAGTTTTAAAACTTTGGGAATATGTAGACATTATCTATATGTAATCTACTCATCAGCTTATACCTTCTGAGCACAGCGCTAAAGTTTATGCTGACTATGGACATTTGTTGCAAAATTACACTACCACTCGATACATTTCTGACTATACGTAGTACATAAGAAGTGCTCATTTTAAATATAAATTAGCTCTATTTAAAATTAACCTTAATCGATTTTAAAGGAAATAAAGGTTAAGCAATATTGAGGACATTGCCGTTAAATTTTAGAACGTAAAGCACTGATGATTATTATACGCTTCCAGTTGTTAATCTCTATAATTTCATAAGTATTTAGAATTCTCTTATAGATGTATTAATACGCAATAACTATGCTAATTAAGTTCAAATGTTTTTAATATAATTTTTAAAATAACGATAATTTAACGTTAAACGTGTAACTTCATACCGAGTAGTTGCACGACTGTGTAAACAAATCAATCCACGGTTCCTCGCGTGAAATAGCAAAAGCATAAAAGTTCGCTGGGTTCATTTTTCCCGGTGCACTGGAAAATGCAGCTTCTATCTGCAGAATAGTTCCGTAACGTAGACGAGTAATTACTGCGCTGTAGTCACGGATAAATGCATTCCCTCTTATCTGCTTTACTTTGCAAAATTGTTCACGGATACGCCCATGAACGGTCGCGCACGCATGTGTGTGCTCGCAAGCTTTTCTAATATTATACAAATACTTATACGCCCGCACAGAGGGGTGAACAAGGACGTTAGAGCCCTTGCGACGACGAGACGCGCTCGAGGTCTACGCACTTTCGCGCTTCTCTGCTAAAATCGCCCACATGTGAAAAAGAAGGAGTCACTTTTATTTATTCTCTCGCTCCCTGCTTTTCGTCTCTTCTTCTCCGAGCTCGAGGCCCGTCACGACCCGCACGCTCTCGCACGAGCTTAGAAAATGTGCACACCAACTCCTTGGCGTTATTTCACCTTTCTTTTGCTTGCCGTAGGGACGAATCGTTCCCGTTCCATCGGCTTCCATCCTATTTCCATTGACTCCGAATCGAAAATACCTTCATAGGATTTAACAGTTTTGTTATTGGAGTAAATTGAATGCCGCCGGGAGGTCTGCCCGCACTACTACTCTCCTCTCGAGAAGGGTCCGTCTCCTCTGGCTTTACTTTCTTTTTCCCGTTTTTTGCAAGTGCGCTTACCAGAACTTTTATTCATTCCTCGCCACGGTTAGTCGCCGAAATATGGCTTTGAACGAATTTTCACGAAACTCCACCCTCGAATATAATCTTATGCGTTATTAAGGGGGTGATGTAAGTTTTTGGTGACCCTTGCGTAGTGCGGCTGTGAATTATTGTAGATTGATCGCAGCCACTTTTTGTTTTTCAAACTTTTATAAATAATTTTGACAGTGGAAAACGTCGGATGATGAATTGTTCGCTTGCACACAACATTTAATGTTTAATTTTGCAATGTCACAACTTGCTTCCTTTCATATTGAAATATGATTTAAAGGCATTGCCCCGATATTACTAATCATATAATACTAGGGTATTATTAATAATTATTTTTTAAGTATTTTTTTATCCGATTTGACTCGTTTCTCTGCAAATTTATCCTTTAAATTGAAACTTCTCTCTTTTAACAGTAGAACTGTGTCAAACGTAATCGCCATGAACGATAAGCGTTTTCATTTTATATTGTTTGTTCACTTGTATTGTGCCAAATGCTAAGGCACATAGGTAAATTAGGAAACGCACGAGTTTCTAATAAATTGAATCAATTTTACACATCTTGGTGTACTTTTTAAAAAATTTCGTATTACATTTTACAAAATTTATTAAACATCTCTGAATATTCAAAATTCGCACAAATAATTTTCATCTGTGACATTCCGCTTTTATTTTTAGTTCCAGTAATTCCTAAATCTATAAAACGAATAAAGTAAATATATTAGAAAATATGTATTAAAATTATTATAACATTGACATGTAGTTCGAACTTTCCGCAGTCGTTCTCGGCTTAAGCGTAATTTAAAATTGAAAAATAAATGCCATTGTAGTAACGAAAGTTTCTCGCTAAGTAGTTGGATATTTACTCTTAAAATCAGGGCAGAACGAAAGAGTTACGAGCTTAGCGTCTTCCAACGTACAATTACAAAGTGCACGTGTCCTAAAACTATTGCAACTAGTACAGTCTAAAACTTCCACTTCGTGTTGGTTCGACACGAAATATCGAAAAACAGTTCGACACGCTCAAGCTTGGAGGAACGCAATACTAGAGTAGGTCAGGGTTGGATACGGAGTAGTATATCCTTAAGAAGCTAATTCTTTTACATCGATACGGGACAAAAATTTATCGGCTACCATCTTAATTAGTGAGTGCAACGAATGGAAGAGAACTACTTTGTAAAATAGTCCTTCCCAAAATATTTTCCGAGGGAACTGAATTCTTGCCCTGTTAAACAAGGTGTAATGCATTGTAATAAATTTCACCCTCGCTCACCTAACACTCCCTAATTTTTGACACAATCGATTATACCAATGATTCGTTGCAATTGAATTAAAAAAACATTTATAACGAGTTCGTTCGAGTTCCGAATAGAATGTGATTTCCTTTTGTATATGTTAATCTGGCAAAAAGCGAAAAAGTAACTTTTTTAATAATTCTTTCTTAAGCAAAATTAAGGACTATAAAAATAAAAAAATTTTTAATTGTGAAATATGCATTTTACAAATATTAAGTAAATTAAATTGAATAGAATCAATATCAAACTTTCATTAAAATTAAAGTGTTTGGTTGATTTCTACAAGTAAATCATCTTTAGTGATTATATTAGAATATACCAGTCGAATGTTTGGCTTGAGTGAGTAAACAAAGTATGATCGAGTAGATATGAAATGATACACAATTGCTCGTTAAAATTACGCCTCAAATTTAACAATCATGATTAAGCCTCTACTTTTTTTTTATTATAATTATTCAAAACATAAATATTACATATTTCAAAGAAAATAACGAATTACCACAATTCTGGAATAATAAAATTGATTGTGATAATCTAAACAAGTTACAAATTTTTTTATACGAAGAATTGTAATGTGTCGTTACTACATTTAAGAATCGTGTTTTTTATTATTTAAAATCTGAACAAGAAAAAATTATGTAAGTTCACATTAGAGTGAATTCATGATTTTTAAATGGTGTAATATTCGTTATTTATTCTATTTGATAATTTGTGCCAACGTGATAAGTTCACTAAGTAGAAAGTTAGTAAATTCTTTTATATCTATCAATGTTTTGAATAAATAAAAACTAGCGTCAGCGTTACAAATGTAAGTATTTAATTTATAGATTTACTGATTAAAAACGAGTCGCTTGCGAACATGTGTCCTCGTTTCACCATAAATTAATGCGTACCCGTTCAAAAATTAGCAAATAAAAGTTGTTATTCCTTTTCAACATTATGAAATTATTATTGTGCTTTTTATACAGTTCGAAGCGTGCAATTACGAAAAATGTTGTCGTTCGTTACAAATAACTTTAAAATACGAGTGCGACTAAACAGAGACACAAACAGATCCTGATAAATTTTACCAACTTATTTCGATGCTTTCACTCGATTACGCGGCATACGGTAAATCAATTGGTAAAACTTTGTTCGAAATGAAGAATCACAAAATTAGATTGAAATTGAAAACTGCCGCATAATATTTAACCTGAAATTATTCGTTTGCCGAGACTTCGGGAAAAATCCAAGAAATACGAGGACATTTCAAAAATGCATCAGCTTGATAATAAAAGTGGCGTTATCGGTCTTTGGAGGATTCCATCGGATTGTATCAGCAGAGCAATGTCTCAAAGTAAAAACCTTGCAAAGGTCATAGGAGGTACGCCGCCTGCAAGCGCCTCAACTATTGTGACCTCGTTTGCAACGAGTAAACATGTGTGCACAACGATACCGTGTATCTATTTAAGAATTATAGCCACACGTGAAAACATAGTATGCCGCGGTATCAATTTTTACCTACCGCGATATGCTCGATGCAAAAACATCGATGGCAGTTTTAAATTTGAAGGGGTGACCGTAGCGCCGACACGCAGTATTGCTGATTAAACTTTATTTCTAACGGAAGCCTGCGGACGAAACTGTAGAAGGCACTTCTCGCCAAGTCCATTTTCAATGCTGGCCTACTTGCACGCCTTCGCCTGGCGTGTCGCGCCGATATTAAAATAAATTCACTTGTATTCTTAGGGTGGCTGCGGCGCGCGGTTTCAACGGAAAAAGCCCAGTACCTCGAACGATAAACGAGAAATAACGCAAAAACTTATACAGTTGCAGCGGCGGCGGCATAATGGCAAATAAAGAGTCTCAAAATGTCTGAATGGATTTTCACGAGGTGCTGGCAGACTCGAGTGTGCGAGGGACAATTAGAGAACGCCACAATCGCCGGGTCTTTTTCAATACGAATCTTCCGCCTCGAAGAAAAGACTCATCCGAGTCGAGTGCGCGGGTTATTTCTTCTCGGGTCGGCCGAAAGATCGAAGGATAGATGGCAATTCTCCGCAGCGGCGAGACCGACGAAATGTTGCCAGCGAAACTGTTAGATAGGCGCTATACGCGAAATAATACTACCTGGGCTCAGACTCGAGCACAAAGCGCGCAAAGGAAGGTTCGGAGGATACGTCTCCCCGGTCCTCGTTCCTCGTTAGCATATATTCATTTATTTCTATAAGGTCGGGGCGCGTTTCGCACCCGTACTTCATCCCATTTGTGCGAGACGGCGGGTAAGAGAGGGAGTCGCCGAGGGCCTCGGGGCCTCTACGTGTGCCATTGACATGCAAAGCAAGTCCCCCGCATCGCACTGCACCTGTACCTCGCATTGTAGAGAGGGCGAAGGGTTGAACGTCGAAGTATCGCGTCGCCGACGTCGTTGGCCTTTTCATCCTCGCCTCCTTCACCCGCCTCCTTTCATTTTTTCCCGTTTCTCCATGCGCACTCGAGTTCTTCTCGCTCTCCTTTCATTTTTCTTTCGAAGCCCTACCGTTTTCTACAATTCACTATTATTACACTAATCGCGTGGGTATTATGAGTTAAGTATGGAGGCTTTTTGTTGTTATTTACGATAAAAGCTCGTCGTTGAATTCGTCTGCATTCTTAGTTTAAAGGAGCTGCGATCAAACAATCTTTTCAGCAGTCGAATTTAAAATGCCTCATCGTTTCCAGCTTTACAGCTTCTAGTTCACTAACTTATTTCTTATTTTGTAACTTGTTTTGACGTATGTGTGCTCTGCTTATCAGTGGAATTAATTTATTATCCAACGTTATCAACTTTATTACCATCGATTTTTCTTATGTTTGATACATGCACTCCCTGATACTCGACTTTTTGAATAAGTCGGATGAAATCCGAAATACTGGCTTGACTTGATAAATCTTATCAATGGCCGATAAGCATTTCCAAGCACTTTTCTTCGTGTCCATCATTAATTATCCATAAAATCAATAAAACATTTTCTTGAGAGTACTTTAACTCTCTGAGCCCCCCTTTTCCTTCTGTGCTTTGTCCCCCTCTTCGCTGTTTCTCTTAATATATACACGAAATTTCCATAAAAATCGTTCTTTACTAAACTGAATCTGTAATAGTTCCAGAGATTATAAAAATATTTTTATTTCATTCGTAATTTGTAAATATTTTGTAGATGCAAGACTTCCTAATAAATTTTAAAATTTTTTTCTTCAATTTTTTTTTTAAATTGTTTAATTTGTTTTGTGCTGTAATGTATATTAAGCTATACAGAATTGAAGACAATTAAACTCTCAATTAGAAGAGAAGAAAAAATGAGAAAAAACGAATAAATAAATAATATTATAATATATATATATATAAAGTGCAAAAATATATAATATTTATGTATAACGACTATATGTAAAAAGTAATTAAGATGTAAGATATGTGCAAAGCGTAAATGATAATATAATACAACATATATTTATTATTCTTAAATAAATTTTAAGAATGAGTAAACTCGTAATTTAATTCGTAAATTTAAGTAAAAAAACATTGCGATTATAAAAATATAACTACATGAAATTTGTTTTTAAATTATCCTCTATTTACAACATATGAGCATAGAATTTTTATTTTTAAAACTAAAATTTACTTTTACTTTTTCATGGAAAAATTGATGTAATGAGAAAAATTTGCTTTAAATTTTTATGTTCGGTTGAAGTTTGCGCAAATAACTTAAACGAAGCCTTTTCTGGATAAAAA
Organism: Platyscapa corneri; assembly: GCA_018907185.1. Lineage (NCBI taxonomy): Eukaryota > Metazoa > Arthropoda > Insecta > Hymenoptera > Agaonidae > Platyscapa > Platyscapa corneri. Next base: position 3,706,518 of record JACCHW010000011.1, on the reverse strand, counting down.
ACTTTCTACAACCGAATATTTAAGCGTTTCAGGTCAAATACTCAATTTACTTACGAGAATTAAAAATATGAAAGTGTTGTTTTTAAATATATTATGTACTTAAAGAAAACAACTTTAAATCTATTACTAAATATATTATTTACTTTTTATAGTTAATAATTTTTTGAATGTCACTAATAAGATATAAAATTATAATGACAAAACTCTAAGTTTAAAAATGTTTTAAGTTAATTTTAATTTATTTGATCAAACTCTTGCTATTTTCGATGCTATTTTTTTCAAATTGCAAATACGCCTTAATAAATAATTTTTGATTATTCCGAGTCACGAATAACTATATTCTTGAAACGAAATAACGTATTTTTTGAAAATATAAATTAATTATTTAAAAAAATTCTTTTCTTAGAATTGAAATTATTTTGAACATTAAAAAATTTGAAAATAATCTCAATTTTACTTTTTCTACATTAAATACTCGTTGTGCTGTGTACATATAATACAAAATTGACTACGTATCTAAATTGTATATATTATAAATTCAAATACATAGTACTATAAAATAATAGTAACATGACCAATACGTATGTTTTTGCTGCAAATGAAAATTTATTCAGTGATTAAAAATATACGCATAATCTTCTGATAGTTTATATAATAATTATTTTACTAAGAACAAGTGATATTTATTCTTCATACTTATCGAAATATAAAATTAATTTTGCAATATTTATATTAAATTTTTCATATCACCATTTCGTTTTAATACTTTTATAGACTTTCATTTCAACTACATATTAAAAAAATTAAAATGCACTGCTATTTTATTCCTTCCAATAATTTCCACAATAATATCATACATCTCGGAATATTGTATCAAATATTTATTATGGGAGCTACTCTTGCAGAAAATAATATCGCGATAACCACTAACGAGACCCAATAACATAAATACGTTCAATGACAGTTTACCAATGATTTAGAAGCATTTTTCGTAATTTAGTAAGTAACGTATTTTTAAGGCTTATTTATTTATTCATATAATGGCATTAGTATTTTAGAATCCGCGTCAAATTTCTAAACACTATTATTAACAAATGCACGTAAATTCTCACGATTTTATTAAAAATTAATTTACGTTAAAATAGTTGGATTTTTTTTAGAGTAAATGTTAATTTTACTCAAAAAAGTAGTGCGATGATTTAACAAAGTATTACGCGTAATATTATGTAGCATAACTAATTTTTTTCCAGATTATTGCGACAAGCCACTATTAAGAGCTAAAATAAATTAACAGGCGAGTTATAATATATTCCCCACATTCGTACTCATTTCTAAAGAGAAAGTAATGTAATAAATATTAATATGGTAAAGACGTTCGCATACAATCGAAAGACGTAAATACCTGGCTGACGCGAAATCGGCGATGGAAATATTATAAATGTAACAGACGGAAAGGCTCGTGCTCCGGGGGCCGGGAAAATTTTTTCGCAGCTCAGCCGTTCGATTTTCTCGGAGCACATCCGAAACGCGGGCGCGTGTACCCGTGGAAGAGCGCATGCGCCTCGAATCTATGAATGAAGCCCCGCCGGCCCTCGATCCGGAAACATGCAACATCGTAGGTATTGCACTTTCGGCTCACGTCACGTACATCCGGAGCGAGTGAGATGCAGCGTTCGCGCGCAAGCGGTGACCTTCGAATCGCTCTTCCCGCGTTAAATTTAGGCGCCTTTCCCCCCGAGAGCATCATACTCTGGCTTTTCCGAGCCGCGCACACCCACGTAAGACCTCGAATTTGCTTCAAGGCGCTTAGCGACTCGTTACGCTAGGAGCTGACGACGAGAAAATTATGACTGCCCAGCTGAATGGGGCGCTAATGGTTGTAATGCCCGTATTTCCATGCCGCTGACTTTTATGATCGTGTTAAGTTCGCGCGGAACGATGGCTTCCATTCATACCTTCTACGAGAGTCTGCGCGTCCAAGTGATCCGGGCGAACTTATTTACATCTCGTTTGACTTTTAACGCGCACGCAAAATATGCCGCTGAGTGGTTGGCTGCACTCAGAGATGACACGCGCTAAGGCACGTAAAATACGAGGCCCGTCAAATTTAGGTCCCGATAAGAAGCTTTGTGTTTAGGTAATTAATAATAAGAGAACAACAAAGTTTGCGCCACCGAGTTAATAAATTATAAACGTTCATCAAAATCGCGGTCGAAAAAGCAAGCTCTGGATGATTCATACTTTATTCGAAGATTTACAATTCCGTTTAATTTCAAAGCCTTCCAGTTTTAATCAGGGGCTGCGAAAAATCGGGGTTCCGAGAAAATGAACGAATTAAATTGAAGCCGAAATTAAAAAAGACGATTTTCAATCAAGCTACCCAAGAAGTGTACATAAATAGAAGGGAGTCTCGTCGCCTCACAATCAGTCCAGCTTATCCGTCTCTATACATGTATACGCACACAACGGCGACAGCAACAGCCGTCTTACGCTGGAAACTCTCACCAGCATTTTTAAGCAGTGCGATGGCGTTTTCTGCCAAACGCTTTCCAAATTTATATTACAAAAACACCTCAGGCGCTGTAGTTGTACTTTGATAAGCCGCTTAAAATTACTTCCAAATTGACAGATGTCAGTTTTGCGAGTCATTTTTACAATAAGTCCCGCAGCGTAGATTAAATGTCGGTGCGATCTTCGATTACCGTCTTTAAATATTTGAGTAACGCAAATTAATTGTTGTTTGGCTCTTGATCGTTAATGCAGCTCGATGTTTGCCGAGCGCTTTGGATAAAATTTAAAAAATCCACAACAATCAAGGCTGCGCTCGAGCTATCGGACACTGGAAAAGCGTTTATCCGTTCGTAATAAAACTCTAAACTGTATTTCAGACGCAATTCTCGCAACCACTTAGGATTACTTTACAAGAACCCGAAATTCCAATGCGCCTCTGCAAGCTCTTCTGTTGACTCGTATTGTACCACGTGGATTAGATAACGCGTGTCGCCCAGGGTACGAGAATCGTGTTGAATGCCGCCTTCACTGTTACGTCATAAAACGAGCCCCCCTCCGTCTCCCTCCTTAACGTCACTTCCGTTACGCGCATCCTGGCCAGCACTTCCTACTCCTGCTCCTCCTCCTCCTCCTTCTGTTGCTCCGACGTAACGCCTACGCACGAGCTTGCGCTTATCCGCGCGTATTATTTATGAATTGGAAACACGGCGAAAGTTGTACGTATGAGGTGTCACGCTGCTTCTCCACGAGGACGTGGGATGATGCGTCGCAATAATTTTCAAGTGCACGGTGCTTTGATTCCCCCCTCCCATCGACGTTATACTCTTTAATCGAGGATTTTTATTGGAATTCATTGCGAATTCTCCAATTTCGGATCTTGGGAATTAGTACGACTCGCGTTATTATTACTATCGTTGTTGCTGTTGTTGTTCTTGTTGTTGATGTTGTTAATTATTATTGTTCATGATTAATTATGATTTATTACTTCTTCTAAGTACTTGTGATTTATTATGATTTATTATTGTATTAAATTTTAATTGCGTTATATGATTTATCGAGCAATAATTTACTTTTAATGAAACTCGCTTTATTTTAACTTTGCTGCTGTAAAGAGGAAATTTAGGTGCGAAGAACAAAACGCTTCTCTTCAATCATAGTTGGTTCAATGTAGCAGTATTTAAATTTTAGAAAGAAAATTTATAAACGACTGTTTGTTTATTCGCCAAATAGAATTCGTCGAATGATAGCCTATGCAGATTACTACTTTCCACGTGGATTAAAGGCAAAGGTCGTTAATTGGGCGAGAATTTACATAATCAACGTCGAAGCAGATGCAAACAAACGGAACGAGTCAAACGAATGTTATATTTAATTCCAGAGGAGCCCCTAAAAAGACATCGATTGTCACAACTTTTGAGCAGCGACATCAGAGGAAAGAAGCGCGTCTAACGAAGCCGACGCAAGAACAAGAGGACGGGCATCGGCTCGACGTAAAGAGAGCGCACGCAGTGGGGGATGAAAGGGGTGGGGGTCGAGTGTGACGTTCGCGGGCCGCGCGCCCTTGACTGGACAATGTCAGGGTTCGCGTCGGCACAGCCCTGACTATGCCTCGCTCACGAGCAGCGTCTCCTCCACCACCCGCGCCCCCTCGCCCCCCGGACTTCACCCTTGAACCGCGATGCGCCCTCTGTGCCGTTGCCGGCTGCGTGAACGGCAAGCGCGACATTAGCCCCTACATCCGTCGATCGATATCGGTGACTTTTCATTTTCAAACTATCTCTTTCTCTCCGTCTCTGCCTCTCCCTCATTCTCACTTTTAAGATACACGTCGGAGGGATGACCCTCGGTTTTCCTCGCTCGAGTGCCAGATGGAGTTTACGTTTTCGAATGCTGATTGTAATTACTCGTTGCTCGTGGACGTGAGTGAAATTCTAGGTTCCGTCATTGGTAATGCACGAGTACCGCCCGTGTTCATGCCTATTTTCCATTTACTTCACTTTCGCTTTTAAAACTTCTCCTTTGTCGACGCCTTGCTTCTGTGTTTGTCGGCCAACAAATCTCTTTTTAATTATCTTCCTCTTTTAATCCAGAATTCATACCCTTATGTGTCTTGCGAATAGAAAATGCCTCCTTTTAATTAGAGAAGTACGATTTAAAATATCTTTCAAGTACAATTGACAAAAGCGCAAGCTGAAAAATCAAGTCTCGTTACAAAGTGCAAACATGGACCTTTCCCTGATTGTAAAATACACCGAATCGACAAGACTCGGTCATTCGATTACACCTCATTAATTAGCGTTACTTTGTCTTTTGAAAATAATGTAACAGAACTCAAAAATTATAATTTAATTTTACCTACGGTAGAAAAACACGATGAACGTTATTTCTCAAAAGAGCAAATATCGAAGAGAATTAACTAAAATAAAGTGTAAAAGTGTAAAATTAAGCAGAACATATTGCGCATTAAGAACATTCACCCATGCGTTGTATTGGATAGCTAATAAATGTTCAAATTTCAAACGAACGACGTTGGGCATTTTGGGACTATTACGAGTAAAAATAAAAATATTATTAGGAAACGTTTCACATTCGCTCGTAAGGATTTGTCAGAAGGAATTGCGAACCGATAGAAATCGAAACCCTGCCAGACAGGAACAATTCTCGAATAACAACGTGTACTCGGAGACGACGGGAATTACGGTGAACCGTCTTAAGGTCGTTATCGAGAAAAATGGATATGGATCAACTGCTTTTTATACCTTGAAAATATATCTTCCAAGAAAGACGATAGTGAAAAATGTGAACATTCTAGGAAGAACAAAGCTACCAACACTGCCAACAAAGATACAAATTTTTCGTTTCGTTATTGAATTGTCTAAACAAAGAGGTACATCCGGTCACCGTTTAGTTTCTCTTAGTTAAAAGTGTCCTTGAACAGAATCACCGAAAGATATCGACATTATGCCGTTTTAGCATTGCTTTCCACGCAAGAGCTTTTATTACGTTCAATATTACCAAGCATTTCACAAAGATTTGTTACGCGCTTAGAGAAGAATACAAAAACACGGAGATTTAATTTTTTCCGCGGTAGGTATAAATACTCGGTGTTCGGTAAATAACTCTTATGATAATTCATGCGAGAATAATTCATACTTCTTCTCGTTATGCTAATTTATTCTTAATATTTGCATTTGTCCAGAAACAATATTATAGATATAAAAGTTTCCACTCGCACACAGCTTCGTATTTGAATAATTGTCGAGGGTTGAAGAACGCTGAGCCGAAGGGTTCCACGAAGGAAACTTTCTGAGTTCGAAAATTTTACAACTGTCTAGAAGGGTCGAATTAAATTACTTCCGTCAATTTCTTATCTTGAATAAAAATTTTACTGCAGCGATCGTGTGCTGCTGGATTAAATAACTATATAATGTTCCTCGATAACTATTTTTGCTTTAACTCGTAAAAGACGAACTCAATTTGTCGAATCCGCGTTGCGTACATCCATCAGACGCGCGTTACGAGAAATAGTTTACAAAACACGCGGAAATATTCGTACTATTTGTCGAAGAATGCACGCGCGCAATGTACAGCTGAGCAGTTAAAAAGAAATCGCTTACGTTCTCAAACGAAGAAATTTCGGAAAAAGCATTCACGCTACTTCACTATTGATTGACCGCGATTTATCATTATTTTCTGTTTTCACGAAATATGGTTTCTGAGATATGGTTTTGCGAATTTCTGTGCACCCTTTCACTCGGCGCTGGGAAAGCGAAGGAAAGTGGCGAGTTCGTTAAAAAGCTTTTGCATTGTTAACGCATAACGTTGCCGTGAAATATGTTATGTACAATATAAGCCGACTTGTATGCGTGAGGCCACCCGTGTATCGATAATATCGAACACTGCGATCAATGGAGTCGCTCCCCTCGGATGAATTGACAGATAAATTTCACAAAGTGGACAATTGATTATTAATTGGAGCCGCGTTATCGTATTTCAAGGACAGATGAAACGTCAGAGGGAAGGTTTGATCGTTCGAATAATCCACAGCATTCAGCGGCACCATTCAGCAGTGCAGCACGCAGACGGGCATCCCTTCCTCGCAGCCGTCCCGTGCACTTCCACGCTGCTCCCCCTTGGTAACGGTCCTCGGAGGGGGAGAAAGGAGCTGGAGGTGGTCGCCGCTGCAGCGCGGCTGTCCCAACGCCGTCGACACACACGTGGGCAGCGCTCGTATCTGCTGCGGCCACGCCACTGACGTCATCGAGGCACGCGCGCGTTCCAGCTAAACTCTTCATTGATGGCTTCACCGTGGACCTTTACGAGCGCCTTCCCGTCGCTCAGCTGCGGTGAATCGGAGTCGCGTGACGCTCGTTTGGGGAAGGCCGCTTCTTCTGCTTTCGATGTTGCGGAGGTGCAATACCACCGAGCGGTTTTCGGCTTCGCTAACTCGCCCGCGGATCCATGAATTTCCCTCTCGTTACAATAATAACGACAGGCTATCCGACTCCTTTGTAACACCATCCCTGTTCCGACTGTAATTTAGTACTTTCTTTTAAGTCTCCTAAACTTTAGTTGGGTAAGTGTGAAAGAGACCCGCTGATATGTAAAACTGCGAGTGCGTTACATACTTCGAGTGATTTTTTCGTACAACACCTTTTTAATCGACCACTTTTTTAAAAAAATATTACGAATGAAATTTGAATTTCTCAGTCTTCGCATTTCGCATTTCACCAATTTTCTCTATAAATTTTAATTTGCGTTTTAATTTCAAATTGTAATTTTAAACAGTTTTAATCGTAAGAATTAAATTTATCTTATTCGTATAGTGTTACCACTTTGAAAAAGTGGAGCATTGTATTCCAAAATCAAAATAAAGCTTGATTGACTACACTGACGATTGAGCGTTGACCCCCGCCAGAATATTTCGCAGCTCCAATTCAATGCGAAAAGTTTTTTGACCCCTTTTCGTATATATGTTTGGCACAATGTACAAGGGTCATATCAGATACAACCTTCCCTCTATATAAAAAGCCGCGTAAGAACATCACCCTTCGGGCTTATCACAAATCACATAAAAATCATGCGATGATGTTTATCGGGATCCTGTAAATTTGCAACGAATACACCTAATCTGATTTTGGTAAATTTTAATGGACTCGATTCAAATTTTCGTGAATTATGGCTTTTAAGAGTATTACTTTTAAACAAGTGCTAATGGTAAGATTTAAAACTCTTATATTATAAATATAGTTTCCGAGTGTTGATGTAGGTTTGTGTATTTACTTTTATTTAGGATATTTAATTTTATAAACAAGAAAATCAACTTACTCTAGACTACAACACCTTTGCTATTCATCAGTGTTAGATCTAAAAGTGACGTTAAACATATTTCGTATGTGCAAGTATTTAAAAATACTAAGGAAGTGATACTGGAAGCCGTTTTCGTTCAACATTGTATTGTCGCTTTAAATTTATTACGTAGGCGTGACATCCTGAAGACGAAGCTACAATTTTAAGTAGATTATTAATTATTATAATCATAGTGAACAATCGGTACAGACAACTAATATATTCGTCGAATGAAGAAAATGATGCTTTGATAAAATTAAAAAAAAAAAAGAATTCAATCTTCGCGCATCGAAAGTGCGACACTTCTTCTAACTCAAAATACACAAAGCGACTGCGGTACGACGGGTTTAATATCTGAACTGACAGTCACTGTAAACTTATTATATTGGGAATCGTATCTGTTTTAGCACAAAGTCAATTGCTAAACTGTAATTATCCTTTGGTTTGGCTTAATTCAAGCCAAAAATTGCCAATTTAACTATGTAAAATCTTACACGCATAAATATTTATCTTAGCAGCGGACAATAAATTACTCAAATATCTGTAGAAAGACACCTTCTTTGTCTCGCCAACAGCTGCTTCTCTATGCCTGCTTCGAAAGACTCATGAAAGAAGCGTACCTCCGACTTCTACGCCACTAAAATGTTAATCTAGTTACTTTAAAATGCTCGGAAAAAAGTTTCAAAATTAATATTTATGAAAGATGAAAAAAATTTTAATTTGTCTCAATTTGACATTGATTTTGCACATAAAGTCAGGCACTTCTGTAATTTGAGATTTACCAGTTTTGTTTGTGATAAGCTCAGCGCTTTCACTGTTTCTGACTATGAAATTTCAATTAAAAGTATAACGTAGGTAACTCGGTTTGATAATTCACCGTTTAGAAGATGTAAGATTAATGTCGAATCTGCATTTGTATTTGTGATTAAACACCGTGTAAACTTTTCTTAAAATCTGATTTATTTCAGAGTTAATACACTTAATATATATTAAAAAGCATTATTTCAATTAAAATTAAAATTATTAATTATTTTCAAGCGATAAATTAAAAAATCTTGAAATTAAATGACGTAAAATTTAATATTATTTAATAGCTATAATATTTAATAATGTCAAAGTTTATATTTGCAATATTTTATTTCAATAATGTAGAAAAATAAAAAGAAATATATGTGTGTGCGTATTATCAAACTGAAAAAATACTTTTTTTTCTAAATAGTAAACGGTGATTCTTATTAATAACAAAAGTCAATTTGACAGCTAAATTGTCACAATGAATATTACATTATGCATTTATACATGTACACGGGGTGTACATTAAAAAAAACACATATATACAAAAATTGTCGATCAAAGTCAAATATTCTCTATTTGAAACATCTGTAAAAGGAAAAGCAAAATAAAACAATAATTCTCCCAAGCATTTAAACCAGGGACTACATATCGTTTCCCACTTTCATGAAAATGTCACATTTTGATGTGACTTCATTAGATTCCTTCAGAGAAAATGTGGACACAATATACAACAATAATTCTGTACAATAAAAAAATCCAAGTCTCCTAGTTTCTTATTATTTTATATGTATTCTTATATTTGATAAAAAATTTTCTATAAACTCAAATTTAAGTGGCTCGATAATTAACGCATATCATGAAATTAAATAATATAATATTCACACTTATGAGGAAATACTCAGACAGTGTTTAGGTATTCTACGTTGAATAATAAATGCAAACACTATCGTATTACTGCTGGAGTGTTATTATTATTATTATTATTGTTGTTGTTGCTATACTAATTATTAATATTGCATTAAAGTTAAAAAATTGAAATTCTACTCCTAAATATTTTTTAATTTTATTAATTAAACTCAATAAATATTATTTATTTACACATTATTTTACCTTTTATTTTATTTTACCATTATTATATCTCACTTATTTGTGAATTAAGTCTAATACAAATTAAAAAAGCATTACAATCAATAAAAAGACTTGCAAGTATTGATACGTTTATATATGTAAACAGAATATTCTATTCTAAACATCAATGAATGACATCTACAAGGAAAAGTATTTTAAAAAAATATAAATTTTAATATAAAATTTTTAAGGTATGTGGTAAATATTAGAATTCTATACATATATTTATTTTTCAATAATAGTTTTTAGAATGTTTTCAAGGTGATTTTGTAATTCTGTACAAAAAAAAAAATTATATTTATCACAATAGAAATAAATAAAACAAAAGATTATTTATTCATATTTACGTTAAAAACGATTCTTAGTATATTTAAAAAATCATTGAAAAAAGTCTTTATTACGACGACCAGTTTTAAACAGATCAATTAATAATAAAAGTAATCATACATTTAAGAAAATGTATTTTCGTAGTACTATGTTAATTAAACATAAAATGATTTGAATAATGAAATATAAAAACGAATATAACGAATTTATTTAAAAATGTGAAGACAAAAAAATTAATATTCTTGAAACGTTAAAATTAATTCAACAATCTAATTAATGTAATAGCTTGTAAACTATTTGTACTTTTTTTAACATAAACTTAAATTTGTTATAAATTTTTATCGTGAAAACTGAAAGTATTTCAAAGATGCCAGTGACAAAACTACAAGTCATTATACTTTTTTTTTATAATTTGTAATGAACGGATGCTTAACTTTAAAAAACTAATTTTAGATCTAATTTATATAACGTAATATTTTGTTTTTTTTCTTACTTTCTATTGAATGTTATCGATTGTTTATTGAATGACAAACATCAGTGATTCTATTATTGATGAATTACGAGCCAGAATGGTATAGTACATCTCAAAATACATATTTATGAGTACTGATTATAAATACTATTTGCAAATTACGCATTGAGAGCTCTAAGAATAGTTGAAATCAATTCATTTATATGAATTCCCTTAAAACTTCTATCTATAAAATTAAATGATAAGTTTGATAAATTTGAAGAATAATTTTCATATTACGTTAATGGTTAAAATTAATAATGGATTTTTCGTCTGTAAAATATGAAGATGTTAGAATATTATTTTAATTAATGTAGTAGTAGTAGTTTATTGAACAATATATTACATTTTCATAGTGAGTAATTAATGTACTCATACAATGAACGAAGATTTTTAGAAAAAATTTTTTTAAATAATCTCAACAGTTCAATGTATTAGTTACCGAGAATTAGCTTGGCGCATAACTTATATGACAAAAACTGCGTTTGTCGTTTATTTTTTTCAAAAGACGTTATATTTTCATTAAAAAATGAATATTATTTCATAAATTTAGCTTTCTAATATACTATACATTGTATGTTTTATGAGAGTTCCTAAAGTATTTTTATCGAGAAAACTTGTTTGAAGATTATTTTGTATGTACATCTTTCCCTACGTCTGAAAGGTTGAATTGAGCTGGAAAAAAATGTCAAACAGGTGTAATATGTTAAATAAATTTCAATGACATTTCTGTACGACAATATTAACATATTGCGATTATTTCTAGTCGTTACTTCATTTAAATTATTCATTTGAAATAAAACTTAATGAAGTTGATATTTTGCACGAGAGTCTTATTAAAAAATATCTTTTTCTACTTCCAGATGAAAAATTCTAAGCCCACACAAGTCCTTCACCCTCAGTATTCATACGAATGCCTCCACTTAAACTTAAATTTGATTCAAGAGTTCAAGAGCTGAGCATCCAATCGGACTTGGAACTTTCTCGCACACTTAGCTTAATTTTAATAAATTTCCTAGTATCTTGTGCGCCATTTGGTGAACATCTTGAGCAAATGTCGTTTATTGCGAACAAATGCAGAAGCAAATTGTAAGTAAATTTTCAAGTAAATAGTATTAGGTATTTGTGAGGACTGTAGGAGTAAAGTTCAGGTCTTGTCCCTTGTGTTTTATCGGTCTGGAGTAGTCGCTACGAGGCGCAGTTTTATCGCCAGATTAGCTTCTCCCACCCCTGCGCGCATGTGCGCGCTACCTCCGCGCCCCTCTTGCCCAGGGGGTCGTTAGCGCGCGGACGTTAAGGAGGGATGAGCCGGCCGAGACACCGGGAAGAAGAGCAAGAGAGAGAGTGAGAACAGAGGCAGCGAGTGCGTCGATGAGCGAAAACGTGTCTTCTTCCCCGCCGTCTCCCTCTCGCAGTCTCCGTAACTGCGTGGGTGACTCGAGCTTTTCAAGGTCAAGCCAAGAGCAAAACTACGTAGCTAGTACGACGCCCGCACCACCGCCACCGTCGCGACGCCCCCGCAGCACGAGAGAGAGAGAGAGAGAGAGAGACATCGCGTAATCTGGTACAGAGGAGCGGCCTTCGGCACTGGCGGGCAAGGGCGTACGCACGTGCGGGGGTGGATGCCCGTCCAGATACAAGATTGCGATTCTGGTAATGTGGGGGAATAAGACGCTTGGAGTAGCTTCTGGGGTTTCCGCAGACGTGTTATTGTGCCGCTCCTGGAATGCGTGAAAGAATTCGGAAGTTCAATTAGGAAGATCGATAAGGCCTTTCTCCTTCTTTCGTTGCGCTTTAGCCACGTATTTATTATACTGTGCGGCTTTGCGCGAATCCACGAGGGCTTTACGGGTGCTGGCTAATGATATCATTCTTTCTCCGACTCGCGTTTAGACTCCTTTTAACAATGGCTAATGAAATAGTACCTGCGAGATGATTGGGAAACAGAGGGAAAAAAATAATAAATTCTATCTTGTTCAAATCATTTCGTTTTCAAACGTGTTTAAAAATTACCCTTTTAAAAGATTCGATTATCTTTCTCCAAGCGCCAAAAGGAAATTATCATGTCCTTAACGTAGCTGTGAATATCGAAATTATGAAAAACTACTTCCTACTATTAATACCGAAGATGAATTTAAATACGAAAATTCAAAAAAGACTTTTATTGCGAAAAGCATCGTTATTATTAACAAGCGGTACGAGAATTATTTTAAATCACAAAATTGAATTGTTAGAATAGATTCACATACAGACTTTTAGAAAAACGATTTTTGTTACAAAGAAGCTTCAAAAAAATCATAAATAACATTTATTAAAGAATTAAAATAGATGAGAGTTCGTAAAAAAGGTGTAACTAAATGAATTATAAACGAGACGAAAAAAGAAAATGGACTAGCAAAGACGTTAAAAGAAAATCCAACAAAGAAATGAATGCCAATGCGCAGGTAATGATTGAAACGATGAGAGAGAGAGAGAGTGAGGGGGAGGCAGAAAAATGAACGAAAAAGAAAGATAACCTCGGAAACTGGGAAACGCCGCCCTCAAGAAAAGCAAGAGAGAGATAGCAGTTGGAATAGGAAATGAGACAAACACTGAGATTCGCTTCTAGATTCTTGTATTGTGAGCTGGAGAAATTTAAAAACAAAATGTAACTCTAAATTTGTTCCTACTTTGTTCCTAAAGCTTTGTTCCTTCTTTATTAGCCTACCGGGAAAAATGTCCATGATTATGTAGACTAATATTCAATAGAAAAGATGTTACTCTGAGTTTGTTTTTGCTGAAGCTTCCCGTAAATAACATGTGCCTAAGAAAATATTCCTGTTCATTTTACTTGTTTTCTTTTGTGTTTTCTTGTATTTGCATTCAAAAAATGATTTTTTTCTTTATTTGAATTACAACATTTTTAATAGATGTTATATATTATAACATCATGTATATTACAATTGAGATATAAATAATGATTTCATAAAAACGAAAATATTGTTTAAACATTCGAATATTAAAAATAAAATACTTAGTAAAATGAAAAAAATAAAAAATTCTTTATGTAAATTATAATTTTAAAATTATTTTATGTTATTTTTATTACAAATAAATCGATAAAGTGCTTACTTAAGCTGTTAAAGTTTCCTACTTTTTCTCCACGCAAGGCCTTTATAAAGTATTTGTACGAAAGACGAATTAAACACGAATAAGAAAACACATTCCATATCTCTCTCTCTCTCCTATATATATATATATATATAGATATATATCTTTCTCTCGGTGTCAGTTAGACTCATCTGTTGTAAGCAAAACCCGATAAAAATAGTGTGCAGTTTCAATCAGATAAAAGAATAAAAATTTCGATTTTGTATTAGAAACTCGTTTCAGTATTTCTCAAATCATCGTTAACTTATTTTTTAAGAATTGATTTACATTCTAACAATATGAAATAATATTACAGTCAATTTCGGTTTATCTATTTTGTACATTTTGCTCTTTATAATGTAAAATTGAAATGCTAATTAAACATACTAAAAGAATTAGTTTTAATTCCAGAGAGAGAGAGAGACTTTTAGACTAGACTTTGAATTCCATTTGTATTTTTTCTTAATCAGCATTAGTATATCTATGTTGGTTAAATTCATAAATTATTTTCATGGAATTATATTTGTAAAAAATATATAGCGTCGAAGAATTATTCAGTTAAATCTGTGTGTTAAACTCCATTTATTTGTAACAATTGAATAAATATGAATAAAAATAAATAAACAAAAGAAAAACTATTTTTTTAATAAACGTATTCTTCAAATGAAAACATAATAAAAACACATTAGAGCATTAAAAAGTTAGTAAAGTACTTAAACTTTTTAATTTCGCTCATTTTCTGGTCGGGAGAGGCTCAAGATTGATTAACTGATTTAATATTAAACAGTAGAGCTAAGTACAGTTATGATAAGTGAAAGTGATTTTGAGGTTTTTAACGACCCTGAAAACAACGAGGGTTCCAGTAAGACTACGCCTACGTCAACTTATATTGCACCCCTTAAAAAATGATATATTCATCAAGCAGAATACACAGTTTTTTCTTTATTAGACTTTAATTACACCGGTTAGAAAGTTCTTAATTCGGGTAGTGAGTGCATGCGTGCGCATAGTTGTGAAACTGGGAATGAATATGAAAATGAGTACAGGAAACATGGTAAGTGCTGGACTAAGAGTACAGCGCTTTATGTATTATTGTGAAATATTAAGAAAAAATAATTCGCCAGTGTTTGTTAAACAAAATTCAATGTTCTAAACTGTGGACATTAATTTATAGACGAATGTCCTTTATACGACGAGTGTGCGCTGAACTGCATTATAAACTCCTGCGATGAATAATTAATTTTTTTCCTTGGTTTGACTTAATAATTTATTATTCCTTCACAAATGTCAAGAATTAGTGCGAGGCATCAGTGCGAACACTTTTGATTAATCAAGTGACCTCCTGTTGCATAGTGAAATATTTATCCGTAATACCGAAATTGCTATATAAATATTATTGATTAAGTCGGAGTGCGATTATTACTATATTCGTGTAATTTAGTGAATTAGATCATTCCAACATGACGTTTCACTTACTCGCTCTTCGCACACAACTCATTAACAGTTAACTCTATCCCATAACTTCTCTGTTGAAATTTACGCCTTAACTAAAAGAGTAATATTACACTTTCCTGGCTAGAAATAACCCGATGACTGTGCATAATTATCTTGATCAAAGCTTTATCTTATATTTGTAATTATATTTTTAATATTTCCCACAACTCTAATGTTATTGATAATCATCAGAACGCGCAATTATGAATAATAATAATCCAACGCTTTTACCGATCAGTTATAAATCGCAATTCGCTTCTCGAACGTTTGTCATCAATTTGATTAGTATAAGCTTACAATGTAGTCATAACTTGCGTAGATATCGACGGCGTTGACTAAAATTTTTATAGTTAATCAGAAACACTGAAAAACAAATTTCTTCTCCGAGCCACAGTCATATTTCAAGGGTTCAAGCCTCTGCGTAATGTTAAAAACTAAAGGTTGACGTGTCTTTTTCTCCTTCTGCTCTATCTGTCTGTTTCGTCTTTCATTTTCTTTGTCGGAAACGCACAAGCATCTGAAAAAAATAAACTTAAAAATGTATTGAAGCTAGGTCCGAGAAAATCTTGGGAGATGGATTAGTCCTTTTTTGGACGCTCCAAGGAAAAGACCGAAAGTCGGGGCGCCCACAAGTTAGATAAAGATAGAAGCATTCTCTTCCATTTTCTGTAAGAATAACCAAATACAAAAGGCATGGAAGAGGGAGAGAGAGAGAGAGAGAGAGAGAGAGTGAGATTTTTTTTCATTGGAGAGTTTGAATGCTAATACTTTCGCTAGACCCTGTCAAAAGTACAAGTACAAGTACAATACTTCAAGGCCGGATGTGGCAGGTTACGCGGGTAATCTTTTCCTGAACGGATAATGTTACTTTTTTTACTTCACAACGATACCAATGGGTTGACCGATTATAGTGGATCAATGACGAGGATGCCGCACGTGGGAGAGTCAGGGGAAGATAGAGACCGGCAATTAAGCGAAAATATTTTAATTCCAATCGGCGCCAAAAATATTTTATTTCTGTTGTGATTTTTAAGCGCAAATACTGTACCGTATGTCGCCCACGTGAAAAGTAGTACCCTTTGTTGTATTGCTCTTAGCAAAGCTATAAAATCGAGATAAATGTACCGTTATTTCAAACTCGGAACACGAAGAGACTTGCACAGACGCGCAAATGCTTATATTCGGGATTTACGGAAAGTATTAATAAAGTTTTATTATGTGAATAATTGCTATTTATATGTATCATACAAGGAATTTGTAGAACATTTTTTATTACGACAATCCCATTTATTAGCGTCCGCCGAGTAGAGCGACTTATTTTGCAAAATCTACGGGTCGTTGCAAATTTTTATTATAACGCACATACTCGAATTATTATTATTTAATTCTTTAAATATCATTTATCTTTTACTCGCCGTATTTTCAGTTATTTCAGAATTCTACTGGATTTGTTTCGACAACGGACAAAAATTGGTTTTGAAATATCTCATTGAAAATTAATCGCGTCGAGTAATGATTCTAATAATTACTTTCCAAAACTTATTTTAGTATTAAGTGCTTTGATGTAATATTGATAAAATCCAAACTTATCGATACTTTTTTAACGAATGTTGAATAATTGAAGGCGAGGAGGGGTTTTGTTAAAAATAATAAAATTTAAAGTCTTTTACGTCATTGTCATTGTCAGGATAGATAACTTTTATATATTTATTTTTTTGCTAGTATTTCGCTGAACTAGTCTCGGGAAAAATTAAATTTCTCAACGAGGAATAAGTAAATAAATTTGTTTTCAACGAGGGGGGAATTTGGAAAAATTTGGCTCCGTTCGGCAATCGTATTGAACATCGACAATGAACCGACGGTACACGATGAAACTCGTCAGCGGCAAAGACACTCGGGCTTATTCGAAATGAAGATATTACCGGCGTCGACGTAATTGCTCGTTTTCGTTAGACAAAGTACTTAGTAATACTTTAACGCTTCGCAAAGTGGCGTCGAAAAAAGCCGTCTTGTGCAGCTGTAACTTTGGATTTTGCATAAATCGAAATACCTCTTAAAATAGAGCCGTTTATTTATGCAGAGTCGATAGGCAACACCCGGTCTTGCGCTGCCTGCGTTTGCTTCCATTTTTACGACCATCTTTCCTTCTTTGCAATGGCGTTGCAAATCATCCCAACTGTCATTATTCGGGCGACCGAGCATCTTCTATCTCCGTTTAATCCGCGCAAACGCGAAGTAAATGGAGTAGTCCATTAAATTCATTATTTCCATCTCTTACAGAGCAATACAAGCAGGCCAGTATAATTTGGAGTCCGACATTAGAAAGACAATACCGAGGAGATTAGTCGGACTTCCTAATCCTCCTGCTCGTACCTACGCACGCCAGATACCAGCCACCGTATACATGCCAGGACGACGAGCCGCGATGAGAAAAGGGAGATAATGCTCGAGCACATGCAAGGCTAATTCAAGGGGGTGGAAAGCGAAGGACCGAGAACCGCAGGCTAGTGACGACGGCAAACAATGCGCTTCTGCTCTTTGGCCTGTAAAATCGATCCGTGCACGTCGAACCTGCAGATTTGGGCGCCCTTCCCCAAATTCTGTCATATGTGAGCGTGAGCGATGCATACGTGCGTGCGCACACACACACGCATTCCCATGAATTAGAGGGTGTGAGAGAGAGAGAGAGAGAGAGAGACGTCACAATGCTTCACTTCCGTGGAAACGCAGAGAATGACGAGCGCAGGAAAACTAGTATCTCTCCCTCTTTTCTGTTAAATCGTTCTGTCTCTATCTATCAGGGTCCGTCGAAAGCGCCGAAACCGACTAGAAACACGGACTTACGTCGGCCAAAGCTACTTTGCATTTTCTAGGGCCCCGTTTCACTCCTACACCTGGCGCGCGTCTCCTTTTATACTTTTCTGCGCCTGTTTCTGTCTATTTCACTCGGTCTTTTCCTTTTCGAGGTTTTTCCTTAACCGCTGCCACCGCCACCTTTGCATTCGCTGTCCGTCTCTCGCTCCCTCTTTCTTCCGATAGTCTTTAAGGACGTGGACCAGCCAGGGTACGAAGGGGCTTTGTTCAACTCTTAACGATGGTTAGCAGTCGAAATCGAACCTTTCCGTGGTCGTGTATGCGTGTACTTGCGCATGCTGAGGAAATGCTTACCAGTTTGAAGGAAAATTCCTTTTCGTCTTTCTTATTTGCGCGCGCATAAACATTAAACCGCCTTTTGCGTCAGTTAGAGCAACGCAAGAGAATAGGAGACGAAGAGTCTGTGTATTAAGGAATCGCGGTACGTGATTCACGCGATTTCTCGTCCATTTCATTCATATTACTGTGAACGGTTTTCAATGCTATATCTGT
Source organism: Platyscapa corneri (assembly GCA_018907185.1). Lineage (NCBI taxonomy): Eukaryota > Metazoa > Arthropoda > Insecta > Hymenoptera > Agaonidae > Platyscapa > Platyscapa corneri. Next base: position 3,687,908 of record JACCHW010000011.1, on the reverse strand, counting down.
GTCCAATGTCTTTTTTAAACGTAACGTTGCTAAAATAATTAGTATTTCTTCGATCTAAAATTACACAATTATCTTAGATAAATGATTTTAACGCAGAGATACATGAATTATACTTAAAATCTGATATTTTAATACTTAAAATTGTAATTATTTAACATTATACATATTTTGCATTATTTGCATGTGAATAAAAATTAATTTTAACTATTTACAACCTGAACTTGATACAGATGTAAATTATTTATAAGAGCTGTAAATCGATTGTCTGTAATCACTAATACAAATAATCAAGACATTTAAGAAGAAACTTTAAACTTTTTGAATTTATTTTAACTTTACCTTTTAATAAAATAAAATACTAATATTTTAATATTAACTATCAAATGGATATTATATTTTGATAACAGAAGAAATCATATCATCATCGTCGTCGTCGTCGTCATCATCATTATTAATATTATTATTATAGAAAAAGTTCATACATTGTTATTTGCGATTTTGTACACGTCTTAGATCTACATTTCTTTTTACATATACGACTATTAGTTATAATCGAATGCCTTAAAACTTGTATTTATATATCGGATTCATTAATTCGTTAGAAAAAATTGTATTGTATTCATGCTATTAAGTCAATCTCTATAAAATTAAAATATCACATGACGTAGAAATAAAATAATTATTCCTGCGACTAATTCATTTTTACTTAAATATAATATTAAATTTCATTTAAACCCATTTACAAAATCTACTGCATTAAAATCTCAATAACAGAATCAGATAATTATTATCATTACTTTTTGTAATGAAAAATATTGATTTTTGTCAAGTACATTTATTCCGTTTACCCTCGCAAAATAAATTGCTTCGTGTTTTGTTTTCTTTAGAATTTTTATTGTTGCTCTATAAAATTAAAGCAATAAATATTTTTTATACTGAAAAGTCAATAGATGATATTATAAACGCTGTAACTTACTTTTAAATTTTTGTATCAAATAATTTACCGTCAAAAGTAGTTATAAAAGATTAGTAAACCACCCATCTACACGAAGCTCGTACATTCACGTGTGCGAAGCTATGGATTCCCGAAACCTTATAAGCTTTGTTTTATTTTATTTTTTAGGTAGACGTATAAATTGTGATATCTACAAGATTTTTATAAAATATTTCAAGGTCACTTTCAAAGATATGCACGTAAAATATCCTTACGCTTAATTTATAGATAATATAAAGGCTTAAAAGATCATTATATACGATTATAAAAAATTATTCTACTTGAACGTATTTAAAAGATGTATGAAATAAAATTATTATCAAGGATGAATTTATTTAATTGATTCGTTACATTTTTACGATAAATTTTATGTTCCGTTCTGAAACATATATGTTGGGTTCTTGAGAACCCAAACGAAATTTAAAACGTCCTTCAAGAATTTTGCGTAGAAAATCTGGTGTGGATGCGTAGGATATATATTAATGTGAACATGTGTCGCGTGAATGTGTAGTTTCTCCCAACAAATGTTCAACATCTTGAGGTTCTGGATTTTTAATTCTATTCTTAGTTTTAGAGAAAGTATTGCGTAATTTGTTTGTTTAAGAGATATAATTAATTTAAGTAAATATGTTTTTTATTATGAGATCAAGTATCAAAGCTTATGTGATGTGGAAAATATAAATATTTCGTGGTCATCGTTTTTAATGCAGTATTATGTTTCACATTGCAGACTGGACTTGGATATAATTTTATAATTGAAATTCGAATTAATGAAATTTGATTTCTCAATATATGTATAAAGTTTCTTTGATTTTTTAATTTATTAGTTATTCATTTACTTATGTTTCTTTCATTTCCGTTTTTTATTCTTAATTATTTCAAAAAAATTTTAACTATAACAATATATATTAAAATACTTTAATTGAAAAAATATGTTGTATTTTAATCTTTACATTACTTGCGAAAAATTCTAAAAAACTTGTTATACGTTTAGAAACTTTCATTCAAATTATAGTTAAACATTACAATAATAAAAAACGTTGCTTGAGAATTCGAAATTAGAATATTTCTACGATCATTATTAAACAAAAGTTGACTTTGGGAAATGATCGGTTATTTTTTTTAGAGTACTAAAAAAATTTAAATCCGTGCGCGTTTTTCTATGCTTCATGTTTGTCCGCATGTGCATTTGTAGATATTGTGAAGCCAGTACTTCCGAGACATATAAAAAAAACTTGGAGTAGTCGATTTATCATAAGATAGAGTGCAGCTGATTATTAGAATACTTTGCAAATACTTAACCACCGAAATTTAGTAAAACAATGCCAAAAGTTAAACAAACGCTTGAAATAAAATGTAATCATTAGAGTTGTTCAAAAATTGCCCTTGAACGAGGGCGGAGGCTTCAGAAGGACTATAATCCTTGAAATTCTTTCCACGATGCAATTTGTAGAACCTTCGAAACATTACGCAGTTTCACGAGTACAACTGCCAAACAGTTGTTACCCAATAGACTCGTAAAATTCAGATCGAAATCTTTAACAGTTCGACGGAGGCTCGAGTCAACGTTTCGAGGATCGTAAAGGCCAAACGCATCGGTGCCATAAATTTTTGTAATACTCTCAAGGTCGCGCAATGAAAATTATGAAAAAAAAAAGGGAAAAAAGAGGAAAGTCAACGAGTGCTAGTTTCCACCAAAGACTTTCTCCGCTGACGCTCGCGAAAAAACAGACCGCACTTAAAATCCGGCTGCGGAACCTAGGGAACTCGGGGTATAGGCTCGTGCGGAGTCTAGGGCATTACTTTGGTGAGGAGCGGTTTGCTTCGTTAAATGGTCACTTTTTCGCGCCTTACCACCATGGGTGAGGCCTGATTTACGAGCCTGCACAGGCACACACAGCCATTGAGCTCTCGTCCTGTGCATAACCCCGTATCTGTGGGTCCCGGTTCGTCCGCTCGTTTCTTTCTCCCATTCCGCATTCTCACCTTTTTCACGGAATTTTTCGCTTCACCGGAGATGCGGCGGCCTCCGTACCTTCGTTAGAAAAATATACGCGTTCCTTGTTTGCGTGCTCTGATGTATATTTTTTTAATAAACTTTCTTCGTAAATCCTTTCAACTGGAATTTCACCCTTGACTTCACTCCTTCGCTGGTACACTATTCAACTTCCTTAATCCAATTAGCGGAGACTTTTTTGAGAATAGATAGCGATAATCTTACCTCTGCAATTTTTTGCACTTTCTCCTAAACCTATATACCCTTCGAGCGTAAATTATCAATAGTCTTTATTAATGTTACCAGTACAAAAGTTGAAATTTTAATCTCATTACGATCACGAATGGGGCCAACATAAACAATAGAAATTAAAGGAACGTTAAAATTGAAACACATCCAAAATTTAAACGATTGCTTTTTACTAGTTGCCTTAGCATTTCATACATTTCTGACTTATCGCGAAAATATATTTACTCAATGATGCCAAGCTAAATAGTTATACAACCAGAAATTTTAATGCTTTCTTAAATCTTTATAATACTCATAATAATAACAATACTATTTTTTGCCAATAAAGATTGAAACAAAAGCACTGATTTTGAGTTATCAATACTTACTTTCTTCACGAATAATTTTTTTATTTTTTTAACAGCGGACAAGACTTTTCTAACGTTGCGAAAAACTATGGTAACGAAAACAATGTTGAAAATATTGTTGTAACATTACAATTACTTTTTAAGAATGTGGATTGGGCATGACTTTAGAAAACGAATTTCTAAGTATTGAGAAATTTATTTTTATCATTACGTTATTATCTTAAAAATACTGCACTTTAACACAATAACTAAGAGAACTAAGAGAAAAATTTTATTTTTTTTATTCTTTTATTTCATTGCTTTCAAAGTATTTTCAGGATTGCTTAAAGCGTTTTCTTAAATAAGGAAATACAGTCAATGCATCGAAGATCAAGTTAAAAGTTATTTCAGTAATATATCTACATAATACAGAATAGTATTATAATAAAAATATTATAATAACAATTTTTTTGTAGCTTATAAAATATATTTTTTCTTTATGTAATTTATATTTTTATATTATAATAAAACTTTATTGATATTTAGAAAATGTATCGGTACTACTGGTGCTACTTGTTACCAATAACAACCGGTTCATGTTGTTCAAAGAATGTCTTTAAAAAAAATATTTATAACGTTATTAATATTGATTGTGTTAATAAATATAAATATAGATTCGTTAGAGATTATCGTGTCATTTTAAATAATTATTATATCAAGTGCATTTGTACAAAATATTTCTCACAATCAACTTGTGCAATAATTATCAGTAAAATTATTATATTTACTTTCATTTTGTTAAAAGAGCTATTTAATATGTTCATATTAAAATATAATTTTAAAAATTTTAATGTGTATGCGAGTTAAATCAATATATTTTTATAACGGTAATTATAAATCTAAATTCAAAGTAGTAAACTTCATTACAATGACTTACAGTTTTATAGCATTTTATAGCATGAAAGATTAATTAACAAGAAATGTAAACTTTTCTTTTAAACGCAGGATATAATATTTTATTGTTCAAGTAAACGATTATAGATTGCTTTACTATTTCTAATTATAATAATAAAAATTACTACATATACGTATATTTAATATCGAGTCTTGTCTTAGGATTCCACACAAACGTATTCAAAATATTTCCTCGATGTATTTGTGAAAGGGCCTACTTTACCTCCTTATTTTCTCACATTTCTTCTTAGTTTCCCCTTCTCTCTAACTTCTTTCACTTCGCCGCTTATTCCGAGACCTTCCGCTCATAAGAGCGACCCCGCATACAGGGGTAGATTTTCACTACGCAAGACTAACACCAATGCTAATATTCATGTGTATGCATTCATGAAAGAGCCCTAAACCTTGTCTTCGGCCCAAGATCTAAAGTTGTCACTAGCCTTGGACAATGATGCAAACTTTTTATGGACCGAATTCTCGTGACTGATTTTAGTTGCGATAATTACTGAATCACGTCAATATTTTTTACACATCGTGTGAATTTATATCGTTAAGCCCTTCAACATCGATTATCTTCGTGAACAAAACAATGTATTTTCCTCAATGCGTTGTAACTGCAGAGAGAATTTCCATCGTTCAGTGAAATCTCAATTATGATCTGAAAGATTTAAATGCATTTGATAAGGTTGTATCCACGCATGTTTGAAAAGAAGATTAGAATAATATTGTGGGAACGTAAGTAACTTGTAGCTGCAAGCTTCTTCAACTTGTGTCCATCAAACACGATAATGTCTTTATTACACACACGTCAAAAAAAATAGTGCAATATATTTTTTTATTGTTTATATTATAAAGCATCATTTGTAATATTCATAATAGATGATGTTCAATCCTTTAAATTTATCATTAATTATAAGTTTTATTTATAAAAATTAAATTGAATGAGTAAATATTAACTTAGTCCTTTTAAATTACGCAAAACAAATATCCATTTAAGACTTAATATAAAATCAAATTACTTAATAAAATATGAGTAAGTTAAACTATGCAAATAAAATAAAAATCATACATATTTAATAGATTATAATAGTATATTTTTATACAATATAATATTTATAGAAGTAAACATTTCAATATTAACAATAAATACTTTATAAAAATAAGTAATTGATGGCTAATAATTATTTTGCAATTTTTATATTATCATAGTTTAATTTAAAAATGTGTAAAGTTTAAATATATTAAGGTCCATTTGGCGCCATCTAGGGGTTTGGTTACTTAAGTAATGTAGGGAATAAATTAAACTCGAATGATAATATTTATTCATTAAAAATTGATTAAGTATAGTATTATTATAACTATTTTGGTAAATTAAAAACAAATTATATAATTTCCAGGACATTAATATTAATTAAACTTTTTAATACAATTTTTTGGGAGAATTATTTGAACTATTTTTGTAAATGTATTTTAAGTGCACTGATGTAAAATGATATCAAATAAAAACATAATATAGGAATTATTATAATAAAAAATATTTTATGTTATCAAAAAAGTCGAGTAAAAAATAAATTTGTAAAAGTTTAATTATTAACATTTTAATAAAATGAACAAATGATAAATTAACATTTAAATTGCGTACTCTTTTGCACCTGGTTTTGGCTAAACTGCAAACGAAGTTCTATCATCTAAAGATTATTGCTTCACTTGCAAAAGCAGAAAGAAAAACATCTGTTCTTCGTAACATTCACATATTCCTTGACTTCAACTCTAACAAGAGAACTGAAACTAGATTGCATGCATAATCATATGTCGGAATAAATTTTTTAATTTACATTTTTTTATCTGTATTTTGGTCCATAGTTTTACAAACGCCTGGTAATCATGGCAGCTCGTAAAGCGATAAAATCTATAAATTGGGGTGCTCTTGCAGAGCGTGTTCCTGAATCTGAAAAGCTGAACTTTGCGGCATTTAAAGCAAAATCCGAGAAGTATTTAAGAGAGTACGTAAAATTTTAAAACTATTATGTATTACTACCAAGTTATATAATACAGATAACCTCCAAAAGTTTTGTTTAAAAATGATATTTTACTTTAATTTATTAAATTTCATTAAAGTAATCAACTTTAGATGATCTATAATTTTTCATTATGTATTTTAATAATATAAAATAAGAATTATTTGATTTTTTATAGTCTTGAGGAAAATCCTCCAGAACCTCCTAAAATTGACTGGAGTTATTATAAAAGTAAAATTTCGTCGTCAAGCTTGGTAGATAAATTTCAAAAAGAATATGAAACCCTTAAAATTAAATATCCAGATGATAAATATACTGTTAAAGTTGAAGAACAAGAAAAACAAGCTGTAAGTATATAATTGTATTAATAAACAGTTTTCATTAATAATTGTAATTAAATAATCAGATTGGAATCAAATTTATTAAAAATCTTTTTGATTCTAATTTTATTTACGCGAGAAATTATACTTTTTCAAGAATATTCTTAGTAAATCTAATTTATTATAAATATATAATTCAGTTATAAAAATTATATTTATCATGCTATTGATGACAAAAAATTATTGATTAATATAAATAATTTAATCAAAATTTTGTATATAAGATAGTCTGGTGATTTAATATATGATTTTATTATGAATATTTTCATTAAAAATATTTTGAAAAATTATTTAATAAAATACTTTATTTTAATATGTTGATATGATAAATCATTAATATATAACATTATCAATGTTTTAGAATATATTTTGAATTTAAAGAGATAAGTATACAATAATATTATAAAGAAAATAGTTTATATTTTGGCATATATTACATTTGTATGAAATTATAATTGGATAAAAAAATTTGCCTAATTGACATTGAAATATTGAATGAACTTGTATTATGAATGACTATAAAAAAAAATTATTTTAAATCTAATATTTAATTTTGTATAACAATAACAAACCTGTTTAAAATTAAATATTTTTATAAAATTTTATTTTTGACAGGAAGCAGCAGTTCAGCAATTTATTACTGAATCAAATAAGCGTATTGAAGCCATCTTAGTTGAAGCAAAAGTTTTAGAAGGTATGATGAAGTATCGTGATATGACGATGGAAGATTTCAAAGATCTACATCCAAATATTGCAATGGATCCTAATAAACCATCTATTTACCCTCATACTGAGGAATATCAACCAGTAGCGCACGAGGAGAAATCATCGGGGCATTAAGTAAAAGCAAGTTATACTGGGTCATTTATAGTTATTGAGAATTCAGTCATTGATTACATAATTACAAAAATTGTTGAATGCAATCAATATTTTGCATCTGTCTGAATTCTTAAGCAAAATGGATTTTAATAAATAAATCTGTTGAGTATAGCATTATCAATTTTATTTTCCATATTATCAAATGTATCATATTATAAAATAAAATTAATATGAAATAAATTACTACTGTATCATATCTTTTAATGAATTTAGTTTATAACATAATGTTCATTGTTTAAAACAATTTAATTTGAAACACATTGCGTTTGAAATTAGGTTAAAAAGATATATAAATATATGTTACTTATTTTTAAAAAATACACGTGTAAAATGCGGCACAGTAATACGGTTTTTTAATAATAGGTGTTGGCGCGAGAATAGTAATAAAATCGATCAGAGACGCGCGCACTTCATAGCGTATGTGCGTTGAACTTGCCGCTACTTTCACATATGCACGTTTTCCGTGCGCACGCTCATACCGACCAAGCCCAAAGTATACTATATCTATATACAAGTATAGACAGGGATGTATCAAGAAGATAAAAACCTTGGCTTTATGATAGGTTGCACGGTTGATCACAAAACCTTACTCATTTCAATTTGAATCTATGGAAATTTTGAATTTAAACAATAATTATAAACACCTAATTTTTTTAAATCGTATAAAGAACTTCGTAATATATAATTTTTCAGTTATGCGTTTATACAATATTTGATAATGAAAGTTTTTTAAAACTACCATCAAATGTCTAGACCAGCCTTTGAAATAAATTCTTTTAGGAATATGCGTGTGTACATCTTGCACATACGATTTATAAATTTTCAATTAATGTTTAATTTTTTTCCTTTAATGACTATAAATAAAGATATATAATTCAGTTTCAATATTTTACATATTATTTCATTTTTTTATTAACAATCAATATTAAAATTGGAAAAAAGATCGAAGTAAAATTCACTAAAGTTACCCGATAATACGGCCCTAAATGAGTGTGTATACGACGTACGCATCGTCTCTACCACATTCTTATTTAGGCGAATGGCGGCTGTCAACTGGTGGACGGGGGATATCTAATTTAAGGTGAGAAACGATTCCCTTTTTCCTCAAAATCAAGTTTTTCCAAGTATCGAAGCTTCTTGTTTTCGCTCAGTCGCTGAGGGCGACAGCCCTCCGGTGTAACGTGAATTTTCTTACCTAGAGAAAACTTCCAGTTGGCGTATTTATGAATTTCTAATTGATTTACTACTAAGGCAGCTCTTATGACATCCGGAAAGGAAACTACTATGGGGTAAGTCACGCTTATATTCATTTCTTTTTTATTACACACAGTACACAGTAATCCACAATTTAATTTTTTTCATTTGTTACTTTAATATACTTGTACCCTCTGAGAATTAGTTCAGAGATTTTGTTTCATACAACTTCTTTCATTTCCTTCTTGTAAGGTTGATCTCTATGTTAATAAATGTTTAAATTGCACAGAATAAAAAATGTATAAGCTTCTGCTAATATCATGAATTAAATTGTTTGATTAAATTAACGATTATCTATTATATTATTAATAAATATAGCAATGAATTTATTAACTCTTTTTAAAACGAATAGTATTAGAGAAAATATTTCATGGATAATTATTTACCCAAATTATTTTGCTATTGTTCTTTCCATTTATATGTATTATTTTATTTATGTTGTATTAATTATAAAGTATTTTATATCATACTTTAATTTATTAATCTTATTTATTATAATTAATTTACTGATTTTAGTTGATTTTGTAATTTAAGCATATTTTTGTTATAATTTTTATATGAAAATTCTCACTTTTTATTTATTATTTTTGATAGCCAAAATACAATTTTTTATTGATTATTTAATTTTGATTAATGTTATCTATTCTTCAGGTAAATACTTTATTATTATTAATGGAAACTAAAATCTTTTTATATTTTCTTATAATTATGAATATTTAATTTTTATTACACAGGGAGCAGCCAATTTTTACATGTAAAGCACATGTTTTTCATATTGATCCAAAAACTAAGCGATCATGGGTTTCTGCATCCACAGCAGCAGTTTCTGTATCATTTTTTTATGATTCTACACGTAATCTATACAGAATAATTTCTGTAGAAGGCAGCAAGGTAATTTAAAATTTTGAATGTTTTAGGGCATAAAAAAATTATAAGAAAATATAAACTTCATACTTCATGATGTTGTATTTATTTTTAGGCTGTCATAAACAGTACAATTACTCCTCTGATGACTTTCACTAAGACATCACAAAAATTTGGTCAATGGTCTGATGTAAGAGCAAATACAGTATATGGCTTAGGTTTTTCATCAGAAAATGAATTAGGAAAGGTTTGTTGATATATCATATACATATATTACTGAACTTAAAAATTAATACAATCTAAAAGACAATTATTTCGTGAACTAAAGCAAAATAATTTTTATAGATGTAAAATATTTGCTTAAAAAATAGATAAAATTTAAATATTTATCAATTGAAATAAAATAATGTGTGAAAATGTAATTTGATTAAAAAATATTTGCAAGTTGGTGATAAAAATAGTAAACTACCTTTATTAATTTATAATAAATAAAAATATTATTAACCAATTGATTATTATTTTTAACAGTTTATTGAGAAATTTAATGAAGTAAAGGAAGCAACTAAACTAGCTGGTGCTAAGATTCAGTCAAATAGTTCATCTGTTACCCCTGCTACAAGTGCCAATGTCAGTCCAATTACATCTCGATCTTGTATGCCTTCATCAGAGCAAGATCTCATTGATCCTCCAAACTCATCAATGATAAATTCAAATATTTCTGTTTCCAATAATCCAACTCCAAATGCAAACATAATTTCTGCTCAAAACAGTATTTCATCAGTCAGTGGTAGCCCTTTGCCTGGTACTTGTATGCAAATGAAAGCAGAAGATGATTACAAAAGTATAGTTCATTCAAGATCGCAAAGTATTTCTCAACAAAGTACTACCGATAGTCCTCAGCATCAAGGAAAAATCCAACAACAGCTTAACTCCAATACTGTTGGTAGTGGTCAAACAGCAGAAATGCAGCTTAAATATGAAAATGATAGGCTCAAATTAGCGCTTGCCCAGAGTTCAGCTAATGCCAAAAAGTGGGAGGTAAGTTTTAAGGCTTACAAGATTTAGATTTTTTTTACGATATTTTGTAACTTTATTTCAATAATTTAAAATTATATTTCAATAAATCCATAAATTTAAATTAAAAACTTTGAAAAAAATATATTTGTACTATGCGTGAAATAATATTTAAAAAAATTTTCTTTATTACTTTCTATCATTTGGTTATTTTAAGTAAGCCATGCTCTAATTTAGTTTTAATATTTTTCTTTTACAGATTGAATTAACAACTCTTAAAACAAACAATGCTAGATTGACAAGTGCCCTTCAGGAATCCACAGCTAATGTTGATGAATGGAAAAGACAGCTTCAGCTTTATAAGGAAGAAAATGCTAGGGTGAAAGCTAAATATGCTGACTTAGAAGCAGGGAAAATAGCAGAAGGTAATTGTGAAGCTCTGAGGTTAAGAGTAGAAGCTTTGGAAGATGAATTGAGAACAAGAAATGAAGAAATTAAAGCTCTCACGATGGCTTCCAAGAACAAAGATTATGCGGTATGAACTGAATTAAAACAATATTATCGATTAAGAGTGGTTTCAATAATGAAAAAAAAATCTTGAATTATATTAAATATTTCAGGCTGTACAGAAGGAAAATGCAGATCTTCGAGAAATGTTAAATGTTGTCCATGAGCAATTAGAAATTTCAATGAGCACAAATAAAGTACAGAAGCAAAATTTAGAGACATTGAATGCTCGACTAGCTGGACACATACAAGATTTAGTTACAGTGCATCGAGAAATCACAAATACATTGCAAACTTAAGAGAGCCTTAGGTAAATTTCTACACACTTACAACTTAGATATAATCCACAAGTCGATAGCGCAATAATCGTGCGTGTGAGACAAATTATGTTAAAAAAGTACCTATTGTTGCTAATTGTACGCACGAATTAAATACTCAATATAATTTTCATAGATATTTATTTATACATAAAGATTAAAAATGCTTATGCATGCAAACGTTTTTATATAATATTATTGGTACACGTTGCAATTCCTTACAATTGTCTTCCAATGATCAATCAGTTCTGTTAATTCTAATGTATCGAAGGTACTTTATAAAATTAATATTAATAGAAGAATTGTGGTTATGAAAAATTTAAACATATCATTCACTTTCATTTTATTGATCAAACATCAGTAGGTATTTTTTATCATATATATATATATATATATGAACCCTCTTGTTTATAAAGTGCAATGATTGCAAAATACTAAAATTAAGCGTTTTATAAGAAAAGCAAGCATACATTTTTTCATAATTTTCATTTAACAACTTTGGTAACACTTGGATAATCTTGATTTTTATATGCTTTTATAATTTTTTAATAATAAATAAATTGCACTACATTGCTGACATCATTTGTCTCACAAATTATAAAAATGATTGATAAACAACAATCGACTGGAGTAAAGAATCGGAAGGGCATTGCAGATAATTTATGCCAATAAAATAGCCAAAATTTTGACAGTACAAGTATTTGTTTTCAAAATACTACTGATCACATGTAACCACCAGACTGAAAATCCAATGCGAAACGTTATATTTCATCTTTTCAATTTTACGTCGCACTCTATTATACATCGATAGAGCTACCAGAACAATAAATTTGCTAACTCAGGTGCATCTAGATAGAGTATTGAGACTGCTAGCTGCTATAAGAGATTGACAAAATATGAAATTTAAAACCGTGACCGCTAAACAAAGATCTTATTATAATGCCATATATAAATATTTAACAAGTAATATTTGGTTGCATCCTTTTTTTTAAGTAGTAGTACGAAATTAAAAGTAGATTGCAACAATGTTATTAATGTTGCTTAGACTGAGCTATTAACGAAAATTACGTTAATTTTTGCATAACTATTTAATGATATGGATTGTTTATTAGTGATTTAAAAATGAGGTCTTAGAAACCTTTAAATTATATCTCTATATCAATTATGAAGACGATGCAACTATCAGAGAAGAAAGTTTTATGCAGTATAATACTTTATACATTACATTGATTACTTTAAAAGTACGATCTTTTAATTTACTTTGTAAGTGAATATCAATTCTGTAAATTTGTTTTGAGTACGTACACATTCAAGAATACAATACAATTAAATTCTTGTCACGACATGAATTTATTTGCATATTATTTTTTTTTTTTTACATGTTGAAATAAATGTCCAAGTGTACAATAAGAAATATAAAATAAGTTTTATAATTAATAGATAAATGGTAAGTATGATGAATTAGTACAAGTTTAAGTAAGAAAGTTGAAGTTACAACTTTTTTATCAGAAATATAAACAAAAATTTTTTTGATTGATTTATTAATGATGTTTCATCAACTATCAAAAGTTCTTGCCTGAAACATCATTAACAATTTCTGTGGTTAGTTTCATCAAGTTCTTATAAATTAATTGCAATATGTATTCCGATACCCGACTTTGAAGTTACAACTAATTATTTATAAAATATCTTAATTAAATACATAGCTTGTAAAAATTAACTCGTTAATAAAATTCTATTAACATTTCAATTATTATATTCAAATAAATTATTTATTTATGATGTAATTTCATCTTTATACAAACACGTTATGATAAATGATATGATAAAAATAATAGGATCAGAATATTTGAATTAATCAGTATTTCGGTGAACTGACCAATTAACATAATTTAATTCATGATTCGAGCCTACAACGAGTAATCAAAACATTAGTTATTAAATAAACAAAAATTTTTTTGTTTAAATTTCCTTAAAAAAATTTTGTACTTTCAACTCAACATAAGAAAAATCTTCGGACGTTAAAGGATTGAGAAGTTTAAAAAAAATAATGTTATTCTGTGTCAACGCGCGGACCAAGATTAACTAATAAAAAATAGTAACGTCAATATATGACTACCATGACAGTTTTCTTATATCCGCTCATTTCATTTAATTCTAGTCCGGACGCGTCAAAATTCCAACTTAATTAAGCTTGTTTTGTAATGTTTTAAAGTAGTCGGAATGACAATAGATTTACCCCACAAAGGTCATATTTTTATTACTATATTCTAAATTATCTAATATTGTATTCTCTTTTTAAAATTTTTGAATCCAATAACCAAGCAGTTCCAATTAAATCAAGAATTTAAAAAATTAAATTATAGTTCCTTTGTACTATGGCGCTTTGGAGTCGTGTCGTGCGTCCAGTTCAGGATTAATTCGAATGAATAAATTATCACCTGGCCTCAATCGAATTTACAGATTTTATTCTTAACGTAAAAAAAAAGTGTTATTACAATGGTAATTTAAAATAATAGAGTTTTTTGCATTAAATAATAGATATAAAATAATAAATTGAAGAGAACTTCGTATACGTATATACGTTATATCATTAAAAGTAAAAGATCAAAATAGAAAGAAATCAACCGAAGTATTATTTATATGAAATTAGAATCTGAATATGTTAGACACAAATAATATCTAAATAAAAAATATTTATCTGTGGTTTTTGATCTTCAGAACAAACTAGAATGAACTATTTTAATAATTTATTAGTTTAATTATATCTGTAATAACTTTAATATTACAATTTAGTGTTACGTAAATGTATATTGATTTCATATGCTTGAGCGTCTACTGGATATCAATCTACATTAAATGCCAAACAATTCTTGAAGTTTATCTTGATTATTTAATTAAGGGTTTCATATAATTTTTGGAAACTCCTTGAATTAAAAAATGAATCAATAAATATATTCGTGACACGTATTAAGAAAAGCTTAACGTTAAGTATTTGCTATGGGGAGAAATGTTGAAATTAATTTCATCTAAACTACTTTACAAATGATAACCATAAAGTTATATAGCTGATAACAAAACAAGATTTTTTAATTTTTAAAAAATTTGAACGAAATACTTAAAAATTGAATTGTTTATAAAATAAAAAACGACGAGTATTATAAATGCAGATCATACTATACATATTATACAAGTGTTGATATTATTTTTTTTTTTTTTTATATTACTGTGCATCAATCAATAGAATCGAGATAACATTATGTTTTCACGTGTTATGTTAAAGACGCGTGTTTTAGGTGACGGATTTCAGAAAATCTTGGTAAAAATTAAAAATATTAAAAATATATCAATAGACACCTTGCTTATGCCAAATACGTATAGAATTATATCTTGTATAAAGAACTTCTCTAAGTTTTACTTCTATTGAATAATAAAGTTAAAACAACGTGTCATAATAAAATCTATTATTGTTAGAAGTATGTTTTTTAGTTTATAAAAAATCTCACCAAAATCTAGCTAGACTAGGCTTCGTATCAGACTTTAAGTTGCAATTTAGATGTATAAAACATTATGTACTTGGCAGAACTAAATTATCTTATTATAAGATAGTTTATGAATATTCAATTCTGAACGCGATCAAAATTTATCCAGAGTTCAATTGAAATATTAATATCTAATTTAGAACCAATACTCATATAAAGAATAAACGTTTAAATAGAATATTGTGCAGGGCACTTAACTGAATATGAGTGCGTTATTATAATGTTAGATTTTACTTGTTACTGAAATAACATTTGGTTCCAACACTCTATTATACAGATTCAAAAATGTATTCGCAAGCTCGTAGGCTTTCAAAGTACGGACGTTTTGAAAGTTATTGTGGTGTTGCGTTCGATTTGATGCGAATCTTGAATTCGAATTCAGTCTAATACTTTTAAATTCATAATTTTGAGCTTTTTATCAGAAAACGTTCCTAGAAAACTAGATATTATTAGATTTTTAGTAAGCATATACCAGAGTAAATTTTTTATACGAGTTGACTTGATCAAAATCTAAAAAAATTTTACAATTAATCAAGTATGACATTGAGATTAAATTTTTTTCCAAGTGCAATTTTTTATATGAATGATTATATTGTCATCGTCGAATGAAAAGTATTGTACGTAAAACTACAAGCAAAACTGTAATTTTTTGTATCCATTTATTAAAATAAAAAACTATGTAATTAAACGAAGTGCACCGCAATTTTAGATATTCAATAAATTACAAGGTATAGTTGCATACTAACAAAAGCTTCACGGTTGGTAAATCATGTAGAAAAACAAAAATATATTTCAGCAGTATACAGGTAGTTCATATTACCAAAAAAATTACCAATGATATAGTTGTTTTATAAGTTTTATTTAAAATTTATTAGATATTAAACGTGCATTTAATTGATTGAAAATATCTCAGTTTATTTTAGTTTATACGTATCTTAATGAAATTTAAACACAACGATGCCTTTAAGAAAAAAAATAGATATTGGTGATCAAGAATTATAAATAATGTGCGATTTTCGCATAAATTTCTTTTTATATATTTTATATTAACAAATAATCCAAAATAATTATAAACTAATTAAAATATTGGTAGAACACAGTAAAGCCTCGTATGTTTTTATTTTTCATACTCTAAATAGCCTATTCCTTTAGCAGCACAAAGTTTGATAGGAGTATATATTCGTAATGAGTAGTTCACCTTTAATCAATGTCACTTTTATCATTTTTTATTAGATTTTAATATCCAATATTATGAATCACTTTTCATTATGTAAAAAGCATTCGAATAAAATTATTATGTATAAATTTCTTTTACTTTCATGATTAATCGTTTTATAGATTATACAATAGTTATGTTTCGGTAACATATTTGGTGGAAATAATTTTTAAAATGTAAAATAATTATTATCTGTTAAACAAAAAATTATATTATTTTTAAAACGTAATTGCATAATTTATAAATCAATGGGCCATTAATTCATTTCTCTATAAAAGAAATTTTTTTTTTTTCCTACATACAAAGAACTTGTTAAACATTTTATAACTAATTAAAAATTGTTTTTATTTGAAAAGCGAATTATAAACTTTAAACAATCTATGAAGTTGTTTTCGAAACCTTTTCTTAATTAGGTTTTTGTTATCATAATTAAATATTTTCAAAAAATCAGCACTCCAAGAACCTTGAAAAACTTACGAATAATTAAATTTTCGTAATTTACTATAAAATATTGACAAGAAACTCTAATTATGAAAATCTTCAATCTTTCTTACAATTTCGATATTAAGATTTTATTATTAGAATAAAACTATTAAAATTTTAAAATATTTAATTTAATTAATTGCTTTTGGTATTACTTCACTTTTTTAACAACGTTTTTTAAGAACTATTGCTTTTTTTTGTTAAGTTAGATTATAGCATTTTATTACGAATAATCTCAGAATGTATTTAAAGAAGTCAATTGTAAATTCAATGCAACCGTTGTCAATTGTTGTATTATTGCAATATAAAGAGTCATTAAGAGATGGCGTATTTCAATAGCAAAGAATATCTTTTCATATTGTATTTAAAGATTGGAATGATTAAGTCTCTATATCTCTGTGATCAACAGTTAAGGGAAGTGTCGTTAGTATTGTAATTGGGAAAGTGCAGGACCCAATATAAATAAAGTAATAAAACTCAGGTCTTTGCAGGTTTATGAGTGGAGGAAGTCGATTTGGTCTCTGAATATATCGATGGCTTCAGTCATTCGATTTAGTTCTACCCATGGTGAAAATGATCGAATGGGTTTAGAGATCAGGTTGATTACAGCTAATACTCGCACCTTAAGAGATATAAAATTATCTTTTTAATAGACAGTTCTTTCACTTACAAGTAACATGTTCTCCTATGTCATTATCCATTATCAAACATTAATATTTATAATCCAATGGAGGGTAGCTTAGATCTGTAAGAGTGTTTAAAATGTTGACAAATTAGTTATTAAGGTTATTCAAGTCGTCTTGGAAAATGCTGACATAGAGTTTGTAAAGTGTTATTGTGTTTTTCCTTCTTTCTTTACTCTTTCTAGTCTTCAAAACAAAGTAAATTCTACATTATAATATATTATATATTATAACCATCCCAAATAATGAGATGAACCTAATACCATATTTATAATGATAATTATTATGCCAAGGGATATAAAAAAGGTATGTGTGGCAATGGGGTCCATAATAAGACAAAAGCAATAATGAATACAAATCCTGGTATTCCTGGAGTGTATGTTACGTTATATTGTTGGCAGCACGAATCAGTTGCGTAGAATACAGATTACCAGAATGAATTATGTAGTCTACTTTATTAGGTATAATTAATCTGGTATTGTCACTAGGATCTGAAGGTGTATGTGATACAAGTCTTTGGTCTACCATCTTGTTGATTTTCACAGTTTAAGAGGCACTCCATAAAGGCCCAGTGATGATGAAGCTCCATGAAGGCCCATAAAAATTAAAAATAGATTTCGAATCCACTAGATGTACGTAAAGACTAAGTAATCTTATCTTACTCGAGAGAATTTTCAAAATGGATGGCAATAGAGCAAAGGACTTCAACAGTGGTACTTAATATCACCTGAAAATGCAAGAATAGTAGTCCTTTAAACATATTTAGATAGATTACTAGGGGCGAAAGAAGAGGCCAAAAGTTAAACCAATGTGTAATCTAGATGACTGATAAAAAGTGCTATAGGGTGGTTCTTACCATTTGAAGTGACAACATTATTTCAAATCATATTATTTATTAGTATAAATGAATATGAATGAGATGGTGTTCGATTTTATGCTGGTGCTTTTTATACGTAATGTTTTAAAATTTTCTACGCAGATTTTTGAACACTTAAAACATTTCAAAACAGTTTTTTTTTATTATAACATGGTTCAATTTCTATTTATCCGAAATTTTATGCTGCTTTTTAAAATCTTTGTGTTCAACTGTAATTGTTAAAGTATAATGCGAAATAAATTATAAATCATATTCATGTTTTTTTTAACGTTATAAGTGGAAATAAATTTTTTCAAAATACACATTTAACAATTGATGTACTAAATTTTTTTTAAGCTTTGATTTATATTAAATTTTGCGTGTGATAAATGTCTGGGCTCCAAAATGTCTAGTTAGGCATCCTCCTAGTACCGAGATTATATCTATTTTACTTTGTTTACCACTGTTGGGAAAACTCTACTCCATAGCTTTTTGCATTATGGGCAAGTTTGGAATGTAGTACCATCTTGTTTATTTGTCGAATGAGATTGTAAAGATAGTCTTTAGTGATGTGACATATTCTGCATTTGACTTTTTAAAGCTCCGTTTCAATCTGATGTAATACCCCCAATCCCAATTCTACAAATTATGCTAGAGAAATACTTCATCCTTGAAGATCTCGTTAGGTTGTATGGCATATTTTCGACAAGCTACAGAATTCACATTTAATTTTATTTGTGACAAGGTATCATAATATATATATATATATATATACACACACAGCACGCCAGAGCTTTGATTTATATAAATTTACTATTAATAAATATTATTTACAATTAATTTTACTCTAAACAAATATTTTTACATAAAAACAATTTACGATTTTTTATTTAATTAGTTTTGTTTAATTCTTAATAAACGCAAATATTAAGTAACAGATTATTTTTTATAAAACTGCACTTATTTTGAATACTTTTATTTATTAAATATTTAAAATCCATTTTAAATCTTTTAAATTTTTCAGTTACGAACTTTTATAACAATTTGTTTCCATTTGGTGCAGGATGAATCATTACGTTTAATAATTTGTTACTCTTAAAAGAAATAAGTTTAGAGTTTATAAATTAATAATACGTGGTACAAGTTCATATTGATTTTTTAAATAAATGTCTTTATTATTTATCATTGATACATGTAATAATAATAAGAATTCTAAAGGAAGACTTAGAAAAAGCGACACACGCCTTTATCCAGTTGAAAATGGAACTCGGGAGCTTGCCTTTTTACGACAGACGGCATTCGTGCTGAAATATTAATGTAGGTATAGATTCAGCAGGCGGAATCTTTATTATCTATCTGTCAAAAATTAAAATAAGAATATCTAGTTGAAAGTATACAGAAATCTACTAGGCGATCCATTTTTAAAACTTCACTTTGTAATTTTATGTACACGCCTTCGCTTCGTCTATTTTAGAAAACTTATGAATTTTTACAGCGTTGATGGCAAAGCATTGGCACTGAATTAATTATTAAGTAATTACGCGAAACAATTTGGTGTTTTTCACATTTGTTTATCACGATTGAAGGATAAATATTATATTCGTTGTTATTTAACGAAATCACACGAGAGTCAAGGTGGAGCCTTTATTTCTATTTAGTAAATATTCTAAAAAGTTGTTGATATGTTATGTTAACACACACATGCTTCAATTGAGAGCAACTTTGTTTGTAAACTACAATGGAAGAGACTCTATATATTTCACGTCAATAAGCTACAATAGCTACTATGCAACGAAGCTCGACATATTTTTGATTACCAAGGCAGCAAAATAACAAAATAACAGGAATCGTTTAGGTAACAGGAACGTGACATACATTAGTATTTTTATTCGTACTTTGATAGACAAAATAAGAAAAAGACAAACTTTCATGGATCAACTAAAAATGTATCGGAGGAAAGCGAGGGACAATATTTAATTCGTTGAATCGCTCCAGAACCGAGCGTAAAAAGTTTTTATTGATAAAGTCACGATCAATGAATACCCAAGTGTCAGGATATTTAGTAATCGCATTATCACGCAAATAAAGTATTGTAGTATCACCGGAAGAAACAATATTTACAGTTCGACCGTAAAATAAGTTCTGAGCAGTAGTTCGAGCATTTTTTTAAATCTAGAAAGGATCTCGGCATCTCTGTCAATACTGCAATTTAATTTAAGTTTTATTTATAGATCAAAATATATCTAATTATTAAAATCGATTCATTTTCTTTGGCGCATAGAGTCGCTAAGTTTATTCCTTCTGGGCATAGTTTTTTATATTATCGCGAGAAATGACGATGTTTTGTAATTAACATAGAGATGCTTCATCGATCGCATTCGCTTGAAAACATTGAAAGCAATAACTCCGTTCTCAATACAAATATCTCTTTTGTATTTTTTTCAGTCAGCCTGTAAATGTTTTAAAGTAATTCAAAGGGCGTCAAATTGTGTTGGAACGCACGAAATCGATATATTAAAAATAGTCCGAATTCTTCATCTGATATCGGAGAGAAACAAAAAGAGGAGTGACTCGAGAACAAGAATGTTCGTAATCGTCGCTCGAAATTAGGCCACGTTGATAGGATATTTTTGCCAACGACTGTTTTCTAAAGTTTCCGAGGGAGTGTATTGTTTATTTTATTGTTTCCTGCAGCATAAGTCGCGTTTTGCATTTCGCCGCAAGGGAAGAAAACTCGCAGTGCCGCATTGTTGAAGCGGTTAGCATAAAACTTACATTTGCGACACATCGACTGTGCCTTGCTCGTTTCTTTGTCCATAATCTAATTGCATTTTTATTCGCGAACTCAGCGCTGTTCGCAGTGTTGTGCAGTATTACGAATGATTCTCTCTCCAAAGCATTAGCGACGCAACGCATTAAATTCTATTCGAGCAAGATTTTTTTACACGCCGCTAATCAAATTATAAGTCACGTGCTATTTCGACAGGTTACTAGAACAACTTGGAGCGGCAATCGTTACGTTTCGCAGACGAGGACCATTAAATAATTACTGCTCTACTAGTGCGTTAAGACATTCGTTTATTTAATATTGCGAATGTGCAGATTAGTTCGGATTACACGTTAAGACTATATACATCTTCGCCATCCGGCTAAACTTACGTTCAGCTGGTACTTGTTACCCGCACTTGTCCCCGCACTTGTCCCCGCACCCCGGGCCGCTTTACACGGAAATTCAGAAGTAATGTACCAATCTGCTCCGACATGCTTTGGTTTTCTCTTTAACTTTGGGTAATCGGCTTTGTCCAACTATATACGGCTCCTTATGGTACACCTTTTAGCTTTCGGATAGAATCTCTTCGATGCTTGTAGCCTCGCACTATCCTACACCAATTTAGACTATTTTTACTTTTAGTTTGGCGACATTCGTCTTACCGGGGTTCAACTTTGCGCTCGGACTAAAAGACGTCGACGCTTTATCATAGTGATGTACTTGAGTGGAGAGGTCAAGCCGCTTCGCTGAAACGTTCGGCAACTCCATTAACTTTTGGTTCTTTATATCTTATGGTTGCTAAGTCGGCTTTTCCCTCTAATTCCATCTCGCGTCGTACCGCGAACCTTGGCATATACATTGTATTCCAAGATTTATTCCTAGACGTTACTCTGTTTGCAATATGCTTAAGCGTATGTCATCAGGCTGCTTTGAATATCTATGGGATTTAAACATTTACTCAATCCTTCCATATTCAATGGGAACTATATCCTCGAGATGAAAGCTTCTTGTTAGCAAACAAACCGTAGTTAAAGAATAGACGTAATTTATAATTTATCGCGGATTTTACAAAATCTATTTTGAATTTAAAATTTTATTGGTCTACCGGTATGACTTTATATTGAAATAACACGTGGATTTTCGTATTAAAAATGCGTTAAAAGATACGAGCACTGAATTTTCACAATATTCGTACAATTTTTTTACAAATAACCATAAAACGTACATTTTTCTGCTTTTCAATAATTGTTTGGTTTATTTTAATAGCAATTCTCGTATGTCCATACGTAGCGAATGCGAAAAACCAGATGCTTCAAAAATGCACTATAACTATGTATATAGCACTGATAATTTGTATAAAATTCATTTTCGTGGAAAAGGTAATAAACAAAAAATTTAATAAAGTTTGATGAGTTACGAAGCAGATAATTTCGAACTTTACTTGAATTAAAGTGTTGTAGAAATTACGCTTTATTTAGAAAGGCCAGCGACGTTTAGAGAAAAGTTGGAAAGTGCTTTTAATTAACTGATAAATGAGAAAATTAGAATTCAATACTTGAGTCTCTAACGTTCCGCTTAGAAGTCGTT
This sequence comes from Platyscapa corneri, assembly GCA_018907185.1. NCBI lineage: Eukaryota > Metazoa > Arthropoda > Insecta > Hymenoptera > Agaonidae > Platyscapa > Platyscapa corneri. The sequence continues at coordinate 3,665,019 of JACCHW010000011.1, read as the reverse complement.
GACATCGATTTTTTCGTCTTAATAACTTACTGTTTTTTTATAAAGATTGAGAAAATTAGTTCCTACATTTACTACTTGTAGTAACCTTTTTTAAAAACATGTGCGAAAAATCGTAAATTTCTTATTCAATTGCGATAAAAGATTGTATTCTTAATAAAATATGTTGTATACGAACACTTAACGATTTCTTGGACGAAATCGAATGTGCAATTGAAGCATAAGATGAAAAAGCATTGATACGGTGAAGCTTATTTTGGTGTACGGTACAGCTTAAAGTAAATTTGTGTAAAGAGGCTAAATGTTTTAATTAAAATTTATGTACTAGCATGTCGGATTAAATTATAATTAAAATGACTTGCAGTAATGTAATTATCATTAATCTGCAATATTCTTAAATAAAAATTATGAAGTACTTTGTAATGTTGGGCTAGATATAGCAATACTTGTTGGTAATTGAAATTTATTATGTGGAAAACAAATTCTCTGCGAATGCTTTTTCTATTCATACATCATAATTTTTCCATATATTTTGCCATTGTTTTATTTAATGCAATTCTACAATAGCAAAAAAGTTGCCAGTTTCTACGTGTCGACAAAATAAAAATACTCGAAAATTTTATTACATCATAATTCGATTTGAAAATTTTTATTTATACATTATCAAAATGTGAGCCTTGCTTTCTATGTTAAAAATGAATAAGTAAAATAATACGAATGGGTTTAATCACGAATTATAGCCGAGAAATGATTGAAAATGTTTTTTATAATTATTGTTTTAAAAACGTCCAGATATTATTTATCTACTTAATAGATTTTGTCTACTTATTACAGATTCGCGTCCAACATAAAAGCAGCATCTTTTTGTTAGAATATTTTGACCGCACCATGACTGAACATTATTTTAAAGGTTTGTTTGGCGTATAATTAAAGAACTGATTTTACCACGCTATTTTCCACGAGATTATAAAATAATACGAATTTACTTGTTTTACCGAATCACTCGACTTTTTATAAACTATAAAATATTTTTGCGAAGCCTTCAAACATTATACACGGCGTTTCACTGAATCGAATACTGCGAAACGGTACATAATAATGCATTCATATATCGTTGTGCATTAAATTCACAGAATACGCACACTTCTTTTACGGCACTCCAACAAAAATAGTTCCTCATTTGTACTACGATAAGGTCCTACACTCGTGGCAGCTAATTTTGTTTGCATGTGAGTAACCTTGGACTGTAAGGTCGAATAATCGAATTACGCGTTGACATTTTGAACTGCAATAGGTTCTAATAATTTGAAGAGACGATTGAGGATGAATGTGTACGTTTCAAAGCAATGCTTCGTTAAAAAGTATAAAGCATATAGATCATTTCTTGTAAGTATAGTACAGTCCGATGTACGCGTCAGACCAACTTCGCCGACGAGCGACTACAACAACAAGAGTAAAATACCTAATAATGAAGTATTGATTAAGCAAAACGGTTCGAGCGAACTTGTTGATTTCGTTTTTCCTAATGCCTGTTTTCTTAATTAATCAGCTCGTAACAACGCGCCGCAATGGCTCTCTTAAGAAAACAATCGAAGACGAAGGGAGGATCGAAGGAAGACCGCAGGAAGCGTTGCACGATTATTACTTTCCTTTTATCTAACGACGCAAATATTGTTAGGAAGGTTAGGAGCACCAGGTGCGCGGTCCGGGCGTCGCTGGCTTCTTTTATTCCAGAATTCCAGATCGTGCACGTGTGCTCGCCTCCATCACGTAGAGGTGCGCACTCGTGCTCGGGCTGTTTTCCGCAGTAATTGGGCACACTTGGCTCGAGAGGGCCACTGCGCACTACACCCGGAGACGTATCTTTCTAAAGACATGTGCCGGCTCTCGAAAAAGTTTCCCGGAAAAGGCGAGAGCCGCACCTACAGAAGTGCCAAGTGTCTTTGGCATGGTTTTGAACTCGCGCGACACAATAGTTAGTCATTTGTAGTGCGATTTTAGCGCGGAGTTACGAAAGGGGTCGACGCGATATTTGGAACGAGTGCAAGAGGAGTACGCAGGCCGACGAGTACAATTAAGAGGATGCGAAAGTTTATACGTACGCAGAAGCTTTAATATCCACGTAGATTTTCTCAAACTTGTATTGCGGAGTCGCGCGAGTCTCTCTGTTGATTTATTTAATCCCGTACATCGATTCTTTTACCGTATAATTGCGAAGTTTATGCAAATGATTCGCGCACCGTGCGCCGATAGGCACGAATAGAATCGCGCGGCTCGGCATTGGCTTTTCACTCAATTTGGAGTGGCTGCTGCTCCGTTCGGCGCGAGTACACACATTGTTTCATAGCTTGACTCTAACCCAAACCGAAAGCGTATTTTGACAGAGATACTGCCGACACGCGTGTTCTCATTGTTTCAAGTACGAGGCTCGGGGTGTCAAACGCGTTTAAGACCGTTTTTGCCTCTCGCCGTGTTGTCGATGCAATTATCGATGCGCCGGAGAGCAAAGGAGGATTTACATTTTTACCTCGAGATTCGCGCGAGGGAGGCGCAACTGGATATTAGTTTCGCGTGTAACTTGAGCGAAAACGAGAAACGACCCTGTTCCGTAATTTTAGGTTATCAATAGATATTCAAATTTACGAGTACACGGAATGTTATCGTTAAGTTCGCAAATGCAATCTTTCAAATAACAGTCGAATAATGTAAGATCAATGCGAGGAATCGATGCGATGCTCAACCTAGTTCGCGTCGAAGGCGATCGATGCGAATTGAAATTGAAAACACCAGGCCGATGCCGTCTTAACTCGACGTTTAAAGCGCGATACTCGGGTATCGCGAGTCAGCGTCCGCGCCCCGAGCTCGTCGAAATGTCAGAATATCGGATTGAATTCTTATGGATCGAAGATCAAAGCGCCGAGTCGTTATGACGTTTTGGTAAAAAGCGAGGCTCGCGGTAATGCGATTTACGCGTTACGAGGAGCAAAAGAGTTGTGTAAACAGAGCGCATCTAGCAGTGACCTATTTACGACGTCTGACAACGATGCGAATGGCATAGAGGAATCGGGCATCTCACTTGTTCCCCACCCGTCGGCAAATTCAGAAGTGCCAGCCTGACGACGTCGAGTCGAGATGGTAGCGGCTTATCCCTTTAAAATTTAAACATATATCGATCCTTCCTACGGCCGAGCAGGAGCTTATACATTGATCTTGCTTTCCAAATATTTTAGCTCTCGAAGCATTCGAAGATTTTTCGTCTTCTGCTGTTTCGTTTAGTTAAAATTTATAGATGACAGATGTCCGGCTTGATTTGAAACTTTGCATTTCCAGTTATTTTACTCGTACTATCGTGAACTTAAATTTCGTCCGAAACTTGATTGTTGCTCACTGGATTGTATAGTATATCATTGTATCAAATGTATTATTATTATTATCATTATTATTATTATTATTATTATTAAATTTATTATTGAAATCTTTACAACTGACTATTTTTCCACCCATATGTAAAATTTTAATTCCAGCTTTCCTGTGCTTTTGTTAACGTTACAGTGGCTTTTTTATGCGATAAACGTTTCTCTCAATAAATGAATATTTGAATGGCTACTTGATATTCAAAATTTTGAGGAAAGGCCTAAACGTCGTGCATGTTATCATTTGAATATATTGCCGAAGCTACAATCGAGCCAAATTATTTTTAAGTATTTTTTTAGAAAAATAAATAAACTAACTATTTCATGAGCCTTATTAAAATAAATCCCCTCCCTCTATCAAAGATTTTACATTTTAGCGACTTATTCTGTTTTCTGAAGCGAAAAAATTTCCTTTTACTCTCGTCGGTGTAGTTACAGTACTAATTTCAGGGCATACACGAGCAGCTAAAAGGAAAAATCCAACGATTTAAATGTAAATTAACGATTCGATTTGTACTGGAAAGCCATGGCGGTATTTTAGATAAAATAAAACTGAAGCAAATATGGAGGTCCCAACTATAATATGTTACAAGCTAAGCACACGTATAAAAATTCTATTTTATCACTTTTCGATACACAAAAACCAGGATCTTGTAAAATAATTTCCGCTCGAAATATGTAGAGGCACATTCGCTTATAAATTATTAAAATAAAGATAAAGAGAAAAACACGCCTGTGCAATGGTAACATGCTTTTGAAAAAGCAGACTGCAGAAGTTAATTCGCTTTACAAATTATTTAAACAGTTTTTCACTAATTGTATAAATCATTTGGATAATACACGTACATGTATATACAGCGAGTAACATTATTATTAATATTTTTAATTATCTTCTTGGTGCCAGGAAGTTTAAATTACTATCTACTCGTAAGGACTATTAGTTATAAGTGTCAACCCAATACACGCGTCAAAGATTCTCGTTCAAGAAATTTTATAGAGTAATTAAGCTCCGGGATGCGATTATGATATCGTTCGAACATAATATTCTTTTAAAGTGAAACAAATACGAATAGAGAATAATAAAAATAACATTGACAAATTGTTAAAAGGTGTCGCAACTCTAAAGTGGACTTTATGCGCTTATTTTTTTCTGGAAGGACTTAAATTAATTTTTACAATGCGTTATTATTTTCATGTTGATTCGCCAAATTTTCAGAAGCTTCCAAACGCTTTTATCATATTAAGTCTTTCCAGTTTCACCTACAAAATCGATTGCAGTTTTCCGTCTAATACCAAAATTCTTTAAATTAACTTGTTATTTCTGTATTAGGGTATTCATAATCTTAGATATAACAGTTATAACCATAATAAGTAACTAATCACAACGAAAGCTTATAAAAGTAATTATTTTAATTATAGGTTAAATATACATTAATTTCTAGTAATTATAGCTTAATTGTGAACGTTAAGGTTAGTTTTATGAGGTACGTAATTTCTAATCAAGATTTTAATAAAGAGTATTTTAAGACTCTTAGGTTAAATTTTAAAAGGATAATTAAAACATGAAATTAAATTGAATGAAATAAATATAAAAGTTTTTCTTTCGCTATTTTATGTGTAATTAATCGCAGTATCAATAATAAAAATACCTCTTAAGCAGTATGAAAAATGAAAATTAATTTCGCGAATCATAAAAGTAAATATTTTCTATTTGACAATAGTAAACTTTGTTTGATAACATTATCAAGTTACACACGTGTTCAATTTAATTATCATTATCATTCGCGTTCAATGTTTAGAATTAAACACACAACGTACAGAGATACTGAAATAAAAAACGAAATTGTCAAACAAAGCAAATCAAGTATCCTTGACAAACCAAAATGGGTTCATGGTGATACTTTGGTATTGTTATAAGAAATAGGGCAAAGTATAATACTTGTTTCCTTATCAACGATCATAAAATATATAAAGAATGGAACTTAGTATTTTTCAAAATAAACTCAATTTATAAAAGTCATGGCTTACTAAGTTTCTTAATGTTGCAACACTTTGTTACAATTTTTATGAATATGGCATCAATTGAATATCGTCGCAAAAACTCTAAAGTGTTATCCTTTCTTCGGTGCTGAATATATGATAAAAGTTTATACACATTACAAATAATGTATTCATCCATCTATTATTATGTATTATATATCAGAAAAATCAGTTTTTCCTATAATAGATATTATCGTTTAAGAATAAATGCATCTCATGAATTGAAATCTCTTAAAAGCTCACCGAAGATTTAATTTAAAAATACTTGGTGTATGCATACGTGAATTTATCAAATGAGGAAGTAAAACAATTTCGTTTGTAAAATAGTGCTTTCACATGCCCTTCGCCGAAACCGAGAGATCGAATTAATGAAAACGTATATTTGCAGGCCAATCTTGATTGCACGTTGTACCAGGATGCACAGATTTTATCGCACGTGGCAATGAATGAAATAGCTTATTATGTACAGCAATATCAACGAGATACTTTGAAGTTATAATCACAGAGGTTTGTTAAATATTTTATTGGAGATTTGAGATTTGAAATTCGAACGAAAGAAGTGAGCGATCACGAAATAACTACTGCGTGTTAATTATTCGCGTACACTGCCAATACGACCTATTACAAGTTAAAAACCCCAGATGCATTTGCGCTAAAGAGGGGGCGATCATTCTTTTTCACCCGAAGAAGCGAGAAGAAAGAAAAATGATTAATTGTCCCATTTGTAAAAATAAAAGCCTCAATGTGCAAGGAGTTTATGTATATTAAAGCGATTTCCGAGCGACGACATGACATGCGACACTTTCACGGAGACTCGATTAGACGAATGTAACTTGTAAAGATGCGAACAAAAAGCATCCGTTTATCAGGCGCATTTACTAGTCAGTGCAATCTGGACGGACGAAAGTTGATCATCATTAATATCAATTATTTATGTGGAGCATTATCTTGATTACTTGTAATTCTTAGAGATGTCGAATGAATTATATTTTCGATTTAGAATGATGTTTATTAAAGAAAATCTTTCTCAGACTTCGCTGCATTATTTTAAGATTGTTTAACTTTTTTCATTAACATATAATCCGATGTTAATAATAAAGAATATTGTACTTTCCAAAATAATTTTTTTTATTTTCAGGCACAATCGGTGACTAATATGGGGTATTCCTTACCTTTTTCCCCCCAGACAATATTTAAACCGATTTTTTCGATAAGCGTCGTGTACACAATTTATTAGTATACTTGGTCTAAATTAATCTTTAAAAACTACTTTTTATTTTATTATGATTTTTTAAAATTTATAATAAATAACGAGCGAATAAAACTTCGTGCAACGTATGTTCAATATTTTTTAAAATCATGGTATGTTGAAGTAGTAGAAAATAACTAAATTACTTTTATAACGAAACATTGTTTCGTTTAATTTAACTGGGCTTTATTGCGTAATATAAACACATAATGGTTGAAAAATAAAATAAAATTAACAACTAAATTTATAAAATAAATGTAAAGAGAAATTTTTTTATGAAGACATAAAATAAGAAGGTAAATATTTTCGCTATTATATATCTATCTTCTCTTTTTTCTTTTTTATACACTTGTTCGTACGCACATAAACGTGTTAACCATTTTAATTGAATATTAAAAAGCAACTTAGTTGTAGACGATGCCTATAACAAATAATTAAGAAATATAAGCAATACGCATTGTTTTAGTTTTCAGTTCATTTAATTCATAACAATAGTCAATTTAGGTGTGTTTACTTTGCTATAAAAAATATCTAAAATAGTCAAAATTCGAATGCAAAATTAAAAATCGTATAATTGGTTGTCGTTTTGTGAAAATAAATTCTAAAGCGAAGTTATCACTGATTAAAATCACATTTGCGATATTTTTCTGTTACGAAGTTCAATATAAAATGTCGCAAGATTTTATTTTTTGGTTTTTTTTTATTTCTTTAAAAAGAAAAGTTAATTATAAAATCATTTTATAATAGTTTTACGATCCCGCCGGTTTCAAATCACGAAATTATACTTGATATTTTTATTCAAATTAACAATAAATAACCTGTAATTAGATTTTGATTGTACTGTCGATTTCAATTGAATATTGAAATGGAAACGTTTTACTTATAAAGTCAGCATTTTTATAGCGTTAATTTAATTTTGAAAGTAAAGATTTATTCTTCTAACTATCCAATATTTGGTTATTGCATTTTTTTAAAAACATAAAAGTTATTTATCTTAAAAACTATTGTTCCCGCGTTCACGCAATAATTTTAAACAATTTAATTTTGAAAACAAATGCACAGTTTTTATAATATATTTTATTTAATTTTTAACCCACAAATAATTTGAGATACATTTTTTACACAGACTCAACTTCTTTAATTAAAAAAAAACTACTAAAAAATCTTTTTGTAATAATTAAAATTGTATTACTTTAATCAATAAATGTCAGACAAATGAAGAATATAACGAATATTATCTATGATATCGTGAAAGTTTTTTTTACGACGAATGCAAATAATTTCAATTAATGTTGAAACTAATGAAAATTGATGAGGATTTATAGAGTATGTAATTATAATAATTAGCGCGTAAAAATAAATCTTCGTAAAGTCGACTTGAGTTTAAAACCACTCGAGGACTCGTTCATAAAAACGTTTAAATAGCAATAATTATGCATTACGCTGTGCGTGAGCTTCGTCGAAGATGTTGCGACAAAGTATCGACTGTCGAATGAAGCAAATCTCTTGTTGAAACACGGATGCAGATGGCGGAAAGGTGAAATAAAAGTAAGTAATTACCAGTGAATTTGAAAAATTTAACGGTCAACTGTAAAAGTAAATAAAAATTTATTGACAAAGTAGTGAACAAGAAAAATATTGCGAATCGGCATCTTTACAAAAACGCTCGAAAGAAAATCGAACTGTCGATTAACTCGCTGCTCGAGGTGACAAATAGCAGCAGCGCCAGCAGCAGCGTCAGGAAGTGACTCCGAAGGCAGTCGCTTGAATTCGCGTCCATGGGCGATCGATGGGAGTCGGACGTCACCTGCACGGCTGAAAACGTTCGAGTTCGCTCTGTTAGCTTCATATCCACCGTACCGTACAAGCCTTTTTCCCTTTGTGCTTTGTATCACGGAGAAAAATATGTCGCTAGTTGCGAACGATAGAAAATTGAATAGCTTTTGTTGATAATGGCGATTGGTCCTTTCGGAACTTCGTATTACACTTTGCAGCCGAGAAACGAGGAGGAAATTAAGCACTGCAAATACGTCGCTTATCTCGTGCTTTTAGACTAAAACTTTTGCAATTACCCTGTACAGTGATTTACCAGGCTTCGCTACCAAGACAGAAAACTTGCAGAAATTTAAAGATTGTAAAACCCCGATGCTCTTTTTGTAATTCTTTTTAGATTAATGAAATTATTATTGAATTACGAAGTGTGTAAGCAAGCAAAGTCTTAATCGTTTAACCAGGATTTCACGTTATTAGACTTGTCAGTCCAGACGATTTGTTTAAAACGCAACGCGCAAAATACGAATTACTAATTTTATTTATAATCGCACTCGCGGTAATCGGCACTGCGCTTACAACGACTACGTAAAACGATGTATTTCGCACCCTGAAGAATTTATATGTTTTATCTGGAAAAGTTGTCTAAGGAGTCATTCGTTGCGCGTAAAACGGTACAGCTGAAACAAAATGCCAACTCTCCAATTTTCTATCCAACGCGTAATTTTCTCTCTTTCTTCGTCATTATAAATAGATATTTTTCTGAATGTACAGCGCTCCATTAGCAAAAAAAGTTTATAAGGAATTCGCAACTATTACGGGTCGCTGAACGGAAATAAAAGGCTGCGTCATTTTTCTCCGTGAATACGTTGCGCATGAATACAAACTCTATCAATGTAAAACTTGCCTGGAGGTACTTTCTCATGGCCGTCGTCGTCACTCTTGTAGGCCTCCTCTTCTGTAGCTGTTTTCGAACGGAACAGTAGTCAGCAATTTGCCAGTTATCATAATCCGGATCGCGACGGAATAATGCACCGAGCGGTCTTTTTTGATCCGACAAAACTTTCCCCGGTGCATTATCATTTTTATAAAGCGAGAATAAGAGAAATGTACAGCGAGTGACCGCGATCTACACATTTCTATTGAAAGCAATGTACTCGACTAATAATTAAAATTATCTGCGAATGGCTTCAATACAAATTTTAACAGATGACAGTCTCGCAGATTCGTTGGCAAGTAATTATTAAACTCGACGCAATTATCACTATTGATATTAAATAACGAACAAATGCTAGCCTGAAAAACTCTTGTTAAAACCGACCCGTACTTTTTGCGCCCGAGGCCATTGTGTCGAATAAGCTATCGCGAGCTTTCAAAATTTCACCTTCGATTCGGCATTGGAGGTATTAAAAAATCACGTGCATCATTGAAATGTCGTCTTCCGAAAAATATTGACTGTAAACGCTCGCTACGAATCAACGGCATGTTCAAAGTATATTACGTACGCGACATTTACAAAGGTACACGCATCAATAGATTTATCGTATAATGACTGTCCATAAATTCAAAATATTTGAAGTGGGAAATTAAGAAAAACCGTAGTCACGATTGTGCCAGAATGCACTTCTTGCTCTTTTTACACTTACCAGAGCTCAATTGTCACGAGGATTTAATTACGAAGCAAATTAAAGTTTTGAATTTAAATAAGCTCGAGGAGGCTCATAATTTTGTTTTCTTCTAAATTTCCTGGAACATATTTTATTGTCAACCGACTTACGCAGCTTTTGCGAGTTTAAAACTACATTATGCAACTCTGACATGTTGAGTTTGAGTCTTTTTTAAGCCTAATAAATGTGCGTGGTCTCGACACAAAGCTATTCGACTCTTGGAAAATATTAGAACAACGATGTAAACTTGATTATCGGAAGGAAGCAGAATGTTGAGTCTTAAAACGGCCACCGCGATCGGTATTGAAAGCGAATACTCAAGCCTTGTGACAGGTTTTTGAATAATGCAGGAAATATTCATGCAATTAATCGTTTACGCGCAGTTTTCAAATCGCGATGTTTCCGAATATTTTCGAATATCGTGGAACTAAGATAGGAGAAAATGGATATTCGCCCGCGCGCTACAGGAAGCCTCAGGGGATTATAGTCATCGTATCGTACCCAACTTGCACACTACACTCTGGGTTAATAAGGTTTCTGTATCATTTTTTGCATTTAAAAGAGCTAGATTCGATTTTTTCCGCTGGTTGTTTTACAATATTTTTTTAATTAAAAGAACGAGTATTGAAGGATATGTTGTAGAATACCAATATTAAATAAAGTAATAAAAAGCAATAACTATCAAGTTATAAAAATAGAAAGTTTAATACAGTACTAAGTTACGTGCCTCTGTGTTAATAATATTCCAGGTAGATATTTTTCATCTGCCTCTGTATTAAGCTGGACAATTAACTCAACTAAATTAAATTCTTGACATTCTTTATTACCTCGCGTGCACGAAACTTGGCGACCTTTTAAATTTAACGTCAAATCCGAGTACAACAGTCCCTCCGTCCCTACAGCATCAATTCCCTTCATCGGCACACGTGATCTTCTCGCTCGTCTCCCGCAGTCCGCGCAAAACGGGCGTCGCTCTACTTACAGGTGTTAGGTACAGTGGCGAACCTGACGATCTTGGAAGGGCTGCTCCAGCCGTAGTGGTTCCTCGCCAAGACCAGGGCCTCGTACCTCCTGGATGCATCGAGGCCCGTCAGGTTGAAGGATCGCGCGTGAAGGGGTCCACCCCCTTCGTTCTCGCTCGGAATAACGAGCCTCCGCCAGTCCTGCCGCGTATCCATCTGCAGCCGGTAAACTACCATTAGAGAGCTTTCCACCCCTTTCCTTCCTCTCTGCCCCCCCTCTCTCTTTCTTTCTTTCGCTCTCGTAAAAATAAAAGCAGGCCAGCCACGAAGCGAACGCTCACGCGTTCTGACACGTTTCATCGAGCCGAGCACTTGACGCTGTCGTGGCACTTGAGCGGCCTGAACAAACGGCGGAATCAAGAGGGTGGGAGGGTAGAAAAATGTCACTCTCGACGGGGGTGAAGAGGATGCGCATGCAACTAGTGCACGTCGTTTGCGCCTATCACCATTTTGCACGTATCTACTTGTACTGGTATTTATTGTGCCTTCGATCTGACGGATTAACGAATGCTCGTTCACTACACGCGGCCCGTTATAATTATGTCATTATGCAAATGTCCGACTTTATCGGGAACTTTAACGTTCATAATGACAGCGAAACTTAAGCCGCGCGTAGCGCGTAAGCGACACCACTTCTAACACATTCGGCCCCTAATTGTAATCCACAAACGCAATGTGTTGCTGTAGTATATACATTGTCTCTGTATTATAGTTTTGGCCGAATACTCGACCTGTTAATTAATTTATAGTGTTAATTTAGTATCGCGCGCAATTACATTCATTCGCGAGACCCGTACGTATATGACTTTGGAAACAGTTTTCGATGTAATAGGAAATGGTTTGCTTTCCAGTTAGGCAATAACTTACGGCGTGCAATTTAATCTATCGAATTCGCAATTCCTAAGCCGAATTTCCAATATTTAATCCGTCTTCGCGTGCAAACGTAATTCTTTCGAGGCATTCGGGTTGTGCGCGGGAGCTGTTTATATCTGGTAATGCATTGGAGCAAGTATAATTGATAATTCGAGTTAGAACGGGACACGTGGAATGCAATCCCTTAATTAATTACGTACCGTACATTTGACAATATTACTTTTACCATTATATAACGGCTATCGTCTAAATTTAGAACGAGCGGCGAATCGCAGGACAGGTCTGCCACTATTGCAACGCAACAACGGCAGTGACAACGACAAATAAAAAAAGATGTGTTCGCATCTCGTCAAGTTATCATTCTGGTCGATGCGAAAGCATTGACTGCCGTGGGAATTGGCTTGTAGGAGTCGCATTCGAGGATTGCAAAAGATAGTATTGCGACTCGCGCTCTTTCGCCAGCAGCGATTACTTTCATCCCCTGCTCTTTTAAATCGCGAGTCGAGTCCGCACGAATCGCGGTAAGGCAACACGGCGTAGTATCGCAATTCACGCGCCGCACGAATCGGTTAAAAGCAGAACAGAAAAACGCGCGCGCGAAGAGCAGCTTCTCGGAGCAACGGATCGGCGGCAAGTTGGAAATTGCAAAAAGTGCAAAAATGCAAAAATGCAAAAGGTGCGGTTAGTCGGGGCTCGCACGACGCTCGTATTTCTCAGCGGCGATCGATCGACCGTCGCGTTTCGCGGTAACCGCGCGCTCTTACCTGGCGAAACCAGAACTGGTATTCGACGATCGCACTATAGCTGTCCACCTCCCAAATGAAGTTGTAGCTGTTGCTGGACGAGGCTCGGGATTCCTTCTTCAGGAGGGGTGGCGCCGCGAGACCCGAGAGCTCGAAGCTGACCTCGGCGCTGCCAGCCTCGTTCGTCGCCCTGCACACGTACTGGCCCAGATCTTGGGTCTGGACGCTGAGTATCATGAGTGTGTGCTGCTGCAAGGAGGTGCCGGGCGCCGGCTCGTCCTTCTTGTGTCGGAAGAAGCGCCGCGACAACGGCAGCTTGTCGCCCTGGAAGAACCACTCGACCTCGGCTTCAGGCCAGGCCAGGACCTCGCACTTGAGTTGGGCCCGGATGCCCGGGGCGCTGTGTATCCAACGGCGGCTCGACGACACTTCCGGTTTATCTGCGATTCAGCGCACAATGATGGATCTTATTGGTTGGGCGAGTGCCGCTGTGCACATGTGTTTTCGGCCTCTTTCTTTTTTTTCGTTACTAGCTATACTCGTTTTGGTAAAAAGTTTGAATGCCATTCGCCGAGGTTTGCCTCCTATCGAGGTTATAATATGAATAAAGAACAAGTTTATTCCAATAAAAAATCACCCGGTTTTTTCAAAGTTTCTTTAAAACGCTATTGCCAATTATTGCATTTATACGCGTGTTTTAAAGCAGCTTTTTACTCCCCACAAGTTTAATAGCTTTAGTAGCTTCTACGCTTAACAATATTAAAAATTTTAACAATAAATAGCTAATATTGAGCATGCAATTACGTACTTTATCTACATTCATATTTATTTATCCACTTTTCTGTTATTAGAAAAAAATGGAACAATAACATTTGAGTTTATCTTTATATCGAATTTGAGAGAATTTTTTAAAACAAACCATTCGAGCCGTGAAAGTGCGAGTGAATCCAACATAATATTTAACTATTTAAAAATTAATTTAACAATAATTTTGTGCACAACGTAAATTTCATAAATCAATTCTTACGTACCTTATCGTTGATAACTTTTTTACTGGTAAAAATTTATTTTCTACTATATTCTTAAGTTAAAAAAAAAGCATTTAATAATGCAAAAAATCTCGATGTATTTTAGTCATTTTTATCATTTATCTCTCGATAAGTATGAAATATATCTCTTTTCCAAATCAAAATACTTTGATAATTTTATTTAGAATATCAACGTATCATAAAAGTTTTACTTTCGAAAAATAACAAGGCTATTTTTGGATTATAGTTCTTATTATCTGCACTTAATTTTATAATATTCATATGAAAATTTAGTATTAAAAATTAAATTTTATGCGATTTACTGATTACATATCTACTTTACTATCTCGCGTCAAATAAATATATTTTTTAAAATATTTTTACCCTAGTCAGATTTTAATATTCGATATATTTTCGAATTATATTTACAATTAATCTTTTATGGTTTTCATTGTTACTTTATTAATTCACTTACTTTTTTTTATGAATTTTTAATGTTTATTTTATCAGTATGTTATTTGAATATATAAAGAGTTTTAAATGATACATAAAAGGAGAAACGAGACAATTAAAATTCATAATTATTCTTATAGTTTCTGTAATAGCAAGTTGGTCATATAATTAAAATTTTATCACTATTAGAACTAAAAGAAAATTTCAAAGGAAAAATGTTTTAAAACAAATGTACATTGAACAAAAAATTAACTTGAAGAAACGGCAATAGTTAACTATTTTTAAATATCTTATTATATTTATAAAATAAATATAAATGTTGGAAGAGTACTTACTTATACTTGAATACCGTGAAATAAATAAATGCATTAGTGGCTGAAGTTATCGATTACTAAGAGAGTCTAGTAATTTCCCGTTCGTGTGAAAATGTATAAAAACAAAAGCAAAAACGAAAAAAGTATGACTGATATATATTTTAATGAAAAAACTTGTAATTTAGTAAAAATAAAAAATTCTGTCTTTAGATTTTAGTACACAATGCTACGATACATTTTAAAAATAGCCTCTTATTAATTCTATGAATATAATGCAAATAAAAATAAATCTCAAGAATTGGACCTAATTTTCAGTTAATGGAGCAAGTGTAAACAAAGTATCAGAAGTGCACTTGTGAATTTTGTCGATATTTCGAAAATCGAATCACACGCCATTTGTTGACTCAATGCAAAAGCAGTAATAAAGTCACTGTGTTGCACTAAATGACACATGTTACTTTATATTACTTACGCACGTTACAGGCTCTAGTCACGTTAAAATTTTCATACATGGGTATTTGACAAAATGAAAACAACGAATTGCATATATGTTTATATAAAATTAAATTTCCTTGGAACATAAATTGATAATTACGGATAAGTACTTAATTGAATTTTTATTTAATAATAGGCATTAGCTAAGCTTTAAAGTTCAGTTATTATCGTATTAAAATTCAGTTTAACTCTGAAGAAAATGAATATTCAAGCTTAGCTGAAGTATATGACAGACCTTTCATTCTTGAGTCACGAAATGTATATTATGCAAGTACTTGTATAAACTTTTAAAAAGCCCCGTTATATTTGGACTTTTTAACCAAGTTTATAGTTCATATTTCAATACTTTTTATTGTATTGTAGTTTAAAGTAAGAATTAAAAAATCACCAAGCGAATAAAATGCTGTTATAGGCTGAGTGCAAAGTAAGCAAGAGATAACAACTTAATAAATAAACTTCTCAAATATTTGACTCTAGAGAAATTCGAGCGGCCATCGCGTAACGTATTAGTCGAAAATACAGCGCTAGTAGCCAAATTAACAGACAGTAGATGTGAATTTGTTTTTGTACTAAATTTCATAAGTGTTTGGATATTTTTATTTCGGATGACATCGAAGCGAGACACGAGCTTTTTCGAACTTAAAAATCTTTGCTTGAGTTAAATAATAATATCTGGCATCGATGACACGAAAACTTGTTAAAAGCAACGAAATTTCAAAATTGAAGGGAGTTCTTCTTTTAAAATGTACTTCAAATATGATTTCGTATAGCGCACATAATTCCGTCGGTGTAAGATATAATTTCCGTCAAGAAGCACATGATTAATGACCACAGTCTTGCCATCATCATAATTATCATCTCGGTCCTTTATATTCAAATTCATAGTAGTTTTCTAATCATTGGGCGAATATTAAAGATCCGCCTAAAACGTGAGAATATAAATGACGTGTCGGCGTCGGCGTCGGCGTCGGCGTCGGCGGTGGGAGACAAATGTTTGAGATAATTAAGTCACTGATGGGATTGTCGGACAAATTCACAATCATTTTCATGCAGTAAAATAAACGCGCTGCAAAGAATGTTGGTGTATGCATTTAAGCTTTAACAATCTTCCTATTTACAAATCTCGATTCAGCGAGATGCTTTTGAAAGCTATGGCCGACCCTCTTTACGAGCTACTTCCTGTTCAAAATAATTTGGAGATACTTACATGTGTAGCGTTACAATGGAGTCGAGTAAGTTTTGAAAAAGGCGCACGTTCAGTACATTGCACGGTAATAGACGTGATTTCGTTAAATGTATTATTCAAGCTTTATTGAATTTTCTAGCGCGCGAACAGATTTTATGACTACTATTTTAAAATTGCTAGATTAGCTAATATAACTTTGATTTCTCTGACGGTCGAACTTAATTCCAAGTTAAAATTCTATAGAGTTTCCATTTATTTAACAACTCGTTTAATTTTATTGATGATTATGTATTTTAACGACCACTTTTTTTTTTTAAACTCACGTTTTTTTTTATGCATATGTATATAATCGTTTTTTAAAAAGTTATAGCTGATATCCACGGGTACATTTACATGTTACATATATGTTACAGGCTTGTAAAAAATAAATAAACAATAACTATCAGTTTAACTGCAACTTCTTATCTTTTTTTTATTAGTTTTGTACATCGCAATAATTTCTCTTAATCGATCCACTCAATTATAATAAATATTAACCGAATACGAATTGGGAAGTCTCGGTAAAATGAAAAAGCGGCTCCTATCAGGTTACACTGCATAGAAGTAATATTAAAATCTCTGTGCTACTATATCTTATAAATTATAATGATAAAAGAGTGTTTAAATGAGACTCGGACTAATGTCAGAGTCCGCAACGTGTCCAACGGAAGTATTGGTTTCGAGATATAAAGTTCATTTATTTATAGCTGAGTTTACGAACATTTTAATATTTACTGCGAATCTGTTTTAAAAGACGATAATTTTAATGGAAGAAATTCGGAAAGAAAATATAGAACTTGGAAGATTTTATTTTCTCCACCCGTGACGACAAACATGTCGAAGCGTAGGAGTAAACAACTGATTGACAAGTTTACATAAATTCACGTGTGCTTCGAAGACATGGAGCACACTAAAAAATTTTTATTGTAATTGTAAACGAAGTCGAGCTCCCTAAGTTATTTTTTTGTATATTTTATGAAATTATACATAAACAGGCCGAAGCTTAATTTATGATAAAATGTTACTATCGATATTTTCCAATGTAGATAACAGGAGTGAACTAAATTCACAATAAAATTATTTTAAAAAAATAGAATCCGGGAAATAACATTTTAAATATAGCAACTTAATAAACAGTGTCGTAATAATTTTAGACTTTTAGGTTAAATATAAAATAAGTAAATATTTTTCGATTTTTTCATAAAATAAATATAAGCGTTTTTATTATAAAAATTTGTCGAAACACTCCACTGAATCTTTTTAGTGTTAATCATGAATTTTTATTTTTAGGCTGTGTAATATTTTCCATTATGATTAGCGAGAAAATTTTTAATATTTCGAAGCATAAAAACATGTTTTAAAAAGAGCTGCTACTGAAAATTAACGAATGAAGAATATTCAAGAGGTCTTGTATATCGAACAATGTGTGTGCATGTGTGTGTTGTGCGTATCAAGTTTTTGGATTTTTTAAAAAAATTATTCAAAAGATTTTTTACGAAGCTATTAACCGGCTCGGCGCGTACAATTATACCGTACATTGAATAATAAAGTTAATGAAAACTTTTAATAATTCGCTTGATTTTGGTAGAAAATACAGGGGTTTTTAGATGAAAAAAATTGATCGAGTTGAATTTATCGAATATTCTTTCCAGACATAAGCGCGATGTGTGAAACAACAATTTCATTGGTTTCGACAAAGATTAAAAAAACAATTGTTTCAAAATTCGTGTTCTCTGAAGAATTTAAAAATATCCTTGGCTACAGGTGCAGCTAAGAGAAAGTGATCTAATGCCTAATACCAGTTATTATTATGCTTGGAGTACATGTTGAGCTTTAGCTTAGGTCTAAAGCTGTGTTCCGGTACAACACTGGCAACGAATCGAGATTTGAGCGAAGGGGGCGTGTTTAAGGTTAGAGTGAGTGAGAGAGCGTGTTTGAGAGAGAGAGAGAGAGAGAGAGAGAAGCATGCACTTGCAGTGAAAAAGCCGTAGCAAGTGTTGGCCATTAAGTGTAATCTCACCCTCCGATACGGAAAGCGTCGTCCGCTTTCCCAACCGAAGCGATAAGGGCTCGAGAGAATTGGCGGCAGGGGTGGGGGGGGGAGAAAAGAGAAGAGAGTGACTCACGCTTAATCCGGAGCTCGATGTTGGCACGCGCAGGGTCCCCGATGCCGTTGCTTGCTTGGCATGTGTACAGACCCGCGAGCTCCCTGTGGGTCGCATGGATACGCAGTCGGTCTCCGGAGGCGAGCACCGGAAGTTCCTCGCCCTGGAAGCTCCAGGCGAGCACGGGTTTGGGCACACCCTCGGACACGCACGACATCACCGCCTCCTCGCCCATTGTGACCTCCAGCTGCCCGGACTCCGGCACTGGCCTCGCGCTCGCTGGATCTGCGACAGTCCACTCGGCTCACGCTTTTCTTTCCTCCGCTTTTCCCGGCGGCTTCGCTCTTTTTTCCGCGCTTTTCTGCGCGAGTATCGCAGCCGCTAGTAATAACGGGTCGCGTAGGTCGGCTTGGCGGACTACGGCCAAGGACGCAAGGGTGGAAATGGCTTTTCATCTCGCGGCTTTTCCATTTTTCTCACATTGCTTTCAATCGGAAAATCTCTTTCATCGCACGGATTCACGAGATATCTGACTCGCAGCCGCCTTCGGGTGTTAGCTTTCAGACAGACACTTCGTCTCCCCTATGAATTCGTCGTTTGTATGCTCCATTTGGCGACGTACGGGCACAACTTTGAGATTTTCTTCTCCGGCGATTTATAATGATTTTTGTTGGACTTGTGAGTCGAAATTACATATCCCGGATGCATGTACCAAATAACCGACCATTATAAGTCGTATTAAAGCAGAAGCGTCGTTCGGCGATTCTCCAAGACTGATTTTCTTAAATTTTCAATATATTATTAAAGCGTAGCGACAAAGATTAAGACGAGTCTGGATATTTTCCTTACCGGCCACTTTTCATTTTTCCACAACTACAATGTCGTTTAAAACTCTTAACATCGATCTCTCGAGTATGGCACTTTTCATAATTATAAGGTTTTATTTATCAATATATCGTTAAATAATATTTGCATATTTTTCAAATCAATTATTGAATATTTGGCCGAGTAATTCTGTTCCGAAAACGAGTGCAATCTAATTGTTTTTCTTTATTAGCAACTTTTTGTTATAAAATTCCCTTTTTACACACATAATCTACGTTGCTCTGTATAATCAAGAGTTTTAATGCTTAATGCGCTTGACATCTGAATTGAAAATTATTAAAAAAGGGAAAATGGAACATTAGTGAAAATAGTCTTTTAACATATCAAAGAGCCAGATTCTTTGCAGCATATTTACAGTTCTTTTGAATAATGAAAAATTATTACAGCATTTCTAAAATATGATCGATTAAAAATAGAACTTGACGTACAGTTTTTATATTTTTTTAAAAAATGTAAAATCAATATTTTACACGTTAAATAATTCCAAATTGTTCCGATTAGAAAAATCGATAAATTTTATTAAGTTATTTTTGGAATATCACACGTTCAAGTTTTCTTATAATTTTATAACTAGCGCTAACAAACCAAGATGTTTAGAATTCAAAAAAAAAAATCTTTACGAGCCTGTAATTAATTTTAAATAGGTTAATATAATTTTCAAGCAAATGAGATATTCTAAAGTTATCAGAAATATTTTTAAAAAAGCAGCTAAACATTGAACTAGATTTTGAAAAGTGAATTATAATCGTTACTTAATATTGTTTCCCTGTAATAATCAACGAAATCGTAATGCAATCTTCAATAAGTTAATATACGATAATAGGCAGAGATTCCGAAGTGCGATAAACTTTCCTTCGCTTCGCTCTAAAAATTGCTTTACGTGATTCTCATGAATTTTTATTTTGACGACAGGGTAGTTTTCACATTATTATACTTTTACAGTGCATCGTTTTGCGATTATCACATCGAACATCAAGATGATTGCTTTAGGAAAAAGGAGGGGCTAATTTAATCAATAATAGCAATTAAAAGCTTATCATAACGGTTTCACGTGATTGTACGGAAATGCAAATTTACGTATCGCAAAATACGTTATTTGCAATCCGAATATTTTTATAGTCACCGAATTCTGATTGTTTATGATTTTAAAGTATTTTCCAGGCAAAGTCCCAGAACGATTAAAACGATCAATAATCGAGAGCCCAACTAAGTATTCTAAAACTGATTGGAAATGATTGGTAACGTTTTTCCGAGATAACACGTGTAACGATTAATGAATAACGGAGTTGCGACAAGAACCGCCGATTGGTTCGTCAATAGCAATAATATTGGCACTTGTACAAAGAAGCAAATCTGACGCTTATGCCGGAAACTAGAATCGACAAAATATCGTACTTCGTTTCTGCGGTTAGAACTCCAATCACTTTGTCCGGAATTAAACGAGAATCCCTTGATTCGAGTTAATTACTCAGATCGTTGGATGCTCCAGAAAATTAGCTTCTTTTCACTCGGCGGAATCTCTCATCTCTCTTGCGTACAAAGGCCGCCTTTTGTTTTATATTATGAACGAGCCGCTTGGATTTCCCGGGAGGAATACATAAGCAGTATCAGATAAAAAGTAAACCAAGGGGATATTTACATGCGCCGCGGCTCGACAAGCGACTCATTTTCCACGTCAGTTGAAGTAATAAGTCGAGGGTGTGTGCGGCATCGAACTTTAAGGCTCAATAATTAAAGATCGACGCGTAATAGCAGAGGCCCCAGGGGCTTTTTTCCTCTCGCTGACGCGGATACTCACACATGACCTGGATCTCGTGGACCTGGGTAACGTGGCCCCAGGGCTCGGGCCTCGAAGCCTGGCACACGTACTCGCCGCTGTCCTCGGGCCGCACTTGCACGAGCTCGAGGCTCCGGTTGCCCCACATCTTTACTCGCTGGCTCGCCGACACCGCGGCCGTCGCTGCGGGTTCCTCGCTGTCCGCGAGTAAGACGCCCGCACGCCACCAGCGCACGCGCGTCTGTAGACCTGCAGGTAGAGTATAGACCGAGGCTCTTAATGTCTCGCTAGGGTACGTAGCCCGCCGGTGGGCTTGAACGAGCTTTTGCCCCGGTCGTCCATTACAATTTGTTCGCCAAGTTTGCGTTTTTTCTCTTTCCATGTTCGTTGACCCGAGTGAGGCGTCGCTGATTCAATTATAGTTTTTGTTTAATTACGGCGCTACGATCTCGAGTCGCTTCACAGATACTCTGACTAATCATCCGAGCAGTTGTGCCGAGGACAGTTTAAATTGAGTTATCGGCAATAGTGATTAACAATGTTGTTAAAAATCACGCGGACTGCTCGTAAGTCTGTATTAGGCGCGAGTTTCGATCAAACAACTGCGACAGAACCGGAAATAGCTTTTTCTCGACTTTTCGCCAGATTGTCATTACTTAAATGAAACGTCATAAAGCTCGGAGAGGTTAGAAGAAGGAGTCGTACATCAGCCCGAGGAAATTGGTTAAGCGCGTGTAGCTCGCTCTCCTATTTTCTGCAACGGTTACTCAAACTTAAACGTTTGTCATTTTTCATAATTTACGAAGTATTTTAATGTTCGGCGTTCGAGGCGATTCAGCTACAATAAAATTTCTCGGGCTTCATCGCTCAAAGTCTATTTCTCGCGAGATTCAGGCAGCACAGCTGGTCCCGATATGACATCATTCCTGAATAAAGTGAGCCTGATGGATTAAATTACAGCCGCGTTCGTACTCCTGAAATCCTTCGAGTCGCGAGGAAAATTAAAATTTTAACGAACCTTTTATTTTTAGCGTCAGCGATTTGAATGTTGCGATTAAGAGAAAATGTTAATAATCTTCGCTCAGTTATGCGAATTATATATTTTGCTATACCGTCCGCAAAAAACGCGTCGTCGAAGACATATAAAAAGCCCATTAAAAACTTTAAAATTGTAATCCCGCTTTTACGACGATAAAAGTATTTTCATAATAAATTTTTAGCTCGTTACGAATGCGATTTACAATTCAATTTCTTCATTAAATAAATTTTAACTTTTTTTCTTCTTATTGCATCAATGTTTGCGGTAATAAGAATCGAATAACGTCCGAGTCTGACGTAAAACACGAAGTGGTTGTATTGACTTTTGAAATTTTCCACGGCTAAAGTTATGGCGTGCAAGTGAATTCCATCGAAGAACATCTAATGCCACTTGGGTATTAATTAAATGAAGCGAGGCAAGAATGAACTATTACAACAATTCTTTTTATAGCATAAAGTAATCGCATAAATGTTGTTTTTTCAATTATTACTCGCGATGGAACACGTTGAGCCAATGCTTGAAGTAACGTTAAGCACTCGCGAAAAATCAATTTCGAACTCACTGGGGGAGAGCCTCGAAAGAACGAGAGAAGATTAAAGGCGTTTTTATACGCATAAAACTGAGTTCCCGCTCGTCGTATCGAAGAGCATACGAAAGTACGTTTCGGCAAAAATGCTCTGTGCTCCTAAGCGAACTTTTAAGAGGAAGCTTATTAATTACCGAATTACCGGCTTGGGACTAGGGGACTCCTTAAAGCGAAAGCTCGACCTGGGGATAAGGACAGCGATCCGGGCAGAAGCTAAGCTGGAACCGCCAACAGAGTCGGTCCGAGCGGCTGGAACGACTCACTCACCGAGGTCCTCCACGTGGCAGGGCAGCAGCACCGTGTCGTTCTCGTAGCTTCGGACGGTGGCAGCCACACTCGTGCCGGCCTCGGAGCCGAGCGCCAGCAGCGGCAGCAACATCAGCGCCAAAGATAACATCGGCCCGGTCGCTTGGCTATCACTCGTACGACTGCTCGAGCGAACGGCAGCCTCCCGTCCTGCTCGTCGGCATTCTTCTTCGATGTACGCGATGGCGGACGATCGCCACCGCCTAGGCCCATTCGCGCGCCTCACTGGCTCAATTGATGACACACGCGCACGTTGCGCCCGGAGCACCGGTCCCCAGCGGAGAGAGAGAGAGAGGGGCGGAGGGGCGAAGGGGGAGCTGCCAGGTTCGTACGGACGGCTCCGAGCCTCTGAAAATTTAAAGAGCCACGCGGGCCGAGGCTCGCGCTCGTTTATTGTCGATCGACAAGAGCGAGAAGCTGAAAGGAGGCTGTTAATGGATGTAGTTGTAGGTGTTGTTTGCACAGTCGCCCGCCGCCGGGCCGCGTTTTCCGCCTCTGCTTGCATTGCGTGTCGTCGCGTCGCCTCGCGCCTGGCCTACATCCCATTGCCAGTGCTGCCCGCCCCCGACAAAGGAGTTGGCTACGTCTTCCCTCCTCAACGCACTTTTGGATTTGGACTTGAATAGATGGAAATGCGTCGGGCTGCGAATCGAGCAAAGCGACTCCTGGAAAGGACGATTACTCCCCGCGCTTATGAACGATGCGCCGACGCTCCGGTCTAAATTTCGAATAGATGGGCTCTGCAAATTATATATGTGCGCTGAATATTACAGATTATATCGATTTTACCGAAGAGTTTATCCGTCTTTGAAAATACTAATAACACATTTAAGTAGCGTTGTCTTTAATGTGCATTATGGAGCTGAAATCTCGACTTTCTATTGGAATAAAGAATACTTAACTCCATTGTAGTCGCCTTCGAAAGAAATGCACTTCTGGTCATTTAAAATGAACACGATTGAATTTTAAAGTACAGTTTCGTTAATAATTTATTACCTTTCTAGACCAGAAAGGAGTTCGCTCATTAATATTCGATTTAAGATATTCATAAAGAAAAAATGTCAAGTACGCGAAAATCGAAGTACACATATAGAATAACGGAGGAAGAAGAAGGAAGGAATATCGTTGTACCCCGTTTCTTTAAAAAAATGTAATTAATTTAAAATACTTTCCATGTGTAATGGATTACATAATGCTAATGGAAAAGCATAATAAACGAAAATTAAAAAGTTAATGTATTTATCTTTGTAGAATTTATAAATATCATTGGTCTAAAAACAATTTTTTTAAATTTTCTTCCATATTCGGATAAAAGTACAAACAATTATTCGATTAAATTATAAATTACTTACTTAATTCCAGATAACGCAATAATCTATAGCGTTTACACGCGGCACAATTATATAGAGATAGATAATTGATATTTACATTCTAGGGTAATCGACGCAAAATATTCTTGCGTGTCGTTTGAAAAATGGGACGCCGACAAATTATTTAGACACACATATATAAATTTATTTATGAGCGACGAAATACATATATTAAATAATACTAGAATTATATCAATGACATGAAAGACACGTTATTTTTAACAAATATAAATTAAAGCTAAGGATGAATATGACGTCAAACGTAATGATGAATTTAATTTATTTCGTATTGAAAAGATGTATTTTTATGAGCTTACAATGAAACAAGTAATTAATTTTTCGTAATCCTCTTTACATTTTTTCTTATGTGTCTGGAATATGTACTAATGTATGATAAAAATTATTTTGAAGATACAACGTGCTATTGTAGTACATAAGAGGATTCTGAAGGTTTTACTTCAGTATTCGGTCTATCTTTTATTAATTATTAAAAATCACGTATGGTTTCTTGGTTAGATTGCAAACTACGTAATAATTAGTGATGTTCATTCAGTGTCTGAAATTTCGACGGATCGATGATTATCTGTTGTTGTCCGCGTCTAACGTGGCATTATTTGCACAATTTTGAGAGAAGAAAGGAGATACCGAATCCTAAAAGCCTCGGGATACTGTTTCACTATATTCGCAGTATCGAATACCGTCAAACATTACTATCCCAAATATAGAACGTACATGTGAAGAGTGAATGTTGCTAGTGTGTGCTTAAAAATTTTCGTAATTGATTAAATTCCTAATTACACAATTTCTCAAATTAGATATTTTAAATTAGTTGTCCATAAAGTTAAAGAAGCAGTTTAAATATATATTTGCAAAGATTTACCTACACTTTATAATCTTCTGCCAAATACAATTCTTTCGTAACAAATAATAAACAATGAAACGTTGAGCTATTAAAATTGTATATCTATAGGCATAAGCGAGGAAATGCTTTGCTTTAACGTGAAATTTTGAATCCATTTAAATTTTAAATAAGCTTTAATTTATTATAAGGCACTAATTTTTGAAAAACAAGCTTCGCTAATGACTTAAAAAAATATGCATATCCAAATATATGGTGAGAAATAAATTTTTTGCGCGTTCAATTATTTCAGATAGTTTCGATATATATTTGAAAGCCATTTAAGTAGGAATCTTTGCTTAATTAATTAAATTACACTGCCGCGAGTCTGTTGCCCAATTTCGGCATTTTTGACACCGTAAACGTATTTTCAATATTTGCAACGAACGGATAATCAATTCAACGTAATCGGCCGACAACTTTTACTAGAATAAATATTATTGGTTGCGTTAAATATGCAGTGCGAATAAAGCAAAAATTCAAAGTACGTGCTTTTATCAGAGAATAGTCAAATCAAAACGAGAATTTTCTTCGTAAATAATGTTAAACTACTGATCATAGGCGTTCGGTAGCGTAGAACAAAAAATGGAACGAATCGAATGGCTGGAGAATAATACGAACAACCATTGTAAAATTGGTGTTCTGCCGTGAACTAAAAATGCAGATGTTCTCGTCCTCTGCTAATCCTAACTAGTGGTGGGCGGGGGGAGGGCATATGCAGTATTCATAAGGTTAAACGATAATTGCAGTGGTTGAACGCGTGAATTCGAAGGTTGGCGGTGCAAAAGTTCCGCCTTTTTCCCGTCCAAGCGCTCGGCGTTGCATGCGAGTGTGAAAGAAAAAGCGGAAAGCGCGAAAAGAATGAGGAAAGGGAATAATCACGCAGCTCGTAAAGTGACCCCCTCCGCCTGGAGACACGCGAACCTGCGAGGGTTGCTCCGCGGTTTTCCTTGGACCGCGGCGGCTTCCCTCCGCGCACTGGAGTCCGGAGAGCGAGAGAGCAGTCGATATGGGCCGCCTTGGACATGCGCGGGGGTACGTGCCGGAGAATTGTGGCGAGCGTCGGTGGCGCGCACAGCCGCCAGTCGGTCGCGCGCAGCCCCCGCGAGTGGAGATGCGCCAGCAACAAGAGCAACAGCAGCAGCAGCAGCAGCAGCAGCAGCAGCAGCAGCAACAACAGCAGCAGCTGGAGAGCGAGCAGGAGCAGCAGCAGCAGCAGCAGCAGCTTAGCTTAGCACCGAGTCCGGAGGGCTCGAGGAAGTGAGGCAGGCGAGCGAGCTGGAGGAGGACCAGGGAGGATGACCATGCCACGACGGCCACGTCCCGCGTGGCGCCTCCCGGGCGACGATGCAGCCACCAGCAGCAGCAACAGCAGCAGACGCATCATCACTACCATCATCTTCGCCGACGACGAACGATGACGGAACCCTCGAGCTCCACCCTTGGCCGAACATGCCTCGTCGAGAGATCAGAGTCGACGGTTGCCTCGGTGAGTTGTCACTGTGGAGGATCCACCATGAGGGCGAGAGCGAGGTGTGCTCGCACGCACACCCATAGGGACACGCACATCCGCGCGCGCGCGCCCGCCTGCACACACACACGTACACGCACACCTAGGCGCGCAAACGCGCCCACAAATACAGATTTATGTTTATACGTACAGAGGCGGAGGGAGACGGGGAGACAGACAGACAGACAGACCAAGAGAGAGAGAGAGAGAGAGAGAGAGAGAGAGAGACGTAGAACGTGAGGGAGGGAGCAAGGAAGAGCGACGACGGCTGAGGGGAGGCGGATGTGTATACACTCACGCGGGCTTTTGTATCGCGGTCAAGAGAGAAACGGTATTGTTGCTGTTGTTTTATAATTGCGCTTTACAATTTATACCACCGCGATTCGCGGAGCGCGACGCATCAAAGGTCAACAGTTTCTCTCTCGCTTCTCCCGCCACATTGAGGGAAATCCGTCGGCAGCGTTCCGACGGAGCGGAGGCGCTCGTCGCGATCGGGTCTTCTCATGTCTTTTTCCGATCCGGCAGCACATCCACGACATAAACAGTCAGGTGGCGCAGTTCCGTGACCTCCTGATCAGCATCGGTCAACCGCGGGACTGTCCGGAGCTGCGCGAGAGGATACGGAAGCTGCGCCGTAGCTGCGTCGAGGCCTGCAAGAACACCTCGCAAATGGTTTTGCCGCAGATGCGTAGGTACGTGCACTCACGTCCGATATTTAATTGCTCGTCGACTTGAGCAGGAGGCGAGAGAGAGACGGACAGAGAGGTGATTGTCAGCTGATCGCCGGCCGCGAACAGCTGCTGTGGGATGCTGCGATATTTTTTCGATCTTCCGTCTTTACTTTCCAGTGCCATGGAGTCGGGGATACCGGCCGACAGTCCCAACCTCGTGCTGCTCTTCTTCCTTGCCCAACTCTTCCTGCGGGAGCTCTACAAGAGCAAGAACCTCGTGCGCATCGTACCAATGGACATGACTGGCTACTTTGGTAATTATCAGTCGAGTTCCCGCGTGTGCAAGCAATTGCTTCGTTTCGTTTTCTCGAGTACAGCCGAAAGCTTGAATTTCATTTCTGAAAAAGCTTCTTGAATACCGCGATTTCAAATCCAAGCGTTTTCTAAATCTCTTGAAAAATCGCGGGAAGCTTGGTGAAAAATGCTGTCGGTATGTGCTTGCGAGAGCAGATGTATAAGAAAAGCTTTTACCTCGGATAGATTCATCTTGTAATTTTCCTCCTCCAAACGGATTTCGTGTTTATCTTCTGTTTAGTGGTTGACCTCTCAGATTCTAAATACGAAACGTTCGTATTTAAAATATTTAATTTTGAAACTTCGTACAGTCACCTGTATAGAAGTGAAATATAGCTCTTTTAATAATTCGGAAAAACACGTTTTTCATTCGGTTTCGTTGCGAATGCAGTGTCCCAACTGCATTGCAAGCGCATTCGATGAAAATTTGAATCGTTTTGCTCGAACAGCTATTGAAAAATTGATATAATTCAAGGCTCTACGCGCTTTGATTGAGCGGATAAAATTTCATTTTTGCATTATGCATTCGAGAAACTTTCTCAAAAGTTCGAAGATAGAGACGAATAAAGTTTGAAAGTTAGAAGATAATGTACATCGCAATGTCTACTAAATGCTTAATGGCATCGTGCGCACACGCGCGTGCATGTGCACAACTTTTATTCGCTTAAACTCTGTGGTATTAACGTGGAATAATAGTAATAATAAAGAGAGACGAATAGATGAAAGTTAGCGTACGATTAGACCTACTTATGGAATTAAAAAAGTTAAAATTTAAGTAAACACTTAAACAAGTTCGCGTCAATATTTTAGTTGAAAAAAAGTTTGATACGAACTATTTAGCAATAAACATTTAAAGGGCGTTGGCTTCGCATCGCTGTCCTTAATTTTACCTTTTTCTCGGGCCGGATTCCGACGTGGCCTCAACTGCTTATTCCAACCCTCGGCTCTCCGTGATACATTTTTCCAGTTTCAAAGCTCGCCAATTATCCAATAGCCGGGCATTTCTGAAATAGTTCGACGTACGTGCAAGAGATTGCATGTGTTTAATTTACCGCGGGCCGACGAGGAAGCCTCGGCGGAAAACTCACCTATTAATCGATAAGTTAGCACTCACACACGTGTGTGCGTTGCACCTCGCAACTCGTTTCAGAGAGCAAATCCGGCCCGTCGAACATCAGTAACGTCATCACTCAGATCCTCTTCTGCAAACAAATAACGCTGGACTTCAACGAGGAAGAGTTGTGCAGCATTCAGAAGGACTCGGAGGAAATCAGTGCCCTCATAGCCGAACTTCAGGAGTTCATGCCCCAATCCGAAGCTGATACAGGTACCGTCACACCCCAGCTCCTGCTCAGCTTTTCATTTAACTTTTAGGTTTAGCAACTAATGACTCGTGGGATTACCAATCCTGTGATTTCGTATTAAACTCATTGTCCCGGTAGTCTAGTTGTAAATTTCGGAATCGGAATCATTTTCTTTCCTCACATTTTTTTCGAGTACCTAACTTAAACTTTAACTTTGTTCCGAACTTTCCAGCAGTTTGAATTTTACGATGGACGAAGTTTGAAGATTTCTTCCCGGCTCTTTTCTTCAATATTCGAAAATATTTTAAGACAAAAAGTTATCATTGTTGAGAACGTACCAAAGTATTTTTAATAAAAAGTAACTAAAAAAGTTAACAAATTAATCTTGAAAGTTGTATACGTTCACAATCGATTGTTCGAAGAGAATACAAATCACTAAATGTATTGCATTTTGTAATTATATGCCCAGAAATTTAATTTTGAATTAGATGCCCTTTTTAATACAGCATTTGATTCTGATTAACATCTTAATTATAATTTATGATATTCACGACCTAGTTACGATACATTTAATGCTAAATATAATCATTTTCTTAGAATTCAAATAATACGCGATATTTTTTAAATCATCAAGTTATATAACGCGCTGATTTAATTTAAACATACAAACATTTAAAAAAAAGTATTAAAACTACTTAAACAAAATTTACTTAAGCCTTAACGTTATAGTTTTTAAAAAAGGAAGACTTGATAGTGATCATAATTTTCCATCCCCAAAAACTCATTTATTAAATATATCTTATGTAAAACTTTTCTCAAAATATTAAAGATAGAAACGTGATGAAATTTATATTTTAAATGTATCTGGTGCATTTTATCAAAAAGATCTCAAAAAGATCCTAAAGCTTAAACATCATTTAATGCGCTGTTCATTTAATACACGAATGGTTTTAAAATTTTAAACATGTTAATGAAGTTTTAAATATCATTTTCTCCAATTAATAAATTAAGTTTGCAAAATATTGATCAATGTCGAGATGAAAATTCATTTCTCTTTTTGCCAAGGTGTTACAATAATAAATTTTTATTAGCATTAATAATAACCAGCTTGTAAATAAACTGTTGCAAGTACTAAATGGTGTTTCATAAATATCAATTAATTGTTTTTGAACGTTTCATTCGGTGGTTAATCGTTACGAAAAGCATAAAACTGTACATCAATAAAACGAAACTGATTCCACGCGTAACTGCCCTTTAAAAATGTCCACAGAGCGGCCAGTTGCATTACAGGAAGCAGCTAATCGTCTTAATCGCAACAACGGCGCTCGAAAAAACTTGCGTTGGGAAAACAGACCAAACAGGCATCCTTCATATCTGCGCGGGACCTTCAAATTTTTCTGCTGCACTGGGCGACCAAATTATCTTTAATTTCGATTCAGTGGCCTCACGACTGCTGATTTACAAAACATAATCAAAATGCAAAACACTGAGCAAAAAATTGACGCTGAACTGCACGAAGATTAAAAACAGTACACACGCGCACACTCGCAATATATATTTTATGAGGATTTCTGAATTTTCTAAATCTAGAAGAAACTGCACAAAGGTCCATTCCTTATGTGCTCGTAAAAAGAACTAGAAGCAAAAACACATTCACTCACTCATGCCCACACGCGCACGCATGCATACGGCGCAATCCGTTAAGCGGGTGGAAATTACGAGCAAAAACAATCTTAATGTACATCTGATGCTAGCGGAGCGTTATTTGATCAAAAATCCAGTTAATTTTGAATTCGTGGACGTTATGCCTCGAGTCTAATAAGGAAAAGTAAGAGTTCAATAAGAATCGATCTTATATAAATAAATTATAGAAAACTACTCTACTGGCGACAGCTAACCAAAACTAATTATTTAACTAGACCATCTCATCAAACATACATGCAAATATACGTCTAAATGCACAGAATTATGATTACGGACACACGGACTAATAAAGTATACGTATGCGCATTGAGATTGTGCTCGTGTCATAAATCCACGGCGAAATTACTAAAAAGTCATACAATACTCATATTACGTAAACGAATAAGGAGAAATACAAAAATATACTATCAGAATCATGTCGCGTAAACGGGTCCAAGTGATTTGGCTTTGGTGCTGCGTATCAATTCATATCAGCAATACATAGCAATAATGCGAACGCAACATCAGCAGCCAAGCGAAGCGGAAAGTACAGGAGATGCATTTTCTTAGAATTTTTTTCTCTTGATCTAGTATACTGTAACGTTTAATGCCAGATTACTAGTACATGAAAACAAAAATATATATAAGTGAAAATTATGACATACTCGATTTTCGTTGTAACAATTCCAACTTATTACGGCGTATTAAACTCTGTATCTTCATATTTTATAGTTACCATCAATTTCGCAGTTTCTCCCTTATCAAGCAGAGTATACATTTTTCAAACCGTCTGCGTCTATTACAAATGAATAGTTATATTAACTGACGAGCAAAGGAAGGACGAATAATAATAATAATAATATAATAATAATAATAATAATAATAATAAAAAGAATATAAAAATTATAGGGGAATCAAATAAATGAGATATAAATAAATAATTAGTATTAGTTCTGCACGTTCGCAGTGCGTACAAGTGAATTCTAGATAAATAATTCCGTATATCTGCAGCAACGTCTAGCGCAATAGGATTAAATAAGAAGAAAGTTATAGTATTTTGTGATAAAGTATTAAATTGGAAAAACTAAACAAAGAAAATCGCGCGCCACGTGTTGGTCGAATGTTGGCGAATGTTCAGCACTGCATGCAATATATCGCGTGAGTCGCGAGTATCGTGTCGACAAATAGTCAGAAAAAAAGAAAAACGGAAGTCTTTCGTGCACATCATTTCCCGGCTCCATTGTGTATAAAGGATCAGATGAGAAGAATGCCAAGTCAAAAAGGGAGAAGGAGTACGTAGAAGAATAGTATAAGAAAAGCCACATTGCTGCCGTTGGTGGCAAAACCAAGATTACATTCTATTGCACACGACATTTTTTATCTTGCTTTTATTTATTCATTTTCTTTCGTTTCGTTTGTTTATACGTGGGCTTTTTCTTTTCTCTCGTATAAAATTGATCGATATATACATGGCCTACAAGTACGTACCATCTAGGCATTCGCACAAAGAATTATTAACTTGCAGAATTACGACATTTTTTGCGTTAAATTTTAATCTGAATATGTGCTTTTTTTAAATTAGTCTTTGCACACGCAAGCACAACAGCGTACATGTAAATTTGTGCATATTTGCACTCACACACGCCCATCCTCGTGCATAAACACTTTTTATCATACATTTGAACACGTGTATGAAAAATAAAAGGTCTTTACTATTTTTTTACTATTGCTTTAACAATATATAATAAACGAAGACAACAGAAGAATTTGTTAAACGCTGAATTTAGATGAGAGAAGGAGGGAGGAGCAAAGAAATATGTGTGTATAGCCGAGGATAGAAAATAGGAAAATTATTACGTATTATATTTCGGATTCTTTAAATAAATCTATATAACTATAAATAGATACTAGAGAAAAGATAAATTCTAATTTGTTAGCAAAGAGTACATTGAAATAAAAAGTTGTATGTTATATAAATATATGAAATGAATTATCGAAATGGATGCATTTATCCTTTTCGTCTTGTTTTCACATGCATTGGGCATTTATCAATAATTATACAAAGAAAATCATTATAGGCACGCGTAATATATGTGCATTATATGCGTATATACACACATACATATATATATATATATATACACATATACATATTTACAAAAAAGTTAAAAGACGGGTACTACTTTAGCTATTATATTAAAAGTGTATGATATGAATGCGCTAGTCGCACTTTACACATTAGTGCAATTACGTAACATTTCCATGCGCTTATAAACTCTCGAAGCGCGTAATATAATATAATATATACATAAATAAATGAATAACTAAGTAAATAATAAATAATATATATTTTCAACTGGAGCCTTGCCTAAGATTATTCGCATAGCTCACAATAAAACAACAAATCGTAGTAGCACATTGAAAAAGATGAAAATTATTTAATAAAATTCATTGACGATGAAAGAAGATTCTAAGTCAATATTAACTATTACTATTATATGTATGCCTAGCTGAAGTTAAACAACACCACGTATTTCAAATTGCATGAAAGCATATTTATAAGCGCGAAGGCGACAACACACAGGTACACGACACGCACACCAGCAATCTTGGGTGCACACTCAGGTTTATACGCGCGCGCGCGCGCGCACACACACACACACGCACACACGTATATTTATATTATACGCACAAACACGCATACGCATTCTAATAAAACTATACACGACGAGGAGAAGATAATGTTAAAGTTATATTCGAATGGAAAAAAGAAAAATTATATGCCAAATTTATAATATTCAGACACTTTATTATAAACGGACGCGGACCAAATCTATCCAATTGAATCCACTGAATACGTGGCCACACGTTAAGAATATTGTGTAGCCATTATTCATTATATTTCTTATAAATGTATTCTTATAATAAACTTTACTTGCCAAGTAATCTTTCATATTATTATACATTGTCACACTGAATTTTTTTATTATTTTATGAAAATAATGAAAGTTTAAGAAAAAGGCAGTTTTTTAATAAAATTTTTATAATATTTTAATCAAAGATAAACTTTTATTCCTATAAGGAAAAAACAAATATTGACCACGAATACGTTTCTTTTACTTTAACCAGAGTTTTTTTCCGTTTATTTTTCATTAAATTTTATCAATATATTTATATTCAAATTTCAAATTGTAGTACAGCGTAACTTTAGGAGACGATCGAGCAATCAAATAAAAGTGACCTCATCAGCGCTAATTGATATATACAATATTCCGAATTAAAAAAAAATTGTACATATTATAATATATCAAATAAATATTTATCGAAAACTCAATAAATTTTCTCTCCTTTCTATTCGTGCCGTATTTTCTGTGAAAATGTCCAAATTACACCTTAAATTTATGCATTACAAAATATTTATATATATTAAGAAAATATAAGCAAGCAAATATATGTCGAGTGAACAATAAAATCAATATTTATAAAGTATTCATATTTATCTATTTTTAGAGTTGAAATTTTAGTTTTCTAAAGTATATTCAGTCTTTGTTATCATTTTGATAAAGATTTACTAAAAATAATTTATTTTAATTTTTTTGTATTGCACTTAAAAAATCAACTCTGTTTGAGTACTTTAAATTATTCAGTAATCTTTTACATTATCAATTAATTGAACCGTCAACTGAAAATCAAGATTTGTCATTTGATATTTATTTTGTTTTAAATTATAGTTTCATTTTATGTTTGTATAGAAGATTAACCTAGTAATTAAAGAACTGCTCAATAGTAGTTGATTTCCTGACTGTAAAAAAATTGATTTTTAGGTGCAAATTAAAAAAAAACATTATATACTAGCATGTAACAATAGGTAATATAACGGATTAATGAATAGGAAATAAGTGGTGGAAATAACTATATTCAGACATGAACGACTATTAAATCATTTTTAGAAATTAATCCAAGGATAAAAGTAATTTGATGTCTATTACAATATTAGAATGTTATTAAAATTAAATACTCCTAAAATAAAATTTATGACTCATTTATAAAAATATTGTTATTAATTATTTTTTATCGAATAATGAATCTTAAATATTACAATTGTATTTTGAAAAGAAATAATTTTTTGTAATAAAATTAAAATTATTAATGTAAAAATGAAAATTATGTGTATTAAAAATATTAATTTCTCATTTAATTCTTTATAACAAAAATTAAAGTTGTAGTTATATGTATTTGCTAAAATCAGTCATTTTTTGTGCATTAAATGATTACGTCAAATTGTAAAATAATGTAAAGATAATAACCAATTAGTAAGCTCTCATAAGCTTTTGCAAATTTGCATATATAAATCAAGCTATAGGAACTGGGTAAGCATATAGGTATTTATTTATTTAACCGATGTGATAATGGTAGTTGTATGCCATGAAGCGCAGATATTGTATTGATAGCCAACGTTGCAAGTGAATGTACTTACTATAAACGTACACCCACACATATACGTATATGACACGTCGTCAACCAAGTGTATTTATACATACACGGAGTTTTCCCACACTCATGTATCATGCTCGCTGAAATAATGCTGAAATTAAGGAAAGAGAAACGACAGAAGTACATCTGATTCTTTAACTGTATTAAGTATAAAAAAGTTCGTTTCTAATTAAGTTAAATAAGCTTCTATTTTGCCAATTACGAGGATAACTTGGATAATAAAAAAGATGGGTTAGTAACTTAAACAACTTTTATGTACTTTATAACCTATAAAATGAACAATAATAATAATAATTTTCATAAAAAATTGTCCATAAATAAAGAATATATAATAATCATTATTATAATTATAATTATTTTAGGTTTCATTTTATAAGAATGTAATTTTTAAATGAATTTATGTCACATTTATAATCAATAATTAAATATTTGTGTTTCAGCTGTAACCACTAAAATTTCTTTTGTGCTTTCATCCATTCTTACAGTACTTTTATTTTCTGGGATGCAAATGTACAGAACTTGGTTGATTTCTTCCAAATTGCACATAGTTTTGGGAGGATATATCGGATCTTTTATATTTTTATCTCTCCTTACTGCTCTTGGCAACTTAGAGACTGTGTTATTTGGGAAGTCATTTCAATTAAAGCTTCCTGAAGGTAAGAGTTGGATTTTTTTTTATTATAAATAAAATAAAATTATATTTTTTTTATTACAGTTTGTTTATCCTTAATTGTATCACTGGTGGCATCTGCTTTAATACACAGAGTTGCAACTACAACTTGTTTTCTATTTTCCATAGTGGCCTTATATTATATCAACCAAATTTCTCAAGAAACATACTCCATACCAGTAGCAGCAACAAAAATTTATGTAAAAAAAAAAAAATAACTTTGTAATTATTTTTTTACTGTTTATGTTCTACAATTAAGTATTTGACAATAAAAAATTATAATAAAATTAAAATTAAAGTTTAAACACATATTTTCTTATTTTCTTATTTTATTTTATTGAACTAGTTAAATGTCAACATTATATTTGCACAGGTATATTTTTTTTTAATAATAAAATATGTTTTGATTTAAAGTTATTTCCATAGAAATGTAAAATATTACACAGTTTTTGGAGAATTTTTGTTATGATTTTTTCTTCTATAATTTTCAGCTTCTTCTTTGTCACTAAAATATTCATAAGAATCATCCGAAGCTTCTACATCATAAGAGGGACTTTGTTCCTGGTATTTAGAAATATTTTCAGGATTTTGAATTCGTTCATTTCCCGGTATAACATGTTTATAGATTGACAGTGCCTATAATAAATTATTAACATTAAAATTAACCTTTTTTAGATTAATAGCTTTTTCTAAAATATAATCATTACCTGAGCAACAAAACCACTGACATCACTAACATTTTTAGGAACAATTAAAGTATTGTTTGTTTTTGCAAGTTTATCAAATGCTTGAATATATTGTTCTGCAACAAGAAGTGAAGCTGCATTATTTCCATGTGAAACATTTAAGGCATTTGCTATCACTTCTAATCCCCTAGAACGTGCTGTAGCTACAGCTAAAATAGCTTCTGCCTCACCACTAGCTTTATTTATAAATTCTTGTTTTTCAGCCTCTAAAATTCAATAATTTTATTATGATAAATAATTATAACATGAAATTTGTAAAAAACTTATTTACTTACCAGAACTAAGAATTTTAGCTTGTCTTTTACCCTCTGCAATATTAATATCAGCTGCTCTAATACCTTCTGATTCAAGAATTGCAGCTCTTTTCTTCCTTTCAGCTTCTACTTGCATTTGCATAGCCTCTTGTACTCTTTCAGGTAATTTTATATCACCTATAAAATATTACTTTATTTCACAAATAAAAATAATATTATTGGCTATATAATTTAACTTACGAATTTCATAACGAAGACAGCTTATTCCCCAGGCTTCACTGGCTTTATTTATGCTTTCCACAATGCTTACATTAAGACCTTCTCTTTCTTGAAATACTTTATCTAGGGATATTTTTCCCAATTCTGATCTCATAGTAGTTTGTGCTAATTGAATAATAGCAAATTCAGGATCCTGAACTCCATAAGATGCTAAATAAGCATCATTTACTCTTAAATATAAGACTCCGTCAATACTTAAAGTAACATTATCTATAAATAATCATTAAAAATTTATTTCACAAATTAAGAATGATTAAAAAAATTTAAATTATCTTATAAATTTTATTTAAGAAATAATTTTTATTTTTATATAAAATTTGCTTTTCATATAATATTTATATCTTCTAAAATCTTAAAGAATAAAATATAGAGATTTTATAAAAATAATAGCTTGAGATTAAGATATAAAAATTTATTTTTATTATATCAAATGGTTATTATGAAGTCGTTACCAGATGTGACAGCACTTTGTTTTGGAACATCTATTGCAATTTCTTTAAGACTTTGAACATATTGAACTTTATCAACTACTGGAATAAGTATATTAAGTCCAGGCTCCAATATTCTGTGAAATTTTCCCATTCTCTCCACAACCCATGCCTAAAAAAACAATAATCTTATAATAAAATAAAAACAATAATTTATTAAAATAGTTAAAAATACCTCTTGGTGTGGAACAAACATTATAACAGTATTAATCGGTGTCGCGTGTGATTTTTCTCGAAGACGAATAGAAGAAAGAAATGTTCCCGTGTATCCTGATTCCACATTATTTGCAAGACAATTCTGTAATTCAAAATCATCAAATATACATTATAAATAAAATAATAACCGGCACCCGGCAAAGAAGCGCTTACTCTCAAACCGCTAACGTTGCGCAATAATTTTGTTTTACTAAACATTGTGTAGGGATTTAAGTACAATTTCAATACTTATTATATACTTATACAGTTAAGTTGTAATTATTATTTACAGATTATGTGTTTTTTATCTTTTTAATTATTGGTTTATAAAATAGTTACTAATATAGATGTGGCACACTTTTATTGAAATTCGTAACCTCTATTTATTCATCAACCCAAGTGTAAAAAGTATTCAGACATGTTATTCGTATATAATCGGGACATTCTACTAACAGTCCATACGCGGTTGTAACTGTTATTCCTTTTGTAGCACATTATTTTATATTTATTTTTCACGATAATATAGAATATTTAAATATATTTTACATTTATATATAAATGAAATACCTATTTTTAATTAATAATAATAAATTTATTATAATTATTAATAAACTATTCGTACAATATATAAATGTATATATAGTTATGTAGAGGATTAAAATTAATTAGTAAATTATAAATAATTTGTTTTGTCTTACATAAATTTTTTTTTTAAACAAGTCACATATTTATTTATAAATAAAATTTATATACAAACTAAAATTTTGTTATTTAAATCAGGTTTATATATTGGTACTATATTTTTTGCATTTTTTTAAAAGAACCAGCATTGGCATTGACTCACAAGATTAACAGAGATTACCAATTGTACTTTAAGCGAACAAACCTATTTTATTTTACAAGCACGTGGGTTCGCGTTCCTTGCTGACTGCTGTTATAGACAAAACGTGGTGCTAATAAGTTTAGTTAGATTGCAATAAACAAATTATTTGATTAATTACACATGAAATACTTTTATGTTAAAAGAAAAAGGAAAGCCCAGGATTATTGAGTATAAATATAAACATAAGGATGTTATGTTTCGTTTAAAATTTACTTATACATAACCTTAGAAAAAAATATATAAAAATATATATATATATATATATATATACACATCTCTATATGTACATATACATTTTTACTTTTCAAACGGGTATGTTACAAAAATATTTAAAAAAATGATTGAATACAATAATAAAACAACAGTAGATCCAAACCAAAATAATAAAATGGTATCTGAAACAATTGTGAACTCTGAAAATGAATTAAATGATGATTCTGTAACAAAAGTAAATGATAAAAAAAGAAAAAACACTGATTCTTCAACATCATCAATTAAAAAGAAAAGTAAAGGAAAGGATTTATATAAGCAACCAACAGTAGAAGAACTTAATCAACTTAGAGAAACTCAAAATCTATTTCATTCAAATCTATTTCGATTGCAAATTGAAGAAGTTCTTGCTGCAGTTAAAATAAGCAATAAATACACCAGGTTGTTTCAAACATGGTTTGAAAGATTTCAAAGTAATTTAAATTCCATTAAGGATAGTGAAACATTTGAGGTAATATTTTGAAATTAATTAATTATGAACTATTAAATTAAATTAAATTAAATTAAATTAAATTAAATTAAATATCCTTTTTTCAGATAAATAATGATAAACTGTTTGAAAATTGTAATATAAAAATACCTATGAAAAAACTATCCAATGATTATATTGGTACATTTAAATTTTTTAAACCTTCTAATATTATGGTAGGAGGCTCATATTCATTGGATACAATTATTGGTCCTGATGCTTCGATTGATTTATTGATAGAGATGCCTGAACAAGTGTTTAGGAAAAGTGATTTTAAAAATTATGTTTATATGAGAAAAAAAGCTATATATTTGGCTTACATTGGAGAGAATATAGACAAAGAATTAGTTGAAACTATGTGTTTTATAGGAAATCATTCAAATCCTATTTTAAAAATTATTCCAAGTGGAAAATTAAGCAAAAGAATTACTATCCACGTTCATTTGGTAGTACAAGATAATGCTTTTAATATAAACAAATTAACACCAGAAAAAAATAATGTGAAACCAAATTGGTTTTTCAAAGAAAGCAATAAAAATAATGGTTAATATATTTATAGCTTATTAACAAGAAACAAAATTTAGATTATAAAATATATAAATTTTAATAAATTTTAAAACTTTTTTAACTCCAAATTTTCATAAGTTACAATTTTTTGTTACATTCTGTTATAAAATATTTATATTTTTTTCAGTTGTTAATACACCAACACCATATTACAATAATATATTATTATATGATATAACAACATTAAAGAATAATCTTCAGAATGCTAAATTAATAAAAGAATATCCGCATATAAGAGATGGTATTATTTTACTGAAAATATGGCTTAAACAACGAAATTTTTGTAACAATTTTGAAACATTTAATGGACATATTATTACAATGTATGTTTTGTATTTGCTATACACAAAGAAATTAAATACATTTATGAGTAGTTATCAGATTGTCAGAAATACATGGCAGTATTTAGGTAATTATATATATCCAACTATAAAAATATTAAAGAAAATTACATTTTAAATTTAATGAAATCTGATTTGTAATTTTACTTTGAAATACATTAAAATCTTATCAATAAAAAATTTTGAAAATTTCCTATTTACTTTTTAAAAATTGATTATGATAATGCAGTTTATAATATTTTTTAAACATTTTGTTGTAGCAAAAGGAGATTGGTGTCATTCAGGCATAAGTCTATTTCAGGATGAAAAAATTAGTGAAAAAATAATTGAATATCATAAATACTATGATTGTGTTTTCCTTGATTATACTGGATTCCATAATGTAGCTTCATATATTCTAAAAGATACATTCCTATGGATTGCAGATCAAGCAGAATTGTCATTGGGATGTTTAAGTAATACTAGAATTAATGGTTTTCAAGTACTTTTTATGCGTAAAGTACCTTTTTATAAATCATTTGATCAGATTATTTGGTAATTATTAATATGCATAATTTTTATTTAAAAAATTTTTTTTAAATTAAGTTTTATTATTAATTAATAGTTTACACAATGAAAAAGCTTTGGAAAATGTATTGAATGCACACTCTGATGATGCTAGTATATTGAATTATGGATCTAATAAATACGAACAAGCAATTAAACTTGTATTAAGGGTCCTAAAAAAAGGTTTGGGAAATAGAATATTGTTAATAAGTATTCTGCCACGTAAACATAAGGAATGGAAAATAAATGAAGAAATTCCAAATGATATTGAAAGAATTTTTATTGGTCTGCAGTTGGATCCAAACTTCTGTTTTAGTATTATTGAAAAGGGACCAGGTGCTAATCTTCCAGAAGTATGTGTGCATAATAAACTTTATTATTTTTTTGTGTGTAGATATATTTTATATGTAAATATTATTTTATAATTTCTGTCTTAGGCAGAAGCCTTTCGAAATTTCTGGGGAGATAAATCTGAACTTCGTAGATTTAAAGATGGTACAATTTGTGAAGCTATTATTTGGACCGAAGAAGATGCGATTCTTAGCCAAAAACGCGAAATACCTCAAAAGATATCTAAATTTTTACTCGAAGAGAAACTTAAGCTATTTGAAAACATTCACTATTTCTTCTTTTTTAATCAATTTGAGGAATTCCTAAAATTAAAGACGGTAATATCTGACAACAATAATTTTTTTGTATAAAACTTATATAAATATACAAAACGAATCAGGATACTATTGTTTTTACATTAAATTTTATATAATTAACTATAAATCCTGGTTAACGAGTAAATAATATAGAGTTTATGTTCGTAAAATCAATCGAAGATTTTGTTTTAAAATAAGGAAATTACTCATTAAAAAATGGTAAAATAAAAACGTGATAGTCACTTGTAAAAAATTTTATATAAATGAAAATTTTTTGGAATATTTAGTCATTATCGATATAGCATTTGGCAAGGAAATTAAAGAATTTAATTTTTTAAACATTTTATTGTCTTGCGTGTTTTTCGTAACATTTTTACTTTTAAGTACAGAGTATTTGAGTACGCTTTTGGACGTTGCATCGATTTAAACTTCTGATCAAGTAATTAAATTTAATTGGTACAACCACTTTGGTTTCAGGTTAATGTGACGCAGTTCTCTTATGGCACCGAGGAAGCGGCCTTTCAAGCTATCAACGCCTTTGACTCTTTAGAGAAGGATTTATCAGGATTGACGGATTTGCCGTTGACGATAAGCGGTGTACAGGGTTACAGTCCAGTGTTTCGTCACACCGAGGTTTTTCCGCCCCTCGCGAGGTATACCCGGATAGACAACAAGAACGTTCTTGCCAATAAGACGCATATACTCCTCCCCGAACGCTCGGTTCTTAAAGAGGTTCCGCTTTATTTACCGGCAATTGAAGTCGTTTTACAAATGTCCACGAGCGGAAAGTGGCCAGATGATCTTGAAGCTCTACGAATGACGAAAGCCGCTTTTTACATTCAAATCGCTGAATGTTTAAGGAAACAGTACAAGTTGCCGACTCATGGATCATTGCATCATATTGACGTTATTAAGG
Organism: Platyscapa corneri; assembly: GCA_018907185.1. Lineage (NCBI taxonomy): Eukaryota > Metazoa > Arthropoda > Insecta > Hymenoptera > Agaonidae > Platyscapa > Platyscapa corneri. Next base: position 3,622,477 of record JACCHW010000011.1, on the reverse strand, counting down.
TGAGTTATATCTCAGCACTGAATGCTCAGAAATGCTATTCACTTTAAGTTAATATTTTCCACATCGTGTTATGATTAAGGACAAAATTGCACCACAGATAAGTTGTTTTATTATGTATTTTACCAATTTTTTAGCGTCGCTGTATACAATATTGAGTTTTCTCTTTTTAAAGAATGTATTTGTTAAACAATGAAAATTAATAATTATTGTCACAAAATAATTATGTTTATGATACTTTGATAAACTTTAACTAATTTGCGAAACGTTTTCTTCGTATTTAAAAAATATGAATGTTCTTTTATAAACGTGAGAAACGTTAATGAGTGCAGACGTAAATGTTAAAAAAAATTGTTTTATTGATTAGTCAATGATACTATGTTTTTTTCTTATTTACACATTTATGGTCTCATATTTTTTGGTTTTATTTTATCAGGATGGCTTACCTTTTCGACTTAAAATAGCGATCCAGAAGGAAATTGGTCTTCTCAAACAGCAAACGGGCGAAGACGGAATAATAAAATATCGCGACAACGAGGAATCAATATTGTTGGAAGAACAACTCTTTCATTTGCCAAAAATTACTGGTGCATTATCTGGGTAAGGCTATTCTTAAAGATATAAAACAATCAATTAATAAATTTACTTAAGGCAATTAAAGCTTATAGTTTATTGTTATAAGAAAATTGTATCCTTCACTTGTTTCTCGCTGATGAAATAACTTTACTATTTACTTTTAATAGTTTAATAGTCGATAAAAATTTGCTAAAATTAATGATGTTAATGTTTGTTACACAAATAATCGTTAATAATTTATAAATTCTTCGCAGTAATTTTTCCATTATAATCTTATTATTTGTACGTATTATAGATAAAGCAATTGCGGAATGTATAGTTATATCAATTATTAAAACGAAGGGAGTAATTATTCCTTATCAACTGAATTTCAAATCTAATATTTAAGATTCAAGAATTCGTTTGAATCGTGTGTATACATAAGTTAAGTTATAAAAGTTCATATTTTAGTTTATTCAAACAGAATTGAATTACTCTACTTTCTTATGTCGTGAAATGCTAATAAATGATAATGGGTTTATTTAATTATTAAAAACTGAACTGCTCGACGTTGCATTGTTAAAAAATTACAATTTAAATTTATAACTTTTGTCGGGTGTGTTTTTAAAAAATTTAAAAATTTCTTTTATGAAAATTGATTTTGTCGAACTAATTAAATTATACACTCATAAATCGATTTATTATTTAATTTTTTTTAAAGCTTAACGCGCGTTGCGCGCACTGAAAAACATCGAGAGTATTGTCTTTTTCCGAGTTCTGTGAAAGTGTTTAAATGAGCAAAATTGCGGAAAACAAGTTGGATCCTTCGAGTCGAGTCGGTTAAATAAAGATTGAATATCCAATAAACTAGTCGGTTTGATAAATTGGGCGATTAATGGCGAGGGCTTGACGACACAGCCAATTTTCAATTTATAACAATCACACGCGTTAAAGAAGCTGACGTGCAGCAGCCCTTAGGGTCGTAGCTTCTATTTATGAAAAGCTACTGGCAATTTCCATCAGAGTAGTACACTTTGCAAGGCCAACCTGGTCGTAAAAATTCGAACAAGACGTCGGCGAGAGCAAGTGGAGGCTCGAGAGATCGGCACTAATGATACGTGCACGTAATTACTAATGCGCTCGTTCCGCACAGATTACACCGGCAGCAAGGGTCGTTCGGTCCTGCCTGTTGCTTAGCGAAACGCTGGCTGTCAGCTCAACTTATCGATTACTCTCACATGCCAGAAATCGTCATCGAGTTGCTCATGGCCTCGATCTACCTGAACCCCGAGCCCGACAGGCCAGTCCAGCAGCCACAGGTGGGCTTCCTGCGTTTCCTCGAGTCTTTTGCGAGGGAGAACTGGACCACCGACCCGATAATTGTCAATTTCAACAACGAAATGACGCGTGAGTGTTGCCTGAGATATTCGCCCTAAATTTACGGCCTCTGGCCGAAAAGTTGCATTTGTTGCGACTCGGCAAATATATCAATGCGGCTCACTGGTGAGTGCAGGAAATTTCCACGAAATGCATTTAACATTATTTCGAAGGCGAGTCAAAACAGCCTTTCGAAGCGCTACTCGCGTGTTTGCTTGAAAGGCGGAGTTGCAATAACTTGTTACCGCTTTATGGAGCGTCCGTAAATTACATATATTGTATTACACGATCGTAGAATGTTTTAATTAAAGACATCTCCTTTAATTTCATAATTGCGTCTCGCACTTTCCAGTTTGTCTTTTAATAACGCCATTTGCCTGCGCGTAGCAATTATATATTTTTAAATATGACGGAAAGAAAATGAATTAAAAGTAAGTGGATTGCTTTAATCGAAATTTCGTTATGAGTTAATTCCGCGAGTGAAAAGTGCGATTAATTTATAGGTCAATCAGTTGTTGCAATCAAACGAAGGAAAACACTTTTCGTTAATTCTAATTTTATTTTGTTGTTGCGTAATGGGTCTTGGCAAACGCATTCGAAAGTATTTCAATTATTACGAGATACGTTTATTCATTTTTATTTACAATTTATCATAATCGCAGCTATTTTTGGTCGGGAGATGATAAAACAAATTTTCACGTTGTTCACTGGATTTTCATTAACACTTCACAGCAAATCTTTGAGTTGCTATTGAGGGCAGAGGCTTCAGATATGAAGGGTAGTACAAATGAGCAGTTTCGAGCAGCTTAGTGAAGGGTAGGTGTCACGAGTCTACACTAATAAACTTAACTTACCTATACGGATAAAACAGACACGTATAGCCATTTATCGATGTGTCGTTGATTTAGACCTTTTGCGCTGTAGGGTGAAACTCGGATTGTATCAAATTCATGTCTAAATTACTCGCGTCAATATTTTGAATATTTACGTAGATTCATGATTCAATACACATTGCTTTCATACCCAAATTCAATGCTTTAAAAACACATTTTAATTTAAGAAATTTTGTTAACTCTTAAGCAGTGATTAAAATTTTTATACAAATATATTGTACGTTTGAAACAAAAAATTGTTTTTATCGCCTATAATTTGAGTTCATCATTCGTATAAGAATAATACAGTAAACTTTAAAGTTTTCGTGTTTTTAAATGAAATAATTATTTTACCAAAATGCAATAGCAAAAGGTTTGTTTCCAAATTAAAATTCTTGTAGAATATTCACGTTGCCTTTTTTGCAATAACTTGGAAATTGTCGACTCTTAGAAAAAAATCAATATAAATACTGTATTTTTTTATTTTAGTAGTGCACAAAAAAATTTATGAGCTACATAATAATTGAGATAATTTCTCGATGTAAATTTAAATTGTTATTTGTAGGTTCAAAACAATTTTCTATATTCACATAATTTTCACATAAATTTCGCAGAGGTCATGTGCGTTCGGTGTTTTGAAGCTTTTATTATTTGACTAATGTTTCATTTTATGTAAAATAAAAATGTTGATTATTTCTTGCAATACACAAAAAAAATTATTACTTATAGTTTTCATAAATATTAAAGGTTGGATTACTGCAGTGGGAATAAAATTTCTTATGATTCTCCTTGAAGAGTCCCGGGATTAGTATTTTCAGGGGCTTTCTAACTTATAAAAGCCTTCGAAATGCTTTAAAAAACTCCTTAGCAGTGAAAACACTCCGCGGAAGTGAGCGAGAACAATAGTACGGAAACGCGCTTAATTTCAGCAGAGCGTTGCAGAGTAGTGAAGAGAGAGAGAGAGAGAGAGCGCGAAAGAGTGCAACGAAGCAGTCAAAAGCAGTTAGAATCAGTACGGAATAATATAGAGCAATGGCTCCTGCATTTTAGAAGTTTCTAACAATATTTAAATATTATGATTAATAATTATACAGATGTGATACTTCAATAAAATTTTTTACCAATTCTATGTGATACTTTAATAAAATATAACATATGAAGATAAATTTTATTAATACTATAACGCCCATAATAATTGTAACATTTTAATGTTGTAGTTGATAAAGTAACTGAAACAGTAATGACTCTATAATATTAAAAAAGTTATTTCGCGAAATGAAAATATCTTCGTTAAAATCAATCGAGTTTATTGATTTCCACGAAAACTCTGATTTAATCATTGTGAAATAGGTTTCATACAGCGCAAGATTAAAATAAAAAAAAATTTTTCCTCTTTCTTAATCACAGAGTTCGTGTAATTATGAAATTTGTAAAGCTTATTTTGTTACAAAGGCCATTTCACATTTACTATGAAATAATTAGCAGTCATTCGTAAAAGCCCTAGATACCAATTTTGAAGAGAGTCAATAACTTTGTTGACATATTTTTTATCTATCGTATTACATGCATTATTTTCAATTTTTCACGAACAATAAGTTCATTATTGTAATAACATCAAAAATTACAATTATTAAAAGTATTATACCGTAGGTGATTCTAATATATACATATGTATATGTACTTGAAGAATCTACGCCCAATTCATTATGTAAATATATGGAAATCTACGCAAATTTTTGTATTTATCACATTATATATATTTACACGATAATATTCAAAGCAATCGTCTCCAGAACTAGATTTTTAATCGAAAGAGTTTATTTTGCTTCTGTATTATTTCTGTTTATTTCCAACTTCATTGTGCTTTTAGTTATCAACTGTGCCTCCCTTACAAAAGTATTGACTAAATTTTTAAATCTTTAATGCTGCGAATTTATTATAAAAGTCCATATGAGTATAGTCGTATTTATATATTAAACTTATTTTTTTACACTGTGAATTCAACGATTGGCGCTGAATATTTTAATGTCAAGGAAATTTGTTATTCCAATTGCACACTGCTCTTTTTTTTTTTAACTATTATAAACACCAATATGTCAATTGTAATTAATTATTTAAATTTCAGAAAAGATACGAAATTACGATGTTTATAAACGAAAAACTTTCGTGCAATTTTATATTTGAATATACGTGGTTCAGGTGCGCTTTTAATTTTCATACATTCGTAAAAGTAGCGTGTAACGTATTCATTAGAAGACATGTTTTGTGCGTGCCTTTGATTGTCTCTAATTTAAAAATAACAAGAAAAGCTTTATTAAGAGATTACTTTTTCAAATTATCTTATGGCAAAGTCAATTGTCGAATAGCCTATTATCTTGTGACATGGAGTCGTACGTTTGTCGCGTGTTCATCATTGAATATTTGAAATCGTTCTTGCAAGCTTTAAGATTTTTTATGACGGTATTGATAAAAAAAAATAAATATAAAACAGGGTTGAGTGTTTTAAATTCTGCAAGTCTGTGCACAAAATAATAATAATAATAGTAAAGGAAATAAACGAACAAATATTGTGATGAGTTAAACTATTTATTATAATTATTAACATTTTTTATGACACAAATTCTCAAATCCAGACATTTCTCATCTTGTTTCTTGTCTTAGCCACGCAAACAGCAATTTTTCAATTTTTCTTTTTAATTAATATATATTCGATGGAATATCACATGCTCATGCGTACAATTTTCATCAATAAATACATTTAACATTTTTCTAAATAAATATTTTAAATAAAGTTTTTGTATTTGTGAATGGCGTAATTTTTTTCGTAAACTTTTTATAGAAATGAATATTTCCTTTAAAGTAGTAAAATAGTAAACATTACAGAATAGTCCAAAAAATTTAATTTTTTGCAAACACCTTTTTATTGTTCATAAATATGAATTTTCTAAATATATTTACAGTGTCGTAATAAAATTTTAAGCGTTTCTATAAACTTCTTTTTCTTTAAATTGATATGTATTAAAAATTATATATTTATACTGCGGTATATTATCGATACATTATGTCGAGTAAATTAGAATTTTAAGTTCAGACAATTACTATGTGAAATAATCCTTGTGGTCGAAACAAGTAAATCGTGTTTTAAGGAAATTTGACTAAGAATACAGACAATCGAGGATTGAATTAAAATAAGGGACTGTACCTAGTTTCAATTGAATTTTGGCTATTTATTACGAACGTAATATAAGCATAGTAATAGGATCTTCTTTTAAAAAAATATCTTCCGATTTACTTGGTATCAGTTAAGTAAGTTGGATGAATTAAATTCGATTTTTATATACAAGCAAATGCACGATTGGCTTTGTTCCTAATATATTTAATAAACACTTAACAATATTTCCCAGTCGTCGTCTCGAGCCAGGGCCGTAAATTTTCCAGATCATCGATTACAAAATTTGCACTTATAACTAAATTATAAAAAAAAAACTGCGTTACAGGTGAGGAGATAGTAGAAGTCGAGAACGCTTTCGGTACTTCACAGGACGCGCTACCACCACTTTTCATCTCCACCCCGTACGACAAGCAGTCGAGCACGTGGACAAAAAAATCGCCGAGTTTGCTAATTCTCAATCGCATCAGTGCGCTGGCGAAGGAAGTCCTGAAACTAGTGGAGGTGCAATTGTTCGTCGGTACGAGCGTGTGTTGCCGTTCAATGTTCAGTCCGCCCTTGTCTGAGTACGACTGCCTTATACGACTCAAGGACTCCGTTAATCCTCGAAAGTTCCAAGCTGTCGATATCGACGAGCGCCTGCCCGTCGTCGATCTACTTCCGATCAAGAAGGATTACGTGATGAAGATGCCCGTCGTTGCTTTTAATCCGGTGGATGAATATTTGAAAGAGTTGAGGGTAAGTTCGTCCTTTGTGTAAACTTTTCAAGCTTTAGATTTTAATAGCGATATAAAATTATATTTAATTTTTATTTTAAATTCCACACGATATTTAAATACCGTAAAATTGATAAGTCTTTAAAAAATATGCATTGCGAGTTTTCTGTTTTCTTTTAAATTGTGTTTACTATTTTAGAACGTCGGTGAAACAAATTATAGCAAGTAATTAATTGCTGCAACTTCATTAGAAACGTTTAAGTCAAATTATTTGCTTGTAAACGGGGATGTTTTACTGACCGAATAATTAATAAATTTCATTGTGTTAATTAATGGTCCGAGTAATAATGATATCGTCGATTCGCATTGAAATTGGCCATTAGAATACAGGAAAAATCGATAAAATTCTTGCGTTAGTCAAATTTTATTGTCCATCGTGATATTTTAAAATTATTTTCGAATCCAATGCTGTTTTATAATCTTGTTAATGACTTATAAGAATAATAGATTTTCCATTAATATCGGAATAATGTTACGATAAAATTTTTAAAGAAAATTTACAAATTCCAAAAGTTAAAATTATATTATCGTAATGAAGCGAAGAAGTAAGACTTACACGTATTTGACTCTTGAAAGTATCAACAACGGTAAATTTTTTTTGCGTGATACACGTGATTTAAAGTGCGAAAATCAGAATTTTTATGAACAATATATGAAAAGTACTTTAGTCTCTTAACACTTTCTTGGCATCTTTTTAGCCTTTGATCAGATATTTATCTCTGTGCAAAAGTTGAAGGAAATCTTAAAATGTATTTTTTTTTAATTTTCGTTGTACTGAAATAAAAAAGTAGGTATACCGTTTCGTTATAGTAACATCTGTATATTGAATCGTAACAAATTAAAAAAAGCTTGGAATTAAAGTAGATTGCACTAAATCAATGAAGTTGTGATCTATAGTTATAATATTATTATATATAAATCAGTGAGCAGATTCGGCATATTAGATTTTTCTTAAAATTCTGTACAGAGGCATGACTCTCGTTTCATCTGAAGGAAATAAATTTTGCATAAATGATACTTTATTTAAAATCAGAGGTAATTATTTATTATTTGATCAGTAATACAATCCAGTTGTAAAGATAAAGCTTGTAGTTAAACTCCTTTCTATCAACTGTTTTTACGAGGAACGTTTATCATTATTTCACTTCTTTACAGAGTATTTACAGCGAATTCGCTCTGTTCTTCCACGATACTTACGGCGGCAGTATTATAGGAGTGTTATTGAGACCGCAGTCCTACCAAGAGAAGGACTTCAAGGTCCCGAATACAAATTGTCAAAAGCTGAATGACAATAAGAATCTAATTTTAAATATATCAGCAATGATCGAAGATTTTTATATTCTTGGTAATGGACTGGTTCATACTATTGATATTCAGTCTAAAAGAATTAATACAATTTTATCTGTACATTGTAAATAAATAAACTTAAGTATATCTTTGTTTAATAATGAAAGAAGATTTTTAAATAAAGCACTTTCTTACAGTACGAATTGCAAACGATTTATTAAACTTAATCAATTGACCTATCGTCGACTTTTAAATAGATAGAATAATTTTCAGAAAAGCATAACGAAAAATTATTTGAATAAAAGGGGAGAGGAGTAGGGTGTCGAATCCGTAAATCAAAACAAAAAGCACATTTAAAAGTTATCAATAACTTTTTTGTAAGTTAATAATAATACACTGAAATAATTTAATACGCCTCGTTCTTCGTCAAAGTATTAATTATGATTCTTTGTTGTTGGTGATAATTTCGGTAAAAAGGGCAGCTGTTCTCTTGGAACAAACCTCGAGGCATCTTATTAAAAAAAAAAAAAAAAAAAAAAAAAAAAAAAAAAATTAAAAAAGTTACAATATTAAAAAGGAAAAAGGGAAACTGAGATCCGATTCGCAAACAAAATACGCACGATGCTTCATAGCGACTTCTTTACTCTTCAAGCATCTGCAACACAACGACGTTATTTACAAGGATACACATCGCGATTCTGCGCTGCATATGTGCCTCTGCTCTGTCAGTGTTACACATTGAATAATTCGACTTCTGCGTAAATTATTTGTTAAATAACATTTTAAGAACATAGTAGTTATTCAAAAGTAACATCCAAAACCAATCACAGCTTACTACGTGTACATATGTATAAAGATTAAGAAACAAAGGGGAGACCGGTGCACATTGTCGAAAACGTGTATGTGTATTTAAAAGTTTTTAAGTAGAAATAATTCGTATTTGACGAGCGATACGAAACGTAACTGCGGAGAAAAGCATATTACACACGGCGTGTACGCCGTGAAAAATGTATCTGTTTTTTCTTCTTTAGGCTAAGTTGCGTTTACGTGGTCCTGCAAGGTTTTTCAGTCTCGCGTTATCTAATTGTACACCGGCCTCCGCTTTATAACATCCTTAGGCAATAATTATTCTAAAATTTTATGCATCAATTAAACTAAAGAATTTCATTTTTATGTACATAAATCAAGCAATCATAATGATATTGACAATTATAGTAATTACATTTTGATAGATTTCTAGCTATCGTAGAAACGTTGTAAACGAAAGTAAACGTTTTTGAATTCCATGCAGTAACTATGAATTTTCTAAATGAAACTAAAATATGTACAAAACGAGTGAAAACAATAATTTCTGGGCTTTTTCGATAAAACTCATGGTTTGCCTAATTTTATACAATACTTTATTTGACGAATTTTCTTTTCTGGTGTCAAGGTGCAGAGTGTGTGCCTGTGTGCGTGTCTCTCTCTCTGTGTGTGTGTGTGTGTGTGTGTGCGCGTGTGGGTGTATAAATTTCTTGACCGCTTTTCATTGGGGAAAGACTGCAGTTATTTGCATGGACTTGATTTATAAAGAGACATCTAGAAAAGGCAATTTATTACGTTACATTGGCTCTAAATATTTCGCCATTATGTAGGTATTATATACGCTCGTGACATGTTGAATAATTACTTTTATACAAATAACACTTGTTGAAAGTATTGCTCCAGTCGTATCAGTAAGATTTTCGTGCAAACATTTCATTATCGCGACCATCGATGTCAAGGCAGTTAGTAACTATAACTTTTTCTTAAAAGTATACTCTCGTGAGCCAAGAATGGATCGCTTCATAAAATGATATAACTCTCTTTGTTAGTCATAAGCGTTAATAAAGCCTCCATAATGCACATATCGAGTCGATTTTACACAAAGATTTAAAAAGTTTTCGGGCAACAAAACTATTATTCAACATGTAATTACCATTCAATCAATTACTCTTCTAAAAGGCAAAATTTGTATCCATCAAATTTTGTTTAAACTATGTATAATACGCAAATGTTAACAATACGATGTAGTCAATGGTATCAAAGTGTTGTTCGAAACAGAAAAAACTTTAAATTCAGCACATATAATGCTATCACATTTTCGAACGCAAGCTTTTTTTAGTACTTTTAATACAACTTATGATCGTAGTAGTTTGTGTTCTTTCCTTAACGAGATGTGCAATGCCAACATTAACCATGCAACCCAATTTATGTGTAACTTAAATTCGCTGGACCCGCTTGCGATAGTCGACCACTGCCGTAGCTTTTGGACCTCGAGGAAATACATCAACGACGACGAGCCTCGAACTTATTCGAAGAATAATTGCTGGTGTTCGAAAATTTTAGCACATCTGCTCGAATACACACGCACGGGTGGCACTAATGCACGGTTATCGAAAGCCTCGTGCAACAGTTTATTATTAATGCAATCCGAAGCTCCCCAGTGAATGTGAATTTCACATAAATTCTAACACCTTACAATTAAAACAGTTTATTGATGTACGGTCGATACTTCTGAGTCGCGAGGTAAATGTAGATAGTACATATCCCTTTAAACTAGGAACATGCTTCTTTTTATATTATTATTATTATTCTTTTTAGATGGATGGGAAAATTTCTAAAAACAATAGAAGGAAAAAATCACCTAATGGGCTTCGTAGGTTCGCGTGCTACGTTAAATAATTAATTTATATCTTAAATACAAGTCAAATCAACAAATACAAGAGAAATCGAAAAAAATTTTTTTTTATTTCTCGCGAGAACTTTTATTTCAATTCCTTAAAGAAATTTTTCCATCAAAGAGAAACGTTTCTCTCAGCCCAAAAATTGGTGTACGTCGACCGAGTATACTGCGGTCGCGCCAACCAGTCACAGTTTATTTCTCATGCACACATGTATACATAGGTATGAATATACACACATATATATACATACATGCACACATACATACATACATATATATATATATATATATATATATATACGTATGCATGCATTATACGTATTATCAATACGCACGCACACGCGCGCGCGTTCGTACACACACACTCACGGATACACACCTACATAAACATGCACGTATGGATATATACATATATGTGTATACTTTCTATCTCGAGAAGCACAAGATAATTACGTCGTGAAGAAGCATTTTTCGTCGCACAGATAATTAAGCTACTTTCCGTCAACAATATTTTAACTTTCCGTACGAACACCGTACTAGAACGAAACTGTGACGACGATAACGACGACGATAACGGACCAATGACCTTGTAAACGAGGGATCAAGTTATAATTATTGATTGATGATCGTGAAGACGACGATGAATAATAGTAATAATAGTAATAATAGTAATAGTAATAATAATAATAGTAATAGTAATAATAATAATAATCATAAAATAATAAGAAGTGTAAAGATGAAGACAATAATAATAATAATAATAATAATAATAATAATAATAATAATAATAATAATAATAAAAGTAATGATAATACGGAGAATAAAGATGATAATATTAATATATTTGCAGCAGTAGCGATTTCCGTGATAGTTATGCGATGGCTGTGTGTCACATATGTGTTACTGTGGGAGCGTGTGTGTGTTTGTGTTCCGCGTGTGGTCGAGTACGATTGTGGGTACGCGGTGCGCGCGCGAGCGTGCGGGTGTGGTACCGTACGGGGTGTGTTTATGTGTGCGCGCGCGCGCGCGAGTTTGTACACGCAGGCGCGCGCGGACGGGTAGGTGTGCGCGTGTCGTGTCACCGTGAGTGGGTATCAATTCAATTGGACAAAGGCGGTGGCGTGGGGGTAGGGGTCAGGGTGATGGTCGTGTGCAGCACCGAGTCGCGGGAGACCGAGTGACTGCTGGCGCGCAGCAGCGTGACGGCCTCGCGCTCCGGATCTCCCCGGCCTAGAGCCACGACTCTGCCGCCGTCGATTAGTCCTCGCTTCGCTCCGAGGCGCTCCACGGGGCCGCCACCGCCTCCGCCGCCCCCGGCTCCTCCTCCTCCGCCCCCGGCATTAACACCCGTACACTGAACTGTGGTACCCCCAAGACCGACCGCTACGGTCAGTCATTTCTGTCGGCCGCTTTTCTTCTTCTTTCGCTTGAAGAAGCAGCAGCATCTGGAAATTAAGCAAATACTAATGGGACTTAGAATCGTTTTCTTTGACTTTTTTCGGCTTTAGTCGACTTGGCTTAGCTTGGCACGAACGCATGCGGATGGATTTCGAGAGACAGAGAGAAAGAGAGAGAGAGAGAGAGAGAGAGAGAGACAGAGAGAGACGGAGAGAGACGGAGAGAGAGTTGAAAGGCAAGCAGACAGACAGACAGACAGACAGACAGACAGGCTGGCACGAAAAAGCAAGCAGCGGGGTGCGACAAATAGACAAATGTTGTGCCAAGTGTGCACTTGTGCGGCTTTCGTGCGATCGAAGCTCGGCTTTCCGCTTGATAACGACAGGTGTGATATGAGTATAAGTTAATGAGTACTAGACGGGCACTGTTATTGTCATGCTTCGAAAATAATGGCGAGATCAATTTGCGATTTCGCTTTCTGTTACTCCACATTTAAATACAACGCTTGCCAGTCCAAATGAAATGCGTTATTAAATGCATGTAAATGAATGAATGTGCTTGGAAATGTGAGAGAATGTAGAAAGGCGCACGTTAATTTACTCGAGCTTTCATTTCAGACTCGTAATATACATTTTCCTAGATTTTTTATAATAAACACAACGACAAATACTGCGAATTTTGCATTTAATAGCATATTTACCGCTCTTCCATTATTATTGATTTTTCTTTTTTTATAAATTGACGAAATTCGTCATTTAAACTACCGCCGATATTTGCCAGCAAAAACCCGTGAAGAGGATTCAATCCATAACTTATCAGTATAAAATATCAAATGAACTTTTAACTATTTTTAACGAAATGAAGAAATAAAAAAAATTAATAATAAAAATTAGAATGTTATATATACATAAAAAGAACAATTAATGTATAAAAATTAGTAAAAAATTAAGAAAACTTTTACAAAGTATATCTCAAAATAGCATCATCGTTCCATTTTGATATATCCTCCCGTAAATATTTGTGTTTTCTTCTATTTTGGTATTTTCTCAAGCTTTATTTTATACTTATTCTTATTTTACTTATAGACATTAACTGTCGTTTTGCAACGAACTTTTACTCCTGTAGACTGGATTCTTTTAAATAAAATTTTCTTAAGAAAGCATTTAAAACTTAATTTGATAAAAAAACATTCCTTTTCATCAAAAACTTTTTTTTAATATAATATTTTATGTGTAATAGTATTCTATTATTACACATGTGTATTCAGTGTTCGTCAAAATTTTTTTTTAATTTTCATAAAATGGTTTGGTAACATCAAGAATAATTTTATTATACACAGTAATGTAATAAAATATAATTTAATAAAATAAGGAACAGCCAAATGAAATACATTAAGCAATAAATGTAATAATATTAACAAAATTAAAATAATCTAAACAACAGTTTATAAACTTTTATATTCTTGTGTCCTTGAATATGCACGAAACTATTGAAAATATTAACTTTAACGTATTAAAAAGTTTTATTTTGGACTGTAATATTTATAAAACTTACATGTCTTAAATTAAACACGATCTTTGATTTGATTTGTGGTCGACTTCTTTAAATACATCAGCTCTTCTACTCTTCTATCTTATGAACGTATATTTATTTTTCTATGCACCGCGCAATGGACCTGAACTCGACAGTTTCATTGATCTCAAATTCATTTAAAATCACAAAATAAAATTTATTATTGTAACCACTAAAGTATATAAAAAACTATAGTAACTTAATTATAATTGTATCGCTGAAATTAACAATTTTTTTCATTTACAATCATAGAATGAAAAAAGATTTTTTTTCTTATTTATATATATTTATTATTACGACATTCAAGAAGATATTTTTTATTGAATCGTTTGTATTGAACCTTCAATTTAGCAGAAAAATGTAAAGAAAAGCAGTATTTCAAGAATTTTGCAACGATAAATATTTGTTTTAAAAGTAACTGAGTGTTTGAAAGAAAATCATAAAATAAAAAAGTAAAAAAATTAATTTCTAAGTTGAAAGAAGCTTGTGTTTGTTAATAAAAGTAATGGTAAAAAGACAAATAGAAAAACATACGTGAACATAAATAAGTGCAACATTTTATTCTCTAAATTAACTTTCGAATTTCGTAAAATAAAGATCTTTGTTTTACATATAATTTATTTTACAAGTAATAAGTATAACAACTTCATAATAGTAATTTGCTGAATGGTCTGAAACATTTGTTACTCATACATCAATGGAATATCAAAATGACCATCTTTTTTTATCTTCGCTACAATATTAGTTAAAAGAAAATTTTGAACTGGCCATGAATAAGTTTTCAATACTTTTCTATAAGCTTCGTGTACAGCTATTAGTTTATCTACTGATAATTTACTAGTATTTCCAACCGATACAATATTTTCGTTTTGTGCTATTTGTGTTGATCTAAAAAAAAAGCAAAACAATAATAATGCATGATTATTAATCTGCACATCAAGCAATTTTAACAATGGAGTGGAAGACTTTAAATCGTATTTGATGTTGACAATTTATTTTTTTATGTAAAATTAGTATCTTTTATATAACATATTATAATCAAATTAATAATTTTATAAAATTTTACCGTTGTAAATTAAGCATATTAAAAATTAAAAATTTTCATCAATAAATCAATTTATGTATTTGATTATTAACATATTAGTATTTGGATATATTTATTACGAATTGCATTTTTCTCCTAGAGTATAATATGAATTTTTCTATAATGATAAACTTAAATGACAAAATTTTTAATACTTTATGCATCTTACAAACTTATTAATAATTATAATATGTCATTATGAAAATGTAATAAATTAGAAATTAATTCAAAAACTTATGTATAATAATCGGAAAAAGAGAAACGAGCCTACACGACTGAATCGTCGTTTATTTATATGCATTCATTGTATAAGCATACGTACATCGTATATATGTACAATATTTATAATAAAATAGTGAGAGAAAGGGGAGAGAGAAAGAGAGAGAGACAGACAGAGAGAGAAAGAGAGAGTTAGAGCAAGAGCGAAATAAAAGATATAAAAATGGAATTTAAAAATATATACTAACTTGGTGTCATCTACCATTTCCGCTTCTGGAGGTGCTGTTATTGGTGTATTTGAGTGTCCAGCTGTGGGATCATCGTTTGCCAATTCTCCATTAGTTGAGGAGACAACCTAGCAAGAATAAGTAGTTCCGTTTTTGTACAAGATTATTTTTTTAAATTATTAACTATTGTTTATGTAATCGATGCTTAAGCCACAAGAGGAATATTTTTTGTTAGTACTAATTTCAATTGCAAGTATCAATACCTTTTTAATGGAAACATGTTTGATTATGAAAAAAATTAAATAGAAAAGGGAAAAAAAGAAATAAAGACAAAACAATATGTTTGAAAGGAACCGGATAAAAATGACACCTTATGATCTTTGCTTTTATATTTTTTTGTTATCACTCAGCTGCATAAACTAATAAAAGAAACAATCAATAATTAAAAATCAATTCAAAATACAGAACAAGGCTTACATGCTGACGTAAAAACTAAAAAAGCGTAACGTGGAAGCAAATCAGTTTCTATTTTGGTTTAAATCTGCCTATCGACTTTAGTTAGATATATATATATATATATATATGTATTATTTTTAGTTTTTGATCTACTCTTTACACTACGTATTTAAGGAACTTCAAAGATCACTCGTATTAATTATGTATATATTAAAAATTGTAAGTACCATTACAATGCACTATTGCTGTTACGGACTACGAATAGCGTATAAAGCATAGTGATTTATGGATTCATAATTCAATGTGTATTCAAATGACGTTTGATGAAGTCTTATAACTTTATTGTGTAGCAGAAAAGCAGAATGATAAAATGATATATCGCACATTTCACGAGTAATAAAAAGCAAACTGTTTAATGCAATATATGAATTTATTTGAAAAAATTAAGTGTTAGTTCATTTTTCAACCGAATACCTTCTAAATACGTCTTAAAAATTAACTATTTCATTTAACAGATTTTATTAAATGTTTATTCGTCACTTTATTCTCATATTCGGCCTTTTTTCATCATTACAGTTTTGAGTCCTGTATTATCAGTTTCAGCAAGTGAAAATACTTAAATTCTAGTTCATGCAATCTATTTATAAGGTACTTCCATCTTTTAAGTTTTTCAAAAAAGTTAGAGTAATTTTTTATCTCGTTGCACATAAATATAACATTTACGAAGATTTACGAGTAGCCACTTTTTGTGCAATACGACCTATTCTTTAATTAAATACAGACTGTGTTTAAAACTGCTTTATGTTAAAACCATTGCTTATGAGTAATATGAATCATCTTATTACGAAAATAAGTCTTTGCTGTTAAGCTCTCATACGAGGGTTGGTATTTTTCGTTAAGTATTTAAATAATTTTCAGATAATACACAATCCGAATTTGTCATTGAGATTTAAAATGATATTTTATATTACACAACTTGTTGTAATAAATGCAGAGAACGTAAGACGGGATTTAAAAAATATGCAATTTCGAATTTCAGATATTGCGAAGTGTGTTTGGAAAGCGAGATCAATAGAATTTTTAGTGCAGCACTTTTTCGAACCTAAACACGTCGAATCAATATTTACGAGAAAATTCCATTCTTTTTTTGTTATCTCAGTCGAATTATTATTTTTATTATTTTTTCACGTATTAATTAAAAGAAGAAATATTTTATTTACAATAATATTTCTTGTGAATGGCAAATCAAGTAAAGATACATTCGATTACTGTACTTAATCATAATTGTATAGCCATATTTACACGCGGATTTCTGCGTATACTCGCTTCATTTATCCAAAATTACACATACATTCAATCATATATTTCACACGTGTGCACCCGTATCTGCTTTCCTCCGTTAAGAAAAATTTATACGAACAATGAAAGTAGGCTTATCACGTACGCAAACACACGTATTATTCAGTTGTTTATCGTGAGCTAATATATAAGCGTTTGCCCTCGTAATGTTAAAAGGATTCCGATGAAAATAACAACATGTAAATCTCATGAAGGTTTTCGACAATTCTTAATTACAGTAAGGAAGATCTCCAATTATTAATTAGGAAGGAGTGTTTCTGCTTTTTCCGTGAAGAGTATAGGTAATAGAAATGTAGTTAGATGATGAATCGTGGGATTAATTATTATAAAGTGATTTGTATATTAAACATTTTAAGACATTAATAGTTTTGCCATTACCTTTAGAAGGTAAAGTATTAAAATTTCGTACAACGTGAGTACAACTTAATAGTGATTTATGTCTGGGAATTTTGGCTTTGAAACATTAGTCAGAGTAATTCATTCGACAAATAATGACATTATTAGATACCTAAATATTCAAATGGCTTAAAAAAAAAAAAAAGGATAAAAAGAATCGCAACAAAAGACTTACAGCTTACTTAATAACGATATAGGTATTAGAAGATAGGAAGATAGAGTAACAAGGAAACTAAACTAAGATTTTTCAGTGATACCAAGGACTTCTGTAAATTATTTCTCTGCCGTTTGTCCATAAAATAGTTAAGTAGGTTTTTTTTTAAATTGATACACTAACCCTTAGTATATTATTGTTTGCTATATCATTGTAAATGTTTGTAGAATGTATCCTCTCGTTAAACGAATGCAAAATAGAATTTTTTAAATACATGCCATAAATATTATACACAATTATTTTAATAATTTCAAAGATCACATGTACAAGTTTATTATTTGTCGATAGGCTAATTTAAAAGAAAGTTAACCAAACGACTTGAGCAAAGAAGCACAACAGTTATATACGTATATTTATTTAGAAATTATAATTTAAAAAATAACGATGATAATAATAATAACAATACGTGGAGAATAATAAAGTAAGATAATTATAATAATACGTGGAGAAAAATAAAGTAAGTAAAACTTATTCAATGGACAATTGGATAGAAGAAATATCATACCAAACAATAAAATAATGAATGTGTGTGTAGAGAACGCAGAGTACTGAAAAGATTATAAAGTCGTGTAAAAAGAGAAATAGAGGGAATAAGAAAGGGAAGGACGGCAAAGGAAGAGGAAGAGGGAGAGAGAATGAGATAAAAAGATAGTGATGGAGCTGAAAAGGATATGGACTCACCTGTACGGAGCCATGTCTGTCGGCGGGTGTCAAGGTGCCACTGGCGCCCGATTGCTTGATTGTTCCCCTTACCCCTTTACCGCCCCCTCCTCCCACCCCTTCACCAGCCGCGTCCTGAAGGAATAAACACGACGCAGCGTCGCAAACGGTAGGAGTTAGTAAAAAAAAATTAGGATATATGTTCCTTAAGTAATGTAATTGGCAAGCGATTTAATGGTATATTTATCAGCGTCGTTGTTAATATAACTTATGTGTTCCTTTCACACAGGTACCTTTGGCAAAACGCCGACACGGTACACGGATTTTTTGTCTACCATTCCTTAGCTTTCGTCAGTTTAGTTTGCTTCAAAATGTGTAATTTTATTTCTCTACTAACACAGTTATAATTTTACTATTTAGTTAATCTTCTATTTAAACTCTAACTTCATTGCCGTCATTGGAAATTAGAACTGTTAATTTTAATGTATAATCACTACTCGATGGTTATTTACTATTTTATTTTTTATTCGACAACTCGAAGAATGTAAATTTTCGTTAAAAGCCGCGTACCTAAATAAATATTAAAAATTAGAATTTAAATGAATCGTCATTCCCGTTCGTTTAAATGCTAAGTTCAATGAAAAAAGGTCGTGTTGAAAAATTGAACCATTTTTACAGTTTTGTGATTGAAAGTGATATGCATTGAGAACATTGTACAATGTAATACACAAACTAGCGTAAATTACTTTATTAACTTAATGGAGGAACGGAATTTTTTAGCAAACAAGTTTTTAATACTATTTATTTCATTTCAGATAAAATTCTATGTCACTAAGTAGCAACATTAACATACAAAATACGAAAAACAGACGTAATGTTATCTACGACAACAATTGACAAAGAAAAAATAACTATAACTTACTAGCGATAGTTTTGCCGAAAGTACTGGTGAAAGAGACGTCTAATACAATTTTCTACAATACGCTCGTCACCATTTTACTGAAGAGGATTTAAATATTTATCTACATTCTTATTTTCTATCTAATAAATTTAATAAATATACATATACATATACATATAAATATACATATACATACATATATATATATATATATAGGTATACGCAAGTTGGTACGGACGTAACCGATCTTTATAACGTAAAACTAGCCTACTTTTAATATCGGTGCTGGTAAAGAAAATTCTTTCAATGAGCTTACGTATCTTCCGTGCACCTCCGTACAACAAACTTCATCCATTACGACAATAAAATCTTCTTCGTTATCATTGCACTCCTTTAAATCGCATCAGTAATTCAGAGATTATTTCGACCAGAGAAATCAATGAAAGAAGGCAATTGTTTAAAATATATAGTCTTCGAAGCATTATTTGCTTATTAATATTTTAGGTCTAACACATTTCGAGGAAAAACTTGCAAAATCGCGCAATCAAGACAAGTGTTTATCTTCTAAAACGGAACAATTCAATTTCTTCATCTTGACTCAATGTATTATCATGCGATTATTTATTACAAATTAAATTTAGAAGTTGTTACGGCTACAAACTTACATGCTGCGTCAAAACTCTGACCAAAAGTGTAAATTACCTTGTAATTTGCAGGATGTCTGTCTCGATTCGGCGACACGACTATCTCATGGCCTGTCTGCAACGATCCCACTGGTGTCGACTGAAAACAATTAAAAATACCATTAGTTGGCGCAAAAACGGAAGGAGGCGCGGGGGAGGGGGCACAATTTAAAAAAATAAAAAGGGGAAAATACAGCATCGAGGAGATATTTTATATGTTTGGCTTACAACATACTTGAATACTTTTACGACATTGCACTAGAAAACGTTGTCAACGAGCGAAAAGCCGTCAATTGTTACATTCCTACCAAGCAAAATTGACAGAGATTACCAACCTTGTCGGATTTAGTTTTCTCTACGTGCGACGGAGCCGCCATCCTTAGTGCTCTGAGCTGCGCAAAGTTCGGTGGCTAGAGAACGTACATTGTTTATTGGGCAGCATGCAAAATTGAAAAGTTCAATAATCTTTATTTTCACTCAAACTACTTGTAAACGTCTGAAGAGCTCGCCATTATATGTACTTAATGGTCGCTTAACACGCGCATCTCATGCTTTTCTTTCACTTTTACTTTTTTGCTTTAACGAACCTCGTGCGCCGACGAGTTCGCCCGTTATTTTTTCGCCTTAAAAATTCATGCGCATGCTCAGAATGAAAAAAGTATTATCAATGCATTTTCGATACAGTAAGTATAATCATGTGAGAATCAGAGTGAAAGCGTAGAGAGGCAAACAAAGGAGAGGAGAGAGATAGAGAGAGAGGGTGAGTGGTGAGCGGAAGGAGATTTAGAGAAAGAGAAAGAGACTGCCCGTCGTCGTCACTTGGCTCTTACCATGGTTTTGCCCGTCCAGTCGAACTCGGCATCGCTGGCGTAGCCTTTTCTCTCGTAAAGGTCCTGGAAGAGCTTCCTCAGGTACTCGTAGTCCGGCGTGTCGAAGAAGTCGAGTCTGCGTACGTAGCGCAAATACGTGGCCATCTCTTCGGGATGACCCTCGCACAACACCTCGATCGGCGTCGCCCGCTTCGTGTCGCCGATCTTCTGATATCGTTCTTTCAGAGTGTCGGCTTTCAGTCCTTGCCACGGCAGACTACCTCTTAGAAAATACATGAACATGTGACCGAGTGCCTCGAGATCGTCTCTTCGGCTTTGTTCTGTAACATAACGAGCGATTCCTTCAATATTGCATTCGAAATACGTTTTTCCTCGTCATCGCTTCTTCGGGCGAACTTGTGCGCTCCTCTACATCTCAATACTGCTTAACAATTTCGTTCAACGATTGTTATCGACCATCGAAACTCTATTTTATACTATTTTACGCGACTTGGATACTTTTCTTCTTATTTTTGCTACAATCTCTGTTCGAATAAAGCAACCACCCGCTGGAGCACTAAAATCCATGGAATAAATATCGCTGTGATTGTCAATAGAATGTAGTTACTCGGTATTTACGGTGATTTACGATTTTAATTTTAGCGCATTGTTTGTATTTTTCAAACGATTCTTTTTCCACGTTATTACTCCGCGTCAGTATTTTAATAACTTACACGTTCGTGTGCAGCGCTATTAAAAATCTCTCTTTGATCTCCAACGTCGAAATTAACGATTACTCGATAGTTTCAAAATTCGTGGGAAAAACGCGTATAGCCTTCGCAACTTGCACATAAATTAAAAACAATACTTTGTCGTCTATTATTAATAGAACTTTATCCACCGGCAATAATTCAATTTTATCGACAGTCGCGCCAACTTTAACGATGCGCCATGCTCGTAATTAAGTTTGAAATTATTTGTTTATTAATAAGCATCCGCATTCGTATTTAAATTCGATTCACGACTCTTAATATAAAGGCGCATTTAATGAAGAATTTCGCCTTAAGGCATCGATAGATAAAACCATTCCGAATTGCTTTTTTATTTTGATTGAAACATTAAACTAATGAGTGTAAATTAAAGACGTATGTTGGTAGAGCCATTTGTTATTAGCGCGTGGATAATCACAGGTAAAATAAGATTCTTCGCTGTTACTAAAATAGTGCGACGTGACTCTGTAAATAGTCTGTTACGTTTAAACTGCGGAGCGTGTTTCATTGAAAAAAGCTTTAAATTCGTTACTTTCTAGTAAATTGTCCTCTTCGATTCCGTCAAGGCATCACAAACTAGAAACTAGAAACTAGAAACTCGTGCAATCGAATCAATATTTTAGACTTGTCTATAAAGATTACAATTAACATAATACAAGTAAAAATATCTCACTAACCTTTTCCTTGATGTGTGTTTATGCTCATGTATCGCGCCGTACCCGTCAGACTTTTGTGTTCTCGATAAGGTATGTGTTTATTGGTTTCCAGGTCTATATACTCTTTGGCTAGTCCGAAGTCGATGATGTGAATGATTTTTTCCCTATTGGTCGTACTTCGCCCGATGAGGAAATTCTCTGGTTTTACATCCCGGTATATAAGATGCCGACTGTGAACGTATTCTATCCTATGGAGCTGTAATAAGTTATGACATCAATCGATCAATTTCATCAGCATAATTAGAGATCTTCGTACGTCTGGAGCACCAGTTTCACCTGAAGCCAGGCATGATTAGACATTTAGACAAACATTTCATTCGTACTCAAATGGATCAGAATTAAAGTCGAACAAAACAATTCCCAATCTGCTTACACGCGTATTATTTACCTTATTGATACTTATAGCAATTATTCGTCAAGAGTAGATTTCATTATTTCTGATAAATTTTGTTTCCTCCGGCTAATAACTATTTATGCATTTGAAGTTACCTTTTCTCTCGCCATTTTAGACAATATTTTTTTTTCGAGAATAAAAATTGATTCACGCACAAAAGTTGTAGTTAAATCGTTATGGCTCAAAACGCATCAAAGAACCGAATCATTTTTTCGAGATTAAGGTTCAAGATTAATTTTTTACGACGTGATAACTTATTTCTTTCACGTATATCGAGCCGAATTTGAATTTTACCGAGTAATATTTATGTTTTGAAATAGTAATTACGGTTGTTAAAAAAATTATCAACGCGAGGTAATAGTTTTGGCAATTTTAAGCGAACACTTTTTAATAGCTCGAGTATTGTAAAAATAAGCTACGCTTAAACACCGAACGGCAAAAGGTCGATCAAATGGAAAAGCAACATCTCAGCTGCGATAGCAGTGAAGGAGTTTTTTTTTTATTTTAAACTTCTTTCATCCCAATAAAGTACGAGCCTTTATGTAAGCTTTCACAGCGCGAATAAAAAGATTCCTCTATGCGATCAGACGTAATAATGCCGTGAGTTATTGCAGTTGAATAAAATTAAAAAAATTGTCGCCGCAACTGGTTTCGGTGAAATGCGGTGCTCCGGAAATAGCTGGGCGAATCAGAAGCCTGATGATGATGGGAGACTTACGAGTTGCGTGGCAATGTTGAGGACGGTCTTTAAGGTAAATTTTCTCCCGCAGAGGTCAAAGAGATCTTCGAGGCTAGGACCAAGGAGTTCCATCACCAACGCGTTGTACTTGCCGCACGGGCCGAAATAATAAACTTCCGGCACGCCTTCTGTACGTGCATTCTCAGATAAGTATTTCTCATTCGCCGACCTGTTGCTGCGATTGCCGCAATCGGCACGATTAACGTTATACTTACCCTGTGTACCTAATAATTTGTAAAACCTATATTCCAAGTGAAGCTGTGGCGCCTTTGACTTCATTGGTTCCTGAGGCAAACAATTCAAAGGATAACCGGTTAGAACGTTTGTTTATTCTCGTTGCGTTGTGAACGCGGAGTGCTTTGTACCAATTTATTTTTCCTGCTTCTAAATCCTACATTGGCAGCGATTATTTTTGGCGCTATTTTTATAAGTTATCTGTAAGTTTGAGACAGACGAGTTTAATAGCAGAGAGATGGCCTGACATTGAAGACACGCCTGCGCAGTAGACTCGTCGTTGACGTGTATACCGGATGGGGGGATTTCACGCATTTTAAAGAACGAATTCATCGGTAGAGGTAAGCGAAACGGTGGGTTGTTTCGCACTTAATCGTATTTAACACTACAGCACGGGCGATGAATATCTACACGTATGCGGTCCACGCACCGATACATATCGAGTCTAACTGTACTCAATTCTTAAGAAACAGAATACAATTCCACCACGCCGATCTAGATCTATTGTACTCCTAATGATATTCCGTGAAATTTAACCAAGTATTTTCAAACTATTTACCCACTAAAGTCTGCACATTCGTCAAATTCTGTGCTGTTTGTAATAATGGACCGCTCAAATGATTATTCGAGCGATTCTCCTTCTCCGAAGGTGTTTAAAAAAATTAAGAATCGCTTTATTATAACATTTTAATTTCGTAAATTTGCCATTATAATAAACTGCTTTAATTAAAAAAAGAATATCATCTTCTTAAAAACAATGTGCTCCTTTTATATTTCCGAATGTGAATATGTATGGGCAAATTATTTTGGTAATTAAGGAAGTTGTCAATTATCGATAAAAAAAGCTTTTAAACTCGAATTATTGAGAGAAACAAACCGCTGCGTAAAAAAATAAATATAAAAACTAAAACAGGTTATACTTGACAAAGTATTGCTAAACGATATCGGAAGTCTATTTAATTCAATTTAAGAGGTCTCGTATCTTTTTTGGATTTCCAAACGTAACCCTAACTTGAACTTTAATAAACAAAATTAAATTTTGTGCAATTTCGTGAAAAATATTCTTAATTTTTATTAAAATTTCCAGATATGTGTAAACAAAGAAAAATATAAATCAAGTTTTTTCGACTATAATATATATAGGTCAATGCATTTTTTTCTTTGTAAAAGTTAGGTATTAATTTAAAACCAACCTAATAAAGAAAAATTAGTAAAAAAATAAACTTTAGCTTAGCAGATAAAGTTTTGTAAATTTTTCTAGAATTAAAAATGTATTATCTTTTTAAAAAGGTGACGTAAAGCTGCAATTTTATCACAACAAATATGTAAAGTAATAAATTGGTATTCAGCAACTCTTTAAGCAATAATAAAAATAGATGATTGATTATTACCATTTTAATTGCTACGTGTTCATTATTGTAGAGATTTTTTCCTGAAAACAAAATAAATCAGTAAATTTTTTGATTAATTTGCTATACGATGAATTTTTATTGAAATATATTAAGAAAATAAATCAAGTACATATTACAGACCAGATCAAGTATGTCAAAATATTGATATACCGTGTAATTTATGTATTTAAAACTTACACCGTCTGATAAAACGAAAAAGTCTTTTAATTACTATTATTAGATTGCACTTATTTTAATGTGCTTGATCTCGCGTATGCATATAAGAAAATTGATAGTTTAAACATACGAAATAATTTATATAATTTTAAAACAAAATTTCAAATATCATTTCATTGAAGTAAATTTTAGCTTCATCCGAAGGTGCAATTTGTTTCTCATTCCAATAAAAAATGCCTCGTATCTTTTTTAGTAATAATGAAAGGAAAATATAATCGCATTACAGAATTATATTAATACACAGTCAAAGTTCTTCAAAGGTCTCAATTTAATCATTGAAGTCAATAAAAATAAATGACCGAAATTTATTAAAAATTTTCGTTTGATAAAATATTTAATCATCCGTTTATACAAAAATTCTCACGGCGCACCAATGATATTAATGATAGAAATTAAGATTCAAGTTTTACATATATTTTTTGAATCGAAAGATTTTAAAAGTTCATTAAAATTTCGCACATTTTAAATATTTTTCCCTTACTTTTTAACTCATTCCTATTCTTTGACGTATGCTCGTATTATGAATAACGAGATTGCGATAAATACGTCAGAAACACTAGAAACGTGTAATAATTATTACTCTGTATGCGTGTCACATTAAGAAAAATATACTGCTGGCATAAATAAATCGTAATGGATTTATTTTAAAGAGATCTCTAAATAAGAAAAGAGGCTTATTTATAAAAGAGATTTTAAAAGCATCCATCTTTAAGACTAATAATTCTAAGTTTAAAGAAGTTGAAAAATAAAAACTGCGCGTAGTAATAATTTTTCCTTTTTAATAAACCAGGCGAAACAGATGAAGTGCATAGATATAACACGCGCGCATTGTCTGCTTATTATGATTACTATTTTTCTCACCACGCGAGACCAGATTTTCGTAGAGGAATTTTTTCGCTATTCTGGTTTGCATAAATTTGCCAAGATACGAGTATTTCTCGCATTTTTCAGAAGCCAATGCGCTTGTGTCTTTTCTCGAATTTTCTCTTGGCTTTTTTTATTTTGCCGTTAATTCTAATGCGCAACAGGATGGAGATTAACAGCAGACGTAAGTGCCAGCGACAGTCCCGAGAGACGCAAGTCAATTCGGTCACTTATACCCGCTCAACAGCAAATTATTAGATTTATCGTCCAGCATGTGACCGTGAAACCTTTTGCGTGCATTCGCGGTCGCGCGTCTGAGATTTTGCGTTTGAGCGGCTTCTGCTTATGTATGCGGGCGCAGCCTTTAAGGCGCGCGCACGCGTGTCTTTTACACGTAGGCTAATTCTACGAGGCGCATTAGTGTTTAGCGAATCGAGCGCTCCACGCTAATTCGGGCCCATCTTTAATACTCGACTTCGTAATTGAACAAAGGAACTTTTTACAGGTTTCAACGTCGAATCATAAACGCTCGCTCGTGACGAAGATCTGCGCTTCTCTTGGTCGCATCTATTTCGAAAAAATTGCGCGTTTCGCTGACGGGCAGCTGCTGTTCGACGCGATAAAATTGTAACGAGTTGGTTTTTGTACCAAAAAATAGTTATATTTATTGAAAATTGCAAAATGCAACTCCGAGTCACGAATTATGCAATGGAGGTTACAAGACTATTGACTTTTCAGTCGCGTTACAAAATATAAATGTGTTGGAAAATAACACGCATTTATCTCAATCGAATGTCGATTGGACGGATGAAATAAATTCACAACTATCATAAGCACCAATAATTTTGCTCAATAAATATTTAAAATAGCCGATCCAGCGCTCAAAAGTTGTTTATTTTTAAAATAAAAATCATCGAGTCGCATCCAGGCTTCTTTCACAATAGCATTTTAATATTCGATACAATGAGCTCAATGCTGTTTCTGCGACTCGTTAATGTTGAATTAAAATTCGCACAATGCTATTATGTGAATTTAAGATATAAATTTTTTTATTCGCGCTCAGCTGTGAGCATCAATGTTAACCGACTATACTACGGTACAGCTAAACAAGGCGCAACTTTATATCAAATTACGGATGCGAATTTGAAATTCTACCACGTAATTCTGAAAAACTTGAAAAATAAAAGTAATCAATGATTAAAAGAACGAGCGGCGGAAAAAATGCGAGCCAAACGATTTCAGCTTCATTATTAATTAACTTCTACGCTCGGTGCCCATTAACAATTCTATTTGAATTTTCCTTCTTGATAATTGAAAAACCGAGCATCCTACAAGCGTATCACGCTCTTCAATTGCAAGCGAATACGAAAATATGTCAACCAGTCAGAACAGATCACTCATTTAAATAAGTAATAAATATTACGGATTTAAAGCATTCTATATAGCAACCGAACTTCAGATTATTGGCTGTAATTTCGAGCTTAGACCAAAACTTTTGTTCGGGTTCTAAATTTACACGATGCCCGAGCAACTAAATAACAAATCGCGTTTGTTTATTCGATAACGTTATGGCTAAGCGTGCGTTAAAATATTTGCGAATTCTATTATTCGGTGCATCGAAGCAGTGTTACGATCAATATGTAAGTCCAGCGCGATCAACTTGCAAGTTCTGATCTTGGAACGGAAGTCGCAAGCGCGTTGGCGTTATTTCGAACGACGACTTCAGCATCGAATGTTGCACCAATTTAACGAAGCTCGTTATGTTGCGGCGAATCGTTATTCGAATATTGCAAGGAACAAGCGAGAAGCTTTCATCCCCCCATGCTTACAATCACGTGGTTCGCGCGCACTCGGTCGGTACTCTTGAACACGTGCGAGCCTTTATCTTTGCCTCTCGGTTTTTTCATCCACACAAAACAGTGGCTCTGCTTTGCTCGGGAAGACGGTGGCGGCACTCGTCGGGAGGAGGGCGCGAGCGCCTGCGTTTATTGGCGCTGCCAAACGCCAACCGAGAAAAGTCTCGTGCGGAGCATATCCGGCGATCGATGCACCACCTCAGGAGAAAGGCGCAGGGACGAGGAACCGGGAGGCGCTTCCCCCTTGACTCGGGTTCTCGTTTACGGCGCACTGCGCCCTCCGACTCTTCACACATTCCTGCCTACGACAACACATTTCTCCTCATACTACGTATTAAACTGCGAAGCGACTGTACATCCATCCCCAGCGGATGATTTCCCGACGTGACTCCTGTCTTAGCAGCAGCCACTCTTGCTCCTCGAGTATTGAGCGCTACTTTTTATCTCTCTTGGTGTTTCATTTTCTCCACTTTGCCGTTTGTCATTGCTCCCCTTAGCCCGAGCCCTCGCTATTTTTGGGATGCGAGCTGCGATTCGGGATCGTACGCGTGCAATTAACGCGAGAAAGCTCCCTAATAGCCTTTGAAAAACTGTCTTCTGACAACTGCACGTAGTGTACCTGGGTCGACCCGGCTAATTGTTTGGATCCAAAATTATAACCTTAATTTTAGCACCATTCTTGTTTTCTTACGATTTACGGTTACGCAAAGCTCGCTTTGGGTCGTTATCTCTTATAAAATTATAACATCTAGTTTTGACGTTTTTGCTTATTAAGAAATCCTGGCTTATCTTCCAAACGAGAAGAGCTTGTAAAACTCGCTAACGATTGTACGGCCCAATAAATAAGTAAAATAAGTAAAGTTGCTCGAATAAACATAAATCGCGTGCAATCCAATGCAATCCAGTGCAGCTATACACTTAACGATGCTCGAATAATAGTTAAGAAATATTTTAAATAATTCTTTCACACGTAAATAATAACGAGGAAGAATGACCTTTTTATTTATATTTTCTCTAAAAAAATATGTCCTATATGAATTATTTATGTTCGTGTGTATTCAAATATTCATCGATACAAAAATTATTAGTTGAGCATATATGTATCAAGGAAATTCGAGTTTAATATTCAGAATACATTTACGTAATAAATTTTGAATTGCATTAGTTTATGCAAACACGTTTTTACAAATCGATTCATATGTATGTATATATAGTATAATACTCTAAATAAATTGTTACGGTTGAGCTCTAAAGTGAACCTAAGCATAACTTCCCAAGAATATTTCTATAGATTCTTGCTTATCACTTTACGTAAGTCCAGCACTCGATAATATATTCTATATAATGTAAAATCCTCGCATTCTGCGAGAATAAGAGTTGTGCTACTTTTAAATCCCAAACTGCGTAAAAAATTTTCGCCAGCAATTCGACTAACAAACTTTGATAATAACGTGTCGGAGTTAATTATGCAATAAAATATGATATCGATAACCAATGAATTATTACAAGCAGAACGCGTTCGAGTAATATATTTTCTGTGAGATGAGAAGCAAATGAAATACAATAGATTTATTTAACTAAAGTATTGATAAATTATCCACTTGATATTAAAAATATAATAAATTTTTAAGTATGTAAAGGTTAAACATGAAAAGGTGCACATATATTATATGCGGGCAAAAAAAATTAAAGGAAATTTTTTGATTTTCGTATCATAAAAATTTGAGAATATTTTGTTTTTACATTTAAATATTAAGATATATTTGAATTTTCAAAATTTAAACTTTCTTGCATCGTATTATTTTCATAATAAATCTTTTTATTTTTTTTATTTTTCTCGAAACTTTATGAAATGCGTATAATCAAAACTGCGTTTCGCAAGTAAAGATGTAGATGTAGATTACATTTATAGGTTTTGAATGTCAGAATTGCAATTATATATACAATTACGTTGAGTGCTTAATTTCAGTTAATTACCAAGAACCTTAAACTACAACAATAAAAAGTTCATGGCATTTTTACAGTTGTATTTAGAAAATTAATTTGCATATAATGAAAAACTAAATTAATGTTAAATTACTTTAATATAAAGGAATATGTATAAGGAATAATTTTATTAAAGTATATCTTAAAGTAAAATATTAAAAATATCACATAATAACCGTTTTTTTTGTATTAATTGATTCATACAAATTTGTATGGATTTAACTTTTATACAAATTAAAATTGCTTGTATTCAATTAAATTGAATCATAATCAATATATATTAAATGTTGATTCAATAGTCAATGATTAAAAGATCAAACGCTTTTGTGATTCCTTTTAACCATAGTTGTAAAATAATATGCATAAAAACGGGATTCCATGTAAATTTAGTTATAAGAGCGTACAATTATTTAAAGTACATAATTAATTAATATCAAGTATCAGAAATTATATAAACTTATACTTTTATTTATTTAAGATTATATGTTGCTATTAAAATCTAAATAAAACAAACAAATGCAGGATAGTAAATATAAATAAATTATCGATTTGTAAAACAGTACGTTCGTGCATTTTACATTATTTAGTCGAGTATTTTAATCGGAAAATATTAATATTTTATTTGCTTTAAAGCTATATTTGTCGATAACAATAATAAATTTATATTTTAATAATTTTTTTATTGCGGCTTTAATTATTATAACTGAAACAATTCAATTAGATTAAATTATGTTATTTGTAGCTACTTAAGTGTACGATAATTAAATAAGAAAACTAACAATTTACTAACAAATTTGCTACATTTACTGTTACAATAATCTTAAATATTGTAATTATTTAAAAAAAAATGTGTTAAATAAGTTAGTTAATACTCTTTTTATTAAAAAAAAACATAGAAATTTCTGAATAGGTCATTAGGATTCAATGATAAAGAATGATAAGGCTAGGATATTAATAAACTTTTTCTATTTATGAACTTTAGAAAAGAATGATAATTAATTTTAAGCGCTCAATGTACAACTTGTATCAGGTAATTGTGTAAGACGATCCACAAGAAGTATCAAATATTGTTTTTTTATTTCTACATTTGTTATAATATTGTATTTTCACTCGTTAAGGATGAAGTATTTTTGAATGTGACTTTTGTTTGATCTAATAATCCTTTTTCAGCAGTTGTAGCATTAAAAACGTTGTTGTACTGAATATTGTAGACTTTATAACTGAAACAATGTTGAAAAGAATTTTTTGAAGATCCCGTATGCTTTGGTTGATAATTGAGTTAACGTCAGTCAATTGTGCTCCTGGTATACACAACAGTTGCAAATATTTGAAAACTGTTGCGATTTTGAAAAACTTGTTTAACGAGACGTGGATTGCAAAAATCTAGCAATACAAAGACAAGACTGCATTTTTTCATTGCGAGATTGCTCCGGTGATATATTATCCGTGAAAAAGTTACCGCATGGTATGTCTCGAGCAATTAGCTCACCGCCGTTATTCGATTTTGGCGCATGAAGGCCTGATGTTTTTGATAGAATATCTTACAGTGAGTAAGTCGTCGCATCTGGCTTTTAAACGTCGTTATCACGAGCCAAGTACGATAAGCGTGACATTTTTTCTCACAACCAACGGTTTTCTTTTAATAACCGTTGCAGTATTTTCATTGAGTATAACATTCGAGCCGTATCTGTTGGATTATATTTTTTATTGAGTTGAGTGCAAGTAAACTGCCATCGACAAGCCACGCGTTTACTTTTGTTAACACCAATAATTTTAATGATCGCAGCGACGGTCATTACAGCTGGAAATTTAAAAAATAACGAAAAATGCTTAGAAGCATCGTTTTGACTTTTCATTACAACTATTAATTTGCGTGGCTCGGCTGTAATATTTTTCTAAATTTGAAGCCCGTTTTTATTTTAGCGCAACCTTGCCGCTACGGTCTTACATACTTTAGCAGACAAAAATCACGCAGGCATCGAGTCCGCATATTAGATCGAGATATGCAGTGTCCTCCAAGCACGTACAATACCACTGATTGGCTACTATAAAACTATATTTCTGTATTTTAGCGACGCGATTGGTATTGAATGCTTTTAACAGGTGCAATAAAATATTCAAACGGCGAAGACCGAGAGTGGAATAAAACCGTACGCTATTATACGAGACTTTCTTGAATGATGTTTTGATCAACGCAATAGCTTTTTTGGTTTGCGCGATTAAGGCTGTGGAGCGAAGTTTCAATCGCGAAATGCCGAGGGATTTAAAGCGGGATGATCTTTTACGAAAAACATACGGGTTAACTCTCCAGCCTTTAACATTTTTTATATAAACACATGCGAGTTGAACTAATTTTCCGCGAGCAAGCAAAGTTCTAAAATTGAATGTTCCAGTAATTCTAGTAATTACTTTCCTACTAATACTCGTAACGTATAGCACAAGGAGGTCATTTTTGCAGCTCTCCAATGCTCCGCGAATATTGACGTGTAATAATTGATTTGAACATAACAATTTTTGCTATAATATTTGTATTAATAATGCGGCCTTGAGAGCAACATAATCGAATAGGCTTATTCGAAAAATTAAACAATTTATAATAGAACCGAGGCGATTTGTGAATCATTTATTCAGCTCATAATTATCATCGATGTAGATAGTTTGGTTTAACTTCACGTTCAGACATTTTGATAATATTGATATTTATAGCTCTGTTGAAATGACTGCAATTGCCGAATAAATCGATAATTTGATCAATACAATACGGTGCGCAACGGTTATTGGTCCAAATGGAAACATCCATTATGGTTTTATCGATAAGTAGACTGCACACGTTTTTAACTTGGGCGAGCGTTTGAGTTTGAGTTAATAAATCGCCCATATAACAATTATCTCTAAAGTGCGAGTCGACTTTGGGAATAGTCAGTTCTGTTTCATTGTTGGTTAATTGATGCAAGACTCGCGCAGTTGAAAAAGATATACGAGTTGTACAATAAGTGACTGCATTTAGTTGGAAGACCTTCACACGCTTATTTTTCTCCATATAATCTTTCAATAAACACTGTAATT
The DNA here is from genome assembly GCA_018907185.1 of Platyscapa corneri. Classification (NCBI taxonomy): domain Eukaryota; kingdom Metazoa; phylum Arthropoda; class Insecta; order Hymenoptera; family Agaonidae; genus Platyscapa; species Platyscapa corneri. The sequence continues at coordinate 3,589,509 of JACCHW010000011.1, read as the reverse complement.
GAAATAAATGAAAACGTAGGAATGCAGACAAAATATAAAATAGACGTAAAATCATTTCAAATAGCTAGTTTGAATATTAAAAATTGCTCGAAGAAAGTGCATTAAACTTTTTTCGCAAATGCATTGAAAGTTACATATAATTTTTAGTAATGATCTTTTATTTTTTTTAACCATACGATGCTCGTTAAGAGTCGTTTCACGTATTTGCTTATTTGCCGCATTTTCGACGAATTACTAATATTGTCAAGGAAATGAATTGTACTCTTCCTCGAGCTTAGAATTTTTATCTAACAATGTATAAAATGATTCACCGAATAACAGGTTTTTATCGTTAAATAGCAACAAACTGTATATCAAAATAATGGTTTATCAAACTGTATCTTGAAGAACTCTTAGAACTTGTATTTACAATCTCGACTCATTTCTTTATGTATACATTATTTGGAATTTCTACTAATAGTGAAACAAACAAATTTAAAACAATGACGCAACGTTTTCTGAACATCCGTTTAAACAAAAAATGTAATTCACTGCATTTATAAATCAATCTTATTTTAAATAACAGCAGAGAGGGTATTTCATGCTATTTCGCGTAGTATTTAATTGAGCAGGAAATTCTCAATGAATTCATAATTATTATTAATTATAAGTCGCGTTAAACGCATATATATTATTGACATAAGAGTCTCGGATAAAATCAAAATATTAAAAGTGATTATCTGGGAAATAGATACTCGTAAAAGAGCAGAAGCGGTGATTAAAATAATGACGTTTTAATATTTTACAGCACAGTTCAAATTATTTTCATAAAATTTTCGACCTTTTGTAATATTTCAGAAAATTAATTCCCGATTTACTGAAATAACGAAATATCAAATTTTTACAGCGAAATCCTTTTACGAATCGAAAATATAAAAATTTGATAGGACACATTATTATACATTGGTCGGTTTTAGGTCTCAACGATAAGCTAAATATTGAAAAGCTTTTTAAACTCAGCAATAGCTCGGACCGAGTATCAAATTTGGATCAATATTAAAGTTACTTTTTTTTTTACACAAATTACAATAAAAATGTTTCTAAAGAATAAATAATTGGTTATGTTTACAATATTATGGATGTCTAGCGATATTGTTTTCAAAGCAAAAAGATAAAATATAGATAGGCTATATTTATCACGTTAATGAGTCTTTACAAGTAGCTTAATCGAATCACTGATTTTTATCAAATTGTAATAATCCTATCAGCAGCTCAACAAGAACTTTGTTTACCTGATACGACATTCTAAACTGTTGATCTTTCTCAGATGCAGAATTTAAACGAACGAACGAACATTTTATAATTTTTAAATTATCCACACAAGTTCGAGCCAATTCTGCAATTATTATGCTAAAAATCTTAAAATAATTGTTCGTACAAAATACGCTTCAATAGATATTGAAATTGTCTCAAGTGTACGTGTTTAAAGGCACACCTCTGAAGGTGAGTAAGTATTTGTACCAATAAGTAACAAAGTTTATTTTATACGGAAGTAGTCTTGATATATTTACCACACCTCGTATTTACTCTCGCAATCACAGAGTGGGTAGTATTTTTACGTAACATTATTTATAAATATATATTACGTTCAACAACAGTTTATTTGTTGATGCATCTTTGATTTTCGAAATATTCACTAATTTATAATTTATTTGATATCGTAGTGAATAAATTTTCGCTTTACAGCTTAACTGATATACAATCCATAATCCTTTAATTATCCAATAATTAATAAAACAGATATATTTTTTATACTTTTGTTACTTTACGTAAAAAAATTTTTTTTTTTAATATTAGTTATACTTTGAAAAATTATACCTACAATATTTTATATATTTGTGCAAGATCGAAGATATACGAATATATATTTATAGTACATGTGATTGTTGCAAACAGATAATTCATAATTAAAATACAATATAATTATAATTTATTACAATACATAATTATAATTTTTTCTTCTTAACTTAAAGTTCCCTTCTTTAAAAGTGAAGCGAATTTATGCAACATTCAGATCGTAAGATCAGGTAGACAATTGAAGAGAAATCGAGTCGTTTGGTCATTTCCTTTTAGATTAAAAATATATACAAATATTAAGCGCAGTACGTAATATTATATAACTAATTAAAAAGTAATTTCTTTTTTGTCTAAGTTTATGTTGTTTAAGGATACATAGTTTTTTTTATGAAATAACTGCAGAAAATAGTTGAAGAAAATTTATATGGCAACTCTCTTTTTTTTATTAGTATTAAATGCATTTATTATTAATTATCCTCTGTTAAAATTGTTAAAAGTTTTTGAATAGTTTAGATTGCAAAATAATATAAATTTTTGATAAAAGTGTTTAAAAACAATTTAGATCTACGTTTAACAATATCATGACTTTTTTTTATTTACAATTTATGGCTTTTAAACTAATTTCGTTATAATTTTATTTTATTTACGAGAATTGGCTTAAATATAACAAAACGAAAAGGCTGCTTATCGTGTCCTCGATGAACGCGGCGATGCTTTTAAATTATATCTAATGTTTTACTGATTGCGTTTGCGAAAGCTTTCATTCGTATAAGCGAATAAAAAAACACTTTCACGAACTTACTTAAAAATATTTAGTCTGGCAGAATTTCTTAATTAAATTTCGAACTGTTAATTAAATTCAGTATCAGCTTTTTAAAGACCATTTATTTATTCACAAATTATTTCAGAAGTCCGAGTAATTTTTAAAATCCAGGATACATCTATTTTACTTTATACGAATCATCGAACTTAGGTAATTTTAGATTTGATAGATTTAGTAGAAACCGCGGTATTTTCATTTTCGAGTATCTTTTTCCTGTTTTCAAGAATATTTGAAACATAATTATAATTTTTTAGACCAATAACTATAGATATTTATAAATACATAATAAACATTGCTATACAGACGATCGACCTATGATTAGACTTTTCCCTCAAATTTACTGTTGCATAGAATTAACGTTGAAATTCTAATATCTGAGTATTTAATTAAAAAAATTTTATTTTATTTTTTTATTTTTTAAACTTTACATCGGCATTGATTTTTCAAAATAGATTTAGGAGGAGTAAAGGGAACTACACAACCAAATACAATTACGCATTCAATCAGCTTTGTAATACGGCATTTGTATTGCTCCGTTTTTACAAGTTGAAATAGACAATAGAAAACAAGACTGATTAGAAAAAAACTGTTCTGGTTTCGATACCGTGGGCAGTGAAATGTTTCGATGGATTTAGCTCTGCTTCGTTGACAGATAAGTGGCGTTATCTGCTAATCGACAATCGGCTTATTTCTTGCTTTTTGGATGTCAATGCACTTGGGGGACCACCAACTCAATACTGTAAATTCGTGTGGACAATAATTCTCACTAAAACCCTCTATCTAAAGTCATTCAAATTAAAAAATTAAAAATTAATAAAAATTACAAATTTAAGTAAAAGTATTAATGTTGCATCTGACAACTATTCACACTTTTTCATTGGTGTCTGTATAATACAGCTCTGTACGTATATTTTCGACGACTGATTATTACACGTTAAATATTCTTGCAGGACGTATAAAAAAAAACACATAAAAATCCTAAATATTTTCCTAATAATAATTCACGGCAAGTTTAGCGCTAATAAAAATAGTAAAAAATATGAACTTTTACATATTGTTGGGCGGTGTGCGATAATCGGGGCAAGCTAACCCGCGTACTTGGGTATTTTACATCCCTCTTCGTTATAGAGTAACGTATCAACCTTTACAACGAAAAATTTTTCTTTAAAAAGTGCAATATTTTACAAATAATCATCCATAAATATTTACAAATGAAATGAATTTGTTTATTACGAGTATTATATCGAGGCGTAAAGCAATAAACTGGCTTTATCATTAATTTAAAAAGATTTAAGCAAATTGGTCCAATAGTGTACAATTAAATAAATATATTTTGTGCAGACATTCGTTATCGAACCTACAAACCTACATACAAATGTTTTAATTAAATAAAAATATGAGACAACTATATAATGCGCGCAGAGGGTAAATACGGTGTGATAAAATTGACTGCAATAAAAATGATTTATTTTCAAATAAAGCCAAATTAGTTGTAGGTCATTATTCGCAGGATAATTTAATAATTACATTTTTACAAGAAAAACTTCCTTCGTGTTTAGACATGCATATTTCACATGGAAAAAGATACTTTTTACATATTTGCAGCGCAAAACTTAAATTTTCCATTTATTTTATTACAGGAAGCAGCATTACAAGCTTATCTGATTAGCTTACGAATTTACCTTTTCATTAGAAAAGTTCAAGATCTAAAAAGTCAACGAAATTAATTTACTTTTTGTCTCTGCTGCATTTTACAATTTATAATACCTTTAATTTATTACTATTTTTGAATCTCTCATTTAGTTCGTTGCATTTTTTCCTTTTAATGTATTGTGCTTAAACTATTTCCATTCGCGAGTCTTAATTATGTCTAAAAACCACTTTGAAATTACGGTCGGCTTGCAGAGCGAGTAAAAGCTAAGTCTCTCTTTTGAACGAGGCTGCAAAAATATTAATCAAGTTTTTATTGAAAATCGAGTGTTCCGAAAGGGCGGCTTAAAAAACGTATATCCGTCCGGGATGACTCAATAAAATTTTCTGTAAAAAGAGAAGAGACAAAAGTATGTAAGCTCGTATAAAAGGCAAAGCCAATCGCGGTAACCACGGGGTGTAATGCCTTCCAGATGAATACGCGCGCGCTCGTGTAAACAAAAGCGAGGGTTGGTATTGGGTACATAAAACCCTTTAACGAGGTAAGTTGCTTTCGGGGTGCAAGGCAAATAAACAAATAGATTGGCTGTCATAATTAAGACAAGAGCCGCGCGCAAAAGCGAGACGTCGCTGTCTAGAAGAGGAGTGCGCACACTAAAGAGAAAAAGAAAGATAAAGAAAGAGGAGAGAGTAGGAGAGCCTCTTCGCGAAATGTGGGTCAGGGTACGGAAGCGCTTGCGCCCGCGCACGTACGTATGTGTCGTGATCACAAGAATAAACTAAGCCGTTATAGGCGGGCATCAAGTTGGCGATGCCGATGGCACGTGCGAGAAAAAGAGATAGACAAAGTGCTAGCGTGTACAATTCTATTCTATATTCCAATCCTCCCCTTCACCAAACTCGGCCGAAGCCAGTCCTCTTTCAACTACACCCTTTGCGCATCGACGGGTCGTGTTTTCGTGGAACCGAATTACTGCTGGCACCACGTCGAACCAACCGATTAATCTCTCATTGAACTGCGGCTCTATCGATTTGCTTTATAAACAACTCCTAATCGAAATTTCAATCAATGACTAAACGTAACAGCAACACCGTTTCTTCTTTAAGTTGCTTCTGCTTCCAATTTTATTAATCCCGTGCTTTTACGGCTCATCGCAATAAACAGCGAAATCGTAACGGCAGAGGCGGTTCTTCTCTTCTTTCGAACCGAATTACTTTAACTTCGCGATTCGTATTTCTTTACGCCAAACTTTTGCGAAAAACTGGCATTGGCGACGTATTATATTTTAAAAATTTCATAATGGCAAGAAGATGCAAAGAGGTGTGGAAATTATTTCAACCATTCGATGCACAGCTAAACGAGGGCGTCATTATAATCGATGCTAATCTCAATTCGGGTAATATCCAGGCTTCTCATTGCATGACAATGGCTGTTAGCGCGCGTACGCGTGAAAAGTTTAAATGGTCCGTTCTAAATGAAAATGAAACAAAATGTTCGTATGCACGGAGTATTAATAATTATTTTTAGAAAGTTTTATTTGAAAGAGATTAGATAGATGTACGATGTGTTCAATCTTCGTGCACGCATTTTAATAAGCGCTTTAACGAGATTTATGCGTTTACGCACACCCACAACACTTGATCTACATTAGATAGTCTGATTCCATACATTTTTCATTCTTCAAACAGCAGCTTAATATTTATATTTAGTACATATCAAATTTCGACATCTTCGATTGGGTTTAGTGTGCTCAAGTTTTTCTAGAATCAGAAGTGTTGGGCCAGATAAGCATACGAGACGGTTGCAATTCAAGAATCGATGTGAAACAGACAAATAGTTTTTCTTTATCGTCGGACAGCTTCTGATAATCACGCCACCTTCAACAATATGCATACGAACATGCGATTATGAACTTTCAAATTTTGAGAGCCAATAAACTGATTTTAATGATCGATAGCTTATCTTTTCAATGCGACGAAACTTATTAAAACTGTGATTATTATAAACAAAATTAATTCTTTGTTATTCAAAAGAGTATTTTCAATACATTGAAGTAAGCTAAACTAGGATTTCTCAAACTAAGAACCCCGTACCTTTCTTTATTTTTAGACGGATTTTTTTGTTTGTTTAAGTCGGTTATTATTACATTTTTCAATTATAAATCGTTTAAAAACTGTGTTAATCAACCATATCCTAGACATTGACTTATCATAAAAAATTTAATTTTCATTATATCAATGTAACACAGTTATGATTCGAAATAGAACTGATTTTTAATAATTGTGATTTTAGTATCACGATAGTATAAATAAAATCGAAGCATTTAGCAAAAATCGACAAGATTTTTTTTTGATATACCTGTTATTGCGACGTATAAATAATTTTTTAAATACGATTTTTCTCAGATATTGAAGTTTGTTAAGTCATGGAATTTCATTTTGAAACGTCATTTATAGATAAAAGTTTTATACAATTGGATTAATTTCACTTTATCATTTAGTTAGAATTTTTGAGATTATTGTGCATTTATTTCGATTGAAATTGTTTACAATTACGATAAAAATTTATGGGATTTTGTTTAAAATTATTCGGAAGTGGTTCTCTAAATATAATATTTTTTAATAAAGTTTGAAGCAATCTAATTTTAATTTCACGAGAATTTTATGTTATACATAAAAATTATTTGTAAAATTTCATTTATAATATCGATTATACGCGACAACCGAATTATGTATGTTTAAAATGAAAATTAAATCATTTTCATAAAATTTCAAGAAAATATATGGCAATGATTAGTTTAACTTTTACACAAGTACTGAGATTCCCTTGTACAAAAATACAATAAAATATTATATGTATATTTCCTTCCTTAAACAGATATATATATATATACAATAATTATAAAATGCGATCGGAAGGAACATTGAATTTAGATTAAACTTTCAGTTTGCCGTAATAAAATTATTTTAATGAATCACGTTTTTGTCGAGTGTTTTTTAACTTTGCTAGTATAAGCGATATTAAAAGTACATAAGCGGGTCTCAGCCTTTTTAATTTTACATCACTAACAAATGCTATCTATAGAAGTATTGATTTATAACACGTTGATTCAACTTCGAAAAATTGATAGCATATTGCCACTTATAAAACAGAATAAAAAAAGTATAATATTTTTAAAAACGTAGTTTATAACTACAAGATGCATCTATAAGATATGCCTTATTGATTTAATAATTTGCACAGAGAAAGTATAATGCCAAGAAAAGAATATAAGAGTTGTGGTTTCGTTTATACCATTATGCACTGCCATCGAATAAATTCTACTTACGAATAGAAAGTAAGCTTTTATTGTTATTTGATCGCATGTTAAATTACTTCATTTTCTCAATCGTACCCTAAATTTCAATTACGAGATTATTGATTAAAATGTCATATAATTTTTTTTATATCGCGAATATATAAATAGTTGTTTCAAAGATGCGTCCGTTCGATAAGAATGAAAAAATTGGTCGTCGAAATTCCAAAACAATGAAATGATAATAAGCTTCCTATTATTAATTGACTCATTATGACAATCGCCAATTTCCAATGACGTCCGTTGAACATTGTGTTAATTTATAATTTACTATTTGCATTTCATGTCACCATATTAATTTGCTATTTTTAATGGTGACTTTAAAATTTGTATTCTTTGGCTTCGAACGCTCATTGAAATGCATTTTCAAGGAAATAAAAAATACATAGATTTAAGAGGGTTTTCTTCTTCTTCTTTTTAATTAACAATTCATTCATTGACGCATTTCGATATGTCTGAAGAACGACCTTCTTAACACACTCAAAACTTTGCATTAAAAATTAAAAGGGATGACGGTGTCGAGGTGGGGAGCTGACCTCGACTCATTCAACCGTATTATGTATCGTGTTTTTTGCTCGCTGGGATCTTTCATTACTAAGTTTTCAGAGAAAGTACGGCAATAATAATATGTTTTATCAAAAAAGTCATTCCACTGGGTCATTTCACAAAAAGTGCGAAATAGAAAACATTTAAACATGTTAGACTGCACTGCTAATGTGTAATTTGTTTTTGCAATGACACGGTTGATTAAATACCAATTTTTTTTAATTTGATAACAATGCCCCAATGTTGTAAAAATTTAAAGCTAAAGATTATATATATTTCACAAGTTGCATAAACGAGGAAATAAACGTAATTTTGGAATCAAAACTTTCTCTAAAGCATTGGAACTTCTTTACATATACATTTTTTAAGCTGTGTTTTTTACGCTTGATTTGTTTTCAACGCTAATCTGTTAAAAGGAAACTTATTACCGTTTGTTTACATTTACGTATTCGTAAATAAAAAATGAACGAAAAGTGTAGGTTCGAACATTGAATATATGCGTTTCTAATTATAAAGTTTCATTTTATCCGCTAGCACTTTAAAATAAATATGAATGAGTTTACAGATTTTATTTAAAAGTTGATGAATGGGATTTTTAAATAGTAGCTGTTCGGTCACTGGTATTTTAATTCAGTTTTTATTGCGATGCAGAATAAAAAAATTATAAAGACCAAATTAAAAAAGAGCATCCATCTTTATATCAAAATAATGTTTTGCATTGCAGCAACAATAATCGAACGGCAAAATACATAAAATTCATCAATCTTAAATAATTGGAATTCGTCTTAAAACACGTTTCAGCAACTCGACATTGATAATTATACCGCATATAATAATAATTATTCCATACAATCAATGGAACAATTCTTCCGCCGACTCGAAGACAGAAATAATTAGTATTTTACAGCTCGACCATAAAATAGTTACTATATTAATTTCAAGACAGAAATGCTTTCAATACTCTGTTATTTTATTAATAAATATTAACACAGACTGTCATTTCGAATAAACGTCGACGTCAATATAAATATATTTATATAAAGCGCAAATTCAGGAATATTAGACTAAAGCCATTCTGGCCTCCATCACTGAAAACAATTCGCATCCGAATCCCCGTATCTTCCTCAATAACGCTTTGCTCCATCCCACCTTGGAAGTCGACGGCAACGGGGCGACAAACCTCGCGATCTGCCTTCTGCAATATTCATTTCTTTCCGGTCGACCGGAGCGCGAACAGATAAATCTTACACCCCTGTTATTTCGTTCAAGGGTGGCCTCGCGTGCCGTTAACAAGCCAAGCAACACTCGTAAGGAAGCTTCGAAGAAAGCCGACGATGCGAGGGCAATCGCGCGCGGGTGAGTTCACTTCACCCCACAGCCTACGACGTCAAAGGCGGTTCTCGAATGGGGGTCAGGGGGCACGAGTGATGGGCACGGAGGAGGGAAGGGGGAGGGGGAGGGAGAGCGGCGCGGCACCTCGGGAGGAAAGAGTGTCCGACGGCAGCCGCTCGCTGGCGCACGCATTTCGCAGTGCGAACAGGTTGCTACTTGTTCAGAAGCATGACTAGTCGATCGGACGCCTCTCAGACGCCGCACCATAGTACGCGCGTCTTTACAAAGGAGTCGCTCAACGTTGTGTCCAACGCCAACGCCGACGTTGACGACTGCCCCAGGGCACGCTGTACTCGCGAGGATTATCGGCGGACCGTTTTTGCGACCCGTCGAGCGTGACTTCCGCTCAACTGGTAAACAAATTACGAGCAACAAACTCGAGAATCGCTCGGGGGACGCTACACCTTTTTCTCGTGGATGAAGTTTAGTTGGATTTAAGAAAATAAATAAATACAAGAGAAAGCGAAAGAGCGAGCGGAATGCGTGACTCATTATTCCTCTCATTATTATTGATCTCACGATGATTGTAGAGGAATTTTTTCGAGGCTCCTCGGCCTATGAAATTTATGTACTCGCACACTCGTTTGCTCTTTCAAGCAAAGGGGCCTCCTTTCGCTTAATAGTAGTTTTGTTGATTACGTAGATTAAGCACACCGCGAATTATCGATGCATCCTCCAGAAGACAAGCAAACTTTGTAAATACAATCCCTTTGCAGGTGCCTGCAAAATTTTAAGGAGAGAAAGAAGAAACGTAACTACGTGAAGGATTATTTAGTTTTCCCTTGACAATCATTGGCCCCAGGATGTTTATAGATTTATGGATAAATCATGAATTCGGAAGCGCTCGAGCGTCACGCCAATATTGATTTCGCTTTACAGCTATAGCTTGCTTTGCCTTTTACGTAATTCTATGTTCAATTGTTAAGAGCACGTAAAAACAGTACAAACTCGCGTTGGATTATTAAGCCTGTAACGCACTCGATCATTGCGGCCTTTTTTCTTCATTCCTTTCTTTCGCGTGTGAACCCACTCGAAAGGCTCTTGCTGGTATAAACATAAGCTACCGCCAATCACAATACCCTATTATCAAAGTGTAATCTGCCAAGTGAGAGAAATGTAACACGATAGCGTGTCGCTTCCGCCGTTTCATATCGTCGTCCATCGGTACGAGTATTAATTCTCTTCGGATTTTTTCTGTCTTTTTCTATTTTTCAAAAGGTCGTCGAGATAAAGCGCGTACAGTCATCTCTTGCCGGGCAGTCGAATCCATCGAAAACCGTTTATCAAATAGAATAAATACCTAACATCGGTTTTACTGACTAATTTCAATTGGATCAATAAGATCCCCAAAAACAACATTTATATTTAATTTGTTGCGTCTAGTTTTACTGAAAATTATTACTAAAGTTAAAATACTTCTGAAGTACATCGTAAATCAGTGCATAAAAAAAATAGATATTGTTCATCAATTTATGAGTAGAATAATAACGACTATTATAGTTAATGTCAAATTTCACATTAAAAATTTTATGATAAATTTAGCGTTATTGCACTCAAAATCTTTGATTCTAAATTATCAAAAAGCTTCTCTTTTACTCTGATACACTTATCAATGAGCATTGATTCAACAGATAAAAAACTGAATAATATTGATAGCTGATCAGTACTTCAACAATGAGTGAGAAATTTTCATTATTATGTATTTTTTATATTTTTAAGAAATAGAAAAAGAAATTATTCTGTATGCTAATTGATCTCGTTGTAAGAAATTTTTCATAAAAGTATTTATGAACATTTTTATAAACAAAGTTTAAGTTGATACTCTGCAATCTTTTTCATTTCAAATAATTTATTGTAAGAGTATATAGAGAATATCTTGGAGTGTTTGAAAAGCTATGTAGTTGTAGTATCTGCTAGTCTCAGCCAATTTCTAATTTCAGAAGTTCAGAGCGACAAATAAATTACAAAGAAATTTAGACTATAAATAAAGTGCTATAATCGGAGTAAAACTTTTTAAAAATCATTAATTCCATATTTATCTTTTCAAATAAAAAGTACTATTATACTGTGAGATATTTCAATATTAATAAATTGGAATTTTTTCTACTGTTTAATTATTAAAATAATTTTTAAATCAATACACTTTTCATCAATATAGAATATTCTTAGTAATTAAATCATTATTGAGTACTACTATTGTAAAACATTTTCCTTTAAAGGATTGCAATCTAGATTTTAATGCTTAATAAAGAATTGAGAAACAAATTAATCATATCAATTTATCACTAATGGTAATTATTTTTTAATAAGAGAAATTAAGAGCAATGAAGAGCATAAGAAATATAAAACAATTTTGATCAGTCTGTAAAATTAGACCATTTATTTTAATTTGTTCTTAGAGAAAGCACAAGGATGTTTTAAATATTAAATACTTTTCAAGATTCTTGTGAAGTCTTATTAAAAAAATGAATATATAAAACTTACCTAGTCGAAGCTCTCCAAAGTTACCACAGCCAATTTTTTTTCCAACTCGGAAATTAGGACCAACCATGAGTAAATTCGACGTGGAAGTAACACTATGTCGAGAGGTATGCATGTTGGTTCTAGTGGCATTACTACTGACCCGCCAGGCTCTTTTAGCAGCTTCCTGCTCTCTGTCTCGTTCTGTGCCACGCTGTAGGTCCTTTTCGGCCCGATTGTCTCTTTCTCTCTTTTGCATGATGGAGAGCACTACCTTTTGGAAGCTGGATTGTCTTATGTTATTTTCTGGAGTGTCCTCTCGCTTTGGCTGTTTGTCAGTGTCGATAGTGTGTACTGGGTAGCTCCATGACTCCCTTTACACAAGCAACTGTCTAAGAATTTAAGAAGAAAGGACACTCCGTAAGATGTATCGAAGCTGCTTTTCAAGTCTGCCTGGTGTTATAAATCACTTGGTGAACATCAATCCTCATGTTTACACGTGGGGAACCCACAGAAGGCAGTAACGGCTATCTCGCGTAGTAACGGCGACGGAGAAGACACACACAGAAAGGCCTAAGTAGTAACACACGAGACACTACAAAGGCAGACATACACAAGATGTACTTGCACACACCTACGTACACAAGCGCGCGCGCTGGTACGATTCGTACACACACACACGCACACACACGAACGCACTTGCGGATGGATGGACGATCCTCTAGGTCAATGCCTCGTTGCTGGTTCTACTATTACTACTACTGCTGCTGCTGTTGTTGCTAATGCTGTTGGCCGGCCGGCCGCGAATCGTTCGCGACGCCTCGGCTGCGCCGCTGTTGCTGATGATCCTCCTGTGGACGAGTCGGAACAGTCAGTCACTGAACGTCGACATGACGATGCAGCGGCGAGTTGCGATGGGTAGCTTTGCTGCGAGGAGGCCTCCATTACGACTCATGTCTTCAGATCTGCTGGCCGCTTGGCCACCGTTGTTCCCCTACCGCCTTCTCGTCAAACATACACAATATACGGCAGCGACGATGGCGCGCAACGCGAGGCAAAACACGAAAATACAAACGCGCAATATCGATGCGTGTGCTGGCGATCTTTTATCCCCCGCTCGTCCCTGTTTTTTTCTCTTCCTTGGGTTCTATTCTTCCGCTTTCCTTTTCTTTGACGACGGGGGAATAAGCAGGCAAGCTCTGTTCCGGCGATTTGAGGTTAAGTTTTTTTTTCTTACTCAGATAATTCGCTAGAGGGAGAAAAGAGAATCGACTTATCGAGTTTACAGCACTGTGACGGCGGCTGGGGCGACTGCAAGCGGCTGATGATCGCAACTAGGCGACTGGCGACGACCAGCGACTGCTGCTCCGTTGCTACTTTGGAGTCGCGCGCGCGAGAAAGAGAAAGAGAGCGAGGGAGGGAGAACAGAGACAGAGACGACGATTATAGAACTCGCTCCGTCTACCACTGGCTGTCCGTCTCACGGGTTCTGGATAAGAAAAAAAGACAATGCACAGGAAATTTTTTCCGAAGCTGCGATATGTATTATACGTTTGGCGCTCTGTTCTTGATGCTCCGATGTCGCGGTACCCGGTTTGTTTAGCACACGTTTAAAACGTAACGCAAGGGAGAGAAAGAAAACTTAGGGATATGATGCACGTCGCGAACGGAGCACAATGCATGTATTATGTATATATGCACGCGCACACGCAGCCAATGTTACGTACACAGAGCTGCTGTGGAAGAAAGAGACAGAGCACAGACGGACAATGAGTGACGGCGACGTTCGGTGGTTACGATCCGGACAATGATCTTCTTTACTCTACACACGTTTAGCTTTGTCCGCGCTCCGCTCTCGTTTCTCCTGGACGTGATGTCGCTAAGCTGTTCAGCGATCTAACTCAGGTCCTCCTCGTCTTGCTCGTCGTCTTCGTGGAACTCGCGCTCGCGCGCGCACGCTCGACCATTAGGGCGACGATTCAAGAGAGAGAATTTGTCGTTAATCGCTAGTTGCTACGATATGGCCTCAACAGGTTTACCAACTGGAGTGTCCGACGAAGTGTCGTCTTCGCTGTCGCCGAATTTTTTTGATATATGAATTTCTTATTAAAATTAGCTTGTAGTTACTCTTTGTTGCACTTATTTACACTTTTGAAGAATTCAAATAGTTGTTCCAGAAACGTCGAGTCTTTGTTGGTTAAGTTTTATGTTTAATTTTTTTTTTATGAATACTGGCGGATTTGTTCGTTGAAAAAACTTGTTAATCTAGACTAGTATTGTATAAGATGTTTGAAAAATTTACTTTACCGATTTTGAATTTTTCCTCATTCAAATATAAGAATTAAATTTTTGTTGACAATTTAGGTTTTTCTAAATTTAACTGATAATGTTTTGGTTATTGATCATATAGCATTCCGAAGTTTGAAGCACTTATACTTCAATTATTTAAAATAGTTTTCTATTTTAGTAATACAATTGAATAGACAACATCTATTTCAATTTTTTTTGTCAGATTGAAGACATATATAAATCAATTTTAGAATCATTTATATATTTATAACATAATTTAAAAATATATAATTTGCATTCATAAATTTATCAATTTTTTATTTTGCAAATTCTTTATTCTACCAATATTTTTAATACCTAAAAATATCTAGGCTCCAAATTAACTATTCTTTCAATGTAAAATTTTACTTATAAAAAAAAACATGTTGAAATGACGAAGGAAATTGAACTTACCGGCTTAAAGTAACTTGAAGTTAGTTGATTTTTCTACAAAAAGCGCGCGAGTGGCTTCCGCACAGTTTACCATCATGATTCATATGTAGGGATACTTTCATATCGAATATTTATGTTGTCAAATTCAACCCTTCAATTCAAATAATAAACCAAAACAAAATTTTTTTTTATTGAATTCAGCATCTTGTCATTTTTTATGATATTATTCATGCTGCTTATAAATTTTGAAAGAATATTCTTGTATTATAAATATCATGCCAGATGACGCATTTGGATGCAATGATGAATTTGAACCTCGAAAAATGCCAAGGCAGGCCTCAAAATTTGAAGTAACTATTTTGTTTTTGTTTTTGATAAATTTACCTAAGAATTTTGTAACCATTTTTTATTGTTATAAGAATAATAACAATTGTAATATGTGATGTTAATATTTTTAGTCGCTACCTTGTCCAATGGTACCAGAGGTATCTTTAATTATGGATAAACCTCGTCAATCAAATAAAACAGATGACACACTTTCGACTACAATACCTGTAACAAGATCATTTAATGTACGTGATTCAATTAATAAAGGAAGTGAATCCTATGCTGCTTGGAAAGAAAAGCAATTTCCTCAACAAACATCTAAAACACCACTGAATCATTTTGAGAAATCTTATTCTTCTACTGAGAGTCATAGTTTACAGGATAATCATAAGCAAGCTGTTAAATCTCATGATTCACCACAGATAAATGATCATAATTATAAAACTGATAGTCCTAGTAATGAATCACCAAGAAAATATATTTCCAGGAAATTTAGTGAAAATGATAACTCAAATAAATATACTTTAAGTCATGCTATGAGCTGTAATGCAATTGATAATATAAATAATTCTTATAAACCAAGATCTAATTATAAAGATGAAAGAAAAAGTTCTAATGAGAGGAGACAATATGATCATTCGTATTCTGAAGATAATTATGAATTTAGAGAAAAACCAAGAATGTATAGATGTTCCTCGTATTCAATGCCAGATTCTTATTATAGAAGTATGCCTATGGAACATGATTATCACTTAAAACATTCTACGTCACTACCACCAGTTTATTGTAATCCAAACTATTCTCATAATTGTTCATGTTGCAGTTCGAATAACAGTAGAAAAGATACTGAAACAGTGAAGAATTTATTGCAAGTTATAACTAGTCAAAATGAACAAATTAAAAGCTTGCAGAGGCAATTAGAACGCGTTTTAAAATTACATGAACAAAGTTTAAAAGAACGACTTCAATGCTCGTGTCAACCAAGTGGAATCCTTTATCAAAATACACAAGTATATGATCAGTCTCAAACAGCAAACTTACCTGTAGCACATAATAATTTAATAAAAGATAATGAAAAATGTTTTTCTGATATAAAATTACAAGATGAAAAATCCAAGAAAACTATTGTAGAACAAAAGGTATCTATTGGAGTTATGACAAGTTTTGAATTGAAAGTTCAAAACAATCCATCTTTAGAAAATGATATGAAGCAGAAAAATAATCAAGAGAAAGTAGTATCAAGTCGAGAAACTTCAGATATGTTAAAAAATCTTGTAAAGGATACTGGAGAAATGATAAGAAAAAAAGCAAACTTTTTTACGCCCACTCCACTTGATAATATTAGTGAGGGCTCTGAAAGTCATATGTCTTCTCTTCGCCAAAGCCATTTATATCCAGATATTAATAGACGGTTAACAGAAGTGCAAGATTTCAACGAAGTTAAAAATACAAATTATTATAACCAAAATACTCAAGAAACTGAAATTATACAAAAGCACATAGAGTCTAGAAAAAGTAGAAAATTAAATGATGATAAAAGCACTAAACATATAGCTAACTTAGATTATGAAGTCAGAGAACCAATATATAAAGAAACAAATGATGATATTGAAGACAGGGGGTATCAATACAATCTTGAATATGAAAATTTACGTTATACATCTCAGGAAGATTTAAATGACAGAAAGTCTGATGAATTTAATGCAGAACCTGTAAATATTGACTTTACAAAAACGCAAAATATTAAGTTTGATAATCTTGCTGATGAATGTTTAAGCTTAAGCAGTAGTGAACTAGATGTAGAAGAACTTAATCCACCAAGTCCTGAGCCAAGTATTCACGTAGATTTACAAGAATATTCAAGTGAAAATGGTAGTTTACCCCCTCAACGAACAAATAAATTAGGATGGACATTATACAATAATGTAGTTGACCAAGTAAATCAAATTTTACAAAATTCACCATTAAATGATAATTCAGAAGAAGAAACATCAGATGGTATAATAAATAAGGAGAAAAAAGAATACGATAATAATGTTATTATGGATACAGTTAAAGCAGCTACTTTAGAACAATTAACAAAACTTGGAATCAGTTTTTCAGATAATATAGAACAGAGAGAACCTAATTACAATAAAAAGTGTGTTCTTTTATATTGCTATTTAAACATCTTAATTATTTTTAAAGTACTGCCTATGCTATTATTTAATGTAATAAATTTATTGACTATAGTTAAAATATTTAGATAAATCCATTTTAAAATATTTCTTTGTTAGTTAATAAAATTATAAAGTATTATTATTCTAATAATTCTGATATTTTTTATTTTCTAGAGTAATATTTGATGCATCTTGTTATTCAAGACCAATTCCTGAAGCACATTTGACAACTACAAGTGGTAGTATTGAAACCAATACAAGTATACACATGAAAGCCCTGGCTATGAAATATTTAAATGAAGATCAACTGACTGACATGGCATTACAAAAACCGAGATCTAACAATTTGAAACAAGGGTCCAATAATATTCATATAAATAATAATACAAATATGTCTTTTGCTACAATGCATTATTTGCAACGGTATCATTTATTGCCAGGTTCCAATTCTAGTCCTAATCGAGGTATAATATTTTTAACCTTTGATTATATATTATATATTATTATATATATTATATATATATATATATATATATATATATATATATATTAAGATAATGTGATTAAAATAAATTTTATTTGATTAAACATGTGGTAGATTGTACTTATATATTTTATGAATAATTCAAGTAATTTCATTCTAATTCGAAATAACTGTCTTATCAAGAATAGCTATTAAGATTCATATTTTAAATAAAAATTTGAATTAGTTTAATTATAACGTTTACTTTAATTTAAAAATGTTTCTGTTTAATGTAAACTGATTTGTTATTGTGAATTCTACTTTAATTATATTTAAATTAATGTACAAAGTTTAATAGAAAGTTTACTTTTATTCTTATTAGAAGCTAGAAGAGAAGAGCAGCGTGCTGCAAGGCCAGTAATTAACGAGAGATTAGCAAAAAAAACTAAAGAAAGAAGACAACGAAGTTCTCCTCATAGGTATCAAACTCTTTCAGGAAGTGCAAAGATTAGTTATCCAAGTAAAATTTTAGATATATCAACATTAAAGCAGCAACCCAAACTTTTATAGAAATTTAAACTTATTAATCTAATTTATAATATTTTATCCTATTATAATTAATAATTTTATATTTTTATACATGTGTAATTATAAATGTAGAAAACATATATAAATAATGTGCATTGTTTCTTATAATCTGTGGTTGTAACGTTCCTTGGTAATTATCATTTATATACTTCTGTAATAGCATTAAATAATATCGTCTTTTTAAATAAAAAATTATTACCTAAAACAATTAAAATGAGTAGTAAATATTGAAAAATTTGATTAAGCAATTTACCCATTAATTTTTGTAATTTTCGTTTAATTTATAGTTATTTATTAAAAATATCGTTTAGACTTCTTCTTACGTTAATTCTATTTATTATTCTTTAATTGATACAGTAAAGTCAGTAAGTCCTACACAAGTAACAATAATACATTTATATTTTTCATATACACTATATATTATATGCGTGTATGTGCACGCGCGCATACGCATGTGTTTACATGTGCATACAAAAATACGCGCGCGCGCATACACACGCCTACGTACTCATTCAAACAGAGCTTTGTGATGCACAAGTTTCACGTGACTTTCACAAGCTGTGCGTATAATATTTTAATGTTTCTATGTATATGTCTATTTATCTCAGAATGTGTAATTACGCGGGTGTGTGTGTGCGTTTGCGCGCGTGCGTGTACTTGCGTGTTTACATATGGGTATGTGTATATATATAATATATCCAGTAATTAACAAAACGAAAAATCACTAACATATACAGTATATAATGTTTAAATAAATAACATTTAATTATAACAAATTTTTAAAATAAATATCTTAAATTATTGTCAGATTCGTCGTTTAATAATAATAATAATAATAATAATAATAATAATAATAATATAATAATAATATTATATAATAATAATAATAATAATAATAATAATAATAATAATAATAATACATTCGCATTACGCACCGTTTAAATTGTGTGCACATATATCTAGAGCATAATAATAATGACGTTGGTGTCATAGTAATTTTTTTAATGGTATACGAAAATGATTTCTGATTTCAACGATTTATAATAATTAACTGTAACCTATTATGCAATCAATGCTAACAAGTTGAAAAAGCGCGAAGTGACACAAGGATATTCGTAAATCAAAGATTTACTTTAAAAAACAAGTTTTTATTTTTATTAATGTTCAAAGCATTGATTAGATCTTATCCTTATTTGTCAAGTTACCACCTTCCTTTGAAAAAATTGTAAAATAAATTTATAAAAAAGTCACTTAAGCCTGCGCACAGATCTGAAAAAATTGTAAAGTTCGTTGTTTTTTGTTTTGTTTTGGCAAACTGTTTTTAATTGTATATATCACACCATATAATAAATATTATGTGTGTCTAATGAGTAAATAAAATTTTTGCAACGACAACGGTGTGCAAAGCAGTGGCATCGATGGAAGACAAGTTTGTTATAAATGCTCGTTTTCAATAGAATGAATCCTTTTTCTAAACACCGCATTAAAATATACATCTACTTTTTTCAGTTGTCGCCGCATTGACACCTCGATAGCGCATACATTTCAAATTGTTGTAACAACAATAAAGCGTTTTTTTGAGTACCTCGTTTTTCAAAATGATTCCCCTTCGGAATCACCACGTATGTTTCATACAGGTATGTAATATGCATGTATATAATATATGCATATGCTTATTCATTTATGAAGTTACTTTAGTGAAAATTTCAAGTATATTGCTAAATATCAAGTACTTTGTATAAATGATTGTACGTTTTGATTTGATATTCCTATTATAACCGGTGAAACAATGCCGCGTTAACACTACAATAACTAAATAGTAAAGAATACGATTACGAAGCACACAAGGTTTGTGTTGTAATTCTGTAAGTAAAGTTCAGAATCGATACAATTAGTCAAAGATGTCGAAGCCTTATTTTTAGTGTCGTTACATGTACGTAAATATTTTCACTAAAGTATGCATTTTCCTCTTCGTTTAAAAAGAATTCACGCCTGCAACTTGCATCTACAAGTTTCTATGATATATCCGTCCGACTTTATCATTAACGATTAAAATTTCTTTTCCATAGTTAATTTTTATATTATAATAATACAGTTTTATTCGTTAAAAGGACTATTAATTGAATCATTTTAAAGGCCCTACATAAGTTTGTAACTATTTTGAACACCTTCAGATCTAGAGTACAAATACTAGTCTTCTAAGGCTAGTAAATATATTTGCTTGATGAAAAATGATACTACGTCTTCGTTCTTCTTTTATTGTCATCGTGCATACATTTGTTTTCTTTATCGCATTGATATGAAGTTTAGTATTGCCCGACAAGTAATGTCGCCGCATCAATCATCAATAAAATGACCAAGCACCAGTGTTTTTGTACCATGTTAATGTAACTGTACCAAGAATCTTCTACTTGAACGAACAACTAGTTTTTTTTTTTTTATATTTATTATATCTCTGTTTTGCGAGCGTCAGCTCAGGTCCGCTTTTCTCGTGTGCATGTATTCTCTTGTTTTTCAAATTTTATTTATAGTAAAGGATTCTTTGTTGATTGCAGCCAGTATACACGGGGAGAATTTTCCGTTAAAAATTACCAAATATAAAGTAAATAGATAATGTAAATGGAAGACAGTGATTTGCCTTAACTCCTTACTCTTTACTCTTATGTTTCAGTTAATGTAGACATATAGTTTTACGTGGTCATTATTTTTTGTATACTCTTTTTCGTATAAGACTCTCTCTTACTACACTAGCTATACAGTAATCATTAAAAGGAAATTCCCTTCGTGCGACTGTAACTAAACGAATACAGGAATAACAATTTATTGTCTAGCTTTCAGTATTTTGCTTACTTGGATCATTGAAAAATCATTCAAAAATTTCAATGTAAATATGTCTATTTAGAAATATATAAAACTTTTTTCCTATTCAAAAGTTGAACGCTTTAAAACGAAGGTACACATAGTCGATTATTTTTTTATTAACATAAATAAATATTTCTTTGTTTAATGTAAGACTGTTGTTTACTAAAGTTTGGGCAGAATATTTTTTTTTTTTATTTTATTATAAGTTATGTATTTATTTGACGATATGTTTCTTTAGTGGATTGACTCGAGGATATGCGCAAGGTTCGATGTTCCTCATGTTACAGCTTATAATTGGAAGAGTTGGTTCGCGATGCGATTGAAATTTTCGTGGAGGTAAACAATCGCACAAAAAGTAGCGTGGAAACGCTGTTATAAACTTTTCTACCAGACGGACTATAGGGGCGTTAGTTCGACAGCCGAATGGCCCATTTTCGTTCTCAGCGTCGATATATCGTCCTCTATCCGGATGAGCAGTTTGAATCTCTGGAAATAAAAACAATTTAAGCACATCAGCGTTATGCATTTTATTGAACGCTATCGTCTTCGTCGTGGGAACAAATTCCCGTTACTCGTCGTACAGTGAATGCTTTGACAATAGATAATCTAATCATATTCATGTTTATATAGATTAATGTTTTTAATTAATAATATTGAAACTTGAAATATTTAGTCGAATTATTTTACCGCTCCTGGAACAAACGCTGAGTAAAAATGTATTTCATTTCTTATATTTGTATTGGATTAGCCTTTTTGTGTACTAAATGTAGATTTTAAATAACAATTACTTATATAAATATTTACACGTAGAATTTATTATCAAAGTAAATTGAAAGTTGCAACTTTACGCTCTTAAAAATGAATATACATTAAAATAATTAATAATTGGCTACATAGTATTCGTTTCGCTTTAAATATTAACAATTCAACTTATTCACTTATATTCTTCACGAAAAAATAAGGCTTAAAATTTTATAATTGCACAATGGAAAATAGTCTTAAAAAAGCTTTTTAATTATACTCCGAGCTATAATTTTTTATTACAGTATAAATGGGGAAATTAAATTTTATTGAAATTTATTTACATATGTGTATCCGCGAACACGCGATGATACACATAGACAAAACTTATTAAGATTCACACGTCATCTGCTTGTCCGATAAAATATATTTTAAAATATTTGTCAATCTTGATTTTACGTTGAAATACGTAATACGTATTTTAATACTTCATATAGATAGTTTCGGTTGATAATTTTTAAATAAAACTTGCGAAATTGAGATTATACTTAATAAAATTTTATACATTTACGTATGCATACATATATGTAAAGAAAATGTAAACTGCAAATTAAAATTTATCTTGTGTTCTTTATTGTACATTTTCATATTGTATATTTTATTAAAAATCATTATTTTTTTAAAAATTAAAAAAAATTCGTATGTATGAATTTTTAAAAACAATTTATTTCGTGCATTTCTGTTTTGTACTTGATAACGCTTTCAACTTTTATCAATATTCAACGATCTGATATTGTTGATTCTATTTATACGCACAATATCAAACTCACTTTATTTCAAAGCGAAATTAAATCTGAGTTCATATTAATAGAAGTATTTCGGTTCTGATATCAATAATTTACTGTGCGATGTGTAAACTATTATTGATATAGATTTCACATATTTTTTATTTATGTACAAGTGACCTACCGTTTTGTTGTCCCCTGGAGTAGTCACCCAGGCATACAACATATAGCCAGGTATACAAAGCATCGATGAAAGTGCCGTCATCCAACCAAGTACATGTGACCACCATGGATATTCATAGTCGAGGTATTTGATGGGTGTCCATTGTACCAGATTAAAGAAGAAGACTCCCTGAGTAAATACAATTATCGAATTTTATCTAATTATTCAAGTAACGTTAAAATATATTTTCGTGGAAATTGCGATGCAATTATAAATTGGAATATAAATCCACCTAAAAATTGAAAATGCACGTAAAGATTACGATTGAGTGTAAAATTATAGCATTTCTTTTAGAATTTTTCGGAAAATCAGATCAATACACACATCGTTAATTTATTAATAACATTGCTAATGACGTGAGCATGACGATCAAAATACTGAAGTTGAAGTTGAAGTTTGGTAGTAGTTGATGTAAAAAATATTATTGCTTTTTTAACGACGAGTTCAATTCGATTATGAAAAGTTATTTATAATTACTATTGTTTTTTTGATACAGTAAAAACGAAATTTTTATCCAAAGAACCGCAATTTATTAAATTTCTTTTAAGTTGCTTATAAAATTTAAATAATAAGACGACTTCAATTGAATGACTAAGACTTTTGCAATATATAAATTTTATTAAAGTTAAATTAATATGCATACGAACTTACATGGGTAATTGGTTATAAAATTAATAATTTTCTATACACATACCAACATTAAAAGTCCCCTTTTAATTGAATATCGATATGAACTAATTTCTTTTGTATAGAGCCACAATTTACCGCGTTGTACCACTAATTCGAATAGTTTTGCAATGTAACTTACGCATTCATTTTTTAACAAATGGTATTTATTTTTATAAAAATTTCTTAATATATTAATAAATATTTCCAATGTGTGTAAATTAAAAATGCAATAAGTAATATAGCCTTTAATAAATTAATTTCCGAAAATATGTAAGTATTAGTTTTAAATTTGTAAAATTTCGTTTGCATTTTTTCGAATGCTTAGACGAATTTACATGGCAAATTTAATTTATGCATTATACAACTGCACTCGAAATTTCCACGCGAGTTTTTCACGCAGTATTTCAAAGAAGCAGGACAGTCTTCGCAAAGAAAGATTTAATAGTGTACTTACGATGCATATCATAGGTGTAGTGATAACCCAGCAAAATTTCCACCAGGTGAGTGGGTAGTAGCCAATCATGTCACGAATACCATCGTAAAAACGATTTACCCCAAAAGCCCAGCTGATCGAAATACACTCGAAAAAGATGAGGAAGAGTAGGCAAAATCCAGAGACGGCATAGGAATCGAGGATTTGGAAGACATACATGCCGCCTTCGGAGATGCAAGATAGGCCAATTAAATACGAGAGAAGGCAGACGATTGCAATGAAAATCTCTTTGCGTCGTCTTAATAGTTTAGGCCACTCGTCTACCTGTACGTATGGGTGAATCAATGTTGCAGAGTCAATCGTGTACTACTCAGACTTTTCGTAATCTTTTGTTGTTTCTGTGTTCGAGCCTTTGATAGCTAAAATGTTTCTTCGATACAAGGGATTGCGCTTAATTTCATTCTATTAAATCAAATCAAGTTGAGTCGAGAACTCTTCTCTGTATTAAATTTAAATTGGCATTTTTTAAATTTATTTCCCACTCTCAATTATGTCTCGTTCATGCCAATTTAAATTGGCTTTTATCAATAGGCGTTTAAACATCTTTTGCTTAATTTAAACATTCCTCTTTCACGCGAATATAAAATATTAATAAATGAAATTGCTCGTTTAGATTAAATCGTCTTAGAAATTTTTTCCAGGAAACGCTTTATGCGCGTGTCTAATTATAAACAAATGGTGAAACAATCATCTTACCATTGCTGTGATAAAGCCCTCCATCGTGCAAAACTGCGAGTCAAGACCGATCAGAAGCAACATGAAGAAGAACAGACAGGACCAAAGTGGTGCCCCCGGCAACTGAAGCACTGCTGAAGGATAAGCAAGGAAGGCTAACCCTGGTCCAGATGCCGCCACTTCAGCGACGGGTTTCTGTTGTTCGTGCGCCATGTAACCCACAACTGAAAATATGACAAAGCCCGCAAACATTGATGTCGACGAATTGACGGAGCAGACGATCAGCGCATCCTTGTAAACGTTGTTTGAGAACTTGTTGTAACTACCCAGAGCGACCAGCGTCCCTAGGCCCAACCCGTAGGAGAAGAATATCTGCGTCACTGCGTCTATCCAAACCTAAAACCCAATGATAGCATAATTTATCTAATTTCACATTAGCGTTTTTATGTTCTGCAATCCTTTCATTGTTTTTACGTTGTGCATCATTTCCTTCTGCAAGTGGTATGTGTATTATGAATGAAACCTTTAAATTTTCTTCTTTAATTCGAAGTGATCATAAATATTTTAGAACTTTACAAACAAATAAATTTGTATACCTAGATACGTTAAGTTTCCGACGTAACTTTTTTATCGTAGAAAGTTCGTAGAGAAAATGCAACTAAATTAGCTCACGCAGAAGCCAGATTAGAATGTCAGACTTGGACTAACCTCGGATTCTTTTAGCTTCGAAAGATTCGGACTGATATAAAAGTGGATGCCCTCCATAGCACCCGGCAGTGTAATACCTCTGATGAGGAGTATCGTCAACAGGACATAAGGAAACAAAGATGTAAAGTAAACAACTTTGCCAGTCCACTTGACTCCTTTCCAGATGCAAAAATAGCACATTATCCAGACAAGCAGTAGAGTGCCAGCCAATTCCCATCTGATACCGCCAACATATTCCACTCCTGGACTAATTTGCAGAGCCCTTCGTCTGAAATTCGTAACCACTCGTGATAAAAAATAAGCCGTTGTTTTAATTTAGAAAATCGCGACTTTGTGACTGAAGGATGTGTACTTTATAATAGACGGACAGAAAATAAGTGAATCGTGAAAAAAGAATGTATTTATTAACCTTATAACAATAATTATTACACACGCACATGCGTAGAAAAGAAGATTGACGCGTCATTTTTCGAGATGCAGAATGCGCACAATAGTTATTCATAGATGCTTGATTAGAGATCTCTATCAGAGCCGAGTCTTGATAAAGATACAAGTGAATCGACATAAATATTCCCTTAAATTTCTTTGTGTATTGCCACGTCAATTACCGTATCGAAAATTAAAACATATGTTTTTATATCTTACTCCCAAAATTCCTTGACGGGGTCGGTAAGGTTGGATGCTGAGACGTTTACGTGGTTAAACGTACACATCTTGATAAGATTGTTGCTCTTGTCGATGCTTTGGAAGCAGTGGAGGTTTTTTCTATCGTATGGGTTGACACAGTTTTTCGTGTTCCAGTAATTATTACAAGTGCCCCAGGGTAACTCTGGAAAAGAGGTAAAAGGCGAACAAATAAAGAAAACCTTCGATAGGCTGGTGCAGGACTATGATTAGAGCTAAAAAAAGACTCGACCCGGGGCTTCGAATTTTCTTTTATGAATTTCACCGTTAGTCTCTGTCTTCGTTTTATTGTCCTTTTGAAGAAAGTAATACAATGTCACTCACCAGAGCGCATAGACATGAAGAAGTAGAAGATAGCCCAAGCCAGAATGACGATGTAGTAGACGTTCATCCAGCAGGACATGACGGCTGCTGCGTAGCCGATACCCTTGAAAAGGGGGGCGATCTTGAAGACACCGAGGCCACCAATGGTCAGCATCTGACCCAGTGCCAACTCCATAAAAAACATTGGTATACCGGCAAGGAACAGCGTGAGAAAATATGGAATGAGGAATGCTCCGCCCCCATTTTTGTAACATAGGTACGGAAATCGCCAAACGTTGCCCAATCCAATTGCCAGACCGACCTTAATATTATTTATTCAATGTTTCTATTGGTTTTTATTTATTGAAAAATGGTCGTGAAAAAATGCTCCTCTCTAAGAGAATGATATCAAGTCATTTTCTAAACGCGTAAGTAAAATTAAACTTAAATGTTTTTTGCCATTAGAGAAACGCTTAAAATTTTGACAGTATTTCTTACAAAATGTAAAACAGAAAGTAAACCATGAATAAAAATATAAAACCAAATAAATGTTACAGCTTAAGTTTAAATATTAAAACTTATTAACTTTTACAATTTTATTTTAAAATGTATTCAAAACAATAAGTATGCATTAAAGTAAGCGATGTGATATAAGCTATTACATTTTTTTAATCAATCGATAGATTGAAAATTATATATCTGATTTCATCATAATTTTTATTATTACTAAAGCAATATTGGTATATATTTAACATAAATACTTCACGTACTAATATCGTGTTGGAATTCGAAAATAAGTGTGTTATTTTCATAAATACTTTTTCATCTCCGTGTAGGTACATGTGTTCGATAAATACGTTGGATGAATTATGAAAAGATATTTTGATAGCAAATTTATATTTTGATTCGGATAATCTCGGCTTTTTTTTACAAATAAGAAATGGTTGAGTAAAAGAAAAAAGAGTAAGAAAAGTCGAAGATTTATGTACGTATATACATAGTAAATATAAGAAAAGCTTATTACTAGAGAGAGAGAGAAAAGAAAGGGGTGAATTACAAAATCGATCTGGAAGAAAAAGTAAAATGGAAGTTAGAGAAAAGAGGATGAATAGAGCGGGAGAAAAACAAGGGGGAATAGAGAGAGAGAGAGAGAGAGAGAGAGAGAGAGAAAACTGATATAAATGTAGCACAAAAGTGCGTATTACGATACTCATAGGAAGAAACAATTTTTTATGCGAGATGGTTGAAGGAAGCACCGCGGTCTGACCTGGTTTTTTTTATGACGATTTACTATCAACTTTTTATCTTTCTGTATCTTCAAGAAGAAAGTAAAAAAAAGATATTTTACAGAAAAGAAATTTTACCATTCTACTGAATGTTAATGTAGAAACATAATATTTTCAAAAGAATTACAATAATATTATAAATAATTTTCTTTATTTTTACATGAAATATCATAATTAGAAAGTATATTATACTGTACAATTTTTATAAAAAGTACTTAAATGCTTGAGGAAAAGTATGTTTTTGATAAAAATGCATCACAGTTACATAAAAAATTTATAAAAAATGTGTAAAAATTATATTATAAACATTTTGCGTTGTTTAACAATTAATCATATTAATTTAAAATGTTGTTGTAATTTGCCATTTTACTTGTTCACAAATGCTATTAGTATTATTATTCGTACTTTAAAATTCATTTTTGAAATGTGATTAAGAGTTAAGTGTCGAGGTGCCAAGTGTTAAATAATTTCACTTCAATTATGTATTCTTCATTTTTATAATAATCCAATGTTTAGGTGTACTAATAGTTAGTTATTTAAAATAGATAATTGGAAGAAAATATCGCCGAACAAAGAGAGTATAATATTTAAAATCTTTTATTAAATTTTAATCAAATATAAAATTTCAATTGAATTACTATTCAAATAAATAAGTATATTCTGCAAAATCGCATTAACTTTGCACAAAACTTATTTTCAATTTAAAAAATTTGAATTTGATTAAAACTATTCTAGATGTTCATAAAACTTGCTTTTCCAAATTAGCAAAGTTTTTTTTATTTATAGGTGCCAAAACAATTTTAAAGATTCGCCAAGCATTTCGTACAAACTATTGACCGCATTCGATATAAATGCAGATTAACTTTTTCAATGAGAGGCACGCGTTTCAGCCATTTGGTTGCTAAATTAATAAGACCTAATCAACGTCGTTGGATCTGCCTTAAATGACTGAACTCAAAAAAGTTTCATTTCCAAATTAATTAAAACTCAAATTAATGTCTATAGTCAAAATTTCTTTGTTTAAAGAAAAATATTCTGAAACCAGTGTCCAAATTAATTTATAGTAATTAAAATCAATATTTTACACGAAGTGAACTCTTATCGGTTTGATGAGATTGGCTCTCTTCCCTTTCTTCTTTTTATTAAAATGAATCAATGCAGACTATAAAATTAAACTGTAATTAGCGGAATCTGAATCGTTTTAAAATCTAAATAAAAAAGGTTTTCACAATTTAAGTTTTTCTTTTGTTATATTAATGTGTAAGAAATTAATTTTTATCAGTAAATTATGAAAAAATTGTATTTTCGATACACGGTTTTCAATCATATTTAATTGAATCAATGTATGTATATTATAAATGGAGAGAAATTTCTTTTATTTAAAGAAATTTTCATTTTTTCTACAAAAGTCATTTTTAATGAGTCACATAAATAAATTTAATATCTTTAAAATACATTTCATATTAAAAGTACATATCCAGTCGTTTAAAAGATAGATCCATGGAATTATCAAACAGAACACACTTCTTTAAAGCCAATATTAAAAATGAAACATATTGTAGGTTGCAAAAGAATAAAAAGTTAATAAAGAAATTAACTTTTTTTTGAATATCTGATAACAGTACTGATCATAAAATATGATTCACAATTACATTCACTTTTGATTAAAATTATTTTTAATACCGAATATCTTTTAATACAATCATTTGTTCCAGTTTAAAATACCGGAACAAATTTTAATGGCACATATTTGTTTAAAATCAATATATCACCATTTAATACGAACAATATTATCGTAATAATTTAATGTTATTTAATAAATTATATTCAGTCGATGCCATAGACGAGTTTCTTTTCAAATAATCATACGCGTAATGATGGTCGAAATGTAAATTAAATGCGTTATAAGAGTAAATATTATTTCATATTTTAATAGCTTATTAAACATTATTTTAATTTAAATTAAAAACATTTAATATACATGCATACCTACGTTGATATTATATACCTTTTTGCACAGAGTTTAAGGGAATGGTGTATAATTAATTAAGAATTAATTTAGAGTAAATTATTTTCATGTTTTTAAATTTTTATAAAAGAACTGCGAATGAAAAGTTTACGAGTCGCCAACTGAAACCAATCATATTATTTTCATTGTGCTAACAAGTAATTTCATAAAAAGGTTTTCATACAATTAATTGTTATGCTTATCTACGTATGCATATTGATGTATACACGTACATTAAAATGCATATAGTAATTCTAGAAATAGAATTTTCCATGCTATAATGTTGTGAAACTTATTTTTGCAATAATTTTAACTCATAAATACTAACAAATAATAAAATTATATAACTATGCAATTCCATTCGTCTTATAATATAATATAAATCACAGTAAAACTAAATTTGAAATTAATTAAATTTATTATTATTTTTCATCATATGCATTAAGGTAGTACTGATCTTTAACTTGTAACAAATTAACAACACGAAAGTTTAAATTTTAGATTTATTCATATGGATTTCATCAAAATTCGTATAAATTAGTTTGCTATTTAATTATTAAGAGATGTTATTAATGGAAAAATACATTATATATATATATATGTTGACTTGTAAAATTTACGTAATCATTTGGTTGGTGTATATTGATATTTTTGTTATTAATAAAAAAATCACATTTACTGCATACAACTATTATTTGCTTATTTTTAAAACATTTAAACATTATATAAAAATAAAAAATGGTTTTATTCGTATTAAATTAGAGTATTAAAAATCAAATGAATTTAATACTCTAATCATAATTAATACCAAAAGATAAATTATGACAAAAGGATTAAAACATAACATATAAGTTAATAATAATGTATGATTATCCATGTTATTAATGAAATTAATAGCATAAAAAAAAATAATTAAAGCAAAATATTTATACTTTACACTCGCACGAGTTTGTGAAATATAGTTTTTTAATATATTTTAAATGAAAAAAACTTAAGTAACACGAAACTTATAATGATTAACTGAAGATTAAAATTATTGAATAATACTACAGTACCAAAAATATTAAAAAATACAATCAAAATATTCTTTACACTATTAAATTTAAAATATTACATAGATAATGTATAAAATAACTGTTTAATAGGCAGTAATCCTTTATAAGTGAAACATACTGTTTCATAATTTTAAAAATTAATTTTTAACGATACATAAAATTTAAAAATTTTAAACACAAGTTTTTTTAAACGTTATTAAAGTAAAATATAATCCTATTAAAATAAGAAAATATTAAAAAAATTCAAGTAATGTAAGTTAAAAATTTCTTAAAATAAATTAACATTTTAATTTTCATTTTATTCACTCCGGTTAAATTAAAATTAAACTTTAAAGTTATACATATTTTTAAATATTAAAATTTAATAGTTAATAGAAAACATAAAATAACAGCTAATAGTAGTCTTTTATTGTACACTCTTAAAATATAGCTATTACTTGCTATTATAATATTTATTAAAAAAATTCTTAATTTTCAATTTGAGTTCTGTTATTTAATTTTATTCTAAATATTTTCTTGATTCTACCTAATTTTTTGACGCTGTAATCAGTCTCAGATAGAAATGTGAGAATTAATTATGAATACCAATTCTAAAATTTTATTTTTTATTTTTTGTGAATTTCTCTTAATATTAAGATGATAAATTTCATTGAAGTTCACACGGAACGTCTTTAAATAATTTTAATACATATAAGTGATTTAACGAGTGTTAAAGCTTTTTACATTATTATTATTTTATGTAAAAAAATTTTTTATTTATTTCAGCTCAGCCAGTAGAATATCCGTTGCAAAAATAAAAGCTTCCGATCCGCTGTCGACCGAATAAATCTGCGTATTGCTTTATTTTTTAGTTTTTCTCGAGGTTTTATCATTAATAAGCGTCGCAGTAGTAAAATGATGCTTTCGAAGAAGCGAATATTCCTCTTCTTAAATGTAAGATTTTAAGCAATTATTTTTCTTACAATGAATTGACTTGAAAATAAATTTTTAACGTGTCAGAGATATTGACAAATAAATGTTTTGAGAAAGTTACTTGTATTTTTTTATATGTTGAAAAGATATAAGCATTAGAATGAAATAACGTATCGGAATTGAAAAGAAATAAAATCATCGAATCAGTTATTCACAATTGAGAGGTAAGGCAAGAGATTTCAGTTGATCTTTAGTTGACTTTATGACATCGAAAACCGAAGTTTCAAAACTTGAACTTACCACACTGAGAATGAAATCGAGTTTTGAACTCCAGGTGCCGCGCTCAGGCAGTTCCTTTTTTGATGTGGCAGCTGGTGTCAAGGAGGAAGAGTTAAGCGAGGACCTCGCTCCGTCAACTCCGCACTCAGGATCGAGCACTTCCGGCTCTCTGGTGGTCACTTCCGCCATTCTGCGATGGCGAGCGCAAAACCTGAAAGCGCACGAGTTGTGGAATCGAAGGTGTTACGATTGATGCCGCGCGAGTTATAGCTGACAGGCTTCCTGCCACCTACTGAAATCCTTGACAGCTTTCTTGCCTCTGGCCCATAACAACCTGTTTTGTAAAATAAGCGAGGTTAGTTAGATGCATTATCTCACTGGTAAAAGCTACGAAGTTTTTTTATCTAGTTTTCGTCTCTTGACAACCCTGAAATTAGTGAAATTCGCGAATACAACGACGTTTTCTTGCCTGAGTAAATAAATACCTCGATACTATCTCACGAGTATTTTAAATAAAGAGCGAATAAAAGTACATAAAATACGAAGCAGCTTGATAAATTTAATGCTTGCAAAATTTTAACCCACATTACGAAGAAGATACTTGAAATCGAATAAGTAATTCCCTTAGTTGGCAACTTGGATCTACCTTTAAGGCCATTTTTAAGAATAAATGTAGTTCTCTCTCGTTTTAGACTACTACCTAATAGTGGAAAGATGACCATGAAAGACGAGTTGTGTAATAATAATATTATTCAATATTGATAGCAGTCTTAGACTCATCGTCCCAAGTGTGGCACATTCAGTTACCTTAAGCCCATCAAATATCGATATTAGAACAGTTCCATGGTTCCTTTAAGTTCTCAGCAAGTTTCTTGGAGATACGCTCGAGTTTTTCGGTCCATTTTCCTTAATATCTGCCCGTGAACTTTTTATTAATTTTTCTGCGTTTCCAAATGGCACTCATTTGCAATTTTATATATTTAGTGCTCAGTTAGCTTTTATCTGTACACTGATATAACGATTATTAAATAATAATATCGATTGAAAGATTTTAGTCTTGTAAGATAAATTTCGATCGTAGTTGAAACTTATTTAAGATAGTAATAATTACTCGTTCAAACAGACGAAAATACGTGTCTAAAGTTAAGATTGAAGTTAAAAATAAATAGAATTCTCGTTTCTAATAGCGAGCATTAAGCTTGCATTATAAAGATAAAGTTCTAGACTTGACAATACATTATAATTTCGATTAATCAGAGGACTAATTCCCAGTTATTGTTATCGGCGAACTAATTATCACTGTTGTCTAATAAACGAGCCAAGTTTATTATCAGCTTTTCTTCAGTATCTGGGTTATTTCTATCCTTGTCATTAAAGAGCAACTAAGCATTATAATCTTATCTGATGAATAAATGAGAATATAGGTCCCTCTTTAATAGAAATCTTTTACTCTTTTTTGAGGCGATT
Organism: Platyscapa corneri; assembly: GCA_018907185.1. Lineage (NCBI taxonomy): Eukaryota > Metazoa > Arthropoda > Insecta > Hymenoptera > Agaonidae > Platyscapa > Platyscapa corneri. Next base: position 3,556,038 of record JACCHW010000011.1, on the reverse strand, counting down.
CAAAGAGATCTCTAATATATAAGACTGCTTTTGTCGCTTTTACTGTCAGAGTAATATAAAAGGATTTAACCCCTGAATCGTCATCAGAACTTCTATAGAGCTAACTCTTTTACTAGTTTCAGTTGTTTCTCTAGTTAGTTTTTTCTCCTGTCCTTGCTATTAGAACAGCTTTATGTAAGACTGTCTTGGCTGTATATGATGACTCCATATATTTGAAATTTATAAATTTATGCATTAAATTTAAAACTCGGTTTTTTCTGTAATTCGACTATATTTTGATAAGGCCTTAACAGTCTAGTGCATAATAATCTATGGTCATAAATTTCTATCGAGGAAAAGTTTAATTTCCTACCCGAATGATCACGGAAAGTCCTTTTGAAGATAAATATTTTAATGGATGAGTTACTTATGTCTTGTTATCAAAACGGATTTTTATAAAAATGGATTTTAAAAGAAAATTTATGAAAATAATGTATTTCTAAGTTCACGAATGCACGTGTTGCCTATTATTTAAAAAATTCTTTTATAATTAAACTTGAATATATTATGATTTTATGTACATTAATATTCCATGCGGATCAGTGAGAAATCGTTAATAATTACATTTCATCTTGCAATAATTTTATGAAATATTTTGAAAATATATATTGTTAATTAAATTTTTTTGCTACTTCTCTACTTTTATTTTATATAAATTATATTTTTTATAATACTAATATATTACAATGAATAATATAAAATAGGTCTATCAAGAAGAATGATTGTTCCTTTTTTTAAGTATCTTCTAAGTTCAATATTTTCTCGCAATTTTGAAATGAAAACTTTTATTTATACCAATATTATAACATATTAATTCTTATATTTAGCTAATAAAATTTTCTGTTAAACCAATAGTTTTACCAGTGGTATGATAAAATTATAGTATAAAATTTCTATAAAAATTTTGTAGTCTAGATTTCAGAATATGACATTTACTTTAGAAAATTTAATTTTTTAAAACTAAAATAAGTTTTATTATTTGAAAAAAATGATTTATCCACTTATTTTTTAAATTAACAAAATTTCAATTTTAAATTAATTTGAAATATAATTAAAAAATATGTACTCGCTTTGAACGTTTTTTAAATTTTTGTTCAGAAATTTTATTTTTTCTATTTTAATTTAATGCTTTAATTTAAATAAATTGGTTAATCTTATTATTTTAAGATTAGATTACTGATATTATAGTATATTAGTATATTTAAAAATATATAATATAAAAATAATGGAATAATAGTTTTATGTATATGATATAGGCAATTAGGAATGAGTATCACTTATTTACTTAATATAATATATTACTCTTTAAAAATATGTTATTGAATTTATTTTTCAAATAATTAAATCATACGAAAATGCGCGTATAGATTTTCTTATTTTAAAAAATAATAATGACTGCTATTATTTTAATAAGGCTTGAAATTTAGAATAGAATTAGTGCTATCAGTTTCATTATTGAAAATATTTTAAAGTGAATTCCTCAATTAATCTGTTTTTCTGTGCATGTACAAATAAGTTTAACATATGTGTGTAAATATACATACTCTTGAACACAAAAATATGTAAATGCAAATGTCACATACAGGAAAAAATTCATAAAAACGAATTTAAAAGCAAAAATTTTATTTAAAATTAATATTAGATAATGTAACATTCTCACATCAAGATATTTACTAACTCAGATTTATTTTTACTTTAGAGAGTCGATACGACAAGCATAGTACATTTAAGTTAGATAAAAGGTAAATAACGAATTAGACTTTTACAAGCACTTTAAATATTAAAAAGTCTGGCTAAAGAAAATCAAAGTTGATCAATTAATAAATGACAATAGCTATTATCTCACGGGAACAATGTAAGCTATTATACGATTTCATTATTATTTATAGCTTTTTCTCAAGCGGTGCACAGTTTTTGTCCTTTCAATTCTCATCTTTAAGTATTATTACATAGTTTTCAAATAATAATAATAAACAATTAACAAATTTTATATAAGTATTAAATTTAAGGTTTTAAGGATTCCATAATCTTTATTAATTTTTTTTGAAGATTTTAATTTTAATAAATTAAGGAGTTTTCTATTTAATATGAATATATTCTTTATATTAACAGCGATTAAAAAATATTTTTCTACCAAGGATAAAATATGTACGATATTTAAACAAAAGCTTCTCGTAAAGTATTTTGATAGCGAATTTGAATTTTTTATTAAATCGAATTAGCGCTGTTTTGTAGCTCTTGCTATAATTCCCAAAAGCACGGTTTGAAATAATGAGATAAGTATTTATCAAAGCCGCGTGCTTTGAAGAAAGAATAGTAATTAATGCGGTTATATCGCCACGAGCATTTAAAGGGACTGCTCTTATCGGAATAAACTTTAGTTATATTTTATCGCAATCAATAATACGTCGTAACACAGCTCCTCGGAATCTCGAAAATCAGGTTTTTCGCTGAAATATAGCTGCTCTATATCCGCGCCGCTATTCACTTGTATATCTGAAAACAGCGAGAATGGCTTTCGGCATTAACCGCGGAAGTCGATGTATGTACACAGCCCCTGTATCACTATATCAGCCCCCGCCTTCCCGCCTCGCTCGGCTCTCAGAGCCGAGATAACCGCGGAATGCTGCGACGCTCGAGTGCTTCTGCACGAGCACACCCACGCGATCCCGTCGCATACACACTCGCGCTCGGATTCCCGCAGGAAGAAGGCTCGGGCATGTGTATGCGCGCTGGCGGAAATAGAGGAAGTGTAAGTGCGCGAGCTAGGGGCGAGTAATTTTACAGGTCGCAGGATAGTTTCCCGAACTCCCCGTTTCTGCTACTCTCTATCTTTGCGAACTTAGTGTGGAAATCTACGGAAGCCGATTGCCCAGTGATGGTCCAATCGCTCCACTTTCGAACAAAGAAAATTTCTGGCGCGTTTTCTGGGGCGTTATAATCGATCTAGTGCTGCGACTTTTTCTTTTTCCCCTTTCTCTCACTCTATTACTCCAGAAACTCTCCGTCGAATATATAACTGATCCCCTTCTCAATCGGGACGGCTACGTTTCAGAAACACAACGAAAGCTCGTTGCAGCGTGACCTCTCCTTCTGTTCCATCGCGACACAGTTGACCGCTGGTCCGTTTTCTGTTTCGCCGCCTCTAGCCTCCGCCGATCAGAGAAGCACACACGATTCGTCCTAAGGTGCTAGTTCCCAGGGCTTCTATCAGTCGCGCGACGATCACAGGGGGAGAGTCGGATTACGGCGGTGGCCTGTAACAATGCGCACTGTGCTTTATCCTTTGCCATTCCTGTTACCAAATGTCACAGAGCTTTCCCTCGCAGCCTCACAGCTGCACCGTGTGGATGTTTGCACGTAAAACACACGCACGACTGTACGCGTGACGGGCGACTTTCGTTCCGTGAGAGCCAATTTCGAATTATGCAAATTCCCTTGCTCCGTTTTGTCGTATACATCTTATCGATGCGCGTAACAGTAGCGTTACTTATACCTATTGTGATTTGATTTGAGGATCAGACGAATACTTGGGCTGCTCCCCTTTTAATAATTTATTTATATGGCTGCTTTCTTGTCTTCGATATCACTTATCTTTGCAGAACAAATCTTACGAGCGTTTTTCACGTTTTTCTTTTTCAGTGCACACTGGATGAACTCGAGGAAAATCTTGCACTTTCCTTTGTGCGTCTCATGTGGCGGATTCTTTTCATTTTAAACTCGACCCTATCCCCTGGATCTCAATTTCACAACGCATCCCATTCGCGGCCATGTGTGCGTGAAGTTTACACGGTCGTGTGCGAGGGTACATGTACATCAAAATCGTTGGATGCTGTTCAGCTCCGGTGCTCTTTTGTTGTATACGTAGTCGAGGGACGAAGGATAGAAAAGAGAACAAAAAAACTGAAAGAAGTTTGAGATTTTAAAAGAAAAAGAAACGCAGAGAGAGAGAGAGAGAGGGAGGATAGAAATTACAGTGTCGTTTATCCGCGCGATGATAATGTTCATATTCGTGTAGAGCAGTCCACTCGCTATCCTTGGACCGAAGCCAGTTTTTCTCACAACGCGAAAAACCTTTTGTCCCCTCAACCTTTTTTCTTTTTCTTTCCTTTCCTTCTTCCCCCCTCCCCCCCTCTCTCTCTCTCGCACTCCTACCGAGGGTGGCACGCGGGCTTTTTCGAGCGCGCGCCACTGTGAACTCAGTCAAAGACGGTTCTATCTGTCTCGTATGCTTTTCCCTTACTGCGACTCGCGCACTTTTGTTTTTCCCATTTTTTTTCTATACTGTTTTTTTTTCTCTTTGTTCTTTGACGTTTGTTTTTCCATTACTATTCCTGCGTTATGCGTCTTCTTTCTTTGCTATTTTCTTTCTCCTGCCTTTTTCCTTTCATAATCTTTTAGATCTCGCGAGGGTCACGAGGGATAAACCCCCATGTCGAATAGTTTTCCCGAACAATCAATTTAAAAACTTTCTCATTCGTGTGCATGCACGTGCGTGCACACAAGCAAGTTAAAAACATACGTGTACGTACGAATACGTATGTACCAATATTAGTACAAAGGAACAACTTTATTTCAAGGATTTGGATCAAAATGCGTGTGCGTTAGTGGGATGTGTAAGCACGCAGAGCGTTGGTGGGTGGTAGAGGAAGCTTATAAGCCCAGATATTCGTTTCATGCATCTTTTGGAGAAGGGGTAGAGGTGAGCCGGAGACAGGCGAATCAGTAGTTTGAATAGAGAGAGACAGATACACGGAGAAAGAGTAAATAATATAAAGATTGACAGAGAAAGATAATGAGAGAGAGAGAGAGAGAGAGAGAAATTATGTCTTTCGTTCGAGTTCATCGATGAGGACGATGACAAATGCTCGTAAACGTAGATTCCGGCACGATGATTGCGAAAGCTGCAACTGGAGCACGAATTCAGATGCTGTCTCTAGAGGAAGCTGAAAGAAATAGTGCCGAATGAGAATGCCAATCAAAAGAACAACAGTGGCAGAATAAGAGTCAGAATCGGAAGTAAATACAAATGAAAGGTTAGAGAAGAGAGAGAAAGAGAGGATCGAGGCGTGCTAATTTGCATGTCCGGCAGGGGTCCCGTGTAATAAGTATTAGAGCCTCATGAGCCCTGGGCTCCCTCTTCCTCTTCCACGCTCATAAAAAACAGCTATATTCTAATTAGCCGAGGCCGAGCTTGAATTTCCCTCTCTCTCTCTCTCTCTCTCTCTCTCTCTCTCTGCCCACTTCACTTGTGCACTGCGTTGTGCTCAATGTGGGTCCCTCTTGTATGGTCCCGAGTGCATATGCAAGTCCGATCAGTGCAGTACCTAGCACACGCTCATGCACACATACGCGCCAAGAGTCAGAGTAGCCCAGCGAAAAATGGCCTAGTCCTATGGTTCGCGTGAACAGCCGCGCGGCGTATATAAATCATCCATATGCGCTCGTCTGTTGCTCGCGAGCCAAAGAGGTAACATCCCAGGTGACCATATCGTTCCTCATGCCCCCGTTGGCATTCGCCACGCTCGAGAGTCGCGCGATTCAGCGAGCGCAAGCCAAGCGACGACAAAAAGCCTCGCAAAGGACGAGAGTAAAGGAGACGAGCCAAAGTAAATACGCACCTCAGCGGCGGGACAAGCTAACGAGCCTCGAACGATCCTTCGCCAGCAACGGCAGCTGCAGCACTGTCTGCCCTCTCGCAGACTCAAACGCGACAGCGCCTCGACGCCTCACCCCCGCACCCCCCTGCCCAGCGTGTCCTTCCTCTTCCTTCCTTCCTTCCGGGGCGCCTCTGCCCGCGGCGAAAGAGAGAGCCGCGCGAACAGGGACTTGTGCCCGAGACCGCCGAGCCTCTTTGAAAAGTGGCGCCACCCGGAGCCAACGCTCGAGCTGCAGCGGGATGCGGCTCGAGGAGTGGGAGTGACGTCGAACACGACAACCGACGGTACGGACTTGCGCGAGGCTCGTAGGCAACTGGCCTCCGCTTCGAGTCGGCAACACCCCTGCACCCCAAACAGCCTCTCCCCGCCACTCACCCCGCCCCGCGGTGACGACCCGACCCATGGCCCCCCTTCCGCCGAGCCACTGCGTGTGTGTCACCCTCTCTTTGATCGGTGCATCGACATCAGCGCCGGAATGCAACGCGAGGGCGCTGGACACTTGGTGGCTCGCATCCGAATAATGCGTAAGCGGGGAAGAAAACCCTTGGGCCGGAACAAGCATCGCGGCGCGCGCGCGCTAATTCATCGACGCGCGGTTCTGCGGCGACGCTCGCGAGACTAGGAAGTCCCTGTATCCGGAGGGGTTCTGGGCTGCGCATCTGTGCACGTGACACTGATCCCCGTCCCCGCATCCGTTTACGGCCTTATCTGGCGCGCTTCGCCGAGTTGGTCTCAACCAGGTTGGCGCAACGTCCCGACCGACGAGCGCCTATTCAAGGTAGCGTTTCCATGGACAAAAACGTTTCTTCTCTAGGTGATCGAGCTCCGGCATTAGCGACTCGTTTCGCGGTTGCCGGTCAAAATTCACGGCCTTTCTCTAAGCCCGGGAGGAAGACTTTTTCGAGATAAGTTTTATCATCCTAAGGATGAACTGCGTCGGCGGTGACGAAAATGTTCAGCCTAAAGCTTGGGACCGTCGACACTTTGCTTTTTGGTGAATCTCTGAATTTCGCCGTGCATCAGTAATTGCGCACTTTAGAAAATTTTGTGTAGCTTTCAATTTATAACGGGAGGGATAATAAAAAGGGCGCAAAAGGTATAATGGCATGTAAACATATCTGTTTGTGGACACGCGTGATGAGTTGGTTAGCACGGCGAACCATTCATAACTCATTGTGTTCACTTTGATTCGCATTATCTGCCCAATAATATAAAACAGCAAAAATAACGCGAATCTTTTGACAAACGGTTGTCGTCCACTAATATGAAACTGGGAGTAAATATTTCGATTTTAAATAATAAGACGCGTACATAAAAAAATATTTTTTTACTTACCGATAATATATGATCTTGGCTTTTGCAAATCCTATAAACAATAGTTCTTTAACTTTTAAATTCTCTAAAGAATTATTGCGCATAAAATTAGGCAAATAGGCAATTTTTCCAAAAATTTCTATTTCTTTAAGTTAAGAATCAGACCGATCATCATAACTGTATCGAAAATAATGTGTGAATTAATTTTTTAATATACCTGTAATCTGCATTTTCAACATATTTCAGTTTCCTAAAAGGAGATTAAAAATATAAAAATGATATATTAAAAATATGGTCAAATATTTATTATCTATTTTTTTTATCACGTAAATCATATAAATATTTTCTTCTTGTCTGTTGGAAGTAGTTGTACTTATGAGATCCAAATTCAATTACAAAAAGAATTTTGTAAACAAAACCTTATATACGACATATTTTTATAAATTCCTATTTATTGAAAGAGAAATTAATTGAAAAGTTTAAAAATTCCCATATCTACTTTAGAAAATATGAAAAAAGAATTGGTAATTTAAAACTTTCTTTTAGCGTCACTTGTAATTCTAGTTTCTGAAAATTAAATATTAATGATTCTCGCGTTTGTTTTACGTAGGATTACGTAGGATCATAACAGACATTTGATAAGGGAAAATACAATTATATTTCTAGAGATACTATTTCAAAATTAAAAATATCTTAATATGTAGAATTATTTTAAATTATCCCGCTATTTATCATGCTAATAATTTCGAAATGTTATTTTTAGATTAAGTAAATTTCGCGGACTGTAACATGTATTGGATATTTTATAATTCGTAACTTATCGAATTCCTTTTTTACGAGATATTTAAAAAAATTCGTTTATGTTTTTCGCTTTTATTCTTGTTTATAATAAACTTGAGATTGTCCATCGTTTCGCATATCTTTCAAGAAAAGCTCATTATTTCCGAAGTCAGTTTTAGCTGAAAACATATTTTTGTTTATGAATAGAAGCAGCGAACCAATTACGTAGATCAAATTAATGAACTGGATTCTCTTGCAGTTGAAAATGCAAAGATATTTAATTGGTCGTATCTTTCGCAGTATGGAAGCCGCAACGAACGGAATCGAATGAAGATGCAAATTACCGAACTGGAATAATAGATAGAAAAACAGTCGAGTTGAAAGTAAAATCAAGGAATAGGTTTGTTTATACCGGTCGACTGAAAAAGTATCTGAAGTAGTGCGCTATATCAAGTCAATTTGAAACTTTCTCGTTAACTGGATTGCACAAGTGCACCCCGGTGTTAGCATGGATTTCTATACCGGCGTGTCTCTAGAGAGACACTCATTCCCAGAACGCTATTATCCCCTCGCGCAATCACTCGTCTTCTTTCATTCCCTTTTCCTCAATTATTCGCACAGGACACTGCAAAAACTGTGCGATCATTTAAATGCTCTTGCGTTATTTCTTTCTTCATTACGGGATTATAAATACTGGAGGAAATTAACTCGCAGCTTAATCTGTCTAATTTTGAGCAAAAACAAATGTAAATATACATACCTCTAACTTTTACTAATGCAAAACATAAAATTGATCGCATCAATTGATGAATCAAGTTGATTGACGAGGAATTATTAAAATCCATCTTTCAATTTAATATTTTCCACTTTTTTTTCTTATAATCATGTAAGCATTAATTGTTTTTTATAACCAGTGAATATTTAATTTTAATTTTTAGATTTGATAGAAATGGTTTTGTAAACTATAAAATAAAATTATTATTTTAATGATTGTACAACCCGTAACAATTCATACTAGAAATATTTAATGCGTCAGCGGAAAAGTTGTTGAATATGTAACGAAAATTATTTTTTAACAAGGTTGACTTTATTTTAGTTAAAACATTTTCTAGTTTAGTAAACATGATAATTATAAAAACTATTCTCTTTTCTCATGCTTACAAAAGACCTTGTGTAAATTTCGATTACTTCTTATCAGTAGCTTTTAAACAATTGCAATATTTTTGTATAAAAAGTTTTACATTTTCAATTCCACTTGGGACGACATTCTAGATAAGTATTAGAGAAAAAATAATCGCTCATAGGATTACAAAAAACAAACTTAGTGATATTTAATTCATTTACGTTAAATATCTAAATTAAGCAAATTTAGGTGATGAAAATTTTACATTTGATATATTGCTTCAAAGTTTCTATAAGTTCTTTAATAATCGCTAAAATTTGATAATAAAAATATCATATATTTTATTCAATTCAATATCATATATATATTTTTTATAATATGATACAAAAATTATTGTGTAAAATTTTATTAATATTTTTGTATCAATTTGATATGATGTATTTGATATGCTGATCTTATATATTACCAAATAAAGTGAGTATCGAAATATCAATAATTTTATAAATTTTTTATATTAAATAATTTTAAGCATTTAAGCACTTTTTAATTATAATAATAAGAAACAATATTATGAAGACTTTTTAACTTTTTACGAAAAACTATAAAATTTTCATATAAATAAAAGATTAGGTACAAGCTGATTTTTTCCTTTAATTTTTAACTTAATTCAAGTTTTTAATTTGAAGATATTAACTTTAAATTGTAAGGTAATTCTTCATCTTATTATTTTAAAGTTAACATGTTTAATATTAAAATATAGTGTAATAAAAATTAAGAAAAGTCATCAGGAAACATATAAAAGTAATATTGTAAAAAGTAATAGTTTCTATTGAATTATAAAATATTAGTGTTTATCTATAAAAAAAAAAAAATATTTGTATCTGGATATTCATTCGAGTTTTATTCTGATATGTTACTTTATACATCTTTGTTAAACCGTATTGAATTATTAATATTTCGATATTTAGATTCCACATTGATATATTTTGAATTGTAAAGTTCTGTAAAATCAAAAAATATAAATACATCGCTTCGCTCAGGATATTACAACACATTATTCAATTTAAAATTCATCAATTGGCTTACCTCGTTTCGCTAAATATCATAAAATGCATGACTAAATTACATAAGATATTTTATGAAATAAAATTTCTAAAGTTGATAAGGTAGCATGAATAATGTCTATATACAACATAAGCTAATAGAAAAGTTTTTTTCCCCATGTCTCCTGTGGGTTTTGAAAGTTCCATTGACATTCATACGTATTTGATTCCATTTTCTATTTGATAAAAGTTTGCGGCACAAACTTTACAGAACTTATTTTATATCTAAATATATTTGAGATGCGCTATTGTTTCTGTCTGTGCGGCATTGCTTTGTACTACTTTGCATTTCCCCACTTGCAAAACTAGTACTCGCAAAAAACAAGGAAGGGAAAATGGGAAACTACTTAGCAGCAGTCTTACATATCATTTTAATACTTTATTTTTAACGATTTACTGTTTCAAATAATATTTAACTCGAAAGATAAATAAAATAGTCGTAATTTAAAAGAGAGGTTGGATTTGGTTATTCGTTAGGGCGTCGTTGGATCACGTGCGTGCGCATTACGACAGGTTAACCGGCTGATCCAGGTCTGGTTAGCAATCATCTAGCTTACGTAGTCCTTTTCAGCGAACGAATATACAAAAATGACATAATTTACATATATTTCATGGACTCCATTTATTTATTGCCTAATAGGCAAAAATTTACCAGCTGGACAATATGCGTTTCGTAAATTTTGGAAGGTTAGTATTTAATTATTTCTGGATTTTTTGATAAACTTTTCAATATCGAAAAGTGATGTTGAGGTTATAATTTGTTACAGGTAATTTGATACCTAATTTATTTAATTAAGCACTAGAAATATTCAAATAACCAGCATGAGAGGTAGTGGAGATATGTTTGATGTCCATGAATTTGGCAAACGAATTCGCCGCATTTTCGATGGAAACTATTCATATCGAAAGATTCTTGTGTTTATTGTGATTTTTGGAGGTTTTGTTTTGTATATAGGCCCATCCTTAATTCAGTGGTTATTTTCTGGCAGTAGGGAGCCTATAGAAGGTATTATTGTGAATTTAATTTCTCTGTTCATAATTATTACAAATTTGTTATTATTTTCTAGTGTACGAGGAGCATTGTATAAATGAAAAATTAGCTAGTTTCTATTTTGATTCTATTGAATACAATGCAAATATTTTATTTTATCCTCCAAAGAAAGAACATCATCTTTACTTACCTTATGTAGGAAATGGTATTTTTGGTATTCCAATACAATCAGAATCATGGTTGTACATAAAAAATGGTAGAACTTTGTCTTTACCTGTAAAATGGCAGCCACTTATTACTTATCAAATCTCAGAAGATACCGCTTATCGAGAAGCAACTGTTACTCATTATACAAAGGGAATTGTATACAAATATCAGTGCTTCAGAGATGGCTATCACATAGGTTATCAATATTATGCTCACCGTGATCTGGATGGAATTTTTGTTCAAGAAATAAAAATATCTAATCCTTTAAGCGTTTCACAAGAGTTACCATTTAAATCTCAAGCACTTGTTCGTTGGAGTAATTCTCTTATGGAATCAATTAAGTATACAATCCTTTATTTTATATTTAAATTTATTTAATTTAGAGCATTGTGCAGTAAATAATCTTTTTTTTTAGTATACTAGTCGAACGTACCAATCACGAGTTTAATTTAGAATCAGGATATGTCCCTGTACCATATTCTAACAAAGTTGTAGCTGTAACAATAGTTTATCAAGTTGCACAAAAAAGAATACAAGTGAAAGCAAGGGGTTCAATAAAAATAGAATTTTTAACTAGTATAAGATATAGTGAACCTATTTTAATGGATCAATACACTCATGAAAGAGATGCAATGAGAGAAAAAGCCATTGATGTAAGATTGTTATAAAATTAATTAATTGCTTTTATATTATAAAAAAGTGTTCATATTCTCAAGCAACATATCTTTATGAAAGTTTTAAAAGAAATAAAATTATTTAATTAAAAATTTTCATTTTATGTTTCGGTTAATGTAAAATCTTATTGTAGCACATGAGAAAAGAGGCTCTTGTTAAACAGCACAACGAAGGCTTAAAGGAAAGCCATGTAATTGCTTGGCAGCGGTATTGGCATACTGGTTTTAGAATAAGTGATTCTAAAGCAAAAGGAGCAATTAATGGATACAAAATAAATGCAACCATTTATTACGTTTTGAGTCAGGTACCAAAAGCATTGACAGATGTAGAAAAAAGTGTTATTAATAATGAAGGCTGTTATCGAGGACATCATACTTTGTAAGTTTTTATTTTACCATGAGAGAAAATTAAATAATAAACACAAAAATAAATATAAAAATATTCTAAAATTTCATCAGAGATGCGCCTCGTCTATGGAGAGATACTTCAACTATCGAAATGATAAATGAATTAGTTAGAGCATGGTCTATAACTCTTGAGAAACAAGGATGTCATAGATTGATGACGGGTAACCCTTCCGCTGTATTACAAGCTATAGTTTTAAGTCTTGGAGGCTTAAGATTTAGTAATCAGCATCTGGAATTTAATATTGATCCTCAACACTTACACAGAGATTTTTTATTTAGGTAAATTATGAAGTTTAAATTAATGATGATTATCGAATGTTTGTACAACAAGTTTCTGTTTTATACACTTTTTATTGTTCATTATATGCGTATTTATGGAATTAGATAATGCTTTGAGAAAGTATTTATCTTACAATAATAAATATAAATAGCATATTGACAATTAGAAAACATAGAATATAAATATTATTTATAAATGTTAATTATACCATATTATTAAACGTATTATTTAGTTTTTAATTTTTTTAATGTTGTGTGTTAAAGTTTTTTATAAAATTTTTATTTTACTGTATACGTAGTTATGATGTATATTAAAACTAATAATTATATTTAACACTTTGAGTGTTTACACTCGCGAATTACATAAATTTATAAATTTTTTTAATATTATGAAATTTTTTTATATCCTTGTAGAAGAATAAGTTATGGAAATGTTACACATCTTAATATTTCGGTTACTGTAAATGAAGATAATCGAGCAATTCTAGGTGTAGCTCTTGATCGAAGTGACAGTGTATATTTTGGATGTGATGCTGGTTGTTTAGATGCACCAGTAGCCCTCAGTCAGTCTTATACTAGTTTTCCAGTAAAACTTACCAAGCCGCTAACAGCTATCTTATACATAACTTCAGATTACCACCATATGCAAGATTTACAAAATGCTTTACACGTTCATGCTGTTGATGAAGGTGAATGTTTTTTTTTTAATTCTGTTTAACCATTTATTAATATGCAACGAAGTTAATGAATTCAAATTTAACGTTGTTATAGCTCCAGCACATGATCATCATGTTATGGCATTACATAAACATGGGCATCAGTTAGGTGGCTTACCTACCTTTTTCTGGGTGAGCATATGCTTCCTTATCATCGTGTTTCACTTGTTTCTCTGTAAATTGATTATCACCGAATATTGGGATCAAAAGGATCGTGGAAAAGTGCGATATAGTAAACTGTAAGAATTGTAAATAAATTTTATAACACTCTTGTTATCTATCGTGTGAAATTAATATATTTTTACACAATTATTAAAATTGAGAGAGAGAGAGAGAGAGAGAGAGAGATAGATGTACAGGCTGCGATATTGTTATGTGTATACAAAATTATCGATCGATCCATTTATTATTATTATATTAAATTATATTATATTATATTTTTTACTTTATTTATAAGAGAATGTTAATTATTGATTTTAATTTACCATTTAACAAAATATTTGTAAAATATAAACTTAAAATTGGGAAGTTATTGTAAAGTAAGGAACTTTTAAATGTAAACAAATTTCGTATTTTTGGCAGTATTTATTTAAATAAACATAATTTAAATTTGTATAAACCACATACAAAGTACATCAAAACTATGCAAATGTCAAAATTAAGAGAAACCTATGGTGCAATAATGCAGTAATTTTAAGATATATTTAATTTTATGTAAATAATTAGCATATTTAAGGAAGTGAAAAATGTTTTTTTCAGGAATAGCTTTTTACACTTTTAATTTTATACTCCAAGTTCATACATATAGATTTGACGTATACGACCAGTCGTTATACATATTTTTATTTCTTTTGCACAAATAATACCGATTGTAGAGTATATCTTTTCCATACATAATAAGTTTGTAATTGCTCTTTTTCATAAATCTCTAACGAACAGTCACACACTAACAAACAATAAAACTCAGTTTTATAACACTTAGATCTAAAAATTTCTTTCTATGATTTATTCTTATTTCTAAAACGGCACAGCGAACTCCTGTGAATTATTTTTCTAATTTTATTTTTTTAGCACATTTCTAAATTCTTAAATTTATAAATTTATAAATAAAATTTTCAACTATTTTTTGCAAAATTAATATATCTATATATCTTCAAAAATACTAATATTTTGAATATTTAATGAATCTACGTCCACAGTAAACCCCTGATTAGAAAATACGACAAAGATTAAAACAGTAAATGTAGTGATGGTAGTTGAATTACAAGCTTTTGATTTTAGAATTTAAATTTGAGTAATTGTTAAAATAATAGAAACTGTTTGCAATAATTACAAATATTTAATTATAATTATGTTCATTATTATGAATATCTTAATTGCGTCAATCACATTAAAATTGTATGCAACGTACTTAATATAATTTTCTAGCCAGGGGCTTTTCTATAATACATAAGTATGTATGTATGTTTGAATTCACACATACGAGTACTCACACACGCCCACCCCCACACACACATTTATATTACATAATTATAATTTTTCAATTTTCAATAGTAATTCTAAATTAGTAATTATTAATTTATAGATAACACGCGCTTTTGACAATTTTTGCTAATTAAAACATATGTCCATTTTCCAGATACGTTTAATTATTTTACTTTGTTATTTGACAGTTGATAAATCAATGTCGCTAGCTTATCCATATTACGATTTTGATTATGTAAATTACAGCAATTATTAGTAGTGATTCACACTTCTTACGATGTAGTAGTAAACGATAATTTATATATGTACATACTATATACA
The DNA here is from genome assembly GCA_018907185.1 of Platyscapa corneri. Lineage (NCBI taxonomy): Eukaryota > Metazoa > Arthropoda > Insecta > Hymenoptera > Agaonidae > Platyscapa > Platyscapa corneri. The sequence continues at coordinate 3,540,938 of JACCHW010000011.1, read as the reverse complement.
GAATGGCTAAGTAAAAGAATTTATTTTTTATACCCCTACAAAGTATAAATTGTATGAATTTATTGTGGATTTAACAAACTTGTGTGCGTAAAGTGCGACATGAATTAATTACGGGGAAATTCATTTCACGATATGAAGTCCGCAATCACATTACTAACTATACATATTATATGTAAATGTAAAGAAAAAATAAAATTCAATTATAAATATTATTTGCGCATTACAGTAAGATTTTCCCTTGACGAATTTTGGAACAATGATATTTTTATTTAGAATTATAATTTTGTTTTGCTTAATAAGAATCTTATGTGCTACGTTAAACGTTATACGTAAAAACTATATTGCTTATTATATATACTGTGTACATGTGTTTTTTTAGATTTTTTAAAATAAAAAGTTGATCGACTTACATTACATATTTACAAAAGTACCCTGGTAAAAATTCGTCCAAGTTTAGATACGCGTATGACGTCTTTACCGTCTGTTAAATACAGTTAAATACAGCATTACGTAAAATGACAAATTTAATTCTAAGTTGTACAACTATTGCGAGATTTTAATAGGTAAGTTTTCGCAAACATATTAAGGTAGTTGTCAAGCTACATCGTAGTTTAAAAGTCAAGTTTATCTTATATGAGTGAAATATGTTGTTGCTTTTGACATAATCTTTAAAGTTCAAGAAATAGGAATTTAATAATCGCATATTAAATATTTTAAAAATAGTGAAAAGATGCAACAAATATGATATAAAATGTAAATAAGTCTATACTGCAGCGTAGACGTACTAACAGTAAAGGAAAAATGTTTCAGTAAACGTACTTGTAAAACCAGATAGTAACATTAGTTTTTTTGAAAATTCAATTCAAGTCACGAATAAAAAGATTGCTTTATCATAAATTTTAAAGATAATCTTTAAAATTATATGGTTATATCTTTGAGTATTAAATCTTGACATCTTATTTTACTTTGCAACAGTGAGATTATATTTCCAAATTTACAGATATGCAGGTATATCTTTTATTAATGCATTATTACGAAAAATAATTTTTAAGACAACTACCTCGGTGAAAATTTCTTTATTTTATACATGAACATAAATGAAACAGAAGTTATCCTTGAATTACAACAAAATACTATTTAGGAAATATACGTTATTTATAAAATAATGGAAAATATTAAAATTTAATACTTTCATCAGCAAGCTTAGAAAGAATTTTCATTTTCAATTTTTTTAAAAATGGTGCTCTATTAAATTGCATTAAACTCTCGGCAAAATTAAAAATTGTCATAAATATTAATCAGATTTGTCTGTACAATTTTGATTCGGTACATAGTTGAAACGCACAATCGACTTTTAATATTTTTAATTTAAAAAGATTGTATTTTGTTTGTTTGGAAATAATTTTCGATATTTATGAATTTTAGAGGCTGAATTTCTGTTGTATTCAATATTTCAAAGAGAAAGGACTTTGACACAAGTTTTACGAACGCATACAGTGTCTTTATCTTCAAATAATTTTTACTTTTGTGTGCGTGAATTTTTACTTTTTAGACTTCTAGATCTACTTTGACATTATCACCAAAAGTCTTTCGTTTTTTTTTTATTATTATATGGTGGATGTTGCTTTTGTGTATTGGAAGCTTTTCCCGATCCGTGATTACAGTTTATAGTTCTTTTAGGCAATATAATCAGCTTTATAAAATTTTTGCATTTATAACGTATCGTACTTCATATAATTATATACACACATAGTGTTACGTTTAAATGATGTTTCGAGTTTTTCGGTACTTTGTACAAACATCGACAATCGACAGCAATTATTTCAGCGTCATCGATTTATTTACAGTCTCAACGAGTTTTCGTTTTTGCCGCTTTCCTTTTTGATTTGCACACGTTATTCGTTACACGCTTAATGTACGCCTAAAGATTTTCCACACTATGAGTTAAATAACAGTTACGCTTACACCAAGCTAAAGTTCATTAGAGATAATTTTAATTCTTTATTAGACGACGTTGATTAGGGCGTGCGAAATGGATATTCTTTATCGAACAATAACTTATTTCAAGAAATAATAAGCGAGTTTATTTTGACGAAAACCGTGGAATTATTCACTCTTTGGCATACAATAATTTATTATTGTGCAAAATTTAAATTGGTTATTTATTCAATTGATAATTCTTTCATGAAAACGACAGCTTTAAATTCAGTCGATAGCCGAATGCTGCATACTATATTACTCGTCATATTATATATAATTACGTTTTCTATAGGAACTGTGCATTTTTGTTTATTCAACAAATAAAAGTCATCGAGTGCGTAAGTTCATTCGTCGACATCTATTATTCTATTTGAATTTGTTAATAATGAATTTTACAAATAAAATACAGCCAAGTTGCTGTTTTTATTTTATGAAAAGGTACACTGAACTCCGGCCTGCACATCTTTTCGTAAGAGGAGTGACAATAAAAATTAATCATCGACATGCGCACTAATTTCCGTCCAAGTTTGTCGAGTCGATAGAATAGAGGTAAATTTTGCACAATTGTAAATTAAAGAACAACGCACAAAGAGTTAATTAATTTCCAATCTATAGAATGACACATATAAGTAAATAAATATGTTAAAGCGTGTTACATGTCTTTACATCGTGTATAGTATGTATGTATACGCGTATATTGCACAGTTTTTTAATTAAACATTTTTCCTTCGTATGATAAATACACCGTGACAGGGGGATTTTTGTTGTTTAATGTACCTCTCGTGATATGAAAAAGTTGCTATTTCGAAATCATTCTCTAAATAGCACGATTAAATAATTCAGTGGAAAGCAAACATTTCCTTCAAGCTTTTCGCATGTGGCATGGGGTACACTTTATCTCATTGATAGTGGAAATTTACGGCGATGCTAAATCTGAGAGCGACTAATACAGCTTTATTCTGTGTATCGGAAGTAAAAATCTTTATTTATTTATTTATTTATTTAGGTATTTTATTTTACGTCTCTTAATTGTCCAAAAATTCACATCTTAACTAGCAATTCTTCTCGTGCCTGTGCAAGTTTTGTTATCACTTGGATATTTTTTTCGGATAACTATAAGAAATTTCATTACGTGAATACATTTGATTACTTTATTTTCTATTTGCTTAAATTTTCACGCACGCATACATCGACTAATACGTATTTCTTATATTTAACCGGGAGGATACCTATTATAAAAATTTACGCTCGATTATATAATATTGGTGACACACAGCGACCATCTAAAAATGACGAATTTATTCTTACTTAAAAAATCGTAGTTTATACAAATGACAATTTTCGCTTAAAGGGAAATCGGCTTCAATTTTCATAGAAAGCATTAAAAAACATCTGGTAACTTTAAAAATTACACCTTACGATTAACGCGCACTATATATTCATTTTCTATGCTTTAACTCGATCTTCGTTATATTTATAAATATTTCTGTAGAAAATTGCAGTCTCAGTGCATTTTTTATGATGATGGAGCACTTACTAGTCTAATTTTGATAAGAATCGTTATCCAAACGAACACCTATACAATAAATTTCTATATAATTTTCTAATGTAATCGTCAACAAGGAAATAAACATTTAAAGAAAAAACTATCGTTCACTGCATCATAACAAAGAGGAGCGAAAAACCTTTAACAAATCGAGCGTGCGAATGTATATTGGTATGTTACGAGCCAACTAATAAACATTTTTCATAAATATCTTTGAATAAAATCCAACTCTAATAGATAATTCGCTTATATTACGCACGAATAATTTTCCTCGGCTGTTTATTTATAAATTTTTATACTTGGCTTGTTTTTACATTATAGAGTGAGTATAAATTTATCCGTCCTAGGAAATGTTTATCATTATTGCGCGTTGAATGAAAAAAAAAAAGAAAACAAAAAACGAAGATCCATAGTACCTACACCGAAAATATTGGGTTTCCGTGATGTGTAAATGCGCCTCTGTTTATCCTTAAAATTGTATACACATATGGTGTGTGTGGGTGCAGGCAAGACACCGATATTCAGGCGCGAATCAAGTTACTGTATAACAGCGGCCCTCCCTCATCCTCTTTCCCTCCTTCTGTTACACGCTCGCTCTCTCTTCGCGCACCCACACTCTGGCGCGCGCCTTACCAATGCACGCACACGCACACGCACACACGCACACATATATATATATACAATATATGGGTACACGTGCGCGTGCATACGTGTGCATCACATACATTTCAACGCCAAGAGGTAAATTGAAAGATATTTTTCGTCGGGTTTCGGCCTACTCGAACAAATTGACACGATAACAGTCATCGCGCTCTTACATTCCTCTCGCGTTCTCTCGACTTTAACGAAAAGCGATTGCGATTTGCTCGCGTCTCCGTGAGCATATATATCGGTATGCGTCGTATCACGGATGCGTAAAAAACGAAAAAAAAACCGAGTACAATCATCGCGGCCGTATTTTTTGCCTGGCTTTCTTTTTTCGCTTACCGCGTGTCACGCAGAGAATCGTCAGGGCTGATAAGAATATTAATGTTGAAAATCCGTTTTAGTTTGCGGATGTCTATATAAATACTTGGAAGACTTTTGCTTAGTGCAGTTGGTTTTCGTTCTCTATTTATTTTTTCCCGTTCTTTTCATTTATCCTAAATAAAATCTTTTTGAGCGTCCACAGGCTGATGAAATTTAGACTTGGATAACTAAATTTTTAGGAAAATCAAATTTCTCTTATTCTCAAAAGTTACCCGATAATGGCTTTAAAGCCTCTCCAAAAGTCTGTTGCTTAATCCTGCGAGGCAACTTTTTGATTTTGATTTTTAAGACCGTATTTTTCACGCACTTTGAGGATGTTAAATCGCCACAATATCAATTTATTGCATAATTCAACCGAACATCACACGCGTATTATTATTCGTTTCGCCATAAATAATATTACATTTCCGGCTCGTTCTTTATCGTTGAATATAATCAGTTTCACGTTATCTCAGATTTTCAAGCTTTTTTCTCGATATTAGCTGGCGCGCATGAATTGATAAGGAATTTCAAATTAATTATTAGAGCTTTTTATTTAACCACTTGAATTCACCCAATATAATTTAAAACTCAAATTTAAAATTTGGAATTCGAAATGAGCCAATTGAAGAAATACTCGAAAACCGAATCTTCACGTTAATTGAGTTTTAGAAGAAAAACGTGCTTCAAAGGGTTAATTGCATAAGGTAGTGTAAGAATTTTCTCGATTCAATAAAAATCGGAAATCTTATCCATTGGCGTAGTCTTTCATGTAATTTGTACGAATCTTTTGTAATTAACCTAATTTTACGATAAGAATTCACCGCTAGTTTCTCGTGATAAAAAAAAAAAAATGCAAAATAGTGATCTTTCGCAAATGCAATTGATTGTTATGCAAGTCGTGCATCGTTGAAAATAATTCCACTTATTTAATCCTTTCTTTTCCTCGGTTGATATTTCAGTTTCCATTGAAACGTCAAAAAGTATTATTGCACAAATAACGAAAAATTAATTTTTTCGCGCTCACTCAATAGATAGAGATTATTTAGGAAGATATTTTAAATTGTTGCGCACAGCGAATGACGTTTATCTTTTAATCAATGTTATCTTAAGAAATATTGTTAATTCGCCCGCTTCTTTGGATTCCTATAAAAAGTTATCATCCCTATGAAATTGGAAATTTACATTGGGAATGTCTATCGTGATTTGGCACATTTATTTAACGGTAATGAAGTTAATTTTAATTTTCATGCAGAGAGGCTGAGCATTTATACTATTATATAGATAATTGAGTTAAGAATTATATAATTACCGCATCAACATTTAAGATGTTTTTCGTGCACCTCTTATCGGAGCACAGAGTCAATACACCCTTCTTCTATCCAAATCGATCATTCGCATACTCGGTAAATGTAATGTGTCGCGTTGTTAAACAGCGACAATTTCATCCACCTTTAAGATTATAAAAAATACAAAAGAATATAATAAATCAGTGCTATTTTTAATACACGTAACAAATATGTATGTACATGTGCACACAATGCATGCAGCGAAATTTAGACGCAACGTTCTGATATTAAGTTCGGGTGAGATTTTCAGATGAGATTTTTGGATGAAATTCGAAGGTAGTGGAGGAGCAATGCAACGCAATACAGGGTGAGAATAAAGCGAACTTTTACTTGAAAAATATCATCCCCTTGGGCTAGGGAACTGTCTTGATTGAATTCGAATCCGAAGTGTGTCTAGCACGCGATGCCGAAGCGACACCTTTCTCGTTAATTGTGTTTGCGGCTTAAATCAGCAAATTATAGATTACGTTGTGCAACTCCGCAAAGAAGACTCGACGTCGAAAGGAACTTTTGAATCCACGAGCTTCATTAAAAATTCTCCGTTCAATAAGAAAAATAATTCTCAGAATTCTAACGCTCGCGGGTGTATTGAAACATTCACTTCTCTACGCTGCACTACATAAATTATTCACTCGAGCAAAGTGCGACGAACGTTCTTAAAGTTGAGCTTTTTCGTCCTACGACAGAACACTTCAAAGCTCTTAGCATAATTTTTTTTAAGGGTTTGTCTTCGCGAAACACATTGCGCCCCGTAGAAGTCTGCCAAACAATAGTGGAAGAGCATTACTTGGTATTTTCAAAAACATGCCTTCGTCTTAAGATGCCGTTTCACTTTAATGCAACGTGCGGCGCGTGACGCCCGACTGCACGCGGTCCATGTGCGACGAGGGCGAACAGAATCACAAAAGCGAACGCGTCGCCGGTGCGAGTGCCGCCGACATTTCTTAAAATTTAAAGCAACGTATCGAGCTCAACTCTTAATATTAGTCGTATCAAAAATAACGTCAACGCGGATGAACGAACACGGAATAAAGGAAGGGCTTGAAGCAAGGAATCGTTATCGGAGAGCTCCTTAAACGCTCCGTCGCTCGAGTCGCTGGAGTCGCTCCGGCTAACCAACAAAATGTCGCACATTTTACATTTAATCCACTTTTATGAACATCCCCCGGACGTCGTTTCCCGCAAACGCTCGGGGCACACACGAGTTCGGAAAAAGTCAAAGCGTTCAGCTTCCAGTCCTTCGACCCCTTCTCTGTCTACTCCGACCTAAGAGCTATTGAAAAATTGTCCAATATAACCGCGCAATTTTTATGCAGCTCGCGGATAAAGAATAATCGAGCCCCACGGAGCAACAGAGGCATACATCGATTATTCAATTGGCCTCCGCAGTCCATCTCCCCGTTAAGGCTCCCGGGGCCATTTGGCAATCGATACAGTCTCTTAGTGCATCCGCACGCGGAGGGATAATTTGCCGAAACCAGCCAGGTAATGCGCGCAGCGACCGTCTGCGTTATTAAAGTGCGGCTTAGGGAGCAGATACCCCGGCCTCGGTAGGTCCGAGGACGCGGCGACTAATCCGACTCGCAATTACGCCGCACCGTCGAGACGGATCCTCGCGTTTAACGAGCCGCGGGACAAGGCCGCTTGCGTACTTTCGACTGCTGGCGGCGGAGGAGCGGGACGGGGGAGAGACGAAAACGAGCATAACGGAAGAGCGCGGCTCGCGCGCGCCCGGGGGCAGACGGAGACGCGTCCCGAGGATAAAAAGTGCGCGCGTTCGCCGGAGCAACAAGTATACACACGCACGCACATACGCGTGCACAGACGCAGAGCCGCAATGGAACAGAGGCTCGTTTCGACGAATATCCGCCACGCCTTGGCCGGGTGCACGCGCACACCCATAAATATGTGCACATGCATACGCGTCCGCAGACGCGACGTCGATCGATCGATGTAATATATGCAAGGGCTCGGGTCGGGGACCGGGGGTGGGGAGCCTTATCCGTTCAAGAGCTGGAGTCGCCGGGGCGCGTCGCCGTTCGTCGCGCCCTTCTCCGTGGGCGCCTCCTGGAGGACGGCGGGCGGCGGCGGCGGCGGCCGTTCGCTGCCTCTTCTTCCTCCGCGGGCTGCTCGACGGCGACCGGAGCGAGTGCTACGTGGGGCTCGGGGGCTGCACCTGATCATCGCGATCCTGGACGTGGACGACCAGGGCCTCGCACAGGTGCACCAGTGCCACCTAGCTCAAGGAGCCCTCCTCGACTCCTGGACTGGCTGGACCGGTCGACTGCTCCAGCTGCGGGCGCGTGCGAATAAACAATTATCGCTACTTATCGTTGCTAGGAGATGCCGAGGCCGTCCCGGCGCTTAATCGGAGGGGCGGCGCGGACATTGGACGAGAGGGGATTCTCGAGGAAGGCCAAAACTATCGAATCGAGTCGAGTCCTCGACGAGCATCTGTAAGGTCTTGCCGGGAGATTCACGCTCCGCACTGCAATTTTTTTTTTTTACTCCCACGCGGCTTCCCGTGGAATAAGCTTCTGGTTGAAAACAAATTCTTAAAGAATACTTTACGCTTCCTTCCACTTTTCGCTTTTAAACGTAGTTAAGGATTTAACGGAGACGCGGCGAGCTGGCCTTAAGGATTTTTATTGAATTTTTTAAAAAATGCTCACTGTCTGCGAGTTGCAAAAACTCCGCAAATTAATTCACAATGAACCTCGAGAATTCCGCAAAAGTATTTATAACGACGGCGTCCTCGATTATCCGAGCGCTTAATATCCTGAATATTATAAGACGGAGAGCTAATTGTTATCAACTGTGGCGAAGAAGCGTTCGATCGATCGAGAAATTATCGAGACTGGTATTGTTGCAGTGATTGGCCGCGTATAATGCGCCTAATAACCTTTCGCGACTCAATTCTATCTTTCCTCTTACATCTGTTAGGCAGTTTGAGTAAACTTTTTACAGACTTGATTAATATACAGTTTGTCGCACCGACCGAACGCGCGAAAATAAATTAAAACAAATTAATAGCGTTGAAATGCGAGGCATATGATGCCGATGTCGATTTAGCAATAATTAACAGGCATTGAACCCGAATCCATTTTTACTCGAAAACTTGGAGCACAGCTTAATAAATACAGTCGCTTGTCTTTTTACTAAACGTTGAGTTTTGCTTCCGATTTCGCAACCTCGGCACTTTTTGCTCATGGATAATCGAAATATAAAAACAACTGTAGTACTCTACATTTTTGACATTCGAAGCTTTATTTTCTGCGCGAGGCATCAAAAGTATCGACAGCCTCTTCAAATTTTTTGCCATTTCAAGTGGACGCGTTAAAAGCTGCTGGCAAAAAAAAATTTGAAAAAAAATTACGTTGGTAATTATGGGAAACACTTGCATTATCGTTTAAATAATAGATCCATCGTTGAAATAATTCTAAGCGAAGGGATCGGTCGCGTTTATTTTTCGCAAACATTAGTTCGCGTCGTACGTTTAAAAACTGCACGCGTAATCGAAAGACAAATAAAATCGTTCTTTAATGTAAGCGATGAAAGAGCTCGACGAAATTTTCAAATCCACGAAAGTCATTAGTGCGCCTAATAGCGGATACAAAGAATATATCGCAAAAATGTTTAGCGCGAACTAAGCAAGTTCTAGGATTTCGCTCGTGATTTCGTTAATATTTGATCTTTATCCCTTAAAGAGACGGAGCCTTTGAAATGACCAAAATGAAACATGAAACTTGGGCTCCGAAGCCGGAAGGTACTGGAACCGCAATAATTGGAACTTTCGCTAGGACGTGTCACTCTATCATCACATTTATAGTGTATTTTAAATTACGCTTATAAAGGCCACGAGTAAAAGCCACCTTTTAAGGGGCCACAAAAGCCAAATCCAATAAGCGCACATATGTATCTGCGTATATCAAGTTCCGAATCCCGAGTCCATTGCAGCTCCATTACCGAGGCGCGGATTACGAGGGGATGCGAGGGGCTACGGGGGTGCTGGGGTCTTTGACCGCTCGTGATTCACAGGGGTGCTTACCTGGGTGCGCTGCTGAGGTTCGCCATTGGTCGAGGCGTGCTTGGGCCTGGAGGCCTGGCACTGGCTCCCCCCCGAGGACGTCGCCGCGGTCGAGCTCGTGGTCGTCATCGGACCTGCGCTCGGGGGCGGCGAGCTCCTGGAACCCGAGGTGACGCTCTGCATCGTCTGGCTCCGAGCCGCCGAGAAGCGCATGCTGTAGCCCTGGCGGCAGGTGGCCGTCGACTGGCTTCCGCTCTGCTGTTAGTGCACGAACAGATGAGCAGACGTGTTCGGACGTATTCCGAAATGCCTCGGCCTCCGCTAATGCCGACCCTCCGCCCTCTTGTGCATTATTGCCCTTGCGGATGGCCGCGGCGGTAGCGCTTCGGAATACCTCTCGCAGCCTCAGCTTTTCATTCGGGCGCCCGCGACTCTTCCCTCCACCCTCCACTCTCTCGCCGGGGCTGCGAAACGTTACGTGCAATCGAGGTTATTGCCGACGCGAGTGTGACGCGAACGCGAGGCTCTGCTCTCGTTGTGCGTCCCGGCGGTATCTTTATCTCCGTGTCGCTTTTAGAGTGACGGCTCGAATATGTTCGAGTGCTTTTTCAGGCCGGCATCGAGTGGATTTATGCTTCGCGCGAAGAAACTCCCAGAGCTCGGAGAGCACAATAGCTATCGGATGCTTCGCGTGAAATAAAAGTTTCCGAGTAAAATACAAATAAATGCGAATTAGGGCCTTTCGATCGTTGCGCTTCTCTTTGACGATTGGTTAATTAACCGCAATTCAAATTCGCCCCGCGAATTAAGGTTTATATCCAGCGTCTTTGTTAAAATTTATTAAATTCGCACTTCCTAATTGCAATTGCGATGTTCGCAATGCGTTGCAACCGTCCTTGTCTTTTGCGAAGGATAAATGATAAAATTTCGTGTAAAATTGTTGAAATTAATTACTTCCACCCGTTTCTGCAAAAAAGCTTTTTTTTTTTTTATTAACTCGAGATACTAAATATGATACCGGATAGTATCAGTTGCTATTAAACCACCGCCAATAAATTAATCAAATAATTTGCTTCGAATAAAACGAAGATTCCGATGGAATTTCGATTTTCTCGTGTGCTCTCTTCTTTCAAATTGAAGCGCAATACTAATAATCGATATTTTCGATAAATAAAGATAATTAAATAAATGCTTCTCTCAATTATTTCATAACGAATATTTGTTATTTTCACGAGGCAAGATGATTTTAAATTGAACCAAAGATAAATTTTATGATTTTCATAAGTAATTGAAATTTTATAATTTTTAGTTGATTTTTTAATTTTTCGCGAGTTTTCATTGTATTATATTTAATCCGTTATTGCAATATTCATACCGTAAATTAATTTTCTTACGAAAATTCTAATTCTTGATATTTCCGTATTTTAGGCAAGGATTATTTATTTTAGTTCCATTCCATAGGTCTGCCATATTTAGCTTAGAGAAACGAACATTTAATTCTACGAATATTCAAGTTTGCACTGCTGCTAAAAAGTTTGAATTTAATAATTGATAGTTAACTCGACAAAGCTTTTTTTTTATAAAGATCGTTAAAAATATATTAATAAAAAACGATATACTATTCATTAAAGTACGGTCTTGCTTATTCAATCTATTCAAATTATATTAAAATCTAAATTAAAATTTTTGATAATAATTTTTATTTATGATTATTGATCGAACCATAGTTTAAATATTGAATTATTAAATAAATTAGTGTTTTTAATAATTGTTCACAGTAATATTTAATTTAAGCGAGAATTAAACTTTTTCAATAATCAATGTTATTAATAATTGTAATAAATTTAAGAACTTATTTCAAATGATGTATATATAATTACAGAATTAATTAAATTGATGCAAATTTATTAAAGAAAAAGTTATTTTAATTGCAAGTAAACGGTATTCTATATTCATCCATCAAAAAATGAGATAATGTATACTTTTATAATATATACGTGAAAAAATCCTATTATTTATCAATTTAAATAAAACAAAATTTAAATAATGATGAATATTCATATTTTTCAGTTCTAAGAGAAAAAAATAATTTTGAGTAAAAATTATAATAAAGTCGTAAAGCGTTTCAAAATTAAAAATACTTTTATATTTTCCTCGTTAAAATTCTTTTCTAAAAATATTTTTAGCTATCCATCAAGATAAATTTCAACATAAAAATTAACAAGAGTTTATATTCGAATCTTTTGTAAATTAAAAATTCAATATTTATCCGGTTATTTCAAGTATTTTATTTTCTATCTTTGCTAATCTCAGATTTTAAAACACAACACAAGACTGTCTTTAATTAAGTGAAAAATGCTCGTACTGTCAATCGTATGGATTATCTTCGAAACATCAGATCGTGTTTAATGCAGCGAAATCCATGAGAAAAATCTGTTAAGATGTCGTTGTCCGAATGTTTATACGTGTACGTACGAACTTGTTTCTACTCTCGATATCACAGATAACACGATAAAAAAAAAACAAAAGATTATTTTTAGTAAAAATTATATATTTTTCAATATTTTTTGTACACTGGCACATCGCGCGCATGATTTCAAATAAAGCGGCACAGTAAAAGTATATAATGAAGTCGTTTTTAAATATTTGAGTTATCTTTGAAAGTTAAGCCTGACCATCCATAGTGTTTGTCTACTCGCGATCGAACTGCTTGTACGTTTCTCCTTTCTCAAGTTTCTTCTCTTGTGATAAAACATAGTCGAACGTCCTTTAAATTTATGCTTCGCGATAGTTTTGAATTATAGGTAGTTGGCAATGTCATATCTGTTACGTTAGGAAAATTTTAGCGACGTTAAAGCTCAACTCTTTAAGTAAATTTTCCTCATAACCTGGAGGGAGTTGGCGTTATATTAAGTGTTCCTCGTCCATTTTTCTATACGAAGCACTGTAAATTTTCATTTGGTTTTGTGGAAAACTCGTTTATTTCTTTTTATATCGCAATACTTGGAGAAGGGCAAGAGTGGTGCTGAAATAAATAAAAGTTGAAGACGGAGCAGAAATTTATTTGAAATTCTCATCACTGCTTCTTTTTTATTCAAATTCATAAATTTTCGATACTCCCCATGAATCTCTTGGTATTGTACGGCTAAAAAAGCTGCAACTCGGGCGAATTGAATTTGTCCTGGCGAAATATGAAAAATATCCCCAGAATATTGTCGTGACACGCTTAACAAGTTTGCGCCGCACTCCTACTACACCCACGCCTCACATTCCGTAATAAAAACTTTATAGTTCTGACCAACATAAGACTAACTTACGAGAAACTATAGAAAAGTTTTTCCATAACTTTTATCAATGCGCAAACTTTATTTTTAAGCGCAGTCAGAGAGCAGTGATTCGTTCGATTTACGATATTTCGGTTTTCCGTACGCGCGACTCCGTGTGCGAGGCCGTGACTGTGCATTTTGACTTACGTTGGGACCGGGCCGGATGTTCTTGTAAGGTTGGAAGAGCACGATGTAGACTTTGGGCGTGAACAGACACCCAAGGGCGACCGTCGCCGAGATGTTGATGCACATGCACATGCTCGCTATTTGGATCTGCAAGAAGGAGAAAATCGGTGCCAATCTCGTTATTGTGTTAGTGTGAGCATCCCGGGTGCATAATCACTGGACATAAACGACGGCTAGGGCTGGGGCGACCTCTTGTACATCCACTAGAAACTCCCGATGTGCGTAATCGTGTGTGCCAGCTCCCCAGCTACTCTACATCGGCGAATTAATGCACAAACTTGCATTTCATAGGCTTATCTTTCAAAATTAATACTTAAGTTTCCAAGTATACAAACTGTCTGTATTATAATTAAAATTAGGCTCCCGACGTGATGGGAAATTTAAGGCCTGTTTTATGTTTAGGAGATAAAATCAAAGGGAAACTTTGGAGTAACAACCTAATGCTATGTTTAATTTGTTTAATTTAACATTTAATAGATTTTCATATTTTATATGCGTGGTAACATAGCGTGCTAGGACAGGAGACTTAATGACCGAGTGACAGGAAACTTTCGAATCACGAAATGCATTTCAAATGTACAAATGACAAGCAGTTATCATGTTTTGTATCACGCAATCCCACAGCTTGGAAATTTTTCCCCTACGTGTATTTATAAATAATCAATCGAATCTAAAGTAAAAACCACAAAAGCATTTTGAAAAAATGTCAACCAAGTTATAATGAATACTATGGTTGTTGTTCTTTACAAACGATCTCATTGATAATTGATTTTTTTTTAAATATATCAGTTTTCGTGTAATTGCGTCGTTAATCTAAAATAAAAATATATCAATTTTTAATTCGTAAACCTTTTAACTACATTCGTTCGAATAGAATTTATTGAATTTTATAAAAAAATTTTCAATTGTATTACTACTACCACCAAACCGAGCACTAGTTTCATTCAACGTATATTTTTTCCACTCAAAATTTTTTTAGTTTACAGTTTCAAACTAAACTTTTATCTTAACTTTAAAATGGTTAGTTAATTAAATAATAGTGCAATTATTATTTATGTTATTATCAAGTAGAAATAGTATTTTCGAGGTAAAACGGCAATTGGGACATTACATATGGATCTTTAAACTTTATTACTTTCCCGTTCTTATTAACATGCAAGAATCGAATCACATTATGACGATAAATTACGCTTAATATGCTAATTTTAGTTTGAAATCTAAAGTTCGACTATCAAAATTATAACACATCAAAGATCGATCTTAAATATTAACAGTTAAGATTTTGTAATTTAAAAAAAATTTTTAAATGTTACATTATGATCAAGCAATAATCTCATATTTTTCAGTACTGACTTTATTTTCCATTTCGATGAAAAATTTGCCAATGCATTAGTTTATGTATGTGAGTACACGTTACAGTAAAGCGCTAACTCGTAAAATTTTTAAAATATATATTATTATAAATAAAGGTCTTGCTTTTCGTAGAATCTAATATGCAAAATATTTTTATATTACTGAATGTAAATCTAAAATTAAGATAAAGTAAAGTTAGCACAGTTGCTTTACACATGCACGAAAACATATATTATAAATGCTAAACGGAATATAAATTTTCTTATAATTTTAGCGATTGTTTAAAATTTATTTAAAAAATTCAGTTAATTTAATAATGAATAATTCAAAAGTTCTTAAAGATCTGATTCATAAAAATCTCGAGAACTTGTTAAAATATTTATTAATTGTTATAACTATAATTTCGAATTTTCAAATTATGGTTTAACTTCGTTATTAGCTGATAGACTAATGATAAAATTACGGCCTCAGATTTGGTCGTCAACGAAGCATTCGTCCTTTAAAATGACGTTAGCCGATGTTTTTATATGATTTTAACAATTTCATGGTTGATTTATTATCAATTATCAATTTATGTGTAATTAAATTATAAAATAAGATTAAAATATAATCTTTTAAATAATGGGCTACTTATAATATTATTACATAATACACGGTAAAAATTAATTTGTATGTTTAATAATATCTAAACGTGTAAAATATATTAAAATAATAATATACAATGTACGTTATTATTTTTTAAATGGACATTTTCTCGCTACTTTTGTGTATGTGTACAACTACTGATCGATATATTCATTATTTCTGTTAATTATTTAAGTTTGAAATTAAATAACTTTGAAATTTCTAATTACTAAAAGCAGATTTATTCCGATAACTTTCAGATATTCCATATTGAAAAATAAATAAATATATATCATTATTATTAATTTATGGAACTGTCAAGCTGGAAAATAATATTTATGAATATTTTAAAAGACAAACCTTAAAATAGCTTTTAACTCAGAAAGGTACCTATAACAATAAGGGCAGATCGAAAACTGATATAAATATTTCGAAGAAGAATAAATTGGCTCAATAAATCAGTTTTAACTATACAAAGCCAGAATACAGAAGTTATATATACCTTGGTTCGTTTGAATTTTTTCATATAAAAAATTATTCAAGTTAGAAGCTGCTTTTTAAACAATCTTTTTATACATAGAAAAAGGTGTATTTTAAGTGTAGTAGATCTGCACTGGTTTTATGAGTATCTGTTTTATGATTCTTTTAATATCTGATATTTTATAACTTTTTGTAAATAAAATTTTAAGTAAAGTTTATGCTTCATTAAATTTATTTATTCAAAAATTTTTATGTAACTATATTCAGTTACCATAAATAAAAACAATTTTTTCGTTTCATTAAAGCACATCCTATAAACGAAATAGTAAATAATTTATTCCTCCAAAGGGTATGTTTAAAGCTCTATTAGTAATGTGTGTAATCGCTCGGTAAATGCTTTTTAATAACTGTTTGCACACTTGATATGGATTTTTAAAAGCGATTCGTTTAACCTATTATAAGAGTAACTGCCGATATACGAATTATCCGCATTAGATCTTAAACATGGTTTTTTTTTCCAAATAAGATGCTTTATTGAGCTTTAAATTATTATCGAATTTGAGTTATTTTATTTTACCAAACTATTTCGTAATTGAATATATTATTTATTACACGCTTAGAATAATAAAAAGTGGTGTAAGTTATAGTGTATTATAAATTTCATATTATGGAAATTTCATTTACATTATGATTAAATTTATCGAATACCATAAATAAGCGATAAAAAAATTTAATCTAATAAATCCGCTGAGCATCAGTCGCGTATCTCTCTGTCATTTATTGTAAGGTAATCAGTATAAAAAGAATAAGCTTGAGAAAAAAATAAATTGAAAAAAAACTTTTTATTTTCAGAATTTCACGTTAAAAAAAATTAATCTCACGTGATAATTAGTTTTACAACGTAAAAAGTAATTTTATCGTTTTATAGTCAAGAAATTAGCGAATTTGTTAATACAATTTTTGTAATTACAATTTTAATCATTGTTGTATAAAATTTTTCGTAACTTAAACGTATTATTTTTATATAATAATGAGAATATATTCGCAGTCACATATCAAATGTTATGAAAAAATTACTGGAAATATAATAAAAAACATTTTTACAGTATACATATGCATTTTATAGGATATTACATCTCGTTTGATTTATGATAATGGCTGGATCAATCAATTATAAGTTGTAATAAAAAAATGATATAACAATGCACATAGAGTAACAAGATTTCGGCATTAGAACTATTGCTTATACTACTACGGGTAACAACTCTTGGAAATTTTTTTGAAGGGAATATACAAAACACACAGAATTTAACTAAAAATTATTTTTTGATAATTATTCGGTATTGAAGTAACAATAATTATTTAACATTATCAGATTACGAGTTTTTTCAAGAACATTCACATTCTGACAGATATTATCTTTTATAGAAAATTTTCAACAAATTTAATCAAAAAAAAAATTAATAATATTTATCGAGAAAATTTTAGACATATATAAGTAATTCTATTTTTACGGACATATTTAAAAAGTAAGAAAAACAAAAAGCTGCGACTTGTTTTCCTATTTTCTTCGCGTTCGTGTCGTTGAATTTCGATAAAATACAATTATTTTAATTGCAATATCTCAAAGATATTTTTGTATTAGGTAAACTTCCCAAATTTCGTATAAATATATCTACAACACATTATTACACAATAGCTGGAAATGGATTATTTAAAAAAATGTAAAGGGAAATTTTGCTTATGTCACATATCTAATAATAGGGTTTGCGAGGCTCAAGATTAATAGATTATACCATTGCATGGCAGAACTCAATCACGAGGTTATACTCATTTCTTCAATAAGCTTTTTTTTCTTTTCTTTTCTCTTTTCGCTCGTTCCTATCGATTGTGCCAAAATCAATTTCGATCGTCATTACATAATAAGAAGTGTCTATTGATTCAATCGAAAGAGGTAAATGATTCGATACGATTTAGTTGAACTGAGCGAAAACACGACACGTTGGCAGTTATTGAAATTAAAACGAAATTTTTTAGTTCGCGTATTTACTAGAAATTTTTCCGGATTTTCCAGAACTTAGCTTCTTTTCTCGGACGAGCGAGTCATGATTTTGGGATAAATTCCGACATTAGCAATCAGAAAATGATTACTGCCAGGCTTAACTAGGCAAATCCGATTGTCCGCGTTCCGAGCCAATTGGGCCGGTAAAAGGCTTTTCAATTTTGCTATTTAAATTTTTAACGTTAAGCTGCAGCAGGAGGCAAGCCAGGTATAATTAAAGGGGCATCGGAGCGTCCGCTATTACCGTCAAATAGGAATATTACGTCAATTTTCCGCCTCCTCTCGGACAGCTTCCAAAGGCACTCGAGTGTGAAACAGCGTGTTTTACAAAGTTCCCGTTGTAAAATGGCAGGGCAGAGGATAGCCGGGGGGAGGGGGGGGGTGGGGGGTGGGAGCACGAATCTGGGCGCAGCACCGACAAGGGCTTACCTTATAATCGTTGTTGGTGCCGAAGTAAATGGGTATAAAAGCCAGCCAGACGATGCAGGTGGAATACATTGTGAAGCCGATGTACTTGGCCTCGTTGAAGTTCTCCGGGATCTTGCGCGTCTTGAACGCGTAAAGCGTGCACATGAGGATAAGCAGCATGTTGTAGACGAGGGACATCATGAGCGCGAAGGTGGAGACCCGGCAGGTGAGGACTGCCGTCAGCGGATAGGGGTAGATCTCGCTGATGGCCGGGGGCTCGATGGTCAGCCAGATGATGGCGCCGATGAGCTGCACCGAGGTGATGCCTGCGGAGGTATGCGGATGCTTTGAGCGTCGAGCGAGACTTTCCAACTCAGCCCCACCCCTATTCCCGAATACCCGAGTTCTCCTGGCCCCCCTTATTTCACCCTCGGCTGTTCTTAGTGGTTTAAGAGCCGAGCGCGACGGCGTCTGGTCGCTCAAAGCTTTTTTCCCCCGCGATGATTGATCGCACTCGAATAATGCGATGGAATCCAGCGTAGATTGTGCCGATGCGGAGGCAAGTCCCGGACTCGCGGGCAGGTGGAAGAGAAATGAAATTGGGAGCGCGCTTTTCTCGAAATACGATCTTTTTCAACTGTCAATCGGCGAGAGAGAAAAGTTTTGATTGATTCGAAAAAATATCGCAGAATTTAGCTATGAGCGGACCCGCCAACCGTTATTGCCAAATGCGAATAATCCCGCGCGCATCTTTCATTGGAAAAATTAGCCATTTGTAAGTCGTTTCGAGGAGTTCCGAGTCCCTCTGAGCGCAACGCCTGATAATTGCCCTCATTTGTTACGCTATGACTGCGAGTCTCTGGATTTTAATTGAAAGCGAACAGGAAAACTCCTTCCTGCCTTTTATCTATAATTTCAGAACAGTGCGGGGGCATTATTTTTCGTTTTGTTTAATTCAAATACATTTTAAGTCGTAAGCAGCTTTGTACTTAACATATTTACTTTCCGCGAGTGCGATATTTTACGTACTGTGGAACAAGCGTCGGCTTAAAAATTAAATCGGTTGTAAAAAATTTCGCAATATTTTTCGCTTGATTTACACTCGATATTGTGTTTTTGAATGACTACGTCGCAAAACTTATTTTTTGAATTGCAAAAGTTTTTCTCTACTTAGAATTTCAATGGAAAAACATGAAACTTTCCGCGTATATTCTTAAATTCATTACATAACTTTTCTCTGAATTTTTTTATTAAATATTTTGCTAAAATTTTGCACTTAGACAAGTCAGCGAAAATGAACCAAACCGAAACATTACACACAGTACAATTTCGTAATTAATGATATATGTAATATTATCGAAGAGTAAACAACTTTATTATAGTTATAATATTTATGCGTAGGCGATGTTTAGCGAACTTCGATTAATTCAATACGCAAATTAATTTCGTAAAACTTGTAAAATGTGTAAATGAAAATCAATTAAAACCATTATAATTACGCATTTTCATATTATGAAATCATTCTTGCAATTTAATGATTCTAGTTTATTAAGTAATTTTTTAAATTGAAAGTAAGTTTTTGGTTGTAAGAAATTCTAATTGATATATTTTTTCTTCAACGTAAGTGAACAAATAGAACAATGCGACCGAAGTTTATGTTTTGAATTATTTTACATATATGAAAGAAGAACTATAATTTGCGTTTAAAGCTTTAATAATAAATAAATAGAATAAAAAAATTCTACGCTTGAATTCAAATTTTAAATACCCGAAGTGGAGTTTCTTTTAAAGCTCGAATGAAAATGTTTCCAAGTATTCGAACGAAGTTATTTCAAATATTATGATATGGAATGATTTATCTGCGCGACATGTCACAATAAATTGTTTTAATTTTAATTTGTTTTATTTCATTCGGATGTATTATAAAACGATAATTATATTATCCTTTCACTAGGTTAAATAAGTTTTTAAATAAATATTTCGACGGAATTTTGTATATATTTTAGTATATTTTTTGAATTTTTTAACATCAATTTATGTTACAATAAAAAAGTGCATAATTTTATATTTTAAATAAAAAATTTTAAACTTTGTACTTCAATTTAAATTTTGAATTATTAATATTTCATTTATTTAGTTTAACCTACTAACATTCTACAGAATTTTTTCTAATATGTATTTTTTAAATAATATTTATACTGATGTTAAGGTTTTTATCTTAGTTTTTTAAATAATATTTATTAATTAGATAAGTTATTTATTATTTATATCGTAATTCCTTATTTTGTATATTAAATATTTTACATAAATTAAGGTACATTTCAAACGCGTAGCAAATATTTATATTACAAGTTGATACTATTTTAGAAAATTAAAAATTGGTAAGATTTTATAAGCGATTTATTCATCAAATTAAAAAAAAATTTACATTTATTAAACAGAGAAGCTAAATCTAAGTGAAACAATTGAAGAAAAAATACATTCTTTTAGTCAATAATTCATATTTCATACCTGGTGGATTTTTTAAATTTTATTAACCTTTTCATTTTTTATTTTTGTTTAAACGGTAAAATGACGAACTATATCACATACATTTAATAATATATATGAAATTTTAGAAAAATTATTTGATTACAAGCAAATTCAAATTATGTTCTCCTTCAATATTACAATTATATTTATATATTAGTAATGAAATTTTGGTAAAAATAATTTCATAAGTATATAATAATATAACGTTTATAATTAATTATTCTACATATCAATATCGAATAGAAAATTCGTCTTTAAATATTATTAAAGATGGTCCTTTACATTTTTAATTTATAAAAATTGTTACACCTTACAAATTACGTAAAAAGATTTTATACTTATAAAATATAATAATGTAACAAATATTTAAAAATATTCTGAAAAATTTAAATAGGAGATTTAACATTTTTTAACGATACTGTTATAAGAGAATTTTTAATAATTCATCAGTTTAATATCCACACTAATAATTTAATATAATAATATAAATAATACATTTAACGAGAGCTTAATGAGTTAATAATGAGTTTTTAATATATATATATATATATATACTTCAACTTTATATTTCTTATTAATTTTACAAATTATTAATGTAATACTGGTTTCTGTTTAAATAATGTATCTCTTAATATAAACAAATACGAACAAAACAAAATTTCATGTATGGATACAGTATGATATGTAAAATTGTTTATAAATTTCATATTATTTATAATGGAAATAATAAATAATAAACATTAATTAACTATTATTACCGTAAATTGAAATGCGCACATTGTTTATAAATAAATAACTGGAATTACAATTTGCTATTTAGTTAATGCAGTGTTTGTTCGCATTCACGATGTTAAAGGTAAAGTCTAATTCGTTTAATTAACGTAAATCTATTGTTCAATGCAGATATCTTAAACGCAAAATTTTTATTATCTCAGAATTAATTAATTAATTTGCACGTGATATTAAATAAAGTTAGCATTTAATAAGCATTAATCGAATCGATAATTCCACGTGACCTTAGATAAAATCGTGGATCAAGATTTAAACGTATGTATCTTCAACGTACACAGGAGTTTATCCAAAAAAGCGCGAAAAGCTCGTATTAATTTAATTAAAGCTAAAATAGAACTTTAAACACTAAAATTCCAATTTCAAAATATCGCTAGGTAAAAGCTAGTGTTAGAAATTTTTCGACTTTCCTTCTAATTTATTGTCGCGAAGAAACAGCTCCGACTCAAAAACAGTCCGCAAACTTACCGATGGAGATGGCGACTTGACTCTTCGGTGACGTGTACGAGGGTCGCTTGATGCTCTTCCGTCCCTGATTGAAGATCCTTGATATTCGATTGGTCTTGGTGAGAATGGCGCTGTAACAAAGACTGAGGCAGAGCCCGAGACCGACCCTCAAGCAAGTGCAGTTCCACTTGGTAGGCTTGCTCAGTATCACGAAGCTCATGAGGTAGCACGAGAGGATGCCTACGAGCAAGACGTAGCACAACTCGCGTCCCGAGGCCATTATCACGGGCGTCCGATTGTACCTGTGCCCAGTAAACACATTTGTTGCTTATTCATCTCCAGCAACTCTTACGCTTTTCGCTCCTTCAAATGCAACAATTGACGATCTGTTCTCATGTCGCACATTTTTATCTCGGTATTATTCTTTCGTTGAACTTCGCGTTGCGAGTCGCGGCTCGAAAGTTAGTTATTTTAATATCTAATGCGTGTAGAAGCGCTACATTTTGAATGACTCTTGCGCTCGATATTCTTATAATAGAGAATGTTTATTCTTTGATGTATGATTAAGGGCAAAGAAAAATGTTGAAATAAGAAGATATAAATGGTGCACCTAATATCGCTATGAAATTTTATATTTGTGAAACTCGATATCACAGATCTGCGCTAACAATGTATAATTTTACATTTTCAAAAGAACAATGGGGGCACAACTTCATTCCTAATACTACGAATATTTTTTTAATAAAGACAAGTCCGAGTGAAAAGGGGGAGTTCACAACAATAATGTATATCGATTACTCTTAACGGAAACTTCATTATTCTAATTGACGTGTAAAATGTTGGACTGCGATCGTTGATCAGAGCGTAAGTCGAACTAATAAGGCTCGTTACTTTTAGTAGTCAACAAGAAGAAAGTTTAACATACAGCGAAAGTATTCTATATTGTTTATCGCATTTATTCGACGAGAGCTGAGTCTCGAAGATTCATAATTTACTAGCGGAAGAGCATTATTCCATCCACTGCGCTAATCCAGCCTGAATATTATTGCTTCCGAATATGTTTTTTTTTTTTTTATTACATTCTACATGCAAATAGTTTATTTCCTTTTCTAACCACGTGGCTAACCTTAATTTTCTCAAAATCAGAATTATCAGCTTATTTTTGTTTAATATTTTTTCCGAATCATTTATCGAAAATTAAAGGTTTCATTCGATTAAACTGCATGTAATAATATTTCTTAAAAAGCCAATAGCGAGAACTACGTATCTATCAAATATGCATTCATTTTATTTTCGATAAAAGTCGCACAATTTCCGTTAAGACTTGAGAAAATTTTCATCGAATGGTGTTTTTGGTAATATACAAGAATATCGAAAGTTTGCTTTTAACAGTCGACAAATAAAAATGAATTTAATCACATCATTAGAGTAATACGTTTCTATATGATAAAATAATAATACCTGGATATACTAAACTAAAATATTATAATGAAAATAATTCAGAAATAACAAGACGGATTGAGTTTTTTTACTTAATCGAATATTATCCTACGTTATTTACTTGCACAATCAAAAAATATCCTCCCTCCGATGGCTTCTACGAAAGTTTTCAGCATTTCCTCTCTTTTATCTTTATTCCTCGGAGTTAGTGCTGTTCGAATAAACCGATTATCAGTTTTTCCTATTCTAAACGGCGGCATAAATTTTTCAGATTTCTTTTAGAAAGCATATTACCATACATCCATCATTTCTCTCCATTAAGGTATTGAAAAATACTATAAGAGTGTCAATTTATGTTTGCAATGAGGTTAGCGTCAATCGCTCGAGTATGACTCATTGAAACTTATAAATTGGTGTTATAAAGTGCTCAAGTGAAAGCATTAGTTTACTCTGATTATACATAATATGTCAAAGCGACGTTTCTTTTAGAGAAAAATTTCCATCCAATTATTCGTTCTATTTCTAATAATAAAGTTGTAGACATTCTATTTATAATATTGGATTAATTCAAACTAAGTACGATGACGCAACCAAAAATGTATAAAATATTAACTTTGAAAATCATTTTAATTTTAGAATACATAAGACCATACGAGAATAAGTACATCTGCCAAAAGATTAATAATTGGTAATTAGCTTTAGCAAATTACCCCGATAATTTTATTTGTTGCTTTTAATAAAATTCTCTTAAGCTTTAGCTGTGGCTTTTATGAATAATAAAAGTTTCATCGAATTAAAATATAAAATACATTATGAATCGCTTAAATGTTCCATTAGATTGTCCGGAATAATTTATTTAAAATTGTTATTCATCGTTCTATTTGCACAAATTTTTCAACGAGTGACACTGAGAAAAATGTTTACACTGATAATACCGTGTGATCTTTATCAGCCACTAACATCATTTTCTTGTTTACAACGTGAATGTTTTTAATATTTAGTAGATTGGACTTTTTTATTGCACACGCATCGAATGATTTTGCCAATGATGAAATGCATTTTACAGCATAAAAATCAAATATCGATAATAAACTATATTCTGATTCAAAATCTAGAGATCAGAATCATAATTGATGCACAATAAAACAGTATTTTTTAAATTTAGTGCAGAATAAAAGCATTTAGTTGTTTTTAAATTTAATCCGACGAAAATTTTCGTTTCTTCTAATTTATTCTATCGATTCGTCGTCGTTCATCAATCAATTCGTACAAAGTGTAACACGTGACACTCGAAATGTATTTATTGTACTTATGTGCACGTAAAATACATTAATTACATGTGTATTTATTTTTGATCGACGTTGTATTTGTTTATCAGAGAACGATCCGTTATTAATCGTCTTTCCTCGTAAAAGCGTAGATTCGTCGTCGACGACCGTATCGAGGCATAGAATAACGTAAAAATAATCAATAGCTTCCTGCCATAATAAACGATTACAAGCGACATTATACAATTGATGATAATCTGAATTTTGACAATAGATGTAAACATCTGAGATACTCATAAGGCGTTATCTGCCGAGTATACTAAATGAGATATTTACTTGGAGATTTCTTGTAAGAGCTCCTCTTACTTTATAACATTATTTTTGAACGCAAACGTTTCGATTGGAATATTTTTTATGTTTTCGCCTACGCTTTATATATTGTAGAATTAAAAAGGTCTCTGTTTGACGTAAGGAAACATTTTTGTAATTCACTCGAAAGCAATTTTGTAGTTTTCATCCCGTTGTGCCTTATTGGCACTATACTTTTTAATGCAACATTCTCATGGAAAATTTTTAAGATCTAATTTGCAAATAGTCCAAGAAACACGCTTTCGATGTAGAATAAAATAAAATAAAATGAAGAATCCCTGTAAAATAATGATACGTAAAGACGTTTATATTATAGAGCCGTAAAGTTTCTTGCTTTTCACGATATAATATAAGAAATAATTTTCTTTTACGCGAGACTTCCTTCTCAAGTTTCGCATTACTATTTGAAAAATTATGCGTGGGAAATTGTTTTGGAGCGAAGCTGAAGGCCATCAAACTCGTATTAACGGATAAGGACGTGAAATTTTACGCGATGGAATAGTTGGAGTAATTTGCAGTAAATAATGTTAATAATTTAGCGATCGGCGTGTAAATTAATAATCGTTCGCGCGATACAAGAGCAACTACGCTTAATCGCAATTTTGTAAATCACACATTTCAGGGGCGAAACAATGGAAAATCTATGAGTGGCGGGTAGAAATCTGTTGATAATGGGTGTCAGATGAGTATCGCGCTGAATGGAGTACCCGGGGCTGAACCCGTGTACTTTAATTTGCATTATTGTTGAAATACATTCGGCCTTTGAATATTAGGCGCGTTATCGCGCGAAAAATTGCACCCCGTCATGCGCTAATAATTACACTAACGCTTTCTCAATCGCGCCCATGTGATTAATTCTTGGAAAAGAAATCCGCAATCTGGCTGCAATCACGAAATCGCCCGCCGATTCAAAAACAGCGCATTCATCGGCCGCTCTTTCGAGGCGCGCAGAATCCTCGTTAGAAGACACGCGATGGTGTAAGGTGTAAGTGCTCTCGGCACGCAGAGGAGCGGCTCTAAGAGTAATGCAGCCCGGCACGTAGGCGGAGAGGCGGCGACCTCCAAGCTTGTACTCACCAAATGAACACGGCCACGGTGAAGATCGTGCTGAGGATGCCGATCGCGGCGAAGCACAGAGGGACGATCGCCCAGGGATTCGTCCACGAGATTACCTCGGCGGATAGCTTGATGCAGCGACTCTTGGTGACGTCCGGGGCGTAGCCTGGGTCGCACTTCCGGCAGGAGTCGTTGAACACGAACGCGTCCTCGCGGCAGGCGACGCAGCTCCAGCAGCAGGGCTCCTAAGAGGACGGGTGAGTCCAGGATAAGTCAGTTAGTCGTCCCAACCTTCTTTACTGCCCTTTTGTTTGCTTTTATCCGTTATTCCACTCCCATTGTCCCGCTCTCTTGCGCTGGCGCTTCCCTTTTAGACCAGGCGGAGGGAGTGGATCGGGACCGGGACCGGGGGGGGGTGGGCACGGATAATTACGCCGAGAGAAATGGATGCTGTACTTGAGTTTTCGAATAATTCACCGGACTACGTGAAAGTGCGTGCTATAAGCTAGGGGGTCGGTACCAGAGCGCCGTAACGACGGAGCGAAATTAATCGTTCCACGCTCCGAAGATTTCGCTATTCGCGTCTTGTAAATATTGTTAAAAGCGTCTTCCGACTCGAGAACATTGCAAAGCTGTAATTTTTCATTATTTCCATCATTTATCTAATTCACGACAGAGCCCCGGCCTCTTGCAAATAAGGGCTCTGATAAAGCCGCTGCGAAATTACAATAACAATAAGGTTTCGACTTTTTTACGCTCTGTCAAAGTCTTGTTTATCCGGGGGGGGGGTGCAGTGCCACTCTTGGATTTATGAGGAAACGGGGAACGCTGATTATTCGATTTAAGATTCTTTGGAAAATCTGGGTGGAAAACTTGATTTCGCGAAATCTAGAAGGTGAACGCTTAATAAATTTCACCGAGGAATTCGAAAATGGAAGAGCTTGCATATCGAACGCGTTCCGTTCAAAGTCGAGACTTTTCGTTTATAACAAGACGAGATCTCGGATACAAATGTGGAATGCGATTAAAGTTAATAATTCGCAGGGAAGAAAAATCGACTAATCTCAAAGTTTAATGCACTTTCGCGAAATGTTTTGTGAAAAATGCAGAGGGTCGTTCGCGTTATTTTTTACGCGCAACTGCATAATAATAAAGCGAAAGCATGTTGCTTTCGATTTTTGCGAGGAGGTGATGAATCGTGCCTCCCGGCAACGAAGCCGAGCTACGGGGAAACGAAAATTCCAGAATGCATTATTGATATTAGCCACAAAAGGCCGACGTGAATAAACGCTGAGATTCGTCGACGAATTTAAAGGCTTTTGTTTAACATTAACAAATTTAAATGGCGCTCGGTGTGTTATCTCGAGTATTTAGTGCGTTAAAAGAAAAAATATTGAGACCTACACAGACGAATTTGGAATAAAAAGTATGCGCTGGAGCGGAACGATCTTTTTTCGAAAGGGATTGAGCTTCATCAAGGTAAAGTACTTTAAACCCAGGCCAGTTCGTCTTCCCGCACTCATCCTTAGTAATTTTTTCCAGATTGCAAGTCTGTCGAAGCGTTAATAAAAGATATCCCGAGCCATTTCTCTTCGCACTGCCGTTTTGAATACAGACGTACATAGATGAGGAGACGACGGATCGAGGAAGGAGGAACGAGGCAAGTGGCAACGGGGAACGAGAGCGAAAACGAAGGACAGACCGAGAGAGGAAGCGGGAAAATCCCGAGAGTTGTGTCTGCGTTATATACGTGGAAGATCGCGGCAGCTCGTGAGATTGAGAAGCAATGGTTATAAGGTGAAGTAGAATGGAATCGTGGATGGTTTTTTCATTTCCCCTGAAGCACGAGGCATTGTTACCGTCCGTGTTTCCTTCTTTTTGCGCGGGCCGTTCTTTCTTCGCTTCGCTCTCTCGAGTAAGCGTCGGGAATAACACGCACGGACGTCAATTTGATCGCGGCAGGTGGCAATTCATCCGAGCGACCGGTCCTCCCTAACGCGCGAGCGCACCCGAGCAATCGATTTCAAGCAAGAGAGCAGTGTTTTCGTGCCCCAGGAGCGAATTAATGGTGGCCGGCCCGAGTGCGCGAATAAATAAGGAAAAAAGGATATTGCGAGGAGGAAAATTGAGGAAGTGTGAAGGGAGAAACAAGCAAATCTCACGAAGGCATTTCGGTGTATTGCGGGTTGGAGTGGAACGAGAACGAGCGCTACCCTCAACCTCCTGGTTTTCAAATTTTGCACTCTACTGGATGTAAATTTGATAGGAGCTTATAGTTTCTGGGTTACCGGTAACCTTATCTCTTACGTGCATTTCACTATGATTTTGTTACTAAATTTTATAACTGCCGCGGCGATTATTACGTTATAAGATTAGTTTAACCGAGCTGTCTTTTAATATTTTGTAAATAGCTTTTCTTAATATTTCTCGGCGATACTTAAGTGCTAACCGTTGCTGCTGTCATTAATACCTTCTGAAATGCACTTAATTTTAACTACTTACTTTTGACGTTTACATTGTAAAGTGCCAAGTGGGATTCCATCGCTCGACGCTTTTATCAAGGAATGTAACGTCGGTTCTTGCGTTAACATTGAAACCGGACTATATTTCAGGGCGAAACAATTTTAAAGGCTCTCTCGCTCCGAATGCCTTATTTGGAATATTACCTCGACCGAGTATAAAATTAAAATGTTTGTCGAAATATTTTCGTATTGTGTGTTAAACAGCGCGCACGGCTGGCTCGAACAAACTTTCCCTATTTATTACGATATTCGGTTGCGTTTATTGTGAAAGTTTATACGGCCTTTCCGAAATAAATTGCAACAATTGATGGTTCAATTATGCACGAAGCGAGCGACGTTTGGTTTTAGCTAGGAGCAAAATTAAAGCATCGAAATTGTTTTCCCGACAAAATTAGACGGCAAGCTAACTTTATTCCAAGTCGATAAAAACTAATTCGGCAGGAATCGGTCGAACCGCAGCTCGAGTCTAATGGCGAGTATAAATTTCGACCATCGATTAAACGACTTTTTCTAATAAGATTTTGACGCGTCGTCCATTAGAGTAAGAAGCGAAGGTAAAAAGCCCGAGTGCCATTATTGCGGTCCACGAGAAAAGTCAAGGAAAAGCGGTGAATGTCGCCGGATGCCGTCCCTCGATCCTCGCCGAATCCTGGAAACTTGCGGATGAAAAGCGTGAAAAGTAAAAAGGACTTACCTGGAAATTACGAATCTGCCCGAGGGGGCAATCGTCGCTACATATGCTCCGAGGTATGTGCTGCTCGCCGGTTCCCGTCACCCACTGCGTCATGTTTATCTCGAGGTCCAATCTGCGACATTAACGTTCGGGTTCTCTCACTCGGTTCTTCGCGCCGAGGCGGGCAACGGGCAAAGGGCGAAGGGGAAACGGGGCCAGGGGAGGTTCGTACTCACCTCTCCTTCCAGGAACCAATAAGCGTGTAATTGTAGCGGCCGTCTTCGCCTCGTTGATACTGATAAATGTTGTAATAGCCGTAAGCGTCCCCGTCGGCGTTGAATTTAATTTCCGTTCCTTGCCGACCTGAAAGCAAGCGGCGAGCGACCCGCGCCCTATTATCGGCTTGACACCTGTGCGTCGCATCGCCGCGCGGCTGCGTATCGCAGCTCCCGTACGTGTGGCCGCGCACCTGCGCGGGTGTCCGTGTGTGGGTGGGTGGCTCTCCCCTCAGGATTCAATAACGGGCCGGAGGGAAAAATGGAAAGAAGCGCGGAGCATTTGTCAGCATCAGTCGGGGAGGGGCTGAGCGGTACTCGCGCGAGTAGCAGTCGCTTAAGGGGATTTCTTTGCTCGTGACTGGCGCGCGTGTGTGGGCGCACAAGCGGCGATCGATCGGTTGCTTTTCGCCGGCTTTTCTCCTGGAAAGCCCGGCAACGACTTCCTGCGGTGGGCATCGTCTCGGTCGCGGAGAGTCACCCACCAGCGGCGCAAGGGACACTTTATTTTCCCCGTATTATAGGAGGGAGCCGCGTGTTATGGCCATCCCCGACGCTGATATACTGCCACTACGGTTTTCCGAGCGATCGTAATATTTTGTTCGTAATCACGATGAGTGGAGAGCCTCGGTTGTCGCAATAGTATCCCCGGACGAGCGAACTTCACCCACCCCCTGTAACGGTAAGAGGGCTCAGTGCCGCTCTCGAGGTCGGTCAGGAAAATTGTTTGACAATCACGGACAAAGTGCTCGCTTACTTTCCGATCCCCGGCATTTTAAATCTATCGCCAAATGAGAAAAGCCTTTGCCCATTAACAGATTCTTTAATGTGCGGCCAATTCAAGTCTTCCAATTTTCGAACTGCCCCGGGCTCAGATGCTACACGGTGTCGAGAAGATTCCTGGCGACGCGGATCTTCAACTTGAACTTGCTGCTCGAAAATTAATGTCGATATTTCTTAACAAAGATTTATTCACCGATTTTCCCATCTGATTTTTTTTATATTTCTAGACTTCCAATGAGAAGATAATGAAGTTGTGGTGATAAATGACTTCGTAAGCGACAAAAGTAACGGATATTTCTTTTATAAGAAGGCTAATGTATACTAAAAGGCAGTCCTCGTAACGACTGCCAATATTACGGGAGTCGTTTTATGTATTGGTTACTTTTAAAGTCGCGATTTCAAGTATAATAATTATTTACTTCCAGTGCCTGAAAAATTTATTACGCTCACTTTTAATTTTCTCGCGGCTTTTAATTTTGTTTTTTAAATAAAAATTTAACACCGATAAAACAGTTCCATCTGCACGATTACAATTTCGGATACTACTCTGTGAAAATTTTTCATTTATATTTTGAGAACAAGTGTAAAATAAAAACGGAACGTTACGTCGAGAGGAAGACAATTTAAGAAAATTTAATTCCGAGGAGAGTAATTCGATCGATGCAAACGTCGAATGCTTGATTCTTTGTCTCCCAATGATACTTTAATGGACCATCGCCGTTATCTTCAATGTAAATTATATTACTTTGTAATTTTCTCGTCCAATGCGCGCGTGTGCAGGAACGTTATTTAAACTCAGAATTAGCATTATAATTATCCGCAACTCGGGGCAGCTGCAAACTTATTGTTTCACTTTTAATTCGCTCGTTCGATAATTCGCTTCAAATAAGCAAGAGATTACATTACCGATACGCGAATAATCTCCCGATAGAAAATAAAGTACTCGGTGCGCATCTTACTCGAGACATTCATTTTTTAGCGATTAAAGGGTTAGGTTTCGTCGGGAGGCTTCACGAATCGTTATTTAAAAAGTTGCAATTGCACCTCGTTGGGAGCCGATGCGATAATAAATTTGGAATAAAGAATTCGGCCCGGCAGCGTTGGCTGCTCTTTTAATTGAAAAGCAACATATAAGTTTCTAAAACAGCGGATTAAAATTACAGAGGAAGACTCTGCTCGTTTGTATCCGATTAGGTAAATGTTTTTTCAGCGCAAACGCTGTGATATTTACTAAGCATTCGATCAAATGTGTAACTTTTAGATTTTATCAAGCAAGTGATAGATCCTCCGAGCGATTAAACTTCCGAAGGTTAAACAGTCGAGCGCCATTTCTCAATGCCACTTGTGAATGCAACGCTTTATCGCCTCTGGCTCCGAGTTTCAAAAAACTAATAACTCGGATGTTAAGCAAATTAAGGCGAGAAGCGCAGTTGTCCCTGTTGGGATGAGTAACGGCCGACGATTCGAATAAATACAGCGCAGCGCTTTGCACGAGGACATGATTCAGGGCAGCCAATCGCCGTTTGTCACGGAAAGCCCGACTTACCCACGAAGGTGACATTTCTTATATACTGCAGAAGCTGTTGTCCTTTGGGTGCGGGCTTCAGCTTATCGCACAGGTGGTGGTTGCCGATTAATTCGGTTTGGCAGACGTCGTCGATAACGTTGTGTACTCCGTGTGCCATCGCGTACACGGCGTCGGCTGAAACAACAAAAGCACACGCCTTCCATTCATCACCTTTTCGGCTGCTCGTTAAATGCCTTAAGCTCGCAGAGAGTTTGGTTTTTACGGTGTTTACCTTACGGCTGTTTATGCCTTCTCGCTAATTTTGCGTCGATCTAATTGCATTTCGGAGGTTAATCTTGCCTCTTAAGTAGAGCAGATATTTTAGTAATCGCGGTAATCACATTTGGAGTTCATTTCCGCGGTCTTACAAATTCGAAGAGCCCGTTTGGTTGCTCTTCTTCTTCTCCTATAATTTTTGATAAGCTTTAAGGCCGACTCGAGTTTGTTCTGCGAATTAATGCTGTGTTTGTTTTTCGATTAACCACGTATAACAATTACGTCGCTCATTGCTGATATTTATTAATCTCGAGGAAATCGAATCAAGCAGCTGGGTAATTCTGTTTCCGAGTCCTGTAACGTTGCTCGACCTCGAAGGAGCAAAGCACGTGTTAATTAAAAAACGTTCGTTTAATACCGACGCGTTTCATTTTCTTTTAGTAGTTAACAACGTAAAAGCGCATTTGTCGCTAACAAATTTTTTAATTCGAGCAAAGCATAATAAAATCATTATTAAGATTTCAAAATTGAGATTTATGGCAAAAGCGTGTTTCATCTAATATAAGAAATGGTTATGCAGATTACTCGTAATTTTTCAACATTTAATCAAATAAAAGATATTTTAGGTACTGCTAACATAAATCTCTTCTATTCTCCTTTCCCTTTCTTCAGACTTATGAGTATTTAAAATTAAAAATCCTTCATATTTCAGATTATGACTCAAGATTGCGTTTATTATGTATATTGTGCGCGCGAGAGATATGAAAATAAGCCATTTTTATACCATCGTACATCTCCTCCACACGCGGCAATTCATCCTTCGCTTCACTGCTATCGAATAAACTAAATCTTACCATTAATTTTCAGAGTACAATCTACTGGTAATTTTAGTTGCCAATGCGCAAATCGAGAAGCGCATTGCTTCATTAACGCCTCTGTGTGTGTGTGTGTGTGTGTGCGTGTGCGTGGCATGGTTTCATCAGTTCTAGGGCGTTTTCATAATCAGTAGATGCTCTTCTTTATCTTAGTATCCGAGTCGCAGTAGTTATGCGCAGTCTAGATTCATTGTCCCGAGTAACTTTTGACACAAAATATTGCTTAACGATATATCTTCGTTAAAGCATCATTTAATTAATCATTATTCGTTCGGTACAACTTTGCATCCAATTAAATTCTGCTTGTTAATTGTAAAAGCCAATTGTGGAGAGTAAAATTTAATTTAAATCTATCCGTTATCACTCGAGCATGCCTGCGTAACTATACATTATAAATAACAACAGCTATTTATTCCGGAATAAAATAATAGAGTGCAGTATTCCAAACGAGTATAGAAATATATTCGTTCGATTTTAAATCCAGCATTTAACGAGTATAGCTTATCAGGTGTGACTCCAACGATTCGTAGAGCACAGTTGCGCGGTTAAAAGAAAACTTTAAGCTCTACATTTTAATCAGCATTTCGTTTTAGTAAAGCGGACGAGTCGTCAAAAATAAATCGAAGGCCACTGTTTAAAAAACGCGCATATACGTAAAAACGGAGAAGTC
Organism: Platyscapa corneri; assembly: GCA_018907185.1. Taxonomy (NCBI): domain Eukaryota; kingdom Metazoa; phylum Arthropoda; class Insecta; order Hymenoptera; family Agaonidae; genus Platyscapa; species Platyscapa corneri. The sequence continues at coordinate 3,507,107 of JACCHW010000011.1, read as the reverse complement.
GAAATGGACGGGTCTAGCGCTGAACTGATTAACAGTGCCTTACTCTTTATCTTTATTACTTATTCCGTAGGATTAAAAAAATTGACCATTTTCCATACGAGCAGCTCAATTTTTTTGGACCAAGCACCGTGATAGTAAGTGCCACAGCCTGGACATTGTTCAGTCTCAGCCAAATTTATTGCGCTCTTAAAAGAACATAAAAAACACTTTACACCAGACGCTGACGTTGCAAGAAGTTAGTATACACCAACGGCTTTAATTTATAGTTTAACTCTAAAGTTTATTTTTAAGATAATCATCGAGGAAAGTTTACAAATCAGCCACCTCAAACTTGCCGACAGTATTATGATTATGTCGTATAATTGAATAAATTATTTGACTTTTCAATTTGGAATGCGTTCGAATTGAAGTTAAAGAAGTGCATGAACAGAGCGAACGCAGATTGATATTGAAGTGAGTCAGGAGTGTGTTACCTTTATGGCCGACGCATTTCTAAATAGACTAAGTTAGTTTGCAATATCGCGCCACAGACGGTTTGTATAAAATCTACGTATAAAATCTATTAATGAATGTCGCATGCACATATATTAATCATGTACAATCATATTTAATTCACCGCTGATAAATACAAGTTACGAGCAGGACATTTTTGCTGCGGTTCGTTTATTCGCTTCGTAACGTTGTGAAATTTTCTATTTGCTCTTGCTGTACATTTGATTAAAAGTTAATTAAAATCTTTGAATCTAGATATTTAGTTTCTAAATTTCACATTGGTTTTATAATTCAAAATATAATTTATCGGCGAAATAATAACTTACTATTAATAAACCTGTATTCGTTAAAAAATTATTTAAATAAATAAATACATGCATAATTCATGAATGTATTTTTCGCAACTTTTATACGTAAAATGACATTGAAAAGGTCTAAAGCGTAAAATCCTTTAATAATGATTGAAATATCAATTTAATGTACGAAAGAGATGAGAACTACAAGTCGTTAACATTTAATTATATTTCGTTCAATTTAAGAATTATTCGTTTACCTTGTCGCGTATTATGCAATAGAAATGAATTGTCCAAATTAAAAAAAAATACCCGTGAAAAAAAGCGTTTCAAAAATTCTCTTGTAATGCCTAAATTTGTATATTTTTTCAATTTGAAAATTGTACAGTAAAATGAGCGCATTAAATATTTAAATAGGAATGAAGTTTCTATTACAACCTAATACATATATTCTTTGTATTTAAAAGAATGAATATCATTGCCATATATTATATGGAAAAATGTGTCGTTTATACTTGCTCTCATCATCTAGTTATACAAATTGGCACTAATTTAAAATTCAAAACAATCTTTAAAAAATAGTCTATAAGCATCGTATTGTTATAAAACACATTTTCATTCGAATAACAATATATATATATATATATATATAAGCATAAGTGATTTATTAGTATTTATAGTTTTACAATTTGCAGTTTACGTACACCAGTATTTATAAAAATTATGTATCAACTTTTATTTGCATGAAATACTATCTCATAATGCCTCTTTCATAATAAATGTTTCAAACCAGTTCATATGTATAAATAATTTTAACAAAACGTGAATGTACAATGTGCGATATCTGGGATCTCTATCATAGTTTCAATGAATATTTTTCAACTGACAACAAATTTTGATCATGAAATTAGTAACAAAAACTATATAATAAAATACAAGGAATCGTGAGTAGTGGATGAAGGCTAAATATAATATGATGCATATACGAGTCTTTTCTAGTGAATTTAAGTCATTAAGTCATCTAGATAGAAAATGTGCACTCTCCAAGATTTTTTAGGTACATAAATTTGTTCGTTCGGATTAAATAATTCCTTATTTAGATTTCGTATAGAGCACTGCTGTTCGGAAGAAATCACCAACAAATAAAGTATTAAAATAAGTATTAAAATGATGTTGCTTTACCGCAATTATTATACAATTAGGTAAGAAGTTGTCAATTAGATAAGTAGTTAATCGATTATTCTTTTGACGTAATAATAACTAAAAAAATATTTTAGTTTTTTAAAGTCTAACAGAAATTTATTAGGAGGAAACGTTTCTGACGATAAATTCATAAATTATTCTATAAATACTCGTTAAATAACATCCTAAGAGTTTTGAATTATTTTAATATTAATATTGGAACCAAGGTTAATTAATAAAGGAGAAGCGAATTCTCTCCACGAGATTAAGAATAAAATATTATAAAAATAAATATACTTGTAAAATACGAGAATTTAAGAGAAATCGTGTATAAAAATAATTGGACATTGTAGTAGATAGTTGGAGATATTAGATACATAAAAGTATTAATAGATATTTTTTACATTTAATTATTGAAAAGTTCAAACAGTGATTCTACTAGTTTTTAAATATCACATTATTATTGTTACGCCTTAATTAATAAGAAACATAATAAAAAGTCAATTGATTATTCAAAGCCAATTTAAGAAGAAAAAGAATTATTATATATTTAATTAAAATAATAAAGTAATTTTTTAAAAGCAATGAAAAATATATAAACTAAAAATAATTTTGCCAAACAATGAAAGAATGATTAAAGAAGTTCTGCAGATTACAATAAGTTTGCGGAATAAATAACGAGGAATTATAATTTAAAGAGGAAAGTAAGAGCTAAGAATAAAATAAAGCTAAGCTGATGAGTCAAATAAAAGATAAAACATTTAAAGAAAGATAAAATCGTACGAGAAAATCAAAGTAATATTGTTAAAATAAAAAGAGAAGAATTATGAAAAGTACTTTAGCTTAATTAACAGATAAAATTAATATTTTTAATACTATTAAACATATGCAAACATAAGATTAAAACAGATTATGTATACACATACTATCGAAGCTCGCTCATAAAAACGTAATTTTAAAAAGGATTTATTTTATTAGTGTATTAAATGATACAACATATATTTAAGTGAATTCGTTCATTTCGGATAAATAGAATTAAATTTTAGAATTTACGAAACGTGTTATTCGTAAACTAATTTAGATTTCACATAAACATTAAACGAATAATTATGAAATTAAAAATACCGAACGAGAAACTATTTTTTCTGGTAAATTTGATATTACTTTAAGTTCAAAATTTATTTTGCAAGGTTTATGTGGTAAAATAAAATTTAAAAGGATAAAATAATAAAATAACCATTTTTTATTTCATAGCTTTAAGTCGACGAGCGATGTAATATCGATTAATACATAGATTCTCAATAGTAGAAAAGTTTTATTCGGTAGTATACAAACATTTTATAATTTTAAATGGTTATACACTTAGATTAAAGTAATTAAAATAAGTCACGGTCTAGTTTTTTCACGCATAAAAAAGGTAGTTAAATTAATTATAATATGTTTTAATTGTGATGTAAAAATAGTATAATTTAAAATCAACTTACAAGATCAATTTTGTAAAAATGTAAAATAAATCATATTATTGCCAGTAACTCTGTTTAATTTAGTTTATAGTGCAATATGATAAAAAAGTTTAGCAAAATTAAATGTATCAAGTTTAATTAGCTTATCTAAATTTAGCAGGATAAAGAAATTGCAATCAAGAAATTATATTTTTTTATATGTAGTTCTAGAGAGTTTAAGCCAAGTACATACTTTAAGTTAGATCAAAATTCGATCAGCGGAATGGCAATCTAAAAGTAACCGAGGCTAATAATAAGATTAATAAATTCAATTACAGTACGCTAGTAAAAAATTGCAAGACTGAAAATTGTAAGTCAGGAAATTAATTAAACTTCGATGATTATAATTTTTGCAAAATAATTTGAAACTAGGAGTTTCGGTTACAGCAATGTTACTGCTAGTAAAATTTCTATTATATATATATATATATATATATAGTAAAATACGTGTAAGCAAAATTTGAGTTTATGCAAAACGTAAAGAATGCAAATTCGGAGTGTTAGAACTTAAAGGATAATATTTGAGATGAACCAGGATAAGGAAGCCAGAATGTATGTAAATTATATAATCATAAAGTAGAAAAATTTTATACTTTACGAAATATTATAAAGGTACTTGATTCACGTAGATTACTGCGAGTCAAAAAATAGCTACAACTAACAATAAAGGATCAACGTGTAAGACTTCGGTAACAAAATTGAAAGATAAAAAAGATCACGCGGTAAAGTTGGATAAGGATAGAAGGGAAATATGAAAATGTATTGAAGGAGAGCCTGATATGATAAAATATGATAGATTGATTAAAAGCAAAGCGGAGAAAATTGCATTTTATTTTAGCTTAGTAATGCAGCGAATTCTTACAGTGAGATAAAAATAACAATATTTTCAACTCGGGTATTTAGAAGCTCGGATTTCACAATCCGAGTTAATTACAAAATTAACTTCAGCGTTTTAATAAGCATTGAATATAAAGTGGCTGTGTGAAAGATAATGGATGATTAGAAATATGTACATTAGAGAGGCGATTCGATCTGATGTTTCCAAATCTATAAATAACGCGTGTATGCTTTTGCTTAACAACCCTGTAAGACTTATTTTTAAGGCATAAAGAGCATTAATTGCACGCGTAAGCATCATCAACAAGACCTTTTGTAGTCGAGTGGAAATTGGTTAATTGGCTAAAGAGGTTCAATTCCAAGAGAGACAGAGAGAGAGGGAGAGAAAGATAATTTCGTACTTAACCGAAACCGTTCAATGAGAATGTGTACAATATTTAACGCCAGGCTGTGGTACATTTATCAAATTAAAGTAAAAAATTTAATTATATAACACTTTATCACATAAAATCTAAGCATATATTTGCAAATACTCTTATATTCCAGAGTTTGTTTTACAAGAACTGAAGGGTTTTAACAAAATTAGCGGGTATTATTTGAGTTGGTTTACTTTTACTAGTGCGAATGACAATGTGTTTACTTCAATTTAAGTACAAAGTTTCTTCACTAAAGTTTTTGTTAATCAGTTATACATATTATAGCAGCAGTAATTTTGATTTAAAAAACTTGGAGCAGAAGTCTTTAAGGAAGAAAAATTGGGAAAAGAATGTTCGCAAATGTAAGACCGGAAACTTTGAGAATTAACATTTTTTTGCGAATTTTTTTCCTTCTCCTTTTCTCTGCCTCTATCTTCCTCTCGTTAAGAGAAAATGCCAACTTTTTCGAGTTTATATTCTCTATATTTAAATCTTATCATTTTTCAAGATGAATGAACATCCCTTTAAGGTACTGAAAACTTCTTTGAAAGTACCTAAGTGGGACTTATTTCGAATTTAATAATTTTAATTTTATTACTTGTAGCTTTTCAATTTGTTAAAATAAGCAAAGCTAAGAAAATGGACGTATTCGAAATGAAAAATTTTCATTTTTAAACTTATCTGCCTGGAAATTAAATTATAAATTAAATATTAAGAAAATTCAGTACAAAGTAGGCCCTAAATAAAATGGACAATTTCCAAATTCTAATTTTGTGATTCGTAATGCAGAAAATATAATACTCCTGTATTAATTTATAATTGCAAAATTTAAATATCCCTTAATGTTTTTGTAAAACATGTCTGCTTTTTATAAAATTATCCAATAATCTCTTGCAATTTATTTCAAAGATTAATGAAAAGTTTTCCGTGCGTTTATTTTAATAGAGTAATTCACGCGTTAAATTTAATACTAGAAAAGGGACCCTAGGAATTTTTAAAAACACTTACACGTTCGCAAGAAAGATAGTTTATAAAATATATATTATTATCATATTTTTAATATACGTTGCGTACGTGAAAATGCAGTAGTAGAGCTTTAGTATCAGTGCAGTACGTGTTTATATCTGTAAGTTTGACTCGACATACAATAATGGCGTACGTGTGTATCACGCGCAGGCAGACCCCCGCCCCTCCACCAACAATCTAACGCACACCCACGCGCGCATCCATACCCAAGAATTGGGAGAATACACTTACGCGTGCTTAAACTTATTCTAACGGCCGAGTACGATATTACTTAAATATTGCGGTATAGTAAGAATATTAATAGTTACATTTAGATGTTGAACTTTAATAACTTATAAAGTTAATTTTATTTTAATTAAAGTTATCAGCTTAAAGTCGTAAACTTTCGAATTAATACTTACTTGACTCTTTAACGACATTTGCCCTTCGTAAATGCTTGAAATTTATCAGCATATGTGGACTCACTTAAAAATAGTTTAACCGAGATCCTCCGAGGTCGAAGGTCGAGGCGCGCATGTACCTGTTAATATCTTTGTCGGCGTAAAGCGCAAACTGCCATTTAAGCAATAAAGGGGGAATCATCGTATTAGGGCAGATTGCTAACTAGTTAAATTTAATACGAGCGGACTGTCGTTCGAGCGATTCTCTCGGCAATTGCGATCGAGAAGCGATTGCGATTCCCAGGCGAAGAGTTGGCCGAGTCGACGCGTCACCTGATTGTAAGCAAAGTTTAGCAATGAGTACCAACCGACAAAGGGCACGAGGCCCTCCTGCTTGTAGTCGACGAGGTCCTCGGTGCCGGTGCAGCGCCTCGTGCTCGTCTCCGTCGCGGTGAAGGTGCACTTGTGGTGCTGCGACCAAAACTCTCGGAACCAGACGTTGCGACAGTTGACGTACTTGCCGGACAGCGTTCGGTGCGGGATGTTGCGCTCGTGCACGCCCTCGCACTCGCGCCCCAGCCTCGGTACCAGGCTCTTGTAGTAGTTGTCAAATCCTGCGGGCAGATGTCAGCGGAAACCGAGAAATGTAACGAAGGCCGGTCCGACACCGAGTCAAATTTTCGCTTCCTCGGCGATGCCTGCGCACCTCGCGGCTCTCCACGCTTCGCTCTTTACAAGTGATGCGAACGCGATACGAGTCGAGTGCGCAGGATGTGGGAAAGACGAACCTTTGATGCGACTGGCGTTTAGAAGGGCCAGAGCTTTGTGAAAGGTTAGAAAGAAATTCGACCTTTTGCAACTCAATGTTCCTTCGTGAAACTCAGCACTTTTGTATTTTGTCCGTCTTACTTTGAGACGTTTCGCTCGAGCACAATTTCGAAGCCCGACGTTATTATAAATCGTACCTTCAACTTTAATAATAGTAATTCAAGTGCTTTTCCAACTTGCAAGATCACCTCACTTTATAAATATTTCCGAGTCATTTTTTTGTTTTCAAGGTTCGTTCTCCATTGTATTATTTTTATTCTCGATATTCAATTCGATTCGAATTAGTTTCTAAGATTTCCGATGCTACGCGAAAAATCTTTTTTATTCCGAATTTCACTTGACAAAACGCGTGGTTGTTATTAGTTGTCGTGACATTAATACTTTGGTTCTAATGAAAAAAGGAATACGTGCAAAGCCGAAAATGGAATAGATTAATATTAAAACAATTTAACGTACAAAAATATTGATTCTTCATTAGTATAGTTAATGTACACTTGAAATGCGCGAGAAATCGTTTTGGAATACTATTGTATTCTATTGTAATTGTATTATAGTACTTATATTTTTAATTATAAATTTACTTTAATTTAGTTGCGAATATTACTTAAAACTTTTTTCCGATTTTTAAAACAAATCATAAAAATAAAATATTGGTTTACACCTTTATACAGATAAAAAAAAGTATTGACGAAAAATTCATACTAGACATATTTTCGTAATGATGTGCTTTGATAAAATATTCAATAAATTCATAAATTATATTAAGCCAAACAATTAAATACATTTTTAATAAATTTATTTTAATAAATATCTTAATGGTTTATTTAAATAAATTAAATGTTCCGATTAATATTTCTGTATTACACCGCTGATTCATCCCATGACAAGAATTTATAAATATTTAATTATATGTTTTGATTTGCTTCGATAACATTGTCATTAAATAAGATTCATTATGAATTTTTATACTAAACATTTTATACAATACATAATAATTTTTATTATTACTTGTAATAGGTATTCAATATCTTCAAAAGTTTTATCAAATTTCTACGAGGAAATTTACACCCTCGCACGTATTTATTTATACGACAAAATTATACAAGCTACCATAATGTTATCCTAATTACAAATTTTACTAGTTTTTTTATTGCTCAAGAAATTATCAGGAAAAAGAGGTCATTAAAAAAAGATTAAAGGACCTTGTGAACATTTGTACTTAATGGTTTTTTTTCTAACGGCGCAATAGAATAAATAAAAATGATAATTAATATATACACACACAGATAATATAATATTAAATTCAGGAATATTATTTTACTTAAGCAGAAAAACAGAATTTTGTAAAATATTAATACATAAATAATCCGAAAATATAATAATTTATTTAAATAATTATTATACCTTTTTGCATGATATTTTGATATTTCAGTAGTATTTATTCGATTTGTTACTTTATTAAAAATGGTTCTGTTTATAACAACAATATTAGCGAATATTTAATAATCATAAAAAAATGCTAATTAAAAATTCTTCATTTTAATATTATATTTTTTTAGTTCGTTTTCTTGTTTATTTTGATTTATTATACAATTATAAAGGTCCAATCTATAATTCAGTTTTTCTTTCGTAAATTTTTTTTAATTCATTATTTACACTATAATGATTAATTAGAATTAAGTTTATAATTTATTTTAAAATTATATAACTTGCCGTAGATACGAAAGGTTTTTATTTATTCGAATGTCAATTTTAGTAGAAATGTATAGTATACATAAATTTTTTTAGTTGAATGCATATATAGGAGGTGTAAATAGAAGGATATCTCAAATTTATCCTCTTTAAAAATGAGCTAATTTTTGATAAATAAAAAATTAAGGTTTTACAAAATTTTCGATATTGAAATTGTGAAAAATATTAATTGTAAATATTGATAATGAGTTTTTTAGATTTTAATTAAATTATTTGTTTTTCGAAGTACTCAAGATTAAAAACACTTTGAAATAAAAATTATCGACGAGTAATGTATAATGCATATTTAAAAATGAAAATAATTTCATTTGAATATTGAAAGAATTTATACGCTATGTATGTAAACAAATTTTATTTGTCAATGCTTGTTTTAATTAATATTTAATTGCAATTTTGATATTTTTAATTGAATAAATGTAAGTGTTAACTGCCGTTGACTGTTATTATATTGAAAAATATTTCCATTTCACGACTGATCTTTTCTACAGCACGAAGCATTACGACAATTGCTTTAAATTGACGTAGTAAGAGATTACAATCACGGAAAAAGTAACGGCGTTATCAAGGTGATGGTGTATAAATTAAAGTATTTTTTTTTTAAATAATGCTAAAAAGAATAGTTCGAACAGTTAAATTCATTATTCAGTTGTCGCGAGGTATTGGTTTTTACTTAAAGTAAATAGAATCTTGGAAATATATGTATTGTTGGTGAAAATGTTTACATCATTAAATTAATTAATGTTTTTAGTTTCTATATATTTTACACGAAATGTTGACAATTAAAGGAGCTGAACCGTCGCCGAGTCAATTGTTTTAAAATTTTTGAAATATCGAAAAGCAAATAATTATTACGTTTCCACTTTCTATTTTAAATTTATATTAAAAAAATCAGATATGAATTGGATCCTCTTATCCATTGCTCCGTAGTCGCGAATTTAATAATTTAATTACTAATGATGCATCATACTATCGAAGCAAGAAACCATCACAGCATCACACTGGTGTTAAAGCAAAAATTTACAACTGCTTAAAAGAGGTTATAGAATTCGTATATTTTTTTATCTCTCCATTACGGCCGTAAAAGCTAAACTTTGACAAAAATAAGCCCTGATATTCTCGGGCAGGGATGAGTCGGCGGTTCGTATTATCTTCATCTGAGCGTCTTATACGGGGTGGCCGCAGTCTGACCCAGAATTGAAAATGGCCGCCCCGATGTTGATACGTACAACGGTAGATAATATAAAAGCCAACCGACCTTCGAGAGAATTACGAAAGGGCAGTATCGTGATGGCACCTTCGGCCGCGTACTCCTGCTCGCGCACCGGGTGGACCTTGGCGCCCCAGGAGTCGCTGCCGACCCACGTGAAGTGACCCGTCTTGTTGGCCTTAATCGTCGCCTGGAGCAGCTTCCTGAAAGAATAAGAAAACACGCGGCTTGCTCTCGTCACAAGCTTCCGTTGGCTAACTTAATCAAGCTCGCGTAATAACGAACAAACGGCGTCACTCGAACGCCGCTCTCTATTCTCTCGACACCGTCTAAGCCTTTTCTTTCCCCCTGGCTCTCGTCGCCCCACCCCAGCGAGAGCTTGACTCTCGGCTCCGAGGCATAAATTCACCCGGGACGTGCTCGGCCTCGCAAAAGTCGTTTTATTTCTGGTTCCTTATTTCTTACTCTGGGCGTCGAAGCCTTTTTTACCTTTGTTCTAACGAGACATAAATCAGTTGGACGCCGCGATCATCCACGTGATTTGGCAGGCACATCGCCGCAGCCCCATTGCTGGCTTACTGATAATAGATGGTTGTGCCCAAGTGGGTCTACGACGTGCGTGCGACAGGCGTGCGTGTACTCGTACCAGCTATAAAATTTCGGCGCAGCAGAGGCGCGGCGTTCTTGTTTATAACGCGCAAAAAATGGGACGCATCCCCGGGTGCCACGTGTCGCCATAATCCGAGGAGATCTCTCGCTACCCTCTTGCTACGCAACGCGTCCCCATTTTAAATCTTGGTGCGACTTTTCTTCAATCTGACTTTTCTCATCGCTCAAGCCTTCTGATCGTCGGTTTTCCTCCGCGCCTTTCAGCTAGCCCTCTTCCCTCCCTCGATCGTTTCGCATTCGTATCAACTTGAACCCACAGCTCGAGCCTGCATCTTGCTTGTTAAGCCAAGAATAAATTAGGATCAGGAGTGGAAGATCTTGAAAATTAAAAAGATATGCTTGAGGCGGGCGATGCGTTACACTATCCGATCGGAGGGAGACGAGGGTTTCCTTGCCACGCAATTTAACCTTCGCTGCTCACTCCGCACCCCTTGCGGAATACCTACAAGCTCGTGTTTCTTTTACTGTTTTTATTTACCACTTTTAAAGCTTGCCATAAAAGTGCTTTAGATCTCTTAAGCACTTACCTAAATAAATGTTTTTACTTGTAACGTGTTTATTTTACTTCAATTTTCTAAATTACAAGCAACTTTTTCAACTTTTATCGCATTTTAAATGGTCGGACGAATTAATTTTTTCTAAGTTATTTCCTATTTATTACCAGATTCTACTTAAGCGAAAAACTCGCTCGAAATTAATTCCGTTAAATGATAGATGTTTCCAAACGTAGAGAAGTGTTTACAAGAAAATATGCAGAAAGAAAAATCATCATTCTCAAGAAGTACATGATAAATTTACATTTCAACGAGCTGGTAATAGGAATGGAAATTAATTTTCTGTTTCTGAAGCTTTAACTTTCGTTATTTTCATGGTAAACCCATAAAAAAATCTTCGGATGAGCCGCTCTTTGATTATCAAAAGTCAAACGATATCAAAGTTGAAGTGCTATTCTCAAAAACGTTCCTAAATATTGGTTGTTTGAATACAACCAAATGGAGAATACGATCGAGTAAACGTACATATACGCCCATTACGTAAAACTCGAGGGAAAACAAATTACTACCTACTTTATTAAGCGTGGAGGCGTAATTAGCTTCTAAACCAATAACGAAAAAAACGAAACTTACGCACTGAATATTTTGCACGATGCTCCTGGCCAACGTGGTTTTAATAGTTAATTGCCAGGATAAATTAGTCAGAGGACCAAAGTCCGCTCTCGTAGTCGAGGTGCGCGCACGAAGGCTCGGGAGTTTGGGTTGACACAAGTAGTGCGAGTCGGGCTACAACCGGCCCCTCGGCCATTTGTCTTCATAAGATCGACAGCAGAGACTAAATATTAAATGTAACGGCTATTCGAACTATCGGCTTTTGTCAACTCGTTCGCTCGGTAATTATGAATTAGCCCTTGACAATTTCCCACGCGATACTTTACACCTCGAGCCAGCGTATTATCAATTTTTAACTTTACTCTTAACAGCGAAACTTGTTTGTCTTCGCTACGATGTCGTTTTATTTTTTAATATTTACCTCCTCCTTTTATGGACAGCTGCGGTAGCTTTGCTCGGGAAAGCCTAGGTTGATTATGGAGATCGATATGCTCGTGGTATTAATGTTAAATTTGAGTCTTTGCATGTGTCCGGATGTCGGTGCGGTTAACGTTGCTCAAACGAAGCCAACGAAAAAAATTGATTTTCTTATTTAACTGGAAAAGCGGTACATCGAGCTGGAAATTATTATTTTTTTCATTTTTCTTACAATACGTATGTGCGAGTAACCCGGGAGACTTATATCCTCGCTCGAACAATTCAACGAGTCTTCAATCTAATTGAACTAGAATGGTTTAAGGCGATTAAATTACTAATGCACTGTCGTACAATTTTGATGAGATAACCAAATGATAAGTCGGAGCAGTTTCTGTAATTGGGAATGATAGAAAGAAGCATCGAATACATTCTGATGGGTTATTGGGGAGGGGGGTCGCATCGATCACTCACTGAGCGAGGACGATGAAACTACCTCAGCTAAGTCAACTTCTATTCAGAAAGCAGTCGCGATCTCTAGTGAAGCCGTAATTTCGCAGTCGAGTTTGATAAGCAACTAGCATATATATATAGACGCACACACATATACGCGTATAAGCATATAAAACAAATGACCTTTTCTGGAGAGAAACGGGAACAAAAAATAAACTTCATTTCGATTCGCAATAAGTGCAGATCCTAGTGTAATCCTGAACGAAGTGAACATATTCTTTTACCTTTAGGTACCCAGAAACAGCGGGTTTCCTTTTATCCTTTTTCCCCTTTTAGTCTATCCCAATCTCCACTTCTGCCTCTCTCTCTCTCTCTCTGTTCACATTCCCTCGTTTTCGATTTCGGTCTTCTTGCACGTTGGCTTTTCCTTTGGATTACTCCGGTGGATGCTTGGCTTTCCCCTTTTTCCTCCGATACCCTTCCCGACTTTTTTTTATTTTTATTTTTATTTTTCATTTAAAAGAGACGATTCCTTGCGATCGAGGTGCCGGAATATTTTCTGCTAAGAGGATGAGCAATTGCTGCCGCTACATACGCAGACTTATGCTACTTGGAAATTCGGTGAATGATGTCTTTTTCATCGAACGTCATTGGATTTAATTCCGCGTTGGTGGTGGCTGGACCATATTAGTACAAAAAGCGAATAGTTATTCGCGCGCCATTTCCATCTTCATCTTTATTACATTTTTTATTTATTACGTAAAAAACAAGCTCGAACTTTTTTATTCTCCATGCAGTGGCAGTACGTGGGTATAATTCGATGGTTTCTCATCTTCTTGTCCTTATTCTCTTGCAAGTGATGCTATAACGTTGGTAAAAAGTCACCCTAGAGTTATGAAAACCTATACAAGATACACGACCTGTTACAACCCTAACCTCCACACATAAACGTCATGTTTGCGTTTGATAAATTTCCAAAAATAATCCTGAGCAGAAGACTTGGTTTCGAGAGCTTGAAAAAAAGTAGAATAAAAACAACGTGTCTTATCTTATCAAAGGCTCATGAGAATAAAAAATTTTATATATGACTTTCAATTATAAATCGTTTTCTGAATAGCAGAGCTTCCTGTCGTATATAAAAGCAAATTATGTCATTCTAAATTTTGGCAGACTTAATGCTTTGACGGGTATTTGTATTCCAACGCAAAAATATCGTTAAATATTAGTAAAAAAATATGTTAATTAAATTTGCGGACTAGCAAATTTTGAACTCTCTTTTGTAAAAGCAGTTTTTCTCAATCCGTTACAAATGTTATTATGTCAGAAAGAGTTGTTGGTAAATTTGCCCAATACTTTCGCTATTTACAAAGGAAAAAATGAGCAAAGCAGCCAATAGAAACTTTTTTAAATGTGTTGAAAAATTTTCGAAAATAGAGTCGTATAGTATTACATTTTTGTCATAGAGGCGCCTAGAGTATGACTTAAAAACAAACTTTCATCATTTTTATTGATCTTTCGAATGGCCTTTTAAATTCATGTCCAATAGACGTATATCTAAAAGATTTTTTAGATTTCGTTTACGGTATTCTCTATCCACAATATTCCCTTCCTTAATGAATAACATTAAGCGCGATGTAATAATGTTTTTGCAGACTTAAAATTATTCTCGAAACAACAAAAGAATAGTCATTATAATGAATCTTTACCAGTTTATAAAGGAGCAAAAATAGATGAATTTGCTAGAAAAATTTTTTAATTAAATTCCTTATTCAATTTTTGTGTTTAATAAAAGTGTAAACAAAAATTTTTTTAATAAAACGTAGAAAAAGCGAATTGCTGTAAAATGTGGGATGCGTAGGTTTTTGAAAATTATACGCGGCAACGGGAAAAATTCTCTTATTCAAACCGATAGCCGCTCGTCCGCAGCTGTACAAAACGAGCGTCTCACATTTTTCTCGGCGCGCGATCCTCCGTCCCTTCCGACTCCCGTTCCACAACCTCGGTCCCGACTATGGAGTGGCCCTCATGATTCTCTTCTCGTGCCTCATTTATTACTTCTCGTCCATCGGGGCCCAGGCAGTAAAGCGTTCGTTGACTCCACTCGACTCGGCTCGCGTGCAAGAGATGAAAAATTTATCCCTTCTAATCGACGGCTAATCGAACGGAAGTTGAAACCTGTCGCGGCTCCCGCGGTAATCCGTTTTTTCGCGCACGCACGTGCGTCTGTCGGCGCATTAAGCATCTTCTCCTCTAATCTCGAAATCCCTGGCGTTCGCGACGCGGGAGCTCATCTCTCCTGTTTTTCCTTCTTCCTCGGGCGTTTGTCATTTTTCCGCGTCTTCTCAATCCATCTCCGCTCCCTTTCTCCTCCAACTTTTTCTTTTCTCTCCTCGCGGGGAATGCCATTTCTCTCTCGAAAGGATGAAACTTAAGCGAAAAGCGGAGGCGGGCGCGACGGTGGCGGGGAGAGAATGGAATTCTTATACTCAGCTGTCGCATGCGCCGAACACGCGGAATTTCCCGAATTTACGGAATTTCTGCACAAAGAATTACGTGAAGAATTGTTCGATCAATGACGAATGACGTAACGTCTTAAGGAGTTTCCGCTGCCGCTGCTGCACGTCTTCGTCCCGCCGCAGGCTGCGGCAACTTTTGCCTTCGAAACCCACCCCTCGGTCTCATCTCCCTAGAAGAATACAAAGCGCCGCGCCACGGCCTCGATACGTCAATCCTGCCCTTCGACGCGCTCGCGCTCCCGCCCGATTCGTATTCACGGTGCTCCCGGAGACGCGTCCGATGCGTCAGGGCACCCTAGGCCACGCGTGAATTCAGCCGAGTCACGAAATTAAAGTGTCTACGTGCGCCGAACTAAGAGCGCAAGAGCGCAAGGCCACCCGTGAGTGCTCCCTGATGTATGGGCGTATTAGTCGAGGAGAAGCCAGCGCCCGTGGGAAGATGCTACATTTCGCGTATAGATAAAGTCGATAGTTTTAGTAAAATCCCGTAAGCAGTTAGTTTGATGAAACGGCGCTCTACTAAGGACTAATCTACTGGAATTTGAGCCTGGATTTGAGGAATTAAGGTTTTGGATATACGGCGATAGCTCCGCCTCGCGTTATCAAGGACAAAATAATGAACTTTGAAAGATCGAATGTAATTTCGCTCTAATGTATTTTTGAAGATCCGTGGAAAATTAATTCGAAATTATTCGATGGATAATTTTTTCGTAATTACTTCTATAACGATGATTCGAGGCCAAATTCTCATCAGCGACGTTTACAGACATTGCAAAGCCAGAGAATATTAAGCGAATAAATTTGCCTTCGTAGGATGCTTATTAATAAATGAGTGCCACTCATTAGAGAAGATTAAAAAACAGACGACAGAAATCTCGAGATAAATTTCTCTTTAAATTTCAAACGTTCAAACGAGGTTCAACTTATTTATTTGGGCAGAGTTTTATGAAATTAAAAATCATCAGGAGGACAGTTTGAAATCGTAAGAGATAATTGGCGTTAATATTGCAGGTAGCTTTGCAACGTTAATCCGAGATAAGTTATAAACTAATCAAGTTTTTAATTAGATTTCTTTTAAACTAAGACGATTGGTTTATATCGGATTAACTTTAATTAAAAAATATTGTTTAACATTTTTTCAAATAATGCCTCAAAATGACATTAATAAAGATGCTCAACTTCGGTAATAAATTTGACAAAAATGAAACGCCACCGTGCTATTGGTTTAATCCTCCTGACTAAGACAAAAATTCATAATAAATAATTGTCTAGGGCAGTGTTAGTAATTCCAGCAGTTGATGAAACTTTTAATAAGCTGGAAGAAAATAGCCGGGACGGTAATTATTAATAGAGAGTTGATACACTCGAGTTAATATCACCTTCCTGGTTTTACAATTTTTCACACAAAGAGAGCATTAAAAATGCAACAGAAGTAACGTCGTACGCCTACAATTATTTTCCGATATTTGGGTCGCCTCCAAATACACAACGCTAACAATATGAAATAAGAAGGGCACGATTATGCGGAAGAGTCTAAGTAGTGGTGGTAGATTTGATGCTCGTTTTTGGGACATTAGTTTTCGTTATTTCGACACAAAAGTTCGGGTTCGGTCAGGGATATAATTCTTTGGCTCGAAACGCGGTAACTCGGCGCATCGAAGCCCGGACAAACGTTGACCACCGCCAGCACCGCCTACCGCCCCAAGAAAAGAAAAGAGGGGGGGGGGAGAGAGAGAGAGAGAGCAAAGCTTTGCCCCGCAGCCCGTAGCTGTAAAGCCGGAAAAATAATCGCATTATTTAAGAGGGCAGACACAACTCTCGCTACCTCTCATTTTTCCGGAATGACACATCGAGAGCAGCGATCGAACGGGAAAAGCAGAGAAAGAGAGCGCCAAATCCTCTCGACTGGAGTTAACCCTAGTTAAGCCTCTACCCCTCTTACGCTCGCGACGAGAAACCTATCTGTTCGCTTTACTCGAGCCCCTTCTCCGTATCTCCGTCATCTTCCGCAGCCTCCACCCTCTCTATTTTCGTGGAAGTCTCTTGCCCGCGAGGTGGCTTTCATTACCAAAGAGCATCACGTCGCGTGCAGAGGCGCAGCCTCGCCGCCGCCGCCGCCTCTGTACGTGAGTGCAAAACTCATCACATAAGAGTCGAGGGATCTCCTTTATTTTCATTTGCATAGAGAATGATACAAATTGCTTTTCTCGAGCCTTCGAATCCGGGAGGCTTAGGCGGCCTCTTCGAACAGACAATCAATGTAGACACGTAATAACGCCAACTAGCTAAAGCGGGTACTAAAGCTGGGCACTGCGCATGCTGGGCTGAAAGCAAGTACAAGGAGTGATCGACTCACCTGATGTTGTCCTCGTCGACGAAGAGGACGACACCGCGCGCGTTCCGCTTGGAGTCGAGGTGCTCGACGATCCTCTCGAAGTCCTCGGGCTTAGCGTTGCGCATGATTTTTTCGCTCACTGCCACGCAGATGTTGTACTCGGCTGACAGCGACACGAAGCTGGCGATGCCCTGTCGTGCACGTGCCCTCGTTACTTTAATGCACGTTTCCCACCACCGCCGAGTAATCATCGTTACAGAGCAGTTATCCTTCTCTTAAAGAAACGGTGTGCCCCTTTCCTTTCTTTATCCTCTTAAGCCCCTTTTACCTTTCGCGTCCCATTAGTGTCAATGGATGACTCGATTTCGAGGCGCCAGTGCGCGACTCGGCGAAACCGAAAATTAAATGCGTTAGTATCATTCGCTGTGCGGATCAACTTTCATATCTTGGCTAATAAAGAAGCTAATGAAATTTATTATATCCTTTTAAACGCGCAAAGTTACCCGACGTAAGTGAAAAATGAAAAATTGCCCGCTCGATAAGGAAAGTTTAACGAATAAATCAATAAGAAGCGAGTAGCGAGTGTCTTACTCTCTCATCTTCGCTCACTGCCAGATATTTCGCATTGGGTATAAATTTATAAACGTTCCCTTTCACTTTCTTTTATAGATTATACCAATTTTTTTAAAATAAAGATTTATAGTTTTTGACTCAAAGTCGAAAAAGTACGAATTTAAATGTTGTCAGGAAGAATACGTTCTTTTGACACAGTCGTGCTTTGGAGGGTCTTTTTGCTTAAAATTGCTTTTCCGCTGTTTTCTTTCAAGTTTATTTTCAAAGAAATATATTAGAAAGTTTGTTAATACAATTCCTGCTAAACATTTTTTCAAAAGTTCTGGTTTTTTACTCGAAACAACAACTGCAAACATTGCAATGTTTGTTGGCCCATCATTACTGGATTTAATTAGTAATTTCTTTTTCATTCGAATAAAATTTCAATTTTTAATATATTTAAATTTTTTATTTTTAACGCACGCGAACAGAAAAATTTTATATCAAAAAATTATATTCTATGGAAAGAAAATAGTAAAAAAAAACTTTATTTTTAGTGTTCGATGCCAAAAGCCACGTACAAAGCAATTTTACTTTGAAGGATTTCAGCGGATTTTGTTATTTCTAACTTTTTTATAAACTTACAACAAAATTTTTTAATAAAATGTTTTTAAATTAAAAATTTTTTTTTACAACATTTCAATGAAATTAAAATTTTAATACGAATTTTACAAATGTTTAATGTATTACTCAACTTTAACGTGAAAATATTGGACAGAGTCCAAACTTGTGGCTTTATTATTATTATCACCTTTCAGGGAGTTTCCATTTTTATTATTCGGCTCATCGAAATTAAAATTTTTCATTGAACGGAGTAATGGGATCGCGTTTTTCTTTATCTTATTTATCACTTTATATACGTTAAAAATAATTAATTAAATACTTCCAAGTTGTCTCAGTAATCGATTTAATGTAAACTAATTATTATTTTTACCACAAAATTTATAATAATTTAGAAAAAAGTCTCTGTTCTTCATAAGGTTTATTAATAAAAAAGGATTATTTTTCGATTCAAAATTTTTTGCCGCGTGCATAGTAATACGCATTTGTCATTTAAAATAAGATCAATTTTAATTTTCATAATACATTTTTAATTTAAAATACGGTATTTTCTACTGCTATTAGTCATTTCTAATTATAATTCAAGAGGTTACAATTTTATAATGGATCGCGAGCAATAGTAAGGGTAAAAAACTTAAAAAATTTTTTTCCTTATTTTACAACTACTGTGCTATATTATCTTTCATTTACATTGATACATTATTACATTACCCCTGAAAAGTACATTAGTAAAGTTTTCAGTTAAAATATTAAAATTTGGAAAAATTATAAATGATCGCATATTTTTCTTCTAACATGCACATCTAACAAGGATAGTTAATATTTAATAGGCATTTTATTTTATAAATAAATCAATAAAATTGGAGCTTCATAATTAATTTTCTAAAGATTTATTAAAAAATTTAAAGAAAGTATTAATTTGAAACGAAAATAAGAGTGATGAAAATCGAAATTCTATTTTTAGAAATAAATGTTCACTTATTATGCTTAAAATTAAAAATATAAGCGAGAAAGGTGGCCTATGATAATGAACCCCTTACTTTATATTAGACAAAAGCAGGAGAAAGTTTAGATTAATTAATTTCATGATAATTGAAAATTTTTTGTTACTAACGTTCGAGTTGAAGTTTTAAGAAAATATTTGCAAAGTTTTACGTGGTACTTATGTTTATATAAAAATTGTATTTTTAAGTCCCACCGAGATATTTATTTGACTCAAATTGTCTAGAAAATTTAACGAAATACTTGTACAACCTCTTGAAAGCAGAAAAAGATACATTACTGCAAGTACATTAAGAAAATAAGGATTAGATCATAAGAGTATTGTTATGGGCATTATATTAGGTTAAAAGTTTCTAAAAAGACTTATAAATTCGAAACATTTAATTGTGTTACCATAATAGTGTAAAGTAGAAATGAGATTAAAATTATATTAGACATGAAATTTATCCGTAAAATATATACTGTTCTTCTACTAATTAGCTACTAAAATCTCTTTATTAGCAATAGTATTTCTAATATACCCGTGCAGATGTCATAATACTTAGACTCTCACCTCCTAGAAGTATAAATGCCAGTAATTGTAAATGCGCGTTAATATATAAACTGAAACGCGCGTATAAATAAGGAATATTGATATTATAAAAGTGATAGATAATGAAGTTTGAAAATTTCACGTCGCACAATATCAGTTAATTTCTAATAATATAATTAAAATTATTAATAGCATATTTTAGAGTCTTTTTTATTTTTATTAACGTTTATTTCACGTTTCCAGAATTTTACATAATTCGGTATATTAATAAAACGTATGCTATGTGCTCTGATTTGAAAAGAATAGCTTGTTATTTTGTTTAATGAAGTCTTGATGCATAAATATTTTATATGCCTTTATACAAGCTGCAATAAAAGTTAGAATGACGAATATAAAAGTAATAAATTATAATTCGTATAATATGAAAATTTTGCAATATAATATATGTACATATGTATTTGTCGGTGAGTGTGCATAAAGTACGTATAGCATAAAAAGTGAAATATTGTTTTATTTCATTAATGTCTCTATTTAAATAAACGAAAGATTAATATAAAACTTGTATTGCTTTTTGAACTCACAAATTGATTCATCAAAAGTATAATTATATTTTATTCGTGTTTTCGAGAAACTAATAACTTTTATTCACGGAACATTACAGCCCAATAAGTTCATCAACTATCTCTCCTAAACTCCTGCTTGTTATTTTATTAATTATACAGTATTATTAGTTTTATTACTTGCAAAGATAACTTTTAAGGTTCGGTTAACTTTCTGCCGCACGTAATTTTGGTGTATTTGTGGAAATTCAAGGGAAGTATAAATAATTACTATATTTTCATAACAGGCCCTGATAGGAATGCTCTTTCTTCAAAAATATTAAAGTATTCATAGATAGTTTAGTTATATACACTGCATAAATTGTGGGAAATTTAATTTCGTTTTTAAATTCCTAAATTTTGAATTTGTAAGCATTTGACGAAATTTTCTTCTCTGTTAAATAATTAATGTTTACTGTAAAAATTAGTATCGATAAATCCAAGCACAACTGCGATTTTTTGTATTTCGCAGTTTTACAATCGGTAAATATTGTACGAATAATTTTCAAGTATTATGATTTAATAATGATTAAGCAGATGAACGTAGAATTCAAAATTAACATTTTATAAACCATCTAATTTAAATATATCTATATCAGTTTATCAGTTCTTTTGAATATTATTTAATTTAATATTGTTTCCTCTAACCAATGTGAGTTTCGTAACGTTTATTCTAATAAGAGTGGACAGACCAACTTCTGGTCCTTTTATGTTTGTTGGAGTTCGAAATTATGAAGTCGTTTGAAAGTTATTAATTTATTCGCTTTGCTCATTAAGTTTATTAGTGCTCGTTTCAAATATTTTCTTCTCGTACAAAATGTATCAGTTAACACGTACTTATATTGTTTGCCAAAAACAGGCACCGCAACTACAATTGAAAGTCAACAATTAGCCGCTTTAATTTCTTATAAAATATTGAAAAATGAGTTGGGTAAAGCGCTAAAATAGCTACAAGGTGCTTTCATAGATGCGTTTGATAAAACTCGGTTATTTAATTATGCGAAATAATCGCGAATAATACGTAAGCCGCGTGAAAAAGTAGTAGATAAATAAAAACCCGGGTAAAAATAATAAGTGTAAATAAGAAGTGGATATAACAATGGGTAGGCGCGATGCAGTTGTCGGTTATACGCTTTGCAAGAAACTTGAGAGGCCATGGAGGGTTCCTATTAGGAAGAACGCGACTACAACGTTGCAGAAAGGATGAGTTGATGTTATACTCCCGGCGTTCTATGCAATTAAGCCAGGGCGGCTCTCGCTGCGGCTCATCTTCACCTCGATTCATTCACAAAATTTTCTAATTTGCCGCCCTCGACACTTATAACAAGAGTACCAACCGCACGTAACACAGATCTTGATAGTCTCTAGCGAAGTTTTCCGGTATTGAACTACGTTGTTCATAGTTGGCTCAACTCTGGGCGCTACCATCTGCTAATTACCATTTAACCACCAAAAATAATTATTATGGCTATTTTAAATAATTGGAGATTAGAGGAGCACAACAAAAATATGGCAACGAGCTTCAATTATAAACGCGTCGAGAGCTCGAAGCTTGATTTATTTAGAGCCATCGAACAAATGGAATAGTTCATTTTATTCGAAAGCATATGCCTTTCGTTATTCTCGGCGGGGAGAAGTTGAGGAAATTACGATTGAAATTCACCAAATATCATAGGCAATGTGTGCATATTAATGCACGTCGTGTTTTCTCTTTATACCGTCTCACGTCGCCCAATAGAACTTTTCCAGCTTTCAATAAACGTAT
Organism: Platyscapa corneri; assembly: GCA_018907185.1. NCBI lineage: Eukaryota > Metazoa > Arthropoda > Insecta > Hymenoptera > Agaonidae > Platyscapa > Platyscapa corneri. Next base: position 3,484,628 of record JACCHW010000011.1, on the reverse strand, counting down.
TAAGTCTCTCAATTTGTTTTTTAACGCGAGATAAATAATCCATTTAATTGCATCGACTTTTGTCACGATCTATTCGGGCGAAATGTGATGCAATTAATCAAGAAGTTGACGCATCAATTTTCTGCTTTGGAATATTTGTTTACTGATTTTTAAAACACTGTATATCTGCATAAAATATAAAATTTCTAGTATCGCGGTTAGAAAGGAGGAACGAGGATTATCGAGTATTTTTGAATTTAATAGAATAAGCAGAGACTTATTCTGACATAAAAACATTTTTGTTCGTGACAATAAGTATAAATTAGAGATGTGTAAGGGAAAACTCCGATAAGAAATGCTTTAAAACCTCGGATAAATAGAAATTCAGTCGTAAACGAAAAATCTTTAAATACTCGGAGCTCTTGTTAAAAGCCGAGTCCGTAGTACATGCGGACATCCGTAGTTTGGAGCCTTTTAAATGTTAGATAACGGAGCTCGGAGTTTGAATCGTCTTTAATCGTGTCTTTGCGGAAAATTGAATGCTTCTTTTTTCTCTCAAAGGACGTGTTAATGTATTCTTATAAACGGGACGATTTTTTCGTCGATCAAATTTCGTTTTTGGCGATTAAAAAAAAAAAAAAATACAAATATAAATCCGAGGCAATTGATGGACATCGAAGTTTCAGGCGAAAAGTCTAGAGTGAGAAATAAGGGAGAAAAAGCAAGTACAGAATTCGCTGAACAAAAAGAGAAATAGCGCGGCAAATAAGACATCAATTTTTTGATTAGGCAGTGCGAGTGAAAATAAGTAATCGACTACCTGCAGCGAAGGTTTGTTCAGTGTTAATTTAAGAAAGGAAATTCGATAAATCGAAAAGCTCAAATGTGACGAGATTACTTCATTCGAATTACAATACGCAGGGATTTTTTAAATCAAGCTGAAAAAATGTTGGTTAATCTCATTTATCATTCTCTTTCGCACAATAAGAAATTAATTTATCGAGTCTGAATGCAATGGATGACGTCAGTCACAATAGAGGCATCAGAGAGGAAGACCGAGATTAAACAAAAAATTGATTAAATATCTGTAGCGCGAACTCTTACGCAAATTATAATGAATCCAGTTCTTGTCTGCAACATCAGAATACATTATCTCAGAAATCGTTACGAATTACAATTCCTCCCGAGAGTTGAACAAAAGTTGTTCTCCGAAGTCTATTCATTGAAATTCGTATTCCACAAGATTAACATTCTTTTTCCTAGTTAAAATTTTGTAACGAGCATCAAGAGTGACGGCGGCAACGGCGGCAGCGACGCCCCCAATACATCGTGGAACGCCGACACTAATTATCGAATTTAGCAAATGCGAGGAGTAGCTAATTAGGCCGCATCGAGATATCGCGTTCCCTCGCCTCCCCCTCCGGCCTCTTTCGGTATCATAGACAGGCCCGGGGATGCGCGCGCGACGGATAATGACATCATTTCGCGCCGAACACGAAGGGATTTCGCGTTCGAGTCAAGGTTTGCGCAGCTTCGATTTCTTGTTTCGCCGTCGACGCACAGCTCAGTCGAGAAAATGGAAGGGAAAAACTAGATTGGCAGAATGTTTTCTGCTTTGACGAAGGTTCGTACGTGCCCGTGTTAGAGTGCGCGCACACACACCGTCGAACGGAAACAGGGGCTGCAGAGGGAAAGAGACGGATATTGATGGACGAATCATGCGGGATGGTCCTTCTCTTTATTTGGAAGTTGCCCGTGCAGCAACAGCAGCAGCAGCAGCGACGGACCGCGCGTAGCCGGCGCCGACGCCGAGGAGCGGAGACCCTTTGGAGCTGACGAGTGTAAAAAGCGACAAAGCAAAGGGGCAAGCCGCCGAGTGAAAGCTGGCAGTACTATTTCCTATTTCCCCGGCTTTTATCGTTCGGCTTGCTTTTCGCTTATCTCCACCCCCTACTCTCCGCTTCCCCTTTCATCTGTCAATATTTAGCGATCTATTTATTGAGGGCGATGAATTGGGCTGCTCGGTGAAACCGGAGTACGTCGAGAGAAAGTCAGGACAGACGGTCTAGCCAAGCCAGGAGAGGATTCGCCCGTTCACACGTCCTTTCTAGGCTTGACCCATTTTTCCCCGTTCACGCTCGGGAAAACACGGGGGCGAAAGAAGGAAAGAACCTCGGCAACAAACGACTCGCCGGCTCGCACTTCAAAGCCCTGGCTGTACGTGTACGTGTTGTTTAGTGCTCGCGCATTTAACCCACTCGTCGTCGTTGTCGCTGCCGCCGCCGCCGCCGCCGCCGCCGCCGTCATCGGCGCAATTTAGTCCGAGCCTCTTAGTCGAGAGAGTCGGCACCCGCGCGGCAAAAGCTCTCGTACTCGTGAAGAACGTGGAATCGTCTGCGGGTGCGGAGTGAAGGGACGTAATGACGAAACGACGAATAGTTGAGGGGTGCAGATATGGCCGAAAGCGGAAATTGGCACGCCGACTTCGTCGCGGAAAATGGAATTTTGTATCCGCGAATAAAGCGCGTGGAATGCAAAACCGAGCTCTAGTCCTTTTCCTGTTCCTCCTTTTTTGAGCAAAGCCGAGAGAGCTCGTTTTAAATTATGCTAAGAAAGGGCGTTTGACTGCACTCGCCTTTTTCACGCGTGAATTAATCCATCCATATCTCGTTTCTTCTTTCTGTATTGGCCTTTTCCGCACAGAAATATAAACATTGGCGTACATTTTTTCACTTCGTACATCTTCCTTCAGCTTCGCTAATGCTTATCCACTTAGACTCTTTATGTAGAGACATAAATATAGAATTATTTGCTCGGAGAAAATAAATATTTGCCGAGATTGTCATCCTAAAAATTCTTTTTGCCTGCGGTATCGAGTCAAAAAATATGCGAGGGAAGTCACGAGAAATTGAATAAATCACCGACTCGGTGTTTAAGATACGCAGCGGGATGGGGGTCAACATAACGGATCGAGAGATCGAAAGTTTACCATTAGCGTATCGCGTTTGATAAAATTGCAATAATAATTTAATGAACGTTATACAAGATTTAGCGAAAAAGTTGCTACAGATTTTCCTTACCGTTTTATCAGATTATTGGAGCACTGCGTTCTATAAATTCTTCTTACCAGATAATGCGATCAATATTTGTTTGCGCGGAACTATCCGTAAAAATAGTTTGATATAGGAAAGCGCCATTCCTGAAAATTATTATTAGTTTATTGAAAAGTTCCGAATCGCGTATTATCCTGATTAAAATTATTTAACGAAAAAAGGGTGAACGATCCAGCGCACAGTATATTTGCCAAGATTGCTACGACTTTTTTATCTTTCAGAATAAATAAATGAACCATGAGGCAGATATGACTTACAGCGATCGCAGGCATTAAATAAAAATCGCTGAGGAAATTGAAAGCTACACGAGAAAGTGCATTCCAAACATATTTTTGAGATTGGCCCAAGTATTGCCATAAGTGTATTTTATCTCGTGAGGGCCAATTGCCGAGAATAATATAAGCACGCAATCCTGTTTTATTGAACGTATAAAAATTGCATGAATTTTTCCACGGGGACGCGTAGACTTTCTCTACCTACAGCAAATGAGTTTTGCAGAATAATACTCCGAGTGCAGATTCGATCGAAATCCTCGCAACTGCCTTTGTTGGGCAGGCGTGGAAAGTATTTACGAAAATGATGAAATTACCCGGTTCGTTTCGTTAATATTTATAAGTCTTTGAACCGGAGTGCGGGGCGGGGGAGGGCTAAGTTACGGCAAAAAAACCTGACGAATTTTCAAGAAACGCGACTATATCTGTGCGCGCCGACAGAAGTGTACGGCTCTTTTGTTACGAGACCAAAGGCATAATTTTTTTTCGAGAAAAATGAGTTTCGAGCAATTTTAAAAATTTTTCAAGCTTCAGTATTTAAGTTTAAAAGCCACATTTCGCAAACGTCGCTTACCTTAAATTTCACCTCCGACTTAAAATCTTGTTAAACACCACTCCCCTTTAATACTTATTAATACGAAAATTTTAAAGTCGCCCACGCGGATTCGTTCTATAAATCCAGCAATGATAAATCGGCCCTCCTATTTTTTAAAGCGGAATTCAAGACGCGACTCCTCGCGCGCATTATTCCCGCTTGAGCGGCGCGTCAGCCCCTCGCCAAGGGTATTGTACACAGCGCATAATACGATAAAGGCGAGCGGAGCCCGCGAAGTACGTCTTCGGAAACAAATGTTTGCTCGAAACACATCTGGAATTCGGGATATGCACAATGCGGGAGATACGCTGCAACTGGCATTTCGCTTACCTTCTCGCCGTAGTCGCCTTCGACGGCGACGGTGGAGACGTACTTCCACCCGAGTCTATGGATTACTTCGACCATGGCCTGGGCTTGGAAATTGTCTGGAGGCACGACTCGGCTGAAGTACTCGAAGCGGCTCTTGTCCGACAGCTCGGTACTCGTTGAGGCGTAACTTATCTGCGGTATCTGCAAAAACGAAAACAACGTGTACGTGTGGCGCTGCGCCCCGCTACGCCTTCTTTTTCTCGTTATCTAATTCACTTTAGAGCGGAGCGAAATGCGCGACCCCGTGCTACATTTGGTTATTTAACCAGCGTTTTAATTTACTTGACACAATTATTCGCACAGCCGTGTCTGCATAAAAGCTCGTAATATCCTTTACATTATGTATTTGCGAAGCATCCTTTGCATTTTTGAGGAACGGGCGCGCGCTCAAAGAATAATCCCCAGTGCTGTATTTTCTTGCCTAAACGACTGTTTGCGATGTAGCGCGTAAGCCGGATAAAATTGAAAAACAAGCCGATTTTCACGATGCAAAGCCACACCGAATCGGGAGTGCGCGATAACTGCCAATCGAAAGATCAAAGATTAAATTAGCGAAACGCGGCTTAAACTGCCCAGCGAGCAACGCATTGCGACGAAATTGGCTATCGCGATAATCGTCGCGATGGCAGAGAGAACGCGAGGCTTGAAAATTAATTAACGCAACGCCCGATCGCTCCGCGCGCCGAGACGATTTCAATTCGAGTGCCGGCAGATGGAGGTTAAACTTAAAGCTTGAAGCGAAAAGCTGCGGATACATTACTCAAATTTTTCGGCCGCGCAGTCGACCGGAGTAAGTCGACAGCGGAGAAAATAATTTTCGAGTCGGCGACAAATTCGGCAACGCATTATACCGCTCCGCGCGCTCACAAGCTCCGCGGATCTTCGTCAAGCGCCAAAAGAGAGATGAGAAAAAATAATGCATGCAAGCCACGCCTATTTTTTCTCGCGCTTTCAAGTGCTCTGGAAATGCAAATAACGAACCGACCGAAAAAAGGGAACACGCGACGACGGAGAAATAAAAAAGAGGAAAAGAGAGGGGGGATCCGGAAGGAAACAAAGATGGCCGGGGCTCCGTCCCGTCCACTTTGCCGCGTTGCATCCTCATCCGCACTCGGAACAAGACGAGCGCGCCTCTGTATTTCTCTTGCAAATTATGCGCGCACCCCGACGTGCATCGGAATCCGACGCATCACCGCAACCTCCAGCAGCGGGCCCCGAAAACAACTGTGAATAAATTGGGCGGGGGCGGCTGGGGAAACGCTCGGGGATATTGAGAGAGTTCGACATTAATATGCAGCACCGACAGACGTAAGACTAAAGTCGTGCAGGCCGCACTGTGCCGCTGCGATTTGGGGAAACGCGAACTTTCCGAGATGCACGAGTCGAAAGTTCGCGCGCCGAGGAAAAACGAGGTGCGGGCTGCGGGCTGCGGGAGTCCGGAGGTTCGCTCGAGAGAAAAGACAGTTCCGAGGGGGAGGGAGGCGGACTCAAAGATGGTAAAAGGGGAGAGCAGCAAGTACTATATAAGCGTCGAAGAAAGGGAGGCCTCGGCTCGGATGGCGACGTTTCTTTTCACGGCAAAGTGCCTCGGATAATTCGTCGTCCCCTTGGGGACGGGGGGGGGCAGGGGCAGCGGAGCGCTTCTGTCACTGTCGCTCCACGGCATCTTGTTGCTTCCTCTCTCGTTCCGCCTCTCCTCTCCGTCTGCCAGCGCTTTTCCGCTTGCGTTTGGATAGGCTCGGGGCCACTGGTAAACGCTTTTCCGGGGATCAATTATCGTTTTTGCGCAAGAGCCGGAGGCGCCGGCACTCGACGTTGCGAGAGGCTTATTGCGTAAGTCGTAATTCCATTTTCATTCGCAAGCAAGCTAAATGGGTCTAGACGCGGCGAAGCGGAAGGGCAGGGTCCGAGCGAGCGTAGGGTGTGCGGGGGAGGGTGGGGGGGGGGGAGAGGAGCAAAGGCAATCGAGGAAACAGCCGTCGTAGGGTGACAGACCTACGCTCGGGTTCGTTTTTATCCCTTGCTGAATCGATACGCGATTAAAGGTGGCACTGGCACTCGAAGGAGGAATTCCTATTCAACCGATGAAAGTTGATTTCTATTAGCAGCGCGTTTAGCGAATTCCACTAATCGACGCCTTCTCCTAGCGGAAAACGTCAGCTCATCTGGATAACGACAGAATCGGTAAAATGCTTCAAATTTCGGAGAGTGAATTAAATATTAACAGGAGAGCACTGCAAGACTATTCGTGTCGGCGGGAAATTGACGGAAAGTCAAAAGCTCCCTTTCATTCGATATTCCCTGATTAGAAGGAGTGAAGCTTCGGGTTGGAAATTTTCATGATTCTTCATAAACCTTTTACATATCCGAGCATAATCAGTCGGGCTGATACTCATGAACGCACCCGAGAACCTTATTGCGGATGCTCTGCGAAATTATGCAAATTATTTTAAAATACTGGAATACGAATGTGCGGTGTCGCATAAGAGCAATACCGTTTGCGAGCGACTGTTTTCTTAGCTGCATTTATTAATGAAGACAAGAATTTGGAATTGGCGGGCTACATCTCTTTTGTTATTTATGAAAATGAAGAACCAATACTTCCAAGGACATAGATATTAAAGCAGCCAATTATGGTTTCTTAAAAAATAATACGTCTAATGTCCCCCGACTCGTGAAAAGTGCGCGAGAATATTTATTCGGTGAGAAATATTACAATAAGATCTGAGATTTAAAAATTTTTCAACTTTTAAAAAATATCTATTAAAGTAAAATGTACCCAGAGAACAAACTTTCCATGTAAAGTTTAACTGAGATTCCCAAAGTAGTTTACAAAGTGTGATCTATAAGACACACACGGGTATGTGTTTACACATATATTTACAAAATTTACGTATATTCATGCGAATTTGTATATTTATTTTTTGCGAATTGTTGTATGAACTTTTCAGATCGTAAATTACCTTTTCGTATCGCGAAAATGCACGAAATAATTTTTACCGATAAAATGTTTCGTATTTCGAAAAATTTGTATGCGAGTCGAAGAATAATGTTTTATTAACTACATTCTGTGAGTTGAGAATTTGTTTGCAAGTTTTTCGCAATTTTAAGTTCTATAAATCTCGAATAGAAATGTTTTCTACATTACGATATATTTACAAGATTCTTTAAAATATATAAAAGTTATTTGCGACAGAACTCAAACGACCGGATAAATTTATTAATGCTTAGGTAACAAGCATCGCTTTTATGTGTACAATTACTCAATGAAATTTCAAGAAAATCACAATCCACAAAATTTACGAACGTTTATCAAGATCAATACTCATTATTGCTCTCATTCGATACCATTAAATCATTTTTTTCGTGCGTGTTTAAAATATAATCACAATGTCGTATCATTAATTTGGGTAAATGAACGTCTCGCATTGCTAAGCTACGCTGCAATAGTTCTAAGAGTTTACTCTACTTAAACTAAATCGATACGAAAAGGAAATTATTCGTGCCAAGAAAAAAATGTAAAGAAAAATTTTGATCCAGTTTATCAAGTGCGTGTAATAAAAGCTCTGATTTACAGTTTCATCAACAGTCATTATTCTAGTTAATTCTGCATATAATTTGTAACAATTACAGAGGAAGCTGTAACTGAAGGTTATATATGTTGTATTAGTTAATTTTTCAAAAACTCAAAATCAATAAAATGTAACATTTTTTTCTAAAATGCATTGATCATTAATCCAGTTTAAATAAAAAAAAACAGTAAAAAATGAAAGAATTCAAGAGGATACGTAATAATTTTAACAAAGCAACTTGCGAATATTTAATATTTTTCAATTTATTCGATCTTTTATTTCGACGGAAAAAATATGAATTTTATAATTTGATAAAATTTTGTCAGAAAATTAATTGTAATACATTTCGGAGTTAAGCACGAAACATTATTTTTAAAATGTTAGGAGCTTTAAAGTTATATTGGACTGAATTTTTTATGAAAAATGAAAATCACTCGAGCTGAAAAAAAAAGTTAAAGAGTATCTTTGAGCTCAATTTAATTTAAAATATAAGACTTTTAATTTTATAATTATACAAAAGTGTGGAGATTTTTTTAACAATGTTTGCTGCGTATTAAGTTACAATTAGCTTTACGTTTACTTTAATATTTATCCATTTATAAAGTTCATTCTCAAGAGAATATTGTTAGAAATACGATCGATTGAAATTTATTAATTTTGCGAGTTAAACATGCGTTGAATTTCAATTCGGAGCCAAGTGCACGAACCCGAAATATTTTCTAGGGAAAAAATTAAAGCACATTATTATCACTCCATAAGGGGCTAAATTTGTTCCCTGATAAATAAAAATGTAGGCCTCGTGAAAATCGACTGGATTCGGCGAGATATCGTTGAATGAACATTTTTCCACCCCACATAAGCGTTTCCTTAGGGCAGATTTCCTTACGCGTCGAATTACCGCGACAAGTAACTTTATTTCGCGTTTGATCGGATAATAAATATAATGGAAACCAGCAAATGGAGTTGTAGTAAAAAATTAGATTACAGGAGTCGGGGATGAATTGAAACAAAGCAAATCTTGTTACTTCATTTTCGAAGAGATTTCGGAGGGAAAGTTTCTCTTTAAACAAACCAAGAGAAGTAGCTTGACGCTATGAATCAACGGCAAGTCGTATAAATAGCGTTGAACGAGCGCCAGGATAAAGACCCCCGAGATCCTTTTTCGGGCTCTGGCAGAGTCTCCGAAATAACGATTCACACTCATGAAAATGAGCGCACTGGCCCCCGCCGGCCTGACACACATTAGCCCTCGAACGAGAGGGGCGAGGGTGTAATTCCATAATTTTTCCGAGCTGCTGGGGCTCGAGGAACGCATGCACAAGAGCCACTCGGAGCCCCGCCGAGGACCGAGTGTTCGCTCGACATCTTTCACAAGAAAGAGAAAGAGATGGAGACGGAGAAAGAGAAAGGGGAGGCGGGAGGCGAAAAGCTCCCGGGGCACCGTTGAAAAGGGCTCCCAGCGCCCGACGTCTCCGTTGGTCGAATGCTTTTCCGGCTCCATCGAAATTACCCGCTCGTCCGCGCACTCTGCAAGAAAGGAAAACACGCGACTCCACCTGTGTATTTTCGGCAAAAGCGCTGCTTTCAAGGGCTTTATCCAGCTTCGGCCATTTAAAATCTGATGGATATTATTATCGCGTTACACTCGCAAAACGTGAGAACGAGAATGGGCTGCCTGAATGGAATAATCCTTGGGGCCGACGCCCGTAAAAAGTGCAGCTCCCGTCGTAAAGTGGAATGGCCGAGGTAACGAAATGCCTCCGTTAACCCCGTTCCTTACTAATTAACAAATATCATTTCAGCTAATCTCGCCAGGCAGTAGCCGATGATCGTGTGCTTTTCTCGATTTTAGCGAGATTGAAATTACAGGTATAGCCGCGTGTGACTTTTGCGCGATTTCGAATGCAGCCCCTGTGCAATAATATTTACCGGCGCCATTTTTGGTTTTCGTCGCTTTTTCCTTTTGCGTGCGTTGCTTTAGAGTTGTTTTTTTTTTTAATTTTCGCTCCGATTTTAAAATAATCGCGTCGCGCCCCGAGGGCTACAATATCGTTCTCCGAATCGTAGCACGAATTCGAATGCTTTTGGCTCAAATGTAACTCTAAAAGGTTTTCCTTTGTGTTTATTTTTCAAATCGGCAACGTCCGCGATAATTTTTTGAGTCGAAAAATGCCGCGAACAGCCGCAAAGACTGTAACGGCCCTCGATTTAATAAGTTTTTCGACTGAACAAACAAGTCCGAATCGTATGAAAGTTTGAGCGAGTTGACATGGGCCACAAAAACGTGGCTTGGGCAAAGACCTGGTATTGCTTTAGGTCTCCAATTCGAACCTTCCGACGTGTGCTAATTCGATCGCTGTAGAAACTTTTCCTAACTTCCCTCGATATTTGAATCCTTTTGACTTCGTTTTATAAAGTTATTGACTCGACGAGTCTACAAAACCGGACGTGTTATTTTTCTCTCTTCTGCTATTCCGAGCATTTTTCTGCTAAAAATAGTCAATTTTCGGTATCATTCAACACTCGCGTTCTAGTTTGTATTGACGCACGTCTGTGTTGGCTGCAAGATTTCGATACGTTGGTTTTAACAGCATAATACATGTAAGCATTTTAAATTTAGCTCGGACAATTTGCGGTTTATTAAAAAAAGATTTTACGCAACGCGAATCTAGGTTTTTGGGCAATTACTTTTTAACGAATATCGCGTTGGGACAAAATCGAAAAACTTAGTATTTTATTTTTACCGTTCATTTTTCGAAAATAAGTTATAAATTACGTACAAGAACACGTTGCACTCGTGTGAGTTTGGCAAACATTTGATCAACATACTAGCTTTTCTAATATTCTACTTATTTGCGCGCAACACACGTAGTGCTTGTGTTTGGTTTACTTGTACTTAAGGGTGTCGTCATAACGATCAGGTTTTTTATCAATTGAAAAATCTTGAAAATCCGTTTTTTCATCTGAAAAATACTTTCTTAATAATCTATCGAGCGAGTTCTCCTATAAGTAATGGCGAATTCCATTACTTATATTCAAATTTTGTAGCTTGACATTATTATTCAAGAATATAATTTGATAGGTCATTATTGGGAATGATACTTTATAAAAAGCTTAAAATTAAATTTAAACAAACATAATTGTATAACACATTTAAATAATCGAGGGCTTTAACGAATATAACTTGCATTATTTACATATACTGTGCAAATAACGTGGAAATTTTTATCCTCAAAAGCCCTTGTTCGTTTGCATTTGTAAATAGTATTTTGGATTCTAATGCACATATGTTTAAGCCTCAACTGCATTATAATTTACAAATATAGATTATCCGATTTAAACAACCATAATTCATTTTGACATGTAGCATTGAGTGAATACTCCGAGTAATTACGTTATATCTAGGTACGTATTCCGTTACACGATGTCGCATTATTAAACTAAAATATAATTATCATTAGCATTTGTGCGTTGTAATTATTGCATTCGAAGAGCTTCTTCTAATTGTTGATTACCTGGGGCAAGGAACGCGCTATAAAGCATAGGAGTTACTTGTAAAGAAGAATAATTTAACAAACGAATTAGAGGTGGAAAAAAAAAATTAAAAAATGCACGTTGTTTCCGAGAGTAAAAAACCCCATCGCAACTTTAACAGATTCCGCGTGTAATTTCAGTCGGTATCTCTTAAAAGTTAATAAAAAATGCATTTTAATTAGGTATTGTATGTATGAGAGGTTCGTTTGAAGAGGATGATAAGGGAAATATTGGATCGGACGCGGAAATAAAAGTTACATAGAAGTTACGAAACTCTTGTGTAGGTTCTGCAAAAGTAGTCTAATAATTTTAAGTTTAATGGAATATATTAAACAGGACTTTTGTAAGATTTACAGAGACACGCTAATAGCTTATTTCTATAGTTTCTGTTAGACTTTTATAATGGAATTTGCAAAAGTGATGGTGCATTCGGTGTCAATGGAGCGAGGACTCGTTCCTTAGTTTATGTATTATTCACGACTTTGACTGCGTATTTAACATTGACGAGGATGGAGATGTGGATAGCGCCTACCGTGTTATTATGCGTTCAGCTGTGGCATCCGGTCACAGTTGACGTGTGTGCAAGTGTGGGTGCGCGCTAGATGGGACACTAAACATTTACGTACGTGGAGTCGCTGTTGACAAAGTTCCGGTAGGGCGTTTTGTAGTTCCTCGAGCGTAGGTACGGTTCGCAGGCGATGTCTACGTGTTTTGGGTCGCCGATAACGAGAGTTTCGGGGTCCAGTTCATTTTCTTACGAGTTTTATTGCTTTTGACGCCGTGCCTGGAGCCGAGCAACCACGTCGCGTCACACGCACATCTTCGCGTCAACGATCTCAGACGCGCAACCTAAGCGGATAATGCACTTAACCGAACCTCGTTCAGCCGAATTCCCTCATATTTCTTCGTCTCGTCTCGTGTGCGCGACTCGCAATGTTCACTTTCGTTTTATATCATCATTTTTTCCATGCAAATTTAATGCATCTCCGTGTACTCGATGTCACGTTTTCTTTTAGATCGATTAGTTACGGCACGCGTGCTTTAAAACATAATTCATTTTCGCGGGAAAAACCTACTTGGGTGAATTTGCGTTTACATAAAATTAATTTAAAATCCAACCCGCATTCAAAAGCATCGCGGCAGATGCGCGCGCGTCTGTATTCGCGTCTATAAAAGTCGTTCTAAAATTAAATTTACCTATGACAATAAAAATATATCAATTTTTCAGTGCTTAAAGTTAGACACAAGTTTCATTCTCAATTAGATTTATCGATCGTTAAAAATGATTAATTTTAGTAACTGAATCAATGATTAGCGTATATCTTGCGAGTGGAGCAATAGAATATGAATTTTTTAGTACATCGACGGTCAATATTTTATAATTTTCTCTTTAAGAGCGCAATGAATAAGAATCTAAGAAGCCTCTTAAGGACGGGTTATACTACCGAAACTTTTTTTAAAGTACCGTAAGTATGTTTCTGAAATTAATTAGCAACATTTATACGATTTCGCTACTTCTTTTTTAAAAACATTAAAGATTATTTGAATGGAGATTATTGCCACGGGCAAAAATACAAGTTTATTAAATATAATTAAATGTAATTTAAAACACGATAAATGTCTTTTGATGCTTCTCGAGCATATTTTATGAATTACCATCCAATTGTGCACTTTGCAGTAGCGATAGTATACATTTATAATTAGGCATTTGATTTTAAATTGTAATTAAAAATTGACGCAAACGAATGACCTTGGTCTCGAGCAAATTTCCAATGACAAAAAATTCGAAAAAATCTATGGGCTTACGCTCGTCGGGAAAAAATTAAATAAAAAATTGCTCGTAAATCAGACAGATGATTCGCAGCAATGTGGAGAAATGGATTGTGGATGCTCACCTTGAAGAGCCGCAGGATGTTGGCGACCATAATGGATACGCCGCTGAAGGATGCACCAATCACTCCTGTCACCGGCTTATGTGGCTCGTAAATCGGCGACTTGCCATTCTCGCATTTGTATTCCGTTATGTCCTGAAAGCACAATATACATCATCTTAAAATTGCTCTCTCTTCCGCTTCTCCAGCAGCTGTCGAATACTTTTGCTGCGACCCGCGCATACAGTCCCTAAAAGTTGGACAAAGTCTGCATCGAGTCAATTAGTATCGAGGCAGAAAATGCTCGCGCAAACTTTGGAAACAGTGTCTGTTGCACCTCCAAGGAATCATGTGTATGCGTTTGGTTGTTTGCGAGAGAGAAAGCGAGAGGGTGGGTGAGTACCTGCAATGTAAGGGCTCATTTCTGATGCGCAACTAAGAGTTCAAGGCTTGAGACGACGACTCGACGACTCGAGGATGCGATAACAAACAGCCATTACTATCATTACACAGTACGTATTGTACTTTCGAAAATGAACCTCCAGTAATTGTTTTCATTTACGGAACCGCTGCGCCTTGCCTTCGTATATCTCTTTCTTTTCATTTTTAACTTAATTTCACGAACTCAGCGCATTAGTGTCAGTAATTTAAACTGGAGTACAAAGGAAAGATGTACGGTTTTTTGAATTTTTTAACAATCAATTTCTTCCGTCATTCGCTACGACTGAGATTACCTAGAATTGCTGGAAAATTTATCACGAGTGATCTAAATTCAGCGTTAAGTGTTTTAAACGCTTCAAACGTTCTTTTAAAACCCTCAGTCATACCTCGACACCTTGGGGATAAGCGGTATTGAAATTGACGGGAATCAAAAAGCATTCGGGGAAATTAAATTTACTCGCAAAGTTACGCTCCAACTTATCGAATTAGCTAATAACATTATCTATTAGCTGTTCCGTAAATACAAGGAAACAAAGATAATATCCAACAGTCAATATGATATGTCGCTGTGAAATTAAATTTGAAATATTACAACAGTGAGCAAAAAATTTAGGGTTCAAAGAGCATTATCGTGTTTATTTAAATGAAGTTGCAAACTCGAGTACAAAATGCTTACCCGTTTAAAAATCTTCTTTGAGATCGAATACAAATCTTGTCTTTATCGCTGGACTATTTTATCGACTGGATAACAAATAAGGGGCTTTAATAAAAAAATTGCTCGGATTAACTTGCTTTTCGCGATAGATAAATCTAATATTGTGCGAAGTTTCGAGTAACTTTCGCGATACTTTTAAAATGAAAAAAGTATTTCTTAAAGTAAAGTTTAAGTATTTTTACAGAGATGACGGAGGTATACACATTTCAAAAGTAATGTAATTACGGGGTAGTGTTATCGGTGAGTACAAATTGAATTCGATGTATTGGACGGTCAGCAGTATTGCAGTATTATCCGTAACTCCGACCGCACTGTTTTAAATAGTTCGCACTCGCTATTACGATTTCATGCCTCTGGTTCGCTTGCTTGTAGCGGTGAACCCGAGGACGAGTCGAAGGCCGCTCGCTCGATAACAACGATATTTACCGGAACAGCATTTTGCCGAATTAGCCCTGAAAGAACAGCTCGTAAATAAAAGAGTCGCCGTGAAAACTGGCAAATGAGCAGAGCAGTAATACAAGGGTGGCAACGGCAGTGGCAGTGGCGGGGCGTCCGAGCGTTGATGGCTTAATCGATCGAATGAATGAATTATTAAAGATAAGCGAATTAGAAAAGTCGTTTAAGTCGTAATGACCGGGCGAGGAAAGCCGCGCGGAAAGATATTCTTGGGGGAAAAGCTCGGGCGCCGAGGATCGATCAATCAGAAAGTGCGATGTCGTGTCAGTGCGATCCCGCAGAGGATATTCTGG
This sequence comes from Platyscapa corneri, assembly GCA_018907185.1. Classification (NCBI taxonomy): domain Eukaryota; kingdom Metazoa; phylum Arthropoda; class Insecta; order Hymenoptera; family Agaonidae; genus Platyscapa; species Platyscapa corneri. The sequence continues at coordinate 3,469,418 of JACCHW010000011.1, read as the reverse complement.
AGAGCGTAAACTTTCCCACAGTGATCGTACGAGATGCCGATATGTGCCCGCGCGGACGTGAAAAATAAAAATGCTCCCTTGCAGGGTAGGCGGCGGTGCTGACGGTGGCGACGGCGACGGCGACGGCGATGGCGACGGCGGCGGTGGTGGCGGCGACGACACCCTTTATTCCCATCGGGCCGTCTCATCGACACTTACATGCATCATCGCTCGCGTGTCCCGCGCTATAAAATACATTTCAATTGACTGCTCGGGTGCGAAAATGTGGGTTCGACTCTCGAGCTCCGACTCCCGTCTCTAGTGTCTAGGAAGCCATCCCGTAGTCGTTTAAATCACGCCTCGAATCCGAACTAAAAATAATCGCTCTCTCTTTATTCCTTTTATATTTACTCTGTATAACCGCGCTTGCTCACACGGAAACGTAATAAGCTCTACAATTCCACGATTGAGAATATGGACGCCTGCGTTTTCATATTTGTATGCTCTTTTTTCTCCTTCAGTTTCTTTTTTCTTTTTTTTCGCTGCTCTCTCTCTCTCTCTCTCTCTCTCTCTCTCTCTCTCCCTCGCGCTCTTTAGTTTTACGTGCCGTGGAAAGTTTGTCTGTGCAAATAGAGTATTTGTTATTCGTCGATAAAACTTACAATCCAAGTGTAGACAGGGAATTAATACTGATATCATAAGTACTGTTGACGTTTCCGAGCATAAAAAACTGGCAAACATGTTTATTGCCCGTGATTTTTCCTTTTTTCGAGCAAGTTCGTTTAAAAATTGTTTTCGAGCCATTTTCGCTTCTGCTGCTTCGATTAGTTCGACAACGAGTTATTAGAAGTTTGTCCTGTCGCTCGAATGATTTGCGATTTCGATACAGAACTGATAAAATTCAAAGTATTTTAAGCGAATGCCGCGAATAGTATGCAGAGTCAATTCAAGAGAAAATGAATGGGAAATATTTACACGAAACTTCTTTAGTTTGGTATCAATTTCCGAACGTTCATAATTTAAAACTTTAATTTGTTCTTTTCAACCGAGTTAAATTGTCCCGACCGCCAAGATTTTACTTGTTTTGGCTATTTTGCGAATATCTTGGTAATTAATGTTTGTGCAGATACCAAGAGGTCACTCAACCTGGGCTATTATTTTTCTCTCAGTCTACGAGTATTCGCTTTAAAGTACAAACCCATCGATCATCTGCATCAGAAGCAGTTTCATCAAATTACGATGTATTAACGTCAGCAATAGTAGGAAACTCGTTACACTAAAGAGGTTCGTGGAAGTTCGCGCTGCAAAAAATTGCACATCTAACGAAATCTCGAACGTAAGCTAACGCTAGTAACGATTCGCGTGTGTGCGAAAAACGGATCTGTACAAGCACTTCGAGAGTAATATCGAAGTAGAGTAGACCCAAGAATGTGCAAAAGTAAAAAATAGAGCCGAGAAAAGACAGTAATAACAGAGCCGGCGTGATTTTAAAGATCGAAAGGAAGGGAAGTGTCGATGTGTGTGGGGGTGAGAGGGGGAAAGTCAGCGCCGAATGTAATGGAGACGATGCGAGACTATTTCGGCCGTTTTTCCTCGCCAGCTCTCGAGAGCCACCGTAACAGCGGGTTCATTAAAGCGAAAATTCGCGTGCTGGCTGGAGCAGAGGGGTGCGAAGAAGTAGTTCAGCACAAGAGAGCCTCCGCGGAGGAGGAAGGGAGAGGGAGGGAGAAAGAGATAACACTTAAAGAGGATGAGCCGCTTTTGCAGGCAGAGGCTTGCAAAAAGGCGTTCGCTCACCTGATTCATGTACGATCTGACGAACTCCATGCTTTGGTCGAGGGCGTAGGTGTCGCTGCTGCAGGAGTCGAGGATGAGGGCGCCGAGGGTCGTGTTGGGCAGCAGCTGCTCGTCGGCGTTTATTTGGTCCATCGCGTAGAGCATCGCCTCCAATCGTTGGACTCCCTTTTCCTCCTTGACCGCGCCGCAGGGTGGCTGCCCGCTCGGCCCGGAAACCTGTCGAGCCACGCATTGCACTGTACTCATCTACACTGCTCCCCCCCCCTCGCGAAGGAGACCCTCCAAAGTAAAGCGAGTCGGAGCACAAAAGTGTGTGCTCGGCAATATTTCCCGAGAGGGGTGAGCTTTTTTTCAGTTTGCGCTCGCAAAATTCGAGAAATATCTTCCCTTCCGCATTCCCGGATAATATTGCAGGGCTCTGGGGACGGGGCTTTTGTTTTGGATAAGTGAGAGCCTCGGGGAATACGGGCGCTGATAATTGTCTTTATTTATAGCGGAGCACGCGTTTCGGCTTGTTTTCATTTTTCCTTTAATTGCTGAATAAATAGTATCGACGAGTCGTTAATGGGTCGAGGTATGAATCTTGGCTTTTAATTAAAAAAAAAAACAACAACAACAACAAAAGAAACAAACCGGCTAGAACAAATTAAGGCGTCGGGAAAACCTGTGAAATCTATATCATCATTTAGAGCGCGGAAAGACCTCTGAATTAAAAGAAACTTCACCCCTTTATCTGTTCGAAAAGTTAAAAATCGATTAAAGTATTTTTAACACCAGCGTCTTGCTACACTCGTTTCACACCCATTCGATACTTTCCCTACGTCTCGAGCATTTATCCAACTTTTATTCAACTTTCGCCTCGATTAGAGCTGTTAAATTTACGTCTTCGCATTAAACCTTTTTTATATTTTGAACGATGGTGTAGATTTCATATGTTTTCGCGAAGGTCAAAATCTTGTGTACCGCTGATATCTCCTTTTAAGAACTTGCACAAATTTTTATTGTCAGTGAGATTTGAAAAGTTTTTATGTTTTAACACTACTAAAATCGCTTTCCGGCGAGATTCTTCTGCACGAACCTCGACGATATAAAAGTTTGATCTAAAATTTTTTGCCCGCGTGTGATTAATTAATTTGTTCAAAACTGAAATATAATTTAATGCAAGGAAAAAGTTAAATAATTACTTTAAATCAACTTTTTGCCAGTGACTGTTTATTTTAATTTTATCGTTTGACGGATTATTAAAAATTTTATTCCCTCGTATTAAAATAATCGAGAGACATGCCGAATTTGCTGTACCCATATTTCGCATACGCGCGCAGCGCCGTTTTATTCCAACATCGTCGCTCAATTATTTAAGGACTTCAATACTATCCAATTAATGGATATACAAATATTTGAGCGCGACTAAAAAAAGAAAAAGTAAAACTCCCGTGCATTTGCGAAAATTCGCGAAGGATGTGGAAGCTGCTTCTCGCAATGTAACGATAATGCCGTTTTAATTTCAGTTAAAATGACAAGGATTAATAATTGATTGATATCGAGAGTAAATACAAAATTTCAAGAGAATAAACGGCTCGTAAGACGCGTGTGTCTGCGTCAGTTCATTTATGCTGGCATTGTTATAATTAAATTTGCATCGGGTTGGTATAATTATAAACAAGTTTCCGCGATGACTTTTTACTTCCAAGTATGATGTTGGCTATTGTAGTGGTTTAGATAAATAAACTATAGAGCAAGTAGGTACTACATTATAGCTCTCCAACGGTCGCTTGTTAATGACTCGATGGACACGAGTGGGTTATGGAAGGGATGCAGCACGGAAATTAATCACGAAAATACGTTGTGTAATCCTGGAGAAAATTCGAGGAAAAGGCCGCCGGTTTCCTCGTGAATTTTAATCGCATTTAAAACAATAGAGCCGAGCCGAACTGGCGTAAAAATTGAACTTAAATCTTTGGCAATCCCCGCGCCATTGGGATTAGAAGTTGAAGGCTTCTCGCGCACATTCATGCCGACGCCGACGGAATTCCAAGTTCGCAAAGTCCCGAGTGTTGCTATTTATCGCGGGCGGTCCTCTTCCCGAAATTCCAGTGGCTTGCGTTAATTTAAGTAAATTAGTCGAGCCGCCTCGGCTGAAAACTGTCACCGTCTCAAAGCTGCCCCGGCAGCAGTTGAATTTCTAATAAGGACCACCTGAGGTGGAGCAGCCTATTGCACACGTCCGCAAATAGAAAATAGCGGCTCGTGGTGTCTTCCGGAGCGATTGCGCGTAAGCGGTCGTCTGCAATCAGTGTATAGGTGCACGTACGCGTAGCCACGTTTGCGAAGACGCGGGGGGTCGCCGGGAAAAGGGGCCGAGCTGACCGTGGAGGGATGGGGAATCGATTCTCGAATCGATAGTTCCACGTGGCTTGTCTACGTGCGCGCGCGTTTTCAACACATACCTGCTCGTGCATCGGGAATATGCCCCCGAAAATGACGTCGCCGACTATGCGGATTAATTTCGAGCCATCCTCGACGCCGTTGTTCCTGTGCACCTGGTAGGACTCGGCCAGCGCCGCGAGCAAGCACCAGCCGGTCAGCAGCCTCCGCAGGCTCATTTTCTTGTCACCGCAGCCGGGGAGTGATGAGGATGACGCACCGCGAGCTGCCGCACTGTGTCACACAACAAACGCAGCTCAATGTTACGATCGTCTCTCCTCTGCTTCCACTTCCTTTTCACTCTCCTCTCTCGCTTAATTATTCTCGTTTAACATGTCATTACTGCACTTCCATTCGTTCGTCAAAGTTTAGCTGGATCTTGCTTGATCCGGCTCTCCCCCTCCCCCTCTCTTTGTAAATGTTTGCGTTATCTTAAAGAAAAATGACGCTGGCCGCCGACTCGCTGAATAATTCCCAAATGTATTTTTATCTTTAATTTCCAACCGGCAAAACTTTGACTAATGAACGAAGTTCACTCCGACAAAGCTTATTTTCTTTCAAAATAAACTTGTTTGCGAGTGTTACGATTTAAGTTTGAGCTGTGATAAAGTTTAAACGTTTAAGCGCACAAAAGCAGAAGCCTCTGGTGCTTCCAATGATACATAAATCTCACGTGCAGCGTAAGCCATTCGCCAAGGATTTGCTCAAAGCTCTGCAAATCGTTGATTAGCGCATCCCGAGCGGGAAATTTATAATTTACATGAAATCGGAGCCCAATGTCGCGAGAGGTATGATGTGTCGGTCGTTCGCGAACGGTCAACCTCGAATTCCAGGCTGCAGCGGGAGCAGCGAGTGGCTCTCAATAATTCACGCGCGTGAAAAATTTAGCGCTTTCTTGAAAGATTCATGCGATCGCTGGAATAAGTAGATTCGTAAATCGGGGGGGGGGAAGCCGGGCGCTCGAGTTAGAAATTGGAGAGGATCGATGCGAGCTTATTGATTAGTATTGGGGGATATCGCGCTCGGTGGCGAACGGCGCACTGCAGTTTGATTTTTACGTCATTGTCCGAGTCGAGCGGCTTCTGTCGCATAACTTGAAAAATGGCAAGTTATGAGAAATGACGCGCGGCGCTTCTGCGAAATCAGAGAAAACGGAAAATGAAAATATTCCATTACGTTTATCGGAGCGCTCCGCTTTTCTCCGAAAATTTCGAATAATGCCGTTTGCATGTCGAGTCTCTTTCTAAAGCCAGTCGACTCCGGACGGAAGTCGAAGGAAGAGTCCCTTTGCCGTTCGAATGCGACTTCCACTGCACTTGATCATGCCGTATCAACGCTCATGCCGGATGCCGCAGACGGCAAAAACGGCGATAAGTGGGAGTAAAATAAATAAGAAGCCGAGAAAGATAAGGTTCGCTTCAATAAGCTCTCTATCAACCTCCAGAGTCTAGATCCGATATCAAGCAATTTCTGCAATGACGTATACGTGCGCCGGAGACAGCGATCTTTTTTCAAAGGGACGATAAACTGGGAAGGTAAATCGAGTGGCGGAGTGGTAGAACAAGAAAGCACGCGACCGGAGCAGAGCAGACGTCACCGCTTCGAACGGCTCTATAGAATCGCTATCATCCCAAGATGATATTCAATAAGAAAAGGGGAACGAGCAGATCTTCCGCAATATTTATCGTTAGGCTCCCCGCTGAACTTGGCGAGAATTTGTTTCGCCATCCCCGAGGCCTTAATCACACCTCCGAAAAGCTATAAAATTTTTATAGTTTCATAAAGCACTGGAGCAGCTCCAGTTTTTGGGGGCGTCATTTTCTATATGCATTGGATTATCCAAATCTCCCGAGGAACTCGAGGATAAAGTTGCTCGTTGGCGCGACCTCGTCAAGAGCCTCTAAATCGGAGCTTGAGAAATTAGATATCGACGGTTCCCCGTCACTCGGCCGGCATTGTTTAGAGACTCGCCGCAAAAGGGAGAAGATTATTATTTATCGCTGGTGCAAAAAGATCGGAGTCGCGCGAGACTGTCCATAACGAGCACGAATGAGTAATTGCAGCTCGCAGCGCGAGTTGGAAGCATTTGCGGTGTGTATGTGTAGTCTATTTCAATGCGATGATAATCAGTGTTGGCAAACCCGAATTTCTCCGCTAATGGAATAAAATGGGAACGAGGGAGGGAGATATGAAAATTTCGTAAATACGTCGTTTCCTCTTTTTACGAACTGCTTGCGTTTGCACGGACCACTAATTCTCTTTCGCCGTCTCTATATAGATCGCGACGAGCTTTTGCACCTGCGCGTGCAGCACGTAGTTCGCTCGCTAATTTCGCTTCGTTTTACGGATAATTAAGTCTTAGCCGGTAATCGTCGTAGCGCCTCGTTACTTCAATCTCGCTTATGTACTTATACTTGAAATTGAAACCGGAGAGAGAATGAAGATGGATGGAGTGAGGGGGGGCGGGTGGGACGGACAGAAGGGACTGACAGACCGAAGCAATTTTCTTTCATTGCGGCTTTTTAAACTCTCCTGGTGTTATTTTACGCGCGACTTAAGCGGAAACACACACAGACGCACGCCTTCGCGAGGGTGGAAAATAAATTTAGGCAGTTGCGCTTTTCACCACGCGTATCCTTTGGCTTGTTGTAGGAAAATGTAACCTGGCACTCGAGCTGCAAATCTTCCGGCTTTTTTTGAAGTCGAAGCGAACTTCAGCTCGCCGAGCCAAGACGTCGCGCAATAAATGCAGTGTTCCTCAAACTTTTACGAATACGTGCGAGTGCATCAGCTAATGAGTCTTATTGTTCGTGCGAAACTTGCTTATAAGCTTTCGGGAAAAAGCCACGTCGATTTCGTTTACGAGCTATTACTGCGAAATTATCTGCAGAGAACAATTTTAATTTACACACCCTGTCGTGAGGGGAGGCTGGAAGCATTTTTTTAGCGTCCAATTTCGTTGAAAACGCTCAACTTTCATAGCTTTAGATTTGAAAAGTATTATTTTAGTCGTTTCTTTCAACTCGATGTAAATTTTGCTAAATTGTAACGCAAGTGACGTTAAAGGTATGATAAAAAGTTATTAGAATTATCTGGAAAGTTTAAATTATGACAAACTTGGGCGAAGAAGTGTTAAAATGTAAGATTTTAGTTTAAGGCATATTTTCTTATAAATTGGTTGAAATATAAATTTTAATCTTTAATAAAATTTTCAGTGCGTAATAAAAGTGTATGTAATACGAAAACTAAAAATTAAAGTCTCTTGAAAACTAATTAAAAGTATAGAGCATATATATATATATATATATATATATATATATATATATACATACATATATATCATCTCTATAAATTTTCTATGAAAATTGTTTACATTATCAATTTGAAAAGTGCATTCAAAATTAAAAAAATTAGATTTAACAAAGTGAAAAAGTAAAAAATAATAGAATATCTTTTTGAATTCGCGTCTTCGTGGTTGAGCGTTAAAATGATCGACATATATATTACGATTGAATCAACTACTTCATAATACCATAATATAAATTAAGCCTCTAATCTAATCTAAATTAAGACGAAATTACAAATACTTGGTAAAAATATATAGAAATTTTTTATTTGTTTACGGAAACAGACTTTAAGGGAATTTCCACAAAAACTGTTTAACTTTTAACACGGCGATTTATGTGTGACAGCAATTTTAGTAATTCGATTTATTCGTAAGAATTATTTTCAACGCGCGCTATGAAGATAATTTGAATATTTTTGAATAATAAATATTTATATTGTTATTATTGTAATACGTGCTTCGTGATGTAAAATAATTACACGAGAATAGACAGATCCAAACAAATCCGAGCGAGAATTTACGTACGACACAAAGTTGAAAAAACTTAATTAAAAAAGAGTTACGCGTTTATTAACGCAATCGGATAAAAGCTGAAAAAGTTGTATGAAATAAAGTGAACCCGAAAATAATGCCGTTTGATTTTACTAAATAAGATAACGCAGCGCGTTCGAATTGTATATTGACAGTGATAACAGTCATTCGCATCACGTATTTGCTCGAATAAAAGTTGCCCGAACAAACATCAAGTTACTACTTATTTTAACATATTTCCATAGGATCATTGCATTTTATACATTTCAAACTTCACATTATTTTCAACTTGGTAGTGAATAAATGAGAAAGGTAAATTTTTCTTTGAAATTCATCATTTTACGTTTTTTCGCGCGAATACTTAAGATATAAGTTACAAGTCACCAGACATTCCTCTTTGCAACTTTTTTCATTGCTTTGAGAATTACGAAAGAAAAGTTTTGTCTTTCAAGGATTTCACGTTATAATATCTAAAAACATATAGTTCTAATGCAAAATCAGAAATTTTTAAGCAAACCGCTTTGCCTTTATCTCCGTATATTTACGAAGCACTAACTGCAAAGGTATCCCACGTGTTTTCTACAGATTCGATTCGTTTGAAATACGTTATAGAAAACTGGAAACTAAGCGACGCATATTTGTCCGCCCGCGGAAAATGATGCAGAAGGATGAAACCAGCCTCTAAAAATGACCGCGTCAAGCATCGATTTTATGATTTTGTGCGTAAAAAAATAACGTTTTTTAACGAAACCAATAGAAAAGTCCCTTTATAATGAAGAAGAATAATGAGGCAATGAAAAATAATACCTTGCAATAAAATAAGTTGAAACGCTTTAACTTTATTATATTTCATTCCTTTATACGTGATTTATTTTTATTCAGAATTTCTAGATTGGATTCCGCACACCAATTCCGTTCGCAATAGCATAAATATTTAAGAACAGTTGAAAGAATTGCACTCCATTTAGTTTGGCTTCCCTCCGAATAGAGAGCATATTCCTTTATCTGTCGGCGTAACGTCCCTTTATTGTTAATTTTAAAAAAGTACGTTCTTCATAGTAAGTTACGGTGAGGTCCCGCCGAGTGCGAACTCTAGTACGCGTCCGAGCCAAATCGAGGCTCGAGCTCTCGAGCAGCTTCGCCACTGCAGCTGCACAACTATTTCATAATCAAAAAACGTGCTCCCAGCCGTTGTTCCCCCTTTTCCGTGATTGGCACTTTTAATAAATGCAGGGCCGTAAAATGTCGATGAGCTCGGTAAGCGGGCGCCGAAACGAAACGTATCGCGTTTTATAGATAAACTTTACATTCGCGATGTGGAATGGTAAAAGTCAATAGTTGGAAAGCGAAAAACCATCGAAAAACGCATAATCCTTTGAAACACGTGCAGGTGACGTTGATTATCGTAAGCCAGTTTTCGAGTATAGCCTTCGTGCAAGATACCTTGCACCTTGTTTGCACTAAGCCGGGATTGGTTGTTTCTGATACACCAACATATCAATGCCCGCTTAGTCTGTAAAAGCCACCGATCCCGGGATAACAAGATATAATGCAACTTGCAGAATATGTTGGTACACCGGGATATAGATATCAGATTCGCGCTTATCTAAGTGGAGGCGCATAAATAATGTTTGTTCGGGCTCGGTGCTTCGATTTTTGATAGTTTTGCTCGAATATTTTTTGGAAATCCGAAAAGCTCGAAATAATTTTCATCTCGAACCCTCGAACGTCTCCGCGCGAACGTCTGCCAAGAGGAGTATCTTGGACTCGGAGTCGCGAGGCCGCTATTACGAATTTAACGGGACCTCCGGAAGGTAATCGAATCAACGCGACAGCGTTAATGCGGTAAGCCCGTTTGATTTTAATTACCTAAATGGTAATAATAAGCTGATAATCGCATTTGAATTCCGGAATCTCGTTAGCGGGTAAAAACTGAGCGACGGCTGGTAACAGATGCGGAGAAAAAACGAGACTGCGAACAGCAGCAGGTGCGCTGAGTTTTAGTCGCCAGATATAAAAACTAATATTATACGTTGTAGTATTGCAGATAAATGCAGGAGCGGCTCCAACTTTTTTACGCGTTTTATTTTTTTTTGTTTTAGCATTGGTTAAATTTAAGAATGCATAACGTCAACTGACGCGTATTATTAATGATACTTTGACAGAGCAGATTTATTACGCGCTGTGTGCAAGGTGTTTTCATTTATTATTTGCGCCTGCACCGGAAGAAATTATTGTTGCTTTTTCATCGGCAGTCTTAAAATGCTGAAAATGTCAGAAATCTTTTCCAAGTCGAATATATTGACTTCCAAGAAAATGTGCACTTGCATAAAAGCATTAAAATATAAATATTTCATGAGTTTTTTAGCTTGATAGTTGTTAGCGTATTTATAGATTAAATTGTTTTTTACTGGCTTATACACTGTTTTTAAATTCTGTCACCTAAATTACCTCGTACATTGTATGCAAATTTTTAACACTATCTATATGTTTGTAATTGATGAAAATATACGTGTATATAATTGATGATCTGAAAAGCTATTTAATTTAAAAAACATTTTTTACGATTGCAAAATTCTATTTACTAATAAATTTATAAGAGCACATCTTATTTGCTATAGTGCATATAGAATGCGCTTTTCCGAGATCTCTCGGGAGATTTTTATGTACGCATAACAATATTTTACAAAAGATATTTTTATTTTCATTGAAAGTTTGCTAGTTTCAAAAAATACTCCGAATCACAGGTTTTTCTAAGAAATCAAACGCTCGTATAAGCTTCGATGCCATAACGATATTCTTAATGAGAACAAAATAAATTTCTTTGCATAAATACATTTCTTTAACATAAAAAAATAAATTCGTATAGAATTAATGCGTCATTTTCGAGTTGTAAAGTTATTTTAAAATATTTAAGTAACGTCCTTTTTAAAATTTATTTCATTTATTTTTATCGGTAATACATTAAAGCTTTTAATAATGTAATTTTTCTTTCTCCATTTTATTTTATCATATTTTTGGTTAGCGTTACATTAAAAAAGTTACGTTAACAGCGACTGATTATCCGCATTGACAAACACGTAAAATTTGATTATTTACGCGAATTTTAATAATATAATTAAGGCTGTAAAATATATTGGTTTATCAAATTAAGAAATAATAAAAATTATTTATTTAAGAAATTCTTGTAGACAATTATTATAAAAAATTCTTATAAATTGCATTTGTATTTTATACTTTAACCAAATATAATTCTGCCTTAATCTCAATCTTTGCGTGCTTGAGCAATATTTACCATTTGGTATTGTCGAAAATTCCTTGCATTAATTATAAAAATCTCTCGAATCCTCCAATATCGTTGGACTTATTTTGACCCAAATATTTTTTCTAAGTTCTTTGTATTCGATTGCTCTATAATTATTATCGTTTTACTTTATATAATTCTTGTTTTTTTAATGCACGCAAACCTACCAGTAATATTATTATAATCTAAATTTTAAATTTTGTATTGCGAAACTAAAGCGTAATAATTTATCGATCAAAAAAACACAAGTCATCTAAAAACAATATTCCTTTAGTTTTTTCTTTTATTTTATTTGTATAATGACATAAGAATAAAAATAAAAAGTTTATTCTAGTTTAAAATACATGGCGATGAATAAAAATGTGTTTCTTTAGTTTGAAAGTCGAGTAAAGACACGATTCGTAAGAACAATCTACTATATTTTATATTTTTTTATAAGCGTTATAATATAAATTAATCCATAATTTAACGAAAGAGTCCAACAAATTATCGAAATTAATTTTCTGGCCATAGCTATTTGCTGTGTGTGCCACCTTTGGCCGATTGTTCGGGATATTCTCAAATTTATCTATAGTATCAATGAAAGTCAATTAATTATCACACTGTCCGCAATCTATGGGGATTACTTCGTTTATCTTCTTTGCACTTCAACCCTTCGACAGTAGAATAGACAATTTGAAATTACGTTACTTACTTTATCCGCGCACGTTCTTACTACATGATTGAATAACTACTTAAGAGTTTACTGAGAATTATATTAACGATGTTCTTGTACATAAATTTTAAGTTCTTAAAGAATTTTCATTTTAAAATAATGCAATATTATTATTATTATTATTATTATTATTATTATTATTATTATTAAGCTGGTTTTCGGGGCTTATAACGTTATTACTATATTAACGCTGCTAAGTCAAATTTTTAATAAATTTTGAACGCGAGTTTTTCAAAAGTTTATTCGCAAAACTAGGACATTAATTAAGCAGCCGTTAAAAACAAAAATATTAACGATAATTAGATATGGTTAAGAATTTATAGTAATATTTTACGAAAATCTTTGTGAAGGCGTAATTTGCTTTTATTTTATTTTACAACGAACAACTAGGCATCTAAACGCGCTATTTCTTATGTAATTCATTAAAACTTCCTGCTAAAAAGTATTTCGCTCTTATGGTTGAAAATTACTTTCTTAAAAGAACGATAGCAAAGTTAATTTAATAAGTTCACAGCGTATCAACGGTTATTTACGGTTACTCTTTACGTTCTCTGTTACGTATAATTTATATACGCGTTAAAATTTATAATATTTTTAGACTTCTCGGATTCTTTTATTAATTCGCCTTTCTTACTTCATCGTACACTAATAACCTAGAAAATTTTAGTCATTATTCTGTTACTGAAAAATTATCTTCAGCATTCTTGCAAGTTGTACAAGTGCGTACTACACATTACAAGTCCTTTTTAAATTTATATTTTACGCGTTGTAAATAGTTCGTTGTCTTCTTTATAATTTTAAAAACAAAATACAGTTATCGAACCACACAGATCATGCAAATTTTCAACATATTCTTAAAGAAAGAGCATAAATTTTATGAGCTATTACATATTAAAAAGATACGCGGTATCTGAACGATGATATTATGCGAAAGCGTTAAACCAAAAATTTTTTGTGATTTTTCAATTCTCTTGATAAAGCAAAATTTTATATCGAGTCAGAAATCTCGTCTCGTCTAAATTTCATTAAAAAATGGTAAATAAAATAAAAGTTCTCGATCTGACCGAAGACTCAGGATTACAGTTATGAGTCGCATACTGCTACAGAGCAATGATGTAAAATTAATAAAACGGATTTCCTGCCTTATAATGATAACGAGTGTGCAATCGTTAATTATTTAATAAGGTAAATGAGGTCGCTCAACCGCTATAGATCACGTTTGCGGAATTTTCGAACTAAGCATATTTTACATATTTTTATAAGTAAAAATCATGGAACTCGAAACTTTATTCTAAACTTGCGACTCAAAGTAAGACTTTCGACTCAGGATAAGATTCTTGACATTTCATAAATTTTTCGGTCAATCCATGACTTGTATAAACAACTCCTGCACATATTTATTATGCAACGATACTCGAAGAAACGATAAAATATTGGTCAAGTCGTGTGCAGTGTAATTTTAAGTATTTATTTAATAATATTCGTATTTAAAATTATTGGAATTGAACACGTGATTACTATTATAAAGTTTATACGTACATGTTAAAATTTTCAATCCTTCTCCATTTGGTGAAAATTGGAAGCAATATATATCGTATTTGAGCACCTGTCTATTATGAATGCAAACGAACGTTCGAAATCATATTTGAAAGATGAAAAAACAAAATGAAGTACGAAGCAAAAATATGAAAAGTCAATTTCAATGTGCTGATAACAGATAATTATATTTTATTATACATACCTTTACAGGTATTGTATTAATATTTATAGAAAGAACTAGCAAAATGAAAGATATTTCAACGAATTAACCCTTTTAAAATATATTCTTTAAAAAGCAACGATACAAGAAACAACACGAGAAACCATATATAATTGACATATCACTGTTGTTCGTAGCCAAAGTTTTACGCAGAGAAAAACTTTAATCACTTTTATGAGTGCGACTATAATACAAATTTTTCGAATTGTTAATTTGAAAAATTACAAAATTTAAGCTATTAAACAGAATTTACTAAGTTTGAAAATATTGCAATTTCAGTTTTCAGATAACGTCGATCACATTCATTTTGAAAAACATTAATTTTCTCGAATTTTCTCTTATAATAAATAAACGAACCTTTTCTAAATGACTATTCGATCAAATTTGATGCTTTTAATTTAAAGGCTCGGGCACCGCACAATAAAAACAATTAATTATAAAAAAATATTTAATCAAATTTAAATTCATCGAGTGCAAGTAGGTCATTAAAAGAGCGTTTACACTTTTTTCACAATGCGATTTTTAGTCAACCCCCATTATGAACATACTTTAAGTAAAACTTGCAGTTCCTAAATATTATAATAAAAGTTCTGACTAGATGTTTAATGGACGTTTAATTGACGTTTAATTTATTTTTACGAGCTAAAACTTTTTTATATAATCCTGTCCAATCAAAGATTCAATATATCTCATAAATTGTATTAGATGCGTGTTAAACAATATTTTATCAATAGAGGGGTAATACTCATTATGTGATGTGCTTTAATATAAAAATTTAATAGCTTTTAACATTAGATAAATTAACTTTCATACTTTCAGAATATTTATAACGAAAATAATTAAAAATGAGAATTTTTACAATTAAAGAAGGCTATTACGATCACAATTTTAAGCCTTCCCATTTAGGTCATTATAGTCAAATCTTCGCTCGCGTTATCTGTATAAATTCAGAATGCATCTACTAGCTCTGAATATGTTCTGCTATGATCAAGATAATAGGAGAACCACCTGAAATAAATTTTATTACTACATTCCAGACTTTTTATGAATTCAGAGTGCCAATTTAAAAACTCCCGACACTTTTACTCATTGTACAGATATTTTTAATAGTGCATTTGCTCTAAATAATAAAAATTGAAAATGTACGAGATCTAAATAATGTTTTCGCTTAAAATCCACTGCCTACTATTCGCACGAACGTTCCATAGATTTCACATTCTCGCGCATTAATGCAATAAATACTCCTCAAATCAGAAAACGAGTGCGTTTTATGTTTCCTTGTATAATATAGACTAAATAATGCAAAAGAGTTGTTAGAGTTGTCTATTTAAAATTACGTCTGGTCGAGCTCGAAATGAAACTAACGAAGTGAATGTAATAAACGCGATAAAATCCATTACGGAAGCAAAGGTTTCTGCGCGTTCTGCTTTGCTCGTAACTTTTCGAAATGTACTCGAATTATAGTAATTAAAAGCGCTTCATGGTGATTTTCTTTCGAGCTCTCAAAGAATGGGGCGCGACTGTGTCAAGTGAAAAAGCACGTAACGCGAATGAAGAATCTCGCACGTTTTACAAACGAAACGACCGTAACAATTAACGCAGCAATGGCTCGGCTCGTGGAAAAGTTGCCGTTGGCTCGATATCCTTGCGACGGCTCTTGAGTCATCAAAAACGCGGCTCCTGGCAATTGCTCTTACGCAACCCGGCTTAATTACCTTCTCCGCCCTCCGTCCTTCGCGGATACTTCACACACGCACTGCCAACGCAAATTCTGTGCATTTGACATTATAAAAACGCAATTTAAAAGTTCCCAAGCTCCGCGCTTTTTTCTTGCTCCCTCCCTCTCTCCCTCTATTATTTCCTTCTCTTCTTCGTCGCCCCCATACTGCCTCCTTCTTCCTGTCCGAAGCTGAAATTCATGATGGCAGAGGCATCAGCTAGTGTTCACTACTGTGTAACAATGTCCACAGAGCGTAACGGGGATTGTGTGCGTTTTCGCTTTCGCGATAATTACTCTCAGCTCGTGACCATTACGTGGGTGCGTATTCCTTTCTTACATTGTCGGGTGCAGGAATGATGTCCCAGGGCTTTGTGTGTGTGTGTGTGCCGGTGCGCCGGCGTCGCCGGGTCGCTCGGTACGCGATTCATCAATCCCTCGGGGACGAACTGCATTACCAGTCGGTATGTATTTAATTGGTTCCTCAAACTAATACTCCTGCATACTGATGGCTTCATTTATTGTTTGTTAAACAACTAATACTGTTTCAGTAACAGCGTTTCCTCGTTGTTTAGCAAACAAATGTTTATTGGATGCCGAATTGTAAATAAATGACGGCAGCGCAATCTCTTCTATCTGTTTGTCATATTTTCAAATTGAGAATTTAATTTCGATTTTTACGAACCGCGCGTCAATTGGAGAATATAAATACAAGCACGCGCACGCGTATGCCATGGTTGTGCCTATACGAAGATAATGTAAAGCTCGGTTACAAGAACCGGAAACAAAAGCGAAGAAAATGGCATCGGAAACGAGGCAGAGGAAAGCGTAACGTGGACGAGCAAGCGATCATTAACACGCCCACGCGTACATATATTTGAAGCTACCAAATCTACAAAAAACTCGCTCCTTCCGCACAACAGTGTCACTTCTTTTTACGCGCCATCCATTTGTTTTTACAAAAAGTTGATTGAAATCAATTATGAACGGAGTTTTCGAAAATTTGAAATATTTGACGTTTCCGGGGGCAAATTTTAAATTTTAATTCGCTCGCGGATAAATAAATGAATGATCGAGCGGTAAAGGAATTATAAAAAAGCCTCGCCAAACGAAATCGCACCATTTTCAATTACTAAGATCCCGAGGAGCTGCATAATTTTGTGTAACACGTGTGCGAAATATTATTTTTCTCGACAGTAAATTGGGAGCCGTAATGAACGCTACGTCCGTAATACAGCTGTATTGCTGTCCCTTCTTATACTTATGAGCTGATTCAGCAATACGTGACCCATATTCACCTATAATTTATATGCAACTATTCTCTGTTTAATCTTATACACGTTAAATTATGAATGCCTCCTACCTATCGAATGTAGATGAAAAACATAGTAAGCGAATCGATCCGATTTCTGTTGATTAAGAATTCGACGCAGAATTTACATTTTACAGAACATCAGTAATATTTTTAACGTTTTGAGCTGCTGCTTCTGCGAGTAAAATCAATCGATCGAGGCTTCGAACATTTAAAACATTTATTTGGAAAATGTTGCTCGTTGAAAATTGCTTACATTCTAATTCCGTTTGATTCTTACGTATTACGATTCAAGCCCAGACTTTAGTGCTTGCACTTTTTAACTTTTGAAATGTCCGCTTGTACAATGACCACACACTTTACAATTGTGATACGAATTAATTGGAATATTTTTATTCTTCGGAATGCGGAATGTGGAATTTCAAGTTATCGTATCGGTATTCATTGTACTATTTCTGAAAGGGAATAATTAAATAAGTACTTTTTACCGGACAGCTCGACTTATTTTTAGAAGGAGGCAGATTCACGGTATGCAATAAAAACGGAAACTTTTGAATTAATAGCACGGGAACATTGTTAAAACTCTAGAATTCCGATAATACCATTCTTAGTTTCGTGCGCGTGCACTTTATTCACATACCTATAAACAATGCATGCGTGATTATGCAGTGAACTCGAAAATTATTAGACACTTTAATACACCATTACGTATTTCTTAATAATATTCGGGTTTGATATGCAACGTATTCCGCAGGCTTTGGTTGCGTTTTATAAAAAGCTTATAGTATTTAAAGTTGTATGCTTCGGTATTTTATTCTATCAAATTACAAAAATAGATATCGTGTAGATATTGAAATAAATTTCGAACTCTCTGAATTCGAATTATTAAAGAGAATTTTTTACATTTTTTAATCTACAGTTTTCCGTAAAAGTTTAGTTTGTACATTTCGAAACTTCATTTTTATATAAATTGATTGTCTCTGTCATATTTGTTATATATCACTCATTCTTTGTATTTGTTTATAATTTTTCAGTGTCAGCGATACTTTTGTTTTAGTAAAATTGGTTAAGTATTTTTTCAAATAAATGAAAAGCTCCGGCATTTAATAAAATTTATAAAAAGATATATTTTACCGATAACTTTTATATATAATAGCGACATATTTTTAATTTTTAGCATGGAAGCAAAAGAAAATATTTCAAATTATTGATTTTCATAATTTCTGTTTGTAACGCACGCGATATGAAAATTCTTATTTTTTATATAAAATACTTTTTTCAACTACTATTGGCATTGTAAAAAATGATTTTCTCTTTTTTGCATAAAACGCGAGCGGCTAATATTTTTTAAAAAATACTGACAAAATATTATGTTGGTTTCACGTCTCAAATAATCTAATGGTTAATCGAGCATATATGAAAGTTTGTGAGTTTGGTTTCTACATTAAACACTTTTTTAATCAATACGTTTTAAACATAAAACCATTAAATTACGCTGTCTTGCCTCGGTTATACTTCATATTTTTATTGAAAATTCTTGTTTTATTGTATACGTTGTAACAGTATTAAAGATTAAAGCGCAGCTAAGTATTATTACTATTATTTTTATTCCATTACTTATAAATCTAATAAAATTATTAAGATTTTCTATTTTTATACGTTTCTATAAATAACGAATCGGCAAAGTAAATAAAATTCTTCGAAAGGAAAATTTTTACTGCTATGGAAAGTACTTGCATTATATTTAATTTACTTTTGAAGGAAATAACATTTCAAATATCTACTTTAATAAAGCTTGCTGTACGTGCCTCCTCGGTCAGGAAAAAATTAATTAGATCCGATCTCAAATAAAATCATATTATATAATAAACGAGCACTTATTATTTATATTTCATTTGTTGGAAAATCTAATACTTTATTTTTACAAATCCAGTCGCTAGTTACATAAATTTCGTTTAATTATCTAGCGATCTGCGAATTTAATACGTCGTCTTCTTTCATACGTAATTAATTTTTTAATTATAAAATAAAGTATAAAAATTGGTAAAAGTTAATAAAGCGCGTCTACTTTGTACGATAACGAGCAACGAGCAACGATCTGAATGCGCGACACCACCCTTATTGCGATATTTTTCCACAATTACGTAAATGAGGGAAATCGTAAAGAAAAAATAAAGTCTCAAATAGATAGTAAATAAGAAAGAAATGCGCTTAAAATTTGTGAATTTACATTGGTGGTATATACATTAAGAAGGGCGTGTCTGACCGATGCGGAAGGTATTCTACTGCGGCGTACAAGGGTAGAGCCAATACACCTACACCTGGTTCGTGAAATTTTACCATATTTTGCAGTTATACAACGCTATATAAACGCTAGCGTCAACTTCCCCTTTGAATTTCCATTACTTTTACTCACTCCCCGTTCATTCTTGACAAGGAAAACGAGAAAGATGCACTTTATTCGACAATAAGAAGCCGCTGCTCGTAATTGCTCCAGCAATATATACACTCTCCTAAATAGACTTTAAGAAGTTCCGCCGACTCGATTGTTTTTAACTTTGACTGGTTGATTTATGCAGTAACTTACTACGTAACCGTTGGATGCTAAACGTTTTTTCAGCCACACCCTCGCCACGGGGCGTTTATCAAATGCTCGCTAAAGATTTCCTATTACCTCCTCCTCTAGCCGAGCAGAATGCGCATGGTCTGGACTGCGATCCGTCACTTTTATAACGGCTACGCGTAAAGTGTAACAACACAACGGACCGATGATAAAATTGAAGCGAACGCCGCGATCTCGAGCCAGTGCAGCCCCTCCCCCTTAATTTTCTTTACCGAACGGAAGGCAGCGGCCAGCAGCTTAGGTCCGACCGGACGAGAAAGCCCTTTTCCTAGAGTGTTGTTAAGCCGCGCCAACCCAACTACGGGCGATCCCTGAAAATTAAATTTTTGCCTGTTTCGCCTCCGTTCCCCCTCTCCCGTCCGTTTTCTCCGCTCTGGGCAGCTACGATTATGGCCATTTTCACCCCTTCGCGATAACCGTGCGCACCGACTGTATGCTGCCACAAGTCCCCTGCGAGGATCCATAAAAAGAGCTGTATTTTCAAAGTGACGTCAAGGGATCCCTCAAGATAAGACGGCAACGCAATTGCTTTTTTATCTCCGGTTAAGCGTGCGGATAGAGCCGGTAAATATGCAGCGATGCGATTGGCAAACGCGCGGAGCGCGAAACCGAGTCTCGCACAATAAGATCTTCATTTTTTATAGGGGTTGATCCTGCAGGTCGTCGTCTCCCGTGGCTCGTACACCGCAGCGGCCGGACGCTCCTCGAGGATCGCAGGCTTGGCGCCAAGGACTCGCTTGAGAGCGAACGCAGAGATCGAGGGCGCGATTGTGAAGATGGAACGAGGCAGAACCAGACGGCTCGGATTAACTTTTAATTTTCTTTGCTCGAATCGGCGAACGTTGACGCGTGCGGATCCTCTTAATCGGCGCCGACTTCCAAATCCCGGGGAATTAAGAACAACGAGGCTAATAGATGCTTGCCTACATTTTATCTGTCCTTACAATCCATTTGAGTCGGCCCCTGGTGCTCCGTCCATCGCTTTATCAATTTATGCAATAATTCATCATCGCCGATTCGCCGACTTATGCACGCCGAACGAATGCTATTACTAAAGCCTGACCCGACTCTTCGCGAGTGTCAATTTTTTAACGAATTTTGTAATTTTTAATCGCCGAGTAGTGGCTCGCATTAGAAGTTCACGGGACTGGGGCGCTTTGGCTTTTTCCTTTAGCAGCACGTGGGAATACGACGCCCTAATAGTTTTATATTCTCGCGTCAACTCTGTGCGGAAAAAACAATTTCTCCTCGAGAAAGATTAACAAGGCTGAGCCCAGGTTGAATGCTGCGAACATTGCCACGGCCTGTAATTAATAAATCCGGAGGTAACTGATAATAAGCCCGTTTTGCGATTATCACATTTCGTAAGCCTATGCATCTTGTAGCATCAGTCTAAATTTATTTTCTCCGCTAAGTCCGTTTCGCACTTGCGCGCGCTCGGGTCTTCATAAAGCCCCCCCCCCCCATTCCTTGGAAGAGATTGCCTCTAAAGCGCCAGACATGGAAAATTAATGCTCGACTCCTGTAGCTGTATACGTGTACATCTATGAATAACCAATACGCCACCGCCATGATTGGTTAAGTGAGCAATGTATAACGCAGCATTGTTTCGGAAAATTCGTTTATTGTTCATTTTAAATGCAGCAATTTTTCATAAGATGGATCTATCGAATTATTTTGCTCTGTTTCTTCTCAAATGTGATCTATCGTGTTTGTAAACGCCGAAATGTTTATTCGCGCGATTTCAAATCCTTGAAACGCAACAATAAGTTTCCTGATCTAATATTCAAACATTATTACAAAAGGATTTAAGGATTTAAAGTCCTTTAGCCATTAATTTATTCAAAAAGTTATGCTCAAGACTAAGATTGTATCTCACAACTTTTGTATATAAAATGATTAAAAGTCTGAAATCTTTCGCTCAAAATGCGGAAAGAGTAAGTCCTCGTGGAGAGCAGTTGAAAATAATACGTGTAAATGCTGTAGAAAAAATCAGTTTTCAACTATTTTTTCTTTTTTAACCACGAATCGGGCAATACTTTCAAAAATAGACATCCGTTTAAATAAAAAGGCATATCGTGTGATTCTATTAAAAAAATATCATATTTAATTGATTTGGTAGAGCACGCAAGAGCAGTCTATTAATCAATTTTAATAATGTAAGACAAATTTTAATAAATAATTCCAAAGGATACCGAACATTTCATAAGATTCAAAAGAAAATTGATTCAATTGTAGCTTGAACTGTGTTTTTTTATCGTAAGTTAAATAGATTTTTTATGAAATATTTCTTCTTTATTATTAAAATTATTCAATTTTTTGACGAATTATTCCATTAAATCAATAGTAAAATAAAGATGACTTCAAGTAAACATCATGAAGCTACATTATGCACATTTTACAAATTTTACAAGAAATATCATGATTATTTTGCTTTTTGGGTAAATACTTTTCGCGTAACGTTGCAAAAATTCGAATTATTTTAATATGCTTTTCCGTAAAATTTGAAAAATTCAATAAAGAGTATTTGTATTTATATAAAAAATAAAATTCTCAAAAGAGACTCAGTTATGCAATAATAATGCATAACAGTTTTTTAGATGTAACGAGAAATAATATATATTTTCCAGATGCAATAAGGTTTGATTATATTAAATTGTAGCTGCAGAACAAAGGAATTCCAACTCATTATATAATTGAAGGCTATTTTTAAACGCAAGTACGAGTGTCGATCAGGCAGAACAAACTCGAGTCAAAGTGCCATGGAAAATTAAATAAAAAGAAAAAGGAGGTACCGGGAGTAAAATGAATTCATTTGTCAATTTCAAAGAAAACTATTGCGTCCTTCCCAAGAGACCAAGAGAAATGTCTAATAAACAAACGAGAATGTAGTTAAAAGACCGAAATTAGCACTTTATTGTTGTTATCATGCTCGCGCAAGTATATGTACGGCGGATCGAACCGTCCAATTAACGCATTCGCGTCGCGACGCATAAAAACAAACGGCAATATTATTTATGCTTTCAGCTAATTTAAATCGCGAAAAAATACGAGACTGTAAAAAAGAATAGGAAGTCTGTGCTCGCAGCAGCAGTAGCAGCAAAATAAACGTGGAACCCGAGTCTATTAGCAGCTTTTTGCGTGTTTTTCAAAAACTCGCTAAAATTGCTAAAAATTACAGCTTGCCGTACTGCCTCGGCACGACATCGAAAACACACGAGAATGCTACAGCTGTTTTCAATTTTGAAGATATCGCAAAAAATCCAACTTCATAACAAGAGAATCCTATTATCTATTGGAGTATGGTACTGAATAAAAATCAGTATTCTTCCCTATTCAACTAGAATGTATCTCTGAATAAAAAAGTAATAAATAACGGGCTCTCGAGAACTCACATACGGCCGTACCTACATTTATTCCGAAGTATATATTCCTGAGCTACTGTTGCAGATGGATGAGATAATATTTGTGTTCAACTTTTACGCAAAACATTTGTCTACACCATGATGCGTGTGTCGATGGTGAAAACATAATTTTGCCGCTTTCATAGTCAATTTTGGAGTCGAACTAATAACTATTGACAGCAACCGCTACCGCGTTTCTTTTAAATGTTTATTGCTATTCCACAATTTTTAGCTCCGCGGCAATTGGTCATTAATAATGGCGCTCGTCTTGTTTTCCAAAATTGCATTGCCAGCCTGCTGTATTAGTTAAAGTGTGCAGCACAGTTTTGAAGCGAAGGAAAAACACTGTTAGTTTCTCTACCCTGGCTTACTTGACTTGGAGACAATGCGATGCGCCCGTTGTCACCTGGCCTCACCCCCTTCCAACCCCTCCCTTCCACGCGTGATTTTCGCCTACAGCTCGCAGACGTTCGTAGCTCACGAGTCATTAAGCGGACGTACAGTTTCAGCTTCTTCCTTATGTACCAGCGGAGCTTCGACGAAACCCACAGCAGCACGTGCAGCTCAAAGACAAGTTGCGCGAACAAATTTACGCGTCAAGTGCCAGCGGCACGTGCGACTGAACGCGAAGAGCAACTGCAATTTTTAAATGGAACTCAATTCCGCGAGTTAATTTCGCAGTTACATTTGCCGCTGACCGACATCGAATTTGACTTTTTCAAGTATTTACGTGTGCGACGACCCTTAAAAAAATGTGTCTTGCGCGGCTTTAGTTTACTTTATCATTTCTGGTTATGTATTTGACCGTAACCGTTCATGCAGAGAGAATACGCGGGGGATTATTATTCGCGCAATGTCTCGTTCGTACATTCGTCGCTCTTTTCATTCGATGAAATTGCATTAATATTTTACGCGACCTGTCAATTGTTCAACAATTTACATCGGCCTTTTCTTCTCTTTCATCTTTCACCTTTTCGCTTCCTCTCCATTTGCATAACGACTTTCGGATTTTTAGATATTTAATAAAAGTAATTAGATAACACGCGCAGAGCAAAGAAGCGTCGATGCGCGAGAATTTTATTAAAGCACGTTACAGCGAAACTTAGTTACACGATTACACGAGAGTCGAAAATTTACAGGAAAAAATTGCTAAAATAAACGTTGCCCCTTGAGTGCATGACTTTTTGAATCAGTCGTACTATGAATTATTAAAAATTGCGAAAAATCCTATATACTAAATGTTTCATACTCGCAATACAATCGATGCGCTCTCGCACTAAATCTTCGCTCTAGCCGTTATGAATTATCACGAAACTTCTAAATAAAGAGAATTTTGTGCGCCCGGTAATCACATTGAGGCACAGAAGAGGAGCTCGAATAAATTACGAAGTCAATAAAGATTCAATCGCGAATATAAAGAGGAATAAGCGATTGTAAGAACGTGTATCTATAAGCAATTGAATCATAAGAACACGATTGGTCGGAGCAGATAGTGATTGAGGTTATTACCGGAAATTCGTAATGGACGATAAAAACGAGAGTCGTAACTTTGCAAACTTATTAAAATCACTTCAAGCCGCGCTGAAAGCTTAAATCTGTATTTAAGAGGCCATTTGGAATATACAGAGAATTTGAGAACTTGAAATGCGTCGAGGATCGATAATGATCGGGTAGGAAAACATACGTACACACCCTCTGTACGGAATTTCTATTTACTTCTTGTAAAAGTTTCACCCCCGATAGAAATGTTCATCCCGCTGGGATAGGTATACTTTTGAATCGAGGAGGATGTTTATCCTGTTCTAGTGATTGCTTTAGTCGGTCCATGTAAGGGCTGTGTATAAGTTTCTTTGGGAGGCAAGTTTTAGCGAGGAGGCGAAGAAAGAGCGGCGCGCGTCGCGCGGACGCCGAGAGGGGGAGGCTGCGGCTCCAGGGGAGTCGAGTGTGGAATGGCAGAAATAGCGGTCAGTGCACACGTTTTTATCTTGGCGCCTTTGTGTGGGAAGAAAAGAAAATAGAAGCAAAAAGAGGAGAAACGAAAAGGGGCTGGGAGGATCGGGGCGGCAAGAAAGTGAGTCGGGTGAGAGCTATTGGGATTTAAGGGAGATAAAGGGAAAAAAGGTCGTTATAAGAGGCTCTACTCGCGCCGTTAAGGAACCTAACTAATTTACAAAGCATAAGGAAAGTGCATTGTCATTGCGAAGTTCTGATAAGACGTACCTACGGATGTAAATTTTGTCGCGCGCCGAGGGTGACGGCCGCGGGACGAGAGGGGGAACGAGAGCCGCACAGGGAGAGAGAGAGAGAGAGAGCGCGCGCGGCAAAGTAGGTTAAGAGATCGATGGAACGTCGAAGGAAGAGGACGAGGATTCGCCACGAAGAAGCGCGGGGGATGGGCAGGCAGGGAAGCGAGCTATTTGAAAAGGGTGTAGCGAGGAACGATCAGGAGTCCGTCGTTATCGCGGCCGTTTGTGGGTTTTTCCCGCGGCGCAGATAAGCACCCCAGGAGCCGAGCACCCGAGCCCGGCCCGGCGAACAAACGAGCGACAGCCAGGCGCGACAAGCGTCAACAGGTACATTATCCGGCGGCGCGTGCGCGCGGCCTGTAATTGAAAAAAGTGCGCGACCGACTGATTTTAAATTTCAGCCTCTTGATCTCGGACTCGATCAATTTTTCGCGAGCGCGCGACGCAGCGCCGGCGAAATTGCTGTACAGCCCGGAGGGGGTCGGGGGTCGAGGGCCGAGGACTGACGGAGCCCAGCCGAGCCGCCGAGTGGGGCCGTAATTGATTTTACGATTCGAAACTGTCAATTTGCGTCAGCGAGCGCGAGCGCGATGAAACCACACTCGTTATCTACTTGCAGAGCTGATAACGAACTACTAAGAGTGTCAATATGCCTTTACATCGGCGACTCCCGTTCCGACGTTTCTCCCGTCCTCGCCCCGAGGCTCGAGCTTCGTTATTTAAGCGGGGAGGGGGGAGGCCACGCACCGTCGCGACGCTCACACGTCCGCGCGTCGGGCGATCGACTCGCATTGTGGAGTGGCGAAGGGCGGAAATGAAAAGTCGTCCGTTCCTGCTTTTCGAGTCCGTGCTGTCGCTCGGTCAGCCTGCTTTTCCGCACAATACGTAGGCGCCACTCGGCCTCGTTCGCAAAGCGCCGGCATTTAGTCGTACATATTTCATTCGGGTGAGTCGCTCTGCATAATGCACAACGCGGAACCTGGAGCTCGGCGAACGTATTAGGGAATCTTGTTAGTTGAGCGAAAATTAGATGCGCTTCCGGAACTGCATTTTTGAAGCTGCTTCCCGGGCAGTCCGCTTCTTCTTTTCCTTTTATTCTAATTACAGCTGGAAGCAGTCCGAGGCAGGCCATCCATAATAAAGTAGACGCGGAGGCGGACTCGTCTCGCGACCCCGGAATGATGCCGCCTCCGATGGGGGTTGCGGTCAAACGTTTAAGCTGCTTAAACATTTAAAGCGCGGAATGGAGATTTCGGCCGGCGCTGGCTTAGATGCCGCGATTTGAAAAAGACGAAAAGGCGGCTGCATCGGCAGACCGCAATCGAGGGGTGAAAGAGGGAAAGCTCCTGGGGGGAGGCGACGCGGGATATTGAAACAATATAACTGCGGCACTTGCTCGATCGATTCCGCTTTTTGCTGTTACACGGCCGAAATACTTCATTGAAACTCGTTTCGTCGCCTGAATTACTTTCCGGGTATACTCATCGTTATCGCCTTCAGAGCAATACTCGCTTCTCTCTCCTCCCATCCGCTCCTCCACCCCATTCAATATCGTATTTCGTTTTCGTAGCGACCCACTGGGACGCCCCCTTGCAATTCAGATTTATTCACCTTCGAGTTTTCCTTCCCGTTCGTTCTTTTTCCCCAATAAATTTATTTAAAGTTGTCGCAGCACACGTCCAAAGGAGCGAAATATCGGAGAAATTAATTTTCCGCGCGAAAATGAAAAAACCCTGTGTTCCCAACGTTAAGCGAATAGAATAATCGCACATCGATTCGAGCCGCGATTGAGAGATCCATTTCAGTCGGGGCAAACAATCGCTTAACTACTTGTTGGATTTATATTCATATTTTAAGGCTATTCATTTTGTCATTTTCCTTTGTGGATTCGACTAATTTTCCAGGGACATCGAGTTGAGTAAACTTCACGGCGTTTGCATTCTCCTCCTCTTCTGCTTCCACATTCTCCGATCCTAAGAATCCCTTCGTACCTCCACCGCGCCTCTATACTCGTTTTATGAAACACCCAAACTTCAAATGGAGTCAGAAAACTGATAAAAAACACAATTTATCAGAAAATTAAAAGCTTCCGAATAATGCACCTCGTACTTCAAAAGTCAACTTTTTAATTTAAGATAATACGGCGATAAAAACTATCGATAGTAACGGGGAAAAGTTTTCCTTTGTTCTCGGGGAGCTTAAAGCGCTGTTTCTTGGATTCACCGGTCGAAGTTCATCTATTTTCCGCGCAATTAATAAATACGATTGCGTAATCGATTGACATGAATTTCGGAATAGAGAATTAATTTTGGGAATAGGGATCCAGACTTTGCGGACCCGATTAGGAGGGGGGGGGTCGAACAATGAAAGCCGAGTTCATTCGAACGAAGCCACTTGATTTGTCGGGCGCGGTTCACCCCCGCAACCAATACGTGTGCGCGTGTGTCAATCTTGCACTGCTTCCACTCTCGGCGGTCATCACGGACGTCTGTATCTTTAATGCCGCGGGACGGTCGGACGCGCGCCATTTATTTGTGTTGATACAGAGCTCGACAGTTTTGAGAGGTGCGTTGACTCCTGGGAAAATGTACAGAGACGTGCCGGGCGCAGGACAAAAATTGTTTGTAAGCGGAAGTTCAAGACACAAAGGGAGAAAAATGGGAACAAAAGATGGAAGGACTGGGAAGCTGTGGAGGACAAAGCGTTCATCTGTGTGGCAAAATGGTGATAGCTAAGGGGGCAAGTGGCCCGTGATGATGCATTTGGCACTTTACAAATGAATCTCTTTCCAGTTCTTTTTGCGCTTGCATATTCGTCCGTTCTTCGACATTTTTCAAAAGCAATTTAAGCTTCTAGTGTGACGGTTCTGTCTGTCATTCCCACAGACAACACGCCTGAAGCATGTTTTATCAATGTTTTGCACATTTCCTTTCATTCTTCGATGCTTTATTCAAACTTGGTGACTTGCGGAATTCTCGCCACCACTGCGCGCGTGGGTGAGCGCCCACGCGCCTGCGCTTTCAAACGCATTACATCGGGAAAAAACATTATAAATGGAATTCGTTACAAATATCAATAGCTCCAGCGCCAAAGTCTCTCGCGAGTTTGAAATATTACTCGCGCACTATTTTAGCATTTATAAAGAACTACCACTGCAAATGGAACGAGGAGGGAAGAGAGCTAATGGACCAATGGAGGGGACACAACCAAATTCGGACGATGATTGCAATACCACGTCGTTCGGAATAAATTTGAAGGTTTCGGATAATGTGAATTAATTAGCGGCCGGGGGCAAGGGAAGAAACGGACCTTTCCCCCAGTCGCCGCCCCTGCCCATTCCGCGCTCTATTTACTAATTATACTCTCTTCGCATTAGCTCGAACTTGTGCTTTTTACGAACTTGGCGCGAAATCTGTCTCGTCACATGTTTTTATTGCGAAATAAATCTTACGTT
The DNA here is from genome assembly GCA_018907185.1 of Platyscapa corneri. Lineage (NCBI taxonomy): Eukaryota > Metazoa > Arthropoda > Insecta > Hymenoptera > Agaonidae > Platyscapa > Platyscapa corneri. The sequence continues at coordinate 3,440,807 of JACCHW010000011.1, read as the reverse complement.
TTTAATGAAAGTCGAGAAGCCGGCGCGAATTAATACGCGGCATGATTTATGGCCAAATCGTTAAGAATTAAAAATTTTCAATTTTTAATTTAAATGCAAGAATGATGAACATTTTAATGCGAGTATAATAGCGGCCTGCAGATCGCGGTGAGAGTAATGGAAACAATGAGAAGGTAATTTTAGGTTGGAATTTAATGATCGAGCGCGAAATCTGGTCGAATAATGTAAATCTGCGCTTCTTCCAAAAGTAGCACGTGTTAAGCGCGTAAAAACGACCGCCATCCGCTTTGATACGCTCCTTCTTCAAACGGATATCACGCTTCGGTTTTTAAAGCTCGACCTTTAAAACAATATTATCACATTCGCAAAACTGTAGTCGTTATCCTATCAATCCAAGTGGACGTAATACTCGAGATGTCGGATTTAACGAGGAGTATTGCAAACCAAACTCCAAAACTTAACGAATCGATTTCGCCAATACTCCCAAAAATTTAGAAATCGCGCTTCATTTTGCGACAAAAGAGCGCTTTGCAAGAGAGTCGAGGCGAGTACTGCAATTTCGACCGATTAAACTTTAAGCAGAGGCTGCACAAGGAGACGCCCGGGAGATAAAAAGCTACGACATAATTTTTACTCGTGCGATGGTTTTTATTTCGAATAAAAGTGCGAACGAAAAATTTGCAGCTAAATTAAATAATTATTCCGCGAGGAGATAATGCAGTGGGCGTAAGTGCGCGAAAGTTGCGCACAAAGAAATGTAGTCGAAACGCTAATAAAATATAAGCTCTCGCTTACTTGGAACCAGCAGTTTTTAAACTACGACCGCGTAAAGAACGTCACCGAGTAATGCAGTCGACGATACGAGCGCAATTCCCCTGAGATCGGGAAAAATGCTCCCTCCTGCTTTGAATGCTCCTCCCGAAGAATGATCCCCGAAGAAATGGCGGTATCTCATTAACGGATTTCGGAAAACTCGGCGAGGGTGCAGCACAGCCTCGCCGCACTTGGCACTTCGATACGGCGATAACACGAGCCCTTGAACCTTCTTAACCCACCCTCGGCGCGGATCGCACTCCGGACTCGAGTCGCGCTGTTTCGGATAGTCGCGCACTCCCGATTCGTACTTTCCAGCTTCTTCTTGATGCGCCTCTCGCGAAACAACCCCGAAGCGCTTGGCTTTCTCGGAATATTCTCCTCGCGCTGCCCACCGCGACTGCACCTCTTCACATTTTTAACCAGCCATCCCCAGTCGTGCTGTTATTATTGTACCCGAAATGAAAATCACAACTGAATTACCAACTGTTTTTTTAATTGCGCCTGCCCCTAAACTAAAGCCGGGCTTTTAATGTTTTCAGACTCTTTGGAATTCTTAAAAAGGAACAGTTTATAGTAGCTCAAAGTCTGCGAAGCTTTCGCGTTGCCGCGATACTAAACGGTACTTCTCGACTTTATACTAAAAGTTCCACAGATTTCAGAGCCTCGTGATATTCGCATTTTTATTGAAAAAAAAAAAAAAAAACACATGCGTCGTCGTTTCGAAATTTTACACGCAGCTACTTGTTATAGGAAATAATATAAGTGCTTCGGGGCATTTCTCTATCCATTAAAATGGAAAATTTGTAATTTTATCGTTCGCAGCGCAATATGCGTTATTATCAAATTGATTTCAATTTTCGGGTAAAAGGTTGTCGAATAATAGAATGCGCAACTTAATTTAGTCGGGAATAGAGCGAATTTAATGCAATGATTTTTATAAGTTTTCGAAATACGTTAATTTGCAATGATTAGAGATATTCAATTATTCGTACCACTTGATGGAAATCAATATAATAATTATCCGTACGAGTGAAATATGAAAATTTATGCAGACTAAGTGTATGTATTAATTATCAAAGGAATACACGTTCGATTATTCGATTTAAAATACCTTACTAAATATCTAAACATGGCAATATTCGCGGAACTCGCGCCGATTCTTTTGTGAAAATGCTCTTGAAGAGCGGCGGAGCACGTTAAACTAGAAACGTGGTAAATATATTTTATCATATTCGCATATTTCAAAATAATGCGATATTAGAGCACTAAAATTCGTGTAAAATCGTGCATTCAACTGCATGCTTCAAACAAACATTTTTCGAGCATAAATTTTTACGAACCATTTCGTTTTAGTATTCCATTTGTACGAAAATCTCCCTCGAGCCGCTCTGTACATGCATGTACAGTGTATACAGACACGGTTTTGCAGAGTGCATTCGATGAACGATAGGAAATAAGGTGCGCACACCCAGAGGCCAAGGCGCACACCGTCGAGGAAGCCAAGACAATTTTTCACGACAGCGCCTCGGCGAAATATCAAATTTCCAGACTCGCCCAATCACTCATGGTATTAATGAGCTGCACCAGACACTTCCGCGGCGTAACTCAGTCCCACGCATCCGCGCGTGCGCCCCTCGACCAATTTTAGTCTATCCATCTTCGTAGATAGTCTTGTTACCGTTGACAGAAAAACCACATATTATTTCAGCGCTCACTCGCACTTGTAACTTGCATTATGTATCAGAACCCGGAGTCAAAAGGAAACTGGAAACTTTTTTTATTTCCACGAGAGGACGGGAGGGACGCCTGCAAGAGATAAGAATTGCCTCTGCTAGTGCCAGAAATTTATTTAGGAATGTATGTGTCTCAATTACTCAGCGGCGACTTCGCCCACAATACACTCGCAGCGCCTTGACGCTATTGGAAATAGAGCAAAATAATACAGCTGCGCTACCAGCAATGTCTGCCCTGTATACCCAACTGATATTAACATTTGTACGATTTTCGCTTTTTATTCGACTCAGTTTTTTGCAACTTAATTAATGCAGGATTCCCGCGCGAAGAGTTAACGTGCGAGCCGGCGTGTATTGATGAACATAATTACAGGTTTATTCAATAGCGAAAAATAAATACGAATATTTCTCGCTCGAGCGTTCGTTGCGCAACTGTTGTATTCGGAATTGAATTTTTATTTTGAAGAAAAATCGCGCTGCAAATTAATGCGAATAAAACGGAGCTTGTTTTAAACATAATTGATAAATACACTCGCCGCCGACTTGGCTTTCACGAGCATTTGATGAAACTTATTTTATTTCGCGATAAAATCGCCACGTCCAAAGCACTCGCGCCAACTTTTATAAAATTAAAAAGCGTTTGTTCAGACACTTAAAAAAATGACCAAGCGCTGGAAATTCCTATTCGAGCCCAAGTCTGCAGCGACAACAGCGATATTTGAATAATCTTATGTTACCGCTGTATCCAGTACATCCCTGCTATCTTATTAGATTATGGCGGAACACAAGTGTTGACTGTATTTGTAATATTTGCACTCACTGCGAACAAAAAAGGTCGGAGTTCGTGTCGCGCTTGCCAGAGCAGGCCGTTTTAGCCCGGCAACCCTATACACGTACGAAAAAAGGATTCGCCGTACTCCCGTGCGAAGTTAGCTCGGCTCCAGTGCGTTTTCAACACGAGCGTCTCGCGATTTCTACAGTCAAAGGGCGTGGTCTCGGCTGTATTTCCCCGACTCACATCTCCGAAACGTACGGAGCTCGGGCAAACTTCGACTCTACTTTTTTCGAACAAGATCCACGGTGCCCCTGGATCACGAACTCGCAGCTCTTTTAGCACGGAAAATCGCCCCGGCGAAATTGCGGCATTCTCCGCTCTAATAGAAGAAAAAACGCTTTCCAAAAATGCAGGCTAAGTGTGTCTGTGCGCCAACCGCAACTATTTCCTCTCGGCGTACCTAAGGCTTACTCTTTGCCGGCGCATGAAAAATGTCCGCAAATATATGGGGTCGTGAGAAAACTTTATTATTGCTTTTACTATTTTTTACGTTGACGCTGATATATTATCATTAGCCCCCAATGGCAGGTATTAATGCTAATGCGAACTCTCGTTTCGTCGCAATCAAATACACGGGCATATTTTTAAATTAAAGAGACACTCCGCGCGGCTCGGCAACTTGAATCTCCCGGATGCCGTTTATGCGGCGTAAATTTAGAGTCTGAAAAAGTACGATCTGGTATAATAAAATTTGTGGTCAACTATTTTACGAAATATGTTTCCGCGCGAAATATCTTATACAAAACACAAATTTCGCGATCGTGTAAAGGGAGGTTATAACATAAAAATAGAGAATTTGCTATCGCAAGCCTGCGGTTATGTCGGTCGTAAATAAGTTTATATTTGTCATCGCAACTGTTTATGAATCAATTATCTTCACCATCGAAATAATATTAAGCTTCTGGACCACCTCGAATTATCTTCTACTGAATAATGTAGCTCGTGTAATACGCTAATTTTATAGAATATTTCAATTCAATATCCATTGGAGAATTTATTATTTTCCCCAATAATTAACGGTTTTTTATTCGGACAAATTGTGATAATAAAACTTAAAGTTACGGGCAGCCGATCGATTAGATACTTAGATAGGGAGAGAAATTTTTCAGGTTTGAAAATAGTTTCTAAGCATCCCACGCGCGTGAACTTTCTTCCGAGCCTATGTATTTTCTAAAAATGTAACGAGCTTTAACTGAAAAGCAATACCTATAATATCTTTCAAATAGCACAGTTGAGTTTTGACGTGAAAATACACAAATTGCACATCATTTCTACCGACTTGGTGGTAAATAGAAAATGAAATATCACCACCCCGACAACATATATCCTTTAATCAATAGGCAAAAAAATTGGCGCTGAATTTGCACTTTATTTCAGAGATTGCTTCGAATAGATTCAGACAATAATTGAGTTCAAATTATGTAACGAGGCTGTAAATCACTCCGAATATCGATGCTCCTAATTCGCCTTTCACGAAATTAAAAAAGGTAACGCAGCGCAGCGCAGCGAGATAATAGTCAAAAACAAATTGGCGAAAATCCGCAGCCATTTCTCAAGGCAGTTGAAATATCGAAAAGCTCCTTTACTTCTCAGTAAGAGCGGCGCCGCTTTCCTTCTCACCTCGGGAAAACTACGTGTAAAACAAGTGCGCTGATAGACAGCGAGTCTGAGGAGAAAAGAGGTTCCATTGAATCGGAATCCATTCTCTTCTCGCTATGATATTCAATCCCGAAGTTCAAACTACTTCACTCGGTTCTCGCGTTTCCAATGCTTGAGGAATAAGCCAAGCGATATTTCTTCGTCTGTATTTATTCGACGCTTCCTTTGACGCTCGTTGCGTGGACGGGGGCAGGGAAAGGAAAAGAAAGGATCGGAAGAGGCAGCGCGCAGCGCCGGTTATGGCTGTACGAGTGTACATAAGAATGCAGATAGTAAAGCCGAAGAGAAAACCGCGCTGGCTTGCACTGCCTCGCGTCGTCATCCCCCAGGCCGTTTGGCAATCTTCCACAATAATAAATCCTGTTGGTGAATGGCGGCGCTGAGTCGTCTCGAGTCCCAATGAGCGCGAGGCAGCCACTGTGCAGCAACAGATCGCTTATCCTCGATAAGGATTAAGGTCTTCCGCTGGCTTGTGCAAGGAATTTATCGCTGCCGCCGTGAGTATCGATGGGGGTGGCTGCCCTTTCTGCTGCTGTTGGCGACGCTCCTGGTGCGATTTGGGTATTATTGTTTAACCAGTTACGTCGACTCACGTGCCCTCGGAGGTGGATTCGAGAGATCGGTACGTTAAGCTGGAGTGAGCACCGCTAAGCTTGTGTCGTAAAGAATAATAATCAAGGGATAAGAAATAGAGGCAGCGAGGATGCATGTCATTTTCATTTCTCATCAATTACGCTCCGAGGTAATAATTTTCTATAACCCGACTCTCATCCTCTTCAAAGCGATAATTTCCATTCCCTGCTCGCACTGATTGCTTCTAGCATGACAAGAGTTTTCAAAAAAGAGAGTACGAGATCGCTCGTAATAATGCTGAAATGAATCATTGATTTTATCGTTGGATAGCATTAGGAGTTTGGCATAAAAAATTATTGTGGATTTAATAAAGAACTCGTCGTCTCTGTATTAATTTTAAAATTGAATGCGATCTACCTTACTTAATCCACGGCGAAATTTTTAATCGGCGTTTTAAACTTGTGCTAATTAATTCCTTTGCAATCGCTTATTTTTATTCGAAGCATGATACAATAATTGCATCTTAAATAAATATTACCGTGCACTTATATTCTCAAATCAGCGTAAAATCGGGTATAATTTTCTGTACTCCTTAACGATCATTTTAATACAGAAATTATGTTTGATAGGAAATAGGGTAATTAATTCTTATCTATTTAAATTAGGCGTAAAATATTCAACGCAAACTACGTAACTAAACATAAATATCAGCATAAAGTGTTAATTGCTTCCATAAGATTTACATGACTTTATTATATTAAAACTGAAATAACAAACTACTTGCCATATTATATTGTAATAACAAGACTAAGGGAATCACGCACATTTATTCGAAATATGAAACTTATATCGCCGATTCATAATTAAACGAGAATTTATAAATTATTCAATATCCGCAGATATTGTAATATATCTTGTTTTTCAATAAATTATACATTGTAAAGTTTCAAAATAGTAGGTTTATATTAATACTTGATTTTTAACAATGTTTTATTGCTGTATTAATTCAAACCGCAGAAGATGCAAGTTTCATCATAAAAAGTATACGTTAAAGATGACGCGATAGACAACATTTTTAAAATTCAAAATTGAAATTTTTAATGCGACGCTAGAGAATAACTAATAGACGTATCGGTTTTGTCGAAACTTCTATCGATTCTCCGGTTCCTAGACTTTGATAAGCATTTTTTAATAAAAAATATTCCATTTTGTTCGTTAAAGATGCGGGTGGAGTTGATTGATTTAATTAAAAGAAGTACTTGACGATTACGCGATACAATTGGTAATCCATTAGTTAAAAGCTACAGATGATATTTTATTTACTTACACATATTTGCTCATGATATACTCTCAATATTTATGGGAATATTTTTACGATTTTCATAAAATAAAGTATATTTCTCTCTAAAGATTTTAGAAAACTAGGGAGATAACTTAAAGTTTAGCGACGCAAGCAGTGCAGTAAATATCCGTGGGTATAATAGGGATCTATTGTCTTGAATAATACATCTAAATCCTATAGCATTATGAAGAGAATCATTATTCGTATTTTGAGAATTTTTCTTCTTCAATCCTGGAGGAAATTGAAAAAACTTTATTAAAGCTTCAAAATTACATGGCGAGATGCATTAAGTCGGCACAGTCCTATTCGCTTTATTCAATTTTGATGGATTATTTACATGAATCTTTTAATTTTTGAATTATTTAATTTGTTTTTTAAAATTAATAACTTTTGAAATAATCCAAACGTTATAATCAGTGGCACTTTTATTATAAAATCAATAAAAGCAATTTTCTGAAGAAATGAAACGTTTGTACCAGATATTTATTTAATAAAATTCCGTCCGTGATAAAGAGAATGTGAAAAAAATTTGGAAAACCTACCTTACGCATGACGTCTAAATAAGAATCGTTCTTGCCTAACGTTTCGAGCCAATCTTTACAGTTCATTACGTTTCACTACGACTGGCCATTAAAGACAATTTATTTTTTGTCTCTACTTACCAAAATGTACTTGTGTAATTTTGCTAACAGAACTAATTGGTTTAATTGTGTCGCAGACTTGTGTCAGAGATTCGACGTCTCGGCATTTCAGCGTTTTCGAATACTTTTCTCATTGCTCTGCAGAAAGATAAGAAAGACTCCGACTCCATCTCCCGGAGGCGCGGAGTAGTCAATTTTTCCCTCTTCAAACAACAGCGCATGCAAAAGGCAAAGAGAATAATCGCGAACGGGGGCGACTCGGTTACGTTTTCCGAAATAATAAAGCCAAGGGAGAAAAATACTCGTAAAAGCCTCGCGTCCGGGGGTGAAATACCTCCGAGCTCCGGCTCCGACCTCCGACCTCCGAGCTCCGCCTCCGAGCTCCAGGCCTCGAACTTAATATCAAGAAGCTTTTAATTCCTCATTTTCGCTCAGCCTCATTCGATTTCCCAGAAAAAAGTGCGCGCAACTAGCCGGGGGCACTAATTTGAGATTCCGCGCGTGACTCGCGAATTGAAGATCGCGCCCTGGATAGTTTAACCGCGCAAACAGCCGCGGGCGATGGGCTGATGGAGGTCGTTATGCGCCGTCAAAGACCGAGGATGCGATGGGCTCGGGGATAAGGAGCCGGCGCACGCGCTCAGCCAAAAGACTCGCGACTTCGGGACCGCGTCGGCCAATCGAAGCTCGCTTGCGATTCCGTGGCACGTACGCGATTTTACGCTTCCAAGTCGCGCAGCGGGGGTGGGTGGGGGTGCCTAAAAGAAGGTGCCGTGGGTGGACCAATTGCCGCGCCATTCACTCCCGACTCCGTTCATCGGTGCGTCGTCCGTCTCGGCGTCTCCGCGCTCTCGAGGAAGCCCGGCGCTGCGTCTACTGTTTACCGTCATATATTTGTGCTCAGCGACTGAGGAAAATTGGATTCCAGCCATGGATCCGCTGGGAATGAGAAACGAGGACCTCGCGAATCTGCTTACTCGCATCTGTTTACACGCTCCTGCTCAAGGCATTGAGTGATTAATTCGGCGCTGGACGCGCTCGCGGCCATTTTATTTACCCTGTGCGCACATCCGAGTAAGAAGCCTCCCCTTACTCCCCCCCGCCCATCTATCTCCTCCTCCCCCTCGCTTTTACTTCTCTCGCAACTGTTACTCTTATTAGCGAATACTTTTACCCGTGGACTATTACTTGTTGCACGCCATGCATTTTTCGGCGGTAAATATTGGCCAGAGATTTCGGTGTAATTGGTGCAAGAGTGAGTGTCGCGGACCTCGGATGGAAATTGTGCGCGCAGCAGCTACGCGTACAAATTCATTTGATTAAAAAGCCCAATCCTTTTAGTTGACGCTTATTTTGCGTTAGCCACTTTGATGCGTAGGCGTATTGCTGGAATAAAAATAAAAACCCGTGCGTACGAGTTTTTGCAAGTTTTCTCGTTTCCTAGTTTTCTCTTTTAAATTGACGCGTTTAATATTAGCAGAGCAATTGGCACCCAGAGTTGCGCGAAATTCGCAAACAAAAGTACGTCGCATATTTCATGTACAGTCCGCAAATGGTTTAAGCTAATTACTGATGATCCCCAACTTCGGTTCAAGAACTTTCACCACATCTGAGCGAGCTTTTCGTTGCGAATCTAACTGTGACAACCGGAGACCTCGGGCCAACAAAAACGTGTCCGCAAATAGCACAAATGATAAATAGCCGCCTGATGGAGCTTCTAAAAAATTCTTTGTCTATCCGTTGCGCTGGATCTTTCAGCGCTGCGTCTCTTTCTTAATCGACCTGTCGAATAAAACAAAACCCTTTCGCAACGATTATCACGGCTAATGCTGATAATGGCGGTAATTAAAAAAGACTACTTATTTAAGAAGAGACAACATAAAAAGCAATTCGTTTCATCGGCAAGTGTTATTCAATTATATTTCAATTAACAAAGAAACTCGAGTTTTTTTCAAAAATAATTATCTTTACGAAAAAGCCGGATATCTCTAAATAAGCTTAACTAAATAATCCTTTCGGTATTAAGATCTTCTTAAAAATACATTATCTTTCACTTATATTGTTCTCAGCTACATTGGTATAACAAGCGGAATACTGCTTTTTCATTAAATAACCCAATGTTTCAATTCAATTACCATTTATTTGTTTTCGGTAGATTTTAAAAATAAAATTTCACGTACTCTGGACCGTATATTTAAAATTAGGCAGTAACGCTGTGACGTCGGTCAATACTGAAAAATAATTTACAGTATTGGAGGCAATTATCTTTTAAGCCTTAAATCTTGACCAAAACAATTATTCTAGGCTACGGCGCTTGTACAGCTAATTGGTTAATACGTTCGTCTTTCCGTTTAATCAAGTCATTTTTCAATCACAATCGCACGCGGCATGAAATATAAATTAAACTCTGCAGATAAATGCGTTTCTCCCGTTAGAGTTTTGTGGACGTAAATAAATTTCCATAAGTCAATTCTCGTCTATTCAGTTTCAAACTCTTTATGTAGTTTCTTATTAAACAATTCAATTTTAAAATAGCGCTAAACAAATCTCCGCAAAAGAGGGAGATTAATTGTTACAAAGATTTTAAACTTTTCGAAATCAAATTTCAATTTTTATTTAGCATACCTGTATAAACCTAAAATCAATTAAGAATAAAATTGCGAAATTAAAAAATTCCATGTATTATTTTAATTCTGTAAGAATATTAAGAATTCTAATGTGCATTTTATTTCTGCATAAAAGACCTTATTACAGTTTGAGCTCTAAAGCAAAACATTTTATTATAAAATGATTCTTATATTTATACTACTTAAAACAAATACTTCTAAGGTAAATTTCAGGTCATAAAATGTTGCGCTACTTATGGCAGCAATTGTTATTAGACAGATGATAGACGTTATGAAAAAATACGGAGTAATAAAAATGTACTTTGGTGAAAATAATATATTGAAAAATATATTATTATATTATTATACGTAATTCCACATTCATGAAGTACAAAATGTTATTATGACGAAACTCTACTGGATATAAATTATGTATACTCTTGGAATTCCGCAACGAATTAATAAAAGCGAATATTTTAAGAGAATAATTTTAAGTTTTAATTTGTACTGTTTTACGTTGCTATCGTAAAAAAATGTTTCAAGTTTTCCTTCAATATTACATTTTAAAATTATTTCTTACAAGATTAAATCATCGTTATTTCTCTTTTATTCGTTTATCTCTACCGTTAAAACTAATAATGAAAATACAATTTTTAATTATTTTCAATAATTAGAAGGCGTTCTTTTAAACTCTTCTAAAGATATCGCGTGTCAAAGTGCTGGTCTGCACTTTAAAACTGAACTTTTAATTTACATATTTTCATTTAATAATACAAACACGAAAGTGCAGCGTTACATTATTGTAGCGTTAACAAAGTAACGTTCGGGGCGAATAGGAGAGTCGTCTTTTATGTAATTCGTCCGATTAACAATAAGAAGCAACTAAAATTTAAATACGCGTAGTTGATTGCGGATTTCGCGTGTATGCAAAGAGCCTAACAAGTATTCGTTTCTATTTAGTGATAGCATAGTGATTCCAATGTTAAAAAATCCTGCTTTTTTGCTCGAGTAATGCAAAGAAAGATACCTAAGTGGAAAAATAAGGCAAAATCGCGGCTCGACATCCTGCATCTCTTAAACTCGCAAAAATACATAAATAAATCGAGCCACACTAACACCGCTATCATTACGGCTATCCGGAAAAATGATGATACTCCGCGCCGTAATTTTACCAAATATACTTGTCCCGAATAGTTGACGATATTCGAGTAATCGCAAACGCGGTGCGATGCGATGCACTGTTATCTGGGTTATAGTGCATTTTTAAAAAAAAATTTCATTTAGACCTATATTTTATGGCTTAATAAAGCATTTAATCCACTCGTCAATAAGACAATTTCCTTATTCCAAATCAACCGATGTCTCTCATAATTGCTTGTTATGGCCCTTTAGATGAGCAGTAAAACCACCCCTGGCCTCAACTTTTCTCGCAAAATCTAGGCGGTATAATTCGAGTTAGAAATGTGCTAACGGTGTTAATACGCATAACTTGCTTTTCTTCAATTTTTCACGACGATGTAAATTTATCGACACGATGAAATTCATGATACACAATGATGGAAGTTAAGGTAAGAGGTACATAAAGTTTTAGTATACACGATATATAAGTTTCTCACTCTCTTTCTTCGCTTCCACCTTGTTCTGCATTAAATACAACTTAATGTAGCCCCGTTAAAGGTCTAAGTCAACACTCGAAAAAGCCGTGGGAAACTTATACTGTTAAACGGTCGAAATTAGTTTTATTGTTTTAAAGGATAAAAATATTTTTGTTTGTCCGGCTAAACAAGTAATCGAATAAACGATTTTCACTCAACGAAAAAATATCGAACAGATCAATGAATCTCCCATCGAAGTTTTTCAAATAAAATTGTTCTTTGAATATTCATCGGTAAATGGGAGTAGCCGAGCTTTTATTTTCGCGATACTTTTCCTGAAAAACATTTAAAATTCTGTTCGGAAATATACATGAAAGATTTTCAGCAATTAACTAAATATTAAAGTGGCGTTTCAGTTTGAATATAATTTTAAGAAAAGTTCTAAATATTGTCAAAGCATTCCGATGACTTTTTGATTGCTCCATTAGTCTCGTACTTGATATTCTAAATATTCTAAACATGTTTTACAATTATACGAAAATTTTAACGATTCATTCGATAAGGCATCCTTAAAATTTACGGAATATTTAATCAAACAACACGAGACGCGTTTCCAAGATTCGAAGTAAAATATTCTGCTTATGTTATCGTTGGTAAATAACTAAGCTAATACACTTATCGCGACTCTCTCTCTCTCTCTCTCTAATCAAGCTCTCGATTCATTTTTAGTCGTAAAATCTCGAATTTTCGCCGAATGCAGTGAAAGAGCCAGAACTTAAGTCTAGACATTGTTAGCGTCGGAAAGTAAAAGTGTGAATGTCGGAGCCCAATCTTTGGAAGGAGTCACAACGTGAAAACTGCCAGACAAACGGAAACTCATAAAAAGCGGACTAGCGAGTCTACCGACTGGAGAGAATAGCGAGACTAGCGTCTCGAAATCGAAGCTCGAGCGAGATAAGAAATTTCGCCGTCCTCGAGTCCGTCTTCGGGAGATGAGGAAGATAGGGAATCCGAGGCGAGAGCTGCTGATGCAGTTCCAGTCGGATTTGACGGAATCGCAGACCGTTGGCACTCGCGATCAGTCGACAGACGAGCTGCGGACAAGGGCTTGCGAAATAATCCGCGCAAATTAAATTTGTAATAATTTAGGTATCATGGCGTCGCGACATGCGGGAGCCTCGATTCAGTTTCGCAAAGTATTTCGCTAACTCGGACTTTGGTGCAATTCTTGTGCGAGTGTGGGAAACTCCAGCCACAGTGGCTCGTTTCGCCGAGAGAATTAATCCCGACTCAATATAGAAATTCAGATATAGAGCTAGAGAAATTTGCTTTCACGAAACGCCCTTTTCACGTTGGTCTCGCGATTCATCCATTCTCGCACTTCCGGATCGGACTGGAACCCCGGAAATGCAGTCTCGAACGCACTGGCGCACCCGCGTCGAACCAGGTCATTTTGATTTCGAACTAAATGCGTGGAGTACTTGCATTGGATCTAGTTATCTCTCTTACTGTCCTCGTCGCAATCCCTCTTCCCACCTCTCGCTCTCTCTCTCTCTCTCTCGCTCTTTTTCTGCTTTGCGCGCGCGCGCGCTCCTTGAGCAAACACTTGCTGGCGTATTGGCAAATTTATGAGGCGGACCTGTAAATGCGCGTAGACTTCCTCCATTCCTCTCTCTTTTTCTTGCTCTTTGTCGCACTCCTCAATGGGCCGAGTAAAAGCTCAGTGCGAAATGGGCGACTTCCTATTTCACCAAGTCGTTTGTCTTTTCTCTATTAGCCTAGATTTCTCCATTGCACGCTTCACGCCTGCAAGGCCTCTGTGTTATACGTATGAACAATTGTACACACACCCACACGCATCCAGGCGCTTGTATGTAAGTGCATTACGAGGGAGTAATTTGTGTGGACGCACGCGTGTAGGGAGCCGCGTATAACGTACGCGGAGAGTTCGTCGTTCAAAACTCGCATTGTCTACGGCAAGCGATTGTCGGAAAATTATTGCAAACGATTTTTCACCCTATCGTTATCGCGAGAAATGTTAAATAAATCCTTTCTATGATTACGAACGTTTTTAAATGCGGATTCTCAAAGATATTACGTGCCTTGGTGCTTTCAATAAATTTTTACAGCTAATTAAATTCTTTATTTCTCCGAGAATGTTTTTAATGCGGCCTCTGAAACTGATCTTAAATATATATAAAGAAGCTCTTCTGATAGTAGTATTTTTTACGATCCTCATATTTCCTTGACGAAATTTTAGACAATTATCAACGGGAATAAAAGCAAGAAATTTTTACGAGCAGTAAAAACTAGAAGCATTGAAAATGGTATCTTCAGAAAATTGTAGATAAAATTTGCAAGCGTCGTAAAGGGTAGTTTTTCTTGTCTTCCAAATAGATAAAAACGAATCGTGGATCACAATTATAAGCGTGGAAGTGTCGTCGACGTCAACTGTACCTGTATGTCCGATGAATAATGGCCAATTTAAATCAGAGCCCTGAGAAAGATGAATAGCCGGAAGAGTTTCCCGAGGTGGCTTTCGCCGCGAAACTCGCCGAGCCATACGTTAAAAGCTTTGAAACAACGTGAATCGGCAGTAAAGTACAGTTTGAATGGTATACCTACAGTCGCTCTTTGCAGACGGCACACGTGCACCGCCAATGTACCTCACCTTCGGCCCAATTTGCGAGTCCAAAGTAAGTGTGCGAATCCCATTCGAGAATTGAAAAGATCACTTCATTTGATGGGCTCGTTACTTTGGTAAGGGGATTGAAAACGGCCATAAATTAAGCTCGAGTGTCGATCGACGTTTTATCGACAGCCGAGACTTACAGCAGCAGCCGCGTACGAGATCATGCAGCAAGATTTATTTCCTATTAATTACACGCGCATTCGTGTAAATCGCTGCATTCCTTCGGCGGAGCGGATGCGAGGCCATACTAGTGCGGTTCCGTTCAATCGGATCGCCCCTTTCGCCAAGGAGTCTGTGAAACTTCTCGTTTCCCCTCTCTCCCCCCACCTGCGGCCCGTTATCGTCGCATCGACAGCCGTCCGCAGCTCGACACTCCCGTGGACAAATATTGCAAGAGCGGCGACGAGTCAGAAAACTGCCTGCTTACACTAGGAGCTGCTCGGCTTCGGATTCGGAAACCGATCGTCAACGGAAACGACGAACAAAGTTGCAAATCCGTGGATCTGCCCGCGGGGCTAATTGATTAGCTAGCGGATGCCCGGAGCAGAGCTTCGCTCGAGTTATCGTCCCTCTGCGGATACCCAAAGTCGGAGCTTCTCGTTATCCGCTGCAACCTGCACTTCACGGGCCAGAGATTAAAGGCCAACGATTCCGGCGGAGGATAGCGCACAGCCTCGTAAATCGCCTCGCAAATCTTGTTCGTCGGACAACGAGCAGATTAGACGAGTTGAGGATGGAATCGACGAGCGGTTAATTGAGCGGTCAAGCGGAGGAGGAGGCGTCGACAGTCGGACCGGCGGCACCTGCGCCGCCGAGGTGTGCGACTAGGGAAACTGCTGCACACGTGCACGCGAGAAGACAGAGGAAGGCGGAACATGCACCCGGGCACGTGCGGGGTGATAGCACACACATACATGCCGGGTCTGAGCGTTAGAAACGTACGTTCGTCTCCGGTGTCGGGCTCGGCTCTACGCTCTCGCCAACCGGGCGGCAGCGGCAACAGCAGCAAGCGACAGCAGCAGCAGTACCGGTCGGGTGGCTCTTCCTGGCTCAACCCTCGCGCCTTGCCGCCGCCTCCTCTCTCCGTGCGCCCGGAGGCAGAGCCCGAGGGCCTACGGCGCCGTTGCCATCGCACCGCCGTCGTCGCACGCCTCCCTCCCCCCGACGACGACGACAACAGCAAGCGACGCAGTGACGGCAGCGGTGGCGACGGCGACGACCGACGACGGTGACACGACGGCGGCGGCAGCAGAGTGACAGCGGCGGCGGCGGCGGCGGTGGCGGCGGCGACGGCGACGGCGACGGCGACGGCAACAGCAGCAGCAACAGCAGCAGCAGCGGTGGAAGACCGCGGCGTAGCCACGAACAGCCAGCGGCAGACTGGAGCGGTCCGAGCCGCGGAGACTTGGGCCGATCGGAGGAACGCGGAGCGCAGGCGCCGCGCCGGCGCGCCGCTGTTGCTTTGCCTCGCGCGCCTTCTCCGAGGAGAGGAGCGCCACGAGGTACACGAACGCGGCCGCCGATCGATACGGCGGGGCGATCGCCGAGCTTCAATTGCCGCCGTCCGCGGATACCCCGTGTTAGCGTTCTATTTTCGTCCGCCTCCGCGGGAGGGTAATTAGCCCTCGGGACGGGGGGGGGGACTGAAGGAAAAGAAGTTGTTGCGCGTGTTCGGGATGCTCGGCTCGCATCTCGCATCCGTAAACTGGCGCGCACGATTCGACTCCCCCTCGGCTCCCCGGGTGAGCTGCTGCTCTTGGAGGTTCATCCTATGGATGGGATGGCTCGCGCTTTCCCTCGGCACTCACCGAATTATCGGCCGTTTTGCTTTTGGCGAGCGCGCACGCCCGGTCAGTCGGGAGCGGCTTTGGCGGTCGTCGTCGATTGGATAATTGGAGACAGCGGATGACAGCGACGCTCAGTTCGCAACCATTGATAAGATCACGCGTCAGTCTCCTCGAAAGCTTTATCAAAGCTGGGTACAGTAGGTCTAGCGAGAGATTACAATCGCGTCCACGAGGCGCTTCCTCTTTCTCCAGCCACCTCCGGATTTTTCTTTTATCAAAATTCGAAATCTGTTTTATCGACTCTTGTTGCGCGTTATCGTTAAAGAGCCAAGAGTTTTGCGTCTTCCTTGCGATCCGCGTCTCGCGATTCAATTACTTTTTACTAATTTGCCTTACACGCACGCTTATTTTGCTTCTTTTTTATCTTTCTACAAGTTTCACGGGAGTCAGCAATTTAGTCGCGTGCTCTATTGCATCCGTAATTATTGTCGTCACACCGATCGTTTGTAGCATTTCCCTTCGTTGCGCTTTAAGCTAGTGGCTCGGTTCCATCATGTTTTCATATGTTCTACGTTTTAAATCGCTCGAAAAGCTCGGTACAGTTCGTCATTCGAACGTAATTATTAATTGATTCCGGAGCACACGAAGATAAGCTAAGAATTTCATATGTTTTCAAGTGAAGTAATCTGACTCGTATTTTTTGCACAGCGCAATTGCAATTGTAAAATTGAAACGTTGGAATTTAGATAGTAAAATTATAAATTTTGTTAGATTAAATCAGGTCTTATCGCGCTCTTGTTTATTTACTACTTCTGTTTATACGCGCTTTCGGACGTAATAGCAAGCATTTATAATTTTATTTGGCAAACTTTCAACATCCGTAAATTTTAAATACCATTAAATACCAGATATTGCACTTTCACAATTCATTATCGTGTTTAGAAGATAACGTACAATAACAAACTACATTTATGAATATGTATATATTAGGCTTATATTAGTCCTTTATGGAAAGATCTATCTAATCTAGGCGCATTTGTTATTTGCATCGATAAGGATGTATTTAACTGCAGTGTAATCTTGCTCACGGCTCATTTATTGATTTACAGAGATGTTGTCCCAAAAGTTTGTATTTCCATTTTGAAGTTTATTTAGGAATTAATCTTACTACTTTGACCGGGATATTAGTTATTGTCCACACCTATTTGTTGCGAGTTATTAATGGTGGAACTCTCTCTCTGCTTGGTAGTTAATAAGTAGTCTCGACGTATTTACAATAAATAACACCAAGTACATAAGAGTGGGAAGTTCTTTGTCTAACAGACACATCAGCCATATTACGGGACACGCGAATTTGAATGATACTCTACAGGCTGTTTTGTACTTCTACATAATGTAGCCCATGAACTGCAACTATAACTCATACTAATGGGCTCAAAGTTTCTTCCGAGGTAGTTGTTACGTAGGAAAACACACTAAATACCATATAGTAATATGACACTTGATAACTCGACGAATAAAGGTACAAAGTAAAGAAACATGCAGCGCTAAAGCTTTTAATTAGAATGATCTTGGACATCAAAGGTTGCATTTTTACAAGCTCTATGTGCGACGTTAGAAGTGAGTGTTTTATTCCTTTTGAACTAATATTCTTTAACTGGACCCAAACTCGGACGAATCTCATCCTCGACTCGTATCATATTCGAGAATAAAATTGATTATCGATAAGTAGATGGCATATGGCCGCGATATTGTTAGATCGCGCATGGTAAATAATCCATCTAAAAAGGACATTCTTTATTTTACTTTCTAAGTGTCTTCGTATCGAACCCGAGATCGAGGAATATATGTAATTGATCGGATATAAAATTCAGCTATACATTATAACGTACAATGGGATTTAATATTTACACTAAGGTTGTTATCTCAGTACTGCCATCGTTCAATTTTTTTTTTGTTTTTTTTTCTTTTGTAAAACTTGAAGAGTCGAGAAAGTTCTTAGGACGACGTTTGTAAATTTGCCCATTAAGCTTGTGTATAGTATCCCGTATCTCTTTCCTTTCTTTACCTCTTTTTTATCTCACTTTTCTTCTTCCTTCCACCTTCTTCAATTTTGTGTCTGTCTCATTTTACATACTCGACCTGAAGTTTTTTTAATAGCTATTTTTCTTAAATCAAGAATCTCAAGTTTCTTTCATTTTTATTTACGCTATTTCGCTTTAATAAAAACATCCGATACATAAAAATATGTAAACTAATTTCAAACCGAACTTTTTTAATTTTTTATTTCAATTCAGAAGCTTACAGGAGATTTATTTTACTTCATCCTATTTTATTTTCATCGCGAAACAAATTACTGGTAGATAACATTGTTTAAATATAAAGCCAATTATGTTTAAAAAATAATTTATTAAATTTTAAACGAATAAAAAAAGTATACTTACATTATGCGTTATTTTGTTTATTTGTTTCACAAATTTTTATTGTTTCTTATAAAATAACTGTTCACAAATTTAAAAAAAAGTACTGAAACTTAAAATGTTTTTGCCCTGTACGCGGAGTTTAAAGAAGAATAAATAACTCTGCTGTAAATTTAAATTGTTTACAACCCTCGTAATTATCAGTATGGCTTAAATATTTTAAAAAATAACGTGGATTCTACTTATAAACTTTCTCACGTAAATTTTCGGTTAAATTTAAAAAATTTATAAACAACTACATGATATCAAAATGTATACTTCTATTTTTTCTCTTTATTGATTCATAGTATCCCATATTTTCTGTTGTTAATAAAAATAAATTGCTTTTGATACGTTTTTTTTCATTTGTTAAACGTTAGATAGGACAAATTGTAAAAAAAAATAATAACTAAACATTTTGTAAATAAGCAAACTTAAGTATTTTATTCTCCATATAAATTTCTTAAATACGCGGTAGTTTATACGAATATAATATTGCTTGTTTACGATTTATTTTTTAAAGCTTTATTTATTTTTTAATAGTTGTGTTGTAATTTACTAAAAGATGTTAAGCTTGCATTTGAATTAAAAAAGCAAAATAATTTTAAAATATTTTATTATAGTATTTTTTCTTCATAGATGTAGCTTATTTTTTAATAATTAAAAACAAAAACCTAATCTTTTACAACGTAATTTTACAATTTCTAAAAATTGATATGAATTTTTCGTAAAATCTTATTAATTGAACGATATTTTCAATGATTTTTCAGTGAAATAAAACCAGTTTTAACCTAATAAACGCGAATATCCTTTAATATAAAAGAAGAGCAGATAAAGAAATAAACTTTTATTTTTAACTAACGTTAAATTTATTTTATAGCTCGTATCTTATATTAAATTATTAAAATTCATTTACTAAAATTATGCGTAATTAAGCCTTAAAACAGATGAAGATTATAGGTATTAAATATTTAACTTCAATTAGGAATACTTTTTGTAATTTATAACTTTCGAACTGAAAACAAAATTAACATTTTCTTTTATAAAACAATGTGATTTATTAATGTAAAATTTAAATAACTGTGTTGTTTGTATAAGATGAAATTACCTATTAACGATTTAAGTTATTTAAAATTAATTATATTTTCCGAAATTAGATAAAATTTTATAAATTTCAAATCCATATACTAGTAATATTAGTAAATTTATGAAATTCTCTATAATAATTTTTTTATGAATATTTAGTTTAAGATTAAACTAAAATTAAGAATTATCTTATTCTTAAGTATTGAATAAATATAGTAAAATAATTAAAATTATTCAAGGAATTATAAGTTTAGAAAATCTGGAAACCAAATCGGGAAATTACAAATCCATTTTTTTATCTTTTTAAGTATACTTTTTAAAACTAAAATATATTTTAGATCATTTCAAAATAGAGATAACACTTTGTTCTACATTTATTTTAGCAAGTTAATTTTTTTAACATTTTATAGCAAATAAAATAATAAATAAAGTAATTAAATTACTACTCATATTTAGTACTTTTCTAATAGTTCAAATCGAATATAAAAGCTTTTATGGGATAAAGATACCATTTAAATATGTTAATCTAATAGTCTTCTTATAAAGAATATATAAAAAGATTAGAAACATTTATCTCACACATCTTTCATTTTTATATTGAGTCCGAAAATATATAATCTTGAATAACGTGAATACAATAACGAGTGAAAATAGAAAATGATGTTTTTAATTTTTTATTTTTTATTATATAAAGATTAGTTTATCTAAAGAATAGAACTATTATTTATAAAATAAAATGTTAATCTTTATTTTGAAAATTCATAGCAATCACTAATCGAGTTTTTGCAGTTATAACTTATAATTAAGTTACAAGTTGTAATTGTAAAAACTTGTATTTTTGACGTTTTAAACTGCTTATTGTTAAAATTTAATAAAATAATGACCAGTTTTTATAATTATATTAATATCGCTTT
This sequence comes from Platyscapa corneri, assembly GCA_018907185.1. Classification (NCBI taxonomy): domain Eukaryota; kingdom Metazoa; phylum Arthropoda; class Insecta; order Hymenoptera; family Agaonidae; genus Platyscapa; species Platyscapa corneri. Next base: position 3,420,069 of record JACCHW010000011.1, on the reverse strand, counting down.
ATAAAATATTAAGGATATTATAAAAAATTTTCCAAGAAAAACTACGGTTTATTAATATTGTTTAATAGTATGTATGAGTCATTTGTACGAGTGAGTTCTCTGAAAGACGTTTATACAATATTTTGAATACTAAGAATAAACACTTCGTTAAAATGTGGTAAAATTTGTTAAGTTCTAAAAAAATGGATTAACTTTATCTAACTTTGGTAAAGTATATTAATTCAGACAATTCGTAAAGTTTTGCAAAATTTAACCAAGTTAACAAAACTCATTTTGTGGAACATATATCTAATAAACGACCACACCATTAAAATAATACAAAGTTAGATGTGAAAAATGGAACAAACTTGGAAAATTGTAATATAATTTTTCCAAACTAGCAAATACTTTAAAAGTTTGTCGGTGCCCAGAATTACTAACTTAAGGCAAAACGCAACAAAAACATACTGTACTTAAGCGATTAAAGCATTCGTATGCAAAATCTGTAATAATCATATAAAGTTTTTTAAATATTATAAAATATTATGAAAATTTTCCTGCAATATTTATACAATTGCAATAAGCTTTTCATATTCTGATAAAATTTTCATAAAAAGTATATGTATAAATACACACGTGTAAACTTATTTAAATTTTTCCAGAATTTAAAGTTATATTTTAATTTTACTTTTATCGTGGATATGAAATTTTCTATATTCGAATATAAATTTTCCATATATTTTTTACATTGTTAAATCAACCATGATTTTCTACAGCACTTGCTCTTTATATTATTAAAAAAAGTGTCTTAATTGGACCGTCTATGATGACTCAATGAATGCTGATGCTCACTTCAATTAAATGCTAGGCATAGACTTGTAAAATTACTAAGTATTATGTGTAAACTTTATTATGAATGCTCTTTATTTATTAAACATTTGCATTTGTAAAATTACGGATACTATTATAATTCTGTAATAGTTCTTTTATCACATTGAATGCGTTTGTAATAAATGCCATAGGTGTAATAGTTACATCAATAGTGTATATTAATTGCGTAAATTAATAGCTACAGTAATAATTTATAATTTATTAAATTAGTTAGAATTTATTTATTTTTCTCTGAAAGTTGACTTTCAAACATTTTTATAAGTAATTATGAATTCTATTCATTTTTTAATAGTTTTTAACTAACTAATGTCTAAAAATTAATGATTAATTTTCTATACATAGTACTTGAACAAAAGTTAAAAAAAGATTTCATGATTTTAAATTTTTATAATTGACGATTTCTACAGAAGAAATCACAATTATTTGACTTATGTTAGCAATACTTATAATTTATTAATTTTAAGCATTTTTTTTACTTTTATTTAAATTTATAAATAAATAAAATAATTTAATAGAACTTCTATAAAACATATTTTTCCAGTAATTTTTCTGCAACATTAATTTAAATACTTAGAATTGCTTCGAAAAAGTTTTGAAAGATATCCAGAAGCTCCGTAAAGAGTAAAATATTGACGTGAATATTCTTCGGCAATTTTTATTTTGTCTTTAGTTAAACTTTTTAACTTTTTTGGGGTAGTTCGAGATACTGACGACGAAACGCATTAAATGTAAATGTATTACGGGCTTTTGAAATAATGTAGAAACAAAATTTTTATGTGTATTATAATTTTAATAAAAAATTGTAATATTGAATACAACTTAGCAAGACATAAAATATAAATCAATTATTTGAATTTGAAATCATTTAAATTAATGAAACTGTTCGAACCAGTGAATATATGAATGACCTTAAATATACTTTGCACCAACGTTTTTATAACACAGTTGATTTAATCTTTTTGAAATATATCGAAATTTTTTGTATGTCTTTTTTAATTAATTAAAAAATCGGCCAATCTCCATTTTCTTTATGAATATATTTCGTATCAATAAAATAGTGTACCGGCATACAATTTAAGTTACGCGTATTTCCGTTAGAGTCCACCACTATTCCATCAAAGCGTGAGTTTTTCAAACGTCGGTACATGAAGTTCCCGCCGATAAATACCATTTCTACTCTTATTCAGTAGAAAGGCAGTGTACAAGGGCTATAGCTTCCGAGTTACAAGCGCATTGACACGAAATCGGAGTAACAGGTTACTCGTGTTTATGTTTGAGAGGGTACATTTATTTTTTTTTTTTATTGATATTGGTTATTAAGTTAATGTGTAAACGGAATTTGAAAATCTCATGCTGTACAACTAATTAATCAATACGCTCATTTTAAATTATTAATTTTATATTTTATGCATGATATAAACTATAAACTGTGAAATATTAAAAAATGAATTGGGAAATTAGTTGGGCAGATATGTGTCGTGCATGTATGGAAGTTGAAGGCGTTTTATTTCCTTTACACGATGAAGATAGTGAAATAAATGAAAATGATCTACCAAGTAAACTATCTGAACTGACTTCAATACAGGTTAGTTTTTTAAATTTTCATAATTTTTCATATTTTTATTTGTAATGTCTTATAATAAAGTGTTCTCCGTTATGTGTATTTCAGATAAATAAATGTGATGGTTTACCAACTAAGCTTTGTGCTAATTGTGTTTACAAGACCAATGCATTCTTTGAATTTAAATATCTTGTTCAAGAATCCGATAAAAAGCTTAGGCATATGTTTAACGAGCAATCAATTTCTGATGAAAAAGTATTGAAAATATATATTTTCTTTGATGTATCTAAAGAGTTTGTAAATTTCATTCGTTTTATATTTTTCAGGATGATCAAATAGATGAGAAAATAGAAAATAATTATATTGAGTCCAAAATGTTGCTAGAAGATTGCAATTATATTAAAGAACAAAAAAATAATACAAATGATGAACATCAAAATGATAGTGATTCAGAAGTACAATTGAAAGAAAAAAAAGTTAATAATATGGTGGTAACTAAAGATTTAGAAAAAATTTGTAATACAGTTTTTGTAAAAGTAGAAGAAAATGTAAATGATATACCAAATGTGAATAATGACACACAAGATCTACATGTTGCATTTCACTCAAACCAGTTTAATACAGTTGATAATATTGACGAATCCCAATTAATGGTACCAGAAACTAATTATGAGATCCAACAGGCAGATAATTTGCCATCCGATATAACAAAAATAAATGATAAAAAAAATTTACAAATTGATGATACTAGTCTTGATAAAAATTCTGAAGTTTCAGATGAATTTCTAATTGAAAATAATATTGATAATAACTCTAATTCGGATATGACTAAAAAAGAGCATAACGATAGTGACTCTGATTATTGTGCTGATTCACAAGAATACATTGTAGGCAGTATTAATGACACAATAACAAAAGTTAAAGAAATTAAAGATGATGGTAAAATTGTACAATATCAATGCACACTTTGTTTGCAAAATTACCCAATACTTTCCCAAGCTCTGTGTCATATAGTTGATTTGCATGTACCAAGTACCGGGCCCTTTTATTGCGTTGTTTGTGAAATGGATTGCAATAGTATCAAACATTTAAAAGCTCATGTAAAAACGCATAAAGGTCCGAGTCCTTATACATGCTTTCTTTGTAATAAATCTTATGTGATGAAAAGATATCTTAAAAGACACATGGCTTGTCATACAGATTTTCCACGACACCGCTGTGCTAAGTGTGGTGTACGTTTTAAAATTAAAAATGAATTAGAAGTACATGTTTTGTCACACAGTCAAGGAGCACCTTTCAGGTGTAGTCAATGTCCTAGAGTATTTAATCACAAAGGAAATTACAAGCGTCATCTAATTTCTCATTTGGATCCTCAAGGTCTTCATTTACCCAAATATCCTTGCAACATATGTAACAGAAGATTTTTAAACAATCGTACTTTGATAACTCATATGAGAGTTCATACTGGAGAAAAGCCTTATAAATGTGAGATATGTAATAAGTCATTTTCACAACAAGGAAACCTTCTAAATCATCAAAAAATTCATACAAATCCACGAAGTTTTACTTGTGAAATCTGTGGAAAAAGTTTTAATCAAAAAGCAACATTAAGAGATCATAGTTTGTTGCATTCCGGAGAAAAACCTTATATATGTACTGTGTGTGGTGTAGCATTTACATTTAGTGCTGCTCTTCGACGTCATATGTGGAGCCATAGTGATGGGAAACCTTTTGAATGCGATGTTTGCAATGCAAAATTTATTGGAAGGTATGATTTGAGACGGCATGTGAAAATACATAGTGGAAGACCTAAACTTAAACGTACTAAACCTTCCAAGACAAAGGAAGAAAATGTCGTCGAAGTATCTGAAGAAATTATTAATATAGTTCAGGATTCAACAAATCCAGATACTATATTTGTTGAACAAATATTTTTATGCGATGATTCTATACAAATTATTTCACAAGAAGATTCTGAAAAAGAGAATGTTGATTCATTACTTAGTCTTATTCAATATACATAAATTATTTAAGTAGAATTTTAAATTTAAATTATGTAAATATGTTTATTATAATATTTATATTTTGGTTTTTATTAACATGCATGAAGTAGTATAACTCCATTTATTGATCCTCTCAACAGATGGAGTTACTCAAATAATTGTTCATTCTTGAAAATTCTTAAATTTTTTCACTTTGATACATGCAAAATGTAGTTCTAAAACTGTATGGAACAGTTTAGATTTACCTACGAAAAGTTGCATCTAAAAATAACAAGTTAATATGTGTAATTTTAATACGGTTAGTAAAATTGTTATATATTCATTATTTCAAGAATTCGTCATTTAATTAATTTTAATTCAAATTTTAATGTGATTTTCTTATTTATACAATTTATATTGAAAAAAAAAATAATTTGATTTAAATATAAAATTAATTTTATTACAGCTTTATTGTTCAATAAACATTTATTGACATTATAAGCGATTGCAATACAACACTTATATATTAATGCAATAAAGTGCTAGAAAGTAAAAATTTTTAATTACTGCAATGTATTATTTTTTTATATTAAAAATAATAAATAGCCAATGTACATAATATATTAAAGAATTTAAGAAACAGTTATTAAAAGAAAATTCCCTATAAATATAAGTAACTTTTTTATTTTAACTTATTGTTATATTGTTTAGAAAAATATAATTCATCGTATAAATCGATCGTGTACGATTTATTTTCATTTGTTAATAAATTTAATTTTGTTTTCTTCCATTTCTAATATTCCATAAAATATATCTTATTAATTCAAATGTAAAAAATTGTATTTTATCACTTTCGGAATATTTTTATAAAATACGTAGGGAGAATTTAGGATAAATTGTCGATAAAATTACTTATTTATCGAATAAATAATTCTTATTCTTACTCAAATACATATTTTTACCAAAAATATTTACAAAAAAATAAAAAATGTTCTCTTTTATTACCTTTATTATATTTATGGATAAAAATCAAGATATATTTATTGAAATAATTAAAATATAGTTTTCATAGTTGGGCGAGTCAACGACAATATATTTTTTCTTCAGTATTATGCACTTAGGAAATATACACTCAATTTAAGATTCATCGAGCGCATATACTTATAAAACTGGGAATCAAATTCAGCGTTTAGCCCAATTCTTATTTTAACGTTTTGTTTTATAATTAAAACCAAATCTTCTTCATCTATAAATGTACCGTCGATCAAATAATAAATGTTGCCATGCTTTCTTGCTGTGCCGATTCCGCAGATCAATTGTTAAAGCCGCTGAACGTCTTTCGCACGAGACAACGAAGCTTTACGCTATATTTATAAAATGCAATGGAAAAAATGTCAAAAAAAAATGTATAAAATATATACATATTATTCATAGATAATAATAAGTCTTGCATTACACTCTGAGTAGTTGTCAATGTCTTGCACCCTCCCACCCACCGATAATCCTTAAACAGCAAATAAATAGTTTATTGTAAAAACGAAAACTGGAGCGTACAAAAGGAATATCACGGAGTGTTCAAAGCCAAGCACGCGTGCGCACCGAGCGTAAAGAGACAAGAAAGCGACAGGATAATCTTTTGCGTGCGCGCTTCTGCGCGAGAGAGACAGAGACACCGAAGGAGGAAGGCCCGGAGGTGGCGCCACCACGGCGCAACTTCGGAATCCAAGCCGCGCCAACAGCAGGCCGCAGGCAGGGCAGGGGCAGGAGCCAGCCACGGCCATCTGACTGCCACCACCTCCACCACCTCCTCACCGTGCCGTTTGCCGCTCTGCCGACGGGTAAGTACCCTCACTCCTCTCGCACGTTTCAGTCTGCACTCGCATGTTTCCGAGGCAGTTCGGGTGTGCTGCCGGCTTCCTCTCGCCAACCCCAGCAACACACGGCCACCCGGGCACTTCCGTACCTCTCTCGGAGGCTCCTCCGGAGCTGTGACGCGCACAGCCGGAGAGGTTAGGTCGGCCTCCGCGACGCGCCAACTCGCCACCCTCTCGGCACATTCGCGTGGACGTGCGCCGGTTGGGGCCGTCGACCACGATGCCGTCGTCGCCGCTGCCAACGACGACCACGACGACGACGACGTGCTCGAGGACAAAGCTCCTTCGAACCTGACCGCGATCTCTCGCGAAAACCCGCTCATTTGCGCGTATGCATGCGACGTCCGTCCGCCTAGTGGTTGGATAAAATAGGTTAGGTGCGCCGGGCCGACGCGCCAACTGTTTGAATATCGCTCAGTCTTCGCGCGCGCTCTGCCAAAACAAACTGGTGATCTGCTCTCGTCGGTGAATTTTGCGGAAGCACGCAAGACACACATTACTCGCGCGAAGAGGACCTCGTGGGACGTCGATTGGAGAAAGAGGGAGAGATTAGAGACAGCGATCACTTGCACGCATAATAGATGGATAACTCTGCGTATGTGCCGAATCAGTTGCCGCCGCCCCTGGTCGTGTTCTCGCAGGCCGGGGGCTTCTCCGAGGCGGCTCTCAGAATGCAAAGGCCCTTCAATCCGCAAGTTAGTATCCGACTGGGCCCCGCGAGGGCTCGCACTTGACAGGGAAAAAGAGGCCTCGTGGACACGAGCTTTCGGCACATGCATTCGCGCTCGTTTCCGTGTTAAGTGCACGTCAGTGCGGCCGCAGTGTAAATCTCTGCTGTTGTGTGTAATGGAAGAGACGAGCGCGAAGCAACCTAAGCGACTTTGCGACATGTGATACACTTGCGATGGACTGCACTTTCCTTAATGCTGTATGAGTGTACGCGCTACGCCGACATGGACAAGCGGCTCGAATTGTGTAGCTTCACCGTTTTCCTTTTGCCCCTTTAGCTTTTAAATGCATGTCAATCATTGCTGCGCTTATTTTAAAAACGAGCTTTTCTCTGTTGCCGTGTGCGTGCGTGCCTTCCCCTATCGAAAGATTCGCGCCGAGCGAAATTATGTCTCGAGCAGTTCGTTCGATTCCTTATACCAGTTGCTCTGCTGTACAATAATTGATTTTCTAAAAAATATTCCTTGACAATTGCTTCAGCCATTGTGCGTTATTTTTTTCGCACATCATTCTTAAATTCCACGTTAATGTTTACGATAAAAATGGAAGTTAATTGTTTATAGAGTAGATAAATTCGTGTAAAAGATTTACTATCCCCTTGTCACTTGTTTGTCTGCACGGTAAAACCAATATTTTTTATTCTCCTGACTACCTTTGGGCAATCCTAGAACATGATTGATTTAGTTTTTTTTACTTAAATTAGTGCATGCGTTTACGTATTAAATATTACACTACTGTAGATAATGCGTGAAAAAATATGACTGTCAGAAGTAATTAGTTTACAGTAGTGATAGAGTAAGAAGTAGAGATGAGCTTTTAAAATAATCGAAAATTAGTTTCACATAATTAAAAATTGTTTCGCGCACAGAAACTTTATTTAAACAATAACGAAATTTTAACGGAAGCGGTGCGCATTAAATTGTTTTTAATTCCGTAACGATGTTTGCCTGATACGTTTGTAAAATTGGATTACAGAGATGGAGTTATGATGCCAGAGTAATCCTTCGATTAACCACTCGCGGATTCTTTACAAGAGTCAACACGAAAAATCTTTTTTAATGGTCCATCTTTGCAAATGATTTTGAATACAATTTGTGCTTATTTTGTATTTAAATATTCGATAACTGTTTAGGGATAATTATGAATTTTAATTGGAAAGCCATAATTCACTTCAATGTTTAATATTTAAAAGCCGGTTTTCGAATTTATGAGCGATGAAGGTGATATCGCTTAAAATTATATTATTTATTTACGTTTTCTTATAGACTTATCGTTACAACATTGGCATACGACATTTCTTTAAAGAGTTTTTATTAGCTGAGCGAAAAGAGCTTGCAATGCATATTTTCTGGAGTCGAAAATATAATTTCTCTCGAGTGGACGAGAAATACGAACAGTAACTTTGTTGTCCCGATTACACCTACTTGTGAAATACGCCTCATAAAAAATTTATCACATTTGAGCATTATTTATGTGTATTCTTTAAATTTTTTAAAGTTATAAAACACGGGATTTTTTACTCAGAATAAAACAAAACTTTAACTTTTTTCATCCTTTTATGAGTCATTCCTCAATATGCGCTGATTTACGAGCTACGAAATATGTATATTACGTAGCGAATGAACATTTGTTTAGTACAAGATGTAAAAAGTATTCTCTTTTTTCAAAACTGAAACCTCGAAATAGAGATGTGATTCCCTAATAAATATTTCAATGGGCAAGTCTACTCAAGAAATGTCTAGTATACCAATAAATGTTTATTAATTATTAAAGCGAGAAAATTCATAAATAAGTTTTGATCTCTTGTAATTTCACGAGTCCTTCATTAGCATTAGGAAAGTGTAATATGATATAAATAATTCAAAATCAATAAAGATTTGAAATAAGGCTTTCAATGTAAAAGTTTTGAGGAAAAAAAATAGAGAACCTTTTATAAACTCCCGTAATAAGTACTAATTATTTCGAAGAAGCAAATTGGTTTATTATGAAGTGCAAGTAGTAGATTTTCATTAATTCTTAACATTTGATTTCATACGTTCGTTAGATATTCGATATTAAACTTTCTTTTTCTAATTTAAAAGTCATATGTGATCGGTGTAATTACATGATAATAATACTGTTTTCCTTCGTGCGTCACCCCGTGATAAATACTTATTTTAGTTTTCTTGGCTGTCTTATAAAAATTAAAGTTTAGAAGCAATTAACTTTCCAAATCTTATAATGGTCGTTTAACATGAATTTTGTTGTTGAAACTTTATTCATATATTTTTAAGAAGTATAGTATTCGCGTTGTAAAAAATCCTATTCCGTAAGAGCCCATATAAGTTATGGTCCATAAAAAAACTAAAATTTTGTATACATGTATTTATAAATACGTGCACACATACGTGTAAGTTGTAAATAACATTGAAACCAGAAAATCTTTTATATACTATTAGAAATTTCACAATAAATTTTGTTAAGCATGACGTTGAAATCTATTAAAAATCTTAAAGTGTTTAGAGTGACGAAAGTTAATGCATAAAATTGGTAAATTGTGATGTGGAAAAATTTGTTTTATATTTTTGTGAGCACAAAAAATGAAACATTTCTAAATACAATATTACAGATGTGTACAAACAAGACGCGCAATACGTAAAAGCACATGATCAAAAATTTATAAAAAAAATTCTCTTTCATTGAGAAATATTAAACAATCATTGCATTAATTAATTTTAAAATATTTTTTAAAAAGTGTTCTTTTATGAAATAGTTTGTATATTACGGTTTTACATTATTTTTTAATAGTTGCTCGATTTAAAGGGGGATAGAAAAAACTGCAGTTGTATTTGCTTATCGGCACTCTATGAGTGAACGAGTTATTTTCTTTTGCATAAAAAGAATCGCACAGTAAAGTAAACGATCGATTGTACCTAAGGTTTTTGCTCTACAACGAATGAAAGTGTCAAGAGATTTTAATTATATGCATATATAAGTTAGTGTGTACTGCGATAACGAGTATTTGAATAAGATTTGTACGCACTAAGTAGAAAAAAATCGTTTAAAAGTGTGTACGTAGAAAATCGCGTGTTTTAGTGCAAGTATTGAATAAAAAAATAAAATTTACACTAATTACCTTTGCATTCGCTTTTTCATGCGAATATTTGGAATTGAAAATCGTGGGTTGCTATAAATAATTGATATAAAAATCAAGCATTAAATTTTTTCAGTCTAAACGAGTGTGTTTTGTCATTATAGCGTTTTAAAAATATCACTCTATTTTATTTACATGAATTTTGATGTAACGTGGTGCCTAGATATTTTGAAAATCACTGTTTTCGGCTATAAAATTGCATGTTTTGTGATATTTTAAAATATAGAGATATACTGTATTCTCCGATAAGAACAAAATTTAAGAAGTTATCACATTTTTTACAGTCGAAGAAACGCTTTACAAACGAAGAAAGCATGCTATTCTATAGTTAATTTTAAATATCACCGTAAAAATATTTTTTCTTTCAAAGTAAACTTTATATGAAAACTAATAATATAAAAATTGTGTAAAACCAAAAATATGGATTGTTTCTTTGAATATATAAAAAAGCACTAAAACATTGTATCGTTAGGTATTAAATTTTATCAATTTTTTAGTTTTTTTTTTATAAAGTAATTAAATATATATTTTTATGGAAAATTACAGTATAGTTCGCATTATGTTTTTCCAATTTTTTTATACTTATAATGTAGTTAAAAATACGCTTTGTTTTCCTATTCATGTAATTATTACCAACTTGAGAATTTATAATTCTCTTTTTTCTTCTTAAATGGTCATTAAGAAAGGCAGTTCTTTGAAAAATTAAACAATTATTTATTTATTTTTTAAAGGAATCAAGTATTGTAATAAGTTTTTGAATAGTGACGTTTTCAACATTCAAAGTCTTTAATATTTAAGTTATAGAGAAATTGTTCAAAATCAAATGGATTTTAAAATAACGAATGATTAACTATTTATACATTCAATTGCAAGACAGAAAAGTGAATCTTTTTAATTGGATTTAATTCGGTTCTTGGGAGAATTCGTGCGATTACTTTACAAATCACACTCACAAACCTTGCGATCGTAATTTCTTTCGAATCTTATTCTTGATTTTTAAATTAAACTAATATTAAGAATAAAATTTAGTAGAAAACTTAGATTATTAGATTTATAAAAGAGTGGAGTATAAATTGTATTTGTATAAAAAGGTTTTTGAAGCAAACTTTTTAATCTTGAAACTAATATTATTTAAAAAACATTCCAATAAATTTGCTAATCATCAATGATTAAATACCATTCTACGATAATTCGATTCATATGACTAGGTTAAAAATACGAGACATATAAAAAGATTTATAATAATATGTAACCTAATTAATAACTGTCTTTAATAATTGAACTCAAAATTTGTATGAATAATTCAATTTTCAATTAAAATTATTTTACCATAAAAATAATTATTAATGATATTTGGAATCTAAAATAATTTATTTCTGAAAAACAATGTTATTCTAGGTGTATTTAAAAATATTTATTCAACACTCAAATAAAATAAAATAATAATGACTATAGTAATAAAATCTTCTTAAACTACAATCAATTCGTAAGATTCTGTATTTATTATATAATTTTTAAACAGTTGATTTATCAAAAATTAATATTACAATCAACTTGAAAAATTTTCTCTATTCAATTAAAAATAATTACATCTGATGCTAATAAACAATATGTTTTTAAAGTAGCTTAAATATTATTGGTAATTAGTTGCACATCTATTCGAGATTTACCTTCAAAAACTTTATCCACTTGGAAAGTTGTTAGAAAGACTAGTATAAAATACGTAATTTATTATCATCTCAAAGAAACACGATTAAGCTGAATTCAGATGGTTAATTTGAAAAATATATTAAATGTGATAAATGTGATAAGATTGTTTTAAAAACAAAATTGTTTCTATGAAGGATATCGTGATATCAGTTTATAATTATAATTTTCCGATCATTTTACCAGAACGGGCTTCTACTTTCATTTACAAAGAAGGATATTTAGAATAGTAGTTTTTATAAAAGTTAACTTAATTTCTATAACAAGAAAAGTAATTAAAATGTTATAACTGTTAATTTTTTCCAAAGTTTACAGTAATTGTTCAGACAAGATATGAAGTCTAAATTATTAAGGAACCGCTTATAAAACAAGGAAAAATTAAAGTTGTTTTTCGTTTGCCCATCGTTTCAAATTGTAAAGCGATAATTTCAAGAAAATATCATCTAGTGATAAACTATATTATTAATTATTGATACGAGATCAGCCTTGTTTCGTCATTTTATGGAAAAAATGCGATTGACTGATCTTAAATCCCAGTACGAATGACTTGTTTTGCTATCTCCGTGTTGCTCCTCTTATTTGTATTAAAGTCGATAGCGTCGCCTATTTGCAAAATTCTAATTAAAACTGCGATCTAACGAGGCAGCAGTTGCCTTTCAACCGTCACTGCACCGCCATTTTAAGAAGCAAAAGTTATCCCAAATTACCGGAGAGGGTGGGCCTTTTCACATAAGACGAATGCAGAGTAATAGCAGCCCTTGGCACGATCTGTTGTAGATTGGTGACGCGAAGGAGTTGCAGAACCCATTCGGTCAGGCTGCAGCTTCTCTCGACTACCGGCTGCATCACATGCTGCACCTGCAGCACCAGTTCCTGCACCCCCTGGAGCACCGGCTACCGTTCAGCAGCGCCTTCCGACCACTAGCCCCATCGGCGTTTGCACCACCTCAAAAGCGCCTGAAGATTGAAACCGAGGGCGCAGGCGTCTCGTCAACGGGTGTACCCACGGGGCTGTCGAGCCTTGGTTCCCTGTCGAGCATGTCCAGCATGTTCTCGCCGTCGGTGGCTTCACAGGCCGCAGACCTCGCGCCTCAGAGTCCAGCCAACTCCACCAGCAGGTCGCCACCCGGGAGCGGTGGATCGAACCAACCCGCAGCTGCGGGCAGCCAAACCGGCGAGGAGGAGCGCGAGGCTAATGCGACTCCCTGCTCCGAGAACACCGAGAGATCTACGCCAGAGGAGGGACGACCTTATCGAAGTGAGTACCGTACGTTTATTCTACCCTCGAGTCTTTGGTTTTAATTGCGCGCGTAAGGAGTCGACGCGAAGAGCCTCCCATGATACTTTAACCCGAGTTTTAGGGCGAATTCTTAATGATCGAGGGGCTAGCGGTTGACTCGATTTCCCTTCTGTCGTGTCATGGGGTGCGAATCGCAGATTCTCATATTTTTGTCGTTTCTTTCGAAGCGTCTTTGTTCAAGTGATCGGAATACAAATGAATGCACGGCAAATACGCACAATACAAATACTATCGCGCGGAGTTGCACCTGTGATTTTCATTGGTTTCCTCGTAGACGAAGCGTCCGCTTGATGATAAATCGACGCATTTTCTCGAAAGACCATTATTATTTTTACTTAGTAATATTTGCCGATGCGTTCGGTACGCAGTTCTGGCAAAATTAACGTCTTTGAGTCAGTGCAATATATGCTACGATAACCAACAATTATCAAAGTACGCTAGTGTTTTTTTAAATAAATTATTTTCCTCAGCATTTGGGGTTAAATAGTTTTCTTATTGGCGCAGAAGTTGTAACCCTAAAAGATACATTATATGTGAGACTTTCCGAATGGTACAAGTATAATTGTTAGATTCCGTTGTTTCGCAGATGTTGAGACGATACACGCATACTCGCTACGCGATAGGACCTGAGAAAAAATACAAAAAATTGTGTTACGTGCATTTCGAAGATTAGGATTTTGTTCAATTTTCCAAAAATTTTAATAAGTATCGACTTTACAAATCATAAAGCTCCTCGCTGCGTAATTTTATTAATATATTATAAATTTTTATACCGTGTTATTTTTATTAGGCAAAAGTTTTAATGTTAATATTCTTGTAACTGAACAGAAATTGAATTTCTTTTGTTCGAATTTTAGGCTTGTGATTTATTGAACGAAATGATTCGATTGCAACAATGGCGTAGAGCTTGGTAATTATTTTTATATTGATACAAACATTCTAGTTAAGAAACTGAAACTAAAATCGAATGCCAACGTCCAAAGTAAATTATTATAACATCAGTTCCGAAACTCTTCGATAACAATTAAAAAATGTCACTGTAAAAAAGTACTCATAGTCACAATGACTTGAGTGCTTTAATAAATCTTGCACCCTTTTAATCTGCAATGGTTGCGTAAATTCCTATTTTATTAGTTTATTATTAATGTAGTCTTTAAAGGTTCAGGATTACTGTGACATGTTAATATTTAGTTTGTGGACTTTAATTGTCATTCACCGACGTTTAATTCTGTTCGTTACGATCACGCAAACTTAATTGTTCATATTTAACAAGAATGAATTGTTTAAGATCGTATTAAAGTCGAGCGTTTCTTCAGATTGAAATAAGTATGTTGAGAATTTTCCGAATGGACTGATTTTATAAATACTCTAGATCAAACTTATTGCCATGCAAAGTTTTAAATTTTATCAATACGTAAATATGAAGCTGTGCAAAAACAAAATTTCCCTCTTGCCGACCATAATATTATTATTATGTTTCGTTTGAATGGCCGCAATTCTAGCTTAACTGCGTATATTTTAAACCGAATGAGTCTTCGGATAGTCGAACACGGTTATTAGTGATTGCAAAACCTAACGGTACGTGCAAAAAAGAATGTAAGCTTTCAGCGTAGCTATTTAAATATTCAATGCATAACGCATTTTTGAGCGGAAAAAAATAATTGTTATTAGAGAGCTTAGAGAGAAGTTATGAAGAGCCATTATTTTTATTATAATACTTAAAGTTTATGATAGATTTTACTATGTACTAACTAAAAATTAAATGAAAAAATTAAATGCAGTCTGGATTCTTTGATTGTACCTTGAGGTTATATAGGTTATTATTTCGAAACTTACGTTTTTATACTCCTCAGATATAGGGAGGATAAAAGTTTTTAGATATAAAACGAGAGAAGCGTTTATATTTGCCAGCTAATGCAATCTATAGTTAATACCGAATGACACGCCTTCCTTACCGCATTATCCGCTGTTGGTCTTATAATTCTTCTTAGGCGAAATACAAATTTAACCATCTATTCGTTAATTTTTTTCGTAAACTTCGCTGAGCCTTGTAAATACGTAAATAGCGTCATTCTACATTCGGGCAATAGCTTTTTTATTTTTTTAACAATACCTTTTTAAAAGAATCGAGTAGTCTATTTGAAAAACGATCTCCGCGAAAATTCGCCACAGCTTTTAAAGCTCGAATGAACTTGAATTTGTAAAGTGGTGAAGCTATCGAGTCCTAAAAATATATTTTGACGTCGAAACTAATGCCTTATATTGCGGCATAAAATAAGCAAAATTCGAATGTGAAATCGGTTGGCGTAAAAGGTTTTCTATTACGAATCGAAATAATCCAGAGGGCGCGGAACGAGGTTTGTAACGAGTGGTAAGTGGCTCGATCGATGTTTTTAATTTAGTAAACTGCTCTCTCTCGCGTGGGCCACGCACGGGCGACGCACTAGAGCAAAGTTTTTGCGCGAGGACGCACGGGCGCGCACACACACACACACACACACACACTTTCCCCCGCGCGGCACAAATCATCGCATCATTTTGCCGGTTCGGCTCGTCGGAAGACCGCGAGTGCAAATAATCATTTTCAGCGGCGCGTTTACATTGTATTTAGCGGACTATTTACTCCGCGGCCGCGCGATGACCCGCGTTGACATAACGCGCGAGCGTGACAGCCGGAGTCGTTCCATAAATTCCCCGGCGCCGCTCCGTCTACGCAGTCGCCCAATAGCCGGAATCAATGCCGACGACAGCTGCGGCCGGGACTCGGGATCCTGACTTTTCCCGACTCGGGCTCGGAGGATTCTCGCACTGCTCGCACCGCGCGGGAGATTTTAACGCCGACGACGTCCTCGACGCTGTCATTTTACTTTTTGCCCGGGCCCCCGCGCGTCAGCCGTAAAACTCGGAGTTAGAAAACATAACGCCGGCCGTTTAGTGGGTTATAAAGGGTTCGGGACCGGCAGAGAAAGAGACGTCCGCTACTTGACATTCCGAAATGAGGGATAATAAAAGGGTGATGCGAGTGGAGTTACGACACCATCGGCCCTTCCTCCTCTTCTGCCCCCCGCTGCTCTCGTCGGACTCGCGAGCACAATAACCTAATATAACGCGCGTAATGGCTCGCTGTCAAGGAAAAATTCTTCTTTAATCGTCGTCTCGCGTCCTGGACGCGCGCCTTTAGTGCTGCCCACCCGTACGAGAACTCAATAGCTGGCCCGCGCAGCGATGACGCTACGGCTCTGACATGGAGCAAGTATCCACTCCGTTCAAAGGAAAGGGCCCAGCCCGCGGTAATTAATTTGTCGTTGGGCGCACAGCTCGTGCGCCGCCGAAACTGGATTCTTAAGCTCCTCTTACGTTTTATCGCGCGCTTAAAAATGAGAAGCACGTGTAAAATTTTGTGGACTGTCGTTCGGGAAAGTAGTGGTGAGCGAGTGTAATGGGCCTTTTAGGTGATTTACATTGGTTGCCGCTCGAGTATGTTAAATACCCGTGGGCCGAGAGTCTGCTGCGCCGAATATTTTGCTTTACAACGTTGCGAAAGCCTATGGTCGTTAGGCTTGTGATAATGGAAACTATTGTTTCGCCCAATTATCTCGTGCTTTTATAATATTTCGAAACGACATTAATGAAA
Organism: Platyscapa corneri; assembly: GCA_018907185.1. NCBI lineage: Eukaryota > Metazoa > Arthropoda > Insecta > Hymenoptera > Agaonidae > Platyscapa > Platyscapa corneri. Next base: position 3,403,279 of record JACCHW010000011.1, on the reverse strand, counting down.
CACGTCCGAGCGTTTTCCTTAGCTGCTTTCTGCTTGGTAAAACATTGAGCATCGGCTTCAGTCCACGAACGAGCGCCGCTTCGTTTGGAGCTGAAAGCTTCAGCACTTATGAAACCAGTCGTGTGTTCAACTACGAAATTGATTTCAATTTGTGCAAAGGGGCCTGATTACGCAACATCGCCTTAGAACGTTCGATTGGAGGGCGAAATAACTCGAATGAGATTACTTAAAAACCTGAAATTATTCGCGACTGGTTATTATTGGCCAACTATTCGTTGCACGTATTCTAATAAAGTGCAAAATATGCTTGAAAACCAATGCCGATGTTTGCTTATAAATTTATGGCAAACTCGCGCCCGAAATCAACGCTAGAAAACAATCGGCTGGTTGGCACAGTTTCGGCCATTAGTATTACAAAACGGCTTTCCGCCGAATCAAGAGGATGATTAATGGGTACAGGAAGTTTTGAGCCCGACACTTACTGCTTACCGATATTTTAACGAGTCTTTTGACGAATGTAACGGGTATGAACTGTGAATCGAGCCTAGAATCACGCTCCTCCATTCAAAGCGAACGCGTGGGATCCTAAAAAGATTACAGAGTGCTTGGATTGGAATACCTGCTGCTGCTCCCCTTAGAGACCGAAAGCCGCAGAGAACTAAAATTCGAAATCGCGCTCCTCCCCGGATAAATCAGTTTAACGTCTTTTTAAAATCTTTTTTACTTTTACAGGGCCGCTCTTATTCCTACAAATGGACGCGTTTAATACGCACGCAGAGTTTTAAAAGTTTTACGGTGCGCGTGGAGCGCTGCACTCGGCCGCTGCGGAGGCTCAGCTGGCCGAAAATTTGTCACGGCATAAAATCTCGCGTCGTTTGAACGATATGTCCGATGTAACGCGATGTCAACGCGCTATGGCATTGCAATGTAATGTGCTGCGGATTCAGTCAATACCTCGCGGGGAGGAAGACTCGGCCGCGCACACGCGCACACCCGGCCATGCCTGCTTACACGCTGGGCTAGGGCGCGCGCCCGTGTGCGTGCGTTCGGGCTGTGCGGAATGCAGATATTTGTCAGGAAATTGATAACTGGAATAAACTCGTTGCAAAACAGGGAGAGAGCAACTGCGCGCTTACCGGTGTCGCGCGAATAGCCCCGCAAACACAGCGCGGCTGTTCCGCGTCGAAGAGAGGTCGGGAGGGGCCGCGGAACGGCGGGGTGGCCCGGAGGGAGTAGCCACCCCAACGACACTGCCCTGGTTATGTTTCTGCCACATTCTGTTTACGTAATACAGCTTTGACGAGCTTTTGCGCAAAATGTTTTTACCTGCACTGCTCTTCGTTTTTCGATCTGTCAGCGCTCGCACTGCGCGACCTTTTTCACCTTCGCTCTCTCTCTCTCTCTCTCTCTCTCTCTCTCTAGATATATATATATATATGTACATTTTTGTTTTTCCATTATTTTTTCTCCTTTTCATGACCTCGCGCGCGCGCGCGCGGACGCGCAGTCTCTCGCGGGACCATTTAACCATTGATACGGAGCCTCCGACATTAAAATGCGTTAAAAGATAAAACGGCCTTCGCACACTTTTGTTTTTAGTTTAGGGGCGTCGCGACGCGCATGCATTGGCGCACGGGTCCCGCACTACTCGGGCACATTTACGCGACCGTAAAAAGCTAGATGCTCGCGGATGTTTCGGTCGCTGAAAGCTCCCCCCCCCCCGGATGGGTGCACATTTACACCCCCGCAGCTGCATTCACGCGAAAAATCACGCCCCGAGCCGAGAGCGTTCTTAGTCGGCGGAGGGGTGTTTTGGAGGCGGTGGTCTTTCTACAGACCGACCACTGCAAAATAATCCGCCGATTTGAAAAAGCTAAATTTATCGCATTGTTCGTGTTTTAATGTACTCAGCTTGTCGTATTTAATCCGAGCAAGTGGCATTGTTGTTTTAAAGCTGCGGGGGGCGACTGCTCTGGCGAATATTTTTTTTTCCCTGATAAATGATTTTTACTGCCTTCATTACCAAGTTGGAATTACTTTTTTGAGATTTCTTATTTAATCAACATAAGAAATAAGTGAAGTAGTTTTTTTGAAACTGCCGTCTCCTAAGTGTCACTGTTTACTACGCGAGTCACGCGATTATGATCTTTACGACCCTCGAAAATATACGTAATTATAAGGGAGATAACAAACGATAAAAAGACATTCCTTGGTGAAAAGAAGTACTATACCCAAGCCGTTTAGAAAGACATTTGCATTTCTTTTATGCAATGTCTTTATTTGCAAAGTTTGCGGTGTTGGGTATAAAAAATTCATTGTATAATAACGACAGATAAACTTTCGTGCGTATTTGAAAAATATCTTGCTTATTTTTCGAGGAAAAACACAAATTTCGCTTCTAAATTAAAACACTTTGTTACGCACGTTTTATTTCGTCGCGATGCTTCGCGTATTTATTTTTATTAGTGACATTGAACCACTTAAAATATTTGTTTGCTTAAAATGCTTGACAAAGGTATTTGCGTTTTCAATGTTTCATCGGTGATGTATTTTTTGTTTTCTCTATGATTTCCATAGCTTTGGTTGCATAAAACATCTTTCGGCTGTTTGGATTATATTATGATTCGCAGGTCGTAATTTATAGTTTCGTCTACTTCTATCGCGAGTTTCAAGTTTGGTTTGACAAATAAGGAATTAAAGTTATTTCGAATTTCCTATTTTTGGGTCCTTAGGCGATGTCTTTGAACGCCCGATATAGTCGGGTAAAGAAAAGGAATTAGATTTCCTTTTTCTATTATCGTAATGGACTAGTAGAACAAAAATATGTGCGACAAATTAAATAATCCGCTGTTGGATGTCCCGTGAAGTAACGTATGAAAAGCGCGCACGTAAATACTTCGAATCAGGGGCGAGAAACCTTATTAAAATCTAATAGAAGAGCCATTGAAATTCTCGTCGTACATGCGAGTGACCGCCAATTAATACGAGGGAAACGAAATTGCGGCTGGATTAAAAGGAACGAGCGCTGCGCGTGCACGTTACCTAAAAAGAACATTGCATTCGAGCTTAAAGCTTGCGGCTCACGGTCGGGCCGTAAAATAGAGAAATCATCCATAAGAGTTGGCGCGGGGGTGTAGCGTGGACGGCCTTTGGTCTCTCTCTCTCTCTCTCTCTCTCTCTCTGTATTTCGCCCCTTCGCCCCATATCTGTGGACGGAGAGACAGAAACAGACCGGTAAAGAGCAGCCGAGGCAGGAGATTTGATTACGAAATAATTCGCGCGACGTGATACTAAATCGAGGACGACTGGGCGCAGCGCGTAATGTTCGTTCTCTCTTTCTCTCACTCTCACTCTTCGCCCTAAGAATACAAATGAGGATAACTGCTTTTCCGCCCTCGGGACTACGCGGTGCACAGCGTGTATGACGTATGTGGAATATGCCGAATCGCGTTCCCGTCCTATTTCTCCCTTCTCCCCTCCTATTCTTTATCGGCATCTTTAATTGCATAGAAGTGAGCGTTATTACAGAGATTTCTAACTGACGTCAGATGTGATATCATTTTTTGCATTTCCCTATAAAAATGATTTCTTTTCATTTTGAATCCACGGTGTGACTGACAAAATGCAGCGATTCGAATCTCCGGGATGATAATTAATTTTCGCTTCTTCTTATCATGCGCTTAGCTTAATAATATTTATAATTTATTATCACATGAAGTTTTGAAAATCTTCGATTCGAATATTTGACTCATTGTGTATTAATCAATTGCAAAAAATTAGACAATTTTGGATTAACCGCAGCCTCCACCTAAATTTGCTAAAATTTAACGTTTGATTATCCTTTTTAATACATTGCATTCGTGGAATTTACAAATGTGTTTTTGAATATTGTAAATTTTACGATCATTTTCACTTGAAATATTTTTAAGCAGATGCTTAACAAAAAGAATTTTAATTCGACGAAGAGAAATACCTTTTTAGAGGATGCCAAATGTTTTATCATCGTAAATTCTACGGTGAATTCTTTAGAATGGATCAAAATTTTATAGTGACCTATTCCACGTTACATAATTAAAAACTGTTTCGAAATCGGAAAGATTTGAAATTTTAAAAAAACGTATAAAGTTATAATCGTTTGTTGAATTTAATTTAAAGATTCATTTGCACACAGAAGCGACTTGAAATGAAAATAGTAAAAAAAGATTTTCTAACTGTAAAAGAGTAAATGCTTATTTGCTTTTAACGAGTTAAGGCTTTCATAAAAATTGTAAAAGATTTTTGTAAAGGAATAAAATATTTTTTTTTAATTTTAATGATTTTTATTATTGGCGCATGTTATAATATGATATTTGTTAAGTATGTATTTTCCGTAATGTCTTTATATTTCTTGTGAAAGAAATCGTTTCGAAAATGGCTTTATATTATCAAACTATAAATATTATTCACCGATGACTGGCCAAGCAAATTTGTCAATTTACTTTCAAATTAGAAAATAGTCGATTTGTTAAATTCATAATTGATTTAACGATCGAGGGAACTGGGCTCATTTCGCATCGAGTAAAATTAAACAAGAAATTTGGAATTATTTTCTTAAAAAAGCTTAACTATAAAATGTTTAAATGCGTCCAGGTCGATAATTCAGCTAAATAGCGGAAAACAGATATGATTTATTCCTTTTTAAAAAGACCTACTTTAATCTAGATAAATGAAATTTGACTATAATTTAGTGCATATACACTCGTTACTGTTTTGTACATAATTGTCATTAATCTATTTACTATTAGTCATCAGGAGCAATTGCTTTGACTTATGGTAGATTATATTGATTAAAATTCGAAAATACAAGCAATCAATTTCAGCTTATAGTATTAAGCGAAATTTGAACGACAAAAAAAAAAAAAAACATGCAAACGCGCGGAATAGAATGTGCCGCGAAATAAATAGACTTTTTGATGTCTTGCACAAGGGTGCAAAGGTAATCCATTTTTTCGGCTCCATCGCATTTTTCTGATAGCAGCGCGAGCCACCCCAAGCCTCCTCCCTCCAACCCTCCTCCCGACAGACAAAGTCTTTCCATATTTTTGCGGTCTAACTTCTCGTTATACTCGTGCTTACTGGATTTCGTGGGGTGAAAAAGCAGATCGCGAAATGCGAAACTCATTACAACGAGTGTAGCGAGCCTTAGCTTACTGAATTACAAACGAAATAAAATTATTGTATTACAGAGGGATAGCAGCTGCAGCCGTGCAACGACACGCCGCCGCGGCTCCGCGCGTGTGATTTGCCCGCGAATTATTATTTTGCCGCCGATGCTCCGGCGAAGGTGCGCCAAGATTTTCGCGTTTCGCGTACCCGCAACGTTTGAAATCCTAACAACGTGCGCGTGTGCGCGTGCGCGAGAGAAGCGCAGTGGCAGCGGGATTGTTCACGACTCGGAAGGTTAACGGAAAAATAAAGAGACCGCCGCCGGACTTTTTTCGCAATCACCGGCCTCGGCGCTTTTTCATTAGCGGCAATAAATTTAATCCGTAACTCGATGGAACAAATTTTTGCGTAATACCTCCGACCGATACAGATGTGGCCGCGCTCGCGCACCAAAAGCGAAAGGGAGAAGGGCAGGGGCCGGCGAAGGGTCGTGTCGAGTTGCGATTCGAACTCGTTCTCCGGCCCGTTTCAGACGCCCCGTTCCAGAGAACGAAACGCGATACTTTTAGCAAAAAAATTTTTCCGCAGCTTCGTTTTATTGTTCCGCGAGTCTGATTGGTAATTGGTCGCGGCCGCGAGCGCGAATAGTCGTGCCTGCGAGTCGAGGTAGCGCGAGCATTTGCGCGAATGCCGCCTGGGGGTGGAGAATAGAACAGTGCTACTGCAATTATATTTCTAGGCATCCTCCCTCCTCTCGGTGCTCTGCTTTCCTCGCGTTCTTCAGCGCTGGCTGCCCTGATCGAAGTAGTCTTTCAGTCGCGCTGCTCCCCTTCCTTCCCGGTGGCTTAACTGCACTTTTGGTCCGAGTCGGCGCAGGTGATCCAATTAGAGGTAATCTTGCGAACGTTGTCAACTTTCTGGACCAATGAAGATTGACTTTTTTGCCCAAGTTTTCATTCGACCCTCGAGTCTACTTGTCATTTATAGTTGAGCAAACTGTCCTGGAAAGAATTACAATATTTGTGGTACGGTTCGCTTTCCTTATAAAGACTGTAATTGTTGTAAATTATCGAATTTCAGGCGAGATTTACCATTAACTATTGAATGCCTTTGTTCTTACTTAATTACGCGAATAGTTTTAAACGGTATTTTGTGTAAATAAGGAAGGTAAATACTTTGATGCCTAAAATTTGTCAGTTTTTTTTAAAAATGTTTAATGACTTTTTAACAATTCCCTACACCGAAAAAGTGAATTTATTTCACTGTATATCGCGCCAAATCTACTTCGTGATTAATTTTCATATTTTTCAGCACGAATTTGTGCTATTGCTGCAGTCATTGTAAGACCGTAGATAAAATAATCAAATTACCACGTTTATTAGATGCGCTACTTTATTTTCTAATGATTATTTTCGGGGCATTACTTTATATAGTGATGTGATTTAATATTTCGTTAATTTAACTAAACAATTTCGTAAATACTTAATTAAAACTTTGCATATTATTTTTCAAACTCGATAAACGATATTAAATTCAACTTTATTTTAGTATCTTAATAAATGTGCACCAAAAATTAGATGCTTATATTATGTAATGATAAATACTAATTAACATAATGCATTAAACATAAAAATGCAAGCAACAACGAGGAGACACACTGATATTAAAATTTCAATTTTATTAAAATTATAATTAAAAATACTGCAGTTTTTTCTTAGTTTATGTTATACACGCTCTGATTGGTTTTCTGTATACATTCATCGCTTCAAAAGGATTATGTTTTTGTATTCAGTTTTAGTCTCCGGATATCTTTATGCGCATTCCTTTTATGAGATTTTTTTATTTTTGGTCAATATTTCAAATCGAGCTTTTTACAGTGAATGAGCTTTATAAGGGCTATATTTCCACACTGATTTTATGAGAATTGTTTTTTTTTTTCCTTTTTTGTGGTCCATGGCTTTATGACCTTTTCACTACTTGACTGTAACTTAAAAGGTACTAGTTATTGCTAAGTGAAATTTCGACTAGTTTTTTAATATTATTCGAATACAGCTTTGCTACGTTTTTCACCGAGTTCATAAATATTTTTATTTCATTTTTGTTTTGCTTTCTCAAACAAAAAGCTATATAACGGTTAAAATGCTAAAATTCTAGAGTTTCACAAATACCAACTGCACCGAGATCACTAAATCCGTTATGTATAGTATTGTCCAAAACTTTAGATAAATAACTGTGAAGAACGAGTTCTTAACAATTAAAAAATATATAATGATCCTTATAAAATACTCAAGAGTAATTTTAATATACCCGATTAATTTTTATTCTGTAGGAGTCGGAATTTTCCGACGTAATTTATAAACAATAACACTTTACGTTTTATTAATGTATTAATTGTATGAAATAATTTATGATTAGTAAAAAAAATTAATGTTGCAATACAGTTAGAAATTTTAGTGCTTCTTTTTATTGTATGGTACGGTACGGACAATATAATCACTATTACATATTTAGAACATTACACTCCATTTTATAAGAAAATGCAACTAACGATTGAATTTATTTAATTCAAAATATTAAGCAATTCGGTTTTATTTAAAACATAGAACGAGTGATGTTTTTTGTTCAACGTGTAATTAGGTGAATTTGAGTTTAGCACAGCTTAAGAAACTGTTGTGAAATTTTTTACTTTATAATAGATATATATTTTTTCGTAGAACGTATTTTTGTTTTCGATTGATTTATAGTAATATATATTTTATTCTCTAAAATATTTTCAGTGGCATAAATACTGTATTTTTCGTTTTTATGTATATATTTGTAGCTCAAAAAAATAGAGTAGGTTTCAGATAAAAATTTATCGAACTTCATAAATACAATATTACTTTTTAGTATAGAATCGACGTAATATGGGTCGACTACAATAAATTATTCTTGTACTTGATATAATATCTGTATCATTTGTAAAAATAACTTCTTTCATTTTTCATAATTTGAGAGATAATTTCATTGCCTCCTTTTAGAATCGATAATTTTCCTTGCTTGCAATATTAATCATAAGAATAGCACATAAAATTTGGAAGCTTTAAAGTAATTAGTTCTATTAAATTTTGAGGTAGAAGTTAAACCTAAATAATGTTAAAAAGTTATTCGTGTACTTTTAAGCTTTACATTTTGTAACGCGTTGTTGATGTTCAGTACTTTTCGAATTACGTTTAGCACCGGGAAAACATATATTTATCAAATTTTATTATTGCTACGCAAAGCTGTGGATAATAAAAAAGAAAATATATTCAAATAGTAATATTTAATCTATATTTATACTTGATATTCTAAGAAAATTGCTTTAAAAAATATAATTTGTGAAGAGACAATTGATCATTTTGTTTGAAAACTTATTTTCAAAACTGTAAGGGTAATTATATTGGAATATTTATTCGACCAGTAATATCGTGAGATTAAAATAGATATATTTTTTATTCCTTTATAATATCATATTACCCAGCATGACAAAGCAATAGCTTTGATAATATTTAATTAAACGATTGATTTAATAATTTTTTAATTTGTAATTTAAAAAATAATATTTTCACCCCCATGAAAATTATTAGAAGATTTTTTTGAAGAAATAAATTTGCATTTCTTTAAAATGTATAATGTTTGATAGAAAATGGATATTGATAAAATAATGATAATATAACTGTTCTCGTAATTATAGCACTGATAGAATTAATGGGTAGAAACCATTGAAGACACTAAAAAATTTACTGATATTTGATAGATGAATTTGATTTCCTGTAATTTCATTATTTAGCTCTCAATAACTACTTTGCAGGTTTTCCCCACATTAAATTGCTTCGTTTATTTTATAATATGTTCCTACTTTTAGTAATTAAATTTTGTATATTTATTTTCTGCATATTAAAATAATTAATTAGTTTAAAAAATTAGTTTATTCTATTGTAAAATTGTGGTGCGTCAAAATTAATATTGAAAAAATTATTATTGTCTCGATAAATTTAAGTTTCTAGTAAAAAATAAGAAAACTTAAATGATAATGTTACGTAACAGATAGCAAAAAGATTTGTGCGATTTTGTTTCAACTAGTCAAAACGCATCGCACGTGCGAACGCATAGAAAAAACTTTGAACGTAAGCGCCGTGTTTAATAACGAGTGTTTAAATCTTTACATCATTTAAGAACTTTAAAACTTAGCTCTCATTAAACTTGATTCCAGAGTTTAATAAAATTTACATCATATTTTATTTCACTTGTTTTTAACTTTGAATTCGTTTAATACTCCGTACGATCTTCACTTCCATCGCCCGCAGACATTTTATTAAAACAGCACTTACAATAAAATAAGCATGGAATATAAATATAAAATCTCTTTGAAGAAATGTAAAGCAATAGACAAGCCGCTCTTTTTACGACGTATAGTAAAAGATATCGTAACGTTCTCATCTTCAAGTCGCCTAATAACGTATTTTTCGTCGTTTCGTACAAACGAAAAAATTGGCACTGCGGTTGGTGAAACGAGATGAGTTCCAATGACTGCCTTATAAAATTGTTCTTAGTATGTGTACTAAGTGAACTGCAGTGTAATATTTAATTAAACGATCCTAATTAAAAAATCCTTCGGCGCATTTTTTAGAATTTAATTAATACGTATGTAAATTGATAAAAAAAAATTACTCCGAGTGTAACGCGCAAGAAAAGTTTGGATAAATTTATTGTATTTATTAATGTCAATTATGAGATGATAAAGAGTTATATGTGTAAGGTATTTTCCAAGCATTTAGTGTTAATATTAATTTTTTGTTACTAATTGGTAGCCGTAAATGACTAGGCAGAAAAAAACTGGATCGTGCAACAACTTTAGAAGTAATCTCTCAAGTGTTATAACTAAGATATAACCGTAAATGTAATTTGTGACGGTTTTTTAAGAAATTGTAAGCCTCAGCTTTACCAGGTTGGGGTAATTGTCGATTTACGCAAACCCAAATTTAATATTGTACATATTATTGTTATTATTGTTATTATTGTTGATTGTACATTTAATTCAACTTTTAAAATTATTTTCAGTTTTTACACAAGTAACATTAACGTCGTTTTATATCCAATTATTTCAGCCTTATTTTTATTCCCCTTTCACAACTTATTTACAAGTTGACGTTCGAATTTATTATTAACGATTTCTCTCGCGCACGGAATTTTACGACTATTTTCAAAAAAACAATGCATCGTAATGATTTCATCGTTGCTGCAGCCCTTATCTGCTCACTCGGAAAAAAAAAACGTTACAAAACGGTTTTTCACGTTATAATTCTCGTTGAGCTCGATGCAAATGAGAAAACGATAAAATTAACTTTTTCTTTGATGACGCCGGGGTAATTGGAGCCGCGCGAAGTCACATTCCAAATATATGAAGTGAATGCCCAAGAAGAAGTTCATTTATACATGCATTATGAAAGTTCCACGCTTTACGAGTAAATAGTTATTTCAGCACTATCATTAGGCGAACACATTTTATAACGAAACGATACTTGGCAGTGGTTACCTCAGGAGCGTAAATTTACTCCGAATAAATGGAATTCCAGTCCAAAAGATTAAACGTGCGTAATCCGACTGAGTGAGAGAGACGTCGGCAAAAAGCGATTGAAAGAGCCAATCTATTCGGTCGAATACCCTGATAAAGCAGATCGTTTAGTCGAAAGTCTGATAGAGATCCTGCGCTCGAGAGTAATAGTGCCGTGGTGGTAGTACGTAGCGCAGGTGCATGAGCAGCGGCAAGAGTAACCTCTACACCGACTCGTGGGTGCAAGCGAGAGTGAGTCGGCGGTCGCGGCGAGCGGGAGGTCGAGAGGGAGAGAAGGACATCGGAGGGGGTAATTGACGGAGGCGCGGCGTAAGGAACGGTGTATATATATAAAGCGCTACTGCACCTTGTCGACCGAAACGAAAGCGAGAGAGGGAGGGGGAGAGGGAGAGAAAGGAAGCTCCTAGGCGGAGCTGCCGCTGCACGCGCTACCACTGCGACTACCCGGAGCAGTTGGTCGCGCTTGCGCGCCTCTCGCTTTCTCTCTCCGTCGTTCCTCGTCCTACGCGCTTACACTCCGAGGCCGGAAGAAAGCCCGTCGTACATGTTTTTACGCGTGGTTCGCTCGTGGCGCATAGCCCGGCTAGAAATAGAACTTGAGGCTCCGCCTCCTAGAATACGGCGGCGATGCTGGGCGAGTCCCTGGTTCCTGGCCTCCGACTGTGAACTGGTGACGCGCCGTTACGTACCTCTCGGGCGTGGTGCATATAAATGCGTGCCAACCGGGGGAGGAGTCGCCGTCCTCTTTGGGGTTAATCGAGGAGAGCGAGTCCGGGAGAACTGAGATCATTTTACCGAGGCGTGAAGAACCTCTTACTTCCTACCCCGCCACTCCCTCCTCGCTCTTTATGGCTCACTCGGAATTATATGGGACGATTTACATAAAATTCTGGCTTTGATAAAATCAGTCATCGAGGAGGAGCGGCTTGGCGCTTCCTTCATAACATATTTCTCATTTTCCGGCAAATATCAAAAATCATACTCATATTTACGTGTCGGGGAAAATTTAGGGGAAGAAGCGTCGGTGAAAGTCTCGAACAGTCGATGCAAACGTTGCACGATGCCTCTAGGGAATAGACATCCCCAGTTTTCACCACAAATCATTTGCTCAAATATCTAGTTGTGAAAAAACCTCAAAAAGTAAAATTCACTTTATTACGAAAATCTTAAAATGTATAGTTTAAAAGATTCGTAACTCGCGGGTGAGAGACTTTGGCTGTAGTTTGGTCTCGATGAATTCCCATTCTGATCTAAAAGCCAATGCGTCGTTGTGGCATTGGAATCAATTTGACAAAGTGTTTGCACTAACTTTGAAGCTGTTTTGCTCGAGGGACGCTCTTTGATTCACTTGCCGTCACGAATTCATCTCAAATGTTGGAATAAAAAATTTCAAAATATTATTAAACAATATTAAAAATGCCTAAGCGTAATGCATTTTTTTAAATTCCAAAACCTATATATTTTAAAGAATAATAATGAATAATCGATGTTTTCGTACCCCAGTGTCCCCTAAATGTATAAAAAACTAGTCAATATTATTAAAGCACTATTACGATAATGCAATTACTTGCAGGAATGAGCCAATGTACTTGGCATTTGTAAAAGTAGTTTTGCTTTTTTGTTTAAGAATATAAAAATATCGCACTCTTTATCAATGCTAATCTGCGATTTGTATAAATAAACTTCAGTGCCATGCCAAAAGCGCTCGTATTTTTTAATCGCTAAGAATTTAAAAAAAAAAATCGTAAAATTTTTCACAGAATTAGGATAAGAAACACGATAAAAAAGATGTTTTTTTGTTATCGATACTTGGAGTACGAAAAAGTTTAATGTATACGTCACACATGAAGACACTTATGGTCCAAGCCAATAAAGTTTCAAAATAGTAGATTTTTTTCGATAATTGTGATTGAAACCTTAGAAAATACTGCATTTTCAAGCTTGCCTTTTGTTAAAATTATTTAAGCGCATTTTTATAACATTTACCTTTCTGGATTTAAGATAAATGTACGGCCATCTACAGTAATCGGAATAAACTAGTAAAGCGAAATAGACGGGGGCAATGGTAGTTTGCGAAAATTTAGTAGTTATTTACATCTCAGTGGCTTACTACCTCCATTGTAGCATAGTTGTACGTTGAAAACCTTCATTATCCAATTTTGTCAAACTCTTTCACGCATAATACATTACACATTACTTTGAAAAACTTTCAACACTCGGTGTAATACTTTCTCAAACTTTTGAAATTCCCCTGGCATTACAAACCTAATTTTTCTTCTACCCTGATCGTTGAATCTACACCTGCAAACTCCGAGTAATAAATAAAGGAGAGGAACCGCTTTGTGAATTTCCTTGAACAAATTTTTAATGTGCATCAAAATGTTACGTTAAGTACATTTAGGGTAGTGGAACGATCGGAGCAGATGAAAATTGTTTTTATAATCAATAGTTGCCAAAGACTTGGACAGGCTGCAACTCTTAATGCAGTAAAGCCCATAATCCAGGCCATCGGAAGTTCAAATTGGCTAACGAAACCTGCATCTGCTCCGATGTGTAGCACGAAGCAAAAACAAACAAATTCATCGATCGGGAAAGGTTAGGTGTGGCTAACAGAGTCAAGTAGTAGAATTGTTCGGGAGTCTTTTCCAAGCCAAAAACTTGGAGCTTTGGAGCACTTAACGCGCATCGGAGCAATCCGCGTCAACCCAAAGCGGAGCCTCTGCCACATCGCGTTAACGAGAGCGAGGGCGCGAGGAAGGCTTTCTCCGTCTTTCCAAAATAAGGGGGACGAGGGGGTCGATGATCGTCGGCTCATCTGTTGGCGCCCGTCGGCTTCCGGGTCAGGGCCTCGGTCGGTACTCACGTAGGTCCAGGGCGTGCGGGCGAACTCCGACTAGCGACTCGTGACAGAAATTACTAAGCGCAGTCGGCTCCGACCCCTCGTGCGATGGTGTCGCACGCCCGAGAGTCCGCCGCGGGCGATGCTGCATATTAATCTCCGGGACCGCACATCAGCGACTCGACAGTGGCCCCTGCCCCGAAGCTCTCGCACCTGCGCGCTTCTTTATCCCGGCCGCGACCACAGCTGAGAAAGAGAGAAATCACGAGTGCGGTTTTGCGGGCGGAATTCGCCGACCTGCGAACGCCAAAGTTCGAATTGACCTGTCACAGTCAGCCATGCGCGCCTACGCGACGTCACGCATTTCACCTCCCCGACCTCCTCCCCCCCCCGGCCCTCTCGGTATGTTCCTACCGTAAATCTCGGGCCTGGACTTCCTATTACGCTGATTTACGTAGGCTGTTGGGCCGCGCGCGAGTCTTAATGGGCCGAGAGGCAGGCGACTCCCGTGTGCCAACCCAATCGCCCACGGCTCCTCCGGCGTGTCCTTGCCGGGCCGATCGTAAAAAGGGCAGACGTTTATGTTCGAACATAGGCGCGAGAGGAACGGAGAGCGAGCGACGCTTCCGCTCTTTCGAATTGCCTCCAAAGGATATTAACTTTGACGAGTCGCTGCGTCTTATTTTGGATGGAAATCCTCCCCGAGTCCGAGTGCCCACGCACGCGCTGCGTCTGTTATTTCGCCTCGGTAGGCAAGACACGACGGCCAGCAAAATTTTGTCTACTAAATCAACTCGCAGCAGCAGCAGCAGCACGAGTACTCGCGCACTCCATCGGTGAGCGGCGACGAGGAGCGCGTTTGAAATTCCTCACCCTGAGGTCGCTTCTGGAATTCGGGCTGCACTTTTTCTCAGACGCTTTGAAGCCCGGCAAAACCAATTACCTCTTTAAATGAGTATAATTCTTGTCAATTACGGGGAAAAAATCCAACAGCTTTCTTTCTCAAAGTCGCCGTAAAAACGTAATATGCATGTCTCGCTGAATATTTGTTAGATATCGTTATTACGTCTGTGCGAGGTATGCGAGATTGTAGACACTTCTTCAAAGCTTGAATATATTAACATTTTTTAAGCGTAGTTTATTTAAGTGCGTTACTCTAGAGGGAGGCTTAGTAAATCTTTATTTAAAAGGTATTTCTAATTCCTCGACTGAGAAAAACGTTGAGACGAATGTTTACGTTAATTTATAGCATATGAAGAAGTTGCGTTGCGCACCTTTAAATCAGTAGAAAGAGTACGCGTTACGATTAGACGTTTCTCATGCAGCGCGACGCAGTATCTTCTTTAATTTGCGAGTCTTGGGCATTAGCTACATTATTAAGAATTTAGCATTGAGATTATTGGCGTGCAAATTAGAATGTATTTATGAATAAATGTAGGTGAGAATCCAATTATTCAATAATGGATGCATCGAGTATGAACGATAAACTAAAGTTACTAGGATTGAGTTAATTCGAATAAAAATTTAGAAGTACGATTCGCAAAATTTTTTGTCAGAATTTTAATTCATGGACTTACAGAGGCATTTCAAGTCTTCGGTCTAAATGATCACGCGTATCGTGCAGAAGTGAGTAGAGAAGAGTTACAAGGATCATCCTTTTCATGTAAACTCAAAACTTTATCGATTTCCATCAGTTTTCGAGAAAGTTGGAATCTTTCGCTTTTCCGAAATCCAAGACATCCAGTCGATCGTGAAAACACGCAAAAATATGTTATATCGCAAGAAATTCTTCGCGGATTTGCACTACTTAAAGTTTAGCGAGGCATCAAATAAGTGCTCTTAATTGATTGAAATGTCGAAAATGTTAAGCTCTTGGTTCAATGTCTCCAACCAACGCTGACAAGTAAATTGTGCAACCCACGTACTTGGCACAACTAAGTTAGTCTGGTTTAGTTTTTCTCGACAGTGGGTGAACAGCGCGACTGCTTGCACAGACTCGATTAACTGAAATCACCGCAACCCCGGAGCTTTATCACTGTCCAGGACGCGCGCGTTGCACGATAATCACTGCCATTACATTTATCCCCTGCTTCTAATGCCAGAAGAAGCTTCTCATCGCTCTCTCTCTCTATTTCACTCAAAGGGTGGTCTCGCTCTTCTTTTCTAAATCAGCCGCGGATGATGAAACACCTTTCAGCGCGAGGGCAAAGCGAGTGGGCACAGGCAAAAAAAGAAAGTGGAAAAACTCCTCGGCGAAAGTGAACGATCGTCCCTTTGACGTGAAAAATGTTGAGGAGGTGGAGTGGACGTAACGCAATTAAGAAATTGTAGGATTTTTAATGTTACTCCGAGGGACGCGCGCTAGGTGTTGGTCCACTCCCGATCACGAAGCAGCGCCTGGATAAGTAAACTCCGAAATTAAATCGCTGATTAGGAGTTTAGTGCTTTTGCGAATGTAACTTGCACTCCGCGCGCCCCTTTACCCTCTTTAGCTGGTGCTTCTTTAGCGTTTATTTAGCGTCGATAAATTACAAGTCAATCACCGGGGATTTCTCTTTTGGTCTCCATCGTTAGTCGCCGCACGAACGAGACGGCTACGCTTGCTAAATGCTCCTCGAAATTCGGCAAATGCAAAATATGCGCGGCATTTGCATGCGATTGGTTCCCACAGCCTCTGAGCTCCAGAGAAAGAGATAAAGAGAAAGGGAAAGCGTGCGCGCGCGCTCAAGTGAGCATCGACACACTAAAAGGGTGAACGCGAGCATAAATGTCTCGTTGCGTGTAACCCAACACGCTCTCCTTCTCCCTCCCCTGTGGTCACGCGCTCGCGGCAAATAAAGTCGGCAATTTTTATACGGTCCTCGGCGCGTCCGTTTATTTACCGGCTGAAAGGTCTCCGCTACTGCGCCGCAGTCCGTGTTCCTGGCTTGTAAAAAGCCACCGCTGCCCCTCCGCCCGCCTCGCAACCCTTTGTCTCGCGCGCATTTCGTGCATTTTGCGATCGTCCTTGTGTCTTGGCTCTCCCTCCCTCCCTCCCTCCTTTCCTCTACGCATTGCAACTTCAGCGCCCCTTTTCTTTTTTCGTATTTGACAATTATTCGGTAATTTATCAAGGCGTCCGCACACAATGGAGCCCACGAGTGCGCGCATCCTCGTGCTGCGAGATATCGCGCGTGGCTGCATCCTTTAATGCAGGGACCGACGCTCCCGCCTCCGCTCTCAACTGCGCTTACCAAATACGGTGTCCTCCGAAAAATCCACCTCTCGCGGGAGCACTTTTACTTCGCCTAGTTTCCCCGCCTCGGCGCCCAATTGAGTAACTCTGTCTTTTGATTCGAGTGTGCGGTTTTATAGACGCTGCTTGCAGCTCATTTTATTGCTAAGCATTTTATCCGCGGTTCGAACCCGATTCAAGCGGCTCTTTGTTTTTTTCAACGTTTTGTGCGCTCCTTTTTTGCGTTTCTGACGTGATTGAAAAATGCAAAGGAGCCCAATAAACCGACGACGATACTTCCGACTACGAAATAAACTAGGATAATTTTTTACCCAATTAGCACTGGATCGGATTGGCTCGAGCAATGCGCGTCTGCCAAGCGATTACTATAAATCAATTCCCTGTACCTCCCTGTACTAAAGTGCGACTTGTGTACATATTCTGAAGAAATAATAGGGGAGGGAGTGTCACTCGTAGCACTAGTATACCCGCGCGAATTATATCGGAAAGTCAAAAATCCGAAGCGGCACGAGGGCGATAAAAGTTTAAAGAAGAGCAATAAGAAAGGCAGAGAACACCCGGTATACCGAGATATCCAAGGCACCAAACAAGAATTCTGCAGTCCATCGGTTCATGAAAGTGAGAGAGTTGCAGAGCGAGGGTGGGGGAGAAACAGACGGACAGCAAAGAATCAAGCAACGAGCAAAACTATCTCATTGTGTGTTAATACGCTTTGGTTGGCTTGCATTTACCGACGCGGTCACCTGAATAAAGCGTCATGGTTCCCTTCCCTCCGCCCAGCTCCTTAATACTCTACTACTGCGCGTACGTGTTTACTCTTATCACCCTGGCAGTCTTGACTCTCTCTCTCTCTCCTCTCTCTCTCTCTCTCTCTCTCTCCTTCTGTGGTCGCGCAAATAAATTTTAGAAGCGCTCCTTTGCTCGACTTTTGAGATTCGTGCAACGTGTGTGTCTTTTGTGACCGCGTGCACGCTCTCACTCGTAAAACCGGCTTCTAACCGATTTTCTTCCCTCTCTGCAGTGATATCCCCCCTCCCGCCTCCCGCTCTGATGAAGAACATTTTATAATCGCATTTAAACTGGCAACGCATTTACTCTGCTTTATACCATCGGTTTACTTTCTGTATTCAAATTATTAACGAATTCAAATTTTCATTTTCTCATTTATTGTTAGTGATGTACGCACTCGCTTTAATACAACTTTAAAAAGGTATACCATTATCAGATAAACATAAAATTTAAAGGAAATGTGCTCGAATCGCATAAAGCAACTTTAATATTACGCTTTCAGAATGTAAATATTGAGGAGTTACATTCAAATCACTCATCTTAAACATAAAACAAGTAAGACATATGTTGGTTAGAAGGATAACGAGATCCTTTGTCTTGTCCTTTTTTACTCCTGTACCGTGAATTAAAAGTCCATCAAGTTTCGTATGCGCGATCGTCGTTCGAAGGGAATAAGATCTTTCCTATTCGTAAATTACGCGAAAATTTGAGTAGCAATTTTCAGCAGCTTAGCAGGGGCTTTAGTCTCTCTATGTAGGTACTTCGAAGCCCGAAAGACAATGGAATAGTGAAAGAGAGAGAGAGAGAGAACAAGGCCACATATTGGATCATATCGTATTTTCTCCTACAGCATGAATAATGCATCTCCTGAGAAAAGCTACTGTGTTTCTCAGCCATATCTTTCTTTTCCAGCTTCAGTGCGACCGACAGCCAAACTCCGCTTCTTCTTAGTGCTGCTATCATCTTTTTCATTCGTGTCTATTGTTAGATTAACAATAAAATTGAAAGTATTGTTTTCCACAATGCGACGTAGATCGCGACAGAGCTTCTATGGATTATTTTAATGTCACTGAAAACGAAAGAACGTGGAAAATTCTGATCGAATCAATACGTTTAAGATGTATCGGCTATAATTTGTCTGCATCCAAAGTTTCGCCATAAGCATTAAAAAAACTGTTGCTAATGCGCATTTCGCATTAAACACCGATTATTTTATAAACGAAAGAATCTAATCGAGCCAGTAATTTAACAAGCAATTATGATAGTTGTGTTACGGTCAACTGTACGATAAAGTACAGTCGGATTAACTTTCTAGAAAACCAGTTTGGCGTGACGCAATTTACTACCTCTCACTAGCTATTTAGCGGGAAGAGTTTTGCCGAGCCGTAAGAAACGTGCGGCGCGAGATCCAGTTTGTGAATTCGATGTGCCTCTTTAACGAGGCCGTCGAAATTTGAACGGAAGACAGAGAGGCTGCGAGTCGGCGGGGGAGAAAAATGCGGGTTAGCAATGAGGAGGTTAGGTTAAATTGTCGCATGGATTTGGTTTTCTCGGAAAGAACAAGCGAGCACGAGATAAATCTTGGATTAGCAGGTGTTCAAGTGTTCCTCCGCTCCTTCTTCCTGCGACCCTTCTCTTTTTCTCTCCTCTCGCGCTCTTTTCTCTCCTTGTCTTCCTCGCTATCTCTTTCTCTGACAACAGAGGCTTAACAAACTCTTACAAGCTACAACATTCGGGACTACTGTGACTGCCGTGCCAAGTCGAAGAAGCGGCTTAGAGCAGCGACTCGCGACTTCGTACAAAAGCGCATGTCCAATCGAATCTCTCTTGCCGTTTTATCCGATTCCACAGCTTAATTACACGTCCCCCCATGAGATTATATGACTTAGTTTACGCGAAAAACCTTTTCCACGCTCGTTTTGTTTTCATTTTTGAGCGAGAGAGACGCAAATTCTTCGCAACGATATAAAAATACGGATATTTTTATGTTCAGCGACAAAGGGGCAGTGCTGTGCACTCTCTTCGATAAGCTAGAATAATTTTCTATATTTAATGCTGAAATTTATTACACAACACGGGGCATTTTCATTGCATATTATATCTTTTTTATGCAAGCCAATGGCGTGTCGTCTGATGTTACTGTGCAAAAAGTACATTCTGCTCGCTAATCATTTATACTTTTATACGCAATTCTCGACGTAATTCGACGATAATCTTTGAAATTCTAATTAACGTTTACGGTAAGTATTGCTTAATAGCATACATATTTTTTAACATTAAATATATACTAATAATCCAACGGCTTAAAATTGAAATTTATGTTTAGACTTGGATGTGCTCCTGGTTTATTCAGTAATACTTAATATAGCAATAACTATTATATAAAACTATTATAAAATTTAAACGGACGATGTCTTATGCACAACACTCGTGTCTACGAGGAATAAATTATACATTAGCATACAATTCACGTTTTAGAAAATTGAACGAAAGTTTTGTTTAGTCGGGAGATGATGTAAGCGATACCTTTCTTCTTCGCAAGGATATTACATCGAACGTATAGAATCAGTCGTGTTAGACAAACACCGTGTTATTTGTTCGGAAAGCCTTGCGATCATTTATCAAAACAATTCGTACGTCTCGAATTTTCTTTCAAAATCTCACTACGGCTTACTGACTTGATACACAAAATAGGATAAAGAATAAAAAGCGCGCGGAATCATTAAGTTAATTCCACGTCATCTTAATCTTTTACGCTCCACAACTCATATTTACCGATAATCCGTGTATTGCTTACGAGTACATCCTTATACATCATCACAGCGAACAAGACGAAAAAATAAAAATAGTTTCTTTTCTTGGGTGCGATTCGTCTACGTTGTAAGTTCATAAATCTTAAAATGGTTAAAAGCATTAATGATGGGCGCACGGAAAGTGACATTAATTCTCCGATCGTCGTGCGTCTTTTTTTCGTCGTACCACACCGCGTGTAATGAATACACCATTCGTATATACCTTTCTTTGAATCTCGGCACACTCATCGTCTTTGTATTAATCTCCTTCAGTGGATCGATTGCCACGCTATTTACTCCTCCTCTTGTTCGCTCGGAGGGCGTCGTCTGTCTTCCGTCGAGTTTCTCTGCGAAGAAAAAAACGCGTACATGCCCGGGCACCGGCTCTTCCCTTGCCGCGTAGAGTATTTAACGGACGGAAAATGTCCTCGTTAAGGGCGAGCAGCGAGGAAGGCAGAAGAGGAAGAAGAAGGAGGGAGCGGAAAAACGGCTTGGTGCGTGCGAGCGTTTAGTTTAACGAGCCACCGTGATTTAAGTGGCGAAAGAACGCGCCGTCCTCGGCTTCTTCGCGTGTGTGTACAAATCGCGAGCGCATCGCTCTGCTCTTGCATCCCCGCAAAAGTATAGCCGAACTACGGCAGGCGGCAGCCTCTTCTTCCTCTTCTTCCGATGCTCGAGTCCTTGAAAGTATTAAAAGGCCAGCGGCAACTACCCTCTGCAGAAATTGCCGAGCTAATTTGTAGCTGCTCTTGAAAATTGCGGATCAAAAAGATAGAAGCGACTCCTGCCTTTTGCTCATTTCCCTTTTTTCCTCCTCCTCCTCCTCCTCCTCCTTGGAGCCGAAACTACGAAAGATGACGCAGTTCAGTTTTCATAAATTGCACCGCGCGGAACGTTATACACTCTTGAGCAGCAACTATCTATTTACTCAAGTTATTACGCTGAAAAGAGCTTCTAATTCAGTTGAATAATGGCAGTGCCTAGCGAAGGTATTCGTGGCGAGGGACACTTTCGACGGAAAATAATAATATCAATTTCATTTAAACGTCGCGAAGCGTGATTTACGCGGCGAATTACTTGGAGCGGCTCACATCCATCTTGGGCGCGCGGCGCATCGTCGCCTCCCTGCAGAAATATCTTGAAACAGCGTAATTTGAATATATTGCCTTATACGTATATATAGATATCAGAAGCGCATTACCGAAGGCGCAAAATCGCTGGAATACCTGTAGCGGATGAAGCTTACAAGGATTTCAACAGCTGTAGTCGCAGAACCGGGGGGACAAGCTCTAGTCTGCTAATACCTGATGTAATCCTATAAGCGGCCCTTGTGCTCTACTCTTCTTCAGTCTCTGCGTATTTCGCAGGACGCGTAGAATAATTGCTCGCGGGGATGCCTCGAATGGAGGCTGGAGTTGTAGCAGCAACCCCACCGATTCGCGGTATCGCTGCGGATTGAAGACGCGCGGGATTTCGCGGAGAAAAGAAGCTTTGTGCCCCGTGCGCCAGTGTCGCGCGTTGCACAAGAGATGCACAGTGGCATCGGTTGTTTCTCGCACCTCTCTCAAACGCGTCCTTCGATAATGGACGCCGTAAGAGTATCCGGCTGTTTTAGCGTCGCATATTCGATTCCCGTAATGAGTATTCGCAACCAGTGCGACCAATTCGGCCAGGGAGCGAAACGCCATATCGGCTAGCGGCGATATCAGGCGACGTCAAGGCGGAAAGCGAGAAGAACTCGGCTCTCAATTTGGCGTTGCGCGCTCCTCCGAAAATCAGCGAATCCGAGTAAAATTGCAACGTAATACTGTAAACGCGTCAATTTACTTATGTTTCTCGGCTGAGAATAAGGTCGCCGTATTAACGCTCGAAGGCTTACAATTACGGGCGGAGTGAGCGAGAGCCGCGGCGAATTCTCACGCTCGTGGACAATGAAGACATTGACGGCCCTCGCTGATGCTGCTGCTGCTGCTGCTGCTGCCGCCGCCGCTGCTGCCGCCTGCACAGAGAGACATTGAGGGTACGCACGAGCTGCTCGCAGGCACGATAACGCGTCCGCGTGCGTGCGCGCGAGGGGCAGAGGGACACCCGGCCGAATGTGTATCGGGAGCGATCGGTGAAGCCCTGGAGTAGCCGGACGCGAAACCGCACTTTGTTCGCAAGGCATCGCTGTTGTCTTCTGCACTGCACAACAATATCGCTGACACTGGAGGGGCTATCTATGCGCTTTCTCTCTCTATCTCTTGTGCCCTCTCTCCGCCTCCGCCTCCGCCCTCGCCCACTCTCTTTTTACCGTCCTGCTCGTATCCCGCGCTCTGTATGAAATATCAACCTGCCTGAAATATGAAGAGCCTGAGAATCTTCGGCTGTACTTTCGCGCACGGCCACTCTTCTTCTTCTACCCCCCCCTCCATCCCCCTGTACCGCCGCCGCCGCTATTTTTCGACTTTGCGCAACGGTGGCGTGCATTTTGTATCGATGCATCTATTTAGCGATGTTTGGCACAGGCGAGGTGCTTCGCTGCAGAGTCGACCATCTGCCTGTTCCGCGGACAACTTCCGTTGCGAGGACGAAAACTCGTGACTAATGCCTCGTTTATTTTGAGGCCCGATATTGGCGGAATTGGCGAAAAATCCGTTATTCGGCAAACGAGAAGCGAGTCGCTTCGTCCATCATCGGAACGTGTTTCCGACGACAGTTTGGCGATGTGAAATTGTTGTGCCCTGCTCGCTCCGCGATTAGAGTATACCAATTTTTTAAGTACTGAAAACAACGAGTGACGGCAGGTTTCTGAAGCGCATAAATCGCTGCTGCGCAAAGTTGCTTCGTTTTAAAAAAGTCGAGTTGTAAAATTGTCGCAGGCATAGGCAGAAGCTTACCGATAAGTTTCCAAAAGCGAAAAAAAGCACGCGAGACTAATAAAGAGCCAGGATCGAGCGCAGTTGATCGAAGAGCTTGAATAATTAAAAGTAATAGCTCGTGTTTTTATTACGAAGCCGCGAGAAGGCTATGGTGGGGGAGCCAATTTTTCAAAGTCGCGCGCAACCATAAACGCCCGATAAGCAAAAGTACCGAGGGGCCGAGGCTGCGTTTATTTTAAAACAATTTGACAGTTGTAGAATTTAAATTATAATTTATGCGAACAGCGCAATTACTCGAGGGAATAATCTGCTGATGATCGGCGCATCAATTGTGATTTAAATGAAACGTCACGCGCACAGCCGCAATGTCATATTTTAGGCGGACCGGCTCGAATAAAAATTGAGATTTGCAAGAGCGCGGCGATTTCCTTGCGCGCCCCGATAATGATGGCTGGCTAGTGCATAGTTAGTGCATTCTTTAAGGGGCTAACTGCAACTGCGGCTTGTATATCGGCGCACGTGTGCCCGTGATTTGGACGAGCCTACGAACGGTAATTGCGAGCAGCACGGCGCCCTCGTTTCCGGATTGGGGCTGCGGGGGGTGGCGTGGACCGGTGGCGTTAACCGACATCGCCGCACGTACCAGTCGAATCGATTACGAAATCGATTATCGATTCCCCGGTCGTCTCTTTCAGTCTCGCCGCCGCGGAATTGGCGGTGCCTCATTTTTGCCCGCGCCCCGGATGCCATATGCACATTTTCCGCCGCGCGTAATGACGCACTGATTGGATCTTGTGCGCCCGCGCGCGTCATCGCGGCGAACCGAGTTGGTTAACTTCGCCGCAATCCAAGCCAGTGGCTCGTGTTCCTCCCGGGCAACTCGGATATCGTCTCCCTCACCCCTGTCCCGCACTGCACTGCGGCTTCCGTCGGCTTGCGCGGCCTCTTACTCGCATTCTTACCTTCCACTGCACTGCTCCGCTTGGCATTGTGCGCGTCGCCGCCGCCACACGAGGTAAACACACTTAACTCTTAAGGCGGCCCTCGCTTTTCGTCGACTTTCGCCAAGAGATACTGTGTTATGCTTGTATGTAAAAAAGTCTCTTAAGACACGAATGTTTATGTAAATTATCCTCGCTCGGAGGGGGGAAAGAAGCCGCCGCGGCCAAAGGGGAAGCCAGCTATTTTTAGGGCATTCTTTAGTCATTCTTTGGTCGAGCTTTCTTTGCATCTTTGCGCTGCGTTATCAAAGCGTACGTAACTCTGAACTAACTTTGACTGTCGGACTCGTTTTCAATCACAATTGCCCTTAAAAATAAGGCCTTGCTCTTTGGCAATTGAAGGTGAAAGCTATGCTTTATTCGCAGGGCCCAGATTGTTTGAAATGCGTGGCTGATAAAACGCGACTGCGATATTAAGTATTTTTAAACAAATGAACTCGGTAATTCCTCGTATTCGATTTTAAAGGACGTTTACGAATTCCTTTCCAATAAGTTTATCGGATGATTCAATTATTTCGTTTTGTAACTGATTATCTCCATCAGCATAAAATTATAATGCGCGTGCGTGTGCTTGCACGCAGTGTCGTTAAAGTATTAAAAACTTTTAAATAAATCCATTCTGTTCCATTTCCAGGAGAGTACTCCTAGCTGGTTGACGATTTGTGTACTTTTATTATTCCCCGACTAATTTAAGGAATCTTTGTTGTCTCTACTTTTCAAAAGCATAATTTGCACAAAGTAGCCTCGTAACGACATTCAAACAAAATTTTTTTATTTTTATGAAAATTAACGAAACAAAATATTTCAAACATACTTTACTCGAGCTAACATATTCTTCAAGGTAGAGTAAACTCTTTTGCTGTTGTTCTTGATAATTGTAAATCACAGAGCAGTTTTCTCTCGTGTAATTTTATTATTTGCGTCCTTTTTTCGGATTTCATAAATTCATAAAAACCAGCAACTTTTATTTCATTCAAATTATATTCCTATAACAACTCGTATATGATGTACATAAAATATTAATTTGACTTCGAATATTTTTTTACGCTCGCCGACAATTTAAATCTACGATACTTGTTTGTTTTGTAAAAAAGAATTTTTTAATTTCCCTATTAATGTACAATTAATTATTAACTTTTTAACTGGCGTAAAAATTTTTGCCAAATTGAATATTAATTACTATAGTGTGTGTATCGTCAAAGGCTCGTTCTTGAAAAATATTTAAAACAATATTTTATATTTTATATCAAATTTATTTAAAAAATACGGAACTTAAAAAATGTATAACAATCCAATTATTTTCCATTTTTATATCTAGTGATCTGAAAGCAAACCACCATTGCACAGCACGTTCAAATTTGTTTTATTTTTAATCTATGCAAATATATATTTGATTATATTTGATATTATCATCAAATTAAAAAAAATTGAATCGTCGATTGTGGATATAAAAAGTATACCGTTGTATGCAAAAAAGTAATTTTGTTTTTCATGAGTTTCGAAATTGCAAGTAGCTATTTGTTTAAATGAAAAAGGCTTTAATTAATTATTGATTTTCGCGAAATTGTAAATTTAAATATTCATTATTATTATACGACACACGCACGCGGAATATAAAAAATTTTTCTTTGCTCAAATAAATTATAAACATACACAAATGTATTTAATTTCAAATGAATTTTTGTCTGTAATATAATAATTTGAATAGCAGCTAATAGTGGCTTAATAATACATTTAATTTACATGCCGTCAGCGTGATTTTAAACTATACATTTTGAGCATCGCAAAATATTTCAATTTTTAACCAGATTTACCTTTAATTAAAAGTACATCAATTCCATATGAAATTATTTTATTGAGTAATTCTGTAAAAAAGGATACATTCCCCGCGACATGTTCCAACCGGAAACCTATTTTCCTGGTGCAGATAAAAATTATGCGTCGTGTACCGTAGCATGTAACAAATAATCGCTCGTCGTTAATTTAACCGAACTTGCACTTTTGTTCAATAATTGGCGTGGAGTAATTTTTTAACGAATGTGCTCGAATTAACGTCCGCAATCGGCGAAACACTCCAACATTACCTCCTCCAAATTATTAAGTGTCGGTGCATTTCATGGATGTATTTTGTTAATGCCACCATATAAA
This sequence comes from Platyscapa corneri, assembly GCA_018907185.1. Classification (NCBI taxonomy): domain Eukaryota; kingdom Metazoa; phylum Arthropoda; class Insecta; order Hymenoptera; family Agaonidae; genus Platyscapa; species Platyscapa corneri. The sequence goes on along the minus strand of JACCHW010000011.1, from coordinate 3,376,873 downwards.
AGCCCGGCCATTAAAGTTGACGCCGTAAGAGGATTCGATGGGTATACACGGGCAATAACGACGAATATCGCCCCACTGGGGCGTTTCACTGTTTCTTTCGCAAGACTATTAGCGGATAAGCCCCGACCGCTTCCCTTAAAACGTCGCGTTTTACGCGAAATCCAGAGGCTGCCGAAACTACAGGCCGTTAAAGAGTCACGAATCCCCGAACAGGAGGCGAGCGGTGGAGCGGCGATAGTGTGTCGATGAAGCAGACCGCCTAGACGGAAATCTCGAGAGTAACGGTAGGACAAGAAAAGGGAGTTGGGGAAAAAACGGAGGAGCGGGATTGAAACATTGCGAGCGGAGCGATAAATAAAATATGAGGCTCGCGCGGATCGCCCTCTGAAATGTTTTTGCACGCGTATAACGATTGCGAGGCGGACGACGACGGCAGCGGCAGAAATGTGGACGGACAGTCTTTACAGCCCCCGGTCGCACTAAATCGCGCGGGATACGCGTGGCGAGTTGGCCTCCTCGCTGGCCCAAGATGGCCGAGTGCACCTGTGCGCGATGCGTGACAGTGCCGTCGCTCTGCGATCTTAATCTGCCCCCGTGGCCGGCAAAAACTATGCGGATGCGACGGCGGCAAGCCGAAAGAGGAAAAAAGGAAAAGGCGAGAGCAGCGGAGAGGATTCGTCCGAGAGGGCGCATCGAGACACTTTGAATAATTCATCGACTGGTACACTTCGCTCAGCGCGGCTCTCTTCGACTCCTTTTTACCTTTGCCTTTTCCTCCTCTCGCTTGCCTCCTACACTCCGCCCGGTCTCCCTTCGAGCTCGTCGCCGGGAGTTGAGTTCGCCCGGTGGTCGTTGCGCCTCGAGAAATGGAGCAGCCAAGTGAGCAATTAACGCCGACCCCGCTCCCGTGTAATTCCCGATTATCTCCAAAATCACGATCTCGGCGCGGCACGGATAGCACGAGCCACCGCTAATTAGTGTGAAGTGCTTTAGTGACAGTGCGCTCAGCTTGTTTCGGCGCGCGTCGATGAGCGGACGGCGTTCGGTTCGACACATCGCACGGGGATTAGAACTGACAAAGTCAAAGTCAGGGCCGCTTGTGTCCAGTTTGCCTTCAATCTTGCTTCGGGCGCGTCAATCAATCCGCCTACCGTCTATTATTTTCATTTTCTCTCCTCTCGGTGGTCTTATGCCCGAAAGTTGCACCAGTGATCGAGGCACACTCGCCAATTTGCTATCTATTTCTATTCTATTTCTATTCGGAGCTTCCTTTTCGCGAGAAAGGTAAATCGGGAGGCCAATAATTTGGAAGCAAATCATCCTTTTTTATTAGCCAGCGGATTGTCAGTCATTGCTTACCGGGCGAGAATTGAAATAAATTAGGAAGACGAGCGTTTTCCATCGTTGGCTTGCTTTTGTCTGGTTGATGGATCGATGTACTTACGCGTCTCCGAACAAATGTAAAATATAAAAAATCTTATTTTTTGAAACCGGGTCCAGAAATCGGTTGGCGGTCAATTAAGACTGACATACTAATTAAACGAAAAGATCGCTGCTCTCGATCTGCGTTTTATTACACCGCGCGAAAAATGAGCTGTTTTATAACGACGTATGGGTTGAAGATTTTTTATCCAAAATAATGTGCACAATAAAAATTATAAGCCTCGACGTGAAAAAATTGAATTTGCGCTGTAGAAAAAATCGAAGAAACAATTATTAGTACTAAAGAATACAATTATTTATGGGCAATAAATATCCCTATGAAAGTTGTGAGAATAAAAAAATTATCTCGATTAAGCAACAATAAACCACGAGTGACTCAACGAATCAACTTTCAAAAGCGGGAAGCGTATTCTTGCATTAAAGTAATATAATATAATGAACCAGCGTGGAGTGGAAAAATTGCTTGGATTGTATTGTGTATATCGGACAATAACACAATAGGTAGTTTCAATGGTATTTTAATAAATCAAAACGTGTTTCTAAAACATCAGCGTGTCCTAATACCGGGTGGAGTCTACAACCAACCAACCCCCTCTGCAATCTTGGTCAGAGAATCTCGAAAGCGTATCTTATCTAATCAAGAAAATCAAATAATCACGAAAGTCTTGCTAGGAGCGGACAAAAACAATTTGTATACGTGTGCGCAGAGATAAGGCGCGAAGGCCGAAGAGAAAGGAAAGAGAGGGAAAATAGTAGGAGATGCGAGGCGCGGCTCTGCGTCCGGCACGTGCGCGGTGCGTTCGCTAAAAAGCAATAAAGTCAGCTGCTGACGGGAAGTCACCTTGTGTAATGACAGTAGAACGATATCTGTATGGGATCATAATAAAGCCGGAGCTCCGAGTGGCGGCGGACCGGCGGCATGAAAGAAACTTCGATATCATGCGAGATAAACGCTGTCACGTGAACATTTGATCCCTTGGTAATCCCGTACGCGTGTTTGTATTTGCAGCCCGGCAACTCTTCTCTCTGTCCCTCCCGTTCGGCCCCGTTTAATCCCGACATCTCTTTTAAACGAGATTAGAATTAATAATAAACTCGGTAATATAAACTCTCGTCGGCGTATTGTCGCCGCCGAGCAGCGCATCGATCCTCCCCAATTGCCCCTGTAATTTGGGCGTCGAGCGGCGGCGGCCGCGCAACGGTCTCTCGTCGCCGTTCCTAACCTTTTCACCCTTTTTTGCGAACGCGCGCCCTCGTCGTTCCAGTTTTACGCGCTGCAGCAGAGTCGGAGTCGATCCGCTGGTTCGCCGCGAGTCTTGTTGTCGCGCTCGGCACCAGTTGTAGGAAGGGGACGACGGGAAAAGGTTGGCAGCGCGAGTCGCGGCACGGCCTGCGACTTTATTGCAGGGCTTTACCGATTCCGCGGAGCGCGTCGTTTGCCGAAAACGTTTAACTGATCTTGCGTCTGTGACGCTTCGCGACTGTGTCTCCTCGCAGGCTCGAGCGCACACGCTTACCCTCGTAGCCTGACGAGAGACGTCAGCCGGCGTCACATTTCAATCATTTGCGCTTACTGTTTACCAATTTGTTTTACTTTAAAGCTTAGCCCGAAGTAGCTGTTCCCAGCGTCTCATATACTAGGTCTTGCTGCTTCTGGAACAATTTTTAATTTTTTATTTAATTACATGTTGATATTTTGTACACGTAGAACAAATAGCTGGCAGCATGCATATATTGCGTACGACTTCGCTGACTACATCCTAGACGTAGCATAGTAATAGTTGTAAGAACATGATAAATAAATGATAAAAAAATATCCAAACAAACAAAGAAGTATGTAATAAAGGTGACGATGACTGATAAGCTGTGTTATGTGGGTGATTTTAGTGGGGAATGTGTTCGGGGGCCGATGCGGCGCGGAGGCGTTGGGTCTTGGGCTGATGTCGCTTAACCCGGCCTACAGGTTCGCTCTGCCCCCGGGGCTCGCTGCCAAGACCACCCGCTGCCTTGTATTCGACCAAGGTAGGCTACCAGCCATCTTCATTATCGTCGCAGGGCACAGCACAGCACTTACTCTTCCGCCTTTCTTTTTCTCTTCTTCTTTTTTTTTTCTCTTCTTTTTTTTGTATCTGTTTTACGCAATAATACGCATACTTGGTAACAATTGCATAACAAGCGCCGCTTCATCTTCGCACATCCCTTTCCTGCTCGCTCTCTCTCTCTCTCTCTCTCTCTCTCCGCCTCCCTCCAAACGCACATACGCATACGCACACTCACGCACCCAATATCTCTCTTATCTCCGGCTGTCCCTGCGCAAATGTCCGTAAGCCAATTAACCCTATAATTCTACGCTGCAATCCGCTAACTCGCTCTGCGCTGCTAATTTCTTCCATATTTTTTCAGTTTACTTTTTACTTCGGTTTATCAATGGAAGGCTTTGTAATTTGCAAAATGTATCTTCTAATGCCTAACGTTCGCATGAAATCTTAGTCGTATTTATTTATAATTTAATCCATTTAAAGTAGTGTGTAGCATTGCAATCAATTATTTTTTATGTATTGTATTTCTAGTGTTTACTTCGATGAATAAGAACTATTTGGTACTGTTTTAATCAGAATTCTATGTACTTGTTCGATATATTTATAAATCGTGTTGATTTAAGTGCATGTAATAATGTGAAAAAGCTATAAGCTTTGTATTTCATTTCTGAAAAATGTTTTTTATCATATGACTTTATTTAGCATTCAATCAAATTCCAGGTAAATGCAATTATTACGTCTCGAAAATACTATTAGTTACTTTACAATTCAAAAAGTAGATTACATGATTGGCAGCCGTTGATCTCCTTAAATTCAGTATACATTATATATATTTTTATATTGCCCTTGATTGAAATCGCATTTAATTGAACGTGGATTATAGAATTTTCACTTAGTTTTTTTTTGTTCAAAAAAAAATGTTAACAATCAGTCAAAAACACAATTAGTAAAAGCCATTTACATTCTCAACGTATAAATAAAAAAAATTTTTTATTTATGTACTTGTAAGCATCGTGATAACTATTTTTGGATAAAATAAACCTTACTTGAATTGAAATAATAGTATCTCATAACTATTTAAAAATTAAATTAAATTAAAATTGAATTAGTTACAATTTTTGTATTAGACTTGAGCAGATCGCTTATAAAGTTTCCGTTCGTCAAGTTGATAACTCGAGAGTAAAGTCGATTAGAAATTGTCAAAATCTTTTCAAACAAACTTAATATTATGATGAAATAAGTATTTTCTACAATAAATACGATCTTTCTCTTGATACTAAAGCTGCACGTGCTAAATTTAAAATAGTGCCTGATTTCACATTTTTCATCATTTTATAACTCATTAGTTAAAAGAAACTAAAGTCTTGCAGTTTACATTTACAAAAATGATCGAATTACTAATTATAAATTTTATTCGCGTTTAATCAACTCTGCAATAAAATTACAATTGTTTACAAATTTTATAAATAAATTAATAGCCCTAGTTTATCGTTAAAATAATTATCGAACTTTTGAAACAATATTATCATTATCGATCTGTTTTAACGACGTAATAAATATAATACGAGTGTGTTATTCTGAGAGACAGACATAAGCGAGTGTTTCTTAAATTTCCATATTATGTGCTACCGATTGCAAATTAGTATGAAATGTTTTGCATCCTTTGCAATATTTTAAAAAAAAAGTACAAGTTTCAAGGAGTTTCAAGTAATGTACTGCATAATAAATCATTATCGGGTTACTGCAATCATCCATAATCATATTGTAATCAAGTTCGAAAGAATCCATGACACTGCAAAAACGGCGCCACGAAACCTTGAGCTTTTCTTGTGCCAGACTCATTACTCGTGCAGCCGAAATGAAACTCGGAAAATCGACGCTACCGAATAACATATAAACAATTCGTGTTTTAACTTTAAAAAGGAACACCAAAGTGCCCGCTCTTTTAATATGGCACTCTTCTAGGACTGAGAGAGAGAGAGAGAGCGAGAGCGTTACAAGTACGCAATAAAGCGCACGTATGGCACCGAAAGCAAATTCAATTTGACTGCATTTACAGTAGCACTCGACGTTTTTTACCGATTTTAACAACCATTTTTCCAAAGAAATCTTTGTTACTTTGTAGTTCCCCACTTTACGTTCCGTTAACTTCTAATAAATAGCTACATATGCAAATCGAATTTAGAGGGCCGCGTGTACGTATCCAAATGGGTGCGCGCCTGACGAATAAAAGAAAGCGAGCGCGGATTTATTTACGTAAGCGCATGCGTGCGTGCGGAGGCCCCACGGCTCGAGTATTGGTTGACTCTATGACAGTCGTCGAAAACATATTTCAATATCCGCTCCACTTTGTTTCGGGCTGGACGAATGCGCGATTCCAATGTTCACTCCGTTAGCCGCGGTCTGTGCCGAACAGCCTACACCCGCGCCGCACTCTTCCGGCTTTTTTGAAACTCGCACCGGGAATTTTGTGGAAAAGTGGCGAGGGTGGCGAGGGTGGCGAGGGTGGCGGAGGGGCGGAGGAGCGCCGCGGTAGCAGTAACGCCGGCAGCGGCAACGGCAATCGCGCATTTATATAGTCACACTACGGATTTGGACAAAAGCACCTGCTTTTTGTCGCCTGGGCTTCCCCGGGCCGTTCTTTTCACCAGTCGATCCCTTTTCATCTTTCACGCGCTTTCCCAGCAACTGCTTTTTCACGAATTATTTTCATGAAAATCTCCGTGAACGGAATCGACGCATGATGAGCTTGTCTTAATGCCCGGCATCGGCACCCGATACCGGCCTTCCGAAGCCATTTAATGCTCTCATTTTCCCGGTTCTGGAAATTAATGTATTCCCGAGTGGAGTTTATTCGACGACTGCAACGTATTCGTTTTGTTTTTGGCCTCTAGGTCGGGGGCAGCGCCGGAGCAATTTTGGTTCGCACTTGCCTAACTTGAAAAGACTCGTCGGTAATTTTTTATTCCGACAAAAGAGAAGCAACAAATAATTTATGACTGTTACTGTCAATATGCATACAAAATATTTTGAAAATGTTTTCCCATATTTTTTTAAACGTAATTTTGATTTATTGCTTCTAACTATGATTTATTAGACACACACCTAATTAGTTAAAAGTGTACGCGCGGGCAGAATTAGTCAGGATTCAAATTATGGAAAAACATTAAAATTTATTTTATTTAAATAAAGTTAAATACTGATTTATGCTTTACTTAATCTTATTAAAGGAAAATCTTATTAAGAGTTAAAAAAAATTTATTTATTTAATAACGCGGAGCACTTTTTATATGGAAATATTTATTTGTGTCGAACCTTTGGATGTCCATGGTGTCTGGTAAATTATTGCGATAGCATGTGGAAATTTATGTAATTTATTAAAAAATTTCGCTCCAATGTCACTGTAATTTTTACCAAATCCCATTGATATTCTTGGATTACAGGGGACTCGACGATAATTTTATAAAAAGTAAAAAATATCTGCCCATCCATACATGTGCTTTTATCCTTTATACAAATGCCTTCAAGTCTGATTCGTATATTGCACGAATAAGCCGAATTATTATTTTTTTTAAATTGGTACACCGAAGCAAATAACTTTTTTTACGCCGACCAAAATAATCGTCCATGTTTGATATCTACATTAATACGAGAGATAGTCTATTTTTGAATAATACATTTTACACGATTTCGTAAATTACATAAAATGTCATCACTTGTCCGTTTCTCTTCTTGCGCTTCATAATGAATCGATTCTATACAAAATATGATACACGACTCATTTCTCCTGTATAAAATTTACCGTACCTTTAATAAATATTAATCCCCTTTCAACCAACTTTCCAAAACGTAGCTAATTGGCAAAAACATGTCGCACACCTTAAAAATAAATAAATCACCTGTTAAATATCGTCGAGATCATTATTATATTGTCATTTGAACAACTTTTCTCCCCCTCTCTCTCTCTCTCTCTCTTCTTCAAAGCTTTTCGAAATACCTCGTCAAGTCTTGGCTGCATTTTCTCGGCTTTATAAGGTGTCTCTTATCTCACGCTAAATTCATTTCATATTTTAAGTCCATGATTTGGTGCCTTGATCGAGGAAATTCGCACAACTGCTCAAAAAGTGCGAGCGAGTCAACCAAGCAAATTGAATTTTCCAATAAAAGATGATAAGCGATGTTTTCGCAGCGCGTGTGCGTGCATCTTGTCGACCTTACAAAATACGCGCAAATTATAAACGAGTAAAAGTATAAAAGGTGGAATATTATAATACCGCAGGATGACGCGGGCGCTTGTAAATAACCGAGTATCCGTGTCTCGCAGCTTCCCTCACCCAGGCATCATATATTCGTGCGCAGAGCTTCCTCCCTCCCTCTCTCCCTCCCGCCATTCTGTTTTTTTACGGCTAAATTAATGTTCAGCCCCAATAAAATCGAGTTCTCGACGTGATTTCACCGGAGCACCGTGTGCGCGCACGCGTCAAACCTCAAAGTCGAACAGAACTTTACGGCTCTTTTATCGCCCCTTCGTAAATGCCTGGCATCTCGAAATATTACACCAGCGGAAAAAGGAAGAAAAAGGCAAGACGCGCATTTATATACATGTACTATTCAAATTACGTGGCCGATTCATCGTTTAACGCTGGAGTCTATCCTTTATACTTTTGACGTTGATCGTTAGCCTGTGCTGCTGTTGCTGCTCGACTATACGCACGAGATTCAAAGAACAAACGGACGCTGTGGAACACATCCAGAGCGAAATATCGGAACTCGTCTATTTCTCTTCCGCAACTCAATTTCCTGTAGATATCGTTGTTGTTCTCGCCTATTGCTATGCGCAAATAATTGCGATAATTCCTTTCCGAACGTGTCGTTAAAGAGACATTACGTCAGAGCTGCGTAATTTATCCTCGACTTGGCAATCTATCAATTTTATTAAGGCATTCGCTAAGCGGCTTCGTTTTTTCAGGAAAATTCGTCTCCCTTGCGAAAAAATGCAGCTTTATTGAAGTTTTTGAAAAAGCTCAAAGAGTCGTAAAGTAATCCCCGTATAGCGTCCCGATACCAATAAGTTAGCCTTCGTTTCGAACATTATCTTTATTGGCTCGATAATTTAGTGACCGTATTACGGTATCGTGCGCGCACTTCCTTTGCCATCACGTCACACGAGCGCACGCGCACACGCAAGTGCGGGCTCTCGAGGAGAGGACTCGCGCAATTACCCAGAGTCGCTCGATAGATTACGTAACGCGTATTTGAACGGTGCGAAATTCACTTTATCGAGGCTCGCGCGCAATTAGCTCACGCGCTGTTCACCGTACGAGCGGGACCGACGCCTCTGGCATTTGCGGCGACGGTCCCAGATATTACGACGGCGTACCTTTGCATCACGCGTCGGCGCGCTATTACTCTACTAGGAAAAACACTAACCCGACACTCAAATTGCCCGCGCGGCTGTAACCATCTCGAAAGTAAAAGAGAAAGAGCAGCCGTGCGGTCGTCGTTAAAAATTTTATACACATGTATATTTGGGCTTTAATTGCCTCGTAAGACGCGGTTATTGGGTAGAGGCAATCATCGAATGACTGCCTCGTATTCCCGAGACTATCGGCTTCGACGCCGCCTCTGCTACCTTCTCATTATGCCGATCTCAAGCTCGTCAAACGCCCGATTTCCTTGATTTATCATCGTATTGCTCGCGTTTTTTCGAGGAAAGAAAGTGGAAGGAGGAGGAGGAGGAGGGAGGGAAAGGGGGGAAGCAGAGTGGCGCCCTTGAATGGCTTCGCTGGCTCACAAGACTGCGGAGGAACTATTTAATTAAAGGTGTACATAGTTCGTTCATTGGCTCGGTTTCACTCGAGCTCTTCTCTTCGACGGCAACGACTGCCACCAACTGGGGAGGGAGAGAAAAGATGGAGACTTCCTTTCCTCCTCCGCTCTCCTGGTTCGTGGCTTTCTTCCTCGGAATATTTAATTAGTTTTTCCACGAGTTCGCAGAGTCGCGCGTTGTTATAAATGTTAATTGCAGATGAAGTGGTAATAAGAAGTCCTAGCGACGAAGACGCGTCCCCAGCAGGACTTACCCCTGATTTTCGAAGCTCTTAATTCTCGAGGCACTCGAGCTTTACTTGGAGGAGCAGTCGCAAGACTTGCAAGGCCGCCGACGTTGAAAGCTCCGAAAAGACGAGCGCTTATTTCGGCCCAAAACGGCGCAAGAGCGAACACCCGGATTTTTGGAAAATAATTAAAAATAGTTGGCGTCGTGTCGCAACAGCGAGCGGCTCGGGGAAACAAGTCAGAGGAATAGGAGGGAGGGGCGGGAGACGGAAAGAGGCCGCCGAGGGAAAAATCAGTGACAGATCCTTTTTGCTCGACTGGGAAAGAAAGAGGGACAAAGGGCGGGGAGAACGGAATTTAATTAAGTAAAATTATTGTCGCAAGCGGGTGACGGCGCACTAGAAGAAAAAGAGAATCAGAAGAAGGAGCCGGCGACCAAAAGGTGCCAACGTGCGAGTGTCTCGTTTGCGCGTGTATACGAGGAGCCAGTCTTGGCATCGCCGCTCCAGCAACTGAGGGTGTAATGATCTCATTCCCTGATAAAACAAAGTAATAGAAAGTAAACGAATTCAGAGAACACTCGCAGTGGTGTTACGTTCCCCCTCCCGCCCGTTCTTTCTATCTGGCTCCCCTCCCCTCTCCCCGCTGAGCCTTTGCAGCCCCGCGAATAGTTGGTCCTCTCGTCTTCTTTAATTACCTTACACTGCGCCGACGCCGGCTCCTTTATTTTAATTAAGAAATACGGAAATCGCGGACCTACACTAGACTGACTACGGGGAGTGAGCGCGACGCGTTAACGAGATATCGCGTGCCTTTCCCTCACCGCTTCCCCGCCAGTCGCTATAGTTCAATTTTTTCTCGTTACCCGCTGCTCTTTTTCGGGAGTCGAGGCATTTTCGACAAGGGAGTCGCGCATCTCGAGCTTGCGAGTTTCACGTTCGCCCGTGACACATGCAATCACGCGGAACGAGCTTCTCTCGCTCCCGCCAAAGTTGTTCGCCAAAAATATAATAACTCTAGTCCTGCCGAGAGATAAATTACGTTCGTTTTACAGAAACCAGCGTAAGAGGAAAATGATCTACTTATTTATTGAAGAGTGCGCGACAAATTCTGGTAAAACTAGCCGTGAAAATTTCGAGTCGCGACTGTCGCAAATACTCTATTCTGCTTCGGCAAGTTTATCTAAGCATTCGTTGTGTTGTTAGAAAGAGATCAGACGCACTGCGATTTAAAATATTAACGATTTTCCGTACTTTTCCGTCTCGTTTATTATTGTTTTTTCACAGCTAGTTGAAAATTTCTACACATTGGCTCAGATAAAGATAAATAGTAATTTCACGTCTCTGCCTTGTACGCAGAGTCGCAAGCGATAAATACATTCGATACCTTTCGTCATTCGGTAACACGCGCAAACACTATTCCGCTTTTCTCTACGAATTCTCTACACTGATTAAATAAATACCCTATCGCTTTCGCGTAATCTCTCGAGGCAATCCACACGTGCTCCCCCGCACCTAGGAAATATTGCCTTCAAAGCTCTTTTAAAATTCCCGATTCCCCCACCCCCTCACCTTACCGAGTTAAGCTAAGCTTGTGCACATATATAACGATATAAGGAGCAGTTCTGACGCACGTACACGTTTATACGCTAGACTCCCCCAATTTACGAAATCGCCTTTCAGCTGGCGCCGCCTCGCGGGATTTACCGATTTTTCGAAGCCCGGGAGGAGCTGACGACACACATAATCACGAGGCGTTATTACCTATTTGCCGCGGCCTCTGCAACGCCGGGGCACGAAATGTAGATGCGGCTGTGTGAGCGTGTGGTGTGCCACTAGTGCGGGCGGGCAAGCGCCCGTCGCCCAATCCACATAAGCCGGCTCGAGACGCGATAAGCGGCCCCGATAACGCACTACATCCCGAGCCACCAGTCTTTTCCCCTTTCCGCTTTAAATTTTCGCCAATTTTCTTCAAAACGTCGACGATCCCCCGCAAAACAACGCACGCGCCGCACACATAACGGTCCAGAGAGATGTCCGATAGCGCTGACGGATAGTCTACCGGAAAAAAGGAATATAAGGGAAAGCAAAAGTGGAGGGGGGAAGAGCTGGGGTTGTTTCCTGTGCCGTTGTTTCGAGATTTTTCCGGCCGATAGAATTAGCATTTTAAAGCGACTAACGGCGGGGGGGGGCGGTGGAGAGGAAAGGCTAATCCGCGAGATCGATTGGCGAAGGCAGAGAAGAGCGGTCTCGAAATAAATAGCCGAATAGTAAACGCACACAGGGATAAGCGCCTTTGCCGCGGCGGCGAACTCGAAGGATTTTTCTCCCCCGACCCTCGCTCCTCTCCGCAGTCCCGATAGTCGCATTTAATAAACACGATTTAATAAGCACGACAGCCTCGCCCCCCTTTCCTTTCTTTTCCGTTTTCCCGCTCTTTTTCTTCCTTCGTCATCCTTTATTAAAGCGGCCGCAAATCTTTCTCTAATTCGGCATAACTCTGAGATATTACGAAGGCGGGGGCGGAGTTGACGTTGGTGCGGGCGCCTCGGCAATATGGAAGATCATATGTCATGCGGAGGAATTCGCGCGAGCGGCTCCGGGCCGCAGATTGAATTCCGGGGCTGCCGGCGCGTCGCGTTACGGCGCACCGGGAAACGAATGGCGAGCGCAAGCGAAACAAACGCGACAACAATCGGGCGTCCCGCGGCCGCCGCGACGCTAATCCGGTGCACGTGAGCGCGCGTTAATCGATTCCGCGGCCAGCGCTCCTTCGTTTCTTCCGCAGCCCGGGGGACGCAAGAAATGTCGGGGGCGGCGGCGGAGACTCTTTGTCTCGGTGCGGATGAATGGCGCGTCGGGATTTATCGCGCTTGCATTCCTGACGAGCGGTGCTTATTTTTAAAGCCCATCTCACACGCTCGCACGGAATGTCCGAAATAGAAGACGAGAGAGTCGGCGGCAGTCTAATGGCCGTGCCGAGATTAGTCCTGTCGGCGGACTTGACAGGGCCTCGTTCTACTGGCGGCTGACGAGTCCGAAAGTTACAATGTATCGATTAGTCCTGCCGCGAAAATGTTTGTGTCGATATTTTATAAGCCGTCAGATAGCCATTAGAGCCTCCCGATTCTGTCGCGGTCGTTTTGTTTTCATTTATTACTATTTCGGTGAGTATCAGGGCGAGGAGGCAAAGCGTCACAAACGCCGACACGTGTGCTTGAGTGCAATGGGATAAAATAGACAGAGCGAGATGGAATTTTGTGAAAGAGATCAAGAATTTCAGTAAAGGTTTAACGGCCTCGCCTGGTTCTATGATCTCTCCAATGCAAAATGTATGCGCCTCGCTTGCGAGTATTTGCGAGCATTTGCAATGTTGCACTTTTTTCTCACGTTTATGAAGGAGATGCTGCCGATGCGGGTGTAATCGAAGTGAGTTCCTTTCAGTGTGTAGTCCTTACAGGTACCAACTCTTGACTTTAAGTATAAATGACGAGTTTTCGTCTGCTTTTATTTCAGGAAGCATCCGAATAAAAAAGTAGTATATTGTAGGTGACTGGTTATTGATAAATACAGATTCTGCTGGAGAATTACAGATGTTTTTGATATAACTGATGTTAAAAGTAGTTGTGTCTAGTATATGACAAATTTTTTGGATTATTTTGCATGATTCATAGTTTAGATATTTAAACGATATATATTAATTCTTTAAAACTGCAAAAAAGGCGACTGCTTAACTGCACACCCAAGTTTCTTTATTTACGTGCAAATTAAATAAATGAAACGATGTAATGGTGTTAACGTGTAAATATCATTTTATTATGTTAAAATAGTTAATATATTTTGTATTATAATATAATTATTATGTAACATTGTTATATGATTTCGAATGATTTTATTACGTGCGCGAACTCTTAATTGATTGCTAGCATTCTCTTCTCATAATTACGTAATTTTTTAATTAATAAATTTAATATACTTATAGTTACAAATTTATACATTAAAATTTTACTGTAAAGCTACTAATAAATTCAGACCATAATAAAAAATATGGTTAAACTTTATGTCTCCATGAGGGAAGTTATAGCGAATTAGAACTCATTGAATGTCAAATACAATAAATTATTTTCAATTTATAATTACGATATGGAAAAAGCTTTAGCGAATAATAGTTTCACTTATTTTTTCAAGTATCGTCGTATCGGTTTTAGACATCAAATTTCCTTAGCTTTCATAAATTAATGCATAAGAATCTGCTCTTGAAAATGAAAGTGTTTTGTATTACATTGACACGTTAAAAACGAATAAAAACTTTTCCGAACGTATTTGATTTTAATTTGAAAACGCTTAAAAAAGAAAAATTTGGATGCATAAAATTATGAAAATCTTTTTAATCCTTGTACCGCGATCATTTTTATCGTAAATATCGATCATAAACACACATGATTTATCTGAAAAAAATTTCCGCGTTTTTAAGAATTTGCCCTTTTACAATATATTACTGTCGTCAAAAATATTTTACGAAACTTATTTGAACAATTGGAAGCTGTGATTTAAGCTTTTGTACGAGTAATGATAGCGTTGACAAAGATATGCTTATTAACCATGCAAAATTAATTTTATCAAAATTAAAACGACGCTACGTTTATACATTTATTAATAATGGCGCGCGTATACATAATTACACTATTGCAAATCGATGTTATATATCGTTGGAGCAAAGCATTTTTCATAAATAAAGCGGCATCTATTATTGTTGTAGGGTATCTAGTGGCGACAAACGTATAAACTATTTGTGCAAGTTATACAGATTATCTTCTTAGAGTGTTTGTAGCAGTAAAATTATTTCCACAAGTTCAAGTTTACGCGCAAAATTAATATTCTTGGTAGCGTTCGGAGTTCGTTTTAATCGTGAAAGTAAATTATTAGAAAAATAATACAAATATTTCCAATTGCCCGAGTCATCCAATCATTTTAAATCGTCCATTATAATCATTATATTATTGCTTAAAAGTCTATATCCGCATGTATATTTTATTACAAAATCCCGAATAAAAGAATAATCGATCTACGTTATGATGACAGGCAGATAATTTATTTATTATTTAACTTGTGCATATAATACATTGAAAAATGATATTTTATTTGCAAACGAACAAAATTAATTCAACGCGTAATTTTAACTCATTAGCGATATTATTTTATTAACTGCATTATGAGGAATGAAACGATACCCGGCAATAAAACTCCCCATTTTCACGCGTCAATTTCGCTGTCCAGAGGACAGCTATTCTTGGCAGCAATCATTAGATAATCTTCCATTTTTAACAATATAAGCCATGGCCCGACACTTGTATAGCTTCGAGTGCCGCGTTTTTTTCTCCCAGTGAGAGATTATATTTTGGTTGTGCGCGGGGTTGGAAGCAAAGGGGAAGGGGATAAAACGTTGCACGGTACACGCATCAATCACCGCTATTTTAATATCGGCCAGCTACACAATAGCACGGCGACTCGTGTGGCGGCGGAGGTATTCCCCCTACCCTCGCACCCTCGGCCCGTTCTATACACAATCACTTTCCTTCTCTCGAGGACCGGCCGCACGCGCCCGCGCGTTTTTATGGCGCATTCCTCTCACTCATTCGCGCTTTCTTCCCCGCCTGCCACGTAGTGGTGCGGTGCTGTAACTGCGACTCGCTAACCGCAAAAAGGGAACAAACGCGGCGAAAAAGGAAACCCGGACAAAGGACCCGATCCGCAGGCTCGAGTCGAACGACGCCTCCTTGGTCTCTTCTTCCGCTCTACTTGCAAACGGGATCGGCTCGTCAGGCGCTTTGTCTCTCATCGACAGCGCTGAACGCCCTATCGGGCTAAAAATAATAATAAATCCCCATCCTTGGAGCTAAAATTTATAGTCGGGCAAATTGCGCGCGTAACTCGTCGCCGGCGCATTGCATAAGGAAAACTCGCTCGAGTACAGTGCAGACACGCGTGCTTGCGGATGCTCGCGAAAAGCCAAAAGTGGAGGGAATAAAAAAGGGAGGATGAGAGCCGGAAAGCCCTCGAGTATCGAGTCGAGATCGAGTCAAGGAGTTTACAGTTTACAGGCGCTGCGTCGTGCTGCTGCTCGTTTGCGCTGCAGTCGCCTCGGTAGCTCCGAGGGGTGGATAGATGGATGTATCTCGTAAAGCGAGTGAGCCGACAAATACAAATTCCTGCACCCCGACCGACCCGCTCGCTCTTACCGCTGCCTCTTTTTCCGCGCCGAGGCTCACTCAGCGGGTTACGAGGGTGTTAAGCCGCCTCGGCCCCTCGCTCAGTCTCTGCCCCCCTCTCTAGTTTTTCGCATATTTTCAGGAGAGCCAGTCCACCTGCTCCCGACGGCAGGAAACGCGACGTGCAAAACACGACAGTCCGTCGTCTCCATTATCGGTTGCTTTCACTGCCAAATCTGCGCTGAATGATTTACGGGAACGAGCGCGAGTTGCTTGGATTATCAGTAGGCTGTTCCACCGGCTAATATATGTGCACATCTATTTTTCCTTTGCATTTTTATCGCGCGCGTGCACTTTTTTCTCTACCTGTTTACGCGCTGCCGGCAATCAGAGCCTGTTACGCAGCCAGAAGCCCCGATAATTTATCGCCGGGGGACAAGGAGAAAAAACGCACAGGCCCGTTATGCGTCACGACAGAAAAGCAAATCTCTTGAATAAACAGTTGCAGCCTCGACATAATGTCTTTTGAATAAATGACACGCACGGAGATTCGAGAGGGAGAGGGATGCGTGTGCGTCCCCCGTATTGGTTATTATTAGTTATAATGGCCAGGACGAGAAGGAGAAGGAAAATGAAAACGAAAATCAAAGCCGCTCGCATCAATGATCTCTGCTATCGTTATTATCGTTGCAGCGACAGCGATAATAGTATTCTCAACTGTCACGGGGCTGGGGTGGGGACTCGCACCCCTAGAGAGGGATGCGCGTGCACGCGTGCCTCTGCCGAGGTGTACTTTCGCAACAGCTTTCCGAAACGTAATCCGGCCGAGGTGTCGAGTTCCGGGAGTCTTGGCTCGAGGACTCGAGATCGACGTTGCGCAATCGCGATACGCGTCTTTCGCGAAAATACCCTCGCAGCCGGCCCTGCCGTTTCGAAAGAGGGCTTGGGAGGGCTCGAGGACGCGAGATGCATTTTTCCCGCGGCAGGAAGCGCTAGTGCATCGCGGCGTCGCTCGCTCGGTGCATAACGAGTTGCTCAACAGCGTCTCGGAGCTTCGATCACGTGCAGCTTTATTCAAATGTCGGCGGATTCGGCGCATTAAACTCATTTGGAGATACATTTGTCATTAATTAATAAAATGCACCGCGTGCCAGGAGCCACATTGCTATCGAGTTTAAAGGGATATCAGTTCGGGCGCGTTAGCGCTGATTGACCTCTCCCTCGGTCGTGTCAGCGAGTTTTCCCATATGTGTTTCGTTTAATAATTCAATGACGAGTGCGCACCATTTTTCACCGATTCCATATTCCACATCCCGCGTGCATTCGCCAGCTCCGCGCCAAGTAAATTTCGCGCGTTTCAATTATGCATACGGCTTTTTATTTGGCCGAGCGCGCTTCCGTCTTTTGCGATACTTTGCGTTTTTATTTCGAATATAAACGGCTTGGTTGGATGAAAGATGGATCCGGGCCGATTACCATTGCAAAGAGTCTGCGGCTCACTTTTTCTCCTTGTGCTTTCGCACCAGGATAAAGCCAGGCGCGAAAAGCGAGGCTCCGGAGACGAGTAATCAGATCCGCGCGAATATTCTCCGGCGAATTGGCCTGTTCTCTTTTTCGCTAATTACTAATAATATTCAGACAGCGGCGGGCGATAGCGGCGAGCAACGTACACGAGGGCAGGCGCGCAAGAGACGACACGAGTGCCTCTCGACGTCTCCGTCTATGCAGAATTTCCATAGGCAAACAGAGAAGGGCTCCGTAGCGGCGAGAGCGTCTCGCTGGGGCGGCAAGAAAAATGAATAAAATTACGAAAGTAGAGCGGCGAAATTTTCGACTGCTCAGCTCGTAGAGCCGACGGACGCGGCGGCCGCGTGTGGAAAGGAGAAGGCGAGAGACGGTGAATCAGCGCGCGGGTGTCAGTTTCGTGACGGCAAAAGGACGAAGGGATGAAGCAACCCCCCGACGGCTACGGTTCAGCTGTCTTTACGAAAAAACGAGTGAAAAAACGAGTGAAAAAACGAGTGGAAAAACGAGTGGGAAAACGAGCGAAAAAACGAGCGAAAAAGGCGAGAGCCACCTTTGAAAGGGAGGTGGCCGTAAAGAGAGAAGGTATCGAAAGCACCGGCACAAGTTATTTAAACTGTCGGCGCGTCTGATCTCGGGAATCGCGAGAGCACACGATGCGAGCGCGGCGTGAAGCGCTTGTACGGTTGACTGAATGTATATGTAGGAGCGAAAGCAAGGGCGGGGGCAGGGCTAGGGGCAGGAGTAGGAGTGCAAAGGGTCGACGACGGGTTGAACGATGCCTGGTATAAGTCAGAATGCGGACAGGCGCGCGGTTTCGAGGGATGAGAAGTTTAAATGGCTCGTCCGTATGGTGCCTCGCGTCGCCTCTCTCTCGCTCGAACATCCCTATATCAAACATCCCTTGCCTCGCTGCCTGCTATCGCTCGCGCTTACAACTCAACGGGCTCCGGTTGTGTCTTTCTTTCAGATACTCCGGCCATTTGTCTCGCGTCTAAATAAACTATTGCTTTTTCCCTACCTGGCTGCTTCCTCGTGCAGGCGACGCATCCGCTGGAGAAGAGTCCTCCCCTGCACGTGGAGTGCACTTACGGTCCGGTGGTTTACCGCGAGCTGTGTAAAGGGATCGTCGAACAGACCGGAGGATATCTCGAAAGAGAGAGCTGAAATCCGGAATCAACCCGTGCGAGACTGATGCGTCATTATTCATAAGAATAAGGATACTCCGGCGGATCTGTGGCGAAACTTTAAACTGCGGAGGATGAGGATGAATCAGAGTCCTCGGTAAACATCCCGCTCAACTCAACTAATAATTCCGACACAATGCCGTTTTCAGCAACTATCCTTTGATCATAAATCATTTACGATGGGCTTCGGGCTCTTTTTCATCGGGATTAAGAAATAAACGCTTTAATTCAGGAAGCGGGGCCTCGAAATTGAGCATTAATGGCTCTTGACCAAATATTGATCCGGCAAACATCGAGGATTGTAGATTTTAAACAGTTTACCCGCCTTCACTTGGAGAGGAAACAATTAATTTCGTAAATTCTCCAACTTGACACTCGAGGCCGATTTATCCGCAGTGCAAAATGGAGTCGGAAACTGGAAAGCCACCGTAGCAACACTGCAGCGAGTGCAGCCATTTGTTCGTTCCTCCGCGCGAAGCTCCTCGCCTGCGAGTATCTCCACAGCTCCGTCTCGGGTCTCGGGATCGGAGGGGGACGAGGTGAGGGCTGAAGAAGTCCTGACGCCTTATCATTCTCGCAAGTTCTGTCGATTTCTCGCATCTGTGCAAGGGCGGCGGGGCGTCTGCAACTTTGGCGCGTTAGCCGGAATCACTCTCTTCTACGAGGAGTCGCCCGAGGAGGGTGGGCCGAGACTCGGATGCTGCGATATGGACTATTCCGCACACACAATTTCATAATACGGTGCTTGTGCGCGAGGAGCGCTTATTGCCTTCGGCGAACTTTCTTCGGCTCGCCAGCTGACACATGCCCGCACGAAAATCCTCGCGCGCTCGCGCTCCCGGGTGTTTGCTTTGAAACGGAAACAAATTGCCGAGGCCGTCGCTCTGTTTCTTGTTCGTTAATAAAAATCAGAGCCCGAGCGACCGGGCGGCCGGTTTGCCAAGTGACGAATGGGGCCGCCTCCCGACCAGGAAAATCTCGGCTCTTATGAATGACGGGGCAAAAAGTCGGACGCCCGGAGACGTCGGAGCGATTAGTGCGGTCAAGCTGAGCCAAGTGACAACCGCTCACCCCAGGATCGCGCGCTTCGACACAACTCCGCATGCCTGCAGCTGGCCGCTGTCTAATCTTTCCTCGATTATCGTCGTCGATGTAAATCGTGGCCGCCGCTTTTGCACCCCGACTGCACGTGCTCGCGTACGAGCTCTTTTTTCCTGGACGTGATTTCGCAAGCTCATTTACAAAGTCCTCTTCTCCGGTCAACTCGATAACGCGAATATGAAAGAAATGTTTCGGTGCTTTCGTATCGCGGTAATTTGCAAATCCTGTTATCCGATCGCTATTTGCATACTGGACGGGACTGCGCGAGCAACACAATACACCTCGCTCTTCTTGTTCAGCGTTTAGAATTTTTTTCCCTTTTCGCGTTTCGATTTCGATGTATACGATATTGGATCGCGCGCTTTTAAGTAATGAAACGTAACTTTGCGACTCGATAAGATTGCATTTTTTTATTCACGCGATACAGCTAATTATTTATCAGTGATAAAACGAAATGTCTTTTTGAAATTCTTTGTTCGGATGCGCCCGTCCAATAATGTTTCATTTCGATAAAATGCCGTGCACGCGAGTATTAACAGTTCCATATTTGAATGAGCCGAATGCAAAATTCGAAGCTCACCGACACGTGGAAGTCGGAAAATTTTAAAAGTAATCCCATTTTTGATAGCCAATCGAGGAAAAAAGTTTTTAATATAGCCGAAATGTGTAACTGCGATTTCTCTTTACGCGGATTAGCAATATCCTTATTTCCATCTATTGCGTAACATTATTGCTCGGCCGTACTCGGAAGACAAGCAACGTTCTACGTATTTCAACTCGGCGTATCTCAGGGTTTTTAAACGCATTCCAGGAACACCGGGAAACGTATTTTATGCTCGACCCTTGCACAATCTGCAGTGCACCGACGGACATGTATTTAGTCACTCTAAACAAGAGCGTCATAAATTTTCCTTACAGTCACTTAGTCCTTGCGGTTACTTAATTACGACGCCTACAAGTAACAAGACGAAAAGTGGAGAATCCATGAAAACAATGTTAACTTTAATCCCATTATCCAATCGATGTTTCGATCCTCGGCGCAAATGCCATTCCCCTAATTAATTTGTTTTTATGCAGTTACTTCTGCGCTCAGGATTCTCTTTTTATTTTTCCTTGTTCCGTTTTTCGTGGCTGAATTGAATGCAGCCTTTGAAAATTTGATGTTCGAGTTGTACCGAGAGTTAATGCAGATTACGTTTTATACGAAAGCTCTAAAGTATTAATCGTAAAGCTTTTTTCATTAACGAGTCCCGCGTAATGAGGTTTCGCGTCAGAGATAAATCAATTATAATAATTTTATTACCGCCGTTATTTCGTCTTAATTTGTGGAAAAAGGTATTCATTCGTCACTCGAGAATTTTTGCCGTAACGTTGGACAAAAATTCCCCCGGACGATCGCCGACGTGAGCTCCGAGGTAAAGGAGATCATGCTGGTCTATTTGTCAAGCTTCGAGACGCGCTCGTAATTGCGCGTCTACAATAAGATTTAAAAACATTTAAAATTAGTCGACTAAAAAGAGAGTCGAGGAAAATTGTCAAACGAAAGACGAGGCCCTCGAAAAAAGAGATGCCGAGAGGTGAAATCCCGGCTGCGGGAGCGGGACAAGTGGAGAAAAGTGGCGTGAAAGAGGTGAAGCAGCGGCAAAAGGCGGCGGGGGATGGGGAGAAACGAGAAACGGCGGAAGAAGCTTCCGCGGAAGATCGTTTGCTCGTTCGCGCCGTAGCAAAACGCTCATACTGCTCGAGAGCGCGGCCGAATCGTCTCGACGTGAAACGAAACGGAAATGCCTGCGGGATCTCGGCGAGTCGAGCGGCAGCGGCTCGAGATATTCGAGAAGAACTCGAGCGAAGCTTAAAAATACGCAATCTTGCTACCCCGTCATGCCGAAGAATTGAAATACATGTCGGCCTCGTCGCACTACTAGTCGTCCCCTTTGATATCGTTTACCCATAATCATTTAATTTTGCCAAAGCCTCACGCGCGGCACTTCTTTAAAGAAGAGACGAAAGCCATCCCAGCGCGTAGTTAACTCCCCTTCGAGCCGCCCTTTCCTCAATTTTCCTTTGCTTCGATTCCCGGCTTCGACGCCTATCTCATTCTATGATATTGTATTTTAAGCCACGAGTCTAGGCTGCAATTTACTCGCGACAAGTTTCGAAAAACGCTTAGCGCTTACCCTCAAACCGCCAGTCTCGAACCTCCGCTGGAAAATATATTGACGCCTGTGCGCGCGTTGTGACAATCTGGCTTCGGTGTTCGCACACCAACGCGTAGCGCTGATGTCAATCTTATCCGCGTTGACAATAAATAATTAAATTCGAGCAGCACCGTTACAAGCTCCTTTCCATGGATTTTCTTTTCGAATTGCCGTGACATCGGAAAAATTCACACCTGCGTTGGGGAATCTTCGAAAGCGTCCCGAGGAATTATTTCCATAACCATTTTAACCACAGCACGATGATAAGAATGGTTATTGTGAAAGTATATTTTTATACATCTGCACTAACATTACATTTTATGACAATTATTCAACGAGTGAAAGCTTCGAGTGACTCTCGTTGTATTATTAACGCAACACGTGAACGTTTCCACGAGAGCAGCGATGACTCGCTGAAAAATTAAGCAGTTGTTCACAAATAGGATAGAGGAATTTTTTCCGACAAAATTCTAAAAAGTAACCTTGTAAAGTGCGTTGAGCGGCGTCTTATCAGGAAACAAGAATAGAGAAAAGCTCAAATATCCAATTACAGATGCTAAATTTGAATCGAGTTTTTATTAATTTTGATTTCCGTGGCAATAATATCTTGGAATATTCCAAGTCCGTATTCATCCGGTGCCCGTCCTGCAATCGCTCTAATACGTTTTCCCTCGTGGTCAAAATTTTATAAATATTCTACGTAATTTTTGTCCAGAACAGGAGAAAGGGGGAGCGAGCCGATAAACTAGAGAAAGAGAAAACGGAGCTTTCCCGCGTTTAACAATAAGGAGGCGCTGCAGTGCGCGAGGCACTTTCCATGCAAACTAAGCCTCGACACTTGGACGGTTTCTTTGCCGATTCGATCGGTTATTGAATCGTTAAGCCCCCCCCCCCCGTGTCGAATAAAAAGATCTGCATAAGGGGGCAAGGGGCAAAGCGAGATGTATTCTTTCGTAAGTCAGCGCGGGGGTGGGGGAAGGAAGAAAGTGCGCTCTCGGCCCGCAAATAATATTTCGCGACGCTAAAATGTGTCAAGCGACTGATCCCAGGCTGACATTTGAATATCCAAGGGGCTCGGGAGAGACAGACGAGCGTTAGTCGGCATTATCGTATACACAGTAGCGGTGGCGGCGGCGGCAGCGGCGGCAGCCCTTCCACGCCGCTCGTGGCTCCGGAGGGCGGGCGAGATCAAGTAGGATACAATATTTATAAAGCTTTGCGGAAGCAACAGACGTCGATATCCCTCGAAGCTCCACGGTGTAAGGGCCTCGTTATATCTCCCGTCCTATTCCGCGCTTTTTGTTCATCTTCTCCTGCGGGCTGACAGCTATTTTTTTCTTGGCTTTCGCCTCTCCTGCCTCTCGGCGGGAGCGCGCGGACGATATTTTTTGTTTGTCTACGGTAGCCAGCGAAAGTTTCAGGTTTACCTCATTTTCGTCAATAACCCGAGGTACATAAGCTTTGTAATATACACGTGTGTTATAACGTCGATGAGAGACGAGCGCCGAGGTAAAAGAGGGAACTTTAACAAGGCTCCTGGTTTGACGGGGCACGATCAAGTGCGGGATTTAACGGTTAGAAAGAGAGGGAGTGTGTGCGCGAGAGAGAGAGAGAGAGACGAGTGGCGATCTGGCCGGCGACGACGCAAATCACGTCGCCCCTATGACAAACAAGACAGCGGCGGTAGCAGCAGCAACAGCAGCAGCAGCAGCAGCACCGGCACCGGCACCGGCACCGGCACCAGCGCCAGCGCGTAGAGGCATATCCACGTGCATTTTTTTATCACTGTCCCAAATCCGGCGGAGTAGATCGTAAAGTCCTCCACTAAATACCGCCATATAAACTCCGATGGCCGGTTTCAACAATCCAACCCGTTTCCTTTACCGAAAAGGCCCTTTTTTCTTACAAGCTTTCCTCTCTCAATCGCCTTGCTCTTCCCTTTTTTCTCCGTCTCTCTCTCTCTCTCTCTCTCTCTCTTTCTCACTCTTGTACTCTTCACCCGGCGTGTTCTTCCTCGGCGGCGCGGTCGTTCGCTGGGTGTCGAGAAAAGGAAGAAATAGTTGCCGAGTGCCGAGAGACCTTTTAAGAATGGTGGAATCGCCGATGAAAGGGGGATTACTCGCATGAATACGGATACAAAGTGTTCGAGTTCCCCTCTCCCCATATAAGAAACGAACGAACCGGATTTCTATGTTGTCTTCGCTGTCTTTAGTACCCACTTCTCTCCGCCCTGCTCTCGCTTCTTTCTTTCTTCCTCTCTACACTGCACATGCCTGCGCCTATACGCCTCTCTTGCTCTCCCTCGCTCTCTCATAATTTCTCCTCGATTCGCGTTACTTTGAACGACCAAACATTTTGCCTTACATACTTTATTTACTCAATATCTTGCTCTTGCTCCTGCTCTACGAGCTCATTCCTTTTTCGAGTTTTATACGCGCGAGGCTTCTGTGAATTTTTAATAGCTATTTAGCAGATTTAAATGCGAAATCAAATCTGCGGATTTAAGTTTCGAATGGAAAAAACTTATTATTATTTATACATATGGAGTCGTTAAGGAATATACTCCGTTTTTATTCATTGATATTTCCCCGGGTAAATTTTAAAGCTTGTAATTATTGCAAAACACTTGACCGTCGCGGCGGTTGTGACATTGTGTGAATAACATTTTTAGATTGCACAAGATAATTCTGCTAATTTTACTTTATTGCTAAGAGTGCAATTTTGTGTTCCCAAGTAATCGTAATACCAGACTGTGCAGAATAGACTGCTTTTCACGCAACGGTTATCCTACTTTCTTGCATTTTCCAAATTTATATATTTTTTATTAAATTAGTAAAAAATCGGTATAGTCATCGTCGTTGTTGCTGTTCAAGTTGTAACGAAGTCATCAAATTCGGTCGTTCGAGGAAGGAACGACCGAATACGAACCATCTAATTTTGTTTATTGGAAGATACAAAAAATGGTAATCATCCGGGAATTAATAAGTAAAAATGGATTTATAAGGATCTTTGGATACGCTGAATCGAGCGACTGTCGTAAAAGCCGTTTAAATTTTCACCAATTACTCGCCCATAGCTTCATAACAATATTAGATTCTATCGTTCAACAATGTACCCTTGTACGTTCGTACGCTCGTACGCTTTTATACGCGCCTGCAGCGAGACTAAGGTCGTGGCGAAAAAACAAATATCGCGCTCGTTTCGTTATTGAAAAGTTCAGGTAAAAAAGTGGTTAACGATGATACGCCGAAATGAGAGAAATAATGATTCGAGACGAAAAAAGTCCGGCGCACTGCAATAAATGCAGATGGCCACCTTGACAATAATTTAAACATAAGCCCCTCAAGTTTTTGCCACTATAAATAAAGCGAAGAGGTAAATGAACGGTCGCGTGTCCGAGTCCGCTTATAGATTTGCATTATTGATGCAAATTTGCGAGTCAGTGCGATACATTGTAAGATGTAGGGGAACAATATCAGTGCCAAACTTTGCGCGAGATACATGGTAGCTCAAAAGGCCGTAAAAGCCCGACGGGCCATCGCAACCGCGTCGCTGCCGTACAAGACGGCGAATTAAAGAGAGACGAAGCGAATAAAAAGTAGAGAGCCCAAAAAAGAAAGGTAGAATCTTGAAGCGAGAGAAAGGGAAGCAATACGTTCCGCCCATACACTTAACCGTATTGCATTCGGTATATATACCATATACCTGCGTGTGCGCGCGACTCCGCGCGTTTAGGTGTGTTTGCGGATATACGGCGCTTTCGTTCTCCCGCGCTCACGGATAAGCTCCGGGGAAAAAGAAAGTAAAGAAAACGGAAAAACTATAAAGAAGGTTCTCAGAGCTGGGAACTTGTCTCTCCAGCGATTCGGTAGTCGCGCTCAATTAGCAATTTCTTACTTCTTTTACCCAAAACTTGATTATCAAAGGGAACGTATACGCATTTTAAGGACTCGCGAAAGAATATATTTTCATAAAAAAGTCTAAACTCGACTACATTGTAACGAAATTTCAGAATCGGCACGAAATAAAAATTCCATATTTGGCGCGCGGAGACGACTTCGATACCTGCTATACTTTTTGACATTTTTATTGCTCGCAATATTACGTCCTACCGTTTTACAACGGTGGCTGTATTCGAGATTTTAAATTGCAAACATGGCGAGCCTTTGAGGGTATCTCGATTTTACGCAACGCATTTTATCATAAAATGAGTATTAATTTTAGGAGAGCGAAAAGTCTCTCTTAAACAGAAGCTCGGGCCTCTCCGTAAACAACAATTGGACCTCGACGAGTGCATCCTTGGATAAAGTCCTGCCCCTGCAGCTGCCCTAATTTTGCATAACGTATTCTGTGAAACGTGAAAAATTAAAATTTTTAATTTTTAACTTTTAGCTTTTAACTTTTTCCTCGTAACTTTCGAAGCTCGTATATTTCATTGTAAAACTCCGTATCGTATAATGTTATTCCTACTTAGTGTCAATGTTAACCCCAAATTTATTGTTGTATTCTCAGAAACAACTCGAAAATCTTCCAATCTCTGCTACTGTTTGCAGTCTACTTTTTACTACTCAGTCGGCAAAAAATCGCCGCAATCTAAATTCCCGACGGCCATTCATTAGCACTAAAGTATAGATCGTTCTATCCGAGTCTGCAAAACGAAGGATTCCACTCCCACGATGCACGTGTGCGAAAAGATGCGAGCGGCTACCGAAAATGTGCACCGGGTCCAAAAACTCCTAGGATCGAAAACAGAGCGAGGGCGAGCGAGAGGAAAGCGTAGGTGCTTGTCGCACAGCCCGTGACGCGACCGACTACTCGACGCGGAGCCATAATTTATCCCGTTATGCTAATCGGGACGATTTGTCTAAATTAAAAGGCGCTCGAGCTTGATCCGCGGTCAGTGTCGCCCCGTTTTCACCGTCGCTCAAACTAATCTCTCGGACGCGCACATCTACGCGCGTCGACGGCGACGAGGACTCCCGTCCACTCGAGAGCGGAGCGAGGAGACAAGGGGAGGGCCGACCGAAGACGGCCGTATCTCCCGAGGGACGACGGACAACGGGCGATGATGGCGCGGCCACGTTATCGCGGCCAAATCCCCGCGGATGATGAGACTTTAGTTTATTGTACGTGCGGTCGTCTCCCGTCCGCCCGCACTCCGAATCACCGGCGCAAAGCCGCCCGCGAGACCCGACAAAAAGTGGACTCTTCAGGAGCGCCGGCGAATCCATCCTTCCACCCTGGCAGCGATGGTCAGGCCGCAAATCCCCGGACGGACGGGACTCGGGTACGAAATAAGGCTCGCGTCTCGCAGCCGAGGGAAGCTCCGATCGGGCCATTTTGAATAATCGAAAAGCCCTTCCCCCGCGGCACGTATGCGCGAAAGAATAAGCGCGTCCTCGCGTGACTGCCATCCCGTGTAGAATGCGGATAATAAAACGTACGTGCGAAAGGAAGGAGCGGCTGTCGGGGTGAGGCGAAGTCGCTGGCTCCGTGTGTATGTGCGTCGGGCATTAACGCGCCCGCATCGTGTGCGAAAGCCCGAGAGAGCGGCTCTTGAGGAAAGCCATCGTCCCCGCCGCTCCAACTGCTCCAACTGCTCCAACTGCTGTCGACGGCTCGGCACGCTTAGCCAGATAAATCTGGCCATCTTAGCAGCCGCATAAGTCTTCGGATTAGCGCGCGGCATTCGTTTCCCTTCGTTTCACCTCGCGCTTCCCAGGCCGCCACTCCTCGTCGCTGATCTCCTTAAGTGCCATCCAAAACCGAGTCCACTCTCTGCGAGTTTCGGTTTATCAAGGAGCGCCGCGAGGAATAATCTCGACTACCGCGCCTTTTTCAGCCCAGGGAAACTCGGCAGCTTCGGGGAGTCCGCCGACTCTGACTTCATTTGAATTTCTCGCGTGTGGCCCTATGTTTTTCTCCCCCCACGGCGCGACGAGTCCTTCCTGGACGCGGCGCAAGCTCCGGCTCGGTCGACCCGAGATGTGGCTAGAGAGAGAGAGAGAGAGAGAACGTGAAGGGGGATGAGGAGCGCGAGGATACAGGTTTCCCGAGGGCTACTGATGAGCTATTGATGATAGGATCCCGTCAACACCAGCTGAGCCAATTACACGCCTAAATCTCCGTTCGCTCTTGCGCTCATCCTGCGACTCGCCTCCTCGTTGCCCTGTTCCCGTCACCGCTAACGCCTCGAGCGTCGCACCTACCTATCCACCTACTTCTTTTTATTTTACGCTCTCCGCTCGCCTGACTCGATTCCTCCCTATCTAAATGTTACAACTTGCTCTCGACGGGTTACATCGCCCGAAATAAGCGTATCCGTACTTTTACACCTTTTTCTACTTGGATGAAACGAGTGCCGCAGACTCTCGGTCCGTCGAATTTCTTACCGTATTTGTCGCCTGACGTAAAGCCTCGTCAATTTTTATAGTTTGATTATATCGACCCTGTCTGTCTGCTGCGCGCGCGTGTGTCGCGGCCACGTAGTACTTCTCTCGCCAGTTTTTCCACTTTTTGACTTTTCCGTTCTTTCGGCTTCTCGCTTTAATTAACGCTCGAGGTTTAATCGCTCGTTGACTCTTCCTCGCCGGCAATTTTTAACGATGCTACTGGCTGCTCTAACATCGACGAAAATACGTCGGTCTGTCATTTGACACGCTCTTATTGGCTCATTTTAATTTCTTGCTTTGCGTCACTTCACTTTTTGAGCTGCAATTACGATTGCTTTAAATGTAAACATCTCTGTATTAATTTCGCTGATTTCTGACGAAGAGAAAAGGTCTTCACCTCGGCCCTGAAAACGTGCACAAAGTTACACGCCCGCACACTCATGGTATGCTTTCATAAATTGTTGTGCCGCCTTCTATGGATACTCGCGATTCGAATCGATTTTTGTTGCAACGAACGTCAAGAAGAATGGAATTTCCAAAAAGTTCGTATTTGTAAGAGTCTGTAAATTTCCTCGAACCTTGCATTGCATACTTTTAGCAGACGTTCCGGTTATATTTAGTTTTTGCGCCATAAAGTCATAAATTCGGATTTTGCAAATACTTTTTGTTCAATTTCGCACCGCGTTGATTCGAAGAGGAGTTTGTAATGCTTGTAAATTATGCCAAGAAGAAGCACAGTAGCAGTAATTAGCCTAAAACTCAGCGGGTTACCATCGTTAATAAAATTACGTTTGAGTAATTATCTCGTACGACGAGATGAAATCTGTTTTTTCACGCGCTAACATTATAAGTGTACTCTATTTGGATCGCACAAAGACTCCTCCTTTCGAGAGACACGTTCCGCGGAATAACTTCTCGGATGTAACTTTCGCTATTTCATTAGCTCGTGTTACGAAACAATTTATCGACAAGGCAATTCCGAGCAGCAATTAGCGTTCACCTCTTCCAAACTATTTCACCGGTGCCGCACAGTCCTCGAGAGCAGCGGCACTGCACTTGGAACACTGGGAAGATAAGCTTATCGATCAATTGGCCGATCTTATCTCTCCTACATCCGGGATTGCGCGGCAATCGATTAACACGCGTACGCAATCCCTTGGGGTCGGTAGTTCACAAACGATTAGACAGTACATGGCGGGGCTTAGGGGCAACGAGCAAGAATGAGCAAGAGAGGAGGGAAAAAATTATAGGCAAATTCGCTTTCTTCCTTCTGTTGTTAGGTTAAGCGTAAAAGAGGAACGTTACGAGGTGCTGGCGGCCATTTGTCCGGCCCCGGGGTTGATCCTCCCTTTCTCGCACCGTCTTCGTCCCCCCCCCCTCCCCGGATAACAAACTGTCGGGGAATAACAAACGTTTCGGTACATTGAAACGACGCGGCGGCGCGCAGGAGCCCGTATCTCACAGACGAAGCGCCGAGCACCGCGGGTGAGCGCCGTTGCCGCCCCCGCCCCTGTCCCGACGCGCGAGATCGCCTCCAAATTTCGCGTGAAAATTGCCCTATTGTGGGTCTCTCGTTGGCCCTCGCATAATTCACGCTCTTCTTGCCACGTAATCGGCCTCTTTGTTTTACGTCTTTTGCCGGGCGCCGCAGCCGTTCCTCGCGCACCTTCGCGCGTCCTTCATCCCCGGACAAGCGCTAGTGATACGGTCCATTTGCCAGCCCCAGCTCGTAAGCCACCCTTAGGTGTAGGCCTCGGGATCAAGATCGCACTCGAGTGACAGCATTGCCGGAGCCGGCAATTCAACCGGCCTAATCCTCCCGCGCGTAAACAAGCGCCGATCACCCAAGAGAGAGAGAGGGAGCGAGCGCAGTTTGTCGACTGTTCTGATTATGTACGCGGGGAGGAGTGCGCGCGCGCGCGCGCCGATTTTTAACGAGGCCAGATTAAAGCCCGTGGAGTTGTTGCGGCTCAAGAGTATTATCGGGGGTTATCGCGGCGACGATGGGGCGAGGGCGCCTGACCATATGCCGCCGCAGTCTGTTCGCCGGCCAACGCACCTACGCCTCGCTCTCCTGCGTTAACAACGTACCGCGTCGTCTTTCTCCCACTCTCTCCCCTTTGTCCCTTGTTTTTTCTCTTCTTTATTTCGGACTTCTTTCATTTGCCATCCGGGTCGCGGCGACTTCTTTCGCTGCCCCTCCTCTTTCTCCTTCGACCGCTCGCTCGCCCTCCTGCACGCCTACGTCATCATAATCGATATATCATTACGACAAACGCCTCTACATTTTATCCACATTTTCGTCACGAAACGAGAGTCTGCCCTTTTATGGCTTTTTTTCGACACTTTTCTTGTATTACCGGCGGCCGAGGACGAGCCGAAAAAACCGAGGGACGAAGAAAAAGCGAGTAAAGGCCGAACCATCTCAGAGATTGGGGATAAACGTAACGAGTGCTTATATAGTCGTTTAGCAAATTACAATAGTAATGTATTGCCACGACTCGTGGATATTCTTCACGAGATTACTTTTGCTTATTGGTAAAGTTCTTTTTTGTCTTCTGCCCTGGCGCTGGGAAGGAGTCATGCGCGGAATGCAATATGAAGCTGCGAGCGTATCGCGTGATGTGGTTAACGAATCAAAATGAGAGCTCGTTTTGTTTGTCCAGCGCCGTCTCTCTCCTCGGCCCTGCCAATAATATGTTCTTATCTGCACTTGTACTGCTTATTAGTTCGCGTCGAGTTCTCTCGCCTCGCCTTGCGCGTAAAGTTATAATTGCGGAATATATATATGTGAGCTCTATTGATACCCGCGTCGGATTAACTAGAATCATAAGTTTGTAAGAAAAGATAAAAATTTAGTTACGTCCACTGACAATTAGAGCCTACCTATAAGAGATAATGATTAAATATTGGATGCACTTTGTTGCAGTGCATATTGTCGCTTAATACGAAGTGCACGAACAAATGACTTATAATAAATAGATGCCGTGCGATATATCGAGAATACAATTTCGAGTAAATTCAATATTCTTAATCCTGTATTTTTTGGGATTTAAATGGAATGAATGTATAAGCATGAATTGCTAATTGCAAAGAAATATAAGTACGTACTTTTTACGACCTTGATCTAATTAATTTTAGCTACGCCACGATGATATATCGTAGTGAGTTATTATTTTTAGAATTCGTATCGTGTCGAAAATTATTATTAGGGAAATTATTTTTGTAACAAAGAATGAAATTAAATGCTATTTTTCGCGACTACAGCTCACCGACAGACCGATTAAAAGGAAACCTTTTTCTGGATTCGCTTAAAACGCACTCGCTTTTGTTTAATTTAAAACTAATTTCCAAGTAAGCACTTGTGTGAAAAGCATGGAGCAGAATCGCCTTACCAGTTAGGGTTAACAATAATTTTAACACCGACCCTTTATTTTTGCGCGCATCGCGGTTTCGCAGATGCTTAATCGAATATTTAAAGGAATACGCGAGTCTGGCTGCGCTTGTAAAACGAAGATTTACAATGATGTTTAAAAAGCAGCTACGCGAGGACGACAGCAAAGACGAGGGCGATTATGACAATGACGACGACGACGACAACTACGACTACGAACCTTGTGGGATATTATCGTGGCACTCGACTGCATACGACCGACTCTGGTAGTGCTGACTTAATGGTCGAATCTCCATGAAAGACGATATACTAACGCAGGTATCTCTCTCTCTCACACACACGCGCGCGCGCACACACACAAACGCATACTACGATCTGTTTGCAGTCCACCGACCGACCGGTCGCTCTTTATCTCTCTCTCTCTCTCTCTCTCGCTCTCGCTCCCTGTCCTTTTTGCGGTGGGAGAGTGTCCCGTGGACAGGGTCGAGACCGCACCACCCACTGTAAATCGACCCGCTGACGTTTATACTCGTCATTTTGAATAATACTACGCGTAAACAACAGCACCGGAACACCGAGCGTGAAGCTCTCGCGGCTCTCGCTAAATTCATAGATCCCCCCGTGAATATTGTTGAGTTGAAAATTATTCAATGACGTCCGGGTTTTCTCTTTGGAAGACTTCGGCGTTGAAAATCTATCGCACTAGTTGAATGAGTTTACACATCTCAAAATGGTGTCACTGCAAAACATTGTTTTTTCCGCCAGTACGTTTCAGCAGTTGTCCATACGTCTAAATTGAAAAACGAAGAAAATCGCTTGCTAAGTATTTTCATTGTCCGGGAATACAGTTAAGAATATCGGTTAATTTTTACACCGTTACAATGGCACGATTACTAGTACGCCACGTTTGTTTTGCATTAAAAAGCGATAATGCGGTATACGTGTGTGCATAAGAAAACATTGCATATTCTCTCAAATGCGAATAATTTGTTTCTTCGATAAGCTAATTTCGCTAACTTTCGATATCGAGTAAACGCTCGATTTTTCAATTCGAATAGTAAAGTTTTGGGGTGAGCTTATAGCGATAGAAGCCCGATAAAAAATAGTCCGTGCTCAGGACTGTTTTCCGAAACAAAAACTCGAATTGCGCGATGCGAAATTCGCGGTCAACGTCTCAGCGTTGGTGTTTATCGCGCAGGTATTGCGACTAATACTAATTAGGTAGGAGTTCCAAGTGCTGTTTGATAAGACA
This sequence comes from Platyscapa corneri, assembly GCA_018907185.1. NCBI lineage: Eukaryota > Metazoa > Arthropoda > Insecta > Hymenoptera > Agaonidae > Platyscapa > Platyscapa corneri. The sequence goes on along the minus strand of JACCHW010000011.1, from coordinate 3,344,078 downwards.
TTGCGGCATTGCGCTAGCGAGGAGTGAATTTTATTCGAGCACAATCGAACGTCGCTTAATTCTCCTGGCCTCGATAACCCAAGATTAAATCGCTTGCGGTCAGGAGAGGCAAAACGAGCCTCGAACATCGAAGCCGCCTTAATTTCGCAAGATATTCCCTATCAAGAGGCCAATCTCCAGCAGATGTCCGCTCCTTCATCGGGCCAGAAGCGTTTGAACGAAAAGAGATTAATTTAAAGCACCAAGAAGAGCCCGGGAGTCGTAAAAAGCGCTGGCCCAGACCTGGTGGTTGCTCGCACAGATGCAGATCCGGCATCGGCAGCGCGTCGGTTTGCGGGCGGCTAGTTTAAGCCTCCTTAAGTCCGTAACTCTAGGCGTGATTTGTGCGTCCCCTCGGCTCCGGTAGCCGGCCTCGCCTCGGTCCCCGGAGCGAGAGCGAGGCTGGCACCTCGCCGGCAGCCGAGCAATTAACAAGTCCCCCTCGAGGGCTAATCCCGCTAATCCCTTGACTGATGCCCTCGCCCTCTCTTCCTCGCACTCGCTCGTCCAGCCTTAATTCGTGCGAGCCCACACTTGCCCGCGAGCGCGCGACTCCGAGCAGAGCCCATCCCCGCGTCTCTATCGATAACGCGCCTGCCACGGGGGGTCATGCCGCTCGCTTGACCGATGGATTTCTCTCGCCGAGCGAATGCGTTATACGAGTTCACCTTTTTCGCGTTGTAAGGGCTGTTTGCCTTCTGAATTTTTCGCTCACGATGGTTATTCACTTTTTGATTTATAGCAATTAGAGAGAGTCGCGCGCGCTAAGTTGCTCCGCTAAAATGCCGAGGCTTTCATTGCGGCGATTGCGGTTTACGACACTTATTCTTCGAGCGTTTCGCGAAGATCCAATTACAGATGTAAAATATTCCTTTTACGTCCTGAAGTATTCCTTTAACGTCAATTATATTAAATTAGGCATAAAAGGGATAAAATTCGAAGCTGTAAAGTCAGAAACTTCCTCGGTATGACACTAATTGGCTTTATGCTCGTTGTAAATCCGATCAACTTAATGACACATTCGCGCGTATGATTTCGATGTCAGATGTTGTTGTCGATTATAAGCTTCGGTTCATAGGAGAAAAGCAGCGCTGCTACCGACTCTTTTCTAAAAATAGCCTCGACATTTTAAAAACGTAACCCGACCTCGCCTATTTCGGGATGAAAGTATATTTTTTCTAAGGAATGCGAGGAATGGATTTATCGCATTGGAATTATTTTAATTAAGCGAGTGACGTCACAATAATCTAACATTGATCTGATTGCATTACCCCGAACAATGTTTGGGCTTATACGACGCTTTGGAGCAGGTGGATTTAAAAAACTTGGGAATGCTCTTAATTGTTTGTCTTGGGCCTTGATGACTCCCGATGATAATTGCCCGACCGACGCGGGAGATCAAAATACCGAAAGGGCGCGCGATCGTAAATACGTAAAGCGACGAAGGTATTTGATAAAAATGAAAAAAGGCGCATCGGTCTCGATAACCCTGCCGAATTTAGCTTCCGCTCAACATTGATTTCGAGATTACTTTACAAATACGTATCGGAATCCCTTTCTTCGCAGTCGTATAAAAATATCGCTCCGGGTGATTTACGCATGCGACATATCACCCCGACCCAGTCCCGGGGCGCCGAAAGAAGGCCGTTTGTATTTTAGGTGCAAACGCCACGAGCGCGTTGTGCTCCCAAGAGCGAGAGCGAGCGAAAGAAGGGTGAACGAGTGCCGGCAGCAGTTACACGCACTTTAATGTCCCTTAACTCGTGCGCCGATACACTTTACGACCTCGAGGAGCCGAAATTAGCCGCGGAAACTGGGATATAAGCGGCTACGACGACACATTAGAAGAATCACTTATCGGCTTCGTGCGAGACGTCGCCAGGACTTTCTCGAAATTAGCCGCAACTACGAGATTTACCGAACCGTTTGTCAGCTGCGCGTGCGGAAGTCAATTTGACACTTTGAAGGATTAACGCGGTAACGCGCACCTAAGACCCGCAGAGAACGGGTGGGGATGGGCCAATAGGAGGAAAACATATCCGAGTACATCGTTGACAGCTATTTTCCTCTCCAACTTTTATTTTCTCTCGTTGGCCGTCGATTTCGTTATCCGCGAGCGTGAATGCGGGGATAAATGTCAATACGCACGCTTATGTGTGCACGATCGGTGTTACGGGTAAAGCCTGTGCCGTATATCACACTAAATCGCGATCCAAAAAATATACATCGTCCTGACAGGGTCGGAGAGGGGATGCGCCCTCTCCCTCTCTCGCACTAACACGCACAGCTTCCATTGCCACTGGTACCACCGGCCAACGATGTGTGTCGCAGAGCCCTTGAGTAGCAACAACACATCGCTCGTTCATAGTGACGCGCACGCGTTAACCCCTCCCCTATTTTTCATCTCGTGCCTTTTTTTACTCTTCCAAACCTCTTCGTTCGTTTATTTTTATTTGGGGAAATGAAATTTTCACATAATTCTAAATGAGCTGAATTCCCAAACATACCCGGGGTGAATAGATTCGTTCAGGAGCGATGAAGTGGATTGAAAATGATTTATTGGGTTAATATGGTTTTCTAAGAAAATCTAATTTCTATTTGACGTATTGCTGCGATAAAAAGTCGTGACATTTAAAAGGTTCGAAGCCAAGACGGACAAATTGATTGGCTCGCGCGAGACGTCCTTACATTCTTAATTGAAAAATAACGAATATTTCAATTTATCCGGTCCAGTTCGTAGATTTAATAAAAGATTTTAATGAAAGATGCAAAATCGAGGACGCGACATTCGTAATATTGTGAGAAACGCGCCAACAATGGCGGTTGAGGAACGACGGCGAATTATTGAAAATAAAAAATCCAGATTCGAGATTCCGCGTTTTATTAGGGAGAGAAAACATTTGCGCAGGTCTGAATAAGAGTCGTCTCGTCGGAAAAGAAAATGAATTCCATTATAAACGAAAGCAAAAGTCGGCTCGATAATTCATCGATTATACTCCGTCGAAAATGAATTAATAAAAAACGAATGGATGCGATTTCACGTGGCATATTTAGTGCACGCAAGTATCCCTACATAAAGCTCCCCGTCAGCCACTGCAGGGAATGTTGAGGAGTATGACCAAGTAAATTTTCGAAATTACCCATGTTATTAGAAAATTAATGGATCATCTCGCATGTTCCCGCGTGTAGCGCGGCTCGGTCTTGTCAGAGAGTATCACCGAGAAACAAAATGAACAGGGGTACACGGCCGTCTATTATGGCACATTTTGTTCGGTTCTCCCAATACAAATAGTCGCCGGGTACGAATGATAAATCAAAGTTTTCGCATACGACTAGCTATTGTTGCCTGGACCCCTCCAGTATCGTTTCTCTATCTCTGGTATCGTTCTTCCCCCTCTCCGCTCGACTCGCCCCTTCCCACTCGCGCGTCGCTCCTTTGTGTAAAAGATTCCGATCGGCCTGCGCGCGTATCTGCTCTCGTAATCCGACAAGTAAAAGTGTCACTGTAAATTGAGCCCCCCGGTACGTGTAAACCAGAAGAACCAATTATGAGTAAAACCCCCTTCTTTCGAGAGACGACCGACGAAGCGGCGGAGGTATGGAAGTAGTTCGAAAACACGCACACGGCTAAAACCAGAGACAGAGAGAGAGAGAGAGAGAGAGAGAGAGAGAGAGAGAGAGAGAAAGCTAATTTGTAAGATAGCAGATCATTTACTCGGCTGAGTTTTTCGCTGTTTTGACACAGAGGGTTAGGAAAAAGTTGGAGTTTCCGGTAGTCGCGTTTACCTCGCTCTTCCTTTTTTCCTTCGCACGCTCTCGTTCTCTCGCCCTTCGCCCTCTCGTTCCAGGGAGCAGAGCGCGATGACATTTCAGTCTGTCGGCTAAGTGGCGAGAAAGCTGCCGCTGCGAGAAAACTGACGACACTGACGCGACGGATGGTTGACAGTTTTCCTCTCCGACACGCGCTCGAATGCACAGACAGTTCTCTCGTCTTATTAGGCTAATGCTGTTTTTACGAACCTCGTGTGTCGTACAACCGGGGCTTTCGCGAATCCCCGACGACTGATTCGCCGCTCGGGCAACATCCTTGGGCGTCTCGTTTTTACAGGTCGATGTATCGCCAAAGCAGCTAATCGTTCGTTACCCCTCGTGCTAATGCTCGTCATTCGAGCGGACATATTATACGTTGCAAATTACATTAAAGTAGCTTCTGTATGTAATTAAGCGAACGAATCATCTATTGTCGTTAATAAGTAACTTGCGCGCACATCATCGTAAAATATATTTAAAAAGGCACTTTTGCAATTACGCTGTGTATTAATTGTAAATTTAATGCGCCGATTTAATTAAATCGTTCGACTTGATAATGCTGATATGTAATTACCACTACTGCTTGATTTGTATAGATTTTCTGCTTCTTTGCACGCACTTTCTAGAAAGTACAAGCTGAAACGATGTTAAAGTGTTAAGCCGTCGATGCTAAAGTGCTGCTGGAAAAGTGTCCTCTTCTTAACACGTCTTTATATTAGTTGTCTTTACATATTGGCTCTCACCTTAGTTTTTCATTAGAATGACGGAACGAATCAACGATATTTTTAATGATAAGCGAAAGCTTCGTTAAATACGTTCTCAACCGTAACTGTTATGAGCGTTGAAAATTTGTTAGGATATCAAAATGAGACTTTTTGATGCGAATAGCTTTCCGCCACCTGATTCCTTGCAAAAGCAGAAGAATATTGACCTAAATACGCGAGATAATATGTGCAATATTTGCCACTCCACGCATCACCTCCGGGTTATAAAACCGTGTAAAAATATGTCTTTCTCATACGAAAACAAATTCTTCGCTTATTTAACAACATATATTTTACAGAATCCATGAACAATGTGACTGGTTTTGAATTTAGAAAGCCTGTAGCTCTAAATGATAAATCTACATTTTCCAAGTAACTGTTGCGCTACTCGCGAAATACTTTAACCATCTCACGCACACTCTGTGCTACACCAGCAAACTTACAATAATTAGATGTACGTGCCAAATAAAGTACGGAAATTTCTCAACTTTGCGGAAGAAATATTTAAATAAGTTGTTTTATACGACTATTTATTGCAGAACTTAGTTTCCTTTTTAAAAACGCGCCTTTAATCTTACGTTCAAGTTTGTAAAATGTAATGTGTGCGAAATTGTAATATTCGTACGGCATACATTGTGAGATTTAAATCCAGCGTGTTTATGCAATATTTAAAAATGTATATTAATTTGCAAAGAGATTTCAAGCTTTAAAATAGCCCCTTACAAATGACCTCCTTGACATTCCCACGGTGTTAAAAGATGTTGTACAGTGGTTTTATGAGAAACTAGCTTTATGTCTTTATAACACGAGAACTTTTCGACTCGTGCTAACAGTTGCTCACTCAACCATCCACGTCTTTTCTTCTATACAATGGAATCCTGTCACCATACCAGCGATATTTTCAGTTTACTGAAAATGCCTGCGTCAAAATAAGTTAACGGCACTTTTCTCGATCCTATAAACTCGAATTATTGTATTTATTTTTTGATAGCTAAAGCGTTATTTTTACCGATAGTCTTTATTTTCGTTGGTCAAATTTATCAAACGATCGGACTGTAACTCAGTACAGCTGGTAAACTGTTATGTTTGTAATAAAATGTATCGAGCAATTAAATATTTATACAAATAATCTGAAAGTTGTGATAATTCAATGTTTCGGAGAAATCGAACAGTTGGTTATTTACATGTAGTTTTCGCCGACTCTTTTCAATATAAGTGCTATTAGATTTGGTTAATGTACCAAAGTTTTTGATGCGATTACAATAGAATGTTGTACAAAAGCGGTGGTAACCATTACCATATATATTAGTTATTATTATTTATTATTATTATTATTAGTAGTTCATTATTATTATCATTCAGGAATTATTAGTATAGATTGCGGTGTTATTGAGGACGTTGTATGTATTCCCTGCATTGAAAATCGGCATTGCTATCGTTACGCATATTGTTATTCGATAATTTCCGCTTCACGCGTGTAATATGTTACACGGCATTAAAAGTGCGCAAATAAAAATTGAAACTGTTGCGCAAAAAGCGCAGTGACACCAAACACTTTGGTAAATCTAATACAAATTTTTTCCAACTCTTTTGTGCTCGATAGGCTTTAAACCTTTGAAGCTTTCACACGATTAATAACATTGCTCTGTTTGTAGCAGTGTAAAGTATCTCAAGGTGTATTGCAGAACGAAATGCATCGCGTATTAGTTGGCTTAACCCTATCGGATTTTCAATGATAAGAGGAATTCAGCTTTTAATAATTTTCCTCGCAAAGCAATATTGGCTTGGAGCTCTGGAATAATGCAGCCTGTGAACCTCGTAACGAATTTCACAAAGTGTTACTCCTCGCCATAAGGTGCAGTTCTCTGCGAATTCGTACGCTGCACTCGTGCCGTTGTTGCACTATTAAGGCAGAGAATATCGCAGGAGAAAGCGTTCGTTGCTCGCGGCTTTGCGCTCCCCCCGCACCAAAAAAGTAATGAAAATGAATCAATTAACCGATGGTAAGCGGCGGGGAGCGAGGGTAGTTGAATAAAATGAAAGAAAATGTAAATAAAGGAGGCTTCCGCGAATGCCGAAGGCAAAGGCCTTGTGTACAGCGTTCAGCCACGGAGCGAAGATGTGCCAAGAGTGAGAGAGAGAGAGAGAGAGATGAGAGCACATTGGGCTATTAAGACGTTCTCGCCAAGATAAAAGGAAGCTGCTGCTCCTGCTGCTCTGGCCTCTCCACTCGCAACTAAGACCAAGCTGACGGAGAGGAGAGAGAGAGACGAGTGGATCGGGAGCCGGCGAGAGAGAGGGAGAGCGAGGCGCGCCGCTGAAGCATCGCGCTCGCGTAAAAAGGGACGAGCAAAGAAGAGAGAAAAAGAGAGCGAGCACGGTGTGGAGAAACAAATAAACGAGGGGAGCAGTTCTCGGGCCACCATTAAAATGAAAAATGATGTTACCGGCGACGTCCTCTATCTCTATCTATCTATCTATCTATCTATATATATATATGTATGCTTATATGCGCGTGTCTCGCTTGCTCTCTCGGGGCATGTTCTCGAGCATCGCTTACAACATACGAAACCCCGCAACCGCCGGTAACCGCGCCGATTTTCACCGAAAACGCAGTGGGAGAAAGAAAAAGAGAGTTATCTATAGAACTTCCCAACCGAGTGAACCTCCCCCTTCCCTCGCTCTATCTCGTACCCACTTGGTTTACCCGCGAGTTATTGCTGATTTTTCAAATCTGTTAAACACTCCTCTCCTCGACCGCAACTTTCGCCGCCTTCTAGTTCTTTTTATTCTTTTTATTCTCTTTCCTCTGTCTCCGCACCCTTTCCTATCTGTTTTTCTTTTCAAAACTTTACACGTTGGATAGCATCTGTTTTATTACTTATCCGATGCTTGGGATAAGGTGTTCCAGGACCGGAGATTCATGTCGATTGCCACGACATTCTAGACGTCTGCTTTAAAACTTAGAAACTTAAAAACTTTAAAACTTTTACCGGCCAAGAATTTTTTACCGATTTTTTTTTATTTACTCTTTTATCATGTTTCTCATTCATCAATATCACTTTTCTCGTTTCGAAATACGTTTGAAAACTGCATTGCCTTATTGTTAGAAAAATTGAAATTGCAATTCGAGCTTCTATCACTTTATGTCAGTGTTTTACAAGTTTTTCACTTGGTAACTTCGAGTATTGATTAAGATTAACGCGTTGAAATTTCAAAGGGTTATTCTCTGCGGCTCGGGCAAAAATTTTAATCAAAACAGCTCTAATTACAACAATACGTTAATTATGTTAAAACCAATTGCAAACACTAATTTAAAAAAAAAATTAAACTATTATTAAATATTTATAGACTGGCAAATGACCCCTTGGACGGAGGAAATGATTTAACCTACTGGGTGGATCACACAATTTAACAACTTTCTTCCGAATTTGAAAACAAATTCGCCACTACGCTTAACAAATTTATTGAAATTCTTGCAAGACCTCCGTAGAATCGTAATTTTGGCCCACTATTTACGATCTGTTTAGCTGTCGTTATCTTCACTGACGCAATGCCGTTATAATCAAGATATCTAATTTTTAATATACGTCTGAAAGTCATGGGGCAGTAAAGTCCGAGTCCTTATTCATATTCGATTTGATATCTGAACAAAAAATGCAAGTGATGGATGTATCAATAAAGTGACCCATTAACTTTATATTTTGATACGAATCATAAAAGTCAACCTTTTTAAAGTCGTTTCGAAGCTCTTCCTCGTATCCAGAATCGTCCCTCGTGAACTCTAAGCTACTTAGCAGCTTGAAAAGAATGTTAAATACCCTGTTATTTATTTCAAAAACTTTTCTGGTCCAAATGTCGCGAGTCTTTATGATGCGACAAGCTTCTTTTCCTGCGGCGGATATGATAAAAAATGTAAAGAGCACGGCTTCCCAGTCGTATACTCATTGAATTTATCGTGTTTTCTGACTTGTTGTATACGCGAAATTTCATGAAAAAGGGATTGTCTTCTTGCCCTCGCGCAGTATCTTAACTGCAAACGTTCTGTACATAGAAACCAAAGAATAAACAATAAGCGCGCGCGTGCGAGAGGGGAAGGAGTGTCTTTTCTTTGCTTTCGGTCAAAGCTTCCGGCAGATCCAAGTTTCTTGTAAAACAACGAACGTCTCCATCGAATCATGGTCTTTTTCTTTGTTTGCGAGAGTCCGAAAGAGAAGGAGCCACTTTTCATTGCCGTATTGACATGTAACTGTCATCGGTCAAGCGGCTCCGGCCATTCGTTCCGACTTCTTGTGCTCCGCGACTTGACTCGAGTCGCCGCCGTTGCCGTCGCCGCGAGCGGACCGGTCCGCTCATCCGATCGTTTGCTCACAAATGAAATCGACTCGAATCGTCGGCAATTGCCGATCATTCAATCGCTGGAAAAAAGGTGTCCGCTCTCCCCGATCGTTCTCTCTTTATCCTTGCTGACTTTTTGCGCCGCGGTAACTGCCTCCTGTTTTGTTCCACCCTTCTTTTTATTCTTCCCGCGTGTGCCTCGAGCGTCGTGGCTTTGAAAATACAATGGATTTTGGATTTGTATGCTGATATCGATAATCGATCCATTGCACCGTCAACTTTATGCATTTAATGCCAGAGCTCGTCCGACAAAACGCTTCCATTACAATATTTGCTTCTTAACAAAACTAGTTTACGAATTATTTAACGTTCCTAGGTAATAGTGCTCAGTTTTTCACCCAGAAACAGGTATTCGCTTTTCTATTTCATATTGATGAGAAAAAACCCGCTGATCCTGATAATGTATCGTCGACGACTTCACGTCGTCGGTGCAATTTCTCAAATTGTCTCGAACGATTATTTCAAAGCTGCGGCAACTGCGTATTCAGCGATGCCGTTAAGTCGAGGACAACTGCGATATTAATTATTTACGGCTCGAAGAAATTTGAAGCCAAATATTTCGAAAGCTTTGGCGGACAAAGTCGTTTATTAGCGCCGATACTGTTGAACGAGTATTTTAACGTTCGGCAGATTTACTCGCCAAAACCGCTAATGCAGAATGAAAATCATTCGAGTTGGTAGTGAAGGGGCTCGCTTTTGTCCCTCCATCCGGTGATCGTTCCATTCGCTTTAAACTTGGATCGGCGTAGACTGCAAAAAGAGATCGGATATCGATTAACAACGGAAATCGGCTAAAAGCTGAATTTTTTGCTGAATTTCGGCTGAAATATTTAGCAGAAGTGCGCACAATACGCCACGAATCTGGCAATTGGAAAAAACCGCCGGCAGAAGTAAAAATAAATGTCTCGAAGAAGCGAATAAATTTATTCACTTGTTCGCCATTCCTAGAGAGCCGTTCGTCTTAGGCTCTCGCTCGCGCGCCCAGTTCTCGCTTCCTTCCCTTTTTATTTTTTCTCTCATCCTTTCGTGTTACTCTCGGACTCTGCTTCTCCTTGCATTTTCTCCTCTTCCTCTCTATCTCTTTTCTTAAAGCTCACTCTCCCGTGGCCCTCGCTCTCCTCGTGGCAGTATATCAACAATGATAGTTATACACGTACGTTATAATCGTAAATTAGTCGCGGCAACATAATATATTCGTGGGCTGGTTGCTTCGCGCGTATCTGTTTTATGCTGTTATTATATATGACAGCAGCAGTCATACCTGCCCGCCTCCACTTCTCTCCCTTTTCTCTTTCACTTCTTCCTTCTCCTCTCAGCTTCTTTTCTCGCTTCTCTCATCTCTCTTCGCTCGGACTCACCTCCCCCTGCCCCCTGCCCACCTATACACTTCTATATCCTTACCTCCGTTATTATTAACGAGAAAAAACATCAGATATCTTAATGTCTTATTAAGCCTATTACTTTCAGATGAGAAAAAAGGAACTACTCCGTTGTATAATACTCTCTTCATCGAATTAAAAAATATAGTGGTATCGATTGTGTTACTCTTTCAAGCAGATGCTTTTGCTTTATTTAATATCGCGTCTTTATTCCTTGATAATTTTATACGCGACTTAATCAATGGAAGAGCGTATTATACGATTGCGCTCTTGAACTTAACTATTAATTGATTACATTATAACAGCGAGACAAGCACAAAAATTAATCTGCCTTTTTTCCCTCCAGTCAATTACTTATACACTGTTTTTATGGCTTGAACGTAAATTTGATTTTCATTCTAATAAACAATATTGGAATTATTCCTCGCTTTGGCGATCTTTTTAATAAAGCAAATACACTAACTCTACTTTACTTAAAAAATTAGCTCGTTGATAATAATACGCGTGTAAAATGAGCCAACATTTTAAACGCGAGTTTAATCCCTTCCTTAGTTTCTATATCGTGACAATATTCTGAGAGGCAGCGTGTAATTAAATTGCACAGTTGATTAAGGATTATTCGAGCGTCACAAATTCAATGAATTTATTCATTAGTATAATTTAAAATTTCTATGCATAATCGCATGGAGCAGCCGTCACAACTAAAAATGTATCAAAAACACGTCACAGCACAAGCGAAAGCTCATACGTTGTTAGATGCAATATCTTCGAATTTGAATATTTTCATCGTAAATACAAAGTCTCGTACGCAATAATAACTTTTCTTAATTTAAGCTGAAATTTAAAGTCGGTAAACGCGTAACGTACGGTTTTGTTCCCTTCTATCAATCCTTAAAATTGATGCATCGCGTTCCGTTTGCATTCAGGGAGAAAATAAACTTTTTTTATCCTGCAGAGGTCGACGCATGCGATATTTGTCAGTCAGCACGCGCGCGCGCGCGCGAGAGAGAAGGAATTAATAAGAAAATAAGTATCTCCGATAGTAGATGTAATAATTCGTCGCGTGCGAGAAAGTTCCCGCGGGGACTCACGCCACGATATTTTAATGGCTCGACGCGCGGCGCACGCACGCACGCACGCACGCACGCACACACTCGAGCAGTCGAACATGCGCGCGAAAGAGCAGAGACGATAAAACCAGTGACCCACGCGCGCGCGCGCGCGCGCGAAATAACGAAATAACGGATAGTCGAATGATTTTACGGAAAGCGCGGAGTCGCCTCCTGAAAAATGCATCGGCGCTATTGTAAATTAATCAGCACTCGCACGCCTATCTTACGTGCGTGTATGTGCTTCGGATCTGGCAACACAAAATCTGGCCGCAGTGGGACACCTCACGCGTACAAAGCAAGCATTCGAACGTTCGTTCGTCTATACGATGCGAGCCGCGTTACATTGCCTATAAATCATACGAGCACTCGCTCGAGTGCGAATGGGGAGAAAGAGACAGGGAAAGAGTTAGAGGGAGAGAGAATTTACAGAGAAACTCCGCTTCGTCACGTTCTCATTATAGGATATTAATTGGTCGCGAGGTATGACGCGACTTTCCACTTGGTGGTCGATGCGCGAATGTGCGCTCGGCTATTCGCGCACTCGCGCCCGTAAAAAGGAATTAATTTCTAGTGCAGTGCCGAGAGGGGGAGAGAGAAATTAGTTCAGCTGTGGAAGCACTTGAATGCGTATACACGGAGCGACGGTTGCATAATCGTTACATGAATATTACGATCGAATGTGGGAGAGCGTGACGTAAAAGGCTACCCGTTTACGGGGCCGCATAAAGGACCGCGGGTCTGTTTCTCTGTTTCGCCGAAGCTCGATATCAGGCGCAGCCCCGCAATTAGCGTTAGCGACACCATTATCGCTTTCGGAACGGGACTTCGCAATTACAGTCGTTGCACTCTGCTATCCGTCCTTTACGCGGTTGGATGCATCGGATCGCACATCGACTCGGAACTTGCGCGAGCTCGCGGCAACGAATGGCCGCTGCATCCGCATCGTCACAGCCACGCACTTTGTGCCACACGAGCCGGATAAGGCCGCGTTTAAGGACTCGTGCCGCGCGAGTCTTTATTGCCGGTGACGATCCACTTCCTTTCGATCACTCGTTGGGAATTTTAGCCACAGTCGCGCTTGAGGGAGGAATAAAACGCAGTTTCAGGAAAGTTGGTGCAAGATGAACTTGAATTTCGGCTGCTAATGCTACTATTTAATTCATCCCCAACGCGTGACTCAATTTTAATCTGTCAGCGTCTCGCGTATTTTGCAATGATAATAAAAGTGCGTTTATAGAAGGCAGCGTTATATGCTAAAAGACTAAGCAAGTAATGCTTTGCGTTCGCAAAAAATTATCGACTACGAGCAATATATATTTGACGATACCAATTATTACCGACGATTAAGTTATTTTTTATGTAAATCTAATTTCCTCGTAAAGGCATTTTATCAAACTTTGAAATTGCTAATTTGCAGGTTTGAATATCTTTTAGAGCCAGTGTTATTAAATAACAATACTGTGTTTATTTATTTTTCAATGTTAAAAATAACTTATCTTTGCTATATTAACATTAGAAGCCATTGCTGCGTATCTCAACAAATGAGGTTTCCTTTGGAAATTCGCGCGATAAATGGCCGACTCTGTCAATAATAGTAATTTCTGCATAGCTTATGATAATCATAATACAGCCTTTGCTAATCCTCTGTTTAGCTATAAGTAACCCCCCCCCCTTTTTTGCGCGCCTCTAATTTATGCTTGTAAATAGAGCCTTACTGCACGTGCATACACAAATGTTAATTCCGTTAATCCTTTCTGTAACTTTAACACCGAGTGCTTTTTTAGGTTGACGTTAAAAATAAATATTTGTCGCACGACGGTCTTGCGCAAGTAATGTCACCTTAATTTTACCATTACTTTCCATTCAGCTAATCGTGATACTTTAATTTCGGGATTGAATTTTTTGTTAAGTTTAACGTCTTGGTAAATGAATTTCGGCTCTTTGTAAATTGGAAGTAAAATTAATATCGCTCGGTTCGAGAAATTCCAAGATCGTTGAGTAAGAGACAACTGATTGCACCGGACCGTAGTGCGAATTACAAAGAGTCTATATTTTGTCCACGACTGCTGCAAGTCAGTCGCGTGCGGCCAGCCTGATTCATCAGAACTGGGTAATGCATCGCGATGAAAAACCATGAGAATTTAAACAAATGCATCGCCACTGGTTTCTTTATTGCTTTTGTTGGTAGATTGGAAAAATGTGTTGTCGAGTCAGAATGGGAATTCAGTGCGCGTGTACGCACTTAGTATGAGTGGTCACGCAACGAAATCAAAATGCACTCATCTGCGCGACTGTTGCCCACGCGGAGAGCGAGTCCTTGAAATGTATTAGCACCAGTTAATTTACGGCTTTTTCTCGATCCCGCCGCAAAACACAATTGAATTTGCGCCCGATGTGCAGGAGAGGCTGCACCAGACCGAAGTTTTATTTCCGAGAGGATAAAAGGCCCGCGAGAGTCTGCAACGCGCATCGGTCGGTCGGGGCAAGAAGTGAAACACGCGAGGAGACAACTTATACCGGTCGCTCGTCTTCCTGTCTTCTAGTCTTCTATCTTCAAAAAGTGGACCGCGGCATCCCGCGCCGACAAATTGCGCAGCGGCGCGCCCTTCGAATTATTAATTGTCTCGTCCTAAGAGCCACGACCTTTTTTCCGACCCCGACGCGCCGAACAATTTATGTATCAGACCAGAGCTTCTCTCCCCTCCCCCGAACTCGGCCGAGCTAACCGACCTCTTTTTCCTCGCTAATTCGCCGCGCGGTCGTCCTCTGTCTCCGTCTAGCCGTCGATTTTCACCAGGCGCAAATTAATTCAGCGCTTCGTGATAATTGCGGGGCAAGTGGCGGTAGAACTGGTATAACGTCGGATGTGCGGGGGTGTGAGGAGGCCGATGCTCGCGTCGCTTATAGACGACCGCAGCCGACCGGCCGCACATTTCGGGATGGCCACATTATTCTGTGATTGTCGCCACTCTCTCACCCTCCCTCTCTCTTTCTCACTCTCTCTCACTGGTATTCGCTACGCTTCTATCTGCGCTCGGAGCGAGAAGAATGTGTTAATTTTGTGGTGATTCGACGAATGAAGATGTTCTTGGCTTTCATTTACCAATCGATGAGCCGGTTAATCGCTTAAACTTCATACATCTCTCGACGCGAGAACCGAATACTGCGATGTTAAGCCGTTTTTATTTTAAAAAAATTCGAATTTCATTCGATGTTTTAAAAACTTAGGAATCCTTTTTTGAACTCGGGGTGAATCTCATCAAAAATCACTTATCTGCGTTAATAAAAGAACGATAACGTGGGACTCGCTTTTTGCTGTTAAAAATAACGTAACGTAATACTAAATGTAACGTAATACTTTAAACAACTATTCGAATATAATGCGAACGTACCTTTTAAAGTAAATGTTTAACGACTTAAAAAATTGATGGATATTGATATTGAGACTTGTTGTCGATGTTAAATAATTAAAGATCTAATTGAAGAAGAAGGCGCTTGTATAGTATTAAAATATTTTACCAAATAATTACTACCAATTTACGCAATTTTCATTTTTTACCAACAATATTTCGAATAACTTTTCTACAATTTTTTGCAAGAATTTGCCATAAAATTACGATATTATTCAAATACGTAGTCTTTTACGTTAATGCCTACAATTTAAAAACTATTTAGTTAGTATTGCCAATATAAGACGATACTTTTATAATAATCAATGAAATTCACTTTGATACGCATCGATAACATCAGCGATGTAAATAAAAATTTTTATTCCATTTGTCGTGAGAGAAGACGAGAAGAAAATAATTTCAATTAAGTACGTAATAAACGTAATGTAAATATTTAATAATTAAACGAGGACTGCGTATTCGGTTGAGCTTGTACAAATATAATTTAAATTTACGAAAAAATAAAATAAAATAATTAAAACTAAGTGTTTCAAGCGCATGGTAATTTCAACTTATCGATAGTAACTGTTTGATTAAACAATCTAACAATCTTAATCAATTATGTTAAAATATAAGTGCTTGTATTTATTCGGTATTCTTCGGTATAAATCAATGCAAAATAACTGAAAGTTTTTTAAGTTGAATTATAAACTGCATGAAATCAAGAAATTTATCGGGATATTATTGAAAAGCTGTAAATAACCTAACGGTATTGAGTATATATTGTTCGGTGAACATCGAGGTAGTTTTTCGCGTCTTAAAAAATATCTAAATAAATGGATTATACCCAGGTATTCATCCATATATTTGAATGGATGAATGGAAAGCGATTTGACTCGGGCGGTACTATATTAACTATCGAAAAAAATGTCTTTGGGTTTGCCACTGTGGGGAGGATGTCGGGAGAAATCATGAAAATAATTGAATTTACAATTCAGTAACTGTCAGAAATATTCCCTTCAGCAAACGCGCAATACCGTTTCCTTGCAGTAACAGCTAATGAACTTGAACAACTTTGAGGAAGCATTTTTCTCGAATATCAAAGAATCGATGCGTGCGAGCCAATAACAAAATTCATAAATTTCCTTGCACCTGTGTGGTCTAGGATATTAATATTTAAAAACGATGTTGCTCTCGTATATGATGTCGAAACTAATCGAGAAACCGGTAAATTCTAAGCGTTTCCAGGCGATGTTGTAACTTTAATATTTTAAATTATTTCTTAGCTTTCCTTGGCATACACAGTATTATTCGCTACGTGCATTACACGGAAATTACGTCCGTTTATACTTGTCTGCGAATAAAATGCAATTGGAAAAAACTTGTTATTTATATTTATAGTGCAGAGGATAAAAAAAACTGCTATCATGTTGCATTAAAATTCGAATAAATTTAATAAAGCAGTAGTAATATAACTTATTAAATATTTGAAATGAAACGTACAACGAAATTTGAAATATTTCTGTGTTACGAATTACGATTCCGTGTTGAGTTTGAGTCGAGCTTTTGTGTTACGCAAGTATTCAACAGCAACTCCTCTCCTCTTTCCCCCTCAATTCGTTAATAATTGTCTAATAGAGCAATGAAAATTAGGAAAATAAAAAGTTTTAAAGATCTTGGCATTTTTATCGCGCGGATCAAGTTTGCAACGCAAGCGAACGCTCGTTTTTCCACTCTGGCGCGCAAAATGTGCACGCAAAAAAGTAACTTTTTGTCGGATTAGCGAATCCTTCGATTCGAATTATAATGGCTGGCCTTTCAAATCAATTTATGTACCATCGCTGCTACTGTCGGAAACGATAGCTTGAAAAAGTCGCGCTACGAGTTCTAAGCAAACTTGTCGATGAAATAATAATCTGAGAGTCGAATGCCTGGCCACGGCTGCCAATCCAATCACCTGTAACACACTCGGCTCGAACTAAGAGTCCGGAGAAATCGAGACACTTATCGAGGCGCCAAAACGTAAAATCCGAGCGATGCGGTCGCTCGAGTGCGTCTCGGTAATCGCCCCGACGACTTGGAAGGGTATATTGGCCGTCGTATCGATGCACAAGCAAGGCACTCGACATTGTTCGAGGCACAATGCGCGCACCGAGATTGGCGTGCGTTCCTCGACGGCAGGCGCATCTCTAGCAGCGTTATCGTTTCGAATTACGTCTTTTAATCACCGGTGCGCGGCTGCGAGCCCGCAACTTCAATTATCCCCGATAATTAATTAAATTCAAACGTTGCTCCATCAGCTGTCGATAACTATTCGCTGATCGACCGCGTGTGCCTAAGCGTGCGCCGGCAGTCTGACGAAATTTCAGCAACAGCGACAGTAGCAGCGCGGCCTGGGAGCCGAGCAGGAGAGAGAAGCAGGCAGAGAGCGAGAAGGTAAAAAATATTTCGGGAGCGCAGGAAATTGCCTCGAGATTGAAAGACAGTGGATCCTTTGATTATTGCATCGGCGGCTCGAGGGTAGGTACGTCTTTCGCGTAGGAGCTACCGATCCTTTTTAATAAGCAGCAATTAGAGGAGCCGAGCGAGCGCGTCTAAGTCCACTCCTGGCATCAGCCGAGTGAAGGAACGACGACGGTGGCGGCCGTTGGCCGCGGGCGGCGGGGCGGCGGCGGCGGCGGCAGCGAATAAGGAGGAGGAGGAGGAGGAAGACCGTCGGCTCATCGACAGCCGCTGCTCGCCCTTTTCGATGTACTTTCGCTCGAGCCGCGGGGACGTCTGCCTCGTAAAATTCGTAAAATATTGCCGTCACCTCTAGCATCGGGAGCGCCTCGCCTGTATCCCCGTGCGCGTCTGAATGCGGCTGCATGCGCGCGCGCGGGTCCGTACGACGCCGACGTGTCTTCGCTTTGCATATGGCAATACACGAAGGCGATGTCCTCGCGGGATTTTTCTCTCTCCCGGTCGCCGCTCCCCCCGGAGCCCGGGCCCCGGTCCCCACCCCGCGGCGCTTGCTCAGAAATTTCAAGAGACGATGAGAGAAGGAAAGATGCTCGTCGGCTAAAAGATTATCATCGTAAAGTCTTTAGTAAAAGCAATTCTAATTTTCGGCTCGGCTTCCTTTATCATTTTATTATCGTCGTCTTTATAGATATCAGAGTCCGGAGTTTCTGAAAGCTCTTAAACTTTGGTTTTATTAGCGCGCAAGTCCGGCCAGGAGAGCGCGCACACGAAAGAGAGAGAGAGAGAGAAACTCGGTGGCACATCTCCTCGACCCTGTACTCAAAGTGAAAAATGTCCCGATTTCAGACTCAAGAGCAGCTCTCGCTCCGCTCTCCTCGGCTTTATACTTTCTTGTAAATTGTATTAAAATGCCCGTCTTTTACGAGCGTGTCAAACTACCTATGCAGCCTTTCACTCTCTCAATGTCTCTCTCTCCGTCTCTCCCTATTCCTCTCTTTTCTCCTCGTCTGTCCTCGTTCGTGATATTCGAATGCCTCGTCGTGGCGGCGGTGGCGGCTGCAGCAATGTGCCGACGTGCAGCATCAACGCGAGGCGCGAATCCCTGTGTGCGTTTAATGCGTGTGCGAGCCAACAACTATGAACGCGCGCCCATGCACCCCTTGACATCCGTGTATCATACACGACGCCTACTCTCTGTCTCTCCCCACGTCCTCTTTCCATATTTCCCTTCCCCCCCCCTATCCCCCCTCGCTCTCGCTCTCTCTCCTCTCTCTCTCTCTCTCTCTCTTTGACTACGCGATATTGAATTCCGATTTTATGATCCTCGACGCAAGCGAGCGTCGAAGCGCGCACTTTACCCCCGGGTGCGGTGTAAACTTTTATTCGCGAATTTAGACGAAATCGCGGACGACGAAGGGGAATAAAGAGCGTGCGAATACGTGTTTGCGAGTACGTAGAGTCGAGGATCCAAGCAGAAAAAGTGATATTTGCGTATTTTGACGAAACGGAAAAAGAGCAGCGATGGGAGGAAGGAAGGACTATGTATATTGATAACGAAATATTGAACTGTTTGAATCGTACGTTTTTATCTACGATCCCGGAATGACAATCGCAATTCTTTATTTTTCCAAAGCATCCGCGAGGCGGAATTTATTCCAACATTTTCAACGATAATCGTTCCTCGTTACGGAGCTGCACTCGCGGCGAAGGTTTACTTTGTGCGCAGCAGGAAAAGATTAGAGTTATTTCATTATAGTAAAATATGGTTGAGCTTATGAAAGGTCGGAACGGCGGCGAGCTCGTTTAGCCGGCAAAAATTCACAATCGAAATTTTCGATTCGATTCGGAGTCGCACATTATTGGCGTTTAAAGTATCCACAGCTGAGTGCGATAAACGGTCGACTAATTGGCAAACACAGTTGTTGGACGAAGCAAACAGTCGAATCGAGTTATCTCCGATCGGCACGTCTTGGATTTGCGGGATAGGTGGCTAAAGGTCGCTTAGTGCAGCCTCGATAAAACGTCGATCTGGAGGAGGAGAGAGCGGAAAGCTCGACGATTTCCCGCAATCGCGTCGCGCGAACTTTATTTTCCATCGACACTGCTGTTGTTAGCTTCCATCCCTTTGCATCCTACCGACGACGCGCCTCGCGTAAGACGACGAGGGCATTTTGCTCTTGCCATTAGTCGGGAGGCGGCGACTCGTCTTCCTTTTTTACGCGCCGCACGAGTTGATTTACGAGCAGTAAGGTAACGTGGGCAGGTTTAGTAGCACCGATTAGGTGTCTTGGTGCGCGCGCATCAGCGGCTGCGGCTACGGGGTCGGAGGCGGCGACGGCGGTCGTCGCTCGTTTTAGGGCCCCGGCGTGGCAAAACTGCATGTTCAGCCAGCGTAGCGCGACTCGCACCGTGCGCCAAATGAAAAATGAGCGAATTGCCTGATATTAAAATATACTGTGCTTAAGTTTCTGTTAATTTTCTGTCTGCGCGCGAGCCGCGTTTTATATGCGTGCGGTAGATCCCGCGCGAGATAAATATCTTTCGAATATCGGAGCTTCGGCTCGCGGCCGCTCGCATAAGACGTAATGAGTTTCCAGCATGCTTTACTTAATCTTTTACCTCGAATTATTACGAATATGGAATGAATGCGCGTGTCTTTATATTTTAACGTCGCGCGCGTTCGCAAAAAACGCGGTTACTAATTGAGGAACTTGTCTCGGATTTATGTACAATCGACATAAAATTTAATTGAAGAAACAGAATATTATTTTATTTTCCCGTGCGAGTTTGAAATATAAAGTTTCTTTGGAATTCGAGCTGGAGGCACTTGACGGACCGGACCGGACCGGACCGGACATTCTCAGTTCCCGGAGGATAAAAGCATTAAGAAAAATATTCAAAAAACAACTCCCCCCGGTATTCTATGTAGCGAAATCGACGTTTCGCAATAAAATTGAGCATTACAAGATTTTTATTGATTTTTATGCGAACTGCTACAACTCTTTAGCGCGCGTAAAAGTGCGCAACTTGCGACTCGGGCCAAAAGTAATGAAACGAAACCGATCGAAATGTAAGGGAAATAAGGGAAGCCCGACAAAACTAGTTCTCGAACTTGTCGTAAAGGAACGCGCGAGTGCTACTTAATTCCGCGCGCGCTTATCCTTTGCAGGCGGGAGAGGCGCGAGTATCGAATTGCCAAAACATCGTTTTACGCGAGCGCTAAATTCTGCAGGAGGCAGGCTGCGGTCTTTTTTGAAGAAAACTTGCGAGCTCGCGTGCGCCGGTTAAAGTATAAAATCCAGATATTTCGAAAACTATTTACCATTCGTCTAGCCCCGGAAAGGGTGCGACCTTAAAGCAAGATGCGAAAGAGCCTGAGAAGGAATCGAATGAATGCGTTGCTTGGCTCGAATGGGATCGCGCGCTCGATTCGAATCGAAAATTCAATCGGATTCCTTGCCGCCAATGAATTATCGCCTCGCACTTGCGCTCGTTCTCCCCTCGCTTGTCTTGCGCCCTCGTTCCACCTTCGCTCGTCTATAATCGAGCCTCGACGCCACGCCGGCAACAGTGGGACGGCACCGAGCCTCGCTATCAAACAATTAGTCCCAGGTCTCGCCTGCGTACACACGGCGCCCCCCTCCTCGGCTCTCAGCTCCTTTCAAGGAGCTGCCACCAAAAGCTACTAAAGGGGAAGGCCGGATAAGAAGACCCGCTCGAGGATCGAGGAAAAACTCGAGGCGGAGAGGAGTAACGAGGAAATAAGGTGGGGGGAAGGGTTCTCCGTGACGGATAGCTCCCGCCAACTAATATCTTAAGCGCGTTCCTTCATTATTGTTATCCGTAGCCCTTTGCCGGGGCCCGTGAAAGAGAGAAAACGCTTAACGGCGGCTCCGATATTATGTGCGCGGAGCCTCGACGCTAATTTCTTAAGCCTGTCTACGCCTCTCTTCAACTGCAAATGTACCTGCGAGCGCGTGCACCGGACGCTGCGCCATTACGCGCATTTTATTGTTAAGTTTATCTCGATAGTTTGAATAAGCGCGTGGAAACAAATTTTATCGCTTTCCCGTATTTCCTTACTTTGCGGCACTACCTTTCTGCTAGACATTAGCAGGGAGATTACAAACGCTATCGCGTCTCGAGCGAAACATCGCGCGTTTGAATAAATATTGCCCGAGTGCTGATTCCGCCGAGCCCCCCCCCCTCTTCCACTATATAATTCAGCGTATTTATTTATTTGGGCTTTATCGCGGTTTATTCATCATTGGCAATGCATCGGCAATCCTACGCGGAATGTCCAAACGTCCGAAGTTAAGCATCTCGCCTCAAAGAAAGTCGGAGCCATTGACTAACGTGCCTTTATGCTCGCTCATGGTAAAACTTTAAGTGAGCCCATTGAATTGAGAGAGAGTGATCTAG
This sequence comes from Platyscapa corneri, assembly GCA_018907185.1. Taxonomy (NCBI): domain Eukaryota; kingdom Metazoa; phylum Arthropoda; class Insecta; order Hymenoptera; family Agaonidae; genus Platyscapa; species Platyscapa corneri. Next base: position 3,322,302 of record JACCHW010000011.1, on the reverse strand, counting down.
CCGGTCTAAAGGCACTTTAACAACCAACGGAGGGACTGCGACGAAGACGTGCAAAAGAATATTTTGTGCGGACTGGGGTGTGACTTGCAGTGTTAATATAGAGAAGCTGCAAGTGACGTTTCAAAGACCCACCTCTTCGAGTGTATTACTATTCGAAAAATTCTTGCCGCGACGCCTGCCAACTTATTGGTTTGGCCGTGCGTTACTTCAATCACCTATTTTTACGGCGAACGACGTAAAACTCGATTTAAAGAATCGAGCCGTGGTAAATTATTCCGATGAGATTTCGCACAGAGCGAGAAACAGCTTAATCAAATTTACAGGGAAATATTCCAATTAAACGAGATGAAGTTTTAGACAAATTGTCACTCGTAGCTACATCCTTGAAATTAGTGAATTAATGGTAAAATGTCCGCATTTAGCTTGTCGGTCAATTTGAATGTGATTAGCTGCGGCAGCGTGCAAAACGTAAACTGTATGTAGTCCGAACGGTTAGGTCGGGGAGCCCCGCGGGAGCGTGAACAAGAGAGAGAGAGAGAGAGAGAGAGAGTGAACGAGCGCAGTGACAGGCAGGTGTTCTGTGGAAACCGGAAGCCTTTTTAAAGAGAGTCGCTCGCTCGCTCGTTCGCTCGCTCGAACTAATGGACCGACAAATTCGAACTATAACTTTTGACTGTATAATCCTACTTTGACCTCTTGCTACTGTCACTGGGAAAGGATCTCCCGCATCCGTCTGCGTCTTTCTCTTTTTCTCCGCTCCGACAAGGAGACGACGAATCGAGCCGACGCGTAGACCTTCGAGAGCGAGGGAGACCGACACGATTGGCAAGGGAGGGGGCCGAGCTTCTCTTCGTCTTCTTCGAATCTCCCCAACTCGGCAGCAGTGGCGTGCTATGCGTGTGCGTGTCCACGGTTGTTCTTTTGCCTGCCCCCGTACGGCTTCAGGTATAATGTGCAGCTTCCTAACCTTAAACCTCGTAAGCGCTTCATCGGACGTGCCGACAAATCGTTCGGACGTAAATCATAATTTCTAAAACGATTAGGCTTCCTCTCTTTCCTCCGCACCCACTTTTCCATGCTCTCGGCGAGCTCTTCCCATGGCATGCGTAATTTTACAACTCTTGATTAATAGCTCGACTGTTTGACTGGACTTTTTCGTTTCCGCCATCCTCGCGGCGACGGCAGCCAGCGCTTCTCGTATCAATGAGAAATTCCAACGAGGTCAGTGAAACGAGGACGCTGGCTATCGGATGATTAATTTAAAATCAATTTAATATGCGCGCGTGCATTTAGTCTAGATTATACGAGGACTAAACGCGATGATCGGGAGCATCAGCCATGTGCAGTTGAAAATTCGTTTAACGCTCTGCCCGACTGTTCGCACATTTAAATTATTATAAATTTAGCTGTGCGTTCTTGTTTACGAGGAGTAAACGATTGATACGCCATCAAAAGTTTATGCGCGCGTCGTTAACGCGAACCGAACTATTTGCCGTGAATATTGTGTAATTGCACTTGAACTACTGCACAACTAGTACTTCCAGGCTCTCAGCCGGAAAATCCGTTCTTCTTTTTCATCGAGTTGCGGCTGCATTTTCAACCGAATCGGTGGTTCGTACTCTGTCGCGCGAATCGCAGACTCGCCCTTGAATGGACTCGCAACGAGCAACACAAGCGCGCAGCACCGCTTACGTGTGTGGAAGCGCAAACGAAGCGAACGTTATTCATCGTCGGCGCGCGTCTGGCGACGAGAAAAAGAGGCTGCGGACTGCGACGAGACATCGGCTTGAAAAGGAGCGCGTATTCGGGCGGCAAACGGAATCCATCGCCTCGTACGCAAACCAGTACATATTTTAACGACTGCCGGACTTGCGGTACGCGCGCCCAGCCAGAGACGAGGGTTGCGCGTCAGATTTGCTCGCCGCAAAATACAGGATCTTGCCAGCGGAGTGTGAATTCCGGTAAGCTACGCTGCCCTCGGACAAAACAAGCCGCTGATACGCGTATCATTGTTGCCGCTCGCGCGCACTTACGGTGTGCGCATATATCACCGGGACACGTGCCCTCAACATCTTCTACGCGTACTTTATAATCCAGGCGTAAATAAAAGCGACTTCTTTGTGCTCGCGCGCCAAACCATCGCGGCGTGGACCTCCACCAAAAGTAGGAGCGCCTGTTTAGTCTAGCTGTTACTCGGTTTATCGGCTGCGATCGCTATTTTTCTCCTTTTATCGCTTTGAAATATTGGCCCGACTGATGTAGTGCACTTTTCGCGCACTTTTACAGCGCCGGACAAATCAGATACGCGATTTTATTTGGGGGCTAACGCAAACATTTTTTATTATCCGCGCGCTAAAAGGCATACGCGTGCTGCGGCCGTTGGTAGAAACATTGAATCGAACGACTTGCGGATTAGCGCGTTATTTTTTCTCTAAAAGTCCTCCGCGCTAATGTTAACTATTACTGTGTTCGCGGATTTGCGGAAAAGTTACGAAAACTTTGTTAAGCGTCATCGGCGTCGGATAAAAGTTGCTGGAGTTAAATCGCGCACATCGTTTAAAAAATGTTATTTTGAGAAAAACCCATTTGTGAAGTTTTGAGTACTGATTTAACGATCCGACAGGGCCATATTCGCTAAATCTGTGTAGATCATATTTTGAAGATTAAAAACTAACAGTTTAAAAAAGTATATAGTTTTTTGCAGTCGCGCGATCGCAGCGTAAGCCTGAAAATAATGACAATACATAATGTCAACGGAATTCTTAAAAGCGTTTTTAAAGAAAATTAAAAAAGACAAAGGTACACGCTCCGAAATTGTGTACAATAGAATTAGTTGTGTTGCAAAGAAAGCATATAAATTGTGAGCGAAGAAAGTAACGGATCCGAGTGAAAGATTAATCATCGCGAAAGTTAATAATGACTCGAGGAGCCGAACTGTCCCAGCGAGCGAGATCTTTCCTTGCAAGTTATAATTACGAAAAAGGATATGCGCACGAGTGTGCGTGCGCGCAAACACGCGGGCGCACGTAGCAGCAGTAGTCGTCAAAGTATCGCAAACTGGCTTCTCTTGGGCTGACATCTGTATTAGCGCGATTAGGCACAGGCCCGTGTACGATTAGGGGGAGCAAAAAGAGAGAGAGAGAGAGACGGGCATCCCTTAATGTACACAAAGATCTCGCGTGAAACGCATTCGCACGTTGACGTCCTCAAATAAATGCGCAGTAGTCGTATAATACACATCGCAGGGCCGTATATTGGGCTTACTAGTGTACATTTCGTGAAAACTGTTCCTTTTTTTAATCGAGTTCCCTTCTTGTCTCGCCGCCGCGCGCACACAAGTATACGCCCATTATTCCTCATAAACACAATGTACATAAACGCATAAAGAGTCATTGTCCATGCGGCTTAGCCAGGCTGAAATGCCCGAATGAATTCACGCACACGCACTGACAAACGTCAGAGCGACAAGCGCGTGTATTCCTATTCCTGCCTGTCATTCGGAGACGCAGCGTGTGCGAGTTCAGTAATCTGTAGGAAGGGCCAGGAAAGCGGAGTCTTTGTAGCGACGTCAGAAGTCAGTGGCTCAGAATCAAGCCGGAGTCAAGTCAGTCAGTCAAAGGTCCTCGTTTAAGGATAATCGGGGGTTCGTGATTTCGAAGCTCACCGCTGATGTGCCAAACGCTCACCTACTTGATTACTCGTACACGTGGCCACGCACACCACCGCACGCTCGTTCGCGCTGTTCTTTTCCCTTTCTCTTCTCTCTCACTCTCACTCTCTCTCTCTCTCTCTCTCTCTCTCTCTCGCTCTGTCTCTATCCGCGCAGCGACTTCGACTTCCCCCGAGCATAAACTCTTATGTTTCAATTGGACAAACACTTAAACGGGAAATACGTCCACGATGGAACGCGCTTTTTACAAGCCGCTTGCTCTTTTGTTTTTACAAGGCGCGAGAGCCTCTCTGGAGGTATTTTAGTGTTGCTGTGTAATTGGAGATGTTGTGGAGCCAACAGCCCGTCGTCTCTCATTTTTGGGCTTATGCGAGAACAAAACCGAAATATCAAGTATTTTATGCCCAACAAATGGTCTGAAATTTTTATAGCGGCTCCCGTGATTGATGAGCTGCTTTTCAGTCGTTCTCCCCGTTATCAGCAAAAAACGTCATTCACCTCTATTCAAGATATTACCCGATAAATACTTTCAATGTAAAATCTGTAATAAATGTTTTTGAATTAAAAAAGAGAGCTTAGAGCAACCCGCTGGTAGAAAATTGAAAGCGCACGAGGAATTTTTAATTTCATTTATGCAAAAAACATATTTTAACAATACCGTTGTTAAAAAACGTGTACAAGTGTAAGTATGTGAAATCTGATTATTGTGAAATTCAAATATTTTCTCATACGTTTTCGTGGCTCGGTCAAATCCTTTCCGTTCGTTTCATTCTCCCTTTATAGCTTAATTGTTTCATTTAACAATAAAGGAACTAAACTTAACCGACTGAACTCCAATAATTTTTTTTTTTACTCTTTAACGAACCATAGCTTTGTAATTTCGTGGATAAAAAATTAAACTTCTTAATTCTATAAGAATGAATAATTAATAAGGAAACCCTTCGAAATTGTCCGAATACATTAAACGTTGCGAAAACTTGTATTCCTACCTTTATTATTTTTTAACACAATGTGTTAAAATTATTATTTTTCTACAAGCTCGTTTAAATTTAATTATTATTTGCACGATTTAGTTTGAATAGCATTCAACTTGGGCAATTATGCATACATTATATTACGAAACTTTTATAAAATTTTATAAGCTTTTATAAACTTTAATGAATTTTTATGAGCTTGGAGACACACGATGTCGATAGTGACTTGAAAATAAAATAAATAAATATTTGCTTATTTCCGTTGTGAATTAATGGCGTACAAATTAAGATTAAGACCCAAGTACTTGTATTCGACGAGCCTCGACGTACGCATCTTTTAAGAAGATTTTTTTCTCCTGAAACGTGCCGTTGTGCAAAGAGCATTTTGCTGTAGGTACGTACGTGTAAGCGTACATGACAGTGCAAGCATGAAGAGAGACAGACAGAGAGAGAGAGAGAGACAACGCTTTTCGACTAAGGGGATGATTCAGGCTGCTAAAGAAGGGTGCGATCTCGCTTAGTAGCTAGTATATATGGGTCCCTCTCTCTCTCTCTCTCTCTCTTTCTCTCTTTCTATCTTTCTTTCCGTCCCCCTCTTAGAAAGCGTGACTCGGTTCCGGGCATCCGCTATAGGTCTAACACACAGAGACACAGGGATACTGAAAGAGCAAAAGAGCGAGAAAGAAAAAGAGAGAGAAACAACACCTCGACAGGGCTCGGCTTCTTCCCCGCCGACGGTTCAGTTTCCAATTTGGATGGCGTGCGACAGGATCGAGGACGATTCCTCTCTTTGCGTACTAAGATCCGCGCGCGCTTAGTGCGAGTTCACAGAGCCGACGGCCACGATGTCGATGTATCAGCCCCATCCGAACGTTGCGCCGCTCAATGCCGCGCTCTTCTGGAGCCTCGCGGCTTTCGGCAAACTCAGCGCCGAGGGCGGCAGCTACGAAGGTACGTTTCTCTTCCTCTCGACTAGACGGGAGTGCGCGCGACAGCAAAATAAAAGATTCTGAGAACGCACGTGTGCCTCGATCGTGCTCGTGTGCATGTGTCTGTGTAGCCCGGAGCCAGTGACCGCGGCGATGCGTAGTAACTCGCGGAAAGGAGCGCGCGCAGACGACCCAAGAAGGACCTTTGGCTCGCAACTGGCCTCTTTATATGGTCGCATAATTAAAGATGTACCGCGGGGACCAGGGCGGGTCGCGAAGCGCCGTAACTCGCGGCCGAGATTGCGAAACACAAAGGCACGCGCGCGAGAGGGACACGAGAGTATAAAAAGGCCGATCCTCTTCCTTCGCGCGCCACGGCTCGCAGAACGCGACGGCTAATTTATAAAAAAGAGAATGAGAAATCGGGGAGACGGGGGAAGCAAGAGCGGGCCTCTCGCGGTATTTACGAGGGAGACCTTACAATATACACCTATGCATCGGCCCTGGCGTGTTATGGGGCGCGCGCGCGCGCGCGCACTCGCGTTGCTTTTATCCGGGGGCCGACCAATCAAAGGCACCGACTTTACGGCCCCCGCCATATAACGTTTATAACTTTGAAAATCTGACATCTATATAAGTGAGCGCGGTTATGGCGATCGCAGCGGTAGGCGCGCGAAAGCCGCGGATCGGCCGTGTGCGAGACTGCGCTCTCAGGGCCCTAAAAGATGCAGCGGGAGATGCACTCGGAGCATAAGCTACGCGGCTGTTGGGTTCTCCCGCGGTGCGACAACGCGCCAAGCGCCGCTTGACTCCTTGATATTACGAGGAGAGAGAGAGAGAGAGAGAGAGAGAAGGGAACGGGGAAAAATGCGAAACGTGTCGCTATTTCTGGTCCCTCTTGGCTCGCATCGATCCTCGCACGTACGTGGGAGAGTCTCTGATGTCCGACATGTCTCGGGATAAAGATGTAAAACACACCTTCGCGCGCTTGTACGCGCATTCAAAAATTCGCACTTATTTATTAATTCTTGTCCGGCTATAAAATAAAATTAGTAGGAGCCGAGGGTATGTTCTAGCAAAAGGCCCGATTTTATGTCTCCGAAGAGCGCTTTTTGAGTCACTAAAACTCGTTCGAAATTACCCTTTCGATCATTTAAGTGATTTCGCATTCAAATTAGCCAATAGTCCTATCGGGAACTCTCGCTTGGATATTTCAGCACGAATGCTGCCTGAAATACAAAGACTCGATTCGGACCTCACGAGGTGGCACAGGCGCTAGAGAGACGCTGAAAAAATGTAATGGTATTTAGCGCGGTATTCGTGTCGCGAAAGAGGATACAAAACGGGCAATAAAACAATTTACTATTTCCAGCGACGATTCTCATTCCGCAATAAAAAATCTTTGTACGATTTAAGTTTCGACGGGTAATATATCGCCCTCTACCTAAGTAAATTCGCGTATCGAGCTTCACTGGATCAGTCAATTTACGACGCGGACGAGGTAATCCATTCGTAGCCAAAGTATTCCCGCCAATTCTAATTTCCAGCGCTGCAAATTTCTTCAATATCGCGTCGGTATTTCTTCAATATTTCCTCAATATTTTCTCGAACAAGCGCGAAGAGATTTAATAAATTCACGAGCGAAATTTTCGTCGCGCACGTAGCGTAGCATTGTCCGCCATAAAATTGCCTCGGTGTGTACGCGTTTGAATTCACTGTGTAAGACGTCGCATTCAATCCGATAAGAAACGCCGAGTCGCCAATGTCGGAGCGCAATGTCGAGATCCTCGAAAACATTCGCTGCTAAATCCCGGGCCGTTTTCAATGCGAGTCGCGCGCACAATGAAGAAATACGGGGAAATGATGCCCGGGAGGAATACAGTTTCTATTAGACAGTCGCTGCCTCTAATGGCGACGCGGTATCTCCGAAGGCCAACTGTCCCGAAGGAAATTGTATAATCTACCGGATCATCCAGTAATATACGCATCTCGCGCTAAGTCCGCCGATTCCTCGCTCGACGCCTTGATTGTAATTTACAAGTGCAAGAGACGCCCCTCCCCCCGAAAGCGATAAGCGAACGGCTGGTACAGGACCCTCGGCTCGGGCCTTATCTCCTCGGGGCCGCAGCAATTTATCGGGATCGCATCTCGCAGCGGTCAATTAGGCTCGCGCACCACCTCGATCCCGATAATAACAATTACCAGGGCTCGTTGTCGCCGGCCACGATAAAAGGTCCATGGTCGTAACTCAGGACTGGGACCCAGAGTCGGGGCCTGTCGCGTGGGCGCGGAACCGAGGAAGCGAGGAGACAAGGAGACGACCGCGGCGTCGAGTTTAATTAATGTCTGCGAAGGCGGCCGGGCCCGTTTAATTAGCCCTCTAGGATACGCGCTGCCTCTGTGCACGCATTCCGGGCCGTAATATTACAATCATAACGTAGGAACGCACGTCCGTCGGTCCGTCAGCGAAAACGTCCTCACGCTTCAGCGGTATCAAAGAACTCGCAGGGCTGCGTACGTACGTCCGCGCAAAAGCCCCCCTCCTCTCTCGTGGCCGCCCGGAGCCCAGCCGGGCTCTCCGCCCATGGCGCTGTACCGGTGTAGCGACCGGCGTCGTTTACGTAACGCGGCGCGCGCTCGGCCACCGCACAATCATCCCTTCCGATCGTCATCGTCATTCTCCCGCGAAATAATTGCCCCGAGGGTGGTTGTTGCCGCGTCGCCGTGTTCGCGTACGTCTCTCTTTGCAGTTGTTGCCATGGCTTTCTTTGGCGGTACCTTTCATTATTTCGTAATTGTTCTCCTCTCCTCCTCCTTCCCACTTTGTCTCTTTATGTCTCTGTCGGCTCGTCCTCTCTCTCTCTCTCTCTCTCCCTCAGCCGTTCGGTAGCGGCCGGCGCATATTCTCGGCCGGACATTATTTATTTAAGTGTATTTATTATCGGAGCCGGGCAAATACGCGGTAGCCACGTATTTATTATCCAGATAAAGCCCCGGCATTCGCTCGTTCCTTATTACCGCAGCGTTATTCCTTTTGCGCGAGCGTCCAATTATCCGCACTGCGTGCATACGCCAAAAACTAAATAAACTACGGAATAACGAAGGGAAGTGGGAGCGGCGGAGGCTGGGAGTAAAGTTAAAATGACGAGCCGAAAAAATGATAATGTAATAAGGTACGGCCGGAGCTCACGCGCCACGCCACTCAGGGGGGGGGCGGAGTGCAGGCGGAGAGGCGCGTGCGAGCGAGCGAGAGGGAGATGCTCGACCACACGGTCCACTTCATAAAGTAGCGAGTTGGCTCGGTCGGCTCGACTCCGGAGAACGAGCGAGCGCTTCTCGAGGCCTCCGCGCGAAAACTGCTCCGCGTATTTATCTTTCTTATCCGGCGAGCCGCGCGCTCCTCTCGCTCGGCTTTATTCCCCGGGAATTGGCCTCTCCTCTCTCTTGGCCTGCAACCTTGTTTCAGGCCTGAAACACGAGAGAGAATATCCCCCGGCAGATGTTTATGCCTGTGTGCGCGGCGCCGGGGATTTTAAAGAGCGGCTCGTCGACATCGACGCGCGCGCGCCTCCGCAGCAAGCAGCCCTGGTGTCTGGCAGCCAGCGAGAGGCGTCTTTATAGCGCCGGCGAGTAAGATATTGCCGAGCCCTCGACGTGTTTATGAATATTGGCATGGTCGCCGCCGACCCGCGCGCGCGCGCATAATACTGCCGACGTGCTCGGGAGGCGGACGGGCCCCGGAGTGAAGAGGCGGCCGCGGCGCTCATCAGGCGCGAGGAGGGACCTCGGCTCTCTCGCGGCAAGCCTCCCGATGATATATAAGGGATTTGTCTCGCCGCGGCAGCGCGTCATACGTCACGCCGCGAATATTAACTCGTGATACAGGCCATTCGTTCACTTAATTACGAAGAGCCGTGATTTAAGGCTGGCGACGAGCTCTCGAGGCCACGGCTGGGGGCGAGGAGGATTTTCTCCGGAGGAGAGCCGCCGACTTCCCGAGGGGCGGCACCGGCCTCCTGAGCGTATGTCCTGTGCAGGCGCAGCCAGGCCGGGGGGTCGGGGCCGGGGACCGGGGGCTGCGGGTGGATCGGAATGCTATATGAAGGAAGGAAGCACGACGGCGAACGCGCTGACGCGTGATGCTGCACATCGGCCAAAGGAAAGATTACTCGCTGGCCTCGCTCTCTTTTTATCGAGGAAAATTTGGCTGCGCCCCTCGGACCCCGATCTACGACTCTTTGATATCGCAGCGAGGGCGGGAGGGTTGCCGAAGAGCCGTGCCTCTGAAAATTGAACGCCACCCCGAACCCTCCGAAGCGCGCGATTTCTGCCAACCAGTGCCTCGAAATCACTCAACGATCAAAGCGCCGTCGCGACGATGAGCGTCGCGCATTATTAGCGCGATACCGAGCGCCGCGCTGATGACGCTCTGACGGAAAGGATCGTTTTTGCGTTTTCCACTGGAGCTGACAAATTGACCAATTGCAGGCTCGAGCTGAGCTCGTCGCACCGAAAGAACCTCCTCTCGCTTTCCCTTCAAATTTTCGGATGCATCCGTAAATCGTCGCTTCTGCCTTCTATATTTAACATATTCAATGGCGAAAGATTATTATTATTTTTTTCGTTGCACGCATTGCTGCTGCACTAGTTTATGCTCGTTTCAAATTAAACACGCCGTTTTTAATTTATATTTATTTACCCGATCCATCTAAGCTTACAAACGCAAGCGTCTTTTTCAAGGATAATTTAATGCGCAACGAGCTCATTGTTCGAAGAATTGTATTTGATTTATTTTCTATTATTGCAGTCGATGTAGCTAGTTTACACTCACTTGCAGTAAAATACAAGTGTATTAAATACCGTGACCCGTAAATTAGCACTGGTTAATCTAATATGCACTTCTTCCTCCCTTTTGTGAATTGATTCGCCGTGTAAGTGTGAGCTGTAAGCTTATCTTGTAAGTTATACTTAATCATGGATAATAAAATCTAACATATTTCGCAGTGAACGACCTCTTAAGAATACGAATTATTGATTATTAATTGGGACTTTTATTAGATTCGGTTTGTTCTGCAATAATACAAATATCATCAACGCAAATAACTAAAGTACCATAATCCCACAGATGTGGAGCACGAATATTCGCGTAAAATATTTATTTTCAAAGTGACAAAGAGCGGTGTAATGGAGACGATCTTGCGTTTCTTACTCTGGTTTTTTCCTAAACCAAAATGCCAATAGTCGGATTAATTAATGAATTTCACGCAACGACGAAAAAGAATTACGCCGACGACTGACGAGCGATCGTCTAAGCTCGTAAAAATCAATGAATGAAAAAGCCTTCTTCTCGCGAACGCGACTGGCATCGGCCACATTGTCAGCCATCAGGTCGCAGGTGAAGTATGCACCGTTTTTATACGAGCGACTCCACTCCGTTTTCCTCTTCATTTTTGCCTCCCACACGGGCATGCACGCGAAGTAGAGAGCGAGTGAGAGCAAAGAGGATGGCACGAGAAGCATCACGGCTGTAAATGCGAATTAGGCGCGCGCGAGCCTCCCTTTCGAAGGAAAAAAGGCGAGGAAGGAGCGGTTGCCTCTCGCGGCCGCCGTAAATCGTGAGTGATACTGGGGGCGGAGGATATCGAGGAGCGGCGCGCGTCTGACGAGACGAACGAACGCGAGCGGCGCTCAGCGAACGAGATGGGAAATTAAATAGAGAAATAGATCCCCTTATCCCGGGTCGCAGGCCAGGGGCGGAGGGGGAGGCACTACTCCGGTATGCATGAAAGGAGCCCCTGCGCTCCTTCGGCAAACTAAGGGCATAGTCCTTACTTAGCCTCCACGCGCCCCACGTCCTTACATCCTTAACTGCCGAACTTATGCTTCGGCGGCTGACTTAACTGGCAAGCATCTTGTTTTCATGGCTTTTCCCTTTTCTTCGCGCTGCGCCTCTGCGCTAGGGCTTAGGCATCTCGAGGCACCGCCAACTAGGTACCCCGTGGCGCCCCTGGATTTCCTCTAATTTTCCAAATTATTATATTATTTCGCGATATTGCCGCCCTCGCCGCCCCTCGCAAACTTATTCATCGACTATTATTGCTCGCGCGCTGTCCTAATGTTTCGCCGGGGATGCTGCCGAGGCTCGGTCGAGTTCGTGTGATCGATAGGGTACCGTACGTCTTGCGGTAATTTGCTGTCGATGGAAGAGCCGCCGCTTCTTCAGTCGAGGCCGTTTTACCGAGACATCTATTAGTCGGGTCCGCGAGGCCGACGAGTGGATCATAATAGTAGTTTCGTGCTGGTATTCCAGGTTGAATACTCGATGCGTTTTTGAAAATCGCCACCGTATCGAAGGCCGCGTTTCTGCCATTAAAAGCCCGTTGTCGGTAACAATAATTGCAGGCATAAATAACAATACGCTTTTAGAGGGTCGGTGATTAATGTATTTGCTGCAAATTCAACTGGAATCAACGAAAGTATTTCCGGTTAAACTGTTGCGCGAGTTTGTCGCTGTCATAAAGAATAATAAAGACTAAGCAGGGCAGCAGCGAGAATAGGCAAATTTCTCGAGTCGTTATATAAATCGTAGTGCCGCGAGCGCACCTAAGCTCGATAATTGTTAAGAATGCCCGCCTCTATTGTTTTCTCTGGCTTAAGTTATTAATAAAACGTTCGTTTTACTCGTCGTATTCCCCCTCGTGACTATTACACGCCGGCGGCATTCGACGACGCCTGTAATCCCTTGTATATACCGCATAATCCATAAAACTTTAATCTCGTGGCGGTGAAGTGTACGGAAAACTAGCTACTGATTTCGCTCGGCGAAAGTTGTGAGAAAATTTCCGCGCGGTTGAAACTCGCCAGAGTTTTCGTCGGAATGCGTTTAAACGGTCCCCCTTGCAGATGCGCGCGGTCACAACAGGGTGGAAAGTAGTACTTAGGAGAACTGTATTTTGCTACGTTTTGACGTGTTCTGATGTCGCGAGCCCTAATAGTCTGCTCTTGCGAAATAAGAATCGATTCGTAAGGACGCGAACACGAGACTGTTTTACTCGCTATGCGTATTTTTCAACCAAACTACGTTTGTTCGCTTTACGTGCAATAACACTGAGAATGTAACTGGACTTTCTTTCCTTCTTGCTTACGTTTTAAATATTCCGTAATGTAAATTAAGCGACGCGATAAAAGTAATGGTAAACGTAATACTGTACGAGCTGCTTATAAGAGCTTAAATTCCATGTTCAAACGCACCGTTGCATCTTGTTAAATAGATTGTAATCGATAAGTCTTTATGAGTAATCGATTTGCGCATAAAAATACGCAAGCCTCTTTGAATACATTATTATAAGCGCGCAAATTTTCATAAAATTTAATATCACAATACTTGGAGTTTAATTAGAATTTAGAGAAATAATTTTGCCTGAAACTTAATGTAAAATCTCTCTTGATATTTAACGTCAAAGAGCTTCAAGGTAAACAGTTGCTTCGTGTACCGCGTGGAAATTGAGTACTTATGCACTTGATGTATCTATTTAAATTTATTTTTTAACATTTTTCGCTATGTTATGTTAAAAATCGCTTGAGCACGACTCGTACACATTTTCGCTCGCTGCTTGACGTAGGGATCGTTATTAAAGATTCGTTAATACTGCGGATACATTATATTAAGATTGTGGATCACGAGTTCAGTCTGCAAATCCGGAATGATTTTAATAGCAAAGGATATGAGTTTGAAAGTTCAGGCAAGGCTTTCTAATAGATATCTCACTACTGAAACAAGATATAGCTGTGATATTATTATTAATTATTCAAATAGCAGAAGAAACTTTAACGTTTAATTTAACTTTAGTTTAATTTAATTGTTTGTAAAGTTTACGAACGTTGAGTCGAAAGTTTGCCGGGAAATAAAAGTTTAGTTGCGCGCTTATTGTAAAAAATGTTTCAAACTCATTTCGTGGAATCGTAAAGATACTTTTTTATCCTAATTGCGAAGGAATTTCAAATTCAAATTGAGATGCACACGCACGTGATGGTAAAGCGATGGAAAATAGACTTAGCAATGGCTACTTAATTGGTAAAATCTAGGCTCGAGAAGCCTAGTAGAGCTGGTGGAGCTGCTCGTCGACGTAGCGAGCCAAGTGTGCAACATAAATACACACCCGCCGATAGGGACGGTAAAATTTAAACGCACATTGTTCGCGAGAGAATAAGTGCAAAAAGGCGCGGTCCTTTGAAACGCGATAACCATTCGAAAGAAATCCCCTTAATTTTCTTCATTACCTACTGGCGCGACTTTTGTACGACTCTGGACGTCGTCGCAACGCACGTCCCCACATAAATATACAAGGCCGTTAAAAGCGAGCGAAGCGAGTGTCAGACGGGGTAACGATTAAAAGTGCGCAGCTCCGGGTGACTCGAAATCTGGCGGGACTCGCGACTCCGCGTACGTGTGCTGAGGAGCACCGAGAGGGAGTGAGTGCGCCGAGACCATAACTCAGGCAATCGGAAGACGACAGTTGTGGTTAAATGCCTGACGGTTAAATGTCCGACAGCCGCCGGTGCGTGCCATACCAAGGGATGGAGACAGACTTGGCTTACCAGGGCCATCGTTTCCAAATCCTCTCTCTCTCTCTCTCTCTCTCTCTGTCGCTCTCGCGCTCTTTCTCCACAACTCTTTTGCCCGCAGAATTTTCTCCCCGAGTTCGGTTCGTAGGAGAGAACCGACCTCACTCCCGCTGGTTATTTAATTAAAACCGGATTATACGAAAGTTCCCCCGGTAGTGCGCGTACGTGCGCGCGCCGCGAAGCTGTTCTGCATACAGCCACCTACGCAACGCCTGTCTATCTCTCTCTCCCTCTCTCTCAGTATCTCTCTCTCTCTCTCTCTCTCTGTCTAACGGAATTACCGGCTGCGCTGTCTCATCGTCAACCTGTTCGCGCACTCTTTAAACTTTACACGTGCACCGAAGCTAATTTCTTACCTAAATCACCCCGCAGTTCGCGGATTGAGCTGAAGCTCGTAATCGTTTGTCGTTATTACTTCTCGGGACTCGTTGCCGAATCTCGAGCCGCGTCTCGATGTTGCAATAAGTATCACCGGGTTACCAAAGACAAGTCCGTAGTATTTATAAGTAACCCGAAACTAATGATTCGGTGCGTGGCGGCGGTGTAATTTGTACTTCATAATATATGACTGTTGGTGAAAGTAAAAAATGATTCAATGCGAAATGAGGCTCATTGATTGTGGTTAAGTGCGCACACTTTTAATACCTCTTATGTCGACGTAGCGTGCGTATCAAATAATTTTCTGCGGCGTTGTGTTTCTGTTAAGCTTTATTTATACGTTATTACCGATGACTGATAACTGCACTTTCACATGTAATCAATGATACATTTATCAAAGGCTATTTTGCTAATTTCATTAAAAATAATTTCAAAAATAGTATTAAATGCAATTTCATCTAACAATAATCATGCGTAATTTTAATTATACGATACGATAGTATTTACTTTAATATCAGTCATAAATGCCGATATATTATACCGTTTGATATCGTGTATACGCTGTTCATTGATGTTGATGGCACAAAAATGCGCGATACAAGAAAAATCTAAGCTATGACTGTAGAATAAATTTGTAAAATCAACATATAATGCAGATGTGTAACTGCGTGTCAGTAATCGTAAAGATAATGCCAAAATTTAAACAAAAACCATAATCCAATTGAGTATAAAAGATTATTATAGAACGTAAATAAGAACATTTATGTGCTATTAATTTGCTGGCTTATAATTAAAAATTTTATCGTCAAAATGTTAATTAAAAAATAAAATTCCACAACTATAATCTAAAGTAGATTTTTCATATCATAAATATGCATGGTTAAAGACATCTGTAACTAGAATCTGAATACCAAATTTTTAGAAAATTTCTCACACTTGTAAAAATAATTTTGTTTGAAAAAGAGGAAATTTATTTGTTAAGGCTCCCAAAAAATTATAGCTTCATTATACCTGCCTTTCGAATTATATTTATCATTAAACTTAATGTATTTTTCATTTATTTATAATGTTTTATTTTTAGTCTGTTGAAATTTCAAACCTTGGATTGATTGGCTTAGCAATTATACGTATTCAGTTTTCGCAGTATTTTCTTCAATAATAATATCCGATTATTCTTTACAATAAAACATATTCAATTTTATAATGGTCGAATTATCCGCGTATAAAAAGTTTTAACGAAATGCTAAACAATAGAGTTGCAATTAATCTCAGGTTGAGAAGGGAAAAAAATGAATCACACTCAAATATTTCGTTCATAAACATTATGAAATTTATTTTTTTAATTGCCACAAATATTAGTTTTTAAAATGGATTTCGTTTTTAACGAATGCGAAATTAATTTTGCTTTTCGTTGCAAAAAATTGAGTTGTATATCCCTTTATGCTTCGCAAAGGCCGATGATATTTTTTACTCCGAAATAGTTGATCGTAATTTTTGCGCAAACATTATCGCCAAACGCAAGTTTTCGATCAATGAACAATCAGAGGTAAACACAATATCTTACGAGTGCGCCAACCCGATACCGATAAAAAACCTTATCTTGACCAGCCCAAGAATTATGAGTGCCAGAAAGGAATGAGAAAAATATAAAAAGAGACGGAGAGAGAAAATGAACGAAGCACGAGTCGGTCGTCAATATTAGAGTTAATTGCTTTATTCGGATTAAAGTCCCGACATAAATATCGCCCGGGGCGAAGGTAATTGCCGAAAGTCCATCTCGCGGGCTTCCCTTCCTTTCCCTCTTCCTTTTCTCTTTTTCTATTTCGGCTGCGTCTTTAAACGGCCCGATCGGAATTCACAATCGCGAGTGCGTGAGCGACTCCTTCGTCCTTGGAAGCGTGACGCCGAGCTCCCACTGGCTGTCACCGCGTCCTCGCAATGCCTGCGCTTCGCCTCTTTTTCTCATATTTCCATCATTTTTTCATTTTCATAAACGTCGAGCGCCCGCGAGCGTATTAAGCTTTACACACGTTTACGAGCAATAACTCGCGGCGCGCATTGAAATGCGCTCGCGCACTGACGAAATATAATCGTTATAACGGGGGAAATTAATTAAGGCTGATGGATCACAAAGGCAAAAGTGCTGAGGGAGAGAGGGAAAAGCAAGCGCAGCACGATCGGAGTTGGCCCAACCCCGGAGGCACGCCTCGGTAGCTCCTGGCTCGTCGATTCCCGATTCTCGAGGCGGTTACAACTGCTGTTGTTGCTGGTACTGCTGCTGCTGCTGCTGCTTGGCTGCTGCTGCTGCTTCTGCTGCTTCTGCTTCTGCTTCTCCCCCGCAGCCTCGATTCGTGCGTTGATGTTCTCTATTAAATCAAAGAGGTATTCAGATGTCGAGCGATGCGCCAGGAATCCAAATCGCGGAGCGCCATAAACCAGGGCTACCTTCGCGCTATTCCGACCGAATGCATCGCACTTGTCTCTTTGTCTTGCATCTTTACCGCTTCTGTGACTGAAATAATGCAAATAACTCTTCGCTTGTGCTTCGGTTCTATTTGCAAAAATCGACTGCTTGGATTCAACTATTAGAAATTTGGCGCAACCTTTTATTCGCTCGTGCGATAACCTCGAAAATTAAATATGCTTTATTAAATAATGAGCATCGCTGAGTAATGCTTACGTACAATCTTTACACACATCGGGTCGCGCGTAATTCATGTGCCATTTGACACATGCGTCGCATGCTGTTACGAGAAAGTACCATCGGCCCATCGTTAATTGCGCGCCCGTAATTATTTCCCGAGTGCTCGTCGCATGCTAACAGCCACTTTTTCCGCCTTATCAAAAGCAAATCTTTCGGAATTCGCGATCGAAGCATCTGAATTTCGACAAAAACCCCATTCGTCACCAGCCTCCTCGCGGTTATCTTCGAGCGGTACAATAGTTCTTTGTCAGCGAGTGAACGGGAGACTGAGAAGGGGGGAGGTGGAGCGCTCGCAGGCGTCAATGGACCTGTAATGAAGAAATCGAGAAATCGTGTACCGCGGCCCAGGAAGATAAGAGCGCGCGGCGTATTGTTTTTCCGCTATCGCCCTTGCGTAGGCTGGGGCCAAGCGCACCCAGACACACACAGCACTCATTAATCGCGCTCCTCACGCACTCGGTCGAGCGCGCGCGCGAAGAAATAAAGCACCCACCCGCAAGGATCCCAGGGCTTATCGGCGCGTTATATCAGCCCGAGTAGCTCTTTAAGTATCGTGATACCCCGCTGCTCGCTCTTCTTTTTTAATTAAAAAGGAGAGACGAAGGTATATACCGCGCGCGGGTATTACGGCGGTCGTCGGTGCTCTATCTTCCGCGACGGTGGCCGAACGCGCGCGCGCGCGCACCCGAGGAAAGGCGCACGAATGGCCTCGTCCTCCTTTTTCCGTTCGTTTTTCCAGCGGCGCGACAACGAGTCCAACGCTGGAGGGGTCTAATCGTATAAATGATAGGGCCGTTATGGTCGTCGTGGCAAAGATAGCCCGCGAAACTGCGTCCGCTCGCCCTTGCCCCGGGCGCGCGCTCTCCGAGAAGAAGACGCGGAAGGAGCGCCGCGCGGA
Organism: Platyscapa corneri; assembly: GCA_018907185.1. Lineage (NCBI taxonomy): Eukaryota > Metazoa > Arthropoda > Insecta > Hymenoptera > Agaonidae > Platyscapa > Platyscapa corneri. The sequence goes on along the minus strand of JACCHW010000011.1, from coordinate 3,304,124 downwards.
GGGGCGAGGCGAGATAAAAAAAGATAAAGAGCTCCCGGCTTAACCACCTGCTTCGTCTTCCTGCTCGCATCAACGTCCTCGCCTAGTCTCTCTCTTTAATTGCGCGAGTAAACGAGTGAGCCTAGGAGAAAAGAAATGTCGCCCTCTAACCGTAAACGGCCACTCCGATTCTTATTATTGGGATATTACCTACTCCGGATCCTCGGTGCCTCCACGCACACGCACACGCACACGCGCATGCAGATAAAAGAAGATGAGCTCGTCGAAATAAGCGCGAGAAAGTGGCGGCGGAGGAATATCAATGCGCATCGTCGTCCCCGAGATTCATATATTTCGGGCGATTTTCTTATTACAAACATTGCCGCGTCCTAGAATCGTCGTTATATCGCAGCGCTGTACTCTCGGAGCAATTTCCTTGGGTTCAATTGAAGAGTCGGGACGTTCTTTCAGCAGACACACGCGCAAGCCTCGTACGGCGGTCCTTCGAGGCAAGGCCAAGCCGAAAGGGAATATCGAGTGGAGCGGCGCGCGCGCGCGTTCACATAAATTTGCAAGGGCACTTAATTGAAAGGGGAAAGAATAGTAGTAGTAGTAGTAGAAGTGGTGGTAGTAGAAGTAGAAGTAGTAGTAGTAGAGAGAGAGGGACCGGCAAGTCCCTTACCCCCGACCGCTGTCTTGTGACGCTCGACTTGTATGGCGCGAGGACAAAGAAGTTCCTCCCGCTACTAGGAGCTGGCACTCGGATAAAGGTGGCCGCGTGCGTGCCGCGCGGAAAAAGACGCGGATATGTTAAACGGCTTGGGAATGCCGTTCGGCATTCGACAAATAAACGAACAAGACGGAAGAGCGAGTGGAGAGGAGACTAGTAGCCGACGCAGCTCTCTCTCTCTCTCTCGCTCTCTCGCTCGCTCGCCTCTCCTCGACGAATCACACTCAAAGAGCCCTGCAGCGTTTTTACGATTCCTTCTCTCTCTCCCTCGCTTTTTCTCTCTTTTTCAGTGCATCCGTGAATTGGCCGCTCCTTTTCGAGGCTTTTCTCAGCGCGTATTTATCGTTTTTTTATTTATGAAATGGTGAGAAATATTTCAACTCAATATTTCAGTTATGCGGATAATAGCGCAACAGTGTTGATCTTTAAAGACTGAGTTTTTTCATCAAATTAACGGAATCGCTTGTCGAGTCGTAATAATCGATTAAACATTTTACCGCTGCTCATCCGATGCATTTAATACGGAATGGAATTCTACTTTAAATACGCACTTTAAATCTGCATTTTAATATATTCATCTAACTCATACTAAGTATGATTATTCGGTTATATTTATACAAAGTACGCAATATTTCCGAGCACGAGATAAAATGACGACGCAAAAAAATTTATTTTTATTTTTCCCATTTTAACTAACCATTCGTTTGTACATGTCTAATGATAAATTATGCATGCCACGATAAAGCCTTTATTACAAAAATCTACGCGTAAAAAATTTATTTTCCGTAGCTTTTGTCAATTGTAAAATAAGAATGGCCTGGACATGCCTTATCCGGGAAATCGCTATAAATATTTAAATCGTTGTTAATTTATAAGCAATAATCGTACTGGAAATAATGAATAATTTTACAAACACGTACTAGTTTTCGCATGTGGAAATAAAAAATAGATGATTGATCGCAAAGTATTGTTTTAGCGCTATAAAAAAAGTGGTTTCAATTAATTTTTTTATTTCTATGAATCGTTATTAGTTTTACATAAAAGTGTTTGCCGCGCTTTCCATTAAAAATAGCTTTCAATATTCCGTAACGTTAATAAAAGCGGTTGAGAATGCGTCTTTGCAGAAGCGATGTTTTTATTTTAACGACTTTGGTTTTAATATTTGTTAAATAATGTTAAGAAAAACCGGCTTGGCAAACTTTTACTTTTGGCATCAATTTTTAAGTTGTAACAATGTAAAAGTTACGAAACTGCGTATCACAAAGTTAGCGCAACGAAATGATTCGCGTGAAACTTATTTTGAAACTAACTCTCGCAATTCCCTCTGCATATGGAAGAATGCGGACTAAAAACATATTTTTTGATTTTATATCTCAAAAGCGAATGAATTTAATTTTAAAGCGCAGCAGTCCATGACTTCGTCCCATGATAAATACACCGATTAAAAGATGTAAGGCTATTTGAACATTAATCTTTATAAAATGAGAGCCCAACTTGAACGCTAACTACGCTTTTTCGGTACAGAGTTAGAATTTACAACTATCGAAGATGTCGAGCACGGGAACAGCAAAAGTGTATGCGTCTGATTTTTTAGAGAACTTTTAGAAATGCAGCGAATAATTTCACGAAGCATTGTTCCGATTGAAAATGAACTGCACGATAACTCTATCATTGTAATCTCGCAAACTTGCAGTGGTTCTAAAAATAGAAGTTGCAACTGCGTTAAAAAAATTATCGTAAAAACGAGATAACCGAGTCTGGTGTGAGAAGCTTATTAATCTTTATTTTTATTGAGTTTTGAAGAAATAATCTAGGCCCTTAGCGCGGTGGTTCTTTAATCACAGAGCAGACAAAACCCCTAATTATCATTAAGTGTTGAAAATCAGTTTCAAGAGCTTGTAACCGCGTTAGCGCTCGTATAATGTTTCCCCGTACGTCTCCCCGTTACGTGTGTAACAGAAGAGGGGAAGGGGGGGGGCGACGGTGGAAGGGAGGGACGGGATCTTTGCCTCCGAGCGTTGGCAGAGGCTGCTTGTAAAAATAGACGAGAGGGACGATAATACGCGAGGATTTCCGGTGTTTTGTACCGGTTCGGCAATGCATCTCCCGTAATGTCGACACGAGCCCGTACGACTCGATGCTAGTGGCTTTGCTCGTTCTAGCATTTTCTTTGGAAAAACAAACAATCGGTCACCTCGCTCGAAACCCTCTAACACACGGGTGCGCGCGCGTCGTTGTACATGTGCTGCTGTCAAAGGAAATTACACGGGCTTCTTAACGCATCTTGGCGCGTCTGTTTCTTTATCCACTTCTTTTGTTTCTACTTTCAAAATAAACCTCGGAAAATGAATGCGCGGGCTTCGAGGAGGAAAAATGCGACACACAAATCACAAATCACAGATCTGGAAGTGCCCTCGCACACTTTATGCACAGGCACTTGTCGTTTATGAATTTACAACACGCCTGTGGGAAAAATGCACGCGTAACCGTTACCCTCAAATATGGTAAGGGAACGACGACAACTTAATCACGGCGCTTTATCTTTAATTTTGAAAAGTCGTCTTTCCGCAACTTACATGTAAAGCATTTTAAATTGGCCGCAAGCAGCGGCTCTAAGGAATATTGTCCGCGCGTAACTACTGCGAATAGGCGGATACTCGGCCAGTTGGAAGCTTCTTATTAATTCCTGACATACGTACAGTGTGTGTACATTCGGGAAATCCGAGTGGAGCACAGATAAATTTGCGAACTCTCCTGGAACGAATCTCGCCAAATTGCGAATTCCTCGGAAAATTCCAGTTCCCATTGAGTTCGTGTATAACAAAAAGCGTCCTTCGAGGATGGCTTCTAGGGAACGGAATATTTCCGAGGCACAAAAGGTAACGATAAAAGGAGCAAAGAAAAACACACGCGTTCTACTTTGTAATTGCAGGAAAGAAGAAGTTCTCGGCCGACCCGACCTGCTGCCCCGTCTGCGGGGTGACGGTGAGGCCTCAGGAGCTGGAGCAGCACTTCCTCCAGGAGCTCGACCGCCTCTTCAAGCTCTCCTCGGCGTCGTCGCGGCCGAGGCCCTCGAGGTCGGGATTGCCAGCCTCGGCACCGGAGCACAGCCACGGACAGCTGTTGCATACGCCGTCGGCGGCCGACGGAACGCCGATCGGCAGATGGGAAACCTACAAGCGAATCAAGGCCAACAGACAAGTGAGTGTCGTCCCCGGGCTCGCCGGGCCACGTCTTTTTGAAACGGAGCCCTCCCTTCTTTCCTTTGACGTTTCGTCCGGTAGATTCGATGCTACGTGCCTGCACGTGAAGTGCGCGGAAGAGGGAAACAAGTCCTCGCTCGATGCGTCTCACTGGGGCATCAAAGTCATCATCGCGCCTCAAATTACGCATTCATACTTTATAACAAATAAAGCAGAAAAGCAGAGTATTTTCTTGCTAAAAAAAAAAATGAATCTTTACGCTCTCGGACGACTACACGCGTTGACTACGAATTTCGGTGAAAATGCATACACCAAGTATTCGGAGACGGTTGAATTGCACGCGACGTCCGATGAGCTCGTCAATTTGATAACAGTTGCGTCGGTTTTAAAAGCTCGCCCCATTAATATTATTCAATGAATTTTGACTCGCACTCACAGTGCGCAAATAATAAGTATATCACATTTATTCTTTACCGCTTGCTGTGATACTTCAAATTTTCTAATAATCGATCCATTTTTATATGCTAATTAATTCGTTTACGAAGTACAATTCATGAAAATAGATTAAAATAATGGCGGTACTTTTGTCGAATCTCTTTATCGTTGTTATCTACTCGTTATTAAAAATATTTAGCTCGCCAATAAAGACGTTTTGAGCAAGCTGCGTTTACAATTTAATATCGTCATCGTTTTAGCTTTTTAAAAATCGTCCGCGAGTAAAAATTTCACACAATTGCTTGCCACGACTTTATCAAATACAACGCATCACACGCATCTTAAAGGTAGTTTGTTGAAAGGACGCCTTACACGACGATGAGAGCTTCTTTCCTATTTTTCGCTATCTTTTAATCTTTTACGATTAGTTTGCCGACATCGAGCATCACAAAATACGTGTCTTCGAAACACGTGGAATAAAAGTTCGACGTTTGTCCGGCAAAAGTCACCGCCGATCCGCAACATCACGGCGCCCAAATCCGACCAAATTACGCGCTGATTTTCTTAGCCCGTCCTAAAGCGACAAGCGCACGTCGACTTGAAAGGAGAACTTGTTATTGTTCACAGGCGCGCATCCGCATTAAAAACCGGAAAAGGAAAGCGGACGAGCCCGCGTGCCCGGTATGCAACGAACGGCTTTCGGGTACGACTGAGGAGCTCAATCAGCACGTCGAGCGTTGCCTCAACAAGCACAACGGCAACCCCGACAGGCAAAACGCGCACCTCGACGACGAGGAGGTTGACGTCGAGGGCGACGCCGAGACCTTCGAAGAGTACGAATGGGCCGGCCAGCGGAGAGTTCGCGCCACCTCAATGCTCCTCGGCGGCTTTTCCGGTAAGTCTCTCTTAGCCTTTAACCTCATTATGGCGAAGAAGTCAATAAAGGTGCGCCTTGCCAGTTGCTCGCTAATAGAATTAACAATCTCGTGAACACCGCTAACATTGATTTCATTTTTAAAATTGATTTTAAACGTGGATGGAGAAAAAGGCACGAGTACTATCTCCTTTAACCTTTTTAATTCAATCGTGGGTTCAACCGACGAAGCCGAAGTTTGACTTTATTCGATACAAGGTGTCGTTGAAAAAAATATCAGTTTTGAAACGCCGCTTGCCCGTACATTTTCCGAGGGCACATTTACATCTGAGATCGAAACATCGATTAACAAAGGAGTCCCTAACGGCAGGGCAATAAATACACTCGAGTAGCATATTTGCCATTGAATTACCATCGGCTCGTTAAATTTCATCCCCTCGAAGACATTCCGCTGGTCGTCGCGATGCAAAGCGACGCTCGGCGCTGGCTTCCAACTCGATTGTCATCGCGCTGTGTTTGGGTGTACAGCCGCAGGGTTGGCGACCTCCTCGAGCAACCGCAGCGGACCCAACGGTGCGAGGAGTTCGGACGCGACCCAGGAGGATGACGACGTGGACTTGGTTGTCGACGGCGACGAGACGGCGCAGTTCGGGCCCTCCCAGTACACGGAGGCCGACGTCGTGACGCCACGACTCGAGGGCACGGCTCGCGAGCAAAAGGAACGCGAGGCCCTGCGCGAGGCTGTCATATCGCCCAACGGCTCGCAGCAGTCCCAGCTCGAGGTCAAGACGGAACCCTCCACGAGCCCGGGTTCCACGTCCCAGCACCAGCAGCTCGAAAACGAGGAGACGACGGCCTCGTCCTCTTCGCCGCCGTCGATGATCGACGCTAAGAACGAGCCCGAGACGCCGCTCGTCGAGGCTCTGCGCGGCCGCATCAGAGAACTCGAGGCTGAGACGCGCGGTCAGGCTTTCAAGTGTCTCATCTGCATGGTGAGTCCTTTCTTACGTCTTCCCTTGCGCTCGCTCTTATTTATAAATAGAGGATCTAGTCTTCGCGGCTATTCGTGAATAATTCAACTAATCTAAAAATATTGGATAGTCTGGTGATTATTTCAAGAAACAAGATTAAATTGACGAAAATCAAAAGCGTTTCTACGATGAGATCAAAGACTAATCGCGAACAAATAACATTTGGATTTTTTAATTTGAAAGGCGTAAAAGATGTCTGGATAATTTTAGATGAATGTTAGGTAATAGGATCTGCACGTGTCCCTCTATTGTCTTATTAAATAATCATGTTTCTGAAACTCTGACGTTGAGATTCGAAGAAATACTTGCTCAGACGAAAATTAAACAGAGCTGCTGGAGATATGTTTTATGAATATAAATTAATTTGATATTTGCACATTAATTTTATCACGGACACTAATTTTCCGTTTTTAATTACGTTTTTATTTTTCTTTTTTCATTCTTTGTAAATTTAATAAGTAATCGCGCTAGTTCGTGTTTAGAATGTCTCTTTGATTGTAACTGATTGAATTAATGCAAATTTTATCAGCCTTGTTTAGCACATTCGGTGCCTCGTTAGCTGCCATCGGATCAAATCACTTTTGCAGACTGTTTACGTTACTCGGGTGAAACAGTTCTTAAGTTAAAAGACGAAATTTATAACGTAAGAGGTAATATATAGTATAGCTTTGAGTAACCCTTTGAAAAATAGAAAATTATCGCAATTAGTGCATTTTTTAAAACACTATAGCTTGCAACTCATCAATAAATAACGAAGAGGGTGCCGACGGGATTGAGTCACTTTGATAAACAGGTGATGATAGAATTTCTCAATTGTTTCCGAAGCAAATAGCATTAGCCATTTAATATAAAACTACTTTAGAGTTCTAATGCTGCTCGTGTAATTAGGGACTTGGATATTTCGAAACGTGGCAATAACTTTCCAATACATTTGGCAAAAGTTATTTGTTTTCAATGATTTCAAGTTTGCGGTAGAATATTTAAAAGGCAAATAATTGATCATCGAATATTTTATCTTTAGTACGTAACACATTACCGTGCGTTAACACTTTACTCAACGTGATTTTCATCCTTTTCCTAGGAACAATATAAAAAACCCGTGACTTCCGTCTGCTGTTGGCACGTTCATTGCGAGCAGTGTTGGCTACATACTTTGGTAAGTTCTTTTCGTTCTTCAACGACCTCAACCCACACTATCGCACACGAATTTCCCTGGTTTTTCGTCGAATGCACTTACGTAATTGCCGTCATCTCAAGAAATAGAGCACCTGACCGAAGTACCAATTACAATCACTAGTTTCTTGTTATTAATTTACACGCGTCTAGAATGCAATAACTGTTTTGCTTATTTTTCTCTCGTGATATTAAAGTTGATGTCTAGTCTCGGTATTTAATTGCAAAATGATCCGTAGCTGTTGCAAATGATATTGCTAAACAGCTTTCGCGAGTGGAACAGTGCGCTTCAACCTAAAAGTAGAGTATCGCAACTAGCAAGCGGTTGCATAAACGCGAGGAGCGCGTCCGTCTACCCGGAATTAGACGTTCTTGGTCGCGGAGACGGTCGCAATGCCTGAAAAAATCGGAAGCATTTGAGTAAAGTAGTGTTGGTGCCCGAGTCGGCTAAAAATCAGGTGTATAACGCTGGCACGTAACGCATGTTTCCAGGGGGCGAAGAAGCTGTGCCCGCAGTGCAACATGATCACGTCACCGTCGGATCTGCGGCGGATCTACATGTGAGGACGATCAAGCGGCCTCCGCTGAACCGGATCTCGCCGTCAACTCTCCCCCTTCACCCTGTACATTTGTAAATTACCTTATAAATTAACGATGCAAAGCTGATTTCCCTCCCACCATCCACCTCCTACTCCATATGTATTTAGCTCTATGGCTATAATAAATTAACTCCTATAGAGAAGCGTTTACGCCGCTCAAGCGGATCGTTATATATATATATATATATATATATATATATATATATACACACGCCCAAACATACATGTATATACATATACATCTCTATATGTAGATGTATGTATGTATATATATATATATATATATATGTAGGTAATCGCGATTATCGCAACGCAAACAGAAAGCGTCTCATTCCACACGTCGCACCGCAGCAAAGGACAACACCATAGGTTTGTCATTTACCCAGTGTACTTTCTTTTCTCCGCGTTTCCCCAAAAATGTAAATCGAGATAAAGTATTAACATTTTTCACCTGCTATTCCATTTTTCAAACAAGTTTGCGCCTTTTCGTAACCTCTATATTTTATTGCAGAGTGAATGAGAAAAGGTTGATTGTTGAATTTGAGTAAACGTCGTTTTTGTATAAAAAAATTTTAATCTCTACGGAAGCTGATTAAGTATTTGTACTTCTGCTAGATTCAAATTATTCGCATTAAATTGTGCGTTTATTAAATTACGTTGTTCAAGCGATTTGAAATAAAAATAAAATAGGTGATAACGCACAAGCTTTACTTCTTAAATCGCGCAGCGGATAACCAAAATTGTTGTCTGTTTTTCGTTAATTTCGTTTTAAACAATTCGGTAATGGCGTTTTTAGTGATTAAACTTGCGTCCACCAGTCCATAATTTCAATGAGAAATGTTAATATACGTCAATTTTCAATAACCAAGTTTGGATTTGTTTTATCAGTAATCGTTGTTACTTCTAATTTTGATGTATAATTGTTATCCGACGAGTCGAATGAAAGTAAATAATTCTTATTAAACTCCGACACTACGCGTAATTTTACGTAACTCTTTCGTCATCGTGTCAATAAATACCAGTGAGTCTCGGATTACAATTCGTTTATCATTCCTACACGAACATTTACTGATTTTCCGAGTTAAAAATAGTAAATTCACATACCCAGTGTTTAACTATCGCTGCCAGGTTCTTTGACTGGATATCACTTAATCTAATGTCTCAATCGCATGCATCAAACCGTAGTACCCGAGGTTACTTTTACTCGATAATTTCGTTTCTTTAATTTCTTTTTTCTTTTACTACTGTGTGTTTCGATAAATTTAATTTTTACGTCGCAAACGCTCGAAGCCAACGCGAGCGTCGCGATTATGACGAAACTTTATGTCATTAACAAAGTCGATTTTAAATTTTTACAACAATTTCGATGCATAATTTAGATCGAGCAAAATTTCTTCTTCGGAAGATCCCAATATCTATTCAATTTGTTGTTACTCCGAAATGAGAATGGCATTCTAAGGGTTGACAACGCGTCCCCTTTAGTGCGCTACGTTACAATCCAAGATTGTGCTCCACTGCATCGTTACTTTTGGATTTAAATAAATTTTAAGCACGGGCTAGACTACTTTGCCTGACGTTAAAACCGTATTGTCACATTTATGTATAGACGTTGCACGTTGCGAAACAAAAACAAACAAAAAAAAAACAAGCACTTAAAAGAAGGGAAGTCATAGGATAGCTAATGGAAGAGACACTAATGAGCATATAAATAGTAAATTTTGCCCTTCTTTAACCGACTGTAGATTTTTGAATTGTGTGTAACGGCGAGTTGATCGATCACTTTATTGTAGAACTTAACGCTCTCCCGTTTATGTTCTTCTACATTTCAAATGGCGTGAGTGTAATTGTAACAACTTACTTTTGCGTAGCGGCCACGTTTTTTGTAAATATTTTTTAAAGAATCTTTACATTATATAACGCAATATAATTGAAGAAGTTTATTATTTTAACATAGTCTTTACGAACGACCGTTTTTCAGTTAAAAAAGAATAACATCGCGATTCCTTGATATGGTTTTTAAACACGATCACTTTAGGACTTTGTACAGGTCGAATTGAGCCGATTGCAGTGCTCGCGAGAGGCAGAAGGGGTAAGGTCTTGGAAAACTCGCTCCTTCATTACGCGAATGCCACGTTCTGCCTCTCCGAATACTGCACTTGATTAATACGCGCAAGATTTTCTGTACCCGTTAAGGACTGACGACTATATAAATTGTAAATACGCGAGCTTTTGCTCGCGAAGACCCTGAAGATGAAGAAAAAGAAACCAAACAACTGTGCTGTACTCAAAATAAAAGGACCATCATGGAACTGTATAACGCGTGTACGTTTTCTCTTACCCTCCATCCTTCCTTTCCGCGGCATCCTCCGACCACTGCGACGTTACTCTTCGGCTAATTCGGAAAACCACGTAAGCCAGCTCTACTCCCTCTTCCCTCTTGTTCTCCTTCGTACGCAAACAACGCGTGTGCTCCTTTAATTCTGGCGAACTGACAGGGCGTGTGTGGTGCGCAATAAAAATGTTTTACAGCTGCGCAAGTTGAAGGCGAAAACAATGGAGAAAAGCGGCGAGCAGACGGACAAAAGGCGCAACAACTTACCACGCAGGCCTCGTTTAATTTCCCGGGCTATCGCGCGACTTTCCCTCTCGCTCCTTCCCTCTGCGCGCTGGTTATCTCTTTCGCTCGCACAAAAGCCGCGCGGCCACAGTCTTCTCTAATTAAAGCGCGCGGTGCTCGCGAAGAGACTGTTTTACAAAATGGCGACCCTCGCGAAAGAAGGACAAAGAGCGCGAGAGAGAAGGAGAGAGAGACGTCTCTTATCGAGTCGCCTTTCACCGGCTCAGCGCGGAATATATATGGAAGACAGAAGGCACGGTCGCGACGCGGATGAATTTATTTGGAGTAAATGACGAAAAGGGCGGTCGGGTGGGGGGAGGGGGGCTGGGGGCTGGCGAGGTGTAAAAATAAACGTAGCAAAGCTGCGAAGAAAATGGCGAGGGAAAATCCGCCGGCAGAGCTCGGCGTCAAAAGGTGAAACGCAGGTGGTAGGTGGTGGGTAGGAGAGGCAGCGGCACCGGTAGTGGGGCCAAGTGTTCGCCTCGGGAGGAAAGCTCCGCCTATTCGGTTACTCTCGTGCACGCGGGAGTGCGCGAAACGACTCTTCTGCAAGTCCGCGGAGCCGCGGAAAATGCGATTTAGCGAATCCGAGAGCGAAGGCGCCGCGGAGCTCAACCCGGAAGCCTTGCGCTGGCCACGTCCTCGCGACCGTGGACGCGAGCCCCTAAGGAATAGTTTTAGTCTTGGATCATGACCCACTATAAAGATGAAAAAATGAGGAGAAAGAGGGAGAGGAGGAGTGGGAGAGCGCTGGTACAGCTTCATCGAGCGAGGCGAAGAAGATTCGACGCCACACTCTTGTGGAACTGGCCATTTTCCCCGAGAAATCGAATAATTTACCCCTTTATTTGCTAACTCTTTCGCTTCGAATACTTAACGTCGAATAACACGATCTCGGGCTTTCGATGTTTAAAAGCTGTTGCGAAATATTTAACGTCGATATTGTCGTTGGGTCATTCGAGTTTTATGGAATTACATTTAACAATTCGCGTTTTCTGGTCGAATCGCGAGATCTTTTACATTCGACATTCGTTGTTTACGGCTTTGCAAAATTGTAGACCGTGGGCTTAATACTTTCCTTACAGTCGTAAACTTGTCGAATGAAATTAAATTCATACAGAGAAATATCAGTTTTGTTTGGGAAATCTGCGTCATATATTTTTCGAAAAATAATTCTTGCATCTTGTCTTTTTTTAATAAGAGAATTCTCGGATTTACAATTGTTCAACTGTATTGCAAACTTTAATGTCGAAAGGCTTTTGTATAAAAATTTATTGAAACCATAGGTTGTTCGAAATTGTTTCTCTCGACTCTCGCTGTTGCCTATTTAAAATAATAAATGAATCGTCAATAAGGAACTTAAAGTAGTTTTCGGAGAGATTTTTTAAATAAATAAATACTATAAATGAACTTTTTTGTGTTTAATTTAATATTTAGACGTATCCAGTTGTAGTTGAGATGTTTCACATCATAGATGTTGAATGAGTTAAACGAATCACGTCTTAGTGAAATAAAAATTTTTTTATTTTACGAGTGTAATATTAACTTTGCACTTGTAATATTTTCTAATATTCAAAACAAAAATTAGCGTATGGTAAATTGAAATTATTTTCCTTTTTTACAAAAATGTATTTTGTCCGTTAGATGCAATATATTTGTGACTATTCGGTTTGACTTGTTCTTGCTGACCTCCCGTATGGGATCTACTTCAAATCTTCCACAGGATTTTAGAGAAGTATATTATACCTGCGACATTCAGAACTGATGTTTCTACGTTCGAATTGAAAAGAAATATCTACTCTCAGATTTTCAGTACTAGTATTACTCGAAATAATTTTTGTCATAATTTTCTCAGTTTTTCTCATCGGCATATTACGCAATAATTCCTTGAAATTTAGTTAAAAAATTTTTTAATTATAAAAAAATGTTATAAAAGTATTTGTATTAGGCGAAAATTTAGTTTCTTTAATACAGGATAATATAAATAATAAAAATTATTTAAGATGGGGATAAGAAAATAAATGATAATTTTTGTATGTATTAGCATTATTAATTTTCCCAACTGATGAATTATCGAATTATAAAGACAAAGATTTTGAGAGAATCTTTCGTTTAAATATCTAATAGGTACAAATTTCTTATCAGATTTTGGTGAATTTTATCGCCAAGCTTTATGAAAATGTAATAGAATAAAATTTCGCATACTCTTGGTAATTTTCAAAGGTAGACGAAACAATTTATATCTTTACTCGTTCTAAGGAATGAACAATTTTTGAATTTCGTTGCGTATAAGCATAAAAGTTGCTCTGCGGAAAACTGTAGTATCCAATGTGCTTCATCTTGTACACTGGAAATATTTGATATAAACAAAAGTCTCTTAAAAAACGATTGTGTTGGGTGGACATTTTAAGACGGAGATTGTCAGGAGTCGTCGGTACATTTCGACACGTCGCTATTCGCAACTATTTTCTCGCCTCGCGAAAAAGCATTTGGTCTTTATCGACGCAACGAAGCGTCGTGGCAATAAAAAGGAAGCATCGACGTCCGAACGTAAAAGCAGCGAACGAAAACTCCGGGCGCGCCATCGACGTCCGTAAAGAGAGTAATTCGAGGAGCATATCCCTCGGCGTCTCGGGCGAAAGTGCACAAGACGTCGTGGGTAAAGCGTCTGCGAGGTCGTGCGCCGCGACGGCGACTATTAAAACCTGGCGGCGTTGGCTCCTCTATCGGGGGGCGTGTTTGCCTGAGGAGCGCCGCGCTTGTTTTACGCAGCTGCGCGACGACTGGAAGGTGAGACTCGTCCTTGGCGCCGCCCACCGTCCTATCGATGCTCTCGCGCGTTCTCCAACCACCGTGGCACCTTCGCCCACTCCCCCCTCCCCGCCAAGGAGAAGAAGCGCCCTCTCGCTTCCTCACGGTGTCTTCTTTTTGCCCTTTTCCTTCGCGTATCCACGAGCTGCGCGTCGCGGGAAAAGCCGGCCAGAGCTACGCCCTTTTCGCAGGGGCTACTTCCGGCCAGCGAGGCTCTCCTCTCCTCTCCTCTCCTCGCCGCCTCAACTCCCCCCCCTCTCTCTCTCGTCGCCCCCACCAGGCGAAACTTCTCCGCGAAACTGATGGATGCGAGCGCCGTTCCACAAGAAGACAAATGCAATAAAATGAAAAGTAAAATAGCGTCCGACGGAGATGGGAAGGCAAATGCTGGAATTAAAGAGCTCGGCTCCCGACGTCCCCGCGCATACGCGCAAAAGAGATTATCCTGACGACTGCTGCTGGCGTGGTTGCAGACAAAACGGGGTGCGGTACAAAGAATTCAACGACAAAGCTTTTCTTTAATAAATATATTAGCTTTATTTCTATATATCATATATCATAAACAATATGCAATGTATTTATACTCTAGGCGTGGTAAACGGTAAGATAGACATATTAAGGTCGTTTTAAGTAATACTCTTAAAAAACTAAGGTTTTGTTTCGTCTCGGTTGCAGTGGCTACGACAACGAGCTGCTCTTCGCCTCCTTCTTCTATCTCTTTCTTAGTTTTCTCTCTCTCTCTCTATCTCTCTCTCTCTCTCTCTCTCTGCTGCTGCTGCTGCTGCTGCTGCTGCTGCTGCTGCTATAAGGCACGTTCGGTGAGACACGCGTTTTATTTTCGTCTCGGAAGAATCGATAGTCGTCGTAGCACGCATTGCCTCTCTCGAGGTGCAACGTTATTGATACAGTATCTCTGTAATATATAAGAAGCCCGCATCTTTTACCCTCCGGGCGACGAGGACGTCCTGTACACATCGGTTAATAATTACACATTAAAGGAAAAAAATTACATCATCGACGTCGACGAGAGCTCGACTAGGTTGGAAAAAACGAAGAAAAAACAAAACAAAAAGGTAAGGGATCAATGACCCGTCGGCGCCGACTCGTACAATAATATGGCTCATCCTTCTTTCTCTCCTCTCGGTTTCCCTTTTAAAGTCATCCCTCGCTTCGAAAACGTAGTCGCGGACAAATGAATGACGATGAATGAATGCCGCGGTCCGATGAATTTGTCGATGATGGCGCCCGCTTCCTTGTGCATCAGGCTGCTCGCATCGGCGTGCAGACGCGGCGACCATTTAGACTTCGACCTTGAAGGGCGAACCAGGAATGTGGTCGTCTCCCCACTTGACCATGACGATGTACTCGCCCCGTTCGCGCACCAAATAGCTCACGTTGTAATTGTTGCGACCGGCGTGCTTGACGAACACCTCCTCGCATGGTCCCTTAGGCCCGTGCACACCGACGAACAAAATGTTGTTTCCTGAAATAGTTTTTCACATCATTTATCAGCCTCTAGATGTCGCGCAGTACAGGCTCAAACTCTCGAAAGCGCTTTTCTTTTCTTCTAGTGCCAATTTTTTTAACCTCCGCTCTGTTGTTACTCGGCCTCCTCCTTGTTATCGAGATTTTGTTGTCTCAATTTGAAATTTGTCAAAGTCCATTGTTGCCAAAATAAAAATAGAAATTCAATACTCGTATTCGCAAAGTCTCATTACCTTTGGGAGCATTAATTCGTCTTAATTAAATGGAAAGTCGCGTTAAAAAAAAACTTTAATAACAACATTGTCGTAACAGTCGTGAAAAACGTAAAGAAATTAAACGCGTCGGTAGGTAGATTTAGTAAACGAGTCCAGTGGAATCATTTATAAAACGACTACCAAATCCTAATTATCGGCGTTTGGCATTTCATTGAATTCACGCGGATGGATGCGCGTTTATTTTTAAATTTCTACGAGGAAAGCACAAGTTTGCACCTTCGAAATTGATAACGTACCGGCGTCGGCAGCATTCACGGTGAACTGATTCTGCTTTCCGAGATAAGCCTTCTTCAGGCCCATTCCCTTGCTCGTCACTTTGCTGGCGTTAGAATTGAAGCGAGGGAGAACGGGGCCGGTTTGCTTCGCCTTGGAAAACTTTTGTACCGTTTCGACCACGATTGAACTCGTCTCTTGGGCCCCTCTTTCGGCCAGATCCGCTCCTGAAATTTTAATATTCGCCGTTACCTTCTACCACGAATCGCAAATAAAATGTGCATTTTACCGCATACGAGTATTCGTACACTGCAATTATTTTAAAGCGAGACGCGACAATTTTACGCCCTAACCGTCAACATTCAATGGATGCGTGAAAGATTTACAAATTAAAAGATAAAAGAATAAATTAATTAGAGAAGTAATGATGTTTGTGGCACGTGAAAAGCACAGCGACTGTTCGCTGATTAGCTTATTGAAGCGTCCGCAGAGCAATTTCAAAGGCGTTTTCACGAGTTTTAACGTTTGACCGACTGGCGGAAAAAGCGTTTGGAAAACCCTTCGGAAAACAGTGCAGCAAAGGGAAAAGTGTCTACTTACCGGTAGCGGTGACTTTGAAGGGCGAGCCGACGATGTGGTAGCCGTTGTACTTGATGCTGACATAATAGTCTCCCGGCACGAGGGGGGTATACCTGACCTTGTACCCTTCCTCGACCTCCGTGCAGTCCATCGCTACTTTGCTCGGACCGTCGACCGTGACGCCGAGGGCGCCGGCGCCGGCGTTGCACGTGTCGATGATGAAGTCCGTCTTCTGTCCGGTTTTGATTTTCTTGAGGCCGTTGCCGTGTACGTGTATGGCCGCAGGATCCGCGTCCACCTTGCCGACCTTCACGCGGTAAGGGCTGCCGTTTATGTGGACGCCGTTGAACTTGAGGTGGATGTTGTGCACACCGTTTTCACGGGGCATGAAACGCACCGAGTATTCTTCTGAGTCGATCGACTGGATGAAGCAGTCGTCCTCCGTGCCGTTGGGCGAGACGATCTAAGGGTCAGACGTTCGTTTCGCTTAGCATTGGTCCATCCTGTTCGGACGATTGCGACTCAGAATTCGCGCCGAGGAGTTTTCCTTTGTAAATTGCAAAGCGAGTGCGCGGAATAATGCACTTTATTTTAGTGCTCGTGCCAGTTTCCTTGGCGCAGGCCAAATGGTTTAAAACGGATTCGGGGCTGCGAATCTATATTGCAGTCGATGCGCTTACTTTTATTGGTTAGACTTTACATTTGAATGGAATTTTAAAATGTGCATAAAAAGCAGGTTATCCGAAGTTAGCGATCCCCACTCCTCGAATTGCCATTATCTACTCTTTATAGAAAGATTCAGCCTTTCTATAATAGACTGAATAGAACGTAATTTACGGTCGTTTTATTGGTTTTAAAATAATAAACGCGCTAATAAATATTGATTAATTTATCGATGCGCGTATACATAAAAATATAAATATGTATTTCAATGTTCGAGTGATTAATAACCAGTTGTGATTTTAATTTTCTCAATTTGTACAAAAAAGCAAATGTAAGTGCTTATCGACTGAATTCAGAAATGAACATTTGCTTTTGCAAAGCTTGCGAATAATTTTATTTTACACGCACTTTACTCGGTAAGATATTTAGAATAATGTTTATTTTCATTCGCTGTGTTATTACGAGCAATTAAAATCTCCTCTAGTATTCGTGCTTATATTTGTTTATTTAAAAACTAAATACTAAATACTATCAAACAAATGCACGTGTGGATTTTCCAAAATGTGCAATTTCATTTCGCCAAACTTGAAATGAGCTTCAAAGAATTCAAAGTGTATCAGAGAACGAGTGCCGGCGTGATATTACGCGGCAAAAGCTATTTATATTGAAATAGCGCCAGAATTCGAGGGCCAAACTTGTCACAGCAGTTGCGAAAACACAAACCGCTAATAGTAACTTTGTGTGCGGTCAATAGTCCATTATACTGCTTATTTTCGAATATAATACAAATGTTTTAATTGGCTTAATTTTGTATATTTTAGGAAACACCTTGACTCGAATCGCGTTCGATCAAATAATATTTACAACGGCTTTTCGTTCAGCGAAGTTTAATTAGATTAATCGCACGATACGAGTTTCGAATTGGTCATTGTTCGTTATATCTTAGAGAGCACTTCTTTGCGCGATTCGAATATCTTTCTGCTCTCCTTCGTTACAAAGTCCGTTTGCTATTAAAGTAGCGCTAAAATAGAAAATGGATCGCTAAATCGTGTAAAGTAATACCTTGCCGTCGAGTTCGCCCTTTGCCCCGTTCTTGCGGACGAGGAACGAGTAAGGCTTGTCCGGTTGCACGTTACCTTCGGGGAACTGTGCGACCTCGAGTTTGTGCGCATCGCCCATCGCCGGCGCGATGTAGAGTTTGTGCGGCGAGTCCGGGATGTGCTGGTCGTTGAACTTTATTCCCACCCTGTATTCACCTGTAATAAGAAATGTGAAAACCGCAATATAAACACCAGTTTCCACTCCTCGACTAAATACCAATTTCAAAAAATGGGAGGAAGTTTTAGTTTGATAATGCTAAAGAGTGCGTTACGCACATGCGCTGTTTTACGATTTCACAAATTCCCGTCACCCTTCGCTTAACACGTTAGGCTGCCTTCGAATTTTGAAAATGTAATTAAAATTTACGTATTCGATATTCTGCACATTGAAGTAATAAATTGATTCTATCAAACTTAGATAAAGAATTTGTTAAAAGATGATCTCAATAGTGCCTGAATGAAAATGGGAAAAAATTATTCTTTGTCAATGATTATATTTTGGTATAAATGAAAACATTGATTCGAAAGAAAATAGGCTAAATTTCATTTTCACAAATTATGATTGATTTCAACTAGTTGGAAATTTTTTTTAATTTAATACAAAAACAACCAGCGATTGCAATAACCTATAAAGTATACGTTCAAAAAGTAAACACATTAATATTCTGCTCTTGAGGTCTAATGTACTTTTTCCGTTAAAAAGAAATTCAAGACTTTTACGCTTAGAAGATGTGCAAAATATTTTTAAAAATGTGAATACTTCGTAACCGAAACATTCTTAGTTTTACGATAAATCACGACAACATCTTAACAAATTTTTTCTTTTTTCGTGCGTTACTATGAGTTTACACGCTGACGCTTAATTAATTAATATATTATAATAATAACAATATATTTATATATTATTTAAATTAATAAAATCTTCGTGAAATTAGAATCTACTGTCATTGACATTGTTTGGGACATTTTCCACAAGCACGATATATTTACAGGCGCCACATTTTCTCGTGTATAAATGGACAAAGTGGTTGAAAGATAAAGGAAAATAAAATAAAAAGGAGGAGGAGTAAAACAAGAAACACAATATAAATGTGCAATTGGCTGCGCACGACAATTTCCTCCTTTAGTTATTTCACAAACTTGCGTCCACCAATCTAGAATCTTTCTCTATCATCTCTCTCTCTCTCTCTCTCTCTCTTTTGTTTCCCTTTCTATCTTTTCATATTTTTTTCTCCTTTTGCGACGACGAGTAACGCGACCCAAATATAACCAGCACTGACATATTGAGCCGATCGTCGTGGCGCGTATACGCGGGCGAAAATATGAATTCTTCCACCTTAACAAATATAGACGACGGTATTTCTGGACCGAACTCACGTATATAGTAAGAGCGGGAGATGACAGCTTTGTGGAAAGAGGCTTGGCTTCTCTTCGTCAATCCTGCCTCTCTGTCTCTCGTTTTTCGAAACGTAAATAAACAATTACAACAACGATCGATGGCCGAGGCCCATTTCTCCATACTTTCTTGCGCCCATGAAAAAAGAACGTAGATGGGGAGAAAGAGACAAATTATACATGGTACACGGAATGCGAAACTGTTTTCATTTATGAAGGGAATATCGGTATAAATAAGAAAGGACGGCGCAACCTTGAACCGCTTATAGTTTTCTCTAAAAATATTCACTACAGATATTGCATTCTCACGAGTGAAACAGATAATTACTGTGGAGCAATGTATCAGTGCACGACATTTTAAATTACTATGCGAGAGAAATATGGGCATGAGGGTTTTCAGGATTTCTGATAATTTACGAAAAGTGCGTTTAAACGGGGGTGAGACTTAATTTGCTTCGCGGGTATAATTGGACGAAAAATTTCTTAATTCAACGAAATTCATGTTTGACGGTAACATAATCTAAAAGCATTAAAGGCTTAATATTTTTAAAACGTGTTGACAAAATTTGACTGATTGGATGATCTTATCATAGTTTTGTTTCTTTTTTAAAAATTTGATTTATCCAATTAATATAATAACAGACTTTAATATTAAATATTTCTCATCCTCAGAACATACTTTACATATATTATTGATAATTATGCACTTAGTTATTGGACAAATTATTAGTTTTCATCATAAATGGATCATATATGTAAATAATACAACATACTTTGATGACACGTTTCTTGTTATTCAAAGTAAATTTATTAAAAATTATCACAAAACAGATTTAGTCTGTCAAATAAGATCGCAAGACTTGTAGATGTTGATAGTTTCGAATTTCAGTTATTAAATATTATATTTTTTAGAATTTCCTAGAATACTGCGTATGTATGTTAGACAATAGTCTATTTTTCAATAATTATAAAGAACATGATTTTCATTAGAGTATCAAAATTTTCTCGAAATAATTTTTATGATGGATCTATTAATTTTGATTAGTAATTTTATCGTTAAAACATAAGATGAGGCCTTGTAGTATGAGAAATTAGAAATTTATTTCATTCCACGATCGAATCTGTTTTTATAATTTTTGTTATTTCTTTTATCATTTATTTGATAAAACCGTAACACTACTTCTATAACATTTTTTTCTTATTCGCCTAAATTTGATATTTTAACAAAAATTTTAATTTAAACAACAATTTCATTATGCTTATAAAAATATAGAAAATTATATACGATTTATTAAATTAAAAATAACACAATCCTAACCGCAGTAGAACTGTCGCAGTTTCTAGTCAAACCTTCAAATATGTTTAATTTACAACTCAACTTTCATCTTAAATGAAAAACAAAAGTGTGACTGATTTGTTTCTCCTGTTTTTGGTTGTATAACGAAGAAAGAAAATTTTCAAGTATTTTCTGTATCTACGCAATGAAACTGTTCGTGTGTACTTATGGCACGCGTAACTTTTTTTAAACTAAAAGGTTGATTTCTTCCAAAAACACTTGAATTGTCTGTTATCCTGAATAGCTAATTCATCTATTATTACGCATAGTCTTGTATATACATTAATCGCAGCTTAAAAAATCGATTAATTATCATTTAAACAATTTATAACAATGTACCGCAATTATTTCAGCGAGTCCAGAATAAGATACCCTAATAGTCAAGAAAAATATATATACATATATATTATAATAAGACTTTCGTTAACAAAATACCCGAATGGTAATTAAAGGACTTTCAGATATCCATTACAATTCTAGTTCTAAAAGAGCTGTATCTCGGAATATAATAAATCAAAACATCCCAAGTTTATAATCCTATCGATCCCCGTAATATTAGGAGCGAAAGGGGTAAAGCAGAGAAACTTACCGGGTTCTGACACGACGTAGCTAACGTAGCAACTGCCGTCCTTGCGGTCTTTGAAGTCGATTTGTGCTTTGCTCGGGCCCTCCACGGACACCGCGAGGGTTCCCGCGCCAGCCTCCCTCGTCCAGATGTTGAACTCGCAGGGCTCGCCCTGTTCACCCCGCTCCAAGCCTGGTCCACCCGCGTGCACCCTGTGGGCACCACCGTCCCTCAACGGGCCAACCGTGAACTGGAATGGTGAGCCGGGAATGTGTATGTCCTTGTAACGCACCGACACCGTGTGAACTCCGAGCTCCTGTTTTACGAATCAAAGATGTAATAGGACATCGAACATTTTCCCACAAATTTGGGTCTGTCTGTTTAGGAATAATTAAATATTCGTGAATTTTTGCGGTAATCATTTATCTCCGTTTATCATTGCGAAATTTCTCCTTTCCGAGCTTCTTCATTTACCTTAGGTACAAAGGCTACGGCGTACAGTCCATCTTCGACTTCCTTGACCACTGCATCTTCCGTTATGCCACCTGGAGACGTGACTGTCGCAGCCAAATCAAACGACGTGATTCCCGGCATCTTAAACGTCAATTTGCACTGACTGCCGACCTCGGTAATGGGTACTAAAAATAAGACGAGCTAATATTGCACCAACTGCATTTAGCGCCTCTTCCTCGTTATTGCAATAATATCAAAGGTCTACCAAAGAGTTAAGTAAAATTTAAGAATTACACAATTCGATAGTACGAAAATCGAATTATTAAGATGAAATAAAATCTTTTCTTTCCGAAAGCGTTAGCCCTTACAGACATGACATACCAAAGTTTTATTCGCAAAAAAGCTAAAGATCCTTGATATTCTCGAGGTACTGGGTAGAATTTCCCACGAATTTGCTGTACTCACCAGCTTCGCGACGTCGCTGAATCTTCTCACGCTGGCGATTGCTGCCCTCACCCGTGATCTTTACCGTGAACGGCGATCCCTCTACGTGATGGTCCGCGAACTTGAGGTTCATAATGTAGTAACCAGGTTCCGTGGGCTTGTACGATATCTTGAGAGTGCCGTCCTCGTTGTCCTTGCATTGGATCTCGGCTTTACTCGGACCCTCCATCGACAGGGACAGGCCACCATATCCGGCGTTGCGCGTGTCGATGGAGAACGCGTTCTCCACGTGGGTCTTGCCGTCCTTGAGCGCGGTGCCTGAGACCTTGACCTTTTTCGCGTCACCGACCTCGCGGTCCTTGACGTCGATCTTGAAGGGCGAGTTGGCTATGTGTTTACCCATGCGCTTCACTGACACCTCGTGAGCGCCGGCCTCCCTAGGTGTGAACGACACGCATATGTTGCCACTGGGCATCTTCTTCAGGAAACAAGGTTCCTCGAGGCCACTCGGCGCGGTTATCGAGGCATTCAGCGAGCGGATATCGGCGTCGCTCACCTTGCCTGGCAGCTGGACCTCGGAGGACGAGCCGACCGAGATCTGATTGCGCTTGCGGCCTTCGCCTGTGTTTGTCAACACACGTAAGCCGGTTTAGATAAAGATGGCGCGCAATTCGTTTGTTAGATCGACGCGACAAATCGTGTTACCAGACACAATGCATTGGTTATTTCATCGAGACCACAGAGTTATTTTCTTACCACATACAAACTTTCTTAGCGATCTTCGACATTTATTATTCATCTACGTACCTTCGCCCCCGTGCAACGAGAACTTATCAACTTTTCATTTTCAACGATACACCGACAAGTATAATTTGACTGAAATGTGAGAATGAATTTTAAAATTGAATCAGCCAAAGGTGGCAATTAAAGATTGACTTGCGAATTTATCGCGCTCTATTTATTGTATTTTCATGTGCTTTTCCATTAGGTTTTTGCACCTAAATTATCGTATCCCGTAAGAATTCCACGTGGAAAGCTAACGCTCGTTCGGTGATGTCAGCAAGCAAAATGAGAAAATTTATTTTCACGATTATTTCGACGAAGAAGATTCATTTTCTACAGACAATGTGGATTTTTAGTATGTGGCGCAAAAATAAATTAATCTCTTTCATTAATAATAATTAATAAAAGCATTAAAAAAAGTTAACTGTCATTAGATCCAAATAAGTTATTTAAAAAAAGCTTTTTCGTTTCACAAAAACTTTTTTTAATCAAACGTGCTAGCAAAATCAACATAAGCAACCTACCTTTTGAACAAACATTCAATGTACAGTTTATCGCTTCGAAATTAAAGCCGATAACGGACATTGGCTGGACATTGAAATTGACTTAGAACTACAACTTAACTCTATAAGAAACCAGATTTCAAAAAGAGTCAAATTCTTTATTTGGTTAATTACTAATTACATATTTTTCAACGTTAAATAAATAGATCAAACGGCATTTAGAATTTATGCTTTTATACATAATAAAGAAGATAATTAAATTAAGTTAATTGAAGTATTCGTTGCAGTTGCTGATTTGACTAGCGCGTAGCGATACAACCTCCTTAAACGATGGTATCGGTCACATTAGTTATCCTACTTTGGAGATGCTGCGAAAAACAATGGTTCAATGATATCGTTGTCGTTATCAGAATATCCTCAGGTTAGCCTGAGAAAACCCTAATAATAACAACGATACCCATGGGCCGTCACTCACCAGTTATTTTCGAGACATAGGGGCTGCCTTTGATGTGCTTATCACCGAACTTGACGGAGATCTTGTACTCGCCGGGTGCCGTCGGCAGGTACGAGACTGACACGGTACCGTCCTTGTTATCGTGGCACGATATCTCGGCCTTGCTGGGGCCCTCGACGGCGAGGGACAGCCCACCGGCACCCGCGCCCTTGGTCGAGATCGTGAAGTTGCTGGGTTCGCCGCAGACTCCGTAGATCAGACCGGGACCATAAGCGGTCACGTAGCCGCTGGCCAGTGAGTCCACGTGGAACTTGAACGGCGAGCCTGGAACAGAGCCGCGATCGCTGGTCACTTCGGACTCTACGTCGGTGATCGACCGATCGTCGCTACTACCGATTTCTCCTTTTTCCGTTTTTCATTTTCCTTGCACGGCGCAATCAAACTGTCCGTTTTAAAAAAAGGCCCACGTTATTCCCCACGCGACCGACGCAAGAGACAACGAAATATATGAATGTCGTTTATTTATATAATGTAGTGAGAGGATGCACTCGTGTGCATGTTTAGCGATGCACCCTGTAAAAGACCTGTAAAATTCGTGCCGTATTTTACAATAAAAAAATACGCGCGTTAAAAAATGATTCACCTGCGAATTTTAAAACATATGACGAGTATAAACATTTTATAAATTAGTGAATAAATTTTATTTTTATGCTTGAAACGAAATGTCTCGGCTATTGCAAAAAATTGCGCGCTAAAAAATATTGAACGAATACCAACATCGTCGTCATCATCATCATCATCATCATCATCATCATTATTAATATTATTATTATTATTATTATTATTATTATTATTTACGTGCGTCATTATTTGATGAAAAAAGTCAGGCGGGAAATTGGGTCGCGCATCGCATTCTCCTTCGAGATATCAACGGCTCGTGCGGTTTCAAGGTGTCGGTGTGTTAATTTATAAACGGTGACACGCGAATCCTTCTACGAATATACATCACCGTCCAAAGATTTAAGTTATTAACGTTCTATTGAGAGCTTCGTGATTTGGACTCATAATTGGCATTTAATGATTAAGCTCGATCGTGCTGTGCTTCAGCCGAGATTTGTAAAAAGTCAGGGCTAATTTTAAATAATCGTTAAATAATTAAAGTCGACCGTCGAACGAAATGGCTTTTTGATTAATCGATCGCGGCTTTCCCTCTAAAAACTAGCCAACTTTTAAGGCAACGGACAGCGTTGAATTTAGCGAATGTTGCTGTAATTATTTTCGCAACTATTAATATAATCGGTGCGTCGTTACCTTGGACGTGCTCGCCATTGTACTTCACGTACACCTCGTGAAGTCCTTCCTCTTTTGGCTCGTATTTGATAGAAACCGTACCATCGCGGTTATCCTCGATAATTGGCTTGTCTACCTTTCCACTAGGCATTTTGACTTCCGCTGAAATTAACGAATGCAGCTTAAGACAATTACAGAGCGTCTCTTATTTTAGGAATTTGATGAGATGCTCCCGAGTTTATATTGCGCTCGACGAAAAAAGAACGGAGCCGGGCGTGTTCAGGCACTCGTGAAAATAGACGATAAAAAGCGAGCTCTTCCAGGCTTTTATTTTGGAGAGACTGGAGGAGCACGATTTATGATAGGGGCCTACTTGTAATATCAGTGTATGAACGGAACCACACAATCGGGAGTATCGCGTCGCTCGGCAATTTTACGGCCACACATAGGCGAAGGAGGGAGAAGGCAAACAGAAGGAAGCTCCTTTGTAAAAAGGATTAAGTAAGGACTGGGCGTGTGATCCGATCGCCGCCGTTACTGGGTACCAGGCAATTTTGAACGCTTGCCAAAAAATGCTTGGGTAAGATTCCGATTTCGCAATGTCCGGGGGAATTCGCGATAGCGAGAAAGAGAGGACCTTCTGAATGTGTTGGGCAAAGAAATTAATTCCAATGAATAACAGACCACGCGTAAGGGGTTTTTACATTGATTGTTTTGCTCAAAAATTTGACACATTTTAAAATTAGAGCTGGCCAAGTTTAACTTTTTACTTTTTAGCTCGACTCGATTTCGCCCCTTGGAGAAATGGAAATCTAATTTTTCTTATTCCGAAAGAGAGTGAATTCAGTTATTAAGGATTTTAATGCAATCTCTCTCATTTGGATCGTCACCAAAAGCTGTATTGGAAAATTAATTTTCAAATTTTTGAATCTAATTAGTTTTTCCTCTGGTCTGAAATTTAAAGATAGCGATGCTTTTTTTCTAGAGAGCTATTGATAAAACATTGATTATTCTGTTACGCATAGGTTTCTTCAGCCTTATATTCGTTCAAAACGCTCACAACTGCATTTTATACTGGCAATGTCTTATTTCGATTTTAAATGAAATATTATAATATGGACTCGAGCAAATATTTTAATCGTAATAAACGTGATATATGTGTGTAAAAATAAAAATGAAATAGCACTAATACGGTTTTTAATACTCAATTCTTCAAAAGACGTTGTTTCATAAATCAGTCATCGCATACTGTTTTTTAAAAAGTTTCCTTATGCATAAATATCGTATAAAAAAGACGTGTTAGTGATATCTTGAAAAAATACAGCTACCAGTGTATATTAAAACATCAAAGTTATGATATTGAAAAGTTAAGTCACGAGTACTATGTGCTTTTACGCGATGCCATAATTGGTTATTTTTGCGCAAACTACTGAAGCCATAAATTCATTGCGTTTGATTACTTAATTAAGAAACAATACCTGTTCGCATTTATAAATTACTGGAAAGTATTACTTTGTTAACCAATAGTTTTCTGAAGTTAGAATTAGAAAACTTAGATTAATTCCGATCATTAGATCAAAGTGTACTAGTTACAGGTAAAGCACAATTTGCGTCAAATTGTCTGGCTTTTTGGCATCGTTATCAATTTTGATTATTTTATGAAATGGTAAGCCAACAAGACCTTCCATAAAATTCGAATATATTGTTAAAATATCGCGGCAAAAAAATGATCGATCTTTTTCATAAAATTACGTCTGAACGACATCTTTCAATCCGAGTTTGAACAATAATTCGATTTTCCTATTAAATCATTGGCGCGACTCGACGATAAACTATTCTCCAATTAAAAAACAAAGGAAACACCTGTTCGTGTGCGAATGTAAAAGAGACTCTGCAAAGTGAGAGGAGTGAGGTTCGATTGATCTTCTCGCTGTCGCCGATCCTCCTTATCTAACGAGCTTTCGATAGTATAGCAGACCGTCCCGGACTCTGGTCTGTCCAAATCGCTATAGGTTATCGCTTTAAGTAAGCTTTTGTAGAAGGTCGACAGGTCCTGCCAAGCGTCGGCGAACGGAACGTTCGACATCTCCTTCCAGTTCTTTGATCGGTAAATCTTTCAGCAACGTATCTGGTACCAGATAATTCTCCCTACCGAGCTCTGCTTTGCACTACGTAGCACCTGAGGCAGGAGCGATTTTCCTCGTATCGATTTTGCCAGTGTGTCCAACTGTGCGTCATCCGAGAATCGTGTAACTTGCGACTCGCGAGACGGAGATAGTTTGAAGATTGAGGAAAAACCGACTTTACCCTGATGCTGCTCTGGATCAAGAAATATCGTAGCGAATTGCAACGGCAGAAGGAAAAGTGCGAAGTGTGATTCGAGGTAATAGGGAGAGAGGCGGAGAGTCCAAGAGGAAAAAGAGAAGGTGTCGGGTAGATGGATTCAAAGGGAACACCACGTTCTTGATACCATTCGTGGGCGCATCTCCGCGCAGACTGAGGATTGAAGCGATCCCGTTTTAAGATAGTATCGAAAGACGAACCGCCCAGCAGCAGATGCCGCTGTAGCAGCAGCAGCAGCAGCAGCAGCAACAGCAGTAGTAGTCGAGCTCTCGAATTCTTTTTTCCAGCTTGGCAACGAAGGGAGAGAGCGCGAGAGAAGACGCGTGTGCGTGAAGCCAGCCGTAGGTGATATATCAAACGGCTCGAGCCTATGTTTATTAGCGGGCCTCGGACCGACAGGTCGTCGCTTCGCGTGCGCAGGCGTAGTTGGGGCGAAGAAGAAGGCGATGATGACGCGACGGGGACGTGCTATTGCGCGACGTGCATCTTCGAGGCTGGAGAGTGGATGATCTGATGATCTCGCGAACGGGGCAATTTAATCTGGAGTTAAGGTGCTCCACTTCCATCGGGCAAAGTCTTCTTTCAAAGTTTTCCAACTTGAGCTTGACTTTGGTAAAGAAGACAAGAACGTGTGACTTGACTTTATCGGATAAAATTCCATTGGTAAACATAAATCCATTTCAGTGCGATTTCTTTTAGAAATGCACTTGTACTTCGTAGACAGATTATTATTTATCAAAGTCAATTCCAGTAACCATTTTAACTCCAAATCTGACTTTTCCTGAAAACATTAATCTAGAATTTCAGTAAGAATAATCTTGAAACGCATTTTTCGTAGAAGAGAAATTACTTGTGAACGTTTGCTTTCCATTTTTTAAACTCGTCTTGTGATGAATAAGTAATTCTAATGCGAATACGATTAGGTAAATTAACAATCGGATATTACATCCACGTAAAAATTGCATCCAGTCATAAAGTAAATTATAATGAAATTTGTTAATTTAAAAATCTTAACTTAGAGTGTGTAATTCGGAACGTTTAGTACCTTTTTGGTTGCTAAGTTGTATATATTATCATTCAAAATTATTGAATGAAAATACAGATTTTATTTTTAAATACTTATTTTTTATCCGTGTCGTAGTAAATATATAAGTTAAAAATATTCGAATTTCGAATGTTTACGCGTTATATTCCATTATTAAAAACTATTTTTATTCTATTCTCATCGAAGTGTAGCAATATTAAACGAAATATGGCACATTATAAATAAAAAATTAATGCTCGATAAAACGGATGTAAAAATCTGTCACGTTTTAATAATTAATTCATTCACTTTAAAAAATTTTATTTGAGATACTCTGTTGTTTTTTTTTTTATTAAATGTTAAAATCCTTGAAAACTGAATCCTGCCGAATATAAAAAATTCGAAACCGTCGATAGTAAACCGA
Source organism: Platyscapa corneri (assembly GCA_018907185.1). Lineage (NCBI taxonomy): Eukaryota > Metazoa > Arthropoda > Insecta > Hymenoptera > Agaonidae > Platyscapa > Platyscapa corneri. The sequence continues at coordinate 3,275,343 of JACCHW010000011.1, read as the reverse complement.
AATATAGGAACAATTTACCCTTGGCATTTGTACTGGATTTTGTTTCATACTCAATATTATAACTTTGATTTATTTATTTTAGGATTTTTTATAAGGCATGATAAACTGAAAATAATTTGTGTTGCCGATTTTAATTGCTTGTTTTTAGTAAAATTTTTTGATGAGTCAATTTTATTATCGATGCTTAATTACTATTCGATTAGTTGTATATCTTCAACTTTCCAAAAGTTCTCTATCATTTATTGAAATAATTTTCTACTACTCTTGATTATGCAAATTATTCATGGAACTGTAAATGAAAAATATAGAAAATACGAATTTTGATATTTGAAGAATAATAATAGACTACTAACGGCTAATCGAAATAAATAGAATATGAATGCCTGTAAAGGCACTAAAACAGCTATTAGTTGTAAGGATTCAAAACGTTTCTAATACCTCGATTTATCGAATGGAATCGACTAAAGCGCTTTTTTCACGCAAACATTAACTTAAGGAATTGCTTATTTTGCTCCATCGGTGTTGAAATCGGCGCTCGGCGGGCCTCAAGCGCTAGAGGAGGAATCCTGGAAGACGCTGAACCTCGTCATCCACTGGGAAGGGAGTGGCCGAGTATTTGGCGCGAGGCAAACGTAGGGGCAGTCGCAGTCTTACGTCGGCTAAGGCACGCGGACGCCGATTAATATCCCTCGGCGTCTGATCGTCTTTCAGGAAGTCGCGACGCGTCTCCGAGCGCCAAGTGAAACTCGAGAAAGAGACAAGTGTCCGCGTGATCAGTGATTTACTGCGTCTCTCGTGTTAGGTGCTCGCCGATTTTCATTGACTCAGAGGGAGGGACACGTCCCGTTATGCGATTCGGCCTCGCGGCATTACCCGCCTATATTTTACCGAGGTTGGCCGCCATTCCTCACCCAAGGCCTCCGTTCGGGCACCTCTTCTCGATTTTTGTTCATTTATCCGCAATCAATTTCGGCGGCTGGTCAATGTATTCTTGTATGGCGCGCCGGCTGCGAGTGTTCAACGGGTGCAATAATTGTTGCATTGCCATGGTTTTCCAACAGGCTAAAGCGTGCTTTCAATACACGTCCGTGTTGCAAAGAAAGTTTACTCGCGTAAATATCATTTGGCGATACACGTGAAAGTGCGCTGGGTGTGAGCCTCCCTTGTAAAGATCTAGAGAGTTCTTGAGATTTACTATGAAGTTTTAAAACATAATTTAGTTTGTTTTCCACTTTCCTCTTTTGAAGTTAAGCAGAGACGCTTAGAAAATACAAAGCTTACGTAGCCAATTTCATAGTTCCTATTTAGTATTTAGAGAAGCACTTGAATTATATTTCAATTAAATATTTAGAAACGTAATGCTTCGGAACGCACACCTTAATATGTGAAACATATCTATTAATAAATCAGATTAAAGAACTGAAAGCTTGCTGATTTAAAAGGAAATATTTTATGCGATATTTACTCAGTTTATCAACAGAATGATTCAGTAATGGAAACATTGAAACATTAACTTTACAACGACTCGTAATAACTACTTTTTCGATCAAACGAGTAAAAACTTCGAAATAATATACTATTCGTCGTTTAAAATCATTCTTGAAATAACTTTAACAAAACTTTTCATTCGATTCTAAAGCATTTTTATAAAGAAAGATCGTATACAGTGTACGAACTATTTTTTTCCCAACGAAAATATTTTATAATAGTTCAACAATTGACAACGAAGGAGTCGATCAAGATTACGAACTAAAAATCTTCACTGTATTGTCTTTTCTGACTTAATGAGTGTCGTAAATATGAAACAATAAGCCTTCGCCTTATGGTGATTTGATTCAAAATTAATTTTTATCACTTGACTATTAGTATCAACCGAGGGAATATATAACATATCATATATGATTAAAAAATGTATCGAAAATTTGATCAGTATTCATTACTATGTCAACCCTTTCATTTTTTAAATTCGAACAAATGTAAAAATTTTAGAATTTCCATTAAAGCATACGTGTTAATTTATGAGCATTCAAACTCGTTTGCTTCAATTATAATGGAGTTGGAGAACAGGTAGAAAGTAGCTTATTTATAAATTGTGAAGTTAGAGATTATTTTTCTTACTTTATTAAGTAAGATGATGTATTGTACACTTTTTATGAATATACCGTAGTACAACTATGTAATTTGATTTTCAATTAACGTATTCGATTGTTATAATATTTGAAAAGTATGAAATTACCTTCCCTTAAAACAACTTTCGTTAGCTTTTTAATCGAATGGATTAAAGTAAATAATTCATTTGAAATTTCAGGAAAGGTATTTATATTAGACTAGAGATCACACTGAGCGACAAAACATCGCTATAAAAATTATTCCTTTTCCTCGTGTCAGTTGGCATTCTTTCATTAATAAATTAAAAATCACGAACGTTAAATTTTATTTATACGTCGGAGAAAACTAGACGTTTATATATTACTTGTTATTTAACTATCTTGCAGGTACAAATATAAGTATAAAAAACTTGAATCATTATTTCTGAACAAGAAAAAAATAAAATAATATTTTTAACTGCGATTTTGACACTGCATTTTGATACGACTATTCTAAGAAGAAGTGCCAAATAAATGAGTCAGTCATCGCAAATAAATTAACAATATCTCGTTCGAATGTTCAATATTTTATTTAACCCGATATGTAGCAATTGCTCGATAGCGACATAAAGAAATCACTCGCATCGAGTGAAATTTGGCGGAGACAGAATGATATTAAAATGAGAACAAAACAAATACTTACAAGTGATGTTACTGCTACCAACAGGAGCTGACGGCACAGGGATAGAACTCAATCGAATAACGTTGAATGACTTTGACTCTTGTTTGGTGGTGCTGCGCTTTGTAAAGGTTTCTTGTACAGTCGAGCTATGCTGGACTATATGCTCCTCCTGGCGATCGTTGGTCCTTCTGCCTCGACGAGTTTTATGACTAGTAGTGCGTTCCCTGTACTCTTCTGACGCCTGCAACATTTTTCATTTTTCACGATACGTAACAAGTGAGACCTTTGAAGGCATCGGGGATGTATTGAAATTTTAATAATTCACACCTCGGCGGAGGAGCTATTATATTTTTTAATAATACCAATACTAGAGTATCTTTTTAATAACAATCGTGATCTTATGGCAATTAGAAATTTTTATGTTAATTGTACTTAAAATGTCTAGTATAGACTAATAATGCAATTTATAGCTTTACAAATTATGAAGTAATTTCAACTAAAAGTTAGAAATAGCTTATATATCTTTTTTATGCTAATTTTGTTTACGATGATTTCGTCACGAATCTATTTTCTCATTTTGACAAGGAGGATGAAAATATACATCGAGCATTTGGAGCTTTCATACTTACTTTGAATTATAAGTGATGCAATAAAAAATATTATTTTTTGCGCCAACACAAGATAATAGGGAAGATGTTATCGTTTGAAATAATATGATTATGAGCGTCACCGCTGTTTTCAAGATCAACAATATTTTTGTTACATTTTATTCAAAGTTTAATTGCACGAACATGCCCAAGAAAAATAAGAAACATTTTATAATTTATGAGCTCGATCAAAATTCCTCCCGCAGTCTTACTACTACGATTTAAAAAAATCTCCAATAATGAAGATTCGTTACTTGTTTTAATTTATCGACGATTAGGAATAGAACGTGAAACTTAGAAAGAAAAAATTAAAATAGAACATACTTCGAAGAAATGTATGGAAATACGTAAAAAAAATATATCGGAAACATCAAAAGTAACCTTAAATATGAAAAATGATATTTTTAATGAAAATATATTTCACCAAGACATTCTGTTTATCTAGAGCCTGAAGGAAATAAACGAGAAAAGAAGTGTTTATCATTATTTATATTAATATTGACCAACGGCTCGATTAGTCTGTCGCGGACATGTGAATTGGGTCATAAGAAATTATTTCAGTTGATTTCTACATTTCTGTTACAATATTCGAAATACATTCTTTGATAGGAATGTATAATTATTGTATTATTTATGAAAAAAATGCTCAAAATGAAAGTATTCCTCGATTAATAAAAAGTTTCGAATCGATAAAATAGAACAAAATAGTACTTTGACTAAGAACAAAAAGCTTTTATGGCATATACCGTTATAATTTGAGAGTTATATAATTAATGATTTGAAATTTAAGATGCATATTCAATCTGTGCAACACGAATATATATATATATATATATATATTGTCAAAGAAATCATCGAATATCGCATCAGAAAAGTGAAAATGCGATAACGAAACCCACGAATGTTAATGATACAAGATGTGCATCAAATTACGGTAAAAATAAATTTAGTTGTAATTTTATATAAATGAATAATTACAAACTCTGGAAAAAATTAGGGACACGGACTTTTTTTTCGCCCCGTCTAAGTCTTAAAATTCCCTAAATCCTAACAAAGATTTTGTGACGTTTTACGCTGACCACGAAGATGAGGATGATGAAAGTTACCCAGAACGACACTTGGTTTAATTCGAGTCTACGTGTTACACGCGTAGCTGGCGTCGCACGTCTCAGACAGAGATAATCCACGAATTCTCTTGCGTAACGCACAACAGGCAGATATAGAAAATCCTGTATGCGTCACGTAGTCCAACGCAGCCACATAAAACGCGTAGGCAAGTTACAGCTCGGTGCAACACCTGCGCCTTCTCCTCGCACTTTTCGATGGACTGACCGCTAGCAGTCGCACCTTGGTTTAGTTAAACCTTACGGGACATCCTTACATGCGTACAGGACACCAACACTCTTCGATTGTTCCGATCCACACAGGAGCGCCGAGGCACTTCATCGTTCGAGTTAGATTTCCCATTCACAACGCTAGAAGCCGTTGCGATCAGCAATTGCAAACTCGGCACAAGCACTCGTGATCGATTAATTTGGACACGATCTCCTAGAATCACTTGGGGCGAGCAATCAACCTTACCAGAAACTTTAGAGACGATGAGCTCGATGTTATTAGTTAATGCGTTGCGTTCGGTTAATAGAAAAAAAATAAGCTTATTATGGTCGGTCGGTCGGTAGATGGGCTGCGTGCGCTTACTGATGAGCACAATTTTGATCGAACGAAGCTGTGATACCGCCATAAAGCCGCGGCCCCTGCAACGAAATACGTGACTTACCGCCGAGAGAACGAGACAACGGAACTATTCTTACAGCGTGTATTCGCGAGAAGACGACGGGCTCGCGTCTACAACCGCTGCATCGCACAGAGATTGCGCTCGCTAACACGACAATGCGAATTTCTCGCTCGCGCTGGCTATAATAGTTTCGCGCGCTACGATGCGAATTCGCCTCTCCCGCTCGCTCCCTCGCTCTTTCTTTTCACCAGTCGGCCTCGAGGGGGGGACGTTCTGCCCTAAGCATTGTGTCGGGATGCATAAACACGCAGAGGCGCGGAAGCGACTGCTAACGCGCCGAAAATACAACCGCGGGCGCTTGATGCCGCTGGCCGCTCCGTCGGAGTAGCCAACCTTGTGTCCCATTCCTCCAAGTTACCCGAGTTATTACGCAGGCACTGTTTTGCGAATCGATGCTCGGTGGAGGCGAAAATCCTTTGACTCTCCGCGAACGCCAAGCGCTCGCTTACCCGCTAAGCGTGTAGTTAATTTCGCGCGTCGCGCGGCAATGATTTTATACCATTGCAGGAATAGGCCGCGATGATTTAGGGTCGTAATTATATATCGACGCGCGGCCGCATTTGATATATTCACGTGAAATTCCATATAGGCCGCGTTCCCCCGGCCCCGATCCCCTAGACGAGATGACGCGGCTTTGTTACACGAGACTGTCGCGGAAAGGGTATTCGCATGACGGTGCCGATCAGATACGCGCGTCGCTCCGCGGACAGCCTGGCCATGGCTATTTTCGAAAAGTGCGGGCCCTGCTCCCAGCTGTCATGGATAAGGCGATTCTGGTGCTCCGGCTAATTTGCAGTCGTGTAATCGCGAGTCGTGGCTTATAGCTGCTCTTCTCAAATTCTCTGCCCAAATAGCGACGAATCGCTCGCGAATCAATCGATTGCGCCAGATAGTGCTTTTCTACTTAGGCAGCTGGAGGAGCTCGTGAACTTTTTAACAAATGCACGAGCGGCAAAATGAGATGTGCACGAGTTCCGATTGTTGGTCGATGGACGGAGCTTGAAGTAAAACATGGAATTCCCAAGTTGTTTCGTTTAAAATCCATAAGTAAAAGGTTTTCAGCCGTTCTTGCGCATTCATCGACACCTTACATTTTGCACTTTGATAATTATATCAATATTACCAGTATTTTTATATTTGTTTTGAATATTCGCACGATAAATTTAGACGAGCCTGGATAATTGGGCCACTATTACTAAGATTCTCCACTTTTTAACGTTAAGATTAATTTAACTTTGGCTAGTAATTATAGCAATATTAATACACGATGGGTTTTCTTTTAACGATTCTTCCAATGGCATCAAACGTCATTCCACGTTCCGATATTTTAATAATTATAATTTAACGTCGTACACTCGGCAAATAAGTAATACTTGAAATAAAATGTACTGCTTAAAATTATAATTTCAAGACGTTTCAATGGAACTTGACTTGTTGAAATAATGAATGTACTCGAAAACACCAATGGCGCTTGTTCGCAGGTGCGACAAATATTGAGTTGTAACTGTCAAATGTTTGAAGCGAATAAATACATGGTAGCTTTTATAAAATTAGAAATTATTAAGAAGAATGTCTCAAAGTAATAATATTCTTTAAGCATTTGACTGATTGAGTGAATGTAATGCAGATGATTTACGAGCGGTCTAAAGAACTAAGATACTAATGGAAAATACGTTCTTTCAACTTCGACAAATTGCTCATTATTGTTACGAACAATGTCTTAACGCCAGGAAATTTCTATTTTCAGGAAAATCAAGAGATTTTAATAATCGAGTAACAATTTTTAGTTTTATACGAAAACGTAAACACTTTTACGAAGAAAAACTCGTGTATTGCTATTGCACCTGATTTCGTAGAACATTTAGAATACGTGGAAATACTAATACGTTAATCTTATGCCTGATGCAAATGAAAAATATTATTTACATACATCATTTTTATTTTTTACGTTCAATTTTTTACGCCGAATTATATTTAGTAAGTAGCTCCCACATTTATTAATATTTCTTTTGATTACTCAATGAATATTTCGTTTATGACACTTGAATGCGTCGGAAAATTTCTTAACATACTATATAAATATAAGAAGGATGTAAATTTTTTAATAAGAACTTTTGTTTTTTATTGTATTTAAAAAAATAAAAACTTGACTGCAATGAATTAAGCAATGCTTTTCCAATACTTTTTCAACTATTATCCTTAAATAGTGAATAGCATATCATTAAACCATTTGTTTGCTCTTATCAAATATTTACGTAAAAGAATATCTTTTGAGACCATTTAAAGATCCTTTCCTAATTCGAAGTCTAACATCGTGAAAACCATTTTCTGAAATTTACAAATAAACGCCATAAGATTAAATTTAAATGCATTAAAATAAAATTGAATTTTAATTTTAATTTTTCGTTTATTAAAGCGCAACAGCATTGGTTTCTTTTTTCTACAGCAAAATACATTTTATAAATATCGCCGCTCCAATGGACCATTTAGTTTCTTTAACAGAATTTCATCTACTTCAATGCATCCGTAAGGTATCGCAACTATAACATTTAAAAATATCCGTTTAAACAGACTAATGTAACTAAGGTGACTAGACTAAATTAAGAGCCGATACATCTGCTCGGTATAATACGTAAAATTCAGCAAAAATTGTACACGCGCAATCTATGTGTTGGTTGTCAAATTGAACTGCGACGTTTAATTTAACCAGAAACATTAATTCAAAGACTGTCTCAATGTCCACCCACTCTTCTCTGCTCGGATCTCTCGTGCTTATAAATTTGGGAAAGCTCGACTAGCACTCAAAATAGTCCACGAGAATGTCCCCTACTCTCCCCGTCTCTCTCTCTCTCTCTCTCTCTCTCTCTCTCTCTCTCTCTCGCTATTTCTCTATCTATATGTCTATCTATATATCCTGGCGTCGTCATAGGTTTCAAGCTTGGCTGGACATGAAACGCGGATAAGGTTTCAAAACAACCTCGTGCGACAAGATCTTTAACGGCTGACAATTAACCACTTTAAAAATCTTCTGCCAGGTGTTTGATCAACTGTTCTTTCCTCATCTGTTATTATTTATAACTTATTAATTTGTTGATCGCCTGCTTATTTTCGCTTCGATTTAGCGAAAGTCGTGTGCACCCGAGGCTCGGAAATCGCCGATTTCGGCGTCATGTGCTGCGCGTTAAATTTAAACCCAAGACGACTCGTGCCGAATCTCTGAATGAGACGTAAGTCCAGGATTTTGCAAAGGGGAAGTAACGGGTGTGCAAACGTTCCTGCTCTCAATGAAGAGCTTCGCGGATGCACGTCCACGGCCATACACCAAGCGCCAAGGGTAATAAAGAAAATTAAGCGAAGCACGACGCCCGAGAGTGAAGATAATTAGAGTAAACAATCCGTCAGTGTCCGGGCGCTGTTCGACCGTTTCTACTTAAAACGCTTGTTTGCGGGCTGACCAACGCCAAATGGATTCCACTGCGTTCCCAAGGCTCGGGCACGAGCATCGCCCGCGAGCCCAACTCGAATCGACTTTTTCCGAGTTAATTTCCTTTATTTCTAATTTTAAATTATACTGCAGATGTTCACGCCTGCGTATACGTGCCTTGAATAGCTGCCTGACAGTTTAAATTTCACGCATACTGGCAGCGCCGAACGCAAAAGAACTTTGAGGCTTCTGCATTTTTATTTACTTTTTCATTTTGTGCAGAATTAAACATTCGATTTGCAGTGTGTAATAAATGCCTGATATTTTGAAAGCGCATCCGACTATTTCCATCGAATTCTGATTCGAAGAATCGATCTGGAAATAACGAAAATGTGTAAGCTAGTGATGCGATTGATTGTGTGGTTGCGATTACGTATTTGAAGATGCGAGAACATTAATGAACCCGTTGTAAATTTAACGGCTCTACCATTTACCATTTCACGCCCCAAGCATGAGGGAATATTTATAGAACCTTTAGCGACAATCGAGCGACAACGAAACCTTGAAACGAAGCGTCGAGTTGCGAGTGACGACGACACAGTGAGTCGGTCTCGGCGTGGTTTACCTGTTCGCTGGGTCGGACGCGAGCACAGAAGAGAGCGAAGAAGCGCCAGCAAAAGGACTAAGAGCAGCAACCGCGTTGCACGACGGAGAAGGAGAAGGAGAAGAGGGCAGAGTTGCCTCGGTCTAAGGAAATTTTAGACCCCGGGCTCAAGAGTGGGAGTGAGGCGCTGCATTTAGGCGTCCAGGCGAACGCGGAGCCAACGCCGTTCGAGAATGCAACGTCGACAAGCGCAAGTGCGGCCGAGTGGCTGGTAAAACTTACTTGCTGGGAAGGACGACTGATCAATTAATGACCGCCGAGCTTGACGCGCCGCCGATGAGCCTCCGGAGTGAACTGTGTCGCACTGGAGGCTTCTCGACTCGGCGATATCCGGCCCCCTTTTCGCGTGTTCGCCTCTATAGTTAGCAGCGCGACTCGCCCCCACCCACGCTCGGATTGAGATATTTTAGATGGAGGCGCGATTGAAAGTGAGAGGCGCGCTGGCGATACCCGAGTGACGGGTCGTAGGTAAGAATCGTTCGACGATCCCTTCGCTCGGTCTCTTCGGAATCAACCCAACTTCGAGAACTATTTGTGTCCGGTTATCTTTTATTATAACGAGGGAGATTGACGATGCCTTTACGATCGTCTACTTTTTTACTGCTTTCTATCGCTGAAATACGTTTCTCGATCTTAGAAAGTATTAGACTGATTTTTTTAGTTACTTGCCGAGATATATTTGACTTCTCTACGAAAATCGAGTGTCGGGTTGCGACAATTTTATTTTCAAATGTATCTTGAAAAAGTTTCCTCGTCGCGACTTTTTAGATTGATAATTGAAACTCGTCTGTATTAATCTTCATTCATAGTTTCAAATTAGAAATCCTACCTTCATTCGCAATGTGTGGATGTCTGAAAAATCGTTGGAAAAAACATTGAAAACAAGTTTTTTTCGCACCATGTATATTCTTACTTTTTTAACTGAACTCTTTTTCAAAAGTGCAGATATGTTCTTGATTCTTATAATGAAATAACGAGCTGAAAAGCCTTGAATGATACTTATACAAATTTTCAGATATTTTATCCGCGTTCAAACTTTTCCTCAAATCTATCATGATACTTTTACAACATTGAAAATTACTTTTCACTTTTTTTATTTTTTTTTATTTCTTTAATAATTATTCTTCATTCGGGACTCGATTTATCAATTATATTGATAAAAGTGTTCTACCTTTAATTCGAATGCACACGTTGAACATTATTTCAGCATAGAATTCACAATGTTGAAGTATTTAAGAATTTCATTTATGAAAATATAAATATCTACGTAGAATTAAATAATATATTATAAATAATAATTATCTCGAATCTTAAATTAAACTGCTATTTTTTATAAACACTTTTCTAGTATTGGTAAAATGAAATGTGCCGTAAAAAAACTTGATTTTATGCCAAAATTCTAACATTTCCTATGCACAAGCAAAATAATCCGAGTTAACAGCATCTTGTATGCAACCAAATAATCTATTCAACAGGAACTTTACGATTACATAAATGAAAATACCTCGAAGTTATTTCATAATAGCTTTACAATTCAATATTAAAATAAATAATAGCTTTTATGATCATTTTTATTGGGTTATGATAAGCCAACGCTTTGGATATTTTACAACAAATAAGAAACTTAAACGAAGTCGCGCACCTAAAATCAATAAAGTAATTTATAAGAGTTTTTCACATAAAAACAACTTTTTAACGATGTGTAATAATTAAACTAGAAAATTTTCGCTAACTCTTAAATCAGCAGCGAGATATTTTTTAAATTAATTATGAAAATATAAATAAAATATTATATCAGCACGTAATTACTATATTTATTTCTAGCATCTAATATTTAAATGAAAACAAAGAACTACACTAATCGTTAATTAAAATTGAGTCGCAATAATTCAAAAGGATATTTAATATTTTCACAAAGCAATATTGACAAAACGCAATTTTTAAAATTGTGCAAACTGAAGTCAGATGTTCTTTCATGCTTGTAATTTCATGCTACGATATACATAATATTAACCAAAAATTGAATTTATCTAAACAAAACATTCTTCGATTACCAGTTCTTCTATTTTGTGTTCATCCATTGTCATACGCAATATTAAATAAAATTCTAACAATTTGATCTTGTGTAATCGCTACGGACTCTAGATTAAACTTGACGAAGATGCGTTGCATTCTGAAACTACAGTTTCTTAATTAAATAAATATGTACTTACGGTAAAGGTGTATAAGCCGTTCGGAATCGGCTGACCACCGTATTTTATGCTCACAGTATAGTCTCCAGTGTCGCCAACTGTATAGTAAACATCAGCTGTGCCATCTGGGTTGTCTTGAATATCAATGTCAACGTCTTCGCTGTAAGTAAAGATGAAGGCATGTCGATTACGCAGAAAACTTTCTTCTTACTTTTAAAATGAAAATATGAAAATTAACAATTGATAAGCTTCGTTATTAGTAGAATATTTCAATTTATTTTTCAAAGTGAATTTTTACGTTTACTACGAAAATTCGACTTTTAATTAACAGAAATATATAACTTGTTTATTTTCATTTTTGAGCAAGTTTAATCAGTGTTATATTTGCCCTGCATAAAGGTTCTGATGTATTTGTTTTAATAAAATGAAAACTAGACTTAGTCTAGCCAAACTTTTTAATTAAATGAAATATGAAATGTAATATCTGGTTCTCATGCAACCTAATTACTTTAATAATACGGTACATTTAACGAACGTAATTTTTATCCATTGTTCTGCACTTTTTCTATATTTAAAAAATTATAAATTTGTTTATTTTATTTACAGATCAATGCAAAAAACTTCGTAATTTTTATTTTGATTTAAACATTATTTTTTATGTAGTACATTAAATGCAATCACAACTGTGAAGATTCGTAATGATAATTTGAATTTCGCGAGACATTTTCCCCGAAATTATATATTTTTGCAATCAACGATTCTGGTAACAGAAAACCATGAAGCAATTAATTATAAATTAAATATGAATATAAAATATATAATCTTTTGTGGTTAAAGTAAACTGCAATCCGCTTAAAGTATCGATTTTGCATTATACAAAAAATTTAATAAAAGTATATTTTTGTTTGAATAGAAATTTTTATCAAATTAATTTATCAAAGGCTTAAAAGTCGTAAAAACTGTGATTCGAGTACAAAAAAATGACGCTAGAATTAAAATTTATCCGATTCTCACGGTATAATGTAAAATGAAAAAAAGAACTATTTGATGGATGTCAAATTTGATGACACTAATATATTTGTAACATGAAAAATAAGATATTGGACATTGATTAGTGTATCCATCATGATATGACGTATGACATATGACAACCTTAATCGGATCCTCTCATTTCAATTATTATTGAATTTATTTTATCACATTATTATCGAGTTAGAAAACGAAACAAAGAGTTCAGGCTAATATTTCTTCTTAACGGTACACAATTGCATTTCGTGAATTGACACTGAAAATAAATAAAAATATGACCATTGCGGGTAAACATTCCGAAAGAAACTTCAGGAAAGTATCTGGATGTTACTCAATTTGAGAATATGAAAGAAGCGATTTAAAACTAAAAAATTAGGGGAGAAGGAGCGCGAGTAAATTTCGCCACTTTACTTAAATACACGTGTACTGCTATTACCGAAGAATGAAGTAAGTAGCGGTAAGTTTCACGACGAATATTTAAAAGAAAAACGTTGTTGCAGATAAAATTCGAATAAACCGATTCAAGTGCGCTGATTAATGGCTTAGTGCCAGGTCGGGTACACAAGGTATTAAACTGTAGAGCAGATTTGGCTTCATTCATGGCGTGGACGACATTTCGCTGACGTATTGCTCTGCTACAATGTTTTGGCGAAGGAAAACGCGTAAACTCGTTCGCTGGCCTCAAAATAAATGTAGATACGCGTGCGCACATGTTTCCGGTGCTTACTACATTTGCGACAGTCGTAACGATGCATTTCTCCCTTATTCACGGGAAAACCACTAACTCTAGGCGTGTCGGAGCTGATTCGCAGCGCTTCTTTACCAAACGACACGATGTCACAATTATTTTTGTCCAAAACTTGTGATTTAACTACACGAGTGGAGAAAAGCAGCTCTCGAGCATTAGGTGAGAGGAAAACACGCTGCCAGATCTCGGCTCTTGCCTAATTGCTCGTCGAAACATCTATTAATTACATGGTAAAATCGCTCTCGCGCTCTCCGTTGCGACAGATGCGACGGATATAGCAGAATGAGCAAAATTATTGCTTTACAACGAGAATCTTGTGAGTGACAAGTCGGCGACAAGAGTTTGTTTTAAATGTTTCTTGCTCATTCGTTCGCCTCTCGGACTATCGCTGCTGTGAACTACTGGTCAGCTGCGAGCTAAAATGCAATTAATCGATGTGAAAATTTCACAGAGTCGACAACTTCATTTAACGTGAACTTAATTTAATGTTTGCGCACGACTTGAAAGTCCCACATTGAATGAGACAAAGACTTATGCGAAAGAAATTTATTAAAATGGAATTTTTGAGTTCTTGAGGTATTTACGGATACTCGGGGTAAAACTTTTTAGTATTCGCGGAATAGTCGCACACATTGTTCCAGTGCGCGTGATACTACACACGCGTAAGGAAATAACCTCGCACACCTGCACGTGTATATTGCACGATATAAAATTTGATATACTTTGGTAGTTAATTTAGCAGACGAAACTCTAATTGGCTAAAATTGTAATAAGTTGAATGAAATATTTATATTGAATAATTAATGAAAATTAGCAAAATTATGATACGATGTACGTTCTGTTTAAGCGTTTCAATAATTAAAAATCAATCCGTAATAATATTGAAAAATTTGAATAGCCAATCATTCATTTTATTCGTTAAGTAGATAAAAAATAATTAAAATATTTCTAGAGTAATTTAAACAATGTTTTTTTTTATGATCGTAATTATTGTTTTTTTCAATAACGCTTTAATTTTTTGCCATCGCAATATCCGTACTATTTTATAATAATCTTTCATAGCTTTATGTTATTGATAATTCGAAAATTTGAATCGGTAAATACATAAATTAGTTTTAATATTTCAATTTTTATTTTAATCCTAATTTCAATACGATTTAAATATTTTAAAAGTAAAATAAAATTGATAATTTCGCAAAATTAGACGAGAATGCAATAAAATTCAAGTACTACTCATGCCAAAAGTGAATTTCTTTTCATAATCTATTATATTTAAGTTATTCGCATAATAATCTAGATAAATTAATACACCGTTATTTTTATTTTCTAAATATTTTTAAATTTGCTGAACGCTTGTTTGTGCGTTTTAATTAACTACTTCTATGAAATAGAATTTATAGCTTCAAATAATTAATTAATCAAAAATATCCATGAGCAAAGAGAACAAGTAAATTTAAGTAAAAATTATAAATCTTTACTTGCCTTTTCGTTGAGTTTCTTAAAATTAATGATACGAATAATCGAAATGTATATTGGCGAAGTATTAGAATTTTGTAGAATAAAATTGACGAATGATTTAAGCACTTGTACGTAATAATTTTTTAAGCATTAAACTCGATTTGACGTATGTTCTCATTTGAAACAACAAGGACGAAAACAATATTTATAGAAAATTTCATTCTATTAATGGATCATGATATTAGAGGTGTAGCTCTAAACAATTGTAGGATGCCATTTTCAAACACAATCGCACGATATTTAGAATATTTTTGACCTTAATGTGAAAAACTACAAACTCCAACATTGCCATTTTTAATAGACTTTTTTGAAAGAAATAAACAAGAAGGATTGATCCTATCCATTTTTAACAATTTTAGGTATAAAAGTGTATTTTACTCTCAGTAATTACGAATATTGGATGCGAACGATTTAATTATGCAGCACGTAAAATGTTAAGTCCGAAAGTGGTGTTAAAAAATCTTGAAATTTTGCATTATTCATAAAATTAATTAATCCGCCGAAAAAGAGGCAATAATTGGACAACAAAAGCTACAAAGTCATTCGCATGCGAGTAGGAAGTGGATCCGTGTTATCCAATGAAGAACCTCGCAGAACCATCTGTGGGAGTTGTGAGTGTACTACTTACCTCCCGGAGGTAGAGCGGATGCGGCAGGTGAGGGCGCCGCGACCAGCGTTTTGTTTGTCGACGGTAATGCAGTACTCCTCACCCGGGGCGAGATTGCGGTGCACGCCATCTTTGATCTTGCAGGCGTCGGCTTTACCCGTCGATACGCTCTGGACGCTGATGGGGCTGTTGGGCACTTCCTTGCCACCGTACTTGACGTTCACTTTGTATCGGCCGCAGTCGTCTGGCAAGTACGTTGCCTTGTACTTTCCATCCCCGAGGTTTTGGATGTCGACTTTGCGCGGCGTTTGATCTGGGCCCTGCGTAATTGTTGTTTAAATTCGCCCGTTGTTAATTTGCTTCTTTTCGAAAGCTCCGAGGATACGAGATATTTTGGACTTTCGTATAGGACAAAAATAAGTGAACACAGCCTAACTTTTCGTAAGATTATGCGATTGTTCTTGTAAAATATATTGTAACGCATTTGTGCAACTGCAATTTATTTTAGGTCGCTTAATAGTCCTATAGTTAAAACGTAATAATGGTGATTTTTTATTTGGAATTCTTACCGTGACAATTCGTTTCGATATTGACACACGAAATGAGCGAGTTCGACTTTTAAAATTAAAGCAATTATAAAGGTAAAAATAATATTTGGCCGACGTTTAATAAATTCTGTAACAACGTACCTCAACCGAATCAAATACAAATCTTATTCGTGCCTTAAATGCGATTCATTGATGATAAGCTTCAATTATAGTTTAACTCGACTTTTATGTCTTTAAACGCAGTTTTCAAACTCATTTCCACAATCTCGACCCATTTTCAGATCTGAATATTGCTTGATTAAAACTCGAACTGCTTATCGAGTCCAGCACTTACCAAGACTTGCACTTCCAAGTCGCCCAATCCAGCCTTGGAAGTATCCACGACAAAATCAGCGGGAAAGGAGGCTGTGGTTACTGGCGAAACACCAGGGCCTGATAACACAACTTTAGTCGGATCGCAAGTCGGTTCAACTTTGACCTTGAAAGGACTACCCTGAATGGGCTGGCCACCGTAATTGACGTCGACTTGAACGTTGCTGCCGGCCTGAGACGGTTTGTACGTTACCTCGTGTATACCATCTCGAATGCGTTTTATTTCGGGCTTGGAAATATTTCCCCTGTCGGTCTTCACCTTTACGTCAAGCATCGCGTTAGACGTCTTGGTTGAATCGACGGTAAACGTCGCGGGTAAACCCTCGCGCACCATCTGTGGTTCAAGTCCTGGTCCATAGGCTCTAACGTTGCTCGAATCATTCTGCAATGTCGAGATGAAAAGTGTTTGTTACTACATTATGTATTTGTAATACGCGCCTTGATTTTAATTAAAAAAATTTATGTGTTCGCGTCGTTAATTCGACTTCGTTCGTAATTCGTTATTCAACACAAGTGAGAAATTGGAGTTAAACTACAGTTATTTCAAATTTAATATTTTTAATATCCCAACCAGACTAAAAACGAATCTTCTCACAAATGCACAACAAAATTTGAAATTCTTTAGGTCGCACTACTATTTTACCGGGTATTCTGCTGGAACTCGGAAAGGTGATCCCGGAATATGTTTATCGGCAAATTTGATGCTGATATCGTAATCACCGGGTTCAGTTGGTAGGTATTCTACGCTGCAGGACCCATCACAATTGTCTTTGCAGGTTACAACAGCTTCACTGGGTCCTTCAATAGCCAATCCAAGACCGCCAGTTCCAGCCTCTGTAATGTTTAAAAGTTATTCATCCTTCGAACTGTGTTAATGCTTGGAAACACTTGCTGTACAAGTAAAGAAATTGCTTAAAAAATATTTGAATTAAAGCCTTATGATCGAACCTTTCGAGTGTTACATTAAAGGTTTAAGTTTTAAAAATCATTGTTCAGGAAACTATTAGTTGCAATTAAAGTGACGATTATACTTGTAACGCGAGAAAAAATACTTGTTGAAAATCGAAGAATTAGTTTTATAAATAATTGTTCTTGCACTGCTCATAAATAAAACGACCGATAAGTTACCGTTGACTCTTTTCAATTAAAAGGTAAGGCGGCACTTTTGTAGAATGATTAAGAAAGACGTGCCTCTTGTTTCAACGGTGAACTTGTTAGGCTTGTTGACGATGCCTTTCTGTAGTCCAGGTCCGTAAGCTCGACATTTTCCAGGATCCGTGACGCGCTTTACGTTGACGGGGAACGGCGAGCCTGGCACGGGTATGTTGTCGTAGAGAACGTCGATGTTGTGCTTGCCTTCCTCGAAGGGCGTGTAGCTGACGCGGTAAGTGCCGTCCGCTTGGGGCGTTATCACCTTCTCCGTGACGCCACCAGTTGGATTGTTGATCGAGCAGCCGACCCGCTCGCTTTCGCCCTTGGGTTTACCCACCGCTCGGGTGTCGATCGTAAACTCCGTGGGCTGATAGAGATTCAGACCTGAAACGTGTGCAACCCTCAGGTCATTCTTCGAGTAAACGAATGTGCGGCGCGAAATATTTCAATCCATTAATAAAATAATTCTTGGCGGCTAGACTCAGTTTCGCGCGTAACCTAATGATCGAACAAACGAAAATCAAATGAAAATCGGTGGTGCACATACCAGGGAATGGAGGGCAAACTTGTGTGATTACAAAAAACAAAAAAACACGAATGCAGGAAAGATTACTACTCTTATTAAAGCCGTGGTAAAAATGTAAAAAATGTGCAAACAGATCGGTCGATTGATTTTCTCGCTCTTTCGCACATTTTTTTAGCAACTCGATTGCAAAACGCGATTCACATGCAAAGAAAAAAGTCGGAGATGTTAATGAGTTTACTATGAGGAATGATGGGAGCGTTTGCGCTAAAAAAGAAACGAGTTGTTCATACATGCTCTTAGAGGTGAATACATTGCGGATGATTTCCCTTGTGTAACTCTTGTGTCGCATGCTCAAATACAACAACGGCAAACATCAAACAGCACAAAAAACCAACTTCGAACATCATTCGTGACAAAATCACCGAAACGCAAAACTCGCCCTCTCGTTCTCCGCTTTTCTCAGCCAGTGCGTGGCTTGATCATCCAGTGCAATGCGGGCTGATCGCGACTCAGCAGGAAAAGATAGAGACAAACAAACAGTCGCGAACGAGCATCGAGTTCGAGAGACACATGCGTGTTCGTGGGCGCGTGCGTGTGGGTGAGGGTACGGGTGCGCGGTGCACCGATACGTGTCCGTCTCCTCCACGCGATACACAGATAAAAAACGACATGAAAATCACGCATAAGTGCTCGTGTGCGTGCTTGCGTGCTCGTGTGCGTAAAAGTGGATATGTATATACAAGTAGACTTGCAACGCTTAGGCCGTGCGCAACTGCTGACCGTGTGGCTGAATGCCGCGACCGTCGAGTTTGATCTTGCTGAGGTCGAGGTCATCGATGATGGCCTGAAAGGGCGAACCGGGCACGTGGTGCTCGTTGAAGGTGATGTTGATGGTGTAGTCGCCGTCTTCGGTGGGGAGGTAGGCCACCGAGCAGGTGCCGTCGCCGTTGTCCGTGCAGTTGATGGCGGCCTCGCAGGGCCCCTCGACCGTGACCCCGAGGCCGCCCTGGCCGGCGCCCCGCGTGTCGATCATGAACTCCGCGGGCCGTTTCACGAGGCCGTTGCTGAGCCCGGGCCCGTAGGCCCTCACGCGCCTCGGCTCGCTACTCGGGACGCAGGTGACCCCTGTGCGGGTAGCCGGCCACAAGCGCGCCCCCGCAGCTTATGCCGATCAGGTAGTCGCCGAGTTCACTCGGGGTGAAATTCACGAGGTAGCCCTCGTGGCTCGACAGCACGTGGGCCTTGCAGTTGAGGCCCGAAGGCGCGGTTATCGCCACCTGGATGTCCACCGGCCAACCCGCGTCCTGCGTCAGCACGCGAAACTGCTGGAGACTGTTCACGGGCGCGGCTACGAGCGCCGCTTCGTTTTATTGCATTGCCTTCACTCGGCCGCTTCCTTATCTTTATTACAATTTGCTAATCGATCGATTCTAAGACGGAAATAAAGCGCTCGTGGCTGGGAGGGCGTGGGACGTTTGCCTTTAGTATCTTTTCGGATCGAAATGCTGCTGAAGCCGCTGCAGATTGAGTTACAGCAGTAGCGAAACCTGGCAGCTTTTGGCTTTTGCATGACTGAGCTCAAGCGGTTATTGACAGGGTAATAAGAAAAGAACAATGAGTTAAAGCGCGTTGTAAGCGGTGTCGTGTATTCAGCGTCCGATCAGCCCAGCCCCTCGATCGAATCTGTTGCCTTCGGGGCTGACGGAAAGACCCGAATTCGGCTTTGGTTCTAGAAAATTTCCTGGCCACGCGTAAATTTAGAAAGGCTCTCTTCATTTTTCAGTCGAGAATAAACTCGCGTGCTCGTCACGGATTCCGCAGGAACATGTACGAGCCGTAAACAGACGTGGTCGACCGAGAGAGTTATATTTATACCCAACACCTCGGCGTTGTATATTTTTCGAGCCCGCGAAATTTTAAGCGAATTGTTGACTTTGACAGATATGCGCAAGTATGCGAGTCTAAAGAGTCATATCTAGGTGAGGCCTGTCTTCTTAAAGATACAAGTGGAATAACAACTGCATGGAACACTGATTTAACAGCTGAACACGAACACAGAACTGTATAATTAATCTAATTTTATAAGTAGCCACTTGCGTGGTATAATATTCAAAGAATCTATAATAAAAATTTTGTTTGTCAACTTTTATTTTTGAAATTTGCACAAGTTTTTTTATAGTTCAGCTGTAAAGCACTAGTTACGAGTATCGTGTATCTCGAAGCTTATTAGTACAATTAACAATCATCCGAGATAAGTCATTAATATGAATTACGAGTCATATATTTCATTACTCTATTACCATAAAATAGTCTCTTGGTTCTCACTTAACTTGTGTGTTCCATAAAGTCGTTACTCTTGCTGTTAGTTTACGAGTAATAAAGTGCTTGAAATGTGAATTCGTTGTTTTTATTGAAAAAAATTTTTATCGCGTGTATCTCAAATAATTCAAACTAAAGTGAATAGAGTTTTAAATTTGAAAACAGTAACTATCACTTATTCGTTATTATTAAAAAAGATACTATTTTTATTTTTACGAATTGAAATAAATATGTATAGATTTTATTTTACGAAAGACTTTGTGTATTTTGTTGAAGCTATACCTTTCACTCTTATAATGAATAATAAAAGTAATTGTTTTATGCAGATATGTGAAGAAATTTAGCGTAGCTTTTCATATTCGGACGAATAATTAAGTTTAGAAACATTTGATTCAACTTCTTTCAAATAATAAAAATTCCACATTAGTAAATATGAAATCTCCAGAACGTGGCTTTTCCTTTAATCGATCGCTTCGCATATAAATAAATCAGAGAAAAGTCTATGCCGTTGAAAAGGTACTTACTCGGCGACAAACCATCGACTTTGACCTTCGACACGTCGACGTGCGGTTGAACATTGACCTTAAAAGGACTCTGAGGCACTTTCAAGCCGCCATAGTTCAAATTGACAGTGTAAGTGCCTGGATCGGGCGCAACATAATCGACCGTGTAGGTGCCGTCTTCGTTGTCAGTTAACGAAATTGGCAGATCGTGGCCTTCGGGAGTCTTCATGTCCACCTTGAGTTCGCCGGGCCCGGCCTCGCGGCAGTTCACGTTGAAGTGAGTTGGCGTGTTAGTCTTGACATTTTTATCGAGCCCAGGTCCGAACGCTTGGACCAGCGCGGGATTTAACGGGGCCTCAACCTTCACTCTGTATGGCGATTTCTTCGTAGCAACCCCACCATAGTTTACCTTAGATTAGACAAAAATTACACGACTGCGGAATAAGTATTCCAATGCGGACACTCGGGACGTAGGAGATTCAGGATGACTAAAAAAGTGTTATACGTAAATACAATAGTTTTTCGATTTATTAAAGCGACTCGCGTGCGATGAAACATTAAAAAATAAACGAAGCGATTTGGCCTATGCGTAATAAAATGTACCATGACAACATGTTGAGAGCCAGAGGTTGGTTTGTAGTGGGCTTGAATCGTTCCATCGCGCTTATCTTCCAATTTAATAGGCACGTCCCTACCGAACGCATCCTTAATAGCTACTTCCAAAGGAGCCTGTCCTGCTTTTCTTACATCAACCGTGAAGTTTGTGGGTTTGTCACTAACCACCCCTACTGGCTGTATGCCGGGACCATGAACTTCCACCTGCGAAAAAATCGTTTCCGAGGTTAGGTCAGAACAAAAATGTCACTATCACGTTTTCGAGCACGAATGATCATCCGGGCTGGGTATTGGTATTATTTCTATCCGGCTTAATGTGTAGGGAATGTAGCAACCTTGTCGGGATCGAAGTCGCTCTTGGGCACGATTTGCGCGATGTAGGGCGACTTTGGTATATCCTCGTTGTCGCAGAGAACGTGGACGGCGTAAGGTCCAGGAGCGGTTGGCAGGTAGGAGACGTCAGCAGTGCCGTCGCCATTGTCAACGCAGTCGATCTTAGCTTTGGATGGGCCTTCGATCGAGAAGCCGAGAGCACCTGTTTCGCCGTTCGTGTCAACGGTGAAACGCGCCGGATGTCCGACGATGCCGCCGTGCAATCCGGGCCCGAAGACGCGTATGGCTGATTCCTTGTACGGGCCGACGTTCACCTCGAATGGTGATTTGGGAATTTCCTTGCCACCATACGTTACCATGACCACGTGGCGGCCATCCTTCACCGGGAAGTAGTGACATTCGTAGGTCGTGTCGTCGATTTTCTTCAGACTGCGAAATAAACGTGTGTTACGCTGATGTATAACTGGGAGGAAAGATTTTACGAAAGAGGAAATATGCAATCTGGAGAATTGTTTGATGAAAGTGAAAGCAATGGCTAAATTGCAGTGTGTGGCACAAAAGTTTTTTACGATATGCGAGTGTTTCTATTCGATGCAAATATATTTTATTTCCAAGCACAACTAGAGATCATTGCATTATTATATTGCCATTTATTATTGACAATCATGATTTATTCTCAATTACAGAATATTAGTGTTAATAAATGAAATAAGGACTATTGCAACTGGAAAATTGCAGGCACCATTAAAGTTATCGATAAACTTTATTTGGAGTATATAATTAATCCAATAAATTGAAGATTAAAGAAGAGCATATTCTTAAACAGTGCTTTATAATTTTTTAGATTTATATATTTCAATATATATATATAAACACAAATATTTCAATAATAGATTTCTTCTGTTATAAATTAGCATAAATATTGGAAAACAAAACAATCGATTCAATTTTTATTTATCAGGATAATACACGTTGCCTATTGTTTAATTCTTTAGAAAATAAAGTGTAAAAAGTTTTTAATAACATTTTCTTAATAATTATTTACTTGAGCTATAATTATGTTGATGCAACTTTAGAGAACACAACGTTTAATTATGGGGATACATTTGCGTAACTCCCTTCTATTAGGAAGTTTTTCAAATTAAATCTCGCTTTTAGTATAACAATAAAAAGTTTTTAATTATGATTTTTGAATTTTTATTAATTTACAGCAACTGAACTCGAATGATCTCCGTATCAGATTTGTCTCTCGAACTTTGTTGTGACGTCGTAATCTATTTATTTATGAATCACAACCTTCGTAACGCCAGTAAGTCGTAACTGTATAAAATGTCAAAATAAAAAAGCGAGTAAGAAAAGGTTGTCAAAACCCTATTGAGACTAATCGCGCGAGATCAACTGAAGTGGCGCGAGTGAAAGTCATTAGATGCTTACTTTGCGGGGAGGTTGACGCCACCAGGCGCGATGATCCTGACGTCTGCCTTGCCTTCGCCGGCGTCCTTGGTCGTAATTATGAAGTCTGCGTCATCCTTGACACGAACGCCGTTTGCCAGGAGGCCGCGGCCGTAGGCCTTGCATTTTTTCGCGTCGGAAACCGGCGCCACGCGCACACCAACTGGATTATTTGGTATAAGTTTGCCGGCGAAAAATATGTTCACCGAGTGGAGACCAACCACCGGGGACACATACTCGCAGCGCCACACGTCGGGGGAAGTCTGGCGCAGCTTCACCGGCACCGTAGTTCTCGAACCCTGTGGCATACAAGGTTTGCCTTATTTCCGGTCGCCTCTTCGACTTTGAATAAGAAGATTCGTCAAAAGATTTTCTGAGAATTATTTATAGCAAAATGGCGGATTGTAACTTTGAACTTTTTAATCAAAATTTTATAGCAAAATATATATATATATATATATATGCTGAAAAAATACACAAAGCGTTTATTTACAAACGAACGTGAGATTAAAATTTTTAGTCATATTTAAGATTCTATATCCATTCATTCATATCTCAAATTTATTCAATCATTTTTCACACTCGGAAAAGAATTTTGCATTCATTTTTATTTTTCTAAAAACATTCGATGGCATAAAATGCAAAATTGAAGCAAAAAGTGAAGCAAAAATAATTCCGAAGAGTCTAATCTGCTAATAGAGTAAAAATACCAAATTATTGCAACTATTGTTATACAACGCGTCTGTAAATGTGGTAAATTAAAACGGAAGGATAAAAGACATCGCAATAATTAAACATTAAGCGGTGCATGAGAAATTTGAGGAACATTCAAATGCCAAACAAAGTCGGATTCGTTCTGGAAAATAACTAAAGCCCGGCAGTCTCTTTGTAAACTACACGCTTTAAGAAAAGTAATTAAATGCTGTAAAATTAAGGTATAACAGTAAAAACAGTGCAAATACTTTTTTAAGAGCAGAGAAGCAAATGACGAGAAGCGTGTAATTCAAAATGAAAGAATGAAAAGATCGTCTACATTCGTATTCGTAGTATTCGGCCTCACTACGTAACGTCTTATAAAAAAAGAGAAAGTCAGCATCGCGCGTCCACAACAAGCACAAGGTGTGTACCTGAGGATCGAGAACCATAACTTCGGGCACACCTCTTCCGGCATCCTTGGTGAAAATGTCGAAAAATGTAGGCCTGTTAACGATAACGCCATCGGGCTGGAGACCTGGACCACTCGCCGTAACTTTAGTCGGATCGCCGGCGTGACCTTCGACCATCACCGAGTATGGACTTTTCGGGATCTCGCGACCGGCGTATAGCACTCTGACCTTGTGCGGGCCTTCGTTCTTCGGCGTATACGACACCGAGTACGTGAGGTTTCTATCCTTGTTGAATCTAATGTCGACCTACAATACAACCCCATTGAAGAGCATTATTTTCCGAGACTGATGAAATATCTCCAAACACTGGATGCTACGTAGAATTAAGTTTGAAAACAATATCGTGTTATGCATAATTAATATTAATAAAGTAAACTTGTTATCAGTGAGTGTCAAACATTTTGTGAGCAAATTTGAAAATGATATGGCAGAATCCAGTTATAGGTGGATCTTTGTTTGGAATACGTTACCTCATCCTGAAAAGTCTAATTATGTTTATTATTATGAGTAAAACATAAATGTTTGTAAAATATATTACAATATATTTAAATTCATGGAATAAAGTGAAGTAATATGAAGTTTCGAAAATTTTTAAATACGAAATAATTAATCGTACAGTAATAATTGATAAAAAATTTTTAAATTTACGAACGTAATTAAATATTTATTCTTCGCGTTAAAAAAATTTTCTATTATTATGTATTATAAAGTTATTTAATATTAAGAGCTTGTAATAACTTTGTCAGCAATTATAAGCTGATAATCGTATTGATTAAATATTCATAAAATGCACATCAAATATTATTAACATTATAATTTTAGTTAAAAATTTCAATCAATGTTTAAAATAATAATATTTTTTAATGGAGTATAACTTTCATCAAATTAGATGGATTTTTCATAATGTATTAACATTAATTTTTTTAATAATTTAATAAACTTACTAAAGCTTATAAAATATGTCAGTTTACATATTTATTGCTTTAATGAATTCATTCAAAATTTGATGAATTAAAATATTGATAAAATCCAATAAATGTGGAGTACAAATAACTGTACTTAAAGAATTTAGTTAAAGTTATATTTAAATCTATATTTAAACAAATAATGTCTGTTTTTAAAACCTGAGCTAACAAAACTACATCGTGTGTATTAAAAGTACAATACTTGAGATATTTTAATCGGTTGTTTAGAATTGAAGGAATTAAATTAAAACAAGAATAACGTTAAAGAAAATACAAAATTAGACTATTAAGAAAAAATAGAAATTAATACACTACATTTTGATAGATTTAATGTAATAAAAATTACATTTAATATTCACCATGTGCAATAATTATCAAACATTAAATAAAAGAAACCGTTTTTTAGTTCTAGACAGTCGTCGTTAAATATTCGGCAATTAGTAATTAGGATTATTTGGAAGAATAAAAAATTTGGCCCGATTTAAAACTTTGCAGCAGTTTGTAGGAAAACTAATTTTTTGTTCTTTTAAGACAATTAACATTTAAAACGCATTCAAAAGGAATGGATTTCGTAAATTTATTCCGCAATCTCGACTAACTTCATTATTGCTGAATTGAATAGTATAAATCCACCTAATTGAAGCGCAGTATCATTGCAAGGTACAAACTATTGAAGAAGGGCTCGACAACAGTGTACCTTAAAAAAAAGCAAACTAAGAATCCAACATAATTTACCGGCAATTTAAGACCCTTGGGATCGTCGACGATAACTTCCACGTTTCCCTTGCCGGCCGAAAAGGTCTCGACGGTAAAGTTGGCCGGCGCCCCGATGATCGGACCCGTTGGTTCGATTCCAGGGCCATAAGCTCGAACTCTGTAAAATTCTCCGTCATATTGTAAATCGCTCTCACCTTGGTAGCCAAACTTCTGATACAGGCTGTATTACTTTAACAAGGCTACTTTAAAAGTAAAGAAAGACAATCGATTGCCAAATTAACAAATTAATGTGCGCAAATCGGCTTAAAGCGTAAAAGTCTATAATATTAACGTCTTAATATATAACACTTGCATTAGAAGCGATTAAAGCCTTACGTTGAAACGGTTTAACAGGAACATAAATTAGGTATTATTATAAATGTACAACTACAGGGCATATTATACGTGTAAACAAAAGATAGTGCCGCGCTACAAATTTCTTACGACGAGGCTCGTTACGTCAGACAGATTAACGGCAGTCCTGCATTAAAGCAAATATTGACTCTCAATCAATATGTTAATGGAGTAAACGTAACGGAGTAACGTAACAACGCGAGTGACGTGCCCAGCGCGCGATTTTCGAAGCACAAAGATTGACTGCTCAAAATAAAAACAGCGCATGGCAAACATATTAATGCGCCAAGACAAAATAAAGACGGAAAAAATAAACTTAATTAGGCAAACACCAAGGATTAAGTAGAAGCGTTGCGCGTTGGATAACTTACCGCGGTGGCGGCACACTGCGTTCGAGGCATGAAATAAATTTATAAATTATTTGACTTTCTCCAACACCAACTTACATTAAGAAAATCTAACGCTCTAATTTTTTTTTATCACGGTTCCACGAAAACTCGTGACCGTCTTACAAATATATACGTATAAATGTATATTGACACGTATATATCTTGCGTGATTTTTAAGTCGTTATAATCGGATGCAAATGTTTTCACCTGTTTGGATTTGTTCGTGGGCGAATAGGCGCTCCAGGCTTCAACTTGGCGTTGGGGTACTGGGAAAGGTACGTCATCATCGACATTTCATCGATATTTGGATTGACCATCTCTTCCGGCTTGATCAACTGAAATTCAATATTAACGGTATTTTAATCCGCTTGCTGCCGCTGATCTCGCGTTGCGTAGAAAATCATCCTTTCGCTTAACCCACGTGTCAGTTCCTGACAGCATCGCTAACTTTATCGCACTATTTGTTTACTAATTATTAATATTCGAGTGCTGGCTTTTTCAGAAGTAACGAAACTGCATCGAGGATAATAAGCGTTGGATTTCTAGAGCGTCGAATTATCTGTACGTTAAAAAATCTGAGTTTAATGAAAGTAACGATGTTTTCGTTACTCGGCTTTAAAATAATATTTTCCCTTCCACGTGATCCGTACAATCCAATGACTAACGCTTTATCGAGCAAAAACCGTGACTTTTTTTCACTTTTTTCCGACCATTTATCAAACTCTTAATTAAAACAATTTTTTCTTACGCGAAATATATTACACGAAAAACAGATAAAATTCAAGAACATTCTAAAGACATTGTCCTTGATTTATTTTCAAAAAGGTACGTCCTATACATAGACTTGAGTGCACAAGGAGGACAAAATTTTTTTTTTACGCGCATTATTTTTTGTAAATTCATTCATTCCTTGATCGAATCAGCGTGTAATAATCACTGCGAGCAATACAAACAAATTGATGTGATTTTAAAATGGGGGAGCCTGTAAATTGCTCATAACTAAGGCTTACGAATTGAAATTAAGTTTCTCTCCATTGACCGTCTCGTTTTCATGTTAAGATAAATCATGGCCGATACTTAACTGAAAAATTAAATTTCACATAATAAATACAAAGATGTTCTACGAAAGACAAACGTTGTAAAAGCCCAGTCTATTGTTAAATGAGTATTGATAATAAAGTTATTATTTACATAAGTCGTAAAACGCTCGAAATCTTAAGGTATGGCTCGAGAAATAAATAAAACAAGAAAAAGTGGGAATGATTTATTGCCTCATGATTAACGAACGAAGGCTCGGGTGAAAAAATAAGCAAGATCAAAGAAGAATAACGTATAGAAGAGTTGGAAAGAGGAGAGAAAAAACAGGAGACCTGCGGTATATTGAGCCAGTCGTCAGCCAGACCCATGGCTTCAGCTGCATTCTGCGCGGCATCCTTGGGATTCCAGGATTGCCAGTCGGGACAGAGTCCCGGTGCGATGGAGTCTACAAGCGCACCGACTGCGCGGCCATCGTTCCAGTCGGATGTGAAGTTCGAAAGCGGCAGATCTGGAATCTTAGACTGGATCCAATGCATCAGACGCTGCTTCGGAGTTGCTCCTTTGTCCGGGCCGTTGACGTCGTCGCCCTCCCACATCGGCATCGAGATCGAGTAGTGAAGAATGAGCGTCCATATTAGCCCGAGAATGAGCTTGAGCTTGCAGTCGACGATGTCTGAAGAGTCTGATTCAAGAAAGGGTTTCGTCGCTCTTTTTTATCGATAGTACAGTTAATAAATATCTATCCGAATTATTTATCATTCATCTCGATTTTCAAGTTAAGTAAAAGAATGCATCGAACATTATATTTTAACATTAAGTTTTCGAATTAATTCGCGGAATATTTAGTTTCAAAGGAATTATTAAGGAGCTAAATTAATCTATCTTTTTTAAAATCTTGTTAAAAGCTGCACGTTTTTAAGGGTCGATGTTTAAAATTAATGCATTAAAATTTTATAAAAATAAAGGGCAATGAGTTGTTTCGGATAATTCTTGACCGATAAAAAGTGCATATTTAAAAAATATCCCATCGAATTAAAATTAAAAAATACCGCATAAAAGTCCGAAATATAAATCCCACTACACTTATGTTAAAAGAGATTTAAATTGAGATTGATGCTCATGAAATACTGGCGTTTATAAATATTATATTAATTTAATCTTATTTTTAATTTCATTATGTTTTAAAGTTACCGAAAATATCTTCCTATAAATAATTTCGTAACGAATGTTTGCGCAAAACATACTGCCTCCAGAATTTTTAGTGAAAAATAAATATTTCGCCTTTATTAAAGAAGATGATTACAACACATTATGACCGTATGTAAATTTTTATAAAATTTTTCTTTATTAGGCACGTATGAATTATTTACGATTAGTTTTATCTGAATTAATAATCGTAAAATTTACATTTTCAGTTATCCATACTTATCTACCAAGATAAAGAAAACACAATTTGCATAAGGTTTATTATCTTTGCTAAAACTGAACTGAAACTGAACATTCCAAAAGAACAATCAATTTTAAAATTGACGTAATTAACATTTAGTAGCTCGTGGCTTAAACGTTGAAACGATGTTTTTCTCTGTTAAATAACAATTCCAGCATTCAATATTTACATGTTCTATTTATCTTTAAATTTTTATAATTTACAAGACTTATTTTAAGAAAACAGTATTTATTTAAAAGATTACAGCGAAACTTAAAATTTTTATTCAATTCGATTACTTTTATAATATTAAACAAAATTATCGGCTCTAGCGTGCATTCGATTTATAAAACTAATTAAAATTCATGTCAATTTATGCGAATTTCATACAAATGATATAAATAAAATTGGCTTAAGCGTCTTTAAAACGATTGTGGAAGAATATTAAAAGATGCTTTTAAATTTATACCTTTCGTACAAAATTTAATAAAGTATTATTCTCTTTCACGTGGCTACATTACAAGAAAAAGCAGCTATTTAAATACAGATGCAAAATAAAAACGAGCAACTGCTTAAATTGTTCTTTTTCGAATAAAAAGCAATTACTTTTAAATGCTACTTTTGCTTCTTTTAAATTTTAATCTCACTTTAAAATTGAGCTCTTGTCATCTTCTGTATGATTATTTTTAGTAAGCGTTGTTTCAAGATTTTTTTTAACACGACTTTTAAGCTAAATAAATTTTCTTGTGCAACAGTCAGATTCACTTCCTACGATACTTATAAATTATGTACGTGCACGATAAAAATAAGAAGGAAACTTTGTAACGATTTTAGAATTAAGATGTAGGCTTGCAACACGAATTTTGGAACGAAATAATCATAAAATCGGCACAGGCAATTAATTTTAAAAAAATGTAAACATGTTTATTAACTACGATTGTTTAACATTTACGCTCGTGATAAATTATATTAATAAATCTTTCTACCGATATTAGTTAAAAACAATGCGTGAAAAAGATCGAACAAAATATCTTATTGTGAAGGTTAAGTATCAATACCAAAGGCTAATCCAACGCGATTAATGAAATTAACATTCTTTTTTCTAATCTCAAATAATTTCTGTGGAAAATATTTTATTTCTAGAATTTCTTTTATCACGAATGCCATTAATTAAATATATGCTCAAATGATTTAGATTGAAGCTAATAAAAATTTTTAATTATGGAGATCATAAATTTTCGGTATAGTGATTTTTATTGTGCACAGCCAATATAATTTGAAAGGAATAATGATAATTTGCACTTGAATATATATGTATATATATATATATTATGTGATATTATAATGCTTGAACTTTAATAGTTTTTGCAAAGTTTAAACTTTTTCAGAGAACCAATGAACCTTTTAATCCAATTCTGAAAAGCCGTCATGGCCAAAGTTATGAAGAGAAGTTTTCGAACTTCTGCTGTAGGCTTCCTAAGTATCCCTCGCAAACTCCCAACGTCTATCGCGCGGCCCATAGACTAATCCTTTTTCAATGTCATTCATAAGATAAAAGCGGGAACTTTTGAAAAAGAACGAGTCTTAATTCCCGTTTTCTAAAGTATCAACATTTGTGCGCCGTCACATTGACTTCATCTACAGCGGCGAGCCTCGTAAATTGCCATCCAGAAAGCTCGAATCGTCTTTTACCGTATCCCCTTTCGATTTATTTACGAAAGCTTGGCGGAGCCGAGCACGAAAAGTAGAAAAGTACACTCGGAATCTCCTCCATCGCCAATTTTAGAAGCCGCTCGCTCCCGCGTGATCATTGTGCAACACTTGCGACGTTATTCTTGTTTATTTTCAAACAATGCGCATGGCTTGGGGGAGGGGGCGCGCGCCACCGCTTTTCACGCCGTACACTCTCCAATTTCATTTCTTTGCATTTTTCGAAATGGACCCGAGGAGGCCGGGGGACAAAAAACCCCAGACCGCCATTTCCCTGATTCGGGTGCGCGGTGAAAAAATAAAATAAGGTTGCCGATGCGTCAAGAACTATTTTCGATTCATACGTGAATGACGCCGGAGGAATTCGCTTGCGTATACAGGAAAATCGCGAGAGCAAAAACGTAAAATGACTCCGTCAATCGCGCCAGCTCCGCGTGTGTGCTGTGCAGTGAGGCGGCGACGGCGACGGCGGCGGCTTAAAAAGTTGCGCGCAACTTGGGCGTTGTCGCGCAAAACTCATCCGATGCCTTGGAGAGTATTCAAATCGTGATTCATTCTCGCGCTCGCAGTCATTAGGAGAGAGAGAGAGAGAGAGAGCGAGCGAGTGGGAGAAAACGAGAAAACGCGCCTTCTAGTCAATTCCACGTACGCGGTGCATTACTTCGCAGCCGCTCCAAGATGTTGCTCAACTCAGCTTTGCCGGGGAGCTTACGTACCTTATAAGCCGTTCGGTAATTTTGAATCATTATTAGTCAGAGATTATGCGGAGCTTAATTATGCAAGGTTGCAACGCGGCGAGCGCCCCAAAGATTTTGACCTCGTTCGCGCTGACAGTAGTTGTAGTTAATTTCGATTCTATTTCGGTGATTATGACATTTTATTTATTTACTGTATTACAAAGCGTTAACGCGCTATCCGCTATCGGCCGAATCACGCGCGACGGTAAAAATAGAAAACAGCGAGACGCCGAGAGGCGAGTAAAGCTGTCGTACAAAAATTGAAATTAATCTTCAAATTAACCTCAGTTTATTTCGAGACCTTGTCGAATGTGTGCTTGATAAAAATTGTTAGCGGCTCTACTCTTGCCTCTTTAAACTGGGCGCGGAAGACGATCGCGATTAATCAAATTGGCTTTTCGATATTCTATTCTTGCTTTGCCATTATTGCAGAAATCGCGGAAACGCATCCAGAAATGAAAATTAAAAGGATAAATTCTTCAACTGACATATGATTGCACAGCCTCGTACTGTTCATGCAACTTTAAATGTTCTTTCATAGAGATTTTTTCACGTTAGCAAAGCAAGGAAACCCCGATTAATATTTTTGTACTCCATTACGTCGACTATATACCACTATATAAAATACTTAAATTAAAAACATGTTTGCATAAAACTGTGACGGACAAACATTACATATACCTTGGCTAATTATACAACGTTGACGACGTACTTATTTATATATTTTTTTTTAATCACGCTACAAGCAATTTTAATTTTAATTTTTAATTTTGCGAAAATTAAAGTACTTCTTAAATTAAAAATATATCCGATATTTTAGCTAAGCTTTCGGACGAGTATCAATATAAAGATAAAAAGTAAGTGTTGACGTATTTCTTGCAAATCTCTACGTTAAAAATATAAATATATCACATCCTTTCATATTTTAATAAATTTTCTGTCCTTATTAATTCATAATGAAACAACTGATACGCTATAAACAATGTACCTACGTATAATTTCGGTAAGCCTAAGTACTTTCATGTCTTGTTTATAAATACTCTATGCGTTAGAAGACAAAGCGTTCATGTAAGATTTATTTATGTACTCTATACAATGTTTTGATTGTCTACAGTCTTATTCGGACTCAAGTTAACTCAAGGGTTCGATGCACTTGTGTAATCAAAGAAACATATGTTTGTATGATAATAGTGACTAGTGTCAACTCGAAATACAGGATGAGCCCTCGCGTATATCTAGTCAAGGTTTCGCCTTACAAACTGCCCACGCACACAAGTACAATGTAACTTAACTAATAGTAAAATATTACCAAAGATTAACCTTGAATTATGCGCCAATTTTCTTTTTTAATTGGAATTCGCACAACATTGCTATTCGAAGGAATTTTGAACGTAATTTAATAATTGCTTCTGTCTGAAAAGTTTATTGTAACACTTATCGATCATTTCATAATACAAGATATGTATTCGTACAAATTGCGTCTGCTCATAATATATTAGAAGTTTCATCGAATTCATTTCTTATTAAAATTTCAAAAATATGTAAAAGAATAACGTCAGACATTAATAAAATTGCAATTTCCGCTGGCAAGCGTACGAATCGTCCTTAATATTTCCGAAGAAATGATTTAGTGTTTCAAAGTCCCAGAGTTGAATCGTAGCTTTATAAGCGAATAGAAAGCTTTCCTACGATAAAAGTACACGGTAAATCAATATTCGCTTCGAGTAGACTCTAGTCTTCTTTAACGGGAATAAAAAAAAAAAAAAAAACCAAACTCGGGAGACACTCAAGACTCTTGTGAATCTCATTAGGAAGCTGACAGACTCGGTAGAGTAAAAATCTGCTCCCGATAAATCCCACGATATGAAAAGGAAAAAATTTAACAGCACTCAGCTAATAAAATCGTCTGGAAAAATGGGGTCAAGCGCGAAACGCACCAGGAAGCTGCGGAAGCTGCATTCGATGTATCTATTTACGAAAGCTGAAATCGTCGGGAGAAATAAATAAAATCTGCGCTCGAGTTGTTCGACGCACACGATGTCTCCGAGCAGTAAAAAGCAAAAAGGGAACAACAGTAGTCGCCGTACTGTTGTCTTACCTAACGCGGCATTGGTGTGGCCATAAACCGAAGATAAAGACGCGCTCCCGCCGACAACATCGATACGCTATCGTTTATCCAAATACAGCGGAGTGAAATTGCACGGGTGTCACAGCGCCTGCGCTTTTTACCACCGCTCGCGGACAAGTTAGGCTTTCTCTTGCAGTCTCTTGCGTTTCCGTCATTCGCGTGAGCCGAAGCGACGCTCAATCGCATCGTTCGACAAGCCTGGCCTTGGAAATAATAGATCAAGATTACTATAAACAAGTGCATACGATGCAGGGAATACCATTCGATTGGGCAAAAATTAGCTTTGATCTCTTTCCATTGAACAGTAACTATTGGCGCTTGCTCGATTTTCCAAAGCGGTATTTACAAATGTGTTGCGCGTAAGCGTTCGACTTGGTCCGAGAGCATTATTATGACTGTTGTATCATTTTGTTCTAGCGAAGCAATTTGCGACGTAAGAGGATTTTTTATTCGATAATTTATTCTAAGTGATTGGAAAACAACGTTATCTAAACTAAGAAAAATATACTTACTCAAATATTGTAATCTAAGCGTACGCACTTTGAGATGTTATTAAAACACAAAATTAAGTTATTCGAATTTTTCACGAGTTAATTTATTTAGAAGTCAATACGCCCGGCGACTAAATGTAATAACTTAAAAAAAACTCTCGCGACCAACAGCAATGAAGCCAAACAAAACTAAGAATACCTTTGAGAAATGGCATTTCCATACGATAAAGCGCGATTGTTTGAATTGGAAATTTCAAGATAGCCATGAATGAAAAACTATTCGGGGAATTTAAAACGAGTCCAGCGAATTATCAACAACAAAAAAACACAACCTTCCTACGTTAAATTCCTAAATTATGATTACACGAAATATTTTTACATAAAAATGACATCTCCATGAATTCAGTAATCATTCTCTCACATCCAAGCCTAATAGGTTTCGCACAGAAACCTTGACATACGATGTCCCTCGATCGCTATTGCACTCGCACTCAGCTGCATGGAAATGAAGTTCGCGACAATAACGTAGACCCAAAATTGTACTTGTCTCGACCGCGGATTACGCGGCAGAGACGTGCATGTTAATGTATGCGTCCGTCCACATTGCTCGTGGGTGCCCATGAAACCCGAGACCGCTCTAATGGGCCGATGAAGAAAACGGTGCAATGGCACTCGAACAACACACGCGCGTCGCGTCCTGCTTATCCAGTGGAAAAAAAAAAAAAGGTAACTAGTAAAACAAATGTCTCACGCGCAAAAATAAACACAGCCTTAGCGATATGACGAGGCGCCTTCTTATGTCACGGAACAACATTCCTCGGCCGCCAATAGCACAATAACGCCATATAGAGGAGAATTGGCGGCGCGAGGCGAAGGAAAACGAAAAAGAAAAAGAATCACTCCCGCGAGCTCGACCTCGATGACGGCATTGGAGTCGCGAGCGCGACCTCAGCGTTCGCCGGCTTCGTGGAGCCCCGAGTTCTCGGTGCGGGCTTAGACGATGACGTCACCGATCATCCAGTCGATTATCTCAGCGCGTTCCCTTCCCGATATTCCCCGATTTTGGCCGGTCTCACCCCCTCCCCAGGTCGTGTCCTTCGATGGACGACCGCCCGAATAATTTTTAGCAGCTCCGAGTGCATTCCTCAGTTAAAATTAACGCGCCAA
This sequence comes from Platyscapa corneri, assembly GCA_018907185.1. NCBI lineage: Eukaryota > Metazoa > Arthropoda > Insecta > Hymenoptera > Agaonidae > Platyscapa > Platyscapa corneri. Next base: position 3,239,803 of record JACCHW010000011.1, on the reverse strand, counting down.
TTGTCCGACTCGATTACTGGAGCAGCGAATGAAAATCGGAGGACTTTTAACCTTCCTTGCGATTATTTCCAATAAACGTTTGAGCCGGGGCCGATAAGTCTTTCCCTGTATAGTAAATGCAGTGTTATAACCATCTCGAGCTAATCGTCGTACTAATGACACAACTCAAGAGCTAATTCTATTTTAGATTAGCATAATGCACCATCAGTGAGAAATAAATCTTTTTAAGTCTGGCCAGGCATCGTATGAAATATTCGAATAAATATACCGAGCCGTTAAACGTACCAATTTACACTGACTTGATATTCTATTATTTGTAATTTCACTCGGAATGCAATAATAAATTAATTTTTACATTATATAGCGAACGTAGTTTTTTATGTTGCACAAGGCGCTTATTGTTTTTTACAGCTCATAAAGTTACTTTACGTAACGATGTTTTTTCGTTATAATTTTTAAATATGAAAATTTAGAAATGAAACAGCACTATCGACAGATATTCCATAATAATTATGCTTTAACTAGTGAGATCTTGAAAATTAATTCTCTTGATAATACACCATATAGATTCATTTTTTAAACGTAAGGATAACTTTATCAAAAATTGCTTTCAAAAATAGAGCCCAAGATTCCATTGTAATTGCAACTGTGCTTAAATGTTCAGTTTACAGGATAAAAGTTTTTTATAGATTTAAAATAGCAAAAGATTTTGATTATGCGCAATATCTTTAACACTAATAGAACAAAACTTAAAAAGTTAAATTAATAAGCAAACGTTTAATTTTAAAAGAGTGCGTTTAAATTTAATAATAAAAAAGGTAAAATTCCTAATTCATCTCTTGTATAAGGAAAAATGTAATACAACGTTTATTACATTGTAAATTATCTTTAATTATTTCTTTATTGACGTGTAAATTTTCGAAATGAAATACGTTGAGTAAGTGTAAAATTTTTGCACTATATTATTTTTGCGAATATTGGTTTTCACTATAAATTAGCGTTTTAACATTAATTGCGCAAAGTTACGTGTAATAGAAATTCATATTTACGACGTCGTAGGAGCATAATTTGATTTTAAACTTTTAGTATGTGTTGAGCGGATACTACGAAAGCTGTACGAAACCGGACTGTAAAATATTTTAATATAAATTCCAAATGGTATAATTAGTAGATTAGTCGAAGAAACCACTACGTAACTATTTCATAACTGCAACGACAAAACCATCGCAACGTTTTAATAAAGGGTTCTCGATTTGCATAAGCAACTGTTACTTACGAACTCCAATTAAAAATGCAATTAAATAATCAGCCATTCTAAATGAGAAGAGAGCTTATCGCGCAAAATAAATTCATCGACGCGAGCGTCTCCGGAGCAATAAAATCTTTATTGGAAAGTGCGAGCACTCGTTATCGGAGCAATTAGCATAGGGGAATATTAGTACATAGAGTCGGACGGTCTTCGCGCGGCGCAGTGCAAGCAACTTGGAAGTCAAAGATGTCAATGCACCGAGAGGCACGCCGAAGCAAGCGGCTTTGACATTGCCAAAAACGAGAGCGGCCCGTTTAAAAATACGCGGGTATCTCTCTCAACAAGTGGCCATTCGCAGAAGAAAGGAAGGGAGCGAGAGAGAAGCACGTGCGCCACCGGCTATCGGGCCGCGCACGTGTCCCTCGTGGCCCTCTCCTCCCGGTTCCTGACCGGAGCAGCCGAGGTTCACGGCGGTGGCGGTGGCGGTTGGCGGTGGTGGCGGTGGCGGTGGCGGCAGCTGCACTTCACCGCGCGCAGTCCAGAGGGAGGAAAAGGTCGACGTTGCCTCCCGGGCCAAATAATCGATCCGCGCTTCTCTATACAGCCTCGCGTCCACGCTCTTTGGCCTTGGCTGCTGCGAGGATTTTCCTCCGTGGCGACGGCACGGAAAAATGCAGTCGGGCCAGTGCGACCGAGCGCGAGTCGAGTATCGCGTGTAATTAGGGAAAGCTCGTTCGCGGAGAGCTACTAGAGAGAAACGTAACGAGGCGTTTCCAATGCCAGCTCCGCATTTGCAGACGTTAGCGGAGCCTCGGAATTATCCGCGACTTTTTTCGAATCCGCTTTTTTTATCTGATTCTACCATTCGGCGCGTGCGTGTCGAATGAGTCAACAAAAACTGAGAAGTGGCACTTTTCTAATCACGAATTGACTCGAGTTGAGAATCGTCGTCGTCTTTGCAGCAGTTCTTCGATATCGATACTTTACATAATAAATTACGAGCAAAATACCACTTTGTGCTTTATCTTTGCAGACTTAGATTTGTTGACGTTGCGAATCGCGATTTTCGCCTATCGTTCCAATCTTCTCTCAAGTCTTTCGCTTTTTCTTATCAATTTTCATCTTTTTCGCCAGATGAATATCGCCGGCCAACCACTCTATCCTCAAAAAGTGCATCTGCGCTCCCTTCAAACTCGTGTTGCTCCATTAGTTCCCCCGCCGAGGAAACGCGTTGCATTATACACGCCCCTGTTATGACATCGTAAATTTGCTTCCCGTTCCATCGCACACACCGAGATCATGAATTATTGCTCACGATTCTGAAATTTACGCGAGTTCTCCGTCTATCCATCCTCGCTATCCAAAGAGCAGGCAATCTCAATCAACGGCGAATTCGCTCGGTGCGTAAGGTAATTTCATCGCGTACAATCGATCAATAATCCTTGTCCAAGCCATCGATCCGCTTTTCAATTGCATGACACTTTACCGTCACTCGAATCCTTATCACGGGGGAAAAAGTGCGTCCACGCAAGCCCTCGACTGGGCACGGGGCTTCCAACCGCGACTGTTGTTTACATGACCATGACCTCGGACACGACGCGCGCGAATTTACAAAATTAATCCGCGCCCCTCTCGTCACCTGCGCGACACCTGCGCGACACCTGCGCGACACCTGCGCTTCGATAACTTTATACCAAAACAATAATGCAGGGGAGGGAAACGTGCGTGAAGGGCAAGCAGTGGTGATTCAAAGGTTCGCGCGCAACACGTGGATGAAGACAAGGAGCTCGAGGCTGGAAAAGGAATTGGTGCTTAAAAGTTCGTGCTCAGGGGGCGTACCGATATTGACGATGCGTATGCCCTGGTTCTCGAGGAACTTGAGCGCCACCGAGACGTTCTCGAGCTTCTGCGACCTGAAGGTCGGGCGCTTGTTGTGCTTGGGCAGCCTCTTCTGGGCAAGAACCTCGATCAGGCTGACGAGCTTGAGCCCGTCTGAGAGGTCGCTCTCGAGGTCGACGATGTGATTGTTGGCGCACTTGAGGTGCTCGTTCGCCCAACGTGTGAACGTGTTCTGCTGGATCCTCTTCCACTCGGCATCTTCGGCCAGCTCTCGCTCGACCATCTCGCTCTCCTCCTCGAGCTGCGAGCTCTCGCACTTGACTGACTTATCATTCTCATTCATTTTATCGGCCGCGCAGGTATCGCTCCCTGTCTTCTCCGAGGTCTGCCGCTAGGATGCTATGGTGGGGCGGCGTACAAACGGCGCGCGCACAGCCAATGCTGTCCTTTTCTCCTCCGCGGCTCTCCCGCGCGAATTATGAACTGGAGATGCCGCAGGATACGCGGATGTGCAGGGCGGGTTGCTCCTCCGCAGGCGCTCCTCCGCTTCTAAAACACAAACGGAAGAGTTTGGACTTTTTTGGCTGGTATGCGGGGGGATGCATCGTTCTAACTACCGCCGGGATTCTAAACCTGGGGGCTGCGTTATCACTGCTCAGCAGCGGTTCGATTTTACCCTCGACAACGGCTAATTCTTTATTTCTGCCCGCTTATTTATCTTTATCTTATCAGGCCGCGAGCGTAACAGATCGTGTTCAATTGTTCGTTATTTTATCGCGCTCAATCTGCGATATCGAATTTAAATGTAATTTTATTACGAATATGTTAGTCGCAAGTGACTCAGCGCAAAATATGGCGTTTTAACTTGTATTTTACAGCTTAGTCACTGAGCCCTGTAGCGTTTAAGTAACTTTTTCAATAATTCAGAATTTGTGAATTCTGCTCCGTGCTTTAGGTAGTTGGTATTCAGTTCATTCTTTTAAACAGCAATGTGTATTGAATTTTTGAGAAAATTAATGCGTGAACCTATGCAGATTTATATATTGTATTGTACAAATAGTGCCAACAGTATTATTGTATACACCACGTGATTTACGCAAAAGTCAATTTTTTAACAAATGTAATAAAAACAAATTTAATCAGTAAATTAGTAATGGATATACAAATTTGCAAATGATATTTTTTAAAATATAGCTGTATTTGAATCATTTCTAATGACGATAAAAGCTGTCTAAAGTAAATGAAATTTAAGAAAAATTGAAATATACTACAAAACATTATATGTAAAAGTAAAACTTCAAAAATACCTGCAAATGAACTTTATTATCTAATAATAAAATATCATCAGTTATATTGTTATATTAATTATTACGTACTTATGTATATTATATATTAATTTTTATATAATTTTCAAATATTGAGCATTATTTTAAAAAATATTGCAGTATTGTAGATTTGCATAATATTATTTTTAAATTACTCAATGCACTTTTGGAAAATATTAGTAAGAAAAAATATCAAATTGACAAATTTAAATATTTTAATTCGTACTATAATTATAAAAAAGAATTAAATAAGTTTCAAAATATAACGATAAATGATCTATATTTTTTAAAGCGATTAAATTTATCTCAATATAAAAGTTTTGTATTCGTTTGTACGATTTAAAATAAGCTCCTTGACATCTTTCGATAATTATAAATTGTATTCAATGATGGTCAAATGTTTGAGTTTTCGAAAATTCGAATAAAATAATTTTATTGAAGTTTTTAATTTTATCATTTCATATTGTAATTTTGTATTCTCATCAAAGAATTGCTTCCTATCAAATTTCAAACAAAAATTGTTTATATGATTTAATTAAAACATTATAAATATATATTACATTATAGAGAAAACAACGTCAGGGAAACAGATTGAAAACATTATATATTATTAAAATTATTTTTATTAAATAACAATATAAGTAATAATCTACAAAATGACTGAATTCGCAAATTTATTAAGCATATTTATAATCTGATTTATATTTAACGTTAATTTAATTCGTGGTTTATTAGAAAATCCCTAGAAATTTTATTTTATGGAATTTTGGCACACTTTTTATTAGAAAAGTCTACAGTTATTTTAGTAGAGCAAAAAAGTAAAATTAAATCAGATTTAGCTCAAATTCAAAGTTAGAGTGTTAAGAATTAAACATCGAATTTCATCCAAAGGACAAATTATTGAAAATATTAAATCATAAATAAGCGATGTATTTTTAACATTCGAGTTAGTATTTTGCATCAATGCAATAATTTATTAAAATATCGATTAAAATATTTAAGATATCAAATGATATAAAATTGAAAATTTATTATGCACTTGATTTATCTATCGTTTAAGGTCACATATTTTAATTCAAATTAGGAATAAATATAATTAAAAATGAAATTTTACGTAATAGTAAAATTATTAAATTTATTTAATTTTAAATATAACATTAAAATTAGTAAAGATTTGTTAAGTGCAAATAGAAAAATATATGAAACTTTTGGCAAAAGGTCAACATTATTTTATTACCTACTTACACCTCGTTTATACAGACAGGCATAAAACTCATCGGTTTTAAAAAGGTAATACTTGTTAAAGATAAAGTTTTGTGCAATTTTTTATATAATATGTAATCTTGCGCTTGATTTTTATGTTTAAAGCTAATATGCAATAAATTTTTATATGTATTGGAGTTATCAATTTTATTGATCTTAAAGTTTTAGACAATTGTTATAGATTGGTAAAAAAACAATTTTGTCACAAATTTTAGGCATTTAAATCTAAACGATCCATCTGTCAATAGTAAAACTTGTAATTAAAGCAAGTTTCTTAATTCTAAAAACAATACAAAATAAATAATATCTCAGTAACAGATGCAATTAAATTTTTGATAATTTTTCGAAAGCTAAAAGTATTGATAAATCAAAGCTTTTTTCTTATTTATGAAAATCTATAGAATCGAACAAAACGATTTTAATTTCATATGGTATCATAATAATCAAATGAATGTAAATTAAAAATTTTAAATATTTAAATTTATGTACGGTCAATTAACGAGTAATTATTGCTGTCGATTAATACCTTTTGTAAACATAATCCGCATATACTGAATTGTAAATTTTCTTTGATGCATGGCAAAAGTAACGATAAAAAATATTATTTGCTGTTGGCATCTTGCCATCTAATACAATTAATTTTCGAGATAAAAATAACGCAGTTATTTGTAATAATGTATAATAAATGCATTATGTTAAGGATTTTAGTTAATTTTTTATTTTTACCGAAAATTTGCATTATATTTATTTTTTTTTTTGTCACCTCGTAAATCATGACCGACCACGTAGTTCACGAACACACCGTCGACACAAATAAAACTAAAAGAACGGGAGACGAGGGCATACAAATAGTCTGGAACGTGCTAATTCCTTTTTAATATACGCAAATCCGGAGAAATTGTTACATTTACATCATTTATAGTTTTACCGTAACGATGAATCATGGTTTGTGCAAGAAGGCATTTTTTAATACGGTTTTTGGGTGCTGTTTGTAGAACAGAACAATAAATTATATCGCTACTTTACTTTGAAATTATATTACATTAAATGGCCTGAAAAGTAAGAAAACTCGTTTTTTTTCTCTCTTTAAGTGGAGTTTACACTTTATTAACAGTTTCTAGTGAGAAAAGAGACGTCAATTTTAACGATTATGTATAAATGACAAACCCATTAATGACTTTTACTAGTATTTTCATTTCTTCCTCTATGCTATACTGCACACAAATTTTCAGTAATATTCAGAGAATGTACAGTTCCAATAAATTTTGTAAGCACTCAAAATAGAAGCTCGATCCCCAAGTTTTCCTTTGAAATCTTTCTCTACTTTCTTAAAACTTTAATCACACCTATCACAAGGATTTAAATTGAAACGAGAGGAATTCGCTTGTGTATGTGTACGTTGCGTAAAAGGTCAAAAAAAAAGAATGAAAAAAAACTTGCAAATATACCTAAAAATCACTGGTCAAATATACGGTCACTGAAGAATATGCGCGTCGACGTATATGTGCGAAGGTGCTGTCGAAAAGCCGGCGATCCCTCGGTACTTATGTATCAAGAGAGTTAACACACGCGCGTAGCACAAAAAAGAGAACTCTTGGAGGAACACTTGATTGGCGTGAGGACCGCACCACTTTCGCGTATGATTATTTAATGAAACAACAACAGAATGAGAAATCGGCTTTTGGTTGCCGTATGCGTTATAACGTGCTGTTGGTCGCGTCGTCGTCGACTTGTCGCCGATGCGAAGGCGAATGCGACTCTGACTGAAGTTCTCCAAGAATAGTTCGCGGTCCCTCGTGTGTTTCGCCCCCGAGGAAGCGTCCGCGATGAAGAAAGAGACAGAGAGAAAAATTGAGAGAGAGAGAGAGAAAGAACCGGTCTATATATATGCACGCGGGCCTTGCGCGCTCGTTCACATCCACACACATATACAAGCCACCGGGGAGTTTCGTATGCATCACTCCACGGACGAAGGCACCGGATTAAAAAAAAAAATTGGAGGCAAAAAGATGAGTAAGAATGGAAGGAAAAAGACAAAGTCAGCGCTCGCGTGCGCGCTTGAGAGGGAGAGAGAGAAAGAGAAGGCTTCACTTTAGCCGTATTGGGCAGTATCCTTTGGCCATGGGTAGTTTGTTTCTTGAAGCCTGTGCGAATGCATAATGTAATTGGATGAAGGTTTATTAATTGTTGTTGCAAAGCATTTCGAGGAACGTGTAATTTTTCATTTAAATTTTTGTAAATAATTGCTTATCTGTAAAACTATGGAGATATTATTAATCCTTAATTTTAATTATATAGAAGCGTGCAATAAGCAATTTATTTTTAGTTTTAAGAGCTTCTGGTCAAGTAAAATATTACACGTGATACACAGATTTCATAATAATGAGTCATTATTAATTAAATAAAATGAAGTACAATGAACGACTTGATAATAAAACAGCACAAATGCATAAAAGTTGAGAATGTAGAAAGAATTTTACTATACTCTTTTTTAAAAACACGTGTGTCTAAAAAATGTTCGTATAATAGTTAAAATGCACAAAAGGCTAAAATTTTTTTCTTATTTTGTATTTTTCGCGTAAGGAAGATTGTGTGCGTCTTTACGTATCAAATGTAATGAATCCAGTAACCAGTAACGTGAGACTAATTGATGTAATCAACGCAAGTTACAATAATCTCAAAAGTCCAAAAATGCGATCATATTATTGAATTTTTAAGTTTCAGTTTATACATTAATATTTATGATACCAACTAATTTTTCAACGACATCGTGTCTTGTTGGCACTTAGTCCGCTTCGTTAAAAACACATCGTGGTAAAAATTAATTACCGATTCAGTTGGGTGTTATTTAACACACGATATTCAAATATATATATATTAAAAACGAAGAAGATTACATTTTGTATTTTTATTTGAAAATGCAAAAGCGTGCAGTGAAAAAACTGTAACGCTTCAGCCTCCAGAGTTTCTCAGCTCACAACCCTACGAATCTTCTTTCTGTTCAGCAGACTAGGACTAGTCGTTAGTTTTTTCACGGGAGCACGAAGCGAGAGCCGATTTTTCGATGCCAAGTTCCTAAGCGCTCGGCCACGAAAGCCCGTTTTCCTCGAGTAAGAATTCGCTCAGTGGGCCATTCTCCGTGACTATTATTGTTCGCGGACCGTGTCTTCTTCTCTCCCACGCATTTTGCCGCACTTTTCCGAGCGCCTCTTCCGTCTCGCTCCAGCCCGAGGCGAGGCGCTGCCGTAAATCGAGCGCGAGCGAGACACGCCGGTCGGGCCAAAAATTCGGGCCGTCGACGCAGAGCCGAGTTGTAAGGAGAAACAAGCGAGGTCGCGCAATCGCGGCTCGCTCGTTCGCTTTTTAAAGAAATTCTCCACGTAATCCCTGGTGACCTGCTGGCCCAGATCAATGCCGCGCCGAGACATTTTACCCGTACACGCGAAAGTGAGCTAAAAAATGGCGCACCCTATATGGCTGTACGCGTTGGGATCGGATCGAGTTGTCGCTCTATCGGCGTCTCGCTCGCGCCAAAGCGACGTCGGGCTCCGCGGTCCCCGAGAGCGTCGAGACCGCACGAGAGAATACCATAAGCGGCCACAGGCTGACCATACTCCGGCAGTATGGCCTCCTGCTTACCCAGTTGTGCACTGCTTGCTGCATCTGGTCTGCGCGGCTTTCTTTAATGCTTTGTCAATGCCAGCGACGAGCTAGAAAAATGAATCGTATCACTCGTCCGAGTTTTAACGATCTTTTATGAATTGTTATTATTACCCTCATTTCTAAAAAAGAAACTTATTCGTTACAAATTAAAAGGGGAAATAAATTCAATCGACGACAATTATATTCTACCAATCGTAGGACCGCAGATTTTTGTAACGTGGAAAAGAAAACTGTATTTTAAACAGGCAAACTTCCTGTTCCATCTCGTGCCTCGAAGGCGAAAATAAAATTGTAATAACGTGCAATTTGTCCCATTTAAAAGCCATGAAAAATGAGAGTGATGTTACGCACTTCAAATTGTGATTAATGTGCACCATGATAATAGCTATTTACAATCGTGCTCTTAAAATGACAAAGCGTTACGAAATCCTGCAGTTGTACGGATGATAATTGCATTTGTAAAACTTTCTTTTATTTAACAAAACATTTATTTAAAAAATCACTAAAATTATTATATTCAAATTGTAACAATGATTCACGCTGTTTAACGTCAAAGCATTCAGAGATTAGATAAAAAAATGAATGAAGGAAGATGATTATGATACCATTGGTAACGTTATCGTGTGTTTGGTTGGATGTACTATGGACATGACCATAGGAATGAAATGCCAGTCTTCTGTTAGATAGATTATAAGGGATTGGTTATTTAAATTATTGTGATATTTTTAACTTGACGTCATTGTGCCTTTCATTTAGCCCTTCACTTTGAAATCTGTAAAAGTTTGTTGATATAAAATACAGAAATATCTCATTTTTTTATCCGATATTGTCTTTATAATCACTTTTTTATAGAGTAGACTGCTTTTTTAGCTGCGTCATCGAGATCATTGGCAGTTAAAATTGGTAGACCTGATTCAGCCAAAATTTTTTTTGCTTCTTTTACATTTGTGCCTAGAAGTAAACCAACATTTTTAACGTATTAACATTTAAATAAATTATAAGTGAAAATTTACGAACCTTCTAATCTTACAACAAGTGGTAAATTAAGACCTAACTTATGAACAGCCGCGATAATTCCATTAGCAATAGTGGCACAATTAACAATTCCACCGAAAACGTTCACAAGAATTGATTTCACTTTGGGATCTGCAACAACAATAATAACAATAATAAAATTTATATTTAAATTATACTTTATAATTAAATGTAAAAAATGCAAAAATTTGAACCTTCTGTTAGGATTCTAAATGCCTGAAACACTTGATCTTCTTTTACACTACCCCCAACATCTAAAAAATTTGCTGGAGAACCTCCATTTAATTTTATTATATCCATTGTTGCCATGGCAAGTCCAGCTCCATTTACTATTAACAAATTTTTATTGAGTTAGAACTAAAAAAAATTTTTAAATACGGATTTTAAGAATTAAAGCTACTTGAAAAATTTACTTCAGTTTAGTTTTAATCTATTACTGCAAATACATTTTTATTTTCTATTAATAGTAAATATTAAAATATAAAATACCCAAACATCCAATATCTCCATCCATTCCAATATAGTTTAAATTAAACTTGGAAGCATCTACTTCTCGTGGATCTTTTTCACTAACATCTTCTAAAGCAAAAATATCTTTTTGTCTGAACTCTGCATTATCATCAAATGATATTTTAGCATCTACAGCAACCACTTCTTCATTTTTTGTTTCAACCAAAGGATTTATTTCAACTTGAAGAGCATCAATGTCAACAAATAATTTCCACAAGTTTTTTAACTCATAGACTGCTTTTTCATTAATACTTGGCTTCTTAAAACCTAAAAAATCTGCAACTTCTTTTGCAATTTGATCATCAATTCCATAATATATATCTAAAGGTATAGTTTTGATTTGTTCTGGATTTTTTTCTGCAACAGTTTCAATATCCATTCCACCAGCTGGTGATGCTATTAAAACAGGTCCATTATGGGTTCTATCCAAGAGTATACAAACATATGTTTCTCTAGCAATATCTACTGATTCTGCAATCATAATTTTCTGAACTAAAATTCCATCTTTTGAAGTTTGCTTTGTTATTAAGCGATGACCTAACATATTTTTAACATATTCTACAACTGCATTTGGACTAAAAAAATAAATAAAAATTGATTAAAATATTTAACTTATTACTACTTTAATAGATAAAGAATAAATAAATTTCAATACTTACTCTTTGGTGATTTGAACCCCACCTTTAAAGCCATTATCGAACCAGCCCTTCCCTCTGCCTCCTGCCATAACTTGAGCCTTTACTACATACTCTTTGGCATCTAGAATTATATAATAACAATAACAATAATTTTATTGGCTAAAACCACTGCTCTTAATCATTTGCATTATGAAATTTCCTTGTATTTATTAATGAATATATTTATATAAATTGTAAATTTATTAAATTAATTTTTGCACAACAATTAATTAATAATATAGTATAACGTACGTAGTGATTCCAAAGCTGATACAATTTTCTTTGTATCGTCAACAATTGCAAAATTTTGGACTGAAACGCCAGAATCACGTAATAATTCTTTACTTTGATACTCTAATAAATTTAGTCTTCTAACAGGAATAACTCCCAGTTGCGATAGATTTTTAAAAATTCCTATAGAATCTATAGACTTGCGAATCAAAAAGCTTGACATCATTGTAACCTTCAATGTAGTTGTTCAAAAGACAGTTGAAAACTCTTATTAACTTAAAGTAAATTTGTAAAGTTGTATGTGATTATATATCAATAGATTAGGTTAGTATGTATAATACAATAGAGTGAAATCTTGGAAAGCTTACCACCACTTCACCTTATCGCCGGCTAAGAAAATTTTTAAAAGCTAGATAACGGAGGTCGGGAGGCCGATGCACTATTATTCCAGTTTATTTATATATATATATATTTTTAAATAGAAGATTTATTAGTTTCTTTACGCATGCGTGTTCGTACAGTAGTTACAAACTTGAAAACGTGAAAACGTATACATTGGAAGAATGTTTAAATAACCAAGAGTCTTTTTGATATAAATTAATTTTAACTTTATTTGTTACCTATAACTGTAATAATATATTAAGTGTAGGTAATAACAATGGTGCCTAAAGAAGATAATGACATGGAACAAGATGTTCATGCGATAGAAGTTAAAGTTTATTCCTTAGAGAGTAAGTTATACAGCCTTACTCTCGTATAACCTTATTTTTGAAGATTTTCCATATGTTATTATTCATATTTAATAACAAACGTTAAATTTTTATTTATTATATTCAAGTCAATTTTTTATTTTCATCTATTCACTTATGCTATTTTGGTTGTAATTTTAGTATTAAAAATCATTAAAGAAGCTCAACAACAGCATGGTTTAAGACACGGTGATTATCAAAGATACAGAGGCTACTGTTCTCGACGATTACGACGTCTTCGTAAAGTTCTTAAAATTCCTCAGGGTGATAGACGTCACTTCAAACGTCGAGATATAGTTCCATCAATAGTTAATGATGATAAATTTTTACAAATTCCATTAACAATGGCTGAAAGAGCCTGGAGCTATGCTATGCAATTACGGCAAGAATCTAATACTGAACCTCGAAAAAAATTTCATTTGATTTCAAGGCTAAGAAAAGCAGGAAATCATGCATTAGAATTACAACAACTTATAGAAGTAAGATTAAGTATAAATTATTTGAAAATATTATTTTCAATAATATTAATAGTTACAATTTATAACTGATTAAAAAATTCTAACTCGTTAAAAATTATTATTACAATTTTTAATTTTTTTTTCAAATTTAGAAATTCTAATCATTAGAACAGATTTTTAATTCTTACAATAATACTTTATCAACTTCTTAATTGATTTGATTTTTTGATTCTTGTTTGATAAATATAAATAATAGTAGATTCTTTGAAAGTATAATTTTTTTTTAAATGAAATCCATCTAAAATAAGAAATTAACAAAGATACATTCATTAAAACTGTGTACGTTAGTATTAATTTATTATTATAATTAAAAATTGCAAATTAATATAATGATTTATTTTATAAATGAATTAGTCAATATTTAAATTATGCATAATTTTTTATTTTTTATTGTTTTGACATTGAATATTGCAGAGTATTGATTGTGATCCACGAACAAAATTAGAAGCCCAAGCATATGTTGCCTATATTCAAGGTTCTATAAACTTTGAATTACAATCTTGGAAACCAGCAATGGAAGATTTTAAGAAAGCTCAAGTAGTTTATGAAAATCTTGCAAAAGCATTACCTGAATCTGAGCAACTTATTTATAAAGCACGTGTTGAAGAATTAGCACCAAATGTTCGATATTGTGCATACAATATAGGTGATTCTACTGCAATAGATGATCTTATTCAAATGCGAGGTAAATTAAGTGGTGATTTATTGAGCAACTTAGATTCTTTAATAACACAAACTCGTGAAAAACAAGCTAGTACTGAAGAAATATTTTGGCGTGGAAAATCTTGTGGAGTGGTTCCACCCAAAGCTGCAACACTATTAATGGCAGATTCTAGACTGAATTCTACATTAGATAAAGCTATTGGAAATCAAGCTAAAATTGAAATTCTTGAAGCACATCTAATAGATTGTAAAGATGCCATTGCTGCAGTTCGAGAAGAATTAAAAAATAATTTAAAGAGCAAAGATTGTGATAAAGCTGCTCAACATTTACTTTCTTATTTGCAATATATTAGACTTTCTAGAACATTAGAAAGAAATTTAATATTAGTTAAAATTGCTGAGGAATCTGAGAAGACTAAATCTCAAGATATTGTACGATTATATGAAGCTGCACTTCATAATCTTGTTGAAATGTCACAATTACAAGGTGATGAGAGTTTCTTACAAGAGCACGATGCTAAGACAAAAAGTTATAGAGCATTTCGTTGTTTCTACATGGCCAAATCTTTTGCTAATTTTCATCGATGGCGTGAAGCAATGGCATTATATCAAAGATCATTACAACATGTTAAAGATGCATTGGAACATAAAGATCTTTTACCAACTAATCTAAAAGATGATTTAATTAAATTAGAATCACAAATTGGAGGTGCACAATGTGCAGCTCATGCCCATAGTGTTTTAGAAGAAGGTCAGGAAGAAGATGTAAGTAATAATAAGCAAGTGAAAACTAAGAAAATGCTTATAGATCGACTACATGAATATGTAGAGGATCCAGCAGTATTGACTAAACAACCAAACATTTGTGAATTACCCCCTCCAATGAAAAGTATTCCATGTAAACCATTGTTTTTTGATTTAGCATTTAATATGATTGAATTTCCTGATTTATCAGATAAACTGCAAGATCAAAATAAAAAAGGTGAAAAAAGTGGTCTTGCTGGATTAGTTAAAGGACTTTGGGGATGGGGAAATAAGTAAATTTTATTTGTGGTGATTTACAATAAATATATATATACTTTGTAAATGAAATTCTTGTAAACCATATTCTATGTAAATCATTATTTTTTTAATTAATATTTAATACGATTAAATTTCTTGATTTGCCAAATAAACCACAGAAGCAAGACAAAAAGGACAAAAAAAGTGTTCTTACTGGATTAATTAAAAAAATTTTGGGTATAGGAAAATAATTAAATTTATTCACACCCTGAGTGAAATATATTCTCCTGTTTTTAAAGTTTTATTGTATTGTATTGACATTGTATTAACATCGTTGTTATTCTAATAAAATTATCGATTTCAAATATCAAATCTAGTGTACATATGTGTTACAAGTCCTTATTTTTCTTAAAATTTAAATATTATTCAAGGTTGGTAACATTGAAAGAATACAGCTATAAATTTTTTACAAAATTACATGTAAGAAATTTTTAAGTTTTTTATACATTTTTATCAAACAAAAATTTTAATTTTAATTATAAGTAAAAAGTGAATTTATATTATAATTTATATTACTAATACGTCCCTGGATCAAATTAAAAAAAATGAAAACATATTTAAAAGAGTTGGCTATAGAACTTTATGATGTTGGTGCTATAAAATATGGCAATTTTGTAACAAAAATTGGGTTAGAAACTCCAATTTACATCGATTTAAGAGTCATTATTTCTTATCCTGACTTATTAGTACGTTTAATAACAATATATATGTTTTTTAAATATTAAAAAATGAATATTGAAATTATTTTTTATAGTTAAAACTTAAAATGTTTTAAAACCTTAATCATTTATAAATATTTTAAAAAATATATAAATATTATTACATTTAATAATTTCAGCGACGTATATCAAAATTACTCTGGAATCTTATAAATGAGGAAGAATTTACACATGTTTGTGGAGTTCCATATACTGCGTTGCCTATAGCTACAGTTATTTCTACAGAATCATCTATACCAATGTTAATAAGAAGAAAAGAAGCTAAATCTTATGGAATGAAAAAAATGGTGGAAGGTATTTTTAAATCAGGAGATAAGCCAGTGATAATAGAAGATATTATAACAAGTGGCTCAAGCATCATAGAAACTGTTACAGATTTAAAAAATGAAAACCTCAATGTTAATACAGCTCTTGTGATTGTAGATAGAGAACAGGGTGGAAAGAAAAATTTGGAAAATGAAGGAATTACAGTTAAAAATTTGTTTACCATAACAGAACTTATAGATTATATATATGAAGCAGGAAAACTAACAGAGGATTCTGTAAAAATAATAAGAAATTATATTAAAACAGTCAAAATACCAATAACAATCAAACAAAATAATGAACGATTAAAACAAAATTTCCTTACACGTGCTAAATTAGCAAGAAATTCAATAGCTATTAAACTATTTAATCTAATGTCTAAGAAACAAACAACACTTTGTTTGGCAGCTGATTTTACCAAGAGTCAAGAAATTCTTAATCTTGCAAATGTAGCTGGACCACATATTGCTGTTCTAAAAATACATATAGATATTATAGAAGATTTTGAAAAAAGTTTTATTGAGAAAATAAAAGGTATTGCTAACAAACATAATTTTTTAATAATGGAAGATAGAAAATTTGCTGATATTGGTCAAACTGTTTCTTACCAATATAGAAATGGAATTTATTCTATTGCTGAATGGGCTGATTTAATCACAGTACATCCAATTTCTGGTAGTGGTATATTTAAAGCTATTAAAAATGGTCTTAATACCATATCAGATGACAGAGGAATTTTTGTAGTAGCAGAAATGTCATCTGAAGAATCATTGACTAAAGGGGATTATGTCATATCAACAATCTCAAACTTTAAAGATTCTGATATGACCACTGGTTTTGTTTGTCAAAAAAATATTTTTACAGATCCTGGACTGATTCAACTTACACCAGGTGTTAAACTTATTAAATCTACAGATAATTTAGGGCAACAGTATAATTTACCAGAAGATGTTGTTAATTCAGGTGCAGATTTAATTGTTGTTGGTCGAGGAATCACTGAAGCTAAAGATAAATTAGCAACTGTCTTGGAATACAAAAAAATTCTTTGGGAAGCTTATAAAAATAGAATAAATAATTAAAAGTTACATTTATGAATTTAGTCTTGTTATAATAAAATTAACATACATGTATATATACACATAAAGATATTTTTTTAAAATCAATTGCGATAAATATACTTTTAATTGTTATTATTATTTGTATAAATAACCAAAATATATTACATTTTATATTTTCATATAGTAAAAATATTTGTATATTACAAGAATGTAAAAAATCGCACTTATAAAAAATAAATTTAAAAAATGAAAATATACATTTTAATTATGCTTCTTTACTTTTTGTTATTTCTATCACTATTTTATGAAAAGATTTAGCTAGTTCACTTTCTGGATAAATTTTTAAAATACTTTGTCCCCTAAGTTCTAATTTACCAATTTTTGGATCAATAGGTACTTTAGTTATAAAAGGCACCTTAACCATTTCTGCAAGAGACACTCCACCATTAGAAGAAAATATATTTGTACATTCCTATAACAAATATTTTTTTTAGTGATTTTAATATAAATAAACAAGTTAATTATCGTTAAGTTTTATCTCTTACTGAACACGATGGACAAATAAAACCACTCATATTTTCCACAATACCAACTATAGGGATACCAGTTTTGCGACAAAATGTAACTTCTCGTAAAACATCATCAACTGCTACTGCCTGTGGTGTTGTAACAAGAATTGCACCATCACAGTTTACATTACTGAAAACATAATCAAAATTTTAGATTGAACTTTTTATATTAGTTATTATATACAAATAACTAATATTTAATATTTTAATTTCTTTATTATACTTTTTTATTTTAATTAATGATATTAAATGTATAAATTTTAAATCGTTTCATTTTCATAAATTTTGTTACTATAGGATTACCAGTCATTTTTGTGTGGATGTTGATTTAGCTTTTTTCTTGCTATTAACATGAAATTATTAATACTCAACAGCGCTAAACATTTTTACTTTTATACTGATTCTTTTTTCAATAAAATAAATTTTAATGACTTCCTAAAATATCAACTAAAAACTTACATATTATGTAAATTTTAATTTAAAAGTTATTTTAATATCTATAGTTACTTTGTAAAATCTGTACCGTAAGTTTTCCATAACTGTTATGTGTTCATCAGAAGTACCAGGTGGCGTATCAATAATAAGATAATCGATATCTTTCCATAAAACATCTGTTAAAAATTGTTTAATCATACTTGTCTTTTTAGGACCTCGCCACACTACACTATCATTTCTATCTTTTAACAAAAAACCGATTGACATGACTGCTAACTTTTGATCTTTGTCCGCATAAACTGGAACCCAACTGGAAAAGAAAAGTTTTATTTTTAATAATATTAAATTTGAAGTTTTTGCTTTAAAAACTTACCCTTCACTTGATTGATGGACATCTTCATTTTCTAAGTCTAATAAATATGGAATACTAGGTCCACATAAATCTACATCCAATAAACCTACCTATAATTAATTTTTTTATTGGTATTAATAATAATTAATTTTAACATAATAATAACAAATAGCTAATTAAAATTTTAAAAAATTTATTTTAAATATGTTATGATAAATTTAATAATCAATCTATAACAAGTTCAATTGATATGTTTTAACGCTAACAGTATTTATCATACTGTAAATATTTTTTACAGTTTTAATCGTTGCAATTCTTAATTTAATACAGAATTAGAATGAATTCAATGATAAAAAGAGGAGTTTGATAGGAAATAATTTTATTTGAATAATTGTTAGGCTAGGAATATTAAAAAACACAAAACATTATTTATAAAAATAATTAATATAACAAATGAAAATAAATTTAATATTTTGCATAATTTGCCTAAAGAAGCAAAGTCATTTATTTTTTTACAAATTGTCTAAATTATATTTTTTATATTTTATTTGCTATAGAAAACATAACCTTTAATATATTTAATTAGTACTTACTTTAAATCCTGATTCTGTAAGAGCAAGAGCTATTTGTGAGCTTACAGTCGATTTTCCTACACCACCTTTACCTGAAAGTATCAAAAATACATGCTTCACACCTTCAAGCATGTTGTTAAAATATACAAGCTTGGTACCGCCAATTTCTTTTTGATATTTGTTTCAACTCGATATTTATAAACCAACTATCGATTATAATTACAGAAACTATTGTTGTTAGTTCACAAAAATGAGGAGACGAACTATTTCTCACTGTGCGATATTATGACCTAGTCTTTTGTACATGGTCGCACCGCATTTGCAAGCTTTGATTTATGTTGTGATCTATAAGCCGAAAAATACTTTTTCAAAATAATTAAATAAATAATATTTTTTCTGTGTAATAAAATAAACAAAATAGACTAATCTGGGTTATCCTGAAAAAGAATAAATGTTAAATTAAAATAAAAATCTTGTAGAAAAACATAATTTTAAATTGTCTTTTATACATTTATATTTTTTAATTTTATCTTTGTAAATTTTCACTTTAATAAAAGTTAATTAAATTAATTAATAACAATAAAATTAATTTATATAATTTTTGTAAGCAAATTATTAGTTTAGTTTTCTAAACAAATATTAAATATTTAAACTGAATGTAAAAATCTTAGTTAAATTTAATCTTATTATTTTTCTTAGAAAATCCGAATTCGACAAGTTTAATTTTTGAGTTTTAAAAAAAATAATTTTTTTGTTATTCACACAAATATTTATATATTATTTTTTAATCACCTGATCAAAAGTGAGTGATAAGTAGAAGGAAAAAAGTAGAAGGAAGAGTGTATTAAATAAATTTGTTAATAAAGTCATTCTAAAAAGTTAAATCTTATATTTAAAGTACAATAATAACAAAATAATATAGAATCTACTTAATTCAACAAATATTTATGCATATATGCATACATATCATTTAAGATTTGATATTTCATTAAGATATCTGAATCTTTATAAAAATAAATGGGATTTTTCAAATTTTTGCAATTCTATTATTTGAATTTTTTTCATTCTGTGGTATTTTAAGTTTTGAAGTTTCAAATTGTTAGAACAATTATGAAATAGATTATACCTTTTAAAAAACAATATTTTTTAAACCAACATTAATGAAATATTTATAAATTTACAATATTATATAAAACTATTTATATGAAAATAAATGAATAAATTTATAAATGGAAGTTATTTATATTTATGAAAGCACTGTGAATAGTAAAAGACTAATTTTTTTAGTAAATATATTTAAAAATAGTTTTGCATCATAAAATTATATCAATCTGAGAAAATAAATAAAATCTTAATATTTTAAATACAAAATAAAAAATTTTAAGTTTTAAATGTAATTATTCTCTAATTTTAACTTTTATGCTAAAGTTAGAATTCGTAAATATAAAATATAATTATAAAATCTCCATATGTTCTCTATCATTTGTATTTTTATATTTTCTGTGAATATAATATCGATCCAAATTTTAACATTATAATTTTGATTAAAATTTTTATATTTTTTAAAAATAAATTTAAATAAATATCGTTTATCAAGAATTATACATGGTACCAATTTCTAATCTTTTTATCTTTATATAATTTTAGTATTAGGGATTATTTTTCTTTAAGATAATCAAAAAGAAATTATTTCTAAACTCTAATAGAGTTAAATTTTGTTACCTATATACGAAATATGTGTTAAATATTAAAATTTGTCTCAATTGTGAATCTCTTTGTATCTCATTAAACAATTTTTTTTCAAATAAGTGCGTAAAATCAATCAATGTGATTCAATTACTGCGCCAAATCGAGAATTTGGCAGAATATAGCCATATATTACAGTATGATCTATTAAAATTCATCAACTATTCAATGAGATATATATATATGTATATATAGTAACATAGTAAGCTTCAAGAACGTCAAATAAAAAAAAAATAAAAATAACGTCACACAAACGTTATTAATCTACTTCATTTCAAATTAATATATTAATGCAATGTTACGGATATTAATAACTTTATTTTTTGTGCATTATAGTGCAGTATGAAATAAAAATTTATTGGATATTTAGCGGATTTAATAAATTTTAAACAAGGTTATGTCATGTTTTTAACAATTGTGCTCGTAAAACATTCGAACAACTCTTGAATATAAAATATTTGTTGTCTTAAATAAAAATAGTAACATGGCAGAGTATTGGAAATCTCAAGCTAGAAAATTCTGTGATTTCTGCAAATGTTGGATTGCTGATAATAAACCAAGCATAGAGTACCATGAGGGTGGTAAAAAGCACAAAGAGAATGTTGCTAAACGATTGAAGGAAATTCACAAAAATAGCGCTAAGCAAGCCAAGCAGCAGATTAAGTATGAAAATGATCTTGACAAAATGGAAAAGGCAGCCATGGCTGCTTATCTTAAGGATGTAGAAAGCAATAATAGGGATATGATGGCTAATACTATTATACTCAATAAACACAACAAAACAGAAGAATCTAAAAAAGAAGAAAAAGAACCTAAAAATTTTAATCATTTAAACCAATATGATACCTTAAAAGCTCAATCAAGCTTTATTGAATCAAATTACCTGTTTAAATGTGGAGTAGCAGATATAGATCCCCTTGATCCATATGCTAAGCAAAAGTTAGCTCGTTTAAAAGCTCGTCAAGCTAAAATGAATAAAGAACTTAAAAACCGCGATGATAAATCTAATGATAACAATAAATCTGAAAAAGAGAAAAGTAAAAATAAATTATCAGAAGGCAATACAGATTCAAAACCATTAATTAATAAACTTTGGTATGAAGCTAAAGCACAAGGGCACTCCTATTATTGGAACATTGAAACAAATGAATCAGTTTGGGAACCACCAGCAGAAGGTTTTAAATCTTTAGAGGAACAAGCTGAAGAAGTTCAAGAACAAGCAATTCAAGAAAAATTTTTAGAAGAAATAGATAAGGAAGAAGAAAAAACAAAAATGGAAATTTTAGAAGAACAAAGAGCAAATGCTGAACGAGAAAAATTTAAAGAAATTCGAACTCAATTTCTTAAAAATCAAAAGGCTGATAATGAAAATGAAACAAATGATAATGATTCCCAAAATATACCTTATTTGAGAAACTACGATATTCCAGAAAAACCACAGCCCTATGGATCCTGGCAAGTTGTTAAAAAAATAGAAGTTCAGCAAATAGATCTGCAATTACCTCAAGTAAAAGCACCTGTTCCTACTATTAGCTTTGAAGAACCACCACAACAAAAAGTATTTAAAGAAAAAATTATAACCCATATTTCCATTGGTGATAGTGATGATGAAGGTTCTACAGTTTCTTTTAAGAAAAGAAAGTTTGGAAACAAGAATGTACGGAAAAGAAAGATGGATGATTAATTTAATTTGTGTGACTAACAAGTAATTTATGTATAAATAGCTATATTAATAGCTAGCAGTGTTTTTTATACAAATTAACAAAATTGAGTGGACATATATATTTTAATATTATTCTAAGTTGTGAAAATTCATCTAAAAATTATAATTAGTATACAATGTAGATATCTCATTAAGCTTGTATATTTTATATAGTATTATTTTGACTTATTAAATATTATTATTGTAAATTATGTACATATGTTAGTACACTTTTCCACCTGAAAAATTCTGGTTATGTGTAAACTTTTGTGAATTTAATTTGCATTTAAATGTAACGAAAAGAAACTTAATCTTTTGTATAAAAATGAAATGTAAATTTTGAAATAAAGTACAAGTATTATTATTTAATCAGAGTAATTATTATTTATATCATTTAGTTTAATTAAAAGAATAAAATGCCGGACTTAACACAATAACTTTTTACAAATCAGAAACAATTGTTTTATTACTTAATATCAGCAGTAATGACAATATTAATAAGATTTGATATTCATTATAATTATTTAATACTTATATAAATACAACATAAGTAAGCTCATTTGAGTTTCATTCAGGAAATTAAATTTTATTTATGCGTATAAGTAATAAAAGAACGTTGAGAACGAAACTAAGGGTTGATTACGGTTGAATTTTATGAAAAGATACTGTTGTGAATGGTTAATCGAAATTGGAGTTGTGATTGTCAAAAGTTACAAATACATATTTTGGGTAGTTACGAATTAATTTTATCAGTTTCTGCGATTTTAATTCTTACGTAAAATGTAGCATAATTTCTTGAAAAGGGAAAATTTATTCATTGAACTACATTTCTTTAGTATATCGTATACCTCTTTTGGAGTCACTGTAATAAATAACGAATAAATAAAATTTCTTACTCTTCATCGGCACGACTTATAGTTCATTGATCATCAGAAATGTTATTTAAAGCTTAAATCAGACTCTCGTTAATTAAGTGCTCAACTTATTCTAATAAAAGTTCTCACGATTTCATTTCTTTATTATACAAACACAATGAAATATGAGCGGTTTCTTATTTTACTATTTAATATTGTTTATTATAATGTTTGAATTTGTTTAACAGAATATAATATATTTGCGTATGATGGGTATTTGGTATTTACATAAAATAGTAAATGCAATTTTTATATTTGCATACTATAAGTATTTAATTGATAAAGGTATTTAATTATTTTGATAAAGCTGAGATTTTACTCTATTATAATGTAAAATAATTTTTTATACATTTGTGACTTTCTTTGATTGATATATATTTTTTATATTTCCTCGTATATTTATATATTTATAATACACATTATTATATTTATATATATTTATCTAATGCTTTTTAATACTTGTAATATATACAGAACAGTAATATATGTTTTTATATGATTAATTACTTTAAAAAAAAAAAATATATCACTGCTGCACGTAATTAAAAATCAAATTAAATATAATCTTTTTTCCTTGTACTATAAATAATATACGTTAAACAGTAATGTATTTTTTATGCGTATAAACTGATAACAATATCAAAAAGCGCGAATATTATTTTGACCTACTTCAGTTTTAATTATAGCAATATTTTCCTTGATGTTTTCCTATATTTTAAAGGAACTTAATGGAAATAAAAGAAAAATCGAGAGAGAAATTACGGAACCGAAACGATAAATTTCTGGCAAAGTATAAGATGGTCAATCTGTAACTAGAGATTAAAATAATAAAAAAAAAGTAATGTAGGAGATGATAGAGATAATAAAATCAGATCAAAACAACTTTTGATCAATAATCTTTAAAAATTAAAAAAAAATATTTTACATAGTTTAAAGAAAAAATGTATTTATAAAAAAGAAGAAAAAATGAAAATGAAGATATTAGCAAGATAGATTGCGGGCAATGTAAAATGATTTAATAAAAATTGGTTGATCGAAAAAAAGGATATGTAGATTATGCAATAATCACAAAGCCACTCTAAGACAGATAATATTAGAAGAATACAATAATATACAGAAGAAAAATTTAAATACATTATGCAAGACTTATTGGAGTAGATAGAGAAACAAGAAGAACAAATAAAGACGTACACTATAAAAAGGCAATTTTAAGATAAAATAGAAGAAAAAATAAATAAAAATAAATGTTAAAATTATATGAGATTATATAAAATAATTTAAATTGTACATAATTAAACTATATTAATAATTAATAAAGTTTGATAATTTTATTTTTTCTGATAATTAAAATTATGATATTAAATTAGTAATGAATATCTTTAATATATATAATATGGTACATTATATACTCATTAAAGTATATTAATTTACAAGATTTTATATTTATTTTGGAAAAATTCGTAAAATTCAATTTGAATAAAATATTAAATTAAGCCAAAAAAAAATGAGCAAAATAAAATTTTATACTTTATTTTTAAAATTATATTTTTTAAGGAACACTTTTTAATAATTTTTTGGAATTTATTAATTATCAATGATTTCAATTTATTATATTTACAAAGCATTTAGAATGTTTTTTTATTTTCCTCAAATAAAATTATAATAAGTTCAAATAAGTCTCATTTTTTGTTTACTTGTGTATAAATGGATTTATCCTTTTTTCTTTTTTTGAAAAAATTTACTAATTATTAGGAGTAAAGTATCAGTTGATCGAATGCGAGTATATATATTGTTTTACTATATAACCTCTATGATACATCTATAACTGTTGAACTGCATATATTTTTTATATTATTTATTGTCAATGCATATTTAATATCATTGTCATTTTTGTTAGTTATGATAACTAATAATAATAATTCTAATTAAAATGTCTTTTCAAATTCAATTGAATTCTTTATTAGGTAATCATACAAAGAATTTATCAGAGTTGAAACAAAATGTAATTAGACCACTATTGCAAGGCAAGTGAAAATAATTTTGTTATTTTTATAATAATATATGTTTTATTTATTACTTTATCAAAATATATTAATTAATATAATTAAATAAATTAAAATAGTTGCAGTAAAAGCTATTGAACAGGAATATATAGAAGAAGGGGTTTTGGAAGTTATTAGTAAAAATTTAAATGTATCACAAACATTTATTGATGAATGGTATGCTGCTATTCTTATAATTATGAAATTACATTTACGTTTTGGCAGTACAGGTATCAAACTTACAGAATTCAAACAGTGCTTACAAGAATTAAAGTAATTAATATAAAATTGTTAATTTGGTAAAATTATATAAAAAAAATACAAGTGTACAATTATATTTTTTAGATTTTCTCCAGAATGTATACAAGATATAATTTCAGTTCTAACAGGAACTAAGAGATTAGATATGATACAAAGCTTTACAAATAAAGTTCAGTTCTTCCCTCATTTAGTTGCTTGTAAATGGAGGGTTGATATTATAATTTCTTCTAAGTAAATTAAATAGTATATATAATTATCTTATTTTAAATAAAAAATATTTATAATTTATAATTCTTTTATTTCAGTTTAATGTCAAAAATTTTAGAACCACCACCTACTACTAGAGTGGATTTGAAGCGATGGAGCAAGTTATACTTTTGAATTAACATTATCTCGTTTTCATCATATGCGACATACCATTGCAAAACTATTATTAGAAATACAAAGGCTTGAAGTTTATAATGTAATAAAAAATAATGCGTAAATTCTTTTATAATTTTTATGAAATATACAATATCTTTAAATAAATATTGTAATACTATATAATTATTTATAATAGTATTTTATTTGTTATAAAATAAAAACAATAATATTTTAATATTTGATTACTTAATATATTATAATTAAGTTTTATTTATCACTTTAAAAAAAACAAATAACAATTTCGTGTAATGAAACAATAAAATTTTTCACTATTTAAAATGTATATTTGTAGTATTATTATTACACTAGTACACAAATTTGCATTAAAATATATATTAACCTGAAAATTTTAAAAAATAAGTATATAATTCGATTTCTCGAAAGATTAGTTTTTTTCCTTGAAGTTCGAATACGTATTTTTAGTTTATGGTCGTACCACGGTCATTATGATGTCGTGACTGCAGATCTTTTCTCACAAGACCAGAAATGAAAAGGTCTATGAAGTAGAATTTCTGGAGTATCGTTTTTCATTTTCTCGTCGGTTCTCGTAGCTTTCGAAGTTGCGATTCGGTGCCTATTATATGCCTTCATATATAATAGTCTAATATCTAATACAGTTCAGTTTATAGTTCAGATTATCCCAAGATGGCGGCAAAGAGTGGTGGTAACATATATTGGGGTTCTGTTATAAAACCAATTTTAACTGCTTCTTACGGATCTTTCAACGCAACTGATATTATTGAGCTAGTCAAAGCTGTTATTCGAAGGTACAAAATACTTTCTTGTCTAAACAGAAGATAATATACGAGAAAAATGTAATTGTCCAAGAAGCCCCCAAAATGACATTATAGAGATGGAAGTCTCAAATATACAAATTCATTACATTAAAAAAAATTTCGATTTTTTTTTTTTATTAATAAATATAATTATTAAAAATATATTTTTTATTTTAAAAAATTTTTTATAATTAAAATGGATATTGTTATTTAGAAAAAGTAATAAACATATTTATGGAAAGTGAATTCTTATCAAGTTATCAAACACCATAAATTTTTTATTATTTATTATCTAATGCACTGTTACAATTTTGTACACGAATTGTATTTTTACTTTAATGTGTATAATTTAAAGCATTATTTTTTAAGAGAAATAAAATTGAATTTTTTGTTTGAATTCATTATGTTTTATCTTATATTGAGAAAAGTTTGAAAGATAATATATATGATGAAAATAACCGAAGTATTTATTCAATGGTATAGCAATTTATTCAGATTGATTAAATTAAAATGAATCTTAAGATAAATTTTTTTAAAAAATATCATTAGTCAATATGATTTTTATTATATTTATATTTAGATATATCTTTACAAAATATTTCAGTGAACCAGAGCTAATATCACATGATGAAGAATATGAAGCCTTTTATACCTCATTTGCTGCACTAGCAGCTGATTATATTGGTACTTGTGCAAATACTTGTATGTATATACATATACATCTATATATATATATATTTAATTAAAGAAAGATACATTAATATTGAAAAATTTGTTAATATATAATTTTTTTAGTTTCTAAAAATCAAATACCTGTTGTTTGGCAAGCATGTCGAATATTATTAACTTATTTGATTGGCAAGTTACCACAACAAACTTCACAACCAGGGGAAAGCAGTGGTCCAACTATTTTAACAACAAGACAATTATTGTTACCAATACGTGCATTATGTATTGGACAATCTTTACTTGCAAAATCAGAAGAAGTTGCTTTGATTGCAATAATGAAAAATGCAAAAATTCCTCAAAGTATCAAAAATTCACCAACAGCTGGAGAAAAAGAAAGCACACCACAACCAATAAAAGAAACTAAACGTGTTCGCAGTGATTTGTCAACAAGTATTTTAGAACAGTTAACTATGCCTTTACAAGATTTTACTATTACTCATGACATTATATTGGAAAATACCAATAAATCTAATTCAGAGACTCCAAGTAATGAACAAGGAACAGATGCAAAGGTTAGGTTTATTAATTAGCAATGCATAAAATTGCTAAAGTGAATGAGTCATAACTTTTTTATAACCTATTTTATGTAAAAATATATTGATGATTCTAGTTTTCATAATTATCTTATTTATTACTAATTTATTGTAGTTTATAAATTATTTTACAAGTAATTAGAAAATATAAATGTTAAATTTTTTTAAAATTTTTAGATGATGTTTATTGCAAACAATATAAACACTCTTCAAAGTATGGGAGCAGGGGATATACTTCTTAATATGTGTTCCAATCTACCACATTTATCTCGTTATGCAAGAAAATATCAAGCATATTTAAACAGAAAAAGTTTTTGCCTACCAGCAAATCAATCAGAAGCTCATACAATTCGTCATAGTCTTCATTCAGTTGTTAATGATATTAATATTGTACATAATATTGTTTCATTACCAATTCTTGAGCCTTTGACTCCAGCAAAACTAGAGAAATTATCATTGTTAACTATGGCTTGTCTTTACTGCTCGATTGCAAATGCTACAGCATCAAGTATTGTTGGAATTACTAATGCAATTTCACCAAAGTGCAGTTCAAATACAAATATTAATCCACAGAGTAGTCAAAATACCAAAAGCACTGAAGAAGAATATGATACACTAGCTATTACTGTTGTTGAAAGAAGTTTAGAAATTTTCACTTTAGTTTCTAATATTATTAAACATAGCACAAGAGCTGGAGGACATGTAAGAATTTATATTTTAACTCTGTTTTAGTTATTTAATAAAATTTTAAAAAGTTTAAAGAATATAGTAATAGGATTACATTATTGTTTTTTCATATTAGTCGAAAATAGATAGGTTAAATTATAAATTTTTTAGAATGATTTATTTGCACTATATAATTTTTCTAAATTAAATTCTACTTTTTATAAAGTACCTTATGATTTATTTTTTATTTAATTTTTAATAAAATTGTACATATTTTATTTCATAGATACTACAAAATCACCTATTAATTGGTGTGTGGCTTTTGGTTGCTGGTTTACAAGCTCAATTATCTGTCAGTAGTTTCAGTGTAACTGATAAAGGAAAAGAAGAAAAAGGAAAATCGCCCAATAAAGCACGAGATGGCACTGGTCGAATAAACTTAATGAAAGTGTAAGAAAAGATCTAATTTTGACTTAATGTTTACTATTATATATAATTTTATGAATTTATTTATTAAAAAATTATTACATTGATTAATACAATTAGTTGAATGAATATTTTTTCATTCTGCACAGACAACAGGGTTTTGGTGTTTTATCAGTAGCATTAGCATCACATGCACTTACATTAATGGGTGCTCTTCTAGAAGATGTTTCTGTTGAAGCTGGTGTAGAACAAATTTCACCACCAGAACCAGCTCCTTTAGATATTTTAGCCACTGCTACAGCTTTAGAGAGAGTATCTACATTTTTCCAAGCTGCACCTTTAAATCATTTATTATTTTACCTAGCCACTATAAGCTATCGAAAAGTAATGCTTTTTTCTTTAAAATTATCGTTATTTATATCAATGAATAAAATTAATTTATTTATATAACATTTATAGGCTTGTACGCTTAAAAGAGTACAAAAACATCCTCTTGAAGGTGATACATTAAGCCAATCTGATTCTACAACTTATTACGAGGATCTCTACAGTTGCTCTGAAAGTTCTACTGATCAAGGTGCTTATAATTTGAATTAGTTTTTAGTCAAAAAAGTTCATAATTACAATTTAAAAAATTTCCAATTATTTAAAATTTTATTTATTTATTAGAAGAGGATAGTGAACCTATTTTGGGACTTTGGTTTGAAGAAACCTTAGATTCGTCTGATGGACCTCCAGCTAATACCGCAAAAGATACGAGTGAAGAAGCGAATACAGAACGTAATGCGACGGTTGTCCCCGATAACCGAGAACCACATGGGGTATATATATACATATATATACATATAGAGTTATCTATTGAATGTTTATTTTATTAATAATATTTAAAATTTATTTTTATATTACTTATAGTATATTTCATTAGCAACACAAATTTTCCAATTTATGAATCAACATTTGATTGGAAGCAGAAGTGCTTATGTACGGGAATATGTTGTAAATGGTTTAGTGGAACAGCAAATGGTAATATTGGCTGCAATAATAAGAGATTTAGATCACGAAGCTGCGCGTACAGAGACAGGTATTTAACTTTTAAAAGTTTTCATTTAATAAGAATTATGACGCTATAATTTCATTTTTCAGGTACTATTTCGGTATTTTATGGAGCAGCTTTAGGTGCAATGTATTCTGAATTTTCACAAGCTTTGAGTCGATATACGCACAATTTGTTAGCAAGAAATACATTAAGTGAAACTCTACAGAACACTTTACTTCATCACTTAGGTGTAAGTCCTTGGTCAACAGAAAATGCTAGTTCTTCGTCATGGCCATTGCAAGTATATCCCCGAACTCTCAGTGTTTTAGCTCAGGTAAATGAAATTAAAGAAAATTTTTACAAAATTATTTTTTATTTTTTATCTAAAAAATTTGTATTTAATGTTGTAGATACTTTTATTAAAACCACAATCAGAAAAAGAAGCAGCTTGTATTAGTATTTGGCAGAGATTGGTCACAACAATGGTTGAAAATGTTTGCAATCCTCCAATAACATTTGAGACTGAAAATGAAGGTGAGGGGATTAATTAACTTTTATTAATATGTTATGTAAATAGAAAATTTTCGTTCAATTTTTATATTTAAAAAAATTAATATTTTTAGATTTAAATGTAGAACATGCGCAGCTTGTTCTTTTCCTTTTCCATTCACTAAATTTAATGCAAAAGAAATCTGTACTTCTTGTGACTGGTAGTGGAGCAGTTAGATGTAGTGAAGCAATTAAAGGTCCTATGAAAGATTCGCAAATATTACATTTATCGCGTTTACTGCTTCTTCTTGAATATATGATGAAACATTTATATGATGCACCAACAACTTTACTTGAACAAGTAAGATTCATAAAAAATGTACTAAATTATGAGGGATATAAAATGTAATCATTCAATGCATTATGAAGTGAATAATTTTGGTCTTTTAATGCCATTTATATTTTTTCTCATCACTCATTTTATTTCATTTTCATTTCATCAATCATTACATTTATAATATCACTACAAATGCAACATTAAAAAAATTAGTTTTATGTAAACTAATTAGAGAAATCAGGGCCGTCTGTTTGATAGTGTCAACTGAACGGTAGTACAATTCTCATACAATCTAAAAATTGAAAATATTTTATAGTAAATGAAAAATGAAATGCTCATTTTTATTAGTTTAACATTTTTATTAGTTTAACATTTTTATTTGAATGTTTTGTACTATAGGTTCAATGGAATTTATTCTCTGCTACTAGTCTAGTCTCTGATACTAAAGATGGAAATAAGCAAGCTGCAAGAATTTATACTCCATGGAAAGAGATAGAAGATAATTATAGAAATTTTGGCCCTCAAGATGAATTTTCAATGAAACCAAGATTTTATAATCTTACAACTTATGATTTTAATAATCAAGATACACCAAAATTAGATGGATTGGTATTATTTACTGTTATTATATTGAGTATCATTAACGTTATTTAAAATTTTTTGTATATTAATTACTTTTTTTTATGTATAATTAGGCTTATAATTTTATTTTGGGAACGCCTGACAAAATGAAATATCCATTATTGATTGATGCTCTTATTGATATTTTAAATATTTTAAATCAAACCAGTCTGCCTAGAAAATCTGGATCAGATAATAAAGATAAAATGACGTGTACTGGTTTATTTGCAATTCAATACTGCTTTTCTATTTGCTGGAGGTAATATTCACTTATATAATATTTAATAGAAATTTATTACTCATATAATTTAATAAGAAATTTTTAATTATTTACATCAAATTATAATTTTCATTTAATTTGTATAATTTTAGATTATTACTTATGTTACCACCATCAACCCCATATATGGATAAACTTGCTTTAGGAGAAGAAATTCCAGCAGGTCCACTTTTACTTCATTCTTTGATTTGGGGACCACGAGCTGCTTACAAAACATTTACTGGTTGGATGAAGGTAAATTATGAAAATTTATAAAGTCTATGCGAAAAAAATCACCCTAAAATACTTTTATTCAATCATAATTATGTTTATTTTATATTCTGTAAAATACTTTTTAAATAGGATTGTTTTGTCAAGCAAGGAATGTATACTGAATATGCTAAAAATTTATTAAAAACAGTTTCATCAACTGTTAATTCTTTAAAATACGATGTAGCACTTGCGAAAAATTGCATCAAATCTTTAAAACCAGAACTTAGTGCGAACGAAAAAATTATACCAAAATCATCTTTACCAAAACTGAGTTCACTTTGTATTTTAGCTGCGGTAATAGGAAAATTGCAAGTTGTAATGGATGAAAGCATATGGAAATCTACAAGTGATAACATCGAAGCTTTTAAGTACATGATACTTTTTAAAAAAATTTCCTCTGATTCATACAATTACAATTCGTAATTAATTTTTTTTATTTCTTCAGAGTTCAACAAACAGAATCCACTGCTTCAAATGTGAATAAATTAGTAGTAGAAATTCTACCTCATATTTTATCGTTGACTGACGCAATTTTAGCTTCATGTCGATCTAGCATTTTGTATCAAATTCAAGAAACTTCGGAAAATGGTAAAAAGTATACGATGAGAGATTTTCTGATTCTTGATGAAATCATTTGTATGAGTGGTGCAAGTTGGGCAAGCGAAGCTTCATTGATTAGTTTATTACCCAATAATGTGCGATCTGTGCTTGATAAATGGAAAGCAATAAACTTTTCTCATGTTCCTTGGGTATTTATTTAAAATTCATATAATTTACTTAATGGATTTTCTATTTAATAATATGAATTTTTTATATTATTAGAACAACTATGCCAATGATATAATTCCAGCTGAGAGTTATATTTTAACTACTATTAATCATCACATCAGTTCTTTATCAGAATATGGATCTTTTTCAATCAATCCATCTTTAAAAAATTTATTATACTCATTGGTCACCTTTATCATGGAATATGTTAAGTAAGTATATTTAAAAATTAATTATTTTACAGTAAACTTTAATAAATTTTCTCTTATATTTACAGAACTACAACAGAAAATTCTGAAATTCGAAATCATGCTATAGATATTCTTATTTCATTAACAATGGATATGCGAACTGAGTCTTTCCATAAATTAGCTTCTATAACTTTAAATACTTTGATAGGTGAACAAGAGACTGAAGCCCGACAGATACGAGAACATTTATTCGTACTTAATCGTACTTATAATTTGATTGTTGATTATACTAGTAATTCAGAAGATGCAATTAAGTAACTAAATTTATAATTTTACTAACATAATTAAATGTTCTTTTATACTATATTTTTTATTTTTTGTTTTTATATAATAGTATATCAATTGATGGAAATATTTTAAAACAATGCATTAAATATTGGGAACAGCTATTAGAAAAACCAGTTGGTTGTAAAGCTCTGGATCAATTTTTTGCACCTAGCACGAACAGAACTCTTGTATCAGTTCTTCTTTCTATAGCGTCACCACAATCTTCCCAACAGTTTAGCAACCATGTATTACATTTCTTTAATAAACTTTTTAAAGCTGGTAAATAAAAAAATATATAAATTATCATACTTTATTCAACATAATTTTATAGTATGGCAAACTTTATTTAATGTAATTAGCTGAAAAAGACAACGATGGTTCGCTTGATCGACTTTGCAGATCTGTATCAAATCTAGCTAAAGTGGAAAATGAAAAACTTCAATCGTGGCTTGGACATGTTATTTTTGGATCTTCAAATGTACCTCCAACTACGACTATCAAAAATTTACCAGCACCAGTAGTTCCATCAACTTCTAAGTAATTAATAAAATTTTTTATTATGTTTAAGTAATGCTTAAAAAGGATTTTTTATATTCAACTTATTATAAATAAAAATCTTATAGTGCAACACCTGTTGCTTCTACTTCTGAAGAAACATCTAAGACTGACGCTGCACCAAATAATACACAAAACAACGAACAAGCTCAGGGACAATGGCAGACAATGGCAGATAATTCAACACCTAATAATCAAGTGTCAACTTCAAATGATGAGCAACAATCTTTACAAGAAAATAATCAATTGCTCCGAGCACTTACTAATTATATTGTTAAAGAAAATAGGTATTGTAATTTATATTCCTTCTTTTGAACAATATTGATTATGTAGAATATAATTATCTCTGGCTCTAAATTTAAAAATTACTAAACAGTGTAAATAATAGGTAGTGTATCAAAAATTTGCAACCAATTTTAATAATCACGCTTTTAGTGAACAATAAAAAAAATCTTATAAATAAGTACTTTAGCACTCTATGATGCAATTATTCAAGTATTTATATTTTCTTATTTTATAAGTTATATAAATACTAACTTATATTTATTACATTACGTATTTATAAGTGCAATTTGAAAAAATCGAGGTTAATGTTTATTTTATATTTAAGCAATATCAGTGATGGAGTGTTAGTCACCATTCTTCAAGGACTTATACCAATAGCTTATCGTATCTTATCTACATCAGCAGAAGGTGTGAGCTTCTCTGAACTAATGCAAGTTATGTCAACTCTAGCTGATGCTGGATCAGATAAAGGGCACGTTTTACTATTCCAATCAGCTATTAAATGGGTAGAAATATGGTATGTTATAAAATATGTAAATTTTACAGATATTTTATATATTGTAAAGAAAATATGAATTTTTTTTTAAACAAATTATTTTTAAATCACGAATATTTTGATTTCTGTAGAATGTCAAAAATTAAAAACAAATTTAAAATAAATAAATCTGAGAGAGATTAAATTTATCAGTTACATATTTTTTATTATATTATTTTATTGTAATCAAACTTAAACTAATATAAATAGTAATTAAAATACAAAAATTAGCTTTTAGTAAATCATAATGAGAACTAGCAGAAATTAATATTGGATAAAGTTTTATAGATAGTTTGGAATATAAACGATATTTTATCAAAAACATTGATTAATAATATGCAATTATTTTTAATCATGATAAAATGATATTGTCAATAAATTAAAAACTTTATATTCTTAATTAAATTAATTTGGAAAATTCTTTACAGTAAGCGCCAGCTCTTAAACAAGGAACCACAAAATCTTGACAAATCTTCGTCTTACATAGAAGCTGGTTGTTGCATATTGAACTACATAGCCGACATTATGAACGCAGTATGTCCACAGAAATTAAATAATCAAGATCGCGCAACGAGTCCACCTTGGGAGGGTGCTCAGCCATCTAACGATGTTACGGATAGTGATTGGATTGATGAAATTGCGCACGAGGAAGATGATAGCGGTGCTGAAGATTCTGACGAGGATAGCCTCTGCAACAAACTTTGCACCTTTACTATAACACAGAAGGAGTTTATGAACCAGCATTGGTATCACTGCCATTCTTGTAATATGGTGGATGGTGTAGGAGTTTGCTCGGTGTGTGCACGAGTCTGTCACAGGGGTCACGACGTTACTTACGCTAAGTACGGTAACTTTTTCTGCGACTGTGGCGCAAAGGACGATACGTCTTGTCAGGCACTGACTAAAAGAAGTCCTCAGAGCTCTGAGCATCCGCCCAATAATGGTACAACGTATCATAATACTAATGGTACCAGTGATAATCATACGTTGCTGACAAGTAGCTTGAGGCGCAGAGCATCAAGTCCTATACATTACAATGAAAAGCACGAACGAAATACTAAAGATAAACAAAAGCAGATGGCTCTCGCTAAACAATTAGGCAAGCATATTCATATGATTATTAATGAGAGGTATCATTTTTTAAAACAAGAACGTAAATATAAGCCATTGAAGATAAGAATAAATAAAATAAATTATAAATAATATTTCTGAATATAATATATTGAATGAATTAATATTTTGTGGTTAACTAAATTATAAAAATATTTAATTAAATATAATATACACACACACACACACACACACACACACACACACATATTTCAAAATTTAATTTTAATTTTGTAAAAAGTATTTAACTTTTTACATTTACTGTTATTTAACTTTAATATTTAGTAGTTACAGATTGAGTACTAATTTTTTTACGAGAGCATTCTGAAAGGATATAAATATTGTAAATTGAATTAAATAAAATACACTAATGTTATTTTTAATAATTTTATTATATAAAAATAAATACAATTATTGTAATAATTCAGTATAATAAAATAACAATAAATATTATTTTCAGAAGGTTCAAAGGATTGGATTTTGTCGAAATTATGGGGTAGTGGATTAGTTCTTTCATTAATTGAATTAACTAGTGCTTTAATACCAGCAGTAGAATCATCTTGCGAAAAATTTTCACCTGTTGGTTGTCATTCACGAGCACAGGCTGCCCTATCACAATTACATTATGTGCAAAAGAAATTCGAGCACACTGATCAACTTATGGTAAATATAAAGTAACATATTTATATAAATTGCTAAATAGAAATAAATTTATTATTTGATAAATCATATTTAAAGATA
The DNA here is from genome assembly GCA_018907185.1 of Platyscapa corneri. NCBI lineage: Eukaryota > Metazoa > Arthropoda > Insecta > Hymenoptera > Agaonidae > Platyscapa > Platyscapa corneri. The sequence goes on along the minus strand of JACCHW010000011.1, from coordinate 3,203,263 downwards.
TTGTAGATAACATAGCATTTTATTTTATGTTTGTAGCTGCCAACACTAGGATCTCAAGAAGGAGCTTTTGAAAATGTACGCATGAATTATTCTGGTGATCAAGGACAAACTATTCGTCAACTTCTATCTGCCCATATGATTCGAAGAGTAGCAATGTGTTGCTTATCTTCCCCACATGGCAAAAGACAACATCTTGGTATAACAATTTAGAAAAATTTAATTTAAAGTAATTGCTATAGTAAAAAAATTTATGTGATACTGAAATTTATAAAAAATTCTTCAATATCGCATATATTTCTTATCGAAGTCTCTCTAAATGATCATGAAGTTTAAAGAGAATTTATGCTACGATGAAAGCTTTTATTCTTAATTTTATAAGTTGATTTGTAAGTGTTAAAAATTCGAATTTGAGAAATCACACAATGAAATACTATTAATTTTTAGCTGTATCCCATGAAAAAGGAAAAATTACTGTTTTACAACTAAGTGCTCTTTTAAAACAAGCTGATTCTTCCAAACGTAAGCTAACTTTGACTCGTTTGGCTTCTGCTCCAATACCTTTCACGGTTCTATCTATGACTGGCAATCAGTGGAACGAAGACTTTTTAGCAGTTTGTGGACTCAAGGACTGTCATGTTCTCACCTTCAATAGCACGGGCACTGTCTCCGATCACTTAGTCCTTCATCCTCAACTTGAAACTGGCAACTTCATTATCAAAGCAATCTGGCTTCCAGGTTCCCAAACGCAGTTAGCTCTCGTTACAGCTGATTTTGTTAAGATTTACGAGTTGAGTAAGGATGCATTATGTCCTCAGTATTATTTCCTTGTGCCAACTGGAAAAATACGAGATTGTACTTTCATACACACGGAGAGCAATGAATTTCACATGTTGTTAATGTCATCTGCTGGTTACATATATTGTCAAGCAATGGACGAGGAAAGCTTAGCAAAGCATGGGCCCTTCTTCGTTACTCATACACTCGTAGTATATCACTCTGATATTAAGGACAACGGACAAGTATGCGGTGGTGGAGTCTCGATTTATTATTCACACGCACTGCAGCTACTATTCTTTAGTTATGCAAACGGCAAAAGTTTCGTTGCTCCTATGAAATACGTTGACGATATTGACCACGTTAATATGATCAATATCTCTAATAAAGTAAACGGCAGTGGAGGTACGACATACGATTAAATAATATATTTATTTTTAATTATATAGAAATATTAATGTTGTATTGTTAGATTGAGAAAAAGTGATCTATTTAAACTAATAATTTGATTATTCTCCAGGTAGTAGCAGCGGTAATAAATCGAACAATAATCAGCCACAGCCACTGTGTCAGTGGAGTGAAGTGGCCAATCACCCTGGGCTTGTTTGTTCCGTTCTTCAGACTACCAATAACCCCGTTATTTTCATGATAAAACCAGATACCATAATGATTCAGGAGATTAAGGTTGTACCAGCGAAAGCTAAGATCATGGATATAGTGGCAATTAGACACCCGAGTTCAAATGCTGAGCATCGCACGACGTTAATTCTTTTGTGTGAAGATGGCAGTCTTAGAATCTATATGGCTGCGATGGAGCAGACCGGATTTTGGATGTCATCGAGTGTACTACCAGTGGGTTTAACCTCAACCTTAAAACAGACAAAGAAGAAGAAGGCCTTGAAATCTAGTAAACCTTCAGCCTCTGTCAACTTCCCAATTGATTTCTTTGAACAGTGTCAGGTGATGAATGACGTAGAATTCGGTGGTAATGATTTATTACAAGTATACAACGTGCATCAAATTAAGCATAGATTGAATACTACCGGTATGTATGTCGTCTCAACAAAACCTAGAGGTTTCACCGTTGAAGTTACAAACAATGACCCTATTTTGGTTATGACGGGAATCAGAGTTCAACTGGGAAGTCAAGACGTTCAACGAGCTCCGGTATATACAAAGGTATGTTAATAATGTGGCTTAAATTGAAAGTGTTAGAATTGAAATAATTAATTAAATCATTTTTTTTATAAATATGAAGGCGATGAAAAAATGCAATTCATTATATTATTTTAAATATTTTTGTTTTACAAATTAAAAATATTTCTTTTATAAAATATGGAAATGAAAATTGTACTTTTAACAAAAGATCAAGTTACAAAGTAGATTGCTAATCTTCGTATATAATTAAAATTAAAAAAAAGTTTTCATATTTGTATTTAAAGTAACGAAATAAATTTGTAAATATATGCTTGTATTTTTTTATTTAGGTATTTGGCAGAAGTATTGTTAGAGCAACATTAACGCGTAGTCGATGGTTTGATATACCCCTAACTAGAGAAGAAAGTCTTCAAGCTGATAAAAAACTTACCATTACATTCGGTCCTTCTCATGATCCTGAAGATGTTATAATGGTTGACTCTATTAAAATGTAAGTTACATTATTTTTTTACTGTAATTATAATTTCATAAGAGGTTTGGAATTCATTATAATCCTATCTGTGAAGATTATTGTAAAACAAAACTTATTCTTAGAATTGCATTAAAATTGAAAATTAAAATTATCAGATTTACTTGAACTACTAACTTGATAATAATTTGTTTTTCATATTATTTTTTTATTCAAAATTTTAGTTTAATCTTGTATAATCAAATCAAATATTAAAAATAAAACTCCAATAATGGATAAATGTTTTAAATGTTCATGTACAACTAATATATTATTTAAGTATTTTAACCGTCGATTTTGCTTTTCATACAAATTTTGAATTTCGTAGATACGGAAAAACTAAAGATGCATTTGGATGGCCGGAGGAGCCGGAAGATATTCCCGGAGGACAGACAACACCGGCACCAGCTACTACAGGAGCTACTGCGAATAACGACTCAGAAAATCCAACAGTTTCACCAACATCTTTGACTGCTGTAGACAAGTAAGAAACTTTTTTATTTCTTATTCATTAATAAAAATTGAGTTTTGTTTTAAAATGAAATTATTTTTATTATATTCAATTCACAATTCTAATAACATTCTTAATTATTATAATGCAATCAGACCAACAAAGGACGAATCAATTAATATTGAGAGGTAAGAGACGATATAGGTATTGTAGAATTATAACGTGTGCTTGTACTTGTTTTTTATTTTATTAAAATAATTTATGTGTTTAAAATATAAATCAATCATTAAGTCTTTAATAATGTAAATATCGATCAATTTTAGAATGGTTTCGAGTATTCTTGAAGTTTTGGAATCATCATTTACATTGTCTACGGACGAGGCAAAAGTAACATTGAAGCAGACGGCTGTTGACGTCGCTTCCAATTTACTGACTTTGCCAACACCCCCGTCTGTGCAAGTTCACACTACTGCACTTCTTGCAGCTCTACACAGTTCAAAATCTAATTATCACTCTCACAAGGTTGATTGCTTTAAATTTTTTTACAATTTAATTTGTATGTATTATAATACAACATTTTCTAATTAGAAATTATTAGATATACATTAAAATTACATTATACATTTGTTTTTAAATGTATAATACAGATTTTTAATTTCTAATATCCATATAATTTTTAGAAATATATTATTTTTTTATTAAAATTTTTTAGGATCAAGTCTTACTGACTCATGTTCTTGATTCACTGAAAGCAATGCGCGAGACTGAGGATCCTTGCGATATTGATGCTGAAAACTTTTATCGCTTAGTTTTAATTGTAAGAAGTGTAGCGGTCACTCGCCCGCAAAACTTGTATAAATTTGCTGAACAGCATTCGGTAAAAGCAATCGACGACAGTTCAAGTAAGCGTAAAATATTTAAATATGCATTTTTATTACTTTTTCTGTTAAAGTATATAACCATAAATGGTTTGTTATAGTTCCTATTTTTGAGCAAGATAGATTAGCATCTCAAGCAGCAAATGACGAAAATAATAATCCACATTTAATGATCCAGCTGATGAATGTTTTATGGTTGTTGCATGCCGTTTATCCAAAAAATTTAGCTTTAGTACCAGTTGTAGTTCCAGGACTCACGCATACAGAAGCTATTATTCATGCCATCATTGAAATCATTCACGCTTTTACGATATGTGACACGGATACTTTCACTCCAATAGCTGCCAAACTCTATTTGCAGCTTTTACTTAGCTCCGATACGGCTATTAGTTTCAATGCGAAACAGGCCATAATAAAAGTCCTGCGACCGCGTTATAAGCGGCGTAGAGTTTACATACCAAGTCCTCCACATTATAATAGTTCGAGTAAGTGACATTATTAAAAGAAACTACGTGCCTATGAAATAATTTAGAAAATACATGTTAATTAAAAACTTTCTATAATAATTTTGTTAGTAATTTTTTAAAAGTTTATTATTCATTTTAAGTATTAAAAGTTAAAGAAAATAAAAGATTAATTTGAAGATAAAGTATATGGATCGATTAAGATCGAGACTAGTAATTTTTTATTATTATTGTACAATATAGATACAATAGATCGCTATTTTATTTTTAATTTTTAATATTTTGCAATAATATAACGGAACTTAAGTTTCTTTTCATTATTTCAATAGGTTCTACAGTAAAGGTTGACGAGAAACCTGTGACTGTGATACCACAATTACAGCCACCAGAACCAGCCGAGGTTGATGAACAATTTGATGTTGATAATGTTGTGCCAATGGTATTATTAGGCGCGGAAGGTGGCAATCAAGTAGTTGGTGCGGCAGCACGAGCAGTCAATCCCCTTGAAGCTCTTCTTGGATCAGGTGGCTTTCCACAGATTCTCGATATACCTCATCCTGAGGTTGAGGATGATGAAGCTATGGTTGAATTCGCTATTGCACTTAGTATGCAGGATCCAGAGGCTGGTGGACAGATAGAAGTCTTACAGCAAGGATTTCAGCAGGGATTGGCTAATCTCCAAGCTCTTGAAGCACTGGGAAATCTCAGCGGGCAAGCATTGCAAAGACTACAGGATCTTGCTCAAGGACTTGCCCAGGTGCAGGGCTCTGCTCAGGTATCTTTTACACTAAGCAATAAAGAATATTACGGTAAAGCTCGCTTACACGTATTCTGTTTAAAAAATAAATAAAAGGTTGAATATTTGCATAACAAATAATTATAGTAAGCAAATTGAAGTTTTTTAAAATGTTTATAAACAGTAATTTTCGTTTACAATTACTCCATCATTATAATTTAAAATTATATACCATATTAAATATTATTTCAATAAATAATTAATTTTTGAAATTCATTTAGCTACTTAACTTCTTGAATATAATTTAAAAAATATACATATATTTAAATTAAAATATGGTTAAAATATAAATAATTAATGAAATACGTCGTTGTATATTTTAGGGACAAGAGGCCGGGCATTATTCTGACACTACTGCTTCAGCTGGAGGTTCAGATGATGAAGGGTCAACAGCAGCAACTGATGGAAGCACATTGCGAACATCACCTGCTGAGCAGGTAGTTGATTCAATGTTTCCAATACCATTACTCTTTTTCAATGATTATTTGATAATTAATTGATTTTAATAAACTGTAGTTAAATAAGGTATATTTTATTAATAATAGAGATAATTATTCACACTTTCAGGGTGGTAGTGGTGGTAGCAAAGGAAGCGAGAGCGGCGGTAGCGAAAGTGGTGGTAGCGCAGTCGATAGTATAATGGGAGAGCATAATGTGTCCGGTCGTAGCTCAGCCTACGGAGATGGTCAAGCCGATGGATTATCAACAAGTGTCAGCCGATCCAATCAACAGGCACGTTCAGAAAACAGCTCTCTGAATGCACCCGCAACGTTTACTGTAAGTCTGCAGAGACAAATTAATTTTTGTTGGCATTTTAGCACGTGGGACAATAAGTAAAATTATATAAAACTCGCAAAACATTTTTTTTAGTTAAGGTTAACGAGTGATACTTTCGATTTTGAAAGCACAAGTTTTTAATTTATATTGCAAATAAAGCATCGAAATCAGTAAATAAAAATTATTTGGGTTATTGGTAAATTGTACCAAATATTTCGTTTAAAATCTGATTTTTAAGTTATAAAGCTTGTATTTTATTTGTACCTATATTTATGCAACAATAAAAAATAAATGAATTGCCAGTCCTATTTATGAAAAAATGTGAAATTAAAAAATTTCAGGGTTCTGGACAAGATGCTAACACTGAACAGGAGCAAGGAATCGAACAAGAGAATGAACTCACCAGCGAAGTAACAACCAATCTTCATGATGTACGGCTTTTGCTATTGGATAGACTGATGCAGTTTATACCTAATTTATCGATTGTTCCGGGTGTTCGAGCGATTCCTTTTATGCAGGTCAATAGAATAAATTAATTTTGTTTAAATATTTTGCATATTATACAGAAATGTATTTTTAAAATATACTAATTAATACTTCTACAGGTCATTCTTATGTTGACATCTGATCTTGATGGTCAAGATGAAAGGGATAGGACTTGCTTTGCAAATTTATTAAATTTATTCGTAAAAGAACTTAACATGGAAAACCCAGATATAACCGAAATATGCTGCAGAACAAATAAAAGAGAAGTTCATCTTGTTATCATGCGTTTATTAAGTAAATTAAATCGTTTTATTTATTAAATTAAAAAAATAGCTAAATTGAATTATTGAAACATTGATTTATTTTTCCTTTTATAAGGTGTGTTGATGTCTCGATCTAAATATAATACAAAGAGTCCATCCGAAAGTTCTAATTTTACATCTCAAATGATAGCCGTTATTTTGAGCAAATCTGGTGTTATTGATTATTGTTTAAGTTTATTGAAAGCATTGCTAGAATATTGGAAAACGTGAGAAGAAGTTTTACTTATTATTAGTTTATGTTTTGTATATTTTATATTCATTAAAGTAATAATTTATTTTTTATTTTAGCGTTTCTACAGACGATTCAGGTACTATTATTGGTGGACAATTACTAAAGGAGCATCTTATTACTTCTCCACCGGATATGTCTCCGTTCTTTTTACGTTTATACGTAAAAGGTCATGCTAACGATGTTTTTGAACCATATCCCCAGCTTTTAACGGAAATGGCTTTAAGACTGCCTTATCAAGTTCATAAATATGCAGAAGCTAATACAGTTCAACCTGCTTTTGATCAGGTATAAACTTATATTAAATTTTCAACAAATTCAAAATTATAAAAATAGATAATAATTTAAGCATTTGCACGATCAAAAACGTAAATATAAAAATATTGTAAATTATGTAATTTATATTGCTATTCTAACCTTAGGATGAAATTGGATATAAAATTAAAAATTTTGCTTATTATATTTATATTACTTATTTCAGCAATCATGGTATTTCTATCTTTGCGAGTACATGATGTCTTACCAAACGCCATTTGTACGCCGTCAAGTTCGAAAATTGTTGTTATTCATTTGTGGTAACAAAGAAAAATATAGGCAACTTCGTGATCTTCATGCATTAGTTTCCCACGTAAAAGTATGTTTCTAAAGCTGATATATTTATTAAAGACAGAAAAACTTTTTATTTATAAATAATACTATTTTAGTCTGTTCAACAATGCTGTAACACCGGGGGTTACGATGTTCTCGAACCTATGCCTCATTCAATAAATTTGCCATATGATTCTTTAGTAGAACTAATAGAACATCTAAAATGCTGTGTTGAGATAGCGACAAGTCGAACCGGCAACTGGCAGAGATTCTGTTTAAAACAAAATACAGTATTATCATATTTATTTACAATTTCGACGCTCCTAGATGAAGGAGTTAGTCCAACTGTTTTACAACTGCTTCAGTGTGCTATTTGTACGTCATCCAAGTCAAAGGATTTAAAAGGCAAAGTAAGTAATTTTTATAATAAAATATTGATGTTTTTTAAAGTACTTATTTTTATATATTTTAAAATTTACAGTTAGTTTAAAAAATAACATTATACAACAGAATATGTTAAATTATAAATTTTGATTTCTACAAATAGTCTTTTTAGCTTTAAAATTTGTTTTAACATTTTTTTACTATAACAAAAAAACTTAATTAACCGTGTTTAAGAATAGTTCGAAAATCTTTATTCATGCATTGATAAATAATACTAAGTCGACATTTTATAGTATATTTAAATGGTAAAATAATTTTGAAGTTGCTTAAAAACTAACGATGAATTCATTAAAAATGTATTTAATATTAGTTTCTAATAAAAAAGAATATTTTTAGGATTTAAAATCAGCTGCTAATAATAAAGAAAGACGAGACCGTGAAAAATCTGAAGATTCTGATACTGAAGTTAAATTTGAAGAGACCCAATGTATCAATTTAGTCGAACAACTTCAGAAGCAAGTTTCTCCTACTCTTCTTACCAAATTCATACAAACATTCCTTTTAGAAACGAACAATACCAATATTCGTTGGCAAGCTCATTCATTGATTCTTGCTATTTACAAGTAAGTTTACATTTTTTCTTTTTAGAAAATAATAAACATATTAAAAAAAATATAAAAATTTGAAATGTATTTAAAAAAATTAAATTCAATAAATTAAATAAAATTATTTGTGATAATCTATCTATAAGATTTAATTTTCGTCGTTTAGAAACTCCATTCCTGCGGATCAAGAAGTTCTTCTCGATCATTTGTGGCGTCTCTGGGCACTTTTACCTATTTATGGACGTAAAGCTGCTCAATTTGTTGATTTAATTGGCTATTTTTCTCTTCGAACGCCTCACAATGGCAAAAAAATGTACTCGTACATGGAACAAGCGGTTGCAGTACTTCATACCCAGAACCAATTACTCTCTCGACATCCTAATGCTAATCTTTATGCAAATCTTGCCCAATTTGTTGAGCTTGATGGTTATTATTTAGAAAGCGAGGTATTTTTATAATATTTATACATACAGAAGCTAATAGCTTGTTTAAATTTTTTTCTTTTATATAAGTTTATAATTTACTAGAATTTCAATGTTAGAAAGTTTAATTCTTAAATACAAATGTATTTCAAATTGAAATTGAAATTGTGTAAATCAATTTACCGTTACTGTAAAGAAATTATTTAATGCTCATTATATAGATTTATTCAAAATTTCTTTACCTGCATGATTATTTTATTTCTTTTTCAAATATTAATTATTTTTTATACAAATATATTTAAAAAAAACGATATATTTTAATAAAAAGAAATTAAGTTTTATTTATAAATTTGTAGCCCTGCCTTGTTTGCAACAATCCAGAAGTTCCAATGTCCACGATTAAACTATCGTCCATTAAAGTTGATTCGAAGTTCACTACAACCACACAGATTATTAAATTAGTTGGCAGCCATACAATTAGCCGAATTACTCTTCGTATTGGTGATTTAAAACGCACAAAAATGGTTCGATCCATCAACGTTTTCTACAATAATAGAACGGTTTGTAATTTAAAAATTGATTGTAATTTAATATTTTTAGTAATTTTACAATATCTAGTTTGAAATTGAAAATATTACGTAAAAAATTGATATAAAAGTTTTTATATTAAAAAAAAATCAATTGAAATTAAAAATTCCTTTAAAATTATATGATTTATAGTTTAATCAAATATTTGAAATTTAGTATTTAGTTATTTATAGCGTACACAATTCAATCTTTTTACGATTTATAATAAAATCACTTTTTTGTAAAATAGTTTCTTAAACTCGAAAGAGTCTTTAAATGTTTTTAATATTTAAGAGTTAAGTTTTAATATAAGTTAATAGTGGTAGTAGTAATAGTTTATTGAACAATATATTACATTGCTATGATGAAAAACGATTGCTCTTTTTGCAGCTTTTATTTCGACCTTGTCTTTTTTTAGTTTATAGCATTAAAACGCTGCCTGGATCCAGTATTTCTATTGAGATCTAGACTCCGTTAAAAAGATTTTTTTGTATTCTTTCAATCTTTTCATTAGTATATAAATAATAATATTGAATTATATTATTCACGCCCTGATTAAATCAAAAGAATCAATAAATGACGCTTTATCTATCAAATACATTGTAACATTGATCTAAGTAAAAATATAAATTATTATTGACAATGTTACGAAGGTACAAAAGATAAAGTAAAATTCGATTTTGGAAAATTCATAGAATATATTTGCAGGTTCAAGCCGTTGTCGAATTAAAAAATAAACCTGCCATGTGGCACAAAGCGAAAAAAGTGAGCCTGATTCAGGGTCAAACTGAAGTGAAGATGGAATTTCCCTTACCCATCATCGCATGTAACCTTATGATAGAATATGCTGATTTCTACGAGAATATTCAGGCATCCTCAGAAACGCTCCAATGTCCACGTTGTTCAGCAAGCGTTCCAGCTAATCCAGGAGTTTGTGCTAACTGTGGTGAAAATGTATTTCAGTGTCATAAGTGTAGGGCCATTAATTACGATGAGAAGGATCCGTTTTTGTGTCACGCTTGCGGTTTTTGTAAATATGCCAAATTCGATTATACGTTGACTGGCAGACCGTGTTGTGCTGTGGATCCCATTGAAAGTGACGAGGATCGGAAGAAAACTGTAGTAACAATAAATACCTTACTCGAAAAGGCGGACAGAGTTTACAAGACGTTGATAGCAAATAAGCCAAGTCTGGAAATGTTGCTAGTGAGTATTTTATTTGTTCATATTCATTTATGTTCCCCATAGTTCATATATCAACTGTCGTGTTTAGCTATTGTGTTTGCACTTATTCTATTTTTCAACGATAAAAACAATTCTGATATAAGTTTTAAATTATTCACAATAGCAATTGCTTCTACTTTTTCCTAAATTATATACGTTTGAATAATTCATTTGAAAATATTATTATGAATTAAGGTAAAGATATCGGAGCATCGACTGGATAGATCACTCGACGATGGAATTGCAGCTCAAACAACGTCAGGAGGTAGCGCACAAGTCAATCGGGCCATACAGTTACTTGCTCAGAAGTATTGCGGCGAATGTAAAACATCGTTTGAGGAGCTTAGTAAGATAATACAACGAGTCCTGGCTTGTAGGCGCGAGCTTGTTGCTTATGATAGGAATCAGCGTGATCAGGGTACATTCCAGTTCCAACGAACAACGATTGTTACCGAAGGCCCTGAGAAAGATACGAGTTCAACGATCCCAATGGTTGGTAGATGTTATGGATGTGCCTCTTCAGCTACCGAACACTGCCTCACTTTACTTAGAGCACTGGCGACCAATAATGTGGCTAAAGAAGTTCTATGCAAACAAGGACTAATTCAGGAACTAGTGGAACACAATCTTAGAAGAGGAACTATTCAGGTATACATTTTAAATATCTAATAAAGTTCTGAAATTTTTAAATATGGTCTGCTTTAGTATTTTAGTCTGTTTCGTTTTGAAAATATAAGAAATCTGTAGATGCGTGTAAATTATAACACGAAACATTTGAAAAAGTATTATTTTCGATATGAATTATAACGCATAAATATGAACGCATTATCAATGTAGTCATTTATTAAAATTAATTAAACGATGTCTAATAATCCTTAAAATAACAATGATACAAGTTGCACTTTTGAATAACAAATTTTTAAATACAAAATGAATACTTTCAAATAAGGTACAAGAGGAGGTTAGACAATTGCTATGCCTTGTAACGAGAGATAACGCACAGTCAACGAAGGAGCTATGCTCATTATTAACAAACAGGGTAACTATGACTTTGAGAGGTCGAGTTGTGACATCAGATCTATCAACTGCCGTAAGGCACGAAATGGCTTTATTAGGAGCACTAATACAAAAAGAGGATACATGCTGGGAGCAAAAATTGAGATGTGTCATGCAGTTATTCCTTATGGCCTGCAAAGATTCAAAGAGTCCTGTTGTCATGGAGAGTATAATTTTACCTTGTTTGAAGATATTACAAAGTTTGCTAAAGCCTGATCAACCGATTTCAAAGAAGAATAAGGTAGAATATCGACTTTCGTAATTGTCCAAAACTTTTTACTTTTGACACTCTTATAAGAATTATAAACAGTTCCTTCGCAAAACAAATACGAATTAAAATAATGCGTTCGGAAGTGCTATATTTTTATTGTTTATTTTTTAAATAGGATAAGACTATCGAATCTTTAGCAACAGTTCAACCCCCTGATGGAGTTAGTATTGATTTAGCGAAATGGCTTAATGGAGATATGAAAAATTCTTATGCAGAATGGTTACAAAGAATGCCAGGAAAGAAATCAGATTCCCAACAGAACAAGACTTTAAAAAAGGTAAAAAATGATAACATTTATTGACCAAAGGTTAAAAAACAAATTTACTTCACTTTAAAATTTTATTAAATAGTTTAAATTTATAATAAAAATATAAGAATACATTTATATAAAAAAAGTAAATTACTTTAAATAAAAAGTACTGTAAAATTAAAATTAAGGTAATAAAATTTTCCTAGTGTATTAAAGTTGAAGAGCAAGTATTTAATTTATTTAATTTTAAAAAATGTATTATATTTTTGAAGGAAGAGGCACGAATACTTTATTTGAGCGAGAAATATGGGTATCGTTGGTTCTACCGATGCTCGCGCTTACGCGGCATCCCAGCTCTCAAGCTTGCTAATGGATCTTGGCTTAAAGAGGTTATTTTCAATCCAAGCTCACGTCTTGCTCGTCAGGTTGTTTGTAATATGGTAGAGAACCTTTGCCAAGGCACTGACCGCAAAAAGGAAGTTCTCCTCCTTCTTACAGGCTACTTAGATGAATTATGTATCGCTGGCGAGAGCAGTGCCGAATATCTCTCTCTCTATGAAAGTCTCATAAGACAAGGTCCTTGGAAACAGTTCCTAGCAGTCAGGGGTGTTTTAAACATATTAGCAGATTTGCTAACAAAAGAAATTTCTGAGCTACACAGATTAGAAGAGACAACTTTGACGAGCGATCTTGCCCAGGGATACGCGTTAAAGATGTTGACTGAACTGTTGGCATTCTTCCTTGAACAAGAGAACATTAAGCAACATTACAAAGGTAGATTAGTCGGAGCAGTACTCAATGGCTATTTATCGTTGAGAAGACTTGTTGTACAGCGAACAAGACTCATCGATGACACACAAGATACGTTACTTGAGCTGCTCGAAGAGATGACCACCGGTACGCTTTTTTCTATATCAAATTCAAAGTTTTATTATCGACTAAAACATTAACATATTAAAATAGAAGTGGTTTTGATATATTTTTTTACATTTAACAGGCACAGAGGAGGAAACAAAAGCGTTTATGGCAGTTTGTGTTGAAACAGTGCAAAAATACAGCCCTCAAGATATACGCACTCCTGTATTTATATTTGAAAGGCTATGCTCCATTATTTATCCTGAAGAAAACGATGTAGGAGAATTCTTCTTAACTTTAGAAAAAGATCCACAACAAGAAGACTTTTTGCAAGGGCGCATGTTAGGAAATCCGTACAGTAGTTTAGAGCCTGGTTTAGGTCCACTAATGCGCGATGTTAAAAACAAAATTTGCCAAGATTGTGAGTTAGTTGCATTGCTGGAAGATGATAATGGAATGGAGCTGCTTGTTAATAATAAGATTATTAGCTTGGATCTTCCGGTTAAAGAGGTAAAACTTTTTGTTGTTATTAATTTAAAAACGAACAATTTGTACAATATACAATTAACAGTTGCAATTAATATTAATTCATATAGAACTATGATATAAATATCATTTATTAACAAAAAAAAATAGAAAAACTTTTTGAAATAAATTTTTATTTTCACGTAATTGAATAATAAAACTATAAAACGTAAAAGAATATTTTAATTTAGTAACGAGTGATTTGACAAATAATGTATATTATTTTTTTAGGTTTACAAAAAAATCTGGGTACTCGAAGGTGGTGAATGCGATGCCATGCGCGTTGTGTACAGGATGCGTGGTCTTCTAGGTGACGCTACTGAAGAATTCGTTGAAACTTTAAACGCTAACAGTGAGCAAGAGGTGAATAATGAAGAAGTGTACAAAATGGCAAACGTTTTAGCAGATTGCGGCGGTCTTCAAGTCATGCTCGAACGTTTGGCTGCGATACAGGATGTAAACAGGGCTAAACCTTTGTTGCAAGTTTTACTGAAACTCTTTAGGCTTTCTGTTAAGGTAAAGAAAAATCAAGAGGTCCTGAGTCAACCGGAATTAGGAGCTGTTACTGTATTGCTCGATGTGCTACAACGCTGTCTTGATACAGATTCAGACAATTCTCAATCGAAAATTACCGAACAGTTACTTGATGTAAGTTTAATTTTTTGTCGTTTCATCGTATTATTAAATATTTTATTTAATAAAAATATCCCAAACAAAATTTCAATCGTGTGTAAAAGAGAGAATTTCTCAATATTATGTACGGATAAAAATTAGGTTTTTGTTAATTTTAATTTAAATTTTTTTCATTTGTAGTATATTGTAATAGTGTGATTGCATGCTTAAATAATGCCTATACTTCTTTCTCGTCCACTTATTTTTACAATAAAATATAATTTAAAATTGTATATTTTTTAACACTTTTCAGATCATGGAAACTATTTTAGCAAATGCAGCGTCTCAGCCGTTGGAAAAGTTTGAGGAATTTTCTCGTACTTTGGGGAGTCCGGAACACGTAAAAGCTTTACTTTCGTGTACACAGTCATCCGCGGTGAGATATAGTGCAAACATGTTGCAGCACCTTGCAAGAGTTCTCGCAGCTTTAACATACGGCAATCAAGAAAAGATGGAACTGCTTTGTGATCATTTTAAGCCTGTGCTAAACTTTTACAAATTTGACTTTGAACATATCCCAGACGATGAACAAAAGCTCGAACTGTTTTGCGTATTGACCCAAGGCATTGAACGGAATGCGATAGGGAACACTTTGAAAGATCATATTATTAATATGGGTATCGTAAAAGATGCTTTTGAATATATAACGGTAAGGTTTTAGAAGTACAAAAGAATTTTCGTCACATTCGTATAATAGTGTTGTTTATATTAATGGAACTCGATCAACAGGTACACGCACCCTGTGTTAAGCCGACTCTTCTTAGAACAGATAGCGATGAACTTAAAGAGTTTATATCGAAACCGGCGTTGAAATATATTTTACGTTTCCTCACTGGTCTAGCAACAGATCACGAGCCTACCCAAGTAAGTAGTAAAAAAAAATCGTAAAATATATATATATATATATATATATGTTCAATAATAGATAAAAAGCTGTTCACGTTTCGCCTGTAATGTTTTAGCTTGCAGCATCTCAATTCACAATTAGTATAATTCATAGACTGGAACAGGTTTCGTCTAACGAACACGTAGGTTCGTTGGCCGAAAACTTGCTCGAGGCTCTTTGCACAAATAAAAAAGTTGCCGAGTTGATCGAAGAGGCGCGTCAACACACGCGCAGTGAGAAGAAACGTTTGGCAATGGCTATGCGAGAGCGACAACTTGGTGCCCTGGGCATGCGGACCAACGATAAGGGCCAGGTTACGGCAAGCGGTACTATCTTGCAACAGATGGAAGACCTCGGAGATGAGACCGGTCTAGTGTGTGTTATTTGTCGAGAGGGCTACAAATTTAAACCGAGTATGGTAAGCTTTCGAATTTTCAGTTTTTTCAGTTTTGCAGGAGCAAGATATTATAAAATTGGTTCCCTAAAACAATTAACATTTCCATTTCAATTTTGAAGGTTCTTGGTGTCTATACATTTACGAAACGCTGCAACGTTGAAGAATTTGAAATAAAGCAGCGCAAAACTGTGGGTTACACCACTGTTTCACACTTCAATGTTGTTCATGTAGACTGTCACATGTCGGCGGTACGGTTGGCTCGAGCGCGCGACGAGTGGGAAAGCGCTGCCCTCCAAAACGCTAATACAAAGTGCAATGGATTATTGCCACTCTGGGGACCCCAGGTTCCCGAGTCGGCCTTCGCAAGCTGCCTAGCAAGACACAATACGTATTTGCAAGAATGCACAGGTCACCGAGATATCTCGTATTCGTCAACAGTTCACGATCTCAAATTGTTATTGTTGCGTTTTGCTCAAGAAAAGAGTTTCCATGATGATACAGGAGGTGGCGGCCCTCAGTCAAACATGCATATTATACCTTACCTCATTCACATGGGGCTTTACGTCATAAACACGTAAGTTTTTTGGAGTAAAATTATTTTACTTAACTCCAATCAATAAGATTATCGCGTAACAATTACTGCAAATACTATAAAATCACTATTTATCGTAGTATATAAATTATTAATTATAAATTTTGCAAAGTAATTTTTAAAGTTTTTTTAACATTATTGCACGAACATATTAAGATTTATTGTCGCTTACACTACATTTAACTTGCAGACAAAATTTAAAATGTATTTTATATCTACGAAACTATTTATGGAAAATTACAACAGTCGTTATAGTTATGAATTGTTTATATGTTTTTAATTTGTCACTTCAGCACGAGGTCAGCATCAAGAGAAGACAAAGCTCTTATCACTTATTTAGAGTCGACTCCATCTTCTCCTTGGTTGGATAGCTGTTATGATGCCGAGGGTCCACTTTATCAATGTACTCTTTCCATCTTAATCTTGACACCAGCCCGTTGGAATCAGACTAAACTAGCGCATCTTCGAAGGTTGATTCTTGTCGCTCATCAGCGATACGTGTCCCCTTCGGCAACGACCAAATCTTTGGCTGACACCACGGTTAAAGATTATTCTGTCTATAAAAGTATGATGATCTTTTTCGCTCTTATCGACGGTATCTATGCACATTTTTTTAAGGTGAGTAATAATTATATTAATATTAATTACTTTAGTATTTAAGCATATACTTTTTATGCTAATATTATTTAAAATGATCGAACATTATATATTTAGTTGGTAAGGTTGTTACTTTATTCCTTCTGTAGATTATACGTATTTATACACACACGTATATGCATATGCATGCATGCATGTTCGATTTAATTGAAACATTTCCATAATCGTGAAAATTACACTATTAATTATCTTGGTGAGATAACGACTGCTTGGAAACCAATCATCGTATCGCGACTGTTTATGGATGCTAACGCATAAATAGTTAAACACAGCGAGTTGTCTTTAAAGATCCATCGACGAATTTCAGTTGATAATCTATAAAAAACAGTTGTTTTACCATTTCCATTACATTAATTATCCTTATTTGATATACCGTAAATTCGTCGAATCAAAATAAATCAGTATCCAATTCCGGTAAATAGTGCTGTTGAGTACTTTCACCTGAATTATCAGTTGACCAAAACACGACAAACCTATTCTATAGTAATGTCCATTTTCAATCATGGAATGATTTAAACGTGCAATGTAACCTTCGATGTTTTCGACCAATAATGATTATCGAGTCATTAACTTGATAATAAGTTCTGATTAATCAGTTATTACTATCTTCACGATAATACTTACGCGTATTGGAGAAGGAATGCATAAAATGTGGAGGTTGATTTTTTTATTTTTCCAACACTTAAGTAACGAAATCTTTTATTACTACACATGTTCAGTGTACCTCTTTATTTGAACGTAAATTTAATGGCTAACAGCATTTGTTGCATGTGAACCAGCGTACGCACTATTTCCATAAAATGACACCAATCATGTCACGCCTGGTATTATTCTTGTTTTCTCGGGACTGCAGATATTCGTCAGAGTTTCAAAAGACTTTTTCAGTCGATTCGTTAAGAACAAAATGTCTATCACCAAGTTTTGCCAAGCATAATATTTCACATGCTGTTTAGTGACGTATATCGCGAAAAAAATCCGATTCATTATAAATACATGCATTCTTATTGAGGTATTCGCTAAATCGTAGAAGAATTTTTCATAATCATTTATAACTTTGTATAAATAAATAAGCATTTATTTGCATATAATTAAAACAAGAAGTAGAATTAGAATTTCAAGAAATAGAGAAACAAAAATTTAGAATTTCTTTAATGAAAAAAGTTATTTGCAAATATTTCACTATCATTTTTGTATTTGCAGAATGTTAATGTTTTGAGTGATGATCAGTGGCCAGCTGTTTTAGCCGAATATATTAGACATAATGACGAAGCTCTGCTCAAAGCCTCCGAGAAAATTCTCGCAGCTTATCGCGATGAGCTACTGCCTTGTGCAAGTTTTGAAGAATTTTGTGATGTTGCAGGTTTGTAATACATATTTTTAACTCAATCGTATTTAAAAATATCAATAAATAAATAATATTTATAAAAAAAATTTTTTACAGGACTGCTTCAAGAAATTTCTAATCCGTCAACGTTTATAAGCGATCTTTTACAAAGTCTTGCCTAATCGGTATATTTTTTATTTTGAGTCTTTTAAAAAACTAACACAATTGTACTTTTTTTTATCTATTTGTTTGCTTTTAATTG
Organism: Platyscapa corneri; assembly: GCA_018907185.1. Classification (NCBI taxonomy): domain Eukaryota; kingdom Metazoa; phylum Arthropoda; class Insecta; order Hymenoptera; family Agaonidae; genus Platyscapa; species Platyscapa corneri. Next base: position 3,184,882 of record JACCHW010000011.1, on the reverse strand, counting down.
TGATAAAAATCAAACATGTGCCGCATGTCTTTAAGTGGCGTAGAAAACTACAAATGGCTAATGAATTTGAAAAAAAAAATTATTTTATAGTATTGTATAAATTATAGTGATACTTTTTTCGTTATAAACTGCGTGTATTAATCGCGTTTTCGTTTCATTTATGCGCTTATAAAATAAAATAAATACTGTAATATTATAAATTGTCATTTGAATTAAATGCAACATCTTAAAAATGATTGAATTTTGTTATTTCTTATTTTATTCTATTTATTTCAAATTATTCAGTTCTTTTATAATAATTTTTAATATTATCTCACTTATAAGTAATAACAAGGATGTATTCAATAAATTATTTTATGCTATTGAAGAATTTCCTAAAGCTAGTACGCATTGTCTAATTCCTTGCTGACAGAGATGGTAGTCTTTTATTGGTAGTGCTAATGTTTCATCGAGAATCTTTAAAACTTTTAAATAATATTTGATAGATTCTTCGCGATTACCAGATTGTAAATTTTTTGATGCTATTTTGTAAAGTGAATCCGTATCTTGAAGAGCTTTTAAGCCTTTCAAAATATTTGTACTTTTTCCACATTTCGAACAAGGGATCATAAATATCTCCGAGTTCATATTTACAAGTAAGATATTTCCACAAGATGGTCCAGAGTCGCATTTAAACCTGTTTAAAAATTTACGAATTTTTTGTTTAAAAATAATACTTTTCACCGTGTAAAGTATCTTATAATTATAAGTATTAAAAAATGTATTGATTTTTTAAAAATATATATTTAAACGGACCTTAAATTATCGGGTTCAATATCTTTTAAAAGAGGCCAATGATTAATACATGCTTCGCAATTACAATCAAACCAGTATTGTAAGCGCAACGTTCTCTTCCTTTCAGTTTCATCGACTTCTGTAAATATTGGACCATAATTTTCAGAAATTTCAGCACCAGCTGGAATCGATTTTATAGCTCGAACAATTATTACGTTACCTATAAAGTACCTGTGAAGTAATTTGTTTCAATAGATCACGTTGTAAAATAAAGTATTTTTCATATTTATTTTATTACAGTTAATATACCTCACAACACCAGGATTACAGGAATGATTAAAAAGTGCTACTGTTGGATAAACTCCACCTCCTATAAACAAACTTTTTCCTTTCGATAAATCAGTCGATCCCTTTCTTTTTGCGAATTCGGATATCTAGATATTTCATAAAGATAGTTTTACTATTTTTTTAATAATAAGAAAGAATATTTAAAAATATAAAAGTAAACAATATTTTATTAACTGATTGGAATAAAATAATAGGGTCATTAGTGCGACCAATTTTTAACTTAATTTTTTTAATGAAAAATATGTATTTCATCGAATATAAAAACGTTTATTTAAATTATATCGATTCTTATCGTACCAGAAAATCGTTATTAAGAAATTAGTAGAAATAACGAATGTGAGCAAATGAACTAAATCGTACTTCGTGGGAGTTAAATTGAAGTAGTTGAAGATGATGCAGAATAGCATCTGCTATTATAATTTCAGCTTTACTTAATTCTGCTTCTGCATTATCTATTGTTTTCATTGCTTCTGGAAAATATGAGGATGTTTTTATCACTCTAAGTATCCAAGCGGCCATGTAAGCTCTGTGAAATAGATCTTCTGCAGTTCGTTTATCTTCATGAGTAACTGTAATATGAAGTATAGTAATAAATAATTATTTGTTTTAAATTGTTTTCCGTTATTATAAATACTAAATAAAATGGATCAAGAATTTAATTTATTAATGAGAAAAATGGAACCAGTCGTTAAAAGGCCGTACGGGATTTTTGTTTTACACAATGCTTTCGTAGAAACTTTCAATGTATCCACGTTGGTTGAATAAAATTCAATTCAAAATGGTTTTTAATCAATATATTAAAATGCAAATACAACATAGCTTAATCTTTTTCAATGTTATTAAATTATATTTTACTAAGTGATTTTTCCCTTTTTTATGTACTTATATGCATGGATTTTTTCAAAACCTACCGTAAGTCTGGCATTAAAAAAAAGCTTTTTTATATCTATTCAAATTCATTCCTATTAATTTCTTAATTTTATTTTTCTTTCGAATCGATCGAAAAATACTTTAAATATGTTTGTGTAAATTTTTGTGGTGGGAGATTTCTTGATCGAATCAGTCAAAGAGGAAAGATAGTAGTAGTTACATACCCAGATTATAGAACGCCTTATAATCCTTGCTGAAATAAGGCTTCTCCTTGGACGCCTTAAACTTGCCATTATTGTTCTTTAGTTCAGAATGAACTTTGACAAACTCTTTAAAAGGTTTTTGGATAACAGCGCGCATCGCCAGCATACAAGTGATGGAGGCATGCGAGCACCAAAATGCACCGAGTAAGTCGCACTCGAGAAGATGGGTGCGTTCGTCGAGGTCTCGACACTTAGGGCTGCAATAGGCTATGGAGCTGCACTTGTAGCAGCTTGCAGGATAGGGCGTGGCAAGCTTGATCAAGCATCTGTGACAATGCGTTTGGCTGCGAACGTAAAAATATTTTTCTTTCTTTTAACGGCGCTACCCAAATCTTGGGCAACGATAGTTCGCGCTTTTTATCGGCATATTTTCGAATGGCTGACTGGATCGCGCAAAAATCAATAAATAAGTAAATCGAAGATAATTGGTAATAATCGTGATCGCCATTTAATTTAATCTAAGTATTAATGTTTTTAACGTATCGACCTGTCTAGTAATTTATTTATTAAAAATAAGTAAGTAATTAAGTTCAATTTCAAATTCAAAGTTTCTTTATAAGATATTGGAAGGCAACGTTAATTAGAAAAATTGTATAAATATGTAAGTTTCATAGAATCAATAAAAATGGACGTTATTATATTCGTGTTTGTTCCTTCTCGTGTATTCTTATTTTCCTTATATTTTCAATCTTTAATTATATTTCCATTAAAAATGTTACTTTTGGCCATAGTGTCGTCTTTTTTAATATCATCAATTAAATAAATGAATTTTAACAGGCGATCACATAGTAGATCTTATTCAGTATAAAGAATTTAAAGTTAAAATTTTAAATTTATTTTAGCTTTTATGATTCTAGAAATTGTATTTTCTAATCTATAAATAGATGGCTATCAAAATATTATCCATATGATTAAAATCTTCCGATCGATTGCTTCAATAATTTATGTTTTTTTTTATTTTAAGATACAGGTTAAATAAAGGTTTATAATGTACGACAAGCGAGTCTTTATTGTATGGAGAAAATGTAACTTTGAAGTTAAACACGCTTAAAAAAATGTTTGCATCGTCCTCAGACTAATATAATAACCTTGACTCGCAAGCGTTCTAATTTCAAATGTAAGTGTAAGTATGCTTAGCGAAATAAGCGCCGATAAATTAGAAACAAATTCCAGGTAGAGGAACGACCAGCAAACTAATAGTTATAGAAACTTCTACGACAATATAATATTACGGCAATCGCCAGAATTTTTGAGGGTGGTTAATTTTTAAATTAACAAAATTTAAGTTAATTCGTGTTAACTTACAAATAAGTTTTGTATTCGTTTAAATTTCATCATATATTTATATGAATATCATTGATATAAATATTTATTTTTTTCTGCTTAAATGTCCACCATTACAATAACGATATTGTTTTTAATTTACCTTTGCTCCCAATGAACGTCTCCTTTAATTAATGTGTTTTCATTGTTATTTATTTTTGTTTAAATTTATTCCTGGTAACAATTGTTTTTTGTACTTAGATTTATGAATAACAACGTACCGATACTCGCCCAAAATAGACGCGCAGTGTGGCCTCTCTACGACCAGAATTTCACCAGGTTCAATGTTTTTTGTGGCAACAGCGAATCTCCCAGCATCTCCACGTGAATCCCTGATTTCGACAGCCGCGCTGCACGATGGATATAGCGGATTGCGTTCCTTAATTCTCGGTATTTCATCCTTCTCTCTCAACCTGAAAATTGCACAAAAGAAAAGGAGTTGAATCCAATTTTTAAATACAGATATATCTCGTATAAATTGATGATGCTACATTCATCTAACTAAATCGTTTCATTGGCAACGTTTTTAAACTTAATATCCGCTTGCACAAAAGAGAGCCTATTGCGTAAAATACCGAACGTGCTGTTGCGCCAATATTATATTCGCGTAGAATATTAAACGCGTCGGCAATCAGTAATTGAGCAATTAAAAAAAGTTTAGTAACCTATTGTTCTCTATTTCGAGGAGTTTGAGCTTTGTCAATCCCTGCTGTGCCTCAGCCATCTGGTGGCCCTTCTCCATCATCCCCAACATGATCCGTATGTCTGCCTCGTGCTTCTTCTTCTTATCTGAAGTCATCCGAGCATCGTCGAGGGCTTGTAACGCACATTTGAAGGCCTCCATTGCCTTGATATGACTCTTGAGTCCTAGTAGACATCGAGCACGACGATCTTCTAATTTGAATAGTAGGTGTTTCGGGTAACCAACCTTTAGCGCTTCCTCGCAATCACGAAGGGCCAGCTCAAATTTATCTAAGTGATAGAATGCCGCTGAACGGTTCGCTAGAATCACTCCCAACTCTGTGGATAAACGTACAATTGATCTTCGTTGCAATTTACCATTTATTATTAAGTGTAAGTTATAGGAATGCTTAATTTGTCGAATAATTTTCCAAAGTAATTGAAATATTGGAAGCTTTATTGAGAAAAAGTATAAAAATACGAAGAAAATAGTTGAAAGCGCCATTGGTTATTTCATATGAACTTTATTCATTGATATTCCCTTAAAAATTCTCTTTTTAGCGATAATTTAACTACCTGAGTGTTAAGTGATATAAGTATTGTATTTTTAGAGGAATTTTTAGAAAGTATTTATTATTTATTTTACTATCGTCATGAGAAAATAAAAGAAATATTTTTAACCGTAATATCATCTAATTATTTTATGTATATTAGTTCGAATTTTATATTAATTTTTTAGATTTTAGTAAATTTGAATTTCTTACTTGTTTTTCAAGATAAAGTTTTACAAGTTTTAAGAACATTTGGGAGGGTCATAAATTTTAAGCTATAATGTTGTGCGATAATACGTATAAACCATTTACAATTTCTGATATTAATTATTCAGCAAATTTTATTTGTTATTCCAATGTATTTATTATTTTGAGTTTAATAGTCATTTTAATCGATGAAATATTGTAATTTATGAGAATTGAATGAAAGAAAGTCATAAAAAATTTTGTTTTAAATCAAGCAACGTAATATATTGCATGTAAGTTAATGTCATTGAAACTTGTTTTATCGATTTAAAGCGTAATTATGAGTATATAAATAATAATAAACTATCTGACCCGTTACAATTACTAATGTTTAAATCATACAGTTGGATATATAATATATAACACAAATATGCAAATATTTATTCATTCAAAATTTTGCTGCATCTTGCAGGCTATATTTGATTCAATGACAAGAAACAAATTTGTAAATTAATCTTTAATAAAAAAGAATGTAAATCATCTATACAAGATGAATACATTATTTTTTCGTAAACGTTTTAAATTATTTTAACTATATAACATAATGCTATATAAGTTTACTAGCCATAAATGTTAATTTATAATTTTAATTAATGTAATTAAGTTTTGTAAATTTAGGAAATAAGTTTATTTCTTAAAATTTCAATTGACTCGTTATAATAAATATTTTATACATCTCATAGACTCCAGGAAGAAATTGAGCTCTTCGCAATTAAGGTCATCATAGAAAAAACTATATATGTATATGCAACCTTTGAGACAGCGATAAGCTATTGAATAAATATATGTATACAATATTAAAAAACATAATTTTTTTAGATATTGCACTGCTTTATGGCAGTTTACTGTTTTATTTTAGGTGATTTAACAAAACGTACATTTTTAATTAAAGATTTATGCAAAAAAAATTGAAAGAAATATTTGGAAAATCCTTGAAAAGTACCATGTTAGTGAATTTTGATTATTTGTAGCGTAGGATGTATGAAAATACACTCACCGTCTTTTGGGGCAACGAGGACAGCGCTATTGTATTCCTCGATCGCCACCTCGTAGTGATCGAAGCCGAAGGCCGAATTGCCGTTTCCCTTGAGCGTTTTAGTCTTCACGGAGTCCTTTTTTTCATAATTCTCGACTTCGATTGGCAGCTCGTGTGCCTCCGCATAGCCAAGAATGAAGGCGACTCGTGAACCATTTGTGTCCAGGGCAGAAAATTTTTTGAAATTCTCGTCTGTTATGGCCTTCCTTGTCTTCACAAGATTATCCTTAAAGAAGTTGCCCACTTCAAAATCCAATTCCTCATCCGGTTCATTGTAGATATGTACGAAGTCGTCATCAAAGCAATCCTCTAACATCTTTTATATTCAGATTTTGTCCGTCTTCCTTTCTCCTTCTATTATATTATTTAATCATTTAATTATTTTTTAATTTACACACTCATGAATAACGATAATTTAAATAAATACATACTTATATTGTGACTGAAAATAGATTAATTTAGAGAAATAAAAATCTTTTCATATACGAATCGAATTCAATAACATAATCTACCTTAATTGGGCATTAAATAATTAAACATCATTTGTTAATTTACTTTCCAAATTTCTTTACTATTTTAGTAAATTTACATCTTATTTTAATGACTTTTTGTAGCGATCTTTTTCAAGAATTAATCGCTAATAAATATTCCAAACCTTCTTGCTTGTTATTGAAATAGCGACTAGAAAGGTTCTAGATAAGTTCATTAGAATATATTTGTGAAATACATTAATATATATCGAGGGGTAGAAGGCTGAAAAAAATTTAATGTTTAGTAATAGCTATCGGTGTGTGTCTATACTATCTAGCGTGACATAAATACAAGTCATCGAGTGTTGTTTTTTTTATCGGTATAATTTTGATTTTTATACGAAAGTAGCCCGTGACTTATTTCAAGTTGATTTTTCCATCTCTGATAACAAGTACTTTTCTGTTATAATTCGTACCGTACGAATAAATAAAAGATAATAACATAATATGTGGTTCATAATTTCTGGATTCGTTCCAAAGAAACAACATACCAGTATTTATTTTTAAATTGTAGCGTGTCAATGATATTCTCTATGTGCGGTGAATACTTTTATGAAGGCTTGTGTCTCTTGCAGATACCTTTCCAGATATTTTTCTATTTATAAAAGTATTTATAAAAAATTTGGATATTTAAAAATATATCACTTTAGGTTATTTTTTTTCATACTTTTAGCTTTAAAATTTTAATCTCGACGAGATAAATCCTCCGAAAGATATTTATTACAAGTTTTTATCTCATAAATTCAATCCCAAATTTGAATTAAACTAGTCTATCGACAATTTTGATAATTTTTACACTATAATATGCAGGCGTTTGCATTACAATGACAAACAAATTCAAATGCTGTGACAATCTTTTTTTACGTTTAAGTGCTGGTTATTTTTTATGATTCTCGATAACAAGTTATAATTTTAAATACAACATATATCGTTTAAGAAAAAAAATACCTTAAATTAATTTAAATTACTGTAAACACATATTCATAAGATTAATTAAGATATTTTTAAAATTAATATCATTCAAATTTAATTGTTACATTTATTAAATTCCTAATGTTTTATGTATAATACAAAAGTCTCATAATAACATTCAGCTTTAACATGTAATATAATTTTTCTTCTCCAAGCCAGTTTTCTAAAATTGTAAGATTACGTAGATAATTTCAATTATTAAAATAATCGAAATTCTTTTAAAAGAAAAACTTTATCGCCATTTGAAAATTGAAAATATTGAAGATAATAGATATTAGTGAAAATATGCTCTTTAATGTTTACACTTTAAAATTATATATCACGTTTAGTATCAACCATTTTTGTCAACTGCAGCACAACTTTTACCTGTTTAACGAGAAAAATATAAATTGTCAAAACGCCATCACTTTAAAGTTCATTCCACTAATCGCCTATATTTTAATGTACGAAATGAATTTTCGTAACTAATTTTCTTAATAAGTGTGAAAACTGAACGATCCAAGCGTTTTAACTCTCGACAAGTAATAATATACAATATAATGGCAAGTAAAATTAGTACAAAGAAGTTGATCGTACAATATAATGGAGGAGAATATATAATTTTTTCTTCCAAATGTAAACGACACGATGCCGCTCCGATCGTCTTCGTGGTACTTTTGCATTCTCAGTTGCATCGGCAACTATAACAGCAATGCTAGGCTATTTTCGAAGTTTCTATTTCAGCTCTCTTGCTTTTACATACATAGTTCGTTTATTTCTTGTACATACGTACAATGCCTCAGCTTTTCACGAAAGATATAAACCAATTATTATTTAATTTTGAAACGTATTAAAATTTCTATGCTAATTTATTGTTGGACTAATCGAAAACAGATCGATTAACATATATGTAGTATAATAATTTAAATATATAAAAATAGTTAAATGATCCTCAAAGACTTTTTTGAAAGACATTATCGTCATTACGAATAATAAATTAGTGGTACGAATTTTTTTCTTTTGTTTAAATTCTCCTTATTCAAATTTTATCTTTTATTATGTCTAAATGATTAACTTATCTTAATGTATGTGATTTACTCATATCCAGAATAATGCGTGAAGTTACTCTAACTTAGAATACAGGAACGCTATTTTTTTGTTTTTAATAATTTTGGAAGGTTTATAATTTTTTTATATTTGAAAAAATAAAGCATTTATAAGGTAACATTAATTACTACATAAAATATAAATTTTTATGTATTTTATTATTAAGCAATTGAATTAATCTTTATTATTATTATTATTATTGTTATATATTAAAAAAAAATTTGTAATATGAATAGTAAGGTCAGAAACAAGAATTAATTTTCTGTTTTAATTATTTATTTAATACATTTTACATAAATTTTTTATTTTTGTAAATAATATATAATTTGTACATATTTTTATTATTCGATATAACTATTATAATTAGATTAAAATAAAATATTATACTTCTTGCTTGATGCAATAAAAAAAAATGACATGTAATGATGTAATGGATTTAAAAAATAAAATAATGTCGTTAGGAGTGATTATTATTTTTGGTATATATAATATATATAAAATCGCAAAGTTACGTTTTAGAGAATGGAGGTAAATATAAATCTCATAATTTGTTTCCTCCAGAAGTACACGCTCTCACAAAAATATACATTTATATAATATAAGTTATTTAACAAATTCAAACAATGAAATTTCAAAATCTTTCCAATCGTTTTACATTCTAGTTAAAAACTTTGTACCCAAGCATAATTTATTTATAGAATAAATTTTTCAACGCCATAATTTTAATGAAGTTTTATATTAATAACAATAAAAGAAAAATTTGTAATCACAACTTTATATATTTATATATTAATTAAAAGATTTTGAAATATGCAACAAAATTTGAAATTTATTTTGAATAATACGAATACAAATATCACATGAAAAATGTTTCACGGCTCTATATTTATTAAACATGTAAAAACATTGTTTAAAGTAATAAAATTTAGCGAATGTTTCTTAAAAAATATTTTCAAGCATTTTTAGTGAATAATTCGAAGAAACTTAATAACTATTTTTATTAGAATTTGGTTCGCAATACATACACGATATTATCGATTAATTATTTTTTGTTAATTAACATTAAACAATAAATTATTGAAAGAAGATCCAACAGTAAGCCTCGCACTTGAATATGTCAGATGGAACTTTGCATTTTGAACAGAATTAAAGTTTGCACAATGTGTATTAAGCAATACTGGTGTTGAAGTTTCATTCTAATGTAAATTGACATTGCTGAGCATTAATTTTTTTTATCATTAATGTTTATCTTGATTAATTTATAAATAATTCATACTATATTTTAGCATATACATATTATTGATTTAATAAATACTTATTAAATAATTATTCAATAAAAAATATATTGTACGAAAAGCAGTAAATTTTTATATAATAAGAAATAAAATATATAATTACTCCGTAATTACTATTTATATTTTTATCAAAAAAAAAGATAATTGGACAATATAGTTTCGATTTGTATCTATTTTAACTTAGGTTTTTTACTTTTTGTGTATGTTAATGTTACATTATATGAATCCTTCAAATTGGAAATAAAGAGAGTAATATTATGATATAGAGAAACAATAATTAAGATTATCGTTATTATACCTCTAGTTGAACTTGTGCGAGATTTTTCTTTATAAACATTAAATTAATTCGATTAAAACTTAAAACACTTGATCTTCCGCTAGAAAAACGCTGAAATCGACGTTTTGTAATAGATAATTTATGAATAGGTACTTCCTAATAATTAATTGTGACGGCATATAGAATCAGCATCTTATAAATGAGTAATAAATATGTAAGCAAAAACATAGTTTTAAAAACTATTCTTACAAAACAGATTCTAATTTTTATTTTTTCTATTTTGTTTTCGCAACAGTTTTAGGTATTAATAAAACTAAAAAATTCAAAAACTATGGTGTAGCTTAAAATTTAATTAATTACTTATAATATAAGTATTATACATTGCAAGGATTATTTTATATTATTATGTCAACTATATTTTTATAATAGACGCTGAAAAAGATTTGCAAAAAATTAACATTCATGAATAATTCGTAGACACTATTGGTTGAAATGATTACATACACGTGCAAAATGATAAGTAATAATATTGAAATAATATTTTTGAAATATATTATATGTCAAAGTAATAATTATTTAATTTATATAAATCTATTAAAATTTAGTTTTGTAACAAATTAATTTTTTATCATTTTTAGATTATAGACAATAATTTTGAAAATTTAATTGGAAGTAATTATTTAAAATGAATAATTTTTTTATTTTACATGTTCTTCTTCTTTAATATGACATTATATTAATAAAATTTAGTAATAATTATTACTACGAAAATTTAAAAGCCTTAATGGTAGACAGGATTTTTTTGTGTTTTGTATTATTAATATTATTAAATTAATTATTTGTTATCATTAAATTACAAATAAATTTATGAAAAAATTACATCAATTTTTTGTATCTTTTCTTTGATAACTATTGCCTTGTAATTATCAATGGAACGTATTAAAACTTTTTGAATTTAAATCATTTTATAAACTGCAAAGCGCACGTTCAAGATGAAAAATTATTATCTACTAGATCTTTTGTTTCACCAACAGTATTAATAAATCAATTTTTCTATTAGCAGACATTGCTTGTTCAATAATAATTCTATCAATACTTTATAAATTACAATGCTGAGTTTTTACAATTTTGTTAGTTTTTTTATTTATAGTACTTTCTTTATAGATAGTGCTGAAACTTTTATTTTTTACTTTTCGTTATTTACTTTCAAGATTAAGTTAATCTTCAAATGTTAAAGGAAAAGTGCGCGAAAATATTTTACAAGAGATTCCAAAATTCACGAAAAAAATAAAAAATTGGACCAACACTTTATTTAATATAAAGATCATTCTTTACAATACACGAATATTATCGAATTTATCAATTAGCTTCAGCGATTGATAAATCTATTGATTTAATCGAGCTATCACGTATAAAAATATGAAATTTTCAACGATCTATTGAAAAGTATATTGTTACACTTAATATTTCTGTACACTCTTAATATATAATTTGTATCTTACGCGCTATAAGTTTAATGAATTAATTTTTAAATTATTGCTTTTCCAGCGCAGAAATGTTTAAAATGAAGGAAATTAGAATTCCTCCTTACGGCAACAATATTCAATTATTTCAAACGAAAAAGCAATTCCATTTATCGATTTTCCTTTAAGCCAGAAATGTTTCTATTAATTTCGGTCGTTTCACGGCGCAGGGAAAGATTGATCAAAAGTCATAGGACGACTCCTCGTGGTTTTTACTTTTGGCCTTGAGACTCATCCTGTATAGGAGCCCAGCAATCGAGGCCCCGATGAGGGGACCGACCCAGTATATCCACTGGTCGGTCCAGAGACCTACGATGACTGCTGGGCCAAGTGACCTTGCAGGGTTCATACTACTGCCGGTAAGTGGCACCGCTGCTAAATGCGCGACGCTAATACTTAGTCCTATTGCCAATGGAGCCCAACCTTTGCAGTCATCGCGCTTGGGGTCTGTGACACCATGCACCACGAGCACCAGCAAGAAGGTAACGATCATCTCTATCAGGATACCCTGACCGTTGCTGACCTCATTTCCCAAAAGAGTCATGCCTAGACCCTGTGTTGTACCCTTGGCTGGCAAAGCGGCCTGTATGTTTTTGTGGGCATATTTTTTTTTAGTACTTGGTACGTAGCAATTTATGGCAGTGATTGAATGCATTTTCGAATCTGCGTTTATTAGTTTAGTTGGTATAGGAGAAAATTTTATTTCATCAACCTTATCAATAGAGCTTTAAAGTGAGAATTAAATATGAGAAGCAAAGGGCGAGCATTAGAGTATTTTGCGTTTATCACAGTTTATAAAATTAAACGTTTTTAGTTCATGTTGTTCGATTTGACGTTAATGTCATAATTTTTGCATAATTTAACTATTTTTACGATTTAATCGATAAAACACGAGTCTAATTATAAACAATTGTTTACAACGATAAAAATGAGTGTAAAAAGTTTTTGATTAGATACTTGAGCTACAAATTAGAGAATTCCTTTAAACATGTGTATTTAAAAAATGATCAAATTTTTCTAGCTACTTATCAAGTATCTTTCTTAATATCTTACATTCTGTTTATTATATAATACAGATGCCACTTTTTTCTTTTAATGAAAATTATTTAGATTTGACTTTTTGATTATTATAATTTTATGATTAATAACTTATAACTTTAAGATAGTGTATAAAGTATAAAGTATACAAATAAAATATTTTTAGAACGTATTTATAATATTTAGCGCTATTTTTTGTTTTACAATTAATTTCAAATAATAAATATTAAATTTTTGCTTAAAATTAATGGAAAATTTAATAAATTATTATTTTCTAGATAATGTAAAAAAAATGAATATTAGAAAAATTTAATTATTCGACGCTTTAAAACTCAATAGTGTTATGTAGTTCAGTAGCAAACTTTTTTACATAACATAGTTAGATAAGTATATATCATAGGTGTGGATATGACTATAGATAGAAATAGATGGATAAAATTATAGATGTGTGCCGAGACTAATCAGAGGCCTTTTTACCAAACTAGACGCATTACACAGATACCAGGATGCTTATTTTATCTTTTTTATTTTCACCATATATAGCAGCGTAATTTACTTTTTTTATTTTAATTTTATATTCTAGAGATTTGTAGATCTTTAACCTTTATATTCTAAAAATATTTATTTTTCAATAACTTAATATATTTTGAAAAACCTTTTATGATTCTAATAAATGATTTCTTTTTCAGAATTTAAAAAATTTTTCTGTTTTTAGTAGTTTCTTTTTTAAGTTATGTCGTTGAAATGAAAACAACCTTTTTTTGTTATATTTAATAGATAAATCAAGTTTTAAAATTTTAAAATTAAAATCTATGGATTTTTTACGTTAAAATATTGCAAATTTTAATTTACATTATAAAGTAGTTTTTTAGACAATATAAAATTAGTTTGAAATACAATTGAAATTTCAATTTTCGTTTTGATGATAATTCGTAAATATTTGTAGAATTTGAAAGTAATGTAAGACAATAATATCAGAAAAATATAAAAATGATTATTGCACAGAATATTTTAAAATAATAATGAACGTGTAATTTTAGCTAAGAACTATTATTATCAATTTAAGAATGAACCATTGTGTAACAAAGGTGCAATTATAGTTATAGACAATCGATCCAAAATAAGTTTGAAAATCTAATAAATCTAAAAAAGCCAATACCATTATTTAGTAACACTTTGATTTACAACTTTGCTTTTTTAAGCATTTCGCTTAATTCATACAAAATGTGATCAAATGTTATTTTCATCGAATAAACGAATTTCAATTGAAAATGTAATCGCAAGTTATTTGTCAGATTTCTGAATGGCTTCCTTGATTTATAAGCAATCAATAAATGAGATTATTACTTTTAAAATTGCAGAACCGGCAATAGCACCACAACATTGGCAGACGACATAACAAATCGCTTTAAGAATCGTGCAATTGCCACTAACGAGGAGACCAACGGTAACGGCAGGATTGACGTGGCATCCAGAAATGGGGCCCAAGACCTGAAAAGAAACATTTAACATACATTTAATGGTCTTGCTACTTATCCTGTTAGATTGCGCATAAAAAATATTCTATAAACAATTAAAATTTTATTTATTCGATTAATCATTTAATTTTTAATACAAAGAAGTAAAATTAAACTCAATTGTCAGAGGTTCTGACTTTTGTAAAATACGTGTGTCCAATAAATAATTAGTTGAACTTTTATGTACGGCCAGACTCGACTATAAAAGTATATTATCTTATTAATCTTTAAAAAGCAACAAGTCATAGTGGCGTAATAAAATAATAGAATAAAGTAATACCAAAGACTACTCAAAAGTATTATATTTTTAAAATTAAAAAGTACATTACAAGCAGTTTTAACGATTCTAAAATAATTTTACTAGAATATTTAATTAATGAATTTCGTGAAATCATCTAGAGAGGCATTTGACGAATTATGAAAGTCATTTGTTACCGTATAAATACTTGAACGAAAAAAAGAATTCATTTCATTTGCACAGGTCATTATGCAAGTTTCGAGTTTTTTTTTCAATTCAAGAACGAACTCTCCATTTGATTTCTTTCCCTAAGGCTAATTCAAAGTGATTCATTTACAGTAAATTTTGAAATACTAATAATCTTACGAGTATCTAAAAATACGCATTTACAATCAATATGAATTTAAAACGTGCAAAGTTGGACACGTAAAGATCTTGGCGGACAATTTTTATGAAACTGCGATTAACTTTTCAAGTTGTCGATAAACTACTATAATAAATTTATTATAGCACATAAATTATAACAAATCGATAAAACATAACAAAGTATTAGAAAAAATTTTAAATCATATTACATACGGCAAGCCGAAAAAATATATATCAAAATTTACGTATAATAATTCAAAATGGCTAGTCATTAAAAAATTACGTTGTTTAATCTTCTTCTCCTGAAAATAGATCTACTGGTTCATTTAATAGTGAATTATTTGAAAAGCAACAAATCCAAGAAGACCTTTTACGAAAATTAAACGCAAAACTTCCTGTCGGGGAATAAACAATTGTCAATAACAAAAAGATTGTAGACTCAGATATAGGGTCAGAAGCTATCGTTCGCAGCTTTAAAAGGCCAAAAGTGATCCCTACACCGAGCGAAGCAATTGAGCTTTCAGAGATGAAATCCTGAAGGCGATTGTTCTTTCACCTCCCTAATTTTATATCGAAGGACACCCGATGTTTTCTCCCTGCATTCACTATAAAGAAAAAGCGCCTTTCCGAATGACCTTGTGTAAATACTCGTCAAGTCCCTCTTAATGAAATGCGTTCCTTCTCTACCTCCTTTTACATTTCGCGATCTCAAACGCGAGACAGTGAGAGGTATATACCTCGGATGAGTAAGCCACCGTGCGTCGAGAAATGCGTCCGAGATTCGCCTTCGCGAGAGAGAGAGAGAGAGAGAGAGAGAGAGAGAGAGAGAGACGGAGAGATGCAGGGCGAGCGATAAGGAGGGAGGGGGAGTGAAGAAAAGAGACAGATTAGTCAGTCGCTCGACTAAGTTTAACAAGGTGCCAGAGCCCGACAAAATTCAGATCCAAGGTGGCAAGGGTAAATAAGGCCGTGGATTTGCCCAAGGGGGTCTAACTGTTGGGTTCAGATGGTGCAACATTGCGCCCCAAGGCTCCGACAACCTACTCGCTTCGCTACCCGCGAGAACCGACGAGACATTCTCCTGGAGACCGCGACTCATTTTTTTCTTCTTTTTTTACTTCTTGTTTCTCTTTTGTGCGCATTGCTCTAGTTCTATCTCTTTCTCTTCTCTCCTCTCCCATTTTTTACTTCACGTTTACTTCTGCCTGACTCAATCGATACGTACGTACGCCTGTGCGTGAGCGCGTTGATATTTCTCCGGTTGTTACCTTGACCGTATAATTCACCGATTCTTTTTACTCTCCGCGCACGACGTTATATTTGCCGAAAGAAGGCGAATATACAAAGTGCGTACAAACCTACTATTAAGAAAATTTCAAATTTCTCAGTTTTCAGTTTTGTTCTCTTTCCGACTAGTGAGATTGTAGTGCGTAGGTGTGCAGTCCGAGCACCTGTCAAAATATGCGAATTACTGCATGTGTGAGTTCGCGACGTCAAGTTTTAGAAAAAAGAGATGCGATGATATTTAACTAGCTGTATAATATTTTTCATTTTTTTGGTCATATCTTCTCTTTATTAATCAAAGTTAATAAGCTCATATGTTGGTTACCAAATGATACAGACTTTAATTTAAAATTCATAATTCTAGATAAAGGGGCAAACGTAATAAATCTGCGTTTTAAATTAATATTTTAAATGTTCTTAAAAAAAGAAAAGCATTTTTTAAATATCAAGTCTCGCATGATAACGAAATGTTAAAGTCCACCTTACGATCTTATCTGGCATCTTAAATCAAGTATGCAGGCTTGTGTAGTTTGGTCGAGGCTAAAAGAATTTGTAAACAATAATTTTGGATAAATGAAATCACATTAAAACATGCCACAGCGATCGATCCATTAATATCCAACAAATAAACTAATAGTTTAGTATAGTAATATTAATATTTAATACATATCTATAATATTTTTTAAAATGCATTTGAAATATTAAAGAAGTCGTGTATTTACTTAGTAATGATAAATATAATTATTTTTATCTCTGAATTTCTTAGCAGTTGAATTAAATACTCTGTACGTGCAAGTTTGTGAATTCGAGTCAAAGATAACGAACGATAACACTAGTAGCAAAGTAAAAGATTTAAAAATATAATACGTAAATATGAATATAATACACTTCTAGTTACACATTTAATAGGATCTATATAAAAAAGAATCAACAAATACATTACGATGTATACATAAAAGATAAAATATTGTTAACATATTATATTATAATATTTATCAAAGATCTTGATTGAATAAAAAGGCAGTTAAAGATTATACGATTTTATTAATTGAAAAATTTTAAAAGAATGGCAAATTATGCAAACAAAAATAGAATCATATACAATTGAGAATGTTTAAAGTTTTATTACGATGAAGGATTAAATATTAATTAAGATGAATGCCGCGTAAAACATTTCAAAATTTGTTGTTGTTTATATTTGTAAAATTAGTATTCCGTGAAATACCGTATATATAAAATTTCTTCGGGAAAAAATTCATGATACTTCATAGGAAACGTGTAATTCTCCTTATACAAGCTACAAAAGATTGTAACGTTGAGGATTTCTGTTTTAATTTAATTTTTATTCTACTGCTAAGAAAAATTAAAAATATATATTAAGTGCAAATTTTAATAATGTTTTAGATAAAAATTTTTCGTAGTATGATAAAATAAAAATTTAAATGAAAATAGTAGAGAATAAACATAAAATAAATTATATTCGATATTGATATTCAATTCTATATTTAAGATTTAAATTAAAAAATTTTTTGATATACTTATTAAATAATTTAATAATCTGGAGTTTTCTTAATATTTCTATAGAAATTTCTTCAGTCACGAAAATCTCAGCTTTCAAAAAATACATTCATATTAATTTATAAGGTTCATCGTTTTTTCATCGTTTTTTCGTCATTTTTTCGTCATTTATTTAAGGAAAGTATTTAGTTAAATATAGAGTATGATAGTAATTACTAAATTATTACAGACGAGTTTTGGGAAATTATTAAATTAATGACTGAAAATTACGGATCCCTTTTTCATGAGAAGACGCGCATATTTATCAATATTTAGCTCCAGCCGAGCCTCTAAAGGCAATAACCTTGCAACAAAAATGCATACATAAGCTTAAGGAAAACAAAGACTAATGCAAAGAGAAACAAAAGTAGATCGGAAAAAATCTACGGCTCACCAAGTGGTCTGTCGAAAAGCAATACTTAAATGAAAGACCGCGGCGTCAGAACAGAAGGACCGAGAGAAAACATTTGCAAATGGTAAACGAAGAAAGGCCAGTTGGTAGCAAGACGAAAGAGGAATAAAAGTAAACAAGTACAAGCAAATGCTATAAAACATCATACGCGCGCATGCATGAGAGTTCGTGACGTATACTACTCGTGGTTCCACTTCCCGCACCACGTGCGCGCTCCTTTTTCGGCACCTGTAGCTGGACACTTTTTTTAATTTTGCATTAGTGCTGTGTAACACGAGTATTCGAATGTCGATTTAGTTTCTTTCTTTCTGACACTTTGCTGGGCGTGGCCTATGCCTCCGGGCAGATACAGATATGATATAAAAGCTAGTATGTCGTAGTAGGTGAAATATCAATTTTTTTTTTAAAGTCCAATTGCAAGTGAAAAAATTTCTAATTTATCATTACAATGAATCGAAGGGCTCGCAATATTAACGAGAAATACTTAATAAAAGTTAAATGGATTTTTATTTAAATAAAACTGAATTTCGCGAAGTTAAAAATTACAGTCTACGTTCGGTAAAAGCTTAGAAACGAAAAATGTTTTGAAATTTGTTAAAGTGCTCTCTCCGCTGAAAAAATAAAAATAAAAAACATAATATTGTAAATAAATATATCTTTAATTATGTAACCAAATAGACTACATCATTCATTAGAATAAAAAAGAATACTTTTAAGATGATTCACTATTCAAACTGACTGTGGCATTCTTGAAAGTGCCTGAAGCTATTTGAGTAGTGGATTGACCTAAAAAATTCTATGTTAAATATTAAAGGTAAAGTACTAATTTATTATGCGATTGCAGGTATTGTGTTTCACGAAGAAGAGTTAAAATTATTTCGAAAATTTTTTTTAATTTTAACTAGAACACAGTAAGAAACATTCGACTTTAGAAAGTGAAAGTAAAAAGGACAAATAAATTTTTTATATTATTATTATTATTATTAAATACGTCTTAATTAATTTTTAAAACTTTTTATTAACAAGCGTTCACTTAAAAATAATTGTTTCATATTGATTGGTAGAAGTAATTATAATTAAAAATTAACGCGCACTGGTGGACTTTGATGAAAATCTATGAAATATTAGAAATTACCGAGTTTTTTTTAAATTTGTCTAAAACATCTGGCTTTAAATAGATTTTATAAGAAAATATTTTCATAAAATGTTGTATATTTAAGAATTTTTATACAGCATGTGTCTGCAATAAACAAGGGTCGATGCAAAATCTAGTTTAATATTAATAATTGCACAATTTTGTTCGTGTCATTTTCATCTCAAGTACTAATATTATAGATAAACGTTACAAATAAAAATGATCGTATTCGAGTCAAATACTTGTATATGGCTGCTTATGAATACTCGAAAAATTAATTTGGGGAGTTTATTATCCTAACTAATTAATATAATAAATTTAATTGAATTTACATCTATTCCTAAGCACTGAACTTAACTTTTTTTTTAACCAAAATAATTATATACAAAGTTATAGGAGAAAGAAAAAATCTCGAATTATTCTCTGAATACATTATTGTTTAAATGTATTAAGAAAAGATTCGTAATTACGTATTGTGGCGTATTATCTTATTAAACGTTTCGTTCTTTTTTCGGACTTGGAAACAGCATACAAAGGTATACTTTCGCTCACGAGAAAATTATATTTATAAAATGGTAATATTTACTTATTTCATTATAAATGTAAATGCTAATTAATCATTAATCTATTAAGCACACTTCGAGCGAAATAATCGATATTTCGTTATGCTAAAAAATTTTCAAAAGCAGCAAATGTTAAGCTAAATATTTAAAGTTAATTTAATCTCGTGATAGCAAAGCTCGATATTGAAACTCCATAATCCAACTGTATGCTAAAATATTTTTTCACCCGTATGGAAAAAAAAAATTCTCAACGATCTATCTGATTACTAATAGCAAAAAAACATTATTCACCGTACCTCAATTTGTTCATACACTCGTACAGATTGAATTAGGAATGAATGGCACTGGTGTACGAGACAGGTATGAGTTTACCGGTAATTCGCCGGAGCAGAATAAGAGGTACAATGAAGACTAAAAGAAAAAAACGCGCAGACCAGACGATGTGTCGAGGTCCTGAGAAACATAAATATATACGGTGTGCTGGTCAGGAATCTCCTCTTTCTCTTTCTACGGTTGTGCACGAGTAACACGAAGGCGGCAAACTTTTGGTGAATGGATTTCCCCTTTCCCTCTCGTTTACGAGCATTCCGTCGACGCCGCGCCGGCTCGCAACAACACTCTTCCATCCGTCTCTCTCTTTTCCTTCTTCTCTTGCGCGACGTTCGCGTATCTTTAAACGAGTATCGCATGATCAGGATGAGATAGCAGGGGTGACGAAAACAGAATACTAAAAGCCTGAAAATTACTTTTGAGAGAGTTACGCAGAAATTAAGGATGAGATTAATGGAGCAGGTGGTATCTGTATTAATAATAATGATAGATAAACCTGAATGATTTATACCATTCTTTTAGCGCTGTACTTCACGTGTAACACAAAGTAAATTAAACTGCGCTTATCGGTAAAAATATTTTCTTCTAATAATTAATTTATGTTTTTCACAAATAAACTATATTTTGATGTACAAACTCTTCATTATCAGAAGAGTCTTTTCGACTGTCACTCGGGTTTAAAATGATTGTTATTCTGCAGGTGAATTGCTTTAAAATAAAAATAAATAAATACTTAATATAAGAGAACAGAGGGATACAAATTATTAGATATTAATTAGATACAAATGTATTACATTGTGAAACTAAAATTTATAAATAATAAAATATGGATATTTTTCATAAACCCCTAAATAATAATAATAATAATAATAATATATAATAAAAACTGATTATTGAAACGAAATGAAAAATTATTAAATTTCAGTTACCCGGTATAAGTGCAATTAAAACGAGCGTAACTTATTTAGAAGAAAGTATGCTACATTAAGTATATCTACAAAATAAAGTCTAGTTTTTTGAATAATTGATATTATAAACAATAAGTGGCAGGCTATTTTAAGCAGTAAAAATGTTACGCGGAATATACTTTAAGTAATTACTAATTATTTCACTGAAGATACAAAGAAAGGAATACTTTAAATAACTGAAATATTATCTGGTTAAGTGAATAATAAATCTTATGTAAGTACATAAAATTATACGTGCTTATGTATACGGGAGATCAGATTTTTTTATCACTTGTTAATTTTCAAATAACTTACATATTATACAAAAACGATCTACTTAATTTTCTCGTATACAAACATGAAATTTGACTATAAAATAAAATGAAGTTAAATATTTTTATAAAAAATTATTTCTCGTGATGACTTTGTTATATTTTATGCGCATATATCCACGAATGTGCGTCTGTACCAGATTCAAACTGTATATATAATATCGTTACTTAGAGTTTATCTTTGCAGCTCCTGAAGCGTAGAATATAAAGGAGTCAAAAAGAACAAGACAAATTTTTTTTAGTCAAACACTAATCTGTAATTAAAATAACTTTCTAGAAATGTATATCTGAAGTGTGTCTGATTGAATCAGTAAAGAAAGAAACCTCCTTATTATGTTTATTATTAATTGCATTGAAATGAAACATTGTAATTATTTTTATGGATTAATTAAAATTTATATTTATATTATCAAGTCATAATTCTTTAAAGCTTCCTTATTTTTATTCTAAAAATTAAAGTACGATTGGTATATAGATTTTATTCTAATAATTTTTATAAAAATAATAATTACATAATATTTATAAATGTTATAATTTAGTTTATATTGTATAATTATACGCTATAATACAAAGCCTCGCATTTATTTATTTGCCATTCAATTCATTTCGTGGCATTGCTTTCTGGAATTCCCTTCACCGTGGTAACACTTCGTTAATTGATCTCTTATTTCTCGAGAGCCTTTTTAGGTGAATGTATACATAAGATTGTTTCGGCAGTTTACGTCGTTACGAAATATGATAAATTAAATGATCGACGAGCATGAACATTAATCGATCTCAAACAGCTAACCTAAAACTCCTAAGTACATAAATGACTTAATGAATTGCAGAGAAAAAATTTTTTCGATCATATGTCCAGCTAACTAAATATTATCAAAAGATTATTTGCCGCCTAAATCTACTTAGTCGTCATAAAAGCATTTCTTTTAAAAATTCTCAAAATTGTCAATTATAAACTAATTTCAAAAGTACATTATCCATTGTAATTATTTTGTCTAAAAAACAAGTCTTTCCAAAATTATACTTTAATGGATAATCTTCAGTCACCTATTTTATAACTGTTTGTTATGCAATAATTTATTTTCTATTGAATTTTACAACTTATTTGACACAAGTAGGCTTGTAATATTTCATATTTGTTGCTTAAGATTCGACACTAATAAGAACAGAATTTATTTTTGCATGTTTTTCTTACATAATGTATCGACGTGTCTTTTTGGACAGAATAAAAAATCTGTCGTTATTCATTAATGATATTTTATTTCACTATAGAAATATAAATTATTGAATTTAGAAATGCCTTGTATTTATCCATAGCCAGCTTTCATCGAGTATATTCATTATGAATATTAATTTAAAAATTTAACTCGGTAAAAATTAGAAAAAACTCCTTTGAATTCTAGCAATAATAATAATTTATTTAAACAATTTTTATTTGAATTTCATGCTTAAATTAAAAGGTAGGTCATGTGAATCTTCACCACTATATAATAAATAATTTTTCTTAAATAAGTAAAGTCTTCGTTAAATTTGGTATTTAAATTTTTTTATTTCCATGAGAGCTAAATCATTTACTAAAAATATTTTGTATCATAGCCTTGCGCAATAAAACATAAAGTTGGTAAAAGGTAAAAAATAAAGAAAATACTTAAACGTAAAGTCTTATGAATGTTGAATATTTAAAGTATTAAATAAAATTTCAAATTGTACAACGTATTTTTATAAAATAGTTTCCTTTATTATTCAATTACAATAAAGTTTTTTTCTAGAACGGTTTAAATGTTTTATTTTTAATTACATTTTATTCTTATATATAAGGCATAAATATAGAATATATATTTAAAATAATTATACTGTAAAGAAGTCTTAAAACATAGAAGCTGTAGTATTACAAATAAAAATATATAATTTTAATTTTTAAATATTTTTAGCTACTCATGTTTTATGAAATACATATATAAAATATGATATAAGCAACCTTTTACTACTACTGCTATTATTATTATTATTATTGTTGTTGTTGTTGTTGTTGTTATTATTATATATAAACTAAACATTTGCAAGCCAATGATTTATTTGAGAATTTTGAGAAAAAATACTAGCAACATTATACAACAATGTAAAATTTAAATATAATTTATCTAGACAAAGTAAAAATAGATTATTTAATTATGTAAATATTTATTAAAGTAACTGTCATTTCATTTTATAATCAGGATTTACGTAAATTCATTTCACTCATTTAGTGCGTATTTAATGTATGTACTGTTGCAGTGAAGATGTTTATATTTGCATACATTAGAATAGGTAAAAAATGTCTCGTGAAAAAAAGAACTTATCGCGAGTGAAAAGATAATTAAATTAAAATTAAAATTTAACTAGTACTTACTTGTGCGAGACTGGCAACTGCGAGGCCGAAGGTCAGGGCAATGTGTAATACTGTCGGAGCTACCCCCCAGTTGATGCATGATGCGCAACCGATTATGACGAGCAGACAAGTGCCCAGAGTTTCCGCGAATAGCGGAACGAGAAAACCCAGTTTGGTTACCTCTTCAATACCCACGTAGTCCTTAGCACCTATCAATCATAATGATTTTCTTATTCATTACTCTACGAGGGGACTTTCTAATAATAATTTCTGTGGTAAAAAAGTTCTTGCTTCTGTCATTTGTGTAAAGCAAAGGAGTATTGCTCATTTTATAAATGGTAAGGCGGTAATGACTATTAGTAATGATCAACAATAATTATCGATAAATTTCGCAATAAACATTTTATTTTAAATAAAACAAATTTAGCAAGTATAAAGCATATGCAAAATTTCTGCCTAATTATTTTGCGTAATAAATAAAGACTTTCTTGTGCATCGTATTCTTAGATTTGTATTTTCAAGCCATTATTTGTTACAGGATAATTTTAAGAGCTGTTCCATCAACTTAATAAACGAAATTATAACATTAACCTATTACAAAATTATATTTATGTTTATTAAATAATGAAGAAAACAAAAAAAAATGTCGTTAAATGAGCTTTACTGAATATAAATATTTCTTTCTAAAGCCTGTGCTTTATATTTGCAAAAAATGAAAAATATGAAATTAAAATTATTCGTTTATGGGAATAGAAATTGAACGTATTGAAGCTTACAGACTTGATGTGCTCTTTAAAACAAAAGAATAATCATGAACTATCAACTAAATTAATCTATTTAAAATATTTCCAATTTTTAAATCAAACTTGTTAAAAAGTTGAGAGATTGTTTAAAAGACTTGTTAATTGGCGTAAATATGTATTATTAAAATAATACGTCATATTTTAGATATTATGTAAATTCGTATTATACCTCATAATTTATTCACAAGTAAGAACAATCACTTTTTATACGTAAAATCTATAGTAGTCTAATATATTTAATTAAATTATCAATTAATCGATGCGGCGGAAAACTTTTTTAAAAACAAAATTTATGAATTATGTAATATGACTACTCGTGTATATTTATAATTAATGAATAATTTCAATTAAATAGAATTACTTCAATACATTAATTTTTTACTCTTTTTTCTTGTATGCGTGCAATTATCAGTTTCATTCAATATAATAGGTTGTTTATTATGTAAAATAAAAACTTAATTTTATATTTTTTACTTTTATTCATCATATTATTATTTAACATAGAATAGCTTTTGATTTAGATATCTTGTGAGAATATTGATGTTTCGTAGAAAAAATAAGGGATTTATAAGAAGATAAATTTAAAAATAAAAATTTTTTTAACGGTGTAAAAAAGGTCAATACTCAAGTGATACATTGTTATAGTTCAATATTTTATAATTGTATACCATGATTCAATTGTGTAATAAGATACGAAGAAATGATACAATTAGCAACCTGTCATTGTGAATTTTTCAACAAATAAATTTAGACAATTGACTTGTAATGCAGAATGTGTATCCTTTTAATATTATTAAAATATAAAATTAAATCAAATGTCAATGGCTTCGATACAATTGAATTCTAAAACTCTGTATTTAAACTAAAAATAACTCAATAATTGTGATCTAATAAAATTCCGATACCGATATCACGAATGATTAATCAATTAATAGTTCTAATTAGCTGACTTCTTATCACTTATTGTCGAGTTCTTTGTATTATCGGTAATAATTTTTTCTGTGATTTTCCTATTCTTACTTTTTTATTTAACAATGAATTCTTAATATCGACTTATTTATTAATAAATTCAAATTTCTATAAGTATGAATAATTGAATGTTTGATAATAAACTTGGTATACATAGTATATATAATATTACATTTGGTAAATTAAAATTTTTGTCTTATCATTTGTAAAACTAAAATGTATTGTTAAAGCCTTATTGCACGAAATATATTGCATAATTAAATTGAAAAATACTCTTAACTGTTTTTAAGTCTATATTTATAATTAATGATACGATTATTATAAATCGTTATTTATTAAGATATTTATCAACATTTAAAGCTATAATTAAAAAATATTTTTTGTGCAGAATATCAGTTGGTGTTGAAATTCCAGTTTTGTTCAAATCATTTTTAAAATTGTGGATGAAACTTTAAGGCTTGATATTTCTTAGATTCTCTTAATAGTTTGATTGTGAATTTGAATCAGATGGCGATTATGTATTTTTATATAATATATGATTTATGGGAACATTGAGATACAAAAAAATTAGTTAGAATTTTCATAGACTTATAATTATTAAAGTATTATAGTAATCATATAAAACAAAATATTTTTAAAAATCTGTGGAATGATTTTTTTTTATAACTATTTGAAGCTGATGACAATGTAAGTACATCTGTTTTTATCTAATGAACGTTAATTTATCAAGTGTATAACAAAACTGTATTGGATAAATTGATGAGGTTAAGGTCGATTCTAGGATCCTCGACCGAATTTGCCATCCAATGCTCGTTAACGGCTGATAATTGACACAACTTTTTCATGATACTACTTTAATTATCTACGGTATGCGTTGAAATAAAGCAACGTCTTTCAGATTTTTTCAAATAAAAGATTATTTTTAAAAATAGCATTAAAAAATTGTAAATATTTGCGATATTCATTATAATTGTCTATTTCAATCGAAAATTATGGAAATATTGTAAAATAATATACGGGTAGTCATATTTCTCAATTTATACAAAGTTTTAAATGTACATCGAACCTCGGTGTATACCTACAATTGTCATAAGTAAATACCACCAAACATGCTAATGATAAGATAAAATTGTTTTGAAATCGTAAATTATGCAAAGCAGATTTAATAATTCCATATTGGTTGATAAGATAAAAGTAAACATCTCAGGTATTTATACGGAACTTTAAGAAATATTACTTTATGATTGTATTTCAAACAGCAAATATTCACGATATAAATCCTAACATAATATTTGAACAACACATTCAAAATTGATTAAAGGATACATGTAAATGTAAGTGTAATGATTTTAAAAATCTACTTTTTAAATAGAAATATTTATGCTGCTTTAAAATCATTATGCGTGAATGAGAAACGTTTCTATGATTTTTTCTTCATATTGACTTCCTTGTTTTTGACTTTTATGTATTGCGTGTTAGACTAAGTTGTTTAAATTTACGGACTGAACGGAGTATTACGTGTTTTCAATTGTATCTTGATTCTTAATAGAGTTTATTTTTTATAAAAGCTTTAACTTTTCAATAAGCGGTCGCACTTTATTTAAGTGTAAATTTGCAATTGTAATTTCGTCTTGAATACTTTAAAAATGTCCAATCCTCTGAATATTTCAAATGTTTATAAGTCATTATTCTAACGACATTTACGATGAAACATTAATATAAGTTGTACATTGACTTTAATTATATTATTAGCTTTTTCAAATAATTTCTACAAATAGATAAATTTCATTGTGCCATTCTATTCGAAGATTTGAAAATTTGAAAAATAATAATTGTAGTAGTAATTGTGCAAACTGTCAATGCTTATATTTTTCCATCAGTAACACATTTAAAGGAATACTCTGATAAAATTAATTCTATCGTCCGATAATGCACCTATTTTAAAGGATTACATTTAACAAAACTTTATGCATACATACATAGATACATACAAATATATGCCGAAAAATAGTAGGATAAACATAAGTCTAAAGAACAAACCCTTCCACGTTTTACTCATGTTGATGTCTCAGTTCGCTTTAAGTGTCGCTTGTCGAAATCGCTAACTCGAGAAACCCATAAGCTAGAAATATGGTATCTACGCGAGCTCTTGCACTTTAAATTCACACTTGAAATGAAACAAACAAAAACTAGGCAAAACAAATAAGAGAAATATGCTTAACAGTAGAAACAGCCGGATCTGAGCGGACGGTCAGGTCCCTCACTGCTTATTTCTTATATTTCGCACTCTTTAATTTTCTTTCTCTCGTTCTCTCTCTGGAGCACTCACTCTTTCTCACCCTCTGTCTGTCTTTCTCTCTCTCTCTCTCTCTCTCAGTTTCTTTCTCTTTTTAAGGGTAAGATTTGACAATCGCGAGGGCAGGCGAACTATTGAGTGCGCGAGAGGCAAGTTTCGCGTTATATCGGCCCCTTTCCGTTTCTCCTTGCTCTTCTCGCATCAGTTGCGCATATATACGCGCATATACGCGCAGTCCCCACCTGTAGCTGCGCGGGAAAAAGCGGCTCAGCGACGCACACATGTACGCACACACCAAGGACTATTTCGACTCTAGCCATGTGCCGCGCTCCCGTTCCTCGCGCGAGACCTGTGTGTGTTCGCACACCTGTGCCCGGGTGTGAGTGACCACTTCTGCATGCACACGCATGTAAGTGCGAGCGTGTGTGCATGCATGTACGAGGCGCGAAATCTCATTCATAGCGGATTGGAACGGAGTCGGGAGATTCAATGAGGCGGCAGATGATGCGGTAAAAGAGAAAGAAAAAGGGAGGGGTCCAGAAGCGTGGAAGCTAGTTGGCACATTCGAAATGTATCCAAATTTCAATTGCGTGTTTGCTGTGTAGGCTGATAAGTTTGTTTGATGTGCTACTTTACACATATCTATTGACTTTTAAACAACGCGCACTTTTAGCGTAATAGAGAGAGGGAGGAGAGACAGAGAGATAGAGGGAGAGAGATCGATAAACGTATTAATCTGTATTCCATAAATAATTTAATATTTAAGATCTAATTTTTTTCTAAGGCCATAAAATACAGTAAATATAAAATATGTTATAAAAAATAATTTTTTACAATTTTGGTTATTTTTTGTTTCGTATGCATTACAACAAATACATTATTCAATGAGAATGTACCATAAAAATAAAAATCTTTTTTAGGATGTATTTAGTTTCATTTAATGTATATGTTTATATTTTACATATCTATGATTCAGATTAAGTTCGTAAAAATATTTCTAAATACATAGTTTGTATGCGTATTCTGAAGTCATGGATCTGAAAAACTTACATAAAAACATGCTCAAAAAGATTGAAATTTGATTAAAAGTGCTAACAATTCTTGTATTTAATTTGAATGTTTCAAAATTAATAAAATTTTATTTCATGTTTTGTCGGAGCATATTACTTTTTTTTAATTGCTTTTAGCATGTATATATTTTATGTTAAAATTATTATCAAGATGTTCAAATTGTGAATGCAAGAGTCTGTATATCTTATTTATATGCAGTTGGATTTAAATTTATTATTATTAAATAAATACGCAATCGAATAATAGGAATTCATGTATTCGTGAAAGTAGAAAATACAGTTATACAATATAAATAATTTGCAAAAAGATAGTGCCTTATAATAAGATGCAAATTTTAGCAATGAGTTTCACAAATATATTGATTATAGTTAAGACAAATATTTATATTTGATAAGAAGAAATTTTTTACTAAAATTATGGAGCAAATATTATAAAATATAGTAATTTTTAAAAAAATTTAGATTTGAGGACTTCTGAATAATTTTTATGTATTTTAAAATTATTTATATTATACTATATTTCAAAATCATTTTTATATTTACTTGTATTCTAATTTAAATCCATAAAAAGAGATATTTAATATGTATTTTAAATATAAATATGATTACTCAAAAAAAAATCTTATAAATTTTCACTACACCTAAGATTTTACAATTAATTGATAAACTTTATCATTATTTATTGTAAATAAGTTATTTAAAAAAAATTAATTTACTTAAAATAAAAATATTTTTGTCTTTTAGCAACATTTTTAATTGATTTAATCAATTTTCAAAGTAAAATTTGAATATATCTAGATTTATCGACGATTCCTATCATTATATTAGTTAATAATTTTATTAAATTGAAATATCCATAATAAGAGACTATACTGGTATACAGTATATCTTATAAAAAAATTTTATAATTTTTGTCTTATAAGGAACTTCGATTTCTAAATGATTTTATTAATTTAATAAGTACTGCATTATACGTGAGAAGGGATGTAATTGTATATTATTTTAAAATAGCAGTCATTATATTTATTGTATAATAAAGTATATTAAAATAAAATATAAAATAACTTATTAATTGAAAATATAATTTAAATTATTTGAAAATATATATTATAAATGAGTGTAATATAATAAAACTTTGTACTAGTACAGCCATATCGGACCCTTTGGAAAATTATGTTTCAAAAATTCTAACAAGATACTTAAGAAAAAGTGAAATCAACTATTTTTTATTACGAAAAGTTACATTTTTTAAAGATATTTAAAATTTTCAATAAACAACGTATTATGTTAGCGATTTGAAAAGTAATATAAATGAAAAATTTAATAAAAAGTGGGAGACAAACACATGTACATGTTAGTGAGCACAAATCTAACCCATTTCTTTTTTCTCTCCCCTCTTCTACGCAAAAAGTAGGGCCCAGATTGTACAGTGAACTTGAAGTGTCATGTCGAGATTGCGCCGCTACTCTTGTTCTTCCGAAGAAAGTTTACTCAACCTCGTCATTTTGGCTTTTTACGTATATTATACGGGATGAATTCAACAAATAAATATCAATTATATTATGGAATAACAGTTAATGTTTATGGATATGAATCTATAATTTATTTTCAATTAATACGTTTTATTTCTTCAAAAGTCCTTATCGAAAACAAAAATACTCTTCATAAAAATTTTTAATTTTTATTTTTTTTCCCGAAAATAAGAAATTTAGATATAATTTTTTATATACTATAATATAAATAACTGCTTCTCGATGAATAATTTGATCTATATATATATATACGTATATTATAGATTTAACCATTTTAAGTGAGAAATACATCTTTTTTACATTATTCAAATAAAATTGTGATAAAATATTCTAGTATATTTTTGAAAATCTTTTACGTGGTCTCTTATATTTTTGCACAAGCATGAACTTGAAATAAAACATAACTCATATTTCCGAACTATCAATGATAAATTTCAATAAATTAAGAGCTATTAAATTGTTATAAAATAAATCTATAGAATTAACGAAAAACTAAAATTTTTAAAGAATAAATTATAGACTTTCAACTCGATATTTATAAAATAAACTGTAAGCATTTTTTTACTTTAATGAAATATGTACTTATTAAATTATATATATATACGCAGGATTTACTTATTAGCAAACCAAGTGCTGTAAAAAATTGTAAAAAATAAATAAAATATAACATTGAATAAATAAATATAGAACATTTTGTATTAAATGAAATGAAATAAACAAATTAAAAAAATACTTAGTAAAGATATTAAATTATTAAAAGTATTTTATAGAAGTTAAATTACGTATTTTAAAATGGAATAAATTTCTTGTAAACATAATGTTTTTAAAGGTTTGATATTTTATAATTTGTTTTCTAGAATAATCTTCTTTTAAGAATTATTACATACAGATTAATGAATATGAAAATGAATAATATTAATATTTTAATAAATTTACATTTGTTTAAATCTTGATACATATTTTTATTTTTTAATTAGAATGAAGAAATTCTTTGTTTTAATTTTATTGTTATCAATTGTATAATAATGTAAAAATTAAATAGATTTTAATTTATGGTTCATTAAATAAATATTTTTATTTCAAGACTTTAATCACTTTATGATCACATTATCTTTGATAAATTTTGATTAAGCAATAATTTTTGAGTTATTATGACAATAAGAATACTGCAAATATCATATATCATCATATATTATCAGTAATATGAACATACTTTAAATGCTATAGTTATAAGAATGTAATGATTTTTTAATATATTTACATATTCTGTTAATTAAGATTCTAATTTTTAATAATCAACACCATTATGATTCTAATATAGTTTAGTATTTAAAAATTTATATTTATTGAAAAGGAATATTTTATTTGAATAAAAAGTTAATAAAATGCTGTCTTTGATTTATACAATATCAATTAAGTGGACATTAATTAATTTTATAAAATAAGCTTAATAATATGAAACTAAAAGGACAGAGATAACATAAATATACATATAATTTTGGTTTTTTTTTAATTTTTTATGATATTTATGTGTTAAATGTAAAGTCTTAAAAATTATAGATGCGATAAGAAAATTGTCTTTTTATTAAATCATTAAAAAAATAGGTAAGATATTTATAAGGAGTGATTAGTTTCGAAAAACATACTTAATAATATCACAAACTTTAGAAGTCTATTAAAGCAAAGCTAACAATATAAAATATATGAAAATCATTGTAAAGACTCTTTCATGCAAATTCAGAGAAAATATCTTAGTTACAGAGACAGCGATATAAATATGTAAAAATGGAATTCAAGCTAGAACTAATCTTTAATAACTCAGAGTGAGATAAAATTTAAACAAAGAATTGTTCATAAAAAAAGATTATTGTGTTCAAATCACACACCTAAGAAAAGTTGACCAAATCTAATCTCTAGTTGATTATAGATTTGATTTTTCAGTCACAATAGGCCTCCCGGCCTTTTTGACGTAATTATGCTTCGTATCTGAATCTTTCCTACTGTTCTTATTGTAAAAGTAAATATACGTACACGACGATGTTAGAAACGTGAGTGTGTTAAATTTTAACTTGTAAATTGAAAAGAGGCGCCGACAAGTTTCATACCGTGTATCACCAGTGTACCTTTTGTATTAAAAGAATCGCGACGAACATACGTATTTCCTCTCAACGTTTTCTTTCCTCTTTAGTGAAATAATAATAATTAAAAATATTAAAACTAATTTTGAATTATAATGAAGATTGTTAACGTTTTGATGGTGAAATATATTTATTATATTCATATGTAATCTTAGTTTCATTTTCAAATAGAAGAATAAACTTATATCTCCAATTTACCTTTATTTTAATATAAATATGATTTAATCAGTACTTTTTGTATATAGTAAATATTTTAGTTAATATTTTATAAGAAAAATTATAATATAATAAAAACTAGAATAAGAAATATTTAAAAAGTATAATGTCACAGAGAATTCATATTTAGTATATAAAATACTCATCCAGTTTTAGTTATAAACGATATCATTGATATATTTAATAACTTTCCACTAATACACGTACGCACGCACGCGCGCGCGCACACACACACACACCATACATATACGTATATATGTTTTCTAGATTGGCATTTTTATTTAAAAAATAAGAAAGATGAAATTATTTACAGCATGAAAGCTACAATAAAAAGTATTTTTATTTTCTGCTGATATATTTGAATGCAGCAAATTATGGCAACGTGTAAAATAAAATATAAATCAAAAGACCATGTACTACTTAGAAAGTCATTATATGGTAAAATTTAAGTGTTACAAGTTAAATGATTGATATCAATAAATATTATTTGAAAAAAGTTATGTATTAAAGAAAAAGTGAAAATAGTAATAATAGTTTAAATTTTCTGGTGATGAATTGTGATTCTAAATCAACAAATCTAAAAACAAAATTTAAAAAAAAAAAACAATAAATTTGTAAATCAGTGGTATAACAAATATAATAGTTTATAAATATATCGATTATAAAATTATAATTATTTTATTGAACAATATAATAAATAAAGTGTTTGAATACGGTATAGGCTGGTTCAGAATAAAATTTACGAGCAAATACTTAATACTTATTATATAAATAAAATATTTTATTTTATAAATCTTACATGAATAAATCACTATGAAGAGATAAAAGAACTAAACTATCAAATCAATTAAAAAAAGGATAAAAATCAATACAGTTCTATGTAAAATAAAATCGATTAACATAATTAAAACTATCGCATTTGTATTTTATAAAATATAATCCTATTTTTTTTAAATGATATTTAAAATGTTTGAAAGAAATACAAAAATAGTCCATCGAAAAAAGAAGGAAATATGACTCTTAGTATTCAATAATAACTATTTTTGCTTCTTACACTAAATAAATACTCATAAAAATTTTGATTTATACCAATGCATCTTAAATTTTAATATTTACTTAGGTATAAATATAAGTATAAATATAAATATATAATTTTCAGTTTTGCTCGAATACAAGGATGATAATTACGGAAGTTTTCCTGACTCACACTTTGATACTATTTAGAAAACTCGTTAGCAAATAGTGCCTCTTATTTTTCGTGCATAAAGGAATATTTTTTATGTTTCACGTAAACCGGTATCACTTACGTTATACGAAGCGTCACACCAAGTGCGCAAAGAACATCACGTGAAACACAGAACGTCCGGAGATTTTCTACCGACAGGAAAAATTATTAGAAAACCAAAATCATCGATCAATTTCAGCGATGTAAACATGCATTCGATTGATGCACATGAGTAAGTTTTAGGTGTCTGATGTAATATGCTGTTTTAATGGACGAGTCTTACCTTTCTCGTACATCTAGTAATATCTAAAAACATTTTGATGCATTTTAAAAATATTTATTTCATTTAAAATTGGAAAATTATTAAATGCACAGCTTCAAGTATACATTTCGAGATAATTTTAATCTGTTAACAATAAAATGATTTTATTACGCATATTGTATTTATATAACTTTAATAAATGACAATAATATGAAAATTTAAATAAAAAATATAATTTACTTTTCTGATAAGAAAATAATTTTAATTATTCATATTAAACAACGTTATTGCTATTGCTTAGTTATATAATTGAGCTCAAATAATTTGGCCATTATGATTCGTAGTTTTACGTTAAAAATTATTGGTGTTCGTTTCATTTTATTTTTATATTTTTAATTTAATGTACCTGCAAGAGATGAATAATATTATTATCATAAACTTTTCGTAATAATTTTAGTTATGATGAGTCCGCAAAAATTTAGAAATATCTAGATTCTTAGAATCTTTAATTAAAATTCAAGCGTTGTTGAAGGTCATATTCGTAATGATAATGATTTCTTTGGTAGTAAAGAGTTGAAATAGGATATGATGTTTTAATTTTGTATTTACTTAATCTCACCAGAATATCATAATTTTATTTCTATTTATCTAAATACGCGTACCCTTATTGACCTTGTTGTGGATATAAAATATTCATATTCTGCTCAACAGTTGCATTATAATCAAAACAAAATTTACATTACTTTTTTGGAATATAAATTATTATTCTCATTTGTAGTTACCACATTATAAGTGGTACATAAACGCACGATAGGGATTATCATAATAAATGTATTATCAAAAACTATTTTTTGCACATATTACAAATATCTGAAAAAGTTTTTGTGTGCGAAATAAAAAAATTAGCCATTAATAATTAAATTATTTATTAAAAAAGGAATGCTTTAAATATAAATGTGTCTGACTAATCTTAGTATTAACTACTTTCATAGGAATAAAATTATTAATAAATTATCATTGAGCATAGCTTTCACAAAAATGAAACTTTTTTCATATTTTTATGCCGAACAAGAAATTTTATCTTGTTGTTTATTTATGTAATATCAAAATCTAGTGTCTTATAATGGTGTAAATGAGTTGCTAACTTGCAAGATAAAAGTAGTCGGAGAAGTTTTTTTAATTTTCCATCTTTAATCTACTCTTTATTGTTAATTTGATTCACCAAGGATAATCGCGCATTTTCTATTTATTAATATGAATTTTTTAATTCACCCCAGTTTCGGTCGTTCATTAACTAAGCAGCCGTTGCACTAAACCATCTTTCCTTCAATTGAAATGAATGTATATGTACATACGCGCAGACACGAGCTCATATACAGCGATATCTTTAGTTACTTTAAGCACAAGATGTTAGAAAAAATTTAAATTTTTAGCCTCGGTATAAGTAAAGAAAACTTTTTAACGTTATCATCGATATTAATGCCAATGGTGTGATAGTCCACATCTGCTCCTGGCCCATCTTTGGAGATAATCAGTGACTTCGATCATTGACAAAAGCCCGTCGCGATTGTCAAAATTTTTTCTCACGTAAAATCTGTATCAAGAATTTGTCGAAGCATCCTGCCGATCCAAGATTATACCGAACGGTCCATGGCAACCGGTGGTGAACGGCCCTGAAAGCGAGCGACGGCGGCGGCTTATTGACCGACTTTCAATCATTGCCGGCACTCCTAGAATAATCGGTAATTCTTCGCAATTCGCTAAGGCGACCTACGAGGCAAACGAACGCCATGCTATACCGAGGCTTAACTATAATTAAATGCCTTTTAATTGGGACATCGTGTAAGCTGTACCGAGCGCGGCAGTACACCAATGCTTTGACGTCGGCTTCTGGAAAGGACCGCTGAGCTGTTTTTCTTGTTACTTTGTGAAAAATATGTACGCATTGTGACTTCGAAATCAGGGACTTCCATGTGGATTATTGTACTCGGAATTTGAGCGCTACTGACAAAATGTTGATTCGAGTATCGTCAACAAAAAGCTAATACATATCTTTTTACTCATTTTAATGGTTTCAATTATAACGATTGAGAATAAAAAGCTTCTACGTAGCGATACGATATTCAACGCTAACTATCATTTTTGAAAAAAAATTCGATTAATTTTCATATTTTGTAATTTTCGTTCTAAAAACTTTTATGATGCGTCACTCGAACGCTCGGATATAACTCAATCGTATCCACCATATTGTTTAATTTTAATACCAATCTCAATGCAATAGTGAACTTTTACAGAGTGTAAATAGCAAATTAGTATAGGTAATAATATGAGTTTGGTGAATTATGAGATGGTTTTTAAAAACTTCCTTTACAAGCGAACTAAGCTTATAGCTTGCAGATCAAATTACTCAGTAGGAAACGGACATCGTATATAATTAAAGTGCCATTATGTTATATCATCTTCACCTATACGAATAATTATGCTGATCTTATTAAAAAAAAGCTAAGCTATAGAGTGAAATGATTTGCGTAAATTAATATAATATTTTAAAGATTAAAAAAGTTATTTACAAGATTTATTTATTTATTCATTCGGTCATTAACTATATATAAGATCTAAATTAAATGTTTTTTTTATATTTTGATGTATAAAACTGTTTGATTGCTAAGCTTAAATATCGTTTTTTTACCTAAAGAATTTTACTCATCCTTTTAGTTAGTAAGTATAATTCTGACAATACCCTTCGTATATTTTACATATCGTGTAGTAATGCGAAAAATAAATAAATTTATCATAGTGGCTGGTTTTAAGAAGTGAGCCGATTATAAGCATAAAATTTTTATTATAACAACATAATCTTAGTGGTATCGAGAAAGTAAATTCTGAATACCCGGATTGATAAGACGTAAAAGAGGCTTATAATTTAATTTAAAAATAGTCAATTAAACAGGTATTTCGGAGATTTCCCGCGTTTTTTATTGTTTCCTTATTGCGCAACAAAATTATGTATCCACGGAAAAAGATCCTGGACGTCCATTAATGAGAGTATCTCCCGCGCGTTGTCGTCTTACGCCTTTTATATAAACAATATGTCGGTATTCTCGCAGCTCCGTACGTGCGTGCCCTCGATTTTTGTTTTTTTTTTCTTACGTTCTTTAAAGCGCTCACGCGCGCTCCTGGTACAATACGACCACACGAGATATTTTAATTGCCCAAACATTACATTGTGAATTCAAGACAAGCGTGCCTTCACGCGTTTGCGATATAACAGCAGATATATGTAGACCGCATCTTTGTTATCCCTTATCAGCTGAGTATAACAGATTTGCGAGCATGACGTAACCTGGCTCTCTTTGCAATATTTCTGATACAATTATTCATTCGATTGAATTTTCGTTCCGAAATATAATAATTAAACTTATATCGCTGATGCTTAAACATTTTTTTTGAAATAATGCTAGATGCGAACATTGATATCGATTATTTTCGTTAATATATTGAAAAAAGAAAATTTTCAAGTTAAAGCATCCATATTTCTAACTTGTCAATTTTAATAAATCCCAATATTAATTTTCAGTTAAATGAAGAAATGCAATGTTCGTTTATTCTGAGAAATCAATTTTTAGGATTTATAATTTCATCGATCAAATTTCATGAAAAGCATTTTTATACTT
The DNA here is from genome assembly GCA_018907185.1 of Platyscapa corneri. Classification (NCBI taxonomy): domain Eukaryota; kingdom Metazoa; phylum Arthropoda; class Insecta; order Hymenoptera; family Agaonidae; genus Platyscapa; species Platyscapa corneri. The sequence goes on along the minus strand of JACCHW010000011.1, from coordinate 3,146,835 downwards.
CCAATTAATTCCCTTTATATTTGACGAATGCCAAATAATCAAATCATAATAAAGATGACTTTTCATATTTGTAGATCTTCTCTGATTTGTAATTACTAGACATCGGCATTGTTACTCCTAGATACATTTTCACGAAGAGTATAAGTTCTCGTAATGAAATACTCTATTGGAACAACAAAAAATGGCGCAGTAACTGTGAACGCCATGATTTGAAGCCTCGGCTTCCAGGTGAGACAAGTTTTTTTAATAGATACGCAACCACTCTTATACGTACATTACAATATCTTTCTACCAAGTTGCCAAGTTGGAGACAAAATGAAAGAGAGCTATTTTCTTCGGCTGCTTTGTATTCAGATAATTCGTTAAACTCCCACAGAGATTTGAATCATCGGACCTCACAATTTACACACACACACACACACAGTTCGATATAGGCGTGTATTTTTATTCGTGTAGTTGAACTACACTCACGTTTTAAAATTGTCGTACATTCAGGGTCGACGGACGCATTCGACGTTTTTACCACATAAAAGAAACTTGCTATTATACACGTGTGCCGGTTACGTACCGGTTTATTTTTTACTTGCGCAGAACAAAATTTTTTCGATTTTTAATGCAGATTTTGTATTTAATATTGGAGAGCATGTGACTTAAACATATACTTTGTGCATTAACCTAATTTTTCGAATTAAAATTATGATTACATGTAACACAACAAATTTGCAATATTATAGGAAATACTGTATTTTATTTTTAAAAAATTTCATATATATTTAACTGTATAAAAATCTTTTACAGTGTCTGATCGGATAAAGTTATATTTTACCCTATATTTTGTATAAAAATGAAATAGTTAGCCAATATTTATTATTTATTGTTTAAACTGATATTTAATCATGTATACGCTTACTTACTAAACATTATATTTGTGACATATATAGATTAAAAAAGATTTCCTAACTACAACTTAAAATTTCATTTTAAAACATTTCTACTTGAATAATTATTCACTAGTTTGATTGTAGCTTATTATTAAATTTAAAAATACATAAAATAGTGTTAAAATCTAAGTAAATTTGGTTTAATAAACTTTGTGTTTCAATATTTAAAATAATTGGATGTTGAAATTAATTAAACGTTTAGTTTAGTATATGCTTGTATTTAAGTATATATTAAGTTAATTCTATTTTTGAATTCTTGATTATAAAGTATTCTATACAGAGTTTAAAAATATATTATCTATTTACTATATGATATTTCGCAAAAATTTTAATAATTTGATTTTTTAGTAAACAAGAAAAATAAATAAGAATACACATTTTTCTTTGTAGACTATTAACCCATATGTGCAAGAAAAATACGAGTGCAAAAAAATAATTGAAAAATATCTGAAAATAGATAGCAATTTATAATCTATATTTAATATTATACGATCTTTTAAATGATAAAATGAAAGTCAAAAGAAACGTTTGTCACTAAATAATCACTTTGACATTCATCAATTTTTCTTGAGACTTGGCTCCTTTAATCAACCTCCATATATTAATAATAAGTTTTAAGAGATAAAACATAACGATGTGTGTAATAAATGTAATACATTATTTTATAAATAGCTTCAAAATATAATAAAATATAATTATGGTATAAGTGCTGATATGGGATCGATCTTTTGTGATGGTTACATCACCTGGTAGTTATATTTGGGGGCGCGTGGTGGCACTCCCAGTAGCTATAAAAACTGAGAAAACAGTGTGCAAATAATGATTCTGGTTATCAAATTCTTTAAATTTTTTTAATACATAAGCAAGATTTTTTTAGTTCGAGAGAGGTAATGTTTGAAAAAGCTGTATTTTGCCATATAGACTGTCTAGATCATTTGTTCGATTTATTCTAAGCATAATTGTACACGAAAGTTTGCGATAGTTTAATCGAGAACTTGGAAGTTACATTAGTTAGAATTATTAATATTTCCAATTGGTTCCTTAATCAGCATTATCATGTTGAGTATCTTCTAATCGTGTTTTTGGCATTTTTTTCATTGTTTTAACTCGATTATGCAATGTTTTCAGTTTTGTGACTTCGCTTACGAACGGTGATTAAACTGCTCATTGGCGAATGTTGATTTATAGAGTTCACTTTTTCTGCATCAATGACACTCATCAGCAATAAATTTTTTGGATTTTTAAATCTATCATCGACTTACTATTTTAAACTATACATCTTTGTAATTTAAATATTAATTTCTTTCTTTTATCAGTAATATCGTTTAAATATATAAAGTGCCTTAGTTTGTATATGATACCAGTCGGTGATATATGTATATATATACATAAGCACGTGTCTACTAACTAGATTTGTAGTGGTTTTAAGTACTATTGTTGATCAGTGTGATTGATAGACGAACTTATGTCACGAATACGGAGGTGAAATGTGTTGCTAAACATTGTATATCAGTTTACTAATCGACAGGAGGTGGTCCAGAAGCCTCGAAAAAGGATTAGTTGCTAAAAAAATGATCTTGAGAATCATGAATACGATATCATCGTGAACCGTAGAAGTAACACACACTGTTCTAAAAGTACGTAGCCATTGTTAAGGATGAACCATATTTTAAGCAATCACAGACTGTTTCGAGAGAACGAATACTTATAGAGAATTTTTTTTTTCATCAAATTAAAAGTAGCATCAATTTATGATACGAGTCGAAGCACCATTATTAATTGATTTAAATTTGGTGAAATATTTCTTTTTAAGCCATATATAATCCAATTATACAGTTAAAGGATTAACTATATTACGTCTTAAGATTTGTACTTCAACTTTCTTTTTTAATGCGGTGAGGTATGGGTAGACAGATTAGCTACAGGACGTTCTACTTTTCTAAAAACTGCACTCTACTATTACTGCCTTCTTCGCTGAACTTGTCTAGTCGTGCCACATTATTATCGGTATGGGTCCGAGTGCTGGCCAATCGTGCGTTGCTCTTGTCATCATCTGAATGGGTTAACGGTTATTTTGTGCATCGTTTTCATCATCAGCCAATATCCTGCATGTTGCGGTTTCCATTCAGTTTTGTCACAGATATCACCGCGCCAACAACTTCTCCCTTGATACCATTTCTGAAAACGCAATACCTTTACTGCTGCATCATTTTTTCACGTTTTAACGAGCGAGGAATAAGCGCTTTACCAAGTTATCATTACCTGAATAGTAATGTTGTTAAGTTGTAATCGTGTATTTGGTGTTTCCGCACAAACACACAATCCGTATCATTAGTATCCATAACGAATCATAACAATTTAGAGTTTATTCAAACGTGTTTTGTCGTAAATTAATGTTTTAATATTAATTATTGTAAAATAATAATAATCGAGTAATCTTCGTGCATTGAAAAAATTAATCGAATTAAAATGTTTGTAATTTTAAAATATTTCAACCATCATATGGAAAAAATATATTCATTAAGATTTAGTCCTTACAAAAATTATAAGTTTTAAAAGGCTTTATTTAGTTTTAATTTTTTTTGAAAATATATTCGAAAGTAATTACTTCTCCTCGTTAGAAATGAATGCCGTTTATTGGATAATATAAATAGTGTAAGCAAGATTCCCATAATGTTTACTTCGTGAAAAAAATATACATATATATATATATATTAACGTATTATCTTCACTAAACAAAGTTATTGAAACTTTACATTTGTATTTTAATGTTCCAAAAGTAGACGTTTTTATAATTTTTTTTAGATTTCTTCCCAATACATGTCATATTTTAGATTTTTTATTATCACTGGCCATAAAATTTGTTTTACCTTTCACAACGTTTTTCCACAAACTTATATTATACGTCAACTTAATTAAGATATAATTATGAAATATTAAGTTTCATAATTTCGTAATTTTATCATATCAGTATTATAATTTTATCATATTATCAGTACTATGTATGCATTAATGTTGAAAATATTTATTATTTTAATATTATTTAAAAATCTGACAGGATTCAGTCGAACATGTTCTTGAAGGTTGAGGGCAAACTTTAAAAATTTCGCAAGCGCACCGGAGGGCAGAAAGCTGAACGTGATATACGCGAACTTCGCACTAAAATTCAGTTCAGCATACTGATTTTAACGAGCCAATAAAAGCGAATCTGGCCCTTTTTTACAGCCCAATATTTTGGTTTTCGTCATTCTTGTTGCGTTTACCACGGGTTCATCAGTTTAATACAGCATTCGCTCGTAACGTTTAATATTACCAGGTGAGTAATTCATTGCTGCATGTGTCGGAGAGGTAATTCATTCGTGTAATTTATTACATATTTATATTATGTAATTGTGGCCAATTTTTTGTTAGTTAATAAAAGTAAATGTTTTTTAAAATTTTGATAAATATTACTTAATGGGTATGTACTTGCTCACAATTCATAATAAACTTTATCCACGAGAAAATTATAAACTTTTTATCGTGAAAATACGTAATTGCACCTTGTAGTTTATTAACTATAAATATAAATTATAAAAATTACACGATATTTTACTCATTAAAAATTATCCCTAAAACCGAAACATTATTTTAGGAATTAATAAATTTATCGTTCTTAAATATGTAATCCTATAAATATGATTTAAAATCGTAGCTGTAATTTATACTTGTTGCAGATAGATTTTATCCATTCATTGTACTTGTAAATAATTTCTGTCGAACGATTAATCTTAATGGTATTATATCAATTGTATTTTTCATTTGATATTTGTGTATTTATAATAAAAAAAAAATATTTTTCTTTAACTTTTAAAATGATAAATTTCAGTTAATAAAATTCACTCGTCGCCAATTGCATTAAAATATTATTATAATAATAGTAAAATAACGAATCATTACCTAAATTATTAAATATCTATTGAAGTTTTTGAGTATTATAATTTTGGCTTATTTTTCTATTAATTTTGTTATAAAGAATAGGCTAACTTAATGATTAATGATCGATGGATGCTTCATTTAAAGATTTATTACAGAATTTGCTCGAGAAATCTCTATAACTTTATTGGCTACATTCATAGATTCAGTGACCGTGATTCTTTCTAATTATCCATTCATGAGAATGAAAATAGTTGCCGTAACTCGTTATGTAATGTAAATTATTTTCTTAAAGATTGACATATAGTAGTTCAAAATTTATTACCTGTATTGAACTTTATACACTCCAATCAATATTATTATTTACGATTTATTTATTAAAATTATTCAAGTTTTTTAAATATTTAATAAAAAGTCTATATTATTTGATATTTGAATATATGTCATTAAATAGTTTTGAAAAATTGTGATTATTTGTTTAATTATTACAATAAAGAAAAATATGGGATAATATTTTAAATAATTCACGTTTTTCTGTTAAATTTATAAATTTTTATATTATTACGAGAACAATTGTAGAAAAAATAAATAAAAAGTACATAATAAGTGTATAAGCTAGTGTAAACTGTTTGACTGTGCAAATAACCAAAAATTACTTGCAGTATCGTAGCGTAGAAGAACGACGTGTATTACATTTTTCTTCCCATTATGTTAAATTATTCGAATGGAATAGAAACAATATTAGGAACAGAGTCTGAGAAATGTAATTTTTAGCTTCAATAAACTTTGTAAAAAAATGAAAAAACAAAATCATGGATATTATGTAGACGAAATAATTACTATATTTGACGCAAAAAATATTTAAAATTTTTTGGCCATTAGCCTTAGCAAAATCTTAAATTTAAAATACTATATCAAGTTGATTATATATTATACACATTTTATTATCAAAACCCAATAATGTTAACTATAAAGAGCTTATTTTTTATTTTTTTTATTATATTAAAAATAATGAGAAATAATATAATTTCTATAAATTAATTTTAAACATATACTGAAGAAATATAATTTTTTAAATAAAATCTCATTTATCAACAATTAAAACTGTTTTATAAAAAAATTTTTAAAAAACCTTGAAATTCTTTATTATTGTTATAAAGATTAAATAAAATAAAAAACTAATATAGCTATTTTATAAAAAAATGTTTTTCTAAATTCAGATTATTTATTTCTCAAACTATTGTCTATTCTGCATGCACTATAGCGATTTTGATTATTATAGGTTTCAAAATAAAATAACTTTTTATTCTCTACATTATTATAAAATTTTTCAATTTTTTAAGTCTTATTTAAAAAAAATTGACTAATATTAGATGTCACTAAAGAAATATAATTTCGATGAAATGCTTCGATACCTACTTTTTTCCTTTAGAGAAAAAGTATAAATTGTTTAGTACAATTGGCCTCGTAGAAATATGAGAATCCAAATCTAATCATAGTTTAATTATTTGAAAATAGTGGTAATAAAATTTTTATTATTCACAGGATATAACAATTAATAATAAAAGTAATAAAAATGTTACTTCTATTATTAAAAGGCTATTAAAATTTTTATAAGGTAATTTCAATGAATTCATTTAGATAAAATAATATTTAGAATTAGTGTTATTTATCTTATACATTTTTTAAATACTTTTGTTTGTTAGTAGAATTTTTAATTAATAATTGTTAATGTCATAATTAAGATATTTCTCACGAGTAAAAAAACGACTATATTTTGTAATGGTCAGAAGTCAAAAACAATGTACCTAAATTAGTGCTGTATCTTATAATTATAAGCGTGTAAGAAATATTGTCAGAAATATCAATTTAAAAATTCTTGAGAAATACTAAAATGAATATTTAATAACGAGTACTCGTTTTGTCTGATGTTTTTCATAATTTTCATAATAATTTGGCATATTACACACTTGAAACGGCTTACTATCACGCCACTTTTAGTTCAACGTGCATATTAATATCAATTTGTCTTTAATAAAAAAAAATTGATCCAAATATTACTATTAATTAAAGTTGAAATAAAGGTAGAATTAATAAATTTGTGATAAATACGTAAAAGCAATCTACTCGTTTATAGATCTGAATCATAAAAAAAACCTAGAGTCCGAATTTTTTGGACTATGTAACTCTTTTTAGAAAAATGTAGCATATATGTAGGTTGGTTATATATATAATTATATCGGGAATATAATTTATTATTTCAGTTTTTTATAGAAAATTTAAATGGGAATTATGTCGTAACATAATTTTAACATTACTGAATTTCTCATAAAAACTAAAAAGAGGAAATAACATTAAATAGTTGTATAAATATATACATGCATACGGCCATACGCACGTACAAGATATTCTTATCGTGCAAATAGATATTAGCGTGCTTAATATCACAACTTACGTATTATTTGTCTTGAAGATACAGGTATACAATATATTACAGTGTATACATAGTCGATTATGAAAAATATTGCAACTTTTTAGTCATGCGATGAGTGTTACATTATTGATTACCACTTGTTTATTAAAAATTGAAAAAACAAGTAAAATAAATTTAATACTGTGTAAGTTATGAACTTCCTCGCATTAAACTTATATACATTAATTGAAATATCATAAATTAATTTCAGAGAAAGATTTTAAATATTTACTTAAATTTATGTTTTTATCTGTATCTTTGTACAGTTTCAGTAACCAAATAGTGCTTAAGCCTTAATTCTTTTACAACTATATACACTGACTTTCCATATTTTATAAATATTATCTTATGCTGTTTTATAACTTTACAGGGAAATGAATTTCATTGATTATAAATTATTAATTGTCGATGAAAATTTTGTGCGAACTTTCGAATTGAAACCACTTAATAATTTTATTATTTATTTCACAACCTTTTGAGAACCTTTTTCTATATGATAAATATCTGCATACTTGGCCTTGAATAGTTTCTGCTCATACAGGTCAACGGTGATGGATTGAATTCTACAGACCTTCAGATTATAAGTAAAAGGATTTGTTACTGCTACTTTTATTATTTATTATGAATATTCGAGTCGTCCTTTTATGTACATGTCCTTACATAATTACGTCGTATTACTACTAATTTGTTAATAACATTGAACATCAGATTTATGGCAATTTATTGTTATTAATAAAAATTCAGAATTTCAGTTACAATTTAAACTTAAGTCGATATTTTTTATACTCTGAAGTTGAATATTAAAAGTTAAATAATTATAACTATACGTTACTCAATATTTTTTTAGTTAGAGAGAAAACTGCTTAATAGAGGCATAAACACGCAAATTCTTTTAAATTAATAGTGAAGTAGATGCGAATAATAGACATTAATTTTATTATTCATAATTCTTTTTTTTATTTTAATTAAAATATGCTTAACCCTAATTCTCGTAATGAATATAAATATTATCTACATTATATTTCAAATAACTGCGTACAACGATATCTCATAAAATTTTAATTTTAATTATTAACCACTCATATTGCTTACGTTGACACATGACTTAGTTTAATATATATATTCGTGTCTTTTACTTTGTCTATTGTCCATTCATATATTTTGTTAACTTGTTATTACAAAGCAGTTACTGAAAAAGCATTATTATATTTTCGTTTTTATATATTTTTTAATTATTAGTTATTTTCAATACAACCGAGTTAATAATAAATTTTCCAAAATGCTTTTTTTCAAGCGTATTATTTCTATATTTGATGTAACGGTAATAATTCTTTTTTCAGTCATCAGGCTTTGCAACGACGTACAATATTACACTGACAACAATTATGAATGATACTAAATACATACATTTTATGTACCCAATGCATCTGCAACATAATATAGAATATAAGGTAATTGAAACTTCAACACGTGTTATTTATTTTCTAATCACAGAAAATTTTACTGGTTACAGCCATAGACGTACGAAATTTAAATAAAATTTTGGTTTCATTTTGCGTTAAAAAATAGAAAAAACAAATATGTTATTTATCAATTGGAAATATATTAAAAAGTAATAATAAAAAAATTCAATATTGAGTTTCCATTTAAATTATTCAGTAGTCAACTGACTAGGAAGATGTTTAATTTCTAAAAATTATATACATATTTAATCCAAATAATAATAGTAATTTATTATTAATAAATACTATGACTATTAATAAGTAATTATTTTATTATTATCTCCCAAAAAATGGAATACACACTGATTATTTAGTTGCTTGCAATTATTTTTAATGAATACATTGCGTATTATGAATTTTCTACTTATCATCTATTTAGAACGCGAAGGTATAGCAACAATAACAAGTTTCACATATTTATTCGATAAAAGCATTATACTTTTAATTAGCATATAGCGTACGTATGGTAATTTAATGAATCAGGCGAAATAACAGATCAAAATAAAATGTGAAACGTCATTCGACACCTGTTTTGTAATATTTAATACAGAAAATAGAATTAAGATTGATAGATATTTGATTACAGATAGAATTACCCGTAGCGAAGATTTAATTTCTATCCGCAAGTTACAATTTAATAATTAAAAACGATGTAAATAAGGAAGTTGATTCAAAATGGAACTTTTATAAAATTAGTTAGTTTAAGTAAAATATAATAGTATTTTAATTATCATTTAATTTAAAGATTAAATTATTAAAAATAATTCATTAAACAATATTAATTTATTTATTTTTAAAGCTAATTAGCGATATTTACAGTCAAATACATAAGCAAAGATTTGAAAGTTTTTTATTTTAAGCTTAATTTTTTTTAATATTAAAAAATAGGAAATTATCAATACTCTCTATTATCTAATTATTTTTTAAATACAATAATAATATTGATATGTAAAGTAAAATAAAGCTGTGTTAACTGATTTCTTAACTCTTTCAAATAATTAAAAAATTTTTAAATATTGTTAAATTTGCTTATTGTATAGATTTTAATACCGTATATAATACGTAAAAATTTCACCTGTTAAAATCTTTAATGTAGTTAGCAACTTACCATTTAACTATAACATATAATAATTTAATCATATAAATGTATCTCGTCCCAAGTATATTGTCATCCGATTACGTAGGATAATATTCGATGAATTAAGTATTTAGAGAAAAATACTTCACTAGCTAAAAGTGTATATTTATTTCAAGTTATTAGTCTTTATAATATCCACGTGTGATACCGATAGCATTTATTGTTATTTTATAACAATAACATATAACCTAAACTTTTCTTTAAGTGTTATTTGTATACAAAACTTAAATTCATTTAATAAAAAAAAGTTTTTAATTTTATATATTTATTTATTCAACAAATACTATTGTGTAATAGTATACAGTTATATTATTTGACATCATATATGTACTTAAAAAAAAAAAAACAATACAATACTCGTTTATAATTAAGATTTGACGACTATAATAAACTTAACTGTTATTGAGTACAGCAAACAAATAAAATTTAAATACAAGTGATATATAATGATTCAAATATGACGATTTTCATAAACTCTTGTAATACTTTATTTTTTTATTTGCTTTCATACTTTCTTTTATGATATTATGTATTTAAAATTTCATGCGACATTTTATTAAAAAATAAGTCAGATTTGAAAATATATGATTGCATAATAATCATATAGATAATTATAATTATTTTTCTCCATTTATAATTATAATTAAGATCAACAAATTTCAATAAGAGCTCAAATCAATAATAGTGGCTTTAAGTAATTATTTCAATGAATATAATTGTACTCTCATATTGACGTAGAATTTTCAATAGAACCAGTGTAACGACAACTTTACACTTTGAGGACATAAGCGCGCATTATATTTTCATGAATTATGAATAGTTGATAAGTATTAGTATTTAAGTCTAAACATTAATTTCTAATATGTACGCCATAATCGCAGGTAAAATTGATCGTACACCATCAATTTGGAATTGAAATTTTTTATCTATATTCACGCGATGAACTATTATTATGCAAATTGGTATCACACGTGGATATTGTAAAGACTAATAATTTGAAATAAGTATATACTTTTAGCTAGTGAAATATTTGTTTTATAATACTTAATTCATTGAATATTATCCTACGTAATATTGCAATATACTTGGGATGAAATACATTCATAAGATTAAAAGGGAATATAAATAAGTGAATTATAATTTTAATTAGTTAGGTAGTAAATCTATTTAAATTTTTTTAAATATGTATATATTACAATTTTTTTAATTTATAACTTTGTGCAATGTCGGGAATAAATTTTTTCCTTTCATATAATTTATAGTGTTTATATTATTGATGTTTTAAGAATTGAGCATGATTAATATCTTTTATAAGGGAATTTCCGGATATTGGGAGTGTCTAGCAAATGGTGTAAGTATATCTACCAGTTCATGATGTTTGAATATTTAAATTTTTTAATGCTATAGTCTGATAAAGACACCAATAATGAGTTTGTTTACTAGCCAATCATATATAACTAAGTGTACAGGTAAAGTGTCATTCTATTATTATAATTATTATTGAATCACCCTATTATTTTCGTATTTAATTTAAAATACACTAATTGATAATGACGTAGTAATATTTGCGTCGCATAAATAAGAAATGTACGTAGATTTTATAAAAAGTGATTGAAAGATAACTAATAATTACTAAATAATTATGATCAATTATCTATTTTCATTCATTGAATCATGTAACATAAGTTTTCATTTATTCGGCGTAATAATATAAAGTACGTACTATAGTAATGAAAATTATTTGTTCTAATACCTTCGTGTGTAATTAATTTTTATCCATTTAAATAAAAATAAATATTTGAGAATATTAACAAATTTTTCAAGCTAATTATTTTTAAAAACTTAAAAGTAAGGGAAAAAATTTATAAAAATAATAACCTTGTTTAAAAGAGTAAAAAATAATAACTATAAAAAATAAATACTTAAAAGTATAGATTATCAAATACTGAAAGGAAATAAAAATTTTCTTAGTGACAATTATTATTATATCTTATAAGCTTAAAACATATTGAGGATATTTCTTATTATTAAAAAATTTTGTAATAATAATACATATGTACGTAAATTTTTATGTCTTTTTTATATTAGAATTAAATTCTACACGGAATGTTCTTAAAAGCTAAATATACTAAATGATGATTATTTAGAAAATGAAAAATAATAAAGTGTGGCTTTAAAATTGTACAAGTTGCTCGTAAAAATAAAGTTGTAAAAAGGAAGAAGAATGGAAATAATTTTCGTATTATTAACATTTTCTGTTGTTTTTCTTGACCTTCGCTGTGTCTTTAGTAACAAAATTTTTGAACATCTTTAGACTAGAAGATGCGGCTAACAACAGCGAGGTTTCTTTTCATTATAAGTCATACTTGTACACAAATATAATACGTTAGGTACATATAAGTCATGCCTTATTTATATTTACGAATAAAAGAATATTTTTTTTTTAATTTGACATGGTTGTTGCAATTTCATCGCAAATCATTATACCCAATTATTTCGGTGTTGCTAAAAATGTTGATAAAACAAGATAACGTGGACGCATTTATCATTTATTGATTTTTAGAAAAATTAAAGTTACTCCCCGAAAAGTTAATTGGTAAAAAATGTTACAATCACGTGTAAAAAATATAATCGGGAAAAAGCGTTCGAAATGGAAATAGCAAAAAAATGATAGAAAATGGTTAAATTACTTTGCGAATTGTTTTAAAATAGTACAAGATTTTGAATAATTTTCCGCGCCATTTAGACGTTGAGCATCTTTAAATTCATCGTTCACGGTGCGACTCCTAGAAAGTGTGCGGCGCAACACTTCTGAGAAATTAGTGAGTGGTATTGTTCACGAGATTTTACCGATGCTTGGGGATAAATTGTGTCATTAAAGTGCATCACGGAATATGCGCTTCTTACTTTCGCTCGAAAACGGCGACAATCCAATATTCCGGGCAAGTATAGCAATGTAGCCAAGGGTAAGTATTGCAGACACACTTATCTAAGTGTTCCAACCGAAATCAGTAACATTGTAATATAATCTGCCTATTTACTGACTAATTGCATACCCGAGTTTTCCAGTCGTAACGCGCAAAGAGAACTTCAATTGCTAAAGTTTCACTTTAATTTCATTCCCCTCTATTCCTCACCCATCAGCTACTCCTGTATCTCCTTTACGCACACCTTACAACAACGGGACCGAACTTTCGCTCGTCGGCGTTTCTCATCGTGGGAAGTTTTCAGTCAGTAGGTACTGATTTCGAGAGACGTATCCGACGCTACTCATCCTTCTAGCTGGCTCTATTACACGAGGATGGATAGTGAAAGATTTGGATATCTTCCAAAGATCTTATCTCCAACGTAAACTGTCCGAAAAAAGTGCTCAGGGCGTCTCTCCGCTGAGCTTTTATAGCGTTACCTCGTGCATCTATATTATCTTATTATCTCTCTGCTGCTTTATTTTTAATCTTGTTTGGACATTTTTATTAATCGACACGATATAATCGATACGCATTAATAGTATGTTGAATTGATAATCAGAGTTAATTTGCTTGGGTACGTCTTGTATTTTAGTAATTTATTTATGCAAATATTCAGTTGTGATGCAATTTGACATAATCATAGCGTGCTGACCGCTTTAAAAATCATTCTTATCTTTAATTTAAGGATGTGTATACTTAGTTATAAAGTAAGATAAACTATGTATAATAAGCGAATGTTTACCGCCAGAAATTATTTTACCACAAAATAAATGAAATAGAATGGTTAAAAACTCACACGCTGCTCGTTGATTCTGATGCTGTTGTTGATGGTGACTGGTGTGCTTATGTTCGGAATTGTTCTCCGTTTGGTGTTCATTGTTTTCTTCTCGATGCATGTTATAGTCTTCGGGAAATACCGTAGAAACGTTCATGCTCTCTTGGGGATGTATTGTCTATGAAAGAAAATAAAAACATATTGCATATTGTAAGACCTCCGTTGCATGAACTTAGTTGTTATCGAAAAATAGTAAATCCCGATTTTTATATTGTAACAATTTACACATTTTTTAAGGTTTTAAATATTAAAATTTATAGCTATCCTACATAAATTCTTTAATACAAAAAGTTTACGTTTTTTTATAATTTTAATTTGTAATTTATTCATTGTTTATTTATCTATTTTCCATGAAAGCGTATGTTCCATAATTAAATAGTATTATTTAATTTAAGTATAGTAAAAATAAGTATAGTAATATTTACAACTGTTGTAGGTAATGAGGTGAAAATTGAAAATTAATAACTTTTTTTATCAATACAATCCTTATAATTTAAAAATATTTGAAAATTTTATTATTAATATTTTTTTCCTATTTACAAGAAATATCAACAATTAATTACACGATGATATCGACTTAAGTGAAAATTTTTTTTTCTTATTCCATTAACTTTTATTTAGATACATAAATTTTTATATTTAAATTTAAAAAAGTTATATAATATAATTTTAAATGAAAGAAAATTAAAGTTATCTTAGTTTTTTACTCTTTGTGTAAATTTTGTTTGATTTTTAGTTAAATTAATTACATTATATAAACAATAACTATAAAATTACAACAATTATAATAATCATAAATTTAATAATTATTTAATATCATAAATGAAGCTAATTTAACCGTATTTGTGTGTATTTTAAACTTTCTGCTAAAAATTAGACGATAAAAATTAAAAATTCAAATTTTATATTTATTATTTATTTGATTATATTTTCAAAACATTTTAGCCTTTTAAACATTATATAATATAATAAGATAGTTTTTTAAAAAAAAGAAATAGAAAATTAAATAAAAAATTCTATGTGGTATATTGTTTCTGTATATACAATCTTATAAACAGTAAAAATGTTCTGGTAATTCCAAAAACACGAATCTGGGCATTTAACAGTTTAAATAAATATGAAAATATTATATTTACAAAATTCCTTATAATTATTATTAAAAATCTCTTTATTTAATTCAATAGATAATACATGAATTATGAATTTTAATTATATTAAAGCAAAATTCTGAATTATTTGTGAAATTAAATTTATGCATATATTATTTTAAATAATAAATTTCAAGACTTTATTCCAATGGTTAATTGATATTTATATATTTTAATAAAAACAATAATTTTAAATAAATGAGAAATTTTAATAAATGAGTTTTCAAAGAAATTCAACGTTATTGTACAATTTTACTTTTCTTACATTTATTCGCTTTCTTTGTAAATCTGAATTATGATTTCAGTAAATAATATATGCACCACATCAATGTTTCGCAAATTTATGAAAAAATCTTATTAACATTATAATATTGAATTTTTAAAAACTAGAAAACTAAAATGTTGTAAGAAATATAAATACTATTTAAAACCTTTGATGAAACTACACTTCAGTTCATAAATTCTTTTATTGCACAATACAAAATCACTGCATAAAACACAAAAGATAGTTGTGCAAAATATCTGAAATTTTTCTTCTCACATTTAATAAATTAAACCGATTTTTTATTTAACTTTAGTTCACAGACATGAGATAAACTAAGCTACCAACTAGTATTCCAGTATAACAGGGCAAATATCATATTTATTCATTTTGCAACAATCAAGAAAAATAGTTAAAACTAGAACGTACATATCCGCTGTTGCTTTTTATTGTGATGTGTCACTTCTATATAAATGATAAATTCGACGGAAGTCGAATAAAAACAATAATTCTATAGATAAAAGTAAAGATGTGTTGACTGTTAATTTCGAATTTTTTTTACATATTCTTACTTTTTTATGAAACTTTTTAAAAATCACAAGACTTGGCTTTTTAGAATTTAAAATGAAACTTGATACGTTGGTGTAACTGAGTAAGAAGTCCGCGTAGTACTAATTTGACGAAGAATGAATACAATATTCATTACCTAGAAGGAAGTAAATTATGTTCTTCACAGCATTCTAATATGAATGAAAATGTGAAACCGCAGCACGTAAGTATAGCTATTACACTATTTCCGTGTCTACAATAAAATGTGTTTTAGTTACAATTTCAATAGTCGTTACCTCAAAAATCCAAGATAAAAGTAGCTGAACGGCAGTTTCTGCACATTAGTTCTAATAGAGCACTTTGTTGACTTCTTCCAAATAAGTTTATTTGTGCGCATAAAACATCGACATAATACCGGCAATCTTGGTACCGACTGACCTTGCGATCGGCGACGGACGCCTCGACCTGACGACAGGGCATGGGTTGGGGGGCGAAGGCGTTGCAAAATTCAATCCCAAGTTGGCGCTTGGAAGTACGACGATCTGTGAGTACCGTTGAGTGACTAGCCATGTCCGAGTTCAGACACATCACCTGAATTCGGAGCGGAAGTGCGGTGCGCAGCTGCACCCGGGCATCTCGCCTCTCCCTCTCTCCTTGCTTTCTCTTCCTAGCTTTCTTTCTTGCTCTTTCAGTTAACGAAGGATGAGATTAGCCTAGCACTAAAAGCTACAACCTTGACATCCGCTGGTTGATGCCAGTGGGTCGATCTCTGCTTGTGGTTTAATAACTCGACAGTCGTTTTATGGAGCACACATGCAGATGTCTTGCCGTGTCTCCTTGTAATTCTTAACGCTTGCATGGCTTTTTCATTTTAACATTTTCGATTTTTCATTTGACTCTATAGTTAATAAAGCAGTTCACTGCACATTATAAGGTTAGACTGTCGGGAACTTTATTTGCCTTTTTATACTTATTAAATCCGATGAGTTTTTTGATAGATTAATGAATAATTAGTAATTTACAATCATTTAGTACTTATCGGTTAAGTAAACAGATGACTTTTTGGTAAAATATATTATCAAAAAAATTTATATAATGTGCAGTTAGTTGACAACAACTGATTACATAGTTACGTCATTGGTACTTTTTAATTATAAATTTTTATAAATATATGTTTAAAATATCGTTTGTACAAAAAAGAAAGTAAGGGATATTGAAATTATCAGAAACAGTAGATGCTAAACTAAAAATTGTATTCTAATTTTTTTTGCATTAAATGAAAAAGAAAAGATACAATTAATATTGATTTATGCGATGAAAGTATAATTAATAAAAATCTAAAATATTGGGTTAAAAACTTAATTATATTCGAATTAAATTTATGCATAAAAAGGTAAAAATATTTTGCATTTGTATTTTATAAAAAAAATTATAAATTAAATTATAAATATAAATTAGGAAGAAGGAAAGTTTTATGTTTGATCTAGAAATAATAACCATTGTGTGTAAACAGAATTGGTCTAAAAAGTGTAAATATCAAATTAAAAAAGATTTCTTTTCGTGAAATTTAAAGTTTTATAATGAAGCTAAAATGATGTGGTTAATGAAATTTTAACTATTTGTTAAATAGATTCATGCATTTATGGGTTATATTTCTGCCTGTAAATTTTCCTGTAAAAATTTCAATTTAAAAATAATTTATAGAGAAAATTAAACGCTATGTTTAAAAAGATTCGTTTAAGAAAATGAAAAACATAATGTGCAAATTTTTGAAGATTTTTTTTTAAATTTTCGACATGAAAGATAATACGTGAATTGCATTTGTTATACGGCGTTTAATGTTTTTCAAAGTGAGAATGTAAATAGCAATGTTTCATATCATTTAAAAGCGGCGCAATAAACTGATCATCCCTTGTCTGATTGCCATAAACATTCTCTTGAAATGTATAACCGCCAGTGAAAGGCGCGACCTTGACTTCGATCAACCCTTAAGCAGACCCGACGATTTATCGACTTACCTCGCCCGACGCATCCTGTCGAGGCGCTATTCGCGAATGCCGCACGGATCTCGCCATAAGTTACCGTGACAATTCGCGTGTACAAGATAAAACCAGGATAATTAGCATATTGCATGTTTTCTCCCTCTCTTTCTCTCGTAGCATAGGGGTCCACGATCGATACCGCCTTCAATGTTGATGTATCGAAAGATATATCGCACAGTATCTACGTAACAGTCTTTTTATCAGAATCTGTACTTAAATTTATGTTTTAAAAAATTTTCTTTTATTTGCAGAAATAAAATAATGAACGTTCTCGTGTTTGTACAATTGAAATTATGATTAGGAGCATAAAGATTATCATGAAATCGAGGTCGAGTATTTTTAGCTTATGAATTTTCAGGTAATGAAATTAAGTTTTTCGATTATTATTTCTAATTAGGCAAAAGGTGGCCGTGCAACTAAAATTTAATAAAATATCATCACGGGTTATTTTTACCTTTGAAAGTATTGCTCGGCACTTGCACGTATTACAATTCAAATCAAGAGGTATTCGTGATTGAGAAATAGAGTAGAATTAAGCAAAATGAGCAGGAAAATTTTAAAGACGTTTACTGTTATACGACGTAAGGCTCAGGGCGCGGTAAAAGTATTAAAAGTGCAGCTGCAGGTGCGCCTTAATGTTTACCCATTAATTTTATTAAGGTAGATGTAGCTTATTATGATAGAATGGCATATGGTCAGTCCTGCGTTTCTTCCATTAAGGAATAATTCGCATCCTTATATTTCAATTATTGCATTCTTACGGAAATTATATTATTACGTTGCGATTTTAAGGTAGTTTTGCAGTTTTAATTTGCATTCGAGTTACAATTCTAAAATATCTTTGAAATTTAAATGTGTACATTAAGTATTTAGCAAATTTTCAAGAACAATTGAGAAAGAATGTTACAGCCGATTCATCTTGTTTGTAATAAACATATACACTTACATATTTTTAATAAGAATTATTAAATTTTTTTAATTTCTGTTATTTACAAGTTAACTAATGGCCATATAAATTTATACAATGTCTATTCTATTACAGAATAATTTAAAATAACAAACAACAAAGCAAATAAACGTTTGCTTACTAACGCGTTAACGTTTTTTATTTTTTGAATTCTGGTAGTATAAATTAGTAATGTTGAGTTATTATTCAAAATTTGTTTACAGATAGGACTAAATAATGTAAGATATGTATTTAAAAGATAAAAATAAAATTTAATTAGCATTCAAACACGTCGTCTGTTTTTTATTAAATTATTTTCGGATTAATTATTAAAAAAATCCTTTTACAGTAATAATCTCGAAAAAATAATATCCTACTATATTGGAACTACTTGAAAAATAAATTATGTAGTTATTGTCATGAACTGTCGTGATAAGTAAATAGTCTATATGGTCTATGGCATGTTTGGCAAGTCAACACTCGTGTTGTACACAATTTTGCTCCTTACGTCGTACATAATGATCGAGTCACTTTATAACGGTAATATACTTATTTGCGTTCGTACTTTCAAGAACACTAAAAAGTCGGGCTAATTATTAATAGAATCAGAAATGAAAACATGACAAATAATTTCCGCTCGCTTTAGTCGAGCAGTTAAGGTTTCACCTCACAACTGTTAAATGAATACTGCAATGCTATTATATGCACATCCTGGGTTTGATTTCTCGTTTGTCATTTTACCCTCGTCTTTGATCGATCGACGCGCTGCATT
This sequence comes from Platyscapa corneri, assembly GCA_018907185.1. Classification (NCBI taxonomy): domain Eukaryota; kingdom Metazoa; phylum Arthropoda; class Insecta; order Hymenoptera; family Agaonidae; genus Platyscapa; species Platyscapa corneri. The sequence continues at coordinate 3,127,343 of JACCHW010000011.1, read as the reverse complement.
GCCGCACAAGTTAAATCGTGCTCGTGACAACTCTGATTTGCCGAGACGAATTAAAGTTACAGATGACCAGCAAATTGGTGCTTTCACTTTTTTTGATCACCAGCCTACTCTTCCCTTACGACATCTTAGTTAAAAAATGAACATCCAATTTTTTATTATTTTTGCCATTTGTCTGGCACGCACTATTAATGATTTTACGTCTATTTTATTTAGACTATTTATTTTAATATCTTTTTATTTTCGTATTAATTCGTCAAGAGAAACGGTTTTTAGCTATGATCTCATTTGCATTTCCAGCTTATTATAGCCTATGTAATCATAAGACCGTTATAAAATTAAAAACAACAGTTGCCCTATTTAATAATTACTTCATTTTTATATTTTTTGTTTTCTTTGTTATGTTTCACTTTAAATAGTATTCTATTTATAAAATCGAAAAATTTTAATGATATTATAATATTTAAAAAATTTCTGTATCCGTCAACTGAACACTATGAAACAGGTTCTAGATTAAAAAATATTTTTATAATTTTATTCTATTGTTTACTATTATCTAGAAATATTTAAATGCGAAAATAAGATTGTATATAAATATCTTTAAAATTTAATTCTAGTTTTTTTATCATCACATGTTGTCTTTTATATTTAACCAATTGTAAATATAAAAGTATATTTTTTATTATATGTTTTTTACTGTTTGATAAAATATAAAAATTTTTTTCATACGAAAATATTAAAATTATAATATTTACAATTAAATTGACTTTTATATATAAATTTATTAATAGTACAAGTTTTTCTTGATAAAAGTTTCATTATTTTTTCGGAGTCAGATTTATTCACGTCTTTTATTTTTCACGTGATATCTTATTTAATTAATGCATCGGTTCTTGAAAATATTATATATTATATTTGAATTTATTAGTGATAATTGTCGATTTTTATATTTGAAATTGATTTAAAGTATATTTATTATTTAAAGCAGTACTTTTGATTCACGGCTTATAGAATTATTACAAAGTGGTGAACAAATCAGACTTGTTAAATGCAATAAATTTTTCATCGTGTTTAATGATTTAAAATAAGAATAAATAAACATATAAAAATATTTGCATTAGTTTATCAGTTTAATTTTACTTATTTAATGTAAATTCAAAACAGTATTAAAGTTTTAAAATAGTTATTAAAAATCCTTTAAAGAAAATCTTACATTGGTTTATTTATTTAAATATTTTAATTTTCTATTATAATAGGATACAGATTTATGCATGAAATAAATACGCGTCTTAATTATCCAGAATAGAATGACTATTTCATTATATTTAAAAAAAAAATTTAAATCATAGTCGATTGAATTGTTGCTTTTTACGTATTGAGATTGAATTTGATTGTCTATACACTTATAAAACTTGTAACTTTTGAAGAAAACATGGATCACATGGCAATATATATTTATTTATAAATAAAAATTTTTCTTCTTAATTGTTCTTCATTAAAATTATTATGAAATACACACAATTATTTATAGAAAATTAAAAGAAAGTATAAAATACAAATTTTGAAAGCAAAAGTAAAATTACAATTGTAGATTAGGGTTTGCAGATAAATGTTGATAATACTTTTTTATTTATTCGCATGACGTATTCTACGTGAATTAATGATTTATTTATAGTACACATTTATGTGCAAACACTATCGAGCGATTCAAAATTAATTATTGTTCTCATCCATGAGCGTTATCATATCACTTGTTACTCCTGTATACAGGCAGCCTTCAGTTTTATCAATGTAGAAATATCAATATAGAAACGGCGAGAATAAAATACGAATTATATTTCATGCACGTGGCTAGTACTAATAAAAGTATCATATATCATCACGGATTTAGCTGTTAATACTGTTTCTATATTTTCTTTATTTGTATTTAATCAAAATAAGTATTAAACAAGCTTATATCATTGGTAAAAGAAAATATTGTATTTTAATATACTTAATTAATTTTCACTCAATATACATTTGTAAGTAATTCAATCTTACTGTATTACTTACAATAGTAAATACATTATTATTTTTAGTGAAACGTTGAGTGAAAAAATTGCAACTTCGAATTGTGTACTTCAATTTTATCGATTTAATTATGCATTTTTTATTTTTACTTGCTTATATTACACAATTCATGTTATAGTTTCTTATGTCATAGTAATTATTGAGGCATTACACATATTCTATTCTTATATTCAAATTAATGAAAAATGTTATCTTTGTTAATCGCTTTTAATGTTAGTTCATAGATTAAAATTTATCATTACTATTTTCTAATTTAAAAACTTCTAATTTAAACCTTTTAATTTGAACACTTCGTTTTAAAATCATTACCATAAACTTTAAATTATTTTATGGTAAAAGGCTTTAAAAGCTTTTTAGTTTGATTAGTTTTCTCATTATGCTTATTTCTAATTATGCACTTATAGTTAAAAAAAGATTTTTTTAGTGTAGCTAGATTGGAATTATTGTACCAGTTAATATTTATAGAGTTATTTAAAAGTGTCATTACATATTTTCTCAACTGCTGCCTTTTTTCGAGAGTTTTAACTATAATATTTACTTTATCTCATCAAAGCGTAATTCTATGCGTTAAAAGCATTAGGATTGTTAACCAAAGATTTATAAACAGTACTTAGCACCTACTTTAAGTACTTTGATTTTAATACTGGTTTATATACTTATATACGTAAAAAAGTGTATTTAAAATTAAACGAACAAAGAAGTTCCTCGCAACTACATCTCTGAATGGCGACGATGGCAGGCAGAGATCGTTGAGCCTCAGGGTCATATGCGATAAGAATGAAGCTGCACACAAACGTGGATATTTGTGCCGAGGTCGTGGCAGGTTGAGCTGCGCTAATCGCCAATAAATAAATACTTGTTTTAAGGGTAACTGTGTGACTATCATCGAACATTGGACTTTATTTTCACATACCAGATTCTGAGAAATGGTCATTAAAAGACCCGTCTTATCTGAGCAATACCATATGTACACGTTAGCTCAATAGGCATGCTTAAATTCAATTTTTGATTTAAGGAAGCCGTATGTTTGGCTTTGGATTTATTTTTCATTAAATAAAATAGTTTATAAACAAAATAAAGTGTAAAATGTTTGTATAAACTCATTACGTATTCACAAAAAAGGTGATTATCTTATTTTTAAACTATATTTAATTAAAAAATTTTTTGAGTTCTCAATGAATAAAGTAAAGATAATTAGATAAAATATAAAACTCACTTTGGTTTTTGTAAATAAATTATTTTTTAATAAACATTAGAAAGTGATGCACCTGTAAAATGCAATCTGCTTAACAACTGTGCATGTTTCATAGCTATTGGTGAAGGGATACGAGTTTTATATACAACTGGTACTATTTGATCTTTTGTTTCTCTGAACAGCAATATAATATTAGTAGAATAACAAAAATAAAATAAACTAATAAAATTAATTTATTAAATAATTAAAAAATAAAATTTAATACTCAATAATACAAGCAATCGTTAAATTGAAAATAGAAATATTTATCCACTGAAAATTTTATTTTTAGATGAACATTCCTAAAATTATTTGATGATAAATTATTATAATAGCTTTATTTATTATAATATACTAGAAATTAATAAGTATTTATAAATAAAATATTATCCAATGTTTTTTAAAAAAATTACCCTTTCTGTTGTTTCAACTTACATTATTGTATTTGTTCAAAAAAATATTTCACTTTTGATTCACTTTAGATAATTATTCTAATATATAAATAAAAAATTATTTATTGTATTAAACATTCGATTAGGTGGTTTTTTAAAAAATCATAATTCAACAAATTATTTTTAAATATAAAAAATTGTAAAAATTATGTGAAAATAATAAAGATAAGTGAAAACCTTAATTTGATAAGTTTGCACATAAATATGTTTATAAATTTTTTTATATAATATTACATTTAATTTTACGTTAAATTTATAAAATTATTTTTCTATTTGTAAGAAATATTTTTCTTTTAAGCATATATTTTAATTTAATTTGAAAAGAATAAATTTTTTTATTGTAATCATTTATTGTTTAAATGAAGAATTCCGAAAACAAACGACTATTATAAATTCTACGGTAATTATTCGAATATTTATTTTTAAATTAACGTTTCAAATTGATTTTTTATAAGCCATCGAGATTAGAATTAATTACATGAAAAGTCAATAATATTTTTTTCATTTAATAGAACATATTGAAGTAAACCTTGTTTTAAAAAGTAACATAGTTTCTTAAAATAAAAGACGTATTATGAAAATGACTTAAATTAATATTAATCTATTCACGAAAATAAATCTTTTATTATTTTTACACGTATGTAGAATTTAATATGTACAGTATTTTAAAATATTAAGAGAAATTTTACATACATGCAAAAGTATTGTTCTTTTTTTTATTTTATAAAGTATTTAAAGCATTTAATAATAAATATTTAAGAATCATAATGTGTAACGGTGTTTTAAATTGTTTAAAATCGAACGTTATAATAATACTTTTAATTGCTGATCGAAGACATGCTTGTGATTATAAATTACTTCTATTTTTTGTGTATTCTACGTTATTTGTAAAATGTTAGTAAATGACAGTAATTATTTTAAGATGCACTAATAATGTCTTAAAGGAATTCTCGGCAAGTTACGTTTTGCTCGACGAGTTGAAATTTTTTAATATTTTTCTATGCACGAAATTGTTTAGAATGATAAATCTATATTGTCATACGAGAAAATAAACCAATTCAGTTTCGAAAATGAATAGTTGTTAAATGATTACCTGAATTCTTTTGATAATGTATGCAGTACTTCTATTGACGCACGTAAACACGTGCCGAGTTTGGTCAGACGTGGATCTAACGAGATATCTTGTGTAATCACGTATCCTAAATGCATCCACGTATATATTCATTATACCACCTTATGGACTGTGATCTGGTTTTTGTCATCTGTCTGCTGCGATTAATTTTAATAAACGATTTCGCGTAATTGTTGAGATTCTGCGCTCTGCGTAATATCTTAGACTCGGAGGATTAATGTTCTAGAGTGAACTTCTTCATTCTAATGAAAGATGCCTCCTGCAGCGTCATAAGTCTTTCAGGCTTTTTGAACAACCGCTGCTTATCTTCATATTTCTAAGCTATTGGGAAATGTACACGACAAACATATATAATTTTATAAATTGCCAACATAAGCGGGATAGAAACCAGCGCGTAAAAGAGTAGCTGTATAAAACAAAGAAGAGAAAAATGGAAAAGGCCTAGTCCGCCTAGTCTGGTGGTCTGCTTCTCCGTCATCCCATCGCTGATCGCAAGAACAATCGTCCACGAAGCGGAGGCAACCGCACGTTAAAAAAAGGACGTGGAGCTGACCGCCGCGCATTAGAGGCACGTAAGCAGCTCGTGAGCTGCGTGAGTCTCTCCCTGGTCTGCGGTGCGTTACGGCACAAGGGGATCGTTGCACGTATCTTGCTTCTCCTTACCATGACTCACGGTGGCAGAGGAAAGGTGAGGGGAGGCCTTTAACGGTTTTCGACCGGTTTTTTTGTGCACTCACGCCGAGGCGCATTGTGCAACAGGAGACACGGCGACGAGCCATTGCCTCGTGCGCGAGAGAGAACTTTGTGCGCAACGATATCATTATGCTACACTGAGAAACACTCCCGGGAGTTTATCGGTGTCTTTTCGTAGTTGCATGCATTTATCTGAAAATAAGGTGGAGATCACAAGATATACGTCGAGCGTTGGGCTGCTCCTTCATTCTTTCACTTAGCGACGACCTTTTATCTCTCAAAATCATTTCGAGCTTTTACGCTTCTTGCGACAATTAATGTAATCGAACTCTTGGGATGTGCGAAACTGTTACTGTTACTTCCTCAGTTTTTCAAAATCCTAATTAATATAAGAACCCATGACTTCTGAAAAAATCAATATATATATATATATATAAAATTCTAAATTATTTTACGCGACAATTTTTCCGATCTTTTGAATCAAAAGTATTTATAATTTATTATTTAAAAATAGCAACGTAAATTATTTTCTAAATGTATACAATGCGATTCATTGTTATAAAAGTTACCTTCGAAGAAATTTTATTTGTATTTATTATAAAAGAATATTCATTATTATTTTGTATTTACAAATAATAAATTCGGTAAATTAGATAATATATTATTTTGGAAAAATGTACAAATGAAACCATATATTCAAAATTGAACTGTTAACTCTCAAAATTATAATAAACTAATTTTCTTGAAATATTAATTATTTAGTTTTGTCGTTAAATATTGTTCTTTATGAAAGATCATTTTACCTAAACAAAACAATAAATGCAATGAATTACGATGTAATATTATTAAATAAGTTCAATAAAAATATATAATAAAAAGATAAATTTTATGCGATTCAGACTTTTAAAAATGCAACTATAGTTCTCTATTGCAATACAATATTGTAACTACTTTAAAAAATTTATACGTTTTTAAATATATATTAATTATTTTTTTAATTACGTTTAAGTAAAAGCAATTAAGTTTCATTAAATATTGACATAATATTATATTCATTAGTATAAAATAATATACACACATATATATATATAACGTTTTGTCAAATTAGATAATTATTAAGTCATTATGTGATAAATTAATTTCAAAACCAATATCATACAATTATATTTCTGAAATGCGTTGCGCATCTATAACAGATTAAAAATAATAGTTAGTAGTTATTTTCATTTTCATGCACACATAAATTAACTAAAAGTAACTACAGATGTGGTATTTTTGTATAAGAATATGAAAGCTAAAAAAATGTAGTTTTGAATAGAATGAAGTTAAATTACAAGGTAATCGGATTTCTTATAAAAAATTAATTAAATTAACTATAAAATTGCAACATTGCAAAAGTAGAAAAAACGCATTTTTGATGTATTAGTACTTTAAAACTTTGTCTTCTATTACACGTATATTTGAATCTGATAAATGCTGCATTATTATAAATTTGAAACTTACGTGCTAAAAAAGGAAAAAGATAAAATTCGTCGTTTGCAGAAAATGGATGTGCTGATGAACATTTTATATTGTGATTTATCGAATAAAAACATTTATGTATAACATTATTTATTTTGGTTAATGGTAAATACACTTTAAAATTTATTAGTTTTAAAAGAATACATTAAAAAACCGTTTACAAATGTTTTTTGCACTTTAAAGGTTTAAAATATAAATTCATATTAAAATAAAATCAGCATAATAATGTAAGATCAGCGGATCTAATAAATAAATATCCGATAATATTAGTCGCACTTGTTAGATACTACAACGTAATAATATTTATCAAAAGCCATGGATTGTAAAAGATGCCTCTATATGTCTTCTTTTAGAAAATAATAGGAAGCGTCGTAGTATTCAACGGATAAAAAGTGATAGTTCCTGGCTGCAGTTGCGGTGTTCTTCCACACGTGTAGTGTAAAACGCGTGGCGCGTGACGCCTATTAATTACATACAGGAGTTCCTGTTATTCTGCTCTGCTCTGCTATGATGTCTCTCTCTCTCTCTCTCTCTCTCTCTCTAGAAAGCTATAATTGCACGCAGAGAGCAGTGCAGACTGCTATTTTTGATGCACTATATGTAACGCGAGAAATAATGCACAATTATTAGCTATAATATAAGCAAAGGTCGGCCCATGAATTATTTCTCGTATTTAAAATATAAGTACATAAGGCAAGAGTTTCATAATTTATAATTTTATTTATTCATTCACAGAGTAATATTCACATCTATGACTTGTATATTTTAATAATTTATCTCAATTTTTTATTAAATACATTGATTCTCTTTTATTTTGAATTTTAAAAATATTATTATATTTCTTTCGTTTATAAATTAAGATTTTAAGTTTTCAAATTTTTTATAAAAAAATGTTGTTTTGATTTTTATTTATACTTAATTTTAAAACAATATTCAATTTTTTAGTGCAAATTGTTAAAATTATTATTCATTGATTTTTTATATCTCCTATAATTTTATATTTTATTTATTAAAAAATAAACTTCTTTAGTATCGTTTGAAATAGCTTTCTTTGAAATGTTTCATAATATTCTTAATACGTTAAAATAATAAAAAAAAAAAACAATGAAAGAGTTTCAATTTAATTATCTAATCATACAAACTGCAAGCAAAGTTTATTTTTAAAACGTTTACTTTTATTGAATTTATCTTATCGTGATATTAATTATTTTAGTTGTAAGTCAACTAAATTCAGAGTGATTCAAGTAAAGTTTCACGAGTTTCCAAAATAAAAAGCAAGAAGAGTGTAATATAAATTTTATATAAATTGTTTTTATTCATAAAAAAAATTTATAATTGTTAATAAACATAAAATAAAATTTTATATGAAATATATAAAAACTTTTAGGAAATATAAAATAGATGTTATCTAATATAATTATAAAGTTTTCTTATAATTTTATAATTACTCTTGCGCGGATTAAAAATTTTATGAGAATTAATAAAAAAAAGTTGTACTTATATTGCATTTACATATGGAAATACTAGTAATTTAAAATGCAAACATAAATAAAGACCAGGTCGACTAAGGCTTTATTTTCATCAAAATATACGTCAGATCTAAATAAACCTAATTTTCAAGTAACAACATACGAAAGAAATATTATTGATATAAATTTTATCTGTTTCATTGAAATCTAAAAATAAATACAGAATGGGTAAACTTCATTAGTTTTTAAAATAGTTTATTGTTTTATACAAAGATATATATTTAATAATTTTTCAGCTATAAACGTTTAAACAGTCGAAATAAATTTCAAATCCGACAGTTGATATCAACAACAAGTGGGTAAATATTGATTAAATACAGTAAGACAATTGTGATACCATTGACACTTATCGCATGATCACAATTATCTGTTTGAGAGATTCGGAACGATATAAGATTGATCAGTCGTGAAGATAAGGCGGAAGACGCTCGATACACATACATTCGAATGGTCGATGATTTTTCACGCGGCTACGTTTTTCTTGGACAATAATCGCTCCATTAGCACAGCCACACTGGTTTTTCGGCGAGCTTGTATTATCATTCGTAAACAAGTCTGTTTTGAAGAAAACGAAAAGAGACTTTGGGGAAAAAAGAAAGAAAGCGTCGGTGGCCACAAAAGGAGTTCTAAATTTGAAATTCGCAGTGCAAATAACGAGCGAGAGAAGATCCAAAAGTGAGAAGCGCGTTCCCCAGTCCCAGTCCCAATCCCCGTCCCCGTCCGATCTAGTTTAAACGATAAAAAGCCCGAGTCGCGTTCGCGGAAGAGCGAATCGACTCGGCCTACCGCTGTTGCCGGTGCACGCGCCCCACGCACCTATATGAGATTGGCGTAAGTTATAGCGAGGCTCAGTCGTAGACCAGAGAGCCTAGCGCGTCGTAGGAGCAGTTCCTTCCCACCCACTTGCTCTTCTTCGTAAGGGTCTCCTCTCGGCGTCCAGAGGAGAGGAGAGAGGGAAGCGGGATCGAACTTTAGCCGTTGCGCCTTCGAAGTCTCGAAGTTTGGTGCAGGTGGTGAATTACGCGATAGGCTCAGTCACGGTGAGTCCTTTATCCTTGCGCTTCGTTCCGTACGAGAGACTGTGCGCCTCACCAGTGCTTCCACTGCATCGCTCTTCGCTGCTCGCCGTCCGTTTTCCCTCCTTCGCCGCATTTCCAAGCGTGTCTACGCCAAATACTGTGCATCCCTGCACTTGTCGACCACCTCGCCCTTTGGCGTTTTCATTATTTCGATTTATTGAGCGCGTGTGTTGTCTCTAGGCGTTCCCAGCACCGTAACTCACGGATCTAAGGTAAGCGTCTCTGCCCTTACAAAAACAGCGACACGAATCGGGCATTGTTTAGCGTTATTATAGTAATTACAACGTAATTGCGGAAATTCAAAATTGCCTCGTTTTAGTGCGCGCGGGCGCGTGCTTGCGTGTGAATTTTCGTTTGGCGCGATGAAAACAAAGTCGAGCACTGAGTAGGTGCAAATTGTACAAATGAGCCTGTAATTATTTGCTCTTATGAAAGGAAAAATTAAACAAAAAGAAGACGAAACGAGTTTTAACAATTCGAAACTATTGCGTTTAAAGAAATAAGCAGGATTTATGACGACGCTCAAAAATCAAAGGCCTTCCTTTTTATTTTTCTCGTCGAGCTTACGTAAACGGAGCTTGAAAAAATTATTTACGTTCGCGACGCGAACATTACAGTAATTGATCCGCATCTGACTGTTAAAATGAATGCCTCCTCGTTAAGAAGAAATCGGAACTGTATAAGTGAAAACACGTTCGCATTGAATAACGCGCATACACGCACGGCTCCACGGTCGCACGAACGCAAGCACGCGTACCTGTCGGAGCGTTAGCCAGGTGTTTATCGGAGATAATTTTCACGGCATTCGGAGACCAGTACCACTTGGCTGCACTTACTCGGTCAATATTTATCTCGGAATGCCGCTGCCGAGTCGTGTGTAAACTGCGAGGAAGCGTCATTTGTGAATACGAACCGTGATCGCGAGTTTAGAACAAAAAAAAAAAGAGAAGAAAAAATCAAGGTGAAACCGCGAAGCACCAATTATCTTGGCCGCCATTATCCTTAATAATAGACGAAGACAATACGGCGTGATTACATTAGTCTTTAATCAAAATGTAAAATACGATGCGCGCTTAGAAGCAACTAATGGTTTCTCACGCTTGATTAGCGCACTTGTGCGCTGACGCTAACGTTCAAGTTTAGGTTCTTTTTCTCATCGCGGCTACGAAACAAAACAAGTGGGCCGCGCAAAATCGTGTAATTTGTAGAACGCTATTAATCAAGTCGTTTGGGAATCGGCCCAAAATTTAATTTAATCTACCAAATATTTACGTTTCAATAAGGCTTTACGATCTTCCAAGACTATGCGAACGTAAACGTCGGGAATTTATGCTCCAAAAACGCCAGGCGGCGATTTACGAAAATACGGATCGTCCAAGATCTTAATATACGAAGACGACGAGACGAAAAGTGGAGGCAGCAAACGCACGGAGTGAGACGGGTGCGGGTGCAGTCGCTCGCGTCGATGTCGTTACTCGGTTGTCGAGGACGCGCCGCGATATTACCTCCACGTCGGGTGCCTGCTTACAGCGTCGTATTCCTGGCGCACGACGCGATTTGTTACGTAAGTCGTGCTTTCCGAGGATTCACGGAGGAATGGCTTCTCGCGTTGCAGCGCGCGGCGAAACTATATTCGGAAAAGCCGGTGCACGCGCGGGCACAGACTCTCTTCGACCGTTGTGCGCGCGCCGCAAAAAAACACCTTTTTCCTCCTCAGCTGCAAATGGCCAATTGAAAGTTACAAGTTACCCGTTTCCAGACTTCTATCTGGGACTGGGAATGCAACTTTTTTCTTTAGACGCTGTGTTTGCTGCTTCTCTACCGATTCTTGTGCGTCGATTGTCTTCGCATCGAAGGCACTGATTAAGAATAGTGAGCTTTTTCAACTCATCGAATACAATTACTACTCTGTGTGCTTTTTTCATTCGTGCGCTTGTTTTCTGGAGAATTTCAGATAAGAATATTCTAAATTAGTATTGGAATTTATGCGTAAAAATCGATTAAGAACGCACGGATTTATGAAACTTACATTTACAGATTGAGGTAATTATGTTTGTTGTTGTTTTTTTTTTTTTTTTTTTAAGAATTCTTTAGAGAGACTCGGAAGATTCAAAGGAAATAGATGCTAATGGAAACTCATTTACTGAAAATGGATATTTGAAAGTTACAAGTTACTCTTTATTATGGTTAACTATACTGAGAAATAGTTTTCTTGTTTTTCTATTTTACACTTTTTGCAGGACAATTTTATAAATGCTTACATTACGAAATGAACATCAATTACTTTCATTAAAATAAATAAATCTTTATTTATAAAAAATTTAGTGTAATTATAAAATAATGTTTGGACAAAGTTAAAAAATATAATATTGACGGATTTAATATGTGACGGCACATTTTGTCATCGTGATAATAAATCTAAACATCTTTTATCAAATACATTAATTCTAATTTATTAATTTTATTTATAAGTTATTAGATCGCAAAAATTTTAGCTCGTAAATATTATTATATTTGCTGTAACTTATTAACCAATAGTTAAAATTTTTGTATTTACCCGTGTTAATAGAAAATTTCGAGTAGTGAAGCTACATTTCTACATTTGTTATAATTTTAAAGCAGAAGCTGCATTATTTTAAATGGAAAACAAAAGAGCAGCTAAATTACCACCAACTTATTTCATTAAGTCATGAAAAATGAGAGGTAAAGTAAGAAATCATAATTTCTCAAACCGTTGAAAAGTATACATTTGAGTGTTGCTACCCTGCAGTCGTATTAAAGCGCGGAATGGAAAATGATCGAAACCGTAATCCATTTTTCAAAATCCGTTACAGGGTTTTTTTCGACATACCTATAACCTCTGATTGGTGTACACCGATTATTTTCTATAAAAGAGCGCTCATACTTCGTTTTGCTCTGAAAAAGTGGAACAGTAGACGATTTACCGGTTTTCTACGTCGTTCTCTATGTCTACAGTTTGTGCGCATAAGATGCCTACGTGCGCGCTCCCTAATCGGACAAAACATCGTGTGCACGGCATACTCGTGAAAAGTAGAATGACCAGGTTAGCGGTTGGACCTCTTACGCATAGAGAGAGAGAGAGAGAGAGAGAAGGAAAAGAGAAAAATGTCGAGAAAGATGGAGAGGCACAAAGAACGAAAAGAGCAAAGAAAAATAGGAAGATAAAGAGAAAGAGAGAGACAGAGCGAGGAAAAAAGGACGGGAGAGCATTGATTACGAGTAGTGCATGAGCGGCCTTATGCGGATTATTTAGGGGCGGAACGCCGCACGCAGTAGATACGTCACATGTTCAGATGCACACAAGCTTTTCTTGTTGAGAGATCTGTAAAGGTGCATGACTCTGGATATGGATCTAGATGTATAATATGTTATTCCAAATACGGGACTTGAATCTTTTCTGAATGTAACACAACGGCTGTTTTTGCAAGGGTTCATCGCCAAATTCGTATATAAAAATAAACATTTTCCTAGTATATATGCAGATGCAGAAGTAATTAAAAACGAAAGAATGAAGGGGTACATAATTTGAAAAAATATATGCATATTATTTAACCGGGGAAATATCTTTTGCGAATTAAAAATAATACAAGTGTTTAAATTTATTTGAAATAAACAAATATTTATTTATGCTATCTTTATAACATTTTCTGTCTCAAATAAGATTCTGTAAAAGCTTGGAACAGGATCAAATAATATTTTTTAATTGCTGTAATTTTCAAACCAAGATTATAATGGAAATGAGCTTGAGCGGTTAATAAAAATATTTTTCAAGCTAAATCAGATAAATTTATAACTGAAAAATAATGATCTTAATTATTAAAATGTAACTGCTCACTAGAATATAATTTCACATATTTAATACTAACTTAAATGAAACGCGAAAAAATTTATTGTAAAAAATTATACTTCAATCAAAAAATATCTGTATCTGTATTATAAATTTTTAAAGGTTCGAGTACACATTTTTAAACTTAATTCTTCAATGGAAAATTTAATCTATATTTTTAATAACTAAAGTATGTATATTTTTATATAAGATTTTTCGCATATTTTATGTCTATTCGGACAATTTGAAGGACGTTTAGATTGTATAGCTAGAGTAAAATTGGAAAATAATACATAATTTTACAAGCGCAATCGTACGAAAATAAAAATTCGTCATCTTTCCAATCATTGCATCTCATTGAGATTCAATAGTATTAAAGATTAACCATAATAACTCAACTCAATTAATCTAATCGGTTACCATTTAGAGATCCAGTAAACAGCTGATTTTTCGCTTATGACATCAGAAAAAATGAAAAAGTCTAGACCTTCAAACGTCTTGAACAAATTAAAAGGCTATAATAATGTAGTTAATAACCTATTTTTTTATCGTACAATGCACTATTGAACAATGAGAATTCGGTCCAAGTATAAACAGTACCAGGTTTCTCTTATCATAATGTAAATGTTTAATTAGCTTCATCACTTCACAAAGATCATAAGATTTTTATTACTTTAAAGCCTTTATAATTGTAGTTCTATTATGTAATTTTTATCTAACTACGTACATCTTGCTTAGCCTTAAAAAGAATGAATCAGAAGGATTTCGCTTCTTTTTCCATTACAAATATTATTAACAAATCCTTAAATAATATTCATTAGGGTTTTATTTTTATATTTTTTATCACTTACATAATTCTTGTATAACTATTTTATTGAAAATTATCTGTTAGTCGTATTCATTTTCTATTTTATATTTTGCTATAAAAAAAAACTAACAAACTAATAATGCAAAATTAGTGTACAATATAATAACTTATAATTATTAAATTATACTTCCATTTCATTCATACATACTTTTTTGTATAAGAAAATTAAAAATATTCAATGATATATATGTATATATATTTATACTTCTGTTTAACACAAGTAAAAAAGTTGCCAATTGTTTTTATACTATACTATACTTTAATTATATTTATACATGTTTTATGTAAAAATTTTGAAAATACTCTATACATTAAATGTCGATTTTTTTAAATGTTTATGTTAAGTTTAATAGGGAATTATTTTTTTTTATTTTAGTCACTATCTTCGTGCAAAAATTAGTTGAATTTCAGATTATGTAATATTTATAGTAGGGTTTTAATTTTTCTTCCATAATGCCAACGAGCATTATTAGTATTTTTACTTAAAATATTAAATTTTTCTTAATTGAAACTAAGTTCAATTACAAATATTTATGAATTTATAACGAGAACAATTGATGTTGAATAGAACGTGGTAAATACAAGAAAATGAAATCCAATTAATTGTTAAATATTTAAACTGGTAATACGTAAAATATTTGCAGAAAATCTTGAGACTTTAAAAATATATTTTACAATATCAAAACCAAATTCAATATAATTTTCTTCCACATTTAATGAATAAAATGATTGACATTATTCTAAACAAGATACAAAGAGTTAATAATGACTAACAATACATTGAATTTTTATTTGCCTTCCTTTATTTACATTTTCTACTTGTGAATTTCACCGTCAGGAATTTACTTGCAATTATCAGCTTCTTTCATGTTTTCCGACGTCATAATAGAAGATGTAATAAGCAAATTCAGTACGACAAAAGATTTAATAACAGATTGCGCTGAACAGAACTCGTCCACGAGATGAATAATTCGCTCCCATCAAAGGGTTGAAGAATTCAAACCCTGATTTTCGCCATCATCATATTTGTTAGAGTCGTAGCATCATCTTACAATCACGGGGAGCGTTTCGTGACCCATGAAAATTAGCCACCCACATTAGCTCAATGTGTTATGCAAGAGAAATAGAAAAGACAATGAACTTAGTGATATGCGACACGCGTTTAGCGGTTCCCATGTTTCAAATCATGAATTTAGATCGAGGACGCAAGAGTATCTGCACGCGTACGCAATAGATGTCGAGATGAAAGAGCTGAGATGCAAGAAAATTAGAAGTGAAATGAAAGACAAATGAATGCCTAAGCTTAAAAAACATTAATACGATGATCGAATATAAAAAGTTTTAGTTAATAATGTGCTATATAAAGTGCTTTGGAACTTGAACTATAATAAATAATGTACCGATTAATATTTATCATGCTACGAAGAAAAGTTATTAGGACTGACAGGCACGCTAGAATTACATTAAATTTGCTCGAGTTTTTCATATTTCCACGAAAACTCTGTAATATAAACTGTCGATGTTTTAGTACCTAACGGATTCAACTTAAATTGACTTTCGTGAAAGAAACTTGCAATAAGATGAATGCGATATTATGCCTTTACTTAGAATTCTGGAAACTGATCTATTTAAATTTTATTATGTATTTATTTTTATAAAGTAGAAAACTTTTATTAAAAAATAATTAAATTAAAGTATAAAAATTTCTGAGCAATATTTTGGTAGACCTGGTTTTAATAGGTATAAAAAAGATTTAGTTAAATACACTTTTTATAAGTTATGATAATTTTAATTTATTTAATATAAATTAAATAATTATGATTTTATAATATTATTAATAAATAAAGAAATATTGGTTCGATAAACCTCTTATAGACTGTCATTAAATTAAATAAATGTTATTTATAATATTAAATACAGCACGGAGCTTCTATCAATTAATGAAATCAAAAATACTGATTAAATAAATTGTAATATTTCTGTTATATTCCATTGAAAATAAACTTATGATTAAATTTAAATATTAAAAAATGTGTATATTTGATTATATATTCAATATTATAAAATCATAATTTACTTTTTATCATATAACTAATAAATATATAATAAATCAGTACTTTATTTTATTTTATTACAATGAGTTTTCAGAAACAGCAATTAGAAAATCATAAAGCTTTTTAGATTGTTGTTTAACTAGGAATTAAATTTTATTAGAATATAATCTGATTATACGTAGTTTGATTTATAGAAATTATTAATATTTTTTAAATAATAATCTCAATTTTGAATCCAAATGATGTTTTAGTAGATAATTTTTTTCTAAAATATACATTTTTTACAATAAGTATGATAATGTCAATAAAATATATCAACAATTTTTATGATAATGTTATAACGATATTATACATAGTTTTGAATTATTTCAAGTATTATTCTACACAGATGAATATTACTGATTTATTTTCGTATTTGTTATTGTAATATTACACAAAATGCTATTCTACCCATTTATTATCTTCATTCGCTAAGAGCTTCAAATTATTTTTATTAATTGATCTTTTTCTGAGTAAATAAAGTAAAATTTTTTTCATTTCTACCAATTTGGTACTCAAATATTATTATCATCTATATATATATATATATATCTCACGGTTATTTTTAATTTTAAATTTCTTGATGATCAATGGCATAAAATGAAAATTTCGAAAATTTAAACATGAATATATAGATAAAATTAGAATTTTCAAATGAAGATGCACATGATCTTATTTTTATATCAATAAATGAAAATTATTATTTGCGTAACTATTTATCCGTAAATGTAATTCGTTTGTTTTTGTTATAAAAAATTTAGAAGAAATATACGGTTGGATGAATACTTTAATATTAATTCTATTAAGAAATTATAAGCTCAATTTTTTGTGTCTATAAATAATTAAATATAATTATTATGATTAATTAAAAAATAAAAAAAAGTCAAGTAGTCGAAAATAAACAATTAAAATATGACTCGTTTTGAAAGAAGAGGTTATAGATGACTACTCATCTATCTCTTGCAAGAATATTAGTTTATTAGAAGATTAAAATATCTGCATCATCTGCGTGAATTTCTGACGTAGATGTAAACAGTGATTGTGTGCGTATTGAAAAACATCTTTCACGATGAACTTGAAAGAAATTTATGAAGATTTTGTAAGTGAATACTAATAATAATACTTTAAGGCAGATAAAGCTATCCGAGAAGTAAAATTTAAAATTTAAATTTAAATTAATTTATTTAATTAACTTTTTTTATTATTATATTATTATTTTTTTTAATTTAAAAATTTTTTTATTTTTTTTTTTTATTAGATTCTATATTTAAAACTGTAGTTAACAACTGATATCAATACTTTTTTAGTAATAAAAATTTTTTAAATTCACTAGATTTTATTACGATGTTAAAATTAGAGCATTACATGTGTATTATTTTTTATTCTTTATTCTTTAATGAAATCAAATTAATTTTCCTCAATATGTAAAGCTTTACCTAGAATAAATTTTAATAATTTAATTATATTTGTTTACAAAACCTTTAAAAATCATTATTTTTATAAATCGAAGCATTTTTATAGTACAATCGTCATAAAAGAATATAAATAAGCTTTGAAGATTAAAGATAAATTCGTTTTCTTAAATCCTTATTCGACGTTTTTTCTGTGAAAAAAAAAGAATTAATGTTCGTTCATAAATTAGTAGTGGTGTAGGTAGAATAAATGTTATTATGATGATATAATTTTGATAAATATTTATTGAGTTACAATATTACAAGCCTAAGATATAACAGATATAATGTTTCAGAATTATAATATTTTTTGCATAACACAATATCTTGCACTTGATTGCTATTATAAATATACATTTTAAGTGTTTAAGCAGAATATCGAGTAAAATAATTGAATAAATTAATTCAATAAAATAAAATAGATAAATTAGTTGAAATATTAACTGTAACTAATGTCAGTTCAAGTACTTATTTATATATTGTAAGATCTAAGAATCCAAATATAACCTTCTGTCACGATTTAAATAATGTGACGTATTAAAACGTTTTACGTGAAATTATTTCATCTTTTATTATTCAATAGAATATGTTCTTGGAAATAAATAGTAGAGTAAGGAATAACAAGGGCTATCACTAAGAATACGTGTCCCGAAACTTAAAGCAAATGAGAACAGTACTCAAGATATCATTGACATCATTTGAAGACATGATATTTGACTAGAGAACTGATGAATTCACAAGTTCTTTTTCATTAATTGTAAAATTCAACGCAATTTTAAATCATAAATCTTACACAAAGTAGATTTAAAAATGACGAAAGCAATTCCTTGGGATATTGAGATTTCAGCATGACCTATTAATTAAATTAAATTAGCTTTTAATATAATTTGCGTATAGTTACTATATAATTAATTATACAATATTAGATTCATTCAAATAAAAGAATCTGATTAAATTACCATCTGATAAATTTTCAAATCTTTTAAATTTTTTACGAATTTTTAATAGCAATGTATTAATTCATTTTTTTAGTTTAATAAGGTTTATATCTATTTTAAGTAAGAATTCGTACCTATTTAAGAATATTCATGTTTCGATTATATTGAAGTGCTTGCAATACGTATATATGCTAAATTTTCAATCAGATATCTTTTTTTTTTATTTGATGCATTGAAAAAGAATTTATCTTTAAATATCTTTTTCTTACATACATTGTTTATGCAAGGAATATTCTAGCAATAGTCTGATACCGATTAAATAAAATTATCGTAGGCACAAGTTTTGGAATCGACGGGTTAATGTGACAACCAAGTGTTTTCATTTCATAAAATAAATCGGTGTCATGGATATACGTACACAAATATAACACTGGTTGATAAAATAATTTAGCGAATTTAATAAATTATTAATTCGATAACTTAGATTTAGAAACAAGTATGCTTCTATGTGTAAGTGTAAATCAAAAAGATAATTTGTTTAAATATATAAATAAACAATTATTCAAGTTCACATTATTAGATAGTTGTTTTTTATGAAAGTACTAAACTCTTTGTATATATTTTCTCTCTCTCTCTCTCTATATATATATATATATATATATACATATAGTATTTACATTAACAATACATTCATTATTATATTGGTTTAGTTTTAATTTTGTGAAATGCTAGTCAGAGATAAAATAGTTACAACAATTTAAAAATCAGAAGGTACATCTTTTTTTCAAATCCTAATATTATTTAATAAAAAGTTTATATCTAAAATTTTTTTTCAAGAAATTAAAATATATAGTATATTTAGTGGTAAAGTATGAAAATTTTCTACAAAATTTTAGGTAACAATGAAAACAGACGTAAGTTAATAAGTTACTTATGAGTTTTAATATTGACATTGACCTAATATTTCAACTGAATATCAAAAAATTTGCAATCTTGTGTATCTATTATACAATCATATTTCTGTATAACTTTGCAAATAAAAGATAGATGTAAATATTATTAATGTATTTTATTTATTTATTTTAAAAATTTGTTATATTTTAAATAAAAATTGTTTTCAGTATAGTCTTCTATTTTTAAAGTAGAGATATAATAAAATACACGAATGATCATTAAAGTATTTAATTTTTTTATACATAATAATTTTCGACACTATTATTAATAGGTAAGAATATAGTTAAGCTAAATCTCTTTTCAAAAAATCAAACAATTTATAAGTTATGCACAGTTTTTGACTATATCTAAAATAATGATAGAAGCAAAATTTATTATTTTGATATTAAAGATGTTGATTCTTTTTTTCATTAAGAAGTATTTAAAACAGTATTAGAATGTATTTTATTTAATAAATTATTCTTATGAGGTTAAATGCAGATTAATATCTTTAATTGCTATTTAGTTAGTTGTTACATATTATTAAGATCAATTTATTTCGTTCAATAATAGATATTATTGTAATTATTTCATTTAAAAGCTTTTCGGCTTCATAATTTCAAATGTAGGACATCATGAATATAAAATGGATTCTTATACTTATATTTATACCAAAAAATTTTTACACTATCTATAGAATATAAGCTAATTTTAGTAATCGAATAGTTGTGTCTTATTGTTGTACTACTTTCATTTCTTTTTTATAATTAGATTATTTAAACGTAATAATCATCATAAGTTGTTTTTGTTGCATAATTACTTCCTCTATACAAACGTGTTTCTACTATGCAATAGCTTGTTCACGTAAAAGCACAATTATTTAGCAAAGTAAATGAGACGCTGAATGTACTATTTTAACAAAAATATAATCCATTTTAATTCGATTAATTACAACTGGTTACTAATTATTTTAAAATATTGCAATAAAATATTTAAACAATTTATATAAGTAAAGTTACAGATAAAATGGTTATTTCGTTGAATCAGACTTAAGTTTTGCAATTCTAATTGAAAAAATTCTTACGCCTACAGTAATTTTCTTCAATGAATCTACATGAAAAATTTATTTTGCAATTTTATAATTCCGTGAATAATACTTTGCTCCATTAATGTTTTTATATTTTCAGTTTTTTAAGTTTATTAAAAGTAATATATATTAATATAATTATGTCTGAGTGGGATTATTTTTTTAAAACAAAATGTATCTAAATTCACATTAAACACTGGAATATAATATACTTTAAAAAGTTTTCTATTGTCTTCATGAGAAATATTATATTTATATTTATTAAATTATATTTTTAATCAAAGTCTGTTCATACTTTCCAATTATATCACGTTATAATTTAGTTTTCTATCAATTGAGACAAATTTATAGCAGTATGTAAACAAAAATATTACGTCTAAAACTGTGGAACTTATTATTTTTTTGATATTAATATTGATATTATATACTGTCTGTTAACTATGATTATATTTAATTAATACTAATAAGAATTTGTGGAGAAATTTTAGTAACTTCTTGAAAGTTAATTTTCATAAAAGCATTGATTATTTCTAATAGCAATTTATTAATAATAATAATCGATATACGTATTTAGGTGGAAAGGTGCATAAAACTAATATATACTGAAAATAATTTTTCTTGCAGATGGCGAGTTTAAGAAATACACTAGGGGTACATGAACTGATGGATAAGAAATCCGGGCTGTTCCGAGCACTTATTGCGGAATTTTTAGGTACATTACTGCTCAATTTCTTTGGTTGTGGTGCTGTCATGACTGGCAGCATCCTTGCCATTAGCTTCTCTTTTGGTTTAACTGTCGCTGGAGTCATCCAAACGATCGGACACATATCAGGAGGTCATGTTAATCCAGCGGTGACGTGTGGTCTTCTAGCTATTGGCAAGGTGACACTTAAATCCGAAATCGCTTATTAACTTAAAAGAGAAAAAATTTATAAATTTTTTAGCTTTATTTGCATTCATTTTTTATCAAAAATTTTACGTTCGTAATTATCTCTTCATTTTTATAAAGAATGTTTTTTTAAAAAGAAAATTTGATAATTATATATGATTTTAAATCATATACCGTTTCTATAAAAACTGAAATTGTTAATAATTTTTTGATATAAATAAAAACCGACTTTAGAATAAAATACATTTGGCACATAATGTATTGAGGATTAAGAAATAGTCACTTCGCAACATATTGCATATCAATTATGATGATCTCATAATTTAAGAATTGGGTTAGTTATAAGTTATATTATTTCTCTTTTAATTCAAAATTTTAAAGTAAAACAAATCATTACCTGAAGAATCATGAATATTTAATTTTATACTTTACTTATCTAAAGTATAATCTATAATCTATATGAATATGGATTAAAATAAATCTAACTATAAAAATAAATGTTAGAGTAAACAAAGTTTAATTACTCGTTTATAACAGGGAACATTTTTTTATAATTTTATAATTTTTTACTTTTATCGAAGTTTCTTAAAGAGGCAACTTGATAAATCGTCCTTGATAACTTTAACTATTATTATTAGTCTCAATTAGATATTTTATTAATAAAAAAGAATATCTAAATTTGATAAAATATAACAATAATATTTTGTAAAATTTGAAAAAAATTTGCCATTAATTTTAAGTAAGGTTTCATTTAAAAAATTGCGATTTTCTATAATATTTAGAATATAGAAGTACTAAATATTTGTATACTATATTTTATAACATAAACTGCAGTTTTTGCAGATTAAAAAGAATTTCCATAAATATACACAAGCTAACTGTAAAACTTACGCAGGTTTCGTTGATCCGAGCGGTTTTGTACGTGATAGTACAATGCGCTGGTGCGATAGCTGGATCGGCTATATTGCGTGCACTTTCATCCCCAAGGATGGAAACAAGCTTGGGTGCAGTAGCACTAAAGAACGACACAACACCGGTTCAAGGCTTTGGTATTGAATTTTTCCTCGCTCTCATCCTTATACTCGTCGTCTGCGGGGCTTGCGATCCTGGTAAACCAGAGAGTAAGCCGCTCGCGCCCCTCATCATTGGCCTTGCTGTAACTATTGGCCACATCGTTGGCGTGAGTCCCTTTTTTATTCTTATATCAAACTTTCTTTGACGAAATGATTAAAGAAATAAATGCCTTTATCACATGGACCCGCGCATTACATATTGTTAGTAATTAGTTTGTTTATTTGTCTGGAAACTTTGAAAGCTATTAATTATATGATATATTTTCAATAATGTTCTCAGAAGTTTTCGAAAAATATCTATTTTCAATGGATATTTATACGTATACATATTTTTTAGTAAAATAAATGCATATAAAAAACTTAGGCTAACAATCAGTTTTACAAAAATAGTCCAGATAAAGAATTTCAGTGGCGCGATTTTCATAAAATTCGTAAATGTGAGAGCTCGCATAAAATATTCAATCTAATTTACAAATGCAAATATAGCAACGAAGTTAAAAAAGGGAAATAAATAATATTTGTCAATTTATTTGTGCAAATGTGAATTAGATCCCGCGAACAAGTACAGGAATGAATCCGGCCAGGGCTCTTGGTAGCGCAGTAGTTATGGGCGAGTTTCCAGATCACTGGTTGTATTGGGTTGGACCGATTCTTGGTGGCGTCGTCGGCGCTTTAATCTATACACACGCACTTGGTTCAGCCAAGGAGGCTGAGCTGCCTAGGCCTTACACGACCGTCGCTACCGAGGAAAAGGAGGTACGGTTCTCGTAAAGATTTTATTTCCCGGTTATTTCAATTTAATTTTTTCTTTCACGAAGAATCGCGCACAGTGGAAAAACATGTTTTCGTATATTGTATCGAGATGCTCGTTTTACTAAGTAAGACGAGAATAATTTAATAATTTAAAATGCAAGTTTCCAATTTGAGTTATTTCAAGCGTAGCTTTAGAGTTTAGAAGCAAGAATTCAACAACTTGTTTTACGGTCGCTCAAATTTGTTCATTGAATTACTAATTGATTAATAAAATATAAAAAAACAAGGATAATGAGAATTCAGTAGAACTTACAAATCTGTTCTTCGAGCAATAGAACATTTTTTCTTCATAAATAATGCAACACGAGAACTTATGTTTTTTTACTGCGTAGTGTATTGTATTCAGTTATGTTTTGCATTGCTGTGGGTGCTTAACGTTGAATTTTTTATTTTTTTAAATAATTTTACCTACGCTTTAGCATATTTTATCTAAATAAATTTCCTGAATAATAATTTTATTCAATTAATGTAAAATTTCAGAGACATTAAGAAGATTAAAAGAAGTATTATAAAGGAAATAACGAATTAGCAAAGCTTCATTTTTTGTGGAAAATAAGTCTTAATTAGACAAGTGCCACTATGTTTTTAAGATCACTGCACGTAAAAAATATTTTGCACATTTTTTCACAGAAAAAGATACTTATACACACATTACAATCATAAATAAACCATACTTAAGCAATTTCATTGACAATTTAGCCGCAGAAAGTGCACTCGAAAAATATTTTTGAAAAAATAGTCAATGTGTATATGATTGCGTTGTTCGTTTATTGTCAACGAAGTACGGAACACATATTCTAGCCAAATGAAAGTTAATTTTGTAATCGTAGCTACGTTTATCTCGTCAAATGAACAATAAATTATCAAAATCGCAATAACGTAAGGAGTCAATGATTAATAATGATTTATCAAGTTTTGTACACTCAAATTACATATTAGAGATAAGTTAAAATTTAACAATTCTCTGTCAGACATTATGAGAAAGGAAAGAAAAATTAGCGACGAAAAACGATGTGTAACAGCACAGGGAAATCATAGACAGAGGAAAGGCAAAAGATCTAAGATGGAACTGAACCAGTGTAATTGTGTTTGCCCCACAGCGGTTCGAGTTCATAGACAGTGGAAGAGGTGGCCTGTAAAAGATCGGCACGCGAGCGAGATGGTCGAGCGAACGAAAATAATCGAGAAAGAGAAAAACTATAATGAAAAAGAGCGCTTAAAGCTATAAGGGAAGCGCGCATTGTAGTGAACGTCACTGATCGACTTTGATGTCCGTTATTTTCCAGCTTCGTGAACTCAGCAGCAGAAAGCGATCGCAGCCCGCTTGATCATCTTTTAAATCAACGTGTTAACACCAGAGTTCAACGGGGTTATTTGTCTTGCCTCATTCCTTCCCCTCCTGTTGCATGTTATATTGAAAATCGCCGACTTAACGTCGCTGACTCGTGCATGTCTAGATGTCAACAACGCTACGAAAAATATTGTTCGGATGAACTTGCATCGCGTCTTTTATGAAAAAGGGCTTGGTTTTCATTATTTTAAAAACAATCTTTTATCATCAACTTTGTTTTACAACTGAGTACATATTGTATATCTGAAATAAATGTGTAATTTTAATTAATTTTATAAGCGGATTTCTTTGATGAAAATGAATTCAGTTTGCAAGTATTACAATATAAAATTCTTTATTTACTAGAAAATATTTTTTATAAATAACAAATCATGACAATACTCTCTGTACAATCTAGAATTTATCTGTGCAAATCCTTTTTAGCGTATCAATCTATATTGTGAGTAATAATTTTTCGGAATCTTAAACATACAAATTAAATGCGAATTACGCCTATAAAAAATTCCCACAACTAATTTTATCATTGTGTATCACCTCTTATTGTGCGAAATAATCGTAAATATTTAAATGAATGTAATAATATCTTTGTGCGCTATTATCGTCAATGCAATAATAATTATATTAATAAATATATTTTAATCTTCATAAATAAATATTATTGTAAAATTATTTTAAGAAAAATATTAATTATTGTCAAAGTTAATTTAAGAAAAAATAATTGTTATAAGTAAAATGTTCAAGTACAATTGTTTACATATGCTAAACATTTATAATACATAAATAATATAATTTCAATAACTTTTGAAAATTTATTCGTAGTTTGCCTTTCTTGCCTCCTTCAAGGTGGAATTACCAAATATACATACATATATATAAAATTACCTGTAATCCATAATTTATTATCGAAGGATATTTACTCTACTCAGCTTCCATGGTAAGATTGAATTCAAGTAACACGGTTAATTAAAAAAATTCGGTCCAAGAAACCAAAATTAAAAATAAAATTAGAATATGTACTTTTGTAATAAGGATATAAATTTTATTTTATTAAAATAATTAATATTTAATTTTAACAAAATAGTATTACAATATTCGCTCATTACAAATCAATATTATGAAGGTGGAATATGAAATTTTATTTGATAACTGCAATCTTACTTAAAATATTTTTGCTGATTCAGTATTGATTTTCATTGATTTATGTATACGAAATTAAACTGTGAAATCATTAAAACATTTAGATAAAAAGCGTATCTTTCATTTTTGTTAATTTTTTTTATGTAATGAGGTTTTATAAAATATTTTTTTAATACAATATTTACGGTCTATTTTAATAATTAACGTCGTTAATAAAAACGTTTCAGTTGCATTTTTTATGGAATTAATCATCAAAGATAAAAATATTGCATTATATTTCTGAATTGTATGTATAATAACTCATATGTCATCAATAATATTGATTGAACAATAACGACTTATAATTAAATATTATGATTAGAAAACAATACTTAATAAAACACATGTTTAATGTATAATTTTTTAAGTTATAAATGACTAGCTATTGTTCATATTGTTAAATTCATATACACGAAAAATTTAAAATCTGTATTTATTCTGTGTACTAATAGAATAAATATTTAATAACTTGTTTTTTAATTTTAATTTAATCATAATATACATGCCTGGAGTTATAATATAGCACAATAAGTTTTATATTATGAATAAGGTACATTAATATTTACTACTCCCTTGTAAAGACTATTTAATTTATTTAGTTAAGGAATTTTATAATAATTTGAAGTAAAAGTTATTTTTAATAAATGAGATTATACTCAATTTTATCATTTATTATATATAAATAAACAAATAAATTTTTTAAAAATAAAAACAAAATATTAATATAAAGGATTTAAAAAATACAAGGTTAATTAAAAACTCATCTTCCATACGTGCACACCACACTTTGTATTTAATACAGAGCTCATAAAGGTAATGATATTCACTTATAATAAAACATTCTTAATTTCAAACACTTTATTACATGAAATTCGATCGTCGGAAAAACCTGGTTTAAAATGTACATGAATTTTTTATGTTATTATAATAAATCTGAATGCGGCATTATCTGTATTTTGATTTTTATTAACAAAATATTACAATAATTTGTAAAATATATAGATTTGAAAAGTAAAAGATGTACATTCATAGATTATCATTAAAATCTATATTAAATTGTCAGTTATTTGAAAACTTCTTCAAATGTTTTTATGATGAAAATATTGTTTACAGCACCTCTTGCGTTCTATTAGTTTTAAATAAATTTGACTGCCATCACGCACATACTTACATTCTTTGTAAGTATAAATCTTAAAAAATACTCTATTAACTTTTCAAAATTATGATTTAGGCCATCACCTTATTAGGATACTTTTACGATTTTTAAATTGTAATTAATAAAAAAGTATTTCTTTAACCGATTTCAATTTTTTACACGTCTTACATATAATTAGCTATCCTATGACCTATAACCCCATAAACATTTTAAAAACATTTCTTTTATTTGAATAGTCAAAAAAATACGTTTTTTAATAAACTACTACAATTTATAAATTACATTTTACAAATACAATTGTTATGACTTTAAATATGTATCTTTTTTAGTTAAAATGTTTTGTTATAGGTAATCGGATAGCTATAATGATATAATTTAAAGTGGTTTGTTTCTTTCTTCAAATGATTATTTTGGCAATTATACCACGCATCATCATTTATTTGAAGCACTATTTTCATGCTGAAGTTTTGTACATGAAATTATTTAAAACATATATTTATACTCTATTATTATAATTATAAAAATTATAAATAATTTTTGTGTTGTGAAAAAAAAAATAACTAAAATCACAAAAACTTTTAGATTTACAAGTAAAAGCCCTTGAATGGTGCTAATTACGATAAATATTCTTCAATTACATTGATACACGGCATGTTTAAAAAAAGTATTGTAATTTAGTAGATTGTAAGAAGAAATTCGATTAAACGCAATAAATTAATACAAAGCTGTCAAAAACTTTAATACTTATTCGCAAATTTTTGTGTATTTTTTTTACATTGTCTTTTGCCTCTTAAGCATACATAAATATTTAATAAATTTGTTGGTATATACGTTTAGTTTTCTATATATATATTTTTGAAAATTAAATTTATGTCGTCAGAATTACAGTACAGAATAGACGTTTATATAAAATTTATTTTGAAAGGAATGGTCAGTTATTTACAAGGTTTTATTAATTAGATATTTAATCATGGATTCATAATTATTTCAATAAATGGTAATATTGAATAAGCGTGAGTCATACAATATCGTATTTAATAATTAAATACAGAATAAAAAAAAATTTCTATGTATGGAAACAAATACTTTTATATTTGAAGTAAAAAATATTATATATGAATATTTTAATTTATAATACTTTGGTAAGCATATTTAAAGAATTTACAAAAAAAAAAAAAATTAAAAAAATTTGTCATACAAAGATTAAGAACACATCGATATATTGTAAAAAAAAAAAATTTAAGAGGTTGAAAAAGTATTACTTTATTGTACATAAATTCGAATATGTACTACTGTTATCGAAGATTATCGCAAAAATGCCATAAAATAAAAATAAAACAATCCTTAAAAATCATAAGGTAGATCGCATAATAAACAAACTACCAAAAGAATAGTTTTGTCCTAACGATACGAAAAGTCGTAAAACGATATTCTATTGGAAGTGATAATCAACGCAAAATTCATTGTCCGATTATTTTACAAAATTTTTTTGTCATTCATTTCTGTTTAGCCTTCCATTTGTGAAAGCTTATCTTCTAAGCTGTCTCTGCTATCTGTAGTTTCATTGAGATTAATCGTCTCGTTCGTTGCCGAAAGTTCGATAACAGACTCATCAATACTTGGTTCATCGTTTTTATCAACTTCCACTTCCATTGGTGTTTCCGACGATTCGAATATGTCATTCGACTCAGACAGTACTTGCGTACTCAGGGTTGATAATCCCGACTCTGTCCTTTCAACGTTTGTATCCTCTGAAACTTCTGCTTGATTGCTTTCCTCTGGTGCATTTTCAAATTGGAGTTTCACACCGTTTTCCTCTGATTGCGTAATTACGATTTTCAGTGTAGGATCCTCCTGACTACTGACCTCTTCTTCAACCTTGAAATTTATTACACAGAAATATCATAAAAATTGGTTATATACCAAATATTATTCATGAAGTGGATAAATCTAGTATTGATTAATATGCTATTTCATCTTATATTTTTTTAAATTTCACAATAATATAAAAATGTTTTATATTTATCCACTTTTTATTATTACAATTAACGGCAAACTCAAAACAAAATTTAACTACGTTTAGTTTAATATTAAATAAACACAAATCACTTACACAGAAGCAATGTCATTCCATTTTATACAAGTCATTCAGCTTATTATTATATTACAAGATATTATTAAATAAAATTTGAACATTCCAAATTCCCCTGAACCAAAATATTTATAATGAAAAATTTTTTTTAAGCATTAAGCACTGAAGAAAATTACTTTACTACAGGGAACATAACTGTTTCAAAGGAAAAATATCTAAAAAGTTAAGCAAAGGCATATTAACACAAATAATTACTCACAGAATTATTAAGCTGATCTACTTTGATGGGAGCTAATTAAAAATAAAAAAGCACGAAAACATTAGAAAGTGCTGATTATGAAATGGAGCAGTGATGCAAAAAAGCTACAAGTAACTAAAGAATTTTCTACGATATAAAAAGCTACAAAAAATATAAACGATTAAAAAAAAAATAGGATATATTTATAAAGAGAATCTATATCTATGTTTAAAGTGAATAGTAAGTAAGAAATACTTTTCGCCATACTTATTTTGCTTGTAAGATATGCATACAAATCCGGATGCTTACTGATTTCATTAATAATATTTATAATTTATTGAGTTCACTGTATACCTTGAATAAAATATGTGAAACATTTTATAAATATTATTTTTACTGAACAAATACAGCGCAAAACATTTCTTTGTTTACTATATAATTTATCAGCTATACATTATGCATCCGCAGGCCCGTTAAAAATGCTTAGAGCAGTGTTTCGATGCAATGGTTCACCTGCTCCTGGGTTTGCTCCACCTCTCCAACAACTTCTTGCTGCATTGGCTCTTCTACCATCGTCGTCGTCGGTGCCTCTAGTCTGTCTTCTTCTTCTTGCTCCGCAGCTTCTGTAGCGACCTCTGCATAGGTTTTGTGTGAAGATACTTCATCAATGGACGTTACTTGCGTCAAATTATTAAGCACATTTTCTTGCATTTTCACGACCGATTCAGTTGAATCAAGAATATTACAAAGCTCTCTGCTCATCTCATCGACGTCCGATGGATTTTCTTCGCCTTTTATGATAATTATCTTAGCGTCCTCTAGTGATCTTGAGGAACTCACAGCCTTGTCTAACTTATCGTCATATGTTGTGGAAGATTGCGCCGATTCCTCCTTGGAATTTGTAGTACAGATCACAGCAGATTCCTCTGAATAATCTTTTTCCTTAGTGCAAGTATCGTCATTGTACTCCTTTTCTTCGTCATATATACTTTGCTTTCGCTTAACAAAAACACGTTTAAGAGGTAGTTGTTGTTCATCCTCGGACTCGTCGTGTCGATCTGGAATCATTTCGTCACATGCTTCATATTCTTGTTGCTTTCTGGCCTGGAGTTCTTCTATCTTCAAACGTTGCTGTTCGATTCGTTTTTCCAGTTGCTCGAGTTTTTCTTTCATAATCACCTAAAAGTTTGGCATTATTTTTTTAAAACATTGTTTACAAATTTTTACAAACTTTGCATGCGTATATAACGCAAAGCGACTTTTTCTTTTATTATTAAAAATACTTACAAGTACTATTACATACTAAAATATTGAAATTAAATAATTCAAATCTATACCTTTTTGTAGTATTTAAAGATACCTAAAAGTTTTTTTATGAAAAATGTACAGTCAACATTTTTCTTTTTTAATTTTCTTGTTTAATGAGAATTATCATTTTCAACATCTTATTAATATCCATCTAATATATTATTTGAATAACAATTAATCAATTAAAAAAATGTGTTCCCTCATCATAGATATATAAATATTTTGTATTTAACATTCAATTCTGATAACTTTTTTCACATTTAACTATAATTATTGTAAGAATGAACAATTCAAGATATTTCTTTTATATTACAAAAATGTAAATGCATTAATTCCGATTGTATTCTTCATAAGAATCTGTAATAATTAATAATTAAATTAATTTTACCTTCTTCTGTTGTTGTTCTGCACTTTGCACTTGAGTAACCATTTTAGGAACCGCAACTGTGGTGGTAGTTTTGACAAGATCCTCGCCACTTTCAGCCATTCTAATAATACGCTTTGCATCTGCAACCTGCAGCATTGCCTCTATGTTTTGTCCCTTATCTAATGGCTTCTTCACGACAACACGTTTTACAACATTTCCTGTTGGTAATTTCGCGAGTTCTGCGGGATCAATGATTGTACCGTCTGGATTCATGATGACCTCACGCGTCGTATCACCCTGGCGTATTATTCGGCGAACTATAACTCTTTTTGTGACCTTAGAAAAAAATTCAGTTATTAGGCATATCTTTTGAATACGTTATCTTAAAATTAATAATTACTTTTGTTATTTAATTAAATTTTTCTCAGTTTACAGTACTTATTTGAAAAAATTATAACTATGCATAAATTAGTATACGAATGTGTATGGAAATGTCTATTAATCATATCAAATATACAATAACAAATATACCTGTTTTATTCTAAGATTATTATAATAAAGAAACTAAAAAACTTTGTGACTGTAAAATGAAATGAAATAAAAAGAATTAAATTATTGAAAATTCAATTATCAACTAATATATAATATACAATAAATAATATTTATTACATGTACTAGGGTATGAATTTTATTAAAAATGATGTACAATAAAATTTATAAATAAATGGCATTATATGTAATTGAAGCCAAATAATATTTACGGTAATAATCAATTGAAAAATGTCTATTGAAACTTTGTGAATGAACTGTAACATTATTTTTGTAAATAAGAGAAATAAAAGAAATTACTCTTAATTTTTAATTTAATCGCTCTAATATAGTTCATCATCATTTGCACATATATGAGCTTATAAATTATTATAAACAATGCAGGAAAAATTATTTTTTAAATTTTGAAAACTGAAAATTTTACCTTGGGACCCGATCCTGATGCGGATGCAGCTGACTGCGCATTAGAAGCATTAACAGCTTCCTGGACAAGCTCTTTCACAGGGGTTGAGACACACATTGGCGAAGAGTCTCCGCTACCTATTGGTTTCCTGACCACGATTCTTTTAATTACTTTGACGGTATTTAGATTTTTGGGATTTAAAGAGGAAAGTGCTGTGTCAAGCTTTTCTTCTTTAATTATAGTCGGTGTCATTACTTGTTGGACAGTCTGGCGAGTCATAATCTGAGGAGAATCTTTACTTTGTTCTGAACCTACAAAAAAAAAAATAAAAAATTTTTGTTTAGATTTTACTTAAAATTAAAAAGAAAAGAAAATTTTTATATAATTTAAAACATTAAAAATTAAAAATTGTATAAAAGTGATTTGTATAAAATTTAAAGTTTTGATTGAAACTATGTAGATGATTATGTTTAAACTATAAATAAAATTGGAATGAATGAGAAAAATACAGATATTTGTATTGTGTTTAATGATAAGTACGAATTTCGTAGTTTTAAAAATAAAAACAAATTTTTTTAAATTAAAAACTTCGATTAATTTTTTTTAGACTAATATTTTTATGTATATTCAACATAAACTTATTTATTTACAAGTTTAAAAATATACTTTAAAATTTTGGGGAATTGAAATAGCGTATTATTCAATTATCTATTATCTAATTTTTTGTTATTTTTTATAGAGATGTTTAAGTAAATGATTTAAATAAACCTTGATGTTTGAGTGGTATCTTGTGTTCCTTAAAAACTGATGCAACTATCTTCTGCACTTGTGCTTCTGTTTCATCATGCCTGCCCTTCTGAACAGGTTGTTGCGATGGTGAATCGTCCTGTTTCACTTGTTTCGAATTTATAACTTGTGGACTACCAGTAGTCTTTGCCTTTACTTCCTGAACCTGTTCTGTACTTCGGCGTTGTATCGGCATAAGAGTCTTGATCGTTTTTTTCATAACATTACCATCCTTTCCTCTTACATAAACTACTTGTTCTTTTTTGTCCTCCTTCTCTGCTTGTTCTTCCTCACTCTCAGCTTTATTTTTGGACGTTTTCTGCATCTTTTTCGAGTATACATAAGAACTTGGTGGCTCGTAATCGTCGTCTCCATCCGAGTACTGTTCCTCCTCTTCTTCTTCTTCATCACTTTCTGTATCGATTTTAACTTTGTTATCTGGTGGTAAACCGTCAGGACCCATTTTTTCGCCAGCCTCAATGTGTTGCTTAATGTGCGTGACATAGTCGGCACGGTTGCGACATGACTCCTGACATACATCGCAGGTCAGAGCCATTCCCGTTCGCTTTACATGCGTTAATTGGTGAACCTCAAGACTTTCCTTGCGCTTAAAAGCTTTACCACAGTCTTCGCACTGATGCCGTTTTTCGACCGAATGACTGCGCATGTGGCGAGTCAGATGATGAGAGAGCAGGAATGTTCGAGGGCAAAGTTTACAAAGATACGGCCGATGACCAGCGTGAGTTGTGAGATGTCGAGCTAGTTTAGTGCTAGTGCGGAAGGCCTCTTTACAGTATTCGCAGACGAATGACTTATCCTCGCTGTGTAGCATCTCGTGTCGTTCAAGACCTTAAGTGTGACGAGTTGCAAAAAATAATAAAATAAGTGCATACAAATAAATAAATGTTTCATGCTAATAGATCTATTTGTCTGAGTAATCTGCTAAACTTTCAAATACACGTATAGTAGTTGATCAAATAGATAGCATTTACAGAAGAAAAAAAAAGCTTTAGAGTTCTTATAGAATGTTTTGAATAGCTATTAAAATATGTAAAATATCAATGATAATGTTTAATTACAATACGTTGTTTTATTTAGGAACGAGAGAAATTGAATTACCGAATGCTCGATTGAAAAAGATTTGGTATATAAATATTTTATAAAACAGTATGTAATTAAATGTACACGTTTATATTTCAAAATATTGTTGCTGTTATTTGACTTATGATGACGATTTTGTAAATATTAGCTTCCTAAATTGTGAAAATTAAAAAAATATCTTCCCTTATATTATTTGAAAATGAATAAATGAATAAAAATGAAAGTGATAAATAATAAATTATTAATAGATGTCTTATAAGTTGAGGAAATTCATACATGTATGTTGAAAAAAAAGTGTCATCTGATGTGATATTATATCTAATTTTAATAAGAATACTTAAATGAGCTTAATTTTTTAGTTGTATACCTTGCTTATAAGTAAAGCGCTTATTACAGATATTACACTGGAAAGGTTTAACTGCTTTGTGGACACTTTCCTCGTGTTTTTCTAGCTCTTCTGTAGTAAAGAACTCTCTGTCGCAGTGAGGACAACCATATCTCAACTCTTCTCTATGAATTTTCTCATGTCTCTGCAGTAGATTAGCTCTGGAAAACTGCTTTTGACAAATTTGACAAGAGAAAGGTTTCTCTTCGGAGTGCGTGGCCATGTGTTTCGTGAGGTCGTACTTAGAGAAAAACATGCGGTCACATTCGGTACATTTGTAGTCGCGATCTCGATGCGCACGCTGTACGTGTAGTTGAAGAGATTGAAGGAGGGGGAAAGTGCGGTCACACTGATTACAAGCGTGCACCCTGATTTCACCGGGCTCCAATTTTGTGTCATCTTTCGCATCGTTATTTTCGTTCTCACCTTCACTACCGGCATCTTGCTCTTCATCGTAGAGGTCACGACGTTCGTCCTTTTCTCGTTGCTGTTTTTCTGCACGAGTTTCTGTCTGTCGTTGAGCTATAAATTTATTTTAAAATTTGTCAATAACTACATTATACTGTCTTTCTATAACACAAAAATAATACGCATATTAATATAAATACATTTAAAATGGAATTTTAGTCATTGCATTGTATATTGCACTATGTATTTAAATAATAGTTACTATTAGTTTCGCAAATATATGAATACCTTTATTCGTATTCAAAAGTGTTTAATTAGTTATAACATCTTTGAATTGAATTTATTAGATCGAAACTATATATATGATATTAAACTATAAGCGTTAACAGATTGTCTTGTATTCTAAGAATTCAGAAAATATATTTCTTGATTTTCAAAAGTCACTGTTTTATAATTTCTTTTAAAATTAAAAGTTTTTTTTTTAACTTTTATGAACAAAAGATATTACTTAAAATTATATTAAATGAAAAAAATGAAATTAACATTCATTTAATTGAAAGTTACTAAACATGTTATCAAAATGTTTTTTGCAATAATTTTATTTTTTCATAATCTGCTTATATTTATATTTATATTCTTTATAATTCTTACCAGAATGACTCGGTTCTCGTCGTTCTCTATCACCATTATCCAAACGAGCTTTTTTTGCTTGTTCATTTGTAGATCTAGAATCTAGGTTTCGTTTGTTGCTTACTTCGGGTGGATCATTTGTTATTGGAGAAAATGGTCTTCGAAGAACTCCTGATAGTGGATAGGCACGTAAAGCTTCATCTGCCTTTTTGCACTGTTGTTTAAATTTATAACATCGATCTAAATTCCATCGACACATTGTACAGATCATTTGTGGCATTCCATCAGCAGAATATACCTTAAGTATAAAATGTAACCAATTTAATGATTGTTACTTTTTAATATTTTAATAAATTTTATCTAAAAATAATGTTAACTAATGAGATTTAAAATATAATCAATAGTATAAACTATATTATTAATAATATCTTAATTTAATTATCATGTTAAAATCAAGATTCCATCTGTAAAAAAACAATTTATTATTATTAAAAGTAAAATTTTTTAAACTGAAATATATAATGATAAAATAGGATATATCTTCATTAATTTATATATTTATTTGAATACCAGCATGTTATATAGAAAATAAGTAATCTATTTGTGTTACAAAATTCGAATATCAATAAAATTTTAAAGAATATTATTTTTAATTAAAATAATTAAAATAATAAATAAGTCTTAAAAAATTATATTTTAAATAAATTAGTTATTAAATACATAAATAATAAGTATTATTTATAATTAATATTAACATACAAATACTAGTGCTTATTCTAAACTAAGAAGAAAACAATTTCTCGGGAGGTAAGATAATACCTATTTATCATAACTACTTTGGATCGTATATTCTTCAATATTCACATGTATAAAAACTAGACAACATATTGAATATTGAAGTACTTTTCACGCTCATTATTGTTATAAAAATAATTTGAGTAACAAGATAAAGTAAAAATTTCACAATTTAAACTCCACACTCAATATGAAATTGATATCAAATTATATAAAATTTAAAAAATATTTATATTATTTTTAAATTTAATCTGATACTATTGAAAGTAATATATTAAATAATTGTTTATAAGTTGTTTTTGCAGTTATCTTTAAATTAATGACTATTTGTAAATCTTGTAAAATATTAGTTTTGCAGTATTTAATAAACCATTAAAATAATTACTTTTTTAATTTTCAAAATTTCTCCAAAATGATTATTACATTATGCTTGGTAATAATTTAAAAAGTTTATCAACGAGTAATTTTACAATAATATTTATATTTTGTAATATACCATTTTGAATTAGAACATGTTAATTTAAAAATTTATCTTAATATATTTGTTTAAACAATTTCAATTCGGTTAACAAAATGAAAATACAGTTTTGTATACTATCTATGAACGTATAATTAGAGTAGGCAAGTTGATATTTATTTATTTTTATCTTAACCATAAAACATTAAATAAACTTAGAATTGCAAAACACGAATTTTAAGATAAATTCTTTAAAAAGAAAATGTAACATCTATATTTAATAATTTAAGATAGAATTTAGAAATTTAATTTGCAAGTCGCGTAAAAAAGCAAATAAAAACATATTCTAAAGGTAAATGCGTAAAATTATATCAAGAGAGTGAAAAAGGAAAGTTGATATAAAAAGATGAAAAGGAAACTAGGCTAGGTGCGAAGACGTAAGTAATTACCTCGATGGCGACACAGGACATGATCTGCAGGGTGAGCGGCACCTGGAATGGTTTGCTTAGTTCTCGGTCATAGATAAAGCTTAACGGCTCATTTTCCGTTAGGCAGAACCTGCAGACTCGCCTTGAGCGCAGTGGTGCCGGTCTGTTCTCCATTTTAATTTTTAATATTTCTTGAAGCACGAGCACGAGCAAGAGCCGCGCACCGGAGAACTTTTACACTCTATTTCTCACTCGCAGGCTCACGCGCGTCCACCTGGAGTAAAACCTCCCTTGTCAACTTGGGAAGTCGGTAATAATTATGAAGGCGTTTAGTTGATAGACAAAAGAAGAAGGCAAAAAAGAGAATAAGTAAGACGCGACAGCAGTTCCCCGTTCAAGTACTGTTGCTGTTCCGGTAAAGTGATGATAAACAAACGCGAATTGCTAAATGGCGCCGCCTCTCGATGCAGAGATGGGCACACGGCCTCAGCCGCAACGACAGCGACTTTCCTATTGAGTTCCCCGTGCACTGTGCTGCTGCTGCTGCTTTTCTCTGTTAGCGCGCTGCTGCTATACTCTTCGAGCTCTTCAACTCGGCAAGCAACCGACGACGATACGCCGCTCGGATACACGTTATATTGCTAGCGGCTGCGGGACTGCCCGCCGGGATGATATTCTTGCTTTGGGTGCTTTCGATTGACCACTCGAGGAGAGGTTTTGCTCCTTTGCTCGCTCTCTCTCGGCCGACATTCGATGATGACGCGACTGCAGCGATATACTTGAGTTTGGTTCGGCAGCGCCGCGTCGACGCTCCCGACCCACGCCTATTACAGGCATACTCCAATGGTAAGAGCAGTCGCAGTGGCGCTGCAACCGCTGAAATTAGTGCGGTCAACGCCGGCCGGGAACTTCATGACGCTTAAGAAAGATGGCGACGCTGCAGGACGGACTTATAATCCAAAATTCACATTCTATTTGTTCTTTATTGATTTTATTCCGGCGACTTATTGTTTTTTTTCAACCTAAGCTCATTACTGTTTATTTTTTTTCCACTCACATTGTCATAACTCTAACGGTCTTTTTCTCGTGCAATTTATACAAGTTATAAACTTACAAATTAAATAAACAGTAAACATTATAAATTTATATATTATAAGGATAAATTGTAAAATTTTTTGTAAATCAGAATTTGTAAATCATATTTTAAAGAAATTATTCTATGAAATGGGTGCAAAATTTTGTAGCACTGAAAAACTGTCGAAAATACCTTTAAATATACATTTTATAGAAGTATATTTAATTAGTAAAGATTATTAAATTATTAGCTAAAGCTAACTTGAATTTATGATATATATTTTAAGAAACATTTGTCTCATATATAAGTTACAAATCCATATGGCGGCGCAGAAAGAAATTTTGAACAAAGGAATATTCTTCATTTATACTTCCCTTCATTAAAATAACTTGCAATGATCGGCATTTATTATGTCCAATAGTATTAAAATATGAACATTTATGAATAAGATGGAACGATGTATAAAAGAAAATATTTAATTGTTATCATGGTAAAAATAGATTAAACTTGATAGATAGTAATTTTTGAAGAAATTATTTTTAAGAAAATCAACATCTGTATTAACATTATGATAAACTTCTTACTAATTTATTTAAAAAACTTAAATTACAAGAATGCAAATAGAATCTAGAGATCTGATTGCTTTTTTCGAATAATTGCATGCAGATTTTTATTTTATTACTTTGTTTCTTAAATAATTTGACTTAAAAAATAATTTCAGTCAATTTATAAAGTACTATTTATTATATTACTAAATTTAATATAATAATTTAATTTTATAATATTCATAATTTTCATTATAATTCTGCATTTTTAAAACACTTCATATATATATATATATTTACTGATTTTAAATATTTATTTCAAAATCGATTCCTTTGCATAGTTTTATACGTTTTATGCTAACTTTTTGTTATAAACAGCTTTGTTCCTTTGATCATAAGAAAAATAATATCTGATAACTTAAGTTTACAGAGTTGTTTGTGACTAAAACTATCAAACGTATGTATTTTGGATAAAAATAACGCCAAAACAGGTTTAATGTTTGCTAAGTATATTGAAGTTTTTTTTTATAAATATAATTTTTATAATTATATAATTTAAATTTTATAAAAATAAAATTTTTCTCAATAACTTCATGTTACTATATTTTATTTGTTAATAAATATCCTGATCTAGCAATAGAAATATTTAATCGGTCTAATTGTTACTTTAATCTATTTTATTTATAGTGAACATAAAACTTACAAAAATCAGAAAATAATAATATATTATTCAATAGTCAATTTTTAAATTATTTATATATATTTTTTAATTTTCAAATTTTATTCAAAAAATTAAAAATAATAATTTATTTTTACAAAAATGTCTTTTGAAACAAGGCAATGCAGTATTTATTTAAAATTTATCGATCCTTAAAGGAAAAGATATTTTATTATACTCTAAATCAAGTTAAATTATATTTTAATACTTATTATGCTTATCATCTAAGTAATCGATATAATTAATACTGAAATTATTTTAAATTTAATATACGTATATAAATATAATTGTCTCATTTAAAAATCGATTAAAGTGATTTTATACTATAAAATTAAATTAAAAATTAATTTTAAGAAAATTAAAAAAATTTTTTATTATTTAAATTTAAATTTGCATAAATTGATAATTAAAAAAAAAAAACAATGGCTAATGAAGAAATAATAACTCGTATAATTGTTAAGGTAAAAGTTATACACTCTGGGACTTAGTTTTTTAAGGTGTTGCCAAAGTTTTTATTATTCAGCTATAGTAAGCCATAATTTTTAATTCAAATATATATACGGAACAAAAATTTTAATTATAAGTTAGTCAAATAATAATTGTAGCAGTAGATTTTAATTAACGAATTTATTTTGAATTTAATTTGAATAAATTTATACTTAAAATGTTAATACTATTTTTTTTACCTTGAAAACAATTTAGCTAGATAGTCAAAATATGAAAAATATTTAAAAACAAACTGGAAAAAAATAAAATTTTCTATTTATTAATTTTAAATATCTCAAAATCTGTAAGCGATAACTTCATTATACAATATAATTACATTAAATAATAATACTTGGTAAATAATTGGGTAAATCTATCTCTTGTTTGTATTTTTCATATCTCTGTTATTTTATTTTTTTATTTTTCCTTGTATATTTTTAAGTTTATTTAGAAGCAATATATGTTTGTTCAAATTAAAAAATTCTTTTAAATATTAAATATATGTTTGTATAAATATCATTCTTTTTAACTTTTAAGCTGCACAATAATAACGGAGTTTTCAATAATATATAAAAAGTACAAGTATGTAGTTTCTTCACCTTCGTCTAATTCTACAATTTTTTATCTATTATTATGCTATAATTTACTTCTTATATTACAAATCATATTATTTACATATATTATATTATTGTAATAATTATAATTTTATTTATATTTTTATCTAATTTTATTGTCATATTAATATTTGTATAGTAAAAAAAATATTTTTAATCAGTACGGTTATATTACTATTACTATTAATGTAATTTATGTTACAAATACGTTTTAATTAATTACTTATTCTGTGATAAATTATAGTTTTCATATTATATTCATTTTGTATTATTTAACGTTTTTCGTTTATTAATCCCAATATCTTTATTTGAATTAAATTTCTTTTGTGAATGCAGATGTCTTTGAGTCATTTTTACATTAACCAGTTTCATCAGTATTGTGAACCAAAGTAAAAGAATCTGACGACTGTAGTTCTTTTTTTAGATTTAATTTTATTATCAGATTAATATCAATTTTTTTGGTAACTGAAAAGTTTTTTAAAATATGCATTTTTATAAAATATAGTTTACTTTTCATAATATTCGTTTTATTAAAAAAAACATCTTTTGATATTGTATTCTTGTTGTTGCATATTTTTTACTTTTTTACGTAGGATTTCATTGAAATTTAAATATATTATTTCATATTGTTTTTCTTATCATTAATTAGATATATATTTTTAGTATTATAGATAGAAAATTTATATCTGGTTGTGCATAATATTCTTATAACTAGCAATGTTGCTAATATCAATTAATTTATATTTGTGATTAATAAATTACGTATAGATTTAAATACAAATTTAGATTTTATCTTATTTTGCTGTATTAATTTTGAATTGTCAACTGTTATTTTTATTGTTGAATATGCATTATTAAAGAAAAATGTTTTTGACATTTTTCATAAATTTATCAT
The DNA here is from genome assembly GCA_018907185.1 of Platyscapa corneri. NCBI lineage: Eukaryota > Metazoa > Arthropoda > Insecta > Hymenoptera > Agaonidae > Platyscapa > Platyscapa corneri. The sequence continues at coordinate 3,085,681 of JACCHW010000011.1, read as the reverse complement.
TTTATTTTTAAAATATAAAACAATATTTTTTTAAAGATATCAAATTAATAATACAGGCTAACTATTCTATAATTAATAATTAACTAGTACGTATCACAACAGTTGATTTTTTTGTGTGTATAGAAATAGAAGAATATATTGTTCTGTAATAGTATAATACATTATATTATTGAATTACTAAGTATACCATTTTTTTTATTTACTATAATGAATATATCTTTCAAAGTTAATTGTATCATTTAACTAGATCAATTATATAATGTTCATATTATTATATTAATAGATAATTATTACAATAATCTTATATAATTACTCCGTTATATGAAACACAGTTGTCTTACAATCATTTTCAAGACATAAAAACTGAATTTTACGCATTCGTACAGTGTTTAGGTTTTTAATAAATAGTAAATGCACAATAAAAAAGTTAATTCAAGACATTTTCAAATACTAAGTACAATAAATCTTAGAATGATTCAGCATTTGTTTTTTACTTTTTTCTTTTTTCCAATCTACTTTGCATCTTGTATAAATATTTCTTATTTCTTATCTACGTTTGGTTGTATCTAATGATTTGCGACAAGTATTCAATGTGAAGTCAAATAATGAAGTTTTATAACGCAACAATATCGAAAATTATTTTTACAAGCAATTATTCTGTGTTAAAATAATAGCAATTGCTTTGATTATAATCAGTATTAAGTTTTATCTTTAATTAAAATTGAGTTTATAAAACGATTAATGATATATTTATATAACGAAAATACGTATTTTTCTCACTGATAATCAGAAAATCATAAAAAGTAAAGAAATTTGCATCAGCTTTTCTTAATTATTAGCATTGCGATTCACATATTTTTTATTTGGCTAGTGTAATATCAAGATTTAGTTAAAAATTTAATAAAATAATGGTACTTTGTAAACACTTGTAAAAATGTTAAATAACACAGATTTACGCTTGTACGAATAATTAGCTTTCCTTAACATGTACGTGTTATAATAGAAATTATACGTGATTAATTTTTTGTCTGTCTTTTTATTAGTTCATCGCGTTATAATTTAGTAGAAATTTTTCATAAAAATAAATTAGAGAAAGTGAAATATATGTACATATTAGAAAACAATACTGATTACAACATTTATGATGTTAAACATATTTTCATAAAAGTTGGGAAATCAGACTGATAATTATCATTAAAACATTTTTAGTATACAATTTAATCCGATAAAAGGAAAAATGACTTCAATAGATAAAATTCAGAATATATATATATAGATATTATATAGATATATATAATATTTAACAGAAAATTAAAATTGTCAATCTATTAAAATGAATTTTTATTTATTATGGTGTAGGTGTATACGCATACTATAAAATCTCAGGTTATGAGTTTCAATAATATTAATTTTTTCATTATGTTTAATGATTTTGGTTTGATTGTACTTATGAGTGGAATTCTATTATTCGCACTTGGAAAATTACTATTATAGCTATATCAAATTTATTACTTTGGTTGGTAGTAAGTGTTGTGACTTACTTACTCAGTAGATGTACCTAGGATACAACATCTACAAGTTTTGATTTCAAAATTAAATAAGTGATATATTTTATTAAATATTAAATAAGATACTTTTCTTCTTGGTTTTAAAAAAAAGTTTTCAATTGAAAATGAAAAATCAAATTATATTGCTCTTTTATTTGACAAATATTTGAATGTTTTCAATCTCAATTAGTCAGTTTCGATATTACTTATTGAATATTGATTATAACATTTTATCCATTAATAATGCTTAAGAGATCTATAATCTTTATTATGAAGAATAATAATTATCATTAAAAAATAAAATTACAATATTAGCGATTATGTTGATTATTATCTGACAGATAATAAAAAATATTAGATATTAAATGTCAGAACTTGAGTGAATTTTTATTATCATTCAGAGTATGATATTTTAACTCACAAATAAGCAGGTTAATAGCATTAAAATTTGAATCTTATAATCAATTACAATATATAAAATGTGTATTTATTAAAAAAAGACGACTTTTTTTTACGTGTATTTGTTTGGAACGTTCATAGTTTGAGTCTGTCAGTACCACCAATCGAAAACAGGCAGAAGTTTTTCTCGATGCGATTTCTCCTCATTTAAAAGTTTATCATATAATATAGTTCAAATATTATATATTTTACTCTAAGATACAGTTTAAATTTTAATATTGAAAATCTTTACATTTTCCGTACTTGGATGTATTCCCCAGATATATGCAAGTTAACAATAGGCTCTTTAAATTTTTCGATTTTTCTAGTATACAATTATTCAGTATTATAAAAATAAATTACATATGAATATAAATTATTTACATATAGTACATATAAATTATTTGCATGTTACAGAAGATTTGCGAAGTGCAATTATTTCACAATAAAATATAATTAAAAAAAATTAATAATAATCTATAGTTTCATACTGACGCTGAAAAGAATGTCACACTAATACTATATATTATACTAATAAATAACACCAACAAATTTTCATGTAAAATATTTTAAAATAGGTAATTAAAAATCTTCTTGCAAATTATATTTTCATATATTTTACTCAAAATATACTTTATATAGTAAAAGTATTTATGAAGCATATATCTCATTGTTCAATTTATTGTTGCATTTCCTAAATCAAATTACGAGACAAATTTTTTTGCCAATAAATTATTAATAAAAAAACAAAACCAAATTTTACTAATCTTTTGAAAAGTATTTGCGATGAAATTTAACGTAATATTCAAATATAAAGTAATGTCTAATTTATTAAAATAGCTATGTTAAAAAAAATTTTTGTTCATTGGAATTATTTTCGATTGTGTTTTACATTCTTAAGTTTAGAAGAGTAAGGATTTATGAACATAGCCCTTTAAAATTAATCCCACTTGCGAATTTTTAACATAAAAATAATGAGGATCATTAACGATGGTTAGCAAAAAAATATTTAATGGGCTAAAAATGATTTTCAATGCAATATAGTATGCATTCGCAGAGAGGAACGCTTTCGCATAGTCATATACGTATCTCGTCGATGCTACGGCTATAAGTCTGCGAGCGTACGAGTTGCAACACCCGCGCTTGCGACTCACTCGGGGTCTTAAGTGGGGACGCATATAAGGCCCATGAGGTACCGTTGGACACTCAGTAGTAGTCACTTGTGATCAAAACGTTCATTCAGTCGGACAATCGTATTCGACTGTTAAGCTTCTTTCTAGTTTCTTTATTATCCTATTTTTTATCTTTAGGTGCATTGAGAGTTGCTCTCGTGTTTTTTTGCTTTACTTGCCGTCCAGTCGCAACTGCGACTGATAGTTTTTCAGGAAATCATGAAGATCAAGATTCTCCTCTGTTGCCTGGTTATTCTCGGTGAGTGTTCGGCGATATTTTTACTTTTCACTGTTTTCAAACTTTCTCGCGGACAACAGGCGTAAGTGCGAACACAGATCGCTGTTTTATCATCATAACTTCGTAACGCTGTGTCTTGTAAAACATTTATTTTTTGCTACTGTTTTTACCTGCCACGTTGCTTTAATTGTTAAAGATCTAGTCTTTTTCACTTAATTATTTTATTTAATATTTCTTCTCAAATTTCTAAAACATTTTTCTAATATTATCCGAAACCAAATACCTGGTCATTTATGTTTACGAACTAAGTCCTGTATATTTAAATATTTAGAAAACATGGCATAACGTATATTAAGTAATATATGCTCATACAAATATTTCATTTTTTTTTTGTAGATAAACGTATTAAACATCATTTATTTTATAAATAATAATAGTCTACATTCGCGCAGTTTAAAAAAATCACAATCAGTAAAACTTTGATATTATCTAAAGATGAAGTTTACAGTTTGTATATTATTTCAAATTGAATAAAAATATTGATGGAATAAAACTTTTTGCAAATTTGCGAACGCCGTTGAATATTGATATAAAAGAAATTATATTTTAAAAAAATTTTTTGTATAAAATTATACAACATACATGTTATATGTTATATGTTTTAATAAATTTTCATAAAAATTCTTTCTCAAAGTTAGTTATTTTATGTACGAGGAAAAGTTAGAAATGTATAATTTGCAGTAATACTGATACAGTCGTGTAAATTATAGTGTTAGAGCGTAATTTTAACGGAACATAATAGTTACAACAAAAGGATTTAAAAAATTTTAACCGTACATTACATAATAAATTTAAAAAATTCAGTATACAATACACAGGTATATTAGAAAGATATAGAAAGAAAGAGAGAAAGAGATAGAGGCTTTCACCTTGAACTTTACATTCTACTTGGGTCATTCTCAACGCATTCCCAAGAGGAGTACTAAAACGGGAAAAGTGCAGATATTAGACTGTTCTTTACATTTCTCTTAGGACAAAGGACCCGATGTCCTTTTTTCTCACGAGTGACTTTTCATATAATTGGGGAAAGCTTAGCCATTAATTTAAGTTGGAGTTCGTGGAATCGTAGAATTAAACACCGTGAACTCGTTGAACAATAGGCATAATGAAATTAGCGAAAGTTTCAAATAAGCGAAAGACTTTCGTTATTTCTCCCATGTCGCGAAAACTTCATGCAGTGTATGCGTATAACATATACATAATAAATACGCGCGCGCGTACATAGTACATATGCATAGACAAACACGTATTTACTTTCTGCTTTTGTCGTTTAAAGAAACTTTTTACGGTGTTTTCGAATATACCGCAATCATTACATTAAATATTTGTTTCATTGGTATCATGTTGTAACCCACGATCGTCTTGTCAATAATAACGAATATACCTCTTTGTATGTTTGAAGAATTTTTATCAAACATTTCGAGGAATCTGCAAATTAAAAATTATTTTTTGAACTTAATTTGAAATTAATTTTTAACTATTGAATAAACAAAAATATATAAATATAATTTTGAAATCACAGCTATACTTTGTTTTAGCATTTCGTGTTTCATTTTCAACAATAAACTTTAAATTCTTTAATTATAACTAACAAAGAAGAGCAATAGTAGCATGTTCTTTTGGGAATACATGAATAATTATAAGATTTTAAAACCAAAATTAAAAAATATTCTTTAAATATTTATTATTATTTACCAAAAGTATTAATTATTAGTACGAGGTTTTCTTAAATTTAATAATAAAGTTTAATAGTGGCAAGAAAAATGACAAGTCACAGATTTATAATATTTAAAAATACTATTCAAAGCATTATTTACTGGATTTAGATAAGAACGTAGGAGAGATAAAATACTGCAGTATTGTAATCATAGAACTTTCTTTTTTTTTATTTTTCACGAATAATAATTTTTATTACTCAAAATTTTCCGCTTTACGTAAGAAGTAAAGAACTTTGATTTTTACCTTTAACCTATGATTCTCACCTGCATAAGAAAGTCATGCTATGTTTAACGGTACTACTTATTATTTATTTGATGAACAATTATTTAAATAGAAATAAATCATGTAAGAAAATCTTTTGAAAATTATTTTAATTTATAGATAAGAAATTAATATAAAAAATAATAGTTACATTATAACAACTAATTTTCAACTTAAAATGTAAAATATTTTTATATTATCCAAAATCTAAAACAGAAGAACGTAAAAATATAATTTAATGTATCGATTGTTTTTTTCTTAAATATATTTAAAAAATTTTTAAATGTAAATAAGAGAAATTTCGTTTTTTATTTTTTTCTTCATCTTTTGAATATTTTCAATCACAATTCAAATTGATAATTCTAATCAGGTTTTAAAATAAATGATTTTAACTTTTATCACAAAAATGTATCTATTCATATAAATTATTCTACATTAGTAATATTTTATAGTGTAATTTTTATTGCAATAATATATTATAAAAAGATTCGTATAAGAGATTCACGTTATAATTTTTAATTTCAAAAGCTTTGAAAACGAGTCATTTAAAATTCTAAATTTTATATGCAATGTAATAATGAACTATATTTTAAATTTCTATAAATATCTGTTGATAAGCCTATCGAATGCCTTTATCATAGATTAATATTTACATCTAATGTTTATTCTATTTCTAAACTGCTAAAATAATTGTGTATAAGTGTAAATACTTACATATCAGTAAGCAACTCTTTAACGTTAGTACTTAGTACTTAGAAATACATTAAATTGGATTAGACTTACCGTATAACTTTTATTTTATTTAAATTATCTATTATATAAAAATATTTTTATCAAAAAATAGTGCACGAGAATACATTAATCAAAGAATTATATTTAACCAAAAACAAATACAATTTTTTAAATAAAAACAGTTTATAAAAATATGAAAATATCTTGTCAAAGCTAAAAATTATTATTATTCATTTTTTCAATGTTTGGAACTTATTTTTTCATTTGTAGAATTCGACACAAAAATATAGATTATTAAGTTTAATGACTTTTAAAAAACAAAAAGGTAAAATTGAAAAACAATAATCTCCTATCAAATTCTTAAAGAAAAATCAAATACTTAAATGAAAGGGGGATTCCGAGTTTGTGAGTTCACGAAATGTGCAACCGGTCCTCGGTAAGTTTTAATAGCTCCCTAAGCCTCTTTCTTTCTCTCTTATTATCTTTCTTTTTTCTTTTCTTCGCGAGGTCAACTACACCACAGCATACATTCTTTCAGGGACGCGTGTAGCATATCGAGGTCGTAGGCGTAAGTCGACACACTCTGCCCAGCATCAATGTCCTCGACTTTTGCTACTACTCTTTCTTTATTACCCTTTCTGTCCTTACGTTAAACTTGAGTGCGGAAACAAACCTTTTGTTTCAACGACTTTAAAGTTTTATTTTTCGTTTTTTTTTGTTTTTTGTTGTTGTAAATCAAATTTGTTTATCTGTAGTAATGATCCAAATGTGCTTTTCCTTGTAAATGTCGGATTTTTTCTTCAATATCTACTTAATATTACTTCAAGGATCTTCGAAGATAATAAAACGATTCTTCATTAAATTTCGAAACTTATGAATAAAAACGCATGTATATTTAAATTTTCTTAAAAATGTCAAGTCCTCATTAGTTCAATAAAAAAATATTTGAAATATTTTCGATTTGAATTCAGATATATTACAATAGAATATATCAAACTTGTATTGTTTAGCTAAAAAGTCATCGTTTTCCTATATAAAGAACATAGTTTCATTTTTACGTATCACTATTAAAGTAATATCTATAAAAATAAAAAAATACTATGTTGTTTGTAGTGTATAAATTTTGACAGATTTCCGCAAAAAGTAATGAAGTATAATATTTGCCATATATTATTTTTATAATTTTCTATTTTCATCTGAGCCGAATTTCATATTATAAATTCATTTTAAAGAAGTTCAGTCTCATAATTATTAGTTTTTATCATAATTCAATCCTATATAATTGGTAATTGAAATAAACGTAACTCACACAGGTACTACGTCGGCATTGACGCGCAAACAAGAAGCCGCAGAACAAAATCGACGCAAAATCTCACAGCCTCTCTACAGAACACAACCAGCCCGCGGAGCTGGAAAGCCAGAAGAAACTGAAGAACTGGACGAGGAAGAGCTGTCGGATCAATGCCCGGAACCGAACGGCTATTTTCCTGATGCTGAACAATGCGATAAATACTATGACTGCAGAGACGGTCGCATGACGGAAAAGCTTTGCCCAGACGGTCTTGTTTTTAACGATTTTAGCCCTCAGCACGAGAAATGCGACTTGCCATTTGGCATCGACTGCTTGAAGAGATTTAAACTACGTGAGTAGTAGGATTAAAATTTTATTTGAACTTTCCCTTGACTTTGCTTTCTAGATTTATAAAACTTAAAATACTTTTAATTTTTCACTTTAATAATTCGATGCATATAATATTTATAATTTTTAAAGTATGCTATTCATTATTTCGTAAAAATACACTTATAAATACTAAAATAAGAATATATATATAAATTTGACAAATATTATTTATAATATTGGAATATTAAAAAATATTAGAAAATATTTTTTATATCTATATGAGTAAAGTATGTTTAAAAGAATAACCCAAAGAAGCATGAAATAAAAGAGAAACTTTTTATAGAATACTTAAAATACTTAAGGTATTATTGTATGTATAAATATCAGAAATTAGTGGAATGAAAGTAATTAAATTATTTTTATTTTGAGATAATTGTATAATATATTAATCACGAAAGGAAACTGTAAATATTATTCTGCAGTGTAAAATAAGATATCATTTATCTTATTAAAATATTTTTACGATTTTGTACAAAAAAATAGAAGGATTTTGAGGTATAATGCGTCCTAAATATTTCGCAGAAACGCCGAAACCATCGCCACATTGTCCACGCATGCATGGGTATTTTGCTCACGAAGATACAACAAATTGTAATACGTTTTACTACTGCGTGGAAGGCAAATTTAATATGATAAAGTGCCCGGATGGTTTAGTATTTTCGGAAAAGACAGGCATTTGTACGTGGCCCGATGAGGCCCAGAAAAAAGGTTGTGGATCTCGAGAACTTTTTAATTTCACATGTCCAAAGGTAGATGAGAGTGTGGCAGCGACCCATCCGCGATATCCCGATGCAGAGGATTGTCAATTTTTCTACGTTTGCATCAATGGGGAGACACCCAGACGAAGCGGTTGTAAGCTTGGACAGGCCTTCGATGAGCGCACCGGTAAATGCGACTGGGCTCGTAAGGTTCCTGAATGGTAAATATCTCTGTCACCATCGTTGAGTTTTCCTCGGAGATCATTATATTATTATTTAGCGTGATATTCTAAAGAAAAGTTTTTTTTCTTTTGACATTTATTTGTTTTCTTTGGTTCTGAAAAGATTAACTTTGGATAGTCAAAATATCAATATTTTTATTGACTTTTATCTGAAACGATAGCATTGGAGAATGTGACTTTTGTAGAATGCTATTTTCCTTAATTTATATAATTTATAAAATGTATAAAAAGCAAAGCGATACTCTTATTAATAAGAATTATTTTTAAGAACACATTTAAATAAATTAAAATGCTGCAATTTCAAAAGAAATATTATAAGAAATAAGATTCGAATCGCACTTATTATTTGTAAAATTATAATTTCGAAATCAGACTTATCTACTTAAATTCAAATTCAAAGGAAATATTATTTAAAAACACCATTACTTAATAAACAATTTTTTTTTAATAATGACATGATAATTATTTGTAAAGATAAAAATATTGTAGTATTTTCACTCGATTTATTAAAAAAATTTACATTCTTATTATAGTTTAAGTAAAGCTTAGGATAATGTTTTGTAACTGAATTATAAGTTATAATACTTAGAATTCGAAAATTTAAAATACTATTTGAATATTTATCAATTTTTGAAATATATTTTTTATAATACATAATATATATTTTCAAATAATTCGATATATCTCAATAAAATTACTTAAATTATCCAATATTGTGGAAGAAAAGAAGTAAATTTGACAACAAAATTCCAACTGATAGTATATTACAAAATTATATTTAAAATTTTAGAATTAACCAATTTTTTGATGTTACAATAATATATTTATAAATATTAGACTAAAATTAAAACTAAAATATTTATGTAATAACAATTTATTGAATTATAATTAAAATTATAATATGTTTTTAATAACATAAATTTAATATTAATTAAAATGAAAGGAAATAGAAATGATTTAATTTGTTTTTGAAATTTGAAAACGTATATTGATGAATTTATTTAAATTACAGCAAGGATTGGTACAAGGGTGTCTTGACAGATGCCGAGTTGGATGCTTTAGAGAATCCACCAAAACCGAAAGCAACTGGATCAAATAGTAGAAGAAAGGGACCGAAAAGAGAAACTGATCAAGTCGAAAAGTAGATAGTAATGGATTTTTTATTTTTTTTCGATTTTAAAATGAAATGCCCCTCTTAGAACGCCTCGTTAACCATTAGAAATGATGCGAATGTTGATTGTGCCTTAAGATAAAATAAAAGATAATTATACTAAGAAGATAACTGGATAAACATTAGAGGCGCAAAGACTGAAGTTTCTATTTTATTTTGATATATAAAATGTTAAGAAATTTGTAGACGATTAATAAAAATATTCTTATAAGATGTATAATTCTATTTCTCATGTATTATTTTATATGCTTTCTTACGGTGTAATCAGTGTATATGTACTCGTATTTATGCGAATATCAGCAAATTGTAAATTGACAATAAGTCGTTATGCTATTGCGTATAATTTTAAAAATGATATTTGTAAGATTTAGAATAAAATGTGAAATTTGTTTAAAGAGCATTTAATTTCATATTCAATTTATGAAATGAATAATTTTCCCTGTAATACAAGTATAGTTTATTGAAGATTGATTTTAAATTTTCAGCAATAAATAAAAAACTTATTTATAATTTATACATTCTTTTTTAAGACTTTAAAATATTTAAAGAAACATTTTTTTATAAAATCATAAAAATTGTAAAATAAAGAAACAGAAAGAGAATCGAAACTAGATTATATATGTATTTATGATTCTTAAATCTTCAGTGGAATAGTAAAATCACAAAAATTTAAATATATAAAAATTAAATATTCCTTTAAAATTATAATTTTCCCTTAGAATTATTGAACATATTATTTAATGTAACAAATTATAATTAAAAAAGATTTCAATAAAATTTCTAAAGAAAACAATAATAGAAAATAAAAATTAGCTAGCTAGTAATAGAATCCCGATATTTTTACTTTTTCATAAACATAAATTAACATATACCTTGCTTCGCATAGTTAATGATGTATAGTTTTTTTATAACAGATATTGCAATTGTTTTTAATGAATATTTTCGTTTATTATCATTTATAGACTCTTCAGTATTTGATATTTTATTAATTTTTTTTTTTATATTTATTGTTCCAAGGCTTTGTGGGTTTTAATTGTTTTAATGTTTTAATCATGACATAATTCACGATAATTTGTGGCTATGATAATATATGTGAAAGAAGATTTTTACGTTAATCTCTCCTGATTTTCTATTATTTTTTTTATTATTGGTATACGTATTAAATTTATTAGAAAAAATTTAAATAAAAATGAATTAGTTAAATTATTTTTGTATTTAATAAACTTCCAGAACGACTTATTAAATTTTAAGGTTTGGTATCATTATAAATTTATAATTAAGTCAAAAAATAATGTTTTCATCTATTTTTTAAAACTTGTGTCAATAATAAATTCATAATCTTTGTGTCATTTTTTAATATTAAATTTATTATTAATTATAATTTATAGTTTTGTTAAATTATATGTATATTTATTTTTAACTATTTTCAATTTTTGTTAACGGATTAAAAAGTATTAGTTTTGAAGTAGTAGATAGCGTCTATAATTATGTTATTATAAGATATAAGTAGTTGGAATTCCTGGAAATTTTAGTATAATTAGTACTATGTTGTATGTAGTACATGTAATATAAAAATTAATTTATTCGTAAATTAGAGAAAAGTCAAAATATTTTTCTCTGTTAAAAAGTAGAAATGATGATTATTATGAATATTTATATCGAGTAGGGCTATGTTTACTATTGTAGGAGATGAAATATTTTGCAATTGATTGAAACATTAAATTATAAAAGATGAATAAATAAAATTTTATTATAATTGATATCGGTTTCATGGTAGAGTATAAGATATAAAATAGATATGATATAAAATTGAATCAAATCATGTATAAGTAAATGCTATTACGATATAATTTGACAATGTTACATCAACATCACATCAGATAACGGTATTGGGAAAACAAAATTATTATTTACCAACTTAAAAAGGATATATTCATAGCTGATGGTTGTAATTTACATAAAAATCTAATTTACTAGGTCAAAGTCGTTAATGAAATAAATTGAAAGTCTGAAAGTAATGTGATAGTGTTCATGAAAAATTTTTATTTTCATCTAAAGAAATATACATATAATAAATAATGAAATAAGAAGTAAACTGAAACAGTAATAAGAAAAAGATAAATATTTTAGCCTGGATTTGTAAAAAGTATTTCTTGTTAGTGCCAATATTTAAATGTGAAAATATATAATGTATAGAGAATATTACGTAAAGTAGTTTTATTAGGTTGAAGAAGCAAAGTTTGTAGATATTTTTAAGATTTACAAGGTTTATAATGTATCAAATTTGTAAAATAGTATAAAGGGTGAATATTTTAATTGATACAGTTTTAATAATTAGATATATGAGAGTATGGTACTATAAACAATTGTAAAGAAAATTTGTAACCTATATTCTAGTAACTTACTTCTGTTCCTTTCTTACTTATATGGGATATATTCTGATTAATTAAACTTTTTTCTCGGATATATAAATCACTAGTTACAATACAGCTAGTCCTGGTTGTTAAAAAAAATTTATATGTGTCTATATCTATAAATACACGTATTTGCATACGTATACACACTTATTTCATTATATGCTCATATAATCTATGTAATTTACTGGATAATCCAATAATCGTATGTATTAGTGAATCCATAAGTGAAAATTGATTACTAAAACTTTTAATTTATCAATCCCAAATAAAAGTGATATTTATGTGAACAAAAACTGAATATTTATTGATGATTTAAATAAAAGTATTAGTTCTTATAAAATGAGGTTAGACAAAGCTTAAAATATTTAAAAATATACATACACAGTAAGTTATTATTTACTAAATAATAAAACTAGAATCTAATGAAATAAAAAATAAAATTTAAGTAACATTAGAAATAGAAGAATTATGATTCGAGATTTCAATAGAAAAACTATAATAAAAGAATTTAAAAAACTGAAATAAAAAAAGAAAAATTAAATAAAAATTGAATATTTGTAAAAACTGTATTTTTAAAATGTGTAAATAAAGATAATTTGTTCTTAAGCTTTCGAGTTCAAATTTGATTTTAAATTTTATATCTTACCTAAAAAACTTCTTAATCATTTACATGATTAAACAAATCTAATTTTATGTGGTGCAAATTTTTATTTTTTTTTTTAAAATATTTATGTTAACTATTCAAAAATAAGAGTAGCGAACACTTCGTAATTAATAATTCAATAAATTAATATAAAAAGAATATTTTCAAAATATTGTAATAAATTCATCTTTTACTGATATATTAAAGCTACATGAATATTATCAATCATTAATTGAAGTAAGTAAGGAAGATATTAGGTATAGTAAATATATTATAAAATAAAGGAAACAGAAATATGAACATTTAATATTTTACGAAATTTCTTTATTTTAATTTTATACAATAATTTATTTCACTACGATATTTCTATTAATTTCTCATATTTTTAATTTAAAATGTAAAATATAAATTTTTTGTATTTCGTCTATTACGTTTTTATTATACTGTAAATATTTTTTTTTAAATCATATATTTAAATATCCTAATTTATACAATATTTATACTTACCTTTGAATATTTTAATTTAGTTGTTTATTTGAAATAATTATCAGATTTTTCATTATTAATTACAATATAAACATGACTCCGCTAATTTACTCATTTAATCGATGAGTTTATCATTATTGAAATATATGTATGTAAAATAAATAAAAATATATTTTTAATTTGATTTTTTTTTAATAAATACTTCGATATAAAATATTATTCGGAATAATTTATAGCTTCATTTATTCGAATCAATAATTTATTAAATTCAATATTCCATATTAACGTTTTATTTTTCAATTATTTACTATGAATTTATCGTAGCTTTCACAGAGAATTCAAGATTTACATCATAGTATTAATTACTTAAGCATTTATTTTAAATGAATGCTATAACTCTTTTTCAATATTTATTTGTATTTTGAATAATTAATTATGTTACATTGAAAAAATATATGGAAAGTATATAAATATTTTCCTACAGATATAACTTTATTACTTATCGATGCATAACATTTAAATCAAATAGAAAAGGTATATCTAATAAACTGTAAACAAATAATTTTATCTTTATTGTATAAAAATATATATTGATAAAGTGGTAATACCAGCGTTACTAGAGTTTACCACTTCCTTTTTCAGAACTTTGAGATCGAGAGTCTCATAATGCATGTCATAATATTTAGCTTGTTTATTGCCATGTATATGTAAAAGATATAGCAAATGATTATAAAAAGATAAAAAAAAAAAAAATGATCAATTTCACGTTTCAGGAAAATAATGTCAGCACAATGTGGATTTTATATAATGAATTAGAATTTTTCTTTTGATTTTTGTAAAAATAATAAATAATACATTCTGCTAATAGATTTATATAAATACAAAAGTTTTTTTCCCTAGAATGTTAAAAGGTATTATAATTGTACTTCTTAAACTTTGGTCAGGGTTGTAAAACTTTTTAACGAAAAATAATTATAATACGAAATTTAATCTTTATCAAATATCATAAACAATATATAATACAATCTATGAATAATAATAATGGAAATTTGTTTACTACTTGTAAAGTTGAATTTTAATAATTTGTAATATCTGTATGTTTAATATCTACATAGTTGTTTTATATGGTAGTAAAAAAGCAACGATTCCTCCTACTCTTTCTATGACGATGATGTATTTTTAATACTTTAAAAAAATTTTTTGATATGTTAATTAGTCTCAATTAGAATTTCTAAGTAATCCTTATTTCAAATAATTTGTCTATATGGGATTTTTGATAATTTAAAGGTAATATATAAAACGCTTCTGATTTATAATAACTATATTAAAATCTAAATTAAATATAAAGCTTAAAAAGCTCAGAATATGTATGAAGAAAAGCAATGTAAGAGTTAACACAGTCCAAAGATGATTTCTGAGAAACTTAAACTTTATTAATGTAATAAACACAATAAATTATATTTAAATTATATGCTTCAGTAGACATATGGATAAGATTTGATCGCATATTATTAGGCGTATTACAGATTAACAAAAGGGGAGGAGTAATCTACAATAATTTAGCTAAGTTTCACAAACTAAGAAAAATAATGATTCAAAGTAATAATTTACTCTTGATAGAGTGAGATAAAAGATACACTCCTACGAAGAGCGAAAGTGTTTGGTATTGGTAAATAAGATCCCACTGCTTTTGTTGAAATTCACCTTTCGCAGTGGATTGGAGGCATTTGCTGGGCTATGCGCACCAGAAAGTGGGGAAACAGCTCAACAGACTCTAGGTGGGGGATGCCAAGGTATACCCGCCGAACGACTGCCCTGCTTGCAGTCTTTCACGTGAGGACACAACTTTTCACCGTTACGGAGAGAGAGCGAGCCCCGAAAAGCCGCTAAGATATAAACACACGCCCGCCGCGCGTCTAACTACACTCAGGCACACGCTCAAAAACACACGTACACGCATAAGCACGCGCACGCACGCACACACACACACACGCACACGCACACACACAGTCACACGAGCACAACTGTGAATAAACCACAAACCAGATAACGCACACGCAAATACTTGAGTAATAAGGGTAATCCGACGTAGCCGCTGGCTACCAATACCACTTAAGTGGTACTCATTCGCCCCCTCTGTTTTTAACATTTATTTATCGGCACCAGAATTAGAGATGGCTAATGTGTGCATTGCCTTCATTTGTCTCGTGGTCGTGATTGCTACGACTCGTAAGTATTAAATTACAATTCATATTTCTTTATCTATTCGCCATTTGTCCGGGAAAGAAAATCAGGAGCCGAATTGATGATCCTAAAACGATATATCGCACAACGTTTTAAAATTAAGATTTACTTTTAAAAGTGCTGATTGATTTGACAATGTCACTGAGTTCTTAGTCGTCGTTACCTGTCGTATGCCGCGTGCTGGTGTATGGAGAAAGGAAATTTCGCCGGTATATCTAGTACATAAATGCGTCTGAGTACTGAGTCAATGACCTATTCTTCTCTTTTCCTTCAATAGGCTTTGCGTAATACCACGGTACCGTTGACCTAATACATTTATGGCATTAAAAGCCTCTAATTTTGTCCTTTTATCGTAATTGACACGATAAAATTTTCATTAATATAAAAACGTAACTTAAAATGATTTAAAATGATTATTTGTTACATTTAGAAATTCGTGTAGTTATACGTATATTTTTTCTTTTTTTAAAAATCTCGCGGCTAGTAATTTATACATATTCTACTTTAAATTTTTCACAAGAATAAATAAAAGTACTCAATTAGATAAAATTATTTAATAAAATGAATCTTATTATTGATATATTTATATTTATAATTAAATTGAAGTACTTATTTCATATAAATTTTAGAAAGCAATAGTTTTCCAAAAGACCTGTTATTGGCAAAAAAGATTCCCTTTTAAAAAATCTCATGAAAATAAAAACTATTTTAATTAAAATACTCGTAAAATATTAATAAGATTTTGAATTTTTGAAAATATTTGTTTTTAAAGTCAAACATAAAATACTATCATCTTTACATTTAAGAAAATTAAGTTTAAGTAGATATATGCCGACTTTAACAAGATAGTATACTACTCGCTGTCACGTCATAACAATAATGCACACTAAATTTTGTACGGTGTATCTTATAGAATAAGAATATTTCCTCAAATAAAAATTAAAAAGATCGAGCTTAAGATATTCTAAAAAATATTTAAAAACTTTGATATAATTATAAGTTTCCACAAGAAGTATTGACAAAATTTAAAGTTTGGATTAACAAAAATTATCTAAAAGTAATAATGACATAAAAAGTGCATTGAAATTCAATGTTTGAAAAATTAAAGTCATTATTTTGAACAAAAAATGACGTTTTGGACTACACGCTAAAGGAAAATCAGTCGAGTCGATGTAAATAAAAAGACAGTACACACAAAGTCTGATTTAATAGTATTCTAAGACAACTCCTACTCTCACTAACTGGCCCCCCTTCCATGAATTATTAAGATAATCAAGAGTTTTCTAAGCGCTCGCGCGAAAAGTTTCGATAGCGAGACCCACGCACTTTCTAAAGCGTAAACGTCGGAACGGCTTCTCTTTCTCTCGGCCTCGCTTACCCACACGCGGACTTACGTAAAATAATTTCGAGCCGAGCGCCCGAGTCACTATTCGAAAATCGTAAGCTGAACAGCGTATGGAAAATTCATGCGAGACACGTATACGTGTAACCCTCTGGTCTCTTGAACGTTATTCTCGAGTTACGTAAATTCGCCGAATTGTCAGATAATAATTATTCTGCAAATTGACCAGTGAAGTTCCTCCAAGTTCTGTCGTAATTTCAATCGTTTGGAATTTTGTGTATTTTTTTATTTTTAATAGAAAATTAAAAATACCTCTTTGCAGATTAGTTTTTCCTATTTATGGCGAAATCTGTCTCATTTCTGTAATTATACTTTCTGGTATATGTTAAGAGATTTTTCCAATTGATCCGTTCTATTTTCTGATGATTTCAATAATAATATTTTTATTTTATCAGTTAAATTTTATAATTATTTCTATTCTCTCAAATAAAGATATGAGTATGCAATAACAAATGTTACTAATATCAATAAAAGTATGGAAGAATGAACTCGTTAAATTGAATGTAAGAAAATATAAACTTTTCATTTCTTTATTTGTAAGCCTAACGTTGTCTCGAATATTTACACAAAACATGCTCCTACAATATATTTTGAATTCAGAGAAACATCTTGTGATTTTTATCGATGAAATTTTATTATTCTTTCATGTATCGTTCTTGGTTAACCTGTTGTTATCATTGCTAGAATTAAAGAGTTATGGATAGTAGTTTTTACGCTTTATTTTATCTATTATTTCATTATACAATTAAATTTAATTTTCCAGGTTCTAAAAAAGCATCGTCGCAATATTTTAATTACTCTTTCCGGATGAATTGCGCTTTGATAAATAAATATAAGCTTTGTCAATACCCCACTGTTATGATTAAAATATTAAAAAATGACGAATTTAAGAAGTCCGATAAATTTCTTTTAATATTTTTCTTAATACTTCAAGAAAGTTTTGTTGTTACGTTGACGATTCAATCCCGGAAAAGATAAAAAAGTATTATCGAAAAAACTAATTACATCTAAAAAACTTTAGTGTCTAAATGAATTGAGAGCAATCAATAGTTGTATAACGCGTAAAGTAGGAAGAAAAATGTTTCTATATTTCCTGTATATGTTGTATGCGCGTGTATTGCTTGCTTTTCAGACGGAGCATATAATTGCCCGAAAGAGGACGGGCAGTATGAAGATCCGAAGCAGTGTGACAAATACTACGAATGCATCGACGGTCTGCCCATTGAAAAGTACTGCCCGGACGGTCTGGTCTTCGACCCACTGAACCGGAAAGTTAACAAGTGCGATCATGTCTTTAACGTTGATTGTGGTGACCGGCTTGAGTTGCGTGAGTAATAAATTTCATTTTCCTTTATAATTAAATTGTCTTTCTTCTTTATAATTTATTTATTTAATTTTTTTTAAACTTTTATTTAATTATATAATTGATTTAATTTAATTTATTTTTAATTTAATTTATTTAATTTATTTAATTTAATTGTTTATTATTTAATTTAATTTTATTTATTAATTTAATTTAATTTAATTTATTTATTTAATTTAATATATAATAAATTTACTTATATATAGATAGATATATATATATATATATATATATATAGTCAAAAGTTTTTATTAAGTTTCAGTTGTTTCTGATTTATACGTGACACAGAACCATTTTTAATTATTGCAAAATCAATTACTTGATATTATTTCAAAATCAAATTAACGATTAAAAAATTAATTAAATATTTTATGCTTCAGTGTCAGTTAAAATTAAAGTACAGAAAATCTAATAAGAAATTAAGCATTGCTGTTTCTCTTCCTTTATTAGTAATACATAAAATATAATTATAAATATATTTATATTTCTCAATTTCCAATTGTATATTTTTACAATAATGCAATTAAAAGTTTTCTTTCGAAGATTTTTGATAAAAGCATACTTTTAAAATATGTATTTATAAAATATAATTATGTGAAACATTAAAAATGACATTCAGAAAAAACAAAAGCCATAATGTAAAGAAATACATAAAAATAATCGAACACAATTTGAAAAAACAGTGCTCTTGCATATTTGCAGAACCACCTCAGCCGACGAAAAAGTGTCCCCGTAAAAATGGTTTCTTCGCTCATCCTGATCCAACAGTTTGCAATATATTTTTCAATTGCATAGACGGTGAAGCAATTGAAATCACCTGCACAACCGGACTACACTTCGATGAATACAGTGGCACGTGTGTCTGGCCCGACAGCGCTGGACGCAAGGTATGCAAGATTGTCTTTCCAACCTTTTAGTAGCTGCCTTTTTTTTATAAAATGAGAATAATGCTCAAATTAAATATAGCAATTTCAAAAACTTTAATTTCTTGAATGTTTTGATTATTTATATAATTTTCTCTTTCAATTGATATATTTTTGTCAAATTCTCTTTATGCAAATTATTTTATTTTGATCACCAACCATTATGAGGCTAAATATATTTATAACTCACAATAAACGTCTAAATTTCAAACTTTTTCCTTTAACTCCGATAAATTTTACACAAATGAATAAAAAAGCGATTTTTTCTCTTCAGTATTTGTTTATCATTTATTAATTATAAAATACACGTCGATGCGTTAAAATATTTATCAGAGTTTCCCGGATTCTGTTCAAGGCTCGTTAATTGTAAGGTGATACTTGAAACAATTTTTCCACACACACATATATATATATATATCACATTAGAACTTTATATGGGAAAATCACGAACTTTTCTCATTATACCTGATTTTATCGACATACGTAACATTATGTACTGTTGATTGCTGATTGTATAATACTCGCGTTACTTTTAAATCTGATACGTGTAAGATCAGAAATTCTTTTAAATAAATATTTTTATAATGTTTTCTTTGTAATTATATCTTTTAAAGGTCAACAAGCCATGATTGAGATAAAATAACTTCAAGCTGGTGACCGTTTTTATCATTCATTATTTCTTATAGTTTGAGTAATTAGTTTCTCACGTTATTTAATTTGACATAAAAATTGTTAATTTTTTAATTTGGAATAAAAAAGCAATTGATAGATATTGTGAAATTGTTTCTCAAAACTAAGTTCGTTCTCGTATCGAAGACTTATAATAAAAATTTGTTACAAGTTTATTATTCCCATGAAGATCGTACCGAAAATGCCTAAAAATCAAAATATTTCAACATATTTTTCACGTTCTTTTCTAACAAATTTTATTTATATATTGATTGCAAAGAATATCAATGCTTATGAATTTCAATACTTTGCCAGTTTTGCATGTTTGATTTATGATACTTTTCAACTATAATTTTTAAATTTATTATCGTGACGAAAGCGAAGTTAAAGTTTCTTTAACATCTGTATAATATTTCTTATCCGTCATCGTCAATAAAATGTCTCCAGTCAAATACAGACTAAAGTAGTTAGCTAATGTTCTAATATAGCTTAGTGAATCTAAGTTTTACCTTTTATATCTTCTTATATAATAAGTTAAGATACACGATAAAGTTATCTCATTATGATAGTATTAAAACCCGCACTTTCATTCAGTCTCAATAAATTAATTATAAATTAATGCCGCATTATTTGTAATATTTTATTATTTTTAGCTATAAGTTAAACAATTGTTTTTTTAAAGTACTATTTTGCTGAATTTATCAAATTTCGTTTCGTATTTATGTTTTCTTCCTATTTAGCTATTGTAAGAAGCGAAAATCTTGTCTTTGCGATCTATCACGATGGATCTATTTGCGTTAATAATTTATCACCATTTTGAGCGTTAAAAAAAGAAAAAAGAAAATATGAACTTTCGTTTTCTGTTTAAATCATTAAACAGGGCTGCGGAATCGTTGGCAAAACGTTGTCCGACGGTTTCGAGTGTCCAAAGGATACAGGGGTGGACAGTAGAGGCATAGCCGTAGATCATCCTAAGTTCGCACATCCTGAAGACTGTCAAAAATTCTATGTATGTTTAAATGGTGTAACACCACGTGAACAGGGTTGTAGCGACGGAACTGTTTACAATGAAGAACAACAGAGGTGTGACGCACCTGAAAACGTTCCAGGATGGTATGCAAATTCATGTTTTTATTGCATTTATTTTTTGAATAATTACGAAAAGATGAAAAAAATTTAAATACAGTTGTTAAGTTGAATATTTTCTAAATTTTTTTTACAAATTGTCAAGTTGAAATTTGTACAAAGAAGTTAAAAAATTAAATACAAAAATATTTTCATATATTGTAATAAATGTTTTAAAACTAATGTTAGTAAACATAATTAAAAATTATAGTTCAAATAATATGAATATTAAGTAAATATTTAAAAAATATACATTATAAATGTTTTCATTGCACTGTTGTATTAATACTTATGTGATATCTTACAATGCAATATTATAAAAATACATAATTATGCGTTATATAAATGTAAACAACATTTACTCATTTAATTAGTTTAAAAAATTAATATTAATTCTATTTAATTAAATCAATATACCATTAATATACACTAATATCCATTGATTTTTAGAAATAGAATCTACCAATGAATTATATAATTAACATTTAAAAATATAATAAAATACTATCTCTTTTATGTTCAACACATCATCTTTTATGATAGCTGTAAACGAAAAAAGTATTAAATAAAATTGTAGATATCAATTTTGAAAAATATGTATACTAAATAAGAAAATTCTTTTCAGCGAGGACTGGTATAAAGACGACGGCAAGAAGCCATAAACCATCACCACGACATTGATTTGTCCCGCATCGGGACACCGTACATATATAAATATATCTTCGCATCATGTATCTTCGTTTTATCGTCGGTTCTATAGATGTGTAAATGTTTTTTAATCAATAAACTTTAACTCGTACAAGGCCTGTGTGCTTTTTTCAAAAATACCGTATTATTAAACATCAATTTTAAGATTTTTTACAAGTACTATATACTCAAGCCAAGGTCTCATACTAGTATAATAACAATTTTATATTTTCCTCTCAATGCTTTTATAAATACCACTTGTATTATAAAAAAAAAATTTTAAGTTTTATAGCGGTTTTAAGAAAATGGTGAATATTTACTTGAATATAAAGAAAATTTAAACATTAGGACTTGCATCACAGTAATTTTTGTAAATCAATAAATAATTTAAGACCAAACGATTCTTTATTTCATTTCTTTCTTAGACCTGTAAGATATAATTTAGAATATTATAAATAGAAAGCAAATTTATCACGACTTGACATTCATCAATAATCAATGCCAATTTAATTAGCCGTGAAAATCAGCTTCTGTATGCAAATTGGGTGCTTTAAGAAACGTGTAATTATTTTGCATTTTATATTTAATTAAATTACAAGAAAAATTAGCACTTAAAAATAGATGTGAAGAATTATTGCTTTGTCTACATTAATAAAAAAAAACTTGAAAATAAAAATCGAGTAAGATAAAGTAATGAAGAGCGTTTAAAGAAAGTGCACGAACAATGTCATAATCCACGTTACGGTGTAATGGCTTATTGATAGCGACTTCCGAGTGGCTCTCGTCAAGTGCCAAGGATACATGTTTTTAAAAGACCTTGGGACTCACCAGACTCCTAAGGCACTCATGCTGAACACTTTCATCGCGCGACTTTCTCTTGTCTGATTAAACGTGCGCGTCTCTTTTTTCCTCTGGTATTGCTTGTAAATTCAAAAAATCTAGATATACTTTCAATCAGATTGCCGGATCTCGTAGGTAAAAGTTCTACCGTATTGGTTCCGCTTTCATTCTATGTCTCGGTCAACGGCAAACCTTGAATGTGCGTGCGCATATCGTAATTATATCTTTACGACTTGATAAATGGTCGTTTTTATTCTTTTTTTGTGTGAATAATTATAAGATTATTTTTTTTTTTAATGTTTCCGCCCGTGTAATTTGTGATTGTGCGATTATTGAGTGACCGACGAAACGTGGAGTTATACTCCGTTTTTACAAAGCGATACACATTTCTCTGACTTGCTTATTTCGAACAATTTATAGATATTGCAAGATTTTGATATTGAATTTTTTCTATCTCGACTTGATTTTATTTATCGGTGTAACTAATATTACGGTATGTGTAAGAGAGAAAATAAGCAGCTTCGTTATTTCCATTGGATATTCCAATTATAGCAGCCGCATTCGATTAGATTTATTAGTTTATTAATAAGCACCATTTTATTACGTACATTATTTATCTTTTAGATTTTCTGCAAAAATAATTTATTTTCATAAATTAATGTATACTAATACTTAAATTCCTTAAGTACTTAATCCTCTAATCTTCTGTATTTTCACAGTGCAATATTATTCTTTTGTCAGTTTTCTGTAATAAAATTATTATATTACATTTATAATATATTTTTTTTAATCTACATTATTGTTACTTCTGAAAATGTTTACGAATTTTTATTTTCCATTTTTTCTTGTATAAAGAAGTAACACGACATAAAACAATATTATTAAATTTATTTTGAGTGACAAATAATTTTATTTTTAATCACGTTCTGTATATATTTATTTTTATTTTTTGAAACGAAAAAGACAAGATAAGACAAAATAAAAAAAAAATAAAATTGAAATCAGCTACGATTTTAATGCTTCAAGTAATTAAAATATTCTAAAATTAAAATAGGTATTGTATCACTAGTGATGAATTCGTAAGCAGAAGTAGTTTTTAAGATTCACCCGAGTAACTGATGTGAATTTATATCTAACTAAGAGTTTCCGGAATTTTTGTATTCAGTGCTTAATTTATAAATTTACAAAAAAATATAAACTGAATATTCTTCATTTAAGAAAGGTAAAAAATTTCTGTCATTGAATCCTATATTTAATTAAATTTGTATTTATATTTATAATTAGTATTTTCAATTCTTAAAAATAATAGTAACGGTTATGTATATTAATATTAGTAATTCTTTATGTTAGTATTCTTTATTATAATACTTTTATTATAATAAAATGTCATATTATACAATGCATCATAAAAAACTAGTGCTACTGAAAAATAAGAATATCGTATACTATAATATTAGATTTTTTTAAATCTTTATTTTAAATTGATCATTTTTTAACATTAGCAGCAGTTCTATTCTGAGTAATAACGTAAAATATTTCGAAAGAAATTAAAAAATAAATATAATGTTTCTGAAAATTAAACTGTTTCATTTAAGGATAACATAATTTCTTATATACATAATATAAATAAATAACAATGAAATTTTAGTGATATTACAGATATATAATTATATTATAGATTTAAAACTAATTTAATGCGTATTCTTAAAAAATATTTTTATCTTACAAAGATAAATTAAAAATTTATATTCTACACAAATTATAATTGTACTTCAAAGCCAAATATTCATTTTACAATTGAATTTTTGCTCTTGAAAATTAGTCAATGACGCGTAGTTTCCTTAGAAAGAAAATATTTTAGAAAAAAATATTTTTTAGAAAGAAACTATAACTGTTCTTCTAAATGTTATCGTATAAATCAGTTATATACTTTATAAATTTGAGCTTTTATACTTTACTATAAATATTGAAGATTTAAAACTAAAACGAATATATAGAAAAAAGTAATTTAAAAGAAATGAAATTAAATAATATTCTTATTTTTTTGACAAATAAAATTTTTTATGAAGTAAATTTTTGCATTATATTTAAAACTATTTTTAATTTTAAAATATACATCAAGAAAATATATGTACTATAGATTTTAAAAGTTTTTTAAATACAGGTATTAAAATATACGTATCATACATTATTTGTCGAAAAAAATATAAAACTTAGTGAAAATATTTTAGTTGTTTAGTGTGTAATCACTATTACTTCTAAAATACAAAATTAATAGAATTATGATAGATTGATTATTAAAATTTTTTTATTTATCTTATTTATGTAATGCATTCGTATTATGATTTGAACTAGATTTTATATCGGGTTTACCGCAAATTTTATAGTGTACTTCAAATTATAAAATAATAAATTTAATAGGCTGCATCAACTAAGTAAAATATAATTTTAATATTTATGATATACGAGTATATTAAAATATTAAGACTTTTTTAAATTTGATTCAACAATAATTATTCAGTAATTAATTTCCATTATTTCAACAAATTATCTTATTAGATAAAAAATAGTTATTTGGAATGTCTTTGTAGTTCACTAATTAATAATAATATCGGATTTATCAAGTTTTTTTAGAAAAATCTTTTCTTAGAATGTTTAAAGGTTTGATAGAAATAAACTATCTTACAATTAAAAATATGTTAAAAATGTATTGATTAAAATTATGTATATTTTCATTATTTAAATTATAAATTAGAAAATTTAAGTACGTTATACCCATTTAATATTTAAATTATTTTTTTAAGAATCATAAAGGAAATTCTGATTGAAAACGGTTTTTTAAATAAGTTTCTGGATAATAAAGAAAATTATTTTATATTATGATATAGAATTGAAATAATAAAAACGTATTGTATTATAATAAAGATTTCCATACAATATATATTTTGATTGTTGAGAGAAGAAAAAATTAATGAGTTTTTAACGAATGAAAATAAAGAATTTATATGCACAGAATATGTGAATAAACTGTTTATCTAAACATTAAAATAAAATTTAGGCTTCATATATTGTCTCTATCTCATTCCCATGTATGTGTATTCTTATTAATGCAAAAATTTTCCAGCTCAATTTGTTACATGAATTTCCATGCCTATTCATGAACTCACTTTGAACTGTCTTTCATCCCAAATGAGTAACTGCATAATTTTCTGTATGTGTTGTCCAGCATACTAATGCTTGCACTAATTAGCATAAAATCTATACGATGTGTTAATAGTAGACGTAAACATTATATGAAATAAACATCAAGGGAGAGAAAGAGACTAGCGAGAATAAGTATTTCTTAGAATTGTTGTTTTACTATTAACCGTAAACTCATATTTATTCATTCCGGATATACCCATATAATATATATGTATGTATATTCGTTAAAGCTATAAAATAATTATTGAAATTAGGTTTTTAAATAGTGAAACATCTCTGGGATGTGAGTTTTCAATACACGTAAGATACTAATATGGTCATTACATAAATTATTTGAAATTTCATACTGAGAGATGAGGGTGACTCAAGAATAATAACATACAACAATTGATCCTGAATCTATAAATCTGAATCATTAGAAAATAAATCTCAATCTTATGAGTATTTTGTTTCATACTATACATTTAATCAATGAAATCATTATTCAAAACATTATCAACCAATTTAATAGAATTTCAATTTTATTTAAGAACATATATATGGGTGTGTATTTATGTATAATTATTTAATTTAATATAAAATTATAAATTTAATTATATTCTTAATTGTGTAATATTATATAATAAGATTAAAACAATCAGCTATATATAAAAATCAGTAAGAAAGTGTGAATAATATTTTTTTAATTGTTTCTTACTATTTTCGAACAGTAATATTTTGAATGTAGTTTGTTTTTTCCTTCTTTTATTTTTGTCTTTCTTTTGAACTACAACAAATATAGTATCTTCTAAAAAAAAAACAAAAGTTTACTATTCAATCATAATTATTGAAATACTTTTTTAATTACAAGATCAAATATTTAACTTTAATGTTAAATTAAAAAAAAATAATTTATTTTAATAAATTTTAGAAAGTAAATTGTCTAATAATACGATATTAATTTTATTCTATTTTTTGATTAATTTATTAATTTATTTTACTCAATTCAGAAAGTAAAAAATTATTTAATTTATATTACTTCATATATTTAATTACTGGATTCATGTAATGATTTTTAATATTCTATTATTATTATTATACATTTTTTATCTGTTTTTATACAATATATTTGTATACAATTATCTTCAGTGTATCAAAATTGTAATTTTTTCCATTTTGTTAAATAATTTTCTATCATTTTGTATTGTTTCACTTTGATAGAATTTGTTCAATATCTATCCATACCTCGATTAATATTTTAGCTGTATAATTTAAATTTGATATTAAAAAGTTTTACTTTATAATGAAATAAAAGTGATTTCATTATAAACTAAATTAGCAATAAATATACACGAATTATTTTGCTTAAATTTGCTTTCACATTATCATAATGTAAACAGTTTTTATACAAACAAAAACTGTTTATTATAAAATTTTATTTTTTTAAAGTGATTCATCAGATATTAGTTAATTAATTTTATTACTCAAAACAAAGAAGTAGTAAAATTATTAAGACTATCTAATAATTCGTTCAAACTTTTAAAATTATTTTTTAAGCATAGTTGATGCTTATAAAAATAGATGTTTTTATGATATATATCATTATAATTTGATAATAAGTTACTTTTCTTATTTATTCAGGTCTATTATTTTATATAAAAATATAATTAATGGCAGTTGTACAAAAATATGTAACTAATTTAAATAATGATAGATAAGTTTAAATTATTACATCGCTTACTAATTTAAGAAATGCTTATATAGCATCTATTTCACTAAATTGTGTAATTTAGAGGTCGATAAAACTTTTTCTACATTGAACAAAATTATTCAGTAAAAAATATCAATTATTTATTTTTTATGCTCTCAATTATTTATGAATATAATACATTTTTCTTTTCTTCTTTTGCATATTAAATGATCTAAACGAAATTATCTTAGGTTTAAATTTTTTTCTTAACCATTATACATAACACACTAATAATTCTAAATTCTATGCAATTTTACATCCACTGATGAAAACCATTGAGAAATCTAAAGAAACATTCACGTTTATCTATTATCAGAATCCTGTATTCAGAAGACAAAAAAAAAAAAAAAGAAAGAAAAGAAAGAAAAATTGAACGAAAGTGCTTCTTTTATAATTAATCGTATAAAGAATAAAAGTGTAAATATGATATATTTTAAAAACTATGTCTACAATATTTATTCAAGATGCCTATTATATATGTTTATTTTTTGTTAAAAAGAAAGGTAATTCATTCTCATAAAAAGGAAAATCAATTAAGCCTTAAATCGTATTCGGTTTTTATGACTCTGCATCAGTTTGCAATTTGCAGTTACACCAATAACATTAGTAATTATTATCATAATATATATTCCTTATAGCAAAAATAATATTCGCCGCATTTAAAATATTTTATCATCTATTGAATATAAGTTAGAAAAAATATTATGGAATCAGCATCATAGTAGAGGCAACGTCGCAGTAAACTAAGACGAGAAGGACTGTTCTGACTCGGAGTGTTAAAGTATAGTGTGCAAGCAGCCGAAGGAGACTGGGGGAGAGAGAGAAAAAGAGAGTGAACAAGAGTAAGAGAGAGATCGAGAGAAAGAGAGGCGGTAAGCGAATTCGGTGAAAGGGGGGTGGGTGGGAGGGAGCCTTCGTGAAATGCAGCTACGGGGAGCAAGAAGTGTGCGCGTTGTGAAAACGCAGTCGAGCGAAACCAGTCCAGTGACAAGCCACGAGTGACGCTTCCCTTCATCCAGTTGCTCGACACGCACTTCAGCCCTTCTACACGTACAGGTACGCAAGAGGGATATGGCCACGATGTGGAGGTTCGTCGCAGGATTTCTCGTAGCCACTGCAATCGCCGAAGCTCAGTTCCGATGCCCTGAGCCCAAGGGTTATTTCCCAGACTTAGAGCAATGCGATCTTTACTACGTCTGCAGCGACAGCCAACCCGAGGAGCGGCTGTGCAAGGATGGCCTCGTCTTCAGGGACGATAACCCGAAGAAAGAGCTCTGTGACGTACCGGCGAATGTGCAATGCGGCGATAGAACGGCCCTACGTGAGTATTACTGCTGGGTTTGCCCGGCAGATACGTTTATCCCATACCTTCATAACTGGATGAAACAATATTTTGCTTGGTTCTGTACTTTATCTATAGAATCATCTCTAGCCTGAAAATTGAGTCGCGGATTCAGAGAAATATTCTGCTTGTGATAACTATAAATCTGTTTTTCGAGATATTTATTATTTAATATTGCAGTATTTTATTTCAATTTACAAATAATGAATTCGAGTAATCGTCTTATTAATATCTATAATAAAGTAATAATACAATATTCTCAAAGAATTATTACGATAAGTTTATTTTTTCAAATGCTAACGTATTAACAATGCATGAATTGCTATTAACTTAGATGCCAAAAATGTATTTTTATTTTAATCTTTTACGTGCATGTGCATTTAAGTATTAAATAAATAAATTACAAATGAAAAAACGTATATAGTAATTAGTAATATAACGTTAAATTTTATTAATAGTGTAAAAATGTACAAGATTATGGCCATAGTTGAAAATTCCATGTTGTAAGTTCAAGCGCTTCCTGATGAGTTACATCATACATTACAAGAAGTCTTGTGGGAATACATTTTACATTATGTGTGAGATAATCGCACGCGAATAGTACGTGTTTTGGATATAATAAATTATACATTTTGCACGTAGTCATACACTGTCAAGGGAATCTAGGAAATATCTTTCCTGAGTTTTAGACATATTTTACTATAAAATTTTTAATATACAGTCAATAATATTCACTTTTGATTTTAATTGTTATAGTTTCATGAAATTTAATTATAACGGGTAAGATTTTTAATAATGTACGTTAAAAATTTTTCTTCAATTAAGAATTGTTGCAATTATCAATAACTATTTACAAAACTTTCTGCGGTAAATTTTTAATGAAATTGTGTGGCAATAAAGTTTACTTCTTTGCGGTGTAAGGGTACAATATGTATTACAATTTGTTCTTTTTATAAATCTTTTTTAAAAAAATTAATTGCAACATCCAAAGAATTGAGATAAATTTTCTTATTTTCACTGACTCAATATGTTCTAAGAAATTCAACTCTGCTCATATTTTGACATAATAAAATAAACTTGCTCAGAGATTCCATGTCTTCACGAGTAAAACTATTGTCGTGATATTTTATTACAGAAATCGCTTTATTCATTGGAGCACCACGTACTATATTAAATATCGTTTGAGTTTTATCTAATTCAAGCGGAATTTTCAAAATTTTCAAGACTGCAACTTTATTAAAATCTCTCCTTTTTCATTTTATGAGAGACATTTACAAAAGGGTAATAAACCTAGGTAGGTGCACTCTTGATAAGCCCGAAACAACTTTGTATCCAGCTGAGTCCATTTCATTGTATATTCACGCGTGGAGCGCAACTTTCGCCGATTTGAGATCGTAGCCAGTCAATGCGAAAAGTTCTCCCGCACGAACGCAAACGAACGTGAATCGGTCGCAACGACAAATGCAGTATACACATGTATTATGAAAACCGGTCTTCAAGGTTCTTCTTGAAAAATTATTAAAGGCTGACCCACTAGCTGTCGTGGTCCTTTTATTCTTGCTTTCGCGCAGCCACCTTCATATCATTTATTCGATCCACGTTTTTTTTACTTTTTTTTTAATCGCGTCTTTATCTTAAAATAGATATGCACATGCATGAATTTCAAACAGATGCGATTGTCCAAAGCGCTGACTTTACTTTCATTTTCTTATTTTCGTAGAGGAGCCACATCCTTCGAAAGGCTGCCCACGTGCCAATGGATACTTTAAGCACGAAGATCCTCTGTCTTGCGATAAATTCGTCAACTGCATTGACGGCATTCCTCAGGTAATATCTCAATGGATGCACCTTACTTTCGATTTTATTTCATCATAAAATTTTAGAGGCAAACATAATTAAAATTATAACGTGGCATTAACACATTAGTATTACTTATATCTTATATGTAATCTTTCAAAATAAAATGTTTTAAAAGTTTTATTTAAGAGATTTTAAATTTCTCATTATAAATTCAATAAATGCATATTGACATAATGAGAGTGTTTATGAAGTAATTATAAGGACATTTTGTGGAGATGAAAAATATTCTCACGAGATAAATATTATAAGTAATATTTTATTATAATTGTTTGTAGCAGTTTTATAATTTTAGCTGTATAAGCACTTTTTTGTCAACGTACGTGAATTTATTAAAACTAGAAGCCCCAATATGTATTAAATATTTTTTTTAAATTAGCACCTGTTTCATTAAATTTAAATAAAAATTACCAGATATAATTTTTACGGATTGTAATAATTTTCAAAATATATAAGCTATCGTGTAAAATCAAGAAAATAATTTCACAATCGAAGTAATCATACCTTAATAAAAAATTGAAATAAGCTACTTTTTTGTGGAGTAAGAATTCGCGCTACTACATATTATAATATTTTATATCGAAAAATAAAAAGCTGTCCTATTATTCAGATACTTAGAAATTACAAGATGTCTTAAAATAACTTACTACCAATTTTAAGCGTTTTAAAGCTCATTAATTGATAGCTTTATAAAATTTAAGTTCTTACACAAAGAAACCATTTATAAATTCACATCGCATACCCGTCAAAGCTGTACAGTATATTAACTATCGTTAGCTGTTACTATTAAAAGCCATCCTCGAAGAATAAATTACTATGCAGAGGTAAGACACGTACTTTCAAAAATGCGCATTCTCATTGCCATGAAACGTTGATTGATGATAGGTGATGCCTTGCCCACCGGGTCTTGTCTACGAGGAAAAAATGTCAAGCTGCGTGTGGGCAGCGGATGCAACGCGACTCTGCCAGGACGCCAAGCGCGAGATCCTCGACGATGGCTTCACCTGTCCAGTGGGCGATGTTATTGGTCCCCAAGGACGAATCCTACCCCACCCAACCTATCCTCACCCCCAAGATTGCGCCAAATTCTACATATGTAGGAACGGTATGGTACCGCAGAAAGGTCAGTGCGAAGAGGGTCTAGTCTACAATGAGGAAATCTTTAGGTGCACCGAAGCTGACATAGTCCCTGGATGGTAACTGTCATGATTTTATTGTTTTCTCGACTTTCTCTAAGTTACTTAATATTTTTTCACGAAAGTTAATAGATTTTTTCTTTTATTAGTTTGATCATGCATGAAGAATTTATTAATCATTTAGAAAGTAAATATTCTTACACCAGTTTCTTATATTTCGTTTCTAAAGTTTTCAAGAATAGTTTATTTATCGTTGTTGAATAAAAAAATTAAATTTAAAGGTTTAGAAAATTAATTATAATTTTATAAGATTGCTTTAAAATTGAATTATTTCCTATTTAGCCCATTTAGTACCCATATTTATACGATGTTAATTATGAACTTTTTTTTATTATTATACATTTAATTAATTGATACTTTATTGTAGTAAACATTCCATCAATAAAAGAATAATTATAAATAATCAAAAATAATTATTAATATGTATAAAAAAGAATATTTTATTATTTAAATGTTTAAACGTGTATACAAATTTTAGATAAAACTATTTATATTATGATAATTAAATGTATAAAAAGTATTAATTTAGTTTACGGGTATTGCTAAAATATTGGTTATATTTGCTATCGTTTTTAAACAACTAATACGATAAACTGCCAAAATTTGTTAATTTCCGTAACTAAATTATTTATTGGTTATCTAAGTGAAATGAAAAGTAAAATTATAAAAAATTAATATTTTCCTTTGTAGATTCTTAATTCATTTAGATGAAAGTATTAATAAAATTCATTACGTAAATAGTAATTCAAATTTTAATTGCGTTTATATATTTTATTACATAAATCTTAAATAAATTTATTTATTCTTACAATTTTCAATATTTTTTAGAACTAATAAATATATTTTTCTCACTTTTATTCATAAAATGCAATAATTTTATATTAGCTTCGTTAACATATTAACAAATTTAAAAGTTTAAAATGATGGGTATATTTAAATAATTTTTACGTAATGATAATTAAGTAATTTCGGGAATAATTTTTTCGAATAATTTCATAAAATTATATATGAATATATATTTTAAATAACTTCAGTTTGAATAAATGATAAAAATTATATATTTTTATTTATTAAAATATTTACTTTTAATTAATTTACGTTGTTGCAATCTGATATTTTAGTTTAAAATAATTTCAAATCAAAAGATTATATTTTCTTTATTTAATTTACTTCTTTCAAATATAAAAGCGCTATAAATCTATTAAATTTTTATTTATTCTATTTCCGTAAAAAATATTAATTTATGAATGCTTTAATTATTATTAACTTTCACTAATCTCGTTTACATAATTAATCTTTTTCATGAAATTTGAATTTTCGTATTTAGAAGTCTTATGAGATCAATTTTATATTTTTTCTTCTTATAATTAAATAACGAAAGTAATTTTATTTCCATGAATTATTTTACTACACTATTAAATGTATAATTTTAATAGGATATTGTACTTTCTTTCAATCAATGGCTTATGCAAAATATGTTAATATTAACATCTTGTTATAAATCTTATAAAATTAATTAATCAATTTATGTGGATTAGTAATGGAAATTTAAATTCAATTAGTCTTTATTATCGCGAGAGAAGTAAAAATATTTTATCTACTGTTTATGCTTATGCGCGCGCATGTTTCGTAAAATATTATTTTCGAATGTCTCTACCTGATTTACAGTAACGAGAAAAATAATATTATGTATTGTATTTTCTCGTCAGTATAAAATGAGTATTTCTAATAAAATTAACATTTTTATACTTTGAAATTTGAATAATATTCACTTGTTTGTGTATATGTGAAGAGAAATAAAGTGCCTTTCTTAAATACTAAAACCATTCGCTCTGTATTTCTATGTAATATTCGATTTCACAATATGAGTTCAGTTTAGTTAAAATGTATTACCTGCTTTATTTTTCACTATTTTCCAGTGAGGATTATTACAAAGGGAAGAACTGAAACGTGACATCCTGAACGCCCTATCATAAAGAACGTGATACCCGCCAGGTACCAGATTTTAAGGCTGATATGCGCGACTACTATTTTGTCTTTGTATAAGTGATAAAAGATCATACGATTGTTCGCTATTAAAATAAACCAAGCATTGTCATCTGGCGTAGAGTTTAAGTATAAAGTCATACGAACGAAGGATTTTTACAGATTTTTTTATTTAAAATTTATATTTTAACTATTGGAAATATTAGAAACTAATAATTATTAAAGGAAATAAATTTTATTGTTAAAAAAATTGATGAATACTCATTTAATTTATTATACATTACATATAAAATTTTTACAAAAAAGCGCGTGGTCGCATATAAAGTTATTTCTACATGTATATGCACACACGCGCGCATATGTTTATATACACGTAATACGTGCGCATACGTGTATGTTCAATTGTAAACGTGGTTTTGTAACTATAATAATAATTATAATACTTCCTATAGACTATAAATAGATGTATTTGGAAAAACTGCGATTAGTAGTGAGTTTGTTTTAATTATTTCTGGCATGTAGCCATGCAAAAACAATGCCGCTCTGCATGTATTACTTACTATACAATTATCAAAGCTTTATAAACGTATTTGTATACTATGTAATATTATTTTTCTGAGTGATCTATTTTTTTCTACCTGAATCTTAGACGATGAATTTTGAATATGAAACCGATTTGTGAAGAATGAATATATAGGGTGAAAGCCACGATTTAAGTATATGCAAATGTATTTTGCTTGAATAGGTCTGTAAACATCTTACAGTTAATTAGAAGACAGTTATGTAGACACCGATATTTTAAATGATGCAATGCATTTCTAGTTGTACATCAAACAAATTTATTCTTCAGTCATCACTTCTCAAACTTATTACTTGCGATAAAATGTGCTAATCATACATTAATAATCCTATTTCTTTCAAAGAAAAGTAAAAGTTAATAATTCATATATTTCGTAATTAATTTTTTTTTTTAAAGCGTAATAAATAGAGAACTTTTGTATAGTCACAATTTATAAACTTTATAGTCAAATCATCAAATTATTAAAAGTGTACAATCGTTTAAAAAAATTAGACTAACCAAGTTATTTGTTAATAATGTATATACAATTTGTCGTAGTTCTTGAAATCGTATTGTTTATAAAATAAATATCTATGTGAAATTTAGTTTTGGTGATAACTAAATGATATTGATGATTTAATAAATACAGCAAAACTCTTTTATCGCCATGCTTTTGAATCGACATTCGTGACAATTTAAAAATTTTTATTATTTATTTGAAGGTAAAAGATAATTTTTTAAAGATTAATTACAATAATAATTTAATTATCGGTAAAATAAATTAGTTCTATTGAAATAGTATATATAAATATATCTAAATATGATTGTTTAGAATAATTATATACAGACTTGATCAAATTTTCATTATTAATAAAGTTTTAATTTTAATCTGATTCATTTTCGATGCCTTGCGAAAGTTCATTTTATATCAGTTAATGTTAGATTATAAAATTGCAACTATGGTTACCATAAGACTTTAAAAGAACGAAAAATCGCTATTTATAAATTTGTTGAAATTGAATACAAATGTAAGATAAGAAAGCAATTATTTTATTGGGGAATATTGCCGGTACATTTAAATGTCAAATTGTTTTTCTTAAATTCGCCAAATTTTTATTGTTCAATCGATCGATTCCTAAACTTCCGCACTAGTCTAAATAATTTTAATACTTATTTTACAACAAGTTAAATTTCCAGATGCATTTTCATTAAAAGTTTTTGTTCAGCTTATTCCGTAAATAATATTCCAAGAATTTTTCGACGTTAAAACATTTTAAGCCGAATTCCTAGAATTTAGGTCAACTGTCAACTTAAAATATTACATAGAATTACTCGCGACTTAAAATTGGTGATTTTCGACCAAAGAATTTTCTCTCTCTGTCTCTCGCCTCCCTCCCCCAATTTTGGTCCGTGTATCTATCCGCACAAAGGAAAGGTAAGTAACCGAAAAGTAAACGAGTAGACCATCAGGAGCCTATTGCCCGAGAATGCGGCACCGCGATCCTTCACGCGACAAAGGGAAACAACGACTCTAGAACAGGTATGCATATAAGAAGCGCGCTGGGTGGGGTCGACGCGTTCCTCCAGGTGAAGGGGATATACGTACACATACGCACGCGAGGCCGGTGGCGGCCGCGAATTTCAGTAGTTACTGGCCGCGGCGCGCAGACCGGAACCATGAGCCGTCTTGGGAACGCTGTCTTCGTCCTAGCCCTCGCCATCCTCTCTAGCAGTGAGTCCTCATTTATCTCGTTTTATTTTTCGTCTTAATTATTCGCCAACTCGCCGAGAAAGGTGTGTTCTATCGGCGTGAAACGAGTTTTCTTAGCGGTATACGATTTTTTAATTGGATTTTTATATTGTGATAAGTAAACGTTTCTTTATATATCCGTTATTTAATTACGAAGTGAGCTATTGGACAAACTCGCGTAATTAACAAAGTGAATGACTCCTTATTATCAGGCTAAAAGGCTTTTGCTTCCAACACCAAAGAAAGTAAATATCACCAGTGAAAGTAAATACAAAGACAGGTGCATTGTTCTAAATATCCGTGCTTTTTCGAGTTCACGTTGGAATACTAATTAATCGCATTATTGTAAAAAAGTGCTCAAAAGTATCACTTTGATCGATGGAAAAGCGCGACGCAGCACAAGTGACACGCACGTTGTCGCGCCTTCTTTGTATTCATGAGAGAACTTGCACCCACCCGACTACTTTCACTGCCATATGGTTATGTCTGCGTCGTAACTCTTACATGATAAAACACATCATCGAACGTGCTTGTGTTGGAAAATCTCATGTTTTTGATAAAATACTCTTGTTTTCTAAAATTAAACGTAAATTTCTGGATAAATTTTTCCCGTATAAAATCAATATTGATCACCTTATTAAATGAGTATGTTACAGTAGGAGCAGCTATACATATTTGTAGTGAAATTTCAAAAACCAATTTTGCTTTTACCTATCATTTCACTTATTGATAGTTCCACAATTCTTTATTATTGCATTAAATTAACTTTATTTGAAAATAAAGTTTATATCATTCATCTTTATTATTGAATTTAACTTTAATCGGTTAAACCAATACTATCACCAGCCACTATAAGTGTTATTCTCTACTTTCATTTTATAATATGTGAATGAAAACTACAAAATAAAACTATGTTTATAAAAACTTTTATCTACAATAGCGTTAATATACGGCTAATATTCAGGTACATTTTCAAACGCTTAGAAATATATACCTTAGAACATTATTAAAAATCAGTTTAGTTTAGAATAATATATTGAATCAATTATTGATGTTACAGCTACCCATGGTGTGAAGTATACACCGGTTTCTAAATTAAAAAATGTTTAGGGAAAGAAGTATATTCAAAAATTAGAAATAGCAAAAGACTATTTAAAATTTCTATTTTAATGATTCTTTCTAATGCAATCCGTGACAGTCACCTTCTTTCTTATCTTTATGTTCATGTAGAATTAAATACCTGCATAAACAGTCTCCTAAAAATAATTAATTTACAATGCTTTATTATTACACATAGGATGTAACTATTTAAATCATTACAGAAGATGATAGGATGCAGTAAAATGAAAATATATTCCCACATTTTAATTATCATTAGCTAATATTATATAATTATTTTTGCATTGTTTAATTATCATTAGCCTGCATACAGCATTGAATACTAATTTTAATTATAGCTAATGATTAAATAGATTTTATATTGATATGCAACATAATTTGAGTTCTTCATTTTGCATTTTTTTTTAATTTTCTTATCTTATATATATCAATATGTAGGTCTATGTATGTTTAAAGTATTTTTTTTTTAATTATGCTTTCGAGAGATAATTTGTCGTTTTCTACAAAAATGACATACAACCAGTTGAAAGTTCTAATTATGATTATGTACATTTAATTATAATGTAATTGTATAGGCATTTATAAATATAAATAATACTTTTAAATTTTAATAATGCAATATCAATTAATATCGTTTCAAAATCAGTGTTGAAATTATTAATGTATATAAGGTTTGTAGACGAATGAAAAGCAATGTATTTTCATTTAATTAGATTAAAACTTTTAACTACGAAGTATTCGTTTTAGAGTAACATCATGGAAGGCAATGATTTCTAATAATTTCACGTTTATATTTGGCTATCGGTGGTCGAGATTTCAAGAAAAATAAAGGAGAGAAGTACGTATTAACGCATTAATTATTGAGTAATTAAGAGCCAATCTAAACACTATCTAGCAAATGAAAATATTTACTACTGTTTTATAATTATGTGAGTTATTATGTAACTTTTGAATACAAAGTTTAAATTAAAAAATAATTCCAAGATGATGTAAGATAAACATAAGTATCTCATAATTCGATTGTTTTATTAAATTAAAGGCTATTACAAGTTTTTTTTTAATTTTAAATAATTTATCAAGAATATTTAATTGTTCAACTATTCAGTTTTAGCACATGGTTTTTACAATTGTGAACATGATTTTTAATAATAATCAAATGAAAAAAACTGTAAATTACTCTGTGGATTTAAGGTAATTGAATCAATTTTTAGCGCAAACCTATAAAGTTTATTAAATAAATATTGTTGGTAAAGGATTCAAATTTATCATAAAAACGTAATCGTTACCTAAAACCGTTAAAATACAGCATTAAATTGAAATTCATCATAAATTCGACTTCAAACTTATCACTCTCTCCGCGCAGAAGAAATCCACTACATTAAATTACAGGCCTAGCAAAAAATGACTGAGTTACGTAAGTCTAAAATCGTGGGAACACTCGGTTATTTGATATATATCGGTTTATTTACAAAGCTCGACTTTTCATGCTCTTGAGCGATTAACGCATCATTAAAATACCAATGTTTCATTCAAGTTGGGTACTTTTGTAATGACGCGTAGCTCGCGTGTATGATCTAAAAGAATTATGATCTAAAAGTAGTTTAGTGGGTATCGAAAACAACGTAACGCGCCTCCATTGATTTTTCTAAGTCAATTAAATAATTTTCGATGAATTTTACGAGCCTCGTTTTATATTTCTCTGTCAAAAAAAAAAAAAAAAAAAAAAGTAGAAAAAAGAACATGATGTTCTAGCTGCTGAGGGATTATCGTTGCTGGGCGCGCCTCATTGCCCGGAGCCTTTTGGTGAACAAGCTTACGCTCATCCTGAGAACTGTAACTCCTACTTCCTCTGCACAAATGGTACTCTAACGCTCGAGCACTGCGAGAATGGACTGCTATTTGATGGGAAGGGATCTGTGCATAAACACTGTAATTACCATTGGGCCGTCCACTGCGGTGAACGTACTGCTGACAGTAAGAATTACTTTACTTTCTTTATTTCTCTCGAGATGTCATTCTCGTTTTAACGCAACGCAACAACTTTTTTATTTTCACTTTTTATAACTTTTATAAATAATAATAACACTTTTTATAAATAGCAAATTCCATCTAAGAGTAAGATTCTTTTAATGATTTATATTTTATTTATTGTATGTTTGTTTGAATATTATTCATCCACATCTTTTTCATTATGAAACGTTTTATTTTTGAAGTTAAATAGTGTCTCGTGTACTTAATCTGTTTTCAACTTTTTCCTTTTCACTAAATATTTGAGCATATAATTTTACGTATATAGTTACATTATTCACCATATATTCTCTAATAGTAAATAATGTATTGAAAATTATGGTAACAAGCAAAATAATTGATACCGAAACTAGAAATTAATTTCTAAAAGTTTTTTCGATCATCTAAACAATTTAGTACAGAAGGAATATTTGAAAAAATTCTTGTAATATGGCAATATAATATAAAACAACCTTTTCAGCTTTATAATAAGACTAATATTATTTAAATTCTTATATTGTAAGTAATTATTATTGTTTCAATGTATAAGAATTTACGTTAAAATAAACACTTTTATTGGCAATTAATGCCATTCGTTTAATTATTTTCACTTTAATGAATCAGACATGTCTTTCATGATATAATTTTATTAAAGAGAAAGACATTAATTTTACATGTCATGTTTCATTTTAGAAGTAATACAAAATTTCAATAAAAACTTTTTACTTAATTTTTTACAAAATAAAATTTTTTATTGTAATTTAAAATTAGAGTTTGGAAAAATATTTCATTTTAGAACAGGATTTTAAATTAAACTATAAAATATGATATATTATAAAAATTACAGAGCCGGTTCTCGAGGTAATTACTATTTTCATAAAATATATGAAATATCATACATTATTACAAAGCCTTTTAATTTAATGATCAAGTATAGAAAGTCACTGACAAAAAAAAGGAAAACAGAAACAGTGTTTAGGTGCATATATTTTTGTAATTTTAAATATAAATTTAGCAAAAATAAATTAATTTTCGTACAGTCTTTGAGCTTCGAATAAAGTCTGTGTTGCTTCACCTAACTTTTACGTACTGAATCTCTCCAAGATTTTTATTTCTAGCTCTATAAAAATATTCAGGATTTTATGAATTATAATTTGCAATTTTCTTTCAAATAATAGTTGTTTAAAAAATCAGAGTCAGCGGTAATACTCAATAAGAAAATAAAGCAAAGTGGAAAATACGTATGAGCTATTTTGATACAACAAGTACGCTCTCGTCAAAAAAGTTATACGATAACATTAAATAAGCCGCAACC
The DNA here is from genome assembly GCA_018907185.1 of Platyscapa corneri. Lineage (NCBI taxonomy): Eukaryota > Metazoa > Arthropoda > Insecta > Hymenoptera > Agaonidae > Platyscapa > Platyscapa corneri. Next base: position 3,044,859 of record JACCHW010000011.1, on the reverse strand, counting down.
TACCTATTAAGTTTTATTTGGATGAATCAACGTCAAAAAAGCCATTGGCCTTGTTTCTTAAAAATATAGTTAAATTTCAGTACTCCCGCTGAGTTCACCTGGTTGTGAGTACCAGTTTGGAATTTATGCAGACAGCGATTCCTGCAGTACGACGTACATAAAGTGCGCATATGGCGAACCCCATCAAGCTCATTGCGATCCCGGTCTTGTCTACGACGATAAGAGCCATACCTGCGTCTGGCCGGATCAACTTCTGCCCTACTGCAATCCAGAGGCTGTCGTTGGTTTCAAGTGCCCGCACAAGCCACCAACTGGAGCAGCCGCTAGATTCTGGCCTTTTCCCAGGTAGTACTAATAGTGAAAACTGCTATTTCGTATTTAATTTATCAAAAATTCATCAAATTATCAAAAAATTGTGCAATATTCTGTATTGTATTGAAAATATTAACAGCAATTCTCAAATTTTTCATTAAAAAATTTAACATTTCCCATTGCCAGAAATATATTTTACTTAAAACTAAAAATTTTTATGTCAAGTTCACTTCAAATATTAATAATATTCGATAAAATATTTTAAAACGTAGAATAATTTTTTGATCTATTTAAAAGTTATTGTTAAGTTACTATAGCTAATTAAATTAATTCTTACAATGATGGTGCTTTTATCAGATACTTTTCTAATTATAAATTGTGTGAATCTTGGATGAAATATTTTAAAACTTGAAACAATGAGTGTTACGAGAATCTAATGCTACTAGAATATAAATGTTTTCATAATATGTTTTTCTTATTCCATAAAATTTTATAATATTATTAAACTTTACCTTATTAAAGAGTAACAAATTTAAAAGAAAAAAAATTTAAACAGAATATTTTATTTGCATCTTAAAAACAAATTTACACATTTTTCTACGATTATCTTTATAATTTATGCTAATTTAATATAAATGGTAATGGTGAGATGTACAAGTATTATAAATATCATTGATATTCAGTAGATAGAGCCGAGTGCATTTTGCGATCAAGAAAATCTGTTGACTTTTAAATCCCGGTAACTATTACTTTATTAAATAAATGAAATAACTTCCTATTATTAGAATCGTAATTTGTTTTAAACAATATTAAATAATAAAAAAAGTAACTGATACTAAAAAAAAATTTATAATTATAATTTGAATACTAAGGCTTTTATTTAACTTACTTACCAATTTAAAATAATTGCAAAAGGGTTCAAAGTTTTCGCAGAAGTTCACTAATTACAAACAAATAGTTGTACTCTTTTTAAATGTGTATAAATTTTACAATTTTTTAAATTTATTTCTTTTGATATCCTTATCGTGATGCAGTGAACAATTATTGTCTTAAGTTCTCAAGTTTAAAATGTGCATATTAATCTTTTTCATACAAGCATAATTCTCCTGATATCTAGAGTTTAACGCTCGTACTTACTTTCGTCTGTAAAATTACTGTTTCTTAGGTTCCCAGTACCGGGTGACTGCGGACGTCTAATTACCTGCGTTGATGGTCATCCGCGTCTCATCACCTGTGGGGATAACAAGCTCTTTGATTCCGAGACTCTCAGTTGCCTCGACAAGGATGAGCTTCCTCATTGGTAAAACTGGCTTTTATATTTAAAAAATTTTTATGTTGAAATGAAAAATGAAAGAAAACCAACATTTATCATTAACTTTTTCCTTTCAGTGCGTAAGAACATCTGCGTAGTAAAATTACAAGGTAGACCCGAGCTGACAGATATAAAGATTTCAGAGAAATATTTGAGCTTTTATTTAAAGCAATTAACCCAATTGAATTATCAGCATAGATAATCTTTAGTCAAAAAATGTAATCGTTTGAGCTTCTCAACTTAAAATAAGAGTACAATAAAATAATATTAAATAAAGGATCCAAAATACGTAGTTTAGGTGTACTATATATAAACAATACATCGTTTAACTTTATTTTCACAAAAAACTCTACGCCATAATGACATACACTATTATCGCTTTTTTATCATCCTTGTTTGTTTTTAAAGTACAATAGTAGGGATGGGTAAGAATTATTTACATTTTGATAGATAAACTATACAATATTCAAAAAAGTTTTTAAAAAGAATTTTATTATTCAAATAGCGTTACGATAGTAACGAAAATTTTTCATAACACGTGCATATATAACTAAAAGTCGCAAATCGCAAAAGTCGATGGCTCATTCACGTTTATGTCGTCTTCGATTTCAATTCGCAAAATGCACGATTATAAAAAAAACATCAATAAAAAATAAACATGCTAAAGAAATAGGAAGAAGGAAAACAATGGAAAACCATAACTAAATGAGAAAAATGCTCGAAAGCATGATCAAGGTACAATTTTCCGTGCATTTTGTTGTTGTGCAATACCGTTAAATTTCTGATCTCCGAGGTAATGACGCAAAGCTAAAAGTAGTAGAACATTGATATAAGTGTGTTAACTCTATACAAGCGTACACGGTAAAAAAGAAAGTGTAGGTCGTTAAATTTTTCTCGAATATCATCTCAATGGTCCAATTAACTTTTTTCTGTAATCAACTAATGATGTTTGTGATGAATTTCTATTTGCTCTAAATTATATGCACATTTTAATGAATGGGCAAATGCATTATTAGAGTGTACTTTTGTTGAATGATATATTACCTATAAGCATTTTTACGTAATATTTAAGTGATTTCTATAAAAATAGATATATAAGTTAGACTTTTTCCCCGACAAATTAATCGAAGACTAAGAATTTTAATGAATCATAAGTTTTCGTAGTTAAATTACATCTTTGTAATATCAATTTCCACATTTTTCTATTTGCTATCATGGCGCCAAAATTAAAAGTAAATTTCAATAATTTTCATCTGTTTGAGAAAATACGCGAACGTAAAATAAAACGAATGATTACATTTAAAATAGAAGAAAATCTTTTTAACAAATATTATGAGATGAGTTTAAAAATACGTGTAAAATATGATTTTTCGTACTTGTATTTTCTCAGTAATTTTGTAAAACTCTTACAAATTTCCCGAATGAAATGCAGTAATATTAAATTTTTTATTAAAATATCGTTGAATTAATTTAACTCAACATAAATAAATATAGTTGAATAAAAAAATAAAGAACGAATATAAAACGTATTAAATTCTTTATGTTAATAAATTCGATTATTAAAGAAAAAAATTTTATATTATATTCGTATTAAAAGTAAATTTTTCTTAATAGCAGTGTATTTTATCCATTCGACACAGGTGAATAACTAATTACAAGTCGCACATATATTTTAAAAGAATAACAGAAACAAAGAGAATGCCACTTTTTGATTTACCGTGTACATATAAAAGGTACAAGTACAAATGCAGACGAAACAAAGAAGAAAGCGAATCATAGAATTAAAAGATAAAAAAGGAATAAAATCTGTAAATACGTGCATAAAATGCATGCATCGCGTCGCCATCCTCTTCATTATCGACAAAACAATCAGAATCTCGCTGTCGGTCACACTTTTACATTCACTCACACATGTTTTCTTGCTACATCTCTCTTTCTTTTTCTCTCCTTTCCTTCCTCTCAGTTCTTTAATTTCTCGAACGTCCGCCTCCGCCTCTAAGGGGTATGGGGATCGCGCCGTGAGGCAGGGGCGCCACTCCTGGGGGCAAATTCTCCTCCTCAGGCTCTTGTTCGTTCCTATTCTCTGGTAGATCACCCTCCAAGTTCGCGGGCGTCGTTGGCACATCGCATTCCTCGGTAGGCGGTACAACGCAACGCAGTGAGCGTCTGTCAAATACTAGCATCGCGGGACATCGTTGGAGTCGGGGATAACCACCTTGACACTGCCAGTAGCGGTTGCAAGACTTGCCCAATGGTACGTTACCATTTGCATCGTCGTTACACAGAGCTGCAAACAGTAGAAATGCATACCAAGCATCTTTATGTTATACGTGTTCACTTGGTGATTCTGGGATAATAATCGCGAAATAATTATTATTATAGCAAATTTTTAATTAATTCTAAAATTCTTTATGAGCTGTTTTATTTTATCCCCAAATACTTTCTTATGTGTGTTTTCCGAAAATAGTTGCATTAGTAAGAAAACCGTAAAAAGCGAAGCAGTTTATCGATAATAATCAATTTAAGTGCTCAAATACTTTCTTGTTATTATAAAATCATCGAAAAAGTGAAAGTATACGTATTTTGATTTTATATAATTTTTTTATAAGTTCAACAATACAATTTTTGAATTTGTATTGTTAACAAATATTAATTTTTACAAGTTGCAAGCGTAATTCACAGTTGAATAGAAAAATTATCATTATTGCATTCAAGGAATATATGAAATGCTATTTTTTGAACATTTCTACGGTAACGTAAATTTAACTACACGAAATTATAATATAATCTCAAAAATCAATTTTTTTTATATTTATTAGGCTTTCATTTAACCAATATATTTTAGTTTACCATGGAATGAAAGATAGCGTAAAAATTTATTAAAGTTTAATTTAAATTTGTTCAAAATATTATTGACTTTTTTAAATTATTGAAAAATTTCAAGAAAAATCAGTTTATAATGAAATTATTTATCTAAAAAATCGGAATAAAATAAACGTTTGAATTCGAATAATTTACTTGTAAAATTGAATTAATAATTTGCTTATTTTAATTTAATTATATATTTTATCTTCCTTAAGTTTTAAGCTAGACACATTCAATAATTACTGAAAATCAAAGAAAATAACTTCATTTACTTTTATTCGAATAAAAATTATATTAAACGGTAGTAAAAATTGAAATGTAAAAATTTTTCGTTGCAATGAGAAATAAAATTTAAATTATAGTTTAATCGAATTTTAGAATCGCAATATTTTTAAGGTGAAAAATATTAATAACTCTTTAAAATTTAATTTATTAATTCATTAACTTCTTAGTAAATATTTAAATTAAAAACAAAATAACAGTTTATGGAAATGTTTTAAATCCTCTAAAAGACGTTCTGTTCTCACTACATATTTATAGTCTATACAGCATACGTGCGTTCACTTATGCATTCCGCTGCCTGACCACACGAATCTTTTTTTTCGTCGCGCAGTACTTTTCTTAATAGTCATCCACTGGCGAGGATAGCACTAACGATAATCATTCTCGCGCTCACAATAGAGAAAGTCATTTCAAGTTTTAAATTAATTATTCACATTGATCAGCAGCGAGTTAAGACAATATTTATTTCAGCCGCCTGATAATGATTCGTCCGTAATTACTCGTTTATTTAACTGCTATTGAGCAATAAAGTTTATTGTAATAATTCGTTGAATGTCAAAGAATACTACCGGAATCAAGACTATGGAACTTTACAATGCAGCATCAGCAGTTTTAGGATCAAACTATTGATTATAGTGTTTGGAATTATTAATATTGTAATAATAGAGCATTTGTGGTAGTGAAGCGCCAACTTCATGGTTCACCACCTAGCCACAACGCGTAGACTATCATTAGTATCCAGTGTCGCTCAGTTACAGAGTCATTCAGCATTCAGCTTACCCTCAGAACTGAGGCTCCATTTCAGTGGTAAAATATTCAAATGCCGTGCCTCTTACAGCTATGCATTATAATTTTGAGTACGGCACTTACTGCAGCGGATGCTTTTGAAGACTTTAAAAAAAAGTACGATAGTCGAACAAACTATATCAAAGCATGCAATTATTATCCGAATGGGTGTTGCAAAAAAGGAAATAAGCCGAGATAAGTTAAATGCAACTTACGGTGCTTCTGGCATCCCTCGACGTTCTCAGGCCAGTCGCAGGATCTGGCGCGTTCGTTGTAGAGGAGCCCACCGATGCAGAGCTGTTCAGTGGCAGTACCATTCCAGCAGGTCCAGTACCTTGTGCAGCTGGTCTCGTGGCCAAAGATGCCGTACAGCCAGTCGCAGTGCTCTGCGGCTATGGGTGGATTAGCCTGACGCTTACCATCGCAGTAATTCGCTCGCCAAGGGTAGTCGCAGCCCTCGGTAACTCCGCGATGCTTGCCGGCGAATACTAAACCGTTCGGGCAGTCGAACAGCTCCGGGCGACCGTTCACACACTCCCAATAGCGATCGCAGTACTCGATGTCGCCGACCACCCGTGACTTGGTTTGGCAAGGATCCTCCTGTTGCTGCTTTTGGCCCCACGAAGCTGAAACATCGTTTTGCCTTGCATTATTCTACTTATGAATAGCACATCACACGTTTTAATTCGCGGTAAAATTAGCTTCTCGTAAAATAGTAGAGTAGCACCGCGCATTCAACATTTACGCGCTTATTTTACTACTGCTCTCCTATCTTACATTCAAATCAAAATAAATTTTACAAAATTAATTTATCCGTACCCATTACCAGGACACGCTTCAATTTCAAATTTTCAATTAATAACAGCATTTTGTTCCGCGTTTAATTTTTTCCTTTCTCTCAATAGTATCTAAAATATATTTAAAAAATATTAAACATTTTCGCATGAATTTAGAATTTTTTAGATAATTAATCAACATTTATTTAAAATTTTTTCATATGCTTTATTAGTTTATGAACTTTTAAGAATGTTATAAGCAACGGCTAAAATTGTAAAAGAATACATTCGTCAAATACAGCAAACATTTATAACTTATTAATGTAACTTAACGCAGTACAAGAAATGTGATTGATGCAAGATTATATTAATAGACTTATTGCAAAAAAAAGAAAATAGGAAAGATACCAATTAAGCTCGTAATTTTCAAAAGAATATAAATATTAGAAAACCTGTCTATATTCATTCGTACATAGCGTGAAATTCTACAAACGGCATAAAGCTTTAGTTTGAAAATGAAAATTACTGGATGCAATTTCTGTAGAAAGTATTCAGTCAATTATAAAGAGAAAGTTAAAATAAAAATTATTTAAATACTGCAATGTTCAATAATTTTGTATTATATGCAAATTGTTAAAAATATTGGAATAAATATATTGACTTAAAAAAATTTATTAGGAGTACTTTTACATGGTATTAGGTAATTCTGGAAAAATACAATCATTTGTAATTATTTAAACTAACAATTGAAATTTTCGCTTATTCTTTATGTAGCTAATGTAATATGTGTATACGAATTAAAAAATTTTATCTCGATAAAGCATAACGACGTAAGACGGGTAAATAGATATAATAATAAATTTATAATAAAAATTATTATTACATTATATGCCTATAAACTAAGTATATTAATAGGACTAAAAAATATTAAAATAAATATTAAATAAGTATCTTTCCAACAGGCAAAGCTGATAGTTCCGAAAAAAAATAATAATAATAAGAAAATCTTTGTACAGCAATTACATTGAAGTAAGTTAAAAGAGGGATTTTTTTGAAAATTATGTGTATTATTTCGATACAATGACTTATAATTATATTATACTCGTAATGTAGTCTGTCGATTTTTAATGATATGGAGTTATCTGAAAGAGGTATGAATAGGTATTATCATAAAGTTAATCTCTGCAACAGATTCATATACTTCACAGCGGTAATTAATTGAATAAGAAAGAAAATAAATATGTTCAACCCTAGATAATATATATATATATATAGATGTACTCCTACCCTTTTCTATTTTATTAAAATAACAAGTAATTATTTAATATATATACATATTGATTCTCTGTCTCTCTCTTTCTTTATTTTGTATCCTAGTATAATGTTCTGTTAGTAGAGCAGAACAGAACTCAGAAGTAGTAGAAAAAGATAAAATTTTAAATTATTATCTTTACACATTTTATTTTAATTGTGTAACTATATGTATTTATTTTTCTCTTTTTATACAAATATAATAGAAACTATCTCATAAAATTTCATATATTTAAAAAATTTAATATTTTTACTATGAATTTATATATATGGAGAATAAATGCCTAATATTTACACACTGTAAAATTATTTAACCAATGTAAGCAGTATATAGGACAATTAATTATAAAAGTTTTTACTAACATAAGGCCATGTGTTTGCTTTAATATTTAATATAAAATGAGTTTTTAAAGTTATTCTATAACAAGTACTATTGCACTTTTAACTTTTTATAAAATTTTTACAGTTTATATTTTGGAATATAAATAAGTAGTAGAAATTTGTCTGGTCACTTTGCAGCTACTAGAATTTTGTATCTACTGGATTTAAGTATTTTTATAATAAAATCCAAATTTCAAAAGGATAGTACAGGTAAGTAGCTATTTATAAAAATTATTTTAATTTATGATACAATATATGCAAAAACTTTTCTTTAATAATAAATATTTCAAATCTATTCAAACTTATTTTTGTATCAGCAATTACCGAATTTTTACTATTTATTAATACCTTATGCCGACATATGTATTGATATAAAAGTAAATTTTTATTGACAATATTTTTACTAGTGTTATAAGAAAAATCTTATTCCAAAATGAGTTCAATACGAGAAAAATGTAGTTCCATCAATACTAAATCAAAATTAAAGTATCAAGGAGGTTCTTGTAGAATCTGTATGGATGTGCATTCTACATTAAATACTTTCAGTAATTGTGTTTCAGAACAAGAAAATAAATATTTATATCAAAGAAAAGATCCAAAGTAAAAACGAAGAAATACTAAAAAAATATTTTCTCCTTACGGGTAATTCTCCAAGCTTCGTGTCATTTTTAAATTTTCCAATATTGCTAAAAAATATTTATGAATTTTTTTATATTGATTGACGGATAAAGATGATTTCTTTCACAGAATGAGAGCGGGGGAAGAGAGAGACTAAATAATTGATTGATGAAATTGAATAGAAAGATTGATGGAAGGAGAAAAAAATAAGAAAATTAAGACAGAACGAACTTTAAGGTAAAAGGTAAATAGCCCCGCACGAACAGATGGGAAGTGTCGTGATGCCGCGCTCTCAAGAGTGAAAGTGACGAAGCAGCGGGATTTCAGGTCTAGCCTTGACTTGCAACCTTCACGTGTATTTACAATTGCGGCTCGCCTCCTTTACACCCAAAGATTTTCACACATTCTCAATTTTTCAAAACTGCTATTTAACTAAGTAATATCTTCAACTGAAACTCACCTATTTATTTTTTAGTTTACGCATTTATCGAAAGAAAAAAAGTAATCATCCCAAGGATTTAACAAGTTTTAATGGGTTCTGCAGTTTTAACTATCGTAACATGTGCGTGAAGCTAATTGCGAATGTACAACTGCTAACGTTAATATATGATCTCAACAGATTTAACATTTATCGTCAAAATTTACAAATCGCTTACATCAAAGTATCGAGATGTTTATCCTTGAAAATAATGAGGAAAGTTGTGTAAATGATTTATAAGATCATAAAATCATTAAATATTTGTAAAAACTATAATGCTATCGATAGATAATCTAAATTGTTGAATGTTAAGACTAAGGTTTTAAACGAAAGATAGAAATGGAGTTTAGGTACGTAGAGATTATAGTAAATTATCGATGCTGATAAATTTCAAATACCAAAAATAATTTTTAATTTAATTTTTTAAAACACAAATAAGCTAGTTTTTTAGACGATTAAAAATGAATTCGATATAAATGACCTTTTAATAAAGTGTTTACAATTTAGTTAATTTGCATTATCATTAAAAAATTTTACACTTTAGATCATTTAATTTGCATAATATCCGAATTTTCATACATTTTAAATACAAAATGCCGATTAAAAACTCACAATTCAATTTATACGCCGGTACGGTCGAATGCACAGTGAAATCACGGATATATTTAGTAGCGAACTTTCCATTTTTTCTTTTTCTTCTTTTTAACTTCCTCTTCAATGTCATTTGGACATCTCGAATATATGCACACTTTCTCAGCGATTTTGTAATTACGTGTGATTATGGAGTGTTACTGCTATTCTTGAACAGTCAGAAAAAGCGTAACGTATGTGATTGAGACTAAGAAGATTATAGCGTCATAGATACGTCCATACGAAGCAGTTACAATATGAAGTCAGTCATTAAATGAAAGTTTAATTTATCGCGAATACTACTTGTTAAATAATTTGAAAAGATGACATCGGATTTCAACATTTTAACGAAGTAACTTGATTTTTGCTCTTTACTCTGCTACAAAAACGATATATCTGGTTTCGGATAAATTGATAAGTTCAAATATTTTAAAAATGACACATATAAGCGCACGCACACGTTTTTACAAATTAACAGTGAAAATGTAATTCAACGGATCGCATGTATAATCTTGTTACCAATTAACTCAAAATCATGATTTCATTGAAATTTAATAATGTCTTGTCAGTTTTAAAACATACAGTGATAAAGTCTGAGCATTAAAATGCTTGTTTTTGAAAGCAGTTTATTTCCAATGAGTTGACAGTTTGACTATTCTTTATTATTTTAATTTATATAAATCAAATGCATAAACTGTTAAATATAAATAATGTAATAGTTACAGAAATTAATAGATTATATAAGTATTTTTATGAGTTTACATGCATATTTTATAAAAGCGGAAAGCTATTATATGACTTTGAATTATATGATTGAAGAAACATTAAATGAACTTAACAAACGACAGTTAAGATTTTCAAATAAGATTTATTCTATGGGAAGTAAAGAATGTAAAAGTTGATTAAATAATTTAAAAATATTACAGATGTATTTTAAGAACAAGAGTAAAATTTTTCTTATTATCGTTATCATATAAAATAAAAGTCATATTATTTTTCTACTTTAATTCTACCGAATATAAATTGTGTATATAACTGTATTTTCTGTCCTGATGCACGAAGTCAATTTTGACAAACGTGATAAACGACCGGTGGAACTATTTAAAATAAAATTAGTGATTCAATCTTGAAACAGCGATTTTTACTTGTGTGATAAAAGGATTTGAAACAATGATAATCGCAAGCGATAATTCATTAATTTTTCAAATTAATTATTTCATACTAGTATTTTTTAAGCTAATAAAGTGAAATATCGCACTTACAAATTTTTCTGAAAAGTTCGAATCTTTATAAATTTTATTCTTTTTGGCTAATATAATTATGAATTAATTATACGCGTTCACTAGTTGAAAAAGGTATTTATTAATTAACGTTTGACATTTTCACAATATTAAAAAGGAATGGTTTACGTGCGAAAGGTCAAGGAACTCTAAAAAATTGTACGACTTCAATACGTATTAGTGAAACAAAAAATAAGATAGATAAAATGTAACTGGTAACGAAACAAAAGTCTGCAACATCTCGTACGCAGAATTAATTTACATGAGTTCTGAAAAAATACGTAAGCAGATAATAGTATTAAAAGTTGCGACTAGCCAAAGGACGTTAGAAAGAGTTTCCGCACAATTTTGCACATCGAATTATAAACAACTGGCTTCAGGCGTTAACATATTTCTGAAACTATCAAACGATAATCGCATGTATACACATTTTGAAAGGAACACTAAAGAAATATAGGCGCGGCTTTCCTCTCCAGCCACCTCTTAAGCGGCCAAGCCAATGGATATCGATACTCTCTTCGTGGCTAATGCCATTTCGTACACCAACATGTTAATCTTTATAATTATTCTAAATTGCAAAAATTAACTTATTTTCACAATTTTTTAACTATCCATTTACTTATATTTTTATTTGAGAGATTTTCAATTGAATGGTAAATTGTATAATACTTTATTTTTTACCGGCGGCCTCAAAACTGTATTCCCGAGTAAAATTCAATACAAATTACACCGGAAAATTAGTTTAGAACATATTTTTAAATACATTAGCAACGACAATGATGATAATAATATTTGAAATTACAATAATTGTTTACCGTGTGCTACTGCGATGTAATTCGATAATTAATAACAGTACCTTGTAATAATCATAACACTTTCAAGCATTTAAAATGATAAATTGCAATTCTTAATATGCATTTTATATTTATAATTTTCCAAAAAACCGCTAACGTTTCATAGCAAGAGTTTTGAAAAGGAGTTTTTTTTCATTAAATTTATATCACATATATTTCGTTATTACTCCATTATCTCTAGATAAATTTACTTTTTATTTCAGCTCTCAATATATGTATTGGACCGCACGGATTTATAATTACAAAATTAGATATTTAATGGTAGTGCGGTGCACAGGATCGTACTTGCGTCTGCGAAATTGTCAAATTGTTGTTCAGCCATTGCGTTAATCCGGAATCGGTATACCACCGTTTCCCATGAATCCCTCTACTCTAGTACGTACTTATCGAACGGGAAGGATATTAACTTTTCATGAAGCAATAATACTAAGGAGGGCGTCTCGTTGCATAAGAATTTCACAATTTTTGCGCCGCAGGCACCTTAATATTGTTCCTTTCGTTGTTTAAACGTCGTGTGCCTTTTTTAACGTTTCTTTTCGACTCGCGATAACATCCGTACAGCGTGCGAATAATATTTCAACAAATATAATGTCGTTATTTCCGTTATAAATATATTCAATGATTATTTAATAGCCACAACAATGAAGTTAATGCAATACCAACAGCGTTGGATAATTTTATAGTTTATTTTGTGTAATTAATTTTCTAACATTTCTTTCGTAATATTAAGTAATTTTAAAGTATTCTAACTAGATGATATTTTCTGTTTATTGCTCATTGTTATTGCCTAAATAGGTATAAATTTGATTTTTACACTTATAATAAATTCATCTACCGATAAAGAAACCTTCGGCATAAAATAATTACTAAATCAAGGAATAACAGGTATAAGGAAATGCCATGTTTTCAATGAATCGTCAAACATTTCAAAATGATAGACCCATTATGTGCTTCGTTGTAACAGCTGTGATGGACCTGAGTCTAAGCTGATCCAATTTGTGGTTATTTATATCTTTATATTCATTAACTATTTTCCATTTAAATAGTTTTTCAACGAGTGTATAAAAATTTTAATTTATAAAGGCTGGAAAATTAAAAGCTCGTGTCTCATTGATAATATTAATTACAACCGTAGATATTGCAAAACAAAGTCTTTTTAAGAAAATGATTCATTCCCCTATATTTTCATCATAATTTTCTTAACGCAATGATTTTAATACATTGCAAAGTATTTGGAAAATAAACCGATTAGATGAACAAGAGCATCTTCTTAAAATTTTTGTTTAACATAATGTTAACTGATAGATGCATATGGTTTGCTATACTTTTTTGCTCGAGTTTCTCCGAGAATAGATCTTATTGCGTTTAGGATAATTCATGGAAATAATTACGTCGGTGAAACATCACAAACGAGTTAACGTTACTGAAACACGCTTTTCGATTCAAGATCTGATAGAGCAATTCAATGCGAAATAAGTCCCAATGAACTCGATTAGTAAGAAAAATAAAAAGCAAACTCCGTTATCCAACGAGCAGCGCGTGAGTGGAAAATCCGGCTCGGTGATGCACGTACAAGACGAATAAGACGAAGCAACGACGTATCACGCCGGCCGATTGAGTCAGGCGCACCAAACTACGAATATAAGGCGTGCCCTGTAAGCCGATTACGATTACACCGTTACATTGTACCAGTCAACGACTCAAACCCGACCAAGACCGAATTGGTAGGTACGCGGAAGAAGAACTGTTAATAAGCCCGGAATTCTTTTTAACTCGCCTCGCTATCGAGATCAATTTGCAGTTGTGCAACGAATCTTATTACATTATAAATTGGATTACATTGCTTCATCAGGGGGATTGACGAATAGTCTTCGCAAATTTCGAAGGGGAAAAATCCGACTGCCGAAGTGATTTACGACGCTTATAAATTTAATTTCCAGAATACATTGCAGCCAAGAGATAAGAACCGAAATGCCTTTGCGTCGAAAATAAAAGATATTAGTTTCGCATCATTTCGCGTAATTTGCAGTGACAATGTTAATGTTAATCCTTTAAGCTCGTAGCGAAACATACTGTTAAATATAAAATACGCGTAGAGGATTTGGCGAACTTCTAATTGTAACGGTTAAGCGAGACGATGATTAATGGTCAAGACGATAACCGATGAGAAACGATTCATATGGATGTATTCGAGAGTAGCCCCATAGAACAAAGGTATCTTGTTCAAGTTGAAATTTCTCATTCGGTTTCATCAGTTTTATTCTTTCAATTAATCATACATGTTCACACTCTGGAAGAGCCCGTCCCTGTGCGGTTGTGAAAAAAGTAATGGCGCCGCACATTAGAATCATAATAGAAATTTCATTCTAAACGACTTTCGTAATTACCAATTGCCGACCATTGCAGCGACGCGAAGGAATTCGCTTCCACGAGTCGTCACTTCTTCTTGTTGACTTTTCTTCGGCTCGCGCAAAAAAGTGTTTTAAACCCCTCTCGGATCCCCAAAATACACACGGAACCGGCGTAAAAAACAAGGTTAACGTACCCGTCTGCGATTTTCAACCTACAAAAGTTGCTCGGTCACCCGAGCGATGACGACGAAAGTGCCGAAAAAACGTCGAGAGAACAGCAGAAGGCAATTAGTTATGAGGACGCCAAAGGAAAGTGTCCCCGTGCAGTGGAAGAAAACGAGAGCACGCGTAACGTCTCGGCGCATCCGCGAGAGGAGGCCGTTATACCTGCACGCCGCGGAGAGAGGGAAAGAGAGCGAGAGAGAAAAGCTTTTCGTGCTCCTCCGGTTTTGGTGTTACGTAACCCAATGGCGGCACTTACTTTCCCTTCCTTTACGACCGTAAAGAGCCCGCGCACCAGGCCATTAGCGGAGCGCCTCCGTAAGCGGGCACGCGGCCACCGACGTTTGTACTTGTTTACGTCTCTCGTAAGAGCGCATTTTCGTGCGCGGAAACTTGGAGCGCTCGAGCCCCACCCCTTGTCGCGCGTATTTGCACACAAGCCGCCGCCCTTCTCCACGGGTGCGGCGCCCGCTACGTGCGCTACTCCTCAGCGCCTCTGGCTGAGCTTAAACTTTGCTAATGCCCCTTTGTGCACTGCCGGAAACTCGGCCGCAAATTTAATGCCAAGAGCAAGTTCAAATTTGTCGAATAGCAAGCAGGCGAATAGCGCCATTGGCATCCTCGACTCGCGAAAACGGCTCGTGCAAATGGACGAGCGAACCTGGAGGTATGGGCCGCGGCCCGCGAGTGGCCATTTTAATGCAATTAGCATACTACCAGGCCTCGAACTAAATGCCGGGGCGTTAGATTTGCAAAGACTTTCTTATTTATAGCCGGTAGCTTTGTTGCTCGGAATTATATTGTAAAACGCAATTTGCTCCTTGCTACGGGTACTTAATGCGTAAATGTGCGAATTTTCGAAACGGGCCTTGCTTCACTCGGCTAAGGAGTCGTACGTACGATTATGCGAGAATTGCTGCGGAATTCCTCTCGCGTGCAAGGTTCATAAGCAACCTAAATAGAATGACATTAGTTTCGAAAAATTTGTAATATGCTGCAATAAGACTTATAAGATTTCTCGTGCAGATCGAAGCTTTGGCTAATGAGATAATAGTTACATGCCCGGTAATTGATGAAATTCTCGAATAACCGAGTGCTCAAATTTTAATTTCTTCGGTAATTATAACTTCTTTGCCTTGCTCAATATTTTTAGCCAGTCTAAAAATCGTAAAAGATATGCGTATTTAGCTACACAATTTAATCCTACATTATCCGGCTAATAGATCTTTCGTTAGCTATTAGCTACGCAAATTTTCTTAACCTTCTTTGTTGCTATTTACATTGTAAACTGGACATTTAATTATTTCAAAATAAAACCGATTGTATGCTTTTCTCAGTCTTCCATTCGAATACTGGCTTTATACGTATTGTGAAGAAATTTACACAACGTATGTAAACGTATTGTGATCGTAATTGTATAAATTATCTTACGTTTAACAATCTTTTTGTGTATTTGAATTGGATTCAAAATAATAATATAAAATTCAACAAAACTGAAAATCTGAACAAATAATTACGTACACAATGTACCATATTTCATAATAAAAAAAATTTATTATTATTGATTGTTGCTATTTTTAGTTCTAACAATTTATTATTACAAAATTATAAAGAATATTTTTTAAATATTTAAATAATCAAATCTTATTGAAAATTCCTCTGATCCAAAATTTGAAAAATAAATGCATTAATATTTCATGTGAAAATACAATTCATGTTAATTATTTTCCTGTTTAAAAATACAATTATTTAATTTTTGAAAAAATCCAATGTAATTATATAAACAGGTATATTATAGAAAATAAAGGAAATGTACGAGATTTGAATTTATAAATATCCAATATAATTGTATAATTGCAAGCATTTATAAAATTCAAAGAAATCAAGTCCGCGAAATAAACTTTATAATGAGCATGAATATATTATTAGTTCGATTCAGGAATATTTTTCTAAATATCATAATAAGTTCTGAAAAAAACAAATTTATTGATTAAGCAGCTATTTTAATTTATTGTAAACGGCATATTAATGAAGCAATATATAATATTTTTAATTTTAAAAAATTTTGTAAGTTCGTAAGTATTCAGAGAACATTAATGAGCTAAAATTTTTAATGAAATTATAATAATTTTCTTTTAATCAAAATTATAAATATTTTTGAACTATTATCCTATTGTTGCAATAGCAATAGCATTAGAGCAATAGGAAACATTTCAATTTTTATTTCCAATTTATAATTTATATACAAAAATGTAAAAAAGGCTATGAAAATAATATTTTTTACAATTTTTATCAAGTAATAAATCATAGTTATAGTTGACTGGATTTTTAAAACGAGAAGTAATCAACTATTTAAATAATTTTCATTCTTAACCGGCCAAATTCAGCAACTTATATAACCACAATTATGTCTTAAAATACTTTTAAAAATGAATAAAATACAACCATATTCATAAATTTATCCAAAGTTCTGATAAGTATGTATCAAATTTTAACTAAGATTTAAAAAGTTGTTCGTTTTCCTCGATGTATCTCTTTTTCTATTATAAATAAAGAAATACTTTAAAGTCAATAAGGGTATAACGAATTTTTATGTTTTAACGAATAACAAATAATTTTTTACATATTTTCATCTATTGTATATTTGAAATTACATTCGGATGGAAAGAATAATTTACATCAATTTTAAAAGTCAATTTTTTTTAATAGTACAGAATTTCTATCAACTTTGAATCTTAGTCATAAAAAATAATTAACATCTATTTAAATTAAATTTCTTAAAGCGATAGTACTGCCTTGCTCTAGTAAAAGTGAAAGCTACTATGCTTAAACCAAAAATACTATCACTGCGCTTTGAATAGATTAGGAAGAGAAAAGAAATATATGTGTATGGAGAGAGAGAGAGAGAGAGAAGGCAAAGAAACAGAGGGCGTTGGAATAACTTCCATACTTTGCAAAAAGTAATGCCTTAGTGAAGTATATCTCCCAAGTATCAATTGAATTCGATCGAGAGCCCCCGATATTCGAAGGCTCGTACGAGTTTTCACTCGTTTAGAAAGCAGCGTACATTTGGTCCATCTCGAAGGATCGATGGCGCATGCGTTATCGGCGCCGCTTTATACGCGACGAGAAAAAAGAGAAGCTATGGATACACATAGTGGCACCGAGCGGTAGTATGTAGAGGGGCCAAAGGATCGCTAGACGGAGCAAAGGCGTGAGCGCGCGATGCGAGTCACTTTCATATTTTCACCCGTCGTGCAGGAGAGAAAGTTCTCCGTCGGATGCTTGAAACTTGACGAACATGCGCTTATTCACCTCGCCAATCGCCATTATCTCCCATGCTGATTATAGACCGCGCACAAGCACCGAGTCTCGCTCCTCGTTTGCGTCTCCACTCGGTAGGGTGGTGCGCCTTTTTAATTCCATTTTTCAATCTTATTTCATCGTAAACGAGAATAAAGGTTTCCGCCAGGGAATTAGATATTTTTTTCTAGAACCTCTTCATCACTATCCGATAGTTAAATGCTTATCGTAAACGACTGGCTCTGCTGAATTGATTATTTTATTTTACGGTGATCTACTACGATTTACGAAGGGGTGAGGTCGTTCGTTATTCAAGTTCAAACCATTATGATTAAAAAATGTAAATTACAAAAAATTTTGCGCCGAATGAATAAAATAAAAAACCGAAAATATCTGAATTTATAAGATAATAAGGACTAAATTTCAATATTGCATATATTGCATATTCAAGTATTAAGAAACATAACGTTAAAATTGAAGGCTCGTTTCAATGAAGTTTCAGGGGTAATTTCACGATTTAGAATTAAAATTCGATGCTCATTTTCGTCAGCCATGACTTTAGTCTCTGTCGAGGTTCAAAAAGGAACTGCAGAAATTGAGATTCAAGGAGACTAATAATCTGTGACATTGTTGGGATTCAAAGTTCCTCGAGAAAAAGGATGACGAAAAAAGCAGACGTGACCAGTAACAATCATTAAGTGCGGACAAAAAGCGATATGAAATTGAGAAACGCGCCGAATACGTATAAAAACTAAGCTTTGAATTATCGGTAGAAAGGAATGATTTTAAAAATGGCGTTTATCCATCTGCATTATGTAATTATCATTTGTCCGATTTGCGCGTTAACATAATTAAAATTAGCCAAAAGGTCTATTATAAAATCAAGGAGGATGTACACTGAAATGAATGTATAATTTATGCAGCGATAGTCATCGGTAAAATAGTTGTTAATAATACGCAGTGTAATTAAAATTAGTCTGTGTTTAGCTAATTATGTTTCGGGCTTGGAACAAGTCGGAAAATTTTGCCATCGCGAAAAGTTATGATTTGAGTCAAATACAAGAACGACTTGTGCCTGCAGCTTTATTCGTATACAGAGATACATTCTAGTGAAAAAATACATAAATTTTGATTTGACGGGGGTACAGAGTCTCTCCCTAATGCTCAAAGCTCTACAATTGCAAGAAGTAAACACGAAATGTTCTAAAACTACGATTACTTAAACAGAATTATTTAAAAAGTGGATAAGGGAGGCAAATGAATGATCCTTACCTCGGACGGCTAGCAGAAGAACCAGGAGCAGAGGTGCGATTGTTCGTGTCGTCATCATATCGGCTATGATGTGATTTACCCTCGTGTAAACGTAACAATCGACGGTTCGTTTATTATGTGGTCGGTCTCGTGTTTATTGGTGGGCGCGTTGTCTCTCGGCTTGCCGATCTGGAGTATTATCTAGTCAGTGCCGCTGGTGCGTCTGCAGCCGGTCTCGCTGCCACTCCGCTACCGAGCGCTGGTAGCAAAGAAACAAAAAAGGGGGGTGGGGGTGGGGGGGAGGAGGAGGGAAAGGGGGAAACGCGCGTTCAAGTGACGGAGCCTCGGCGAAGGACAATGAGCCAAGGAGGTCACCGGTCCGTCCTTTTCTGCGGGGAGCACCGAACTTGGGGCATACGCGGAACCAAGTGTAGAGCAGGACGAGCGCGAGTTGAGCGAGATGGAGAGTCTTTGCGTTGGCGTGCACGCGCACCTCGCTTTTGGGCCTTATGATGAGTTTTCGTCTTGAGGACTGGTCATCTGGGAGAGAAATGGAGGAGGGAGGAGCCCATCCGACCACGGGCTCTACACGCGGACTATCCACTCTCTTTTGGCTCGGGCAGGAGCTGTTGCTCCGATGGCTGCTGATACGAGCCGAACCTCGACTCTCATACTGCGTACATACTCCACTTTCCTGTAGGGATTTATGCTTGGGAACTGCGCTCGAGATGAATCTTGAGCTACGAAGGCGCAGGTTAGGATGATCGAGGTAGTCATCGGTTCTTCCAAGCGAAATTTATTTAAACAGCACGTTTTTTTTTAACATAGAGTTTTTTTGGCTCTTGTGGGAATTCTCCTCCTTATAACAATAATAGTGCTTATTTAAACGAGCTTTTCTTTCACATCTCATTAACGTTATTCTTATTATGGGACAATAAACTAGCTATAAGCGAAATTAATACTTTTCATTTCTCACCAATTTGTCAAACTGTAGATCGAATAGCCATTATTTTTACTTTAAAAAGATTTTCTCACTCACAATAAGAGTTTTTATAAGAGTTTCTTCTTAATAGTTGTAACTACAGTGATAACTATAATTGTACTTATAATAGAGCCTTTTTCCATCTTATTCAAAAATTTTTTCCTGATTATATGCATTTTTTGCATTGTAAGACAGCACGAGTTTTAATGAAATTATTTCCCTATCCTAAATGATTCCTCTGTAACAAAATATTTTATATGAACATTTTCTATTCAAAATTATATGCCTGTATTATTTTTATAATAATTTCTTTCCTATCATTATTTCTGTTTACATTGAACATATTATCATTATCATTATCATCATTATTGTTAGTGTTAATATTGTTGATATTGTCGCCACTATTTGTACACCATGATCTCGAAAAAAAATAGTTGCCTACAATTCAAAGTTATTGATAATAATCATCTGAGAATTCGTAAAAGTATAAAAATAATTTATTAAACATTTATACCATGATATCAAAATATTTTAACGATCATTAATTCTAAAGCCCTACATTCCTAACCTTCAGTTTTAAGATTTACTTTTTTCTTATTTGATATCCATATTTGTTTCATATCAAAGAATTTATTTTTATTTTTATTTATAGCTTAAACAATAATTAAGAATAATTATTAACACATACGTGTATTTTACAATAAAATATCAATATTTATATTAAAAAAAACAGTGCTAAACTTATTCACGTAGTAAAAAATATAAAAATATAAGAAATTCTATTCTGTAGTGTTTTAATATAAATCAAGGAATAAAAAAGATTATTTTTGATGCTAAAATAAAATTTATAAGAACTTTAAGATTTTGTAAACATATCTTAACAAAAGAATCTAGCATTATCATTCAATACTTATAAATATTAAAATTTTTTTTTTAAATTAATATTACTTATTAAACTAAATATGCTATGACTTAATGTAATTTATATTTTTTTATAATATACAACTTGAAATGCCTTTCTTTTTTACAAGCTAGACTTTAATTTATGAAGGATTAAGAAATCTATTTTACATAAAATAAAGAAAATATAAAATACATAAATTTATTTATGCATTTCATAAATTTTGAAACATTAAATAATTAAAATCGAAATAACCTTTATATTTAATTTTATTTAAAAATACAAATTGGAGAAATTGTACGCATTCCAAATGAATGTAATATATACATTACAATACTGCATAATTTTTTTTTTATTAAGATTTGAAAAATTTTATTTATTACCGTTATTAATTATTTTTGTATCAAAAAAAATTGGACTGTGTATAATTTATTCATCATAAAGAAAAGAAATATATTCAATAATAATTTTATACATAAAATAAGGAAGTTTTCTGAAATGCTCCAATTCAAAATATTTATTTATTAGTGTATTATATTTGATTTATTACACAATTAAGAAATAAAATTATTGTAATTGCATATAATTATTTTTCCTAGTAAATTTTTAATCCGTTATTCTTTTAAAAATACAAATCGATAAAAAATCGAAATTATGTTTACTCCTAGATTAAGATTAAGATTAAAGTTTTAAGAACGAAATTATTGTGAATTTATATTAATTTTTAAATATTTATTAATTATGAAAATAAAATTATTTTACTGAAAAACAGTTTATAAATTAATTTAAATAAAAATCTTAAGTATGTATATAATTTTCCGTAAAAAGTAAATTTCAACGTTCTAAATTCTGTCAAATCAAGTACATAGTTATAGAAAACTGTGAATTATCATTTATTATATATTATTACTTAAAGAAAAATTTTACATTATAGTTTGAAACAATAAAGTTTTCATATTATTTTCCCATAGTTCTACATTGACTACTATCAAATCAAAGAATTAAAAAATTATTATTATGTACATGTTTTTGAGAACAATTTTTATTTAAACATTTGAATAAATTTAAATAAATCTATGTATAAACTTATTTAGATGTAAACCGTTAAAAATATTCTTACATATGAAAGTTAAGGTTTGTTTTCATATTTTTAACGTAGTTTTTTATGTAAAACATGTACATCTAATTTCAAAATATAAATCAATTCCTTTACGTTTTCCGATTTATCGCTCGATGCATAAACAGGTATAGTACATTGTTGTAATTTTTATTTTTCGGATTTCACATGAGAGTCTTAAACATTTATCTGTTGTTGTATCAACTGTGAGAATATAAAAACGAGACAAATACAGCACAGATTTATTTTCCGAGATATCCCAAGCCATTAAATTCGAGAAAAATACCATAGATTACAACACGAGCATTTATCAAATTCGTAATAAACAATAAAAAATATATCACTGGCCAAAAGAAAACCTGAAAAAAAAATAGAAGCTGCGGCAGCTCGAATTCATAAAAGATCTTAACTCTGTAATATCTACCCTTCAGCATTCCTTAATTGCTAGAGTCGCACACGAAGACGTAGGCGAAAAAGAGGAAATGCGAGTAGTTCTTTCCTAGTCAAGGTGCAGCTGCAAATACACACAATCAGGCTCAAGATCACAGGCAATAGCGCGCGATATCGTGAAAAATGAAACGGCACACGCTTGCATACAAGCGCCTTTACAATTAATTATATCAATGAAAGCTATCGCCGCCCCGGCATCTCTCGTTCACGTAGCAGCCGCCAGACGGCGAAATGCATCCGCTTACTTATCAGCGTCGCTCATACACATATGCGTAGAAACGTACGGGAAAATTACTGCGTGAAAGTGCACAAAGTACTCGCACTTGTCCAGATCTGTACCACGAAGCAAGTCCCCGAACCTTTTCGTACGCACCGTGAATACGTGGATAGTTGAAGCACAAGATCATCCTTCTCCGCTTCATTAGACACTGCATTTATCTATCTTTGTATAAGCTTTATTCGTTTTAATATGCATACCTATCTGCTAATATCCCTGCTATGACTTTACGAAGAAATTTATTGTGCAGGAGTGCACCTGTGAGTCGCTGCTTAAGCTTTTCATACGTGCTTCAAGATATTAAACGCTAGCAACTTTAATGTTTCGCTAATGGATCATACAAGTAGCCAAACAAAAGCTTTTGATCCTTATTTCTGCATACTTTATAATAATTATATGTTCAGCAAGAAAGACTCGAGTAATGAGATACAGGAGTACTCAAACGTACTGTAAATGACGCTTGGCAAAAAATCTTCGGAGAGAGAACATTTATTTTAAAACGTGGTATAAAACCGATTTCGTTTTGGCCTTAGCTACATCAACATCGTTCGAGTTTCTTGCAGCTGATAGCAATTGAAAAATTATAAAATACACCACACGATTGTAAATCACCTTCTCATCAGGCTTCTAAATTAATCAACAATTTAGCTGATAAACTTTATTTACAAACAGTTTAAAATTGATCATAATGCAAACATAAAAAAGAAATATTTTTGCTATAAATCATGTATTCTAAGCTGATAATTACAATTAAGAAATTATATGTCAGTTCGAGTGAGCGTATTTTCGTGGAAAAGAAAAATAGAATATGCCTGCACTAAATATATATGCGTATATAACATTTCCTCCTTCGTATTCTTTCGTACGATTATATACTTACCAAAACACATTTCTTTTTTTCAAATTATCTCTTTTAATTTGTCAAAAAGAGCAGCACTTGTCGGACACATACGGCTTGGAAAAACAAACAACATTTATTGCATCTTAAAGGCATTCGGTACTTAATTATCGCTAAAATTATAAAATTAAAAATTATCTCGATAAAAATGATACTTATAAGGTTGCACCTGACACTTACATAATGATTCTATTATACTTATTCAAAGAAATTTTTTCAAAACACCCGTTTAAAAATACAATAAAAGTCCGTTATTTGCGAAAAATTTTAGAATGCTCCTCACTCGCATTATGAATAATTTACAATTAATAACGTGAGTTAATTCAATTTCATAATAAGAGCAGTTAAAATAGAATAATTAAAACAAAATTTTTAAAAAACTTAAGATGTATTTATTATTTATAAAATTTTTTTAAGAATATTATTATGGAAAACGTATATTATGCAGTCTTATTTTTATTTATACGATGAATTAATTTTTATAAGAATCATATCCTAGAATATTATTAAATTATTACTAAAAGATCGTTGCCTCATTATTATTACATAATTTATTTTATATAAATTCAGCGCTGTTTTTTATAGTAATATTCTAACTAGTATAATTCATGTGTTATTTATAAATAACTTTTTTTGTATTAATTTAATAAAAGATTGAAAGATCGTTTATTGTCCTAATAGATAATTTCACCTTTATTTATTTAAATTAAATAATATTTAGTTACATATTAATATATATTACATACACGTGCATAGTAAATAAATAGTTTAGTGAAATAATGAATAACAAATATTAATAAGTTTAAGCTCATCTTTTTCTTTTTAGCTCCTTTAATTTATGAATGAAAGCAAAAAAAATTCAGTTTATTTAAGTTATTAAAAAAAACATTTATAAATTATTCATAAAGTATTTTATATCATGATAGAATTACAATAACACTAATTCTCACAATTTTTTAAATAAATATTATCCATTATTAAAAAAAAGGTACCTAACATATATATAATTACACTCTAAATGAGATTCTTAGTGATTGATCTCAAAGTAATAATTTATGGTTTATATATTTGTTTATAAGTGTTTTGCTAAGATACTTGCAATCAGTGCATTTTCTTTCAATTTCGATTATCTCAGTGGGTTCACTTTGAAAGAACTATAAAACTGTATTAGACTACACATGGTCAATAAGCATGGAAATTTAAATACTATTATCAATCTTTATTCTTGTGCAAATTATATAATTCAGCTGAAATAATTACATGGCTAAAACATTTAAATTGACCATTAACGGATGGTACTATAAACAATAAATATTTAATATTAATGTTGTCCTTTATTATTTTTTATGAATACAAATGAGAGAATTATATTATTTTAGGTATATTTTTAAACTGCAAACAAGAAATTCGACTATTTTTTATTTCATTTATTCGATTTTTTTTCTTATAAGCTCGCAATCCTACAATACTTAAATCGCATCAGGCTGATACACAACCGATTGTTTCCTATGGTAGTATCTGAAGTGCGTCGAAGCAGCTTATAATATTAAATATATTTTATGCGTGTATTTAATCGATATACACGTATGAGATCCGCTCTTGAGAGTTTATAATCACAATTTCGAATATCTACAGCTTAGCGGTGAGCATTCGTTTATATGTTATTATTTTTTATTTTTCAACAATAATGTTATCGATGTCGTTATGCAAATGTTTGTTTTATAGGCTATAAAACTATTAAACGCGTAATAATAGCGCACAATTGCAAATGAAGATATCTAACAATCTCATAAATGATAGCTGAGTGGTATGAAAGCTAAAACTTTAAGTGTGTGTTTTTAAGAATTCATTATCGTTAATAGTTTCCAGAATGACCGTAGAGCGCAACCAGAATCCTTATATTTTAGTATATTGATTTGCAGTGTTGCGATATTAGCGATCATCTTTAAACTTATTTTTACTGTTGCCAGTAAGAATAATGTTTGAGCACTGCTTCATTTTGGAAGATTATATTTAGAGAGAATTAGGAATATTATCCAATATTATATAAAAAATCTAAAAATACCTTATTATTCTCTCACTGCACTATTTACTTACTACTAAGTAGATAGTGTGTATTAGACTACGAATTATGTACATATATTTTTTGTTTAATTTCCAGAAAATACAATTTTCGTGTGTCAAGTTATTAATTTTAATTTTATGTAAAATCTTCAATTGAAAAATAATTGAAATATGTATTACGAAAAGTGTTTATCAGCTATCACATCAACTGATGTCTCATTCAGAAATATCACATCACATCAATATGCTCCAAGAAAATTTTGCGTTTAGTAAATTACCAACACATTTTTATTCATTAAACAAGATTTTCATTTATAAATTTATAGCTAGTCGGAACCTTTGAATGCTCTAGGCTCTTTATTTCTCTAATAAGAAAAAATATTAATTATCACATGAGGAGTTATAGTTATATTTTAGTACAGATGTCAGCATACAAGTTTAATGAATGATTAATAAAACGTGAAAGCAAAATTTCTCCAATACATCTTCTTATCGTAGTAAAATGGTAAATCTAAATATGCCGTAAATTTTGTGAAAGTTTATTCTGATGATGAAGTCGCCCTGTAAAAAATGAAAGTAATTGTCATGAATTCATCACGAAACATGTCCTGGTATAAAAAAGAAACCTTATTCTCTAAATTTGTGTATTAGAATAGAATTAATTACATGAATTTTTTTCCCATGTAAGTTCATAGTAATAAATGTAAAAACATTTTCCTGTTCTCACTCTTTTAAAGTATAGTAGAAACATACTTATAATGTAATTCGTGATTTAATGAACATTGTTTTTCTTTCGTTACTGTTTAGGAAAGTTGTTTTTAATTACTTATAGTTGCAGAAACTAAAATATTATTAAAATTTTCTTGAATGTCTTTTTCACCTAAATAATAATAAATATTATTACTTTTACAAAAACTGACTTTAATAACAAAATTTCTGCTAAATAATTATATGAATTTTATAAATTTGTATAAAGTTTTTTCCAGGTATATATTATTGCAAATACAGAATAGCATTTTCTATTGCGAAAACAGGATACTTCATGCGTTTACAAGTGAGTAGTAACAGAAATGCATGGTAGAAACGAGAGAGAGAGAGAGAGAGAGAGAGAGAGAGAGAAAGACAGCAAGAGAAAGAAAAAAATTATTGTCTCCACTTCAGAATTATTTTTGACAATGATAAAACTTGGTACGTCGTATACAAAAACACTTTAACATTTTAATTCGTACAATCATTATCATAAATCAATCATATTTGTATTCATTAGAAAGAATATTATTTAACATGATTAATATTATGATCTTTTACTTATATAATATTAACAATTATTAGTTTAACATGTTAGTGAATACTAAATAATATAAATTAATATAAGTACACCAAAGTTTTTTCTCTTTGAGAGCTTATGGATTACTTATTCCCACTATAATAACAAATCATCAAAGTATATTGTATCATGTAGTAATATATATATAACATAATGGGTTGGATTATCTTTACCGTTTTTAATTAAGAAAATTTTATAAACGAATTTTACAAATGGCTTCATGTACATGTTCATCGATTCAACTCATTGTGATTAATTTTAAATAATATCAAAACGTTTATCTGATATATAATAGGTTAAAAATTTTTTAAATATAAATAAAAAATTTTAGAAGTTACAACGTAATCATATAAAATTGTATGAAAAATTGTTTACACATTTCTTCGTAATAACTTTCATTTTTATCTTTTTATAAAAATACTTTATATAAAAGCTAAATAGATATTTTATTAATCTAAATATGGATTTTCTACAATATCACAAATAAGGTAATAAATACATTTTATAATAACACAACTAAGAAAAAATTTAATACAAAGTATTATTTTGCAATGGATTGTATTTATATTTTAGAGCAGGTACATTTTTTTAAATTGTATCATATCAGAGCACAAACATTATGTATCTAATACTGTGAACTATTACATATTTAGTATAGAATAAAATTATTGCAATAATATATGAAATTATATCCATATTTGTATAATTATATAAAAGACATTTGATTTGCTTATTTCATATAATGTTTGATTTATATATAAAAGAAAGTAAGTGTGTAAAATTTTATTTTTATATAAAGTGAGGAAACAATATGAATATATATATATATATATGTATATATATATGTATGTATAAACTAAAAGCGTTGCTGAAAGACATCCACAACTAATATTAAAAGCATTAAAAATTTTCAAACATTTAATATCTTATAAATATTGTAAATAAAAAATAAATTAACCAATTAATTTAATGAATTTGCAATGAGAAAGAAAGAAAAGTATTTATTTGTAAATTTATTTTTCAAAAGAAATTTTACGTGTATAGTTTTGTAATTACATGAAAGAATGAAGGCTTTCTGTTTATTTAAAAAAAAAATATCATTTTATTTTACGTTGATGAATGGTAACTTACATTGATTATGAGTTGTAATGAATAAGAGAAAAAATGCTCATTTTTCTATTAAATAGATAAATTGATAGGTATTTAATAATAACTTACCTGCTGAGACTTCAAATTACATTCAAGTTCGATTGCACATTGAAAGTAATGAAAATTATGTCTCAACGATGAGAATCGGATCTTGATAGATATTATTCTTAACACTGCGATGTTTATAAAAGATTATACCGTTATGAAAAACAATATAGTTAATAACCAAACTAGTTATAAAAGAGTTGAAATGTTTTTATTTAATATTATCATACATAATATTTTTACTATTTACTTTGCTATATTTCTCCATCTATTTTTCAGATATTGTTGCTCAAACCAAGAACATATCCATATTAATTTTTAAATAATACTATTATTGATTTTTTAAAAAGATTTTTTATCCCTTTTATTTTTTATCTAATTAAGCTAATATAATCCCATGATGCATTAATTTAATGTGTAAAGAGAAATTTCTACTCGTATGAATTAAAGTACTAGCTTAATCCGATTAAATTTATATAGACTACCACGTATCACTTAAAGCAAATAAACATATGAATTTTAATTTCTTAGCAGACTGGTTTTAATTGCACACGTAAATTTTAATTGATGCAATATCTTATATCATAAATTCAGATACAGATGTTAGAATAAATAATAATAGCTATTTTTATAACACGAAAATTTTGATTATCATGTTATTTATGAGAAATTAATGAATAATAAGACTTTAAGCTAATGGATTTTAAATTGCTAAATAAAAAATATCGATAAGAGAATTAGCTTTAAAAAAAATTTAAACCAATCCATATTTACATATATTTAAAATATCTATATTAAATTTTTAATCAATATTAATGATTTTTATAATTCATAAATTAATTTTACATTAAAATTTGAAAGCTTACCTTTTGTGTGGCAATTGTTTCAAAACAGATAGTATATTAAATTTGCTTGCAATTAAATTATTTATTAAAATTTAATTTACTTTTAACACAGCATGTTCTTCGTGTATCAATTTAAATACAATAAGTACACGCATGTTTCATATATATTCATTCAACTGTTATAAGCATGTATATTTCATTCATTTTAATCCTAAGTAAAATATAAAATATTTAATGGATAGTTTGTGTAGATAGGAACTTGCAAAGTATGCTGTGGCATTTCTAAAGTAAATTTATCTTTTACATTTTCCAAATAATTTTCTATAAATATTACTTTTCAATACTTATATTAACTATGTATATGCTAAAAATGCTCCCTCAATTCCCATTTACAATATCATTTTAAACTTTATTCGCAGTGCTTCCATGCGTACAAATACAATTTTACAGTTATTACTTGTAGACATTAAGAAGTTTGCTTGACAAACACCCACAGAAATTACGTTTATAAGAATGTCACCGTAAATAAATAAGCTATAGCTCTGACATTTAACTCGCAATGATCTTCATTCTCACATCTAACGCCAATTATACACAACTTAACTTAAAAAATGTTCATCCACGTTTGTAGCGAGCAATAGATATGGGCAAAACAGGGTATCTTCGTTGAGATTTCTAAAGAGAAAGAAAAGCCTTGGCTTTTCCAATAAGCCCGTCGCAACAATACGCGCACCGGCAAAAGAGTGGTATACATATTAATTTTACGGTGTATTTATACACATGTTTGTATACGCATTCAATAAAAAAAAGGTTTGTTAAATTCCACGAGACGATATTCACACGAGACAAGAAATGACTATGTGTTAAAGCCGGACGTGACATTCCCAGATATATCTTCGTGCCCATTCTTTTGACATTTATAATGTTAATTTTTTTAATTCTTTTCCGCACCGAGTTCTTTTTATCGTGTTATTGCTAGTGCATATAAATGTATACATACAGACAAACACGTGCACAAGATCTTTTTTTAATTCAATCGACTTATCATACATTTTTTATTTTATTCCTTTTCTATCTTCATAAATTAAATTTCAGTTCAGACAGTTAATATAATTTATTTTTTCACTACTGCTTGATAGGATTGCATAATAGTGAAATCTTAGAATGAAAAATTAATCAGAATAGTCTAAAATCCGGATATAAAAAAAAACACCCAAAACAGTGTAAAAAGTTATTTTTGCTCATAAATTATGATAATAGATACAAATTTATATTCTTAAACTATGATCAACAAATTTAGATTTTGAATCGTATTTTTAACTGATTTTTAAAAATCTATTAGCATCATATATAGTAAGAATAGTTTATTAATGTTATAACTAGAATATTTTAGCCTCTCCTAATACTGGCCATCATGATTGCTATATTTAAAAAGAGTTTAACCAATATACAATTTTTATTTAGTTCAATTATTAATTATTTACGTTAAAATATTTCTTTATTAAAGATCGTGTTCAATTTTTTTTTAAATTCTTGAATAATACTTGACATTCTTATAACTGAATACTTTAATAATTTATAAATGTTTATTTGCAAAAGATTTTTTTATACTTATTATATTTTTATAATATGTTATAATAATAACTTGTAAAAAGTTTTTAATTGAGTACATAAAAAAATGGTTTGAAAATATAGTTTATAATTTAATACTGATTCTTTAATGTATTTAACCAAATAATACAAAATTTTTTTCATTAAAATTATATTTATGTTGTGAAAAAAATTAAATTATAAGAAATGTATAAATTTTCTTTCACCACGACACATATCCACAGCACTAAATGAGAAAGTCGAAACATTCTAATTTTCATTTATTAATACATACTTTCATGCAATATGAAAGTTTATAGAATCTTTAAATGGAATATATAATAAAAAAATTATATTTTAATCGATAAAATCATTTTCCGCTACATCGATATATTATCCATACTTTTATTGCTTTTCGTCAACAGATGACACTGGCTTACTTTTTATTTAAAATTTTAAAAAATATTTATAAAACACACATTAGCACTTAATAAACTTAACCGATAGGAAATATTAAAAATTAAAGGGATTTAAAAAAAACTATCTCATTATTGTAGACTTTCAAATATTATAGAATTTTAGAAACTTATAATTTAATCTTTTACCAGAACCTGTTTTCCTTTGGTTAGCACAGTTCAAGCGACATCTCTGAGCGATCATGAAAACCCAAAAGAATTAGAGAATAAACTGTTCCACAAAATTTAAGCAAAAATCTCCAGTTCGTTCTTAATTTCAATTCATGGAAAAGGTTTTCTTATCAAACTTTGTTTTTATTTTAATTAAACATTCTCACAAAATTCTAAAAATTTTGTATTAGTTTGTGAATCATCAAAACAAAGTTTTCTTAATAATTTAATGCAACTTTTTTATACTCTACATTTAAATTAATATAAAATATAATATTTATTTTTTTTTATTAGACGCAAAATTTATTCGGATAAATATTATTTGCTTTATTTTTTACGCCACTGCTTTCCTAATTTAAATTTTTTTATACAGTGGCGTTTCCTCAATTTTATATGTCAAACTGTTGATATAATTTATAGTTACAACTAATAACGGAAACAAAACAAAATTATAATAGTAATAGCAGCAGCAGTAATATTTTTAGTGTTACGATAATATGAAAGCTCGTTAACCTCGCATACGTGCATATACATAATTACTTTGAATGGTTTACTAACCGTGGTTTACGGTCATCCAATTTAATTTTTACGTGATAGACACTTTAATGATTTTAATGTTTGATTGGTGACATCGTGCCTTGTCTTAATACGATTAATAATTTGCTATGGCGGATCATCCTTACATTGACGCTTATCACAATTTCATTTTTTCTTCTCTTTTAATACCTTGTATCTCGATATATGTTTAATTACTTGTAGTTTATGCAAGATGATTTTGCAGTATTACATTTCATGTTTGCTTTAATTTATTCTTTTATACATAAAATTGCACGAATAATGTAAAGAAACAATATTAGCTGCTGTATATATTACTATTATTTTGCATATCATTAAGTACTACATAAAGGAATATAAGGATTATATTCAACGTTAATTGATCAATAAATATCAAATAATATAACAATTAAAAAAACTTATATATAACTTCAATTATATGTTACTAAAAATATTAATGTTTACCTTAAATTTTATATGAATTAAATATAATTTTAATCTTTTTATAATTTTATAAATTATTGGAACTCTTTCAATTTTATTGATGTTACTGAGTGACATATAAAATTTCTCATTTATAATTTTTTACAATAATATTATGTGTAAAAAACCAGTTATTAAAATAATAATAATTGAGTAAAATTTATTGTTTTATTCACATCTTATTAAAATTGTATTAAAAACAATTAAATTTTTGTAAAAAGTATTGATTTTATTATAAAATAGTATAATGTCCATCGTAACATTGTTGGAACCGAAATATGAAATTGCTACTTTTATAATAATTAATATTAGCAACTAAATAAATAGCGTCTTACATATATTGTATTCAGTCGAAAAATACAATGTACTTACTCAGAAACAATCAATTTTACCCTCTCTTTTATTTATTTTTGTGTATTCGACTTATTGATAAGTAATCTACAACCTAAAATTAACAAAAAATTAACTGATTAAATGAGTTGATTTCATATAAAAATCGAAAGATTATATTAACGATATTTTGTACATTGTTGGATTTATACTCTATTACAGCTTATCAAAGATATACATTAACTGAGCCTATGTATGCGCAGTCGATCAAAGAAACGGAGGTGGAAAAGCAAAGTGATCATCAAGTTCATTTTTGACCGCGATCTCTTGTGATGAATTGCTGTTACTGAATTTTTATTTCCTTTATAATTAAGATAAGAGTTTTCGATCATTTTATTATTTAATACCGTTAAAAGAAACAATTATTTTAATATTTTTAATGAAAATACTTAGTCATTTTTTCGATTCACTTTTATGTGTGTTTGTGTATGTATTTTTCTTTTTTTATTATTTCTAAAAAAATAATAATTTGTATTGAATAAAAATTATTAATGCATATTAGTTGGACTTTGTTTAGATAGTAGTCTCATAGAATATAAAACTCAAGTATTTTAATTTAAAATATACATTTCAATTGTTAAATGAAGAAGATATTAATAAAGATATACACATACTCCAATTTATATTAGAAATATCAGAATGAACTGTTTAACTTTATGAATTCAAAGATTCTTTGAGTTTATAAATTTCAACTATAAGTATAAATAGAAAACTAATAATAATACAAAATTATTTTGTGCCTTACAATTAATAAAGTAAATTTTTCATTTTTACTATTTATATATATAAACACATGAACTTTCTCAAATATAAATTTTTTATTATATGTATATGTTTTTATTCTTTATATTATATATTTTTTATAATATATTAATATTATGTAATAAAATATTTTAATATAGGATTATTAAAGAGTAACTTGTGTGATGTATATTTTTCGATGGCATAAATTAAGAGTAATTATTAAATAATTATGAAAGTTAAAATAATTTAAGTAATATTTAAAAGATCGTTATTTTACAAACGCAATATAATTTTTTTTCTTTGTACAACTTAATCTATATTAGTTTATAATCTACATTAATTAAATAAATTTTTTATTATATCCCGAATCAAGTTTAATTTTTCGTATTTTATATTTTATTTTGTAGTTAAAATCATATAAGCACTTTTTATTATATTTTTATTATATAATAATTTTGACAATTATTTATGTATTAATAATAAGTTAATTTAGTAATTTAATTCATTTGATTGTTCCTATTATAATAATTGAACGTAATCTCAACTTGTGATCATGGAATTTCTAGTATATTTTCTGATATATTCTGCTTTATATCTAAACTGAATATTCAATAATATTATCACCCTACAAATTTCTATGTACAATTTATACGATAGTGAGCAGTATATTAAATACTTATTAAAGCAATAAAAATAAATGTTTTTTAGTATAGTTTTATTCGATTAAAATAAATTTTATCAAAGTTATTATTAATAAATTATAGATTCACAAACTCATGATTAAAACTTCTCTGATTAACTTATTCTATCAGCATACATATATATTATTTTATTATAAAATAAACTTAAATTATTCTAATTATTTAAATTTTTCTAATTTTATAATCACTTTTCAATAATTCTGAATAAATTATTCTTATAATTAAACGTTTTGAATCTACTTTAAATATAATTTTTACATTTTCTTTATACTTTCATTCAAAGAGTAGAAACTCTAATTATATGCCGATAAAAAGCCCGTTGAAATAAAATAAACTTTATTCGAATATTTTATTTTAACGTTATATATAACGTTATTATACATTTCAATACTCTTTAGAGTATTTTAAATACTCAATACGTTTAGATTAGATTTTTTTACTAAATAAATTCAGATATTATTTTATACTAAAGAAACCGCAATAAAAAATATTTTAACTATTTTACATTTAAAATTCAAAGTGATAAAAATCTCGAAAATTATTATGTTAATAGTTTCAACAACATTGAGTAAAATATTCAATTAAGTGAGTATACAATAAAAAAAATTATTTGAACAAAATACGAAGCTATTCTTCAATAATACTTTTTTTTAATAGCAATAACAAATTATATTAAGTTAAAATGTACACAGTTTATATCTAAAGTACATTATCTATTTTTTTTTATTTTCTATGAATATGCTCAACGTATTTTAAAATTAAATTTGTTTCAATTAGAAAAGTAATCCAAATTAGAATTACAAATTATAGACATATATAAAAATTGAAAACGTGTTTCCAAAATAAAAATAGATAATCTATAATTATATACATTTTATGAAAAATGAAACATACTAAAAAAGATTTTATCACAACTAATAAGTCGTTTAGGTAAATTTTTACTTCTTAGTTTCTTCATATTTTGTCTATTTCTTAATTTTTCTCTTTTTCTTTCTTCTCTGAAATAAATTTTTTATTTCATTCGATAATCATTTGTATTAATTTTAGAATTCTCGAAATTTCAATAATAAAATTTTCTGTTGAATAATTTTTTAATTAGTATCACCTTTAATATTTTCATTAAATACTTTCATAAAACTAACTTTTTTATAAGTAATTAAATAGTATACTTTATATTACATTTCATTTCAGTTTTATATTTGAAAATATTATATAATTTAATATAAAAATCAAATAATTTTATTGATATTTGGTATACATGTGCCATATTCAAGTCAAATTACGTATGGGTATCCTTGAATAAATACTGTAATCCCTTTAGTCACCTTTTTAATGTTAATTTAGATTACTTTCCAAGTCTTACAAACTGCTTTAAGATTTCAACTTGATATTTAATCCTCTTGGTACTTTCAAGTTATCCTATGAGAAATAAAGCTGCTTTA
This sequence comes from Platyscapa corneri, assembly GCA_018907185.1. Classification (NCBI taxonomy): domain Eukaryota; kingdom Metazoa; phylum Arthropoda; class Insecta; order Hymenoptera; family Agaonidae; genus Platyscapa; species Platyscapa corneri. The sequence goes on along the minus strand of JACCHW010000011.1, from coordinate 3,009,261 downwards.
GTCTAGTTTAATTTTTAATTTTATTTACACGTTAGGATTTTTTTATTCCATCATACGCAATAAAAATAAACTATTGAATCACATTTTTTGATAGTAATTTATCATTCCTTAAGAACTTAGATTATGTTATATTTTATAAAAATCATATATCTAACGATTTATAAGTAATACGATTTTTTACATAGCTATTCTTCAATTATTAATGTCATAATTAAATTATAATAATAGAAGCAGTATATTTCCAGTTCAATTGAAATTAAGTAAATATTTAAAATTTTTAAATTGTTTGCTTTTAAAACAATATAAAGGATACTATATTTAATTTTTTTTCCAAAACGAATAAATTTAAAGAATGTTTCTAATGTGGAATAATTTTGATAGAAATGAGGTTCTTCACGATTTAGAAGATGTGAACGTTATCAAGTTACATTTAATGTATTAATTTTTAAATCTTATAAATGTTTTTATTGAAAATTAAAGAAACACATATTTTAGCAACGTAGGTTATTGTTTAATTAAATGAATTAAAATTATTAGATCGACATAAAATTATTGCACAAAATGAAATATAATTAGAGCAAAGTTAATCGTTAAAAAATTATGTTTATTTTATCATTACAATCAAATAGATATAATACAATTTTCATATGTATATATTATATTCATATTTGCATGTTAATGTATATTTATGCATTTATAATGAATTTTAAATGGACAATATATGTTTCTCTTAAAAAGGTAAGATTATAATTTTACTTTATTGCTTTTATTCTTTATCCAAAAGTGTATATATACATTTATATGTTTTATTTTTTTAATATGCAAGATGCTAATAATGATTTCCATATTCTATTACTATTAATTTTATTGATTTTAGCTGTTTCATCTAGCATTTAAAGTTAAAGTTAAATTTAAAGTTTAGTTTCAAATTTTGTTAAAAAAGAAAATTTCCATTAAAATTGTAATGTTTAAAAATTTGGAAAATAAACCTTTATAGAATAATCGTTCAAAATCTTTTTAAATTACTGTTATCAAATTTGACGTAAGTATATCCATTTTTAAATGTACTACACGTGTTATTTTGGTTTTAACTTCCTGTAAATTCTCATATTACGAATAATTTACATGGAAAATCAATAAATAATGTTCCTCACATCATTAGTGTTTTAAAAGCCATTACGTTAATTAACATATATTCTCTTCGACATATCGTCTTGTGATGTTTCCTTTTAAATCTCGAAATGGATTGAACTCTGTATCTGCAAGAAGTAAACGACCCTCATTTATTCAGGTTAAAATACTGAACCTCGACAAAAAAATAAGTCAAATATATTTGTGTTATTGCATAATTAAAATTTGTTATTTTTACATTATTTTTATCTTTAAAAGTACATTAATAAATCTTCCATAACGACTTTTGTAAATTCGATATAAATAAATTTTGATTTATCAATCAATATTGATTGGTCAATATTACTCAAATGATTTATTTTATTCTACTTTATACGAACCTTAGAATAAGTTTAAACTTAGAATATTTTATAAACAATTGTTTTTTAAACTATATTATAGTATGTTAACATATGGAAAAATTTGTATTTTTAAAGCTTTTACTAATTATACAAAATTAACTTTAATGATACTTTTAATTATATGAAACTTTGATAATTTATCAGATATTTAAGAAGAAAATACATATATTTTGTATCATTTATAAAACTCTGTCTGACAAAATAATTGAGTACATTAAGTACTACAGAATTTTCAAAAATTATTATGGTTTACATCAAAGAAAAATTATGCCATTAAAACACTTTGGTAGAATTTAATTAATTTCACAGGCAATTTTAATCAAAACTGAAATTTATCATTTCTAACCTAATTTCAGATAAATTTTAACCGTTTCATAGGTGCTTAATATTCTCATATTTTTAACGTTCTTTTTTCACGGCACACATAAAATTTTTCGAATAATTAAAAATGGACAAAAATAACAAGCACGTACAAAGACTTTTCTTGCCCCGTACCGGAAGAAATGCTTTACAAATTTAAATATATGATAGAAAACTCTTTAAGATCGTCAATCAAAGCGATCGGATGAAAACTAAGCATTTTTGATATTGCGAATTCCGCACATATATCCTTTCTCTGTCTTTCAGGGCTCATCCGAGTCGTGGCTTGTTTTACTTGCACGCGGTTGCTCTCCCTTCCCCGCCCTTCTCTTGGGAGAGAGATCGAGAATCGCATTCCTCTCGCGCGCCTAAAAGACCGGATTGGGGGTCGGTCCGCGCGCTTTCAGGGCCTCAGACGAGTGTTCTCATGTATGCGAGTACGGGACAGCGACGCAAGATAGGATTTGAAGAAAGGCAAAGGGAGGGGGCGAACATAAATAAAATGAAAAAAATAGCGAGTTTGTGGTACGTAGAAATGAAGAGAGTGAGAGAGAAAGAGACGAAAAAAGAAATGTACACCGAGAGACATGACTTGTATATAAAAAAGAAGAAAACGCGTAGAATAATGAATAACAATATGTAGGAGAAATTATTATTTAACTATATATTCTTTAAGCTTGTCGACTATATTTTGCATCTAATTTAATCTTTATAGAAAATGAAATTAACAAAATTGTACGTAATCGACAATTATGTTGTAAAGCAAAAATTTAATATATATGGAAATTTTATAAAATTAAATCTGTTTTTTTTTAATGTTATCTACAAATTTTACATATTTTTAGTGATTAATATGCTGATATTGAAATATAATAGTTAATAAAACTACTTAATATGAGTTAAAACAAAATTGAAAACTATAATGTAGTAAATCAACTAATTCAGATGCAAAAATATATTATAAAAGTGGTTTGAAATATATTTTTTTAGTAATGTATAAATTATATGAAACTAGTTATTGGACCTGAAGGAATAAATTAGTGAGCCATTCTTATTTAAGTATCGGCTAACTCTGTGAAATTCGAACAACGATTGGCTTTACCTTCAATAAATCACATTTGAAAGCTCATTAATAAGGAAGCTCTTGTTGCAAAGAGACTTTGTTTAAATATTTTGAAGTCACATGAACTTTGCCGGAATGAAAATAATATACCAATAGAGGTTTTATTTACAACGTTAATAAAATATCTTTAACGAGAGTCTTCAAGGTCGCTTAGAAGTTCAATAAATAATCGTACTCTTTACTGTTGGTATCCTGATACAAGTTTGCAGGTATACCTTTTTTAATAAGAAACTATTAACAACTAATAAACGTTATATATTAATAGCTCTAAGGTTTCTAGATGAACATGTTTTCCATGTATTTTCGCTTTGTAAAATAATCGACCAGTTTCGATCATTTAAATTACAATATGCAAATACATTAATTAAGTCTTTGTATAAGTTAACAAATATTACTTTTCAAACGATTTTGTTTGCTAAATTTATTGTTTATAAATTTAAATATCCGTTTCATTGTAATGTATAAAAATTATATAAAAATCTACGTTAAATTAAATCTGCTCCGATATATTCTGAAGAGACAGCGATGCATCTGTGTATTACTTATTCATCTTAGACGTCAGCTTAATGCGGTATAAGTGATACAAATCTTTAGTTGTGCTTACATTTAAATAAGACACGTCTTATACTCTGTACTATTCCATCATTAATCAACAAACGTTGAATCATGTCGATCATATGCAATATGATTTTATTTAATTAATTATTGTAATAGATTTTGCTAAAATTAAAAGTATATTAATAATCAATTTTGGCGCTTGCTTTATATTTTACAAATCAATTTTCTGTAAAACATACAGATTATACTTAAAAATACATTCATAACTATATAATTGTTATTTTATAAATTAATTCGATTTCGAAAAATATTAATACATACTTAATTTTTTTTATATCGATGAATCAATATAAACTTTATTATTGTCAAATTATAAAAACATCTTAATAGTATAAACTGTTTTCTATATAGCTTATTGAAATTCAACTTAAAAATTGTTTATCCTTTAATAAAATTCGTAAATATAAAAATATAAAAATATATTTTTAATGTAATAATTTTTCGTATAGTTAAAAAGTACACGAGCAACTAAATATTTAATTGACCTAAATTCGTAATAATTTATAATGCAATAAATAAGTTCATCGAACATTTTATGAAAATTAGAGTCTAAAAATAGAAGCTTGAAGCAGGAAACAAACATCGGGAAAAAAGACGAAATAGATGTTAAAGCTATAAAATAAGCAAAACTTGAAAAAGGGGGAAAGGAAGCAAAAGAACAAAAAAGAATGTCACAAAAGCGAGGAGGAAAGGGACAGGCTTTCGTAGAAAAAGTCAACATAAATATGCGGATCCCTGCACAGGATTATTTGCGAGGCTGTACAAATTGTTCGAATGATCGTATCCTTTTCGGGGAGAATCGAGCTTCGAGTATCTAAAACACGCCTGCTCAATCCTTTGTCACTTATATGCTTTATCCAGCAAAGTCGAACCCTTGGCCTTACTGGCACTGTTGTAATATGGCACACACCGCCGCGTGTTTACACGCAATTTAGCCGTGTTCAACATTAATAATATGCGTATATTCGAAATCAAGCGGAAGATCGTTGAACTATAAGGCCCTTTCAGCGATATCTCTTATGCGAGCCACTGAGCTTCTTAATTCTTCCCCCTGTTCCTTTTATATTGATGGCGACTTTATATGAAACTGCTGAATGCATTCGTCTTGGAGGTCCGCACGTGGACGGTAAATTCTTTTCTCGCTTTTTTTTAAGTGAGCGCAATAATAACTTTGATAATGATCGTTTCTGAATTTATTGAGTTTACTAATGTAGTTACTAATTTTAGAGTTTGCAATAGCAATATCTAGCAATACAGATGGAATCCTATTACTATTTTAATTATTAGATATGAAATAGCTACACTAAATTCTTTTTTTAATATTATATAATAGGTATTATCATTCAAAAACACAATATTTTTTATTATTCGCGAATGAAATAAACTGTTCAGAAAAATTGATTATTTAAATTTTTTTTAAGCCTCATGTGTGTTTACAAAGAAGATTTCAATAAAATGACCTCTATAAAGTTTTATGTTCAACTTCTAATACGAAAAAGAGAACAGTAGTAATGAAAAATTTCTTAAATATTATACTAGAAGATTTCATAGAATCAGAAAATTGGAAGCTTTTTGTAGTACATTTTCAGAAAGCTACTAAGTTACTAATCATATACGTAACTATACATAAATTTATTTCCAAAAACCTTTAATAAATACTTTAATAAATTTTAACATCAGCCATATTACGAATTCCGTTTATATTCTATATTCTTATCAAATTTATTATAGTATCTGATTTGTCATGATTTTATCCATAAATAGATATAAATTTAAAACTATTTATAAACTACATTAATCAGGATTCTTATTAATGTTTACATACGAAAAAAGTAAAATATCTGTTTTTTATTCGAAGAAGAAGATTAAAACATTTTGTAAATTTTATATAATATTTTCTTTTTAAAGTTTTAAAATATTTCTACACTTTATTTCATATATTTCATATATATACTTTTATAAGTATAAATCTTTTAATTCATTTATTTTAAAAATACTCGTTCAAAAAATCTTGCGGTGTTTCCTAAAAAGTAAGTACATTACATTGAACATAACTTTTTTTTAAGGGAGACAGTTTGCTATGTTACGAAATGAAAGTATAAACAAATGATAGTTGTCAAAGTTTTATTTAAATTAAAATTAATTTTTAAAGTTCAATCTGTATTTAATTTGTATTTTTGGTCAGCATTAGGATGATCTGAGTCATCCACAAAATGGGAGACCCTGTCAGGCTCACTTTATTACACTCATAAAATGAAATTTGTAAGGATCGACTACATATCTTACTCAGTACCACAAATAAAAAACATAATACTTACATCACGAACATTCCAAAACACCTTATTTACGTTAAAATGAATTCAAAATACTTGATGACTAATAAAGGCGACAACAACAAAATAAGGAATAGAGACATTGTTCTTTATTTTAAAGAAAAGTATTTCGATAGTAATAGTTCAACGTCTATAGCTCATTCTTTTACAATAGAATTTTACCTTTACTCACTTTTACCTTTTTATGAAATTAATTTTTAATTTTTAAATTTATTTCATTGGAAAAATTATTATCATTAAAGATATATTAAAATTAGTTTTTAATAAATTAACCAGTTTTTCATGTCTAGAAAATCTACCAGCATTTACGAATTCATTATCATTTAAAGAAAAAAATATATCAGAACATATACGTTCCATTTAAAAAAATTTTATGCCAATTAAAATTGTGTATTTTGAAGATAAAAATAAACTTTAAATGTTAAATGTAAATTCTTTTTTAGTACATTAAAATAATATTTATATTAATTTTAATTGAAAATTACTAAATTTTAAAAAATTTTTATTATATTCTTTTATAAATATATTGTGTCGAAATTATTTATGATATTTATTAATCTATTAAAATCATAAATATTTAAAATTTATTAAAAATTTTAATAATAATTGATATCTTTTTCTTTCGATAATATGAATTAGTGAAATTTTACCGTATTATACAAATATTTTTAAATTAAAGATTCTAACTGACTTTAAACGATACAAAATATAGATAACAATTAAATAAATTATTACGTTTTTTATTGTTAAAAAAAATGTAAAATTTTAAATTCAATAGTTTAAATCAATAACAAATATTACATAAAATATCTCGTTTTAGAAAAAATATTCCTTTATATTATAAAATCAATCCATTTGCACTATTTATCTATTTATATTGCATCTTTTAAATAAAAAACACTTAAAAATATTTTGATGAGGTTTAGACAGAATTATGAAATCATAAATTTTCTCTTTTTTAATAGTCGTTTTGCAATAAATTTTAGTACCAATTAATGTTATTCATGAATTAAATTAAAATGATTATTCATTTAATATAACTTTTATTTATACACTAACGTGCATAATAAATCCTAATATTATTATATCAAAATACTCATAAGCAACTAATCAGATTAAAATATTTGCATAAAATTAAGTCGTAATGCATTTTATACGTTTACTTAATTTAATTTGTTCACAGAATTTTTCCTTCTTGTCTTTCGATATTCGATTATTTAAAAAATTAAAAAATTTAGCAACCGAATAAAATATTAACAAAAATCTTTTATTAATCTATATTTTACTTGAAAAAAATTCTCGAGTCCTACTTTAATTACTGGAATTATTAATGAACTGATAATATTCGAGAGTTAACTTTAATTTTTACCCCTCGAATGACTTTTTAACTTGATTTAAGATATGGAAATAGGTCTATATATTATACTGATGAAATTGATAAAGTTTAATGATAATAATTTTTGTCAAATCGAATTTAATCCGCGAGTGTCCATATATCGAAGAATCGTAGTTATCTTTAAAGGCCTTTGACCGAGAAATGATGAGTTCGACAAAACGACGCATATAAACGCTCACGCACCGGTTCTCTGAAATCCAATGGTCCCGGAAATTATCCTGGTTTAATTCTTCTTCTGGTTTCGGCTCGACACAAATAGGGACGGTGGGGTTTCCTTTTATCTTTTTCTGATTATCGCGTACAACCTTTTTTTTATCAATCATCCGCCTGTGCACGTACACACATCTGCCTCTTATCGTCACATGAATTACCGCAATTTTACCGTTCGGAATATCTCCATTCTTCTGTCTTTCTTCTTTCGCTTTCCCTTCTTCTTCCCTTATTCGACTGTGTATGTGTGTGAATTTGGCCATCTATCTTTTTATTTTTCGCTTCGCACAGGATAAAAGTTTGCAAGATGCGATGAACACGATATTTTGAATGAGGATGTTTTCGTCCTGACTTTGGGCCATATTCGAATTATTTCAAGATTCCTTACTGATCCCTTGAATCAAGGCATCATCAGTTGTGGGTACTGCCGAGTTTTCCATTGCTTTTCTGGGAAATTAATAAACATTACATGCAGATATTTATTGTAGCAATTGAGATAATCCAAATGCTCTTACGGAATTCATGAAAGAGTTTTCGAATCAAATAAGAAATTCACCGTAAAAATTACTTTGAACACGGTGATCGAGGAACATTATGATATTTGAACACGTATTATTGGTGTTAAAAACATTTTAATGCATCACATAGTAAATTTTAATTTCTTGCATAAAAACTTCGAATTTCATATCTAATTCTAGTTAAATTAAATTGTAACTCTTATAATTCTAAATTCTTGAATAATATAATCGAGAAAAATTTTTTTTTCTTTTTCCTTTAATAACATTTTTAAATATCAATAGGCAACACTGTCGATCTAATTAAATTTATTACTATTATCAAGTTTGATAGATTCCTTTGAATTATTATGAATGTATTATCCTCATTTAGCGATAAAGATCATATAATACATCTTAGCATCTAACAAATTTAGTTTTTAAATATTTAAATTATTTTCTAAATAAAATTAATATGAATAAGATAAATAATTTTAAGACGATTGTTTTTACTCATTAAAAATACGTACACGTAACATTCAAAAAGTTTTTTAAGTTTTTTATTTAAAATAAGCTAAAAATTGATTACAAATATTTTTTACATTGAAAAATTCATATTAAAGAATTATTATAAAACTTTTAAAATTTGTAAATAATGAGTTAAAAATATTAATAATTAAGTATAACATATTTAGAATACTTTTATTTTTTCTGTATTATTATAATTACTGTTGATTATATATGTTCATTCAATAAACATGCACGTAAATTCAAGAGGAAGTGATCAACAATACATATTCAACCGTTAATCTAATAAAAAAATTTTCGCAAATCACGAAAGACGATTCTACCATAAAATAATTTCATTTTATTATCAGAGTCATGAAAGCAATGATAAACCGATCATTTATATTTTAACTGTACTTTTTTATACTTTAGTTCGACATTACTTGTGTATAATTTGATTTTTTAGTTTATCGTAATAAATATTACCGTTATTCAAAATACATTTTCTGTTTACTTACAATAGAATAAATGAAACGTCGACGTATCATTGAATTAATGCATATTCTCAATTCATAATTTTTCAATAAATTATACTCGCTAAAAAATTAATTTTTCTATTATTTAAAATTATTTAAAATCTAATATAAAATTCATCCTTATGAAGTACTTACACATAATTTCTGCTATTATTTTTCTTGATTTACGGAGTAGATGCGGAGAAGGAACATCTCATAACCTTGGGTTTCTGATCAGATTTTGGAATACTTACAGTAGCATATCGCCTACGCCATTCGTTTATCACGTGGTATCCAATGTTCGCAAGAAATATTCACACGGCGATTAAGTTTGGATCATATTCAATTCAATATAAATAAACCTACTTACATTTAAAATAACCGTACATACACCTGATAATATTTATAAAATAATTTTTATTAAGTAAATAAAATTACAGACAATTGTTAGAATTTAATTAAGGTAATTTATTATTAGAAAAAGTATAAAATCACTTGTTTACGTGTTGCTAGAATTTAATTAAATTCTTTGATGTAAAATATGATTATAAAAAAAAATTATAAAATTTTTATTTCAACAATAGAATCTGTGAATAGAAAAATGAAATGTATACAAATTTAAGAGGTTTTTCAATTTATGAAATATGTATTTTTTAAAAGTATTAAATTTGAAAACATTATATATAGTTTAAGTATACTGCATTGTACTGCATGATTTGCCTAAAATACAAGACACGATTTATACTAAGTAGATGGCAAACTTACTTTTAAAATTTTATTCACATGCGTATCTGATTTTGAAAGTTATAAAACTTTTTTTTATCTTTCATTATATTCACGTCTTAAAAAACAAACGTTGTGAAAACATACGGCAGTTCTATAAAAGGACTAATTAATGCTCAGCATTAAGTAAGAAAAAATGTTTTTCACTTGCATTTTCGCTGTTTACGACGTATTTAGAGTCTGAAAATATATGACATATGTAAAAAAATAAAAAATAATTTTCGTAGTGCTAATTTAGTTTTTATAATAATTTAGTTATTCAGCGTTTTTAACGTATTAATTAAAATTAATTGTATTAAAATAAATACATATTCTCGCTTTTTGTGAATAGAAACTGAATTGATAATGCATACAAACAGGATTTTCTTCCAGAGCAGTTTCAATTGGCCATTTGTTCATAGCAATACCTGTTGTGCGTCGTATTCTTAACTTAAGCATAAATAAAATATTTCTGTAGTAATAGAAGCATTAAATAGATTTTCAACGGTAAATATAAATTCCTGGAAATTTTCTACAAATTAAATTTGTGGGTATAATCAAAGGTATTATATAATTCAAGATGTAACATAATACCGAATAGAATTTATTCCTATTTTCAAATTTTATTTACAACTAATAAATTTGCATCTATTTAAAAGAAAATCGTTTTAATAAAACGAATGGATCGTGTAAAAATACTATTGTTTAACTTAAATAAATGATTTGTTGCACAGTATTCGTAAAATATTTCGCAGATATATTAAATTATGTTTTTCGTTCCAATGTAGCTACTCAACAAGTTCCGTATCATTTTTATTCCCAAACGATATAATACACCGATTATCTCATCGACGAAACAGGACAATGAATGTCCAACGATAATGCGACGATATTTTTTATAAGCTCTTAAAACTTTTGTTGTACGAGACCAAAGACTGGCAGCGCTCATAATATATATATATATATATATATATATATATACGTATTACTGTACGCTGTGGATGGCTTACTGAATTCCATTGGAAAGCTGTTGAATTAAAAAAAATGCTCGAGTCGACATCTAACCGGGAGCATCGCTATATGAAGGCCAAGTGCAAAAATAGTGCACGCGTGACAAAAAAAAGATATGGCTCCAGGAGGAATGTAAATAAGCTGCAGGCATACTGTACACGTGTGCACCTCGCTGATTTGCATCGGAGGTGATTTGGCGATGCGAGAGAGAGAGAGAGAGAGAGCGCGCATCCGAGCGTGAGAATCGTAGCCGGTAGATGTCTCCTGCACTTATTTCTGCAAATATTTATTAATCAGCCCGGATATTATCACAAACTACTGCTAGATGTACTTTGTTGCCGGCCATTCCACTTTAGGCTTTTCCTTGTTGTACGCTTATCGTACGCTTGTTTAACGGCGTGACTCTTTAATATTTCAGGTGAATTGCACCCTTACTAACAGCGGACTGTCTCCTGTTTATGCACATCTCATGCTGAATTATAAAAGTTTTGCACGTTTATGTAGATAGTCGACGAATCAGTTTTGTAAGAGCTTTGGAATTTTTAGTGCACGAAAAAAGTGTGTCATGAATCACTGAAAAATATACACATTTATGAGGTTTAATGAACAATTCCGAGGGCTTCAGGCGCGTTCTACTTAGCTCGCACATATTTCGCGCATAATTATTTGTTTTCGATTTACTCGAATTAATTGCGGCGTAAAATGCACTTTTGTTTTTTATTCTAGCTTAAAAGGTCCGTTGGTTTTGAGTTTAAGTGGTTAATAAATTACAGCGCACGTTGGATAAAATTTGTCTAACAATTTTATACTAGTTTTTAGCGATATAAAATTAATCATAAATCAGTAAATTTCAAGAGTAATTTTTCTAATTTAAAATGTTATCCATAAACGTGTGCTGAGATTAGATTTTCAGAATTTGCGTAGTAACTCGAATTTACAATTTTAAAATGCACTTGGTGAAACGTGATCAACGATAATCTTTGAAAGTCTAGATAAATCGATCAAAGTTGAACGACTAAGTGAAGCAACGTAACTTAGCTTACTGAAAGATTATATTACATACAAATGTAATTCATTGTAGCTAATCATTTTGTCACACCGTGACAGACACATAATTTTGGACCAAGTGTTTTCGCTCCCAGTCACATATTCATAAGCTACTTACTGTTGGTGAATTAGTTATTCCATTGCGTCATCGATAAATAGTTCTATGTATTACGATAGCTGTAAGTAAAGAGCAAAAGAGTGACGAATAAAAGGGAAAACTTTAATGTCGGGAAATTTAAGGTGACAGTGAAACGATGCCCTCGGGGCTTCCCCGTTAATATTCTTTTGCTGCTCGACCGACTCAGACGTCGCTACTCTTCATGATATGCACGTGTGCGTGTATAAACGTTGAATAACCCGATGATAGATCAGCCCCAAGGTCGAGGCAGAATATTGCCGTCTTGGAGAACCTCGAGAAATGCAATTCAAGTCACAAATGACGTTAATGACGTCTCTTAAAGCTTTCTTGAAGCTTTGCCTTTCTACGTGTAGCTTGCGCTTATTGCCTCGTTTCATTTCTCGCCTCTTATTTTTGGATAGAGATGACTCAAGATCTCGATAAGGGAAATCGGGTCGACGACGCTGACGACGTGACTCCTCTCTGCTTTTCCTCGTCCTCGGATTTTTCGCGCGTCGCCAGGACATGTTATTGTTCTTACTGCGCGTAAATTGGTTTAATCGAAATCGACTGTAAATGTACGCATAAAAATACCTTGCGTAAAATGCCCGGATTTTCAAGAGATAACTGTTTCGTAGAGGTCGCGAAGCCGGGACGATAACGGAAAGTCCCACTGCACCATATATGATTCTTGAAAATATTGGCATCAGGATATGCGTCGGGTTTATTTTCAGTCTGACTCATGGACTGTAAGATGGGAGCAAGTTTTGGGGAAGTTTCGTATCTTTTAGCTTGTGCACCGTTCTCAGTTTTCCGCTTTTTTCTCGCGCTCCAAAGTTTACGAGCGATAAGAGCAACATAGCGCGCGTCGGCCTCTTGATTTCCTACGTGCAAGGATAACACACTTTCGAACTCCACACGAATGGACAGCAAGGAATCTGGAGATTCGGTTACCTTCTCTTCTAGTGCCGCAATAAAAAGGACGATGAGCTGAAATATTTGGAACTGGAAGCCCTATAAACTTTCGTGCATCTTTTTTTTCCTTCTTACTCTGAAGGATTCTTCTGCTTTTTTCGGTCTTTCTTAGCTCTTCTTCTCAGAGCCGCAGACGCAGCTTTCTAACGATAGAACAATCGTTTAATTACGTTTCCCATTTCCTTTTATCCAATTTCTTTTCGTACTTTCCTGATGCTACTTGTTTATTATTTTTATAAATGATTTTACGAGGCTAATTTCAATTTTTAACTCTAAGATTAAGCCAATTTAATAAGATTTTTGTTTTCCATCAAGAATAAATCTCTCAAACTGTCAGCAAATTTAAAAATGTGATAGTGCTATCAGAAATCATCCATCATAATAATTAATTATTCATATACAACCATATAACCATTATGCATATTGCGTAAACATAAAAATATTACTTAATTTTTAAATAGTGTACTGCTCGTCTATATATATCTAGAAAGACATCACATTTTATATTAATATAGCTTTTAAGAAAATAACGTTTATTCCACAGTAAATTATAAAGTGATAAATATTAACTACATTGGAATATAAGAAATTTACTTTGTGCAATAATTTTTTATTAACTTAAATGTTTAATAAATACAAAATTGCCTGATGCGAAAGGAATAAAAATTAAATAAAAACGAGAGTATAAACTTTGTCTTTACTGCTAGCACAATTACAAATATACTTATTTCAATAGTTTATATTTGAGAAAATTATTTTATACATAAATTTTACGACTACATCGTAGATTTATAAGTGAAGTCAATAATTTTCATTACTAAATTCAGTATCTAATATTTACTAATTACCAACTTCTATATATTTTTATTAGAATTTATATCTATTTATATTCTCCTTATCAAAAAAGAAAAGAAAAAGAAATTATCTACCGCAAAAAAAATTTATCCTGGAAAGTTACCCAGTTGTTTACATTTGTTCGGGTTCTACGGTATGTGTCCTTAGATCGTCGCCCTAATGTGATATCAGAAAACTAGTAAACTTGTAGTTCTTTTTCCAAATTTAAATAGTAGTGAAGGATAAGAATTTAATTCTTATCTCAACTTCTTTGTATAATTCACATAGCTCTAAACTTGTTTTGCAAAAAAATATGCCATTACATTCGAATACAAACTGCTTTTTAAGATTCACTTGGTATAGATCTGAAGATAAGTAATTGAATTTATTCCTAGTATGAGTTTAATAAAATTCAATATCAATTACGGTTAAAATTCCACAGAAAACGTATCTATAGAATATTGCACTAAAAACATCGCTTTTTAATGATATTTTTCAATTTAATATGACTGTTAATAAAGTTATGTGTAATGGTGTCAGTATTCTACCTCAGTTATACTGTGTATTAAATAAAATTTCAGATTTATAAAAATTTTTGGAAAAAACATCCGTTATTTTTCTATTTTTAATAATTATTACAAGTATTTTAAACGCATAAATTTTCGAAATTTTCTACAAAAACCGAAATAATTCAAAATAAAAATGGAGCCGAAATGGAAGCTCAAAATTATTCGAAAACTTAATAACTATAATCTTTATAAAACAGTTTAATATTTGGTACTCTTTTTATTCTCATTTTTTCTCAAATGCATTTCAGCTTCTTCAAAAATTTACTTTTACAGCTGATTAAACGTACACTTTGCTACACTCAAACTATATTTACCATTTGCTTTGCTAATATTAAGCTTACGGATTAAATTCAGAACTAAAAAATAGATTAAAATTTATGACTTCAGTTGTGAAATATAATAATCTTACAAACTTTTAAGCAAAGAATATAAAGTAAATATTTTTTAATGATAATAAATATGTTCCACTATATATATTTATCAAAAATAAAACATTGAAGTTCGGCTCACAAAATCCATCTTACTATATTCAGCCAGCAAAGTAAACAAAAAATAAGGAACAGAGGAATAAAAAAACAGAAGAATAAATCGGAGGAAAACAAACAGCGTCCAAGTCGTCGTTCCGAGTGCATAAACCAAGCGTCCGGTCGGTGCAGTCCAAGCATTCGCCAAGTCTCGGAAGCCATGCAGCAGCCGAATTCCTCTCATCCTCCTTTTCTTCTCGTTCCACTGTTTTCTTTCCTCGCTCTTCGGATGCTTTTTTCTTCCTTTTTCGTTGAGCGGCGCAGTCGATTCTCCTTAACGTTACCTGCTGACTAAGGATCATGCTCTCAGCTTTTCGCACGCACGCGGTCCCAGTTTTATAATTCGACCGACCATTGCAAGAAGGAAGACACTGCATCAAATAAGCGATAATAGCTTATTTCAAATTGATTGCGTAATTGCATCGTAGAAAGTGACCGATATCAACTGCACGCAATCGGCAGTTAACTCCTTGGCTTGTTTCTGTAGGTCCGTTTGTTTCTTGTTATTACGCACCCAACCTAATGTGCACCGACATTCTTCCGATTTTTCACAATTATTTTATCAATTGATTTAATATATTTTACAAGATAATTTACACGTTTCCGCAGCAATGGAATATAATTGCTTTTTAAGTAAGTGAATATTCTGTAATTGCAGAAAATTGTTTTACGAACAACGATAAAAAATTTGAATGATTGACGCGAAGGGTACTTAAGCCGTATTTAAATACAATTTTGCAGCTAATGGGACGTAAATAATGTTACGGTCTGTTTGGAAATATGACCACCTATGATGTCTAGTGGGTGCAAGTGAGCCGGTTCTCTTAGATCTGTATCATTTATCCTCTGCATCTTATTGACTAATAGGATTCAATAACTACTACTATGATATCCGTAAATTCAGCAATCGTGTCATAAATATTTGATCAAATAAATGTCTTAAGATAGTTTATTCATTTTTCAAAGTTTAGTCTTGGACCAATAAAAGTTCATCGTGAATGAAAGTCGTTCGAGCTTTTATTTTGAGTTTTGAAATTAAAATATAAACTTTAGTCACATTTATTTGGCCCCGAGAGAAATACGAATCACTAAAATATTATATTACGTTTTTATGAATTGTTTTTCTTTCTAAATTATTGGAATTTAATCTTTTATAATTTATTAAGACTTAATAATTCTTTAGTACTCTTTTATATCATTTTCCATTAATTTTGTACACGTGATTAAATAAATAAAATTTTAGCCTACCTAACAGCTAACATTATTAAATTTAAACCATAATTTTTAGTAATTTAGACCTACAAAGAAATTATTGATCGTTTTCTTTTTTAAATTTAATTAATAAATGATTTTTTGATTTTTTCATTTAATCATATCTCAAACATAACATAAAATTTCTAACCTAAAGCCAGTGCAAAAATAATAAATAAAACTAAACGAATAAAAATCGAAGCCTATCACGAACCTTGCATAGTTCAGAACACATGTACGGTCGTTTATCATATAAATTGATACTTCTATTTTTTCCACAAAATAAATAATATCTTTATTTTGCATTATTAATTAAGGAAAATTAATTTATTTATATGGACGATAACTAAAAATCAACTAACACAAATAAAAAATACTATAAATTTTATTAATTATAATTGATGCGTTCACGAATCTCTTCAATAAACGATATAAGAACTGGCTTTTAGTATACAGAAACGTGACCCGCAACTACGAGACAAGCCTTTTCCATCACAAGTGATATTTTGCAGATGAATCACAAAACACTTACCACTCATTAAAAACCCATCCTTTATATCGCTGCTGAGGTAGACTTTAAGCACTTTTGCACTGTCTGATTATTACCGATTTACAGAATTCAGCGCAATATAAGACCGAAGTTGTTTGATAATTTTTATAACTCAAATTAAACTGGTTTCGCTATGCACACTATACGTCGAAGAATTTTTCTTTATTTTAAATATTGAGTTACAACGAAATTATATTTGAAGAGGGACGTAATGTTTTATCGCCTCGTTGATAAAATATTTAAAAAAATAAAACAATTCCATCATCCCACAGCGTAACAATCTTCGAGTAATTCTTCTTTTTCTCGAAAGCTTGTTTCTTATAGAACAATTTCATTTTCAGTGATTAAAAAATAATACTTTCTATTAACGAGTCATTATAATTACAAGCTCAATATTCATTTGATCTTTTAGCTTTGACTAATGACAGGTGACAACATACACATACAGAGTAATTTTAATTCTTTTTCAACGTTGCGAAAATAACAGAAAGAATAAAAGTTGTGATGCCAAATCCTTTTAAATTGAAATACATTAATAAATGAATTTGAACAAATTTTAAAACGCCATTTTCCCCTTGAAAACAGTTAAATATACTACCATACTTTAGATGTACATCTCTTTAAGTAGAATAAGTCCTCCCTTGTCTGACTGTACTAAATATGCATTGATTTATAGAGGTACATTCTTTAATTATATGCTTACCTTTATTAACATTTAACAATCTTGATAAATTTTTCATAATTCAAATTATTGTTTATGACAAAGTTTTATTACAAGTATGGTCTTTAAATAATTGCTAAACATTATTTTACATACAGTAATTATCACTCATTTAAAAAGCATATCACTAATTTACAAACCTGTTCCAACCTAAAAAAAATTTTTACTTTCAAATGTACTTTCTTTATGATTTCAAGTAAAATTTGATTTCATCATTTTTTAGAATCACAAAAATAATACCATCGATTTGCTTTTTAGAATTTAAAAAATTTCATTTGAATTAATAAATATCTTCAGAACATAATTCAATTTTTCATAAAAAAATAAGGAATAAATAAATTTTTTGTTAAAATATAGATTAAATATTTAATGAACAAAATTTGAAACTTTGCCAATTGATTGTCAACTCAACCATTTTATCTTCAATGATATTTATTAAGCATTCTTCAGTTTACAAATACTTTGATATTAAAAACAAATAAATGATCAAACAGAAATTAAATATTGCTACTATTACAATAAACAAATTATGCATATATTTTGAAATTTTAAAAATTTTTATATTTATACCATTTATAGCTGAAAATTAATAATTGGTAAATTATTAAAAAATTTTTGTTATTTTATTCGCTGATTATTTTGTGCATAAATGGACAAAATTATGGATTAATGATTAAAAAACTTTTGTTTCGTATTAAATTATTGTAAAATAAAATAATCTCTTATATTATCTCAATTAGTTCTCAATATTATTTTCGAGAAAACTTTATAATTGTAATCGTTACTTTATTTAAATTCTTTCAGATTTATCAGCGTAAACTTACAGATTCACCAAATATAAGTAATATGATTATAAACATATTTAATTATAAACGACACCATAGTAAATAAAGCAGTTGATCCAAAATGTATAATCCAGAAGATATAATATGTCTAAAATTTGTTTGCTTACTCCTGAAACATGGAATTCTCATCAATGAAAGTTTCTTTTCGTATTCACTATACCAGAATAATATTTTAATCGGTAAGATGAATCAGTTATGAATATTTTCTAATCTTAAATGGCAAAGTTAATATTTAAAGAAAAAAAGTAGACGTGCGAGTATTTTACCGAAGACGACTAATTTACAAGATTAATTAAATCCGAGAATTTAAAACGAGCTTTAAATGATTTAATTAGCGAATCCCGCAAACTAATCAATTGCAATAGGATGTTTTAAGAAGTGGACCTTAAATAATGAGCTAACTTCTGTACGGACATCCAGCAATACCAGCAATACCGAAGGTGTCAATATTTTGCAATGATCGTGCACGATACCATGAATGATTCTAGAAGGAACTACGCGTCCACATACGAGGGACTTTAATTAGTACGAATAATGAGCGCCATGTTGTATAAACAAGATTGCATAAAATCTACAAGAAAATAGTTGCTTCTCATCTCGAATGACAGAGCCGCACGGCATCTAACTATTAAAGAAAAAAAAGTGAGCGTTTTGCCAGGAGATTAGCCTAAAGTTACGAGGTTCGACGTGCAACGGCTCCCCCTCCGCGCCTCCCCCTGTCGGCAGCAGTTGCACACTCAGTTGCACGCGGGCGCCAAAAAGGCCTCGGCAGCACACTTCGCCGTTCGATGACTCCTTCGCTCTCGTGACGTAAGGAGTCGGAGTCAGGCAGGAAGGGATAGAGATACGCACTCGTCTTTCCTCGCCGGATTGAGTGGCGACGACGGTGGCGGCGTTGAAAAAGAATGCGCGCGCGCGCACGCCCGCTCCCTTGTACAGTTACAGAGAGGGAGAGAGGGTGCGAGCGCGCGGAGAGTTACGATAATTTGCGTGCTGGTGTATCAGGCCTCTTGGAGTGGGTTATTGTTGGTGCAAGGACGTGTCCCAAGAGTCGCGCACGCCGATGTTTTTAACGAGGCCCGCTGGATTTAAGGACGCGACGCGTACAGTTACTGCACTCGACTGTTTCTCGCTCTTTGCGGGCGGCGCCCAGCGTCCGTGTAACGGAACTCCATGCTAGTGGAGGAAGGGAACGAAAAACAAAATGTATAATACTTTTACAAATGCTGTAATGAACAGAGCGGATAACAAGCCCAACGACCGAATTTCTTGTAAGGCCCAAAAAAATATCTCGCGCATTATGTGAAAATATGTAGCCTTAATACGAGCTTCAGTTAAAGATGTAGTATTATCTCCGTCGGTTATTCATAATTATCAAAATATTTGGGATATCGCTGGTGACGATTACCGATTTTTGTTAAGCGTGTACGGTACCCTGCCTGTTATTCCTCTTTAATACCGTAAAAGTACAAGTAATTAATCTATCGAGTACGCGCGTCATCCTACCGCGTTACACTTTTATTAAATTCGGGTAAAGTTTCGAACGAAGTGAACGCACTAATAGTGAACGGATAAAAATTTGCCGACACCTTGTGGCAAGTATCAATATAAAGATAAGTAAACGATTAAATTTAGCATTACTAGTTAGATCACGAGTGAAACTTTATCGGTAAAAATAATTGCCATATTGCGCAAGTACATAAAAATTTTTAAGCTTACAATAATTAACCCAAAAGTGGCAAGCACTTTTGCAATTTTCAAATTTATACCATTGAGCATTAAATAAAATAAGAAGTATATTTTAACATTTCCAATAATAAATACAATTTTCGCAATTTTGTTCAAAATGTTGATGATGAAGAAAACAGCAAGTACTACCTATCGCCTAAGGGTATTTTAACAAGTTTTACTATAACTGACCAATGCCATGAATGATAATACGATAGACATTACGTATTCTCTACCTCGATAAATTAACATAGTAACACGATACAGTTTTATCTATAACACTTTAGTATTAACAAAGCAATATAATTCGTTTAAAATATGACTATGATTACCCCTAAAAACAGTACTTTATACAGTCAAACTGTGAATTGGCCTAGAGAAAATTAAAAAATTATTTTCTCGACATTTTCAGTAACGTTGATTTGTTAAACACAATATAAAATACGAAGAACCTGTTCATATTTTATAGAATTAGAATATTTGTAGAATTATAATTACCTTTGCAGCGACTAAGAGAGTATCAATATTTTATATTACTTCCGCTGAATGTATGTTTGCTTAGATATAATAAAATGTAGCCACTTAAATTATGGGAAAGACTATCAACGAATTATTTTTCTTGGGTATGAGATAACTCGATTAAATTGTGAATTTACGCTATTAAATGCTATTAAAAAGACTTTGGTAGCGTAAATTAAAAGCTTCTTGAGAAAACTTTGAATAATAAAATACATTTTATAAGAAAAATTCAACTAATTAAATTATTCCACCACACTCATAACTTAATACACACTTATTATTTAATTTATATATAATACAATGTAATCATAATGCGTATAATTCTTTAATCTTAATAATACATATTCGTCTCATTTTAAGAGTTCGAGCTCAACGAAGATGATTTTTATTTTCTTAGAAGAAAATTTCTTTTCAAGAATCACAACTTTTCACAAATGAAACATTTCCGAAATTGAGATTTATTTAGTTTTATTTTATTGCCGTTTTTCTTTAATAAAAACTTCATCAAAGTATTTAAATTTACTGATATATACTCTACTCAATTTACCTTGGATATAATATAATACAAACATACCGTGCAATATATGTTGATTCATAAAATATAATCAAATAGAAATGAAAACTGGTCCTTGCTAACTTCCTTTTACGGAATTCAGATGAGCGTAATAGCTTATGAAACTTATACTAGTATGAGGCAATGACGTTAAATTTTCAGTAGTATATATCGTATATCACAAGAAAAATTTATAAAGCAACCCACCTATGTAATAAGTGAAAAGGAGAAGCCGACGCGGGGATATAACCAAACATGTCTTGTCTATAACGACAAAAAATAAAAATTTATTAGGCGAGTAAAAGTTTCAGGGAAAAAAATCATTATTGTAAAGCTGAATCATCTTCTATTAATAATAAAAATAAATGACGCATAAAATTCATAAGAAACTATGGTGAGATTTACTAATTTACAATTTCATACTTTATTAAACAAGATTTTATCCCTATATAATTAACTTTTACAAAAATTGTACTTGAATTTTAAATATAATATAAATTCATAATTAATTATCCAATTTTTAATATCGGGATTTTTTTTTAAAAAAAATCTCAGTTATGATCTAACTGTTTTATTCTAACTTTTTTTAATTCATTATCAAAGTAATTGTTACAGAAAGAAAGTTTTACATCAAATGATAACAAATTTTTCTAAATTATCGAAAAATAAATTTTACTAATACCTTAAAAGGATATAAAATAACTTTTACCTGCAATTATAATATATCAATTGATATTATTATTGTTATTACATATATAAATACTATTTTATCTTTTTAAATTTGATAAATGAATCTCTGAATATAAAGACAAATATTTGCATTTGTTCGTAATGTATACTCTTGTATAAACATTTTCTTCTTAACGTGTAGTCTAAACTGCTTTATAAAAGATGGTTTTACTCTGTTACTAGTGGTGCTCTTTCGTTTCGTAACTGTAGATTGACAAAAATGAAAAGCACAGGTACATACGTACGATTAAAATCTTTAAAAAGTATATATTACTCGCAATCCTTGGCCTACTAAATAGAATGAGCAAAAAATGTTATTGACCTGTATGTTCGTAAAAAATGTTGGATTCTGCATGGACACGACGAATCCAGAAAACACCATAATCGAAGCTTAAGCACAGGCACGAGGCCAAAGATCCTCGCAAACTTATATTCGCCTGTAATTAAAGCTGAGCCAACACAAAATGATGCGCCTTATCCTTATCTTGCGCTAAGTTATGTTCGACACGATTAATTTTTCTCAGAAGGGAGTCTTAGTGCGACGTGATTTCGCTCTTTGCTCATCTCCTTGACATTCTTTTTTACGCTCGAGTTATGCATTTCCTCTTTCTTTTTCTCAATAAGAGGGTAGTATGTTGCACTCTCTGGAATTTCTTTCGCTGCATACGTGTGTATGTGCTTGAGATCAAAAGGAAAATAATCTTGAATGGACTATCGAAGGGGATGCTATTTACTACGCAAGTACTTTGCTGGGAAAAATAAATCCTGCCATTACGATCGTTTTATTATCAGCAAGATCCTTTAGTTTTAGTGTAATCAATTACTTAAAATAATGGAATTTCTATCATTAGGAATACGATTTTTCATTAGGGATCCGTTACACTAAAAGCACTATTTAAAACGAGTCTATTTTTGATGTAATAAAATAATAAAATTTAATATGCGTTAAAAGTTTATTTATGCGTTTTAAAAAAATATAACACTTCTCCTTTAAAATCTTTATTTATTGGGACATTTGTTTGCACACATTTTTATTCACTGATTTACGCGATAAATTTATTCAGCGTTATGATTCATTATATTTAAACGTGGTTCCTATAATAAATAAGATAAACATAAGAATTATTCTGAAAGTCATTCTCTTTGACGTCTTACATTTCCTTAATAGATAATGACAAAATGCATTATATTTACTCAAAAATAAAAAAAAAATTTGCTTTGCTTTTGCTTTAGATTTCGACGTATTTATCAGTTATTGTATAAAATATTACCATACTAAACTGGATTGCAGATAAATAAACTCGATAAAGCTTTTTTGTGTATTGTTAAAAAAGTAAGGGAAAATATACTTTTTTATACTTGGTATAATATAATAATCAGTAATAAAGCAAGTATGCTTATAGTAATGAGTCTCGGTGTAAGAAAACCTTAAAAATATAACATAAAAAATGAAGAAGTAAGAGAAAAAGAAATTGAACGAATATAATGATTTTCTCGTCACGATACGTTGTAAAAATAGCCTTCAACCCTCGTTACAAACTTGTAACCTGTCCACTTCTGCGTTATTCTTAGTATTTAAATTGAACGCAAATTGCCTATGTCCAAAGAATTAACTTAATTCTGAAGAAAGTCAAGGTTGCAAGAGTAAATTGCAGTGGTTTCTTTTCAACAGATCGCCCCCTAGTGGTCATGTCATTGACGCGAGTTAGAGTTAGAACAAAAAGCGTCCCGGAGAAAAGGAGCAAATCGTGACCGCGGGAATTTCGTAAATGGATCTGGAGAAAAATCTTCCGTTACCGGTTTCTAACCATTAAGCTCATTTAACATATTATCTGCAGCCTGATTTTTCTTCCCCCGCGCGCACGCAATCGATCGGCTCGGCAGGCAGTTCATACCGCGAACGCCTAGTCCTTTTTTCATCCGACTTCTACACCGCTACTCCCTATCGTCCAGCGGATAATGATTTTTTACGCGGGTCTGCTGTAATCTCTCGGCTCTTTTTTATAGCGATTCGTGATTGAGCCATTTAAAAATCTGTTCCCTCGCTTCTTCATCTCGCCGGAGGAGCCATGCGTTGGCCTGTTAAAACATATGTCAGAGCAACTTTGTCTTGAGGAACGTTTGTTCGCTCTCTAATAAGTACGTTAACTACGACTGCGTCGCTCTCCGATGTTGTACGGAGTAACAAGACGGACATGGAAATTGATACGTGTCTCATAGTAAATATATATCTCACTTCACTTGTAAAATATGTTTGAGGAAGACCATATAGAAATATATATGATCGCGGACCTTTATTTCTTATCTATTTCCCAGTTTTTCTTTTAATGAAAATAGGGGATTAATATATTGAACGGGTTTTCAAATGGAATTTTTTTAAATATTATTTTATTTAATTAATATTCAATATGTCTTTTTAATACTCTCAACACTTAATATTTTTGCTTTAAAAGTAATTCATCGAAATTGATACTTTAACGATCTATTTCCTTTGATATTGTTTCTTTTTCAAACGTATAATAAACGATACAGGCTAATCATGTTTTCCTCTGAGTTCTGTAACGATTCGAGAACAGAAAATAGTCAAATAAATTTAAGCTTTTAATCATGAATAGCATTAGAAAACAATGCATAATGAAAATAATGTTTATAATTATATTTTCTCTTATTTCGTGGGCCAAATAATTAAATTTCAAAATCATTCGAATCGACTTGCTCAAGTTTCTTATTCCTATAAATATTGTTTAAATTTTGAAATACAATAAACATTACTATTTACATCCAAATAAATAGTAAAAAGTAAATACATGTTCACAGAGCTGCTGGTAGTAATAATTGTGGAGTACAAGCAGAGTATTCTAGAAAATAACAAATAAACAGAAAATAAATAGAAACCACAAAGTTTTGTTTCATAAAAGAGTGTTGTCAAGCGAAGATTCTTATATTACCATAATGATAACGTAAAAGTCTCCTAGCTTCAACCGGTTCTAAGTAATATTGCCAAAGGGCTGCAAAAAACAGGCGAAAAGCTATCGCGAATGTTATCTCTTCTTGATACCGCTACCGACCAACTGAAAAAATAGCCTTAAATTCTCATAATCCGCTTTGTTGCAAAATATGACATTAAAAACAAGCGTCGTTAAAAATTGAAATTTCACGAAAAAAACTATTTATTTAAAGGACGAGGAATATATTTCAAAATTGAAATTCAGAAATTCCAAAATTACTTTCCGAACAACGCATTCTGAGAATCCAAACGCATTAATTGTTTGAGCTAAGTTGTTGTTTGTGTAGATTTAATCTCTTCAAGTGGGATGCCATGTTGCATTATTAAAGTTTTAATTAAACAATAAAAAATTAAACCATTATATTTTAGTTTATTTTTACATCAATTTATAATAAACTAATTCTTTCGATTAGACTATAATATAAAAAATTTCTCACTCATTTTAGAATAAAGACAATTTGAAAATTTTTTTTTTGTCTGTATTAAAATAATATGATAAAAATTTTCTAAATAATACATTTAATAATGTACAACATTATTAAATACTAATATGTTTTAATACTCACCAAATGTCTAGTGCTTTTTTATTTTGGATGGAATTGAAAACTTTTAGCTTTGCAGAAATTATTCTTCGCAACCCTGAGCAACAAGTACAGATCTTTAAAATATATGAAAAGTAGAAAAAAGTCTACTTTAAAAAAGCAAGCGAATCATTGCAAATCGGTATCAGCCCCTCTTTTCTTCCCTCTCGCTTCCTTTCCTTAACTCACTCTTTCTCTTCTTTCTCCGTTTCATTTTCAAACTCTGTATACTGTACGCATTATTTTTCCCTCCCTTTTTTGGTCCAGCGTGCCTCTCCTTCCCTAAGTCCGTGTTGCGTGCACTTCCTGCAAGCAAAAGAGGGAGAGGCAAGGGAGAGACGAAGACGAGAGGCGCGTAATTGGGGTCCTGTGCGTGGCATCAGCGAAGAGCTCGTGGTGGGGGCAGCCCTATGTAAGCCCTGGGTCAGCCATGGACCAGCGCATCTTCAGACAGCTAAACGAACCACGCGGACAGGAGAGTCTTTACTCAACTCACTACTTCGCTTCGAGTTTCGGAAGATACAGTGCTAGTTTTTTATTTATTTTAGTTCTTCGCCTCGGCTCGCTCGAGATGAAGCTCATCGTAATCGCGGTGTGTTTAATCGTGCTGACAGATGCAAGAAGGTCCGTCAGAGGTCGAGGACGGCAGTTTAGGAGAAACGATGGTAAGTCGGCAATTGCGACCCTTTCGACTTCTTGTTTTATAGACTGTCAACTGCTTATTAGCTTCACTTTTCTTTTTTATTGGAGATATGCATTCGTATAGTCGCCCGTAGAAATTACATATTTAATTAATTGAAAAGTTTACTTACCACTATTTGATTATAAATTGTTTGAAATAGGTTTTTTTATTACCCGTGATTAAAGTTTTAGTAATTTAATTGAAATACTGAATAATAAATACTAATGTAGCATTTTAATGACATAAAATTTCTATTAATAATGTTATTAGAGTAATTTTTTAAAAAGTTTTTCGAAACTTAAAAGTATTTTCTCTTTTTCAAATAATATAAATAATAAGGTGTAAAAAATTTTTTAATTTTGTAATGAATTTCATTGATTATAATTTAAAATAAAAGTTTGCTACTTTTTAAATATTTCTTTAATTCCAATAGCTTGCAAATACTGCAAGATATTTATTTAAATGTAAGATAAATAATAATAAGAATTACTTATATTAACAGAAATAATTTTATTTCTATATACTCATATTTAAAATAATAATATTTTAATTTACGCCCAAACTTTATATAAATATCGCCTAAAAATAATACAATAAATTCAATCTTTGTAAAGTTAAAAGATCTATTTATTAATTTTGATGAATTTAAAAATAATTAATTGGTTACTTAATTAATTTATACTTGAAAATTTTTAGTTAACTCGATTAATATTTATAATATTTGCTTTCTACTGATTCGAATGTAATTAAAGTTTTATTTTATATGCGTATTCATAAATAATTAAGTAGTATAGAAAGCTCGTTATAAATATTACTTCGTAAGTTTGGAGTGCCAGTCTGTTTTTTGACAATATTTGAAATATAATTAAACATATATGCAAATCCACATTATACTTCAACAGAAGCCGTTACCAGCTTTAATTTGAATAGTTCAAATCCAACGGAATCGATTGAGGGCCGCCAGTACTATGTCCCTCAAGGAGGTTATCCCAGTCTTGGTATAGGAGGCTATCCAGGACAAGGTGGATCCGGTGGTTCTTCAGGAGTAGGTGGTTCCGGTGGTTCCAGTGGATCTTCTGGAATTGAAGGATCTGCCGGTGGCTCTCATGGAATTGGTGGTTCCGCTGGAATAGGCGGTTCCGTTGGAATTGGTGGTTCTATCGGAATCGGTGGCTCTCACGGAATCGGTGGTTCTCATGGAATTGGTGGTTCCGGTAGTTGGGGAGGTTCCGTTGGAGTAGGTGGTTCTGGTGGTTCTAGTGGTTCTTCTGGATGGGGTGGCTCTGCAGGTGCAGGTGGTGTCGTGGGCTCCGGAGGATCCGGAAGTTCCGGTGGATCCGGAAGCTCTGGAGGATCAGGAAGTTCTGGCGGCTCCGGAGCTTCTGGTGGTGGGAGCTCTATTTCTGAGAATGAAATCCCTAGACCAATACCGGGTAAACCAGGCAAACCTCCTCGACCTCAAGGATGTTTGGGTGATCGAGGACAATTTCCGAGTCCAAAAAGCTGCTCGCACTACTTGAATTGCTGGGATGATGTAGCTGTAGAACAACAATGTCCCACCGGTCTATTATTTAACGAAAAAAAACAGTACTGTGACTTTGATTACAATGTGCATTGCGGCATTCGACCTAAACCCACGCCCAGTAAGTTTCATGAAATTTTTTTGTATCTTAGTCAATACTTTATTATATAATTAATCAAATTTAATATTAAATAATTGCTGATTTATGCAAAATATAAAATTATCTTCTATTATGTATCAACATATTTAAAACTTTGAGTGTATATCAAAAGCTTTGAGCTTTAAGTGTCTCTAACTTTTAACTAATATATTACGTAGTGATTGAACTATTTTTAAATAAAATCAATTACTGATTTCTTATTTATGACGATAAAATATCTTTATATCCAATTTTTATAATACTAAGTTATAAAAAAAGTAGCTTAACTTAATCTTTTATGCAAAAAAAATTATGTTCCATTAAATATTGATGTTTAATTTATATTGTGATTTGCAGTATTTATATTTATTAAATATTATTCGTGTATATTAAAGAAATAAAATAACGAACTATTAAATTATTTGAGCAGGAAATTCCTCCTATTTTTATTAAATTAACTTATACTTTTAGAAAATCATTAAAAAGCTAATTTACAAAGTAATTTGTGTAAGTAATACTCTATGCGTTTTAACACAATTCCTGTAGAATGATATATATCAAGTTACATTTGCATGTTAATGTGTTTAAAATTCCTTTGAGTAATAAGACACATTTGTAAAAATAAAAACAATGATATTATATAGAAAAATTAACAAATTACTAATAGAAGTAGAATGGTTGAAAATTTCAATTATAAAACTAAAACAAAAAACATTTTAAACACAGATAATCTTATGTTAGATGTAAAAATTGTCTTAAATATACGCTTATACATTCGTTATAAAATTTATGTTCTATTGAGACAATTATTAAATTAGAGAGTCTCATAAGATAAGGTACAGAATGCTTTTGTATTGCAAGTAAAAGTTTAACACAGAATACTCGGAATGTAAAAGGGGCAGAAAAAGCACAGCTTGATGAGAACCTTTTTGTTTGCTCATTGTGCAGAGCCGTCCTTACCAGGAGGATCGAAGCGCTGTCCCGAGTTAAATGGAAGGTACAGGAGCGCAACGAATTGCTCCGAGTTTTTCGTCTGCCTCGCCGGAAGCCCGATCAAGTTCAGTTGCCCTGCAGGACTCGTTTATAGTGACGTAAGCATATGTCTATCTATAACAACTATTATCCATGCACTCTTATCAATTTAATAGAATAAAAAAACAAATGTGAAATTACAATTACGACGCAATGCACCTGCGATATTAGAGTTTAAATTTATAAATTACTTTCTTGAGAAGCTATAGTCGCCCTTTTTCTCTACGATACATGCTCGGCACTCTTGAAGATTGGTCGGTGTGATTGCGTAAGTAATCAACATTTTTAGTGATATTCCTTTTGAAAGGTGCCGCATGTGGATATGTAAATGAATGACTCAAATGATAAGCTATCACCGTAGGTGCATTACGGACCTGTTTCCGTCGCCAATAACTTAATTTTCCATATTACACAATTATCAGTGCACCTTAATTCAAGAATTTATTATGAATAATATTTCATTTTGTAAAACAGATATTAACGTGTCGAGCAAATACATTGTTTCTGAATCAACTGCACAAAAATACACTGTTGGAGAAATGACTCCTTTAATATGCATGACATTACTCCCTCGGATAAAGTACTTGAAATATATTTTACTAAAAAGAAAGCCTCGCAATAATAATTATCTATTCTTATTAAATTGAATATATTTTTCACTATCAAAATTAGCATATAGAATTTATTAATTTAGTTGCATCTCTTATTTGGTACTTGCAAAACCAGATCACAATCCTTTATCTAAATGTGAAGTGAATTTATAGACAAAATTGCGAGTTATAAAATATGTATGAACACTTTTATTATTTTACATCAAATTTCTTATGGAAGTTATATAAAAACGTGCACGTTTATTGTTTATTACTTATTATAAAAACTTAAATTTGAACGTTCAAAAGATTTTTAAAAAACCATGATTGAAATTTGATAAATTAAAACTGTTGTATTAAATTGTGGTTTTTACTACTTCTTAACAATACGTTCAAAATTATTAACAATTAAATAAATTATGCATTGTACTCTCGTTTCATTTCAAAAAATTTATTTTTTTTCAAAGGCAAGCATGAATTTTACTTTAAAAACGTTTAAAAATAAAAAGATATTTGACAACTTAGAGAACATTACGAACTAACCCATGTTTTTCGTAAAAAAAATTCATTTCACATACAGAAAAAATTTGCATATACGAGATTAGCGCGCGTCAAGCATATCAATTCGTCAATATTCAATATACATTGTATAATCTAACAATAAAGAATAAAAAAATAACAATCTGATGAGCATAGGAGACGCAAATATGTGACTATCTGTCACGCGTGGACTGCAAAGGTGCGGCAACTCCGAAACCGCCGCCCACGACTACAGAGGTACCACCAAAGCCAACACACCCACCCCATTTCCCAGGTAGTGAGTCACCGAATCCAAACCCTCCCTATAATCCGGCTCTACCGGAGCTACCTTCTCCAATCAATCCCTACAATACCAATAGTTTCGTGATAAGAGGAAAGCCCGAGTTTTGGCAGCAGCGACAAGCCGTTTTACAGTCCGAGCTTGAAAAGGATCTCCAAACGCAAAAGGTATTGCGGTTTGACTTTATTATTATTCTTTTTATATTTTTAACTAATTTTTTCAGACTTTTACGTTTACTGCGCTTTTTAATATTAATATTTGATTTTCTAACTGTTTATTGGTATAGTATGGGTAATGCCTTCGTAGCCCGCCCAGATTCTTATTGAAAATTAGTTTGCAATAAACCGTTTTATTATTTGAATGGTAGACAATAGTATTAAACATTTTTATGACCACAGAAAAGTCTAATATAACTTTAAATATCGTTTAAAATGCTTTTTAAATATGATTATCTAATTTTTATAAGGATCATAACTAAATTTATATTTATAGCGAGCTAGAAAGTATCTAAAATTTCGTGAAATTTGTTTGCAATTATTAAAAAATATTATTTATTTTACCAGAAAATATAAAATTGATATTTTTAGTAGTAAACCTTGGACGTATCTAAAAACAGAAATTTTTCAATTTTTGTGACAAAGATTATTTTTATATAATGATACGGACCTTTATGGTTAAATTATTTTAAGTAGGTGCTCCGTTTTATTTATCCTTTTTCCCCTGCATGATACCAAGAATATAACGTAGAACGGTACACAGGTCCAGTATTTATTTATTTTATTTACTTTTTTTTTGAAAAGAAGACGAGATTTATTCACCAGACACCGTTCCTAATACTTAATAAGACTGCAAGGTAATTTTTTATCCGAATGAGGTAGCACGAGGCTGATATTCCGGTAGCTATTAATATTTGAATTACTGAGAAACGGTTTATTGTTCATTAGTCTTTATTATTCTTAAGTTAAAAATTATTAAGAAAGAAGCTTTAATTTAAAAATATAAAAAATAAAATCATAAATAAAAGCTACAAATTAAACACAAATTCAGTTTTTAAATTTTAAAGGTTTAATAATTGAAGTTATGTAAGCATTTAAATTTTGTTTTTTATGAATTAATTTACTTTGAATATACTTTTTGACAAATAAACCAAAAAATTTTAAGAAAGAAGTTTATATTTATATTTCCGGAATAGATCGTTTAAAGTATTTTACGTCTTACAGCAATATAAAAAACTTGAAAAATTAATATTTAAAAAATTAAATCAGGCATAATACATTAAACTTAATTTATTGGTTTAATAATTTGAAATAAATAGCAAAGATAATCGCATTAAATTAATAGTTTCCACGTGGCTTTATAATCAGGAATCAGATCAAGACGATGAAGAATTTGACAGCTCGACGATAACCATTCCATGGGAGGTAATCTCAACAATTCCTCAGGAGTTCGCAAAGGTGCCGTGTGAGAGCGGCGAGGTTCACCGGCTGACTGAGACCTGCACGAGTGTTGTCGTGTGTAGGAATCAGAGGCCTCAGCTTATAAACTGCCAAACAGGTTACACGTACGACAAACCGTCGGATTCGTGCAGACCCTTCACCGTAGCCAAATGGTAAGAGCAAAAGACATCCGCCTTTGATCCTCGTATCTTCCAATTTTATTCTTTTTAACTTTTCATTCTTTTCTTTTGTTTAATGTAGCTAACCGACAGAGCATCTGATGCAACCGACTGAGAAAATGAGGAACGAATCGTATTATTAATTATTTTATTTTAACGTTAAGTGATACGCGACTATTCTTTGATGAAGTGTAGAATGTTTCTAGTATGTATTATATATATACACATGCACACACGCAGACAGACACATATTTATATATAAATAAATAAATTAATCTACCTTATAAAATTCGTGCGATTATTTATTATGAAATTTAAAGAACTTTATTTCCTAAACTATATTTATTTAAAGTATGCATGTATTAGATTCATTATTCTTATTGTAAATTTATTTAATACATTTTTATAAAAGTTTTCCATTGGAATTTTCAATAAATATATATAACAGAATACAATTTATGTAAAAAATTAATGTGATTACTTGTTTTAAATAAATAAAATTACAAATAACTAGCTTCTATGCTTCCACCAATAATATATTTTTAATTTCCATTTTATTTTAGTAGTTAATTAATTGAAAATAATTTTTACTTCGATAATATTATTTTTTAAGCAAATATTAAAAATAAAAAATTATTTTTTTTTAATTATTTCAAATTATTTTGTTCTGTTAACGTCTTCGATATATTTACATTAATTAAATTTTTTTTTCATAAAATATTGCATTTAAGTAAAAAATAAAAAAGCTTTTTATAGGAAAAAATTATGATTTTTATTATAAGTAATTTACTATTTAATAACAGTTATTATATTTTAATAATAAAATATTTAATAAAGAACGTATAATAAAAATCTTTATTCAATTAATTTCAAATTCAAATTATCAACAAGATACTCCTAATTAAGAGATATTACTATACGAGCTGAAAAATATTTCAAAAATAATTATCAAAATTATAGTTATATTATTTTACTTAACTAATTTTCTAGAGTAAAATCACTTTTATTATTATAATATTTAAAAATGAATTTATTATAAGATATATTGAAAGATAATTTTTTAAATTTTTTTTAATATAATAACATATATCTATTTTATATAACGAATATAATAATATAAAATTTTTAAATATTAATATTTTAATCACATTTTATAATATATTATAATTTCATTATATAAAAGAAATAAAGTATTTTCAAATAAATATTGAAGATATTAAAACTATATTTCATTGTTTTGTTTTCTTCTGAATCCAGAAGAATAATATTCTAAATAAATAGAGTATATTAGCTTTGTTTAATACAGTTAGAAGTCCAATAGACTGATGACAGGTATATTTCCGAAAATTCATTAACGTATTACCGTTTCATCCCCTCTATTCTATCAAACTACAAATAAACAACTCGAGTATTTGGCAAGTAATATTTGAGTTTATGCAGTTACCGGATAGATAGATAGACAGATAGACGATTATATCCGTTTTGGATCTATTTTCTATTTCCTCTTTCCTTCGCCTTCTCTGACTCTTTCTCTCTTTCTTTCTCTCCCTGCCTGTCTTTCGTTATTTTTAAATGTTCATTGACTAAAATTACTGAAAAAAATACGCCAACGGAGACAATGGCCTTTTCAATCGAAGCTCTTCAGTGTAAATCTAAATTGAACGCGAAATCTCGTCAACATCAATTGATGATTTGGTCAGAGTTAAAATTGAAGGAAGAAGAACCCGCCATATTCCCAGTTATTTCAAATTTAAAAAGCATTGCTATTTCTATGCTGTTAAAAGTGAAGCAAACTTTAAAAATTAAAAACAACGATAAACATGAATTGACTGTAAACTTGGACGAGGAGAACGATCTTGATACTATCGTTGTCTCTGAAGAAGCTAATTCCGAAGGTTTGTAACTCTCATAAATTGTTTCTTCTGATAAAATTAATGGTATCTTCAATTAAAATTATCAACAAAATCTACTAATAAATAATTCAATGTTTTTTTAATTTATTCTATTACATTTTATTGATGCTACGATTTGCTAGTCTTTAATAATCTTTAGCTTGTTTGCAAAATTCTAAAAATATAACATTTATTACTTTATTTATATAAAAATTAAAAATAATATCAAACTATAATTTTTTATAAGCTTATTTTTTAAAGCACATTCTCATTAAGTTTTTATATTATTAAACAGTTCGTACTAATTAGAATCAACGGTTTAAATGCAGTCTATAGTTTTGATATAATTATTATAATTTACTATTTGTGATTATTTGTTTAATTTCTTAATATATACTTTTAAATTTAAAAAAATATTTATTCAAAGATTTATTCATAATATTTAAAATTCAAAATTGATATAAGAATATATAATTTCTAAAGTAATTTTATAATGGGTTTTAATTTTTGGTTAATACTGAATTTTATTTTCAGGATTTTTGGAAGTTAATTTCTCAAAAAAAAACTAAAACTTTTTAGATTTAACAATGTATAACAAGTTATGCATTTACATATGGTTTAAACTAGAAAATTAATGACAACATACTATACACTAATTATTGTATAATTATCACTTTTCATTATTATGTTTTACTATAATGTTATAAATAAATTAAAATATCTATTATCAAAGTAAAATATAATTTTAAATATGTGATTATTAGTAGTCCATTTATTTATAAATTTTTTTTAACGTACCCTTTATTTTAATTAATATATATTACCTTTGCATGAATTATAAATACAATATTTCAATAATTATTATTATAATAATGAATTATTACCGTTATAATACTTTATTATTTAAAACATATTGTATATCGATTATTTAACATGTAAATTTGTAAATTAGAAGTGAGATAAAAAATAATTAATAAAATTTTTAGTTTAATACAAATCAATAAAATTCATATTGTTTTTACAAAAGGAGTAACAAATTGAAAATTAAATTTTTTAAGTGATATGAAGATATAAGGTTTCGTGTCTAAAGAAGAAAGTTCCAGATCTATCTGGTGGTATTTTTTTTATAACACTGGTATTATATGAAATTTTATCGATATTTTCTACATAGAAAATATTTTATAAAACTTAGAAATATATTTTTTATCATATTAAAAATATTATAACCATGTCTGTTACTTATGCCACCAAATGTCATTTAATGTTTCTGATTTTGAATTAATTTAATTATAAATTATATAAAGATAGGGTATTTATCAAAAGATAAAAAATTTGAATAATTGATAAATATGTACGTACAATATATTTATTTATTATAAATATTATTTATTTTAATAAAATTTTAAATAAAATTTAATAATAACTACTTCTACCGCAATTTATTGCATTTTATAAATATATAGTAAATTGTGAACTATGCAAAAGATTTTTGATATTAAAAAAGTAATCTATATCGAATTGTTTGACATATATTTAAATGAAAATTAAAATTAATTACATTATTAATCCACAATATAAATTTAATTTTGAAAATTAATTATTTAAATTTCTTTTATAAATTATTAATAAATTATAAGTTATAAAAGAAAAAATTTTTTGACCGTGCTTCTTACTAGTAATTTTAAGGCATACTTTAGTATTTATTTATTTGTTTCAAAGGAAATTTTAAATTTAAATAATGATAACTTTGATAACTCTTACCTTTTTATTATAAAAATTAGCTCGAATAAATGGATCTTACAGAAACTTAAGAAAATTTTAAAAGAATATAAAACAATAATTTATTTAATTTAAAGAAATTAATACATTTACACTGATTAAATATTATAATTCGTAGTAGAATGCTATTGTTCGAATTTGTATTTTTTTCTATATATAATATATTTTCATCTCTTAATTACAATAAGATATATATATATATTATTTTGAATTAATTTAATTATATAAAGATAGGGTATTGTATATATTATATAATATAATATAATTATATACTTAATTATATTTTTTTTTAAAGTTGATAGCTGCTGTAGTTCAAGCACTTAAATCAAACAAAAGAAAAATATATATATATATTAAAGTATGTACCATATTTCATATTTCAAAACTATACTAAATTTTGTGTTTTA
Organism: Platyscapa corneri; assembly: GCA_018907185.1. Classification (NCBI taxonomy): domain Eukaryota; kingdom Metazoa; phylum Arthropoda; class Insecta; order Hymenoptera; family Agaonidae; genus Platyscapa; species Platyscapa corneri. Next base: position 2,973,371 of record JACCHW010000011.1, on the reverse strand, counting down.
CTATTTATTTATATCTCATACTGAAAGTTTTTATATATATTCAAAATTAATATTTATTTTATTAGTATTTTATTATTTCAAAATTATATTATGATATATTATTATATTATTATTTTAATTATTAATTATATTATTACACTAATGTATTACAAATGTATAAACGAAGTAAAGTCATTAAACGTCAAAAATTAAACGTTTTTTCGAAAAAAATAAAAAGTATATAAAATTATTATTATATCTCTTCTCATTATTTTTTTTTATAACTTTATTTATAATCTTATATTATTTTTTAATCTTTCAAATTATTTCCATAAATCTTACAAAAAATACTAGTAATAGAATCAAATAAAAATAAATATAAAATAATTAATGTTTCTATTAGTAGGAAATTTTCTAATTGAACCTTATTTTATATTCGTTCCCATATAATATATTTAAGTGTTTGCTAATGATAATAATTTATAGTAATATTAAATAAATGAATTTTTTAAAAGTCGATAATACAGAGCTCTGTAACTATTTTATGATTAAACAACGTTGAACTTTTTTTAATGGAATATATTTTATATTTATTCAAACAAATCATATTATGTTAATCTAACACATTTAAATACATATTAACATATAAAATTTATGTTATACATTATATGTATAAATGATAACTAATGTACAATATTGTCAGTGAATACGTGTCTTCGCTTGCTTTCATGTATATGACCATTCGCTATTTTGCAGACTAATTAGGCTCTGGTATTGTCAAAAATCTGGGATTCTTTTTTTTAAAGTTTGGAATATTGTATCAAAATGTTTAAAACTAAGATTAAAACTATATTAATATAAAAAAATAATATTAATCTTAGTTTAACGGTATGAGTGATCTTTTTTCAAAATAATTTATTGACAAAATAATGTTATGTGGTATAAAAGGAAATTTTATTTTGTGACATGTATTAATCGATATTAATATCAAAATTTTGTTCATCAAATTTTAAAAATACTAGAATTTAAGAGAATAATAATACAATGTTTGGTGAGGTGCAAGAATTTGTAGATATTTGTTGGAAAGAAGTTCTGTCATTGATAAATGGTACAGCTGTTTACATTGATCATGCTGCAGCAGAGTGTCTTCATTGGTATACAGGTGATAAGGCGTATATAACTTTAAAAGATGCTGGTGCTGTTTCTGTTCATGAATTGGCTTTGTATAATTTTCATGTAAATATTGATTCAATATATTTTTTACTATTTAATTTATTATTAATTTTTTTTATTTCTTTATATATCATATTTAATTTCAGAATCTTAAAGGTAAAGGAGCAAAAAATGCTGTAATTATTTCTACATCAACTGATTCACTTTTTTACCAGCGTACATTAAAGCTAATTATAGAGAAAAATAATTTTGAAAGATGTTTAATTATATGTACAGCGCATAAAAAAGTTTTAAATTATACATCAGTTTTACCTAATATAGAAAATGAAAATAGCTATGATATTCTAAAGGGAGATATTTTATCATGGATGAATGATAAAACTTTTTCGAAGGTGATTATTAGAGTAAAATAGTAACTTATTGTTTATCATTGAACCTAAATTAATTTAAATACTTTTATTCAAATTTGTTAGAATTCACAAGTTACAATGTTATTTAAACCAATTTTCTTAGCATGTTTAAAAAAAGACGTATTTGTTACACCACCATTTGGAAATTTAATACCATCCATTAATGAAGTTTTGACAGAAGATTATGAAGCTGATATTGAATTTTTAATAAGTTCATTCCATAGTTTATTTTCATATTATAATGTCCAAGAAAATATTTATTCTTTAGGAAAATTTAGTACCTACATTGCGAACAGATTGCAAACTTTTACTGCAGCAGTGAATAGAAGAAAAGTAAAATTTTAATTTAGATATTTAGATAATAATTTATAATTTAAAATTTTATTTTTTATACAGAATGTTACAGATCAAAGGAAAATATCTTTAATATTAGTAGATAGGGTACTTGATTTATCAACAGCAACTAGTCACAATTCAGAATCGATATTAGGAAGAATTTTATGTACATTACCTCATCTACCACATCATTATAATGATGTAGCAGTACTTATGCACACGCTTAGTCTTAAGGGAGAGGTAGCAATATTTTTTTCATTTTACTTAAATATTTCATTATTGAACTTTATTACATATAATTATATAATTAACAGGAATGTTCATCTTCTTTCATGGTCCCAGGATGTTTAGCAAATACTAGTGAAGAATTAATGGATATACTTTTTAATAAAAAGCAAAAAGAAGTGCTACTAATGTTAAATAAAATGTTGATAGATATGTCCAGTAGCAATGAAAGTCCAAAAACAAAGAAAATTTTAACTAGAATTTCTGCTCACAGCTTAGAAAAGGGTATTCAGAAATTCCGAGAGTCAGAAAGTATAGAATCCTTGTGTAATAATAGTAAAAAAATTCAGGTAATTTTTTATTTTTTTATTCTTTAAAAATATTTTTATTTTTCAAATTTTATTATTTAATTATATTTTTTTTTTTTTTAAAGTTGATAGCTGCTGTAGTTCAAGCACTTAAATCAAATAAAACTGCTCAAATTGAATTTATAATAAGTTTAGAAAAATTAATCTTACAAAATTTAGCAGTTAGTGGAGATTCATCAAGTATATTATCACAAGTAGGTAGTTTTCAATTATATATGAACAAAAAAATTTATTTGATAATTTTTGTTTTATTTTAGTTTAGCAATATTATAAAAACAAGAACGTCAAGGGGCTTAGATATGGAAAACTTATTAGTGCTTTTAATTTATCTTTATGCGATGACTGGTCCTGATATAAAATTTTCTCACATCCAAGAAAATGAATTAAAAGAAACTATAAATAGTGCAATATATGAAGACATAAAAAAGTGTAATGATACAGAAACAACTAATGAACTGTCTGCATATTATCAAACTTTATTACTTTTAGGTAAACTAGTATTTTTATTTAATAAACATAATTTAACATGTTTAAATACTAACTATTTACATGTTTGAGAATAGGTGTTACTGATGATGAAGCTATAAAAGAAGCCTCAATTAAAATAACAGAGCAAATAATGGAAATCCTACATAAAATTTCACTACAAAGACAATCGTTAAAAAATTATAGGTAAATATTTTTTTTTATTGATTAATTGTAAAACTAAAATATATTCAATTTTGATTTATGCAACTAGACAAGTAATGAATAAGTCTAACTCACATGAAATGGCCAGACATGTTGGTCTTTTAGAACATCTTGTAACAGATTTATTAAATGCAAAAAGGCCTGATATTCCTGATTTAATACAATGTAACTCTTCTTTATTATCTTCAGGTTTTAAGTATGTTCTTCTATAATAATGTTTGGAGGGAAATTTGTAATTAATATTCTTAATTTGTTCCAAAATTACTGTAAAAATTCATTTTTCAAATAGAAATTAAAATTTCAAATTATATTTATAAAATTAGAAACTTTGAAGATATATTTAATATATTTTTTAATCATTATTATTTTATAAATTTATAAATTAATGTAACTAAAATTTCAAATTTCCCGTAGAAAGAAATAAGTCATCCATTTAATTTTAATATTTAATTTTTTTTTTATTAGTTATTTAACAACTGGTAAGGGAAATAATCATCCTTGTGATGATTCTTGGATTATAATATTTGTTCTTGGTGGAATTACACCAGATGAAGTAAAAACTTTAGAAAACATAATAAAATTGAAGGGTGAAGCTTATCCTAAGATTACGTTTGGAGGAACAAGATTGTTGAATCCACTAGAAGTGGTGGATAAAATTTTATTATCAAATATAAATACTGCGTGATTTTTCATGATATGAATTTATTTTCTTCTTTTATCCATGTAAAATAAAATTCATTAATTTTATAATAAAGCTTTTTTTTATGACTTCCAGATGTAATATTACAAATGAATTCATTAGAATTTTCATTCTTAAACAAACAAATTTGATAACGTAGAATCTTCTTTCCTTTATACCAATCCATTGTCTTTTTCTTTGATTCAAAATGAAACTGTTTTGTATACAATAAAATTACTTTAAATTCTACTGTTATTTTTTTAATAGTATTTAATATCTTCATAAGATATGAATTATAAGATAAATCGTCTTTCTGTTGCCAATAATAAGCACTAATACTGTCTATAACAATAAAAGATACTGTTTTATATTTTAATAGTATATTATCCAATGTATTCAAGGTTAAAACAAATTGATGATGATTATAACAATTAATTATTTTTAAATTAGTTAAAGTTTCTCTAATAAGTCTATCCACATTAATTGGTCCAAGGATATCACAAAGTTTAGTTTTCATAACATTATAAAGACAAGATACTAGAAACTGATTATTTGTATTTATAAACAATACATCTACTCCCAGACCATTATACTGGGATGGTAAAATACATTTTGCAATAAGTTTGGTTAATAGTGCAGTTGCTCCACTCGAGATAGTGCCTCTAATTTCAATTATATCAGTATTTTCAAGTTTATTAAAAAATAGATCATTGTCTAAATTTTCTACTGGTGGGCGATCAAATAATCTTGTGACAACTTGTAAACCTGATTCAATTATTAATTCGGTACTCATTGTAACATCATAATTTTTCAGTAAAAAAAAATATCTTAAATTGTATTATAACTGCTTTCTAATCCATGAAATTAATATTAAGGCTAGATTGTAGTTGACGTATGACTTTATGTATGTTTCTATTTATCATAGCAGAAATGCAAAGATATTTTCATCTTAATATTATGATTGAAGGGATCAAAGGGAATAAAAACAAGTTGTTTTCTATACTCCTAGACTGCATAGTATTCAAAAATATTTTTAAAATTTACTGTAGCAAAAATTTTTTTTTTAAATACGTAATTTTAACGATAATATAGTATATAACAAATGATTTCCAGTTAGCTATATATGTCAACAAAAAGAACTATGGAAATTTATATAACATTTCGTTATTGATGATTGCAATAGTTGAATGTGAGATATAAACAAAGATGAATAAGTAAAGATCTAAAAAAAAAATGAGATTGAATACATAAAATTAGATGGCGTAAATTAATATTTTGAACAAATGTTTTCTGTTGTAAAATAGGAAAGTTTAAGAGATATTTTTAATTTTATATTTTTTTAATTTGGCGGTACATTTAAAAAGCTATATTGTAAAAATAAAAGAGCGCAAAATTAAAAAAAATTATGTTAATAATTTAGTACGTAACACAATGAAAATTAATATAAAATATATATTAATTTCTTAATACAATTTTTTAGTTAATACGTTTAAGAAATATCGAAAGATTTTTGCGTAAGTCCATAAATTAATTACTAATTAGACAGCTTTTTTTTACTAATTTACTAATAACTTAAAACTAAAATATTATTTAATTCGTGTACTTAATATAATTTAATATGAACTTTAAGTATTAATAAAGGACTTAATAAATAATAATAATTTTTAATATTTAACTTTTATTAAGATTTTTATTAATTTGCTTTCTTACTATAATCAACATAATATATTTTTACAAAATATATTTAAAAAATATAAAAAATATATATTATGCTTTACCATCTACTAAAGTTACAAAATGATAATAAAGTTTGATTTGTAAATAAATAAAATTAATAGAATTAATTATTTTCTTTCAATAATTGTAATAAAACGTTAATGAAAATGAATAATATATTACTTGATTATCATGTTGCTAACATACTATAATTTTATCAATATTATTTTAATCAAAATAATTTTAACAATATTTTGAATGTCATGAACAATGCAATTAAATTGCGGTAAAGAAATTAAATGAATTAAAATCTTTATAAACCCTAACTACATATTTAAAATAATAGTTTATATTATAACTAATATATAATAAAATATAAAAATTTGTTCGTTGTAAAAATACTATACATAATAAATTTAACAATAAATACAATATTGTAAAACGTCTCATACATTACATGACTAATAACTGTTTACATAAATATTATGTACGTAACATTTAATAACGTATTGACAAAAAAATTGCTAATTTTGTGGATACTCATCATAATCAGTGTCATCCATACAAATGATTCTTTTTCTTAAATTATCACGATTAATATTTGATCGTTCATTATTAGAAACTAATTTAGTCTTAGCTCTTTCAGATTCACATTTGATTGTTATTTCCTCTATTAAAAATGCTTCTCGTTTAATTTGAGCTTCAAGTTTACGAGGTATACCTGATAAACACCATTGCACAGCCATTGTCATTACTCCTACAAAATTCTGAAAATATAGAAATTATTAATTATGTAAACATTTATTGTTTTATTGTATTTAGATTTTTTGCATAGTAAATTTTTACACATATTTAGTCTAAATAAGTGTTAAATAAAAATTAAAAGAATAATTTTATTATAAATGTAAGATAGATATAGCTTTGAATTCAACAAAATGTAAAAATTATTAAAAAAAAACTCGGAAATTAAAAACCAAAAATTATAATATTAAATTACCTGAAAAACTACAACAAAAGCTAGTCTAGCAGCAAGAATATGCCAATAAATAGTTGGTCTTTTATATGGCAATTCAAAATGATCAGGTGGATTTCTGTACTCTGCATATCGACACATAGTTATGTTATTAAAGGAACTATATAAAGGTGCTGTACCATTAGCAAAATCTTGAGTATTAAACATAGCAAGACTATGATTTAAGAAACCAACATCTGTTTTATCGGAACTAACTTTAGTCATATATACTAAGCGAGGTATAAATGTCGAAGAAAATGCTATGATAAATCCCTAAAATAAAATATAATTAAAATTTTTATGAAATAACATTATTGTAAAATATCTAAATATTAAAATTTACGAAATTTATCGAAATTTATTTAAATTAGCAGTGTTATGTTTATTTTAATAATAAATAAATTACTTTTTTAATAAAAAATCTAATTAATCTTTTTATTAACAATTTAAAGAGCTTCGTACATTTGTCATTATAGATATACGAGCTAATGCATCGAGTATACGACCCCAAATACCAATATCGCGAGCTCGACGAGGAACAGGTCTTCGATAGTGTCGTAAAAATTTTGCAGCGTCAAGACGCATTTCAAATACATTATTTGCTAAAGCAAAAAATGGAGCTAATGGAAAGGCTACCACAAACAGTGTTATGAATCCAAACTGAATAACCATTTCTAAATATTCGTCATATAATCCTTTAGCACCTATGAAAAATCGTTTTTCAAAACATCATTTATAAATATTAACATTAACTTAAAATTTACAATTATGAAACTAACTCCAATCAAGAAGTTTTAAGTCTCGTATCCATTGGCTACGAGCAACAATGGGATTTTTTTGCTTGAGACCAGTATGAATTCGAAATAATGCCCAGTATTTATATACAATTGGTAAAATCATTTCCATCACTGAATACACTGCTTGTTTTCCAACCATAATAATGGTTAGTTGAATACTCAATTCCATTAAGCATCCTCCAGGTGAACATTCTTCCTGCCTATAAAAGCATTTATTAATAAGTATTAAATTCCTTTTAATTAGTAATGTATTACTTGCCTAAAACCTAGTATTTTATTATATTTTTTAGGGTATCCAACAAATTTTCCTTTTAAAAATGCAACATAAAATATAGATGCATAGTAGTTAATAAATTGAAATAAATAAATTTTGAGAGTTAAACTATCATCAAATTCTGCTTGAGTTCTTAACAATTCCATTTCTGTTAAATATACAGCTAACCGATCATAGATATAATTAAGAAATAAAATACAAGCCTACAAATAAATAATATCAAAATTAAGAATAAACTTAACACAAATTTTACCATTTAGTAATAATACAATATTTTTGTATATACCAAGTTAATTCCAGCAGCAATTGCTGGTATAGCAAAGGTTCTATAACTAGATGAATCAACTTCTTGACCAAATATTGATGTTGAAGTAATGCTTGCCATTCTATACAAAACAACAGCAAATACTGCTGATAATGCCAAAGCAGTTAATAATAATACAACAGAAAAACTAAAAAATGTTACTGGAACACGTACTTTCCAAAAACTAACATCTAGTTGTTTTTCTCTTGTTACAGGATTTATCTAAATAAAATTAAAAATTTCCAAAAATAACAGAAAAATATATTTAGAAAAAGATTACAAATAAAATAAGAAATAATACAGAATTAAAAAACAATAATAACAAATACACCAACATATTTTAAATAATTTTAGTAAAAGAGAATTAAATATTTTAAGTATATTATAATTATAAGTATATATTTAATAATTAATATTTTAACTACCTTTTCTTTAACTTTGAAAAATTTTGTATTGGCAAGAGTCGATAAATATTGTGGTCGCGAATGTTCTGCTGTTCTATTCCATTCAACTAATCCCCAATGATAACTTAGTGTTGCTGATCTTCGTTTCCATAATTCAATATAAACCATTGACCAAACTGACATAAAAACTGCAAAAAAAATCATAGCAGGATTGTCAAACAGATATGTCACACGTGTTAGTAAACAAGTTTCACTTAATCTCCAAAAATCACAGGTCTTATCACATTGTGGACACATGATAGTATTTTTAGCCCAGGGACTACAAGCATCCTTAGATAATTGATTTGAATTCATAGTTAATAGACCTACATATAAAACCAAAAAAATTAATTTTATATTTTGTTGTTATAATAATTATAATTATTAGTAGTTTTACCATAAAAAAAACATAAAAAACCAACGATGCTTGCTGGAATAAGCATATAAGTATAAAATCCTAGCCATGCAAAATACATGGCAAAACTGACTCCAAAATATTCTCGTATTGTATCTAATGGCTGTAGTTTTATCCATTTCTTTGTTGAAGCCCATTCTTTAAAAAGTAAAGCTCTAGTGCTTCCTTTTTGTTTAATAGTACCCTGAATAAATACATAATAAAACTATATTAATTAAATATTTTATTAACATATTCTTAATTGTAAATTATTAAAATAAAAATCATGAATTTTAATTAAATGTTGTACATTTAAACAATTAAAACACTTTACGCTTAATTTTCAGTTAATTTAACAAACTGATAAATATGATAAGCTGAAAATGGTGTTTAAATATTAAACAGCTTACATCATGCAATGGATATGCAGCAGTATATACACCTGCAGCTAATAAACGTTGAATACCATCATACTGTCTTTCCAAAATAAAATCTACAATCATTACACGAATATGTGTTGGGAAAAAATTCTTGTCCTTTGTATCAAATCTTTTTATTGGATTTTGAAAAAAAGGAATTAACTAATTATTGCCCTCAATTGCATGCGTAAATAAATAAATTTAAATTTAATATTTTTTTAATACATACAAATAATCTTTATCTCTAGAATATTCAGCTGCTAATTGAAATTCTGTTGGTGGAAACTTAGAAGAATCTAGTTGTGCAAAACTAAATAATTTAATAAACCATGATCTTGCATCATTAAATAAATTTGTTTCTTCCACTATATCTTCATTAGGCAATGATTTAATTGGCATTCTAAGTTTCATAATTTCACTGTACCTACATAAAACTTCCTATAAAAATATTTTTGTTAAAAAAATTTATAATTTTTTATGATTTTGTATTAGTTTCATAAAATATTTTTAAAATATAACTGTAGAGAATTAACAATTTTTAACTTATTTTTACATAGTAATTTAAAATTTTGATTTTATTATTAAAAGAAAATTGTTATAAATTACTTCGGAAGCATAAATTTTAACAAAACATAATTGGCGATTTTGTTCATATTCTAAATGCAATCCTTGATCCAACAAATTTCTTTCAAATATTCTTCTTTTTTTTGCTTGAACAGAATTGCCATTATCAACATATGCTAAAACAAAATCAATAGCTTCTTCATTATGAAATTCATTTTCAATATTTGATTCCTGTTGAAAAAGAAAATCTCTTTAATTATATTATAAAATAGCAAGTATTAAAAGTACTTACTGAATGCATATTACAATTATCTTGTTCATTCGAAATCATTTGTCGACTTAGGTCCAAAGGAATTTCATCATTGTTTAAATCAAATGTATTTCCATTATGTATTATTTCCATTTTTATTGTTTAAAATAGACTATACTTTTATATCAGTCTTTTATTTTATTATTAATAAAATATTTAAATAAACTATTAAAAAATAACTTGTTTCACCAAAATAATAGAATTTTATCAAAAACTAAAAAAAAGTTTTTAATTAAATTAAACATTTATATGTAGAATTCGAAAATAAGATATTGACATTTTTATATTTTTTTCTTAATATTTAGTAACTCACATACATATAATTAATAATATACGTATTTATATCATACGATTATTCTAACACATGCATATATATATTTTTTTCATTTCTAATAACTATTACAGTTAATATTTACAATTTCTTATTTTGGTTATTAAAATATCCAATGATACATGCATAAATATAAATATTTGTATGATTCAAAATTATCTACACCAATTAGTAACGATTATTTGAAATTGTTCTAATTTTCAAAACGATTAATCTCCACGTTCCAATTCCAAAAATACTATTATTCTCCACCCACCACTACATATCATGTGTCTTCGCTTTAACCTGTAGGAAATAAGATTTTTGTAAAAACCCAATGATTCATTGAAGATTTTCCATAAATACGCACATAACTTATGCAAAATAGAGAAAATAAATATTTTATGTCGATAAAGTAGATTACAGTAAGTAATTAATATATTTTTTTAAACAATAATTCATAATAATTATAAATCTCAGTGTGTGATATCTTTTATTAAATTTTTTATATGTCGTTACAACTAAGTACTTAGAAAAACTGTACTGTAAATAACACTATTTTAATAATAAATTTTGTATTCATTTCAGTTTTTAAAATAAAAAATCCAAACTTGACAACATCGCTACAACGTAATATAGATGAATCACCGACAATTTATAATTTCATCAATCTATTTAGATATTTTAAAAATTATTTTATTATAAGTATAAAAAATGAATATTCAAAGCACTGTAGAAGATTTAACTCAAATTTGTATCGAACTTCGTAGTGTTGTTGAATCTACCAAAGATGAAATCGAAAAGGAACAAATCATTTTGAAACATATTAAAGCTTATGCAGAGTCAGGATTACGAGTTAACGATTTTGCTAAAGGTGAATTAAGTAATTATTGTACTTAGCAATATTTAATAATTTATTAAAGAAGTACTGTTTTTATTAAAGAGTGTTTTCATACACAATAGGTTATTCGTTACATACTTTAATTAATCCATTAATTTAACTGTAGCTACATGACCTAAATCTAAAACTATAATACAAATAAATTAATTTTGAATTTACAGGTAGTGTGAATGTTTTTTAATTCAAATAATGTTGCGCACTAAAAGTATTAAACGTAGTAGAGAAGATGCTTCAAATGAATTAACACCTCAAAAAAAATCTTTTGTAAAAAAGGAAGATCAAGTTCTGACAGAAGAGGAAAAAAAAGAATATGAAAGTTATATAGAGATTAAAAAATCTTTAGAATTAGAGTTATCAGATTTAAAAAAAAAATCACAGCAACAAGAATCTATTAAAGAAATAATGGATTTACTACATGAATATAATGATATTAAAGATGCTACTCAAATAATCTTAGGGGCATTGGCTACAATGCGAGGGGTTACATTAGCCAGTTTACACGAAGAATTTGATTTACCTTTGACGGATGAATAGTTATTTAAAAAAAAATAAATCACAAAATTAATTGAATCATTGTTAATATTTTTATACTGTTTAAATATTTAATAAATAAGGCTCGATAATCTAATTTTTTGTTTATATAAATACTTTTAAGACAAATCCTATACATTCGAAAACTTGATGTTCAAAATAAATATATGTTTTTATTCCTAGGTTTGGAGTGGTTTAATGTCTCAGAAAGTCTGTCTATATACAAACATCTTGATAATAAAATTGTAGTCCTAGATTTTTTTACTTATTGTTGCATAAATTGTATGCACATTTTGCCAGAATTAAATGCTTTAGAAAAAAAATTTTCTGTCACAGATGGTCTTGTTGTTGTTAGTATAAAAAATAGTTTTATGAAACATATTTCCATTTATTAAAAGTCATTAATAATTAATAAACCTTAGGTTGGTGTACATAGTGCAAAATTTGTCAATGAACGAGATTCTAGCAAGATTATATCGGCAGTTCAAAGGTATAACATAGAACATCCTGTTGTAAATGATGCAAAACTTTCTATGTGGCGAGACATTGGTATTGTCTGCTGGCCAAGTTTATTAATATTAGGTATGTTTCTATATTTTTTTTGGTTATAATATTTAAAAGTTTAATGTTTCATTTAAATTAAAATTTTTTTTTTTTTAATTAAAAAAGTTAATATATTAATTTATACATATTAAATTAGAATCACTGTTTTTACAATGCATTTTTGTAATCAAAATTATTCATAAATTTAATCAAAGTGAATCATATATTAATTAACTAATTAATCTTTTAAATTAAAAATTATATTTTGTAAAATAAATAAGTATTTTCGATATTTACAAAGAAACAAAAACAATAAAATATAAAAATATTGAATGTTTACAATGAAGAAATAGTGTACTCGATCTTTGATAAGAACTTACAAAATTATTATAAATTAACATAATAGATCATTAAATATTTCTATTTAAAGTTAAGAAAACTGATAAATTGAAATAAGATATAGAAAATATAGTATATCTGCCCATGCATAATTTACATAGTTTCACGAACTTGAATCGTTGTCTTGTATTATTTGTTATTAATAATTTAAAATAAAATTTTTTCATAGTTTTTTTATAACAAAAAAGAAATAAATGACATAAATATTTTATAAAATCAAATACCATATATAAATTAAAAAATATTTATCATTTATATATTATAAATAAAATTTTTGAATATTGAAAAATGTTATAAATTTTCTTTTCGTTTTGAATTAGATATAAACTTCAAATACGCATGTTCTCTGTTCTATATGTTGATATTAAATTTTTATTTTTCAATACTACTATTTATTTGTTATTTGTACTGATTGAATTATTTTAATATCATTTAATAAAATAAAAATTGAAGTTTTTTACTCAAAATTATTAATTATAGTAAAATTAAGATTATGAATTCAAATTCTAGGACCCAAAGCACAGCCTCTTTTCGTATTAGTAGGAGAAGGACACAAAGATGAATTATTTCTGTACACAAAAGTTGTTTTAAAATATTTTAAATCATTGAAGCAAATTTCAAGCGAAACTATACCTCTTAAACTTGCACAGCATATTTTGCCTATGAATAAAAGTAGTTTATTATTTCCTGGAAAAATTCAAGTATTTCAAATAGAATCTATTGAAAAGTTAGTTGTATCAGATACAGGCAATAATCGCATTTTAATTATGGAAAAAGATGGTAAAGTTGAACATGTTATTGGTGGATATTCTCCTGGTTTTATAAATGGAGATTTTGAAACTGCACGATTTAATGCACCACAAGGTGTTTGTATACTTAATAATGATATTTTTGTTGCTGACAATGAAAATCATGCTATCAGAAAAGTACGCGAATAATTAAATTATAATAAATATTTTTAGAAAATAGTGATCGATACAATGGGTATTATTGAAATTTTAGATCAGTTTGAAAGAAAAAATTGTCACTACTATAGCTGGAACTGGTCAACAGGGACGTGATTACACTGGAGGTAAAACGGGAAAAGAGCAAGAATTATCATCTCCATGGGATGTTGCTATTTATAAACACGACCACGATGAAAAAATTGTTCCAGTACTTTTAATCGCTATAGCAGGAACACATCAAATTTGGGCTCTATTTCTAGAAGATACTATTTGGTGGAAAAAGAAGTAAGAAAGACACTTACAGTTTATTCATTAATAAATTAAACGCATAAAAAAGGTTTTTTCGACATTTGTAATCACAAAAATTATTTTAAAGAAAATATTGTTTTATAATTATATTTATAATTATATTACCGATTTAATTATTAACATTATTAACATTATTTTATTATTTAGACAATATAAGGCTGGAACATGTGCTAATATTGTCGGGAATGGCCGAGAAGCAAATAAAAATAATTCTTATCCTCATGCAGCAAGTTTAGCACAACCTTCAGGACTTACAGTAGCTCAAGAATTAAAATCAGTTTTCTTTGCTGACAGTGAAAGTAGTACAATAAGACGAGTTTGTCTTGATGATGGAAAAGTTTTACCTGTTTGTGGGGGTGACAATAATCCAACGGTATAAAAAGATTTTCATAACTAAAAACTATTTAAATTATAAATTTGAATTTTTTTTTAGAACTTGCATTGTTTTGGCGATGAAGATGGACAAAAATATTCAGTGAAACTACAGCATCCATTGGGAATAGCTTGGAATAGTTTAGATAAAATGGTATATATTGCAGATACTTACAATCATAAAATAAAGAAAACAGACATTGAAGGAAATTGTGTAACGATATGCGGTAATGGAAAACCATCTAAAACTGATACTGTAAGCTTTTTTAGCATGAAAAGTTTGCTTAAACTTATGAAGAATACAGATGAATCTTTAGCGAAGAATATTCTCTTTCAGTTTGATGAACCAAGCGGATTAGCAGTAAATCAAAATGGAGATCTATTATATGTTACAGATACGAACAATCATTGTATTAAAGCTATTGACTTAAATAATCTGCAAAACATACGAGAGGTAAATTAATTTGATTATTTATAAATGATTATTTATAAACGAAAAAATAAAAATACTAATGAAATTATATTAATTTTATTTAATTTACCATAATATAATATTTTTATATTAAAAAAACCCCTTGATAATCCCATTTTATAATAAAAAATTTTTAAATATCACATTACAGATTCCTGTTAATCTTCCAGCTGAAGCGTGGAATAGAGGAGAACACACGTACAATTTTACTTCCATAATTAGTACTAATGCTTCTACTTTGTCGATATCATTTGATCCCGTGTTTAATGATAATTTGAAATTAAACACCGAAGCACCACAAAAATGGTCTTTAAAACTACCATCAAATGACTGGGAAACTTCAGAACTTAACAGAAATTTTCTAACACCATTGTTTATAAAAATACCGCGAGGCTCAGAACAAAAACAAATTCACATATTGCTACAAATAATGACATGTAAGACCACAGAATGTATTCCGAAAAATTTATCTATTGTATATACCATTATTAGAAATCCTGATGCATCAACAAATGTTATAGAGAAAAGAGAATTAAATATTAGATAATCACTTGTTAATAATATATATATATATATAATATTATATTTTTTACTTATTGATCGATAACACATATATATATTGTTACAACCATTAATAATGACTAATTTATTTACAACAAATCAAATAATAATTTATACAACTTTATTAAAATATAATCAGATAATTTAAAAAAAATAAAATGAATTAAAATCTTGAAACAATTTACTAATTTAAAACATTTTAAGTTTTATTAAAATATGTTCTTTATATAATACAACTATGAATAGAAACACCTAATAAAAAATTTCTATAAATGCAATTTTTCCATATAATTTGTAAGACAAAAAATAAAATAGTTTATTACGAGTCCTACATATATTACAACAATTTAAATTAATTTATTCAAAAATTTCATATGTAGACATTCACATGACATTATTCATTAATCTATATTAACTTTCATGCATTGCTATCAGTCTTTAAATAAAAATATAGAAATTTTGGAATAAATTTTATATCTTTAGTGATATCGCAGTTTTATATTTATTATGAAATACAACGAGCAATTCTTTATTACTCTTTAGCACAACCATCGGTTACAATTGTCGCGTTTGTAGTCCGTAAACGTAGATAAGAAATATTAATATTTTGATCTTTTTCGAGATAAGAAAAAATTATGACAAAATAAAATATAATAATAAAAAAATATCTAAACTCTTTGAAAGCAAAAATCGCCAAAAAATTATATTTCTTTGAAGGTATAATAAAAAATGTATATGTTGTACAATAATTTATAATGCAGATAAACCAATTTACGGTATTTAATAACAACATTTCAATAATATTTAAACGATAAGGGAACTATTGTATAGCTATAAAAAAAGGTTCATTTGTATCTTACAATATAAATTTTCCAAGATAAAATTTTTATTTGAAAAATACTTATAAAACTATAAATGAATATCACTTTCTTTAAACATAATTTCCAGTAATCATGCTTTAACATTTGGAAATAGAAATAAAGTTTTAATGGAATTCAATTAGCTCGTCTAATTTATAAAAACAAATTCACACTTAAGATTAAAGATTTGCCTATGTATTTAATAGAAAATTAATTAAATTATCTGTATTTTAAACGTTTATGTAAAAACATTTCGAATACCGCCAATATTTAAACTTCTAAACTTTTATTTGTATTTTCATATATTAACTGTCGAATATCTAATTTTGACGATAAAGATCAAAATCAGATTTAATCTGCATATTAGTTTTTTTTCAAATTGTAATGAAAATGATTTTAATTTAATCAAATTATAGTTATTTTTGTTAAAATTTAAGCTGCTTTACTTCATC
Source organism: Platyscapa corneri (assembly GCA_018907185.1). Classification (NCBI taxonomy): domain Eukaryota; kingdom Metazoa; phylum Arthropoda; class Insecta; order Hymenoptera; family Agaonidae; genus Platyscapa; species Platyscapa corneri. Next base: position 2,956,621 of record JACCHW010000011.1, on the reverse strand, counting down.
CATGCGACTTATATCTTCTATGTCCAATTCCTTTTTATTTTTAGACAACTTTCTGGAATAAAAAATAAAATGTTTAATTAATTGGTTTTTCAAAAATTAGACATTCTTGAAGAATAAATAATAAAAATATAGTTTTTTTTTCATTTTTGTATTCTTTGTTTTTTTTTCTTTTTCAAACCTATTGGATTAATATTTTCATTATTTAAATTTGTGTATAAATCGTGTAATTTGTTAATTTACTTAAGATCATATTTTGATAAAATACAAACGTTATCAAACTCATTTTTTATAAATTTTCTTATATACAACAGTATTATTTGTATTTAAATAATATTTAAGGAGAAATTCATCGAGTTTAAAAATATACTTTTACAAAGTACTGAATTTAGTAAATCAATCTATTCTAATACTCTACCTCGTTAAAACTAAAATGAAAACGAAATCTAAGTTTTGTATCCCATTTAAATAATAGACCAAACAACACGAAAACGTATTGATAACATTTAATTTACCAACAATACCCATTAAAAATAATTGCATTTATAGAAAAAAAAAAATTATTAATACTCACATTCCAAATGCTTCGCCATCCTGAATAGTTTCCGGCAGTTTTTTATTTAACGTCTCCGGTAAAAGGAGTGATAGAGCGCCACCAAGAAGTGAGCAAAATCCGAAGATTACGAATGGCAGCGGCTCCCAATATAAAGCCTGATAAAAATATAAAATAAAAAATTTATTTAAAAAAAATTAGTTTCAGTTGAAACAATGGGAATTTTGGAAAGTACATTTTTTGGATACGTACCAAGAAATTAATGTAGGGAGCAATAACTCCACCTATTCGGGCAAACGTTGAACTTGCTCCTAGACCAACGTTCCTGATGACCGTGGGAAACTGCTCGGCTGTAAAGACATAAATTGTACCGTAGGACGATGTAATCACCAATTTTGCAATCATTGCGAACGTCACCTTCAGCCATGTCATTTCTGTGGAAAAAAATATCTGTACATTTTCACTTCTTAAATGCTAATTTCAATATCTTTTACATTTATTAACTTAACGCTGTATTTTTTAGTAATTTTTACAATCATTCGCATTACAAAGGTCTTAAATACTAATTTTCAATAAAAAATGAAATATTTACTAAAAATATAAAATTGCACAAATTATTTGAATCTGAGAAAAATTAATATATTGTAGAATAAATTGTAATTATTGTACAATATAAAAATTCAATTTTTTTATTATTTTAAAATAACTTTTAGTAAACTTTATAAAATATTTAATAATTTTCAAAATGTTAGGATTTCATCAAATATTTCAATAAATAGAGTTATCTATTTCTAATGAATGTATTCATTATGAATAATAAATAATTAATTCAAATTAAATAGATTTGAGAACGTCATTATTCTTCATAAAAATGTAATATTTTAATAAAAGTTTATTGTTAAACGATATATAACAAATTGAAGCTATTGCAAAAGATTTCTTAATCTGTTGTATTTGAATGCAGTTGAACAAAGTTTGAACAGTTTCTATTATTTTTTTATTATTTTATATATAATATAGATATTTTAATTGTAGTTTTTTAAGAATATTTTGTTATATATTTTTATAAATACTCAATACTTAAAGATATTTAAATTATGTGTAAAATTGAAGAAAAATTTGAAATTAAAATTTTTTTTAAATTTTATATTTTAATTATTGGCCTGGGATTAATCAAGTATTTTTATATATTTGTAACAAAATTAAAATTAACCTTTTTTACCAGCTTTAATTTTTGTAAAATTCAGAAAAACGAATTCTTCTACTTCGATTTATAAATTATGCGCTGCATTTATATTTCTGTACACACACCACGCACACATGCGTGAAAACATAAAAAAATATATAAATCTGTGTGAACGCACGCGCGCATACAAACATATGTATATTTAATCTAAAATTATAAAAGAAGTGAGAAAGTATGCCGTGCGATAAAGGGACTATAAAGCAAGACTTTACTTGAGCCAGACTTAAATAGTAAAGAAGTAAAAAGTTAGAAAAACACTGACCGCTTGGTATAAATAACGTCGCAATGAGCGCGAGACCGGACGCTATCATGCATCCGCATAAAATCATTTTTCTGCCCCATCTGTTGAGTGTAAAAATAAGAAAGGTATAAGCTGGTATCTCGACGAGACCGGATATGACGAAATTCATGTAATCGTTGCCACCAAGACTAGATGCGTTCCATGAGAGTCCATAATACGTACCACTGTTTACGAGCCTGTTTCAGGGGAAGAAAAATAAGAAAGGTGAAAACGTAAAAAGTTTTTTTCTTACATATAAGAGGATCCGACGATAATTCAAATGATGCACTGAAAAAGCTCTTTAAAAAATAATACACACGCGCGCGCACACGCACACACATATACCCATACATACATTCCTACCTATTAAAGTACCATCGAAGCTTCATTTTTCAGATCGTTGTAAACTTGTATTACAAAATTACTGATTACTGAGCTTTTTTGTTGATTTATTATTTGTTCACTTTTCATTATACTTATTATTAGTAAAATACGCGTAAATATTATATGCATAACAATTATGTAACTTTTGAACTCTAAACGAATAAATTAAAATTAAAACAACTTTTGTGGCTATATTATCAATTATTCTACTGTGCTTTGCAAAAAGAACACTTTTTATACATTTATTTTATAAAATGAACCTTATTTTTAAAAACTAATACTTATATATTAATACTTATATTGAACTTGAACTTGTATTACTCCTTAATATGGTGGATTCAATAATTCACTTGTCATGAGTCAATTAATAAGCCTTGCGATTTATTCACTAATTTAAGTTTCTACGTTTTATTCTAATAGTTTATCTTAATAATAAATGAATATTATTTTTATAATTTTATTGTCTAGAGAATAACTGCAGTTATAAATTTAATTTTAAAAATGAATTAATTTTTTTCATTAAGATAGGTAATATTTGTAGCACCAAAAAAAGTAAATCAATTCTGAGTATTTTTTGTTATTATGAAAAAAATTTATATAATTTAAAAGATATTGATAAAATTAATTAATTTATTATTCGAAATATTTATATATAAAAAGTACAATAAAGCTACCGTAATTTTTTCTTTTCCTAGAACTTAGAAATACACAAGGTCTAATAGTTGAATTTTGAAAAGTTTTCTAACTCAGGATAATGACTTTTATCTAACTACAATACAACAAATCAATATAAAACATACCAATTAAAGAAAAGTAGTAAACTCTTCTTTCTGAGATTAGGATATCTGAAGAGATCGAATATAGATGGCTTTTTGGTGTCCGGTGTACTATCATTATTAGACTCATCAAGGAGTCGTTCGAGCGTTGATTCCGAGATTTCGACACCATTCTCTTGTGAAGCCTTTTGTAGTAGTTCCCGAGCTTCCTTTGCACGGCCTTTCGTTAACAACCATCGCGCTGATTCTGGGATGAACCTTGATCGAGCGCGATTCAAAATATCATGACATATCGATTGCTTTAAATCTATTTTTAACTTATTGAATATTTTATTTTCTTAAAGTTAAATCTAAAATTATTACGTAAAATTGAGAGTATTTTAAAATAAGTATATGGATAAGATAGAGCATAAATTTATCTGTCCTTCGATGCTTACGTTAGGGGGCTCTAAATATTATAACTTGATAAAATAAGTATCGATAAGCACATCAAACATTATTTTTGCTCATAATTTTTAATTTATTTAGAAAAGTAGATGTTTTTTAAATTTACTGCTAATAATACTATTTCTCTTAGTTTTCTTACAGATGTAGCAATTAAATCAACTCATTTCACGATTTTCTGTTAATTTTTTTCACTTTTTTTATAATATTTTATATCGATTTATTACCAATGTCAATAGACTTCTATTGTTTTTTATACTCGTTCTCTTTAAAGTAACATATTATTTATGTCTGCATTTATTTAAATTGAAATCAAGCGTAGTATTCTAAATACCAAAACTTAAACGGTAAAATATATTAAAATCAATTACACTTTTAATAAATTTTACATAGATGTATAAAAGGACTATCATTCAGATTAATTAAAGAATCAACCTTCTATAATAAATTACCATCAGATCTTCAAACAACGCGCATCAACTTCTACAAAAAAGTAAATTTTTTGAAAGAGTGTCTCATCGATCGCCAAAAAGGCTTTAAAAGTGTATCACAAATATTACAAGAAAATGTGACAATAATTCCAGGGATCATAAATACGGTTACAGTCGTCCTTTTACATAACTCGTTTGCACGGTCCCGTTAACAATGCGTGCTTCTCTTTCCGTACGCGTGCGAGCTTTTTTATCACGATAAAAATGTAATCACGAGCCACTTTACATTTATCAGCACATCAACTCTATAATATATAACACCGATTGCAAATGTTTCAACGATATTATGAGAAAAGCCTTCAAATTTATTTTATTTAATCACGTTAAGTATTTCTAAGAAAAGCAAGTTTCAGCAAAAATAAAAAATTAAATTTAAGCTGTGCAATTGAAATTTAAATAATAATATTGTATATACATATATTCGTATAATAAAATTTAATTATACTGGAAAACTTCAAAAATCTAAATTCAATTTATCGTGTCATTTATAACATAATTCTAATAAGTGAAGCTTAATTTTCACGCTAATTATCGTTAAAAAATTTATAAGTTAATATGAATAAGAAAAATTTCATCTTTGAGCCAACAAACCAGTTATACATATTTTCACTGCTAGTAATAAAATAATTATACGGTATAAGTTTGTATAAAAAATAAAATAATTTTATATTTTTAATTACCTTATTAAACCTAAATTTTAAGATTCTCATATTGTTTTATTTTCAATATTTATCCGACGTAAAGCTTTTGTTTTTTTAATCTCAAACTTTTTCAAATTATAAACAAGGAAAAAGTAAGTAGGTTCATTAATTATTAAAAAACGGTTAATAGAAATAATAACTGGTTTGTTGATTCATAAGTTAATAATTAAAATCTTTATGTCGTTTAAGCTGTCGTAAAATGCTTTAGCTATTTTTTTATTCTAGTTTATCATTTACAATCTGACAAGTATAACCTTCGTTATGTTATTTCAGATATTCAATCTAAATTTTGCTAATAAAAAAATTAACAAATCATTTGAAAAAATTTATATTTAACATCTATCAATTTTATAACTACCTAATATCGAAACAATTAGCAAAAGTAGTTTACTGTTAAAATACATTCTCAAGTTTTACAATAGAATCAAATATAGTTTAGTTATACATTGATTACATTTTTAGAATAAATGCAATATTTTTATAATCATCTTTGCTGTAAAAAATTTTACGTGATAATTATTATTCATTATCGATTTATTAAAAAAAAACACAAAGTTCGTTACTTGATTCCAATTCAAAATTTGATTTAAAAAAATGCATTAAAAATACATTAATATGTAATTAAAGATAAATAATATTTTTCTTTATTCTTATTCTTATTAAAATTAAGGAAAATAATTCATTAAACGAGTTTAGTGCAATACCTTCGAATAATCATATTTTATAAAAAAAATAGCATGGCAATAAATTGAACTATATTATAAAATCAAATATTGAGTCTTGCATAAAAAAATTCAAATTTATTATCAGTAGATATATCCTATAATAGCATATTTCAAAGTTTGTATTAACGTTCAATATCTTTCAATATTAAAATTTTGTATTAAAATTTTGTGATGTTTTGAAAGAATTGTAATAAGATAAATAATATGAAAATATTCATTTTTAAAAGTAAAAATAATAATTACATTTCTTTCTACTTAATCTTGTCTATGATTACAGAATTTTTTTCTATTTTCTATTAGAAACTTACTAATATGTCTTCTTAAATACTTTTTGAATTTCAATTTAAGAAAATGCTTTTATCTATACTTATTTATTTTTTTGAAAATTCAGTTGCATTTTAAAGTACTTAAATATCATTAAATATCATTTCAATAAAAATTTACAAGTTTTTAAAGCAAAAATAGATAATTTATCATCTTGGTCTCTGATAATTTAAGAAATTTTTACTTACTCTTTTAGCTTTCATTTTTTTTTTGTTGAAATTATGTTCTTTTAAGTATTAGTAACCAATTAATTGAATTTTAGAAACATTTAACCAATATTCTTCAAGAATAAGAGAAACTGTTCTAACTTTAAAGGCTTCGATCGCTTATATTGTATATGTAATAGTGCTTAATTAATTTCCATATATTATTTAGTTTTATTAATTGTTTATTTAACAAGTAGCTTATGAAATACTTTAGGCTCATCAGATACTTTAAAATTTTAATCATATAAGTGAATTTCAATATTTACATGTGAGATAATGAGATAATAAATGTTATATATTAATCGAAGTACAAGAAAAAGGTATTTTAAAAATAAGATTGAGTAATAAAAAATTGTTAAATAATTAGTTCGATACAAAAAAGAAGAGTGGGAAAGATCAAATATAAGTATACCCTGTGTTAAAAAGTATAGAAAATAAGCCGTACCACCAATAAAGCAGAAAAGCCGTGCTTGGTATTGTAAGAGCAAATTGTAGAGTCCTCCAATCAGTGATGTAATATGCAAAACCAGCTGTCATAATGTATCCGGCGGTGAAAAATAGTTGACATCCAACACCTGCTATCAGTCGCTTTTGTGGTCCCACCATTTCCAAGGCTATGCACAATACCCCATAATAAGATAAAATTCATTAATTTATTAGTTGTGTTTATAATTGTAAGGTTGCACACATTATTTAAAAAACTTTAATGTTTTGAAACTCATTTGCACACACGGGGGAGATTTTTCGTAAAGCTTTGATTCATCTTTTGCTGTACTTATGTAGGTGTTAAACTTTTATCTTTATTTCAAAAATAAAATTTTTCACATCGTTCATTATCGGTGCAGCTTAAAACTAAACAAAATATAATTTTTCTTTCGAGCGGTTTTTAGAGTAGAATTCTGAAACTTTTCGTATTTTAAGGTGATTTATTCATCTAGTATAACTATATTTTGATCTTTGAAAAAACTTTTAATGTCTTATATGCTGTGAAAGAAAGAGAAAACAGTCCGTTAAAAACTTTTATTAAGGTATAAATTGTAAAGTTTCTTTAAAAACAGCATTAAAAACAGGGCTTCCAGTTGCAAATGAAGAATCAAGAAAGAAGGGAGCTGAAGATACTCGCTTCGTCGTTTTCTTACTTATTCTGCCTTTAAATCGTAAATTTGTTTATAGTATAAGTTCTAGCTAAAACAATCGAGCACAAATTTAATTTTAGCTCGACTCTCTTTGAGCGCATTCTCACAAAAAAAGCACCGAGCAGTATCGGCATGAGCGCGAGTCGAAGAAGAAGCTACGGCGAAGAACAAAACGAACGGGGAAAAGAAGAGAAAGAAAAAGAAGGGTAAGAAGGATAAGAAGAAGTTGGTGAAGGAGACGGAGGCGCGGTCTGTAAGGGGGGTCCAAGGGTTGTTGCTGCTGCTGTTGCTGCTGCTGTTGTTGATGCCGATGCTGCTGCTGCTGCTGCTGCTGCTGCTGTTGATGTTGCTGCTGCTGCTGCTGCTGCCGCCGATGCTGCGGCGAAAAGGCTAGCGATGGTGGCGGCGAACAGTAAAGCGGCCTGAATGCGCGCTGCCAGCATTTCGCGAAAGGAGAGAAGGCTTGACGTCGGCGCCTCCTTGAGCAAAAGGACGAGGGAAAGAGAAAACAGCCACGAGAGATCCTCGGCGAGGCGAGTTCTGCTCGGTAAAAATCCCCGGGGCCAACGGCCGTCCGCACGATCTCTTCGCTCCGGGAGAGAGAGATAAGTGTACCGTCAAACGAGGGCCCTTGCGCTCTCCTTGGCCGCGTACTCTATACGTACGCATACTACGTGTGGAACGGCCGCGAGTTCTCGTCGATGTTGCTTCTGCGTCGTATTGGACGAAAGGCCCTTTGTTTATCGACTTCGCGTTTCGGAATAGAAGCCGCGAGAAGCTGAATACGCTTCTTTTCTTTCGAGTCCATTCGAGATCGCGGGACTCAATGGAACTCGAAGGCTCCCGCGGTTTTACGAGAAAGCGAGTGTTTGCTGGGCTGAGGAGGAATAAGCAAACTCTTGCTAAGAACCACGACTTTGGATTATAAATCGAAATTTTATACCTTTTTCTTAGATTAAGGAACTAATTTGCGGAATTATTATGTGCTAGGCTTCTAATCCTTTTCTAGAAGCTATTCAAAAATTTTATTGCAAAAAGTCTCATTTTCGTATGATTATTTTAATGTTCTTTTTTAATAATAGTATACCGTGAATTGTTTTTTATTCTTACTGTTGGTGCTCAATTATCGCATGCACAATCAAGCCCTTTTATAAAATTTTATGAAATAATGTAGTTCTTATTACAATCGCTGACAATCGTTGATTGAGAAAAAATCCTATTTCGAAGAGACATTTGTAAGAACGAAAATTTTAAATTCGTTTTCAAAAATTATTCAATCTTTAAAATATTTATTTAGACTGATATAAGCAATTGAATAGCCAAAATTAAATAAATAAAAAAAGGATACATATTTATAACACCTTGTGATCTGCATACTAAATTCAAATAATCTTTAAGAAAAATCAGCAACAGTAGCAGATTTTTTAAGAGGAATCGTATTCAGTAATAATATAATGCACAATTGCTTTAAACAAATGTTAATAGATAAATATTAACAACAATTTTTATCAGAAAATTAATTTTACATTCAAATGCCATTTAAAATCGATATTGCATTGTACACCCAGTTGAACCAAGGCAATTTTACCGAGCCTACAAAGTGCACGTACACGCATTTTATTGTTTTCGCATAAATTACTGGCATCATCTGAAATGCGACTGTACGAAGACATGCTCGACGTAGTAAAGAAAGAAAGAGAGGCAAAAGGAAAAATGAAACACGCTCCGCATCCTTCGTTGGGGCGAACTAAAATTATCTGAAATATTATATATGCGACGCGAATAATCGGAAGTCACGGCATTTCATGACGAACTCTTATTAGTGAGTTTCATCTTGCGCATTCCCTTTTCCCGTTTTTGCTTTTACTTTTCCTTGTTCAGACTAAGATAAGATCTTGTACATTCATACAAAAAGATCGTTAAGCTATCTTGCTACATCTTTAATGACTACTTACGGTTTGTGTATATTTTCAAGAATCAAGTATATACTTATATAAAAAATAAACTTTTCGAGGAGACCATGTTACTATATGAATTTTAACATAGTTTGTTTTTATTTTAATAGTAAAATTGAAAATTTTCTCAATGATCAACTTAAAAAAAATAAGATTACGTAAATCCAATAATTAATGAAAAAAATATTATACAGAATTCAAAGTTTAAGAGTACTAATTTTTACCGATAGACTTTTCTCTAATTTATTTATTATTTTTAATATACGTGTTAAAAATTTTTGGAATTATTGGAATAATTTTCTAGAAAATTCTTAATTTTTAATTTTTGTATACTAATAATGCAGAATTAAAAAATGTCAATCTTTGAATTACAAGTTATGATTTATATATAGTAACCGAAAAAGAAATTGTACTTAAAACTTTATTAGGATTTAATAAAGAATTTTCAATACAATAATTTTTTATATTGCTTGTCTTAAAAGAAATTGGCTCAGTCTGAACATTTAATTAAGTCATAAAATTTGAAGAAAAAAAATTATTTCCTTGTCATCATAAGTAGAATAAGGTGTTTTAAGTAGAAAAAGACATTCTGTCTAAATTACCCAATAATATTCTCTTTCACAAAAACAGCATATTTTTTATTTAAGAAGAATAACATGAATTAACTAATACAATACATGCAGTACACTTTATGTAGGTCTACATATTAAATATAAAACTGTATTGTATACATGTAGAAAATATTCTTTAATGAATTAAAATACTACTTATTTTAAAGTTAATGCTCATTTTTTTACGTCTTGAAAGTAATCCGATAATAACTTGAAGTGTGCGTTAGTCTGATTTATTATTCAAGTCTTAATTATTTAAATTTATTTCATACTTCATATTAATAATATTTTATAAATACATAATTATATAAAATTTTCAGAAAAAGTATTTTCTCAAATTGTAAAAAATTTTTTTATATAAATCTAATTTTAATTTAGCAGTTAACTTTTTTATAAATATTAAATTTTAATTTTTTGTATTTTAGAAAATTTTTTCTGTAATGTTACATTATAGCAATTTTTAATAAAATTTAAATGCACAAGAAAAATTTTCATTTTTTTTTAATACCAAAACTATTTGTTTAGTTAAAAAAAATAAAAGTGAAATTTTAAGTAAACGAAAAGTTTTTTAGAAAACATTAAAAAATAGCTACAGAGACCTCAGATTATAAAAGTATTTACACGTTACAAGTACATACAGACACGTCGATTTGTGATTGAATTTGAATCACATTAAATTCAATTAGGAATAAAAAATTAAATATTTACCAATGACATAGGCAACGAGAAAGACACCACTAGTCGTAGAACCGACAATAGCCCTGAAGATCATAAACGAAATAAATTCTGGCGTAACGGCAACTACGATACCGCCAATTAACTGCACGACCAACGACAGGAAGAAAATTGGCCGGCGCCCATATTTATCAGACAGGGCGCCAAATATCGTCGAACCAAGCATCACTCCGACCATAAAAACGGAGTCTCCCATTGCTCTCAACCAGTCTTTATCACACACCAGATCCCACTGTAATGGCATGCCAGTATTAATTCTTGAGTATTCGTGTTCCTTTTCTTTACTGTTATTAATAATTGTTTCTACTAATGGATGAAAATAAATACGTTTGTTTTTTCCAAATAGTAGTTTACGTCAATACTAAACTATTAATACTCTGAAGATATTATTTTTTATACGTTTAAATATTACTCTACAATTTTCTACATTTATTACCATTATGGTAGTTTATATCTATTAAAATAAATATTTACCACTATAAATATCTCGATGATTCTCTTAATTATTACTTAAAAACACGTTCCTATAATTTATGTAAATTAAATAGTTCTAGTGGTGAAACTAATTATTTATATTTACAGACTACTAATTATTTTTAATTAAATCGTAATTTTAAACACTTTAAAAATATTACATTGCCAATAAAGCTCCGTATATATTGTTAGGAAATTATTATAATTGCTGTAAATGTACACATTTATGTATCAAGTATATATTTACATTTGGTTCTAAAAAACTTCAAAATGTGTATTCAATATTTCAGCCAACTAAACATGAATTTATAATTTATGAATTAAAGCGCAACAAAGATAATTTTAATGATAATCAGATTATTATTGAACCTACTTCAGATGTTGTTGAGCTTTTGTATTTACTTCTGTCATAAACAAAATGATCACATTTAGTTGTATTTCTTGTGGTGTAATGTTGTTCATTGAGTAAAAAGTCTGTTTTCTTCGGATTAATGCTTGATAAATCAGAGTAACGTTCACACCGAGACCACGATTTGCCTTTAGAATCCCATGGATAACTAGCGTTCATTATGATTTCGGGTAAATAAAAAGTGGCATTATCAATATTCTCAAAAGGCAGTATACATCTGAAATTAGAAGATTATATTATTTTATGAATAGAATAGGCGAAAAAAAAATTATTGCAAATCATTGAATTTTATAAAAAAATACGAAAAAATTTACAAATTTACATTTAATTAAAATAATTACTATGAAAAAATTTCAATAAATTTCAATTGGAGCAAGAAATATAACGTACTTCAAAAATTATCTTCCTGTCAATAGCAATTATTAACCATCAGTAACCAACAATTAAAAAATATTATATCATTATACATCTATATATTTGCTATTACAAAATTTCGAACAAATGCGTAAAAATAAATAAATACTGTATTTTATATATTTAATTTTTTTATTTCTTATAAATGAATCTGATAATGTTAATTGAGAATTACGCAAAGTATTAAAGACATCAAAAAAATTATCTTGAAAATCATAGAAAAGATAAAAAAGAAAAGAAGGTGTTTCGCTTACCTTGAAGGCATTTTCGCTCCAAGGAAAACTCCCGCGAGTTTGTGAAAAGCGCATGATATCGCTGGCAAGCATAACAACAGATATATTCTACGCTGATATTTACCAAACTGACCCATTTGCGAGATAACGTCATCGTAAGCCATTTTTTAAATATTTCCTAAAAACTATTTAGATTTACTAAATAAGGTATAATTTAGGTATAATTTAATTAATCTAGGTATAATTTTATGCTTAGATTATTATACAATTTTGTACTAACATCCTCGTATATCTTACCTGTTCTAGAAAAATAGCTGCTATGTGTTACAGTACACAGATATTTCTACTACGAAGGCTTCCAGAACATTTTCTAAAGCAGTGTAAGCTTTGAAAAAAATGTCTTACAAAATGTGCTTTGAGCAGTTTTATAAAAAAATTTCCTGCAATCAATGTGAATCACTAGATTAAATAAAAAATATTTTCAAAAAAATTCTATATAAAATAATTGTATTTTTATAATCGTACTTATTATTTTATATATTATTCTATTATATAATAATTTTTTAGTCTAATTTTTCATTGTATTTTTTGGGGAATTAATCGATCAATTTAAGGTATTAAAAATCTAAATATTTTTAGTATACTTATACTAATTTTAAGTGTTTGAAATTTTTGTGAATATATCATTACAGGTAATAAATATATTGCATTATATTTGTATTATCTTTTTCATGTCATTTACATCTAATAATATCAGTAATTAGTTATATAATTTAAATAAGTTAAAATGTAATATTATATATAATTAATTGTAACTATCAATAGTGTTCATAAATTGTTTAAATTACAGGGGACTATTTCTATTCAAAGAAGCAAAATTTCAAATTTATATAAAAAAAAATATATAAGACTACCTAATTTTGAAGTATTTAAATTATATAAATAATATTAAAAATATCAAATTAAAACGTAAACATTTACTGAAAAAAAAATAAATTCAATAAATTGTACTTGCATTTACCGAAATAATTTAAAAAAGATTTTAAATTTTTGATATTGTTAAAATCCGCAATTACTTTAAAACGTAAAGAAACGATAAAAGAGTTATTTTACTTACATTCAGCAAAATTAAAATTAATGAAAACATATGAATCTCAAATTAAAAATTATCTTAGGTATTCAACTAAAAATGGACGTGCTAAGGCTGCACAATACGTTCATTCACACAATTACGCAAAGAGTTGAAGTTCAAGTTGAAAATTCTTTGCATAATAACAGGAACGAATCGGAAGTAATGACTATAATAACAACCTTAATAAGAGAAAAGTTAGCAAGTATAAATGTAATAGCAGCTTGAATGCAATGCGCTCTAAGCATTCCCATTATTCATCGAAGATTTGTACACACGCGCTTTGCTAGGTGATTCTGTCATTCTGTAAGAATTCCGTTACACACGTGGGTCAGACAAGTGCATTGTCACGGGACTGACATTCTGTTTTTAAGCAAAAACATTTTTGTTTCGTTCGTCAACAAAAACTTTCTTCGAAATAATATTATGTTATTTCTTGCTTCAACTCTATCAGAAGAATTATGACATTACCTAAGTTCGCAATTGTTATGGTTAAAAGTTAGACGTTCTTTAAATAAAATTATTTAACAAAATTCATTCGTATTTTTAGGTTCAAAATGAATCATGTATTGATTATTTCATTTAGCAAGATTGTAAGTAGCAATTATACTAAAACGATTATATACAATTTTATTCAATGGCACGTTCGTCGTAAAAATAAAAAAAAATAAAATAATCGATAGAATATATAAAATTAAATATTCTACAAAATACGAGTGTGCAATATATAAATTTCAATTAATAAATAAGGAAAAATAAATATTAGGTTTCCTTACATATTTTAAAAAACATTCTAAATAAAAAAAGTTTCATCGTCTCTAATATCCTTGTAACTATTTCAGCATATTTGTATAAATGAAATGGTAACATACATACTTGATGAATGTACTTTATCATTCATATTCTTTGACATAAATCATAATTATCTATCATAATATATTTTATTATCGTACGGTAAGTATTACCTATAGGCTGTATCAATTTATTAGACAGCAATTAAATTTTCACAATATATCTTTATATATGTAATGATTTTATATGATACATAAAAAAAAAGTTTAAAATTTAAATAGATAGATTTATACCATACAGATCTATACAACCTATAAACATGTAGTAAATTTTAGCTATGACACAAAATAATTCATTATTCTTCTAAATTTTTACGAAATATATCACAGAGATAATATTAGAAATTTTAAATAATTTTAATTCATAATTTACTGAAGTTATAATAAAAAAAACATTTTGAAACATATTATGTTTTTTATATTACAATAATATTAAATTTTAAAACTATAATTAAATTCATCGTTTTAAACAAAACATTACTGTTTTTAAAGAGAAAAAAGAAACTGTTCTAAAACAAATTTAGTTCTCTGAATAAAAATTGTAAATAAAACATAAAAAATAACTTTTATACGAGTAAGATAAAAACGAGATTAATCCTACACAGTTCAATGTATATAATAAACACGATGCGTTATCAGCTTTTCAGATGACGAAAAAGTACCGGGGAGTCCGCTTGAACACGAAAGCGAAAGATACACTATACATCTGCGCCTGTTTTACGTTACATATTGAACACGCGTGCGCGCACGCACAGACACATACACGTATACATATATGAACACGGGACAGAATTATCGAGCGGAGTTGCCTCCTTACATGCACCTAACACACACACGCTCATACATACGTACTTTCATTAACGATAACTATATGTGTATAGCCTCAAATCATACGATACACTTTTATCTATTCATACATAATAACAAAAATGCACGTTTATGTACTTTAGCATTCCAATCTGCGAATAATACAAGTGCACATCTCAAAAAAATTATATCAATTGTCGAAAAATACTGTAACTTTTTTTCGTTTTTTTTTTAAGACTTCCGGCATAACTTTGATTAAATAATCATAATTCTAATCTGGATATATATTTTTCAAACAGAACTTAATATAATTTAATTTTATGAGTATTTTTATATTAATAATTACAACAATTTAATGAAATCTAAAAATATTTTATGTTACAGTAATGGTAAAAGTATCTTATAATTTTTAAATTAAAATTTCTACTCTATATAATAGTATAATTTGCTATACAAATTTCTATTGTCTTATAAAAAACATGCAATCTCAATTTTTATTCTTAGTTATTACAAAAAAAAAATTATCTAATATCAATATAAATAACAAAAAATATTTATAACTTAAATCAAATGCTATTTGTTTACTTTATGAAATATTAAGAAAATTAAAAAATTATATTTAAAAATAATTCCAATCACAATCTTATTTAATCTATATTTTTAACAATGTCTTAAGCAGTCTTTTTATATTTTTAATATTTTCTTGTAACATACTTTTATTTTTCTATATTTCGACTGGAAATGTAAAATCGTAGTTTTTAAAATAATAATTAAAAAAATTGTGGCGTAATTGCAATTTAAACTCTTATAAATATTTGAGGCTTTATTGTTAATAATTAAATTATCTGATTATTTTTAAGTGAAAGACCTATGCTTTTATTTACATTTTGTGTTGCGAGTGTAGAAACATAAATGCAACTTTTGTAATTAATCTTTTTAATAATTTTTAATATATCTTTGAAATACTAATTTTTTAATATTTATTATAATAATTAATTGAACATTATATTTTAATATAATTTATAATGTAGTAATTATATATTAAAAACTACAATAACTAAAAAGCGAAGGTTGTTTATTGGACAATATGTGTGCTCCATTATATACAGAGAAATTAAATCAAATTGTTTCTGCTTGTCAATTTACACAAAGGAAAAAGTAACTTCTAAAAGCGCTTAAGAAAATTAAAAAAATTATTTATAATTTATAATATAAGCGCGCTTATTAGTAAAATTTGATTATGCTTTTTGACTTAAATTTCGTTTTTGAATGCAAAATAATACTATTGAATTTAAAAATATTAGATTTTCAAACAAATTTTTATTCACAATTTATTTAATAAAATTTAGAATAAATTTGTTTATTTGATATTTTACTTAATTTAAATAAATTTAAAAACCGGAAAAATTGTTCTCGAATCGAAAAAAGTACAGATAACAATTGATTACGTCAATTACAGTACATTGTTTGAGTAAATTTAATTCTATCCTAACCTCACGTTGTAAACATAACGTAAGGATGTAATAAAAAGTCTTGCAAGTTATTTCTTTTTTATTTTGGAGTAGAATATTGTAAATTTTGTAATTGAATAATTTAGATATTGTAATATATTTCTTTAATTTAAAAAATTGAGTTTTATATTCTATAACGATGTAATTGACAACTAAGAATAAAATATTAAGTAAATTTTGTTAAACTGCATATAATATAACGTATATGAAAATATCATAAATAAAATTCAAATTATATTTTGACATAATTATGTTTTATATATGTAATTGTTATATTAAAAATTAATAGTTAAAAATGAAATAATATTAATTGTCAGTAAAGTAAATTATATAAATTAATTTATTACTGAATATTTAACACTAAGGCAGTACAACAATAGAATTCATAAGAAAGCTTTATTGAAATAGTTTTGAAAGAATATATTAATTAAAACACATTTATAACTTTTAAGACTAGTAACGATTAATTTTTGATCAATCAATTTTTTAATTTGAATATTTAATTTAATATTTAGAAATTCTATATTTTATATCAAAATAATTTGTTTAAATAATAATATTCAATCTTAATTAAATTTTTTCAATAAATAATAAAAGTTATTCTAACAATAATTTACTTCACCTTTAAGAATCCAGGCACTGGTTAAATTACCCTATAGACATTTCAACACAAGGGAAAACCACGACTCATGGTTCGTTGCGTACATATGAAACTCTTCCGGCCGGTAGTTGTAGAGCTTAGCTAACCCCCTCAAACTTGAAGCACGTAAAAACGCGTTCAACTGCAAACGCCGTGGCTTACAAGTTTTAATTGAAGCCAGTGCTTAAACTCGACTTTAGAAGTCGCGTCACCTCGACGGCATATTTCGCACCAAACCGAATGCCGGACATTTCGCATGCTGTTCCAATATATGTGTACATATACAATTTTCACATAACCACATAAACGCACACACACATTTGCGGTCGTGCGTGCGCCTACATGCCTACATACGTAGAAAAGTACAATAATGTGAAGCTTCGTTTGGAGCTCGACGTTGCGTGGGATGGCGCTCGCATCGTAGATATGTTTTCAAATGTAATATCTATTGTGAAGAAACTTTGCGCAAAAATGGTTTTTTCTCTTCTTCTTAACTCGCGTTTTATACAAATTATAAAATTTATGACGTTCCAAATGTATTTTTTGCTCATACAGTATCAACAATACAAATTGTGTACTAATATTAGATTCGATGAGACAATCTGAACATTGTTTAAATATTAGTCTATAGGTTGGTAATCCCGTTTCATCCCTCTTAGCTTATACTTTGTACATAGTACATTTCACAAGCACTAGAAAAAGCATTGTCTCATCAAAGAATTGTTCGAAACAACTACTCATATTCGTTTTTAAAGTACGCTTAAGCTGTTGTTTATCACGTCGACTTTATCTATATCAATAAGCGATTTTGAGTATAAAGAGGGTCGATGTAGATAGAATTTCTTTCGTTTTCGATCAAATTATAAAGAATATATTTTCTTATGTGTTAAAAAGTAAATCAATGCTTTTAAAAATATCGGTATCTGTGGAATTCATTTGCTTATTAAATTATAATATACAAATTAAAAAAGATAAGAATGTAGATTAGGTATATCAGTTATATCGTTCAAAAAATAAAGACAAATCATCCAATTGTAAAACGATGTCACCAATAATAGCAGTTCACTTTATTAATCTAACCATTTTGAAGAAGTGTGCTCTATTAAACTGCGAATCACCCTAACAATAATTTGAAACAATATACCAATATCAATCTTTGTTGTAATGAAGCTTAAAAAATTCAATGGAAAAATCCATTAAAAATTATTCCATAATTTAAAATATTCTTTAAAATAAACTAAATAAATATTCTTTTTTATAAATTAAGTAATTCATAATAAAACTAATAAAAATCATATTTTTTGTTATTTAAAAATTTTTAAATATAAAATATAATTTTACAGAAAAATTGAACTTAATTTCTTTTTAAATATAATCATAATAATAATAATACTAATAATGGCATTATTTTTAATCATTCTTAACTAAAACTTAAGTAATAATTTATAATTTTCATCATCGTATAATTTATCAATTTAAAAGACATTTAATATTTTATGGGATTGGAATTTTGGTTATTAGTTTAATTTTCTTAAATATGAAATAATTTTCTTTGAAATTAATTCTGACATAAATTATTCGAACATAAATTACTATTGTAGTTATTTATTTTATCAGTATTTATATATTCAAGTAATTCATTAACGATGGTATTCTAAGTATTGACAAAAAAAAAAAAATAAAAAATATAGACTTAATTAATGTATATAATAAATAAATAAATTTTTTTTAAAGTTCATTTCGATTCTTGTACGTAATTATCAGTACTTTTTTATTTCTTTGTAATAAAATTTGATCTAGTCAGCTTTATAATAATTTAAATAAATTATTTATTTGGTTAAATGATATTCTATAAAAAAGTTTGTTATTTAACATTTGATTTAATATATCTTATAAGTAATTAAATTAAATAATATATGAATTTAGTAAAATAATTGTATGCGTAACTAAAAATAAATTATAAATGAATGTTTATTTGTAATTAACTTAATTATTAAATTAAATATTAAGTACAGTCTAATAAAAATTTAAAAACTTTATGTGTAAAAAAATACTTAGCAAAAGGATTATAATAAAATTAATAAAATTTAAATTATTACATGGCGTAATGCGATATAAGAGTGTAGTGAACGTGTTACAGTCTATAAATAACTTACGAATAATAACCGCGTTTCATTCACTTATTCATACGATCATTAAATCAGTATCTGTGACTATTCCCTCTTTATTTCGCCCTCCCTCTTTTTATAGTTAATTTGCACTTATAAGTTTAGACCATATATTAGCTTCACTATATGTAATTCACAAAGTGAGTTTAATTTTTATTTCTTAACTTCTTTCATTTTAGAAAATTATACAGTATTCAAAGTAAAAGGAAAACTATAAAATTGGTAAATTATATAGCAAATTGTTGAATAATAAATTGCATTTCTTTAATCAGACAAAAATTAGTTTTTTAATAGAAAAATATGGTCTTATATATAAATATAAATATACATAAGATCATATTTTTTATATTATATTGTTATACTTTAGTAAAAAATATTTAAACATTTTATTAAACTTTAAAGTTTTAAAGGGTTACAAAACTATTTTTGTTTGCATCAAAATAGAAACAATTTATAATTTATTACTTGTGTTGCATATTATTATTTAAATTTAATACTTTTTAAAGTTTAGTATTTTAATTAATTTAATATTTTAATTTTTAGTTTGGTATTGATAAATTAACCCTAATGAATAAAAAAAATTATTGTTTAAAAATAAAAGATGTGTTTTTTTAAATTTATTAACAAACAAAGCCATCGTGTTTTATTATTTTACACTTTAAAAAAACTAAATAAAAATATGTACTTAAAAATAATACCAAGAGCATTAATTATTAATTATATTTATATTAAGTGTTTAAAAATTAATACAAGTCATAAAATATTAAAAAATCAGTAATAAATCAGAAAAGAAAAAACATAATAAAGACTTTAACCAGAGATAAATATACTATGTTTAATTTAATTAACATCAATTATCTACGATTCTTTCTAAATAACAAGTATCGATAAATATTTTGAGAGAAATCTTAATAACAATATTCACATAAATAAATGGTTTATCGTATTGTGGAGTATTTAGATTGGAAAAAATTAATTTTTATACTTTAATTACCACATATCAACAAAAATAAAATCTATATATAATATATTATTAGTTATAAAAAATTTATTAAATAAATATTTAATTATACATATGACGAATTTATGTAAATTTGTTTATTATACAATATCAAATTAACGAATTCAGACCCTAAATTTATATAGAATTAGAGTACTACGTTGAATTAGATAAGACAAAACTAAAATTATGCGCTAATTGGAATAAAAACATTTCAGTTCTTGTATTAGTTTAATTTACCAAATGTGTTACGAAATAAAAATGACATAATGAAATAAATGATCAAACGGTTAGTAAATTAATACTCGATATACGCGTACTTAATTAAATTCTATCTTTAGAAAACAAGTTCTAATAATTATATATTTGATATTCATTTACCATTAACACTCAATCGACCACGTAATTCAATGTTATTTATTAACCATTTCCTTAAATACTACAAGAATTTGAATATGGTCGAATAATGATTTAATGATATCAATTAAAGTGATTATTATTTTGAATGACTACTGTAACTATAATAAAAGGTACGATGGTTATAGAGAAACAAAATATAAACTAATATAAAAGAATTTTGAAAAATTAAAAAATTTTTTTTGATTAATTAAAGTCATTAGAAATTTTCAGTTATCGTGAAATTTGCACAAGAGGTTAAAAAGTGATAAAAAATTTTTTATCATTAAAAGATATTATGTACGTACTGTTAATCGCGCTTTTAAGCTTTGCAAAGCTAAAACTACGCAGGAGCAACAGGAAATGTCATTCATTTTTCAAATTGAAATCTTGACAGTGCAAGTTCCAGCTCAAAACTGCAAGGAGTGTTAGTTGATCCATGAATTCAAGTCATCAGAAATGAAGAGTAACCCAGAATGAGCTTACATGCGTGTACGTGCGCAAGAGGTAAACGCAACACCTTGCCCTGGACGAGAATGTGAAGAAACGATGAGGATTTGGCGTAACTCGAAGTAGAGCCGCCGTCGTTCACATTTTTGCGCGGGCGAATTAAAGACGATCGGCACGTAGCGGGTCGAAGCCGAAATCGGTCGAAGAGAGAGAAAAGATAGAGAGAGAGAGAGAGAGAGAGAGAGAGAGAGAGAGTCGAGGAGTGGCGTGTCAGAGGCGCGTGCGCGTTCCCGCAACTACTGGCGACGCGGCCCAACGCGGTCGGGCCCGGCGCGCCTCCGTGGCCGGCGATTTCCAGGTCACGCGGTCGCGCACATTACAGCCGCCGCCGGCGCGACTCGAGCCAAGCAGCCAGGCAACGAGGGAGGGAGACGCCACCAAGGACACGGTCAGTCCGAGCTGCGCTGTTACGCGTGCACGAGCTCCCGACAAATTTCGGCGACACGCTGTAACGGGAGGCTTCCTTTCCTCTTTCTCTCTCTTTCTCTCTCTCTCTCTTTATCTCACTCTCACTATTTCTCTCTCTCCTCTCTCTCTCTCTCTCTCTCTCTCTCTTTATTCATCGTTCTGCGAGCACTCGGAAGTAGGGAGAAATGAAGCCAAAACTGTGTGCAAAAAAAAGAGCGATATGCTCTTCCTGGTCTTCTGTCCGATTCGACTAATTAAGATGCGCCTTTCTCTATAAATGCGTTAATTACTGTATTAATAATTTTATTAAAAATTCAAATATCATTTCTCTTTAAAAAAAAGTTTAATTTCCATAAACGTTATATAAAAAAAGTAAGTGAGAACGTTATATTAACTATATAGCTATTGTTAGAGACATACTTTAAAAATTGATAACAGTTGTAAATATACTCAAATATTTTAACTAAATAAACTGAAAATTTTTTGCATATTCAAAATACGTAATTTTAATTGTGCATGGGTTACATTCGAATAGCAATTCACTTTATTCGGGCAATTTACACCGATGGCTGGCATATATTGAAGTAGAAAATAATCGGGTTCGGTCAGACACGCGTTTAATATGTACAGATTGAGTTAAGCAGTTCGACTTTTTCAAATCTAATTAACTTTTTCCTTTACAACAATTACATGAATGTATTGTACTATTTTCTTTATTACCGTAGATTTCTAAAAGTTCTTCACATGTTTTATACTGATTATCATCTTGTAAAATCTATACAGATTTTCTACATTATTAGGTTCCACATAATTAATAAAAAAATACTCGAATTAACACTTAAAAGTAGTCGTCATACTTCGAAGAATGTTATATTTTTAAGATATTATAAAATGTTAAGAAAATATTTATTTTTTTTATACGCTTCCGATAAATAAAACAATGTTGAAACTTTTAACATACATTTACTCGATTAGTTATTGTAAGATAAATATTCTTTCAATACGGTTCTTTTTAAAATTTTATATTTATTAAATATATGTATTTTACAATGCCTAAAATCCCTATGCAAAATATATTAATAGATTTAATATTATTGTAGTATAGCCATTTAATAATTTAAATTTACCAGAAATCTTCTTCGTCGTGATGTTTTGATAAAATTTGTTGTCCGACTATTCAAAATCTTATACATAATATAAAAGCCATGTTTTAGAGACTCCTATAAGTTGATAGCAAATAATTATTTGATATCTTGTATCTATTAAAGCAGAATGTTTTTATTCGGAGTTCTTATCTTCCTAATTTTTTCATTTACATATTTTTTGATAATTTTTAATTCTACAGTGGCCTTTTAGTTTCAATATTTAATAAAACATATTTTATATAAAATATTTTATTTTTTATTATTAAAGAAAAAGTCTCTTAACCAATTTTTAAATTTTCCCTTATTTTCAGCTCCACTCTAATCTTTTTTTTATACCTATATGATTCATTTATCCGCTTCTATTTTTATCATATTTAAGGACAATAAATAGTGGAACAATAAAATTAAAACTAATAATTTAAAAATTATAATTGTAAAACTTAAATTTTCTTATTATAGGAGTAAATATTAATTTCATTGTAATAATAAAATTATTGGTACATATTGAGAGAGGTTATGATTTAAATATTGACAATATTAAATTCAGTTCTATTAATATAACAATAAGTGAAATAATAATAAAATAATAATAATAATAATAATTATTTTTATATACCTTTTCATAAATTTATTAAGTATAACTTTAATAGTTTTCGAAAGTGACCTGTACTTCTTATTCTTAATAGTTTCTCACTCATTTGCACGTATTATGACATTTGGACTCCATAACAGGACATGATACTTATAAATACATTTTATGTTCGAATTTTATTTTAAAAATACATTTATAACATTATACATTAATTATATACTAATTATATATACTTATTAATTAAAAAGTTAAATTTACAACTCATAAATATTATATTAGTAAATATAGATATAGTAATTTTGAGATTCAATATGTTCACAATGAATAAATGAACATTATATTTTCACTCTGATAGATTTAGTTTAATAAAATTTGAAATAAAAAAAACAATTTATGTTATAAAAATTGACGCAAATTTTAATTATTATAAATAAATTAAATAAAATAAAATCTTAAATAATAATAACACAATGAAAGATCTTCATTAAGTAATCCATCTTTACAACATTATTTGCACTAATATATATTATACACTAATATTAATTTTCTTATAAATTTTAACCGCAACTTATTGTCTTTATAAGTATGTTTTTATTATTTTCTTCTAATATCTAATAATTCTAAAAGATTCTATAACCAGATATGATTAAATTTAGGTAATGTTAATATTATAAGTATCTAAATAATCTATAATTCAATATTAATTAATTTACTATTAATTAAATAAACATTTAAATAAATAAATTAAATAATCGATATATATTAATATTAAAAATATTATTTTTAATTTTTATTTCTTAATGTATTTCAATTATTGGCTATAATTAAAAAAATTTAAATCATTATGCTTATATTATTTTCTACAATAAAATGTTTACTTAAAGTGATTCTTCAAATGAAATCCATTCATTTGAACTCTTGAAAGCCTTTGAAGAAAATAATAACAATACATTACGAAGAAACTGAGTTTGATTGAGTTCAATAAAGCATTTGCATACAAATGAAAAAGTATGTAGAAGTATTTTTCAAATCACTTTTTTTAATATTGGCTTGCTTTATTTTTATATTATTTTTTAATTTTTAAAATTATAATGTAGAGTATTAAGAAAAGTGTTATTGAATTGATCCACTAAAATCATATTGTATATTTTATTAATATTATTAAGGAGTTATCGTACATAAACTTTATTCTGAACTTTTATATTAATATTTTTTAAATTAAAATTAAATACTTTGCACGTTAAAACAATTAATAAAAATATAACGATTAATTAAATAACTATTAAGTCTTTGTATATGTTTTAATATATAATTTGAGTATTATTTAATACGAAATTATAATATTGTTACAAATATAAATATTCTATTTTTATCAGTATTTGGCACTGTATGTTAAATAATTCGATACAAAAATTTATGTGTACGGGCGCATAAGTTCATTAGTTCATGTTGCACACAAAATGAGACTTGTTTCACAAAAAGTAGAAAGAAAATCAAATAAGTGCAAATAAAAATTATTAGGCAAACTGGATTTTCGAATTTTGACTCCATGCCGGCCGGTAACCGGAAAATGACGATACAAATTTACAAGTTGCGCTTGCGCGTAGAAAGGCATTTTTTCATTTCAATTTTCGAGGCTAGTGAACCGTAAGTTTAAATAAGCAAAAGCGAGGAAGGTACCGTAGACACACCGTTAACTTCGATGCGGGGACAAGTTGAATTGATTAAGCTCCTTGCACGGACAAATGTACATGTGCACACACACATGGGCACGTACATAAACTGAGTAGAATGTAACAATTTTTACCGGAGCGGCCCCGCGAGGCACAAAAAAGTGTGTTACCGGTGTGTACGTACCGCAATGAGTTCAGTTTTAAAATGTAAAACAGGTTAATGCACTGCAAGCGACTGTTCTAATGGCAATTTACGGCAACAGTCGTTTTCAAGCTTTTTTCATTTCCGCAGCTGCAAAGCTGTAACTAAACCATTCTTTAAAATGAAAAACAAAATTTTTTTCATAAATACTGAAATTGTCACTCGAACACTTTTTAAATTTTAGTCAAGAAAAATATTCGCATCACATCTATAAATAAAGTGTTATATATTTATGGATTTTATAAATAGAATGTCTTGATTATATTCTAAAAGATTATTTTTAATTTGGAAGGTCATCATATCGTAATAATGAATTATAATATTATAATATTAACAGTTAAAAACATCCTTTTATTTTTAGATATAACCGAGTTTTTTTCTGATTCATTCAAATATTTTACAGTTGAAATACTGACGTTATATTCTATGGATATGAGTTAACTTGTTTCGGATTTCGAATTCTTAAAATAAATATTTTCAATCCTTTAACTTGTCACATTAAAAACAGGTTGAAAAAACATTATTGAATTCAGGATTGTAGGAGTGTTATTTTTTCCTTCTTTTTTTAAATTGATATACGTGTACAAATAAAATTACCGGTTCGGAAGTCATAGAAATAACATAAATTACTGTAAGTCTTATTACTATCAACAAATTTTACAAATATGAAGTATTCATTCTATATCTAATAAAATTTTGTAAATTTCAAAAACTTCACTGCAATATCAATAAAAACACACGGAATAAATCTAAAACTAGCATTTTTCTATGATTATTTTCTTTTGTTATCATTTTTTTTATTTAATAGACTTGATTTATTTGATAGATTTTTAAAAAACTTATATTTAAAATTACGTTGCGATAATTCGAACAGAGAAAAGTAATTTTACACGTCCAACGATCGAAAGTTATTTCGAAGCGGTGTCTATAAAATTACTATATTTTCCTAATAAATACCAAGATACGTAATTGGTTTTCACGTGGTTGCACGCAGAGACTCACGTCAAGTGTTCGGTGCACTCTCAGAGAAAGTGTTGCATCGAACAAAAAAGCAAGTTAAGAAATGATCTGTGACGAATGTCGTCCATTCTCAGTCACTCGCGTCATCGTCGAAGGCGCGACTCAAGGACCAGAAAAGTAAGCTGTATCGTACCGAGACCAACATTAACATCATCATTTGCGTTTTCATGTGAATAATAGCCGGATTAATGATCAAAGAGCGTCGGTTAAAAAATATGGCCGAGGACACGCGCGAGTCGTATATCGGTGAACGATAGAAGCGGCAGGAGAGGACCGACCGGTTTCAAATGGAATCGAGAGATGAACCGAAGGAACAGAGGATCAGCGAGACGGATGGATTCGCCGCTACCGTCGCGGCTTATATCTCCGCTGAGAGAAGAGGTGCATGTAGTGCCGCATCCAGAAGGAAAAAGGGAGAATGAAGAGGAGGAGAAGGAGGAGGAGGAGGAGGAGGAGGACAACGCGCCGCGGGGAGCCCGAGCAAGGTTAACCTACGAGTCAACGCTCTTTACGTGCCTACGCTCGAGACCCCCGAGAGGAACAGGTGCGAGCACGAAGGAGGAGGAGGAGGTGGATTGCTCGAGAGCTTCTACGTCTTCTTGTTCCTCTTATTTCTCGTACTCTTATTCTTCTCCTCGCCTTTGGATCTTCGTGCTACCTCTCTTCCTTCCACCGGCTTCTCTATGTAACATGCAAGGGGATGAATGACCCTGGAACACGTTAGGTGATATATTTTTTTTCCAAGTATAGCGCCATTTTCCTCTTTCACTTTTTTCCTTCTCTTCTCCTCATTTTCTTCTAGTGAATATAAAGCGAAAGGGGAAGCGAATCTGTACTTCGAATTTGTATACGTGCCGTTCGTAATTCTGTTTTTTTCAAAATACGCATAATAATTCAAAAAAAAAAAAAGAACGATTATTAAGGTATATTCAATTTTTGTTTAATTTGTAGGTCAATTTATTTTAAGCATTTCACACACTTCCCATTACTTTTAATGCGTTTCTCAAATAGTCGATGAATAATTTGTTAGACATTTTTTGCTTTTAAATGATTTACTTTTTATATTACAATTAAATCTTAAAATCTAAAAATTATACAATTATCAATTTCAAAATAAAGATTCGCTAATTATTTATATAAAATATTAAAATTTAAAAGCTTTAAACTTAATACGTTGTTTTAATTTTACTTTTATTTCATTTGCACTCCATGATTTTCAATAATGATTTTTACATCATAAGAATAAAACATTTTACAATATTATACTGAAAATAAATGTAGTATTCATTATTGTTTATATTCTTCCTTAATTCTGATAAAATTTTTACGTATTTTAAGTTAAAATATATTTAGCAAGAGTTTTTTCTGTATTCTTTCGAATATATCAAAGTTTATAAAATTTAAACTTTATTTATCAATTTATATTAAATTATTAATTTTAATAAAAATTTATTGCAAAATAATAAAATAAATGTATAAAATTTCAAAAAATTTACAAAGAGCAGAATGAATAAATGATTATAAAATATATTATTTACTACCAGTACTATTCTAAACTTCAAGTTAAAAAAGAATATATTATAAGAACAAAAATTATTATTGTACCTAATATCTGCTTAGAATTGTGTGTTATGAATAAATTGTGCGAAACCCTTTAAATTACTGTCTTTTAAATTAAGCATTAAATAAATATATATTTTTTTGTTTGAAAAATGTATATTTATTTTAAGAATGATAATATAGAGCTGATATCACGGAATTTGATTCACGGCACAAATATTTCATTGTCGATCGTAATTCAATGGAAATAACGGTATCGGACTAATGATAAATCATATTAATGCTGTAAAAACATTAAAGAATCTCTTTTGAATTGACCGAATAGTTTCGAATCAATATTCAATCTTTGTTACTAATATTCACAGTAATGTATACAGAAAAGAATTAAATAAGTAATCAGATAAAACAAAAACAAAGTAATTATCAAATTCTCTTATAGTTTTTAAGAGTACGGTATATCTTAGGTTCTGCATAAGAGCAACTGTTAATAATTTTCGTAGATTCCTTTATGTTCGTAGCTTAACCGATGATTATTAATTAAAAAATAAAGCATAAAACTCTTTTTATAAAATGACAGCTGTTGACTTTTACCTGTTTTAAATTTTATTCATTAAGATAGACTCGAGAAATACCTCAATAAAATAGAAAATACGGATATGATACTTTGCACAATTTGATTAAATGCTAAAGCAACGTAAGTAAGATAAAGAAAAGGCAATATTTAAAACGAAGCTATGGACTGAGGAGTTTGTGAAAAGAAGCTCGATAAGAAGCTGGAAACTCTACCAACCGCGTTACGCTTTAGTGTGTAGATTCGAGTCGAGTCGAATCGGATTGTTAATCACAGAAAAGTGGTCTCTAATCGCACGGAAAACTTAAAGTCGTAAGCTTATAACCGACGACCTGAAAGATGCACGTCTCATAATTCAGATCGCTGCAGACAACTTTCGTTTTCTCGGAGTCCCGCGCGCGGCAGATTAAGATAATCTGAAGAGGATTAATCGATGTATCTCAGCAGTCCAAAGTGAATAAGCCGCATCGTGCTTCCTTGCTCGGTTACATTCCAGAACTATATTTGCGCCTTTCATGAGAGTATCCAACTGGACGAGTCCTGGATTATTTCTAACCGTGGCGACTCTCACCATCGCTCGTCTTCTTTTCTTTTTTAGACTTTAGTTTACTATTGATTCCTATTGGAATTTCGCGCCGACATTGGCACGTAAGTACAAGTTAACAGCTGCAAGGACACGAATGTTCTTCTAGTTATCTTTAAGTGTCAGTGTTGCTGCAATACAACGAGAGGCATAATTCTATCCAAACTTTTATTATTTCTACTCTGACAAATGAAATAGTACAGGATTCATCTCTCAAGGTTCCGTCGTTGAAACTCTGTATGGAATTAAAATTTTTTTCGAAATCTTATTACATTGTAAGCTTCTTCGATTACAGACATTTATTTTATTCAATTAGACGATAAACGCGTATCGCTACGTATCTAGTACTTGGTTTTAGTAAAATTTATCTATTCAACATTTATATTAATTAAACGCTTACGTTTTAAAACATATTTTATCAAGGATTACGTTAAATAGCGTAAGAGAAATTGATTATTTTCACTTCCATCTACCCGCTCGACAATTTTCGCTCGAGGAACTTGCGATCTATCGGTTATACGAGGCTGAGGAGAGCAAGTAGATCTCTCACAGTCCTGCGATCTTCCATTGCTCGGCTGTACCTGAATCCTAGAATTAAGAAGAACGTCGTACAGAAAGCGTCAGTAGAGGTAGACCTGAAAGTCGCGGAGGAGAAACGAATGACTGAAAAGCGGATAACCAAAAAGCCCATCTGGAAGCGTAGTAGAAGCATCGCTTAGGAATACACCCCACCAGGGGACTGCAGCCGTCGGTCACTTTTTACGCGCGCCCTAACCCCTCCTCCTCCTGTGGCTCCACGGCTCCTCTCTTTCTTTCGCTCACTTGTGCTCGGCTGGCTGGCTCGCCCCGCAGAACCTCCTCGTCATCTCCAGTGTGTGCAGGGCCCAAAGCCGAAGTCCGCGCTACAGACGACGACAGTACGCCACGAGACGTGTCCCACGGCCCGAGCGATGCGTCCGCTCATCTGGATGGTATTTCGGCAGCACTAGCAGCAGGAGGAACGTCGCCACAGTTCGAGGCCACGCGACGGACCCATTATTGAGTTGGCGAGCCGCCGCCAAGTGGGGCGCGAGCGAACGAGGGGGAAAGAGAACCCGAGGTCACTAGCCCCTAGATCCAAGGCAAGGTCAGCGAAGGAGCGAAGAAGAAGAGGAGAAGCAAGAGGAGCGACAGGAGGAGGAAGAGGTGGAGGACAGAGGAGGAGGAGGAGGAGGAGGAGGAGGAGGAGGCAGTGCTTTTTCCCCTCGACGCTTTCCCGTGGACGGGGACGATGGTCGTGCCCCCGGCGTGGAAAGCAGTGCTGCGCCCGTGAACCAGTGACTCCCGTGTAGGCGCGTCGCGCGCATATCTGTACCAACTTGCGCCTCTCGGCCCTTCGCCACCATAACGCAGCTGCGACATCCCGGGGCCACTTAATGTTGCACTGACTAAACGGAGCAGGACACTTGGCGCGGCGAGTTCGAGAACACGTAAGTGCGCCTCTTTTTGCCCCGTGGTCAAGGTTTACGACGGGCTGGAGCGTGCACTCCTTTTGTATTTCGCGCCTTAACGCGCTTAGCTCGCCAGGTGCCTTGGGGCTTATTTCGATTACTTTCGTGTTCGAAAAGGGACAGTCTTCTTTAATGTGATTGAACTTGTCGTAATTTAACCCCCGTAGCTTATTTTTTTAAATTAAATAAACTGATCTCTCGTAATCACTCGTGCATTCTATAACTTTTCTTTTGATCCTTCCAGCGTCCGTGTCTCGCACTGGCGCCGCATAAAATTCTTACACAATTTCAGTTGTAATGAAGAAACAGAAAATGTTATTGTAATATTAAGGAAGAATTCCTTTAAAAACATCATTGTTTCTGTATGATCAAAAGAGACGTGCACGGATAGTAATTATCTTAAAAATCCAATTTCAACTTTTGAAAATCCTGCTAGAATGAGATTGCGTTTCTATTGAAAGAAAATCTTCTCGATACAACTCTTTTTTTTACGTAAATGCTTTTGAATTATTAAAAATTGATGTAGAAAACAGATAATAAATATGTTTTATCAAAAAATCCATTATTACTTTCGATATTACAGTTATTAATATCGTACTTTTTAAGTTTTACTAATGCAATTTGAAGAAATGTATTTTTTTTTAAATCTCATAGAAATAAAAATGAACTACATTTAACTCCGCATGTTGTGAAAACAAGACTATTTAATTATAGTTGATTTTATATGTAATAAAGCTTTTAGTGTGTCAAAGTAAAAGTGAAAAAGTATAGTTTAATTTTTTTTATGATAGATTAAAATTTATTTTTTATTTTTTATAAAACATATTAATTTTATTTAAATATTTATCTAAACGCGTAAATTTTTAAGTTTTTTACTCTACTTAGTTAAAAAAATACTAACACAAAGAATTCGTTAAAAGCTTATAGAAACGATGATAATCGAATAACTATTTTGTATCTTGAAAAAATTTATATAAAAATTCACATCAAGTAAATAATACTCTGATAAGTAAAATGAATTTATACAGGAATATTTAAATAAAAAACAAGCATTCTTTATGTATTCGTATGTTCATATAAGTGTATTTAAAATTATATAGCTCGATTACTTATTAAGAGTCAAAATTATTTTTGTAAACTATGCATAAATATACGCATAATTTTCAAATTCAGTTCAATATTTTTTAAAATTTAAATTAAAATTCTATTTTTTATTTTTAATAATAGTTTTATTAGAATTTAGATATTTAAATAAATGCTATAGAATTTTAAAACCATTATATAACAATTATTTAGATAGTTGTTATATTGTAAATTTGAATATATTACATGAAGACAAGTAATCAAAGAATTCCATTGATGTATAATTTTTATTTATGTCAAAAGTTAATCAATAAAACTTATCAAATTGTTTTTATTTTTTAACATATAGTTTTATTATTTTCGTGTATTTAATAAAGTAATTAGTTGGTCAAGCTCAAGGTACTAACAAGGATATATCGACATAACTTTAATTGTCTCTAATAAAAGTATACTTAATATTAATTAAATATTCGATATTGGTATTTACTTTTCATATAGCAAAATTGAAAATGATATAATCATCTTTTCGTTAATAATCAAAATATGTAAAAAAAAATTTCATTTTCCTATTCTGTTGCTTCTCATACACCTGTTTCTTTGTTTGTCATTCGTTTTCTCTTACATTACTTACACTTACATTAAATATATTAATTGATTATACAGATCTTAAAAAAAATTTACTTTTCTATAATAAGACTTAAAATAGTCTTAAATATAAAAGTGAGTTTTTAAGATAGTTGAATTAGTACAAAAAACAAATGGTAATTTTTTGCAACAGATCAGTATGACTTCTAAGCGGCAAATTTTGCCGCTACTGGTGGTATTACTGATATGGGAAAATTTGAATTCGATCCATGCCTCGTCGGAGTCCCCATCGTCTTCACAGTCAACTTCGGAACTGTTGACGTCGCTTCCATTGAAGAACTCGGAAATTTCAACACTAGGGTAAGATGACTACGTATTTTTAGAAATAAAAAAACAAATTGTAAAGAATATTTAAAGTAAAAAAATATCGAGATAACAAATAGCATTTCTTAAACTCGTTACAAGTTAAGAGAAGATAATCTGTAATGAAACATTGAAATAATTGAATTAACATAAAAAATGAACGTATAAAATTTAATTTTTAATTTTTAATTTAATAATAATTAAAGTAAAATTTTCACATTAATTACTTATAAATTATTTATTTTAAAATAAGCCACCATTGAGAATTTTCAGAACTAATAAGAATATAAAATTCATTGATAACATAAAGTTTTAATAAATAAATTTAAATTATTATACAATAAATGCAAAAGTACTTATCATTAAGTAAGAAAATATTAATTTAACGCAAAAAATTTCCAAAATCTTTGAAGTCATTTTTCTTTCAATAATTAATTTCTAAATCTTTAATATTTACAGTATAAGATGATTTACAAAATTACTTTAGTTTCAAAATCCAATTTTTTAATATATTAATATGAATTCATACCATTTCATTTCAACTCAATTATTACATAACGTTATTTTGATTAAAATAAAAATTAGAAAAATCATATTCAAATGATTTTTTAATTGTAGCACGCAGTAATCAACGTTCAAGATGTATAAAAATTATTTTTACATCAAGGAATGATACATATTTCACACCTGTTGTGTGAATATCACAACTCGACGACGAAAATAATCGAGCGTTAACCGCGGTAGATCAAACAAGTACAGTGTACCGTTCGAGCAGTTAGTTCAATATAGACCTTTCTTCAATCCTTTACATTACGGTAAAGAAAGAGATGGATATACAGATAGATAGATAGATAGAGAGAGAGAGAGAGAGAGAGAGAGAGAGAGAGAGAGAGAGAGAGAGAGAGAGAGAGAGAGAGAGAGAGAGAGAGAGAGAGAGAGAGATAGGAAGGTGCGAGAAAAAATCTGAACTTGTTTGTTCATTGCGGTTTCTTAAGTCATGATCCTGTATATATTTCTACTACCAAAGCTTGAAATTGTGCTAAATTGAAAATATCTAAATAATTTAATTTTACAAACTGTTTTTTTAATAAATAATCAATTTTATTTTAAAAATTTCTTATTTTGTCTATAAATATTTTGAAATTATTTGAAAAGTACATAATTTTATTTTATAAAAAACCATCTTTAATATTCATTGAATATATACGTAATATATAAAACTTCCAGATATAAATCGATACACAATGAATTTTATTATTGTACGATTTGAATTATAATTAATGCAAGTAAGAAATATTAAATTATAAAAATAAGAATAAAATATTGAACACTCGATGAATAAAAACAATACTTTCTTCTATCTAACTAGATGTTTCAAGTAATCTGTATATAAAAATTTGAATATTTGCGCGAATATTCATTAAGAATATAAATTTTTCACGTTTTAATCTCCTCTTTAATTTTTACATTGAAATCGTAATATATAAAGTATTAGTAAACTACAACTTAAATTTTTCAATTTAGAAATAACTAAAGAAAGTAATATTTTACAATATTTTTTCAATTCATCTTCTTT
Source organism: Platyscapa corneri (assembly GCA_018907185.1). Taxonomy (NCBI): domain Eukaryota; kingdom Metazoa; phylum Arthropoda; class Insecta; order Hymenoptera; family Agaonidae; genus Platyscapa; species Platyscapa corneri. Next base: position 2,922,664 of record JACCHW010000011.1, on the reverse strand, counting down.
AGATCAAATTTGTATTAGACATTACATTAAAATAAAATGATAATAAAATCAAAGTAAAAAAGATAGTGTGCATATTACATAAAATTATTTAAATTCATAGTTTTCTATAAATCGAAATAATGTTCTTAAGTTTAAATTCTTTTATTGACAACAAATTTGTTAAAGATGGACAACAAATAATGTAAAAGAGGAAATATTTTACTTTCATTTATTTTATAATCATGTAAAACTAACTTAAGTCTTCTATTTAAAAAAAAATTTTTAACTTCAATAATAAATTTCATATTAAATTTATATAAAAAATAGTTATTTATACTCTTTACTAATATGTATAACTATTCTGAAATTTAATATCAGCCATATATGATGTAAAATAAACAATAAGAATGTAATCATCGACATTTCCTTAAAATTTATGACAAAATTCAAGTCAACATTAACCAATATTAGAAAGTATGTCACAGGATATATTTTTTATAAAAATATGTGATTTAGATAAGATGAAATTTATTTAACAAAAAATAATCAAAAAATATGTACTTTTTCTGGAAAGAAATGGAGCTTTTATGGTTTTTATGAAACTTAATGTTTCGCGTTGTTTAAAAAAAAAATATATATATATATATACACATGTATGCATACATTATAATTAAAAGACAACTTTGGTGTCCAAGTATTAATTTATTGGAGAAAAAATAGTGAATAATTATCTGATTCAAGATCGTTTGATTAAGCAGTGTTACAGTGGATGAGACCGGCGCTAGAAAGAAGGCGATCGCAACAAGTTCACGAGACAAAACACGAATCCGCGATCCACCTGCGTCACCAGTCAAACTCTTCATGCCGGATGAGTTCCAATTCTACACACTGAATGGCTATGGTCAGCTGGTTATGAAACAAATGACTAAGCAGGAAATCCAGGGTATGATAGCAGCCAGCGTTGGAGGTGGTGGTGGTGACGGGAACGGCCCGCTCGTTCACGCCCGGAAAATATCAGACCTCATTGACCGACAGTGTGCCCAAGGTGAGTCTCTATTCTTTCTAAATCCAAACTGATAAACGAAGATTAGTTAAAAATTAAGACAAGTAAAAATGAATCAATTATTTTAATTATTTACAAAACTTAATTATAAAAAATTCTTATACATTTTCCCAGCAATATGTATATATATCAAAGAATTAGTTCCAAACGGCTAAAATATATAAATTAAATTTAAATTATTCATTAATACTTCTGTATAATCACAAAATTATACAGAATTGGGTCCTATGCATTATAAAATGTCTTTGACTATTGCTGATATAAATAAGTGATAAAAAACTATATAATTGCGGATTTACTTTAATTAATTATACGGATTCTTTAAAGTTAAATTAGACGTCGCATTACACTTCATTTCAAACTAATTTCTGCATTTTTTTGCGTGGTTTCGTGTTTTATTCTTACTTAAGAAAACAAAATAATTTGAATTTTTCTCGCTAAAATTAAAAAACTTTATGACTTTATTTGCATGTAAATTAAAATTTTTTTAATAATCTAAGTATTTTTAATTTATTAGAGAACTCCTGCAAATAATTATATATCACTTGTATTTATAAAATATATTAAAAACCGATAAAAATAACAATTTTTCATTATTTCAATTTTTTAGATAAGCTTTTATTACTTTATTCATAATTAATATGAAACATGAAATAGTTTTGTACAATTTACCATGTTGGAAATAGCTAATCTATTAAGTAATATAAATATCATATAAATAATCTGATAAACATAATTAACCGAGTATAATTAATAATAATAATAATGTATAACTAGAAATAAAAAATTAATATTAAAATAATAACAACAATTATTTAAAATATATTTTTAAATTAACTTTAAGTTAATTTTTTATATTGATTATTTGGTAAATTTCTTACTTCTAATTGAACGAAATATAATTATTTATTATTAACATATTAAATAAAGTATCATAAATAGTCATTATAAGGTGATTTTGCTATTAAATTTTTCAATTATTCATTTTTATGTTTACATTTTTTCAGGTCTCTGATGTAGTACAAAATGTACAAAAGGTTTTAAAAGGTGAGCTAAACAAACCGGTACAAGTTCATCCTTCAAGTTCTTCAATACCCGGCAGCGTGAACAGCCAATGGACTAATATGCTTCCCTACATCTTATCTGGTGGTTCAGTAGATCAACAAGACGTTGTTGAAGATACAAGCATCATTTTACCCACATTAGATGTTGACCAATCATATATTGATGTAGTACCTTTGCAAGGCGAGAAACCTGCAAATACTCATTATGAACCAGGATCAAATTATGTTCAATTACAGCCCAATTCTCATGAACCAGAAAATAAATTAGTTACCCATAAATCAACATTAAGTACCAGTGAGAAGCCAATTTATCTTTTAGGTAATATGGCTTTGGACAGCGATATTTTGGAAGAACAGGAGTCGTACACTTTGCCAACAAAAGACAAACTTAATCGACCAGTATTGACCTCAATATATCAAAAATTTACGACAGCAAATCCATTTATTTCAAAGGATACCGTTGCTAATTTGCAAAATTCAACGAGTGGAAAGCCGACTATGTATATACCGCAATCGGTTTCACCCTCCCTTCATAAACACTCACAAAATCAAAATAATCATGGCCAACAAGATATTTACAAAATTCCGAACCACATATCTAAACCAAGCCAGGAAAAAAATACTGTAAAATTAGATACTTATGAAGCTGACTCAACAACCGCAACTGTTTTCTCGAAGAAAACGACAGCAAATGTTTATGAGGATGAACTAGGATTCACAAGACTACCAATGATTAAAGTGCCTATTATTTCAGCAGAAAAGATTATTAGCTCAACACAACGTATAAACCAGCAAAAAACACCAATATATGAGATATTGCCAACAATTTCTCCCGGATCTATCTCAAGTACTATTATGAAGGAAGAACCATACGTTACAAAAGTAAGCGTAGGATTTATTGGTGGTTTCAAGAAACCTGGAATTAATTATAGACCTACAACATCGTACCATTCAGTATATGAACCAGTAACGAAATCAAGTACTATTAGTTTTACATCACCATCTTCATATCACTCTGCATACGATATATCAACAAAATTAAACGCGTTAAACATCGCATCGCCAACATATCGCCCTATATATCAGCCAATATCTAAAATAAGTACTATAAAATTTATATCGTCAACTCATCGTCCGTTACATGAATCAATAACTAAGCCAAATACTATTAGCAATGCATTATCATCTACTCACAATCTAGTAAACGAAATTGAAACTAGATCAAGCATTACTACACTTAAACCAGAATTTTCTCAGTCATTGTATGAAGCCTCTACTAAATCAACCGAAGGAATGAAATTAACACAATATCCTAGTAATAACTATCAAACATATAATACTGAGAAGAGTTCAACTTCAGTATTAGATATTGTGTCAAAAAAAAATAATCAAAATATAGAATTAAAAGTGACAAAATCTCCTGCTAATACTCAAGATACAATAATTAAAAATGAAAACAAAAATCCATCATTAATTCAGATAATTCAACCAGCAGCAGAACATCAAAAACATTCAAATATATCAACTGCAATTAAAAATACAGAAAATACGATTAATTTTTCAAAAACTTCACCTTATAATAATACTCAATTTAATAAAATTATTGACTCAACTGCGTCATATATTATAAGTAATAATATTCATAATACTGTTGCTCATACAGATACAACTCGTATATCAATAGAAAAAACAACTGAAAATAATGAATGGAATAAACTACATTATCATACTGATGAGGTTCATGATAATATCCATTCTATCACCGTACCTATTAATATAAAAACAAAAAATAAAATACCTTTGACAAACGACAATATTACTAAAAGTTCAAATGGATCAGAAACAATGAGTAAGATTACATCGAATCAAGAACAGAAAATAAAAATTGAAGACTATAATAAATTTGAAGAATCATCGACAAATCCAGTGGTAAAGATTCAGATTCAAAATTCTGAAACAGAAAATAATCATAAGTATTATGCTTCAACTATAAATAAAGAAACAACACAACTACCTGAAGTAATATACCGACAAACAGACAGTAGTTCAATTGAAGTAAAAGAAACGATAGCTCCAATTCTCGATATATATTCAATGAAAAATTCGTTTATTGACGAAATAAAAAATCAAAGTCAATCTTTTCCATTAGGTGTCACGGATAAACCTGAAAAAATCAATAAAAATACGTATATTGATATTATTCTTAATAACAAAACAGATGGATCTCTAAATATATTTAAAGAACCAAATATAATACATAATATACACGTAAATAAACCTGAAAAAATTGCATCTTGGACTCAAAGTGAAATAACAACTCAATTTATCCCAATAGATGAAGGTACTACAGAATATAGTAAAATTAAATATGATTTCGATGAAGTTCAAAATCCCATTTCGGTTACGTACGAAATACCAACATTTAATATAGAAGAAAGTACCCTTGTGTCTTTCAAAGATAATAATAATACTTATCAATCGGACGTTGATTCAACGGTAGAATATAGTACACTATTTAATAAAATTATCGATTTATCATACATAGATTATTCTAAACTGCCGCCAAGTGAAAACCAAACTACAAAACCAACGAGTATATTTAATGAAACTCATATAAAAACAATTAATGAAACAATTACAAAAATATCAGGAAATTCAGTTGTCCAAAGTGATAAAGCAATAGCAGAAAACAACTTTAATAATAAAATTACAACACCGGCAAATATAAGTGATTATGAAATTAATATTACAAAAGCTAACGATGGTGTACATTTAGTAGCAAATTACAACAAAAATTCTCAAACAACATTATCAGGAAACGAAAATAAAACATTATCTTTAAATTTAAATACTTTTGATGAACCAATTGATAAATCTAATGTAAAATTAACAGTACAATATTCTACTATTTTACCTGATAGTAGTGGTACTGAAAGTAATTTTGATCAGTTTAATTCATTTAATATCAATAGTGTTACATCGGCGAATGAAAAAGTGGAAACAATCACAAAAGAAATTTTTCTTACAGAAAAAGAAAATAATAAATTTAATAAATATACTACACCACTTAATACTGATTACGATAAAATTAAAGTATCATTACAAGAAGATGAAATATCAACGATTAAAGTTATTCCGGTGTACGACGACGACACATCAATGTATACACTACCGTCAAGCAACCCCAGTCAAACTACACCTAAAATAACTTCAAATATTAAATTATCAGAAAATTCTTTTAATGTAATAAAATCGACAAATTTATCTTCTAACAAAATAATGCAGATTCTTAACCCTGTGAATCATCAGAAATATAAACCTATTTATCAAACTAATTATGCAGCTCCTGCTACAGATACTTCTCTAACGCAAAATACTCCTTCTTATGATACAATTCTACCTGATTTACGCGAAACATTTAATAATTATTTAAAAGATAATTACGATTCAAAATTATCTACAACTGACAGTTATAATGAAATATCTCGTTTAACGACTTTTCCAACGACTATCAATGAAGGTTCTTCAACTAGTACGAATGAAATGCCAAATTTAATGACCTTTCATCATATAAAAAATGATACATTAAAACATCAAACGATGCCGCAGAAATTACAATTTAATATGACCTCAACTACAATAATTTCTAAAAATAATATCTCAGAACAAACCAATGATTTTTCATCAACTGTAAGTTATACCTTGGAAAATTTTGATAATTTTAAGCTAGAGCAAAATTTTGACTCCATTACTGAAAATAGTCTTTTAAAAGATACTTATTCAACTGAATATTTAAATAATAATATTCCAACTTTTACAACAAAATATCCTGGAACAAGCGATAAAAATAAAGTTGAAACTCCTATAATTTATTTAGATTTGGCAAATCGTGATTCTGAAAAGCAAAACAGTTCATATCAATCGAATAACGATAATATTAATAGTTCTTCGCTTACAAGAATCAAAATTAAAAATCCAGTATCAGATATAGAGAAGATAATATCAGAAGCATCAATTCAAATGAATAATTATTCTACAGTTAGTTATAATTTATCTAACTATCACAAGACACCTAATACTATTGCTAGTGGACTTATAGCAGGGTACCCGACTTATAATCAAGTAAAGTCTACGACAGAATATCCCACTGATTATACATTGTATGATGTTAGTGGAACTAGTACCTTAAGTACAAATAAAGATTCAGTAAACCTTACATTGAATACAAATTTAGAAAATGTATCGCAAAAAGACCAAAATTTTAGTTACCAAGAAAAGTCAACAACTGTATTAATAGAAAATGACAGTAACTATATGGACAAGACAAGTTCTATACCTATTTACTTATCTGCAGGTGAAGAAACTTCGACCTACAACTATGAACCATTTGAAGTAACCAACTACGAATCTTTTTCAACAATGTCATTAGAATCACTTCCAACGTCTAGTAAAACTGAAATTCCTAGTCAAGCCGAAGAAAAATACGATTCATCATTAGAAAAAATAAGTGACTTGATTAATCAACTAAAAGATAAAACATCTGAACGTGTTCCTACGGAATATGAATATTCTAATGGTGTTACGACAACTACCATTCCTTTGGAGAAATTTGAAACAACTGATGAAAGTAACTCTACACCTACTGATGATATTCTTGCAACAATATTTGACAGCATAAATAAAACAAAAGTAGAATCACAAAATAATACGTATATAGGAATGCAAACTTTTCCAAATATTAAATTTTATCAAAATAATACAGAATCGACTGAACACTATGATACAGTAAAAACACAAAATATAGAAGAAACAACAACTTATAGTGTTTCAAAAATTAAATCTAGTTCTGGTACTACTACTCTTTTGAATCTAATGAAACAACCAATTACAGGAAAACCACATGTGACCTCAACGTACAGCACAACCAAAGGATTATTTGAAAAAACCCAATCAACGATAGATAAATCTGCTGGTAGAATAAATCTTGAAGAAGAAAAAAATAAAATGCAAAAAATTAAGCCTACTGAACCAGCTAAATTTACAATGAAAAATAAAATTCATTACAGTACAGATAAAAAGCCGGTAAGTGAAGGACATCAAAGCTATACGAGAAAAACAACTAGACCAATAAATAAAAGTACAACAGTTTTTGTTAAAGAACATACAACTAGTAAATCAACTAGTGTTACAAAAGAAACTAATCCTGATAAATGGACTCTTATTCCTCAAAAAAATGTTGCTGAGCAAATAACAGAAATAAAGCCTCCTTCAGCAATCAGCAAAGAAGGAGCTCAACAGTTGAATCCACAAATAGTTACTCTTGATCATGCTACGGGAGCTATTGGGTTGGATCAAAGTAATAAAGGTCTTGATAAAGATGTTGTTGAATTCTTAAATATGTGCAATGAATTATCTTTCAAATTTTGGACATTAGCAAATTCAGAACTAAGTTCTTCAAGATCGGTAACGTTGTCTCCTTTTGGTATGATCAGTACATTGGCAATGATATTCTTAGGCGCTCGAGGTCTTACTTCCAATCAGATGAACGACATCTTGAAATTGGACGATGTTGTTACTTTTAATCCGCATTTAGTTTTCCAAAATATTACCGATACTGTGACTTTAGCACGAGGTCAGGGTATTCAAAATGCTGCTTTTGTTAGGGCCCTTTTTGCCGACAGATTGAAAGTTCGCAAAATAATGCCGTTTTATAAGGAGCAAGCTCAACAATTTTATGAAGGAGCCGTTGTAGATATAAATTTCTCAACTGCTGGTGATATTCTAAGGAGAAGAACAAATTTGCTTATTCGAAAGCAAACCGGTGGCAGAATAAAAGATTTCGTAAAGACACATACAGTACCATTACGATCGCCACTGACTGCTTTATCAGCCAATGTTTTTCAAACGAGTTGCGACAGTCCAGATGCTAGTTCCGAAGGAAGAGATGGAGAAATGTATTTTGCAGTATCACAAACGGTCAAACAACGAAAATTAGTACCAATTCCCGCAGTGGTTTGGAAATCTGGAGTATCAGCTGGATATGAACCGAGTCTTGATGCAACTGCGTTTGCATTAGGTGATGCCAAAAGGCCAGTATCTTTAATTATGGTTATGCCAGGACAACAAGGTCTCACGGCAGCGGGTGACAATTTAGAGCGTTTAGAACATAGGCTATTTGGTAATCCCGGCGATAATGCTTTGGAAAAATTACTTAAAGTTATCGTTCCTAGGAGAGTAGAGATTCAAATGCCTAAATTCAGTCACCGTTCAATCGTAAATATAACTTCGGCACTAAAGAAATTGGGATTCGACCAACTCTTTACTAAAACTGCTGATCTCAAGGGCATCAATGGAGCTGGACATGATCTTTATTTGGCAGATATGTTACAGGTATTAATATATTAATTTTTATGAGAAGTAATTTCAATTTTTCGATGAATGATAATATCTATAATTAAATGATAATTTATGAGTAATATAATATAATTAAATATTTTTGACAAGATGATGCACTTAATTTGTGGTAAAACTTTTAACAAATCGTTCACATATATTATGTTAAAATGAAAATTAATTAAAAATGTAATTGCATTAATAATATGCATTAATATAATACTTAGTATATATCAGCAAATTAGTAATATTAGCAAATTGATAAATTTATTCAACGCATATAAAGCAAATAATATTTTTATGCAACAACTGAAATATATAGTTGTAAATATGTTTACTATTTGTCTATCATATTGACGACACATTTTTCGATACATAAAATTTTAATATATCATCGATTAATAATCCTATCTCATAAGCAATGATTACAAAAAAAAAACAATTTTTACTAAAAAAAAAAAAAATTATCGATGCAAAAGTAAAAAAATCTTGTTGCAGTTGTGATGTGTTGTTGAAAATTATAGAATTATCCTTGAATTTTTGGCTTTTTTTTAAATTGACTTGTAATTCGTCATCAGACACTCTTAAATCAGCAGTAAATATATCACAAGTAAAATATTAAAATTACTATTTAATGATAATATATATTATGATGAAATTATTTAAAGATTTACCCATAATTTTAATTGAGTTTTATTTTTAAGACGTATAAAATTTGCATTTTTTCACTTATAAAACTATTTTTCATTTCTCTAATAAATCGTGAATTTTTTTTATTATTATTAAGAAAAAACGTTCCAATATTATTTTGGACTATACTAAAGTACATTATTTTTTAACCTTAAACATAATATTGTCTTTTGTAAAAAAAAAAAACAATAAAGAAAGTAAATAAAATTATAAAAAAATTTACATCGTACAGAAAATCTAGAAATAATGGAAACAAATAAAAACTTAATATTAGAAAAAATAAGAATTAAGATTTATGTCTCGCATAAATAGTATTACAATATTTTAATTAACATCTCAGAAAATGAAAAAATTAAATTTTATTCACCCGAAATCCAATGAAACTGTCTATATTTGAATAAAACCTCATAAAATATGTGAAACAATTAAATTTTTATTGAATATTTATTAAATTAAATGTTTCTATCCATTTTTTAAACTTTAGAAACATAATTGAAATTATAAGTGTTCAATAAAACAAAAAAAAGTTATTTTAATGTAAAATTTTTAAATCTTAATAAACAATATTAAAATGAAATATATTTCCAAATTTAAAGAAACACTTCTAAATTCGAAAAACGTTTATATAAAGTTAAGAAAATAATCAACCGATTAATATAATTATTATTGTTCTAACTTTTATGTATTGTTAAGTGAAAATATATTTTTTTTAGATGAACCTGTTTTATACGTGTAGTGATGAAAATAAATTAGGTGGACGGCCTTTGAGCGAAACGTTTCCTGGAACATCATCTAGGCATACACGAGCTTGGGAAATAATTAATAATGTTAAGACTGGGATTAATGATTATTTAGAAAATAATGAATCCGACGATATTGAAGTTAGAAAAAGTAATGAGCATGATAACGAGGACGACTGTGAAGACTCGTTGGATTCAGATGATTCGTCCAATTTGAACGAAAGCGTTGAAGTATTAAAATCAGAGCTTCCCCAACTAGGAAAAAGGGATACTGATGGAATTAATAATTTAAGACAAAAAATACACAAGAAGAGGTTATGGTGGTTTACGCCTATGAAACATAGGCGATGTCGAAATCGGAGACAAGCAGAAGTAGAAAAACCTAGAATGAAAATGGACAAACCTTTCCTATACTTGATAAGACATAATCTTACTGGATTGATTCTTCACATAGGGAGATTTAATCCCAAGAATCAATCCTAACAGAAATAGCTTCAATTATTAATAACATCGTATATCAAAGAATAATTTAATCAATTAAAGTTTTAGTTGGTTCGCTAACTGAAAGAATCTTAGATGATAATTATATAAGTCTGTTAATGTACTAAGCGAACTCGGTGATTTCTGTCTCCTAAATTTATACATTTTTACGAAAAAATTTTCATACATAAATTAGTTGTAAATTATTTATTTAATTCACTTCCGAGTTCCAGCAATTAAATGATAATGTATTTAAATTTATGAGACTTCGTATTTTTAAGGCTCAAATAGTCATAAACTCCTTATGATAATAAGGTATTTGTACTTATTCTTTTGTAAAACTGAGCAATAGCTCATTTATTATTCTGACTAATTAAAAAATTAGTCAATTAAAGACTTCGTTCATTTCATATAAAAATTTTTATTTACTTCCTTTCTTGTACTAATGCTAACAAAAAAACACAGTAATAATGTATAACTGAATGTGAAAATAGTTAAGCGCTTAATTTTTTTTACATAATCTGCTGTAAAATATCGTAATATTATATAATCTATTTAAAAATATATAATAACATAATGTTAAAAATTCACATAAATTGATTAAATACTACATTGTTTTAAAATATTTCTCTTTCTGATAATAAAGATATTAATATAATTAGTACAATACGAAAACGCGCCAAATGTTTCTATTATTGATTTATAGTAGAAAATTAAATAAGATAGAGTAAAAAAGCATTATTAAAATGGATAAACTAAGTTAGAAATATATTCGACAATAAAACGTAAAAGTCTAGAAACTATTTTATATAATAAGAATACATGAGTAAAACATAAAATAAAAAATTATATATCATTTTTTCTGTAGATTTTTAATTTATTCTCAATGTATATGTAAAAACAGAACATAGTATTATATTAAACAAATTTGTAACTTACATTTCTTATTAAATATATAAGTATTAAAATTTTACACAATAATATAAATTTATTATTGGCCAGGGCCCGATAAAGATTTATCCATAAACTTTTTTTTTGCAAAACACAGCCACCATTTGCTTGGTTTTCCATCAGTTCCATAAACTTTTTCAATTAGACGAATTCCTGTTTCTTGCCTTAATTGCAATAAATATTGCCTCATAGCATCTATAATTTAATTATTATGTTATATAATATTATTTTATCAAACTAAAAAATTACATTTTTAAAAACTACTTGCAAATAATTAAAACTTTTTCAATTGAACAAACTAAATAAATTTATTTTTTAATTTATATGTAAATTAAATATTAATTAGAAAAATCATTTATTTAAAGATAAACTGTGAAATAAAAATTAGTTATTTACAACTTATATAAATATAATCTTGTTTCATACCAGCTTCTGATGGATTATTTGGCTTGGCATAAACTGAATTTAATGGGAAACCTGCATCTCCAGGAATATCAAACTTAGAAATTGCTAACGAATACAGTTCATTTTGCGCTTGATGCTGATTAATACACTTTTGTAATTTTTTTAAACATTCTGTTATATATAAAGTTATATAAATAAGAACTCTATCTGCTTCACTCTGAAAGAAAATAATTTTATTCATATCATAAGATATAATAAATTAAATTTTTGCAAACGTAGAATATGATGAAATTTTATATTTTTATATAACAATATTATTTAATAAGTTAAATTAATATTAAAAATACTTTCTTATATGATAGTAAGTATTAAAATGTTGCTATTTATCTATGATATATTTTATAAATAAATATCATCTCTGATGTTTAAAATAGATAATAAATTAATAAATTTATATATACCTTGATTTCATATGTTCTAAAAAACACATTTGCTTTAAAATAATACAATGCTTCATCTACAATATCCATTTCTTCCCCAGTGGCGAGTGGTGGAGCTGGACCTCTAAAAGTTGTTTTCAAAGGTAATAAAGCCATATTCCCTAAATTATTATTTTTCTCCGCAAAACTAGAGTGATAAGCCTAAAATAAAACATTAATAAATTTTAATTTTTAATAAATGAATTAAATTCTTTAAATAATCAATTTACTATATTCATATAAGACTTAACTATTAATAGAAATTAATAAATTTTTGCATTTTTCATAAAAAATATTAGTTTTTTGACGATTCATAACCTACGGTTATAATAAGTTTTACTTACTGGCATTTTGGCAATAGTGTTAAAAATGTATTTTCTTTTATTTATATAATGAAAGTTAAAGTTTATAAATTAATTAATGTATTTAAAATCATTTTATAAATACGATCTAATTATTAAGTTTTCACAACTTTTTGTTTTCTTTTATAAATGACACAAACGTATCAAAAACTACCTGAGCGCCACTACATTAAAGAAAACTTGTGAGAGATACAGCACTGTGAATAAATATATATACTTATACAGAATGCGTGTGACAATTTGAAATGGTGGCGCTATATTTTATAGTTGACTGTTTTTTGCATATTTTGTAGTCGAACGTGTTTTAAAAAATAACTTATACATCTTAGTATGGTTATTGTTTAAAAAGTATTATTATGCAAAATAAACTAATTTTTAACGTTACAAGAAAATTTATCTGTTTCTATAAAGTTCTTAAGTTTTCATTTATGAATAAAAAATTTAAATTATAGACTTACATTATGAATTCTATAAATATTATATTAAAAATAACAATTGATATAAATATTTACTAACTCAAAAATTCAAATGAATAAATATTTATAGTGATATATAGTTGAAATTTATACGAATTAACCTCAAAAAATTTGTAAACAAATAATTTTCTAAGTGGATATTAATTGAATAAAGTTATCATAAAATGGAACTTGAAGAAAATATCAATCCAACAAGTGTTTTACAAACATCTGGTGATACATCTAATGCTGAAACAAATAAGGAAGATGTTCCAGATATTCCACCTCGAAGTTCTAAAATATCTAATTTGGATATATTTTTTCTGGTATTGTCTGTTATAACTCATTGTACAGATTTTTGTATTGATGTTAATCTTGTAGTTCAATACTATTTAAATAATAAATTACGAATGTTTATATGGACCATAACTTTGATATTAGTTCCATCGTTTATTAATACAATTGTTAGTTTGCAAATGTATCACCAAGATGAAGAGGTAAAAATTAATTAAACATAAAATTGTTTTAATTAAAGTATACAATCAAATAATTTAAATATTTTTTGTTTCTATTGCTTAAATATAAATAATAAATATAGAATTAAAATTACTTTATTTTTATTTAGAAAAATATTCAAAACAATCAACAAACAAAAGGTATTTCAATTCTTAAAAGAGCAGGAAAATTTATTTTAGTAATACTTATAGTAGTTTTACAATTTACTATGGCTCAACGGTGTTTTCTTAGTTTAAAATATGCTATTAAATCCCGTAATTGCAAAAAAAAAGGTGATAAAATTGGACAAAGAAAATATTTTATTAAAATGTTGAAGGAGGAACAAGATATTGCACTTCTTAGAGTTCTTGAATGTTTTATTGAAGCAGCACCACAGCAAATTTTACAATTATCTATTTTTGTACAAGATTATTATGGTGAATTTAGCATTATGAGTGAGTACTTATAAAAACACAGCAAACATGGTTTTGTTGAAATACATTTATGTATATAATAAATTGTTTTAATTTAAGAAATTTTTAAGGATTTAAATAATATATTTTTAGCTTTGCATCAAATTATTAGCATTATCAGTTCTTTTATTAGTTTAGCATGGGCAATGGTTAGTTATCATCGTGGTATTCGCCTTGCTCAAGTAGATAAAAAAAATATTAACTTTGCTGGATCTGTACTTCAGTTTTTATGGCATCTATTTATTACCAGTAAAATATTTACAATTATTTATTTATATATTAATTATTTTTTATTATTAAATAAATTTTTCTACAAAATTCTTTTAGCTTCAAGAATTGCATGTGTGGCAGCAGCAGCTATTTTTTCAACTCTTTGTGTTATATTGGCCTGTTTTTTCCATTGGTTTGGAATGACAATGTGGATTCTTATGGAATCTCGAGGACTAATAACTTTTTGTCGAAGTTCAAATCGTGCACCACATTTACCACTTTCAATAATAGAAAGAATTAAATCTACATTATTTACATGTGTGCTTGGATTTGTTTATATTTTTATTTATTTAAATCCTGAAGATTCTGGCACATATACAAGACATCTTTTCTACTATACAATATGTTTATTAGAGAATATTTCAGCAAGTATTGTAATACTTTTGAGTTTACCTAATGATATTGTTACAGTATGGTATCATTATTTAATATCCGCTACCTGTATAATTCCATTTATATTAGGTATTATTATTATGATTTTTTATTATATAAAATTTCATCCATCAATGAAACATCATACATTTTCGTTTTCCAAATTATTAAGGTTGAAATAATTCAATCGTAACAGTTATAAAATAACATAAGATTTACTTTCTCGAATATTTTATGGATAAGGTAATTTATTAATTAACTATCTTTAAATTTTAAAAAATAATTTTTATTTAATAATTTAATCTTCATATAGTAAAAGAGAGCATTTACAATAGCAAAATAACAATAATTATAAATCCATAATAAAGTAAACAATACAATACCATTTTATAATCAAACAGGAAAATATTTCCTAACACTTTGTTCACTTAAATAATACAACATAGTGTATACATATACACTATGAACTATTTGCACATACTCAGACTTGACTTTCGTGTCTCATTTACAAAAGAAATACTAAAGTATAATGGAAATGTTTGGATGTGGACCTTTACTGTTTTAAAATACTTATGCTTTCTTACATACTAAAGAACTGAAAAATCAGTTTGTCACTTTAAATTGAATTTACATACTTCCGTATGATTTTTTTGTAAAATTTCTTTATGCACTATCTACTGCCAAATAGGCGAAGGTCTAATTTTAGAACTACATCTCCTCTATCGACTTCACGAAGTTTTATGCGCTTTGTGATAGGACCACAAGCATCTTTGCTATCTCTCACAATATCAACTACTCGAACTTCAGCTCGACCAAGAAACTCTGAAACAATAAGTTGACATAAAGCATATCTTGATATAATATTTTCATGAAATAAGTTAATTTATCTATATTTTATAATAATAATTATAATTGAAAATTAGAATCCGAGAGAAAATGATATATTTTTATTAAGAATTATAATTATTTTTATATGCATTAAGTAGAAATAAAATATTTGTAAAATAACAAAAGAAGAGCTTAAACAATATTTTAGTTTCTAAATAATTTTTTTTTAATTTTATTTTTCATTAACAATGTTAATTTACATTTTTTCATAAAATTGAGATAATATAATAAATTTTTAAGTATCCTACCATCGGGACTAAAGTATCCTTTATCAAAAATAGTAATACACAATGTGTCTTCGTGCAGATCTTTAACTTGAAACTGCATAGAGGTGTCCCAAACTGGGCAGTCTGTGCCTGAAACCACGATCGTTTGTTCCTCTTGTGAGCCCATGGAAACTTTACAAAATGCATTGCATTTCCCTATAAGTATAAGGTTTCATATACATAAAATTTATTTTGAATATTATGACAATCATACGCAGCATGCAACGTGCTTTATCTGTGATACAATAATATTACGGACAAAAACTTAACTAAATCTACGACGTACACAACTTTATAGATTAATACATAGTTATTTAAAAAATTAGATTATAATTTATAAATTAATAAGAATTACATAAGTAGAATAATTATTACTTGTATATATGAATATAAAAGTAAATATATTTTTTATTTGAAATATTAAATTTACTAACTCAAAATACCATGACTATTTTTTAAAAATATTCCTTTTATATTTTATACTTAAAGTTAGTTATATTAATCATATAGTGATAATTTGTTAAGCCATTATAAAAAAAATATTATTCATGCAGTGTAAAATTTATAGTTGTCCAATAAACAAAAGTATTATTAATAAAATCTGTTTATACCTAAATCATTTCTCACCAATTTTGCCTTATGATTGGTTCAACATTTAATATTATTAATATTAATATTAAATAATATTGTGATATTGCTTTACATAAATATGCAAATATTATAACTTTATATAAATATATATAAAACTATTAGAATTTTAAAGCAAAACATTTTTTAAAATTTTAATGTTTTACCTTTGTTTTTACTGACAAGGTCTTCTGCTTCTTCAATTACTATCTGAAGGAAGTCTTTGAGAGATTTTTGACAAACTAGAAGAGAGTGTATTAATTGTTAGTACTTAGTTTAGAGTGTTACAGTTAAGACTGAAAATTATAAAAAAAAATATTATATAGTGTCACCATAGATATGTTTTTACAATTACGGACATTTTAATATTACTAAATCCCAAAAATCAACTTTAACATGCATATGTAGAAAAACAGTAAGCGAAAAGCAACGAAATACTACTTACATATAATGAATTACCATATTAAACAATAAATATAATAAATTTATTTTATTTTAAACCTAAATAAAATTTTGATTTTATAAAGAAAAAGTTAATATTTCACACTTACAGATTTTTTTATGTTAGGTAATATTGTAAGAAATAAAAATTTTTATACTAATGAATATTTTATAATACGATACTTTTATTACATTACGACTAATTTTTTAATATTTATTATTTAACGGAAGTAGATTATTATAACACTTCTTTAAATAAATAAAAACTTTAATTTTTAATTCATATTTAATACATTAATGCTATTTAAAAAAATATATTTTTGCAAATATGGCAATATAAATTATATAAAAGTAGTGTTGAACAATATAAAAACAACCGACATGGCTTACCGGTTGCAGACCGTAAACTGGATCCTTCGAGCACTGTTACAAGAATTCGTCCGCATGCTTTGAATTGCGCCTGTTCTATTAGTCAAGAGATACATGTAATATAAAATTAAAAAACCTGCTCATGTTTTAAGATTATTAATACACAATTAATTTTCAGAGTAGACCAACAGGTAATTTTAAAAATAATTTGTAATCGAGTTAATTTTGATTTATTATAATAATCATTTAAAAAACTATATATAAATACATTAAATGAAGTTATTTTAAGAGATTTTTCTTATAAATACTAATCGTTAATATGCATACCATTATACTTTATTATAATATTTTTTTATACCCAAATACCAAACTTATTTGTTTTTTATTGCAACGGTATAAAATAAATGTAAATCTATCTGATGAGATTAATACTTTTTTGGAATGTATTAAAACCGTGAAAATGATTAAAAAAAGAAATATAATATCATTGCAAATTTATATTTACAGCGAATATAAATTTTTATAATTATAATCAAAGTTTCTCAATTTTTTTAATTCTTATTTATAAAATTGAATACATATGTTATTTATGGTTAACGCTATTTTAATTTATGTATAAAACTCAATTTCATTGATTAAAGTAATAAATATACATTAATACGGCAAATTGCAATTAAATTCTTGAATGAATATAAAAATTTATTATTAAAAATTGAATATATAAATTTAAAATGGTTTAAATTTATTTTAATATCTAGACCAATCAAGTAAAACTATTACAAAAAATTGCTATCACTGTAACGTTAAAAACACGATACAATATATGATTTTTCAAATACATGACTTTAAATAACTTATAATTAACTATAAATCGAGTCTGATATTGTCAAATAAAAAATCTAAAATACGTTAGCCTACTCTTAAAAGTCGTATTTTTATGAATTATATCACATTTAAAATATTTTGTTCATTGTTGATTAATTCATTATTATTTAAAATATGTTTTTTCGTATTCCAATTTATATAGATATTTTTGCTTATAATCGCCGAAAACGTTGAAACTGAATAACATCTAATAAGCGTCAGAACAATTGTAATAAATAAAAGCATCTTGTAAATGAGAATCCTTTACCATGAATGAAACATAAAATTAAAAAAAAAAAAAAATAACAAGAAACCAATCACGATACTTACTAGAACGTTGACGTTGCAATCGACATTTTTCGTTTTCTGCAAATTGCCGTCGTGCTTCTGTTATCCGTCTCACCCATAACGAACATTCACTCATAGAAGGTGCTACCAATGTGATAGCTTTCTTTGAGTCGCTTAATTTAAGAGTTCTTGACTGATCAGATGAATCGCCACCGTTCATTGTCGTCCCTGAATGTCCGTGTAAATCTGATTCGTTAAATAAAACTAAATCTTGCAGGAATATTGGCTGAAAAGTTAAAATATCGATATATCTTATTTATATAAGCCATGGAAAAAGAAAACGTAAGAATTTAACAATCAAAAATTTTTACACTTTTTTTAGCATCGCTGAATAAATACTACATTAATATGAATACGTTTGAAGTTAATCATTAAAAATATTGAGTATGTTTAGTTACAATTTTTTAGTGCATATACGCAATAAAATTTCTTGAGAAACGCACTGAAACTTTAATTTTAATTTTTAAATTATTAATCATCTAAATTTACGACGATTGTTTTTATGTATATTTTTATACATTTTAAAGACAATAACCATAAATATGAAAGTATTTTATACTATAGATTTTATTATAAGATTTATATAACTTTATAAGTTGAATTTCATATCAATTTTTTGTCATATAAAAATTTTAAAACTTACCTATACATAAATAATATGTGTTTAGAAGATTATAAAAAGAAACGATTTTCACATATTAATTTAAAATTTACCGCTTTACCTCGATTTTTGAATGAAAACATATATTATTATTATTATTAGATTATGAATTTATATCACTATTTAAATATATCATACGTAATTAATAGATATCGCGTAAACAAATTAAAGAAAATGAAACATTCGAGTGTCTATCTAAGAATTTATCTAATTATTTGAATATTTGCACTCTTAATTTAAAATTAAAATTAAAAAACTTACCCTTCTATATAATTTAAATTTATGATTTTCGTTCCTTTCAAAGGAAAATTGTTGACCACTTGGTATAGATTTCAGTGGTTGGGCGAATAATAAGAAGTCATTTGTAAGAAAGCCAATTAGTTCTTTGCCACTCTTAGCTTTGTGTAAAATCCCGAAATGTATGAGTTTACGTGGTCCGAGAGAATTTGTAAGCGAATTGAAAACTATTTGTTCTTCTAACCCATCACATGCAACGTGTGTTTGAAGCCATTCGAGTCTATCGCTATTTTCTTTTTCACGAACACCCTCGTTAACCTAATTTTTATGAAATTCAAAGATAAAGTAAACCTCCTTCTATTAATAAATCTCATATAAATTAAAAATGCACATTATATTACCTGCATACAAAATTCTTCAGCTTTAGCCAATGCTTCTTGTAAATATTGTCTGTCAGGATGATCGGAGCGTGTATATTCTAGGATCTAATTTATAACATAATATTAAAGGAATATAAAAAACGATAATTACATTCAGTTGTAAAGTATAATAAGCTTATTTACTCTAATGTAAGAGAAATTTTCATCGATAAATATAATCTGCAAAATGTTTATATGGTATATTCAATAGACAGTTATTTAAAAATAATTCTTAAGCTGCTGATAATTTTAAATATTGTATAAGCTTCATTTTTGTATGTATATTTGATAATTTTTTGCAATAAATTAAAAAATTAAAAATTAAAAGTGCTGCGAATATTGTTAATGCATTAAAATATGTTTAATGAAATTATTATTAAAATACAATTCTTATATAGAAATGTTTATTTATTTCAAAAGCAAATTCAATATTTTATAATATGAAAGACATAATTTTATTTTTATTATATTGATTAATATATTTTAATTTTGAAAGCAAAATTTTTCCTGTAGGAAAATTATTAAATTTATTTGATAACTATTATAACAATAAACAAGCTACATCTTCAATAAAAGTTTTACTTTTTATATATTTAAATCTATTGGGTCGAATAATTTCTCGGAAAATTTATGGTAATTATAAAAAAATTGTTAATAAAAGTGTTTATATTATTGTTGGATATAATAGTACATAGATATTATAAATTTAAAAATATTAATATTATTGATTGTATTGACATTTAAAACTAAAAAGATTTTATATTTGATTTTTTTATAATTAACGAAAAATAATTAAATATTACTATGATCTTATAAAAAAACCTATTTTTATCTACCTTTCCAATGAGTAATGGATATTTTGTAATTCTTTGCATTGGTTTGATTAAGAATGAACTTAATGGCATTCCTTTGGTTCTAGGATCTTGTTGACACTTTTGTGCTACTTCAACAAACGGTGGAAAAGTTTCAGTCAGTCGCTGAAGATATACTGCTGCTGATATTTGACAACTACAAAATCTTACGTACGCAGACATACGTGGTATCTTAAAGCATAAAATACGAATATGTAATTTTAAAGATCTAAAAATTTCCTGAATATTTAAACGAATACCTCATTAGAAACTTCCTTACTCTAATAAGTAAAATTCGTTTAACTTACACTTTCACAGAGAATATCACCAATCATCCTTACTACTCCACCTTCACTATTATCTCTTCTTATTCTCAATGTTCTGAAAATAATATATATTTTTAAATTGTCATAGCATTTAAAAATAATATTACTTAATTACCTTAAGAAATTGTCGTTACACGCAATTATATCTCTCCAATTGACAAATATCTTATCGACTGCATCCACCGATAGTACCATACTATTTAAAAGCGGTTTTTCAAATACCTATATAAAATATATAAACATTTTAATAAATAAAAAGTTTGTTTCATTATTGAAAAATATTTTTTTCTAATCAGGAAACTATAAAATTTAATTTTTCATTAAAAATTATTTTTTATAAATAATAAATTTTAAACAATATGTAATTTATAAATTAAATTAAAATAAACAAATTTTTAAATTATTAATTACTAATTTAATTAGAGTAATTATGAGAATAAAAAAAAATTAATCGAATTATTTAAATCGAAATTTAAATAGAATTATTAAGTTTTATTAAATATTTTTTATAAAATTATTAATGTAATTTACATTTACATTATTTATATGCTATTTTTGTATAGATTAATATTGCTACTAGTAAAAAAAAAGTTCTTTTTGTAATCAAAATATTTGAAGTAATATATGAAGATTTAATATAAAAAGGAATAAAAAGTATTTTATATAATATTCGTACATCAACATAAATTTTTTAACAGTATATCTTAAAAATAAATCAGTCCTTACGTGCTATAAAATATGTTAAAATCATTTTTCGTTTTATTAAAAAACTTAAAATATTTATAATAAATCGAAGCGATTTTTAGACATAAATTTAAAAATTTGAGTCTAAAAATTCTTGAACATAGTTTTGCTTTACGTCTTGATACCTTCATAAAGATAATTCGATGAATATATTATTTTATATTATTATCTAAACATCTATAAAAATCTTATAATGATTTATTATTTATATTTAAATTAAACAAAAGTTATTAAAGTGATTTATTATCGTAAATCTATATCATTAAATAATATATTGTTAAATATGATTTTTAAGAAATTCAAACGTTATTATATGCATATTATGGATACGAAATTTAATTTTTACTTTATAATTAATTTAAATTAAATTAAAAATTTTTTTTCTATTATGAATAAAAAAGAATTAATTTTATTAGAACTTGATTTGATGGAATGAATAATTCAAGTTTTGTAATTCAAAATTTATTTAAGTTATTAGCTTTCTTCATACATTAATTTTAAAAAGCTAACGAGTTATTCAATTTTTTTAGATGTACATTTTTCCCTTAAATTTATAATTTTTTTATAGAAAAATGTTAAATATATAAATTAATTTTTTGTTTATCGACAAAAATTAAACGACTGTTATAATTCTAGGAGCAAAATAAAAAAACAATTTTTTAAATAATTCATTATACTTGTGTTTGTTTTAGAATTAAAATAACTTCTTTTAAGTAATTATAACTAATTAAATCAGTCTATAGTTGAATAAATTAGAAATTGTATAAACTTCTTAAGTAAAAAATCTAATGCAATTGTATTTCAAATAATGTTTTTAAATAAGCTTGAAATATAATATATATATATATATATTAATACAGACCAAATTGAACTAAACAAAATATTTTAAGTAACTATATAACAGAAATACCGGATATAAATAATTCAGGTTCTTATAATTATCTGCAAAATATTTAAACATAATTTCTTTTAATATCTTCTTTACGGAAACGTTATGATGATTAATAATAAACTGTTAAAAAAAAAAAATTAAAAATTCCAAATTTGGTCGCAATGGTGATATTGTGTTGTGCATTTTTTAAAGACTTATTATGAAAGCAAACAAGGATCACTTAGCAACAAACTAAGAGTCGCGGAAATAGCGAATTCAATAAAAGGACTAATCACCTCGTGTACTAGTTGCATGTCAACGATATAGGCTTCCTCCGTAATGATCAGCTCCTTGATATACTCCTGCCTCTTCCGTTCCATAGCATCAAGTTGCGCCATCGGATCCTCTTTCAAAAACTCGCTGACTACGTGTATTAAATACACGTAAGGACGCGACGAAAAAAAGAAAACAAAAATGTACAATATGAAATCTTCAGAATTTTTTGTGCAATCGTATCTCCTCTTCCTCCTTCTTTTCTTCCTTTTTCTCCTCCTTTCCCGAAAAATTGTTGATTTTCGCGAAGGAAAGACGTTTCTAAACTGTGTCAAGAATCGTTTGCTCCCGATACGCGATATATTGATTTCTTCTTGTACTGTTTTAAGTTTGCATCGGATATTGAGCAAGGAATTTAAAATTAGAAAGATAAAATATTTATAACACCGAAGAGTAAGGCACTAAAAAAAATTGGGTAACGTATCGAAGTTGGATTATCGCTATTTCGCGAATATCACGATGTAAAAATAGGAAACAAGATGTACTAGTATAGTGATAAAAATAATAGCTTTGAAAAAATCTAGGTATTAAATTCAAGTAACACAAAAAACAATGTGCTAAGAGTAAGATGAAAACAAAATAGATTAATTGGATACACAGATTACAATTTTTAGAAATTTGCTTATGTAATTTTTAACCTCCGAAATGTCAGTTATTCAACTTTATGGTTAATTTTGTAAAAAATTGAATTTAATTTTTCTTAAAAATTAATACAAATGTAGTGTTAAGATATATTTTTTATCTTGAAATTAAAAGTTAATGAATTATATGAAATTGTAAAATACATATGCATTAATAATAATGTAAATCAACTCATTTCTAAGAACGATTATGCAATCTGACTATCTTAATAATATTGGTATTGTAGTAATCTACATTTTTTGTGCACTATATATATACTTATGCATATTTAACTCTAACGGAATATAAAAAAATAGTATTAAAAAAAAATTACTTTTTATTTATAGTAAATTAAACAATATAATATTTAATTGAAAGCATTATAATTATTTCCAAAAAAGAAACATTTATAATAAAGTTTGTTCAAAATGATAATAGTTAAATATTTTAAGAAAAAAGTATTTTGGAAAAAATACTTAAATTAAAAAT
This sequence comes from Platyscapa corneri, assembly GCA_018907185.1. Lineage (NCBI taxonomy): Eukaryota > Metazoa > Arthropoda > Insecta > Hymenoptera > Agaonidae > Platyscapa > Platyscapa corneri. Next base: position 2,898,638 of record JACCHW010000011.1, on the reverse strand, counting down.
TATAAGACTTAAGAATAATAATAATAATAATAATTCTTAATTTTTTTTAGATCTGAAATACATATTTTCCATTGATAAGCATAAATTATTTGAAAAGATTTTTGTTTGTAAAAATGAATACACAACAAAAATTAAAATCCAAATTAAAATAATTTATTTGAAAACAATAATAAGACTAAACTAGAATTGAACTAAATAAAACTATTCTAAAAAATTTAAATATATAGAAGATATAATAAATAATATTAATATTAAATAAAATTATCAAACAAATAATTTTGTAATGATTAAAATGTTTTAAATAAGTATAAATTAATAAGGATTTATAAAATTTTTTCAAACATAAAAGTTTAATTATTTACCTTCAAAAATAATTAAAAAACAAATTTAATTCAACTCCATTGCGTGCAATTATTTTTTTTTTTATTAATATCCGATAATACAACAAGAAACAATATAAGTCTTGTATTGATAACAATCTCAGGATAGCGCTACACGAATAATTGTTATACATAATTACAATATCTGTAAGTGTATATAGTCAAAGTACACGTAGTAATCACGCTGTTGCAAAACACCCTTCGCAATCTCTTAATTTTTTTATATTATACGATATAGAAAAATGTTTTTCAGGCAATTTTCTTCTTGTTTCCTATTAATTGTTCAATTTTCTTTTGCTCTTTTTCATCATTGTTCACGTAATTTTTCTACTTCTTAAAACATAATTGTGGATAACACCTATAAATAGTTTGACTTCTTTTTCGAATTTTTATCATTTTATGTAATTATAGATACCTTATGCAAATGGAATTTATTATTGCACGTGACGAGAGCGATGTGAAGCAAAATACACACGCACACACAGGCGCGCACACACGCACGCAAATGCTCACACTTGTGTTGTGCGATCGCAATTTTTTTACGTTTTTTATTTCTTTTATTCTATATATTTGGTATATCTACCCCTTATTATCTAGTAAAACTGCATTTCAGTAGATTTTCAACGTGAAACTATTGCAGTTTTAGATTTTTTCCTCGTGCCTGAAGGAAGTAGGTACTTTTGCTTTTTTACACAAGTAAATTTACTATCATCAGCGCAAAATTTTTTTTTTGTTATATATCATTTGAATTCAATAGAAAATTTATTTGTAATTTATAAAAGCAAGTTACTGGGAAGACCTATATCATACTTTATTTTTTTGTTTTTTAGCATTAAAATGTGATTGTGGTAGTCTAGTGTATTTTGAAAGTCTTTTTCGCAAACTTTTTTTTGGTAATTCGTGCCTATAATATTCTATTTTCTCTTTTATTTAACATTATTATGATAATGCTGTATAATAAAATTAATGATAACAACAGCAATTTAAAAAGAGCTACATCACAACACAATTATTAACTTTGATATTAATTTAATCATGTGAAACACAATCGCCTGCAAAAAAGAATTCCTACAATTGAAATAATGATATTTATATTTCTACCTTAAAATTAAACACAAAAAGAATTAAACTTTTTAGAGAATTTTTAAACTTCTATTTAATTATATATTTAAAAAGAATATTTGGATACATTTCAATAATTTTTAAATTTTATACAAATTATTTATATAATTTAATGGTAAAACATTTTTTATTTTATGATTTACTTTGAAAATTTTCAACAACAAAATAAGTATAAAATTATGTAATCATTTTTAGTAGAATTTCATTTAAAAATAATTATTTTAGATTGCAATTGAAAATCTACATATATATTAAATTAAAAAATTCATTTTATAGGTGCAATCCTTTTTTTCTTATTTTCATGGTTTAATTTAAAAATTTTAATATTGCGAAGTGCACGAAAAAAGAGCCATAATTTCAGACTTTTAAATCACTGATTAACGAATTTTTTTATTTATAATTTTATTAATAATAATTTACAAAGCTTTTAGTTCTCTACTTTTACTACATAAGATAATATTCAACCATCCTTTGTATACTTAATACTAGTGATGATCAGTTTATTATTCTAAATTTCTAGTATAATCAATTCACGTGTACGCTAGACTTGTTTCCTAATAAGGTTTTTCTTTTCAACAATATTCTTTTTATCATTTTTCTTATAATGTAAGTGGTCGCGAGAGTGCAAAAGTAAACTTTGGTATCAAGTTGACTTCAAATTTTGAATAATTGTACTTTTCGGGTATAAGATATTTATATTATTTTAATGTACCTATTTAGTAAATATTTTTTAATTTTTCGTAATGATTAACCAATTATGCACTCTGAAATTTTTTTTATTGTTTTTCTTTCTTTCGATGCGAAAGAAAATCACAAACCGATTCCGGAAGAAGTAATAGTATTCCTACGGTTCCAGAGAAATATAAAATACTTTTAATTCAAAACTATAATCGATAAAATATGAATTGACTGAACAATTATTCCAGAATCACTTTTTTTTATTAAGTTTCTCATATATCATATAAAATTTTTGAATGAATACCTAGAAAAAGAGTTAGAAATAGGATGATAAATGCACGCGTTTCGGAGCAAAATTTGAAACTGAATTTTAAATATTTTGATGTGTTTCCATGATTTTTGTTTTATATTTTTTGTTATATCGAGGATTTAAAATTAATAAAACACCTATGAGATTTTTAACAAATTTTAAAAGCTATACTTAACCAACATTATTAAGTAACATCTTTTCATTGTTTATTACTATAAATAATATATATTTACGTTATGTCATAAATAAAACCCAAACACTTTAAATCTAGCATTTTCCGTTAAGGTAATAAAAGTTGAATATTAAAAAAATCTTGGAAAAAAATATCATTATGCTTTGAAATTTTTTGTATTTATTACATTAATATAAAAATTATACGCAATTTCATTTAAAAATAAGAAAAACTTTAATTAAATTTTTCGAACCAACTTTTTTATTGAATGAATATTGTTATTTTGCTATTTTTTAATGACTTTAAAGAAATATGATGGAATATAACTTATGTATATCTTTCACAAAGCTTTCGTAATATGATTATATAAAAATCGTATCTATTGTGCCTAACAAAGATTTCTCAATAAACGACAATTTAATGTGTAGTAAATTAAATAAAAAAAATTATTAAATCGACTCATTGACCGACACTATTCTATCCTCAATATTTCCAATGGCTGTGTGACCCTGCGACTTCAAACCGAGTAGACTATGATTACTATACTTTTTTGGTTTTTTTATCAATTGTTTATTTTTTCATATTGGATATTATTTATTCTTTTATTTTTTTCTTTGGTATTACAGTGACAGCGCTTATATATATATATATATTTTTTTTTTCATTTCGGTACCAGGATAAATCTGGCAAAACGAAATCGTTAAATATATTATATAACGAAAAAAAAGAAACACGTAAAGGTCAACAGTTTAACTATTATAATATATTAACGCTTGCTTTTTCATCGTCTTTTCATTTATATAAATATCAGAATTCCAGAATTGCAGCGTTTGGCGGTCCAAGACTAAACGAGAATATATATCTAGTCTTCATATAATATTCGAAACTCGAGAAGGCATTTCTTATATAATATATAAGTCGTTATACATTTTAACTACAAGTTCACGTTTTCATTTATAATGCTTCATTTGGGATATCGTACTGTAACTCTCCTCTCTCTTTCTCTCTTTCTCTCCCACTCATGTTCTCCATTTCATTCATTCTAAAATAAGAATCTTCATTTTCATTCTATTCTTCTAGTTTAATGAAATGACAGATAATTTTACGTGTAATTTACAACGACAGATTTTTGTTGCATTTCGCCAATGATCCTTCATGATATATTTTGTTAAATTTATTTTAGTTTATGAAATTTAATAAAACATGAACTTAAATATTTATATAAAATATTAAATTATAAAAAAAATAAATATAATAAAGTAATAACAACTTGTTTTTTGTAATAAATATTTATTTCGTTAAATAAAATAGATTTTTAATTAAAAATAATTCAATAAAATGTTCAAAACTATGAAATTATATTTTAATAAAAAATATTTTTAGATATTTTTATAACTAAAGATTTTATATTGACTTTTTTCCTTTTTGTATTAAATGAAAATACAATTCTTAAAGATATTTCAAATTATAGTAATTATAAATATTAAATATTAAATATTAAATATTATTAATTAACATAATTAAAATACTAATATACCAAACTTTGAGGCAAATAAATAGGTGTTGCTAATTTTACAAGTTTTTACAGTAATTATACATTAAAAACTCTTAAAAATCTATAATCGTTTTTTAAAAAATAATTTACAACATAATATAATTTGTAATTTAGAAATACTATTTTGAGCGTGTTATCTATGAAGAGAATTAGATAAAATAAGAATAGAAAAAATCTGACGTTAATTACTCGATAATCTGAATTATTTTTGACTCTTAAACATAACTTATCCTCTTTTATCTTATAAAAAGACTGAAGAACACATTCATATCTTTGTTACTTACACACACATATATATATACACAAATATATGTATATATGTGTGTGTAAAAAACCTAAAAAATTTTGACGGGAGCATACATATTTATTTTTATCGATTGACTTTATCTTTTCGTTTAAAGTTATTAATTTAGAAAAATATTATTGTCATTGTCAAAGTAAAATGATGCATCTAATTAAATTATATTAAAATTATGCTTCATTAATATACTTTTTATTTTTTTTTTAAGAATTAAACAATTATTTTGAATCAAAATTCATTAGAGGAATTACATATTAACAAAGTTATCATAAATAAATAAATATATAATAAGACTAGAGTACAGAAAAGTTATATTCTCTTTATGAAATTTAATTAAAAATAAATCATTGAATTTTCTAAAATATATTTAAGAAATAAAAATTTATATATTTACAAAGAAAAATGGAACGATTATCTATTTAACACATAATTTTAATCATTCCTGAAATAATTATAATTAAGTTAAATATTAAATAATGGTTTAACTTTTATAAAATTAATAAAGAAACGCATACCATTCTAGGATCTACTTTTCCAAGATTCCAAACTTAATCGCTTTTGAAGAGTTAGCATTACCTCTTTATTTGAATTATATTAAAAAATAATTAAATATCCTCTGACATCGATACAAATAAAATAAAAAGAAAACTATAGATAATATGTACAGTAAAAGACAAATTTTTAAATAACTTTTTATCTAAACAATAAATATTTACCAGTTACACGCACAAAAATTTATGGAAGAAGTAATTTTATTTAATTTTTTTTAAAAATAAAGATTATGTTTATTTTATCTAATTTCTAACAATTCAAACATCTTATTTTAGATAATTTTATTCTCATTTTTATATGCATCCTTAAAAATAGTAAGAGCTTAACTTTTTATGAATGATTGTAAAATCTAGATTATATTCTATGAATAAATATAAATTAAATAAATAATTTAATAATTTCATAAAAAAACAACCATATTAAACTTTGACACATTTACATAACAATTAAATTTTTTTATTTTATTTAAACTTTTGGTTCCATTATTGTACAACAAATAAATTTATGGTAGACCATCACCTAATAGTTAACATTAGTATATGCATAGTTGAGATCATGAAATCAATATTTTATTATAATATATTATTATCTCTTATTCTGTAGTACTATATAAAACTATAACACTTCGGATGTAAATTTGAGAACAATGTGGTTTAATTAAGATTAAGCAAATCTCTATTCTTAAGATAATAATTATTTAAAATTTTTAATTAATCTTATAAAGAAAAAAAAATATATATATATATTCGTGTAATAATAATTCGGTATAATTTTTAATCATAAGTACAAACACTATTTTTAACATTAGACTATACCTGACTATGAGTAATAAATATGGGCTTACATTTAAGATAAATAATTTTCCCAAACCTCAACACACATATACTTCAATAGATTATATAATTAATAATATTTTATAATTTTATATTCTGATTATTACATATAAATTATATAATTAAATTTTATCAAACTAATATTGTTGAGATTATGCAATAATAAACTATTTAATTAAAATCAAACAGAATAACTATATAAAAAGATTTTTATTTAGTTAGATTTTTACTAAAGACTTTAAAATTACATTAGATAACTACTTAAATCTTTTAAAATACTATGCTAAGAAATTATAAAATTAGCAAATTTAATCTATGCATAATTTTATCTATTTTTTACATTAATTATTATTTAGTCAATAAAATATTAAATAATTAATTGTACATCGATATTTATTTTTACTTTATCCATTGATTTATTAATAATTTCACCTCATTTTCTATTAACTATTTCTGAATACTAAAAAAAAATTATTTCTGATTATTTTTGCTCAATTAAATAAAATCCACGAAAAAATAATTAAATTTTCAAAATTTTAAATTCTATTAGTTTCACTTTAATTTACGTTTTATTTATAAGTTTTCGACTCTTAAGGGATAATATTATCTCAAGATTTTTATATGGGTAATAAAATAAACAATCATTTATTTAATCATTAAGCCTGTCATTAAAACTTTTTAATTTCTAACCAAACTTAACTTATTACTTCAATCCACAAACTTTCGTACATCTTCATATGTTTTCTCTATTGTTTACTTTATACTTAAGCCCTTTATAGTTGTTTTGTAAAACTTTTTTTACTTTACATATTGTCTATTAATTTTTCTTGTTACACGTATCGTGCATAATTGGCGTATAAACTTTGGAGAGATAAATTGTACAAACTCAAAAAATTATTTAATTGTAACAATAACTCTTTTTATCTACTGATTTTTAATTAGCTTTCTGTTTCATAGTTTCTTCGTACTTATAATTATATTTACAAATAATAATAATAATAATAATAATAATAATAATAATAATAATAATAATAATAATAATAATAATAATAATAATAATAATAATAATAATAATAATAATAGCAATAATAATAATAACAACAACAATAATAATAATAATTATTATTATTATATAATAATAAATTAATTAAATATAAAAAATTAATTCGTTCGTAGTTTTGTTTTTGATAAATATTTGCAGCCGATGAGCTTCTCCTCTCTCATCGTATTTTTTCAGCAGCATATACATAAACACGAGCACGTACATACATACACACCCGCGTGCGCGCATTAGCTATTTGCCATTAATAGCCCTGTATAAAGCGTGAATAGGCGCATACGCAATAATACAATTATGTTGTTTTTTATTGATTTTTCATTTCTTGATGTTTTTCCTCTTTATACATAGTACTGACACGATTATTTTTCTTTCATTTTTAAGAATGGTAATTCAATAATGGATCGTTTGAGCACATAAAATAATATTCTTAATGATCGAAATAATAAGTAAAAATGATTATTGTAATAATAGTGTCAGAATGTGTGTTTATGAGTATGCGTGCGACGTCGTAACATAACAAAAATGTGATGATCTTAAAGGCTCGGACCATTTTCTCTTATACTAACATTTTTTTAGCTATTTTGTTCTTGCACAAAGAAAAAACACTTGTTTGTAGAGGAAACTCACGCACTTTTTTTACTTTTACCAGATGAAAAGAGAATGAAAACACTTGAAGGGGATTTATTATTATTTTTTGTCTTTGTCATATCTATTTTTCGTTGCACCCACCACCTTATTTATAAACCATTTGCTCTTTTAAGAAGGTTCGTTTTCGTTTTATATTTATCTCTTTGTATTCCCTTTAAAATCTGCGTGTGCCGATTCTCTTTTTTTGTTTTGTTCGTTAATCGTCCCCTTGGAGATGCTGACTTCTTCACTCTTTCGTTGCTCAATCTCCAAGAGCTGAAGCAGGCCAAGAAGGGATACCGGGTTTTAATAAATTTCGCGATCTTCTTTATTATTTTTAATCCATATATATTGAATATTTTATATACACATATGTATATATACATTTATATCTGCACACATGCACGTATACACACATATACGCATACATACATATATATATATACACACGTATATATGTGTATATTATATATACATATATATAGATTTCTATTCACACCCATACAGCAGATTAACAGGCCATGAGATGCTCACGTGCATGTGATTTATAATGCTTTGCTTTGGCTTTGCGCTTTTTTACATTTGAGGCGTTGTGATGTTCTATCCTCTTATGCTGCGTGATTATAAGCACAGGCGAAAGAACACATTTATTAGTAACGAGAAAATAATGCTGCACTTCTATTTATTCTGACGCCTTACCGAGAATGTGGTTTTTTAGGTATAATACTTATTTAATTATACTGATTTTTTTTTCAAATACAAATATTTGCTTTAAGATTATGAGATATTATAATTTAAGAAATAATAATTTTAAACCATATTTTATTTTCGTATAAACCGAGTAAACTTCGAGACTTTAATACAATAATTTTAGTTTTCATGTGTATTGATTTATAAAATAGATATATTGCTTTTTTAATCAAAATATCTATAATTTTATCATTGATGAATTAAATAATTTAAGATATAAGCTAAATATTGCCATTTCAATTCAACAGTTTGTTTTATATAATATAAATGTAAACATCATACATGTAAAATAATATCGCGCTATACAGTTTCAGTAGTAGCTCATAAATTATTAAAAATATTGAAAACATTTGTACCTTCTAAATATTAATTAAAGCACAAAATATTTTAATTATATTTTAAATATAACAAGAAAATAATCATTTTGAATGCATAGATTAAATGTGTAGTTTTTAATTTTTGTATATATTTTATGAATAAATCAGCCTGAACTACTAATAAATAATTATGTTTTGAGAAACCTGAATAAGAAAAAGTAATAATAAAAAATAAAAATATAAGAAATTTAAAATAATTGAACAAATTTTTACTTATATTATATAAATCATATATTATAACTTAATTAGATCAAAACATAAAAAAGTAATAATTTTTTTTTTTTGATATTTTTATATTTCTTATAACACATAAAAAAATAAGTTTAAATTTTATTTTATATTTGATAAAGGTAGTTTCAATATCAAATCATAATTAACTATTCTTATACTATATTAATAACCACTTTCTTTGGTAGGACGTCAGTATTTAATAGTTGTGCGCTGTGAAAAAGCGAAGCTGTTGACTCGGATAAGATGCAAATACAATAGAGAATAATAAATACTTATTTTATATAATTAAAACATAACTCAAAAGCAGTAAAAGCATCTAACTGAATCCAATTATATTTTAAATAATAAATTGTTTATTATACCACAATTAATATAAAAGGAATAATGTTATTAATATTAAAGTAATTAAGTACAATATGAAATTATAATTTTGTATAAATCTTAATGAATAACAATTATTTTATACTATTATTAAGATTTTTGAGTCAACAACGTTTTTTTCTCAGAGTACAAAATAAGATTGAGAAAGGCAATTCGGTAATTTTCTATTTTAAAAAAATTTCAATAATAAATTTGTATTTACTATTATATAATTAATTTAATGTAGTTCAAATATATGAATAGAAAATTCTATGTCTTCCTCAATGTATAATTCAAACGATTTACGGATAATGTATAGTCTAATTAATAACTAACTAAATACCTATTTTAAATAAATTTAACATTTGTAGATTTACTACAAATTTTATATAATATTAAATAAAGTATAAAATTTGTGTACACTAATTATTTATGCAAACAACTTTTTAAAGATATAAAATATGGATTTTTATTATTTAATATCAGATTTTTTTCTATAAATTTATAAGAAAAATTGAACGTAAAAATATTTAGAAAGGTCTAAGCGTTTAAAAAGATAGATTAATTACTTAAATTACTAATGGTATATTCCTTTAATAAAAGTTTCCGTATATAGTTATATTATATAAAAAAAACTATTAATTTTACTTACTTTATAAGAAAGACTAAATATCTAAAAATAATAGTTCCAGTTGAAAATACATAAATTTCACATAATCTCATTAATACAAGGGAAATATTTTTCTGCCATAAATACCGAATGATATTGTTAAAATATTTCGACTGTTAATTACAATTTACGTTTTAAAAAGTTTAAATTGTAAGTAAAATTTCACAAATAGGCCATTTATTTATAAATATATAAATAATTGCTTTCAAATATCGCGAAATATGAAAAATATCATGCATTTAGCTGTAAGAAAATCAATACAATTGAATAAATTTAGTTTACTCAAGAAGGTACTTCATAAATACGTACATTATACTATATTGTTGAAAGCACAAACATTAACACAACACTACTGAATGAATAATTAATAATACGGACTTTAAGCTCTAATATTTCTATTATTTCGTTACTAATGATTTTATTATGCAGTAATCTTTAAAAAATAAATACTTAATGACCATATATGATTTATAAAATAAAGATTTTTCGTTCTACACTGCTTTCGTTGAAAAAGTATAAAACAATATTTTTATAACTTATACATGAACCAACGCATCAAAATTAAAATTCAAATAAATGAATTCAGAATAAGTAGAATAACAGTTAAAGAATTAATGAATAGTAGTAGTAATGATTAGCAAATTGTATATAAAAATCTTGAAATTTTCAGTTTTTTCGTTATTTGGTTAATTTATTGTAAACGAAATCGTTTATATTTGAAAAAAACACATATTATTTTGTTTAGGATCTAGGGAGACGTATGAGTGCCGATTGGTTAACCATTCACGATTAGATAATGGAAGCCTGCAAACTTTTCTGGGATTTTATTAATGGTAATGCCGTTGAATAATGTGCAAGCGCATGTGAGTATATATATATATATATATATATATATCACACAATAACGCATGATAAAATTAAACTCTAAAATCTACATACGTAATTTTACGTAGTTAACTTTTGATTTTATATTAAGTAGAGCGATATCTTTTGCAATGACTGAAATAAATTATGCACTTGAAAAAAATACTTATACAATAATTATATTTCATTTAATACAAATTCTTACAAATTCCTGTCTATATCATTTTTTTTGAGTTTGATAAAATAATTTTTTATAATGAATTAATTTTCAAAACTTTTAAAGAGCTTAATCTTAGTTACTCAAAATTTATATTAATTTTTTTCTAATTGTATAAAAAAATATTAAATTGTAATTAAAAAGTTTTATATAAAAACAAAACAAATTAATAGAGGCTTTTAAAAAAAAATATAAAATTTTAAACAAAAATTTAAACAATGTTTAACATTAAAAGCAAAGTACACAGACTCAAACTCATACAAAACCTAACTAATCAACATCTAATACTGTAATAATATTTTAATAAGAACTACTTACACATTGGTGACACGTAGTTACTAGGAAATGCTCCAGTTATACCATTCAATTCACCTCGCCACCATGAATCTTCATCCTTCGAAAGAACGACTATTACATCTCCCTTTTCAAAACTAATTTCGTCTTCGTGTTGTGCTTTATAAGGATACAATGCCATCACCTTTTCTGTTGAACAAATTTCTACTTTAATATTATGATGAAAATACCAAAATAATGAAATAAGTCTATTAATATATGAAATAAACAATAAAAGGAAAATAAAATATCAATACGAACCAGCGAAAGGATCAGCAGTTGGTGAATCTTGATATTTATGAGAAACTGGAGTGCTGCGGTTACTACTGCTAGTAAGAAGTTTAACGTACGATGCCGGAAACCATCCGATTTGTCTCTTCTTCCCCCGGGCCTGTCAGTAGTCAGGTTAAGTAATTAGTAAATTATCTGAGTAATTGAAAATTGAAAAAATAAATTAGATGCATTTAAATTTCGCTGACCTGTAATTCACCTTCCCACCAACCAGATTCTGCCTTTTTACGAATCATTATCAGCTGACCTTTTTGTAAATCTAATTGCTCGATACTTGTTGCTTTGTAAGGTGCAATAACTTGAACTATTTCAGGTTTTCGTCCTCTCTAAGTAAAAAATCAACGGATCAAAGGTTTAACAAATGCATATTAAATGAAAAATAATAAATCTGTTTAAATTAAAAACTATGTTATATACATAATAAACTAATGCTACTAAACAAATTATAATTTACATTATTAATGATATATACAAATAATGCGGACAAAATCATATAAACCAATACAAATAAAAGCAATATATAATTAAGAACAGTAATGTGAAAACATTTTGTTTCTTAACTTTTGTTCTTTTTTCTCTTGTAACAATTACCTTTGTGTACTGTGTTGCGGTAGGGAAGGGGCCAACAATAATTGCCAACGAATCGCATGGTGAGCGAGTTGCACACCGATTTTGAATGTCCAACGAGCGCGCGAAAAAAGCAATTAATATTCATATATTATAAACGAAACAAAATAAATGCATCTGACACAACAAGGCTTTTAATGATAGGTTTGACAAATAATGATAAATGCGTAAAAACATGTAAAATAAAAATATATAAATGTAAAGATGCATCGAGATGAGCTTTTATATTGGGAACCATTATTAAAAGCAGGGGTATAAACATTACCTGCTGAGCAGACATGGCTGCAAAGTCTGGCAGTTCAGCTCTATCCTCAGCCTCGGCTATTTCTTCCTCGAGCTGTTCGGCTGTTTTTTCCTGCTGCTTTTTAGTTGCGAGATGAGTGATGTGAAAGAATACATTGAATGTGTTAAGCAATTAAATATACTCTATGATCATAAGCTTACGGAAGTGTTTTTACATATGCATGTACATTTAGCGTATTATTTTATAGATAAACGTCATAGATGTGGTGGTGTTAAGGTAGGATCTAAATCGATTCTTCGTTCATTTAATTAAAATATATCAAATTATAATTAATTAATAATAAGTCATTCTTTATTACAATAGCACTCTTATTGTATTATTTTAAACGTAATAAACTTTATTATAAGCTCAATAAACGTTACTTTTTCTAAATCAAATTTAATATTGAACCAATATTGATAAATTTATTAAAATCAATAAAATGACTTTTCAGTTTTTTTTTATGGAAAACAGAGAAAATTAAAATAAAATAAATAACATTTTATATTGATTGAATAAAATAAAAATTATATACAAAAAATAGTTTTCATTAATATAACTTCTATGATAGTTAATTATCATTAATTGTATTTTTTATACGTTCAATAAACATAAGAGAACATACTCGAAACAAGAAATCAGATTTTTCATACGCTAAACAATGAATAATCTTGAAATAATCAACTGTTTACAATGTATAAAATGGTAATAGTGATTAATTGACAAATTTTTTTAATTTATTATATAAAGTTTTTAAATTATAAAGTAATAATATATATATACACACTTAGTTTTATGAATAATATTATCAAATCCGCATCGGAAATCATAGTTAAGGCTTTAATAAATTTCATTTTCATTATCTTTTATTAACTTTAAAAAATTAAAATATATCTTTATCATAATTATAAATAATATCTCAGCAATGTATAAAAATGAATAATATCTATAATAATCATCAATTTTTTTAACTTATTACAATAATTTGTGATAAAATAGTTTTTATAATTACAATACTAAAAAAGTTAATCATACTATAAAAATCCTAATGATAATTTTGAAAAAGCATTTAGAAAGACATAAAATTATGTGTGTGTATATATATATATATATATATATATATTTATTTATTTTCATAGTTTAAAGAAGTCACTTTACTTTAAAAAAAGAACTGTTTTTATGATAAAAAGTTAGTTGTCAATAAGTTTCCAAAAAGTAAGGAACGACATTTTTAAATTGAGAAATGAAACGATATTGAAAAGTATTTTAAAACTAGTAATGATATACTTAGTAAAAAAAAATAATCATTATACTTAATGATACGCACTGGTTTATCTTGTGATTTAATTTCATTTTCAGTAACATCATTCAGTATGTGTGGTCGCTTTTCAACTTTGGTTGTGTCTTGAATTGTAGTACTCTATAGAAAAGTAACATTACACACGTATAAGGAACACAAAGTGAAAACATTACATATGAGTAAAACATAAGCCACACAAAAGATTTTATTGAGAAATCTATTAGTTTTCTAAAAAATAAAGGCCATTCAAAATTTTAATTTCATTTGCAATATATAATTATAATATATAATTATTTTGTAATATATAATTATATATATAATATATAATTATTTTTGAAAGATATATTTATGAAAGCATTTAAATGAAAATTAACAATAATATGTGAAATCAGAAAAAATAATATTATATATTTGGTAATAATGTTAAATTTTTTGTTTGATTAGTACAATTTATATAAAACTACTTTTAGTATTTAAATTTGTATTGCGTTCAAAATTATTTCGTAAACACTCGGATTAGACAATATCAAAATAAATGGAGAACAGTTTTTTTAATTAAAAAATTAGTTAACATGTAGTCGTAAAAAAGAATAAAAATGCAACGTACCTGATCTGGCACATCATACTTTTCGACGTAATTCGAGGGGAAAATGCCTGTTCTGTTACCAATAACCCCAGTCCACCAATCACCGTCTTTTTTGATGACTAGAATGATTTCACCTTGATTGAAATCAAGGTCTCCCGATTCATTAGATGCGTACTGATATAGTGATATGTAATACTCATTAAGGCCGTTCGTGGAAGTAATATTCTGACCATTTACAGTTTCGCTTTTCACATAAGATTTTGGGAACCACCCTACCTTACCAGTACTTGATTCTCCATAACACCAAACACTCTAAAATGAAATAAATACATTTTATGATTGTATGCTTGTTTATATTTAATATTAATTTAAATATTTTTGAATAAGTTCATTAAAATAAGATATAATATTTGCTGTATTTTTAAAACATAATTGAATAAATGACTAAATTACTTGTTGTTCTTTAATTGTAACTGTTTCTCCTTTGCTGAACGAAAGATGTTGTTCAATTGTAGGCTTATACTGATAAAGAGTTGTTGCTGAAATATTGCACAGCTGTCCTTCCCCTAATTTCGGTGTAGCAGGTTCAATGTAAGGAGCTTCGCCCACACCAGAACCAGCATCAGATACATTTTCAGGAACTTCTACAATTTCTCTGTAAAAATTAATATTTATTATAGAATCACCTTCTATAATATAAAAAATTAATTTCAGTATTATCCTTGTAAACTCACTCAAGCATTCGTTTCTCTATACTATCCTGATGTGTAAAGGCATCACTAGCAATCGCCACATTAGAGCTAATATCAATAGGTTCAACATATGATTCTGGAAACCAGCCTGTATGACCTCGAATTTCTCCTGCCATCCATCCTGGCTCTGCATTTTGTACT
This sequence comes from Platyscapa corneri, assembly GCA_018907185.1. Lineage (NCBI taxonomy): Eukaryota > Metazoa > Arthropoda > Insecta > Hymenoptera > Agaonidae > Platyscapa > Platyscapa corneri. The sequence continues at coordinate 2,883,266 of JACCHW010000011.1, read as the reverse complement.
GGTGGTACCTAAAGTCAAACGATAAATTTTACAAAATTAATCTAACATTGTATGTATACATTAGTTATTAATCTAAAACAAAATAAAAATGAAAAAGATTTTATTTATTTTGGTTTATCTTTTCTTAGTAAAATTAAATACTTTTATAGCTCATATATATTAATGAAATTAATTCTAATAAAAGTAGAATGAAATTTATTTTTTTCGATTCATATAAATGTATTAATAATTCGGATAGTTAACAATAATATTATCAATCATACTCACGATAATAATATCTCCAGGTTGGAAAGATATCTCATCTTGGTTCCTTGCAACGAATTCGTATAGCGCCCTGTACTTATTAATTTTACTCGTGTCACTTTCTTTCTCATTAGTTGTCGTTATCGACGCGTTATCTGTAGGCCATGCATCGACATCAACTTCATTTGAGCCTGAGTTACCCCATGCTTCATCTCCCCAAGCCGAATTGGAAAACTCGCCTTGATTTGTACTCTTACGCATTTCTAAAATCTTTGCCTTCTTTTCTTCAAACTTTTCATTTAGTTCCTGACAATTTGTTAGCATAGTCTTCATCTGATTTTGTAGTTCCTCTGATATTTATAAATAAAATATATTTAAAATTTTATTTCAAGCAAAAACGTATAAATACATTTTTATAATGATTTAATATTTGAATTTAAATTGTTTCTGTAAACTACATTATTTAAAATAAAAATTTATACTTTTTTAATACCTTCTTTTTGTATTTATTTACGATATTTTTATATAAATCTTATTATCATTAAAATTATGTACTTAAAAATTACCTATGTGTGTATTATATAAACACAAAAAATATATGTATTTACCCAATTGTTTATTGCTGTTTTCAACCTCTTGTTCTTTCTCCTTAATTTCTTGTTCTAAATCAGCTATCTTATCCTTCATTTGCTTTAGAGCAATTTGTTTGTTAGCAAAAGCCAATTTCTGAGCCTCTTGACCAGCTACATCTTGCGGTGCATTCGCCTTCGTTTTGGCCTCAATTCTCGCCTTTTCCTGGCTGCAGGCTAGTAATCGCTGATTTTGATCTCTTAATTTGTTTTTCAAAGATGACATTTCTTGAAGCTGTTGATCTCTAGTTGTTCTCATTCCATCAATGGTTGTTTTTACAGTTGATACTCCGACACGTGTATCACAAATTTTTTGAGATAACTCCTTCACTTTTTCATTCTAAAAAAGTATTCAAATGTTTATCTGAATTAATTAATAAGATAAAGAATTTTTAAGTCTTTATTTGTTATTTGTTAATTGAAACTTTAAAAAAAAATCTAAAATTTTATAGATTTACATCATACTATTTTCAAAATACTACTTTTACAAACGAATTAACAAACTTTGAAAAAATTGTTACTAATAATATAATCTATTAATAATTTGTAATCAATTTCTACTAAAATGTTGCTTATTTTTGTTAAATTAATGAATTTTTAAATGCAATCTCATCAATAACAACTCAATTGTTACAAAAACTTCATAATTTCATGGGAAAGATTAATTTTATTTTTTATCCAAGTATTTGTATGCCTGTATTAATATTTAAAAATACATATATTACCAATGAACCCAGTTCAATAGTTAATGATTGGTTTTTTGCTTTGAGTTTCAAAAGAATATCTTGTTCCTTTTGGCGTTGAGCTTGTAATTCTTGTGATTTTTGTTTTTCCCATTCTAAATGACGTTGTCTTTCCATTTCCCTAAACATGAAATCATTTTTTACTGAACCATTAAAAATAAATAATAGTATAATAAACTTACTTTCTTGCTGCTTCTCTTTGTTCTTGAGCGCGTTTTCGTTGTTCTTCTTTTTCTTCTTCAATTTCCTTTTGCCTCATCATTTGCTGCTCTAATTCAGCTTGGCGACGTCTCTCTTGTTCCAATCTAAATATGCATTGATAAATTGATACTTAAATTTTTATTACATTTAATAATAAATATTTTTCATCAAACCTTATCTTCTCTCGTTTCTCCGCTTCTTCTCTTTCTTTTCGTTCTCGTTCTTCTTGCTCTTTTCGCTGAACTTCTAATAGTGCCTTTCTTCGTCTTTCTAATTCTGCTTGACCTTTATCGAAATTTTCTTTTCGCTTATCCTCAAAAGAAGTCTTAGAAAAAAAATAAAAATAATCATTGTTGTATTAATCACGAAAAAAATTGATTTTGATAAATTTAAAACATGAATTACATTTTTATATAACTTAACTTTACAATTAATTGTATAGTATACCTAAAACTATTTTCACCATTTTAATTTATAATTAATTTATCTTAAATTAATTTTACTCTCAGGCGTATATTAATACATACATACTATAATAAATTAGTAAATACTTTTTCAACTTATAAGATGTATTATAAATATAAAATATAATTAAAATTTTATATAATGCAATTAAAGTATATATTTTGTGTAGATGTTTATATTTAGCAGAATATTGACTGAATAAATTGAATATTTATATTTTTTTCAAATCTTACCTGTGGCATTCCAGCTAATGGATCTACGTTATCGGGAACACCTTGTGAAGAGACAGAACTTTGTCTTTGACGTCTAAATGTTGGCGGAATGAGCTCGAGGGGAAGAGTCGTTGGAATAACTTCACCAGTTTTTGCTATGTCGCATAAATGCATTGCTAACACGAATTCTTCACAACCTAATCGGCCATCTGAATCCATATCTGATAAAGCCCTATTGATCGATAAAAAAATAATTCACTATATATTTTAGGTTTTCGACTGAAAGTTACTAGGTAAAGATTTAAATTTGTATGTTGATAATTTTAATAAAATAATATGTACAAAATTAAAATTAAATATTATATTTGCTGGTGCATTTTTGAATTAAAATTGAAAATTTTTTATTTAATTTATTATTTTTATTAATTTATTTATCTACAGCCATAGTTTTAAAAATAATATTAATATTGAAGTACCGATACTCTAACGAATATACAATACATATAGAATACACATTGAAAATAGATAATTAAGATTAGCATAATTACCATATTCGTGCAAGAATAGCTTGCGGTAGTTGGGACTGAACCATAATATTTCTAGCTTGGGGACCAGATAAAAAACCAGATCTGGTTCTGTCACACGTATTAAAAAGTTGAGTAAATTTTAATTTTGTTTGATGCGGAACGGCCCACTCAACAGCTTGTGGTGAACTGACGGAATGCTGACTATGTTGAGAGTCTATGGACCCTACTCTATCTATACTTGGAGGTCTGGCAGTTGTGCTTATTGGTGTACACGTTGATACTGGAGTGTGAATAATGCTACCATTCACAGCAACATTATTTGGAGGTATTGGGGTTATGGGTGGTGTTACTGTTTGTGGAATTCCTGCCGTTCCTACCATTCCATTTCCTTAAAAAAATAATTAAAAAAGAAATATATATTAAAAGTATAAAATGAAAGTTTTAAAACAGAGTTTGAAAAAATTTAAATTTACTTTTATATTTTAAAAGTCTGAGTTTTTAAAATAATTCTATTCTTAATTTCTACATTCATCAAATTGTATTTTTGTACAAAAAATTATAAAATCGTAAAAGTTATAGGAAAATATAATTAATATTAATTTTATGTCAACATAATAAAAAAAAAAAACATAACATTTCTAATATTGTGGAATCATTCTATTAATTGTAAATAAATAACTTTACCTGTAGCTACTGGTATAATGGGAGGCACCGTAGTAACACCAGTAGGTAATGGTGGGATTATTCCCGTTGACATGGATTGCACTGGTACTGTTTGGCCCATGGTAAAAGCTGCTGTTGGCACTGGTGCTGTATTTAATGGAGCGATAGGTGCTACTGGTGCAACTGCAGGTATGCCTGTTAGAAGTTATTAATATTAAATGCTCATCGTAAATAATTTGCATCATAAAAGCTTACGAAATTATGAAACGTCACAGAATAAAATTTTATCAAAGCCATGAGGATGAAAATATTTCTCATTAATTGCGTGTCTCTGAGAGTGTGTATGTATATATACGCAAGTGCACACGCCCACACAAAATAGTTTCTTTTTCGGCGTTAATAAAACAAAAACATTTTATGTGAATATAATTGAATTTTAGTGAGTGGATAAAAAAATTGTAACATAAACGTTAGTCGCTTAATTCTCTAAACTACTAGTAAAAATATGTGCTGTATCGATAAAATCACAAATTGGACAATAAAAATTAATATCGAATAAGCAAAAAATAAAACAATTCAAAGGCTTTAATTACAAATAATATAATACGTAGTGTTTGATTTGAGCAAGTATGTACCTTCTGACATTAAAAGATCGAATACATCTGTAAAGAAAGAGGCAAAGGTAAAGTAACTCTGTTTTGTTACTTTATACGTGTAATAGTCAAAAAAATAAAATTTAACAATTATACAATGTGTAGAAATTTATTTCATTCGATTAAATTATAAGTATTTTTTATAAAATTAATTGTTAAATCAACATTTTTTTTTGTATTCAAAATAATTTACCTATATTAGAAGATGAAGATGTTATTGGTTGTACCATTTGAATAGGTGTAACCATTGCTGGTGTAATTGATTTTATGGGTGATGCAACTGATACTGGACTATTTGGAAAGGATGGTGGCTGCGGCTTTGGCGGTGGACCAGTTGTAGGAATAAATCCAGCACCTATTTTAAATTAAGGTTTTTAAACATATACAAGAAATAAAAAATAAATATATTCTAGTCGTAAAAAAACGTAAATAGAATTATAACGAATATAAAACTTAAAATAGCAAGCAAACTTTGAAGCAGTATATTTTTCATTTACAATGTAAATTACTTTATTGAAACTCGTATAGAAATATATATTCAATAAAATACTGGAAACCGAAATCTTTAATAATTAAACATTCATTATATTACTACAGACTCACTCTTTTATAGTTTATACACGCACAAAACACATTGATAGAACAAATATTAAGCAATCACAATTCTAAAAATTAGACAAATCTAGTACAATGAATACTACAAATTTAATATTTATTATTTTTATAAAGTATTGAGTAAATCGAAATCAACCTGATCTAATATAAATATTTAATCTTTTAGTAAGGAAATTAGAAAATAAAGCATTACTTGCACACGGAAAACTTTGTCAAATATACTAAATTACTTATTAACTACAAGAAAAAATCTGCTGAAAAAACAAAATTTTATCTCTTTTAAACTGAGTATATATTTAAAATAAAATTTAATATTAAAAAATATTAAAATTTAAATATATTATACATATATATATGAACAAAAATAAAGTAAAAAGTACATTATGTATTTCTTGAGATTTTTGTTTTATAAAAACCTATTCAAAGAACATATGTTAGAAATAATATTCATTTCTCTCGATGAAATGATTGTCAATCTTATGCTTTTAGCTAAGTTCTCTACAAAATTTTGTCATGTTGAAACGCGTTGACAACTATAAAACATACCGATACTGTCGGGAGGTGTAGGTCTTTGCGGAGTAGCACCACTATCGATCTTAGCAGTGGAGTCTCCTTAGTGCAGCACAAAAAACACAGCATTGAAAAAATCGCAGAAGCGTGAAGCAATAAAATTAACATGAATCACGTAAATAACGCAGATTATAAAAAATAATCACGAACTGAGTTATCTAACTGTTAAAAACTATGCATATCTATATATCAATTAATAGATCTCTCTATTAGAGAAGATCATTATTATAATTTTATAATAAATATTATCGGGTCAATGCAACGAAAAATTTTGTCAAGGTTTTTTAAAAAATAATTGCGAGTCGTATAAAAAATTGTAATTATTATTAACTTGGCATAAACAAACTAAAAGTTCGTAAATTCATACAAAATTAAATTTTTAATTCAAAAAAATATAATTTTTTATCAAGCTTTATCATTCTCGTAATTTTTTTACTGAAATATTTATTTGTATATAACTAATTATGTAAAAATTTTATAAAAAAAACTTCATTACTACGTAAATAAAATGTATTTATCGATTATATAATAGTATTCTAATATTTAAGCATAATTACGATTTGTCTTAGAAAAAAAATGTTGTAAAAAGTTTCATAAGTGCGTAAAAACTATTACAACATTTATAAATAAAAAAATTATAATTATTTTGATTTATAATATAAATAAGTAACAAAATAAAGAAATTCAATTTAAGTAAAGATATTTATCATATTTTTAATTTCACACATATTCTGTTAATTTAAATGCAATCTTTAAATTAAACTATTCTAATAAGTAAGGTTTCTGGTCTTTGAATCACAAATTTTAATAAGACCGTGATAAAATACTTTCTGGTACTTTCCAAAACAACTAAGAACTCCCAGTCTTATTTTATTTATTTTAAGCCTGAAATATGAATTTTAAGTGAATATAAATTATTTTTAGTAAAAGTTTATGAATCTATAAAAAATAAAAGTTTTTGGAAAAATGCTAAAAATAAACATAAGCTTTAATTTTAAATTCAGTGCAAGTTAATAGGTTAATTATTAATTTAAATACTAAAATTTAAAATTTTAACGAAGAAATTATAAGAAAAAAAAGAATTGTAATTTTTCGTTAATCATGTAAAGGTTTGTGTCTTTTAGTCACTATTTTATGAAATAAGCTAATTGCTAATTGAGTACTTGATTTATTTTTTCAATACCACAAAAGACTCCCTAGAATCTTTTTAAAATATATGACTCGAAGATCTCATGCCCTCCTTATGAGCTGTAAAATATATATAAAGCTAAATTTATTAAAAACTTTGTGATTCTAAGCATAATGTTCAAATTTTTTTGTGAAGAGTAGATTGAAAATATGAATAGTAAAAGCTAATAATTACTTAAATTATAATTTTTCATAGTTTTATTAAAATCGACGTACTGAATCTAACCATCGACAAAATTTTATAAATGTTTAGTATGACGCGTAAATTTATAATTAGCATGTATATTTTATAAAAAAAAATTGTAATACACTACATTATTTTAAACGACAATTTCGAAATAGGGAATAAATTATAATTTTAACAAACTCAATATTATAGAATTTATTTTTTTTTATTGTATTTTTCCGTATAAAAAATCTTTTCCTTTAAAAAAAACAAGTAATTTTCTTTAATATTAAACAAAATATATCCAAAACATATTGGGTAAGTATAATTTCAAATTAAAAAATCTTTATTGTACATTCTATTAAAAAAATTAAATTTTAAATATTATAACATGAATTTTGATATTTTTTTGCGTGAATTATGATCTTTCACTAATTTCTAAAATTTCTAAAAGTTATTTATAAAGATATTTTAATGATTATCGGTATGAATCATTAATTATTGAAGGTAGTAAATTTTAATAATTTAAAATTTAAAAATTTGAATATCAAATTGAATTATATTTTTATATTATGACATTATACTCAAAATCATTTTTATTAAAAAAGTAAACATGTAATTACTAACTAATATAAAATAATGATAAATTAAAAAAATAACAATATAATACAAATAAAATTTTTTTTCAATAAAACTTTTCTTGCTCTCCAGCATCTGAAAAAATATAAATTTTTTAAAGATAGTATACATTTCATTACTTTAAAATGTGTATATAAAATGCATTTCGTGTATTACGAGAGTTCACTAGCAAACGATAAAGCTAATTTTAAGCTATGAAACGAATCTTAAACAAAATAATAATTCATGATTGATTAAAATAATATAGTTTCACGATATTATGAAATGATGATCATATTCACAATCTAATTTACGCAATTTTCTCTTTTTTTAAAGAATAGTATAAATAAAATTTTGTCCAACAGCATAAGTACTCTTATAATAAAATAACTAATTATTATAAGATATATTTAATAAATTTTTCATCTACTTTTTCAAAATATAAATTAGAAATACATAAATTCATCTTGGTCTACAAAAAAACATGTAACTTTTTTATACAGCGTACTAATAAAAAATAAAAGTAATTACACCAAATATTCAAATATATATATATATATAGAAACAAAAGAAAAAAATGTGACAAGAAATGATGTATTAGGCTTCTTATAGTAAGACAAACGAAAATATCGACACTTTAATAAAATAAAATTATCAATTATATCCAATATAATATTCAATTTCAGAACGTGTTATTATATAATACAGAAAAATATGTTGGAATTTAATGTTGAAATATTAATCGAAGCAGGCAATTCAACAATCAGCTGCAAAAAGATTTCAGACAATGGAACAACAACGTACCAACGTTGTAAGGTGGTGGTCGAGCAGGAGGCTTTGATGGTGTTTCAATCATGGAGCGCGTGTTCGCAGCTACAGGTTGTCTACATTGTTGTGAAGCTGTGTTTGATGTACGTACATACGTATATATATGTATTCTTATTATGTATATGTGTGTGTGCGCATATACACATATATTAAGTGTAACGTAGCCATTTATAAATGATTACTATTCTTTATATAAAATATACAAAGGATCTATTAATATGTAAACATTGTTTACAATTATTTAAGTTTTTAAGTATTAAAATTAACCATATTTTTTATCTATTATTCTAAATATAAATTGAATAATTATTATTTAATTGAATAATTTCAACTTAAAAAATAATATGTAATAAGAATTTGTAAAACAAAAGAGTAAGAATTAAAAAGACATACATTATAAAGAAAAAATTAGAAATAAATTTTAGTATTAGAAATTCTTTTTTTGAATACAAAAAATGGAAATTTCTAAATAAAAATATTATATATCTCCTTATCAAAATATTTAAAAAAAAAAAATGATGTTTTTGTGAATAAAAAAACTTTCAAGAGTTTCTCTAACTTTTGTTACACATCTATTCACAAATCTAAGAAAATAATTGTAAATAAATCTATATTTTTTCAATAATATTAATTCAATATTTTAATTCTAATAAAATTAAAAAATGAATTATAAATAATAGGTAAGGATATGGTTTGTAAATGATTAAAATTAAATTAATTTTTAAATTTAAAAAATATAATTCGTAAATTATTTGTAATAATTAAATTAATATTGTAAAGTATTTCTTTATAATAAATTTCAAATAATATATAAAAATAACTTATTTTAAATATTTTAGCTTATCTCAATATAATATTTATAAATATTTTTTAAAAATTAATATCATGTATTACAATAAAAACTATTGTTTTCATTAGATAACAATAAATTTATAAATTGTATATGATTAATCAAAATTTTTTCTTTATGTAGGTGCTTGAAATGATTTTTAAATATCTGTCAGTACCGTGGTGAATGGTTCAATTTTTAACTGATAAAAATTATCATACTCAGTCATTCCAAAGTTGATAATTCATCCTATCAATTTAAAATAACCGCAAGTCATTTAGTTTCTTTGTGTTTAAATTAATACTTATTTTATTCAATATGTAATATTTTTCAATTTATTGTTAAAATCAAACACATTCTTCCATAGTTGATCAATAATAACTTTAAATACATGTTGTTTTTTCCTTATTCAGTACTAGTATTGTATATACTTAGTTAAAAAAATTAAACTTAGTTAAAAAGATTACTTACCAAGTGGCATTGTCATGGGTGCAACAACTGGTGGTCCAATTTTAGGAATAGCTACTGGAGGACTCGCTACAGGTCGTGGTATACTAGCTATATTTGAAATTGAAGAAACTGTTACTGACACTGGTGAAACAGCTGGAGGATTTATCACAGCTCCTTGAATTGATACGTTCAGAAAATTTAATAAATAATTCAATAATTAATTACAGATATTATTTTTTACATATTACATGAAAATGTGATTAAATTATAAAATACTCTAGTTTTTATTAAATCACAAAACTTTTCACTAAAGAAGTATTAAAAAAATACTTAACTTTATAATTCTACAAATCAAATTAACAATATAAAAATTGTATTATATTATATAAATAAGATGAAATATATAAATTATGTTCTATATTGTGTAAATAATATAAAAGAATATTACAATGAAATAAATATTGGGAAACCTTAAAATTATTTTATTATTTTTTTAAATACTATTAAAAGCAAAGATTTGCTTATACTTAATTTATCAGAAACCAAACTACTAATTTTAAAAAATAAAGTTTCATTCGTACCAGAAAATAATATTATACGAGAGAAATAATTATTTTTTTTGCTTAAATAAAGATAAAAAAAAATAATTCACCAGTAGTAAATGATTGTAAACTTCGTATCAACGATGGTGGCAGTGAATTTGGTACTTCGAAACCTCGTAATTTCAAGTTGATAAGTTTACACGCAATACTGAATTCATTAATATTCATTTTACCATCTGAATCTGTATCTGATAATCCCCTGAAAATAGAGAAAAATAATTATTTTATCTATGTTGTATACATAACAGTTAAAAGTTGTCCGATAAAAAGATTACACAGAAATATTATTAATGTAAAGTATGATGTATTATACACTGCAGAGTTAAAAAAATGATAAAATAAGTAATCATTCACAACTATTTTAAAATAGGTGTTCAATTTTTACCATATTTGTCCAAGTACAAGAGGAGGAAGTTGAGATTGTAAGAAAAAGTCTTTTGCTTGTACCCCAGTAATGACTCCATTTATAGGTTTGAGCGAATCAAATTGCTGTTGGTATCGAGCTCGCTCGTGCATTTGAATAACCCATGGGTCTGCACCTAATTAAAAACAATTTATCACTTAAACATTTTTATAGTGAAATAATGGATTAGAAGGATGTCAGTATGAATAAAGTAAATCAAGTCATAATTTTATAATAGTTTTAAATTAATTGAAAAGGTGTACTTATTTGATAAAATAATTTTGAATTAACAATCAAACTCACTTAATAAAAGATATTTATATTGACAATAAATATATAAAAAAATACTTGGATTTGAATTATTTATCAACTTCCTATGATAATTATAAAAAAAATGATGTTGAGCTTATAAATTAACAAATAATTATTTTTAAATAATTTTATTCAAAATATATAACATTATTTATTTAAACATATAACAAACATATATTCAGTTTACTTCTACGAATAATTATATTTGGAAAAAATTATATAAACTTTTTAATTTCATAAAAAAATTATATTATATTGTATTTGATTAATAATGACTTAAAATAACTGTAAAAAGTAATATATTTCATGACACAATTAAAAAATGTAAAAATATAAAATTGAATCAATGAATTAAAACATACTTCAAAATAAAAAATTTATAGACTGTTTTATTTAACACGGTATAGTAATGGGTAATAATAAAAATATGAGAAATATAATAAATATCAGAAAACATTATTATTTCATAATAGAACAGGCAAAAATATTACATTTTTTTTACATCAAATTTGAATAATCAATATCATTGTATTAATAATAAATACTTAGTAAGTCAGGTATCAAAGATCACACATCACCAAGTACACCAAGTGCAGCAACTCTTGGTACTCACCTGGAGTTATTGGACTGGCCATTATTGTACAGTTGACTCAGCTTATGTCCACGCAGGCGATCCTAAGCCGCCACTAGTTTTCTTTTCTAAGACAACTCGACACTCCCTTCTATATCCTTTTTAAAAAGGAGAGACGTTTGATAGCTGCATTTTTTTGTCCAACTCCTCCAAGGTTAATCTTACTAACTGTCGTAGCGATCGATCCTCCTTGCCTTTTCTCTTTCCTTTCTCTCTCTCTTTCTATCTCTCTCTCACTCTTTCTTTCTGTTTCCGTCAGTTTGTCTCTATAACGCTCTCTTTCTCTCTTTCACTTTTTGTCTCTTTCTTTTAGATTTTCGATACGGTGGTGGCGGGCGACTGGGCAGTGCAAAAACCTAGACGTCGGCTGCTTCGAGCTGAGATTATCGTCAACAGCGTTTGTGTCTTCGTCGCCGGGTAAACTAGAAAAAAATAGAAATAAACACCAGGGTAATCATCGAGGAGGATCCCACTAGCTATGTGTGTCAAATTATTGAATCGCGATATAGAAAACGCCGACTCTCTACGTGTGTAACCCCTTCACACACGTAAACGTTCATACCACATCATTCACCTACAAAAACTCACAGACACTCGCTTTAGCTCTGGAGCACTGACAATGTTACAAATTTTAACAGAAATGTAAGTCGTTAAATTTTAATTTTACTATATTAATTACTAGAAAAATTTATTACTACAGTACGGGAAATCAATAGAAATTAATTCAAGCAATTGTCTATTGTTAATGCCAGTGTAGAAGAGACACACACGCGTGCACTCATACACTTAACTCAACTAGAAAAAAGAAAAAAAGAGACGGAAACAGGTGCCCCTTTAACACTGACATATCTCGGTCGAAACAACTTGCAAGCGCCTACCACGACGAATTCCCTCGACGTAAACAAACTTACTGGAACTTCCCGATAAAAAATATCGTGAAATTTATTGAAATCGCTTAAGTTTTTGCAGTCGCAGTAATAGTGGCGTCTACTAAAAAGAGACGCAGAAATGGTCAAAAGTCGAAGGGGCTTTTAACCTAAAACTTGTTCTAAATAATGCCATGAGTGCACATTACGCTATCCGTTTTCCCCTCTCCCGTTTTTTCTCTCATTCTCTCATTCTCTCTCTTTCTTGTGCGGCAATAATACGTGTGAGTTTCGTAATTTGTACGCGCCGGAGATTGACTCCCGGCATGACATTCATCGCGTACCAGCTTTTTTTTCAACTAATTGAGCACTTTTGACAATACACGTCCTCGTCACCTCACGTACAAAGCTCCCACTCTGGACAACGACAGCGCGGACTATCTATACGTCACCGACAGATCTAAACTCCAGAGAGCAGTCGCCAGTCGGTACGCACCTCGGGAATCTTCGGCGGGAATCGATAGTTGCGCTTTCCGGACCTTCTCTGTCTCCGCTCTTTAGCTTTTTCTATCTTCCTCTGACTCTACGTGCGCGTTGGGCTCCGAAACGCCCCCTTTTCGCCACCTGCTGTCACACTCGTCCGTTACTACTTACCCGTCTATGCTTTCTTTATAAAAACCTATGCGATGGATGTAAAACAAGTCGTACGCTTTATCTTCTGACTAGCATTGTATTCTTACAACGTAGAAAAATAACGGTATATCCCGTAGCAGTAAATAAAAAGATACTATTCAAAAAGAAACTTAATGTAAATTTATCAATTTTTATCAACTATCCGATTTTAGCTTTTCCTGTCTATCGCGTTACATTTGGCACTTTGTATAAAAACTTACTATTTTAATCCAATAATGTTAATAGAAACGTAATGAGTGCAAATTGGTAAGGGTCTCGAAAATTAAGTGAATATATTATACGTTTTAATTTATCTTTAGTAATAATAAAAGTAAATTTTTAAATATAATATTATCTAAATATATAAAAGTTTTATCCATATCTAAACAGAGTATTCGAGCTGATAATTTTGAATAATTGCTTTTATCATTTTGTAACAGTTCTATTCGACCAATTTAAGGTACTTATGTATTATATGATATACATTTAAATTTAACATGTTTATTAAGTATTTTAATCGGGTAATATATAATATGCTATTAATAAACTAGATAATTTTAGAAAATCACATTACATTTATATTTAATGAATTATTTTTGATCACTAAAAAAAATACTTTATATAAGTTTTATTCATGTAAAAACAAAAATGAATTATATATAGCGTTTTCCTAAAATAGGATGTTTTAAAAAATAAGGTATAAAATTTTCTATTTCTATAATAAAAACATTTCAGAATATAAAAGTTTGATTTATAAGTATCATTCTAATAAACTTAAATACTAGTTGTAAATGCATAATCAAAATTTTAAATCTCAGATACCAAATGGACGAAAAAATTTCAAAATAGGCGCCAAAGTTATAAAAAATTTTCCATTTCTTTAAGGCTTTTGATTCCTCAATTATTTAATTATTTAATTATATAATGAAAATTTTAAAGCCATTAAGTATTCGAATGATTTTAAATATTCTATACAAATTAGAACATTTTTTAAATATTTGACAAATGTTTTGAATTTTTATAAGATTAACAATTTGAAATTGAAACTGTATATCTATACTTATAGAAATATTTCAATAAACAAATTAAATTAAAAATTTAAATAAATGCTTGGCTTAACAAAGCAGAAATTTTTTTAGAATAACAATAAAATAATAGCAATGAAAAGTGTATTATTAATACAATTGTCATAAAAAGTTGTACGATAACTTGTAATTTTTAAATATGACAAATAAAATTAAAAAATATTATTACAATAATATATTTTACAACTTTTAAATTTCCAATTATTTGGGAATAGTTAATTTATAGTTATGAATTTATATAAAGTGCTCTGCGACACGACTGTTTCACACGCATATAGATACGCACGAACACGTAGACGTACCTTAGGAAAAAATTGATTGTCTGAACTTTGTGCACCATTATTCAAACTATTATAGGGAAGTAGTAAATAGGTCCGTGATTCGCCGTGGAAGATGTTTAACCGGACGTAGGCCAAATCAATAAATCTCTTGGTGGTTGGCGCTTTCACGTAAGATTAACCTTTATTACCTAGAGCACGAGAGTTCGCGCCACCGTGCGGCAGGTGATCAAGGCGTATTTTAAAAAAGAATTGTCACGCGCTTATTTTTCTCGCAAGCTCGAGGTTCGAGTCAGTTCCTCAAGCCTTTCATTCATTAAAGTCACTTCACTCCCCACGCGACGCTGACATTACGAGCTTGAACGTTCCAACGCCAAAGTCAAATTTATATCGCGAGCCTGAAATACTTTTCGCTTTTCACACAATGTAATTTTGCAAAAACTTGTTTTTATTTACTTTCTTATACTCACGTTTAAATTTATACTATTAGTTGTGTGTACGTGTTTGTGTGTGTGCGTGCAAGCACGTGGAGGAACGATTGTTTCGATTTTTTATTGTTTTTACTGAATAAAAACTAAATATGATAGAAGCACGAAATTAAAACAAAATATATAAGCATTAATTATTTTCATTATATCGTGAATTTTTTTTGAAGATCCAAGTGTTGTAATTTTCAAAGTGTTGATAACATTGTGCTTATATATAATCAAGGTTTGCTGTATCCTAGTTTATTAATCACTTTTTATTTTACCTGTAAACTTAATTAGTTCATAATAATAAAAAATTAATTACGATTAATTTGTCATTCTTCGTTTATTAATATTTATTAATAAAATTAATTTTATTTAGAAAATTTTCAATAAATTTCTTATTTATATTCATATATAATAACTAAAAAGCAATAAAATCAAAATTTGAGAAAACTATATATTTGTATGCACAAACGTTTATATTGTTTTTAAATTTAATATCTTTGTATTTAATTCCTACGGTTTAATTGATTTATGTATCTACTTTAATTATATGAAAAAGTGATCTCTTGTAATTTCTTTTAAAATATCATCAGAAGTATTATTCTTTGAATATTTTGGTTTTAAAATCCAAGTGTGGGTATATATACATATTTTAGTAAATACTTTATAAATAAAAATAAAATAAATGCATATTATATCAAACCAATAAAAAAATATCAAAATAAAATTCAACGAGCTTTAATGATTATATTGAAATCTTCTGATTTTTTATTTTATAATAAAATGCAATTAATTGATTAATTTTAAACGATTAATTAAACACATCTAAAAATTATTTAATTTCAAGAAAAAATATATTTATTAGTCAACTTATGAATTAGTTTTATATTTTTCCGCGTGGGAACATTTATGAATATATTTATAATAAATAATTTATAATAAATAAATTGATTGTGTATGTATAGTTGTTGAACCAATATAAATATTTTAGTTCTAAACTAGCACAGGACAATGAATACATGTATATGAATAACAATATATAACTAATGAAGTAGGTCAGTGAATTATTAAAAAATCTACTTATCCTTATGCAAAATTTGATTGTGAAAATTGTTTTAATAAGTAATTTTTACTCTTACATTCATTTTTTAATAATTTGTTTAATGTAATTATTTACCTGTTTGATAATTAGCGTAATATTATACAGATGAACTTGGCGCTTACTGTTTTAGAAGAGACCGGTCAATCACACAGTGCGAATTCCATTTTATGACATTTGTTGATTAATTTTTTTACAATATTATTTTTAGATTTTTTGTAATCTTTCGAATTGTATAATGATTAGATTATACCTATAAAATATGCACATGTACTTAGGTTGAAAAAATTATCATTTGCGTGGGTTTTTCAACAACATTTATTATAAAGTATCTTACATTTAACATTTTCTTTATTAAATTTTTAGTAAAAAAATTACTAAATATGACTATTCTCATTCGAAATTCAATTATGTATGCTTTCAACTAAATAGACTTTCATTAATAAAAAAGTGTGTGAAATTGAAAAATACAGTTGACGTCTGCATCTAATACATTTTCAAATAAAT
This sequence comes from Platyscapa corneri, assembly GCA_018907185.1. Taxonomy (NCBI): domain Eukaryota; kingdom Metazoa; phylum Arthropoda; class Insecta; order Hymenoptera; family Agaonidae; genus Platyscapa; species Platyscapa corneri. The sequence goes on along the minus strand of JACCHW010000011.1, from coordinate 2,866,738 downwards.
CTTCAAATAATATCTTAAAATAATCAATCTTAAAATATTATTTCTATATTTTTATAAACCAGCAAAATATAATCAATATTTTTAATTAAATATTCACAGAAAACTTGAACGAGTATTGTGCACTAGACTCGTACTATTAAAAATCTGTACAGAACCGTTGAAAAGTGAACGGTTACAAAATTCAAAATCACAACTTGAAATCACCAATTTAGTCTGAATCAGTCTGAAATTCATATTCTTTATCTACACATGGTGATTTTCAATGCATCGATTTTCGATACTTTTAATTTGGCTCTCTATAGAAAGCCACTTGTTTCAAATTACACGCTGTTATCTGAGTTGAGATTAAGCACATCGCGTATAGTTGCTCTAAAAGATTGCATAAACTCAAGCTCGATTAACTGGATTTACATACCGCTGTAAATATACAGAGAGGCTTATATTGTAGGTGCAGCGGGGATGGCAGTCGATGAGTGGCGACGACGAATTTGAGCCGAAAGCGGCCGCGTTGGCTGCAAGTCTCGCACAAGTAGACATTGAACGGCTTCCACCGCGTCCCGTCATCGCCGGAGAACGGAGACCCCGTTGGTGCGCGCGCAATGCCGTACTCCTCTCACCCCACCAGCTTATCGACGGCCGCATTATCAGGAGCGCTCTTTTACTCAACCGGAATAGGAAACGCAGGCGCTCCCTTAGGTTTCCCCAAAATGAAGTCGCCGGCTGCCTCGAAGCCGAAAATCCCTGGAGACATCGTGAGTCTGACTTTATTTTTTCTTAAACACATTTTACTCCTGCTTATCAGCTGCTTAAATACCATAGCTTGATTCTATTAATGATGAAAAAATTTCAAAGCTTGTATTTTGAATAATTATTTTCAAAACATTTTCTTGGGAACCTTTTTTATCATCATATACCCAAGAAACATTTTACAATAACACGAGGAAAACTACACTTGTTAGCTTTTCAAACTCTTTGTTCAAACAGCTGTTGATGATTTTTGCCTACGTGTAAAAATAAACAATTTTTAGGTACTTATTTTTTTCGTTTAATTTTTTATGTACTTCGTAACTGATCTAATGGAAATGTTTTTTAAAAATAAATACATCAAACTTTTAATAAATTTACTGTTTCAAATGCTTCCAACTTTGACCACCTTTTTAAAATTGTGTTTGTAGATCATGACATTTTTACGTATTCGTAAATAATTAATTTGAAAGAAACGCAAAGGAATATAATAATATTAAAAATTTTCACAATAATTTTTTTATTATATTTTATTTATTATGTTGAATGTGTATAAATTTTAATCCTCAATAAATGCTTAATTTATTAAACCAAACACTTTTTCTTGCTCTTTCATATTATCTTTTTAAATTACTTTAAATGATGCAGTATATTATAATATACTATTTTATGTTCTAATATTTGCAAGGTTACATTATAATAACAAAAAGACATTGGTACAAATAATTATATTAAATTATTATCATACATTATAATAACTAGCTTATTATTAAAATTAAAGTATATTTATACATCAATTCAAGATTTATTTTATTTTATTTTATTTAATGCATCAAAAATCTCTATTAACTTTATAAAATGAAGCATTATTTCATAAAAGTGACAAGTCTTAATATAATAAGAGAATAAAAATAACTAATGCAACGATTACAGCTTTAAAATAAAACACAATCAATTTTTTGAAATATGTTTTGAATAAATTTAAAAAATTGTTCCACTAATCAATTTTTAAGAGCTAACGATTATAACTTAATGGATATATTTAGTTTTTTCATTTCATCTCAATTTAAATGCTACACTTACATGAACACAGTCACGTTTAAATACTTTCGCTGAAACAATTTCGTACACATGCAAAAGGCAATTATATAATTTTTGAAAAAAAAATTATATATTTTTATTCTTCATTTTTTAAATATATTTTTTACATGAATATTTCTATGAAAACTTCTTATATTATTATATAGTCAGTAATATTAAGATTATTAAAATATGAGATAATGTTACTGATAATATTAATAGCATTATTATTCATTCGATTAATAAAAAAAGGAAAACATTTTCATAATAATACAGAGATATATTTAGTTCATTTGAATACTTTTACTTTTTATGACAACTTTCGTTTAAAATTTAGCTACGTATAGATGCAATTTTATAGGCTTTACAAAATTATTTAAAATATCTTCTTTTTCATTTTAGCTATGTTTACATTAACTTCATTTTTTTGTTGCAGTTTCATAAATCTTGTCTTTGTTAATGTAAATTCAAATTTAAAATACCTATCATTATTTACTTTTGAAGAAGAAAAAAGACTTTTATCTTAACTCATTTTTAAATTACTAATTCATATTGTTTCTTTACAAAGAAAATAAATCGTAAAGAAGTGAAAAATTATTCCTGCTAAAGCTTTTCTTAAAGAAGCACGGTTAGCACTATTCTTAAAATGACATGACCTACTCCAGTAGTGATATGGTTTCATATAAAAAGTTGAATCGTCAACGATGACGAAATACAGAGTTCAAAAAAAGAAAAAAAATGAATGAATTCGTTAAAATAAAGCACCGTAAGCCAAAGGGTTCAAGCTAGGCGAGAAGAATAAAATTGAGGACACCTCTACGCGAGTGCCAAGAAGGGAAAAGAAAAGCTAGGGCGCATCCAACAAATCGCGTTCGTGTGCTAGTGTGCACGTCTTTATTTCGTTTTATTTATTTGTTTGTTTTCCTCTTCTGTAGAGCGCAGTCTCTCGGGGGTATGCGTTTTCGCAATAGTAGCGGTTCTCGCTCACTAATTATAGTTGTGGGCCGACCCAAAGCGCTTGTTTCTTTCACGCGTGTAGTGCACGTTACGTTCTTCTTCTTAAATCGCGTCGATGGTCATCAAAGCTAATTTTTAATCGCGGTTTTCCCTATGAGGATCACTACTCCTTGTAATTTTATTCGACAAATTATCGGCGCTGCATCAAGTGATAATGCGGAAGTGAAGAAAATCACTTCGGTGATACAAGTGGAATGCATTTCAAGTCTCGGTCGTCAAATTGTTTAAACAATTATATTTGTATCCATCAAAAACCATTTATAATTTATTCTAGTCGATCGATTTACCATATAAACATTAATCATAGTGATTGACAATTTGAATCCTTGAGAGTGACCATCAAAAATATTTACTTATGCAAGACTACTCTAATGTATAATCATTTAAACTTTAACGTTTGATCATTCCTCTTTTGACTATTAAAATACTTTATTTTTATAAGTCAAATTCCAATTTACTTATAATTTTAACTTATATAAAAAAGAATGTTATAAAATTATTTTTAATATTTTGAAATCAATCGTAACTTTTTTTTAAATTTCATCTTCAATCTTAACGTATTTAATAAAAGTTACTAAAGTTGGACTTTGTAAAAAAGTTACAAAATATTTTTAATTTTAATATAAATGCCATGATATTTTATAATTTATAACAATGAAACTTATAACAATCTATTTAGTTTTACAAAGATTAATTATAATTGTAAGATTTTACTATTAAAATTTTCATCTCCATGCATTTATTAACGTATTTTCATAAATTTTTTCGACAAATGGAATTATTTATATTTTTACTTACATTTTTGTTTTTTCGTATAACAAACTTTTGAAATTTTAAAGGCTTTCATTTTTCATGACAGGTAAAGATATCAAAAGAGATGCAGTACTCGTTGCTTACAAAGAAGCTTGTACGAAGCACAAAGTATCTCCCTTACAGAGTATTATTTATCAACTTAAGGTAAAATAATGTTGTCCCGACAATATAACTTTGATTGAATGCAGTTGATACAAATAAGAATAATAATCAAATTTACAATATATATTAAATATTAAATTAATATATATATATACCCATGAATAATCTTAAATTATTGAGAAAAACGTATTTTAAACGCAGAAGTAAATATACTTTATTACTGAAAAAATATATTCTTGATCCGAAAAAGGCACCTTTGTAGAAAAATAAAAAAATATTTTTTTTTAAAACACATTTGTTTTATTCAGCAAAAATTGAAATAGATAATTTATTATTTTATTATTTACAAAAAATCTATTTTGAATCAAATAAATTTTTTTTAATTCTTAAATCACCTAAAAATATTTTAAAATACATTCACTTGCGTTATTAGATTTATAAAAATTGGTACCTAACATGAAAAAAACTAAATCATTATTTTATTTTTTTTATCCTATATATCTTAAATGTTGGTAAATGATTTGTAACTAACAGAATTGCAAAATAAATTTTTTGCCTACTATTAGAAATATTTTATTTCTATATTTTTTTAAATAAATTAAATTGTTAAAAAAATACAAAATGTATTTTGGTAATACGTAACAAATATTATATGTTTACTATTATATTATTATAATATTATTATATTGTTTAAAATCTAATTGACACGTGATAAATGTTATATTTCTTAAAAGCTACAAGAATACTTAAATTTACAATTAAAAAAACCAATTATAAGTTTACAACTATAAGTTTGAGATAAAAAATAGATAAACTTTTTTTAATAACGATAACATTAGAGTATTACTGTATGGAATGTTATACTGGAATGTTAAATTTTCTTTCACAAATGTACGTTTTTTAATTGAATCAGAAATCAATAATATTTTTTAAATGTCACTTAAAAATTTGAAACATTTAATACATAAACCAATCAAACTCCTTATTTAAATACTTTTTTATTCATTCATATTTGTTTAATTTTCCAATAAGCTACCACTTAAAAAATAGCAAATAAAAAACAAATAATAAGTTTATACTACATAACTTAATCTTGTTAAAAATATGAAAAATTTATTTTCATTATTTGGACTGCATTAAAGCCATCTTAAAGTTTTTAAAATTCAAGAATTACATCATTGATATCTTTAGTGTTATGTATAATTTTATATATACATTTTAATAATAAATGAGAATTACTTTTAGTCGACAAATAATATTGACGATCGTTGCGATGAATTGAGTTTTGAAAATACAAATCTCCATAGAAATGATTGTGAAGCTTTGGAGGAAATATTTAAGAGAATCTTATTTTTTAAAATTAATTTGGATGCAGCAATTATCGATGATGAAGTGAGTAATTTTTAATATTTATTAAGTTAATATTTCGAATTAATTATTAAAGATTTTAGTAACATTTTTTTATTTACAGAGCGCAGAAGTATTATTTCAAATTTTTGAATTCTATGAGTCAACTTCACATCTCGACCTATCAAATAATCAAATGATCGGCACTTATGGCTGGCAGGCATGCAGTACAATGCTAAGAAAGGTAAATAAGTTGTTTTAATTGTTACAATTATTATGTAAATTTCAAAAATTTATTTTTTAAAAATTAAATTTTTGTATATAAATAACTTGTAGGAAAAATAAATTGCAAAATTTATATATTTTATTCTAATTTAAAACGAATACATAATTTATTTGATTATTTTCAGACTCAATCTCTAAAACGACTCGACGCTATAAATGTACATTTAAACGAAGAATTTATGACCATACTTATTCGAGGATTAAGATATTCTTACCTCATTGTATTGAAGTTAAATGCTTGTAAACTTTCTGGAAGACTATTACAATTATTAGGTAAAATCATTAAATAACTAAATAATAGTATCTTTTTTCAGACAAAAAATAATATACTTGCATAGAATAAGGATGAAACATTTTTTGTTTTATTTAATTTAAAATTTTGTAATTAAAATTAATGTAAATTGTGTAATATACAATAATACATACAAAATTTACGAATTAAATACATTATAATTAGTGAAAAAGTTTTTCTTTAAATGGTTTAATTTACTTAATAATTTACTTAATACTCAATAATTAATAAAACGTTGGATAAATACTTAAAAATACCTAAATGAAGAAAAATATTAAATAGCATAGAGTGATATTAATAAATTAATTATTGTAGTAAGGATAAAAACAGACGTATTATGAATAATTAATAATAATAATCACATCCATGATAATTTATATTCATCTATTAACAATGTTTATTTAATAATTATTATTTAATATTAATAAAATTTTTAATAAAAAAATATTATATTTTAAATAATAACAGTAACCTGTTTATTAGAAAAACAACAAAAATAAAATTTAATATGTCTCAAAATAATTATAACAAGTAATATGATAAATAAAATTCATGCATTTGTTTAAAATAGTTAAAGGCCTATTAAAAAGGTACAAGCTTTATAATACGAATTCATAAAAACGTTAACTTATATTTATTTTACGTAAAAGAATATTAAAAAACCAATGATTTTATCTGTGCAGTTATAGCTTTGAAATTTAACATGGCGTTACGACAGCTTTATCTTTGTGATAATGGATTACAAGGATCAGATTGCGTTCAAATTGAAACACTTCTGAAATTCAACAGTCGATTGGCATTTCTTGATCTCAGGTAATCAAGACTCGTAAAGTTATCAAAATAAATAATAAAAGGTAAAATAAGCATCTATTAGATTGCTATTTTTTACTAATATTATTATTGAAATGTAAAAAATCAGCATAGATTATGATAATAATAGTTACTTTGTCAATTACTTTATAAATTTAAAAAAAAAAAATTTCGGCTATATAAAATTGATTACTTATTATCGTACATAAAACAGATTAAACATAAAACCGAGAATGTAAGAATAAGTGTTTAATAAAATATATTAATTAGAATAAGATTTTTATATTCTACTTGTTTAATTAAGTTTTAAGGTGAAGAATTAATTGTATAAAAATATTGATACTAAAATAGAGAAAATAGCATTTTTACAAATATTAGTAATATTAAAATATTACTAATACTTATAAAAAGTAGATAAAGTAAATATAACATATTTCAAGAAGCTACCTTAAATTTAAAGATATCTGGAATATAAAAAAAATTTTAAATTAAAAAAATTTTAATGTTTAATTTTTAATCTTATTTGTAATTAAAATATTTTTTAATCTATGTATTATACACGTTTTTCCTTTAATAATATTTTAAAACACATTATAATGCCATTAAAAATAATAATTCATAATAAAATGATACGCATAAAAATTAAAAAAATGTACCGTAAGTATATAACGATTATATATAAGAAATATGTTTATAATAAACTAGAAAATATATTTTTGTTTTATCTAACCATTACTAATTTAAAAAATAAAATGATTAATACATATATAGATTTTTTAAAAATATTTATATAATTTCATTGAATTTCATTGTCTCTAATATTTATATTATTAATATTTTTCTCCGCTCTTAATGCTTTTATATTTAATTATATTTTACCTGCGTTTTTCATTTTTATAGACTTCTAAAAAATTAGAAATATAAAATAACACATTAAAAATATGTAATTATATTCAGCTGATTTTTTTATCTTTAAAAAAATTATTTTATGTAAAAATGCATAATACTTACATAAAATAATGTGGCTTATATTAATGTATGCTGAATAGTTCTTAGTAATTATAAATTATTGTAAAATAACGAAATTATCGCTTCCTTCTTTAGTGACAATTTAATCGGAGACGAAAATTTGTATTATATTGTAAATGGACTCACTCATCAATTGCATTTTGGAAAAAATAGTAGATCAAAAAAAGGATTAGAGAGTTTAATACTATGGAACAATAAATTAACTAGACGATCGGCAACGCACATAAATGCTGCCATTGTAGGTAAAGCAATTTATTCTTAACAGTAAGCTCTTTTATACGTTAGGCAGCAAATAGTTATATTGAAAAACTATTGTGATCAATAATTAAATTGAAAAGGCGATTATTTGTGTTACTTTATAGAATGGATCGAACACTTTAAAATGCCTAAACGTCGGTTCGAATAATCTAATGGATGATACCATTATAGATATTAGAGATTCTTTAATACAGAATAAAGTATTATTGAGATTGGAATTACAATCTACAGAGATAACGTGTTTTGGAGTCTCCGAATTAGCACGAGTTCTGGAAGTTAACAACGTTATCAAAGTAAGATGAAAATTGTATTATTTTATCTTCGAATTTACTAGAACAATGAGATAAAGTATAAATATGAAAATTTTAGGTATTTTAAATTCTTATGTTTATGAAAAGCTTTTTTAAAGTAACTATATATTAAAACCATTATTTATTATATTTTTATTGATTTTACTGATAAATTTGAAAAACAAGATTTAACATTTTTTAGTTTTATAATAAAAACATTGAAATTATATGATAATGCGATTTAAAATTTCTTTCATAATCATTTAAATTTTTATAGTAATTTCATCTCATTACTTTATACATTACAAGATATATTTTTGAAGTTATATTTTGTAATACATCTTTACCTACTTATTTAAGAAGTATAAAAACATTAAACAATTTATAAACCGTAGTATGTAAGGATTAAATATGATATACAGATTTCTGAATTACTATTTCTTAACTTTTTCTTTTATCATCATTCATAATTATTTAGTACGCTTTATTTTATATAATTTTTTTTCATTGTAGAATAAAAATAGTACAAAGGATATTAAAACTAATATCATTATTCATATTGTTTCCGTATCTATTTTTTCTATCTATTATCTACAAATTTTATTAAGTTTAAACTTTTAAATTTTGGTTTAAGAAACTTTAATTGTTTAAAAATAGAAATGCATTTATTTGTTATTAAAAATAAAAAATCTTATGCATTATTTATCATTTATAAAATTATTTAGCTGATAAGAATTACATATTAAGCTACTTATGCATGCTATCATTATTCAGGTTCTCACTATAATATTTTTATTTTTCTTTCTTTATTAAAGAATATTAAAAATTTATAATACGATTTTCGAATTACCTATATAAAGCTTAAATAAATACTAATATGTAATCGTATTATCATAACATTATTTTACCCCTATAGATTGAATATATATATTTAAGAATCTATATTTGTATTCCTATATATACCAATGTTAATGCATATATAATTTTAATAATAATTATATTAAATTTAAATATTTACTTTAACCATTTAACATATTAAATATTTTCTGTCTTTATAGATTCTAGATCTCCGAAATAATCCAATCTATAAGTTAGGGCTTCTAAGTCTTACGGAAGCCATAAATATGAATAAAAATGTAATAGAGATTAACATTGATGAAAAGCCAAAAATAAAGACAGTACAAGTTTATACTTTTATAGTAAAATTAATTAGCTAATAACTATAATTCAAAATTGTGGGGGTTTTAAAATAAAAACATAGGTGAGATGTTTTAAATTTATAAATAAACTATAATTCCAATTATTTTTTTCTCCAAACTGGTAAAATACTGATTTTTTCCTTTACAACAATAATTCAATTTAATAATCTTTTAAGTTTTTTAAATAGTTTCACAACATATAAACTTGTTGCTTACAATTAATAAATTACATTTTATAAGTATTATGTTTGGTTAAAAATATTAAAATATATCAACTTTAGAAATCAAATATTTTATTTCTACAATGATATAACATTAATGGAATATAAATAATAGAAGTGGAAGTATATCTATTTTTAAATAATTTCATTTAATAAAAAAATAATCTATCTATTATATATAAAGGAAAACTAATTAAATTCTTGGGTAACTTTTAATCTTGTGTAACATTTACTTTTTGAAATAAAATTAGAACAAAAAAACATAATTTTTATAATTATAACTTAATTTGTAATAGGCCAACAAAATAAAAATAAAGTATAGTGAATTAGTAAAGCAATTACAGAATCTTTGTGAAAGAAATAAAGAATTTTTAAAAGAAAAAGAGTCAGGTAAGAATTTTTTAAATTCAATCTATTTATTAAAAAATATTTCGTAATTAATTTAAAAATAAATTTTTTTATGTAAAATTTAAATTATATAGATATTGATGACATAAATGAAGATAGCGATGAAAATGATTCAATATTTGAGGGAGAAGATAATTTTGAAGAATTAGAAGAACCTCAACAAGAACTTCCTAGCCAATATAAACGTTACATGACATGGAAAATATAGAATACAATGAAATTTTACTTAATACAATTATTTTTTTTAAATGTTTTAAATAATACATGATTTTTAAATAAAAATAACAAGAAAAGAAAATTATTACTTTTAATAATTTCAAATGTACTTTTGTAAAATAATGTTTAAATTTTGTTCTATAAATTAAATATTAAAAACTATTTCCAATAATGAAAAAACTTTTATTGATATAAAATAAGAATGAATATTTTGATAAATAATAAATTTTTAATATTTTAGATACATAAAATATGTTGCTCAAAATTATAATTAATTAAATTTCTAAAAAATCATTCCATGATTAATAATAGAACTAAAAATAAAAAATATAAGTTTCATTTTAAACTTATGCACATTTTTCTTAAAAAAAATAAAAAAAAATGATTTTTGAAAACTGAGTTTTTTTAATACAATAAAACAGTCATCTTTAATTTTCAATTATAATTTTAATTTTAATACTTATTATTTTGACATTATCTAAGATAAATATTTAACATTTTTTGCAAATGTAAGTATTTTTATCTATATCAATATAAAAAATAATTTTTAAAAAATCTGCTATGACATAACACTTGATTTAAAAGCTTGAAAGGAAATTTTGAAAGTATCGCCAATTTAATGATCGATATATCTCGAAAAAAAAATTTAAGTTTAGTAGTATAACGTAGTACATCACGTTCCGCATTCCAAGAATGATAATTACAACACATGAATCACATTCAAATCACAAATTACCTAAATTTATATTATCATAAATGACATTTCAATTACAATTAGCATTTCTGATAGAAAACGATCTTAGCAAAATAAAATTAAATTAAATGATAAATAAAATTGTAAAATACCATAAACAAAATGCTTATTATGTATAATCACCACTTCTACCAAACATTTATCTTATGGTGAGAGTCTACACCTAGAGCATTAACATTTCTTCTTCGAATTAACACAAGAAATATATTTATACCTGGCTAACAGCATCTAACAATGATACTCGCTCGGAGGGATTTTTTATTTACTTATTTTAATGAATACATGTCAAATACATTTTATAATCCAACATGTTTTTATTTAAACACTATTCTTTTTATTTATTTTCTCATTCGTGCTTGCGCGGCGTTCCAGGTTCCGTAAAAATTAGGGGAACCTTACATTACTGTTCAGTTTCTGATTCAGAAATTCGGAAATCGGAATCCTTGAATTTCTTTTAGCTTGTAATTTGATAAAGTACGTAAGTTTTTGTGAAATTATACGTAAATTTTTTTATTTTCTAAGGTAATATTTGAAAATATTGAATTTTTATTATTCAAATCAACAATTAAATATTCTTCATATATGTATATTATAATTTTATCCTTTGACTAAAAAAATCTAGTGTGTAATTTGCATCACATATTTCCAGTATCGACACGTGTTTGCTTTTTTACTTATTACTTCATCGATAGTCATATAAAAATGTACAAAAAAATTTTTAATTATTGTCAATAATATTTAATTGTTTGCTGTGACTTTCTTTATCATTAGTATTTGTAAATAAAACATTCGAGAAGTAAACTATGATTAGCTTAACCTCACTTTTATAAACACTTTAAATTTTTTTATTTCAATTTTATCGATTATGTATATTTTTATTTATAAATTTTTAAGTATTTATAGTTAAGAAACGATACATATAATATAAAAAATATTTATTATTCTTTTTTAGAAAGTGAATCGATACAATGACTAATTCAAAGGGGTATCGTCGCGGTACGAGAGATTTATTCTCTCGGAAATTCCGCAAAAGTGGAACTATTCCATTGTCTACATATATGAAAGTATACAAAGTTGGTGATATTGTTGATATAAAAGGTAATGGAGCTGTTCAAAAGGGTATGCCATATAAAGTTTATCATGGCAAGACGGGAAGAGTTTTTAATGTGACTTCACATGCTCTTGGAGTAATAGTTAATAAACGTGTTCGTGGACGTATCATTGCTAAACGTATTAATGTACGTATTGAGCATTTGAACCACTCCAAATGTCGTGAAGATTTTGTCAAACGAGTAAAAGAAAATGAAAGGCTCAGAAAAGAAGCAAAAGAGAAGAAAATTAAAGTACAATTAAAAAGGCAACCAGCTCAACCCAGACCAGCACATATTGTTTATGGAAAAGAAGCACCCCAGCTTTTAGCACCAATTGCCTATGAATTTATTGCCTAATTTGTAATAAATTTAATTTTTAAAATTACAAAATTATGGAATTTTTATTTTGATATCCTAAATCCTTAATCTAATAAATAAAAATAAAAACATAAGTTTAGTTTAATTTAGTTTTATTTTAAATATACAGAAATATTGAAATTGTAAAAAAAAATTAAACATATAAGATTTTCAATATTAAATATTTATAATATAGTCAAAATTCGTCAATTATTTTTATGAATTTTTTTTTTTATCCGTTCTTTCTTCAACTGGCAATACTACATCATTTATGAATTTAAAGTACTGCTCATTACCATTTTGAATCTAAAGCAAATTTATAATTAAGAGAAATATATATTTACAAATGATGAAATAATAGAATTTTATATATATATAAGTAATAATAACTTACTGGTACTGAAATAACCTCACATACTTCATATGGATGTTTTTCCCTAATTAAAAATAGAAAATGAAATATAAAATAAATTGAGGTGACATATTTACTTACTTAACATATTTAGTAACATCATCTACTGCGTCAGTTCTTGTTTTTATCATCTAATTAAATAAAACTAGATATTAAAACATACTACAATTTACATAAGCTTTATATTCAATTTAATTACCAGTAAATCTTCTTGATCATTATTAATTGCACCTTTCCATTCATATCTAAAAAAAATAAAACTTTGTAATAATTCTACATTTTATGCAAATATAAAAACGTTAACTTACATTGACTCAATTTTTGGTATAATGTTAACACAAGCAGCTAATTTATTTTCTATTAATCCACTAAAAAAAAGTTTATTTTTATTTAAATTTCAAAAAATAACAATAATATAATAAATAAATCAATAAACACTTACGTAGCCAGGGTTCTTCCAACAATACCTTGTGGAACTGTAACGTAAACTATCGAATGAATGCCTGAATAATTACTCATTGTTTTATAACCTTGTGTATAAAATGTTTTCGTAAAACATAAAAGAGTTAAGAATCTAATTGTTGATTTCACCATCATAACAAAACATAATAGGAAACAGCAATATACTTTGCTGAATTTTCGATTCTGCGTAGTATGACCAAAGCTTTTAATTATCGTAGGGAAACTGACTAACATACAAAACACAATAAGATCTCAAATTTACCTATAATCGATAATCTACGATGAAACTTTAAAAAATAACATATTATATATTCGTTATTTTATTAAGCAAAAAGATTTTTTAATTGAATACTAGGGGTTTATTGGATTTTTCAAAAACATCAAAATTCGCGCGTGAAACGTACACCTTTTTATTGATATATGAAATAATATATCATATTATGAAGTTGATTCGATTTATATAAAACTAAAAATTTAGTTTACTATAAAAAAAAAAGTTTAAAGATTTTGGTTTATATTGTACAAACATAATACTAATTTAAATACGAAAAAAAAAATAAATACAAATTTTTTTTTTAAATGTTATTTTTCTAAATTGATACAAAAATAATAATCAAACAAAAATTATATTTATAAAATTAAAAAATTGCAAATTTAAAAAATTCTAATTATTTTCATAGACATTAAAAATTATAATACATTATTTATAATTTTTAAAACGAGGACTTTAAATAATATAAAATGTATTATCCATTCATAACAATATTTTTATTCTCAGTCATACATTTTTACATTTTAATAGAATTTGATAATATCTCCAACATGGATAGTGCAGTTTTCATGAAAAATCAACTGCTTAAATGAGTGAAGTTCATGATTTGTTTTAACTTGATGTAGACTAGTTTTGAAATACATTTACAATAAATATACCTTACATAGAATGAAATAATTTTTATTCTCAGCACATAAAAACGAATTAAAATAAACAATTTTTATTTTTTAAGTTATTTAATAAGTTAATGAAATTATTTTTAAACATTATTTCTGCAGTATTTGATAAATTATAGAAAATTTACATATTTCGTTTTAAATATTTATATTTATAAAATAGAAAATTTTAATGAATATTAAATTTTTAAACGTAAAAAACATGAATTTTTTAAAAGAATACACATAATTTTACACTCTTTATACTGCTAAAAGTTTCTTATTTTTAAAATAATAAAATGAAAATTATGATTTTTACTTTTTTTTATTATTGATTTTGAATATTATAAAAATTAATTAAATGCTTTTTTATATTTTGAAATGAAAGTTAAATTGAAAATACAAATTTTGATTTTGGACCTAAAAGTTATAAATAAATTTCTTAAAATTAAAAAAAATAAGTTTGAATATCAAATAAAAAATTAATATAAAATATTTAACTTGTGTGAATCGATTAAAATTTTCGATATATAATTATACATATTCTTTATATCTATAAATTTTTCTATAAGATAAAGAGAAAATGTAAAAAAGTTTAATTCATTTTCACTCGTTTCAACTGCTGATTATAAACTTTGCCATCAAACCTTCACTACACGACTTGCGGTTTAATGAGAAAGAAAATTCAAATTCTTACAATTTATCAGTACGTTATAAATTTTAAAATATTCTTTTAAAAGGATATACAGATCCACTGTGTATACATACACTACAGACATCTTCTCTAAAACATCGTTAATCTTTCATACTCATTGATCACAGAGGAATACGAAAAGGTTTGAGGATTAAAAGATAGTTTTGCACAAAATAAGAAATGCTAAAAATATCTTATTCCCAAAGAAAAACTATACTGGAATTATTAACTTGAGAAGATATAAGAAATTTTTCAGTTCATTGCAAATTATTTGCAAATTGTCAAAAAATATACTGTTTGTACTATTTAATAGATACATCACAGTAAATTTTATAAGCTTTACTAAACATGCAATTCATTAAAATCCTCTGTAGTAATAATGTCGTCCTTTGACTTTAATCTAGTTAAAAGACAAGATCAAAGTCTCTTGATATCTTCATCATGTACCACCAAAATCTAGAAGATTATCACAGAAACTTTTTGCAACATGAACAGAAGCTTTGCATCTTGTACAAAAATTAACTAAATACCATTTGGTATTGTCCATAGAAAAATCTAACAGAGATACAACTCCTGCACAATTTGCACTGCTTATTTAAAATCTGAGCTGATTCATATCGCATTTTTTTGTGATTTAAAAACCACAAATAATTAATAAAACCAAGCGTTAAAAATTACAATAAAAATCTGTTCATCAAACATAATTTTAACTACAGTCTCTTGATTGATAAAATTAAATGTATCCAGTTTCTGAATTTTTTTGAATATCCGATGTCAAACCATAAAAATCTTCTATAGTAGATGAATCAATTTTCTAGACAAAAATTTTTATAGATAATTATTTTCTTATATATTAAAATACCCTTAGGAATATATACTTTCATTATACATAAAAAAGTTAATTCAAAATATTTCAAATATTGGTTAATTATAACTTACATCAACCATGTCATCATCAAAAAGTAACCAGAATCCATGGCTTTTAACTATTGAAATGTAATGTCCTCTATTAGGTCCACTTCCACAATGAATCACTACAGCCACAAGATCATACAAACGATCAGGATTTACAGCATCGTCACTCTGTTAGAAATTTTACCTATTATAGTTATGAACATAAAGTAATAAATGAATATAATTTTATTGTTACATACTGTATTAAAAAGTCGAAGTTCTAAAGGAAACACTACCCTATGTGAAACTTTAATATGCCTATTATACTGTTCAACATACTTAAATCTTTTTAAATGCAAAGCAAGTATCATTGGTAGTTTCTTCAGCATCATTCGTTTCTATAAAGAATAATTTTATTATTAAAATATTAATAAATATTATTTATATAATATACTACAGATCAAATCTAAGATGATAAAAATATATCATATATATACAAGTATATCATCTGTCTAAATTTTTAAATCAATAATTATTGAAATAATCGTTACTCGTACTTGAGCTTCTTGATAGCTACTACAATGATCGCATTTAAATTTGTTATCACTACAGAGGGTTTCTGTATTTGAAAAACACTTGAGGCAGTGGGTAATTGAGGTATTCTGATCGACATCAACCTGAAGATCAAAGAAATCTTCATCCTTGCTAGATACAGTCTCACAATTAAGGCAACGAGTTTCCGAAGTCAGAATGCCCTGAAAAATTTCATGTACCCACGTAGGTTCTGGTGGTGTGCCAGCATCACCTGCACCTTTTCCTCCAGCAGGCTTACTTTGATTTCTTTCCGCTACACAAAAAAGAATAATAATTACTTATAAAATAATCATAATGATTATATTAATTAAATTACTAAATAATTTAAGTTACCCAAAATGATTTCATTAATATGATTAATAAGGAAGTTCAAAAATTCATGAGCATCTTGTTGCATATAATTGTCAAACTCCTCTGTAAAATAAATTTTTTTAAATATATGTATTTATTTTTATTTATCTTTTCGTTAATTACATAATAACAAACCTTTTTCTTTTCTTAGTCGAGCTATAAACTTTTTTGGAGCTATCGAACCTACTTTTTTTTTTTGAGTTGCTATACTGTGGAACAAATCTGCCAAACATGTTAAAAGAGTTTCTTTGGTACGTTTATTTCTAGCTTTATATTCTAAAACTTTTTCTCTAAAAGGCCGACAAAAATACAAGGCTTGCAAAACTGAATTGCTATAACATGTGTTGCCAAACTAAAAATTAAAAACGAATTTTTTAATAATTAATTTTTTGTTTCATTTTTAATTTTAAATCAATAAAAATTAATAATAATTAAGCTTATATTTCATTTTGCTTGTAAATTATTTTTAAAAATATCAAATGATTTTGATATTATGTTTTATTAATATTTTTTTAATTATTTAATTCAATAAATGAAACATTTGAAAACTATTAAAATTTTTAAAAATAACACTAACATTAAAAAACGTTTTTTTTAATTTAAATGAAATAAAGTAATTAACTCAAAAAAATAATCATTGAAATTATTATAAATATAATTAATAAAAGATACCTATTATGTTTTACTTGAAGATGAATTTTATTATATATTTATGATAATTCAAAAATTTTTATACACTATGTATTTTATAATCAAAGTTACTCCAATATATTACTTTAATATATTATTTTTAAAAAATTACAATTTTTTTACAATACTAAAGTATATTGATAGAATTTACTAAATCATATATGATTGTAAGTTAATATATTTCCTTACATTAACTAATCCAAAATAGTGCTCATTAGGAGGAAACTGGTCAGAACCAATATCCCGTTCCAATTGAGAAATATTAGCACCCTGAAAAAAATATATAATTTTAAATCATTATATGCAAGTATATTTATTTATTTATAAATAAATGAAAAAATAATATTTTAATGTTCGAGATAATATCTCAGTGGCAGATACTTTGTTATATTGTAAATAAAAAATTTCCTTATCTCTGTAAATCAAGATTGTAATGAAGATAAAATTTTAAATTCTCTCAAAGAAGATAAGTTATAAATTTAAGTACAACCTTAATAATTGTATATGTATTGTTTGTACTTTCCGAAGAGATAGCAAATGTCATAAAAAAATGAGGTTATCTGCCGCCGACAAGAAAAATTTCAAAAATTCATCACTTGTAAAAACTTACCATTTTATGAATTGTTCGCTCGAATTATGTGATCTTTATGTGCACCCGGCGACAATTTATCAATGCAGCTAATACCCATCGTAAGTAAAAATAAGAGGAGGTACACTAATAATCACAAACTGCACGAGACATGATTAATTAAGAAAGCGACGACATTGTTCTTGTACTTAGAATTATTATAAGGTTGTTTCGTTCACTAGAGGTTAGGTCTGATGTCGCGGGAGATGACTAGGACGAAGAAATAACGCGTAAAGTCCACAACCTATTGAATGATTAAGGGTGATTATTTATACGATTTTTAATATAATAAACAAAACTAGAACTTTTTAAATGTACCTTCTTAAATACTTTTTAATTCGTCTTTGTCAAAGACACCGAATGTTTCTATGACATTTCACCTGTGAATATGGAAATGCGTGAACATACGTCTGACATAAAACTGCCGTGTAGATTTTTATGGTTCGGTTGATGTCACGTTTTCATGAATGCAGCGGAAAAATTTACCTTTACCGGAAGTTATAAGCATTAGATAAATATTTGAATTACTATCCTTTTAAAGTTATTAAAAAATCATATATTCCTTAAAATAATGATAATAATTTACTATTTTACAAAATAGGTAATTGAACTAATATAATTTTATATTTGCAAGCAACGGTGATAGTTAAAAAGTATTTGAAGTTTTATATCTCTATTTTTCAATTTATTTAGTTGATTATTGAATTTAATTATTACTATAATTATTACAATTATTATATTAATATAAAATGCTATAATTCGTTGTAATTTCATTTCCAATATTTAATCATGTGAATAACAAGTAAATTTATTAATTTTTAATTTTCTTTTAATGCAACATTGTAAAAGTATTTTCAAAGCATTTTATTAATAAAAAATTTGGCGAATAAATTATACCGTATTTAATAAATAAATTATTACGATAATGATGACTTGATCTTAAAAATTCAATAAGGAAAATTTTTAATTTTATAAACAAATTAATATTCTTACATACCTTAAATATTTATAAAATTTTAAGGTAATTTGGTATTTACAAAAGTATTCGGATGGTTGTTATTCCGAATATTTAATTAAAAATATTTGTAATATATTTTTAATTAGTGTAAACTTTTAAAAATAAAAAGCTTTACAAAATATAAAAAATCAAGGATAAAAAAAAGAGAAGTAATATTAAAATTGCAAGCACTAGAAAATATTACTAATAGCAATATGTACTTTTTTCGATATACAAATTAGACATTTTACATTTATATTGAATTCTTAGTTTAACTTAGTAATTTATCAAACCTTATGCAGTATTAAATATATTTCTCATTTTTTATTTCTATTTCTATATAATTTAATTATAAATAATATACAGGAGCACAATATACTAAACTAGAGTTTTTCATACTCAATTAACTTTTTACAAAAGTTATTAAATACATTGAAAATAAATCTAAAGAAACAGACATCTGAAAAATAATAAATTAAGTTTCAAAAGATAGAAAGTAGAAAAAACTTGTTTAATCTGATGAATATATTTCTATAAAAGTATATTAGAAAAAATCTTTAATATTTACGCAAAAAGTTCTTTCTGCAAAGAAGGTAAACTGACTAAACATAGTTAAGATATCAAATATAATGAGCAAAGAATTTTATACCTCAATTAAACAAAAAAATACATTATATATTGTGTCGACTGTATATGAACACTATTATAACTCAGTATTGAATATTTAATTTATTTCATATTCTATCATTATTTTTTTAAATAAATATTATTAGTTTAACCAATAAAAATCTTTAACATTAATATCATTATGAAAGAAAATTTGATGGTACATGGAACCATACTTACGCAAAATTGCAAAATAATGTTAACTTAATTTAATAATTATTAATTAATGTTGTCCAAATAATTAAACTAATTTTAAAGATTTAAATAATACAGAATTATTGTAATAATATATTGATAAATTTAGATATAATGATAATGAAAGTTATTAACTCATTTAGAAGATTATCCTAATAATCAGATTATTAGAACACGAAGATTATTGAAAGAATAGTTTAACTAAAAACCTGAACATTTAATCAAAATATTATAATGTAGCTAAAAATCAAAATATCTACATTGTTAAAAAGAATAAATAATAATCATCATCTTTAAACATCGAGTGTATAAGAACACAACAGAAAATTATATTTTAATAAGTATCCTTTTTATTTTAGGTACATGTGTACTCATAAAATTGAAAACGCTGTATAAATTAAAATTATCATTAATTCTTAATTTTGTTATATATTATAATGTTTCGAGTAATTTTTGAATACTATATTATACTTTTATAATATATGCGATAATGTATATAAAATTTATATATATTCATACATAGATCATAGTATCAAGATTATCTTTATAACAATTCAAGTCGATAATACAATTTACTGTTCTCTTTTAAATAAATTTTGATATTTAAATACTAAAAAATTGAATAAAATATATCTTAAATCATAATATATAAAAAATATCAATTTAAAAACAGATAATTTACTTTAACATTCTAATATAACAAAGTAAATGTATAAAATTTCGAATGAAATATTTTTCTTTATAATCTAAAAATTTTTATTAGTATGTTATGTCTTATATTGTTATAACTTATATTCTTATGTTTTATACGTTAAAATTAAAATTATGCAACTTAAATTTGAAATATTCATTTTTTTAATGTAAATATAAATTTATTATTTTGTATTTAAAATATTTCTGGAAAAAAAACTAATTAATACTAAAAATAAATATATTTTTCGTTAAATTGTCTGGATTTTTCAAATTATATAATACTTTAATATTTAGTTATGCATTGTAATTATAAATGATCCTTTCATTTTTCTTAAAAATATATTTTGTCATAATTAATATAAAACATTAAAATCTTATTAATATTTAATAAACTAATGAAATATAACGCATTTTTATTATTACTATTATTACTTACCACTATTATTATTATAATTATTATTGTTGTTGTTGTTGTTATGACTATTATTATTACTATTATTATTATAATAATAGAATATGTAAGCAAAAATAAATAAATATAATACTATCTGTAGTACATCTGTTGTGTTTAACTCCTAGAAACCAGTAAGTTATAAAGAGTTGAAAAAAATCAAGTAAAAAAAAAATTTAATAAATAATCTATTTATAATACAAAATACAAATAAAGCAAGATTATTATAGTTCAAATAAAAACTAATAATCTTTTATAAACAATCTTTTAATAAAATTCTAAAAAATATCAATTAAAAAAATTAATTTTTTATTTTATATTAGACATTTTTCAACGATTAAATGTTATCTAGTTTTTTCAGCACTTGATGGCATTTCAATATGTTTTAGTAAATTAAATTATAAATAAAATAACTGTTGTTTCAATAGTTTAGAGTGAACATCATTTATTAAATTTATGAAAGTAAAATATTGAAGTTTTTATATTTTTTGTTATAACTATACAAATGAAAAATACAACAAAATTATAGTTTCTATATAAAATTATAATTTACATACAATGTATATTGACATTTTACTTTGATAACGTTCGTAAAGTTATAATACATTCAAAATAATCGAGATCTCTTTTTTTTATTGTTTAAATTTCATGAAATTCAATAATAAAAAAATTAATTAAGTACTCGTCAAATGTTCGAATTATTTAAATTATTTCATAGGTGAAATGTATAAAAAAAAGAATTTAATATACAAGAATTATATACATTATGATAAATTGGGTAAAAATACTACACCAAGTTGAATATATGAAATGCAAGATCGAGATACGAATGCTACAACAACTGGTACGTCTTTTGATTCCTGTTGTAATCTTTGTAATTTGCTGGAATCCAGAAACGAATCTTTTTTTGAACTGTAATAAAAAATTAATTTATATCAAATTCTATTAAAATTTTATCAACATTTTGATTATAGCTTAAAAATAACTGTACATTATAAAAAAATATTATTTTAAAATTAAATTATATTCTTATAAAAAAATTATAAAGTTTATAAATAAAAATTAAATTATAAATTTTCACACTCTTAAATTCAACAACAAAGTCTACGATAAGAAAGGAAAATGATTACTTTATTATAAATAATCGGCAAATTGGTGTTCCAGGGGAAGTTTTCCTGTAATGCTGATTTACTGGATAAACTTCATAAGAGAGAGAATAATCAACTTTACGAGATCTGACTGTTCTATCTGTCGCGGATTTTATAATCCTTAATCTTTCATAAACTTCGGATAAATTAGATATCCCACTTTTTGAACAAATGAGTGGACTAACAGACTCCTCGACAACTTGTACCTCATTACTGTCAACTACAGCATCCATCTGTACAGGTTCTTCATCTTCAATTGTTATTGTGCTTTCTTCTCGCCACTTCATTTTCAGTTCAAACCATGAGGCTACACCCGGACATTTTGAAAAAGAAGGTTGACTTGGCTCCTCCAAAACTGTTCTCTGTGAGTCATGACTGTAGTATCGACTACCCTTACCTAGTAAAATATAATATAAATATTATCTTCAAAAGTTAAAAATTATATGCAGAGAAAAAAATAAAATTAGTAAATAATTAATCTCACTACTCTTTCTTATCTTATTTTAGTAAAAAGACTTTTATTCAGAGTTTGCATCTTAATTATTTCATTTAATATACAATGTAAATAAGTACAATTTTTTTCAATTTCGAATATTTCAAATAAATTTATTCATAAATTATTTAATTTAATTTAAATTGCAATTTAATTTTTCAAAATTACATTTAAAATATTTATATTATAAATATTGATTTTAAATAAAATTTTTTCACTAATTTTATAAATTATGCATATTATTTTTATACAATAGGTCGTTAAATAAATATTTTTTACCTTTTTGAGCTGCTGTTACCGCCAGTATTGCACCTGCTCCTCCTGCACCACCTCCTCCTCTTTTATAATATTCTCTTGGTGAGGGAGTATAAAAATTAATAGGATAAGATTGAAGTCTATTGTGTACATATGGACAACGATTAGAAAAAATTGGTACATTTTGACAAATTGTTGTCTGTTGAAATTGTTGCTGGCGAAAAGAGCGTACCATATTACCCATCACTTCCATCACAAAGTTTACATAGTTACTTTGGTAAACTGTGCTTGAATAAGGACTGTGAATTGTATTATGTTGAATAAAAGAACCATCCTCTCGCTGACACCTTATTCCTCTATATGAATACCCATTATTTGAACCATAAGTGGTTATAGCTTGACATTGGCTTCGCTGAGAGTAAAAATGACTCCCTTGACCATTTTGGAGATTGTTCATTGGAACAACCTGCATGTCCGACTTGAGCACATTATCTGCTTGAGAAAGACGTAACAGTCTATCGCGGTTATAACGATAAAACTCTTTCATTGGTTTGATACCAGGAGGTATGTACGCTCGAGGAATTTCTGCAATTACAGACTCGTTATCAACGCTGGCCAGATTAGGAAGAGTATTTAAGATTTCCATCCGTGACATTGGTCGCGGAATTTCTTCGATTTCGTCATCGGATAATTCGATTATCTGCAAATAATAAAATCAGATTTATAAAAATAAATATTTCATTTATGTTACAACACACACTTATTAATTTGATTTAAATTTTTAATGTTATAATTTATTTTTCTGATTAGTAAAATAATAATACTTACTTCAGGTCGAGGTTTTTTCATAGAAAGAAATTCTGCAGAATTAGAATTTCGGCGTTTTTCAGGTACATTATTATGAGAACTTCGATCTGTCAGTTCAGAATTCGAATTATTTGTATTATTTATTTTATCATTTCTTTTTGGCATTAGTTTAACATTACGCTGAATTCGTGATCCAGGCCATTTTGCAACTTGATTTCCAGTTGCATTTGAATCTTTTACAGGTGATGTATTTTTTTTTTTTATAATCTTAATATTACCTAATATTGTTTCTTCTGAAACAATTCCTATTTTTTGAGTCATTAGAAATGTTTCATTTTCTAAATTATCTATTTTTGGTATAGTTATAATATCATCTTCTTGATCACTATTCGTTTTAAATGTAACAATAGATTCTATAATAAATTTTTTTTATTAATAATAAACTTATATTTTCTTATTTATTAATTATTATCTTTATTTACCATTACTATCACAAATTTGTTTATCTATCGTAGGAGATGTATTTGGTGTCCATAGACCATCAGGATTCATGATAATTCTTTTTGTATATATGGAATGATTATTATCTAGTGATGATTTATCTCTAAATCTTTGTATATTTGTAACCCATCTAACTAACTGTGAATATACCCTATATTCATCTTGGGTACATTTTGAATTTTTAGATTTATTAAAACCTCATTATGCTTGTTGAACAGAAAGTGGCATTCCATTCCAACTAAGTTCCAAACAATTCTGTAATGATATTATTTGGATATAGAATTCATTAATTAATAAATCAAATATTATAGAATATTAGAATATATTTTATTATAACATTTTAATATGTTCACATTCTTTATGATTAATTAAATAATATTATAAAAATTTTAATTATCTATATAAATCTTTTACTTACAAGTTTTACTATTAAAGCGACACTAAAATAATTTTAATTTTAAATATAAATAATTTTTAAATAAAAAATTTTAATAAACAGAATTTAAAATATTCTACTTCTGAATGAACAATAATTAACAATATTTTTACCATTTCTAATAATATTAAAGCTTCTTCTGGCAAGAGATATAATTGTGATTTATCTTCGTATCCAAAGTTTTCCCACTTTTGACCTGATTTCTTTGTGACCCTGGCTTTCTGCTTATCAGGTAACCATTCAGCTAATGCTAATTGTGATGACCGATCAACTCTTTCAATTTCTAGCAATCTCTTACGATTTTTTAAGCCATTTTCAATTTGCATACCTTGTAGCCATGATCCACTAGGTTCAAAATATTTTTTACCAGTTTTAGGTAATGCAATTTCTGATTGATGCCAGTCATCCCAAGCAACACTTCCAATTCCTTTGACTTTTAAAAGTTGGGAAGCACTAATTGATTTTTTAATTTAAAAAACAATATAAAAATATTATTTTTTTGTAAATTAAAATAAAAATTGAAAAAATATTAATAAATATTTATATTTTAATTAATTAAATTAAAACTTTGCTTATTATTTCTTAATAATTAATTTATACATTTCTTAAATTTACAATAAATATAAGAAACTATTTGAAAAATTAAAAAATATATAATCAAATACAATTTTATTAAATAGAAGAAATATCATTATTATTTTGTAACAAAAACAATAAATATTTACAAATTCAAACATAAAAATGATGAATACAATTAATAATAATGAAAAAATAGAATATTTATAAACTTGACATATTATATCAAAAGTATAAAATTCTATTTTTAATATTTACATTTTGAAAGTAGTGTAATTGATTCATTAATGAATATTTTTAATTTAAAAAATGTAATAAAAGTAAAAAAGAAAAATGTTCACTTTAAAAGTTTAAAGAATTATTTGTAATATTTAATTTTAATTGAAATATCTATCAAAAATCTTTGCTTAAAATTTATTGATTCAAGTTTCATTGATGTACATTTCTAACATAAAATCAATGGAATTTTTTTTTTAAAACTGTTATATATTTTCATTTGAATAACTAGCTGTTATTTTAATACAATTAATTTATATTCAAAATTATTTTATACAAATATTATTCTGTTTGACACATTTGCATGCACTTTCTAAAATATGATAAATATGACAATGATATGTATATTGCAAATATAAAATAATTTAAAGATTTTAAAAATATGTTTTCATTTTATTTAGATTAAGCTTAAATTAATAAATACATATAATAATAATGTAATTTTAAAACATATAATGTTTTTAATGCATTTTTTCCTTCATTATCAAAATTAAGGTTAATGAAAACGTTGAATTTTTGCAATTACTAATTACAAAAAAGTACGTACCTCAAAAAGCCGTTGGCTTTATTATCACCCTCCTCATTCATTCTTTTTATTATTCAACCCTTATGTGTGAACAATATGGGGTGAATATCAGTAATAATAAAGTTGAATAAAGTACCGCATATTGTATACTCGTTACAAGAAAGTACATGCGTCTTGTCTTGACTTTTTTTCACGTTTTGTATATACAAGACTTTTTGCACAATGTTGCCAATCGTAGATTTACTTATAAATATAGTATAAATACTATTTTAAGCATATAATTATCAATTCATTTCACAAATGATCGTTCTAAGAATGTCATGTAGATACATACTCATACAACACAACTATAAAACCAGATATGTTCACACGTACCACTCTCCACTACACGTTTGAAAACTATATATTTGAGAAACCTGTTTAAAAAGTATAACTATATATGTCAAGTATAAACGAAATATCAGCTGATATTTGATTCAAGGTATAAACGATTCGTCAATTACATGTAAAAAAATAAATGAGAAATTATGCAAAAAACATATTACTGTAGTAAATTTACTGTTATTAAGAGGAAAAATATATATTGTAACAATGCCTGATTTATTAAAGTGTAAACATCGTTTTTTATTGTGGCAATGGCACAATTTGAACGAAAAAGTGTGGAATTTGAGGATTTTGGAAAATTTCGGATTGAGTCTAGAAATTATTCTAGACAATTTTGTGGAATTTATCAAGCTCGATTGGCCTTATTAAAACCAAAAGTTGTAAATCGTGCAAAGATAAAATGGAGTAAGTAGTTTAAAGTAACATTTTTTTGTTTTTTAAAGTGACTTTAAATCAATTTTATTTCATATTTAATTGTAGCTAAACAATCCTAGAGAATATAATTAACAGTTTAATATATTTTTTATTATTAAGTATATAGCCTATGTTTATATTTTATGTCTATAAATTAAAAATTTTAATTTAAAAAAAAAGAAATATAATATTTAATGTTGTAAAAATGTAACCTAAATTTTATAAACTAAATAATATTAAAAATATCTTTATTTAAAAATTATTTTTAATTAATAAAGGATTTGTTTACAGGTAATTGTAATATTCTTGATATTGTAGATTTAACAAAGATGAATATAAAGAAGAATCTTGCATTATAATTGGTACAATATATAAATACCAAGAATTAAAACCTTCTATATTAAAGGAAATTGCAGATGAACTTCAAGCTATTCCACAGCCACCAAGACTACATTATTGTTCTCCTAAAGATACATTATTCTTAGAAAATGATGTAGCACGTGTAAAACTATTAGGCAATTTAATTCCAAAAGAATTTGTCACTGGATTAATTTGTGCTGTATTTGGTCATGGATTAAATGATGGATCATTCTTGGTAATTTAGTTATGAAAATAATAAAATAGCTATAATTATAAAGAATTATTTAGATAAATGATATATAAAATACTTAAAAATTAAATTATAATTAAAACTTATGTAAATTATAAAGCTCAATTACTTCCTTTCTTTGAAACAAATATATTAATCTTCATTAATTTTGATTTAATATAAATAAATATATATATAATCTCACTAATAAATCTAGAAACATAATCACAATTTTAACTAATAAAATAAATAAAAAATTTTAGGTGGAAGATTTTTGTTTTCCAGGGCTACTATTAAAATCTTTAAGTCAAATTCCAAGTTGCTCCACCAAAGATTATGGTAAGCTATTATTATTTTTATCTGGATTAGATTTCGTCAATCAAGGAGATTGTTTAGCTTTGGAACTTCTAGTTGATTGGATAACTGGTTTTATCGGAAATGAATTTGTTCAAGAAGAAGCATCTAATGTTGTACGCGTAATAATAGCAGGTTAGATTGTATAATTTAGTTGTATAATTTTTTTTATTCTTTATTTTTCTTTTTTTTTCAAATATTATTCATTTATTATTATTTACAGGAAACAGTGTAAGAGGATCGACAGAAACCTTTACTCGCAAAGGTTATTTTGAAAATAAAAAAAAAGATTGTAAATTTACAGCAGAAGTACATAATGCAGTATATAGATTGGATTGTTTTCTTAGTAAAATTACAAAATCGTGTATTGTAATTCTGTTACCTGGAGAATTTGATCCATCTTGTCATTCGATTCCACAACATCCTTTTCATCCTCGTATTTTACCTAAAGCTTCAAAGTATGTTTAAACAAAACTGAATATATAAAATATACATATGATTGTAATTTTTTTCTTTTTGTATATACATATGTTTGAAACATTTAAATATTTACGAATATACTGGAATATTAATAATTTGTTTTTTAATTAATTTCTTAAAAAAATTAGTTTACTTGTATAAATTTTCTTAATGGTAAAATTAAAACTATGCAACTGAAATTTATTCAAATTTTCATAATTTAAAATAATTTATACAATATTAAAAAATTTTTTTTGATATCAACTCTTAATTTTTTAATATGATTACCAGTAACTACTAAAAACTTCATAAATAATATGACAAATAATACAATGCAATTGATAAAGGTTATATCATTTCACTAACACTTACTAGAATGAATGTCTTTGAATAAAATAAAATGGAAATTTTAATTACTTTAGAGAAGGAAATCTGTATGGTGCTACTAATCCATGGCTTGGTAAAATTGGCTCTCGGATTGTTGGTGGATCTAGTGGTCAACCAATAATGAATATAATGAAAGTATCAAATATTGATAATTCTCCTCTAAGTTACTTGGAAAAAACTTTAGAGTGGCAGCATTTTGCTCCAACAGCACCAGATACTTTATCAGAATATCCATTTAATCAATCAGATCCATTTATCATGAGCAAATATCCTAATATATATTTTGTTGGAAATACGGAAAAATATGAAACCAAACTATTGGAAGGTATGTAAATAAAAAATAGTGAATTAAATTTTATTAAATAAAATTCTTCAATAATCATTAATAATAAATATTTATATATATTTATTCAGGTATTGACAAGAATGATGATTTTGGTCAACCAATTAGATTAATATGCATTCCTAAATTTTCAACAAGTCATACAGCAGTATTAGTAAATTTAGAATCATTAGACACCAAGCCAATTTCTTTTGGTACAATGTAAAAAATATATTTATTGAATATTATTTCAAGTCTTCCTACGTTATACAAAGGCTTGTCACTGGTTTATTTATTATAGTTTATGCAATTAAATTTTATTTAACACAATAATTATATTAGACGCAATTTATTATTTCTTTAATGATACATATTTTTAAATCTTTTAATTTAGTACTCAGTACATATAACATATATATTTCTCTTTCTCTGCGTATAACTATTTCTTTTTCTCAATCTCTGTCTCTTCTATTATTTATAATCAAGAATTACAGAATATATACCAAGTATTTAAGCTTCATTATGAGTTTTGATCGTAATTTCATTTTTCGTAAAAATAATAAACATTGAATGCACCCTCAATAAAAGTAATAGTTTCACATTTAAGAAAAATTAAACTTTGTAAGGATGTTAAATTCTTAAAAAAGCAAAAAAATAATTATAAAAAATATTGAAAGTAAAAATATGTTGAATAAAAAATAATTGAAGAACACTATTTTAATCTTTAAAATTAAGATTTAACGATTTTGAGAAATAACTTATTTAAATGGTTTCTATCTATTTCTAGAACAAATAGAATATTTTAAAAATATATAAAATTATTAAAAAATTAAAAAATTAATTAACTGATCATCTCGTATATCATGTAATTGTAGAAATATAATAATATTGCAGAATATTTTGAAGTAGAACCAATCGTACAATTGATTTACTTATTAATAAAATAATAAATAAAAATATATATATTTAAAATAATATCAACACTTTTATCAAAAATACTGTTTTTTAATGCTTCTTGAATCTTTCAAAGTCCTGTTCCGAAGCTCGATAGCGAATCACTATCCCATGTTGAGTCAACCTCATTACTGATACAGTATCTTGATGGACTGGAAGACCTCGAACAAATTGGTGTGTTAATATCTATAACAATAATCATATTTTTCGCTAATTTTTGTATTTAATATTAGTCTTAATCTACTAAAATTGCCGTAAAAACTAAGAATTTAAACATTAAATTTTACATTAAAAATATCCTATTATTAAAAAAATTTTAATTTATATTGTTTAATAAATATTACGCATCATCAATTATTATTTATCAAAACTAAATTTTTATAATATCATTTATCTTTAAAACACGTAAAAAAGAGCTTTTTCAGCAACGTTAAAATTTGTGTATAAAGATATAATTAAATTAATTTGTTTCATAAAAAAATTAAAAATTACAAATAAAAATATTTATTTACTTGTAATTTGATGACTTGTTTATTTAACTAATATTTATTATTGTATAATAAATTGATATTTTTTATCAGAATTTAAAAATTTTAATTTAAAAATTTAGAATTGATAAAATTTGCTTAGATATTTTAATATTTTTTAATAATTATACACTTTTTTTTTGAAATAATAGAAATTGAAAACATAATTTCACATTTGAAGATAATAATAGTTTTATGTAAAACCACGTAAAATACAAAAAAAACTGTAACTTTTACATCAAATTAATTGAATAATTTGTTACATTAATATTCAATGAGTAAAGTGCGAAAATATTTTGTTAGAATTCGGTTTTTAATAGTAATTCAGTTTCAAATCTATATAAAATAAATCAAGCATGTTTGAAAAATAATTTATAATTATTATTAATATTAAAAATATATTCATAATATTATTAGTAATTATATAGTATATTCATAATATTACTATATATTATTAGTATGTGATACAACCTTAATTTATTTAAATTCTTTTTATAAATGAAAATATTATTTAGTTTCAAATTTAGATTTTAAATATTGAAATTTAAGTAAAATATTTCGAATATATAGTTTAAAAAAGCTCCGTTTCAATAATTTAACCGCTTCTATACGAAATTAAAGGAAGAGCTTAAAGGGCTGAAACTATAGTAATACAAAATCTTATATTAACTGTAGTAACAATACAAGAAGACATTTTAATTTTTATAAAATAATTTTTATGAGATTTAAAGTTCGATACTTATCAAATTTCATTTTTCAAATAAAGAATTTTTCTCAAAATATTAAATATTCGTATATAATTTATAAGCTGATAATATAAAATTATCAGAAATAATATATTTGATAGTAAAAAAATATTTTAGAATGAAAATTATACAAAATTTATTTAATGTAAGAAATAACAAATAATTTGATTCAAAAACAATTATTTTTTTATTTTAATCGTATCTATATTTTTATTAGTGTTGATATACCTAAATAAAAAATAATTTTTTTTAAAAATACAGAATCAAATTTTACTGTATTTATAGAATTATTCTTTATGTAAAATAAGTATTTACAATGTATTTATAAATTAAAAATTTTTTTATTATAAAATTTGATTTTATCACGTTTATTGGTATGTAGTTTATTTTAATATTAATTATAAAATTTATATTATAAACACATAAAATTGATTCAATCTTTATCAAACAAGGTTAAGTAATAAATTTATTTTACTATAATTTAAATAAAAAATCAATTTAGTTATAATTAAATAATAAAATTTTTTAAAAAAAAACTTTTTATAAAATTAACCTATTGTTCTAATAATAATATTAATGAAATTTTTAAATATATATCATGTTACCTAATATTCCAATGTGCATTTATTATTTATAAGAAAATAAAATGTTAAGTTTAGCTAAAATTAGAATTTAAAATTATTAAGAATTTTTAATTTAATAAAAATTAAATTATTTTTTTTTAAATTTAATAAAAATCTTATATATACAATATTGAGTGCAAACTCAATATTACAAATTTTATAATCGATGTATAAAAAATTATATAAATAATACAATATGCAAACAATAGATATTTTATTTAAACAACAATGTAGAAAATACTGTGAAATAGGATATTATTTCATAATAAAATTTATAATAATAATGGTATAGTGTTCTATATATTATAAATAAATTATAACTCAATAAAAAAATAAGTTCATAATAGTGCATGTAATATAATTTTTTCAATTTAGAAACATTTTAGGAAACAATTTAATTTTACCAATTTTTTTATTTTTATATTAATTTTCTTTCCAATTTTGAATACTGTTTAAATAAAACATTGAAAATTTTTAATACAACTTTAATTGATTTTATCTAGAGATTGAGAACATAAGGTATTTAAATACAATGTATACGCACATCATTATTGATAAATTATATTCATTGAATGTTTATAATCCTTTTTAATTTAACTTAATTTTCTTTAATATTAAACGCATTAAGTATTATTAAATATTTGTTAAAAGCACAAAAATAACGTAAAAATTTAATATTATTTTTAATATTCCATGTGATTAGCTCGTGTTAAAAGAATATGTTGCATGTAAGTTTAAGTGTATGGAATATTTTATTAAGGTCACCCACAGAAGAGAATATTGTTACCCGTAGCGTGAACGTAGAGGCTGCTTGACTCATGGACACTGTTAGAAGGCCGATCGTGTTCGCTGACGGTGGGTCCGCGTTTTTCGAGTTGCTGCTGTTCAGCTACTACTTCCTCTTGTCGCATCCTACAGATGACATCAGTTAAAGCAACGATGTAATTCTTTGCAAGAGTTAACGTTTCTATCTTCGACAATCGCCGCTCCTTTGATACGTGTGGTATAACCTCGCGTAGAGACTGCAAAAGAAGCAATCCTTCGTCCAACTTCTCCAAGGGAGCCTTGTTTACTTGAACAGAAAGCTTTTAATGTTTTTCACAAGCTCTATATCGACACATTTGCATTTTTATTTAATCAAAGAACGCAATCTTCCACTCCAGCTCCGTTGTAACGCAACGCAACGAGCAACTTTTAGTTTCGAGAGGTTTGTTTATTAATCATTGTCTCTATGTAGTATGATCACGGATATTTTATAAGAATGCAAATGATTTTATTTAAACAGAGTCTGTATTAATTAAACAACGCTGATTTTGCGGGCTATTTACTGCTCACGATATATTTTTTATGATTTATGTCTACGATAAGAAACATTCTTAAAGTCTGTGATAATAAAATTGAGTATTATATTATTTTTGAATTTCTGAAATTACATAATTTTTTTTTACAAAAAAAATTTATTTCAAAATGTTTTGTCATTTTTTAATGTTAAACTTAACTAAGAGTAT
Source organism: Platyscapa corneri (assembly GCA_018907185.1). Classification (NCBI taxonomy): domain Eukaryota; kingdom Metazoa; phylum Arthropoda; class Insecta; order Hymenoptera; family Agaonidae; genus Platyscapa; species Platyscapa corneri. Next base: position 2,833,486 of record JACCHW010000011.1, on the reverse strand, counting down.
AATACAGAACGTTGAGAGTCATGAAGTTTTAAATACATGATATCATGTACATATAATACTGTATACATTATATTTTTGTAAATATCCTTAATAAATATTTTAAATGAATTTAAAATGTTAATGTTTTGTATAGTATTCATTAAATGCTGGCTACTGTGTCATTCAAAGCTGTTTATATTAAAATAAAATATTAAACTTTATTGAAATAAATAAATAAAAATAAAAAAAGAAGATCAATTATTTATTTAAAATTTATTTTAATATTCTAATTTAAAAAATATATCCGAAAAGATTTACTTTATTGTAAATTCTACTTACAAAATAAACATTTTATTATTAATAAATTCCTTATAGAATGATTGGTTCAGTAATTAAATTTAAGAGATTTAAAGCATAGTTTTTGCAATGATTTTGAAAAAGTTATTAAGGAATCTGTCTAAAAAATATATATAAAGTATTAATATTTTAAAGGTCGCACAATTTTTTTCTCGTAAAAAATTATAAAAATAAGTTAAAACAGACTTAAAACATTTTTGCCTATTTATAAACATTTGAACATATTAAAACATTGAAATATTGAATTGAACAGATTAAATCAAATTATTTAATTGGATTATTTTATTCATTTTTCATGCAAATATATAATATAAATCATTTTTTAAATTCATAATATTTAATAAAGTTTTATCCTGGCTAAAAATATCAATCTTATTATAAGTAATAACGATGAAAAAAATTTATTTTGTTAATTGAAATTGTTCAAAGTCTAAATTGTTAAAAGGCCAAAATAATATTTATAAAGTATCTAATAATCATTATATGATTTGGTATACGTTCGTATAACTATGTATGCATACATATACACGTACAAACATTCACACTCATATTTTTACATGTTTTTTATAACTTTTAAGATTTAAAATTTAGAAACACATAAATGTCCTTAATTATTTTTATATTTTAAGCAATATTATTAAATTATTGTAATTATAACTTTTATTAAATTTTTTCAGCCAAATTTTACTAATTCCTATATAACAATTATGAATGTAAAAATATTAAAAAATTAAATTATCGATTTAAATAAGTAGTTGTAAAATATATAACAAAGATTAAAAGCTTAAAAGTTTCTTTTGCAAAATATAATTTAAAAAATTGATTAAATTGCAATTTTTTTATCAACTAAAATATATTTCCAAACCGTTTAAATATAATATTTAGAAATGCTGTATAAATATTTCAATTGTGCTAAAACGATGGAAAAGTTAAAAAGCCATTTAAAATAGATAAAGAAAAAGGAAGAGAAAACAAGAATTATCTAATAAAAATATTTATTTTATAAATAATTAACTTGTATTAAATTAACGTTAAACAAGCTTCAAAATTGTGAATATATTTGCAATGTAATGATTAAAGATTATTTTTATTTTGACACCTTAAGATGGGTGTAAAAAAATGTTAAGACTCAGTAAGTATTAATCATATTTCTTTAGTTTACACGTAATATTTTTAAGCCAGTCATAAATTACATCATATCTATTTAATAAAAAATAATTTAAAATGTGTAAATAATTCAGCTCAGGTTTTCTATAAGAAGCTACTATAAAAATGATTAAAATTTATTCAAACTTAAATAAAAAATCTCATATATGTAAGATTTATTTTTTTTTCAAGCATACAGTTTTTGTTGAATATATTCTGTTCAATAAATTTATTTTAAAATTATACTTTATTTTAAGAACATACTTAAAAAAGTTTTGTTTATTTGATCAAGAAGACAAATTTTACTTAACTTTGAGTTGAAAAGTTAATTAAAATAGGGATAATTTAACACAATTTTCTTTTTGTCAGATTTTTCACTGTTAAAATTCTTACTTATTTGGAATTGCAACTGGTTACTTTTCAAGTCGACGACAGACAGCAGTATTTAAAAAGTTTTTTTGTATGCAAAGATCAAAATAACAATATTAAAGATAATTTAGAATTCTTAATAACTCTCAACTAAAACAAAACTCTATATTTAGTAACTTGAATTTTTGAAAATAAAATTTAAAACTAATACGTAACTAAAATATACATTTGTATTTTATTTAGAACTGTTACGAAAATGTTTATTTTTGTCAGTTATAACTCTTATAAAGGAATAAAAATACCGCTATTAAACCGTTGGCTGTGGAATTTTAATTAAACGTTAAAAAATACAATTTTTACATTCAAAGTTATGATCATCGATAAAATATTTATGTAAAACTTCTTTTTAATATGTAACTGGAAGAACACATTTTTCATTATTCAGTATAATTAAAAAGCATTGGTTAAAACTTGTCTCAAGTATCTCTTTAATAAGATTTGAATTGAAGGTTACATCAATACCCTTAGAGTATCGACAGATATTGTGTTTAAAGTCGTTGTTACGATAATCTAAAATATTTGTCATTGTCAGTATCGCAGCATTTAATCTAGCTTCCACAGAAAATCCACGACTCTTCGGTTATTGCCACCGAAAGCTCTTCCCCAAATCGCTCAGAATAACCTTTCGTTTAAATCGCTTCCGTCAGCTCAATACCTCGAGTGTGTACGAATAGAGAAAGTATCCGAGGTCATGCTTAAAGATAAATTGTTAAAGTCGGAGCTGCGTAACCTACTCGTCGAAAAGAAGAAAAGGCAAGACAGGAAAACGACAGAACATTGAGGGTGCGAGTGCGATGCGCGTACCTGAAAGGCGTCGTTCAAATCGTGCATGCGCATCCGCTCGCGTTCGTTGCTTTCGAGTCTTCTTAGGGTCCGCTCTCTGGATGATGCGATGCGCGACACAACCTTTGCTGGGCCCTTACCACTTCGTCTCCGTTTTTGCCGCTGTTGCAAATGTCTGCGCCGCAACTCGAGCCTCTCGAAATTATCGCTGTCCATCGCGTTTTTTAAATGTCACCTTGTAAAACAGTTGTTTATTTTCCCGTGTTTTGCGGGAAATAGAAATATGGAATGGTATGATGTACTCGAGAATTACATTAACCAACTACCAGAATAAATGTCAATTAATAAGCTTCGATTAGAATTACTCTCGCGTGAACTTTGTCGGCGCTTGCAACGTTTTTGTTGTAATTTTATTTGCAAATGAAGGTATTGCAAACCGAAGTTGAAAGTTGTTGCTCGTAAATGCACTTGTATTGTGGTAATGACGTTTATAGTAAAATTAGTCGCTTCTACTGACATCGTTTAAATTTTACTAGATTATTTCAAGCGTCGACAAGTTTTGTCAGTATTTTATATTTTCGTAGAAAAATATTTTTAAAAAAGTTTAGAAAAGAAAGTTGTTCCTATATTAAAATTCGCAATCTTACGAAATGATGAAGCTGTTAAACGAAAATAATTTGCTTTCCTTTAACAATTTAAAATCCGTATTATCTTGTGCCACCGACACAAATTTATTTATAGAAACTTTTTTATTTATAATGTAAATTTTTTCTGCACACTTACAGCCTTAAATTAAAAGTATAATTTAAAAGAAAACCTTAAGAGTCGTATAAGTAAATTTTTTAAATGTTATGGCTTTGAACGTATCAATAACAAAGTTTATGATCAGTAAAATTTTTATCAACTAATAACTCAAAAACAAAAATATAGTACTTGAGTTTACATAATTTTTTATAGTTAAAATAAAATTATGAATAAAAAATTTGTAACAAAATACAATAACTAAAACAATGTTTTTAAGACAAAATAACTCAAAACGCATTTTTGGACTTGCGACCATTTTTAAAAAATTACAGAATAGTTGGATGCTATTTTGGAAATTTTAACAACTCTAAAAATTTAATATTATTATTTGAAAAGTAAAATATATAATTTAAAGTTTATAATTGGATATTATATGAGAGCATTTAGAAATACTATAAATTATTTTTAACCTGAAATTAATACGCGTCTATAGTTATTTGCAGTTCGTTATGGGGCACAATAACCCTTTCAAAGTGTACATATATCAAAACTTTTAATTATTTACTATTAATACAGTAAGATAAACTTGAAATAATAACAAAACTTTTAATTGCATATTTCGTTTTATCGCATTTATAGTTTACAGTTCATTTTATACAAAATCACATATAATACAACAAGTACTCAAATTTGAGGAATAATTTAATTCTATGATATATGCAAACAAATACATTTAAAATATATTTTAATTAAAATAAATGAAAAATAAAAATGGCTCTAAAAAATTAAAAAAATTAAAAATCACACTTTTCTTATAATAATGGTTAACTTCGATTATGATTTATCCAAATTTATTCAAATATTAGTTCATTCTGTGTTATAAGCTCGAAACTTTAAATCAAATAATATTACCGATATTCCTCAAAATAATATAATAATTTAATTTTTTTACTCATATGATTCTGATTTTCTTTTTAGAATTATGTTAGATTTGCATCGATATGTTTTTCCGTGCATTTCAGACAATACAGATTATTAAAAATAATATGTATTACGTATACTTTGAGATTATTTAACACCTCATAATCCAAACAGCAACGATAAGTTTTTTTCGTTAATTACTTGATTTTACTTCAGTATAGAACAACTTTAATTTTTGCGGTATCTTTAATTTTCATTCTATTTGAAGCTCTTATCTTGCATAATTTATCTAGTTTTAAAATAATTTGATACGAGTGGCCAAATAATAGTTGAAATTTTTATCGGTAACAGCGAAAACAATATGTTCGATAAAGTAGGCTTGATGACTGTGTAAATAAAAGAAATAAAACATCGTCAACTTTCAGAAAATAATGTCTTACCCTTTTCAGTTAAGCTGACCAATGCACTTTCAAGTGAATAGTGTCGAAAGTTAAAATTGATCCTCCTCCGAATGAAAGCACAACGGATACACATACACGACGGCAACTTAAAAGAAGAAATTGAAAAGAAAAGAAAGAAAAGTAGGAGTTCGCACGCGCAGGGCCTAACCTCCGCCAGGGGAAAGGCACTGGGCCACGCGCAACACTTGTTGCGGCTTGTATCGTGCTTCGCAGCAACGAGCTGATACTGACGTTAGCGCCGCGACGCCGCCGCCGGCTGCACGATGACGCGGGGTTGCGGCTGGCGGCGTGGCGCCATCCCTCCTCTATTCTTCTCATCCTATAGCGTAATAACATCACTCTCTCGCACTCTTCTCTATAGGCATCTCTTCAAAGTGTATTATTGCCTTCTGTGTGAAAAGGGCGCCACGTGAACTTAATTGCCAGGAGTGATCTGGAGATAAAATCGTTTCGCTTAGCAGAGCGTAGAGGTATAAAGATAGTTATCTGAGAGATCATTTAAGGCCATGAATTTTCATTCAATTTTTCATACAAAATACAAGACGGTTAATAAAAACATCAAAATCATCAAACAGAGATGAATACGAGAATAAAATCGAAACTTCCAAACAGATGCTCGTTATCCTTTGAGAATTACAGGGTATGATGGGAATACCTCGAACGAATTATATCTCATTGTATTTTATTAGGTTTGCAAATGAAAGATCTGTGCCGGATGAGCTGAAGCTTAAAATCGTTTCTTCTTTGAAAATTCAACATATTTCGTTCATTATTGAAGCCAGAAGGAATTTTTATAAAAAATAAAATTTTAAATTCATCTCTATCAATAGAATATAACCAGCTTATTTATTCTTACTTTACAACTTCTTTATTAAATATTAATTTACAACTAAAATTTGTGAATTAGTAATTTTGAATAAAGATAATAAAATATAAAATTTATTGTTTTCATAGTTATTTTCTTAAATTAATATTATCTATGTATAATTATTTTTTTGATAAGCACTTAACAATGGAAAACTCCAGCTTTATATTTTCTAAAAATATGTGGTCTAACTTAATAAAATATTAAATAACTTAATCGATTTTATAAATATGTTCTAAATAACACAAAATATCTTTAATTAATTGACTTGGCACTCTGTACACGGAAAAATTTTTGTTTGCCTAGAATTTTAACTGTAAATCAGAAAATATAGATTTGCATTAAATTTTTTATGATTGCGAAATATAAATTTTTTTTCAACTTTCAGCTTATAGTTACTTATATCTATAAAAAATGAAAAATTCAAATAGAACTTTAACAAGTTTATTTATCAAATTATATAAATTGAATTAGAATTTCTCATGTACATATTAATTTATTATTATTATTATCATCGTCGTCGTCATCGTTATCATCATCATCATCATAATCGTCAACAACAACAACAACAACAACAACAACAACAACAACAACTCAATTGATATTTTAACAAATAAAACAAAGAATAAAACAATTTTTAAACCGAATATAAAATGAATTACGAATAAATGAATTTTAAAAATTTTTACTGTGTTACTTTTTAAAAAATTTTCTTAAATCATTTTAAAATATGATAATTGATATAAAAAAATTAAAACATATAAATCTTTAATGAATAAAATAAAAAAATTAAATGAACTTTTAAATTTTTAATATAAAATCATCAGTTATTTAATTGTAAGTAGAAAGTACTTTAATATGGTCAGACCAGCTTTCAACGAAAATACCAGGTATAATAAAGAGGTGCTTCCAAATATCTTTAATAAATTTATTTTTAAATAAAAAACATTAAATTTAATATGATTTGGATTTTAATAAAAGTATTAAGTTAATCCATTGAATTTTAAGTGTCAAGTTCAGTTTTGTTTTAACTATGATCATGAAGGCTTTTAAATTTTTCTATTTTTGAATTTAAATTATAATCGTTATCTAAAATTCTTTTAATTATTATATCTGAAAATTATTCATTTATTTACCTCTATTGTAAATATACATTACAATTTATTTATTTAACTAAATTTCAAATAGAAACAAATACCTCATAATTCACAAATCAATATATCAATATCAAAACAATATAGTTATTTTACAATATTCAACTAGTGGTTTAAATATTTTACATTTGAAAAGAAAATTTTCTTTAAGTTGTATACGCAAAATTTAATCCAGTTGTAAGGTGAATCTTTTAAAAATAATGAATTCTATGTTCTTCCTCAATACTTATAATCTTTGCAACATTTTGACGTTATGTTACTTTTATGATACTTCACTATATATTGCATTTTTCTTTACTTCTCATGTATACATATTCATTAATCACTTCTTAAATACATTAATAATATGCAAAAATCGTTTTTAATAAATGAAAATGTTTATATTATTAATATTCTTGTTTTCTAACTATTAGCGTTATAGATGTAATTTTGTCTTTTTAATCACAAAAAATACAATTAAATTAATTTTATCATTTTATATCCTGTTTCAAATTATCAAAATTCAATTAAATTAAATCAAATTACCAAAATTAAGTTTTAATTAATTTATTTAAAAATACGAATTATTTTTATTCAAAAAAACTTATTGTTTACTCTGTAACATATACAAGTAAATAAAGATATTTTTGTTAGATAAAAATTAGATTGATTAAAAACTTAATTTTTTTATATTTAGTGCTTAAAATATCCTTAGTTTATTTTTTATAGAAAATGTAATAAATAGATTTAAATTTTAATTTCTTTTAAATTCATAAATTTATATAAAATAATAATCATATAATTTATTAAACTTATATAATAAAATAAATAAGAGTATCATTTTAAAAGAAAGATTTATAGCCTTTTCAGTAGACGCGACGTAAAATTAATAGGATATGTGATAAAAGTACATATAAAAACTACGCAATTGCACTATTATTTTTTTTATATAATAGTCTAAAACACACTCAATTTTATAAATATAAATAATAGTTTATATAAATTTTATAAAATTTTACCTATTCATTTTCTTGGAATAACAGATTTATATTCTCGCTTACATGCCTTTAAAAGCCTTTAGACGCGTTGTCACATAAGCTTTTTCACTTATTATCTGCAAACTTTATTCTTACATTTAGAATATTTATACTTCAAGTAAAATTAATGGAATGTATATATTAATAATAATTTTAAAGTTGTATGCATTATCGCTGCTTGTCTTACTAGTTCGATTACAAGTAAATAATATTTCTAATCAATAAAATAATTCATTTTATACTTACACTTCAATTTCATGATATTTAATAATATAATAATATATGAATAAAAATTCAAGCACTTAAATCATTACTATTTTTAAATACTAAGGAAAGGCACATCATTAGTTTATTCTTATTATTACTATAACTTGTAAATATATATACGAATTCTAAACTTATAGCTAAGCTGCAAATGATTAATATTTATATTTTTAACAAATCAATTAGTTTATTGAAATAAAAAATCTGTCAATTTATAATTAATCATAAAATAATATTTCTATTATGCATCTTATTAATGTAACTAATTTAACTTTGTAATTTCATGCCTTAGTGTCAAAATGTTTCTCTCCTTCCAATCGATACTAAAATTTAATAAGAAGAATTATTGATTTATCTTCACAACGCTTCAGTATATCCAGCAATATATATAACTTACTTGTACTTAAAGCACGATGTAACGGTTTCAAATTTTTTTTACACTCATGTACAAGAGCATAAAAATACGTTAAAGGAAAAATACTAAAACGTAGCGAAAATAAGGAAATTTTAAAGTCATTTATAGAATTATTTTTGTTAATTTTTTTATATTTACTCTCTCAGTAAGCTTATAAATTTTCAAATACTTTCGTGTCATAGATAAAACAAAATTATTATTAAACTTTTTTTTATTAATCTAATTTAACTTAAAAAAAATAAAAAAATGAACTTTGAAATTTACGAAAGGGTTACGATTAATAAGATTCATAACAATTTTACGTGCAACTTTTCAAAAATAAATTAAAAAAGGGTTAATTTTAAAGTTTTAAATTCTTAAAAGTACCTAACTGGATAATCTATTTGTTCAGTTTTATATAAAAATATTTAATAGAGTTTCGAAAATTTAAAACATCTAATTTTTTACGAATTTTTAACAAATAAATTTATGTTAGAAAAAATTTGTCTTTAATGTAATCAATATAATAATCAATATATAACTCAAGTATTTAATAATTTTAAATTATATCTTAATGAATATTATATAAATTTCTAAATTAAAATTTCGTTGATTCGTCACTCCTAAAATATAATATTTATCAATATATAAATTGTTATTCTATAAATGTAATATTATTTAATATTTTTTAATAATCAGTACATCATATCATGCAATGAAGATATTAAATATGAAAACAATTGTTTAAATTCAAAAAATAATAATATATACCTTTATTAAAGAATTGTTTCATTTTAGTTTCAAAATAAGAATACAAATAGTATTTTCAAACTCAATACAAAATCATAAAATCAAAAATGAAATTTTTAATAAGTTAATGCAATCATAAAAAACACTTATAAATTTTAATTTAATTAAAAAATTATTGAAATTCATTTTGTAATTAAGTACTTAAATAGAAAATTGTTAAAAAAAATTTTTTTTTAAATTAATTATAAAGCTATAGTTCAAAGATAATTATATTTTTCAATATACCTCTAAAATTTTGATTGATAAAATTTTATATATTTGATTCAATGAAAAAAAGTCTAAAAATCAAATAAAAACGTTAAAATCGTTATAAACTCAAACTATAGAACTGTTATGAATTAAAAAAATTGAGTAATGCGATTGATTTTTTGCAAATACTATCAAGTATTGATAAAAATTTTTAAATAAATTCAACTCCGCGAACACATGTAAACGTGTATACGCAGTTTCATTAGATATTTATTTAACCAGATTTGGTACATATTAAATTGTTTATTGAGTGTAGATTATATGTTATGTTAGCATTCTTGATCAAATGCTTCTCTATTTTATACTTACCAACAAAACCTAGCCTGTAACGCATAAAATTCTTTGTTACAGAAAAACAAATAAGTTTTTTATAATGTATGATATTTGGTATTATAGTTGCAAATAATTTTTAAACGATTAAGTTTACTATTGAAATAAGTGAAACGTAAATGTAATCTAATTATATTTAAATATTTTTATATTTAATCTGTTAATTAGTAGCCTTAGAATAAATATAAATACTGAACGTAGTAATTGTAATAAATACTGCATTCGTATGGTTTAAAATAAAAACTGCAATTGAAAAAAATATTTTGATTAATAAGAATAGTTGACGGAAAAAATGTAAGTCATGTTTTATCTTCACACCCATACCTTTACAAAATCTAAATCTAGTTCCAGAATAAAAATCACTTTTTCTTATAAAAATGTTATATGTATTAATTTAAAGTGATATAAAAGATGTGTGTTGAAGTTTTATATCAATCAGGAATCAATTTACATTATAAAATCAAATTATACAACTTCCTATATAAAGAAGCTCTTTATACTTGTTGAAAATCTACTATACAATTTTTTTATTTTTTTACATAACTTCGAATTTATGCATAAGGGGATACTGGAAGCAGCAGTAAAAGTCGATATAAATTATAGTATTTTTAGTATACGTAATTTTGATGCGAACTCATACAGGGTGACTACAGGTGGGCGTGAATGATGCAAACCGCCTACGCGCTTCCTACGGAACAAGGCTATATTCTACTGTTTGCACACAGAATCACGACGTGGCTGCTTTTATCTCCTATAATTACACACGTAACTTAGTTATAGAGTGGAGAATGGAAACATAGCGCTGTTATTTTAAAGGCTCCTATGAAGCGGATGCACCGATTAAATTTGAGGAAATATAGGGGTTGATAAATTGATTGGGTGTAAGTTTTGAATTAAAAAAAAAAAAATAGTCTGTAAAAAATGAAAAAAAATCGATTGTACCACATACCTTATTTAAATAAGCGACATTTTTTCTATAATTATGTATTGTACATATTTTGTTATAAATTTTTAAGGCATAAGCTATAAGATTTATTAGGAGAGGTATTTCTTAGCTTTGCAAAGAAACAATCTGTACAGAACTTACATAAATTTTTCTTTTAATTTTTTATCAACTACATGCTTGCCTTTATTAAGATTTCTGAGTTAATCTAGAAATATTATATATAAATAACTTATAAAAAATAGGTAATTTTAATAAAGGTAAATTTAATAAATATGAATATATCTATTTATTACAGAAATATTTCCTATTATTTAAGAAATTTTAACAAATTTAGAATATAAAATTCACAAAATACATTATTTTTTTAATTTAACAATGAGACACAATTATTATCTGTAATATTTTTTATAATAAATTAAATAAAATAACAATTGATAAAGGATTCCTAAATTTGTTCTTTAGTTATTACTACACATATTTACATACGTATCTGATTATTTCTTTTTATTTAACATACTTAACATAGTATTAATAATTTTTTACTTTTCAATTCAAGTATGTATTAAATATCAAGCTTTATAATTTTCTATGTAGGTCTTACGTTCATGTGAAATTTTCAATTTTTCATAACTATTATCATCAAAATATTTATTATTCAAAAGATTAAAAAAATTCACGAATGTAAGTGAAATATCACATTTTTAATAAGATTCAAAGATGAAATCAATTAATTTTTATTTTTATAAATGGTAATCCATACCGTCACATTAATTTAAGTTATTGTATTATTTAATATAATTATATGTAATTTTATAATTCCTTATAATTTCCTTGTGTATTAAAATACTGATGTTAATTTTATTTTTATTTAGTGAAGATAATGTGATAACGTATTTTTATAAAGAATAAATACAAATTATATCGCAATACTATTAATGAATAATAATAAATTCTATCCGAATGAAAAATAGATTCTTAAAAATTATTTATATATTATAAAATTATTAATTAAGATTACCTTATATCAATATACAAAATTAATTTGTAATACTATCAAAGTCATAACATAATAAAATTGCTGATTAAAATTGTTTTTTTCTTGCATTTGTGGTTTTATTAGAAATTATAAACCATTTATTTTCTCCTTTCACTATTTCTCCCTTACTTTCTCTCTGTCGCTGCTTTAATAATATATAATTTAGATTATACTTTTAAAAAAGATAATCCATACATCCATCAGCAATGTTAAAACTATATTATAAAATATTATTTTAATAATTTCGTTTATGTAAATAATTTTCTAATATTAAAGTAATATGATTATTCGATAATTTCATTATACCAGAATATTTTTGCTTTTTATAACTTTCAGTACTGAAAATAAAATATCGACTTTCTGCGTATTGATATAAAATATATAATATTTAATATATAATATTGAAGTTCAAAATAATCTATATTTCTTAAAAAAAAAAAAATTATTAAACTTCCTAGTATTTAATGATATACTAAAAATTGTACGTGTACTTGTTCTTATGTATAAAATCTATTCAAAATCGTAGCGTAAAATAATCGATCTTTGACTAACACTTTCGTCGGTAATTCCATAATTTTTTTAATATTGATCACTATGGATCCAATTACTTGTGAATACTCTTACTTGTGAAAAAATTAAATAATAAAAATAAAAATAACTTTTTGTTAATTTATATATTTTAATGACTTACTATCTTATGCCGACTATCTATGCTTCTAATTCTGTCAATAATCAATTTTTTATTTTAATTAATTAATGAAGTTTTTAATAATTAATCCTACGTATCTACAGTTTTCGTCATTATATGCAAGATTTAGCACTTTCTTGGATATATAGATATTCTTATAATATATATTCTTATATTAAACCTTTTAATAAAATAACTGCAATATAACGTATAAAAATTCTAAAAATAATAGTTTATATTTGTTAAATTTGTGTACAAAATTATATATAATCTATTTATATATTTATAAATTATTAGCTGTAATCTTTCTTTCATAGACTGATGTTGAGTTTTTTTCATATTTTTAAATTACTAATAAAAAAGCCATCCTCTAGATGGCTACATGTAATGATTTTTTTTCTCTGTAAATCATCTAATTATAATTTATAAGAATTATAATAAATATCGTTAAAATTACATAACTATTCAAGATATATTGGTTTATAATATCGAAATAACGAGGGAAATTCATGGGAAAAGATCTTTTAAAAAATTATAATTTATTAAATGACATAGAAAAAAACCCGCTGTCCTAAAACGTATTTTCTCACAACATACTTTTTTCAAATTTCTAAGTTTCTTGATGCGGAAGATTCTCATTATATTTTCTTCCATATTCCTTTTAGTAACCATATTATCAACTGGACTTTACTTTAGCTTACTGCTAGATTTCGGTTAACACTAGGTCGCTAGTTTATACTCACAGTAACGATTGACAGATAAAAGGCGGGAAAAGTGATATAGGTACACATACAAAACATTTCGCAAATGTACAATTTTTTAATTAGTTTTAAGATCGCTACATCTATGTTTTTTCTAAGTTCATATTAAAGAAATATTTAACGTTTATAATATAATCCTATTTTTTAGAAGACCTTTATGTAAGTTGTGTATAATGTAAAATCTAGGTTAAGTTTTTATCACATTTACGGATCTTTTATTTATAAATGTACTCAATATGAACACATATAAATTTTAAACGTCATTTATTTAAATCCCTTACTACTGGAGAATGTCGAGCGAAACAAATCAGTCAACTTTTGATGTCAAGCTGTATTTTGTAATATCTAGCAAGTATAAAAATAATCAAGAATGTGATGAAAGCATGTGGGATGTTTATAATGTAAGAATTATTTTATAATCGAAATATGCTTTATAGGATTTTTTAGATTGATTTTTAGATTGTTTTTTTTATATTATAAAAATTTTAGAGATGCCCTGATTGGGAAATCGATCCTGAATGGATTTCTGAAAAGGAATGTCTTATGATGAAACCTGATAAGAAAGATGTTTTTGTATTCGAAGAATTTAAAGGAGAAGCGTTTGAAAAATTTCAAAATTTTAAATGCACGTGAGTGAAAATTTTAAGATGTTTGTTATTTAAATATTAAAGAATCTTAAGTATTAGAAACTTTGTAATGTATTTATTAATACTAAATTTTCTTTATGTTTATAATTATATTACAATGTAATTTATCTTTTATAAGCATTGTAAATAAATTTCATTGTTCTACAGTAAAAAAATTGATATATAATAATTATTAATGTATGATTTGTAATGAAACTATATTTTTTATGTAGAATTTTTTTGTTTGTTTTATACACTTTTATATGTATTTTTTTATTAAATAATCATTTTAAACAAAATATTTGTAATTAAATTAAAAACTCAAATTATGATTTATCAGTATTACAAAGTATGTAATAAAATTGTAATTAACTTTTATAAAATCTGTGGAATATAATATTTATTTATAGAATTATTGGACCACGTTGTTTATTATCTTGTTTTTTATCCGGACAATCAATCCCTGAAGGAACAACACCAGTTTTAAATACAGCTATGAGAGGTCTTATTGTTAGTGCTTCTGGTTTTTCTGGTGCTATAAAGGTAAAATAAAAAATATATATATATTACTTTAAATAATGATATTTTTTAATTATTTTTTATTTACTAATGTCAATGAATTTATTTTTATTTTTTAGAATGAAATACAAATAAAAGTTGATATATGGGTGGAATTTTTACAAAGCAATTGAGAGCTAGTGTAACTCATTTAGTTACTAATATTGTTTTATCTGCTAAATATGAGGTATATAAAATTTTAAGGTTAAATTTAAATATTGTATAAATAAATAAATAATATATAATTTATATTTTCTTTTATAAAAGCGTGCAGTCGAATTAGGTATAAAAATTGTAACAATAGATTGGATCAAATCAATTTGGGAAATAAACTTCAAAGATTATATATTTGCAGATGATCCTATTTTTAATAAATATAAATGTCCGATATTCTTAAATTTAGTAGCTACTTCTACAAATCTTAACAGACGCCAAAAAGAAGACATTAAACGGATAATAAATAGTAACGGTGGTGTATGTACTTTTTGTTTGATTTATTTTTCCTCGTTATAAATTTAATTAACATTTATTTTTAATTGTAACAGGAATTTATGGGAGTATTAGATGGAACAAAAATTAGAGTTGTTATCACTTCTGAAACAGGTGGTGTAAGCGAAAAAATGAAATTTGCTATACAAAATAATATTCCATGTCTTAAAATGGAATGGGTTTATGATAGTGTTACAGCAGGTTATTCTTTACCATTTACAAGTTATATAATTAAGTCTACACAAGCATGTTCTACTCCAGAAAAATTTAAAGGTATAGAGATAGTAAAATAATATTACGTTATAAATAATTTAATTATTTGTAATAAATAAAACACAAACTTATGAAAAAGATTTCATTATATTTTAAAACTATGCAAAAATTTTGGTATGAATAATTATTGCATACAACAAATTAAACTGTTTTTGCATTGACAATTCAAACAATATTTCATTCATTTGGTGATTACTTAATAACGAAATGAATGAAATTATAATATATAATTAAGGATTTCAATAATATTCCGAGATAATTTTAGTTTATTTATAATAATTTTAAATCTTTAATAACTAAAAACAATTTTTTTTTTAATAAAACTTTCAGATTTATAAATTTAATTTTAGAAAATTATTGAATGATGGATAAAATAGAATATAAGTAATTTTTTATGCTCATAGTTTACAGTCATAATTTTATTTATTTATTAAAATACGAATACGTTTAATTTGAAAATTTTTATCGTTCATGATGTAATTTTTGTAATTTTATTCATTATCTTTTTTATTAAATCAAGAATGTTTAGAAATTAATATTATGCATGAGTATATATTTTATATGAATTTGAGTACAAATTCATATTTTATTTTAATATTATGAAAAAAAAATTTTAGCTCAAGAACCATTTAATTTCTCTACAATAAGTGTGATACCTGGCGAAAATCATAATGTATGTGTAGATGAAACATTAGTTTCTGGGGCTTCAATGAGTTCGACTGTAATGGGTTCAACTTTATCCTCAGAAAATATACCGATAACTTCTAAAATTACTTACACAACAGTTCTGGAGAGATTAAATATTGTTGATGCAAAGAAGGCTGGTCCTTTTTTAGATGGATGTAATGTAAGTTTATATAATATTATAACTGTATATATTATTTCTCTTTAAAGCAATATTTAATAATATTAATATAAAATAAAAAAAAAATTTTAAGTAAACTTTTATTAAATATACTTCAATAAACTTGATACAAATATTTTCATCTTTTTGTAGCTATCTTTGTTTTTGAAAAATAGGTAAAATTTACTTTGTGAATGTTTCGTTCGTATTTTTATTATCATAAATATTTTTTATTTTGTATTTTATATATCAATTAAATAATGTATTAAATAATGTATTAAATTAAATATGTATTATGAATACTTTATAAATATTTTCAGATTTATTTGGCAGGATTTTCATCAAATTACAGAGATAAATTAAATAGGATATTAAATGTTGGAAGTGCAACGCGTCTGGATGATATATCAGATGCTTTGACTCATGTTATTGTTGGTGATCCGTTAAAAGCAACACACGATTTACGAATTATCAAATCTAAGGGATTATAGTAAGAGTTTATTAATTAATATTTCATATCTTATTTTCTATATATACTTATTGACTAGTAATTATAAATATTACAGCCCTTATATTTTAAAAGTTGAATGGTTAGAAGAATGCATAAAACTTCAGGTACCAGCACCGGAAGACAATTTTCTTTATGATGGAAAAGATAGTACACACCAAGCTGCTCCTGAACCTCCATCTCCTTTAAGTAAAAAAGTAAGCTTTCAAAATTTATTTTATTTCGTAACAATAAAATTATGTTATAGTAAAAGTAATACTTTGCATTTTTTAAATTTCTTGCTGATGATATTTGCTTCTATTATTTTTAAATTACTATAGTTTTTTAAGTATCAAGGACATAAGTTTAATATACAGTGATGAACGATTAACTTTTAATCTAATACGAGTTACCGTAATCATTTAAAATATAATATAAATGAATAATAATATAACTAAATTATATATTTATATTGTTACTGCAATGTTTATTCAACTTATGTATCTTATACTTGAAATTTATCAGAATTTACAGTTATTGCAACGACCAAAAATACCCACAGCTCCATTATTCGAAGAAGAAAAAAGTAAAAGTGAACCACTTATTGATGAGCATTCTGAAATTGTCCAACAGTATCTACAAACAACTAGTTCAGGTTAATAAATATTTTCACTAACGTAATTTTGATTTTTAATGTTTACATTACATGTCATTTTTTATACTTCTTGATTTTATAGTTATAAAAATATCTTACTAATATTTATGGATAACCTTGAAAATTAGAATGTTCTGAAGTAGATAATTTTT
The DNA here is from genome assembly GCA_018907185.1 of Platyscapa corneri. Taxonomy (NCBI): domain Eukaryota; kingdom Metazoa; phylum Arthropoda; class Insecta; order Hymenoptera; family Agaonidae; genus Platyscapa; species Platyscapa corneri. The sequence goes on along the minus strand of JACCHW010000011.1, from coordinate 2,816,069 downwards.
TGATTATATAAATTATAAATAATATAAAATTTTAATATATTAATTTATCTAGTAAATTAATAAAAATAAAAATGACTTATAATTTAAATATTTTTAGAACCAGATAATACTTTAAGAGAAATTTTAAAGCTTCCAAGTAATGATAATATCGGGAATGATTTAAACTCAATTAAAAACCAAGTTAGGATGGATCGATGGAATGATACAAATAAAAAAGATAGCGGTTCTCCATTAAATGTGGAACCACGCGACGATAGTGCGATACCTATTAGTCAAGAATCTTTTGTCAGTCAAAAAATTCTACAAGGTATGTTTTTATAAAATATTTTAATAAGAAAAATGTTAATATTATTCCATTTCTATTTAGGATTAGTTTTTATTGTTAATGGATTCGAAGAAGATGAATATACGCAACTTATAACGCAGATCCATGGGTTAGGAGGTAAAATAATTGGAAGAAATTATTCAAGTATTCCTGATTATGGAATTGTACCCAGATTCGGTGCTGAATTAAGACACACTGTTGGAGAAATTGTTACAGATTTATTTATCGTGAGTATAACGAATAAAGATACGTATAATACAATTTTTTTAATCATCTGCGTGATTTTTGTTTACTTTTTATAGGAGGATTGTATAGACAATGAGAGATTAATGGATGTTACGTATTATCATAGACCAATATTAATACCTAAAAATGTAAAACCATTAGCAAATTGTGTAATTGGTATGAGTACTTACAGTGGAGCTGAAAGGATATACTTATCAAAATTATCAGAAGCTCTTGGGGCAAGGTAATTTCTTTTTCATATTTCCATAAATTAAAAAAACTAAAACATTAAATTTATTAAAATACCAAAAATTTTATCTTTAAATAAATTTATAGTAAATAAGTATTAAAAATAATAATTTAGATACTGAAATATCTTCTCTTGGTTTAATATATTATATATATATATATATATATATATATACGTGCAAGAAATACGGACATTGATGCGTAATGTAAGAAATTTTATCACATAAATCCTATATTACATTATATTACGAATGCTAATATAAAAATTAAATATCATAGCTATTTTATGAATTACATGATTTATTTCATCAGCACCCTTTTTATTTAAAGATAAATAAATATTATCGTTTAGGTAGTTAAATTTTATAAAGTATTGCGCATAAGTAATGTTAAAAATATCTGTCATTTAAAATAGATTATCATAAAACGTTGCACATTTTTCAAGTTATATATTATTTTTATATTTTGAGTGTCTTATTTTTGCATTTTTATGGTTAATTTTTCTTAATTTTGTGACTAAATAATATTTCATATATTAGAAGTGAAAATAAATAAAATAACCTATGATAAAACTTAAAAATATTTTTATTATAGGTATCAAGATACATTTGCACGTAAAACAAATCTGCAAAAAAACATACAGTAGTACTCATTTAGTCTGTCCTAAACACAAGGAGAAAAATACAACGCAGCAGTTAAGTGGAAATTACCTGCAGTAACAGCTGAATGGTTAATTCAGTGTGCTAATGAAATGAAATTTGTAGATGAAACTTCCTATCTTGTGGGTGAAACTATGGGTAATACTTATAATTAAACATGAAATAAATTTAATAGTATTTTATTTAAAATAAAAAATTGTTTTTAAACAGCGCCTGAAAGACTAAACATTTCACGTGTCGAGGTATCAAATGTAGATGAAACTTGTATGAAACCACCAACTGAACCTACTCCAGTACGAGAAGCAACTTTAGTAAGTATTTTGATAAATAATTTATAATAAAAAAACGTGATCACAGAAAAATAGAAAATTTTCATAGATATGAATAATATTTTTCAAAAATACTATAAACATTTATAATTTTATGTAGATAAGTATAAAGGTAATAATAAAATAAATCATAGTTAGACTTTGATATTAATAATTTTCGATGGTTGATTTATATTCAATTTTAAATAATTAAATATTAAAAATTCAGATTGTATAGTTTTAAATTTAACACGTGATATAAGTTTAAATTAAAAAATTTTCAATTTCGATTGTAATAGAATTATAATGTTGATGATAAAATTATCTGTTCTAATTTTTTTTATTAAAACCGCTATAATTAAAGATGCGATAAATTACATTGCTTCACAAAAATATGATATGCAAAAATTAAAAAATTTGTTTTTCATTTTATGATTTTACTACTTTACTACTTTATTATTTAATTGATTATTAAATTGTTGAACCTCTACATATAACTTAAGTACTTGTCTTTAATATTTTTTAAATTTATAATACTTGGTTATAATTTTATTTATTTACAAAAAATTTAATAAATAAAATTATTAATTTTAGAATCTAGGACAATATTCTGGCGCAGCAGGTGAAACACCAGTTATTAATAAAAGACTTAACAACCTTATCAATGATAAAACACCGCAATCACCTTTTCACGTATCAACCCCAGAAACTCCTTATGGACAACTGTTTAAGGAAAATCCATCGCCACGAACAAGAAAAGCTTGGGTTAAATGGATAGATCATTTCCCGGATTTACCAATGGAAGAACCACCACCAAAGGAAAGACGTAGCACAGTGAGTTAATTTTTTAGTCTGTCATTTAATTTTGAAGACTCATTAACAATATTAATGTTTTTAGCCGCTATCGGATGTGAAACGATTAGCTTGGGATTTTGTTACGGGACGACTAGATTCCGAGGTATATATTTAAAAATATATAAAGTAGCTTTAAGAAATGTGTACTTGCGCTAAAAGAATTTCAAATTTGTTCTATTAATTTTATGACTAATATCACAGAGTACTCAAGTTGATGTGAATCAGAGACTCAAAGATTACACAAATGTAGAAAATAAAGAAGCCAATGAATCGGTGACAAATCATATTTCAACAAACAGAAAATTATCATTTTCGGATGAAACAAGCCCAAATATAACTGTAAAAAATCCAGCTATAAGCTTGTAAGTGACTAAAAATAAATTACAATTTTCCATTTATTATTATTTAATTTCTTATATACATTTTATTTTGTATTTCTTAAGACAAATAGCTAAATTAGATGAAATGCTTCAAAGAGCCTCCAAGACTCCTGAAACAAGGCCATCACTAACATTAGATCCAACAAATCCATATCATTTAGAATCAAGTCATCTTACAGGAAATTGTAAGTTATTAAAAATAAAATGCTTATTAATAAATTTATATAATTGAAATAAATTTTATATTAAATTATTAAACGAATTTGCTTTTAATTTAAATGATTGGTCTTACTCAACTAAAGTTCTACAAGGAATAGAAAAATTGATTTAAAAAATTTAAATACAAATATGACTTATGAATTTACAATACTACTAATAAAGCACATCATTAAACTTATTGATTGAGTGTTAGTTACACTTATCATATAAAGTAATGTTATAAGAATAAAATTCTATCCTTTTTTGAAATAATTAAAAAAATTAAGAATAAAATAAAAATAAATGTTTAATTAAAGGTTTAGTAAAAGAAACTCAGCCAGATTCTGTTGGTTGGGAAGATCCTGTTAAAAGAGTACCTCCTTCAAGACGAGTGAGTAAAGAATAATATAAAAATATTATTTTACTTTAAACAATTCCTTTCAATATAATATTATATTGAATACTGTTTGAATACTAAAAAAAAATACTTTACTTTACAGTCCTTGAAAGATAAAGAATCTGTTGATTTAGAAGACAACAATACAATTATGAAAGAAAATAATATTCCGGAAGTATCTTTAATGGCTGAAGAAGAAATTCGAAAACCTAAATTTATGTTTACAGGAATAAAAGTATTAAATTTTAATAATTATTAATAGCATTAAAAATTTATTTTCGCGTATTCATTAATGCATAATCTTATAGGGTAAAGGTATTGCTGAAAAATTAATAAAAGAACTTGGTGGCGAAGTATCAAATGAATCAGCTTTTGATCCAACTGCTACACATTTAATTTGTTTGAAACCAGCTAGAAATGAAAAAGTACTGAGTAGTATAGCTGCTGGAAAATGGGTTCTTCATTATCTTTACATCGAAGCATGCAATGATAAAAAAAAATTTGTGAATGTTAGTTCTTACCGATTACACATAGTACATTTACTTCAAAGAATGTTTTGTGAAATACAAACTGTATTTTTTGTATAAGTACTTTATTAAAAAATAGTTTGTATTTAATATTGCATTTTTAATAATTTCAGATTTATTTTATTTATAAATTGTATTAAAATGTCTACTAATTATTTGAATATCAAATACTTCAAATCATTTACTTTAAAATGCAGATAATTTTAAAACCAATTTAAGAGAATAAAAATTTTTTTAACGATAAGATAATTTTTTTTAAATAAACAATGTACATTTTCTAATAAATTTTATGTTTATCTTAAAAAATATGTATCAATTTTGACAATGATGCAATATTTAAATTTTTTTTTAAAGTATGTTTAAAACAATAGCCAAAAGAAATATTTCGTAATTGTACATTTTTAAATAATATAATTAAAGATAGAAAATTAAAAATTTTTATTGGTTCTATTATTATTTTAGGAAGAAGAATTTGAATTAGGAAATCCTAAAAGTAGAGGAATAATACCTGATGCCAGTACCGATAATGAAAGAATGATAATTAACGCTGCATATAGGTGGCGAATTAAATTATTAAAAGATCCTGGTGGAGCTTTTCGAAATATGGTTGCTCTTCTTATTACTCCAAAAGAAAAAAAGGAACAGTTTGAAAGACTTATACATGCTGGTGGTGGCACAGTTGTTGAAACAAAGTTAGTATTTAATTTTAATTAATATTTACATATTTGAAAAAATGTTTTGTTGTCTATAATCTATTGAAAATACATAATTTTATTTGTTATTAAAATAATTGGTTCATGAATTTAAAATAAATATTCAAAATTTTCCGATAAAAAAATTCATTATTAATAATAATACATTTAAACGTGATAATTTTTTATGAAATATAAAATTAACAGCAAAAAAATCTAGAAAGCCAAAAAATGATTTATTTTCATTTTTAATATAAATATAAAGGTATTTAACTGATATACCTTTATATTATTGAAAAAAAATGAATAAATAATTTTAAAATATATTAATGAACTATAAATATTATATAATTTTAATGAATCTTAATTTTAATTTCTTTATAATTGTAACTTAATTATTTGTATTACCTACAGATGAATACATAAATATACGATTTAAAATCAAATTCACTTATTTTCGCAAACGTATTAAATAATTTAATTTTATATAAATTAACATTTTTAATATAATTGTAGGCCTCCGTATGATAATAGTCCAAAGGGTAAAAAAATCACGCATTGTTTCATTCAATTGAAACAAATCGATCAGCAAGTAGATTGGGCAATGATGGCAAGCAAAGGAATCATGTGTTTTCCACCACAATATTTAAATGACCATTTGATGGCAGAAAATCCATTAAATCCACGAGACTGCGTATTACCAGAATTTCAGAAGTATCTAGCTCTTATTCCAAAATCGACAGACAGATAAAAAATCAGTTTTTTTTAAATGCCTTAACGATGAAAATGATAAATGTTATATTTTGTATATTAATCATCTGTTCAAGTTTACTTCAAAGTAAAAAAAATTGTAGTTATGTTTTTTATGAGTGTGTATGACAATTTATAGCTTTAGTACGTTATAAAATTTTTGTAAATCATTGTTTTAATCAATTACTGAAATTCTTTTAAAATATAAATGAATTCCATTAGTTGTACAAGTAATTATTCCTCGTTTAGAAATTTCATGCTTATAATTTGGATTTAATGAAACTTCATATCCTCTCAAAATTGTTACTAATGCTACTACAACTTGTAGTACACCATTGCGCATGCCTGCAAAAATCAATTCATTTTATATATGACAAAATATAAATCGATCCTTACATTTAATTTTTGATAATTAATTTTTTACCTATACATGATCTTGGTCCAATTCCAAAAGGTAAATAAGTATACGGTTTGATGTCTAATTTTCTAGTCTCGGAAAATCTATCTGGATCAAAAGTAAATGGATCTGGGAAGTTTTCAGGATCTTCATGTAATCCTATTAAAGAAGTGTAAACAATTGTTCCTTTTTCAAGAATGATGTCAGTTTCAGGTATCTATTTAATTAAAATATACATTTTTATATACAATTTTTTTAAAGCATTAATAAAATGTTTTATATAAATTAAAAAAGAGGAAAATCTATAAATAATTTTATTTTTACAATAAATATCTTTTAAAATATTTTGAAATATACTTTTTCAGTATTAGTTATTGAAAATCAATCTTATAATAGAAATATTTATAAAAATATATTTTAAGATTAAATTGTAATAAATATTTTTAATCTTTACTCTTCCCGTGTTTTTATTTAATCAAAATTAAATTAAATAATTTGTAATTAAAAATTAGCATATTTATAAAGCATATTTTTAATTATTTTAAATAATAAAAACTATCTTATGAATATTTTATTTTAAATAAAAAATTTAAAATATATATATAAACAAATAATATAAATAAAAATTTTCCTTGCATTTACACATTCAAAATTTGCTTAATTACAATAAAAAAAAAGTGAATTAACAATTTAAAGAATTCTAAACTAAATAATTTTACATTTTTTAAATTCATTTATTCAACTTACTGCAGACTTCCTACTAGTTATATATAAGTTATAAATAAAAGAAATAAAAATATCTTGAATAAAATCTCGTAAATTAATAAAATAAATAGTAAGATTTAAAAAAATAAAATAATGTAACTGAAGTTAGTAAACGTGGAAAAAATATCAATTCGTGAAAGAACATGTAATGTAGTTTTTAAAAACTTACTAGAAATTCTAGTTTATTTAATAAACATTATTAACTTTAAAATATTATGATATTCAAACTCACAAAACCATATTATAAAAAAAAGTACACAATTATTAAGTTGTAGACATAAAATTGAGTAGGATAATGAGAAAAGGAAAATGGTACATGATAAATATTATACGCCTACGGTTGAAAACAGCGAGATTAGTAAAAACCATTAATATAACTAATAAAATTTTTAGTGCGAACTAAAATTTTAATTTTATTTGAGTTTTATTTTAATTAATGTTCTAAAATTTTTATATTTCTATTTTTGTGATAAAAAATTTTATGAGAAAACGATGTTAATCTGTTTATTTTTTCAAATAATCTTTATTTATATTTATATTTCGCTATAATTTGATTATATATAATAAATATAATAATAACTCTATATTTTACTATATAGTGATATTATGTACATTTAAAAAACATAAGGAAATCAAGAATTAATATTATTTAATTATAGCAAAAAAATGTTTACTGCTATTTTTGCTTTTTTTGAAATTGCATAATGCAATTTTTCACATTAAAAACTATTATCATGGAAAAAAATGTAGCGCATATTTGTACATCGTATTTGATAAACAAAAATAAGTCATTACTAATTATACGCCAATACCACTATTAATTACGCAATTATAAGGAAGTTAATAATATAATCAACAATTTTATAAAACGATTTCATTAAATATTACAAATATAACTGTCATTTAAAAATTAGATTAAATTTGTATTTATAGAGATTTTTGAACGAACAGAACACCTACCATTTTATTAGATTTTAAACAATATTATTCCTAAATGTGTATGTTTCATTTATTTAATGTTACACATAGCTTGATGGCATTGCTTGAATATGTATAATCTTTTTTTAGTGCGACTCAAAAAAGAATCCAACATAAAAAAACTCATACATATTTATTTTATTAAAAAGGGAATTACTAGATTTTACTGTATTGTAAAATTTATGACATGGTCAGTTCATGATGAAATATTTATGAAAATATATTCATTTAAACCGAATTGTGTAGAAAAAGATTATTATTAAGTTCGAAATCGATCTTAATTAAACTTTACGTCAATATCGTAAATATTAAACCTTTATAAATAAGTTTTAATTACAATATCACAATTTATCGTTAACACTAAAAAACCTTAAACTATTGCAGTTTTATTAAATATATTAGTTCCAAACTTTTCTAAAATTTGATCTCTGTAAATTTTACTTTAATTTCAAATTGTCATTATTTGGTCAAATATATACTATTGGTATTGGTAATAACTATTTTTATTTCGATACTTTATTTTATTGTGTGGCTCTCTTATACATTTATAAACATATTCCGAGTTTTCAAGATTCATAATTCACTATAATAAAATTATCAATAATTGAGTAGTAAATTAACGTGTACTATAATAAAAATTGTAGAAAAAATTAACGCTGAATTACAAGTAATGCACATTAGAAATTACTGTTTCAAATTGAAAAAAATTCTTGACGAATTTTAGACGATTTATGTATACAAATATAGAATTTTTTTACATTTGCTCACTGACCTTGTAATCTTCAACGGCAACTCGATCAATGAATGACACCGGTGGATAAAGTCTCAACGTTTCGGATATAACTTGATTCAAATAAGTCAACTTGGAAATATGTTCGTAATTAAGGGTCTCATTTCCGATTTTTTCGGCTATCTCCTCGCGTACTTTATTTTGGATGTTTGGGTTTTTCGCCAGTTCCAATAAGGTGAAACCTATTGTTGTTGAAGTCGTTTCGAGACCAGCCAGCAACATTACCATCGCCTGCGCGAAAAGTTTGTCACCCTCAAATCCTATCGTGAATCAGAACAACTAATTTTATATACACTTTTAAAAGAATGCACTCTTAACCAATAATGATTTTTGATGAGTTCAATTACGAATTATTCCTTAACATTTATTAAAAACAAGTTTTTCCTGATTAATGTTGTATAAGATTTTTTAAAGTAATTTAACGGTATATTCCTAGAATATTTATTTGCAGTATCGCAGAGCAAGTTAAAATTATATTCTGTATTAAATATTTGATGTATTTGATTTTATTTTTCAATAGAACAAATAAAAATACTCGCAATGTCTATTATATTATACAGATTTATTCTTTCATTGATTCTAAAATAAATAAATTGATTTTTTACGATTGGTATACATTATAAATATCTTTAATTTTAATAAATTTCAAACTATATACGTACAAAATAAATACATACGTAATAAGTATTAAGCCTGATTTTACTCAATATCCAATTGAATTTTTATAAAATCAAAATTGTTATTATATCTATTTTACAAAGCAATGTAAATAATATAATTGTCTTAAACGTTGCAAAATACATATAATTGAAATATTTTTATCCTTAAAGAACAATTACAATAGAATATTTCACATATTGTATTTCAAATAAAATTTTTTAAATTACGAATTTTCGAATCAAGTATAAAGTTTTTAAATAAAGAGTAAAATATCAAACTTTAAACACCCTTTTTATACATTTAAAAATATACTATTTATAACTAACCATTTTCAAACAAAATTTTTATATATTTTAAATGATCTATTAATTAAAAATTTTAAGTATTTGATAGTTTAGAATAAATTGTACTTTTATATTATTTTATATTTATCCACAAAATATTTTGTGTGTGCGCGTGTGTGTGAATGGGTGTGCATATAATAAAAATCTATTTGAATTCCAATTTGAAAGTTAAAACATATTTATTTTAGAGGATATTTTTAATTAATATTCTAACAATTATTTATTTCACTCATAATTAATTTTTAATAATTATTTAAAAATTACAATAGAGTTAATTGTAATTTCCAATATTATCAAATTCAAAATTCAAACCAAACTTTTTTATTGAATAAAAACTTACGAAATTCTGAATCAGATTTTTGATTTTCGAGTTCCATCAGTAAATCAATGAAATCATCTCCTTTATTTCCTGATTTTTTTCGTTCACTCACAGTAGACCAAAACATTGTTCGAAAGTAATCAGTGGTTTCTCTAATGAGTGTGAGACCTAATATTTTATTCAATTTTGGACAGAAAAAATTCACGTACATTTCTATTGTAGTAGAAAGATCCAAGCTAAAAGGTCTACGACCTATTTAAATAAAAAAAGTTTTACATTCATTTATTTACTAAGTGTTTTTTTTTTATATAGAAATATTAAATTTCAATGATAAACAGTTTACTAGCTAATTTTAGAAACATATTTCAAAAATACAAATGGCGACGATACTTTTTTATTTTTATAAGAGAATGCAGAAAAATTTAATAAAATAATTTAAGTTTCTATTTATTTGTTTATTATTTATCAATATTTTTTCGAATGGTAATGTTGAATATTTAAAACATATATCGTAAATCGAACAGCCCAATATTATAATTATAGATACAACATTTATATAATTACTTACAGAGTTGGAGAAATTCTAAATCTTTGAAAGAATTAGTTAAAATTCCAAAACTATGCAACGAATTAATATCGGTCGTAAACTTATTTGTAATATCTTTGCCATCCAGAGAAATAGCATCATTATCAGGTATTGTATTTTCTAAATACTCATTCAGATTTTTTATACTATGCGCCATCAAACGAAAAAAGTTTTTTTGCTTATTAATTGTAAACGCTGGCGATAATTTGCTTCTCAAATATCTCCAATCGGAGACATCAATAGAAAAAATACTTGAGCTATGTACAACATCGTCTTTGCGGTTTGATGCGAAGTAACGATTAGGAAAGACTTTAAAATCTTTGACGAGAATAGTCTTTATTAATTCTGGATCACGAAGCAGTAAGTACGGTTTTTGCATTATGTAAATGCCGATCATGGATTCATTAGAAGAAAGTTGTAGCTTAGCCAAAACCCTTAAAAGACCCTCTCGTAATAAAAACATGTCGCCGAAATGCCCAAAAAACCAATTGGCTGGAGGAGAATAGATTCCATGCCTTGACCAATATGTATGTTTGTACTTGGCATACAGATAAAATATTAAGAAAATAGTAATAAATACTACCGCACAGAGATCAAACATATTCAGCAACAATGGAAAGCTGCCTCTGCAAAAAGACAATTACCATCTAACGATTTAAAATTTTTTTATAGTTAAAAAGTAAGGTAGATGCCTATTTATTGTAAACTATATTTATATATTATTTTTAAAAATAGAATTTTATTTTACTAAATCATTTTATACAATTCTAAAGAATAGTTATATACAACATTTTAGATCTAATTACAAACCCCATCAGGTGCTAATGAATATGATTTTTTAATTTAACTTATGTTGCAAAAATTCTGCTATTAAAAATCGCTTGACACATGATTACCTCTAAAATTTCATAATAGCTAAATAGATAATATTAAAACGTTTTAAATACGAAAATAATTGATAGAAATTTGAATTTTGAACGGAAAAATAGTTCAATTAACAAATTGAACATTACATCCGAGGATTGCGGTATTAAAGTTCAATTATATATTATAAACAAGAAATTCTGATCAAAATTTTAGAATAATATTTTGGGTCTATTTGAAAAATACATTTTTGTATACTTATAAATAAAGAGACAAATTCAAAGATATTTTGGAAAACATTTTCAAAAGTTAGAATAAATAAAAATTGTAGAAAATTTGATTTGTTTGTTCTTTTACACACAGTGGATATATGTTTCGGATATTTTAAAATAATACTATAAAAATTAATATTAAAAAAACTGTATTAATAAGTTCAAGGAAAACTTTGGTTCTTTAATTTTAACTAAACTAGATACTTTATCATTCACATCACATTTGAAACTGAATACAATTTAGACACAACATTCTTTTATTTCATTGCAATATTCCGATAAACATTCGATGTAAGCATTATTATACTAGAAATACGTTGAATATTATGTAAATAAGAATACGATTGAACAAATTTTTTTTGTAGCTCAGTTTGCGAAAACATTACTCACAGTTTTTTATGATATCATCACTAGTAAAGAAAACATGTATAAAAGTTATTTTTAACAATTAATTGCGTAAAATAGGAAATAGAAAATTTTAATGTCAATTAGCTAAAGGCATATTTGTAAATAATTTATTAAATTTAATAAATTAATAATTTATTCAAAAATTATATAACTTTTTATAATTTAGTTAAAATTTTTAAAATAAATATACTGCAAAATTATTAACTTATAAAGAGTACATATTTCAAACAAATATCTATATATTTTAAATCTTGTATGAGAATCATAAAATTATTTCCGATATGTAAATAATAGATATGTAATAAAATAAGGCTTCTAATATTTTTTTATGACTATGCACCTGTGAAAAATTTATAACTACGAAGAAAAGTTGATGAAAATAAATAACATTGTACAAAGATGACTAATCTATTATAAAATAAAGATTAAACGCAAATAATGAGTGGATACAAATTATATCTTTCCTTCTAAAATCTTAAAAACTATTAAAAATTTAAATACATCTTAATATCGTTAAATTAACTATTTAATAAAATTTACATCATATTTATTGTAATTCCAAAAATACTAATAATATTAATTTGACAGAGAGTGAAATTTTCTTTTTGTATCTGAAAAATAAATAAAAGCTAAAATAAAATTTAATTAACCTTTATATTATTACGTAAACTAATATATTATTATTTACACTTTTGTACAATAATTAGAACTAAATTATATTTTACAATTTAGTCACATTGCTTTTACGTTTTAAATAGTATCGCACATATATGTTTAGCCTTTATTCATATCTTATCTTTTTTGTATTTTTCTTCACTTCTATTAATATCATTTTACTTTGTTCTCTAACTATTTTAATGAATACTATATGATATATTTATATCCTTCTTTTTTATTTTATAATGTTTTCCTGCTTGTTTGTATTAGTTACTAATAAACTGCATTTCTTCATTATTGCACATTCAACAAATAATTAACACAGTCTACAAAGTCTTGACGAACAAAATGATATTAATGATCTTATTCTATTTCCTCTATTTTTATTTTCTAGATATTTTCAATTCATTTCTACTCACGATCCGTCATAACTATATCAAATTAATTTATTTTTATGTAATTATGGCGTTCATTTAATAATCTTATTTGATTCCTCTCTTTATTCTCGTTACACCAATTATTTCACCATCTATCTTGAGTTTTATCTTGATTTCATCAACTCAGAATTTTCTCTCTATCTATTTTATCAAATTCAGCTTTTATATTTATAAAACATGCAAATATTTTACTATTTCTTCCTTCAGCTATTCATTATATTCTACTAATGTTTTCAGTAAATATATTGCATCTGCTATGACTCAATTACTTCTAAAACCAAATTGTGGATTATTAAATTTCTTTTTTTACCTGTTTTCAGTGTCCTATTTACTTATAATTTATATTTATAATGATTATTTTGAATCAACTAGCCTCATCCCACTGGAGTTATATGTAGATGCTCTGTTTCTTATTTTTTATGTTTGTAACTACTATACTAATTCTCCACTCTTCCAGAATATATTCTCTATTTATTAGTTTCTTATAATTCTTGTAATGTCTTGTTTTAGTGTATTTATTGAATATATATTGAAAGATCAATTGAGAAAAGGAAAAAACGGAATATTTATTATTATTAAATAGATAATTCAATTATATTTTACAAATCTAGATATATGCAGCAAATAAAAACAAGACTAATTTTGATGTATATTAAATATAAACTTTTCAGTAATTATAATCAAGATTAAGTAAGTTTTACTATTTTTCGTACAACAGAACTCACTATTATATTTCTTTCACTTAACTAAAAGCTTTAAAAATTATTTAGTTTATTTGATTAAGGTATAAAAATGACTTTTCTATACACATTACTTTTAAAAAATTAAAGACGTAAAATTATGTTTGATATAAACAGACAATAGACATTTCTACAAATTAAAAAATGTAATAAATCTATTTTTTTAATTAAATATAACTAAATATTATATGAAAATGATCTTTTTTCTTGACTACGTGAAAAAGACTGAAATTAAAAAAGACCAACAAATGGAACAATTGACAAGAGTATTTATTATATGAAGATGAATCCATTCGAAAGTAATAGAAGTATAATAAAAACAAATCACTTAAATTATTATACATAACGAAATAGTATATATTAGCTAAATGAATGTTATCCTTGTGATAAATTTAGTTGTGGCTTTATTTTGTCTTAATTTATACATTTTCTGTAAAAATGTTTGTATAAAATTATTATAAAACCAAAGCTTATAATGAATTTTTATAAACTTATTACTGCTTTTGTAATTTCTTAAAGCAATAATCACATTCAATTAAATTAATTTTTAAAATAAAAATAGATTTTAGGTTTATTAAAAAGTTCTTAAAATTTTATATTTATGTTTTCCTTGTAATGTTTTATGTTTTTACATAAATTTATACAATATATCTAAATTTTATCTAAATTATAAATTAAAAAATATATTCTGATTTATAATTATAATTTAAAAATTATATGATATAATTTTTTACTATCTGTATTGACTTAACATAGTAATGAAATATTGAAACGAATATTGATTAATAATCACTACATGATTTTCTTTTTAGTCGATTAATTTTTTTATATGATCTGTTTTTATTAAATCCTCTACCGCACATAAGTTTAAAAAATAATATCTACTGATCATGCGCACTGGAAGGATGATGCTCCACACTGATTTTATTAACAGGTATACCGAACACGATTAAAGCACACGTGTAAGAAGTCGATAGTCACAGCTCGATAAGATAGATTCTTCGATTTTACATATTCAAATCTATTCGGCTCATGTTCCATGTTACTTTACGATAATAAACATTTGAATTTCAAATTTACAAAACCATTTTTTAGGTCTTTAAATTTTCATTAGAGTTTATTGCATCCAAATTATTTTAGTTTCATTGCATATTATAACTATTAAACATTGCAACAAATATACTAAGATGTATTTTTAAGATAAATTAATAAATATTAATCTAAATACCCGTATGTAAAGAAATAAAATAGATGACAGAATTGTGAGTAATAAATTTCATAATCTATTTTCCTAGAAGCTTATTTTTATTTAATAAATATTTTTAAAAGTCTTTCACGTAATATCTCAAGTAAGTTTTCTGTTCAATAAAAATTCAACCGTATGTGCAACAGTCCTGAGCAAGTAGAGCAAAGTAAGTATTTCATTTTGTAATCCAATACTACTACCAATATAATTTCTCTTGTTTAACTGTATTCATTGTATTTTGTTTTATTTTTGCATAATTACTATTTTTTAAATATAAATAAAAAGCGCAAATGTTAAATGCAATAAAGATAATTTATTTTTATTATAGTTATAATTTTGAAAATTAAAAACTAATAATTTTACAAAAACAATAATTAATGCGGTATATGTATTTTAGAGGTTATGTTAAAGTTTTTATGAAATATATAAATTATAAATATTGTGATTATAAAACGTACAATAAAAAATTACAATAATTAGTTTTAAGGACAATTTATATTCCATGTATTAAAATTAAAAATATATTAATGATTTTTTATTATTTTTTTATTATTAGTATAAATATCACACAATCTTAAAAATTTTTAATTATTAATATTATTGTTTCTAAATACAATATTTTTTATCATTGATATTGATTCACGATTAAAATGTTTCCGAAAAAATTTAATATTTTAATTATTATAAAAGAAATATTTTTCAATCAAAAACTTGAATATATTTCAATTACGAAAATAAATTTAAGCCTAACAATGCTTATTAAAAAAAATCGTATTAATAGTATTTTAAATCCGTTGTAATAAAATAAATTTTAAAACAAATTTCCCTAGTAATAATTTTAACGCAATTTTAAAATAAAAATATTTATATGATATATTAAACACTAATTTGATATAAGTTTTTTAATCTATAAGAATTTATTTATTTGTATACAATTTACATATATTAATTAAATCTATTAAAAATTTGTTCTTTTGATTTTGAACAGTAGTAGAACAGTACTGAAATCAGTTTTAACAATATTTTTTTCTGTCTATGTATCATTCTCTTCGCTAATTGAAACATTTTAATTTTTTTAATTTTTTTTAGTGTATGGTGAATTTACTACGTATTATTTACTTAAACTACTTGTAATATATTATCTCTCAATCGAGTCTTCTTTTTGATAAAAAAAAATTAATATATAAAGAATATACAATACAATATTGGAAAAACATGTGGGTCAATTTTGCTTACAAGTGAATTTTCACTTGAAGTTGTTTACTGTACATAGAACTACAAAAAGAAAATATGCAAATAAAGGATAAAGTACAGTTCTAAGAAAATATCCACAACTTACCGCGAATGAAAAATCTTTATATTGAAGTTTATTTTTCATTTTATGTATGTCTATCCTGCGTAGAAAACCGGTTTCGTTATTCATTCTTACGCTTATGCACATTACAAAATATGCAATAATGAAAATTGAAGGAAAGACTTTATGAGTGAATATCATTCACTTTGAAAAAGTCTATTTTTTAATATACTTATATAAAATTATTTACAATTTTATTATATTATAAAACTTATTAGTTATAAATTTAATTTTTAAATTAGTAAATACGTACTTTATCATAATAAATTTTAGTAATATAAAACTACAGAATAACAAACTTCCCGTTTGCGTTAATATCATCTAAAATTCTTTATGAAATATTTAGAGTAGATTATATATATAGTTAATACTGATTACACATCAAATGAAACTAATGAAATTATCATTAATTATAAATAGATTGATTTCATTGAAAAAATATTATAATTTTTGTATTTTATAAAATAAATAATTATATAAAATATGTCAAACATCATTCTTTATTATAAATCATTTCAAGAATTTAAGTAAAAAGTAATAAAAATGATACAATCATTGTTATTTTAATCTTGGTACATAACACTTTTAAATAAATGGTGAAAATAAATAAAATCAAGTAACTACATAGTTAAATAGTTATATGAATTTCTTATTTAAAATCTAAATTAAGTATTGTATTGAAACCACCTATTATGAATTATGATTGGATAATTTTTTAATCCATTACAATAATTATTAAAATTTCCATTTCTGTTAAAACTATATATTTATTATTGTTAAATAATATATTTTTTATATAAACAAACAATATTACTAATTAAAATTATAAAATCTTTTACTTGATAACTACTTCGTACATAGATTTTTTTTAAACATATGATTGTTAATTATATTTTTAATGTGCAAAGCTGAATCAGGATCTATAATCGAAATTTGAAATATTTTTTTAATGATTACTATTAATAATCTTACATAATGAATAAGAAGACCCAGTATTATGATAAATATCATCAACATTGAACAAAACAGATTTTGATATCACATAATTATAAATATTTTATCTATTGCAAAATATTAATAATTAGTCTAAAACTAATGTCAAAATATAATATAATATTCAAAATTTTGAATTCTGTTTAATGTAATACTCCGACTTAATATGCAATTTTTGACTGCACATCGCGACACCTATGGAGAACTTAATACACAAACAGTCTTCGTGTGGTAAACATTGGAAAATCTTTTCTCTTCCCTCACACGGCATGTGTACATGTTTACGCAGGTTTAATATACACTACTACAGGTCTTGACAGGTTTGGCGTGAAACCCTGCGTGTCCGCACAGGTTCGTTAAGCAAATGAAAATGATGATAAACCAGCACATTAAGTAGAAACACCTCTTTAAGACATAAAATTGATATTCAATTGTAAAGTAGAATATAAAATATCGTGACAAAAAAGAAATTTTAACGCAAAAACTTGATAAGATTGCAATATGCACACCGTCCTGGATAGCAAAAATGATATTTTAATATGTATAAATCTGATATATGTCTGTAACTAATGAAAATTGGATTGATTTAAGTAGGAAATAATACTAGAAATGCTTATGTGTCGAATAGGTTTAAAAAACTTTCAAGAAGTCACTTTAAATCTTTAAAGATGATTAACGTAAAATTAGGAAATTAGGTAATAGTGAAATTTAAAATTCTATCTTAGAAATTTTATGCGATATAAAAATGACAATTTCAGCGTGGGCATATAAAATTTTTGAACTAGTTTTTATAACAATGAATAATTCTTTACATTTCAATAAATTTTGTAATTTGTAGAAAATTCGTTAAATATTATGAAGATTACATAAGTATTTGTTAAAATAATTAACCAAAACTGCAAAAATTTTGTTCGAGAGCGAAAATGTTAAAATTATTACACCAAAATACTATTTATACATAAAGATATAAAAGAGAATTACTTAATCTTTTAATCAATTCTATAAAAATATAGGAATAAAAATATTAATAAAAGCAACAAATTTATATTATATGAATTTTTAACTTAATGCACTTTTATTTAGATTAACAAATTTTGTATCAAACGTAAGAAGTATTTTGAAAAAAATTTGGGCGTTATTGTTGAATCAACGTTGTTAAATAAATTATTAGCTTAAATTTTTACACTATTTTCTATGCAAATATTTTATTTAAAAAAAATTAATATATTATATCTTCTGAAAAAATCTCAAAATTATATTAGATTATTTTTTAATAAACAAGTTATTCAAAGTTAATTATTTCAATTGTTATTTTTATAAAAATCACTTTTATAAAAAGGTATTAATATATGTAATATATATTCTTATTTAAGTTATAAATTGTTTTCATGTTGTAATTTTGTTATGGATTTCACTCGGTGATTATATTATATATTCTGCAACATATTCAACCAAAAATTCACACTAAAAATTCATCAAAAAAATTATATTTATTTTACTCATAGATTTTGGTAAATACTTATATTTTCGAACTTATAAAATTATGTTATTTTAAAAATTTCAAAGCTGAATTAATTTTATATCATAATACATGAATACTTTATGAAAATTGTAAATAAAAAATGAACTGGCTTATTAATAATACGTAGTCTATTTTCAATAACTTCTAAAAATTATTTAAACTGTGGATGCTTTTTCAAATAAGCGAGAATCAATTAACAATAATTAACAACGACACAAATAAATCTGACTACACGATAATTATTAAATTATTACACATATATTTAAATAAGAAAACTTAATATGCAAATTAAATATATATCATTTTTAAAACAAAATTTCAATCATGGTCATATTCATATGATAAGTATATATATTCACAGTTCAGTAAATACATATTGTAATAAAAAATAACCTTTTTAAGCAAGAGATTCATTCCCCTTTTATTACGATTAAAAATTATATTTTCTATAAATACAAATTCCAATTATATTTTCTCAGATGTATCATTATGATTACAAGTACTAAACTTTTCTTCTAAGGATAAAGTAATAAAAATAATTGACTTGTAAAGTTTAGCCAGGTTATACTAAGATTAAAACTAAAATATATTAATAAAAATGTATGCAGTTATACATATTTAAAGATAAAAAAATAATTTCTTGTAGTATTATATATTTTCATTTTATCATCGTTGTTATACCTTTAAATAATGCTTGTTTTTACACGGCATTTTCTTAGAAATATGAACAAACTTTACGAACATAAAAGAAATTACATAAATTTATAATATTCTTAATTATATGATATTTTAAATTGAGAAAACTTCAAAACTTTTCTATATTATAACTATAAACTAAACTATGTAACAAATCTATAATTTAATTGTTGAGGTAAACTGAATGGCTATAAAAGAATTAGAAACTTAATTGTTCACTGTTTCAGTGCTGGCTGTTCTGTCACCTAAAAACAGCAAGAGCACATCCGCGTAAATTCATTATCCTATCAAGAACAAATTATTTCGGAACGTAAATTATAAAAAATGTCATTTTATGTGCGTTAGAAATAATTTTATTGATCTGAATAAGAAAAACTATCGTTATTGATTACCTAGGAAAAGTTGTTGGAGATGAAAATAACATCAACCCTTTCTAACACAAAATTGGATTCACTTATTTTGAGAAATACACTCATCACTTTTGATAATTTCAAACTCTTAATAAAGTTACGAAGAATCGTATCAGGATAGTAAAATGCATTAAGAAATTTTCGTCACTGCAAGGCATAAAAATAATTAAATCTGAAATTTTATTAAATAATAGTAATTATAATAGTTAATATTATTAAGTAAATGGAAAAAATCTTTTTATGTATAAATAATTAGTGAAATTATAAGTAGTCATGGTACAACACAAATTAAAACAAATACTGAAACCATTTATGTGCAAACATTATTATAACATAATAAACAACAATAATTTATTAATCTAAAAATTTTAACATTAACATAAAAATATGAAATATAGTTTTAAATTGTTTTTTTTTTTTAATATAAACAATATACACACTATTCATATATTTGGTTTTGTTACCGAATTGTATATAATGTTAAGTTAGTATTAATTATTAAATATTCTTTAAAGTAATGTTAATTATTAGTAAATTTTATAATTAAATAACGACTATTATAAAACAATGAAAACTTAAACATTTAAAAAAGTATATTAAGATAAACTATGCATATTTTCGATCGTATAAGGTATATATATGTATGTGTGTATATATATTTAATAACATTATAAAGTTTTTTAGATAATTTTTTTTTTTAAATAGAATAATGAATAAATTGCTTAACTTATCTTATTATATATATTCTTATAATATGTACATTATACATGTTAAAATTAAATAATACTTTGCATATTTTATACTTAACTATTGTATTTATATCATGTATATATTATTATAAATAAATCTTGAAAAAATGTTTAAAAAACTGTTCTTGTAATTTTTTTTATCAATTGACAAGGTTGAAATCATTATAGTATATTGTGTCGTTTAAAGCACCCTAAATGAAACTTAATAGGGTTTTGATAAAATGCTTAAGATTTACACCACAGAAGGTTACTGTGGGTACATATAGTGAAGAAAGCAAGTAACAATTTCTACTTCAGTACTAATTCGGTACGCTCAACGAAATGCCGCTAAAAATTGTAAAAACTCTTAATTTAGTAGTGTGGTTTTACATTTTTATTTTTTTACTATTTCAAAATATATTAGGATTGGAAAATATTGCTGATAATGTACATAGTAAGTATTTATTTTTTAATTACTTTCTTTTATGTTAGAATAATTTAATTTGATTTTGATAATTTCCTTGTGTAAAAATATTACTTTACTATTAATTGGTGATATTTATAAACATTTTTATAATAACATTAGTCTTTGATTATCAATTTTCAATTTGTTTGATTATCAGTTTGATCTCAATAAAAACTTTTAATTAAAAAAGTTTTTAATAATAACTTAATTTTTATTACATAAAGATAATTTTACCCGTCATAATCAAATTTTTTAAAAATAAATTGCTGAAATGTCTATTCTAAAGTCAAATATGATATTAATTTCGTTATGATAATTTTATTTAAAATATTACAGGATTTCTTTAACAACTAGTAGCAAAATCTATAATGTATTCTCAAACTTTTCGTATTTTATTAGACTAAAATATGACGCATTTTTTATCGTACATTAAAAATATTTCATGCTAATATTAGAAAAATTAAATTTTTAATATGCTAAATCAAAAAGTCAAATATTATTCGATTTTTTATAAAAGAAAAAATGAGAACCAATATTGTAATTATTTCATTTACTGAAATAAAGGGCACAAATTTATGTATAGCAAAGTTTATTATTATTAAAAAAAGAATCAAATACATAAATATTTATTATTGAATCAGTCACATTTAACCATGTCTTAATCAAAGTTTTCATAATCTAAATATGTTCACGTTCTCAACATTATTTAACAACATTCTAAAACAGCTTTGTTTATTTATTACTAGACGATTAATAACAATCACTAATAGATCTGATATTACATGAAATATTTACAAATTACTAATTTATAAATAATTTTAAATTAATACAAATTTATTATTCAGATTCTTGGAGTACATTAAATCACTTACAATTAAAAACGTCTTCAAAAATACAAAAAACTGCAGTTGAAAAATTGATTACCAGAGTTTTAGAAAAAGATGCGACTTTATTTCAAGTAGTAGTTGATACAAATTTTAAATTTCAAGGAAAAGATAGATTTAAGGTAAGAAATTTTTTGAAATTATAATATTATATTGTTAATATAATACTAGGTCACAAATTTTTTAATTTTATTTAACGAAAAATTTAATATAAATACATTATATTTTTATTACGTATCTCAAATATACATACCTATTTTTTTGTCATCTTTTGAAAGCCATCTAACTATAAAAAACCCATGAACAAAAATCAATTTGAACAATTTAACTAGTATCTATATATTATCTTATAAAATAAGTCCAAGAATAGTCTTTTTCAGCTCCAAAACTTTTAACTACATTTTAAAGAAAACAAGTCTTTTACCTATTTAATATATTTATTTACCTTCATTCAATTAAAGAATTTTAAAAATACTGTTATTCAAAATCTATAGACAAACTGAATATTGGTAGTTATTGAAAAAAAATAAAGTTTCATATAAATTTTCATAGAAAATAATCCCTGTAGCTTGTACAATTTTAATATTTTATTCTAAATGATGATAAAATTTTTATTTTTTTCATAAAATTTTTTTATATAATATAATTTTTCATAAAATCTGTAAACCTAATACCGTTACCCAGAAATGAAATGTTTGCGATTCAATAATATTTCTTAAAAAAGTATAAATTATTTTTGATATCTTACACTTGGGTTAACTGAAATATTGTCAGCACTAACAGTTTGAAAGGAATATTATTAAATAAAACTGAATAAACTAATAATGTCAATTAGTTCTGCTAAAAACTTTTTATTAAAATTCAATTAAAACAATATAGAAAATATTTTTGAAAAGAATATAAATTTTCTATATCACATTTTCTTCCATTATCTTTATGTTCTCCATAGTTAAAGAAAATGGACACTAAGAAAATTCAAATTACTGGCTCTTCTGGCGTTGCAGTGGCATGGGGTTTATATTATTATTTAAAAACTTATTGCAATTGTCACATATCCTGGAATGGTTCGCAACTTAAACTTCCCAGTATATTACCTGAAGTAAATGAAGTCGTCACTTCTAATGACCGGTAAATAGTTTATGCTTTAAAAGAAATTTTTGAAAAATTAGTTAATTTTATATCACTTCTATATTTAATAAATACAAACAGATTCTTTAATTAGACTTTCTAATAATTCCTTTTCCTTAATGAAATAGCCTTACAATAAATTAGTCATTTTTCTAAACTAAATATTTAATGTATAAAACCTTTTTTTAGTTAAATGTTCAAGTTGATTTGATTTAAATATTTTATTAAAAAAATTTTACTCTTAAATTTTTATTTCAGAAATATTTATAAGCACAATGACTAAATTCTATTTTTAGTAGTTTCAAGACGTAATTAATAATATTACAATATGAAATTCGAAAAAAATATTAAGAACATAATAATATGCAAGTACTTAATATTAGTTACATTGTGCAAAATTTATAAAATACCCAGTGAAATGAGAAGTGTTTAGCAAAAAAATTTAGTTACTCAAAAAAAATAAAGTTAATGTGATTAAAACAATTGAAACTACTTTAATAATAATTTATAATAAAGCATACATAATATTTCATTAAAAATAATTGATAATTTTTGTAATTTAAATTTTCGCAAAATCAGTTTTAGATATTATCAAAACGTGTGTACAGCAGGATATAGCTCTGCCTGGTGGCAATGGAATCAATGGGAAAAAAACATCGATTGGATGGCACTTAATGGTTTTAATTTAGCTCTTGCATTCCATGGCCAAGAAGCAATTTGGGAGAAAGTATATAAGAAATTTAATTTAACGGAAGAGGAAATTAAATTACACTTTGGAGGCCCTGCATTCTTACCTTGGTAATTTTTTGCTACAATTTTTTGTTTTTGAAGGTATAAATGTGTTTATATAATTTTTTTATTCAAAATAAGTTAAAAATAAAATTTTTTTGTAAAAATAAAAGCACACGTATAATTAAATTAATCCTTATACTTGTTAATTCGAAGTATTTTTAAAAGATAAAAACACTATTCTGCAAATATCTAAATTTATGGTCAAAAGATAAATGGGTTTGTTAATTTAATAAAAAGTTTAATTTTTTTAAAAATTTAAATAAAATCTATTTTTAATCAAATGTTTCATTAACAAGTATTTTGTTTATGTTAAGATTTTTCAAAATCATTCTGTGTATGCAATTTCGTTACTTCAGTGTAATTTACAGATATTTTTTCAATATAAAATATAATTTATTTGATAAACTACTGATGATTTTTTCTCGCTAACTTTATCCATTTTTTTAACTTTAAGATTTCACTCTTAAAAGAGTCCTTTTTCCTATTTAATAAAACTGAAATGAGTGCTGAAACCTCTGTTTAAATCCAAGCTTACATCATCCAAAAAATGTTATGGAAAAGCTTACTCGTAGTTTGACTTTGACTTGATAGAATGTAACTTCATTTCAGTACCTGATTCTAAACATGCTTATTTGATGTCAAGTTTTAATTATATCGATCAAATATCAATTCTATACTTTCTTTTCTTTTTCATATTAATAATATGATTGCTTGATAACAGCTCAAAAGTATAATCTTCTAAACCATACAGTCAATTCTTTTTATAAATCTACCTTTATATTGAAAACGTGCTTATTTTCATTCATCAATGCCTTTATTGTGTTGTTATCATACGTTTTTATCTAATATGATTATTATTAACTATTTTCATTGAACTAAAACCATAACAATTTCAGAGATGAAATTAGTCATCGTTAAATCTTTTTATTATAAAATTAAATCTTTAAAACTCAAACCGATAATTTCTAAATAACGAATTGAAATAATAACGATCTGCTCTACGTTCTTGAATTGCGTGCACGCGTGTATTTGTGTTTGTATAAAATATCATGAAATTACAGGACGCGAATGGGCAATATTCGCGGATGGGGTGGTCCGCTCTCCGATTCTTGGCACGATCACACTATTAGACTGCAACATTTGATTCTGAAACGTATGAGAGAACTCGGTATTATTCCTGTACTACCTGCTTTCGCTGGACATGTACCTAGAAGTTTTATTCGATTATTTCCAAATGCACGTGTAACTGAAGTCAAACAATGGAATAATTTCGAAGATGACTATTGCTGGTGTGTTGAATTATACCATAATTATTTGTTTTCATACGCATTTTAATTTATAAAAAAATCAATCTTAATTAGTTGAATATTTTATATAATATAATTATATATATTTATTTATTTATAATAAATTTACAAATCATATTAATTTTTCCGACAATCATGAGATTATTTTGATCGTATTATTTGTATATACTAAAGTTTCAAAAAGCTCGAAATTATTACACGGTATTTACATTCTCGTAAAGTAACGTAAAAAAAGTATAAAATTTTCTATTTTACTAACTTTTTTAATTTATTGAAATTTTGAAATTATAAACATTGTTTTAGTTCATTTCGATTTATTCGAATACGAGTCTATTAATAAATAAAATTTCAAGTAACATCCAATAGAAAAATAAATTAGCTAAATTTTTCATTGCTTTTTCATACTTACAAAAATTTTAATGTTTTCTGTTGTCAATAAATTGTGCTAATTGCATTATTCTAACTGCAGTCCGTATATACTGGATCCAACTGATTCTCTTTTTCAAACTATTGGACAAGATTTTCTTAAAACGGTAAAAATATTTGTATCGTATGTACGACTAATCTAAGTTATTCGTAATAATTAAATGTATTATAATATTGTTTAGTATATTAATGAATTTGGTACAAACAATATATACAACTGCGATTCTTTCAACGAAAACGACCCCCATAGAGGTGATCTTGAATATTTAGATGGAACTGGAAAAGCAATTTTCTCAGCTATGAGTAACGTAGATCCTGACGCAATATGGTAACTGAAATTTGACATTTACATTGAGCATGCGTTTTTTTTTTTAATAAAATTACTCAAAATTGTCACCCTACTCTTTCAACAAGTTAAATATTTATAATAATTATAAAAATTAGACAAATAATTGTTTCTATAAATTTATATTGTATAACTTAATATTAAACATTTTATTTGCAAGGCTCATGCAAGGTTGGCTTTTCGTACACAGTGCTCATTTTTGGACTATAGAACGTGTTAAGGCTTTCGTTACTTCCGTTCCAACTGTAAATTCATAAATATTATTTTAAACGCTTTTCAATTTCATACTTTATAGATTGACATTTGAGTTGATTTTAAATTATTTTATGTTTAAGGGCAAAATGATAGTTCTAGATCTGCAGTCAGAGCAATTTCCGCAGTACGAAAAATTTCATTCATACTTTGGTCAACCTTTCATCTGGTGTATGCTTCACAACTTTGGTGGCACTCTTGGAATGTTCGGTTCTTCTGGAATTATAAACGAAGTAATTTTTATTTCTTATTAAGCTTTGTAAAAGGTAGGTTGCAAAATACCCGACTTTTATGTATAATTTAAAATTGAAAAAATCATTACTAAAAAATGAAAAAGGTATTAATAACAATTAAAAAACTAATTTTGATAATTCAAAATACTATTGATAAATAATAAATTTTAATTATTAGTCTGCATATATTTTAGAAAATTTAAAACGGAACGTGGTGTCGCGTATGAGGTTGATGCATTTAGCACAGAATAAATGCACGACTCTGTTCAAATAAAACGATCCGTAGATTATCCGATAATAAAGGGGATAGATAACGAGTCTATAAAAAATATACGTTCAAAGTTTTAAACGGGTTACTATTAACGTTACTTTTAGAAGAGCCTTTTTTTCGAATTCAATAAAAATCGAACAATTTTTTAGAAACGCTAGTAGTCTCTTTTCGGTTTTAAAACAATAAATTTTTTAAAAGCAAAATATTACCATATCATTATTATAATTAGCTATAATAACTATTTAGATTCTTTTAATACTATACTATATACAGATAATCATTGCTAAAGTGATACTACAAAGATTTTCAAATTTTCACATATTTTTAATTAAATAAGAATATCATTTTTATTCCTATAATATGTTTGTGTAAAGTTCGAATGGAAATTTTTTAATATATTTACCAATAAAATGATGTAGAAAGAGAAAATTGCTTAATCTTTTAAAGTAAATATAATTAAAACGTTCATTTATTCAAATTTTAAACAATAAACAATGTATCTGATGATATGTTTTTTAATTAAATTATTTAATAATTATTTTATTTTTAATGTATTTTAATTATTAATAATTTTCAATTATTTGAAAAATTAATAATATTTATATTGTTTATACTATTGTTTTAGAGAGTATTTGCAGCAAGACAAATGAATGGCAGCACTATGATCGGAACAGGTCTTACTCCAGAAGGCATTAATCAAAATTACGTTATATATGAATTTATGAATGAAATGGCATATCGTCAGAAACCTGTTGATATAAGTTCTTGGTAGGAATTATCTTAATAAAAATAAAATATATGATTATTTATATTATAAAAAGTATTTGTTTTTCATAAGTGAAGATAATTTTTTCAAGTAAAACACAATAATTAATCATAAATTAATTTATTTTCATTAATTTAGGTTCTCAAATTATTCAATCAGAAGATATGGCTTTGCCGATAATCACATTAAAATCGCTTGGCAGGAATTAGGAAATACTATTTATAATTACAATGACACGCTCAATATAAGAGGACATTATGTCATAACGAAACGACCCAGTCTTAACATTAAGCCATGGGTAATTTTTAAAATGTACACATAAATAACTTCGACAAAATTAAATTCCTGTATGATTTAAAAGGAATAAAAGTTTAATATTTTATGACGCCATCAATTTTACCAATTTAAACTTGAAAATTAACTAAATACTAAAAAATTTATTTTATAATTGCACAATTATTTTTTAAAATTTCAGTATTGGTATGATTTAAAATCGTTTCATTTGATTTGGGGTAATTTTGTAAAAGCAAATAACGAAACAGCAAGCAGCAATTTATTTCAATACGATCTTGTCGATATCTCAAGACAAGCATTGCAAATTACAGCAGATTTTATATTCAATGATATCAAAGAAGGATATCAAAATAAAAATATTACAAAATTACTGTAAGATTTTATAAATTTTTTAAAGATGTATGAAATAATAGATAGATGTTCCAATTACTATCAATTTATCGCATTTTAAATAATTAGTATTGCAGATTTCACATCAGCAATATTTTCATTTAACATGTGTGATAATTAATTTAAAAAACTTAATAGTAGCTGTTTTAATCATTGATATTAGTTGGATCATCTAGTTATACAATTTAAGAACAAGACTAATATTTTATATTTCGACCTGCATAATTGATGTACGGAAATTAATATTATGTCATGAATAAAAATATAGTAGGACCTTTTTTGTTAATAATTATTAAAGTAAATTTTTACTGTTTTTTATCAATTTAAAAAAAACCAAAAGAATTTAATTTAAAAACTCGAAAATTAAATCACTTTAATTCATTGTCATTTTGATTTAATAAAATTATATTTTAAATAAAATAATATATGTACTTAAAAACTGTAACGAATTCTATTGAGTACAATGTGTAAATACTAAAATAACTCTTGTGTGAATGATTAAAATTTTTTAAATCTATTTTAATATCTAAAAATTCGATTAGTTTTTGTTAAATATTAACAATATATGAAAATATGATTGTAAAATTTAAAGTAACAGTATTTTTTATAAATAATTATAAATGTATTCAAAGAAAAATATATATTTAAAATAATTATATTATGCTTCTGAAGGCGTAATATATTTCCAAATAGTCGATTATTATTAAACAAAATAAAATATGATCAGCAAATATCTTATAAAAGAATACTTTTTTACGAAGATAAATTATATCCTGTGTATTTGCCCTTTTCAGAGCAGCATCCACGCAACTTCTTGAATTGTTCGATGATCTCGAGGAAATCCTCTCCTCTTGCAAAGATTTCCTACTGGGTGTATGGTTAGAGGAAGCAAAGGCCATCGCCCCTTTAGATGACAGGCAAATACGAGAGAACTATGAGTTCAATGCGCGCAATCAAATAACTTTGTGGGGCCCAAACGGTGAAATTGTCGACTATGCCAACAAGCAGTGGTCTGGTGTTGTGCAGGATTACTTCCGTCCCAGATGGGATCTATTCTTGACAGCACTCGAGATGTCAGTTTTGAGTCAAAGCGAACTTAATGAGCGTAGAATCCGTGAAATCATCTTTAACAAGGTTGAGTTACCCTTCAGCTACTCTAAGAAACTGTATCCGACCGAAGCCAAGGGTGAGTATGATTTAAAATTTAAATTACGATTTATACTTCTGATATTTGATTTCACGCGGTTAGGATTAATTTTGTCTATAAAACAAAAATTACTAGTTTAATTAAATTTATTATTTATTATTAAATTTATTATTAATTCTTTGTTATTAATAAATTACTTATGTATAACTAAATTCATTACTAAGTTATTATAACACAATTCAATCATAGATTTCACAAAAATCTATATATTTTATTTATTTTATTCAATATTAACTGATTGTCTTTGAAAAAATTGTTAATACAACAAAAACTTTTTTTGGTTTATTAATTATTATTATTAAATATATATATTATATATATAGATAATTTAATAATATTATATAGGATGAAACTAAATTGATTTGATTCCATTACTGAATACATATACGCATAACAATTTTAAAAAAATAAAAATTTTGTTTATTCATAAAATCTTAGATCATTAAAAATGATAATATTTTTAAGGTATATACTTTTAGAAAAAATTTCAAATGAATTTTATGGATAATGAATTAGCCATGTAAAACTTATAATACAACTTTTAAATTATTAATTATTTTTTTAATTATTCGAAAAAATTATAGAAATTTCGTTCAATATTTATAGATTCTTTTATCTTCGCAATAAAACTATGTTTATTATTAATGATTAATATTATATTAATATACATATTATAAAATCTTATAATAAATACAAAATTAATATTTCTTACAAAATTTACCTATTTAAAATGTATGTAATAAAATTCGAATAATATATAAAATATTATTAATATTTTGATATAATTATAATTGATAACTATTGATCGACTTCGTGTTCTTTAATTATTAGTATTCATAAGAATTTTTAATACGGAATATCTATAATGACTGTATTTTTTACAGGTGATAGTCTCCTAATAGCAACCACGTTGTACAACAAATGGCAGAGAACATGGGGAAAAAATATTTAAGCATCTTATAAAGCTATAATACATAGCTTTTTCAATAATATTCATAAAGATTTAAAAGATTTATCAATTTAAATACTACTATATAGATGAGATCCTGATTTATTTTAAAATAAAATTCATGATTAATACAATTTAAAAAATTTTTTTAAAAATTAAAATTTTAAATAATTATCGAAACATGCATAACTGAAATTTACCTTTATTATACTTGTACTTAAATTTATTAAGAAGATTTATTAAAAAAAAACAATTTACGATGAAATAAGAATATTTTATTAGTTAAAAATATTAATTTAATTCTAAAAAAGGATCGCAATTTTATAATAATATTTAAATGTTTTCAAGAGCCTAATGATATACGATCTGTATAAAAAGTAAATGTAAAATTTTTCTTTTAATAAAAAATAAGTTTTAAAAATTAGAAAGTCTTCATAATACTATATTTTAGTAGAAAGTTAAATGAGTCCGAAAAAATAGCAGATTTACTGGATAAAGTGACTGAATTCAAAGGGTAGAAATTTTATTATCAAAATAAATATTTTTACTTTGTTCAATTTGAAAAATGTTATTGTTTTAATATCTAAATTTTTTACAATACATTACTTATAAAAAATTAATTTTTGAAGGAATAAAATTTTTAAACGAGCAAATATAATCATGTTTCCCTAGATATATTTAAAAGACCAATATCAAAGAACAATAACTGCAGTGGATACAATCGTGACATTAAGATGTCATGAAACAAATTATTATAACATCCTACTAGAAAGACCTGTTGTGTTTATTAATGAATACTATTAACAAACATTTCCGGAAGATTTCGTTCAAATTTGATAATAAAAAGAAAAATTCGGACTTTAAATGCAATAATTTTTATTTATCAATGTTTACGACGTGTACCTAAAATAAATAACATTTTTTTAAATTCTAAAAGTACAGCTTATCGACACGATGATCGGTAAAACCGTTTGCCAACAATGCTGACGTACCGACCTTGCATTCCGATCTCCCCCTCCTAACCCTTTTAAGTGAACACAACTCAGTCAAAACATTCGTTAGTATATTCACCGCGCATTTGCAGATTCAACATGAAACGTCTCTCTATGCTGGCTGATATTCTTGTCCACCCCTCCCTTCTCTACCCTTGAGTGCATGCTTGTTCTGCGACACCCCACGCGCACGTAAGTTTCTTGTTCATTGCTATGCGTGAGAACGAAAGAATAAAAAAAAGAGAGAGAAAGACAAAACGCGTCTGAGTGAGCAGGAGGAGGAGAAGGGAAGAAAGAGAGAGAGATAGACAACTTCGTAGTGTAGGTACAGTCCGGCGGCTGCAGTGCAGCAGGTAGAGCGAGAGAACGTCCGAGTTGTCGCCGTTATCGTCCTCGTCGCGGCTATTTTATTCTCTTCTGCCGCCGTTCAAGACACTGTCTTGCTCGAGAGAGAGAGAGAGAGAGAGATAACGGCTCTCATTCCCCTTGAGGGCTAGGAAGAGGAGGGCGTTTGCAGGTCGTAGACGCGGTCAGATCTCTCTCTCTTACTTTCTCTCTCTCTCTTGCTCAGACTATCATCTTTAGTTTTATTATTTTTTGCCTTCATCTTCTTGGCTAACAGGGGGTACGTATACATTGCATACTTAACAACACTTATGTGCTTATATATGTTGGAAGATGTATATATACTTGAGATTCACACCGTTCTGGATATATTTCACAACTCTCGAACTCTCTCTAGCAGCAGTAGCAACGCTTTAGGAGAGAGACAGAGATGGATAGAGCAAAAGGCGCATACGTGTGTTGTATGCACTTTATATCTGTAAAGTAAGAGAAACAGGAGTGTATTTTACATTTTTTTTTGAGTGCGAAGTGTGATACTATTTGCTTAAGACGGTAGGAAAGAACTTCTTGACCCTGGGACAGCCTAATGGAGCCTTCCTAGTTTTTCATTTACCTCGCGGTTCACATGCGTGCACACTCGTCCTCTCTTTGACAATGGCCTGTATAGGGTACCAAAAACAGATCTTTTTTTGACGTCTGTCAATTTTCACTGCAGCATGGAAATTTTTCAATGTTGCAAATTTCATTTTTTGCACACTTGAATATTGTCCTTATTTCATTTTTGAATCTTTTGATTTCCAGTGGTGGGTGTATCTCTCCTTCTGTCCTTCTTTATATATATATGTATATATATATATATATGTATATCCTCTCTCTCTTTTTCTACCTACTTATGTATGTATCTCTATTAAAATTACATTTTAAAACTATAATTCTATAACATAAAAAACATTTTCCTTGTTATTCATTATATTACTCACATTATAAGGATAGAAATCAGCTTTAAAGTATTCAATTTTTGATATTTAGTGAATCAAGTGAGTGAATCGATCATTATAAAAACATTGTTCTTAATTGTTTTACAATGGAAAACTATTTGCGTACAAAGATTGTCAAGGTTATTGTACGTTAAATATTAAAATTTACATCGGAGTTAAAACCTGTAAAATTTATTATAATTTAAACCAAATATGTACATTAAATAGTTACCTTTTTATACTAATTTTTACTATAAACTTTTTAAGGGTCTTCTATCAAAATTAGATATAACGCTAATAAAAACACATTTTTTTAAAGTGAATACGATTGTAAAATTTTTATTCAACAATAATAATATAATTAAACAATCATAAAGACTAGTTTGGTCATATTTCTGTTAAGATGATGTGCTTTCTTCAATGTAGAAACACGATTGACAGATATGTTTAGTGTTAATTTTAATATCACATTTATAATTAATAATCTTGATAATTTTTATGCATTTAATATTCTTTGATAAATCATCTAAAAACAGTGTAGGCACCTTAAAGAAAATTATTAAATACATATTAAATAAACTTAAAAACTTTATTTTCAAATATGATTTCTATCTTTTCTATAAAGATAAGAAATATAAATTAAATGATTTTTATACTATGTTTTATATGATAGTTATATAAGATTAAATTAAAAATAGTTTTTTTAGTGGATGTAATTAATTGTTATATTATTCTTATTAATGTTTCAGATAAACAAAAATGGCATTACGAGATTTGGTTGAAGGTGATTGCGGGGGCCCTAACCCTTTGATTCGCCTCACATCTCACTTTGTGAAGGATCATGGGTTAAAAGAAGAAGGTGTACGAGATCTGTTTGGTTCAATAGATCCTTTTGAAACTGGAAACTCAGATCAGCTTGTTAAACAATTTTTGGAAGAAACCTCGGTTCATCCGCAGACTTTTAAGATGGAGAATCTACTTCAAGAGATGCGAGAAATAGATCAAAGCATATATCCACCAGTAACAGCACCTGGTGTTGTCGAAGAATTAACTAATCAGGACACAGCATGGGCTAATCAATATCTACAATCTGGCAAACATTTTCAAGTAAATTCAAGCACCCATTTTTTTTAATGCACATTGTTTTACGCCTTGAATAAAAACCGCTATAACTATGCACGATTTTTTGACAATGATTTTAATAAAATAAACTGAAAATTTATTATATATTTATGCTTTAAGCTTTTTATATTTGTATTATATTAATATTTTGCGATTTTATCATATTAAATAAATTTTTCTAAAAAATTAAATTAATCTGATTAAAGATATTTAAATATTTTAAAAACATTTTAAAATGATTTATATTAATTCTGATTACAAATAATTCAATATTTCAGTATATTACAGTAAATATTTTGTGAAAATTATAATTTTTTAAAAGATGATATACTTTTGAACAAGTCTGTTAGTACTAACAATATTATCACTAAAAATTAAAACATAAATAAATATTTAATAATTTACTAGTTTTAATTCAATATATAAATTTTAGTTTAATTTATCAAGGGTCTCGTTAAAATATTAAATTATTATATTAAAACGATTGAAAATTTATTCGAAGATCTCTTATAAAATAAGTGCTTATTATTTGCGCAGGAAAATCACAAAGATGATATTTGGAATGTTCAACCAATTGTTTCAAATGCCAAAGTTGCCTTCCCGGGAGAAACTCATGAACTGGGACTTGGTCCAAAATGGGCAGAAGAATATTTAGAATACAGCATTGATCATCCAGAAGCAACTACTACAAAGTCTGAGAATCCAGACTTTGCTTATTCAAAATTTATGAAGTTTATGCGACAAGAAGGCGATCTTCCTATTGAGACACTACAACCTTCAAATCTTGAAAAGTTAGAAAATGCGTGGTCCGAGACTTTCACCGAGACCGAAAATGCGAAACTATTGAACACAGCCAGTGGTGAATCCAAAGTGGATGATATAAATGTCTTGAACACCGTCGAAGAACCATCTGCTGCATCTACAAGTTGGGTCGATGAATTTTCGAAAAATAAGTCTACGGACCAAGGTAAGTTAAGTAAATTATAGATTTTGCATTTCGACAATCATATTATGCATAGATTTTTAAAATGCCATATCTTTTTCAAATAGAATTAACATCACATTGCAACTATACAAGCAGTTGCAGAAACAAAATAAATTAGAGAATAAAAGAATAGTCGAAAAAACATTTAGTTTTTTAAGACAAACCGTACAAGCGGTTATCTAAAAGATACGCATTAGACAATTAAAGAAAAATCGAAAAAAAAAATTTAGTTCCGTTAATCAGCTCATTATACGATAAGAAAGTCAAAAAAGCATTTAGTTCAATTAGTTCGCTCTCCAAAGAATGCTTATGCTTTTCTATGCCCAGATGCGGAAAGTTACAAATCGTCATTCTGGGAAAGTCTGCAGAGCGAATGGGAGAAGATATCATCCGCGGACAGCGTGACAACGAATCATCCGTGGCTCTCGGAGTACGACAATTTTTACGACCCATTCAAGGAATACACATTCAGTGAAGAGAATCCAATGTCTAACCTGTCACATCCACTAGAGGAGGGTAAGCGAAGGTTGGAAAGTGGAGACCTACCCGGAGCAGTGCTGTGCTTTGAAGCCGCCGTCAAACAAGACTCTCAAAACACAGAAGCCTGGCTATTGCTGGGAAAAACACAAGCAGAGAATGAGCAAGATCCCTTAGCCATTTCTGCCCTTAAACAATGCTTGACCCTCGATTCGACAAACCTAACGGCTCTCATGGCGCTCGCCGTCTCCTATACGAATGAATCTTATCAGAGTCAAGCTTGCCTAACTCTCAAGGACTGGTTATTGAAAAACGACAGATACAAACACCTCAAAGCATCGAAACCGCCTACAAACCTGCCACCACAAACTGGAGTATCTACTATATTATTCAAGTATGAATATTCAAAATAAAACGCTTTTGAAAAATTTATTGTACTAAAAATTTCATTAAAAATTTAAGGTTTACATCTAATTTATTAAGTATCTTTGACTGATCTTTTAGTATATTTTTTGAAACTACAGAATTAATTAAATTAAATAATGCAAAACAAACGATATGAGCTTATTGATAATCATTTTATTTTAGATCTTTTCCAATTTATGTAAGTTACATGACAAAGATAATTTATTTCATATTAATAAAATATTTATTATTTTTTCATTTTATATTTCTTTATAAATGTAATTATACGTATATATAATTTTAAATTAGTATTTTGTAATTAATGCTTTAAAAAATAATTAAGAAACATATTATAATAATTATTTTTTCATTAATTATCATTCTGAGTAAAAACATTAACTCTTACAATTAATACTTAATATTTCAAGTATAATAAATAAACATTCGCATTTAAGTTTTATGTATCTTAAAAATGACTATAAATGAAATAAACTTTTGTAATTTACGTATTTATCCGTATTCATAAATATAAATATAAATGTAAAAAATTTATTTGTTAATATTATCTTTTACATGCATATGTATTAATTATATAACATAAATTATAATTAATGTGTTTTTTATTGTAGCGATGTTCACAATGAAGTTAAAGACTTATTTATCCAAGCGGCTCGAATGCAACCACATGGCACAATTGATGCTGACGTTCAATGCGGACTCGGCGTTTTATTCAATCTGTCTAGTGAATATGATAAAGCTGTAGATTGTTTTAGAGCCGCGGTACAAGTTAGACCTAAGGTAAAAATAATTCTAAAAATGTTTGTATCTTTTAAGATCTGGGAATGTTTAGATCTCATGTACATCTTGAAAAATTTACTTATTAATTACTTTCATAAATTATTGAAAAAAAGTTTAATTTTTAAGCCTTGAACGTTTCAAAAAATGTAACGACTTTAATAATTTAATTTTTTTGCTTTTACACATTCGTTATCAAAATTTTACATTCATATGTTTTTAAATTCTAATAATTTTAATTGATGTTTCATAGGATCCAATGTTATGGAACAGATTAGGAGCCATTTTGGCAAATGGTCAACGTTCGGAAGAAGCAATTGACGCCTATCATCAAGCATTAGAACTTTCACCAGGTTTCATTCGCGCTAGATACAATCTTGGGATTTCGTGTATCAATTTAAATGCCTATAAGTAATATATTATTTCACTTAAGTGTACCTGTATTACATGTAAAAACATATATCTACATATGCACATATACTAATCCTATTACAGAGAAGCTGGAGAGCACTTGCTGACTGCATTGAATCAACAGGCTGCTGGAAAAGGTGCATTTGGAGAAAGAGCTCCGATGAGAGTAATGTCAGACACAATTTGGTCGACTTTGAGATTGGTCCTATCATTAATGCATAAATATCATTTGAATGATGCTATAGAAAACAGGTATTTAAGAATAAAGTGAAAAGTTTGTCTTTGTTTCAAATTGTTTTAAAAGAAAAATTTATTTATAAAATTTAAACTTACAATTTATACATATTTACAATTTATATATATTATAAACTTCTTTTAATGATTATATCAATTTATTGTTAGTTGCTTTTTTATATTTGTAATTTTATTAAACACATCAATGTTAATTTTTATTTCCTTTTTTTTTAGAGATCTAGCAAGGTTGAATAAGGAATTTGAAATGGAATAGGGCAATTAAACAAGCAATAAAAAACAAATTGCAACAGCAACATTGTTGATTAATATGAATTTATGTAAAGTGGCATGACATGCACTGGTTTCAGGAAGTTTGCTGTTTATCACAGACCAGTGTAAAACATGTTTTTTATAATGACTTGAGATTTCTTTTTCTTACTGAAAAAAACTGTTTTAACAACTCTTACAATTTTAAGAGTACTTTAAATTAGTTGAATTTGTTAATTATTTTTCAAATCAAAGATTTCTTCATTTTTTAATTAAACAGCGAGAACTAGCCATATTATTTTTTAATAAATTGTTTTTTTGGAAGAATTTACTACGTATAATTTAAGAAGGTATGGTGAATCGTAATTGAAATGAACTTTGTAAATAAATATTTTTAATAAAAAAAAATAAATAAAAAAATTTGTCATATGGGCAAAACAAAACAATTTGTCTCAATTATTTCAAATTAACTATTTTGTACTCTTCTTTTTTGGCTTACGAGCTTCTTCCAGTTCCTTAAGCTTTTTCGTAAATTTATCTTTATCTCGTTTGTTAATGGTTTCTGGCTTTTTATGTCTGAAGGCCTTTTGCTCTTTGCGACGAACAGCATTTCCACAACCATGAATTTCTTGTAAACCTTAACATTATTTTAAAAACAATATTAATTTCTTATATAAAAATTTAATTATATAATAGTTAATATATTTTTTAAGCTAACCATGTTCTATGCAAAACCATTTTTACAAAACTCGCAAACAAGTTTTATTAGCTTCGTTGATTTCTTACATCCGTTGTATGAACAGACAAAATTAGATTTTGCAAATTCTTCAATTATTTTATCGAAGTCTTCACTTTTTTTATTTTCATTTGGTTTATTTTGTATCTCTTGCTTTTTCATTTCTTTCTCTTTTGTATTTAAATTTTCGGAAACATTTAAATCTAGTGGTTTAGAATTTTTTTCAAATTGTATGGTTACTACAAAAATAATATAATTTATTAATTAATATAATTTTAGTATATCTTAAATTTAATTTATATATATATATATATTACCTTCTTCATCCGATTCTGTTATGTCTACAGCTTTGAATATATTGTATTTATTTCTATTTACGCTCGTATTTAAATCAATTTCTTTTTGATTAACTTTTAGTATTCTTTTTGATTTTATTTTTTCAGTTGATTTTTTTTTATCTTTCACAGCAGAAATTAAAGTTTCATTTTTCTTTTCTTGCTTTAAAGGTTTTACTACTGTCTTGGATTTTGTTATACGTTTTAAATTATTTTGAGAAGCTTTCGTAATATGTTCTATTTCTGTGTCAATTTTTCCAGATAAATATTCTTCTGCTGTCTGTAACAAACCGTGATCTTCGATATGTTTTAAAAGGCTCATAATTAATTCATCTTTCTCCATAGTTTCACTATCTGCTATAACTATTAGTAATCTTCTTGCCCTTGTAACAGCAACATTCAATCTTCTAAAATCAGTAACAAATCCGAGTTCTTTTTCTTGATTACTTCTTACTAGTGATAGTATTATAACTTCTTTTTCTCTTCCTTGAAAACCATCAACTGTACTGATTTCAACATTAACAGATTTTGCTCTCAATGATCTACGTATAAGATCTACCTAATTTAGATACAATAATAATTATAAATAAAAATATTATAATATTAAAATTTAGTACAATAGTCTTAAAGTTTCTTACTTGTAAGGCATAAGGACTTATTACACCAATATCTTTATGTGATAAGGCTGTTTTGATCAAAGCTGTAACAATTTTGTCTACAATAACTACCTCACCTAAATTTCCTTTTGATGCAAATTCTATTCCAGTATTAAATTCTTCACACTCACAACCACAAGTATCAATATATACAACAGCTTCATCTAATATAAAAAAATGTATTAGATTAAAAATGATTCGTTGTTATTACTTAAAAATTAATTTATAAAAAAAACGTACTTGTTAAAGAATCATCATTTTTTATATAAGGTAAATCCTTTAATAAATGATTTTTTACCAAAGTATCAGCTACAAGAGTATTATTATAAAATTTCATATTGGACCAAGCCATTATTTTTTCATTCATTCGATATTGTCTTGTCAATCTTACATAACAATCATCTTTTAATTTTTTAATTCCTCGTTCCATAAGACTTATATTTAAGCCATCCTTTGCTGCTTCCTTACACATAACAACTGGTGGCAGTTGATTTATGTCTCCAGCAAGAATAAGTTTTGGAGCATTTGGTATAGCAATCCACATTGATGCTTCCATTGCCTGTGATGCTTCATCAACAATCAATACATCGAAATGATCTTTTGGGACATTTTGTAACTGACTGTCTCTAGATGATGATGAATTTAAAGTGCATAAAATTACCTGAAATTATTGAAATAACTATAATTTTTTAAAAATGATTAAAATTTTCTTAGTTAACATTGGTTTATAAAAATTAATTTTATACCGAACAATTTCTCAAAATTTCACATGTAAGTCTAGTAAATCTTTTTTTATACTCTTTTTTTAATTCTCTAACTTCTTTATATAAATATTTTGTTCCATTATTCTCTATATTGAATTCTAAATCTTTTATTGATTTTTTTATGTCTCTTAAAATTATAAAACCATCATCTCTTTCTAAATATGTATCTAATGAATATTTCATTGCATCAGCTGATATTCTTGTTGGATGACCCAGTCTTAAAGGTTTTGCATCTGTTTCACCAAGACGCACTACTAAATTATCTACTGCTACATTAGTTGGTGCACAAATCAAAATCTATCAAATTATATATTAAAAGAAAATTATACATGAAAAAATAATTTAATTATAAAGTGGTCCACTATACACAAATTTTTTTCTTCTTACCTTTTTACCTAATCGATGTAATTGTGCAATTATTTCTATTAAAGTTGTGGTTTTACCAGTTCCAGGTGGACCTTGGATGATTGCAAAATATCTTTGTTTAAGAGCAAATTCTACAGCTAATTTTTGATCCTTAACAAGATTTTCATTTAAGAATTTAAAATTTCCATCATTATCAAAGCAATTTTTTTGAATAGGATCTTCTGAAGTTAAAAGATTATGCACTTTATTTTTGTCAATATCAAAAAGAATTTGAACAATTTGCAGACAACGAGATGAATACAATTCTTTTTGTTCCAAAAACTTTAAAGCTCTAAAAAGTGAAATTCATTTTCAATAATAAAGAAAAACAAAAGGACCAAAAAATACTTATAAAAACCAATTATAACCTTGTCTGACTATTATAAGTAAAGTCAGAATCAGTTTTAACAACTGTGAAAATTTCATCTTCTTGAATATTTTCATATTGGTTATTTGCACTGATACTTAATGTAGATTCACCTATTGTAATAACAATTGCTCTAATAGACGGACCTTTTTCCCTAGATCTAATACAAATAATTAAATCTCCACTGGATAATCTATGCTCTAAGGGTAATCCATCTGCTCGTTCTAAATCAATCTGAAAATGCTCTGGTCCTTTGCATATAATATTAGCAATAGTTAATTTTGTTAAAGCTTGACCAATGCATTCCAACTTATGAAGATTAGCTGGTGAAATATCTTTGAAAAAATGTTCAAGATTCTCTTCTCGCTCCAACAAAAGTAAATGTAAGTGCTTACGAACAAGTTTTGAAATGCTTTCATCCATTGTTGTTAATTAATCTACAATTTTAATAAGTTTCATAATTTGTATTTTTTTCATTATTATAAATTGTAATTAATGCCATATATTTTATTAGTACTGTTTAATAATACATTACATTTTTATTTATTTTAAAGTTTGTATTTTTATAATTCACTTATTATATCATATATAAAATCTTCAGAGCTCAGAATAATTTTTAACATTATTAAAAAAAAAATGTTTTTCTACTATTCTTGAAAAGAAAATTAAATATTAGATTATAATATTTATACTTCTACATTTTACTTCCTTAGGTACACTTACATCTAATCGTTTTGACGATGAAGTTTCGGAAAAATAAAAATATAGAGTTGTTATATCAGATTGCCAATAGAGGCGCTAATCATTACCTCGAATCTCTTATAAATCCAAATACTTGAGTTTAAAAATTGAGTGTTTAAAGCTCAGCATGTTTATCAAATTAGTGCAAATTAATGTTGAAAAAAATTAATCCACATTCGTGTAAACAACTACACGTGTTATTATTTATTAACAAAAAAACGCGAAAGAAATTATATATATAGATATTTTTTCTTAATTAATAAAATGAAATTTTATTCCCTTTAACTTACCTTATAAAAATTTTAATTTTTATAAACAAAATATCTTACAATGATTTAAATTTCATCTTTTGATTAAATATATATTTTATTAGAATATATTTCTGTAATTTTAATATCTCTAATTTAATAATTTTTCATAAAAAACTATATTCGTTAAATATTTAATTTTTTAATAAATAATTCGTTAAAAAAAGTTGCATTCAGCTAATTTTAATTATGTCTTTGGCAAAATTTGTTTTAAATTAGTATTTATATTAAAAGCCAAAAGTTGTATTGACTTATTTTAATATTTAAATACAAATATAAATAAAAGAAAAGTAGTTTTTTCATAAGTATAAAGTCATTTGTATTAAATTTATAATTTATTATATAAAAAATTGTAAAGATTATAAAATTGCTAACATATTTTTAAATACAAAACATTTTATCAATATTGAAAATTACAAACTCCTACAAAGATTTAGACAATAATATTGATTCCGATAATTCAGTGCTAATATGGTTATATAACTTTCAATATCAAACTGTGCTAATTAAAAATTTTTAAACTATCTCATTTAAATTTAGTAAATTCTAAAAACTTCAAAATATAATAAAATATACAGTATTGACTATAATTTCAAAAGTTCAGAAATTTATTTAAATATACAAATATAGATAGTATAAAAAGTAAAAGTCACGTGTAAAAAAATTATTCAAGTTATAATTATTTCAGTTATAAAATAATTATAACATATTATAATTATAAAAATACTACGGAACAAGAAAAAAGTAATTACTATATTCATGTACACACATAATATGTAGTATTGAACAAAAGTTTTATTCATATCCTCATACATTAATATATTCAGCAATAAAAATAGGAATCTATTAATGCTGGATACTTCACAATACAAATTGA
The DNA here is from genome assembly GCA_018907185.1 of Platyscapa corneri. NCBI lineage: Eukaryota > Metazoa > Arthropoda > Insecta > Hymenoptera > Agaonidae > Platyscapa > Platyscapa corneri. Next base: position 2,773,428 of record JACCHW010000011.1, on the reverse strand, counting down.
AGGCTCACATTATTAGTAAAATATTTGTAAGAGGCACAATAAATAACCGTATTCTTAGTGATGCCTAAAATAAATTTATTAAGAAACTATGTTTAATTATTTAAAATGCTTTCCAATAATAAAAATATTTATTTTGAATTATATTTATTACTTATCTTGATTCAAATATTAATCAAGGGCTAGAACTATTTGCCATTGTGAACTATCTTCAAATAAATGTAAGAAAACTTAGGTGGATATTTATTCTATTATTTCCATTAATAAATTTATAGATAATAAAATTTTAATTATAAAAATATATTGTAATTCAAAATTTATTTTTCTAATTAAAATTTAAGCTCAATATGTTATGTACTTTTATATTATGCATTCAATGCTTTGCTTGATTTATTTTTTATAAATTTACAGAATAAAAAGAATTAAATAGAAATTTCTTCTAAAAATATTAAAATCATGTATTACAATAGAAATAATGTACAGAGATGATCTATTTAAAAAAAAAACAGTATAGAAATTTTAATTGATATCACTGAAACTTATAAGAAGATAAGATTAAAAATAAATTATTAAATTAATAAATAAAATATTAAATAATTAATAATAATAAATAAACTATTAATTATTAATTTTTTTTTAAATTAAAATTAAATTCAATTTCGTTAAAAACATATTGATGTAAAAATGTTAGGAACTGTATTAAATTTAATAATAAGACTTGTCATTTTGTTTATCAAATTTTTATATTTTTATATTTTGCAATTGTGCAGATAAATATTTCATTTACAATATTAATTTACGCAAATAGTAAATTTTTATTTCTTAAAAATAAGATTACAATGCTCTAAAACAAACAATATAATATACTAAAATAATTAAACGCACAAATTTACAACACAAAGAAAAACATATTTTTTGTGTAACAAAACTCTCAAAAAAATATTGTAATTTATAAAAACAGTTCAGCTACGAGTTTCTTCATTCAACCCTGTAAAAAATTTTAAATATTTATTTTTCATTCCAAATACACACTCAAAAAATGTAGAGGTATGATTCTCAAAATGTATTTACGACAACATTTTAAATAAAGAAAAATAATATACCCTAAAAATAATACATATATTAAATTTTTTTTAACTTTTTCTAATTTATAATTTTATATGTCTTTGTTTAATTAATATGTATAAATTAAAATTTTTTACCCCACTTATCGATATAATACATATTCTAAAATTTTAAGTTAACAAATTTTGTTCTAAGTACATTCATGTTTTTATTACACTGTTTGAAATATCATAATATTTTTTAAACGCTACATCATCAGCCAATCTTTCCACTACCATAAATTTTTTTCTAAATTAAGAAAATAGATACGATCACTGTATCCATAGTCAACAGGATCGTCTACTATAAATGATCTTTAATATGAACCCAAAAACCATGCTCATAGCAATCGAAGTTAATACCATGTAGTCAAAATACGACAAATAATTTTGTATTAAGACGAGATCTAACCACGAATATTTTAAAGAATTACATCAAAAATGTATATTCTTGTTTCGATGTTCTTCCCAAGAATATGGAATGTCAATTTAAAGTTTTAGACGTCACATAACAACTGAAGTGGCAAAATGACAAAAGAAATTTATCTACGTTGTATAAAAACACCTCATCAAATCGTCGATGAATTTAAAATTCTATGCAATATCAACTATCTCCAATTATATTGTACAAGCTTTAATGCATTTCGTGTGCAAATGTGATCCGGCAGCAGCAAAATTTGCAATAGATTATTTGCAAATTTCTCACCGTGAGCTTCGCATCACATATAAAGTATATCGTAAAATATACTAAAAGCATGAAGCTATTGGTCCGTTATATTAATAATATTAGCTTTTATGATAGTCATACTATAAATATGACTCGGTAAGTGTTTACATTTGATGTTACTACACAAGTTCATTATCGTCATCAAACAAGTATCAAGTACAGAGGCCACGTTCAGAAGACAGCTTCCAGGTAATAAGTATGTTTAATCCTTTCATTATGAATTTATATTTTTTTCCTTCTATATTTTCTCAACATGTATTTGGCAGTCGATTTATTGATATTTCATTGGTTTTGAAATGTTTTAATGAATTAATGTATTCTTTCATTTTTTATCGATTTGCAAAAACTCGTTGCTAAAATATTTTCAAAATTTTCTTGTTTCGAATTTTCATTTAAAATATTTAATAAATACAAAAAATACTTGTGCTACTTTTAACAATAAGATAATAAGATTTACAAATAATGCACGTTGAAACTTAAATACAGTCTTTTGGAGATTTGAAGCCAAAAAATAGTTTTTTAATTAACTTTTTAAACAAAATTAAATGCTTAGTTAATATTATTTTACACATTTAAATATAACTATTAACTACTATTAAGATAATACACTTTATATTAATAAAATATTTGAATAATTAAAATTTTTTTTGTACGTATAAACTTTTTTTAGGTATTTCATATATATATATATAATATATATATATATATATATTGTGTAAGCTAACAAATTAACAAAATTGTTTTAAATATAACAACCGTGAATATGAGAAATTAATATAAAATAGTATTTAAAGCTTTTATATAAATTTAATTAAATTTAAGCTGACACTGACGTGCAAATTAAAACAATAATAGGGAAGAACACGAAATTTTCTTGATGATTATTATTTCTCATAAAATAATGAAAAACCTAATATTAATTTTTAAGTAATCAAAATATGATCTAATGTTTTTTTAATTAATTTATAAATAATATTTCAATCGAATAAAATCTTAAAATGGTACTATAAAAGAGTTGTTATTAACCCTTTTTAATACTATAGTTTCTTTAATTTTAATTTAAATGCTAAAAAATTGTAAAACTTTACAAAATATTCAATATATGATTTATTCTAATTTACTACATCATTGCATAAAACTTAGTATTCTTCCTTATTCCATAAATTTATAAAGATAAATATTTTTTCGGCGTTTAAGGTCACGTAACAACCTGATATTTAATATTTATAATTCTAATTATAAGACTAGATTTACAAATTATTTATCCTTTTTACCAACATATGTAAAAATTATGTTATTATAAAAATAAATTTTGATAATATTTTTAATTAATATATAAAGTAAATCTAGTTTTAATTAACTAAATTTGTAAATAAACTTGATATATATTTTTTTATTTCTTTTTTAAAGTTCAGTTTTTAATATAATATATTTTTAAAGTTTGAATTATTTTAATGAAATTTTCCGTAAAAATTGAATTCTTATAAAATTACTGTTTATTACTTTTAACGAAAATCTGTGTTTTTTTTATTCGTAACACATATATAAGTAATTTGTTCTAATTACATTAATAAATTCATAAACACAGATTTTATATATAAATTTTTGTTGTATGATACATCAATAAAATTGGTATCACTTAAAAAATGATGTCATCACCCAAGCTCTAAAATCTACATTTCATTGATACACTGTTGTAGGATTAACGTTGATCATATCGCTAGTACTGTTGAAAAGAAGAAAACATTAAAATTTTTATCAAAAATTAAAAAAAAAACATAATAAAAATAGATTAAATCAGGCAAGTAAATTTAATGCATGGATTTCTAAAAATAACGACGCAAAAATTCGAAGCTCGAAATAATATTAAAAAATAAGAAAAAAATCAATTAAAATATTACAATAATAGTAGCAGAAATAGAAGAACATTAGATTAGGATAAATATTCATAGGGTAAATGACATGTATAACTATTTTCTTATAATTGTAATAAAATCATGCAGTGTCACATTTTTATTCAAGTTGTGATAAAATATTAATCTTAATATTTAATTAAATTAAAATTATGATAAAAAAATGGTTTTAATTCAATTGTTCCTTTTGTAGTAATACAGATTTTTCTTTTAATTGTGATATTCAAATCATGCATAACCATTCATGTCTTAAACAAAAAAATTTATTTATACACCAACGAATATATTAATTTTAATGTAATAATCATGAAAACTAATTAATTTTAAATCACAATTTATTATAAACCTAAAATAAAATTTTTAAATTAAGCATATAGACTAATAATCAGAAAAATATGGCTAAAAATATATAATATTAATAGAAAATAAATATGATATAGCTTGAAATTATTTACATATTTTATTTTAGCATTAAATTAGCAATAAATAAATATAAGTAAAACGATTAATCAAATAATATTTGTTAACTTAACTCTTTGATATAAATATAACATTTTTACATTATAAACACAATACTTTTAAATCCAACTAATTAAGTCTTCATACTCAATTTAATTAATTCAGTTAAAGAATATTTTATTTAAAATATAATTTGTTATATGTATAATATTAATAATTGCATTTAATAAATTTTAAAAAATTATTTTCACTATCAGTAAGTATTTTTATTGAATTATTTAAAAAAACAATTTTTTTTATAATAGGAATAATATAAATAATTTTTTCAATTCCAATAAATTTTCTAAATTGTAGAATTAAAAATAAAAATGGAAATTTATGGTTAAAAATATTCGTTGTTACAATAAATTTTATTTGATTATTTTATAAATTTAACTAAGATTTTTTAATGCCTAAAATAAAAAATGATAGACCAAAAGCACTTACAATATAAAAAATAGATATCAATAACTAATAGATTAATTTTTTTATAAACCACTTACAAGGACATTTAGATAGTCCTAATCATGTTCATTTTGGTCCCTCTTTAGATAAGTTTGCTATATAAAATACACATATGATACATAAACGTTGATAATTATGTTCTTGCTACATCAAAATAAAATCTTCTACTATACTTATTTAATTTAATACAAAAATATTTTTGTATAGATATTTAAGGTAAGTACTAAAAATATTTTTTCAACACCAATAAACGTTAAATATCAATATATTTTAACTCTGTTAATAAATAAAAAACTATTCCTGATGTTAACTAATTTTAAATTTTTAATTGAAATTTTTTTTTAATTTAAATTAATTTGAAATTGTAAAAGAACAAAAATATTACAAAAAAAATACAAACCTCATTCAAAATTTTTGAAAGTAGTAATTTTAATATATTATATATAAATATTCTTTAAAATATTTTTGTTTTTCTAATTAAATATGGGTGAAAATTTAATCAAAATTTTGAATATTAAGTACATTCTACTTGTTTCTATTATCCTTCTTCATATATTGGCATTATATTAATTTAAATATTATAAATAACTCAATTTAAAAAATATTTCTAAAAAATTATACAATATAAATAGTGAACATTTAATTATTGTTGTTTTCAATTATGAAATTTTCTTATAATAATAATGTTTTGGTCAAAATATTGTAAAAATATTAAACTTTAAATGTATATGTGGAAAGAATTAATTTAAAATCAAATTTTTACACATAATATTAATACTACTTTTAAAATAATACTTATAATTAATAAAATTTTGAATTATATAATAAATTATTATAATATTAATAATTACATTGATATGTATTTATAGAATTAATTAAATTTATTTATGAGTTTACTAACCTTTTTGAACATTTAATATGTATAATTAATAATGCAATTCCCAAAAGTAAACAAACACATCCAACTACAATATAAGCAATGCCAAGAAAAGGATTTTTTCCACCTAAGAGTGATGTTGTACTTAAAATCATTCTTTTTGTACCTTCAAAAGCTGAAACTTGATAAGCTGAAAAAATATATAACATGTACATTAAATTAAGTATAATAAATTTGATATAATATCTTATGATATATATACTGATAACACTCACAATATTTAACCCTTAAAGTATAATTTCCAGCAAGTAAACCATCGGTGAATCCTTTTTGACTATGATCAACTCGACGGTATAACTTTCTGAAAGTTGGTAATGCAGCCGTTCTCATCCACACAATTAAATCTTCATTTTTGAAACCATTATTATTTTCATCATCAAGATCCAATTCGTAGACAGGTTTCTTCCAATTTTTTGGTTTTTCATAATCCTTAAATGCTTCCCTTAAATCACCGGGTGGATTTTTAAACTTAATATTTTTATCAGAAGGCCATGCTATACCAGTTTTCAATAATGGTACATCTGAGACATGACTATGAGAATATAAACTTAATTCATCATTAAACAAAGAGTTTGCAATTGCACCACAAGGTGCTACAGGTATTGATGTACCATTTCTATCTGAATAAGCAAAGGGTTCACAATCACTAGAAACTAATGGACTCAATTGACCCAGCAATTGATTATCATCTCGAGATTTAACATAACGACGATGATTTTGATAAAAATTTGTAAGACCATAATACATAAAAACCCTTCCATTAAAATCTGTGGGTAATGAAAATGGCAATTCACAGTAGCAATCTAATGATGCATTTGTAGCTATAACATCTGTGCACCTTGCATTATGATCTCGAATAGTATTTTTTGATATACAATTTGTATAATCTATAACTTGTTCTTGAACTTCATCTGAAAAATATAATAGTCCAACACCAACTGGTATAAAAGCAATTCCTATTACAAAGAAAGTTGGTAATACAGTCCCTGCAGTTAGTATTGGTTGCCATGCAGGTAATCGTTGTTGTTTAAAGGCACTATCTGTAATATAAAAAAACAACATAAATTTCTGTATGATTAATTATCTAAATTATTTTAATCACTTACCAGAAGGTTTCTTTGTTTTTGGAAGCGAATCATTTTCACTGGTGCTTGTCATTATGTTATATAAATGAAACTAACGTTTTTTTTACATTAATTCATTTACTATTGATTTAATCTAATCTGTAATGTTAATACAACTCCTTAGTTTCCTTTAAAATTGGTCACAAATGAAAATAAATTATACAAAACTATAATATCTCAATATCTCATATTAACTATGAAAAATCAATCTATCAATCTTATTTTTTTATAGTGTTTAGAATAAAATAATATATATTAATGAGTATCCACCTATAACTTGCATGATAGCAACCTATTCGTTTTGATGGGCATCCATTAATTGACATTGAATATAGTATACTTACTATAAAGTATGTAGGCAGGCGTAGTAGACAGACGTCGATCGTTTGTAAATTATGATATATATAAATATGAATTTGAGTCACGTGATTATATTATGCCACTTGCTAAGGTCATATAATTTTATATGTCTATCTTTCTCAAACTCATTACATCTTTATATTAACATTCTTCAAATTTAAAACAATTTATCATAGCCTAAAAATGGTCTAACCAATAATATATATGACTATTGATTGTAATATATCGCGCCATCTGCCTGTATAAATCTTTCAAAATTTAATATCCGTATAAAAATATTAATTTTAATTTTTATAAGCATAATTTTAGAAACTTTATCTATAAATATAGGTTTTATTTAGAAATTTTATACTTATTTTTAATTTTTAAATGTTTACCAATGCTTTTCTTTTAAAATTAGTTTACATAAATTTAAAAAATATCCATAATTATAAATTTAGATAGCATAAATTGTACAAGATATTTATTTATCATATTTAACTATAATAGTTAAAGAAAGGATTTTTAAGTGTTATTTAAATATATGGTCTAATAATATGTTTTACTTTGTTATAAAATTATTAAAAACTATGTGATTTGTTTAAAAATAAATTCTTTATTACGTAACATATAATATAAAACAAAAACATTTAAAAAAACACTTAAATATATATATATATATAATCTTTATGTAATCACAGATGGTTCATTTCGATCAATATATTCTTGAAGTTTACTAAGTTTAAGTGAAATATCAATGAGTGGTTTCAGAACAAGTTGAGGATCTTTAGAGAAAGTAGACAAATCTGTTTCATAACTTTCAATATACAAACGAATTGTTGCACCAGAACTTCCAGTACCAGATAAACGGAAAATTATTCTCGAATCATCTTCAAATATTATTCTAAGACCCTAAAATGAATGTATTCAAAATTAATAAATACATATATTTTTTAAAAAATTTTCTCAGTATTGACATACTTGTTTAGAAGCTATACTCCCATCTACTGGATCTTCATAATAATAATTATCAGCTTCTTTTACAATATAAGTTTTATTTTGAGATGTAAATTGTGTTCCAATAAAATCTGATTTTGTTATTATCTCTTCAATGTACTTCATCATTTTATCTGATTTATCACAATCACAATTTTCATAATCATATCTAAAAATTTGTAATTATTGAAATGTACAAATATAAAATTTACATTATAAATGAATAACTTTTTATATACCTTGTAAAAAAATTCCTTCCATAAGTATTCCAATGATCGAATAAAATTTCTTCAACTGATTTTTGAAGACTAGCTATTATACTTAACCAAGCAAGGCTAGCCCAAATTCCATCTTTTTCTCTAACGTGATCTGATCCTGTTCCAAAACTTTCTTCACCACAAAGTGATATTTGTTCAGTATCCATTAGATTACCTAAAAAAGTTTAAATAAATACAAATTAGATTATATTTAATATCATACCAAAAATGTGTAATGAAATTAAAATTTTACCAAAATATTTCCATCCTGTTGGAACTTCAAAACATTTAATATTGGTTTTTTTTGCTACTCTATCAACTGCTGCTCCTGTAGGCATAGATCTTGCATAACCTTTAACTCCAGTTTCTTTAAAATATGGAATTACTGTTAAATTAGCAGCTAAAACAGCTAAAGAATCAGAAGGGTTCACAAAAAATGAATTTTTTCCAATAATCTATAGTATTAAACAAAGACAGTTTTATTCTATTTGCATCATTGTTTTTAATTATTTAAAAAAAATACTAAAATTAAATAATAATCACCATATTTCTATCTCCATCACCATCATATGCAACTCCAAAATCATACTGTCCATGTTTCATAGCATTTACAAGATCTGCAGCATAAGTTAAATTTGGATCTGGGTGTAAACCACCAAAATCTTCTTTTGGTATTGAATTCACTAAGTGTGAATCACTGATACCTAGTTCTTCACCAAATATTTTCTTTACATAAGGACCAGTTACTATAAAGAATTTTCTTTATAAAAACAATTTAAATGTAAAATTTAATCAGAGTAAGTTTATATTACCTCCATTCATTGAATTAACAATAACTTCAAATGGTGGGTATTTATTATTTCCTTGGAGTAACTTTTTGATACTTGCAAAATCAAATATCTGTTTCATTAAAATAACATAATCATTTACAGAATCAATTATATCTATAGTAAAAGGCTTTCCATCAACTTGCACAGTGATACTTTGAATTTGATCAATATCAACAAAAAGTTCAGGAACAATTTTATATTCTTTCAAAGTTCGTGTAATTTCATAAATTTTATTTGTAATAAAATCTGGAGCTGGACCACCATTTGCACAGTTAACTTTAATACCAAAATCTCCGTTTAATCCACCTGGATTGTGAGATGCTGTTAAAACAATTCCTCCAACCGTTTTATATTTACGAATGATAGCTGATACTGCAGGTGTAGATAATATTCCATTTTGACCCACTAATAATTTTTTTATCTATTTAAAAAATTCATACGTATGATTTAAAATTTAAAAAATATATCAATAAATATATCAAAATTTAAATTATTTATTATTAATATTATAAAACAATCTAGATTCTAATAATTGTATAAATATTTTTTATATCTAAAGAATTTTAGATTATTGAGTAAATAAATATTCACTATATCAATTTAATAATATTTAAATTGTATATTTTTTACATCCTAAGAATTATAACTTTTATTAAAAATAATTCTAAATTTATTTTTTCTGTATTTATTAAGAATGTAAACAATTTTCTAAATAAAACTTAATCAGGGCTTAAATAAAATGAATGCATAAATTTTTAATTTACATTTATTATTCCTATTCATATCTAAATAATTATTTCTCTAAATAATTTTAAATTTAATAATATGATAAATTATCTTTGTTGCGAAAAATCAAAATTAAAATTAAAATTAAATTATAAAACATTTATTTTAATTAGAATAAAATTCTCAATCCAAAATATTAAAAATAATTAAACTTTTCTCATGTTTCAAATATATATTTTTTATTGAAACATAAATAATTTTCGTTTATTTTATAAGCTTAATATTTAAAAAAAATTTTTTAATGGTAATAATTTATAATAATATAAAGAATCATTGTATAAAATTTAAAATTATGTTTTATTACAATGATATGAATGATTTAAGATACTTTGAATTTTACATAAACATTAAATTTTTATGTATTGTTTATATAAAACAGAAGAAAAATTATTTCGATTTCTTAATATAAATATGTATATATTAAAAAACTATAACAGATAAAACTAGTTCAAACTATTAAATTTAATTATTTTATTAAACTTTTTATTTGTAAAGGAAGAGAAACTTACCCCATTAGCAGCAGCAATTTTTATAATTCTCTGAATTGCAGCTTTACAGTAATAACGACCGTCACCTCCAACTACCAATGTACTTCCATTTAAATTACTACCTACAGCATCGAATATTGCTTGAATAAAATTTTCTGTATAATGCTCTTGTTGAAAAATTTTAACAGCTTTTCTAAGGCCAGAAGTACCCGGCTTTTGACCTTCAAAGTTTTTTGTGTTTACAACCGAAATAGTGAATGAAGTCATTATTCTGCAATATTTCAAAAAGATTGTGAAAATATAGACAACATAAGAATTAGCGAACGAAAATTTTATTTTACATAATAAAATTTTAATAATAAATTAAAAAATGATTACTTCAATAAATTAATGACGATGAAGCTTGTATTTACTGATTTTAACTTCGAATAAAATAAAAATCAAACTTAATCAGAAAGGTCAGAAACTTTCAAGTTAGAATACTCTCACGATAAATATATGTTGATTAATATTATCTATATGACATTATCGAGTCAGATAAAGAAATAGATAATAACTTAGCCCTGTACGTACAGCTATAAATGTACAAATAATGTTTCTACACATCCCAACCTTTTAAATTTAGGTAATAAATATTCATTAAATATTTTTACTGAATATTCAGATTTACCTAGTTTCATCAGACCTAACAAATACACTTATTCATAAATTAAGTACGTATCAATTATAGATCTAGTAAATTGTTTGGTAGGGATAATTTTATACTATATAGAAAGTTTCCAACGCTGATTTCGCAAGCAATTGCGGGTAAATAACAAAAATATTTGCTAACAATAAGTAGTAATTAAATTGAACATAAATAACATAAATTTCACAATAAAAATATGTAATATTTTTCATAAAAAAATGATGATGAATTATAATTATGAAAGCAGATTAATATCGTTACTTTTTAAAATTATGAATAATCGTGGTTCAAATCAAAGAAATATTATTGGATTAAAAATAATAAATGTTTAAATATTCCAATGTTTTATAAATTAATAATTACAACATTTTTATATAATATCTGATAATATTATGCATTAGCATTGTACTAGTCGACATAAAAAGGAATATTTACAATGTCATAAAAAGATCAAAAATACTTTTTTTTTAAATATTTAATAAATGATGACATAATTGAAAATATAATATATAAATAATATGCATATTTATAAATAAATCTAGCCAAATATCCTAGAAATAAATGTTTTCGTTATTTTTTTTATTTTTTTAATATAAAGACAAATTATGTAAAATACTTTACATGTTAAAATGATGTTATCTCAACAAACACTTATCTTTTAAAGTTTAGTACCACTATTATACACATTTTAAATAAAAAACTCTAATTAAAAATATGTTAAATTATATATGTATAAAATTTAAATAGCATTTATTTTATATATTTTTAACATATCTATAGATATTTAATAAAATAATATATTTTGAATTAATTTTTACAAATAAATTTAAATCATAATTATATTGCGTAAATACCACGAAGATATATATATTTTTTTTAATATAAATATATTTAGTTCTTAATTTCATTAAAAATTATAAAGAGGGACAATATCTTTGTAGTACATTCAATAAAACATTTACTTAATATTAATATAACAATAAATTATTTGTAAAAACAGTTGATTAAAAATAAAAATTTCACAGTAGTATTATAAAAATAAACTTAATAATAACTAAATATGCTAATTTTAGGTTAACCTAATTACTGATTCACTTTTTTAATAAAATTATAAATTATTCAAGTTACCAAAATAGATGAAAAATATTTTTTCAAACAAAGTATTCATAGTAACATTTCATAAAAGATGTCTACATTAATAATAAATATAAATAGGTTTAAATTATAAATAATTTTTAGCAAATTAATTACCAAGTAACAAAACATAATTTTAATATATTATTTAAATATATAAAAATCAATTACTAAGTAAAAAACATAATTTTAATATTTATTTCTTATTATTTATTACAATTATAAACAGTTTTATTATTGATAATTAAATTTTTATACACATGAATAAAATTTAATTTTTTGACAATATAAAAAGATTTTCTAAATATTCCATTATAGTACAAAAAAAACTCAACTCAAAGAGTAATTTGAAACAAACAAATTTATATTAATAAAGATGCTTTTCATTCTTGTTATCAAAAGCATAATAAATACAAAAAAATGGTAAATGATTTATGGATTACACCACTTCATAATTGTCAGTGAAAAAGATTGTTTCCACAGAATATTTGACAGGACTATCATCTTCAACAAGCATAACTTCATTAATCTGTAAAAATATTAATTGATATTAATAAAAATTTTGTAGAATACTAAAATAAGTAATATATTTTATTTAAACTTACTTTAATTTTAGCAAATGGCGATTTAGATGTAAATGAAACATGCAATGGAAAAAAATCTGATGGTCTTGAGTTTGGTACCGTAAACTCCATCGATCCAGATTTTGTTGAAACATCTATTATTGGTAAAGACCATACTAATATATTTTTTCTTGCTTCATGAGAGTAACAACCATCACATTCACTAACAATTGGGTTACTGCCTATTGCCAGTGGAATATTTATTTGAACATTATTTAATTCAAGATCTGTCTGTTCTAATTCATATTCAATATTTACATCACATCCTCCTTCACCATTTTCAGAAGGCCAACAATTTACTTAAAAAGAAAAATAAAAATTGAATACTGGAAAAAAAACAGATAATAAAGATTTAATAAAACTGATTTTCAAATACTTGAAATAGGTAATGCAGTTTCATCCTGAGCTTGTAAACGCCACTTTAATACTCCAACATCAGTGTGTAAAGGAAATGGCTTTGATGGGATTTTTAAGCCAATTTGTCCCTTTGTTCTAAAAAGTTCTTTATCTACATTTGGATGCGTTTGTAGTTGCATTCCTCTTGTATCTTTATTATCCAATTGTACACGAATGCGACCCCATTTTTCATCTGATATATTTAATGTGACTAAGCCATGCAATTCAAAGTTCTGTACCCCACCATCTCGACTAACTCTAACATTAAGTTTTTCTTCTTGTTTCAAATGAACTCTAAAAATAATAAAACATACTAAGAAATAAAAAAGAGAAAAACAAAAAATAAAAATTTAATAAATAATCATACGGTTCTGTGTTTGCAGTATCTGAAGAAATTGAGGTCATTTTTGTGCCTGAAGTAGAAAGAGAAGGTGTAGTTACAGTTTCCCCTTCTTCCTTCAATTGATCAACAAATGAATCAACATCTCTAGATTTTCCACCCAATTTCATTGCACCAGTACCAGTAGAAATAGGCTTCCTTAAAAAAAAATTTATTCTATAAAAATTTTTACTAAAATTTTATAAAAATAAATTAAGTTTAATTTAAAAATACACTCACTGCATTGACGTATAAGTTGGTTTTGCTGGTTCAGGAATGTAATTAGCAGTATCACCAACATTTGGAGTAGGTGTGAAATTGCTTCCACTGCCATAACCTCCTCCAAAACTTGAATTTTTAATACTTCCTCCTTTTTTGACAGCTTCCATTCTTTGTCGTTGTAATTCTTTTGCTTTTTCTCTCATTTTGTTTTTAGCCTCACGTTCTTGTGTGGATCTAACCGCTTGATACACTCTTTCTTCATGAGAATCCATTTCAACAAATGTTCGAATTTGTGCCAAATTAACACTTTCTCTATATCCTAAAGCAACAATTTCATCAAATGCAAATATTAAATTAAATGCATTCTCAGCTATTTCTAATTCGTCCATTGATTTACAATACTCTGGAATCTAAATAGAATTAATATAAATTAACAGTTAATAATTTAAATAATTTTAAAATAAATATTTTTTTACGTGCCACTCTTGCAAAAAGACGTAAAGTTTCCAGATCTTCTAAAATGTTACTAGCTTTTGTTGTAATTAATAGCATATATAATTTTTCCAATGGCTGATAAACATATCGAACTGATTCAGTTTCAACAAATGTATGTTGTTTACCAGAACTCATTAACTTTGGAAATGCAGCGAGAAGACCCTCTATCCTTGCTTTTGTCATTTCAACAAACTGACGAGAAATAATGGCTATAACAAACAATTATTTATAACATGATAAAATATGGTAGATATAAAAAATTGAAAATAGTTTGTTACATTCATGAATATAACACGAAATAAAATTATTTATGCAAAAAATATTATCCTTACTCTTGCCCCCTTTGGTGCATACTGCAGCAGCGATAAGTACCTGTAAAAGAAAAATAGTATCTAAAATAGCAAATGCATAAAGAAGTAGTTATTAATGTCTGTTAAGGATTATTTAACATAATTGAAGTTAAGAAGAGAAAAAACTTTCGAGTGAACAAATATACATTTAAAATCAAACATACCATTTTGGCATGAAATTAGTCACTGTCTTAAATAATAGTATGGACTCAGAACACCGCTATTTTGATATCTTTGCATCGGACATTTTACAATGGTGATATTCGCGGTACGCTGACGTGTGCAGCTGCAGACCATAGATTTACAGATATATTGTATACTGTAGGTGTGATACACGTCATTCTGTACAAAAGTGAGAGAGCAGGATTTGAAGAGTATACATCTCTCTCTAATACAGAGTTGGTAAAAAGAAATATTTATTCATGATTCTGTAATTATACCCAAGAATTAATCAATTATCCTTTAGTAAATTATAGAAGAATGAACGAGAAAGCGTAATTTATTTATTTAAATAAATTTATATTTATAATTTAGAAGTGATATTCAAATCTTGCGGATAATTTTCAAATCAAATTTTTTAGACTATATTGCTACTACAATTTTAGAGTGCTACTTTTTATTATATCATTGGTTTTCAAGAAAATATTTTACATTATATAATTATATTTTTCATTTAGTTTTTCATTGCTTAATCTTTAGAATTAAGACTTACTGCACTCATCAGAACCTGTAATGTAAAGAATGATCGAGACCCCGCCTTCAAGAATTTAAAAATCACAAAAGTGCGGCAAATTTGAGTAAACTCAAAAAATTTAAATTATTAAGTAAAGAAACTGTAAATTCTAAATATAATTTTAAATAATGTTGCATTTATCATAATTTTTAAGGAAGTAGTTATTCGATATAAAAAATAAAAAAACTTAATAAATATAAAATGGATTCTCTTTAAATATAATAATAGTAAATTAAAAGAAGGAAACCCCAAATTTATAACATTATTTAAGCGATTAAACAAGTAGTAAAAAGATGTGTCGATCATTTTGTTTTTTCAGTAATATTATTAATCGGATAATGTAAGTAAAGACGAAATCACAAGTACTGACAAACTATTATATTATAATAATAAAAAGAGTAAAATTTATATTAATTTATGTTAATAAAAATGGAGTAAAAGTAAAATTATTGGTAAAATGTAGTGAAATTTTGTGAAATCGGTTTTTTTTAAGAAGATAATCAATTCATGATAAACAAAACAATGATCGGTATAGTTTATTATTTTTTAATTTTTAAGAAAATCTATTTTATCTTTGAGCATAATTAATTGCTTAACTTAAAATTAAGTACTTCTTAAAAATATATATCGAGAATGCAATTTTTAATAAAAAAGATTTAATTCTTGCTTTTTAAAAGTATAATACACAAACTACAAAAAATCGAAGAAAATTACAAACAACGATGTATAGTATAAATTAATTTAACAATATTTCATAATTTATCGAATTAAAAATTAATCTTAAAATAAACAATAAAATAACATACAATGATGAAACTCATAAGCTGTTATCAAATTATTTTGTTTTTTGGTTGTCTCTGTATCTCTGTAAAAATGGATAGACCATTTATACGACGAAATGTTTTATCTTTATTACAATGTGAAAAAATAATTGTTTTAGTCTCCCTAAAAAACATTTTAAAAAATAATAATTATAAGAATTAAATTGATTTTGTATTCATTCCTAATTTAACATTTATGAAAAATACTTAAATTATAATTAGAAAATTTTTTCAAAACTATAAACAAACATTTAATATACAAGGGTATTGCCGTAGATATATTTTATATCTTTTTTGCAACATTACTCTTATAAAGCTGTGAACTACTGTTAGGATTGTAAATAGTTATATTAAAAAATATTAGTTTTATTTACCTACAATATAAAAATGTATATTTATTATATACATATTACAAGTAAAAACATTATATAAACTGTATATATATAATAAGTATAAATATATACGATCATAAATATGAGAAGTAAACGCTCAAATTATATTAAATTAAATTCATTTAATTTTTCTGGAACATGATTTTTTAAATTGTAAGATTGAATAAAATAATTTATGAATTTACTTCTTCTACATATTTATTGAAAATATATGTAGTTTTTTAAAACAAATCTTAAACTTAGTCGAAAAAAGTAAATGAACAAATTTTTCACTATAAATTAGTTTTGACAAATATTTTAGTATATACGTTCTCCAAATCACAGTTTCAAAGTAAATTTCAAAATTTTTCTAAGACAAAAATTCTTTATCTCTTTTTAAATTATCAGAATCATTAAGAACAAGAGTGATCCCTATTATAAATCTTTTATAGACCTATTATAAACTTGTTATAAAAATTATAAACTTGAGAGGATAATCTATTACTATCATCGAACATTTGAGATACAAATACAAAAAAATTAAGGAAAAAATACTTCTTTCCTTTTTATTTTTTATCTGAAACTATGATAAACATCGAAAATGAAACGGAGAGCTTGCGTATTCGAAATCAGAACTGTTAATAGTACTTATCAGCAGTACTTAGTATGAATGAGTGTTGCAAAGAAGGTAAATGAATTTATAATAATGACTTATGATAACCAGTCACGGAAAAGTTCATAGAGACAGTGCACTGATATTTCGACGACCTCGTTCAAAGTAGTAGGAACGACTATTGAAGTTTAACTCTTGTAAACAATCCAATATTATTCCACATTTCTATTTAAATAATAAAGATCAGGATATGAATTGATAAATTGTTAGAGGATTGAATTTGAATGTTTTGAAGATAGAAGCTCTTCAGAAAATCTATCTGCAGGGCATGGAGCCTATGGAAAATACTCAGTGAAGCCTTTTACAGACTAAATTCTGTATCAGTCTTGTGGTAGCAGTTACTTAGCGTTCTCAAGAATAATGCGTATTCATCACATGTTCGCATAAACCAAGAGAAACGACGAAGATATACGCGTACTTCACTAATAAAATTTTATTCACAAATGTATACGAGCTAAAGGATGGATGGACGATTTAATGTACTCTCGACTAACTAAAAAATGATGTAATTTGCTCGCTATTTACGAGTCGAATTTCTAAATATTTGTAAGCCTGTAGACATACCTATACAAGTACGAAAAATTTGAGAGAATATCCATGGAACGTACGACAAATACCTTTATTTTTCATACGAAGGACTTCATATTGCACAATCAAGAAAAGCTTTGAGCTCTTGACATGCTTTCAAATTCAGAAACTTGAATTCACTGCTAAAAACATAGAGAAAGTGGGGAGGTCCCTCACTAGATCATACTATGCATTTAGCAAAATAGTCATTTCTAAAATCGTATAAAAGCAATGCACGTATGCCTTATTCGTCCCAGATTCCTCGAACAAATTGCCATCACCAAGTCACTGAGTTCATAGCTGATGTGTTTTTTATGTATACGTAGCAATGGAAAGGCCAACGTTGAGACGAAAAGTGTTTTACCGTGCTCCTTCCTTACTCCTGTCTATTTCAATTTTATATAACATTATATAACATTTATAATATAAAACAAAAATTAAACAATAAACAATATAAAATTGATAAAAAATATATATAAATTCTGGGATTATCCATATTTTTAATATCATAAAGTTAGTTGCAAAATATCGCGTACTAGAGAATATGCTACAGAAATCTGTAGTTCTACGGTAAAACAAGAAAAGTCTGATAAAGGAAAATAGGCTCAAATAATATTTAAGTAAAAGTTATAATTCATTTAAATAAAAAGTATTAAATTCAAATAAAAAAAGTGATACAATGTAAGAGCGCTCATAATTATCACTCTAAAAAAGTATCAAACCCAAAAACTAATTAATCTAAATAGAATATTAGGATATAGAAGAAGGCACAGACAGGATTAAGGTAAAATTAAACAGGCTTTTTGAATAAAGATAAAAAAGAAAAGAAAAAATGTAAATAATGGAATACAGAAAAATTCCGATAATAAAATGTAATAAAATTGATTTAGAAATACTTTAAAAAACGAATATAGTTTTATTTTAAGCTTGTAAATGCTAATTTAAAAAGATCTTTAAAAAAAAAAAATAATTTCAGCATAAAATATCAAATTCAAAGAAAAATTCAATATATTAGTAAACAGAAGAAAAACCAAAAAACATTATTTACAATCTTAATGCCAAGAATGAAGTATTTCACTAAAAACTAATCGTAATAGAATATTACGATATTCCGTAGATATGTCAAAAGAAAAACAGATCACAGTAAAATTTTGCAATACTCCTGAAACGATAACCGGTTTATAGAGCACCCTTAGAAAATAAAGATCATCTAATGACAATTCTATAAAAAAATTAATATTACTGTATAACGGTCGTGGATACGCTTTAAAAATAAGAATAAAAATAGCATAGAGACAGGATTTAAAGGAAAATATTGAATATTTACAAAGGTAAACGTGAGAACCTATAAAAGATGATAAAATAATTCAGTAGATCATTTTGAACACAGATAAAAAAACTAGAAGAAGCAGCAGCCAACAAATGTACGTTATAATTTTTCAAAGAACAAATCATATCAGTATGATTTTTTCTTGATCTTCTAAATACTTTTCAAATTCATGTATACATAAAATTAGAATTAATACTTTTTTCATTGAGTTCATAACTAACGCGCCATCTTTCGGAATCTTCTAGCAAAATATTCTCAATTTTGTACAAAGTATTCACACACAACAATTTCTAAATATTTAACTCTATATAAGTGCTGCATAACTGCAGGCGGTGTCCGTATCAATTCTGGATTCTGTACTCAGGTAGTGAATGAATGAATTAACTAGTGTAAAATGTATGTTAATGCTAATAATCATTAAAAGTTAAAATTTTATAAAGAGTTACACAAATTGTTTATCCTTAAAATTTTATCTACTAAACTTAGTGACAAATAGACGGAATTATGACACATCTACCTCCGTGCGTAATAGATGTTGGAACAGGGTAAGTTAATTTTAATATATTTATTTAATTTTAATTAATGTACACTGTACTGTATGATTAATCATTATAATTTTAAGTATAATATATTTTAGATTGATTATTAGTTACATGTATTATTTATTTAATGAACATAAATGTGAAGAAATAAATTTACATAATTTATTATTTAATATTGCAGATATACTAAGTTGGGTTTTGCAGGAAACAAAGAACCTCAACTTATGATACCTTCAGCAATAGCGATAAAAGAAACCGCTAAAGTAGGTGATAAGTCTGCAAGACGAGTTACAAAGGGCATTGAAGATTTAGATTTTTATATTGGAGATGAAGCTTTTGAAGCTACTGGATATGCAGTAAAGGTACGTATAATAATATATTATTATAAAAAAAATATTTTAATATATTTTTTCTTATGATTAAAAGTATCCAGTCAGGCATGGTCTTGTTGAAGATTGGGATTTGATGGAGCGTTTTCTTCAACAATGTATTTTTAAATACTTACGGGCTGAGCCAGAAGATCATTATTTTCTTTTAACAGAACCTCCCTTAAATACACCTGAAAATCGTGAATATACAGCTGAAATAATGTTTGAATCGTTTAATGTTTCTGGACTTTACATTGCTGTCCAAGCAGTATTAGCGCTTGCGGCTTCATGGACAGCTAAAAATGTTGAAGAAAGAAATTTAACTGGTATTGTTGTTGACAGTGGTGATGGAGTTACTCATGTTATTCCAGTTGTAAGTTAAATCATTCATAACTTTTATGCATTCAATTAATGAAGAAATTATTCTAATTTGGTAAGTTTTCTAGGCAGAAGGATTTGTTATAGGCAGTTGCATTAAACACATTCCAATTGCTGGACGTGATATTACATATTTTATTCAGAGTCTCTTGCGAGACCGAGAAGTTGGTATTCCTCCAGAACAATCATTAGAAACAGCAAAAGCAATTAAAGAGAAATATTGTTATATTTGCCCAGATATTGCCAAAGAATTTGCTAAGTTTGATAGTGATCCTACTAAATTTAGAAAATATGATGGGTTGAATAATATTACTAAACAACCATTTAGTGTAGATGTTGGTTATGAAAGATTTCTGGGACCAGAAATTTTCTTTCATCCAGAGGTATTAAACGAGCAACAAAGTTATTATTATTATTCAATAACAAATTTAATGAAGTAAATGTGTATTGTTTCAGTTTTCAAATCCAGATTTTACAACTCCTCTCAATGAAATAGTGGATGATGTTATTCAACACTGCCCTATAGATGTAAGAAGGCCACTGTATCATAATATTGTTTTATCTGGTGGTTCAACAATGTTTAAAGGTTTTGGAAGACGGTTACAAAGAGATATAAAAAAAACTGTTGATGCACGTTTGAACCTGAGCATGGCTCTTAGTGGTGGACATATTACAGTATGATTTATTATTAAAATATAACTTTAGAACCAATCAAACTTAAATTATTTAAAATATTTAAAAAATTTAATTTTAGCCAAAACCAATTGATGTTCGTGTAATATCGCACCATAAACAACGTTGTGCTGTTTGGTATGGAGGAGCATTATTAGCTAGTGATCCTGAATTTTTTACAGTATGTCACACAAAAGCTGATTATCAAGAGCATGGTCCAGGAATTTGTCGTTATAACCCTGTGTTCCGCAGCATGATTTAAATAACAAAATTATTAAAGATGCAGTTAGGAACATAAATAAATAATATACACAAACTTACTGACTGCTCAAAACTGACAACAGTTTACAATTTTTCAGAGTGGCCAAGCATTTACTAGTTATAAATTAAACATTTTTTTATTAATATGTATCATTTAATTACAAACCGGGTGAAAATAAGCGTCAATTCATTTAATTAAAGAGAATGTATGAATTTTGTAAATACAAAGTGCGTGTTTTTTTAATAATGTTTCCTTCTTGTTACATAATTCTGACAATGATTAACAATTTTATTTTTTACTTATTTTAAAAGTAAAATTTCATTACATGTACAATTTTTTACAAAATAATTTTCTTTACAATTAAAATTGATTAATAAATTCTCTACAAAATTAACAATCAGTAATACTGATTTATTTAAAATAATGTTTTCGCATTAGAAAATATAACTTTAAAATTTGTGTATTAGTCGTATTCATTTTGACCACCATTATTTTCGCTGAAAAAAAAATCTCTGTAAGATTATTTTAAAAATATTTATATTAAAGTTAAAAATGTTTTTAAAGAAAATACAATTCCTTACTTGTGTTGATTAACAATATTTACACCTGCTTCATCACCTTGCATATTGAAAATCGAAGAAAAAAATAATGAGAAGGGATTAGAATTACTTAAATTATTCCTCCTTACAGATCTTGGATTGGAGTAAATATCTATTGAATTAGAAGGAGGTAATGGATCATGTGATAAAATTGGCTCTTCATTTTGTATCTATTAAAAAAGTAACAAAATAATACAAGTCAATCTATGTCTATAAAAAAAAAAAAAAATTATTAAATACCTCTTGAATATTAACTGTTATATCTTTTAAATCTGACACTATTAAGTGCCTTAAAATATTTCTTGGTAATTTCCCTTGATAACGCTTACTTCTTTTAATTCGACAAAATTTAACGTAATCATCTTTTGCATCTACCCGATTAAGAACAATATGAACTTGCTTTTCAAGCCATGGTAAAATTTCTGCTTTCTTCCATAAACGGAAACTTCGAGCAATGTATAAAGCTTGCAATTTTTCTAAAGCTGGTGATGTACTGCTACTTGCTTTATATAAAAAAAATTCATGACCTGTTACCTATAAAAATAATCGAATAGTTAAATTATTAAATAACCAGTTATAATTTCAATTATAATTTTAAACTTACCCTGGAATCAGTATGTACATTACATATCTCCAACAATGGTATTAAGACGCCGGGAAACATTATAAGTGCATTTTGCAACATTTCATCTGCACTTTCTTGTTTTCCCAAATAAAAATAAGCTAAAGATAAACTGTAGGCAATATTTGGAAGTTGTTGCAAATTTCTTGAATTTTCCCATAAATTACAAAATTCACAAAACCATTCATATTCTTTGGATTGAATAGCATAAAAATCCATCATCAATATAACTGCTAATGGATCTCCTTCAGGATCCAAAGACAGTAAAAATTTGCATAATTCTAAACTAGTCCTTTTCAAAAATACAAAGAAATTCAATATGATGAACAATATTAATTAACTAATATTAAAGGATATTTTATTATATAGTATTTGTTATTACCGATAACATGCTAAACCACCAATCAAAACAAGGTGTTTAAATAATGTTATAAAAAAGGCACGATTCTGTTGCTTCCTATAATCCAATCTACAATTAGCTGTAGTCATATTAAACATTGGATGAAAAGCATATTCTAAAGAAAATAATGCTCGTTCTATGAAATTTGCTGACGCTGCTATTTCTTCAGATATTTTATAAAGTTCAGCACATTGTAGAAGACTATCCACGTGATATGGATGTGCATTTATTATACTCTGTAACAAATTTGATTTAAAATTAAAGTACTCAAATCTTTATTACAAGCAAAGCACTCTAGAATATTTTCATTATGAATCTATTAAAAGTTTATATTCTTTTAAAAACAATCAAATATTGTCATTTAATCAATGCTTAGCTAGATATTGTTTTATAATGAAACAAGTACAATTCTATTGTTTGAATAAAATCAAAATAATTGTGATTAAAAAGCTATTTTTTTTCAAAATAATATATATTTATTTTTTGTCTCAATCAAATTTTTATGTATCTTCCTTATTATTATATTATATTATTACTTCTTTTGTAATAAAATTTTTGTTTTATTTTATTAAAAAATCAAATTACCTAAGAGAATAAAATAAATCGTAATAAAAGTCATTTCAAGTATAGTGTAATAATAATTTTAGTACAAACAATTTTAGTTGTAAAAATTTAAATTATTAAACTTTTTAAACTTACAATAATATTTTCTGGATTCATACTTTCTACTGCATTAATAAATTTCTGTTGCACTTGGCGATACGTAGTACTATGATCAAAAACAAAGTATTGAACATTAGTTTGTTTGATAGTTTCGTCTAATATCATTGAAAGCCCAGATTTTGAAACATGTGGCATATTTTCATGTGCTGTTACTAACCACATTTTTTTTAAATGACTAATATGAGGTCTTGTTTTTGGTTTACTATAAAAAAGAGAAATCAACCAATTTTAAATTTACTTAAAAGAATTATAATTAAACAATTCAATTTAAATTTTTTATTATAAAAATATTAAAATCTCTATAAAAGCTTTTATTATTTTTCACGTTCAATTAAAAAATGATATATCGATTTCATCGATTTACTTACTATTACAATAAAAAATTTAAATGAAAATTTTCGTTACATATTAAAGTTTTAAAAATATTAAACTTTAACTAACACATGTGTGTTTTCAATAGTTCTACTATCGAATATTCGCTTGAGTTTAGAAGCACTTAAATATTTATGTTGAACCATTAATATTTGCTCCTTTGTTTTAATTACAGCTTGCATTTCTGAATTATCTATTGAGTTTGCACTAGTACTTGGCATTGGTTCTCCTAATAATTTATTAATTTGTTGCACTGCCCTTTCTATTTCATCTAAATTTTCCAGATTATTTTTTTTATGTTCTTCAAAATTTGCTTCTGTTTCTTGATTTTTTAATTGTTTCTGTTTCTTTTTGTATTTTTTTCTTTTTTTCTTAGTTTTAGATGTATTATCATAACTTTCTTCATCTTTAATCTCCAATTCATCATTATGTTCAGTCTCTTCATTTTCTGAATTTTCATTTAACTATAAAATGAAAAATTTAATAAATTTTTGCTATGACGATTATGATATAATATTCAAATTATTAACTCACCAAATCGAAAACATTAAAAAGTTTTTGGTGTTCTCTTCCAATGTTTACATCACTCTTTTCATATTCTAGTTCTTCAGGATTTTGTTCTAAAGCAATATCACTACCAAAAACCTTTTTTATATATCTGGTAGACATTTTTTACACATTCATTTATATTTAACGAATAGCATTGACTTTTTCAATTAAATAAATATAAAAATAAACTGTGAATATATATATATATATATGTATGTACGTGCGCGTGTACCTATATATAAACTTAATTTCATGTGATAGCGATAATAAAAACTAAAAGTAATTGGAAGAATAATCAGTAAACTACCCTTTGATTTATTAATATTATTAATTTTTCATGTAATTCTACTAATTTTGTAATAATTGCAGTTAACCAGCTGTTTTCTTTCTACGTATTCTTCACCAGAATATTTTTATTCTAAAAGCTTCGATTATGTAGTTTCATTTGCTTTATGCGCATGCGCTTTCAAATTATTCGATTTATTGGTCAACACTTGGCTCCACAATTCGGTTTTAAAGAAAAAGTCATTTGCTACTCATGCATTGAGTTAATGAATATTACATATGAACCAATGATAAATACGAATATATTTTTATACAAAATTATGTATTAAACAATGAATATTTATATAAATATGGAATTATAACGAAGTACATGGGATGTAATTTACTTTAAAATATTTCAAACATTTAGAAATCATTTAAGAAATTTTAATTTTAACGAGATTACGTTAAAAAGCTCAGATATAATAAATATTAATTCAAACAGATTCGAATTACTTGAAGTCCCATGTTTCCAAGAAAGTTGAAAAAGTATTAATATATTTACATAGAATTTAATAAAAGTATTAATATATTACATAGAATTTAATAAAAGTATTAATATATTTACATAGAATTTAATAAAAGTATTAATATATTTACATAGAATTTAATAAAAGTATTTATTTATTGATTAACTTATAAAATGCTCTTATTTTAACAAATAACTTTATAAACCAATTAAAAACACTGCATATTTCAGTTGAATAAAAATGGTATTTAAATGAACTTTCATAAAAGATGAGAAGCAAATGATTTTGATTATTATACTATTAGTTGTAATTTGCGTTTAAAGTTAGCAAATTTGAACATTCTTAAAGAATCCAATAAAACGCTTATAAAGAAATAGGAGACTTTAAAAAATAGAATTGATAACATTTCACTTATTTAAAATAAGCTTTTTCTTGATAAACATTAATTTTAATCAATTACTCTTCTTTGTATCCACGTTTTTATATGTAATATTAAAAATTAGTAATCATAATATATTATTCTATGAATATAATTTTTTGTAAATCTCAAAAGTCTAAGATATTAAAAAACATGAAAAAATGTATGTAAATTATGTTTAAAATAGTTCATTTGTGTAATATTTATGGCAATACAATATAGAACAAATCCAGATTGCAATTGAAAAGAGTTCTAGTCAATGCATCTGATTTCGACGAAAGAACGATAATTATATCCTCTTAATAAAATGTTTATTGAAATTCGATAATAAATGCTCATAAAGAAATATACACACTACATTGCTATAAAGTAATTTCTATTATGACAAGCAGCTAATTTTTTCCCAAGTCATTTGTATTAGGTGTTGAAGCGTTTGATACATGTAAAAAAGTCAACTTGCAGATTCAATCATTAATCAAACTGTTCATAAATAAATGAAAATCATTCCTACTATATATTATATACTTATACTTATATTTACATACACTTATTAAGTACAAGTTATAATACTTAGTCGATTGCTGTTTTATTTCATCATACTAAACGCTTTTTATATTTCATACGCCACATTTAAAATGCTTTAAATTTTCTAATCATGTGTTGCTTGAACTTATTGCGTTTACTAGAAGCCGATGGAAAAAATATGTAACGAGATCCATGAGAAGTCATCAGAATTATCGTTTTTTTATATTTAATTGTTCCTGATATTAATATATTTAGCGACGAAACTCATTCAAAATTTTTAAGGAAATAAATATTTGTAAAATATATGTTTCTTCGTCTACCTAAATATATGCCTTAACTCTTATCATATTCATCTTAGCTTATAATAAATCAATCGCAGATTGGTATAATACAATATATCTATTTTTCAACCAAAAATAAATGAATACAGTTCAAAGTAAAAAATATTTTAATGAGTTATTTTTATGAGATCTATAAAAAAAATTTATAGCTAATTTTTACTGAGTACATTAAACTATGCAAAATATCAGTGTCAAACTGACAAATTATTAAATCATACTTCTACATAAATGTATATATTTGCGCGTGCTACTCGCTTCAAGCCTGAATAAGCAACTTACGCGCACGCGCCACCTGAGAGTTATGATAACGATAAGAAGGGGCGATCATGACGTGGCATAGCTGGTATAAATATATGTAAATGTGTACGCGAAGTTCAGTTTCTTCGTGTCATAATTATACAAATGTAAAAACGTATGAAATTATACATACAAAATGTTGCCTTACAGAAAAATTAGAGAATATCTTTTTATTACAATTTAGAATATGAAAAGAAAGTGTATGTATATTATAAAAGATTGACACATTACGCAGAAATATTTAATTTATTTTTAAATTCATTTATTGAAATCAATTTTTTTAGTCAATACATAATCAATATAGAACCTAAATTTTTTCCAAGTATTCTGAAAAAATTTAAATTCAATTACTTACAATTTATCAATTTAAAAGTTAATTCAATACACGAATGAAGACTAGGATAAAGAATCTACCTCTTTTTCACCTACACGCCATCTATGGATCGGATTGAGTCAAGTCAAACTCAAACTCAATTCTTATCGTGAATTTCCATAACGAACGAAACATTCCGCTGACCCATAATACTAAACATGGGAATAATTTTATTTATCAATTAATTCAAAATTGAACTAAAATTAGAATCACCATTTGAACGTATAATACTCGCACACTATGGTTTATTAAAGTTACAAAATATAAAAATATTTTTATATAATTTTTCTTAAAATCGTGAAAATATTCAAAAGAATATTTTAAGTTTTTTTTGTTAAATTCATAATTAGTAGATAGTTTTTTATTAATAATTAATAAAGGATTAAATGATAATTGTGTCTTTCAAACTTAAGGACTTAATACATCCAATATGTATCTTCAAACAACTTGCTATGAATCAAAATAATAGCGAAATGGTTTTACAGTAAAATATTTACGAGTTTATTATTAAAAGTGTTAAAAATATTGTATGTATATACAGCATATATGTATATATATATATAAATAATATGGAAACAAATACTATACCTCCAGTAAAACCTCCTCGAGGAATTAAACCCTCAAAAGAGACTGTAAGGAAATTATTTATATTTTTAAAATAAAATTTTTGTATTTTATTAATTTATACTTTATTTATTTTTAGTCAATTTTTAATTTTATTATTTATTTATCTTTTTAGAGTGGTTTATTAATAACTGTGATTCGTGCTCTCTCAGCAAGTGAAACTAATGAACAGCGAGAGGTAGAAAAAGCAAAACTTGAAAAAGATTTTAAACGCTGTGATCAAAGACTTGATGAACTTGTTTCAGCTCATGAAGAAGATCTGACAGAAGTTATGAGAGTAAGTCAGTTTTTTCACTTTAAGGCATTTAAATTTATATTTAGATTGTTTAGATAATTGTCTATAAAATAAGTTATAATTATTTCATTTTTAATTAGATTTTTGGAGAATTATCAGAACATGTAACATCAGCTCGTGAAAAAATTCATTCTGTTAAAGAAAATTTAAATGCTTGTAAACAGTTGTTAAATTGTAGAAGAGAAGAATTGTTGAAATTATGGTTGGAAGGAGTTGAACATAAACATGTTTTACAGCTTCTAAATGACATGTAAGGTTTTTTTTTTTAAATAATTTATTTATAATTTAGTTAAAAATTATATAATATGTACTGGTTTTTAGTGAGCAATTAAAAGAAATCCCAGCTAAATTAAGTAGTTATTTAGAAAAAAAACATTATTTACATGCAACACAATTACTTGTTTCTGCTCGTTCAATGGGTGATGGAGTGTTAGAAGGTGTTGAAGCTCTACGAGAAGTTAGATCAGAATTAGAATCTAAAAGACAAAAACTTAGTAATAAATTGTTGGAAGAATTAACTAAACATTTATACAAAGAACAATGTGTAGAAACAGGATTAAAACGACAAGGTTCAAATAGAGATTTTCAGCGTGGAAATGAAACACGTAATTCAAAGGGTAATAAAGTAAAAAGAAATTTACTTGATGTTGCAATTCCAGGCTACCTGTCTGGCCAAGCCTCTAAGTATGTTATAAAAATAATGTTATAAGTATTTAATACTGTGATAAATAACAAATTTTTTTTTAGGAAAACTAGTAGTGTAGGATTGGAAGATTTAAACAATATTGTAGAGGATGAAGGTAATTTAAATCCTGAAGAAAATTCTGAACATTTTTTGGCTATTATTATTGAATGTCTAGCTTTATTAAATCAAATTCCAGAAGCCATAGAAGTATGTTTCAATATATATTAATTTTTTATATAAAATATCAGCTTTATATTTACCATATTTCTAAAATCGTTTAAAATTATAAAAATTAATAGATGTAACATTCAAAAGTGATCCGCTACTTTTTAATAACGAATGTAATATTATTACTTCATAAATAAGTGTTTGTTAATTTTTATAATAATTTTAAGTAGTTTTTTTAAAACGATTGTCTAAACTATTCTGAATAATTAATACTACTAAACTAATACTAATAAACTTAAACTATTGTTAAAAATAATAATTATAAGATCGATACAAACTGTATTCATGCAGTTAACATAATATGAATTATTTAATATATTTTTTACAGCGTTAAATAAAATGCATTAATTTTTTAAATATTTGTTTTCATTTAGGTTGTTAAACTACAAATGCAAAATGAGTTGTTAAAAATTATTGAACAAGCTTCAAAAAATATCATAGAATTACCAAATAAGGAAAAATTAGAAAATGTGAAATTTGAAGATAATTCAGCACAAAGTGAAGATTCAACAAACCAGTCCCCTCTTTTAGAACTTTTAAATATGATATTTGAAAGATTTCAGCAAGTTATTGCAGCACATTCTTTAACTCTGTGTGGATTTACTCATGTAATTAAAAAACATAATTTAGAAGTATCTCTTTATGGAATGACAGATGTTTGGAATAGCATCCAAGCAGTGGTAAAAAGAGAGTTATTAAAAGAAAAAAATATTGCATTTTTTAGATATTAACAAAATTAATATTTTTATTATAAATAGATACAAATACTATTAACAGAGTACCTTGATGTACAAAGTGTTGTTGATGGACCCTTTCAAACACCTGTATCATTAAGTGAACAAAC
This sequence comes from Platyscapa corneri, assembly GCA_018907185.1. NCBI lineage: Eukaryota > Metazoa > Arthropoda > Insecta > Hymenoptera > Agaonidae > Platyscapa > Platyscapa corneri. Next base: position 2,743,275 of record JACCHW010000011.1, on the reverse strand, counting down.
TAATGATATTAATGCCTATTTTGCTAAAAAGAAACCACAAAGACAAAAAAATGGTCTACTTTTTAAGTTTGATGCTTCTGCTCACACTATGTCTTTTAATAATTACCTTAAAGATTATAGATATAGTAGTCTTACTTTAACTGTAAGTAAACTTTAATATATTTTTCATTAATCCTTTAACAAAATATCATTAAAATTTTAATTATAGGATAGCAAGCAATCAAAATCTAGTAAGAAATTAGTTTGTAAACCAGATCCAAAAAATATAACACTTATATTTAAGCCAATAATGCAATTTATTGATGAAGTTGAACGAATATTAGGAGCTGCAGCAGGGTAAGTATTATCTAAGTATTAAAAAAAAATTTTTAATGTAAATTATTATTTATAAAAAAAGTGTTTAAAAACTTTTTCATATTATATCAATAAATTTTTTTCACTATTACTCTAATGAAATTAATAATAAATACTATATACACAGAATTTATTCATTTTAAAAGATTTAAGATTATATAATATTTTAACCAATTTATATTTTTATAATCAAATTCAACTATTAAACCATTTTTAACTAGTAGAAAAGACAATTTTTTTAAATAGTTTATAAATAAAAAGTATTGAATTATTTTAATTAATACATTAAATGATAATATTTTACATGTAAATAAGTGTGTAAATTGTCAAAATGTTGCAAATTTTCACTAATTTTTTTATGAATCTTTTTAATATATATAAAAATTCTAGTTATTTTTGCATAAAATTACTTGTACAAAAAAATAATTTTATAAAATGTTTTCTTCTTACAAAAAAGTTCGATTAATAAGAAAAACTATTATAAGTATATTATATATATATATATATATATAATATGAGAGAAATTTACAAAAAAAAAATTAAATTTTAACAATTAATTCAGTAACTACTTTTTATTTAAAATATAAATTTTATAAACGCATATTATTACATATATTATTCATCTTTAATTTCTACCTTTTATATTTTTATTTCATATAATGATTTCAAAAAGTATAGATAACAAATGCGCATAGTATAAATAATTAAATTTAGATTAAAAAATTAGATTTGCCTTTAATTTTCAATGTTCTTCAAAAATTAATTTTTCTTCTATAAATAAATGTGAATATTTTATTAGATTTATTTTATTAATTTATTGAAGTATTGCAATATTTATAGAAATAAACGTAATGAGCGAAAACCATTTTTTTTTTTTAATTAAAGATTAATGATATAATACATTTAGTAATGCTGCAGTATATTACTTGTAATATTTTCATATTTTATAATATAAAACATATTTTTTATAAAATTAAAAGATAATCATTTTTTACAAAGATTTTACTTACATCGTACAAATTATGTTTTTCGAAAGCTTTATTAATTTTATAATTGCACCGCACCTATTAAAATGAATTTGTTTTTTACAATTAATAAAATTTTAAAAAATTGTAGATCTTTTTATTTTCTATAAATTTCAATTTAATGATTTACCATTTTAAATTATATTGAAAAAATGTTGACGAATAGTAAAACTGCTTATGGGTAAAATAATACTTTAAAAAATAAAGTAAAACAAATGACGGGATTCAATAGCGTGTTGTGTCACCTACTATTTTTAGAAATTCAACGTGCACTTTAAGCAACTTCCTAGCCGACTACGTTAAAGAAGTGTATCTCGGAAGACACCATGTATTAGTTGCAACCACAATTGATGCAGCAACAAAGAGCCCGGACGCATGGCGTGCTACAACTTCTCCAGAGCTTATGAGAGACATTGGACTAGATAGACCATTATTACAAGTATAGACATTAATATGCATATAAATAATATCAAATTAACCATTATTAGCTATGATTAAAAATTTATTCTTTGTAATTTTACTGAATTTATTGGTATATGTGCTCGACCTTAAAGAAATATTTCATAGATCTTGCAAATACAAAATGCTTTTTGCATTGATGATTCTTTCAATTTTTAAGATATTACATAAATTTATATTCTCGTAAAGTTTTACGCAAAAAATTTAATTACTTAATAATAAATAAAGTAAATAGCACATCGATGATAGAGATAAATAAGACAAAACTGTATAAACACTTGATGCACGAATTTGCAAAAAAAACTATTTACAATTTTTGGAAATTTGTGCAATATTATTTTTCAGCCCAAATAAACGGATAAATTAAATTTTTTAATTTTTATATTAATTTTTAACTTTAAAAAATAAATTACAAAGAAACTTGTTTTTTTTTTTTAGAGTACCGTGAAAGTTCAGCGATGTGTTGCAGAACTTCGATTGTTAATGATCGCATTACCACTGCAAGGTGAACATTTTTGTACTTTGGCTTTGAACGTCCTGCATAACTATCGTGAAACATGTCAAAATGCTTACCGTGGTATTGTACAACCAGACAGACACGATAGATTAATCTGCTCGGCAAGCTGGCTTAAAGACGAAGATATTAGTAGGTTTATTAAGTAAGTACAGTACTTTTTTACATGAAATTTAATTAAGCACAACTTCAATAACTTATTTTACATTAAAAATTATAGATCTTTACCTAATTGGGAAAGTATGAAGAATGAGACTCAATATTATCGAGCAGGACCTTCGAGTCGTAGAATACCGCGAAGGCAAGAAACTCAAGACGATGAGAGTCCGGAAGACATACGACAGCGAAATATGAAAGAAGCAGAAATACTAGCTAGTAATTTAGGAGAAGGTGGTATTAATGCTAACGAGGTAATTTCTGATATTGAACAGTTTCGCAGTCTAGCATTACTGCAAGAAAGTGTAGAATGGTTTTCTTTGTCAATACGATCGTTAATAAGAGAATTACAGCAATCTAATCATGAAAGGAATGTTGATGTAAATGCATTACCAGCCATCCCTGGCCCTCTTGTTCAGTACTTGGAGCAAGTAGCTGACGAATATGACGAACTCGCTAATACTTGCATATTAGTTTTACATTTAGAAGTAAATACATCTTTTATTAAGCTTTTACCATTATTAAATAAATATTTGTATACCGAATTTTGTTTAATTATTAGGTCAGAGTTCAATGCTTTTATTACCTTCATCCAAGAGCTAACACAAGCCTATTGTGCACTGGTGCTAAAGATCCTGAAGAAGCAGATTCTCGCGTTGAAGAACTTAGTAGAGTTCTGCAGCATATGGACGAAGCCTTGCAATCAACACTTCATCCAAAAAAAAGCAAGGTAAAAATAAAATAAAAATAAAATCGCGGAAACGCGATTTCCGCCTTCAATTCTTAATAATATTAATAATGTAGGAAGATTATAAATACGTGAAATAAAATTTCAAGTAAAATATATAATGTATTAAAAATAAAAATAAGCGACAATGACTTTCTAAATGTTTCAATACGTATGTTTCGTATGTTTTCAGTACATTTTTGAAGGTCTGGGACATCTCATAGCTAAAATTTTGATCACTTCTGCACAATACATAGAGCGAATAGATGAAAGCGGAATACGAAGAATGTGCAGAAATGTTTTCACTTTACAGCAAACTTTAACGAATATAACAATGACCCGAGAGCTGGCTCTCGATTACGCGCGACAGTATTTCGAACTTTTTCACGAAACGCCAGATGACATTCTGAACAATGTCTTAGAAAATGGACCTCAATTCTCAGAGCTTGAATATATTAATGCTTTTCAGTTGATCGCCAGAAGCCAACAAGAGTATGTTATGGTAAATAGGAACCTTGAAAGGCTTTCGGAAATTCTTGGAGATGTTGGAGTTACGGTGTGACACGACGTCAACTAATAAAGAGTTCGTTTAAAATTAACATTTCAATTGTACAAATTATTTTATCAGAGTATGTCGATTAACTAATGATAACAAATTTTTCTTAAATTTCAAAAATTATTTTTACCTAGTTAAACATTCTGTCTATTATAAGCTTTTTTTACTTAAAACATTATTTATAAAATTTTATTTACGTTTAAACATTCCTTTATTTATCTCTGAACAATGTAAAATGCTCCACTTCAATTGAATAATGGTTTTAATTATGAAACATAAGACTTCATTATATTGGTTTATTATTAGTTATTCGGTTTAAACTACAATAACACTGCTAATAACATGTAATAACGTAATCCTTTATCATTTGACGGTACTGGAATTTCCTAGTGTTCAACAGTCTGCAAATAATTAACTGTAGCTTGATGATCACATGCCATTAAATGCTTAACTTCGGCCTAAAAATATTTAACATTGAAGTGTTAAAAAGATTTATCAGTTTAAATTTAATTATATGAAACAATGTAAAAGTACTGTATGCCAAAAAGTGTAAATTGATTTTTTAAAATTATTGTAACGCATTTAAAAATAGTGCAATAGAATTTTTTTTTTTTAAAGTATGAATAAATAATAATTTTTAATTAAAAAAGAAGTTCATATACCATTATGGTATGTAATATTAAAGCCAAAGACTTTGCGTTTATCCTGCATTCACTATCAAACAAGGCAGCTCGCTTCCCTGGACCCCATCCTTTCGAAAATGTTACCTACACATGCAAAAATTGACTTCATTGATAAAATTAAATATCTTCCTTTCGTGCTAAAATCATTATTTGATATCAATATCGAATTGTCATTTTTCGTTAACAATTACCACTTAATGCAAAAATATTAAAAATGTGTTTGAGTTTTCAAAATGAACGACTTCTAGCCGAGAATACTTATTTTTACCGAATCTTTCAAAAGACTTTAGTCGATATGCTGTTTGTAAAGACTTTGTATTGCAAGTTATTTGTAAGAAATGAAAGTAAGAATGCAACGGTACCTGAGCCATAGCTAGATGGGTGATGCAGCAAATTTGGATCAGTAAAATGAAGAAACGTCGAAGAGATCTAGACATGGTGACGTAATATTAAGAGATGTTTCCAGGTATCTGCACTGTTATTTAGATAAGAATTTATAACGCCGCAACCCTCGTGCGTCGACGGGAATGATTCTGTTTCTGAAATTAAAGAGAACCAAGTCGTGCTCTTATAGCTTGTAAAACACGGGCTACCACTCCCCCGCTGCCACCAACGCAACTGACGTTTCTCTCGGATAAACCGTCGGATATCCAGTGCACATCTACTTTTAAACTTTAAATATTATCAGAGAGAGAGAGAGAAAATTGAAATACATATGGTTCGGCACACTTCATAGAACTTGTAGAAATCCATAGAAATGTATTCATACAAGGATCAAAGAGTTGGCGAAGCGCTCAAATATTGAGATACTTCAATCAAGTTTAAATGATAACGCTGCTCCTCCTCGCCTTTTCGAAAATCCACCAATAGAGAATTCAGAAGTAATTTTCTCAGAATAAGTAGAAGGTGGATATTGCAAACTTAAAAATAAAAAAAGCCAATGCTTACCGAAGCAAAAAGAAAGCAAATATTGAAACTCATTTTATTTGAAACCTTTACAATTTTCCTTTCTTTCTTCGTAAATATTTTTCACATTTAATTGATAGCTATTTTAAACTTTATATATGTATCTTTGATATTTGATTATATTTTCCTGAAATAAACAGATCAATATTATGCGTAGTTTATTGCTAATTACGTATTAGCGCACATTTTCTTACTAATATTTGTCTTTCTCCAAATAATTATACTCCTTCAATACAATTTTTCTACAAAATTAAAATTTATTTACTATATCTGCTCATAAATAAAAGAACACGTCATGTTTAATAAATAAAATTATTTACTTATAATTTCCAGTCAAAAATATGATCCGTAACTAATATTAAAACTGTAAGTGCGATTGAAGTTATTTCGGAAAAATCTCCGAGGGCAAAAAATTGGCAAATATTATGATTATATGTAATTAAAATTTCTGCTTATTCAATCTTCTACACTAATATAAGTACCATACGTTAAATTTTTTTACAATGTAATTGAACAAATAAAAACGTAACAAGTTTCGTACTAGAGAATTTTGTATTAGGTAAGACAATAATTAAATAAATAACTCAATCATTTAAAAAACGATTTTTATTTTTGCAGAACTCTAATGCTTAATCCAGCTGCTGAACAAGTATTTTTAATGCGATAACTCCTTTACCTTGTAATAAAATTTTAGCAAACGTTCTAATAAACTAAAATAAGAAGATGAAACGATTGAGATTCTTCTCACTTTTATCGCAAAGTATAATTCTCTAAATGTTTATCGATAAACAATAAAGTATCACCTTACTTTCTACGAAAATATATAAATGTTACGATTTTCATTAAAAACGTTAAAAATTAAATTAAAATATTTTTCGATAGAAATAACGATTATATTATTTTTAAACGAAGCATTATTATGTACAAACGTTATTAGCTCAAACCGTAATCGAAATAAATTTTCGAATGTACAAACAGTATCAAATTACTCCTCTTATTATGCAAACACGACCAATTATGTATGCATTAATATACAGTAAATCGTAGCTTGCGTTTTTTAATTTTACATCGGTTAAATTTTATCTAATCGATCTTCGCTCGACAACGAAAGAGTATAATGCAACGAGTCGTGGCAGGAGAGCAATCAAGTAATACTGCTTATTCGAACAAAATCTTAAAGAATCGACCGGTACAGCTTAAACATCGTCTGCGATACCTTGCGGATTTTGATTTAAAAAATGGAGTACTTTTACGAAGCGCTGAAATAGTTTTGTTAAATTAAAACGTTAAAAGCTGTAGAAGAAAGTAAGAGCAATATAAATGATGGAAAGCATATGAAAATGATAAAAACGCGAGTTGGAGAAAACGAGTGACGATGGCTGGTGTACAATAACACAATTACACGGCTGGATGTAATATAACATAAGAAGCTTATTATATTAGGTTGCACGCGCGGTGTCCGCCGTATAACCAGTCGATAGCTTGATGTTTACCGAGGTGCAATAACAGAACCGCGCGCTCGTTTCTTTTCGCTCTCTCTCTCTCTCTCTCTCTCTCGGTTGCGCTCGCAAGAGCTCGCAACAGATGGTAGTGCGATACCGACTCTAATATTACGACTCAATCACTCCCCATCGATCACGAGATATTCAACATTATTACTCGCGAGCCGCTCGCGTTCGCTGCTCTGTATGTTGCCCTATACCTATCCTGTATGTATATACGAGCAGCTTTTCCCCGCAATTTCACATCCCAGCGTGTACAATCATATATTGCAGCTTCCACTTTTCCTCTCTCTCTCTCTCTCTCTCTCCTCTCTCTCTCTCTCTCTCTCTGGCCCTCCTTCCACCCCTCGCCAAGCTCCTTGAGCCTTTTATATCGATTTGGATTTCATTAAAAAGATAATAGCCTTTCGTGCATTATCATATTTTATTTAGTAAGTGAACGAGCACATGTCGCGCCCCGGCGTGTCATTACCGCTGGCTACGCTCCTGTTCGCTCTCTTATTATTTCGCGGAATACAGTGCGGGCCAAATTATAATTGCCGAAAGGTACGGCTTTGAAAGTATTTAATGATTAGCCTGCGAGGAGAGGCGCTCGTGAAATTGGAAAGGCGAATTTTAATTCGCTGGAGGCGAGTGGAGCAGAAATGCCGGCAGCGTCGAGGCAGGACGTGACTCGCCGACCGACTGTCGGCAACTTCCTAGCTTCCTTCCTCACGCATCCGTACGCATATATAATGGATGCGTATAGATTGCGGAGGCAGGTCGCAGGTGGTCCGTCTTTCTTCTGGGATTATTGTCGCCGCTTATTCGGTGTTATTCGAGATCGGGAGCGGGAGCCAGCACTGCTGCCTTTCTGCCTTTCTACTTTCCGAGTCTCGAAAGTCGTGGAGAAGCCCGGAGCCCCTCCTCGGGCTCGGGTTGCGCGCGTGCAGCTCAACATTTTTACTACGGCGGACGACCAGCGGAATATTAAAATAATCGCAATCTCGATGCTCCTGACGGACTTTTAATAAATCCTACGGGCTGCGAGGCTCGAGACGACAACAAGGAGGGCTACTGCTCGCAGATGTGACTGCAGGCCCTAATGAGCAAGCTATTTTTCACGAGTATTTTTATCCCGTTTATTGGCCGCCCGCTTCACAAACTGTCGGCTGGATATTAATCATTCGGATTTCTTAGCGCTCGAGCTCCTGCGCCACGCGGCTTTTTATTTTCCCCGGCTCTGATAATGACAATGAGAATGGAGGAGACGCGAGATCCGAGGACCGCCGAGACACGGATTTAGAGGGGCTGAGTCGTGAAAGACGCCGCTCCTCTTATTTGCGCTCGCAACGGAGGGCCGTAGTTGAGAGGTGAGCCTAGAATTTGCGCTGCACGCGACTGATTCGCTTCGCTCTTGGAGCTGGCGTCGACACGTCACATTCCGGACACCGCACGACGACGAGCTGCGCGAGACGTGGCCCCGAGAAAGAGATTCTTTGGGCCATTGAAAGCTGCGACGAGACCCATACCCTTCGATTCAGTGCTGCTACGTTATTGTGCCTCGCTCAGCCTTTAATTGTACCGCACCGACTCTAATTTCGAAGGGTCGCTTTTTCATAAATATCGCAACTTTTCATTTTATGTTCCTTCTTCCTCCTATCCGAATAATTAAATATATCGAATCGAAATCGCCTATTTCAGGACGCGTTAAATTATTAATTGCATACTTAACGCGTAGGTAATTTCATTCCTTTACAAAATAATCTTCCACTACTTTTATTTCATCCTGTCACTCTCTCACGCTAAATGCAATTACTCCATGTATCAGCGATTGTATTTACGTAATTTAATCTGCGTATTTCAGAGTCCGATACACACGCATCTTTGTATTCGAATAAAAGCCGATATTTCTCATTATTTCTATAACGTTAACAGATAATACAATATATTCTGCTTTCAATATTTAACAATTCATTCATCCTTTTTTTATTTGTCTGATGAAAAATATATATTAATTTTAATTATATTTTTATCAATACGACATTAAGTTACGTAAGCAAAGGACTAGTGAATATTCTTCATACTTATATCATCTACGAAAATAAATACAATAACTATTATAAATATTCAATGATGATAATATACATAATAACATAATTATGAATAATTATAAATAGTTATATTAGATAATTATAAATAGTTTGATGAAAGTGTAATATAAAACACTCGAATAAATATTAATTTTTTTCGGTTTCGAATGAAGTAAAAGCTCTTAAAAATAAAAATAAAATTTTTCGAAATTTATAAAAATAGCAAAATAAGGTTTATTTTGCCAGAGAAAAAAATTTGTAAAATTTTTTACGTGACATTAGTAAGACAATTATGTTTTTTATTGTATTTTTTATAGTATAAAAATCAATTTTATATGTAAGAACTGCAAAGAATAAAAATCTTTGGCGTATAATATAATAATAATCCATTAAAAAATATATATGAATAATTTAATATAATGATTATAATCTTATAAATATGCATACAATTATTTTGAAAAAAATGCCAAGAAAATCATTTTTAAAAAATTTTGAATGAAATGATTTCAAAGATCCAAAATGATTTATCGCGTATATGGATAACGTTTGTTCGTCTTGATGATGATAAATGATGTTTATTAATACCAAATATGTTGATCTTATACATAAAAAAGTGCATTTTTTATTAAATATTTATTTTAATTATGTTAAAACTTTAAAAGTTATTTAAAATTTGACTTTATTGCAATACATAATAAAATGGTTAAATATAATAATATAAATATTTCTGTGTATTAAAAAAAAAATAGAAAAATATGACTAAAAGGGGAAAAATAGATTTTTGAAACTAAAAATGCATTATCTTATTGTGTACATAATTTGCAAATATGTAAATTACGCTTTTATACAATTAAAAAATAAATAGTTTATTGAAGGTAGTATTTGATACATTAAAAAAATAAATAATAATAAATCCTTATACATTAAAACTAGTAATTACTTACTACATATTAACTTTCAGTTCGATAGTAAAATTGAAAGAAAATTTAATATTTTAAAGTTTGTTATTTATAATTTTCATAACTTTAAGTATGAAATAAAATAATTATTTTACTATAATGATATATTTGATATACTTGGAAAAATATCTTTCAATTTATAATTACTTATTATAAACGTCTTAGCGTTGCTTACAAGAACTTTTATGATTTTACTAAATTTAATTGTTTATCATATAAAATATTTGATTCTTATAATTTTATTTTGAATACTTATCGGGGAAACTAAATAGATATTTTTTTACTGCATATAATAAGTTGAATTTTTTATACTTAAGATTTATAATTTTTTTTTCTTACGTGGATAATACTTTAACAAGAAAATTTAAACACGACAAAAAATAAGTTTATACATTAATAAGTATGTAAATTACTTTTACATCATACATAAGTATTTTATTATTAAATACGTTATATCCTGTCTTTATTTTGTAAAGTATTATTAACGTTTGAGCATTATCTTTTAATATATTTTAATTTTTCAACGTTTACAAAGGTAAATTTGAATATTTTAATTAAAAGAAAATAAATGGAAATCTGATGATTAAAATGAAATTTTTTATTTTGTTTGTATTTTTACAAAAATTTTTACTCGCCATCACTTAAAAGTCATCGCGTTAATTGGCTTTAAAATTATTTTTATGCGTTAATTTTGTTGATATACTCTTTTATTGTAGATAAATATTTAAGATTAATTAATAAATTATTTATGTTATTATATTAAAAAATGTAAATAGTACGGCTATAAGAATATTTATTTATATAGAAAAAACTTTTACAAAATAAGGATTTTCTTTCATTATTTTAAATAATACGAAAAAATAAATATATTTTTGTACTAATTAAACATTTCTAATTTATCCGTATAAATGGGATAAAACCCGTTTAACGTATTAGATTCTATGTATGCATCACTCAGATCTTCGGCTAATTATCTTCAAATGAACGGAACATGTAGTTTTTCAAAGCAAACGAAAAAGAAAGCGTATAAAAATGAAAATATCTAATTTATTATTACAATATCAATTTAAGTTTAAAATTAAATTGTTAGATTTATTTAAAAAAAATTGAATATAAGTTTGGTGATTAAAAATAAAATAAAACAAATATTTTTATTGTGCTTACGTTCCCACTTTTTCCTTTTGATGGCAATATGTTTTTATGTAACAAAACGAAGTTTAATACTCTGCACCGCTTAACTTAAAACTTTAAAAAAATAAAGTTTTAATATCATAATTTAAAATAGAAAGGATAGAATATTTATTAAATTTATGAAATATTATTTTTTACTTTTTGTTGTTGTTGTAGGTAAAGCTTTAAAATAAAATAAATTTTAGTGATCTATCTACATTTTTATAGGAATATCTGAATAGCATTTGTATTTGTATATATCATAACAAAGTTCTTTAGATGTAATTGAATACGCTTTATTAAAGAATCATTTACAAATACGTGTATAAGTATAGCTAAAATTCCCCGAACAAATATTTTTTACGACCAACTACACCATCGAAATACATTTACTTCAAATAAAAATCAAAAATAATTTAATTAATTTAAAAATATTACGTCTATTAAAACTAGTTGCATTGCTATAATTTCATATCAAATATGTTTCATAAAGATACATTATTCTTAACTAATTGTAATAATAACTGCAATATTTTATACACACAACATGCTACTTTTTTAACCATACATAAATATTAAAATATAAAATTATATTTTACTATTCTAATTGAAGAAATATCGATCTGAAAATCATTAGTTATAAAAAATAAAATAGTATAAAATGGATAAATACGTAATAAAAATAAAAGATTAATTAACTAGACAGTATGTTTAATAAATATTGTACTATTAATAAATGATAATTTTTTAACTTTAAATAATATTACCTCGAATATATTTTTTTATAAGTACCACAATTAAAGCAAGTCAATAAATTCCTAAATAAAATATCAATGATATTAGGTTGTATAAATAAAAACGTAGCAGTGAAAGATACAGAGATTGTGAATTTGCAAAATACGACTCCCGCAAACTACTTTCGCAGACCAAATAAGTTAAATTGCTTATGCGTTTGTTGGCTACGATTGCATATCATACCTTATCTATGTCATGTAAAAATATAATCAATTTTAATGTAATTTAAATGAAATAAAATACCAATTAATAAATTAGATTGATAAGCATCGAACAAATTTCTAAATGTGTACTATGTTTTCACTCTTTAATATATGAAATACTACTTGAATAATACATTTTTATCTTAAAAAAATAATTATTACTACTCGTAATAATAATTAAAATTTATTCGAAAATTTACTCTTCAAAATTGCTCATCCCATTTGTACGATAAAGAAATCCCAATATGGCAAGAGAGATGTAGACTCCAACAGACTTCACAGAATCAATTGTTTACATTTAAGTAATGTTTTTTAATTTTAAGTTTAAGTTATTTTTTAATTAATGTTTAAGTAATCAATTGTTTAAATAATGCACATGAACTAGTTTGTGGAGATAAACGCACGTTAATAGCAATCTTTACTAAAGCACTAAAACCGTATTTTAATTAGTAGTTAAAAGTATTTGAAAGATGAGTAGATTTTAATATTAAAATTAGTGCTTGATATTTTATACTTACTAAATGATGTAATATTGAAATTTATAAGCATATTACAACAGCAAAGAAATAAAAAATATGATGTTTTTATATCCTTTTAGTCTTGAGGAATTTCAAGATTTGTTTACAATTAATTATTATTACCATTATCGTAAAAACAATTTCAGTTTTACAGTGAGTAAATTCAGTTATTTGAGATTTTTTAAACTAAATTAATTTTTTTGTTGGCATTACATGGTATTATTATTACATTTCTTGAGTTATATACTTAGTATTATTATCCATCTCTAAGTCATAAATAGTTTTGTTATTTTATTTTCAAATGAAAGAGTGCATGTATAATTTATTGATTTTAAATTTTAACAATGTTAAATATTATAGCTTTTTATATAAAAAAAAATTCTTTTATAAAAATTATATTTTACTATTAGTGTGTATTAAATGAATTGTAGATTTCATAAAAATTACCTTTAATTTGTATTTTCTGAATACAATTTTGATATACACACGTCAAATGTACGATATTTAAATTCTATACCGTATTTATTATATTAATTATGTAAAACAATTCGTAACATTTTTTAGTGCATTATTTATTTTCGTTGATTATTACTGTTTAATAAAACGTTTATTAAGTTTTATCTAATGTACAGTTATTTAAAAATCTTCGTTTCACATTCGTTTAAAAGTTTGTTCAATTATAATTTATATTATAATGATTTAGTTGATTTGTTCAAATATTCAATTGAAGTTATTTATTATACTTTTATTTACAAACGAATATTTATTACCGTTTTCTATACATACATGACGTAACTTTAAAGATCGTACAAAGAACTAGCGATTTCAATTTTTCATATCAAGTTTTATGGGTGCTATTACCTTGAATATATTCATTCTTATACTTCTACTTTTAGTTTATTAAATTAAAATATTTCCTACGTACATATATCAAATTGATTAGATTGACAATGTCTATTTAATAATATTTGAAAAATGTTTATAAAAATAATAAAAATTTATTATACATTTTTCAATTACGATAATTACAAAAATATAAATTTTTTACAACTATTTATTAAGATTAATCTATTTTTTGTTTATTTAAATATTTGTATTTTACTATTTACTTCATTTATGTAAAAATGCTTGTATTGTTAAATAAATTAAATTATTCTTTGCATCATAAACAAATTCTTTTCAATTAGTAATGATTATTAAAGCGATATATATTTCACAAAAATTATTAATTTCTTTCTATAATTAAAATTTTGTTTAACTCATTAATTTTAGAATTCAGTTAAGATAAGAAATTTCATAGATCAAAGACGTACATTCGTATGATATCGGCAGATTTTATACATAGAAATTTTTATGTAATTACTATTTAAAATTGTTTGAGTATTTAAATACAAATATATAAAGATACATAATACAGCTAAACTCTTATCCTTATTATTTGATAAACTTACTTCTACTTATATAATTTCGTAACATAAATTTATGAAAGTTCAAAATACAGCAAAATAAACATCTTTTAGTTTTTACATGTTATTAATGCGTTTAACTTTAGACAGACTTATTACTCATTATAAATGTTATAAATAATAATTTATAATTAAATCTCTAATAAAATCATAAAAATATAATATTATCTTACAGCAGCGATTACTTTCATCCTGTGCATTAAAACGCATAGTCAATTTGTCTTACAGAATAAGGTATAATTAAGCGAACTGGAAGAATGAACTTTCAATTGAAATTAAATTTATTAGTTAATTAATTTTCTAATATTAATCTTTTTTTGATAAATTTAATAACATAAAATTAGACATAAAATGTAATTTATTTTACAATTATAATATTTGTACCTTCATTAAACCTGCAATGTTCATGATTAAATATGATTTATTTTATTTCATTTTATGTACATATATAGCACTTACTTAAATAAAAATAAAGTGGCCGTCTTCTCATGTTATTTTAAAAGTTAGAATTAAAATTAATAAATATCTTTCAGATTTCATAAAAATACAGAAAAATAACAAAAAGTTTACTTAGTAAGTGATATACGTCACCTAAAATTTCAAGGATGTTATTAATATTAATAACATGTTTTTAAGTAATACGAGAGCATGGTTTCCTACTATTTAAATAAATGTTTCATTATCAGCATTAAAATTATGTCGATAAAAATTATTTTTAAAAGCTTAGTTTGTTTTATAAATCATCTTTTGACAATCAGAGTTTCAAGTTATATTAAACTATCCTAACCTTTTGGTTTGCTAAGTGATCATATGCATTTTTACATTTTATTTATATATTATCCAGATGTGAAATTAATACTTTTATAGACAAACATATCATAGTTGGGGTAACGTTTGTAATTACTCAGTTAATTACTCAATCCAACGATTATACGCACATCGATATAGAATTTTAAAACATGTCGTTGGTGCGCGTAAATATGTAAATACTTCAATAGTAATTCGTCGCATATAAAGCTGATAAAGTGAACAAATAAATTATAACACAAATCGAACCCATAGATGTTGGTCTAGTGAAAAACATAACGTAGATATAAAATCACCATGAATCATGCTGAAGACATCGAAGTCATTTCCGTATCAGACCCTTTACCGGACTGAAGAAGAATAGCAACTCTTACATCGCCCCGATCGAGTACACCTCATCTGATTCCAGAACTTTTTCAGCGACACAGATATTAAAAGATATTTTATTGGATTAGAAAAAAAAATTGTTTTCCAACTTGGTCCAATTACTTCGAAAGAATTTAAGAATTTTGCTAGACGATGAGCAATTTTTCCCGTCTATAAATCATCGTATTTAAATAAATTAAGCCGATTAAAACCACATACTATAAATCGCTTGAGTGACTCGTCACCCATTTCGCAATACGTGCTATCGTTCCCAAAAAAGGCTATAAATAATCGTGCAAACAACAGTTTCTTAAACCTGGTATCCATTCAACTTCACTAAGTATTCAGAATCTACTTTGCTACATATAATTGATTTGCATTAAAATGAATTCAATTGGCCTCTTAAACGTTATAACGCAATAAACGAATTAGAGAAATAAAAAAAAGAAATTTTAAAGGCAAAAAGGCTGAGCGAGCAAAAAACTAAAAGTGATAATTTAGAATAGTTGGCAGGAGAAAGTCACGCGTTTCAAATTGAAGTTGAAATAACCGAATACAAACGTTTACGTTGATGGTGCAGCACTGCATCCCCCAATTTTAAAAATCAGCTTTCAGATTCAGAATGAAGAAGAGCTCACGGAAAATAAATAAAAGAAAGAAGCATCAGGTGCTTTGGTGCGCTTAGAAAAACGAGCATCCGACTCGAGGGGGATAATCTTGAAAAATAAGAAATTCCATCGGAAGCATAATAAGCGTGAGTATTTTTGCGGAGAGAAGAAAAGGGAGCTGCCGATGCTAAGTTATTGGCTCTTAATTTAAAACTCGTAGGATCGGTGAGGACCAGGAGGACCGACCGGACTCGCGTCCTCCGAGCTACGATGCACCGGAGGCTCAAGATCGCTCGGCTACTCGAGTGCATTCGCCGGGGCCGGAGTCCAGCGACGGCGCGCAACTCCCTGAATATACGAGCTCGGAGCCGGGGGTGGGGGTGTGGCAGGAGCGAGGCAGTAAATGCAATGACAGCGCGTCAAAGAATTATAATGGTGCGGCTGGTTCGGGCGACTTTATGGGCAGTATCGCGCGCAGTGCGCGAAAGGGTGGCTGCTGGCTGGTGGTGCTATTGAATGCGGGCGGCGTGTGTGCGTGCAAAATGTCACGGGAGGGCGACTCGGCCGCGGCGAGCGAGCGAGCGCGCGCGCGAGTAACGACCAATTAGATAACAAAACGTCAAACAGTAAAACCCGTCATGTTTATACCGATGGGGATAAACCGAAAGCCGAGAGCCGAGCGCCCGGGAACGCATCCATTCCATTCCCAGCCCAACTCCGAGCTATTCGTTATACGTTATACGCCCATATAATGTGCTCCGCCACCTTTCACAATCGCTCCTCATCCCTTTACACTGATTCTTAAGAATAACAATATTATATAGAGTAGAGAGCGTCAATAGCTGAATGGCCTCGAAAGTAGCGCTTAAATCTTGGGCCGCGTTGCCTTCTAGCTCGCGCGGGAGCAAATGCAAAGGCAGGGGAAGGGGGAGAAAACAGAAAAGAGTGGACAAATGGAAGAGCGGAGGAAACGCCGAGAGAAGAAGCGATATCGTAAAGTAAGTTTGTGGCGTGGATGGCCAGCCTGCACGGCTCCTAATGGACAATAACGAGGATCTACTGCCTTCCTCGACTAGCAGCACCACAGTTTACTCGACGAGCCCAGCGCCTTTTCCCCAGTGCTTACACCCCCAAACTCTCCGCCGCTTTTGATAATGATTTTATCGAAGCAAGTGCTCTCCTCCTCGGCCAGTGGAGACGCAACCTTTGCTTCTTTGACATTTATTTGCGAGTATTAGCCTGTGCTGCTCGTTTGATCGGCTATCAAGACTTCGCGCGAGACTCGAGGAGACACCGACGCTCTTTTTCCTTATTCTCGCCTCTTAAACATTTTTCGTTTGCATATTTATAAAATGCCCCGATGCTTCGATTTAAGTTAAGCTATTCGTATTATTAAGTCGTTCGACAAATGTGTCCGCTGGTAATCAGCTTACAAAAGCCATTGGATTCGCACTCGATTCCACGCAAACAATACCGCGTTTTAACAGTTTCAAAAGTTCGATCATTGTTCTCTAATGGCGATTATAGTTTTGATAAAACATTGCGTTTTGACGTGAGAAGGAAAAGCACGCGTCAAATATGAACAGTACATAATTCGTTTGACAATTATCATGTCAACCTTAAGCTGTTGCTTGCTCTACTTCGAAATATATTTGGAATTATTGTTTAACAACAATAATGACGGTAAAAATTGCTAGAGTTTTAACAGCGATATAAAGGTTTCCACTACCGTTATTAATTTTATTAATCGAATAATAAATTCAACCGCGTTCGACTTACCTTAGCTTAACAATGTTTAAAGCCCTTTTAAAAATAATCAAATTAACTTGACAATTTTTTCTGAAACGATGAAAAAACTTTATAAATCGATCGTTTATTTTATTTATTTATTAAAATAAGTCATATTTGATATGTTAAAGGGATGCATTTTATGCATGACAACGTAAATATATGGTTGGCAATAAAATTAATATTATCGTTTGAAAATATATTAAAAAATTTTCGTGTGCAATCGACTTTCATTCTTAGCCCAAGTATACACGAGAAATTTAACATCTTATTCGAGCGGGAAATTTGAATATTTATTGCTAATTCAAACACTAATAACGCTATTTTGAAAGTTAGTAAGGTATATAAAATCTTAGTATTGTATCCCCTTAGTCGCTCAAATTTACGGGATAAATATAAAAAGCTTATGCTAACCTGAAAGAATAAAAATCTTGTTAGGCAATGCCATTTCTCATTTAATCGTATTATCTCGATTCCTTGGGAATAGATTAATAGATTAATATAAGCAAACGTAATCAGGTATGGAACTTATGATTTATTATTGATAATTTAAAATGTAATGTAAGTCAGTAACCATTAATAACGGTGCTTAAACTTTACACCCAAAATTGATATAATTTTTAATCGTAATATTCTCGCGCTAATTTTCTAACTGAATTATTTCTGAATTAAACGAAGTCTGACAGATTTATATATCTATCGTGTATACCGTTGAAATATTTCGATATTTTATTATTATTCACACAGAATTATTTTAGATATATTAATAAAAAAATGCTTTCATTCCACTAATTTGCAACGTAACGCTTGCATAAAATTAAAATCTTAATAATTTAATAGTTTTAACGTAATGTTTAATTCGATTTAAATTGGGATGTGGGCAAATGAATAAATTTAAAAGAAATTGAAAATGAAAGCGTTGTACTACTAATAGCGAACTTATTAAACAATAATTTACAGTGCGATTTCAATTTATTTTAAGCCATTAATAATAGATTCCTATTTGTTAATTTTTACTCTAATTTATTATTAAACATAAATTAAATTATATACCTTAAAAATATACTAATATAGAAATCATTTTTCAAAAGTTAATGCTTAAAATAATTATACAAAAACATATTAGTAGTTTTTTTAAGATAAAAATTACTTTTTTTCAATTGCATTACCGATACTAATGTTACGAATCAAGTCGTTAATGGTGTAAATTACAAATTAGTTACTGGAAGATTACCGAATAAAAATCCAGATTAAATTATTTCAACAATAAATACTTTTAACAATATATACTTCCAAACATTTAATACCACAAAAAACGCATTACTTTTTTCTGAAGTTTTTACATTTTAAACATAATTACTTTTTATTTTTTGTAACATGGAAAATTTTTTATTTTGAAACATTTAATTAAATAGTAGAGAGTAAAAATTTATAAAGGGTAATTAAATGTTTATCACCAAAGATATTCTTCATTACTTCTATAACAAAATAAAACTAAAATGTTCTTTAAATAAATTACTTAATCATTGTAGTTTATTATCTTGGTGTTTATTTTATATTAATCGGCGTAAAATTAATTTATAATTTTATTTTATTTTATCGTGATGCATTCAAGCTATAAAAAGGGATTTGAAACATATAACCTCATCAAGTAATCGTTAAATCTTAACCAATTCACTAAAAAACCGAATGATAAATAAATCTTGATAAATTACTTTATATTTTAGAAAAGTAATTGTGTACGATGTATGGCAGTATAAGAAAGTTTGAACAAAATATAATAATCAACTAGAGTTGTTGATTATATAAATAAAATTAATTTCATATCGATAATTAAGTTGGATGAAAAAATTTAATAATTTCAATAAGTTACCGAAGGCATTTGAGCATCCTTAGGTAAAAAACAACATTAATCGCTTGAGAATAACGTAGGTATTTTCCAATTTTGTAGAAAATTACAAAATGTTCTTCGTGAGAAATTTGGTTTTCAGGCGGCGGGCTCACAGGGGCATAAAAAAAGAGGAAAAAGGGGGTAAAAGGAAAAGACAGATCGGGATGAGCGAGCTCGCGGTAATATTTTACGCGTGGGATCGGCGGCGCGCATCGACGTTTGATATTCGCTGGCGCCGCGGCAGCAGCCCGGCTCGAGATTTACGAGGCAGATATGTGATCACAAAATGGCCGACACTAAATCAAATACGGTGCATCGGAAAACATCCGACATTATTATTGGGACTTTTATTGGATCGGGTAGGGCAATAAAGTAAAACGAGCGAGCGCGCCGCGCGTAATTTTGCGCCACCACGCCACACCGCCCCCGACCTAGCCAAACCTTATTTCACGATGTGTGTCCTCCCTCCCTCCCTCCTCTTCCTCCGGTTCACCCACCGCTCCCGTTCCACTACTTCAAATTTCCTCCATTTCTTTTTTAATGACCAGGCGACTTTCAATTCCTCCTCTGCGAAACCCCGATTTCGTCCGGGTTTCTCTGTGTTTTTCAAAAAAATAAAGCTGTCCAACGATTTTATTTTTTCTCGAGCGCTCCGATGTTGAAACTTTAATAAATTTCACCATAAATACGACATTATTACTGTAAAAAGAATCTCGCGCTATTTTGGATGGCTCAGTCAAAGCGATTATTATTACAATAAGTTTAATATAGAAAATACGCCTTACGAGTTCGCTCGCTATATTTAAACGCCCCGATGGTTAAAGTTGACTTCAACACGTAATCATGGAAATTAGTTACGGAGTAACATTATACGCGTATCGCTTAAATAAAAAAGAGCCCATCCGCGGGACTTTGTTAGTGTCAGCGTGTAATATAAGGCGATATTGATATTTCCTAGTTTACCTATAAAGGTTTTAGAAAAAAAGTGAAGAGACGAGAAGAAGGAAAGGAAAAACAAGCCTGTGCGAGAAAGAATGACGCGACGAGAGTGGCGTAATAGATGTTCCTTCCTGCATACGTTTTTGAAGGACACTTTTTTGAGATCTTTATAGGGAAGAAAAGAAGGCCGGGAGGGAAAGAAGAACGAAAGAAACAAGCTGGATGTTTTTTCCATAAACAGCGGAGCACCCGAGGCGAGCGACTGTTGTCTCAACAAACAGAAAAAGAGGCTGGGGTAAGCTGGAAGACAAGTTTGCCACCGCTACTGTGTCTCGCGCCCACATATCATATGTCACCCTGTTATTCTTACTTGCAATAATAAAGCTGATCAGCATTGAGTAGCTCTTGCTGATAATGAAAAAACAGCTTAGCCACTGGACATCAAATCCTCTACTTTTCCACTTATATCCTTTTTATCGAATATGCTTAATCGATGCGAACTCTTAGCTCATCCCACTGATTATCATAAAATATATCGTATATAAACCTATACGTCCAAATTGCTTATTTCGCTTGAGAACAAACATAAACAATTGTAATAATCCCGTTGGCAGATAATTATTATGGAAAATGCGCAAAATGCGGTAAAATAATATCAAAGGAAACTTAATCCTAGGAATTGGGTACATTTTTAATGTCGCCGGTGTACATAATGCGGAAAAAATCTTAATTTTCTCTAACTGTTTGCCTTAACAATTTTAAACACTAGCATTAGTAGTGATCGCTTGAGTGGAACTATTATTAATCCATTAGTATGGAAATAAATGAAAGGGAATTGAAAACATTTCAACCTGTGAAATTCAGAATAAAAATGACTAATATTGTCTATACGCTGTCAAAGATAAGTGACGATCAATAATCTCAGAATATTCTAAGTCAAGTCAAATAAACTAATTTTACTTTTGAAAACTCGTGTTCGAACCTAAAATAATCTAGAAATATTTCTATTATATTAGCATGTTTATACTAAGTCCTTTAGAAGATTTGAATACTCCGTAGGTTGTTTTTTCAATGTATTTTTATTCGTTTTAAGTCATAAAAAAAGTTCGGAAGGAGTGTTTTTTCAATATTATTGGTATTTTTCGTTATTGTTGGAACCTAGAGACGATTTCTTAGTTCGACTAAGCCATTCATCATTGCATATATACACTATACCGATTATTGACTATTTTTCTACGAACTGTTTGTATTGCATGTCATTATTTGACATACCAAAGGTTTAAAGCCATTTTACGCGGCAATATAATTATAATTGTCTTCCCCAATGAAATATAGCCAATTCACAAGCGTATCGATTTAGCTGCTTAGAATTGTGAATACAATATCTTGCCAAACTGGCCACGTGAGTTTTTACTGCACAAGTACGCACATCGGTCACATAAAACACTTTTACTGTGCGCGATCATTCTCCAAGTGCTAAGATATTTTTGTCAATGATATGTAGTCGAACAGTTATACAACACTTAACCTTTTTCTTCTGTATTGTGTTTCGATAATTTTCTTCATGCTCCGGACACGAATAAAATCTGTCGTAAATTTAAAGATAAAATGTGAATATATATATATATGAGTTAATGATCAATTTATCTTTCATAATCATAAAACAAGACGATTGCCCTTCGAATAAAAGGATTTCTATGTTTTCCCCGAGTAAATACAGACTTCAAATGGTCGTAATATCATTGGCGTAAAACGAATATTTGTGGAAATTTTTAATAGAGTTGGCTCTGCGATTAAAAAGTAGCTTAAACAATAATTTCGCGGCTGCTGCGCGATCTTTGAAAAACATTTGATTCGGTAAACAAGTAATCTTAAATGGTTTCGAGCATGCGACAAATTTTAAAAATTATGCATCCACAATCCTGAGCAGTTTCCTCTTACGTTTCCTCTTTCGTTTTTTCGTTTTTTTTTCGTTATTTTTTAAACACGCAGCCCAGCGTGGAATGAGACGGCAGACCGCAAAGATAGAGTTCCCCGGTGCTGAATGAATAGGCAGAAGCGCGCAAGTGCATGTACTTCTGTCAGCGGATGTGTGTGTTTTGTAGTGTGTGCGTAGTACTAGACTATAGATCATACTGCGCTCCCCCCGCGCTGACTTGTTATTAAATTAATCCTTCGTTTAGCCAAATTGATGCATCGATATCACAGAGCAGTCATAACTCACGACACCCCCTCGCTCGCTCTCTCGCTCGCTTTGCGCGATGACTATTTTCTATAATACTGTATATATTCAACGAGGAGGCGAGCGAGTAAGCGCGCGCCCACTATACGCCGATTCATTTTGCTTTGTGGGGGGAAAAATGGAAAAGAGAGAGGGTCCAATCGCTTTCAGCCTTTCCTGTATCTTTTACACATGTACAAATACATACCGGATTACGGCAAAGCCTGCTCCTTCTCTTTTTTCTTCGCGCTTATCGACTCTATTTTATGCTCTTGCGGAGTGCTCGGTTATTTTACTTTAACCAAATACGAACGAAACTTTTTACAAATATCGTTGGTAGCTCGGCGTCGTTTAGCGCTCTTGGCAATTTCTCTATTGCGAGTCGGCGAATCACTTGCGACTGCGAGCGTCTATAAAGAAACGACGATTTTTGCGTCGAGCCTCGATCGCGGAACAAAAAATACTACGGTACCCCCTTTTTTACTCGTTCGTTGACTCGAAAATCCCGAGCGATTCGGATAATTTTCTGACTAATGACAGGCGCGCTTGAGCCTTCCGTTTGTTAATCGCAAACTTTTCTGCTGCGAATTGGTTGCTTGATCGCAACGCTTAATTGCACGCATACGTATAATGATAAATTACACGCGCGCGAGCCACACCATGATACAATTTGGCGTGGTTGTTTAGCATCTTACTTTTCAACGATAGTTTGTAGAGACGCTTAGTTAAAACTAGATTATCGTGATTAAAATTTGTGTGATTTTCGATTCATTTCCATATCATCATTGATCCGATAATAATGTACGAGTGAAAATTAAAAAGTAGCAGATTTCTAAGCAGTTTCTCGTGGACCCGGTGCATCATAAAGGTGTAGCCGATCAATTATTATGAAATGAAAAATTAACTGCCTCTTCTCATTGATCATAAATCTAAAATATCTGAAATAAAATAGATGTGTAATCAATAAATTATAAACAGTTATTTGTTCCGCAGAAAAAAAAGCGATGAAATAAATTTAGCATTATGCGTTAATAAAAGCTGCTAAGTTAGTACGGGTTAAGTTGTAAGACGATTATAAAAGTCGTTGGACCAATGCAGCTGAACTTTTACATCGAAAGAAACTAATTTATAAAAGATACTTATCTCAACTCGCGCACACGCTTAAATATTCGAATGAACAAACATGACGCAGCGCGTGTTTGCGTCTAAACATTTTTTCAATTTGAATAATACCACGTGCACATCGAAGGTAGCATTTAATAAAGATATACGAAAAATAATGCCGGCATTTAAATTAATGGCCGAAAGAAACGCAATAGAAAGAGCTTTATTTTCTTCGAATGAAATATTTGGGGCGTCGAGCCGAGTCCAGTATTTAGTTTTCTAGGAACGTGACTTCCATCAATGAAAGCAGCAATCTTAATGATGACACATCTCGAGCTTTTTCGTTACATTACTCGGCATATTCGTCGTTTCCGTTGACGGGCAGATTGTTGTCCGAGAAAAGCGTAAAATCAAAGCCAGAACTATTAATATCGTACGT
Organism: Platyscapa corneri; assembly: GCA_018907185.1. Taxonomy (NCBI): domain Eukaryota; kingdom Metazoa; phylum Arthropoda; class Insecta; order Hymenoptera; family Agaonidae; genus Platyscapa; species Platyscapa corneri. The sequence continues at coordinate 2,718,987 of JACCHW010000011.1, read as the reverse complement.
GCAATCTTATATGATCGTGATTCGGTTTCGATGCTCTAAACTCGAGGCAATATATGGCCGTAAGATATAGCGCACTACTAGACAAATGGCGAAGCACGTTCGCCGCTAGACGAGAGGAGAAGGAGAAAAAGACTCGAGAACAGCAGCCGGAGAAGTTTTTTATCCAAGTTGTATTAGTTGACAAAGTGTCCATTGACCGCCTCACGGTTGTTATCTCTATTGACCGAGGCCCGGGTATTTGTCCGCTAAAAACAATATCAATTCATCAACTCGCGCCTCTCTATCTTGGCTCATTCTTCTTCTCGGCGCTCGTCCTTCTTGCCGCTATTGCCGACGAATTAATTGAATTCTAAATAAGTAATGTTAAACAAAGCCAAAAACAGGAATATTCGCTGCGAGGGTAGGAATGCCAGGTGCCGGTTATATTCGTGACTGCTTAGAACGAAAGGAAAGTGGGAGGGAAGGAAGGAAGAATGGAAGGAAGAATGGAAGGAAGGAAGGAAGGAAGGAAGGAAGGAAGGAAGGAAGGAAGAATAGAAGGAAGAAAAGGTCTAATGGAGTGAAGCGCTGGAGGGGCGAGGAGGGGGTGGTGGCGCTCAGGAACCCGGGTCGAGAGTCGCTCAACTTTCGGCCGCGCCCGCAGCCGCGCCGACCCATAATATAACGTACAAAGTAATTAAGGACATCGGGCGACACGCGGAGAGAGAAAAGCGAGATAGAGGCTCCAAGGGCGTCTCTCGGTCTCTTTCCGACCAGGTTTCGGGAATGCGACATTTACATAGTAATTAAATCGCGCTAGCAAGTGGGACTGTTGGGGGAGATACAGGCGCACGAGCCATTACAGACGCATTAGATTGCGGTAAGCACTTGTTTATGGCAGGACCGTCGCTCTGACGCTTACCCCTAGTTCCCACTCTCTCTCTCTCTCTCTCCTCTCTCTCTCTCTCTCTCTCTTTCTTGCTCGGGGCTGTGGGCTCGGAGCGCCTCGGGCGCATGCACTTTCCGCTCCTTTTTGTTGGCTCGATTTCATCCCTTTTTCCGTTCTCCCGTTCTTTGCGAACTGCGCCGCGCGTTCGTCTCTGCGAGCCGCAGTTTTCAGCGGCCCGCTACATTAATAAGTTCATTTAGATTTAAAAGAAACAGGAGCAAGCGAATGCGCGTCGCCGAGCCCCGCTCTTATCTCTTGTCACGAGTCCTTTTTTACATATTTTTTCCTCCTTTTTCGGGAAGAGTTGGCCGGGGTCGGGGTCGGGGTTGGCCGGGCTTGGCACTCGCTCGACACTCGGGAAAGCCCGAGAAAGCTCGAGAAAGCTCCTGATGACTTTTTAACAAGAGCTCAGAGAATTCGTCGTCGATCGACTTTTCCCGCGTCACCCGATGCGATGCCTAGAAAAGCCAGTCTGGCACGCTCCAACTTTTTGACTTTTCTTGACAAACGCGAGAATTATTACTCGGGCTGCTACGAATTTTTCAAACTTACAAAAGCCTCGCGTCTTTCCTTCGGATTTTTCCTCCTTCAACTTACAAAGTATCGAAAGGTAATAATAAGAGAAAAATTGAGCGTAAGGGAGAATAAAAAGCAGCTAATAAGCCTTTTAAAGCTTTTGCAAATTTCCAATTCATAGCCGATTATTGTTTACAATTCTATTGATGTATCAGGCTTTTAAAACGAAATTACAATTCACCTTTTTTTCGTCAAGTGCATAATTTTAAGGATGTGCCCCACAAGGAAGCCCACTGTTGGAACATTCTCGCGCGCATTCGTCCATCATACTCGTCCATAATTTGCTCGACTCTCGTAATCGTGTCGTCGAGCTAAGCGAGTGCGCGTTGATACAGTCCCGATAAACGTGCGTAGATAATCGCGCACTTAGGCTCGCGATTACTTTTTCAAGTGTGCGACGAGGATTTGTTTCATTAGTAGTTGGATGGATGTTCTCGGGCTTGTCGCAGCCTCCGGCGCAATTTAAAGCCAATAGTAGCCAAAAGTCGTCGATCATTCGGGAAGCGGATCGCGCTCGGGTTACAACGTTTCGATTACCCCGCAATGACTCGCTTTCAGCTCCGATCTCGAAGCCACCCCCTCCACCGAACCCCGCCTCTTTTTCTCTTTAAGTCGAATCTCGATATAAGTACACGGGCAGCATCGGTCTCGCTCCCCCGACTCCTGGGCGCGCGACACGCGAAATCCCAGCTCTTACTTTGAATACCGCATTGACTGACTTATCTAATCTAATTTAAATGCGTCGAGGGGCTTTAGCGTGCCGCTAGCCACCCTTCTGCTGGATTCTCATTCTCCGACTCACTTTTGTCACCCCTGCGTAGAGAGTCGCGCGCGTTGTTGTCTCGCCGGAGAAGGAGCTTTCCCAGCCTATTTTTTACAATCGCTATCGAGATTATCGGCGAGCAACTGCACGCGTCCTCCGATCCTTCGAGAGCCGCCTCGCAGTGCAGCTCCTCGAGTGCGGGGCGCGTCCGAGTTTAAATTTGTCGAAATTTAAAATTCGCACAGTCACGTCGGGTCTTTTCAGGATCCCAGCCCTCGCCGAGATGTGGATAGAATCAATACGTGTACATAAGTCGTCTGCTGTGCAGGGGATTTGTTTATCAGGAAAATTAGATAGGATCGGCTAACGACGCGGGCGCTCGCGTCTCTGTGCCGAGTTGCGGGGGCTGGACTCGAAGCGCTCGAAGGAGGGTTCACGAAGACACTTATTCTCGCCGTGGAGCCACGGCGGAGGGAAACCGCTGCGTAACGCGGTAAATTGAGTGCTGAATCCGGGATTAGAAATAGTCGCGCGGAGGAGAGAGAAATTGGCGTGGGGAAGAGCATAATAATACTGCTCGTTGAACTGCGCGGCCGTCGTCATTGAGGATCTGCGCGATCGACACGCGCGACTAACCTTCGGATTCGGCCATTTTTCGGAGGCTTTCACCGCAGCTTTCGCCGCTCGAGCGGATCTCTCGACGAATTCCCACGCCTAACGACACGACACGACGATACTTTTGTGCGGATGCAGATCGGGCGGAAAGGAGAGGAGAGCCGCTCCTGCTGAGTAGCTCTTTCTCCGCTCTAGTGTCAGTGGAGTTGGCTTTGGTGTCGGTCTTCTCAAATCCATTCGCTATAATTGTAGGATTACCGAGATAATTGAATTTGCTCGTGGCAAAGCGGCAACGCCATCGTCTCGGCTTCGCTAAATAAGTCGCTCGATTCGCGGCGGATGAGTTGTAAATGTTTTTAATAAAAATGTAAATATTCGCGCTCCGTGTCTTTTAGCCATGGCTTACCAAATGAAATCCTTACAGTGAGCGCTGACACCGATCCCAATATTTCTCCGATATCCGTGCCGCAAATTTATTAGCTGCCCCCAAAGCTTTTACACCGACTTGAATTTTTTCTTTCTCTTTCCTCTCTCGTTTCAATCTCCTCCACGCACCCACACTACGCGCATTATTCACGACGTACGTTGACGCCGTTTTTTAGAATTAATTTGTAGAATAGCATAATAACCCGCCCACACACATGCGCGCCTGTATAAATTACCGATTATCGAAGATACGTACATAATTTATCTTCTGCGCGCAGATTAATGACGAGTGTAAGTCGCAGTATTTAGCGCATCTGCAATAAACCGAACGATAATGAATTTAACTGCTCCTCGAGGCAATAACTCATCGATAATGCACTTTGCGGATAGAAATAAAAGTTAATCGGCACCAAGTCGTACAAGTTGACGCGATAGACTCAGCCTGATTTATCGCAATTGTACAAGAATATCGCTGGAAAATAGTAAATGCAACGGAGCTGGAAATATAAAAGTGTTAAATTTTCGAGGCAAATAAAGCAAAGGGCTTACGCGGGTTATTCGAGCTCGGGGAGTCGCAAGGAGTGCAGTGCGGAGGAGCAACTTATTAATGCCTCGTTACAGGACCGCCCGCGGAGCATCGAGGCGAGATTCGAACATCCGAACATCCACGTAGCGCTGAATCAGCGCTCTCGCTCTCTTTCTTTATTTGTCACCTCTTCCCGGTGTTCCTCCTCCCCCCCCTTGTTTATGGCTTTTTAATCGGCCGATGCTCTATGGCAATCCGACTTTGATAAATATACCGCGGACAGGGAGTGTAGTCGATCGCGCGGAATCGCTCTCAGCTTCATTCCGTAGCTTTCGATGTGTGCGCTGCATTATGTTCCGTGCCATTATGCTCGCGCGTGTGCGTCGCTCGGAGAGCGAGAGCGAGAGAGAGAGAGAGAAAGCACAGGTATCGTTAATGTTGAGTCGGCAGGTCGTAAAATGAGCTCGGAAAAAAGGATGATAATGCCTCTTGAAATATGGCCTTTGCGCCGGAGCGCGAGAGAGGCGAAGAGAAGCACGAAAAAGATTTAAGCCTCGGTCGATCGAAGGCAGAGGGAGTTGAGCATCTGAGATCGGCGATTGCCTCTGCCTCATAAACTGAGCTTGCGAAACCAAAGGCATCGCGATAAAAGTTATCATTATCCGGTGTCTTTCGAATTAACGCGTCAGCATTTCCTGTTTGCAAGCCCGAGCTTCCCGTCGCTCTGCTTCTTTCCATTACAAGCCCTTGATTAATCGACGAGCTTTCGCTTTTTACGAGCAGTATCCTTTCGAATAACCCTTGGACGCGCGTTCTCGATTGATCGATTAACCATTGAAAAGGCGTACAAACGCGATAAATTCCTTCGGAGACGAGCACGAGTAAGTGTACAGTGGGCGCATTATGTAGGGCCGCCGTGCGCGCGTGGTGGGCAGGGCCGGAAGGGCCTCGCGCAAGGGCCCCGTCCCGCCGAGACGCGCTACCTGGTGAATGGCGGTGGTGGGGGGGGGGGGGCAGCGAAGGAGGAAGAAAAGTATCCGAAACGGAGATATTACATTGTGCGTGGCGTCGATGCAGTCGAGAAAGGAAGTTGGAAGCCAGCGTATAATAGAGATCAAGAGGCATAATAGACCGAGGAGCTCAATGGGCCAGATAGAGCGAGAAAAAGCGAAAAGGCTCCGGGAAAAGTGAGCAACTGCTCGCGCTCGACTGCGCTCCCGTGTGCGCCGCCTGTACGTATTATTGCTATTTATGTATTGTATTTGTATAGGTCTGACTCGAGAGAAAAAGTCACGAATTTCCGAGGGGGTGCAGTTGACCTGTGTCGCCTAATTTGACGCTTAGAACCATTGTCGCAGCGACAGATTTGTGTTAGAGGCAGTTAAAAGCAGCGCCAAAAGTCCCAGCTCTCTCCCTTTATTCGTAGACTAATCGTTTATATACGTAGCGGAGGGGAGAGAAAAGGTACGGCGGCAGCGGGCAGGTCTACGCAGTCGTATCGTCGCCGCGACACCACTTCCTCTCTCTTCTTTCGCTTCTCGCCTTCCGCCCCTCTCCCCGTTGCCGCTCTTTCTTTCTCACTCTTTACTACATTCCTCGAGCTTTCAAACGCGGCGGACCGACAAATTTCAGAATTTTCCAGCTCGTTCCTTCCCGCCGCGCTTCCGACGTTCATTTGCTCGGTCGTCAGCTCCCAGCTCCTTTCTCAATGCGCACAAACGATTATCCTCTCGTATGCGTGCCCGAGACACACCGGCGCGGCTCATCATAACTCGCTTCTCTTTGCACTCCTTCCTCCAACAAGCTTTTTTATTATGTCCATTCTCACTGGGTTCAGCGGCCCTCCCCCGGCAGAGACCTTTCGATTCCTCTTCACCTTTCTGAAATAAACAATTTTAAATGACTTCCGCTCAACAATCGTCTGGGAAAAATCACTTACTCATTTAGCGAATTCGTCCCCGACCTTATAGCCTATTGGTAATATCCTTACTCGACGCAGTCTCCGGCTCTGTTTGGAAAAATAAAATCACCAGAGCGACTTCTATTCTACGCGGATCATTGCGTTGATGTCATGATCGATTGTCAGTCGGATTTTACAGCATCTGTCAACTATGAATTATCAAAATTATCGATCGACATTGCTTCACTTCGTTTCCTTCCAAACAAATAATTAGCGGATCATCCATTTTTCTCTTTTAATCTTGCCCGAGCAATCTATCGATTTAAATACAAAGTTTTAGCTTCATATTCTACTTCGTCGACCCAAAAATCTTGGCTGAATTCAATAAATACTTAATTAGCTCGGCGACTAAATGACTCACATTCGTAGAATACTTAACGATCAAAATTCATTTTCAAAATAATCGGAATTTTATAAGTGACGATTAAATCTACTTCTTTAAAATCGGCGCTAATACGCGTATTGCGAGATATACAAGTAATTTATTGCTAAGTCAACACTTCCATAATCATAATTTCTTTGAAACAGTTTACGTACTAATATTTCAACCATTCAAATTTATCAGTTGAATTATTAATACATCTGACTTTTATTCCAAAACATCTTTTCGTAACTTTTCGTAATATTAAAAAATGTCGAGTAATTTCAGGTGCAAATCAAAATTTTTATCGTCGTTGCTCGAAGATCTGATTCGATGAATTACAGAAGATATCACCTCCCAACGCGCAAATTTATCGAATTGAAAAATCATTTTTTATTCAAAGTGGTTTTCAGCCTCGTTCTTATGACAATAAAAGTGTCAAGAAAATAGATTTTCGAATATCATTTTTTTAATTCAATCGTCGTCGTTTGTTGGACATTATATATTTTTATACTATCATAAATTATTCGACCACCATTCAGAATAAAAAGTAATATTACTAATTGAAATGTAATAAATTGATGTACTTTTTCCTCGTTACCTTTAAATCTTCTGATCGTTATTATGCGATCCGTGATTTGTGACGGGATTCCTAAATTTCCCTCCAATTTCGTGTAACTATACTTTATGCATAGAAAAATGTCTAGTTCCTTTGTGAATAATTTGAATTAAATGTCGGAATTATCGTGCTAGGGTTTATGTTCATGAAGTAATAGCAACATATTTCTCCACACCATTTTTTATAACAGCAGATGTAGAATATTAATGTTGACGAAATCTCGGTAATGAAAGATGAAACTTTAAATAACGCGTAAGTGAGTCTAAACGAAAAATCAAATTATAAAATAAGCTAAAAATTTTTTATTGCACGACTAAGTAATGAAAATATGTATTTGTTCAAAAAATACTGCGCATCCTTTAATTATGCATTTAGATTACACTCAACGTTCATTCACTTTTAATTTAGTCTCTAAATTTATTCGATTTCGCTCTAATATAATAAGTTTATAATTCCCAAGACAACTCACAATCTAATTAAAATGAAGCGGCAGATTAAATTTTCGTAAACTCAGTTATCGTTATGCACGAGGATACGCGGTTTTCATTGTTTCGCGTATAGACTACGTATGCTATTTGATTACGAAAACTATTTGCAAATAAAAAAATCCGCAATATTGAAATAAAATATACTTGCATTACGTTTTACAAGTAACGATAAAAATTTCTTTTTAATTTATTAATATGTACATCTTTTAAACGAATCAATAAGTTTATAAAATATTTAAAATCTACTTGATATGAATGGTCGTATGATACTCTGTAGAATAATATATGTTAACTTTATTAACTGATACTAATCTTTCTAATTTAAAAAAATTGCTGCAATTTTTCGTTGTTGAAAAAACTCGAATATAAATCAAATTATAATGGAGAATAATATACGTTAATAGGACCAAGAGATCAGTTTGCACAAAGACAGGTAAGACATTACCCAATTATTTGCGGCGTTTATTTGGCAGATGCCTTTTAAATAAAAGTGCCATTGAGCAGATCATAAAAACAAATAAGCCATTCAACTATTTACTCTTTGCGACTAATCAATTGAAAATTTGTCACACTGTGCAATGAATTGCAATTGCTTTCACCCTACACTTCTCGAACAAACATAGTAACGAATTAATCAAACTTTTAACATACATTAGTTTAAATGAACATCTGTACACATTATATTGGCCGTCTAATAAACAGCCATATTGGGCTTTATTTATTAGAAATTGATCAGTGGTCTTTATCTCATCAATAATCTTGAGTGTGTGAGAAATTATATGTTTTTTCCGAAGTTCCTCGAATGGAGCGTGAAATATCTAACGAATCCTGGTGCACGTCGCCCCAATTGATTCGATTCGTTTTAAATTTACGCGTGAAATTCTGTTGCATCTGATACGCGATATTTCACAGAAGAAAATGATTCTATAATAAAAAGGCCGTTGCAATTGGATTGTATTTTATCTTGGATTTACTTATTTCGAGCGCAATACGACGACAATCTTTGAATGACGCTGCATCGAAATTGATATTCAATAGAGAAAGACAAGATTGTCGACTATAAGGTTACTCGATGTCAATTTGCACGGTTCCTGCCTATTATAATATTAGTTATTCCTAAGCAGTTTTAAGCGTCGGCTTTTGATTAGCAAGCACTTGAAAATGTTATCGGCAGAAGCGCGTCACGGTCGCTGTCAGGGACGGTAATTGTTAAATAAAAAATTGACACAACGGAGCGAAGATGTTGGGTTCGGAAAAATGACAATCAGAGCAGAGAATTAATCGAGCTTCCGGAAAGTCGTAACTGTACGTAACTCGGAAAATTCTTTTCTTCGAGCAAGGACCGCTTAAAAGAACGCGATGGATTATAAAATCTATTTCTCCCGCATAATTGTGCAATTTACATAAAGCGTATTTTTGTAGGTGGCTGTTGGGCAATTTGTAAGCGGCAACTGCAATATAATCCTCGGAGCAGAGTCCAGGGTCCACTCGGGGATGTTGTAGCAACTGGTAAAATAAGTAAGCCACCGAGCCACATATTGTCGGATAAAAGAAGAAAATCGATGCATCAGTGTCAGCGTAGGTATGGTCGCCGTATTGTTGGACGTCCTCGCGCAACCATTCCTTCCTAACGATAAATTAATGTCGTCGCTCTGCGGCTTAAATAGCAACCAGTCGATGATGGATGAGAAAGATACGTGTGCGCCCGGACACGTTGGATGAGCCGCGACATCATTATTGACATTTTCCAACTAACAACTTATACGGGCCGCGCGTTTTCTTCCCCGAGCTGCGCATTCATACCCGTGCGTATGGAGGTTTGCGTGTCGCCGCCGATCGACTCGCTGCCCAATCTGTCAAGTTGCCCGCTTCCGGCGGGGATCGAGCTTCCGCAATTCCTCGTCTCAAGTCCCACCCGATTCCCGGCTCGCCGGCGAGAACGCGTCGGTTCGCTTTTTGTCCGACTCGCAGAAACGGTCAGTCAGGCTCTTTTCGGTCGCTAATCACTCTGACTTTTAACGAGGAGCCGAAGGGTGTGCCCGCGCACCTAAAAAAATTGCCCTGCGAGATGCGCATTATCTGTCAATTTCCAAAGAAAGTGCCTCCTCCTGAATTACCAGCTGTTGCGAATAACCGAATCCCTCTCACTCGCTCTCCTTATTTATAGGACCTTTGTGTAAGTGCTCGATTAAAAGCACAATTAAGAGCAAATAAAAGCGAGCGCCGGAGCTCTAAGGCTCGTAATTCAGCGGACCGACAGGGGGGACGCACCGATATTTGTATAATTTCCTCGACTGACGTCGCACGACAGTGCAAACAATAATTTGGTGGAGCCAAGCTGGATATATCCGAGTCAATAATCCGGGGGGATAAAGAAGAGCCGGCCCAAGAGAAAGAGTGGAGGAATAATAAGCGGCGCGCGAGTAGGTCCGAGAGAGAGAGAGAGAGAGAGAGAGAGAGAGACAGGAGGCCCCGTGACATAATGACGGTCCGTCACACGGATTGACTCTCATTTTCGCGCGCCGGATGGGGCCCAAGGCTTTCCACGAGCGCGTGGAGCTCGAGCTGCCGATGACTGATAGGGCCGTCTATTTGTCGCCGCGCTCCTGGGCTCTTGTGTGCGAGAGCGCAGCTGTCCTCCCCTCCCTGCCTCTCGCGGCGGCCAACAAAGCCGACTGTCGGTAGTGTCGCCTATTTGGACAGCATTAGCCTTGCCAAGGGCTATTCCGACGTTTTAATAGGAACGCCCCAGCGACTCCCGGTATAACAAGCGACACCGCGCCGTTCTTTGCGCAATGCGAAAATAAAAAAAGGACATCGCTCGAAACTCGAGAGAGTTCTAGTCTCTTTCTATCTTGAGCCGCTGAGGGGGGAAAATATATACCTTTCTGGCCTGCCCCTCTGCCTCCCCTCCGACAATTCTTTAACGCTAAATCTTTTTTCAACCTCGTAAAATGCTGGCTCGCCGCCGGTGATTTGTAGCACAGATGCACTTTATAATGTGTTTGAGCTCCAAATAATCGACTTGATTTTACGATTCGAAAATATCTGCGGCTATTACCCGCTAAATGACCTTCATTACTTCTTATTTCATTTTACGGTCCATTCATTCCGGATAAACACAGTCGATGTTCGCTTCGATTAATCCTCGGCTCTCCTGAACTTACTCGCAACGCTCGAAGCGTTCAAAGCGCTCCAAACTCCCGAGGTGACCATTATTCCGATTGTGTGTCATTCAGCGGGTGGCGGGGCTACGCACCGATCGCTATTTCAACTCATCGGCTCTTCCCGGCTAATGGAAATATCTCCAATTTTCAGCTCATCCTCGAGCTCCGCGTCTCCCTGCCCCCGCGCATCCAATAATAATCAGTTCCGCGCGAAAGCACTTTTTTCTCTCGAGTGCTCGTCGATTGCTGTTCTCGCGCTCCTCCCACTCCTCGAGGAGCTCGCCGATTTCCATACAAAGTTCCATTGTTTTTTCGCGCGCGACCAACTTTAATGCTGCAACGGTCGAATAAATTACACCGACGATAAATGCGAATTCGCATCCGTGGACGGTCATGCATAAGCCGCCGGCAGGGTCATGAAAAAGCAAATAAAACTAATGTAAGCCCGGTTATTTATAAAGCTATAATTGAATGACGCTAAATGGAGTAAGGAAGAGCGCGCGCCGCCCCATTATATTAGCCGAGCGAGCGAATAGCCGCGCATAGCTAATCCAGCCTAATTGCGCGCCACCCGTACCAAACTGCACCTCGGCCTCGCAGTCGCACGGAGCAGACAATCGCACGCTCGACCTTTTCTCCGCTGCAACGGTCACACACACTCGACCTCTCGCTCGCTCGCTCTTTCAATGCGCGATACTCCTCGCGTCGTACATAAATTACCCCTCGCCCCGGGGCCGTTCTCCAGTGCGTCGCATAAAGCGACCATTAATAAAAGTCGATGTTGCGGAAAATGAGCTCTCAATTATCGAGGAGCACGTCGGCGCAGCGTCGTAGGTCCGGCCGGAGCTAATCGCAATCGGCTGTCGAATCGAGAGGACGACTCCAGGACAGCGCGGCGGCGAGTCGCCTGGGGGGTGGAGACAGCGGCAGGCAAAATGAGCGCTCGCACATCTTCGCCGGTCGCGCGAGCGAGAAAGAGCGTAGGAGCGACGCGGCAGTCTTTCCAGGCACGGAGGGACGCCGGCAAAGAGAGAGAGAGAGAGAGAGAGAGAGAGCGAGACAGATAGGCCGAGATGAGGAAGGAACACGGGTGCGCCGCCACCCGCCGCCGCCGCCGCCGCCGCGCGCCGTCGAGCACTCGGCCAGAGCTCCGTCTCCGAGTCGCGCATCCGCGCGCGCTCCTGTTTTATTCAGTCGGCATCATAAATAACGAGTTTAAACACACAATGAAAGACGCTTAACAAGAGGCTAACGCGATATTGAGAGGCCCCGCCCCGGTCGAGGTCGGGCGGCCAATGAAAGGGCTCGGAGGCCGGCGACCCGCCCCAGCCGAGCCCGGGGGCAGAGCTGGCGGGCGCCGCCGGGAGCAGCCTCGGCCAGCCCCGAGCGCCGCTGCGCCAGAGACGCCCTTGGTGCCGAGCCGAGCGGAACGGCCGCCGCGCGCCCCAAAGCCCGAGCGAGCCCGAGCGAAGCCGACGCCGACGCCGACGCCGACGCCGACGCAAGTGCAAGCGCGCCGTGCCAAAAGTATGCGCGTGGCGAGATGGTGTGCACGCTGAGCAAGGAGAGGAGCCTGAGCCGCGCCGAGTCAAGTAGCCTAGCGGATGCGGGCGCGCTCGAGCGCCTGGCCGTCCTCGACATGTCCTCGGCCTCCTCGCTCGCCGCCGAGCAGGCCCAGCAGCGCCGGCCCGGCCACCAGCCGCAGCAGCAGTCGCCGCCCGCGCACCAGCACCTCCTTGGCACGGTTGGTACCGCCCGGGCCCGGCGGCCCGCGAGCCCCCTTCGCCCTCTCACCCCGTGCCGTGTCTCCAGTTGCAGCAGCCAGAGCACCCGCAGCTGGACGAGCGCAGCTCCTCGGTCGGCTCCTCGATGGGCTCCTGCTCGCCGCCCCCGCAGCTGCCCCCGCAGAGCCACTCGCCGCCCTGGCGCGGCCGCCCTGGCTCCACGACTTCGCCTCGCCCCACGTGCTGCAGTTCCTGAACCTGAACGCGGCCGCGGGCTCGATGCTGGCCGCGAGTCAGCCCCTGGCGGCGCTCCACTCGATGCCGAGCGCAGTCACCAGCAACAGCTGCAGCAGCAACAGCACCAGGCCGGTCCGCAGCACCAGGTCGGTCCCCAGCACAGGTTGGGCCCCAGCACCATCAGCAGCAGCACACCAGCAGCAGCAACAACAGCAGCAGCAGCAGCAGGCATCAACAGCAACAGCAACACCAACCGACCTGCAGGGCCAGAACTCGCCGACGGGCAGCGGAAGCATAGTCCGGCGACCTCGATTACCTCCGTCGGGAGCACCCCCACGGGATCGACACGATCCTCTCGAGGGCCCGCGGCGACGCAGCCGAGCTCGGGCCCCGGACTCGGTCACCGCAGCACGCGATGCCCGCGAACCCGCATGGCCAGCACCTGCCGCCGGCACCGAGATACGCCATGCACGCAGGATTCGCCGCCTCTACTGGTCCGTATGCCACAAACCTCGCACCAACTTCCGAAGCTGCCTCTCCTTCGCTGTGCTCTCCCCCAGCCTTTTTCTCGGGATGTGAAACTGCGTTTGTCCCTCCTGGTGCACTATGACGACAAGTGGTTTAGCAATTATTGGCACCTAAGGTTTTTCGTATGGCTCCTTTTGCGGTCGCGCTTTTTACCGATTCTAGATTCATCGGCGGGTTTATTAGCTACTGGTTATGTATTCATTGCTCAGAGACGAATGCGTTTGCGCTTCATTTATCAGAAGAATGGCACGTTCGCCAATCGTCCGCGAATGGATCACGATTTGGTGTGAGCCGCCGGCCGCACTCGCGCCTCACTTTTAAATTAATCTTCCCGAACAGCTGTACTTGTCGCTCGTTGCAACGACAAATCTTTTCGCGCTGAATCTCGGTACAGCATAAGTCTAATTTAATTATTCGTGCACGATTGCTCATTTGGAACAATCATCCTGTTTTACCAACTTTACTAATTTACCACCTATTCTTAATAAACTCGATTGCATTTATAAGACACCAATATTTGCCGAACCATTTCCGTTTGCGCTTACGATCCCAATGAGTATTACCTTATTCATTTTTATTAATTAATATCTTACGCGTGAGATATTAGAAGCAGTGCCGTTTAACCGTTCCTCCAACCTATTCAATAGTATAAACTATTACTAGCCCAAGTTGAGACCCCCTGAATTTAAAATTAATAGTGATTTTTCGAGGTCGTAGAATTGTTGGAAGAAATTTTGGCTGCACATCGTAAAATCTCGAACGAATTAATTACACTCGGGAGCAACTGCTTAAAGAGAAATATTGCAAATTATGAATTAATGTGGACAAAGGCAGTTGTGTTGGAGAATAGGATCGCGTACACATGTGCACGCGCGCGCGCGTAAAATAAAATATCAAAGTATAATGGAGGCGATCGTTTTGTACGCAAAATCAGAGATAAATGGAAGCGGGAGCGAAATTGGGGGGTCGCGTCCTTGATAAATAATTTCGAATCAGTGGGTCTCAAACGATGGCTTTTTCCTCGAGCTGTGAAATGGTAAAAAAAGCACGAAGTGGAGGCCGCGTCCCCGGGGCTCTGGAAGCCAATTGCTGCAGTCGCGCACGTATCTTGCCGTCTTAACGTTTCAATCGAACGCGCCAAGGAACGAGATTGAAATTCATGGCAGTTTCATGTGCTCGAAATGGCGATAAGCTCCAAGATATGTGCATGTACGAAAGGGCAATTAACGGGTAGTATAACGGGTTGGGTTAAAGGGCGCAGTGGATGCTGGCGAACGAGGCGCTAATTGGCCTGAAATTGATTGTTGTTTAGGAATTGGTCAGTTCCAGCAGCGCGCCGAGCCCCGACACCCGGCGGTTTACTGGCCGGGACTTCAGGGCCTAGTCAGTGACCCGCTCGCCTGGAGGGCCCGACTGCATTCTCGTAAGTATATATACTGTCTGCAAACACGGCTGTGGCCTCGTCCTGCGGCTCCCCTTCGCCTCTGTCCCTCTGTGTGACCAACCGCGGCGACCGACTCGAACCCATGCTTTTGCGATTATTTTTCTTACGCCTACGAGAGGCGACGGACGCCACGTCTTGATTTATCGCTTGCTAAACAAATGGCCCCTACCCTGGCCGTCGCTACTCTGCAGTCTCACTTAAAAAACCTCGTATTGCCTTTGGTAATCAAGTCAAAACAAACGATCATCTTTTATTGACGTTGCTGACATTTAAGAATAATAAAATCTTTAGCAGTTCTGTCGCGTGTAGGTTGACGCTTCCCCTCGAATCTCTAGGCCAGGCTTAAATACTTTCTCATTTAAATAAAAAACTAAAAATTTCTTTAATTTAAGTTTATAACAAATTTATTCTTCTCGCCTCGAGCTAAGTTTATCCCAACTTTCATTCATTAGCATTTATTGTTTTATTTCAAAATACTTGAATTTTCATTTGACAAGACCATTTCTTGAACAAACCTTTTTAATACAATTGCACCTACGACGATTGTTATAAACGATGACTACGTGCATTATTTTTTTTGTTTTTTTGTTAAATTTAAATATTAACCGATCTAAATTAATAGCTCGCGATGATTATTTTAAAAAATTGTATTGTAATCTTTCTTTTAATTTATCACTTCTTATGAAAATAATATTTTAAAGTTTGCTGTTTGAATCCTACTTTAAATTTATCAAAAAGACGAGCACAATATTTTTGCGTTTTTTAAACGCATATTTTAAGAACATTTTGCGACGTAGGAATGTTTTGAATAAGGTGACAACCTACATTTCTATTGCAGTATTTAAATAAGAACACGTAAACGTCGAACTTGTTGCACCTTTTTTTGTTCAACTTCATTATAACGGTCTTTTTATTTTTATCAAACAAATAAGTTAAAGGAAAACTTTGAATCCTACATAATTATGCTTTACTTTAAAATTTCCAGGTCTTTATCCCACAAAATAATTATTGCTTGTCACCACATTACCTTATAACTTGTTATAAATATGAATTTTATAACATTAGGAATTTTATGAAGTATGGATAATTTTTTTTTTCTATTGCTTGTCTTGCAGAAATCTATTATTCTTTTATAAAACTTTAATCTTTGAAAAAGTTGATAAATGTTTGAAAACATTTAGTAAATTAAATTCGGGTATTCATTGTCATGTTAATAGACTTTGAGATAAACTAAAATTTTATCTGTATAAATATCTGGCCTTAACGATTCATCTGTGAAAGGCAGTTTTTTAACTTTTGACAAATATTTGTTTGCCAATAACTAACTTCATATTTTTAATTATCTTAATAGGATTTACAATACATACAAGAATTTGTTTCATAAAATTATAATAGTTATATAAGTATAATATAATGCTACACGTATTATCAATTGCTTACTCTTTGTATTTGAAAACAATTCGGATGTTTTTTTTGTAGAGTTTGTGTAATTACTATTTAGTTTCATTCAATTGTAATACATAGAGATTATTAACTTGTTATATTAAAAAAATTTTCAATAAATAGTTTAGTTAATAGTAAATTAATGTTTGTTTAGTAAATTTTTCAATTGAAATAAAGTGGGAGAAATATCGTTTGAAACATTATTGTCTGACTTATATATGAAGAAATAGCATTACATAGAGAAAATTTTCTAATTAATCATAAATAATGATCATAAAAAATGTTAAACTATTCTACAAGATTATGCATTATTAATTTATAAATAAAAGATTTAATTTTTCTTAAAGTATCACAATAATAATAAAAAAGTATATACCACAAATTACTGCAAGAAAAAAAGAGTTTCTTTAATTTAAAAAAAAAATGTTATTCTTATACGCATAATATTCATTTTCTTGATACATAATGCAATGCATTTTTCACGGTTATATCCATACTTTATTTGAACATATAAGTTACAGAAATGGAAAAGATTTATTGCAGCAATCAGTCAATGTATATTTATGCAACGGGAACGTTGAACCTTTGCGTAAGAATGATTCAAATAAATATTTTTAAAAATGCATAAAATTCTATATGAATAAGTTTCTATTTTTTATTTGAAGTTCTTTATTGAAGCGAATAAAATATTTTTTTCTTCAAGTTTACAAATTAATACTATTTATAATTATATTTTACATATCTATCATTTAAAGAAAAATAATGTTGCATACGTAAACAACTATGGTGTACACTTTAAAAATATTTAACTCGCGATAAATAATCAATACACCAATTTATTCGCAGTTTTTATTTTTGTATATTTTATAGAAAAATACCTTTTAAGAACATTTATTGCAAAATTACAATCTTTTAACAAAGAAGTCTAAAAGAATTTATAAATAGTTCGATGTATTATTATTTTGTGCAAATAAGATTTAATAAAATTATTCGGTTTTAAATTTCATGCAGGATATTTGTAATTTATAAATTAAATATTAACAAAAAAACAAAATTGTATTGATCTTATTTAGTTAAAGACTTTCAATTGTATAAATAAAAATAGAAATTAAAAGTTTGCTACACCTAAATTTTGATATTCATGCACGCTCAGTTTATTCTTAATACGAATGATGAATCTAATATTCATAAGCCGATTACGATCAGTAATGTGATATATTTTTAATTTTCTCTAACATTACTTTTTAAGAAATGAATATAATTTCAATTTTCTTCTGTTTGTCTGTTTATCAATTGAATAACGAAACGCTTACATTTTTATTCGCCGTACATTCGTCTGGCCCATATCCGAAACTAGCCTTCATACGTTGGCGTGCAAATCTATTAAATACATTTCCAATCACGTCAGATGAAATCTTTCTATTTGCTTTTAATAGAGCATGCGTTATAATATAATTACAGAAATTCTATTAATTCATTAAATAATAAAAATAAAAAAGTAATAACGTAAAAAGTTACATTTGCACTTTGAAACGGAAATTTCCAAATAAATTTTTTTCTCAGCCAATTATGACGTATTTTTTTTTATTATACGTAAATGAAATTTTTTATAGCTAGACATTTTCCACCATCAAAATTATAATAAAAATTGGATACGTTAATTTCAGGTTAGATAATCGTATTCGTCGTAACCAACAAATCGCAGTGAGAAACAATTGCGATTATTTTATCTTTAATTAATAAAAAAAAATTGCGATACCAAGATTAATTGAAACAAAATTTTATTTCCGGTCCTGAATGAAACGTATTACACACGAGTGCCACTGAAAAAAGAACGATTAAAAGGTTTAGAATCTGCATTAATTCATCAACAATTTGAGGAGAAATAAAAAGATGGGCGATAAAAAGTTTGGAAAAGCTGCGCGTCTCGTAAGTCTGTTAACGAAACACCCAACCAACAAATCCGAATCCTACGAATCGGTGGGTATAAGCGTATAAAATTAGATTAACCAACGCATATTTCGCATCCCCGAGGAATAACAATTAGTACTCATTTTGTATGGCCGTTTAATTATTTGCAAAGGGATAAATCTCGGAAAAACAAACGCGAATGCAGCGAATAAAAATGTGAAGACATTCGGCGAGCAGACATCGATAAAAGTAGAAAAAGTCCGCTGCGGGGTATGTAACGATATTTAATAAATCTCATGGCGAAACAACGGCGTAAGAATTGCTCTATTTCCGTCATCTGTGTTGTCAGTTGCGGTGCGGCTATACGGCGGCGTAATGCCGGGACTCTCGTATAACAACGCGCATGAAAAAGCCATTATTCCAGACGCCCGCACCTAGAGGCGCCCGCCCCACCTCGGGCCGCGTACGCGCGCATGTAGGTATGCTAGGCCAGTCACGGATGTGTGCGCAGGGGAGGGGGCATCCTGACTCCCGACTCCCAAGAGAGAAAGGGAGAGAGAGAGAGATAGCGTCGATAAGCGGCCATAAGAGAGAGGCTGGAGAGCGGCGGCGGCGGCACTTGCGAGCCGGCGATTAAGAAAGCCCATGAAACCGCGAAAAATCAGGCGTAAAACGCCGGCAGCACGTGACAGGGCGGCTCCCTTTTTAAAGGCATAGATCAGAGCGGCGCGAGCCGCACAGCCGTCGCCGGCGCCTAGTCTACGCCTGACAACCCGGCACATGTGTAACCGAACCGAGCCTCGGCCACTTCCCTCCTCCGCATTTTCTTCCCCTTGGTCTTTTCCAATTTAACCAACTTCATGAATTCCAGTTAAGACCTCCCTTTCCACTTCTGTACTTTCAGATTTCCTCGCTCTTTTTATAGCCCTGCATTAACATAATCGCGCTATCCTGCAGGTGCAACGCCCAATTGTAATCTCACCCTAACTGTGCCGCCTCAGTAGTTAAAAAATGTACCAGAAGGCTTATTAAACTTTTCGGTCGCTAGTACTAATCGTATGAAATCTTAAAGTTCCAACTGAACTTGTAAAATATGAATAAAACTGCAGAGATATCGCAGCCAGCGTCCGCACAATCCGCGCCAATCGGGAAACTTCCCGCGCTTCTTACACCTCGACTCTCGTTTAATGCTCGTTCAACTGCAAACGAGGAAATTCATTTTGATCAAGAACATAGATCAGCAGTTGTAGCGCGAATAGTTTTTGCCTCGAAGATGATTATCGCGGAGGCCGGAAGCGGAAGCAGAAACCCGCGAAAAACCTCGAACTTTAAAATACCGAGCTACGCTCTGATTATTATAGAAGCTCGAGAATAACAATTGCGAAGAAAAGGAGGAAAAGCGGAGTAAAGGCGAAAAAAGTATGGCGCGCCGGCGGCACTGACCGATAAAAGCCCGAGAGTTAGCCTTCGAAAATCCTTGGTTACGCGCGTTGTTGGGTTATGATCGTTTCGTCGACTCAGTCGCGTTCCGACATCTTTCTTTGTCTGACGGGAGATTTCATTTGGTGAGCGGCTAAACGCGTGTTGCCGCATGTTGGCTAGCGCGAGCACAGCACCCGGGAAAAAACGCTGTATCCCTCGCTACGGATGAGCTGAGCTGACCGTCTCAGCTCGTGTCAGCAACTTTTTGCCGTCTCCCGTCCACCGCTTTTAGCCTCCGTGTGTGTGCGCGGGGGCGCGCGCGCGCATGCTCCGCAAAATAAAGAGTCCGGGCTAATTTTGTCCGTCGCGCGTCCAACTTTTGGCAACGCTTTATTCGATTCAATAGGGTATTCACCTGTTTACTCGCTAAAGCAGCGCCAATTCGAGCGACAGACCAAGTGGATATTCTATAACGTTGAACGCGGTCGAGAAGAGGGAGGATGGGTTTCGATTTTCGAGATTTTTTGCGCTAGTTTTTAAAAGGGCGCCATTCGATTCTCGAAAATCTCCCCCGCCGCCACAAGGGCTGTAATTACCCCGAACGGGTTGCAATATATACATACTAGGTCGTAAAATCACAATGCAAGGACAATAGACGAGGAGCGCGAGGCGACTCGAGTACGAGCGAGCAATTGGTCGAAATTCGAATAAAATAAAAGAGCCGTCATACGAGTGCAGAATCGTCCCAGCGGCATAATTTCTCGACTCTCCGGAGATGGTTTATGCGCCGATCGGGGCTCGTAATCCCGTATCTCTCGCTAACAAAACAAAAGAATATACGCACTCGCCGAGCCCAACCTGATCACGATCGCATGTATGTTTATTCAATAAGCCATCGTTCATAAGAGGGTGTCATTGCCCAAAATATATATTACCAAGGCTTCTCCCGAGCTGCCGACTTTTATCTTAGCCTCCGAGAAAATGGCGAAAAAAGAGAGAAGCTGCGAAAGACGAACTCGGACTCGGGAATATCGTAGTCGAGCTCCGCCGAGTATGGATGCCGATAAAAATAATTTATCCAGAGCGATAGATCTCGCGTCGAGGCGGCGGATTAAGTGAAATACGACTAATTGTTGGAGAGTGAAATGGAATGCCGGAGCTGCGACGAATAAAAGTAAGCGTATAAGAAGCGCACGGAAGCCGATCGTTTCAAAGAGGAGCGTTAGCTTTGATTACCCGCGTCCGAGTCCGAATAAACGGATCATCAGGTACCGGATCGGCCGTTTCAAGTGCACGTGGCAACAAGTCAGGCCGAATAAAATAATACTCAATCGGAATCCAAAGATAAAATTCGAAAGTTATTTAAAATATTTGGATTATTCGGCAGAATCGTAGAGGCGCCCAGCCCGCAAAAGTATAAAGGCATAAAAAAATCTTGAGAGGAATTGTCTGTTAAGGAAATATAAGAAGAAGATGAAGAAGAGCTGGAAAAGGGGCGAGTGAGAGAGTTGTTCCGAAAGTTAAGGGCATTTTGCGGAGGGTTTGGCATGTCGGAGCGAGCTACAAAAGAGGGCTGACTCGCGTGATATTGAATATGATATCGAAGGGTGGTGGTCTTGTCCTTTCCTCTCTTACTCTTTGCTCCTTCCCATCTGCGCTTTCGCGCGTATCTCTGTCTAGAGCCAACTGGCACCCTCTTAAGCGAGGCGACGGTCAGCCTCAAGCTCCGTCCTCACTTTATACATACTATTATGTATCCTATATATTAGTCAGTCGCGCACGTGCGCGCGTTCCCTTTATCGCTCTATCTCCTTCTCTCCTTTTCTCTCCGTCTTATCGGAGATACGTCCGTCTGTTTACAAGACAGCCTGCATTTTAATATCACTCGGTTTCGCATAATGCATCGGAATCACTCCTTCCTCCATTTGCCGACCACCGTATGCCCAACTCGTATTAACAAAATCCCTGGTGCGTTTTTACGTTCTCGACACTCACGCATTTAATGCGGTTGAGAAGGAGTTTCGTTATAATGAGCTAACAAGTGCGAAACGCCATGGATAAGGTGAATTTGACACGAGAATTGTAGCGTTTGTATTTTAATACACATAAGAGTCGAGCGGAGCGCGGGAGAACATAAGGCGCAATAAGCGATGGAGGCTCGATATAAGCATAGCCGGAGCTTGTGAGCGAGGGACAGAGAGAGAGAGAGAGAGAGAGAGAGAGAGACATCGGATGAACAGTGTGTCGTGCATCCTGGTCAGGGTGGAATGTGGTAAGCAGCTCGTTAGAACCCTCCCCAGAGCGGCCGAGCGGCCATTATTGCCTCGTTTCGTATTCCGTTACAAATTGCTTTATTAAATTAAAGGCCTCTCTCCCGCCACCCCTCGCAAGCCCTGCTTTCTCAGCACACAAACGTGTGCACACTTACACAGGATGCAGTTCAACAAAGTAAAAAGGCAAAAAGGCCAAAGAACCGTACTGACGGGAAGGACACTGACTAACTATTTAATGCGCCTCTAAACTTTGATTAATACCTTAAATGCATTGAGTCGACCGTCTCTTTTATCCTCTGCATGTGCTCGAGTATACTTAATGCAGTCCTCGCTATTGTCAACGCGAATATTCGAGATAATATTATTTAAAGGAACAGTTTTCGAATAAAAAATGATGACTTCTTAAGCCGACTGTGAAGAATTCCAGGCACGTTTTAAGAAGTTTTACTCACAGATTTTTAATCTAACAAGAATGTTTTTAGTTTACCTCTTTAGAAATACAATTTGAACGTTTTTTTGACAAGAAGCTATTTTTATTTACGGTGCGTTGGCTTATACACTTACTTAATTATCACTCGTTATCGAAAGCAAGAACTTCGTCTATCCAGTTTAAATTTTAACGCAACTGTCAACTTAATAAATTATTAGCTTTTGCAACTTATACAAGCCATTGCTGTGGATTATGATTAAAGAAATTATTTCAATCGATGAAGGTTAAGGGCCTCGTTTTAAGGGCAAAAATTTTAAGTGGTCAAATATTAATTATCTTTCGTTATTCGGTAGTGTTAAATACTAATGTAAATATTGAAGATTTATTTTAAAAATAACAAGGTCGATCTTTGCTTAGGATGTAAAGGTATTATATTGTGAAATTCGTAATGCATATTCGTACATAATCAGTTAGTCAGTTCATTAAACAATACGTAACATTATGCTACTATTCATTACAAAAGTCATTTATACTTTTTTTCATATCAACACTTAAATGTCTATTCTCATCTTACGATTTACGCATATACAATTTCTGTACTTTTGTCGCTTAAATTTGATCGCTTTTACTTATATTTAACAGTTTGATAACAATTTCCCCATAGTTCAATAAAGTTTTACTACGTATTAAATATTTACACTTAACTTCGCTATGACTTTACACTAAATGTTCGAATAAGTTTGATTTGCACAGAGTTTCCGCTTCTTATTCATCTACATTCTTCTTATTCTCTCTTTCTCTCCCACCGTATTTTGTACGTTAAACTTATCTTTTCTACCCCCTTTCATACTATTTTCCCGGTCACTTGTTTCGAATTCTATTTTACTGCACTCTTCCACGATATGTCTCTTCTCTACACAACCGACACACTTTTTCTTTTTCCGTCAAACAGTGTTTATCCCCTTTCATCTCATTACCTATCCCAAATCTTCTTCTTTCTCCTTCTTTTTTCCTACATGCATTCTTTTTTTCATTCCTTCTATTATTATGAGCTCCATTTCCTCCGTATATATAGATCTTACTAAGTGACTGATCCATAATTGCATGTACTGTTCGATTTTCATTTTCTCTACCTCATCCCATAACGTATCAATAATTTCAATTCAATTTCAATTCTTTCTCCATATACACCATGACCATCCAATGCTATTTCAAAAATTTATTATTTTTGTTATGTAATTTTCTTTTTCTTTTGTATCTCATAGTCTACTCTTTTCCTATAATCTTCCTTCTTCTATCCTTATTTTTAGACACTCTTTTGTCGTTTAAATATCTTCACTATTTATTATTTAGCCTTTACATCTAATTGCTCTTTTTGCAGCTTTAATATCTATCCCATTTCTTTTTATTTCTAAAACATTTTGTTATATTTGAATCCGTTCCGAGTATTTAAAAATCTGTTAACAATGAAATTATTACTAATTAGAGAAAAATAAATTGAAGAGAAAACGTAATAGGCATGATCCATATATTTTGAAATATTTGTATTAACATCTTTTCAAATTTCTTACATCGTATTTCAATTCTTTCTTTTAAATATGAAGAAAATTAATTTTATTGGCATTATTTTAAAATAGTTTATGTAATCTATTACATGTCAAGCCTACACATAAATAACATTTTTTTTTTAATCTTACAATATAATTTTTGGAATTTTTCATCATTAATCATAGAGTATATTTAACTTATAATTTAACTTAAAAAATCCGCTCAAGTCTTTTGTAACGTGGTATATTTTTATTTAAATAAATTCTATTTAATACGAGATTCGTAGTTGAATAAAATAACTTTTTACTCGCATTTGTTGGTGGTTAAATAAACGACCTGCTTTTTGGTTATGAATTATTTTAATTGCAATATAATTAAGTGAAATTGTAAATTAATTTATTTGCGTCTTTTTAAAAGTATTTGAGTTTGAATTTAAAAAACCTCGTTAAATTTTAATCCAATATTTAAAATAAAATTTTAATCGTATACAGAACGTGTTGTTTTACTCGGCACCTTCATACTAGTAAAAAGTAACGTATTAGACATCAATGCCTGACTGTAACTCAACATCATATGATACGACGAGTGTTAGTTACATAATAAAACTGATTCAATGCATCTTTCAAAAATTTTATAAGTTGCAGAATAATTAATTTTCATTTTTATATTTATCTGTCATTGTTGCAAAAAAATGACAAAGACAATTTTGTTTTTTACGATTATTGTTTTAAATAAAAATAAATATTATTCCTTATTACTTCAAAGTTTATCCCAAAATATTTAGACGTAAGTGGAAATAAAAAATGCCTTACTCAAAATAAAGAGTAATTTATTATTTTTATCATAATTTAGTTTCATTTTGCAAAAATAGACCTATAGAATTGAGCGTAAGTAATGGTTTTACCATATATTTTTATGGAAAACATTTTAGCATCACGATTTTTTTTTGTGCTTTTATAATATTGAAAAATGCACGTGTGAAAAAGTTGAATATTTTGTAAACATTACGTTTAAAATCTGAAACTGTGATCAGTTTGTTAAAGAAATCGAGAAAGTTATTCGAACAGTAGTTTATTTGACAAAAAGTGATGTTCAGTTATATTCTTCATTGCTTCATTACGTTCTCATAATTGCGTAGGTTAAATCATTAGCTTGTAATTGTTCGTAATTCGGCGTCAATTTTTGAAAGTATCGATGCATTTTTTAATTATCATTTTGAATTCCCGCATTTTAAAAACAGGACACAATACGTGTAATTTTGCCAAACAAACGTTTTACAATTTTATTCTGAAACAGGATAGTGTAGTGTGGGTGAAACGAAGTTAAACCGATGAAACGGCAAAGAAAAACTAAGTCCTTTTTTCAACAGTTTCGTGTTGTATGAACTGGCCTATGAGGACGGGATTTAAGCGGATTTACATCTTTCGGTTTCCTCGTTTCTTATTATTCCTGGTGTTCTAATATTATTCTCGAGTCGTCCCCGTATCTTGTTAAGGAAAACCTTTTCGAAAAGTGTCGGGGAAGAATAGTTGGGTTCACCCTTCTGTTTGCTACCGAGGTGCTTCGGCAAATAATCCACTCGATTCGCTTTCCTCTTTACGAGCACAGCCACGAGTCAGCGGTGGCGACACATTCTCAAAAAAACAAATAACAATAAAAATAATGATAATAACAAAAAGGACGACGACGACGACGACGACGACGACGACGATGACGACGATGATGATAATAATAATAATAAGCGCTGTTAGGTGGAAAGTGTCATTAAAGGAGGTGTGTTACAGTGTCACAGCAGCTGGGCTGTCAGCAGCAAGCGATGAGCGGCGGCGGGAGCGGCTCCACCGGACAACACGAGCCCGGAAAGAAAAAGCACACGAGGCCGACGTTCAGCGGCCAGCAGATATTTGCTCTGGAGAAGACGTTCGAGCAGACGAAGTACCTTGCGGGCCCGGAGCGAGCCAAGCTCGCCTACGCCCTCGGCATGTCCGAGTCACAAGTCAAGGTACAGACCCCGGGGGATGTGTCGTACTCCCGTGTTATCCCCGTGTTCCCCCCGTCCGCTGCCATTTATCGAGCTCCATTATTTGCCAGCAGCGAAAAACCGACTCGCGGCAAGAGCGACGTAAATTTGTTAATTAAGAGAGCGAATAAAAGTAAAATGGGAATAAAAGGAAAGCAATGAAAAGAGTTCGAAGGAGAGTAAAGATGGTCGTTTCCGGTTGCGGTCGTGACGGCATGGCATTCTCCCTCGTTTATACGCGGCCATACATATATACCCGAGAGAGATGCTCGAGCGGGAGCGTAATCCTCCTGAGGTGGCAGCGTATATATGATTGCCCCTACCAGGTTTTCCGTCGAGATATCCCTCTCCGGATCTCCCTCTCTCTATCTCTCAGCGGCAAGCTGTAGCCCTGTCATTGGCTCGTTGCGCTGCCGCCATATTTACATTTTTATTGAAAGCTAGAGCGCCCCGAGAGCGTTCGCGCGAACGTGAGCGATGCCGAATGGGAGAGGAGGCTTCCTTCCTCGCTTCCTTCCTTCCTTCCTTCCTTCCCGCTCGGTTCCTCTTGTCTTGTCTCTCATTCAATTACCCGCGGATTTCCGGACAGCAATACTCTCAGTGTACCCTACAGGCTGTCGTCGCGCCATTGCACGAGATTACCTATTCGCCGACTCGCCTCCTCCTTCTTCGCTTTCCGCGCTCTCGCACGCACGCCTCCTTCTCCTCTCGCTAGTACCTCACTGTTATTCTCCCTCTTCCTTTAATCATTTGTTTGGCTATCGTTACTTATATCACGCTGTCTTACGACCACCACTCGAAATTATCCTGAATTCCGTTTGTCGTGTCGTTTATTATTTCTTAACAATACACTCGCACGATTTGCCATTAATCTCGATGCTATTGTTCGTCGCGTCTCAACGCATCGCTGACGTCTTTGGCTTTTTGTAACAGCGATCGAATACATCGACTATTACTACTTGAATTCTTAAATTTAAGATATCTTACATAACTGCTTTGAAAATGCTCGACTTTGACGAATCACTCGGAATCCATTGCTTACCGGCGAATGCCTACAGATTTAGCCAATAGTTCAAAAACATTCAAAGAGTTAATGGCCTTCTGCGAGTGATAAATGTAGTATGATTTTGTTTTTAAAGCTAAGACACGGTTAAAACTTACATCTTACGGTAATTAATAGTAATCGTTGGAATTAGTATCGACGTTAATTGGACGTGCACGTGTAAATATAATTATTTTATAATTACCAGACGAATTAGTTTTTTGTTATTGCCGATAAAAAAGATTAATTTTTAGGTATATTTCAAACGCTTATTCAAATAACTTTTTATAACTTAAATTACAAGTTTTTTAAACTTTCTACAAGAACTTACAATTAATTTATGCGATAAATCTAGCCGTAATAACTTAAATGCGCTCGTCCCTAATTTGAATATATTACTGTTGCAGTTATGGAACATATTTTTTATAGATTAATAACTCGCATAATTCATTCGTTAACAATCGAGCCAACTTTAGTTTTATTACTTATTCGAGTTAATTGAGTCACAAATTAATTGAATTATGGTAAAAATATAATTATTCGAAGAAGATAAAAGAATGAATAATTGATAAAGAGAATGACATCGAGAATAGCTGTCGCTAAATTTAATGAGCTGAAGAACTGATGTGTTTGCTCGAGACAAATGTAAAACATTAATATTAACGTTCGTATCATTTAACATCGTTCATTTTTTTATGCAGACAATTTCCAGAAGATTACAGTGATTTTTTATATGAATTAGATCACTAAATTTTTATTTCATTAATACTTATGTGCATACGTCTTGTATCTATTAATTTTCACTGTAAAATATACTTCTAAAAATATTGCAAAATTAATATTAAGGTTTTACTAGACATTAAAGTGACAAAAATTATTATTATTAACTTAATGAACATTTAAATGAATAAAATATACCTGAAATTTTTTTAATCATAATATTATAATCTAAACTTCTCGATAATGTTTGCTTAAATCTTGAAAATAAAATTTTATAAATTATTTTTTGTTTCATTTTATGTTTTTTTAACGATATTTTATTCGTAAATTTTTTATTTACAAATGCAGAAAAACAATTCGTTAATTATTCGAATTTTTGTGGGAAAAAATTAATTTGTAACAATATATTGACTCGAGTAATTCAAACTATTTATACCGGTGATTATTCTTAAATCATCATACTATTTCAATAGTAATAAATGACAAGCTTTTATAATTAAGATGCAAAGAAGTAAAAACTAAAGTTATTTTGTGTGAAAAACTAAGTTTCTTCAGGTGACAACAATTTTTCAACGATTACAACATTTTTATTTCCTACAATTTCTTTCAAAAATCACAAATAAATCGATCTACAAATAAGAATTCTATGACATATTGCACGATATAGTAATAATAAATTTCGTCAATGATGCAATCGTTAATTCTCATAACACAATTAATACAGAAGATTAACAAATCGCAAATAGTTTTCAAAAAGAAAACCGTAGAATTAATCATTTGGACACGTTTTTGATCGATCGATCTTGACTCCGTGTCTTGTCCCTTATTTCGTACAAAACTTGCCGAGATGTTGCGTGCATTTGTATCACAGCTGTATTACTTAAAAAATAGATTAATAATGGGAATTCAGAAAGTCTTTTAGGCAGACGACTAAAATTTGCAGTCATGACATTATTTTAACGTGATATATTAATGATTAATAGATCAATATGTCATAAACTGAAATCGTTTTTTTTTTTCATAATTTTATAATTTTATTAAATGTCCTTGTTAAATATCATTTGCATTAGATAATTTCCACTGAAGCAAATATTTATCAACTCTTCTTACAGAGTTTTGCTTAATCATGGTTTAAAAAGTAATAATAAACGACGAGGGGCAAATTAATGTTGGTACATTTTAATTCGATATCAATTTAAAATCTCATCCTTCACATTTTCAGTGTAATATAAATTTTCGCAAAACACAAATTAAAACGTTCCTAAAGCTTAATTTGAGCCAATGAAGCTATAATTTAGACAGCAATCGATAAATCGTAAAATTTTTGCTTTAATTTTTTTATTTTTGAAAGTGAGTCATATTCTTGAATTGGGTGTAATGACACGTTACACGCACACGATGAATCTTCAGAACTGCCTCTAAAAATATTTTCTCAAAGCGCCAGATTTTGACACAATCATTCCACACTGACTTTTTCTTTCTTCCAGTATCTGTTACGTTATAGAGGCAAACTATCAATTTCATTAGTTGATATATCGCGCGAAAGAATACGAGAGAGAGAGAGAGAGGCTCAATTACGAGCGTGAAAATTTCGCGCGTTCTGTGTCGAATCAACGGTTCCCCTGATCGATAGTGACAATGCGTGTGCATTTGTGTGTGCTCACGCTCGTTTATACGTGCCTGACTCGCGCACTAAATATATATACATATATATATACACACAAATTATGAATCAGTACGTGTTTGTGCGCTCCCTCCATTAGAAACTAATAGTACTAAGTGAAAAAGAGCCACTGGCACGAAGGTTAAAGAGCGTGACACCCTGGATTCTCTGTCAAACGGATTACGTCTCGCTCGACTGACTATATGCACAAGTAAACGAGCGCCCAGTGAACAAACGGAAGAGAGCGAGAAGGAAGAGACGCGTATAATCTAGTTATCGCGCAGCTCGATCGGATTTATCTCCTCGAGCCCTTATTAATAGATACGAGAGCGATATGACTGAGGAACATAAAAGCTAAGTAATAGCAATCGCGACAATCACAATAATGGCTTGCATTAAGCAATTAAAGAAATTACCCTGTCTAACTTCCCTTCCACTTAATTTATCATATCACTTAAAATTTTAACTGATGAACAGCTATCTAAAGTTATATTTTAATTGCATTTCAACATTAGCTCCGCTGATTTATACTTTTACGAATCGGAGCAAATGTGCGATTGGAATATTGTCACTTCGTATCGATAATTACGTTATTTTTGCGATACCTATTTACTCCAGTTTCGTGAACTTGCTTATTAAATGTTCACACTCTCTTTGATAAATTTCGATTGATTTTTAGTATTAGCTGCACCGGACTGGAACGCGCGTGGAAACATCGTTTATTATTATAAATAAAACAGCCAACGTAGCAAATAGTTTGCATTGGATCACGGGAATGTTAGCAAATTTAAATTCCTGAAAGTGAATAAAGTTGCGCACTGTCGAGTTTAAGCGAGCCGTCACTTTTCAACTGCTCGCAAACAAATGCGGCGCAAAAAAATTCACGATCATTATTATTGAAAAATTCAGATAATTATATGTTTCTCTAAATTTGAGTCAATAAATCTGCCAATCGCTAACAATGCATAATAACGAAACTACTGCTTTTCATTCGTGATAAATGAAGATTAACGTTCCGAGGCCAAAGAAATTCATAACAATTTGTGTATTATAACTATGGCTAAGCAATGAGGTGCAATCAGAGCAAGAGTAATCGTTGAGTAAGTGTCATTGTGCTTGTGAGATGTGGAAAATTGCTCGGTGACACGTAAAATTCCGTCCTGCGATCAATTAGTTGTCCGCTCCCATGGTTCCTGGAACGCGCGCTCGTCGCAGCTCCCGAGTCTTTTGAGTCAGTCGAGAACACATTTATTTTTTCCGCACTTCCGATTTCCCGTTTGTGTGAAAATCGAAATTGAGCGAGCCAGAACAAGTTGTCGCGTCAGAATTGTCAATAAAAGCTGGTCAGAACGCTCGCGCTATGGGAATTAAATGACGCATGCTGTAAATAGAAAAAGGTGTCGGTAATAGGCAGAGCGAGAGGGTGAGGGGGGGAAAGCGGGAGCGAGAGCGGGAAAAACGAGCAACCAACCCCCCTTATTAAGGGCTGGAGGATCAGCAGTCAGGAGTAAACGGGCAGCAGCAGCCAGAGAGTATGTGAGGGGCGTACTTGTTTACGGTGGGGTAATCGCCTCGGCGACGGATACCAATATCGATGACGTCAATTAGTACGAGCGAAGGCCATCAGCCTCCAACTTGTCCCCCGCGCTTCGACTCTTTCCTACGGCTTTTACCTTCACATGTATCACGAGCGTAGGCTCGGCAGTTCGACAACGACAACCTATGATAAATCACGGCAGCAGGCGGTGTACACTTCAGCACCCACACCTTCGCTCCACACGTGCCAGCGAGACGTGCATCAACTGTTCCTCGCACGCGGCTCTTATCGGCCGAATCTTTCTCATTATCCCGCTACTAACTAATAAATTTCCCGCAACTAAATAACGCGGAAACAGACTTGCGGAAAAGTCTTCTTTTGAGGAGGTGGCCTAAAGCGATGTTTTCAACTAAATAGCTGATTTCGACTTTTTCCCATTGTCCGCACCGACGAGTCCAACTATTCTCGTTTGCAACTAGAGAATCTGAATTGATATTGTTTTCCAGCTCCGATAAGAATCGCGAATGCAATGAAAGCGATTGTTTAAAACTGCCTAGTTTCGAATTAAGAATCGAGATGACCTTTGATTTATTCGTTTGCAGAGCGGGGGGATACGCCCAAGAAAAACGTTTAAATATTCGAGACCTTAATTCGTGCAGGATAATGTTGTCTAGCCTCTGTTGGCCTCGGCTGTTCGCTTAAAATGCAGAATTTCGGGCTGTTTGATAATTTCACTAATCACATCAGCCGTATGTTATTCCAATTACCGAAATAATGTTATCAGTTTTCGAAATAAACTTTCTCTCTGTATTGCAAGCACGTAACTTAACGTCGCCATTAGTATTGCTGCACGCGAGCCTTCGTAAAAGATCGTACTTCAATTTCAATATCGAAAGAAGCACTGTTGCACTTTGATAATAATTCCGCCATTGATGATCTGATTAAACGATTATGCAGCGGAAAATGGCCGGAGTGGCAATTCGCTCGAAGGAAGAAATAGTAATAACACATAAGATCAAGCGTGCGAGAAGACGTAAAAGAGTGATGGTGCAGGTGGGTTTGTTCTCTCTGGCTCTGTTCGAGAGGCGTTTGGAAAGCCAGTAGAGCGATAATGCGCTCCTCTGTATTCCGCTCCCGTAGCACCTTCCCATATCGATATGTTTCCAGACTCCCTTCCCCTGGCTCTCTCATTCGCTCTCTCTCTCTCTCTCTCTCTCTCTCGCTCGCTCGCTCGCTCGCTCGCTCGCGCGCGCACGAAGCCGACTCAGCCAGAGATCGGAAATGGCTTCACCGATTCGTGTTATCCCCGATATTCTATTTTTATTCCGGAATCAAATTTCGCAGGAGAGAATTTTATTGCTTCCCGTTCCTATGCTTTTCTGGGGCGCGATAAGCTCGCCTCGGCGTCGCCGTCGTTGCCACTGCCGCCCTCACTGACGTTCTCGCAAGAACAGCGCCAACGAGGAAAAAGAAAAATGGCTAAAACTTTCGCGATACTTCCCCGACGCCCTTTCTCTCTCTTTCTCTCCATCTCTTTTCTCCTCTTAAAGATATCCGTTTCCGTTTCAATTGGCAGCCCTGAAACTCGCACAACTCTCTTTCGCCAGCCAGAATCCCATTTTAAATTCATATCATTACTGCAGTTATAACTCGTGCTTGCAGTTTTACCGTGTCTTATTGCACAATAAATGGACGAACCGGTCGATAAATTACAAAGCCGAGATAACATTCACTTAATTTAAACGCGATAACGGCTTATGAAATTTGTAATGCCCAAACCGCAATCTAATCTCTTTATCTGTATTTCTGCGGGGCCGACTAATGCAACACCCTCGCGCATAATTCTTGTCAATCGGGGCGCGTCGATCTTCCAAATCCCCCGAATAAAGCCGATAAAAAGAATAAAAGGACGTGGCGAAGTGCGTACTCGTGCGAATTTCTCTTCCCGATATTCGCGGGGAACAGCGTTTGGAAATTTATTCGGAATATTCGGTCATCGATGAAAGGCATCGACACCGAATGACATCCGAGTCAAACCATCCGGAAGACTTTGAAATATGAACGCGACGAGCTTCTCCTCTGCGGTACGCTATGTAAATTTATGAAAAAAAGACCGCCGCCGGCTCCCCCGACGAAAACACTTTTTCCCCAATTTCCGATGCACCCGTTTTTTACCTTTCGAATGGCATTCATTACGTCGCATTGAAAGCTCGAGCCCCGAGCATTCAAAGCTGATTTTCCAGATCCTAACCTATTCCCTCGCCATCTTCGCCAACCGCTCCGCGAGACTCGATAGATTTTTATTCCGCCATTATTAAAGTGCGCGCGCGCGCGCGCGGCTGGACGGGCGGACACCGATATTAGCCGGGATAAGCCAGCCGGGATGGCCGATCGGTTTGCGCGAGTAAAAAGCCGCGAGAGACATTTTAGCGGGGGCATAGGTGGAACGCGCGCGAACAAAGATGGACAGAGTCTGAATTTTTTGGTATCCACGCGTACATGTGCGCACATGCGGTTTTGCAAGCGGCTTTAGAGGAGCGAATATAGCGGGCTTAGATAATCCTGATTTAATAAATCTAACAGTTGTGCGCTGAGCTTGGGGAGGTCGGGTTCGGTGGGCTGCTGGCGCATGGCGCGATGCGGACTCCGGCCTGTGCGCGCACCGTCTGGCAACGCGTGCGTGACTAATGCGATAAAAAAATCCACTTTCCTCTTCCCATCTCTCTCTCTCTCTCTCTCTCTCGACGCATCTCGTCGTATCGTCTAATAATACCCGATAGCGCTGTCCTTAGCTTCTTCTTAATTGTTTCAAGTGACAAAGACTCGTTTAAACCGCGCCGGTCCTACGTTATTGCTTATTCTGATTATCTCTTATTCGGAAGCTTAATGACTTCTCAAGGCTCCTTCTTTCGCTCCGAGCGCGAGTTTTAACAACGCGTCTTACCTTCGCCGTTGCGAAGTAGAAAATACGACTCGATACAATAGCAGCCGTCAATAATGGACAAAGAAGTAACCAAGCACCCGCTTATTTTTATCATCGCAACAAGCTCCTGCCCGTTTCACCAAATTATACACCTGATCTTATCTCTTGTAAACTTCTCGTTGTAATTTATTTTTAAACAAAGTTGGATTATATTTACTCTCGGAGAAATTACACCCGAAAAGTATCACTGGGGAGTTACAGAATTGCAAGTCTTAGATGCAAAGTGGAAAAGTTAATTTGCATACGCGTTCAATTAAGCTTTTGCACGAAAGTTATTTATTCAAGACGTTATTCTCCATGAATTTCGCGTTGCTGGTCGATTTGTAGAGAATGTTTAGCTTCGCAGCCGCTTTAAAGCCAGAGCAGACAATGTACAAGAGTTTTCCTCCGTGCGAAAAAACGAGGCGCGTTTTCATATATTATCGTTCACTTTTATAGCGCGTTTCGGATGCAATCAAAGGATGTAAAGTTGCCTTGTGCCGCTTAAAAAGAAAGCAAGACGCGAGTGTGCGGGTTTTACACTCGCGAATGAAAAATAAGCTGGCTTTTATGAAATTGCTGGAGAGCAGTGAGCGAGAAGATAGGCTTAACGAAGAAGGAAAAGAAGGAGCCGGTGGTCGCAGAAAAAAGGAAAGAGCCAAATGTTAACAGGCGTACGAAAAGAGGGACGAGGAAATCGCGAAACCGTCTCGCTTTTAATAACGGAGTCAAGCGCCGCCGCCGCCGCTCCTGGGCAAGGGTTCGCTCTTAAAATCCGGCTGCGAAGAAAATGCAAACGGCCGCTTGGTTCGCGCTTAGCTCGCTTGCGCGCGGCTTTATCGAGCGATGCAGTTGCAATACGGTGCACGCGCGAAACTGAGAGAGAGAGAGAGAGCGACGGCGTCGATTTATCGGAGAAATTAAGAGCCTCGGAGGAGAATTTTGGCAGGGTAGGCTCGTCGAGGTGGCAGGTAAGTCGTGCGGGCGCGGCAAGTCCTGGCGCCGAAGGCTGCCCCTCGCGATGCCGACTCTGTCCCCGCAACAATGTATTTAATTAACGTAACGGCCGCCGAGGGAGTGCGCGCTCGTTTGCTACACGGAGAAAGAGATTGCACACCCGCAAAAGCATCCACCCCACGGAGCTTAAATTAAAGACATAACAGACGTAACGCACGAGCCCTGCCAAACGGATTAAAAACCAAGGGTTCCTCTCTCCCTCCCTCCTGCCCGTTAAACTCAAGGAGTGTCCCAAATTAAGAAAGCCCGCTGGAACTGAGAGACTCGGCCAACCAACTCCATTGTCATGCTCGGGACCTTGTGTGCTTGCAGGTGTGGTTCCAGAACCGACGGACCAAGTGGCGTAAGAAGCACGCCGCGGAGATGGCGACCGCGAAGCGGCGTCAGGAGGAGGTCGAGGGCGTCGTACGCCGAGGCCGAGGGACGGCTGCCAGCGAACGGCGAGGCCTCGGAGGCAGGGAGCGCCACCGGGAGCAAGCGGCGCGGGAGCCCCCGGCGGAGGCACCGAGACCGCCGCCAACCGGCTGAGGCGCGAGCTGAGCAGCAGTACGGGCCCTGAGCGCGACTCGGCTGAGGCGTGGCCTC
This sequence comes from Platyscapa corneri, assembly GCA_018907185.1. Classification (NCBI taxonomy): domain Eukaryota; kingdom Metazoa; phylum Arthropoda; class Insecta; order Hymenoptera; family Agaonidae; genus Platyscapa; species Platyscapa corneri. Next base: position 2,684,052 of record JACCHW010000011.1, on the reverse strand, counting down.
CGCTCCACCAGCGGCCGGACCGAGGCAGCGCGGTGGGGCGGGCGCCACGGCCGCCCCCGCCACCTTGTTCTTCGATCTGCCGCCGCCACCGCCGCCACCGCCACCGCCACCGCCACCGCCACCGCCACTGCCACCGTCGTCGTCGTCGTTGCTGTCGCCGTCGACGCCGCCACCCGACGTAAAAAGCCGCGGACGCCGCGCGATCGGTCCGCTTTTGTAAATACTTTGTAGATATAGCGCGCGTGCGCGCGCTCCCCTTCTCTCGCGAATCTTGCATGCGCGAACGCACGCATCCACACGCCCACGCACACTCGGGCACACTTGGAGACACGGAGACAAGCAGGTACACCCGAACGCACACGCACACGAGACACGCACACGCACACGCACACGGTCGCGCGCAGCACTGGTTCGCTATTCATTTATCTCATCCTATGATAAAGATAAACTTACCTCACGTCAATAACCCATCAGAATATCCAATATGTGTAAGAGAAGTTTAATACGATCCAACTGACTCTTGTCTTGCGATATTAATCGACTTTCGTTTACCCAAGAGGCAGCGACACTTAGTCCTTAGAGTGAAATTTGATGTATTTATTCGCGCGAGGCCGAGGGAGAAAGCCAGGCCTCGAAAAACACGCTGAAAACGGGAGTAGCATTTTGCGTTGCTATTTCCATTGTTAATTTATTTACGGCTCGTATACGTACTCAAAGAATAAAATAAAGAATGCGAGGACTAAATTATATGATACGATTGCGAGGAGGAAGGCGTAAAACGTAAAAAGGTAACGAAGAGTGTAGCGATGAGCGGCGAGATTTTCATGTATCGCAATGATACTTGCGGATTATTGGCTAAACCCCCGATGTTATAGACTCTATCGCGCCTCCCGCAACAAGCACGTACCTTCGACGTTCCCGGCGGAGCGCATCCTTACAAACGAGACAAAGAAGCGAACAAAAGAAAAAAGAAACGAACGGCGGAGGAAGTAATTTGTAATCGCTGTACAGACGTATATAGAAAACGCATCCACGAGCACACGAGTGGAGGCTCGCTCTTGTATAAAAATATTGTAAAAATTATACATACGTGTTAACTGCAGCTTGTGTACTATATCTCGAAGAACTCGAATAAATGGTCAACACAATTACAATAGACAGCTGATGTGCACTCATTCTAATGTCTTTCACCCCTGGTGCATTAGAAGCGCTCGCTCCCGCTCCTTTCCACTTTGCTCTTTTTTCCCGACTCCCTCCCTCGGACTTTTCTGCCACAATGACTTTTTCGCCAAGTCCTGAAAAGCTATGGTTCTCATGCTCGATTGATTTCTCACTGCGCGTCTCTTGATTAAATCTTCCCTGGATTGGAAATATCTGAGGGGCCTCCTCGAGCTACTTTGCGCCCGAGCTAAGCCCTAATCAGTTGCGGACAAAGCCTATTCATCCTCTACTTCATCTCTATCCTTCTCCTCTCTCTCTCTCTCTCTCTCTCTCGCTCTCTCTCTCTCCCCATCTCTTTCCAAGTAGAACAAAAAGTTCAACGATCGTGTCTAACGCTTTAATTTTTACTTTTTTCTTTTCGATAATTTACCTTTAATCATTATCTAATTAAACAATTTATATCCTGTTAAAGTCTAATTAAATTTTTAACCACGTTTTCAAACATTTCGTTATATACTGCACTCATCAAAAACCTCGTTTAGAGCTGGTATTTATAATTTTATTTTATTTTTAATATATTTCGCTTGTATTCAAAATTTTTTTCAATTCGTATATACAAACTTTTTGTAATATTTATTAATGACAATGCTAATTTGATCGACTGCTTTTATCGGTTCGTTTATAAACATATTTTTTGCCTGTATACGATTACTTTTTTCATTAATGAAAAGCAAATGTTGAAATTTTTTTTTTTTCAAAACACGAAAAATGTTTGAATTTAGATTATTTACATTTTCTATTTCAGCAACTTTATATCGCAAAATTCTCATGCTAAATATCTAATGGCACATAGTATTGAAAGGTTATTATTCCAAATATAAAAAAGATAATACCATTTTTAATATTTTCATTGCAACGTTCATCCAAAATTTCGCGATAAGTCTTTTAGTTTAATGCATCAACCACATAGCTTTCAATTAAAAAGTCGGAAGCATCGAGGAAGCAGTAAGTAACGAGCACGAGAAATCGTTTCATCGATAAACAAAGGAAATAACGAAGACGACGTGGTTGTGCAAGTTTAAAGGGCAGAGTTAAATGAAAAATAGATACAACTAATGATTAGATTAATATAGTGTTTGGACGATTTCATATTTTATTTTCCGCGAATGCAACGGTGCGATTTATTAATTCTTCCTCTCGAGCGAGCAGAAGCGAGTGCGAGACTTGGAAACGTTAAGCTGCGCCGAATGATATAAGCTGGAAAATTAATGGGAAGGTACGTATTATCAAGTTTGTGAAACGCGAATAAGGAATAAGGAATGGGTTTGCCCAGTCAATCTCGAACGTAATAAGAAAAGAATAATAACAAGAAGGATGGCAATAATAATAACGAGAATAATAACAATAATTACCGAAGCTGGAGCTGAAGGTGGAGAAGGAGAAATCGAGCGGCGAGAAGTGTCGGTACGGGGATCGTTAATTTTGTAATGTGCTCGGTCGGTCTGTTTGCTAACGACTATACTCGAAAGCTCGACACGGCATCAATTTACTAAACAGTAGATTAATTTAATAAAGGGTCTTCTACGAGCAGGGGTGTGGGCTCGCAGAGCCGGTGCTGCCGAAGAGCTGCGAGTGGAGGAGATGATCGAACGCGCCGCAGAGAGAAGGGAGAAACAATTCGAGCAATAGGTGGAGGAATGGCCGCGTCCTGACCCCATCTCGCTTTTGCTATACATTTAGCTAACAGGCTGTTATGATTAAGTTTGCGCGGGAGGCAAATCCCTGACTGTCGCATCCATATCCAGATTTGCCGCTCCCCCTTTGCACTTCTCTTTCCGCGATCCCCGCTTACTTCGCTTACTTTCCGTTCTCCTTACGTGCCCGTCGCGCGCTCTTGCCCCCCACCCCACTCGGGCCAGTCGCGCTCTTGCGCCCGCGATAAATCAGACCGATATCGCCCCATTGCTTTTACAATAACGCACGCGAGGAGAAGCCGCTGCCGACGACGACGACGACGACGACGACTCGCGGCGCGCCGGCCAATTTTTTCGCATAAAGTGCCTGAACGCCGAATATCCAGACCGAGTCTGCGGCACTAAATCCTGCCGTTGCCTCCCCCTCGCTCCTCTCGTAAAAGCGTCGCTGCCTACCCGGCCGGATCGAACTCCGAGGACAAGCTGCACGCGGCCGCTTGTATCGACACTCCTAAGCAATCGGCCAAAGTTCACTCTCTCTCCCTCTCTCCCTCTTTAACCTCGGTCCGTCCAACTTTCGCGCACCAATCTTTGAGATAATTTAATTTCTGTCTTTTTATGCCCCGCCGAGAAAAGGGTCGTCGTCGCATTTGCTATCGGCCCCCCTCGGGCGCCCTCCGAGCAGTCACACCCTCCCCCCTATCGAGTACGCCTGCCAACTTTTTTCATATTCCAATTAGGATATTTTTCATTGATTTAAAGCCCCGCGCGAAAGCAGGTATTAACGCCTCGCCTCGGCGCGATAAATTTCTCGCAGCGCCGATATTGCCGCGCGAATATCCTCTCAGCCCCAAGCTCCAGGAAAAGGAGCCGGCAGTTGGGAACTGAGCCAGACTTTTTCTTTTCTCGCTCACTCGCCCGCGTGCACACCGGCAAAGTAACGGCCGACCTAAGTACTCTCGACTCTGTACCGGACTGCCGGAGAATGCTAACTTTACGAGTTACGCAAACTCTCGTAATATTAATCACGCTACTCATCTGAAATCACTGGTACCGAGGCTACCGGGCGGCCGACTCCCTCTCTACGTGTATAGATGCGCTTAACTATAGCGCGTCAAGTCGCGCGGCGAAACTCGTAAAAAGCGCCTGCTCCTCGATGTATATATACGACTGCTTTTTCATCCCTCGTCCGATTCCTCGACTCGCGCAAAAAGTCTCTCGTCGGAGAGCTGCTGAGCAACGCCGGCGGACTTAATTGACGTGGGAGGACGGCCGGAGGAAAGGGAAATGGCACTGCTCGCGCCCACCGAAAAAACAAGGCCCTCGTCTCGATGGATGAGCCGAGGAGAGCCTGGGTTTTGATTAATCCGAGCCGCGGCGGACACGCGCCTTCGCACAACCAGCATCGCCTGGGCACGTGCCGCGACACTTTTATCTGCGTTCCCGCTCCCCCGAGTCCAAGTAAAAGCGGAGCGCCGAGCCGCAAACCGACAACGACGACTTTACAAGCGCGAGCCTCCGAGTGCGCAACTTGTACTAGGTAAGCCTGATTTATTACCCGGACACGCCTCGATCTTGTCGGACCCCTTGTTCGGTCGGCCTTCGACAAAGCCTCCGCAGACTCGCGACATCACTCGACTCCTGCTTCGCCATCCCGTTTGATTCACATACTTATCACGCCATTCCCCGTCTTCGCCTTTCTCCAATATTCGCATTTGTTTATCCGCGATTGCTCCCAGGACACGCACTCGTGCCCTCTCATCGAATCAACTAAATTTAGTTACGCGCTCTTCATTTTCGTGCTCTCGGCAGGTGTCCTCCCCCTCCCGCCCTCGAATCTCCCCAAGGCTCTGCTTTCGGTTTTAGCCGTCCGACTCGCAGCGGATAATTTACATCTCTTTCTCAAAGTATCGATAACTGGCATTTTTTTCATTTCACCAAGTCGAGGGCCTTGTCTTACAACATCGAACGCAATGCTCTTTACGCTCACACTATCCTACACACCGACGCCTCCAAAGCCCAATTATCGTAATAATTTATGTGAATCTAAGAGGGTCGAATAATTGCAACTGTAAAAAAATTCAGCCAATTTTTTAATAAAACAGGCTCTCCGATCCGAAGATCGATTTACACGTGCGATCGATCATTATGCGTAAAACGTCAACGCGGGGGGTTCTCATTTAGTATTGTTTGTAGATCGATGGAAAGTCGGCACGTAAGCGCTTAGTCGCGAAAACTTCCTCGTGATTTACATAAATTTACGTAAAAGTATTTTTTATCGAAGTTCGTTTCATTTCGACATGCACAACCGGTTAACGCGTCTCTGATTTTCATTGTTATTTAGGCACTTTTAAATACCTTGAGCTTGACTAACGGATAAGAAACACCCGAGGGTGGCGTAATATTACACCGGTCTGCATTAGCAGCTAAATAGTGCACTCGAGAGTTTAACCCAGGGTAGCGTCTTAAATTAAACTCGAATTATAGTCTTAATTATCCAATACTCGCCAAAAACTTATTCAAATGGCGCTTGAATGTGCTGGATTCTGAACTGACGTTTCGCTTCGTCGGGAAAATACGCAAAAACGATTTTTAAACGCGCTATTACGTGGAATTATGAATTCCTCGATCTTGCACATAAATAACGGAGTTCATACTCAAGATAACGAGCAGTTTCCATTATGAAAAAGAGTCTTTATAAGACCCCCCCCCTTTTGACAAGTGGAGCTCTCTAGGTAAGGGTCAGATGGGCGAAAAACACGCGGACGAATGAAACCGCTGGGCGCGCGCAAGAGCTGCTTCCAGCAAAGTATAATCTGATAAGCGAACGCGCGAGAAACAAAGCGAAAGAGAAAGCAGCATTAGTGAAAATTTACTTTAACTCCTCTTCGTAACCCGACGTATCCGCAGTGCACTTAACGGCGGTTTCCGCGCTAAGTACGCCAATAACTTTGCGTTAGCCATCTCTGCTGACCCCTTCGCTACTCTGCCGACGACGTCGCGATGTTGAAACAATGCGACAGCGCGACTTCCGTCTCGTCCTTGCTCCTTCGACTTCCTTCGCTTCGATAATGTATGCCTTCAATTATCTCTGCTTCCTCGACGGTCTCTTCATCCGCGCGTACGTGCGTGCACTTTATCCGTTGCATGTGCAAACTTATGGAATATCGCGCTCGAGCTGATTTATCGCAGCTAATTTTTCCAGCACTTATTGCGTTCGAACTCTGTTTTAATAGTAATAGCACAAACTGATGCTGGCGATACGCGACGCTTACAAAGTAAATGTTTGCTCTTTTTCAAATGCAATTCGATCCCACTGTATAATTGCAATCATTTTTACGAAATTTCGCAACAGTGAAATAACGCGAGGCTCTAACTCACGTCACTCCAATATTTGGTACATTATATTATTCAACTTTTTTGCGTTCCCACGAATAGATGTGTTAATACGAGCTAAATGACAATATGATTGTACACTAGAGGGGATTGGATGAATTATAGAAAAACAATTTCCTGCAAATTTTAAAATTTTTCGATATTATAATGCGCGATATCAATCTTTAGCGTACGATTTGTCGTAACAGTAAAATATCGATTAATGGTTCGAATTAAAAAACATTTCGATCGATAAAAAGTAGATTTGTCTTTTGTAGCGAAATTAATCGCACTGTTTTATAAAAATAATTCGTGTAAATAGTAAATATACAGAATAGTAGCTGTTAACGCCTTACCCATGCTAGTCTTTGAATATATATACATTCATTTTAGGGATTTTAAGTATTCGCGGAAATAAAAATGGCGACATTTGTAATATTAAAAGCCGTGACACGGGAACATCTTTCTGTTGTTACTACTCGAAAAGTTATTTTGACAGTCGTGTATTGTTATTATGAACGCTTAGTTAGTTGATATTTTTCATTAAATCAGAAAGTTCACTGTTGCAAGTTAGACAATGATCGCATAAGATACACTACAAATAAAAATTGACTATTAAACACATGCTTGTGTTTTTTGGAAGATTTATTGTTTTATATAATAATTTAGAGTTATAGTTGTTTTTTTATGGATTTAGTTTCTTATTTATTTTTAAATTTTTTATCCAATTGAAAATTACTATTGTCGAACTATCTATCTTGAAAGTGACTAACGTAACAGAACATTTTTTACCATAATATTCTTAACGTGTAGTAACTATCTTTAATTATTAGGGCCACCATTAGTCGTAGTTTAGAATATGCGTGTAGACAAGTTAGTTTAAAGCGCATAGAAAGTTATTTAAAAAAATTTATTAAAGTAATACCAAGTAGTTTAATGATCAATTACTATTCTATTATTTTCCAATAAATTATGACCACATGGTAAAGGAATTCTATTTTCAAAATTTATCTGTAAGTTTCGTATAAAATAAAGTTTTTAAATAAAAACACATTTTATCAAATCTTAAATTTATTTTATTTATAAAAACTTAGCAATTTAATAAATAAAATAAAATATTTGCCAATTGCTTTAATTTTCTAAATATATCGACCAAATATTGTGAAACCATTAAAAGTAAACAAACTATAACACCGTTAAGTTTATGTTTTTTTATACTCAAGTCATCTTGTAGATGAACTTTGAATTTTATGTCGATAGATCTATGTGATAATTTAAATAATAACATCGTAATTTTCACAACTTTATTCGTATTTAAGTTTGTTGCTAAATTGCCTTACAACTCAAGTCTGAGCTAATTTTCCTCGATAATTTATTCACAAATGAAATTTTATTTCATTATCTATGATACTTATTTCAAACTAAGAATATAAACATTTTAAATTGAAACAAATCAGGTATTGGTATCATAAATATCTTCGTTTAGGCTAATGTTCGATTGGCGATTCAAGTTACTTATTGGAAAAATTTCGATATTGTTTGCCTTAATTCTGATTATAAATATTTCAAATTACAAAAATTCATTTTCTTTCGTTATGCGATTTAAAATAAATCGTTTGAATAAAAATTGAATGTCGTAATATAGTATTTGATCAACAAAAGTTTGTACAATATTCGTATATTTTGCGGCTGTTTACTAAGTATGAGCTAATTCATCCACAATAGCTTAGTTTTCCATTTATTTCCACCATCAAAAATATTAGCATTTCTTTTAATTTTAACAAAGCGGTAATCAAAATATTTGTGAATTATCCTTTTAATGTGTATTTTCATTTATTCGATACTTTTATTTGATGTACTTCGTATTGTAAACTCTTGTTTATGGTATACATTTGAATTAAAATTCGTGGACAATTTTGCAAAACTGTATAATGAATTTAATAGTTTGATTAAATTTAACGTGACTCTCCAAACGACTTTTAATCGAGGATTGAAGGTTTTTCATTCATTATTATTTATATTTTTATATAATATTCAATTAATTCTAATTTATAATTATTTCATAGCGATTTACATGTAGATGTAAAGAACAAATTGTAACAACTACTCATGTTTAAAATAGAATTTAAACTTAATTGATATTATACATATGAATATTAACTCTTTTAATGATGACACAAATACTTCCTTTACAATTTTATTTTGATTCCTTTACTCCATTCTCTTTTTTTCCCTTCTCTTACATTAAGTTTGTTCTCACTTTAGTATTTATATGTTTCTTAATCTCCTTAGTATTATTTATACTCATTCAATATTTAAAAACCGCAAATATTTTTTATAGCTTTTGATTTTCTAACTGATTATAAATTATTATTTAATCGCTGAGCATAAGAATTACAGCCTTATTGCATATTTCAGATATACATTGAATGTTACTACTGACGCTCGTTCGTAGCTACATACATATATATAAACTTTCGTACACGCGCATGAACATACGCATATGGACACCTCGAAGTTGGTATCAAAACTAAATTAAAAAAATAATTTATTATTCAGAAGAGTGAAAATAATAAATTTGCATTATCTTTTGATTAAACTCATATTTACAAATAATTTTTAAAAAAATAAAATTTTTATAAATTTTTTAAAAATTTATAAATCTTATAATTATTTATTCTTTGCACTAAAATTTTCATTTTTAAAATTTAAATTTAAGATTTAATATTTAAATATTTTTTTAAGCTTATGGCATTAACGACGCATTCTATGTCATTAATATATTTTGTAGGTATGATAATAATTAAAAAAAAATAAGTTTCAATGTACTGAAAATTATATTTTACGATATGAAATAACGGTATAATTTATTTTTGAACATTCTTGGTTTTTAATTTAAAAATATACTTATTTAGGGTGTTTTATATATTACCGTTATTCAAATTATACATATATTTTTTTTTATTTAATATTTATTATATTTGTCGTATAAATTAATTTTATTGTGGTGAAATAAAATTTTATAAAATATTCGTTTTTTTATTATCGTTAAATGTAAATTTTTATATACAGAAAAAATATTTGATACTTTATTATATTTCCATTAAAATTTATTTTAATTATTATATTGAAATGTACGCAACATAAAAATGAAAAATATATGTGATCAAGCTAACTTGTTTCTGTTTAGTACAAAAAATACATCTAATAATAAATATATGAATAATTTTATATAAAATAATATAATTTAAACAGCAGCGTGATATTGCATAAAATGTGTTCATATGGTGTACTTAATGTTCAAGAACGTACAGTATAAGTTTACTATATCTATAAAATCTGTAAATATCACGTGGTAGAATCTTTTCTTTAAAGTGCTTTTTCAACTAACAAATATTTAAATATGTCTGAACAGAATTATTATGTTTATTAAAGAAAAATATTAAATAATCAGTAATAAATAGTTTAAAATGTTTAAGATTTAGTAGTCGTAAAATAGTATTTTATATTTAAAAATCTATTGTTACGTAGATTAAAAAATATTGAAAAAACTTTAAATTATAAATTTTCAGAATAATACATAATACATTATGTAATAAACCAAAAATCTTTTAATACTTAAAGAAATAATAGCATATCAAAAGGAAAAGAATAAAATATGGATTATTCAGGTTTGATCTGTGCTGAAATACTTTAGTATAATAGTTCTGTAAAGAAACTGTTATAACAGTTTATAAATTATGTTGATTAATTCTTATAGATTCTTTTTTCTAATAGGCAAATTTGACTCATTATTATTAAAAAAAATAACCAATTAAATAATAAATAACATAAATATTTATTACTTAATATAATACATAAACTAAGCCAATAGCTAAAAATGCAATATTAATATGAATAAAATTATTTTTTCAATAAATAAATGTAAATAACTATGCTGTCAATTTCTAAAGAATAAAAAAAAATTACTGGGTATTTTAAAAAATTGATAATTTTAAAAATCTTAGAAAACTAATTAAAAATAAATGTATATTTGTAAAAATAAAAAATATATAAGATCGCAGCAAGATCTAAGAAATTTATTTTTTATATACATACTAACTATTGTTTATTTTAAAAATTTTTTATACTTCAAAAATATTTGTTAAATTATTTCTAATTAAAAAATATAAAAATCAAATAACGTCAAATTTATATATTATTTAATTGATTAATTAAAAATACTATTTTATTGGAATTATTACATTAACATTTTTTAAATTATGGACAAGATAGAGATTTTTACTTTTATTTTGTCAGATTTTTTGATTGCTTCTTAATATAACAATTTATTTATTAATGTATTTAATAAGTAATATTCAATTAAAGAGTAATTTAAAAATCTAATTGCACTCATAAATAAATTATAACTCTAGTTGGAAATACAAAATGAATAGTTTCTTTATAATTGTATTTTTAAGTGAAATGTATTTTTGCGAGATGTTTTTGAAAAAACATAATTGTATTATAACGCATACTTATTTATGAAGAATATAAGAAATCCTGCTGTTTCTTATGTTGTATTTGATAAATAATTCATTTAAAAATTCTAAGAAAGAAAATGCATACAAATGATAAAATTTATTTCGTTCAGTCTTTTTAAACCTGGAATTAGTATTTTTGTTGTTTCAATAAAATTTATAAAGCTAAGGTAACATTTTAAATACGTTTTAAATTTCCGTTTTACATGCTATACATAGAGTTTATAAAATAAGAAATTTTGGTTATTATTCATGATACATATGATTATCGAACTCTGATAAGAGAAACATAATCATAATATGATATGGATTACGGTCTTGACCAGCATAGATGGTTCTGATTATGACCCCAATTATATTCTAATTTATAGCTTATTTTGTTTAAATCTCAAATTATTTGCCTCTAAGATTTGAAACTATTGGATTAAAATCTAAATCGAAAATTTTACTGTTAAAAAATACGTGTTTTTATTCTTATTTTTAGACAAATTATCAATATATATTATATAAGATCTATTAAATTTATTTTATTTTAAATATTCTTTGCTCAGTTATTTTAAAAATTCAATTGTAATAGATTTAATCAACATTTTTTAAAATTATACACTTACATAAGTAGAGTTAAACTTTAAATGCAATTCGTTACATGACATTTTTAAAACCGTTGTACGTGATAAAAATGTTTATTCAATTCACTTAAAATTTTGAAAGAACCTCTATTTTAAAGCTTTGCAACTACATAGGATTTTATAAGCAATTATTTTTATTAATATTTAAAAAAAGCATTAATATTTTATTTAAATCGTGTGACCCATTGTTTCAAACAATATCAAAGCATTTACAAAACAAAAGTTTTGTTTCAAATACTATTGTACTTTACAACAATAAATAAATAAATAAGGAAATAAATAGTTGGAAATATATAATCTTTTTATTACATGATAAATAAATAAAAGACTGATAATAATGTATTTTTAGTTAATTTTATTTCGTGTGAATACATAGCAAATATAATTTTAGCAATACGTTTTATTTACTTCAACAACCAGTTTAAATATCTATATTACATTTTATAAAAGTTTGTTAAATAAAATTATGTTAAATTGAGTTACAGCATATTTCAAAAAGGTAATTGTAATAAATATTTTTCATAAATATTATAGAATTTTTAAAAAAATTTAAAACATGCAAAGAAAAATCTTTTGTTGAAAAGTACTCTAATGCATTATAAGTATAACAATTTTTCAAATACCGACTTTATACTTTTTTCGAACGTCGGCTAGTGAAAGTTATGATTAAAATAAAACAAATAGGTACAATTTAAATACATTAAATTTGCTCTTAAAAATGCAAAACTTTACATAAAAAATTAACAAATTAATCACTTAAGTATTACAAGCAAAGTTTTATACGGAATTTATAGAAATTGTACCGAATAATATTAAAATGTATGGAATTACTATAGATTGAGATATATTTTCCTAAAAAATAAATCATATACTTATTTATAGAATTATTATATCATTTTATAAAGTTTTACGTAAAATAATCCTTAAATTTTGGAATTTTTACCTGTACTTTTATCATTTTGTAATGCTTATAGTTTTCGGAAATTTATTGTTAATTTTTATAAAAACTGGTGATATCATTAAATTTTCGTTATTATCTTATTTTTATCAATACTATTTCCTAATATATATATATAAGAATAAATATTAGTCTAAAGTTTCTAAGTATTAAATTATCCGCAAGTATTTAATTTGCCCAAACTTCATTTGTACTGAACGGTAACTTTTCAATTTCTTATGAAGAATATCAAGAATTAATCAGAACAAATATAAAAAATCATAATATTTATTATCTATAAAAATATTGTAAAAAATATATAAAGTTTTTTGAATATTTATTATTATTTGTAACAAGTTTGTTTAAACATTAAAAAAAAGTTGAGCATTCCTTCCTACATGATAAATAATTAATTTATAATTAATTACATTATTTTCTTTTTTAACACTGTTACTTTAAACAAATTTTGTTTTCTTTGAGATTTTTTAAATTATGAATTTAAAGTAGATTACTTTATCAACAAAACTTTAATAGGTATAAAGAAACTATAAAGAAATATCGTGAAAAAATAGAAAAAATCGATACCTATAATTTACAGAATGCTTTTACTTAGTCACAATTCAAATTTAATTATTATTTAAAGTTTGAGTTATCATGGCTTATTAGGCACATTAATATACGTATCTCAACATGTTTCATATATCTTTAGTGTATGCATAAACGAGCATTCATCTATGTAAAATCATTTAATTTGTATGTTTACTTAAATATTTGTACATCGACCACTTACTTATTATAACTTTCTGCCGTTATAACTAAATCATCTCGGTGATTTTCTAATATCAATGGTTCATTTATAAAAAAATTTTCTATTAGTTTTTATTATCTAATACATCAATAAAAATTTATCGTAATAAACTTTATTTGGTCATGGTAAATGAACGTTAAAAATACTATAGTCATTAAATTCTTTTAGTTTAAAATAGATTTTATACTTTTTAATGATGCAAAACATTAGTGTGTAAACTATAAATTTTTAACTAATTTTATTTAAACTTCAATGAGAAGTTATGAATTAAATTCATTTAAGATAATCCATTTTATACTTTTTTAAAATCAATCAGTCTCAGCAATAAAAAACCAAATTGTTAAGTTAATTTCCATTAACATTCATAACTTAATATCACACGTTGATAAAATTACGTAACAACATTTTTAAATGCATAAAAAATACAGTATATCTTATATTACATTATAATATATAAATCATAAAAAATTAAGGGACGCAAAGATAGGTTAAATTATTGCAACATTCTAAAAATATAATTTATATATTATAAGTAAATATATTATTTAATACAATAAAAAAATACTATATTAAAATTGTAAACGTAAAAAACAAAAGATTATTATAATGTAAATAATATTTTTATTTTTCGTTGGATTTTGAATCAATAAATAACAAAATAGTTTTCTTTTTCGTTTATTATTAAATATTTTGCTGTTCTATTGTATTTTTATTTAATTACATTTTATTCTTTAAAACATAAGTCTATAATAATTAAAATTTTTATTTAACAATAAAAGAAATAACATCTAAAATTTGGTTTCTGAAGTTTATGTTAATAAATCTGTAATTACTTACGTTTCAATACAAAAATATAAATGATTTAATAAATTTAAAAAAACATATCTAATAAATTCATAATATTCATAATAAAATTATGTTTCTAGATGTATTACTATACTAGAGTTGGTTTGAGCAAATAAAAATACATAGTAAAAATTAAGATTCAATTATTTCTTTTTAATAAAAGATTATTTGATGTAAATATATGTGATATACATTTTCACTAGGTTTGTTGCCCTAATTAATATCAACTTTTTACAATTCTATTTTAATGTGACTTATTTGAATTAATATAATTTTTTATCTATAACTGATCATAAAATGCTGCAGAAAAAGGTTATATAGTTTTATTGTTTTTTGTTTCACATGATCTAATTTTAGGAATATTCTCGAAATATTCTTTCGAAAATGAATTTTATTTTATAATCTCATAGAAAAACTGGTTAACTTCTAACATATTTTTCTATGTTATTATATACATATACATACTTTTATTTTATGTAGGTAAATTTTAAGTTGCTTTATTATATCCTGTCTAATACAGATATGTATGTTGAAATATATTCACATTTTAAATAGAAGAATAAAAAGAATCAAATTGTCTAAGTATTATTTCTTATTAATAAATGTCCAAATGGTAAAAAATTCGATATGGAAAACATAAATATATAAATATAATAGACGTTAATATTTATTTATCAAGTACACTTAAGTAATAATAAATTAATAAATCTAATATATCTGGAATAAATAGCTTATTATGAAAAATATTTTCTTTGTGCATTTATTATAATTAAAAGTTTTAAATTTATTGATTTTAATAATTTTATCACTTTTAATTTAATTATCACGTATAATGTGACATTTCATAAAATATGATCTCACAACCTATCAAAAGATATCATATTTGGTAATGGGTTGTTTTTTTAAGTAAGTACAGCTATAATATTCAAGCTTTGTAGTATTATTTATTGTAAACAAGTTATAAACTACACTTCAGGAAAATAATTTTAAATTGTTAATAATTTTATGAGTATTAATAGTAAATAGTAGTAACAAAATTAAAAAAATTACAAAAATACAAAAAAATATGTTTTCATTAAATGAGTTATTCATTATATGGGATCAAAATATAAAAAATATAAAATGATGAAAGCAAATACACAATAAAATGATATTTGATGATTATTATGTAATATATTAGTATTATTATAATTTTACAGTTTTATATACAAATGATTTGCATGGTAATAAAAAAACTAGTACTATATATCTAATTATTTATTTTAATTATTTTGAATATTTTATAAACTAATAATAATTATGAAAACGTAATTTTTTAAGAATTTTTGATTTTTTTATTTTTTAAACTATACTTTCATTTCATTAATTTTTTTTTATATGCTTATGTTACAAATGTATTTTAAGTAAAAGTTGTAAAATTTATATGTAGATTAACTTTATTTTATTCACTAAATATAATTTACTCGATTAATGTAATATAATTATACAAGATACCTAAATCACTGAATATAATATTAAATTCTATTCTGTTGGTTTCCATGGTTCAATCTTTGGCTTTGTAGTACTATAGGGTACATATATTTTATTAGTTCCAGATAAATTAGGAGTATATTTAGCCATCCATTTATATTTGGGTCTCGTTGGATCTTCATGTGGTGGCAAATCAGTTTTGTAATGTAACCATCCATACCATTCAGCGCTTACTTGTGAAGCATCATAATTTAAACCAACATTTGGATTATAATCAACCCATCGATTACGACCTTTATGTTAAATATAAAATTCCATATATTGTTTTAAAGACATAAATATTTTTTATTTTTACTAAAGTAAAAAATATAATAGAAATAGTTTACCATAAAAGTAATAATTGTTTTCATAATATTTATTTCCTAATTCATCTTCACCAACCAAGGTACCAAATTTTAGTTCATCCGTTCTGAAAGAAAAAATAAAAACAAATAAGTAAAAATAACTTTATTTCATAAGATTAAATAAGTCTAACCCTAAATCTTTCACAATTTTCTTAGTATGTTACAAACCTGCCCAAAGTACGCAAACTTTTAAAAATACCACCATTATGCTTTATTATTTTCATTAAATTACAAAGGTTGTCGATTGCTAGCCACTTCGACATGTTTAAGGCACTTAAAATAATTTAGATTTTGTTTAGATCTGATCCAAAAGTATTGAGCTTTGCTTATTTAAGAAATACGTACACCAGATGGCTACGTATTCCGCAGTCTTATAGCTGTTTCATCAATTACTTCATAAAAATGTAGTAATAAATTATTATAACTTGATAAAAAATATATCGAGAAAGTACATTTTTTCCAATAATTGCAATGAAAATGCACAAAATGTTTTTTAATTTCAGTCGATTACATTTACCATATTCTTTTATGATAACGTTAGATGTCACTACTAAATAGATTCCTAAAGGGTTTCCACCGTATATTATAGAACTTAGTGTGCACAGTAAGCGGCATCTTTCGGAGAATCAAAGTATTGTTTGTGTCTGGTTAGACGATAACTTATTTAATTCTTTTCAACAGTCGACAATAAGATTTTTATTTTCGTCGTCGACTCTCCTTTATCGTCATCCGGATCTTCGACGTATTCGTATTTCACAAATATGAAAAAAGAAAAATATGTTCCGATATCACAATTTATTAATTTTTAACAATTGCACGTAAAACATTAAAGTTTAAATATCCCGCACTAATTCTCTATAATTTTAAGTCAAAAGTCACCAATTATCGTTGAGCCTGAAACATCGCAAAAAACATGTATCCCATGACAAAATGACGCATGATGATTGGTTAATATATTAAATCATGCAGCGCGCTCATTCAACGTCACACTTTAAAACTTGCATAATAAATATGAATATGAATGAAATATAGATGAACACACACGCACCAGCGGGCGCACATGTACTACAGAATAATTCGTAGTGGGAATATAATATCTAATGCACTAAGAATAAGTATATAATTGTTGAGTTGTCGCAGAGGCAATGGCGGGATTGCTCAATTTTAAAAAGTTTTAATTTAAGGATCATCACTAAATTTTGGCAGTGTCGTTTATGGTTAGGCCAAGCAGGCAGATGAGGATGCCGGTAGTGTCAAGAATTTCCATACCGAGCGACTACCCGCGCGTGCCGCATGTGTCGTAGCAGGGCCCTCGACTTGTTACAACGTGTAACATGTGCACGTGCGGCGAAGGTAAAGCCAAAGTAAGCGCGACTACGTTGTATCTATATGTGCCAGACGTACCAAGATTTCGGAAATTTCCCATTCGCTATGAGCTAGTTTGGTCAGACTTATTACGTCAGGAGTAAATTACGCTACAAAAGGAAGATTCACGATAAAAGTGACCACTTTCGTACATTCATAAATGCGATTATGTAAACTAGCGTGAAGCGGTCCGTAGGTATCTATTGAACTTTAACTACACAAATTAGAACTGGTAATATCCGGAAATTGACCGGTACTTTAAAGCGCTACATTACTTAAAACGCACGTCGCGAATCATTAGCGTTATTCTTGGTAAAAATGCACTACCTCAGCCGGAAATATTACGCTGGCACATACGACATAGAAAGAAATGACAACGATGCGCCTACGTAGATTCTATCATATTTCTACGTATTTCATCATACAAGTCCAATCGGAAGATCGGATGCTGCTGTTTAACAAACGCTTTGCTCCTTCATTGAATCTTCAAGATTTTTCACTCGACACCGAGTTTTACTGAAATTTTCTTGAAAATTGCGTTATGCGGATGCACATGTAAGAAGCACAAGACATTGCGTTTCATCAACCCGCCACGATCCTGAATGCGCCGCACAGACCAATGATTAATATTTTCAATGGGGTTTCTTAATTTGACAACTTCAAAGCAAGAAGCAGTTCCTCAAACAAATTCGCGTCTGTCGGCTACTCGATGTCATTTTTTAAAATATAAATTAAGACTTAAAATTTATGATATTCCCACATTGAATTATATATATATTTAGATTCGAGCAGCGAGTTGCGTGTAAATATCAATATTCCCGCAAATATATCAGTTCTGAGGTAATGCCTAGACATAAAAGTTATCGCGAAAGAATCATTGATGAAATGCCATGTTTATTGTTCTTTTACAGCTGTTAATATTTGCTGATTGAACGCTTAATTAAATTTGAAGAGAAGGCAACCTGTATTTTTAGCGTTAAGATAAAAGTTAGATTATCTTTTAAAACAATTAATTTTTTTTCTTAAACTTATTTATTGATATGCAGGTAGCTTATGTTTAACCGAAAAACTAATCTAAAATATTTTTTCTTTAGAAAATATTAAAAATTTATCGATAAAAATTGTATGGTAATACTTTACTCAAATTTAAATATTCTTCCTCATCTGTATAATTCAGTAGTCTTATTTAATATGTTAATCAAACAGACTTTGTGGCGTCAAAAAAAATCATAAGTTTTATATCTCGTACTTTTGTGGATGATGTGAAATTTATGCAAATATAAGTTTTACGTTTTTTCACAAGAAACAGTATTAGAGTTTCAGATTTATCATCGCGTATTAAATTCGATAATCCCATAAAAATTATTGAATATCACGGTGATAAGCACTTTTTCTAAATTGTAGTTATAAATTATATGATTCATCTAGAATAGCTAGTGAATTGAAAGAATTAATTTCATATATGAGGCGTAATTTTTTTATTCTTAGTTATCGTTTTCTAATCTTATAGATTAGGTCTTGTATCTAGCTTAGACATTGTTAGCTCTTATTTTACGCACTATAATAATTTTAAATTGGAATAAAAGCATTAAAAACTTAATTAAATTAGTATTCTTAAGTCGTTTGTATTTAATGACATTTAACGTTCATTACGTAAGCGTATTATGTAGGCTAAAATAATTCCAACTTCTTATTGTGATTTTTAGTTTTGTCAACTGCTAAGAATGCACTTTATTTAGTTTTATAAATTAATGTTCGATTATCAGATATAAGGGCTTAATAAAACAATGAATACCTCGTACAGTAATTTATTGTTATTAATTTCTAGGAGCGCGTTGTTTAAACTAAGAAATTCCAAATATTAATTAAAAATAATTACATTGCTTCGTATTTTAAAAATTTATATTAATTTATAACTTATGATATTCGAATTATATGATCAATTTTTCATTTAATGCTGGGTAGTCCAATTGCCAATCTCAATAAAATATTAAAATTATGGATGTAAATAAAAAAAACGAGGCCGATACAGAATTTTTTTATAAATACTATAAAATATTTTTAATACGATTTTGAAGCATAAGCAAGATATTTGTCATTTTTCAATTATTTTCCAATTGTCCCACATTTGTTATCGCAAGACAAGTAATTTCTGAAA
This sequence comes from Platyscapa corneri, assembly GCA_018907185.1. NCBI lineage: Eukaryota > Metazoa > Arthropoda > Insecta > Hymenoptera > Agaonidae > Platyscapa > Platyscapa corneri. Next base: position 2,664,685 of record JACCHW010000011.1, on the reverse strand, counting down.
GTTCCGTGTGATTACGTTAAATAGGAAAACATTACAATGGGAAATACGACTATGAGTAATATTTTTTAACAACATCAATTTTTGAAATTATTTAATGAAGGAGCAGAATCGACCTTCACCTACCATATCGACTGGACGTTAAAAAATTTCTCTAAGAACATATTCCAATTTATCATCACAGAATGGTTTATTTATGTTTTAAATACGACGTTATAATAAATTATAGTTGCACAGATATTACTGCATTTTGGTTTTGCACAAATTGAAGCTTCTTTAATTGCTTTAATTTATTAAATTTAGTTGATAGAATCAACAGTGTTGGTAAATTTTACATATCCGCTTTCGACGTAATTGTTAATAGTCAAGTCGTATCGAGCTTAAGTCTGCAAATAAACCAAGTGCATGTTCGTGTAACATCCGCAGAGATATTATCTTTTAAAAACGTATTTTAATTATTAGCATTTTTTTAATCGACCGACTTCAAAGTACGTGATATTTTCTTATTAATATCAGCGAAATTTAAAGGTAAGTCGTTATTAATTAAAATGTCTTAGAAAGTTACAAAACAATAAATCAAGATATCTGAGCACGAAACATTAATTTTTGTTACGTTTGAAAGAATTCAAGATAATGATGGATAATATATATTACAATTATATGGAAGAGAAATCGAGCAGATCGAGTAGCTCCGTATCTGGCCATTATTAAGGATCATTAAAGACTTAATTCAAAACTACTCGAAAGTACTGCCTAATAATAATTAACTATTTATTTATTAATCTCAACACTTTAATAACGAAGTAGAAACAATATTGCAGGATTTGGTTGGATTGGCTTCGCTCTTGGGGCTTTTACTTTAAAAGTCCTTCAATTCGTATAAAAATATTGTTGAAATACTAGGTTATGAGTTGATATAAGTAGTTGTCGCTTTTAGCAGTTGAAAACTTCGAGATACTTGTATGTGTAAATACATGTATGTACTTATTATATAAAGACATTCAAAATTTATTTTCTCATTTTATTTTTTAGCTGAAACTTATTAAGTTCAATCTCTGTGAGATTAGTTTCACTTTTAAAGAACACACGCGAATGTAATTAGTTGTTAATGATAAATAATAAGATCGCGATTTACAGTTAAAATAAAAGACATACATTCTAAAATGATATGGTCACTTTAATAGTGACTTCCGTTTTATTTTCTCTGAAGCATTCAATAAACTAAAATGTTCAATCATCTTTTTTAATTATTTTTTTTTTTACTTTATTAAGATAAAACCAGTTCAAATATTCTCAAGATTATAGTTTGAAATTCTGTAAAATTAATAAATAAAACAAATCCATGTGCTTAAAATTTTATTTTTACTACGTAATGTTGGTATTTAAAGCTGAAAACGTTGTAAAATAAGATATAATTTGAATATCATTTAAATATTTAAATATCCAATACTTACAATAATTAAATTTACTTAATTGCGTAAAAAGTTAATTTCACTTTTTAGTTTTTAATTAATATTCATTTTGCTGACTTTTAATAAATTTTTTTTATTCCAACGAGCTATAAATATATTTAAGTATATACTTGTGTTTAAACATTTAAAGCCTAGGTCTTTTAAAATAATAATAGTCAATTTTATCTTAAAATTTAATGAGTGTCGGAAAAAAGTAACGTACTTATAAGGGAAAGAAAAAATTCAAATTAAACTGAGTGTATTATAACGAACTATAATATGTGTATTTATTGCTTTTATACATATCACGATTTCTATCTTTTTTGTTTTTGAAATTTCCTTACTCAATCTCTTTAATAATTCGTTATTAAATTGAAACTTCCTTTTTTAGATTATATTTTATTCGATGCAGACAAGGTACTTTTACATTAACTAATAAAAAGTATTATGTTATTCGACTAATTCAAATATTTTTTACAGATATTTTTCACTGCGTAATTTATGTGCGAAGAAAATTTTTTGTTTTAATAAATTCTAATTTATTTAGACTTTAAAAAAAGCAATAATTTTTCATAATAATCTTTATAATTTTTCCATGAAAAATCTATCTTCAAAAAATAAAATATTTTATTAAAATCAAAATGTACAATTGCAATCTAGTTATTGTTATTTGAATCTTTTCATTTTTAAGTTTTAAAGTATAATAAGTATTCGGAGGTATGATAAAAAAATTAACTGCAGTTTTAATTCATTAATTAAATAGTAGTGGTCGTCTATCTTTAAAGCAACTTTCAATATTTTTTAAAAAACCTTTTAAGTACATCGATTAAGACCACATATTCAAAAAATAAGAAACTTAAAATTACAGCTTGCAGGTTACAAAGTATCAATAAAATTTTAATAATTAAATATCTTAATAAATAAAAGAAGTCACATATCTCAAAAAAAATTGTTAGATTTAACAAAAATTGAATAAGCATGTTTAAAATCAAAGTATCGTTTTATAAATGATATTAAAAAAATTGTATTGGTATAAGAAATCGGATAATATTTCTTTTTAATATTTATCAAACATAGTTGGAAGAAAAAATAAAAATTTGAAATTTCCTTTTTATTAAAAACTGTGTACAATCGTTAATTAATAATGAAAAAGAGAGTATTTTGAAAAAAGTATTTGAAGTTAAAAAGTAGGAACATATATTGGTTGGAAGAAAAATAATAAAAATAGATTATAATATAATATAACTATATAAAAGTCGGAGAGCTAGGAAATAATAGATTTTTCTGGCTTGGATGTCTAGAAGAATAAGAGAAAAAAGAAAAAAGTAAAGAGTGAGATAAATCTTAAGCGATGTCGTGCGAGGCAAAGTAAAAAGAAAATAAGGAGAAAGAAGGAGAAAAAGGAACCGGCGAAAGCTGCTGCGATACTATAGCACGTGCAGAGTGATTAGTCGTAGGTCGCGAGGCAGAGACGATGAAACGATGAAACGTCGACGAAACGACCAGGATTACGAACACGAGCAAGAGCTCGTAAGTTTCGCTCATGAAGTCGTCGTCGGCGTGATCGCAGACACGGACTTTATTTGAAAGAGAAGCGTGAAAAGCGAGGGCAGACCTTGGACATTAAATGACTTTGAGAACACGTCTTTCTCTAAGCGAACTCTAAAATTAAACGGTACCCGAATAAAGTTTTATCGCTCAAGTCGAAGCTGCTGATGAAAGATAGAAGGGCCTGAATTGAAAAGAAAATCTTTATCCGAAACTTTCAAGGTTTTTCCTGCTTTACCTACACTCGACTTGACTCCTGCACATCCATATTGTCGCGCGCTCTCGAGCCTCGGGTAATTTACGTACTTTCCACGTTTTCCCAATCGATTAAACGTTTATTGGAAGTTGATGCCCCGCGCGCGCGCGCGCGACACAAACGACTAGTTTATTCGGAGCACTTGCCCAAATATTAATTAAAGCTAACTGTATTGCATCCGCGCGTCTCTACGGAGTGTAACTACGTAAATTAATCTTTCACATTGATGCAATTGATGCTTAGCGTGGGTACACACACGCGCGCGCGCGCCCGCACACCCATATACACACTCGTATCAAAAATAGATTACATTTGAACGAAGAGAGAGTTATTCGTTAAATTATTTATTATCGCGGTGCTGTTCTATTGCAAACGATATTCTTTCAAACGCGTCTCTTCAAAGCAAAATAAGGCTAATTAAAAATTGCGACCAGATAATTAAGCGAAACCTCTGGAGCAATACAACGTTGTTTAATGTCGCCGCTAAACACACGCAGATTAAAAAGTATCGAAAGTAAAAGCATCGCGCCATTTCACCTTTTCGAAAGAAAGATATTTTAAAAGGGAAACATACATCACGGCCTATTTTGGAGAATTCAGAAAGGCCGGAAGATCTTTTAGGAGATAACTAGATACCGAAATAAATAAAGCACTGGCTTTTTAATGCGCGCAATATTGTTAGTTTGACACCTGGTGCTGCTGACGCGTAAAGTTTTTTAACTGCATTATGCCACGCGAAATTATAGTCCTAGTTAATGTTTAACTAATTTAGCCGTAGAGAAGAATCGCTTGCGTTACTCCTGCGGCTCTCGCAAGATGGCACAAACAAGAAGTCGGACTGCAGTAGCGTTGTGTTTTTGTACCCCATAAAAGTCCATAGACTTATGATACTATAAATTTTGCGAATCTCGCGTGTAGCCGTTAGGAACCGGAGCTCTCAGCGTCACGCTTACGCGACCAAAAATATCTTGCCTAGAAAATAAAAGGGCAGCGCTTCGGCCTCCTGTAACAGGCAGCTCTTCGGAGCTTGCGCACCGTTCCTGGTTTTCCAAAATCGGATACGAGACGTGTGCCCCCTTTTTGGAATCTTCTATTACCAAGCCTAACAAGCACTGTTACTTATAACCATTGCTCTGATTTCCGAGAAACCAAGCAATGATGAAATAAGAATCGTTCCTCCCTCCGTCGCTCGCGCGCTCTTGTTTGATACAAACCCGCTAATTGCTGCTGTGGTCGCATTAATTGTCAAAACTATCGCGCAATGCGCTATAGTTAACGCTTTCAAATTATTATCTTGCGATTTGCCAGATTTACTCCGCTGCTTTTAGTTGACTTGCGCTTGTGTCTGAATATTCCGACGTAGCAGTTCTCGGATAATCGGTAAATTTTGTCCAATTAGAACAAATTGTCGAATGAGCAAGAGCCAACCAAAAAATTATTTTGCCGCTTCAGATTTTATTACTGTAATTATCGATGAATTCAAATAATTTAACGAAAGCTTATCGATATTGGAGGGAAAAATTTTCAAATTATAACAGAATTTCTGTTCCATAAAGTTACTTATTATAATCGTTACTGCAACCACTTTTGCCACTTGTAGCGTGTTTACGTTTAGATGCATCAACGGGCTTTTAGATGCGTTCGTCGTGCTTCATCGTTTAGCTTACGCACTCGTGTTTTAACGGAGGGGATGAAGAAAGTAAATCCAACCGTCGAGGGCCACCTAAACTTAATTTCTCTAATAAAGATTCTTTAGAATCTCTCACCTACGCTGAAAATTTCACTGACCTCATACTAAGGGAAAAATGAGGCGTTTGGAAAACTTGTTATTAAAGTATAGAGCCCGAAAACTATTATGGAATCAAATTGTTTCGTTACTTCCGTTATCAAATAAAAAACTACCCTGTATTTTATTATGAAGAACGATCGTTTAAATATAAATGTTTTTCTACGTGAATCAGTGTCTCGCTTTTGTGAGGCATTAGATATAAGTATTTTATTTATTAACCTCCATAAGTGAGCACCGAAGCTGCAGAGACCAAATTCAATTGTAATCAACCAATTATTTAACATTTTTTTTTTTTTATCAATATATTGAACGAAATTTCAGCACGAAGCTATTATTGTAATACGAGTAAAAACAAATTAGTAAAAAAATTGTATTTAAATCCGAAAAATTGCAGAAATCAAGCTTTTGTTAAAAAAAATTAATTTTCTGGTAATGGCATTCGTATCTTGAGTGGAAATAGAAAATCCGGCTCAGACACAGTCAAAGTACGGACCGGATACCTAAATGCCTGAAGGACTTATATGGGTCAGATACAACGCTTATGGAGATTTGTATTGCACGTGCGCAGGTGCTTATCCGGGCCAGTTACAAACGACGCAGGTATGGCGATTTATGTCGTGCCCATATCGGCCCATGTCTTGCCTGGAACTGACGCATGGAAAGATAGATTCCCTTTATAACTAGTTGGCCGCCAGATGCAGCCGGGCAAAGCCCAGACAAGCTATTTAAGAAGCGTTTTATAAAATTTTAACACACTCGAGATTAATGAATCATTTGTGACTCGTTATTGTTGTATTTTTTAAAAATATCTTTTATAATTAAGAGGTTTTTATAATTTTAATCTGCACATTTGTTGCGCATCTTTTCGAACTCGGCAGTGCGACAAGTATTACATAAACTTAAAATATCGCTGAGACAACCTTGACCTTTACAAAATTGTCTTACAAAATATTAAATAAACTTATGTAAATATTATAGTGACTCCGATACATAGACTTTTGGATTTGGTCCAGACGTAGTCTTGCAAACTTGCCTGTTGCTTGAAATTATCGTAAGAGTATCTGAATGTTTGTAGTGCGATGAATTATAAGAGTTAAATTTTAATAAAATGATTGAACCACTACATTTCATTTTTTCTAATGTTTAAGACTGAACAATACTTATACCGTTTACGTGTTTATATCAATATAATAATAATAATTATTATTATTACTATATCTTATTTTATTTGAAGATGACAATAAGAAATATATTATGATGTCGTGGAAAATACGTAGAATTCGATAATAAATTAAGAATTATAATGAAACAAAATACAATTTTTTATAGTTTTTGTATTTATAATAACGTTAAAAAGTAATCTTCATAAACTAATAGAACTTTTCAAATACAATACTGCTTTTTTAAAAATAAATTATCAAACATAAAATATTGTAAAAGACAGTAATATACAAAACAATAAATGAAATAAATATTCTTGTAAGATTATTGTTATTTAAGCACATATTTGCATCTGCTTTAATGATCTTCAATTTTTTTTTTTAATTTTAACTAGAAATAATTTATACACATAAGTTAATTGGGGGATGTAAAAACTGAAACGTGAGGTTGGTTGATTTAATTCTATTTACTTTTTTATTATCGCACAAACAATAAATATCATACACAAAAGAAAAAATGTTCTCTGTAGTAATGGTAATTGGTAACTTAGTTAAAACGAATGATTGAGATTCAAAGTGTGAATTTATAACGAATAGAAAAATATATATATATATACATCGATCTCTTGTAATTTTAATAATAAATACATTTCAGTCTCTTTTTGACAAATTAATTTAGATGCAATTTTATAAAAACGTGCAAAGTGCAGAAATGACGCATTAAATTAATTAAAATAAAATTTCACGGCATATTCAAATATATATTAAAAGTATTATTTCAGTGATCAAAATAAAAACAATAAAAATAATATTTATTACAATCTAATTATTTAAAACAGAAGATAATCTAAATATAAAATTAATATTGAAAAAATGTTTTTCAATTTAGTTTATCAAATTCAATTATTTGTTATTTTCACAATTTTTATTTTTAATAATTGCAACAAATGTAAGATTTTTTATTATCAGTTTATCGTGTACTATAAAAATTTTTTATTAAAAAAATATTTTTTATTTAAAAAATTTCTTTGTATATTTTAATTTTATTTACAGTACATATGGACAAAAATTCGTTTTTATTTAAAGAAATTAAATTTCATGAATCATAACGTTAGATTCACTCCTTAAAATTATTAAAAAAAAATCAGTTTTCGCGATTGTTGGAAAATTTTTATAGAGTTATACGTTAGTATATTAAACAATATATGGCAAATTTTTTCATAAATTTAACAAATTGTTAACATATTTTATACATCATTATCATTATTTATATTATTTTCCACGTTACATTATATTACTTAAATTATGAACTTCACTCGACTTATTTTACAAAATACTTCTTTAATTTAATGTCTACTTAAATAAAAAATGAAAAAATTTTAATTAGTGTCAAATCATACTTAAAAATTTTCGAAATTTTTTTTTTAATAATTCTATTATTTAAATATAAATTATATAGTTTTACCAAATAAATGTCAAAAATATGAAATTTCAGTGAATGGTTGCTGAATTTAAATTTGTTACTTTCTATGTTTTAAATGTTTTAAAAATTTATTAAGACCATTTACATTATATAATGTCAAATAAAAATTTGTATAATATGATCGATTCTTTTTTAAATTCTTCTTTACAATTTTTTATAAGAATATGTAATATTTATTGGTGTAAATATACTGGTTTTTATATTAGTAATTATTATATATATGCACTACAAATATTAACAACATTTTTGAATCACTAATTTTACTTATTGCATGAAAAAAAAAATTTAACGAAATTTTTCGTTATCTTCGTCATCGTTACATTCGCAGATGTATAATAATTACTTTGATCAAAATAAGTAATTCAATTAAATAGTTGTTACATTACAAGTACTGTTATTTCTACATTTGTTGGTCAACCTAGTATTCAAAGAAAACTTTGTCGATTTTTACAGGCGACTATAATACTGAATTTACTTGTATGTAAGAGTTACCATCAAATCTTGAAAATAACAAGCGATTTACTAGAAGTTTATGCGTGGCTCGCGTGTGGTAACGTTGACTGATAACGACGTCTTACGTAGTGATTACTATTTAATAAGGGTTTTGTGTTAACATAGAGTACAAATTTAACACATGTTTTTTCTTACATAAAGAGGTAATAAATCAATAAACTTTCATAGCTACTTTAATAATTTTAGATTCCATAATTGATGCTTAGAAATAATAAAATAATATACGCGATCAAATAAGATAAATGGAAATTTCATCAATAATTTGAATGAAACACACATCGAATAATCACAGTTTTATTTGACATAAAAATAGTAATTTAATTAAAATAACATATTTATTAAATTTTTTGATATAATTTGTTTAAAATTAATGCGCATACAGTAACCTCAAGCAGCGCATTAAATTAATCATAGTAAAGAAATAAATTCTAGATTAAACGAAATATACGATTGGTTCATACGAATAAGTAATTGAAGCGAGTATATATTTAATTAACCTAAAATATTTGTCAATTAATTATTAATTAAGTTAAATCAACCATTTTTTTGATAAATTATTTATTCTATAATTATACTAATATTTAAATTAATGGACTAATTTTTATTCCACTCTTACGTTAAGAAATATATTATTTAATATAATTTTTCAAATAAATATTTAGTTATTCAAAACATATTTTTAATGAATAAAAATTCTTATCCAATATTGATTTGAAGGAATGAAATATATTCTTACTACGTTGTTTATAAGTTTAATATAATATATATATATATATATATATATATATATATATTATTCAAGAAAAATATAACTTCATTAAAAAATTAGTTTACGAATCAAATTTTTCCCTTTTAACTTTTACTTTTTTTTAGCAATTTTTATGGACAGCATTTAATCAGTATTTAATTTTTATACTTTAAATTATAATATGAATAAAACTGTGTTTATAGTGCATACGCTTCTCGGATTTATTTTGGTATTTTATATTTGGCGCACATTATTTAATGTAGTCTGTCATGGATTATAAAAGTTGTTTAAAATTGCATATTAATTGTTAAAAATATATTGATATTTCAATATTAATTATTAAACTAAAAATATTTAAGATATTTTTTAATTTTAAAATTATTTAAACATTTAGTAAACACTATTTCAAATAATATTTTTTAAGAATAAATGTGTACTCTAAGTATGAATTAGCATGCATAAGGGTCTAATATATTAATGAAGAAACGATAATTTAAATTATTATTCTCTTCTTCTTAAAAGTCTTTAATCTTAATAATATTTTAGACTTTATTCAATTTTTCCAATTAACAGCAATGATCAATTAAAAATTTTTCATAAATATACGTAAAAATACATAAACAATTTGACGATTTACTGTTATCATGTAAATACGTTAATATTAAAGGTATTTTTTATTCTAATAAAAATATAAATATATAATAATTTAAAATAGTCATTATTTAAAAATTCATTCTTATTCAAATCTAATTGATATTTTTTCTCTAATAATATATCTGTTGTAAATACATATTCTGGCTACAATAAATAAATAAAAATTAATTAATATAAAATTATTTATACTGCTATAGTATTCTTCTAATAAAAGTTAATTGAAAATAAAAAATGTATTTAAATCAAAAAAATTTGTGATTAGTATAATACCATTTTTTCTATTTAAAAGGCAAAAACTCTAGTGAAACATTGTAATTTATTTTAAAATTTTTCGAAAAAATATAATGAAAATAAAAAACAATAATTATAATATTATTAGATGAAAGTAATAAAGAAAAAATATTTGTGTATATTTAAGTGAAGTACTAAAGTTATAAATTGCAAAATATGAATGTTATCACGATGCACTTCTTCAACTTATAAAATATTTTTATTCAGTTTTTGAATCAAAAGTTAATATATTTGATTTGCATTTAAATAAAATTTGAATACCGTATAAAATATCTGGTTTTTATATTGTATTATTAATAACTTTTCGCTATTATTAACTTAAAATGAACGTTGGCTTTCATTTCTTCACTGTATTCAATTGTGTTTGCTTTCATTTCATAAACTTTTATTTTTTACCAACTAATTATTTATTTATTACAAAAATATTGAACAAAATTTTGCTCAATATATGTTGTTTTACACTTTATTCAAAAGTATATTAATTTGTTTAATTTATTTTCGTTGGCATGGAAATCATTATATTATATTTTTATACAGTTCAGCTTGTTTGAAATTCTTTAATCTTTCTTTTATAGTTAATAATAATCTATTCATATTAATGTTTGTATTTATTTTTTCAAAATTTTATATCTCTTTTTATTCAGCTTCTTAAATTTTTCTTATTTTTAAAAACGTTTATTATTTATTATTCTCATTTTAATTTTTTATCTTAGTTACTTGATTTACTTTTACATTTTATATACTATTATTTCTATTTCTATCCCAAATAAATATTGTTTTATTTTATTCAACATTTTTTTTATTGATTTTATACGTTTTACGTTTTTGGTAATTTACTTTTTTTTATGCGTTTTGACATTCTTGATAAAATTCAAATTTTCTTTTCAATTAATCGTTTGTATAAGATTCTTCATTTTTATTCAAGTATTGAAGGTAATGGCTATCTTTTATTTTTTCTACATATTTTCATTTTGTAAATTTATCGGTTACAGATTATCCTTCATTTTACATAATTTTATGAGATTTCAGTTTGTCATTTTTTGTAACTTTATGATTCTTTTTAAATTTCGTATCTGTTCATATTTTTACAATTCGTGTTATTATGGTTTGTTACGTTCAAATCAGGTCTTCTCTGCACTTAACTAATATGTATTCTATCGTTTTTTAATTGAATTGTTTTATAATCACCTATTAAAAGACTTCTATACTCATTCTATTTTCTATTTTAGACAATCTTCTTATTCTTATCACCCCATTATTTTTCTACCTATTGCTATCTATTCTTGTTCGGTATGATCTCCTTTATCTTTTCCAAATATTTTGATTGGTTTACTCATGTTTTTTCTATTGATTTAAATATTTATTTTTGTTTTCTCTAAGGTAATCTAAATATTTTTTTGTATTTCATTTATCTAATACGTAGAAATATAATCTTTTTAAAAAGTATTTTCCAACTTTAACTCTTTTAAGTTTTTTTATTACCCTCTTCTAATTTTGAACTCTCTTTTATATTCTTTATTTATAATATTTTTGTTTTATCTTCTTATGCATCTTTATATTTTCATTTCAACATTTTGTTATTCTTGTCGACTTATGCTTATTGCATCATTTTCATCGATACTTCATTACCATTTTCATTCCTATTTATTACATTACATTTATACTCTTTCTTTTGTCGTATATTATTTATATTTTTATATATCCTTAATTTCATATTTATTTTTACTGCTTTATTGTCTTTTAAAATATATCTAAAGCAATTTACTCTTTTTTTTTTTTGTTAAAATAATTTATCTCAATTACGAAATCAATACATTGATTTTGTTTTTTAATACATTTTTAATTTATTTATTCAGCTTTAAAATTTTGTACTAATTATTTTTTAGTTTCTTATTATCATAGATATATTAATTAGTGTATTTTTCATAGGTCATTTTCAGCACGTGATTCATTTATTACAAATAATGAATCACTATAATATTTATCCTATTCTTACCGTTCATATTTCTTTTTATGATGCTCAACAAAATTCAATACTATTGAAGTTAAATATGATCTGCTTCGGCTTTATATTAATCCGATTCAAAAGAATTTGAATTTTTCAACATTCTATTAATTTTCTTAATTTTTTAATTATTTTTTATGTTTGTTTTATATTTCATTTTATCTTTTTTTAAATTTCAATTAGTTCTGAAATTAACAATATATTTCCAGTATATTTTATTTATTTTTATTTTCTGCGATGTTACAAACTCTTAGCTGTATCATTTGATTCTAGCATTGTTTTTATCTACTTTTTCACATATCTTTCTTGTTATTATCTTATTTTTTCTGTTTGATTTCATGTTTTTAAGTACAATCATTTTATTTAATAAATTATGTTTATATTTTTTTCTTTCTTTTTTTCTTATTAAAATTTTTTATTTACGAACAACTCAAACTGACTTTTTTGTTCACTGGTCGGTATTCCAAATTTTCTGATTTATCTTTTATTTCCGTTCCTTTTCGCTTCCTCTTTCTCCTTCCTAATCTTCAGTATCTCTTTTACGTTCCAATTCTATGCTATAAGATTCCGTTTTGCATTTACCTTTTTTACATGACCAATAAGTTTGCTTTCATTTTATTTTCTTTAGATGTCTTTGAGACATCATCGATAACTTTTCTTTACTTGATAAATCTACATAAGTACTGTATTCATTTCCAAATTTAACACTTTTGGTCAACTATATATTTGTAGTACATATATATTTAATATTTTTTCATAATTCTTCAGTTTATTACATATTTAAACATTTTCTTATTTTTAAAATCGAAATGCTATATACCGAATATGCATACTTTATATGTTTGAATATAATACGAAATATACATATAAACTCGTAAAATAATGATTCAAAAATAATTGTCACGATTATCTTTCATCTAGAGTAAATTATAAAATTTGAGCTAATAGAGTTATTATATCGTAAAAACGATCATCTTTATTGAAAAAGCTGTAAAAAATAAAGTGTTTATATTATAAAGTTATAAAATACATTAATGTATTACAAATTAGATACTATCTTTTATAATGATAAATAATAATTTTTGTATATACTAAATCCGTTAATAATCAATATATTTTAATAATACAGCTTATACTTTGGAATAAAATCTTTATTACACATCCTATAATGAGTAGAATATATTTTTAAAAGAGTGAAATATTATTTACTTATAATAATTTATAAAATCAAAATTTCAATTAATAACAATACAAATAGAAATAGAATTTAATTTATACATTTTTTATTATGTTAGTACAAAAGACTTATTGCTCTTTGAACTGAAATATCTCTAATCATCTGAAAAAAATTCTTTATATAACAAGATTATTTTAAAGAATTACTTTTCTGTTTCAGATGCAGGTAACATTTTATTCTTCTTGTAAAATTTTATTGCGAGTGAAAATTGTAAAATATCTAAAAAGAAATTTATATGCTACAATTTATTAGAAAAACGAAAAAATTTTATAAAAATATTATTAATGCATGTAAAACTTAAGACAGAATATTGACTGTACTACCTATTGCAAAAAAGTATTCGAATTTTTCAGATTATTTATGAATTTCACTTGTATCAATTGTTAATTGTATATAATTAAAAAAATTCAATAAAATCTATACTAAAAACAATGTTTGTGTAATTTAATTTTAAACAAATCCAGATTATCAATTATCAATTGTAAATATTACGCGTTTTGTAATACAACGCAGAACGATATTTAGTTTGCTCCATATGGAAATCTATGCGTGCATCTACAGATTTATTTGTGTAAATTATTTGTTAAATCTTTGAATAATTCTGCTATATAATGACTTGGATAATGACTTGTATGCGTAGTTTCCGTTACAAAGATAATTATTTCTCAATATTTGTATTTTTATGATGAATTGTTGATCTTTAAATTTTATAAATAATTGTTTAACGCGTTTCTGATTGAAAGATTAAATATACATCCGCTTTTTGATCATATTTAAAAAAAACTAACGTATAAAAATATAATCTATTCGTTAATAATTATAACGTAGCCGAATCAGTTCATGCATATGACATATGTCAATATAATATTATAAATTTATGTTATCTTAATCTAATATTTGATATTTGCTCATTTCTTCGGTCTTCTATATATATATATTTGGGTTCAATTTAAAGTCAAAGTATTATTCGGAAATATGCAAAATATTAATAATGATAATACAAAAAATATAGGATAAAAATAGAATAAAAATATCCGGGTTGCATTTCAATGTTTTATTATTATTAATATTTTAAAATATTGGTAAAAAATGAGCGACTAGTTTTTTAAACACTATATGTGTTTTACGCGTAATAGTAACAACGATACAGATATACATAAGAATAAATCGTGATTTACTATCGCACAAGCATGTGCCAATGTATGAATATAAAAAACAATATTGGCCTTACAAAATTCATTTCCATTCAACTTTGATTTAAATAAATTACAGTCCAACTTTTTTGTTCATCCAGAATATGCGAGGTACGACGATTCGTGGTAAATTTATCAAATTTTTATGATATACGAACTGTCTAACGCTTAAAAATAACCTGTCCATAAAACGAAGGAGTAATGCAGCGAGATGAGAGCTGATCACACATTAATGTATAAATAATATGAAAAAATACATTATTCTTTCTATAATGCAGTTATAAATATATCCTCAAAATGTAGGCCATTCAGTTTATATATTTCCAATATATTTCCTCGGATTTTTTCGAAACTCTAGTATATTCGTTACTCTACAATGCATAAGGATTCAATTGATTCGCTTGATTCGCTCGATTCACTTGATTCACTCGATTCGCTTGATTCACTTGTGTTTTTAAGAATCTTCGATAATTAGAGCGGTTACGCAGTTATTTTAATTACTCGTTCTCCCGACTCCGTGAAATATCGCAGTTGCTCGATTACATTTTAATGAAGTATTTTTACAAGTTAGGTGGAATGAATTTGTTTCAGCTATAATGGCTATTTTTAAAGAGCTGGCGCAAGAGCCGTGGAAGTGGAAGCGGCTCGTAGCATTTAAAGCATTTGTGAGGAATTAGCCTCGCAAAAGAGAATAAGTTTTCGTTCGATGCATTTTTATTCACGTCCTTAGCTAAGATGTCAAAGCTCTATTGTCGCTCCGGCCCCGTATTGGCTTCGTCGATTGTGCGACACTAGCACAGACACGCACCTAAGCGACTCTATCCATGTCAGCCGACTCGAGGTCTCGATTCTTTTTAAACCGAACAGAATTATTGCTCGACTTGTTGTATCCGCGATGCTGTTTGCGGCAATTGGATTTTTGTGCGGACTTTTGGCAACGGAACAGAGCAGAACAGAGAGCAGAACGGCTAGCAAAGTAGGCTGATACATCAAGCGGCGCCGATGCAGCGCCGCAACAACGCTAAACAAAAACTCTGTTGAAATCACCTTAAGAAGGAATGCAAAATTTGCTATCCAGCGGCTAGCAGTCGCTGAAAAACCGCATTCATCTTCATTACGTTGGAAAAAAGAGTATTTTTGCAACAAGGGGCGATCCTTTTAATTCAAGTCTATCGAGTGCACTAATTGATCCCCGGAATGCAATAAGCTCGAATCAATATATGTCGATGTATATCTTGATTTGTTCGAAAGTTAAGTATATCTAGGGATAGTTAGTGTGCGCACATTTATGGTATGAGCACTGCACGAGGCTCTCTCTCCTTTATTTGTCGAATAGGAATCAATTTTGTGCAATATCATTTAATTGAGAGGATATTAAAATCACCGGGGTGCTGCTCGATTATTATCTTCATCGTCACGTTGCCATAGAGAGAAAAGGAGCGCGAGAGGGTGGAAGGGGGGGGGGGTCCAGCAGCAGCAGCAGCAGCAGCAGCAGCAGCAGCAGCAGCAGCAGTAGCAGCAGCAGCACCAGCAGAAGCAGCAGAAGCAGGAGGAGGAGGAGGAGGAGGAACGGCGGGTCCGATGGGAGTGGCGGGAGGGACGGAGGGGTGGGAGGGAGAGAGCATATCGCGTCTGACGACGGTGATGACAGTGACCAGTAGCAACGGCGAGTAATCAAGAGACCGCTACGCCACGAGTCTCCTCGGAAAAAGAGTCAGGGAGATGGTCGAGCCCCCAGAGTTGGAGGCCACTAAGAGCCAGAGAAGCACGTCACCGCACGTTTAATCTCTGACGGAGATCCGAAATGAACGATTATTCTGTGTGCGTATGCGTGGGCTTGGCTGCGTGTGCGTGTGCATGCCGTGTGTAACACCGACCCTCAGAGCCAGAGAGACGATAGATACGCAGATGGATATACAGATAAAATGAGAAAAAAAGAGAGAGAGAGAGAGAGCGCGCGTGACGGAGAGAAGCCAGGGGGGAAGAGGCAGACAGACTTAGATGGCTCCTTATCGCCACAGGAGCTCAACCCTCAATTGCATCGCTCAAATTAGAATAGTCCTTATGATCTATTATTTGTCGATTGAGCAATTAACGCGTTCGTGGAAAACACAAGTTTTCGCGATTGGGACGTCTTTTATTTTCCCAATTCTTCCACTTACTGGAATTACTACTTTCGTCTTTTGTTAGTTACTTCCTATTTGTAGGGGTAACTTACCATTTGTACGAAAATACGCGCACGACAAATTGAGAGGAATTTAATAAATTTAAGTTGCTACCAACCAACTCGCACGACGATCAAATATAAAAATTAAAAAATCAGCGTTGATTCAATTTTTCGTTCTATTTAGACGGTTACTCGCTATTAGTTAATAGCAACCAAACTGACGATGTGATAATTAAAATTCTTATTAATAAACTATTTTCCTCAACTGGGATTTCTGTAAATAATGTGTTGGTACATTCGTTATTTGGGTTAAAACTGATTGCTTTAATTTATGAGTAGGCCGTTTTACAACACTGCATCACTTCCATATTTATCTATTACTTTCAAGCAAGACTAATTTATGAAGGAATACATTTTTGATACTCGGATAAATACGTGTATACGTACATCTATGCGCACGCATAAATGTTGACGCGTTTGCGCGAGTACGTGCACGTACCGTACCGATGTGCCTGCACTTATGTGAATGAGCTAGAATATTCTTCGATAAGTTTTGGCTCGACAAATCTTTTTATTAGAATGAATGGTACATATTCTGGTTTCGTTAATCTAATTTTAACCACTACTGTTACATAAAAAAACATAAATGTAATCTACGCCGAGTAGATTTATTACAATACGAGCATATTAAATAAAAACTCGTTACACAAATAAGAGAAGATTTTATTTTATTTACTACTTCGATCTTTCGGCCTTAGAGCTTGAGGTTTTTCGAATTATTGTCATTGCATTCGTTAATAAAGTAATATAAACTATCATTACTGTCGGCAACTATTCAATTACCATTCAAATAACCTGGGATTGGATTTGGCTTTTTACATTTGAATCGTTAAGTTTTAATTGCGAGAAAAATAGCTTTATTATCAACACTTTCAGGTTGACATTTAAGCAAGAAATTTTGTTATCAACGCTAAAATTAATTATTTATAAAATTGTTTTTTTTCATCCGTGCATCTTGCGCATTTTTAAATTATGCGGGGAATTTCGACGAACTTTGTAGTTCTTCTCTTTAAATAAATTAACAAGCAACACTTGCTGAAAGATTACGAAATAAGTAATAAAAAGATATTTTACAATTGAAAATGTCTAAATATATTCTTGTATAAATCTCAAGTGAACTAAACTAATAATTTTAATAAATTTCTATTTATTCTTAAATAACAGTTGGTCGATATTTACTTGATGCTTCTATTTTTAATTTAATTTCGTTTCTGCTTTTCGAAGAATAAAATTAGTAGAAAAAATACCAAAGATAAGATTCATTTAGACAATCGTGTGCAGCAAATGTTAATGAAATTGGCAGCAATTTTAGTTTTGCCTCCGCACTAAATAGTAACTAGAGCATCTCCATAACCGTTTAATGATTTATCGTCACGGCTTTACATAACATTTGGTAAAGGTTTGACGTTCGGTTAAATTTCGTACGTGAAAAATGTATTTCAAATTTTTTTAAATAAAAAATATCAATCGTTATGCAAAGCTTTAATTCGTGAGGATCGACATTTGGAAAATGAGCTCGGCAAATGGGAGCCCGTAAATCGTAGAAAAATTACTCATTGCTAGTATTATTTCAAATCTTAACATGTTATACGTTAAAAAGAAACAAGTTTGACTCGAGCATTAGTTTAATAAAATAAATCTATTATATATCATTTTAATTAAAAGGTCTAGTATTGATAGGTTTCCTCCGACTCGTTTACATCAATTAGATAGTTTATTAGAATTAAGAACGGCGCGCGTATTAAGAGTTCTATTAAAAAATGCTAAACGCAGTTTAGTTGTTAATATCACTGAATAATTGTTCTTCAATTATTCGCTTCGAGAATCAGCAGGTTTGGTAAATTTTATTCGACTCGCATCACTCGACGCAAAATATCAACTAATTGAAATTTTTAAATTAACTCCGAGATCGATTTTCGCGCACATGTATGTTTTCCAAGGCTTTAAAAGATAGAATTGCATAAAACTTCTGTCTATAACTGACTTTGAAATTGTTGCTTAACATTATCGTTGTTTTTTCTTTGGTAGAAGCCATAATGAAAAACGTACCGATAAACGGATCAATTTTTTATTATTATTATTTTATCACTGAGGTTTCCACTAAATTTTTTACAAAGTATTTTCGCTAACGTATTTTTCATAAATATTCAGTAAATTAAAAGTTATTTCGTACAACTTCAAACTCATTACAGAGCGCGTATGCTATAATGGTAACATGTTTTAAAACCCGAGAATTGATATATGCTAATATATAGCCCCATAATTTTTTTCAAGGGAACAAAAGATATGCAACGAGGACGTAAAATAGTGACCATAATCCAATGATGTATAATCTGCGGCTTGAAAACCGCTGGAGGCACCCGAGTTTGATCATAGGGCAAATATACAGGTTTGCAATGGGCAGCGAACTCGAATAAGCGAATATTCGTAATTATTTTTGTGCAATTCAAAAGTTAAATGTATAATAAATGTTTGCCACTTGCTATAACTAAAAATTTAGACGAGTCTTTTTTCAATTTGCACGTTTAAGTTATGAGTGCTCGAGATTATTTTTAATTGTTAACTGCGTGAAACGCTTTAAAATTTCGACCCATCTGATCACTAGGTTTTACGTTGACATACGATTTATGGCAGTATTGATGAAAGTCATTTCTAGTCTGTAAAAATTAAGCGTTGCGATTAATTATTGATTTGGTAAAGGAATTCAATTCAATGTTTGCACAATGGCTATAATCGATTGTAAGTAAGACTAAGATGAACAACTTCGCAAAGACAATATTACAGGAAAAAAGATTTTTATTTTTACAACTGTTTTAAATAATTCACAGCTTCCACTTTAAAGTCAACGATAATTTTTTCCATGCAATTGTTAAATCTTTCATTATTCTAAAAATACGGCCTCAAATTTAAAAATGAATCGCTTAGGTTTTGATAAATAACATTTGAAAAAATAAACAACAAAATTCTTGAAGATATTTTTTGAATACTTCGCGCGGCAATATTCGTCAAAGATACATTATTTTACGTCTATATAATTTTTATAAAATTCATCCTAATTAGGATGAACTCCCATTAATTTCCAAATATTCTGCATGTAGTCGTGTAATTTCATTTAAAAATCCCACAAAATGCAAAAATCGCCTTTTTCGAAAACACGATATTATTTTTTTGACTGTCGTTTAATATCGACGAGTTAAAGTTAAATAATACAAAATCTAAATTTCGATTATTCAATTTATCAAAAATTTAATAAAAAATATGTTACGTTTAAAGTGAAGTTTCATTTCTTTCTATCCCTCGAGCATCTTTTTTTGCCGATTTTCCGCTGTCATGCGTAAATTTAATACCTGACAACGTGTTACATTATTTAAATCGCCACAATATTAACAACTATTAATAATGAATTTTAATTAAAATTCAATAAAACCTGACGTCTGATAATTTTAGAATGTTATAAATGTAGAAAACTTTGGTTTACCGTCATTTTTCACGTGGCTGATATTTTATTTCGCAAAACGTAGTTTCTGTAAACTAAAGAAATAACGCACGAATATTTATTTGCAGTTGAGGCTGATGTACATAGATTCGAAAGAAGCTTTGAGAAAAAATCTGCAACTCGAGCTTATGTAGGTGGAACGAATTTCTTTTCCCTGCACTGCGCGATGTACCTAAGTGTGCACTCGGTCTAGTTAAGAACACATTAGAAAATTTACGTATTAATGCATTAACGTATTAAAGACGCGATTAACGTTATTAATGTTAGTTTTATAAAATAATGCGTTGAATTGTAAACGAATGACCTAGGAGGTACAGAGAGTACTAAAAGGGAAAATGGCCGTTGCAACATGTTGGTGCGAGCGGAGAGTTGGCGTGTGCAGCTCGCAGAGGACGAGAGGAATTCGAGCGAGAGATACTCGATGTGTATACATATATTATATATAAATTGGGGGGAAGGAAGAAGCAGCGGAGTAAGCGATGTAAGTTGGAATAGGCCGATAAATGCGTCCATGATGCGTAATATAGAGATCGGAGAGCTTGAGAGAAATTAAGAAGAAGATAAAAAGAAGAGGAATAAAAATGGAAGAAGGAGAAACAGAAGGGCGATACGTTAGGTTACGTGACGTAGCTCGCTAACAAAGAGCGGGAAGAGGAGGGAGGAGAGTGACGCAACTGTCGAACAAGTGTCATCGAGAAAGGAGTGGATGAGACACGATGGCATTACCCAGCCGCGCGCGGTTCAGAGCCCATGTGGAAAACGAGATGACGAATGTGCCAGTCTCGAAGCTCGAGCCAACGAAGCCAACCGGAAAAGAGAGCGCGGGTGTTGGGACCTGCAGCAGGCCACGCATCGCGATCAGTGAGACCAAAGAAACCACCGGAGAAAGAGACCAGCCCTTATCTCTCCATCTCGCGCGTCACCGCGTCCCTCCCCAATAACAATTTTAATCTCCTTCTCATCGGCTTTTCATCTCCTTTTTATTTGACTTACTCCGCGTGCATACGCACATGCATTTTCGCCTATTACAATATTTGCTCCCCTTACGACACGCCCGCCTCTCTCATTGGCTCTTGGCCTAAAGCACAAACACACTAAAGTCAGGATCGCGTCGACGTCACTCCGCATTTCTTCCTCTCCTACCGACTTTGCTTATTTATCTACTCGGCTTTTTCCCGGAAAAAGCGCTCCGGCTGATAAAGCCGATATCACTTTTCGGGGTTTTCCCGCCGTCGTCGTCATCGTCGTCGTTGATTCGACCAAACAAGCTCGGAAAAGAGGCGCGTCGCCTTTCGACCGACGATCTAGCTTTCCTCCCGAGCCACTACTCCCCTCGCTCCTCCGTTCGCTTGTCCAAAAAACTTTCTAGTGCCCTGCCCGAGTCGAGCGATAAATTAATTGCTCCAAGAGCGCCTGCTGTATACTACTTGGCCAAACTCCTCGATTCGACCGTTAAACGCGAAAAAGCCCGTGCATCTTCGGTTCGGCTGGTTCCGGCTTTTTTCCGACCTC
Source organism: Platyscapa corneri (assembly GCA_018907185.1). NCBI lineage: Eukaryota > Metazoa > Arthropoda > Insecta > Hymenoptera > Agaonidae > Platyscapa > Platyscapa corneri. The sequence goes on along the minus strand of JACCHW010000011.1, from coordinate 2,643,125 downwards.
CCGAAGCTGGTCAGGCGTTTTCCTTACAATCCTTCATCCTTAAAACCAGCATTCACATATTTTTACGTCATCTTTACCTTCTTCGCTTATTTTATCTACCTAAAATTAGCTTTACGGAACGTTATTGTAGCATCTGGTTCATAAATCAGCAGCCATTCAAATCTTTCGTAAACACCTTGCAATTTGTAGGGATAATTTAGCAATTGTCGATCTTCCTCTCAAGGGAGTCTCGGCGAGATTCATTGCAAATATCTGAATAGTAGAGATTTTTAATTGACGGCAAATTCAATGCAAAGGGAAATTGCTGCTAAATGCTTATCTTCGAGTTTCTTCACAAGGGCAACGTAGGACAAAATGCAAGTAAGAAGTGCGCGTGCGAGAGAGAGAGAGAGAGAGAGAGAGATATTCTTATAGTAGAAGAGGGTGATTTAAAGAAGAGATTCGCCAATTGGGACGTTTCAATTTCAAAAGCGTGCGCGTTCATATATATGTATCCATTTTGCGTCATCGTCGACTCGTTGAGCTTGCTTTGATGGTATGTCGACTCGCAGCACAACTAATTTCGAAAGCCACAGGGTTCGATGACGATTATTGAAGAACCGAGAGCACCAAGGGGTAAGAGAAATAAAGAAGCCACAGGAGCTTTATTTGCGGACAAATTTTCTTCCCCGCGATCGGCACGATTCGGAGCGAAGCACATGGTCAAGCGCACGTAGTTCAGCTGTGAGGGCAGACGCGCGGATGCTGGATGCTGGATGCTGGACATCACCGACATTCGACATCGTCGTTTTCTCATCGAGCGAATCGGACGGGACCCGCACTTCAATGTGCTCGCTGATTGTCAAGCGTGCGCTAACGATAATTTGCAGTCGAAAGAGAATGGGCGCGAAGGGTGTGCGTGCAGGTCCATGGAAAACCACGGAGGACAGATTTAATTTAAAATAAATAATAGCGAGATTGACGCGGGCTGCAACATAAATGAATGAAAGAGAAAAAAGAAAGAGGAGGAGGGATACAAGAAGCAAGATAAAAACGTTTTTTATTTGTATAGCAAGGGGGGGGGGAGAGAAAGACAGAGCCGAGTTGAGCCGGAGCCAGAGGGAGAGGGAGAGAGAGCGAAGATAGAGCGGCTGCCAATGACGACGGAGACAATCGACAGGGAAACGAATTCCACGAAAGCTGATCGTAAAATTTAGCATGTAGCACGCTTGTGAATTATTATTTTGACGTCTCCCGTTCGCGCGCGAAAAATGAAAAAGTAAAAGTAGATAAAAATTGATGGATCCTAATCCTGTTAGAAATCGTTTATCTTTCGTTTAATGATCAACATAATTCAGGCGCAATAATGAGAAAAATCCTATCTCACGCGTTTTAATAAGAAACGTCCTATATCATTCTTAGTAATTTTGAGTCTAGATTAACCGCATATCAGCGATACTTTTAATTTTCGCTCGGCATCGCGCGATGGACTTTCGCGATACACAATATAGCCGAGCGTTATTTATTTAAAATAAAAAAAATTCCCAACTAGAGGTTCGATTCCAAGAAGCCGCGGAACAACGGCCGTTATTAGTTATTAATGATAACAACAACAACAACAGCAACAAAATTAACAACAACAACAACAATAATAATGATAATAATAATAATAATAATAATTATTATTATTATTATTATTATTATCATTATAATCGCGCGCGCGTGTTTTCTTACTCTAGGCACCGCTGCGTATTTTCTTCAATCGGAGACAATAATAAAATCATCTTACCAAGGCCCATTGGAATAAGGATTTCTACTTGCACATAATGTCACACACACACGCACACACACACACACACGAGCGCTATTACGTTCTCAAAAAACTGGCCGTCGAAATTCAATATCGATATTTGAAAAAGGTGATTGCAACATATATACCTTCATAAAGCTGACACATAGAGCCGTGGTAAATTTCAATATTTAAAGGTTTACATTTTACGATGTGCATTTGCTGGTAACATTTTCGCTCGTGTGAAAACGAGTTCTTAACCTATAAAGTATATTTTTATATACAGTATACATAGAAGGTTAAAAACTCGTTTATGCATGGGTAAATATGTTACCGCTAAGTTTACGTCGGTGCGCGTATAATTTAAATAGTATAAATTACAATTAAGATTTTTTATGCTAAAAACGTTACGATGCACTTATTTCAGCGGAGTATATATGTGCGCGCGTCTATGGCTGGCAGTTCGCTTTAGTTTGTCAAGTCAAAAATTAAAATATATGCATAAATTTTTAGACTTGATCTTGATTTAATATCGCCTGAAAATTATCCTACCACGAAAATTAATTTCTGAAATAAATTTATCCTTTGTTACGTCAATTCTCTCCGAAAAACAGCAGATTTTCAGAGACGCCACGGGAGAAGCTTCCTTTTCAACAATAGGAAAATAGCGCGAAACTTGCGCTATTTTATTCGATTCGTAATTTAATAAATTTACTTAACGAGCAATGCTTTTCTACGGTGACAGTTGATGCCTATTTGGAAGCAATTTTCTAGCAATTTTTTGTAAATTTTAAAATAACTATTACAAATAATAGAGTCAATTGCATTAAATAATTTTTTTTCGATTACGAATAATTTCGGTACACGCGTTTAATTATAATTAATATTTTTATAATTGTCTTTTCTGTTTATATCTGGACATCCATGTATTCGTGATTTTCTCTCTATAAATTACGAAAGAAACTTAAATGTTACATGGTCGAATATTTAATTTTTATTACATATAAATTATACGAGAAATTTATCCGTTACACTATTCTACAAAGTGTCGAAGAAATACGTTTAAAAACTGATATTGAATCATACGCGGTTAGACTGAAATGATTTTCGTAAAAAAAATTGAATAATTAAATATGCTAATTATTGCTAAAGGAATAGAATTTTGAAATGGACTAATTCGTACACGATCGGCGGCTCTGTATTGTTGTGCAGGAATAAAATGCACAGAGAGGCAACTGCGAATGCAACAATCGCGTTTTTCTAGTACCGAACGTCAATTCGTCTGTTTAATATAACTACATTAAGTTCTGAATAATAAGTCTAATTTTTTACGTGCACTGCTTGGTTTTTCATAGAGTACCGCGCCTAATAATTTGTACACAATATATATTTTCAAGATACCGGTAGTTCTTTTATCATTATTACGCGCACAGAAGACACGTTTCCTACACATACTTTGATCGTCTTTAAATTATCCGTTAAAAAAAATAGCTAAAATTATACCACTGCTATAAGTATATCTTGCTTATTACCTTAATTATTAAAGGCTCCAAAATAAAATTTCGTTTTAATCTAATGTACATATGGGTTATGTCATTGTAATGTAAATAAAGGAAAAATTAATTGGAGTATAAAAGTACGTATGAAGAAAACATTTCATTCATGTTATTTCATTAATATCTGAATCGTGTTCAATTTGCACGCACGTTTCCGTACTCTGTGGAACAAATACGTTGGTAATTTCAACTCGAAGGCACAGGACCTACATAATTAATTCGTGCAAAGCACTCGTAAAAATTAAAAGAGATTTTTTGCATTTAAAGCATCGGTATAAAACGTAAAATTAACGAATTTTTGAAAAATTGCAATCGATATTTGCATCAAATGTTGAAGGATAAAATTTAACGTTTTTATATGCAATAATTATTTCTTCCATATCATAAAGGCGCGATAAAATGGTACGTTAATATTAAGAAAGCGCACGTAATAAATGTGAAACGCGGTTGGCAGTAGTTGAATACAAGCCTTCTCTGAGAGAAATTTGATTAATTTTAAAAATTAATTTATCGAAGTCAATCGCTCATCGTAAATATTGAGTTTTGTCAGAGAGGGAGAGAGAGAGAGAGAGAGAGAGAGAGAGAGAAGTATTCAATTTGGCGTATAACAAGCGATGGTATCGAATGCTTCAAGTAGTAAAAATAGTTTAGGTTTGATTTCCTTCCTCGTCGAAATTTTAGATTTCAGATTTCAGATTTTCCCAGACGTGTACGTGAAATTCTAAGTATCTCAAATATTTTATTTAAATAGAATGTACTGCACAATTTATGCACATATATAATGAATTGAAAATTTGGACGATCGAGATTTAATGAAAAGTTGGAATTGGTGACGCGCAGTCGCGAGGAAGAAAGAAGCGTAACAGCAACGAGTTATTTTCTGAATTAGAATTCGGTGGTAGGTCGAGCGCCAAGCTCACAAGGGCTAGCGATTGGAAATATTCGAGCGAAGGAAGAAGGAGAAGGCTTGAGAGGCTCTCGGCGCAGTGGAAGCTGGACGTGAACGGCGCGCCGCTTAAGGGAAAGGAGCCGCAGGCTCTCGGAAGTAGCCACAGAAGAAGAAAAATCGCCGTGATCGGCAACAATAAAATAACAGGAAAAGGAAAGGAGAAAAGAAAAAAGAAAAAGGGAAAACGAAAAATGAAAAATGAAGTATTGAGAAGCGAGAGAACGGTAAGGTAATGTAGACGTGCAGTAGCCCTGGCGCGGGCTCTTCCGAGTACAACGCGCGAACTTGGAGAAGGCCCTTGTAAATCAAGGGGATCTCTCGAGGTCTTTTGCCAGCGCAGCCGCCGATTCTTGGACACTGGGCAGCCGCGTTCCTGTACCTTCCTCATCTCTCAAGTGTCCATGCCAAGGCACAGATAAGATCGAGTGCGCGCTGCCGATTTCCTCGAAGGCGCGCGAGAGCCTCACTTGAGGTGGTCGCCTCGGGCCCTGCGCTCGTACGCGCATAACTATTCAAATTAGCACTGCGCACGCACGAGCCCACCATTACCGAGAATAACTTACTTAACAGTAAAAATCTCCCTGTTCCTAAACGCGGACTCGGACTCGGACTCTACAGCTCGCCGGCTCACATTTACGCAACTACATCATTCCTTCCCTCCTCTGCACAGATAGACTCTAATCGTACGTGTAAGTAGCATTATAAATCCTACCTTTGCGTCCAAGTATGGAAGGGTATATTTGCGTGCTCGGCTCGAGTTCTTTCCTTTGGCGCGCGTCGCCGCGTCCAGGGGCCAAAGCTCGAGAAAAGACAATGATTGCAGCGTCGAGAGGTAACATTAGGGGATAATGCGTTACATTATTGCAAACGAACGATGAAAAACCGTTGGCTCCAATAATGCTTAGTTTTATTTGTGAAATTTCCTCTCGAGCCACTACTCCCCTCGCTCCTCCGTTCGCTTGTCCAAAAAACTTTCTAGTGCCCTGCCCGAGTCGAGCGATAAATTAATTGCTCCAAGAGCGCCTGCTGTATACTACTTGGCCAAACTCCTCGATTCGACCGTTAAACGCGAAAAAGCCCGTGCATCTTCGGTTCGGCTGGCTCCGGCTTTTTTCGACTGCCTCGCTTAATTTTAACATTTTAGCAATGCTCCTCTTCGAGTTCCGCGCTACGTTATACCCGCGAGCAATTAAAGCGTTTCGGCAATACCGAGTATCCAATTTTCGGCAATGCGATTACGATATACACTACCGCCGACAGCTTCATAGAAAACTTAACGTGCCTTCGAACGAGCAGTGAAATCACGATCGAAGCATGAATCATAGAGTTGGTGAAACTGGAGGCTTCCTCGCTTGGAATATCAAGAAATTATGCTATAAAAAAAAAAGTGCGCCTTCGTCCAGGCTCTTGAGGCGTAGCTAAGCTCATTTATTTCAGCGTCCACCTTTTCGAGCAATTATCGATACATTAGCATAAAGATAAATAATCAAGTTTTTCATTGAAAAGGGAGGATGAAAACGGTGTTTAGCGCAAGGAAGGACTTCCTCTTCTTCTGCCGTCGACGCCGGCTCCTACGTGCTCGCCGCGGTCCGAGCTTCCACTCGCCTCTTTGCTTCTATTTATCGTTTTTTACAAGTTTTCAAAAAGATTTTTATCATTCCGAGAATGGCAAATGCTCCCTAATGCAGCCTCGAGCGCTGCGGATTATACGCAGGCAAGTTTTTGAACTGATAAATTAACGTGTTTCCCCTGCGCCCGAACACTCCTCGAGCCCCCACGGTCTTAACGGGGTTGCTAAAAACCGAAAGCCATGGGAAAACGAGTGGAGCCGCAAGGGGCGGGAGCTGCGCGGCGGTTGCTGATTTCAACGAGTTTCGCACCGATAATCGGAGATGGAGCGCGAGGATCGATCGATCGATCGATAATTAAAAGCGAGAAAAGGCGAAAAAACCGCCTCGCTCGCTATTGTCGCTCGGATTAAAGTGCAAGATTCAACAAGAGAGCGAGGCGACGGCGTCTCCGAAGGAGATAGGACAAGGAACCGAGGATGCTGGAACGATTAGCGCGCGCGTTTTTGCTCACTCGTTCCCGCTCCACAGGCATATTTGATAAGACTCGCGCTTGGATATAATTACGCGTTCGGACGATCCACGTAATAACGGCTGATGCGCATTAAAGCTTACGTCGTCATCAAATTTCTTTGTAATACATAATACAGTTGGAGGTGCGCGAGTTTTTCGGCGAACTCGCGTTTTTTCGTCTGTTCTCGATCTCGCTTTTTCGTCTGTCCTCGATGCCGTCGTCGCCCTCCTCGTCGTAAAGCCGATGCACTTGTCTTTTATTCACGCAGTTGTGCTCCGGAGGAACGTCGTTTCTCGACGATCGGAAACTATCACCTCCCGCCGCTTATCTCGTGCATCCTTCATGGCTCTCGGTATCGACGCGTTTTACTGTTTTATTGTTTTCGTACCCTTGTGCGCTTCTGCCTTTTTCCTTGTATTCGACATTCGTCGAGGACGTACTTAAAACCTCACCAGTTGAAAAATTGAAGATGTATCTTAACCCTTTATGGTTATGCCGTTAACTCGGAATATCGAGAGATGTTACATTGGTGTCGATCAGACGTGTAAAACTTGTTTCTAGAGTCCTGAAAATTGTACTTTATAGATAACTTAATGAGCTGAATCTGAATTCCGAATGATTCATACAAAATATAGTTTTATGAGAATTTAATGATTGTAAAGGAAACATTTTTTATAAGCTCGAATAGAAATTCACGGACATTTGTTTTATGAGCTTAGGAATACACCGATTTGCTCGCTGCGTTTTCTAAATTCTAAATATCGAATGCATTATGAAGAATATTAATATTTTACGATTATAAGAAATATCTGAAATAGTTATCTTGAGCATAATTTTATTCGGTTTTTCAATGCTACTCAACTCAAATTAAAATAAAATCTTACAAGGTATCTTCATAAGGTAGATTGAAACCGATAGTGATAATGATGAATTGTTTACTATCTGCTTAAACTTACTTTACTCGTTATTTTTCATATTATTCATCTCGCGTTAAATTCATAATCAGTGATTCAAAAAACAATTCCCAAACATTTATAAAATTAAATATCATTAGCATATATCGATAAATTGAATAACCGCTAATGTTGTCGCATAAAAAATAATTATTCATCGTTAAAATGTTTATGCTTCTGCACCTGTGAAGAAACGTTTTATGGACTAATTTTTTGTTTTCAAATTTCAAAGAAAATAAAATTTTTATATTTGTTTCAAATTATTTAGATAAAGTTATTTAGCACCATGCTTATTTATTTTAATCTAGACTGTTAATAATTCGCTTGTTTTATTTTATTCAAGATATAGATTTATATTGCTGTTTATAAGATTTTTATAATAATATATGATTTTGTAACAAAAATTTTTCACAATGTCAAGTAAAAAGATTTTTGGTTTTCGAGCTTCATTCGAAGCAATTGCTTATTACATACGTTAATTCAGCAATTTTAACTAAGTTACATTAGCTTCTTAAACAAAATAAATAAATTTTTAACGTAAAATATTGTAAATTTTGTTGATGCCAGCGTGCTAAATGAATTTTTTTTATATTAGTTGTTGACTTTACAATCATTGATTGACATACTCATCCTACACTTCGCGGTAATACAAAACCGCATTATTAATCTTATAAATACAAAGTAAAATATTTTATCCGAAGTTTTACGCTTAATGTTTATTTTCATAATATTCTCCATGACACAAATATTGCATAGTATTTGAGCATCGAAAATCTTTGATAAGTTCTTTTCGAACTATAATTTACGCCTAAAATTTCAAGCTAGTAAATCACTTAATTGTTTGACGTAATGGCCATGTATATTAAGTCTAATGAGAATCACATCGATCCACTTTGTACTACATTGATTCAAATGATAAGCGTCTCTTAATTCAAACGCTATTTCAAATCGCGTAAAACTAAAATTTCTCAGCTGCTGGAAGCTTTATTTTCTCGACGGTAGCAAAAACAGTTGTTAAAAGTAAACGTTTTTTAATTAATTACTTTCTTTTATTAGTATTTTTGGTACTATAGACACATTTACTCAAAGCTCTGTAGATGGTGACGGCATTACAAGATACGCGCAAAGCTTAATCGAATAATCGATTATTTTTAATAAAATTTATCGATTTCTAGGACATCCCCTACATAAAGAAGGTGTATATTTTTCCCATTACACGAATTTACTAAAATAAAGTTGTTTATGATGATCTGCAATTAATTGTTGTTAAAATAGAAGCCAACATAATGCTCTCAAAAGTGCTGCATTTCTTTTGGAACATAAATATAATTAATACCGAATGTCACATTGAGTTTTCTCGTAGTGCAAACCGACGAGAGAAACTATATTTTACGTTTACAAGCGCTTGGTTGCACAATGTAAGTCATCTTTAAAATTAAAGTTTATCGTTATGGTAAAGATGAATATGTTTGAGTATATGTCATAGTTAGTTGAAGAGTCGTTGAACACTTAAAAATAGCCTGTACAGTTTTATATTGAAAAGTGAAACTACGGATACAGATTCGTATAGAAAGCATGTACTGCTAACCTTGAATTAAATCAATTTCTCGATTGTAGTTTAGCATTGGACTTAGAGATAATACCGAGAAAGAACAAGAGAAACTTAATTAACGCGACATTTTTAACTAATGTAGTAAAATGACTGCTTTTTATCTCAGGAGAGCTTTAAAAACTCATATAATACGAATGAGACAGCAATCACTGGTCTTTTCCATGTAGGTGATTCACTTTGTAACGGTGTTATTAAAATTTCAATGTTTTACCATGATCCGCGCATCATCGGATCGGGAATAGGAAATATGGGTTCTACGCAGCTCGACTCTTTTCGTAAAATGTTGAATGTATATTTAAATGTAGCGAACGAAAATAAATGTGCAGGTAAAATTAGTGAAGATATCCGCATTCATGCCAATAAAGTTTCAGCCGACGTTTCGGCTAGTATTGGTTAAATGTTTGTATTACGCAAGTTGGATTGAGAGAGAGAGAGAGAGAGAGAGACATGTGAGGATGGTGGATGCTCGGAGTGGGTGGCTGCACGTTTTAGTTAGAGGCGTACGTGCCATTCGCTCGCGGAGAGAGAGAGATAGAGAGAGCGAAAGAAAGGGTAATAATTGTCATTTGATAGCCCGAGCGCGTGCCGGAGCAATGATCGTTTCTTGCAATCTGTCTGTCGAGATTGTTATCGTGACGTAACTGCCGGGATCGGGCGTACATCGGGTATGCCGATGTGCTGCATACGGCACGCCGTTCCAAGAATGAAAGAACAAGCCACTCTCCCCCTTGATCCGTCGCTACTTGTGCCCACCACCTTCGCCCATATATCCCTCTCCATTTGCGTGCATGCACGTACACATATTTAAATGGGCATAAACTGGACTCGGCTGACTCGGCGAGGCTAGAATTTTTTACACACCCATGCGCAGGCCGACGTGTGCAATCGGCGGGTGATAGGCGGAGGCGGCTCACGAAGGGGGAAGAGATCGCGCCACTTCTTCCTCCGAGCTTCCGGCGCGTCTCGTGCTTGCGTTAAATTTAACACGAGAGAAAGAATAAACGAGCGACTTTGCATAGGCTCGGCGAGACGTCGTCTCACCGTCTGAGAGCGTATCTCTCGAGACTATAAGGGAACGCGGGCGCCTCGCCTCGGTAGGAGCAACAAGAAGAGCGGCGGCGGCGGCGGCGGCGACGGCGACGGCGACGGCGACGACGACGATGTTAACGTTCGCGACGACCACAACGGTGACTGTGGTGACTACAGCGACCAAGACGACGGCATACGAGAAGTTCGCATCGGAAGTGGAAGTAGCAGCAGCAGCAGCAGCAGCAGAAGACGACAACGACGACGACGACGACGACGACGACGACGACGACGACGACGACGACGGAGGGAGAGACGGAGAAGGAGAAGCCCAAGTAGAAGGAGGTAGAGACGGAGAAGGAGAAGCCGAAGGAGAAGGAGGAGAATAAGAAGAGGAAGAAAAAGGAAGGTTCGCCTTGAAAAGAGAGGAGGAAGAGGAGGAGGAGGAGGGAGAACGAAGGATGCTCCGAAAGGGGAAGCGGAGAGGAAATGAAGAAGAGATGGAGATACGATCGACCAGTCTGAAAATTGTCAAAATCCCCGTGCACTCTTCCGAGAAAGCGAGCTGAATTTGGATCGCGGACACACGTGGTGAAGGAGTCAGTCGGAGGCTGCTCCGACACTCGGAGCCGACGACTCCCGAGTGACGAGCGCGCGATATCCTCGTCGGAGTCTCTGGCAGCAGCCGGGCAGGCGGGCGGCCGGCTCTCGGCGCGTGCACGGGGAGGGAGAGCGAGAGAGGGAGCGAGCGGTTTTACAAGGGGGAAACTACTGGCCCCCTCCCTCCGCCGCGCATCCTCGCTCACTCTTTCTCTCTTTCTCTCTTTCTCGAGGGGTATGGCTCTGAAGAATTGAATTAGTTGCTGGGGAAACCAATTCCCACTCTCGATTTCGAAGGCCAATCGGAAGGAAAACGAGAGAAGACGATTGTTGCATTTGAACGTATAAATGTACCGGCGGCAAGACTTGGCTCAGCAGTCGACTCTATCGCTTCCTTCAAAGGACTGAAAAATAAAAGTGATTTAGTCCCCACTAAGCACGACCGGCAGCAAGTGTGCAGCAGTAGAGCGAAAGAAGCGGCTAGTTCTTCGGTCGCTCGTGTCAACGGTGTATCAACGGTGTATCAACGGTGTATCGACGGTGTGTCGACGGTGTGTCAGCGGTGTGTTAACGGTGAGTCCCTCAGAGAGCTTATTCGTCGCGGCGCCGCGCGCTCGCTCCTACCGAAAAGAGCAAGTGGTGCCCGTGTGCGCCAGAACTGCACAACACCAGACTTGCCTCGGAACGCGGTGCCGCTGCGGTGCTACGGTGCTACGGTGCGGTATCAGTCGTGCTCGGCCGGTCCGACCTATCGTATACCTGCTGCCGCCGCCGCCTCCGCCGACCACCTACTTCTTCCTCCCTTCCGTCCTTTTCGCTGATGCAACAACACGTAACGCCCGCACCAGCCACCGGGCTTTCAACCGATTTTTGTGCCGCCGGCGCTCGGTCCCACGCTAATCGGCGCACGTTACCTCAGTGAACTTGCGCGACTCGGGGAGGAAAGTGCGAGAGAAGAGAGGGATGCGCGGCTCGTGCAAGCCCCCGAGAGACACAAGTGCGAGGGACAGATAGATAGATGCCCGATAGATACATACCGGTTTCTGGCGCGCGCGCCTCCACGGTCGGCCATAAATCGCCTGTCTCATTGCAGATGCAACGACGACGACGCAGCTTAAGGTGCGCACTGGTCCTCCTCCTGGCCCTCGCCTCGGCGACGAGCGGCGCCGAGGCCTTCAGCTTCAGCCGGACCCTCCACGACGTCGAGCAGGACGTCGCCGAGGACACGAGCCTCTACTCCCAGGAGATGCGACTGACCGCGCCGGAGCTCAACCTGGCCACCAATCCACAGGTCAATAAATTTTCGCTCACTTTGCGCACCCTCGATCAGAGACCCCGAACCGACCTGACAGATGATTTGCCTTTGCAGAAAAACCAGCTCGAAAAGTACGTCACGATAAAGTCCAGTCCAAGCGGCTACGTCACCGTGCCCAAAGGGTGAGTACAGTATACTAGATTGATTTGGCCTCGGAATTGGCACCTACTTACACACACGCGTGTTTCCGTTATCGGCACACAGGCACAGGCTGGAGCTGAAATGCGAGGTGGACGGGAGTCCGCCGCCGCGGATTTATTGGGTCATGGGTGAGAACCCTGGCAGACAGGTAAGTGTCTGGCCAAGCACCTCGGCACCCTTGGTTGGTGGTCGGTTATCCTTCAGGGCGCCCGGTGTCCCTATAATTCACGATCTTTTTCGCACGCCGCAGGTGGAGCAGCTCGAGCGCGAGAGCGTCGCGGACGTCTCGTACACGGCGATCGCGCGCGAGGTCTCCAAGCTCGTCATCGACTGCGTCACGCCGCGGGACCAGAGCCTCGTGCACTGCGTCGGCATCGCCGGCGATCAGATGGCGATATCTCAGCCGACTGTACTTAACGTCGACGGTAGGTCACTGTTGCTTCTTAACTGTTCTCTCGCTTATTGAACACCCGTCGACCGCTCCAACTGTGCCCCCTTCCTCGAAAGCTCTGCCGCTCTGCCTCTTACACCAGTTGGTTTCGTTCACTGAGTCGCGGGTGCGTTTTTGCTCCCCACAGGAGGTGCGCCTCTCCGGATCGGAGTCGGCACTCTAGACACTCTCCGTCTCGCTTATGCTCATTTTTTATTCTACACCGGTGCTCGCGCCCCGGTCTCTCACCCTCGCTGGAGCCTGCGAGAGGAGGGGACGCCTCTAAGGTAAGGAGAAGAGCGCCAAGTCGCCCGGCGCTGAGGTGACAAGAATGGGGAGGATGGACCCGAGTCGCGCGACACCGCTGTAGCATAAAAAATGACGGATAGCAGGGAGAAGGAGGAGGCGGCGGCGAGCAAAGTGAATGAAATCGGCGAGGTGCGGTTGTAAAAGGCTTGGAAAAGCAGGAGGAGGAGGAGGAGGAGGAGGAGGAGGAGGAGGAGGAGGAGGAGGTGGTGGTGGAGGAGGAGGAGGAGGAGAACGGAGAGACGGGTGATGGGTGCGTACGTAGTAAGGAGCCAGGAGTCACCCCGACTGACACGAGGGTGTGCGTTTGTGGCGTAGGTGGGAACGGCACCATGGCCGCGAGCCGCGAGTGCCAGGGCGACTCGAGTCTGCCGGTGATCACGCGGCATCGGCCGCTCTATTTCTCGGAGATGGGCTCGACGGTGATGCTGCCGTGCGAGGCCAGCGGCAATCCCCGGCCCCACGTCTACTGGTTGGACGGCGAGGGCAATCAGTTGATGGATCCGCGCTTCACCGTCCAATCGAACGGCGACCTCCTCATATCCAACATCCGCTGGCAGGACATGGATGGCTACAAGTGCCTGGCCAAGTCACCGCTAGGCGAGACCGAGGCCGTCACCTTCCTCTACCCGGCCGCCAAAGTACGCAACTTTTCTATATTTAAGGCCGTTTTTCATCTCTTTACTCTATTCAAACGCTTCTTCAGAAAGGCGATAAGGCTCTGACCTTGAGCCTCTCTTTCTCTCTCTCTCTATTTTTTTTTGTCAGCAATAACGAATCGCCACGGTGATTTTCCAATACCGCCTCTCTCACCATTTTAACGGACACTGCACTCTCTTTATTTCTTTTTCGCTCTTTCTCTTGTCATCGCGATCGCCTCATTGCATCATCCGCACGTGCATATACTCTCCGTCATCGCCGAGAACTCGAACGAAACGAAAAACGACGATACGGACACAAACACGAAAACTCGAGAACTCGAGAGCTCGAGTGCGCGCTCACGGTTTTCACTATTTCGCCCTGCATTGTACGAACAAAAAAGCAAAAGCAAAAGGAAACAAAAACACGACAAAAACACGAAAAAAAACAAATGAAAAAAAATGAGTGAGAAAGACCGAAGAATGTTTGTACGATTGCAGTCGGAGTCGGAAAAGAGGAAGGCCAATGCTCTTTAAGAAGATGATGGGGAGGAGAGAGAGGAGAGACGGGGAGAGACGAGTCGCGCGCAGCGTGCCAAGATGCGAGAGAGCGCGAGCGACCTGCTCCGAAAACGCCGACGCCAGCAGAGACAGACACCCGACCAAGATATCGTAAAAGATTTAAAAGCGACGGAACGATCATGAAAAGTAATGGTTATTAAAAGAGCTATTCGACGAATCATCTAGTCACTAAGCATTAATTGTCCGATCTGCACGAGTTCGGCAAGCAAGCTGCACCCGGTAACTTAATTCATTTGCTCCAGAGGCAAACACTTAATGTACATTCCGCTTAAGATAATATATTATTATTATTATTATTATTATTATTATTATTATTATTATTATTATTATTGATATTATCATTATACAAGTCTGCATATACGCATCGTTGGGGGCCCAACGCTGGCCGACGCGGCAGCCCGCGGCTCCTGACTAAGCTCTTGTCGCCTCTGTGTATACGTATATCGAGTATTTAGTTAAAAACGTATTTCTCAGGATATTATGTGCGCGAAACATTCAATGCTCGGCTGCTATATTGTTCGCTATTTAATTAATTATGTGTAACTGAGGAGATCCAGCGTCGCGAAGAGAGAAAGGCAAAAAGAAAGAGAGATTGAGAGAGTTTGAACGAAAGAGAAAGCGCGCACGAGAAAAAGAGAGTGAAAGAGAATGAGAGAAAGATAGATAAATATTATGTGAAAAAGAAAAAAGTTTTTCTCATACTCGCTAGTTTTTGTCATTCGCCGTTGTTCCTGAATTTGTATTTTAATGACAAAAATTATATTTAAGTTTGAGAAATATATAAAAGTTGATAATACAATAAAACAGATTTATCCTAACTATTGGAATTATAATGATTATTTATTTCCTACTACCACACTCGCAAAATTGTTCGGTAGCGCCGAAACCGATTGTATTAGACACAAACCGAACGAATTTCATCATGCTACTTTCGAACTTCAGGCTAATAAAAGGGACCGCTAAAAACGGACTGCCGAACGGTATACCGTTCATCGCTGTACTACTGTAATTATTTTCGCCCAAAACTTGTCATTATCGGTTAAATTTTATAAATAATTTGTTAATCCTGCTATTAAAAGCCTGGCTTTTGCATAAACGCCGAGTGCGTATTCGTTTACTAGAATCTTCAATACCGCTCTGCGAACGGTATTTTTTTTTTTATTGTATATTTACAATTAATGTGCAAGTCTTCAAAAACACCAATTTTATCGTATTGTTCAATAGTTTTATTCGCGCTCGTGCGTTAAAAAATATGTTTAACGCCCAAAATAAACGTGATATCAGTAAAGCATATAAGGGACCTGGGGTTTTTCACGAGAAATATTTTGAGAAATTTTGTCGAAATAATAAATTAATAATAATGAGTTAATAATGAACCTTTTAATTGTTCATTTTAAGAATTAACTTGGATTTAAAAAATAAAAATGCCTAGTGTTTTTCACATTTAAAATAACTGCAAAATAAAAGATTCAAATTTACCAAGGGAGCAATTGACGTAAACAGGGAAAAGATTTTAAAATAAAATAGACAGAGTAATAATATTCGAATATCAGATAGAGATTTAATAATCACACATTGCAGATATTTGCATAATTATTGGCGCATTCGCTCGCTTGTTCTTCATAGCCCTATAATCATTTCTGCTTTATAATATATGTTTTTGTGATGATGATACACAGGCAAGCTGAACACTTTATTACAAATATATGTGTACACATAACATTCGATGTGTATCTACAGTACTGCACGGTCTTAGACTTTTTTCGTACGAAGGGAAGATTTATGTGCTTCTCTACGCGTGCGACTTATTACACGCGTTAAATCGACATATATAATACTAAGCTTAGTCATAAATTCGTAAAATTCTTAAATAAATGAGAAGCTTCTTAAAAATCTTACTAAATCTAGATATTGAGCGTAAAAAACATAAATTATACAAAGATACAGTAATCATTCTTTGTCAGGATATTACAAATTATATAGTTAGCGTAAAATAATTCCTCGACACGATCCTCCCCTCGTATCTTTTCTCCATAAATATACAAGTTTTTCTTGAAATGCAAACGTACATACAAAACGAACGATACGGGTAAAGGTCTTAACGAAACATAATATATGACTCAGTACTCTCAGCATTTTGTACAATCGCATATAATTAATTGTCTTACGAACGCTATTGACACGAAGCCTTTAATCGGGTTGAAATGAAAGTTTAAGCTAGCTATAAATAATCAAGAGCCTTGAAAAACTGACTTACTGCTTATTTAATGAAGGATGTTCGAGGAGCGTCGAGACAATCCCACACGTTTGGTATACTTCAACGACGGCTTTCTTTTCACAAAGTTAAATATTTCTTTTTTTCATTTTTTTTTTTTTTGTTAATAAACTTCTAAAAACTCTAATAAAAATTTATAATCTTTTCGGTGGTTTCACCTTCCTCTGCAATTCATTTCCATTTTCCATTCCATAAAGATGTCCACGGTGTTGCATTTCTGTAGCAGCCGACTTTTTAAATATACAGCAAACACCCAACAAAAAAACAAAATAAAACGGAAAAATTAATAAAAACCATTTAAATTATAAGATGTAACGTGAACTAATAAATAATCAACGGAAAATAAAAGTAATAAAATCATTGATTGGAAACACGAGCATGGCTTGATAAAAAAGTTTTCTCGCGGCACGCGTGCCGTATTTTTTTTTACCGTGAACTTTTAAATGAATTAATAATATTTGCAAAAGTATAAAAATAAATGTGGATGAAAAGTCATTCTATGAAGGAGATGTTAATGGAGTTTGAGAAATGCAATGCCACACTGATTCTTCGTAGATTAAAATGTATTTCCTACTTGTATTTTTGTAAAACTCTACAGTACATTTACTGTACACGCAAGTAGTCCTTTTTTAAAGACTCTATACTTGTACATTTCAAAGTCAACATTTAAACATAACTCACCAAACGCGATTGCACTCTTTTCGGTAACTCTTCTTCAAGACTATATATATCGTTACGCTTTAATTGATGTGTCGAACCATCTTCGAATGAAACCTGCAATGATTTAATTCAATTAAACATCATTAATTTGAAAGCTCCATTAGATTCTGTTTGGTATTGCACGATTACGTACCGTATATGTAATAGCGTGATCAACTCCAGTAAAAGTTGCTGGAAAAATACCATCTTGCTTCCAGTTGACCATTATTTCTGTTCCTATTGCTGGGATTTTTCCAGGTTTGTAGTCCTGCATAAACATTAAGTTATTGCGTTAATTTATTTTGAAATTTAACTTCAAATTTTATTTGGAAAAAAAAAAAAAAAAAACGTACAACTACGTCTTCTGGCGGCAGGTCATTAGAGAAACTCTCATCCTTAAAAACTACCAGAAAGCAAATTTTGTCCGTCACAGAAACTACATCCGCATGATAGTATCGCGTATTCTTATGTTTCGCATAAACAACTTCTCCCTGTCCAATAGGTATTTTCTCTCCAGTATCGTGCTTGCTGCATAATACCTGAAATTAATAAAAATTATTTCAATAAACTTTTCGTTAATTTTTATCGAAAAATATTACAATGTTGCACGGGTAAAAGTTTAAAGTTAAATCAAAGTCGTGGGCAAAAGCATGTAATGTATGTGAATAAGTTTCATAACAAACATCAACGTAAGAGGTTCATTCGTTGATGAGTCACAAGTGTTTTGAATAACTTTAACGAGACATCATGAAGCCTCTCTTGCAAACGCGTAATTGGTATCGCGCAAGGTTAAACAGCAATTAAGGGCGAGGAATTCCCATTGATCGGATGATATTCTATCTCAGTTGTTGCATCATGAATGCCGGTAACACGCGAATTCTTTATAAGTATTGCTTAATAATTTAATAATTTTCACGAGCTCAACATTGGCTTCTTTTTCTGCGTAATTCGTAAGAAATTGCGCACGCACACGTACGTACCTCTAACTCGTGACTTTTCGTTCGAGATATTGCGAACATTGCACCAGTTAAAAGACCGCAAGTAAGATGAAAGAGTGCATTACACTGTTTATCGTGGCATTTCAAAAATGCTCCATTATTTTGTTTACAATAGCAACATTCTAACTCATCTGCAGGACGATTAACAGCTAGTACATTAATAGGCTCTTTATTTACAGGATCCTTAAATCTTGCACCCAAAAGAAGAGCACAAAGAACGTGCACCCACTGACTATCACTTGTCCTTTTTAAAGCCCCTCCTCGCATAGGGCATAGACAGCACATCTGTAAAAATATATATCAACGTGTTGATGCCTTACATTGTACAGAAGAAACTATTTCGAAATAAATGCGTCGTCTAAAATACTCAACACTTACAACTGTTGGTTTACCAAATTGACATATGTCACAAGCCCAATTTTGCAAATCCGAAGGCAATACTGTGACACCGTAACAAGAAACGTGAACTGTCACTTGGCAATTTCTACACCGTAGAAGTTTATTATTTTCTGGTTCTGTTCGCTGCTCTAAAGAATTTGCAGCAAAGAGATCTGAAGAAACCTGAAAAGATAATGATTGATATCGTGATGATGAATAATCGTATCAAGTTTCTTATTGGTATTACTTGTTATTAAATTTATTTATACTCACCCATATAGGAGAATTTTCAGGTAATACTGTTGGTTTACATTGTTGCCATTCTGGTGACATTTGCTTACTGCCCTTGTGATTATATAAAGCGAATGCTGTACATATAGCACAATGTGGTATGTGTGCACTCCAATAATGATTAAACGTTTGTAACACATTAAGGTCCGGTATGCTTGGATAAAGCATTGGTTTGATGTGTTCTGGAATAATGTGAGTATAACATTCCGACTCACTACTGCTCGATTCTTCCTGACACTCTGTTTTAATATTCTCTTTTTTTATTTCTATGGATGACTGTGAATCTATTTGTACTTCAGGTTCCAGCTTTGGTATTACTAAACCACTTATTATACTATCAATATGTTCGTCTATATCTTTAGACTTTTTCTTAACGTTCGAGTTTTTATTTTCATTTGAGCTCGAAGATTTATGTGTTATGATCGATACTTCCGTATCATTAACTGGTATGGGTGTAGAATCTCTTAATTTAAGTTTTCTTGGAGTTGCTTGTTTTCTGGGTGATCCTAAATTATTGGAGATTGATGACTTATGACTTTTAGGTACTAATGTAATTGACAATTCTTCACTGGACGTAATATATGACGGTAAAATATCTACTTGTGTCCCGGTAGTAACTTTTGACTGATTTTGATTCGTTTCTTGGGACAATGGTTTTGTGACGGGTTTATTCGAAACTGTCTGACCAAATTGAGAATTAGCGCAAAATATTTTTGGTACCTTATCACTTTGAACCGATAATTTTTCTTCATGATTTTGTAATGATACTTTGTTTGATAATTTGTTCTCGTTTAATGATGGTTTACTTGATGAATTAAAAAGTGTTCGCGGAGTTAGTTTTATTAATGACGGTATTCCACTACTATTGTAATTTGAATTTAAACAAGTTTCGTGTTTAGTAATGACATTATTTGAGACCGAGTTTTCAGATGTTGAACTTTTATCGCTTGATAGCATTGTATAATTTGTTTGATTTTTATTTGAAAAACTTAATAAATCTTTATTGCTTTCTTTATTATTTGAGAAATAGAGCGTTTTATTACCAACTTGCCAAAAGTTCTGAGATGATACTTTTTCACCGGTAATCGGTTCCACATTTGAATTCGAATTTGTAAGTTTACTAAGTCCAAATTTGAGACGTTGATTGCTTAAGGATTGTCTGCATTGGAAAGGATGCATTAAAGTACTTTGTTGTCCGAAAGTAGAAATTTCTTGACTGAGATTCGTTTCTGTATTAAACAAACTGTTAATGGGTTTTATTGTTGAAATATCACTTGAAGCAATAGGCCACGAATTGGTAAATGTGGAACCTATATCACAAGAATAAAACGTAGGTTCCAGTTTTAAATTAGAAGTTTTATCTTCTTCGTGATCATTTGGTATGTGAAGAACTGGTGATTTTAAAAGATTTTTCCGTACGCTGATGGTTCCTTTACATTTGTTAGTTTTTAAACGACCATTAGTTTTATCTTTTAATGGATTCGAAGTTTTACTAGCTTTTGAAGTATTGGATACTTTTTTCGATAAGTTTGACAGTAATTTTTTATCATTACTAGCAGTGTTTAAAACAGTTTTCTGCTTCGCATGCATTGATTCGTTATCCTGAAGAATGTGTTTTTCTGTTTTTCTTTTTGATTCACTTGTATTGTGAGATATATCTTTATACGATGATTTTTTAATCGAATGGTGGCCAGTTACAAGTTCTCTTAGAACATTTGCATCTGACATATCTAACACAGACACATCACCTTTATTTTTCTTTTTCTTTGAAATTTTAACCTTATTTTTACTAGATTCTCCATTTTTAGAATGCTTCTTCTTTTTCTTTTTTGGAGTAACTTGTAAACTAGATAAATCAGTTAAATCAGAAAAAAATTCCGTTGTCTCTTTTTTATTTATAAAATCATCATCTAATGTTTCGAGAGGATCTGTTGTTGGACTATTTGGCATTTTAAAATCTGGTAAATTCATACATGGAATTTCAATAAAAGTTTCTTCTTTGGGCGATAATAATTCTTGTTTCGGTACTACTACTGTACTATCAGTTCTTTTTATAATGGCTGATTTTGTTTTAATTTTTTTCTTAATTTGATCAGAATTAGAACTGTACTTGTTAGAATTTTGTATTTTTAAATTTGGTAAAACCATGCACGGAATATCTACAAATCCATCTTCCTTAGGTAATTCTGATTCTTCTTTTGGTATTTCTGATACAACAATATTAGATTTTATTGTAGCACCTTTTATTTTCAACTTTCTTTTATCTAAATTATTTTGTGATTTTCGTTTCCTTTTACGACTTTTTTTACGATTATATCCATCATCGTAAACATTTGCTTCTGCTAAATCTTGAAAAATACCTTATTTATATGTTGATAATAAAATTTTATAATATGTGATATTACAAGTTTCTTACCCATTTCGCCTGCTTTTAACCAAATATCTTCTAAAACTTCTAATTGTTGTTCATCTGGTTGATCATCTATATGATCATCAGGTTCTTCCATTTCCAAATCTTGTAAAACTTTCTTTACATCAGGAGGAATATCTGGTGGAATCGAGTTAATGTTAACGCCTGCATTAGGATCAATAATATTTTTCTTGCGATGAATTGTATGCCTTTTATTCTTTGGCACAACATCGTTATAACCATCAGATATTGCAGCATTTTTTATACACAAAAGATCCATTGCAGTTGGTGGAGGAGCTGCAGTTTGCCTTGGATCTTCTGGATGTGGTCCAACATCCTCTCCTCGTAACCATAAATCATACCTAATGAAAATATGTATTAATTTAAGAATAATTTTAATAAATCATAGATTGAACCAACAAGTAAATTTATATCTTTACCTCTCAGGCTGAAAACGTTGTACAAAAGGTTTCATTGATATTTTAACCATATCAGAACTACATGTACACTGAGTAGCTCTTTTTCCACATTCAACCCATCGTGGTGTAGCAAAATTTGTAGATTCAGCACAGTTAAAACCATGGTTAAATCCTGCATGATATCCATAAGGAAAAGTAATCATGATTTCACCAGCTTCTTGAGTTATCTGGAAAAGTTTATTGATATATATATATTGAATTATAGATCAATCAATTTATAAGCTAAATGTTAATAAATATACCTTATCATGAGGAATAGAATATTGTCGAAGTACTTGAGGAGATATAAGTGACATTTTATGACGAAGAAACGCTTGACAGCTTTGATAACTAGATGGAAAAAAACCACTAGCCAGTCGTTCAAGTCTTCTACCATGCTCTGGAGGAATAGCATACCATGTTTTTGGAGCACCAAAATGAAGATAATTGATTGAATATAAGTCCATATCTTCGGTATGCCATGCAAATGTTGTCTTCCACATTCCAAAATATAAATAAGCTGTATTGACTCCTTCGATTGAAATTCCATAATCTTTATTGACGTAATCTAATATAGTTCCTAAATGATTAATATTCCATTCTTTAACATCTGGATCTGTCAAGGAGCCAGAGACATCTGCACCATATATGGGTGCAACATATGTAATATTTTTCCAATATTTTCTTTCTAAATCTTCATAATCAAAATGTTTTGGTGTCCTATACCGTTCCGATGTAGCAAGTTTTTCATATTCTTTTACAGACATGGATTTTTTTTGTATATTAATTTGTTGGTAAAGCCCTTGCTTACCAGTTACTACTTGACAAATCGGTGCTGGAATAGTAAGATTTATGTCTTCCATACTATATCCATTTTTTCGAGCAATCCATTCGACTGGAGGAATAACTTTTGCAACACCAGCTCTGTGAGCATTTTGACTTTCCATGTATTCAACATATTTAGTGAAATCTTTAAATTCTTCATAAGTAGGTCGAAAGACCTGTATTCTTGGGATACCACTAGATGTGTTACTAACCATTTTTATCTTATACTTTGTAAAAAAATTACAACTATCACATTATTATGATACTGTATTAATTAATGCTATATATTATTTATATAGCGATTTATGACCGCAATTGTAGATAGATATATCTTTACATATCACTTAAAACTCATGCCTTTTTCAAAGAATCCAAGTGATAAAATATCTCTTCTGTAACACACAAAAAAGTTACGTTTTAGTAAATAAAAATATCGATTTGTAATCGAAGTATAATTTTAAGAACAATAAAAAATCGAAATATGTAAGATTTGTTTACATACACACTGTCATTTAAAAATGCACGATTTGGCAAGATGTAAATTTAGGTAAGTAATACCGGCTTAAAGATTTTTTACCACTCCAATAAAATAAAGTGAATATTATTATTTTTTTTCGTAAATTCCAAAATGCGTTCATAAAAATCAATTTATAGTACTTATGCTATAAATATAAATTCGTTTCTATTTGAAGCGAACATTGCTGAATGATCAATCGACGCAATTCTTCATTTCATCACAGAGAAAAGTATTTCTAAGCGTAGCCGAGATTGGAAAAGAGAAGTTTTTGGAAAATAAAACAATGTAAAGTTAATATCATAATAACAAACTAAAAAACTCAGGTGAAGTAGAGGAAATTTGGAAAATGTAGATTACTGGCGTATAAACAAAATGGATGACTCCCTTGACAATCGGTGCGAGTAAGAGAGATAGCAAGTTTCTCGTCCTCCCCCCTTCTGTGCGGGCAAACCAAAAGCAATCTATATATCTGATGCCCCGTTATAAAATTTAATGAGTAGAAAAGGGAGCGACAAGATTACAAAATACTCACCAGAAGAGGTAACGTTTGCTGGTGGAGGTCGCCGTCGTCGCCCTCTACCCCGAGGGTGAACGAAAGCACGTTGCGCCTTCGATCCGACAGTCAACTTCTCTTTCTCTTTCTCACTCACTCTCTCACTCTTTTTCTCGATCTCTCTCTTACTGTTACTCTGTTTTGCGCTACCGCAGACGACTAGTATCCTACAGTTTCGATGCAAGACGAAGATGTGCTCGATGATGCTGTTGCTGTTGCTGGTGCGGTTGTTGTGACACCTTAGTTTGTAGTTCCATCGTTCTCCCCGTAATTGTTTCTATGTATCGCACTCCGTGGGGACGCGTCCGAAGTTGTTGTGTTAGTCTTGTCGAATCTTTTCGGAAGCGACGCGCTCAGCGCTATTTATTTCAGTCAGTTTGACAAATGATTAAAACACAACTTTTATGCGAAATCATTTGAAAATAAATATCGCTTCCTTGTGACTCACAAACACCGCACTAAGAGCTTCGGAAATAAAAAGCTTAAGGTCTTTGGTGTTCCCGCAGCTTCGTATTCGATTCTCTCTTACGGAGCAGCAGGAGTATCACTTTCTGTCTCACTCTTGAAGGTACCCCCTCTACACAGACTTTCGTTCCATCTCTCTCTATCTTTATCTTTGTCTCACTCGCTCTCCCAGCTTTACAGGCGCACGGGTCACGTACGCACTGCTTTATATCTACCTATATACATACAGATATAGTCAAGCTACGTTTTGCTGTACCTGAACGTGTACCGGGGGCCCAAGGGTAGCTATGCCCTTACACCTACACAAGCGCAATTTTCTCGCAAATGAAAATTTTCAAAAGAATGCCGATTTTATCCTATGATTCGTATCTAATGCTAGTGAACTAAAAATATTTCACTTCATTAATGCCAGTTTCAAAGTATAATATTAATTATATAATAAGAAAATAGTGCCTTAATATTTCATTTAATAACTCTACCACAAGCAAATGAAAATAAAATAGATAATGGAAGTTATTTAGATATCTTATCAAAATTAGATGCTGTATAACCTTATACGCTTAAATAAATAAGAAAAGAACATCTTTATTAAACCTACATGTCGTAATAATGATATAACGTGGAATACAAGCGGAAAAGGGATTTGTTGTTGTCTTTATTCGTCAGGGAAATTCATATGAAATTATTATTTTATTCTTAAAATTTAAGACGATTAGCAAAAAATTATATACAAAAATTTTTTTAATGTATAAAAAAAAGATTTATATCTAGGAAAACTCCATTAATAATATCCTTTTTACAGAATTTTGATTCCCTTATTAGTCAGAGTAATCATATATTAGTTTTAGAAAATTGTTATAATATTTTACAATAACTTTAATCACGATTCGCAACATTTTTTTATATCATTCATATATTTAGAAATCAACCAATGACCTAAAATAGTTCTGATCTCTTCTGGGAAACGTGAAAATATAAAAATCATAAGTCTTAATAAAATGTTTGATTGCTTTACTTACAGAATTATTGTACACTCACAAAATATTTTCCGGTATCTAAATTGATCAATAATGTTACGAAGTTCAAACCACTTACATTTAATGCTTTATATAGTAAAACTAATTATTTTATGCTATAAAATATGCAGTATAAAAGTACGATATTAATGAATACGAAAAATGTTATTTAAGAAGTTGAAGTCCCTGTACTTAGCCACATGCATACAAATCATATGCAAGTACACTGGTGTACGTGTAGGTACACGCAAGTCCATAAGCGCGCGCATTTACGCACGCGCGCGCGCGTACATGCGAAAAATAAGCGTAAAAAAATAATCAAGATAATCTTTTTCTTCGGTGGGTTAAGGAAATCGCATTTAAAATAAATGTAAATTATATAAGCTAGTGAATTATTTGAGTTTCAAATATTTTGAGTAGTTACTTAAAATAATTGTAACATGTTTAGATAAAAACTATTCTAATATGACTGACAACTAAAATTCAACATAGTAACATATCCATAACATTTAACAATTCGTAATCGTTTTAAAATACCATAACTTTAATTTTGTTTTAGTAACTTTTATTATTTAAATTTACGATTTTAACTAATTTTAATATTTCATTTTTCAACAGCATCGCCGCTATTATTCCAAAGTTTTTGTATAAATTTATCATAAATATATAATGAAAAGGATTTTATTATTTCATTAAAATACACTTGTGATAAATAAGGCATTTTATGTATTTATTGAAATATTCATTATAAATATTATAATCCTAAAGTTGTAATTTTTTTTCTATTTTCTAAAATATTTTTATTACAATTAATTATTTAAAATACTTTCCATAATTTGAAAAATTTGGAAAATTTGAAAAATCTTATTCACATCAAATAAACAAATATAAACATATAGACAAAAACTTTTTTAAAAAACAGATATTTGCAAAGTCTAAGTAAATAATTTTGATTACAAAATAATTAAAAAGTATTAAAAACATTTTTCAATATTTTTTGTACTTTATGCAAGAGTACTATCATTTAAAAAAAGTAGTTATTTAGAAAAAATCTTATATATTAGAATTAAATATAAATGATATTTTAGAAAATAAATGAATTAAAAATTGATTCCACATTTTTTTAATACAATGGTTTAGCAACTGTTTTTCTTCGGATTATTGAAAATCTAGGTATTTAATTAAGATTTTTTTAAATTTTGCATTGCAATAATTACTTGCTTTTTTTTAAATTTTTATCTATGACATCTCGATTTTAGTAAATAAATATAAATTAAAATATAAAATATAATTTTAATATATACACGCTCGCACACTCAATAATAAATATGTGTATAATTATATCAAATTAAAATTTTTTTTTATTATAAAATAAATAAATGGAGATTATTAAATTATTATTAATTAAGTTAATACTTTTTTATAAAGTTATTTTAACTGTTTTTAAATAATTTTATAATGCATTAACAATATTTTCATAACATTTTTTTTGGAATATCGAAGAAAATAGTACAATACATAGATTTTTAAATAAAAGTTTGTAAGAGATAAAATGTATTAAGATATATTAATTCAGTAATTTGATAAACTGCTAATTGTAGATGAAACAACAAATAAAAAATAATTAATCACGAAACAGTATTTTTTAATAATAATCTTTAATAAATTTTGTCGTGTTTATTAATAGTTTAATAGACCCTGCATACAGAGCGTGATCGATGGATACATTACTAAATAGGACTTTCTACAATTTAAAGGTTACTGGAGGTTAAAGATGTACCATAGATGGCTTCATACAATCATGGTGAAGGTGTGTTTATTAGAATATCAACACACATTATTCAGATAAAATTGATCATAATAAAAGTACCCAAATAAAGATATTTACAAACTCATTCTGACCGAAACTAATACATGGTAATATAGTTACGGGGTACTATTTTTAAAGGTCGTAGACGAGAGAAACCTTTTTATAACTGTAGTGTATGTTAGTAGACCAAATACTGGCTTAACTGTCGACATTGGTTGTGAGATAGTGGAGTGCACTAATGACACATATAAGTCATCATGAGAGCTTGCTTTCTAGTACTTTTGGTAGGGATAATTTAGTTAGTAATATTTGTGGTCAATACCTAACGCACCTAAATATATGTAACAATAAAATAACATATAACGATATATGACAAAAATACTGACAATATTTATTAAAAAATAGAACTAGGGCATGATGGTACTAGGTAGGCAGATACTTAAAATGTGCTTAAATTTAGTTCCATAGTAATGCAATATTAAAATGAACCAGAGCTGGAAATTGTACTGAATTATAAAAACATAAGTAGCCATCTTCTGTTTGGAACTGGTATATGGCCTTTTGTTTTGATAGCATAAAGATAACAAAATATCGAAATATGTTAACACTTCAACAAGAAATAATAGTAAAAAGTGCAACTGCATACCAAGGACTGTATTTATTAGTGACTACTTTGTTCCTAAAAATAATGTTTCCTAAACTCTTTTCTGAGCAACCCAAAATAACCCAAAAAAGCGCTACAAATACAAAGACCTGCATTTTAAATAAAAATGTCACTATGCAAAAACAGATTGAGTAGGAAACATATATGCGTGAAAACTAAAAAGCGATTTTTATTTAAATTTTCAATAAAAAGTACAGAATAACGGAATCTACGAAAAAAATAATAAATCAAGGTTATGACTATTTTTCATCAATTAATGATAAATAGTTTATTAATAGCTTTAAATAGTAATATAGGATTGGATAGCAGTTGAATAATTCAACAAACCAATAATAAATGCAATTTATAAAATATGTCTTTAGTTTTCTAACGAAGATATATCTTAAGATTATACAAAGTGGTTTTGAACTTATTTCTTAATTTGTAAAGAATTTTAAACCAATAATTTGGGTAAATTGTAGTCACGTATAAATTACCATTGCTTCTTCAGAGAACTTATTTTCCATTATCAAGAAAAAAAATAAAAATGCAACTAGATTATTCTTAGTCCATTCAAAGGAATGTATTAGATTAAATAAAATTTTCAAAATTATATTTCTGTATTTTATTTTTTTTTATTATTTAAATTATATTAAATATAAAAAATAAATTATATTAAATAAATACACGTTATTTTTAAATGTTCAAGTGACCTTTAAAATTTACGTATCAGTCAATTGCAACAAAAAATTATTAAAAATGTTCTTGTTCTATAATTTATATGTTTATAAAACCAAATAATAATTACATTTATATCATCATATAATATAATTAAAATTGTGTATTATGAATATATTATTTATTTACAGTTAGAGGTATTAGAATCTTAAAGACTATTTTTAATTTTTTTTTACGAAATTAAGCTAAACTATGTGTATAAGTATTTGAGTTATAAATAAAAAATTTTCTTTGTTTACATTTTGCTATGGATTTATATACACCTAACGCTTTTAAGAGATTATATCTCAAAATTAGAGATTTTTTCTCTGATTCTCAAACTATAAAGAAACAATTATCTTATTTGATTTAAGGCACGATGAAAACATTATACGTGTATTTCTCAAATCACGTTTTTTTTTTAAAGTTCTTATTGTCGAAGAAAGTTGTTTTATTTGTTTCAATTTCAGTGTTATCATTTATAAAACTTTACTCACTACAAACCGTTTTACAAAAAATTTCTACATAAACAGGTTATTATTGTGTAACTTTTATACCTTTTATTAAAAAGATTTAAAACCTTTCTAAGACGAATATTATATTGAATAAAAATTTAATTGATATTACTTGTGTTTATTATAAAATTTCTTTTAGATACTAATTTTTTGAGACTTTCACTACGTAAAATTTCTTAAAGAATATCCTCATAAAAAATGAATAAAATCAATTTGTACGGATTTCCATTATGTAACTTAATAAAAAAGATATGAATATATAATTATATTTATATCAAACCATGAAAATACTTTCTTATTTATCTTGTATAAAAAAACATCAATCGTTTGAAGTATGGAGCAGTGATTTAAAAATAATTTAGTTAGTGTAAAATATACAGCTAGAATTTTTTTGTATGCAAACTAATTAATGTAGTGGTATAAATTGTATTTATTTATTTTGAATCTAACACTACTGTATTATTATCAAACCAAAGTTATTTATAATATAAAAAATATTATATATGAATAACTACTTTTAAAAGAATATCGGAGTTGTTTTCATTTAATGAAATAGTTTTTAAAAATATTAATATTTATTATAAAAATTGAGCCCTTTTGTAAAAAAAATTAAAATAAATTTATAATTATAATGAGTAACATAATAGTTTAGTTTATTTTTTACATCAAGAAATAGTAAGTTTAACTAAACTGTATACAGTATAAATAAAAACAACTGTATAGTATATCATTGATGTATAAAAATTTATAATATTTGTTATTTTATCAGATCTTTAACGTGAAATAGAATGTTATCTTTTAAACTTTTATTTTCAATTGTTAATTTAAGACAATGAAATAATTTTCGTTATAATACAATTAATTTTTCATAAATTCAAAACAGAATCTTTCACAAAATAAAACATTATACACATTGTATTTTTGATAAATTTGATATATACTTTAAAATAAAATAACTGTACTTCCTATGAAGTTAAAAAGTTTTAGATCATACGTTTTACGTTATATTTGATTAAATAAATTGTAAAAAATTATTAAAAATTTAAGTACAGTCGAATTTTATAAATCAATTCATTTTTTAATCTGATATTTTAAAATTATTTTTTTATCATAATAATTCTAGTATTGTATAGTGCAATTTCGTAATAAATTTGAATCTATTGAATAAATAGAAATTTTTTCTTTTTAACTTCTTTTTAAGTCTTTTTGGTTTACCTTTTGTAATTTGTATATTAATAAAAAATTTGTTATAAATATTTATTATAGAATATTTAATATAATTTAAACACTTCAATATATTTTTAAGTATATAAATAATTATACAACGAAATCTTACAGTAACATCTAATTATTTATTAATAATTACTCCATTAATTTGTGATATATAAAAATTTTATTTTTAAAATTTAGAGAAGGCTTAATAAATATTATATTTAGGTACATTTGAGTAATTTTTAAATAAGGTAAAGGTACTGTGAACCTTTCATGGATAATTATATTTAAATGAAATAATTTTGATTATACTTTAATAATTATATCGATGATTGGTATATTCTATGAACATATACTAGTATTCTCAAAAAATTTTTTAAATTTCATTTTATCTAAGATTAGTATGACCATCTTAAATTAATGATATTTTCCTGTGTTTTTATTCATATGAATTCTAATAAGTTTTGTAAGATGTAGAAAAATTTGTAGAGAAATATCAACTCGAAAATTTTCCAAAAAATCTATAAAAATAATTAAAAAAAATTATTTTTGATATATTAATTATAAAATAAATAATATACCTTCATTCCAAATTTACATATCGGAAAACCTTTACCAATTACTGAGGCCTAATTTACTTCCAATGACTTTTCATTAAAGGTTTTTAATGATTTCCAAGTTAATTTGTAAATACAACGAACTTCTTAAAATAAAAATTTAGATATTGTTATTTTTATATCTGGATATTTTTTTATTAATATATTCAAATTAATGTTATTGAAAAATTTATATAAGAAAATAGTTTATTATCATATCAACTATTAAACATATCTAATATTTAAATAAAACACTGTTCTGGTTCACTATGCTTTGCAGAAGTCAATGCTTTTGCAACATCAACACCAAAATACAAAGTATGTACTGCATCGATTACAATTTCATTATTCATATGTAATAAATTATATAGATTAATTCTTATCGTGTATTAAGAAAAAATATTTATTCTAGTTACATTAATCAATTCAATGACTACAAATATAATCCTTATCTGTTGATTTTATTTAAATTCAACTATAAGCTATGCAAAGAATTAGAAAATAAATTAGATTTTATTTGGAAAAAATTTTTTACTTTATTAATTACCAGTAATTATTTAGTAAGATGTTCTTTAGTTTCACCCAATGATGTATTATTCTTTTTATTTGTAATTCATACTCAAATGGAATCAACCAATAATTCATCAATAACAGCCTGATCTCTTCAAAAACATGCATATTTACCATGCTTGTTTGGTATTTACAATTTTTCATTTTCTCTTTAATTATAAATAACATTAATTAATTCTAAATATATAACTAAAAAAATATAATAAAGTATTAGTAATAAGTAAGTATACCAGTAGCACATTATTTCTTTTTGTAATATAGAGTAATTCAAATGAGCATTAGCTAAATGCAATAGTACATCATTTCAATTTGTTGTATCAATTTGAGCTCCTCTGATGGTAATCACTTACTTCAATTTTATGTCCTTTTTATAATTCAAGTGAAAAAGTCTAAATTTATGGTCATCTCTGGATAAAAAAATTAATTAATCGTTTAGTTACATAAAATATATTGAAGCGTCCAATAACATTTAAAAGAGATGAAACTCGCTTTTGTATTATAAATTCTTCTATCGTATGTTCCATTCGTGTCACGTTTAGTATCATAAAAACAAACCTCAACTTGTATCGCGTTACTTTTAGCAGACCACTTACAAATATTTTGCATTTTTCATTTCAATTTTATTATAACATGAACTCCTTTTAATACAGATATTTAGTAAACTTTAAAACATTCTATTTATTCAGTCAAGCTAGTCAAAATTCCCAATTTGAAGTGTGAAAATTCCACTCTACATTACAGAAGATTTGTGGTTAAACACTACAAGTGGATAAGAAAATTTCGCTGACTTTTTATGGACATAGCTATTCCATTCACATATGCTGGTAGATTAAATTACAATCCGTTTATTTTACTACCGAACGTTTTTTACGTGTTTGTGATAAGATATGATTTATAAATATTTTTACTTATAAGTTGTTTCAGATTTATAAAATTCATCAATGTTTGTTAATATACTTTTCATTAATTTTACAGTTGTCTATTTGCTAATTTTGTTATTAACTCGAAATAAATGCGCCAAAATGAGTTGTCGACTGAATTTATTACGAAGTAAGATTTGGATTATACGTAGTAAAATCAAATTAGCTGACGCGCTATTTTTTAAACTTTGTGAAAAAAAATTTAATTAAAAATATTGGAATTCGTCTCATTCGGTTATTGTAAACTCATATTATGAGTTCTATATTATTTATATAAAGTCAAATAGTAATTTATAATTAAAAAATATAGAAAAATTACATTAAAAATTATATAAAGATAGAAAAATCTAAAAATAAGAATTGAATTATTTTTTCAATTACAATAAAAAAATTGTTTTCAACTTTGAATTGAATGAATGATAATAAACAATAGAACTTCAGATTATTCGGATTATTGTAATTATTTTTTGATACTAGTATGTTTACTATAGGAATTCGTAGATTTTTAAACAAGTACTCATATAGTAAAACATTTATTTGAGATCACCTGATCGAATGAAATACGAGTGCCAATCCACGTACAATACGAAATAGCGAAGATATTCGGTGAAGTTTAATTCTAAAGTGGTCGAAGGAGGTTGATTATTATAAAAACAATATGAATCTAAACTCGATCGCTTTTTTCCGTCTAAATCGAATGAGCAGTTCCGCCTTTAAGCGTTATTCTTTTCATGTGAGTAAAGATAATCTTAGTAGCTTCACTGCAGCACTGCACGAGGGCGCCAACAACACAATGTGAAATGTATCATATCAAGTGAGCGGGATCCGTGATATAAGAAGAAAAATTTATTTGGTATATACACAACCGCTATTGCGTCAGAAACGCGATTCTTATATTTAAGTTGGCTATTATACTTTTCCTTGATTTATTTAGTTAATCCGAAGATTTTAAATTATTCTGTAAAATTATTTTCGATAATTAAGAATTAGCGATTAGTTTTTTGCTTCAATTTCTATGCAACAATTTTTTAAATATAATTTCGTCAAATTTACCAAATGAGTTTTTCTTCTAGTCATATACAAGAATTTTGTTTTCTAATTTCAATTTTTATATTATTTTATAAGATTTAGACGAGAATGTGTAGTTTACAACATTCGTAAATTAAAACTCTTGCTTGGATCTGATCTTGTAATAAAATAACTATCCTATAGAGAAATCTATTTCGTAGATCTCGAATAGAAATTCTATTTTATAAGAATTAATTTCAAGGTAGCTTTTGTAAGAAAAAAAAACTTATTTTTCTTAGTAATTAAAACAATTCCTATTCTTTTATTATATACACCTTATACTATAAGAGATAAAAATGTAATAATTTATTGTTATTCATTTTTATACAATTTCTTTGCTCTTCGGCCACCTACAAATTTTAGCCAAGTTTCTTCTACTTCGTTCGGGATTCTTCGATTTATCATTCACGTATCAACACTATCTCATATTGATAAATTTATTTTTAAAATGAATTATATTATTTTAAAATCTTTTGCTTACCCTCTAAAAGAAATATTATTTGGCAACTCTTTACTTCCTCCGCATTCACCACCATTCAAGTATTTGCGCAACCTTAAATTTTATTCAACTCCAAATTATATATTCTATTTCGAGCAAATTTGTATTTCATGAAATGCGTATTTTTTTATATTTTCTCAACACTGATAGGGAATCTATAAGCTTGAAGGGCCCTTTAAATGACAAGCGTTAACACGTATAAATACGTAGGTATACTACGTCTAATTCGTTAACTTGTATGAATTATAAATTATAAAATTTTATATTCTAAATTTATAATAAATTAATACAGTTAATAATTAATTAACAATTTTCAATTATAGATGATTTTCTTTTCTTTTAATAGTTCTGTTTCATTCGTATAATAAATTTTACCTATAACCTCTCTCCAGGCTTTTACAAATATTATAATTCCTCTATAATTTTTAATTTCAATTTGTCCATGACAGTAATAAAGAATTCAAAATCAATGAAGACGACTTGAATATGAAATAAATAATACTTACATAATGTCACTTCAAACTGCCTTAGTAGTGAAAGTGTAGATTAACCTTTTTATGCTGCTAAAATTAAAAAAAAATTTTTTGAAAATTTATTATTAGTTATGTTATATTTTAACACGAGTTACCAATTACTCAAGGCTTTACTTCTTTTTTCAACATTTTAATGTTGATATAAACCAAAAATTTATGTAAATCTACAGTAAATGGAGGAAAACTTTCTCGTATACATTAGAACTTATTACTAATAGTAGGATAGTAATAAAATAATAATAATAAATAAGTTATAAATCAATAATAATTTTACACTCGACAAAACTTTTATGCTGATTTTAATAAAAACCAAATTTGTAAAAGTTAGTCGAGGGAAAAAGTATAAATCGAGGTAATAGATTTGTAGATTGTAACAAACTTTAAAATAAATTTGTAAAAAATGTAATGAATTGTATAAATTTAAATAAAAATAAATACCGGATATTATTTGAATAATTTACTAAGATGCATAAATTGGAAATAGACGAATAATTAAATTACTAATCACATAAATTGCATACAGTTCTACAGATAAATAATGCTTAAATAAAAA
Organism: Platyscapa corneri; assembly: GCA_018907185.1. NCBI lineage: Eukaryota > Metazoa > Arthropoda > Insecta > Hymenoptera > Agaonidae > Platyscapa > Platyscapa corneri. Next base: position 2,608,646 of record JACCHW010000011.1, on the reverse strand, counting down.
ATAAAAAAGTGAAATATCAATGTATATTGAATAGAATTAATTGATCTTAATGAATAGGTAAATCGTAAACTTTGCAACATTTACTTGTTCAATCATTTTTATTAATTGTTACATGATACATCGTAGATATATATTTTTAATTATTTTAAAATTAATGTACTTGAAAATGTAGTTGAATAAAACTTTATCATATGCTGCGATAATTACAGAAGAATAAATAATTTAAAATACATACGGGTACTGTACAGCAAGTACGACATAAGGTCATTTCAATAAGTTAAAAAATTTTCAAATAAACAATTGGAAATTAATTTTAATACTTAATTTATGAAATAAAAAGGTCAAAATAATATAAGATATGTAGATAATATGTGTACAAGCGATGACAAAATTACAAAAAACAACGAAGATCGTTGCTTCTCCATGATTTTAGATGTACCTGCAATCATTATTAAGGCTTCTCTATTTTCACTTTATAACGAAAAACGTTAATTTTTTATGACATCGTTATCCTACTTAGTATAAATGAGTAGCGCAAATCGCGAATAACTGCTTAACAAAAAATTACTAATTACTAGGGACGATTACTAATAATATAAATGCCAGTACTCGCAAATAGAGCATTATTTGCGTAATTTTAAGGAAAAATAATTCAATTTAAAAGATATAAATGAAGAAGACAAACTATGAAAATTACGATTCACTAAACAAAATCACTGCGTCAGGAGGATAATATCAACATAATCTAAAGAACAGGATTTTTTATTTTTTTAGTCGACATGATTTTTGTTTAAAATTTGTGTGCCAGTCTCTTATATTTATTTTACGTTAATCATTATTTCCATATTATCTTTTTTATAGCATTTCATTTCCATTATTTTATATTATAAAATTACCTATCTAATTTATATATCTTAGTAAATTTGAAAAATAATTTTTTAAAATATCGATTTCATAAATTGAAGACTATAAAGCTACACGAGATAACTAAACAAGTAGCGTGTTTGTGTACAAGCACACGCATTCAAAATGCACAGCGAAAAAACTCTATTACAAAACCCGACAATAAAAATTTTAAAATCAACAGTATAAGAAAATAAAGGTAAGTGTTTATCTATTCCATGTCAACATTCCTAATGAATGACTTCTATGCCCTTGTAACCAATTGTGCATCGGAATCGCTCTTTCTATTTACAAATCCTCACCAGGGTTAGAAACGTTAATACGCGCTTGTTAATAGATTGCATGACGAATTCGATTTTTAATTTCGGATACTTAATCTTTTGCCCAAATGGAGCTATTAGTAAAAATTTGAAGAGAGAGGAGGAGGGAGTAGAAAGAGATATAGCAAAAGAGATTATTGACCCAAGTCATTGAATGTTAAATTTTAGCCTCGAAACAGTTTAGTGTAATTACAATCAAAAGCTACGATTGCTTAATACAGCTTGTAGCCGTAAAATGGAAAATTAGTGAATTAGTAATTAACTAATTGGAAGCTACGTGATAAAAAGATGGAAAATTCATATTCAGTTAAACTAAATCATTATAATCGTAATATTTATGATTTATGCCACGCTTAAATAAAATATTTAGATAAATTAAAAACTGAAATCATAAATGTATCGTTAGTGATGAAACTAAAAATTGTTTGCGGCCAAGATTCCATCAATTAATTAGTAACTACCCTTTACAATATGATAAATTTATTTCATAATTAGAGGTACATTTAAAAACTGTTTTAAAAAGATAGACTGAGATACTACAACGACTAATTCTCTATTATCTAATCTATTTTTTATGTATTTTAAAAATGCACTTTTGGAATGAATAAGAATTATTACAGTTTAATTTTTCATACATAAAACCACGTTAATTAAATAAAGTAAATTATTTTTGAAATCTTTTAAATTTGTAAATATACCAAATGATGTCGTTGGTTATATATTTTGATTATTAATATAAAAAAATTGTTTTTTATTTACATTGAATTACGTGAACTGTTTAAGAAAATATAACAACTCTCAATATCCATTCTTTATAATTTTTAAATAGTTTTATTGAAAACGATAGTAATTTAAAAAATGTTCTTTTGAAATATATATACTTAAAAAATTTATCATGTTTTATAATAATTTATAATATAATTTTTAAATACTTCAAAGTAAATAATAACTTATGCTTAACATTTGTAAAACGTATATATAAATCGTTTGATTAATTTTGTATAAACATTAGAAAAACGAAATTATTGATGTTTGAAAATAAGAGATATATAATATTACTTGTATTAAAATATGAAAACATGTGATTGAATTAAATTTTTTTAAATAATTAATTTCTAATTATTGCCTTACATTTTCTTATTTAGTGCATCAATTTTTAGTTAAATTTTTATGGTAATACTAATCTATATAAAAAATATTCTATTTATTTGTAATAAATATTAAAACTAAAAAATACCCTAATAAATAATTTTTTAATATATTTATTAATCTTATTACTTTCAGCATATCTAGCTTGTGAAAAATATTGTATGCATTTTCAATTTCTGTAAGGGCGTATTTATATGTATAATGGCACTTATATCAAATCAACTTCTGTCTGTAGCGTACGAAATAAAATTTCACTTACAGTAAATCATTGTAATATCGATGAATCAAGTCATAGAAAAATAGAAAATGACCTATAATAAAAAATATTTTTTTTTTAAATATTATCAATATAAATGAAAGATATTATATTTACTTTTATTAATTTTTCATTCATTAATGAATAATTTATACGTGGTATTATATAGATTTGTACTTATCGTATCATCAACTTACATTCTACCACATAATTATACTATTTATGTCTCAATTGACTCCATACCTAATCACATTACTTATCATAGGAAAGATATTAAATATATAGAGAATTATGAACTTAAATAATAATAATAATAATAATACTAATACTAATATTAATCTGAAAGAAATAATTTGTGAGAAGCGCAAGTAAATAAAATAAAATATATAATCATTTAAAAAATATATAAAATATCAGATAACGTTGATGATGTACTACATTAGTCAAATCATACTTGAAGTCGTGTTTATATTTTGTTATATCTTATATCTTTAAGAAGAAACTTATTATTTTTATAATATAATAATAAATAAGATAAATAAGAAAATATGCTCAATAGTGTTTAATTTATACACAAGCAATATGTTTAATAAATTTGTCACATAATAAATATTTGCACGAAAAAATAATTTTTCTAGAATTAAAAAATTAATTTCTTCGCTAAAAATTTACACGAATAATTGCTATTAAAAATAAAAAAGATTAATTTTTTTTTTAAATATGTCGAAGATTTAATGTACGCACATAATCGTTAATCCGCAGGTGTGTAACGTAAATTAATATAAATGAATTAGAATACAAATATATATTAACAAATTTTAATTCTCAAAAAAAAATTTATTTATCCACATATATAAACGAATTAGAAAAAGTCATCGAGCAGTTATTTTCAATTAATGCAATAAGTCTGGGGTATTTATTTAAGCCTATTTTTTACTATCCTGAACTTTGACTAAAAAGATGCTTTTATAATATTACAACCGAGGTATCATGATTTTAATTTATATCTAAAAGCAATTTATTAGTAAGAAAATAAAAATATTTTTTAGTATTGGAATATATTATCATCTAAAAATCGAAGATTAAAATAATAAATAACGTCAAACCAGATAACTCCTCATCCTTATTTCGTTTAACTTATTGTCCTTTGTAATATTTGTATTAATTTATTTTATTTAAAAATTGTGATATAAAAGATAAATAAAAAATTGTTTTGTCTTAATCTGTTTATAAGATAGTAGATATGAACTGATACAAATAATATCATAAGACTGATAGTTGGATAAGCGTTATATTTTTATATAAGGAAAACATATTTAGATATTTGAAGCGGTATTAAACAAATATAAGAAAAATACGTGTCGCACAATATAGTACAATTTGTAGATCTAGATATACGTAATTAGATTGTAATGTATACGTGTAGAAATCGAGAGTACGAGAGAGCGAGAGAGAGAGAGAGAGAGAGAGAGAGCGAGGGAGGAGGGGAGAAGCGAAAAAGTAGCAGATAGAAATGAAAATATGTGAGAAAACCTGCAAGCCATGAAACATAAATAGTAAAGAGTAGTAATTTTGTTAGCGTAAAGGGGAGTCTTAACTAGGTACACTTAGGCTTTGCTTTCTTGAAAATTTGCCCAAGATAGCTGATAGCATTTCGATACCATCGCATTATCGCTTGCTGCTTATAAATAAGTCATTCTTGAAACTTTGTGCAATTTTACTAGTTATCTTCATCTAACATTTTACTTTTAATCAAAACCACTTATTCGATAATTACCTGTCACTCATCACCTTATTCTTCCCCTGGTTTATTATGTATTTTGATCAGAAATAAATTTTTTTCTACCTTCATGATATTCGTAATAGCTTTTACCTTCGATTCGTATAATAGTAATCGATATTTCGATACATCCTTCACGCTATAATTTTATTATTAGTATTTTTATTTTACTATTTTCGTATCCTACGTGCCATGAGAAGATAAAATTTAAAGTTGAAACAAATTACAGATAAAATAAAAATCCATAAACTAGCTACCATTCACAAATAGCAATATAATATCAATAAGAATGTGCCGTTATTTTCTATGCTACTTTGAATTAATATTTCGACTCTATTGATAATATACCTTTTTAGATTTCCGATACTTATGCAATCTTATTAATCGTTACCGCACATTCAGCTCGATAAAGTTCATAAATTTTGTTAAATGATAACAAAAATTTTATTAAGCATTAAAGAAATGCGTGTAAGCAAGTTAAAAGATTTAAGTAAAATTATTCATATTTTAGTTACATATTTCAAAAATCATCGATGCAACTTCGAATCTACAATTGCGAGCCATGAATTTTGTTTTATAATATAATTTTTATGGCATAACTGATAAGCGCCTGTCCATTTAGATATACAACAACGTACAGTTGCTATATTTAAGGCAGCCATTAATTTATAATTAAGAAACACGATGAAAAATATTATTTCGATCAATATATATTTCTATATATGCGTATACACAAACTGAGGTAGTCTGTAGTACAATGTACGTGATATAGAACATGATTGTGAGTAGGTGATGTATAGTGGGGGCAAGTTAAATAAATACAAGTCGCCAATGATAATACCTCTCACAAGTTCATCTCCTGCGTTTAACAAAGGGTATTTGCCATCTTTATCATTTTGTTGTGATTTTTTTCATCGTATAATTTCAATGAGTATTATTTTATTTATAAATCGATTCTGCTAATGTTGTTTATAATACTCGATATCATTATTAAATATATCTAAAATACAATTTTTTCGCGTCACAAATAACTATTGTAAATCTACGATTTGTATATTGTTTAAAATTGTCTCAAGACGAACATTTAAAACGCAAGCATCTTAAAAGTTTATTTTCTAGTTTCAATTTTCGAATAAACGTTAAAACATGTACAAACAACGATATTTTCTATTGCTTAAAAATATATATAGAGAATTAACGGCACGTTAATTGTGTTATAAATATACTTAACCAATGCAAATGATTTTTATGTTTTTTATATTTAAAAAGTAATTATAAATTTGAACGTCTCTTTTTAAGTTTGTTTAATGTATTTATGTGCCTGTAAACTAAGTTATTTGTTGTGCGAGAACATGCTGTGCTTCGGCATGTGTCGTAACTCGACGTAAATACTCTCTCTTCTTTGATTAATCCTAAGATGATACGTGCACGGATATATTTAACGGCGTGTGCGAGGCCTCACCATCTTAACGACTTTGCTATAATTCAATACTTTGAATTTACGCATAGATTAGTCTTGATTACATACAAGTTCCAGATTATTCATTATCATTATAAAGAGTATTATATTATAAAGAATAATTATGTAATAAAGAGTTTATATATCAGTTGTGTAAATAAGGTGGTTATTAATTTTTACTAACCCTTCAATTGCATAATTCATCTTTACAATTTTCACACTTTTGATATATTTTTAATTATTAAAAAATGTTTCGAATTTCCACAAAACAAATATCCGTAATATAAATAATAATAACACAAAATTAGAAAGTCAAATTAACGTTTATTGCTAATCTTCGATAACATAATTAACTTATTCAATATCATACAAGGTGACTTAAGTACATTTTATTTTTAGAGAAGATGCTGTACAAAATTGTTCTTCTTGCTCTCGTGACGGTTGCTGCGTCCAAAAAAGTCAATTATGAAAATTACAAAGTTTTTAGAATTACACCCTCAACAATTGAGCAGTTAGAACTTCTTAAACAAATAGAGGATGATGCGGAGGGTGTAAGTAAACAATCACTTTTTGAATACAATCACTTTTACGGGTATTTTTATAACGATAAATTTTAAAACGAGTGTCACTAGATTATTTTTGGTAAAAACGGTTTATTTCCTTTCTCTTTACATATTTGGATTAACGACAGGAAGCCAGGAAATTATGCGCGCGATAAAAAGTGGCCTCAGATTCTTCTATCTGAATGCTCGACTAGAATAGAAAGTTGATTGTCAAAGGAAACGTACCCTTTGAATTTAAGAATAGTTAATCGTTGAATAAACTTGCGCGAGAAATATCGGAAATATTTTTATTTATTTCAATAAGATTTCACAAATGGAAAAAATGTGTCGAGATAAAAACTTGCAATGTTTTGGTCTAAAATGAAGGAGCCGAGTAAGATTTTATTAAATTTTATTATGATTACGTATTATCTCATCAGACGTGTTAACTTTATCACCGGTGCTCAAAACGATAATTTAGGAGCACGTGGAAAAATATAATAAACTAAATTAAAAGAAGTAATATAGCCAACCAAGTCTTGTAAAATACGTTTCGGGAATTTTCATTAACTGTAGTAATCTATAATCCAGATACGTATGAATAAATAGAAAAAGTGCAAAATATCCGCGGTTAAAGTAAGCCTAATTTGATGAGTTTGAGAAAGGAAATAGAATCGAGGGCATTGACGAGTTGTTCTTCCAACAGTACACATACTGGAATGGGCCGAGTTTGGTGTCCCGTCCGGTCGACCTTATGGTTGCGCCAAATCGGATGCACGAGTTTTCCGAGCTTATGAACGTTACCGACGCCAAGTACGAGGTGTACATTCCTAACGTGCAGCGGCTGATCGAACAAGAGGACCGAGCGCTCCGATCAGGCAGCTTCGACTGGACCAGTTACCACACGCTCAAGGAGATTTACGATTGGCTCGAATCTCTGCCGAGCAGTTATCCCGGTAAAGCCGAAGTGATCGTCGGCGGGCGAACCTACAAGGCTCACGACATTAAGGGCGTCAAGCTGAGCTTCGGAGATAACAAGCCAGGCATCTTTATCGAGGGTGGCATTCACGCCCGCGAGTGGATTTCTCCGGCCACTGTCACCTACATTGCCAATGAGTTGCTGACCAGCGAGGACCCTGAGGTTCGCAAGTTCGCCGAATCTTTTGATTGGTACCTCTTCCCGTCCTTCAACCCCGATGGTTACGAGTATACCCATACGACCGTAAGTTCCATTTTCAAACTCTTCTGAGCAAAAATCTCAATATCAGCTCTAACAAGCGCTTGCGCCCTTCAGAATCGACTTTGGCGAAAGACGGTGTCCAAGCACGACACCTACTGTCGTGGTGCAGATGCTAATCGCAACTGGGGCTTCAAATGGATGGGTACGTCACAGTTTTTCGTCTCGTTCGGCCTTAGCAAGCCTCTAGATTATTGAATTGTTTAACTTGTCGAAACCAGGTGGCGGTGCCAGCAAAAACCCTTGCTCCGAGACGTACGCAGGATCGAGCGCTTTTTCCGAAATCGAAACACGAACTCTGTCCGAATATTTGACATCCATTGGGGACAAGCTATTTGCCTACATCTCCTTCCACAGTTACTCTCAGCTTCTCCTTTTCCCTTACGGTCACACCACTGAACATCTCGACAACTACGACGAATCTGTGAGTTCTCGCTTTTTTACGCGACCACTTGGTTTGCAATTGCTTTTTGGCAGTTTCGATCAACTACAACTTATTTATTTTCAGTACGCCATTGGTAAGAATGCCATCGCTGCTCTTGCTAAGAAATTTGGTACCAAATATACTACCGGAAACATTGCTGAAACTATTTGTGAGTTTACTCTGTTATCTTAACTTACGTAACGTTGATACTTGCAGTAAAACATTTTCATATTCGCTTTGACAAGATTTATGCCGGCTCTCGGCAATTAGAGAAAACTCAATTTAAAGATATTCCCTCGTATATTCTATTATTTTACTATACATTATTATAAAACATAATAGTCAATTACTAAAAAATATTTTTGGAAAGGTATAGGCAAATTTCAAAATCCATAATCTATAGAATGTATATTTACAATTCACTATTTATTTACAAGTTTTTTATTATAAATATGTACATATTCTAACGCATAAATTCAACAATATGTTACGCAAATTAAACAACACTATATTAGATTATAACAAAAATTAATACAAGTGTCATATTATGTAACGCGTCAATTGATTGTAGACGTTGCCACCGGAAGTTCCATGGATTGGGTGAAAAATACCTTGAAGCTTCCAGTTTGTTTCACTTATGAATTGCGAGACACTGGAAGGTACGGCTTCCTTCTTCCAGCTAAGCAAATAATCCCCACTGGACAAGAAACTTTTGACTCTCTTGTAGCCATGTTCAAAGAGGCCGCTAGATTTGGTTACCCGAAAGCTCATCAATAAACTTATTTGTACATTTATTTATTAAAGTATTGTCATTTACTGATCGAAAGAAGCTATTCTTCTTTTATCTAATTTTTCTTTCGCTTTATGTACATATGATATGATCTAAATATAATATACCTTATTTATAACATCGATGATTAAAAACATTGATTAGAGCGTCAACGAATTATTTAATTACAGCGGATAAATTTAATAATGCATATTATGAAATATTAAATCTTTCCCAAATTTTACTAATGATTAAACACTAGTAGGACATTTCAGTATCTAAAATATTATAAAACAGCATTATTATTTTAATAGCTGTTTTAGGTGATTATAGATTTTTTATTAACCATACAATAAATATTTTTTATTCGATGCTTTGTCAATTTATTAAAATAAATTTTTCAATTAAACGCATTCTTACGTACTAAGTCAAAACGCATAAATTAATACAAATTTAAAAATAATTAAAAAAAACAATTTCATCATTGATTAAAATTTGCGATATAAAATAATTTATATCTTAACAAATATTATAATAATAACGGCATCGTCATTCAGCGTAAACTTTAGCCATTTCTTTAGCTTCTTTTCGATTCATTTTTCCTGAAGCCGTGTGTGGTAGTTCGTCCAAGAATCTTATGCGAGATAACGTTTTATATACACCCAAGTCAGATGATATTTTTATAAGCTCATCCTCTGTTACCTGCAAAGTGAAGACAAAAATTTATTTTATTAATTTTGGGAGTACGATTTTCAATAGCCCGTCAATTTTGTTGCCAAAAACCTAAAAGTGTAAGATCGAAAAATAAAACTTCGAACTTTACTAGTTGAAAAGACCTTTAAAATTGTATATTAAAATTTTTATGCAATCAAACATTAGAATAATAAAATATTTTTTGTTTACATTTTTCATGAAAGTTAATAATTAAACAGATACGCCTATGGTCGATGTAATGAGTTAATTTGAAATATTATTATATTTATAGCGAGATCCTTAGATGGATTTATATTCATGTTTTTGTTTAATACGCATATATTAAATACAATATTTCTTTTAAGTATAAATACAAAGAAATTTAATGCATACATTTGTTAATTAATTATACAAAAGTCAAATGTGTATTTGTTTCATTTTTTTGATGATATTTTATTATACCTCACGATTATAAAAGATAAGTTATCGATATTCGCCCTTTTTTACAGTAATGGTATTTTCTATGCACCTTTTAATGTTTAGTTGTTAGGGTAAATAACCAACTCACGTTGTTCACTCAACACACGGTTATTTATTAATATAACTAATACAAATAATACATGAGAGCCGAACGCGTGTGCAATCTAGTCGCTTGCACGATTCAAACTGGTTCGGCCGTCGGCAAGAAGGCCGCAGGCTCCTTTTTCTTATTTTCTTCTAAACGCTAAAAGTTACGGATACTTATGTCTGATTCTTATTTCTAAAGTTTAAATAATAATGTCGGTACTTGACACGACGCGGGACACCCGATCTTTGTATATCTTATGCGCGCCGAATTGTCGGAGGCGCGGCAACATCGGTATGGCCCGCCGCTTACAAGTGAAAACTAATATTCTAACATGCACGCCACAAATGCAATTATCGAATATTCATGTTTTATTCTAATAAATAATAATTAGCAATATAAAATTGATTTCTTTTTAATAACATTGAATAAACAAGACAAAGAGCTATTTCAACTGATAAATAATAATATACTGATAAATAATTCAACTGATAAATAATAATTGTTAAAAACAAGGTTTTCTATTTTATCTAAGATAAAAGATAGAAAAATAACAAAATACAGCGATTTTGATGACATTGAATAGTTTGCTCAGTTTTATTTATAACAAATTGAAATAAAATAAGTTTGAATTACAAAATATATCGCAAAATACATATTCGTATTATTATGCAATAACGGATATTTTAAATATTTCTAATAGGTATACATCTAACATTTTTAAGTATATTTATTGTTTTTTAATAAAATAACTGCAGACATTAATAAATATCGCAAAATCTATGGCAATATGGGTAAACAGCTGATCATAGCAATACATACGCCATTATTTTACAACGAGCTATATTCACATAACTGTATATGAATGTTTGTTATATACATATGCATGTATGTATTGCATATATATATTTGTTACGAATAGATTTGAACGTAAATCTAATAAATTTATAAAAGTTCTAACTTTATCTTTAATATAAAATTAGTATTCATTGATAAACACTTATTACGAAAGGTTTTTATACTTTTTAATTATATTGAATTTGATGTTATTCAATTTTTACAACTGATAAAAATAATATTCAGAGATACCGATATAAGATATTTTACAAATAGCGCTAGTTAATTAGTTTAATAAATAAATACAAAATTATTAAAGACTTATGTCATGGTTTTATACTTATTTTGACTGGTATTAACACATGTAGTTCTCTAAGTAATTATTGCATTTGCATTCAATATGATAGATATCTAAAAACATTTTTTTATGTAAAATATTAATTTTTTTACTTAAACCGGAGTGGAATATTTTTCGTTAAAACCTTTTTTCTCCAGAATATTTTGGAAATCATAATTTTTCAAAATCCTTATAAAATGAAACATATGCTCATAGTTTTATAATTTTTATTAAATAATTTATGATGATTATATAAAAACTTAATTTTTTAATTACATCAAATAAATACAAATAAATACATATTGAGTGATGACTAAAACTGAAATACTAAATGTTGCAAGACTTTTCTGAAAATATAGCTTTGCTACCCGTACTTTGCTTTGAGTTTTAATTAAATTTTTATCTATAATAGTGAAAAGCACGATAACAATATGTATTCTCAAAAAAGATTTATCGTTATATCAATAATGTAAATTCATAGAGAACGCGCAAAATTTTTCTTTGCCATAGTAATTAAAATATGGAGCGTATTTTATCATTAGGAGGCTCTACTTCTAAAATTGTTTTTAAGTTAAAATTACAATTTACTTTATATTGGAATTCTATGTCTCTTTCTGTCTTTCTCATTTCATTCTAATCTTATTCCTTAGTCGAATTGTACTCATTATAACTACGTGAACTAATTATTTCCTTTGTACCTTATTAATTGGTGGGATTTATTTTGCACCTAATTGACACTGTATTAGACAAATTTAACGTTTCATTTATCGCTTTCTTTTATATTTGATTAAATATTCACGAAAAAATATATACTGAATCCAACTTTTATTTATTTATTTTCGTGATATAATGACAATAGATTCCAGCTTATTGTATAACGTATTTATTTTAATATTTTCTAAATTGTATTTAAGTAAAATTATATAGTTTAATTGATAATGCAGAAAATTAATATTAATGAACATTTTGACTAATATTTAACATATCTGCCGTAAACATTATACGTATTAAATTATTAAAACAATATAATATTTTGCAAGTTATGTTTGTTCATTACACAAACGTAATAAAGAATAAATAAACGTAATAATCTCATGTAAACATAATAATTTTTCTTTAAATATCATACTTTATAGTTTCAAATAATTGTACACGATCATTAGATTATAGGCACTCACAAATATTACAGTATATACTAATTTATCGAGTACATTTTATCGTGATTTTTGTACGAAGCATTATTAAGTTTTATTTTAGAATTTATTTGTGAAATAGGTAATTTGCTAAATTTATGCTTAAATCTAATCTTATTTAATTGAATAAAAACATTATTATTTATTTTCTGGTGATAGATTTTTATATCTTAAGTTTTTAAATTTTTATTAAATTTCGAAAACATTGTGTTTTTACATTTTTTAAAATAATCAATGAATAAATAAAATAATAATTATAAAAGTTTCATTTAATTCGAAATAAAAATATAAAGAGAAAAAATATACTATTTCTCTATTAAACAAAATGTTTAAAAGAATCAATTGAAATATTCGAATAAATAAATATATGAATGAATGAATAAATGGATGAATAAATGAATCAATAAATGAATGAATGAATAAATGCACGAATGAACGAACGAACGAATGAATGAATAAATGAATGAACGGACGAATGAATGAATGAATAAATAAATTAATTAATAAATGTAAGTATATATAGATATAAAGAATAACGATATATGTAGTTGCACGAATTAATAATTCTTAATTAGAATACGAGGCACATACTTTGATCACAAATAAAGACAAATAAAAAATTCACATTATGTCTAAATGTATAGTTCAATATTAATAGTTTGAAAATATCGATTCGCATTAATGTGCTCATAGTTGGAACGCAAAAACTCAATATAATTTAGAGCGAATTCGATGTATTTAGTAGTTTACTTTGACTTATAAATTATCACTTATTAAAAATCTTTATATTTCCCTTTCGCTATAGACTCTTACATACCCCAACGAAAAAGAAGTGGATTTAATCGATTTTTTTTTTCTGCCAATATAATAAGAGAACGTCACGTATTTCGAATAAATTTACACTATTATGATTTTGAAAATCCTAACACAAATAAGATGTTAAGTACTTTTTAGCCATTCTAAAACTTTGTTTTTAATTTTATAAAAATTGGCAAGATTAGCAATTTATTAAAAAAAATTTATTTGCATTAATTTAAAGAATGTATTGTATTGTATTTCGTATGTGATTACTTTGAATTCTCAACATTATTTACTTTCATTTCCTCGAACATAAAAACTTTTGATTTTAAATACTTATTGAATATTGGAAAAGATAATTTTCGAGGTTTTGAATCGAATCATTTATATTATATTTAAAGATGGCGATGCACAGAACTTTAGTGCGACTACTCCCAGATCGAGAATTTTTGAGAAATCGAACATACGAGGCTTTAAAAGTTAATTTATTTAGTTTAAAGTTCTATTTTTTACCTGTCCTAATACAGACACGCATGCACACACGAATATATATATATATATATTGGTTCTTTACCTTCATTTCAGGATTTTTCTTCACAAAAGCAATAGGCTTGTCCGTGTATACTTTATCGGGAACAGAAACAACTATCACTTCCATGACAGCTGGATGACCAAGTAGTGCCTCTTCTATTTCACTGGGCGAAACGTGATGTCCACTAACTTTCATCACTTCCTTTATTCTGTCAACAATAAAAAATTCTCCATCCTTGGAATAATATCCTATATCGCCGGTGTGCAACCAATCTGAAATTATTTCGGCAATATGCAACATTCGCTCGTTAATATTACGTCGCTGAGCATTTACCTTAGCTTTTCTCATGCTTGAGAAAATATTAACCGAACAAATATTTTTTTTTAATCGAGCTTCTTTCATTTCAATAGCAATTAGGTAATATATGGAATTTAAAAAAGTCTTAGCGTCCAAAAAAAACTTTAATTCTGTTAGATCAGAATCACGATACGCCTTTGCGAGAAATCAATTGCAAAGAAGTGAATTGTAAGAAGATTTCAAGAATTCCTGAATATCTTAGACTACTGCTGTACAATAATTATCTCAGTTTTAAAAAATTACGTAAATGAGATTAGTATTTTAAATTTATAATTTATACCTTCGTCGTCGATGATCTCTTTGGTTGCTGCCGAATTTTTCAAATAACCGATCATTTTTGATGCCGATTTAATGCAGATTTCACCAGGTTTATTTGGCCCGAGCGCTTTCTTAGTCGTCAAATCTATGATTTTTATATCTATGTTTGGTACTACGAAACCAACAGATTCTATGCTTTCGCATTCGGATGATTGCATTGCAATAGCTGCTCCTAGTTCGGTCATACCTTCATTGACAAAGATAAAATGAGTTTTTAAAACACGTAGATATTTCAGCCTACGACGGAGCCGTACGACCGGATCAAAAAACTATTTTTGTCCGTTTTATGTGTGCGTGCGTGTACGTGTACGTGTGCGTGTGTTGTGTTCGTGTACAGGCATCTGTGCTTGTCGACTCGCAGCCGTGCGTTGGTCTTTGATCATTGTTTCCCGAGCCGAATTCCCGAACGGCGGCTTACGAAAAAGGCCCGTTCTGTCGAAAGGTGCATGATGGATAGCGACTATCCGTTTTCGCCTTTGCTCGGTGATCGATTAGTCTTTGATACCCGTTTGTTGACTCGTGGTTAGACTCTCGATTCGTTAGCGCCGACCATCCGCAACAAGATATACTCGGCTTTGGCACGGAGGCTTTGTCTTTTACGTATTTGCAGTCTCATCACTTTTTATGTAGGACGACTGGCTTCTGTATTGCAACGCAAATCTTTTGTAATTAATTGAAAAAACTTTTACTGAAAACGTGACACTCCCAGAAACTGATGTTTTTTTAATCAAAGTTGCTTACTCAAAAATTTTGAAATTATAAAAAAAGATTCGAAAACAAAAATACTGAACTAATGAAATATCAATCGATTATTTATTTGAAAGTAAAGACAAAAGTTTTCAGTGGATTCATTTCGTCCGAGGATATTTGGTTAAAAGAATTAATTTTTAATATCTTGTATAGATATAAAAAGAGTCAGGGTGAAGAAAGGGTTAAATTATCGAGTTAGATCAAATTAATTGGGAAAAAGAAAAGCGGACGAAAAGTGGAAGGATGATAAGCAAAAAACATCTAATCAACAGTCGATAGGAGCACAATTAGCAAAAGAATACTAAAAGGAGTTTAGATAGTATGATACAAATACAGTTAGATAGTATGTGCCAAATTCACGAGATACGTACACATAGTCAAAGTGTAATTATTTTTCCGACTCAGCGTGAAAGGCAATATGTTAATTTTAAGCATAAGTCTATGTACGAACTTTACGCCTAGACTTTTAAGTGTCAATTTTATATGTAAACTTTGCACCTCTAAATTAAGTTTTGTGTATGCTATAACAATCTATCGACTGTTCAATAAATTAAAGAAAACAATAAAAATAATTTAAAATGTCACTTTGTGCATTGAGAAGTGTTTAGTATTGCGATGCAATAACAGCCGCTTTCTTAAATTTCTGATATCGAAGATTTTCGCCGACAATAGTCAAGTGTAAATGTGTGGGTGCATCAGCAGTCATCAAGGCATTACTTCAAGTTTTCGCTCGGTCATTGTATTTAATTTCAAACCGTCTAGCGACATTATTTTATTTTAATGACGCAATAAAGTTTTTCCTTACGAAAAAATATTTTCGGTAATTCTCAGTTCGTGAGAAATTTTATTTTCAATGACTGCGAGTTTTTGTAGATAAGATCTGACCGATTATTATCGTTGCTTCTACGAACTATACAATCTAGTTCTAGGTATTTAAACTTAGTCATATTTTCCATCATCGGTTCGTTATAAAGCGAATGTTATATCTGATAATTGAATTTAGTTAACATACCGTATATTTGTGTAGCAGACATGCCTGCGCCGTTTTTAAATTCTTGAAGAATTTCGAGACTCACTTTTGAACCCCCAGTCGCAGCGAGTTTTAACGAGGATAAGTCGTATTTTTTCAAGACGTTTGTTTTACATAGGTAACTGAGCATTACCGACGTAAATATAATGAAGTTAACCTAAGAAAACAGAAGGGCATGTTTATCTTTCGCATTAAATAAGTAAAAGCAGTTTCGCTGGTAACCAAAAAGGACATGGCTACCTTGTACTTTTCTATACACTTGCACGTCTCCTCTGGATCAAATTTCTCGTGTAAAATTCTAGTCGACACTGTCATTATTAATTGCAATTGGGCCAATACTCCGCTTATCCAATACAGTGTCGAGTACCACATGTACACCATATCTTTAATATCCAAATATAAATTGTGGGATACATTTAGTAGAAGCGTTTCGTACGAATGTTGGACGGCCTTAGGGTGACCCGTCGTGCCGGATGAAAATAATATCAAGGCGATGTCGCTTGGAGAGATTTCTCGCATTTGGAAATTGCAAACATCTTGCTTCGTTTTTGAGTTCGTTATGTCGGTTAAAGATTCAGCTAAATGATGCTTCCCAAAGACAATAAATTTCACGTCTTTGTTTTCTAATTTTGCAGCTTTTGCCAGCGTATCAATAACACTTTCGCAAGCAAACATTAGCTTTGGTTCGGTCAGGTTCATAAAATGCCGCGCGCTACCTAAAATATGCAAAGAGTTAATGTTTACAAAGGCAAGTGCAAGCGCGCCATGTCCGTAATGTCTACAAAAAATATTGATTCACTTAAGGTAATTTCGTGGCACCAAGGATTCTGAACTGCTCCGACGAGAAAAGTTGCTATAAAAGGAACGTAAGTATCCATGCGATTGTGCGTGCAAAGCCCAACCACATCGCCACTCTTGATTCCTTGTTCCTGCATCCATAAGGCGCAACGGATACTCTGTTCTTTCATTTCCGCGAATGTAGTCTGCAGTCCTGTTTCTGTCTCGATCTTTGGTGCAGTGAATTATAATTTTTTAATTAAAAGCCCTGACAATTGATTCGAAACAAACATTTAATTTTTTTAATATTTTTGAAGCTAATGTGCAGTTATTTAATTTGCGCGCGCACTGCGAGTTCTGCATCGGTAAAAATATATGGCGAATCATAGTAGCTTATTTATTTTCGAAAACCAATAGGTTTCCCAAAATGAATGTGAAAACATTCGAGTTCTTGCAATATTATTTACCAATTAAACGCGTCAAATTTAATAGTCACGCGATAATAAATGTGCAGATAATGAACACTTTATCTATTAGTTTTATATTTAATAAATTTACGATAAAACATATCTAATGTACATCAAGAGAGAAAAAAACACGCATAAATCAAAATCTAAGCTAGAAGGGTTAGATACTTAGAAGGGTAGAATAAGTAAGTAGTTAGATATTTGTCATGTAAATGAATACCTGAGCTTCACCTCTCTGACAAGTAAAATTATTCAAATTAAAATATAGAATTTCATCTAAAACTTTTTATCGATTCAATCAGATTTGTGTTATTTTTAAACAGAACCAGTTAATTAAACTAGATTAACAAAAAAATATTATCGTGCATTTTCATTATAGTACGAAAGATGTTTATAAGAATTGATGTACGATTGTAAAAATATGACAATGTGCCACTAGATTTTCGATAGTTTTTGATAACATGTTTGTATCGACTTTTAGCTTTAATACAAATATACAAAATTAGAAACAAAATTTATGAAAGGTAATTTTTCGCGGTTTTACATTTTATTGTGTTAATTGCTATAATTGAAAAGATCTAGAAAATAATTCTTTACCCAAGCGATTATAATTGCGGAAAATAAAAATTATTTTTCAATTAATAATCATGAATTTTTTTATTATAATAAAATAAAAGAAGGACGTATTTGTAAATATAACCATGTAATATAACGTTCATGGCTCGATATAGATTTTCATTGATACTTCATATTAAATGAATTCATTTAACGAATGATATTAAATAAATTTTTATATTTTTAAAAACGGTAATTTCGAACTACGTCATAAGAAATTTTCTGTGTGACGATGTCATAGGTTAAACGAAACATGATAAATGTTTACAAATCATTTGCTTTGAATTTATTTGGAAATAGTTGACGCATTGCATGTATTCCTATAACAAATTCGCTTATAATGTTCTATTACAGTAAAATAAATTTGATAATAAAATAATATAGATATTTTATTCTATTCTTCCATCGTATTATATTACACGCAAAAAATACTATAAGTTGTAAAAAATCATTAAATTATTAATTTTCGTTTTGATGTTTAATTTAAGTTTAATAATTACCTGAGCAACATGATCTGGATTCTGATCGAAAATTTTCAAAATAACCTCTCCAATATTTTTTTCTTTTACATCGTAGGTCTTCTTAATACCTTTGATGATATTATTATCGATGGTGAACTTATGTTTTAACTACACAAGAAAACTTATTGTTAGAACAATCATATTATAAAAATATTTACGCTTGAAAATGAATGGAACTTACATCACTTTTACTATTATTGTTAGACATAATGTCTCGGTAATGGTAGAACGGGGACTTTGCACTGGTAACTGATTTCCTTAGCAAGCGAATACCGCTACTTAAACTGAGTAATGCCAAGTGATTGACTAATTAAGAATATATATATATATATATATATATATATATATATATATGTTTGTTCCGAACCACTCAATCATTATTACGTTAAGAAAATTGTTATGTTGTACGAGTTCCACGATTCCTGTTTTTTTGTGTAATATTTATCTCATGTGTGGAATAATAACAATGAATCTACGATTGATGTACATTTTCATGACAAGATAAAATTTTAATAATGGCTATTAATGACGTCACTTTTTTTATAAATACTACAATGTATAGTATTTCGTTTTTTCTATTTTTTTCAAATTATAATAAATACTATTATCCGTATTATATATGATAGGTTCGAGGATGTGACTCATTAACGATTTTTTTTAATATTCATTTAAGTACATATCTATTTAGAAGAAGGAATATAAAACATCATCTACTTATATATAATTACATAATTCCAGTAATCTGACATAGTTCCACATATATAGATTGTAAATAATTCCTCGTATTTTATTATTCTTAATTACAGGAATTCGTCACCGAAAATATATACTTCAGATCATTTTATATACTACGTAGTGTCGGTAGAAAACTCACACAAGACAATAATTTTATTTTGCGATTCTATTTATCTTTCCCTCTCTCTCTTCTTCTTGTATATTATAGCTTTTCTAATTGCTCTTGCACAATGTTTCAAAATATTAAAATTAGTAGTTAGACTCATATTTCAGCTCATTTAGTCTTATTTTTTATATTATAGAAATAACAACAAATAATAAACTAATAATCACCAGCTTCCTTCGCGAATTTGAAAATTTATAGTCCAACGTTATTTTACAATTAAATAATTTTTTAAGAATAGAATACATTCGAAACATGCATCCAAACTTCCTTTATATATTACTCCTTTCATTTTGCGTTTTCATCTTATCCTTACGTGATAAACAGTGTCGTGAAGATTGTAAATTTTTATGTTCAGGTTGTTAATTTTTCTCGTTAAGTAGATAATGAAATCTTTGGATGATTAAAGTCGCTGACATTGTATCTTTAAAAATAAAATATTATACGTCACTCTAAAATGTGTTTCCTTATGATTGAATATTTAATATAAAAGGAATCATTAAACATACTTCGTGGAATACCGGTTTAGCTACTTATTTAAATTTAAATTTTCGACTCAGATCTAATAAAAAAATAGTTTTGATTTTATTGAAAAGATCTTTGAAATTAAAGTCTACTTAGATTAAGACGGGCAACGACACGCGAAAAATACACCTTCCACGAGTCGAGAAGATGAAAAGAAGAAATGTCACAACGAATGAACATAAATAAAATTTATTTAAAAGGCATCGAGTCGCAAAAAGTTATGGCACTGTTAATCACTGCAAAGTGAATGCAAGAAGGAGAGAGAGAGAGAGAGAGAGAGAGAGAGAGAGAGAAGGAGGGAGTTACGCAAGATAGCCAATTACGTAAAATAGAGCACTTGCAGTGAATCGTTTGTCGAATCCTGTGCTGGTGAGAATAACTCCGCCATCCTCTGATCTCTGCTTAAAGAGGCTGAGGTTCTTCGCCACCTACTCATCCGATGTCCGATTATTAGAAATCTGGTCGATGGATAGAGTCTGTCGGGAGTATCTTTCCCTCGATACACAATTCGTTGCAAGATAATGTACTTTTCAATACTTTGTCCCCCGAGGTACGATGTACGGAAACGAGACCAGAAAGGTGAAAGCGAATCAAATAACCAGCTGAACTTGACACTTGAAAAATAAACACGGAAAAATAACGCGCTAGTTGTTCCTTGGCTTCCGTAATTCAAATGTTTTTCTCAAGGCCCATTTTCTCTCGAATTCCCCGATACGGTTCTCGTAATCTATATCACTATACTAGGCTCAGCCTCGGAGTGTAATACCGAAGCTTCCTAAGTGACTTCGTGATATGGACACTCGCAACGATAATACGACTCGTAATCTGTTGACATTCGTGCTTATTAAGTTCCTTTCGGTAAAACAATAGAATTGACTTGGAGCAATAATAAATCGATAAATTAATGAATAAAACATATATTACCGCGCAGATCATTACTCCTTGAATGGAAAGACAGTGGATGTTTAGTAACTTTTCTATTCGAGAAATTTTGCTGAATAATAAAAAATGTTCAATCGTTTAAAGAGCGATTCTAAAAATTGTGGAATCATTCGATACTATCAATTTCTTGTTGGCACTTAAAAAACAAATAATTCACGGCGTGTAAGAAAGTCATTACCAAATGACAAGATAACAAAAGGTTTGAATTTATAGAGATATTATCGGCAAGGTTGCAATATCGGCAGAAGGCTCCATTAAAAATAATTTAACGAGAAAATGAGAAGCATAAGAAATTGGGCAAAGGTGAACTGTTTACTTTTATTATTTTAATAATATTCGTTTGATAAATTACGCTTCTAAATAACCTATCGTTACTCTCTGCATTTTATCAGAACCGGCGATACAAAAAAATATAACGACAAAGTAGAGCTGTTTAATAAATATCAAGTGTTAATAAATTTTTATATTTCGTCATAATTGTAGGAAATGTAGTTGCCGTTCAATTGCTAACATATTTATATGATTTTTATTTCCATTGCGAAAATTAGATAAGCGATACGAAGAAGTCGTTTGTTTGTAGCATACGAATACGAATTCAACATGTTACAGGTTCAGTATTGGTTTACACGGAAACAACAATCATAGCGAGGCTCTATTTTTCCGAGATGATCGAGTGCTTAATACAACATTTAGCCACATAATTCAACGGAGATGCGTCAAATAAAATCGCGCTCCACAACTGCAGAATTTTCCATTCTTCGTTTTATTTAATTTATGCCATCGATGTTTTAACATTTATTCCAATAAATGTCGAAAAGAGAAGAAAGAGAGAAAAGAAAAAGAAAGAAATAATTGATGCTTTTACAACTACACGTACATACATACCTGCTTTACTCGTGGGAATAGCGAGTATATCAAATTTGGATTCTCTCCAATTTTTAACTGATGCTGTAGTCTCATTCAGGTCATTTTCCTGAAACTGCTGGCTTAATGTGGCAGATAAAAAACCAGGAATCGCGATTATCAAGTTTTACAACATTACAATAAAATACTTTTTCAGTTTATTGCTAAATCTAAGAGCGAGTTCTTTATCATCAAAAGAAAAGTTCCAAACTTGTCGATGATTCCGTACTACAGTGTATGTTTTAAATAAAACAATAATATTGGGACTATTCTCGTTAGCAACAATTACCGTAATAAAGTTAATTACTAATAATTTTGATCAAAGTTTAGTTTATTAATCGATACGAGCATAAGCAAATACAAAGCAATTATTTAATTAAGTTCAATTACATTTGTTTAATTGAAATCGCGTGATCAGACGAATATGTTTTAAATGTACGAGTGTACATTAAATACACGCTGATGTGAATTTATTAGAATTAGAAATCATGGAAATTAGAAACTTTGTATTAAATAGTAAAGATGATTTTTCTGCAAAAAATCGTGAACTTCTATGCACTTGTTCCTACTGCATAGAAAAATAATTTTTTTGTGAAACTAGTAAGCGATAGGTTGAATAATTTAAAGAAGTTGTTGATTTAAAGAATTGTGCTTACAATTAGATTGCAATTTGTTATAAATTGAACTAAATTGAGTCATCGAGGAAGAGAAACAAATAAACAATGCGGCTGATAATTATTATTAATTTAACGTATTTCAGTGGTTAAAAGTTTCCTTCCTTATAAATTAATTTCGATTATTAGGTAACAACTAACACTAAAAATAAAGTTGACCCAATTTCGGCGATAAGTTTATATTGATTATAATTGCAGCATGATATAGAGAGCATTACTGATAATCTTAAAGTGGATTAGAGAAATGCTGCACATGTTCGATTGTTGCTGACGCAGTGGCGCAAGCGTTTTACGACATTTCGAAAGCGCATCTCGACATTAACGAGAGGTGAAGAGGCCTCAAGGCCTTGATTAGAGTAGCATTCAAATTTGACATTTGATGTATCGTATTGATGTAAGCACAATTCCGTTGAGTGCACCATTAGACTTTTAATTTGTCCACCCACTAAAGATGCTGTTAATCTTCTTAAACCTTTTTTTCTTTTGATATGATTCGCAGAAGGTTTCAGGTGCACAAGCATTACATAGAAATACTCGAAGCAATTATTTACCTGTAAAAATGTAGGTTTGATGTGTGTGTGTGTGTGTGTGTGTGTGTGTGCGCGCGCATTAATTTGTTATGTAAATAAAATATGTAATTATATTCGTTCAAATTATCCATGCTTCGTCCGAACGTCGATGCAGAATTTAAGTTTTTAATAAAGCTAGAAATATTCAAAACGTGCCTTTTACACAGCGCGTAATTTAAACAACAAAGTCGTTCGTAATTATAAATTTCAAGCAAATCGTAGCAAAAAGTTATTTATCGCGTTATTATTATTAGTTATTTAAACATGAACAAATATTTTTGTCGTATTTGTTGTTTTACGCATCGTATATCATATGTTGATTCATGCGTGGATAAGAGTCTTCGAGTAATTGAATTTTTCGTCAGATTCAATATCTGTTGAAAGGTTATTTTTCTATCGTTTACAAATATAGACGTTGCACTCACGAAGTTGTTTATGTTGGAATGCGTGGAAGAAATAATAAAAGAACAACAAGTAATTAGCTTAAAATTATTTTATTAATGTCTCCATATCATATTACGATATCGCTTAGAAAAAATGTATGGGACATTACAAAATAACAATGCGCATAATAATTTTGTGAAAACGAGTAACGTTCAAAGGTACAATATTTATTTTTTTTGTTCATCGCCGTTTCTGACAATTGTACAAGGCGCAACACTTAATAGATCAGCGTAACAAACGATAACGATTATTTTCTAGCAAGACACGGCTTTTTCAACGAGAGTTTATCGCTTTTCTTCGTACTTTTATTCCCCATCTCTTGTACTGTCGTTTTTTTGTCATAGTACGATTCAAAAAAAGAAAGAAACGCGCACGTCAACGGAACAAGTTGACGACACTGCGAGTGAAAATAAAAAATCGCACGCAACTGCCGAGAAAAGTCAGTTTCCGGATATTTATCACACCCGTGCACATACACGCGCATCATGCACTGGTAAATTATTTTTTAATCGCCAAATATGCGTGTCAAATAAGCGTAGATTAATGAAAAACCGATCGTTCAGACTAGCGCCGAAGTTATACATGTTTTAAGTCATAGAAATACAAATTTCCTCAGCAGTGCATTTAACAGTTTTTATTTATTTCCATGCAACATCTTCGTCCTCTCAAGTATGCACTCTCTCGTTTCCTAAACAACTCGCAATTATTTATTGATTGTTAATAATTATCACAGAAAGTTCGTAAAACAATAACTGTGGAGATTATACGATACATGTATGTGCAACGTTACCTTTGCCATGATTAATGCGTTAATGTAGTCATAATTATGTGATAGGTACGCTGAAGACGGAAATTTCTGAATTCGTAGCGATAGCTTTTCTTAAAAGTTCTAAAGATATAAACGTTTTTTCGTTAATAGTTTGAATTAAAT
Source organism: Platyscapa corneri (assembly GCA_018907185.1). Taxonomy (NCBI): domain Eukaryota; kingdom Metazoa; phylum Arthropoda; class Insecta; order Hymenoptera; family Agaonidae; genus Platyscapa; species Platyscapa corneri. The sequence goes on along the minus strand of JACCHW010000011.1, from coordinate 2,584,131 downwards.
GGCTTAGCTTTAACTTACACTTGTATATTAATTACTGCATATTAATACTAGTAGTTATATAACAATTAAATGTTTATCGTGACTCGTGACATGCAGAAGCTTAGTAGTTTAAGTTTAAATATTTTCATTATTAAATGACTTCTAATTTTGTAAGTTCAAATCTAGTCGAAAAAAAACCGTGCATTTGAATGAATTCGAAGAGAATTTTTTTTTTATTTAAACTTTGAATCCAAAATATAGAATGATCTTTGAAACGTATTAATTGTCTAGTAAAATATATACCAAGGTGTACTTTTGAACATTTTTTACTGTTTCATTTATCGAATTAAGGCTAAATTTTTTTGATTTAATAGACATTGATTGTTAAAATCTTAAATAGTGCCAAGTTATTTGAACATTTTTACTCTTACAAGAGTTTAAATTGAATGATCAGTTCTGCACTCTTTTATTAATATTGAGTAAAGATTTTAGTGGTTGTTAGCTACACTGAATAAGTTTCGTGCTTATACTTGTAACTAAAAAATAATAAATCGTCGATTGAAGTAGATATATTTATTATTATTCCAGAGTTTCAGTATATTTTATTAGAAGTCCTAAATTTTGAGGTGAACACTTGTTCTCTATACAAATAAATGCATTTATTCGAGAAAAACTCTTATTTTGCAAATTACTTATTTACGGAATTGTTTGAAAAGTACAAATATAAATAATAACATATTTGCTTCTTATCGGAAAAAAATGATAATTAGCAAAGCAAACTTTTCTTTTTTTTATTGCAAATTCATAACGAATAAACAGCATATGAAACGAATATAAAATTATGAAGGATATAAAATTACGAATAGTGATTTTAGAAATTATTTTTTATTTTCACATACTTTTTTAAATTTCGCGGTTGTCAATAAAAATAGCTTTATATATTTATTTTAATTTGAGGTATGAATAACGTAAGAATAAAACAATTATTAAAAAATATCATAATATTTTGTGAAAGTTAAATAATCTCTTCAATCGTGAAAGCAATTGCAATAATATCGTTAATTCTGGTCTAATCGCCATGACTTCTTCCAATTCTTTCATTAACTATGAATGAACGAGACCTTATCCTTTGAAAAACTTAACAACTTCGCCTAACACCAGATAGATTAGAGTAGTTTCTTAATAAGTATTGCTCATCACTCAACGCTCATCTTCTTTATAGTATAGTATAGTATAGTATAGTAGATTATTAAATAATATTAATAATAATACATTATATCATAATATTATCTCCTTTATATTTTGAGACACTTTTTAATTCAATTTCTTTAATTGATTTCGGAATGATAGTTATGCACTTAGTAATTTATAATCTGTTAAAATAATAAAGCTTAGTTATTTCTTCATCCTTTCTAAATTAATAATGATCCGTTGATTAAAGTGCTGAATAAAAAATACTTAGAGAACCATCGTTTAAAGTTAAAATATAACGAGTGTATTAATGTTTTTATTAAATGTATCAACCAAAATAGTATAATAATAAATATTTTATATTCATCTTAAAAATCTATATCTCATATTTGCTTAAATATTCATCAAGAGTTATAAAATTAAACTTTGTATTTAAAATTTAATGTTTTCTTTGGCCTTTTTTCAGTTTACAGTAAAATTCAAAACTTCTGCAATGCAATTCAATTGCGATATCAGTGTATTACACAAGAATAAAACTGCTTTCGTAATTACGTAATTTTACTTTGTCTATCCTTAATAAGGAATGTGCTAAATTTTTAAATACAGTTGTGAGAAGAATCTGTTCTATTATATTAGCTTACATAATATTGATGATGTCAGCAAATATGGCACACATTTAATTTTATTTAATTGGACAAATGAACATTTTAAAAGTCTTCTTAATATCGAAAATTTTCAATGTTATTATTTTTTTCAATAGATATTTTACTTATTCCTAGATTATTTATTATTTAACATGTATGAGATACTATTATTTTGACATTGTCCGTCTTTGGTATTTTATAAACTTCACTCAAAGGAAATGCATTTGTTTAATATTTAATTTTCAAACCAAATTCTTTTTAATCAGTTTTTAATCATGTTTATATAACGTTTAACTATCCACGTTCAAAATTACTATAACCGACAAAGTTCTTTGAAATTGCGCGAGAAAATTCTATTTGTAAAATATAGCTCTGCAAAAATTATATTGAAGTTTATTGAAATCCTTTCGACAATTGATACATTGTGTGTGTTGAAAGATAATTTGAATGTTTATTTATAAGTATTCGATTAACTTTATGGAAAAAGGTGGAAAGTTATTGTTTCATTCTGCAACATATTTTGTATTTAATATGCTTGTTTCAGTGTATATCAAACATATCTAATCAATATCATAGTGTAATTATTATCAATACTTAATATTATCTGTTTTCTCTCAATAATACTGATAATAATATATTGTTATTCTAAAACTCGAGTTTAAATTTAAAATTGTACACAAATCAAAAGTATTGTTGTTAATAATCCGCATAAAAACTGAATCGCTATATCAATTAAAGTACAACAGCAATGTAGAAGCAAAGTGAAAAATAATTGTAAATAAAAAAAGAAATTTACTCTTAAGTTGCCCAAAGTTATAATTTATTTTTTTAACTGTTATGTTACAAACATTACTGAATACGTCTCCTTTAAATCATAAGAACGTCTTGAAATATATAACTGTATACTTAGGCGCTTGACTTTCTTCGGGCAATGCTCATTGTTCAAAATAAAAAACGAATGTATGTAACGGTATATAATAAAATGATAACGTGAAAGACGAATAGTCGGCCAAGAAAACAAAAATTCTTTTAGAAAAACATGCCTTCCTGGTATCAACATTCACAGACCTCGACTAGAATGATTTCAAACGATTTTTCTGTTATCGTTTGATTGTAGCAAGAATTTTATTGTTGCGTTTAAAAGCGACTTTCGTGTATTTCAGCATATCGTCGCATTCAGTGTTTAGTACAATTTTTAAATTGGCCGTATTAATTTATGTATTATTGTAGGCAAAATTAAAGCTCGCTCTTGTTAAAAGTATACTTACACTCGTTAAAATTTTATTTTTCTAATTAGGAACGCACGATCAATCCACACGAAGACAACTTAAACTACACGAAATCATTTTAAAATATTGTGTGCTGATGTTTTGTCTCAATTTCAATATACTGCCTAGCAGAACTAGTATAAACATGATTTTAAATTACGTTCTTCATTGAAAGCGCACAGAGATTAATTATAGTGCAGATCATAATGTCGTATTCCATGATTTGACGTACTTTTACGGTCAAGATCGGATGTACTTTTAGGTTATGAAAGCCGTATTTATTAATCGAATATGAAAATTTTTCCAAAATAAAATTTCAGGTTTCGCTGTGAATGCGTTGTGCAAAATAACTTAAAAATACTTTTTAGCAATTTTTTTATCAATGAAATCCTTTTATTATTATCAGTATTTAGTTCTGAAATGAAAAAATGTCAATTCAGACGTCGCATCATTTTCAGCAAGTAGATTTTATTCGGAAAAAAATTCACAAAGTTAAAACTATCGAGCAAACTTGGTATATATATATATGTATATATATATATATATATGTGTGTGTGTGTGTGTTTATATATTTATACTCCTTATACTGGTTACAATACACCTAGAAGTACAAAAATCCATGTCGAACAGTACGGTTAAGAGTTTAATAATTGTCGAGTCAGTAGATTCATGAATAAATCTCGGAACAACAACACTTCTGATAACCTCTTAATGATTAATAGGTTTCAATTCATATTGAAATACATTTTTTTCTTAAAATATATCTCGATAAAAGATAGATTTTTAATAAAATCTAAGTAAAATTACTTTATCGCGTACATTTTGTCGGATTAGAGTTCAAGACTTTGAGAATATTGCCTTGACATTGTTAAAACCTTAGCATTGACATACAGATAAAATTGTTGCGTCGCTCTGACAACCCTTTTGCTGTTAACTACATCTTAACGACGAGAGAGTTTATTTACAAAAGCAATATAAAAGCCGTACGCCATAAAAAATGAGCTCTAATCTTTCTCTCGCATGTTATTCGCTGGTCATTCGTTCGCAAAGTTAATATCGTCGTTCTTCGACATCTGTTCACCTCGACAATATCTATTTGCAGGAGAGCGAGAAATAGATAGATAAAGACGGAAATGGATAGGGGCATAGATAAACGTATGCTTTCGCGACACGAGGTAGCGCGGGTTCGAAAGAAAATAAAGTTGTGTGCAAGCTGAGAGAGGAGTATCGATTTAAAGGAGAGCAAGACAGCTTGTGCTTTTACTCACGCCCACGGACGGAAACTTGATTCAATCTTCAATCTTTCGTTTTGAAATCATCCACCTCTTACTCTTTATCTGTACGTTTACTCTCATTGACATCGCCCAGACTTATTTCTCGGAATCTCTCAGCTTTGGGTCGCTTGCGCGAGTAGACACGCGATGCCGACGTCACGAGGATTTGCGCGCAATTTTACAACTATCCGGCTCTTATATTGGCCATTAATTATACAAATGCGTCTTTATGAATAAGAGGCTTAATAAGCTTACAGAATTATTCTAAGAGTTACCTGGTATTAGAACAAACCAACGCTTTCGAGTAATGGTTAATTGTAGATTCTAGTCTGTGAGACGAATTTAATCCTAGTGTCGTAACTCTGAAGCTGATCTAAGGATTCTACGCGCGAGCACATGCAATGCAATATCGCGAGAAGATGCGTTTTTATAACTAGAATAAAAATACACTCGTATCTTTTATTCAAAAGTGCAATGGTACACTGAAATTGGAAAATAAGTGGTTTTCGTGTTGGTGCGGTACGAGCATAACTATAAATGTGTCGCGATGCGCCGGTGCAGCGAGACCAGAAAGAGCAGGACGGAGCCAACGAGGGGCGCAAAAAATTTCAAAAATAGAGAAAAATAACTGCAGTTAGTGCCGTAAATCACGCGGAAAAGTTCACTTTTACATAATTCTGAAGCGCGAAGCACTTTTTCGAAGCCGCACTAAAGACTCGGAGATATACGCGAGTCGTTAAGCTATTAGCGATGAAACTTGGTCGTGCATGCAACGAGTGCGCGTATAAAGTCAACGCACGTCCTACGCACACGCACGCGAAGAATAATTGAGGAGCTGCCGCTGTATTTTTGAGCAAATGCAAGACGAGCCGCCGAAACTTTGCATTTTTATATTCGATTTTTACCACTTGCAATTGTCCATTTCCGGTACATCAAGCCGCTTTCGCCTCTTCGGCTTCTCAAACGAAGAAGCTCGTCAAACGTTTAGTATCGCTTTAATTTTTCAATAAATGTACCCGCCAAAGATTGTCGACTAGATTATCGATTTACTTCTCTCTTTGCTTACGAAGACAACACTCGTTTTACCACTTGCTTATTAAACGTAGGTTTGTATTAGCTTTAGCTTGCAAAGTGTTGATAAGGCCAGAGTCGATAAACGTTGATTCGAGCCCACGAATATCGCAACGATCGATCCTAAAATATTCCCCTTTCTTATTGATACGAATTCGAATCCAGGCTCAATCGCGTTCGCAATAACCTAAGGTTCTTCAAATTGATATAACTCCTTCGAATTCTTTCGTCGAATGTAATCGAAGCCGTAGAAAATTTTTCATTTTGAAAACTACTCGAGTTCACGAGCGAAAAATTCTTCGCTTTACTTAAGTTTAGGCAAACGTAATTAAAGTCGGTAAATTACGATGAAAACGTCTATCCGTCCGCACGTATGCGCATCGCGCGAGTAGTAACAGATGACACTGGTTAGACTTAATCTAATTCATCGAGCCGAACAATATGGTGCTCAACTTTAACAAAATAATTTGTAAATTGAGACCGGGTGCATAGCGCCTGTAATTTACGTAAAACCAAGTATTTTCGTGCCCGCCATACCAAGATTTATTGTCCCTCGATAAATTTTCTATTTCTTTTTACGACCAGACGACCTTTTACCAAACGATGTGCTTTTGCGAACGCAAAGAATTTTCCGGCATTGTTAAAAACTTTGCGCGAATCATCAGACATTTGTAGGAGCGAATTAAAATAAGTGCTATCCAAATGTTGTCTGGATAATGAGAAATATCCGTGCGATTGTAACGACGCAAGGGCTTTGTATTCCTGAAACGAGCGGCCAGAGGATCTGCTGCCCTCGAGTTCGTGATGTCAAAGTTAACGAGAACGAATAAGAACAAAGAGCGATGAAAAGAAAAGTTGGAGGCTGAAAAGCTGCTGGCATTAAGATTAACCGAATTTCTCGCTCGGAGTCTTCATACCGCGCTTTCTCCTTCAATCTCTACTCGCACGACTAATGCGCTGAATCATAATCATTCGACAGCAGGTATACCCATTAAGATAAAACGCGGATAAATATAAAGCCGGAGCTTGCGCATCTTGCACCTATAAAGCTCTCGCGCGTCTGTCGCTTTAACTTGGACTAAAATTTCGATCGCTGTTGACAAACACTTTTACTCGCTGCCTTTGCCCGCCGTACACGCTAACGAAGCACTTAAGCAAAGCCGCTCGCGACTCGAGCTACGCACCAAGTAACAAAGGAGGCGCATTATCCAGAGGCTGGTAATAAGCATTCGTCGAGTCGACGAAACAATTGCATCAAGCGTTGATAAGCAGTCGAGCGCGAGCGTCGAGAGATCGGCGAGCTTAGCCCCGGTCAACCCCTTCCAAAGTCCGGCGCGTTGATCGCCGTTGTTGAAGGGGAGGCCGCCGCACGAGAGGTACATCGGTGCGTTCGCCAAGCGTCGAGCTGGAAACATATCGAGTAATAATCGACACGGAAAAAGGTGCGCGCGCCAAGTTGCACGAATGCGAAGCGGCTAAAGGGTAGGTGAGGTCGGGACGTTTGCGAGATGAGCAGCGATCGATACGTGGGGGCGGCAGCAGTCCTCATCCTCGGCGAGTAGCAGTGGCTCGAGACAGCTCCACCCTGCCCCTCCCAGCCGGAGCCCGAGCCCGAATATAAAGACGCAGCGCTCGTCCGAACGCTGGGGTTCGAGGTCCCGTTTGCCGCCGCTTTCAGAGCAGCTCCAGCACAGGAGCCTGCTGCTGCATTCACAAAAGCTGGCTCTCGTTGCGGATGTTGGCTCGGCCTCCTCGCGCTAGGTGGTTGAACGTTTACTCGGAGATCCTCTAAGATGCATAAGATCGACTGCGCGTGCAACTTTGCTAGCTAGATTGATTGCGGAATGTGGCTAAGCTGTTGTCGGGTAGAGTCAGCCGTCTATGGGCGGGCCCCCGAGCGATAAGGCCTGCACGATCCGCGGGTCCGCTTTGCTGCCTTCGCGGAACTCCTCAAGGGTCAGTTTATCGTCGTGATTCTTGTCCATTTGATCGAAGATCTTATCGACCCTCTTCTGCGGCGTGTTTTCGTCTTCCGCTTGGGGCGCCTGACCCTGAATAAATCCAATTAAACAAACACATTCAAACAGGATCCAAAGGAAGCTTCTTATGGAGAAAATGGGCTTTAAATCGAGCTGCCAAACGAGATTCGCTTTTATCTCGAATGGCGCTCCCGATATCCTGCGATATCCCGTCGAGCGCGCTGATGCAGAGTTCTAATCGTGCTTGTATCGCGAGTGACTCGTTTCTTTTGCTTTTGATCGCTGCGCGTGCGTGCGGGAGCTTCAATGGAGGGAAACTTCACACTTACCACCATCTGATATATGGCGTCGACGATGTTGTACATCTCATCTCGCGTGATGAAGCCGTCGTTATCGACGTCGTAGAGTCGGAAGGCCCCTGCAATGAAACGTTCAAGGTAAACATCATTTGTTGGTGGGCGACGGAGGCCTCGGGGAAGGAAGCTATCGCGTAATCGATTAAAGACTTTGCAACCGAGCGGCCAAATAATCAGATGGACAGCTTATACAATTGTAGAACTGCCGGACTGGACCGCCTAATGAATCAGACGGGGTCGGTCTTTATGCCCCCGCCGCTGCCGACTGCATGACTCATCGGCATTTACCGCGCCTTTCAGGTCGGCTATTTTCAGCTCCCGAAGGTGAAGTCTGCTAATACGAGCTTACACGCGACTATCGACTCCTTCCGCTCGGTCGAAAGCTCCTCCGCGAGAATTTAAATAAACGAGAGGGAAAAATGCAAGTGACGGGCAACTCCGCCAAAGTAAGCCCGTGTATATGTGACTCGTCGACGAGCCGGAGGACGGGGAAATGCACTTACAGTGTAGCTTTTCGTCCAAGTTTCCTCTCGACGTGACGGAGAGCGCCCTAATGAACTCCTCGAATTCTATCGTCCCGTCCTGCAAGTAGTCAATGCATAAACTTAAGCTCGTTCAATTAAGTCGCGCGTATACACTTTTGAAAAGTCTTTTATTCACTCTCGTAGGTCGAGCCGACTTTTAATTATGCCAATTAGCAGTTTATTATTACATGCGAATCTTTTATACCTGAGTAATGAACTCCGCATGACGTAATATGGTAATAACGTTTACAAGCTTTTCGCATTTATCCTTCCGTTCTTTCTCGTATTTTAGGCGCAGTGCGCCTGTAACCTCGTTATATAATAAAAATTATAAAGCAACTAATTTTTTCATGCACAGCACATAAACCGCACGAACTGTATTGCATAAAATATTTTTCATTCAATCTCAATAGACGTTTAACGAGCAGAAATTAATAAAAGTTGCAGGAGCGAATATGAATCATTTACCATTTCGATTCGCTTTCCCTGCTGCATCTGAAATAAAAAGCTGTAAATGATATATCATCGTGAATACACGTTGATTGTACGACTAAACATGCACACCGTTGTATATAGTCTTGCTCTGGTTCGGATTACGGAATCATTTATGTAGTAAATATTTTCTTGTTATTACTAGAGCTTATTATTATTATTATTATTATTATTATTATTATTATTATTATTATTATGAATAGTGAGTTTATCGGTGTCATTGTGAGATGTACATTGCAATAAAATACGCTGCGCGTCTTTAGTGTACAAATATTTATTATACATTCAAATATTTAGTCGAAATTTTATAAATTATGGCAAATTAACGGTTTCCAGTAAATTGGCTTTTACATCAAAACTTATAAAAATACGCGCTTGTAAACGAAGCCTCGATCTGAACATTCAGCTCAATTACCAAAGTCACGTTCATTTTATCTTATCAAAAGCTACTATTTTTTATCAATTGAATAAAATAAAGAAAAATACTTGTAATGGGATTGTTACTTATTTTTTCATAAATAAATACAGTTTTATAATATTTTATTTTCATGTACAACTCTCACTTGTAAGCAGCTGATCCGTACAATAATTTTTATAATATAAACATACTTTCATACGATTAATAAAAATTGAAATACTCGAGTGAGCGATACATAGAAATGTCATTTATAAAAAATTTAAAAAAAAAAAAAAAAAATAAAGAACTTGACCATAATGGAAGTTTTAATAACGACTGCATACAAGATCTAGTTTACAGATAAGTAGATATAGTCTTTATAGATCAACAGATATAGCCTTTAAAGATGGGCGTGTAGCCCTTACAGATAAGTAGCTTATAAGTTAAATGAACATCGATCTTCTATACACTGAAATTTTTAGATTCTAGTTTCCTATAAAATAAAGTTCTCAAACAGACTTAATTAAAGATCTTTATAACGCGCGAACTACTACCACAGATAAAAGTTGAATGCTAAGTTGATCCGCGTATATTGTAATTCGATCATCTGGATTGCCCGAAAAACAATATTCAACGAAGATCAGAAGGTATCATCGTTCAAATGGAACAGTAATTTCTAAATCCATAGTTTTCAATAATTATTACTAACCCAATAGCGATAATATTGTCATATTTTAGAGCAATGAATTTCAATGAAAGAGAGCATTAAATAAATCAACCCTATATTCACATAACGTCACGTTGGGAATGTATCTATATAAAAAAAAAAAAAAAAAAATACTAGACAGTGAATAAAATTTTCAAAAGCCTTAGCGTACCTTTATGGAAATGTTTAAGAAACAATTTGCAAATTAAAGTGGCGGATTGGTATAGTTCATTATATAAATTAGATTAGATATAACAAGTAAAGGAATGATAAACTCGCCACGAGTCACAAAAAATTGAAATCAATATTTAGATCAGTACGCGAAGATTAACAGGTGTTTATGATACTCCTATCTGTATCTTTTTCACTTCAACTTATCTGCAAGTTGCCGTCGCAATATACCGCGACTATTCGTTGAAGTAAATGTTGCTTGATAAACGGGAGCGACGTACATTTCCACATCCAGAACAAATTGAATTTAATAACTTATTTCATTAATAACTTGAATTAATGTTATCGAGCTCAATATCTCTCGTTGATACCAACAGCAATAACGAATAAATATTAATTGGTCACTCGGTATACTCACGTTGTTTTCGTCAAAGACCCGGAAAACTAAAGAGGCGAATTTCGAAGGATCGCCGTGGGGGAAGAATTGTTTGTAAATCTTGATGAATCCCTGAAAATAAATAAAAGGAATATTAAGGAATATGAAAGAATAAAGGGAAAAATCGGTAATCGATATAAATAGCTACGGAGGGGCTTCTGACCTGTTCCGTGAGTAATCCATCCGGGCAGTCTTTGAGAAAACCCTTGTGCCTGTCCATTCAGTACAGCAATGTAAAAAAAGATAAAACTTGTTGGAATAATGGAGGCAACAGCTTCGAGCTACGGGGGATGAAGAGGAAGACACGCTTTTCACGGATACCGCGGTACAGTTTCTTTGGCACTAGGTCGATATGGTACACCTACTCTCGGATTCTCCGCCTTCCTTTGCAGACGCGCAGTGCACTAGGTTTTTCAAAAACTGAAAATTGCTTTTTAATGGATAGAAGAAAGGGCCTTCCGCTTTCAAAAAGATTCGAGAAAGTATTTCATTTGTCGATTTTGCTTAATCTCGCGTCAAAAGCGATTCCATAGTTTGAAGCGGGAATTCTCTTGATGATCGAGGGGAGCTTTCAAAGTTTTCCAAAGTTCATTAGAAAGTGTTTGAAAGAATCTGGTATATCATCCGTGAAAGGAAAGAGGGCCAAGCGAAAATGTCAATTTTTGCATTATTCGAGACGCACCGCGCTTCTCTCTATTGGGCATACGAGAATAGGTACCCAGTTTTCCCAGTTTACCAATCGGAAAATGCATTTTATTCTTTATATCGGAGCAAACCCGTTTTCATTTTTAACTTGAAAACGCGCCGCCGGCACATTATTCCGAGGAAGCGAGACAAACTTTTGCTTCTGTTTTCCCGTGCTTCGTCTCATTTTTATGCGCACGCGCATTTGTATGAATAAATTTTATGGAAAAAACGATAACTTACCACTGCCTGATTTCCTTTTCGGTAACTGAAACAAAGTTAAAGAAATTGAATAAAATGAGTTTTTAATAAAATTCTGGCTGCATGCGAGGCCAATGTGATTGTGTGTCGGTGAGCGCGGCGTCATCGAATGCGCGAGTGCACGGAAAATATTCGAAAAAGAGGAAATCTCGGGTCTTGTCCTGATCCTTGGGTCTCGCGCCGGCAACGCTTGTATAACTTTTTCTGCCGCGGTTACGCCTCTGATTTATAGCTGCTCACTGGATAGCATTTTGTCATACAAGTTTTCACGAAAAACGTCGAATTTCGTGCCCATGTACTATTTTTTAAGAGCTTAATGTATTTCCCGCGATAAGGATTCGGTTTTGGTTGAGTTAGAGCTGATAAATTTATGTCATCCATTTACGCTCTCGATATTTTTGACAAGTACGTACTACGTGAGCAACTCGCTTTCCGTAAATTACTATCCGCTATCACGAAGTTGGTCCCCTTCGTACGTTCACGAGCTTCAATTAGGTTTATTGCATTAAGTTTTTTGCGCATATCTCGAGGAGTAATGTAAATTTACTTGTGATCCTTTTTTATCCCGCCTCTTCATCGAGTGTAGATGTCTCGTAAGTTTGGATGAATGGCTGTGATTTTCTTGTTATCGTACCGCACAATATAATAAAAATCGCGTGGAATTTAATTAAATACAAACCCTACCTTTTATTATTTGACAATTTTATTATGAAACTAGATTTTTTTAAAGCCTTCGTATTTTCAAAATAGTTTTTATTTTCTAATAAAACCACAAGCATCAATAATAGTCCACTATAAGTATCTCTTAAAACTAAACCATGTAAACGTACACCTAACTGGCAAATTGACGTCAAATTATTTGAAAAATACTTTCTCACGTGTCCCGGGTACAATTGTTTATATTTCAAATCGTACCGCCTAGAGTCCCATTTATCATTATCTCGTACACATACCTTTTACACAAAAGGCGGTACTTTTATAAAAAAAAAAAAACATACAATAAATTAAAAGGAAGTTAACAGTTACTCTGTAAGAGATTATAGCAGTTAACGAAGCACATTTTCTTTACAACAATCGTCGAAAGAAAAAGGGATAAGGCTTATGGCCATTCTACTATTTATCCTTATCTATGCACTAGTTTTTTTTTAATTTCTCGCCCAAACAAATCATTATCATCGAATATAATGTGTTAATTTGCGAGAAAAAATTATCGCCCGAAAGATGTTATGCCATTGGAGAAAAAATGTGAGCTTAAGTATGCGATTATTGCGTGAATTCAAAACTCGTAAAATTCTGTTGTTATAACTTTTTGTACCGTATCAATTTTAGTTTCATGCACAAGTGCTAGTTTGAAGTGTTCAAAATGGTAATACTAAGTATACCGCGTACGAAAGTATTAAATTAGACATCAAAATTTTTACCGCGTGGAATATCAATTTTCGCCGTGTACCCGTACTTGTGAGATAAAATGTTCTTTTATGTACTTTCATTCGAAAACACTTTTATCTTTGCCAAAGTCGGTAATGGCATCAAAATTTTACAAATAACGCTATAGTAAGTGATATGCACATTTGGACTTATTAATATACGGTGTGCCTTGGTTGTAAAGGATATAAAAGCTGCTTTTAATTTATGCTAATCTTATAAAAGAGTATATGCTGGCTCTTAAAGTTTACTGCACATTAATCAGCATTACTTTCCTTTTTCGAATGCAAGTATCCATATGTATACAGATGCTGAGGCTTCAAATGAATTTGCAATTGTAATTGCAAAATGTCCGTCGAATAAAGGGTTGAGATAAGGAGGTACCGCGACCATAACAAATTGCGTACATTTAGTTGAATTTTAGGTGCACATTGCGGCGCTATAGTAAATAAGATTAATTTAATTACCATATTTGTAATATACTAGACGACAGTACGAGTTTATTTTTATTACTTCAAATAATAAAATTTAATTGTAAAATTTTTATTACTTTATTTGTTATATGTGTATATAATGTCGGAATATTCAAGCTATTATTTATAAGTGACTTAAAGTAATGACGCGTTATTGCGCTTTCGGTTAAATTAAATGAAAAATTTTAATTAATTTATAACGAAATAAAATCAATTTAAAAAATATATTATCTAATAAAGTAATTTATTTTCACTCTGTAAGACGGAAAGCTCGAAATAATTAAGCGTTAGTGAATTTAAAAATTAAATACTTAATTTTAATTCGTTAAAATCAATTTTTCAAAATTAGTTAAATTGAAATCCAAGGAGTGTCTTTGTTAAATCGGGACAGACGAATCGAGTTACAAGAAGAATAACATTAACCTGTAGCCGATTTGACTTCGTTAAGGGACACGTTTGCGTCATTCAAACTACGCAAGACACTATATGTGCTATTGTGTAAATATTCGATCTAGATTTACAGCATTAATAAACCTGTTATAATTAAACGTATGTATTTTAAAAAATTAGCTTATATAAAATGCGATTAACTATTTTTGAGAATAAGGTCACGCGTATACAATTTAAATACACGTTCTTTTATAAATAATGTCATTTTGCTTTAACTTGCATTTATTCAGTACATTTCTTTAAATGCGTTTTAATCTAAGCTTTAATTTATCTTCGGTTAACGGCAAATTCCTCGATGGACGATCAAACGCCGCGAGTCTGTCGGCCAAATTACAATGTGAAATAAATTTCACCTCGATGTATATAAAAAATTTCTTTTTTACTATTTTCTTCGAAAATTATTCTTCGCGGATTCATCAATCTCTTATTTTTAATATAGATTTTTCAAGCAGTGGAAAATAGTCACGCTTCGACAATTAAATTACTCGAAATCATCTTAAGAATTCCTCTTTGTAATGTGCAACTACGAATCGACAATAACTTTAGGCAAAATACGGAAATCTCGACAGTTTGAATAATAGTGTTTGCGTTTACGAGTGAAGTAGAGAAAATTGAATATGCAAAATGACGGTAAGATGTTAACAATCCTATTTTGATGCTTTTCAAAATCGTGTTAGCATTAAAATGTTCTTTCGATCGCGCAATAACCGGTGCTCGAATCAAGTGCTTCAGTTTTAAAATCCATCTTCCATAAATAATAGGAATTGATATTTGGCACGGCCATGTGTCGTGTATGTGTGCGCGCTCAATTGCTTCGAGTTAAAGCACGGGAAGTTCCTCTCGATGTTGTATTATTTTTAGAGCTCGTGAACTTTCTTAAAATTTGTTGTGACTGTTTAATAAAAAGGTAAAATGGATGAAGCAATAAGTTTACGTTCTAGTTGCTTCGTGCTGCGAATGTTCGTGTTAGCATCCGCGGCTCGCACAATTAAATGTATGCAAGTTTCTGTTTTCTTGATATTATTAAAATTAGCAACACTTATACGTGCAATTAAAGCAGAGCTTAATCTAACTAGTACTTTTGACGTTTAATAATTAAACGAGCGAGGAAAGTACATTGATCGAACAAAGCAAACTTGCAGCCCTTCGGTAATCGCTTGTCTTTTATTATTAATTAATTAGCTTTTAAGAAACTGGAAACAACCAAGCAGCGGAAAGAGGCCAGAAAGCAACAGCAATAATTTAAAAATCGCAGACTCGCGGATAGGAAAAATATGAGCGATCAAATTGAAATGTTAAAGTAGCAATCTTCATTTGTTAAGACGCTATTAAATTCTCCAATTTATCATGAGAATAAAAGTGGAAGAAATTTCTCCGGAGGCAGTGCAACATAGCTTTTATGTCGATTTGTCTCTAGATTCGTTAAAAGAAAAAGAAAAAAGAAAACAGAGAAAAGACAAAAGAAAACCCGTCTGTCTCAAGCAGTGTTATGTATAGAAGAGCGGAGAGTAGTTGTCTCGTGATTGACTTCGTTCGATGCCAACGCGACGAACGTTCGTTGCAACAAAATTTCTGCTGACGCTGTGTCTTCCCTTTCTCATTTTTTCATCGTTATAGTTGCAATCTTCTTCACTCGAAAAACGTCGTGTCAAAAAATTAATCTCAAATGTTTGAAAAATTTCAGCCTCTATTTTTATAAAACAAGTTTTTATTACGCTTGCTATTGAAGTATTGTGTATCACTTGTGATCAACTTACCGTGCAACTTACCTACATATATTACTCAAAAATACAAGGTGCAATGATCACAAGAAGCTTTGAATTTTTAAATTATAAATTTTACAGTTGCATCTTCTGAAAAATATGTACAACTGTATGTGTATGTACCCATACCCCACTGCATGCACAATCGTATTTTAAAAGCAAAGTTAATTTTATACTTGAATATCGTATGCCCATCTACCAGTTTAAAAAATCCTTGTTCTTTTTTTTTATTTTTTTTTTTTACAAGGTAAATATTTATATCTTTTGTGTCGCAACTGCTATTATATCATAATTGTTCGATCGGATTTGGATAAGAGTCCAAAACAAACATGAAAATTTCTATAGTTTGTCCTTTCATCTCCGATAATCACGATCGATTAGTAATAAACCTGTGCAATATAATAAAATAAGAGGAATAACTTTGATTTTAAAGTTTATTTTACGGTCTCACAATATTTTTAAATAACGTAAAATTAAAACTGAGCTTATTAATAAGTTGAGACGAGTTGTTAATTTAATTCTTCTTTAATTCTAGCATTTATTTCGGGCGTAATCTGTGTACTTAAGTAGCTAAGTACTAAAATTGTTATTCCTTCCTTTAGCTTCATATTAGAATTAAGGTGCTTCAATATTTTTCTGTTGTAGAAAGTACCAGAGACCCAATCTCCATTTCTCTAAAATCGTATTACCTTCCAAAAAATTGAAGTTATATTTTATTATAAACGTCGTACAATAATCGACTATCCTATAAAGATTAAAAGTCCTTACTGCGGAAAAATTTTGAATATATTTTGTGGTAATAATATTTTATGTATTCATAGAACATAATTTTTTTAGCGAGGGGATAATTTTTATTTCTATCAGGCAGAAAATAATACTGTGAAAATTTTTTTACAGAGAGAAAACGAGTGTTAAAGATGATTTTACTTTTCACGTAATAGATTCAATATTTAGTAATGTTAATTACGTAATATTCATATAATATTTTTAAATAAACGAAACGCAATTCCTTTTAATATTATTCCAAAACTATAAGATATATTTGAAAGTAATTTCGACCCATGGATAATAAATTAATTTATCAATATTCAACAATAACTTAAGTTATTGCTATCATCTGAAAGTCTAATTTGAATATTGAAAATATTTAGATTATAATTTTGCGCGAGATTTTTTTTAAATTAACGACCCGAACCTACCTTTGCTTTGATAAAATTTGTTAAAAATTAAATTGATTAAAATAATGATAATCTTCCAGTCTATAATATTAGGTGCATTTTAATATTAAACGTTATAATCTTACTTATAAACTCAATGCATCAAATTATCGTTATTTTCTTCCACAAAATTAGTTTTTAAAACATTTTTTAGTGTAAAAATATGAAAATTCGGCTTAAACTAACTGCACGCTGCTTTCATATTGCATATACATATCGCTGCACTTACACCGATGCACGAGCAAGATGTTGCTCAAACCATTAAGTACGTTATATTTTACGAGGGTGAAATAAGATATTTCTAATAGGAGTTTCTAAAAATTAGCTACCACTACATAAAGTTTTTATTTCAGTCAATGATAATCAAATAATAATCGTTTTCCCGGTTGTTGTCACGAAATGTGACGTTATAATTCAATATTACGTAGCAAACATGCATATCTTAACTTATGCTCCAGAAAAGTAGGAGATCGATTACCGAATAAAAATTTACGACGACGGCCTAACCCGATTAAACCATAAAACTAAAGCTGCGAACATTAAGGAGCAAGCATTGAAGTACAAGCAAACTTTTACGGCAAATAATTGTAATTTAAATTGCAATAAAGGCGACTGGAGCATTTCGTGGGAGCATTTGACAAGTTATTTAACTTTAAATTCATTACTCGCGAATCTTCAATATCGAGGGTGTGCCTCTCAGTTCCTGACCCCATGGCTATATTGAAATCCTCTAGCGTAGAACGTACAGTATTCCTATAACGGGAAAGACATTTTCATACGTCGAAAAGGCTTTGCTCTTCATTTCCATATGAATTTTTGAAGCAAACCGATATTCTCCCGGAAACTCATATGAATCCATACGAATATCTCGGCGCATTTTCCACATTTGAATGGAGCTTGATTTTTTCAACAGGTTCTCCCCTGCCGCGCGAACACAAATAGACCATCTATATTCTGTTTGCCATCGAGTGCGTATTTCATAAGAGGATAATATGCACGTACGTGTGCGAGTCTGCGGAGCTGCTGAGTCATTCCAGGACGTAAAATAACGTACGAGAGAAATCGATGCTCGCCTCGAAAAATGCCCGAGTTGATAACGATCTCGGTCGACTCCTCTACACAGCCGACGTACGCAACACGTGACGCACGCGTTGACGAATTTTTCTATTATTAATACAATGTAACGTTAATGCACGTGGAGGAGGCGGGGCTCCGTCGTCGAAACTCGACCTCGGCCGTTAAGCATTTCACGAATTAAGCAACGGCTCCACGCGCGGACTGCGCCTTCTTTCGCAATCCCATCCACTCCAGCCGGAGTATTACTCTATAATAGCAATCTCGCGTAGATGGCTGGGAGGGTATCGCGCAAACGACTCTTTTATGGCCGATTTGAGGAGGAAACTTTGCCGGCGCGGTGAATCCTCTGCATTCCGCTCAAATATTTACTATATTTACTTCCAAGGGTGAGGAATAATACGGCCAAGATACGCGTACTCCCCGGCAAAAAAGAACAAAAGAGGAGGGCGGACTGCGCCACTGGGAAAGCAGTGGACGCGAGAGAGTGGGGCTTCTCTACCTTCCCCTCTCGCTGCGCAGACATACAGAGATAAGGCGCCGCGCGAGAGGGTGAAGACGGCGCGCGCAAACGTACAGGGGCAATATGTTACGGCTGCCGTTGCAGCATAATAACCAAGTGTATTTGCCTTGTCGCGTAGGTAAACACGCGAGTGGGAGCGTAAAAAGTTTCTCGGCGCCTGGCTCTCGCGCTCTTGGGGCGGAGAGTCTGCTGCAATAAGACACAGCACGAACCGGAGTTGTTCGAGAAGCATAGATATTGGTAATGCCGTGTGCAGCAAACGCCTCGGCCCCTGGCTTCCACTCTGAGAGAGGAGCTTTAACCCAAATTTGCGAAACTTCCTCGTGTCTCTCCACCTTACGAACGCCCGTTTTTGATACTTTGACGAATCTCGCCAAGTTTCCCGACTCCGGGGATACGCGTCTACGTTTCCGGCGGAGTCGAGAAAGTGCTTCTGCCGGATAAACAACTATATTTTCCCGGGAAAACTCGGAATTATCGGGGGAAACAATGCTAATCAGTTGCCCCAAAGCCCGACCAATTTATCAAAGATTTGTGCGCTCGAATCGCGAGCGGCTTTTCTTACAAATTATTCGGCAAAACTTGAGTTTCAGCTTCGATAAAAAGGAAGCACGAGTTCGTCGAGGCCCGAAAGCAACATCAGCGTAGGCCAACTCACGAACGCGCGTCTACGCATGCCGAGCTTTGCGCGCAAAATGCGTTTCGCCGGCCCGTAGTTGCCCGGCTAACGGTGCAACTCGATTGAAAATGCAAATCGTGCACGCGGCGCATGACGTCCCGAGCTGTCGTCTTCGCTCCTCGTCGAGCCGTTAACTCGGCAGCCTCCGAAAATTACGAAAACAGAGCGCCGACATCGAGAGTCTGGACCGGCGGAAGCTTACATTCGGAAGGCTGATCGATTAAGCGCTGAAAGCCGATATTGCGATGAAACCAATAGCTCTTCCGAGCAAATAACACTTTCAATCTTCTTTTATTTCCTCTCGTTCTTACTGCTGCGTGCATCACGATTCCGATAAATTTTTTCGGCCGAAGCATCTTTTCGAAGTGATTCTAGTCGCTTAGAGGAAGAAGCAGACTATTCCCCCGGGAGCTTCCGCTCTTAACTATTAGGAATTTCGACTGGGCTTATCTCGGCTCGGCCCCCAGTTCTCGCATAATTGAGACTTTCGTTTAGCTCCTTTGGCCCGACGGCGTATCTAATCGTCTTGGATCAGCACGACCGAGACAAGTGTTCGTATTTATGAAACTACCTGTCGCGTAATAAATGAGAGCAAAGTAAAACGCAATCGTGTCGATTGCGTTCGAGTCGATGTTGTTCCGAGTTCGTTCACGCGCACTCGAGTGCCCCAGTGTAAAAGGTGAACAACTGATTCAGCGTGCCTGACTTCGATCTTATATTTTCGCTACTACGTTCGTTTGATCGACGCCGAGGTTTTCTACTCGAGTGGCTTTTCTTTGGGCCCCTCCTTCCCCTCCACGTGGAAGCGAAATCCGGCACTGGGTCTGTCGCTGATAAAAAACAATTATTCCAAACATTGAAATTTCTCACGCTCACAAGAGTGAAATGAAATTCCATTTCAGTTATTGCTTCGTAATTAAACCCCTGGTGGGTTTTTTGCAAAATTTTTAACGCGTTGCCGGCTAAGTAATTAATAAAAAATGTAACTAAAGACGTAAATCTAGTCATCACTCGAGTAGTGCAGTCTGTAGCTGCTTACCTGTAACAGGCAGTCACAGAACTATACCAACATAAATACGTAATCGCATTCTCGTTTCGCACGCAAGCTTCGACGAAAATTGACACTACGTTCTCCGCGAATTACCAAATTACAGTTATATTCTGCTCGATTTTGTGTAGCCACGCTTAATGATTATTAACAGTCTTGTGTTTACGTGCTTCAGAAGCTTCGCTAATTTCATTCAAAATGCCATATTCGTTACCGTGAGAATGAAAAAACACGCAGTCTTATTATCGGGGAGCAAAGAAGTTATGACTCGATAAAGACTCGAATTATAAATTATGAATTCGAAAAGTTTCCCGTCCCTTTATGTGAAAAAGAAAGCCGCGTTTTATTGATCCAATTTCAGCTTTATCATTAAAAGACGAACTTTGAACTCGATAATCTATTTACGTTTATGTAATTTTAGCAACCTTTTAAAGTGGGTAAATTTCGCGTAAGTAGATAATGTAGATAATGCATGGATTTATACGAGAAGAAATTAAAGTGCATACTACGATTAAATAATTTTATACTCTTACTTTCAAATTATCAGATTGTCGTTAATCGTGATTTCAATAGTAATTGTTATCTCGATTAATCGTGCTTAATACAGCTTATGTAATTATCTCTCGTTGGATATTTGCATTATTCGCAAAAGACTAATTTAATAATAAGCTTGTATTAAATTTTATCCATTATATTAGTTTAGTATTTTTCTTCTACGTGAATTAATTAACAGCTTGGAATTGAGCAATTCCTAAAAATTCACGACTTTATAAGTTTGCTCTCCTAGTAATTATCTCCGCAAACACCCACTGCTTATGAGTTGTATATTATTGGTAAACCTTGTAAACTTGTGCATTAATCAAATAAGAAGAATGAAATGCTTCGGCTTCCGGTAGGAAAATAATAAACATGCTTGCTGTGTTGGTGTAATCTTTGTTGAAATAGAAAAGTCGATAATAAATTAAAAGGCTCGGCAGCAGCAGTATTAGGTTCACGTATAGAAATCATCGATGCAAAGAAAAGTAAAGCGAAAAATGTAAAAAACCGATATTCAAATGTATGTTACGCTGATCCGAGGAGTTTCAAGGCTAGCGAAGAGATATAAGTGGGAGAGAAGTTGTTCGTTCCTTTTCACGAAGCTATAAATTAATTAATGGCTCGGCTCCTGTAAATTCCAAAGATTTACGAACTCCGTTGAGCCACGAATCTGACGAAGGTCTAAAGCTCTATTTCGCTTCGATTCGAGAATGATTACTCGCATTAAGGTTTTTTCTTTTCTCGAAATCTATTTAATTTAAGCTCCACTTGTTATTTATTTTCCTATTTATACATTTAAAGGGTTCGTATTTGTTACATTACGTGATCGGTTTTGCTAACTTCGATCGGAGGCTCTGTAGAAAAAAATTTCAAAATAAACACGCGATTGACAAGGGACTTATAAAATTAAATATTTATATATATATATATAACGTCCCTTGGTTGATTATAAAAATAATTTTCTTTTTGCGAATACCATACTTTCATTGATAAGAGGAAGTTTATTACATTGTTGATGGCCTAGACAACGAAATAGTAAAGGACGATCTTCGTGAGATTACGTTGATTCAAAATGAAATGTCCCTTGATAAGATTATTATAACTTTTGGACTAGTAATAATTTATGCTAATGGATTTAATATAAATAAGTAAAAGATGTTAATTTTATTAAAATGATAACGGTAAACGTTTAATAAACTTCGTACTTTATAGATTGCATTATAAATTTAGATATTATTCGTTGTCGCAACGAAAATAATCATCAACAACTCATCAAAATAAATATTTTCACTTTGCATTTAAAAGATTAAAATTTATACGATTCAATAGTTCTTCTAACAGTGCAGTACGAACTATCAAATTTTACGATAGTATTTTACGAAATTCCGTCATATTTTAGCAAAATAAAAGTATGAATAAAAAATAAAATGCTGTTTGTCGTTTCCCTATTATTTTATATTGTGTTTTACTTTACTCTACATTGCGTTACGTTTGCAAAAAAGTTTTCACGAGATAATCGCAACTTATTAATACTCGTATACTTGGTTTTTTCTACACTTATATTTAAACTAGTTTCTCTTCTTATTCTCCATAATGTTTTTGCATTTTTATTACTATTTCTGTACTATCGCTCACTAGATCTAGATTATTTACATATTTATGGTGCTCTTGTAATACTAATACATCATTTATATTTCAACTTTTATTTTACCCTTGCGTCGTTTTTTGTTTCATTTTCTTTTACACCTCATCGAACTGTGTTGTAGCAGTATTTTTTTCTGGAAAACCTGTTACAGTTTTAGCAGCTTCTTTTATCTAATTTTTAATTATTCACTGAATAGCCAAGTATTGTCAAACTAATTTTTGATAGCTTAATTTATAATTTTTGCGACTACACCCTTAAATATTCTAACCTTAAATTTATATCCTGCACTTCTTCAATTTATTAGTATTTAATAATATCATTTTTGCTAAAACAAATAATTAAAAGCATAGCTTTCACTTGTAAATGATCTCAGCATTTATAAATACATCTTTATTTAGGGTGATGTAAGAGTACTAACTTTATTTCATTTGTTATTTTTATATTTTAAAAAAGCACATTTATTTATTAAAATTTTATAGCCGGTAAAATTTATTATTCTTCTTTTTTCTGAACTCATGTAATAGAAACTATTTTCTCTTGATATTGAAAAATCTGCTCGATGTTAATTTTTATATCATGTTTACTCGCATCTTTTATTATCTCCTTTCGTTATATGATAAATTGAAAAATAGGCATTTACACTATTTGCTTTCTTTGATAATAAATAATAACAAATCGCTGATAATCGCCGTAATGATAGTGTTGGCTTTGTTAATTAAGAAATCTATTTCAAAATCACGTTTCCAGGTGTATCATAAAAGCAAGTATAGTTACAAGAGTTGAATTATCGTTCCTCGCCTTAATCATCTCATTCGCTGAATTGTTACAACGGTAAAGTGATAGATATTAGTTTTGTTTGTGACTTATCTTAATACATCTAAGCTAAAAATACTATAAGCATTAATTTTATCTTAGTTTTGTTATTTTTATCTTCCTTAAAATTTAAATTAAAAGTACTGTTTTACTTTAAAAACATTTTTTGTTAAAATTCATCGATTCATTAAAATTAAGCTGATTTTCTATAAAAGTTAATTGTTATTTGTTAAAAATACGAATATTTGGTTTTTTACTCGTTTATCTGGTATTTTATATCCATCTATGTTTAAAGAAAGCATCTTTAGTATCCGAAAACTAAAACCCTTGATTTAAAGACGCGATAAAATGCGTGATCGAGTAGCATAAAAAAATTTCAACAATACAATAATTAAATAGATTTCAGTATCCAGCAAAGTTATTTATTATAATAAATCAAGATCGACTGTTTCTTCATTTTTTATATAATTTAATTTAATTAAATTTATGAAGATAATTATACGCTTACTTATTTCTTTAATATTTTTACACACAATTAATTAACTAAACTTTTATGGTATTTATCCATAAGACAAATACTTAAATAAAAAATAAGAAGTCTTTTAAAGTCATTCATTGGATTTATAATCTTTTAAATAGACTTCAACTAATAAGTATAAGAAAATTCTCATATTTAGTTGAATTCATAACTGAAAATAAGTTGAAAGGAGAAAGCAGCATTTATTTTGATAATGGAAAAATATTTTCTAACTATAACATTTTAATGCATAGAAAATAATTTACTTTTAAGTTTGTAAGATATTCTATAAAAAATTGAAAAAAATATTGTTCGTATTATGAAGAATAAAAAAACTTCTGCGGTAAATTAAAAAATGAGATAATTAGCTTTCAACACTTCTGTGTTTTTTATACTATAAATAATAAAATTCAAGTTTTATTTTTTTTATTTTATATATGTTTACATAGTACATTAATAATGTAGAATGCAAACGATCGAGTAAATATGTAAAATTTCCATTTATCAATTTTTAAATATAAAAAAGACAAACAATTATTAACAGCTAACTATGTATAAAAAATAGAAATATTATATCAAATGTCTTTTAGAACGTTAAATAAAAGAATACCGTAAACTTTTTTATAAGAAGTTAGAATTAATTATTAAGTGTGACAAATATTAAAACAGTAAGTATAGCCGTTACGAGTGAAAACGTAAAACATTGTCAATACATGAGCGTTATTATAGCTGTTACTAAACAGGTTGATATGCTGTCCAGAAAATATTTCTCTTCGTGTTTTATATTATGTGTGTGTGTGTGTGTGTGTGTGTATGTATATGACACAACAATTTAAAATTTTTTTTAACAATCGAACTTATGCGAACAAATTTAACGAGAAAAAGTTATTTAAATGAAATAAAGTGTAGTCATAATAATGATATTATTACAATAATAAATTAAGGCGACTTTAAGGTATCAAATTTTTAAAGAAACGTGAATTTATGTTTATAATCCTGTAAAAGCCTAATTATCTAAATATGATCTGTTAAGTGAGCCAAGGTGAGAAATGTACGTCAGGTTTAAAGAAACAATATATTTTAGCAGCTTATCGAGTGTTTTCTTCTTTGCAATATTGAATTCCACGAATTTTTTTATCCTTAAGTTTGAATCAATAAAAACAGTATTCGAATATTTATCGTATATGTATTGTTCGCGAAAGTCATTCAGAGAAAAGATAAGATTTATAGAAAAACAATTCTCGGGAATTGCACGCTAATAATGCACGAGTTGGTAGATCTGCAATTACAATGTCACGCGTTAAAAAAGCACAAAAACACAATATTACAAAATAATTGCATTGGCTTAGTAATTCCACATCGCGGTGCAAGATACTTACACTTGAGCTGATATTATACAGTAGCAATTGGGACAGGATAAAGCATTAAATAAAAATGGCTGACTGGAGTGGAGACTTTACTAGAAAGCACAAAAAAATAAGTTTTATTATTCGATATTAATTGCTTGAAAAATGTCAATGCTTATTAATAATGCTCGAATAATGCCGAACGTTTTCAAATTACAGGAAAACTACAAACGTGTGGTAAAATCACAATGTTGTTGCAGAAGTCAAAGTAAAGTCCTAGTTTTTATTTTTATTTTATCTAATATTTTTTTTTTTTGCAGCAAGCCAACGTTAATAAAGGATAAAACGCGGTAATTATTATAGGTTCCATTTGAAATATCAGCACATCTAGTTGTCTTGTACAATTGAAACGATGGAAAATTAAAACCATCGAATATATTATCCGTGCGTGTTCTTTGCATCGTGGTTTGCCTTGTGTATACAGCAAGGCGAGCGGTCGCAACTGCAGATTATTAGTTTAAAAATAATAAATATTTCGTTTAATTTTTAATTAAAAAGTTCTCACTTATAGTATCTACTCCAAGTCCTGTGCTAATTATATTTTTTACCATAAAATGATACACGGTGAGTGTTTTACTACTCGGCTCCATATTCTCCGCGCGCTTAAAATTCAATATTCGTTTAAATATTTTTCTAAATATAGCTCGATCTATCGTAAAATCTAAACAGATTAAAGCAATAATCCGAGCGTAAACTGTACACGTACAAGCAATAGCGCTTACGATTTATAAGTTTATTTACCGGAAGCTCTTTGGTTAAGGACATTTTTACGTTTGCTTCAGCCGTTTCTTAATTCCTTTTTTCCTTCTGCCTTCTCTTTATTCAACAAGCGGCTAATTTAACGTTCTCACTAGTGTGCGTGCTAAATAAATTTCACCACAAGCGATACACACTAACTTACTGTAATTTCATCCATTCAGGAGAAATTATTAGTTATCAAAGTTGTGCCCACAGCCTGAATAACCGAGCTCAAGCTTCTCTATTAATTGGGAGGATGTAAGGAGTGCTTACGCGGGCCTCGTGTTCCACGTGCCGGTAATTTGTCAGCAATGCGGATCTTTTGCGCGATTATTTCGAAAATCACGCTGGGATTTGTTGCTCGGGTCTCCGCTCGGGCAAATTTGCTCGTCCTGCGAGTCTCTCCGTCAAACCTAGAAATAATATTTTGACCTACTTTGGTAGTGAGATGCTTTAATGTAAGCCAAGCCATGCCACGCAGATACCGTAAATTCTTTATTGTTCTTCACTTTGTAAAATACTCGAGCTCTCCGCTCCAAATGGCGGCGAGTCGTTTTTTCTTCGCCAAGCGAGAGCTTCGAATTCAATTTGCAACTTGAAATAAGCCCAACTTGGGATTGTTATTTCATTTTCCAGAAAAGCGATAATAATAACATCAGCGACAACAATAATAGTCGCAATGCTGCGGCTGCGGCTGCGCTTCGTTATCGGCATAGTTTTAATTATTTTTCCATGCATATCCAAAGCCCTGTAAGCAATTGAATTTCCGATATTCCTGATTAAAAACGGTAGTCGAGTGTCCGCGGGAACGCAGATATTAATTCTTGGCTCTTACGCCGTCGCGAGCGTCGATAATTAAAAGACGAAGACCACTGATTCCGCGAGGAGCAATCAAAGCCGCGCAATCGAAGAATGCGCTTTTATCAGATTCGGGAAAATGAGATTAATGAGGCGGAGGCTCTCGGAGGAAACTCGAGCGAGTGCTTCAGGTGCGAAAGCTCGGCCAAACTGGCGGTGATTGCGCGTCGCGGAAACCCATAGCTCGTCGGAATTGCAGGAGATCGTAATCGCAATCCCGGATGGCATCGCTACAATGAAACCGCTCCGGCGCTTTATTGCGCGGTATATAAAACTAGAGAAGCTATGTAAATGTAAATGTAAACGCTTCCTCTATTGACATATGCAAGCCTCACCCTTGCGCACGAAACCATCATTGATCGGACCCCCGTCCTCGTCCTCGTCCTCGTAGTTTCGCCAGATGTTACCAAATACAAACTCCTACTTACTTAAGAAAATTCTCTCGCGGAAAAGGCAACTCTTGCGGTGCCGATTCGCTCTTTAAGACTAATTTAGAATACCCATTAAATCTATGCAGAACTCGACGGCCTTATTTTTTACACCTGCTCTGCAACATTTTTTCATCAGCTATTACGGTACCGAGCATTTAAGATTACGTGTCCCGGGTGGTAATTGCATGAATTAAAACTTTAATTGCCCCGAAAGAATAAAAGAAAGCAATGAAGGTTGTTTTTATATTCTCTTTATTGCTTTTTTATTGAATACTTTAAGAATGTTTTATTAGCCACTTTTGCCGTCTACATCTGTTTATTCTGCGAATTCCAAACGCGTTTCTTTATTGAATTTCTTTAAAATTATGAAATTATTAAAATTTTCCGACTTAAAAGCGGTCAGTTGTAACTGTTTCTCATTGTTGCTTGCTGTTATTATTTCATTCGTAACTACCTGCGTCTAAATATTCCAATTTAATTTTATCCTG
Organism: Platyscapa corneri; assembly: GCA_018907185.1. NCBI lineage: Eukaryota > Metazoa > Arthropoda > Insecta > Hymenoptera > Agaonidae > Platyscapa > Platyscapa corneri. The sequence goes on along the minus strand of JACCHW010000011.1, from coordinate 2,556,613 downwards.
CGAATCAAAAGGTAAAAATACCCCGAATATTAGTATTTATTAACGTGATAAAAACGTTAATTTAATTTTTAATTTTCCGCGATTATTGATAATCCTGATACAAATAAATATATATATATATATATATACTCACACGCGTATGCGAGGCATTTTTTTGGAAACTAAATAAATCTCTCGTTTACTTTTACGCTCCGGAATTAGTCGAAAACTCATTTTACTCTTAAAACTTGTGGATTTCTTCCTCTTTTCGCTGATGGCTAAAAGCTACTTTCGGACTTTCTAAAAAAAATTGCATCATTAGCTACTTAAAACTTGCGTGTAAACAAAAGTAAATTAATAAATGTGCGAAGCGTTTTCAATAAATTTGATTACGACTTAGTTTTATGAAAAAAGTTAAAAATTATGTTTGCCTTGTTGTCGTGTTGCCGTAACAATTGAAAAATTTATGATATCGAATTTTTTGCGACAACCACCTCCGACGTACAATGCAGTTTACCACAGACAATGTGCAGTGTATGACATTTATTTATCTAGGTAAAAATTTAAAGTCAATAATATATTCATCGAATTATCGAACATTAAATACTTGAGATTTAATGCGCTATATCGACACTTTGCGATGTAGGTCGTGAATTTTCCGGCAATAGCTCGATTAATGCTTTAAGTAATATTTATTGGTTTCAAGCGAGGAAGCGTAAAACTCAAACTAGGAAGAAAAGAGTCGTGTCGCGCGTCGACCATTAAGTTTTGATACCAAAATAAATATGTTCGCGTTACCATCATCTTTATTAGCTCTTTGTTTACGCGTAACAAACTTAATACGTGAAAATATTATTTTCTTTTGTAGTACTCCAAGAAGAAAGAAGTTTTAGGCCAGTTGTTCTTACTTATTATTATTATTCGCTTTAATACTTAATATTTCGTTTTATTCATTTTGCAAATTTGTGTAACGAAACTTTTATGCGACATTTAAAAAACTAATGAAGAATAAAGAATTTTCTATTCTTCTTAAATATCTTTAACAGAGGTTTCCGAGAATAATTTATTTAGTTTTAATTTTCTGAACCACTAATATCAATTAATATGGTATATATCGAACTCAAAACATTATTTTAACGTAATTTTTTATTATAAAGTCGTTAAATGAAAATAACAACAAAATACTTGTACAATTTTTTAAATGCGATTATTTGAAAAAATTTGAAGCAATAATAAAGAATATCTGATCGGCTTTTATAAAAGCGTTTTAATGACAAACTCTTTATTTTGATAATGCGCTTATTAACACTGCAATACTGTGGTAGTGCGGAAACGGCACTATTAAAATTTTTGTGCATCGATAAACATGTGCATTAGTTTTCAATGAAGAACAATTATTGCAGAAATTTTAGTATCGTAGTCGCTGCATTATTTTAGGGATGTAGTGCAATAGTTCTCGGTATCTGGTTTCACCTTCGAAGAAGTCCGAATAATATCTTATAGTTACACAAACTCGATAGAACGTAATATTTGAAGCAATTCTAATAAAAGTTCGTTACTTGGATGCTGATAATTTTCTCAAATTTGACACATGCTCGTGAAACTAGAAAATACTTTAAGAAATTGAAAAATCGTTAAATTTCGGATGTAAATAAAGTTGAACCAGTTATAGGAGATAAATAGTTTACGGAGTTTAGTCACCGAGTAAACCGGGGTTAGGGTGTCGTCTTAACTGGATTTCGGTAGCAACCCTAATATACGTACAGATCTTAGACCACAACTAGATATAACACTTGCAGTTCAACACAGAGAAAGCATTCGCTCGAACTGCGAGATCTGCTTGATCTTCTTGATCTGCTTGATCCGTGATGTCGTAGTCTCGAATGCGTTGTCGGACTCGGGAAGTCTTTACGTAACCTTGAAAACGACAGCTATGGTCGTTACGTAGGTCGTTAGTCGATGCGCAAACGCTGCCGACGTTTATTACACAAATTAGGCACGAATTAAAAAATTGAATTTTAAGAGCAATTCGCGTCTCGCGCAACAGCTCCGCGGCAAATTCCATTGGATTCGGTCTGGTAAATTGTCTCGATACTTTATTGATTTATCCTGCAAGATCTGCAAAATTGTTTCCCTGCATAAAAGCAATAGACTTTTGGCCGTACAATCAATACACAAAATTACTTCTAATCTTTATTTTCTTCAGATGTGAAATATTTCGCAAATATCATCGATCGCAATAAAATTTGATGACTTTAGATATAACATTGAGTATTACACGCTATAAAATTTAGATCTCTGTAAGTACTCCATTGTATTACACTTCAGGTGGCGTAAAAATGTAAAGTGCTCCAACTTTTTATGCTACTTTCTTTTCAACGCTGTTCGTAGATTCAGCAAATTTTACAAGATTTATCTCGAAAAAGATATATCAGCCGGAATTGCCGAAAAGTGAAAAACACCAGACGGATGCCCAGGCCTTTATATTAAATACCCCTTGCACGAGGAGATATATCGTTGGATCGATAACTTCGCGTCGCCGAATCTTTTCATGTTACGTAAGAATTTAGTTGCAAGCGAGGCTTTTCATTCGGCTATTTGGCATCCATCAGTCCGACCTATAGCACATTTGCACAAAATGTTATGCGAGAATATAAAAAGCCAATTTATAAAAAGCGTATTTGTATTCGTTTTACGTGTATCTTGGCAAAGCGTTGCTTCGACGTAAGCACTATTTTGGCATAATATTGTAAAGCAATAGTAATAATAATGATGATGATGATGATGATAGGATTATCCGGGGATGCGAGGCTTCGAGGACTCGAGCTCAACTCGGCGACTATTGGCGAAAAATGAGAAAACAAGCTGAGTATGAAGAAATCTCGAGAAGCTCTCGCGCGTGACGAAAATCGGCGGATTTGCGAAGATCCAGGAAGCGCGGGGGAGGGAGAAGCCGAGGCGAATACCAACCCGTTTACTGGTGTTGGCGCGGCTCCGCGTGGATCCGCGACTCAACCGATCAGCCAGGCAGTCGTAAAGGATTATTTGGAGTTGCTTAAGTAAATCTCGATATTGTTTACTTTTTTGCAGGATATAGCGCCGGGATGGGAGGAGGTACCGGCGATGAATCCCATCAATTTATACGAGAACGTTACATCGAAGCTTTCCAAGCTCCCCTATATTCGTGCTATATTGATCGAGGCTTAATAGAAGAAATCCATGCTCTGTACGATTAATTAATTTACTTCCTCAAATTCCTGTGCAATATTACAAGCGTCGATAAAATATTTATTAAATGCCGTTCGATGTGTCTTATCGTCGAATGTAATTTATAACAGCTGATCAATAACTTAGTGTATTATCTTACCGCCAACTTAAATGACTTGGTTCACTTGTAATGTTAACAGCAACTAATCGATACGTTGACTTATTAATTTTTGCTTATTAATCATTTACTCGCGAATATTGCAATGCTTTATTAAAGATGCAGCAATAATCAATGAATGTAATTGTGAAATATAATGAAAAAATTTTAATAATATGGCCTAGACTCGGGTAACGAGAGCCGCTCTTATTTTCTTGTTTTAATAAATTCCAACTGTTTTATTTCTCTAATACCCGATTATATTGTAACTTTTTTTATTTGCACTCGAAAGGAAATAGCTTTTTTATTTGCTTTGCTGATTAAATCAATTTTATAAAATTTTTGCTCGCTTTTTCCACCGCTTGCCTGAGGAATGTGTTCACAATGTAAAAACCTTAATGAGATAATACACGATTAATAGGAAAAAAACAATGTCCTTCTTATTAAGTCAACGTGCATGTCAAAGTTTTTCTACTTACACCCAAAATAAATTTGAAACAACACGCTAAGCTTACAGCAAATTATTCTGGAAATTTAAGTTTAACCATAAATCGATAACCCTTCACCCTATATTACGATCCAAAAATGAATACAGTTCGTTTCTGAAATTTGGAACTGAATATTTGTTGTAATTTGTATTATTGCCAACTATTATCGAGTAATGAACTTTTACGTATTATCTAAGGCACGTAGATTAATAATATTAGTTAATTTTCATAAAATTCGAGAATCTCAATTTGAAGTCAAATATTTGACTTTCTAAGATGAAATTGTCCTTATTTGAAAGCCAATAAATATTTGCGCGTAAATAATAAATAAATATTGTCATATTTCTAAAACATATCTGTTTAATTCATATTGCTACTAGCAATTTCATTATTACTATTAATGTGGACAAAATAACACAGGAAATTTAATTTAAAAGTTTTTAACGTATATTTGAGTTGTTCTACCTAAGTTAATCTAAGGAATTTGAATAATTCAAGCGTTAATATTATTTTACAACTGCAAAAAAACAGTTTTAAATAGTCGCAACACTTGATAATTTAAGTATTTTTATTGTCTTAGAGATCACGTGTAATTAGCTCTTTTCCACTTATCGATGATAATTTTTAGTACGCAAGTAGATATAAAAATAACACAGCTGCCCAACGATGCACAAAGTAGAATTAACTTAGAAAATTTTAAATCTACATTATTAAAAAAATATGAAATACATACACGAATAGCAGAATACATTTACGAAACTTTACCAGAAAATATCGCGGCTAACGAGATGTCAATTGAACCTAAATATCGATCTCCGAAACAATTGTATTATGTCTAAATTATTTAAATAAAGGGGATGGAATTGACGAGCAAATTTTAAGAACGAACGATGGCTTGGCATATGGCAAAAAGAAGTTTCTTCTCGCATACGCATAAATTTGCTTTTCGTCTGCGAATGCGCAAGCTTGAGTAACTACTTAAATAGAAGGAAAACATTGAATAATCGAAACGATTTCCGAGAGGAAAATAAGTTTCATCCGAGCTCAAAGTTCAGCTGTGCGTTTCAAAATTTTAAGCTTTTTATTCTAATCGTTTAATAATTTCAAGTTTCAATAATTCAATGTGAAGAAGAGGTGAGGAAAACTGCGCGTCAAAACATTAAACGCGCACAGACACGTGTGCTCGCATATATCAAAGGCAGGAGGCACCAGCGGAAAGAAAAATAAATTTCCTCGTCCTGTTTGACGAGGTGCGCGCGATATCTATCAGCCGTACGTGCCCTGACGCACTGGGCGATATCCTCGGTATTCGCTCGACTGGAATTCCGTTAGTCGAGCCGAGAATACAGAGAGACAGGTGGTGGCACAAAATCCTCGCTAATTACTCGAGTCAACTAAGGCTTATCAGGCTGCCGTCACTCGCGCCCAGATAACTAGATTAGGTATCTCGTCACGGCCAATGCATCGACTATTTTGCGCAACGACGTTTCGCTCGCATTCGTCGTCGTTGTCGCTGTCGTTGCACTTGGCTTAAACGCCGCTTTCGCATTATCTGTCTCTGTTTTCATTTACTCCCGTGTTTCGCGACTACGACTATTCGATTCTCGGAATTTACGACCCGGCTGACCTCGCAGCTGTAATGAAAAGGTCCGTTGCTCTCGCTAGACCTTTTCCGATCCCTCCGCTCCTTTCCACCCCGACCGCTTTCCACTCAATCACTCGGCAAAAATTTTTATGAACTGCTGTAATGCTCACTTTGAGCAAACAACCACGATACAGCGTCCTTTCTGACATTCAAGCTGTCGACTGACTTTCCACTGCTGGTCGCTGCCTTTAACATTATCTCGTCTTTAGTTTGAAATTCGGCGAGACTTGGATAACGAATGACGGCAAACGCAACTTTACTCTCTCTCTAAACTATCCTCTATTTTCAAACGTCCTACGTTATGTTTACAAAGCCAAAATAGAACACAGGTTGTACCTAAATACAGGAACTTGAGAAACATACGTAATTGATACTCTGCAAACAGAGGCAGTTCACCGCTACAAGATGATGAATTGCTAATATGTATTGGAAAATAAACGTCCAACACATGCCGTTGACAAATTTCAGTGCACCTGATATCTAACGCAATCACTTATATTAAGAACTCGTGGCAGCAGCTAATTTACATGTGTAGCAGTAGTATTAATGTCTTTTGAAGGCGTCAACAGTCACATTCGTCACGAGTCGAACAATAAAAATCATTAAACCTAGTGGTTATTTTAAACCGTACCAACTTCGTGTTTTAGTTGACTAATGGCTGTATAATAATGAATCACTCGTTACCAAACCCAATTTAATTTACGTTCGAGAAATTTTATGGATTTTTAAATTCATATTTACGCGATGTTGAATTTGCGATATTTCCCTTTTCTAATTAAATGCATCGTTGCATGGTTTGTAAAAATTACACATAGAAATAAGCGAAATATTCGTCATTGTGATAGTACTAATAATTGACTCAATTACGTGAAACTCAATTGCAATATTGTTGCAAGCATCGTAGTTTAGAAAGCAGCAGGAAAATTCAGGAAAAGCATTAAATTGATTCAAAGATTCGGTAAAATAAAAAGAAAAATTCGTTGCTTTACGCTTTGATTTTCCTGACTTGACATATCCTCGTTCTTAAATAAATCTTTCCACGTTGAAGAGCGATTTTCTTTCCAGACACTCCTTTATATTGGAAAATGTAGACAATGCGTATAATAATATTAGTAATAATTTTAACAGTATACATAACTTTTTATATCTAACGTAAAAAAAATTAACTTAGTAGACTTGAGAACTATTAGTTTTTTATTATTATTTTATATTTTTAAATAAACTTCAAAAATGAAAAATATTACTTTTTTATTTTTATTTGTAAAAAAATCTAAAATATTCAATTTTATTTTAATGATAAAAATCTTGGATATTTTAGAAGCTAATACTTGAGCCCGAAAAATTTTAGGTGCAATAATTACGGACTTTTTTTAAAAATATCTAAAGTTGATGATCTGCTAAATTGATATCCTTTAAAGATTTTATTAACGTCGACGAATCGTAAGATTTGTTTATTCGCATATTTCTATTTGATTGTACTTTAAAGGATAATTTTCAGTATCAAACACTGACACCTACGCAGTAATCCTTGCAATGATGAATAAACAGTGTATTTCACCTTACATATATAACTGCGCTTAATTTTTTTACAATATTCAACAGTTTCTTATCTTGTCGGCATTGCAGTGGAATAGTGTGATAAAAGCAGCTGAACTTTAGACGTTCAAACGGTTTTAAATAATTAAACGTCAAAGGGAACGGTACAGATATTCTTTACAAATACGTTTTTATTTAGGTTGAAATCCTATTCTTAAAAATTAATTTATTAGATATAACGAGGAATATTAAACAGTACCGAGTGTAACTTTTATACCGAAATGACTTTTAGAACTCTAGGAATCAAAGTATACTATTTTCTTAATGTGTGCCAGTCAAAGTAGGTTAAATGAATTTAGTTAAAACTTTGCAGAATATTATTTCGGTGTACAATGAATGGGTTTGCGATCAAAGTTACACTAATATTTAATGTTATCAACTATTAACATTTTTTGTTGAAATGAAAATTATTTGGAAATAATGATATAAACGTAGCTGAAAGTTATAAGGCGATTGCTGCGAATGGCGATCCTGGATTTCGGATAAGCTTCGGAAATTGTTGCCGTACACGAAATAATTTAAGCCATATTTCGCTATTAATCTAAATAAATTCAACTTTTTTAAATAATGAAACTAAGCTGCTAATAAGAAAGATAATATCAGTGCATTAGTACCGGGAGCAAATCTAATGAATACATTCATTCTGATATCTATAAAAATCATTGTTAAAAGAATTGTTTTAGCCAGAAAATGAAATCAGATAAAAATTAAAAATTAGGTTATCACATTATTTAAACAAGCATACAAGTGTATATTATCAAAAGTTATTAAAAATTTGTTGCTTAACAGCTTGTGATAAATTTTCTAATTTAAAGGTTTGCGCGTGTTTACACGTAAATCTTTAATGGAGCAAATACAGACTTCAATTCACTCGATGCATTTAAAAAGTATTAGTCATAGTGACAATTTAAGCAAATTTTACTGAAATTATTGAAAAATTAGCTATATTATTACAAATTAATCGCAATATGACTTTATTTCTTTAAAACATTCGTTGCTTTAAATTACGTCGTATTAAAGATTAATCGTCATCTACTTTTTATTATAATTACAAAAATGAATTTTTCAGACTAATTTTATAACTCGGTACATTTAATATCGTATAATTTGATACGATACGATCTATAATTGTCCTGATTATAGCGAGTATTTTATGAAAATTCATTATATTTGCAATGAAACATAATAAAGCTGTCTTAGATTTTAAATATAATTGTGGATATAGAATTTTTAAATTAATGAATTTTTAAAAATTAAACGAAATACATATCTTAAAAGATTGTTATCGCTACCGTTAAACAGATTGGATAAAACTTTTTATAAAACTCTTAGTCGTAAAGTTTTTCAAAAAATGACTCATATTTTCGTACTGTAACAAAATTTATATCAATTAAACTCCGGAATATCGTATAAATTCGCCTATAAATTGTTCCGACATTGTTGTACTAACCAGAATTACCATCATTACAACCGTTCCACTTGGCCTGACTTTCCAACTATTTGTTGGAGAAAAAAAAACAAGCCATAGTTTTTAGCCATACTTCAAAGCTCCCCCAGTTTTGATCTCGCCAAAACTATTTTTCCGTTAACAACTGTAAATATTAAGACTTAACGACTCGTTACATTCCGAAAGCTGCTTCTCAAAATATCCCATAAGATAATTAATATCGAGATTGAAAAATGCGAGCTTAGCTGTAAGCGTATAAGTTGACCAAAAACAAAAAGCGAAAAGGGACGATTGGCGGGTGAGGCAGTTTTCAATTTTTCACACTTTTTTCATCGGTAACGTAGTAGATCTGCCACTGGAACAATAGTTCCCGGTAACACCGATCACGCGTACAATTGACAAAATGATATTTTTTGCAGCGGAAAAGTGCGCGGCTTCGCAAGCAATGAACTGCTCGTGCATATTATTTCAGGAAATATTGCGACAGAGTTCAATTCGTCAGTGTCGGCAATTCCGGATTAGCGTGAAAATTTTAATTAATCGACTGCCTGGCGCTGCGGAGAGAAGGGCCTTTCTTTGCACACCGGCTTCGTTCTATCGTTACTCGAAAAATCGCTACCTTATTATCCGAGTAAAATTAAAGTCGATCGGTCGATAAAGGGAAACAGACAGAGACGCGGGCGCGAATAAAGCGAATGAAAGAAGGCGAAGACAGTCGAGATGGTCTGGCCCAGAATCCCAGAGCAAAATGAAATCTGTAGTAAAGTGAATCGAACGAATTAAATATGTCAGGCCGAGTCGAGTTGGACGGGAAAACAAAGCGTTCCACTTTCTCTTCCAGCATATAGAACTGCATGTTTATTTATCTACATACATACATGTATAACATAATAAAATCCATTCGTTCAATTGGTCGCCCACACACGCGTTACTCTTCGCCTCGAATGCTGCAACATCCGGATAAGAGAGAGAAACGAAAAACGCTAACGCAGAGTCTCTGTTTTTTGCGTCTCCATAAGCTTTGCAGTAATAAACGCAAATCCGTGCGTGCGAAGCTCTACATATTATACGAGTGAAATATTATTTTCTTTCGGAAAATCTTCTCCCCTGTAGCGCAGAAATAGATCGGGCGTTTATGGATATTTAAGTTTAATTGAAACATATAAGTGTATGAAATTAATCGGCGGTAACGGGGCGCGAGCCCATCGTTCCTTGAATTAATACTTAAAGTTATTATTATAATCTTTAAACAGATAGCTTTTAAAGCCGAAAAGTACGTATTATATTTCTCCACCAACTTTTTATTCCATAAAATCCAACTTACAACTAGGGCACGAAATTAAAATTATTGCACTAGACACACAGTCTCTTGACCTTATTTTAGACAAACTCAAATAAACACAGTGCACAAAATAATACAAAAATAAGGCAACGAAAAGGTCAGGATATCGAGGAGAAGTAAGAAAAGGTAAGATATTGCCTATAAATATTCTTTATTGCTCCGATTTGTTATTCAACCTGTCCGACATTCTAAGATACTAATGTTACGCATTTTTGTCGTCGCGTTTTACGAGAAATTTGTTATGTATTTAACGGTATTTTCTTTTTGTTTTCTGTTCTTTTTTTACTTTCAACGGCGAAATAGATAAGTCTGGTAGTAAGCTTTTCAAGTCGTAAAAGCTGAGTGGAAAAATTTTATCGAACGGAATTTTTCTTTGAAAGATTTCCCAAGAAGTTGAAAGCCCAGTCGGGCGGTGTTTTGAACCGTTTACCGGATCGGGCGAGGCATTTAAAAAATGATAAAAATCAGTCTCCGGCAGATGGTATTTGCGTGTCGCGTATTGATATCGAGCCAAATTTAAATGTTATAAACGAATTTGGACGTGCGATTAATCGTAAAAAGCCTTAGGTATGTACGCGTTCTCTTATTTATTGCACGGGACTTGGGGGAAAAATAATTTATAGTTCCGAAACACAGAATGGCAATTAAGTGCACGGATAAAAGCTCGAAGGTTAAAAGCGGCGCCGAACAAAGCTAAATGTTCCTACGTAAATAAGTAGCAATATGCGAGATACCGAGGGGTAGATAATTAGAGAAACGCGGGGATTGGAAAGCGACGCGAAAGCGTTTGCTAACCGAATACTCGACTCCAGCAATGGGCAAGTCTGCCGAATCCAAATAAAATTTTAGTTTCTTAGTTTCGCCGAACCTTCGCTCAAGACTGCAGGCTTTTACGGGCGCCGACAAAAGCCTGCATTATTTATCAAGGAGCAGCGTCGGTCGCGGCTGCACCAGTGCCGCAACGTCGAGAGGAGAGAGAGAGAGAGAGAAAAGCCCGATCCTCGCCACCAGGAAACGCCGTACTCGAGCAGTCGAGTCCGCGGCGATCGGGCGGAGCTCGCAGTGGGTGTCTAGCGGCGACCCCGAGCCGGAGTTGAAAATGTTAATCAGCCGAGTTCACCCCTCGCGAGGACCTCGGCTGGCATTCGAAGCAGATAACCGGCTAACGAATAATCGATCTGCAACACCACCAGCGCGGCTCCGATAGCAGCTTCGTAACTTTAACGGGCAGGAGCTATAGAATCGGCCCGCGCGTGCCAACCTCTCGCACACGCACGTCGCTCGCGTCGTTCACCTTTCGTCAACCTCTCTCTCTCTCTCTCTCTCTGGGCTGAGCGTACGTGTGTGACTCTGCGCATGCCTCGGACTGGGGCTGGTGTAGGAAAAGGCGAGACGGCGAAAAGTGACTTACGGAATCTTGCCGGGGGAATTCGCGCTCGCGCCGCTCTCGGAAAGCTCGAAAGCTCGAAGCTCGAGGGCCGCAGAGCTGAAAGGCTCGAGCCGCCCCCCGCGAATGTGCAGCGCCCCATTGTTGCTCGAGCGACTGCAGCGGACAGAGGGTGACTGGGCTCGAGCCGATTGACGGTCAGTCATGCGAGCACGTACAGCGGCTCCACGGTCAAAGAATCCTCTCGCTTACAGCGCTTAGAGCGCCATCGAGCCAACCGAGGAAACCGCCACCGGATAAGCGCCGGCCTTCGCTCTTTGTTGCCTTTTTATCTTTCCGCGCTCTTTGCTTCTTCGCTCGTTCGATGAAAAGTGGAGCGGCACGTGCGGAGGCTGGCCAGCCCACCTGCCCGCTTACACACACGCGCAACCGACCAAGTCCAAGGAAATTGTGGCTTGGGGTTTGGCGCGGCTTACGGATCCTACGTATCACAGAGCCCTCCGAGCCCTTCCGACTTGACGCACCAGGAAGCTTTTTCGCTAACAACTTTTGCTCGCTTTTTATTTATTATTTTTAAGCCGAGCTCTTGGAAGTTCAGCCTTTGTCGCGGTCGAGCTGGCGACGAAGCCGCCGCAGTCTCGAATCACGGATTCGCGGCTCCATTCCGTGCTTTTCCTCCGATCGCGTAACGGAGCCTCTCGAGCTTTTAACGCGGAACTCGCGTGCGCTGCCGATCCTCGATTACCGCACCAAAGTCCAACGAGACACTCGCATTGCGGTACGAACGCGAAAGCTGGTGCCGACGCTTTCCTCTCTCTCTCTCTCTCTCTCTCTCTCCCTCTTGCCTCTCAACGACAAAATAATGGAATCGTCGTGCACATCAACTGGTTGTAAAGATAGAATGCACACGGCCACTTATTTCAGTGCTCGACTATTGATTCGCTATGCACTTGCGATCGAGAGCGCGTACGCGCAGTCTGAATTATTAATTTAAGGGGCTTGAGAGGAGTTTTAAAGATACTCGCAGTCGCTCTGCCGGTGCCTTTGAAAGAGAACCGAAGATCGCGTCCGAGTCGAGGATCGGAAGCGAGCCTTGCTCCGTAAATTTAATAGATAAATCGAGGAACAAGGGGATTGGGGCGACTCGATACTTACAATACGTATCCGTCGTCAATCGGTCGATAGTGTCTTGCTTCAGCTTACTGTTCTTCTTGCCCATGTTTGCCACGCCACTTCGTCTGCCTCCTCGCCTCGAAGTAGCCCGGCCCTCTGTCCGTTAACTCTCTTCTATTCTTGAACAGAAACAGACAAAGACGTCTCGATTAAATGCTAATTCTGGACTCGGACTTTTTCTCTGCGACGCTCATGCGCCCCCCGACTCTTTGTATACTTTTTCCGCAAGCTCCGCGCGATTTTTCTCCCTTGACTTTTGGATTTTCCTCTTCCGCCTACGACAATAAAACTCCGCTCTCTTCCTCTTCAATTTTCACTTTTCACTCGAAACTTATTCCTCCTTTCACTTTCTCTCAGTCCCAATGCCTTTTCCCTTTTCTACCTGTTCTGCATTCTTGTTCGAACTTATACTCGGTGCATCGCGACGCTTAAAAATAACGCGGTTCGCGCACTTGCAATTCAAGCCACGCGTACCTCTGCAGTCGAGCATAAAATTAGTGGCATCTCGAAGCGATTGTTGCAATTACAGAAATCGTAAGAGCCGAGCATTGGTCGCACCCACCGCGGCCTCGAGCTGGTAACACAAAAAAATATTGAATTTCGGCGATATTGCGAATCGCTTCCAGTGCCCAAAGGACTCGCAAACACACGTCTGAAATGCAATTCTACAGAGGAAGGATAACAGCCTTGTAAGGTGCTTGTACAGTACCGGGGGAATAGGGCGCGCGCTTAAATTAGCGTCGTGCTGATCCGCGGATTGCAGAAACGATTGTATTTCGTTTCGGTTGTTGAATTTCAGAATTGACAATGACAAATGCCAGTGCAATCGGGATCACTCCCTTCGAGTAATACCAACGCATCTGTTTTGCCAGCAATCAACGATTATTAATGATTTTCTTGGTTCGCGTTCGATCATTTTCATTTACTTGGAGTGGCTCGCGAGTTTACACGCAGAATTGATCGATCGCGTACATTTTTACATCTCCGCTCTATTTCGACTTTGACCGAGAGATGAAAGCAGTCGAGTTTCTCCTCGATCGCGTCGAGATTCGCAGACTTCGTCGCGCGACGCCCGCCCGAGTGAAAAAAGCGGACTAAAACTACGTTTTCAAATAAGGAGCTGAACTAGCGTCGGCTCTAAGCGCCTTGACAATCGAGCCCCGGCAGCTGGAAAATTGGATGCTCGCGCGCGCTTAAAAACATAATCGGACTCGGTGGACGCTGGAGGACGGCCACAGCTGTCCAGCGAATGTCGAACGATCGCGACAACGGACGCCTGCTGAACTTATCAGATGTGGATGCACGCGCGCTCCTTTATCCGAGTTCTCTGCAGCAGTTGTTTCCGACGTTATCCAGTCTCGATCCTCGTGCCCAGCACCGAATTGCAGAAAATAAATTAAAGCCGAATTTCACGAGTGTCCCTCTCGCGTATCGGATTTTCCCCTTTTCGTTAGCGCTCTGGCAGAATTTGACGGGGACGGGGAAGAGATTATGGACGACCAATTAAAAACTCGAGCTCCTCGCGCGAAGCAAACGGTTGCGAGTCGCGCTTAATAAAAGAGCTCCGAGAGCAGAACTCGCATTATGTCGAACTTAGGGAATGTCTTTTAGAGCGAACAATTGAAGGTTAATCGTTCCTTAGTCGGACTGATTAGGCTCTCGTATCGACGTACCGCTAATAATCCTCGTCTGTCAACGGCGGATTAACGAGTGGAGCGCGGGTTAGCAGCTAATAAAATTAGAAGAGCAATTAGAATAACAATGATTTTGGCCGCTCGTGCAAATTCCACCGAGTCGATGATGCTAATCGCGGCTTTTGTCTAGTAAATACTTTTCATACTTGCTTAGGTGGATCTACGATGCCGAAAGAAGAACGGCAAGTCTTTCTTTAAGATAATATTGCCTTCCCGTACTGCACCGTAGGAGCGAGCACAAACTTTATTAGCACTGCTTCCTCCGACTCTCGGACATGTTTAATTTCACTATTATGCAATTTCACAACAAGAACGAAAATCGATCGTTCCCGAGAAGAGCACAAAAACTGAGATCGAGTCGGAGAAAAAGATGGATTGTGAGTTTATCGGGGAAATTAATCACGAGCACTGGGACGGAGGTGTGTTATTCGAGTGTGTAAGGCTCGGAGCACATTTGCATAAAGCGCACAGTCGGTGCGGGCAAAGGAAAAGAAGTAGCGTGCAAAAGGAATGCCTGAGTTGGAGGAGCGAAGAGAGGCGCAGCTGGGACCAGGACGCAAGAGAAGCGCCAAAGGCGAGAACAAGCGACTGGGAGAGGAGATACATTTCATAAAGACTGGAGTTGGTGATACGTGAGATCTGGAGGTGCCGATGATCGCGGAGGATAAACGCCGCATTTGTCGAAGCTGGGAGCAAAGAATGAAGTTCCGTAGGGACGAGGCTGATCGAGAGGCTAAGGTTCACTGGTTTTTCGAAGCGTAAATGGGACTTTTCATTCATAAATCACCGGCACAACGTCGACAGCTTCTAACGGACGGGCAAGCGTGACTCGGTGACGTCATAGCGTCACGGCGCTGGGCGTCGGACTGCCTTGCAGACGACTCCGGTTCTGCTGGCAGCCCTCGTCTGCTCTCTCTCTCTCTCTCTCACTTCCTCTCTCTCGGCCGCATGCGCAGACAAGTCTATGCGTGCGGCGTGACTCTGCGAGAATCGCCGCGCCGCGTCGTCGCCACACTCAACGATACAGTCTCGTGCAGCCCGATTGTAAAGCAACTCGGCGATAGTCGACTCTTAATGAACTAATCGACCGAACTCAACATTTCATATTTTACTGCTTCTCCGTTTTTCCTTTCATTTTTCTCCTCTCTTTTCCGCGCTCCGCCACGAGCAAGCCTTTTCACAGTTGTACCGAGCTTTTACGACGACACAAATATTACTCCAACTTTTCTTCTTATCAAACCCAGCGCTTCAGCGATAATTAAGATTACCCGTGGAAAAATGGGAACGACTCGCGGCTCGCTTTTAATTTATGCACACCTCGGCGGCGGCTCCTCGGCGATTTCGTAAAAAGGAAAAAGAAAATAGGCACGACTGAGGTACCACCAGATATTGAAATTGACACCAACGCTTTTGCTCGGTACTTCCATTTCGTCAATTGAATCAACCATTACGACGAAACTTGATAAACCAGTTTCGGTCGAGGATGCAACTTTGGCACAAACAACCATAATTTCGTATGCACACGGGCTCGAATCCGAAATAAAACCTTAACAAATGCCAACTACGTTTTTATGTAAAATTTATAATAATACCGGTACCCATTTATGTAAATTCTACTTAACGTTGTTTAATTTTGCTACAAATTTTATTTTATCGCCACTAAATCTGATTACCAATGCATTCGAATAAACTTGATTTTCGAAGGTAAATTCATAATCGGAAAAATTATAAACCCATTAAACGATTTTATATTTTTTATCCGATAAACGAGTACCAAAAATATTAAGACACAATATATACATATATATGTTTTTTTAAATTATTTTATAAAATATTTTGAGATATTAAACGAAATTAATCGATGTTTCGTACAACGAAAGATTTTATTGGAAAGTATAATGGAATATAAATTTTAAAGCGCAGCTAAAAATTATGCAATAATTTTATGAACCATTGGATAAAATATTTTTTATCCCCTTAGTAATTATTTTACCGTGCGATTATTCATATCTGATCGAGGTTACGATTATTTTTTAATTCAAACCGAAACGTAAAAATAAATATATTAAAATAACTGTGGTAAAAAATACGACGAAATAAAAGGCAGTTCGGTTTGAAAAATTAAGTTTAAAATTATTATTATTATTATTATTATTATTATTATTATTACGTATAAATAATTAGACTTTATTCGATCATAAATATAAAACGATTACGCGAATTATTTTATATTATCGTACCTCGATTTTATTTGTACGTGTATTTTAGTGCTATGAAGGGTTAAATCGAATAAATAAAAATGCATATTTCAAATCATTAATTCGTCTTTTAATTAATAAAAGTTAGTTGATCTAATAATAACTGTAAAAAGCAAGCCATGATCGTATAATAATATTAAGAATCAATTAGCAACTGATAAGAATGAAGTAAGAAAATGAGCATAAAGTCACATGTGTAATTAATCATAATTTTTGTATAAGGGACGTATAAGGGATAATTTTATATAAAAAGGAGATTAATTATAGTATAAGATTCCTTGTTTATAGTAGCCTATAAAAAGAAAGATATAGGGGAGAAGAATAGGGAAAAAAGCTTGTAAAACACTTTATGGAAAATAAGATCGGGTTTTGCCCCCACACGCTTGCATTTATTACAGCAGATAACGCTGATATATCTGGTTTATTAGTAAATAACTCAACGTAAAAAATATATTAGTACATTTCGCGGCGCATTTTCTCATAACAACGGAATGATAAAGATGTTAAAAGGAGAGAAATGAAATAACAGCTGTAGCCGAAAGCTCGAGCAGCAAGCGGCTTATACCGATAGCAGCTCGGCGTCACTGGTTAGTTTGAATAACCTCGATAATAATAATGATAATGATAATGATAATAATAATCGCACAAATCACGTCCGTATACTTTCTGCTCGGCTGTAATTATTATAGCTGTCGGTGGCTTTGTCCAGAGGCTAAAGTAAATTACGCGCGTCGAATATTTTCTTAAGTCGGTAATTCGGCACGCAAGCCGGATTCGCACTTGCAATTGCACGTGAGCCAAGAGTAGAGCCGAAACTCGAAAACATCTGCATCATATACATTTACGCTCTCGTTTCAGAAAGCATCAACAAACTGCGGCACCATTCTACGCTAGTGGTTAGAGCCCAAGTTCGCTCAGACGTGGCCTTCCTCGTCCTCGTGTTTCTGACGACTGCCATGCTTCGCTCGCTCCTTCTAACAACATGTAAATTGCTCATTTGTTCTTACGCTTAGTTAGTGGTACTTCCTTTCTGTAACTTGCCAGGGTGGGAACATTTCTCGGTGTACCTCGTTACCGGTCTTTTGTTCCTTCTCTTCTCTGCCTTCCCCCGCAGTTTCGCACTTTCGCACTTTCGCACTTGCAAAAGGCGCCACACACGCCCACGTCCGATCATAATAAAGGGGCGTTTTAAAAACTAGTTTGCGGAATATACTTCACTTCGCTTCATTGGTAGCGAAATTAAGAAAGCCCCGACAAACCCGATAAGTCCGGCCATCTTTTTGCACGATCTGCTTAAAAAGATAAATATTTGGATTTATTACCGAGAACGAGTCGATGAATTTTCGCCTGATTAAATATCGGATATCGCCAATAACACAATTACGCCACACACTTCGTACATTGGGAAATATATAAAGCTGTAACGCTAAGATGTAATAATGTAACAACAATAACACCGTGCACCTTATTATGGCTAATTTTATTTTATTTGCATATTCGTGATCGAAACCGACTTTTCAACAAAAAAAGGTACAAGGAAAGCCTACAATTACCACGCCTGCACTCGATTTAGAATTTTTTCATTAATTTACCTGACAGTCTACCTCTTTTTTATTTTTAACATTAGGCGAACGGTAAATATTATCATTTAGACCGGCGAAGAAAATTTACAATCGTAAGTCACCCTGATATTGTCGAAATATGTCATAGTCGTAAACTAATGTCTTGAATTATGTTATTGCTTTCTAGATAAGTCTTGACACCTCTGACTATTAGTAAATTACTACAGTGTTAATATGGTTTTATCACGCGTCACGAGGTTCGAGCCTTTGACGACGACGGACAATTACATTTTGATATATTGCGCATTATCTAATCCGTCAATGCGTAACTGTACAATACTCTTGCACTCGATGTCGCGGTCATATTTATGGTTTACCATAAATTAGGTTACAGTTATATTTCACGCAATAGAATTAGAAAATCTTATGAAATAAGTTACCAAAAGGCTATTTAAAATATCATTAAACGTATTTGTTGAGATGTATCGATCGATGATTTCGCGAAATACAGCGAAACGAGCGATTTATCACGAAACCGCGTTCTTACAATATATCGAACACATGTAATTAGTGTATTCGGCAGTCACTTTCCACACACTAAGCGAAAAACCAAGTTCGACTTGGTTCGCTCTGTTATTAGTACTTACTACTATGAATATTACTGTTTGTTAAACGAAATTTAATAGTTGTTTGCTCGATAGCTTTATTTGAAAAAGCTTTGATTTATTAACAGCTAATCGATTTTTTCAACAACTTGGATACGTTTTATTTCTCTGAAGGTGGGCAAGAAGATATAGTAGCTCGAGGAAAAAAGGCCAAATGGTTTATAGACGTACTATTTTTATTCTCGATAAAATAACTAGGAATGCCAAGACATTTCTCACGAGCCACAATTTAAATTAAGTTTTCAGTTATTTGCTAAATTTAAAGTACAACGCGCAAAAGATACTTGTAAGCTCTAGATTCATAGGTAACACCATAAAAGTTTATAATCCCATAATATACAATTAGAAGTGCTTTAAATTAAAATGAAGTCGATAAGTCGTAACTATTAAAATGCACGTTACGCCCTTATATTGATTAATAATAATATTATGCGACTACGTTTTATTAGGTGATCAAAACAACGTATGCATTTTAATAAAAGAGTACTTGATTATGAAGATATGATGAGACATCGCATATTAAATAATGAGATGGATACGCCCTTCCATTTCACTATTTTACACTATTCTTCGCTATTCTTGAATGGACTGTTTTTTAATTTTCATAAAAATACTGTTTATTCACAAGCCCATGGAGTATTCAGCAACGTGTCAACGGGAATAAGATAATCTATCTACATTTGCCTTCCAAGCCAAAATCACTGCAGTGGTCGTTAAGTAATACGGTGCAACCTATTTGACTTTTATCTATCTTTCACGGTAGAACTTGATTTTAAACAAAATCTCGTATTTTTTGTAATATTTCTACTATTTTTTCAAATTTCCAAATAACATTTTAACAGTTCCTAAAATACGAAGTATAAGCCTTGAATAAACTAATAATTATAACAAAATTTCCTGTACCACGGGATAATATAAATGCATAAACTAATGTTGTAGAAGAGACTGAAGTAATTACAAACAAATTATTGTAAATTATTTACACGTAAAAACAGATATTATTGTTTGAATAGCAATGTTTAATTATACATTGAAAAATATCCCAAACTCTCAATGATCGAATGAATAAAGAATCTTTTCAAGAATCTACGAAAGATAATTAATCACAAATGTCATATTCCAAGAAAATTCAGCGTATTTATCTTCGTAAAATAAGAATATATTTTAATAGAATAGTAGTTACAATGTATTTCCTTTTAGCAGAGAAGAAAATTAATATACTTAAATGCTTTGGTTCAACGAGAATGTAGTGTATCAAAGTATACATGTTTAATCATTCTATCATCCTCCTTGAACATTAAAATTTAAAGTTAACGCGTAAAACACAATTGTTAAGAAACAATATTCAACGCGTGACTTCATCGAGGGTTTATCATTTATTACGTGTTCAGCTGTGAGAGTCAAGCGAGTTTCGATTTATTTATGGGCTGAAAAGATTTAATGAATCGAAAATCTTTTAAAATAGATAACTGAAACCGATAGTTCGGAAACAAATGGTAATTTCGAGCTCAGCTAAAATTATTTGCATCTTTAGTTGTGTTAATTATTTTAATAAAATTTATTTAATTTGATTAATCGTACACAATGCTAATCTTATTATTTGTATATGCATAAAATTCTAGACATTTTCCAATAAAAATTGAATAGTTTTCAGTTACTTTAGAAAAATATTTCCCGTACTTATATGTTGATTTTTATAACAACGTATAACTGCAACAGCTCAATTTTAATTCATAAAGCATTTTAATTATAAACCAATGAAATTTATCAAATTAGTATAATTTAGAATTATATTATTTATAATTAATGTAATTCTTTAATAGGCGGCATTTCCACTTTTACAATCAAAATTTAATAAATTGCTTTATTTAAAATTTGCATACTTCGAAAATCATAATATTTGTTCGAAAATCGTTCTTTCTATATTTACACTGTTATAAATTGAGCAACTACAAAATTATTTAAATAAACTGATACATTATTTGATTCCATAACTTGTCGACTCGTTTTCGTTATTCTGTTGAAACATGTACGGGTACGAATGTCAATCGCCGCACCTAGTTATTGAATTGTTAAGTAACGAAATTCATTGCTGTTATTGTGCGCATATACCGTCAAATTCTATCAAAGTAAAAAATCACTTCAACTCTGAGCTTTGCGACGTACATTTTCGATTTTAATAACAATTCTTTAAACTTTATTTATTTAAGGTGAATCGCAAGCATTGAGTTACGGTGCAGCAATACTGAGTGTAATTTTATAAATAACGCTAAAATATTTTAGAATATAGACTGCAATAGCGTTAATGACTCAGTGCATAATTATTTAAAGCGATGCGGTTCCACACGACTGCATTCATAATTTTCCGGAAATATGCATACATAGAGATGTACTCTAAAAATTAGTAAAATATATTAAATACAAGTTTGAGGTGTCGCCAAATTACGTTTTCTTCTTATTCTAAATTAAAAAATCAGCTCGGTAAAGACAAGACTAGGCTTTATCTGTTTAACCTAAGATCTATGCAGCGAATGTGTAATTTAGGGCGTGGAAAAATTTTCACTCAGAATAATGATTTAGGAGATAAAAAATCAAGCGAAAGATCGTGAAATATCAATGTCGTTCAAAATATGCGCGTAGACGTGCAAGTTAGTATTCTTTTAAACGAGAATCAATCGATTTTTCATAAATTTTTTATCCTCGTAGCAACTAAATGTCTTATAATTTAAAGCTTCTTTAGTTAAAATAATGAAATAAGTTTCATAAGTTTTTTCCGAGAACGAAGTACAATGTGCTATAGCCTGGCTTTGTTTTCTCGCGGACAAAGTTTTCTCATAATAAAAGCGAAGTTTCTATCTAGTGCTGTGAAAATTCGCTTCGAGACCTACGGACAAAACGGCCTTATTGCTAACCTATTTTTGTTTCGTATGCGAGCACAGAGGTTAGGTCCTTCCGGATATTAATGCCCGTAGTTGGATAAGCGTGCGCTCGATTCGTTTTTTCGCATATTTTACGAGTGCGCACCGCTCGGGCAGGATGTTGCGCGGCCCGCGTGCGTTTTCATCGAGCACTTTCAATGCGTCGGAACGTGTCCGCCCTTTTCCGCTCGTTATCCGGCGAAATGCAATAGTCGCTCGAATACATCGAGACTCGATTAGTTTTACAAGAGAGCAACTTAGGGCAATCGAACGGTTTAATGGTATCTACATCGTGACGACTCAGGCCACGCGACCTATAGGGGCGAGAGCGAGTAACTTAGTTGAAATTCGGCGCGGCGGAAGGTTCCGCTTCTGGAATGTACGCGGCTTGAATTGTCCAGGTTGTAGGGCGACTGTCCGGTCTCGAGGTCAGTGCGCAAAACGTGTAACGCAGAGCGAACGACGTACGAGCGACACTGCAGAGGTTGGCTCGTGTGCTGGTAGAGTGAGTAGTTCTGCAGCAGCCCGTCGACTTGGGTCCAGACTCCTCGGAAAGGGCGGACGAGTCAGGGGCGGAGGGACGGGGCCGGGACGGGGGGCTTGGAAGGGAGAGGGTGGATGTAACGGAGCACAGGCGAACCAAGCTCCCGCCTGTATCGACCCGTGCCCTACGCTAGCTTCTCCCCCACCTCCACTCTGCCATCCTGATACTTTTCCAAAATTCAGACTCGTATGCTACGCTTTTCCGGGAAAACCAAATTCGTAATATGCACTTTTTTGGACACTCGAAATTCGTCGGTGGTTGGATCGATATGTAACGCTTGCAGTCTCACCTCCTCGGACACGCGCATTTGTTTCGCATCCAATTTTTTTTTTTATCACGCGATAAACAATATATGAAAATTTCAACTTTATACTGCCCATAATATTTTGGCTTTCTATTGCTTCCTTCGTTCATTCCAACCGGTTGCAAGGCTTTTTTTAATATTTTAATGTACATTATCGAGCGATATTTCGTCGACTGTTACATTCGAATTTTGGATAAATTTTCGTTGTTATTGTCAATTCAGGTCTGCGCAAATTTTTCGAAAAACCCCGAGTAAACTTAAGTAGAAGCATTGCTGTCCCTTCGCTTGAAAATTACAGATTTTCATTCCGTTTCATTCGAGAGATTTTTTTGAATAGTCGGTCCGTGCATTATCAGTGTGCGTATAATATATAGCCCGACACGTGTGTAGGCGTTTGTTGCTCTTGAGTATTTGACTCGAATTGTCAACGGACAAACGGAAATTGAAAATATTTTAGAAAAATAATTAAATATCGAATGATGTGAAAAATTGTCGAATCACGGGCAAATCATAATTTGTAATTCTTCTCGCTCTTGTCGAATTAATCGATGCAGAAGCTTTACTTCGATAAATCTAAATGATAATAATGTAAGCGATCGGAGGGGCGACGACGTGACTGAATCTTCAATAATCCGTAGACTTTTTTAAAACTCAAGAAGCGGCAATGGATAATAATAATAGAACCAGACGTAGAAATGTGAATAACTGTAGCGACTTGACAAGCAACGCTCATCATCAGCAGTCTTAGCAAGGCTCTGAAAACTGCAAAGTGCAGACTAAGAAGAGAAAAAATAGGGAAATGCGAAGGCGCTAAACGTGGCTTAGCTACGATATAAAAACGAGCACGAAAATGGAAGGAGCTGCCAACCGCTTAACATTGCGCGAATAGGAGACACCGACCCTCGCGGGAATACTTAGTCGACGCAAGGGAGTGACACGCCATGGACTCTTAATTGGCTTGGAACAATCCTTTTGTCTCACTCCTCTGGAGCAGAGCCTAAAACTTCCATCCATTTAATTTACAACTGCCCGCCTCTGATTAGCACGAGTTGTAGTCCACTAAGCGACTTTCTGATGCCAACGTCGGAGATAACTACCCACTGTGGCTAAAGTATTCTCTTTCAGAAGAGACTTTGGCTTGATAATTGGGTAGAGAGCAGGGGGGGCGGGGGGAGAGACCCGAAGAGATTACCCATACGCCAAGAAACCGTCTTCCCTCCAGTCCCAATTTATTTTAATTTGCACTATTATTAATAATGATAATAGCAATAGCGACGATAATGGAACAGAGGCTGGCACGTGTATTATCATTAAAGGGCAGGTACCTGCTTGGATTGGAATTGCAGTCCCTTAGCCCTGCGCCTCGATTGCCAGATTCTATTCGGTATTCCTATATCAAGCTCGGGAATTCCATTTAAGGCTCTGCGCTCTCCACGCGTGCATTGCAGAAATCATATTAGGCGAGCGCTTTTTCAACGCCAAACTCGGAATCCAAATTCTTCGAATCGTGCTCTCCTCTTATTAATTAAAGCTAAGTGTAAACAGAAGAGCTGGGATCCGGTAATGCGAATGTTTGCACGTTCCACGTGTATTTATTACGCGGGACAATGAAATGTTAGCGTCGTTAAAACTGCGCTCGTGTAGGGGCCGGATTATGTCCTGGCGGGGATTTTTATGGTCGACGTGTATCGCGAGAGATAACAACTTACTCAAGCAGAATTTCTTTTCATTAACAATTCCACTCCCTTTGCTTCCGTGTCTCTGCATCCGATGTCACTGCACATTTTCAGTTTGCGCTTCCAGTCCCCATTCATTTTTTCAAAATCGCCTCTGCACATTTATAATTCGTGCTTTTATCCGACTATTGTTTGAGGTGCTATTAGCGATGGCTTGCATACCCTATTAAAGCAAAGATTGTACACTGCCTTTGGGAAGTTTGTGCAAGATTAGCATTTTTAATCGGTGTTTACAGTAAATTTAATCAGTAGCAATGCACACGTATACATCGGTCAACTTCATGCCTAACCAAATACACTTCTTTGTAATCTGAATTTCTAGTTTAAAACGCTGAATGAAGATTAACTCTAACTTTTCTTTGCTCTAAAGTTTATTATTACTGCCTTTTTGCTTTTCGCCCATCTTCCACTAATACTCTTAATCACTCTTTTTTACTTGTTACGCAAAATTATTGACAAAATTTAGCTTCAGCTTCGTTCTAATTGGAAAATAATCTACATTCGATACTTTGAAACCTCATTTGAGAACGCCATTCCTAAAATAATAATCTGTTTTTCAATGTTATAAACAGGTAATGATCATTATTTTTTATACATATTACCGTTTTTGACACAACATACAAATAAATAAACTCAAATGTATATTAGTACAACAAGTTTTTGCAATTAGCAGATTGAAAAATTTATTTTACACCGCGCACTATATTACATTATTTAGTACATTATTTGAGACTAGAAATTGTGAGCAAACAATTAATATAATACAACAATTTTAACAGATTATATTCAAAAAGCATAAATAGTAATTAAAATTTAAATATTATTGAATTATAATCGCATTTTCACAATAGAAAATACATTTAAAAAGTACGTGTCTCTTATCATTTTTTGCAATTAAAAATTATTATTACTTAAATTAAATTTATTATTTTCTCATTTTAATCTTGATTTGCTTAAGAATTCCTAAAATTTATTTTCTCTGCCAAAAATTTATACGCTCACTTTTTATTTTCCATATCAATTGCATTCTCAAATCGTCCTTTTCCCATCTGCAAATGATCTTACGATATTAAAAGAAATTAATTTTTATATCGCCCTTTTTAATATCTTATTTTATTCGTAATTATCTATTTTTTTATTTCAAAATACACCAAATTGGGTGCTTTTCATCACTCGTAAATTCATAAATCTTATCTATACAAAATATTTCAAATTCAATGTTTTATTATATTCTCAATCTTCATTCTTTATTATATTACAATAATTAAATAATCTTTATAAAAGTAAAAACGTGTTTTTTTAAATAAAATTTTGTAAACTTATTAATATAATCACTATAAATAGCAATACTGAGCCTTTATTTCAATAGTAAACCATTTCAAGTTACTAAGTTTAAAATACAATTAGTTTTTTAATGTATGGCGATATTATAAAAAATGTACAATTAAAGTTATTATTATTTACATTCGTTAAAATGAAAAAATATTATTTTAAAATTTACGAATAACTTTAATGTATCGCGTGTTAATAAAAATGCTTTAAAATTCAATATTGAACAGAAAAAATATCTTGGGAATACTAACTAGTACTAAATAGTTTTGTTAAAGAAAACTTTTAATAGTATTTTTTAATATCTGATAAAAATACAGAAAAATGTTATAAAGAACATTCTTCTCGTATTTCTGGTTAAAACTGTCTTTTCTTATAAGTTTATTTTAAAAATACTTGATAAAAATTTTTTTAGTACAAAGCGCTAACTAATAAATCTGATGTACAGATTGGCGATAATTTATCATTGAAAGAATATATTTATTTAATATATAATTAGTTTAAGTTGCGAAATAAACTCTTAAATATTTTATTACCAAAATTATAAAATAAACCTTTTTTTATCATAAAATGCATTATTTCTTTTAAGTTAAGAAAATTAAAATACAATTATTTATTCAGTACTGAAACGTGAAATTTATTTTACAAAAATTTAATGACTGTGCATTTAATTATAAATTATTGTAGGCAATTCAATGGTATGAAATGAAATATATTTTATTATTTTATAATGAACTAAATACATTTGAATTTTTAAATTAATCGGTGTACTTTTATTTTTTTAAATTAATAAATTCATGAAAAACAGCTAATTTTTTATATTTATTGAATTTATAAACATACATATTTAAAAATGTTGAATTATAATTGCCAAAAAAAATTATGTAGAATTATTCCTATTTAAAAAAAATATTAAGTTCAATTTATGGAACATAAGTAAAATAAAAGTATTTTTTGTTATGAAAAAAGATCAAAATAAAAATTTAAAGAAAGATGATAAATTATAATTTTTCAGCGATGGTGATGATGAATGAAATCTAAATTGAGGAATTTTAAATCGTGAGTCTGATATGAAAAATGAAATTAAAAAACGCTGCATGATTTATGTAAAATATAGCTTACGAGTCAGTTAGGATATAATACCGATAACATAAATTGAAAATTATACGTATAAGACTCAAAGTTACCAAAAAATATATACTCAAACATTCTTTTAAACATTCTTTTTAAATTCTTTTGAAGACTTCCCTTCATTCAATACGTCATTAAAAATTTATCGGTTTAAAATCTACAAATGTAAATCAGCGATCCGATGTTTCAAGTATTCTGCTGTTTCCACGATACATTTACAATTACACTCGATGAATGTAAATATCTAACATTACACGACTATCGCACCAATGCTAACGAATTCATCAGTAGCATTAATTGGAGTAGACGTGACATTTCTTGAAATTCAAAAGCGTACGTATGACAAAAACAAAGTGCACGTGAAAGATCAACGAGTTATTTATGTACGAGATGATGAAATCGAAAGGGAATTTATCTCAATAGCTATGTTCCCTTAAATCGTTGAGCTAGAAAATTTAAAGAATATATCCGTCTGCACTTGACTCCCAGTAACCGCGTTAGCGCGCATACGTTCACAAGAATCAGGCTAAGATAGGAAGAAGGAGGAAGGCGAAAGGAGAACGAGCGAGCGAGCGAGTCGGAGAATAATACGTTACCTCACGACATTTGCAAATCGAGGCGAAGGTTTGTTTTTATGACATAATTTAGAGTGTGAACTGCGTGTCGTCGAGAGCTTGAAAAAACAAAATCAACCGATAGAAGCAAGAGAACGAGAAGGAAAAATTGATCGATAGCTCTGGAGCATATTAACTTCGCTGTGCCACGGTTATGAGCACAATTGCTCGTCTTAACGTAGATTAACGAGGTCGTGCAGCTTTTATGAGTCACTCTTGGTACTGGTTTTCGCAGAGGCTCTACAAAAATCATCCTTCCTCTTTACCAAAAATCTGCACTTGACAAGAAAGCTATTTTTAACTATCGGAAGCCGTTGGTTTTTCGAGTTTAGCTTTTAAAATGCGCTTTTCCACGCCAGTTCCTGCACTCTACTTAAACGCGTGTCCGAATTAACAAGCCCTGCTGCCCAAGCGCTCGCAATCGAAGCTGGTTAACTTTTATAATTCAACGCTCGAAGCTGCACCGAATTACAGAAAATCCTCGGAGGACGCATGCGACAAAGTTGAACTCGGCAAAGAATCGCTTCTCCCCTTCCTCAATTCCCGAATCGAAGACTGGCAAGCGACGCGCATATTTATTTCACGGAGGAGATGATTATTTTTCAGAGGAGAAGCTTGGATTAAAGCGCTGCCTTGTTGACGCTTACCAGCGATACACCCGGCTGCCCTACGACGAGCAGGGATCTTGGGAAAAGTAATTGAAAATGCCCAACGAGCGGAGAAGTCGCCCTCGAAAGATGTCCAAAGAAAGCTCCGAGGGTAGGAGCAGCCGAAAGTGGGTCAAGCCAGACAGATCGAGCAAGAAAGAAGAAGAGAATTTTGATCGCGACAGCAGATCTTGCCTTTTCATAATTTATGACTTCATTTCGAGGACTAAGCAAAGCGCTAACACCGCCGATGCTACGACATATCCCCCGTGCTAACGCCCAGGCACGCTCCCACCTTATGTCCTCGCTCTCGCGTCTCCAGGAATCCGTGCCTCTCGACTTGGATGGACTGACTACTGCTCTCCTGCGACTTCGGACGAAAGCCTTTTTCACGCCTTTTACTCTGCGCCCGCGACGATTAATCTCCATTTTTCATTGGCTGAGCGCTCGACTCCCTTGGCTCGCCCTTGCCCCAAAACAACGTTACGCGATGCAGATGCCGGACATTCTGGAGACACTTCGGCTTGAGAAATTTGCATAATATTCCTCGCGCTAAAGTTCGAGCCGAACAGCTCGTTTTCGCGTGAAAAGGATAGAAGCAGCTTTTGAGCGCGAACGGAAAAATGTCGGATAAATAAATGTCTGCGGAGCCGAACAAATGCATCTGGAATCGGGTATTATTAAAATGCAAAGTGCGGATCGATCGGATGGAGTTCTGACAGGATGTAGAGATATTTTGGATGTCGCTGAACCGACTGCGCGAATCCCCGCCTCCGCTGATGCAGAAGCAAAAGTTCTGCGTCGACGGGAGCTACGAGCTTCGGCAGGGCATTTTTATTCAAGGCCACGCAGGGCTGGCCGCGAGGGCTTGCAACAAGGGCGTTAACGAGCGCTTTATTGCTTCGAGTGCTGGATTGCGCAGCGAGCGAAAAGTCCACTCGTCGTTACTTCCGAGGATATCCCGAGAAACATCAAAAGCTATTCTAAGATATTCTTTTGGAAGCTCGCAGAGTTTAAGAGTCCTTTTCGACATAAAAGCTTTCACGGATTAAATAATGTATCAGGGCGGCTGCGAATCAGCAGCGCGTAAACTATTGAACGAGAAATATTTATTTCCAGACAATAGCCGGTAGTGCGCGGAAGCTAATAATGAGTTATAGGTTAGGTTGATAGCGCAAGGAGAACTAACGCGGATAGCGAGCAGCCAGAGGCAACCCGAAGCTATCGAGTAGTAGGAGTTGCCGAATAGTTTGACACCCCAGTCCCCTGTACCAACACCGAGTTGCCGCTTGTTTATTCGCTTCGCGACAATAACAATTGGGATTCGGTATGTTTTGCGAGCCATCCGGAGCTCAAATTGTAAAGCTGCGAAGTGATTTAAATATTCAGCCGATACAACATTGTATTTGTTGTTACTTTTTGTCCGCGCTGCTGCTGGCATTCCACTTAAGTGGATAATTTGTCTCGAAAACAACAGTGTATCGAGCGAAGGGTGCTTTTGATCGATAAGGGTGGCCTTCCTGGTGAAGTGCTTCACTCGGAAGTGTAGGAAAAGTGGCACCTTTGATCTTATTCGCAAAGATACTGGGGAGGTATCAGAGAAATCTGTCCAAGAAAAAAGAAGAGCCATTATAGGGGACGTGCCACAAAGTAGACCCACGTACGGCCTTGACTTGCGCAAACTCGCGCACATTTGCGTCCTCAGTGCCAATATTATCATACCACTCGTGTTTGTAATTTTATGCCTCCTTCCTCCGCCACGTCCGACTTTCACTGCCTATTTCTCCCTATTTCTCTTTTATCTCTTCGTTACTTTTTCAGACTGCCCCTCTCTGGCTCTCTTGCTGTTTCCCTCCTTTGCCTCTATCTTCGTCTCCGACGCCATTTCGAAAATTACGCATGAGAATGAGAGAAAACTAGAACGAACTTCCATTACGCTTTTTATGTTTACGCTTCTGCATTCTGATGTTCTCAATTCAATGGTTATGACGTATCGCCTGACAGTGATGTCTCATGTTTAACAATGAATCGCCCTCGACAAGCTTCCCTGTTATGTCTACATAATATCGAACTCCTCTTTATATACTTACGTTATAACTAATTTTTCAATTTATGATGCATCCGTATCTTTTATTAATACTTTTTGCTTAATCAATCTGCTCTTCGTTTTGATAACATTTTTAAAACTTAGACTCTTTTAGTTACAGTTTAGTTACGCTTGCACGAGAAGTTGAGTAATACAAATTTGTCAGAGAGCCGAGTTTAAATTATTTATACTCTTCCTATCTTATTATTGACATTTATTTTTACAGCGAGTTTATCATTGAC
This sequence comes from Platyscapa corneri, assembly GCA_018907185.1. Taxonomy (NCBI): domain Eukaryota; kingdom Metazoa; phylum Arthropoda; class Insecta; order Hymenoptera; family Agaonidae; genus Platyscapa; species Platyscapa corneri. The sequence continues at coordinate 2,526,462 of JACCHW010000011.1, read as the reverse complement.
TTTTTTAACGAATATTTTTTTTAACGTAATCTTCTTCCATTAGAGCTCCTCCATTAGCTTTTTAAAAAATTTCGTTTTTTTTTTAATTTATTTATGCATTGCTAAAAGTGATCTTTCTCTTATTAGGGATTTTCTTCTATATTTAAAACATTGTATTATTTTTTAAAACGTTTCGACTTTGTTTATAGAAAAGTTCGATACTCGTCATCTCATTTACACATTCTCGCATTAATTGCATATCAATTAATCCTTCGAATTAAAAAGCACTTGCTGTGATTAAATCTAAATATAATTTGATTTTATAATACAATCATGATCTTTCAACGACAAAATAAATATGCATACGTTTAAGAAAAATAAGAAATTATATATCTTAAATATCTTAAATCGTTTTAAAAATCATTTTTTACTTACTAATCAAAAGTAATAATTTTAATTTCAATAAATTTGAAAAATGACGTTAATATAATTCCTCTGGTCTCTATTCAGATTTACACGTGTGTACTACAATCTGCTAACAAAGTCTTACTTAACGAAGAAAAAACTATTAATTTATGTAAAACCGTTAAGAGATTTATACTTTAAATATTAAATAATAAACTAAATAATACTATTTAATAATACAAACTGATTACATTTATTAAAAATCACTCATTCACTTTGTTATGTAAATGTTACAAACGGAGATCTAAATTTAATTTTAACATAATTAATAGACGTACAAGAATATTTATTTAACCTTTTGAGTGCAAATAATATAACTACTGTATTAAGAGTGAATTTGTACGAATAGATTTATTGAGTGTTTATTTACTCTTGCACTCGACAAAAAATCTCTAGAAGTCGCTATTTCCAATTTAGATATATTTGGTGAATATTTATTTATTTTATGAGTTCCCTATGTAGTTTCTGCACGTTCTGAAAGATAATGTTCCAAAATTATCTTCTTACTCCATTCTAGTGATAAACTATTACTATTTTTGTTACAGTACCGATCGAATGTTTTTTAAAAATTGAACTGAAAATAGAAAGATATCACTTAGTACATCAACAATTTTAAATAATTTAAGTCTGCCGATAAAAAAAAACGTAAACCGCATAAAACGACAAAATTTAGATATATATTTATTAAACTTTAAGATGCAATGATAGATATTGTAAAGGCTAATTTAATTTTAATACATTATTGAATACATTAAAATGAAAAAATTATTTTTACATCGTATTTATTTATATTATTTTTTATTAGTATTCACAAAAAGTATTGTGAAATTTCCAAAACATTAACTTATGTAAGTTTTAATTACTTTCTAAAAATAAAAATTTAAGCGTTTAATTTATCCTTTTTAAAAATTTGATTAATAATTAAACCGATAAAGCATTTACTGTACGAACTCGATAAAAAAGACCATTTAAATATAGAGGGAAAGAATTCTATTAGCTTAAAATATACAATAAAGCAATCATTATTACAAAAATAATTCGAACTGCGAAAAATGTACTTGTGGAGTTGTAAAGATGGTATGTATCTGAATAAATATATCTCTAATTATGTCTTATTTACAAAAAAATTAGTTACTTTTTCAGACTAGGCCTAAATCGTTATGTTTCTTGGAGATGAAAATTTATTAAAAAATAAAAATAAGTGCGAAAAGATATTGGCAATAATAAAATCATTAAATAATTTAAAAAATAAATAGTCTTCTGTGTTATTATATTTCATCTGTTATGCGATAAAATCATTGTAATACCTTATACAGCCAGAATATATTTAAGTGTATCTTATTTAATATTATAAATTTGGCTTTCTATATTTAATGCGTGTATTCTGAAAAACCACTAAATACAAAAATACTATTGGAAAATATGAAATTTAGAATTCATAAAATGATTATATTATCTTAATTTTCATACAGATGCAAAGTGCAATCTGGTATGGAGTATGAAAAAGAAACAAATCTAGATGGTCCGAAAATAAAAGTCTTGGAAAATACTAAAGACAGAAACAGATTTAGGAAAAAATACTTTAAATAAATGTGATATAAATTTTAAAAGATTTTTAATGTAAATGAGGTAAATGAATTTTCAAGTTATAAATGTTAATTTTAAATGATGATAATAATAATAATAATAATAATGCATACGGAAAAGGTTAGTAGTATTTCTAGTTTCTATAATTTCGAATAAAAAATGTAAAGAACGTTCTCTTTTTTCTAGATATAGTTAACTTAATTCTAATCTAATTAATAGCTAACTATGAAAAAATAAAATTAAAAGATCTAGTATAAAGTACGATGATGTGAAATAAAATCACAAGTGTATAATATCTTTTTAAATTTATAATAGAATTTTCAAAACAAAAGTGAAATTCTAACACATTTAATGTATTTTAAGATAATTTTTCTTAAAAAGGCAATGTTAATTAATAAATAAATTTATACTTTCTCATAAATAATAAACATATTTTATTTTGTAATAAACTTTACATGTTAGATTACGTATTATTAGCTCTACGTTATTATAATTGCAATCTCTAAAACTATCTTTGATAATAAAAACTCTTTTATTTCGAAATTGACTTATATTTTTATGCTAGAATTATATAATTTTAACTAATAATTCACTGAAAAATCGTATGCACAAAAATAAGGAATTATTTATGTTTAAAAAAAGAAGTCAAAACATTTAAATTAAACATTTAACTTAATATCTGTCGTATTTAATTAAATAATACTAATAGTACAGTTAAATAAAATTCATGACACTTTAAGAAATATAGATTACGGTTACATTTTTGAGTAGAAAATTTTAAATAAAAATTTTGTTATTAGGGTAAATAACTAAATCTTAGAATCAATCTACTGTTTATTATAAATTGATTCTTCGTCGGCCTAAAAATTATAGTTTCAATACTTTCCACTTGCGCTCTTTTTTATGAATATGAGAATAATTATTATTTAACACAACCCTATCACTTGATAATCTTTACACGATGAATACTGCCGATTGATATTGAACTAGTGGAGGGAAAATGTCCACGAGTTTGTATTACAATATATGATTATTTCACGAATCGGTTTCCAATAAATGTGTTCGTTTAGCGCTTCTAGCTTTAACCTAATTTATAGTTACTGCTCTATTTTAATTTAATATCATTCATTTTAAAATATCGATAAACCATTTTTCCATGTAATTTGGAGAAGATAAAGTAACCCCAAGTTAAATTAATCATAATATAAGCTCATAAAACATACATTCTAATTACAACGTAAATAATATTAACACCGATTTTCCTATCCCAATTTAGAGTGAAAAATAAAATGCGAACACTAAATATACAGCTGAGCCAAAAAAAATAATTGTTTAAAATTTTAATTAAATTAATCTTATTGTATTATTGTTTACTTCATTATCTAAAATGTTATTTAACTTTAACTTTGTTTTTGTTATCACACTGTAAAACTTCTTATACATTTAGTATAGTATAAGTTTTGTAATAGTAAACAAAGTTTTTCTGAAGTAAAAACATATTAGAAACTTTTAAGAATGTCATAGAAATATCTTTTCAAAACTAAAAATTTTTCAATTTTGTTTCCGATACTTTGGACATGCGCTTTTATTTTAAATGTGTTTTAATGTTTAAATATAATGTATCAGACAGATTTGAGAATTGATCAACAAATTATTTTTTTGACTCGATCTTTTAACATTTATATTAACATTTTTTATTTCATATTTTTCCAAAATTTGCAAAATAAGAAAAAATATGAAATAGTCGTAAAGTAAATTAGTTACTAATATTTTTATCTAGATTTGGTTTGCAGAGTTTTATTTTTTGTATAATTTTTAAGAAGATGAAAAGTACTGTACACAAGAAGAAATAAGCTCAACGATGCAGATATTTTATTAAAAATTTCGATACACATCGAACTTTTGCACATAAATTCAGTCCATTAAATTTGATAAAATGCTTCGGCGACTTGACCAGTTATTTACGCAGTGTGCGAATTGAATTTAATCCCCTGAGATTTACATATTTTCATAAATTGTTTGCGGGTGCTTCGATTTTGTTTCTCTGCAGTTAAGCTCCTCGCCACCTTCTGCCACCTCGCCCACAATGTGTGTTCAAGCTACGAAAGCGATGTGCTTAAGAGAACATTATTCTTGAGCACGAGCACGGCAGTTCATTATTTTTAATTATCAGGTTCATCAACTAATTTTTTTATACAAACAACTTATGTACATACACACTCCTTGACTTTTTAACGCCGAGTTGTTCCGTTCTAATGTCGGCTCGCCCTTCATTTTCCATACTTTTTAGCGCAATCAAACATCAGCGAACACAATAAGCCCTAATTTTTATTTGCCTTAACACATACCACAGTTTTCAGAGCAATCTCTTTCCATAAAGTTGATACCACTTCTCTTTAATAGTCTCCTGCAAACCAGATGAGATATTCAAACAGTAAACAGTAAACATAAAACACGTAGCACCGTCTTTGGATCTTAAAAGCAAAAGGCTTCTTTCATCTATTTTTATATTAAAATAATGGCTTTGTGTTAAAAATTATATTGGTATATTGCTGTCGCAACAATGATAATAAATTTATGAGGCATCGTCGAATAAGTTGCTCTATATATTGGAAGATTCAATTGGAAGATGCAATAAGTTCTAAAGGTCAAGTGCTTCTGTAATGTTGAATAAATCATTATTTTCAGCGTCTGGGAATTATATTTTATTCATAATTTGTTTAAAGCCTAATAATAATTCAAGCATTATTATTTACGAGATGCTGCCGCAAAACTTTGCAAAGTTAGCGCAATCTAGCTAACATAATTAGCAGTACATTTATACGGTGCACATCGTAATGAAACTTTGAAAATCTATTGGAACACATTTCCGATATAAATTCAATTAGAAATTCAATTGGAGGAAAATTCAAGTCGGAACGGTTAAAAAAATTATTCGGCGTTGGTGTAAAGCAGTTCTTGTGACTCCAGCAAAGAATACGCGACGGTTTAACGACTTGTAAATTTTCGAAGTACTTATTAGGTCTGCTTAAATGGAGGTTTGAGATCGAGCTTGCAGCGATAACTAAGGGTTAGGTCAGACTCGTATGCGGCAGTTGTGTAGGTAGATTGAGCGGGTTGTGGTAAACCGCATTTAAACGACCGACCGGGGATTTTGTCATATACCAGCTTAGGAGCTGCAATCACCTTCTTAAAACCTCGTCGCTATGTTGCCCACCAACTACCACTATAACAGACCTATTCAACAATGATCAAACAGCGATTTCTTTTAAACGTCCCTTTTTGGTTACAAATTACGCGAGTTCGCTTGCCTTGGCATAAAAAGCTCGTCATCCCATCGGAAATTAATAAACTCTTACTTGTTGAGTTTGATAAATGTATGCCGCGTTTTAAATTCATTTCGGATGAAAAGCGTAAAATTCAGTTCCAATTTATTTAAATAACTCGGTAGTAAATAAAAAGTAACTTCTGTATTGTGCGCGGTCGGAATTTTTATTATACCCTATTTTGCGTTCTGTTTTCAAGAAAAATGTCCTTTATAAATTATCTATCATCTCGACAGATACAAGCGATATAAGCGGTGGCTGAACAAGCACAATGAACGTTTCATGGCAGGTGTACATCGTTCTAGTACCATTGTTCTAGCGCCAATTGGAAAGATAACATCTTGATACAATACTCCATCACAATCTTGCTATTGTATTGTCACCGATTAAATGTATTATATTTTCATTACGTTCGTTTCATTCGTACATTACAAGTAAAATTGTCGGTTGCAGTCCATTTTAACCCACATTCTCTGTAGCTTCATTTTAAACGGCGGGAAAATAGTTTTTCCATGGTGCAATTGAATGTTTTTGAAACTCGTCTCTGCGATAAAGAATTAGAATTAAAATCGATAGCAAACGTTTGGCGTTTGCGACATGAAAAATAAGTTAAAATCCCTGTCAACATTTTGAATATTTTAATTCTATTTAATTAATTTTTTTGCGAGGCGGAAATTCTGTTATTCGTGTGCACGATTGTACAGAAGCGTTACGTGCATGACACGTTTTACGCATACTGCACATATGCAGTACAATTCCGATTGTTAGCTAAAGTTTACTCGTTATTTATTGGTACTGATATCAGATCTCACGCTTTAAATTTCATTACAATGAAAATTTTCTCTATTACTAAAAGCTATAATTATATTTAACCTGGAAGTCTGAACTTAATATTAATAAAACTCTTAAAAATATAAAAATCTACGATATTCCTCCTTTTAGCATTAGAACGAAGTTATTCTCGTTTATTTAAGAATGTCCTAATGACGTGAAAATATTGATAAATTTAAATTAAAATATTAAATTACATTCTGCGTTAACGTTATAAATATCGGTGTTTTAAAATCAAATACGGAATAAAAAAAATAACTTTTTAGTACTTGATCGATTTAAATTATTAACTCATTATAATAAAATATGCTAACCGAATAAAACTGTTAGTGAAATGCATCTGAATATCTGAAATATCGAAATAGAATAATACAGTTATATATGCAAACTTTAATATGATTTCGTATAATTATTGTTGTATTATAAATACAAAGGTTCTTCGTTAATCTGCTTAAATAAAGAAAAGCATCGATATTAATTTTGTAAATTTTATTTCATTCATAATTAAAAACCAATCTTGTAAGAACATAATTTTTATAAAAAAAGAACAATTCTTCAAATATATGTATATACATAGAGCAAAAAATATTTCAATTTATAATGTTTTAATTCATTATAAACTCGCAAACAATTAATCACACTTTTTCAATTTTATATTTATTTTTATGCAGCTGTGAATGAGAGTTAAAGATAACTAAAGACAGCCATTATTGATTTTTCGAATTGTCTATTAAAGTATACAGTTGTGTTACAACAATAAAATTATCGTAATATATTTCAATATCTTCTATAAATAATATAATTCATTCGTACACACTTTTTATACCGTAAAATTTCTACAATTATATATATATATTTTTTTTTACGTGTATAACAAAAAATTTACTAAAATTGGTACTTATGATATATAATACATAAATTTTATATTATTATTTTTAAATAAAAATGATTTCTTATCGAGTTGATATTTTAACTCAAATTAGTAATAACTTTGACAATATCGTGCAGCAACTGGAATATCCATAATTAATAGCTTCGAAAATCTCGTACAGTTTCTTGATTATCGCTAAAACTCAGATTATCATTTATCGCGTCACTTATACATTCAAAATATATAAGCTCTAAATTTAATCTTGTACATTTTAATAAAAAACTATTCAAGGAAAGTAATAAATGTTGATTAGAAAAATAATAATTATAAACAATTTAAGTTTTATTTGTTGTTTTGGTTAGTTTTTCCTTAAATAAAAGTACATAAATACTTAAACTAACATAAATATCTATATATAAATTGTTTGCTCTTAAAAATCTGATTTATGCTTTTTCAATGTAATATATGCATTGTATAAATTATAATCTTAATTACAAAAATTTTAACAAATAAACCAATTAATAAATTTTGTTTTTGAACCACAAGTTATAAATAAAAAATACGTACAATACGATATCCAGTAAAATAACATTAATTTTAAACTATAGAATTAATAAACAATATTGCGAGATATTCATACGAATAAAAAAAATAAAAAAATAAAAAAAATAAAATTGAAAATCCGTAAACTTTATAAACTTATTACATCTTTAATATATTTTTTAATTAGTTGTCTATTTAGTACTTTTAGCATGTCCAAATTATCTGATATTGCTCGTTGCATGATAAAAAATTCTTTTACAAAAAATATTAACATTACATGCAAATTATCATTGCGCAAAGCATATTTACGTGTATATATGTACACACACTAAACTATTATGCACTCAAAGTATCATATTTTCTTTCTATTCCACTTATCGGTACTCAATGTCCATACTTCTTAAAAAATATAAATAATTATTTTCAGTTTGTCTAAAAGTAGAAACTATGTATTTCATTAATAATTATAAAGAAAATATTTATAACGGTAGAAATATTAACGCAAATGAACTAATTAATGTATCTTAATATCAGTTAAACGATAACTGTTTATATATTTTTACACAGAGTATTTACCTTAATATGTATAATAATTGTAAAAATAATAGTTTCTATTTATATGATAAAATATTAATCTGATAACTGAGACATTAAGAGTATTGTCATGATTTGCATAAATATGTAAAAAATAAGAAAAATTTTAAATAAAAACGATATCTAATGCAATATAAAATATTTCTGTTTACCAAAAATGGAATGTTATTTTTATAAAATAATTAATGAGTGAGTAAAATATTCTTTTTTGGTCACTTTTTAATATAATAGCAAAATTAATTTAAAAAGCCTGACTATAATTTTATTTATTTGAAGGGATACGTGATTTATATGGAATGAAAAGTTACATTATCTAATAAAAATTATGTTTATATTAGAAAAAGTTGTAAATTTTGACTCAAAATATAGTTGAATTACAATGCAAAAATGTCTTATTTACCACAATATAAAATTTTTTAACTTTTCTTTAATAAAATGCCTTGAGGTAATTTTGTCTGCCCCATTATTTAAAAAATTTTCATTTTATCAGTCTGGAAAATACCATGTTGTTTTACATTTACAGGAAGTAACTCATTTTTCTTTAATCCTTAGAAAATAATGAGAAGACATAAATTACGAGAAATTTTAAGAAAATATAAATACAAAATATTTTCACAACATAGCATGTATATATACATTAAAATAATTTAAAATATATATATATATATATATTAACAGCATCATTTTCATAAGTGAAGATCACAAGGACTATATGAAACGTATAAGAAACAATGAAAGGAACTTTTATATCCTCTGTGTGCTTCATTAAACGTATTTATCAAATATGATCACATACATTTAATTTTTATATCATTAATAGAAAAAATATGTTCAGTCGTACTCGTGCGAGGATTCTCTCTTACTAATTAGATTGTCTCTTTCCTCTTGAGTAGATGGCACTTCTGCTGTAATTGGCCTATTGACTTTTATCACTTTACTTACTTTACTGAGACCTTCAGTTACACTGCTGTTCCCTGATACACTGGAAAATAAACTATGATAATTATTATTAAAATTAAAAAGATATATTTATACGTAAAAATGAAATTAGTTAATCTTTACACTTACACGATATCTGTTTCATCATCTTCCCCTTGTGCAAGTTCTTCGGGAGATAATGTAAAGTAAGGATTTGCTGAAGCTGGTCTAAATTTATAACCAGTTAATACGAAAAATACATAAGTAGCCATTTCCCGGAACATTTCATCTAACCATTCATATTGAAAGGGTACAGTAATCTAAAAGAGCATTATCAGTAAAAATACTTTGAAATAAATATAAAAATAATTCTTCATATAGCTTGATAGAATATTTTACCTTTAATAAGTAGACTATCACTCGAGTAAAGTAAATATAGCATACTATCATAATATAAAAATGTCTAAACAGCTTCAGTTTACGTAAATTAGCTGCAGCTTTGCCGTCCATGTGAGCTGCCTCTTGTAAATGCCTTATACTCCAAACAACAGGAAACATTATAGCGCCACAGCAAACCAAATCGACTAGGATAAACACATCACGCCACCTTTTGTGCTCAACGTCGCCCTCTTCACTTTCTTCAATTATAATCTCAGCGACATTTGCTAATACCTAAAATTTAAATACAGAAAAAAACATTTTATGATGATAATAATAAACACAATATAATAAATAAATAGTTCTGTTCATAATTAAAAAAACTTTGACATAATCACTACACTTTCACCTGAAGTGGAATAACGATCATAAACAATTTTTTATCTTTATCCGCTAAAATATGCTTGATAAAAGTCCAGCCAGTACCAACAAGTACAATTGTAATAAATAGGACAGCTCCTTTCAATAAATGTGTGATGTAATAAAGTATAGCCCATGCTGCAACATGTTCACCTTTTGTTTGAATAAAATGAAAATTAATTCCATGAAATAGTAAGGATAATGATTTTAGATAAACAAGAACCGCCATAAGGTAATGAATTTTAAAAACTGGATGCCTATAAAAAAACAAATATGAGTTAAGTTTTGATGAATTCAAAAATGAGTAATTTTTTATAAAAGATTTGAAACACACTTGCTATTTTTTAGAATGAATACCCAAAAGCAGCCTGAAAGAAAAAACAGAAGAGCCATCATGAAATAAAGTTCTGGTAATGGCATTTCCCCTGCACTTAAAAAATTGTCATTGTTTATTTCTTTGATTTCCATCTGCAAAACAATTATAATGAAATTTTTTTAAATGTTAGATAAGAAATAATTGTAAGTATTAAGAAATCCTAAGAATGTTTACCGAAAAATTAACTGCAACCTTGTGCTTATAATTGGGACAGCTATGAAAATATAAGTTATACAATCCTTCTTCTTTTTCATTAGCAACATACATAGCAAAGCTAGTGTTATAGTATTTTTCACCTTTGACCTCTTTTACAGTCATTGGTAGTGTTTGTAAACAAGCACTAGTTTCTTGAACAAAAGCGTCTAAGTTCATACCATCCACAGATTTTTCAAACTCTATAAAATTAAGATTTCAAATAATTAGGAAAAAAATTTCAATATAAAATAGATAAAACTTATTTTGTACCCCTATAAAGTCTAAAAAAGTCTAGTAAAATCTATTTAAAATCTAAAACATTTGAAAACTAATCAGCTTCAACAATTTTTTTAATAATGTACAAGAATAGATCAAAAGATCAATCACGCATACTTGACGCTGGCGAAGATGCAACGTTCGCGAATAATTACAAATCAATACCTTAAAAATGCAGTTACCTAATTCGTAAGTCAAGAACTACTTAAGTTTTGTTATTTATAAAATTGAGGACAAGATATCTTTAGAATAACATAAATAAATATGGTTCAACATTAATTTTGTTACTTACTCATCAGAATAACTTATTTATTCTTAAAAAATGTTAATATTTAATACTTTTATTATTTCCATATAAAAATTGAATGTTATGAATTTTAATTTAAAAAAAAGGATCTACAATAATGCAAATTCTTTCGAATGGAATAGTAAAAAATTTATTAATTTTTATCAGCATATAATTATAAAAAATAAATAAATATTCAAATACCAGTTTAGAATAACCAACTGTTCTTTTTCAAGATCAACTCTAATATTAACTTCTGTAAGATCTAAAAATAATTTCCTCGTGTTCAGTTCTATTTCAAGTGCTTCTGTGCACATTATTGTAAACACTAAATAAAACTCACACGGCATTGGATAAGAGAAATTGAATACAATAATAGGAGCAATGCACTTTAATAAGTCGAGCTTTTATAATTGCAATTTAGCCAAATTTTCTATCTACTGAATCATGGTAATATTCTTTTCTGTGATAACATTACTATTTGGATTTAAATAAAAAATACTCATGTTCATTGAGTTATGAAAATTATTTAAAATACCTTACAAATCATTTTATGAAATTTAATAATTTCCTATTTTTATTTATTCTATCGACTACTTTAATTCAAAATTTTAATTACATGTTAAAAATATATAAAATTTGAGAAAGCCGTTCGATGATAATACAACTAAAATAATAATACTTCAATTACCATGTGGAAAAGAATCCCTTTTTTTTCTGGGAAACAATACTGTATCACTTAATCCTGCTGGTAAAGAACCTCTTTTATTTCGAGCAACTCTTATAACAGTTGAATTTCTATAGATATGTACTGATTGTACATTACTGCTGCACCTTACCTTTAGCCTATAATTTATTGAAATATAACTTTTATGTAGAAAAAAAGTATTTCTCATCATTAATAATAAAAGATAACTTACTGTAAATGTTTTAAATCAAATGTAAAATATATTACTGCCGTTTCATCCTTTTGCTCAAAATCAGATTTTGCACTAAAAGCACCTTGAAGAAGACACTTATCATGGTTATCTAAATAAGGATTCATAGCATCGCTAAGAGTACGATCCAAAGTAAAACCAAACTAATAAAAAATAATAAACGATTATTATGATTTTAGAAACATCCCTATGTTATAAATAAAATTATTTAAATAAATAGATAATACTAAATAAATAATAGATGAAATAAATAACCTACCACATCATTTTCATCGAAAGGTGCAGCCTTGAAATTAATCAAGTTCACATTTAAAATTCCATCTTTGTAAAACCCAAAAGAGCTTAAAGATATAAAACGTCTATAATCATTCTGTAAATCAAAGAGAATATAATTATTTTTTAGACTAAATATTGTAGGAAACTTTAGAAGTGATTCTTAGCAATAAAAGATGATTAAAATTTGAAAAAATAATAAGAAAACGCACCTTTATGTCGAATTTATGAATTCTTGCATGTGTAAGGCTAATAAGAAAAAAAGAGAAGAAGCTGACACTGAATACAAATCTGAACTTCATTTTCAGTGTACTTTAATTCTTCCTTGTATAAAGAATTGTTTACATTACGAGATATTACAGTAAATGTTACGATTCACGCTCTTGTTGCTATTCTTTTGTTTAAAATTTTATTCACCTTGCCAGCAAAGAATATTTATTAAATTGAAAATATATAATAATTTTCTTCCGCAAACTACGCCTAAACACTCTCCCAAGAACTAATTATCACATATACATCAAAAGCATAATTGTGTATCAAGAAAATGAACATCTCTCAAAATTTGAGGTTGCGTTAAAAAGATTGTATCACTTTTTTATAGTAGTATCAGTAGTTTTCACTCTCCAAATTGAATTGCAACATTTGTGACTCCTGCTGCGATTAACGCATGTACAGAATTACGACTATATAGTATATATTACAAAGTCATCTGAAAATCCTGTAGTAGGGGTAGTTTCCTCAACTGAAGTCTAAAAGCTTCCTCCAATAGAAGACACTCGGATTAGACCGTTGCGATCAAATAGACCATAATAATCGAGCTAACAAAAAATAATAGCTTGTGTTGATTTATAATTATTATGCATAATCGACTACGTATCACATAGTTTTAGCATGCAAAAGGTGTACATTTTATTTTGGGCTGATTTTCAAGTATTACAATTATATTTTTTTAAATTGAATATGTTGTAAGAATACATTTTTATTATAAATTTTATTGTACCTTTTACAATAATTTTTAATTTTATAAATATATAGTAAAATTCTAAAAAATAAAAATTTTCTTTTACAACAATTAGCGCACGTATACACAAATTATAATATATAAACTAGGATAAAAAATGACATCCGCGGTTTAGATTAATCAAGATTTTTAAAAAGATAGAGCAAAAATAATAATAAAATGTACCTAATTTTTTAAAAAAGCAACAATGAGTTTAATTTATGTATGCATATTAATTTATTTACTATTGATACTATTCGAAATCGAACACTTATTGTAATATAATTTTATGAAAAAGCTTGTTTAAAAAACTTCATATCTGACCAAATAATAAGCCAATAAATTGCACAGTTATACAGCGCAGAATTGATAAGATTAAAGAAATTTCATTCTTAAACCATAGACTTACAAAAAGCTTAGAGCGGTCTAAGGCTTCATCTATTCTTTGACGATACATTATTAAACATTGAAGTCTTATAGAATTTTAAGATGTAAAAGTATAAGCATGCTTCTGTGAAGTGTATTATAATTTAACTCTTTCATGATACAATAGTATCATATAATATTGAGTGCAAGCTTATTCCCTTTACATTTTTTTGTTTAATTTGTGCATAAGCCTTAAGCCTATGAAATGATAAGCAGCCAATCAGAAATTTAGCCTATAAGTTAACAGTATTAGTCTCAGTATAATTTTTATGTCAAATCTAATTTAATGTTATAAAGATTTACCCTATATTTTCATTAAAAATCATTACTAAACCAAATTAACCGTTTAAAAATACATTCAATTCACGCATATTGTTTATTAAGATTTAAGACAAATTAAATAATCTTGAATTAAATAATTATATCAAGTTTTAATCTATATCAATGAGTTGACAAAAACATTTCTTTAATCAATTTTCTTACGAAAGTATGTAATAAATGTAACTCTATGTTAACTGTAAATGTTTTTGTAATTTTTAAAATATATTTGAATAAATATTGAAATGATAATTGACAAAAAACTAATTTTTTTAACATTTTCAACTCACGATTATTAATTTATGTTAAAATTTAGAACTACGTTTCATCAAGTGAAAATGCAAAGATAATTTATAAAGGTTATATTCATTAATACCTTATTTTTATAGAGGACTACTTTTTTTATTATGGATAAAAAATTATTATCTCCAAATTCTTTGAATTCAAATTATAAGCTTACAAGAGCGGCAAGTTTTTCTGAATTATCAACAACAACAAAAAATGTTTTTAAACAACAATATCAGTCTGAAGCATATGGAAATCTTATTAAACAGTATAGCTGTGAGCAAATTTTTGATCAAAACTCAAATATAAGGTACTAATATTTATATCTATAGTAAAAGTGTTATCGATAACTTATTTTTCAATTTTTAATATTTTATAGTCATTTTAAAGTATCTCATACATTAAAATCAGATAATGAAGAGCACACCCAAACTTGGAAGGGTAGAATACCCATACATTCTAACTCAAATTTAAAATGGTCAAAAGAGACAAATAAACCATATTTACAAAAACAATATTCATCTCCAAATGAGTGTCTTGCTCTAAAAGCACCAGATGTTAATTCAAGACAAATTATTGCACCAGCTACATTCATTATAAATAAGAATACATCAAAACAGTCAAATATATTTAATCGAAAAATGTTGCAGAATTTCGAGCAACCTAATAATGAAAAATTTAATGAATCTACGTGCCAATTTAAAAAACCAACATTGATTTTAAAAAAATCTAGATTTTTAAAAACTGATTGTAATACTCAAAATGAACAAACTATTGACAATAATACTGTAAATAACTATATTAAGCAACCTAAAACTCTTGCAATATGCAATAACACAAATAAAGAAAAACCAGATACTACTGAAATGAAAACAAAATTAAGATCATTAGTTAAAAAAGAGCCAAAAAAAGAAAATAATTTTTATTCTTGCTCATTTCTCAAATTTATCATACTAATTTCATTAGTGGTTTTAATTGTAAATCTTTTGCTTAATGATTCAGAATTGTCAAATGAATTTTGCAATCCAAGATTTAAATTTAATGAAGTATCAAAAGAATTAAAAAACCGTATTTTTGGTCAAGACAATGCAGTCGATGCTTTAACAAAACATTTTAAGAAGAAAGAAAATCAAACTGCCTTTGATGTTCTAGCATTTATTGGTACAACTGGAGTTGGAAAATCGTATACAGCTGAAATAATTAAAAATAATCTAGTAGACACTTACAATGTTCTTGACTATTTCCTTCCATTCTATGGGATAGAAAATCAAGCTTATACATCATTGTCAGTCTGCCACTGTAATTTAATAATATTAGAAAACATAAAGACTGACTTTATTTCAGATTCCATACAATTCATAGATAAACTAAATAGTCAGGTTAATAACTATTGCATACTTGTTATAGCATTGTTTAATACACAAGAAATAGATTCTTATTTGAAAAAAACTTTGGATGTAAATGAATCTTTGTCAATGATTGGTAAAAAATTTAAAGATATAAACTTACAACCTACTTTTGTGACTTTTACAACAATGAATGATGAGAGCCTTGTAAAATGTATAAAAGATGCAGCAAACTATACTAACATGGAATTATCAGATAATGATATAGAGTATGTAAAAAATGATTTGATAAAAGCGGGCAGTGGTTGTAAAGGAGCAAATGCTAAAGTACAGCTTGTAGGAAATATTAAAAACTTGTCTGATTTTTAAATAATTAAAATTTTTAATAGAATGAAATAAAAAAACTATTTTTATTTATTACATTTTTTAAATATTTTATATAATTTTTTATAATTATAACATTGGTTTTATGATAAATACGTATCCAAAATATTTTATAAAATGTACATAATTAATATATGTACTTGAATATTGAATTAACAATAAAAATTATAAAATGAAATAGGTATAAAAAAAATTTATAAAAATATGGGATACTAATTATTATTATAAGTTATGAATACATTTAAACTAACGATAATTTTACAAAAAATATATATTTATTTTTCACGATCACTTGTTATATATAATTGAAAAAGATTTTAAACAAGTACGTGAGCATTAACTTAAATAATTGTATTAAATTTTGTTAATTTTTTTAGGTATTATATAAATATATAAATGAATAATCATTAGACTACAAAAACCAAAAAAATTCAGCTTTTTATACAAAATTAATTAATTTTTTAATTGAAAACATTTATTAATAATTGATAAATATAGTTAACATATGGTTACATGCAGTATACTGTAGATAACATAGAAACCACCCTCGTATCACAATTACATTGATCTGAAAGAAACGTAATATAACAAATTATTTCATCGAGTTAATTATAATATCCAGAAAATCTATATTAATAATTTTTTTAATCAAGTTGCTAAATTATTGTTTTTTTTTAATTTTTGTATAGAAGTAATTTAGTAACATGTGTTTAAAGAAATCACGGCTGCGATCAATGCAAATAAATAATTCGAATGAAAACTTTAAATTAAACCAATTTTAAACTCCAAACATAAGCTTCTTATTTTTTTAAAAGCGTTCAAGAACTTTAAAATAATCACTAAAAAAAGAAAGTACAGTTGTTTTATTTCGTACGTGACGTTAATTAATTATGTCACAAATTTTTATGCATCCCAATTATCTTGAATCGTAATAATATCTTGACTTGAATTTCCTTACATATAAAAATAAATATGTATTTGTAGAGTAATAATTCTCATTAGTACAAGGTGAAATACAGCAATACATGGTTTTATCAAGTTCTTATGCAGCGAATACTATAGTTTTAATTAATCTGATATAAAACGAGCGTAAAAGTTATAATAAGGTGAAAAAACAAGTGTAGAGTTACTGGAATAATTCGCTTCCATGGTACGCGGATTACGTAGAATTTAGCGAATCGTTTAGAAGCACAACGATTTTACCACATAATGTAATGAACATTTGGAATACGCTTCCTTGCCATATAATGGCATTTCACTTTTTCTAATTATGCTTTGCTTTGCACTGTACAGTGGCTCGATATTTCGTGTGTCAAAAGTCTTGTATAAAAATAATGCTAAGAAAGAAATTTTGCACTCCAGGATTACACTCGTTATACAAAGCAAGAAACACTCGTAAAAAGTGCACGCGACTCATGTTTGAGTTGCTTCTAGTTATTTTAATTTGTTCATCTAAGAAATTCAACGATTTTTTACTGTCGCTGAGCAACGATAGTTTATTATATCTTACTAAATTACCCATTATCGCCGCTATTAATATAAATATAACTTTGAGGAAATATAAAAATGTAAATACACATAAATTTTAGAAAATTTCAAATCGTTAAAAATAAACATTTCAAAAAATTGTCATTATATAAACATACATGTAAATTCTGTCGAATATAAAAAGTTAGTTTATAAAAAACATTTGTGCAAATTTAATATCTTTACAAACTACGTTTTACAGTTTACTTTTTGTATAAAACTGTACTTTATACATTTGTTATAAACTTTTTGTTACACTATATCGTACATTGAAAAATGAATCAAGAGATTATAATTTTTTAAAAGTAATTTAATATCATTTAAAAAGAATCTAGAATGTATTTGTTTAATTAAAGGTTAATTTTTACATAATTTAGATTTATTAAGCTATATATGTGTTTTTAAATTTATTTAAATGGAAATAATTATATAAATCGTACTTAATAAATTATATTTACAAAATTGTGTATTAATATTCAGAAGGCATTAATTAATATAACGTTTTGTATAATAAAAAAATGGATAATATTCAAAAATAAATTCTTTAATTTTTTATATTAAAATAACACTGTTGACTTAATTCACCCATCGCTTAGTTAATAATTTTTATTTTATTAATCAAAGAAAGATGCACTGAGTTTATTCCGATAAAATAAATCCAGTGAAATCATTTAAATGCTTTTATCAGCTAAATAAATAAAGAAATATTTAAATTATTTAATATAGCGTGAGTATTAAACAAGTAATAATAAAATCATTATACTGCTTTTTTATGTTTTAAATAAAAAATTAAATATGCACGGAAGATAATAACAAAAGCGATAAAAAAAAGTTGCGGTAACGAGGTTATGTTTTTATACTTTATTGTTAATTTAGTAACTATTTAAAAGTATGTGTGATATTTGGAGAAAATTTAATATCGAATTTGTTTTAGCTATCGAATGTGTATAAACTTTATATGAAATACATACACCGTTACAGATTTTGTACATCAAAAATGCTTGTAACAATATTTTTAATTATTTATACAATTATAATTCTTACTTTTCAAATAAAAATCCATCGAGCATCAATCATAAATAGTTGTTTAATTTATATTTTTAACGAAGTCAAAACTTTAATCAGTTCTAGTTACAAAAAAAATAAATAATTATTATAATTATTTTTTTAGATAAAATAAAACAGAATATTGGTTTAATTAAATATTCTACTTTCTTCAAATAATTCGAGTAAATTTGACTGCTAAAATAATTCTACATCACTGGTTTAATCATTGATTTTTAACGTAATTCAATAATCAGTTATTCGTCCAAATTTAAAAAAATATATTGATTGATAATTTTCACCACTTACTTATGGTCACTGTATTCCCTGTAATTTAGCAAATGTCTACCGAATTCAAAATTTTTTAGTTTCCTCTTGGATAAATCATATATTACGCAAAATTTAGAATTCATTAAAAACGCGCGTTAGTCAAGGATGCACTTGGAAAGTATCATCTTTACTCTTAGAGAAAAGAACGTTTCCCAATATTGACTGCTTACGCATACGTGCTTGTACGCCTGGGGCCAAATCCTACAGGAGATATTTTATAAAACGCCGGCACAACATCAATACATATGCATATGTGTCTTTGTCCTTCGCAATCCTTAAATATTATGGTTGAAGCAAAACCACAGAATCTGACTATTCAGAAAGTCAATGTTAGTGTGACTCTATTACCGCTATATCCGTAACTCATTGCTGATATTGTAATCCGACTTATTTCTACTGATTTTCCAATTTTTTACTATCACACAAAAACTATAAATAATTAGAATTTTATTAATAAGGTTTATAAATTTAATGGTTATTTTGCGACAAAGTATATTTCAATTCAATTGACAGCAAGAAATATCATTTTGATATTTTTTCAGTGTAAGTATTAATATGGTCATATTTATTTCTAGAAATAAAAAAATCCTATATTTAAGTTAAAAATCAACAAAATAAGTTAATAATTCGATGCTAAATATGATTTCAATACTAATATTGAATTTTTGCGCAGATTCTTTAGTTGGAATTAAGATTGCAGTTGAAGAAATCTTCGGTTCAATTTCAGTGCTTAACTATTTTACTTTTTTTCTAAACATGTGCCTTCATACATGACAACATACACATATTCAATCCAGTAATAAACAATCTTAAAAATAATATTTAAATTAAAAAGTGCAATAGTCTGACGAATATTTCAAATTTAAAAATTGATCAAAAATGTTGTTAGTTATAAATAAAACTCAACGATAAAAATGGTTGAACTTTACGAAAAACAATAAATAATTTATTCATGCTATATTCATTAATGTAAATAGATTTTATCGTTTAAAAACAAGCATTTTATTATATGATTCATTATAAAACGTATTTATCGATACGGCTTAGTAAAGTTATCATTATCTACCCACTCGGTACCATTAGATTATTTATATAAACTAATTCAAATTAAAAAATAATCTAATTATTTATTAAATCTAATTAATTAATTTACATCAGTGGACTATAATATAATTAATAAATAAACATTATCTCTACAATGTTTTCATCAAAATTTTTTACAATAAACACTTTTAAATATTGACAAGTACGTATTTTTTATCTATGGCGAATTTATTTTACTTACACAGTATATTTTTGTATTAAATCGTCGTATGTCTGTAGTGGTGAAAATAGGTTTTGAATAATGTAAGACATTTTACAATAAACGAGTAAAAATTAATTTTTATTTATTTATGCACGCAAATACGTTAGGCATACGACAAATTTAATTTAGAAAACTTATTCGTGTGAAAATTTAAAGATTTCATGTAGTTACGATAGTATCCAAAGAGACTGATATCCATCAACTCGAAAATGTTTCATTTTTTATAATGAATTTTAAATAAATAAAAATCTGGATTCTTTATTGCGATCAATTAACAAATTATTACAAAGAGTGACAGAAGCTTACTTATGCCTACGAGCATGCAATGACGGAATATTACTCAGTTATTTATACTGGTTTTGAAAAAAGTTTGGTTCTGCGGTAATCGTTAATTTTCATAGTAAATGAAACTAAAATTTTTTAACTTGCACTTTAACAATTTCTTATTTTTGAGAAAATCATAGCAAAAATAAATTGAAATGAGATATTCAGATTAGTGTCTTGAAAGTATTATAATATTTAGGGAAAAAATTGTATTGGTTGTCCGTAAAAGGAGTTGTTATTATATAAAATATAGGACTTAATGAACACATTATGTAACTTTTAAATTTATTTTCAAAATTTTGTGATAGTAAATAACGAGTTTTACTTACTTATAAAATACTGTTTTGAGTTGAAAATAAATAGCTTTTCCCTCTAAAACTCAACTCACATTTTTGTTAGTTCAAGTAATGTAGTAAAATAAATAATATTATAGTGTTTTTCACAATTATTTTTTACTTGTTAATATATTTTTTCAGCGTTTAAACGCGAAGGTATTATATACGTATTTTTTTACTATTACGAAAAAAACACGAAACAAATATTTATTTTCCACGAAAATAAATTATGAAACGTGCATTTAATTGTGAAAATATTTAAAAAATATTCTTATGCTTTATTAAATCAGTCAAGTTTATATTGAAAAAGTTGAAATTTATTATAAAATGATTCTACACAATTTCTGCAATACATTTACTTAACATACTACCTTTGAGATTATAGATATGAGAGTATTATGCAGTTTATTCTGCAACAAAAATATACACTGCACATTCTACATTTATTCTACGACACAGTTTGTTTCAAACAAAGCATCGAGAGCAACGCAAAAACCTGTTATTTACCTTAAAATATAAATGCCGATTAAAGATCGGACGTGGAAAATTTGAAAATTAAGAATTGACACCTTTGCCATTTTTTAATTTGGACTGAAGAAAAGCTATGAAAGCAACTTTAAGTTTGTCGCGGGTTATCGAGGTAATAAATGTGTCAAAAACTCGGGCGACTCAGGCCCAATTCGCTGAAAACAATTCCAAAAATAGACGCGATTCGAATTGTGAAAAAGCCACGGCTCTGCTTTCCCTTTTGTCGCGCACTTTTTCTAGGCCTTTCACCGTCCATTTGTTCTTTATCTCGCTATATCAAGGAAATAAAGTTAAAATAAACAAGTTGCAGCACAGAGAGTCCAAGAGCGAGAGACGCGCGTCACGCGCGACGTCTGCGAGATATATTTTTACGAGGCTCTTGTGGGTGCCCTTACGCTGTGTCACGTTGCAAAACGTTTTCCCCGTTCTTTCCGAAAAAGACCGCGTTTGCCTCGTTCCAACGTGCAGGTTTCGACAAGCGCCGGGATGGCCCGATGATTCTTCGACCCTCCCCTACCTCTTGAAGCCCGGACGACCAGGATTTCAACGACGCGGCCATCTGATTTTGCCGCGAATAACGCAGCACCTACATTTTAAAAGGGGAATTCCTTGAAATCGTTCGGAGGACAATTTACTGGGTTTATGGAGAAAAGCTAATCGTAACCAAAGGTGTCCATGAATAAACGTAAGCCTCGCGATAGGCGATGAATTGTTTGTTACGGCAACAATGGCGTGCTCGTTTTCACGAACTCAGTTCTCTATAAAATTACTTAATGAATTCTTTCCCTCCCTGCCACGCACTTTTCCTGTTTGCTTTTCCATTATTCGATTACGAAATTCTGCGTTTCAATCAAGAATTCAGCCAAGCTATCTTTAGTTCGACTGCACATACGTACGATAATATGTCATTTAACGAAAGGTGCATTTCGTAAGTAATTTTGTTTTTCCTTTGATACGGCACGTAAATCCGTGAATTAAGTACATTTTCGCTTCACACGCTCAAACATTCGAGGCTTTTCCGCAAACTGCGGAAAACTGCGAACGACTGCGAAAGGCTGCAAAATTTCCCCCTAATCGATTAGTTTTTAATTTTTTTAGCTTTTTAATCATAATCGTCGCTTTTATTCGTGGACATTTGGAAGCGTGATTTCTTTTCGAAAATATTCTAACGTGGAAATCGAATAAAGCAATGACAGCAGAGTCGTAATTAATTTATTCATTATTAAGCATTCGAGCACTTACGTAACTAAAATATTGAGTATATTAAGCTTGCCTATGAAATCTTGAAGGTCACGAATAAAAAGTATATTTGAGGCGGTTGTCGAATTTCGGCTATAGACACCTTGCATCGATGGAACGATCTACCTTTAATCGGACTATAATTAGTCCGACGACTAATCTTAAATCTGGATTGCGTCATCATAACAAAAACATAGAGTTCAAAATATTTGTCCGGAAAGCCGAAGGAAGCGGCGAATAAACGAGTCCGTAGCCGATGCTTCGTCTCGGCGCGCCTGGGACGACTCGCGGCGGCTGAAAAATCCTCGGCTGCGCACGAGATCTCCGGCGAGAGGCCAAACTGGCTGAATTCAAAATCCGCCAGAGAGATCTGCGCGAGACAAGAGCGAAAACGTCGAAATTTCGAAATTAAAGTTGGAAATCGCGGCATTATCGAGTGGAAAAGGAAGAGCGTGGCCAGCTGTGCGTGTAGGAAGGCAGGCGCAGGCGGGCGCAAGTGGTCACGGGCGGGGACGGGGACGGCCAACGAGAGTGAGAGGGAGAGTAACAAGATCGTCGGAACCGGTGGAAATTATAAAAGAGTGCTTGCAGAACCTGCAAGGGGGCAGTCGCTTCCAAGTGTGCCGCACGAAGACATCTCTTAGGGTACGTTCCCACCTTGGATTCTCAGACCGACTCCTGGCTTTGTTCGCTCGAGCGAGCGATCCCTCAGGCTGCTCACGGTAGGATACACGGGTGCGCGCGCACGTGCCTGCACCGAGGAAAGCTGCTGTTCGCGGAAAGCGCGACAAAAGCCACGGGCAAGACACGTACGATCGCGTTTTCGAACTTGGGCCGCGTCCTCGCGTGCCGCCGCCACCAATCCATTCACGCGCCGCGAATATTTAATTATCGGGCCGCTCGCTTCTAGATTCAGAGCCGAACGTTTCCTTGCCGACGTGCCCGCGACGCAAGGACCCGCGCCACGCGGCTGGGCAACAAAGCCGCTTCCTTCGGGCAGCTCCGCGCCCGCAATTTGGCTTCGTCCAAGCGACTCGGCGCCGGCAGCTTCGGCAGTCGCGCCTCGTTTGCTGCCCAACCACCGGCGATTAATCCGCGAGCGAAAATCGGCCAGCGGCCCGATTAATCGCCGCCTCGCTCGAATTACATAAAGGAAAGCGGTAAAAAGTGAAAAGAAAAGTGGAACGCGGTCTGGATCGGAGAGCGCGAGCGGGGCATCGGGGCAATCATAAGTTACGCACGGACGAAGCGGCGAAATACCGAAATACCTGTGGCATAACCGCCTCCGTGTAATACGCCGTGCCGACGGTAAAAGTTTTACGAGCGGCCTGCACTCGCGTGCGCGTACGCGCCTCCGACTGCAGCGGCTACTTTCTACGCGGAAGGAGTCGCGCCGATATACGCGGTCCACGGACTCCCGCGATCATTGTTGCCGTCTACTTGTTATGCATTAGGCGGCTGCGCGCGTAACCGCACGTGGCCTCGGCTGCAGCGCTTATCACGGACAAAGGACTTATCATCGCCGCCGGTGCATCCGATGAATGGAGTTGTCTCGTAAAAGCGATTACCAGCCCGCGGTGAAACTTTACTACGGCTACCTAATTTCGCAACTTCTTCCCTCGGGTGCCGCCTCCTAAAAATACCTCGACAAATAGTTCAGGGGGGCTGGTTTGGCGAACTCGCGACAGCGGCAAGCGCCGAGTACTGGAACAGCAGCGTCCGCGAGTCGCTTTGCTTTATTTTCTCGCACGTGCTTAATTAAACGCAGCCCCTGGCGCTTAAACTGCCTCGACTGCGCGGGTCAGAGCGCGATTACGAATAGCCTGCACCTTAACAAATAGTATTATTGCAAGCGCTTTTAACGGTCGTATTTGCGTATCATTTTTTTTTTTTTGTTATCTCGGTGCATCCGCGCCCATTTAAATGACAATAGAGGAGGAAAAAGCGTTTTCGCAATTAATAATAACACAGTTGCCAGTTGCAACGCTGCCCATTGCTGCCTATTGCTGCTAATGATCCACGACTTCGGTAATCTTTTTTTACGACTCCTAATTGCTCGCTCGCTCGATAACGAGCTTGTCAACTATACGAGTTTCGTTATTTTAATAATAGACTGATAGCCTTAACATCGCCTTTCTTGCTCGAGTGTACACTTAGCACTTTAGCTAATATCAGAGATCGATTTTATATACATGTATATATATATATATATATATATATATTTACCGAGCCACGATCGCTTAAGCGACTTTTTACATTTTTAATATTAATCTTTCAACGACGAACCTTAATTAACGCTTTTATTAAATAGTCCGAAAAGTGCACGGGCATGCGCTTGTATCCAATTAATTGTTAACAAAGCTGTCGATAATGTTAAAAAATAAAACGTAATATTTGCAAGCTCGTAATTCGTTAAAATCTGTCGTAAAGTATTTTGCTATCGTTTATTTCGAATAATAATGCATCGTTTGATTACGCGAACTATTATATCGCAGTTTTAAAGAATTTGCATTATCTAATAAGCAAAATGAAATTTAGAAATTCCGTAATCCTTGTTAATGACATTACAAAGAAATAATCCTGATTAAAAATAAATACCGGCTTATATTGTATTAAAATTTGTTATTTAGTTTTATTCGTAAACGCGTTAGTCATCCGATTTTAAATTAAAAGATAATTAGAGCTAACGATATTACGAGGAACTTTCTTACGACAAAGAATACATTTAAAAATTGTTCGAGGGTCGTTACTGTGCTTTGCATTACAATATTACATTACCAATGCGATGCTAATGTAATACAAATTATCTGCTCTTCATCCGCATTAATTAACGGGACATCGCAATCTTACATTCTTACGCAGGACAATGAAAGGATTTAGTTAGTTACATAATTATCATTAGCTGATAAACTATAAATAATTTTTTTCATAATTATTTACCGCGGAAGGAGATTAATATAAATTTTTCATTAGAGAATTTTTACGAAATCGACTTTTACTTTTCAAAATAGTCTCGCGCTTCTACGTAATTTGCATATATCACAAATATTATGTTATCCCACGTCACACATGATATAATATTCGTACGATTTTTTTAGATATTTTCCGGCATAACGACGCGGTTGAATAATACTTTTTCCAGCGGTATTTTTCAAGTTCAGCAAGATTACGTACGAATTTCACTAATGTCCGAACAAAGACGAAACGAAAACCAAATGATGCGTATCTTACATGGAAGTACGAATACACATGCAGAATTACAAATAAAAATAAGTTAACAAAAATACCGACTGATATAAATATGGAAAATAATATTTTTCGGCAAAAGTTTTTGTTTTAGCAGAATTACTTCTTTTATTTATATCAAATGGTAGCTTATGATCTCGAGTCTTTAAACGGGGTAAACGGATAAACGTACGAGGAAAATGCAGCTTGCAAACAAACGAAAGTTAATTGAATTCAAAGATTAATTCCTCGGGTAAAATCGAATTCCACTCTTTACGAACTGTAAATATGGAGCGTGACTAAAGTGAGGGACTTTTTATTCGATTTCGACGAGCCGACGAGTAGCTTGTGTCTCGTCGAGTGCAAAGTAAGAAGCCATTGCAACAAAGCGCATCTCGGAGCACTCGAACGAACAAAAATAAGATTTCGTGGACCGGGAAGAAGGAGGCCGAGAAGCGTTTCAACAGCTCTTCTAGCCAATTGTGAGAAAAATATCGAAACGACTTACGAAATTGGACGTATCGAGAAAAAGAAAAACAGGCGAAGCCTTGACGCGGCGTTACATCGGCGGACCAATATTTTGTCAGCCTCCACGAGGGTTCCAAAGAGAAACACGAAAATGTGCGTAATATTTAATATTTCTCTATCGAGAGAGAGAGAGAGAGAGAGAGAGAGAGAGGGGGGGGAATAGGATTGCCGGCGACATTGCGTAAGCCGAGCGGCCTCCCGTGCAGATGCGTGAGGCGCGCGCGCGCTCAGGTTCAACCGGTGCAAGCCCCGACGGCGGCCCAGGTCATCCAAAAGCGTTAGGCACAACAAAGCAACAAAGATGGGTGAACAACCGAGAGCCTCGGGCACGAGCCGGAGATTAACCGAGTTCGGGCCCGTTACGTAACGCGGCCCGTTCCTCAGCTGCGAGAGAAAGTTCTTTCGAAAGAGTCGGGCACGATCAGCGAGTAGCGAGCGCGCGCTTGCAGTTATGTCATTCGCGGGTTATGCCAATGATCCAAAAAGTATACCGTGCCACCTGACGTAACGAATATAATAATCTGCTGATATTACGCCATCGCCGCGGGGCCTCTCCTCGCTCTTTAACGATTCGACGATTCCCCACGTCACAGCCTCGTTTCTAGGTCAGCCCCGGTCGAACCTCTGCACTCTTTTGCTTGTACTCGGAAAATTTTGGACAAAGGGCCCACGCGCCCGCTCGGCAACACAATCGATTACCCTCCACACTTCTGGAAAAATAATCGCGCCAAGAAGCCCTTCTTAATCCAAGCCAATTTTCAGATATCGACGCTATTGTTCGAGCAGGAGTAAGCAGCAAAAATGGGTGCCGTCGAGTATGTCACGGAAGAAGATGCCTACGAGTGCCCGCTGTCCGAGGAAACTCAGAAAATGGCCAAGGAGGAGCTCAGGGAAGACAAGAACACCAGAGACCAGGCGCTCGAACAGATTAGGAATTGGATCAAGTTGAATCCCCGTATTGAGAACAGCAGAATGGGTACGTTTTTATATCCCTGCAGCTCTGCGGAAGTAATTCAAACACGTTGACAACGAGACACGAAGAAAAATAACGTCCGATTCGTGTTTTAGCGCTCGGAGCCTAAAGCTTTGGGCTCGAGCAACTTTCTCCTTTTCGTTTATTAATAGCTGACCCTTAATACGCGGATATCGATCGCGCGACGCTCCTTTTAGGAAAGTTCGCCTCGAATCATTCGTTATTTTTCTTGGTGCAATTTACCCGTAACTACTGTGCCTCACGTGCTTCTAGACGGACGATTCATCCTGCGATTCTTGCGTTCGAAAAAATTCAACGTGCCCATGGCTCAAGAGGCTATCGAGCGCTACCTGCTTTTGCGTCAGGTTTACCACCCTGCCTTCCACAATCTCGACATCGACGAGCAGAATATGAGTGAACTGCTGAATTTAGGGTAAGCCCCACAACCTTCCCAGGACTGGTCGGTCGGATTCGCTTTTATCCCCCAAACCATAGCAATTTTAGAATTTGATTAAATGATAAATTTGCGAATAGAAGTCGTTTTTAGCTCGAGTTCGTTTCAACGACGACAGCATTGAGCACAGGATCGTAAATCTAAAACAGAAAACGTTACGTTCCAAAGGACGATTTCGATCATCACAATTTACGATCCATCCGGTTTCAATTCGGTCGCATTTTAGTCGCTTAAAGCCGAAAACAGCTTCGTGAACGTTAACATTTCTTTGTGCCTTTCGTTGCAAAAATTCAGCTTTTTTCAAAATCATTGAAGCTTGAAATACGTGTCGGCTAAAGTCGGATATTGTTTAGTTATTGTAATTAAAATATCCTCGATTGGTTCAAAAACGTTTGCCTCGGTATCGACGCGTTCAAACAAAAAATGCGTATGACTTGGGTTTAAACGATGCACTCTAGAAATTGATAGAAAGGATCGCGTAATTAAAATATATTAAAAGAATAATCTTACCAAGAATAAATGTTTAATGATAGTCGATATGCGAGGAAAGTAATTATATTTATTTAGGAAAAAACTTTAAACTTATAGCGAGGTAAAAATACCAATTCTGATAGATTTTAATGTTCGAAAAACATTCTTTTTTTAATGTTAAATTTGATTTACGGTTGATTTACAGTAAATCATAGAATTACGTAAAAATTATGTTTCTTTAATGGCAAATGAGCCTCGGAGAAAAATATCCAATTTGTTTATGAGGAGGTAAAACTTTAAAAGATAAAGATATGAACAAATACCGTGTGGCACTTTTTTGTTCAATATTGCCAATGCAGTACTTAAATATGAAATGAATCTTTAAATGAAAAGGTTTTTAATAATGATAAAATCGCGATTAGGAAAGCATACCGTGTATTTAGTGAAAATTGATTTTTGTGTTACCGAACGCTATTACTTTTCTACAATTGCACAGACTGTACACTTATTAACGAAAGAAATAAAATACATTGTATGAACACATATTTAAGATCCTGAAGCATACTATTACGGTTTTTGTGCGTATAACATTGATTCCTACTAATGGCTTTTTGAATTGTCGATTTACCACGATACACAGACACAAAAATCAAATAAGGAATGGAAAGTTTTAAAATACCTAAAAGCGACGTTTCTCTAAGATATTATTAATAATATGGTTGCAAAACCTCGCAATAAGACTATGTATTTGCTCAAATTATGCAATACGGAATGTTCTGTAAAAATTGCGAGGGAATCGGAAAACAATAAGAGCTCTCGGTGCCTCGAATAAAATCCGTTGCAAAATTTACATAATGATTTAGTAACACGAGTCGACTCGGTTAACTAAACTTTAACGGCAAATCGCTCAAGATTTTTATGAAAACTGTTCGAATTACAATTTTTAGCATTAAAAATAATTTGTTTATACTTACGTTTTACGTTATGTCACATCTTCTTACGCGTGACCCGATTTAACACGTCAAATTCGTGAAAAACTTAAAATCTCGCGGTTTTTATTGATAATTTATTTATTAGCATAGATATTAAAAAGTCTATTTATAGTTTATATATTCGATTCGAGCGCTATATGAATTACGCAACAATAATAATATAATTATTTAACCGACGAGCGAGCATTTTCCCGCGTGACAGTTAAATTAACGTTTAGGGACACGATGTAAATAAATACTGGAATAGCAAAAATAAAAAAATAATAAACTACCACATAATATATTATATAAGGCTAAATTATATAATTAAGGCATAATATGGTATTGCGTATATAACGTAATATTGCAACACATAATTAGAGCACAATATAATAATTTGAAATTGTTACGAATTGAATTAATAATTTTTTCCCTAAAAACCATAGTTTTTACGATGATCGGTAATAGATAAACTTATTTACTTAAATAAACCTAACTTTCGCCGTCCGTAGAGAAGAAAAGATCCAGGGCATGAGCCAGGAAAATAAGCTCGTGCATAATCGACGATTGCGTCGTAAATACAATTTAAATAACGAGCGTTGCTTAGGCTTGAATTTTTTAATTTATCGTTGCTCGGCTACGGTATTTCGAAGTAAAGACAAATACGACCGGTAGCGATACGTAATGGCGCTTTCGTAGCGGTCCAAGCATAAGGACGGATCTCGGCATTGGTATTTTTATTTTATTTAACGCAATCGATGTGTTATCGAAACCCTTAATGAACTTTGTATTGTTCCAGCTATCTATTTGCTGTTCCCGGCCGAGATATCAAGGGCCGACGCGTTGTTGTGGCAAGACCTGGTAAACGACTGTCGCCCATGCGACCCCATGCGAAAGCAATTTTACTACGCTCACACACACACACACACACAACAATTGTTCTTATAATAATCGTTCCACGTTGCCTCCTCGCTCCCATCCGCTAAACTGCTATGGAAATCCAAAGCTTGAAAAATTGGATAACGCGCCCGTGGATGTTGGATGTCGGCGTTACCGCTTGCGGCTGCAAGTGCAACGGCGCTTGCACTTGCACCGGAGGCGCGTAACCGGCGAATCTCTACTCCAATGGCGCGCGACGCGTTATCGAATTTTGAGCGAACCATCATTCCACACCCCTGTCCGTTTCCATTCGAGTGCCAAGGCGCGCACGTCCCAATAATTGGTATTTAAAATTCGTTTATTTGCAGGCGTTTTCGATCCTTACAAATATACTAATGCAGACATGTGCAAAATCCACGCGATAACGTACGAGTCCCTGATGGAGGACGAAGAGAGTCAGGTTCGAGGGTTCGTGCACTTCGCAGACGGGGCTGGTGTTAGCTTTCCGCATTTGACTCTTTTCACACCCAAGGAGGCCGTCCGTATCGTTAAAAACGGCGAGGTAGGCAGCTTCCTCCCGCTCATCCCCCACACACGTGGAAAAAGAAAGTGGGTTTCCCAAAAGCACGTGAACCGACTTGATTTCAGTACAAAAATCATCCTTCGAGAACGTCGCTCGAGGTGACAGACTCGGAGGCGGCGGAGGGCACGTCTTTGAATCTCACAAAATGAGATAAGCCATCGATTGACTCATGCACGAATAGTTGAGACACCTTCGAGTGTGCGCTTTACGTAATCGAGTGTCTCCTTCTAATCGCTCGTATGTGAAACAATCCATTCGAACGTCGACGTTGCGAACAAAATTGGTGGCCGCGTAAAAGCACGAATGGCCTATCCGTGTTAATACTCCGCCAACGTTTTATATAATATTAATAAACTATCGGCATGTAAACCAGTTTTCTGCGCGATAGATTATCTTTCTCCTTGTTTCGCTAAAATTGGGTCGCGTACGAATTTAAAATACCGTCTACCGACCGTTACGATGAGTCTTACTTTTCTTTTAGCCCAGTGCAGCTGACGCGACGTTTCGTTCAGCCGAGCAGTGAAAGGGTGATAATTTGGCACGTAAAATATAACTTGCGTTCTTTTTCATGGTTTTATGCGCTTATGCACGGTTGGCTCGGTCTCTTTCGGCTCGAAATTATACACTGTCTGCGTGTGGCCACTTCTTAATTCACATCTCTTTTTAAATCGTATCATTGGAGTGACTCAAAGTTAAGGGAAAGCTGCGCGAATTCACTTGTAACGCACGACTCGCAAATAAATTCACCGAGATATAAGTCGGTTCGCTGATGTCGCTATCGCGATAAAACGATTTTATTTAAAAATTTTCAACCGATCGCTGAAGATAAACATGCCCGCATCTCGAGTCAAATAATCGAGACAATTGCAAACGGTGCTTTCTTTAAACGTCAAACGTCATCGGGAGCCAATTCAAAGGCGAACGAGGCGTTTACTAATCGAAATTGTTGGAAAAAAAACTCCTTGCAATATTGAAATCGTGCTCTGCGCGCTCATCTTGGCCGAGAGATAATATTAGTGTACAAAAACTCGTTTCTTCATCGACCTTGTGAATACGAGTAGCTCGAATCAGCTGCCAAGGTCAAGCCTCTTTTACGACATTCTCATTTTCTTCGATTTTTCAGAGAACACTGCCGATGCGGCACAAAGAGGTTCACGCTATTAATGCTCACCCCTCCTTAAAATTCGCATTGGACTTCGGCATGTCCTTGATATCGGAGAAAATCAGGAGTCGCGTCAGGGTCTACACCAGCCTCGAGGACGCCAAAAACAACAAAATGGACGTGAGCATGCTGCCCAAGGAATACGGCGGCACCATGCCCATGAAGGAGATGATCGGTCAGTCGCGTTTTATTCTTGCACGATAATTTTTAGGAGCACGAAAAAAGGCGCCGCTTACACATCGGTGGTCCCCGTCCGTACCGAGGCCTAGATTTGGGTGGCAAATATAAGGCCGTGATCGATGCGAGCCTAGATTACGCGTTAATAATACCTTGATCGACCTTGTACGTGACGAATGATGAAACGTTTCAGATCTGTGGCGCAAGGAAATTTTGGAGTTGCGGCCGACGCTCCTAAGCCATGACAAAATGCGAGTTCGCCCGGAGCTGTACTCGGAGAAGGCCAGGGAAGGCGCCGTCTCGGCACTCAAACAGGGCTTCGCCTGCTCGAGCGCCTCGAGCGGCGAGTCGACGATGCACGGCATGTGTGGTTCCTTCAGGAAACTCGAAGTCGATTGATCTCCGGCTTACCTTCGGTAGTATCTTTATTGGAATTATAAGTCGAGCCGCGAAAGCAGATTACGTAAATAGCCTGGAATGGTGTTTAAGCATTGGTTTAAGTTTCTTTTCTACTTATCCTAAACGTTATTGTAATTGTAATTGTAATTGTAATCTGGCGCAACAGTGTAGGCCACTTTTAAACTTTTTTCACGCACCGGCATTCTCCGACTCAATGTCAGAGCCTCGATAACGGGGTCTCCGGGTCGA
The DNA here is from genome assembly GCA_018907185.1 of Platyscapa corneri. Taxonomy (NCBI): domain Eukaryota; kingdom Metazoa; phylum Arthropoda; class Insecta; order Hymenoptera; family Agaonidae; genus Platyscapa; species Platyscapa corneri. The sequence goes on along the minus strand of JACCHW010000011.1, from coordinate 2,493,743 downwards.
AAGGCCGGGCAAAGCACTTGCGACTTTCTCCGCGTATTTTCGTCTCCTTTCAAAATGGACTTTCCGTTGAAAAAATCAAAATAACTTAAATTGCTCGTTTTCGTTTCAAGTCGATGTGTGTCTGTCACTCGACCACTACTTAACCGTTCGTTCGTTGTACAAAATACTTAGCACATAAACGTAGTATTCTAGTTGTTAAATTTAGTACAAGATTTAGTTTTTATTATAAATTTACGTTGCTCTATCAGAATAAGGGTAGCGGTAATAATTTGCCGATAATAAGCAACTAAGCAACTGTATTTTTCTTCTTTTTTTATTGAATGCATATAAACATATTTTATATTTACTTATATTGGTAAAAAATTGAATAAAATACTTTTACTGAATACTCCAGCTCGAAACGCTAATACTTATCCTTTTTTTCTACCTGCTTTTAATCCAGGAAGGTCGTCGATGCGGTTGGTCCTAAGAACTTGTTTGGTGCGATAATAGCTCCTAAAATTGATATTACAAATGTATGGCAATGATTACATTAAGGTTCTTAATTAGTGGCTTCGCGTTAAATTTCATTTTTTTTTTTAACTCTACCATTGATAAGAATTGCAGACGAAAATTCATTCGAATTGTGCTGAACTGAAAAGGAGTGCCAAGGATTCACGCCCCCGTTAACAAAGATAATATTTTAAACGTCTGGACTGATTCTAGTGTACGCAATGTATTCTTCCAACTCCGTTATCAAAAAATTCGTTATTATAACTAAAATATAATTAAGTGAACAAAATCCGTAGCTTCTCCAATCAAATCTTAAATCATTGCTCGGAGTCGCAGTGAGGCAAGTCCCTCAAAGTCCTCGCATATATTGATAAAATAGTCGAGTTGTCGTAACATCCCGAAAGCCGAATTGTTGGAATTTAATGTCGGATAATATCTTAAATCGTTCCAAAAAAATGAAACATCCATTGTTTCGCTAGTGCAAAATATATGCGAATTATCCGAACAATAATCTAAGCTGTTTTTCCGCAAAATTGATTCGCGCCACGAGTGAACAAAAAAGCAAATAAAATTTTTACAATTTCGTACAACAAGCATGACCGCCTAGTAATTTAAAACCAATAAACCGTCTAAGGTTCGTTGTCGTAAAAACTTTTCAAATTACAAAACTTGCATAAATTATTCGAATAAAAGTGATTAGAGGGAAAAATTAATTACATTTTTTCATTCGGATAAAGTTAAAAATAAGTTTTAAAGTAAATTTTAAACAATAAAAAATACGTGGAATAGTTGAGGACATGTGAACTGGCGCCTAATTTCCTAATTATTAAAAAGAAGCTCGAATATTTATAGAAAGAGAAAGCCAAGTTTCAGTTTACTTGAACTTTTGTCCCAAGTGTCAATTTTCGTTTCCTCCGCAAAGTCCAAATAATTGGCTTTATTACAAGATTCACCTCTGTTGAAAAAATGCGCTAATTCGTAGATGGGCTTGCCAATGCTGCAATTTGTCATCGTGTCACATAATAAACTAATTCTACTCTTTCCATCCACAATCAAGTTATATTGAATCCTCTCTGCAAACACCTACGCGGCCAGCAAATCATTTAAAGTTAAAAAACCACTGACACCTTTAGCTTTCGGGCTTTATAATTTTTTTTGTTTTTATGTTTTTTGTTTTTGTTTTGTTTTTTTTTTTTTTTGTTTTTAAACCCAATGAACAATGCTAAATAAATAGTTACGTGCTTCCGACAAGAAATGCATAAAATAGCTGATATCGTTCGTCGATTGCGTATTTGGATTTGAGCAGAGACTGGAATAGAAAACGATAATTTACATTAACAAATTATAGACCCTAACAATACAAGTTTCAAAGACGATTCCTCGTCGTGAAAAAATACTTGAAGAGCTCTTTTATTTTTTTCGGGTCCTCTTTGGAAGTCGGTTCGAACGTCCCTTACGCACTTGGGATCGTGTCACCTCGGCGCAGCTGTTTTACCTCTTCGTAATATTCTGTAGGGAAAGGTGAAGTAATAAAGAATATAATGTAGATTTTCTTGTGACATGAGTATATACATGTATGTGTATATATATATAAATATTAATATAAATAATTTTACGAAAATTGTTGTTTAATTTTACCATAAAAATCTGCTTTGACGTAAACTGGTGCACTACTTGCCACAGCGCCCTATTAAAATCATAACTATGACTTATTCGTTTCTTTGAAATCTTAGTTTTAATTTTTATACGAGAAAAGACATGGCTACACAGAATCTGACGAGTTTTTATATACTAGCCTAATCATAAATTAATTATTACTATTGCTGCTGCTGTTGTTGTTGTTGTTGCTGTTGCTGTTGTTGTTGTTGTTGTTTAGATGAGAGCACGCTCAGGACATGTACTTTCTTATTCAAAAACCACAAGTTGCACTATTTCTTTTTAAATTTATGAATCATTAATAGTAGTTCTAATTAATATTGCACAAAACTTAATTGTAACCAGAATATAAAAAAAGCAACACTTTAAGACAGAGTTACAGTAACAAAAATAGTTGTGATTTCTTTAAAAGTTTTGACAAGACGTTTACAAGATGAACAAAGCTCGAGATACTTTCAAAATTGAGAGCAAATTATTATTTTAATATTGTATTGAAAAGTGAGAAAATCTTGAGACAAATATATCAACGACTCGTATTGAATAACTGCAATAATATATTTGTTTTATTACGTTCTATACCTTAAAGCTTCAGGCCATGCGCGCTTACTGCTTTATCGTGCGTCACGAGCCACAACAAATTTAGTTATCCGGTATACAAGGTACCTACCAATGTGCATACACAAACACAGATGGAAAACAATGATCGTTGCTTAGTCACGGAGCTGCGCTCCAGTTGCCATAATCATTATTTCCTCATACTTACATGCTAATCGAAGTTTTTGTGAAAAAATATTTACAGCTCACACAGCTTTTTCAGCTTTCGCCAAATTTTAAAAGCTGAAAGGAGGAGACTGAATTATTCGTCCGTCAACACTGAGTCCGAAGCAGTTACTAAGCTACAATTGGCAAAAGTAGAATGCCTCGATATTAAAGGCTTCCATGATGCTTTAAAATCAGTAAATATTGAACCAAAGTCATGCGTGTATTTCTTTACTTTCGATGCTTTCATATCTAAATGAATTCGCTCGAACTGCGCATGATATATAATTGCAAAGAAAACTTTTTAAACTTTTAAATAGAAGAATTATGAAGAGTTAAACATAGGTGCAGAATATTGTTAACATAGGTAACGGACAAGACACTGCGTCAAAATATTCGTTCACAAAAACTACTTTCAAAACTAGAAAAATAATGTAGCATATAATATTAATGTTTGTTTTATCAAGATAACATTGTAAAATATACGTACCTTCGTCAAAAATAGCTTAAAAATAAATCAGATACTTATCAATTCGGTTAACCGAGGAGTACAAATATTAAGTTTTTACACATATCTAGTTTATATACTGTTTTCTAAAATAAGTAATTCCATTTAAAATATATATTTAATAATACATACGGTATTGAGAAAAGAAAATATATCATAAGCACATTTGTAATACTAATAGTGTTTTTTTTAAATATGCATCAGCCAATTACTACGTTATCGTTCCAATTATCATAAAATACTTATTAAAACGTTTTAACTGGCGGATGGACATAAAATAATACTCACGCAACCTCTTTTATAAAGAGTCTGATTAGTGTGCACGAATTTATAATTAAATGAAGATTCGGTTAAAAAAATAATATTTTTTTTAATCATATTTAAAGTGTGCATGAACGCGCGCGCGTGCAAATTTACTAATAAAAAATACAACTGATATTATCCCTCGCGACTATAATTTTAAACCTTCAATGATAACAAAGGAACAAATCCATCAAACTAATAAATTATGTTTAAATTTACAAAATTTGCGAAGAAAAATACCTCCACAGGCTCCATTGGTAATTTCAGGTTTATTTTGATAATTAGATATTTACACGTACTATTATATCGGTACCTTTTTCGTCGCTCTCGCAATTAAATTTTTTAACGTATATTTAAAAATGGCCATTTGAATGACTTTTTTATAAAGACAAAAAAGGGTCTAGATTGTGAAATCAACTTTACTTTTGAATCAATGAATCAAGCGATGGATGGTATAAAATAATATTTGTATCGATAAGCCTATTATTAAGTTAAAAATTACAATGTTATTACATAAATTTACATTCTGTCGTATTTAATGGACGCATGCCACTGTGTAAGTAAAATATAAATTGCTAACGCTAAATGTTAATTATTAGAATATCCTACCAACAATAATGTTCCTCTAGACTAAAGAAAAGTCGACGCTAATAAAATTAGTAAAAAGTTTAATAAATTAAATGTAGATTATATACTTGGGGCTTATTATAATAAGAAAAAAATATTTTCAACGTATAAAAATAAATCAAATTTGTCCGAGTTTAAATTATTCGTTCGAATATAGAGAAAGAAAAACCTCGTGTGGCGTCACATGTTTAAAATCAATAAAATAACTAAATTTATATCTTAATATTTAATATCAATAGATTACAAGTGAATTGTTGCATATGTAACAAAAAGAAAATCATTGGAACATCGTAAATATATAATACACAGCATTTCAAAAATACTATTTACTATAATTAAATGCTACTACATGTTTAACAATAAGGTAATGAGTTTTATGTGTCTACTAATTTATAAAGCTAATCAAATTTATACATGGATATATGAACTTTTAATGAGATTCTATACAGAAACTTTGTAATTTTATGGCCTGAATGGTAGTAAAAATTATACGGTGTCGAGTCGAGCTCTTTTCAAATAGTCATAAAAAACTACGAAGCAAATCGTTTAATTTCCAAAGTGCCATTTTCATTTCAATAGATTCATTGGAATTCGTCAAAATTTTAAGCTCTTCAAACAATTAGCAGAATTAAAGTCGCATACAATTTTAGTTATGTGTTTGTGTTAATTGAAAGAACTGTAAGGAATTCCCTAAGATCTTGAGTTTATTAAAGAACCGAGATTTTTACCTCAACCAATGCTTACGGGACTCCCTAGGCTTGCATGCTATAGTGCAATAAGCGGAGTATACTATGCTACGTATGGTGTGCGGTAGCCTAGGCTGCTCATTTGCATTGCAGATTAAGCCACCAACTCGTTAAGACTGCCAACTACTTTTGTTTAATATGCTCTATTTTATTTTAAATTTATTAGCTTCGTGAAAAGTTTTTCGTCTCTACATAAGAATTATGAAAAGCACCGACAATATTTCGACTCTTAATTCTCTGAAACATTCGTATTATACGTTTATCTCGTGATTTCCTAAAAATTGAGATTCTTTCGACTACATGAAACACCAAAATAATGAACAGTTATTAATTTTGATACTTATCAAAATAGATCCATTACTTTTATATACACTCCATAAAGTCTATTAATACTTAAAATTTACAACTTAATTTAAGGAAGAATTTCGGAATTTTAGCAAATTGTGCCTTTAAATGTATCATTTATAATTAAAATAGAATTCAGTAAAGTTTACTGTCCACGTTTAGTCCACGTTTACCTAATTAATTATTATAAATATGTGCAGGATACATCACTCCTTAAATATAAATTACATTATGTTTCACAATTCTATTCTCGTGTTACTTTGTATCAACTGCATGTGTGCAGCTTTCAACTGGTAAAAGTATTTCCTTCTCCCACACAAACAGATTAAATGCACACTTCAATTTTTTAATTGTTTTCTTTTTAAATCCTTTGCAATATTATTGAATCGTGATAATTAAAGATCCAAAGGACAAATGTAAAATAAAATAAATAACGCATTCGCTAAAATTTATCTGTAACAATACGAGTGCGATTTACGTTTCATACGAGTAATTGAGACAAGCCGATAAAAAAAATTGATCTGATTTTTTAAAAATATATACTAAAAATTTGTTTGAAAATGTTATAAATTCGAAAAGAAAAATGTTAAATAAATATTACATTATTATTAATAGACGTAACTTCGAGCAAATACTTTTCAAAGTGTGACACAATATGTGCAACGTTCAATGGCAGATAATTGCACGTCGTTTTTATCTCACCATTCCCAAAGAAAATATACATATTCCGCACTTCTAAATATATCAAAACAATTTTTGTCAATTTTATCGTATTTCATTGGGTGGTGAAAACTCTATTTGGAAAACTGAAAATAGATTGACCATTCCGAAGAATAATTTATCATCCTGCATCGAATAAAACTTTGAATCTGTCTGACGACTTTATTGACACTCTCTATTTAAAATATTAAAGAGAAATTTTATCGTTCTGCTGTTACAATGTGTTTGAATTCTACTTCTACTTCTCGTATTTAAAACAATTATATTTAGGAAGTCCTAGATCTTGTACAGTATTATATGTCATAAATAACGTTTGTTTTCTTAACGTTCATATAATAATAGATACTTACAAGTTTTCTATAAGAAAGAATTAAAATTACAAGTAATGCAGGAAGTTAATCGTACTATTTCATTTATTATTATCTAAAAACATTACAGAATTGAGATTATTTACAAAACGTAAATAAGAGAAAAACTTTTAGAAACAGTACTGGAGTCGCATCGGATACAACGCACGATCTTATCGAGATCGTGCTTGTTAACGTTGCAAAATACCATAATTTTTATCACCTCGTTAAGTTAAGAAATACTTTGAAGGAAGCCAATAAACTTTTAGAATTGAAGATAATCATTATAGATGCATCAAACCCAATTACGTTTACATCTAACAATTCGAAACTGCAGCTTTTATTCAAAAATACGAAAAACAAAATCAGATAATATATTGGAGTAGGGGCTAAAAGGTTTTACATACTACCCTTGACACCCACATATATACACGTATAATGTTATAGCACATTTAAAATTAACTATCGTTTGGAAAATTGAAGATGCAATCTCGTCCATAAGTCTACGCACGTATTGTTATTAAGCACAAATTATTTTAATTATTGTATTTTTCTAATTTCCACTATTACCTTATCGATAATAATATAATTCTTTATCCATTTAACATTTTTGGAATTAGAAGGAAGTAATAAAAATTATTTTTATATTCGATTCGTAGCAGATTTAAGTTTTTCATCTTGTGCACATTCGTAACAAGTAATTATCTCAAACTTATAGAAAATATTGTATATCGGGAAAAAATATGTATAATTAACATTTTCTAGGAACAAATTTTTAGTCATACGTTTAAAAATAAGAATATGAAGGCTGTTAAATGTCAAAATATGTCATATTTAGCATTAATAACACATCGGATCTTTAAAAATCTCAACTGAGAAAAAGCAGCAAGCGGTTTAAATCGTTTTTTTTTTTTAATGATTTTTTCATCGAAAATTGTTTAAAAATGAAAATTCGACTTGAATACGGAAATCTATTCAAAACGTGCATTTATATAATCACACAGAAATTCAAATATACTCGATATCTATTAATTATTTTTTGATAATTGTTCGATAGAGTTTGATCTTTTATATTCGATGTTGATTTAAAAATTCCGAATATTACTCGATTCTTTTCGTTTAAGTTACGACATTGTTCATTATTACAGAGTTAGTTGTATTTACAACACTTCTAAATTATACTCTTCTTAAGATATTTTGTTATATTTATATCAACCAAACAAATATGAGTACAGTTTTTGAAAATGCAGCACTTGTTAGCAGAATATAGTTTTTTTTAATGAATGATTATCGTTGAAATCACTTCATGCTTTAAATTTTTGTGAACAAATATTATATATACATATACGTATACATAACTGTATATAATTATAAAAAGAGATTGTCGTATTCACCGTAAGCTCAGTTCTAATAAACCGATATTTTATTCAAATAATATTAATAATTGCTTTTGCTAAAAGTTGCCCTTTAATTACGTAAGTATAATTTTCATAATTTTTTAAGCAGAACTTGCTTCGATAAATTATTATTGTGAAGTAAAAAGTTAGTCGAATTATAAAGCAAACTGGTAAAACGAATTAGAACCACGATAATATGTTATTATTAGCATTAATTGGAAATTCTTCATTCTGTAATTGTAATTTTTTTAGCAAAAAGTCCAAAGAATATTTATAATTTAATAATATATTTAATAACTAAACTTCTTGGATCGACAAAAATTTCTACTGATACTCGATTTGAAAACAGATGCGAAAACTATAATAATTTTTTTTGTTTTGTTTAAGCTTAAAATTTTATTCAAACTCTCGCAGGTGATGTATTTCGTAGTTTATTTTTGAATTAAAAAAAATTGGTATAAGAATTCAATGACACGACAGTTGAAGTAGTGCTAACTCAGTGTGATTATACACATTTTTGTAGCATTGACAATGGAAAATTGTTGGACGTCAACCATTGAAAAGTTTTGAAATTTTCTTTCAGGATTAAAAAACAATAAGAGAAATATTTTGAAGAAAATAGATTACGTAATTAGCAAAGGGCCGCTTTAAAAGGTATATTATTAATGATTAGATAAAATAGTTAACGTTCAGATATTAACTGCACGAATACGAATCAATTCAAGGAAAACGAATCAATTCAAAAATGATTGTTTTTAGCTGTACAATTAACTTTTATACTTTACTGATGATTTATCTCCTGTGAATATAAAATATAACAATAAATAAATTACCTGAATAAGATGCGGGTATTTAATTCTGATCCAAGCTGCCATGTTTCCAGCATAAGATCCACCAAAAACAATAACTTTCGAATTTCTAATATTCTTTTGAAATTTTATATTATCTATAAAGTACGCGATATCTGCTAATGCTTGATCAACATTCAAATACTGCATATTATCTGAACTTATATTTCTGCCATCATTACAATATTAAATTAGATTATTATATGAATGCCTGAATTCTGATAGATACTGAAGTAAAAGTGATGGATTTTACTGAGTCGGTTTACTGTTCCCGTAACAACGATGTTCGGTATAAAACATTAAAGCTCCGTGCTGCTTCGCGATATTATGCATTAAACCAGATTGCAAAAAGCCCGGCTTTATCTTCCATTCTCCTCCCAACATAATGAATATTGGGCCGCAACCGTTGAAATACTTGTCCTCTTCATAATATCGCTAAATGTATTCGTAAAAATAATATAAAAGTGTCTTACAATTTCAAATAACGCCATTAGCATTTATTTTTCAATAAACAATATTATTGTACAAACATACCATTAGCCAGGTTCGATTATCGCGATGATTAAAATGATCTACAGGCTGTTGCATCCACTTCTGATCTAATGTTCGGGGTCCTATCCAGTCAGGCTCTGCGAGCCCTTTGTAGTGTAATCCATAAAAACCTATTGCGTTAACTGAAGCGAAAAGCATCAAGACTATGCGTATACAGAATCAATTTTCAATTCATTTTCATCTTCACTTTTAGAATTAATTACTAAATTATAAGAATGACTGGCGAAAAAGGACATTACACTTTCGGAGTTTGAGAAACGTAGTGCAAATCTATCGGTGTTTCGAACAGGAAATAAAATCCGTGCCTTCTTTTTAAATGAATAGATAAGCTTATCTCGAAGCGCTCGACAGTATCATGATAGACGAGTAACGCGCATAGCTTACAAGTGTCTTATGATAAGATAATGACATTACGTAAAGGCACAAATCATTGTTTCACAGTACAGACAAGAAAATAAAGAGAAATAACTAAATTTGAATTATCGTATTCGTAACTGGCATCTTCAACGACCAGAAGCTCTACAGCCATACAATTTAATATGAAAAATATTTATTACTGTACATGGTATAGTTTGTTCAAAACTGCTGGCAATTATTACAAGTTTAGAATTATTCGTTATCCGAATCGGTTGTATCCCATTCATATTCTTTTGAATCAGACATATTTTTAGTATTTCCTGTCGGGGGCTTTAAATATTGTTGCATTTCTCTTTGCTGCATATGCTCCTCCATCTCCTGAATCTCCTCCATCTCCTGCATCTCTTGCATCTCCTGCATCTCCTGCATCTCCTGCATCTCCTCTATCTGTTCCATTTGCTGAATGTCAACGTTATTATCATTGTCATTTTCTTTATACGGAGAACCTGATTGGGATCGCGTTTGGGATCGCGAACGGGAATCGCGACTTTCCGTACTTGAGTCTTCACGTTTTTCATTATCCCACTTCGATACGGAATGAGCTGGTGGTTTCCTGATACCCTTTTTACCAAACATTTCAACACTATTAGAACTACCAACGGATACAACTTCGGCATCGGGACCTTTATGGCTAACCTTTGCATTTTTCTCTTTCGGAGCATGTACCGGAGACGGGGGTCTGCATTTTCCTTCGTGGGATGGAGATCTGCTCTCTCCTTCAAGTTCTCTTGATCTCGTTTTTCTCGCGCTGTAAACATCAACTTCGATCATGGATTCGTGATGCAAAGGGCTTCGAGAGCGAGTTCTAGATCTGGATAAGGATCTTGTCGGAGTACGAGATCTGGATTTTGATCGGGATACTGATGGGGAACGGGAATGAGTATGAGAACGTGAGCGAGAGCGAGATCGAGATCGGGAACGCGATGGTGATCGAGTTAAGGAACGCGATCGGGACCGCGACCGAGACCGAGACCGAGATCTGCTTCTTCTATCCAGAGAACGTCTCTCCTTACGTCTAATTTTATTAGAGCTATAATCTTCGTTTCCATCTGAATCTGAATATCTTCTTTTGAATCTATCATTGTAGTTAAATTGCCTGGAAAAAATCCAAATACATCAGTAAAAGTTAACTTATTTAGTATGCAATCTTTATTCAATATTTTATGGTACTTGTCAACGAATCAAAAACGTTTTTAAAGAAGCTGTTAAAATGTATTTTAAAAGTTAAAAATGCACCAACTTATTTTTATCCTACCTCTTCGATAAAGCGATAAATTTAAAGATGATAAATTAAAATAATATGTATTTAATTTATTAATATTATAAATTTAATCTAACACCAAGCCCTAAATCTTGCCGCATTTATTAAATAATGTTTAATATTCTATATATCTATATATTAAACTCAGACTTAGTCGATTGCTAAAAGGAAATCTTCTTCTAACGCTGTTTTTTCTACTTTTTATTGCCATGTTCTGTTTATCAATGCATATCGAAAATTGTATTACAAATATTTGCAACAATTTTTGACTAATCTTTTGATTGATAAAAATTATCTAATCGGCAGATCTAAAAGTTGTACTTATTTTAAAACAATTCACACTCTTTTGCAGTAATGTAATTTCATCGGTGCTAAAATCTTGTAATGATACAAAATCCTATAAAATATTTTTTAAATTTATATGATTTTCGAATTATAATTATAAGAAATTTTGCTTAGTCGATAGTAAGTTTCAGACTCTTTATAATTTTAATTACGACGAATACACAATAAATAAAGCTACATTATAATTAGCGAATATAAAAATTATATGCAATACTTAACTTAAAATATCAAAAAATATAATATTGTAAGGCTTAACAAAGAAACAACATTAACAAGATACTTAGAAACATAAATTTGAGAAACGAAAAGATAAATTCATCTTTTTTGATATCTACCAACTTTTAAATGATTGTATATTATTTTCCAAATAGATAAATCAATTCATTGTTCATAATTAATAATAAAAAATCAAACTCGACATATTTTATTTAGCATTTTTTAAATACTATTTATGAAGAATACAATAAGTTCGTTAAGCACTTTAAAGATAAGACTGTTAAAGACACAATTTTTAAGATTATGTTCATTTTTTATTGTATTATAAATAGTAATAAAATTCGATATGAATGAACGAACACAATTAATAATGAACAATCTATATATCTTGATGAAATTACTAATTTAAAAATTATAGAAAAATCCTCAATACAGATGTAAATTGCACAAAATTAATTATTCAAATAAAGTTTCCTTTAACAAAATCGGAAATATTTTTATATTTCAAAAACATTGATAAAATATTCATATAAAAATTTTATTTAAATTAACAAAACATTATAATAATTTCTAAGTAATCATTTTATTAAGTAAGGTAAAATTTAATTATACCGAAAATAAATTATAATAATACCATCACTTTGTAAATCTTGCACTAATAAAATGCAAATATTAAAAAGATTAATATGAAGTTTAAATACAGATTAAATACATTCATATAAGAATAAATAATTCAAAGTTTTTATTATTCAAGAAAATTATTCATAATGCTTCACTAGTTTTTAAAAATCTAAACATTTACTAGTAAATAGAAAAATGTATAAATAAATGATTATGATTATTAAAAAAGTATTGAGCACCATAAATGTTCATAATAAATATAATTTAAGCTAAATCGTGAATCGACGGTTTATTTAATATTTCTAGAAGTAAATAAATCGTAGTTCCAATTATCAAGAATCGTTTAATTTACTTCTTTTATTATCATTATATACTACAATAATACAAAAATTACTACCCTTCCTACCTTGTATTAAATTTATTTGAGATATTAAAAATGTAAAATAAAATTTTCATTCATAAAAGTTTCATAATTTTGTTAATACTTTTAAAATTTTTTTAATTTATATTTTATATAATGTATTTTTAACGTTATTTTTCAATTATATAAAAATTTTTATTATAAGATATTGGTAAAATAATTTATTATCATAATTTAAGTACTATATTACATATGTACTAAAAAGAAATCAAATTTGATTTTATACACAATAAGATGCACAGTAGCAAATATAATAATAAAACTGTTTGAATAATTTGTGGCAATATTATTAACTGTCTACAATATACTTGATCAAATTTTATAATAGGCTTATGACATTTTTTATAAAATAAACCTGACAAAATAGTTTGTAAAAATATTGAATAATGATTGAATGTTACAGAGCATTTTATCCTAAATAGAATTATATAATTAACTTTTACCTTCTTTGTGGCTTATTGTATCGGTTTTCTTCTTTATCTTCATCAGAATATCTATTTCTAGAATCATTGAAATTTCTTTGTCTTCTATTATTGTAAAAGTTTCTATCATTTCTTCTGTTATCATAATTATTACGATTATTATACTGATTACGTGGGTAATAGTTTCTTTGCATCTGCCTGTATTGATTTTGTCTTCCACCCTGTCTTCTATCATCTTGTTCTGGAGACTCCGACCATCTCCAGTTCCTATTCCGTTCATGGCCATTATCATACTCTTCCCAGTTTGACCTATTCCTAAAAATAAAATAAAAAATAACATTATAGACCAAATATATAACATAATTTTGTAGAGATTTAAAAAAATATATTACAATAAGTATTATATTATTTTTTGTTCTATTAAAATAATTTTTTTTAATACCTTAAAACTTTAATAAACAGAATAATCGAACTGTTAAATTTGTTTTAAATAAAGTTTACTAATTTTATTATTACATATAAAATATATAATACACAATTATTAATTTAAAAAGATTAATTTCGTAATTGAAATATTTAAATTATTAGAAATTTTTATGTAATGCGTAAAACATTATATGACTGTAATAACATATGGATTGTGACAAAATTACTTTAATAATTTATGAATTAATAATAAGTTACTTTGATAACTTCTAGATTAGTACAAAACTTAATTAACCTAAATTTTCTGGATTAATTAATATATTAATATAATACTGCTTTAATTAAAAATAGTACATTAATTAAACAAAAAATGAAAAGAATTTTAGGTATATCTTTCTTAATTTATCAATCTTTTTACATATTTTTTTACTTATTTTAAATCTTAAATTAAAAAGTTATTCAGTTTTTTTACTGATTTACTGATACGTAGGTGAAAATTATATTTATTCACAATTTTTAATTTGCATTTTAAATTAGTAATATTTCATTATATAATAAAATATATTACTAAACACCTCAATTACATTATAACCTTCCAATAGTACATTCAATTCATATTAAAAGAAAGATCATACTTTGTTCACAATTAATGGAATATATTATTAACAATTTTATTTATTTAATTATTTATGAATAAATTAATTTTCTTCTATTTTTTTATATCAATACATATAATACTTTTTTTAAATAAAAATAATGTATTTTCTAAAAATTAGACACATATATTCTTTCAAATATTATAATAAATAAATTTGCTGATGAGAATTGAAAGAATTACCTCCCCTCTTAAAATAATATTTTTCTAAAGTTTTAAAATTCATTGCTTCTTTATAAGAACATATCGCATAACCTACAAATATTACTATTATAATGTTTTCGATCTACAAGTTATCATACTTTAAAAATATTTAAATATTTTTAAAGAATTATTTATATTGAAATTTAAAAATATGCGCATTATCTTATTGTGTGATTTTATTATATGGATTCCACAAATAATACAAGCGACAAGGCATGGTTGTAATAATATTTAATTTTAACACGTTTCGTATTTATATATCTTGTAAAACGAACAATTAAAATAATTTTATCCTTGTTAGCTAACATTAATATTATCAAATATCAAACAAATGATTTATAAAATTTCTTCCAAGTTATAATAATGAAATGTAAAAATGAGATTATCGACATAGTAACGTGGCTCAAACAAAGATGTAGAATATTGGGGTACGCCTCCTTAATTCCCGAAGGTCTTTTTTTCAATTACGTTTAATTACGTCTAAGGCGTGACGTTATACAAACAATTTTTTCTTGCTTTTTGATACAATATAATATTCAATGTTGCATTAATATTTTTTATAGATATATATTTACTAAAATTCAATTTTTAATCTTTACACTTGAAAGGTGTAATTATTATATACAAATATAAGAATGGAAATTGGTTAAACGTCAAAGTTTCAATAAAATAAACTTTTTACTTACTAGTGTGTCCATTCCATACTTTATTATATAAATTTACACACACTATTAGAAGTTTTTAATAAAAATAAAATGTGATTTTAAATAAAAATGTCTTATCATTATACTACTCATAAATTTTACTTCATAATTGATAACAACATAAAGATTACATTTTTTAAAAATATTAAAGATTTTATAATTTCATATTCTTTTTAAATCTATTTGACCATCTGCGTATTAAAATTTCAATTAAACATTAAATATTATAAACAATTTCAATATGCTTTTTCCTTTTAATTTACTTATATTTATTCCGAAATATAAACAATTAATAAAATAAAAATAACTTGCATGTATTTTTCAAGCTCAATAATAAGAATTATTAAGATTTATTGTACTTAGTAAAAAGAACAAAAGATTTATCGAATAATAACAAATCTAAATATTTTAATATATGACTAGAATATTCAAGATATAAAATTAATTTAGAATTACATTAAATATTTAAAAAAATTTTAAGTGTTTATAAATTTGAAACTCTAATTGAAATTGTAATAATAATAATTGAAAACATTAAATATTAAAAACACTATGTTATTAAAATAATTTTTTTATTGTATAAATCAATTTATTCCTTAACAGTAAAACTTTATAGAAGAAATAATGTTATTTTAAGAACCAAACAATATATAAAACTTATATATACATATAGCCATATAAAAAGGTGATTTTAATACTTTTGATATATTGTTATTGTTTTAGTACAAATTAATGCTTTAAATTTAAATTAGATTTTCTAAGCATTTTCATTTTTATACTTATTTAGACCATAGGAAAACACTAAAATTTACAATCTTTAGGCACAGTAAAATAAAATATGTATTGTTTTTTATCATAAATTTGATTATTGTGTAAGATGGAAAAAAATTATATTCGATGGTTACTATTTTAAATTACCTGTTACTTACCTGTTACTGCCTGTTACTACTTTTTATAAATGGACTTGGAAATGTTACTGTAAAACATTTTTACAATACCATTCATTATAATATTAAAATTTTTAAATTTTAACTTTAAAATATATTTATGTGAAATTACCATTATCATTACCATACTTTTTAAATCTTTATTATATGAATAAAATGTGAATATAATTAAATTCATAATTAAAAAAATATATATATAAGAACAATATAAGATATAAGGTATAAATGAATAATTTATGATTGAATATAAATATGCATATTGCTTACTTTTAAAAATTGAAATTAAATTCATTCAAACTTTAGGATACTTCATCTATTTAATAGATATACTACTTAAAAATTATTATTAGAGAAAAAAATATTTTAATACTTGATAACAAATAAATTAACCAATTTTAAATAAACAATGTTCAATAATAAAACTAAACTATTAATAATATTGTAAGCATAGAAACTGTTATATAAATTTAGAATATTGATATTAAATAGTACCTGTTATTATAATTGCCTCTTCTGGAAGAAGTACTGTTGTTTCTTTCAAACTGCTCTTGTCTTTTCTGCCATAACGGTGGGCTTTTGACACCATAATCTTCAGTAGGATTCCTAAATGTATGTAAAAAGTTGCAAGCGCTTCCTTTTGGACAACGCATCATACCACAAATAGCTCCCCTCCATGATTTTAAATTGACAAATTCACAATGTAATTGTCTTCCAGCATACCAACGACCTTTAAGGCCTCGTAAAGCTCTTGCAGCTTCTCTTTCCGATGCATATTCAACATAAAGGTTTCCTCTAAGGTGAGATTCAGTATTTTTGCAATACTGTAAAGTTTTAATTTTACCAAACTTTTCCAGTTCTGGTACTACGTCAAAATAAAAATCACGAAAATGATTACGAGTTTCTCTATGATCATATTCAAGTCTAATATCTGTATCATATTCATGTGAGTGTCTTTCCAAAGAAAAATGAGTGTAAAAGTTTGGTACTAGAATCACCGTGCTAAGACTTGGTCTTTGATGATTTCTCGAACAGATATCACCATATCTGCATGCACCAGTTTTGGTAAAAAATGGACATATTTCTTTACCTGGCTGAGTTTCATTGATAGATCTAAGAGCTTTTGGAGTTCGAGCTCCATCATCAATATATGCATCAATTTCTTTTTTTATCCTATCAAACATTTTTTTCTGCTCATCTCTTCTACGCCTCTCAGCCTCTTTCTTCTTTCGACTGTTTTCCTGCATGGCTTCAAACTCTTTCCTTATTATCTCTTCTTGGGCTAACTGAATCTCTCTCGCTTTAGCCTTTCTTACTTGTAATATTTCCCACTCCTTCTGAGCCTTTACCTATAAGCAAATAAGTAAAACATGGTTCGGCTACAATCTACATTAAATTAGAAACAACCTCACACTTTAACGTGACAATAACGTGGTCTTACCTCGGCGTCAAGCCAAACTTTTTCTAATTCTGCGCGTTCCTCTTTATAATGTTTCTCTTCTTTCTCTTTTAATTTACGCTGCTCTTCTAACCATTTCAGATAATCGTCACTTTGCTCGAGTATAGTTTTCAAGCGATCAGCCTCCTCGTCGCGTTCCCGGGCGGCTTTTCGTCGTAGGCGCTTGCGTCGCTTTTTTTTCACTTCGCGCCTCCATTCCTTATGACTCAGGCGCTTCAACGACTCGCTTTCCATTACCGGACATTTTGAATGTTTTATTGATACTCCTTTGGTGATTTTAATGAGAATCAGTAAAATTACAAACAAAACGTGCAAGAAAAACCTTTTACGTCGTTAACAAAAGCAAGCGTAAAAGAATTCTCTCAAGTCGATGCGCTACAGCAGACGATGAACGCCATTTTAGAAATTTGGGGCTACATACACTTAGGCGTTTGGAAGTTTTCTTCGTAACAAGAAAGTTTCTAATCCATATGTAATGAATTTATTATTTTAAAAAATATAATTTTTTTTAATTTTTTAATTTACATACAAAATGAATAAAAATAATACGAATATGTTTTAATAATGATCGAAAGTAATTTAATTAGAAAATGCTTGTTACGACATCTATACAAAGACGCTAAGACCTAAATTTAAGAATAGGAATATACTTCAATCGGTACTTTAGTATTCCATGTTTCGAGATTTTATATTCATCAAAAATATCCATTTACTACTAATGGAAAATAACGGTGTTAAGATAATGAAATTTAAATTACTAGGAAACAACGAGAACGCTAGCTCATAAAATAAGAAACGTCATATTCTCTTTCTACTTTCTAACCTTCATAATATTATTGAAAATAGTTCTTATTTGTAATATACAATACAACAAAATATACATATGAATATCAAATATTATAAGCGGTATAAATAATCCTTGGTATGTATTATTTACATCAGATAATAATAATTTGATATTTGAAAATAATTTAGAATAAAATTATTATTATTATTATTAAATTTTGATTCTTAACATATTGATGCATTTCAATTTTTACACATTCAGTATTAAGCTGTATTATGAAACTTCCAAATACCTTTTTTAACAGGAGGCAGTATGAAATCAATAAAATTACAAATATATAAAAATTATTATAGATGATCATATTAACAAAAATTGTTACTATTAATTAAAAAAAAAATAAGAATTAAAAAATAAAATATAAAATATTAAATTAAAAAAAAATATCGGTTTTAGAGCGTCATATATATATATATATATATATAGTTGATATTTTTAAATAAATTCTGAATTGAAATTTACTTTGAAATTGTAATTTAATTATTGGTATTATTCTTAATTAATATCAATTTTACACCTGTTTACAAAATTAATATTACAAATTGTATTATAAATTTTGTTACGTAGCTTCAAATTTGATCAGAAAATAAAATTAGTAAAGGCTTAAACAAAAATCAATGTGTACTAATGTTTGTTTTATAAATTGGGTTTTTATTTCAAACTAATCTTTATTTGACATACAATTTTACTTTAAATTTGTTTTAATTTGCATTTGCAAATTTTATTACTACGAAATAAAAGTATCCATGTGTATATATAATTATTTAATAATAAACTCGGGATTTTATTAAACTCAAAATTAATTATTTAGTTTTTAAAATAAAAATAAAATGAGAACCTCGTGCTTATGAAGCCTTATTTTTTATATATAACTACGTCTGCGCAGTCAACTTTCAATAATGACACGAACTGTGTCGGCATGAGGGTGTTGAAAAAATACAGTATTAACTAAGTAGTTAAGTAATATATAATTTAATGTACAAGTGATATTTTAAAGAATTGAAAATAAGATCGCATTTATTAAGATTTAATATTTAATAATCTAATAAATTTATAATTACTCTTTTAGAATTTTTTACATATACTAACCTAGAAACAAAAAATATGTTTTGAAAGATTAAAAGTTTTAAAATTAAATATAATAAAAATGTAAACTTTTAAAAAACTTTCGTCATTTTATTCGTAAGAAGTAATATTTGAGTATTGATAAACATTAGAAAAACAGAGTGTCAATGAATAATACGGAAAACTACGTTATGAAATTTAAATTATTATCATATACAAAAATTATACATATTTCTAAATATATATTACATGTAAAAAATAAAAAAATGGTATTATATTTATAAGTTTTCCTCGACGCTTAACCATCCAATGACTTTCCACGATCAATAGTGCTTACAATCTTTTTTATATATTGTCGATCTCATAAAAATAGAGTGAAATATAATAATAAATAAATTATTGTAACTTAATGTACTACACATGCTATATATTTCTTACATCATACACATGTATATAATGAATGCTAAATTAATTAAGATTACTCTTAAAGACAAAATTTTGTTAATAGCTCTATTTCATTCGGATAAATTAATACATTCTCTTTTGAATAATATGTAAAGTATTATAAAAAAAGAGATGTTATCTAACAACTTCAATACATTGAATCGCAATTTTAATTAGGAAACTAGCTACTAATATTCTTATTATCATTTAATATATTGACTTAATAATATAAGAATTCTTAAAATTAAGAGAATGTGAAACTATTTTAAAAATAAAAGAATTACGATATTAATATCGTTTATGTTTATCGAGGTTGTATAAGATTTAGTCGTTGTTACTAAATAATATTATTCTGTTCAGTTTCAATATTAATCTAGTGATTATAAGCAATTATTTTGGCGTTATAAGAAAATAAAATTTACTTAACTCTCGTTACTTCAGGTAATCAATATTAAGAAAAATTTTAATTTTGTACAAATATAAAATCTTTAAAATAAAATGCTTTCATACATTATGTAGCAAAAAATTTATTTAAAATTACATTATATGTACTAAAATAATAATATATTTATAACAAAATTAGTTTTATAATCTTATATATTATTCATAATTTTAATGTATAATTTTATAAGATAATTATGTGATTATGTAGAAACATAATTATTATTAAAAGATAATGAAAATAATTAATTATGAATAAATAACTTTGTAAGTAGTGTAAGGCTTAAATATTGTGTTAAATAACGTATATAATATTTATTCCAGTATTGTGTGAAAGAAAGCGCGAAATATAATTCTATATTTTGTATGAGTTCATTAATTCTACATTAATAAATTAAAAAAAAGAAATATTAATTTACCTAAAGTTTAAAAATTAAAAGTACACCATTAATTTATTAGAAGAGCCTAACTTTCTTTTTTTAAATAATGCAGCAATTTTGGCTTCCGTGAATTTATAACAAATTTTATATAATTATTTATAAATATATAAACAATAATTTTCTTAAAAATACTAAAAAATTACTACAATGATAAAAATAACATTAATTTATACCCCATTATGCAATAGCCTATATATTATATCTCCATCAAGTATTACGTAATGCCATTTAACTTCTTATTTATTATTAAACAATCATTTGGTATTTAATATTTATACGAATTACTTGGCGATATTTCAGCAATATTTTAATTAAATTGTAAGATACGTATATGTCAGTATAACTATAGATAGTAGTAATATTTCAGTAATATATAACTACTTACGGTTTATAATATAAAATAGAACAGAAACATTTCTAAAACATTGCATAAGAAATATTTGAAAAATCATATATAATTACATTTATAAAATATAACTTTTATAATAATTAATGAAATTGTTCACAAAAATTGAAGTATATTTTTATATCACAAATAAAAATGTTTGCAACTATAATAAAATGCAAAGTAAAAGTTTAAATATGTCTGCTAAAAAAATATTATTATTGTAGACGATTGTTAAGAATTATATTTTACCTAATATAATCATAAAAATAGTGCACGAGATAGTATATTATGTTTACACTATAATTTAACTATATATTTATGGGCTATACATTTAAATTGGAGTGTAAAATTTTAATATACTTAATTTGCACTTTAATTGCAAAAAGAAATTTCTTAATTTTATTAATAGACAGATTTTATTAGTTACGTTTATCGAAAATTCATAAAATTTATCTTTAAATATGAATACTTACTCGAAGTATGACATTTAGCAGTATATCGGGAGAGCATTAACGTACATAATTATAATATTCATGAACACAATGAGAACCTTAACGCACATAAACTATTTAAGTAAATTGATAAAATAAAAAAGTTAAAAGAAATATCTGTTAACCGAATACTTTTAAACTATAATTTGTTTCCTTAATTATTGAAGGTTAGGCATTAATTAAATCGGTTTTTTTCTTGGTGGGAAATGAGATGTGACAATTCAAAGTAGGCACACAAAAATATAAAAGTAAAACTATTTTATTACAACCACGAGGCAAAAAACAATTGAATAACCAACCCTTCTTTTATTGATAAAGAAATAAAGAATACTGTTTACGCAGTTTCGCAGTCATTTCATGCAAACAATTTATGATGCCCAGAAGAATTCCGTCTGATTCATCTGTTTCGGATTAGTCATTGCTTCATTATTCGTTGGGCTCAATAAACAAGAGTGCAGAATGATCTCCGTGTTTTCATAAATGCATTCTTTTATACCGTAATTTCACATAAGGGTCCATTTTATTCGTTCCTTGGAATAATGCAATATAATATATTGAGTACATGAAAGTATGATAATCTCGTTCGAAATTAAGTTGATCGTTTATTCCATATAATAATATAATTCTATTGTTTGAGTCGTAGAACAATTTCATATATTACCGTAGCGTACATAATACATAAAAAACAAGTTTTATTCTCGTTATTTATAATTAATAACCTGTACATTTCTATTCGCAACAGCCTCATGACCGCCTGTGACTAACGCAATTATTTTCTAACAACACGATATATTTAATTATAAATGTAATTAATGTTTACATTTGAATCTCCATTATTCGTAGCGTTTCCAACCCTTTGACAGCTGCACAAACTCGAAATAAAGTACGCCGTTTTATGTCACGATATTTATTTAAATAAATACTTTATTTTATCCGGGTATTTCTGAGCTTTACGCAGAAATAAACTCGTTATACACAATTAATCATTTCTTCCTCTGCTACTTCGGACAAAAATTATTCCAATTTTCGCTTAAGCAAATTAAAATACGGTGTGTGCGCTGACATTTTTCGTTTTCATACACATATTCAGAATTTTTAAACCGTAATTATTAGGTATGAAGATATGCCAATGAATATCACTAGAAATTCATAATTTTTCGATAAAAACAGACTCGTTCGATATAACTTTTTGGGTGCGAGTGTTCTTAAATAAATAAATGTTTAAATTCTTCAAGGTACAAATTATTGTTCCCATTATTATTTGTCTTCATCTGTTCTTCCGTCTCACTAGCTTACTTTGAAAAATGGTTTATTTGGATTCTTGTAAGATAAGTTAAAATAATAACGATAAACCTTGAACGTGTGCCAGGACTTGAAAAGTAATGTTAATAATGCACGAGCAAATTTTTGGGCGCGTACCTGGTGAAGCTTGCAGGAGGAGCGGGAGCGAAGAGCCCAGAACTATAAGCGTTTAAGCATTGTTGGGTAACGGAGATAGACTCCACGTATGTCATTGATACGCGCAATATCCGGGAAGGAATCACGGAAATAAGGAAAGCCGACCGACTAAACGAGAATAATTTATTGCAAAAAAAGATAAGGTACGAAATAATGCGGACGAAGCGTTGCAATCAGCTCGGCGGCAGTTATCGTCGGCCTTAGCAAGACTCATTTTTTCAGGTGCCAGGGCAGCCATGGTAGTAACCTCGTAATTCGCTTTCAGGCCACTGATTCCGATAGTGCACGACCATGCCGTTAGTTTTCTTTTCTCTTTTCTCCCCTCTTTGTTTCTGTTATGCGAGACTTCTCTCTCGTCAGAACGTTGCTGCTGCCGCTGCTTCGAACGTCAGTCTTTATCTTTATTATTTCCTGTGGTACGATCAATGCGGCGCCATCTGTCGCTCGAGTCCATAAGCACGAGCTCTGACTCGGAGACCTGAAAATCAGCAACTACCTAGTCTGCCTCGTGCATAAAAGCGCTCTTTTATGAGTGCGTGTATAGAAGTGGATGACTCCCCTCTTCTAACCGACCAGGTCCCTAACCATGTAACGTGGCGCGTGGTTCAGAGGCTCCACGTCTTTCGAGACGGATACCGTTATTTTTCTTTACTTTCGGATCGTTGAACCAGTCTTTGAATGGTTATGTACGCGAAAGCATCTTGACTTTTATTACATGCGAATTCATGAATGTGAAACTACAAACTTTAAATCGTAACCACGCGTTAGTTTAAGTACAGTGAGCGTTTTGCGTAAATTCTCCCTATTTTTGCATTTCAAGATCAAGGTCGGCTTGATTTTCACCTGTTGTCTGTTGTGATTCCGATGCACGTCAGCTCCCGTGGTAAATGCACATGCAGCTATGAGCGACACTAGAGCCTGACATTGATAATAGAGCCGTGGTCCAAGAACATGACGTATGGAGAGTACAAAATTATTGTTACTAATTTATTATAAGTATTTCTTTCCAAATACTCGAATATTGGCCAAGTGTGAAAGAAGTTGAAGAAGCAAGAAAAAAGTTTAAGATACAAAGAATATGAATAATAAGGCGACGGACAACTACGTGGTTCCCAATTCCACTGACGCAAAAAAATCCGTAAAATTGAAGACAAAATTTGGTGCCTACTTTTGGTGGCTTTTTGGAGGTATTTTTGGAACGCACCACTTGTATCTTGAACGCGACGACCAAGCGCTCATCTGGTTCTGTACTTTGGGCGGCTATTTTGGAATTGGGTGGCTCAGGGATCTCTACAGGATACCTACTTACGTGGCTGATGCTAATGATAGTCCTGATTACATCAATTGGTTTAAATACCGAGTTCGAAGAGAAAAAAAAGTAATATTCCTTCCGTTTGCCGCCGCAATTTAATTTGACTTACTTTTACAAATACAAGTTAAATGCTAAAATATTTCATTTCATTTTTCACTTAGCCAACTTTTGCAACAATTCGATTTTTGGGGGCTGTCGTTGTATCATACTTGTTCGGCAACCTTATTTACATAGCCATTCCAGAGGATGAAATTCACGGAATTAATTTTAAACCACTTATTATTTTGGTACCGCTTGGAGTTGCATATGGTAAGTCGTTAGACTCAATATTTGTGATAAAAAGGTGATAAAGACAAAACTCACGGACGAAAATAATGAGTGTGTAAATTCAAAAAGAAAAAAGAACTCCCCGCAAATACGTGCTTTTCTCGCAAAAGCAAATATAGATCGAATTTTTAACTGTATCTCTTCATATACGTTTGTTAATAAACATGAAAATTTATACCGAAAAATGGAAACATTTTTTTTTAAACGAACGTAACGAACATGAGCGGTGAGTAAAACAGTGCCCATAAAATATACCGACAGCGTAAACTGCCATTAACGAAAAAATGAAGAACCGCGAAAAATTAGGACGAATGAAAGAATGCAAATTTGTACGAATAGATCCAACAATGACGCGTATATTTTTTCGGTACAAATACTGTTAAATGCAGCAAGATGGTCTAGTTTCGTGCATTATCTTACAATTTTTATTATTAGGCTTTCTCGTTAATACTTAAAATTCTCTGATATAAAATTAAAAAATTATTTTAAACGCTAATTCGCTATTGCTTTAAAGTTGAGTGTATCTCGGTACTACACAGGTGGTGGTTACACGCGAATTAAATTTTGCTTTTCTCCTGATGTTTTATAAAAATACGTTTAACTTATTGTCAATTGATGTCGGATTATTTTTTTCGCGGATCAAGTGGTTTATTAATAAAATTGCAATTTTATAATTTTACACACAAAGGTACTTGGCTGGTTGGAAATGTGGGTCGAGAAGAGGGTTCAATATGGTTAACCCTAATTATATGCTACCTTTGTTATCCAACTCTTTCGGAGATTGGCGACGAGAGCACTTGGATAGGTCTTATGGTTATTGCATCGACTCTCACCTTTGACACGTTTTCCAAGAAGTGGCGATTGAAGAAAAAGCAAAGGTATAGCACTTCGCGCCGAGTAGCAGTTTTTTGCATAGTCGCTTTGATTTACGGAGGATTGTGGTCCAGTTACTTTTATTTTAATGCTACCCTCACCGACAGCGAGGGCGAGGAAATCAAACTGTCCGAGGCCATCAAGCATTTCTTGACTTCACCGATATGGCTCGATCTTAAGGTTGGTATTACTATTTTTACCGTTGCGCTCCACTTCCGGCAGTACGCGTTTAACCCATTGTTTTCTATCAAAAGTACATTTGTCAAAAATACAGCACCGAGTCGTGAAATTGTTCCCGTTTAACGATTGGCGTTTAATGAAAGCGAGCGTTTTTTGTTGTTGATTTTTGCCGAGAGACAGCATGTGCTTCGGCGTAAACCGTTGCACCGTGTAGTTTTCCAACTCCCTCTCTTAGTACACGCACAATAGTATTATTGTTTTATGATATATGTATGCGACTTTATGCGTGTCGCACGTTTCGGCAATTTTTTTAGGTACATCTACGCAGTTGGTTGTCCGTATACGTCTAGTTGCTTTTGCACAGTCTTACTGTTTGATACTTAGAATTGAAAACTTAGATTTGAATTTACTCGCGCGTTTCTCATTAAAAGAATATTATAATAGTAATGCTCGTTTGTTTATTATAGCTCCACAATTTTGAAGCGGATAAATTGCAATCGCGCGTGAAGTGTGCGCGTAACAACCAATTTTCTTATCGCTACATTGGAATGAAATGAACATTATTATTATTGTTGTTGTTATTATTACTATTATTATTATTATTATTATTATTATTATTATTATTATTATTATTATTATTAAAGGCAAGCCTCGAGCAAACTTGGATCCAGGCGAAGCACCAAGGATTCTGGGCAACTTGGAGACAGTTAATAGACCTCACGGATCCTCGTGGCGAAATAAATGCTTATAGGGTGAGTGCTGCCGATGCCAAACGCAATTGTTCGTTTGGGCTACGAAGCTAACAACGTTCGTTGTGTTCACGATGCAGGTTCTCGGTTTGTCGCAAACAGCCTCGCAGAGTGAGGTGACGTCGAAATGGAGGGCGCTATCGAGAGAACACCATCCGGACAAAGTCAAGGGCACGGAGGAAGAGCGTCGCCAGGCCCAGGAGAGGTTCCTCGAGATCCAGGAGGCCTACGAGATACTGTCCAGCGCGAAGAATAGACGGCAAAAAAAAAATAAAAAGTCGGACGTGGAATCGTGAGAAGATTGGATCTTACGCAATGATCAATGATGAGTTCAGAATCAAAAGCAATTAGCAATTATATTTGCGAGGCCAGGGGAGGATGATTGATCAAGACGAGCTGCTGCTCCGTTACTTCATCCTTGCGATTGAGATTTTCAATCTAGTCTTATAAAGTTAGAGAATTTAAACCTATTGCGAGCAAAAGACACGATTAATCAACTGAAAAGAAACTCTGTGAAATCATTATTTTATTGCATTCCTTCGTGTACTAACTTCCGTCAAAAATTACACACTCGTTTTAAACTGATTCTGAGCTCCTTGTGTAGCTATCGTTCTCTTGACGTTCCTGTTGAGAGCTTTATATTTTACGTGGAGTAAATTACTCGATTTATCTCGGTCGATCGATTGATATTATAATGACGAATGCATTGAAAGACACCGGAATATTTCATTTGTATATTTTATATATTTTTTATATATATATGTGTGTGTGTGTATCCACATGTGTGTACGTGTATCGGTGTATATGTATAAGATAATCAATTATTTTATGTTTTTCGTACAAAAATGCTACGACCAAACTCATACGTTTAACACTTTTTTATACTAGACGTACTTAAAGATTAAAAATAGGCTCTTCTGAACGTTTCAACGTTTACAACTAAATGTGTTTTATGGAAATGAAGTAGTAACCGCATATTTATAATAAATCGTCTCGTGTATTTTCTTTCTCGGTAAAAAACGAATTAACAAAGGACAGTTACTCTATAATTCACGATATCGTACATACAATTAATAAGACACGTTGTATCGTACTGAAATGCATTAATAACAATGTATGATATAAATATAAGTAAGGCCTAGACGGGAAAACCATCGTCGTCGAGAAGCTCTGGCCTCTATTTGCTCTTCTTTTTCGTACGTGGCGGCTTCATTATCGAGCTTTCGATTTTTTCTAGGAAAGTTGTGCTGTGACTGCACTTCTCGCTCGTGCTCTCGATGATGTCCTGGGGCGCTACGAGCGTAATCCTTAAAATAAATGAACACCAAAAAATAAAACTAAATTTTAGGAGAGCGAGACAGAGTAAATTTAATAATTAAATTAGTAGCCACAGAGAGGTTATTTATTTCACAATTGTTTATCGAAATCATTAGGTACAAATTGGAAAGAGATGCCTTCCTTGATCATGACAAATGTCGAGCTGAGCCTGATTGTTCGTTGCAACACGGCCTCATAGACAGCTTCAACGTTAGTTACATAAATATTCGATTACAACATTATTAGTAACGACATTGTTATACGCAGCAACATAATGTTCGACAAGCGTGTTCAAGCGGTTATTTTATAGCACAGCTGAGTGAAATCGAGAGTCAGACGGTAACGGAAAAGCGGCAAATATAGCTTGTGAGTTACATGTAAAAATTCGAATTGTACCTTAATTGGGGAACACTAAGTGGTCGTAGAAGGCTTTTGACGACGGGAGAGACGTCGCCAGGCTTGGGCAATACCGGGCTACTCGCGCAAAGCGCGGCACTAGTCAGCTGCGAGACCAGAGAGAAGCTCTTCTCCGTGTTCGAGGAGCTGCGGAAGACGCGTCGAATCCTGGACCTGAACCCGCTCGAGGGCGGCTGCAGTGGCGTCGACGGGATGGGCATCAGCTAAGATCAATGCGTAAAGCTTTTACTTACTACTACTCCCTCGACCAAACGAATTTATTTATTTTCATTGTTTTCATTATTTTCTCGATATTTCGAGAGGATCTGTCTCGGTTGCAAATCGATCTCGAAACTTCGCAGAGTCATTTTACAATAGCGTCGACAATAGCCGCGACACTCACCCCCGCGCGACGCTTCAGCTGATAGCCTATTATCGAGCGAGTGGGGGGGGTGGTGGTACGTGCCTTCGATGCCATTCGAGCGCTAATTGAAATGTAGCATCCATCGGACCAACGCGAAACGCAAAAGTTGCGGCCGCGCCAGTTGACGGCTGATAACAAATAGTGTACCTTGCCCTGAAGAACTTGGGCTGCTAATTCGGGTTCGCTACCCCATCGGCAGGAGGTCGACTTCTCGAGCAGCCTGTGCCTGGCGAAGCGCTCGATCACCTCGGCGCAGACGTACCTGCCGCAATACCTTGCCCACTGTTCAGCCCTCAGTCCTCGACCGTGATCGCGTAGCGTGGGGTTGGCACCTGAAACCAAAACCCTGGGTAGAATACCTGTCAAAGTCCGGCAATCAATCACCAACCGGAGAACGAAGAAACTTTCGTCCAATTTTTTTATCGTCGCGCTTGAAAATTTTCGGCCGTCGCTTCGATTTATTTTTACGTTGAATCGCATATTTGTACGCGAGCTGTAATAATACTGCAGCTGTTTCTATCGAGACTGACGAATGCAAAATCTCGGACGCGCAAATATGCAACTGTCTTGACTATTCGAGAGCGTAAGTAACGAACAATCACTAGAGCCTTTTTAATTTAACTTTTTAATTCTTCACCAATGAAAGCATTCCATTTGAAGCTTCTGACTGACCAGTTACTCGATCGTTATTTTGAAGGAATTAGCTGCATTTCCGTCGATCCCGTCTCCGTAAAAAAATTATGAAAAAGTGCGAAAAACTCGACATCTATGGATTAATTTATTAATAAGTATATCGAGGTTATATCGAAGTTCTTTTTATAAGTAACGCAGGGGGAAAAAATTATTGTTTTAATAAAATCCATACCTTAGGGTGTGTTCTGCGATATTGTAAGTACGTTTACTTCGGTGCTACAGTAAAAGCACGAATTAACATTATACTCGTTTTTTCGAACTAAAAGTGTATGTGTACGCACAACAAAATTCAAAACCAGTTATGATTTTAATTCCAAAAGTAGTTTGTATCGTCGGATTGGTAAAGCGAATGGTCTATAAAAAAATGGATAGCCTCGAAACTTTTCGCAATTTAATTTTAATAATAAAACGACAACTTGTTATTTTTTATTTTAGCGAATAGAATTAAAAAATTAATAAAAATTACCTTAAAAATATTCGATATTGTTATTATTATTATTATTATTATTGCGTAAGGTGCATTAGACGACTTATTTACGTGATGTGCAATAAAAGTCCTTTGTATAATTCATTATTTTTCATATAAAAAAGTAAACAAAATAAATACACGAATATGAAATTTTAATAATCTCAGCATTGTTCGTAACGCATTGATTTTTACGTCTTTCAGATAATGGATATTTTTTAAGTTAATATTAACCAATGTGTAGCATTTGCGGATACTCACAACAAAGTCTGATTGTGCTTGAAAATAACGTTAATTAGCTAAAATGAAATTGTTCGTCTGCCAAGAGAGATAATTAATATTTTTAAAATATTTAATAGTTTTATTGCATTGATTCGTGAATTATCAATAGAAGCTCGCTAAGCTTTTTGTTGGTAAATCTCGAAAGGTATTTTAGGACGCGCATTAACCGGTGGTTAATATTTATAATTATGTTTACATATAATTAGCAGAGAATAGCACAACGCGATCTATTATCCTCTTGTCTGGAGCTGCACTGATTTTTGACGCCTTATTTTTCATGCCCATTTGACTGTTTTGAAAATTGAAGATGCATCAGTCTGCAACGCTAATTGTTCTCGAAATGCAAGGGCTTGTGTATTGAAAAATTTGTTTCCGAAAGAAGTGTCGAGTGGGGCTCGAATGGAATTTCACGTGCGACCCGTAAAATACTCGGATCGTCGTCGACAACTAAGAGCGAATTCAATATATTGTCGTTTCGAACAAATAATTATAAATAAACGGTACAACGTATTTAGCGGCTTTTAAAACAATAATTCGCTTCGAGATTGACATTCCAGTTGACTCGCATTATTCCGCCCTCGTATGAAATTTTCGGCGTCAGCTAAATGTATAAAACGAGTAAGATAATAATAAAGATGTCATGGTTACGTGCCAGTCAAACAATCAAAAATAGCCGTTTTCTCCTTCCAAATTCCATAAATTTTTTAATTAAAACTAATAATCGATACTGGCTCTTTGTACAATGTTTTGCCTCGCAGATAGAGTCCTTATTTACACTTTTTACAAATTGGATTTGTAGGGCATCCTTGTGCATCCTTGAACGAAGAACAAAGCCCAGGAGCCGCTGGCTATTAACTAAGATTTACCGGCAAAGAGAAGAATCTTGGCGCACTTGGTCCTTCCCTGGAGCGCGGCCTTCATCAAAGGCGTGAATCCCAGAGAGTTTCTCGCGTCGACCTCAATACTCGTGCACCTCTGCAGCAGAATGTTTAGACATTCCGTCTGGCCTAAACATTACACAAGCAACGGTTAACAGCTTTTCTGGATCTGCCGCGCCTGGATAAACAAGCGCGTCTCGCCGCCTCTTTCCAATAATACACGGAGAGCGTCTACGCGGCTCCGTGCGCTCGTGGTGGCGGGGGGGGGGGAGAGCCGATGTGCAGGTTCGCACATAACGAGCTCTGATCGATCTGAGAAGAGGCGGGGGGGGGTCGAGTAGGATCGGGGTTATCGGGGAGGTGGGGCGGGGTGCGGTGGCGCCTCATTTCGGCGACTTACCGGCTTGGGCGGCGAAGTGCAGCGGCGTGTTTCCCTCGTTGTCCGCGAGGTTGGCGTCCGCCCCGTGGAAGGTGAGGCAGGTCTCCAGAACGAGTGCACTTCCGTTGCCAGCCATGTAGCTAATGGCTGTCTGAGGGCAAAAGCGCGCGGTGCGACGCGCCGTCAATCAATGCATCCC
The DNA here is from genome assembly GCA_018907185.1 of Platyscapa corneri. Lineage (NCBI taxonomy): Eukaryota > Metazoa > Arthropoda > Insecta > Hymenoptera > Agaonidae > Platyscapa > Platyscapa corneri. Next base: position 2,462,302 of record JACCHW010000011.1, on the reverse strand, counting down.
CGCGAGTTCCTCTATCCCTCCAGCCTCGGGCCAAGGCTGGCAGCGAACGCAAGAGCGATTGGCTACGCGAACGATCTGCGAGATTCACGCCATCGATCCCCGCGAGCAAAACTTTTTCTCGTAATCGCGCCTCGAATCGCAGAAATGCGCTTCCGCTTCGGAACAAACGAGGCCGAAAATTGCGAGCGAAGCGTCGAGCGAGAGAATCCCGAGCCGGGCTCGAGCAAAGCAGCTTAACTGTGAAAGGCGTGAAAAGCGTGAAAAGCGTGAAAAGCGTTTTCGCCGTCGAACTTTCAAGGCAGCTTTCCTTCTATAATTATATTTCTATATCCTATCGCGGAGCCGATTGAGTTGAGTCGGAGGAAAAATTGCTTTCCTCGATCGATACTCCACATCTCCCCCTCGAGCTTATTTCGTTGTAATGACGCAAGAAGCATCTGTACGCAATAATTATTTTTAATAATTATATCAGCAGCCCCGGCCAGCATTTCGCTTAATAACTCGATTAACGTGCCCCAACGAATATTTCCGATTTAAAGCGTAATTGAATTTTAACGATTGCCCCGACCTCCGGCTCGGGAACAATAAAATATCGATCGGAGCGCGCAAAAACAAGCGATAAAAATCCGCCTCCGCCCGAGCGCACGAATATAAATTATCGATAAGAAATGCGTGGAGATATTCGCTAGCCGCCCATCTGAATCGTAAAAATCCGAGTGCGTCTATTTTGAAAATGCGGAATTCGCGGATTCGTTGATATCGAAATTTGATTGCGAGGCAAGACACGACGCAGTTTGCTCATTGAGAACATTGAGAACATTGAGAACATGGCAACTCGCAAGACTGCTCCGGTGAAACTTTGATGCGGAACCATCGAGTTCTAGTAGGTCACGGCACGGCGCGCACGTCACATTATTAATAGCGATTTTCACTCGCAACTTAATGCGATCATCTTATTGAGGCGAACAAAGAACGGAATATCATCCGACAAAGGAAAGCAACAGAGGGGGACTCGAGCAGGAGAGAAATGAAAAATCGCGTTACATAAATAGCTCGTTGCACGTAAAATGTTGGCTTTCGAGTGGAAGAAAAGGCGCTCAGGACGAGAGCGGCGGGGGCTGTAATCGCGATCTCCGCGATCATAATTTAGACGCAACGCAGCGCAGCGTAATGAGGACGGGAGGAGCGCGAGAGGAAGCAAGGGGGGACGCGGGGCGAGGGCTCGTCGCGACGCCGACGGGCATCGGGAATCAATTTATTAAACAGATAGAACTTTGCGCGCCGCGGTGCCGCTTAAGTGGTCCCCACAACCAACGTCACGCGCGGCGCAGTCCAGGGCACATCGTCGATCATTAGTCTGCTCCACTCGCGACCACTGGCCCTCCTTTCCTGGCACGGGGAAGCCGATCGCGCGGATTGGCGCTCCAAGCTAACCCGATCATCCTCTCAACGAGTGCGACGAGCTCCCGACGGATTCGTACATTGACGTTTCCTGTGCTCCCGTCGTTCCTTTCTTCGCGGAATTAGGCTCAATTGCCGTCGCAGACGGTCGTTGCTCGACTTCCGAGAGACGCGCAAAAATGCAGCTCTTAACGAGACGTCGTCGCGTGCGCGGTATTGAATCCGACGGTCGAAACTCACCCTGCCGCTGGCATCGGTGGCGTCGACCTCGATCTCGCACTCCCCGTCGATGGGCTTGCGGGCGAGCGCCAGGATCCGCTTGGCGAGATCGTCGTCCCCCTCCTGGGCGGCCCCCAGAAGGGCCCGGGGGCCCCTCGAGGGCTCCCTCCAAGGCGCGGGCAGGTTCTCCGACTCGTCCTCCTTGCCGTGGCGATCTGCGCAACAAGCGATGGCTTTGCTGAGAGTCGCTCTCGCTTACCTTTGACGCACTCGAGACTCACCCTGGAGGACGCCCCGCCTGTAGAGTCTGGCCTCGTGGATCGCCGCCGTCTTCTCGAGCCTGCTGCCGGTGAAACTGGTGTCCTTGCTGAAAGAGGACGCACTTCCTGGGCGAGGGGGCGCGCGGCCGACGACGCAGCAGCTCGAGCCCCGCCAGGAAGGAGGAAGACCGCTTGAGGATGCCCCGGGCGGCGCCGAGGCTTGGTCCTCGAGCTCGAGCTCCGCGGGCGCAGAGGCGGACTTGGGGATGACCGGGGTGCGGGCTCGCGTCAGAACCGGCGAGGGCGAGCGCGCACGTCTACCGCTGGCCGGGGCGTCCGACAGGACGTCTTTGGCGCGCGCTCTCGTCGTTGGCTTTCTCCTGGCGGCGCTGGCCTGGCCGCGGAGGACGGTCTCCGCGCTATTTCGAGAGCGGGAGGTGACCGGCGAGTTGAGCTTCTCCTGCTGCCCCTCCACCAGGATCTTGCGCAGCTTCTAAAAGCCGACGCACGCTTCTGCTGTCTCGCTCTCGCTCGCTCGGCCCGCTCCCCCTCTGCACCTACGCGACGACTCGCTAGATTCGGCCGCGCGTATAGGCGTACCGATCTGGCGTGAGGCGCGGGTCCAGAGGAAGCCGGTGCTGTGGGGGGAAGCTCCGTGGGAGAGTGCGCCGGTGCACGAGGGTAATCCTCCCTGTTTTCAGGTGTTAGCGCGTGCTAGAGGCTCCGGCACGAGACGAGAACTTTGCGCGATTGCAGCGACGGGCTTTTGTGCCTCCGGCCTCGAGGGGAGTGGGGGCGGGGCACTCGATCACGTCGTGGTGTCAGTCTTTTAGCGACGCTCTCCGTGCCAACAATGCCGTCCCGGCGAGACGTCAAGACGTAATTGTGTACACGCGGCTCGATACGTAGGCGCGGCGGGGCGCGGGGCGAGTCGGACTCTCGGGGCTGCAGCCGCGCACAGTGATGATGAGCTTGAAATCAGCTTGACGTAGCAGCTTTGCGCGTGTCGGGGTTCGAAGCCATTTATCTCGCAAGCGTCTGCAACTCTCGGCAAATCTCGAAAGGCGAAACCAATAGAGCCTCGGGTTATCGGACGCGTTTTCTCCCCCCGGCGGCGTCTATCTAGGCAGCCGCACTTGTGCAAAAGGGCGATTTTGTTCAATAGCAATGGAAAAAGTTAAGATCGTAAAGGCCGGCGCTCGCTCGACTGGCTTGTTGTCCGTCAATCTTGCAGTCAGTAGCGGCTGCTCGATGTAATAGTTTCCGTTGTTTGTAAATAGAAAAATCAATTGCTTCGATGAAAGAGATAATCATCGCATAAAAAGTAATCGCAGCGCCGTTAATAATATGAGTCATCGGCTTTTTTCCGTGCGTCCGAATGGATCGCAGTTCGTGGATTGGACGGGCGACGGGCGACGGGCGACGGCCGACGGGAGACGGAGCTCTAAGTTAAGCGGGGAGGGAGAGAAAGTCGCGGATTGTGTCGCTCCGTAAGGAGAAGAGACAGAGGAGGAGGAGGAGGAGAAGGTGGAAATCCGTGAGACGGCAAATCAGTTGCGTTGTTCCGTGCGACTTCGGCCCAAGCATCGTTCTACCGTTCGCTATAAACGCGCTATTTATATGTCGGTCAAGTCCTCGGCTGACTGCGTGCGATATTAAGCGCGCGTCGGCGTGCGCGCATCTACCACTGCTCCCTCACCCTCAGCCTCGGTCCCGCGCTCGCCCTCGCCCTCGCTCCGCCGGCAATTTTCTTTCTCCATTATTCTCCCGCGATCGGTCCGTATCTGTTTTTCTTGGCCGCCCTCCGCCCCCGCACGGCAACCTCCCCGTCTACGGCCTTTTGGCCTGTTTAGTTTGTACACTCGACAACCGCAGAAGGCGGCTCAGCCTCTTGGACTTGTTCTGCTCTGCTCTAAGAACCCACGTGTGCACGCGCGCAAGCCTCTCCGGGACGCTTCTTCTATTCTTTCACCTTTTTTAATATATTTTCCCTCCTCGTCTCAGCGCCTCTTACAGACGGATAAATATAGCCCGTCGTTTGTTTTCCCTTAAACGGGGGAATCCTCCAAGGCCTTATTCTACAATTTATTGGCAATTTTCAAAGCTTTGTGTGGCTCTGATATTCTCGGGTATTAATAATTATACCGAGTAATTTACTCACGGCTTATCGAAATACGATACCCACGGAAATTCATTATTTTTCGTTACAATTTCACCAACAGCGCCATCACCGCCTAATGATTTTCGAGAACGTGTATTTGCTGCGCCAACACTCGCGCCGCTTTGCAATAAATGTCTGCTAATTTGATCGCGTATCGCGGGGATTCTGTCAAACGATGAAACGGTAATGGCATCGATCTGCATTTTATCGAAAATCGGAGACGACTTTTGTTTAACCAGTCCTTTGCAAAAGAAGCCACTCGAGTCCCCGCACCCGGCAATGCGCGGCAACTCGTTTCAATTTTAACTACATTCTGGCGTCGTTTCGCCTGCGACGATCGTTGCTCGATCTTTGCCAACTTGTCGAAATTATCATTGATCCGACCATTGTGTTTCGAAAGTGGCGAGAAAAGTAAATTAAGTTCGCACTTTTACCGCGTGCACCGCGAGCCTATTGCAAGCATCGCGCGTACAAAGAGTAATCGTTGCGCAGCGCCGAGGAATGCGTTTAATGCGCAGATCGGCGCTCTTTCCCGAAAGTTGAAGTTGCAGACTGTAGGAAGCCGATTGGTCGATTGGCGGGGACTCCTATACAACGCCGAACGTAAGGTTCGGCTTGGAGGTGGAAGCCCTGTAACGCCGAATCGGACGGCCGAGGCAGGTTGCGTGCCAACGCAAACATCTTGAAATAAGCGCCGTCGTGGCGCGAGCGAGAGAACGAGCGAGCGAACAATGACAAAACCAAAAACAGAAATTAAAGGCGAACTTACCGGATGAAGGGGGAGACGAGCGGCACTAGTGGTAACGGCCGCCCGGCTGCCGGAGTCGGTCATCCTCGGAGCGCTGCCGGGGGTGGCAGAGGCGGAGGCGACGGTCGATCTCCTGGAGACGGTTCGGCTTCCGGATGGACTCGTGGACCGCGCGCCTCCCGCTGATACGACTTGGCCGACTCGCTACAACCACATTAGTTCGCCGATCAAAATTTACTGTCTAAACAGAGTCTGTGTGCACCTCTGCACGCGCCTCCGGCTATTTCGGGATCAGTACGAGGGCGCGAGAGGCCGTGTGCTTTTCATTGCGAATGAGCTGTGACGCGGCCCGATCATCTTTTACCTCGCGCAATCCCCAAGGTCGATGAGAAGCTTTCGCCGAGTTTTCCGACCGAGCCGCACTTTCCCATTAATCTTGCCCACCCCCCCCCCTCTTTCGCTATCGATCCGATCCACCATTACCGGTGGACGTACTCGAAAATTTCTCGCACTGCACGGGGAATCGTCGGTCAGTTGACTTATTTATAGCGCTAACAGCGCTCTCCTCGTTACCAACTTGCCAAATCGGAAGCTTATATTATCGAACACGAGTAGTCCTCGGCTTGCGAGCTTATTAATTTATCTGCAGCACGATTGAAATTCGAGTCGGACCTCGAACCGAGCGCTTATCTAGTGGCATTGGTAGAGACTCTGCCGAGACATTGCGTCTTTACTCGGCTGTCGCTCGCCGAGTATAATTTTAAAAAGAGTTAGGTAATGCCTTCGACGCAAATGAGTATTCGTTTGAGAGAACCGAGAGCGCGACGAAGAAGAAAGAGGCCTCGGAAACGTCTAAGGCGAGAAGCAGTTGCGACGGCGACGACGACGACTTTTTTCGCCCCTTGCTCCGACTCATCAGCAGCCGTGAAAAGCAAAGCTGGGCCCGCGCTTGCGTACTCGCCTTACCGTCGGATCTCCGATGCCACTTCCGTTGATTAGAAGCGCACGTCCGACTGCGAGCGAAAGACCGAGGCTAACACCAGGGGCGCCTGTGTATTTCTGGCGTCCGGCCAATATTTTCATTCTTATCGGTAGCCTCGCATCGCGCCCGAACCTAAATCTAGATCTACAACGAACTCGGATCGGCGCCGCGCACTCGTCGGCTGCGAGAGCAAAACGCGAAGGAGCCAGGCAGAAAAGGAGAGAATCCGAAGGATAAACAAGCGAGCGCGCGTGAATGAAAACCTCTCGCGTCCGCTCCCGCCTCGAGCGGAATAAGAATCTCGTTAACGTGTACCAGGAGAGCGTGGATCGTTAAATCGGTCGAAGGTCTTCGAGGAAGAAAGGATTCTGTAACACTCGCAAACTCCGCAGCCCGAGGACGCGCTCTTGTACTCGCCTGCTCGCGTTATAAATTACTGCCTCTGCCAGCGCCTTTATTTACACGCATCCTTGACTGCGTTTTCATAACGAGACGAGGGAATTGATTCGACAAATGGTATACAAAAGCTTTAGCGTCGACTCCGACGGCTCCACAACGTGTACGAGACACGATTAATCACATTAATTAATCAAACAAAGCACCTGGCGCACCTTCCTTCTCCTCGGGAAACGTCGTGACGTTGACGCGCGTCATGACGCGGACTTACGACGCTTGCGCTACCAATTGTTTTCGCAGCCGCTAGCGCTATTATTTATACCGAAACTCGGAGTTGGAGGCAGTTCGTGAAAGGTCTCGTGACGCGAGACCGCTCGAAAAATATTTGAGGATAAACTTGAAGAGCAGGGGCGATAAACGCAAACGCTAGCGCGAGTGCTCCCGAGTGCTGAAACTTTGAGGCGCCGGAGGCGGAATGTGCACGAGCGAGCGAAATCCGCAAACTTCTCGCTTGCGCTCGTGCTTTGCCAAGTACACAGGCGGCCGCCCGAGTAACAAGTAGAAACAGTCGCTTGGCTTCGCCGAGAAAGTCGATTAACCCCAAACATTGTAGCAACAAAGTAGCGCGCGCCTACTCGAGAGAAACGGAACTTTCCATTTTTCACGATCCATCGAGGAGAGCCCCCGCGTCCCCCAGCCCCTGCTGACACACTCGTCCGAACCCGCGATCCATGCACGCGCGCGTAATAATTGGGAGGCGGCGATTGGGGGGAGCGACGAGTTCCTCGGCTGTGAAATCGATCACCTCCGCGATTGCGGGGGGCGAAAAATCGCGGGAAAGTAAGCGAGCTTTTTCCCGGAGAGGACCTCGATCCATCATCCTGGCACGAAGCGCGAGCATTCGCTCGCACCTTCGCTGCTGGCATTAGTTGGGCGATTATTGGGTTGTTACGGCACCTCCGCTGCTGAACTTAGGATCGGTCGATTCGCCAATTATTTGCAGGCTAAACTGCAAGGATTTCGACTTCGAGTGAACGCGAGTACTTGAAACTCCAGGAGAGTCCTTGCTTGTCTCGCGTGACGGAAAAAGCTCCTGCGCTCTTACCCCGTCGATTGAATTTACCAATTGCTCCCTCTCACCTGTTTAAGTGCCCGGACTCGCCGCCGCGTGTCGATCTCATTTCCTACGTAAAATAGGCTCTTTCCTATTTTAAAACACCGAGACGAATTTCCATTTGCCTCGCGTCGAATAATCTCGAACAAGACACTTGGAAGGCGCTACGGTAAGTGCACGGGAGCTGCTTTCCACTCTTTGCTCTTCGCTCGCTGCTCTTACCGAACATAAAGCCCGTGCTGGAATGGAATTATTGGTTTATTTTCAAAATTTCAGGCATTTTCAATGTGGGAGTATTTTTAGAACTTTTTCCTGCGTACGTGCAGCGAACTATAAAAGCAGCTAACAGACCGAGCGAGCAACGAGTTGCATCCTCACTTTTTGAATTCGCATCGAGTTGGTTGTCTCTTAATGCACGCGAATTACACAAATTAATATTCTCCAACTTGACATCTGCTAATGCAACGCTAATATCGATTGTGCAAGCTTCTAAATTACCTCCATTAGCACGCGTCATTGAAGCACCTATTGTTGATAATTTATTGCCACGATTATTCGATTCAGCTCAACATCGCTCGGACATTGTTTTGCTTCTTTTATTTTTTTATTTTTTTACTTTTTTACCCTCTATCGCCTTGAAAAATTATTTTTATTGCGTTAAAGGAAGCATTATTCTCCAGCGCTTTATGTTATCCTCTTTTGTTTATTATTTATAACGGGGGAGCACCGCTCAATGGAACAAAAATAACTCACCATGTATTCCATCGAGTGCTGGTGCGATCGCCCGATTACGTAAAACGTATTCGTTGTATTTGTTTTTTTTTTTTTCGTAGCACCAAAAATTCAGATTCATTTGTAAGTAATAAATTATGAGGCTGCGATATAATTTGACGTAGTATTTGACAGGAAAAACGCGAGACCGACGCTGGGATTATGCATAAAAGCTTTCACGGGAAATCCATATTGCATCGTTCAATGATCTCGAATTAAAAAACTCTCCGATTTAATAATCGCTGGAAATTTATAAAATTTAATTTCGGCGCATTTTGTCTCGCAGCATTTATAACGGGGTTAGCTTAAATCAATATAGTTCATTTCGAGCTAATTTACCCTTTGAAAGAGCGTTACTCAGGAATAATTGTAAGCAAGTCTATTACTCGATGTATTATAAAATCGAAATAGCAACGTGTAATACGAAGGTGAAACCTGAGGAACGTTTCGATTTTCTTTTGAGTGCAGACAATAATTCTTGTTTACTTTTTCACGTGGCAACACGCGAGAGTTGCAGCAAAAGTACATGGTATTTAAAACAAACAAACAGATGTGTCTACACTTTTTAAGTACCTATAAATGAATTTACGATCGAATTTTAAAATTAGCCCCGCGTAACCGAGAAAATAGTTTCTCTACGGCCGCTATTCGTATTCCGTGACTACATTATTGTAATAAATGCGGTGGCGAGCGTTTGTGTACATTTAAATGGAATTTGTGACGCTCTTTTAATATTTCGGAAGTATTGCAAAAACTTTGTTGGCGCAATCGACAATTTATAACAGAAAGCATAATCTTGATTTAAGATAACTTTCTGCTTTAATTGATGCGCATCGTACATAAATTTATTATTACTTTCTCTTGTCGACTGTTAGGCCCGATACTCTTAGAATTCCACGAGTCTGCCTACCGCGAATGTAAACGTTTCGTTTTGTTCTATAAAATATCAAAAATAAATCCTCGTGAATTTGCGCAAAGTAAATATTTTTTTCTACCATCTATTTATCGAAGTTTTCATTTAAATTATTTTTAATTTATTTATTTTCTCAGCCGATTAATTAGCGGAAGTGTTCCGATTGCGCGTAGACATAAAGTTACGTCTATAATATTTCTTTTCCCACAAACGGAAAGGTTGAAAGCACTTGTGAACACGTATCAAATGTTATCTCGTAGAATGATTTTATTTTGTTAAATTTAAAGAGCCAAGAGGAGGAATTATTTTTATAATTCTGAAATTTTACCGCTTAAAAAATAGAAGAGAACGTGGGACGGTATCTAGAAAGACATTTAGAGACACAAACTCAAAGTGATACTTGTTTTTACGAAGCGACAATAACAATTTTTAAACGACTTAAATACATATTAACTTTAATCGCGCTCGCGTTTGCATTTTAATTTAAGTTTTAGAAAATTCTTTTTTTAAATCAATCGATCAAATTAGAGATGTACGTTCGTTTGAAAAGTCTGGCCTTCGTAAGCGATCTATTTATCGCCAAAGCAATTTGTCAACAAGATCGCGTTAAAAATTCGAAAAAAGTCGACTCTAACAATTATTGGAAACATTAGTGTTGCTATATCGCTTATCACTCCTGCTTTCAACGTGTGCTTTACGGTAAATGCAATTGTCTGTCGGTGCTTTTTGAAATTTTAACAAGGCACTGCGCGTACACTGAATAAACAACGAAGTAGTAAATTTATCTTCAAAGTGCCTAGTTTACCTATATTAAACAATGCGCTATAGTTGCTTTTATAGGGTATATTTAAAATAATCTTATTATAACGCCTCGTTGATTATGCGGCACGGGAAAATGTCGAGCAAAAATTAGGAGCGATACCAAGAGTTAAATACGATTTGTACGCAAGTGCAAGTTACGATGAAACGCCAGAAATTATTTGAAAGCTACTTTTCCGCGGTTATTAATAATACTTTTCAATAGTTTGCAAGAAAGCACGTTTCCAATCGCATTATTTCGCCGAGACACTGATTTATTCGTAACCGACAATCACGGCAATAAAGCTGCGAAGCGGATTTTAGTAAAATCAGACGAGGAGGATTTTTATTCATCAATACGACACGGATGGATTCTTTTCTAATAAACACGGATTCGCGCGTAAATAAAAATGATATCAAATAAGATAAAGGAGCTCTATCTCTGAAAAATTTGTAAACATTTGCCAATTACGAAAGTAATGTAATCTACACATCGCGCGAGCACGTCCTCGACTTTTTCGCAGTTGCTGATAAAACAAGATTACAAAGATGAATGACCTCGGTCTTGGAGCAGCGGCAAACTAATAAAACCAACCCGAGCCCGAGGAGATCGAAAAAACTTTTACGAAACTGCGCTCGATTACAGACAAGAGCAGGAGACGTCCCCAGTCGATTACGATCTTCAAAATGGCTTTATTCAGCAGCAGTTGCCGCAGATCAAAGTCATAAACTCAAAGAGCTACCAGAAACGAGACACACACACACACACACACACACATATACATTTTTCGGCATTACTCCTCTCCGACGCTCCTCCTCGGGCCAACCCAACGGCCTCGGCGGAAGATCCGTAGTCGGAGAACGTAGTCACGCGTGGGACGGCGATTCTGGATTATCCACTACGACTCGAGCAGCCAACCGAGGCTCGCATTTTACGGCATTGACCAGAGCCGCGCGGGGCTGCTGTCCACGTTCAAAAAGCGTCGCGGTCTCGAACAGCAGCTGATCAAAGGCCGGGGATCGAGAAGAAGGATCTCCTTCCTGGGCGGCCCCTCCAACTCACGTGCTAATCCAAATGCGCGCGAACAAACGCTTCGCTCCGCCAGACGCTACTGCGTCGGGAAAACTTTGAGACTTGGCTGATGGAGAAGCGAGGACTCCTATCGAAGCTGGAAGAGCGATTTTTATAGGTTAGCAGGTGCGTTACTCCACTGGGGGGTCGACCGACGCTTTCATCCTCTCTTCGATTGGCTTCAGCCACGCCTACGTCTCCTGGGACCACCGACTCCTTTGTCTACACACGCTTCCCTTTACGACTTTGATTTCAATTAATAAAGACGGCAACGTAAATATACTCGGGCCCTTTCTGCCCGCGCTGCGGCCGCTCTTTCTTTTGGCGAGCAGCCAATTGATTATTTGTCGCGAGGCTCGTCGAGTGTATTACTTTTCGCCGGGTGCACGCCTCTAAATTAACTCGATTAGCCCAACTCTGCAATATCCCAAGGTGCATAATGTAGGTGTGCGCCACTGGGAGTCGAGCCGAACCAACCTGCCTTATCTTAATCTTGCGGGCCGACGACGTCGAGCACTCGGATTCGACGCTGGATCCAGCGAGCACCATTTTCAACTAAACAGTAAGAAAATGTCGTGTTAAAGTGCGGCTCGAGCGCTGATTTTCAAGCGGTTTTGCTGCCGAGCGCTTGGCTGGTGGTAAGAGGCGCGACAAAAGCAGAGGCGTCCAACGCGGAACCGGCCGAGGGCCAAATCAGCCCAAACCTTCGGAGAAAGTTGCAGCCGAGCCGCCGACTAATTTAGACGGCCACCGACTAACTGTGTAGGTCAGGGTCTCTATCAGGGGCTTTTACGCGCGACTCGGCCGGGCCACTTGCCAAATCGCGTCGCCCTGCCAAGCCAACTGGTTAGACTGCCGCCAGTGGCTGGATCGAGCGAGCCAAGCGTCACCGGACGCAAACCAGAGACGCACTTACCGCTTAGTCGTCGAAGCTCGGAACGGCGACAGGAGCGCGGTGACGACATCCTCCGGTGCGGCTACCACCGGCAGACTCGCGCTTCTCGACGGGCCTCGAGCCTGGAGCAGCTGCCGCTGGAAGAGACTGGGCCGGGCATCGAGCTGGAACGTCTAAGGGTTGATCGCCTACTGGGCCAAAGTTCAGCTTGTAGCCCGGTTTCAGCGTCGCGCCAACCTCGTCCGTAACCACTTGCCGCTCTGAGCGACGCACGCGCAAATTTGCACCAGACCTCGCTTCTCAAACTTCAACTTGAATTCGTTAACTTCAAGGCCTTCGGACTGCCGTTCCTTCGCTCTCGAGTGCTGCTCTTTAGCTTCGTTCGTAATTAGATGCTAAGCGAATTTTGCCTTCTCCTTTGGGTTGCGTAATTCGAGCGGCGCTCGTGTCTGTTTACAATTTTATTGCGACAATGAGCAAACGGAAAGACGAACAAAGTATAGCCTTATCGCCCCAGTCGGCGAATAATATCTATTTTGCGCGTCTGCGAATAACTCCGTTTGGGTTTTAATGCGTTTAACGCGATTTCCGGGATTATGTAGTTTGCGGACTGTGCGTTAAGGGCGAACGGCTTTCGCGCGCTTCCGGCCGTTGCAATTGAGATAAATTGATTGGAGCTCGCGAGGAGTGAAAAAGAAATCAATTAATCGCGACGAGTTGTCCTTGATGCTTTTGGGTTTCGATTTAAACGGCAAGAGATTAAAACCATCGTGTTTGTCGCGATGTCTCGAGATAAGGTATACTTAGCAAGTTGAAATTTGAGAAACATTTTTATAAAACTTAACTCCAGAGCAATGGTTTCGTTTCGTCGATTAATCGGGACATTTTTCGAGCTTTTGTCTTAACTTAAAAGCAGTGCAGAAGCAATCGTCGTCGCTCGATTCCGATAAAGATACTTGAAATTTAGACGTGTAAATGTGCGTACAAATGACGAGGAATAAAAAATTGCTAGTGGAAGAAAAAAAAACTCTTGAGCTCCAAAAGTCATATTGCGTTGCATTCTCGCAAACGTTTAATGTTTAGTCTCAGTCTACAATTTGCAATATTTATTATGTAATTACGTTGAATTCGTCGAAACTTTATGTCATTGTTAAGGAATAGAAGTTTTCTCAATTTTTAATAAAATAAAATCAAAGCTTTTCTTATTTTCCTAAATTGCCACATGTAACGAATAACCTTTTCTTTAATTGCAATGCAACGATTACCGTTCTTGTCTATTATTCAATCATACGGGTAAAATATAGGATTCAAATTACAAAATATATGCACCGTACAATTTATGCATTTACATGATTTTAATTTCAAACAGTTGCAAAACTAATTAATAACGATTAATTAGGAATTGATGAATTGATTCATTAAGAAACAAACATTTTTAAAAATGAAAAAATATTAATTAATGGTTGAACTTCGTTATTGAAGGCAATAAATTTAATCGTTACGAAACTAAATCGAACGGGAATAAATATTTATCGTAATGTTAGATCTTTTGAACTAAGTGGCGAGAAGTTATCGTTAAATAACGTCTGTAGTTTGGATTTCAAAAAGGCAGCGCAAATTTGATAATTTATTAATAGTTGCATTTAACGAAAATGTATTATGCTCGGGGTTCAAAATAAATTACAGAAAACTGATTTTTATTAAGAGTTAAGACTTACGACTTTATTAAACACAAGTTTATCTTAAAATGTATATATATCTACAATGTTTTAAATACTGATGACTGTCTTCAATGTTTTAAATTATTTTTAAACAATCGAATGATTATCCATTATTCTTGCTGAAAACAAACATCACTTAGCCGAAGATCGAACCGAATTGGAAGAAGCGTATTATTTTTGACAATAATAAACGAAGCGAAATCGTGGCGCAGTCGAAGATTTCGACAAAAAATGTTTGTTTTTCCGCAGCCTCTATTATTATAAATAGAAAAATTTTTCGTATTCGCGATAAAAGCAGCGGTTTATTAATAAAATATGAAACAAGCGAGACTCGAGAAGCAATGTTTAGTCAATCAGCTTGATGAAAATAAGAGAGCTCTGCTATTAATCTGACAAACCTCGATGAAAGACAATGAACTTTTGTTCGAAAGGTACTCGTACTCGTACTCGGACGCAATACCCGCATCCACGTGCTCGAGAGTACTGCAGTGCTCGAGACGCGGTTGGCGAGGATGAGGTGTAGATGTGGACGCAGTTGGAGATGTATGTGCACAGACGGTAAAGCGTTAATAACGTGCGTTTTCGTGAAAAGCGCGGAGGCGACTCTCTCCACTTTTGATAGTTGACGTCAAACGGCGACACGTCAAGACGTCTATTGGGTCTATTTTGGCACACGGCTTGTGCAATCGGTATCTATTTTTGGTCGGCCGTTGGCACTACGCTGTGTCATTTGCGCATCTCATCGAGGTTCGTTCGCTGCGACAGCTTTTTCCGCCGCCGCCGCCGCCGACGACGACGACGACGACGACGACGATCACGACCACAACGACGATGCAAGCGTCAGCGACCTCGAACGGTGCGCGCCGCGAACCCACCGGTGTAAGCTGTCAGGGCGCCGACGACTCGGAGATGAGACACGACGGAAGCCAACTGTGCCTAGGTCGTCTATTTCCATCGTCGAGATCTCGAAACGCGTGCGAAAGCTCACGCCCTCCCTACTCGACGTCGTGTTTGCGCGCTTCACGCGCAAAGCCGTTTCCACCCCTTGGCTCGCTCTCCCTCCTTGTCCGACCCGACGCGAGAGATGCTGCAACCGGGTACCGTTCAAGCTTCATTATCACGGGTCAACAACTGGCTAAAAAAACGGGCAAAAAATCGTAACGTCAACGTATCTATGACAATCGTCTACCCCTTCACTCTCAACCTCATCAGAATTAATCTATGCGCAGCTCAACGCGAAAATTGCGCTGCGCGGATTCAACGATAATTATATAGTATGGAAAATATTTTTTTCAATGTATCAATTTTTCTTCAATAATCCGTGCACAATGTACACTTGTATTAATATATACTACGTAACTCACTAATGTATGTATTTGGCAACAATTAACAACAATTGAAATTTTATCACTATTCTCAATAGTGTTGACATTTTGCGGCGCGAGTCGTTCGACATCTTAATACTTTACACTACCCAAACCTTTAAAGTATTGTATGGTACCAAGTACAATAGATCTATTCGCTTTATTGAAACGGTTCTGAATATATTATTTAGTAAACCGACATTTTCGTAGGATAAAAAATCGCTTTATACTAAAAACAGTAGTGGATGTCGCACTCTGGCGAGTGCTCGATTACATGTTTAAGTTATTGCACGTAAAATCTTACAACGCATTCCCTAGATGAACGATACTACGCGCTCATTGTACTCTTTCTTTCGTGACAGATTTTTAAAACGTCTCTAATAGCTCATTAACTAGTTAACTCGTTTGGTTATCTACTTATTCTAAAAAACTCGACTTTTTAAACACGAGAAAGGCAATCGCTACGCAAGTAGGCGCATCGGTACAGAGCATTCAGAACATATCTACCTGAATCGTCAAATTAAATTATGGTCTCCGCTACGTCTATCTGGTTTAGATAGGTTCGTTCGTGTTATAACGACGTAAAAAGATCCGCGGTTAAAACCACGATGAGTCGGTAGAAATTATTGAAGTGGAAAATACATTTTAACTGTCGCTTGTTTACTGTATCGCTTATTCAAAAGTACTACTGGTAACACTAATAGTTACGGTACTCGTTCGTCGGTAATGTTATTCAAAGTACTTAATACTGAAGAGTAGTAAATACCCATTTGAGTAATGGCGTATAATTTGTTTAAGTCTCTTAGTGTCGCAGTTTGTAAGAACGAACAGCTACTATTACCATTTATTCTTTCACAGTTATTTCTCAAGTAATTGTTACAAAACTGTAATCACTACTTATATGTATATAATATATTCTTTAGTATTATCAAGTAATAATTACTTGTTTTAAAGTAGATTTTTCGAATAGTCAATATGAAGAAGTAAAAGTAGTGAATAATTCGTCAGTTTCATTAGTAACTCTTCTGAAAATTGGAGCTGGAAGCTGTGTAACGTTTCAACAATAGTCGCGCGAAACTTCCAAGGAAAAGATGAAGAGAATCTTACTTTACTATCTTAGCCGTAAACATTATCTGAAATATCAGATAAATATAAGATTATAGATGGATACCAATTAGTAATTAAAGTCAAGCCTTATATATCTTCCATTTGAAAACAAGGCAATCTAGATAATTATAGTAATAGAGCAAACAAACAAAATTTTTAAGATTTTAATTTACAATTTTTTAATTATTTATTATCATGACGAATATTTCTAATTTCGATATAATTGTACCATTTCTGTTATTGCTATTACTAAAACAGGTTATGTAACATTTAAACATCAAATGGAAGTACTTTTTCACTTTGTGACAGTAACGTTAAAATATATAACAATATATACGTCTGTAAAGCCATTCGTATTTTTGATAATTATTGTGAATACTGGCTTTATTTTATATTGAGAAACAGTCTTTTTCATCATAACGAAGCATATTACAAAAGAAACGTTGATTATTATTGTTTTATTTAAAAAGATAAGGTCAAAAAGTTACGTTAAATATATTGCATATACATATGTACATATATGTATACTTATTTTTTATCTCGATTACGATACTGTCTGTAAGTAAATTTATTGTTCAGTAGTAATCACGCGAATGCATTACTACTCGAGCGTGAGAATACTTTTAAATAGATATTATTTTATTTCTCTGTCTTTACTAGGATACTATAAACTCTTGTATTAAATATTTAGAGCATAATCTTTTCTTTTTCAACAGTTACCAGCAGTACTTTTTATTACCAGATTATATAAAGACACCATTCACCCTAATTTTCTATACGAAATATAAATAATAATTTGATTATTAAAACGATATTTCCCACAGGATATTGTGTTGCACTTGATAAGTCGTAGACGTTTCCCTATTAAACCCAAGAAGCTGGTACCCAAAGTGGCTCTGACTCTAGTTTGTGTATTAAATCAAGAAGCTGTTCAAAAGCCATCGATAAATCAGCATTAATAATTGTTTCATCAAACAAGTGTGCATAAAGGAACTCTATTCTGGCTGCGCTGTGAAGGATCTCGTCAAATTCTTCATCCTACGTAAAAATTTCAATCAGTTTTTTAATATTTGTTTAAATCCATTAAGTTAGAGTAGCATTTTAAGATCGACTTACGGTAAATCCTCGAGAATTGGCTTCATCAAAGGTAGATCTTGCCCTGGATTCATTTCTTGTTTCTTTCAAAATTTCAAACCGAGGTGGCTTTATGTAGATAACATATGGCTTTAGCTTTGGCGTACGAATCATTTTCAAAGCTTGATAATGTGGACTCAAGATGCACACGTAGCCAGCGTTTACTAAAGAAGTAACGCTTTCAGCGCTAGTTCCATATAAATTGCCTTTATACTCGCCGTATTCGATAAATTTGCCAGAATTAATGTCGTCTTCCATTTGCGTTCGGGAGACAAAATAATATTCCTTTCCATCGATCTCTCCTAGTCTCGGAGACCTTGAAGTGTCTTAGAAAACAAAAACGTGAAATATTTTTTCAATAAAGTTAATTACGAGCTACCAAATTAAATATAATGCTGCAATTAGAAAGGAGACTAAACAATTAAAGTTATAATGCTTATCAAATCGTTAATGGAATGTGAAAAAGTTAAATGCATAAATTGGAAGTGGATAAAAATTAATTTAATAAAATACTCTATAGGTTTCTGAATTTTATGTAATTATTCTTATACGTAAAGTATGTGAATAAATATTTTGAGGATTATAAAACCTTAAAAGCGAGTAAAAAAGCAAATTGTATAAGATTATATATGTATATTTCTAGCAAATATATGCACTGCAATGTTGCATTTCAATTATTAGAACATTAATTACAGAAGGTGAAACGAACAGTCATGCATATATCAATAATAATTTAGCATTTCATATTATAGACTTTTCTCGAGAAGATTATGACATCGCAATTAAAAAAGTCATATACGATTTATAAAATATAGAATTATACATCTAAAATTTAATAAATTCATTGAAAACCAAATCGTTTTAATTGGAACATTCGATATAAGCTGGAAATATTATTAAGTATCTTAATTTTACAAATTTCGATCAAAGTTATTGTTGCCGATACAGAAACAAGAAATTACATTTGTTTTCGGGTAAATAGACGGTCGAATTAATCTCTTAAGCACAGATATTACATGTTATACAATGGTACTGTTATGATAGCACCATTGATAACGTAAATTTTTATCGCTCATACAATATATATACTACTTTTCATTTTGGAAACCTAATATTCCAAAATTTAGATCCATGTATATCTATGAACAATTTTAACGAAGTAGCCACGATTGATAAATGCAAATTAGAAGAAAGAAAATTTTTAATTGTTTTAGACGAGCTTGTAAGATCGTTTTTTAAAATCACAGGCTGCATAGCTTAAATACAAGCTGTGCACTTTGTGAAATTTTAGGGGTGAAATGCATAGCTGAGTCCTTGGATTTGCAGTTCCGAATCTTGCGATGAGAATTGGAGCAGAGCTTAAGGAGAATTTAAGGCAATTTAATTGATTGCCCCATAAGGATTATAAGCCCCCCAAGTTAGTCCCGTACTAGGGAGTTCAAAAGCAGTTTACAAGCGATAAACGAGTATATCGTCTCAATGTTTGACAAGACGTTCGAGGCATTTAAAGACGTCGACCAAGTTTAACGATGTGTTCTCTCGTTAGAATGAAACAACTTTCGTGCGATACTGACTAATCACGCTAAAAATTTAAAAAGATCAGCCTTTCACTTTTCGAAAATTTAGATGTTCAAGGATGGTACAAAAGGCGAGATATTAGGGCTAAAATACAACGGTAAAAGTTAAAAAAAAATAATAAAAAGCCAATAACGTCAATGAACCGAGTACAAGGTTTTAGCAAATCAACAGGAGTAGGTGTGCAAGTCAGCACTGCTGTCTAGAAGAATCTTATAATTTTACTTTTATCGTAAGCGTTTTAAACAATAATAACTCTTGTAAAAACTTCAACAAAAGTTCTAATAAGAAACGCGAGGAGGATATTCGAACAGATAAATATGGAACAATCCGTGAATAAGCGATTGAAGAGGACTCACGTATTTGTGACACCGAAGTAATGTTATGAATCTTAAACCGTCTTTCGGTATTTATGAATAATCAATCATTAGTAATGATTAGAATACTTACGTCAGATTTATTATAAACATTCTATAAACTAAACGATAATTATTTCAAGTATCAATAATACCTTGATGAGCGACAAAAGCATATTTTGAAAAGGAATTAACGTTTAAAAAAAACTTTAGATTATGGCAGGCTTAACTTATTTTTGTAATTTTTTTTATAGTTATCACAAGCGTTGTCGTTTGGAAAAGTATTAATCGAGGAAATATAAATTTTAAAATAAAGCTGATCAAGCGTCTGCTGCATTAGATTGAAGATGTTAAAAGTTAAAACGAAATTATTAATTTCGTGAAAAGTTTCAAGCCTGACGTATTTGTAAATGAAATTTTAAAACAAAAACTTGAAGCTTAAACGATAAATTACAGGTATACTTACAGGGTACTGGAGTCTTGTATTTTTCCGGGTCAGTTGTCATCAGTCTCCTTTTGAGCTCGTTCCTACCAACTCCTGGTGGTCCAATGAGAACGATTGGTCGGTAAAGACCTGGTCTTGGATAGAGCTTTGCTACTTCTTCGTACGTCGCTATTTCTTCGCGATCGAAGTCGTCGTTTTCTGTAGCGTCATACATGATTTTTTTAGTTTTTATTCCTTGCAAACTACATTTTGTAGGCGAACCGTGCAAAGAAGAGGTACGGGGACGGGGGCACAACGTGGGCAAAGGCACTGGAACAGAACACAAGCCTAACCCACGGTTAGGTAACATTTTGCTGTTAACTAAGCATTAACAAGTTAATTTGGTTACTCGATTATGCTGTTTGCAATCTGTTAATCGCTTTTTGAAATTTAAGGGATCAATGTTAAGTTGCGTTATGTTATTTGTATGTACTCCACGCACATACGCACATGCACTATTATACATGAGATTCGTTGATATTATTATAATCGTTTACAATGGTTAATGGACGTTTTTCTCTTTCTGCTCAAGAGAAAGAGAAACAGAAATTTAGTAACCACCTTTGTTAAAACATTGAATAGCGTTATTTACAAGCTTTTGAATATCACTTAAAGATTCTTACTTATGCTATCATCTTCTAATTTTTCATGCTGCTGCCTTTGCATGATAATACGATGCTCTTGTAATGCTCTACTAGGAATCAAACCAGCTCTCATATTTCGATCTCCTTCTTTTCTGGCTTGCCACCTACGCGAGTAGTTTTTATTTTTTAATCAATCCAAACAAAATTATATTATCAATTATCGACGCTTTATTTCACCAATATTTACCAATGTGCGTCATCTTGGCACACGATATGAAGAACATCTCCTTTATCAAAATCCAGACCTGCTTCCGTACACGGGGTCTCTGGATCTTCTGATGCCTTATAAGAAAAATGTGCGCGTACTCTAATCTGTACCAAAAACGCACTTTTAATAAGATTTCTATAAAGTGCCATTGGAGTATCACTGATAAAGCTTCAAAATAAAAATGTTTTACCTTGCTTTCTCTAAAAACTCCCTTGCTATCCGCCGGTACAATTTTAAAAGTTATTGTTCCCTCTGAATTTTGCTAGATATGGCATGTATACAAGTGTAAGATAATAATATTACAAAAAATGTACAAGATCTAGAACGATGAAATGAAAAAATGATTTATATTACCAAAATTTTTAGAACATCGTTTGGAGTTTTCCCTTCAACGCTAATTCCATTCACTTCATGAATTTCATCGCCAATATGAATAAGACCAGATCTATCTGCTGCACCACCATGCATTACCCGAGCAATCACAATTTTACCAGTTTGCTCATCAGTCTTAATAGTTGCTCCCTATTATTTACGGACAAGTATTTTATAAAATCTAAATTGGGGTAAAACACCCACTATTCTATTAAAAACAAAAACATATTGGCAAAATAAAATATTTTATGAATATTTGAAAAAAATAGTTATGCAAGGAAAACAATAGCAACGTCATAAATTACATATTACTTTATAACAAAAATAAATTATCACTTGGAGATAAAATGAATAGTTTGTGTGGTTTAACTGTATGCTAAATAGACTATGCTAAATAAATGTAAAAAGACATGCAGAAAAATAACATTATTATGTTTGAAATTCATTTATTTACAAAAACTTAACTTAATAAAAACATGCAAAAAATATAATACAATTTTTAGTACAATATATAATATACGTATAAATTATAAAAAACTATGTACATAAATAATTTGATAAAATCACAAACATAAAGTCACATAAAAACATGTTTTGAAACACAAACTGCACAATAATTTTAGATTACATACATTCGTTAACAACAAAATGTTTACAATAATACTTAGAAAATAAAGTAACACAAAATAAAATCATCATTAGCTTACATAAATAAATAACACTCATAAATTGATAGCAAATTTAATTTTTTTAAAGAAAAAAATTACGATACGTAACAAACAAAATAAAATTGATTTGCTTTGTGTAAGTCTGGAGTTCTGATAACACTTACCATAATTGGTTCAATGCCAGTACCAGACTTCGGAGCAAGTTTGACAATGGAAAGAAAATGTGATTACTTGCAATATATTAGAGTTAAAGTAATTACCATTTAAAACTTTTGTAATGGAGCAGGAATTTCAGGAAAAGGCATGTTTAAGCCAACAAAAAAACAACACTATGTAAATAATTTCCCGTTTTGAAAAAAATTATATGAAACCAAGATGCATGCATACTTTAATGAAAAAAGGAATAGTAAATAATTTATAATAAAATTTGCTATCTTGTATAATATAGCACCACACTTCCTAGATCAAATGTCAGATTTTTTTAGTCCAATTAAATTTACAAAAAGTAAACACAAAACACACATATCAAAGAACATACCAATGGCTCATCAGATTTGACCAATTGCACAATTTTTACAGTTTCTTCATCCTCATCAACTTCCACTGGAATATCTGGAAGTCTAGGATAGTAATCCTTTTGCGCTACAGTATCATGTGCTATAAGAAGAGCCTTAAACAATAATCCATAAGTGCAAGGATTTTTTAGCTTGACATTATTAATCTACAACACAATTGTTTTTCTCTTACTTGTACATGGGGCTTCTGAAGTAAATGAAAAAGTTCTTTATATTCTTCAGAGACATGGGTTTTTGCAGCTAAGATTCCTAAGACCTCTACATTGATTTCCATTGCATTTGAAAGAATCGGAAAAAATTTGTCATCTTTGAGATTTCTCAAAATCTTGTTGTATACATGCACCAGTGCATTTAATTCCTTTGACTGCAAAAGTTCGCTCAGAAAATTGAACTCCTCGTCGGAACAGCTCGGTATCGAAGCTCTGTTTGCTTCCAAGGCACTTAATAATTTTGATAGAGCTGAAATGAGTGGGCACACATTTGTATATATTTATATATGTAAGCATGCAGAGCATTCACATATTTATGTACACTGGTATGTGCCTTTTTTTTGTGTATACACATTAATATATAACTTTACACACACATGCACACACGTACGCACCCATACCCACAGACCCATATCAATGATTAAAATGCTATTGGATAGAGATTTTTAAAAGTTTAAAATGAAATGTAACGTAAAACGTTAAAATGTGCTACGAAAAAATGCAAATAAAAATTACCAGGATCCCAATTGTAATTTTCCATGACTGCTGCCTCTTGTCATAATTTGCGCGCTTGGCGCTAAATGTCGCTTTCTCGTTCGCTCAAGATAATATCTGTCTGAAAACAACTCCGTTGCCAATTGACAGCTCGGACTGTGAGAAAAAAAGGGATGACGTTGATGTGAGCGTGCGCGCGGGACGAGAGAGCAGAAAATCGGGTCACTGGACGATCGAGGAAACTTAATGTGTATTTCTGTATTCTGACCAACCGGCCGGCCCGAGTAAAATAAAAGCGTCCCGATAGCCACCGGGACGACAGCGCTACTTTGGGTCGCAAAAATATTTCATTACGTAAGCAAATGTCACTTGACACTTGGTTGCCCCTGCCTTTACAATACCAGCGTCGACGACTTTGCAGCTCTCTCGGCTCTCCACCCGAAATCAATTGCATGCAAACACACAATTCCCACCTTGCTTTGGGCCTTTAATCTGTCAAACCACCTCTCCAGCTTCCTCCAACCTGTACTACGAGATGCAGTGGTGAACGAAGCGGAGCTACAGCCAAGCACCGCGCGAAACCAACTTCACCGTTTATTTCAGAACAACATCGTCGTAAGTCTTTCTCATGCGAAGAAAACGTCTGCAACTAGACGCCATTATCGCCATCTTTGCTTTCGTGCGCATGCGCCCCCCTACTAAATGCATTTTCGTAAAATTTCGTTCGTTGCAGCTCAAGCGCACGAAGCCCTGGCCCTGAGCTATTCTCTCATTCTCCTTTTAACCTTTAGCATTCGCTAGAATTCGAGTCTTGCATTTCATTTGCCATCACTGCCAAGGTACGAAATGTAGCCGAGTATCAGTATCATCGATTGCGTTTCATTCAAAAGCTTTTTTGTAAAATTTCGCCTGTCTTTATAAAGTTACCGGAACTGTTACAAAATATTTTCTACCTTAATTTGCTTAAAAATTTTCGTTATAGCACTATGGCATTGGAAAAATACGTCAATAGCTGTTTTTAAAACAATATTTTTATGACTATTCAATTGTATAGAATTGTAGAATATTTTCTAGTCTAATCGCTCGAACAAAAAGTTTAAAAAGCGTTCTTGTCAGAGATGATATAAAATTTCTGTACGATAATGTTGCAAAGAAATAGAAACGGCTAGGCACGAGGCATAAACTGGACACTGAATTTTGACGAATATAAGGCTATGATAGCCGATTAAATTCATTAAAATTGAAAAAAATTTTCCCGCGCACCGTAGCCGACCGTCGATTGAGCGAAGCCGGCGGTTAACCGATACCGTGAGATGGCGCCATCTACGCCAATGTGTACATGCAGTTGTCTGCAGCAATAAAGCAAGAACGAGTCAAAGAAGCAGCCAAACATCGTCTCGGCCCTGCCGAAAGTTTCGAGGAGAGAAAAAGTGGCACGGTATCGAGCAGCGAGTGAAAAACAAATTACGAACGGGACGAGCAACGGACGTACAATCTTCTCCTCTACGGCCGTGAATATTTCCCTAGTGGACTTCATGGACTTCCACGGAAGGACTTTTTTCTCGCAAGTTATTCTTCGCGCTCGGTAAGCGGCCGATTTTTTCCTCACTTTTTCGATCCCCCTCTCTCTTTCTGTCCGGCGCGGCAGCGTGATAATGTGTACGCTGTGGCCGCCGGAATCACGACTTTTTTCCTCGCTGCCTTCTTTGGGAAAAATGCGTCGGCGTCGCTGCGTCCGGCGTCTTTGACTTTTTGTCTTTTTAGCGATTTCTGGCATGCGCTCGGCGACTGCAACAGAACTAGACGTGCGTGTGGGATTTATTTTTCATAATCTTCCGTTGCTTCTTTCTCTGCTTTTCATCTCGCGGTGTCCTTCCGATAAACCTAAAATAATAAGCGCCGCCGACTGGCCTTATGTTTTGTCACAGTGAAAGTTGGAAGTGAATTCGTTGCATGCGCGGATCCACAAGTGGTCGTCCCGGCGGCCGCGCCGCCGCTTGCTCTACACTTTACTCTTTGACGTGCAAGTGATTTTATACGCATCCGTATGCAAAAATACCTTTTAAATCTCTCTCTTCGTCTGTCAGATTAGTGATCATTTTATCAGCTGCTTCGCAATTTACTTTAACGATAAATCATCCGATATATGTGCTTCCGGCGGACAGACGATGTCTATGTCCAAATACTATTGTAGTTCTCCTAAACTTGTATCTATATATATTGAAATCTATTTTTTCTTACGAAATTTCTATCTAAACGACGGAAAAATCTTTTGTTTACTTATCTCCTGTGTTTCTTATCTTTTTCAGATACCCGTCGATTTAAGAAATCCTTTTTTGTTTTCATCTTTTGGTGAGTTAATTTTAATCTATATTTTTACCGCGATGTTTTCTTATTTATTTATTTGTTTATTTATTTATTTATTTATATTAAATTACCTATAATGTTCTCGTCTAAAAGTTTACCATCGAAAAGCGGTTCGAGTCCGCGATGCAGACGATACTTTTTATTAGTCCCAGCGAGCACCACTAGATGGCAAACATTTAATGTTTCAGAGCTCGTTATGATTGAGAAAAACACATAAATAATTAATAACGTTATTATTCTAGAGTACTTTTAGCACATTGTCAGTATAAAAGTGGGCTGTCTATTAAAATAATAAACGCATCTTACTTTGATAATTCAATTTTTTTAATATTTATGGCCTATATATGCCAAGCCTTTGAATTTTTAATATTTTAATTAAGGTGGAAGTATAACGCATTAAATTAATTGGTAAAATATGCAAGCAAAGTAATTCTAACGTCACTGGCATAAAATTCATAAAAAATTTATGGTATTTATTCTTGAAATATTATTTGCTATTCTAAATAAACTTTTGTTAGTGTTATAATTTTTTTTACTATGAATAGAATATTTCTTTTCTTGAAAATTAACTTTGAAAGTCAACCTCGAAGCGTGTGTATTATTAAAATCTGGTATATTTGAGCGTGTACTACTCGTATTATTCTTAATTTTATTTATTTATTTATTAATAGGTCGCATTACATCGAAGCAAGAAAATATTGTGTGATTTTCAGCTTTTTCGTGTTTTACATTATATAATCATATTTAAAAGTACATAGTTTTACCTAAAGTTGAATATTCTTCTTTTTTACTGTACACGCATTTATAAAATCTTTTCGATAAGATTTTAAACGTGTATTTTTAAAATTTTTATTCTTAAGATTTGAAGAGGGAGGTTTTAATCAACATTTATATTCCATGAGTAGAACCCGAGAATAATGATAGTAATAAATTATAATTTTAATTTTTAAAATGTTTAAAAGTTTTAATACGGTATAATAAGTTGCAGTTTTACTTTATGTATTAGTTTACAGCAATATTAATGTATTTAAAATGGTTACAAGATCTAATGTTCTTTTTTTTTTATAAATATTAGCATTTTTGCATTAATTTAAAAATACCATGCAATGTTTCGACATTACAATTGACAATAAAACAAAATTTATTTCTCTAGATAATAAGTTTAGTTGTTACGTCGTTTGTATATACTGATATACAAAATCAGTAATATGCTTCATTAATCTAATTTCGTATTTCTCATTAAATGTATGCACAAAATAACAGATAAACTTTTCATTCTATTGAAATGTATCGACATTATTCGTCGCAATGTTAGATCGAGTCGTATTCTTTTGTGCCTTTTCAAATTGTAATAGTGAATATAAAACACCAAAATCGATAACGTAGGAATCGGCTTTTCGATATCCAGAAAAACCAATTGTTGCATTATTTTGCTGGTAATAAAAATATATAATCTTAAAAATGAGTAGAAATAATATTCTTTAAATTAATAAACGTATGGGCTAGAGAATTCAAGTTATAAAAATGAAATATTAATAATTTAAAATCGAGTTTTAATTCTTTTTGGTTTTTTGTTTTAATATAAATTGTTTCGTGGTTACAGAACGTGAAAAACGTAACATTGAAGAACGTATTTATAACTTCTGCACTAATAACTTATTTATATTATTTTTATATTTGGCGTTCAGGTTATTCGACATTTATCATTTTGAAAAATAAAAAATTTAATAATCGAACTTTCATTATGATTTCATTCGAACGAATAATAAAACAATATAAAATACATAAAAAATGATAATGAAAAAACGAACAATAAATTATATAAAAATTTTCTTTATTTGATTAGCATAAAGAAATCTTAAATTAATGTTGACTTATTAACGAGTATATTTTCGTCAGTTTTATTATAAATCACATCTGAAAATCTGTCAAGAGTTTTTAAAATTGTACTATTATTGATTGACTTCGTGTTTGGATAAAAACTTTTATTTTATGTAAAAAAAAAAGAATTTCTGAGGGAACTTCTGATAAAAATTGATGGCACATCAATATAATAGAACCTTTGTCGATCAATCGAGATGACCGGACGCGTTCATAATTTAAACCTATTATAGTCGCCGATTTTAGAGGTTAGTTTCGCTATTTTAACTGTTTTCTAATCATTGTACAGTTGTAATATGTGAACTGAAAGAGTGGATATGTGACAGGCTTTACCTTACTATTGGGGTTAATGTCAATTAGTCTCAGGACAATATAATTATTCAAAGGGACAAGATTCAATACTAATAAATTTAACAAGCATGAATGAAGTCATTAAACTTCCAATTTAATTGTTCCATTGCAATATAGAACTATTAATTTATGGTTAAACTTAAAATTTATCGGCAGATGCCTTAACGATCAAAGCTGGTGGGAGATCGGCCGACTTTACTTTTTGATAAGCGTTTATATATGACATTGTAATTGGTACTAACCCCAAAACTACTTTCCGTTCTTTAAACTAATGTTTTAACGTAATATAACTTAATAGTATTACGTATGGATTTTTTTTGAGCTTGCAAATGAATTAATTATCAAACGACTTTGTAAATATGATTTTATTTAATCGATAGAATTTTGAAGGTGAAAATTTGATGCGTGAAGAGCCTGACTTTTGTAAATCTACTCGATAAATTACAATTAAAAATTTTAAAAACTATAAAACATGGACATATTCTACTTACCGCGATGCTATCGCCGCTGAATAAATAAATGAAAATGCTTATACTTTTCGAGGACCGAGGGACTAAACTTACTTCACTGTTCCCTATATTTAAAAAAAAATTCAAATATAGTAACTTAATATTATTATTACTATTCAACCTTATCAATAAATAATTCATAAGACAGTTTGAAAGTTCTAAATATATATAAAGCTTTTTTAAGAGCTCCGTGAACCCAATATCAAATTACGTACAGTAAAGCAGCGGTAATGCTAAAGCTAGTTTTTTGCTAAATACAAGTCGATTAAATGATTTCTGCCTCTAATAGTGTCAAGTTTTCCTCTAGTATTGAAGTTTTATCCGAATCTATTATTATTATTATTATTATTATTATTATTATATTATTCTTGCCATCATCGCCGTTATTTTTATTGTTATTGTTATTATTATTACTATTTACAAATTATGCTAGCCCTTTTTACATTTTGCTTTTATTTTTTTTTATGTAATTACCAAAGTCCATTCAACCCATTAAGGAGCATTTTCTTTTGCCTTGAAAAATGTTTTCCATTTATTAATATAAAAATATTTTATTTGTTTTGAAAACGCTTTTTATATATAGTAAAAAATTATATAACTTAACTGCGCATATATTCATTTGTTGATTTTTATTAAAGTGTTTCATTTTTTATTAAAATTTTTTTAAATTCCTTTACAAATTTTTAAATGGACGAAAATTGATTTTTACGAAAATATAAAATTCATTAATTGATGTAAAGAATTCCTGCATTTTTAATTTATTTCAATTTTTAACTTTTTTAGTTTATTATTCGTAGATTGATTTTTCTGCAAATTAAAAGTGGTTTCCATAATTAGTCTGTGTATAAAAATTAAGGTTTACATTGGTTCGTTAAGAAAATACGTATTATGTTTCGATGCAAATGTCTTTCCTCGGTAAAATGTGATTAAAAAATTGTAAAAAGAGTTTCTTTTTATTTATTCGATAATTTTAATATGCATGCGTCGATAGCAATTACAAATAGCAGTAGTATTTGGTGGTAATCGACGTATATTTTAGAAATCCCGTAAATTTGTTTTAAAAAGTGTAAAAAAATTGAAAAAGCGATGAATTTTGCAAATTAAATATATAATTGTGTTTTTGTAGAATAGAACAAATGAAATATTTTTTAATAATAAGCAATATAAGACTAGCTGAAGAACCTCAAAGCATTACTAATGCAATTATATTTTATAACTTTTTTATGTTTTTAAAAATTATATTAAAAAAGGTAAGTAGGACAAAGTACCGAGTTAAAAATACATTAAATTTTAAACATGCATTACAAGTTTAATTTAATTCATATAAATTCGAATTATATACGCGGAATGGCCGACATTTTTTATGCGCAATTTTATAACAATTTATTAACAAATTTAACGCCATAATCGTATAAATTATTCGAGCGTGTAACTTTCTTTCGTGCGAAATATTTTATTCAAAACAAAACTGTTTGAACTGAATACAACTTTCTTCGTCATCGCTAAAAATATCGGCGCTGCTTTGTAAAGATTCGTTTAGTAATCATAATAAATAATGTTAAAAAAATAATGCGGCTTTTCGCACGGACTACTAAATTTTAGTTTAGCAATGATCACAGAATAATTTGCTAGTTGAAGAATCTTGGGTATCGCATAAAAGAATAACGTATACTTTTAGTCTGAACGGCAAAAATTAAGAATTGCCGTAAAATATTTAAGAAAAAGGAGAAAGGAAGAGAGAAAAGGAGAAATTGGGATTTCTACGCTCTCTGTGTTTTCTTTTTATCGCTCGTGTGTGTTTCGCAGCTAATTTCGTTTCAATGGGTTCATAAAGCAATTAAAGTATTTCAAAAATACAGTCCACATTGTCGATGAGTCGTAAAGAAAATTTGTATTCTCCGCATCAACGTTTCACGTTACAATCTGCGATTCGGTTTGGCAAAAAGTATAAATTTTGCAAGTACGTCAGTAAGGATTAAAAATGCCTTCAAAATGAACACGAGTAAAAGAGCAAGTAGCTTTGGAAATTCTCATCAAGCAAATGCAAATGACTGCCATCGCTTTTGCATTTTCCAAGCGGCGAACCTCACCAAGTATCAGAGTTGGTTTCTTTTCCTTTTTGTTGTTGTCGAAATGCGTAAACGTGTGTGTGTGTGTGCGTGCGCGCGCGCGCGCGCGCGTTTCAATATGACGTTCGGGTCTGCTTAGCAAGCATTGTAAGTCGCTACTGGATTATACATTCACGTAGTCAGCCGGTAGTAAAAAAAAGTCGCGACCGCGCGCGCGCGCGCGCATTATTTGAAAAATGTGTATCCTTTGTCGCGCAGCATCAGCGTTTTAACGAGAGTCCTAAATATTCGTTCGCAGTTGCAGTATCGAATATTTCGTCGGACCGTCGGCAGGGCGTTCGGAATAAAGAGAGAAAGAGGGCGCGGGTGCGGGTGCGGGTGCGGGCGCGGGCCCGAGGGAGCGGCAGAGGACGAGAGGAGGGCTACGTGTCAGAAGAATGTTTTACTAGCCTTAATTTCGGGTGCTTTCGCAGCCAATATGTCGGGCAGTAAATTCCAAACTTTCGCTCGGTTCGGTTTTCAGAGGCGAGCTTGTGCCCGCGCGTTTTTGCGATCGCGCGACGCTACGTACAGACCGGGCGAGGGCCAAGTACGAGAAATCCCCCGGATATTAATTTCCCTCGTACAAGCAACGAGCCACCCCCGCTCGGCCGCGTCGCCCTCTCCCCCAGCCTCAGCCGCCTTCGTCTTTGCTTCGCTTCCTCGTCGCTAGCGCCCAACTTTTTCCACTGCCCTCTTGTATTTTTCTTTCTTCTTAACTTTTTATATTTTCCCCGCCTCCGTAGCAGGCGCTCTCTCTCTCTCTCTCTCTCTCTTCCTCTTGCTCTTTATATTTATACGAGGTTCGCGGGCTCGTATCGCGGCGTTATCCAGTTAGACTTCGCTAGCCGGCGAAGATGCGCGCGAGCGCTGCCGATGCTCTTTTTAAGTTTCCATCAGAGCCCGATCTAATACATGCCTGCCGAGTAACGGACACCCGTTCCTGGAGCCGCGCACGCATTTATTTATATATACATATAATAAATGCAGGCTCTTCCTCGCGCGCGCACACGCACACGCACACGCAGAGGCAGCGACGCGAGCGCCTGTGCGTGTATATATAAAAATATACATTTATTTACGTGGGCTGGACGAATAGCGCGCGTCTTGCCGTCGCACCCTCGAGTTATTTTCTGTTGCTTTGTGGCGAAGGTTATTTGTTTAGGTTAGTCCCGAGGTAAACGTACCGTTGATAAGGGAAAATTATATTTATGGCTCAGACGAATAAACGAGCCGAGGCCTGTAGATAGTGCTTGTTTAAGGTGCGAATGTATGTATATATACAATCTTCGTATACAGGATAAATAATTCAACATTTTTTCTCTTCCTTTCGTCTATTATTATTTCGTTTGCAACTTGCAGCTCGTGCCTTCTTTCAAATATTTTTTACGCTTCATCGGCGAAATAAGGAAGAAGGCGGGCGGGAGGATGGAAGGCCGGGGGAAGGCAGGAAGAAAGGAAGGAAGGAAGAAAGGAAGGGAGGGAGGAAGGAGGAAGGAAAAGGAAAGTAAGAAGAAAGGAAGGATGAACGCACGGGTGGAAGAGAGAGAGAGAGAGAGAGAGAGAGAGAGAAAGAGAAAGTGAACGGGAGAGGGGGAAGCCAGTGAAAGCGAAGGAAAAACGCAGCTTTCACAATAAAGCTCTGAAAATTCCGAGTTATATTTGCTCAAGTGCTGCGTTTATGTTCGGTCAACGCCTTCGTCGCTTATTCGCAAACTCCTTGACTCGTTGTCGTTGTTGTAATCCAACTTACATATTTCTTCTCCGATAGATTGTCGTTATAAAACTCGGTAATTTGCTGCTTTGACTGTGTATTATTTAAGAATAACGCATACCATGTAAGGGCGCAGGCTAACGTTACACATGCCGCGAGTTATTATGCCCTCTAAATGTTTAATGTGTTTGCCTTCCTTTGCTAGCCGCGCCGTGGCTTTATGTTTTACTAAGTAAATTACTGCTTTTTTGTTCCTCCGGGTTAATGTTGGTTCAATCGATTCGCGCTTCCGTGCTTTCCCCCTGCGCACCCTTCCGCGTCCGTCTTCTTCTTTTTCACGATGCCTCCCCCTGTCTCCCTCGCCCGTCGCCTCTCGCTCTCTCTCTCTCTCTCTCTCTCGCGCTTTCTTCGAATTTTTGTACGTCGCTCATCAAATATTTAACTGCCACCCTCGCTTCCCGTACCCTGGCCAAGCCTTCTTCGTGTTTCCCCTCTTCTCTTTGCCTTTATATATATATTTATATATATATATATACATATATATACATATATATATACATAAACACACACACACACACACGTATATATATATATACATATAAATACGTACGTACGTACGTACGTATGTTTGCATGTATACGTACGTATATAAAAATAAATATAATCGAGCCGGACGAGGTTGTTTCTGAATTCTCGTTAGCGTAGCGTCATTTCGTCGTCGCCCGAGCGTAGTTCACTGATCCTTTCAAAATACGTTGATGGTTTGTTTGATTTGACTCACGTACAGATGTATTTATAAAGAATTCCAAGGCTGCAGGGAGAGGGAAGCCGCGGGGCATCTTAGAAACCTGTATAATTTGCCGAGTAGGTGGGCGTCAAGTTTTTTGCCAAACTCGACTTCTTGACGCAACAATACGAGTAATATAATTCTTTCCAAGTGGATAGAATAATGCCAATAACGTGCTCGGAAGGTTTGCTCAGCGAAACCTACCACGAGGGCATCGTCGGGCTCGCGCTGCTGCTGTTCCGCTGTTGCTACTCTACGTGCTGTCGACTTATTTTTAGATTTAAAACTCCCAACTTTTAGTTGTGGAATGCCTTGTATCGCGGGCCGATCAAATCGCTAATTTTCGGGGAGGGGGAGCCCGCGTACTCTGCAACAACCCGTTTATTTCGATCGAACGCACCAGAATCTCCCCGGAATCTCCCCGGAATCTCACCAGAATTTCACCGCAATCTCACTAGTTCTCAGCGATTAGCCGGAGCGCTACCGTGACCGATTACAGGCGAGCGCGAAAAGCATTCGAAAGAAAATGTAACCCGGTGTAAGTGCGTAAACCGTTTATCGATCGATCCCCGCGAGTGTAGCCTGTGTTTATTTACGTTTACCTACGTATCCAGCAACACGACCTCGTAATCCGCAGTTGATACAAGTACGCAAAAATGCTCGTCATCGGCAATATCACTTGACAGGAGTAACGATCGCGGCAAAGCGTTTCGCGTTCTCGTGCTTTATCATCGAGAAGAGCTGCGCTTTTCGGGCGAGCATTTCAATTACGGTGATTCAAATTTATAAGCTTCGTAACCGCTAAGAATCCCGCAGGCTGACACGCTGATAAGGTGGTAGTAATCGGGGGGAGCCCGTGGATACGCGGAGCCTCGGCTGGGCGCGTATCTATGCAATGATGGCTGTAATGGAGCCGAAAATAGGTGGGATGAGCTCGAGCGCGGCAAGATGGATTTCCAGATACTTTGTTTTCTCTGCAGCCGGGTTTTGTTGACCTTTCGGTTATAGGCGAAGTTCAATGACTCCGTCGAGAATACGTTCCTGGCTTCGATACGATTATTAAATAAATTTCCGTTGCGATCCGAAAAAGCACTTCGTCTTCGGTCGCGTGCGCTGTTTCGTTCGTTCCTTTTGTTTACGCAAATGCTCGAGCCACCACCAAGAGCTTTATCGGAGCGCATCTAATCACCATTAATTTAATTAGACGCTTCTCTCGCATCGAGCAAGCCTGGCAAAGTTTTACCATCGTTGTTTAAATAAAAGTTTAGCCTCGATCGGTCACTGCTGTCAAGATCTGCTTTCGTAACACTTATTTCGGTACAATTGTAATTATTTTTCTGGATTATAAATGAAGCAGAAATGCTCGCAAAATGTTGTGTAAGCACAGACTGTAAATCATCCGCGTATATTCTTTGCTTAGGCGCTTATTCATACGTGCAAATACAATTAAATAAGACCATTAAAAAGTTTAAATCGCTTCGGCAACTTGGTATATAAAAGCGAAGAATCGTCAGCGCTACATTAGATGTCGCAACCGTCGACTCGCCGCCGCGCAACAGCGTGATAAAACGGCAGATTGCTTTATTCGGGACCGAGATAAAGGGAGAAGAGCGAGACCTAATTATCCCCCGGGACTTATAAGCCCAGGCGTCCCCAGGCGAGAGAGGGGAGGAAGGAGACGAAGAGCGGCGCTCGTGGCGTTTGTCGCGCGAGTCCGAACGAGCTCCTGATCAATTTTTAATCGGCGGCTCGGGCGGACGGCCGCGCGTGTTTAGGAATACGTTTCGCGGCTGAAACGGCGGAAATCGAAATGATAAGCCGAGGTTTCGCTGGTTTTCGCGAGGAGTCATCGGGTCCCGTTACATCCACAAGTGCCTCCAAGCTGGCGTCTCTTATTAAAGGCGAGAGCGTTCTAGCATTGTTTGTCCGGCATCGACAATCGAGCGGAATTCTTTCGCGCTCAAACAAATGCCCGGAGTTTATCGTCGAGGAAAGGAGAATGAAAAAAGGAGACATCTGCCGATGCCTGCCGCTGCTCGTGTTGACTAAATAATAAGGAGAAACGAGCGTCGAGTTATAACAGCGGCCGAGCGATCGCCGCGCTCGGGGAGGTGAAAGCAAAAATAATCGCGACGTGTCTTGAAACGAGGAATTTTTCCAGTGCGGGGGAGGAAGCGAGCGATGCGGGTGGTGGCGAACGGGCGGCGGCGGAGGGGAGGGAGGGAGGGACGGCGCGACGACAAGCGCGACCGACCTCCCTATTTACATACGCGGCGCGCGGCTCCTCTCATAAGGATTTCAGGATGAGTTAATTTACGATGCGCCCGTAATTCTCCCTTTCTAAATGCTTTTCTCAGCAAACACTATTATCTCGGGCGCATAGTCAGGTGTTGCGCTCTCGCTCTCACTAAGAGCGATAGCTCGCGCAGCTATAATGCATGCGCGCGCGCACCGAGTGCGAAGTTGGGCTTGGAATCGGCGGGTGGGCTGGGCGCCTTTGAAAATTTCGTAATTGCAGTGCATAATTCAGAGGGGCCGGCGATTAATGCACGGCCAGGAGGCCTGGATATGCAGGCCGCCGGTGATATACGTTTCGGCGAGGGAGGACGGCGCGGTCGCGGCGGCGGCGGCGGCGGCGGCGGCACAAACAGGATCGGCCCGCGTGTGTACGTGTGCGCGCGTGCAAGCGAGCGACAAACCCGATGACACGGCTTGGAAAAGAAGAAGAAGAAGAGAGAGAGAGAGAGAGAGAGAGAGAGCGAAAGCCACGCCGACCGAGCGTTGCACCGTGACCATTAAATATAGACGCTGATTTGTCGCCCGCGGATTGTCACCTGTGATGGCTTTCATTTTGTTGCACCGGCTACTGCTGACTGGTCACGCTCTGCTCTCCATTCACCACTCCTTGACCACCGCGTTGAGCTGGTTTTGATACACGATGTCGCGGCCGCTCGGACTGGCTGCCCTTACCCTCGTTTTCGGCACTCCTCCTCGACTCGCTAAAAATGCACCGCGGTGCGATCACGTTCCCGAGATCAGATTTACAAAGCGATATTATTTTAATGACAACAACCGGGAGATTGGAATCTGTGAGATTGGATGTTTACTATTACCATTGGCTACAAACACGTTCGTTTAATGCGCGAGCAGAAATCACAGTGTTAGAACTCGCAATTTGTAGCGAGGATAAGCAGTGATTATCGATAAACGCTAATTGTAATTTTACCGCGCAGTTTTAAAACTGCTCTCGGACGTAGTCGTCGCCGTCGCCGTCGCCGTCGCCGTCGTTGGGGAAAAATCCTCGGGGAGCGGGGCCACGTAACCTAGAGAACGTGAAAAGATTTCAAGTCTCCGTTGGCCCGAATTGATTCGCAGGCTGCGGCTGAATTCAGCTACGACGCGCTTCAAAGTTCAAGCTGGAGCCGGAAAAATCGATTTCTTACGTGATTTAGCAAAATTTCCCGAGCCCCGAACTGTAATTTCCAGCAAAGCGGGAGTGCTTTTAATGCGCTATTGCGTGATAATTATCGTTGGAATTCTGTCTTACAATCCCTGCCAATGTAATGCTCGCTCTTTTATAACAACTAATTATTACGAGCAATTATTATCTAATAACCGCTCGAAGGAAAAACGGTGGATGGAGCAAGAAGTATCATTTAGCGTCTGCCTCGGCGAGTGGCTGATAAACATTAGTGCTTCCACACTCGCATTAAAATCATATCAACATAAAATGCAAAGCGGAGATTCGTGCAATACGAAGTGGGGTAATGGTGTCGAAAAATTTCCTGCCGTTCGTTAAAGATAAACCGAACTTTACGAACGCTTTCGAGATACTTTCGAGATACTCTCGAGTAATGTTGAATAATGCTGAATAATGCTGAATAATGTTGAACGGTGTCGACTCTGATCTGGCGCATAAATGATTCGCCGCAGCAGTGCTACGGTGCTGCTTTTAAACGGCCTGTCGTGCATCATCGGAGTGTGCGAACAAAAAGGCCGCGAGACGCTCGTTTAATTTGCCTTGTACGCGACACGCGTACACGTGTTTGATCCGCGCGCATCGGACACATTCGAGGAAGAAGAAAGACAAAGAGCAATTCGAGGACGAAAATTATTGTTGCGTCGATCGGGCGGCATTACGTAGGCGAACGGAGGACGCGCGAAAGTTGTCTGGGACGACTGCTTGGGAAAATGTATCGGTTGGAAAAAATTTTATAACCGATTCTCCGCGTGATTTGCATTGGATGTAAAATCTTCGACTACCGATATCTCCCAACTTTTTTTAAACGCCAAAGTTTCCTTGCATTTGGAATATTTTAACTGATGAAACCGAAACTTTTCGCACATATTAAATGCATTACCTAACTTTTGAGTGTTCTTGTTTGTTGTTTTACCGTTTCCTTTACTTTGTCTCAAGCGAGTGACAAAAAGTCCAGATAAAGATTAAATTTTAAAATATTTACAATTTCGAATTTCAACTTAAATATTTACGTTGAACTTTCCGAGTTTTAAGTAATACTTGGCAAATAAAAGGAGCCTTTGACGAAAAAAATATTGGAAAAGCTTCTTGGACAATATATGCGGCGGCAGCCACCTTAATAAGTTCGAATCTCCGTTTGAAAAATATTTTTTACGTCGAGAATACGTTTAAAAGGAAAGTCTCGTCGGTAATTTGTGGAAATTCAAATACCTCCCCGGCTTAATATGCAAAATTACTTTCAAAATGCTTTAAGGCTTTAATCACTTTTGAAGTAAAACGAATTTAATTAATTTCATAGAGAATCTGTAAATCATTAACAATATAAATTTCGCGCGGTAAAATATGATTTCGGAAATTAAAATTTCGTCGGGCAATAATTTAAACTTTCATAAAATTCGTATTTAAAATTTAAAAGTGGAGCTCGGCTCCGGCCCGACGTTGAATAAATTCCCGGTACTTATTTTATTTTTGCCCAAATAATTCCACCCTGGCCCGATGCGTGTGGCCTGTCTCCAGCAGCCGGGGCAAAAACTAGCGCCGGCGTCGGGCTCGCGCTCCTTCCTTATAACGACGCCCCGGCGACGTCGAGTTGCCGTGTTTATTAGCGAACTCGGACACTGTCGCTCGCGAGCGAACGTCGGCCGAGAGAAATCGGGCGCTCGGTTTTAGGAGGCTGCTCGCGACGCCGCCGCCGCCGCAGCCGGCGAAAGCGTCTCGGCGCGTGAACCCGAGAAACCAGATATGCTCGAATATCGAATTAAACTTATTGGCCTCGGTGCGATCGAAAAAAGAGATGCGTCTACGAGAGCGACGTCGGGGGGAGCGGGAGAAACATGCTAAATTCATCGACAGCCTAAAATCTCGACAGATGCAGGAGCCAAGGGCCCTCGAACAAAGTCCCAGTTGTGCCGCACAGGCGGTTCTATATTTTCTATCAGTTATTAGATTGGGGATGGATATTGTAATCTCGGTCTTAAGCCGGCGAGTCTGGCCTCGTTTCAACCCCCCGGCCGGTTAATACTATTTTAAGCGAACGAGCGGGGCGAGCGAGCGCGTGCGTAAGAGACGGAGAGCCAGGGAGAGTCTGCGCCGAGACTGCGTGACGACACGCTGAGTTTTTGTCGTGCGTCGAGGCTCCATCCAGAATCCTGCGCTAAAATTTGTCGGCGCATCGGTAAACTTATTAAAGAACTTCAGCAGGGCCACTTATATCGCGATGCTCTTGAGCGGGATTTTTCATTTTACACGGACAGAAGGTTCGCCGGATCTCGTCGATTTATTTAAATTAAAGAGGTTAAAATTCGAAACAAGTTCGCTCCCGGATTACGTCTCGAGAACGTATGTAAAACTTTAATGAAAAGGGAAAAAAATTTACGGCAGATGCTGCGTTTGTTTCACGAGGCCCTTTAAAGCGTCCAACTTTCGAGTTTAAATGGAATTTCGACAAAGTCGGCTTTAAGGGAGAGCCTCGAGGAGGCGAGAAAAGCGAGAAAAGCGAGAGAAGAGGAAAACGCCGGTCGTCTCTTGGCGTGGAAAATAAGTGTCCAGCGCGCGGGATTACGGCCTTGTTTCGGCGCTCGCACCGGGGGCTGCTGCTGCTGCTGAGGCTGTCGCAGGCTCGGTTTCCTTGGGCGTGACCGACTGCGTGCGAGCTCCTCTTGTCGATCAAAATTTCATTTCCGATCGGCTGAATTGGACGGGCGAGCGCCCGAACCGAGCTCCGGCAGATTGCGCACCAATTACTCGCGAGGCCCGGGCGCCGATGACTGGCCACGCAACGCCTCGACCTGAGCTCGAAACGATCGAGCCTCGATTTCGCGGAGCCCTGGCGGCTCTTCTCACTGGCTGCTAACGCAGACTCTGCTCTCTCGGGAGGCGGAGGGCAGCCTCGTCGACTCGATCGAGCAGCCTCGTTTAATTACCCCTCGCCGCGGGACGCGGTGACTCGCGCGGCTTCCTCCCCCGAGCCGTAAAATCACCTGCGACTTTTCCCATACTTGACCCCGATGATTTATGTCCCGGGGACCTCCAGTAATGCTTACTAATAATGCCTCGCGGTAATCCTCCGCGACGAGGAATATTTGATACTTATGAATTTCAACTCCGTGATGTTTTCTTTCCCTTTCCCATGCGCGTGCACCTATAACTCGCTCTCTCTCTCTCTCTCTCTCTCTCTCTCTCTCTCTCTGTGTTGCATTCATTATACTGGATAAACAATAAAATTTAATTATTAACAAAACTAAGTTTTCCAACTACGAGTCGAGTACACCGGCATTTCTTATCTTTTATACATACAACGTTTATTTTGCTTTCATCCGATTAAAGGGGACTAGACTACCTTAAACTTTATAAATCGAAAATTACCTTCCACTAGTTTTAAAGCTATTTTCCGAAAATATATGTAAATTTAAATTGATATTATATAATAGGTAGTTTTTGTTGTTAAAAAAGCAGTCGAGCATTCCTGTTTTCGTTCAATTCCCCTGTAAAGTCTCGCTACTTTAGACAATCTTACAATTTTACAATTTTGCATTTTTCGAGCATCCGATCGCGAGCGAGCGACGCTTTTGGGTCGAGACTTAATAAACTCTCGACTTGCTTGCGATTCGACGAGCAACGAAGAATCTGATTTAGCCCAAAATTAGCAACGATTGAGAAACGAGGGCTGCGCTTAGACATTATTTCCAACGTTTCTGGGGCTTTCAACGAGAGCCTCCGTCCTCGACTACAACTGACGAAGCGAGCGCCGCTGCGTTGTGTCATCTGGACGGCCAATGTTCGGCTGCTCACCCCCTCGCGCTTGATTTTTATCCTGAAAATCGTCGCGGGAGTAAATAGTTTTCTCGAAACTTTTGCCCAACGACTGCAATTGCTCTGTGACTTATTTTCGAAGTGAAATTTACATGTTTAATCAGCAGACTCCCCCTGCACTCGAGATAAAGAATTTAGGGGCAGGAATCGGAAGTGTTTCGTAATTAAACATTCAAATTTCTCATTTTTACATTATAAAGTCGCGATAAGAAGCACTTTTATATTTTAATGTGATCAAAAAGCTTTAAGAGTATAATATTCATCTTCTTCAAAGTTTTTACAGCTGCATCATTATTAAAATTAAAATTCTGTCGAGTATTTTATTCGTTTAGTTTAATTAGCCAATTATTCAATTTGAGAAATTGTTTAAACAAAGTTCTTGCCCGAGTCCCTGGGCCTGGTCCCGCTGCGCTTATCAGGGCGAGCGCTTCGCAGTCGAGACTTAGAAAATGCCTTCCCCCGCTAATTTGCCAATTTAGCGTTTTGCCTTTGTTCGTTACCTTCTCCAAATGCCATTTAGAAAAAACTCGGCTCTTGGCGAGCGTAATATATTTGTATTTAAAATATTTATTAACGGTAAAAACTGCTGTTCGAGGTAAACACTGTACACGGCAACCGCTAAGCATGTTAATTGGCAGTACATTCTCTTTCGGTGCAGTAACTTTTTTAAAAGCACTATTGGTTGTGACGTTTATACATTAGAACATACGATCCGCTCTCGCGTATTTATTTTTTGAGTTAGCGACGGAGCGAGAAAATAATTCAGAGTTAAGGAATTAGAGCGAATGTCTCTAATATTGCCCCTCGGTGTTAAACGCGGGCCACATTACGGTTACGAAAGGATTGCGCAACGAGACGAAAAATTAGACGAAAAATTAGACGAAAAATTAGACGAAAAATTAGGTCCTGGGGCTCTGAAAGCGCGCCGAGAGGATGTTAAAGAGGTCGTTCGCATGGATAATCGGCGAACAGCGACGTCGCTGTTGGCTCGAAAGATGATCGCAAATTGCGTATTCCCCATCGGCTCTCTCTCTCTCTCTCTCTCCGACGAAGAAAGGAGCACGAGGAAATGCCGGGTAATGCGTTGCGCGACGGCGGAGGCAGTCACGAGGCTTGTGAGAAGGAGCGCGCGAGGGTGTACCGCTTACCGCTGCTGGAATTATGCATCTCATGCGGAATGCCTTCGCTAAGCAGTATGATCTCGGAGAGCCGCGGAAGGGCGGCTTCATGCTCCGCGTGATCGGCCCCCGCCGGTAACAAGCCGATCGTGACCGCTCGGTGGGGCTTCTCCGCGGAGCGGCTTCTCTCCTCTCCTCTCGTTTCCCAGGTGCATCCCGAGCGCGGGGGGCCGCCACCTTCCGTCTACTCGGTCTCGGAGACGGTTTTCGGCGGAGCCGCGTCCCCTCGTTGGGCCGGGGAGGTGG
This sequence comes from Platyscapa corneri, assembly GCA_018907185.1. Lineage (NCBI taxonomy): Eukaryota > Metazoa > Arthropoda > Insecta > Hymenoptera > Agaonidae > Platyscapa > Platyscapa corneri. The sequence goes on along the minus strand of JACCHW010000011.1, from coordinate 2,421,228 downwards.
GAGGGGTGGGAGCGCCGAGCGGGGATGAGAAGGCGGCGGCGGCGGGGGGCAGGATACGTTTGTCGGAAACGCTTTTCTACCCGTTAATTATATCTCGTGCGGCTATAGGTTGCGTCAAAACGTGGGACGGCGCGCGAGGCCCGAGAGTCGGAGAGCAGCGCATAGAGGAGAGAGGAGAAATCGGGATCGCATGTCGGTCTCGAATCTTTCCGCCATCTTGGGCGATTTTTTCCTCGACGGCGAACGCCGGTGAATGGCGAACGGCGATCGAGCGGTGAAAATACACCAACTCTGCGATTACGTTCCCTTATAAATATGCAAATACAGACGTGGCTCGGGGGCGGCGGGAGGCGGGAGAGAGGGGGGGGAGCAGTCGACGGAGCCCGCGAATAGAGAGAGACCGACCGGAGAATCCGACGAAGGAAACCGAGAATAAAGAGACGCGAGCCTCGTACCGTCCAGCCGCTTAAGAATTGTATTCGGAAAAAATTATTCTCTCGACTTATATGCGCTGCTCGCTTTCTTTTTCCTTTTCCTCTCCTCTTCCTTTTCCTTTTAGGCTGCCCCTGCCGCTTTCCCTCGGGCTCACCCTTAACCTCGGCCTCCTCTCCCGGACGGACATTATCCGTGTTTCGCCGATACGGATTTACCATTTTTGCCGCTCCTCCTTCAAAATAATACGACTTTAACTTGTTCTCTTAATAAAACGGACTTTCAGCAGACATTCGAGTCGGCACGCGGTTATTCTGCTACTGGTATCGGCCTGTCCCCTCGTATCTTCAGCCAATTCTACTCTTCCTCCCTTCTCCTTACCCACCTCCTTCTCCTTCTTCTTCTTCTTCCCTTCGTTATTTTAATTATAATAACGAGGTTTTTTGCTTAATGCTAAACAGCTTAACTCTTTTTCAGCTTCTGCCTTAACAAAAATGTGCAAGCTCAGAGGAATATTTTTAATGCCCGTATTCATTATTATTCTTGCGCGTGTATGCTATTGAAATTTATAAATCATTAAATCCTGCAAAATTTGTGTCAGCGTATTATATTACAAAAGAGTTAAAGTATAATTTTCATGTAAATACGAGCTTTATTACACGGTGTTTTTATTGATTGAGCAGCGAATACTTGGCGAGTTGCTCGAATATATATTTTAATTTACTCAAAATACAAACGCGTTATTTAAGCAACTCGTCAATTTATAGCCGCCCAGCCTCGCGAATAGTTAATTTAAAGAAATATCAAATTATTATTCGAGATAATATATATATAATATATATATATAATAATATTTGCGAAAGGCTAGAATATTTTAAATTACAATTTGAAACTTTGTAAGACGATAGTTAATTTGGCTCTATCTAATAAAGTGTTTTCTCGAATAAAATCGTTTATTCATTACTCGATCGATGAAACAACACCGGAGCACCAGAAGCCTATACCGACACACTCGACGACGCGTATTTACTTTATTAATAGAAAAGTCCAACATTAAAATCAACAACGTGTCGGTTTATTGGACAGACGAAAAATATTAATAATTTAGGCGAGTCATTTTTGTCGCTGTGGCCAGCCTGTAATTACGACTGAAATAAAACGATAAAATATAACTTTGCGCATAAGGTTGCGCAAATTTCTTTTTATCCGTGTGCAATCTCTCGCGTTACGTTCGACATAGAAAAATTATACGGGCGCAAACGAAGGATATTTTTTTTTAAATTTAGCGCCTCCGGCGAGTATAATGCATTAGGAATTTCTTTGCCACGAGCTGGGCGATAAATTTTTTGTAAATATTTCAAGGATCAACATAGAAAATATTGCCAAACATTCGCATTGCGATAAGCGTTAGTTTATATATTCGCGGAGCATTCTTAAATTTTCATAAGCTTACATACCTAAATTGGAGTGGCGTTTTGCATTAATTGCAAAATTTGCTGAATGTACGAATGGCGAGCTGCTAATGCTGATAATCGCAATAAACTCTATTCCTATCGATCTTTTAATTACGTCGCCACGCTCAACTTGGTTGATCGGCGATCGCATTTCCCGTGCGAGTGTTAAGTTTAATTCTAACGAGTTGGATGTTTCGTCGCCGATTGACTCGCAACCCAATCGGAAATTCATACGTTCAAATCCTAAAAACTTTTGATCCGCCAGAGCCCAGCGACGCTTAACCGAGTAGAAACGAACTTGTGGGAAAAACCTCCTCCTTGCTTGAACTGCCCGCGGTAGAGGAGTAAAGCTTCTCGTTGTATCCAGCCCCTCGCTGATTTTACAGTCCTGATTACGCAACGGCTTGAAAAAGACCATTATCTAATACCAATAAAAATATAAATTTGAGAAAATGTAGTGGATAACGAGCTTCGAAAATTATGAAACGCAAGAATGTCACTTTGGTACGAAATAAAGATTTACGTATTGGTTGCTTTTATTACGCACTGCAGAGGAATCGTGATATAACGAAAGACGACGACACACTCGTGTCTTAAGTAACGAAAAAATTTATCGAGAAAATTCAATTTATTCGCCAAGAGCGAAAATTTCGCTTGGCTTAGTCGTGTATCGCAACAGCGACGACCATGACGACGACGACGACGACGACGACTAATTGATGACATTTGAATTACTATAAAGTAACCAACAATGAGGCTGAATTCGTAATTAATTTAAAAAGTTTATATATAAATGTGTTGCGCGTTGTAATTTAAAACGCGAGCCGAGTTAATACACGGTTACGATCTATAAAACAGAAATCATCCTATCACAAATATATTGTATAATAAAAAATGCACTCGCGAATTGTGCTTTAAAAAATTACATAAGCTAGATGATATACGAGATGTGCATAATTTTATTATTGTTGTATTTGCATTTTCGATGTCCGATAATAACTCGATTTCGTTAACCGATGCTTGTGAAATAGCAAAATTATTATATGTATTAGCGTCACTACGGTAAATAGATGTACTAAAATTATTACACGTATTAAAGTCACTGCGCGAACGAGAATTGATAATGATTTTTCGGCGCGGAGATTTAAACGGGTTTATTTAGATGCATTACACAGCAAAAAAGTATTAATTTAAACTCCGCGTCCGAAAACACTTATATCTATTTTTTTAAGAACAAAAAGTAAACGCAACGGAGGAGAATAAATAGTGTTTGTTTTAATTTTCACGTTTTTGAGTCGCGCCTCGCTTTCCGATGCTTCGCGTGCACTCGAAAATTCGACTAAAAAACACAGCGCAGAAGATACGAAATTTGCAAAGGTATTCGTATCGGTGCAAGCGAATCTCCAATCGTTCCGTAAAATTAATTTTTCGACCGATCGACCTTAAAGAATAATAAAAGCACAGCCTTAATAGAGGAAATCCAAGTTCGAATTCGCAGCATTTAAGCGGCAAGAAAGCAAGAAATGAGCTCCGAACAAGAAACTTTCTCGAGAACAAAGAAAGAAGCGGATGATAAGCCACTCGTTTGTTTGGAGAGTAAAACGATTCGATTAAAAAATAAAAAAACTCGGCGGGTGCATTCGATGAGCGTGTGGGTGCACTCGCACGCTTGCCAATCGCTCAGATTTATTTCGAATTGTAAATTATTAACATAGCGCATACCTCTAATTAAGACTTTGTTTTTCACTTCCTCGTTCGATGCCGTCAATAATTTCTGTCAATAACCGCTCTTTTGCCTTCTAAATACAATCGTCAGTTTTTTCTTCCTTTTCTTTGTCTTTTTCTTTATAAATCCGCCGGCTGAAATGCCTTCGATAATAGTACAAATATTGGTTAAATCAATCGTGACCGCAATAAATGCTCTCTAGTTTTTGTTTATTCCAAGGAATCGTTGCAATTGTTAAGAGTGCAATTTTTCTAATTTTCAAGGTCGCCTGCTAAATTATATCGGCGTGCATTGAAAAATTGCACAGTTTTAGACGTTCAATAGCGTGAAATTGAAATTTCGAGGGAGCAATTGTTTACTTTCGTTAAACAAATTTTACAAATGCACGATTTTTTCAAACTCTTACGTAATCTTGGATTATACGTGTTTTTAAAAAGCCAAGTGACAGTGAGCGTTCGAGCGCAGCACGACAATAAAAGAAAACGACGATAAATCTTAAACTTATTAACTGTAAGCGTTTAATAATTTAATTGGCGAGGCGTTTATACAGACCATTTTTGGAAAAAAAAAAAATTGTTTTCCGAAAAACAGCCTCGCGTTTTGTGCTCTTATTTTTTTATCAAACAGGCAGATAAATTATTTTAAAATCGAAAATACAACTACTAGTACACGAATAAAATTAGTCCGGGACTTTTATAAACGTTAACGTATTACATAAAATTGGGCAAAGCCATATTCGATTAAAAGCGTTATTATAATTGAAATTTAAGAGGGCGACTGACTTAGTTTCTTGAATTATTTCTAAATACAAACCAGGAAAAGTGCTAATCCATTCTAGCCGAGATGTATTTCAAATTTATGACAAAGTTCTAGATTATTACAGTAAAATGAAAATTAGCGAAATTTATTTTTAACGCACTGCAATAATTTTTCTCGCCAATAGAAGCTTTTTTAAATTCCGCAATATACGGTGAGTTATATTTCACATAAATTCTAAGTAATAATCGAGCGATAAATATTTTAAAATATTAAAAAAAATATATATAAAACTATGCGGAGTTTTTTAACGATATCGACCAAATGGAGATTAACTTGTATTAAATGTATATAGATTTCGCTGTTTGCAGAACTCATTAAAATGTGCAAATTGCTTGCACGTCCCTACGAAATACGACGACGCATTCTTTCTTAATATTCAAAGGTTGATAAAAAACAAAACATCCACACGCTTGCAAGAAAAAATGATAAATATTATCTTATCCTGCCGATACCTAAGATGATGCTAAATCGAAACAAATGCACAAACAACGAGGTTATCTTCTTTCCGCCCCGAGAGAAAATGCCTTAGCAGCTTACACCGAGCGCCAAACGCGAAATAAATTTAACGATAAGCTAATAGAACACAAATAACAAAAAATAACAAAAATATAAAAAATTTTATCCACACCCCGGCAGAATTCATTTATTTGTTATCGTTTTTTGACGTATCGTCAACCGTACATTTCGTAGATTTTGTTTTTAATAAAATATCGATACGCGTATTAAGGTCTATATTCCGGGAAACTGATTCAATTACATCATTATTCATTTAACGTTTAAAGTTTTTATAGCTTATCTATTGCATAATTTTTGCGAATATAAATAGAAACTTAAAAATGAGTCGATCGTGTGTAAAGATAACGTTGGCCGTAACAATTCTCTTTTTATGTAATATTGGCAGATACGCATTCCGTAAAATGGCATTACGTCGAGCGAAGCTTAAAAAATGAAAATTTGAAGGAATCAAAGGGAGGAAGGGACGTCTAAATTGTAATTAGAGCGGTAATCGAGATTAACCAAATAATCGATCGATTTAACGAACTTTTTCGGTAATAAACATTAATCGTTCGATTGTGTAAAAAAGAAATTCGCAGCTTCCGGTGTTGGGTTGAGTTGTGAAAACACGTAACTCGACTCGACGCTAAAAAACAGCGATCTGCATAATTTATATTTGCACAAAATATTTGCAATCGAAAAGTGGCTTATCTGAAAGCCGAGGAGAGACTTGCTAGAAAAGCTTAATCAGTTGGAGTCAAATGTTTCTAAAAGTTTAATCTAATACAATAGAAAATTACGTATACACAGGAGGCTGGAAGGGTACGTAGCAAAAAGTTATACACGGTTGGTCTGAGTTTTCGATTAACGTATATTACGGGCGCGACATTGAGTTAATCTTGCCGCTTGTGAGCAAGTAATAATTAAGACTTGAAGTATCTAAACGTAAAAGCGTATTAACTCATTGTGATACGTCTTGCCGATAATAATTTCTAATGCAAAATAAAAGTTTCTTTCGCAGGTGGTTAAATTTGAACTGCAAGAAGCGAGGAACTTTGCGCGAGTGTGAGTCGGAGCGCTCGGCGGTGTGTCGTGCGTGTATATAGCTTGGACGAGCCTGTGTGGCCTAATCTGTCTCGAGCCGTCGAGAAAGTGTGCGGGCTTTATTTAAAAAATAACACTTTTCCGATAAAAATGAATATTGAAAAGAGTACGAATTCGCTTTTTAATTAAAGCCAATAAAATTTATAAACGGCCTCGTGTGCTGCGCCAAGTACGCGCTATTCGTATCAATTTTTAAAGCAATAAACTTTGCAGCATATTTTTCCGCTCCGCATAAATCTTAAATTTCGATGGTTATTTCGCGCGAAAATATTTCTGTGCCTATATTTTCGCTTTTTCGAGTCTTAGATAAAGGCGCCGGACTAAAAGGTTGGCTTTAATCGCAGTCCGATGATTTGCAGTTGAACCGCGAGCGAATCTCATTGTTCCATCGCCAACTCGTACAGTTCACTCGCACGGATGTGATATCCCGCGACTCGACGTTGCAGCGCAGCGACTTGCACGAGTCCAAGGGCGGCCGCGGGGCTTTAATTCGAAGAGTATTCCTGCCGACGCCGCGGATATTATTCGGCGGCGAAACGAAAATATTCACCGGGCAGCTCGAGGAAAGTTGAAACTGTCAGGGAAAATTCGTCTGAGGCGAATAATGGAGTGCGTTAGCCGACTGATCGACACAATGACCTTTCTCAATATTTTCTCGACGCGGACGTTTCGAATGCATCGAAAGCATCGTCGACTCGGCTCTTGTCAGTTGCGACAAAGCAATCGCAGCGATTGGGCTAAAATTAATGGAGGAGGTGCGCGCGTGGCTGGTTTCGGGCATTAAAAGAGAAAGGTTGGCTGCGACTCGGAAACTCGTGATAATTGCGCGCGGGGATAAATAATTTTTTCGCTGTAGTTTTCGATATTTTATTTTTATCACGTTGCGCCCGTTGTACAGTGAGAAATTAAAAATAATAAACGCTTATTTACGGCGCGATATTAAGGGAGAATAAAAAATCTCGCAATTTGTTTCTTCGAGTACAGTGATTGTACTTATTAGTTTTGTTGCGAAAGCGCTCGTGATACGGGATGCAGCTGGGGGATGAGGGGAAAGTAGCACTTGATCGCAATATCTATGTGTTAACTAATTTACGGTTCCGTACGTGACTTTTCAAGTGCTCGTCCAGAGTGTAGCCGTAGATGTCGGGGAGAATCGGGCTCGCACCCAATCCTACGTTTCTTCGTCATTAACACGATGAAAATTCCTGCATGAGCGCGGGAAAAATGACTATAGTACATGGGAAGCATAAATATGTAAACTCGTAAATTCTGCGAGATTGTTGACAAGGTCTCCGCTTTGCCGCTGGAAATAAGAATTTACGATCCCAGCAATGAGAATTTCCACTGTGTATTTATCTTTCATTGTATAAACTTTCCGTAAACTGAATTACTTCATTTTTTGCACTGCCCTTAGGTTCGGTAAGTAAGAAAGGTTTATCTCGGGCGGGCGCTTTCCTCGAATGGGAAATGGGGTACGCACTTTAATGTTGTCGTTAGTAATTTTATAAAGTATTATTTACAGTTTCGGGAACTTGCAAATTATTTGGCAGATATTACAGGTTCTTGCCCCGCAAGGCTATATTTGCGAGTAAAATCCCCCAAGGATGGAAACAATGTTTCGTCGTGCGATCGCTTCGTCTCTGTCTGTCTGTCTCTCTCTCTCTCTCTCTCTCTCTTATTTACAACACTGTCTCCGAAATTCAAGTGCGAGTGCCGCTGCTCGGCCGGCCACGATTAATCCCGAAATAAAGATCATTCCCTCGGCGGTATTGATACATCGTAAAGATGTTGTCTCTACGAAGATTGTCTTTTTGCAGTGCGGACAAATTGAGGGTTACGGCGCATGCGCTCACGCGAATCCAGCGTGACGAAAGTCGGATCGCTCCCCGACTTTAAAGCCGCCACCGATTTTAATATTCGATAATAAAATGTAAATATAAGTTTTGGCGAGATGGTAGTGCCGATAAGGAGGGGAAGGAGGAAGCCTGAAATTCTCGAGGGGCTGACCACCATACTTAGTCCTCCATTTTGAATGCTTTCGATTTCCCAGAAGTGAGCCTCGTGTAGATAATGAGATCGACGGAGGCGCGGGCAGTCGGCTTCTCGAAATTTCCGAAGCAGCGGAAGGCTCGCGGTTTTCAAGGCGTAGCGGATTCCCGCTCGAAAAGAAAAGGGGCCGAGGCGAAGAGACACTCGTGGGTTTCGAGGAGCATTTTCGGCGCTAGCTTGCTTGCACTCTCGCATCGATTGCGCGCGGATAAAGTCGCGGCCCCTCGGCTCGTCAAATGCTCCATCCCAAGCCTTTGTGCGCGCGGCTGCTACTACTGCTGCAAATAAAGCACCACGCCGACGCTCAACTGCGGGGAAGCAGAGCGCGCGGAGACTCTCACGAGCCGAGGCAACGCTTTTTCTCGAGGGCTACGGGCGCGCGAATCGCGGATCGTGCGCCGGGGCGGGGGACGGCTATTGGCTAGGACTCGGGGAGTGGAGACGGCAAACGACGGGCCTGCGATCGGCTTCGATAATGCGCTGTTTGGTAGCGATGAAACGGCCGCGCTCTCTGGTAATTCCGGTAATTCTGGGTTTTCGACTCCAAGGCCCCGAAGAGCGGCTACCAGTCTTAGCCTCGCGCGCAACCACCCTCTCTCCTCCCCCGGCCCCTCGCCATCGCCATCGCCATCGCCATCGCCAAGTGAGTTTACCATTCTTACCGATATTCCTGCCGACATCGTTTTATAGGCGTGCCCTCTCCCCTTTTATTATACTAGGGCGCGCGCGTAAATACATGGATTCGCGCTTAAAAAATATTAAGGCCCCAGAGGAGAGATCGAGCCGAGTTGGAGGCGCGTGTGCGTGTTATAAACATAGACGCGGGTCGCCTCGACGGTAGGAGGATGTGTGCGGAAGCCGCGCGCGCGCACCATCATTCGCCAGTGGGCCCATTATCCTTGGCCGGCGCTGCTACCTCGAGAGCCTCGCACGTTTTCAACCCCTCGCCCGGGGCGTCGCTCTCGGCTCGCGAGCTCGTTTGCGAGGCCGACCGCGAGAGTTGCTGCTTTTTCGGGAATGATGGATGGGGCGCGATGCGTCAGCGCGATTATTACGAGCGCGGCTGATCATCCGCTGCGCCCGCGCGGGCTTACAAAATACGGGCCCTCGAAATCATCCCGGAGACGAGCGGGCATTTTTATCGAAGCGACCCGCGCCGCCCCGACGCCAATTATTGCATACTCGATGCAACGAGTGAGCAGGCGTGTCTGGGCGCTGCTGCCCCGGAGATTCAGCCGCTGAACGTCGACTCGGTTCTCTCTCTCCCCCCCCCCCAGACTCTCTTCTTCCAAGAACTTTCCGGCTGATCTCGAAAATTGCATTTTCCCTGTCACGCGGTTCGAGGGGCCTTTGAGAAGAAATGACTTTGGCAACTTTGCCATTTTACGCTTTTCCCGTTTGTCGCGAATGAATTCTTAAGCAGCTCTTACTCTTATTCATTTATTCACCAGGAGTTTGCTTATTTATTACGCAAAATGGGCGCCATTTGGCTTGCAAAACCGGCAATGTGTGGCAGCCGAGGCGCTGGCAAGATTCATAAATGCGCTGCTGCAGCTCGAGGACGAGTGCCGTGGACAGCCCCGGTCGAGGAGGTCGGCCTTATCGGTTTCGTTAAAACAGCGCCGACGACGGGTTTACAGCTGTTCCAAGCCGCGGAGGATCGATCAAAATTAACGGACTTTTATTCGAGGGCCGACCGAGAGCTTTCCTCCGAGAGAAGAACGAGTTGGCAGCCGACGAAGTTTCGGACGAGTTAAGCTCTTCCCCTTCCGCCGGCGCATTCGAATCAGCATTGTAAATATATTACCGCGAATCGGTAATTAGTCGCTGATTTAATAATAACAATTAAAAGCCACCGCCGGGAATTCAGACTCTGATTCTGAATTCGCCTGTGAATACTAAACTGATTGAATTGCCGAAAATTAATTATTATAATATAGTCGAGCGAGAATTCGCTTCGGGAGGGGGGAGACGGAGGCAAGACCGAGAGCCAAGAGCCGCTGGTTCGCCCAGCCGGCCGAGAAACACCTATTTAAACTCTATTTGAAAATAATTAATACGTTAAGATGGAGCATTAAAGAAGAATACGAATACCTAGACGCGGAGCGGGAATCGGCAAAAATGTCAGTGTAATGTCCCGAGAAAATTGCAGTGTTAAAATTATTGAAAAACAAGCTTTTAAGTATAGTGGCACATTCCGAGGAAATGCTCGGAAGACTGTAATTATCGGGTATTTGACATAGATAGTACAGTGCAAATAACATATTTGGAGGGACTAGGCGTCGATCGAGGCGCCGAGACCGACGAATGAGCATTATGCATTTCAGCGGCGTCGCTCGGCGATTTTTCGTGGGAAGTCCGTCTGCGTTGCCTATCGCTGGCAAAAATGCGAAAACACACTTTTTCGGAGACTCGGCAGCCGTTGATCGACACTTGGCTAAAATTCGCTTACCCGCCTTACGCCACGGTTAATACTCGGCTAATTTATTCTTTTCAATTAATTTCAAATCGCGCTGCCCAACTATAAAATTAACAACTGCCGTATCTGAAACTGTCGTGGCATTTTAAAAAACTCAATAATTATCACCGTATCAAATGTGAGTGGTTGCAAAGGAAACGGATTAGTAATGGTTATCTATCTGTCTGGATAAATAAATCAGAGATAATAAAGCGAAGCGCGTTTTTAGAGCACGCGTAGAAAGTTGGCACTTGCTGAAAGAAGGACTCGTGCTCGGGCCCAACTTTTTACGGGGGCCCAGTAAAAACGACTTTTATCCCCTCCTGGGCGCTCGAGCGGACGGCGGCACTTGTTCCCAACGTTTTCCAACGCTTGTAACGCGTCTTTCTTTTCGAAATCAGTTGGATCGCCTCGGAGGAGAGACTCGTCGAGTTTGATCGAATTGCGAAGCCGAGAGAAGAAGGGCTTCCTTGTCGAGTTTCCGGTTTTTCCGTCCCCGACTGGGAAGGACTGGCTGGCGGCCGAGGGCGGAGCGGCGCGGGAGGCTTGCAGTTTGCGAATTTGCGAGTTTGCACGCCGCATCGCGGTAGCAGCGGCTGGCGCTCGAAAAAGCGCCTTGGGAATCCGCTGGGAGTCGCCGATACCCCGTTAATGGCCTCGGCACATAACATTATCGAGAAATACTGGCTAGAAATTGCCGAGCGTTTCCGTTTCGATGCTCGGGCTGGAGGGGCTAAAAAAAGGCCCGCGCGGCGGCGGCGGCGGCGGCGGCTGCATCGACGTCGACGTCGGTTTCCTACGCCCGTAAACTGGAGAATGCGCGAGCGCCGCATTGACGACTCGAAATTTAATTGCTTCTCGGTATACAGTGCGAGATAATTCTGCTCACCCTGAAAAGCTTGTTCATCGTCCGCAACGGCATTTTATAATTAAATCGTGGAATGTCGGCGCACAACGACCGTTAATATTTATTATTTTTCACGTGTCTTTTTGCACATTGTTTATTATGCGTAGCGCAAAGACAACCTTTTATTATCCGCCTATTCGGCTTAATAACTTTCCGCTGAGCGAGTATTTCGCTAATTCTCCTATTTGCCTTAGCCTCTCCCAACAATGCCTTTTAGCCGAATATAAATATATGCGCGCGCGTGTATATATATATATATATACACACATATATACATATGCACGTATACGTATACATATATACACGCACACACTCACACACACACACATATATATATATATATATTTATATACTTGTATTGGTTTGATGTTTAAGTTTGAAGGCTCATTTAACAGTTTTATTGTTCGCTGCTCGCGCTCTCGCCGCCGCTATATGTGCGCTCGGCCGCTATCGAATACGCGGAAAAGCACGTGCGCATTTGTTCGCCTTAACGATATTTCATAAATCGTTGTTTCCCGTATCGTTAGTATAACAAGAACCGACGATTATAATTGCAATAGCAAAACATTGAGCGAGGACTGCTGGCGGTGGCAGCGACGGTGGCAGCGACGGTGGCAGCGACGGCGGCGGCGGCGGCGGCTAGAAATAACGTTATCTGGAAAAAGCTCGGAAGCAGAGTAGGGCGGCAGGTAATTAGTTTACTTACTTGGCCGCTGCTCCGCGCTTTCCATCGATATCGAATTGCGATAAGGAATTTATTATTGCCATCTAATTTCGTTTACGACTTGTAAATACGTTTCCGAGAAAATTTATTACTTATGCATTCACCGTCATTAAAAAAGAGGAAAAGAAAACATGGCGCGAAGGAAAACAAAGGGTTGTACGTATATATAGAGGGAGAAATAAAAAGGCGCTCGCTATCGCCCGTGATGCCCTATACTTCACGGGCTTTAATATCGCATTGCCAATGCAATCCAGTAGACAGAGAGTGCGCCCGTGTGCGCCTGCGCACGCGCGCTCACGGGAGAGAAAGAAAGAAAGAAAGTACTTTATGGTAATCGTAGACGTCGACGGACTTTATTTCACCCTTCGAGCAGCCCGCGCTCCCCCCGCCCCTCGACCCTCGCACACACGCGCGCCGCCGAGTCGTAGAAATATACAAAAAACGCGCGCGCACACGCGCAGCCAGCGTGTAAGCGAAGACGCGGCCGTTACACGCGTTCCCATGGCATAAACAAAACGCGTAACCGCTAATTCCGAAGATGAAATATTATAAGTAATAACATATATCTATACGCGCCGGCTCTTCCCTCGGACTCGAGCGAGATAATAACATGCCACTAAACTATATACGTCCAATACGTATACCTACATATAATTGTATAATTATTATTAATGATATCGGGTGCGAGCACTCGCGTCAAGACTCGGATAACCTTTCGATCGCCGACGCATAACGAGCGAGCATGACTGATCTCGAGTACCTTCAATGAACACTTAAGTGCGCTGTTTAATTAGACCTGTCAAACAACTCGACGTCGATATTTTTTGTTTCCCTCTGCCGCCGCCGCCGCCGCCGATGCCGCCGATGCCGCCGATGCCGTTTTAGCCAATTTTCTTCAACTTTTCCCAGCCGCTTTTATCATCTCGCGGATCTACATCTGCATCCCACTGTTTATCAATTAACTTCCCTCCCGATAGGGCTTTTCATTTCCCTCCTCGTTTCGCGCTCGGGCCCTCTGATTTACCTATCGGAAGAGTTCGACGGGAACTTGTTAAAAATTTGCAACTTCGCTTCCAGCAACAAAGCGGTGTTGCTTTAAGCGTTCCGGATCCGGTGGGAGCCTTTGCCTAGCGATAACATCCTCGGCCCTAGTAATTTAAAACAATTTGCACGCGGAGGTTCGGGAGAGTTTTCGAGGGCCGCTTAAACGTTTCGCTGCAACTCGCGATTCGCAATTTACTCGTCTTTGTGAAAAACGGGGCTTTCCGCGGTCGCGTGCGCCGGCTCCGGGACTCGCCGAGCTCCCGAGATGGAGCGAATGGGCCGGCGCGGAGGTGCGAGCTGCGTGTCCCGAATAGACAAACGCGTCCACGCACTCGTTAATCGGTTGAAATCGCCAAATTCGCGAGCAACAATGCGCTTGCGAAGGACAAAGCGCGCGCGGCCCGAGAGCAGAGGAGCTCCGCCTGAATGTTAAGAGCTGATTATCATAAGGTGACAGAACGTCGACGGGTAGACATGTCGAGGCGGTCGTGAGTCTTTTATCGATTGCCCGATCCGACGGCTGATCGAGCGTCGCTCGACAATGAGCTGCAGGAGTGACGCACGTCGCGCCTAAGAGTGGGAGCCCCGCGCTCGTTAAACTTGAGGGGAAAATTGGAGAAAGCGTGAAAAAAGCCAAGGGGACGGAAGAGAACGAGGAGGAGGAGGAGGAGGAGGCAATGAAAAAGTAAAGAGTTTGCAAGTTGTCACTTTGGCTCATTGTGTCCTCCGCCGTAACTGTACATTGGATTCCGATCTTCTGAATAATCCAGGACTTTTATAAAAGACCATTTTCTAACTGGCGCTGTTGACGTTGTTCGCTCTCGTCTTTTATAAACGCCTGCTCGCCCTCCTCCTCTCTTCCTCTATCCACGAGCTTGGCGCTGGCATTGATAATTCACGCACTGCCGGGGGCAAATCAGAATTTCGCCCGAATCAGCCTCTCGACTAAAAATCCTCATCGATATTAAACTTGGTAAATCCTGACTGGATCCAAACGATCCGGACGATGCCGACCGATTTTGGGCGCCAAATTCAAGCTCGCGATGGACGCACCCGACCCCCTGCAACCTGCGCAATTACCAGTTAATTTTTAGCACCTGTCTTACTTCGCCTGGACTGAAAGTGCATGCCCTAAAGATTTGCCCGGTTCCACAAGCCTCCCGAGCTTACGCGATGATAACTTCTAAGGCTGTCGAAGAAGCGCAGACCTCCGTTTTATTGCATTTTATTGGATTTTATTGCATTTGTTATTATTCACGAGCGCATTTGATTCATATTCCGCTTCCTCGTTCCTGGCTATTATTAAGGCCGAGATGGGTTGCGAGCTGTAAAATTAAACTCCGCGATATTCCCAGTTATATTTAATAACAAGAAAGAAATATGTGCTTAAGCTTATCGTAATTCTTTTGACTTATTAACTAAGGATTCGTACTAGTAACTACAAAGAACCACTTTTCTTATTAGTGCGTTTATTTTTGCCCGATACAGTCCGAGCGTGCAATTATCAATTATTGATGGCGACAGTTTTACATACAACATATTCATTATGCAATTTAGCCGTCAATTCCGCGTAATTGGTTCTTCGATCGGCTTGGCTCCTTTCGAGGAAGATGGGCTAGGCAACTTGGGCTCGGTTGGTTGCAAATAACGTTTAGCGAAAGACGGTTTTTGCGACGTCGCAAGCGCGCATTGTGTTGGCCGCGTTTGTTACTTTTGTCGTCGCCTGGATAAATCACGAAACTAAGGCCCAAACGGAGCTCGTGCATCGCTCGTGCATCGCTCGTGCATCGCTCGTTTAATGCCGAAGAAGGAAAATCGGACAACGCTTCC
This sequence comes from Platyscapa corneri, assembly GCA_018907185.1. Lineage (NCBI taxonomy): Eukaryota > Metazoa > Arthropoda > Insecta > Hymenoptera > Agaonidae > Platyscapa > Platyscapa corneri. Next base: position 2,406,186 of record JACCHW010000011.1, on the reverse strand, counting down.
TCGAAGCGGCGGCCGGCAACGTAAACACGAAAAGACCTCGAGTCGGTCATCGGTTGCGGATCAGCGATTGCAGTCTCCTAGGGACGCTCGCGAACTCTCGCACCACCAAACATCTGGATCGGAACCAGAGCGGGGTGGAGTGCATCGCTGCATCGCGGCACGGAGAAAAAGAAGAGATTAGCGCGGTCAAAGAGCCAGAGCGGCACGCGATGACTTTTAAATGCATCGCGTCAGATATGACGGACGCGGGGGTACGGGCTGCGGAGGGGAGGATGCATCGCTGATGCATAGGTGCGCGAACCGCACGAAGAAGGTGGTAAGGTAAAAAAGCCAACTCGAGTGGCTCGGGAATGGAAAAGAGAGAAAAAGTATGGAGGGAGCAAGGGACTGCGATCGTCCGCAATTACATGCTGAATCTTTAATGGAACGTTTCGAGCCTGAAATTAGTCGAATGCCATGGAAAGCCATCGCCACGTAATGCAACTGCGCGCGCTCGTGCATTCGAATAAGAAAGAAAGGAAAGCCAACGTCGCAACGCGCGCGCGCCGCCAAGGATGCACACGAGGCCGTCGGTGGGAAAGGACGCGGCGTCGCCTTCCTCAGCGACGTGGACCTTTGAGGAGTTGCGCGCAGGTGGTCCCCGGGTCGGCGATTAGAGGCCGGCCGCGGCACGTCCGAGCTCCGTTTCAAAAGTCTACATGCCCGTGTGCGCGCCTCGATCTTCCGTCCCGTCCCGTGTGTGCCGTCTTTGGAGAGCGGAAACGTGGACACAGGCCGGATCTCGGAGACGCTGCTGCAACCTCTGCTTTGTGCCTTTGCGGCGCATTCGCCAAATTGGATTTCGCCGTCGAGCAGCGTCGCGGCTCCGGAACTATTGGCACCCCCGAGCGAGTCCCTGTCTCGGATTGGCGTCGAGGAGAAAAAAGCTCCGATAAAAGTCACGTTCCGGGGAGTTTGGGGAAGTTTCGCTCGAGCTCTACTCGCATATTGCGCCGAAAATGGAGGCGCTGGGTTAGTTGCGGACAAAAGCAAGAGTCTGGCTGGGAAGGCGAGACCGAGGCCGAGCTGATGCGCTCCATCGACCATTCGCCATGGAAATGTAACGTAATTTAGCGCAAGACGTTTGACGGCGGCCTCTCGATAATGTCCTTGGCGAGAGTATGCGCGGCCCCCTGGTAAAGAGGTTACGGCACAAGGTAGACGCCAGATGGACTCCTCTCCTTCTGTGTTTTTTTCAGGAGGAGGGGCTCTCTTCTCTCTCTCTCTCTCTCTCTCTTACTGTACGCCGATGACCGCTCGCTCCGGTACCCTCCCTGCCGCGGTAATTTGATAACCGAAAGCTCTTCCCGACGAGCTTTTCTCTAGTCAAACGGGCGCACGGGCAGGCTTCAAAGGTACAAAGAAAGCGAACGAATCCGGCAATCGAAAAATTCTTCGTAAAATGTAAAGCTTTAAACGATCGGTCTATACTGCACGATTTAGCCCCGTGTATCGAAAGGCACTCGCGCACGAAGAATAGGGAGGTGCGCCGCCGAGGGGAGAACGTAGGCATTGGTATTCGTGAAGGGGAAGGTCTGAAGGCTGAAGGATGTTTTTGCGAAACTTGAGGCACCGGCGTCCGCCGGCTTATCCGCGCTAAATGGCCGGATATTCCTCGCGCTTTTGTACGCGCGTACACACACCCATACGTTCGAGTGCACAAAAAGAGAGAGGGAGAGAAAATTGTCTATACGAGCACAATTGTACGCGTACGTATATATGGGGCGCTCTTCCACAGCCGACAGGATAATCATACGCTGTTTTCTAGCATTCGAATAATTTCTCGCGATAAATCACTCCTAAGCGGTTATCTCTCTATCGCTTTCTTTCTCTCGCTCCTTCCATTATCGGCCCCCTCCGTTCTCTGCGTAAAAACACGTTTGGACGCAACGCGATGCTCTTGTCGAGTTCGGCTAAGCGACCGACCGGAGATTAATCGCATTTAGCGCCGAGATTCCCTTTTTTGATAATCTATACTATTCATCTTTCCATCTGCTACGCTTGGAAAACGTTTTTAAGTCGATTTTTTTTTTTAAATTACTGTATTTTCCCACAAACCCTCATTACTGACGCATAATAATTATTGTTCGGCGCGATTCTTACAAATCTCTTCATAAAATATCGCAATAATTACGGAGTAATTGTTGTTACAAGATACTGCTATCTTTATATTCTTCTACTATGTATGGGACTGTCGGATAACAAATATTCAGCTGTTTACGAGGGTTTACTTTTAAACGGTTACGTTTCGGGCGAATATTTTTCAGCCTCCCACTCTAGATTTCTTTGGCTTATAATTCGGTAAGCTGAGCGATGTGAATTTAGTTTATAAAGCACACGAGGTTGAATCAATAAGTGCCCGTGTTTGAAGGAAGCTGGCGTCGATGAGAAAAGTTGGCATTATCACCGTACACTACCACCGTTCAAACAAGGCCATAAAAAAATTCAAATTAATACATGCACTAGTCTTAACTTGACATCTACTTGTATTAAACGTGTTTACTGTTTCGCGATACAATGGATAAGCACTATATCAATCCGTAATTCGCTATTTATTTTTGGATGAAAGAACGTGCGAAAAAATAGAAGCAGCGTCGGGTGCCGTCCATGGGGACCCATGATCATCTATAATAACCGTGAGACATTGGTTCAATGATTTGAAACGTGGCGGTACATCTGCTTCTGACGAGAAGTGCCCAGGCCGTATGTACGACAGGCAGATGCGCTTAGCTTAGAAATCCTTGAAGAGGTTTCGAGCACGACTGTCGCTCATCGCAGAACCACAGCGTCACGAACCCATCGCACTTTTCACAGCTAAAGTTACTCCGAGAAAAGCAACGACACTCTCTCATCAGTCGGGTCATGAAAGTGGTTGTGCATTTTTGGGGATTCTTTTAAACTTTGTGGATAAAGTGAGCGCGATCGCGTCGCACTTGTGAATTATTAAATCTATTTAAGAATCAGTTGGTGGAGATGCGGCCCCGTTAAGCAAAGAGAAAAGGGCTATTTCGGCACGACTGCTGTGTCCGGCTCGGTCATCCGGAATCATCGTGGCCGAATTGTACTAATGCCGCTTTCAACTGCTACTGCCTCTCCACCTGACTTCGTCCCGTCCGGGCTCCGGCAACTTCTGTCTGCTTCCCAACGCGAAAACACGGCTCGTGGAAAAGGGGTCCATTCGAACGGGGTTATCCATTTTAAAGAGTTGACAGATCGTGTATTGTTGGGGGATGTTGAGAAATAAAAACGCCTTTGTTAAAAAGTTACTTTTTCATTTTCAACTCGGGTACTTATTGATCCACCTACTTAATCAAACTTCTTACTTGCGAGTTAAAAGCATGGCATTTCGGAAGATTCAATAGTAACGTCGGAGACAAAACTTGCGTTATCAGCGGACTTTGAAAGAATTACGCATCAATTCGTATCAATAAGCCGAAAATTGCAATGCCTTAGGTAAATTATGATAATTCATATAGTCCGGATATTAAAACTATGAAATAAATCTCGTATTCCAATATTTTCGAAGCTCGATATTAATCAAATTGGCGATATTTATCGGATTCTCGAAATGGATTTTTTTGCTAAAGAAATTTATGAAACGACTAATCGAGTAAATAATACAATTATTTACAAAACGGAGCGTGTAATTTTTAAAATGAGAAAATAAAATTGGACGAAAAGAATCCTTCATTTAATTAATCATACTTTAGTCGAGCAAGTTGCTGCATAACGAGCGGCAGTTAAACCGGCTCAACCATCGAAGCGATTCACCGATCACTGCTACCAACAGTACTATTAGACATATTTCAAAAAATTAAAAACGTATTTATTTCCGCGAAAGACTAGGTATGCCGTACAATGCAGTCATTTCTCACGTAAAGTGACAGCGAGGCGTCTAATATTATTAGTATTAAAATTGACGCCGCTGCTCCGAACGTAACTTTGATTATTAGCAAAAATCGTCTCAAAATCCGGTTTAAAATACAACGTCGATTAAAGGCACGTTATTTATTAATACTTATTAAAAAGTTAAATACGCTCGATACAATTTGCATACATCGCGTGAAAAAGTTGATAAAAGTTGCTTATCGCCAATATTTTATTGGCTCGATCGGCTTAAACATTTAGATCGGTAACAGTAGATTAAATCTCGAATTTTTCGACGTGCTGATAAAAAGGCTCGGTATCTCAGCAAGTTTGACTATAATTTACGTCCAACTTATCTTTTGGTGCTACGCTCGATTATAATTTAATATTTTAGCAAAAGAAATTTTAATTTGCAAATGCAGAGCGCAAACGTCGATAAGATGCTAATTAATTTTTAATTCAGGTTAATACACGTATGAATTCCAATAATGTGAGTCGGCCCCGCCGGATACGAGTGCGCAGTTGTCGCGCCTACAACGCGATTACAACACGATTAGGAAGATCGGCGATTATCGACAGATGCGTCGAGTAAAAATACAAAACAACCGAGAGGAGAGCGGATGAAAGCGGATGTCGGTCACGCCCTCGAAGGGAAGAGTCGTTGACAAGTGGCCGAGCCCTACTAAACTCGATAATGCGCCGGTAGATGGTCGTCGACGATGCAGCAACAGTCATATGGTCTGGGTCCTTGGGTATTCGTAGGATTTGCATGGGATACTTAGATGTAATCGCCCGATTCGAGGAAGAGCGCATCGCGTGGTCTTAGGTGCGAGACCGATCATTAGGTCGGCTCGGTGCCGAGGAGCGGAGCAGCTCGTAGAACGCTAATTTCGGACATTCGGGGGCTGCTCCCGGTGGTGGTGGTGGTACCCGGTAGCGCAGCCTCTCGCCGCCGCCCGTCTACGCGCGCACGGGCACCCGTAAATGTAAATGCGCGTGTGTGGGGCTGCGTACGAGCGAGTGAGGGCTTCGGTTGCGGGCAGGCGTTTGTGCTCGGCTGCTCGCTTGCGGCAGTCCGCGAGCTCTGCTATTAGTTGGCCCTCTTGATGACTGCCATCGAACACCGCGAGCGGTTTCATTCCGAGAGGATTCGACATTTTTTGCGTCTAGCCGGTAGTAAGTGCCGGTTGCGCCCCTGGGAGGGAGCCCGAGCGCCGGCGGAAGCGGGGGGGGGGGAGAAAGCGAAGAAAGGGGGTTGCGATGAAAGTGCGCGCGAAAGCGGTAGTGCGACCGAAAAAAGTGCGTCCGAGAAAGAGAGAGAGAGAGAGAGAGAGATCCTCGGAAATTGCACGTTGTCCATGCAAATTCGCGAGAGCGGGACCAGCGACGGACGAGCCTCAAATCTCGCGGCCAACAACCGGCCGGGGCTCTATTTTTTAACTCTAGTTCTCTTCTTTATTATTCGCGAACCACTCGTTTCTCTCTCCTCCCGTGCGGACTTTCTCCGGAGCGACCGATGCTGCTGCCGCTTGCGAGCGCGAACCGCAGCTTTCATCCGGGTAGAAAAAACGGCCTCCGCACTCCGCAGTAAAGCCCCCCGTCGACGTCCACGCCATTTTCCTCTCCTCTCCTTTTTTGCAATTTTTGTTTAATAATTTGCGCGGCCAGCTTATAATTATTTGCTTGCTTAGTGTTCTTTATTCTCACATTTTACTCCTTTCGAAAGTCGTTTGTGCGATGAAATACCATGTTTCTCCTCGGATTTTTTCCTGTTTACGATTCTTACCGGCTTGCTGGCTTTTCAGATCTCACCTAACCATCGGTTGTTGATTTATTCCAGCTTTATTCAAATTCATTTAAAATTGTAAGTGAATCGTCCGGAATAAGCCGGGGCAGCCGCGTATTCAGAGTCAACAATAGCCGTATAATCTTTATTCATTGCCGTTGCCCCCGGACCTTCTCGCAATTAAGAAATATTATGCCGCAGAGTTACATTTCATATTATAGCGATCGCGATATAAAAGCATATAAAATTGAAGAGGAGAGCTTGCGTTTGCGTTATTTACGAAATAACATATGAGTGTTGTTGAACAACGACGCGTCCCCGCCGCGCATTGTCTTCTTCTCTGTAACTGGTGGTCGCGGGCATCGATTATTTTCCCAGGAGGTCTGCACGGATGGAAATTCCTCCGCGCCGTTCCTCGCAGCCCCCGAATTCCGGAGCTTCCGCCAACCTCCCCTCCCTCCCCCCTCCCTCGCCCCGCGGGCCCCCGCAAAGAAAATCCTAATTGCAAAGTGCACAGTGCAAACGGAGGCAATCATTCGGCAGTTAAAATCGGCTACTCGCTTCAAGGGCGCTCGCACGCATCGGCGCGTCGCTTCTTGTCATCCGTCTTTCCTCCTCCCCGGCTGTTCTCGTTCGCACGGCGAGCGCCTGCCGCGAGTATTTCTCACGTAACGAGAGACGAGCAGTCGCAGTGTAGCGGCAAGAGTAGCACTGCCAGCGCACTTGCTAGCTACATATATATTCGTTCAATCGAGCTACAGGGTAACGCAACAAGTGGCGGTTTTCACGGGTTTTCCCGGGGATGAAAGGTATCACCCAGGCCGTTTCATGCAGCACGAGCAGAGCCAGCTTGCCGGCTCCCCTCGCCGCCGCGCCCCCCCCCCCTCCCCCCGCACCGCACCGCACCGCACCGCACCGCACCGCTCTTCGCCGAACTACTCCACTTCGTCTTTCTACGTATGCCGGGAGCAGCGGCGCGCGACTTTTCCATCCCTTGGCACTGACACAAAGCTCTCGCCATTTGGAATTCAAGGGTGCGATCCCTTACGTCGGAGCTCGTCCTTTATCCCGTTCGCACTCGCCGCCACCGCCAGCAGTCGCGTCGATTGTTGTTGAGAAAGGTCGACTGGAGCTCGGCGTCGTTCCATTCACGGTCAAGGCGAAGCTCTCCGGTGTCGTGCTTGGATTTTCGCTTTCTTATCGGGCTCCCCTCCTCCCCTGCCCCCGACACGAGTCGCTCTCGTGAAACGCTTGGCGGCGAATCGCGAATAATCGATTATTCCATTAAAATCTAGTCGGCCATTGTGGCTGAAGATGAAAAGAAGAATTGCCGGAGCGAGCGAGACGGCTGCTGTTTCCTCCCGGGCCGACGGCAATTTATGGAAACGCGCGAGTGTGCGAGCTCCCGCTTTCCTTTGTAGACGAGCGAAATGCAAGCAACACGCGTGCGATCCGCTTTGGCAATCTATTTTCTCCTACGCGTCGAATTAAAAAAACCTTAATGCGCCGGCCTTAAAATTTTCAATGTTTTATTCCTTTTATCGATTTAGAATTAAAATCTAATTACTTTTAAGCGCGAAAGCAAAGGCGATAGAAATTGATAGCCAAAGTGCGGCATGCGGCAAATTTTCAATTATTTATACGTGCGCGCGCGCGCGCGGTGGTGGTGGTGGTGGTGGTGGTGGTGGTGGTCGACGTGCAACGTCCAACCTCCAATGCGCGTTCGAATTGTCGTCGGAAGAAGGACGAGCCGCTTTGTTTACCGAAAACTCCAACGCGGAATTGTTTCTTGTTTCTATATTTAGGCGAAATTAGCATGCCGATGCCATAGTTTAAACGCGATCCGCAAATATTTCCAGCGCGTACAATAAAATATTTAACAACAGGCCTCGTCCAGGAGCCTCGGTTCCGGCGACTGCGCGAATTCGAGGCAAATTTAAACTCAGAGCCTGGAATTGCAAGATGTCCGTGGAGACTTGGGGACAATTATCGGGGAAAAATGGCGCGAGAATCGTTACGCCTGGATTTTTGCGACCAGCACCGTCCGCGAAATTGCTAATTGTCCTCCTCCTTTTTTCTAATTTTGCCTGGCACATTTCCGAACCGCGCATTATTGCTTAGTCGTTGTAATTGCATTTGTCGAATTTCATGATAATCTCGACGTTTTTTCCATCCGTGGCTCTCTCCGCTATCTTGAGTCGGTGCGCGCGTGAAAAGCAATTTCATACTAAGCTGAAAATCATAACATCGTAAACCTAGAATTAACTGCCGCGGTAATATGTTAAGTTTTGAAAGAAATTAGACGTTATTTTGGATGGGTTAAAAAATTATTAATGCAAGCGTATAATTAAATTCGGGAGAGCTCGACCATAAATTCATCGCATTTTCAGAACTATATGTAATTTATTAATAAATATGTTGGGATATCTTTTAAAATCCGACTCGCGTCTCTTATTCCGTTTTTGCAGAGCGACTTTCATCGCAGCACTTTTTCAGTCGGATAAATTATACTCAAGTTCAAACGCATTCGTAATGCAATTATAATTATTAATATATTTAATTACGCAGTTCTCGCGAGCCCGTAGTCGCGCGTAATTTATTCAAACAAACAGATATGTCGCGCCGCTAATAACAATATCCTAGTAAAAAATGCAAACGAATGTGTGTTAACGCATACGCAACTATTTAGTACATATTTTAACGATAATTCTTTTCGACTGAATGATACTGGCGAGGCAGTTCCACCAGCGGCGAGTGCATTTTGTAATTATGCGTGCATTGCGAGAGCCGACGCAATCTAAATTTAATTTTTTTTTAATTTTTCCCGCTTTATTTTTCGCATAAATTAATTTTCTTGCTAAATTTCGTTTCGCTTTTTAAGGTCTTTAGCTCTGCGGAAAGAATAAGAAGCGAGCGCAGGAAGGCTCGTTTAGCTTCCATTCTGCCTCTAATTAGCTCGGGCAATTCTCCTTTAAATAATTTATATTAAAGCTAAATAGCCGGGCATTGAAGTCCGATAATTAGCTGCGGGGACGAATTGCGAAAGTGCACGACGCGTGCGTTGCACGAGATGCCGGATGAGAACCGAGGCGCACAATTCTACGATAAAAATTGACTCGCTTGACTAGTTAGAAAAATCGCTATTCGCATAAGCGACTGCTAACGACGATGAAAATGTCACAAGAAAGCAGCGCGCAATCGTGTAAGCCGGGAGAAATTTTCACAACGAATTGTTTAGGCTTGAAAATTCACGAGTTTGTTGCAAATAGTTTTTCCTCCTGGAAAAGCCATATTTATCAGCGACATTCGCAGCGATGCTTTTATATAAAACAAATACACCTTGCCTGCAATGACGTAGTTGTTCAATTTTATTTATCGTTGTAAAACGCCGAGACAATACGCGCGCGCGCGCACGCACGCACGCGAGAGAGAAAAAGGCGCAGAATCTAACTAAACGCGCGCAATAAATATCTGGAAAAATCTGTTTTAGTGTTGCACTTTACACGTTATTACTCCAGTAAAAGAAACGGAGAAACTCCGCGCGAGAATGTGGCAGCTTTAGTGTGGCGCTCAAAAAGGTTAATGCACCGCTTTAAAAAAAAAATAATAAACTTGCTTCTTATAAGATAGACGCTCGCGGTCCGAGCTAATACCTTATTTACGTCTAGATTTGCCTGTAAAGTGGGCGAAATTTCAGAATTTTCGTCCCGATTTAGACGAATGCGAAATTGGCAGCGATTTTTTTCGCGCGACACCCAGGAATTTCCAATTTTTCCCCATTTGTTCCCTCTTTTTGCGCGAATCGAAACGACGATATAAAAACAGGATCGATCGGAGCCGCTCGGCTCCTAGGAATGTCGCGACTCGAAAAGGGGCGCTTGCCAGCCAATTCGACAAAAATATGCCAAAATCAACCGACTTTACGATGAATTTATAAAGTTTATTTCGCGGGCTAATTCCCAATCGTTTCTGTGTCGCGCGAAGTCGCCGGATTCATTGCCGCGTTGCGCGAAAACAGATTCTTTATCAATTTTGGCCAGTATTGATCGTTTTGCACAAATAGCGGCCTGATATACGCGACAAATAAAAGTTAGCGCTGTGTCAAAGTAGCGATTATTCTTTTTATCAAGTACTTTTGATTTTCTCGCTCGAGCCATATTGCGGTATGCAAATAACGTAAGTTATCGTTAATAACTTTTTCTCCCGCATAAATCGATCAGCCAAAATTGATGTCTCTAATATTGAACAACATTTTTTACGAACAATGTGCTCCAACTTATCGAGCAAAATGAAATGCGCTCCGCGCGCGATTCAATTTTCTCGATTTTCCGAATAATTTATTTAAAAAAAGTCGCCCGCGGCGACAATACAAATCTCCGTACTTCTTGTTCTCTATTATTGAAATTCTTGGCGGAGTCGGATGCATATCCCGCGCCCAATTTCGAAACTTTCGAGGTAATTGAGTAATAGAATCGCGCGGCCGCCGCAGAGTCGGGAAATTTAACTTTATGATTCGACTAATACGCGGCTGAGAAATAAAGTAAGGCTCCTCCGCCCTCCTCTGCCCCTCGCCCGGCTCTGCAAACAAATCCTCGCACACCCTGCTGCGAAGTAAAGCGGCGATTTTCGTCGGCGCAATCGACAACTCGATGCGACTATCCAAGGTGATTTGGATTTACTTTTTGCGCGGTACGGACAAAACGGAAGCCGAGCTACTGGAGAATGCGAGACTCGCTTATATCGGCGTGTTGCTGCGTCGTGTTATCGAATCGACAACGAGAGCGGCGTCTAGCAATAGTTGAGTTTGCAGTGGTCGTTTGGAAATTTCTCGAAAGCCAGGGAGCAAGAGAGAGAGAGGAGAGAGAGAGAGAGAGAGGGAGAGGGAGAATCGGATAAAAGAGTAGGAAAGCGTGCGCGGCGGTGGCCGATCGATGATACGCTCGATCCGAGGGAAAGATGCACGGACACATGGAAGGAAGGAAGGATAGCCTCCGTGGGCACCACCGCCACCGCCGCCGCCGCCGCCGCTGCATGATATTTCCGAGTTTGAGCCGATGAGGCCACGGCCGCACGATGGAAACCATTATTGAAATCGGCGTCCGCGATTGGTCAAGGCGAAGGCACGGAGAGAGGTTCGCATGATTAAGATCATCCAATGATTCCTTCTCTATAATGATAGGCTCTGACCTGCTACTTCGCGGACCGCGCGGGCATCACACACACACGGGAGTGGGGATCCGAGAGTTCATGCGCGGCGAGCCTCCTTCTTTATGCCTTTTTTCGCCCAAGCCAAGGCGACGCGAAAGGACGGGCGAAAAAAGGAGCAGCGCGCCCGGACCGAGGGAGGGGGTGCGGTAAGGGGTTAAGGGGGAAAGGGGAAGGGAAGAAAGGAAGAATGAAGGAACTTATGCTAATGAAAATTCTTGGTCTTTTTGGTCTGTCGCTGCGGAGGTTCTGCTGCCGCCGTTACTCCTCGCGGTCTTCCTTTTTCTTCGAGAAGACGCTGCACTATTCAAATACGCGGCGCGGCGCGGCCTGCCGGACCCGCGGGGGAGGAACAAATGAAAATTCGAGGAGGGAGTGCACAAGAAAAATAACCCCAAGAACGGACGTTTGTTTAGAAGGCGCAATTTTCAGACACGTGAGCTGTGCCGGCAGTTGGGCCTCCTTTTTTCTTCCGTCCCGTGTGCGCCAAGATAAACAATATTAAATGATCGTCGTTCCGTTGACGGAGCAAATTTTTACCTCGGCAATAAGACTAAAATTACTCGTGTTTACATTCACGTGGTTGTCGAGCCGCAGCAGCCTCGGACTCGCTGCGGTGCCCCGGACAAATTCCATCTTATTATTCTCGTATACGTGGTTATAATGAAATATTAAGCGACCGGGAGGAACGGCTGAACCGGCCGCGCGGGGAACGAGCGAACGCACGAACGGGAAACAAAGAGAGAAAGAGAGAGAGAGCGCGCGAGAGCCGGGCACCGACCAATGAGGTATGTGCTGCAAGCGCGAGAGACGGACGGATCGAAAAAACCATTTAGCAACTGGCCATTATAATAATACGTGATTCGTTTATCTTGGAGGTACAGTCGTCGCTGCCGCTCAATTTTCTCGCAACTCAATTCTGCGCTCGAGTCCGGTTTTGGCGCGGCCTCCGCAGCAGCAGCAGCAGCCCCCCTTCCTTTCGATAATTCGCTGGCTCGATTCGAGTTGGCCCTAAGCTCGCTTGTCCCCCGGATTTGGCGGGACGCGCGAGCCTCGAACAAAGTCAGCGGACGCCCAAGGAGGCGCGAAAGCTCGACCGCCGACGAGGAGCAAAGCTCCCCGCGGGTTCGCCCACGGATTTCCAAGATTCGCCGGCCGCCGTCGCCGCGTCGCTTGCCTCTGCTCAGCCTTGCCTGCCGGCAGCACGAGAAACGGCCGGCGATTCGAAATTATTTCCAGAATAAATAGACTCGTCGTCGGACGGAAGCAGTTGCTGAGCGGACTGTACGATAATACCGTGGACGTACCTCTGCATTACAATATGAACTCGGACCGGCGCTCGGTCACGTTTACGTGCCGCGTGTGTGTGTGGTCCACTCGGCTGACGTTTTTTTGCTCCTTCTTCCTGTGCTCGCTCGGCTCCGTTTTCTCCCCTTTCAATCCTTTGTTTAACTTTATATTTCTCACTGTTTTTTCAAAACAGCCATTCCGCCGCGGAAATATATGGCAGTCGATGTTTGAAATATCGTTGCCCTCGGACACGAGAGAACAAGCGGACCCGACTTCTCGAATTGCCATTGTCAAAGAACTGAGCGGCGATAATTTCTCGGGCCGCGCTTTCCGCAAATTCTTAATAAATAAATAAATAAATAAGCGATTTGCCGGCCTCCGAAAGCTGGAAAAGTCCTCGGGCCCGCGCCGGAAGCGGAAACGAGTCCTTGGTCAGCAGGCATGAATTTTTATCCGAGCGTGGCTTAGAATTTACGTAAACCCGAGACAAGTCGACACCGTATCATTCCTCCGCTGCCGCGCAAATGCATTGCTATCACGTTAATAACCCGGCATTCGAGGATGTTTGCCTTAATATTAAGTACGGACGCACGAGTCCCGCCCCCGCCCCTCGCCTCGACTCGCCAAGCGTGTTACGTGAAAATCCTATATTTTCCCAGATATTTTCGATAGCTCGTCCCACTCCGCGCGACCGATGTATACTTTACGATAAATAGTCCCGACGACGACGATTCTGAAACGCAAGCGTAAAGCGCGACGCTGACCTTCTGAAAATCAAGCTGCCCCTCGCGCTCCACTCGACTCTCTCGCTCGCTTAAGGGCCAGAGGCTTCTAAATGACTCCTGCTTTTGAAATTCGCCCTTTCTCGAGCCCTTGCCCCTGCACTCGGGCTACTCTTTGTCTTTACCTGCGAGTTGGATCGCGGCCCAGCGCTCGCTGGTTCGAGTCAACGGACACTCGTCGGGGAGGTGGGCGAGTTGCATTTTGATGGACGCAACGCGTCGGACGAGCTGCGAAGGTGCCCTTCCGCGATGAGTTTTATCGGCGTTGTTGTTCATCGAAATCGAAATTTGACGAGAACATTGTCAATATTAACCCTTCAACTTCCACGCTTAATGGCGACAGGGCCCGGCGATGGTGGCGGCGGTGGGGGGAGGGGGGAGGGGGGGGGGGACTGCTCGGGTCGGAATAAAATATATACAAATTCTTCCGTTGATTGATAACTGGTTTTAATTGCTTTAACCGGCGCTCAAACGTATTGGCCTCGTTTATCATTATTATTTTATACAGCGAGTAATGATTATTAATAATCGCGTTACTCTTAATAAGTGCACGGCCGATTGCGATAATTACGTTACACATTTGCCTTTTGGATTTCATTAAATATTAGGAAAGAAAGCGCATTGTACTCGCCGTCTAATTTTGTTCTGGCGAAATTAAATTTCATTATACAGTTTCTCGAATCGCGTTTTAATCTGCACTCGCAGCTCTCGCTAAATATGTGTGCCTCGTTAATGAGCCAGTTTTTATAGGCGTTTGCTAATTTTTAGTTATCGAGACACGGCGCGTAAAAGTTCGCTCCAAGTGCGATATTATTTTACTTATTAAATATTTAATTTCGGATCAATAAGCTCTCGAGTGCATTGTGCGCCGCGCATTTCGCCCGAGTTAATCCAACAAATTGCCAAATGATTTTACAGTCGCAACTTCGATTGATCTAAAAGCCATTTTCTTATTACCGAGATAAATCTCTCGTCGTTATGTATAATTACGCAACTTATTCGACATTATTGAAAATTTGCAAAATTTACAAGTCAGTCGGGAAAACTTTTTTCATTATTTTTATATTACAAAATTTATACGCGATACGATGCAACTTTTGATTATAAAATAAATACCCGAGATGCTAATATTATTAAGTATTTGTTTAGCTTATCAATTATTTATCAAAATTTGCAGGTGCACTGAACTTGTTGTCCTTGATAGATTTTATTAAAATTTGCATTCGCGCAAAACGAAAAGCAGCCGCGATCGTATTATTAAATTATTCAGCACATATTTTTTACGCTCGTTTATTTTGTTTTTTTTTTGTTTTTTTTTTTTTTTTAAATAATTCAACCTGAGATATTGTGCTATTGTTTATTAAGAACCTTCTGCCAACGCGTTTATAATTTTACGATTATAAATATGTAATGCCAAGCGGCCGGGCAGTGGAATTCTAGGTATAAAAAGTTGGTTCGATAATTGTTATTACAATTTGCTAAGGCACAACCGTCAATAAACGCTGTAAACTTTGAATTTTGTAAATAACATTTTTTCTCCGACGTTTGCTCGATTCAATTTTTTTGAAAAATAGTCGACTCGGGTAACTGCAATAAAGTGAAAGAGACTCTCGCATTCGGAGCGCAAAAAGTGATATAAAAAAATGTATTCAAATTGATTTCACTGTAAGAGTTGTGTTGTGGTGGCTATAGCTTTATGCTTATTATAATTTGTGATTTACAACGTCACAATGATTATTACTCTTACAGCTATGAATGGCAATTTTACAGTTTTATTGGAATTCTGACAACGTTAAACATCAATGTGCAATCTCGCGATTCTTAGAACTGCGTTTAATTTTTCCGCGTACATTTAGCAGAGCGGAGATTTAACGGTCGCGCAAAATCCTTTTAATAAAGATAGACCGATAGACCGGAGCAGTGTATCGGCCGGGCTCTCTTACCTCCTGGATCGCGAGCCCGACTCGGAGCATCATCGTAAAATTAGTTGACAACCACGGGGTGAGATCGGTCGGTCGCAAGTAATAATTAACGAAATCAAATTGCGTGCAAATAGGAATTCCGCGCGATTAAAGGGTATTGAGCAGGAGCTGATTATTTTAAATTGCACTTGGGCGCGTGTGGGGGCGAGAAATGCACTTCCGAGGCAAACTTTCAGCAGAAAGGACATCCAAGCGACGCTCAACGTTTACATTATTGCACAAGCGAGTAATTATCTGAAATAAATTTGTCGCTCGCTCGCGCTCGACCTTTTTTAATAATTGCACTGCAAATACTGCAAATACTTGACACTTGGGCGACAGCTTGTTGACTCGTTTACTCGGATCGCTCGTAAAGGTGATTCAGGCGCCATTAGAAGGGGACCTTTTGGCGTTTTATTAACGCGAAATCGCGTTAGCGCAGGAGTAATCGCCGGGTAATTAAAGCGGTTAGATTTTGAATATTTAATGGTATCGGAGGGGCCACTGGTTTCCCAACTGCGATTGACGTTAATATATAAATTATGAAATGTCAGTTGTGCCGTGCACGGAATTCAATCACGAGGGACGAGGAGAAGAGACCGCAAATTCACGGGAGAGCTCGTGTCACACGAGTAATCGCGGTAATCGCAGTAATCGCAGCCTCCAAAATGGCTCCCGCGTGTATCTTCGAGTGCTGCCGCCGAAAAACGTAAAAAAAGTACGCCGAGAAATGAAATTCCTTTTGAAAGAAATTGCTTAATTCTGAAGAGACACCGAGTTGCTGTGCTTGCAAATTTCTACTTTACCACCGGTGTTTCACCAGAAAAGCAACGCCTCCATTAAATATATCTGCCAAGTTTTAAGAAAATCGACTCTAGCCTTCTTTTCGGCTGCTGACGGCAATCACTAAAACGAATTTCGCTTTCAGAGAAATACTTCCAAGTTTTTTCCGACGCTCCAACAGCCTGCGTGTGACTCTTTAATAATTTACGGCTTTGCACATTGTTTTTATAGGTCTACATCTCTTTAAGATTATATGTGGAAATAGTAAAATCTAAGATAATGCAAAAAATGCCTACATTTTAAATGCATATTAGATAGTAAATAAACAGAGTTAACGTTAATTACGTAGAATAACAGTTATGCAAATTGTAAATCAGAGCTATGAATTAACAAGAAAATTTTCCACTTTTCTCGGTCTTGAGATCGTAGGGACTAAACATCATCTACTCTTCATTACTTTACGAATTCCCTTTCTGCATTTTTCATTCGCCTTCCGTATTGTTAATTCCGATATTTTTATAAAATAGCTGTCCGCGTAATTAATATACGCAAATATTTGTCCGCTAAATAACAAAATAACAAAAATAAATATTCATGATTTCAGAAGAAAATAAAAAATATTCTCGGTTTTTTATCGTAGGAATAAAAGCCTCGAGATAAAAAATTGAATATTTTATAAATTACGTTATCGTTTAATAATAATAATAATAATAATAATACTAATAATAATAATAATGATGATGATGATAATAATAATGATATGAAGATAACTGTTGACATTGACGGTAAACGTAAAGTTATTATTTGTTACTAAGAAATATTATAAATGTGCAATTGTCAAGCATTAATTTGTTCTACATTTTTCCAGAGAAAAGTTTAAGTCTTATCAAATTTATTTCATTTATTTTGATGTCACGTAATCTTCACTGCCGCAATAATATTAGTATTTAGCAGCTTTTTTAACTTATCACATGATTTTTTTACATAAACATGTCATAAATCATAGATTGTTTTGAGTACAAAAATAAAACTTCTTAGCTCGTCTTTTTATTCTTTCCTTCTTCGTATTTTTTTAATTAAAAAAAATTGATTATGTGTTGAAAAGAACTGGCGCATAATTCTTTTTTAAAAAATTTCGTCCAAGATACGAAGATACACTGTAAAGTCTATTTTGTTAAAACACTTTCCCGTTTCCTTATGAAAACCCGTGTATTCACATTTGCACAATCTTATACCCACCAATTGCAGCCATAAATGAATTTAACCAGTTTTTATTACATTTTCAAGTGATTCGGTGCTTATACGATCGCAGTTTTAATTAGATTGGAGTTTCTTCTAATTATATGATCACAAAAATAGCACTAACTACGTGACAATAAATAGTTTTGGCAACACTTTTAAATTCTTTCGCTGATAAATAATTAATCGAATATCGCTGCGTTATAAATTTCATAACAAAGCAATATTTGTTAAGAAGAGGAATAAAAAAATTTCCAGGTGCATCGTGAATTTTTATCACGCTGTCGCTATAAATTTCATCTTAAAAGTTAAAACTGTAGTCAAAAAAGTTTTGGAACGGTCGGTAAGAGAGAACTCGCCTCGTTGCTCACGCAGACAGCAATAGTGGTGTGAAATACTAACGCATTAAGAAAAATTAGTATTAATATTTGCGCTTAAAAAGTATTTGACAACGCGCATACGTTGAATAATCCAAAGCTCGGCTTCCATCAAAAAATAAAGTAATAATAGTAAATGTAATAATATTATATTCAGTAATAATAATAAAAATACTATAGATTTATTAGCTAATAACATGTACACAGCTTATACGTATTAAATATAACTCGTAATTTAATAATTAAATAAATATACATATATTTATATGCACGTATGTGGGTGTCGCGCGCGCGCCCACACATAAGTAATATACACATGCATGCATACGTATAAACGAGTGTAATATGACTCATAAACGTGTAATTCTTTTACTGTGCAAGTTTTAATTTATAATGAAAATATTAAATAAGCTATAATTTTTTTTATTAATTTTAACTTATAAACTTTATAAATTACGACGATAAACGTGAATAATACTATTATATAATTAGTTACAATTTTCCAAATTGGAATTTATATCATAATTAATGAAACATTCTTGTTGAATAATTTTGCAGAATTAACCTATAAATTTCTGAAAAAAATTTTAATTAGATTAATTAAATAAATAATTATAATCTATGCGTAGATCAATTTCGCGAGCTATAATTTTCGCAAAATATATTAAACAACTTAAAAGTTGCCGTAATAAGTGTATAAATACGTACTTAAATATAAATTTTAATGCTTTATCAGTAATACCTTGTGGAACAATATAACGTTGCGCGTTGGCTATTCATACTCTATAATTTGATAAAGAAATAGTTTTGATATTAACATTAGAATTATCTTTGCTACTTAACAGCTATTATTTTGAAAAATGTAATTAAATCACAAATTGAAATTATAGCTTTCACAATTATAAACAGAGAAGATAGTAAACGTAGCGCAAATTCGGCGATAGCGTTGTAAAAATATAATTTCGTTAATCGCAACACTACCCTTACTAAATGACTTAATACGTAACGGCTTAACCAAGTGTCGTATAAGCTGCACCTAAATTTGAATCCGGTCAATCGTTAGTTATTAAGAATTTTGCGTGTACACAAGGACAATGAAAGTGTACATAAGTGTTTTTATTAATTAAATTGATTGATTATTTGATTGATTGTTTCATACCTGAAATCGTGCGTTAAATTAAATATCAACTACTGATAGATTACGAGAGAGCAAAATATAATATAAAAGTGCATATCCGTATCCGGTTCTCGAAAGCAATTATAATTGTAATTAAGCTGCAAAAAAAGGCAAAACGTTGCACGATTCTCGTGAACGATTTAATTTTTGCATTTGCTATTCGCTTGAATCGCGAATAACGTAACGGGGGTTTTTTTAAAATTCATTACGTCTTGCAACAATGTCAATCCGATTACTCCAAGTAGAAAATACTTTTGCAAATAGCTGAGCGAGTCCGACTGGAAAAGTGAAAATTACGTAAAAATTTTAATAACATTTGCTATTTATTCTACTCCATTATATTATATTCTGCTTCGCCTCTTTGTCATTTACTTTAGATACAAGTATAATTTACTTGTACTCGATGAATTTTACGTTTCAAGCAGTTTGGCTCAAATTTCAGACCGAGAGCTTGAAATTTGAATCTGGAGAATGACTGAATCGGCGCTATTTTATTAGACTCAATATATAAATCCAATAGTCAATTGATATTCTGCGCACGTTCGGGTCATTAAAGTCGTAAATTATTTTGTTTTATTCATTAATATTACTATTACTTTATCGCATAGTTTTTGTCGTAAGTAATGTATGCAGGTGTTTTAATGGATTTTTCCAATTATTGATCGCGGAAAAGTATAGCAAACGTCAAAGTAAAAGCAAGCAGACTTGGCTTGAGAATAAAAAGGAGATTTTATGAAAACGCGCTGATGCGATAATCACTTGGCTTGCACAGCATTAGATGCTAATTATTTGAACCAACTAAACGTAACCCCCCGAGCCAATAGTTTTTAATTACCGCACGCACTTTTTGCGCGAGAAGCGATTTTTGGGAGGATCTCTTTTTAAAGATGCGAATTAAGCGTTTGAAGCAGGCGACGGCTTTTGCAGTTCAAGATTCAAGGCTCGCCAGCAATTGCTTCACTCACGATCCTGCTCAGAACCTCCCCCGCCCCGTCGCCAATTCAACTCCAGCAGTTGATCCGCGAAAATTATCCTTAAAAATAAGACTTCGAATTTTGCTGCGTTTTTCGGCAGATCCGAGTGCATTTTCGCCGGAATCCGAAGCGTAGGTGGCGGTGGGCCGATGGGAGTCGATGGAATCCCATTATTTCCCCTTATATTTTGCTTGTCGGCCTGCGCGAAAATCTGGAGAAAGAGAAATATCCGTGCGGTGCGGTGCGGTAGGCGCGCGGGTCGGGGGGAAGGACGTTTCGAAAAATGTACATTATTCGCCGACCGAAATCCGTCGCATAAAAATGCACGAATGTCGATGCGGAAAAAGGTGCAGGGCGCTTTTATAGAATTCGCAAGCGAACGCGGAAACAGGCGCGGTTTCTCGCAAATTTTGATTACTCCATCGGGTCCGGCCTCGACGAATTAGGTTTTATTCGGGCAGCCGAAGCTGCTGCTCCGCGGTGGTCCAGCGTACAAGTTTTGCGTATGCAAAAGCTGATCCAACTCGCGCGCCGTTTCTCATCCGCGGAAATCCCCCCACGTATAAACGGCCGCGCCCGGCTGCCGCTGAGCAAAACGAAGGGCGAACAAAGGGTGAAATACAGAGGCCTATATCTAAACAGTGGAGGCGCGCGGAACGTGCTAAAACGCGCCCCAGTCCCTGGATTAAAATTGCAGCACAGGCGCGACCTCACGAATTCCGACCCCCGCCCCGACGATAGCCAAGATATATCTCTTCGGCAAATACAGACGAATTATATCGGCTGCTCTTGCTATCTCTCGCGCGGCGGCCCTGGGCTGCCTTACGCCAACCCTAAACAAAACTCACAGCTGCCGGATCTCCCTCCCCCCCCCTCTCTCTCTCTCTCTCGTTGGACGCTCCCCGAGATTCCGTATTTTTCCGATGCCTTCTCCGCCCCCGCGCCGCGTCTCTCCTCGCGGGCGCATTTATGAAGCGTTTATTCACTGGGCGAAGCACGAGTGGCGTCCGAGTGTTTTTGGGCATTCTTGGGCATTCTTGGGCATTCTTGGGCATTTCCGAGCCTCGCGTCGCCAACATTCAAATATCGGTCGCGGTTCAAAAATGCGAAGCCACTCTTGCGGGCTTTCGCAACTCCACGCTAGAGCGCAAAATTTAATCAGTCACGAAAGCATTTGTGCAGCCAGAATTTATATTCCATTTGTTGTATGGGCACGATGTCATGCTCCTGTATTACGTCACTGCGATTTCTTGGCAGCAGCTGATTTACTTATGCGCAACCAATCAGACCGAAGCCCGTGGCGGCGACCGCAGCCGCTCAGCCGCTGCTGTGCACCTACTAATATATACCATAAATATAAGCCTCGTGAGCGCGTGTGTAATTAAATATATACCATACATCGCCCGGCGCGCGCACTTATTTATATTTATTTATTTATGCGTGTACGCACGCACCCAAGCACGCACGTACGCACACGTGTGTGCAGTCGGAGGCATCGGGAATGCGTGCGCAGTGGATTTGGTTAGGCACACTAGGCAATAATCGTCGCATTGCGCGAATTCTGTCATTATGCCGGACAATTATAATAATTATTTGCCTTTCGTGTCGTAATAATTAATATGGGCCGAGCAGCGAACGCGACGCAATACATATAGTTTATACGCGGCGCGGATATCGCGCCGTATCGACGTAACACCGTATCGCATATCGTGCCTCGAAATCGCGCTAATCATTCGTGCGCTCCAGCAGCAACATGCACTTCCCTCTTGTTTGTTTAGATAGGATTTCGATATTATTATGCCCGCGCCCGTTAATTAATTAATTCGCTAATTAGTGCTACCTTCGAAAAATAAATCTGTTTAATGCGAATATCTATACCTACGACGCGCGTAATCAAGCTAATACACGCGCGCGCATATAAATGTGCGTAGGCGTACGCGCGCGCGCGCGCCCGCTATATTAAAAAAAGAACAATTCCGACATTATATAAAATATATCGCGCTGCCGTTCGGAACAACCCCGCAGCCGCTTTCTCCGCTCTCTTCCGCACTTATCTCCCTGCATTATGTATATACGACAAATTGCTCCCCGGCTCTTGCTTCCGATGCGCGCATTGCGCATCAATTATGTAATTATTACGTGCTTTCGCTCGCTCTCCGGGAACTTTCTTTTCTTATCGACACTATGATTAGTGCAATATTTACAAAACTTTCTTCCTCGTGTACGCCTCGAACTCAATTTGCGTTAGAATCAATTCCGACTGGCCCGAGCGCCTCGGTGGTAGTGGCGGACACTTATCGGAATCCTCGTCGCCGCACGACGTACCTCGTAATTTTCCGCAAAAAACGGACCCCGTTGCGCTGCGCCTAACGTCCGCTTAGCGCGAACCGATCCAGAGTCAGTCTCGACCGAAATTTTAATCGAGTCGCAGTGTTTACCAATACCGTGCTGGCCCAAAATCGCGAATCCCAGGGGTTAAAAAAAAGACCGGAGCCGGAAAATCAAAAGGAGGAGCTTATCGCTCGAAGAAGTTGCCGCCGGCCGAGAGCCCGGAGCTAATAAGTAGCTGTTAGTCGCGGGCTTCGAAAAGAGGGAATTTCCGAATCTCAAGAGCAACAACGAGTTTATTTCGTCGACGACGCGTCTCGCGGAGCAAGTTGGCCGGAAAAGGGGTGAAAAGCCTAAGAGTGAGATAGCGAGCGAGCGAGAGGGAACGACTAGGGTGAGACGCCGGCGCGCGTGAACTCAAGTAGATCATAAATAATTTCTGATACGGCGTCGTTAAAAATTACCAAGTTTAATATTAAATATTCATTTTAATACTGCCGCCGTCGCGCCGCCGCCGCAGCCGCTGCCGCGCGCCGAGTATTGGCCTCGACTGGCGCAGCGCGGAACAAGCGGCGGCTGGGCTCGGCTCGCCCGTTCGAGCAGGAGCCGGGCGAGCGACGCTGACGTCGACGTCGACGATCGAGGGACGACGACGCCCGTGGACTCGGGCCCGCCCGCCCACGAGGCATCTATAAATTCCTAAATTAATAAATACTTAATGGAGGCCGCCGCTTTGTAAGCCGCCTCCGTGTGCAGGTTTGCGCGCCGTCGACGGCCTCACGGTTGCGCGTCTCGCCTTCTCCTCGGAGCCAGACTCTCCCCTCCCGCTGCTGTTATTCGACTCCCCTCTGCCGGCGATTTTCCGATTTCGGGCTCCGGGCCTGCGCCGCCTATTTGTTTACGGTCTGATTGTTTCAGAGGAGCGTCGTTTGTTTAGCGACCCCCAGCCTCCCACGGGCCGCGGCATTAGCAGTTGGAGGCTGCATAATTAACGCTCGAGCGCGACGACGTCGATACCGAAGGCCGCAGTCTCGCGAATTCCGGGGAAGACTGTCGCACCGTCGGCGGCGAGTGCAGCCGGCCAGCGTGAATGAAAGAAGAGAACCGCAGCGAGCGAGAGAGAGAAGAGCGCATTATCATATCTGTTCCGTTCGTTGACGTTGCCGTATTGTTGTTCTCGGGACTAATACAATGAATTGGCCTTGTCCATCTTCTGGCTTCCGGCCGTCACTCTGGCCTCTCGACGTTTTTACGAGTAGGAGAACTCGACGCGCGCACCGCCTCGTCGCATCGTAACCTCTCTCTCTCTCTCACACACACGCGCGCGCACGCAAGAGCTGTCGAGCCAGTTCATTGATAACTGAGCCATCCACGTATTCCAATTCATGACTCGTCAAGGCACGCCAAGACCGCGCGGCCAATTGCTTTTTACGGCACAAACTTAAATTTCTTTCCGCTTCGTTTAATCTGCCCTACAAATCTGCGCGCCGCATCCGCGGGATTGCATCGAGTGAACACTCTGCCATTATGCTATGGAAAAAATCATTTCGATTAAAAGAGATTCGATTGCATCAGATGGATATTGACTTTGTAAATTCATCGGAAAGCATCTCTCAGCTGCGATACGGCGATTACGAGAAATTGCTCTCCGGGAGAAAAAAACGAGTACTTTTAATGCGAATTCGACTGGCTTTCATCGGGCCCTGCGGCGATTACCAGTTACATCGGCGGGATGGCAACAAAAAAGTAGAAAGCTCCCGGATAAGGGGATTTGAGGGACTCGGTCGTGAGAATCGTGGTGCGCCGTCGCCAAGTCAATCGCTGATTACAAGCGCGAAAACTGCACGCTGGCGTGAAACGAGCTTCGGCACACATTAATCACCGATGCTAATGGTATCACGGCGGGCATGTCTGTCCTCTCCCGCAGGCACCTACGCACCTATGATTTCCAAGCGAGGGTGTGTACACGTAACGGCTCGGGCAGGAGACGTCCAGGGGCACAGGCACGCAAATACCGAGTGCAAGAACAAGTGCGTCCGAGATAGAGAGAGAGAGAGAGAGAGAGCGCGCGAACAGGGGAGGGTGATTGGGCGAGCAAAGTTCACTCGTCCGTTGAAAACGCACACGTGCCCAAAGCAGCTCGGCCACGGCTACGCCGATTCGTCCTTACGTACGCGCAACAGCCAACGATGCGGCGAATCAGGCGGATTTCCTCGTAAGCGGTTAATCCGCGGGGATGCGACCGGAACAAGACGCTCGATCTCTTCCGGACTCTATCCCATTCGCACACCGTCCCGAGCACCTCGTCCTCGGACGAATTTAGAAAGGAGCCATTGTCGGCAACTAGCAACTAGTATCTGGTTGCTTTTCAGGAGGGATCCTCGATTGCGTTTAACGAATAAATATTAAAGCGCTTAAAGCGCGATATTCGAAGATTCGATACGGAACGATTGGGTCCAATTTCGATTTTAATTCGTTGCAGTTAATGAAATGTAATAAAACTCCTCGAAACAGACGAATGGCATAAATGTGATTTCGTGGTCGAGGGTTTATCAGAATCGAGTGGTGAGCGCGGCTGGGAGTGCGAGAGAGAGAGAGAGAGAGAGAGAGAGAGAAGGAGGCGATGCGAAGCCGGTTAAAATGAGAATAGGAGCAAAAATGCAAATAAAGTAAAACAAAAAAACAACAAAAAAAAACAACAAAAAAAAAACAGGGAAAAAATAAGGAAAAAGGAAAAACAGTCGAGAGGAAAATACCGAAGGAAGACAGGGATAGAGGGCGGGAGCGATGTCCGAAGTGACTCTCGAGGGGTGGAACGTTACTCGCTCGAGGGCTCGAGGACTGCAGGGGAACGAGAAGGCGAAAGCGGGGCAGAGGAGAGCAGCTGCGGAGCTCGAGGTTCGTCCTATCAATCACGGTATTATTATCGAGTCCGTGATTAGCAAGGCATGCTAACGATATCTCTAGCCGAAGGCAGAGGCGCTCCCCCGGCCTCCCCCGTCCTCTAACGGTGTATGCGCGAGCGCGGGTATTTGCGTCTAGGAAACTACAGAGCGCCGAATGAAATGTGCGCTTGTCGAGCGAGGCGATCCCAGTGCCTGTGCGAGCAGCAGCTTAATGCACGTGCGTGAAGTGCAGCGCGCGGATGGTGTTGGTGCCAGTGCGAGTCGAGTGCCCAGTCCCGAGTAGCGCCGACATCGCCAATACTACGACGACGAGGCTATCGAAAGCTCGAGAGTGGAGGAGGGGCCGAGTGACCCGATCGAGCTCGATGTGTGTGCAGCCTAGCCTTTGCATAGCTCCGCACGCCACCTCCTGCACATCGTGCATTGATTTAAAGCTGCACTTACACCGCAGACTCTGTCTTCGTCTGGCGCGGCTGGGGCAGCGGCCGGAAGGGAAAAGGTGCCCCGATGCTCCCAAGATTTGCATAGAGCCATCAATGCGCTCCTGCATTCGATCGCTGATGCTAAATCAAATTTGTTCGCGCGTCTCGAGTGCCGCTGACTTTTCCATATTGTTTGCGCAGGCTCCAACTGCGTATCACACGGCGGGGCCCGCGTTAACGAAAAGCGCGGAGATAAATCCTTTTTTCGATTTACTCGTTAATGCAATCTACGGGAGCACCGGCTCGGGCTAATGAATTCCTCGCGCGCCATAAAACACTGCAGTTTTCCCGCTCCTTCTTGCTCGGGCCGTCCCTTTGCCTTTCACCTCCGCAGTCGGCCGCCGAGATGGTGGGGCGATCGCGATTATTCCCGAATAACCGTTTCCCGCTGGGCCCCCCGGGGACTCTCCCGAAATACGCGCGACTGGCCCAGTTGGCCGGTGGTGCCGCCCAGTGTTAGGCGCGGTCCGCTCTATTCGATTCGCTCTTTGATTTAGGCTCGTAATCAGCGGCGATAACGCGGTTTCAAGTATCCCGCGTTTCCACGAATTAGCGCTGATAAATTAATTGCGTGCTCCGCAATTTTCGTCCCCGGCGCCGCTTAAAGTATTTCTTAATTTTTCAATTTTCTTCTCGGGAGCGGTGAGCTTTTCCTGCGACGCACGCGCTCACCTGAGATAAAAAAACTCTAAATTTCTCGAGAATAACCCCGGCAGCAGCGAACGCCGGGGTGATGAAATACGCTCCTTAAATACTTTACAACTAATCCTATTTTCCTTAATTTCAGCACAGTTGTAATAATTAAGAGTTGGGAATTTTCGTTATTTTTTTGCAGCCGTGAAAACGCGGCGCCTCCTCGATATCGAGCCAGCGCCAATCCGACGACAGAAATTTATCGTTAAAGCTGCACTGGCATTTCAATAACGACTCGCATTCGCATTCTCGAAGTAAATATTTTATTTTTTAGCGTCGTTCCGAGTCGGAGGTTCGCCGAGGGCTTTTAAGACGACGGCCCGAGCTTTTAATAAAAATAAACGAAACCAACACAGTTGGACGCTATTCCTTAGCGGCGCCGCTAGCTTGTGCAACAATTTTAAATCTTTCGAAAACTGCAATTGTATCGACTAAAAGTCATTCCTGATATTTGCAGTTTAATTGTGCCGCTGCGACATATACGTACGTCGCGATCAGGCGCTTATGAATATTCCATTTATATATATATATATATATATAAACTTGGTCTCGTTTATTAAAGGCGCGATGGGCACTCGTTTTCTATATAAAGAATTTCACTCGTTGTAACAAGTTCGCGCACGGATTGACGCCCTCGATAATTTTCGACCGGACTGTTTGCAACGCGCACCGCGATACGGAATTTCTTTACACGCTCGCGATTAATTTATTAAACATTTCTATTGCTCAATAAAGTTTAATCGAATCCTCGAGTAGCCGCTGCATCGGGAAAGAATTAGAAAGAAACGCCGATACTTTTGAGGAGGAGTTATTGTGAAAAATAACCTCATTAAAGCATGCTGCTCGCTCGTTCTGTATGGACGCTCCTCTCTCTCTCTCTCTCTCTCGGTGTGCACTCGTAGTTATTATTGTTAATATTAATGTGTGTGCGCGCGCGCGTGTGTGCAGACGCGCCTCTGCGTTTTCCTTCGCTAGATTTATGCTGCGAAACGGTTGTGCGCGATGAAATTGCCAACCATCAGTTGTTATTATAAAGTGGATTTTTCAAAATATCGGCCTGTGCATTTGTTTGGAAGGCAGCGATCTCTTCTGAAAAAAAGTTTAATAACATTTTTAAGTTTACAAGAGCAGGGCTTCGATTATTTTTTCACTTTTTCCTCTTATTATTTGTAAGGAAGAAAAATGCACGGCACGGGATAAGTAATAAATCTCTTTTGCCAAACTGCGTTTCGGTGTTACATAAAAATGGAAAAATAGTAATATTTAATAAGCGCTCGTTTCTTATATTTTTCGGAGCAAAAGTTTTCCTCGTTAATCGCTTGCGCTATTCTTTTTCATCAATATCGAATAATCGCTGGATAATCTCGAGCTCAAGAGCAGCAACCTGAATAGTCGTTTGCGGATTCGGAAGTCGCCGTTAAATTATCGAAACATTATATTCCGATGTAAACTCGTACAATATTACTTTGTCTGACAAATTATTATCATTACCATTATTATTATTATTCTTATTATTACCATCGTCACTATTATTATTATTATTATTATTATTGTTGTTGTTGTTGTTGTTGTTATTATCACTGTAGCGTTCGGTCTGGAAATACTTTTGGTGCCCGAGCGGCGAGTCGAGCAAAAACTATTGTAACGTCGCGTTCAATTGTCTAATTCGAATAAATTAGATGATTTTATTAATGTAATTATAATTGATTTTTCAGTTATTTATATAAATTCGCGTTCGGAGCTGCTGTTCGGCTTTAATAATACTTTTAATGTGAAACAATTGCTCTATCGATTAAAGCAATGAATTTATGTTTAAAGCTAAATCGATATTCTATAGTATCAGCAACTGCAATAATCCACTGACGTACGAGCATAATAGGAATTTCGAGTAGCATCGAGGCGCGGTGCCGCGCGGGTGCGCGGGGGTGGGGGTTGGCTAACTTTGAAAAAATTCTAATCGACGCTCAAGGAGTCGCGCTCTTTTGGCTTTTCAACGCCTTTACATTCAGACAATTTCAGCCGTCGCGGCTGCCGAGTCCTTTGTAGTAGCCATCTATTTGGGTTTTTATTGGGTCGCGCTAAAGGCCCATAAATAATTGATCGGCGCAAATTTATATTTAAATATATTGCGTTATGATATAACCCTGTTCACTATTTAAAGCTAAAGAGATAAATGTAGCGGTGCTCCATAATTAATGGGATAATAATTTCTTAATACCATTACATATCCTTCAAAATCTAAAAACGTATTTCTCGACGAATCAATACCGAGAACGTTATTCTTACATCGACCAACACCAGGAACACTCAGGAATATGTTATGAATAATTATGCTCTCATTGATAATTAAGAACTAGTACCGCAGTACCGGGATATTCGATAAAATGGGAATAAAGGCGGTTGGCGGCGGCGGGGGGGGGGAGAAAATCGAGGGAGAGAAAGTCCTTTTTACATCTTTATTATTAAATTACTGCCTTTTCTAACGTGCGAGGCTACGTTTCGGCCCTATTTTTAGTGCTGAATCGCTGGAATCGGTATCGTTACATTAAACATTAATCGTCGCGCATTAAGCATTAAAGAGCTCGAAAATCAATGAAATTTAATGAAATTTAACGAAATTTAACGAAATTTAACGAAATTTAACGAAATTAAAAAGGTTTTTATTTCTCGTTGGGATTAAAGTCAGTTTCGCTGGCTCGGCTATCTCAAATGATAATTCACTCTTCTGCTTTTCTTTGGAATGCACATTTAATATAAAGTATCTTAAAGCGCTTGTTTGCACTAAGTGCGCTCGAGAACTAATTTAGAAATGATAATGAAAGCGGCTCCTGTAATTTCGATGTATAATTTCGTATTGCTAGAAATTTATTTCTCAAATTACGGCGAGCAGCCGTCCCTGACGCGACATTGTAAAAACTAGTTTTTATAACCCCAATTTGTTATGATTCAAGCCGTAGCGGGGGTGGGGGCGGCCCAGGGCTCGGATCCAGCCCAGCAGCTTTATTTACGGCGCGCGCCATTATAAATTAAAGCCAAATTAAACAATCACAAAATCGAGCGCCCGCTTACTTTATTAAAAAAGTATCTCGATCGGCGGAGGGCTTTTGCAACTGGCGCGAATAGCGGCTTCCACAAGACGCGCCCTCGAACAGCAACCCTAAACGCTTCCCCGAGACGTTCCACGAATGCGTTGGGGAAATTGTAAAAGAATAAACGCCGTCGCATCCCAAGGCTCTCGCATCATCGATCCGCGCACCACTTGAAAGCATCATTAGCCCAATTAACGCAAAAGTGCGATCCATTATTAATTATTTGAAAATATTAATTTGGTCGTTAGCGTTGTTCGGTGCAACTGCTCTTAGCCTATGAATAAAGAATCTCGCTATTAATCGACGATTGCAGCCAGAGTTAGTTGTCGACGACACGTTATAATCCTGCAGACGTCTTATTATTCATTTATTATAATCGACACCGAGTTTTGTCGCAAATAAATTTCATGCATGAGACTCTTGGAAAAATTAAGGTAAATATCGGGGCATTGATCGACTCTAATAATTAATCGCCGATAATCATTCGTGGAAATTAAAATTTTTAAGCACATAATAGAAAAGTGGATATTACTTTTATTTAATATTTGCTTCTCTCTCTCTCTCTCTCTCTCTCTCTCTCTCTCTCTATAGCCTACGGTTCGCGAAATCGCGCAAACTAATATAATCTAAAAATTGCGCAATTTGTAGTTTAATTTCAAGCCGTTACATAAGCAATATATTTTAAAACGCGGGCAACGAACGAACGAGAGAGAGAGAGAGAAATACGTTTTTGCTCTCGCAGAGGCATGTGCCCGCCCCCTCCCCCGATTTCTTTCTCTCTACCTCGCACACAATACTGTAAAACACCGATAATAGAAAGAGCCGGAGGCATGCCTTGTAAACAGGCTGTGCCCCCCGAGCACGACCACGAGCACGACCACGACCACAACCACGAGCGCGAGCACGAGCGCGCGTTGGCAGAGGTTAGATATTCAGCGCTGCCTTATCGTGTGGCACAAAGAACTGGAAAAGAATTAAAGTTTCGTAATCGTTGGCTGCTCCCGGGCTTAAGCGGGGGGATGTGTAAGGCGATTAAAATATATTGGGCTCGTTAAGCTCCCAAGACCGTGGCGCGCGTCTCGTTACGCGAGCCGTAGAGAAGGTTTAAAGGGAAAAGGCGCGTTTCCTCTTCGTCGCTCGCTCGCGCATCTCCAGTTCGATGTATTTCGAACGGTGCTAACATCGCTGTTGCTTGCTCCGCCGCTCCGCCTTCTCTCGGAAGGGTTGATGTTTTTAAATTAAAGTTTTTCTCGCGCTCCGGGTGATAATGTGGATCTCAATGGTTCTCTCTTGGGAGCGGAATTCAATTTACCGCGGGTGTGTATCGCCCTTGGTGAAAAGGATGATTTATATTATTTCAATCATAACTAATGAAAAGCAGCGATGGAAATGGAGTGACTAATTCAAGGGAGTGTTCGCGTCCATTGAGCCTCGATCGGGCGAATCGACCGGATCGGGCGTAGTCGCTATTTATAAGATCCCCGAGCTTAGATTCTTACCTTACTTCAAATCACTGGGGTATAGTTAGCGACTGAATACACATCAGCATTTATACTAATATAAAACTCTATAAAGCTTAACTTTGTATTTCACAAAAGCACTACTGTACAATGCCTTAAAATGAGGTAATAACTCAACATTTAAGCATTTAGTGCATAAATAGAAAAATTTTTCGACTTCATTCTCATTTTTAATTAAAAAGTTTTCCAACGCTAACTTTTTCTTCTCGGGTATAATTACGAAGCATTTTTGCGCAACAAAACCTTTTTTCAAAACTCAAAATTTCGTGTTTAACTTTGATATTAATTATCGATTAATCTTTTTCGAGTTTCTGGGAGGAGGCGCGGGCGGGCCAGGCCGCGGCGAGGGCAAGAGGGGGGGGGGCGGGTTAGCGAGGAAAGGGGCTGATAAGAAAGTTGGGCCCGGGCGTGTAAATAGAGGCGCGTTGCGCCAAAAGCGGGGGGAAATTCGCGAAACGCGATTCAACATTTTCGTTAAAAATTGCAAAGTATCGCGGGGATAAAGAGCAGAAGCTCCGCTCGAAAAAGAGCATTAGAACGCTCGCCTAGCTAAGATTATAGAAATTAACTTATTAAGTTTTCGGACGTCACACGAGTTATACGGATCGCTCGCAATGTGATTCGCGGTTAAATGCGTTATGGGAAACGTAATTTAAGCAACGGCGGCGGTAGCAGCAGCACCGGCAACGTTCGGATGCGAGGACTGTGTGCGTGGATGGAATAAGCCTCGTGACGCGCGTCCGTGTGCCTCTCCGGCTCCTCTCTCTCTCTCTTGCTCTTTGTAAATCCTTTTCCTATCCTCGTCCTCCTCCCTCCCGCGCAATTCAGCCCGTCTCTTTTTCATAATTCGATTACCGCGCTACATATTCGTCTGTATTCCCCCTTCCCCCGGCGCCGCCCTTCTTCCCTGTCCCTTGAACTACCTTAACCGTTTTCCGCTCCTTTTTTTCCACGATGCTTCCCCTTTTCCAGTTAATTTTTTTCCCTTGTTCAATCCTTCCACTCTCCGTCCTATTCTCCGCTCTTTCGGCGTTCGCTCGCTCCCGCGCTCCCTCCCTCCTCCTCCTGCCCCCTCCCCCCCCCTCGTCGGCCCCGCGCCCCCGCGTATTGTTGCGGGAGCTGCTGCGCGTGTGCGCGACGGCCGCGGTGGTGGCGGTGGCGACGGCGGCGGCGGCGGCGGCGGCAGCCGGAGAGAAATGCAGTATGTATGCGGATGCATGTGCAATGTCACCGATGCGCCGGCTCGCTATCGGAGCTAATGATATTTCGCACCCATTATGAAATATTCGAAATGATTTGGCTGCATTGTGCATTTTGATTCGATGCATACCCGTGAAATGCCGACAAACCAATCCTGTTTTCCCTCTCCGTTCGTAAAATAACAGTGTGAAATATTAACGACCGTTTCTTCGCTTTATCGATCTATTCTTTCTGCGTTTTTTCAATGACGAATATATTGTATTAGGCTGGGTGAATGGGGGGGGGCGGCGGAGGGGACGTCCGCCCCGAGCAATGTAATACATGTTTGATGGCGTAAAACTTTGGGATTCAGCGGCGGTAATTGATGAGCGCGTTATATCGGGAAATAGTTCGAAATAACAGAATGTATTAATGCATTATTAAGTTTAGTGCGATTGCAGGCCGGACTAGAGTGCCTCTGCGAATTACGAGTGCGACGAGAATTCGTGCTTTCGTGCTTTCGTGTATTCCTCGTATAATTAGCCGCGTGTCTATCTGTAAGGAAAGCTCGATGGTAAACAAATCGTTAACGTCCGCGTAAATATGCGAGTATAAATTTCGATGCTAATTTATGAATAATACGTCCTTTCGCTTTTTCAGCTCAGCTGCTTGCCGACTTATTAACGATCAACGTACTTTTACGCTCGGCGGCGCAGCTCTTGCGCTTTGATTCATTATCCTCGTGTCCCTGCCGCCCTCCTAACGCACTAATTTGTCAAAACGACTGTTTAGCCGAAATTTAGGCGCTTGAAAATTCATTTCTCTCGGACTTCTTCCAGCCCCGCCCACCCTTCCTTCCAAGGAAAGGCGAAATTAACTTTTTTATTCGAAACCGCCCTCCTTCCTGCCTCCGAACGCCCGCGTTACGATCCGCGGAATGAAAAAACATTATTTTCCAACGATGAATTTCCAGGCGGAATCTACTTAAAGTTGCGTTTAGTACGTAACGTACGGCACGAGTTGCGAGAATAGCGACGCTAGTTGCATACGAATTAAGTGCAAACAAGTGTGAATTGCCGCGGTACGCGCGAGCCAACGTTCGATAACCGCACCGATCGCCAAGTCCAACTTCGGTACCAAGCTTCGGTTGTTGATTTTTTGATCGCGAAAGCTCTGATTGCATTCGCTGCTTGCGAGCCAGATGTCAAATGTTCGCACTTGTCGCGCAGACTCGCTCGAGCCGGTGGAAGGCTTATCCCGGTCCGTGGTAGTGTCGTCCGAACAAATCGTCAAAGTCGTACGCGTACCTTCTTTAAAAGCCTCTTCGAGGTTTTCGATGAAACGAGAGGCAAGTGCTTGTAAAAATTTTTATCGATAAAAAGTTTCGAGGAAGAGAAGCTGAGAGACGGACCCGAATCCTTTCTAATCTAAAATTTAAAAGTGAAATCTTATTTTTAGAAGCTTCCACTCGGCTTTTTTTATTTTCTTTGCAAATAATTAAAATTTTACGCGCGCGAAATTATTTTAATTAGAATTTTTAACTTCTCACTATTCGTTATCGGTGAATTATGTAAGGCAAAAAATCCTTTCACACGCTAATGAAATTTGTTCTTCCCAACTCAAATAATATCTTAAGTGGACGTAACTTTAAGTAAATAAAATTTTATTGCTAAAGTGTCTCCTACGATTCTGGTTAACGTATAGCAATAAATGATTCTAATGGCCTTCGGAATCCATTCCTTGTATTTTACACAACAGTCGACATTTTCATGTATTTTTGGTTGGTAAACGGCGATTGTCTTTAACATTAATAACTGATATACTTTATTGCTGAAATTGAGTATTGACTGAATTAATGCTCTCGCTCTGTGTGTCGGGTGTCAATTTATAAAGCGCCAACTACCAAAGAAAATTAGGAATTAAATAAGTGCTTTATAAAGACAAAAAAATTAAGTAAAGCCCGAGGGGCGTTAAATTTTTATGCGACAAATAAAAGCTCGACTGTTATTTAAAAGTAAAATTTTTAAAGAATACGTAAAAAATCTTAATATTTACGAAGATATTTGACGAATGTATAGAATTTGTGCTGTAACTGCATCGTGTCTCCTTTTACTTCTTTATTCATAATTTCGATCACCTACCGCCCCCCGCACTTTTCCCCGGAATTCATTCGAAATCATATTTACCCTCGCAATATACGCAATTTTACAAATTTATAGGGCAGTTTGCGCGTACATTATATTATATTAAAATTTTTACAACTTTATTAAAGAATATCAGGTGGATGCCGTTTGAGAAAATATATTCGAGGATAGGGTTCCCATGCCTCATTTTACACACGAGCAATACCACCACTCGAAACGAATAAAATAAAAAGAGTTATTTCAAATAAGTATGCTTTGAACGTGTATAAAAGTGTCACGTGTCTCGTCGCTTATCGCGGCCTCTACTCCCCGTCCAGGTGCATTTTTTGCAAAAGGCACAAACTTAGAAACCAATGTAATTCCGCTGTTTTTCACGTTTGATTTAAAAGAATGACGCGCATTTGTGTCTGTAAAAGCCACGCGTTAGTTGGCCGGGCTCACACAAACTAATGCACAATTTGGGAAAATTCAGAAAAGCCGCTGCTCTAATCAGTCCTCGGAGCGGAGAAATCCAGTCTTTCGTTATTCTTTGGAAACGCAATTTACGAGACCGAGAAACACAAACTCACAGCTGCACGCGAGACCGTCGAACTATAAAAATTTATATCCTGTTAAAAACTAATTATTAATTATAACGCGAAATTCGCCGCCTCTCCGAGGCCAGCCTTCCTTAATTGCCAATACAAAAATTATTTCCTTTCAATTATTCTTAATTCGATAAAAACGCCAGAATCTTGGGTACGAAATAAATATCAGCCGCTGCGAACAAACTGACGTTTTCAAATTTAGATTGTAAAAGCTAATTTATCGATAAGGTTCAAACTAATTATCTCTAAAATAGCGAGTATCTATAATTTTTCTGACACTCGAATCAAATTTGACGTTGCGAATCCGATTTCATCAGCGAGTACCAGGACCGAGTCTCTATTTCACTTAACGCCAACAATAGTTAATCAAGCACTATAAATAATTAGAAATAATTATGCATTCTTGATTTATTATTAAAGCTGTTTTATGCCTCCTGCGTTTGAACTAAAACATACATGGCGCACATGCGTGCAATCCTTTCAAATTCATTTGGAAGTTGGTATTTAAGATATTAACAAAGCAGACGACGTTGGTTCAAACTGCGGATTAAATACGTCAAACAGTTGAAAAATTGCAATTGAATTATTATTTCAATTCGTCGCGTGTAAATTTTACAACCTAATTAGCTTGGTTCGAGTAATGCAAATAATACAAATGCGTTGCATTTGTTGTAAATTGTAAATTAACGTTGACCGAAATTCAGTTCTCGTAGGTCCGTCGCAACGTTGCAGATGGTGATCCTGACAAACGTTTCTTAATTAACAATCAAGATAAAGCTCTAATGCGAATCGAGGAAGCAAAAGGAAGTAAAATATCCGCTAGGCATTCGCTCGACTTTCGTTTTTTAGAAAACTCGCGCGATGATTCGAAAAGTCGAAAACTCTTACACTACAATTGAGAGCGTGCTTTTCGACATCATCGACTGATTTATCCTATCCATTTATTTACGAATGCGCCACAAAGCACGAGGAAATTATTTTTGTTCGCGTCGCGATTCTTGGGTCATGACTGCGCGCCCAAGTTCCGTGATGGGGGGACCCAATAGCCCCCGAGTCATCATCCCAGGCGCTGTTGATTAAAAACAGAGTCCGCGTCTCTCATCTCTCAAACAACGAAGACGTTGGAAGGAAGATTGAAGGGGAGTAATGGGCCGCGATGCGCCCGAGAACCGGTTGCTTTAAAAGTCTTTTCGATGCGCCTGACCAGAGTCTTCGTTCCCGGGCTCTCCGTCGCGCGCTCGACTTTGCCACTGTTTGCTATTTTTGGTTGGGCTCGACACCACGTGGCCGCAGCCAATTAATAGCGGTGGATGCGCCGATTCTACTTCATGAGCGTAGCGTGCGCCGATGATAGCAGACTGCTTTCCTCACAATTGCGGCGTCGGAGCGCAAGGCCGTAAAAAGCCGGGCTTTCGGTAAGCAATGGAGGCGCGAGGAATAAAGAGCGCATTTATCGCTCAGAGGGACAGCGGCAACCGGTGGTGCGGCGGCGCCCCGTCAGGCTGCCGAGGGGGAGGGAGGGCGGCGAGGCTGCCGCGCGCCTCGAAAAGAGGAGCGAGAGGCGAGAAGAGGCAGCGCGACCGGGGTTAGTTTAAATTCTCTTCCGTCACCGCAAACATGCATAATGCAGCCGCTTGCCGCGTGTAAACGTGTAAACGTCGAGCGCGCGTCGGTGCCTACCGCTAAATACAAAAATTCCCAACCACCTGTGCGCGCGTCGCTCGCATCTCGCATGTGTGCGCCGATCCGAGTTAATTGCAGCATAATTGCGGTCGACATTTTGTTGTTCGCGCGCGATGCCGATTGCGCGGCCGCGATCTCTTTTCCCTCCCTCGGACTCCAATTAAAATTCCCGAGGCCGAGCAGCGACCCCCGACCCTCGAATCGTTCCTGGTCTCGGGCTCCTTCCTCCCCGCCCCTTCTTTCGTCACCCCGCCAGCAGCACCGGCGCGCCACCCGTTTCCAGATAAATCTCTTGAAAAGTAATTCGAGCCCGGGCTCAGGCGCTCGCGAGCGATAAAAAACGCGCGAGATGTGCTTCTTGGAGAATACGGATTCGATTATTATTATTATTATTGTTGTTGTTGTTGTTGTTGTTGTTATTGTTATTGTTATTAAATCGGCAGCCACGCCGTTGTACCGGCGCGTATCGTGTATCTATTCACTTTAGCGATGCAGCCTCTATTATTTACTGTCGTAATGAATACTTGGCTGAAAAATGTACGAAGTTGAATCAGTTGGATGCTGCCGAGTAAATAAAGCAAGAAACGAATGGCGAATCGCACAAAAATGCTCTTGAATTCCAGTTTTTTGAGATTCTCGTTGATCGACGGGCCGGTGCGGGTATTGGATATCGTGCTTTTCAGACATTCCGTTAATCCTCGTATCCGGAATTCCATTCGTGCTCGCTTCCCAGCGCCCGCTAACGAGAAATAATCATACGTCGGTCTTAGACTTCCCCGAGAGAGAGAGAGAGGCAGCGGCTCAAGGAGGAAGTTCGAGCAACGAGGATCCAACGCTTGGTTCGCGCTTATTTATGCGAAGCGACAAAAATCCGAGACGAGTAATGGCGACTCAGCTTAAGAAGCTGTACGTCATCTCGCGAAACGATAGCGAAATACGCGCTCGGAGCCGTTTTTCGTTCGTTTTCCCTCCTTTTCTCGAATAAATCGTTAAAAATGCGTTTTTTAATTTCCTTAATTTCAAGTTTTTCGAGACGAAGTTTCGCGACTCGGACCAAAGGCGGAATTGGCGAGATCGGCGAGATTGGCGAGTTAAGGCGAAGCCAAGAGATCGAGTCTGCTTTTTACGCGCCAAATGGAATTTACGTCTCGTTGTCGCTGTAACGTTCGCGGGAGCATATTCGGAATAATTTAAGAAAATGAAAATGAAATCAAGCACTGTACTGATATATCAGTTATTTCTTTGATTAGACGATTCTCTCGCTCGTAACTCCCGTAAAAGTTTATACATAAAGTAAAATGCAAGCACCCGGAGAGTAAAAAAGTCATCTGCAGATACATAAAGCAACGCAGATCGAGTAAAATAACTGGTCGAGTTTGCTATATAAATAAAAATGGATGTTTTCTATAAGAAATAGATTTTATCGCATCGATGCGCGACGCTCGTTTCACCGAGGATCTCAAAGGATTTCCAGCAAGAATTGAAGTTTTAATAATATAGTTTGTCTATAAAAATATCCGCGCTGTATCGTTACATCGATAAAGGATAAAAATAAAAGGGCGGCGGGGAGGTACGGGGAGGAGGAGCAGCAGCAGCAGCTCGACCGCGGGGCCGCTCGGAAAATCAATTAAAGATAAATCCAAGTCGCCCGTACACGTGTCAATTTAAAATTCTGTTCTTTTAAATTTTAAATGGCCGGCCAATCTTCGAATAAGCTGATAATTACATGCCGTTGCGCTTTAAAATTAGAAGCAGCGTCCAGGAATTTCGGTGCAGTTTATAATAAGAGAGTGTGAATGATGCAGGGCCTGTTCAAAAATTAGTTCGCCTTAAATGTCGTTTAATGAATCTAATCCTTGCGATCGGCCCGATTATAAATACGCGCTAATTTAGCGCTTGGGATCGCTTTTTATTCGATTCGGGCCGCGCGAGTCCCCCGGATTTCCCCGACGACGTTTCCCGGGCAGCGCCGAAAAGCCGGGGGCCCGGGCGCTGCGCTCGCGTCCGTCGCAGCACGCACGCACGACAGGAAGGCGAAAGCGCGAGTGGCTCCCCCCGCTCGGTCTGCGGCCCCCCCATCCCCCCACCCGGGGGGTGGAGAGCGAGAGCGCACGGTCGAAAGCGCTAGCTATGCATGCGCCGCTCGGCTGCCACACGCTATATAGAACACAATTAAGTAAATGAGCACGGGTTGCGCGCGCTATAGATACCCTCTATTAGGCGTATTGATCTCTAGCACGGACTCGAGTTGCACGCGTATAATAAGTGTTTGGTCGTGCATGTATGCACATTTCTGCGCGATCGAGCTTGACCCCTCCTTACGCGCGCGTCCCACATGCTCTTTGCTCGTATTTAGCGAAAAGTTTTTCTCCTACGAACACGGGCGCGCTTCATCCCCTGACGTGGCTCTTTCAGCGTGCCCAGCCACCCCTCCTCCGCTTTTCAAATTATCCCTCAAAGTAATTACAATTTAAAAAGCATTCTCCGCTTAGACATTTTTACGTGTGTAACATTTTTTTCCCGTCGCGCGCTTTCTTCGCGCTAGTAAATAGGGCTTCTGTTGGTTTTTAATATACGCACGCACGCGGAGAGCTCTTTTTATTAATGCAAATAATGTCAGGAGCAATGAAATGATACAAAAATACAAGCTAAACCTTCCTATGAAAAGGAGATCTCTATTTTTCTACTAAATTACAAGAAAAGAAGTCGTAAAAACAAAAGTGTAGTTATTACTATATGCGGAATAACGATCCCTTACCGCTCTTCGTTACTTTTCTTTTAAGGACTTTTTACTTATAATCCAATTCATACATAAAAAGTTTTTTTAATAAATTAAAACTTTAAACTAGATTCGCAGCACACTCGTAGCGCACTCCCGACGCACTCCCGCCGTTGCATTATTCGAAACTTTTATTACGCAAAATTATATTTCGCATAAAAATAAATAAATAATCGGTTGAATGAGTAATGCTTTAATCATACTTACCGAGTGGCTGCTATTTACGTATCCGAAACCCTTTCGCTAAAGGAACCAGACAAATTAAGCTTCATCCACTCCTTATAAATATTACAAATAATGCATAAATTAAAGCCTGCATTTTCAAATGTCTTGCAGATTTAATGGAATATCCCATTATCGGCCAACTTGTTCCTCGATTCCAGACTATTTTCTTAATAATGTTAATATATCCGAATCGAATTTCGCCCATAGTTTCCAAGAATTCAATGGCTCGGCTTTGCTTACACTTCCGATCCCAATTAAGCTTTTTAACCCGAAAATTGCGGATGGCCTTATTTATTAGGTATTTTAGGCGCTCAAAGAGGGCGCCAAGTTCAACGGTCCGTTATCGCTCTCTCGCTGTAATTGCTTCCAATGGAAAAGTTTCCGAGTCGCCGGCAATTACTCGGCGCAGACGTCGACGTCGAGCTCGGGCATCGCGTGGGCGGCCCGACGTCCAAAATCGTCGCGCGAAACAGCCTTTCAATCGAGGCCCTCGCCCGGGCTGTGCAAAATACAGGAGAGAGAGGAGGAATTCGCCGGAAGCCGAAGGGAGCGCGACCTCGATGAATTTTCCATGTCCTGGCGACGCTTCCCATCCGCGCATCAGCCACCGGCGCTCTCACTCGGCGTGTCTCTGCGTGCGCACGATACAGCTAAACAAGCGCGCGAAAAGCGGGAAAACGGCCCCCGGGATCTTCGGTTGTTTATTTTCTCGCGCCGATTATAATAGTGCGCGAGGAAGCTCGTGACGTGGATGCGAGTGCTGCTGATCACGGCGACGAAAACGCTCGGCCACCGTGCGGCCGAGAACGAACCGCGCCACAGTCTATTACGTGCTCGCGCAGTTACGTCGCCTGTATTATCCCCCTCGCGAAATCGGAAAATCGGACGGTGGTCTTACGTCAGCGGCGTCGCTGGAAAAGCTCGCGTGCCGTCGCCGCTCGTGATAGTCGAGTGCGGCTCCGCGGATTTATCCGGATAGTTTGAGCGAAGTCGATCACTCGCTCCTTCCTTATTCTTTTCGATAAAGTCGATCGACTCGAGCGTCGCCATCGAGCACGGCAAAGTTGGCCACCGATTATTCGAGATTTCAAATTATGACATGTCTCATAATTCGAGGTCTGGCCCCACTCCGAGCCCAGCTAGAGCAAATTTAAACGCTGGAGCGAACTTTTGCCCTCCCCGCCCGCCGCCGCCGCCGTCGTTACCGCAACTTCTATGATTAGCGAACTTTAAAAAGCGGAATCGTGATACATTGCCTGCAGATGTATACTTACACATATTCCAACGTATAGTTTGCAATAGCATCCATTCTTCAAATCA
The DNA here is from genome assembly GCA_018907185.1 of Platyscapa corneri. Lineage (NCBI taxonomy): Eukaryota > Metazoa > Arthropoda > Insecta > Hymenoptera > Agaonidae > Platyscapa > Platyscapa corneri. Next base: position 2,365,771 of record JACCHW010000011.1, on the reverse strand, counting down.
GCCTCGTGTTATTCACCTTTTGCGGTTTGCTCATTTACGACTTGGTGTATGCGAGGCCACATCTGCTCTCTGCTCGCACTCCCGTTCGGATGCATTAATGTATACCTGCGTTTGGCCTCCCCTCCACTTCGACTCCCCCCTGTTCGGGTGCGCGCGCGAACTCCCTTCATTCTTCGACGTCGCTCGTTCATTCATTTGGCTTTTACCTTCCCCGCCGACGTCTCTTTCTCTGCGCTTTTACATTATTTACCGATGTTGACAAGCGAGCAGCGCGTGTCGCGGCGCAATCATCCCCGGCGTACGACCTCCGCCTTCGATCCGTGATCCGAGTGAAAGAAAATGCCTGTGCGCTCGGTCAAAAAGCTGCCGAGGATAGCAGCTAATTATGCCGCGATCGCGATCGATCTTTCCAGCGCCTCTCCCGTCGCTGATTATCGATCGCGCGAGTCACTCTTCTCCTCCGCCGCCGCCGCCTCCCTTCTCGCAGGAACCTGCACACAAAGAAGCGGAAAATTTACGGCGCGTTTTCCGCGAGTTCACGCGCGGAGGGACTTTGTTTGGCTGGGGTTTTATTAGCAGGAAACAGGCGAGGTTCTTGGCGTCGAGGCGTTACGCGCTCCTCTGCCGGCCGTATAAGCATTTTAATGAAACTATTTTTTCATCCTCGGCGCACCGTTCGCTTTCCCGGCTATTAAGCGCCATCTTTTATTCAGAAATCCAGGCACGTCGCGATGATCTAGTTCGGCTTTATTCGAGCTCAATGTTACGCTGCGAATTGCAAAATTACTGCCGCGCGATTCCGCGCGCTCGCTTAACGAAAAGGAATATTTTATTGGCGCGTATTAATATTTATGCGTTAAACGATGATTTATCCTCGGAGCTTCTATTTTTATCGAGGCGTGTAAATATTGCGTCCCTCAAGGACGAGACAAGGAATGACATGTCGGCGCGTAATAATAGCCATTATTATTCCCGGAATTAATATTCAATTGGCTGTTTTCAAAAATGTTCTTCTATTAATTGCCCTTCGTTCGCCGTTGGGCTGCTGCGAAAATTAGCCGGGGGACGAAAAACAGCGGACCGACACTTTGGAAATGTTTAACGACACTTTGCGGAACGTGCGCGTGTGCGCGAGTGCACCTCCTGGGCGCATGCCTGAGACGAATTCGATAAAGCACACTCGTAGCCCTCGCTTCGGCGAAACTCCACTCTGCTCCCACGGCGTTCTAAGCGTCCTCTCTCGATTTTTAGAAAATGGTTTTTCGTTTGATATTTTCCGGCGGCTGTCTCTCTCTTCGTGCTCGACAGTGTCGCAATAACGAATGTAATAACAAAAAAGTTTTAGAGCGGCGGCCGACGTCTTGTCCGTAGCCTGCAACGTTTAGCAGCGAGGCGAATCTGTAGCCGGAAAGCGTAATTAATATAATTGTAAATCCACTTTTCAGCTGCTCTCGTTGCGTTAAGTATTGCGATGTTATTAAACATTCAAACTGCGAGGCGAATCGAGTGTCTCTGTCCCCGCCGCAGCAGCAGCTGTAATTAGTATTTTTTAATTATTATTTTTATTGCTATTACTCTTCGCGTGTAATTGTGCGTTGCTCGTAGAGTAATGATAAAAGAGCAGTTTCCCGAAAAAATAATTCAGTTTAAATGATTATCGAGTTGGCGCCGGCGGCTTTTGAGAACAAGTCATCGAAAGGCCTCGAAAATTCAACGCGCCACGGTTCTCATTTTCTATTCGGCGCATTAACCTAATGCATCGCGCGTTTTTCGCGCCGACACAAGCGTCTTTATTTCATATCTCGAGCCCACTATTCCCTTTATAACATCTTTCATTATTATATAGCGGCTATGCGAGATTTTCCTTTGAGACTCCCATCACGACAGCCCGAACCCTTTTACAGTCGCGACTCTTTTGTTGTTATTTTTCTCCTCCGCGCAACATAATACACTTTCCGCATTTACATTTCAAATTTGCGAGAGGCGCGTATGCTTTGATCGATCGGCCGTAATCACAAATTACACGCAGAAATGGTAATTCCGTAGTTATACACTCGGTCATTGTTACGTCTTGTATTTTAAAGGAGAATGTCAGCGATAAATAGCGGAGAAAAGACTTGCGTAATTCATCGCGATGCTACTCCGGAGTGCATTTTCAATTTGTATGCCGGTAGGCGGTGGTGCCGCTCTCGATTAGAAAAAGCCGCTGCCCCTGCAATTATGCATTGCTTCGAGTTTTTAAATTAAACTAGTCATAATTGCGTATTGAACCGGCGGCGGAGATTTTGTTACACTGGCTCGGGCAGCTCCGGCCCGACGTCGCGCCCCGACAGCCGCACTCGAGTGGAAAAGGGCATTTCAAAGGCTTAAAGGCACTAATTTTTAACTCAGTGACAGTTTTAGCATAGGAGGAATTAATTCGCAGCTTCGGAAACGCAGATTCACTCCTAGTTTTTTTTCATTTATATTTCAAATTTAATAATTCGGGTGTTTCTTATCGTGGGCCTGGAAAGTTGAACGAGTCGCGCGCGCGCGCGCGCGCTGGGCTTTGGCGCGTTAAGCCAGTATCGCGCATATTAAGGCCATAAGTTTGGGAAAATCATCGGAAAGTTTTTCTCGCACGCGGCATTTTTGATTTATTCGAGAATATTTAGCTAAACTACAGGAACTAAAGCAACTTGTATTTTACGCTCCGAAGAAATATTTAATCTGTCCATGCAGGAATTACTTTAATGGTCAAATTTTATGAAACGATAAATTATTTTTTAAAATCGAATCGGCATTGAGTTTACACTACTTCGATAAGAATCAGAAAATAAAAATTCCTTATTTGTCCAGTTAAAATTTCAATATCCAACTAACACGTGCACTTAGCGCGTACAATAATTTTTATCGATCTGACAAAATAAATAAATTTTATTTTCCGTCGCACTCGGCGCGGCGATCGGATCGATTAAAAGTTTTTATTCTTTCGAAATATAATTCTGAAACAACCTGGCGTGAAATAAACATTGAATCTATTTTTAACGATAATACGTGAAATATTGTAATTTCATCCGTATATTAAATATTAATTCGTTTTATTTGTTCGCCTCTACGGCGAAATATAAATTATACCGAGAAAATTCCTGTACGCGGTAAAAATTCATTTTTTTATCAGTAGAGGTGAAGTATTGTAGACAATTCTTTATGAGTTACGAGTTTATATTTCAATTTTTGTTAGTTTGCGCGGAGGAATTCACTTTGCGAGTATAAAAAAATTAAAGCATAAGCTCGTAACTTTTGGTAGATTACCAAGGATATCTTTATTTCATAATTAAAAATACACATTTTAATTTCCTTATTGTTCTCTACGAATAAGAGCAACGGAAAATAGCTGCGTAAAGCGTAATTATATTTCGCGTCGGAAATTTTAATGCATTAAAAACGATCGAGCTGCTTTTGAATTTAGAAAGAAGGAAACTCGTGGATCGAATAGATGCTCGTGCTCGTGCTCGTCGTCCACGTCACAAACTGCGAGGTGCGTCGCGATTTTTTATATAAAAAAAAAAAAAAGAAATTCCGCACGCGGGAACGAGCGTATCGCCATCGATAGCAATTAACATTAATCCAACTTAAAAGTCGGCGGCGCGCGAGAAGATTGAAGAATAATTTTAAAAAGTATTTAATTCTAGCGATACGTCCGCGCGGCCCAACTGCTCGATATTCTGCAAAACGCGCTGTTGAATATTCGATGACTCATCGCAGTTGCAGAACTCTTTAAAATATATTTTAATGACGCACACAAACGCGCTCCTAAATTGTTTAAAATTAATTTACTCGGCTTTGGCTTTTCCGCTACAAAAGCGCTGCTGCGCCTCGGATTTGTTTTGATTCGCGTGCTTTAAGTAACTGTTTCTGCCGATAAAAAGATCGTGCAGCAACTCTGTTTGCCGGGAAATTATCTGAAATATTGGAGCTCGGCATTGATTAAAACAAATTACTCGCAATATTACAACAATGCGAATTTATGGATTGTGTACGGAGCGAGGCGTAGAAAAAGTTTTACAATTGGCTATCGCTCCTCCCGTAATTACACGCATTAGAAAAAATTAGACGTTAAACTGCGCTTCCGAGTAGCAATTGAAAAATCGCCGATATTATTGTTGGTCGAGAAATTATTTACGAGATCGAGTGCCGCTCGCTCGTTTCTGCGGCTCTAAAAACTAATGCAAGCGCTAAAGATTTTCGACGCCCAATCTTTCAGGGCTGACAAAAAATTGCAAAAATACGATTTTTATCGCCGCTTTAAAGAAATTCCGCTCAAACATTCATAGCGACTGTTTAACAATGTTTGCTTCAGCTTCTTCTCCCGCGCGCGCACCTAAAACGTATATTCCAACTGTATTTTTACGAACAGCGAAATATTAAACTTAAGTCGCTGATTTGATTTTCAAATATTTATTCGTTCAGGGGTATCGGATGGAAATATTAAAAAAATACCTCCTGCAAGATTAGACTCAGATTGGGTATTATTCAAATTTTTTCATTTGAGAAAACGAATACGGATCTTGGATGCTTACGCGTCGCTAACAAGTCTCGTATTACATTAATCCCCTATTCTGCCCCGAATATTAAACAGCTGGGCAAAAAATGGCGTGCTGCTGAAACGCGAAACGCCAAATGTATTCGCAATTTGTTGACTTTTTGCCAATAAACCGAAATAGTTGTATTCGAACGGATGTGTCGAATAGAATTAGAGCAGCTTCGATCGCTCCGAATAAGTAACCTTAAAAACAATTTCATAATTAATTCCTCTCAACATTTGCAGTTTAATAATTTCGCGAAATCCAATAAATATTCAAATTAAAAATTGCATTGCTCTTTAATCGAGATAACCCGTGCAAGATTTTTCACAATATTAAAAATTTCAGCCCGATCGATTCGCTAAAGTATTTTGAAAAAATTTTAATTTTTAAAAATGAACGCGCGTCTGACGGATTTGGCCGACGCTTTGAGAAAACACGCAACGAACAATTTTATTGCAACTCTCTAATATAAAATTTAGTCGTTCGAATAATATTTCAAAACCACTGGATTTCCACTTCCATTAATCATCTTTTCGGTAATCAGTTATTGTTTGCTATGGATTTACAGGTGTCCTCGATATTTTTCATCCTGCAAATATCGTATAATCGAATAGAGAAATCGATTTGGAAATTTCGATAGAAGATAAAAGTTAATTATAAAAATGCGAAACGCTAATAATTTCGAACGCCGGAGGGTAAAGAAATCGCCGCGATTTATCGGGGAAGTCAAAATTTTAGATTTTAAATCAGCACAAAAGATTACTGCTAATCTTTAATATCAACACAAATGTAGAAACGGATTTTAATTTTAATTTAGTCTCATAAATTTCTACGCAGACATTTATAGAATGCGTAAATAAAATTTGATACAGGGTTGCTCAGACTACGCCACGCATTAAATACAATATAGTTATTTTTTTTATCAAAAACTTAATTAATAAGAAAGTGCGTTATTGAAAATTTTAATCTGTACGTATTATAGTTTTCCATCTCTGCTCATTCGAATCGCAATTGTATTGCAATTAAATTTTTCCAACTTTATCCGCGCGGTGTCATTAATTTTTATTATTTACCTAAAAATGCTACTTTTCATATTTTTATTCTCGCTCGTTCAATCGAGAAAAATTCACGGCTTTTCTCAAAGCCAGTTTGCGACTTTATTTTTATCCGTTCAAAATTATCAAGCCAATTGAATATTAACTGTAATTTAGATTAAAACACGTATCGGCTCTGGTATTTGACGACTAATATCTTTTTTCGTGTAAAAAATCTACCATTATTGCGTAGCACGGATTTTTTAAATTTCTATCGACAGTTAATTTCACAGTAGGGCGTTTGTTATTAATAAGACGAAGCTCGCCAAATATAAAATATCATATTACACGTTTTAACAAGTTTTTGGCTCTACAAAATTTATCCGCGTTCTTATTAATTTGCACTGTTTTGCTCAAGCTGTAACCGAAAAATATATATTTATTTAAATTTAACTTAGATTTTAAGAAAAGAATGTAAAGCCGGCCTTTTTTTATCACCTAGACGGAAAAGATAGTTTGTATAAAAATTGAAAATTGAAACGTAAAATTAAAAATACAAGTATAAAGATAAGGAGCATCGAGCAAAATATTACAAAACTTTTTAAACTTTTAAAATTTGAATTTGAGTTTAGCTCGTCTTAACATTTTTCCATAATTTCTAAGCGCCACTCTTGACCCGATTCGAAAAGCCACGATCTACAGGAGCACCGGCCGAAAACAGTCTACGATTAATATAACACCCCTCGATTATTTAAACAGCAATAGTAATAACTAGGTGGACGATTTTTCGAAGCGCAAGTTGGTATCCGCGAACCCGTTTACTAAAACCTGTTACTCGGTATCACGATATGTAGTAGCTAGTAATTCGGTCCGAGCAGTGTGTGTCGGAAAATATAGCCGCGGGAAAAATGTGCATCGCGTCAATAATAAATCCATCGTCCCGTCGCGCGTACAAATTAAGAATATTGCGTCTACGCGTTATTAGCTCTTCCAAAGCCCGAAGCCTCTGTCCAAACCTATCGAATGTGGCTTCTCCACCCCCTGAAAAAGCGTCGATCGCACTCGAGACGCGGCGAACAGGAGCTATTTTTGCTTTGCCCGAGCGCACAGAACTGAAACGCACACAGACGCAGGTGAACATTAGCGGCACACAATGGTAGGACTTAATTACTCCTTCCGCTCGAAACGGCCGGTGCATCTGCGCGGAAAAGTGGAGCGCCTCGATCTCGATCTCGACGCCGAGGTCCGATGTTGCAAAGGTAATCGACGTTCGTCGATGCGCGGCTTTTTGATTTCCCATCGTTGATCGCGTCCTCGGCTGTCGGTCGTCGGAACCGAAGATACGTTGCACCGATTCCGATCATTGTATGCAAATGTGCACACGAGTGCAGTGCCGACGATTATCGCGATGGCCCTTGTCGGGGCTCATTAGCCGGTGCAGCGCTTCTCCTCGCGTCGTCGCGTACGCGCCTTCAAGATCTTGATTCGGATGTCTCGCGCAGCAGCCCCAATTTAATTACGGAGGTTGAGGGAGCGAAGGTAAAGAAAGAAGGGACGCGTTGGGAAGGTTTCGCGGCCGAATATCGTCGAGCTGTAAGCTCTGATCGGCTCGTCGGTCCGAGCGACGCCTGAGCGAGCGTTGTGAATGAAAATGAACAAGGAGCATTAATGATAAATTATCGCAAGCCGAGTTAATCGAGTTAATATTGTAATTAAAGGAGCGACGCGGCTGTAATATTTTTAGTGCGGCGGGGCCGCCCTTCCTCCTCCGTCGGTGGATGCTGGGCCGTGAACTGCAGAAGGAGAGGCGCGATGAATGGAAGCCCTCGAATAAGTTTTACACGTTTGGAGTTCGGTTCGTGAATACCCTGGTGGTTATTGAACGATATGATTAGCGAGATTGAACGTCGAACGTCGAAATAGAATATTTCAGGTTAAAAATAGAACTGGAAAAGTAGAAAGCAATCCCGGCGTTTGCAGAGGCAGAAGCAGTAGCAGGGCCGTGAGAGAAAAGCGGCGGAAAAGAGAAGAAGAGAGAAGGAAAAAGGTTGGCTTCTCTCCTCCGCTAGCTTGCGCGCGTAATAAGTTAGTAATAATATTTTCACAATATCTCTCTTGGATTGGATGTTATTTCATTACATTTTATTGGCCTTGCTATTACTTTGCGCTGCAGCTTGCGCTTCGGCCTCTTTCTGTTTTATCATCTCGCGTTTTCGCCGAGGGAATCCTCTCGCCGTACTCATTATTGAGAGGTTTATTCCGCTTGCAACCGTTCCTACGACCATTCGCTTTTGCCGTTCGTTTTTTATCGTTTCGTGAACCCCCCCCCTCCCGCCCGCGGCCGCTCTTTTTTTAATTTACACGACTGATTTTCAATATTCCCCGTTCCTGCGTCACGTGGCTGGGGCTCGGCGTCGCCTGCCGCCCCTCTGCCGCGCTCTCAATGGAAACAAGTTCGAGACGAAAACAAACGGCGAAACGCGTGGAAAGCGAAAAACGGAAAAAGTCCAAGTTGGATGGATAAAGCGCCGGGGGTGGGTAAACGTAAAAGCTCTCGCACTCGCGCTCACCAGTTGTAAATTGGCGTCGGCGGCATCCGATCTCGTGCTTAGCGGCGCATACATTATTTCGCGCTAATTCCTCTCGTTCGCCGGCTGTCAAAACTCAATCCGACGTCGGCTGACCGAGCGACGCTATTCGCTCTTCTCGCTCCTCTCGCAGCAACTTAAAACCGCGCTGACAACAACTCTTTGGCTTACTTAGTCCGAGCAAAGAACTGCAATGATTGTTTTGATTAAATAAAGCTATTGAAAATGCGAGCGAGATAGTCGAGCTCTAATTTAAATACACAAGGTGCAATTTAAAACTCGATCGATTTCCTCGGGGGTCTCTTAGTTCGATCATGTGACACTTCTGTAATCGACGTATCGTTTTTAATGTTAAAATACGAATATGAATCATATTGTGTGGCATCGATTGTTTTGCTATACCGAGCGACTCGTAAAACAGTCCTAGAATTAATGCCAACTTTAATAATTTCGAGCTTGCAAAAATGCAAGAGTTCACAGGAGGCAAAGACACTGATTGCGCGCTCTCCGGCTTTTTCTGTTGCAGAAATATTTCAGCCTCGTTTCCAGGGAGTCGGGCGCTGGGCTTGACCGATGTCTTCTTTTCAGAGAGCGCGTCTTCGACACAGGGACAAGGGATTGTTCACCCAGACACAGGCAAGTCCTAATTAACATCTCGAATTTTCGAGGCCCCGGAGGCCGAAAGCCGCGGATGAAAGTAGCCAAACTGACGGAACCGACGAGAATTAGTGATACTTTAGTGCAGTTAAAGCGCCATCAATTTCTCGGCCCGCCGGAGTAAGTAAGATTTAATTATGAAAACTCGGTGTGACTAACGGGGCGATTCATGCCGCCGCGGAGGGGCGAGGGCCTTAATAGTTCTGACCTTCCGATCCACTCGTCGATCGCCGCTGGAGTGACGAAACAACAACTCGTCGAGGTACGCGCTCCGGAGATAAACGCCCTTGTTTTTTTTTTTGTCGCGGCTCCCGGCCGATTCCCGAAAAGCAGTTGGACGCACGCGCCGCTCGGGATGAAATTGGCTGCGCCCGATCATCCCCGCTGACGTCGGTGCCGCTCCACCGGCCAATTTCGTATTCCTTTACGGTTGCGGCCGCGCGACAACTGCCTGCTGCTGTGTCGCTACAATTATCGAGCCCATCAAACTTTTAAGGCGCGAATCAATTATTGAAGAATGTAAAAGTTTAATTCCCGAATCTCGGAGCTGCTTGGAACGATTCGCGCGAATCAATAAAACATGCCTTTTTAATGGAATATCCATTATTTTCCGCAAATGCTTTATTAATGCGTAGCACCGGTTCTATCGTAGTTTTGAATTTTGATATATTATACACGTCCTCACCTATATTATTAGTTATTCAAAACTTTTAAACGCTTTTGTGTGTTCAATTTCAGATGTGCAAAATTCAATATATCACATATTTAGTTCTTAGATAGTTTCAAATAACTTTAAAGCTCGGGAATTAGTCAAAACAACAAGAAATGTGAGAAATTTTAACACAGAAAATTTAACAAGCATTTAACGAGCTGCGCGCGTTATTATTTTATAAACGTCAATATTGCGGTCGAAATTACTGGGGACTCGGCTGATCGTCCCTGCGCTATTTTCCCGGAAAACCCGCTGTTTTCACTTTCGATAAATTCGCGTCACGCGGCGCCTTGTTGCCCGAGAGCTCCTCGGTCCGACACCTAAGTTTCGCTTCTGCGGCTCGATTGTTCTCTCGCCCCCCCCTCCCCCCACCTCGGGCATCCTCGTTGTTCTACACTCGTTAATTTTCATAAATTTGAAAGCCGAACACAAATTAACAAATTTTCCGTGCCGCGGCGGTGCGGCATTGCGGACGGCCGATGGAAAAAATTGCCAGCGTTGCGAACGATTTAACCGCCGGGCCGCGGAGCGCAATAATCGCTCGAATGATTTAAATTTACCGAGGAAAAGTCATTTACATTGTCGCGTAAACGTCAAATTGTACAATACGAGAGATGTCGCATCGTCATTCGCGAATAACGCGTCTCGATACTTATCGAATTTGCTTTCGGAAACACTCGCGGAATGTAATTCGTTTGATCGAAAGTAATTTTGCGTTAATTTGCGCGACTCCGGAAAAGCAAAAGCTTTCCCAAGTGTCATTCACATCGGCGTCCTTTTCATTTCGTACATCGATCTTGAGTGATTTTCTTTTCGTTCGGCAATTGCAAAAAGCGCGCAAAAAGTATAATCAGATAGGTCGTTGAAATTCAAAACCGAGCTGCAGTTGTTGCCGCACAAAAGAAATACTCGAATAAACAGTAGTTTTCGGCCGGATTGAAGTTAATTTCGAAATAATTAGCGCGTTCTTATTGCCTTTCCAGAAACGAATTTTTATATTTGTATATATGGGCGCGCGCGCGCGCGCGCGTGTATAATTATATTGCGGAAGATTGAAAAAAGGCAACGTGTCGACAAAGGCGATTATATTTAACGACACGTTCAACGGAAACTCGTATTGTCCGCATAAATATCACACGCTTACATTTCTCTATTTGTATTTCTGCTCTTAAAATGTTGTGAAAAGCATCGATACTTTATATTCTTTTATACGACCTTAACATTCTTTATAATAAGTCAATAACTTGGAGGGCTGCTCCGAGTTTTCTTGCATAAATAAGCGCGAGGAGAAGAAAAGTTGGGTCGGTTTTCCTCGCTAATTGCATTACGCGGAGGCGAAATTCCTCCGCGAATATTAAAGAAACCGAACGCAGGATGTGCTTGTTTAATTATTTCAAAGTTGTAGATCGCGCCGTAGTATCGGCCGAATGTACCGTAGACGTACTTAAGGAAGATATTCTCCGCAGTGCGCAAGGACGTAGAGGGACGCAGAGCAGCCGGGGAGGAAGTTAATTGTGAAAACGAGTCAATGAGCCAATCATCATTCGAGCAACTAGCGAGAAAAGAAGGTAATTTGCGAAAGCGAAAACGAGCCGAAACCACAGGCGGTAAGTGCGCGCGTGGGTGTGGGTGTGCGCCCGGGGAAGAACCGCGGCCGTGTGTGGGTGGAGGGAAGGGAGGGACACCGTCCGCCTGGTAACAGGTAAGCGCGCCGGAGTTACGGGGATTTGGATCGGCAGACTGAACTAACTGTAATCAGAGTCGAGGGAGGCGAGGCGAAGTCGCGCTCGTACGCTGTCGCGCCGCCGTCGCCGACGCTCGCCAAGGCTGTGCCTCCCGGCAGCCTGGACTTAATCCTCTTAAGTGGCGCTTGATGCGCCTAAATATCAATCACGGTTTATATCGAACTTGGCTGGGCCAGCAGCTCGAAATCCCGAGCGCAGGCCGCCCAAGTGGCGCAGCGGCGGTGGCGGTGGTGTTGGTGTTGCTGTTGCCACCACCACAGCTAGCGATCAGGTCGATGACACGAGCCCTTACAAACCCCCTACTCCTTGCTATTGACCCTCCAAACCCCTTTATACGCCTCGAACAAGCTTGTCATTTTCACGAGTGCGCGCTCGCCCCCCCCCACCCCGCAGTCGCGTTCACGTTTTCAGCCGCTCTCTTTCCTCCCCCACACGGAGTTGGTCGCGGCTTTACCTCCTCGGCGCGCGATATCAGTCGAGAGGAACGCGCCAACTTTCGCCAATGGACTGGTACGCGCCCATTGATTCGACCCCGTTTGCAGTCCGAATACTGGCGGTTGTAAGCTGCGTTACAAAGCTGATCGGTATCAAAAGCATTGCTGCTTTCAACGAAATACGCGGCTTTCACCAGAACGCGATCGCCGGCCATCTGGGGAACGCAAACGCAAACCGCGCCTCTGGTCCTGTTTTTCTGCTCCGGCGGCTGGAAATTAAAATTTCGAGTTTGCAATTTTTAGTTTTCGATGCTTAATGCGCGGCGTTGGAGCTTCGTCGTTCGGCGGCCGAGAGATAAGCCTCGCTTTTCTTCGTCTCCCCGGGCTCGATCGAACTGTTCCAATACCGTTTCAGTTCCCAGAACCCCGACCAGTCGACTCGCCGGTGCGCGCAGCCAACTATTCGTTAGAGTCCGTAAATTCTACGGGGGCTCTCGGGTAGGATTGGGGGGACGGTTGCGTTATATCACCGCGATCGCGTTCAAATAACTCGCTGCCTCGGCCTCTAATCAGTTTTCAAATTGTTTCTTCGTGCTCTGGAAGCGGCGCTTTTTAAATTCGAATTCGCTCTCCGAGTCCGCGACTCGGCTTTCGAAGGAAGTGGCGCTCCGCGAACGTGGCGGCGCCTTTCCTCGAATCGACCTTAAAATCAAGCCGAACCCTCGATTACGCTTGGCTTTAATAGCGATTTCATTAGCTGATTAAATTAACTTATTCGGCTGGTGCGCGTGGCTGTTGTCGGAAACGCGAGTCCGCTCAGAATCAAACGGGGATGTTGGGTGCATATTTCAAACTATTAATTGCTGAAAACGGTAATTGTTCGCATAACGAGAGTTGTAATTGAATTATAATTGGTTCGGCTGCTGGCTCTCTCGATCGTCCGCGAAACAGAGAGAATGAAAAGAAGTAACACGCGGCTCGTTAAAATGCATCTAATATAATGGACATTTGCGCCGTAAAAAATGCTTAAAAGTGCGGCAATTACGTTGCAACGATTATTTCTCTTGGCAATAATCATCCAACAAATTGCGCTCGGCTAGAATATCCAGTTAATACGTAAAAACTAAATAGTACGCTTAGCCGTGCTCAACGAGGTGCGAACTCGAGAGGAAATAAAACGAGAAATCTTAAAATATCGTTATGTTGACAAGTGCGCAGACTACAAATGGCGAATTTCGCAAAGCTAAAGACCGAACAGACACGCTTTAAATAAAGCGAAGGCGCGTCGAGATAAAAAGCGATAAAAAGCGATAAAATGCGATAAAAAGCGATTAAAGGTGATGAAGAGTGATAAAGAGTGATAAAAAATGATAAAAAATGATAAAAAATGATAAAAAATGATAAAAAATTCCCGGGGTTTACGCCTATTTTTAATTGCGGCTTTAATATTTTTACATTTTAATTAGTCGGGGGGAGGGAGCGGGAGTCTCGTTACGCGACTGCGGAGGCGATGCATTCGCGGGCGCGACATCTATTTTGAAAGTCAGCGTGACGAGGAATCGCTGTTTGTCAACCGCTAAAAAAGACTCGAATGCAAAATGAAAGGATGAAAGGGGGCAATGGCGAAGACGAGGAGGCGTTTTCTAGATGCAAATTTCGCCCAAAGGGATGAAAGAGTTTGAATAATTAAGACGGCGTCGGCAGCCTGGCATTCTTACGATTACCATCGACCCTATCTCGCGCAATCCATGTCGCGTCATTATCAATAATTCAGCTCGGGCTCGAGCGTTCAGCCTCCCCCGAATTTCAATTGCACGTATCCACGATCGCATTCGCACGCCCCCGCCGAGTCACCGCCGAGCGCAACCTCTACGTCGTCACACGTTGCTCCCGGAACGCCATTCGCCACCACGGCCTTCGATCGTCCGAAGCGGGACACGATTTTCCCGCGCGACATCCTCCCGAAGCTCGCAGAGGAGCAAATTGCACGTCTGCGAGTTTTTCCGGACTTTTGGCGCTCCTTGGCCCTAATCGCAGGCTACTAACGAGCCCTTCCCCGGCGGATTATTCCTCGAAGCGCTCGCTCCTGACGCGCTTATTGCTAATGGGAAAACGCTCGAGCGGATGGCGTGCGACGAGCCAACGAGCGACCGACAGGGACTCGCTTGACGTTAATTGCCCGGCTTATCCGCGCCGCTGTCTTCGTTTTGCTCGCCGCCCTGGACCGAGATCACCAGGGTGTCGTGATCTCGACGGCGGATCGAATTTAGAGACTCGCCGCACCGCCGCGAGAGACCGCCGAGAAGATTTAAAGGATGCAGAGCCACTCGGAAGTCGCGCTTCCCGATAAATCCCTAAATTTCAAACAAATATCCGGCCGCAGCCATTGAATTACCGTAATCGCTGGGAATTAGAGGGCGACGAATAAAAGGTCGCCGGCTAATTATTCATAAATGCGGAGCGGATTTGACGCACGCGTGGTCGTTGTCGCCGCCGCTCCTCAACTCGGACAATAAAAAATTTAGCCGACAACTGGAAGCCCCGACGCGAGCGGCGAACGCGTCTTTTCGCTCGACTTGGAGCCAATGAAAGCGCAATTACTCCAAAGCCGATCGTAAACGCACGCGCGCTATCTTATCGGATTTGCGAGGGCAGCGAGATTAAGCCGACGGCGGCCGATGATTTTTCAAACTTGTGCGCCTCGGGTGCACCAGGAGTGCGGCCCCGGGCTGTAGTTTATCTTGCTTAAAAGGAATTTCCAAAGGACTCGGTTGCGAATTCGCGACTGCGGCATCTAAGAATGCAGCCCGTAATTCTTATAAACGAGTGGATTCGCGAGCGAACCGAGTGCATTAAAACTTTCCTCGGCGGCACACTTTACGGCAGTCGCGTGTGTTTACGTTCGCTCGGGCTTCCAAATTAGGCTTCTTCTCCTTTTTCCGGCAGCAGCCGCGAACGCGAACCTCACTGCGATAGCAGCACGGCGTCCTGCAAAATTTATCCGGGCCGAGAGTATCGATCGATCGCACGCACTGGAGCAGCTGCCTTGCGAGGCTTTTACGCGATCGAAATGAAGGAAGGCAGCGCTGGCCTCGCGATAACAACTCACCGAGGGTGGATCTTCGTGCGCTATTTTTCGGCGTGTGTATTGCCGACAGCGGCGGCGGTAACTGTTGCGACCTAACGAGCGATGGGCTTAAATGGTTGCGCGAACGAGCAGCGGCGCTCGATTTAGCGAATAATTAGCCACTAAATTTCAGCTACTTGTGAAACGTTCTTGGCTTCCCCCGACGGCCAGCACTCCTCGATACTTTATCGCGGTCGAGCTCTTTTAACGCCGGCCCTCCAAATGATGAATCTCGTCGAGTGCGGCCGAATTGCGACTTAATTCCCAGATTGACCGAACAGCGCTCGACCCGAGCGCCTGATTAGCCCTGCTATTGTTGATGGTGCATCGTCGATATTCAGGAGCCAAACGGACGCCTCGGCGAGGCTTCGATATATTTTTAAGCGGCAGCCTCCCCAGCGGACAATTTCTGTCCGGGCGGAACTGTTTCTTTTTCGCCTGCATCGCCTGCGACTGCGGCGAATCGCATTCTCGTTTCGGCAAAGTTCAGCTTTTAATTGCTCGCGATGATAAAAAGCAACAGCCATAATGCTTTCCCCGTACAAAGTGCATTTCTAATTAGCTCTCGTACCTTATTATTGCTTGGCAGTCGTGCAGCGGCCCAGCCAGTACCAGCGGATATTCGAATATCTGTTCTATTAAACATCTCGCCGGCGAATGCCGCTGTTGGTGCTTGTGTCTGTTTAGCCGCACAGCCTGGCTGCCTTGAAATCTCGTCATTTTTCGCGTTCGAACAGGGCTTTAATGCTTTTAATCGCTAATTCGAATTGGCCGATGAGTCGGGCGAGAAACATTTTACCGAGGTGTTAAAAAATATTGAAAACTGATTGCATTATCGCATTCCGTTGCGCCTATCGTGCTTATATCGATTAACGCGGCGCTTCAAACCTGCACAGCCGAGCCGAACTTTTTTCCATTTGCAAATGTTTTACTATTATTCGAGAAGCTTTTATGCTTCGAGCGTAACAGCTGGAGTTATTTTTATTCCATCCACTGGCGGCATCCACCCGTGTTTGTCTCTAAATTAGAATCTCGCCAATAAAGTAGTCGGCCAAACTTTGTTTTATTCTCCAGTTATACTTCTCTTGTCGCCTCGTGCAAAATGAGCTTATAAATCTTGCTAACCGATGCTGCTTCCCTCCCGCGGCTCGTTCAGCTACTGAATTTCGATGCTCCACAGTTTCATCGCGCCTCTCTCTCTCTCTCTCTCTCGCTTCTGCTTTTACGTCGCCCGTCTGTGCCGGTAAAACTTTCAGGCAGCGGGAGTAAAGATCGCGCTGCGTCTCGCTTTCTTTTTAACGAGTGCATCGTCGCGAGTCGCGAGGGGCTGATGGTACACTTATCCAATCGGTTGCGAATCCATTGTCTTTGCGCGCGAGATTTTCCCGCCAACGCGTTTCCCGATCGGCGTTCTATTTACGTAGTAGTCGGGCTGTGTGCCCCTGTAACCGTGTATATTACGTTTAACGCGTAAAATATTTATCGGTTGTCGTTTGTTTATCGCCGAGACTCGCCGCGTTTATTTGGCCAACATCGTCCGTGAGATTTCTCGCGCATCGATCGGCTCCCCGAGCATTGATCTCCGCAACACTCCTTTTTTGCTCGCAAACCTCGTTGACTCGCAAGCTTCGACTTGCAAGCGCTTTAACCTTTGCTTTACGCTAGTGTATATTGCCTTGGTTTACTGCAACTTTAACTATCATCAAGTTGGCAAAAACTTTAATTTATCGAGGCTTTTGACTCTCGATGCTTGGCTACTCTTTTCTAATCTCCAGTTTCCTCGCGTTGAATTGACTAACTACCCTTGTCCGATTTCTCGTATTTATTAGTAATTAAGATTTAGCTCCGGGCACTGGGCACTATTAACAAAAAAAAAAAAACGCTCGAAATAGCGACTCGTACTTTTATCGGGTTTAGCTGTCTCTGAGTGTGGGTGATTTTTATGTCACGTCTCTGGTAATCAATCCGATTGTATTTAATAATATTTGTAAGCATCGAGTCGCCTTTAACTTCTCGCAGCGTTTAAAGTAAAATTTAACTTTTTAATTAAAAAGTTTTCCGAGGCAATAAATTGCTTCCCTCTCGAATATTGTTTATCACTGAGGCGGCCGAGGAAACGCTCGGCTGTTGTTAATTCGAAAATGTATTTTCTTGGGTTTTTCTTGGAGTTAGCCAGGACCTCTTCGCCATTATAAACGAATGGGTTTTATCAGATATTGAAACTGATGGAAAAGCTATCGCGTTTTCGCAATTTCGCCTTCCAGCCCATATTTACAGATGCATATTTACACCGCCGATTCTCTATCGCGATAAACGGTAATTTACGAGCGGCCAACTCGAGCTCCGCCGCCGCCAACGTTATTTTTCTATCCAGTGAAAAGCCCATTTCCAAACTGTGATTATAAAAGAAAACGTAATTATTCGAAGCCATTTGCCGCTCTCGTAATCATCTAATTTCCTCGGCTATGCCCGTCCCTCCCGGATTCTCCGGATTCTTTCACTCGGAAAAAACTGTAAGCACTTCGCGAGGCCTTTTTCTTATTTTCATTTTCGCCCACTCGTAAGAGCCGATGCTATTAAAACATTATCTTCTCGAAATTTAAATAGAGATGGGGGTGGGGGGCAGTTTAGAAAAATCCATAGGCAAACTTGTGTTTGTAAAAGGCTTGAATTTATCGGCGTAGTATCGCGGTATCTTCGCCTAGTCCCCGCCCGCCCGCCCCCCCCCCTTGTCCAGCCGAATATTTATAAATTCACGTGTATTTTTCATATTTTAAGGGGCCGCCTCCTCCATTCGTCGCGGCTTAAGCACTTTCTGCAAAATGATAATAGAGACCCAGCGCGTAGATTTATGTGCAACAGAATGGAGAATTACACATTGTGTGCCTTAGCTACGCTCGCGCAAACAATATCGGCTCTCGACGCCTCTATATATCATTTTTGAAAATATTTGCAGATCGTCGTATAAACCTTCGACGAGCATTTCTTTTTGCTTCTTGATTCAGTTTCAAGTTGATACGCGCGCGAATTTATTTAAAACGAATCCTCGAAACTGTTCTTCGACATTCCGCTGGATTTTTCTACGACTCGGACTACTTATTAATGCGCGATGCGATTCTCGCTCTTACTTACGTCCAGCAGCCGGACAAAATCGAAATCTAATTCCCTCGTTGCAGTTCGACACGGGAGAACTTAAAATTTGACAAAGCACGTGGACTCGAGCTACTCACCGTTGCAACGAGACAAGCGACGAGCACCGCCGAATGTCCTGTGAATTTCAACAAAAGCAGCGATAAACTTATCCTTTTTACTCAATTCCAACGTACTCGGCAACGAGTTCCACGTGGCAAATTCAAAAAAGCTCTCTGCTCGAAAGTAAGATGGATGACGGAACTAAGATAAATAAAATTGTTTTCAACTGTCGTGGCGGGCGACATTTGTCCGGCGTCGAAAATTTAACGTTAACTCTAGGCTCGTCGCGTCGGTTACGTTCTGCCAACTTCTTTATTTTGCACACACGGACAAGCGGAGCCCAAGAATGTTGGAATGTATTACAACGATTATTGTTGTTCGACCAACAACTTGCTCGTGCGATGTGTCGGGGGAGAGGAGATCTCGCGTCGACTCTTGCTCCGGACGACGAAACCACCTTTTTCGGCCCCCGAATGCCGCGGACGGAGAGATTTTAAAGTTTTGCAGACGCATGTCGGAGAAAGGTGAAAAATCCGAATTTCTAGTTACGAATTAATAAATTTCAAACTGCCCGTCGCGTTCGACAAAAATCGCGTACAGCGAGGCTCTCGACATTTAGCCAAACTTATCCCCAAGTCGTTCTTGTAAACATTCGATAAAGTTTCGCGCAAACGTTTACCTGCAATTGCTGTTACGACAACAAATTGTATTCTCGGAGGCCAGTGTCGGCTCTACGGGTCAATTTATTCTTCGTTTACGCAATTTATTAAATTTCTAATTTTCATCGGATCCAAGCAATCGCGAGTCTTTCCTCGACTGTCCTGTTAAAACTTACTTTACGCATGCAACTGCAGTCGCGGTTTCGGAGCAGCTTCCATCTTTATTCCCGAAAAATTAGTGCCAACTCCGTTTGTAGCAAATGTTGCCAAAGTTAAATAAATGAAATTCACATTGCCGATCAGTGGGCGCGCGATTAATTATTCCTCGGTCCGTCAGATCCCTGAGTGCGTTTCTTAAAGCGCAAATTGGGTAAGTTGCGAAAATCGCTCGGGTTTTATTGTTCGATGCATATTCCAATTTCGCAATGCGCTTGATAACGAACGAATGAAATTCTTGTTTATTATGCACAATAACGCTTGTCCACCGTATTTTGCTGCGGCGGGAAATTGTTTAAAAATTCGCTGAAAATTCGCTGAAAATCTAAGCGGAGGCGATGGTTGAGATCAGTTCGCTCCGACTACCCACTAGGGGCGTTTTATTATTTTCGCAGAAGCCGCTTGATTATTAGAAAACCATTAACATATGTTGCGCAGCCATTTAATTTAACTAATGAATAAAGTTTCTTGCTAACGCAGAAAAGTATCGCGAACCGAAAACCGAAGAGCCGCCGTAAAAGTAATTAATTACCCGATGGTAGCGTCGTCGACGGCTAATATCGGCCATCTTATTCGGGAATACGAGCCGCGTTACGGCCTTTGTCCTGATGAATTTTTACGCACAATCAGTGGTTATCCGTCCGCTCGGCGTTGCTCCAATGTTCCGCGAAGTAAATTTTTCATCGCAATTAGAGGCGCGCAGTTGGCGTCGTTAGTTAGTCCTCTCTAATAGATATTTAACGGACAATTTGCATAATAGCTCGATGTTGCGATATCACTCGCGCGTTTAATAAAATTAATTAGCGAATGAGAGTGCGCTCCATCGGCGTCCGCAACGTCCGGGAGAGAGAGAGAGAGAGAGAGAATAGGCGAAAATTCCGTCGACGCCCGGAGCCTGACGGCATTTTCCCTTCGCTTATCCGTCGCAATTTTCCATTTTTCAGCGGCGCTACGCGTTGTTTCGATAAATAAAGGTGTGTTTGTGCGAGCGATGACAAGCGCGTCGTGGGTAAACATAAAGCGGAGAAAGTTAACGAGATCGGCAGACATTTTAAAAGGACAGTTTTGCTGCCGACTGGTGCGCTCTTTAATTATTCAGATGCAATTAACACGTCAATAGGTCCATTGCACCTGACTGCTGGCTGTTTTTCAGCCTCGAGTACGACTTCTCGCGTTGCCGGAGCAGCTCCAGAATTTCCCCCTCGAATGCCCAGCCACTCTCGATTCTCGACTTCCGTTTGAGAATCACTTGCTCCCATCCCGCCCCTCCAGCACTCTTCCTTCTTCCTCCTTGGCCCCGCGCGGCCGCACTCTCGCTTTCTTCTCCACCCACCGTCACTCTTTAAACTCGGCTTATTTTTCTTGTTATTGGCTGATCCGCCGAGTTATAAGGGAAGATCCGACATCCTGCCTCGGCACCGGATAAAACAATATCGAATTTTCCGAAGCCGAGCCGCCGCGACTTACTCTAACTCTTACGTCGTTTAATCGTTCATTTGCGCGACTCCCAAGGCCATAAACGCTAATAAGCCGCGATCGATCGACACTCGTTGCATCGATCGACAAATTCGCTCGATCCGATAAGATGTTCCTCCGCGCGAGTCCAATCGATTGCTCGGCGTAAATTATAAAAAATAATCGACCAGGCAACTCGTTTCGCATTTTGACTAAATTGAACAAACTTTTATCGGATCAGAGAGTAGGTTCGTTTTGCGGATGCGACCCCCATCGGCCTATTAAATAAACTTTGTCATTTTAATTAAAATCGGCACTCGCGCGCGCGCGGAAATCGAAATTATTTACAGTAGCCCGAGCCATCGGACCAGGCCGAGCGGCGTTTATTCCAAAAGACGCCCCCTCCTCCACTCGGTGAGAGCCACTTCGCCCAGATTAGGCGGGGATGCCGACGAGCGCAATGGTGTGGCTGGATCGAGATCGAGCCCGTGCAGGTGCATCGTTGTTCCCAGCTCCGCGACTCGCTACGACTCGCGGGAACAATGGCACAGACGCGGCGACTGTTTATCAGAGTGTGACGCGACGACGACTCTTGACTCGAATTCGATTTTTTCGCAACCGAGAAGAGGCGCGGGTCGCTCGAGGCTGACCGAAGGTTAACGAGCGTTTTCCGACTCGGGAGGCGCGGAGGGGCAGGAGAGAGAGAGAGAGAGAGCGCGTCGACGCACGAGCCAATATCCGGAATCTCGGGGAAAATTCGCCGAGTTGCGACGCTAAATCGCCAAGCGTCCCCGTCGGCTCGACTCGAAATAACGTTGAACTCGTGGAATTTTCGAATTTGGAACGTTTATCGCTCCAAGTCGGGCGGCTCCTTATCGCATTTGCGTATTTTATTTTCGTCGGCAGCTTTTTGTTTGAGCAGTGATCTCACTTTCGCGCTCATCGTGTGCGTGACCGTGTGCGTGCAACTTGGCGACGTTCGTGTTGATCCAGCGCTATAAGCCGGTCAATAACATTCGGCTGCAGTCCCTGACACACATAGCCTTCGGCACGCACGCACACACACACACACAGACACAGACAGAGAGAGAGAGTCGCGCGCTTTTTTCGTAATTCGCGACGAACCTGCGCCGGAGCGCGCGACAAAACTGCCGACTCGAGGCGGTTGCAGTCGCTCCCGAAATATCGGTCAAGCCGACCGCGAGTGCAACTGCGATTGCAGGCGCGACGACGAGGACGAGATAGCAGCAGCAGCAGCAGGTGGAGCCGACGTCTTTGTCGGGGAGTTCAAAAGGAAGCCGGAAGCTCGGCCCCCGGGTTCCGCGGGGGAGGCTGCTATTGACCAGCTCCGGGCTCGGGGACGCGTTCGCATTGTCGTCGGTTTCAAATCAAATAGCCGATATCGTTGTTTGCCGGCCGCCCCCGCGCCCCTCGACGTTAACCCGTAAAACGCACCGGCCAATCCGCAACTAGGACTAGCTAATAACTATTGGCCCCTGGAGCAATAGGCGATAGATGGCTCGGCGGAGGTTGGCAGCCCTGTCTTCGGCTCTCGATGCTCCTCTTAGCCGCGCGTCGCTCGCCCATTCCCTGTGCACGTGTTTACGAGGTACGCGCGTTGAACGGTGCACGGCCCCCCCCCCCACCCACCCGCTCTCCTAACACACTTTAGTCGAGCACACTTGCCGGATATTTGACACACGTGCGTGCACGCGAGCATCTCGATTATTCAGTCGCCGATGCACGAAGCGTCTCCAGTCTCGCACCTGCGAGCCGGGAATTATTTATCGCGACGGCCGATGGCTTTTTTAATAAAAGCTCACTTTTCTCGGCGCTTCTGTTAATTGAGCGACGTCGGCGTGCGCGGCCGATCGAACGCGCGCGAGTCGATAAATTTCACAGGCCACCGCCGCCGACACTTTTCATTTTTTCGGATTACTCTGGAAAATAAACTTGTTACAAGCAATAACGTAATCGATCCCCTGCACTTTACTTACATTGGATATTAAATCTTTGAGAAGCCACATCTCGAAACTTAATTTTTGAGCTGCCCGAGTTGGCATTCGAGCGAATCAAACCCAAACTTTTCTCATATATTCTTAAACATATTACCCAACTTTGCAACGATCTCTTTCGGATTAAACATTTCCTGCGATTCCGCATTTACATAAGGAGGGCAGCAATGAGAAACGTTTGATTAATGCGACTCGTCGGCGACGCTAACGACGACGACGACGAGGACGAGGAGGAGGCTTTTAATCAAACCTAATTTATAATAAACCGATGCTCTGGATTTCGTCGAAATTACCTTAAGGCCGAGTGACGAGTGCCAAGTAGTGCGCCTCGGGCTCCGGGCGGGACTCGCCGCAGCTGATTCGAAGCAACTTGAAAAAAACAAGGGCCGTTTCGTTCGGGAGCGGCTGCACCCGAAACACGCGTTCAAAGTTCGAGTGCATTCCCCGGGGAATCGACGATCTTCTTTCCGGCCAAGCATTTACGAGGAGCGCCGACAAAATCTCGCGCGACGCTCGCACAATCACGCGAGAACCGCTGGACTCGCTCGCGACAATCTCCTCGATCGCGCTCAGCGCCTGCGAATTCGAGAGCGATAATTAATCTCGGGCCTCGCGCGCAGTTTACATCCAATTCCATCTGTTATTTAAAACAACGCGTCTAAATTTATGCGCTGAAAGAATAACGGAGAAGTTGCATAAACTCGTGTAAATTGCACCTTTAAATTCACGCAGTTGTGAGATTGCGCTCGGTCGCGAGTTACCGTAACACCCCGGGGCTGGAAAATCTGCATTGTTACTTACGCAGTTATTACGTGACGACGCAGGCGCGCGCCTTTTCGCCGATAAATCCCTGATCAAATTGCGGAATCGCGGGGGCGCATGCGCACGCGCGCGCATTCTAAACTCGAATAATTGATCGCGCGTTCGGCAGAGTCGGGGGCCGCATTCTCCTAAGCGCACCGGCGGCAGCAGCAGCAGCGACGACGACGACGACGACGACGAAAAAATTAAATTTAGACGATGCATTTATTTATAAGAGCGAGGCAGCTATGAATTATACAGTAATTCATTTTTCAATATAAGAAAGTGCGCGGCTCGGTGGATGATGGCTAATTTATCGCATCTGTATGTTAAACCTTGGGCATGCGTAGGTAGAGCGAGTGCTCGTAAATATTAAAAGCCAAATTAAAGGCAAACACGGCGGAGAAGGGAGAAGGGATTATTCTCCTTTTTCTCCATTGTGGGCAGATCCGTCGCGCGTCCCTTATTACTTTCATCTGTCCGCAGTCGACGCGAGCAACATCTTGTCGCAGGCACGCACGCACGCACGCACGCACGCACGCTCGCTCGCTCGCACGCTCCAGCCGGGTAGCCCATAAATAAACGATCCACTCGAACTCTGCCGCACGTGAAAAGTGACGAAAAAACGAGACTAGAGCAAGGGCGTCGCGACGCCGCGCCCAGGGAGGCAGGCGAGATTGGTTAACAATTTACGGAGCGACGTCGACGCGCTCTCTAGCTCAACAAGTACTTAGAGCCGCCGCAGCCCGTCCGAGGCTCCTATCGTAGCCTCGCCATATTGTGCAAGAACAATGAGCAAAGAGAAATATTGATGAGCCGACCGACGGGGGCTGGCCGCGCGAGGAGACTCTTTCACCGGGTCGCACACATGTGGGGGCCGCGGGCTGGGAGGGGCGAGCCAAAGGGTTGCGCACTTAATATTTCAGTATCGCGAATTTGGGCGGATGGCGAGGAGCGGAGCGAGACTCCCGGCCAAGGCGGACCCAATTTTTCAAAATCGAGTCGCGCTTCTGGGCCCGCGACGATGGCGCCCCTTACCTTTTCCGCGCTCGACGGCGCTCGACGGCGCTCGACGACAGGTTCCGCCGATTCGACAATTTCCTGTTGCTAATATTAAAAAGGAAGAGCCAGCTTCTTTCGCCTCGCTCCTGTTACTCCTCGGGCCACTTTGTATATTTAATTCAGATGCTTCGCTCCTGTTTAATCTAAAATAGCATGCGAGACCGGAGCGGTGGAAGGAAACTTAATGATCCGATAAGAGGATCTCCCATCTTTATTCCTAATTGTGTATTGTCATTTGTTGCCGATGCAAAATTGATAAAAGCCGCGCTAAATAAAGTAGGAGGCCGAGCGGCAGCCAGCGCTCGCTCGAGTCGCGCTCGTCGATACTTAATAAAAATTACAGTTCGAAATATTTTATTATACAAAAGATTACATAAATTTACATAATACTCGGAATTTATTTACATTTCGCTATCTTATCGCGCCAATGCGAAACAGAGCTCTCAATGCACTTTATGCGCGAAAGACTGTGACGACGCCCTGACAATTAGACGACTTTTTTCAGCTTTCAAATATATATATATATATATATATATAAGTATATATCTATATTAAATGCTAATTTTATTGAGCCGACTGCTGGAAAAAGCTTATCTCCGAGCGAGAAACTTTCTCGGGGCGATCAAAAACAGCAAATCGTCGCACTGCGTTACTTTAAATACGTTACATTACGCGTTGCTTTACGTTAAATTACGTTACATTGCGTTACATTACGTTACATTACGCTACATTACGTTACGTAGTTGCGTTACAAAGTCAAATAACTCTTCTGGGTGTAGACGGCGGCTTGAAAAAAGTTTCGATATTATTAAATATTACGCAAGCCGGCGACTTTAATTCCGTAAAATTAATAACAACATTTAATTGCGTTTCTTTGCAAAGGAGTTTTTTTACTTTAATCGATGAATCGAATTAGCAACTTTCGCGAGCTTTCGTATCAAGTATTTTATTAATTTATCAATAAAAGAAGACTTTTCCCCGTTATGAAATTACTTTTTAACGTTAATAATGCATTTTATAAGCGAAACTCTTTTCTCGTAATAAAACCGTAAATATAATAATAATTTTTTGTATAAATTATTAATATATTCCGCTGGCGCTTTTGTTCTATCTGCTCTGCATTTTCATTCACGTCTTCGGCATCGTTTCTCTCCTTTTGTTTGATAACCTAAGAAATACGAAACAATTATATAAGTCTGAATACAGTGAAAACCTTTTATGAAACTTAAACATTATAAATCACTAAAAATATATATAGCGCATTTGCATTCGCAAGAAATTTTATAATAAAATTAACAAAACTTTTTATAAAGATCGTTACGAGAGATAAATTCAGGTTTTTATTTTGTATTAATATGTTTTGTGCATTTGGATTAGTTTCTTATGCGATACTCAGCCTTGAATATAATTTTATATAATTATTTACTTATTGATTGCTGCGTTGTTAAATATAAATCGTGTAATTAATTAATATTAATATTTATGCAATGCCGTCCGAGTATATAATATATAGTACCGAGAATTGCGTTATTGAATAAAAACTTATAAACATGTTTTTTTATCGTATAGAATACAAATTTTTCAACTACAATCATTCAGCAATAGAAGTGTTGGTTAATCGATACCGATGTAATTATAAAATATTAAAAGGCACTTTGATGTTTAAGTCCGCCAAGAGGCTCGAAAATTAAGAAATACTCGCTGCTCTCGATCCGATTAATTATATTTAAATAATATAATGCGATATCGAGCGCGAGACTCTTGTAGCAAAAAACATCTATAACGTCTGAATTATCTAGTCGTAGTAAATTTTCTAGCAGCGCGTTTATGTAAAGGCAACAATTATAAAGTGACATATTGCAACATTTAACACCAAGTACGTTTTTTACATTTGTTTTCATATTTATTATTAATAGTTTTATCATTACCATTACCATTATCATTGTCGTTGTCGTTGTTGTTGTTGTTGTTGTTGTTGTTGTTGTTGTTATTATTAATTTTATTATTACCATTTAATTTAACGCCTCGTACATTTATTTATTTCAACATTCGACGAATCGTCGTCGAATTATATAAACGCACAAGAAGTAGCAAGTTTTTATCGATCGATCGAGCCAACTGCATAAATTTAAAAATTTTAAATTCGCGATGAAACTAATTGCCGATTTGAAAAAGTGCAGATTTATAAATATAAAGACACCTCCGTTTTTTGGTGCCGCTTTTTTGCCGCGCCGCGCTAAACAATTCGCGCGTAATAAACAACATCTGTTACTCGCGCTATTTTTACGATTCTTCCAATTAAAGAGAAAATAGGCAATTAATTAAGAGCGACTCGGACTGCTCTTAAATGTCCATATGTAACGATTTTTGTTTTAATTAACCGCCCGTTCTCCCGCACTCGCAGCTTAAAATCTTTTTTTACACCCGTGCCGAGTCTTGGAGCGGAAAGGCGAAAAGCTGCTCGCTAAATCGCGCGGTCCACCAATCGACGAAAGCCTCGAGTGCGTTATTGTTCACACGCACCAACAATGCGCGCGCGTGTAGGCTCGATTACCGTTATTGCTGATGCGTTTCAACAAAAATTCGAGTCTCCCGCTCACCTCGGATGCTCCTTCGAGTTCAGTTTCGGAACAAACTCGTGGAAAATTATTTATTCCTCCTCGTCTGAATATTATTCTGATATAATTAATACGTGTCTCCAATATTGTAGATACGCGCGCAAAGTAAGTAGAACTTTGGATTTAATTAAGTTTATCTTTAATTGTATAATTACGATTATATTATACGAGCGCCAAGTTGTTCACATCTGCGTCATAATAAGGATGTGGTTTTTTGCAACTAACAACAAAAATACAAGCGAGATACGATGTAGATTATCGCGATACTCGTCGCGCATTTATTGACACTTCCATTGGTGCTCTGGATAAATAAATAGCTTGCACGGCTTGCGCGTTGCAGCTGAAATTTCCAAGAGCCGCGGCGCCCACGACCTTTTCCAACGACTTTTCTTTTAATCGAATCGAATGTAGCTGAGAATAAATAAAGTCTAATCGCCGAAGTTGATGCATTGAATTTTTAAAAACTCGAATCGCTTTCTTAAGAGAGAAGCTTATTCTCTTATAAAAGAAGTTTCGCCGTTTGCTCCCGCAGTTGCATTTTATACGCGCGATATTATTTTTTAAATACATTTGTTCGATATTCGCGCAAAATTTAATGCGTCGTTAAAATTTTCTAGAAGTAATAATAATATTTCAAAAAATTCGCATTACTTTATCAAGAGAAGTTAATTTGCTATATTTAACATTATATCTAATTTACGGACAGATAATACATTGTGTTTTTGTAATATTTTTATACATTTTTAGATATAAGAAATATATCATTTTTTTCATAGTTTGTTTTCACTTAAGTTACTATGACGTGTACGTCAAAGATAAAAAATGAATTTATATGATTCTGTAACTAGAATTTGTTAAAATCGTCGTCAAACTTTAACACATTATATTACATTACGTATTTATAAAATAATATAAATTATGTTGGAGTTCCAGGTTATCTTTCTTAGAGTATTGACACACTGATAACACATCTGCCGCTATTATTTAATATATAATTTTTATATTATTACTTAAACGAACGTTGCTTTTCTAACTTTAATATATTTTTGAATAGTTAAATAGTTTAATCGCTCGGTTGCCTTATTTTAAATCAATTACATTGAGATTTAAACGGAGACAAGCAAAGTTTCATTTTATTCAGAGTCCAAATCTCAGGCCGTTATCATCAGACTCGCGATCCACGCGATCGCGAGCGCATTGTTAACAATTATTGCCACAACTTTCCCCGCACTTTTTAGGTTTTATTCCTTTTCTTTCTTACCAATCTCTGCCCGAAATTCAGCTTTCGCGAAAGAGCAAAAGTTAAACAAGAGCGAGGTGTTCTCGTTGGGCGTTTAGCCGCTTATAGCGCCAATTTCGCTTTGCTTTTCTCCCGTTTCCCAAAAGTGCGAAGTTAATCCAATGATCTGGTGAAAATGCTGGATGGATTGAGAAACACTTGGCCGTCGAGGCAGGATCGGAATTTCTAACGCGATTCGCCGTTCGCCGTACGCCATTTCTCATTCCATGCGCCAAAACTTGCTAATTTATTTTGTAATGCTTAATACGTATCGAGTTTATTCGGCCATTACAAAACATATTCTAGTTAAAATTAATATAAATTACGGACGTAATTCGTAAGCCATTTCTGTATTGCGTAAGTGTTAAAGCCCATTAGTCGTCCCTAGACACGCGCGCGCGCAGAAGTGTTGAACGTAGTCAGTAGTGAATATCAATTTTAAACTTGGAGTATTTTGTTAAATAATTATCAACTTGCTAATGATTCGACGAATAAAATTAGCCTCGATTTGAAAATCCGCTGGCACTTGGGACGCGCTCGTTCTTAAATTCGGACGTGGAAAAACATTCGGGTGCGCCGAAGGAGCTGATGCTGCGCTGATTAAATTTGCTCGTAATTAATATATTCGCAAGAATAGATGGAGCCGATGTCGGCGATAATACGGTATTTATAGTGATTGCCCGCTCCTAATCCGTTTAGCCCTTTACGACGAGTTTTACAGCTCGAGCCCGGAGCGTTTTTACGCATAATTTCCGCGGATTTTATTAGATCGGGCAGATTTGGCGATTCGAGGTTGGCACTCGCGCATTCGGTGGAGGAGAAGCCCAAGACGCAGAGGCGCGTGGGGCGTCGGTTCCCGAGGACCGGCGCGCGTACAAGCGCACCGTTTGCAAATTCCCGAACTCGGCTTTGCAGAATCCGAGCAGCTCTATTCGGCCCCGCGGCCGACCACCGAGCGCCCCCCCCCCCTCAAAGAAAGTTGAAAGGTCGCTGCCGCGCATTTAGCCGCCACGTCATAGCTGATCGTACAGGAATAGTTGCTGCTTTGGATTAAAATTTCACGAGTCCGCGCATCGCTTGACGCGGTAATTGAATGTGTAACGGCATAACCGCGGCATCAATTCGCTTTTTCCGCATTTAGAATGCTCCTCGCGAGCGTCATAAATAAAGAGCGCCGCGCGCCGCTCAACTCGGCCTTTTTCCCCGGAGGAGCGCCGGATTATTTTCGCGCGCCCGGAGCAACGAGTCCTAAAATAGAGCACAACAATGAGGCGCGACGGCTCGAGAATAAAAGAGCCCGCGATAATCAGCGCCGCGGCGACTACTATTCGACTCTCGGCGAGGGCGTCCCGTTGCATCGAACTGTAATCGGGCCGTCGATTGCGCGGATATTGACACACAAGGCGCTTCAATCAAACGCCAAAACTCGTGCGCTCGCGTGGCATTACAATATAAGTTTAATCTAATCTCGCGGCAGATTGCGAGTCTCCTTTTCCTCCTGCTTTAGGGTCCGTTGCCAGCGCTGCCAATAATAAGTTTCGCATCACGCGCGTCCCGCAGCGATACGCGCCTGAGCCCCGATAACGCGCTAATTCATAAATAACGCGGCGCGATTAGCGAAAAGGCGGCCGGCCGACGCATTATTCCCCGAAGACGTTGCGAAAGTGCACGCCGCCGCCGCCGCCGCCGCCGCGTAGGCAGAAGATAAGCTGCGGCCGAGAGTCGTCTACGTCCTCTGCGTGGCCGTCGTCGCCGAACCCCGAGCGGACGCGCAACAATCGACGATCGCCCTCGCCGCGACTGCGCTTTCGACGCGGACCGTCGCGAGCCTCGTTCGCCCGCGCGCTTCATCTCGTCCCTTTTTTCATAACCGAGCGTAGCAGCGAGCGGCCGCGGAAAAAAGTACTGGACGCGCGCGGCGCCGCGAACAGCCCGTCCCCGAGTCCCGGCGCCGGGTTCCCCCCGGGCCCCGGCCCGAGACCCCTCCAGACCCCAGCCCTTGCGGTCCCGGTCGCGGCCCGCCGCCCGGCAGCCTCCGCCCCGGCCCCCGCGAGCCCGACGCTCCTGCAGAAGATCGTCTAAATCTTCCCCTTCGGGCTCGGGCACGAAGGGCGTTAGTATACTGTTTGCAGTTAAAGAATACTACGCAGTAAAATTTATGTCCCAGGCCGCGCTTCGGCTCGCGTCGTGCGCTCGCTCGCTTACCGTCTCCCTCACCACGGGGGAGAAAAAAGTATCAGCGAACGCGCGATATGAAAAATACGCGCGTTATGACCGGTACCACCCTTGCTCTCGCTCTGCTCGGCTTTTTTACGAACCTCGTCGCCTTTCCCGCCAGCAACACCCTGCGCGAGCTCGCGGCGTTCTCGCCCCCCCCCTCCGCTTCCAACTCCCCCTTAAATCCCCACTCGCGCGTCCAGTTTCCTTCTCAGCTGGCGCTCCCTCCCCGAGCGTCGCCGCGAATCTGGAGCAAAGTAAACGCGGGATCCCGGTGGAGGCTCGCCTGGCTCCGGTCGAACTCGCAGGAGACGCCGGTCCAGGTCGAGGCAGTCGGCGGCGCCTGGGCCCTAGTCCTCTCCCCGATCGATAGGACGCGGGGCGCTGGAAGGACCGCTGGAGGAGCGGCGGCGTCGCGACCGAATGGTAAAATTAACTGCGGCGATATTTAGGAACTGGGAGAGGAGCATCTGCTCGGGATCGGGAAAATAAACGGCGACTCGCCCTCGCCCTCGGCCTCGGAGTCATTGCCGGCGCTGAGGCGTCGGGGGCTGCGGCCGCCCGCGTTTATGTAGTGCGCCTCCATAAAAAGCGAGCAATATTCTTTCATCAGTACCTCGCGGGCATCGTTACTCAGCAGCGGCGCATACGTGTAACCACGCGTATAGGGCCGACGCCGGCGTCGTTGCTCGTTGCTCGTTGCTCGTTGCTCGTTGCCGCGCTGTCGTTACACTTTTACACGTTTAATATTGCGTTTAGCGCCCCGACGCTGCTTGCTTGCTTGCGTTCGCCTTCGCGCTGCGACATTATACGAAAAATCACCTTCGCGCCCCGCGATGTCGGATGAAAAAGTCATTCCGGCCCGATGTCTTTATTCCCGACAGTTGGATTCGCCCCGCGCCTGTATATGAAAAAGTATAAGCGCCGCTGCGGAGGCTGATTTAATTACGGCGATCTATTCGACTTACAAAGGAATCCGCCCCCACCCCGATAAAGGCGTGAGTTTTATACTCGGAGAACGAGCGAGTTTAGAGCGGCCGAGGAGGTTATGCAACCACACCAACCGGAGCGGGTGCGACCGGGCAGGAGGGACCTGTAACGCAGCTTCTCGAAAATCCCGTTCCACCACCGCGTCTGCCCCACGTGCAAGATGGCGGGACGTGTTTACGCTACGTCATTCGCAAGTGCGCCGGTGAAAGATTTGGAAAGACTCGGCGGCGATCGAATTCGCGCTTTCCTCCCCGCTTCCTCGCTCTCTCGAGCGAGCGGCTAATTTGCGGGCCTCCACTCCAACGAGTCCTCCAACTCGCCGCTAGCTAACCAACCACCACCGGGGAGACGCAAATTTTGATGGCCACAGGCTAAAAGCAACAAGGCTCCCAAGTTCCGCTTCCAAGGCCCTACGAGTCGGTGCGCGCGATGCCGACGAATTCTCCCAAGACTCGCTTTTACGCGATTGCCTCCGCACCGTCGTCGTCGCCGTCGTCGTCGCCGTCGTCGAGCCAGGAACGAAAACCGTTCCCGAAACCCGAACGGCATTCCGTGATACATCGATTGCGAATATTACCTCGAGAGAGAGAGAGAGAGAGAGAGCGACGAGTCATTCATTCGCTCGGATTCGGAGCGCAAACAACGCCGGCGAAAGATGAAGTAAATCAGAACGTACACGAGTCCTGCGACGCTCGAATGTAGGATAGCAACTTTCGTTATTTAATCATTAATTCATAAATCGATAAATCAATATTTGCTAGCTTCATCGCAAATTTCTATTGAATGCATAATCAGTATGAAAGTAATGTTTTTGCCCCCCGGTCTTGCTCTTCCGGGGGGCGAAAGGTTCCTTACATTTAATATTGATGCTCCGAGAACAAACTCGAACATTTATCAACCTTAAACAAGCGTTTTATTATGCATTCGTGTATCATCAACTATGCCAACTCTTTCTCGATGCTCGAATGCGTCTGAATTATTTTTTCAAGGCTTGAGATTTCGCGCCCAAAGCTTCGCTCGATTTGTAAGAGTGAGGAGAAACACCGCGTTACGACATACGCGTGCGAATTTCATAAAGCGTTTTAAAGAAGAGCCAGCAGCTTTTTACGATATATTCGGTATTTCTAAACTATTACGTGTGTATTTTCAACGAGAGAAATTGTATCGTTGCGCAACTAAAACGGAAAAATGCGCTAATCGTGTAAAATCATTTTCAGTTGCATTATAGAGAACAAAGAAGTTTATTTTGCATCGACCTCCAGGGAAATGGAATGATTACAAAACGACGTCGAGTCCAATGACGTCGTTTAAAAAAAGTTTTTAAAATTACATTCGTTTTAATTAAGATATCCTCGAGTAGTAGAAAATTAATGGTTTGCAATTTCAGCGGCGATCTGATTGAAAACATAATTCAGCCATTTTTTCGTTAACCTGCAAATATCATTACAGTTACATAAACAATATTGATTTCGAGGCAGGCACTATTTTTGTTTGTAAAATAATAATATTTGCGCTTTACGTCGATAGCAAAATAACGAGTAACCGGCACATAATCAAAAACTTGTAATTTCAAATTAAATCAACATTATTGTTTCCAATTTTACGATGAATTATCTGGTGAATTGTAATAAATTACATTGCGGCTTAAGTTTATCTTCCACTTTGGTCGAAAGTAAAACTAAATTCTGTTCACTTCTTCGTTGCAAAATTAGATCAAATGATACGCTGAAGAATTACGTTTAAACTGCTTGAATCAATTTTTCAATCTATCGGCTCTTTGCCTCGAATCCTAATTGGTTTTTAAGAATGTGCAATTAATTCATGGAAAACTGTATAACTGACCGTCAACAATCCAAAATTCCACGAGAAAAACCATATCTTTTTTACGGTTAACGTAAAAGCAACGCGTGCACATTTTCAAAATAATAATGATAACAATAATAATGATAACAACAACAACAACAATAATAATAATAATAATAATAATGATGATGATGATGATAAGAACAACAACACCGTCTGTTAAACACAACTTTAAAGGCTTTTTTCGCCCTTTGCTCGTTGGGTTCGCTTTCGTTAAACACACACACACGGTAACGAATTAAAAAGACAATCACGAAAAAAATTAGAGACGATTTGCTTTGCTCATAATAATCGGTTACGCAAACTTGCGAATATCAGGGATGACGTTACAGAGGGGGAAAAAATTCATTACATATTTAGGTTTTTTTTTCTGTAAGCCTAGTTGAAAGCTATAGCTAGTGGATGGGACGTCGGTCTGTGCAATTTATGATTACACGTTGCGACCTGTCGAAGCATTGGCTTTAACACTGGACGAAATAGTCCCACGTCCAACTATTCCGACGCTCCATTTTTACGAATAAAAAGCTTCGATCGCCGGGAAGCTCGAGGTCGAGATTTGCTTTTCTCGTAATTATCCAATTCTATTTACCTCCTATTGCTTCGCGAACAAAATTTCTCCCCCGAATGCAGCGCCGAAATTGCAGTCAAAGATGCTCGAGTGCAACAACTCGGGTGAACTCCGAGTTGTTGTACGAGACGCGTGACGCGTACAAACGGACGCAACGTAACAGCGGCCTTCGAAGAGAGAAATTTCGGTAAATCTTGATCGAATACCTCGATGCGGCACGCGTGGGAACGAGAGCGAGAAAACTGCGCGCACTCGTAGCCGGACGTGCGAGCGTGAAAAAGCCCGACGCACTTTCGTCCGTGTCTCTTCGGTGAGCCCAAGAGTGCGAACGAGAGTTTTCCCGCAGCCGTTAACGGCGCTTCGAAATCGCGGAAAAACCTCGGGAAAGTCGAAGCTCTGCTCCGCGAGCTCCAAAGTGCAAGCCTTTCGCCGGCTGCAGGAGCGAGAAGTCGGCCGCGGCAACAGGCGCTAAGCGAGCGTTCAAAGGTGCTTATTGGGTAATTCGTTGACAAAGTATCCGCGGAGAAACGTATCGTAGTTAGCGGGGCAATGAGCGAGTAATAAAAATCGAAATAACGATTCTTTGTCCGAGGCGAGGCGGCGGAGCGCAAAGCGAACGGCGCAAAAGGCGGAAAAAGGCGCGAGAAGCAGCTGCGCGGCGGCATCCCGAAGGACGCGCGAGGCCGAGGTGGTTGTGCTCCGGAGGCAGCGAGACCGGGACCGGCGTCGACGTCGACGTCGGTCGGCGATCTCAGGACCGCTCGCTGCTGCCGATCCTCCTCCGCTCGCTCGAGGAGAGCACCGCGCGAGAGAGAGAGAGAGAGAGAGAGAGGGGGAGAGAGAGAGGGAGAGAGAGCGAGAGAGAGAGAGTGAGAGGCGTCGGGAGGCGGTCTCTGGGGGAGGCGGGGCCTGCCGGCGTGGGGCCGGGGGCGGCATGCCGCTCGCGACGGCGGGGAGCCGCGGAGGGGACGGGGGTAGCCGCGTGCGCCCGCTCTCTCCTTCCGGCGCGCGGGGCGGGGGTGGGGGGTTTGACGCGGGAAGGGAGGGGTTCTCGGCCGTCTCGCGGCAGAACGCGCCGCACCGCCACCCGCGCAGCGGAGACCGGCGGCGGGAAGCGCGAGCCGTGGGGGCCCCTCAGTCGCGACGCGCTCCTCACGCGGTGCACATCGTCCGATAGCCGTTCGCGAACGCCCGCTCCTCTCACGCGGACCGCCGCGCCGGAGGCTCGCCGCCGACGCCGACGAGGACGACGAGGAGGAGGACGCCAAAAGAGTGGCCCAAGAGGCCGACGGACGACCGCTCCGGACTCTCGCGGGGAGCGGCAGGACCGGCGGGGATTGGCGGGGACCGGCAACGACCGGCCGGGCCGGGCACGTGCTCGGGCCGCGCGCGCTCTCTCTCTCTCTCGCACTGACACGATACGACGCTGTGGGACCGCTTGCCGGGCTGTGCTGTGCGCGTTTTAAATTTTGTAACGAGCAAGTACTCGAGTGACTGAGGACGCGGTGCGCGCGTTGTTGCAGATGGCCGGGGTGCTCCAGTGATCGAGTCCGCCGGCAGCAGCAGCAGCAGCAGCAGCAACACTAGCAGCAGTCAAGGAGAACGAGCGAGCGAGAGAGACAGATATATCAACGATATCAGCGATATCAACTCGAGCGAAACGAGCTACGAGATCGAGCACACGAACACGACAGCGACGCCAACGAGCACGACCGCGACCACCGCGACGACCACGACTTCGACGACGACGACGACCAAGACAGCCGCCACCACGGAGGAAGACGAGGATAGACACTCAGTCGCGTCGCCGAGACCAGACAGAGACACCATGACGCAGCAGAGCGGCGCGGGCTCGCCCCAGCAGTTCTGCCTGCGCTGGAACAACTATCAGACTAACCTGACCAACGTCTTCGACCAGCTGCTGCAGAGCGAGAGCTTCGTCGACGTGACGCTCGCCTGCGACGGGCACTCGGTCAAGGCCCACAAGATGGTCCTCTCGGCCTGTAGCCCCTACTTCCAGACTCTCTTCTTCGACAACCCCTGCCAGCACCCCATCGTCATCATGAAGGACATTAAGTGGCCGGAGCTCAAGGCCGCGGTCGAGTTCATGTACAAGGGCGAAATAAACGTGTCGCAGGAGCAGATCGGGCCGCTGCTCAAGGTCGCGGAGAGTCTCAAGATCCGCGGCCTGGCCGACGTCAACAGCGAGCACGAGCTGACCTCGCGACCGAGCCTCGAAGACTCGCTCAACCTCGCGGGCGACCTGCAGCGCAAGAAGCGCAGGCTGGCCTCCGCCGAGCGCTCGCCCAGTGCGAGCAACTGCAGTCCCGAGCGCAACGTCTCGACGAGCACGACTCGGCGAGCACCGGTCACGACAGCCACGGCCTCGGCTCGTCTTCGACGCCTCGCTCCCTGGGCTCGCCCAGCGTCCCCAGCATCAGCGTCACGCCCCAGATAAACCTGCAGGAGCTGCCGGTGAGCCTCCCGCTGCCTCCGCCGCCGCCTTTGCCGCCGCCACCGAGCGGCCAGAGCGGTGCGCACCCCTCACTGGTCGGCCCCACGTGTCGGCCGGCCACGTGAGCACCGGCCCGCACACGCCCGTCAACCACCTGGGCGCCCACGTCGTCGCGCAGCACCACCAGCAGCAGCAGCAGCAACAGCAGCAGCAGCAGCAGCAGCAGCAGCAGCAGCAGCATCAACAGCAGCAGCAGCACCTTCAGGCCGGGGGACCCCAGATCGGGGAGGACCCGGATCTCAAGCCCGGCATCGCCGAGTTGATTCGCGAGGAGGAAAGGGTGAGTCTTGTTAACGTTCACATTTGCAACCCCCCGCGATCTCGTTGTTGTTGCCGTTGCTATTTTTCTCGTCGCCGCTGTGCTCGCGTCGTGGCCATGTGCACGTACACGCGGCCACAGCCCAGCCAAGTACTGGTCGCGGGCGCACCATTCCAGTCGAGAATTATTAAGGGGCTCGTTAAAAATGGCTGTACTTCAATTACAAAAGTAATTAGGCCGCTGCGCTGTGCTTCTCCAGTTTCTAGGGAAAAGTATTAGAGGCGCTCGAGGAATGAGAGAAAAAATGAGAAATAAAGACAAAATAAGAAAACATTTATTATATTCGAGACGATGTTAGCGGGCTCCTCGCTCTTCCTCGAAAGGATGGATAATTGCGTGCCTTCGTCCTCGTAATATAAATTAAATTAAATTGCTCGAGTAAGCGAGAGGAAGATGAAAATAGCGCTCGTGCGCGTGTGTGCGAGAGCGGGGCATATAGTTACGGCGGAGAGAAAAGCAGCGCGGGTAATGCTGGGTGCAATCAGAGCCCGTATCTAGGGAGAGCAGCCGATGGGCACGCGTGCATATATATATATATATGTGTGTGTATATATATGTATAGGGGCGTCGTGGCGCGGCGCGACCGTGGGTTCGGCCGGGAAGGGAGCGACGGGGCCAGAAGGAAGGGAGCGTTAAAAAAATGTAATCTTCCCTCGCATTATACGTTTTTGGCAATAACGAAGTTGGTCGCAACGCCAGGCCACGCGCGCGTTGGGGTGGCGGAGGCCGAGTTGCGCGGTGGGGGGACGACGGTGGACGCGCGGAGCAGCAGGAGGAGGAAGAGGAGAACGCCGGCGGTGGCGGAGGTGCCCGTGGTGGAGCAGCAGCAGCAACAGCAGCAGCAGCAGGAGGAGGAGGAGGAGGAGGAAAGAGTCGCGAGACAGTAAATCGTGAATTGTAGTAGCCAGGCGCCATTCATTCTGATACACCGGATGTGACTACATATTTCCTTCGTTCCCGTTTAAATTAGTGTTTTTTCCCGCGCCGGGTAGCACGCGAGCGCCCGTAGGTGCAGCTGCAGCGCGTCGAGCAAGAAACGACCTCCGCTCGGATGCTATCGCCCCCGTAGATTCGATTCGGGATCGAACGGCCCTACGTAAGCGATATATCAGGACAAGAGGACCGTTCGGGCTCCGCTTTGGCCTTCGCTTTGGCCGCCCCCAAATTGAAAAGTTTGATGTATTAAAATGGCCGGCGCTCTCCTCGGGTGCGCTTTTTTCTCGCTTTTCCGCGACTTGCCGATTTCGCCTCGTGCCCGGATGTCGTGCGAGTTCCTTCGCAGGGCCAGCGGGGGTCATTAGCTTGATTGGAGCTGCTTCATTCGGTCAATTTCGGAAAAGCATTAAATACTTAATAAGGTTTTATCGGGCAAAAAACATTGGCTTTACTCGAAATATTTCATACAGTCATGCTAACTAAACACATTTTTGGGCTCCGACTTTTCTGTCTGCGATTCATTTCACACACACGCGCGCGCGGTCGCTCACGCACACGCGGCACACTTATTCGCTACAACTGCTCTTTTTTCACGTCATTTATTAATAAAGTTAAATTATGAAACACGTTCGATCTAATTTTCGTCGTTAAAAATTACCGTGCGTGGCATTTTATTTATTTCATTATTTTGGCCGGCAGCCTTTCACGGTTATTCGATAATAATTAACTGCCTTGTATTTACAAATTTATACATACCTACAACTTTTGGCTCGTCTATCTGTTTACCGAAAGGTCGCGTCAAATATTGCCCGAACCTTCCTCGACTTGACATATGAAAAAAAAAAAAAAAAAAAAAAAAAAAAAGAAAAAAAGAAAGAAAAAACGAGCCCCGCAATGATGTGACCGTATTATATATTAAATGAATCCATAATAATATATTATAATATAGTTTCGGAATATTCTTAAATTTAAATATTTAATATGCACATTCAAATTTGATTACGATTAATCTAAATAACGCAAGAATAAATATATGAAATTTAATGTGGAAATATTACATTTAAAAAAGGAATAATATATACGACGCGAAAGTAAATCATTTTTTTATTTAAGCTTTTTATCATAAATTTGACTATCAAAAGAATTACAATTAAAATATTATTTACATAATATAAGAATATTTTTAGGTAATTACCATTTTACACAATTTCCTACCTTAGAGAGGGAAATACACGTACGCACGCGCCCGTGTATTTGTGTATGCGCGCGCGTATACGTATACGTTGTATGTTAAAGAGACCGCCTCTAATTTTATTTATAATTTAATATTTTTAATATTTCGTTTCACAATGGAAAATTATCGTCCGTTATAAATAATAATTTTTACGCCGTTTAAATATTAAAATGCGAATTTTCACCCAATTATTGCGCGAGAAAAATGTCAATTTCGAAACTAATTTAATTATTCTTCATACCATTATTAATTATAAAGAAGGGCTAATATCGTTAACCTTTTTGCACTAATAACTTTCGGCTTTTTAGTGCTTAAAAACTTTTCGCATATTAATCTCAACCTAAATAGACTTGACGTAATGCAATTTAACAATATTTGAAACTGTTATTTGTTAAGATGTCGCAACGCTTCTAACGCGCTTTCCTGCGGTCGAATATTTCGTCGAGCGCGTCTGCTTTGCTTAATCTCCTCCTCGCGCGATCGCCTGGTCTTTACGCGCGCGCACGCACGCACGCACGCACACGCCGTACGCTCTTTCAAAACTGCTCAATTGCAAAGAGACGGAGGTTTAACGGCGCGAAACAGCACCGCATCGATTTAACGATGAAAGTTGCTTTTTCGCCGAGTCTTACCTTTGGCACTCGGCATCCTAATTTCCACGAGTTATTGTCCGTGCGGGCGTTTACGAGCAAAAAAGGTTGCCGGCGCGTCACCGACAGTCGCTGCACTGCCATGGGTGCGTTTTGCGAAACTGCGAAATTGATTAGAATCAGTAATTTGGAAATAGCGTGCCCCCTGCCCCCCCGCATGTAACAAGAGACGCCGATCCCCGAATAACGCACTTTTCGGGAGTCGGACGTGGTGTCGTCGCCGCTTCTTCTCATGGGAAACGGTTGTTACCGCCCAAGGGCTCCGCTCGATCTCCTATCCGATTTCTATTCAGCCGAAAGGCCTCTTTATCTCCGCTCTCTCGCTTGAGCCGCGCATCCCGAGAAAAAGAGCATCTCTTTGTCAAAAGCGGGAGAGGTTCTCCTTTTTTATTCGGCGGAATATTAAGCCACAGAGACGCTAATCGGCGATCGCGTCAAATCGGCTCGAGTCGAGCGTGTAATTAGGCCGATCGGCAACGAGAAGGACGCGGTGGTGACGCTCCAACGGGAAGAAGAGGCAGAGCAGAAGGAGAAATCTCGGCCGCCGACGCAGCAGTCGCCGAGACATTTCGGCGAAGGACTTAATCGGCGATTAGGGCCCCTTCGTGATGGCGAGGAGGAGAGCCGAGCGCCTCGTAGGAGAGTTGGGACCGGGAGCCCGTCGACCCAAACTCGCTTGGCTCTATATATTTTAATAAGGGCCGAGCAGTGGCGGTAGCGGGTAGGGAGCGGCTTACGACTCGCGCTGCTCGCGTAATGCTATGTGTTTTAAATATTTCGAAAATTGCTTTCCTAGGAAACTCGCCGCATAATGGCAATACTCGGAATATAATCCGCCGGAGATGGCCGGCACTCGCTCCGCACTTAACTTCTTTCCATTTCCAAAGCTCCCGTCCTGCCTCTTCCTCGGCGCGTAATAACGCCGCCGCCGCGGCAGCAGCAGCTCTCCGGACTCCATCCCGCACCGGTTGCTCTCTCCGTGCGCGCGTGTGTGGGGCTGCGAGCGTTTTTACTTTTGCGCCAGCGCCGGCTCATTAGTGATTCTCATTCCGATCGAGGAATCCGCCGGCGATTTCGAGAGCCGCCACCCGCGCGGCTGGCTGCGCGTGCTATCCGTCAAAGTCGGGAACCGGCCACACACGCACGGGCGAAGCTGCCTTAGCCGACGCTGAATTTTCCATTTTCAAAATGGCATGACGAACGGACCGGGGCGGGCAAGGGACCGACCGGTGAGACGGTAAATCAGAAATTATCTCGTCGCGGCTGCCTTTTCCCATCGAAACGCGCATAAATACCGAGCCGAGCCCTTCCAGCCGACGCTCCGATATTACGCGCGGGAGTTGATGGACGGATGACCACCGAGCCATTCCGCAGATTGGTTCGCTCCCGCTCCCGGATCCGCGCGCGCGCAAGGAGATTTATACCGCGCGTCCCCCCCCCCCGTTATCTCGGCGCGGGCATTTGCATCCGGGCGCGGAGACGCCTTCGCGCTCCTTCCGCGCGGCGCCGCGACGATAAGGCGGGGGCGGGGGGCGCGGGCGCGGGTGCTCGAGCTGGACGCGGACGAGTACCGCTCGCTCGCTCGTTGCGGCGAGGGGAGCGGGCCTGCAAATTGAATTGAGTTCGCCGTCGCAAAAAGCGGCGGCCGAGCGTCGAACGGGTCGATGGGAATTAAATTTTAGGATATTCGATTATCCCCGGTATCCGCTCTCGAGGAGTCCGCCGCCAGGCTCGCACCTACGACCGGCCCGGAGGGGCCCGATCCACCCGGAAACAATGGCATCTTGCCGCTCGCCGACGACGTTCTCCGCTGCTTACGCGCTGCGCCCGAATTACAGATACGGGTTGCGTTCCGGTCCGCGTTCCCTCTACCTCCCGCCGATCTATTTGTCGAATCAGCTCCGATATTTATGGACATTTAAATCTCCGTTGCGTCATTTTGATGTAGGAAATCAACGTTACACACCACTAATGTGCCTTGTATCGTTGCGCTAAGCGAGTCGAATCATAAAATTCGTTAAATAATTTTTTTATTTTCCCGCGCTCGAATCTGCGTTCGAATTCTTGATTACGTGCTGACAGTGACGTAATTCCATTTTACTATTATTATATGAATTTTCCAATTCAGCCGATCACGGGATAATGTCATAAATATTGAAAATTAATGAAAAATGGGAATACAGTATTTCTGGGTAGTACATTAATTTATCATCTCCCAAGTCATAAAATTATACTTGGAAACATCAATTAGCGAATGTAAAAACTTGCAAAATCGATATCATATGGAAATTTTGCGACAATAATTTATTAATGTTCGGATTATCGATCGCAGCGCGCGATACAAAGTATCGCTGGCTTGTATACAAATACAAATACGAGCATAAATATAAATATAAATATAAATATAAATATAAAAGCAGCGGAATACTGTTTCGCCAAGAGCTGGATTGCGTATTTTAAGCGGCGGCAATATTTATCGACGATTTAAGCCGATGCGTCCTTAGGAAGAGGCAGCGGTGAAATATTCAGCACTCGCCCCTCGCCCCCTCCCCCGGGCACTTATCCGGGGCGCGAATGCGACCGAATTTGTTTACGGGCCGCGCGACTGTCAGCGCTCGAGAATATTTAAGTAGTTTGCTAAAAATTCGAGGCGCGATAGATAAGTTAGCGTCTTTCAAAGTTTTTGAAATTCGCGCGCCAGCGTTTAGTTAGGCGAAGAAGCCTAAGCCCGGACCGAGTCCCAGCTCTTGGACTAGTCGAGTAAACGCTTCTTCCACAAACCCCCAGCCCCTTTGGCAACTCTCCTAACGCCCCCTCCCCTACTCGCTCACAATTCCTTTTTACGCAATTTCGGATCTATTACTTTTCTCTTTTATTTTCGCGACGCTAATCGGCGTCCGCTGCTTTTTCGCCTCGCTTTTATTCCCGATCAATTTTTCTGCCAACTCTGCTGTTCTCGAAACGCAAATGCGGGGATACATCAAAGTGCGAATTCCGCGCCCGGGCGAGACTCGAGAGGAGAATTACAACTCGTCGCGAGTTGTCGAGCTTTTGAATCCTCCGCCGCATTCGTCACGGGCCGCCTGATTTTGTTTTTGGCGCGAATTCAACTCGCCGATTGCAGCGACGAGTTGGTGGAGGGTCATTCGCAAAAAAGGCCCGAATCTCGAAGGAGAAAATTTGCTTCCGCGAAGGAACGCCGGCCGAACTTCGCCTATGCGCGGCTCGAAACGGCGCGTCAAATCGTCAGGTGCGGCTGGGCGGAGGAGGCGCGGAAAGTGCAAAGTTTAAATTCGATTTTCCGGAACTCGGGACTTAATATCCTCTTCGAAAAACACAATTAGCCGTATAATAGCTCGAGTCCGAAATATCCGCTCGGTGTAACACGGGCCAAAGTAATTTCCGATTGAGCGTAATTAAAGTTAATTGACAGTGCGAAAAATGTCGACGGTTTGGTTGGCGAAGCTTGCGCTGGCTGAGCGAGGAAGCAGCGAGGAATCGTTGAACGCGAGACTCGTTGCGCGGGAGACAGAGTATAAGGGCTAATAAAGTTGAGCGTCTCGGGCCGTCCATGCGCCCCCCCCCCTCGCCCCCGAGGCGTTTGTTTCGCGCACTCGTACGCACAAGTTGAAACGGCGCTACGTTACGCTCGACGCATTAGCAGAGATGACCGGCGGCGGCCCATTGTCTGGACTACAAATTAATCCGGCGATCGATGCGGGCGACGCACGTACGCAGGCACTAGGAGGCACGCGAAAAACTTGCCCAATTGCCGTTCGCGAATTACAAGTTTGGCGGCGCTGCGCGGCGGAGGAGACGCGGCGAGGATCGGGATCGCGAGGATCGATCGCTCGCGTAACCGGGAATTCGCCGAGGCGAGCGCCGACCGGCTCCCAACTTTCTTTTTGTTTCTTCGGCGAAGGTGCGTCGGTGCGTAGCGCCGAGGTTACGCGAAAGAAGGAGCGCGTGTAATAACTCACGCACGAGCCGCGCGTAACTATTAGTTTGTCAAAGAAGGAAGAGAGGGGAGGGGGGGGAGGAGGGCGAGCGAACGCCAGGCGCAACCTATAGTTTTGCCAAACTTCCCTTTGGCCTTTCCTGAGACGTCACGAAGATGCGCCCTGATTCCTGATTCCCCCCACCTCCTCCGCTTTCTCTTCTTCAACTTGCACTTCCACTTCTTGGGCCGTTTCTCATTTCCTCCTCTTCCTCTTGTTCGACGTGGAATTTAGCGAAGCAGACGCGCAGCCGTACGGTCGGAAGGGCGCGAGTGCGTCAACCCTGCGCCAGAAAGCACAAGCTCTTGATATAAAATATTCAAATAGAAGGTAAAAAGGGTTCGGCGACGCGGCCCGAGCCAACTCGCCACCAACTAGTTTTTTGTGTGTGTGCTCGCGCTCGCTCGTCCGCCGCCGTGGCTGTAGTAGAGACGTAGGCAGGCGCCCGCGGAAGGAGGACGAGAAAGGGGGGATTGCATTAACCAAGATTGCTGACGATAAAATGAAAATAATGCAGAATGACGTGAACCGTTGGAGGGTGGAGGCGTGCGCGGGCTCTCGGCTCCCGTCCTCCCCTCCTCCGGCCAGCCGCCACCTCGAGCAGACGAAAGCGAGGAAAGAGAGCGAGATAAAGCATGATGTAAAGTAGGTGACACAGAGAGCCGAAGAAAAACAGACGGAGAAAAACGCGGAGGAGAAGGGAGAAAGAGAAGGCGCCAAGAGCCGCGCTCGTAATTGTATTAAATTTTTCTCGGCACAAAAACACTCCCTCCTCCCTCAACTTTGCCCCCACCACTTTTGCCGCTCGCTGCTGCCAAGGAGCTGCGAAAGTGCACTTTGCAAGCGGCGTTCCTTCTTTTTTATTTAAATTCGGGGGATACGTGATTCGAGCCACTTTCTTTCGTCCAAGGATTTTTCGTTGCTGCTTATTAATTATTTATGCCCGGCAAGAGTTGCTTTAAAAATAAGAACGCGTTATATTTGATCGAGTCGCCGGGAGAGAGAGGAGGTGGTCGTCCCGCAGCCGCTGCTTCTGGTGTCTTGTTCAGCGCTCGCGCAAAAGCGCTCATCCCCCCGGGCCCGTGCGGCTTAGCCGCGCGCGAGTCTAGTGCAGCTGCGGCCAATTGTAAACAGAAGCGCGCGTCTCGCGTCGCGGCCGCCCCTAACTAAAGCAGGAACAAAGAAATCGAACCCGCGGAAATTCATTTGGTCCTGGATGCAGCCGCGCTACCCTCGCACGCACAAGCAC
The DNA here is from genome assembly GCA_018907185.1 of Platyscapa corneri. NCBI lineage: Eukaryota > Metazoa > Arthropoda > Insecta > Hymenoptera > Agaonidae > Platyscapa > Platyscapa corneri. Next base: position 2,321,070 of record JACCHW010000011.1, on the reverse strand, counting down.
AAGCACAATTACCGGAGAGCCGCGCAATTAATGGAAATTCGTAGCCGAGCTGCTGACAAATTCGAAACTATCAAAGCAAAGAATCTCGCCACTGGGAATATATTACAATTCGCTCGGATGCAGTCGGAGAAAATGAATTTAATTTACATTCGCGAACAATACACCGTTTTATATAAGCGCTTGAAACATTCGAGCCTCGAATACTTTCGTTCTGTCTCTCGCTCCTGCATAAAATATTTCTCGTGCCTCGCGAATGCCTTTTGCCTTCGGAGGAGAATAATGCCGTTACGTAAAACGCATTTGATAGAGGAACTCTTTTAATCCGGCCGGGAGGGGAGGGGAGCCGTTCCGAGTCGGCCAATCGCGGCCAAAAAATAGCCGCGTAAGAGCGCGGATCGCGGGCACGGGCACAAGTGGGTGGGTGGTCCTGAAAGCTGCGCTCGCGCCCTCGACGGCCTAAATGCGCGCGTTTGCGTCCGCGTCGAGCTTTGAACGCGACCGGATCCCCCCCCCCCACCTCACCTGTCGGCAGCCCCTGGCACACGTGCATCGCTCCGCACACGCGCTCTCCGCGCTCTCCGCTCTCTCTCTCGATCCTGGAGGCCGACACGCTTTTATCGCTCGCCGAGCCTCTCGTCTTCGTAGCTTCACGCCACTCTGTCCGAAATCCGAAAATGCGTTCGATCGAGCCGACGCGTCTTACCGATCGTTAACCTTAGCCCGCGCGCTCATCGCCACTGCGACCACCAACCTTAAAATATTAAACGAAATACGTTATTTTAGAATGCCGAATGGTGGTAACTTATGAAATAAAGTTAATTGCAGAGTCGGCAATTGCCATTGCAGTTTTATAGTGTAAAACTTGTGTGCAAAATGTTGGAAAGGTCGCAATGGTTGTAATCGCGGAAGGCTCCATGACTTAGAGCCGCTTTATCAACGGACGAACGGCCGTCGATTTTCCCCGAAGCCCGTGTTAAAATCTAAATTCGAAGGCCAAATTGCACGAGCCGGCAAATTTTTCTAATTATTGCGCGAAATAATATCGCCTTCTCGATTTTTCCGTGAGCCGGAGCAAATTTCTCGAGATTTATGCCCTGCCGCCGTTGAGAATATAAACATGAATGTAAAATTAAAATAAATGACGTTTCATAAGATAATTTATCTAAACACGAAACTCTACTATAGTCTTTATTGTTATTTATACGGCAGCTCGTCGATTCACTTGGCTCGCGAGCAGCTACCGTTGCTGTATTATTATAATAAAACCGAATAAAAAGTAAAAAGTAAAAAGTTTGCTTTAAAATTATTAGGTATCAATGGATCGATCATTTATACGCGTCTTGTTACAATCTCTGCAATATTTATGCTCTTAGTTTTTGTAACCCTAGTTTTCATCCATTGCGAAGGAGCAGTTAGACTCGAGCGGGAATTTCAGCAGACTTAGTAGCAGCAGAAGGGTAATATTTTAACGTGATAGCCGCGGCAGAGGACAGTTTTACCTTAGCCACCTCATAAATAATCTATATTTGCGCGTGTCGCGATTGAAACGTGCATTCGCGCAAGAGAGGGGGGAATCGCGATTTTAACAGCCCGAAACGTTTTTCGATTCAGAGCGAATCGCGCGCGAATTGACAGGTTTCGATAGGAGCGCGGCTTTTCGTCTTGCGCCCTCCTCGACGCACCTTCCCTCCTCATTTTTCGCGCAATCGACCATTATTGGCGTTTCTGTCGCATTCGTCTCCACGGCGCTGCGCCCGTTTCCAGTTTCTCTCCAAAATGCCTTTGCGATTCCCGTTTGATTTCCTTGAATTATTTTATTCGCTCGGGACGAAGAACAAATTGCCTCTTCGTAAGCTTTTTTTTGCTTTTTTGTTCTTCGATTCGGATTTCCCAGCTGTAGCGTGCATTTTAGTAACTTCCATTTCGAGACACTCAGAGCTGTTGCTTTACAAGTGGTGATATACAGTCAATGTCTCGAAGCGGGTGTCGTTAAGTGCACGCAATAATCATCGTTTTTCGCAAAAACCTCTTCGCGAGCCGAAGCCAAAGATTCGTAATATTTTTAAATATTTTAATGAAGTCGTGCACAGTGGGAAGCTTAATAATCTACGAAGGTCTTACCTAATTTTATAAAATATGTAGCGTCCATTTTTACCCGTCAAACTTTTTCCAGAAAATATATAAACACCCGTTTATCGACTGATTAAGTTACGGCAAAACTTGCGCTTATCTAATATTTATAAAGAACAACTTTGCAGTAAAGTTCTTATAAGTTATTTATCTATATAGGAAATTCAGTATTACATTAATTTATGAAGAAAACTTTAAGTTATTCGTTAAGTATAAAGTTGCGATGCATTTTATCAATTATAATACTCCTACTATTTTCTCATTATTATTTAATAGACCGCCTGTGTAAGGAAAAGCGGCTTTTTATACATAAGCAATGAATAAAATAACAAACGTGAAATATTTATACGCGACAGCACTTTCTCAGGCTCTCCTCGTGCATTTGTTACGGCGAATAAGAGGAATGCATTAACCGCTGGAAATTGATACAAAGTTTTTTACGAGAGGTTGCGTCGAGTGTCGTTGTGTGGGTGCCGGGCTTTTACGCTCCGCCTGAAAGGAAACGAACGAGGCGTTGGCAACGTGGAAGCGTGGACATTCGAAGGTTAGTTTTATAGTTGGACTGGTGCCCCGAAGCCGATCGAACGCTCGCTGCTGTTCCGCGTTGAGGATAGCGAGCGGAGCCACGCACCAGGAGGTGGGGAAAGGCGCACTCGGAGCTGGGACCGGTGGCGCGGGGACACCCGGACGACGGACATCGGGCTCTAGGCCAATCGAGACAGGTCGCCGCGAATCCGAAATTCCCGTCGCGAAGACCGAGTGCGTCCCAGTCGGTGCATTAACCTTTCATCGGCCTCGCCCTCCTAGGCGACGAGGAGCATCGATCGCCATCAACGCGCCGAGACGAGGCGAGAGGCCCCCGAGCCTCTCCGTCGAACTTTATTCGGCTCTCGGTGCGCGAGCGAGCAACTTTGGTTCCGAGCTCGCAATTTTGGATGAGAAAGGGGCGCGCGATCGCGGTTCGATTTCGGGCGTCCGTCGGCGTCGGCGTCGGCGTCGGCCGTCGGAGGGGCGGGGGGCGGGGGGGGGAGGAGAAGATACGAAAGCCAGAAAGGAAGGAATAAAAGAAAAGCCGGGCGGTGAGTAAGTTGACTTTGCATTATTTAAAGGGCGTCCTCGCAGCGTAACACGTGTTCTTTGGAAGTTTCGTCCCCTTCAAATATTCAGGTTGACGTTACCGCCGTCATATTCCGCGCTGTGCTCCGTGGAAAGCCTGAAAAGCGACGGGTGGGCGGGCGGCCACTTGTTCTTTCTCTCCGCGCTGACGCCCGGAGTCGGGGAAAGGGCCGAGGAAAAATCATCTTCTCCCATCTGCCTTTTTAGCGTTGAACTCGCTGCCGCTGCGCTCGGGCCGCACCTCCGCGAATATTTCGTCGAGTGCATTTGCGCGTAATATATATATATATATATATATATGGAGGCGAGCTTGCGAGGCGACAAGTGCCGCGCGCGCCGCCTCTTCGCTTAATTCTCTAAGAATGTGTAATACATATTTATTCGACTCGGTGCATATCCTCCGAAGAGTCGCGAGGATTGCGTCATGGTCGCGCCGCGAACGGTCTTTATTATTTAACACTCGAGAAGCTCAGGCGAATGCCTGAATAGGCCATTGAGGCTGTTTCTAAGGGACCGTTAAGTTATTCTGTAGATATAATTGACGTTGAAACCTCGTGAGACTTTGCGGCTGCTTGTAATAAAGTGCCTATGGATGTCTGCCTTTTCCTTTGCCTCGGCTCGGGCTCTGCCTCGCCTCTCCTACACGCGTACGTGTGTATACCTAGGCGTGCACACATTACACTTTTCCGCTCCTTTTGTATTCCTTACGCGTACTTACGCCTACTTCTCCCTCTCGTGGTCCCTTACTCTCGCCCCCTCCGGCCATCCGCGCGCAAAACACTCTCCTAGCCGCGCACTTTTCTCTTTTTTTCGTTTTTACTTTTCCCATTTTATTTTTTTAACTCGTACAGTTTCTCGAACGCGAATTAATTGTAGCTTGCGAAAACGAGCGATGCTTCTCTTTGTTGCGCGGCTTCCGGTGTCCCGGGACTTCCTTGGAATCAATTACAAATTCAAATGATCGTTTTTATCATAACAATAATCTTCCATCTATTTCCCTCGAATTCCATTGTTCTCTTCAGGTGTAAATTAAAGTTTTATTTCCTGAGAAGAAGAAAAACTTATGATTTAGCGATGTTTTTACATCTGAATAAGTCTTAATTGTTCCGCGGATAGGGGCTGACACTTGAATATTTCGTAAATGATTTAAATTTTATTGTATGCAAAACTAATTTACGGAGCACGGGATCTATTAAATCATAGGGAAGACCTCGTCTCATTGTTGCCGAGCCGTTATTATTCCGGAATTCGCAGATTGGCTCCTCCGCTCGGCCGCTGTCTCTCTCTCTCTCTCTCTCTCTCTGTCTATCGCACGTGCGCGCTGCCTCCACCCGTCCTAGGCACTTTTTGGCGCATCGAAAAAATTACGTCGAATCAGAATCCGCGGCTGGGACTTGGGCTGCGACTGGCAGCGGCATACCGGCAGCAAAATAACTGTAATTTAGCTAAAGATCGTTAGAGTAAATCGGCAAGTTGTTTCCCGCAGGATGTTGGCTTCTAATAGTTGGTTCCACCGACTGAAAAGCCCCGGGAGCCGGCGCCTGCGAATTTCGCAAGCTCGAGCTTTCAAGGGCCCCGCGGAGCCGCAGAAGCGAGAAACGAGAAATAAGAAATAAGCTGCGCTGCTTAACCGGTCGTTAGGCACGCGTCGCCGAATGTCACGCCAAAGTACAAACAGCGCGCCCGAGCAGAGGTGGGTGGGCCTTTGCAAACACCGAGCCCGACACGCTCCTGAATACTTAAACGACTTCCGCGTGGGTGTGTTTGTCCAGGCCACATTCGGAACAGCAGCACAGTGCACGCTCGTGTCTTCTCCGAGAGCGAAGCGAAGACGGACGGTCCTCGTTACGCATCCATTGGCCGAGATGGAATTTTCACGGCTAGAGCCCGAATGCACCCAGTGACCTGCATCGCTGATTATGCAATTAACGATGCTCGGGCCAGTGCGTGCGTGGGTGCGAGTGGCCGCTCGATAGCCGTCCTCTCCCCTTGCTTGCGAATAGCGTCTCGGAAGCCGAGAGGCTTCGCTGCTCGGACTCGGCTTTATTCGCTCGAAAGTTGTTGCACGGCTTAATTTGTGTGGGCGTGCAAAAAATCCTTGTTGAGTCGAACTGCAACTGCAACTGGAGGTTCAGCCGCGCTCGAGTGCTGCATCGGTGCCGGACAACCTCGATTTCGGCATTTCACTGCCGTATATTGGCGAAAGCGAACGATTTTAGCGGGCGCCTTGGGAGGAATCGTCCGCGAGTTTCGTGTCAATTTTCTTATTCTCGGCTTTCGTCGGGAGCAAAAACTTGTTCGGAAAGTACAAAAATAAGTTGGCGCCGGCGTCCCTACTAACGTTTCAAATGCAGCGGCTCATCGTTGAAAAAAGCATTTATTCATAAGGTGCGTTAAGTTTGCCGCGGCGACTTGCATTCGGGTGCGTGTGCGTTACGTATCAGGCGCTTTTCTCGATTTTTTTTATCGGGAAAATGCTTCCCGCACTGCTGGATTGGGCCAAGTCGCTCGCGGTCCGCTTCCTCGTGCCGCGCAATGCTCGCTCGGCGGAAAAATTCCCCCCGTCGAAAACAAACCAATGCACTTGCTCGAGATCGGCGAGAAAATTTAATTTGTCCACTTATTCGCGCAGCTTTATCGAAATGTTCAACAAGTTCGAAACATTTGTTTTGTAAGATTAGTGTTGTTTCAAATTAAATGCAAACTTTCTCTTTTTACGGTAACGTATTTTTCAGTGATGTTTCAAAAACATTAAGGAATTATTTGCTGATTACAAGTTTAAACTTTAATTGTAACCTCATTTCGAGCGTTTAACCAAGTTTATCGCCAAAGTCGTTTTGTTGGTTGTAACGCGCGCGAAACGAATCACTGGCTCGATAAACAATCGTCAGCCAAACAAGTGCGAAATTTTAGTTTTCGTTTTAATACCGCGGCGCTGCTCGAGAAACGATCGATCGCTCGCCCTAATCAAGAAGCAGCGCTCGTCGAGTTTGGCACGAATCTTGAAAAATTCGTTTAGGAGGACTCGCATTGTAGCTCGCACGCTAAGCCTTAGGCAGTCGTGTCCGCCTTCCACCGAGCAACCATTAGCCGGCATTTGTTTTCGCTCCTGTAAAAATGACGAATACTTTTCCAAGGCTCGAGTCTATTGTGGCTCTTTGCGATTTTCTCGAGCTCTCCTGGGAGTGCGCGCGTGCCTCCGCTGCTCTCCTCGCGCACTTGGATCGCAGAGTCGCGGGGACAAGACTTTTTGAAAAACTCGCTTAACGTTACAAATTAAAGAAAGAGTTGGCTCCTGCCTTGCCGACGTACATTTATCGAGGAGGCAACAACACTTTGTTAAAAATAGATTGTCAATAATCATTGTCCCCGAGTATTGGTGTTTTACAAAGTTAATTTGAATAATTCATAGGCATTTGCGAAAGAAAATTTAATGTTAAACTAAGCGTATATTCTAAAGATTGTCAGAATTCAAAATGTGTAAAAATTTCCAGGTCAACGAATATTTAAAAGTTATTTTATGTAAAACACGACATTTGAGGTTGCGATGCTATATTAAAAATTTTAATAGCCAGCGAAGCAAATTAAGAATAATTCGCAAATTCTTAAATTATAATAGTATAAATTATAAACCTGTCGTTGGTCGTCCCCCTCCCTCTCTCCCATCCGGCAGACGTGCCTGCGCGAAGCCGCGACGCTCGCCAAGGCGCTGGAATTCATTATTTTCCAGAATCCGCCGAGAGTTTTGCGAGTGACCCATAATCGCGCGCGACACACCTTGCGCTTCGCTCGTCGCTCGCGGCGGATACTGGGGGGGGGGGCGGCAGGAGGCAGAAGGGGTTCCAGCGCCGCCAAAAATCCAGCCGCGATCTCCCGGCGATCCCTCGGCTCGGAAAGGGACTCGCGCACCGGCTCTTAGGCCGCGGCGCTGGACAAGCGGAAATATGCGGCTCGACTCTTGGCGATGGCCGAGTGAAATAAGCAATTTTTAATACATGACGCGTCAGCTGAACGGGGGGCCGCACATGCATAATGGCCGGCAGCAGATCGTCAACGCGCGCGCTATTGCGTTATTGCGTTCGCACGAGGTATTTGATCCCATTCGCGACGCTGCAGCCGAGACAGGCATTTATTCGTTTATTGCGCCGCCGAAAATTGCTCGGCGTTTCGGTCGCGGGGGGGTGTGTGTGCTGGTGGCGACAAAGCGGGGGACGCACGCACCGGAACTTTTTCTCGCTCGCGCCTCGTCTCCGCTTGATTCTCTGGTTCGTCGCACGAGCTACGAGTGCAATTCTCTTTAACGGTACTCGGAAACGCAGCGTCGCTCTGCGCCACACGCGCACACGTACGCGCGACGCCCGAGAAAAAGGCGCACGCTCCGACACAAAGTGCGTGTTCATAACTCAGCCGCGACGAGAATTAGCGGAATTCGCACGCCTTGTCTTGCCTCTCTCTCTCTCTCTCTCCACTCCGAAAGCCGCGGTGCAATATTCAGTTTCCGCTCGCGCGGCGCTTGCGGACGCGCGGCGTTCCGAAAAGTATTACTTTATTTATAGAGCGACGCGCGCGCGAATAGTTAATTCGGCATTAAAGGCCGACCGGTCCGCTCTGGCTGGCCCCTCCACCCAGGCAGACACCGTCCCCGTCCCCGGTGCCGCGCACTTGGACATTCCGACGAGCCGTTGTGTCGAGCATTCCGATCGCACTCACACCGATGCACCGGTCGTCGGTCTCGTTACGAAAATCTTACTTGGCTTTTCTCGATAAATTAGCCTCTTGCGTACGGAAATATTGCACACGATACCTAAACATTGTCGCGCATCCTTGAAACGTCGCGCGGCCCCTCGAGAACTTTCTTCGGCTTCTCGAGCCCACGAGGGCGGCCGAGTCGTCAGGAGCGCCGTAATTAAAATTGAGATGCTAAATTTAATCGGCCGTGCGTCGAGCTACACTCGTCGTAATTGTCATCGGCGATTGTTCGAGCCTCGGGTATTATTATTGCTAGAGCCAGGCTAATCCGAATGGGACTGGGAGGCGCGGGGGCGGGAGACGGAGGCGCCGCGCATTCAACGAGCTAATAAAAAATATCGCGCATTTTCCGAAACTTATCATCCGGGATGAAAATTGCACGCATTAGGATGCGAGCGAAATTGGATAAAGTGCGTGAAAAATATCGTTGAATTGCCGGGCCGCGTGGAAAGGAGCGAAATGCTTTTTTCACGAATTCCTTGCTATACGCTCGCGATAATATTAAAAATAATGAGAGTTAAAGAGCACGGCCAGGGCTGCCCGTGCCCCGCTCCCCGCCCCCAGCCAGCGCCGTAATTGCGCTCGTTTCGAAAAAGAATACAATTTAATTCTCATAATTTTTAAAGGACGCCAAAGGAATAGGTGCGCGAAAATGCATATTTCTGTCGAGCCGCAGATAAAGCGAGGAAGAAAAACGAAGGAGAATAAGCCGCTCGCTCGAATAAAGAGAGTCAGTCAGAAATTGAAGAGCGAAAGCCACGTGCGCGCGCGTGTGTGGGTGGGTGTATGCACGCGCACGCGAGTACGTGAAAGCATCGCTTCCACCGGACGTTTAGCTGGTTTCGGCTCACGAGATTCTTAAATATTAATGACTTAATTATCCGGCGCTGGTTAATAATCCAGCTTTCGGAGCGCGGAATCGCACGCGTCCGGCGAGGCACGTCGGCGCCGGTGCGCGTGCGTCTGTGTGTGGGCGCCTGTGCGATCGTATCTGGCGCGCCGCGAGACTCTTTTTGTCGGGCTCTTTGGTGGATGGAAAAAGCGCCGAAAGGGGGATCGACTTTTCAGTCGGCGACAATTGGCAGCAGCGATCGGCAAATATCGCTCGATTTAAAATCTTGACTTTCCGAGATAAGCTCGCGAACGCCGCGAATTATCTATTTCAAATTTATAATTCACGAGACATTTGTTTTGCCGTGCAAACAACTACTTTCGGGAAAAAGTTCAATTAGTACTACAAAGAAAATAAACAAACACGAGTCACGAGCTACGCCGAGGAATCGTTGAAACTTTAAGCATTGCTCATTTTACTTATCTGATTAATAGGCACTTAAATTTATAATCTCACAATCTAATCTTAAAGTTCGACACATTGATTACTCTAAATATTTGAATTTGATTAATTGTAGATGTTCATGTTTGCCTCTCTTGAAACTACACGACACTAATGTAAACGAGTGTAATTATTAAACTTGATATTCGAGGCTTTAAAATTTATGGGTTATAAGAAAATCCGGAGCGAGACACCGAGGCTCGCAAACTACTTCAGAGAGGGGCAGGGGGCAACAGCCTATTGTCGATCACGTGCCAATTCTCGTCGACGAACCGGCAACTCGCGCCGGAGGAACCGCCAAAACTGACCCTGGCAATATGCTCCGATTGATCGATCGTCGCGATGCGTTAAGTGGCCGCGCGATTCTCGGTTGCGGACTCGACCAGCACCGAGCGAGTGACTTGCAGGATCCATTCGATCCTGCCTGTGTTTGTGCGTACGTTGGCCCCAATGATCCACGGATGCACGTGCGCAGCTGCGGTGACTCGGCCGGATCGATGAAACTCGCGCGCCTCGGCTCGGCGATTTCCACGACGGTTTTCGGACTAAGGAAACTCGGCCTGGGGATTGCCGATCAAAGGAACAATTGCTTTACTCGCGCGTTATTTGCTCGGCAGCGCCGGCGCTTTGCAAACAAAAGCGGTTTCGCGCAATTCGCTTGCAGTTGTGATCGAGACATTCTCAGCTTACGGAACGAGAACCGAGACTAGCCAAACATTCGCTTCGGTCCGAGGGTCGCGCGCCTCCGTCGAGCTGCACTTTACGCCGTGTTTGTACATATTCGAGACACTTTCAAGACTTCTAAGCGTATACTCGCGATAAATATTGGCTAATTAGTATTAGCCACTCGAGTACGGGTATTGAAAAAATTTTATCGCCTGCGTTTGTGTTTATCTTCCTCGGTGTGTCAAGTTGTGTGCTTATCTCTGACAGGTGATTCCGTGATTTAAATGATGAATTTTACGCCGTTTTTTCTCTAGACTAACAAACATTGCGTCTATTTATGCTTTGTTTAATTTCTGCGAGAGAGAGAGAGAGAGAGAGAGAGAGTGATGGATGACAAACGAGGGTAAATAATAGATAATCTCCACTGTTTGCTTAACATTGTAATCGTAGCGATCAAATTGTTTCAAACGATTAATTCAAGTGTGAAAAAATTTAGAAAAAGAGAAACAATTATTTTTACCGCTACTGCGGCTAAGAAATTCTCATTTTCATCGAGGCTTTAACGTTTGAACGTTTTAGCGCAGCCGCGTCGTGGCCAGTGTGTGGCTTTCGAAAGGCTCGCGCGACGGCAGTTGGTCGTAGTAGCCCCGAATCCTAATGCGGAAAAGCGCTTTTCCACTCAAGGGCGTGCGATTATTCGATTACCGGGGTGGGCGACTCGCAAACGTCACAAGTCCAGTTCAGCAAACGATAAATTGCGTAAAAGGCAGCGCCGCGTACGACGAGGAGTAGTTGCGTAACGAAATATTGTTTCGGAGTTGGCAACAATTGCCTCGGCGATCGGTTGATAAGCGCGACGCACCGATACACCGGTGCTGGCTGTGCTCCGGTTCCGCGCGCAGCCACTCGGAAGCGGCACCAACGTGACGCGCCGAGCGGGGACTTTCAAAGTCGAGACCTGGCGCGGGCCCCACGCGTATCGAAGGATCGTTCGGATCGTGTTTTTCATAATATTATAGTCGTATATATTTTAAGTAGCGGCGCCTCAATGGGGAGGTTCGCTCAAAACAAACCTCGATACAGCCTAATGGACTCGCGCGACATTTACGTTAGGCAGTCGCGGCGACGCCGACGTATCGCTCGGTTTTTTGGTCAACAATGGCCGGCGCACTCGAGTCCGAGCAGCGGCTTTTCCCGCTCCAATTTCATGCTTCATCGAGGACAGTTGGGCGATTAAAGGTCGATCTCTTGTGTTAGTCGGTCGGCGGCGTTCGAGTCGAGCAGAGCGCGGCCTTTCCTCCTTTTCCCGAGCGGGCCGAAGCCCCTGAGCGTCCACCCACGCGATTTTCCGACTGGACCCTCGCGCTCGCTCGGATCGCGCCAGACACCTGGCAGACGCGATTAGCGTACAGCCGCGCCGCTAGTTTACGCATTAAAATTGCAGCCGCGCTCTTACGCGCACGCAGCCGCTTGCCGCTTCTCGATGCAACGGCTCTTTTTATAGTCAGGTTATCGCTCCAGCTATAAGTCGGCTCGCTAAATATAAAGCCATTCCATGCCGGCGGTCTATTTTTAGCCGACATCCAGCGCCGGCATTTCCATCTCGGCGCCCTTTTTCAGATTTTCGTTAATATTGTTTCGCGCCGCCTAAATATAGAACCGGAGCAGGAGGAGGAGGGACGGAGCATAAAAACTCGGCTGGGGACGTTATCGGGTTATGTAATTTCATTATTAGTTATCTTTATTTCATTTAACTCGAACTCTGTCGAATTAATAATAAACGTCTCTCGCGAGCACCTACTCAGTGTATTTTTTTATCAGCTCGTAGATTATGCACGCGTCCAATCTCCGAGTGTTGGGAGTTGATTGATAATGGACACACATTGCTGCAAACTTGGAAGAGCTCGCGGCACGGCCGGAGACATTCCTCCTTTCTCCTTTCTCGTTCCTCGTTTCTCTCGGCTTCGCGATCAAGAATAGACCTGCACGTGCCGAGTGTCGAGTTCTTTTTACGTGTGCGCGGCCCTCGTCGAACCCATCGCTCTCCTTACGCTCGCGCGTTACGCGCACACCAATTTGCCGTTCTTAATCGTCGCACCGCGTAACGAGCTCGCGATCGATCACTGCGAGGATTCGCCGCTGGCCGGATCTCGAACGAGGGACTTTTCTCGACTCGACTCGTCGCCGCCCCCGCCTCATCGAACATTTTGAACGAGCGACACGGGAGCGGACGAAAATAGACTGCGATTATCAAATCTTTAAGGAATTGTCTCGAGTCCCCGGCAGAGACGACTTTTAAGCACCAATTTTTGCTCACCTTCGCGTACTTATTTTAAGGACGAGTACGCAACGCTGCGCTTAATAATACACGATGAAAGCCGATGCTACGGTATCCATACCTTTAAACAGCAATGTACATCTTTTACGTAAAATCTTTACACAATCGCCACGTACGCGTGTGTGGGTGAAAAATATATTATTTATTAAAACGAATAAATTGCAGCTCTTTAGTTTATAAATGCATAATTTATTCTCCTCGTGCTTGTGAACGCGGCCTTTTATAATATTTATAAAATTAAAGATATTTAAAGTCGGGTAGTGCACAACCCGTTATCAGGGTAACTGTCAGTTAAACTTTGTAACAATATAAATAGTGCCTTTAATATTCTATTATAATTGTGAATGCGTATTTATAGGAGGGCTTCCTATGTTATTTAACGATTTGCCCCTTTGAAAAATGGATAGAGCCATTAACTGAAATATTATAATAAAAACTGTTGAAATATTCATTGCACTTTAGACGGACTTATTTAGCAAACGCTTTTTACAAGACATTATTATAATTGCGTCTTGCGTTATAAAAAAATTATACATATAATAACAATAATAACGATTATTATTGTTATTATTATTATTATTAATAATATAACAACAATATTAATATTTATCGGGAAAAAAGGCCGTAAAGTAATTGCAGGAATAATTATTGTAATTGCGCATGAAAAGTGTCTCCTTTGTATTTGCATAAATTATATACTGAAAGGATAAATTAATATCTATAAATCTTGTCTATTTTTTCCCGAGAAATTATTAGTTTATTAAACGAAAGAATTCTTATTCATGTTTTATTTCTATTATAGTACATAAAAATATTAAAATAAATCAATATTCAAATAATTAATTAATATTTCATGCGGAGACTTACTAAATATAACTTGATGGTAATGGCTATTTACTCGATTTTTTATTACATCCTGACCTATTAATGTAATACATTTATGTATAATTTATAATATACAGCCTACGAATCGTAATCGAGGAATAAAAATACGCCTCTGAATCACGCGAATAAATCGCAGGTATCGGCGGCGCCTATTGCTTTATCGAAGGGACTGGTCGCGCGCTTCCTCGGGGCCCCTGTGCCGCCCCCGCCCCCTCCCTGAAATAGATCGCGCCGGATGCACGGCGATCGAACGACACCGAGGCTGGAATATTTATTTATCCCCGCATCTTGGCACGACTTTAAGAGCCGTCTATAACGCAAACAGTGCCCGGTAATGACAGCGATAAAAGCCATCGCGCTCGAGAGAAATCGCGTTGCATCGGCTCGCGGTGCGTCGCGTCCGCTCCGTAGCTATGACCACGAGATTGCAACTTATTAAATAGGTTAAAGTTGCAAACGCGATAACGATAGTAATTAGAATCGGTCGCGAGCCGCGCCGCCGCATGTGTCTATCGTTCTATCAACGCCGAGCGCGCGACTATTATAATGCGCTTTACAGCTGCGTGCGTCTGCGCGCGGGCGACATTTCGTTTCTCGTAATAATTTTTGCGATAAGCCGCGTGCGACTATGCGGATTTTACAATGGGCGGCTCGATCCTTCGCCCCCGCGCCGCCAAACTGCAGCGATTCCGAGCCGTTGCTACTGCAAATTGCGAGCAGCGGCCCAACCGACGCGGCGACCGACGCTTTTGCGCTAAAGTATCACTCGCAGATAACGAACTTGTCGTTTTAATTGCACTGACATATATAAATTCAAACGGCAATCGAAGCCTAGAAGACAAATGAACGTAAGAATTATAATAAATGGCGGATGACGATACAATCAGCGGCGTTGGCGATCAAAAAACAACGCGCGACTCACAATTAAATGTCGAGTTAATATCGTTTCGCACACTTTCTTCTTTCGGCTCATCCGCACAATGCGATATTTTGTTTGAGAAATATCTTAAAAGAATAATAGCTCGATGAATCATTTTCTTTATGAAATATAAAAAGTCTTCGTCACGACCCGAACGACCTTACGTTCACTGGAAAATAAATATTATTAATGCTAAGGAAAATAATATTAAAATTTAATAAAAGTACTGTGCAATAGTTTGCATTGTATTTTATTACACACTCGCATAAAATATCAAACTCGAGCTTAGTTTTTCTTTCGGCCTTGATTAACGGAATCGTAAATTTCATAGTTTCGAGCAGAAAGTAATAATATTTTATCCAACTTTATCCTTTCATCCTCCTACAAATTTTTTCCCTTCCCCCTGCGCGCTTCTCCTCTTTCTCTTTGTCTTTGCTGCGATAACAATGCCGCGCAACTTATTTAATTTCAAAGATAATCGAGGTGTTTGCTTTATCTGCAGCGGGCCGCCCGCGCCCTCGCACCCCCTCCCCTTTGATTAGCGTTTTTATTTCACTTGGCAGATTCGAACTCGCACTTTTCCCCTCAAGACGAGACAAGCATTTCCGTTGGGCAAACGATTCATTGTTTTTACGCGTGGCTTATGATAAAACGGCGTGAACGCGAACCAAATAGCTGCGAGTGTAAACGGGTTTGCTCTATGAATAAATTGACTCGCGAGAAAAAATGTCTAGCTGCAAATTACCTGGCGTTTACCTCTATCGAGCAATGTATTTCGTAATAAAATTGTGCAGGAAGTCGCGCAACTTTTTTATAGCCTGTTCCGCAAAAGTTATAAGGCGAATCAAAATCTACTTTTGCGCGAGTAATTTTTGAAAAGCCATTCGACAATGACATTAACAACAACGACGACGACGACGACGACGACGACGACGACGACAACGACAGGCGCACGCGCAACTTATTCTCAACTAATTGCAGAATAATTTTTCATTTGAAATCCTCGAGAGTAGGGGAACGTCTCGCGTTGTTATTCACCGCGGCAGATTAATTAGATAATCTAATTAATTCACCGTCCCCTTCAAGATTTTAATAAGTGTTTTCCTTAATCGACAAAGAATTATTTTATAAAATTATCATTCTTAAACACGTGCGGTACATAAGAACTTTATAGTCATCGCTATTTTAATAACTCGCGCTCGATGTCTTGGCTAGATACGTCGTCGTTTTCGCCGATTCAATCAACTTTTCATTATCACGCACACTCGCGCGTCGTCGCACACGCGTCGCAGCGTCGCATTTGAGTTTTTATCGCTTAATGCACCGCCGAGAATCGTCGACAAATGTGATATTTATCTAAATTTAAATCGATGAAAATCCATTGATGTTGCTGTAACTGCACTCGGCGCGATTATAAATAACGTTTCTTTAATATATCACTTACCGGCTGTTTCAGTCAATTACATTTTACTGATTGAATCAGCGGAAAACTGCGCTCCTGACCCGTGAAACTAGAGATTCCGCGTAGAAAGCCCTCCCCGCACCTCCTCTCGGGCCCTCTCCTCTTATCTCTCGCACCTAGGCAATCGGCTCTTTAGCTTTTAATAATTGCAAGCCGCTTTTTTCGACAGCTCGCTTGACAGCTGGGCGACGTTTCTTTCTCTTTCCGCGGGCGAGGAGCCTGAGGCAAGGCACAACTCGACACGGTGCGCGCGCATCAAATTTATCGCCGCTCGAAGACGCTTTGCTTGGGGTCGCGACGACGGAAATCCAGATTCGGGATGAAAGTATTATTAGCGTTCGTCCCGCGTGATTCATAAATGATGGACGGAACGAGGGGAAGAAACGAACGAGTCTTTCCAAGTCTCTCGGAGTGTGTTCAGCGGCACCTGAATGGCCAGTGGGAAAGCGGAAAAAGAGAAGATAGGATAGGCGATAATGAAATCCATTAAAGCGTCGTCACACTACTCGTCTACGTCGCAGTCGCAGTCGCAGCCGTCGTCGCTATTATCGTAACACGCGTATACATGCCCCGGAACGCGAGAGCGAGACACGTTCGAGTTCTGACAAGATGCGAGGCTCGTATGTACGTCATTAAGGCGGCGCATGCGCGCTATTAAATATAAATCGCCCGACTAGTCGACGCGATTGTTTTAGCCGTCGTCGCCGTCAGCGCCGCTCCCCGAGCTCCTTTCCTCGCGCGAATCTGCGTGTCGCGTCGACCTTTTTTCTTCCGCCTCGAGCCGCGAGGCCGTCGCCGCCGCAATCCCCGCGATCTTCCCCAATTCCGGAGCAGCTCCTCGGCGGCGCTCGGCTCACCTTAATAAACATCCTCCGGTTGTTTATTTACTTACGTAAGTCCATCCTGGAGCAGCGACTCTAGTCGTTCCGCGTCGACTGCGAGCGCAGCTAATCTCACGGATGCAGAAAACTATCGTAACTTGGCTTATTTAACATACGCCGTCGCGTCGAGTCTTGGGAGCAGAAAATTCTTAGATTAATCAACGGCGTTGTCAAGATTTCAACGCGAGTACGGGCGTGCAGTGCGTTGGTGCGCGCGCGCGCACACACACACAGACACAGAGCCAGAGAGAAGCCTCGCGCGCTGCTATCGTAAATCACAATGAAGTTTTTTAAATGACGCGGACGGGGCCGTTTGAAGAGTAGGAGCGGCGATTAGTAGGAATAGGAGGGCCCTGAACCTCGGCTGAATCGAAGGCATTATTCTCGTAAATTGGAGATTAAAGGGGCAGCGACGAAATTGGAGGAGAGGCGATAGCGCGATTATCGTCTCGCGTCGCTTCACGTGTAAAAACTCATTTCCTACTGTGTATTATTGCAAAAAATTTATCGACGTCTCGAGCCGCACGCGTTTCATAAGATCTCGGAAAGATTCCCGACCGCCTCTCCGTTTCTCGTCATCTCTTCGTAACCAAGCAATTATCGGTTGAATGAACAGATCTGAATGAGGAGCAGCCGACGCTACTTTCTGGCCCAAAAACATCGCCGCTCGCCTCGGCAAGATACGCCACTGCAATTGCAATCGCTCGCTTTACGAGTTTTTAATTATGTGCAGAACTTGGCTCGGGTGACGTCATCGAGGGAAAGAGAAAAAGTGCTGCGTCTTCTGCGCGATAACGCGCTTTTATGCACAAGTCTAGGGTCAAAGAATGAGTCTTGAATGTGAACGCATTAAATAGAGTTCAATGAATTTATCCTCTGTACAATCCAGATCTAACGATTATCGTTCATTCCAAAGCAGTAAAAAGATCTCGGACGCCTCGGCTCGATAACTGGCCTAACGCTCGACTCCGGTGAATAAATAAGTGAAAAATCAATAAATAAGTGGCCGCGTTCGACGATTTTCCCCTCGTCATCTGGTAAGAGGGATAGCGGTGCCGGGGCGGAGGCCAAAAAGCGCACGCAATCCCACCGGCTCAAAGACAGCCAGCCAAGTTTCGAGATCGATTCCTCTGCTGACGTCCAACGACGTCCGCAAAACCAGCGCCCGTGGGTTAAGGTCAAAGTGCGATCATCTGCCTTTTCACCCGAGCCGCGCTCTTGGCGTTGACGAAAGCAACCCAGCCCCCCCACCCGGAGGCATCGATTGGCCAATTGCACGCGCGAGCGGAGCCCAGGTGGGCCAAATTGACGCTCGCCTGTCCTGGATCTCGTTGCGTGCGCCACCAGACGAGCAAATAAATAAATAAATAAATAAATAAATAAATAAATAACTTAGCCACGGAGTAAAAAGTCAACTGTCAAAAGAATATTCTGCTGCGAGTTGATTAGGCAACTGATTTAATTGCTTGTTTTTCCTTGGAAATGCAAAAGTATAAAAGATCGTTACATGTGTATACATATGTATGATTAAAATTAATTTAATGACATGTTTTATTTGATTTGAAATAAAACATTCGAGTCATTATGAAATACTAGATACAACGCTGAATGTCAATGCAGTTGCATGTGTAGAATGTCGGGAGATCGACCTCGAGAGGAAAAAATGTATGTAAATTATTTAAAATATCGTTTGCTGAAATTGATAGCGGCGGGGAGGGAGAAGCGAGTGCCGGCGAGTGGCGACTAATCGAAGGCGTGTTGGTGTGCCGTTGTACGGAACTCGTCGTTTCCCTGCTACTTACGATGGATTAGCGCGACAAAAGTGTGCGTCTGGCTGCGGAGCGACCGAGACAGAAGGACAGAGAGAGAGAGAGAGAGAGAGAGACGTGGAAACAAACGGAGACGGTCAAGGAGCGCATGCGTATAATAATTTCTGCAGGATGATCCCATCATGGCAAGTTATGATTCTCTAATTGACGCACTCTATTCAGCGGCTGCATACAGAATTGAGCCCACATCCTAGGGCAAATTGCATCAACGTTAAATGCGGATTCGGTGCTCGTCGTCGTCGTCGTGGTCGTGGTCGCGCCGCGACAATGTCACCTGGCCGTCGGAGCACCAAGTCGGAGCCGCGACGAGGAAAGATGATCCGGGGAAAAGTTTACGTGCTCCTTTTATTTATCGTGCCGCAACTGCGGAGCGTTCAGCCGCGTTGCGTAAGCCCTGATATAATGTTGTGCAAAACATAATGTATTCCGCTTAGGCGCTAAGTAGTGTTAAGTGGGTCGAATTTACTCCACACTTTATAATTTCTACTTTATATTCTGCCTCGTCGTCTGTTTGCGTCCGTCTCATCTCGGGCGTGAGTCCAGCCGCTGGTTCTCCGACGTCGGCGGCGACGACGACGACGACGGCGGCGGCGGCGGCGGCGGCGGCGGTGGGGGCGACCGTCGGGGCTCGCCAGTTGCAGCTCGAACTTGCAAACCGGTAGGACGTCGCGCGTCTGTTGTCGCTCGCGTTGAGTGGCTTTCGACTGCAGGACTGCACATTCCCCGACTGATGCTGACTTTGTTTCAGTCGCGAGAGCTCGAATAATATGTCCTCTTCCTACCCGCCCCGCCACCTCTCTTAAAATATATACAATTATTGTCTTCGAGGTCGCGCGCAGCGTGCGTCACGTTGGTTATTGCACACGCGTTATATGATCGATAATATACGAAATATATTCTTCGCTCTCCGCTCGGCTCGACGAATTTACGGCTTTGACTGCTTTTTTCACTCCCGTCCAAGAGCAAATATCCTCGTTTTTGTTGCGCTCGCGCCTTTTTACTCCTTGGGCGGTTTGAGAGAAAATCGAGTGCAAGAAGTAAACGAGTTCTCGCGTCTGGGCGACCCGCGCGCCGCCTCCGCCGACTTATGTAATTAATTATTTCACGTATTGGCAGCAGCTAGAAGCTATCAACGCTCGATCGTGCCCGCGTCTTCCAGGGGAGACGGAAGCTCCGCGCCCGTACCGGGCCACGCATCGATGAAAAAATGCCCGCGGCATATTAAGCCGGCCGAAACGTGTAATTCAAATGTTCTCTCGCCGTTTCTAAATTCCTCGCGAGAATGCATTCCTATAAGCCAGAAAAAGAAGCGCGAGGCGGCGATCGGAACGAGATCCGAAAATAAAGTTATCGCCTCCTTCCGCCTTTTTAATCTGCGAGGCATTTTTCTCGAGCAGAGTTGAGATTCCTCCTCGACTGACCGCCGAGAATAAATGCTCGAGGAAAATTAAAAAATCGCGGATAAAAGGCGGATAATTATCGGAAAAAGCGCTCGTCGATAATAAATTAATAATTCCTTTTTTCCGGTAATGGGGAAGAGAGAGAGAGAGTGAGGGGGGGGGGGAAAGGGAAGGAGAATACGCTTAGAGTTTTCTTCGTCTACGATCGGCCGCGTCTTGTTTTGCGCAAACGAGAAGATAAGAGCGAAAGAATAATCGACTCGCCTACTCCTCGTGGTTGTTATGCAAGTAATTGAAAATTTCACTAGACGACCACCGGCGCTCTAGTGTCCAATAGAGTTTAAACGATTAGTAGCAGTCAATCGGTCTCGTTCATCAAAAAATTAATCCACGCAAGTTTTAAGCCGCACTCTTTACTGGAAGCGGGGCCTAGTCCGGGAAAAGCTTGGGATCGCGAGAAAATTCATTTGCCGGCGGAGGGAGCGGGGGTAGGATTAAACGCGGAGAAGTAATAAGAAGCCGAATAATGGGCGAAAAGCGAAAAGCGTCCGGCCGCGGCGAACCAAGACGAGCCGTGCATTTATCAAAAAGAGCCTTACAATGGGTGGTGTAAACGCCGTTATCGCTCTGCAAACATAAAAATTAAGATAAAATCATTTGCGCTGAGTCTATTTACGGGGTAAAATCAGTTGAGATAACACACAAATACTTATCTTTTCCCAAAGCAAATTAAATAATAGATAGCTCGATTAGAGCTGAGAATTTTATTTTTAGTCGAGATAAGGAATCTTGAAAAGGCTTGAAAAGTTGATATTAATTATGCAGTGCTTGATTTAGAAGAGCGTTCGATAAACTGCAAATATTCTTGTACGTTTTCAAGTACAGGCATAAACTCTGCCCGTTAAATAAGAGCAAATGAAATAATAACACGTAGCGCTCAAGTTGGCTCGGAGATCCCTCGGCTCGGCTCGGCTCGGCTGCGCGGCTGCGGACGCGGACGAGAGCGAAAAACTCGGGCCAAAGGAAGGACTCGCACGGCGGGAGCGAGAGAGCGAGAGATAGCAGACAGCGCGCACACACACGGAGAGAGAGAGAGAGAGAGAACGCGCGCTGGCCTCGCTCTGCTCCGTGACAAACTATTGTAGCGAGTTTGCCGTGTCACGTGCATACGTACCTACCAAGGTATCGATACGGCTGCAATATGTACACTTCCGTCGCTAAATATATAATAAATCACGTAGAATATACGCTGGACTCGATACATGTCTATCAGTGCGCGTTGCATGTTGCTCCCTCCTCCCCGCCTCTTCTCTCTCTCTCTCTCTCTATCAATCCGTCCATCTATCTCCGTCCTTCTCGAGCCGCGCGCAGCATTGCATAGTCACATATACGTACATATAATTAATTGTAATTATGACTGCAGTACCGGGCACTTAGTACACGGAAACTCGGCTCTGTCCCTTTCCCCTCCTCCGGTCTGCGCTCGCTCTCTAAAGTACACCGAGCATACCTCCGCGCTCGCACGCGCGTGTGTGCGTGCGTGCCTGGCCGCGCGAGCGAATCGGACAAATTGCGCGAGTAAGCACATTATTTGAATTTCGCGCGTTTATACGTTCGCTCGGTAATACGTTGCTTTGGCTGTGTAAAAAATTAAAACCACTTTATGGCTACATGCGGGATTAACTCGCGACTCGAGACTTGCTGCATTATCGTCATTATTTAACGTCCCGGTCCCGGTCTCGGTCCCGGTCTCGGTCTCGGTCTCGCTCGCGGCTTATTCGCTCGATGCGCTCGAAACAGGGTAAAAAAGGAGGTTGCGCGTTCTCCGGCGTTTTCGAGCCCGAGGATTAGCTCTAATCGGCACCGAGACTAGAGCAGCCAGCCAATCGAATCCGGAACCCACTGGGCGCTTCGCTCGGGACTCGGAAGCGCGACGGAGGACGTTCGTCTTTTTCCGCCTCGTCGAGCCCAACTCCGTCGACTCCAGCTGGCGTCGAGGCGCTACAAGCTTTGACCGCCGATTAAAAATCAAAGAATCGCGAGAAATCCGCCGAAATCGCCCAGGTTCCTCCTCGTCGTGCAGCAACTGTGCGCTGCGCGACGTCTCCAGCGAAATCAAGCTTAAGGCCCAACCAGGAGTAACTTTAAATGGATTGCTGAACATTTTCTTTATTCAATTCTGAGTAGCTTACCGACGTTATCGGCGCTCGATACGCGGAGCTTATAAGACATTTTTTTAGTACACGTACGGCTGCGGAAATGTGTTAATATTAAAAAGGCACCGCCGTATATAAATAATCGACAAATGCAGTCGCGCGCTATACAACGCGACACGAATTATTTTCATTTTCATTTTATTCTTACTTTAACTTTTATCTTGGTAGTGTCCTAAATAACTAATTTTTAATACATATGTTAATGCGACTAATAAAATCTGGCAAGGCGAGTCGGGCAAGCAAGGCATCTTCTTTATCGCTGCTGTCGCTGCTTTATTTTTTAATAAATGTTTGCAAAAAGTACGCGGCTATTTTTAGAATTCTTCGTTATGCTCTGTGCAAAACTTGTTGAATTTGTTAGAAAATCAAGCTGCACATACCTGCGTCTCTATTTACTTTTCGCACTCGTATTTATTCATACCGGTCTTTATGTTTTTCATAATAAAACATTATGAAAAAGATGACACGGTTAAAGAAGTCGCACAGATAGAATTGTTTCTAAATTTAACACATTTGACCTAAAACGAAGCGATGAATTAAATTAATTAAGCTTCGTAAACAAAATTATATGGATTTAGCATTTAAAAGATAAAATTACCACCAGCTCTCTCCAGCTCAAGATACGATTCTGCTTAAAATTGAAATCCTCCCTAATAATATCCATTCGGGATATCCATTCTCATAATATGCATCGATCATTTATCGCGCGATTCCACTCGCAGAGTCTAAACACAATTACAAAATGTGCACGACGCAAAAGACTCTTTTGCACTTGAACCGACAAATTAAAGTTTGTATTTCAAAAAGTGATATTCTGCCAATTCAGGCGGCATTAACAAACTCTTTAACCTTAATAAAAAAATTTGACCTACATCGTCCAAAAGCACTAGTTTATTTATAAATATTAGCGGTGCGCGATACGTTTAAAAAGTTGAAATGCGCTTTATTAAAATACAGGAGCTGCGACTCTGATTCTAGTTTTCCTCGCGCTCTCTCTCTCTCTCTCCCTCTCTGCAATCGCGTTCGATTTTACGCAAAAATGCTCTCGGTTGTACAATTTCTGAGACGCGCGCGAGTTCATTGCCTCGGGGACAAATGTGTTGCGCGACGAGAAAACAACTCCATATTTTTCGAAAATATAACGGGGAAACGCAGATACGCTGCTGGACTCGAAGCGAAAAAAGAATAATTACAATGATAGGCGTAAGCGTTTGCCCGTTTAGCTTCGGTAATTCGAGACTTGGTTCGAGCTAAAAATATTTTTTCAAAACAGTTGTAAAAATCGCCGAAAACGACACTTTCCTACATGGACCCCCATCTTTCTCCGAATGCAATTAAACTTATTATTATCGTCGTCTTTTTTATTAACTCGCTCGAGTTAACGTGGCGTCCGCGTTTAGATACAGTACAGTCCGTGTCAATAAATTGAGGATGACTAATGCGTTTTAACAAACTATCAAATCCTTGTTTAGTAGATTTGTTTGGTCGATTCGTCGAAACGAAACGAAACTGCACTATAGTCGCGTCGATTAAATTATCACGTAAGCCGCGCGAGCTGAAAGAACTTTTTAAGCGCGAATGAAAATTAACGTTGATTAATAGCGAAGGGAATGGAGCGAAGAATGAAATTAAAATAGTAATTTAACGTAAAGGAGGCGAAACGATATTAAAAAAGGCGTTGGGGAAGGTGTCGGTCGGTCTCGGGGCTCCCGGAGCCGACGACTCAAAAACGAGGAGGAGAAAAATAAAGTAGGAGAGCGAACGGCGCAACGGAGGCCCACTTACTTACCCGTAAACTGGATGGAAGAATGGAAAAAAATTTCCAAGTGAGATCGCGTCGTCGATCGCATCAGCTGCGAGCGAGATTGTTTGCTTATTAGACGGGGGGAGGGGGGAAGAGGCCAGGCCGGCCATTTTTCAACCCGACTAACGTAAATATCGAGGAAGAGCAGCGCGAAACGAACGGCTGCGAAATTCACAGGCTCGGGGATTGGCCGGAGGAAAAGCGAGACGCGAACGCGATAAAAGAAAAAACAAAGCTCCTCCCGGGATTGAGGAGCCAGCGGGAGGAGAGAGACCGCGGGCTATCAGTGTGCGAAATTCGTAAGGTCGCCGGAGCCGCGCGAAGAGTGAATCGCACAGTCAGTCTCCCTCCAAAGAGGAGATGAGAAGCAGATTGGCGCGTTTGCGGCTGCGCCGATACAGATTCTCTTTGACGTTTTAGGAGCAGGGCTTACCTTGTTTACACACAGCGTCGTCGTCGTCGTCGTCGTCGTCGTCGTCGAACGTCGCGGGCGCGCGCGCCTTCAAGGTTAATAGGCTCGAAAGGAGGAGCTGGAAAAATTTCGATTCCGCGAAATGGTAAATGAATTATTTACCGAATCGAGAAAGGTGCTAAGACCTCGAGATGTGCGAAATTCCGCCGAGAGCGTTGAAAATTTTATTCAAATATGCATAAGCAAACACGGAAATAAATGGCGTCGTAGCAGGAGTAAAAAATAATTTATCATATCCGTGCGAGACGAGCGCCGAGTTTAAACAAGGCCACGCGATGTCATCCACCTCGTTCAATTTGGATTTAAAAACTATTATCAAGTTCACGTGAGAAAAAGGAGAGGTTTCTTTAAGCGGCCCGCGCGACTCGAGCCGGTGCCGGTGTGTACGCGAGTGATCTAGATTCGCTCGCCGCGAGCGAGAGAGACGGCGATTAAAACGGCGGAGCCGGCATCGGGAGCGGCCACGGGAACAGGGTTGCCGGGGACGGGCAAACGGCCGAGTGTGCGATCGGATCGTACAACTGTTAACGCAAACATTATTCGCGAGAGAACGTAGGTCTCGATGCGTCTCGGGAGCGCAACAACAAACGCCAGCACTGGCGAAACAAATGGAAGAAATTAGGCAAGTTAAAATTCTGGAAACTCGTGTTATTACTTTGCTAACAAGCTTTTAAAATCTGTTATTATCGCGTAATTTTCAGGTCGGCGGGGATTTAGAAAGAGCAGCGCGCGCCTTGTAATTTTATATTTTCGCGAAAACGAGCTGTGACAAAATATGATGGAAAAAGTCTCGCTCCGAAATAAAGTGCTTAGACAAAATACTTAAACAAAGTGGAACGAAGACAGCAGGCGGCGCTATAGAAAGTTAGGTAATCGTGAAATAGCCCAACTTTACATTTTGCTCGCAACTTTTTAGGACTAATGAAATCACGCGGATTAAGATGGCCCGAAGATGTAATTAGGCGCCGGCCGCCAGCCTCCGAACCGAATATCAATTTGGCGAATGAACGTAGAAGCGAGTTCTCGCCCCGATGGGGGGGTTAGGGCGTTGCAATTTCTCTCGAATTCGGCTGCGAGAGCCATTTCTTTCGGCCGCCTCGGCAACCGGACAAATCCGGCCTTTAAATTACAGCACCCGGGCCCTTTAATCACTTTTACCGCTTTCGACGCTCCAACTCGCTTTTCCGACTCGACGCCGTCGGTTGAACTCTGCCCTGTTCCAGCGAAAACTGGCGATACTGAAAACGCGACTGTTTGCGCGGACTTATATCGATAAGCAGATACGCGCCCGAGGTAATTAAAAGCGGGCGTTCGGTGGCTCGGCAAAATACGTTTATTGAATAATTTGTTTAAAATAAGGCCTGGGTGCGCGCGTGTGCGTGCGTGCGTCAACTCTGCTAAATATGCGTATAAAGCCGCGGCTGTGCCTCCCAAGCGGCCGCCTATAATAATATTCGCGTTCAAAGCTTGGCTTCCAATACTTTTTCCAAATTTAAATAATTAAGAAATACAAAGACGAATTTCTAATTTATGAATAAATTCATGGGGCGCGCGGCCGAGCAGCCGAGCGACTTGGGCTGCGCTTGTAAAGTAAGTTTCTCGACATTTTTTCGAATCGGCGCTAAATCAATATTTAACGATTAATACGAGGAAAGGCAGGCGTCGCTCTTCCTCGGCTCGGAGATAAATAAAGAACTTGCGAAAAATCAGCGACAACGTAGCGGTAACCGGCTGCTAACGCTCGATCCTCAATGCTAAACGCTTCGGTTTTAATAGGCCGCGGCCGATCTTTAAACGAGATTTTGAATCGCGAGGCTTCTTTGCACGGCGTTGCGTGAAATTTTCTTACGCAGGCAGGCTTTCGTAGATGCCGCCGCCGCCGCCGCGCCGCCCGCCGCCGCCGCCGCGACGTAAACCGTTTTTTCGGGGCGCAGGTGTGTGCGCGCGTCCGTGTGCCCGCGCACATCATCGGCCGGCTGTGCTTTGTTCGGGGCTCGTTCGTTATGCAATCGAACTCGCGCGGATGTGTACGGCCGCGTTGTCGGGGCTTTCTCGGGCAAGGGAAACAGTCGCCGTTTAAAATTATAGTTCTCGTGGGCTGTTCGAGGTCGGGTATAAATCTTTTAAAGATGCATTTATGGAATACATTGTCCAAGTTAAACAAGACGCGAGATGCACCACCTAACTTTACGCGAGCTCGAGCCCCAGCCCTCCTCCCCGCGCGCAGGCACACACCCACACGAGCCCGCGCAAGCGTATTAATAAAAGTACATTAACGCTGCGAGCGTGCGAGCGCGCGCCTGCACAAAAAAGCGAACGAATCCCCTCGCACGCGGCTCGTGTTTATTAACCGAGCGGGCGCTTTATTTTTCTTATGGCCAGAAGTTTCTTCGAGATTTTTCGAGCCCTACATATTGTGCGCTTTACAAACAGCCGAGCTCTAGGGAAAACAAACCGTTCGCTTAAAAATAGAGCCTCTAGATAAGCTTTCCTCTTTTAGCGCGAATCGATTCATATTTCGAGGATTAAAGAGTAAAACGTTCGTAAAAAAGAAAGGGGGGGGGCTCCTTTGCGTGGGACCAAATGGAAAGAGGCGCACACGCACAGCCGCTCGTCTCCCGGCGGGCCAATCTTTGCCCGCGCCAGCCCAAACGCCCGGATTCGGAGTAAATTAAACAGAGAGCTTTACAAAGTCTAAGCAGATCATCGATCGTTTACGGCAGTCCGAGTGATTAAATAGCAATTTTCAAATTACAAATCGGCGGCGCAGCGCTGCTCCTGCGCGTAGCTCCGCTGCGGGGATGGAAAGTCGCGGTGCGACTCGCGTCATCCTTACCTGCGCGACGCGGACGCGCACTTGGTGCTTTACACTCGAGCGGGAACACGGAAACACAAAGGCTCGCGCGGCCAGCGGCAGACGCACACACGCCCGTCCCGTTCATTATGATTCGTGTATTTATATAAGCTCTAAAAATATACGTATGCTGTGCCGGCGGGCCCCAGCCGGTATTTCATCTGAGAATAATATTTCGATGTACGTAGGGGTTCCGTTCGGTTTCGTTTCGTTGGCTTTCGCCCTCTCTCGCTCCGACGCTTCCTCCCTTCGGCTTCCTCCTCCTCGAGGACGCGTGCGCGAGCGCTGCTTTGTGCTCGTGGGCTTTTGACGTTCCTCGGCGCGACTCTCCTCCTCGTCCGGGCCCCGCTTCCCGCTTCTCGGCTTTTTTATCGCGGTGCTTAGGGGTCACAGCGCCTAGGTCGTGTGACTCGCACCGTCCGCAGCGACCATTTTAATGCCCGCTTACGACGCCAAGTGTGCGCCCGAAATTCGTGGCTCGACGCGCCTCGCCGGCCTGAATCAAGGGGGCAAACTTGGAGCGCTAAATAACGCCTGGGCGATTATCCTTGCGCATCCGTAGAGGACGAGGATGTGAAGGAAAAGCTTCGCGGCTGCGCACTCGCGGAGCGACGACAAATTCTTGGGAAAACACAATTGGCCGGCGTGAAATAACGAGCTTGTAAAGGCGTAACGCGAGGGCAACTCGACAAGAGCACGTCGACTCTAAACAAATGAACCTTATTATTAATAATGACGCTCGGCTAGAGCGAAGTTACAACAACAATAATGTAGTCGCGGCGTAGACGCACAGCTTGGGATGTTCCTGCACTCGGTCTCGCTTTCGCGCATCTAGACAATTGCGACTAATAAGATTCAAGGATGAATCTAGAATCCATTCACGGCAATCAATAACGAGTAATTCACGCCGGATTCCGGGGGGTCGCCGCTGCTTAAAACCGCGAATCCCTCTCCCTCTCGGCGCCGCTGGCTACGGCTAACAAAAGTGTGCGAGCATGCCGATGTGAATAGGAGCACTCGATTTATCCGCGATTGCACGCTCTCTTAGCGGCCGGGTGGGGGGCATCCGAGAGAGAGAAAAGCGAAAATACACTCACGTGCGCTTTTGCATGCACGCGCGCGCCGCTGCTCTACACAACCTGTAATATATTGCCAACTACGAGTGGTAATCTATAGGGCTTTAATAAATCTTATTCTTCACATATGATATATGGTAATAATAATTTACAGCGTAAACTATAAACTTACCATAAAGACGAGATAGATAGAGCGGCGGGGGGAGGGAGGGCAGAGAGAGAGAGAGAGAGAGAGAGAGAGAGAGAAAGCGAACGAGCGTATTACAACCATTGTTATTATTCTATCCGGTAGCGGCTCGATTTTTCCCCCTTTAAATGCTTGCCTTCGAATAAAATGTTATTTATAAACCGCCTCCTCACTCCCGGTCTTTGTCGAGACCGTTATAAGAGCTTTTAATCTTCATTGTTGCCTGCCAAGAAGAGAATCCTTTGAAAAGAAATTCCCCGTCCCCGTCTCTCTCTCTCTCTCTCTCTCTCTCTCTCGCAATTTCAACTTTTCGCTTTTGAGCATTATGAAATTGAAGGGAAAATAAATTTTCCGCCGCCTTAAAGTCAGGGTCGCGCGCGCGCGGAACGCCGATCCCGAGATAACGATAGCGCGATCGGCGCGGCTAATTATTTACGAGGTGATCGCTGCTCGCCGGCGCAGACACGCGTGCGCAGCCGCGAAACGAGCTCAGTCAAAAATATTATGTAGATTCGATAACGCGGCCGCTTCCCCGGCAAAATTACTAGGAAAGTTTATAAAATTTTTAAAACGCCCAGCCGCGCATTTGAATAAGTATTGGAAATTCAGAAGTGGGAAGGCCACTTGGAACTTTAGATTGGACCATACTTTTTCGTTTTCGTCACGCTGTAATGGAATTTGATAGAACTTTGTCATTTCAGAATTAATCTCATATTTATTTAAATTATTACATTTATTCAAAGCAATTTTACATATTAATATATTAAATTATCATATAGACGGAATTATTAATCCAAATAATTCATGCAGTCTTGAAAAATCCAGTGATCTCATTTTCCTTGATCAAAAGTTATCTTATATAAGAAAAATCTTAATATTATATTTTTAATCGAGGCGAAAACGCGCTAAGCCTCTCGCCCCTCGCCCCTCCGCCGGCGCAGAATATTAAATTTAACTTTGATAATTTAACCTATTTAGTAACAACATTTTGCAATATTTGTATTAATAATTTTCATAATTGATAACAAGTATCTCGCGCTTGTAGATCTTATTTATTTTATTAATAATTGCGACACACGTCTTGTATAATTGGATCAATTCGAGTGAAACCCAAGTAAAATCTAATGTGTGCTTTTCACTTTACATAATGTGTCGACTGCACTTTTTTGCAATAATAATAACCAAGCTGCATTATTTATCGAGTGTGCGCGCGCACGATCGCCCCGACGACGATGTATCGGCTAAAGAATCCGGGAGTCGAAGAACAATCACTCGATACTGTTCGCTCGTCGCTCGTTTTAATTCGTTTCCCCGTAGATATCGAGCAGCAGCGATGCTCTCCCATCCGAATAAAAATTATAGGATTATCGCCGGTATTATTAGAGAATTTGAGATCGTTATTGAAGTAATGAACGGTGAGCAGCCGCAATGTTTATCCCGACAGAAAAATCGATCCGCGGAATTCGAAAAAACGCCTGTAATCGAATACTTTATCTGCGATGCATAATGAGTGGAAGTTTTTTAATTGCATTTACTTTAGTCGAGCCAAAGATAAGGAGTACAACGTTTCACCGTATTTGCATAAAAGTATTCGAGTTGACTTCTGATTTAAAAGAGTCGTCGCGCGATCTGCTGACTATTCGTTGACGCCAGTTAGTCGTTGTTGGCCCCTTCCCTCGACCAAAACCGCCACGAGACAGTCCAGGATTTTCGCCTTGAGCCGATTAATTCCCGAATTTAAAAAATTGTCGTTGGCCCGACGAGGAGGAGACGCGGCAGCAGTTGTCCTAATTTCGCGAATAAGCGAAAAAATGGAGGCGAAACCTCTTTAGCGCTGCCTGCCTCGATGAAATGGTGTTACGAGCATCGCCGGAGTTTGACGCTCCTCGACTGGAAAAACGATTAGAGGATTCGAGGTCAAAGACACGATCTCGACTCTGCGCAGTTGCCGAGTCAATGAGTTTATCGAATAAAACCATTGGGCATTGATAATGCAAAACAATCGAGGCGAGGCAGTCCGTAGAATTTGATAAATCGGTAAGAATTTAAAAGCTTAAATTCGGGATTTTCGCGATGTTTTATGACTCGCGCGGATAGCTCCGACAAATATTCCCACCGTAAAACCCATTAAATCCATTAATTCCAGAAATTAAACGCGATTGGCCCGGTAGATCATTATCTCGCTTTTTCTAAGCATTCAACCTGTCCGCCGAAAAATAGTTATGGCTCTTTTAATCTCGGCGCATCGTAGTTCACGCGAATCGACGTTATCCGGCGATTCGCTCGAAATTTTACGCGGCTGCAGTCGACTTTGCGGAATAACAATTACCTCGAGCAGAAGAATTTTAATCGCCCGAATAACGGCTCGCGCGCTCCTCCTTTCGCTTGCGAGTGCAATTGTTTCGCGCTCATCCGACATTTAAAAATTAGTCCCAGCTGCTGACAATTTCGCATCTCGTTTGGAGGAGACGTAGCCGCTCCTAATATCGGTTAATCCTGCATTAGCCCATTAGCTCCCCCCCAATTATAGCGGGCTTTAAAGGAATACGCCGGTCACGCTAACAGGCTTGCATTATTAATATTCTGATATTCCAGTTTTCTTATTTAACATTCATCGAAAGAAGCTGAAAGCTCGGAAAGCGATGGAAAATTAAATAAGAATTATGCACGTGGCTCGTGATGCGGCAACAACGGCGTAAATGAGTAATGAGTTTTAATTTAGTTTGGCGTTTGTTTTTATAGCGCGAAACCGAGGCTCGGGTTTTTGCTTTTATTCTTTAATGCCATTTGCCCCCCCCCCCCAACCGGACGACTCGAGAGCGAATCCGTGAAATCACAACGTTTCGTCGGCGCCGCGGTCCAAGCAAAAGACAAGTCGATCGCAGCCGCTCGCCATCGCTAACTCAGTTATCGTTCGCGCGCCCCGACTAAAATCCGCCGTTTGTCGAAAATTGAGGATTACTCGGAAACGGGGGGGGTAGGGGTGGGATGGGCCGACCCACGCCCAGCTCAAGCCGCTGTTGCTGCGAACCCGAGGAACGATCCCGAGAAAGGTGGTGGTCTTAAGAGCCGCCACGAGGAAAGCGCGATCACCAAACTGACATTAGGGAGACTTATTTAGTAAATACGCGGACTCGCGCGCGAGTCCCGGCGAATCGGCGCGACTTCTTTATTTTCTTTCGAGATTGTAAAATATTTCGTGGAAAGCTTTTCGAAATAATGGATTATAAATAGTCTCGGGGCTAGGGAGCTAAGGTTTGTCGAGCGCTGAATTATAGAATTGAACGCGTGATAATACAGCAGTTAATATTTAGGCAATATTCGTTGGAAAAAGAAACGAGCGGCCGTAAGCTGGAAACTGAAACTAAAATGCCAGCAATACGTGCGCCAAACATATTATTAAAAACAAAACAAATTATAAAGTTAAGCTAAATTTGAAAATTCAATTCCCAATGCGAAGTCGGAGATATGCAAGACTGGATATAATATTGAACGTGTCCGTATACAATTTTTGTCCGTATCGTAAAATAAATAATTCATTCGGCTGAATAATATATAAATAAGTTTTATCGCATAATTTGCCAGCTTTATTAAACTTCATTCGCTTACTTAAATAATATTTTTAATAATTTACGGCGTTTATATTTGGTCTAAAATTGTATTTTAACAAACGGAGTGTTCGGAGAAAAATTTTAATATATAATTACAAGAGCGTACGAGCAGCTACACACAGGCTGCACACATGCTGCACACAAGCTACCCAATATTATATACAATACGAGCGCATAAATATTTTAATATTTTATAAAATCAAGTTAACTAGCTTTTTATAAATATTGTTTTATTTCGAAAGTAGTACACGATTATTTATGATAAAATGAAGCGATATTTGCAGAAGACGCGTATATTTTAAGAAGTTAACCTGGCTATTTATATTCATTTAAGCAATCTAATTAATAAGTCAATTTCGAATAAAATAGTCGCTAATATTTCTGGCTTTCGTTACTTTCTTTCGAGCGTAGCTTTTCACAAAGGAGAATAAATTTTATTTAATTATCGAGTCGTTGTGGCATCGCCGTTGGGCCCGAGCCTCGTCCACCTCGTCCAGCTTCCGCCTCGAGCAGGAGCGTGCGCTGACTGACACTCGTCGCTGGGGCAAATTTCCTCGATGGCCGGAAAAGCGACAAACGAAAAACGAAGCGGCCCCTGAAAAAGCGTCGGCGGCCGATCGCAAAATCGGAGCTCCTAGATACCGAAAGTGGGGGGACGGCCCTTCGGGAGGAGGAGGCATGGAGCGCGAGGCAGAGCCGCCGCCGCCGCCGAAAACGACGAACACGAGGGCAGAGATCGATGGGCCGGGGTTGCGAATTTTTCTAAGATCCGGAGCGCCGGAGCCCTGGAAGCGGGGACTGCTCGGGCATAATCGCAGGGGGTCGCGGGCCCTCGCTCGCTTTCGTTAGCCGCAGCATGCTATTGTGCGCGGACCGCAGAATAAATAAAGGAGAGCCGGCAGGGGTGGGGTGGGGGGGGCAGAGGGAGCAGAGCATAAGAATGCCTCGGGGAATATTATGCCGAGTGCACATTGCGCCTGCAGAAGTAGGCCAGCATTACAATATTTTATTACAAGGCACTAACGTACAATCTAACGTGCTCGCATGCATTCGTAATGAACGTATATGAATCGTGTCGAAGTGACTCTCCGGCTCTGCTCGGCTCCACTCGGCTCGGTCTCTGGCTCCCCCCGCCCCCGCCGCGCTTCTCCCTCGCCGCCTCCGCCACCGCCGCCTTTTAGCTTCATCTCGCTCCCGCCACGGCGCGGCGCCCGCCCGCGCCACCCATACACTCGTGTTATTTTATTGAAATTTATGGCCTATAGCCATTTATATATTATCCAAAGTCGAGTCTCGGGCGTACAGCTGGCCCCGAACGAACGGGCGAACCAGCCAACAGCCCCTCGACAACGAGCCAGCCGAGCTTTACCACTTTGGCCTCCGCTAGCGCGCACAGCACACATTCTTCGCCCGCTCACTCTCGCTCTCGCTCCGGCTCTTAGGTGTGCGCGCGCGGCCGCGTGTGTGTATTAATATTTAAGTACAGCGGCATTCGAGACGACGTGCTGACGGATGGAAAATACGCGTCGCTCGATACTCTCTTTACACATACCTACACTTTCGTTACGCTCCCCGCTCCCACCCGCGGCTGTAATTTCCTTATTGTTATTATTGGTATTATCTCCTCGCTTATTGTTGTTGCAGCGCTCGGAGCGCGCACGAGCGAGTGGCGCAGATGAGCAAACTCGCGCAAATAAGTGTCCCTGCGCACTCCCGAGTGCCGCCAACCAGCGGCGGACTATTTTATTTGTATATCATTATGTGCGGGACCCCCTTCGTGCGCTATCGCACCGCCACGCCGAGATCCGCCTCTATTTATTTTATTTTATTATTTCGCCGCCGCTGATCCCCCCCCCCGGCTCTTTCCTAGCCGGCAGGCGCTTCTTGGGCCGCGTTCGCCAAATTTCCGCCGTCGCGCGCGCACGGCTTAATGATTGCATTGATCAAGCGACGTATGCCACAGAGAGAGAGAGAGAGAGAGAGAGAGACGCACACCGAACGTCGGGACCCAGCCGCTCGACAAAAAACAGAACGGAGTAACCGCGCGAACGCGATAACGGCAGCGGCCCGGAGTACGAAATAAAATTTCGGAGATAAGAGACGAGAGGAGGAGTAATAAAAGATGCGTCTCCCGACTGGAGGAGGAGGAGGAGGAGGAGGAAGGAAGGATTAGAGGCGCAGCCGAGCCCTCGGAATTCGGTTACGGAACAAGCGAGCGGCGTAATTCCGAGTGCGTCCGTGCGTGCGTGCCTGCCTTTGTAAATTCGATTTCGAGTGTTCGACTCATCGCCGAAGGCGACGGCCTTTATTGTTTTAAGGCATCTTGTTGGGGCCGCGCGCTTCCGCCAGGAGTCGCTCGGCCCCTTTCCCTATTGGCAAGGACGCGCGCGTCTTTTTTCGGTTGGCCCGATAAATTTTCAGGCACTTAGTCCCCGAGAGTGAAAGTTTGCTCTTTCGCTCTCGGCGTCATTTCCTGCGACGCGAGGAGGCATCTTTGAAAGGCGCACGGACGCAACCGTCGCCGCGGCGGTCGGGGGACGAGGAAAATGCACGCGTGGGATTATTTTCAATGACTTATTCCTAAGTGTGGAGGGATAAGAATACGAGCACGACACGTATAAGAATAAGAATAAGAATCAGAAAGGGAAACGCTCTTTGCTCTTGTGTGTCATTTTTGTTTAAACGCAGCGAAGAAAAGTCTCGCCGAGAAAGCAGTAGTAGTCCGACTGTTTTTTCGTATTTTAAAGCTTCTTATCCCACGGCGGAGAATAGCGTATTAACGCTTTGTTTCTTTTTGCTCGACATAATGGGTCACTATCTAAATGCGCGCTTTTCAGAATGTAATGCATCAAAAAAGCGCTTTATTTTATTATTCATACGGGAAAGACGAGATTAAAAATACGTTTACAACGGATCCGAGGGACGTTGCAACGGGCACAGAGAGGGGCGGGGGGGCGAACGGGTAAAAGTCGGCGGCTCTGTTACGTAGTCGCGGTCGGGAAGAAGGTATCGGCGGGCATCGCCTAGGATTTTAATTCATCGAGCGCGACGGGCCCGTTTTGATTTACCGGGAGTCGCGCGAGGCGCACTGCACCGTCTCTCTGCTCTGTGTGTACCAAGAAAGTTTTTGCGAGACAGGCTCTTTGCTCCTCCTCCCCCGCCCGCCCCCCCCCTCGCTCTATTTGACGTATATTCAAATGGTGGCGGTCGTATATTTCAAAATTCAGACGCCCCTGAATTATAAAGGCGAACTCGGCTATAAATCATTGACAAAAGTTTAGTCGACAGATCGAGCCCGTAGTAATCCTCGATTTTATATATCCGTATGAGCCGGAAAATTTACAATGCGGATCGGAAGCGCTTTCGAATATGTAAGGAGAAGGAGAGCGAGAGCGTACGTGTGCACGAGCACACACACCTCCGCGTAAGCGCATTACATAACGCGTACACGTACGCGGGCTAACGTGCGCGGCCGCAGCCATGTGCGTGCGTGTACACGCGGCGCTCGAATTCGTGCCGCGCACGCACCCACGCCGCGGCTGCATGTGCATGTACACGGAGCCGCCGCCGCCGCGGGAGGAACGAAATTTTTTCCCCTTTATTATAAAAGAAGAAAGACTTGAGAAAATAAAAGGTGGAGAGCAAATGTATATGATGAGTAGCGGCGCGAGCGCGAGCGCGAGTATTTATCGTGCGCTAGTGTGCCTTTGGCTGCGTGTGTGCGTGCGCGCGCGAGCCGAGCGCGCACCCGCGCTCGTGTACGTGCAAGTGGGCCCGCGCATGTACATGCGCGCGCGCTCTTACGTGTGCGCGTAAGTCTGTTTGTGTTGAGTGCGTCGTCTGAAGGCCGAGTATTTGTGAGGCCAATGCACCCTGGAATATACGGCGCAGGCAGCCAGTCGCAATGCGATGTAATATTATATTTTATCGCTTTATTTATTCTAACCTCACGTCCTCCCCGTACCGCCCGCCCACGTCGTTACCAGTCGCCATACGCCGTTCTTTCTCTCTTTCTCTCTCTCTCTCTCTCTCTCTGTCCCTCCACCCGTCTCTCTCTTCCTTTCTCTCGCTCTCTCGCGGAGTCATAGTAGCGAGCGCGCGCCTCGTTTCGATCGCTCTCTCGCGAATTCCACCTTTTCCGCGCGCGCTCTTTCTCCTTCCTCCTTTCCTCGACCCTCCTGGCCCCCTCCCGACCTCCTCGTTCTCTCTCCGTCCCTCTCTCTCTCTCTCTCTCTCTCTCTCTCTCTTTCCTCACCGTACCGTGCCGCCCGTCCGCCACGACTCTGTCTATTGTTTTCCGCGCACTTAAGCATTCTCGTAAAAATACATATGTGCGTGGACGAAATTTAAGGGGACGTGCGTCTGTAAAACTTAATTCTTCCTCGTCGTCTTTTTGCTTTTCCTTCCTCTTTTACCTCTTTTTCGTGTCTTATTGGACATCATAATTTTATCGTGTATTGTAAAATGTACGCTGAAATAAATGGTCCCTTTGGTTAGTTATTCTCGCCAAGAGTCGCAGATGAGAGAGCCTCTCTCCCTCTGTCTCGCTTGCTCTCCTCGTTTCGAAAAATAGATGCAAAATTGGCTCTGGAGATGTTTTCTCTTTATTGGTTCCTTGAAAAAATATCTTTTACGCCCAGCATATTTCATTAATAAATAATCTACAACGAAAAACATGCGTGCATGCATCGAAACTTGTTCCATTGGGATAAAAATCGCAAAATTAATGACTTATAATAATAACAATAATAATAATAATAATAATAGTAATAATAGTTTCAGCAATAGCAACAACAGCCACGATAATAATAATAAATTTAACGTGTATTTTACTCATTTTTCTTAATCGTCGCATAGTTATTAAGTATTTCAGTACTTTAATTAGGTAATGATAATTAATATCATTTAACCGAGAGTATCTGTAGGTTTTCCGAAATAACTATATTTTTATAGTCTGTAAAACGAAAGTTGGAATCGATACGCGTGCGAATTATTTATCTTTCGCCAGCGACTCCGATTATTAATATAACATTATACGTAATACTTTTAATACTTTTACTACGATAATAATATAATATAATATAGGCGCGGGCGGGTTCGGCTGTGCTTTTGTATAAAAAACAATGAGCGTTAGCAGCCGTTACGAGGGGGCATTAAGTTTTATTAGAAACTCGTTACGGAGCCGAGCCGAGGCCCGGAGTCGGACTCGGAGCCTCGAGAAAAAGTTAAAATAACGAAGGCGTTTGCTATTTTGTCTAACGAACGCGTAACGATGTAGCAAAGTTCTTCGTTTGTTCACGTTTCCGAGTCCGAGGGCAAGGCAATTAAGGTAAACGCGGCTGCGGTTCGCGGAAAGAAGAAGGAGCGAAAAGAGAAAGTGCCATTTCCGCTGAAAATAGAGAGGAGGACAGTGGCCGCGACGATCGCCTGTCCTCGACTGCGAGGCGTCGCGAAAATTAGTCGACAAACAACTCGGGTTTTGCCGATGTTTGCCATGCGATGGGACGCGCGCGCGGCTTTTCCGCCACCCCCGCGGCCTCCCCCTATCCATGCCGGAAGCGCGTGTGCGCGGCTCCGCCTAAGCGAATAATTGACGCGAATGTTATAAGTAATTAATAATTAGGGTCTGACCGACTACTCGCGGAATTTCTATATTGAACGACCGATGGAGCGCGCGGCCAAATTCCATTGTTGTGTGCGCGCTCGCTCTCCTCTCCCCCCCCCCCCTCCAGCACCGGCACCGGCACCGGCTCCGGCACCAGCAGCAGCAGCAGCAGCAGCAGCAACGGCAGCAACGGCAGCGAGTCAGTCTACAAGTATTAATTATTGAAATTGTTGGAAATGCCATTCCAGTTTTGAGAGCATTAACATTTATCGCTGATAATGAGTGTAGAAAATCTCTCGCTCGCTCGAGCCGCGGCGGTGGCGGAAAAGCCGCGCGCGCGAGTTGCAGGCAGTAGGTTAACGCCGCCGCCGGCGTTCACGCCACTCGCACGTGCTCCAGCCTCCGTACTAGAGCTAGAAAATGCATTAGAAAACGGCGCGTCCGAGTGACGGGCACTCGCCGATGCTGCGACAAAGCGCGAAATATTGTAAATTCCATTGCGCCTGTGTCGAATCCGTCGCGTTCTGCGCGCACGCATAAATAATGATAAGCGCGCGCGATATCTCGACTCTCTTTCTCTCTCCTTCCCACCTACGTGAGCACGCGCACACGGACGCGCGCCTGAATATTGTACGCGCCGCGTATTATTATGCACGCTAGTTGCATTTGGGATTTACCGTCCTGACATTCATCTAATTACACTCGGGCAATTATAATAAAGATTAATGAAATTATTGTGTGGCTGGGTGGTCGGTCGGTCGGTCGGTCGGTCGGTCGCGATCGGCCGGAATAAAACGCGGAGCGGCAAAGCAACTGGTGCAGGCCGAGGCGGTCCGAGGACCCGTCCCCGGGCCCGGCGTTGGTGTCGGCGTTGGCGCGCGATCCGCCGCCCATTGCGAAACGACCGCGATGCGCCCGCACCGAGTTCCTCGGTAATTTTCCGGGACTCGAAAATTGTATAATAAGACTAATAAATCGGCGTACAGCAGATGATAATAACAATATGCGAGGCGCGTTGCATAAGTCTTGTGTAAACAGTGTCGTGTCGAGTGTACGCCGCGTATAATATAAAAGCCAAACGCGATTTGTTTTGCAAGCGACTCGACAAGCAGCACACACTCGCTCTTATCTCGGATTTTTATTTTATTATCGCGTATGCGTATCATTCTTTCGCGCCCGGATCCCCCGAAAGCTTACGTTTCGCCGCCACCGCCGTCGAGATTCGGCGATTCGAGTCGAGTGGAGTGGAGCGAAGTGGACCGGGGCGAGACGAGGCGAGGCGAGGCTCTCCTCCGGGTCCTGCGGCGCCGCGCTCACCCGCCTCCCATGTCTCCGACTGCCGATGCCCATTCTCCTCCTCCTCCTCCTCCTCCTCCTCCTCCTTCTACCTTTTATTTCTGATCGTTTTCCTCTCTACGTCACATGACTGCAGTATCACGCGGTATTTTTTAAAGCTCCGGGGTTACAATAATAAAAGTTATCGCGCTAATAAATAATAAATCACGCCACGAGATAACGTCACGAACAAATACAGAAGCGCCGCGACGTTGCTCTGCCTGCCGCCGCACTTGACGCTCGCTGCGGCACAATTTGCGCACGCGCTCTTCTCCCAATGTCTTATTGTATGTATTCAATTATAATTATAAGTACAATCGCGATCAAAAATATCGATCATCCGGCGGCGCGACCGCGAAAACGCGCCTCGATCCGTTTCGCTGGCCGTAAGAGAGAGAGAGAGAGAGAGAGAGAGAGAGGGAAGGAGGGAGAGGTAGAGAGCGAGAGCTTCTCTCGAAAAGTTTTCGCTCGTGCATGTTTTATAAGATTTCCTTATTAGCGACGCTATCGGGTTATCGCGCGCGCGTCGACAATTTTTATCGGCGCGTCGACGTAAATAATTTTTTTCGTTCTCTCTCCCGGTAAAAATTGGAAGGCAGTGGCAGCAGCGGCGGCGGCGGTAGCGGGAGCAGCACTTTGTTTAAGCTAAAAAATCGCGGTCCCCAGATTTTGGGCGGAGGTGGTGGCGGCGGCAACAACAGTAACGCGTTCGCGCTTTCTTTCTCTCTCTCGCTCTCTGTCGGTGCGAACGGCGTCGACACGTACGCGCGGCGTCGAGCGTCGAGCGTCGAACGGCTCGGCAGCGGGGCGGGGGCGGGACGGAGGCGCATACTAAAAACCCGGGCCTGAATAAATAAACACTTTTTAATTGCAGTCCGTTGCTACCGCGTAAAAACAATAATTATTGGCTCGCTCAACAGAATGCTCTGGTGTATGTATTACTTGGTTCTGTGACAAGTGCACTATAAACGTTATCTGCTTGCTGCCGCCCTCCGTACGCGATCTCTCTGTCTCCTCCCGTTCTGCCCATCCCCCCCCCCCCGCATCTCTCGCGGGCGCCGCTTTTTACGGCTTTTTTTTACAAATTTACGCTTTAAAATACTGCCGCCCTTTTTCACATATTTACCTTTCGTAACACTGACCAAACCTTTACAAGATCAGCGCGGATAAAAGGGGGGCCTGTCTTTTTACGTCCACTAGGACTCCCGTTTGATTTATTTTCAATGTCTCGCCTTTTTTACGCGCGCAATAACAAACTCGGCTTTCCTCAAGACGGAATTTAAATGCCTCCCAAATTTTCCTAGAAAGCCGGAATAAAAATACTCGAAATACTCTCGGGGCACACCACACCAAGAGGGGCAGTCGTCTCGAGGGCGGGGAGGGAGAGAGTGGACGCATGCGCGTCCGTACCCACGCTCGCGAGGCCAAGATTTTTATAGCGAGTAAAAATTATCGAACGAGTAAAAAGTCATTGGATGATAAATTTTTTTTAATAAATTGAATATTTAAATTATCTATAAAAATCGTTTAAGCTCACAAAAATAAGTAATGGTCGGGCATAGAGAGTTGAGAGTTATGGCCGTTATGGGTCGCATGCTTCCCACTGTGTTTCGAATAAAAAAACATTCTCCGAATATTTTTGTATTCATAGTCGCTAGAATATACATATATGATAATTTTAATGGGTATATTTTTTCTATCTAAACAGGAAAGCGGTGTTTGAAAGAATTTCATATTATATAATACAGAAGTTTTCATTATTGTAACACATAACTGTAATCACGCCGGCGTACAACGATAAAGTTTTTTGATTGTATACATTATAAATATTACACATGCAGTATTTAATTAATTCCCATCGTGCGCATAAATTACCGGGGGGAATGTTATATAATGTTTGCATTATAAGATAGTATAATTTGTTCACACGATTTTTTTGTCAGCCAGCCGAAGATGAACATTTGCAGGCCGCTAAACATAAACGCGATTTAGGTCGCAGGACGCGCGTCCGGTCTGCGGGCTCCGAGCGGTGGAAGGGCTGCTACGCTCATTCCGGGAAAGGGGAAAAGCCTAATGAAGACGACGGCCCCGTACGTCCGTCCGTACATCCGAGATTTAATCGCTCCCGCTGTCAATTAGCCTGTTTTGCACGAGTAATTGGGGGCGAATTAGAAGGAAGGGAATCGATCAGGATGCGGTACGCGCGTCGCGGTGCTAGCGCCCAAGACGGCCCGGAGAGAGCGAGAGGAGCCGGTTGATGGACGGCCAGGCGGCGAGGGGATCGGTGGCGGTGGCGGTGGCGGTGGCGGTGCTGCCGACGACGACGACGACTGGAGGCGCGTGTTGAGTGTGCGGAGCCAGATGGAAAATGAAGGTGTTTCGCGCGCTGCTCTCGACGTCGCTCGGGGCGGGCTTCCGCAGTTCCGCACGCGCACGGCAACCCAATCTTCTTCTTCCAGCCCATACGAGCAAGAATTTTAAATTATCTTTATTTTTAATGAATTTTTTACGCCCGTTCGCGCCTTTCTCCTGCCCCCTTCCCTCCGTTTCTTTGCGTTGGCTCGCGTCACTTTCAGCCTCGTCCTCTTTCCCACAGCTCGTAAACTCGGCTTTACATTTTCGCGTGCTCTCGCGGCGTCGGCGGCGGCGAGACTCGTCGAATCGA
The DNA here is from genome assembly GCA_018907185.1 of Platyscapa corneri. Classification (NCBI taxonomy): domain Eukaryota; kingdom Metazoa; phylum Arthropoda; class Insecta; order Hymenoptera; family Agaonidae; genus Platyscapa; species Platyscapa corneri. The sequence goes on along the minus strand of JACCHW010000011.1, from coordinate 2,279,537 downwards.
GCGTTCGCGCGCTCGCTAAACAAAAATACATTAACACGTCGTCGCATTCGGGGGAAAGCTTTTTACCGGGCTCGTAGCCACGTTGCGCCCCCCGACCGAGGACCCGAGTTCCCTCCGAGGCTCCTCCGAGGCTCCTCCGGCTCAGGTGTATTTTTCTGTAACCGGTTTTAGAAAAGCCCGTTTTCATTGCTTCCGACCGAATGATTCATCCTCGGCAAATGTAAACGAATCCTGTGTAAACGTAAGACGAATCCGTACAGGTTGTCGGGCCACAAAAAGCCCGAGCCCAACTGCTTATGAAAAATTGAGCGGTTCGAGTAAGGGTGCCGTTGCCGTTGCTGGGGTGCCGCGCCACGCAGCGCCAAAAGAGATTCATTTTCTTATTGTCTCACGCTCAAGCTCTGTTTTAATTACTCGTCGTAAAAATGCTTTATAACGTCCATTAAATTTATATAACGCGTATTACTTTTTAAATGAAACTATTACCGGAATCAGAAAGACATTTATTTTGCGCCGCTGTTTAAGGACTCGCACTCGCGCTAATTCCTGGCGGTGGCGGTGGCGGCCGACAGACGTTTAAACAGCAGTTTAGAAAATGTAAGATATTCGTTGCGTTCTGTGGAAGCCGCCACCGCCGCCACCGCCGCTGCATCGAGGTAATAGAGACGATCCCACGGAGCTAAGTAAATGCCCCCGACAGAAGGAGGCCAAGCCGAGCGAGGAAGGAGGCAAGGGAGAGGCAAGGGAGAAAATTAAAATTAACAATTAGTTTTGTCTTCGTCCTATGCGCCAGGTGGTTTCGACGTGAGATAACACGAGGAGGTCGCACGCGGTGGGGATAAGAAAGGAGAAAGGCGAGAGCGAGATGTCGAAGCCGGACGATCTCTCTCTCTCTCGGTCGGCCACTCGCCCTCCGCTCCGCGTCTCCGCGTCTCCTCGACTGGTTGGCTGGCATGTGTTTGTACGAGGTTTACGCGTGCGCGGAGGGGTAGCTCGCCTCTGACTGAAGAGAAACATATTTCTTTATTATTACTCCTTCCAAGCTTATTTTTCTTCTCCAAGTTGAATTCCAGGTAGGGATCTTGCCTGGGAAGAATTTATCTTTGAAGTCGTTATGCTTTTTATATGCGCCTCGCACGTTTATATACACGTAACTATATATAAGTGCGCGAGCGAGCGAAGGAATATAGGCTCCTCGCTCCGGTGCCTCGACGCGTTGCTGCTGCTGCTGCCGCGGCTACGCGCCCAAGAGACAGAAGCAGATATTTTTTCGCGGTCCGCCTTCGAATGCTGCTGCTCGCGTGCGATTGAGATGCGCCGGTCGGATCACCCGCGCACCGGCCCAATTCCACCGCGCTATTACTCATTTTTGCTCGGCACTCGCTCTCGCGCGTGCGCGCGTAATGATAAATAATTTGGCGCGCCGCTAGTTTTTGTATTTTTTCCGGGAGACGTGCGCGCGCGCAAGAAAACTATCGAAAAGCAAGCGAACGCGAGAAGAAGCGAAACCAAGAGACGCGCTATTTCACAAGAGCCGAGTGAGTCTTTGTGGAGAGGACGTAGCCTTGGAGGAGCCGAAAAACTTTCTAGACTGGCTGTACTGGCGTCAGACTGCCGTTATAGCTGTTATTATTTGTATATTATAATTTAGATACAATTATATTTGCGTCCTCGTCGCACTGCCGGCATCGGCGGGGCTCTCTCGCTCGTTTCTCTTGGTTTCTCCGTCTTCCTCAATCCTCGCTCGCTCGCTCGCTGCCAGTGACGGCGAGATAGAGAAAAATAGAGCGAGGGGGAAAAGAGCAGAAAGGAGAGAGAGAGAGAGGAAACGTATAATAAAGTCTCTGAGCGGCGGCAGAACGAAAAGAAGCGAGATGGGAATAAAAGTAAAGTGTAAGGGGCAGAGGATGAGGAAAAGAGAGAAACTATTTTGTTTTATGAGAGGAAGAGAAAAAAAGGAGCAGTGGAAGAATAAAGATGAAGAATTAAAATAGAAATGAGAGAGAGAGAGAAGAGGAGATTTCAGACAGATGAGATTGTGAAGAAGGAATTGAGATAAAAAAGGAGGCAGGCAGAGACAGAAAAAAGAGGAGGACGAAAAAGCTGTGTATTCTGTAATTTTAAGCTAGAGCTAATTCTCCACTCGAGATATTAAGGCGATTTTTTTTAAATTATAATTCTCTGCGCATAAAAAATACGACTTACTTTAATTTTCTCTCTCGTTCCCGTTTTTTAAGTCTCGCTCTTTTCGTGCTCCTTCTTTTTGCTACGAGCGCAAACTTCCATTGGTCCCGCGCAGACCGAGCGAGTGAGCGAGTGCTTCTTTCTCGCTGCTCTTTATAAATTAAAAATACAGTATTAGACTCTTTCTTTATAGAAAAGCAGAGCGCGAGAGTGGCGGCCGAAGCGAGGGTGAAGAGCCAAAGATAAAAGAGGAATAGGAGAGAGGGTGGTGGTGGTGGTGGTGGTGCTGCTCCTGCTGCTGGAATTCTTACGTCAGGCCAAGAAAGGGGTGAAGAGCAGCGCGCGCGAGCAGAGGAGTTGCGAGAGAGGCAGCGCCGGGAGTGGGGCAGTGGGCACACGGGGCCGCGGGGGCAGGGATGACGGCAATAAAATATATTACCGGAGAAAAATGATGGCACAGCGAGACAAAAAGGGACAGAGGCATTAGCCGCGGTAGGCGAGGTTAAGGAATTCCTCGAGTGCATTTCCCCGTGCGCGTGTGCGTGTGCGCGAGCGCGTCCCTGTCCGTGACCGTGGTGGAGGAGCGAGCATTTTGTTCCATCGGGCCCCGTAGTAACGACTGATACACCTGCCGCGCGCTTCTTCGCTTTGTGCGCTACCTCCTCGGCCGGCTCTCTTCTTCGTCCTCCTCCCCCTCTTTTTTCGTTATTAAAGGCTGCTGCTTGTGCGCACGATATATCGTTGTGCCTTTTTCAAGGCTCCCTCCTATACAAATATTACATTGTCATGGGCTGATGCGCGCGGGTTGCGCCTTTTGTGGCCTCTGCGCGCGCGGTTATCAATCTTATCGGCGACAATTTATCAAGCCGTGCCCCCGCGAGAGCCGACCCCGGCCCCGGGGCGCGTAGACAAGGCCCGGAGGACTGGCCAGAGGCGCGGGAACGCATCGACTGACTCCGGGAGACTCGAGCCGCGCGATTTCGAGTGTTTCAGCCTTTCTTTTTAACGAGGCCCTCCTTTCCGAGCCTTTCCGTCTTGAAAAAAGCGCGCGCGTAAAGATAAATTTCACTTTGATGTAAGAGTGTGTATATATGCAGAGCGGCGAGCGGCCAGAGAGGAGCGAGGGGGGGGGGAGGGAGGCGCAGGGGCCGACGGAATAGAGAACTCTTGTGGTTGGAAAAACAGCAAGTAAGCAGCGAAAAAAAGGAGAGGCAAAGGAAAAAGAGTTAGGACATTTCTTAGTGCGTTTTATAATTTCTATAATTTAAAGTCCGCGGCAGCTGGCGTGGCACGTAATTACTTTAACCAGAAGAACCCGTAGCTCTCGACGTGTTTACTTTTAATTCCCCCTCCCCCGTGCCGCGACCCGGGTCCGTCTCCGTCTCGCTCCCTCTCATTCGCACTCGTGCTCGGCCCACCGTTTCCCCTCTTTCCCTCCGATTCTCTTTCCACCCTCGGTTCCCCTTAATAACGAACTGCCGTGGCTCGACAGCGTTGCCAATTTCAAGAATCCATCGTAAAATCGAGATTTATTTAATGTTTATTTTCTTATTTCCGATTTTCTTTCCGTGAAAAATTTAACATTTTCCGCAGTTTAGAGAGTAAATAATTTGTCGAGCGAAAAAAGCCTTTCCTTAGCTCTCGTTACTTTGAAGCGTATATTTTTGTTTATTTATGTCTTACTTTTCTCATAACTATTAATTTCGTAAATTAAACAGTGGAATATTGCTTGTATTTTCTAAGTGCATTACAAAAACGGTCTCGTAAAATGAAAAGTGTCGAGTAAAATGCAAAGCAACGTTCGCTACTTCCTCCGCTCGTATTTTCTTTTCGGTTGTATTTTCTTTTGTTGTAAGACTAAATACAGAGCCGGCGCGCGTGTATTCTAAGTGAGTTTTGCGAAATATAATGAATTGCCTTGCTTGGGCGGTGGGGGGGGGCAGGAAAGGTGATCCGTGGGCGTGTAGGCCGGACGACCGGGCGCACGGGGTCGGGGGTCGAGGATCGTCGCGTCCCCCGATGCTGGACGCGCCCGCGCACGTGTACGAGCCCCGCGAAATTAATCTCAGGGCGAAATTCAACGAGATCTCGCGGGCTTTTTATAATATCTCGCTTTATCTTCTTTGATTCTGCTCCTTGACTTTGTTCTCCTTCTGCCTCGGCCGTCGCACAACAGTCAGAACGGCTTGGCGCTTCGCCTCGTTTCAGCGAGTCGCTGAAAAATCGCCCGTCGTAAACGGGAACAGCGGTTTTATTGTTCCGCGCCAGACAATGCCCAAGAATATTATAAAAACTTTCAGACGGAATATATTAATGTTAACTCATCGCTTTACCGTTAGGCAAACTTTTCGTTCTTCCCGAGCAACTCCTCGATCTCCCTCTCCCTCGGTCGGACTGGCACCCCGACATCCCCCCGCGAGCTCGACTGCCTACCTTCCTTCGCGCCCCTGCCACCCCCCGTTTCTTTTATTCGCTCCGGCGCTCCTCGGCGTCCAGCGCCATCGTCTATTTTCGAGGCTTCGGCTCTCGTTAGCGGCGGCGGCGACGGCGACGACGGCGACGACGATTAACGTTCTGTCGATACGCGAGCGTCAACGTGCGTATACGCGTGTGGTCGCGATCGTTGACTCAGCGTCAGCGGCAGCAGCAGCCGAAGGAACGAGTCGACTACGAGGGGAAATCAAGAGAACGACTATCGGAACAAAGGGTTGCTCTCGCGCTCGAGTAGATCCTAAACTGCCTCCTCTTGCGCAATAGATGCTAATCGGCCATGTCAAAGCGCCAATTATTTAAATCGCGCTGCGCTTCAACGACACATTTTCCCGCGGCTGAATGAGTTGACGAAACGCTTTCTAATAAGGAGTTTTGTCGGGTGTTTTCTTTGTGCCGCAAACTAACCTCGTTCGTGGTTTCGCCCCCCGTCCGGCCCCCGGTCCACTCTCTCGCTCTCTCGCTCCGCAGTCTGCGGCAGGTCGAGGTTCGGCTGTGCGCGCGCGCGATAACGCGGAATATGAAATTTAGCTGTAGCAATATATTTTAAGTAGTGACGAACTGCATAGTTAAACTTATCGTAAAAAGCACTTGGAGCGCCTTTTTATTGCCGGCTTTTAAAACTTTTAGTCCGCAATACTCCCGCGGTAATAATAAAAAATTTTTTAAATGCAAATTTCAAAAAGCTGTGCTGTGCCGCTGGAGCCGCCGCCGTTGCCGCCGTTGCTGCTGCTGCTGCTGGAGGCGGCACGCACGCGCACACGCACGCCTGTCCGCTCCAACGTGTGCAATACTCATAAGTACGCGTGCACCCGCCAGCTAATTTGACACAACGAGCGTTCGCGCGATAAGGAAAAATTTTAATTATTTGCTCGCTGATTTACGAGGCCTTCAATGACTAGCACCGCGTATATTTCAAATTAAAAATTTTCTAATCATCTATATAAATTGACTTTGCAAACAACAAGGATCGATCAATCGCTCGAGGAAACGCATTATCAAGCGTTTAAGATTAAGCGAACAATTTCGTGAAATTTAAAAACCTTTGCAAATCTTTTTCTCTCGAATCGCGCGTCGTAGTCGAGTGGACGGCCGTCGCAGCGGCGCCGCGGGGGTGGGAGACGGGAACGAGGCGTTGCGTTACGTTGTTTTCGCGCAGAGAACGAATACTTGGAGAGCATTTAGTTGAAAAGAGCGCGAGTGGTGAAAAGCAAAACGTTAAATCGAGATTTTAATCAGGGCTGTATCGCGCGAGCCATAAATCAATTTTCCTTTTTAATTTTCCGCTATCGATAGATATCTCGGTTTCTGCGTGTCATAGATGTGTAGTTTCGAGTTCGAATTTCATACATAGGCATAAGCGGGTCAGTTGGTGCAGGGCGCGTAATAAGCCGCGGAACCAGAGGAAAACTGAACCTCCCGCTGGATGCTTCTCCTTCTATCCGAAGAAAAGCCATATTATAAAAATTCTTTATTATTAACGTAAAAGCTGAGGAAATTTATATTAAAAATTTAGCGCTCGCTCGCAGTAATTTTTCATTCTTACGAGCTCGCCTCTATTTTATCTGCGCGGCATAAGTAAGACTAGAATATAAGAACGTAATTTGTATAAGGATGAGTTTAGTCAAACTTTGCTCGCGGCTCCTCCCCTCCATCTTATCGAAATGAAATTCTTTCGCCGTGGAATATATACACGGGGAATAAAATTTACATTCTGTAATAAGTGCGCATCGCGAGGGAGGCGCGGGCTCGGGCTCTTAAGCAGGGCCGAGGGGCGCGGGACGCGGGACGCGGCCGAAGGAAATCCCGGCGAATCTTGGCGACAAAAATCAGGAGGACGCGCTGCGATCAGCCGAGTCGACGCGTCATTAACATAAGGCAATCTATAAAACGCCTCGGAAAGTGTCCTGCAGGTGGCATCGACAAGTCCGAAAGTCCCTTTAAGAGATTACAGTACGTGGAGCGAACCCCGACGAAACTTTCTCCCCCTGACTCCCCGACCCTCCCTCCGCCTTTTTTATCTAGTACCGCGCTGCGAAATATACAATGTGAGGCGGTATAAAGTGCAAAGTTTGATAAAATATTCGAAGAAGCGCTCGTTCCGAGGTCATTTGAGAGTCCGCCGAAGAGGAACGGAAGGAGGTATAGAAGCGAGCGAGGAGCTACGAGGGCGCGGCAGAGAGGGAGGAGTAGGAGCAGAAGGGGGTGGAGGCGGCCGGAGCGACAGCGATAAACTTTAATGTATTCCGAAATATTAAAATATATTCGCGGCTGTATAGCGTAGATATTTTAACGAGTTACGGTGGCGGTGGCGGCGGCGACGGCGGCAGCGGCGGTGGTGGTGGCGGCGGCGGCGGCGGCAGCAGCGGCGACGGCGACGGCGAGCCGAGTCGAAGCGGCCGCACCCGCCCCTTCGCCAACAAATTATATTTATACCGGCTTATTTAAATATATTCGCCTCGGCTCCGCGCAAATGTTTCCTCCACAGCCGGAGAGAGGTACGGCTTCGTTCCGTCGCTTCTTTTCCTCTTCCCATCTTTTTCTTCCTCTCCCTCTCTCGCTCGCGCTCGCTTCGGCCGCTCTCTCGTCCTCTCCGCCCGTGTGTACACACAGCGCGACTCCTAGGTTCCTCGTTCCTCGTTCCCTGCTCCTTTTCCTTACCTTATCTTCGGAAAAATCCCCTCTCCGCTGTCTTTCGGCGTGCATACTTTTACAAAACTGATATCCCTATACTAATTTAAGTGTACTCTCGTAATTTTCAAACCAGCCCGAGAAGCTAATAAAAAATGTAATATTTTCTTTTTCTTCCTCGTCTGTTTGAATAAATTAAAAAGATAGCCGACTACACGCTGCTTCTCGTTGTATTTATGCATGTAAGCGCGTGCATCTGTGGTGTGTACATGCGCGTACGCATGCACGCGGGAAAAAGGAGCAATTTTAATGCACAACTACGCCACGACCTTATACCGACCAAACGACCGACCGACCGACCGACCGACCGACCGACCGACCGACCCTGTATAGTAAATAATGATACGAAATAAATCTAACGATATGACGTTGCTGAGACGATAAGTATGATTCGAATAAAAATACCTACGCATTTATACGGAACGTCGAAAAATGATAAAAATAGTAGTAATAACAACAACAACAACAACAACAACAACAACAACAACAATGATAATGATAATGATAACGATGACGGTAGTAATATTGGTAGTCGTTTCTCGTTATACGTGCCTCCGAGTGCAGCGCCGTGGCTTTATACGGCCTACGAGAAAAATTATAAATAATAAAACGTTGCGCGGAAAAGAACGGCCAGCGTGGTTAGCGATTCCAGGGGTCCGCGCGCGCATCCTCTGCACTCGATGGATCGGGTGTGTTTTCGATAATTGCAATGCACCTCGCTTTCTTATGCTAATCGCAACGCAAAAGACAAACACTCGTTTCGAAAAAATATTTATCTCCTCGCCTAGACAAATCAATAGGACGAGGGGGGGGCCGTGGGGGAGGGGAAGGGGAACGAGAAGAAGAAGGAGAAGATGAAGAAGAAGAAGGAACGAGGAATAGAGAGGAAGAAAAAATTTTATCTCGCAGCGTATAATAAATAAATCATGCTACACTTTTTAAAGTATCGAAAGGCTTTTTTATTTCAGTCAGCAATTTTCGTGATATATTCAGCTTTACGTTGCCATAATACTTACTTTTACTTTACGAGTATTCATTATTAAAACTTGGCTCCGTCTTGGCTGTGCTATCTAATTAAAAAACAGTCTATTGGCGAAATGTGTTTAATTTTCCTGGCCGGCATCGTAAATCGCAACAAATCCAGGGAGACGATTGCGCGCGCGTACCAACCAGCGACCATCGAGCAACGAAGCAACGAACCCTGACCTGTCCAACCGACGACGCCGCAAAAATTCGGCCGAGTCACTTCGCTTCCGCGCGCCCCCTTATAAATCTCGTTACGGCTTTGCGCACCTGAGGGGCTGGCAGTGGCGATGGTCGATAGCGACTCCTGGAACCTCGTCGCCGCCTTGGGTGCGTCTCGTGTGCGCGAGTAGTCTTCAAGAGGAGGGAACATTGGCGCGCGGTTCGCTAAAAACGGGCGCCGGCAGATGTGCCTACGCGCGCGGCTTCTAAAAACGTTGCTGCTCTCTGCGAATTTTCTGTCTTGGTCCCCTCTCGCGCCCCTCTCTGTGCGCGTGTGCGAGCTGCCGCGGGGAGGTCTGGGGGCAAGCCAGGCGCAAGTGGCGGAGCGATAAAACAATAATTCCCTAATTTATTCGAGGCGTATCGCGCGCACAGTTGGCGTTAATATATCATTGGGCGCATCTGCCCCCAGCGAAGCGTTTCAATATGTTCTCCGGTAACTAGTTCTGTATAAATATCCACTGGACGCCGCGATGCGCTCGGTCTCTCTCGCTCGCACTCTTGCGGCTGGGCAATCGATTTGGCGAGAGTCGCGATTTCGTTAACGCGTGCGAGACGATCCGCGTGAACGCGAGGACATGGTTCAATTTTACGAGCGCATCGCTGCTTCTCCTCTCGCTTTAATTGCAGTTCGCTCGGAGCACTGGCATCAATTCTTGGACTCGGAGAGAGTGAGAGAGAGGGCGGCCGATCGGTCTATGCGCCTCATAGTCGGAGGCACGAGTCGCGCGCGGCCAGTCCCGGGTGGAGAGATCGGGAGGCGTCGTCTCGAGGCGCTCGGCTGCGCGACTGATGATGAAATACCGGGAACGTTGAACCCAATCAAGTAGCTGTCATAAATTTCCATCAGGGCGCACCAGGGACGTGCTAATAGCCGCCGCCGATACGAAATTGCACGCTCGCGGGCGCCCATCGGCGGCGGCGGCGGCGGCGGCCCGTTTTCCCGCCGTCTTTCCCCATTGTCTCCGAGGATAGGAAAATTTGACGAAATGATTTTTATCGCTAGACGCGCGAGCGCGCGTGCGCTCCTCTATTATATGTAAATGACGTATAAAGTGTATCATTGTTGGCATGTATTTAAATGTAAATGAAATACGCAAAGGCAATGTAAATTTATAGAAAAAACCGACGATCAAGATAATGTAAATTGAGATAATCTTTTAAATGCAAATGACATTTTTGATCTGCATATAAATGCGTCGTTGGAATTTACATTAATGCAATATAGCGAGGTAAAGAAGAGAGCGAGCGAGCGCCGCCCGGGAGGGAGAACGACGGAGACAGAGGGAGACGGACGAAAAAACCGACCGCGTCTTATTACACATATATGACTCAGTCAGCCGCAACAATAAATGCGATTATATTAAAATATCGTTTCGAAGTATTATTGTGTGCGGCGGCGGACACCGGGCATGTGAAAAACGTCTCGGAGCCGCGCTCGGCGATCCGCGACAGGTGATCGATCAGCCAATAGCGAGGACCGCGCACCTGCTGATCTAACAATTATTCCCCGAGGTTGCATTTGTCCGTCCGCTCGGGTCGAGGCGCGAGCCAAATTCCCTCGCGTTGCCGGGAGGCTCGGCGACTGGGGCGTCGCGACGCTCGGAGTCGGGGATCGGTTCAGCGTCGGCGCGCAGATGCTGCGCCCTTCGTTGCTTCCTTGTTCACGCAAGCAACTCGCAACTTCCTCCGCGACACCACGATCCTTCCATTAATAATATTAGTGGCCGGGAAATTTTATAAATTAGATGCATCGCGTCGCGGGGAAACTCTAACGCGGCGCCGATCCTAACGCTTTTGCTCCAACGAACTCCGCGTTATTCAACGTTCCGCGGACGCTTGGAATTTGCGTCCCTCGGCCTCTCGTCTCTTTTCGGATAAAAGCCTTGCTTCCGGGATCGTCCCGAACTGCGACAATTTGCGCAAAGCCAGTGCGAGCCGACGATCGCGAGAGCCGCGAAAGCGAGCGAGAAAAGTCGAGTTGGCCTCGGTGGCCTTGGATCGCTGGCCCTCGCGACGGATAAAAATGACTTTTCTAATGGCGGCAGTAGCTTTTGTAACTTTGCCCGTCGCCTCCTGCTAGTGGGGCGAATGACGAACGCCTGAATAGCCGATGCTCGCCGCCGTACTTTGGGGGGAAAAGTCGCGCGAGGGCTCCAGGCAGGGGGAGCTGTCCAGGAAGGGGCTGGGGGTGGGTTTCAGATATGAACTAATGTCCGCGCGTTGTTCGCCGGAATGAATATTTCGAAACGTATTTTTTACGCGCTTTTGACGCGCGCTTCCCGCCGGGGAGCGACGGAGAGTGTCCGGGAGGAGTTGGGGGGTCGGTCGGGAGTGCGTTCGGCACTTTTTACAGTTATTATTTTTTCGTGTTTATCCCTCTCGTTTCGAATCGTAAATCCAAGAATGACGGGCCGTTAGCTCTCGAAATGGCAGCCAGGAAGGGCTGCCGCCTCTTTTTCGCGCCCCCGATAAGAAAGACACAGGAGCGGCGGCGGCGAATAGCCATCCATATTCCTCTCGGCGGCGCTTCTTTCGCCTTCGGGGCTCCTCCGTGCCCCGGGACCAGCTGCGAGATAATCACTTTTGTTTTCGCCGGCGCACTTTTTTCAGCCCCACCCGGCGGCTAGAGTCGCCGGCTGCCGGCGTCGCTGCATCGCGCGCGCGCGGAAATGACTCGCGATAAATAAGGGGCGAACAAAGGGAGAAGGCAACCGCGCTACGAAAAACGGGGCTCGACGCGTAGGGCCGAATCGAAATGACGAGAAAGAGGCCGCGGGGAGGGGGCACGGGGTTGTCACCGCCGCCGCCACCCTCGCGCACCCTGGCAATTAGCAATAAACTTTTCATCGTTTAATAAACGTCGGGCGCGAATAAATGTCGCGATAACAAATCAGAGCCGCGAGTCCGCGAATTGGGATATTTTGGCGAGGTATGACCGGGAGCGCGGATGCTCGCGCGTCGTAAAGCGCTTCGGAGAATGGCAGCTGGACCGGCTTTTATGTGTACGAGACAGTTATTTTCTCCTGGCCGACTCGGACGCGCGACCGTCCCCGTCGCCTCGCCATCGCCGCTCGATTCAGGCGAGATTATCATAATTATCCTCGCGGTTAGTTTTTCGCTCGAGTCTCCGTGCCCCTCGGCCCGCGCGATACCACTCGTTCGATTTCGCTTATTACCTTAATTACGGCACCGCCGCCGCTGCTCTCCCGGTCGGTCTCTCTCGCCCCGGTAGTCGACGGCAGCCCGCGGATAATCACTGTGCAGGCCTTGACGGCGACGCGCCTTTGCTGCCGCCGAGCGAGCGCACAAAGCGAGGAATGAAGGATTTATAAAATGACGAGGATTGCCGCCGCCGCCGCCGTCGATGAGAGGAAACGATCGGAAATTACGGACGGGACACGCCGGAGCTGGAAATCGTTCGAAAGCCGGAAATTTAAGATGCGCCCGGCGTTCTTTATTTGTGATTTGTTTGCGATTTATTCGCATTGGTCACGGGCGCGCGTGTGTGCGCGTGTGCGAGTGACCGCTCGGCCTCAACGCTTTTAATAATACACGCCTGCTCAGCCACCCCGACTCCTCCGGAGACGGACGCAATTTTTGCGCTTGCGCAATCGGCCGGGCTGCCTTGGTCCCCCGACTCGAGGACGGGGAGGAGAGCAGCCGCACACGACGCGGGTCAGCTCGCGCGGGCCCCCAAGAAAGGGCAAGGCTAAATTAGATTCCGAACAATCTTTTTCTAATGGCGCGTTTGTCAATGCCGTCCAACTTTCGAGGCTGTTTCGAGTCCTCGGCTCCGCGTTTATGGGAATTTACCAAAGTTAGCTACGATAAATACGGACTGCTACGGCTTGAATCAGATGTGTAAATATATATGTGGAAGGACGTAAAATTTTGATCCATTATTCAGTTCATGAATTTGAAATTTTATTGGAATTACACGAATTTATTCGAGTGTAATATATTTCTTGGCCGGATAAAAGTATTATTTGCAATTGCTTAGCAATAAATCTTGGAACTACAATTTGAAATTACTCGCACAGCAGCGGCGGCAGCGGCTGCGAAGATATTATGCAAATGCCGGCAGCGCTCGGTACAACTCCGGAGTCGAGTTTAGAGTTGGGAAACGCGCCCGTCCAAAACTGTTTATGCGATTTTCCACTTTTTCATTTTTCCACTCGGCCCTTGGCGAGCGCTGCGATGGCGATATTCGGCATTCGTCGATAGGCGCTCGCAAAAACAGTTAATCGCAGATCGGGCCGCTAAATAAGAATTAATAAAATCTTTTGCCCAGACCGAGCCATAAGTGCTGCCGATGATGCTCGTAAAACGACTTGTATAACGTTTCTGCTTTTATTTTGGGCAATTTTTTTTACGGCGTGAAAAACATGAAAGCAATTTATGCGTGCAGGGGCGCCGGCCGCGGTCCGCATTTTGAAACAAAGTAAATTTTGTGTAAAACATTAAACGAACAAAAGTCGGTGCGGGGCATGAATTTCGCATATTGAATTGGAGCGATTTTATTCGTCGTGAAAAAGAGCGAACAAGAGATTGTTACGCGTTCGGAATCTGGTGACCGGCTCGGACATTCCGGTAGTCCGTAATGATCCGTAACGGTACACGCGCGTACGTGTGTGCACCTGTAATGTGCGCGCAATTTCGCGAGTGCGTGTGCGTGTGCGCATGTAAATGCACGGTCAACAGACTGACCGGGATCATAATTATATAAATATGTAATACACCGCGCGCGAGCTCGCGAATTCCCGTGCGACTGCGAGCGAGCGAAGTGGGGGGGGGGGACTAGATTTTCGCAGTTTCTCCCGGCGACGAGGAATCGCGTATCATTTTCAATCACATGCGGCGGGATAACGGGCCGCGATCTGCATTGTCGCGACATTATAAACAAAGTTTATCAGAGCGGCAACGCGGAAAAATAACTCGGAGGAAGACGCGCGCACACCCCGAGTCGACGACTCGTTCCTTTCATTACTGTAATCACTTGGAAAGCTGTTTGCGACTGCCTAACTATTTTCTAAACAATTGCCGCTTTACTTACACTAATGTATGCGCCGCCGCCGCCGCCGCCGCCGCCGCCGCCGTTTTTTAATTCTTGTTTTTATTCTTAATGATAAAGGGGGAGGAGGACGGAGCGTTTTATGTCAACCGAAAATAGGAAAAGATTTACTTTGCTTCTCGCGCGGCGCTCGTGCCCGAGCAAAAGGAGGACTCGCCAAAGAGAAATTAGTCAAACACGCGTACAAAGTCCGTCATTACCTTTCGAAAGTGTTAATTTGTAGTTTAAGCAGAGCCGCCCAATTGGAGCGTGAATTTTTACGCGAACCTTAATCCTTTTAATCTTGCGATCTTTTGACGATTTCGTCGTTTAATTTTATAATTATAATCATAATTGTGATAAGCCCTAATACCACCCCCTCTTAATTGCAATTTTTCCTTTGTGTTGCAGGTGAGTTACAGAGCCAGAGAGGAGGACTCGGCTGCGCTCCGGGGCCCCCGCAGCCTCGCGAAACCGAGAAATCCGGCAAGAAGCTGAGCGAGCGGCTCGGGACACGATCGGGCGTACGTTCCCCGCGCCCGGCCCGATCGCCAAATATTCGGAAACCCCGGCCCGGCTCTCGCATTTCTGCAAGGAAATTTGCGAGGAGCTCGGGGATCGGCTTTAGCTCGTGCATTTTATAAACTCGCCTCGCAATATTTTAAATTCGCTTCGGACGCCTCGGACGCCCCTGGCGCGGCTGACCCTCTCGTTTTATTTATTTTATTCTGCTTCGTCTCATCCGCCGGCTATGCTCAACCGAGGTTGCAGGCGCAATAAGAACGCACGAGGACTAGGATGCAATGGCCCTAGTTGTAGCGAGTCTTGCCTTAGAGGGGTGTCGGTTTCGCCCGGGGAACGAGGCGAGGGACAATAGACAACAGGGGCTGGAGGGGGTAATGAAGACGGCGGCGAAACAGCGGGAGAGAAACGAGGGCGCACAAAGCGTCGCGGGTGGTGGTGGCGGCGGCGGGGGCAACGGTGGCGAACAGAGCGAAGGAACACAGGATCTCGAAAGAAATAAAGTCCGACCGGAAGCAGCGGGAGGAGGGGTGGTTGGAAGAGCGGAGGCTGAGCGAAACGGAGTAAAAAGGCTGGCGTATGGAGGAAGGGGAGGGGGGGGCTGGAGGCGAGCGAGGCGAATCGCACACGCGATCGCGCGGGCGTCAACGGGGAAAAATCGTAGCCGGAGGGCATGCCGCGAGTGAAAAACCGGAAAAATATGTCATCGTTTCATCGACAGTCATCACAAAGACCGAACGAATGAACGGAACGAAGCGAAGCAGAGCAAGAGCGCGCACCTCCACCTCCAGCTCCAATCCTCCTGTTTCGCCTGCCGCCGAACGCAGTCATTGTGCGCTGCTCATCCCGGCGTATTGTCATCCGAAACAATGATTTCATAAAAATACAAGCGAAAAAAGTGCGGCTGATGACTGCGAGCGAACTGAAAACTTCGCCTCCTCCCCCGTCCTGCTTCCCTCCTCGGGCTCGCTAATCGATGCGCCCCGGCCCCGATAAAATATCGGCGAGGCTCCTTTGCTCGGCCGCGGGCCCGAATTTTGCAGCTTTGGCGCGTTTAGTCGACTCTTGGCCGGCCAAGAGTAATGGCGCACGCTAATCGAGATTCGAACGCCGCCGCCACTCGTTTAGTAGCGCAAACTTTTTCTGGCGCTTTTAACGCTCTTCGCGGGCTTCTGGTCTCGCGTCCGGGCGCTGGCCCACAAAGACGATTCCGCCCGAATCGCAACGTTGGACTTTTCGCATCTCGCGCCAACCACCTCCCCCTTCCTTCCCTATTCCGATAAAAGGAGAAGAGAAACGTTATTTACGACGTTACTAATGTTCCGAATTATCTAAAAAATTATAAAACTCGGAATATTTCTCAATGTTATCTAGCGGACAATAAATATCAATAAATCCGAAATACCACACACTAGCACCTTTCTTGAATGATTTTATAACTAAATAAATACATTATTGTTTATTCGTATTGATAAAGTGGATGTGCGCGCGCGAAGGCGTTTTTGCGCCTTTGAGCGAAATTAGCGATCTCGAATCATTATCAAGCTATAAAAAGAGTTTAAATTTATAACTTAATGTTTGAATGGGAAGAAGGCGATGGCGCGGTCGGAGATGCTCCGAGGAGTGCGCGAGTAACAGCGAGTAATTACAATTTGAAAAGCGAACGGCCTTTCGGGGTCCGGAGGTGGTGCGCTGGTCCTGCAGCCGCGCGCGTAGCCGCGTTCGAGAAATCGAGTCTCGAGCCCGAACGCGCTCGGAGGAGAGACGCTGGCGGCGAAGGAGGGGCTCTTTTTCAATGAACGCGAGCGCGCTTATCGAGACCGGAGTTAATGCCTCGGCGGTGATAATGACGACGCCGATGACGTACGTCGGTCCGAATTACGAAACACCATCAACGACGGATCGCGATGCGCGCTCGTGGGGGGAACTGATAACGCGCGGCGCTGATTGATTAAACTCGCGCGAGTCTCGCCGCGGTGACGGAAAAATGAGGGAGCGCAACAAGCTCGAGATGTCATCGTCGGGCCTGTCGTCGGGCCAGAGCAGACAGGTCGGCCTGATTCCTTCATTAGTTGCTCCCACTCGCTCTCCAATCCAACGCGGAATTATCGTTGCGCATCTTTTCTTTGGACGGCTGTCGCCGCTGCTCGCAAGCTGTCGTGTCGCGCGGCACTGAAATAGCGCGATGGCGTGACTGCGAGGACGCGGGGCGAGGAGCGCGGGGGTGGCCGGAGGGGAGCTGGGGGCGTTTTTCGGCTCGTCGTACCACCACCGAAACCGTATGCAACAGGTTATAGTTTTTGGCACACATCTCGGGCTCTCTCTCTCTCTCGCACTTGCACCGGGGGCACGATCCCGTATCTCCTTTCCTTCCCTCTTTATTTCGCTGTCATTTCGCTCAGAAGCGCCACTTGCGCTCGCTCGCCCCCTCCCCGCCGCCGGTGCCGTTTTACTTCCGCCGAGCTGCTACTGCTTTTTTTCGTTCCTCTTTATCCGATCGCCTGTGCTCGCGAAGGGCGTAAAACCGCTGTCGAGGCACTTTGGCTCCGATGCGAGGGCCCGCTATTCCTCGCACTTTGCTTCCTTCGCTCCTTTTATTTCAGCTCCCGTTCGCTTTCCATTATTACACGGGCTGAATTTGCGAGTTTACGCAAGCGGCCGTAAAATTGCTACGATTCAATAATGCCTTGCCGATCCAGCAAATGTAGTGCTCCGCTGGGTTTTCTCGCTGCCGCTCCTCGTAAAACTGGGTCTCAAAGCCAAGGAAGGACCGCCATTATCTAAACAGAGGCGTCGGCCTCGCTGGCTCGATTTTCAGCTCCGAGGGCGCGATCGAGGCTCGAATTCGACGAGCACTCTCGGCCAATCCGCTTCCGGGGCGTTTGTTTAAAAATTGCGTATCAAAACAATCGAGCCCGCGGCTCACAATTGCGAGCGTCCGAACGCAAATACGAGATAAAATTCCGAAATGGTAATGCAAATAAGGGCGCGGCTTTGTTGTAAAGAGCACTAGACGAAAATCGACTCGGGGGGGGGGAGTAGCGCGGGAGTGCGGAGTCTCTGCGGAGGCAACTAGGAGCAGCGCGTTCGAGAGCACAGCAAACGCGTCGCTGCTCTCGGGCGGCGGTCTAATTCAATCGCCAAACAGATAAGGAGTGCGAGGACGGATCCGCGCACTCGTGGCGCCGAGCGCCGGTGCGGTAGTCGCGATAAGCGATCGCGCGACTCCTCAAGGCAACGAGAGCCGATCGCGTATCGACGGACTGTCCCGCGCGTAATCGAACCGCGTCACGCGCCCGCACACCTGCGCATTATTCCATTTGTAAACACGGGGGCGCGCGAGCGCATTCTTCTCGATCGCTGCTCGACAATGGCTTTCGGAGGAAAAACTTATTCGTGTTCGTCGCCGGTGTTGACACACTAGTCGGAAACTGCTACAGAGTCAAGTACAAAGGCAAGACAGTTCGCATTTCGAGAATAACGAATAAAAATGGAGGCTCGGGGAGAGAGAGAGAGAGCTGGTTTTTTTTTAAAAAAACGAACGTCTGCCATTCGCGAGAAAAGGCTGAATTTGCGTTCTCCAACTCCCCCTCTTTCCACTTTTTTTACGTTACGAGAGTTTGTGTGTTATTTGCTTTACGGAACGCCTGTTACAGATAAATATAATAGGCATTCATACCGGCGTATTGTCCCTCGCCTCGCGTTAGAGCTTTTACATTTTTCCTCTCTCTCTCTCTCTCTCTCTCTTCCTGGCACCCCGATCCGCCCCGCTCGCTCGTTTTTTGTCTCTCCGCACACAAGTGCCGATGCAGTGCGACTGCTGCGCGGCGCTCAACGACTAGAACGGGCCGCGGGGGCGGCCGAGCAGTGCACACGCGCGAGCACAAGCTCTCATTTTTATTATTCGCGTTTTTTGGAATTTTTCCAGTAGCGCCCAGCATTGTTTCACGGTTTGTCATTGTTGTTCGCGAGCCCGGCGCTGCGTCCTGTGCCGATGTGTGCCAGCCGTGATGTGCAGGGGAGTCGAAGCAACCCCCGGCGACGGCTGCGCCTGCGATCCGAGGAGAAGCCGTTCGATGACTGCCCCCTGACTCGGGGGGCGTTATCCGCTTCTGCGTTTTTCCGGGGCTTTTCCAAGCGCTCGGACGTCTCTGGCGTGCCGCCGAGCCCTCGATACCTGCGAGCCAACTTTGATTTTCTCTCGGCGAATGCCGCAGCGATTTTCAATTTCCACCTGCCGGCTTTTCAGCCTCCGCGCCCCCTCCCCCCTCCCCCCCCAACCCCGCCGTCACTCGACTCCGCGCTTGTTTTTGTTTCACTCGACATTTTATTTTCACTTTTCTCCCCGCGCAGATCGTTTGTCGCACCTCCTTTTTTCA
This sequence comes from Platyscapa corneri, assembly GCA_018907185.1. Lineage (NCBI taxonomy): Eukaryota > Metazoa > Arthropoda > Insecta > Hymenoptera > Agaonidae > Platyscapa > Platyscapa corneri. Next base: position 2,260,973 of record JACCHW010000011.1, on the reverse strand, counting down.
ACCAATTTTTGTCCGCGTTTTTGTTGGAACGAGCCGCGCATGGACAAAAGACGCGGGGACTCGATGCTTCTATTTTACAACTCCAGCTCGGGCTCCCGCTGATACCGCATTCGTTATTACGCTTGCACTCGAGCGCACACTATCGAGCGACTCGTTTGTGGATGCACCCGACGAATCGCGAGTGCCCGATCGGGAGTCAACGCGACAACGGCACCGAGGGCCGCCGCGGCTCCAGAGAGAAGAGACTCTTAGTCTTTGCGAACCTCGAACCGCGAGTCTCTCCGAGCGACGCTGCAGCCGCGGACGGAGAGCGTCGTCCGCATCCGGTCCCGCGCGTCTGCGTCTAAGCGGCTAGCGAACCTTGAGTTGGCGTCTACTTCCGCGCGAGCTCTTCCAATTGGCGGACCGATGCACTCGAGACGACTGCGTCGCGGCCACGTTCGAGCCGCATTTTCCGGTATCGAAGAAGGAGGAGGAGGAGGAGGAGGGAAGGCCTCCCGTCGCGGAATTTCGATCGCGCCTTACACAGTTTTGCCGGGGCCGGAAACGATCGGTTCGAGGAAACATCGACAGCCTCGCGCTCGCCCAATGCATCATTAGGCGCAGTTTTCCGAAGACCGGTCGGCACTGTTGGAAGGACACCAGCAGAGGGACTTGCGCGCGGAAAATCAATCGAATCGCTGATAATTTTGGTCCCTCGCGACGATTTTGATTTGCCGCGCCGCTTGCGGAATATTGATTGGAGGCGATAGGCCAGCGTTCGCTTCCTCGGGGCCGATCGGAAGCAATCACGTGCCTTCGATTAGGTTTGGCGAGCAGTGGCGTGGAAGGGACGGGCAGAAAGTGGGCCGCGGTAATCGCAAGCGTTAAGCGAGGCCGAAACGACGCGAATGCACCGGGGATGCGCTTTAACGAGTTGGGCCTGCGCGCCGGCGCTGGAAAATCCGTTTCTTAACAATTTAATTGGGGTCGCTCGGATTATGCAATGACAAGTGAAACAGCGCTTAGACTGTAGGTCGCGGAGGGTTAGCTTGGGCTGTAAAGTCGTCGTCGTCGTCGGCGGCGGCGGCGGCGGCGGCTCGAAAAGTCGATGCGACGGCGACGGAACGACTCGCGATTATTCCAATATTAACAATACAAAGCTATCGACGCAGAAATCACATAATGTCCTAGAATAGCTTGATAATTCTATTATCTATTACGTATCGCATCAATCAGGGCGTCATCACATTAAAGCACATCTCGGCGGCGGATGCGTTAGAGAGCGGAAAAAACGGCGGATCCCCGCTGCCCTGCGCCCGCGGCGCGCATTCATCTCTCGCGTCGATTATTTATTTATTTATTTATTTATTTATTTATTTATTTATTTATTTATTTATTTATTTGTTTTTCTCCTCGGTAATGAATTATTGAACCTTAGCTCGGAATTATCCGTGGCGTTGGAAGCGCTTGCGGTCTGCCGGTATAATCCGAACGGACACGTCAGCGCGCGCAGGGAATAATACGCGATGTCGGCTCTCCACAATTAAATATGAATCATTGATATACTGTCGCTGTTAAAGGGTACCAAGTCGAGGCACGACTATTATGTGCCAGACGATTTCTTATACCCCTTTCTTTTTCCTCTCGCTCGTCCAGCCGTGCATTATTTCCTGGTCTCGCTCAAAGAAGCCTCCTCTCCTCCTCTTCTTCTGCTGCTGCTGCTTCTCCTCCTCCTTCTTCTCCTCCCCCTCCCCCTCCCCCCTCCCCCCTCTCCCTCTCCTCCGGCTTTCTTTACTTCGCCTTCTCTTTCACTCATCGCTTAATTATCCATCAGCATGGCTGGCTTTTCATAAAACATCGTATTTTATTAACATCGATCGAACCAACTTTGAATTTCTACCAACCGATTCAACTTTTGCGCAGCAGTTCGGCCTTAAACGATTTAATGTAAATTACGACATGTTGAGTTGCCCGAAGAATAAGTGCTACAAATAAAGACGACCGACTCCGCGCGCCGAGGAGGCCAACAAAGTTCAAAAATCCAAACTCCACCAACTATAATTTTATAAAAATCCCTCGCCAACTTTCAGCTTTATGTAGTCGATAAACTTGAGTAAATATAATTATTCGATGCATTCTTAATCGACGGCAGATGAATGATGGCATTTCTCTCCAACTTATAAAGAGAAGTTTTTCAATTAAAATGCCCCGTCCTTCATAAATAATAATACAAAAATAAAATTCATCGAACAAGGGAGACTATTTAATTTGAATTAATTAAAGGCGCAAAAAAATGTCGAGAAAAGTGGCTTCTAAATTTTTTCCAAGATTCCATTCTCCGCGAGTGGAATTTCGCGTCGGGCAATAGTCAACGTTCGCTCTCTCGGTGTCAATGTTCGCAATTAAAGCGCTCGAGCGAGAGAAATTTTTTATCGAGACTTCTAGCGCTCGCTTCAACGTTTGCTTATGCAAGCCTCTCGCGACTGCGCGCGCGCGCACACCTTGATCCGAGTGTGCGTGGCCCACCAACACACGTCGCAATCGAATAAAAGCCCATTATCTTTTGTTCGCGAGTCAATGAAAGTGAGACGTGAGATAACGGCGTCGGTTGAGAGTCGCGGCGCACGTACACGAACGAGCGAATTACGCGAGTGATCTTCGCCGCTTTTCTTCTGCTGTCAAGTTTTTTTGGTACCTACCGAACCTCCGCGACGATATCGTTCCCGGTCCGGCCCCTCGATCGAACGTCTTTGTCCGCGTTTTTCGGGCTTTGTTCTCTCTCTCTCTCTCTTTCTCTCTCTCGATCGCACACGCGCACGCGCACGCGTGCTTCCCTTTTTTCTTAGCGCGCGCGCTCCGCTCGGATTAGGAGCACAGGCTCGGGGAGTTGGAGCCCGAGCGCCGACCGGACCATGAATTATTCATCGACGTCATCGCGGGATTCTCGCCAATCGAGGAAATCAATTATTATCCTCTACATATTGTTTGTCGCGTGTAATTCGTTTTCTCTTAATAACGTCACCGCGCAATGGCTAATACTTGTCCCGCTCGTTAATTTTATGTAATACTTGCTTCAAGGTGATTAACAATGCGGCGGGAGTAGAAGGAATAGCGCGCGCGCGCGCGTGGGTGTGGGTTGCAATTTCATCGAGTTCGGATGCGTGGAGGCGCGCGCGGCTTCCTTTTATTCGGGTCTCGCTCGCTGCCTCGTCGTTCGCTTGCAAATCTTACGCACCGCGCTCCGCGAGCTCGACCTCGGTTGACGACGGAGTAAAGCACTTCCTGGAGGAGCTGACTTAATAACAGCTCGCACCTAGTGGGGTGGGGGCATCCTTAGGCGACGAGTAGTCGTCTTCAAAATGTCGAGCAACGCAAGAGGAAGCAGCTCACTTTTGCCTTCCCCCAAGTTCGCCTTTCGATTTACCTTTGAAGAGAAGCTAATTTATCCGCGCGTGCGCAAGCTGCAGCACCGCCGAGGGCCAGTCGGACTAACTCTGTTTCAAACTCCAACAGTGGCAGTCCCCTAAATGAATTGGGCGATAGGCTTGCTGGCGCACACCTCCGACCGATACAATTCGAGGCGGAATTGATGGTCGTCGTCGATATAATTGAAAGACAATACACTCCAAGTTTGGCTCGAGGGAAGATTGTACATTCGGCTGAAAAAAGCGGCGCTCGAGAGTCTCGGCGGTTTGCTCGTCGAGCTCGATTGTAAAATCTGTATCGGGTCAATCGATAAAGTTGGTCAGGTTTAGCTGCCGATGGAAATGGGAAGAATCTTTAAAAACGCTACAATCGGGTCAGCGACAAAAGTCAGCAGCCTCGTCGCGCGGCCGACGTACGGCACCCGCGGCACTGCCTATACCACTTTTTTAACATTAATTAGACTTAATCGATAAAAATAATACCGAGAATACAATGACTAATATTGAAACGGTTAGTAGTCTCTAAATAATCACTTGTAACATCTTAAATACACAGTAACCTTGCTATTTTTAGTATGTGGGCATTAGTAATTGACGTAGAATACATCGAGTTCCTTGGAAAACTGCTGGTAATTGGATCGCTGCGTTATAAATATTTAATAAATTCTAAAGACATCTTTGCTCCTTTTTAAACGCCGACGACATTATCGATAGGTTGAGATACGTTAAAGTACGTTAAAATCCGTTAAAATCGTATTTGCGCTGGATAATTGCTCGGATTTCTTTTTCTTTTTCTTTTCTCCGGACAATTGCATTGGCGAAGGGGAGCGACGCAGGCCGGAGGGAAGGGAGATCGAGAATCGTTAGGAAAGTTGCTGGATTAGGAATAATAGCGAGCTAAACAAACCAAGCGCGCGTTAAAAGCCCGATGAAATTCAGACGTAATTTTGCTTCGGTATTGACGGGGCGAGTCTTTGTAGTGGCGATTGCGAAAAATATCCGAAAAGCCTACCTTTAAAAATTGTTCTGCGCAGGTAATTCGAGTTGAATCACAAATCAAGCCGCACGCGGACACTATTAATCCCGAAGAGATGAAAAACTTTTTTCACTCCTTATTCTCGGTTTCCAGGTCTGGGGATCCTCTGAAAGTCGATCGAGGCAAAGCGTCTTTTTTTTTTTTTTTTTTTTTTTTAATACAAAAACGTAAAACAGCATTCTAAACAGCTTAGAATCGATGGTTGAAAAAGGCTGAAAATTAGAATTGGAGCCGAGAAGGGGGTGGGGTTCGCTTGCATATTCCGCAGCTAAACGCAAAGAAGCCGTGTTTCGTAAAAAAAAGCATTTAGCAACGCTTCCGCCATAACGATTTTTATAATTCGTATAATTTAAGGCGATATTGAGAAATCTGAATATTGCCTCGATCGCGCGGAGCTAAAGGACGCGCTGGAAAATAAAGGAGTGAGTAGCGTTTGTCGATAAAAAATTATTGCACTCGAGCGAACTTAATGTTAGATCAATATGTATTGTCAAATCAAACAGATTTGAATACTCGCTTAATTTTAAATAAAGCGATTAATCATTCTATTTGCAGTGTTCCATTGGAATATCGCGTATTATTTTCAGAAGACGGAAAGCAGCGAGTGTAGATCGGCTCGGTTGGCGTGTTTTTGCCACAACGTTATTTATAAATTCTTTGCATTAACTTTGCACGTGAAATTACATAAAAAAATGTCTCTTTATTTATCCTACGACTGGCATTGTTTGTATTAGTTTTTTTCGTAGCGCTCGCCGTCTCACCAGATCCGCTCCCAACAAGAATTCTCATTAAATTCCTTGAAATAATTCTTGAAAAGTGCTTAAGGTGACTTTTAATTTATAATTACCTTGCGCATCGCGAGGTGTGCGTTCTTACGATTGTGTGCGTTTCATTTTTTCTTCGAGAGCCGTATTTTTAATTTATGTGCTTGTCATCCTCGGCTCCGACTCCTATCTCGCAAGCTATTATAATTATTATATTACCTTAGCGCACGAGAACGGATCGAGAAAAGTTCGCCGTTCGAACAAAAACGCCGACCGAGAGATTAATTATTTTTAGACTCTACTAGAACGTCGGACCAAGGAATTCGCAGCTCGCACGCATGCACGTGCAATTGCACTGCTTTCAATCAGAGGAATCTTTGTAAACGAGGCTTTCACGTCACTCTGTCCGGGCAAATAAACTCTCGCGATAACTCAACTTTTGTCTCGGGACTTTTGAAACTTTGTTTTCACTTTCGCTCGTGTTCGCGTTTTCCTTGCGGCCCGGGCGGCGCGCATCGGCGTTCGCAAAAAGCAGGGATTTATTTAAGAGCCGGGGGCGCAATTATGCAAAAAACCGGCGGCCCGAGAGAAAAGAGCGAGCCTGATGCATCGGCAATCATTTCTCGGGCTAAAAGACAGCGATGCCGCGATTGTAAGGGTCGGCCGAGGATAATGAAGAAATCACGAAAAGAGTGGGTGGAAAAATGGTGGCGGCGGTGGTGGGGGCTGGGGGGAGCGAGCAGACCTCCGGGGAGAGCATCGAGCGCGCATTACCGTCCGAGTGATATTTGCATTCCACTCGTAGATGCGCTCGGACCGGGGGTGCCGGACTTGGCCGCATCCTATCCGCGTCTAGGGGCTACTTCACGTCACTCTCCGTAATACTGCGGCGGGGGCGGCCCCCTTCCCTTCTTTTATCATCTCTCGGTCACCGCGCGTTAAAACGCCGTGTTCATCATTTTTCCAACACTGCTAAACGCCGAGGCAGGAATTATTTTTGATTCTGGAAATCCGGAGCCGAGCGGAGAACGTATGATTACACCGAGAGCCAGTGCTCGGCCGCGCAAAAAAGCCGCGCAAAAAGCGGACAAAAACAAAAAGGCGCTTTCACCCCGAGAGTCGAGATCATTTTCCACTCGTCATTAGGATTAGTGCACGCGATACGTTAAATCGGTCGATGGGTTTTTAACCAGCAGCCGCGGCTCGCAAGGGCTGCAGCGGCGCCGGTGTGCACCGAATGCCGCGAGTGTCGGCCGCGCCCTCGACACAAAGGCCAACGCGATCGAATGCCACCGCCGCCGCCGCCGATGTGCCTCGATTCGGCCTCGACTCTTCGGGGCCAGAAGAGCGCACCGCTGCGTTCGCCGCCCCGAAGATTCCCCGACAAATCCGAGCCACGGCTGATTCACGGCGGAGAATCATTCCGGCGATCCTCAACGGCGCCTATCGATTATCCGATTGCGATGGCTGGAAATGGTCGCTTTTTTAGGTCAACGCTTCCTACTTTTGAAATAATCGATGCCGTAAAGAAGACAACAAAAGAAACACGCCCTCGACGCGCAATTAAACGCGTCGCATCGGTAATTTGCAAACGACTTTGTTCGCTGATAAAGCTCGTCGTCGTCGAGTGGCTAAAGAAGAAAATCGGAAGGAAAATTGTAGCGCTCGATAATTAGCAAGTGTTCGTGAATACTTTAACGCGCGTTTATAGCTATAACGCCGAGTGCGCGTAAACATATCGTTATTCGAATGGCCTACGCGTCGGCGTAATGGACGCGGATTTCGATTAAATAATCTTTATCGCGTCTAAGGGGCGACGAGACCGACGCTCGTTGCTCGCCTGTTATCTCCTTTTCAAGAAAATCGACATTTCCTATTTACTGTTGCCGCCAACTGCACGCGCAATTCGGACGTTGAATTTAATCATCGCCGCTTCAACGGTTATTAGTAAGCGTTAAACTGTCGCTCGATCCGACGACGCCGACTGACTGACTCGCGCCGCCTAATCCTCCGCAGTAGGGCGCGACCGAAGCGTCGATGCCCGCTTTTTTTTCATCAGCGCGGCTGACGGAAAGGCGATCGCGAGTAATTAGCGGCCCAAGGCACGAGCAGCGGTCGAGTTGCGCGTCTCAGCCTCGCGAGCGACCGGCTGAATAGATCGCGGCCAACTGGGTGTTTGCGTACGTGAGCGCGGGCCTGGGCGTGTGTGCGTGCGGCCCGGAACGGGGGCGGCCGACTCGCCTTTTGCCGGCGTAAAAAGCGCGCCAAACGGATAAATGTAACCGCGCGGAAAGAAAAAGAGGAGAACGGCGCCGAGGGGAGCGAGCGGATTCTCGCGTAAAGTACCGCGCGTAGGCTCCGCGGGCCTGTGTGTGTGCGCGTTGAGAATACGCAGCTTAGGGGTTATTCAAATGAGCGGTAAAAAGCATCCATAACCTGAAGCCGGAATCCTGCCGCTATCGGTCGGCGATATTTAAATGGATTTAAGCCTCTGCTCTCTCGCCCTTTCGCGGTATCGACGAAGAGCGAGAGGGAGGGGAGGAGGGTTGTACACACAGCCGAATATACTTTATGCCCTCCAAGTTTTTTTGCGCCCGCTTAGAGGAGGGCTTTGTCGAGGTTATTACAGGCGCGCCCCTTCCGCTCGTTTGCTTTTTCCGCTCCTGGAAAATTGGGTTAGTTTGGCCAAGCAGCAGTAGCCGATGAAGTCGCTCGCGACTCGCAATGGATCAAGGCGTTTTTCGACATTTGCCAGCATTTTCCGGCCATCGCCATAATCGCTCGGGCGATTGCCGCGGCCGCAAATCTACGATAGATGCGCACGACACCCCCCCCCCCGCGCGCATTATCTTCGTTATTTACTTAGCATTAAGCTCGTTAATCTTCACGGCTCGAGAGGCCGCGTCGAGCGCCGCAGAGCCACGGACGCCGAGTGTCGGGAAGACATTATTTATGTACTTAGGAGAGACACATACATTGAGTTCAATCAGTTTATCCGCCGAATGTATTTATCATTAGCCGTAGAAAATTTTTGCGCGGACGGCTGAACGTGTGTACAAAGTATCTTTGCGTGTCCAGCACTCGAATCGATACGATTTCACTTCCAAGTATTAATCCAAGTTTAATGCTCCTTAGGCTCGTTCCGGCTAAACTGGAGCGCAGCTTAGGAGGCCGAGTTGACGCACCGGGGGATGTTCGCCCCGAGCGACGACCGCAAATCTCGGATCGCTCGTGGCTCTTCTCCTGGAACAGGTCGGCCGCGGGGAAAACACGCGCAACGGAGTTATCAACGTGCCCGGCGCGTAAATGACGTTTACGACGGCACAAAGCTGCGGATGCTGCTGTCGAACGCTCCTCAAGTGTATATTTTATTCGGGCAAAAGCGCTACGGCGCAGCGATTCGTCGTCGCTCGTTCGGACACTAAAATGATATTGCGCTTTTTGCGATCGACAAATGGAACGAAATGCAAAAAAATAATGGAAAAGCCGCTCGAGAGATCGTAGCGGGCGAAAAAAGGCCGGTGGAATGGGACAATAATTGAAATGGCACGTAAAACCGCCGGAACCTCAAAACCATTTTATATTTTAATCGCACTTCGATAGGCTCCCCAGCGAGATTCTCTCCCTCGATGCCAATCTCTCTCTCTCTCTCTCTCTCTCTCTCTGCCTGCCTCCCTGTCTCTCTTTTTGACAATTTTCCGCAATCGGTTTCGCGCCCAAAATCTATCAAAAATATATTTGCTCCCCTGGCAAAATCCTTCGCACTCTTTTCATAAACATTGCCCGCGTTATTTTTAATCCGCGTGTCAGGGCTGCATAATATTTATTTACTTTGGTCGGCGTGCATTTTTCATGACAAATTTGTTTGTTCTTCTGTTGCAGGTGAGTACACGCATCATCACGGCCTGGAGAAATTATCGCCGCGGCGCAGCGGAGCCTCGGCTAATATTTGATAGGAGTGAATTCGAAAGCCCCGGCAAGGAGGAGGCGATCGCCCGGGTGCTCCGGTTCTCGCGCGTCTTTATTCGAATGTCTCGAACGCTGCGTACAAGCGACTCGAGCCACTGGAGTATCTTTATGAACTGAATGAATAAAAAGAGTAAGATTCGTAACGGTTTAACGAAAGCACTTGCATTAAAAGTCCTCGTAATCGTAAATATTCCCTCGATGAAAGAAAATCGAAATAAAAGTGGAGGAATAACCGTATAAAGTAAGAGAAAAATGTAATAAAAAAAGTGTTTGTTTGACTGTAAGCTATTTAATATGCAAAGTTTCTCTGACCACTATCTTTTCTTTTACATCGAGAAATAAGGTAGTAAAAAAGTTTTATCTTTTATTGCCCACTTCTTAGCGGAATATTAAATCATTATTTTCTTACATTTGCACAATCGTTATTACAGTCTAACGATCCTTTAGAGCTGAAATAAAAATAAGGAAAAAAGGACGATGAAAACGAGTTCTAGATAGCGTATCGATTACATTTTATTCCTCGCGAGCGAGCACGAAACGTAGAAAGGCGCCCGGGTAATGGAGAGGGCGAGGGAGAGGGAGAGGGAGAGAGCGCGCGTCTTCCCCATTGAATTGTTAAAATCTAATTTTTTTCCGGGTAATATTTTATTAATTCCACAATAGTCTTCTTACACGTGCGCGCCTGCACACACACACGCGCGCAGAGAGAGAGAGAGAGAGAGAGAGGGGCCCAGCGGCAAATCGGAGCTCACCCGTTGCGTAACGTGATTTGCCTTGTAACAATGTGTACGTCGCCTAGTACGTACGCAGCGCTCCTTTGTCTCTCTCGCTCGCCCGCTCTTACACGCTACTCCTCCTCGCTTCACATCCGGAACTTTTATGCTAGATTCCTCCGCCTCTGCGCTATAATAAAACTTTATGTATTTATTATCGCAAGATAACGAACGACGCTGCATGTGCTTGTTCCTTGGGTTTCTTTCGTGGAACCTTTGAATTTCTCGTTTTACGTAGCATTGTACGAATAATATTTTAGCGCAACTTTCTGGCTTTGCACGTTATTAGTGATTCATCCAGATTGCGACGACATTGCTCTCTCCCTCCCCCCGTCCCGCGCTCTCCGTTGACTCCGGAAGGCCAGTAAAGAGCAGTGCGTTCGCTGAGCAAACAACCCAACCAACTTGTTCAAGGAAATGTATTTCAATGTTTCATCCGAGACCAAAGAATTCCCCCCCCCCCAGCACCGCCGTCGCCGTCGCCGCCGCTCTCTCCTCCCTAATTACAATGCGCGCAGTTAAACTCGCTTTTTTCGGCCCTCCGATTTTCCTGATTTCCCATTAGCCGTGCATGCTATGTTGCATTTCCACCCGGGAACCGATTTGTCCGCGTGCCGCGTCCCTTCGAATCATTTTTTCCCGCACAAAGCTGAGCATAAAGCCATTTTTTAAATTTATAAAATTAAATAACAATAACGAGAAACTTGCTGAAAAAGCGTAATCGAGGTTTATGTTTTACCGAAGCAAAAAACTCGATGTGGTTTTTTTTGTCGGGAAAGTTTTTGGCGAATACTTTATTACGAATGTATTTAATTATATTATCGCGATAGGCAATGTGCGTTTATTATCGTAGCGGCAACAATATTCCTCGTAATAAAACTGCAGTTTTTCCCGCGGATTATTGTCTAGGCGCGTATTTAAGAAAATAGTTGTAAAAGATAATAAATGCTGAAATAATACACTTTCAAGAAGATTATTCATCCAATTCATTCAAATGCACTTTTTTATGCCTTCGCGCATACGTTTATGAGCAAAAATTATAAGATAACAGCTTTATTTTATTATCCCGGAGTAGAAAATTTTTCGTACGAAACACGTCTGATACGCGATAAGCAAAAGGTTGGCTGGGATTCCAAAAATGAGTTCCGGCCCCTCGGTCTAAAAACTCTCGAATAATCAGTAGGAAACTTTTCGCTGCCGGAGAGAAATAAACCTACATATTAGTTTATCGCGGAATCTCTCCTCTTCTCGAGATCCAACTCCGCGGTTCTCCCCGATCCTCGTTACGACGCACTTGAACTCGCGTGCAAAAAGGAGAAAAGCGCGTTCTGGCGGTGTCACGGACGACTGCGAAAGCAGAGGCTAAGGACGCCAACGACGTCAACGACGCCAACGAAGCCAGCGCGCAAAGCATCGAGAAAATGGAAAATTAAGTCAATTGATTTTTCGGCCTGCCATTGACAAAAATAATTTGTATTCCTATTAAGGGGTCAGTCCGTCGAATGTCCCGATACAGAGGCGGAGTCGACAAAAAATAATAAAAGGCGAGGGTGGAACGGCGGGTAACGATATCAGCGTTGCACGCTCGCTGGATTTTAATCGAAGCGCGACGTATAAAGTTGCTGACAATCAGATTACCCCCTTTGCGCGGCCTCCCCCATCGTCCCCCAGTCTCTCCCCCCCCCACCCCCCTTAGGCCGCCGCTCGCGACTGTCCCTTTCGCGCCCGTGCGCAGCGGCGCCTCTCGCTCCGAGCCGAGCGACTCTCCCCCCCGGACACGCGGCGACGAGCGCAAGACGCGGCTGGAAGCTGCGGAACAGACTCCGGCCGAGTGTCGCCGCCTCTTGCTCCTCTCGGGGCGCGCCAGAGCCGAGAGCGCGACTGAAAAATTCGGAAAAGCCAATACCCCCGGCCCTCGCTCGGCGTTTTCGCGCTTTTTTCCGCGACTCTGATACCCTAAACGGCCGACTTTGCCCGAGTTTCCGCGCTCGCTTTTATCCCGGCATCGATAGCGCACATACGTCATTTCGCGATCGCTGTAATTGCGCGGCTTTCCAGGCTTAAGTGCCGTGCCTCTCATTCTCCGTTTGTTTTGATTCCACGGATCCCCTAAAATTCCTCCTTCTCCCCGATTTAACGAACGATTGTTCCCGAATGCGAGCGAGACCAGCAGCAGCTCCACACATGCGAGCATTTCAATATCAAAATTATACTCGTGCGGTGAATGCACGCGACACGATCTCCCTTGCTCACCCTCTGCACTACCTCTCTCTCTCTCTCTCTCTCTCTCTCCAGCTCTCCGAGGGGAGAAGAATTCGAGCCTCGGGAAGGGGAGGAGATTCGCGAGGCGTACGTACGTTTTAAGCGACGTATGCATCGACGTAGACGCAATAATGTCGCCCTCTTGTTTGGAAAAACAAGGAGGGAGAACGAGAGCGGGGCTCCGAGGGGGGAGCAGAGCAGAGAAGAGAAAATGCCTCGGCCGCTTTTACGCTCGTACCGCGAACCGATAAGCAGAGCTGCTGCTGCTGCTGCTGCTGCTGCCGCTGCCGCTGGCGCGACTCCTCGAGCGCGCGCGCCTGTGTGTGTGTGTGCCCGCTAAGTAGCAAACAGTGCCACTATGAAGTTCTGCATTATTGTCACACGGATGGCCGGCTCTCTCCGGGAGCGCGACTGTAGTGGTGAGAACTCGCGAGCCCGGAGCAAGAGAGACGGACACGCATTCGCACACACGCAGGCCGGGAGCTGCGACGAGGGAGTGGAGGGGTGGAGGGTGCCTGCACGTACTCGCATTGAATTCGATTCTTAAGTCACTCGTCCGAGACACGAGGGTGAGACTGGTTCCTCCCTCTCTCTCTCTCACTCGCGCCTCGTAAGCCTTTTGCGCTTCCAGCTTATACCACTCACCTCTTTTTCGGAACACGCACGAGTTTGACATCCTCCGCTCTCTTTCTCTTTTCCCTTTTCTCTTCTTTCTCTACTTAGCCGAACCTCCTCCGTCTAGAGGAGTAATAAGAGACTTGTTTCTATTTCTGGGGCCGCTAGAATAATAGCCGAAAATGGGCTGCGCGGGAGGGGGGAGGGCCGGGCTCCTGGTATCGGAGACGCAACGGAGGCACAACGGAGGCTGTTGTGCGTCGCGGTCGCCAAGTGTTTATAAATTTTCAGCGGACCGCGGGACTCGTGGCTGCGTCCCTCTCGAGCGAACGCCTCGCCACTCCGAGAAGGGAGACGCGAGGAGGATTTTAGCGAGGACTCGGTTAAATAGAAAAACGCTCGTTTTGCCGCAATAAAAGCGAAAATACATTAGTCAAAATTATCGTGCGCGAGGCGAACGAGTAATAACTCATCGGGAATGGAGATAGAGAAAGAGATCGGTGGAAGGGATGCAGAAGAGAGAGAGAGAGAGAGAGAGAGGAGGTAGGGAGAGAAAAAGAGAGATGTAAGAATAGCACGAGAAGATCCTTGAGACCGAGACTCAAACGGATTGGCGAGGGAGAGAGAGAGAGAAGGAGCGAGAGCAGACAAGGAGCCCGTGTATATTTGCGCAGGGCAAAATTCAACGCTCGGCAATTTCGTTCGTTAGACTAAACCCAACGTTATAATATTATTTTTTAATAACGGCCTCCGCTGCCGAGCAGCCGAGAGACAGAGAGCGAGTGAGAGGAGTGGAGCGGAGCGGAGAGGAGAGCGAACGGGCGCGGAGGTTAGCTTGCCTGCCTGCCATTACGTTACGCGGTAAATAATAAACGTTTATAAGGCCTTGGAAGTTATTATACAATATATATATGTATATACGTTCGTATACGCCCGATGCCATTACTGCTATCGTATATTATTAATGCAGTGGCTCTCAACTGCTAATTCTCCTCGTTTGTCGTTCCAATTTGAAATTCAAATTTAATCTCCTTGTCTTGTTTTTCATTATCGAAAACAAACTTATTAAGCTTATTTAGCTAATGTACAATGCAGCGGGTGTCCAGAGCCTCGTTCCCGAGGCCCTCCACGGCGTCGGAGCCACGGGTCCGCGGGCCAGCGCCCGGGCCCAGCCTCCGCCGGCGAGGACGAGACGCGGGGGAGGGAACGAGGCTCGGGACAGCCGTGGAAATAAGTTTCGGGCGTCGCGCGGGCGGAACGGCCAACCGCGGCTCTACCGCCAGGTCCTAATTGCGCAGTTATTTCGTTAAGATAAGGTTCCGCCGAGTGCGGCGCGACCCCCGAGCTAATTATTTTAGATGTAATATCAAAAATAGATAAGGTAAATTAACTTTGTATCAATATTTACCAAGCACCCGATAAGATTAAGCGAATTCGTTAATGCGCTTCGTGTATCTCGGCTCTAGGAATATTTATATTGTTACGTCATGCGTCGCGGGAGAAACGACGTCAAGAGTCGCGCTCGTCGGTTGTGCCGCGTCGCGCGAGTACCACGCGAGCGCGACGTCGTCTAGCGCCCAGTGACCTATGGAACTCGCATTTCTCCATCCTATTTCATTAGCGTCGCCAAGAACAAGTCTAATTATTTCTTTGCTTTCCTCCGGTTTCCCGGCCCCGGGAGCCGCCGCCGCCTAAGTCGTCTAAGCCGCCGTCGCCGTCGCGGTCGCCATCGCCGTCGTTTCACCGAATCTCTCTAACGGAGCATTTTTTCGTCAAGTGCGCAAGGACGTGGCTTTTTAAAAAGACGACGAGCAAAACATGGATACGATTTACGATAAAGTAAGGTTTCTATATACTTGTATGGTAATTGCCACTCGCGGACTGGTGCTCTCCTACTCCCGCAGCCGCCTCGACTCTGTATTTCTCATTTCTATAATTATTAATAATTCTAATGTAACTGTAATAATATTACCGCTAATAACAGCAATCACTCGCACAATTATGTTAATATTTTTAATAATTGCAGGAATGAACTCGCCGTACCCGAGCATGACTCGCGATTACGAGAAAATTATAAAAAATATCTTTCGCCGGGGCTCGCGACACACGGCGCTCTTTCTAAATTATTGGCTTTATATAGCGAAGGGCATTACATAAAAATACCGGAGCGCGAGAGCCGAGCGGCACCGAGATCTCGTTGCCGTTGAGAACCTCTCGGCGCGAGCGCGAGCGGCGCGCAGCATTTTTATTGTGAAAATAAAAGTATTGCGCAAGAAAATGACTGAGCGCTCATGATACGACCATAAAACATCAAACCGTACGGCATTATTAATAAACTACGTATACTGCTTTATTGCGCCAAGTATAGTCTGCTGCTCGTCCGAGCGGGCGTGCGCACCGACGCACACGGACGCGCTCGCGCTACGCACCTGCATTATGCGCTGGCTCTCTCGCATCGTCGGGCAGCCGTGACGCTGCCATAACCGTGACCGTGACTCGGTGTCGTTTTCCATGGTGTCGAATGCCAGCCCGGCTGACATAAAAGCCGACCAATCGATCTCCTCCCCCGCGCCACCCGCGAGCCAGCCCAACCTAATACAGACGAGGCGCGGGCTACGGACACGCGTCGGCCCGTCGCTGCGCGAGCGAGCGCTCGCTCGCCTCTATTTTAAATCGCCGCGACACGCGCTCGCTCGGATTTTCCCTGTTTTGCGCCCGTCTCGAGTGCCTCTTCGTTTCGCTGCTTTTTCGCCGACGCCCCTCCCTGGACAGCTCCGAGGGCACGGACGCGCGCGCACCAGCGCACCAGCGCTCGGCTCGCGTGACTCAATGTTTAAGGAGTCGCGCGCTGCGCCGGCAGACGCTCCACCAATTGAGCGCAATAAAAAGCGTAGGAATGAAGCGAAACGGCGTCGCAGCGTTGTGTCGAGGTGGCAACGACACGATTATCGCCGAGATCGCTTTGTTCGCCGATCGCGCGAGTCTCGCGAAATTTAGCGAGCGCGCGCGACGGCAAGGGAGAAGGGAAGACAGCAGAGGGACAGGAAGACGGCTGAGCCCGTCGATCGGCGCTCGGCCGGCCATGAATTATGAATGAGTCGCCTTATGAATGAGTTTCAGCTAATATGGTTAGGATTGTCCGCCGCCGCCGCCGCCGAGTGGCAGGAAAGCCCGAAAGGCGAGCGCTGGCGGTCGATCGGGCCACGGGGACGGATGCAGCCGGGCCAGGGAGAGGAATAATGCACGAGGAGGACTATCCCCCGGCTGGACGTCTAACGGCCCTCGATATTATTTTTCCCGGCGATAAAAAGCCGTGCTGCAGGATCGCGTTCGGCGCTCGGCCGCCGGGACACGAGGGGACCGAGCAGCCCGAAATTACAAATTCGAGTCGGCAATTTCCATAAAAAAATATTTTCGCTGCTCGGCTTCGTCTGGTAAGAATCGCGCGCGCGCTAGAAAGTCGATTCGTTACGACCTCCTTGTAGAAAATATGCTAGCTCATTCTCCGCGGGGTGGGAACGGGCGAGCGGGCGGGGGGCAGAGATACAACACGACGTACACGCGAAGCGCGCCTTCTCCTTCGTCCTCTCTCGCGGCCTCTCTCTCTCTCTCTCTCTCTCTCTGCCCGCGCCTGTGTGTACGTAGCCCGCGCGCACACACGGCCGTCCATATAGAATTAAATATACGATACATTATTCATTTTAAGTTCTTTCTCCTTGCTCGACGAGCGCGGCGCGAGAGCGAGAGCGAGAGCGAGACCGAGACGGAGAGCAGCGAACGAGCGCACGTATGCTGGTGCTGCTGCTGCTGCTGCTGCTGCTGCTGCGTCCCCGTCCACGTGGCTGCGGTGCAACACTACTGAACCGTGGCCGCGCGCCTGTGTTGCCAGATACATACGTCCGAGTGCTGGTATAACTTTTTATTTTAAAGATGGCGGCGCTCATTTGCAATTCTATACCGGACGTCGATATGCTTGATTTATCGTAACTATACTTACCCGCTCGGTCTCCCTCCTTCGCTGTTGCCCCTTCCACGGCCCCCGCCGCCTCCCTCATTCTGATACAATTTATATCGGCGATCTCGGTGTAGGTGCGCGGCTGTGTGCGAGCCTAGCTCGAGTATCAACTGTTACACGAGCAACGGACGGACTCTGCTCTCGCTGCTCATCCCCTCGCGGGCGGGCGCCTATTGCCGGAAACCCGCCAGCTGTCCGGCTGTGCGCGCGAGACGCGAAAAGCCCACTTTATCGATTTGGCGCACCGAGACGCTCGCGATTTTTCAGCCCGAGATCGAACCACTCGGCCATTTTCAACTTTTTTACGAGCTCCCCCGCTTTTATTATTTAAAGCCGGAGCAAGCGCTGCTGCTGCTGTAAACTTCGATTGGGATTTTCTTGGAACGTCGCTGCTTTTCAGGCGTCCGTCCGGCCTTAACTGGCCGTGTGCGCGCTCGTAAAATCCTCGTTTCCTCGGAAAACGAACTGCTCGCCCGGCCGAGGATTTTAAATTTCGCCGAGAACGCGCTGCCTCCGCGACGTACGCGGCGGCGATTCGCGATACGCGTCGCGTCCTCCGGCTCCTCCGGCTTGTTTACCTTTTTTCTCGGCCGGCCCTCTCGCTCTCATCTTTTTACTTTTGGCATTGCGTACACACGCACCGATGGAAGAACTTGTCGAACGGAGGGCGGGAGAGGGCTGGGGGAGTAGATTGCAGGAAGGGGTCCTATACTTTGTTTTGATTGCAACTTGCACTCGGCATATGGAGACTCACACCTGTAATTATTGGAATTAAGTATAACGTTGTTATCCATCTGATGGCTATCATTATACTAAATAATACTATATTTATATAAAAAATGTTCTCTAATTGTAGGTATAAACTCCATATGTCGAGTGCAAGTTGCAATTATAATAAAATATAGAATCCTTCATCGTAAACTTTTCTCTTGCTCTCAGCGGGGGAACCATTATTTCGAAGACTGTCGTTATTAATAGAACGAGCGAGAGCTGGATAAAAAATGCAGATGGAAGGAATTCCGATATTAATTATAACGCCATCCACGTGGACGCGCGAATGTAAAATTGGAGCGATTTTTCGGCCTCGGCGCTGGCTCATTCCGATTCCAATTCGAGCGCGAGCGTCTCTCGCCGAGTTATCGTCAACGAGCCGTTGACACCGCGTTGAGGCCGCGGCGGCAACGAGGAGGAGGAGGATCGAATCGAGTCGCGGTCAAACGGCTGCGATCGACGCGTAAGATGGAAAAAAATAAGGTCCGAGTTTGGCATTCGC
This sequence comes from Platyscapa corneri, assembly GCA_018907185.1. Taxonomy (NCBI): domain Eukaryota; kingdom Metazoa; phylum Arthropoda; class Insecta; order Hymenoptera; family Agaonidae; genus Platyscapa; species Platyscapa corneri. The sequence goes on along the minus strand of JACCHW010000011.1, from coordinate 2,242,859 downwards.
TCGCGACTCGGCTCAGCTTGGCTTCGCTTCACTTCCACTTCCACATCCAGCTCCAGCTCCAGCTCGACCTCCTCCTCCACCTCCACCTCCACCTTCGCTTCCACTTGCCTCCCTCCTGCCCAAACTCCCGCGCTGATTCATGCAAAAAGAGAAGGCGGACGAGAGTCGAAATTAGCGTTATTTATTGCACCCTTCCGCTAAAATTTTATATTAATACATTATGCCGCTTCATTCGTATTTGACTTTAAAAGGCACTATCATTTATTAGCTTTTTATTTATTTTATTATTTTAATCGCAAAAATGGAGAAAAAAACGAGTACGTTTTTACTTATATTATCGTATCTGCCGCGAAGAGCTGAAATGGAGCTTAATTTATGTTCTAATGCTTAAACGCCCGATGCTCTCTGCCTTCTTTTGTGGATAAGAGCGAGAGAATCGAGTACCGTAGTCGTGGAAAGGTCACGAAATTAAATAATTGTATTTTATTACATTACCTTGAGTCGACCAAAATTGTTATATTAGCTTCGCTATTGAATCATTTTCGCCGATGAGTCACTCGAATAAATTTTATAATCATTTCCGAGGAATCATTTTTCCAGTTATATCTAAATTCTGCCGCCTCCTCCTCCTCCTCCTCCTCTCTTTTTTCTTATTTTTCTAATAAAAGATTTTATCGCGCCGTTAATAATAATAATAATAATAATAATACGGCTTAATTGCCATTTTTCTTACACAATCAAACGGCATCTATTAGTTTCAGTGTCACTATACGTGATTGGGACACGTCTGTTCCGTGTAAAGTGTAGCGATTTCGTTTTGAATAATTCGCACGACAGCCTATAAATAGGCGCTCCATCGATAATTATCGGGACGGGCATTGGTATTAATGGAAGAGCTGGAGTATCGGCGGCTCTCGGAAACTCTTCTTCCGAGAGGATTTCCACTCCGGCGCGGAGAGTCGCTCCTGTCGGGGAACGGATTCAACCTTGAAAGTCGGAGGAAGGATCCGGAATCGGAGGAGAGCACTTCCGACACTGGCTCCGAAGTAGGCGATAAGAGGCCGCCGCCGCCGCCGCCGCCTTATCTCCCTCGCTTATGCAAACAAACAGGAGTCTTGGCGATGTACCGCACGAGCGCCGGCGAGTGCATTCCAATAACTCGCTCTCCTGCAGTCCCGCACTGGGAAAAGCCTCTGGCCGTATTTATATTTCAGGAGCGGCGCACGGCTGCGCGCCACCGGCCTGCTTAATTATTCCATTGTCGTAATTAGCTCGCTCGGACTGCATCTATTCTTTAACGCCGCGATTACGCTGCGTAATATATTTTATTAATTACGACGATCGCTCTCCTTCCATCTCAGAATCCGGCCGAATGGTCACGTACGCGCTGCATAAATTCGAGCCGCGCGTATTTAAATAAATTACGTAGCCTAATTATTTATAATTAGGTCTGCTCCTCGAATAGCGATGAATTAGTCATCGGCGCCGCGGGGCTCGCTGGGCCCGGCCAGGCGTCCAGGCGGAGACTCAAGGTGAGCTTGACAGCTGCGCTCGTGCGACGGGGCCTCCCCCGGACGCCTGTTGCGAGTCACCCGGAGAGCGTGAGAGTCGAGGCGTATCGACGAGGAGCCGCCGACCTGGCGGTTCTCGCTCGACGAAAAGCCGGCGGCCGCCGATCGATTGTTCCTGCTTTCCTCATCCACGGCTACGGAGGAGTAGCGATTATTTATGCTCCCGGCGTACAATGGGACTCGTGCAAACATTCGTCGTAATTTATAAATAGTAAGTAAGACAAGGTTTCTGTTGCTAATTGGCCGGCTACCGTCGCGGCTCGCCGACGACGTCCACCTTTTGCCGGGTGGGCGCTCTCCTCCGTTGGTTCGTCGGGGGATCGCGGATCGCGGATCGCGGGGATCGTCGATCGGCGAGAGCTGCGCCGGCGCCGATAATTTGGGGCAAACGAGCCCTGGGCGAGTCTTTGAAGCCGACGCACATTGTCGGACTTATCAGCCGGGCCCACGTGCTCCGCATAATGACCGCTGTCGAGCCGTTGAAAATGCGGTTTAACGAGGCACCCTCTCCCCCCCCCCCACAGCCGGTGTTGCCTCCGACCACCGCCCACCGCCACCGCCACCGCCACCGCCACAGTACGTCCGCGTGCACCCTCGGCGATACCTGAACCGGGGCGCGTGCGCTCGCCCCAAGAGCCAGATATCGAAGCCGCACACGCACGCGCTAATTATCGCACTCTACCCGTTCGCTCGCCGGCCCTTTGGCGCGATCTTCGCTCTCGCCCCCTCTCCCCCTCCTCCTCCGCCTCGTGCTACGGGCCCGCCTCTTGATTTTCGTTTCCGTTCTTTTTTTTTTTTTTTATCTCGTTATTCCTCGCGCAACCCGCTCTCTTTATAATTGCAAATGATTTGTCGGAGCCAAGCTGGCGCGCAACGAGTCCTTTTATTAAATCAATTGTATTTTAATAAACTCCGTTACATTCTGCTTTGTAAAGGAATACTTTTGACATTGACGTACGGAATCGTACATTTATACAAATAACTCTTATGCAACCGCTTGAATATATGTTTTTCAAATAAGATACGAGATCGCGTAGAGTCCGAGGAGAACTAATAAATAAATTAAGTTAATTCTCATTTTACAATTTAAATAAATAATTTCGTTCTCGGTTAATGATGTAAGATGGTCGTTACGGCGCGATACGATTCGCGATTACGCGATACGCGCGAAATACCGTTTGCGCATCGCCCGAGATTTATTAAAAATCCCGGCTCGATGATGTTACGCACATTGTAATATTTATCATTCCTTTTTACGAGTCTTCTTGGCTTCGCGATAATTACACGTGTGAACAACAAATGCTGATTTCGCGTACTCGCTGTTTATTAACTGTCCAGCTTTGGCGTTGATTTGTTTTTACCTTTATTCGAGAGGCGCAGGCGCGCGTACGTGGAGCGATGCCGAGGCGGGGGCGGGCGCGTGTGTCGCCCATGACGTCACAAATAGTTTTATAGACCACGTTGTTCCTCGGCGCGACTCAGTGGGCAGCAGCGTCTGCGAGAACGACGTTTCTTTAAAATAGGCGTCGCGGTGCGCATTATCGAGATAGCGGGATGTCGATTCGACGACAAATGGCCCATTGTTCGGGGCGCGAAGCCCCGGTGCAGTTTTGGGTCCGTTGGCCGGAAGCGAGAGGCGCGACGCTCTTAGCGGTCGATCGCACGTGTTTGGCTTATCGCTGCTGCACCGCCGCAAAAGTGCGCTGTCGCCACTAAAAGTAGATAAAAGTGCAGGCACCGCTGGCGAGATGCGAGACCGAAGATTAAAGGAATCGTCGCGCGCGGGCGAGTCGGTCGAGCGGCACGAGTGCAGCGCTTTCTCTCTCTCTCTCTCTCTCTCTCCACCTTTGCTCGGCGCGATGCAGCGCACGGCAATCAAAGTGCGCCACATGCCGCCTCGGATTACCCATTCACGCCTATGTGCCACATTAAGAGTAATCTTTGTTTGGCAAATAGGGTATGCAAAAAATGTATTTGTGTCAGGCGGAGTTTGCGGCAATTATTTGCGGCAGGAAATTAAACATTGTAAATAAAATGGGTAGAAGCGTCGACCCTGAGGTGCATAAGCTATTCGCAAATTATTTTTATCTCTCGTTAGTCACACGTATACACTATGTTGAAACGAAAGTTTTTGCGAGCTGATATAACGCGAGCTTATGCGCGCTGAGGAGCCTTAAAAAATTTATTTTCCTCTGATATAACAAATGAATCAGTAAAGACCTCCAGAGTCTTTGAGGCCAGATAAAGAAGTATATTTATTTTTAGCAAGGTCACCAGATAGCGCTCTGATAATCCGAGTATTTACTTTTAAACCTGGAGTAAATCTGGTGCATTAAATATACCCGGCAATAAAAATATCGTCGGCTTATAATTGTCGTCCTGACACGGTGACGAATCCTTGCGCACCCGCCGTGTGTCACACTCTCTCTTGCTCTCAGCGTGTGCGTCGTGCACACGAATGTACAGAATGAATTTTACATCCTTTTACACAAGAAGCGCCTGTGAATTTTATTATAAATGCAAAGAATTCTTTCCATACTATTATTATTTAATATTATCCTTCATAAAATTATTACCTCTTAAAATTCTACATTCAATCTTCTTTATTATTCTTCGTTCAGTTCGCCTTGACCTGCAAAAAAATAAAACCGTTATCTTGAATTGCAATATTATCTCGATTTAACAAAAAAGAGCGCTACTATAGTATTATTTATTATAACGTAAAAACTAAATTTAAAAGGCATTTCGCGAGGGATAATGCTATCTGCTAACGTAAAAAATAGTAAGAAAATAAAGTGCACGCGAATCGGTAATTATAAGCATTAGGAGAATACAGTCGGGAACGGAGGCGAATCTAGAAATTTCACATAGAAAATTTAACTCACGCGAGTGAATAGCCGAGGCTCGCGAATAATGATAATGATAATAATAATAATAATAATAATAATAATAATAATAATAATAATAATAATAATAACAATAACAATGATAATAATAACAATAGCAATAATAGCAATAATAATAACGAAGATGATTATGATAATGATTATGATAATGATTATAATAATAAAAATAATAAAAATAATAGTGTCCGTAAAAATAACGATAACAATATAATAATAATAACAATAACAATAATAATAATAATAATAAAAGTAATAATGATAATACTAATAATGATAATCATAATAATAACGGGGAAATGTTATTACGCATAATAATTCTCAGGGACGTAATCGTTAAGAAAGGACGCCGCGGGGTAACTGCATCCATAATCGTTATCGTTACGCTTTATGTTGGCGACGGCAGCTCTTTCCTGACTGAGCTTTCCCGGTCGCGATCCGCTCGGGTCGATCGCAACCAAGACGGCCTCGTCCCCGTCGGCCTCCTGCAGCCGTCCGTTGCTCCTTCGGGGGTGGCGGCGGTGGCGGCGGCGGTGGCGGCGGCGGCAGCGGCGACGGGCCTCGTGGCCTCTCTCGAGCGGCTCGACGCTCGTCGTCGCGTCCAGGTCTCGGACGGGGCCGCCGCGTCGCCGACCGGGAACGTCCCGGTGAACGAGCGGAGGCCCATTAGTTTCAACGATTATTGCAGTTAGTTCTGGCCGAGCGAGTTTCGCGAACGCTCGTGGAAACTCGCAGCAGCGCCGCGTCGGTTGTTCCGCGCCAACATTCGGCGGAAGGAGCGCGCGCGAGCAGCCGCACTCGTTATTATTTTTTATCGCAATATTTGCCTTTGCCACATTCCGTTTTATGTTAATGGTCGTCGGGGCGGCACCGACTCCGCTCCCGGCCTCGGGCAACTTTGAGCGTTTTGTCTAAAAGTTAAAAAGTTGGGCCACCTGCCGGCGCTCGTGGCGCGTCTTCCGAGCGGAAATTCCGCGGCCCGACGAAAAAGCCGCTCGGAGCCGCGACGCGGATATTATTTTATCCACTCTTTTATTGCGGACATGTTGGACTTGTAAGGGTCTCGATAGCAGCAGCTGAATCGGAAATATTGGCCATAAATATCGGAGATACAGCCGCAGCCACCCGGGCAATACGGGGCTCGGACTCGGCTCTGCACGCCGAAAACACGCGCGAGATATTGCACGCGTAGCCAGCGATAGCCGGAGATTCGTATCGGCCGACGCGCCTCCCGCCCCGGGATGTGCGCGGCTTCGAAGGTACTTCAGCCGCGCTATCTGTCAATAGCCCGGGCGCGCGGCCGCTATCTCCCTCTCTCTCTCTCTCTCTCTCTCTCTCTCTCTCGATCCTTGGTCGCGCTTTTTGCGCCGAGCCCCCGACATTATTGCTCGCCCTCCTTCGATTCGGCCGGCGAGGCGCAATTAAAAAAGCGAAATTCCGAGCTCGTAACGTTATTCGAGCCTCGCTCTCGCTCTCGTGCGAGCCCCGCCGACCTGGAAAAGGCGCCTCTGGGAATTTGTCCCTCTGTTAACTATAATCCTATTATAAACGAATGCGTTCGGATCGGAACTTAGCTCGCCCCCCGCCCTTGGCCCTCAAGAAGCTATTTTCGATACCGAAGCCTTGCGCGTTTTATAATAACATATTCATTAAATCCGACTCCCTTTTGCTTTTTTAAAAATTGCCTCGGTAATCGTTAAGTTCGTTTGCAGCGTCCGATGTTTTATTTAAATACAAGTTACTACGCGCGCCATAATAATCTTATATATGCACCATTAGCCGTGCGCATTAATGTCGTAAATTACCGGCCAAATACCGGGGCCGCCTAAACAATTTTAACGAATGTCAATAAATATGCGCGCGTAAAAATACATAAATTAGCGAATAACTTTATTAAAAACATCTAACCGCCATGGAAATTTTAATCAGAGCTGCTTGCTGCCGATTATTTATATACGTTTCGGGCGCTCGGCAAATGCGACTGGACATTTCGGAAAACTGACGAACCGACGACTGTTCCCCCGTATTAATTCGTAACATTAGCTCGTACAGCTGATAAAAAGGAGGAATCGCGGTTGATGTCCTTCCAACTGTGGCGATCGTTGGCTGTTACTCGAGGCGACGAATACGCGACCAAGACGCTCCTACTCTCCGCTAACGAGCTTTTTTAATTTCAATTTCTCGCATTTAACAAGTTTTCGGTTTCATCGGCTGGGCAGGAGAATATCTAAACTCGCCGTCAGTGGCTGCGCCTTTTATAAATTCAAGCGAGCGAACGAATTGCTCCTCAAAGTAAATAAAATAGAATTTAGGATTTCGGCTGTCCTTTTAATGCTCGACTGCGTGCCAACGTCAGCGGACAATTTCACTGGTTTAGCATTAAAGGGAGGGGGAAAAAATTATTGGCTCAGCCGTTCCATCGAATGCTTTATTTGATTTAAATTACTCGCCGAAAATGATACCGCGTTATCGTGGCTAATTAATTTTTTATGCGTAGAAATACATTTGCGACTAACGCATGCGATAAAAATATTTGCAAGACTTTTTTAATAATGAAAAATAATTTATAAAATAATGCAGTCTGGAAGGTAGCGTAAATTGCACGGCAGGGCACTTTTTGTCTTAATTATTATTTTTATCCGAGCCGTGCGTGGCCGACGTTTTACAAGCTCGGGACTTTCACAATTAAATAATTGCCTTACAATACTTAATATTCCTCTCAGCATCGGAAAGCTAAAGCTCCCAATCTACACGTTCTTATTTGCGCTCCGTATAAAATATGTATTACGTGCTGTACTTAAAAGTAAATATTTTAAAATTAAGTTCGGAGCTTGATTGCCGTGGCGCGCGCGCGCACAGAGAGAGAGAGAGAGGCGCGTGCCCGTCAATTTCACACTTCCTCGCGCCGAATTCGACTGCGACTGTTGCAGCTCAGTTTGTTGAAAATATTTTACGAGCGAACAGGAGGTGTGGGCGCCTCTCTCTCTCTCTCTCTCTCTCGCACGCGAACGCAACCGCATAAAAATAATAGCGAGCACTTGGCTTTGGTTAGCCATCGTATTATCCGATTTCCAAATTCCACCGCATTCACGCTCAAATCACTCGATTATTCTTCTTTGTATTTAAATTACACTCACCGCAAGACTCGGCGGCACTACAATTTAAATTACTACTTGCCTTGCGTAGTGCTTGAATCGCAAGTATATCGATCTTGCAATTACTGCGGTCTACGGATTATTTCGCATTTACGTTTATTGCCCTTTATTAAAAAATAATATGCAAATGCGCGATCAATTTATGAGGATCTTGCTCTTGCGTATTCTCAATTGACGTAAGTTCAATTAAGCTGATGCGACGATTCATTTTGATTTATAAAACTGATAGAGATTAAGGGGCGAAAGCGGACGAGAGTATTTTTAAGAAACGACCTGCGCCATTTGTCCTTAATGCAGCTGTTTTTATTCCTTTTGACAGAGCTGACGCGCACGCGCGCGCACACGCAGACGCACAAACACCCTCCTCTCTTCCACAGCCGAGGCTGGTATCTCGCATGCCGCGAAAATACTCGGCTTCCTCGTTCCGGCGCATTATAATATTGCAACGTTTTCACAAATAATCAGCCTGGAGATTAACGAGGAATCGCTCTCTGATCCTATAACCAGGAGTTAGTGTCAAGGTTGCCCGTTGGCTGTCGTGTAATTTTCCAGCCCGAGCTGTGGCTTTCAATTTCATTGAAATGCACGTACCTCCTGTAATTTATGCGGACGCGAAAACGCAGTCGTGTAGTGCATTATTTAAGAATGTTCGGGCCAACGGAAAGTTAAAAATACTTTTTATAATGACGACGAGAGAAAGGAGCGGAGGCACAAGAGACATTCAAGCCGCATAATTTCCCTTTCTATCGCGAGCAAAACGCGATTTAGTCTCGAGGGTAAATTCGATGAATTTCATAAGGGCGGGGGGGGGTTGCCCGGGCCCTTAGCTTCGTTCGACGGATCGCTCATCCGAATTTCAGCGAGGCTCCCTCCCCACTTCAAACCGAGCGCAAACCTCGGGGAAAGTCGCGACTCGCGACGGCACTTTCGGGGCGCGAGTGCAACAACCGCGTCGATTCGAGCAAAGAATCGGATAAAAGTTAGCGTCGTCGAGGAGAATGGAATTGGAAAGAGATGGGGGCTCCGTTCGGGAAGAGCGACGCGGCTGGGAAAAGCGCGAGGAAATCTTATTCGCGCGGTCGCCTGTTTAATAGATAATGCGCCCCGCGTGAAATAACGAGGGCGGCGGGGGGTCTGTGTGTCCGGTACGTGTGTGCACTCGCACGTGCAGATCGTGACTCGGCTCTCGTTCGAGCGACTAACTTCTCTTACCATAACGATGCTTATCAGCATTGATAACGAGAAGCCGGTTAACGCGGCATTTAACGATTCGCCTAATTCGGAAGAGGCAACTTTTTGTCGAGCGTAAGAAAGTTAATACAAATTATTATAACGAAATTATAAGGAACGAAGAAGGAGTTCATTCGGTATATCGGGTAAGACGCTTTAATTTTCTCCTTAAGCGCGCCGGCAATCGCCCGAACGAAACTCGTCGTAAACAGTCACGCACAGAGATTATCTCGCGTCGAATTGCCGGAATCCTGGTATCTCGGCGGCATCTCGGCAGTACGTCTCGGGAAAGCAGCTCGTCGTCGAGGGCGCGCCGATCGCCACCGGAATTCTCCTCTCCGAGCGCGCTATTTGTTATTTTCGCGACGCCAACTGGGCCATTGACCGATAAATGGATTATTAAAGCGAGCATCATTGCCGGTGCAAAGGCGCCTTTTGCTCGGATGGAGGAAAAGAAAACGAGGAGGAAAATAGAGGCGCTTCCGTCGGCGTCGCTCGATTATAGCGTTCACCGAAGCGTGTCAAGCATCTCGGCGCATCCGAGAATCAAGGAGCAGCGAGAGAGCGGTGCGGAGGACGAGGATCTCGTGTCACGACGCTAGGGCGACGCCGCCGAGGCCGGGGACCACTTGTAGATTACGCGCTGCTCTCGTGGCTGCTGGAGGCGCGAGAGCGCGAGTCGCAACAAACTCCGACAGGCAGAAGCGATTTCGACAAAAGCCCGAGTGGCTCTTTCACTTTTTCCCCACCGCTGCATCCAGTCTCCTTTCACTCCCGCTCCTCACGCGCGCACACAATGGCACGCCCATCCGGCGAGTATTTGCCTTTCCGCGACTCCCCCGCCGTCGCTGATTTTCGGCTGAGAGTTCGCGGGGATCCCGCCGAGGATCGCGTCGACGGCGGCGCGCCCCACGGGATCTGGGAGCCGGGAGCGCGGCTGCTCGGCCCAAACAAAGTGGGGAAAAAAGAATAAAAGAGAGCAGCGCTTTTCACCGATAGCCCGACTCTCGCTGCGGAATTCAAACGGCCGCTCTCCAGGGTAAAACAAAGAGCCGGGCTGGGGGGGGGGGCCGGGAGACTCGCCGCGCCGCTTCGAGGTATCTTGGAGCGTTTCGGGGACGCGTCTTTTATTTTGTATCGCAACGGCAACGCAACCTGCGATCGATTGCTTCGGAATTAAAGTTTGCCAGGAAAAGGCCTTTAATCGCGCTCGCGAATGCCCCTCCTGAGCGCCACTGAACTCGCGTGCGCTTCGGAAAATTTTCCTTCCGAGCGAATTCCGACAATTACGATGCAATTGGAGTGGAATGAAAGAAGCGATCACTGCTAATATTATTCATTGTGTTCCCTATTTCTCGAGGCGATGCGAACGGCATCTATAAATACCAATTGTCTCGAATGTACACATAAAGCATAAACATAAATTTTTGCCCGCGCATTAAAAAAGGAAAACAAGCGGCGGCGGCGGCGGCGGCGGTGCAGCTTGGAGCGGGGGGGGGGAGGAAGTGTACAAGCACATTCCGCGGCTGTGTATTAACGGAGAGCCGCTCTCCGCCCTACCCGTACGCGTCCAGAGATAGATGATCTTTCGGAATTGAGATCGTGGATATTGGAGAGCGACGCCGATGCCGACGCCGACGTCAAGCCCGACGCCGACGTTCGCTCCCCGTCCCGTCCCGTTAGAATGTAAAGAAATTCGCGACAGTGGCGTCCGTTTTATTGTCGGGCGCTCGTCGATCGCCGCGAAAAATGGGTCGCAGTAAACTCCGCTCGGCCGTCTCTCTCTCGCGCGCCTCCGGTGCGTGCGTGCGTGCGCTCGCTTCCGCAGCTCGGATCAGAGGGTGATGCATCGATGCGAGTGCATCGACGCGTCGGTAGTAGAGCCCCGGTCGTCTGCTCTATTGTGTCCATTGTCACAAGCCGTAGGGGCGAGCGCAGGTCGGCGCGAGAAGGAACAAGAGCGCGCGATGTATCGCGTATCAATCCCCACGTCCGCTTCTATTTGCTAGTAATTAATCACACAGCCCGGCGTCGTACTTAGCATACGAGCCCCCCCTCTCTTTATTCCGCGCGGAATGGCGTATCATCGCCTGGCCTCGGGAGCTCCTGGAAAAGGCGAAAGGTGAACAGCTCGGCTGCCGACGGACTCGTTGCAACGCGTCCTCGGCGTCGAGACACTCGACGAGGGCCGTCGGCAGCCGAGTTCGCGGCTCCGCCAGTCGATCGCGCGGATTTTGATGGGAAAAGGCTCGAGACGCGCTCGATTAAACAATTAACGCGTGCGCGCCGCCTCTAATGGGATATTTGCCAAAGGGCGGAGAGAAAGGGGAGGAGAAAGAGCGACGGCTGGCTGGGAGGCGCCGAAGAAAGAGAAAAAGGAGAAAGGTGCGCGATATCCCGCAGGGTTAACGATCCTTGGACGCTTTCTAGCGTTTCGAAAAGCGATTAATGCGGAAATAATGATTTCTCTCGATCGCGCGCCTCGCGCCTCTGGCCGCCGTCTGTAATCGGAATAATGATTAGTCAATTAATTAACGTACACATAATTATTGGCGCCAAGACGGGAAATTCAGAGGCGGTTCCGTCATCGCCGCCAATTCCAATCTCGTCAATTTGAACCTCGCCTTCGATTGGGAATCACGGAGAAAATTAATTGTGCGTAAAGTTCCTCAACCTCGGATGCTTCGTCTCCGTCTCGGGGCTTCCTCCCTCTCGCTCGCTCTCGATCGCGGCGTCCTTTTCCACCGCCGCGCGCCGACTGCTGGGACTCATTTTCAATAACACGCCGCCAAGAGGAGGGAGGGAGCGACTCGATGAGTATGTCAAGAAAAAGAGGAAGAAAAATAATTGCGCCCGAGCATTACCCTCGTAAGCGTCGCTCGTTCTTCGCCTTCGCTTTTTCCGCATGAAAATCCGCCTCCCCTCGTTCCCCCTTGCCCTCTTTCGCTTTTCGGTTATTGTTGGTATTAAAGTAAAGGCACGCGCTAATTGCTCTATTTTATATATCGCATAGAATAGCGCAGAGCATCCGCGGTGAATTAATGAAGCCCTCGGCTGGCTGAGGGAGGAGGCAGAGGGGAGAGGCTTCGAGGAGGCGAATAAGGCTCACTTGGTCGCGCCGACTCGCTGAAAAGCCGCAAGAACGGAGCGAGAGAGAGAGAGAGAGAGAGCAGGTATCGCGGGCGTTCCGGCGTTTTCCTGTAACAGGTGGAGGTCGGGGCTCCGGGTTAAATGGCCGCTCGTCATTCTCAGCAGTGTTTTATCATTAATTATAATTAACCACATAAATATGCATTGGACCGTGGCATAATTTGCGCAATAACAGTAAATTAGCGAGGAGGAGGCGGGGAGGCGCCGGCCTGGAGCGAGAGAGCGAACGTGCGAACGCACCTACCGCGGCGTCGCTCTTTCCCTCCTCCGGCGCCCCGACGCTTGTTACACCCGCACCAGCTAGAACAGCGGCGCGCATTTCCCGTGGTTCCGGCACGATAATGCGATTAATCGCTATTGCTAATCGCCGATAATTAATATAAATAGATGAGCGCGATTAGTTGCTTCGGCGCGGGATTCCCCGCTGGCGTGTGCATTCGTTATCGCTGAGTTCCGAGTCCGGCACTGGCCCGGCTAGGGTCGCGACCGTCGCTGCTGCTGCTGCTGCCGCCGCCGCTGCCCCCAACCGATCGCGGAAAGACGCGCGCGACGAGAGGCAGAAAAAAGCCGAGGTGGAACGACGGCGGTGCTCGAGGAGCCTCGCCGCCCTCCCCTTATCGGGAGCGTTAATTTATGCGTGACGGGAAAACGTATGATAAACAGCGCAAACACGCGACGGCGGAAGCATAATGGAGTTTTATATTAGCGGCGTGAATGGCATCGCGCATCGCTAACTCGTATAAATGGAAAGCTGCTGCTGCTGCTGCGGCGGCGGCGGCGGCGGCTGCTATCGGGTGCCGGGGCGCGCACGAGTCGCTGCACCCGCTCAGCCGAATCGACGATGTCGCCTCGAATCAACGACTCGTCTTCCCTAATAAAGAATAACGATAATGACTCGCGTAATTAGCTGAGCCGCGGCCAATACAAACACGCGTCGCGGGTCGCGGCTCGTGGTTAGGGCCGCGAGCTCGAGCTGCGCGAATGCCATTCAACCTTGCCTCCTCTAATTACGGCCCTCGTGTATACTTTTGTGCTCGGTGCGCCACGGCGGAACAATAACGCGCGCCCGACACGAGCAAAAAACCCAGCCACCCTCCCCCCCTCGCTCTCTCTCTCTCTCTCTTCGACGCGTCCTCTTTCTTCTCGTCTCGCCTAATTGCATAATGCGCGCGGGGCCTGCTTTTCCTTTTTCTATCAACTTTAAATGCGAATGCGAACGATCGAGTATTAAAATATAATTCTCCGGGAGAGTCGTCCGCGTGGCCCTGAGCCTGCGCCCGAGCGTTTCATTATGAAAACTTCTTGCGTCGATCTTCTGGCGCTGCGTGCCGCTGTATAAATATTTTAATATAAATGCTAATCGGCCCAAATTGCGCTCGGCTACGCGGACGAAAGAAAAAGCTTCCATTAGTAAATAATCGCGATAGTTTCGTCTGGAATTTTTCGACTGCTCGCGCACCGAGAGAACAGCACGCGTTAATAACGCGTGTCGAACGCTTTATAGGCCACGCTGATTGAATGCGATGAATCTATTATTTATGTTAACTAAGCTTTCCACATGAATAATGAATATTTAGCGTTAATAATATTTGAATTATGCAAAGGCGCAACTCTTGGCGCGCTAGAAAATGTTGTTGCCTAGCCTAGAAGAAATCTTAGCAGCCGACTCTTTCCTCTGCTGGTTCTCACCTTCGACATCGCCATCGACGTCCACGGAGAGAGAGAGAGAGAGAGAGAGGCCTGAAAAAATGTGCTAATTTTAGCGCCTCGGTGACAGCTTCGCTCGCTGCGAAAACACGGCTTATCCGTCCCAAGCTGCGCAGGTGTCCGCGTAACCACGTTCCTCCTAAATTGTCACTCGCAAAAAGACCCCCCGTTCCCGTCCTCGCGGCTCTGCGCGTCGACGCCCGCCTTCGCAGTCGTACCTAATAAATGACCGCAGTTGCGCTTTCAATTCCTGTTGGCCGTTGTTGCGAATCGCGATGAACGCGAAAGCCCAGCCGGCGATTACACGATCCCGATAAGAGCCTCGAGCGGCGGCAAAACGTCGTGTTTCGCTCTCCTTAAACGAGCCGGAGCATGCACGTGCGACGGAGAGGGGGGGGTGAGGCAAGAGGAGGTAAAGACTCCGACTCCCCTCTACCTTAGCTACCGCAGCTGACCGCCGCGGGAAGATGCGGAAAAAATGCGCAGCGACGACGGCGACGACGACGACGCCGACGACGACGCGGGAACACGTGCGTATTCATTAATGGGAGGGGAGGCTCGGTTGTTATCGCCCGAGGACTCGGTGTGCCGACATCGAGGGCCGATGAAAGAAAAGAGAAAAGGATTTACGTGGAATCTCCCCTGGAGACAGACAGGCAGGCTTCCCCTTAGCCTTTCGCTTCGGCCGCGACTTTCCACGCGATCGACGCCCGAGTCCCGGCAACCTTGGTAATTAAGACGTCGTTAATCAGGCGCACTCGCACTCTTTGTCCTCCTCCCCTGCTGTATTTTCCCTTTTTCATTTGGCCGCCCGACTCCTCCAGCCCTCGGCACACCTCCCCATTTTTTGCGCCGGAAGTTGTTGAAAAAATATAACGCGACCGTGGGTGATAAAAAACATTCAAATGAGCGCTGCTCGCTCAACTTTGCAGATTTATTCGCTAAACTTTTAGCGTAACGCGTATATTAATTTATTTTCTGTCTCTCTACCAGCGAACCCATTTCGCTCCCAAAGTTTGCACGTTTTATCCAAAAAAACTCTTATATATAACGAGGAGTCGTTTCTCCTTTTTCGCCGCCGCCGCCGCCTCCCTTCTATACCAATAATTTTTTTCTCTCTGTTTCAGGTGAGTACTTGGAGTTCCGAGCGCTTAATCTACCGAATAGCAATCGCACAACCCGTGAGTATCCTTGGCTTTTCCTCCTTATTTCGCAAGAGCCGCTCGCGCTGCGAATTTCTGTTTTGCCGAGCACTGATTGCGAGGATACACAGGCGAGTTTGCGCTCGCGGTCGTTTCAGCCGACGCGCCTGCTGACGAATCTTAACGCCGGAGAGCTTTCGAGAGCGGAAAAAGCGGCGCTGCCGATGCCGCGAGCGCTTAATAAACAAAAATTGGGAGGCCGCGCGCGAATTTAATCCGCAGACGTCGACAGATCGAGGGCAAAGTCTCTGCGTTTCCAACCGGGGCTTGTCCCGGAATTCTGGAAGGGCTTTGTCTTACGCAGCAGAACATCTCGATTAACGAGCGACGGCGGCGGGGGGTGGGGGGCGCCGGCGACGGAAGGCCCTCATCAGCGCAGCCCCGGTCCGAAAGAATTATATTCTCCTAAATTCATTTACCGTTTGATTTGGCAGCCGCGCGCTCTTAATCGTTTGCGAGCTGGGAAATGGATTTCCGATAGAAGGAAATGAGGCAGAAGGCAGCAGCGTCCTCGAGTCGTCGAGGGGGCCGGAAGAAAAAGAAGAAGAGTCGAACGGCTCGAGATTAACCCCTTTTTCCTCCCCGTGTGCTCCCTCGGTGCGAGAGCCAGCTTTTCCGAGCAGCACCAGGAGGCCGCGGCTCCCCTCGAGTCTGTGCGGCACTCGAACGCTGAGCCTCGGAGTCGCGAGTGAGCGCGAGCGCGAGTCTCGTTGAGGCGAAGCCGAAGCCAAGTCTTTGTCATGCTAACAACGCGAGCCGCGCGGTCGGTAAATATGCGATCCAGCGGGGCGACGCGCACCAGCCGTCGCATATTTCCGATTTAATTGCTTTTCGCCTCGGAACCGACTCTCGCTCCTGGCTCGGCCGCGAATTTGATTACGCGGGAGGTGCGCGCGCGAACCGCCCGCGGAGGATGGCGGATTCGAAGCGGCCCTAATGACGCGGACGCCGTGTCTGTCTCGCGTCTCGCGATTCGTTATTCCGCGCCTCCCCTGCAGCGTCTCGGGACTGGCGATAAATTAATGCGCGCGCGCGCGCACGCGTGTTAGGAGGGACCGCAGCTAACAGCGGGGCGCTTCCATCGTTGTGCCTGTCGCTTACAGATGTAAATTCAAATTGCCGTGTGCGAATCGCGCGACAACAATTATCCGTGGCAGCTTTTGCGAAATTTTCCCACCGGCAGCGTCTCGGCGGGCTCTCGGCTTACCCACCCAGACAGCGCCGGCTTTTTCCACTTTATCGAGCTCTTGAATTTTTGTCGTCGTAGCAGCCGCTTCCGCCGCCTCCTGGAGGAAGCCCGTTTTTCCAGCAAGCAACCTCCTCGGCGCTTAATAAAGTTTGGCGGCGGCGGTTCTTTTGGTGGTATCGAAAGCGGCGTATCGATGAGCGCCCGTGGCTTTGGCGCTCCCGAGCGCAGCCGAGCCCGTGAAATATTAATTTTCCCCCTGAACGTATGCAGCAAATTAAAGCCGAGCTGCGCGTTGCAGATTGCGCAGGTGTGGCGCGCGTTGTAAGAGGGGCCCCGAGCGGCTCCGGATCCAGATTGGATCCAGATGCGGACGCGGATCCAAAGTTCGCGCCGCGGCCGTGGAAATAAATTTAAAAATTAACAACAGTGCGACATCCAATTTCGCAAAGTATACGGATAAAGCAGAGAAATTTTCTGGCAAAAACGCTAAAAAGTACCTTATGCTTTTTTTATGCAAGAGCATAAAAACATACGTCCGACGAAACAGCGAGTCGTATAAAACTTGTTTTTTAATGGAGGCGTAAAAGATATTTTTCACGACTATGACGCCATTGCACTTTCTTGGCACCCTCTAAACTCAATTAATTGACGTGGGGTGAAAATTCAAGATGGCAGCTCTATTACACTTGTAATACCGCGTACGGCTGGCCTCGGGGCGATCTCGCCTCCCGCTTTCCGCGTCCCCGTCCCCCTCGCTATATCGAAAATTAACGCCTCAATCCCGTGTGGCGGCGAATCACCCCCTTGCTCGCGCACAAACGGAATGCTGCTCCTCTCGTATTCCTCAAATTTCAATGACGGCGCGAAAAATATGGAATTAAATAAACGGCCGGCGCTCCTGGCTTTCCCGACTCTCGCGCTTGGCCGACTTCTCGAGCCCATTTTCTCCGGAAGACTTTTGGCGCCTGTGCGTTAAACTCGGGAGCTTTTGAAAAATAAATGACGATTTATCGATTGGCCCCGTTGGCCCCCGTTGGAACGCCCTAACGCCGCACCGTCGTAATATCAAAGTACCAGCTTTGAAATGTAAAAAGAACGTCGATGGAGGCTTCCAGCAGAAAGGCTGAGCTCTGCGGAGGTACCATCGCCGTAACTTCCTTCCGCTCGTCAAACCTTATCGATTGGCCGCAGTTGGCCGCGCGCAAACTCTCGGTCGTCCAGTCAACTGTTTTAACACGAGCTGCGTGTTAATCTTGACGGATATTAGCTGGAAACTTGCGGAAATGGCGTTTAAGGAGTGACAACGGGGATAACTCAATGCGAAAATAAATTTCCCCACCCTCGGTCTCGCGCTCGCTCTCCCTCGTTTTTACGCCCGAGTCTATGTCTACGTAAAAACACAAGGTAACTGCTTATTCAGGGAATATTGCTTCGATATTTCGATGCATATCATCAACATAAATCTTATTTTTTCAATATCGGCGGCGGCGGCGGCGGCGACGGCAGCTCCGTTTCTAGACTTTTAAACAAATTGCAACTACAAATTTGCCCGGCTGATGCGTTGCAAAATACTTGGGAACTTTGTTGTTTCAAAGCTCATTATCGCGAGGGCGCAAAGGCTTTTTTCGTTATTTATTTCCTCCGAGAGAAATCTCGCCACCATCTACGGTATTTACATAATATGAAGGATTAGGGACGCGCGCAGTGGTGCCACCGAAATTTGGCCTGTCGCCTGGAACTGCGGATAAAGAATACGTTGCTCCGGGCGTCGGGAGCGCCGGAGTGGGGCTACCGAGCAGCGATTTGCCGATTACGCGCCAATAGCGCGCTGGTGCGAAGAAATTGGTGTGAAATCTGTTGTCACCCCTCCGGCAGTGACTTATTTCCTATTTACCACCCTGGCGACCCCTAAAACTCGACTCGATCGGCGCATCTTCTTCGTTGCTTTCTCGGTCCTCCCCAATCTTTTACGACTGCACCCCCGGCTTGCCGCCTCCGCTGCCGCCGACAAAATGGCGAAAACGGCGAAAATGGCGAAAACGCCGGGGACGGCGGCAGCAGCAGCAGCAGCCAGGACGGCGAAACGAACGCGACTTCTCCGGGAAGCCGCTCGAGGCGCATCCAACTCCCGTCCCCGTCGGCGCTTTATTTTTTCAAATTCGTATTAATAAAATTGCTTACGATTTTTATGCAATTACCCTCGCGCTAAGTTACTATCGATTTTTAACTTACTTTGAAACTCAATTTTTGATAACATAGCTCGTTAAATAATGCACTCTCGGCAACACTTTATTTAACCGAATTATTCCTTAATGGAATTTCGAGTTAATGCTGCGGAATTACGAGTTGGAATTTTGTTAAATTTTTTTTATAACATAAATTATGGATTTCAAGGGATGTCTTCGAATTTTTAGCGGGACGGCGCTACCGAATTCGCCAGCAGGGCTCGGTGTTCTCCGGCGCGGCGGAGAAGCGAAAGTCTTGGAGGACGAGCTCGTCGCCAGCCCCGCGGAGGCGCACAAGACCTACTCGTTAAGGGCTCTGCAAAAATAAAATTAGAAAAATGAAATTAAACTCGGCGGGCATTCGTTTGCCGGGGGAGGGGGAGCGCGGACCGAAGGCCTCCTTGAAAAAATCTATCGGCGAACGATTGCGAGGAGAAAGAGGGAAGGAAGGGCTCGTCTCGGAAAGCCGTGCGGCGCCTTTGAGAGCGTCGGGCGCTCATTGTAGCGTTAACCTCCTTACCGGCTTCCAACCGCGCCTGGCCTTGGCTAATATTGTATTATCTCGTTTCTGCATCGTGGTTTCTAATTTTTATCCCGGATCCCTCCTCCCATCTTCTCTCCCTCACGGCGAGAGAAGCGGTCGAGTTTTCTCAATCTGACTTTCGCCGCGAAGTAATTCGCAGTGCTAACCTCGTTAAGTCGTCGCGCGGCACTGCCGTCACTACTGGAGACACTGGCTTTCTTCGTCGCCGTCGCCTCCACCCAATAACCCCCCCCCCCTTGCCCTCTCACTTATAAATCCTTAAGCATATTAATTGCTCTCTACGAGGCACTGCACTTCTCCTGGCGGACGCGCTCCCGATCCCAGCCCCAGTCCTCCGGGGCTTCTTTCGAATAATTTCCCGATTTCCCGCGCGCCGTCTGCCGGCTTTGTTCGATTACACTCCTTCGGGCCAAAGCCTCGCTTTTTCCGGAAGAGTGTCTCTCTCTCGCTGCGCTAAAATTGGAGTTTGGAAAATCATCGAGAAAGGTGTCGACGTTCGGACGCTGCAAACTCAACTGCAGCTCCTCGGGCTTGAAAAAGTCTATTCGGCGAAGCGCGGTTTTTCACTCGCTAAATCGTGTTAAAACTCGCGCCTCCAGATGACGCGCTAAATCGCGCTGACTCGGCCTCGAACTTTCTATTGGGAAGCAGACGCGCTCGGAGGCTCCTGCAACTTTTTATAGAAGCTGCGCAGCTCTAAACCTAAAAAATTCCGCGAGCGTTGTAAAAGCACGCGAATAAAAGGACTGTCAGCGTTCGTTTCTTGGCGACTACTTTGCTCGCCTGCGAATGATAATTCTTCGGCCACCGACTGCTTTGCATCGCGCGTTTACCTCGAGGAATTTCGAGCGCAGCCAGTTATCGAGCGAATCGCAGTTTTAAGGACAGTGGGTGGCTCCGGGGCAGGAAATAACGCGGGGGCACGTCCCTTTAATTCCAAATTGATTGTTCGCGCGAATCGCGAATTTTTACAAGACAACGTAAATAAATGCTCTCGTTGCGGGTAGTCGCGACGAGGATTGACAATTAGCGCTGCTTATTCTTGGGCACTGCTCCTCTCGCCGGCTGAGTTTTTGTTATCCGCGTTCGCGTGAAAAATCGAATTACTCGAAATGCTGTTACGACGAAGAGAGAAATTAAATTCTCGCTCAAGATTGACCATGTTTTTAGTGGAAAACATTTAGCATGTTGCGCAGAACTTTCATTTATTTTGCGGAAATTCGCCGAGAACGAAAAACGAATGAAAACTGAGGCTGTCGCAGGAAAGGTCGAGCGCTAAAAGGAAAAATGGTTCGAAGAAGGAAAAGCGCGAGAGCAGGCAGCGCAATAGAAGTAGTAGGCGGCAAAGTACGAGTTACGTCCGGTTGTGTCCCGCTTCCAATATTCTTCTCGGTTGACGTTCCGATTGAATTGTCCGTTAATTGAAATGATTAATTGTCTCACCTCGCCTCGTCCAGTCGCGGCATAAAACAGCGGCGGCGGCAGCAGCGGGGGGCGGGGCGCAGGGGGTGGCGGCGCTCCCGGAGACTCGCTACAGACGCTCCCGGCGCTGATTGCTTATTTACAAATAGGAAATTTGAAAATGCGAGCAGACTCGCGCTTGCGAATTCGCGCGTGGGGGCGTGAGGCGAACTCTTATAGGATGAGACGAGCGCGAGGGGGCGGGTGGCGGGGCACCAAGAGAGAGAAATATAAGCTGCCGATGGGAAACCAATGGCTCGGAGCCGGCAATACCGTAGGATATTACGAATTTGCGATTTTCCGCGGCAGGCGAATTGAAAATGGATTGTTAATTACTGGGTAATTATCGCGCGCGAATCGAAGTAGCGCGAGGAATCGAAATTACTTTCGAGCAGCGGCTCGTCGCTCCGTCGCCCCGCGCCTTCCCCTTCCACCCTCGGCCCTCCTACCAGCTAGCCGTGGACGCGGATTCGGACTTTTCCGTCCAGCTCGAGGAGGGCCGCGGCGACACTGCGAACTCGCTCGACGAAGAAGGGAACAAGAAGCAGAGAGCGGGACGACGGCTGCAAAACGAGAACGAGGACGAGGACGAGGACGAGGACGAGGACGAGGATAGGCCGCCGAATTCAATTGAAACGAGCCGAGTGCCGGATCCGCGCCCAGACCAGCCCATTTGGAATGTAGAATCATACCGGAAATGCCGAGTAATGTACCAATCAGAACCTGGGAATAGTCGGGGACCTCGGATTATTAGGAATGCACGCAATAACCTCTGATTAATGTGATCGGTCTGCCGGCTCTGGGCTCGACTACACGATGTGCGCGGCCGCGTCACCGAGCCACCGCCGCCAGCATTGACCGAGCGTCGTCCCTCTTCGCTCGGACCGTCTCTCCCGCGTCCTCTTGGATCGCGCTCCACCACGTCCGAAGCGGGGGCAGCTCTAACTATTTCATCTATCTTCGAGCCCAGGCTTTTTTATTCGGAGTTATTCGGTCCGCAGCCCGAAAAGGGCCCCTTCGAAGTTGTTCCCGAGTCCTCAGCTGCCTCCGGTCCCTCTCGCGCGATTAATTTCGTTATTCGGAGCCGTTGCGGAAGGACGCGAACGAGGAGTTTGGAATTCGGGATTAGGCAATAAAACAATAAACTTGAGCGAAATCCTGAGCGCTGGTATCGAGGGCTGATTTATCGCCCGCCATTGACAGAGTAGCTCTCGCGAGTCCCCGGGGCTGGGGAGCAAGAGGAGTACTTTTGGATTTCGGCGCGAGCCCGAGCCAGTGACGCGTTTAATAAGCATTTAGCACGCGATCCGTCGTTAGGGCAGGAAAAAACAAGACTCGCGTTTTCGCCTCTTCCGGAGTCATTAGCAATAGCCCGAAACGAGTTTCCCAAAGATGAAAGAACAGCGGCGAGTCGGCGAAAACAATGGCAGGCCTCGCCGAGTCATTGGGCCGTGCGCGCTGGGGGAAATTAAAAAAGGAAGAGATTTCTCGCCAACGGTTAGGTGCGTTTCGTCGAAAATTAGAGCAATCAGCTCGCGAGTCGGAAAAAGGCATCTGCAACGCCTCCCGCACGCATGCACGGGTCGAGGTCGTCGGCGTGGGCGCGCGCGCGCCCATAATAGAGGTGCAGCAGGCACTCGCGCACATAAGTCCAGATCGACGGCTAGAGAACGCATAATACGTGCACGCGAAAGGGTGTGGGTGGGTCGCAAATCGCTTTTCCACCTCCTCCTCCTCCTCCTCCTCGCTCTGCCATTGCTGCTCGTGTACATACTCGTCGCTGCCGCCGCGGAGGAAGTGCGCGGAGGGCGGGCGGCCCGAGGTGGGCAAAGTCAGTCAGGGGAGCTCTCGATGCATTTACATAAATACATAACGCGAGCGCATACAATGTTAGCGCTATGTTGTCAATCCTCCCTCTCCCTTGGTTCCTTCCTCCCTCCCACCCTCCCGCTCGTTGGCTCGTTCGCTCGTTCGCTCGTTCGCTCGCATTCGCGCTCGGCGGCGATGCCGGGCAATTCTGAGTTATGCTGCCAGGCCCGCGCGGCCCTCGATGTTAGTTCGCTCGTATACCCAAACACGAAACGCGAACATCCACACGCGAATATATCGATGTTTATTATGTGCGGTGCAAGGCTCCCTTTACCTGCAGTACCCTTGCTTCTTCCCCTCTCCCCTCCGCCTTTCCCTCCTATGCATACGCACCGCGACGCGACCGCGCGAGTGCACCTCCAGCTGGGCTCTAACTAACTGACCTTCCTCGAATTTCCGAATCTCAGCGCGACAGCGCGTCTTTGTTCGTTCGAAGCGGCTTGTTTCTTCGGGTTCGCAGCCTATTTTCGCGGCTGGATTCGCGACGAATTAGCCGAGCGCTGCCCCGAATTGCAACGTCGTTCGATTTCAATTTCGCCGAAAAGTGCGGGGCTGCGTTCGCCCGCGCCAGTTTTAACCGGCTGTCTCGACTCTAATGTTTATTAATGCATTAATAAACAGCGGGAGACTGGGAGTTGCGATGAGTTGCCGCTAAAGAGATTGCAACGTTTATCTTATCGTCTTCGATCGGAATTCCTGAATACCGCCTTCGTGTAGGGCGAAACAAACGGCGAGTAAACAATCGTGCCGTTGCTGCTGCTGCTGCTGCTGCAGCTGACATCGAACGCATAGCGCACAAAACGTCGCTGTTGCAGACGCGAAAGCCAGCGGGCTTTGTGTCTCTCCGTGTGTGTGTGTGCGTCGGCGCTCGCCGAGTCACCATTCGCGAGAGAGACGAATTCTACTAAGAACGTCGTAATTTTAATTTTGAACGGATCCCGTCTAATAATACGGGCGATCCGCGGCAGCCGCGGACGTTTATAAAGGATACCGCGGTTAAATGCAAAAAAGCAGCAGCGAGTATTTATTCGCGGGCAAAATGAAAATGCGAGAAACTTAAATAGAATATGAATACCGGGCAAGATAAAATATATTTTGTGCAAAGTTTCTCGAAATCTTCGGCAAGTTTCTTTAAAGTATCGCCGGGAATAACACGCGAGCTACTAATTTAAAAACTTTCACAAACTTAATACCACATTTTATTTTTATACATTATTGAGTGCATGTTTTCTCAAAAAGTTTTTCTTATCTCTAACTCGGGAGCGAAAATACCTTTTATTTTTAGTCGCTTTCTAATTGCCTATTAAATTCTAATAATTGAGCTTTACATTTTCGATGGGCTCCGAATTAGATTCCCAAATAGGATCTTATTAATGTTATTAATACATTCAGGATTCGGGTTGTAATTTAATTTTCATGCGCCTGGAGATTTATTCCGAGGCGTGTGACAATATGCCAAGTGCTCCGGCTCCGCGACAAATCCACTTTTCTCAATTTATACGCATCAGCTGATACGCAACGAGTTTGCGGTTAAAAAATCGGTGCGATCATCGGATTCCGAGAGGAGGAGGAGGAGGAGGAGGAGGAAGAAGAAGAAGAAGAAGATGGACAAAAAACGCGAAAGCGCTCCTTGGGATTGGCGTTCGCGACACGAGGGAGCACTTTTATTTTCAGTTATCAGGGGGGTTGCGTTCGAAAAATAATTGGCGTCTCAATTTTCGGTGGAAGCGTCGGGATTCGATCTAATCGTCCTCGACTCGCAATTAAAACTCAAATAAAAACGATTGCATCGGATTAGATTGTTGTTCGACGGGGCAAAGGAAGAAGGGGGGGGGGCTTAACGCAGGCGACGAGGAGTAGACGAGTGCGTTGGTGCGAATAATACGAGACGACGGAGGAAAAACTGGACTGCGATCGGATCGATTATTAGAGAATAGAGAGTAACGCGGCAATATTTAGGAGACCATTTATCTTCGGAATGTGCCAAATGTTTACGTCGCAGCCATTACTCGGGCCGGACCAAACTTTTATTTCTTACAAGTTAATATTTCGCCAATCTCTTCAGTATAAACAGATTTTAGTGCGGAAAAACGGCCGCCGGAACTTTATATTTATATTAAAGCGTAACGAGAGTACTGATTCAGCTCTGAAATATTCATTGCTTTCATAAAAAAATTTTAAGGCATTATGCACGGGTTTACGCGCTGGATTTTACGTCGATTGTGGCTTGTCCAGGGGGCTTTTTGCGAATCCAGTTAACGTCTGTAGGTGGGAAAGTGCAAGAACTGCGACGCGAACCGCGAAGCTCGATATTCTCGCGATAATTAAAAAGAATTTTACGCGCGTAAGCGCTCGGTAAACGTTGAGGATACAGTTACGATCGTAGGCATTCGCGCGCTTGAAAAACTCGTCGGCGCTTCCTCGTTCGGCCGAGAGGCCGGCCAACTCCGTTTGGAGCTGCTCCTGGGAAAGCAGCGTTGGATGGAGCGATGCTCTTGGCTCGCGAGTCGATCGCCCCCGCGTTGTCGGCGACGAGCCCAAAACAGAGGCATTAGCGGGTGGGCCAGTGCCGGGGCCAAGTCCCGAGTCCCTCGTTGCGCGCCGCTCCCGAGCCACCTAAGCCACCGCGCGCGAGTTCATTCAAGATGGCGCCCCCAGTCTTTTCGCATTAATAACGAATGGACGCTATTCTTTGGATGCTCAATATTTCAGCGGCCACGAAATGGTTTTAAGTTTTTAATATTTAAGCCGGCCGTGCTTCTATCCGTTCGCTCGGCCTCGTAAACTATTCAGACCGCTGCTCGCATATCCGCTGGGAAATCTTAAAATATGTTTTATTTGTCATTCGTGGGACGGTCAAAGGTCATCCATAAGTTTGGCACCGGCCGTGTTCGGGCGGGGGCTCCTCGATTACTTGGCCTAAGAAGCTAACGGCCCGACTGATTCGCCCTCCTCCTCCTCCCCCCAATTGCAATTCCGGAGCATTCGGGTTCATCTTCGTCGAATAAAGGCGCATTAATACCCGAGATAAGACCCGCCGTCCGGGGCTTTCGTCGCTCCTTATTTTTCCTTCTTGCCTGCGTTTATCAGCGCCCCAAGAAAATAGTTTATGGATAATTAATAGCTCGCCGGCAGCGAGTTAAGCCGCTCAAACAATGGCTTCAATTTGCGCATCCACAGATTAAGCGCAGGCGAAACAGTAAGGCAATAGAGTTCGGTTATCGCAATTTTATAACATTAAACCGGACGCTAAAATTTCCACTCCTCGCGTCGTTAATGATTTTTCGATTTTGAATGGGGACGTTTGTGCGCGACAGCGACACTCGCGACTGCGCACTCGTCGCGCAAATCTAATTTCCTGCGCTCGGGCTATTGCAGCATTATCGCGAGCATTTTGCCGAAACCGCATCGGCACCGCAGAGGAGGCGCTGCCAGCGATCGGCCCAGCGCTCCTGGGATCTTGGAGGCTGCTCGCGAATTTCGCACGAGCGCTCCCGAGATTTAGTGCTCCAGTCGTAAAATCAACATCCCGGCATCAACCGCGCAATGGCGCACTTACACACGTGCACGAAATAAAATTGGCAGCGCGTGCAACGTATTCATTAGGGCTGTTGGGGCGATTCCCCCTCTGTCCCCGTTTTAGTGGCTTTTCGGGAACGAAAACGCAGCGCACCGGCCCGTTCTTTGGGTCGCTTTTTATTCCCCGTTTGTGCGCCGCGCGCGATGATCGGCCCCGGGGAGGAGGTTTACTTTTTGCCCAAGTCCGCCGGCCGAGGAGCGGCGTTAACTGCCCGCCGACGTCTCGGAATCGGCGAAACTGCACCAGCGACAAGCGCTCGGGTCGTCGTTACACCCTCGATAATTCCCTGAATTTGCATTTGATGCGTTTCGAGTTTACGCAGCTCGTATAATGCGAGCTATTCTCGTTTACGACTGGTAGCTTTTAAAAGTGGCCAGCGGCGGCGCATTAATATTTTCCAACGGATTCGTTAACAAAAATTGAAAAGACGCGCGTTCGCGTCCAGGAGGCAACTGCTCGCGACGCACCTTGTCTCTGCGCTCCTTCTTTATTCGCATCTCTGCTTCTCTCTCTCTCTCTCTCTTTCGGTTTCTGCATTTCCATTCTCGTACCTGTGCTCGACGTCACTTTGTATCGACTTTAATCTCCGCTAAATATTTATCGTCTATTAAACCGAATTATTTTTTCAGTCGACGCGTATATTTTAATTTAAATATTCGAGATAAAGTATGCGCGCGAGCTATTAAAATGGCCGTTGTTCGGAGCCTTTAAAACGTGCGCTTCCATACGTTGTTATCTAAATTAAACGCGTTTTATAATAACATAAGGGGCTTTATTTGTATTGTAAAAGCCGATATCAAAGTAGCGCAATTATTTACAACTCGAATAAAAAGGAGGCGGACTTCCGGTAGCTACAAGTTTTTAACGATTTTTTGATCTAAAACGTGTCGATCGCGGAGCATTACTTAGTCGTAAATAATAAAAGTCGTCCTTAAGCGGCGCCTCGGATTTTCACTGCTGCGCGGCAATTGCTGCCGCTGCGAAATTAGATTACTCGCTCTCCTCGACTGGGGATAATTGAGCGCGAGTGCCGCGGATGCGTTGCAAAGTTGAAAAGTGGGAAAAGGAGGGCAACGTTTTCCGAGCGAGATCCGATAAGCGCCGCGACTGAATCTTCGAGCGCTCCACCCAATCTCCGTAGTCCTCGGGCGTTCGAGTGCGCAGACGTCTATTTAATTTTCGCAACATTCCGATACTCGCAGCCAGGCACTCGCGGCTAATTGATCCGCGCCTTAACCTTCGCCCATATGCTCGCCAACATTTTCCGCGCATCGCCGTTTTTGAGAAATCGTAATTCGAGTGTCGGCGCACTCGCGCTCGCACAAGAGGTAGGCAATACCTTCTCGACTGGCGGACGATAATTTCCGAATAAAAGCGAGCGTGTCGGCCAGCCAACAAGGACGGCGCGCCTGCATAAATCTGCGCGAGTGTGCGTGCGCTACTCGAAGTTGGCAACTTCTTATTTTTAAAAGAGGAGCGGTTGAATTTACAGACTCGCTAAGGAATTAGCAGTGCGTCCGTGTAAATTGTAAATATCTGAAATTAATTTATGTAGGAGGTTGTAAGTTGGTAGAAGCGGTGGCTCGCGCGAGCCTCCAGGTCTAATAATTTCCTTGAAACGTCGATCGGCGGCGGCGGCGCGGGCGGCGGCGGCGGCTGAGAAAGGGGCAACAACACGCGCAATAAAAACAAAGAGGTTCGTTAAACATTATTAAGCTCGTCAATCTGTATTATTCTAAAATGTTTTGCGACGAGGAAGAACGTGGAAGCGGCGGCAAGGAGAAGCGAGTCGAGAAAAGTGACATAAATAATGGATAAATGGCTTTTTGCGCCCTCCCGACATAATATCCAATAAAATAATAGAATTTTAATTGATGAATTTTTCCGTTTAGCCGGGGCTCCTCGCGGATGCATCGACGCGCGCCTGCCTCGCGGCCCCTCGAGCAGGCACGACTCTAAGCTTCGGTTCGAGTGAACAAAAAGCGCGCAAAGTGCGCCGCGGCTCGCTTGTACACAGCGCATTAACGTTCGCCAGTTTTCTTTCACGTGAGCCCGGTGTGCGCGAGAGGGCAAAGTGCTCGGAAAAGAGGAGCAGTCGCATGAATCATTTATCAGTCGGTTGCTCCTCTGTACCTCCCAACTAGCGCGATGCGACAGCCGGGAAAACTTGGCCAGCCCCCGAGAAAAATGAAGATGCGACTCCGCGTCTCAACTTATAAATCTATAGTCGCGCTCTTACTCGCGTACGTTTTATCGTCTGCGCCGCTGCTCTCTCTCTCTCTCTTTCTTTCCACCTATGGCTTCTCGTCCTATATCCTGTCCCCTCCCCTCTTATTTATCGAAATACATTCGAGTCGCGCTCCCCGTCAATATTTCACACTCGAATTTAAATATTCTCGATAAATGCTCGCACTTTCGTCAACGTTCGTTCGACGCCACAGTGTGTTATTGAGTTAATTACGCGGCAATTGATATCCGTCATCGCACCGACAAGACGCGCTTTTTTATTATTATTATTTTCATTATTCCCGCGCTGGGAGCTGGAGGCGGAAAATTGTTTCCGATTATTTTTTTAGCGCAAGATCGTTGAACCTCGAGCGATCGATCGATCGGCACTTTTCTCCCACGCAGGCGGCCGAACCCGAATTCGCGAGCGCAGTCCCGACGAAAGAGCGGAAAGGAGCGTTTGGGACGTCTACGGCCGCGCGATTCGCGTCGCTGCATCGTTTTTAGTCTCGAATCCGATCGGTTTTCGCGTCCGTCTGCGAGAACCGGCCAAGCGATTCGCGGACGATCGGCGAGCTGAATGTCGCACTCGCGCCTACGCCACGGCCGCGTATCGTTGGGCGCCCGCGGAGGCGGGGAAATCTCGCATGCAGGAGTTATCGACGGCGAGCATCTCGGTATCTCGGCGCACATTCGCGGCTTTATTGTTCTCGCGCATATGAAAGAAGGGCGCGTAAAAAATTCAATTTACATTGACGGAGTTATTTTTTCAGAGAGACGGCACTTGCGTCTGTTTACGCCGCTGCAGACGATAGCTAACCTATCGTAACTTTCTGATATGTTTTATAGGAGATCGCGGGTGGGCTCAGGGCTGGGGCTGGGGCTGGGGTTGAGATCGGGCCCGGGGGTGGCAGGCCAGAACAGGATCAAAGGATAGGCATTCTAGCGGCTCGGGCGCACGCGGGGCTCCGCTCCTGACGCTGCCGATGCTGTTGCTGTCGACGCCCGAGCCCTCGACGTATCAAGCGAAAAAAGCTCTCGGAAAAAATTCCAATTTTTCACCCTCGAATAAAATTATTATTGACGAACGAGTAAGTGGGGCGTGGCGATGCGGTGGGGTCACCGGAGAAAAGGCTGAGCGGGGGGGCAGGCCGGCGGAATTGGTTGGAATATACGCGGAGGCTCGTTAGTGGCCCTGGGCATGGGATAGAGCGATACTGGAAAAGTGCATGGAGCAATTGCCCGGCTATTTTTAATATTTAAAATTTAATTTACAAAATGCCAGTGCCCGTATTCTCGTTTGAACGTGTTGCTCCTGCCGCCGCCGCCGCCGCCGCCGTTGGTCTCTTCTTCCCTCCCCCCGCCCCGTCCCACCTCTCTTTCTCTCGCGGCTCTTTTTCGCCTTCCTCCTCTCAATGTCGATGGATTTTTCGCTCGAATCTCTCGCTGTCTCTGCTTCATCTGCGCTACTTTTGGTTCTTTTGCCCTTTTGCACCCCGCCCCTCCCTCCCACCAAGTTTCCCTCCTCTCTTTTCCCCGTTGGTTATCTCGCTCGCTGCGATATCGCTGCGCCATCATCGCGTCGACACTTACCTCGCACGCCTCGGCGAGAGTAATTGAACCACTCGCGGCGAAACTCGCTATTTTTACGATTCCAGCTTGATGGCGAATCTTAAGGCGATGCGTAAAAAAGACATTTTTTGACACATCAACGCCTCTGAATGCGAATCGAGTCGAAGCGTCGACCGCGTCGTAACGGCGCTTCCTAGTGCCCGGAAACACGTGGCTCTGCTCCCAACTGCACTTCACAGCTTAATAAAAAATTGTGTAATTTCGCGTGCGGATATTTGAAAATATGTTTTCTTTATTGCGCTGCTCGATTGGAATATTCTATTTCTGCATTAAACCTCGTTTAATCGCTCGCCGATGCTTCGGACGCGTAAATGATCGATTACATGAATTCGAAAAGTTACGTTTGACCCGTTACACGACGTTACAATGATGCAATACTCGTTGTCCTTTATAAACTTCTAAATGAATTCCCGCGCGTTTATGTCGCTGTTAGATAATTGATAATCATCTGACACAATAGCATTACCTCAGAGCATTTGCTTCCGATTTAATTAGTCGCCGCACTTTATCAGTTTTTTTATTTATAGCGACTCTTATGTTATCAGCGACGAGAGCTAGTCTTGCAAAATTATCATTACACAATGAAATCATTCCGCTTATAAATATCCTCAATCTCTTTATGATCTTTTTCGTCGACTGAAATCAGCGCCTAATGGTGGAAATATCCCAACGACCTCACTACTATTATTGTCACTATTATTATTAGCGTCGTCGCTGCTGCCGTTGTTGTTGTTGTTGTTGTTGTTGCAGTTGTTATTTTTTAACGTTAAAATATTATTCGATAAAAATGCTGGGATAGTTTCGACATTGCGAATTTAAAATACCAGCTAACGCACTGTAATTAGAAAGCATTAAAATGATGATTACATTAAAATCATTAAACATGTTAATTCGTTTAAATTACTCGTAATTTGCAAGTAACATTATCAATTAAGCGCGGCTGATTATTAATATTAAAATTAAAAAGTAAACGTTGCAACATAACGGAATTCCTGCTCTGTGGCAACGCGTTAATAACATTGCAATCATTTTAATAATAAATTAATCAGTCGATAAAGTCGAGCATAAGCTGTAACAATACGTCCGACGACTACTTTTCGACACAATTATTAAATACAAAATATAATTCGACGATAATTGATGGCTTTTGTCAAAGATTTCGTCTCTTGTAATTGTTTTATTGCAAAAATAAAATGCGCACCGCTCCGGCACTGCAGATGGGAATATTTGTGAAAACGTCACGGGAAATTAACACTAATGCGCTATCACTTTTCTTTCAGTAATGGCGATCGGAATCGCAGTCGCGCAAACGGTCGCTCTCACACATGGAGCCGATCGCCGAATTACAGGCCGCCAACTTGCAGCAGCCGAGTCGCGCAGCGTCAGTTGTTGCCAATTTCCCGTTATAGGAGGCATAATTAAATAAGTTTTGATCTCGGAAAATCGTAGTCTCCGATAATCTGTAGGTTTCCGGCGACAAGTCTCGCTCCTAGGGGTGGTAGCGCAGCTGGGGGAGCGGTGGCGGGAGCGGGATACTCGGAATTAAATTGAAATTAGAATGTAGCGTAATTGACCAACAGTCTGCGAATAATTATTTAAATGAAATATTGGCGGGGCGGGGAGGGGCGGGGAGCGAAGGCCAATTAGCCCCGAGCCATTACGCTCAGGGGTATCGAAGTAAGAAAAGACACGCATCGGCTAGCGGTGCTGGTGGCGGTGCCGGTGCCGGTGCGTCGCAGCGGATTCAGGGTGCAAATTAGCCGGAGCGCTCGCCAACTCGCGGCTTCTTCGATCGCCCGGAGGTTCGCGTGCGCGGCAACCAGTTACCCGCCAACTTGAAC
This sequence comes from Platyscapa corneri, assembly GCA_018907185.1. Classification (NCBI taxonomy): domain Eukaryota; kingdom Metazoa; phylum Arthropoda; class Insecta; order Hymenoptera; family Agaonidae; genus Platyscapa; species Platyscapa corneri. Next base: position 2,211,374 of record JACCHW010000011.1, on the reverse strand, counting down.
CGCTCCCGTGTAACTTTGGCACTTCGGACAATGCTGCTGCAGCCGGGAGTTGCACCCCTGCTCTTCTCCGATTAACCCCCACCCCCACGCCTATCTCTGGGGATCCATCGCGTTTCTGGCATCCGCAAACTGCTTGCCGGGCCCCGTTGACGGACGTACGGACAAAGCTCTTTCTTGTCAATTGGGCGCGAGTGCGTCCGAGATTCTTATCCACTTGGCGCAGCCCGAGCGACGGTTACGTCGCTTGTTATCGCGATCGCGTCGTCGCGAGACGATTTCGTCGTTTTCGCACACCACTCGGGCGCTAATGCGATGATCAGACGTCAGTTGGACAAGTGCTGCTCCAGCAGAAGCGCCGCTGATCCGCGAGACATTTCCCTGATGTTTATTAAATTTTTTAACGTCCCGGACCGGTCGCGACCCGCAGCTGGAGCTAAAGGATTGCTCTGCCAAAGGAACGTTGGCAGACTTTGCAATCGATCGACTGTGCGCGCAACAAATTGTGCAAAAATAATGGCGAGAGGGTGGGGCGCTTTCAATGGGAAGATAGAGAGAGAGAGAGAGAGAGAGAGAGCTGCGCATTTGTCGCAGCTTGAATTGCTTTCGAACGGTTTGCGAGTGTAAAATATCAATAGCCGTGATGTCACGGAGTGTCGGCGTGACGCGGTTCGTTCGCCCTTTGCCCGACAAACTAATTCCGAGCTGACGCTCGGCTGGGTTGTCGAGAGCGGATTCGAGAGAGCGAGGGGGCGCGGAGACGGCCGGCGGAGAGCGAGAGCCACTGCCAGACCTGAAGGGTTGGTTAGCTCGCCTCAAACAAGCGCCGGAGCTCTAATCTAGCGGCGTCGATATGTACTGTTTGACCGCTACACTATTGCCGCTGCCGTCCGTCGCAACCTCCACCGCCACTAGAGCCGCGTTCAAAATCCCGGATGAGGACCGAACGCGGGAAATTCAGCTAATTTGCAGCCCTAGAGTAGAACTGCTGGCTCCCTTTGCGCGTCCGCTTCGGCCCTCTCCAAGTCCCGACTTCCAAGTGGTGGCTCAAAACTTTTTCACGGCCAGAGTCGATAGCTTTGTTTTTCCGTCTGTTTCGAGCAACGAACGACGACGACGACGACGACGACAATTGGCGTCTTGGAACGGACCGAGGCTCCCCGAGGTAACCAGCCTTATTAACTCGCAGCTCGAGCAAATCGCCAGGTTGCGCCGGACAATTATTTGGAGGCAACTTTTACTCGCCGCGTCGAAGCAGCGCCACGAAGAAGAGGAGGCGGCCCGAGTTTAACACCCGGCAACCCCCGCCGCAGCGAACTATAATTGAAACATGGCAAAGTTGGGGCTCTAACTCGATCGGTTTCGGGAGCAAGCGCCGGATCTCTGTTCAACCGTCACGGCGCCTCCGCCTAGATTTATTAAATAAATTTTTCTCGCGGCCTGACACTCGGCGGGCGGGCGGGGCTTTGTGGGTAATTTCGAGGAAGAGAAAGTTGGCTGACGTGCGGGGCAAGGCGCGCTCATCGCACGCTGATTCGGTTTGCCGCTCTCGCTCCCTACGTCAGCCGTCCTTTTGCCAAGTTTCGGCTGTAGTATTGGCAGCCGCGCGGCTCCGCCCGACCCCCCCCCCTCCCTGGCCTTGTATAAAACATGTAACCCACACGGACACACGCGCGTGTAAAGAGTGTATTTTAAGGGGCGCGGGTGGCGGCACGTATAGAGCAGAGGCAGCCAAAGGGTGGCTCCGATCACGCGATCGGAACCCGGTAGCGGTATCAACCCTTTTCTCTGAAATCAAATTCAAGTCAACGACCCCCCTGCGTCTCATCCTCCCCGACCCACTGCCGCGCTTTCTTCTTTTGCTCGTTGGTTCGTCGGTCGGTTCGCTCGCTCGAATAGACTAGACGTAATTACATAATGGTTTTACGTGCACCCCTTGATTTTCTTCCACTACCTGCCGACTTTCCGCGTTTCACGCGTATAACGTTCTTTCTCGCCGCACTCTCGACTCGCTCGATGTCGCATTTTCGAACGATTTCTTCCGAGGGCGGCCTCGTAACTCGATGAAAAGGCAGGAGAGAAGAGAGGGAAACGGAACGGAGATGCAGCGCTCGACTCCTCTTTTATACATCCGCCTCCCTCCCGGCGGAGCACTAAATAACTTTAAATAGTAAAGATTTCGCGCGAAAGCGATTTCCGTGCATTATTGAGCGTCAAAAAATGTCTTCCCGTGGAGAAAGATGAAAAGCTCGATAATAAAGCTCGCAAATCCAGATGCAAACACGCATAAGCTAGCCGTCGGATGCATAATTGAAAATCGCAGAGAGGCCGAGTGGGAAGAGACGCGCGCCGACTATCGCTGAAAGGGTTAAAACACCGAGCTTCCTATAAAATTTATGGGCAGCTCAGGAGCTGAAAAACATTGTTCGGTTCCCCAAGAGCCAAGAGCCAAGAGCCAACAACCGACGACCGACGACCGACAACCGACTGCACCGGGGATAGCTTACTTGTGCATTATTTTTAAATACCGAGGAGGCGAGCGCAGCAATTGCCGCTGCTTGCCGACGAGCTCTTATTTATGCAAGTTTAATGTGCACTGCACAAGAAGATCAGCACGGGAGTCTAGCGCTCGCTATCGCTGGGAAATAGACAATTGTAATGCCGCGTCGAGGCAGAAACACACGACACAGGGTATTGAAGAAAAATGTGATTTAAGGGCTAATTGCTCTCGCAGACGACGACAGCGACGACAACGGCAACGGCAACAACGCCGACGATAACAACAAAAACAGCAGCAGCAACGGCCAGATTGAATTAATCCAAGTAGGTAATCCAACTTGGAAGTTTGCTCGTCGCCCGTATGTTGTTACAGAATTAAGCGCACTCTCTTGTATCGCACTAATTTCTGGAGTTGTATTTACTCGAAGCGATCGTCGGGCGCGCATCTGCTCGAGCTCGCGTCGCGCATTTTTCGCCCGCCCCCAGGAGAATGTCGCGGAGCCGGTGAATTTTCTTCGCTGCCGTCGTCGCGAGAGACGGGCCCAGAGCGAAAAAAGGGAGGAAGACACAGACGAGCCGAAATGAAAAGCGCCGTTACTTGGAAGGGCGAGCGCAGGAGGAAGAGGCGGCGGCGGCGGCGGCTCGTAAAGAAGAAAGTAACAGCCCGCGCATGGACGTATCGTCCGGAGTTGCGGTGCGAGGGAGAGCTAAAGTGACTTCTGATTTCACATCGCGTGATTCGAGCATTACGATGGACGTGGCGGTGGCAGCGCTCCGGGCAGATGGACGGACGGACTGACGTACGTATGCGCGGACGCCGCCGGAGGACAAGAGGCAGGAGAGGAGAGGCCAGGTGTCGGGGGCTAGGCGTACACCAAGGAAAAAGACGATCGCGAGAGCCGCGAACCGAGCGCGCGCTGTTATACGCCGAGACAGAAAGAGAGCAAAGAGAGAGACGACACCCTTTCGCGTGTCGGCTCTATTAATTCGGCTCGCGTTAATTATAATCAGCACTCGCCGCCAAGCTCGTCTCGTTCACTTTTTGCCTCCTCTCGCTCGTTCCCTCGCTCTCGCGTACTTATTTCTCCCTTTTTCACTTTCGCTCTACCTCTTCTCCAAACATCCACACCCCCGCGAGAGCTCTAGACGTACGATCTCTCTTTCTCTCACTCCTCCTCCTCCTCCTCGTCCTCCTCCTCCTTGTCCTCCTCGTCCTCCTCGTCCTCCTCGTCCTCCCCGTCCTCCTCTCACTCCTATCCTCTCCGTATATGCCGTGATTTATGAAGACAAAATGGCGGAACTGATTTACAAAATGGTCGATCGTATCGCGCCGGGGCTCGCTCTCGCTTTTATGCCTATAAATAAGCTCGTTTCAGCGGAATAAAAAAGCACATATACACGCGGAGAAAATATAAAATACAGTCTCGGGAGGAAAGTGAAATTCGAAACTGTAATCAACGGCGTTTTATTCGTAGCACTGACGCAAGCTCGCCAACGCGACGCCATTTAATTAGCAAAGTTCCTCGGCCGCGAGTGCAAGAGCGGAAGCGAGAGAGAGAGAGAGAGAGAGAGAGGGGAGGGAGCACGAATCGAGACGATTTAAAAAGAAAGAGCGCAAGCCTCGCGGGACGATTAAGGTTATGATTGACGAATCGAGACTCGAAGCGGAGAGCGGAAGAGAGCGGCGGAGAGGAGAGTTGATTTATCGCGTATATGCCAGTACAAGGGGTTTCGCGCGCGTCTGCGAACCCGTTATTGACTATCCACGGCAAAAGGTGTACACGTGTATGCCTAATGCATTGTCGGGCCGCGCCCACGAATCGCAGCTCATGTTTTATGAAAAAAGAGTGGAGGGGCAGGAGGCAAAGAGAAGAAAAATGACGGGCAAAGGAAATAGATATTACCTAACGGAGTTAACAAGCACAGCCCTGCCGTGGTTACAGGCAGTTGAAGGCCTACGAGCAGCCGTCGCCGTCGCCGTCGCCGCTGCTGTCGGCTCTCGCCTCTCGCCTCTCGCCTCCCCCGCTCCCGCTCCCGCTTACATTAGGGCGCGGCACATCGTCGACTCGTCGTCTCTTCTCGAAAATTGCAAAATTCGTAAAAATGCCCCCACCTGCCGCCTGCCTATCCCCCGGCCCGACACGCCCTTCGCCCCGTCGTCCCCGACGCCGCGAGTTTTTACACTTTGCTCGAGAACTCGCAATCTCTTTACGATAATTGCCCGATAAGCTCGCGCAATTCGAATCGCGCCCACGATCCATTTTCAATATTTGACGAAAGGCTAATAAAAAGCGCTCGAGCTGCTCCACCTCCGGCTCCGCGGCTCGCAGCCGCATTCCTACTCAGCGTCGACATTTCTTTTGCGCGATCTTCGCGTTAAATCTATTATTAAGCAGAGCTGACCCGAAGCGTCGCTCGTTAAAAATGTAATCATCGGCTAATTAATTCGTAATTCGGCGAGGGCTTGTTAATTTAACCGCTCGCGAATCAAGTATAATTTTAACTTTAAATTACGACTCCAAAATACGTAAAATTTCAATGAAGAATCAGCGCATTATTAATGCTTCCAAATTAGACTCCCGGCTTATTTCTGCAGTCGCTGTAAATCTGACACCATTCCATTCACTAATGCAGATCTAATATTAATATCTGATTAAAATAGCTGCTGGATATAATGTGACGCGCGCAAACATATGCAGTTTGTTTAAATATACAAGGAGGGGTATAAGAAGATTGGCCGTCGAAAATAGCCGCGGCGGGCGTTTAGAGTGGGACGGAGGGGGGGCGTCGAACGCGTCGAACGCGGCGAATTCGCGGATTTGATCGGTTCGGATCGCGGGGTCGCGGGGGCGAGCGCCGCGGAAGCCACGACGACGACGAGGACCGCCGCGTTCAACAGTTGACGGACGACGCCGGCGAGTGAAATACGACGCTGCCCCCCCCCCCATGTGCGCGTGCCGCGCGTTAACAGGCTCGCCGAGCGTTTTCTTCTTTTTCGGCTTTTCCGGGGCCGTCCCGTCCTCCCGTAATGTAAACTTGGCCGTACAAGCCCGCGGCCAGTCCTTGGCGGCGATGCCTTCGCCAGGGGGTTACATCGGCGCCCCCTCCCCAGCGCGGCGGCGAGCCTTTTTTGCTCCTATCCCCGGCAGAGTTGGCCGAGCTCGAAAAGTAGGAAACGCTGTCGAAAGATTAGAACACGGTGCCGTTCGTGTTCGAGTAATGCCGCTCCGGTAATATCTCACCATTAGGCGTAATCATCCCCTGCACACATCCGCGAAAGCGGCGGCGGCGCCACCCGCCACCCGCCACCCGACTCCCGCCCCCCCCTAATGCCTTATAATTTATAACGGCTCTTTCTCGACGAGGCGAGGTGAGAGCTTTCTCGTCGACCCCTTCCGCTGCCTCACCCTCGGTCTCGGCGCAGTCCGCCCACCCGCGGAAAATATATCAGCGTTAAAGGCCGGGCCGGCGCGCTCGAGGAACCAAATTTATAAATATGACGTCTAATATGCGCCAGGAACGCGCGCGGGTCCGCCGCCCCCACGTAGGAGCGTCTTCGCCCCCGAGAGGGGGGATATTAAACGCGGACACAAAGTTATTCGTTTGCGATACTGAAATAATGGGCTCCGCTAGGGCTGCGCTAGGCCACGCTTTCCGAGCAAGGATAATTTTAATCACGATATTAGTTTTCCAGCGGCGGTGCCGTCGGAATGGCGTTTCTTTTGCGTTTTTAGCCTCTTGCCCCCCCCCTCCCCAACCCCCGTACCCCTCGGCGCAGTAAGAATAAAGTAAGTAGATTTGTCTCGTATTAAAATGATGAAAGGAAAATAAAGAGTATTGTATTAAAATGATATTAAGCTTTAGAAAAATATTACAGCTTTTCCGAGTATTGGCAGGCTAATGAAAAATAAAGTTTGGAATTTAAAATTAAAATTAATAAAAATTGTTTAAAGTGCAAAAAATTTAGTTTATTCAAATACACCTGAAACTCTTATAACCTTACTTTTTTAATCAATATTTATATTCCAAAGTTTTCTACGGTTATGAGTTTTTTCATTATAAAAGTTTTCATTTAACTAAGTAGGTAAAATAAACGGCTCTCATATTCCCTTGCAATGAACATTTTTCAAGAAGCAGCAGCAGTGCACAAAATTAAAAAATGTTCTTATTTAAGGCTCAAACGAGACATATTTCTGCTTCGAAACGAGCGATTTATATTAAACATTATTAATTATAAATTACGCGGACAAGGAGGGGCTGCCCGGACGGAAGGTGCTCGGCCGAGGGGAGCGAAAGTTGGCAGCGGCGTCGTCGAGCTCCGCCTCGTTCGATCCTCCAAAGAAAAACACAGACGCGCATCAAAAGTGGATCGACGTGTTTGCGCAAATATCTGCGGGGGTGGCGAGCGTTGTTGGGCAAAGCCTATCGCGGAGGAGCCGCGGGTGAGAATCGATCGCCGGATGAAATGAAAAATTCGTAGGCTCGGTTGCGCCCGGGGGAGGGTTGAACGCCGTAAGCCGAAAGGCCGCATAATCAACCCCAGAGAGATGCCTTTTTAATTGCGCTAAAAAATACACAAGCGCGTACCCGCTTGCCCCCGCGCTCCGCTGGCGCTCGACGTCAATGCTAATCCCCGAAGCGGCCTCCTGCGCTCGGCCGCGCGCAAGAGTGACCCATCCGTCGAGCTCACTTACCTCGGCGGCGGGGCTGCTGCTCCTGGGGGCGGAGGTCGGCTCATCAGCGTTTTAGAGCGCAGCAATTTTTAATCACGTCGGCTACTCCCGACGCGGTGCTGCCTCGCGCATCAAAAGCCAGAAACGCTCTCCTTGTAGGGCTCGGAGCGGGGGTGGGCCGCGAACCCACGTACGACATATTAAAAATCGCAGGGCGCACTTGGGACGCGCGATCCTTTCCGCAAACAGGGAATTATATGTAAGCCATAAGACATAGACAAAGGGCTGTTGCGGTGTTATATCTGCCGGGGGGTGGGGGGCGGGTGGCGGCACTGGCACTGGCTCACCGCTCGCACACGGCCACGTCGCCCCTATCAAGCGCCGCTAAGCTTCCGAAGCGCTGCATAGGCCTTAAGCCGCCGCGTCGACGCTCGAGCAGCCCCCCCCTCCCCCCAACCCCTTTTTGTAGGCCACCAGCCACCCACCCACTCTGCCCTCCCTCTTCCGCTCAACTCCTTCGGCGCGCGTCGCCGATGCATCCGCGGAATCATTAGCCGCCTCCCGATTACGAGCGCACGCACCGATGTAACGAGCAGCAGTGCATTTGCCTGATTAACTCGCAGTTAATCCTACGCGTGCACGTGCACTCGAGCAGTCGAGCCTCTCCCGGCCTCGCGAGTCTTCCTCTTTGCTTTTTATTTTTCATTCTCGATTTTTCAATAACAATCCGCCGGTGTCCCCCTCCCGGCCGAGCAAAGATAACAAATTCCCAGCCTCTGGGGCTCGAGCCACTTATTCCATCTCCGATCCGAATCATAAAAACTTACTTTATGCCCGAGTAAAAGTAAAATAATATTCGCCGGAAGCTGGGCTTCTGCATTTTTTCCGCTCGCCGACCATCGGAAATGTTTAAAAAGTGGGGGATCGATAGGCGGCAGGCGGCTGCTCTCGCTCTTGGCTGCCGCTGCCTTCGCACTTGTCCTCCTCCTCGATTCTCGTTCTCGTATTTCATCTCGTCTTTCCACCCTCGCGCTCAAATGCGATCCGCAAATATCGCCAGCGGATCTTTGTTTAAACGAGGGATTTCTCGAGCGCGCAGGAGGAGCAGGAGGAGAAGTGCGTGCGTCAGAGGGGTGCTGAGGTCGAGGGTGAGGCCGAGGCCGAGGCTGAGGCTGAGGCTGAGTGTGGCGCGCGCGCGCGCAAAGTCCGCAAGATCTCTCGGACCTTTTCACGACACCCTGCGAACAACGGAAGCATCGTACGAGTCGAGCGCTGAAATCTATCGCGGCGGCGAGGGGAGAAGACGCTTAATAGCGGGAGCCGCCTCGGTCCTCGTCGACGACGTGTTTCGCCGGTACCTCGTGCGCATGAAAAGCGAGAGCCTCGCCGCCGGAAGGGAAGAAAGCCAAGAGGTTCCGCAAAAGGGGTATGGGGCGCCCCCGGGCACGTCGTTGGCGGCGGCAGAAACTTTTTTCATTTTTATTTCACCTTTTTAAAGTATTCCTGCCAAGAAAAACAGCCATTAGCGAGAGTTTTCGCTTTTCGCGTGAAACTTTTACTCTCCCCCGTAAATTTACGTTATCCGCCCCCGCGCGGCCCAACGAGCGAGCGAGCGAACGAACGCCGTTGCCGCCGCGTTATAAGGCGTATAGATAGAAGGAGAGGAGAGCGCCAAGACCGAGGGCCGGAGCGAGAGACAGACACGAGGGGCGGGAGGGGGGGGGAGCGGACGACTGGAAAGTAGGCGAGCCTATAGTTTTGCGCAACTCTTTCCCCCCCGGCTGCCCCCGCGCCACCTCCTCGCCTGCCCTCGCCGGGTTCCATTCCCGCCCCCCCCCCACCTCGACGGCGGCCGCGCATTTTTCATCGTCTTTAAATTCTTATTTATATGCGACGTCGTGTTTCTTCGCGATTAAGAAGGGAGAGGCAGGCGCGTGCACGGCAGCGCGGGGCAAAAAGCGACGAGCCCCGAGGAACGTAGAGATGCCCCGAGTAGCGCCTCCAATATACGGCCAGGCGTCACGAGAGCGTCCGCGTAAAAAAGCCGGCCGAGCAAGACGTCGACTGTGGCCTCTTTAAGGAATCGGAACTTGAAAACAAAGCCGGGGATCTTATCGGCGATCGGCGGCTCTTCCGACGAGCGGCCGCCACCAGCAGGCACGATAAAAAATCGCAAAAGATGAGCTGCGGAAAGGGCTCGTAATAAATCGAGCTGGCCGACCGGGATTCCTTCGATTTTACCCGCGGCTCTCGATGCGAGGCTCGGGCCGCTTCTGCCATCCCCCGCCTTCCACCTCGGCCCGTTACTTTGCACTGACAATTGAACTTAAATAATTTAGTGAATAGCAGCGCCAGCAACACACACACACAGCGGCACGCAACGCTCTCCTCGGGTCCGTGTATTTTTACCCGATGCCAGCGCATCGAATGCAGCCGCCACTAAATCCCGACTCGGGCGCGATTTCATTTTTCGTCAACTTAATTAAAAACTATATTCGTACGGACGTATAGTTTCTAAAATAACGATTACTCTACCAAGAGCATCGCGTAATTCTATATCGCGTATCCGATATGTGCATAATGGAGAGCTACAATCACGCAGCAGCGATGCGAAAGTCCTGCATTGGCCCGATAAATTATTTAGATCGACTTTCGACTTGGGATTCTTGGAAAATCTTATTTTCACATCCTCGCGCTCTAATTTTAAGCCTTCCCGCCGAATTTCCAAATTTCCACTCAATCGGGAAAGTTGCCCGATGCCCGGGGCAGGGAAGCCGAAGCCTTCCTCCTTCTGCTTTTCGCTGAATCGCCAAATTTTCGGGACCGTAAAATGACGCGAGCGGTCTCGCATTCCGAACCCATACATCGAGACGAGCCCAAGAGTTGCCTCGAGGAAAAAATACTCAAACTATCATCGTCCCGGTATATCGAGCGTAAAACAATTTATCGAGCAACTCGTGGCTGCGTGGCGCTAAAAAAGCTTTCCACTCTCGCGGAAAATGCGATCCTATATTTTTCACTCCCGTTTAAATTATATCCGCGATTCGATACTGCGATCTCAAGGATCTCCTTTGTGATTTCGCAATCGAGTTAATCGCGAGGCGAGTTAATAATAAGATAATAAGAAAGCTGGAAAAGGGCCGGAAAGCGCCTGTTTTGTTCGACGCGCTTGAAGGAAACGAAGGTAAGACAGTCCAGCGTCCCGTGCACCGGCCACACGAGCGCATCAAATTAAGAAAAACATCGTCCACCCTGTCGATAGCCCGAGGCTCGTAAATGTATTCGGAGAAGCGAGGCAAAGCATCTTTTTTATAATTACATGCAAATAATTATTTATTTGGCTGGCGATGTCGGGGTCTTTCGGTCTTGATTTTAAAATCTTGCAACACAACTCAAACTTCGGTATTTAAAAGGCGAGCTTTCGAAGAGATGCTACGGCAGATAGCAAACACGAAAGACGTAAAAGCGAGAGTAGCGATAAAGAGTGGACGAGAGAGCGAACAGGCGGACAAATATAAACGGGCATTTTCTTGCGACGGGGAAAGCAATGAACCGCGGCGCTACAATGTTTCCGCGCCAGTCGTTTATAGCGTTATTAGCGCCCAATATCGACAAGCGCCGTCAACGGCATCCGCTCAAAGAACGGCCTCGAGGGCTACTAGCCGGAAACGCGCCATTTCACGAGCGACGGCGGAGAGCAGCGAGTCGCGGGAATGCGGAACATGTGGTCGTCGAGCCCCGGCGCCGACCTGCTGTTGCTGCCGCTGAGGGCGAAAACCCGCCGAGGCGCGACCGCCGGGGCTGATTCGATTGCTCCGCGGTAAATCGAGGAGCTCCATTTCCGCGTAACTATCCGCTTGTCCCCGCGTGCTCGAGTCGATTGCCCCCCGGACGAGCACCCGAAACCGGATTAGCCCCGACGGCGACAAGGACTCGGCCTTCTCTCTCCGGGAGCGGCGCCTTCGAGCCTCGTTCTTCGGTTTTCTCGCGAACGTCAAAAATGCGGTTTAACGAGCTCCCCCCCACCCACCCACCCACAAACATCGACGCTCGCTTTCCGTGCAAAACCGTCCCCGGCTTTTATTATCGAGCGTCGAATAAGACAATTAGTCTTTCGAAATTTCGACTTCGACACAAATATTCAAATTTAAAAAAGACACGTGTGCGTACGTAGGCCACGTGTTTAGAAATAACCGATTCTACGACTCGTGGAAATAAAATAATTTATCGCAGTCTCGTGCGAGTGAAACGTAATTTTAAGTAATTGCCGTTCGTGTAATATTTGCGCAAACATTTTGAGTGTAAATTTGAAACGAAAAAAGGAGGAAAAGCGGGCCAGAGGGTGGGACTGGGCGAACGGGAGACGAGAAGCGTTTTTCGTAACGCGGCAAATACGCCGTGTAAACACGAATGCAGAACTAATGTTTATATATAATGTTAGGCCGTGCAACGTATTGTTCTAGTTTAGGTTCGTTATCTCCTTAACAGATTAGCGCGTGGAAAAATTATTTGCCGTTAATAAGGTTAATATGGTAAAATATTAATCTCATAAATGTACGAAGTCTGTATACGAAGTTTTAATTATGTACGTCTAACGCTTTGCATAGAATAAATAGTCCGAGGCTCTTTCACTCCAGCGTTCGAGTGGCGCTGTTAGAAGGGGTGAAACGCGGGGAGCGATCGAATAGGTCATTAATCAAACCACACCCTTGCGCTCGGGTGCTCGTTCGCTCGCAGACAGGACGTAACGGGTGGCTCGCGTGAAAATCGAACGCGCGCTTCGCCTCGCCTCGCCTCGCCTCTCTAATACAACCCCTTCGGTGGCTACAGCTTCACCCCGACTCTCCTCCACCTTATTTCGAGCGCTCGCCAGGAGCAGCCTCAATTTATACACACGTACACATGTTTCTTTCCTTTGTGTTTAATGAAACAATCGCCGTAGGGCGTCGGGCAGCCGACACCTCGGGGGCTCGGAATTAGCGGCTCCGCGCGAAACATAGTTGCTTACGCATCTCTGGCACCGTTCCGTTCCACCCGCGACCCTCGGCGCTGCTCACCTCCCGCCTCCCGGCGGCTTGTCCACGTCGGCGGGGGCCGATGTTCCGCTGGAGCGACTCCGACGTATTACAGTATTTCATCCTCACCGGCGGTCCGGAGGGAGACGGGGCCCGCGCGCCGCGGGGGGCGAATACCAGTCCCCAGACCCGCGCGCCGATATCGTTAATTTGCGCACGCGCGCGCGTCGCGACTCGCGGACAAGGGCTTACGCACACCTGAGCGCCAATTTACGGGGCCAAGATCGTCGGTCCATCGGCTCCGAGCGGAAGAAACGTACGTCGGCGGTGGGTGCCGACACGTACACGGTGACACGTGCTCCCAAACACGGGGCTGCATTTACAAGTGTATCGGGTGCTCGCAGGGCTCCTCGCGAATGTATCTGGTCGTAACAGTGTTGCGGTCGGCCGTCGCTCTCAGCTTCCCGCCTCGGAGCGCCCGAGAGCGCAGCTGATCTCCACATGCAGCCGGAGCCCGGGGGTGGGGCGGAGGCAGCGAGCGGGTGGGACGAGCGTCGCCGCTACCAAACACTGCTCACCGGCTCGCGTACCATTGTGTGTACTATTGTTCTGGTTGGCTAATATCCAAGATGGCTGCCTAGTTATACTCGCACTCTCTCTCTCTCTATCTCGCGTGCACATACACGTGTGAAATATAATAGCCATTGGCGGAGCCTTAGTGTTTCCCTTCCGTCCTCTGGCCCCTCGTGAGCCGGCACACGCGTATCGATCGGCGCTCCCTCGCCCTCCCGCTCCGCCGAGGGCGACGTTTCCGAAAAGCCCGAGACTCCGTAAATCCGGCGAGGGATGGCTCGGCGGCAACGGCCTACGATACACGCGCCGCAAGACCTTTTCCTCTCTCTTCGCTCTTTTTACAAATGACGCACTTTTTCCTCGCTCGACTAGCGCTGCGAGCGCGGCGCCTTCGACGTTTCATTTCGCGCGTCGACAGACAAATTTACATTTTAATATCCGGGCATGAAAAAGTCCCTTTGAAATTGTCGCCGGCTCTCCATCCATTCTCGCGCGCGGAATAAAAGTTCTTTATCGGCGCGGCTGCTTACGCTTAGGCCTCTTGGACGGTTATAGGCTGGCTCATCGATCGCGCGGTGTGACGGCGACGGGGACGGCGGTGGCGTTACCTCCGCCTCCTGGCACGACCGCCGCCGAGACTGCATCTCTCGAACGTGCGTTTAGCGCGTGTGTGGGTGGATGCCCGCGCGGGTGGAGCTGGGAGGTGAAGAGGGTCGGCTGTTTGTGAATTTTACAGGCGCAATTAAAGTCAGCGGCGTGCCACTCGCTTTATCACCCTCGTCTACAACAATAAAAAGAATAGCGAGCGAAAATTAAAAAGCGCGCCGAGATGAAAAATAGAAATATAATCAGTTTGATCGTTAGCCGGAGGGAAGAAGCGCGCGCTGACGCTCGTCGGAATGAAGCGCCGAAGGCGGCAAGCGGCGCCGGCCATCCGATACAGCAATAAAGTTTTATTGAAGCGCGAGTTTGTCGCCGCGCGCGCGACCCAAGCGAGCGGCGGAGGGGCGCGATGATGCTGGTAAGGGGCCGTGGGACGGTGGACGGGGGACGGGGGAGGCAGCGTGACATGCTACTCGCGGGTTGAAATTTCCTTGGGCTTTCATCAGCGCGGCCCCCACTCGCCGGCTTTCACCCACCTCCTCCTTACCCCCCCTCCCCTGCACTTCGTCCGTACCGCCAGGCCCGCAGCCCCCCATACTCGGAGTATAAAATGTAGATTAATATAAATATTCATAAACACCGTAAATTTATGTAGCGAGCACGAGGGGGTTGCTCGACGCCGTTCTCTCCTCGTAAATTCCCTCGGCCGGTATCGCACTCGCCCGGCCGTCTGCGCCATAGAAAGAGGTGAAAAAATATTGGTGGAAACTTCTTTGGATGCGGCGGCTCCTCCTTGCTTTTCTTCGTCTCGTCGTCGTCCCCCTCTCGGCCCCGCGCCCTCCTCCTCCCCCTGCCCCCTTGCCCCCTGCCCGCGCCGACCCCCGTCGCTGGCGCTCCGACAACCAAGTTTTATGTTTAATTTTCTACTACATTGTGTCCCCGCAATTTTCTACTTTTAATCTATAGCAGCCCTTAAAAGTGCTTTGTACGATTGTCGACGGCTTTTAATTATGCTCGAGACTTGTCGTGAATTTACGCGAATTTACGTCATGCAACTTAACTAGACAAACGAACTTCCGCTTTCCGCGAAAAATCATTTTTCAAATATTAGTCGCTTGCATCGGAGCTGAAGAAATTCCTCGAGCTGCTGCTGGAGCACGCAACTTTCTTCTCGAGTGGAGCTATTTTTTCGAATTACGCTCGAGAAGGCGCGCGTGCTTGTGTGCGCGTGTGCTGCTCGTTAAAATTACGGGCCTGGATTAGTGTTGGCATTCGCGTTCGCGTTTCCTCCCCTGAAAATATTAATTCCTTTATCAGGCCACGCTGTTCCGGATGTTTGGATGCAAATTAACCTCTCGGCCCTTCTTATTATAATCGCGCAGCCTTTTCTAAGGGCTCGCGCCCTAACCGTTTTCCGGCCCATTCTATTCGCTGATACATTTGCCATCCGATTGCGTTGTTGATTATTGTCCTACAAGTGCGACTTGGAAAAAGATAAGCGCTTCGGCATTTTAACACTCGCAACCGACTGATTATCTTATCTACTTTTAGATCGTGTTTTTGCGCGCGATCGAACTGTTATTTTCGTTCCGCCGTTGCTGCGCTTTTTTACGAAAAAACGCTTCGATTACGCGCTCACGGATAATTTTATTTCCGCGTTTTTAACGTCTGCCCCGCCGCGAAGGGATGACAGGGTTGCGCGAATATTTTTAAGAAGCTGCAATATTCGCAGTGCGCGTCGCGTTCTTTGGCATTGTTGTTCTTGTCGTTGTTTGTTTCATCATCATCGTCATTGTCGTTATCGTTACCATTATTTTTATCACGACCATTGTCATCGTCGTCTCCCTTGAGTTTATTGCCGCTTTTCATTATTATTAGTCCTGAGAATACAGTTTTAATTTTAATTCTACTCGGGGAGGAGGAGGAGGAGGAGGAGGAGTCCCTTCGAATTTATGCGCGCGCAATGATTTTCCGTTTTCGCCCTTTGTCCCTCCGTTCGTTCGCGTTCGGCCGGTGTTTCCCCCCCCCCCTTCCCCCTCTCCCCCTCCCCCCCAACCCCCCTGCCTCTCTGTAGCGGGAAAAAATTAAAAAAACAATAGCACGCAGAGCCAGCCGATGCTTTTCCGCTTTGCCCAATTCTTTTTCCCAATCGCTCAAAGTGTGAGCCGCTATCATCGGCTTACGGAGAATTCATAGCGTGACAATACTTTAGCATTATCTGGTTTGCAAGGCTTTGGTTGCTTTAAACATTGCATTAACGGTCGTTTAGAATTTGCTAAGCTAGAATGGCTCCCCAAAGTCCGTATATTTGTGTATCGGAGAAATGCTTTTCGTCCTATTTTTACAAGAAGTTATTTTATTTTATAAACGAGTCGAGCCAAGCAAACGGGGGGTTGAAGCTGATAACGATGCTAAATACGCTATTTTATAATTTCTACTAATATATATTTATTACGCAGCGTATTTATTATCGCGCACACGAGAGCTCCACCGCGGCAGTATTTAAAAAGAGAAATATAGTTTTTTGTTTGTTTTGTTATTAATGATTTTATAGTTTATTTACTAGGTGCTTGAAAAACGTGTAAATTTTTATGGCTTAACAAAGATAAAAATGAGTATAGCGCTATACGTTTTTTGCGAGATAACATTTTTTTATTAATATTTAAATTAATGATTTTATTATTATTTCGAAATTTATTTTAAAAATTCGAATAGTTTATCTTTATTGTCTTGCGATGAATAACTTTGGAAGTTGTAAAACTTGACTGCAATTAATAAAACTTTAAGCAATATTTAATAAAAATTACTCAATCGCTTTTCCAAAACATTGCCGGGGGCCAGAGTTTTATTTAAAAATTAAATACAACTTTATTTTATCGGTAATTTTTCAAAATGAAAAATTTTATATTTTCACGTTGCTTTTGAAATAGCCGGGCAAGTAATATCGGCATTCGTCGATTAAAAAATTGTTTCGACATTTAAAAGCGCGGTGCACGAGCGTGTGTCGCGACACGAATGCTCAGCCAATAATCTTAATCACATTTTGAATCGTTTAAAACGTTATCCGGCCCGAATAAGTTTAAGAGACCCAGCCATCGATCAGCAGTTTAATGAAACTTTTTTATTCAGCCGCGCGCGCGCGTGTGTAACTCAAGCGCCGACTGTAATTCCAATTTTTCATAATTTTAATATTAAAAAACGCGCCAATATAATATATTCCCAAGTCTCGTTCGGCCCCGGACGCGCAGTCACAACTTTGCCGACCTCTTGTATTTTTTACGCGCTATTCTTTCTAACACAACTCGGCGCGTTTTCGAAACCCTATACTTTCGATTCTGCGATTTGCATAATTATGGATTTCTGCTTGTTAATCATTCAGGAATCATTCCGTCTCGCTCGATAATTACTTTTCTCAATAATTCGGCTTACCTGAAATATTCATTTTTTCCCGGGCGATACGTTAAATTGAAAAGGAATGAGTCTAAATATTTGAATTCGAGGTTATAAAATTTTAAATTAATTGAAACGGGATGTGGTGGTGGTGGTGGTGGTGCTAGTGGTGGCGGCGGCGGCGGCGGTGGTGGTGGTGACCGGGGCTCGAGGAACAGACGCAGCAGTTCTTTCGGTTCTTTTTAGTCCTCCTCGCCTCTCCTCTCCCGCCCCACCAGAAATGAAATACAGTCGTAGCACGAAAATTTAATTCTTACAAATGCGACTCGTAATTTATATGATTAAATAAAATATCGGTTTTTTTATTTAATACTTAATAGCTCCTTTTCATTAACTTCTTACTGCTACTAAGTATTTTTATTATTTCGACGGCACTCTTTCGCAAGTACTGGATCATTAAAGCTACGCATGTATGCGTAATTGAAAAAATCTCTTTTAAATAACGCGACCTTATTACTTATGAAAAACGCTGTATTCCTTATTGCGAATCGTAAATTTCTCCTCGATATTAAAATATTAAAATATTCATTATAACGAAGGTAATATGGTTGCGATAGAACTTTATAAAATGCACGCTTTATTAAGACGCTCCGCCCGTTAAATAATTTACAATGAAATTATAATAATTCCCTTTGCGATCGCGCATCCTCGGCACATCCTCCACACAATCGCGCAACGTTTTTCAATTAATAATAATCCAGCGTTTCTCGATTTCTCCGCGTTGAGCAAGATCGAGCTCCCGGTGCGAATAGCTTCGAATGTGTCGTTCCATCGACATTATACAACGGCAACGAGCAGCACAATGCCCGTTAATTTTTGCTCAATCACCTCTCGATGCGCCCGTTGTCCGCGCCAAGACGCGCTCCGGCGGACGGAGCAGTTTATCGCGCGCGCCTATCACCCGGCCTCCTCCAGCTGGCTCCCAGGGCGCCCGTGATAAAGCCATTATTTTTAGATCACGTGTACAGGTTATCCTTGGGAGCGGAGCCAACGATTGGCCGTGACTCGGCGCGTCCCGCAAATTGCACATTGTGTCGCGGTCAGGGCTCTTCTCGGCTCCTCGAGTCGCGAGCTTCAAAAACTCGAGCGGCCGGTGCGCGCACCCACGCACACCGATAATCGTCGCGGCCCGCGCTGCTTCGCACTCCTCCGAGATCTGGCTGCGCGAGATGGTGCCTAGCGAGCGCGACACGTGGAAGTTCCGGCAATGCCAAGTTACGTTGGTTCCGGTTGAATTTTTAAATATGCTAATGCGAGTAAGGAGAATTTGCTACTATTTATGAAATTCATATAACTGCTGTTTCGTATTTTATAAGACTCTCGAGTAAATTTCATCATCGGATATTCTAGTAAAAAATATATGACTGATTTTATATAAGTAACGCAGTAAAAATTATATGGGTTTAGCACAAAAAATTCTTTATAAGTTACTCTTATATAACTTTTTATATAGACTTTATACGGGCTTTAATAAATTTTATATAACTTTATTTCCATGTAGCAGTCGTTCTATACCGTAGATTGTAAGCTTTATGATTAATATAAAAATTTTATTCGGAAAAACTTAATACCGCCTTGGTGCGTTCTCGTCGACGCTACGGGCGGCGGCATCGAGATTCGTTGGATTTAACCAGATAAGTGGGCGCTGGCCAGAGGGGAGAGAGGGTCGTTATCTCGCGCGGGCCGACGCCGGCGAAGCGCGACGGGCATCTCGAGGACTGGGAGGCTCGCGTGCCCCTGCGTCGCGAGGTCGCCGTCGGCCCGCGCGAGCTCTCGACCTCGACTCTGGCGTGCTGGATGAATCGATGGAACTGGGGAGGAGCGGCGTGACGGCGCGCGTGTTGGGCTAATTAATTAATTGATAATTAACACAATCTCCTGGGCGCGAACGAGCCGACGCGGCACAAGCGCTCGTGCGGTATTTTTCACTTTACGAGCGCCACCCAGCGCCCGTGGCGTGTTGTGATTTTTATCGCGCAATTAACGCGACGTGCAGCCGCTTTGCGCCGTCGTTTACGCTTCGCACTCTTCGCGCTCCCCCACCCATCATTACTCTTATCACAAAAGTATTAATGTTTTCATTAAAGGATACGCGCGTGCTCGCGCTCGTTAATTGATCGTTAACGCGCGTTACGCTGCTCCTCTCGCGATCCCCAACCATCCCCGACGTTCGTCCGCCAAGCAGGACGTCGCCGAAGCTCTCGCGCGAAACCGCTCGGCGGTCTTTGTTGCTTTGCCCGAGGCGTTGCAAGTGCACTGGTCCCGTCGCTCGGTGCGCCGACCGGCCCGAGATTAGCATCGTTCACCTCCTCGGGCGGCTCTGAAAGCGGAACTGTTTTATCGCGGAGCGTCGATAAGCCGGCGACTGGGATCGGCGAAAGCAGCCGAAAGAAGCGACGCACCGCGTAAAAACAGCAGCCGCCGCGACTCGATTTCTCCTTTCTCTCCCCCGGCTGCCCCGCCATCCCCCTGCACTCGATGCAACGGCGAAATCTAACGATCGATCTTCTTTTTTGTTACAGGTGAGTTGAACACGATAGCGAAACAAGTGCTGAGCGTGTGCAGTTAAACCGAGCGAAATCGATATTTTGCGAGTGGGAGATGATTCATAATTCACGCGGCTGCAAAACTTTCCAATTCCTTGACCCGAGAGACCGCCTAGGAAAGGTAGGAAAATTGTGTGTGTGTGTGTGCGTGGGCTTGTGTGTGCGCGCGTGTGTGTGTGCGCGCGTGTGTGTGTGTGTGATAAGCGCTTGGCCAATCAACTAATTGAAACGAAGCCCGGCCACTCTGGAATTATTCGGCTCTTCCCGCTGCTTTATTAACTCAAGCTCCGTCGTCGGCGGTATCGGAGGCTGATCCGCGCGTGAAACTAATTATCGGCCTCGGCGTCATTAATCACTGCTGGTAATTGTCCCGGCGAATCGCAAGGTGCCCTCTTACGCCGCTTCCCTTCCGCGGCTCGGCGAACGCGCGCCCCGATGAAAGGAGTCTGCGCGACTCGATGCTGGAAAAAAGGCCTCTGGGACCTTTGTGCAGAGTCTACTTGACGGGGGCTCGTTTGGCGCGACACCGTTCGTTCCAGGCTTTCCTTCTCGGCTTTCAACGATCCTCCTCCCTCTTCCACCTGCCATTGCCTCGACACCGGTGCGCTCGTCGCCGTGATTAGCGCCGGACGAAAAACGTCGGGCCGCGCGACTAGCTTATCAAGACTTTCGATACAAGATCGTCGGCCCGTTAATTGGGCCTGATTAATCCAAGTAGCGGCAGCGTTCGCGAGATTTACAAACAACAACAGCAACGATACAACGGCGAGTTTGGAAAAGTGAAGAAAGGAAAATTTTGAGTAGATTGAAAATCTACGAGAACGTGCGGCTCGAGTGCGTCTTGCGCACGCGTTCGAGACGATGGAATAATTTAGCGTGGGTATTACGTCAAATTAGTTCTTCCATCGCAAAAAACGTATAAATAATTTAGAAGCAATTACTTTGCCAAATGCGCATCGACAGAAAATAAAAGTTTAAGAAGTAATCATCTATCCGGAAGCCCGGTAGTGGAGAGGACCGGAGGACCGGCGGCGGGCAGGAGAGAAAAACGGGAAGAGAAGAGGAGCGCAACAGTAGGAGAGAACGAACGGGGATGAAAATTCTCACGGATGGGTCGAGTCGCAAGCGAAAGCGAGTATTTCATTTCTGGGCAATCGCCGGGCAATTTTAGCGCGTGCCAGCGGCGGCAGACCATCCGACGAACCAACCCTCCGACGGCAGCGGCGCTTCCCGCTAACCCCTGAAAGCCGAGGCTTTTCGCGCCCTGCAGCTCGAGCGCGCGAGAGCAAACGCGAAAAACCGCGAGAGATGATTGCGAGAGTGCGAAAAACGGCCGCAGCAGCGGCTGCCCCGGGCAGTCGGCCGACACCCTTTTTGTCCAGAAGAGCGCCCCGGGTGATGCTCGCTTCCGCTCGACTAATGAAACACCTTCCGAAATGCTCGTTTCCCTCGTTAGTCTCGAATTTCCTGCGCCAAATCGATTTCTAACAATAGGCGCGGCAAGCGTTGTCTTTTTTCGCAGCGGCGTCGATTTATAAGCTCCCGCCCCCCGCCCCTGCGTAAAACGAGAACGAATCGCGGCGGATTAGCCGTGTGAAAGATTCGAGCGCCCTAACAAGATTTTCGCGAGCGCGATGCGCGGCGCTCAAGGGTCTGAGAAGAGGGAAAGGCGGCCAACTTCGCTGCTGGAGGAAAAAACTACGAAGTGACGCGTCGGTGTTTCGGTAAAAAGCGCCTGGACGAGCGCAGCTAATTAATGTTTTAATACAACAGTTCGACGTATAAAATTTACTTTCAAATTGAAAACTTTTTCTCGACATGTGAATAAAGACGTCGCGTGTTCGCAATAATTGGTCATTTTACATTTTAATTAATAGTCTTGCGCCGGCGGTCATTAAAACTTATAATTAAACATAATTATTTCGGAGTTTGTAATAATGGCGAGTAATTATTTAAATTTAAAAGAAATCGATGGCATCTCGATAAAAATCGAGCAGCAGCAGCAGCAGCAGCAGCAGCAGCTGCAGAGGATGCGCAACAAGAGGTAGTACCGGCATTTATGGGGGCGCTAAAGCTGAAAATGGCTTTGCGTTTAAAGGATTCGCTCGTTATCCGGAAGCGTTTAACATAATTAGGTGTCGGGTGTCGGAGCGGCGGGGGCCGCTCCGGCGGGTTAATCGCCAGTGCGTTGGCGGGGTAAAACAGTTTGGCATTTTAGTCGCTCTCTCCAGCATCCGCGAGCGGCCAGAGGCTCTGGAGTGAGGCGCAGCGCGTCCGCGGCTCTCGTCCACGCCTGGATTTATTCGGGTTTCGAGTTTCGCCCGGAAAAGCAGAATAGGCGAAGCCGATCCGACACCGCACACTCGTCGTCGCGTCTCACTCTCGTCGCTCGCAGGCGCAATCAAGCCCTCCTGGGGGCCGCTCGGGCCGTCCTTCCGTCGCGTGGCTCGGGTAGCGGGCGACGACGACGCCGCCAGCCGCCGCCGCCGCCGCGGGCAGCGGAAGAAGCGCAGGTCGCGCGCCACACCCCCCAGGCCTCTTTTTGTCGCCATAGTCGCGATGGTCGATGCAAGGCACAACCGAGCAACGGTAAACACGTACACCGCGGGACAAAACGGGCGCCCGGGTGCATTGTTGGCTCGTTTCAATGGCGCCAACATAATGCGAGATAGAAGGTGAAGTTCCGTCGGATGCGAGCATTCGTTGCCATTACACGGGCTGTGTTGTGGCTGGGTCCCCCCTCCCGCCCTCGCTATCGGCCCCGACGTTATCGGCCACCTAAGAAGGGGGAGGAGGCCGCGCTCGCTTCGAGTTTGTATCTTGCGATGCAGCAGCCGATCATCAGACGGAGGGGCGGGGGCGGCAACTGCGAGTCTGTGCCCCCGTTCCACCGCAACTTCTTAATGAGACAGATCTGCGGCGCTCGGAGGCGAGCCCATTTACTCGGGACGGCCCATTGTCAAGCCTCAATCATTGTCTCCGCGGGCTAATAATAAGGGCGACAACCGTGCCCTGCTAATAACGTTTTCGACAAAGACGGCTGCCACCCCCGCAAAGAGGCAGGACGCGCGCCATAAAAGAAAGCCGGTGGCCCAAAGGCGATAACGTCAGCAGCGCGCAACGACGACGCGGTTGCGAGGCTCGAGCTAACGGCGCCCCGGGGGCGGGGGTTTACTCGTTCCTTGGCTTTTCACCCCGAGCCGAGGATTTATAGGCGCACGCTCCTGAAACCGGACGCGCCTCGAGTTGCCCGTCCCGGTAATACTAATACTGATACGTCGAGCGTCGCGAGGAAGGCGATCGAGACCACCGGCCCCCCGGCTCCTTTGTTGCTTTGCATAAAATTTGGCGCAATCGCGGGATCTTAATATCGAGCGTAATTTACAACTCCGGGCTCGGCGATTCCCCCTCCCCCGTCGCAATGAGTCAACGGCCGATAAAAAGCCGGCAATTACAGCAATCTTGTTTACGTTAAACTCGGATGGCCCCGGAGAGGAGGAATGTTAAATACCCCGGAAGAGGCCGAAAATTCAAATTCGGTTAAATAAGACGGATGTTTTAATTTCTGGCGTCGGCTCTTTTATCTCGATGCACGCGTTTCGAGAACGCGCCGACCGAGATCTTTTGGAAAAAGCGCTCGAGGTGTGCGTGCGTCGAAGCGCAGAAGCCCCGGGTATGGGAACCCGTGCCGGGAAACGTTTTATAAAATTTGAAGCCGATGGAAAATCGATGGGAGCGCCAACCTTTTTCTCCCTCTGATCTATTACGTCACGATTGAATTACCCGGCGGCTTATTATGTATTTATCATTTCTCGTAAACCGAGTCAGTCGAGAATTTAATAGTTACAATGATAATCGTGAATTTAGATGCTTAATTCATAAATCCATTAGGGGGGCGAGTTGGCCGGTTAAAGTTGGCGCGCGAGCTTCGACTGCCGAACGAAGAAATACTTTAACAACTAAATAGTTCATTTTTAACGTTGCGCTACAACACAGTAGTGAAATAAATTATTTCGCGATGGCTACGAGAAATACGCAGGAGTGAAATTAAAATGTGGTAACTTAATTACCGTATTTTAGAGCAGAATTAATGTACTTTAGCAGTGAAACCGATGCTTTCCACTCCATTTGAAACTTTGAAACGGAGTCCGTCGATCCGCCTCTCGTCATTTGTTTAATAGAATTCCACTCAAAGATTTAGCACGAGTCAGGGGGCATTTTTTCGCATTGATCCAATATGCTCCCGCTCTCCTGCTCTCCTTTACCGTTTCTTTTTCGTTTTCACGACT
The DNA here is from genome assembly GCA_018907185.1 of Platyscapa corneri. Taxonomy (NCBI): domain Eukaryota; kingdom Metazoa; phylum Arthropoda; class Insecta; order Hymenoptera; family Agaonidae; genus Platyscapa; species Platyscapa corneri. Next base: position 2,187,729 of record JACCHW010000011.1, on the reverse strand, counting down.
TTTTAAAAAATCAGGAGCGCGTGCAGCGTGTCGCGCTGCTTCCTCCCCTCCGCCTCTTGTGAAAGCACACCGCGACAATTCCGAGCTCCCATTTGCAGCTTCGCTAACGAAGGAAAAATCTGTCATCAGCAGTCCCGAGCTTTCGTTTTCCTTTTTATGTTTCTTAATTATATTTGTATTATCGTGCACTGCCGCGCTTCAATTCGAGATTACGAGGGAAATAAAGGAAAGGCAGAGATCGACACGCTCGATTACCAGACGCGGCGTGGCGTTCATTATCGTAAATCCGCTCTCGAAAGCACAAATAAAATAATGATTTTCGCGAGGAAAGGAAACGGAAAGGGAAACGGAAAAGGGAAAGAAAAAGGCAGTGCCGTGGGGGCTAGGGGCTGAATGGGGGCCAAGGATATGCGCCGCTGCGGTTTTCCGGATCGAAAGCCCGCGCGAGGGCCTCTCTTTAATGAGACTTTAACCCCGACTAAGCCCTCGACTGCCGACTCTTAACCCGTTTCAGCTCGACTGGCGTGGTCTCAACTTACTAGCCCACCACTTGAACTAACGAACTCGAGATTCCGTACCATCTTCTCGGCTGCTGCTGCTGCTGCTGCTGCTGCTTAATATCGCCGCCGCCGACGCCGGGACTCCCCCGAGCTCCTCTCGCAAACGCTTATTATTTCGGGATTTTAAGACACCCGAACGTGCTCGCGGCGGCACTAAGCCCTTACAGGCTGACCGGCTCGCCTCCAAAGGGCCTGGAGGTGGTTGGGACGGACAAAAACCGTCGGCATCAACTGCTCAATTACCGGCCCAACCACTGCGCGGCTCGAAGAAAACGAAGAAATATTGAGTGGCGGGGCTCGACCTCCCCGGTCACGCTCAGTCGGTATCCGTAGCTCGAGGTCGTTTTTTCAAGCCTTCCATGTTACTCGAGATACGTCCCACTGCGCCTGTGCATTCGGGCGTTCACGTCGAGAGAGCACGTGACGACGATAATTAGTAGCTCCGCAAGGGGGTCGAAACGCGAAACCCTCTCGCAGTACGCGAGCCAACTACTCCTCTCCAGGCCCTTACAAGAGTCATCCTGTCCTCCCGCGCCGCCGCCACCGTCGCCGCCGTCGCCGTCACCATCGACACCCGTTCCTGCACGCTATATGGGAAAAGGCTTCCCAGCCACTCGAGGGGCTGTTTCGCTCGCAGCCGCGCGGAGCTCCTCGTTTGATCAACTCGCGCAGTCTGGGCTAGTTGCGCCCTTGTGCGTCGGCGGGGAGTTTCGGTGGAAGTTGCTCGTTGAAAGTTCGCTGGCCGTGGTGAATGCGTCCGAGGGCTCGAGGGTAAGACGCGGGCGCGCGCTCTCGCCGAGGGCGGAAGACGGAAGGAAGCAGCAGCAGCAGCAGCAGCAGCAGCAGTAGCAGGGCTTCCTCTGTGGCGCGATTAGGAGCTGACGAGCCGGGAGCGAAGCAGCGGTTGGGCCGGCAATTTTCCGCAATCGCTGGGCAATTGCTGGGCGATGTTGATTCGTCGTCTGGAGCGCGCGCCGGCGTCGGCCAAACCCAAGCGCCCGCACCGAGTTCCGGCTAATTCGCGCGCTTTAATCGCTCACTCATTTGACGCGTCGCATGAAAAACGATTGCCGATAAATTTCGACAGTATTCTGTCCATTGCATTGCAATAATACCGGACCGTATATTAAGAGGCAAGCGCGGAACGCGCCGAGGGGAATTGGGGCGTCGGGGGATGAGCTTTCGGAGCGCGCACCCGGGGCTCCTATAGTTTGCCTGGTAACATATTACGAATTAATACCAACTGCTCCGGTGAAATATTACTGCAAAACACTGACCGTTATTTCGCGCCTCCCTCCCCCCTGTAACGACAAATTGTTACGCCCCGAGTTTTCTTCCAAATTTATTTCCGAGCGTCGCCTCTCGCGTTGTTGTTATCATTATCATCATCGTTATCATTATTATTTTGTATTGGTATTAGTATTATTACGTTGCGGGGACTCGAAGGAGCGGACGGCGCTAGGGCGTCGAGGATTTCGAGCGGCGATCTATGCCGGGGGCTTATTTTAATCGCGATCGCTGGAGGGTGCGCGATTATAATCGAGCCCGGAGTAACCGACCCCTCGCTCGGGAATTCACAGGTCAGTGGAGCAGTCGGTGACGCCATCCCCTGATTGCGTCGGCTCATCTTGGAATAGACGTGGAAGCCGCGAGGCGGGCGCAACCAAGTCGGGCTCGCGAATCGGCGGGGCTGCGCTGGTCGGCCGCCTCTATTACGCAAACGGTGCATTCACCGTTAAAGGCCTCGTCGACTCGCAATAAAGTTCGCCCAACAACGCCATCTCGAGTTTACTGGCGCTTAAAAGCTTCGCAAGAGTGTTCGGTGTAATTTTTGGACGTCTGATGCGAATACGGCCGATATTAAATTAGCACGCCGATAAGCGTGTCATCTGCCAATTAAGCCCCGCACCGGCGTTTCGCCTCGGGAAGCGCAAATTCGCGCCTTGCATCCGTCGTCTCTGTGCCGGGGGCTGCGAGGGGGGGGGGGGCGGCGGCGGCTGCGGCATTAAGCGGGGAACTGCCGGAGCCAGGGGCCGCCGAGGGGTTTTTTTGTCGGCTGGTTGCCTCTTTACGCGCGATTATTAACATAAATGATCCTTGCGCGACTCTCCCAGAGTCGGATGATATTTATGAGACCCAGGGGCGTTTCGCGCGTCGCTAATTAGAACTATTCTCGTTTATTATTTATCAAATCGCTGGATGTTTCTGCGATGGACGCGGAAGGAAGGAAGGAAAGTTGAGGAGGAGCCGCGGGATTGATCGACTCGTGGCCGTCGTCGCCCTCGTCCAAGAGAAAATATTCTAAAACGCCTTACTGTCGGAGCTAATTGTGTTGGCCGCGCTAATAAAGCGATAAATTCGCTCTCTCGATCTGGTAATGCGGCTTTGGGTTAAACTGTTGAGCTTTTATCGAAAAATAACAAATATTTAAATTCCATCGTAAAAAGATTACGGCTGCGAGTGTTGGCGCGCCGGAAAAAGGATATTAAATATAGTGATATTATTCGTTATAAAATATTTACCAAGCATTTATAATGTTATATCGAAAGCGTTTTTTAATTAAATAACCTACCGATGATTCACGTAGCACTAAAGCTGTTAATACATATTTCCATTATATTTCTCCTGCTTTCTCGACGTGTAATTAATTTTCATTCTTGCGCGATTAATAATTCGCAGAAATAGAAGAATGAACTTCGCAGCGGCGTTTAAGTATTACGCTATGGAATAAATAAAGCGGTAATTTTTGTCGTAGTAAATAAAAGCGAATTATTATTGTACAGCAAAATGTTACGTAAAATTATTATTGTACGGAAAATATACTGTAAAACAACGAATGAGCGCTGAAATAATTGAATTTTTTGTGTGTCAAGTATACAATAGCAGTAAGCAATTAATTTTTATTCCGTATTTACGCTGGTTGCATTTTTTACTTGCAATATTTTTTTTTAAAGTGTATCGTATAACTTATTTTTAGAATCAATGCAACGGTTGTTATATAAACAGCCGCGAGAGAGCGCGAGAGGCAGCGAGGCGGCGGGGAAAAGAGCACCGTAGCTATAATAACTTTCCCGTCAAAGTGTCGCTTTCGATTAAACAAAATTATCACGGTGGCATTACAGAACTAATTTTCGTTTCGGATATTTTAACCAATTATTAAATGTAATTATTTTCACGCCATCCTATTTTAATATCGCGCGTTCCGGAATACGGCGTATGCCGGCGGACACCGCCTCGCTCTTTCTCGCTCGCTCGCGCTCTCGCGGCGTCTCTCTCGATGAAAAATGACAATCCACCGGCTCGCACACTGTAAATCCTTAAAAATTCAATTAAAAGCCTGTGAAATTTCATTTCTATGCATTTTATATCTTGTCTGTGACCTGGAAGTTTTAATAAGTCATAACGAATAAACCATTGGAAGGGCCTCGATCGCCCCTCCCTTCCCCAGTCGGCCTAACCCTTTTCCTCCTCCGCCGGAAATGCAATACTTGCCGCCGCGCGAATCGTAATAATGAATTTCTTGTTCATCGAAAGTTGCGCGCGGATCCCTGCGGACGGCGGCGGCGGCGGCGGCGGTGGCGAAGTCGGGCGATCGGGGGGTGGGGGGAGTCAATTTAGCTGGTTCGCCATGAGGTAGGCCCGTTTCCATAATTCACCATTCGTTATTATTGCAGCGTTAAATAATGCACGCAGCAGAGGAAGGGGCAGGGGTGTGGCGGGCCGGACAATGAAAAAAGCCGTCGTCCATCAGCCGCTGTGTTTACCGATTTTTTTCGTTGCACACGTGTGGATATTTCTAATTACAGACCAAAGTCCTGATGCGTGGGGGGGGGGGGGGAGACGATTTGTTAATTTCGAGTAATGAAGCGCGGCAGCGTCGTTTGTTGATATTCGTCATTAATCTTTAATCCGGCTATCGGCGCGGCGCCTCCTCCCCCCATCAGCGGCCGCTCGCGAATCGAAAAAAAATAAGCGAGCGCTTTTTACTCCGTGTTTTCCCGGATGAAAAAACGCGGGGGCGGGGGAGGGGAGCGCGGCACTTGGTCGGGAGTCAATATTGGTTGGGACCGCAGCTTCGCTAAGTTCCACCGGCGCGCAATTCGTCGGCAAATCGAAATGAAATCAAGTGCAAGATAAACGTTTTTTCGGGGGCCAGCCTTTGCATATTGATACTAAGCCTCTCATTGTAAGCGCCGGCGCACAGAGGCACGAACAAATAGATACAATTCGATGATGAACTCGAACGGTTGGGCAAATATTTTCGCTCAAGCCCGGCGGAATGCGCGAGGAATTCGGTCTCGCATTCGGCGCGTGACGCAGCGGTTCCGTAATAACGTTTTCCGTCGCGATCACGATCGTGACCCGCGAGCCGCGGTGACGCCTCCAAGGCACGAGGGGCGCGAGGAGCGCGATTTTTTTATCAGCTCCTACCTGTGGCTAATCTCGGGCAGCCGCTGAATCGTAACGAGGCGTTTACTCTTAATGAAACTCAAACAGTCGCTTTGGCATCCCGTGGACGAGTAAACACGGCAACATCGGGCGTCGCGTCGCGTCAAAAACATTCCAAGATAACGAAGCGGCCTTTTTTGTCTCTCGTATCGAATCGCGCCCCCTCCCGCTACACCACAAAAGCCTCCTGAGCTGCAGCGGCAAACGAATCCGCGTTTTATGCGCAGCCATTGAACAAACAGTCGCTCTCGGCGCGGAGATAAATGTTTCGAGGCATTATTCGAAAGGTAAATAAAAGGCGATTGGGAAAAAGTCGCGAGAGGGGGTGTAAAAATTGGCCGACTGCCATTCGCGCGAGCTCGGGGATGGGGGAGGATCGAGATTTAACGATCTTGAAAGGGGCCTCGAGTGGATTTCGTCGATCGCTCTCGGCGCAGCAGTTAGACGTCACGGGGCTGGAAAACGGGCTGGAGGAAAGTGAGCCGAATTTCGGTCGAGAGGGAACAAAAGCGGTGGCGGCGACGGCGGCGGCAGTGGCGGGGGTGGCGCAGGTCATCCGGTGCACACGCCGGCAGAAGAAGAGGCAGGAAAGAAGGAATGCAAAAGAAAGAGGGGCTCGGGGATGACACGGAGGGGAGGAATCTCGGCTTCAAGTATCTCGCTCTTTGATGTCCCGGTCTACCCCAAACTTGCTGCCATCCCCCAAGTGGTACCCGGCATCAAAGAAAGTGCCGTGGGACGACTAACTATATACTTGGAGCGCACTAACTTTCTTTCTCACTCTCGCTCTCGGTCTCGCTCTCGCTCCCTCCCCGCTCCATCTTTTTTACCTACTTCTTTGCAGCCTCTGCGCTCGTCTCGAGCGCGCGAGAATAAATTTAACTCTTGTAGCGCGGGCCAAAGCGCCCGCCGCACTCTTACTTACCACTGCCACTATTTTTTACAGAGCAGCGGCCCTTTTGCCACCCCCAACTTTCCGCCTTTCTCCTGTTTCCTCGGTTGCTCGGTTGCCCCCTCGGCCCGCGCGACCCCCTACCGTTGATCATTCGACGCTTACCTCCTCCCGTTATTCTCCCTCGCTCATTGATTTTTTCTGCTCTTTTCGCCCCTCGTCTTTGTCGGGCTCGACATTGACATTATCGTTACCCGCCCAACAATTATTCGTCTCCTTCCTCCAAATACTTTCAAAGTCTGGCGCAATAATTGCTCGATCGCCGTCCTCTGCCCTGCTCCCCTGTCCTCGGGGCGACGACGGGGTGGCTCGTGCGTTTCCGAATCCGTGCCGCGCGGCTCCACGAGTGAATTTATTAAAAGAACGGTCCCGCGAGACGCCGGACGAAGTCTTCTGCTGCTCGCTCGTCTTGAAAACGCTTATCGTAAACTGCGAGTATCAGCCGCAGCGCAACAGCTGTCGGGGGGGGGCCGGTGGTGGCGGCGACTCGGTGGGAGGGCAAGAGGCAGAGTTCGAGTCGGAGGCTTAAAAATATTTGCCGTTTGCCCATGAGAATAGCTCGGATGCGCTCTTCTTAAGCCTTTATAAAGTACGTGTTAAAACGAAAATGATTTGCGGGGCGGGGGGGGGAGGCAGCGGTTAAGGGGCAGGGGATTTGGTTAAGACATACTTTAAAAATTTTATTCCTCCTCTAAAGACACTTTATGCGTGTGTTATTTCACTTGGCAGCGCTGCACATGTACGCCGTCCATGTGCAAAGATATAAATAATACGCATCCGTACCTTCTGAATTCTCTTCTCATCATTAAGAGCTTATATACACTTGGAGACGAGAAAGCTTATATTATTTCGGCCGATAAATTTATTGCAATTATAGCAAAAGATATTGCGGCAATAATAATGCCGACAAGGCTCGTATATTAAGCGCATATATTTTAATGTACAATATAATATTAGTGTAATAAATATGCGAGGCAGCCGCGTGCGGTGGTAAGGCCGGCCAAAGTTATAATGTAGACTTCGCACGTGTCTCGTGTTAAAGTGGCATAACTGAACGCGGCGTTAAAGTAACGCGAAATTGAACAAACATAATCGCACAAAGGAGAAACAATAGTGCAATAACGGAGCGACGCTAACGAGAAAGAATATTAATCGCAGTCCGACGCGCTATTTAAGGTAGACAGGGACAATTTGAGCTGATAAATAGTCGGGGAGCGAGAGATCGCGAGATGATAATCGCGCCATCCTCGATGCGGGCATTACCCCAGCCCCGCGGTAATAATTTCCGATGCAACGAAGCATCGGGGCCGATCGCGGGGAAACTACGCAGGGCCCCGGACGGGGAAGGACGGAGGCTCGATCTCGACGTCGACGACGACGGCCCTAGACGGCAATAGACGGAAGTGCGAAGCTGTCCGTAATCGTGGGGAGTGCGGCTTTCTGCGAAAAGAGCCGCGCTCGGAAGAGAGAGAGAGGGAAGAGAAGAAACAAAGCGTTCGCTCCACTCGAAAGGTTAATGTCGCGAAGCTGCGCGAGTGCGTGTCGGTGCCGCGGTACGTGCGCGACCATCGCGCGCGATCAATGCTCAAAGAGTACGAGCGAGAGAGAAGGAGCGCCGGCCTGTCTGAGAAGGCCACTTAGTTATTGTCTGGGGGAATGTCCTACGGCTCTTTGCGCACATGCACGATCTGCCCCTCGACTCCCTCGGCCCTTCTTTTCCACTCTCTCGCTCCATCTCCATCTCCATCTCCATCTCCATCTCCTTCGGCTGTCTGCCGATGCTTTTTAGCTGCTGTGCGCGCCGGCAGCACTCGACTTGGGTGCGCGCGTATAACGCGAGGGAGACGGTCACAGGGAGGGAGGGAGCCCGAGAATAAGGGAGAAAGCGAGAGGCTTTCACGTCAAAGGAGGAAATAAGCTCATTATCGAGTGGAAGAGTAGTCCGCTCGCTTATTTATCGCAATGCTCGAGCGCGTGTGTGTGCAGTCGCACGGAGGGTCGGGAGAGAGAGAGAGAGAGAGAGACGGTACGCTCTTTCGCTAATGCGTCGGAATAGATTAATTCTGACCAATAGGAATGCCGCGATCGAACGGCCTGGAGCACATTACTCAATTATTTACGCTTCATTAAGTATATATCCAATGCCACCGAGTGTAGCACGCGCTCGCTCGGTAGCGCGTTTAGAGGGGGTTGCTCGGGAAGGCCGCTTCGCCAGGCTTCGGACTGCATCGCCTCCGCCGCCGCCTCCTCCACCTCCGACCCCGCATGTATGTACCACCCGGTACATAATGTATGAGAGCGCGTAGGTAGGTAAGCGGCCACCCCTAGCTCACCGAGCTCTAACTTAATTATTCGAGAAATTCAGCGATCCATTCCTGAGCCTCCGCTCCTCTTCTCCTCTCTTCCAGCGGCCGCGGCGCTCGTCTGCGTGTCGGTGGCTGTGTCGGTGTGTGCGCGCCGACCGGTGGACCACAGACATCGATCGGAAACTCCCACCTCGGCCGTGATAGCACCAGAAATAGAGAAGCCGAGGGAGCAATCGGCGGGAGTGCGTGCACACCCCCGTGTAGTAGGTCTGCCACTTGAACGCCGCCGTCGCGCCTACAAATCTCTCTCTCTCTCTCTCTCTCTCTCCCCACGGCCTTTGAACGCTCGCCGCTAACAGTCGCGCGCGCGACCGGCCAACTTTGCTCCAGCTCTCGTCTTTTTCGAATTTCCCGCGCTGCGCCCGATCGCGATTGCGCCCACTGCCGAAGAACCACCTCGCCGAGTCGTGCAATTTGAGTTTCTTGGGGGCAGCAGCAAGGCCGCGATAAGGGCGAGCCGCCTCGGCCACTCGCTCGTAATCTAATGGAGCGCGTCCGAGTAGGGGCTGCTGCTAATCTCCTTTCGGACTCGTATTGATATTCGACGAACGCGAATAAATGAGAAATCTCGTTAAGCGGTGCGTGGCGGCGCGAGGGGCGGTGGGGGCGGGCAGACTAGGGAGTAGGGAGTAGAAAGCGCCGTAATTGAATAGGCGGAGGTTACTCCGAGGTTGTATTGTCAAACTTGATGCTAACTTAATTGTTCTACTTATACTTTGCGAATTTTCCATACGGGTCTAGGGACGAGTCTTGGTTCGGCTCGGGTTTGTTGCGGAGCGACGACGACACCCTCGTCGTCTCCAGCGCCGCCGCCGCCACTTTTCTTCCTCGGGCTCTCGTATAATGCATCAATTAATTGGAATTAAATTTAAAGTTTAATATCAAGATTAATTAATTAGATCAGCGGTTCAATTAAAGGGCATTAATCGAATTTGATGTAATTTAAGACTGGATCCGGTAATTAGGTCATATCCATTAAGTGCTTTATGCGAGAATAAATTGTTGTTCGGCGGCGGCGGCGGCGGTGGCAGCGGTGGAAGACGACGACGACGACGACGACGACGAGTCGCTCGCAGGAAGGAACATTTAAGAAATATTGAAATTCCCTCTGGGAACGGCAAGTTGCGCGAATCCAAGACTCCGTGGTTCGATAATTAGAGAAAAGTCGGAGAATCCATCGGGCGATAAATACTTTTTATATGTAAATCTGGGAAGTGGCAGGTGAGCCGTGGTTTTATTTAAAGGAGATATCATCGCGGATGCGCGGAGATCTGGGACCGATAGCGCGGCCGCGAGACGAGCGGCAGCGATCGGGGCCGGGGGGGGGGGGGAACAGCGAGTCGAGTGATAGAAATGAGTAGGAGCCGGCCCAGGCACAAGACACTCTAATAATCATCGCGCAGCGCGTACTTATACGCCAGGAAGCACTTAAATAATATTTCTCCGAGTCGAAGAGGAGGAGGAGAGGCGCCGGGACGGAGATGGGAACGGGATTATACGCGCGGGAGCCTCGGAGCCAAGGTTCCGATCGAGCCGGCGCGATAAAAGTCCGCGCTCCCCGACGCCGCCCACCGTCGCCTCTATATCGAGCGGAAATCAAAAACGATATGCGCCCGCAAGAATGAAAATCATCGTCCGCCAAAAGCGCGGAACGGAAAGATCGGCCGGCTGATATCGCCCATCGCCGCCGGATTATTTATATTCTCGCGGCAATTTTCGCGTCCAGGGCGGCGCCTCCGCCGCTGCTAATAGCTTCGCGGCTATTAGCCCGCACTTGGTTCCGATTTTAATAGGTGTCGTCGACGCCGCTGCCGCTGCCAATCACGCACTTGGCTTCCTGCTTCTGGCCCCGATCGATTGCCGGATGCCGGACGAGCCGGCCCCTCCCCTCCCGCGGATAACGCGCCTCGTTTAGCGATTTTCCTCGGAGCTAATTTCATCGCCGCTGCCGTAGTTGCCCGAGCCGATGCTACTTCCCTGGCCTCCGCCCGTTTTCGCTTCTATTTGCCGACCGTCTCCTCCTCCCGTGAAGCCGCTCGAGTCTCGGCGCCTAAAATTTGTAAAATATTCTCCGCTTTTGGGGGACGATTCATCCATCCATCCTTCGTTGAAGCGCAAAAGCCGTCTGGAGGAGCGTCGGCTGTAGGTCTCGGATCGAACGCTTAGCTGGCAGCGAACGGCGCTATTTTAGCTCGACTCGGAGTTGCGATTGGAGACGTCCGGCAAATCCAACTGTTGTTTAAACAATTGCAGCAATTGTCGTCGCGGTCGTCCTCGTACGACTCGCAAGATTGACGAGTCGACGCCGAGAGAGAAATTGCGGGGAGGTGAAAGGAACTAAAATGTGCCGGACGTACGGAGATTGGAGATGCGAGCGAATGCATCGAGCAGCCGCTCGGTGCACAGGAAAGCGGTTCTCGCGGAGGAGCCGCTGCGGGCGAGGAAATCCGATGCCGCGGAAGAGGCCCATTAGTAGACAATCAGCGCCCAGAGGCCGCCGGGGCAATTAACGTTATCCGCGGACGGATCGGCCAGGGCGGCAGGTTATGCTAATCGCGACAGCCGCGCACTTTTCTCGAAATTAGATTGTTGTCAGGGCCGAATTCGGTCGGCTGCGCCCCTCGATCGGTCGTGTGTGTGTGTGTGCAGCCGCTCCCTTAATCCCAACTCCTGCGAGACCTCTTTTGTTTTTTAGCCGGGCCCTGGCCCCCGTCCCCGTCTCGGAGCCGCGACAACCGAGCTCGAGCTCCCGGCTCGCCGCGGGCGTTCGGGGGCCGGCCGCCGCCGCCGCCCGCGTCGCGCACGTGCCTGTCGAAAATTTATCCGCACTCGATGGCCGAGACTGGATTGGCGCGCAATCGATGCCAGCCTCCCAGCAGCGTGTGAACGCTGCTTTAAAGTTTGATGGATGTGCAGGGCCCGAGGAGGTGGAGACCCTCGGTAATCGCGCATCTCCCGGGCGGCGATTGAAACGTCCACTGGAGCTCGCTGGAGGCGGACGGCGGCAGTAGCAACTAACCTCGAGCTCGGCTCTTGGCACATGTGCGCCGCCGCTCGAATTAAGTGTTGCCGGTGCGTTCGGCGCCCCTTCCCCGAAAGGTCTCCTGTGGCAAATAAGCCTCCGTGAGGTTTAAATTTCACGGGATTGGCGGCAGACGGGTGCATTCGAGAGCAGCGCTGCATTTGTAAAATTTATTTCTTTTTTTCGAATGGAGTCGACGAGGGTCGAGGAAGACTGGCTGTGTTGGGTTGGCACGTCTCCATTATCCCCGGGCTTTCAGTTAGATAATAATATTATTGCTCCACTGTTAAACGAGTCCCTCAACCTTCGTGACAATTGCAAAACTCCGAGCCCCGCCGCCGATGTATGTAATGTAACGAGATTGTACTCTTTAAAAACGCTTCTTTATCGCAGAAAAGCCCCGCCTTTGTTCGATCGAGCGCATTCGCGCGGCTAATAAGAGCCGAGAAATAACAGTTGCGAATTACTCGACAAATGTAATTATCAATTGCGAGTAGACGCTCGAGGCGGGGACGCGCGTGTCTCTTTCCCCCGCGATACACCGGTATCTCTCCACCTCGGGGAACGCCAGACTCGCAGCAGATTTCGCGCCTTTTTCCGCGTTAATATTACACGCTGCACCCAATGTATTCCCGATTATTTTTCGCAACAGCCAACCTTCCTTTCTGGGCCGCTCTTATTTTGGCTCGATTAAAAATTTCTATCCTCGAGCTTGCAATAACGTCGCCCTACGACGGCGCCTTGTTACCACCTCGCGTTTTAAACAAAATGTTTTATTCGGTGCATAATTTTGAAACAATTAGTATGCGTATTTTGATTAACTTTGGACGAATTTGTTGTCCGTATTCGAATTCTCGATAGCTCGATAGCTGTGTGTCTTGAAATTTCCATTCCCGACATTAATTGCTGAAATTATTATTTATTCTTATAATTTACAACTATGCGAAATGCCTAATAAATGTAATCGAGTCAGCTGATATTAAGTAAATTATAAAGCATTGTTCTACATGCAATATAATAGGAAAAATAATAGAAATGAATTTTAATCACGTACGGAATAAAAGAAAACTAATTATGGCCGAGCCGGCGGAGGCAGGCGGACGTTTGATCAATTAAATTTTTCTTATTAAATACGTGTATAATTATCAATACGAATAAGGAAAACCTATACAGCTTTAGTTTTTCATCGGAGATAAGCATTTTATTATTATTATTATTATTATGCCGTAATGTTTCGAAACTCGATGCTGCCATTAATGGCTGATTAATTTTTCTCTCTTTTTCTACGCGCGTGCAACGCTGACAATAGTATAATTATTATTTATCAGTCGATACTCGATTACTTAACTCCGCTTATTTTGCGCCGAGTGCGACTAAAAACTGTGCGCAATGTTTTACGCGGCGCTTCTTTGTCTCGCGGCACGTCTACGTCACTGCCCACTGCGCCAACGCGTGTGCGACGTCATTCGCCGTTTACACCGAGGCGAATCGCGAAAATTATTGCCAATCCCGAATTCGTTTATGGGCTGATGATAACGATAACGATAACCATAACGATAACAACAACAACAACAACAACAACAACAACAACAACAATAATAGTAGTAGCAGTAGCAGTAGCAGTAGTAGCTCGCGGGTCCCAAAAAGGCAGCCGAAATCGAATCGAAAAAGTAGTTGCAAGCGCAACTCGAGGAGGGCAATGCTGCTACGGATAACGATTGCCGTCGCTCTCAAAATTTGACGGCAAAAGCGCAAACACGCCTTGAACTGGGAACGGATGTTTTCTTGGCGATTAGCAATCGGAGGTAAACGATTAGGCGGAGGAGCGTCGCGAGGCTGCCAATGCTCCCTAATGCCGACGGATAAAGCACGAGGGAGGCCCGAAGAATGAGATAAGAAGGGAAGAGAAAAGCCGTCCCGAAGGAACGCCTGAAGCGCGGACTGCGCACGCGACGAGAGGGGAGATAAGAATGTAAGCCAAGAATAGCGTAAATCGATGTCGGTGGGGGGGGGGGGAGGTGGAAAAAGGGGCGCGCCGAAGAATTAAAGTGTAATTCTTAGGTAAAGAGGGCTAACGATATTGTTTTTTCACCGCTAGACTTTGTAGAGGCTGTGGCTTTAGCCGCAGCTGGATAACGAGTCCTCCGCAACTCGTCGTCGCGGCAAAACTTATGCATTAGCCGGTCGGGCGCCGCGACGTCGGCACGCGCCGGAGCTCTGATTTAGAATCGCGTGTAAAAAGCGTCCTGCGTTGGTTGTCCGCGAGTGCGCGTTCGGCCTGCTAGGCGCGCGCGTCCCCTCGCCCCGACCACTTCCACCCCCATGCATATTTCATCCGACTCGCTCTCAAGTTCATCCTTAGCCTTAGGAGGGCTCCGAGCTATTAATCGCAGCGATACCTTTCAATCTGGCCGCGGGAGCCTCTCTCTCTCTCTCTCTCTCTCTTGTCGCGTGTGCGCGCATAAAGAGCGCGAGCAGCCGCGAGCGCCGGAGGGTTCGGGGAGATTAGACGCGTCGCGCGCCCAGTGCATTTGCAAGTGACGCGCCCTCGACTCGTTCGTGTTTTTCATGCCGGCGCTTTGTGTCGCGCGGCCGCCCTTTTGGTATTCCTTTTGGCGCTCGGCCGGCAATTGTGCTCCTCGGGCTCGGGCAGAGACAATTTGCGTTCGAATGAAATCCAATAAAATATAGGAAGCGGCACGCGGTGGAGGCGGCGGCGGCGTCGGCGGCAACTGCTCGGGTGCGCTCGGGCGTCGTATCGGGAACACAAAGGAGACAGCGCCCGGAGCCATGCCGGGCCGATCCAACCGGTGGAAAACTTTTGATTGGCCGATTCGTCAAACGAACGCGCGTATTTCGCCCTTTTTGCCGAACGGCCGTTTGATTTTTTACGAGCGCAACGAAAACTCTTTGCTTTCCACATGCGCGCGGCCGCCGCATCATCTCCGCGCGGGGGCATATTAATGATGCATCCGACAGAATACACAGGCAGAGAGAAAAGGACCTTCAGCGGGCTCGCAGGGGTCGCCGAACCATTCAATGGTTTGTATATTTTTCCTCCACCACGGCAAAACTTTCTTTTCACGCACACGCTTCCGGTGCAATATTAAATAGCGCGCGTCGACATTTTATTTCACGAGCTTTTTTGCACCCGACAGTTTGGTCTCGCGAGCCCGCGACATTCCTCCGGTTTAGCCTATTTTTTGGAATTAAAATGCCCCGCCGGTGCTTGGCGCGCGATTCGCGGCTACAAATTTCCGAGCCCCGTTTTCTCGATAAGTTTTGCCCCGACCGAGCGTTCCTTTATCGACGGCTCAAAATTACTTATTAATCGCGAGGAGTCGTCTAGTTCCAACGGCATTTGTCCGAAGCCCGGAGCGACGACGCTTTTTACGCCCGTCCAGCTAAATATTCGAACGGGCACGCGCGAGCCTTCGGTGCATCGTACGTAATTCTTTAACACCATCGCCGTCGTCGCCGTCGTCGCCGTCGTCGCCGTTGACGCGACGCCACACGAGGCTCTTGGATAATGTTCTTCCTGTCGAGAGCCCGACGAGATACTCAACATCGCGGCCTGCGTTATTTGCCATTATTTGCCGACCATAACGATTAAATCTAAGCCAATTGCCGATCGCGGATAAGGTGCGCTGGTGGAGGAGGAGGTCGATCGATGGATAGAAAAGATCGACCGAGAAATTATTTGGAACGGATCATCGGCTCGTCTGCAGCGCGAGGATGGAATAAAAGTGTTTGATTAATCACTGACTTTTAATGCGACGTTTGCAGTTCCCCGCGAAACAATGCCGCGCCAGCACACGGCACTTGTGAATGTTGCATTGTTTTCGCGTCTGATGAAATAATGGGTTATGCATGGGCTTTGCTCCGACAATGTCTCGTCGTCTTTTTTCGCATGATTTTACAATGTCCCTTTGAATAACAGGCGCTCGCGCACGATAAAAGTCGCAGTTTGCAACTGCAATTACTAACGCGCTGTTTTCGAGACCAATGGTGGGGTGGGAGGGGGAGGAGGAGGAGAGTCGTGGCCACCAAAAGTAGACGAGTTAATCGGCCCAGCCATCCTTCTTGTTGGCGCTGTCGTCTTTCTCCTCGAATCCCAAGCTAAAATAGTCGAAACGACCAATTTTCAGCTGCAGCCCGGGATGCGCTATTTTTCCAGCGCGCCCGATAATTACGAGTTCTGGCCCAAGCCCCGTTCTTCTAATGGGGCATCGGCGTCGGGGCCATAGCTCATCTCGCGCGCGCGTCTTCCCAGCAGGTGGATCGTGCGGACAGAAGCGCCGCTGATGGACGGCCGCCGAGCCGGCGCTCGATGGACGATAAATCGCTTCGATTTTACGTATAATTCGCCGCGCTCCGGTCCGACGTGTAGGCGTGGGTGTATATATCACGCCCGGCGAATATGCAGCCGCGCGCTTTTAAACGAATGCGGCTGCAGGAGCGTTGGAAATGCTAATATTAAAAGTAATATTTCTGGGCCGTCGGGTGAGCTCGTGGCCTCGGCGCCGCCGCTTCCTCGCTTTTCACGCGCGCACCCGCTCGCTATTTATTTTTAATATAAATTAAACAATTTATTTTCCGGGGCGCAGGCACCCCCGGCCGCACCGAGATAGAGAAATAATTCTGGTGCGCAATATCGAATGAAATATCACTCGCGACCTTCGCGAGCTCACGCCCCGAGGAGCCGAGGGGCTGCTGCAATTTGCATCCGCGGAGAATATGGCGGCGGCCCGAGAAAAATGAAGGGGATGAAAAACTTCCGTCGTCTTTCCGCCCCAATTATGAATATTATTTACTCGCTCTCCTTTATTTATTTCGCGACGATAGAAGGTTTTTCCGCCTCGAGAGTTCGCCGGCGAGTTAATTAAGCTGAAAGTAAGGCGCCTCCTCCCCTAGCCGCCAATCAGGCGCGGCCACTAGCGCGATTTCCGCTAATGAAGTGCTGCCCGTTGATCGGGGCGCGGAGATGCCGTCGAATCGTTGTTCGTAGCCAGCGAGTCCCGGCGCGCTCCGGTCAATATCTCGCGCGAGTTCACGAGGACGCGAACGTGGGTTAGAGCAGGTGCGTGCTCCCTGTCCTTTTGGAAGCGATGCGTCCCGTGGTCTGGGCCGCCGCCCCCGTCATAACCGCAGCTGTGCACCGGCAGCGTACGCTACACGGGCCCGGGGAGGGGAGGGAGCCTCGCCGCCGCTGGAGCGAGACCGGGAGATGAATGGGGCAAGACGCCGAGGAATATTTCACGAGACGCATTAATATTGCAGCGTCTCATCTCGGGGATGTATCGAGCCAACGCAACGCGGCACTCGGGCTGGGGCAGTCGAAACTCGCGCTATCGAGCTCAGGTTCGAGTGCCCGAGGACGGAACCCCTGCCCCCGTTCCGCGGCAAAAAACCCCCCAAGCGTCAGGTGCAGCTTGACGCCGCTCTTCCGCTGGTACTTTGGCCGTTGGGCGCCGCCCGTTACGCTAGCCGGAAGTCGCGCCAATTTTGTATCGACTGTCACTTGGCGAAAGGGCGAATGTCTCGGTCCGTGATTAAGGACTGACTGGTATTAAGAATGCGCATGCGCGGGACGAGGGTCCGCCTGAAATATTCGCACTTTATTTATCGAGGACAATTAAAAGGGATACGAGGAGACTCGCGCCGCGACTCCCATATGCCGGAGCTGCACTCGCCCTCGCGCCAAACTAATCCCCGTATGATTTATCATAAAAATATTATTCCGGACGTCGGGACGATCTTACAGGTTTGACGTATCGATGGGGAAATGGCTTTGTTCGAGCCCCTGGCTTATGTTTATAATATGGGCAGGAGGCGTTGGGGGGGGGCGCCCGCCTCGTTACGGCCTGTTGATAGAAATGAGCTTTTGTCGGCGCTACTTTATAATAAGCGCTCGTGCGTTGGCGAGCGAGCGTGATGGATTTCGAAAAAAGTCGGGCCCATCGTCGTGGGCTCTGGAAAAATCGATAGCCGTTAACGTCGTCGGCCGACGCGTCCCCCGAGCTACGAGCTTTGGCTTTTTGACTTTGTCCGAACCCTCGCGCCACGACGAGTCGACGACGAGGGGACGGGGGTTGGGGGCTGCTAAAAGAAACAAAGGGATAAGCGAGAGCTGGCCCTGCTCGGGGGTCCGTCGGCCCGCGCGAATTAGGCGAGCCGATGCACCTCGGCGCTCGCCATTTAGGCGTGTAAGCAGATTATTCGGTATTAGGCAACGAGCTTCTGCATAATCCACGTAACCGTTATTATTGAAGCGCATAAAACGTTAAGACCGTGAATACAATGTCAATCATTATAAAGCTCGAGAGCACGTATTATTAGAAATGTCTTTTCTAAAATTAGACGAGCAGCATCCGTAAATTGCCTTAGTTATTGCATTCGTGTCCTAAAGTCGCTGGCAAATTAGTTTTCATCGGATTAATCGCGAGTATTGATACAATCTAGTGGAGCGCTTTGTCGGTTGAAATTCAATCGGTTTGGCACTGGCGTTAAATTAAATCACAGAAATTACATTATCTCGCTTCGACGTGCACGCGTTCGGGTACTGAAACAAAAATGCATTTCGCTAATTTATACTCTTGATCTGCAATATAATCAACCGTTTTAGTGTACATATTAATAAGTTTCTGCCGAAAGGCCTCCTCGACGAGGAGGAGGAGGAGCGTCTGGGTGCGGCGTCGGCGGCGGCAGCAACGCACCAGCCCAGCAACGTCGCAAATCTCTTGTGCAAATCGAATAATTGCAAGAGTCAATGAAATTCGTTAAAGTAGGTGTTTTGTGACCCGTTGAATTCAGCGAAGCGCCGAGGTTCGAATGCCGCCGCCTCGCTCGACTCGAAATAGCATCAGTCGTTGTTAAGTTTAGGAAAACTCGAGCTTAAATATCTGCCGGATGTTTGGCGTGTATATCACTTCGTAAATTTAAATTTACGGCCGCGTTCGTACGCCGCCTCGCTGCTCCCCTCCCTCGGGCCGACCCTTTCCTCGCTCTTTCTCTTCTTCCTCTCGCCTCCGCGCACTCCTCCTATTTACAGCTGTTTACGCTCCTCGCAAATTAACGCTAAGCGCACTCGCGCTCTCCCGAAAAAGCCTGCGCCGGTCCCCGCCCCCTCTCGGAGATTCGCCACCTTTTTCGAGCCGAATTCGGGGTCAGTCCCGGGGCCGGTCCGACGCGAACACGACCGAGCGAATATTTATTAGATCACGAATGCAGGCACCACCACACGGGGCAGATTCGCCGCTGTAGTGCCTAGTGCAGCGCTGCGCTCTATCCAGAGGCGCGTCCGTGCGCCAGCAACCCCAGGCTAAGTCCACAGGCGCTTTGGAGAGGCCGAGCCTCCATCCCCGCATCTATTTCCCCTTCGTGTTCCGTTCTCGGGCTTACGGGAAGACTTGGGCGTGTGCGCGCGGTGCGCCGACCACCGCATTAGTTTCTCCTCTGTGGATGCCCGGCGCCGAACACGCCCTGCCCATATACCTAATGCGTAGAGCCTGCGGAGCGTCGCACGGCAAACATATGGGGATGACGGCGGTGGCGGCGGTGGCGGCGGCAGCAGCAGCAGCAGCATCGAGCCCCGCGTCTTCGAGGCCCATCTCCCGCTACGCGTCACGCGCGCCTCCTTTTAATACATTTCGTCCTCCCCTCGCCGCACTCGTACGCCTCAATTATTAGCTGCAACCTATACTTTTTTTAACGATCGGCATTAAAGCGATTGCCACCACCGCCTGTCATCGGAGCTCCGCGTCCACGCATCAATGGGGAGGGAGGCGCCCGCTCGGACACGCGCGCGTAACGTCGCCAGTCGGCACTCGCTCGCCGCCCGCGCAAAATATCTCGATGCCAACGAGATTGAGCTCGCGATCGAGCTAAAATGCGCCCCCGTGACGGAGCGGCTGTAATTAAGACGGGATTACCTCTCGGAATTCAATCTGCCGCTCCGCTCGCTCCGGTAATTTCGCTGCATCTCGCAATTGATCATTTGGGCGGAGCCGAAGAATACGGAAGCGAGCGCTGGATGCACACGAGCTGCCTCCGCTGCTTCAACGGCGGCGGCGGCGGCGGCGGCGGCGGCGGCAACCACCCTTATTCCGAATCGGCCCGGGAGCAGCCGAGCAGCTTTTACTTTCATTCTTGACGGAAGCTCCTCCGCGACTCGCGTTACACCTGGCCGATCTTAAACGTCGTTGGGAGAGTTGCCGAGTTGCCGGGAGGAAAGTTTTTTCCCCGGCCCCATCCCCCGCGATCCTCGGGCTCGTCGAACCATATCTTATCCGATAGCGAAACGCACCGAGGGTGGAAATACGTTTCATCGGTGCAGCGCTAGCGGTTTTCCAGCTAAGAATCCTCGGCTGCCACCTGTGGAGCGCTTTTAACAAAATTGCAAGTTTCGAATAAAAGAGCAAGAGAGCGAGAGAGGGGGGGGGCACATTGCGAAAGGAAGGAAAAAAGCGCGCATTTTCGCGGGGCATTCATTCGTCAAGTGCACCGGCTTAATTATTATTAATTGCCATGTTTTCTCCAGCCCTATCGCGCCGCTGTTTTTTCGTAGCGCGACAATGACGCCGGCGCGCAAAGCCCGGTAATATAACGGAAAATAATAGCGCCGGCTTTGGTATTTTATTCTCGGGGGGCGGGAGGGAGATCGGTGCTTGCCTGCCTGCGTCGCGGCTCGAGAGAGCGAGAGCGCCGCTGCACAAGAGTGGAGTTGCACAAGAGAATATTTAACGATGCGATCGCATGTATAGCATCGGCTTTGTACCGTTACGCAATCGCACGTGTGCACTTTTTATTAAAATAAATTTAATGAACCAAACACAATTCCTCTTTATTAACATCTGCTGATTTACTTGGCATTGCGTATCCGGCAGTTATGCGCGCACATATGGATGCTCCGGCGATTCGTTAAGTGATAATGACGAGCCAATAACAGAAAGCGTCAACAGTGCAGGCTGTACAAACTCGACACAATCCCATCTCGAAGCGCGGCCGCGCGTACGTACACGGCAGCATCAATTTATCGTAAATAAATAAATCTATTTATCCGCGCGGGGACGACGTCGCGCACGCGCTCGCTGCTCTCCCCCGCCACGCCCCCCGCTCCGCTCCACTCGCCTCCGACTTCGCCTACGGTTTTGCCATCGCGCTTATTTATAACAATATTTAAGAATAGCGCACTGACAATTGTTCGGCCCGAGCGTTCGCTTTAAAAGTCGCGACCGACTCTCCTCCTCAAGGCCGCGCCTCCACTGCGTTTAACATATTATTAGATCTCAATATCCACTCGGTAATTACGTTTTTTACCAACGACGGAATTTGCTTCTCCAAATCAGCTGTTTCGTCGCTTGCGAAACAACCCGACGACAAAAAAAAGTTATCTATTTATATTAATTCGAAGCCGCACTGATACATAATCAGCATTTGAATGTAACCTACTTCACAATAATAACTAATGCAGCGCTGCACTCACACTCGGACACTCGAATACAAAAACATTCGTTATGTTTTGAATAAAAATAATTCTCTTACGTCATGGAATAATGTAGTTATTACTCGCAATCACCACGGTTCAGCTATAAAATTTACTGTAATTAGTTTGCGCGACTCGAATTAAGTCTTATGCAATTATTGCTCAAATTTGCAAATTAAACTCGTTTCCTATTGTTTCGTTCTTTATTCTCTTCTTAGCTGCACCTTTTCCAGTGCGTGATGCTCCTTGGAATCGAATGATATGGAAAACACGGCGGCGGCGGCGGCGGCGGTGGCCGAGTCTACTCCGCTTCCATCTTTTAAAAAGACGAATTTCATTTATTTAATGACGAGTGCATTGTTTGCAAAGTGCGAGCAGGATTATTATCTCGACGTGTCCTTCCTTTTAACAAGTTTTGCGGTTAATTCTCGCCTTCGTAAATGAACTCGGCTTACTTTTTTCCGACGTTTAATGATTTGCAAGCTCTCATCAACGTAATTCGATTGAGCACCGAGCCTAAAGCCTTTCGAGCCTTTCGAACCTTTCTGGTTTTCGCCCCTTGCCCTTGTCTTCTTCTCCTCCAAGCCTCTGCCGCTGCCGACGCCGATGCCGACGCCGACGCCGACGCCGACGCCGACGCCGTGCCGACGACGCCACCGCTCGCGTTCGCGACGTTAATTAGACGAATTTCATTAGAACAAACGAACTTTGCTAATCTACGGTAATCTGATTAGAAATTTGTCGGTGCATCTCGCTCGCTCCCCCCACCTCTCGTCCTCCTCTCGCTCTCTCCGGCGTACCCGCGTCCAGCCCGTCGACTCCGACTCCCATTCGCGCCTCCCTCCTCTTGGCTCTTATCTCTTTCCTCTCGCTCTCTGCCTCCCAGCCTCTTCCACGGTTCACTGAAATTCCGCACCTACGTTCGCCGATTCCTGCCGGGCGCCCCCCCCCTCGCCTCTCCCTCGCCTCTCCCTCGCTTTTTCAACGCGCCTCGGAGGAATCTTGCCCTGGATGGTTTGATGCAAATATTTGCAGGAATTAGCTCGTTAGACGATTCGGCGGCGAGCAGCTCGCGAAACGAAAAGGACAGGCTTTCCCGATGGCGCGCATCCGAAATAAATCCCCGGCGGCGCGTCTTGGTCGCGTTCGTTACAGGCGTTCGAATCGGCCGCCCCTCTTTCTGTTTTTACGCTCCCGGCAACGCGGGTGTAACGAAGTGCCTCAACGGGCTCATTAGCGCAGATTTCGGCTGTCGCTGCTCGTCCCGCTGGGGGCTTTTCACCTGCAGTTGTGGAAATTGGCGCGACGAGCGCAAAGTCAAGCGCGGAGAGCGACCGCCTAAGAAGCGGAAGAGCGAGCGGCGTCTGGGAAAAATCGGAGAATTGGAGAATTGGAGAATTGGAGAATTGGAAAGGGGAAAGGGGACGAGGAGGGAGGGCGGAGATTCGTTTCACGCGCGAGCAGCCGCGACGCGCAAACTGCTCGTTTACGTAAACGACCCCTCGCCCGGGCATCGGAGAAGAGGCGCGACCGGCGGACACTTGGACTCGCGTCTGCGGAGCGGGGAGCGGTGCATCCGTAAACGCTACGTGTGCACAGTGTGTAATTTGTCGCTTCTTTTGGTCGAGCGCGTGCAAATGAACGGTGGACAACGCGACCCGTTTGATCGACGTCGCTGCGCCTCGCTTTTCACTTTGATAAATATTTGAGGGAGAGCGGGGCCGGGGCGGTGCGGGTGCGCGTCCTCCTCTCCCAGCCGCTGGCTCGCATCGCGTGTAATAGAATTGTAATAGCGCCGCGCGCCGACTAAACGCACCTTAGCTCTCATTATTTATATTACTTATAGCTGAGACTGCACTGCACCGCATCGCCTTTAATGGCCAATGATCTCCTTTGGCGTCGCGCCGCTTCCACATTAATTGCCGGCAACTGCTAGCCGCCGTCGGCAGCGTCAATAATACATGCATCGAAATAGCCGCTCGCGCAGTCCTTGGAATTAAACAACGACGATCTCAATAAAACATATTGCATAAAATGTCATAATCGCGTACAATTACCGCTTCGGGCGCTCGGCTGCAATACGGTAAACATCGACGTTAAACGAACAGAATTCTCAGAAATTATCCTCGCCGCAACACTGTATTACTCGAGCTTGGGCGTTTTTAATTCTTTATTGAAATTGGACTCTAATTAGGTTTAACGACACCCGTGCGCAGCGCCGTATTTATTAATGTTTAACGAGGAGTGCAAATGCACTCGTCGTCGTCGTCGTCGATGACGCGATCAGGCCCTAAACCTGCTCGCGCTCCCAATCGGGGCACTGCGACACCTTCGCCGAGATAAGCCCGAGAATCGCGAAATTAAGGCGCGTCACCGGAGGATCGCGACACGATTTCAATAATAATGACTCGGACTGGGCGCCGGCCACTTAAAAACGTGGATTTTCGGCTGTTCGGAATTCGGCCTTATAACTTTTAGCCCGTGATTTATTCGCAATTTTGCATATTCATAAGGTTTAACGCGATTTTTAGTCGGTTTAATTTAATCTGCAATAGCCTGCCTACACACAGGCACGGGTCCTCGCGTCGCGTCCACGCGCGGAGTCGACGAGCCACATCGGCATCGGACGCGAAGCAAAGTGAAGCAAAGCAAAGTGTAGGAAACAAGCGATTTCAGTGCAAAGATCTTAACCAGCGGAGTAAAACTGCCGTTTCCTCGTGCACGCGCTGCTTAATAAATATTCATGAGATATTATTTCGCAGCTGAATCGCGAGGCTGAATCGTGAAATAAAACGAGGGAGGATAACATTTGTTCCGAATGTCCCCCAGGCATTAGACATGCATCGTCTCTATGACACTGGCGAAGTTGCGCGACGATAGTTTATAACAGGGGACGTCACGACGAGACATGCAAGTGGGGCTATGAAAAATTCAGCAGCACGCCGTCGTCGTCGTCGTTGCTGCGGTGCGGGAGGAGAGGGGATCGCCGATGATTCCTCGAGTACGCGCGTCAGAACGATGACGCTTTCGCGAGCGAGCGAGCGCATGGAAATGTCACGAGACGCCCTTTACCGGCGCGAGTTTTCTTTAAAACTAGAAACTCCCTCCCGATACCTGTGGGGACTTTTAATCACTTAAATATTAAGGGCCACTTGGCAGTCGCAGTCGGAGTCGCCGCCTTTCCAATGCGAAACGCGCCCCGTATTATTGGGGAGCTCGGCTAATGAGAATATCGCTGCCTTATTCAATAATATTCCGCAAACATCGACGAGTGGAGATGAAAGGCTCGCGGGGGAGGGAAAAATATCTGAATGGGCGCCGGCATTCAGCGGGCCGTGTGTGTGCCGGGGTGGTGGGGGGGAGGAGGCGAGAGGGGCAACCACAGGCAGGCAGGCAGGCAGGCAAACCCAACGAACGAGGTGGCGGCGCAGCGTCGAGTCGGTGTAAGCTCGTTGCGTTCCAAGCCTTTTCCCAATCATTATTTCGATATATCCCTATTCGCGTTCGACTCGCATTCCCTGAATTACTCGACCAGTCAATACTATGAAATATGGCGGGTAAACAGTAGGAAACAATTAGAGGCTGGGAAACCGGCGGAAAGTGCGATTGCGCCGAACCTCCAGCTGTATATGATGCATGCCGCTAATGGATATGAAGCTTTTGCCCCCTCGCCCTCATCCCCCGTCCCATCTCTTCAGTTGCCCCCTCGCTCGGTTTCGCTCCTTCTGTTCGCGCGGCCGATGCTGCTGCTGCTGCTGCTGCTGCGCGCCGCAGAGCCCAAGAAGACCGAGCCGACTCCGCGCGCTGCGCCACAGAGGAGAGCTTCGCTGAATTAAATATCACCGCACACAGGCCGCTCGTGCGTGTGCGCGCCGATGGAAAGAGGAGTCGAACCGAACCGTCCGTCCGCGGCGTTGCCCACTAGTAACCGGCTTCGACCACCCGGCCCTGATCCCCCACCCCGCTAGACTGAATCTTTGACGAACCGTCTAGGCTCGTTTCTCACGCCCTCGCGCGGCCCAAGAAGCCCCCGATAGAGTTTCAATCTCATCCACTTTTTAGAGTCGTTCGGGTTTGCAACAAAACGATGCTCGCACCCTTTGGTCGCACGGCGGCCGCCAGGAATAATCGCAAACAACTTACCCCTCGGGGACTTGCGATTATTGCTGCCGGAAGCGATAGGTGCGTTGCCAACGCGCGATTATCGAGTAAATTGGGTGCGAACGAGGCTTTTGTTCTTGGGGATCCCCCAATTTGCTCGAGAGCCGAACAAACACGCGGAGAGGGTAATCTTCGCGTTTCGAAAAATCCTCGAGCGAATAGCGCGCGAAATGCGATTTCGTCCCGAGAGGAGCGCCAGGGGAGGTATTTGGTAACGATTAGGCTCGAAATCGAAGCGCAGCCCCAGTTTCATCTTTGCAGAAGAAATAAAAACACTTTAAAAGAGCAGTGAATCGTCGGATTAGTTTGGAAAAGAGTTTTGTTTGCTCCTGAGTTGGTGGACAAAGTGGCGAAGAGGGTAACCGGCAACGGGGATAATGTTCGGCCGGCGAACGGAAAGTTTCCTGTACAATCCGGCAAACTACCCGACGAGCGTGAAAAAGCGACTAAGGCGAAAAGCGAATATTGCAAAAGTATGAAAGTGTATCGGTCGGGGTGGGAGGGGGTGGATCGAGGGGTGAAAAAAGGAAGCTCGCTCGAGCCCGAGGCAACGAAAACCGAGAGACGGAGGAGGGAAGAGTCCTTTAAAAATTAATT
This sequence comes from Platyscapa corneri, assembly GCA_018907185.1. Lineage (NCBI taxonomy): Eukaryota > Metazoa > Arthropoda > Insecta > Hymenoptera > Agaonidae > Platyscapa > Platyscapa corneri. The sequence goes on along the minus strand of JACCHW010000011.1, from coordinate 2,162,138 downwards.
CCACGAGTCCGAGGACGCGAGCTTCGGGCCGTCTGAGAAGGCTAAGGGCCGGATTACCAAAATTCGCGTGCTGTGGCAAACTTCCGAAATGAGCCAACTCTGCGCGTATCTTTCAGCTGTATCTCTCGGTCTCTGGCGCCGGCCGCGCATATTAGTAAAGTTGCAAGCGCGTACCGTCGGGCTGTTGGGCCGCGCTTCTGCCGTTGCGTCGTTCTCGAGGAACACGTTTTCCCGATCGCGCGCGCGCGCGTACCTCCCCGGTTCAAGAACCGAAGGTTGGGCGCAACCACCACCGCCCCTCGAATTCGCGAGGGGCAGTTTGGCAACGGGAAGCGTCGAGCGCGTGTAAAGCCGGAGGAGGCGACAATCGCATCGATTCGATCCGAGCGGCTTCGCGCCACGGCTTTTCAATAAGACTAATCGATTAGCAATGGTACATGACGGGGGTTGGGAGGGAGGGGAGAATCCCGGCGAACGAGACGAAGACCGTTTAATAAATATTAAGCGTCCGAGTGGAGCCGAGTTGGGCAGCATCCATCACAGGCCGGCTGGTAATAAAAAATAACACGGCTGAACACTTTAACGCCCAGATAAGGTCTAAGGCGGCAGCCCCGAGTAATTGAGAGTAATAGTGTCGGAGTGTGAGCGATAGTGGCGCGGCTAATTATGATAAATAGCGTAGGCTAGAAATTGCAGGAAAGCTCTAACGTATTCTTGTGTTTCCGTCTGTTTCAGGCCAAGTTGTTGGAGTCATCCCACGCTTGGCTCGGAGCCTCCACCTCCAGTATAGCAGGTGAGTTTCGAATACCCATAAATCTTAACAACGATGCAGCTCGGAGTGCGGACCAGTTAGTGCCGCGTGCTCGTCTGGAAGCGAGCGCGGTAGCTCGCTTCGCAAAAATCCTGCACTTGAAAAAGACTCGATGAGAGAGACTCGACACGACGAGCACTCGAGTCGCAATGCAATTCGGAAACCGGCCCCCGAGCCCCTGTGCCATGCCCACCGATTTGGGCTGCGAACCACCAGCCTCCCCCCCCCCCACCACCCACCCACCCGCTTACCCAGCCCTATTAACGCGACCGCTTCGCGTAGCTGCGGGTGGACACGCACACGCTTACACACAGAGAGACACGAGGCCGCGCAGCTACGAGCCCACGCACACGCACACGCACACGCACACGGACACGCACACGCACTCAACGCAACGCAACGCAACGCAACGCAACGCAACCACGACGCGCACACGAAGGAGCGCCCGCCGACGGCTCGAGTTTGCCGCGCGAACGATACGACCGCTCTTAGTCTCGCCGTTGAGCAAGAGCATCGAGAGTCTTGTGCTCGGTGAGAGCAAGACCCGAGCCAGTCGTAGCGAAACAAGCAAACTAAAACAAACACCACCAAACAGCCCGGAACACGAGTATAAAGCCCTAGTCGATATGTGCTGATTTTTAGCTGACTACTCGAGCCTGCTCAAGCTGAAGGCGCCGACGTGGACGCGGCAAGAGCTGCAGGAGGCCATCGAGGCCGTGGTCACCCAGAAGATGCGCTTCACCCAGGCCTCGAGCAAGTACGGCATACCCAAGGGCACCCTCTACGACAATATCCTCGGCAAGTCTAAGAGGATGATGGTGCTCGAGGAGGCGGGCCTGGACAACACCGAGGAGACGGCGGTCCTCGAGTTCTGCTGCGACATCAGCGTCAGCCCCTATAACCGGCGTACGAAAAAGTCCCTCAACGCGATCCTCAATTTCGTGGAGAAGCTGAGGCGGCAGCGCGATCCCGGCTTCTCCTTCACCGGGCTCTCGGGCTTCCGCTGGTGGTGGGCCTTCTGCAAGAAGCACGGCATCGTCTCGCTCTACTTTAACGACGAGAACGATAACGAGTGATGATGGCTGCGGCGGCGGCGGCGGCGGCGGCGACGACGGCGACACCGGCTATGGCGACAACGGGAACGGGCACGAGGCGGAAACTGCCCGCACTCTTCGCGCACCCCGAGCCCCGTTTCCGATCTCCGCTTCTTCTCTGATCGCGGCGCGCCGAGCCGATTTATCGCTCGTCGTTCGGTGCCCGAGCCCCGTCCGGATGGGAAACGCGCGCTCGGTGCGTTTCCCTCGCGGCTCGTGAGAAGCCGACCCTTTCATCGATTCTTCAAGGACATTGTCGCTCGTTTCCCGGCTACTGAGCCGAATTCTCGACGAGCTCCTGGTGCTCCGCCGCCTTCCCCTCGACAAGCGAGGACGACAACGACGCCTCGCACTTGCGCCCGCGCCTTGGTTCGTGCGTCTCTCGCACACGCGCGTGCACTTACCCTCGTTAACTCGCTTGTGTAATTTTACGAATTCCAACGCCGCCGTGTTGTGGAAAGCCTCGCGGACATCCCGGGAAATTCGAAACTCCTCGGTCGACGCCTCGAAACGCAGCCGCACGGCCGGATAAATGCGCAATTCGCAGTTGCGCTTATCGTAATAAGATAATGCACGAGTGTCGGACTGGTCCGACATTCAATTGGGCTTGCATTTGTGAGCTACGCACAGGCGGCCCCCCCCCCACCACCACCACCACCACACTACTATAGTCGCGCATACATTATTTTGCGTTCCACCGTTGCGAAGCATTAACGTTTACGCGTAACCTCCGTGTGCGCCTAATTTATCGTCTAACTCTATATGATAATTATAACGAAGCCTCTACTTGCGCTACGATTTTATATTTCAACAAGTTTATTGCAATAAATTTATTTTTATTTTGACGGTCGCATCTTTTTTTACGATCTGTCGGTGGTATTAACGTTAAATCGTTATCTTGACTCGCGTCGTAAAACAGTATTCGTTTGTCTCCTCGAGGCTTACACCGATGTTTTATTCGCTGATTTTTCTTAATTTACAGTAATTTTTTCAACGAGTTAATTTTGTCCCCACCCCTCTATAAATAAACTTGGCGCGTTTATAGCTTTGCATTAACTTTATTTGTCTTTCGTTTTTTATTTTCTCTCTCGCGCGAAGCGCCTCGTTTTATTTTTCCAAAGTAATTTCCCTCGGATTCGAGAATTCGCCATCGATTTCGTTATTTATAAAATGCTTATTTATTTATAGAGAAAATTTTTAACCGACCCGAATTATTTATTCACTTATCGATTCCTATCGCGAACTACAATCGCGAGCCGGTTAAGTTACGCACATTTCGGAAAACCAGCTTTCTTGCACGCAATAGCGTACGAGCATTTGCAATCGGAGCGATCGCGGGCGTTTAATTTGGAAAATGCGAGAGGAGGAAAGGCGCGCTCTTACGTATTTCTCTTATTTGTGGTTTAGCGAACGTTTACGCGTCAATGAAATTGTTTTAGTACATTCCCCGGCATCGAGTAAATAAAAATGATTTACGAGTAATAAAAATTGCGAGTTAAATAAGATAATTTTGTCTAGCGATCGTGTATAGTTTACGAACGATATTACAATTCGACACACCGCCAATACGGAATAGTTTGTGCGTTGGCGCTAATTTTGCTCAAGTTCCACTCGCATCGGCATTAAATGATAAGTATCGTAAATAAAATAATCTCCGCGCGATAAAGCGCCTCGCCGCTAATCGGCCTCTAACGAATTTTTGCCTCCAATACTTGTGGGAACGCATTAACCGATTAGCCGAGAGTCACAAGACCTCCAACTCGTACTCGAACTACTCGCAACTATTCTAACCGAATGCTTTGGCGTATCGACAACGAAGTGGGAGGCGCGGGTGGTGTTCCGATACGTTTAACGCAGGGTGCCATACATACATACAGCGTCGCATTCGCTTGCGCGGCCGGGATTTATTTTTACGTAAACACGCCGAAAAGGCAGACTGAAAGCCGCGGTTGTCGTCGTCGTCGTCGTCGTCGTCGTCGTCGTCGTCGGTAGCGAAAGTAACTTTTGTGATTAACCGCCGAGGGAGCGGCGGCGACGTTTGACGTTTCGCAGCGCTCAAGCGCGGAGCTCGAGGGCGTTGTAGCGCCACCTAGCGTGCGTTTTCCGAAGGCGCAGCCCGAGAAATAGTCGGCACAGGGGGCAGCTCGCGAGTCGCGAATCGGCGCGAATCAAAGCGCATCCGGGAAAAAATGGTCCCGAAATAGCGGCGCCCTAGCTGCCCTACCTCGGCCGGCGACGAGCCTTGGATTATTGTGCACGCGGATCGGAAAAGCGCCGTCGCGATCGTCTCGCAGCCTAACTTATGTAAGCTTAACGACTTCCATCCCCCACGTCTTCCAGCGCCGCCTCCTGCCCGACTCGCCCAAACACACACACACACGCCACTATTTACAGGGAGTTTACGAGCGCCGCGGTTTTTGAGCTCGCGACGCTCCCACTCGCTCGTCAAGACCTTTTCATCCGGCGACGCAGCGACGACAATATTGGTGTTGCCGTTAGGCCTATTGCTGCGATCGACGCAGCTTCCGCGCCCACGAGTCTCGAGGTTGATCGCGCGAGGCTAAACATTGTACATATGTGTCGCGGGAGCTTTTGGCCGGAGAAGAAGCTGACGACGGAGGAAGCAACGGCTGCGCTACCCCGGCAGCTCCGACTCGCTTCCCGATTCCTCCTTTCATTTTTACATTCACTTCTATTTATTTATTGATTTTCCCCTTTAATCGTCGTCGCTGGCGCGTCTCTTTTCACTTGTCGTTCGCTCGTTCGTTTATAAACGACGGCTTGTTGTTTACGAGAGCAGCCCGAACGGCTAAAGCCAGTCTCGGCGAATACTTTCGTCTTCGATAATTTGGCGCGGCGCGGCGTTGTTACGTTACAACGAGCGTTTTCGAATTATTTATCGCAATCCGTCGGAATGTTTTTGCCCGTTCGTTTCCGCGAAATCGCTCGTCGTTATTTACGATTGTGTTTTCCTTCGCGCGGCTGTTTGTCCGGACCGTTGCACCAAATGCCCTTTTCGCACTGCACTCGAAAAATGCAATGGCGCCTCCTCTTGTTGCGATCAACAAGTTGTTTTCGGACCCGACGACTAATAAATTGTACTTAAAATTATTATCGCGATTGCAGGTATTCGGAGCGGCGGCGGCGGCGGCGGCGGCGGCGGCGGCGACACACACACGCGCTCACACAGAGCCAACACAATCCACCTTCCACATTCCACGTAGCCGCATTCCTCTTGTCCCCCCGTTGCGTCGAAAAAATGTTCCTCTCTGTATTGTAATGCCGGTGATAGTCGATCGGATTGTGATTCGCGCTCGTCTCCGATCGATTTTTACAAGAAAGAACGTCACACATACGCCGAGAGGTCGCGAGCTTCCGGTGATATCCGTGCCTAGAACTTACCGCTGAATGAATAGCTTATCGATATAATAACGATAATAATTCCATTGTTCGCACCCGCACGCTCCGCGTCTTCTCGCGTTTCTCGCGTTTCTCGCACTTTCAATACCTCGACTATTAGATAAAAGTGAGTTCTACTCCACGTGCATGCATTAAATTTATAGTAAAAGTGACATTCCTTATAAATTGTACAAACTGATGATATTAGCGTAGCCTTAGAGCATAGCGACGCCGTAAGACGGACCGACAAATCTAGCGTAGGCTTAGGGAATTTTCTTAGGAAGCATCATCACTCGTATACGTTAACCATATTGTAACGTTATTATTGCTGTATTGTAACATTATTACTACTATTATTATTATATTATTATTATTATATTATTATTATTTTATTATTACTATTATTATTATTATTACTATTATTATTACCACGATACTATATTATTACATCGCTATATTTTTATAATGGAAAGCCACGTTTGTACGTTTTGTAAAGAAAACCAGCTGCGTAAGATTAGGATTAGCATTTATGTTGAGCGGATGTCTGTAGAGGAGGGAGGGCACGAGTGATTGTCAAAATTCGAGGTCTCGAATTGCGTCGAGAAAAAGGAAGGCATGTATTTCAGTAGAGCGCATTTCTTATTCTCGGGCAAATGCCAGCCGAATGAAGTACTGCGTTATTCGTTAGCTACAATGCGTGCCCTTCGTCGATGCGAGTCCTCGAATTTTCATACTGATTTCGGTGCATGAAATTAATAATAGAGTCCGTTATTTACATTGTAAATTTGACATTTTATCGTTGCAGCGAATTCGGCCGTATTCGACGAAAAACCTAGAACTCGCGTTTACGTTCGATGCGCGAGTGTTTCATTCAACTCGCGGCCGAGAAAGAACGACGATCACTACTTGGCTTCTCTGTTCGAATGACAAGTATTTTGTCCTAATCGCCATTAGATCATAAGTCGTGATCAACCAAGTGCCTTTTATATAAACTACTTAGTAATGTCAGCTTTTTATCGGCGACCGTACCGACAGAAGCCACGTTAACGATTGATTGCTCTTTAAATTTTTTGATACTGTTTCAAAATGGGGAATCGGCGGGAAGTGGATTTTAACTCAATATAAGACTGAAGACATAAACGCTTCATGCCATGACATACTCATAAATTATTTTTATTCGCTAATTAATTTCTCGGTGAAAAGAAAATTATCATCGCTATAGTTGTTACTATTACTATTGATGTCGCTATTACTGCTGCTGCTACCGCTACCACAACTATTACAACTACGACGACGACGACGACGACAACAAACGACAACAACAACAACAACAACAACAACAAAAACTACTAGTACCGCTGCTACTACTATTATCGCTACTATTGTTACTGATATCGAGAAAGTACGATTGGAGTTAGCAAAAGCTAACGGCTTCGTTTCGGGTTATGTTCCGTTTGCTCTTTATCACGGCATCGGTAAAAGTCCAAAAAATTTATAGAATCCACAGCTGCATACGTATAATTTAGCGAGGCGCATTAAAATTTCATAAGAAATTAGTGCCGCCGAGCTGTTGCTGCACGAGTCTTTTTCTCCGGAGCAATAAAGAGGAGCACAGCCTCCTGTCTCTCGGGTCTCCTCCGCGCGCGGCTTCTCTTTCTCTCTGTGTACATCTTTTCCAATTAATTGTATTAATCGTGAAATTGGAGGAGGCCTAATTACACTTAATAACTTAACCGTTAAATAATCGCTCTGGATCGGGGCCATCGGGGCTGCATACCGGCTACTGCACTTGTCGAGCCCGAGTCGAGGGACGCGTGTTCGCACGCACACTAGCGCGAACGAATAGAGAGAGAGAGAGAGAGAGAGAGAGAGAGAGAGAGAGAACGATTGGCTCGTGCCTAGTCGGTAGGAGAGGACGTAGCCTCTTCCTTGTCGCGCCGATGTCGTTTCTTCCGTCCTCCAATGCAATAAATCGCCAAGTCGAAACGCTTATAACGACTAATTTTTAAGAGAAGAGCAGGGCGATCCAGCGCGAGCGGAAGGAGAGCCACTGCTACCACTACTATTACCACTATTATTACTACTGCTACTGCTACTACTACTACTACTACTACTACTACTACTACTACTACTACTACTACTACTACTACTGCTACTACTGCTACTGCTACTGCTACTGCTACTGCTACTGCTACTGCTACTACTACTATTATGATTATCATTATTATTAATATTATTATAATATTATTATTATTATTATTATATTATTATTATTATTATTATTATTATTATATTATATTTCTCGTGTTTTGTTATCATTGTAATAAAACAGCCGGCGACGGTGATTTTGTATCAAACAATGTGAATACATATAAAATCAATTCCGTTACCCAGAACTTGGAGAGCTTTGATTTTTTCTCCCCCGCCACCACCACAGATCCATCCCGTTTTTGTCTCTCATTTCAATGTTGTGCTTTATTTTCTTCTTTTTCAGACGTCCGAGCCACGCCGGGGTACACCTGTTATAAATAAAGTAATGTTATCCAGAAATATTACACTTGCGTCACATTACCTAGACCTGTGGACGTTTCCTCCGTAGCATTTTTTTTAAAAACACGTATTACGTAAGATACCAGTAAGGCAACGAGGCAGTTGCCGGTTGCCGGTCTTTTTTTAAAGATTTTTTTTTTTTTTTTTTTTTTTTTGATTACGAGAGGTTTGTTAAAAATACTAGACGCACGCACAGACCGCCAAAGTGCAGCGCCGATTTTCAAAGAGTCCATTCTTCTAAGACGCGCAATCGAACAGTCGAGCACCAGTTTTGTCCGCGAACAACTTGCAACTTTTACTCTCAGCTTATCAACTCTTGATTATCGACAAATTGCCAACGAACAAATTTCGCAACACCTGTATATTTATATTTATGAACTCTGTATAAACTGTTTATTAACATTGCATTATCCGATTGTCGTCTCTATGTCATGTAATAACATTTGTTCCCTGCATTTTGGGGGGTTGTTACAGCAGACAGTTATCAGTATCAATTGCAGTCGATGTGGCAAAAGTGCTGGAACACCAATCAGAGTCTGGTGCACAATCTTCGCTTTCGAGAGCGCGGACCTTTGAAGTCCTGGCGGCCGGAAACGATGGCGGAAGCGATTTTTAGTGTACTCAAGGAGGGCCTCTCGCTGAGCCAGGCTGCAAGGTACGTCGCCCTTAACTCGCCTTCTTATCGTTCGTCTCTTATCTCTCGTCTGTGTGAGCGCGCGCGCCTGTGCGTTTGAGAAGCCAACAACAGCCCAAATTTATCGCGAGTCGTTTCGTCGCGGTTGCGGCGCGTGTCCGCCCGTCCGTTTCTTTTGTCAGCCGTCGGAGTTTCATGGAACGGTGGAGCGTCAGGGTAAAGCTTTGAAAAGATTTGAAAGCCTACAAATGCCAATCTCGACGTTTCAAAACGATTTTCCGTATAAGTCAATCGTTCGCGGAATTCGATCGCTCGCTCGGATTCGGTCAACTCGGTCTTTAAATTTGTGCGCGTACCTACGTAATGAGTCGCTTAGGTCGTTTAGGGTTGCCCGAGCGACTCGAGTAAATTAGACGCGGCTATTTAAATAAGGCGATTTTGAGGTTGTGTCTCTTAAAAGGAAAAGTGCCGCCGTCCACTGGACGAACGCGTTAAAACCTGTGCAGAGGTAGAGGCTGCTGGGATTTTCTGAAAAATCCTTTATTTTCATCGCATTAGCTTAGTTCGGTGTAACGCTTTTTTTAGATAAACCGCGTGCAGTCGCGCCTTCCTTCCTTCCACCGCGCAAATTATAGCCTGCGCCGTACGCACTTATAAAATTGTTGATTACAATTATGTAGGCCAGTTATTTTATAAAATAACGCACTCGGCATTCGGACTTAAATTACGCGCGCAATTTGTTGGTTAATTTATTTGCTCGCTTTTCCAGCTCGGTATTTGCATAAATATAATTTAAAACATTTTTAAATATAATTTAAAGCACGGGGATTCTCGGAATCGCTGCGTTATCTGCCTGAACTTTTAATTAAGAAAATTGATACACTCGGAAAGAAAATTGCCGGACATTATTTAAACTGTATCAGAAGAGAGTCTGGCGGGAAAGAGAAAAAATGTATTACTAAATAATAAATGTTAATTTCTCGAGTCTCGATAACGGTAAATAGCTTTTTTCTAGTTCTTTTTCCGTCCCTTTTTTGCAGGCTGCAATCGTGCCACTCGTTAATTTCGTTATTTTACTTTGATTTTACTTTATCCTCGCTACGTAGCTATCGAAGCCAATTAAGCAAAAAATTGCATAAATTTCCACCGTCGACGGCATTAATGATTTCCTTTTTTTATCTCTGCATTAGGTGCGTCTTTCGCGCGACTCGCACTGTAAATAAGCATCTTTTCCACCCAATTTTCTGCAGCAGCATCGTAAAAGCTGGCTTACTTTTTAATAAATATTTAGATTTTTCGCACTGAAAATAGCATCGAGACGACTCGGCTTCGCAGTCCGTAACGAGTCGTTAATGCGCGCCGACATTCGGCGATGGGTCCGCGATGGATCGCAGCCGACGAAGTCGAAAAAAGATGCGCGCGGACGTCCGTTTGTGAAGAGACAGAAAAGCTAAACATTTACAATAGAATAAGAGCTGTGTTTGGTCGAAAATTATTAGTCGAGCGATGCACTTCCGGTGACAGTCGCGAAGGCGTCGCGCGTGCATCTATAAATTTGGGTTGGCGATGGCGGAGGCGAGACTTGGCTACGCTTGCCGCGCCGAGGAGCATTGGAAAATAATAATTTGGCATTGATGTATTTATTTTTTAGGAAATACGATATTCCATACCCGACGTTCGTACTTTACGCGAACCGAGTCCACAACATGCTGGGACCGAGCGCCGACGGTGGAGCCGGTAAGTGTAATTCAAAACCGAAATGCAGTCATTAACGGGATAAGAAGAAAATTTCAATGCGCGACGTTTATAAATAGCGAAAGCTCTCCCCCTCCCCTCTCTCCCTGGCACGGTCTTTAATGGGCACTCGCTCGCTGCTGCAAGCATTCGTACGCGAGAAAAGAAATAGCCGTGACGCAACAGGACGCACTCTGTCTCTCCTGGGCGCTCTGGTGAATTTAGCCTCGCTCGTAAAAGGTACAATTACACATGGGGAGCCTCGTCCGGGGTCGAGGAGCGAGTCGCCGCGAGTCGCCGCGCAGACGTATTAAGGCTCCTTCTCCTCTGCGGTTACTCCATTTGACGGCCATTGTGTTTACTTAACTCGCTCTCGTCCGTTATTTTATTGTTCGCCGGCGAAACGCGCCATTAACGTCCAGCGCTAACAGCCGCGACTATCTTTAACTTTTCTAGCTATCGGCTCGACGCCCGCCCCTATTGTTCTCGTCTTTCTCATCCCCTCTCTTTTAAGGCCGCGCATCGCTCCTCCGGATTCCGCGTTACTCTTTCCAAGCGGCGAGCGCTTAAAAGCTTCGCGATAGCACCTCGTTTTACCCGCTGAACCCGACACTTCCGCGCTCTAATTGGAAAATATTTCACCCCCGTTGTAATAAGGGAGCTCGCAGCCCTCTGCGATTTCGTCTTCCCCCGGAGCTTCCCTCCTCCTCCTCCTCCTCTCGGTTAACGCGTTTCGCTTCGTTTTACAAAAGCCTCGCGACTCCTTCACTTTGTCGCTGCGATCTCGGGGCTAAGTACAGTCCTCCCACCCTCGGCTCGGGGAGGCTGCCGCGGAACGCCGGAGAACCGGCTGCGTATTTTTAAACGTAGCCTCCGAAACGTCCAACTTTTCGAAAACGAAAATGAAAATAACCGAAAATTGCGTCGGGCTCTGCAAAGTTGAGTAAACAAAATTTTGTGCGAATAATAAAAAATGTTACGAGTTTCGCGGCTCTATAAAATAATCCAACGGTATACAATCTGGAACACTATAAAGCGGATTTATTCGGCTTCTTCTTAATTTAGAACTACTTAATAACCGCTAGTTATAAACTGTATAATTGGCGTGACAGTCTAGTAAGTTTTATTGCCGGACCAAATTTAGATCCTTGATTAATGATTCGTTTTTAAGTTCTATAAACTTCAAATTCGGTAATCCACCTATAAAATACGAAACGCGAGACGCGAATTGCGAGCGCGAGACGCGAAATACGGCACTGCGTTTGCCCACGGTTCAAAATGGCGCCCCCTTGCCCCCTCCTCAGCCCTCCTCGCGCGATCGCGAGTAAGCCCATTGTTCCGCATTCCCGAATGCAGATCGAAGGGAAGTCGCGCGAGAGACCCTTCCAGGGCTTTCGTCCTTGTAAACGTCTTGGCGACGCCGAGTCGCGGTCGTCGTCAACCGTCGACTAACCGGCCTCTCTGCTCCTTTTTCCAGATTTGCGGCCGAAGGGCCGAGGGAGGCCGCAGAGGATTCTGCTCGGCGTTTGGCCGGACGAGCACATCCGAGGCGTCATCCGAGCGGTGGTCTTCCGCGACGGACACTCGCCCCACATCGTCAAGGAGGAGCCGACCACCATGTACCCTGCCCTGGCGAATTACGGCGCCTGCAACGGACCCGAGGGAGCGGTCAGCCCCAGCGCAGCTGCCGCAGCAGTCGCGGCCGTCGCTCAAGGTACGTTGTCGCTCGTCGCGCCCTTCTCCCTTTGCCGAGGCGAGCGAGCATCCGATTACAACAGCCCTTACCCCGTCGCTGCTCCGCGTCCGGCCTTTCGCAACTGCTGGTGCGTGCGTTTGCCGCCCAGCTGCGCGCTCCAAGGACAAAGCAGCGGACCAACGGCTTTCCTCGATTTCGGAATTCGCCTTTTGTACCCGGGGCTCCAGTCGCGAGTCCAACGTCCAACCTCCGGAGTTTTCAACCCTCGAGCGGCTGGAGGGATTGGCCGGGGGTCAGATTGGCGCCGGTAACGCGATACCTTTCTCCGCTGGAAGCGCTGAATCCGTTGTTCGATCGCGCTACAATATATTTCGGCCTTTCAGATTTGATAAGCGTAGAAGCTGAGATCCAGATGCAGGGGACCACTCGCCGAAATAAGTAAATAAATAAATGTAGAGCAATCGTAATAGTAAGGCCAATACTTTGGCGGTGGCATCGCAGCACGTTCGAATCGACGTTCCTCCCCAGCCAATCCCCGGCGAGATCGCCCTCCGATCGCTCTTTTTGGGACCCCATTACTCGGGGCGGGACAGCTGACCCTCGCTGCCTCGCGACTTCCTACGCCCGCTCTAACTCGAGACTCGCTTCTGCCCGCAGGTCTCCGACACCAGATGTGCAGTATGGTGGCAGCGGCCCACTCCCAACAGCACGACATGTTGGCGACGAACCTCTCGACGAGCCTCTCGTCCAACCTCTCCTCGAATCTCCAGGCGGCGATGCAGCAGGCGAGTCAGCAGCAGCAGCAGCAGCAGCAGCAGCAGCAGCAACAGCAGCAGCAACACCAGCAGCACCAACAGCACCAGCAGCACCTCCACCACCACCACAATAACAATGGGGCCGGCGGGGGTATGGGTCCGGGGACGCCTGGTCTTGGGGGCGGTAGCATCGGGGGCGGCAACAGCAACCATGGGAAACTCGCCCCTTAACCTGGGCCTCGCGAGCCCCGGCTCCGGCGGGCCCCCCGAGAGTCCCATGGAGTCGCCCCTAGCCAGCCCGCTGGGCTCCCTGATGGACCCTTCGCACCTGCCCCCGAGCGTCGAGGTCGGGATCGGCGTCAGCGGCATGACCTACAAGCCCGCGCGCAGCTTCGTCAGTCCTCGACCCGAGAATCTCTTCCAGGAAGACATCTCTGACCTCGTCAAGAGCTCACACGCGGCCCTCAAGGAGAAGGAGAAGATCGCCGTTAAATTGGAGCCGCTAACGGATTCGCGGTGTGAATAGTAGGGCCGGTACGGGGGTCGCGTCGCGGACCCTCTTCCAGGCCCTGCCGATGCCGCGATTATGCTACCCCCTGACGGTCTCGACTACCGGAAACTGAGCCAAGCGTTGCCCGAGCGCCTCTTCAACTTTTAGGCCGTGCCGCAGCGCACGCACGTACACACTACCAAGGCCCACACGTACACACAGGTACACAGCGCAGGCCACAGCCACGGACACGGCGAGCAGCCGCACGTAGCACAGGAGCTACACCGACACGCACACCGACACACACACACCGACACAGAGAGAGAGAGAGAGAGAGAGAGAGAGAGGAGAGAGAGAGAGAGAAGCGAAGCGAGGCGAGGCGAGGCAATTCGCAGGCCCATCGCGAACCCTTGATGGGCCGACAGGCAGAACACGCGTAGCGTCCCCGTGACACGTGCGCGTGACTGCGTGCGTGCACCTACGTGTCGATGACGTACGCGCGAGACGCAAACGAGGGCTTATAAATAATATAGCAAGGATTACCGAACAAACGGAATACCTAGTAAGAGAGAGGCCGGCCGAGCGGCTGCAGTTCGTTTCTGCAGCTCGGACTTCCAGGCCTGCATTTCAGAAGCTAAGAAGGCTTAAAGATTAAGACGAGGACGAAGAAGAAGAGGAGGAGGTCGTCGAGGAGCTGGTAAACGGAGGCTTACAATCAAAAAGAAAAAAAAAAACTATGAGCGAGTAGAGTGCGCTCCTTCCTTTTTTCGAAGGCGGTGTTGCGACCGCGAGCGACAGGAGGCCGTGTTGGGGGGGGGGCGCACCTTGAGAAGGCACCCGGTCGCGAATCGCCTCTGCGATATATTTCCAATTTTAGGTAGTCACAGTCCTTTCGTTTGGACAATGTACGAGTAGATGTCGCATATGTATGTAGAATTCGTCTTTGCTGGCTTTTTTGTAACCAGCAGGGCGCGAAACAAGTGCAAGTACTACATAATTTATACCTAAACGCATAGACAGTACCATACGTTATAACGCCAAATGTATAATAGTTAGTAAGGAAAACTACGCGACTCCGTAGAGCCCAGAGGACTGGAGCAGCAGTCCGGAAAAGCGTGGTGGCGTGAGAGCGAAACACACACGGACCGAAAATCCAAAGCCAGATCGAGCAACAGCTTTTTTCACTTACGAGTCTAGTAATGCAGTGTCGAGTCGCTGTCCTACTCTTCAAATTCATCGAGGGCTACTATTTCTTCTTACTTCGGCTCAGCCTCCAATCAGCCCGTCTTTTTACCTTGTTTTTTCCATTTCCCCACTTTGCCCCTTCGAAATCGACCCGCGCACTCTTTATTTCGCCCAACCTTTAATTATTATTGCTATTATTGTCTATTATTATTATTATTACTACTACTACTACTACTACTACTACTACTACTACTACTACTAGTACTACTGCTATTACTACTATTACTATCATTATTATTACTACTACTAGCTATTATTATTATTATTATTATTATTATTATTATTATTATTATTATTATTATTATCATCATCATCATCATTGTCGTCCCGGCATCGCAACTGTTACTGCTAATACTGTTGTCGCTGTACTCGACGCGAGGCGTTCGCTCGGTCGAACGATGACTTATCGCTTGACGGCAAACTCGCGTTAAGCCGGTATCGAGACAAAAGCTAAATTTTTTATTTCGCGCAAATGCAACTGTAAGCTCGTACGATCCCTCGATGTCGTCAAAATACTCGAGAAAAAGTTTGCTCTTTCGTTGTTTGCAGAGCGCCGAAGACCAAAAAGAACGGTGACTCGATGCTTCGTGAAAGCTTATTTTTGTGATTTTGTAGAAAAGAAATACACACAAGAGCGTCCCACTACACGGAGAAAGACGGTTGAAGTCAGGGTAGCGCGGGTGAATTCAAATTAACGTCCTCGCGCTGCTGAATGTACAAAATTTCTTATCATATTAACCGAGACAAAAGAAAAAGACAAAACAAAAAAAAAAAAACATTGACGAGGCGAAAGCGGTATTTCCGCGAAAAAAATGAAAAAGATTAAAGTACGTGTTATTAAGTATTGCCTTCCTGCCATATTTGGGGTATGCCAAGTATAAAAATTATAAGGTTTAGGGCTTACAAATGACATTAACGTGAGCGTGTGTTGTCTGTGTGCGAGTGAGAGCGCGGCTGAGGAGCGAATGCGAGTGTCGAAAGGTGCAGAGGCATAAATGAACGGAGCGAATGGACGGGGAGCGCAGAGGGTGAACGCGTTTCGAGTAAAAAGTAAAAACGTAAAATAAAGACAAAACATGAGAGACAGAAACGTGCGATAAATGCTAGAAGGCGTATGGGTGCTTCTTTTCGGAAAAGTCAAACTATTTTTCAAAATTTTGTAAAAAAAGACAAAAATCGCGCGTGACTTTGCTAACAAAAAAGGGTGATAAAGAATTACTTAATTTTTTATTTTTTAGAAATCTTCAGATTAACAAAACGTACACAAAACACACACGAGGCCTTCGCCCGATATATTCAGTAAATGGAAATGTTTCACTGAAAATGAGAGTAATTACATTTACGAGTTTAGGTCATTATCAAGCTTTGTATTTGTGTAAGGGGAAAATAAAAAACATTCGAAGTGACCTTCCCGAGTGTCGCAGAAAGCGAAAATACCCTGGTTGTCGCGCTTTACGAGATTTTTTTTGTACACTTGTTTTTCTAGCTTGAGATATCTTTCTTCGATTGCGAGTAGCGAGTAGCGACTAGCGACTAAAGGAGCGAAAATGTAACCGAAGAACGCGCGCCGCTGACCGATCGAATGAATTGAATTCTGAATTTTGCGATTAAGCGAGGTATCGAAATGATAGCAGACTTCTCTTCGGTATTATACAAATGATATTCTTGATACAAAGAATTTTGAGCAAGGGAGAGGGCTTTGACGATAAGGATTAACCATTGACCATCAACCGTTGACCGTCGACCGTCGACCGTCGACCGTTGACCGTCGACCATTTCGGTTCTATTGTTTAGCTTTGCATAAACGACTTTTCTTGACGTGTCTCGAGAGTAATTCTGACGCCGCTTTTCCGACTTTCACTCCTTATTCTCGATTCTGTATTCCGTGTTCCGCATCCCGTACTCTGTTTATTTCAACGGTTCCTCCTCGTGTTGTTTTCCCCCGAAAGAACAAAAGCAAAATTGACAAGAAAGACTCGACTTGGAAAAACAAAGTTAATAAATAGTAACGAGTGAGATTCTGGGACTGTCTTTGGAGCTCTTTAAGCAAATCTAGCCGTACTTACTGTAATTTGTAATTTACTATTACTAGCTGTTTTTTACTTTGGGAGAATCCAAGTTACGAGAAAACCCGAGTCTCGACGAAATTATACGATGTAAAATCTAGGCATAAAATGTGTTCAAATACAAAAGCGTTACGAAGCAAAATCGAGGCGAGAGTTATTCGTTGTTTAAGAAGGGAGAACAAAGAATTTCGTGAGTGTGCAGCCAAATGTGGAGCGAAAACGAATCAACACGCGTTAATGAAAGAAAGAGAGCGATTAAGAATGTTTAGCGATGTACTGTGTAAAAAGAAAACAAGAAGTTGAGAAAAAAAAGTAGAAAGTGCCTTCCTATCGAAACAAAAATTAAGAAAAGAGTCTCGTAGATCGTGACCACTTGTAAATGAAAAAATCAGTCGAAATTTTCGCATTAATGTATGACGAGTATGACGAGCTTATGAGATGTTATTTGGCAATTACGTTAAATCGCACGCATTTTCCAATGTAAATTGACCGTTTACATTACTCGTGTTTCAAAAGTGTCTGTGGCGTTTCGGCGAAAAGCAACAAAAACGATATTATATATATTATAATAATAATAATAATAATTATGACGATGACGATAGTAAGTCGGATCAGTTTGAATATCAAAAGTCTCCGTTTAACGTAATCGCAAAATATCGAGTGAATGCTGCGAGCGAATGTCAGTGAAATGTCTCGTACGTTATAAATACGAAATGAGGAGTTTCGTAACGTATTTATGCGGAACTTGAATGACCGACAAAATTTCAGTTTCGGATAAAATCACACCGGTAATACCCTGAATGGCATGTCTTTTAAATAAAGCAGTTTTTCTTTTCATTGAGTGATCAATTTTAGAAAGAACTAATAAAAAGTGAGCAAAAGGGTGAAAGAGAAACAGAAAGAGTCAGAGATAGTAAAAGCGAACGCGCGTGAGGGAGAGAAAGACAAAATGGACGCTTCGAGGAGAAAAGTTTCGTTTTCACGTTTTTTTATATGATATCTGTGAACAGATGAAAAAAATAAACACCTATATATTACATACTTAAATGTAAGTGAAAAGTATCTAATACGCTATTATATTGATAGAGAATACAAAAATTATATATAGAAGCTATATATATATATATATATATATATTATATAAATTGATATATAATAGGTATATTATAAAAAAAAGAGGGATACTGCTGGGTACATGTAGAGTCTGAGAAACAAAAAAAGTAAGGAAAATTATATTTCTTTCGTCTTAGGAGCTTTACGTACAAAAAGAACTGATTTGGACTTAAGGTCGCTATTTTTCGCGGTATTAAATACCAGCAGTGTGTAAAGAAAAGAGATTATCACGCCCAACGCTCAATGATTTTTTTATTTAGCCAATTTTATTACGAGTAAACGGTACGAGTAAATAGTAATACCTTCTTCTTAAATTGTAGACTTTTTAGTATTTCTGTTTTATCTATGCGGATGTATAAGCGCAGATCTGATCTGATTAAATTCAACTCGTAGATGAGAGTCTTACATTCCTTATCGTTTAGATCAAAAATCTTTTTATCTATAATAGAACGTAGAACTTTATCGATACTAATGCGCAAATTCCATTCTTTAAAGCAGATCTTACGTTGTAAAGGCTAAACGTACAGGTAGAAGCAAAGGTGAAGGTGAAGGTAGAGGTAAAAGCATAACGTTCTTTGTGGTTGCGCATTTTCATTTGACAAAAATAGACTTTTGAATAGTAGTGTTTTGTGTAAGCGCGTAGGCAGAGAGCGAGAGAGAGAGGGGGGGGGAGAAAGAGTATACACGATTTATACGAGAAACAGTTAAACCTAGGAATATAGTGACACTGGCGCGACAGCGCTTCGGGAAAAATAGCAGGATCTTCTTCGTCGTGCGTGAAAGATTAGCGATATTCGGATTTTCGGAATGTGGAAAATATGTAAGAAAGCGATGTAAAGCATTTTGATCTGATAACCTCATTATTACGCCATGAATTTCAGTGTCCCTTTCTTTACTTTTTATACAACCTTCAGAGTATCTTTATTGTTTTTTTCTCGCAATGCATTATCAAAGTCTGGTACGACGTTGGTAAAGTCGCGTTACTTCCTTGATCGTTCATAATCGCACATTCGCACGATTGCGTTCGACTACATTGTATACTAAATACATTATGTACTGTAAATAGCGCGTTTATCATTGTGTTATAGTTCGTTCGCGGAACATATTTATTATTTTATTATCACGGCAAGGAGGAAGGCAACAATCGGCCTCTTCTCTTCTTTAAGCTTTATTACAATTCAATGTAATTATACTATTAGTTAACGAATTATTTGTACAATTATTTATTTTTTGCGTTCTGCAGAAAGAAAGGAGACGTTTGCTATTCCTTCCGGCGATCAAGAAAAAAGTTATTCGGCGCTACTGAAGACTGTTTAAAAGATAAGAATTTGCAATAGCTACGAACAGTTTTCTCAAGTATTTTTTAAGCCAAATAATTTTTTTCCTGTATAAAAATACATAAATCATTCTTTTTTCTTCTCGGCGAGGCAATTAGCGACCAACCACGATATCGCGCAGCTCGAGAATAATAATTCATTGTGAAGGAAAACAGGCGTGATTTTACGTATGGGTTTCACGTTTTACGTTTATCATTTTTCGATAATGCAACCTTTACTTATTATTATTATGATTATTATTATTATTATTATTATTATTATTATTAGAATTTATTATTATTATGATTATTATTATCATTATTATTATTATTATCATTATCAATACGGTGGTATAAAATTGTCAATTATAAGAGTGTCAGTCCAAAGACCCATATGGCTTCTTCTTTTAAATTCGTTCCTGTTTTCCGTTGCCGTATAAGATTCATTATTGTATAATTTTATAGTAATTTTCACAGATCGATAAGAGAATACGAATCCTCTTTGTTTAGCTAGACCAATTTGTTATTTAATAATTGAACGTTAAGCAAGCGTCATCAAAGCTTAGATTAGTAAATGAATAAGAACTTGAATAAAAAAAAAAAATAAATAAACATACTTGATTCTGTCGCCTAGAACAATAAGGAGGGTATAATTAAAAGTGAAATCAAGACGGAAGAGTTCTAAAAGACTTAAAAGTAAAAAACAAGCAGAAGTTGGATATTTTATAGAAAGCCGCCATCCGTTGATTCTTTTTATTTATTGTACCGAATAGCTCTTAAGGTGACGTTTTACCGAAAAAAAACTATACTATACCTATAAATACACCCTATATATAATACGGAGTAAGCGTACATTACCCTACCTACCGAGGAACAAACAGAATCACGCAATCATACATTTAAGTTGCTACTTGGCACGTATACCTAAGTAATATACTAACGTAAACAATATGCAATAATAATAAATATAAAAAATATAATTCTGCTTTTCATTTTTCATTACCATCTTCTTATCCCTTAAATAAAACGACAGATACAAAATTTGAAAAAATTTGAAAGGTAAACACACATTTATATATACTAAACAATGCAATTTGTTTCTCAAATTAAATTTTATTTAAATTTGGTTTTCGCTGGTTTTTATGATATGCGTCATAACATTCACTGCTCCTTCAAAGTTTCAAACAGCACGCGAAGAAAAATCAATTTTCTTATTCCAGTCAAAACGAGCCGCTGTTTTTTCACTTTTTTTAAAACTTTTTATTTAAACAAATTGTTCTATCAAATGCTGTATCTCATAACTTCTAAAAGAAGAATTGGAAGTCTTTTATAATCATTTATTTCACTTGAAAATATCAAGTTATAAATATGGGTGCACTTTAATGGCCCTGAGCATTGTTTGAGGAAGATATTTGTTCATGCATTTGTTGAGGAATATGATTTTGAGTATTTTGTTGATTCAGACCAGCCGGCTGCTGATTAGCTACGTGACCACCGCCAGCAGGGAATTGATTATTTTGTTGAGCATGCTGAGGAACTTGATTCACGCTGTTAGTTTCTATGTGTTGCTGGTTTTGTTGTTGACCAGATGGTACATTGAATTGTTCACGTTGCATTTGGTTCGGATTTGGTACTACTGGAGGTTGCTGGAATTGATCCTGCTGAGGTGGCACCTGTTGATTTTGATGAAATTGTTGTTGTTGTTGTTGGTGTTGTTGCGGCGGTGCTTGATTTATGTGATTAGTATTTGGAACTTGTTGATTTGGATGAAATTGTTGTTGCTGTTGTTGTTGCAGCGGTGCTTGATTTATGTGATTAGTGTTTGGAACTTGTTGATTTGGATGAAATTGTTGCTGCTGCTGCTGCTGCTGCTCCTGTTGGTGATGCTGTTGCTGTTGCTGCTGTTGATTGGGCATTTGATTGTATTGGACTTGTTGCGGCGGTGGTTGATTTATATACTGAGCTTGATGCTGAGGTATCTGGTTATATTGTCCTTGTTGTGGTGGCATTTGATTCACATATTGGCCTTGTTGAGGATAATGTTGTTGCTGCTGCTGCTGCTGCTGATGCACTGGAAGTTGTTGGTATTGCTGCTGCTGCTGCTGCTGTTGCTGATGATGAATGTAGTTTGGATGAATTTGATTAGGATCTGGTGGGAACTGAAATTTATTTATACCCTTAATTAAGTTCCAATTGGAAGTACATTCATTTTAAGCATCTACATTATATACAAGCAAAGTTCAACAAGTGATTCTAAGAAAAATTTTCTATGAGCTGTCTTAAAGTACTACTAGATATTTAGAGAATTTAATTAATTCTACTGATTCTCACCTGCTGATGTCCAGCCTGCTGTTGACCAGCAGAATGACTCTCTTGCAACTAGCAAAAAATAATACACAAGCAGCTGGTTAATGGCTTTAATTACGAAATCTCAATACTATATTTTTTAATAAAGGTTCTTTCATAAACATGCAATGGTTTTTAAAATAATATACTTGTAGATCAAAAATTAATTCAACTCAAAATAATTTGAAATTCAAAACTAAGGAATAGCATGCTTACTTGTAGAAATAAAATATTATAGAAAGTTATCTTACCATTCCTTGAGAAATAGCTCTTTCTATTTCTGCAGCTTTTTGCCTTTTATATTCTGCGTATTCCTGCTCGGAGTATAATTGTTGTTCATCGAGTGGTTCCCACCCAGGATCTTTTTCAAACTCAGCTTTTTTTGATTCATTTAAGAATTCTTCATAGCTGAAAGTTTTTATTTAATTTTCAATTTGTAAAATAAAACATTTGCTAAATCTGATTAAATTTACCTGATAAGTCCATCTTTATTAACATCAGCTTCCCTAATTACGTGCTCTCTCATCCTTTCTAATTCTTCAGCTCTTTCGACTAGGTCATCTTCTGGATGACCTTCTGCATAAAGTTTGTCTAATTCCTTAAGGAAAAGCGTTTTTAATTCATTTTGATCCCATACGCCATTACCATCTAAATCTATTGAATTTATAAAAATACATTAAGTTTATCAATGTATCGACCAAATCATTTTAATGTAATGTAAATATGTACCGTGTAAAAAGAAGAAAGTTCTGGGATCAAATTGTTGATATTCCATATGATCTTGTTTTTTCCAAACTTCCTCCAACTGCTTTTTGCTACCGGGATGATGTAACTATTGATTAACCAAATATTTAAATTCAGATGCATATTAGTTTATATATTTATTATAACAATTTTTTTAATTAAGAAACTCACCGGTTCATGATCTTTGTGTTTTTTTTCTAAATCTTGAAGTTCAGCTTCAAATTTATGTTTTTCTTCGCTGTTCATTTCTAAAAAGAAAGTTTTTTCAAGAAAAATAATTGAAAGTAAGATGAAAAATAAATTATAAAGTTTGTTTAATGTATATAATTTTATAATTTACATACGTTTCATTTTTTCTTCTTGTTCAAACTTCTTATGCATTTCATATTGTTTGAATTCTTCTCGTCTTCTTCTATCAGCCTCATCTAAGTCTTTTGTTGTCTGAAAAGTATATATTTAAATATAGAAAATAAAAATTTACTATCCTACTTTCTTTGTAATATTTTTTTAATTTCGTAATTCACCTTAGCAATTAATTTCTTTAAATCATTTATTTCAAAGGTATGGGGATTGGTATGATCCAAATGCTCGTTAATTTTCATATGGCTCGGGTCAAGACCATTCTCCAGTTCATATTCTCTAACGGCTAAATGCCTCAGTCTTTCAAGTTCTGCTCTTTTCAATTCATCTAATTTTGTTCTAACCTTATGATTTACGTATTCTAATTCATCTGCGATATTACCATTCTACAAAAGAAATGTTATTAACAATTGTTGAAACTCTTTTTATCACTTATAAATATCTGTACTTACACGAATATCAGTTTCATTAGCTTTTTCTAATTTTTGACGAAACTCTGGGTCACTTTCAAGAGCATATATTACTTCTTCCAAATACCTGCGATATTCCACATCATCAGGCTAAAACAATTATATTATTTCTAAAATATCACATGCATCGATATAATATTTTAAAATTAAATTATCAATTTCTTTTACCAATTCTTCTTTCGCTTCAACTTCAACATCAACTTCAACATCTTCTTTTAGTTCTTTTGTAATAGGTGGAGCAACACAGTTTTGTATTACAAAAGTTAAGACTAGAAGAATGAAAACGGGCTTCATTTTTTCTATAAAAATATGTATAAAAAGTTATTATCCTGCATTAAAATTTTTAAACAAATATGGCATGAAATCAAAACAAATTATATGTTATTAGCATACGTTTTCAAACAATTTATAAACACATATGATAAAATTTAAAAAAATCTCTTTTAACTTAATACCAATTGGCACATGGAAATTTCTTGTAAACAAGAAAACTATATTGCGAGGAATCGATAAGATAACGTTTTTCACCATTTTATCACGTTAATGAATAAATATTTTGTTATGCTGTAGATATTTTAAAATTAATTACAAAGCTCAGACACGATTTACTAGTAAATTATTATTAGTAAGATATTAAATAATTTGATTTAAAAATACAAAGTGCAATATTATAATTTGAGTATTAATAATGAAAAATGTGCACTGCTATTAACTAACGGTTTACAAACACTATGTGGTTTAGTAATTTGCCGTACGAAATGGTACCAGAGCAGAAATAAGTAAATCCGATGGTAAGTCGGGTTCGTCGGTTGAAACAATAAATATAAATTGTCGTATTGTCAAAAGCCACGTTAAAGAAAAATTGTGAATCGCAATTGTCTCACCTGTTTTATTATGTGGAAGAATACGTGTCCCTCTCGATTATCCCCACTTTTAAATTTCCAAAGTTGTGCTAATACCACACGTAAGCCTGTTTAGGCAGGGGGGAGGGGGCAGCGTAAATGACTCCTATACGTCAATCTGGGAAAGTATCGAGTCGAAACGAAACGGTCTGCTGAGCCCAATGTCTGAAATGGCCCTGAAACCGCGTGCATGTTCAGACTGGAAACTTGACGATGATAGTCCCTCCCGTTAGCACCGGAGATTGGAGAAAGGCCGTCGAGGACTGCTGCCGAGAATGTCGAGCGCGCGCCTCCAGATGGCGGCTCCGACGCCTGCGTTTGAATTATTCGTGCGTTCGTCTTGCAAAATGTGCGCCCGATCCCCCATTCATCGGATATGTCAAGCGCAGTACAGTAATTGCGACGGCGCGAGCTAAAGAATCCTATTAAAAATACACATAAATTACGAGCCGAGGAAGAAAACAGCAGCCGTACGTAGGATTTGTGTGTTTTCATTGATGCTCGAGGAAAATTTGTCGCTGAAGAAACTCGTTTCCTCGTTCGAATCGTAAAAATATCGATATCGATAAAAACGTCGCTCCTCGTTCTTGCACAATATTGTTTATCTTTGCGTTTGCTGCACGAGGCAACACTCCAGCAGCCTCGAAGCTGACGATCTCCTCTAAATCGAGCGCAACGTAAACAAATTTATTAACATAACGAAAGAGCTTAAGTTTGCGCAGCAACGCAGATTAGCGCACGCACGGCCTCGACAATTCCAAGCGAAAAAGAAAAGAAAGGGAAAATTGGCTGCTGTTGAAAAGAAAACAGATTTAATAAATCAGAATGGGGAACGTGACCAAGAGAGTTGCTCTCGGTTCGAGAAACACAAGAAAACGTGGACTGGCTGGATGGCTGCCAAGCGATTTCTCAGAGCTCGTTAATCGACACTCGAGAAAGCACACGCAACTTTTTCGCAAAATTACGCTCCGTCCGAATCGAGGGGCCAGCTGTGCGTCGCGCGATTATCGACGCGATGGATGCGGAAGAAGGAGGCAGTCGAGGAAGACCGAACCAAGATGGAAAAGGTAGCATATTGAGAGCAGCCCCGATGGGCCCAATGACTCTGCCGGTCTCCGCTCGCTACTCGTTAGAGCTACGGTCGTTAGGGGCCCATACCTGGCTATTGGGTATGTTATGGCGCTTTGGGGAGGTCCTGGCGCTACGCCGTTCCTATCTCGGCGATCCATCTTCGACTCTCCCCCCAGCGGCTCTACTTTCCTTTAATGATCTTAGGTGCCCCCTCCCCGCTCGTTTCTCCGGGCCGCCGTAAGCCAAATCGACGGCGTTATTTTTTCCAGATCGGCCGCCGGTCGCTCGAGTCCGGGTCCTCGGTGTCAGCCCCTTCTCTCATTACTTCTCAATCGGCGTTCCGTGCATTTAAGTGCGGCGCTCCGCGGCACGACGCCGCCGCCGCCGGGAATAAGCAATAAGCATAGCAGCAGCTCGAGGTTTCGTGAACGGGGGCAAGCAAAATTGTCAATTACATCGCGAATATGGTGGAGCTCGGTGGGATCGACCGAGTCTGCGCTCCACCGGCGCCGTCCTTAATTGGATAGATAAAAGGATGAAAGGGCCGACGAAAGCGCTCCGGACAAATGTAAAATAATACGTTACTCCGCGGCTTTTTTCGACACAAGAAGCAAGAACCGGCGGAAGCGCCTCTAAATGCTTAAACGGCTTGGCTCGACGATTATTGCAGCGAATCGTGGTCGCCTGCGCCGTCGTTGTCGTCGGTGGCTGCCGACCGAGGGAAGCCAGAACTCGGCGAAAGGCCCACCGATAAGGACGCGCCAAGTCAGAGTCCGAGCAGACGCGTCCCCTGGAGCAGCGCCTCGCGGCTGGTGTGCGCCAAGCAGCGCCAAGCAGCGCCAAGCAACGACGGCTGCGGCCCTCGATTTCTCCGTTCTCCATAATGGAGTCGTCGCGACGGAGCGCGCGCTAAGCCAATCTCGGCGGCATTGCAGGCGGATCAGTCCGCGTCGATCTCGGCTGAGGAATGGCATTCAGCCGCTAAGGAGCAGTCGCGCGCGCGCAGGTGAACAAAAGGGGGACGGGAAACGAAGGGGCCGCACGAGACGCGGAGGCAGAAAAAGCCACGGCGGAAGTCGGGGGGCCGCTGCGGATAGCCGGAGAGCGAGAAAGAGAGACGTAGGAGCGCCACTCGAGGGACAGGTAAGGTAAAAAGTCGAAAAAATTCGAAAACCAGTCGTCTCCCCTCCCAGACTCGACTCCGGAGCGCCGCCGCTGCCGCCGCCACCGCCGCTGCTTTTGCTTCCTCCTCCTCGGCCGCCTTTTCCTCCTGGCGGTCCTCGGCTCCTCTCGCACGCTCTCTTCCTTAATTCAGTCGAATAGGCGCCGCACCTCGATCCGGCTCGTCCGCGCTTTTACGTAGGTCCCCGACAAACGCGATGTCACGCGCTCCATTGCGCATAGCGACTTCGGCCACACGGGAGTGCCTCGACGTGCAGCAGCAACAGCAGCAGCAGCGCCGATAAAGGAGCAGCCGTCGCCGCCTCCTGGATCCGTGTCCACGCGACTCGGCCCCAGTCGCCACCAACGTCGCTTGGAGCTGCGAGGAGGAGGAGGACGACGACGAGGAGGAGGAGGAGGAGGAGGAGGAGGAGGAGGCCAACAGGTGCGTATCCCCGCACGTGTTTCACAAGCCGTGGGCCTCGAGTGCGTCGTTGCGAAACAATCGGCTCGTCGAGCCCCAGCAGATGATATTCGCTCGAGGGCAGACCGCGGCTCGGCAACACTGAGGCCCCCGCGAGGGCCCAACGGATTATTAGCATCCGCGACGGTGACGGCGACGGAGACGCCGACGGCGGTGGCGGGGCGAGGCCCCGCTCGGCATTTTTCTCCGTTTAGTCACGCTGCTCCTTCTCCTCCAGCCTCCTCCTCTTACACGAAGACCTACCTGAAGTTCTACGAAAGTCCGAGAGCGTAATTTTCGGATCTGGCTCCGGCGCGCCGAGAGCTCTCGACATACCTGAGCAGGAGGGGCTCTTGAGGCCCCGCCGTGCCCCCGGTATGCGAGCTCGGATAGGCCGCGATAACGTTTCGAGACGAACGCGGCCGCGAACCTTCCACTCTTTCGGGCCCCTCCGTCACTTTGGTGCGGTGCAGTTTCGCTTTCCCGGCGCGTCTCGAGGAGAAAATTTTCGGTACAGCCACGGAGCTGCTCGAGTCTCGGAAAAGGCAATTTTCGCTCGGCGCGGTCGGAAAACGTCCAATTTTCATACCTCGCTGCATCCAAAATATGCTAATGCCTTCCTTGCGTTTGGTTTAGTTTATACGTGTGCGTAAGTTCGCCGCGACCGTTAGCAGTTCTCGCGATCTCATATGCATTCTCCTCTTGTACATTAGAAAGTAAATGAGACGGACAACTGGCAAAGTGCACGCACTATTTCACTGGGCTTTCGTGAAATTTACGTTTTATCGAAAGCTTCGATAAGTGCATTATCGCTATACGATATCGGCTCGAGTTGCGCGTCCGATTTAATTGTTTAAGACGATATTTTAAATGCAGAAGCCCACCGACGCGAATGCATCTCTCCGTTTTCCATTCGATTGCAGCGATAAAAATAAATCGGCAAAAATAAAAGAAAATACGGACAACGAGTAAAAGGGAAGGAGTTAAAGAAATCGTTCACTCGGTTCACCGCATCATTTACAATAGTTGCTCGGTGGATCACCACTCACCGTTCCAAAATAATCCGTCCGCTAATTTTAAAATGAATGCAGTATGCTTTTAGTGCCGTGCCCGACGAGTATTATACAAGAATTTTATTTCTTACGCGGATATTATTTACAAGAGACCGACAAGAAGTCGCCGGGACACTTTCGAGTTGCGTTTCGCTACTCTGGCTCAAGCAATTATTCGAGGAGTTTGAGTAAAGTAGCAAAGTAAACACGCGCCGAGAATTGACTAATCAAAGGCAAAGGGCGAGATGACGGTCTGGCGCGTTTAATAACTCCGGGCAAAAAATGAAATGGATCGTTTGCTCGGTTGTGCTCCACTCGAGGTTCGCGTTGCACGGAGACGCGGACTCGCAGGATTAAAAATGAAGACGCGGAGTGGAGCGCGCGAGTCGTGCTGAGTTAAATAACACTCGTGGCGAGCAGGAATGACGGGTAATTTCAGGCGCTGCACCGACAATGTACCTCCGCCGCGGACGGTACCTGTCTCGGCTATCAGCGGACATTTCAACTCGGTGACCCTTGGACGAGGACTCCCCCCACCCCCCCCCCCCTCAAGTGGTCCACGTTGCTGCTTCCCGTCAAATCGAAGCCGCCCACGCCCTTACCGAACCGCGAGGCCATTGTATTAGAATGGCCATTCCGATAATAAAGCGCTTGAAATATCGCGAAACGCCGCGTGTACTCGCACGCGCGGGGGATATTATTAGAAGCGGCGCATGCCCGCTTAATTGGCGCGCCCGAGCGAGCGAGCGAGCGGGAGAGAGAGAGAGAAGGTTGCAATTACGAGCTACGACTGCCTTCATCAAACGCAATTACCGTCCAATCGGTTCTGATCATCGCGAATTAATCGACGAACTGAACAATCAAGGAGACAGCGTTCTGGCTCCGTCTCTCTCGCTCTCCCAATCGCTTAGCCTTCGCCGGGAGGCCCCCGCGCGTCCGAGTTAACCAAACGAGCCTCACTACCGAGACCTTTTCCCTTTTCCAAGACCTTTTTACCTCGGGCCGATCGTATCAGTGGGAATGCGTCGCGTCGTGTCGCGGGAGGGAACAGCGAGAAAAGGCACAAAAAGCGACGCTATCCCGCGTACGTTTGAGCCAAAGCCGTTCACATCGGCGTTGCGTCACGAGGCGCGCGCACTCACACGCGCGCACGCAAACGCACACACGACACCACAAAAGGCTGACTCCGTAATTCGCGATCCGCGCCGCAGATACGCGAGCGACGGCTACAACTCCTCGATGTTGCAGGACGATATGGCGGGGTCCACGGGCCCGATCCTGGCCGCGGCCCTGTCGCTCCTGTTTTCGGCTACCTGGAGCTACGCCTGCAACGAGGCCATCTGCGCTAGCGTCGTCAGCAAGTGCATGCTCACCCAGAGCTGCAAGTGCGACCTCGTCACCTGCACCTGCTGCAAGGAGTGCTTCTCCTGCCTGTCCTACCTCTACGACGAGTGCTGCTCGTGCGTAGGTACGAGAAAGAGAGAAACAGTGCAAACGAGAGAAAAGGAGGCGCGACGTTTTGCAACTGCGCCTCCGGAGACTCTGGATAGAGGCGCGCGCCAGTAGATTGCGTAATCGAGTGGAGCGCGTAATAGACACCGAGTCTTACGACGGCTATTGCAAAGCTGATGTGTCTGGTGCTCGCTGTTGCAGATCTCTGCCCGAAGCCCAACGTCACGGACAATCCGCTCAGTAAGAAATCCCACGTGGAGGACTTCAACGAGCCCGTGCCCGGGCTCTTCCAGGCCCTGACCGCCGAGCCGGACGCGCACGAGCGCTGGCTCACCTTCACCTACCCGGTTGACTTCGACATCACGCTTTTCGCGCCCAACCAGGAAAAGGAAATCAAGTATCACATGCGTAAGTCGTCAAAGCTCTCCGCGCACCTCGGATTTCCTCCTAGAACAGAGACAAAACACGAAAAAAAACGATTAGCGAGGCGCGAGCTAAAGACTGGGAGCGATTGATTTGTCACTCGCTCCGCTCCTCCAAAGCGACTCTTTGCTAAACAGCAGCCCAAGCGACGCCGAGGCCCGCCACAACATTGCGTCGCGGCGCTACTTCTATTTTCGCTTAATTCGTGTTTTTAACGCGCCAATTGCCCCAAGTAAATATTACGGACCTCTCCTATTCCTTAAATACGCTTCACTGCTAAATTGCCTTCAAACAATGACGCAAACTAGCCTATAATTATTTTCGAGACCTCTTTACTCTTTACGCGGCGTTTTCCCTTTAGTCGCTCCAACTTCTGCGAATGCTAAAATTGTGGCATCGGCCAATTATTTCGTTGGGTGGATTGTGCGGCCCAAGTTATTGATAAACGCAGGTGCGCGGGAGTTGACTCGTGCACGGGAAAGTGGAAATGGAACGAAAGTGATTTGTCGACTTAATAAGTGATTTTATAATCTCGAGCCAAGTTTTAAATAATTAAGTGCTGATGAGAATCCGCTCTTTGCGCGATTGGCTAAAGTAAACTGTAGAAATCGTCGCAACGTAATTTGTCCGAAATAATAAGAGTAATTGGGAGGAGGAGAAATTTCGCTTGTATCATTGCAAAGACGGCCTAAAGCTCGAGTGACGTTCGTAAACATTTGAGTCATTTCAGTATTAGCAATTTGAATACTTCATTTTACGGCTTTGCTAATTGCAATTTCCGGCATTAAAGTTCCTCGCACGAGATAAACGCGTATAACGGCGCAGGGTTGTCTTTTAGCGCGACGATAAAGATCTCAACGACAGATTTAACCGCTGGATTGTTTGCGAATTTCAAAAGATCGCGACGCGCCGGAATTAAACTTGTAAACGAATTACCTTGCCGACTAAAGTTAATTTCACGATCCCGCAGCCTCTGCAGTAAGTCGTTCGTTTTCACCAGAGAGAAAGCTATAAAATCACCATCTTCCTTTACTTAACACAAATTGTACTCCGATGCGAGCAACTAATTTATCATTGTCGATAATTAGAATCGCTGGACGATTTTTAGCTGCTGCAAAGAGCGTTAACAGAGTTAATCAGCGTCTCCGACAAGGTCCTCGCTAAGCCCCTGCGATTCATTAACGATTAGCGATTAACGATCGGCATCGCTGTATCTGCTATCTGCATAGAGCCTTTCTCGACCATGAGTTTCAGAATCCTTGGAGGGAGAGAAGAATTATTCGCTGAAGCCGAATGTGATGACGGTGAACTGCACGGTGGCTTACATGGCCCAGTGCAACTCGTGGAACAAGTGCCGACAGGCCTGTCAGAGCATGGGCGCGACCAGTTACCGCTGGTTCCACGACGGCTGCTGCGAGTGCGTCGGCGACACCTGCATAAACTACGGCATCAACGAGTCCAGGTGCTTGCATTGCCCTCTGGACAAGGAGGAGGACGTCAAGGACCAATACGACGATTACGGGCAGGAAGAGGACGAGCTCACCGAGGACGAGGTCGACTGAGCTCTTACAGCTGACGGGAAAAGAAGCTTCCACGCTTTTAATAAAAGCGACAGATTTACGCGCCAATGCTTATCTTCCCCAACCAGCCCCGGTCCCATTCCCAGTCCCTCTTTTCATTCCCATTTTCATTCGCGATTTGCAAATCCATCGTCCCTTTAAAGTTTAAGGCGTCACCACCGTACTCTTTTTTGGTCAAGAAAACGAAATTTTCCAGCGAAGTCTGTAACCTTTTTTTAACGGCAGAAAGCTTTTTCTAGTCACGTTAGTTTTATCCAGAAGCCACAAATATTGCAGAATCAAAACAAAACCTCAGCCCGCGCGATCGGTCGTTGTGCTTTTAAACTTTAAACTTAAACATTAAGTGGTCCCTCCGTTTGGTCGCTGACACCTCTCACGCGTCTCGCACGATTGCTGATTGCTGAGAATTCGTACACTACGAAGCATTGTTGGTTAAAAATGTACGCCGAGTCCACCTGCGCCCCGTTTAACCACGAATTTTTCACATAATTCTTAGAAAATCATGTATTGGAACAGGACTCTACTCTGAGTGAAATTTGTGCACGTGTGTCATAGTATTAGTAAGTTAATTAATTCGAGTTAACGTAGCTTCGTAAGGAATACTCATAAGTTTAATTTAGGCGAATTTGCTGTATCAATTATTATATTGTGCCATACGGATAAAATTGTACATATAAACATATTGCCATGACATTAAATTCCTTATATCCTCATAAGCCCAAGCATTGTTTTAAATTCTTTTATTCACATTTTTGTATACGAAAACATAAATATACATCAAATGCTATGTCCGTGTACATTAATCGAGTATTGCGGTGTTTCTACGTTGTTATAAGCTCTATTAGGTTTTGGCAGTTGTATAAGTTTTACATCTAGGCAGGTGTGCGGTCATTAGGGATAAATTTTTAAACACTTCTCTTGGATAATGTAGAATTTAATCGGACAAAACAATAAAAACCATACGTTGTCAATTGATTTTTCAATTAAATTCAGTGGTTGTTAAGAGCTAAGAAATTCCTGCGAAACCATTTGCCACTTGTGCTCGCTCAGCAGTTAGTTCCGCAATTGGCAGGAACTTTTTGCTCGACAGAAGCTCTCCGTCCAGGGCGAGTCCTTCGTTACAGTGCGCGCGCGCGCGCGCGATCAGATCGTGGAGTCGTCTTGGATCTCATTGTTTTCAGGTAACTTTATAAAATGTAAGTCGTTGCCAGCCCACATGGAGTACAGATTCGATCTAACCGATTCCTGCAACACCAAAAAACGTAACGACAATTGGGTAGCAGAGAGAAAGCTTTTACGGATAAATAGGATAAGGAGGTTAGCTCACCCCGGCACCAGCCGCACCATCGGAGCCCGATCGACTGTGAGCGGAGACGCACGAATCCGTGGAGGAGCTGTTTTTCCGCGACGAGTGCGATTCGACGACACCTGAAAAGTGTCCACCTGTACTAATCGCTCGCTTTGCATTTGGAGTTAAAGTATTATTACGATTTCAAGGGGAGAGACTGATTCGTACCAGGATCGGACTCCCTCTGACAGCTGTACTCGCTCTGGGAGTGGACGCTGTCTTTGCTGTCGTCGTGCGCACTGCCGCTGCCTCCGCTTTGCTCTGCAACAGTCAGGACCAAGCGAACGCTTTTAAAATAAGGCGAGGAGGTTGTTCGAGCCGATTTAACGAGCACCGGTGAACAACACTTACCCGAGTCCCGATGCTTGCCGCTGTGCAGGCTCTGATCGCTGTCGCGCGGCCCTGCGGCAAAGATAATAACAGAACAACAGGGTAAGCGTCGCGCGGCCCTCGATCGTCCGCTCCCCAAACTAATCGCTCTCTACTCACCGGAATGGTCCGATTGGTCGCTCGAGTGCGAGTCGTGTGGCCAACCACGCGCAGAACTGAGGGCCCTTGGCTCGGGCCAGACGTTCGATTCGTAGCCGATCGTTTCGTAGCTGCAGGTCGTCAGCGTGAGGCCGGGCACGTGCTGGGCCGCGTACGCGCTCTGCTGACTCGACATTCTGACGCCTGAAAGCACCCGAGGGCCTCCTTGATAAATTGCTCTGTGCGGGTTCGAGGAACGGGGAGTGGGGACGCGAGCGGGCAGGAGGGTTCACCTGGTTTGCAGGAGAGCAGCTGTATGGCTTCCCGGAGCCCGTCTTGACTGGCCATCGCCGACTTCCAGAGCGAGTCCGGGGTCGTGGACCTGCTGCGATCGTGAAGCGGCGGCACCCTCAGCCGCGTCTGGACCTCCTGTCTCGGCCACTCCGTCACGTGCCGGCAGTCCCAGGGCATGGACCATCGACGCACCGTCTGCTCGGAGGACTCGCCGCCGAACATGTCTGCCGCCGCGGTCTCTGACCACCTCCTCTGAACCTTCGAACGTCATTCGCAAACTCGTTTTAAACTCACATTCGCTAACATCCTTACTAACTCGGCGCGATGCAGCTGCGCATTCGTGAAAATGCGAAAAGCCGAGCTCGAGCGCAACTTCCTGGCAGTAGCCTTAAGTTAATTTTAAGAGAAATTTCGAGAACGTTCTAATGGAGGGTGTGTAGCTACCTGCAGAGGAAACAACGAATACGGCAGTGGCGACCTGTGGCTGCCGGGTTGCGAAGGCTGATGCGTCGACGACGAGGACACCGAAGGTGGTGAGCTGTAGAGTCGCTCGAAGCACTGCTGCAGCGCCGCTATGTCGCACTCGCTCTCGTCTTGCGAGCAGGAGCACTCGGCCATACTTCCTGAAATGTCGTCAACGTTGCAGACTCCTTCTCGCTCCTCGCTTGGAACTTAACTTTAGGGCCAGTTTACGGCCTCGAAAGACGCGGCCTGACTTTCGCAACCTCGAGCACAAAGCGATAAAACTTGGTTTGCATTTGTGGCTTCGGTTGGAAATTCAGTTGGACCTTCGAAACGCCCGTCGCGCGGCTTTGCGCTATAAACGCGCTGAATTGTCGCTGCTACACTCACCTAAGCACTTGCAACAGGCGACGCAAAACTGGTACTGGAGATTTACGAAGGTCAGCAAATTGTCTCGAAGAATGTCCTGCGAGCAAGCGTAGCTTTGGTCATCGATTGTCGTTTATCATTGGGGACTTGAAATCGTTATTACTAAAATAGAGCGAGAGTGGGTGGGCGTAGCGCGACGAAAGAGGCGAGATTCGCAAATTCGAAAATTTGCCTTTTCCCTCGCGCCAGCTAGTTCCTACGCCTCGCTTTTTCTTACGTGTTTTTCACGGTCGTTATCTAGAATCTCGTAGTCCTTCATGGCGGTAACGACGTGTTTCTTGACGGTGTGACTGGCGACGTTCGTTGCTCTCGTCAGTTCTTCCCATCCTGCCAAACATTGACTCGTCACCCGGCACTGAGCCATGGTGTCGTGAACCGATAAAAGCGCTTGCAAAGACAGTGCCAACTTCGTGCCAGCCGAACACAGTCCATTCAACATCTGCGCCAAATCAGAAGCAAACATTTATCTTTTATTAGTATTGAGTTTATTACTAGCGTTTATCGACGTTAAGAATCAGTATTGCATTGTTGACAAACTTGCATCAGTCGCTTTTCAGTCGTTTTAAGGGCTTACTTTTTTCGTTAACTTATTCGTAGTAAAATAAATACGGATAAAAACATTTTCATACTTTTTGCCTAAAGCTCTTTCGCTTGCAAATCTTTGGTTTCGTTAGTCGATGCTGATTTAAATGTAAATGCGCTTCTATTCGTTGCATTTATTTCTTAGTTCTCGATCGCGTAAATTTTTATCGCGTTCCAGAAACGCAACAAAAATAAAAATCATAATTTACCCGCTCCATTTATTATCTTCCTAAAATAGCGAACGATTAACTTTTTTTAAAACAATTTTTTCTTTGTGTACGAAGCGAGATAATTAGGTTATTTATCAAGTCACGTTAAAACAAATATAAAATTTATAAATATTCAATCACGAAGGTATGTTGTTGTGTGGGAAATAACACTTTGCTGCTGGTTAAAAAAAAAGTTTTATTTCCTTCCTTCTTTATCATCTGCGACTGTAAAATGAACAAGATATTTTATTCAAGCATATTGATTTTCAAAGAAAACGAAAAATAAAAACAAAACTTATTCAAATATATGAACTTTTCAATGCTTATACACAATCAATACCTTTGTAGTTGTAATTAGATATTCAATTACGTATTTACGAGATTTAATCTCGATTCAACTTCGATGATGCATCCAACAGCATAACGGTTACAACGTTTATCATAATTTTTGTTAGAATATTATTTTCAACGCGTTAAGAGTTATTTTTATTAAAAAACCAGGACGATCGATATGTTATTAACATAATTACACGGTTTACAGTTAATGGAGATACACACACATAAATACATAAATATATATATATATATATATATATATATATATATATAATATTTGAAATGTTGTCGACCAACTTTTGAATATAGACGATGGAAAAAACGGTTTTAATGATTAAAAAGCATAGAAAATTAATTCGATTATCTGGCGTTCGTCTCATTCGTTATTTCCAGAATTGAATTCGATTACCTTCGCAATATAAAAAGTTTGCGAAGATAATTAATACGTATTTAAGGTCAAACACAATTAAAACTCGTTTTTTGCTAGAGGCGTAAATATTTTTATTAAATTTAATCGAATCAGTTTTCAACTGTTTTGAACAACCGAGCAGCATTAGTCGGCGTCTTCCTTGAATAAAAGCCTTTATGCAAAGTTTTGTATTATTTTAATATAACGAGCACTTTTGAGCCGATAATTAGTATCGGTCACGTACAACGGAACGAGTGATGTACAATTAAAAAACGAGAATGTCAACCCGATACCGTAAATATTAATTAAATATTCGGTTGAAAAATTTAAAAAATGGATTGGAAAAATACCTGCAGGTACGTCAGCCAACTACCAAGGCATTCGTTAATGTCCATTTGATTATGGGAAATTTGATTGTCATCGCCAGACTTAGGACTGTTCCTACCCTCGGCCATTTCTGTGGCCTAAATAATTAGCTAATCGCTAGCTCCATTTACCTAAAAGAGAAAAGTAGGTTAAAGCAGAGTAAATCTCGTTCGCAACAAAGCCTAGTGCTGCTCGTCGCAGCGACTCGCATTGCACTTGGAACGAAGTTTAGGGCCACACTTGGATTATAATTCCAACCCAAGGGTTTGCGCGACAACCTTCCCTTATCTTATCGGAAATAATGCACTCGGTAAGGTGAGCGCGAGGCAGCTCCTCCCGGGAGCGGGAAGAGGCGACACGCGGACGTAAACAACGCAGATCCAAGGGGCTTTGGGCAATGGGAGGCACTCACCGATGCACGGAGGCGTCAGGACTCGGTCCTCGCCGCGGCGCCGGGGGCCTGCACTGCTCCCGGCGTCGTCTCGCCGCTGACATCTTCTCGGCCTGCCACCGTGTCGCACGGCAGTCGCGCAGTGGAAAAAGCCCGAGCTGCACCCTTAAGTAGAAACAGCCGCGACAATCTTAGCCGCTCGGCCGCTCTCGGCTGCTGGCGGAAGGCTTCTGTCCAGATGTTGGCCCGCGTCTCGGCCTGGACATCACTGCTCGAGTCTCCCTGTCAACTACTGGCTTCTTCTTCCCTCTAGCGTCGTCGCTAAGGCGTCCCAAGCGTCGCTGACTCGACGTAGACTCGGCCGCGCTTGCTACTCCCTCCTTTCCGAACGCGGTTAGAACGTTCACCCACCCCTCTCCTCTTGCTCCTGCCCCCTGACCCGGCCCGCGAGGCCGAACCACCTGGCGCCCACGCCTGCGCCCAGCTTCGGAAGCTTGCGCGTCCTCCTGGAGCTTACCCGTGGGCGCCACTGTAGCCTCGATAACGACCGATGGTAAACGAGATTTCGCGCCGCCGCCAGTTGGAGGAGGTCCCACAGCGCGCTTTTCGTAAATCCGCTCAACGCGACACGTTCACGAGGAGGCTAAGCGAAGCTCGAAGCAACCGGAGCCCACACGAGTCTCTCGAGTGCTCGTTTCCGTTCCTCCGGCCGACCACGGCTGAATCCCATATTCAGCCGACGATTTCTCGGACCGATCGTGTCCCCGGAGCCCGAGGAAATCGATCGGTCGGACGAAATGAAAACCGCGAGGAAAGCCGAGCGCGTAACATATACGCGAGAGCAGTCCCAGGGGCCGCGGGGGTCTTAACGGTAACTCGAGTCTAAGAACACCTTACACCGAATAGCGCGCGACAGCGATAGACCACTTGACTTTTTCATCCGGAGCTCCGCTCGAGTGGCCCTTGCAAGGGCATACCGATGATCGACCGACGCTTTCTTTTCGGGGATGATTGGCGTAACGCGCCGCTTACTGCGCCGTGTTTGCCGGGATGGTTGAGTTTGTCCATCCCGAGGAGGATGTTTCCGACTAGTTGCCCGTCCCCGCCGCGGCCGAGACTCGTCCCCTGTCCTTATCGTTACGCTCCAACGACAATCGAGTGCAAGCGTATCGTTTGGCTACAGGAAAAAGCGATCCTTTCAACAGCTCGGCTGGTCAAACTCCACGTCTCCGTTAAAATAAGGAAGAGCAATATATTATTAAACGTCTATTAGGGCGTGATCTGGCGTTGGGACGCGAAAAAGCCAGCAGCACTCGCGGGGCAAAAAGATCAAGAGCGGGTGGTGACTCGCCCGTTCCGGGGGCAACCAAATACTGGTGACGCGGCGATTAGGCACGTGCTACGAGAGCCATTGGACAATGGGGACGGACTTGCGCGCTTCTCGGCCCGTTGCGATCCGACAAAGAACCGTAAAAAAGGACGCGAAAAGATGACTCGCGGTCGTGCGTCGCCGCGTGAAATTGAGCGTAACGCGTGCAGGCACGCACCGTTTTCGCTGGTCCGCGAGCAGCGGCACTCGGCTATTAGATAATCGAGAATACCGTAGTAACGAACTCTCGCAGCCGCTCCTGGATTATTTTTCCACATTTCTTATTTTCTTCTTTAACGGATTATTATGTCTGCGCCGCGCCGAATCCATTTGAAATCCGGTTAGGAATCTTAATATTAATTCGTCTTTCCAATAAAATGCAGGACTTGCTGCTTTTAAATATGAAAAAGCCTGACGGAAAATGACTTTCAACTCGTGCGTTATTCCTTTAATTTTTATTCGCTGGCCGCGCCTGTCCGCGACAAAACCATCTCTCCCTCGAACTCGACGCGGAAACCCGCACGTCCAATTGGATTAGCTATAAATGATCGCGGTCACCGTTGTGTCAGACTTGTTACGACTGTAAAGCAAATCATAGCCATTACATTTGGAAAATTACCTTTTCCTCGGACTTTGCAGGAAACACTGGCTACCCTTAAATTTTCGATTTCATTTCCATATTATAATTGCAGTGTTCGCACTTCATTCGTGAGCGCGTAGACAAGGAAGAAACTGCCGGAGACGATTCACCGGATGCAACTTGTGCGATATAATTTAGGCTTAATTCAATTATCCGCAATACCTTTCTCTTTCCAATTTTAGAGCATAACATTGGGGGAAGGACGCAACTGCTTCGAAACTCATTTTCACGCCTGCAATTTCAACGACGACTCGAGCAATTTTTACCATAACGGAGCAGCAGATTCATCAGACTCGTTAAAACATTTTTAGCGCGAAAACTTTGTCGGGCGACAGACTCGTCGCAACGCGGATTTTATAGCAGTAGTCTAGAGCACCAAAAAGCTCGCTTTCGTCCACGTCTTTCAGCCGGGACGGAATCAATAGTCGCTTGTATCACTTGTTAAAAATAGGTTTGCGCAAAAATTCGGGTGAAATTTGAATATGGAAATGCGGTGATATCAGAACGCTTAGATGACGCGTGAATGTAAACGACGAAAATCCAGTTACAACGGACACCAGCGCTCTTGTGGAATCCTGCATGACATATGGGAGCTCGCAGCTTGTATTTAAAAGCATTTCGCGTAGAGGGGCATTCGCCGGAATTTAAAAAGCGTGCGCCTCCGAGCGAAGGAGTCGGCGAGGTTTTGGCGAAAATAGCCAGACGCGCAATTCCCGAGGAGGACCGTAAGCAGCCAGTAAGTGACTAAGCCCCGACACTGGGTCTCGCTCGAGCGCAGTAGTAACGCAGCATCGGCAGCGCGATCTCTTTTTATATTTTACAAATTTTACAAGAGGCAGTTTGGCCGAACCTCGAAAAAGCAATAAGGCGGAGAAAGAGAGACTGTTTAATCGAGCGAGCGAATCTCGGGAATCGCTGGTGCGCCTCCGCACGCCGAACATATGCTCGCCTTGAAAACTCACGGCGAGCCCGAAAAAATCTTCCGCGCCGGATAAATTCCTCGGCGCGGGCGGCGGGAGTAGCAGCAGCAGCAGCAGCAGCAGCAGCAGCGACAGCAATAGCGACTGCGACAGCAGCGGGCCCCATCCGAAAGGCGCGCGCGCGCGCGCGAGTCGGCCTTAATAGCCGCGGGGCCCGAGGTGGCGGGGCCCGAACCCGAGCCCGCGCACTCGCCGTTCGGCCAGTGAAGGGAACGCAAGAGCTCCCCGGCGCTTCAGTCTCGCAGCGACCGCGATGCCAGGAGGCGAGCCGTGCGCGCACTGACCTGGCCATCGACAGCCGGCAGCTTTTTACCGCTGGATTTATCGACGCGTGTGCCACGGGTTGTTCTTGGGTCGGTCGGGGCCCCGCGTGACTGGCGAGGGCGATGCTAAGGCCGCGCCCGGAGCGCCGAGCCCCCTGTGAAGGTGAAGCGCGAGAGCCGATGGCCGCTGGCAGCTGCCGGCCGAGGACGAGGAAGAGCACCGCTAGCCGAGCGTCCATGTGACTCTGCTGTGCTCGACGGTCGGGCCCCAAGGATGCTGCTGCTGCTGCTGCTGCTGCCCTTGGCGGCGATCCTCGCAGCGGACCCCAGTGCGAGTGGTGAGTATGCGCGGACGCCGATTGCGCAACCGGCGCTCTTTGGGGCTGGATCGCGGCGTCTGGACCGGTTCGCGTAATCGCAATTATAGCTGGGAGAGCGAATTCGGCGTTCCGCGCGGAGAAGCGAATCCCCAGTGGCTGACTCGTTGATTCGAGCTGTTTGTTTATGCGCAATCGGTAGGGCAGATCGCGCCCGAGCGAGTCGGTACGGTGGTGCGTTGCTCTGGAATCGCTGGCTCGCGGGAATCCTGGAGGGAAACTGCGAAACCGCCTGCGCTTCGAGAAGGACGCGCGTTTCGTTGGCTCGCGGACCGTTGGAAGCCGTTTCGAGAGCCGTCGGTCCCTATTATCGAATTCAGCTGTCAGGCGGATTACTTTCCCGTTCGAATGGGTCGCGCGGACGCGAAACAGACATCGAGCGCTTATCCGCTCGCTATCTGCTCGTTAGCTCATACCCACATCGCTTAACGTTAGCGTTAATTTTGTTTGCTTAATTCATTTCTGCGCGGCTGTGATTATTGTAATCTTTGCCGAGCCGCGAAATTATCACTCGGCCGGAATAAAAATGTCTTCGAGGAATCGAGTGTTATGGAATAAGTATCGAAGAAACCGAAAAAGATTTATAATAATGATAATTAGCGTTTGGGAAAAATAGCGCCGTTCGCCGTTCTCGCAGTCATTTCTTGTTTTGAAAATAAAGCAAATTTAATTATCACAAGTATATTTTAGTCCCAAAGCAAAACAGCTCTCGAGAACGGAAGATCATTTTTTAGCTCGGCTTTAGATAAATGTACCGTTTAGTTCGAGTCTCAGAATCAGAGCTGTTCTCGTAAAAGCTTAGCTACCGTATGTTGAGAAAAAAGCCATAAAAAAGGCCCGTAGAAAATTACGACTGGTAATTCGTACTAGTAACTTATTATTGTATTTAGCGAGTCGGCAGTATTACGTATCTTTACGTATCTTTACGTATCTTTACGT
Source organism: Platyscapa corneri (assembly GCA_018907185.1). Lineage (NCBI taxonomy): Eukaryota > Metazoa > Arthropoda > Insecta > Hymenoptera > Agaonidae > Platyscapa > Platyscapa corneri. The sequence continues at coordinate 2,121,350 of JACCHW010000011.1, read as the reverse complement.
ATTTCGACTGTTTTTATAGGAGAACATTTATGCGCACGATAATGACTTTAGCTAAATTCACGAGCTGCCGAGGCAAAAATAATGCTTACGGCCGCTTATCCGACTATTTTTTTCCAAACTTTCTTCGATCATCGAACTTGGCGAGCTAAGAGCCGAGAGCCGAGAGCAGCCGCCCCCTAGACTGCAATCGTTCAAAATTCGTCGAGCCTCGTGACAGAGCGGAAACGCTCCAGATTAATCGCACTCTGGACTCGCGCGTCTTGGGCCCGTCGATTTATTAGGGGCCGCGCGGTGCCTTGGAGCCTCTGCTGCGCGAATCACGAGAGCTATCGTCTTGTTTGTCCCAGCAGCCGTCTCCTCGAAACGCCTCTCGGGCTCTTGATTGATAATCGTGGATCGAGAAACGGGGGAGCAGCGCGCGTCCGAGGAAAAATGGGTCAGGGAAGTCCCTTGGAAAATAAACGAGCGCGACTCGGATCCGCCCACTCGCGGCCGTTGTCCCCGCGTCGCCGAGTTTTCTGGTGCCTCGAGGTCAGACCGCGCGAGGTACTCGGCAACGTAGCTCCGCGGCAAACGGCCGATTGTACTTTCTCGTTTTTTCTTCGCTACCCCTCCCTGCGCGACTCCACCCGTCGCACCTTGCAAAAATGCTGCATTACGTTTCATTAGACGGGCTCTCGGGCTCGGGAAATCGAGGGCGCGAGTCCCAAGAAGTCTAGTCCTTTTAGAACAATAAAAATCGAAACTCACCGCTGGGGGCCTAATTTTATTATCGAGAAATCATGGGGACGCGCACTCGTTAGTTTTGAAACAACAGTTGCTCCAACAGTTTGCGCGTGCGCCAAGTTTCTCCTTATTGAAAGTCGCCGGATGTAGGGGATTTCCTACGACGAGGTGCACCTGCTTCCACCGAAAATTCGTCGCGGCTCTTGCACTCGGTTAATCGCTAATCGTGGCCGCTGGCTTACAGAACTTTGCGCTCTCGAACCTCCGGCGAATTTCGTTTAAAACTGGCTTGACTCGCGCACGATGCGCACCCGTACAACGGAAGCGAAACCTTCTATTTTACATTCGAGGAGGAAAGAGGGAAAGAGAGCGGTTGTAGCTAAAATACGCGAATTTATTATTCGCACTCGCTCCGATTTAAGCGAACGCATCAATTTTACGAATTCATTGAATTTGGTCGAGTTAACTTCTTCTTATTCCACTTAATTCCGATCGTTTTCTAATCGAACCGAATCGCACATTTGCATCGAGGAACGAGTAAATGCACTTAATTCTGCTTTAATTTAATATCTCCTAGTAGAAAATGTAACGCCGTTCGAATTAAGAAATCGACTGCATCCGGAAATTGTTAATAAAGATTGATGGACTGGTTCCAAGTTGACTGATTATCCAAGATCCAAGACACAGTAATCACGCGCCAAAAGATTTATACGCCCCGATATTATATTTAATTTCTCGTTTGAGTAGCTGCAATTTAGCTCGAATACATTTAATAAATATGTGCAGTTGGTGGATGTTGACGGTGCTGGCGTTGGTCCGAGTCGATCGCGGTGATCGACTAAATCAACGCTAACCGAGATCGCTGTTTTTGCTCGCGCGCTTTTCAATCGCCGCTCATTAGAACGAAACAAAATTAAAAGATAAGAAAAAAAGAAAGAAAAATTGTAACGCGATTGCGTAAAAGTTAAGACAATAGATGAATAATGGAAAGAAAACATTAATAAAAATACTAAGCCTTACTCTTATGCAAGAGAATTATGATTTATACAGTCATAACGACATGCAAAAGAAACATAGGAAGGACTTTGGCAAATAAGAATTTTCACCACAACTATCCGCGAAGGTTCACCTTGCGAACATTCCAGTTGAGCTGGCAACAACTCTAACAACTAACGCGCCGACCGCTTTTTGCACAAAAATTAATATTTCGAAATACTTATTCGATGTCCCGTTTCAAGTGTGCATTAGGTAACTCTTAATTAAAACAGGCCGGCGTTGAATTATCAAGCGTGAAAACAGGTGAAAAGCAGTTGTCAGCGATCGATGATTCTGATTTTTGGGTTTTCAAAAAAACAGCTTTTCCGCGAAGGGACACGGCCAGGGCTAAAGAAAGCGTCACTCCTTAAAGCGGAAAACGTTAAAGGGAACGCGCGTTCCAAACGAAAATGAAAATTGGAGCTCAACCCGATCGTCGGTGGCTACGCGCCTCGCGTTCGCCGCCGTGTGATTAGGAGTGCGAATTATTGGCTTGGATCGCGGCTGAAAGGGAGCGCAGGCGCGTCTTAATTGCTGCAGCCAATCGCGACTTTACATTTGCACGGCCGCTGCGGGAAACGAAAAGCCGAGAAAGAGCGGATCCAAGATCTACGAGGCCGGAGGAAAGCGGCCCCCCCCCGCCCCGACCGCTGCCCCTTTCGGCAAGTCTAATCGCGAGTCGACGAGGAGCTGGCGTGACGAGGTGTGCCAACCATAATGCGCCCCTTACCCCCACCCTCCATTATTTGTAGATCAGGCGCGATTTCGGCTTCCGTTCCCCAGTAGCTCCGTCCGCCCGGTTGCCGCGATCCGAGCTGAACTTGTGACCTGGACTCGGACTGTCTGCCTCGCTCCATCAGCACACCGTTAGCCTACCCTTTCTCTCGGCGCCGCTTCGAGTGACATTCTCGGTTGACCACTCGGAATCGGAGCGGGCGGCGGCGCGGGGGGGGGGGACGATTGTCATCACGTGCTTGTCCAGCAATCGATCTCCCGGTCCGATCGCGCAATCCTGTTTATCCGAGGCGATTATGACACCTAATATTTTCGCCACGCCCGGATCGGATAGCAGCTTCGTTACGGTCGCCGGTCGAAGATCGACGCGCGTCCCCGCTTACGGAGATTCTCGCTATCTGCGGATCTTTTTTACCGAGAACGACAGGCATTTTCCAAGTGCTCTAACGGCTCCAGCGACTCCTTCGACTACTTCGTACCATGTACAAATAACTAATTTATTTTTCATACATTCAATTAGACAGGCATTATCGGTACGATTTCAATGTTACGTAATGCCGTTGGCAAACAATTCTCGAACTTTTAGGGGCACTTGCATTACGCAGACATTTTCTCATCTAATTAGACAATGTAAAAAAGATGCTCGAAAAAGACCGACAGAGATAAAGAATCGATCGACCAGCTGGCTTGTTGAAGTACGTAAGCTTGTGCATACCTCTATAAAAGTCAATGACCCGCACGAGCGTTTGTAAAAGCAGTGATAAAACTTTAATTTACAAGGTCTGAAACAATCAAATTTTCATCCGAGAGCTGATTTCCCCATAGAGCCGGTGCTTTTTGCTTGAAAAATATTAATAGCCAATTGATTAAATCGAACTGCCTTTTTATATTCGTTTTATCTATCGCATTCATTCGGTCGGTCATTGAAATCGCTTTTTAATTCTAAATCGAGCGCAGCTGAATGCAACAATTAATGCGCGCGGAGAGATTTAACAATCCAAAAGCCATCGCAGGATGCAATGAAGTCTACGTATAAACATAGGCTTTTGCAAACGATATTACGAGCGGTGAAAACGAATAATGAGTGGGTAGATGCAGAAGCCAAAAGCCGCGTAACTTTTACTCGCAAACTTGGCTCTAAAAACAACGAGTTTTATCGAAAATTTTAATAACATCCAGACGGCGGAGAACTAGTTGCGCGTTCCCCGCGGCTTCTGCGAACCGATCGTCGTCGGGCATCCGCGGAAAAGAATGAAGAAGAATCGAGTCGAAGCGGTGGAACCGGAGCGATTAAAGCTCGGACCCGAGCCCAAAACCTCTTCTCCAGGTTGGCTTCCGCTTCCATTAACAGAAGCAGCGGCAATCCAACGCGTCGTCCGCGAAAGAATGCGCCGATCAAGCTGGAACTTTCATAATGCCCAATACAAATGTTTCGCTACGTAAATATCTCCAGCGCTGTTTGGGTTTTCCATTTTCAACTTTGGCCGGCAAAAAAGTCAGGAATTGTATAATTGATCAATTAAGTGTTTTTAAAGAAAGCCTTTTTTAACGAATTGTTCCAATAAACTCAAAGTTTGGTTTAACGATTGGCGTTACGCGCCCCTTCCCCGCAAAAGGATCGCTGGCAATTAGGCGAGCGCGAACCACTGGTTTCGCAATCGGCAATCTGCAATCGACGATAGGCAAAGCGGTTCTCCATTTTCCCTTTCGCTCGGCGCTTTTTCGCGAGTCTGGAAAAGCCGGCGCCCCGCTCCTCGCGCTTTCTCCCGGCGGTCAAAGGCAGCCGCCGCGCCCCAAAGGGCCCACGACATCGTGCGCGTGCGCGTGCCCAACCAGCGGACACGTGTTCCCAAAGCCGGAGTCGCTGGTTCCACCGTATCGTGAGAAAGAGAACGCCTTCGCCTCTCCTCGGCGTGCGCTTCGAGGCTCGAGATCCGATCGCTAATTTCCAGCGGTGGCGCCTTGCGCGATCCGCTTCCCGTGCCGAGCTTTTCGGCCACCGATCCCCCGGCACCCAGGAGGAGATCCTTTATTTTATTCGCATTTTATTTCGCTCGCGCTGGATCGCCCCGGCCGAGCCTCGAGCTACCGAGAACTCAACTTGTTATATCACGACACACTTTCCCGGCCGCGAGAAAACCTATCTCGAGCTCTCGGCGTTATTCTCCTGGCGTCGCGTGACGTTTTCTAAAACGCTTTAAATGTCACGTGCGTCCTTACGCGGCGAGAATAAAAAAGTATGCACATGTGGAGCAAGTGGCATAACTTTGCCAGTACGCGGCATGAGAACGGCCTCCTGCCACTTGTACAAACACGCGGCAATTTATGGAGAAGTAACTTTAATGCCCTCTCGATAGATGTGCAGTTAAGTGCCGGGAATTTATTACGAGAAGAAAAATAAGAATAATTAGCTCTCGGCGCTGACGCATGCGCGTGGCAGTACGCATTCTTCCCTCGGATGACGCGTTCGAAACTGCGCTGCTCGGGCTCGGAGTAACAAAAGCCCGCTGCCGAGTAGTCGTGAACCTACATTTCCACCTGATTTCCATTTGTGATTCCGCATCGGCAAACTATCCTCCGCTCAAATTACAAACGATCCATCAAATTTTAGTTGCGCGGAACGAATGTCTTTCCAGCTGATTTAGGAAAATGATAATTTTTACGTCGTGGAAGAAACGCGCGGTCCATTGACCTGAAAGCGGCGCCGAGTCAATTGCAATCGGGAACGCGAGTTGGCCCAAAACGAAGATTCATCTTTACGGTTCTTTGTTCCCGATTCCTGAGTAAACAAATTTTTAGAAAATTATAAACCTCCAGCCGCTCTCCTCTCCCGGGCACCCCCGGCTCCGTCCTCCGCACAGTCCAAGACCGACCGTAGACATCAGGGCTTATTAGGCGCTCGCAGTTAAGCCGCGCGGAGGCGTAACTTTGCTCGCGACTCGACAAAATACTCGCCACCAAAGTCGGGACGCGAAATTGCGAACAAAAAAAATGCCTTCGAATAATATTAAAGAGCCGCGCCGCTGGTATTGAGCCGTAAAAGCGGTGGCGAATAACGACGGCTTTAAGCGGAGAGAGGACTCGGCGGGACTCGCGGGGGCATAAATTTACGAGGTCAATAACACGAGTTAGCGGCGCTCCGACCGAGAGGATCTCGCGCGTACGCGAGCCCAAGTAAACCGTGCCAGCAGCGTCGCCGTCGCTCGCCTCCAAAAACGTCGCCGTCCACGCGTCCTCTCGACCGGCGCTGGGACATTACGACAGGTGCTGCCCCGCTAGGGGGTTTCGCAACCAACCGACTCGCACGCGCCGCGTCCACTTGTGCAACAAGGACGCCGCGAGATGGATCGGCGAACAATGGATTGGGCAAGGAGGCGCCGATCGATCGCAATCGCAGCCCGTCCCCGTCACAGGCGACGAAATTTTCACGAGCGCGTTGCTACGGCAACCATTTCGTAACACGATTTGCGGATCGTACGCGCGCGGATGAGAGTTAGCCGGAGAAATCGACCGGGAAAACACTTGCTCTGGCTCCCACCGGATCTCGTTTTAGCGGTTTCCGAGCGGCTTTCGAGCGAGCAAGTGACAGCGCGAGAGCGCGATGCCGGCGTGCACCGGTGCCAAGGGGAGGAGCTCCGTTGCTCCTCCGCGAGAGTCGGCTTCTAAGTGCTGCCCGATGCCCTCGTAATAGCGGGAAAAGCGGCTCTGATTTTCCGGCCGAGCGGACGGGAGACTCCGATGCGGCCCAAACAAATGCACTTTCATCGACTCAAGGTGGAGAATTACTACGATAAAGAGCATTCCTCGCCTCGGGGAGGAGGAGGGGACAAGGAGGGCCGCCGTCGCCGTCGCCGTCGCCGTTATACCGTCGGTACGTGCTCGCGTTCGTTTGTTCGAACGTTGGCTGCCCTGGAGGGATCGACCTCGATCGGCGGTATCGGCCGCGAGCCGCTCGACCACACCTACTTTCGATACCTTCCGGGAGAGCCTCGCTGGAGCGAGAGAGCGAACAGGTCGCGAAACCTGGCGCGCTTATGCTAATGGTGCGCCCGATAGATCGCGGATCCAGAAAAAACCTCTTCCGTTAAGCCGCGCGCCCGTTCCAATGCGTCTAATGCGTCTCGGAGAACCCGGAAGTGCACCGGCGCCGAGATCGGAGATTCGTCTAGTCGGCCGCGCTCCCGCGCTCGCGGCTTATAATTTTCTCGGTAATGGAGTGGAAGTTGCCGGAACGATTCGACGATCTCGAACTCGGATCTGGCCCGGAGCAGCTGAGCCTTCGCGAGCGCTGGAATTGCAATGGTCGCGGATAGCGCGTGTACGCACGAGTGCCCGTTGTTCCCAATAATCGGTTGGGCGAACGGCACTCGCATCAGTCCGCAGACGCCCATCCCCGTAGATAAAAACCGCACGGCAGTGATTATAATACGTAATATTTAAAGCCATTCTCGCGCTCGAGGCTTTGCGCGGTTCTGCGTTTTACGCGCGTGCATGTGCAATAGTGCAGTTTAACGTCTGCTAAGACAAGGCACGAGCAGAGACTTGTTTTCTCAACGCGTTGCCGTCCTACAACATCCTTGTCTTTGTATGCTCCTGTCGCTCTCTTTCTCGCGCTGCGAACGCTCGCGCGTCGTGTAAATTATACGCAAACAAAAACAATTTTAATAGACGATTTACGTCTTAATTCTAAATGTATGTAATTATTGAAAGTGGTGTGCTGCGCTGCTCTAAATTACTCGGTTTATTATTCGGGAAGGTGTATTATTCGTAATTCGTACGTCGAGAGGTAACGACCTTATAGTTAATACACATCTCGTTATTCATCTTAACAGATAATTCATAAATTACGTTGCTGAGACGCATGATTTACGCGGAGTGGCGGACAAAAACTAAAACACGAACGAGAACCTTCCGAGCAAGCGACGCGTCCGCCCCCGCGACGTCCGAGCATCGAGTGATTTTGTATTTAGAAGAGCGGATATTAATTTTTCAACGTTCATTAGCGGACGGATAGAAACGCGGGCTTTCGCTCAGCTGGCGCGTACCAAAGACAAATATGAAAACGCATAATTCATCGTTGCGCGCTGTCGAAGGAAATTTACGATGCTCGATTCGAGTGTCACTGATCTACCCGCGTACCACTGCGAGTTAATGATTTAATAAAAAAAATTTAAAGCCAGAAGGATTTGCTTGTAAAACGCATTCGAGAGTCCGAGACAGCCGTTGAAAAATTCGCTTTATACAATTAAAGCACGCGTTAAAGAAAATTATGCCGCAAATGCTTATAATTACGTTCTACAAATTGGTTTTTTCATTTAAGACACTATTTATGCAGATTTAATCTTTTTTAATGAAAGGTATATTTCTTTGTTTTATGCAATTATAATTATAGGAAAAACTGCAAAAATTCCTTAACTCGACAATTATCCTATCTCGTGCCATTCCACCGTGTCGCTATCTTATTATTTATGGTACGAGACATTCCAGAGGAAAATAAATTTTTAATCCGACTCCGTATTTTTCACCTCGAAGCCTATGTTTTCATCGCTAAAATATATTCCGCTAATTATATCGATTAAACCATTGTAACGGAACGATCTTATTGATAAAACTTGCCTCGATTCGCGCATTTTCCTCGTACGCATTTTTTCTTTCTATAAATGATTATGAATAATTATTTTAAGCGCAACGATGATTTCGCAACCTGGAGAACGAATTTTATTCATCAATAATCTGAGTTCACAACAATAGGCTTTGGATGAACAACCTCATTGTAATTCAAATTTCGTATCCGTTACTATGGATGCATTAAAAAAAATCTCAACACTGATAATGATACTCGATGATCATTCGAATTATTTAAATTTCGTAGGCTAGTGTGCAATTTCAATTTTTTGTCCACTCGAACTGGAATGCAATTCCTAAATTGCAGTTTTACAGTAAAGATATCGGGTGCAGAGTCAAAGTTGTAGAATTAGAAAGACTCTTTCCTTTTCGAAATTACTTTATTGGCAAGGTCTCGTGAAAAGTGATCCCCGAAGGGAAAAATCGACTCGAACGAAGAACAACCTGCTATTCTGGGAATAATTTCAATTTCCATCGTCGATTTAAAATTTACGAACAACGCGAAATAAAACTCTTTACGAAAGCCATTTTATTCATAATAGTGAATCCGACTTCGTGGAGGATCTTTAATCGTTTCCACCTGTCGAGCGCGTGGACACGTTGCAGCGTAACTCTTCGGGGATTCATTGTTCGTTATTCCATTTCTGTGCTTAAAACGGACGCGCGCGCGCACACGCGCATCTAATTTATCAAAGGTTTCTAATTGAATTTCCTTAGCACATTCGTTCGTATCCGCGACAAGGAGCATTGGAGGAGCGCGAGCAACGCGGTTTGCGCCAAATTGCTTTACGAGAAAACGAATTATTTTCCGAACGCAGACAGTATATTATTCGCCAAATGCGTCCGAGGCTCGGCAGTAAAAAATACTTGTTCTCCGAATTAATTGTAGACGCGTGTAGTTAAGTGCCGCTCAGAGAAATAGTTGCGTTTCGATTGGAACATACGTCTTTTACGATCCTTAAAGGCATATCGCGAGAACGTAAAAACTTTTCATCAATTCCGCGCACCTTCATTATTGCCAACGATAAAAAGCGTGAATTCATAAATTCATAAATTCGCGAACGCGCGTTCACAGCCTGCAGTTTCCTTCGGACTCGTTATTCGCTGCTCGCTATCCGGGCCGCCAGCCCCCCAAGGACACGCGTCGTGAACAGAAGTGCAGCTCCAGTCGCGTTACCAATCACCCGCGCAACCGCATCAACTGCAACGAGGCTAAATTACATATTTTAGGCAACCGGCGAGAGTCGCGGGTCGCGCCTCGATCGGGAGTCCACGTGCCCGGAGCGCATTCCCGTCAGGCGAAACCAGGAGAAACGGCTCCTCCGCGTTTTCGCACAACGAGCCGAAGGCCGCGCTACAACCGGCCACTCGGGCAATTTTAAGCCGGCCGCAACCCCCCCCCCCCCGCGCGCGAGGGGATATCGCTAAACCATCGAGGACGAGCCTCGCGAAACGCGTTCCCAGCGCCGAGGACGTGTTTGTTCCTACGAGCGGTAAATTTTCAATTTGGAGCAGCGCGTCCCCGTCCCCGTCCCCGGCGCATAGCAGCGTAACGGTGGAGGTGGCGAGAGCCGTTACTTCGTCTCCGGCGCGTCGCTCCGCGTACCCGAGTGACCCAGAGCCCGGGGAACGAAGCCCGAGCTCGAGCGAGGACGAGTCATTGCCTTCTTTTCTTTGTCTCCTCCTGTTCGGCCTCTCGCTCCCCTCCTCGGCCTTTCATCGGCGCTCTGATCAAAGCGCCGTCAACCAGGTGTCGCCCGCTATCCTGCGCGCGCGCGCGCGCTTTTTCAAACGCAAGGCAATTCAGGAGTCGCAGCTTCGGCAGGTGCAGTCGCCAACTCTCGATTTCGTTCGCGTCTATTTACGAGCGCAGCCCGGGGCTTCTCGTTGCGCGTCGATAAATAAAGTTTCGAGCCGCGGCCGTAAAGTTTAACGCGAGTTTGATTGCCCGAGCAGCGCCGGTCGGCTGGGATCGGAGAAAGCCGCGGCGGGTGTCAAAGTTCAGCCGGACGCGCCGCGTAACGAACCTCCAGTTGGAAGAGGTGAGTCGAGTTGCCCGAGGAACTCGAGTAGGCTCGGGACTGCGCTGCGTCAAAAGGAGGCGGAGAAAGTGCCGCTATTAATTCCACGCGCACAGCTCGGCTTTCATTCGTTAACGAAAGTGAAATGTCACTGCGAGCCGTGGAGCGCGGAGGGACGCCATTATGCGCCGCTATCCTGCCTGGCCCATTCCGTTGATCGGGCCCTCGCTTTGCTTCCTTTGTCCTATCCGTGGGAAGATCTCGCGGGCGGACGTGAAAAGTTAAGGTTCTTACGAATGCAGAGGCCCGGCGCTTCCTCGATCGAGACAATTCCTCCTCGCGATTTTCCTCGCGCTCCTGTAAAAAGCAGCACTCGAGTGCTACCAATTTTTCACTCGTCGCCGCGAATTCACGAGTGAAAGGGACTGAGCGTATCGCCGGCTTTTCCGCGCACCAATTCGCCAATTCGCCAATTCTCCGACAATAATGGTGCCGCGATACCGGCAGACTACTTTGCCGAACTCGGAATGCCGCGCAAAAAGTACACAAAGGCCTCGTTAATGCCGCTGCAACAACCCTTTCTCCGTCATTCAACGGCCATATTTCATCGTGTGCCGCCGTCGAAGCCATTCGCTAGTAGAGGATCGCCGACTCGCGGAGAATCGAACGCCGGAACGAAGTAAACATAAACAAGCGCGTGGGCGTTTTCTGCGCGAATAATCGCTCCGAGAGATTTACAATTCGCGGATTGGGGCCGAGCCGGGTGGCAGCGGGGCAGGGGGAGAGAGTGTCAAGGTGACAGTTTCGAGCTCGGCCTTGGACTGTTCTGGACGGAAGTGGCGACATTAGTCCCGGTCCTTGCGGGCAGTTGTTACGCAGCGCGGATTATTTGGTTACACGGGGCGCCGGACCGATTTCTCTTGGGCTGATTGGGAGTCGCGGCGCGTGCCGGCCACGAATCAGTTTCTCCGAATCAGGGAACAGAAAAACTTTCGCGGAGACGAGGAAAACCGTACGCCGAGCAGCGAGTGATTTACAAGCCGGAGGAGGAGGAGGAGCCCCTTGGAATATTTTCCATTCGTATGGGCTGCGGCCAATCGCGCGAACCATCGCCGATTAAAGGCTCAGGCCCGAGTGAATCACGCATCGAGAAACGCCGCCACCGCCTGGGGCCGGGAATCAACCGGAGCATCGAGAGCTGCTCGTTCAGAATGCGTAGAGCGGGGGGGGGGCAGGAGGATAGCCGTGGACGCGAATGTGGGTCAAGAGACCGAAAATTCAAAGCCCAAGGGAAGCGCGCGGCCTCGCCATCCTCGTTATCGAGATAAGAGAGATAAGATCCGCGATTCGCTCGGAGCCGGAGGCGGCTGCGAAAGGAAAAGCGCTGCCCGGGCGACGAGTCTCCCGTATGTGGAACGACGGCTGCACCGGTGCATCGGGGATCAGCGACCGGACGACCAGAAATAGCTATGCAAAGCACGCATAGGCGTGCGCGCGCGTCCCGTGCGCACTTTCCCTCCAGCTGGAGGAAAAGAGGAGTAAAGGCGTCTCCGGTGCGCAGCCGAAACGGAGGCGAGGAGGAATCCGAACGATGCCGACACGCGTGGGATCCCCCGTCCAAGGCGACGGCCGCGTGGGCGTCGGCGCACAACACAATCGTAACAGCCTTGTTTTCGGTTTCGCGAGCCGCAGCCGCAAAGCTGCAGTTTCCGCTGGTTGCGTTCGCGGACTTGCCTCCCCGTTCTCGTTTCGGCGATCGTTGGCGGCTTTTCCTCAGGAGCGCCATGCTTCTTCCCGCACACCACCCCCCCGACGTTCTCATTGATTTCGTCTTCAGAAACGGAAGCGGCGCCGGCCAACTCCGATTTCTTACGCGCTCTTCGCGGCATTGCTAATTTTGCGGATAATTTATTGGATTGCCGGACGAAAGCGCGAAAACGACGTCTACTAAAAACCGGCCAGTTCTTGGACTCGCACGGGCCGCCCATCCGCAATTTAGCATTACGAAACTCTAATTGTTTGTCGGGACGGAACGTAGCGCCGTTTGCGCGAGGATGGGATAGCGAAAGCCCGATTAATCGGATAAAAGTCGATAACAAAAAGGCGCGCACTCGAGTATGATTTATTCGGACAGTCGGTACATTGTAAAAGTTCAATTGTGTAAGATTTAATGTGTTGCGCAATAGGAGTCTTCGCCAGGTGAACCAACCTTCGATTAATAAACGCTTTTAATAGAAATGTATTGCGCAAATCGAGTTAAATACAATTTGAGCGTCTTTCAGCTCTTGATCGAGGAATGCCAGACAAGTGTGTGTCTGCTGCTAACGATGAAATGGCGCAACGTCGTAAACTAAACACCAACGTCGACGCTTCCCTTGCGGCGCGTCCGAGGCGATCCTTTGCGAACGTTTGCAAACGTATCGGAGCTTAATTTTAAATCAAGTTGAAGCGTAACAACGCATTTGTTGTCGAGCCATTTTGAACGTTCGGCTGGTGTGGCAGGTCATGGCGTGAAAGTTGGCGTTGCACATCCTCGTAATAAAGTTAAAGCGAGACTGCATATCTGAAAGTTTCAGTTTACTAATAATATTCTAATGTCCAGATAGTGGCTTTACATGCCTTGCGAACTCTCAATCTCGTGACTACAAGTGTTGCCAACTTGAGAAACTTGAAAGCGTGAAGTTACGCAGAATAGTTGTGAGAATAGAACAAGCGTAAAAAATCCCCGCCAGCGTTATAATCAAAGCCAATGCAAACCCAAAAAACGCGTTGAATAAAATTCTCTCTTCGAATATGAAAATTCATGCTTCCGACTTCTTATGTGCGGCTGCTGCCAATGGCTTTGCCAATAAAATGATTTTTGTTAACACGTCGTAAGAGAGACTGGAATTAATTCGAGCGAAAATTGTTGCTGCATTGCGCGATAAATTTGTACGAGATAAAAATTTGCAAAGAAACCTCGTAAAAGAGAATTTTTTCACCGTCTCTCTTTTATTTCAAAAAAATTTCGATAAGCACGCGTATTAAAATATGCCGCAAATTTAATAAAGATTTTCGATCGTTAAATAACAATTTACAAGGATAATTTAAAGTACATAAAATATAGCGTGTATTTAATAAAATCCCATTTGCAAGATATTAAAAGTACATAAAAAGATTTATATTAAGAAGTTTTATACCTTTAAATTAAAATTTAGCTTAATAAGTCTATTTCAAGTTTTTTCGTGCGCGCAATCACTTATAAGACCATTTGGAAACGTCACGATCTTTGGAGAACATTTAACGCGCGTTTTACACTTTCAATATAAAAACGTTATTTTCATCCGTTTCGCTTTGAATAATGTAGCCAAGAGCGTGTTATAAGATACATTCTTATTAGCCATTTGGCTTTAAGAGCAGCGTTACGCTTTTGCGAAACGCCAACACAATTTTCCGTGAAATAAATCGACAGATAAGAGGATCAGCGACTTGGAAAAGCTCAAGTGCTAGATGAAAGATATATTAATTTGTTAAACACGACGCGGAAATTTTTATAAAAATCACGTCAGTGCTGCGGGGGGGATTTACGATAATGCGCGAGCAAATAAATTAAGCAGGAATTTTTCAAATTGACATTCCTATCCGGCAGCCGCTGAAAATTAATAAACATGATATTTCAAGCGCAGGTCGTTCGAAATGATAAAGCGGATCGGCAAAAAGTGCAAGGCTCTTGCATTTTGCGGATAGGCGGGAACGAGCCTTCGTCCAGCCCAGGTTCGCGCAATATTAAAGAGTGTAGCTATGCGCGCGTGTTTAAATGCCTAGTGCAGATATACTAATAGCGGCAGGACGAGGATCGCCGATCGGCCGGTTGCGCTCCCGGGCAACGAATCACAACAGTGTCGACAAACAGCCGTCCAAATCGAATTAGAAATCGCCCAAGCTTTACGTCGCGTTTCACGAATCGGCGTTAATTAATTGCAAAGGCGATTATTGGAGGCGCGTTACTGATAAAGTTTTGGCGGATCGAGGCGACGTGCGATGTCGCGAGCGATTATAAGCGATACGTTCGCTTTGCACCGCAGGAGGGAGGCACTCACTTCCAAGCGAATTCCGTGCCATCGGCTCGTCTATTATTTTATTCTCCGTTAAAAGAGAAACCCATTGGGTCGCTCGGGTATCGCGCGAGCCTCGTAACCTGCAATTTGCACTGCTAGCGCTGCCTTAACAGCGTATCATTTAATAAAGCAAAATGTCGAGCAAACGTCGAGAAAATGTCGAACCTTTTCCAGCGTTGCGAAACGAGCCACGGTTGATTAGGGCCGCGCGAAAAAAAGTCCGCCGCTGGAAATGAAAGGTAATAAGAAGTAAGAAACGACATTATCCGCATGAGCGCGCGAGTGCTGCAAGACCCGGTCCAGGTCCGGCGCGACGTCCGCAGTCGAGGACCGCGCGCGGACGTCCGGATGAGGCCCGCGAGGCCTCTCAATGTCAATGCTAGCGGAGCCGCGCACGCACCGGAGAAACCAGATACTCGGTCCGGATTGCGGTTCGCGCGCACGAAAATCGCTACCAGGCGCCGCTGCACCGACGGTTTAGAAAGTCTCTCGCGCTTTCGGTGGCTTCGACTTCCCCGGGCATCTCTCCTCTCCGTTAGAAGCCGCAGCGCCGAGGACCGAATCCAAGGTTTTACAGCGAAAGCCTGCTAATGGAGTGGAGTCGAGTGAGTGCACCTTTTGTCGTGGATTGTGTTGCTTTAACGATTTCACCTTTCCGCGTCTCATTTCGCTCCGTCGTACCGTTGCGCGGTTAAGTAAATAGGAGCCTCCTCGAGAGCAAGAGCCAAGCCACTGGAAGGTCATTAGCCCATTTTCACGTATCGAAAGTTAATTGGGAGGGGAGCCTCGGGGAAATGGGACGCGCAAATTGCTCATCCGGCGATAGCGCGGCTCGAAGAGGCGCGGGAAAGCCTCTAATTAGCGATCAGCGATTCATCATTAATCATTAATCATTAATCATTCCGTTTTGCAGATACGCGATGTGGAGAACCAGCGGTGCCAATGAACGCGAAGGTTTCCTTGTCGGACGAGTCGCTCAAGGTCGGCACCACGGCCACTTACGCCTGCGACGTAGGCTACGAGCGCTTCGGGTAAGCATCGGGCCCATTATCGAGCCAAAAGTCCCCGGCTCGACTCGCGCTCGATCCCAGCAGCTCTCGCAATTACGACTGGGAAAGCGGAGCCGTCCAACGGGACTCGACAAACGGCTTTTCCTTCTTCCCGCGCCGCGGAGGAAAACAGTCGCCCGAGATACGCGATCTCACGCGCCGAACAGCACTCGCGCACGCGCCTACGGATTCTTTTTTAAGGCGACTATCTTCGGCTGCTCAACCAACTCGCTCCTTTATCTGTGACCGCGATCGCGAGATCTCGAGATGGTCCAGATACGCCATTATACCATACTATTAGAGTCCCGACAAGATTCTCAGGCTGGTGGAAAGTTTGCATTCCGAGTTTAAAATGAAGTTTGTTAAATGCGCGCGGTTTCTGCAGCGCCGTTTCCTATTTGAAACGATTTGAAAAACGCGCGAGGCAAAAATACATCGCGGCTTGGGCTGGTACCGTTTGCATAAGCCAACCGGCAAAAATCATTTCGGCCGCGCGTCCTTTCTCCGCCGCGTTTAATTAATTTGCATTTACAAAGTTGCTTATCCGACACGTGGGGGAGCTTAAAAATTTAAACGGCGGCGTGGCACGTTTTGCCCTCGAATGACTTTTAAAATTCAAATTAATTAAAACACTTTTTTACCACCCGAGCACATAATTCAAAGTTCTTTAACTAATTAAACATCCGAACGAACGAGTAAATTTTTTTTATTAGACACGCCACGCATTCCAAGTTCAATCGCTTTAATTTTTTATTCAAAGCTTATGAGAAAAATAATTAATGTTGCCAGATTAATTGCGTCGCGAATAAATCAACGATTTTCAATCTCAAGCTTCGAATCGCACCTCGAGTAATTAAATTTTATCGTTACAAGTTACTAATTAAGTGCTGCTTCTCCTTCAACAACACCAGTGCTTTCCCCGCACTCTATTAATATCGCCAATTGTCTCGCATATCGATTAGACTATCGATAAAGATTTGCAAACTTTTAAATGCTCTTTAACCGATGTGGTACTTTCAGTTCAAAGATGCACCTGTAAAATGAATAATAAACTAAACACGAATCTATTGCCGATAAAGGTACGTTCGCAGCAGCGTGACTTCGAAAAAAGTTGTGGCGAATAATCGTTGTGGAATAAAAACGTCCATTATCTACTATGGATAGCAAACAGGCTGGGTGCTAACGTTTCCTTTACTATTTTCCAACGATCGAGGATAAATAAAACGTCGGACCGCGTGCACGTGTAAATTTTTGCTCGTAGCAACAAATTAATACTTGTCACAATGTAATTCGAATGTCACAGTCGTACGTAATAATGTCCCAAATACAACGCCGATGCAATACTCGCTGAATATTTTCTATTCTTCTCCTCGAGTTTGCAGAACGATTGAATCGTAAACTGTGATTTCAAACTCAGATATTGTATATCGAACAATGCGCCGAGAGAAATACGCGTCGCCGACGTTCCGTGTTACTATAAAACCCTATTCGGCAGAAAAGTGTATCCTCAAGTGCATTTTAAGCTAGGGAAAGCAAAATTACAGCGAGTAAACGCGAGTGAAAATTCCTGTCTGCTCGTGTACAATTATACGAATCGTCCGTGATTATGCATACTCATATTTTAGGTGTGCGTGTATAATTTTCATTAACTTGTACTCGAGTTGAGTCGTCGATGCCGTTTATCGCGTTGCATCGGCAGCGACGCTCCTCGCTAAGTTCGAACGATAAATTCAGCCCGGTACGGTCGACAGAGGCTTTTCCCGAGTGAAAAATGATGCCCAATAACCGAATGCAGCTGTCAACAACGGGGAAAGGAAGAGCAAATAATTATCCAGGCACTTGTGAAATAATGGAGTTGCACAAATTGTTGTTCGCCGGTCACATGAAAGCACTCGAAGTCGATCACGTAACCAGAGTGCGGATAGATCCTCTTAATTTACGGTTTTTAGCGGGAGCATTTCTTCCGCTTGGAGGAAGTCAATTCGACGATGGTCGCGTGACCGTCACGGATAATTAAGCTATGGGAGCCGCGTCGACGGGATATCCATCCGAGTGCAACGCGCGGCTGAGTTGCGTTCGGAAGGCTTCGATCGCCGACGGGAGGACGCGGGCTGTCTCGCTTTCTCCGCGACATCACGTGTTTTCCAGCGCTTACCCTTTTCCTCGGCTTCCTAGAATCGTCGTCGACTCGGCATTTAGTCGCTAATAAGTTCCAAAGAAAATCGGCGCTCGCACTACTACCGAGGCGCGCTGCATTTTTAGCCAGTTAACTTAGATTTACGAGTTTGTCAACGGCCGGTGTCTGTCCGCGTATCGTTATTCGGCAAATTACGTCGGATTCCAATAATTCCCGCCTCAATTGCAAAGCTCAGATTTACAATTGAGATTTACGCCTCGACGCCGCCTCGTCGATTGCTTAATTTTCGTCGCTCAATTTAACGAACATCAACCGAACGCGCATAATTCAGCTCGCGATCGCGTTGCTTTACACCTGAGCGGCGCCAAGCTCGTCCTTACTAATTCGAAGAGGTAAATTGTTGAGAAAGGGAAGGCCGCGTGTAGGAACGATCGAGGGAGCGATATTTCTCAAATTCGAGCAAATAGTTGTCTGTTTGTACTTGGCGAGTGAGCCGGCCCCGTTGCAGCAGTGCATTGCTGCTTAATTATGAAAAATCGCTTGATGCTGATAAAGCATCGACTCTTCCGCGGCTAATCTTTGCCGGATGACTAATAGCAGATTTGCTTTCAGCACGAATACCCTGACCTGCAGCAACAAAGGAAAATGGCAAGGAGAACTACCTTTCTGCGGTGAGTACCAAGTGCGGCAACTCGTTAACCGGCAAAGTCTTTATTCGAGTGTCGGTGGCGAGGAAACGCCGATGGAAATGAAAATAAATAAACGGAGATAACGAAAGTAAAGAAGCGGAAATATTTGCGCAAGTTCGTTAGCGTCCAGTCGGAGGACTGTTGCGTCAAAGGCTGCATCCTACGTTGCAACCTCGGCTATCAATCTTCGTCCAACAGATGCGCGCGTCCGTTACACGCGCTCGAGCTGCCGCTTCGCTATGCGGATCTGGAAGAGCCGCGAGCCGTCTGCGGTTTTTCAGCAAAGTCCAGGCGTCAGCTGCGATCGATCGATCCGTCGCATCCGAGTCAGTTGGTAATAGCGTGAACGCGACTGCCACTCGCCCATTGGCGTTCGTCGCAGAAACGCATGCGCTGAACAAGCGCCGAAAACATCGTTTTAATTATCTTCAGCCCCTGAAAATCGCTGCAAACGTGGGAAGGGGGAGTGGAACGCAACAGGATGCGCCGGGCGCACGTGTCGCCGCCGCCGCCGCCGCCGACGGGAAATCCTTTCTCCGGTCGCACGCCCGAGCGGTTGGAACAGTCCCGTCTTCGGAACTTTTCAATTCCGTCGCTGGGTGAAAAGAAAATCCGCAATGGGCACCGCGACGCTATTGATATCACCGGCTGAACACCCGCGGAATTTTACACCGCGGAAAGTCGAGTGGATCCGCTCTGCGGCCCAAGAGAGACACCACCGGGTTGCGGCCGACGTCGGTTCTGGTTCAGGGTTATCATTACAGGCGTCGCTGGCTCTCTTCTAAATTACTCGGGCGTGTGAAATAATTTTCCGTGGAAATCGTTAAACGATCTTATGTTTACATTTGGGGGAAAGCTTGTTGACTCGACGCGTGGAGGAGAACCGTTTGCTTTCCTCGGTCCTCGACCAACAGGCACTGAAACTGCGGATTACTTTTTTTGCAGTTAATTTTTGCACGAAATATCATACGTCGCGGTGCATTTCGCAGTTGTAACGAGGCGCGAATTAATTAGCGTGGATTGAGCGAGGCATAGTAGCAGGGGGTTGAGGAGCTGCCATCGTTTCGAGCGCCTAATTTTACAGCACAACTAATGATCTTCTTGTTTCGCGCCTATTACGCGTGTTAACGAAGAGCTTATCTTATCGATGCAGTTTTTCGACTGCACCAGCAAAAAGGTCGAGCAAACATTTTTGCGGCTACGAAAATAATAGATCGCTCGACGCATTCGAGCTATAAAAAACGGCCTGTTCGACGTTCAAAGCTGGAGCGGCCGCAAGAAAATCTTTACGAAATAATAGTAATCGCGAACTTTCAATTGGAGCCGAAATTTCACAGTCGCAATTTGTTGCACGTCTAAAAACTTATTATTCGAGATATTTAAAAGTGTAAAAGCTTAGGAAAGAATTGTTTTAGAATCTCGAGTGTGCAGTAATCTAATGGAGTGGAAACAGTGCGCAGTGAAAACTTACGTGAAACTTATTTCAACAGCGAACGCGATTATGAAGTTGTTACATTGTCGATGGCTTGGGCGACTCCTCGCAAAATCAATGCAATTGTTAAAAAGCAAAAAACCTCCAACTCGAATTATTTATTTTGCCGGAATTAAGAGAAGGTATAAATAGCTTGTTACTCGCTTGTATCTGTTCGCTCTCGGTTCGAGTTCTCCACTACTTTTTCTCACGCTAACCTGAAAAACTGCAACAATTAGCAGTTGGAGTAAAATGCAATTTCTACAAATACGAATTCCTGTTGCAAGAGATGGTACTGGATGAGTGATCTCAGTCACTATTAAATGCACTTTCTATTGTACTTGGAGTTAATTACCTTTTGAACATTGGTGGCAGCTCGTGTCTTTCATCTTTTCGAAAAAAGTCTCGATCGTTCGAATTTCGTTCTCTAAACTAAAAGTGTCTGCAAAAATGCAGAGTTTTAACTAAAAACGAGTAAAGTTTCGAGAGAAATGGGTCACCACCGCCGATCCTTTTTGGCCAGTAGAAAAAAATTTTACGACGCAGTTTTTCTTTTTGCGAGAAAAAGTTGTCCCAAGAAAAGTAGACTTTCGTTAAGGAAAGGAGGAAATTTCAAGAGTAATAAGACACCGCGATACCAGTCAATAAAAGAAAGTTTCTCTAAAATTATTGCAGTGAGCTATAAAAATGCATAAATTAGCTAATATTTCATCCAATAATGAGATTAGAGTCGGTTTAAGGTCAGTACTGAATGCGACACTAAATTACTAAAAAGAATTTTCACGACTCCCGGTACCTCCTCGATAACTTTTATCGGTGCAATTTTATGTTCTAAATAAATATGTACTCTGTGAAATGTGCAAAGCAACCTTTTATAATTGCAAAAAATTTAACGTTAAATAAGGATCTCGAGACGGCGTCTCGGTCTTCGGGGAAAATAAAATAAATCTAAATCCGTATTATTGTTCGGAACGTAAAAATACTTTCAGTTTAAGAAATCGCTGACCTTAATAATCGCTGAAAGAGTTATAAACTATCGATTAATATTAGGTTCGAGTAAAAATGCTGCCTCGTTTCGGATGCGCGCAATAGTCGCGTACGGTAACTATAGCGTGAACATTGAATAAATTATAAATTTTTCTCGACGGAAAATCTAATCTTATTTGGAACGCGAATCCGAGGAATAGCAACGAACGGGCGAATGAATAAAGATTGTTCCGAGGGCCAAAAGTTTGGACCGACTAAACGAAATTCCTCTTTTAAAGAATTAGACGGAGAGGAGGCCGTCCTTGAGGAGATTACTGTATTCTATCTCTCCTCGGGTTATGAAAAGCTAAATTCTTCTCTTTGCTTTAAAACAATAAGGCCGTGGCAAATAATCGTTAATAATTCACAAATGGGCCATGAATTATGATTTAGTTTAACGTCTCCAATTAAAATATAAACTACTTAATAGCCGATTTAATGATAAAGAACAGTAATAGTAATTTCTCCATTATAAATTTAGCCCATATTGTTATTGGCCCCATTAAGCTGCATAAAAATTATAGTTTCTCTGATTATCCGAGGCGCTCGAGGCGTTCGTCGAGTCGTTGCGGCGAATAATGTAAAATCGACAAAGTAAGCCACGCGTTAATTGGGATTAATTGGGGGATAATCTCGTTATCCCCGGAGATCTTTGTTAAAATAATGTTTAGCACGTGGTGACGGTTGGCGTAGGTGTGAACGTCGGCTTCAGGAAGCCGGCAAACCAGTCGACGACGGTTCGCGGGGGCGACGCCGGCCACGGGAACGACGGCGACCTCGGCACCGAGCACGACGGCAAGAGATGCACCGAGACGCAGAGCGAGCCAAGCCCCTGGTGGAGGGTCGACCTGCTCAAGCCCTATTCGGTCAAGGTCATCCGGGTTACAACGAGAGGCTGCTGTGGTGAGACTCGCACCCTCCTTTCTTCCTTCGCAATATTTCGCTCGGCGCTCGCGGCTGTTGCCGATGCTCCGCTGCCCGCGGCCCGAGCGAATGCGCTTTTCCGTTTTAGCCACTTTCCCGAGCAAGACGGCGCGTTATTATTAATAAAAACACATCGTTAAGTAACGAAAGTAACGAATTTCGTAACGCTGATACAATATCTCAAGGATATGCGCGGAAAATTAGCCGAGGCCTTTTCATCGGAATTTATTATTACGGCTACGTTGTTGGAGTTTATTGCACCGCGTAATTGCGTTTATTGCTCGGCTGTTGCGATTCGCGAGCGTTTAGCCTGAAATTCGGCCAATTCCAGTCCTCTTAATGAGTGACGCGGGTTGGATTGCGACGAACGATGTATTGTGTCGCGCACCGAGTTCGGAAAAGGGAAAATTACTAAAAATTGTCGACGTCGCGTTTTCGGCTCGAGCAAGTAAGTCCGAGTTTGTGCGAGAAAAGCCAGCGGACGCTCGGGAGAGCAGCGCTAGAGCAGCGAAAAAAGCAGAGCCTCTGATTTAATGCCGCTCGGCGGTCGTTTTTGTCTGGTCATAAGGTCATCAACCTCTGGAGGATATTGAGATTCGCGTGGGCAACAGCAGCGCCGAGCTGCAGAGGAACCCACTTTGCGCCTGGTTTCCCGGAACGATCGGTAAGTGCCAGGATCGCGCTCAGCCCGAGCCAGTGCTCGGGGGCGGTAACTGCTAACCTAAAGAGGGAACACTCTTATGTCGCTTTCAGAGGAGGGCATCACCAAGACGTTCGCGTGCGCGCGGGCCCTCGTCGGACAGTACGTGTTCCTGCAGCTGGTCGGCATCGAGGGCAGCCTGAGCCTCTGCGAGGTCGAGGTTTTCGCCACGGACGGTGAGTACGGGCGCCGGTTTTCAGGTTTTCAAGTTCGAGCGGAGCCCGGACCGCGTGGCTGCGCGCGGGGGCGAAAGGCAAAAAGGTCGAAAAAGAGAAAGGCGCGATCCGCTCGGCTCGATCGGCGGGTTGCGCAACTCCGCTAATACCGGAGCGCGGCTCCGCTTTTTCGTTCCAGAGTTCTCGGTGGATAGGTGCGCCCACGCCGGAACCCCGGCCGACGCCGATCTCGCCGCCTTCAACTCGACGTGTTACGAGTTCGTCATCAACAAAGGCGACTCCTTCCAGCAGGCGAGGAACTACTGCCAGATGCGCGGCGGGGACTTGGTGCACGGATTCAAGGTAATCCGGGACTTGCTGCGCTCTGTCTCTCTGTTTTTTTTCTTTTTTTTTTTTTTTGTTTTCTTTGCTCTTGGTTCTTCTGACGCCTGCGAGCGGGCGGCTCGACAAGAACTCGACTGCGCGCGTCGTATTCACACCTCTTACTCGGGCAGGAAATTGAAAAGCGCTTTTCTAAACCGATGCTCGACGGAGCTCGAAAGTAATGAGCTAAAAAACTTGCTTATTCCGCCAGGGGAAAGTTGCGAAAAGAGTAAAGACTTGTTACGCACGCACAAAAACCTTGGCTACTTTAAGAGCTTCTCTTATCTTTTCCCCTCCGCCGGCTTATCCCCCATTCGTTTTAAACGAATGTCGAAGAATCGTAAGGAAGGAAGGCGCCCAACTTTTTATCTCCACCTGTAATAAACTCCAATTCCAGCTGAAGTCGGATCGCTCGAAAAAACTGCTTTCTTGCGCAACGTACCCGATACGTGCCGACGATGATGTTCAATCATCTATTGATTTGGAAACGCGCTTGAAAATAATATTTGCAATACAAATCCCGAGGAAAGTGAGCTGCTTTTTAAATGTTCGACTCTTTTATTTCCCATTCGTACGTGAATTCCTAATAACCACTTTGATAACTTTCTCCGTAACTTTTTTATTGAAAATAGTTATTGCGATATGAATTATGTACGACCAGCGTGTAATTACAAATATATACGTTTATACGCGCGCGCGCGCGCGCACACATATCTTTCAGAGTTTAACCTTTTATGCCAGCGAACGAAAGTTTTAGTAACGTTCAATTTGTTAATTAGTTTATAGTTTACATCTAATCTTCTCTACAGATTTTTTACGCTCATTTGTACATTCTACATACATCTCGGGATAGAACGTGTATGATAAAAAATTGATATTAAATTGTTTTGAAATAGACACTTCTTTATTTGAATAATATGACGTAGGAGAATCTTTTCGCGACTCCCATCAGTATGGAAAAGCCATTTAAATTGATGAGTCGAATTCAAAATTACGACTATAAAATGCAAACGATTACAATTTCAGACGCGACTTAAACGAATAGCAGCTTCTATCAAAACGGGCATGAGCCGCCATTCGAATCTGCATCAAAAGTAGGTTTACGATTCATATCCATGCGTAAATCCTCGCTCCTTGCGAATAAGGAGATTTATAAAAAATTTGCTTCCACAAATGGTAGAATAACTCTACGATGTCTAATTAAAAAATACAATTCATCCAACATAATTGCAGCTCGCGTGTCTTCTTTAGTTATGAGTGTTAAACCGAATGTTTTACCAAAGAATGCGTCGAATTGCCATATTTACTAACGAAGCAAAAAATAAATAAATAAATAACCGAGAAACATATTAAAATAGGAGTAAATGAAGAAAGATTGGCTCGTAGACGGTGCGCCAAGTCCTTATTCGGGAAACTAGGTTTACGGCAGTCAACCGACATTTCATTCGCCTGCCCTTGAAAAGCATTGCGAGTTGTTAACGTTTTACGGGGGGAAAAACTTAAAAAATAAAAAAATAAAAAATTTAAAAAATAAAACAATAGTACTGATCGTAACGTTTTCCTACCCAGGGTATCTCTTCGACTTTTATCCTCAACAACCTGGAGAGGCGAAAGAGCAAGTTAAAGACGCAGTTGGTGTGGATCGGCGCCCAGAAGGAGCCGCTCATAACAGTGAGAACGTGGAAATGGGTTGACGGTACGTATGTGTGACAATAAAGAGGGAAAAAATATGGCCTAGAAAAGTTACGTCGTATCTCAAGTGGCCGCGCGTAAACACGCGCACGCGCACACTTGGTCTTTCATTAGGAGCCATAATCTTTGGCGCTTCCGGTCTGAACAATCGGAATCGTCCGGCCGCAGTCGGTGGGCAAGCAAATTACGCTAAATGCCGCACAAGCGGGAACGACCGAGGAGCTGCTCACCTGTTCGGACCTTTAATTTGCCTCCATAATTTACGCGCAATCGCACGCGGTGACGCACCTCGTCTTACCTTAATTATAGCATTTCCCATCGGGTGTCTTAAACGCGCGTTCGTTTAATAGTCTAGAGCATTATTATTGCGATTCTTTATTTTTCATTTTTCAATTCCACCTTCGGGCTTATCTCAGGAGCGTTAACTGCCTCGGTAAAATCGCAGCGCGTATAATTACGCAGACCGGTGAGAACGAGGCCGTCGCCGCCGCCGTCGTCGCCGAGCTTAGATGATTAAGTAATCAGCTTTGCAGACATGCCGGTCTCCGAGCCGGCGACTCATCGATCTTCAGTTCTCGGCTGCGATCGATTTTTATCGCGGTTGCGCACTTTTCCGCGCGATGCAGGTGCCGAGCACTCGCCTGGAAGCGCTCCCGAGAGATCGCCTCCTCTCTCTCTCTCTCTCTCTCCTCACCCCGGACTTATTACAATGGAATTTTTTATCCAGATATCGATTCCTCGAAGGATGCGCGCATCCACGGGAGCGCGCGGTTGCGCAATCGTCGCGGTCGTTAATCGAGAGCCCGCGAGTACATTTATTGCTATCGTTCGCAGGCGAAGTTATTCAGAGGCCCCACTGGGGCAAGGATCAGCCGAACAACTACAACGGCGAGCAGAATTGCGTGGTGCTCGACGGAGGACGATCCTGGTTGTGGAACGACGTCGGTTGCAACTTGGACTACCTCCACTGGATATGCCAGAGCAGTTGAGTAATTCATAATTTAGCACTAGTGTTGTGCAATTTCGTTGCAATTGGATTTCGAATCTTAAGCACAACCTCGAAACTCCGCGTATGAATTCGACCAAGTCGCCCGTACGCCTTTGGCATTTTTTATCATTACTGCGCGTTATTAATATCGTTCGAGCGAACGATAACTTTCGCTTCTCGATACAAATTTCCGGAGCCTCGGTGCTTTCGAATCACTGTTTTTCGGAATTCAATCGCTCGCTGAAGGTTGCGCGCGATACAACATTACGATCGTGAGTCATCGCGGTAAAGGATGCTCAACGAGTACTTGCTCGCAGAACCCTCGGCGTGTGGAACTCCGGAGAAGCTGGAGAACACGACGATAGTTCACATGACAAAGTCCCTGGGCTCGACGATCGAATACGCCTGTCCGGACGGTTTCATGCTTATCGGATCCAAGAACAGGACCTGCGAATCGACCGGATTCTGGAGCAGTTCTCCGCCAACGTGCAAGTGTACGTCACCGAATAAATGCCATGTAATTTCCAGGATTGATTTTACCTTCAATTGATAATATTTCGATTTGTCTTTGGCTGTTTAGTCGTCGATTGCGGAGCCCTGGAGGAGCCGGGAAACGGCACGATCAAGCTCGTTAACGGCAGAACGACCCACGGAGCTTTCGCCGATTACATCTGTAAGGAGAATTACACGCTCGTAGGCGACGCCAGACGTAGATGTGGCGACGGCGGAATTTGGAGTGGCCATAAACCCCAGTGTTTATGTAAGACACTTTTTATTAATTCTTTTTTAAATAGCATTTGTGCCACATTCGTATTTAGGCACGCGAACAAAATTGCCAGCGTTCTTGTAAGAACGACAAAGTGCTGACCGCAAATAAACACTGTTTCAGTTGATTGGTGTCCAGATCCACCAGAAGTGAACGGTGGAATCGTATCGTTTAGCGGAAAACGCGCTGGATCAAAGGCAACTTATTCGTGTCAGAATGGTTTCGTTCTTTTTGGAGATAACGTGAGTACTCTTAGCATCGTTTCGCAAATTCCGCGCGAAAACCATCGATCTTACGGAATTGCCGGATTAATAATTGCTCGTCGGATGAACACACTGGGGATAAAAAAAAGAAATTACGAATTTCAATTCGTCGATCTTAGAAATTCAAATGAATACATCCGGACTTCGCGCAAGACTTCTAACGGCGAGAAATTTATTATTAAAATTCCAATTATTTGTTTGAATAAGTAAAATTTTAACGCTTGGTTCTCGAAATTACTTACGTAAATTTGAATCAAAGGAACGTGAAAAGTTTAGTAATGTAATAAAACGTTTTGGAAGAGTAACACTTATAATAACGGTTACATAAAAGAAGAAACAAGGCTCGGGGGAGTTTAAAAATGTATTTCAGCTCTTTACCAACATTAACGAAACAATGGGTTGTGATACTTGAAAAAAGAGTCATTTAGATAATGCGTGGAGATATAAAAAAAAAATATTTCCCGTGACCAGACAATTGTCATGGAGGTCAGACTCGGTTGGTAATACACCGCGTACAACGCGTAGAGCGAGTGAAAGGCAGTGTAGTCACATCTTGGGATAAATTCAGGCTGAATTCACATTGAAGGTCCTGACGTGCGACATTGGTGGCCAATGGTCGGGCAAGTCTCCGCAGTGTCGTTACGTGGATTGTGGCGCTCCAGCCCAAATATCCCAGGGGGCTGTGAAGCTCCTCAACGGCACGACCACCGTGGGAAGCCTCATAGAATACACCTGCCAAGACGATTTCTGGGTCGATGGCGAAGCCAGACAAGAGTGCACCCGCGAAGGAAAGTGGAGCCACAAGACACCCCAGTGCGAATGTAAATGTTTTGCCACTTATGAACCGCTTTCGAGCCGCTGGACGCGCGAAACTAACCACCCGTGCTTTCCAGCGAATCCAATTAACTCTTGCAATCGTATTTAATAACGCGCGAAAAATGAAATGTTGCAGTGATAACGTGCGAAGAGCCGGAAGTCCCTAACGGGAGTTACGTCGTCGGATACGACCTCTACATACACAGCGTCATCGAGTACCACTGCGAGGAAGGCTACTTGCTGCACGGCGAGCCCAAACACACGTGTGATAAGAACGGAGATTGGACGGGAGAGCTACCATATTGTGAATGTACGTTTTCAGAAAATCCCTAGATATCACGAGAGCAGAAATAAACGAATCTCTCGAATTGGCGGCGCGTCTCGCTGGAATCGTTGGCGCGAATAAACGTGAACGATCGCTTATTTCCAGATGTTGATTGCGGCAAAGTGCTGCCCGTGCCCAACGGAGCGGTCGACTACGTCAATGGCACCACGTACCTAGGTAGCGAGATAACCTACACCTGTACAAAGAACTACAGGCTCAACGGGAGTTCCAGGCGATATTGCCTGGACAATGGAATTTGGAGCGACGCGACACCCAAGTGCGAGGGTAGGTCCCCTGGCGCTTTTTTGGCTCCAGTCGCTCTTATTACTCTGATCGAAATAACTCCGAACTGTGGAATTTGCAGAAATCCGATGTCTGGAGCCAGTGCTGGCGAAGCACGGGATCCTGTCGCTGACTGGCAATGACCGCATGTACGGCAGAACCTTGATAAGAACGGGCACAGCGGAGAACTCCAACACCGGCGCGACCTCCTACAAAATCGGCGCCCTAGCCAAGTACAGGTGTGAGCGCGGATACAAAGTGGTCGGCGACTCTCTGTCCACGTGCGAAGACAATGGAAAGTGGAGCGGCGAGGTGCCCCAGTGCGTCTGTAAGTGAAAGTCCATGTTCTCCGGCTCGATTAAAAGCCGACAGAGACAGACTGCATTCGTTTTAACTGAATTTTTTTCACTGGGGCGCACCTACTAACGCTCGATGCATTAACTTTACAAAGCTGAATTTATTGCAATTCGAAGGCGGGGGCAATTATTGTGCGAGCGGCTCGGTAAATGCTAAATGCTAAATGGTAAATGCCCCAATTTATTAAACTCCGCGTGCTTCGATCGCTCACGTGTACGTGTGTTTGCGCGCGCGTCAGCGACTCCGTACGATCGAGCGCGACTTTAGAAAGTTGTCGGATAAACTCGCTGTAACAACAATTAATTAGTATTCGGCAGTATAATTTACTCGAATGCAAAAATGCCGGTGCAGGTTTGCGAGTACGTTGGCTCGCACCGAGCCGACGCCTGCATTAGATCGCGAAATAGAGGTTCCAGTTGCACCTGTTGGCCGATACATTAATTTGATTTGTTTCCCGAGCAGACGTCGACTGCGGAAAGCCCGAAGAGATACAACACGGCCACTACACGCTCACGTCCAACGTGACGTATTACGGAGCCGCGGCCCTTTACGAGTGCGTTGGAAATTACGAGCTCGACGGCTTCGCCAGGAGACTCTGCCTCGAGAACGGTACCTGGAGCAGCGAGAAGCCGATCTGCAAGGGTACGCATTCGAATGTTGTTTAATCCGGTTTTAGTTCCCGCTTGCTAGGCTAATCGTTCCAGTCACGTGCTAGTCACGCTAGTCGTCATTTTAAATCACGGCTGTACGTTTTGATTTACAAGCTCCGTTTGAGCTGCAGCCGTTGCATTAGCGCTGATCCAGACGTTTCCATGAATCTCAAATTACTCAACCGCATTTCGCGCGCTATTTATACGGTTATGAATACTTTCTAGAAATAAAATGTAAGGAGCCGGAGAAAAGTGGAATGGCCAGCACCCAGATTTCCACTCACAGCGTCGGAGGTGTTGCTCATTACAATTGTCCCAGGGGACATTTCATGGAGGGGAACGCCACCAGGATTTGCTTGCAGAACGGATCTTGGAGCGGTCGACCTCCAGCCTGTTTCGGTACGGCGCTTTATTCACCAGAGCTTCTCGCGGTCTTGGCGACAGATTTTGTCTTTCGCCGAGCGTTCGACTCTTTTAAATGTCGGCTTTTAATTTTCATCCTGATGATTTGCAGCCGTCGATTGTAAACACCCGCAATTGATAGACAATGGCAGAGTGATCGTCGTGAACGGAACTACCACCTACGGAGGAGCCGCCGAGTACCACTGCTTGCCGCAATTCGAGCGAGTCGGTCTCTTTTTGAGAAAATGCTTGGACAGTGGACTCTGGAGTGGCGAGGAGCCCAGATGCGAAGGTTGACAAAAACTAATTTTTTAATTCGTTTAATTTCAAAGTCGAACGCGATGCTTAAAAAAATACAATATGGTTGAGTAATAATACATGCCAGATCCGGCTAATGAGTAAAGTAGTCCTAGAGGGGAGGGATGAGCAATTTGCTCCCGAATGAATTTATGCAAAAACTTGGGAATACGGCTTAGCCTTGTTTGCATAATGATCTTTATGCAGTTGTGTGTAACGGAGTGTGCATTGTAACGTCGTGTAAAGGTTTAAACTTGCTCTCGGATGCAATTTTAATTTGTATTGTAATTTTTTAGCTTTTCTCCCAGAGTCCGTATTTTTTGTGTAATTGCTAATATAAATAAAAAAAAAAAAGTTGGCTAATTATTGTTAATTATCCGTTGTTGGTTAAGTGTCCGCTAATGAAATCGCCGAAGCTCAAGGGGTTGGCACGAGCGTGGGTATTGCAGCTGCAGTCATCGTAATTGTTTTGATCATTATCGGTTTGATCTACCTCCGATTGTGAGTATGCGATTGTCAGGATTATGCTTTTGTCTCTCTCGCTTAATCTTAATGTTAAAAATGTGTTGACGTTAACGCAGACGCAAAGCGACACCCGTCAAAAATACAGAAAACGTCCAAGCGGCGGAGCGCAAGGAAGATCAAAATGCAGCTGTCATGTCTTACGCGACCCTAAACGATGGCACGCCGAATACAATGTATGAAAATGTTCCTGAAGATGGTTTATACGATCATCCATACAGTATAAGTGGCAGTACCTATGGGTAATTATACAACGATGAAAACGGCTCTAAACTAGCTCTGAAATAGCTTGTAGAGCAGTCGAAGCTTACGTGATAAATATGTATTTATTCTCGAATCCGCGCAGAGTTAATTGAGATCGAGCTTGGGTAGCTTTAATAATCCCTTTGTGATGTTGAAAACGAATCGTTGAAATGAATCGCGAAAATGAAACATTGAAAATGATCGAAAACGTTCTTTAATAAATTAATTTCGAGACACTGCTTCTCTGATTTTTGGTTTAGAATAAAGCTAACGTTTGCAATTCTCACAAATTGCACTATTAATCACGTTAACGGTACGGATTAATATTTAGCGCATTTACCCAATTAACTCGGTATTATTATGCATTCGATTCATCGGACGCATTAAATGACGCGCATACACTACATGGCTAATATTATGTTAAACAGATACGGCGCGGGACAAGGAAGAAGAAATTATAGCAGATCTGGACACTATGAAGCAGAACCAGTAGTCAGGAATGGAATTACCATCAACGGAGTGGCCGTCAGATAGTTTACGACATCGAGATGATTGAAAAACTATAGTCAAAGAGTTCCAAATCTTAATTTACAGCAACATACTGCCATTAAAAACAAACTTTGTACAAATGTTTTCGGCGGTAATCAACAGATTCCATAATTTTCTATCGGATGTACAATTTATTCCCAATTTATTAAAATCCATAATTTTCAAATTTGTATTGAAAGCTTTAGACCAAGAGTAGACGAGTATTGTGTTAGTTTTTTTTATTAGAGCATAAGTATTTTATACTATTTGTTTCGTTAAATTGTTTCGACCCAAATGTTAAAGTGTATCCAGATGTGAAAATATTTATTGACTCTGTTTACGCGACATTTTTTTTTTTTTCACTTCCTTACTTCATCGGTTGAAGCGCAATTTCCAAGTAAACGCTCTCAAATTTGCAATATTATTAATAACGAGCCTATTTGTATACACTTTTCATCAGGGTTCAACGAGTGCATATGTAAATAGTTTTCAAAACAATTGAAATAATGGACGTAAATATTATTTCCTTATTACAGATGTAAAGAGGGAAAGTTTATCTAGCCATGTGGCGCCTTGTAAATGTATTTTTTGTATATATAATGCGTCAAAACCATTTTAGATTTGCTTAAGGGTAGATTTATATTTTATCTATTTTATAGATGGTCGCAAAGAGCGATCGATTGTTCGTTGAAATAAAAAGCGATTTATGTAATAAAAAAGGAAATAATTAAAAAATATAAAAGAAACTTTGTTGGCTGTTTATTTGTGATGTATTATTAAAAACTCTGAATAATTTTAACGCTTTACCTAGCATCGACGTAATAATGAACTTGAAAATGATAATGAAGTGAAACTAGAAATTATAGCGTCGCTTGTTGGAGAAATGCCTGCAACGAATGACGCTCGTCAAAATGAAAATTCATTCAAAAACATTAAACCAGCAGTATTATTATTGTCCAGACTTAATTGTGGTTAACGAGCAGTCGATATCCAGAAGCAAGGGAGCCGAAAGTAACCGAAATAAGCTCGTTTCAATGCCAGAATTGCCAACAGTTTATTTAAAATGCTCTCTTTCCTTTCTACGGAATCCTCAATGACACGCGCGTAAATACTCGAGCACCGTATCGCGATTTTCAAGTTAGACTTGTAAATGGGCTCTGCGTTCGGTTCGCCCATAGCCCCTGAAACAAGTCCACAGTTCACGGTGATTGCAAAATAACGAGGATAACACTCTCGTTGTAGACTCCGCGAGTCCGGCTTACCAAATATGGTAATGAATTGCAGCATGGATAAGTACTAGTCATACCCTCTCGGTCTCGTTTTCGTTTTTGTTTTCCAGAAATAGCAAATGTCGCTTATTCGTTAAAACAATTGTGAATCCCTCGGGATTTGAGACCAGCGATGATAAGCCGCGGTTTTCGTTACTATTGTCGTCGAACGATAGCACATGAAATTAGCGACGAAACCGTGCCTGCGCAATGACCTCGAGTCTCTCGCCTCGCAGTTTTTGGCGAACCATGCAAATTAATGTGTCTTATTTATAGTATAAAAATGACATCATTTCGCTCGATAAGGAGAGATTTTTTCTTGGGCCGTTAAGCCAAATAGGGTTTTAGGAGCAGCAGCTCGGTTCCCCTTCCTTTCCTATTCCTGGAGCCTCGACTTCATTGGCGCTAGAGGGCGACACGTTCGCGGGTGTGGTGAACGATCGTTTCGCTCTCGGTCTGACTTCTCTTCGACTTCTTACGGCTTGAAAATTCTCTCGCGCAGTCGATCGTTCGCAGTCTGTGATTCGTTTCGAGCGCTCGTCTGGTAGCTACACTTTTTGCCATCGCGATATCGTGAATAATACGAGCTCTACGCAGTCACGTTCTCAATTATTTTTTACGAAATAAACAGTGAGTCCTATAATTTTTCTACATTTAAATCGTGCGGTATTTTGGTGGTGGATTTCACCGAGATAGATATTAGTTTGGTTCGTTTGACAGAACATTCGAAGTCAGGGGCAGCCATTGTCGCATTCTCGAATGCCAGTTGCGAGAGTCATCCTCGTTGGCCTCATTTTTCGAGTGACTTTAACGAAAGTGGTTTTTTATTTCGCATGTGTTTCGTACGTGATCTGATTTTCGCGATGATGATTAAACCTTTTTGGTAAATTATACGTGTGTCAATGGCTACGCGTCGACAAATAAGTTCGTGTTAATACCATTATCCATATTCAGCATTGTTTACATTCGTATTTTAACTTTTTTTTTATAATTCTCATTTTTAAGTTGTCAAAATGACTTTTGTAAATAAATAAATAATTGTTGTGTTAAAACTTAATGAGCTTATTTATGCCATTAAGTCAATTCATAATGATTAATCATAATGATAACATTTCAGTGACTTATTATTAGAGACAAAATATTGAATGGAGTATTTCCTTTGTACTCATTTGTAAATTAATATTAGTTTAGAGTTGCACAATTCCGTAATTCAATTTAGAGCTTCAAATAACGATCAAATTCAATGCTTTTTCTACATTTTATTTTTTAATTTATTTAACAACCTTATAATTTCTGCTAAAAATTATTTTTTTGAATCAGCATGAAATTAAACTTGACATTCTTGATTACTCAGCTAGCAGCCATAAGAGGTTGAACATTATTTCTAGCTAAAATAAAATGCTGACTTGGGTTTTCTTTCGTGTCATCACTGGATATATTCACAGCTATTCAAGATTTTCTTTAATCTTGATACATAGGCTTAGATGATAAAATATCAGTATGCCTTGTCAATCGTTCTTGCTGACAGGCTGAATTATTTTTGTCTTGTGTTTGATGATGTTGGAGAGCTTGGCTGTTAATTATCCAAAAATAAACATAAGCCTCATTACTGTATCTTGCCAAGTTAAGTTTAGAGATACAAGGCTTCTGAGAATTTGGTCATGTTTATAACAATATTTCTTATCTTATTTTTTTTTGAGTAAAATATGATTTGTCCACAAATACATATTTTTTATTCTTTTTATTTATAAATTGATTATGTGTTTTTAATAATACAATTTAACGATTTATAAATTTATCAATTTTAGATAAAGATGTCTTCTAGAAAAACAGCTGGTCGTCGTGCAACGACAAAGAAGCGAGCTCAGCGTGCCACTTCTAATGTTTTTGCAATGTTTGATCAAGCACAAATTGCAGAATTTAAAGAAGCATTTAATATGATCGATCATAATCATGATGGTTTCATTGACAAGGAAGATCTACATGATATGCTTGCATCTTTGGGAAAAAATCCTACCGATGAATATCTAGAGGCCATGATGAATGAAGCCCCAGGACCAATAAATTTTACTATGTTTTTGACACTTTTTGGAGAAAGATTACAAGGTACAGATCCAGAAGATGTGATAAAAAATGCTTTTGGCTGCTTTGACGAAGAAAACACTGGTCATATAAATGAAGAACGCCTCAGGGAACTTCTTACTACTATGGGCGATCGGTAATACATTATTTAAAAAATGGTCGAACCTTTTTATCTTGTGAAAAACACTCTTTTTATCTTGACTGTGATTATGTTTAGATTCACAGATGATGATGTTGATGAAATGTACCGGGAGGCGCCAATAAAAAATACTATGTTTGATTATCTTGAATTCACAAGGATTTTGAAACATGGTGCAAAGGATAAGGATGAACAGTGAAAATACAAAAATATTTTATAGCTTAGAGAACGCAAACATTAAAAATCTGCTCTAAGTTTATCTATAAAATGGCTTTCATAAGAGTTAAAAACCTCTTTTAATCATCAATGAAAGATAGAAAGGTTGGTCGAGTTGTACTTGCACTTAACTAACTGCTGATAAATGTAAGCCTTAATATCCAGAAACTACATTTTTTCTATCAGTCCAAGGAGAAAAACTCTTTTTACTTACATAGATCTTCCATAGTCAATTATTCTGCATTTTTACTTAATATGATAATCTTTAGTTATTGTTCTTACAATTCTTTAAACCAAATAAGAATGAGTAATTTAAAAGTGCCTGTTCATTGTAAAACGTGACAAGTATTATAAATATTAGAATAATCAGAGTTTCATTGAATTTGGCCTGTAAAATGAGAATTTCTGTTATCGAATCACAGTTTGTAATTTTTGACATTGCAAAGAAAGATAGAGTTTGTAAAATAAGAATCTTATTACATTTACTGTTTACTCATCGAAAAGGCGGCATTTGTATTTTAATACATATACTATAATATATTGTAAAATGTAACATAAATTGGATAAAATAATGATTTCTATTTATTTTTACCATTTCAAAAAAGTATTTATAATTTTTTTTATATACTAAAAGACGTTAATTGTTATTGGGTACTTAAAAATTTTTTGAAAAAATGTGGCATTTATTTTTTATTATTTGTAAGATGCAATTGGTAAAAAGAAAATCGTAATATTAAAACGAATTAAAAGGCTAAGAGTAAAATAATTGGAAATGCAATGAATGCCGCTTTTCAGTTTCTAATTATTATTTATATACCGATTAAACAATATATATTATTTGAAAATATCAATTACGTGTTTTTCTTTCTCTTCGACTGTAAATATCAAATGTAATGTTTAACTATACTTAATTTGATATAAATATAGATTAAAAATTTTAATTATAACAATTTTTAAAGAAACGTATTATCTACGTAAATTGCTCTCAATAATAGTACAATGTAAAAAAGTTACAATAATAGATGGTTTTACATAATTTAGATTAAGATTTTTATAATATAATTTTTAAACGTACATATATACTTTTACTAAAAAACGTCGAACTTTATACGTAGGATTTTATTGCTTTCGTAATTTGACCATACTTATTTTCAATTTAAACAATAAATGTGTTATTCGATATAAATAGTTTTAAATGCTTTGTTATACAATATTATACTTTATTCAATAAGAAATTCAACATAGTATAATATTCGTCGATCTCATTAATTTTAACAATATTCATAATATATTATAGTTTTAAAAAATTCGTAAAGATATATTAATATAAAGTTCTTTAAACCAATTTTTTACGAAATACAGTATAAGAGATATAGAAAAAACGCACACAAACTTTCGTGTATGATAAAAACGATATGATACTAAACTATAAGATAGCGAGGGTTAATTTTTGAATTTCGAATAATAATGGTACCCTTTAAATCGCGTGTACAAAAAGTAACCGGTAAAAAGGATTTTGAATTAATATTTCAAAGGAATGAACAATTTGCTTTATTGCAATTGTCATAAGTATGCCTGTAATAATATCTCGCTTTAAAATTTGTACAATCCATATCAGAATGTCTGAATTTCGTATTTGGTATCAATCAATTTAAATTTTATTATAAAACAGTGTTTATTGATTACTGTCGGTACAGTAGGTCGCTCAGAGAAAGTCGATATTGCACATCTTAATTTATTAACTATAAATGGTATAATTACGCGAATAAGTATAAGTACAATACAAATCTCCAAAATAAGAATAATAAAAACCTTTAATTGTTATTCGAAACCGTGCACACGTGTAATGGCAAATTAAAGAATAGTAATAATAACAACAACGAGGGTCGGCAAATTAACAAAGAACGTAGCTACGAAATGAGAAACTTACAATTAATAGGATAATTCGTAAGTCTAAAATGTAGACGATTTACAGGTTTGATTGCAACGTGGTACAGTTAAACTCGCGAAATATCAAATTAATTACGCGGGTGTGCAAAGACCAAGACGGAAATGCATTTTATTTTATTTTGTACGACGGTGGCATTTACCAGCAGTTTCTGCAATGTAATATTTATTATAGGTCTGCTCTCAACGTTTGAGGCACAAGTGCCACTTCTCAGTTTACGCGTACACGAGATGCTCGGGGACTGCAACCTAAGTGTGAGCCTGCGTAAATACGCAAACGGGGATTAGATAAAACGTACGCGGATTAAAGTAAAATTGAAAACGGGAATTGTGAAAAAAGGAAGGTAAGCTGGAAGTGAAAAATCCATTTCTCTAGTAGCGCTCGGGGAAACGGCGGCAGCAAAAAAAAGACAGGGGGAGGACGAAACTGTCCTCCAAAAGCGAGTGACGCCGTAAGGACGACTTCCCGAAATCCGTCCAGCGAAAGCGAAGGGCAAAAGCAAAAGCAATAGCTGGGGAGAAATAAAGAGAGCGCGTCTATAGGTGTGGATCGCAGACAAAGCGAGGAAAGTAGAGTCAGCCGCAGACGGATCGAGAGAGAGTTCAGTGCGTCTGCGCGCAGCTGGTGCCCCTCTACTCCTACGCCGGCGGGACGACGAGAGAGATAAGCTCGGTTGAGCTCGTCGCGGAGCCGAGGCCAGTATCGTTCGCTCGCTTCGAACGAGTGCTGCGGCTACCCTAGGCCTGACACGCGCGCCACCCACGCAGGTCCTTTCGACGATCCGGAGGCGCGACACGAACCGACAGTGCCTGCCCCTACCCCTCTAGAGTGCGTCCGAATTTTTGGTTTGCCCTTGCGAGTGCGCGCTTTCCGGCGCGGGTGATTTAGCGGAGCAGCAGCAGCAGCAGCAGGCACTGGACGACTGAACGCGCCGGCTACTACTGAAAATTTGAGGCTGCCGTAAGCGGCGCGCGAGCGCTCGCCGCTGATTTTGAGGTTATCCTGGTGGCACCGTAGGACGCGAGCGAACGCGGCAGAGGAGCCGAGAGAGAGGGAGAGTTGCGCGTGGATGCGCACCCGAAATGAAAGCTACGCGAGGTCCTTCCGGGCCCGAACTGGGTTACGCTAGCTCACCGAGGCGGACGGCCTGGCAACAGCCGAGCCCCGACGGCCTGCGTAAGTGAGGGGAGCACCCCAGGACAGCTCTAGAGGCCCACCACCACGGGGGCCGACGTGGGCGGTGAGGGCGCGCTCGCGCGCCCCGACGCTCCTCTACTGGCTGCTGACTCGTGATCAGCTGTTCAAAGAGGCAGCAACATTTGTTTTCGACCCGCAGGTACGTGAGACGACTTTTCGCGCTGGCCTCCTCCTCCTCCTCCTCCTCCTCCTCTTGCTCCAGGCCGCAACCTACCCAACCCACATGCGCCATGGCCCCGCTTCCCGTATCCGAGGGGCTGCCACCCGAGACGCTCCTGTTGCAGCCGATGCCATTCGAGAGCTGCGCTATACTTTCTCCGCTGTACCCTAGATACGAGGCTCGGCAAATTTATTGCGATTCTCGCGAACCCTGCAATTTATTCGAGGCTTATCTTTCAACTTCTTCCCCTCGCGAAGCCTCCGCTGTATTTTCATTTTCATTTTCATTTTCATTTTGCCTCGGTCTCGCTAGGAAGCTCTTATTTCCTCCGAATCTAATCTTAAACGCGACTCAATTTTACTACCGAGTTTTGACGTTTTTTCGAAAGGGGCGCTGGAAAAGCCGAAACTCGCTCGCTTTTAAACCTTCATCCGGGACGGGACAACTCAGCGGCGCACTTGTCATTTAAAAGTTTCCATTTCCCATAAGTGGGAAACGTTAGCTCGAGCAATAAATTTAACGGATAAGCTACATAACTAGAACGCATAATGTTTGCTCGTAAAACACGTTGTTTTATCATTTGCGTCCTCCACTCTCATCGAACGTAAAATCGTTTCAAACTAATGCGCGATAATGCACTCAATAAACCAGTATCCCTCGGTATTTAACAATATTGTAATAGTAAATCGAGGCTTCGAACGGCTCGCTAAACGAAAGTGACGTTTAAACGCAAGGTGTATAAAACACACGCGCCTCGCTTGGCTGCTGACACGAAACTTTCTTTGTCTCGTAAAACATTTGAAACCCTCGTTCGAAACCTCGGCGCTGTCGTTAAAATTAAAATACAATATTGCACAACAAGTTATTTAACGTTTTATCGGAATAACTCGCGGGAGCTGCAGCCGCGCTTCCAATGCGCATTTACGTAAAGGAATCGCCGGCGCAAAATACTAATTTCTGAACCGTTGAGAGAGCTGGCAAACAATCCCGCAGAACTGCTTCACTCTCGCGAAAACTCCCGGGACGTGGCTCTCAATTTCTCGTTGATTTTAGCGCACGAGGAGAAGCCTCCCTTTTTTGCATCGACTAATAAGCTCGTCAATTCGAAGCAAATGCTATGCGAATGCTTCCTCAAAATGCAACTAACAACTTCGAGGCGATATCAAACGGCAAATGCAAAATCCCAACGAGCAGACGGTTAAATCAAAATGTCTAAAGTCCGTAAATTTTTCTCCGCCTTTGTATTCTCTAAAAGACGCTGCGATGCCGCGCCACCGCCACATCGTTCATCGAGCAACTTAATTTCTTATAAATTAACACTCGATACGAAACGGTTTAACGAGAGAATTGTCAATGCAGTCAACGTGTGCGTGAGTTTCGCAGCGAGTTTTTGCTCTCGTGCCAACGGCACTTGCACCCGCGATCAAAGCCCAAGTGCTCTCGTCTCGTAAAATTAAATCAGATAAAATGAAACACGATAAAATAAAATGCCCGAACGCGGAATGGGAGCGTCGATAAGCGCGGATAAATGGCCGCAATCCGCGGCGTTTCGCAGTATTATTCAAAATTTTTTAATTTTAAAATCTCCAACGACTAGGAAATCGATGTTCGTCAAGGGATGAAGATTACATCGGAGTTGCGTAAGAAGAAACGACAGACGACGAATCGGCGAATTCTTTTAAAGGGTTATCGAGTAATATTTGCACGGAGCCCGAAAGCTCGCGGTTCGGCGGCCGGCGACGTCTGAGCCTCGGAGCGTCGCGACGCCCAACGGGCCTGTCGAGCTCATTGTCGTCTCCGACAGCCAATCGGCTTCCGCAGAATAACGAGCTGCTTTGTGTCCTCGATGCAGTTCTTCGGCAAGCTTTTCTCCCCAATTCGGAAATGGAAAACTTTCCTTCCTTCCCGGCCGTTGACTCGCGCTAAAACTCAAAAGGAGTCTTCGTTACAACCGAATCACTTTGCACTTTCAACCGGGGCACCGGAATAATAGATCAGGGCTTGATAAAAACTTTCGCACAGAACCAACTTTCCCATGACAAATTCATGATAAAGATTAGCGCGCAGCTGATAAACGTGAGACATGGCAGCGCTTCGCAACTTATTACTGGTGACAATATAAATGGCAAAAGCGAGTAATTTTTACGACGCGGCGTTCATTCACCGCAGCGTGCGCTTTTTGTCCTTTAATAACAAAGAGCGGCGGAGGCGTTTTCCGGCTCGAGCTCATCTCCAGAGTTGGCGAGCGTTCGCGTCGCGAAATTCGTCAAACGACAAGAGAAAGAGCCAAAGCCCCTCCGAGGAATATATCGTCGACCAAAACATAAAGACGTCGCGGTGGACGCGTTCCAAGTTTGGCCCGCGGGAGGCGACGACGAAAGTCGAACCTCCTTATCCCAGGCGCAGGCATCGATCGAGGAGGAGATAATCGGGCGCGCGCGCGCGCGCGGCACTCGGGGCACACGAAGCGGAGAGGTGAGAAAGTTTTTGGCCGCGTCCGGAATTGTTACGAGCAGCCGTCTTTGTAATGGCGCCCGGCCCAACAAGAGCGAAGAGCGAGTCCGACGGCAGCGTCCAAAAGAAGAGGCGGCGAAAAAAGAGGTCGAAGCCGGCGCACGTGGGAACGCGAGGCTTTGGCTTTGCCCGACGAAATTCGCGGTAAAATCCGCCGGCCCGTGGACCAGCGCGGAAAGGGAAAAGGTGGAGATGCAGAGGCAGAGGCGGCGCGTAACGCGATATCCCTCGGGCTGCGTATTATTACGCAAGCGACGCGCGCCAAAGAGAAACCGAAGAGGCGCAGGGCTGATGTAACGGCGTCCCGACCCGGAGTCCCCTGACCTTCCCCCGGCATTCCGAGAATCTCGGTCCGGGTCCGCACGTGGCGGCTCCGAGCGCTCCTAGAGCTTCGGTAGCGGCGCTAATGCATTGTCGAGGCGAGAACTCGCGTGGCCCTGCGCTCGGCCCTTCGGCGATTTGGCTTTTTCTCGAGCGCAAGCAAAAGCCCCAGTCGGCGCCCCGTTCGACTGCCTCTTCTCCGTTTTCATCCGATCGACTCGAGTTCTCATAATTATCCGAACGCGAATGCATTATGCAACGCGGCCGGCAGCGCAAACACGGAACTCGCTCGTTGTTCCTAAAGCCTAATTGACTTATTTTCCCCGATGGCTTACCATCGATTTTTATTATTTTTATTATTTTTAACTTTGGGAGCTTCGATGTTGTTGGTTTGCTGCGGACTCTGATTAATATCAAAAGTTTTATTTTTAATTTACAGCAACTTCGCTTTACGAGGCATTGTAAATTTCAATAATGGACTCTCGAATTTCTTCGGTTGTCAGCTTCTAATTGTAGCAATTAGCTTTCTAATTTTACTCGATAAAATGCCGAGCAAAACATCCTCGAAGGTCGACCGGAAACTACCCTTATCTGGAACCCTCTTCTCTTCTAGGCGGACGTGCGCGCCCGAAAAAAGGAAGTACGGAAATAAAAATCCGGATTTATTCCTGAACTTCATAGATGTTTGTAGGCATCCCTATCTCTATCTTTACATCTCCGGTACTCGCGACGGACAGCAGCTATCGGGAGCAACGACGACGAGTCGCGATATTTCCGCTCTTGAGGGCTCGAGAAACATCGCGCGGAACTCTCACAGGGGCGGGGGCAT
Source organism: Platyscapa corneri (assembly GCA_018907185.1). Taxonomy (NCBI): domain Eukaryota; kingdom Metazoa; phylum Arthropoda; class Insecta; order Hymenoptera; family Agaonidae; genus Platyscapa; species Platyscapa corneri. The sequence goes on along the minus strand of JACCHW010000011.1, from coordinate 2,079,771 downwards.
CGTCGGAGCGAAGTGCAGGAGCCGCCACTCGAGATAATCGGCCTCGCGGCGCACGTGTTAATGATTTAAGAGCTTTGGTGGATCGCGCGAGATCGAGGATTTAATTGGAGCGGGTCTCTCTCTCTCTCTCTCTGCTCTTCGCTTCGGGGGCACTTCTCGATTTGAGACTTTGCGGCGTCGATGGCCGCGGCCGACGCCGAATGTCTCGCGGATGCGCACTCCTACGGCACTGCAGTTGCAGTGCCCGAATACAAATTGGCGGAAGTCGAGGAGATTTACGGCGGCGCGCGAGTATTCGCTCGCGCACCTAAACTCACTTTACTGCGAAACTTGGCGTGATTTTTCTCGAGCTCGAATTTGGAGTTGCCCCAACCGGAGTCTATCCAGGAACTTGGCGAGCGGCTCCTGGCTCCCGTCGAAGGTGGCCGTAGCCGCGTCGAGAGCATGCGTGTGGCTAACCACGCATCGGCTCGTAAACCAAGTTCCAGGTATTGTTCGACTTTAATTATAGCAAGACTTTTGGCTTTTCAAGCGACTCCGTATGAGCGAAGATACTAATGCGAATTCCAAATTCCAACTCAATTTATTTAGACACGGGCCAAGCGCTTTATTTCGTATTTTGACTCTTTTAAACGACGCGAGCCTCGAGAAAAACAGTTGAAAGTTAGGCGCTCCTATCGTTAAACTAAAGCCCAGTTTTGGCGAATGCGCCAAAGATTTATTTATTTTATTGAACTGCGAGTGAAGTCGAATGGGCGAAATTACTTGAGCGATAAGAGCGAAACGTTTCTCCGGATTTCGCATTCGTCCCCCCGTGCGACACCGAGTGCATTTTACATTTGGCCGTTTCTTACGACGCGACTTTCTACGTGTACGCCTATTGTACCGCGAAAATATGGCCGTTGTACATTTTAAGCCAATTAAGTCCTTTGTGCTCGACGCCAGAAGTTATCGCTGCTGCTGTTCGTTATTTTCTATCTTCGTGGGTGCGCGAAAAGTTCGGAGCTCGCCCTTGGAATAACAAGCGCCAGTCCGATTGGCGTAAAGTAAAAATCATTGTCGCAATTAACTAATAGTTTAACATTTTAGAATAGAAGAAAGTAGCGCTTGCTTGATTAAAAAATTCAAATATGCTTTAATACAATTACTTAATACTAATTACGTATTATTCTATTAATCGAGTAGATTAATCTAATAGATTAAGGCAATTGGCTCGCTTCGTACGTAAAAACCAAATAGTATAAATTAATCGGACGATGTATGATATGCGTATTTCCTTCCTGGAAATTGAGTGTTTTATTTTAACGTTTTTCGATATCGAACGCGACGAAGATTTTTGCAAACATAAGCTCAATACTCGTGCGTGTAATAAATTAAATAACATAAAATTAAATTAAACTCAATTAAATTAAACTTGCAACGCCATTTGCCGAGAAAGAAGAATAACTTAATTTAGCGCAAATCGCTCGCTCGTGCGTATGTGTGTTCGTTAGACGCTTATTACACACGTTTAACATTGTTGTTCTGAATTTGTATTTATCGGAGAACAAAGATCTAATTACAAGGTAAATTCATCGATGGAACTTCTGACATATGATGAAAATAACAAAACATTACATTTAATCGAATCGCTTATAAAAAAAAAACGGTTTTGCTCGTAGCAAAAATTTGTTGTCGTCGACTTTTTTATTATAATCAGATTCCGCGAAGGAAGTGAGTGGATTCCATGTCACTGTGCCAAAGGACTTTGCGTGCTCCGAGTTATTACGTACAACCTCACTTATACCATCGGGGCATTCGCAAAAAAACTTAACCGGACATTCTTATGGTTAAGAATGTTGTATTAGTGCTCGACTTTTTCTGTCGTGCTTGATGCCTCATCTGTACGCTGACGCGGTTTTGCCAATTCTTTCACGACTATTTATTAACGCGTAATTCAATGTTTAGATATAATCAACTATAATTGTGTCGAGAAAATAATTAGTCACCCTTTTAACATTTTTTGACCTCGGACATAAAAAATGTCTTTACACGATTTAACAATATTAAAATGTATATTACTGTGCAAATTTTCTGTTCTTCAAAATTTGTGGTAATATATAATTTACAGCCTTTAAATGTTCTTCTAAATTGTTTTATCTTTTTTAGTTCAACTCTTAAACTCTTTGCATAGAATTATGAAAATATTAAAATCTGTATTTTAATAAGTTACTGCTGCTATTTTTACTCTATTTTCTCTTCTTTTAAAATTCAATTTATTATGTATCGTTAGGAATAGTTTTAAATTGCCAATGTAACGTATCATTAGAAGAAGTTCCAAAAACAAAAATTGTGTATATGTAAATACACGTATAAATTGGCATAATCCCAATATTTTCCTGGAGCTCAGCTTTTAATATATCTCGAAGATCTTGTACACTTTAAAGCTGAGAAATTTTTTAAAAATAATTAGTCTCTAAATTTGGAACTATTTTTTCAAGTTCATAACATTTTAATACGCATCGAAGTAAATCTTCTGGACAGTAAATTACAAAAAATAGTTAGTTTTCATTAACACATAACTCATAACCGATTCTTATTATTAACAACGAATGTTAAAAAATGACGAATACTCGCATAGTAATTTAACTTACATAAATTCGAATACGAGGCAAATAAGAATAAATTTTCCTGATATTTGCAAGACTTTCAAGAGGATGTGTAAGAAGTGGACAGGTAACGCGGGAAGCTTTCAAGATCTGAGCAAGACGTCATTTCTTGTTCTAAATTCAATTTGATCGACCTGAAGAAAGTAAACTTTATCTCCGCTTTCTCCTTTGTGATCAAGATTGTCCCTTTTTCAATGATTTCGAGTTCTTTTCGGCCTTTAATAATGTACGAATAATAAATTCGCGCAAAATTACTCGCGTGCGTGTGCATTTTAAAAGTGATTTAAATCGAATAGTTGGATTATTTTGAATTTGAAAATGTTTCTGCGTCGCTGCCTGAAGTTGTGTTTGAACACATACCTTGCACAGGAAAATAAAGGATGAAAGCATTCGACGATGTTGCGCGATTGCAATTACTTCATCTCTAAAAACAACTGTTTTAACTGTTTTGTAAAAATGTAGCTCAATTTTTATCGATCCGCTAATCCATTAGATTCCTTTTTGTCATTTTGTCTCGTCTCGAACGCCGATCGCCGTGCGCCACTCGCCTGGTAAAGTTTTGAAATTTGAACCACGATCCATTTGGTCCATTTAGTTTGACGGTTTTCAAATTGGTTCGAATTTAACTTCAGCCAAAAACGACCCTTTGTTTATGTTTGATGAGAGCAACATTTTAAAATGGATATTTTGATAGTTGCTAAGAAATCAAAGAAAAAACAAATTTTGTGCAGCGGTCAGACATTTTTATTTTAAGAATAGAGGGCTGCGATAATAAAAGCCCAGTTGAATGAACTTGTTGTAAATTCTGCATCGTCGGCGAGGATCGTCCGGTTTTCGATGGATGACTTATGCGCTGGAACTAGTCGCTCCCCGTACCATTCAACGGCAATTATCAAATTGTTTATTATGTCATCGCGAAGGACAATTTCGACCGAATTTGCGGGATTTGATATATTTTGATCTACCAGTGTACGAAAAATCCAACTTAAAATATTAGGGCAAAAAGTCGTTTTTTTGACGAATGTCGGGATTGATAATTGTCGACCAAAACATATACGAATAAAGTCAACTCGATCAACAGTAACGGTAATTGTCAGTGATTAATTATAGATGTCGATCTCGTGGATTTATTCGCGATTGTAGACGATTGTTGGATTTATTATTGGCTGAAAAATTAAAACAATTATAAAAAGCGTGTATAACAGCTAAAGTATGTCAAAGAGTCAAGCAAGAGTGAAAAAGACGGAAAGAGCAATAAACTTTGAAGATGTCCGGGGAAATAACGAAACATTTTCATTCAACTGTTTGAAAAGACTAGAACGTCAAGATGAGCTTATAAGAAATGAAAATTATTAGACCCGCCCGGAGAAAGACTGGAGATTTGCAAATGAGGGTCTAAGGTAGGCAAACAAAAAATGCTCTTTCACTAAATCAGCATCTCATTCCTCGTTGCAATTATCCCAACGGCGAAATTACGGGAAGTAGGCCTCGGATTTTCCTCTGCTCTATTTTCTTCTCCCGGCCGAATATGACTATTTCTGTTCTCGAATTGGAGAATCTGTTCGATTGGAACAAAATTTGTACGAAATGAAATGCCTTCTAATGGACGAATCGCGTGTAATCCTACGTTGAAAATAACATTGATTTTTTCTATTTCATTTCCAATATAAATATCAGTGTCGTCTCGAAGAAATGTTTTATTTGTTTATGTGCTTATGTAACTAATAAAAATGCAAATAAAACATTCGCATTTTACGTTTGCGCTTCGCATTTAAATATTCAGTGTTTACAAAAGCTTTTCTTCGAATAAACAAACAAGATCATAAAGAATACAAAATGGCCGTTCGTTTATCATTGATTTGGAATAAAAATACGGTCCGCGTGTATTCTTTAGATTGGAAACTCGTTAATATTTAATAACGCCAAGTAACTTTAACAGTTTTCACTCTCACTTTTTCGCCTGAAATGAAACTCTAACCACTCTAATGCTGGTATCTACTGGACTTGACAAAAATCCATTCTCGATGCCTGGGAATCTCCTAACTTTCTGACGGATTCTCCCCTCGTGCCCCAACCGACATCGCGAAAATTCACCCTCGGTCTCGTCAAGTCGCTCCATCTCTCGCACGCACTGACAGAAAGAGAAAGGGGGGAGAGAGAGAGAAGGACGAAGCAAATCAGGAAGAGCGAATGTACACGTCCCTCAAAATGGTTCGAAATTCTCTTTTCTCTTCAATTTCTTTGTTTCGCTGAAAAGGGATTACCGTAATCAACGAAGCATTCCGCGGAGACAATACTTCTGACGAGCAGGACTCGTATTTAATTTACAATTGCAGAAGAGACACGCGCTTTTTACGTAAGTGTTGGAGGAGCATACGGAAAAGCGTTGGTATTTTTATTTGCTCGAAAAATTTATCGATCGAGACTTACCGACACTAGTCGCGAAATATTGATAAGCTGAAATTATAATTATCGACTGCAATTTTACTACAACTGCAATTCGCGTTACGTCGGAAATCTCACGCACCAAAGGGCAAAGGGAATTAACTTTCTCAGGCAGATATTGACTAATTTGCGTCGAGTGGTTTATTCTACTACTAACTCCAAGCTCAAACCAATTAAATTGGAAAAAGTAATTCTCCTGGATAATAAAAAGTTATAAATGTGAAAAGGAAAAATGTTACGAAAGCGGCATTCGCTCAAAGTAGTTTTTTACATTTAAATGTTGCACGAGCGACAAGCGGGAAAGTTTCAATTTTTCGGCAGCGCAGCATTGCTTCGAATAACTCGGCGCGAGATTTCACATCAACTGAAAATAACTAGATTTATTTGCGAGAATTCCAGGGAAATTAGCACACGAGAAGTAAGAATCCGAGAAAATAGGTAGGTTGAGCGCGGCGGCGACTGGCCGAGCGAGCGAGCAGATAATCGTGAATTAGCGCGTAGCATATTTTGCCGGTCCTGGAAAAAAAAAAAAAAAAAAAAAAAAAAAAAAAAGCTCGTGATAAAAGTCGAGCAGCGGGGGCTATAGATTGCGACCTAAAGAGCTCGTCGTCGATGTAATCGCAATACCGTCGACTGCTAGATTCGGAGGGTGTAGAAGGGCAAAGGTAGCGCCGACATGGGGGAGAATCAAAGCAGGGAAATAGGAGAAAGAAGGACAGTCCTAGGATGCACCCTCGTGTGGTGTAGTCGCTGGACGCAGTGCGCCTGCGCATTATCGATCTACCTTCCGACGATGCGACGCACACGCACACCCTCGAGTTTGACGCGCACACGCGAGCTCTCCCATGGCCGTTCGCAAGGCTGGATTTTCCTCTGACACTCGCGACCAAACAAGCCCGCGCGCGCGCGTATCCTCGAGGAAATGTCACGTCGCCTTGGAGTCGTCGAATCACCGCTTCCCGTCCCACTCGCGTCCTAAGCTCTGCAAGCATCAAACTTTTTCTCCTTCTCCCCGTCGCTCTTGCTGCAGCTTTCATATTTGTACTACTTGCTTCACCTAGATAGAGGAGGCCGACCGAGAAAGCCCGAGGCGAACAACTCATTGATCTGTCGATTGCGCTGTTGGGCAGCACGTTTGATGGTTGCTGGCGAGCGTACCATTAGCAGCGGCGCGATCGCCGACAGCAAGGCCCACTTAAATATTGCTCGTGCAGCCCGCCGAATAACCATTAGCGAACATGGCGACCACTAATAAAGTTTTACTTATTCGACCGAAAGATATGCTAGAGGGGGATGAAATTAGTTCCTTGTTCGTTACTTTAGCGCTACGAAGAATACTCGCGAGTCTGCTAATTTGCGGTCGACTCCGAGAACGCGAACTTTCGTTCGAATTTGTAAATCGACCTGCCAACGTCGTGCAGCCGTGTAATTTTGCGAATGTTCCAATTAAAAAATTGATTCGCCAGGTATAACGCTGCAAGGATTACTTTATCGGACGCATCGTCGTTGTAAAGCAATAAAACACCAAACTCGACGTCGTCCGCGCCATCGATAATAGGAGCACGCGTGGTTTCACTTCGCAACGTCGTTTCAATTGTCCAACGAAAGCAGCAAATATTTTTAACCGAAGTAACTTATTACGTGCTGCGCTTGCACCTAGACGCATCTCAGCGACGTTGTGCCTATAAATTCTAATTTCTGCTCAACCTTCTTCCAACTTTCGTTCTCTCTGCTTCACTCTGCGCCATTGTTTTCTATTTTATTAGTACATCATATTTGTTTTCTTAACAAAACGATAATAAAAGTGCGCTTTATTCCATCCTATTTATAGATATATTCAATCACACGGCTATAATCTCGTTTTTAACTCGCAAGCCGCGAAAATTGACTTTTGGAAACTTTTGATGCGATTGAGATCTCGACTGCGTATTATTGTTATTCGTCCAAGTGGCGGACGTTTTGTCAATTATTCATTCGCAGTTTTGATTATTTTCCCGTGAGATTTGTTTGTTATACCAGATTAACGCACAAGCTCGACTGCAGACGTTGAAACTTTAACGTTCGGATCCGAGGCTTCGATCGCTAATTTAAATTGATACCCACATACTTAGACATTAGCAAATTAATGCGCTCATAAATGTAGCAAAACTTAAAAGCAATATTTAGCGTCCCTGAAGAAATAAACAGCCGCTAAATATTTAGCCGAGTAACATAGTAGTATGAATAACTCATTGGATTATAGATTAGCGCTCAAGGCTTCGCTAAATAATACCGAGTAATTGCACGATAATGAGCTGGAGAGGAAAAATAGAGAGAACAAGAAATTTTATTCGCAGTCGCTAGACAGAAATAAATTCCTATTTCGCTCGGTGAAGAGTGCGAGCGTCGTAGTGGCGGCGGCGGCGGCGGTCTTGGAGCATAATTTTCTCCGAGTCCCAGTCTAATCAGAAATCGTATATCCCTGTCTATCAAAAATAATTGTTCGAGGAATACATTTCAGGAGAAATACGGGTGGATGTTAGGAAAGTCGGTTGGACGTCGCTCGGTCTGAGGAGTGCGAAACGAGACTATTAACCACTGATTTATGATACACAATAAAGATCGCCGCGTTGGGGTTTCGGCAACTCGATTTTTCATTCGCATTCGAAGCTTGATTTTGTCTCGCCGTTTTACGGGGTTTCGAGCGTCGGGGGGAGGCGAGAAAATCGCCTGCGCTTTCGCCTCCGCTGACGCTGAGCTTCGTACGAATGCATTCATTAGTCGACGTAACAGCGTTTCACGACAGAATTGTGAATTGCGCATTGTGTTGTGTGGGGGGCTGCGATGTGAGAAAGCGCTAGAGCCACCGTCCCATATGCTCCGTCCATCACTCCTCGGACGCCCACGCCGTTATTTCCCCCACTTTTGTGCATTGTGAATAATTTTATAAGCGGCGTTACGCATCCGCCTACCTTTGTAACTTACTGTTCCACTTTCTTCGGTGCACTAGTTTGCACCGAGTCTTGCCTGTGGATGGGCGTGATTGCTTTCTAGCTCTTGGAGAATAACGACAAAGCGAGTTGCGGGCACTTCCGCCGGTACCACCGACCACCGACTCCTCCGAATGCTAATGTTGCGGCTGGATTTTGGAGGAGCGCGACCAATGATTCGTCGCTCAAGGTCTTATCGAAGCCCCGTTCGCCCGATTGCTTTGCCGAATCGATGCGTTTTGCTGCAGTCGAAGGTCAGCGGTTGACGGCTCGCGTGCCCTACCCGAGCCTTTACTGTCTTTGGAAAATCCATTGTCCCTCTCCGTTTAAAATTATTTGCTGATCCGCGAGTTCGCGTGACGCGCGACCTTTACCGCTCGCTTTAGTTTTCGCTCAATTATTAATTTTGTATCAATTAGGCGATCCAGGTTTTGCTTTTACCTCGAGAATGGAAACACGTACGATATGTTGCTTTTATCGATCGAGCGCCTCGATTCGTATCGCGGCTGACCTAAAAATTCAACGATCTCGCGCGTTCTAGCGGAGAGAAATAACTTATAAAAAGCGCTAAATATTACTCTGGTCGCGTAAAAGGAGCTTTAATAGTTTGACACCGAGTAGACGAGGCAGGTAAACGAACGCACGCATTTTAAGGCTCCTCGAAAGTGGAAAACGTTATTTGGTTACGCGAGTGCACCCGAATTGCTATAAACGCTTCCTATCTATCGAGTATTGGCTTTTAGTTTCTTTTCTGCCGGTATCCACAAGATTGGAAATTCCGTTGCAGCAGACACAATTAAAATAAAACGAGTACTGTGGTGGTGGTGGTGGTGGTGGTCTGCGCCTTTACTTCGCTCTGCCTTTGGTAAATATTTTTCTATCTTTACGGTCTAGTTTATATCCTCGCTCCGTTCCGTTGGGCATTTTTATTTTACGAATGTGTAGGCATCTTCAAGTCAACCGGCCAACCACGTCCTAATCTGCAAAATAATTCTCCTTTAACAATTTTATAAACTGCGATAATTGCAAAGCGGTGATCGAAGTAAAGTAAGTTTCGTTGAAAGGCGCATCGTGGAATGTTAGAATAGGAGCCGCCGCTCGCATTAGACTTTTCAAAGGCGTTTATTTAAACAAATGATCATATTCGTTGCCGAGAATAAAAAAAGGAACGCCACGCGCGGTAATACATTATTATCCATTGTTTAAAAAGTCGCAAAAATTTATCCGTTTAAAAGAAGGCGCCGCGCGCCGCAATCGATATAATTGATGTGCCGACGTAACAGGCGACGACGATATTAATCGCGTAATGGTTTATTTTCATGTTGTTAGCGGATTACCGTTTGCGCTCGTTTATTTTTACCGCTCGATGAAAAGTCGTCTGTGTTCTGGACAAGGCCTCCGTCTCCTGCATAAATTGATGGCATTCGTAAACGTAAATAAACAACAACAACAACAACAACAACAACAACAATAATAATAATAATAATTGCAAAGCCGATCAAACTTAAAGCGAAGGTCTTGCGCAGAGGGAGTGCGCGCGAGCTCTCCAATGCCGCACGGCTAAGCTCGTTAAGCCGATTCCCCGGGCGCGGTGAACAAAAGGGTAAATTTTTAAAGGTCGAACGCGGGGGAGTTGTTGAATAGAATCTGCGTGCATCCTGGCGCCTTCGACAAGCCGTCGAACCCGTTCATTGTTTAGCCGCACTCACCGGATCTAAAACTGACTCCCAGACAATTATTTTATTTCCAATGCGCCATTTTTAAAAGGCTGCGCTTTCCCTCGGGCTTTTGTCCGGCGATCGAGTAGTGGATCGAGCGGATCGAGCGAGCGGCTTCCTGTCCGAGAAGCATCGATCGGAAATAGACACTCGGCCCAGGTCGGCGCCTCGACCGCTAATTCCTGTACGTTAGGGCTAAAACGAGAAACTGACCCGTTGCGTGGGCGAGAACTGCGATCGCACCTCGGGGACGTTTGCTGGAGCTTTGGCTGGTTAAGCCGCGCTTCTCCGCTGCGTCTTTGGCGAATCTCGGCCGCGAGAAATCGGATTCGCGCGATTCGCCGCCCTTTCGAAATTTTCAAACACCTTGTGTTGGCGCGCGCGCGTGCGCAAACAAGCCAACTTATTTATAACCCTGGAGCTTTGTCGAACGAGCGAATAGAAGACAGCAGGAGTGCGCGTTATCGTTCCACGTGCAAATGCCTGCTGCCGCTTATCGGTCCATTGCATTCGCGCGAGATGGACTCTTTCGCAAATTGCATTTGGTATTTATAGAGGCGAAAGGCCCCTCCGTATTGGAATGAAATAAAATTATCGTAAAACACGGAACACGAAAGAGTCACTGTGCGTCGTACGTCACTGCGATTCGTGCATTAGTAGCTTAGTGCCATAAAACATGCGATTTCATTATCCAAAGATTGAAATTTCTTTGGACTCGCGGTATTTATAGAAAATCCCAACGTGAAAATAAAGAAATCGCAAGTGCTGAAAATATTTTGCCAGCGAATGTGTATTACAAGCACGCAATGTTCCTTAGATGTGCATTTACAAACGAAGTGGTGAAAGGCTGCGCGTATATTTATAGCTTATCGAGAGAATTTGGTTTACGAGTGCAAAAAGCTAATGAAAGTTATTTAACGTACCGTAGCAGCAAACGTATATCATTTGCCGCGCTCGCAATACCATTTAAATGGACGAATAATTGATGCGAATTATACTTTCTACAAACAGAAGAGATCGGGCCGCCGGTCAAACGGAAATGGGAGCCAACTGCGAGTTTATCGTCGCTGAACTGATCCGCGTGTGCGTTTCGAGTGCCGGCGATCGCTGAAAGCGCGAGGCCAAAATAAAGAAGGAGTGCGAGTCAGCATCGCAGATCGTCGAGAGCCCCGTTTCGCAAAACGGAGAGTGACGACTAGGCCGCCACGCTTACTGCTAATTCGAGTTTATCCTCGGGAAATTGTCTTGGTACACTGACCCAGCACCGAGCGAGATAGAAATAACCTGGCACGTGAAACGTAGACGCGGTGCATAGAAACATCCGAATTCCAGCTCGAGTCGAACGGAGCGGACAGGATAAACAAAGTCGTTAGCAGATTTGTGCTTTATCATAAACATTGCTTCTTCTCGTAATCCCGTGTCTATATTCGGACGCGGCGACGGCGGCCGTCTTCTTCGCGAACGAGAGCGGAGAGCAGCCACATTTTCACCAGCGGCGCCGCGACTAGTTTTTCGCTTTTTGCCGGGGACTCTCGCGTTACGCTTTCGATTAAAGTCACTCGGTGAAATGGCAAATGTCGCGCGCGCGCGAGACTCGCTGGACCTCCACCAGAGCTTTTACGACGCGCGCCGCCGCGTCCTGGGAGAGTCCACCCGAGTGACTTTGACGTTCGCGCTCCGAGCACCAGCGAGTATTGCAATAATAGCACAGCTGTTGTAATATACCGTAGAAAATCGAGTCGAGGCAGATAGAGTGTGAAGAGGTGTTTCGAGGGGGAGACGTCGGCCGTCCCAGCAATTCGAATCCGAGACCTCTTCGCTATTTGCTCCCTCTCGCCCCCCCCCGTCGCCGTTCAAGCTATAATTCGCGGCTATTCACGCGTTGTTGGCCCTCTCGGATCCTGCCAGCGAAATTCTTTTTAGACCACTAGAATGCAAAAGTACGTGACCGTTTAATTCGAGGCTTAACATTATCAAAGTATGCTGAATCACAAATTCAAATTGCACGCTAACGATGATATATGAACTGTGCGGAATAAAGTTAAGCTCTTGAGAATGTGTTTAATTGGACGGACAAGGCCGATTCGAAGTTAAAAATGGCGACGCCACGGTACTGGCACTACGACGCCGAAAATTCGCTCGCTCGCGGAGCAAATAGATCGCCTCGTTCGACAAATCACTGCGTTAACCTTTTCCGTCCGACCAATTGACACCTTTGCCCCTTCGAGTAGCGAAGCTGACGGAACGACCTTGAAAGTTTCGTGGTTAGAACAGCGTTCGCCGCCATTCGTCGCGGCGGCGGACTCCTATTCCGCATTATTAACTCGTTGAAAGGCTCGGGGGAAATTTTAGTGCGCTGCGAATGTTAAATTTTCGATTCGACGCTATTTCCGTCCGTTGGTAATCGCTTGTAATCGCTGGCGAATCGTTCTTCGTTAACCTATAATTCGAGCTTTTCCCCGCACTTGGTCGAGCGGGTGTTCCTACGCTTTCGCACATCGTCACGAAGAAAGCTGCCTCATTATTATTATTATTGTTATTGTTAAACTCGCGGTTGATCGTCCGTACAATTGGGCGAGCGATGATCGACTTAATCGGCGTCCTAGTCCTCTCGGAGCGATGCTTGCGATACACACGGAAGCTCGTAAAGATATAAAATTGAGTCTCGGTCTCGCGGATCAACGATTAATGTTTTCCCTTAATTTTTCTGCGCTCGCTCCAACCGCTTTTTGGAATCGGAATACAGATTGGCAGGCACCGAATCCGAACCTGAATCCGCCGCACAAGCCGATTATTCTTCGTATGCGAAATCGATTCGAGCACAGTTTTAATCGAGTTACTCCCACAAGCAGCCAGCGCTTAACTTATTTATTTATTACTTCCTTTGATAGAGATATCATCTGTAATGTACATCGAATGCGCTTAACGACGTTTGCTAACTTAATTCCAAAGTGGGAGGGAGAGCAGCGTACACGAAGCAATGCAGCTGAAAATAACGCTTCGAATCGGAGAGACCGCGAAATTTGTTAAGAAATGTAAATTTTTAGCGAGCTCGGGGAAGAGGTTGTTACGTTAAAGGCGCCAACTTGAAGGATCGTAACGTAAGGTCGATAACGTCATGCCCGCCAGACATATCAAAGCGGATGAATAAGTCTTCCACCCCCGTCACTAGGTGAAGCTTTTAATAAAAGCGCCTCGCGTTGCCCCCCTCGAGGGTAGCGAGCACCCTACTAAGGTCTGCGTGTTGTAACGAAGCCCCTTTCTTCCTTTTTTCATCCTTCCCGACTCGTAACACGTAACAAGAGGAAAGAAGTAGCTGTCGCGGCGAGGGCGCGCGATAAATAAAAGGGCTCGGGCTGCCTGGCGCACGCACCGCCTCGTTTTCGTTTAGGTATTTGCGCGCGCGCATGCACGAAATGCAATAAAAGTACGCGTGAAATCACCATCTTCCCTTGGGAGTTTTAAGGAAAAGAGTCGTCCGGTCGATTCCCAGACGACAACTGCCCATGCGTTACACTTAAACGCGCGACAGCTTTGAAAGCATTCCCAGAATTTCTAAATGACCTGCCGCAAATTTTAGTCCGTAATATCTGGAATTTGTCAGTCGCTGTTTGTGTTGTTTCCTTTGTTTTTTTTCTCATTAATTGACGTGCGAATATTCGCACATACGATACAAGTTGTACGTCGGGTTTATAAGCGCTGACTGCATTACACAGTTCCACACGTATTAATCTGTAATGATAGATAATCCTATATGCAATTCATAATGCGCACTTTAGGTTCGCACTGCGTTGAACGTCTCCCCATCTGCTGCACGACATTGACGTGCCCCTGTGCTCGCTATTAATGATGATGAAATCATTACTACTGCGGACGCGGAACACTAGTTAAATCCATCCGAGATTTCGCGTTGCACGTTACGAGCTTATTACGCGGCTTTTCATTTTTTATAAACTACGAACAGAGTTTCTCGCTCGGTTCTGTCTCGAAGGTCGTCAGAAGTTAGATTTTATCGAAAATTACTTTAAAATGACCGACACATCTTTTTCGAAGAACGAGTATTTTGCAATTTAAGAATTTTCTAATTTTTTATCCTCGACGACGAATGTTTATCCTGGATCTTCGTTGCGCAATTCAACCGCATGTATGGGCGTTGATGAAATAATCGTTCAAAATACTAGCAAAAGCTAAAGACAATCGAACGGACAATGTTGACTTTGAGTAAACGGCGCTCTTTCCATTTTTTATCCTTAACGATCGCTATAAAGGATGACTCACACCTTAATTAATATTGAGTAAGTATTGCAACATAATAGTGCATGTTAAAACTTCTAAATTGAATATAAAACGTAAATAATTATGAAATAACGATGGAGCAATGAAATATAAGAATGCCTGGTAATGCGTACAGCAAAGGATTCGCAATACCCGATTAATAACGGACGGGTAATAGTAATTTATTCGCAATTCGCAACCTGATTGAAATACGAAATTTCGCATTAGTTTTTTTAAATTAACGATTCAAGCGATTCGGATTGCGAGCTCGAAGAAAACATCCGTGATATAGTTGACACGAAATAAACGCGCGCGCGCACACGTATATGTACACACACGCGCGCGCGCGCACACACACCACACATATAGATATATATATATATATATGCGCGCGCGCGCGCGCGTGTGCGTATACGTGCATGTAATTACGCTTAATATTAAACCATCAATAATAGAGTTTAATAAAATAATATAAAATCATCGAATCACCGGCGATAAAGAATTTATTTACGACCGCGGCATTTTATCCGATGATTAAAAATCGCGCGCATTAGCCTAGAAAGCGTTTTGAAATATTTGCTTTTTAAATATTTATCTATTAAGACGGGCAATTCGTCGCAGCCATTGTTCTTTATGCTGAATTTAATCATCAATAAAAATAAATGGCTTAAAGTAAAAGCTTTAAATCTAGGACGTTAAGCTGAATGAACGCGTGTTGTGTGCAGCGGCGACATTTTGAGTGACAATGAGTCATTATGTACACTCAGGACACTGTTGGCCATCACCGATACCTGCGAACTCGCCATATGTTGTTTAAACATCGAGTTACACTAAACAGACTCCCGCAGCCAAAAACTTTTAATTGCTTTCATTAATTTAAGATAAAAGCGATTAGTCGCTAACCGAACGCAATAAATGCTCGGTAAAAATTTTAATTTATCTCCAAAATGTGAAGTTTTTGACCGAAGACCGAGTTTTTTTTCATTAATTCCGCTGATTCGTTCAAATCACGAGTTTGCAAATGCTTTTGCAAATTTTCTTTAATCGCTTCATTTGTTTGAACAGCTGCTATCTCATAAACAAATTTATGAGATAAAATTGTTAAACCAACACGGATCATTTTTTTTCATTAACCTGGCAGGCTTTGTTCTTAATAACGAAATACAGCATTTAACAAGAAGCGAATTAATTGGTATCCAGTTGGCCTGCGTAGGGTTGCCTTTTGACGATTTACCACGTTTGTTTACTTTCGTAAAATAAAATTTTATATTCTTCGGATAATACTCGAGGTCGATAAAGTTATCATGCGCTTTAATCGAAATCCACTCGCGTACAGGTGCAAGTTAAAAATATGGTAGAAAAAATTTAGTTCAGGCGCTGTTGTTTGTCGAGTGAATCCAATGACCCTGGCAGCGTGGAAATAGAGTCATTTATTTATTTGTTTATTTATCGGCCCGATGCGTTAATTAAATCTTAATCATAGACTCGACAGATAATCGCGTTTGTTGCTGACATTATTATTATTATTGTTGTTGTTGTTATTATCATTATTATCATTATTATTATTATTATTATCCGACCGTAAAAAGGGTTATAAGGCAAAAAAACATCGGAATAAGAGTCGTTGAAAAAAATTTGAATGATTTAATTTTAGTAGTAAAAGCTGCTTTTTAAAAGAAAATTTATGGGTTATCCAGCTCTGCTCCTGAGACCTAACTTTACGATTATATCTTAAACGTAAAGTCAGAAATTTAAAATGCAGAGCTCACTTTTATACGCGAAGGTATGCTCGTTAACAGTGCGTCGACTTGTGCCTCCATCACCCATAATTTCCACCACTTTTTCGCTGCAATTTTTTCGCAAGACACTGTCATCGAGGCAGCCCCGACTCCCACCGCTGGAACCTCCCCGCTTAGCTGCAAGTGTCCCGGCCAGGACGGCTGATTAGACGGGGGAGTGTCGGGCCGCACCGCATCTTGAGATTTCAACGAACCTCGTCTCGCGCTTCAGACCCCGTCGGCCAGCGCTCGCACGCACGCTATTAATTTCGGACCAATTGACCGACAATTAACCCAGCGAAAACGGAGATGCTCGGTTTACGCCGTTGGTTTCCGGGCGTTGAATTTGAAACGTCGTCGACGTCACCAATCTGGGCGCGAGATGAATTTAAAAACGTCCCTCGTCTCTCGGCCTTCGAAATGTCCGAGGAGACGCGGCGAAATCAAGCGAGTTAGTTTTAAACCGCCAGGCATATTTAAAAGGTATCGTCGGATCGGATCGAGACGCTGCTTCTCGGAAGTCGGCTTGTTTCGCCTGCCAGATGGACGGTGCATGACTTGGAGTATTTCGATGCTGCTGCAGTTATCTATCGGAGGATGCCTCGGACGAAAACCAATCGCGTGCACCGGCTAAATAGGAACGGCGTTCCGTAAAAGTAGAAGGACGGCTCGATTGATTACGCACTGCTATATTATTTGCTTTATCTTTATCGACGACCGTTAATTTGTTGGGATGGTCCGGAGCTCCGAGCTACGGCAGCTAACTAGACGCTGGGCTGGGGCTTTCTCCGTTGATCCTTCGCCGAGAAATATCAAATTCACGACTCATTGTTGTTTTCTCGATTTACATTATTCGCGCTTCCCCTCCCCCCCCCCCCACCCCCACTTTCTGTTTAGGGACACTTTTTTATATTCCGCGATAACGCGAGATGGCGGCTCGTAAAAACGAGATAAAGAACCGTTTCACGTTGGCTGCCCTGCACGACGACCGAATAGAAAGGCCAAAAGTTTATTGTGCTCTTATTTTATTTTCTTCGCGTCCAAGCTTTTGATTTTGTTTTTAAAAAATTTTTGAAAAATTACCGATATTTGCCAATTCTTTCGAACGAACGCAGCTTGTGAAAAGAGCTACAACAGCTTTTTAAAATGCCTAAATACATCGGTTACGGCTCCGATAACACAAAACTTTTGCGTGCGTTATTTAACGTTTGGATAGAAACATCGAACGTTCTTTCTTCAAACGGCTCTAAGATTTAAATCCTTTTTACTCGAGTCATCGTCACTACGTTAAATTACATAAATTACTTTTTTTACGCACAGCGAGAAGATCGACAATTTTATTGAAATTACAAAAGTTCTTCGGAATAACTAATTGAAAAATTGCTTCTCGAGGTATTGTTGCATGAATTTATTACTCCATTAGTGCGCGATAGCTATATTCTCCAATTTACGAATAAAATTTATAAAGTCTAATAATAAATCGAAAGGCAGGTTTATAAATTTTTTCGAAAACAAATTGCTACGTTATAAATATTCAAAAATTCCAAGTTGTTTGGTATTTCTGCACTTGTTTTTTAAAGTTTTTTAATTTTAGACAATTTAGAAAATAAAGGTTAAAAGACGCGAAAAGCATAGCCGAGTAAAAATTGACAAACCGTTTATTTTTAATGATTACGAGGCGACGGAGCGCGTTTTTATAAAATGAATTAAGCTCTTTAAAGCGTCGACAATCGATGCAACTGAAATGCTTATTAGGCACGAGCGAATGATAGTATCAGTTACAAGATGTATCAAGAAGATAAAGAGCGATATAAAGATTTGTTTATAGCCTGTTGAGCTGATGAATTGTTGAAACACAAAAATAGTTGCTTACGATTGCAAACGAGGAATCGTAATTACCCGTCTGTGCGCCTAATAATAGAATTCCACGTAATTTTAATTCGTGTCATTATTTCTCGCTGAATCCTGGTTACGTTACGGTCTGCGGCACTACAGTTACCTTAATGCCCAGAATGAAAGCGTGGATTAAATCAAACCCGAGCCAATAAAGCATCGCCCAGTTTCCTACGGAGATAACTGGAAAGTTTGAAAAATACAAACAAGCAAATGGCGGCGATAATAATTAAGAAGCGCTCGCTTTAATTTATCGCAATGCCGCGAACATTTTAGAACTTCGTTTTATCGTCGTTCTTTATTTTTCCGCGAATTCAGAGGAAAATAAAAATTCTTGCCTCGTGAACGCGTCAATATCTGAGTGTTGCGTGGAAAGACGTGACAAACGCGTAATTGTAGCGTAAATTATAAACTTTTTCGTCTTAATAGCGAAGTTTGAAAGACACGCCGAGGTGAGGCAAGGCGTCGCGTTTCATAGACTCCGAGAGACTACGAAAAAATTATTAAGCATCGTATCACGTTAGCTTGAGCTCGGAACCGTATCAACCGTAGCTGTCACTGCCAACTTTCTTTCCATACATTTTACAGTACACCGAGATAATTGCTTAATTTTCTGCCGAGCCGCCGCTCTCTCCCTCTCCCTCTCGCACCTCTCTGCGCCGACTCTTAAACAGTAAATTGTGCTATTTTTGCGGAGCATCGCTTTATTCGCTCAAAATATTGTACTTTGCTTCATCGCAATGCCACCGAGCGCCACTCGCTCTTTCGCCGTGACAGCTGCGCTCGCAATGTCGTTGTAATTTCATTAGGAAAAAATTAGCCGAGCCTCGTGTTCCATCACGCGATACGGAACCAAGAGAGCACGCGTTTTTCTCACAACTCATTACTCGAAAAATTACGTAAATATGGTTTGAAAGTTTAAGCAACGGAGACTTGGTTAAAAGTTAAAACACAATCTAAGGCTCGAACTCGATTAGGAGTTTAATCGTCTTCTCGGCCAACCGAAGCAACTTTAGCATCGACTCCGACGATCGCCTGAATTCTACTCCAAACGATTTAAAGGCCGCACCAATTGGAGTGCAAAAGTGCAGACCGATTATTAATATAATCTTGTCGAGCGGTAGCTCCAGGTGGAGCAGCACCTCCAAGGGGGTCGTGATCGATCCCCGTCCTCGCCAACTGGTTTACGAAAAGCAAGATAACGTTCGCGTCTCGCAGCCGTGGATTCTTTCGGGCGACAAACTTAGATTTACTTCTGGGAACCTTGAAAGTCTTCTTCCCAGTTCCAGCGGAATGACTAATCGCAACGCAGAGGCTAAAAACGTCAAGTCGAGAGACGAGAGACCCTCTACTTTTATGACTCGCGCAAATAGTGTGTACCGGTCTCTGCTCCTTCCTCTCTCTCTCTCTCTCTCTCTCTCTTTATTTTCCATTCTGTTGCTCCCTCTCCTTATTTTTTAAAGAGCGCGTTCTAATACAGAAAAGCTTTCACTGCTTCGAGCTCCCACGCGCTCGAACAACAGCTCAAAAAGATAAATAAGCAGTTGCTCGAGCCGTGAGATCGAAGCTCGAGAGTCCACTATTTCGCGAATCGGCTTCGTTTGCAAAAAATACCAATTAAATATTGATTTTTTATCGTGCTTCTTCGTCTGTACGTTAAAAAGTGATTTCCAAAATATTGCAAACGCTCTCCGTCGCGGTACAGATTATTTCAACTCGAATTCTTTTTTGCACACGAGCTGCCCTTCGCGCTGCTCGGCTTAAAATATAGACAGAAATTTACGTAGAGATAACTTGCAAATACCGTAAATAATGTTTCATATCTGATCGTCGAAGATAGTCGAGGCACAAGTAATGCGTTCATTTGCACATTCGTAGGTGCACCGAGGGTCACACTCGACGAGGCAAAGCTGACGATACTTTTAATGCTAAAATCGAAGTTAGTAAAACGGCGACAATTCGTTGATAATTGTGTATTAACAATCGTGATGGTTGACAGGATGCAAATTTGTTGTAAATTTCTTTTGTAAATATTGGTTCGCACTGACTGTCATCGATCGCTTATTACTTTATGCGCTCGTTTTTATCTTCTTCAAGCGAGCTTAAAATGTTGTTTACGACGCGATCGTAAGTTATAAAACACGGCCGATCGTTGCTTATTTCTTTTTCCGCGTGCTAATTAAAAGCTGCAAGACATTTAATATTTCTAAAACCTGTTTTGATCAATCGTCGTAAAGCTTCGACGAGCAGAGTGAAATCGCTCGAATCGACCTGCACTTGACTCGGAAATTGACGTTGAAAATTTTCAAATATTCTAAGAATTCTGATGCATCCCCCGTTATTTGGATATTTAGGATAAACTCCGCGGGCTTGTCGCTATTAAATAGCAGGCGCGCTCGGTACATTTGCAAAAACTCCAAGATCTAGCCGAGGCGCAAGATTTATATTTAGGCGTCGGTATCAGGTATAAAAATCGCATCCTGGTTCATTGCGTGACTGCAGGAAGTCGTGCTAACACGCGCCGGAAGTCTCGAAAGGGAAGTAAGACTACCACACCGCGGCCTGACCCTTCTTCTAACGTTTACACGCGCGATACGGCCCGACATACAAATCCGCACAGGCCTCGCTGGTACTTCTCCTTCCTTCCAAAGCCGTACAAGTCGCTCGCTCGCTCGCTTTCCTCGGCTCTTGGATCTCGGTACAGTTATTGTTGTCGTATTATTAGGAGGAACGACTGCGGAGGGATTTCGTGCTAATGCGAGCGACTATCGCGAATGCCAGACGCGCCACGTCTGATCGTGAATTATCGAGCCAATCAAAAGATTACTACTCATCGTAATAACGATACATTAAATTGCAATTTTTCGAAAGATGAGTATCGACAACGCGATCGGGCTTTTGCCTCGTAAAGAATTTTCACCTGCGATGTTTCAGCCCCGATAATACATATTTTACACGCGTTTTAATATAAATTTATGATAATTTAAGCAACTATTAGCCGGAGCAGCGTTAACGGAGAAAGTAAAGTCGGTGATGTTCCCCGAGTTTTACGATCAGCAGCGCGACTCGAGAACGAGAACGCATTCGGCTTTATAGGGGAATTGCATTTCTAGTTAATAGCTATATACAAGGCGATATGATAAAATGCAACGCGAACGTATAAGTGAAAAAGGCTCGAAATGGCTCGGAATGATTCGGAATGATTCGAAACGAGTTGGAAACTACCTCGACAAATTAACATAATTATGATTTGTATGCATTAATAAACCGTGCGTGACGTTGTTTTTCAAACTCCAATGAATTGAATGATAAAGATCTAAAGATCTATTGGATTCAATTGAAAACAGATTAGGCGTCTAGGAGTGGAACGTAAACTCTGTATAGACATCTCAGCTCAACCGAGCATGTACTTTATTCAAATGCGCCGGAGATGCAGTCGAGGCATGCAAATTTATCAATTTAGTGCTTCGGTGCACTCGAGCGTATTGCATCTTTGTACCGTAATTAACGAATATATCGAGGAGTCACAAGTAGTCTAAATCACTTTTATCAGCTTGCGAGTGCAACATCTTACCGCTGATCCCACGTTCACCTAACAATCGCTTCCTGCCCGTTCGGTCCCATAATTCCCCGCCGATCATCAAATTATAAAATTGCAAATTACAATCTGCACGCGAGCATTGAATTATGAAATTTCACTGCAAGAACTTATTTTCGAGATCGACAAATCAATAGCAGATCCTGTAAACGATGTTGCACTCTATCGAGCTTCTATTACATTTTAATCAATCGAGTCTCTCAACTTGCGACTGTTCTTTCGGCCAACAGTTTTACTTCTGATCAGATGCTGATTCACCGGGTCGAAAAAATTGTTCCAAAATTGTTTAGCTTTTCTTATCCGTTGCAAGTATTATTGCGGCATTTATTAAAGTATTTCCTCGAGCCCTGCCTATTATTTGCTCGTAGCTCGATAAATGTCCGTGTCGTGTACTTTTAGTGTTTTATAAATTATCGTAGTAGCGTTCGCGTACTGCATACAAACTTATTCGATAAGAACACGTCGATAATAAAAATTACGACTGCTGGCTTGATAAAATTATCATTTTTCAGGTAAATTAACGAATCGGTCTCGGTGTTCCGATAAAATGCGAATTGAAATCCGAATTTTTTAATTTACAACAAATCTTAATTTCGAAGCTTTTAATACATTTTAATAGATCTAAAATCGGTAATTAAATACTTGCAACTTGTTGACGCTTTTTAAATAATTTTCAATAAAGGTTTTAATTTAAGAGTACAGGTGAGTTCGCTATTTTTCAAAATTATTTTTACAAAGAGCGGTTGCAAAGTATTTCGTGCGGTCGGTTATCCGTTCTTGCCAAAAGATCTTTATTATCAGCCAGGGATACTCTTTACAATTTTGTTAACTGCGCAAGTGAGAAACTGAGCTCGCATAAATTAAACAAAATATTCTTTATAGAACGCGCGATCGCTTATTTTTCATTCAAAGGTTGCAAAAAGGAAAAACTAGACGGCATTCTTATGAATATTCAGATTTAAATTTGTACGTGGAGGAAATAAAAAATATACTACGTCGCGCCAAACGTTGATTTGGGTGACAATGAGTCATACCATAAGTACATTCAGAACACTTCTACATCACTGTCACCTATGACGTTAGCACACGCTAATTATACAGTGTTACCAACAGCTCTGCTTCCTTAATACTCGTGTGATAGTCTCCGCAAACGAAATAAAAAGTCTTTGGAGCAGCGGCAGCGTTGGTTGCACGCCAGTTTTGTCATTCTTGGCAACTGCGCTAACAAATAGATGGACGTAACTGCGTTCTTCCCCGACAGATCCACGCGACTATTGCTTCTCCGCGTTTTCCGAATCAGCTTTGAAAAAACGCTAACTGCGCTTGCTTTTCGAAAAGTCATGCGATAATTCGAATGACCGGGTGCATTTATCATCGTCAATTTGTCAGGTGCGTGCTAATCCTCGCAGGTCGCGACTAGCTCGGAAAAAGTTAGCGACGGTTAAAAAGTGTCCGACGAATTTTTCGTACGCTCGTTATTTTCTGCTAATAATGTAATATTAATTGGGCGCGGAAGCGCTGCATTTTAAACGACGACGTGCGATGTATTAAAATTATCGAAATTATTGAAATTATTAAAATCCGTGCTCTGGAATATTAATATCGCCAGAAATGCAAAAAACAATGGCTAATAAAGGAACAAGAGACCTTTTTATTAAACGTGTTTTCAATGACTGCAGATTAGCGTGTAGCGTATTGTTAGAAAAGTGTGTTAACGCTTATTGTTTAAAACAATTCCTCTCTGCCATCCGCGGCATTTCCAACATTCTTATGTGTGTCTACCGTAGCGTAATTTGTTTTCGCTGCTTAAATCGTACAAATTGCGTCGTTTTATTTGGCTTTATTTGCTTAAATAATAAATTTTTTGTGGCACATCCTGCCCCACTTACCTCTCTTATCGACTAGCTCCTGCTTAACTCTCTATTGTACTCGTTACTGTACTATCCGAGTATCGTTTTCCTAACTCTGCAATGTTTTATTTTCTTTATCAGTCGCACTTTCGAATCCGGCGCTTGTGGAACGTCTATTTAGTTGGAAATATGGGACGTTTGCGGAGAACTGGGGGCAGCGACGTTTATCGGACGAGCAAAGTATCCCGTGTGAATTTTGCATATTAAATATCGACGTGACGGAAAGCGGAATCCGAGCGGCGGCGAGTAGTGAAAAGCCGGTGAGTAAGCGGTGAATAAGCGATGAAAAGCGATGAAAAGAGGCGAAAAGCGGCGAAAAGCGGCGAAAAGCGGCGCAAAATCGGTGAAAAGGGACGAAAAACGTGTCACGGGAGACGCGGCACTTTCATAAAACATCGTTAGCCGCGGGCGTTCACGTGACCCGGGGGTCAACGGCCTCCGCAGGGTGAGTTACGTAAGGTAGGCCAGACCGGCCTTCTTTAGCTCGTCTACTAAAACAGGTGTTTATTCATCACGGAAGACGAGCTCGAGCCTTTCTGCTTTCGTCACTCGTCGCGCCGAGGATATTTTCCCTCGAGCAGCGACTCTCGCTCCTCCCCGGCCTCGGCGACCCTCGCGCACTGGGGCTTCATTGAAAAGTCGAGCGCCCGCCGGAAGACATAAAACTTGCCTACGCACACAGGCGCGCGCTCAAAGCGCCTCTTTAACCGCGGTAATGACTTTTCAAAAAATGACTCGGCCTCCACGAAAATCCGGCTCAGACGCGGTCTATTTTCTTCTATTTTCCTCGATTTACTCCGAGACCGAAACTCGCCTCCTCCGCTGTACCGCTACGCGCGATGCGCCACGTTATTCTCCAAAGAGGCACCCTAATATTCGTTATTTCCTCGCGTGTTTCAGATACCGTTCAGATGCTGCACCGACGACTGCACGAGGCCCCAACAGTATATGCTACAGCAGTTGCTTTTCTTCCGATAGGTGAGATTCTAAATTTCCAAACTCGTCCGCCGTAATGGCTTGTCTTCATAATGTAAATAATAATATTAATAGCAATAACAATCGGTGACTCCACTCCTCTGCGTGTTTTGGTAAATTTCGTTTCCGCAAGAACTGGCTGTGCGTGTCAGTTTATCAATATCGGACGAATCGCGCGAGTCGACGATAGTCTCGGAGCGACAAGAACCGCGAGAGACAGCGATTCAAACGAGAAATGAACTCGGGCCTTACGATATTAGTTGCGCGCACTCGCGATCGATCGGATTGCGAAAATTAGCGCAGTTCGTACGCTTCGACTAATTGTCGAGAAATCTCCGTATGAGGAAAAGAAAGTCTCTCTCTCCTCGGCAATATTCCATTTTCGGCTTTTTACGATGAAGTAAAAGGCTTTTGTAAATTTCGTTGCCAGTCGAGCAGCTCTCCGATGTAGCAAATATGTAAATTAATCTTTCGGCTAGGCCTCCCCCCGCGATAAGAGCAGTTTTCCCAATCAGCGCTTATTAATCTGTAGCTTAAAACTTTTTGAATCGCGTCTAATCGAGGCCGGAATGTGTGCGTTTCGCTCGTGAACTCGGCACGATTGTGCGCGCGCGCGCGCACGCGCTTTTCAATTTTATTCAAAGCCACTCGGGCTGTTTGTGTTTTAGAGTTGGAAAAATGGGAGCCAAAAACGTTGTCGAAAAAGAGCGAAACTCGATTTAAGAGTCAAAAGTCCAGCGCCGCAGCTGCGCGTTTGGCAGAGAAGAATATCCGGAATGCGCAATTTGGCTCGACGGTTAGCAGCCTATGCCGAAAATACGGCCAAGTGCCGCTTCCCAGAAATCCCGAACGAATAAAAGTTGCGCGAATCATAATGGCGCCGTTAAGCGATTCTATTCCTATTCAAATAAAGAGGGAAGCGGCAAGGTTGCGAGGCGGTGCAATTAGTGCAATAGCCCGGAGTGGAATCGGCATCGAGGGAAGCTCGTAAGCCCCCGTGCGCTTACGCGTCTCGAATGATAGCCGAGGCGCAACATCCACGACGTTAAAGAATTCAGCCGAGCGATTTCCGATTTTTCATCAACGGCTCCGACGAAAAAATTCCTGATTAAAACGATGATTATAACGACCTAAGAAAAGTGCTCCGAATCGGAGGAGAAGCTCAGAGGAGCCGCCGATCCGTGGCAGCGAACGCGAACCTTCCGTGCATATCGGAGAATGTTTAGTTGTAGCTCTGTTATCTGCGGCTTCCCTCGCTCGCATCTGCACCATTTTCTCCTCCTCCCACTTTCCTCTTTTTCTTCATTCCCATTTTGTAATTTTTAAGCCCCTAGAACGGATCCGCGAGTACGTCCAGATTTATTTTCGCCAGGACCGACTGCAATTTTGTCCTCGGAGCCGAGCTCTTCAATTGTCGAGTCCTCCGACTGATCGCGCGCCTGATCTTTATCCAATTTCCAAATGTTACAGCGCACACGCAGCGCATGGGCGGTAAACTTCCTCCGTCCGTCCGCCCGTCGGACTATCAATTATCGCGCGCGAATCAGTTTATCGTAATCTTCCAAGTACAGCGCATCGGATAGTTCGAAAGGAGATGGAGTCGGACTCGCAGTCGATAAAAAGGGTGCCACTCTTCAATACTAATGAAACGAGTTTTAATTCGATGGTTAGTCACTGCCAAGCGATTCCCATTAAATAACTAGTTCCCCTCTAGGAAATCATTTATGCGTTTACGATCGCCTGTCAATTCGCAATTATTGTTTAAATAATTTCTTTATCACTGCTGAAAACGTATCGCAGCCTTAGAGGTTATTTCGTTTGCAATAACAATTAGGCTTACGTTATTGCGGCGAGAGGAATCCGAGCGTAACTGAAAAATTGTTTTACTTCCTCTGAAAAAAATAAGGATCGAGTGTTCTATATGAGTCAGGCGGCGCGGAATATTCATCGAAAGAAATTTCAAGAATTTTTACGCGTCTCGAATTATCCATTACTCACTTTTTTGTGCTTTATAATTAATCGTAAATTCAGTTTACATTACCATCCGTATGAATTTAAATTGACTAGTGTAATCGAAGAATATGACGCGCTTTGGAACGTCTTTAAAGATTAACATTTTTTTCGAATTTTTACATAAATAACTAAGCGAGAGCGCGGAATCGTAAAAAATTTACTCGCTTGGTGGAACTTTCCCCCAAACTCCTTACAACGCGGAGTTGTGCGCGTTTTTCACCAGAATTGCACGAAAATAAATATGAAAATTTATTTGCTTTTAGAGGAAAAATTTAATTATCTCGTTACGTGTGCTGATTATGTTAGCTTCGCAGGAAAAAATTCCCTTGGTAATTTTTCATTTGTATGCCAATTATCTTTTGCTACAATTGAATACTTCATTAATTATCAGTTGCAATATCCACGGCAATTCAGGGTTCTTCCGGTGATATTAGGAAAAGGCAGGGATCGGAAACGTTAAAAAAATTCTTTTCCGTTGCGTAAAAGTTGAGCAGCGATAAATCGTAGGATCGGGAAAATTGTCGGAAAAAGGGGGGCGAAATCGGCCAGGAACATCGAAATCGCGGTTCGCGTAGAGCACATGGGGCCGAGTAGAATTGCACATCGCAATTGTCACTCGAAATAAGGAAGAGACGACAAGGGACGCAGATGGAAGGGGTGTCAAGTACAGTCTTGGTCACTGAACACAACGCGTTACGCTCAGCTTGAAAAAAGTGCCGAGGTAGCGGTGGCGGTGGTGGCGGCGGCGGCGGCGGCGGCGGCGGCGGCAATGCGCTCGCGCGGGTCACGTGCACGTGCATCGTCCACGGGCACATCCCTCCCGCTCTTGGTTATATGCATCCGCGGTGTGGACATTAGCGGCTGCTCGCAACCGCAGTCACGCTCGCGTTCTCCTGGCGAACGCGCCTCGCTCCCGGTCCGCGTCAACGTAAACAGAGCGACGCCCGGGGAACGACAGCCGCTCCACTTCCGAATGGTGCGCGACAGCGATCAGCTCGTTCAGGTGTCCGGGCCGCTTATTCTTCTTTCTCTCCTTCCGTTTCTGCTCCGCGCCTCCGAGTCCGGCTCGACTTTCCTCTTGGCTTTACGCTCGATGATTGCGCGCATGGAACCTGCCGAGAATTATCCGTAATTTGCACTGATTGCTGCGCGCGGAACAAGGAAGCGTTAACGCGTTCCAGTAGTTGTTTATCGATCTGATGAGCCGCTCAACGCTCCACCTGATAATCCGAGCTGTCCTTCTACCTTCGGCTAGGGACGAGCTTTCTCGTCGCCGCCGCCGCCGCCGCCGCCGCCGCCGCCTGTCTCGTCCTCTTTTCCGGCCGAACTCTCCTTCGCCGCTCCAGCAGGAGGAGCAGTTTAAAAATTACGATTACTCCATCCAGCGTCGAATTACAGAGTTTCGATGATAAACGTGAACGACGCGGTGACTGAAAAACCGCGTCGTTTTCCGCTTCTCGGGAGCGACAGTTGCGGTTAAAAAGTCGGCATTGCGAAGCTTCTTTGCAATTGATTGCCAAATTGCATTGGAGTTGGCCTGATGCGTCGAGAGAGAAAAAGAGTCTCGATTAGACGACTCCAGTTGAGCCGAACGCTGCGACGAAGATGAGGGCTCGCGCTTTCGATTTAAATCTGCACGTCTCACTCTCGGGTTTTCCTTTATTCCTGTGCAGTGCAAGTGCAGTGAAAGAATCATAGTCGATTTCGAGTGCAAACTCGCGATCGGCGCGGAGCGTTAACCCCATCGAGCGTCTATTCGCACTCCTGTCTTCGGCTTCTTCTTCTTCTTCTTCGAAATATGCTTACGAAAGCTCGGGAAGGAGCTGGGAACGGCGCTGGACGCACCAAGTGCAGCCGCTTAGACCTCCGTGCGCTGCATATTTGAGTTTCGTTATTTTTGAACGTTTACCACGCGCTCTCGACTTCTCGATTAAGTATTCGCGTTAGCGAACGCTTGCTTAAGAATTATTAAATTTACTTTCGAAAATTGGCAGCCAAATATTCGGATGGCTCGTATAAAATACTCGGCGCTTGGTTAGTGTCAGTTGTGCCGCTCGACGCGCGGTCCGGGTGACCTCGTGGCCAAATCAAAAGCAACACCACAAAGTGCTGTTAGGGAACTCGACGAAGCCTCGATTAGCGCTCGCTGCTGTTATACCGAACCGCAAAGCACTAGCAATAACTGCTCGGGTCGACTCGAAAATAATAAATAATCCAGGCGACGGCAGGCAGGCAGGCACTGGTTTCACGTCTAAAAACGTTGTGATCGGCAGAACTGGTGGGCGGACCAAGGATCAAGGATGCTGTCGTACATGCTGCCGACGGAGGAGAAGCCGCCGGCCGGCGATCACCAGGGCTTCCGAGCGCTGAGCAGCAGCACCGGCAACGGGACCGGGATCAGGTACCCCAACAGCGAGATCCGGAGTGCGTTGGCTCGCGGTGGTCCGGTTGAGTCGCACCGCGTTCCCAGGTCGACGAGCGGCGGCATGTTCTCGAGGCGCGACACCGGCGTCGGGCCCCTGCCGGTGCGGCCAGGCTCCGCCGCACCTCTCCTACCTCCGTCCGAGCACAGCCCCAAGCACAATGGCACCACCGTCCGCAAGTCTACCCTCCACATCTCCAAGGTCAGCAAAGACGAGAGCCTCTACAGCATCGACAGCGACGCCAGCACCGTTGGCAGCGACCGCCGGGGCAAGATGTTCAACGGGCCCAAGCACGCCAATCTCAAAAGGTACTAACTATTACCGTAATAAGTCCCTGTTGGGCCCTCTCCCTTGAATTAGCAGCGAGCACCAGAAACGAGTCGGAACGCGAGGAATGGTGGTCGTTCCATTTAGCGGGCGCGCTTGCGCATAGAGAGCAGCTAAAGAGAATTTAAAGTAGCGGTGGGAACACGTGCAGCCGAACAAAGAGGCCGCGACGAGTGAACGTGCGGCAATGCGTCGGTCGTAGGAGCGCGATCGGGAGGGACGCTGTTGTCCAACGCGAAGCATCAAACTTGTAGCGCCTAACGTCCAACGTCGTCCGACGTCTAATGTCAAGGTGCCGAGAAACGCGCATCTTCACGGGCAGCCGCCTCTTTGCTATCCCTTTTCTCCCTCTTCGCCTTGTATTCTTGATAATTCGCTAAAGGTTGCGTCGAGTTGCGCGTTGCGTCGCGTCGCGTTGCGCCGCCTCGGCCGTCTCGCGTTACTTTTCGGTGGCGTCGCGTTATTAATATCTTGGCCGCTCGCTCTCTAATCTCTGCTATACTTCGCTTTAATTTGCAAATGAAATACTTGGGAGAGCGTCGAGTTTGCGGTCGGACTGCGCGCAGTCCGTGCGCGAATTAAAGGAATCTTTCTCCGGCGAATATTACGCTCGGCAACGCGCGATACATAAAAGATCGGAACGATCTTGGCGTACGCCAAATGGCGTTTTTAAAGCCACGGAAATTAAGCAGCTCGTTAATCGCTGGCTAAACTCTCCAACGTGTGTATTTCGAAGGCACGCGTGCGTCGCGGGAGCCGCGATTTTTCGACTTAACGATTTTTGGCACCGACCGCGATTTTTCAACGCCTCCCCCTCGATAATTAATTGAAACTAATAATTTCGTAATAATTTGAGAGCGCTCTTCGACAAATGCAGAGAGTTGTTGGCTTAGGCTCGTAAATCAAATGCCAATCGCAAACGCGCGCCATTACGACTTGGGAGCGACGATCGACGAATCTCGCGAAAGCTCCTCGAGTAGCGCGAACGAGGTTCTCCTAATTACTTGGGCTGGCCGAATTCAACGATTTCATTCGATGCCGGGCTCGAACGTAAAATGGAAAAACGGTCGAGCGCCGACGAGCGCCTGTGCAAGAGAAGCCAGAGAAGAAGATCCTGGTTGCGCAATGACGCAACCAAGAATGACACATCGGGTTACAGCAGCGGCTACGTGACTTTGACCAGAGCTTTGCTATACGCTTACTACGGCTCTCGCGTAATAATTCTCGACTTTACGCGCCGGTTTTCCGAGGCAGCCGTCAGGTGTCAGCACCATTATCTTTCTCACTGCCGCTCGAGCAGCAGCCGTTCGCCGCCACCACTCGCTCCCCGGACACGAACGTACCTACTTGTCCGGATTAGTAAGCGTCCCGTCTCCGCCAAACAAGGACGGAGAAGATCGGAGCTCGCCGCCGCATTGTACGGTTTCGTTGCTCTCGCTTCCCTTCGACAATGGCGGGGATCAATGCTCGCTTATTTCAGCAACACGGTAAAATGCCGTCGTTCCGCTCCATCCGCTCGATATTATTCGTGCCGCATCCATTCGCGTCGATCCAAGCTTCCGGAAGAGCAGCGCCAGCAACCGTTCGTTCGAAGTTTATTTTTCCGCTGCTGGGGAGCGCGCGGACTTTTCGCGAGCTCCGCGGCAGGCAGCCTGCTCGGGAAAGCTCGAGCTTGCGGAGCCGCAGATCTGCGACTTGCGATTCGATTATAACCGGTCTGTGTATCGCGTTGCCCGGCTGCTCCTCGTACGGTGTCGGGCCGATTTAACGCACCAGTTGGTCGGGTAACGCGACACGAGCGCGGAGGCGCGGCGAGACGCAACAGCCAGTCGTGTCTCTTGTCCGTATAA
Source organism: Platyscapa corneri (assembly GCA_018907185.1). Taxonomy (NCBI): domain Eukaryota; kingdom Metazoa; phylum Arthropoda; class Insecta; order Hymenoptera; family Agaonidae; genus Platyscapa; species Platyscapa corneri. The sequence continues at coordinate 2,048,949 of JACCHW010000011.1, read as the reverse complement.
ATTATATTATTGATCCGTCGGAGGGCAATGCATTTGCCGTGCGAACCGGCGTTTCGGGACTCGGTGCCGCGTACACCGAAACTAGTTGGTTGGTTACACTCATCGATCCCCTTTTACACGCTCAACTGCTTCCTGTTTGCACACTCTTTTGTTTATGCGCCGCTTACGCGTAATTAAACGAGTGCGCCTCCCGGGGAATTCGCGAGCGAGCGCGCTCCTTCCGTCGGAAACATCGAAATCAATGCGTCCGGTTCGGGTTGGCCGCTGCTACCGCCACCGTCGCCGCCGAGGAGCGGACGAGATTTATTGGCTCGTCGATATTCGCCAGACTCCAGACGGTTTCACCTCGAGTAAACGGAGCCGGGGGGAAGGTTACAGCAGTGGCCGACCCGAACTTTAGACCGCGAGCGGTCTTTTCTTCTCCGTCGGTGCGAGCTGAGCGCCAGGGTCGGTTGCGGTTGACGATTGCTTCTGTCACGCGATGCAGAGTCGCGACGTATTTTCGTATTTTCGTTACCGTCGCCAAGGACGCGCCAATTCCCTGCGCAACTTTGCCGCCTGCGTCGTGCTCTGCGTGAATGGAAATTAAGCTACCGGCAGTTTTCGACGCAAGCGTGACGAGGACGCTGGGGAGGAACGCGAACAAAGCCTCTCCGATCGATCCTCTGGCTAAACGCGACGCCAACCAACATCTTTAAATAGGCTCGATCTCCAATAAACGACTGTGGATGCGCTTTGAAAGTGCTCGAACTGTGCCGAGCGCACCCAATAAAAACTCGATAATGCACCGGCGGAGGAGAGAAGCGCAGCTCGAAGCGGAGATCAACCGAGATTGTTGGGCCGTTGGATCGTTGGAGGGAAAATGTTATTTAAGCGCAGAAAATGATCGGCGATGAGTCAGGACTGAACTATATTTACAAGCGATCGAAATATACATTCTAATCTCTTGGTACGTCATAACACTTGGGTATTTTTAGTAAAAATTCGCGATTTATTGGATCGACTATCGAACGGAGCCGCCAGTCTAATTGGCTCGCTCGGCTCTGCTCAGCCTCGTAGCACTAATTAGCCCCGCTGACTTTGACTCAACTCCAGCCCCCGTTCGCTGTTTCAGAGTGTCTTTCGGCTCGAGCAAGGGCTCGATGGTCGAGACCCTGGTGTACGAGACGCCTGTCCAGGAGGAGCCGGAGATGAACCATTTCGTGGAGCACAATGGACGTCTGCCCGCACCGATGACAGCAGTCCCCGACACCGAGTAAGTCAGCCTCTAGTCTTCTTTACTCCGTTGGGATGCGTGCGTGCGCGGGGGCGGGGGAGGGGGTCGGCTTGGATTCCCATCGGCGTCGTGCCATTCGCGACTCTGCGCCTCGGCTCGAAATAGAAACGTGTCAACGAGCAGAAGCCAATCGCCGGCGTACGGCGCGCAGCCTCTGCAATAATCTCGGTCGCACGACGAGCGCAGCCTCAGCCTCGGAAAGAACAATCGGAGGCATAACTCCGATGATTTACGAGCTCCGGTTTAGTCAATTATGCGCGCACGCCGATAAGAAGCGCGCGATCGCGCCCAAACGGCGAGCCGGGGACTCGGAAAAGGGAAACCGGCGTGTACGCGCTCGCGCCCACACCCCAAACTGGATCAAGGTCGGTTCTGGAAAAAGGCCCGATCGATGAATCAGGAAATTCGGTCGCGCGCGCGCTCGTGGTTTGGCTTCGCGTGTCCGAGCCGCTCCCCCTTGGCCTGGCAATCAACGCTCGCTCGTCTACGCACGAATGAATAGAATTTCGCCAAGTGGCAGGCGAAACGTGTAGACGTTCGCGAAAAGCTATTGCCCTGTAGAACGTGGGCTGCGGTAAAACTTGAGTCAGCGCTGTCCAATATTCGTCCTGTTATTGTGCGTTCAACGAGCCGCTAATTGCGTACGAAATAACAGTTATCGTTCGTCGGACTCGACGCGGCAAAAAGGCGAACCTTCGTTTCGAGTAAGAATAACATCGCTTTCCACTCACACGCTTACCCATCGCCTAGACACGTTTAATTAAAGAATACGGCTATTCGTTCAATTGAGACACACGACGTACGACGGCTTACATTAATGGCTGCGGTATATTAACAAATTTTTTATCATCGTTATTAGTCTCGTTAGACCGAATTAGCATCGGTCGGTGCTCCTAGAGAGTAGAGCTTATCAAAATTCTGTACGAAATAATCACAGCAGCGATCGTCAGCAATTAGCATCTCGACTCGGTTAACTTGTTGCCGCGGCGTTTCGTCTATAAGCCCGAGTCCGTTGACTGCTAATTTTGGCAGAGCGTCAACTGCGAAAAGCCACGAGGGTTCGCAAAACATTTATCGAGTCGGGCGGGAGGAGATTCGCGGCCCGCAGCCAATACTCGCGTTTGCGCTCGCGGCGAGCGCACTTATCCGATCAATTATGCTCGTCAGGCTGATTACTCCAGCAATCATAAGTGATTTCCTGCCTCCGCCTCTGCCTCGATCTCGGTCCCGGCAAATCCGCGCGTTCCTGCCTCGAGCCGCCAACGCAGAAACAATAGGAGCGCCGCCGCCGCCGCCGCTTGCCGCCGCCGCCGCCGCGTCCCGCAATCGAGTGAAATTCGCAATTATTATTCCGGCCCTGCCGTCAGGAGAGCGTCCCGAGCGGACCGGACGGCGGAAGCTGCTGCCAGGGGAAGTCCCGAGCCGGTGCTCCTCTTCCTGGTTAAGTAAACGCGGCCGCCCGCAATTGACGTCGGTTTTTCTCGCGGTCTTTCTCATGCAGTTTTGGGCCGCGCGTGCAAACTCGGCGCGTCTATGCGCCGACGCGGCCCGCCGAGTGGTTCGAGCCGAGCACAAGACTTGCCAAGCGGAGGAAATAATAATCGAAAGCGGCGCTCGGACAGGGGAAAGGGAAGGGACGGCAACTCGCAGACACCGCACGAGAAGGACGAGCCACGTGCTCAGCCCCTTACGGACGAGGTCGCGGCGGCAGGACTCGCTCTTGCTCCTGGCAAGCGAGCGTCGAGGCTCGAGGCAGCGGCTCCCGACGGCAGCAGCACATGCGCAACTTTACTTTGCTCGCTCGTCGAGCGATGGCGACAGCCGGTCCGAACGAACCCACATCTGGCGCTTCGGCGCTCCTCGGCGCTCCTCGGCCGGCAGTCGAACAAAGACGGAGTACGAGCCGTCGGCCGTCCTCGTCTCCCGTCTCCCGTCACTCTCTCGTGCCTGCGCCCGCGCCCGTAGGACGCTCCAGGACCGCAGGAGGGTGTGCGCGGGATGAGCGTGACGTCGCCGATCCAGCAAGTCGGCTAGTAGCGAGCGGCCGATAGTCGCCGCGGAGCCCCGGAGGCCCCAGGACGCGTATCCCCTGCTGTAGCTGCACGGCTGTTGGCCGCCCGTGACGCTTTCTGCCGAGGGGAAAAGAGACAGAGAGAGAGAGAGAGAAACGATCGACAGCGTCCCACCGAGGAGAGGAGACGTTTGCCAAAAAAAGAGACCGCCCGGATCCCCTCCCGAGCCACTAGTAGTGCGTCTCGAGCTGCTCGTCGGAGATAGTACGCGCTCACTGATCGATCCGAGGATTTCGCTCTCGTGTGCCTGTGTGCGTGGGTGAGTGCGTGCGTGCGTGCGTGCGTGCACGATAGCCAGTGACGAGTGCAGCGCGTAGCAGCCTGGGGAGGAGCACCATCTCCGCTGTGGACTTGTCGTTATCAGGTAACGAGGAGAAAAGGAGAGGAAAACTCGCGTTTGCAGCACTGACACGCGCATTCCGATAAGAAACTTTATCGCGCCGATCGATGCCCAGTAGATAAGCCGCTGGCGGTTTTTACTCGCGCTTGCAGCTGCTCACCGTGGAAAGTCGGCGTTCCCGGTTGTTCTCGAGGACAGGGCGAACAACTACTCGCTGCCATCGATGCGCGCGCGCGAGACGAATTCGCTTTCGCTCGTTTGTAATTCGGTTTACAGACCGAGACGAGCGGCGCGGTCCAAATGCAACTGCAACTGCGACTGCAATTGCGTACGAATCCGTTCGATATTTGTATTGCGCACGTGCGATTCGCGATCGGCCGAACTCGAACGCCTGCCGCGTTCGGCTCGCGATTTCGCTTTTGAAATTTCGCGAATTCAAATTTGATGTTTGCTCCAGTATTGGCGATAGGGCACACGCGCAGTCGCAGAGCTGCAATTGTGCAACGATGCTAAATAAAGATTAAAGGATTCCATTGCAATCGGAGACAGGGAGTCGAGCGTGCGTGCGATATCGATTGCCCGAGTTGTAAATAGAATAGAGCCGATGGTGTAAACGAGCGCTAAACGAAAGTTAAGTTCTCGACTCCGAAGTCAGTGTAATCCTGAAAGCTCTGGTTTCGAAGCGTTGCTATGGAGACACGCCATCTTGACACAGTGTAGCTCCGAATACTGGAAACTTAAAGATTCACGGGCTCGATCGTCCTTGCCTCGCTTGTGTGTTACGGCAGCGTCTCGCGGTCACAGCCGATCCAGCCCCCGCCTCCTCTAACATACCGAATTTCACAATCGCTGCCTGCGCTGAACCGAGTCGCCCTCGAACGCTGCTGTTCAGCTTTCGCATCGGGCACAGAATTATGGTCGGAGCCGCTCCGTAGCGGGGACCTCCTCGCGCGAGCAAATTAGCTATCGGTTGCTCGCAAACTATAATAGTCCCCCGAACGAATTCAAGCCCGATAGAGGCTTCCGTAATCGGATCGCGTTATTCCGCTTCCACTGGACGCGAATGTAGCCAATGAATCCCATTCATGCTCTCCTCCGGTATAAATAGTCAACAAAAGCCAATCGACCGTTTGAGGGAAAAAACGAGGAGTCCGGCCGCGGAAGTGCATTTAGCAGTTGGGTTGGCTCGTTTTTGTTGGCGGGCAATTTTTAACCGATGGTCCATTCCTTTCATTCATCTGCTGAGGCTCGTTGACGCCTGGGACCGAGACAGAGAGCGAGAGAGAGACCGACCGTTCCTTTTCTCGCAACTACGCGCACGCAATCCGTTCTATGACTAAGATGCATTGCGGCGGAATCTGTGCGAAGCTACGATCGATCAGCTGACGTACTCGCGTAAAGAATGCCTCGGACGGAATGCAAAGGCAATCTCTGTGTTTTGATGATAAATGCGTTGATTGTGAAATTTTTGCCGACCGCCCGACACTTGGTTTCGTGCACTTGATGCTAAATCGTTCGGGCAATCGAAAAATATTTTGATAGAGCGAGTGATTTCGTGGAAACGATTCTCGTGAATTACAGTGTTGTTTTAAAGCGGAGATAAGATTAATGCTACTCCGCCGGGGCCCAAAGAATAATAATGTTATTTGGCTAGGAGATTCGTGAAATCCATTGCGTCTAGATGCCAAGTGCTTGGCTTCGATCGAATTAATCGCAAAAAAAGATTCCGAGAGAGTTCCAAAAGCTTGACTGGGGTCGAGCTTCGCAGAGCGAAGCCCGTCTCGAGTCGAATGAACCGTAGATAAAGATATTAGTACGGTACTTAATTCAAACTTGAGACTCGAGGAGCCTCCGAGAGACGATAACGCGCTAATGCAATGAATCTATGAAATCGGCGCCGCTCTAGCGTCGTTAATAGCGCTCTCGAGCAAAGTAGCTGAAGTAGCGATCGAGAGCGGAGCGGAAAGAGTTCGGATTCGGTAACCCACCGGCTCGCGTCCTCCCGTGAGCCGATGCGATGCCATCTTTAAAGAAAGGAGAAGAAAAGCGAGGGCCGGATCAACGCGCAAAGTGCTCTCTTCGCATTGAATTTTTTACGGACGGGTGGAGGTACGGCAGGCGCGGCTAGCGACCCCCCAAGGGTAGACACAAAGCCAACCAGGCAACCCTTGCACTCGTGCCCGAAGATCGATGTCATTGTTTGCAAATACCACCCTCGGCTGACTGGTCTTGACGCCGTCGCCGACTGCGAACCCGTTTGTGCGTACCAGCTCGAAGGTGGGGGAGAAAAAACAATGAAACGAAGCGCCACGAGCCGCGCGCCGACTCGCAAACTGGGTCAGGATGTCGCTGTAGGACAGCGTTGCCAAACGCTGGACTGCGGTCTCTCTCACTAGGACGCACTCGGCTGGGACCCTTTAACCTCTCTATTTAGGGCATAACAGATCTTCCCTCGCGCTCGGACCAAACGTCAACGACGAGCTTGACAAACCGACCGCCCCCCCCCCCGAGGTGTCGAGCATCACGATGCATAGACGCGTTCGTTAATTAGCGCCCGTTAATTACCTGCGATTCGTTCGCGAACTCGTGGCGAAATTTATTGGCAGTCGCTCTACGTGGCAATAGAAATTATACGCTTGGCACGAATTAACTTTCCTCAATCCTGACCACTGGCTCCCAATGTTTTACAAAGATATATTGGCTGGAAAAATTCGACTGATTCACTGCAACGCGACGAGTTTTATGAAAGCGTGTTACTTACGCCCAAGTTCAAACATCGAATTTGACCGACAATTTTGCTTTCGTTTTTTATTTACGCGTCATAAATCAGGTTTTTAATCGCGTCTGAAACTGAAAACTCGTTCAACTCTACAGGTACTCGGTTAGTGCACGATTCGTTTACATTTTTTATTCCTTTTTATTCCCCGCAACAAATCGTTGTCAAGCCACCTTGTCGAGCCCATCCTTGTTCGAGGTTGTTTTCGACTCTAGCATCCATTATTGCAAATAGTTCGAACCGTATTTTGCCCAAGTTTTTGCCGGCGACAGACGAACAATTTCTCGCGAGCCATAACTTGTCTTTTACTGGGTCACGGTTATATCAGAAGATTAAAAATCCATCTGCCGCGCCTTCGTTATCTCGCGTATCTCCGTACGCACACATCTGTGCTTGAAAACGGTAGGACTCACAATTAACATATCACAGTTTATTTTTTTAATTCAGGCTCTCGCTTATTATATGAAGAAAGTACGATAGCTCAATACATACATTATCTGCAGCCTATAGCACGCGCATTTGTATTTGTACAATAAAAGCATCGTGACACGAGATTATTCAAAATTGATAAATATTTACCGAAGCTTATAAATAATGGATCTGCCAGATGCTAGTAAAAACTAGACGCGACAAACGGCGTTGCGTTGTCTGGCGCAATTCACAAAAATAATTCTAATTGTTTCGCATTCGTAAAGATTGGTATAAAAAAATGTATAATTTCAAACACATTCTTATCTTTAAAAACAAAACTTAATAAAACTATTCGTAATTTCGTTTTTATCGTGGTGTTATCGTCACCGTATTTTGCTTTGTAATTACTTTTTCATACAATTTTTTAATTCACACGCGTTTGTAAAATTATTCAATTATTGAAATTGATAATAATTGATAAACTCAAATACATAGTGATAAGTAAATATTTATGAAGAGTTGGGCAAATATTTTACTTTGTTGCATAAGCGTTTTTCGAGTTGAAACAAAAGTGAACGTAGATCAACTGTATCTCTGAAATAATAATTAAAGTGCCATTTTTCGTTCAACGTGCGTAAGCCCCATAAATGTGTTGGCAATTTGAAGTTACGAATAATGAGGCGAATTGCAATAATAATTCGGCCTTTTCGCAAAGAAAAATCTGCAAGAAATTAAACGTCACCGCATCAATAATCGTGAATTTCAGTTATCGACGTTGCAGAATAGTTTCACGCATTGTTAAGCGTAGGATTATTATGAAAATCGGATAAGTTCAAAGGGTCTTTCAAGGGGTCGCTTAACGAACGAACTGCATAATTACATTTCATCCGAGTGCACACTTGGCTTTGCTGCAATCGCGCATCTAAGAATTATTTTTATTACAGGAGATTTGTCTTCAATTTGACGAAGCTGCACACGTTCGCTCGGTATTGCTGAAAGAGACTGTTTTCGAGCAGCGAATATGCCATGACGTAATATTATTTAAATATCTGCTTATTGCGTAAGACGCGAAAGCCCAAAGTACCGTGTAGCTGTGTGTGTGTGTGTGTGTGTGTCGTTGGTGTTTAAGCGACATATTTTTCGATTCGTGATCGATAAACGAATTCTTTGGATGCTTTTGGCCAACCCGTTGTAACGGGTTGCCTTCTTAAAGATTGGTTAAGCTTAAAATTGAAATTAATCGACGACGCAAACGTAATCTATCGACATTTGGCGCATGGATCGCGGGATTTGCGTGTCGCGCACACACGCGCGGCTCGAGAAGGCGAAAGCCGCTTTTTGGGTCGAAGCAGGTATTACAACGAAACTTTCAGGAAGAGAGGAGAGGATTGCGTAAGCGCCGAGTGCACTGCGACCGGTTTGCGCCGTCTCGGAAGCTCAGTACGCGACCAACACCGTGGAACACTCGACCTTATCGAATTGTGCCCGGTTTCGTACACACGCCACACACGTTACGAAGCGTCTACGGATAATCTAGTTGGCCGTATGCGCTAATACTTTTTCTACACCAGCTTATCGCGTGACTGTTTCACTTTATTTACGTCCAGGCTGTTCCTGCGATACGCGAGTCGCTTTTAATTTTACTTCCCTCTCTCGGAAGAGTGGCATATCGAGAGTCCGACGATTAAAAGCCGTCGATGCAACGGAAACGCAGCGTCGCGCGCTCCCGATAAGCGAGACGAACAAGAGCGTAGTCGAGCAGATTGCTTTATCTCAGGCGCGACTCCCAGCGACGCAGGCACGGGAGGTTAGCCGACGCAACCCACGCCACGCGAACCCTCGCCCTTTTCTTCGCTCGGCGTGACTCTCTTTTAGCCGAGTGACGTCAGCCCATGCGCCGCGCACCACTGTAACTCCACTCGTATCTGATTTAGACCTTGACTGCGTGACGCGTTAAATTTGTCGATTTTGTTTATCCGCGTAGACAAGTTATTTCCTCTGTGTGCTTTCGTTGTTAGGAGTCGCCCGGTCCTCGTCCCCTTTTTTCCCACTGCTCTCAAAATACAATTTACGCCGGCTAAAATTCAATTCGCCTCGGCGGCTGCTGCTGCTGCTGCAGTTTTTTCAACGATTTTTAAAACGACTTTCAAGGTCCGAGTAATTAATACCAACTGCGCGGCGATCCTCCCGGCCTTTGCCGAAATTTCGTGTTTTGCTGCGCAGCGAACATCGCGGAATTTGCCGCTTTATGTGTAATCGCGGTCTATTAATAGGATGAAAAAAAGCAGGTGGAAGAAAATTTATATATGGACGTACATGTGGCAACGCGAGCCCCACTGACTCGATCGAGTCACTGGGGCAGTGCGCGAGACAAAGAATACCGGAAATTATAATTCGTCAAAAATCTCACTCCCTTGCGTAAGCGACTCTGTTTTTATTTTTTTAGCGGAGTACGTGCTTCGACGCACTGGGTTCGCATCAGCGCCATCAATCTTTTTCTACGTTCCGTAATAATGCGCTCCGTGCCCGGTTTACGATGCATTTTTACGTGCTCCCCAAGAGAACGCGGACGAAATTAACGAACGCTACGCGTACAATTTGAGAGCCATCGGTATGCATCGAGTTTAACGGCTGTCGAAAAATAGACGACGCGTACCTTCGGACATGGGGGAGGGGGAAGACGAGTTTCGAGAAGACAGCAATTAACCTTACGGTCAATTAAGCGAATTTTCTTAAACGATGATGCCGCTTAACTGCCGGTTTTACATACGAACGAGCCGAGGGCAGTGGCTCTCGTGCTGCGAGTGGCTTTCGATTGCGTTCGCTGGAAAAATAAAGATTTCGGTTCGCGCGATTGCTTATCCTCGAAAAGTGCGCTGGCTGCGATTGTGCACTCGGATCGAAATTAACGATTCGATGCGGATTTGTCGCGCGATTCCTCCTGCTTCTTTCCCCATTTGGCCCCAGCGCTTTGGCATCAATAACCCTTTTAACGCGAATGCACGCGCTTTAAAACTGCATTTAGAACGTACACGTGTGCAATGATTTCGACGACTTTTTTTATTTATAACTGACCGGGCTGACCGCGACTGAGAAGATGAGTGAAACGACGCGTTTTTGTTTTAAAATCAAAATGCACTCGTTTATTTGTTATAATTTGGAAGCTACTCGAGGCAAAAGCAACGCTTTATTTTCGGGAAACTAACGGCAAAAGGACAATATCCGTTATTATGCATTTGCCAATATTTTTCCTCGAAGGGACTACTATTCGTTACAGAAGATAAAGCTGGAAAGGCAAGTGCTACTCGTCGGCCGATGTTGTTGCTTACGCTTCACGCGCTCGATTTAAAAACGGACGCTTTATAACAGTTGACAGCTCGAAGCAAAGAGCACGATTGGCAAGCTCAGGTGGACTTTTAAAGGAGGCCGGAAACGAGTTTTAGCAATTGCGATTAAATTGCGCGCGCCAAGTGGTACGAAAGTCGCGGATATTGGTGGAGAGAATAGGCGGGCAGGGCGGAAAAGAAGGACTGTGTGCAACGTAAACGTTGAAACGAATCCCTTGGGTATCCTCGTGCGAAAATAAGTCCCCAGAGTCGGTAAGCCCGGAAAAAGTAAATTACGGGAAAAGGATCGTCAGTTTTGAATTATCCCGGCTGGAGTGTCCGGGTTCGAACAAGTTAGAGCCTAGAGAGACGCGACGTCTCCAGCCGAGATTGCTACGATTTAGATTATGACGTTCTTGATTGCTTTTAGATGTTGAGGCTGCCTCGGCTCGGGCGACGAGCTCTAATTGCTGGTAAATTACAAAAGAGACCGAGGCCGACTCGAATTTAAAAACGTTAACTTCTAACTACATTTTTTTATTAACTCTTAATGGTTACGAATGAAGTGATTAATAGAGATCAATGCTGCTGTGCCTCTCCCCCGCCGCTCCCTCACTTAGAGCCGCAACAGGAAACGCGTCTGATAATTATATCGGGGTTATTCGTATCTGATCGCGATTGCGATTACAATTGCAATTGCGATCACGATCACAATCACAATTATAGTCCCTGAACGAGTCTTAGATGCGCGCGATAGGCCAATGCACCTCTGCATCTGCGACGTTCGAGGGAACGCGAATTCGTAAAAATCACTTTATCGGGCGTCGCAGTTGCGCTAAAATAAATAATAAACACCGGCAGAGCGTTGCAGTTGCATCATCGCCGAGAGTAGCGCGTCGCAAGCGCTGTTTATCTAAGATTTCTTTAGCGGCTCTGGAGCGATAAGTTGGGTTAATTATGCATAAAAGGTGGAGTCAGCGTCGTGCGGCAGAAACGGAAAACGACAAAGGTCGAGTCGAAAGCGCGAAAACGGAGCGATTGCGCACAGGTGGACGAATCCTCGGCGTCCTTTCCCCCACCGGCCGAGAGCTCCTTGCACGTGTGCGCTCGGCTCGACGTCAGCCTCGAGCCAATATTTTGTATTTTATACGCATCGGGCACGCGACGCCGGGGGTGTGGCGTGACGACGCGCAAAGTTAAATCGTTAAAGATCGCCGTGCGTGCCTGCGTGCGTGCGTGCGTGCGTGCGTTCGTGCGCGCGTGCGCCCGGCAGTCCGGGCGTCGGTTCTCAGAGCCCCGCGGGGGGCGCCGGGGCAAGAGGGACGAGGATTGTTAACGCCGAGACGGGCGCTGCCAATCTTTATTAACGGCCGCGACCGTAGCTGGCTGACGTGGCTGACTCGTGCATGTGGCGGAATGCCGACTGGACGCTCTCAATTTGCGCATTACGACGAGCCAGGTTTTTATTTCCCCACGTGCCACGCGCTCGCTAATATCCATTAGCAGCGCTCGTTCTCGTTTTTCATTCATCAAAGATTCTGCGATTACGAGCCTCGCTCCCCCCCCCCCCGCGTCGCGAGCGTTCCCTCTTTGCGAAAAGCGAGGGGCCTAGTAGCCTACGTATTTGCATCTCGGGCCATTCAATGCCATTAACTCATCCTCGTTGCGTTACAGTGAAGGCAGGGAAAAGGTGCGCGTCTCGCTACTAGGACCCACTCCGTTCCCCTCCACGCCCGGAGTCCTTCTGCTGGAACCGCTGGAACCTTTGATAGACGTCATGGCAGCCAGTCCCGCGGAACTCCTGACGACCCACACGGACCACACGATTCCCACCTATCACACACAGATCAGGTAAGCAATCTTCGACTTTTCCAATTTCCACCAGCTAACGGTCGCTTATTTCGTAACTGTATAACTGCATTTCCGATTTGCTTGTAAAATGAATATGGCGCACCAGCTAATGGACTGTCTTACTAAGCCGAGCACTGTTACTCGATCGGCAATCTCGCTCGAGAGTCACTGCGTGATTATTCCATAAGTCGACGCTCTTAAAGAGCACGGCAACAAGGTAATTAATGGAACACGACAAAGGGAGCGGGAAAAAATTGGGGCTTATCGTGCGGCGGGGAACGAGGCAACAACTCGTTTCCAAGGCGCACCGGAGCACAAACTGCTTGTAGACGTGGACGTAGACGAGCGCGATCTGTGCGATCTTGGCAAATACACGCGTGTCTTCTAATCGAATACACGGCACAAGTGTGCAGGCGTTAATCGCGAGCAAAATCTGAGCCTCGAACGAGTTACGAGCCGTGGATAAAAGGATAAAGGAGGCACATGACCTTACCGATCGCCTCGGTCCGAGTTCCGAGGCGATCCGACAAGAGCAGTTGGGCATCGGGCATCGCGCGATCCCGCAAGTAATTGCCGGGACTCTGGAGCGTCGCCGAGCCGGAAGTGACGCGGACCGAACATTGTTTCTTTCGAGTCCCCGCCATTGCCGATGAAAACGAAGAGCCGCTCGTTCCCGTCTTGTTCCGCTGCTGTAATTACGTAGGGAATCGCGCGGCACGCAGCGCCCGTAACATGGAGGGATGCCATAAAAAGAGGAGGATAGGCATCGAGGAGCTGAACAACGAAGATGAAAAAACGCGCTTGATTGAATGGAAGAGGCGATAGGATCGATTAGTCCGTCCGTGGCTAACCGGCGCCTCTCTGTTTCCCCGCGACTTTAACAACCGCCGAGGAGTCTCTGCGAGTTCCCTGGAGGAGGCGAGGCATTTCTACCTCTAGCTTCCCGGTGGCGCCCTCAAAGTTGCAGCCCGCGTCCCTCGTGCTCGCGCGGACTTGGACTTGTTTGCTTATGCCGGAAGCCGCTGTCAGGACGCCTCGCGAATCCAAGGCGCACACAATACGTGTCCTCGCGGCCGTAACGAATCGAATGTTCGCGACAGTCTCTGAACGATAAAGCGGCTGCCGATCGATTTTATCCAATAATTCCGCCAGAGAGGAAGATAAGTTCGATGAATCGGACTTTTCTCCTCTCGCCCTCTCCTCCCCGCCCCACCACGATGAAGTTCGCTTCGCCCGTTCGTTGTCCGACGTTTTTATTCACGCCAACTTTTATAACTCGCAATTTTCCTGATGAAACGCCAGCAAACTTCGAAAAAATACCTTATCCGATCAGCGCAACCTTACATTTTCAAAATCGATTTCACAATTTCCTTCAAAAATTGAAAAGCATCGTTAAAAACATACCACATTATTAATGTAATCTGCGTTGGACGATGTATGCGAGTTAACGTGCTAGACTTTAATTATATAGAGAGTGATTGGAGATTATTCTTTTTCTTTTGCTATGTTCTACGATTACTAGTGCTACTTCCTTTTGTAAGCGCGCGCGTGTTTTTGTGAGTATGTGTTATATATATATATATATATATAATTTATATAGATAGATATAGATTGCTGCGAACGATTTTCATTTGGTCGAGTAAAATAAAAAATGAGTTATTGGCGATTGAGAAAAACGTTGCAGTAGAAAACATTATTTCAAATAAGTTTTTAATCGCCGAACGCCTCGAGATCAGCTTCGGTACATGTACAATTAACTTGGTATTGATAAATTATCATACGTCTTGATTTTCCCGAGCATGAAGTAGCGATAAAAAGGCAATGTTATAATAGAAACTTGAGTAAAACTAAATAATTACAATCTGCTTCCTCTTACCGAGTTCAGTTTTTACAAGATGAAGTAAAAGCTCATCTATTAAGTTGTGAGTTAAGCAACTAGTTAATGACTAATACGCGGCTCTTTTTATCTATTAGCGAAACAATTTTACATTGGCACTTGTACTGAAATTTTATACCGAGTAGATTACCGACGAAGTTAAAATACGATACGTTACGATTAAAAAGTGGCGGCTAGGATACGAGAAAACATCCGCCGGAGAACAAAGTTTGCAGCCGCCGCGTAAAGTAATCTCCTGGAAAATTACGTGGACTACATCATCGTTGAGAAAAAGTGGTGCAGGTGCAGGGATACGCCGTCAGCGCGAGAGAGACGCCCGTAAAAATGCGGCTCCGGCTTTCCATTCACGAGTCCGGTGAATAAGTTATCAAACGCTACACCGCGTTCAAAGACGTCCAAAGACTTTCAAAGAGAAGAAAATGAAGCACCAACTCGAATAAAGCGAATCGACAATTGACTAGAGGGCAACTTCCGGCTCGAGCGAGTGCACGAGGCCAATTGGCGATCGATCTCTAGGTGTTGCGCCGATCCCCTCGTCCTTCGCCGCGAGCGAGTGCAGTCCCGGCGATTGGATCCTGCGGGAAGGCGCCGACGGGAGCGCCACTGGGTGCGCGGGGGTTGGCGCGGACGGGAGAGTCTCGGCTGGATGGAGGATCGATAAAGAGGATATATAGCGTGGGCGGGCGATGGAGGCGCCGCGGTCGAGCGCCGAGAGCGGAGCCGAGCAACGCCGCGGCGGCAGTCGCGTCGTCGGCCGCGCACCGACCTCGTCATCTCCGACTCCGCGGCCAGCGTCCGACGATGACCCAATTGGCCGGAGGCTCGCGCAGGACGTAAGGTTCGGGCCGTGTTCGGCCTGGAGCGCGGTTGTGTAAGTGCGTCTCGAGGGCGGCGGCGGCGGCGGCGGCAGCTGGTCGCACCTCGACTCGGAAATAGAATCGCGCCAGGGCTGAAGCGACATAGGACCCGACGGGAGAGGGACGCCGCCAAAGATAGTTGACTCGCCGCCACCCCCGTTCCCACTGCCCGCTGCCCCCGAGCTCGAGGGAGGATCGCCGAAAACCGTGACCTGCCTTGCACTCGCGCGGCCAGTCAACTCGGAAACGTTCGTCCGCGAGTGCGTCCGTCTCCCCACAGTTTTCCGAGAGAGAGAGAGAGAGAGAGAGAGAGAGAGAGAGAGCGAGAGAGAGAGAGAGAGAGAGCGAGCGAGCGACTATGCGCTTTGCGGGCTTCACCCGGGGCTCCGGCTCTGGCCTCCCGACCTACTCCTCCCGCGTGTTCGTAACTAATCAAGTGGACGTTTTCCGGAAATTGAAAGCTAAAGTGAAGGCGCGGACGGACGAGCGCCGGAAAATGCTGTGTACATAAAGTATTGAAAGCTATTTTTGTTCCAGCTCTGTTTTCGAATGCGCGGTAAGAAAATGCGAGCCGCGCTTTCTTCAAAGAACCAGCCGCGCTTGCCTCGGAGCTTTTTGCTCAATCGATACTAAATTCTATGCTTGACGCTGCTGCTTTTATAATTATAAAGTCGTGAAAATTTGCATAAGACATTAAAGCGTGTAATTGGCGGCAGTGCCGCATAATTTATCGCGATATCCCTGGTGTGTCTCGAAAAATATCGTCGTGATCCACGCGTTGAAGATTAACCGAGAGAACTGTGTGAGAGGCGAGTATGGAAGCAAGGGCCTGAGCGTCTTTTAGCAGACATTTGCACATTATCCCTGTGGATTATGCGTGCGCGAAACTAAAACTCGTTATTATTTAGTACGCGGGTTAAAAGTGCAATTAAAATTCCAATAGAGACTCGTAAAGTCTCGCGGGCTCCTAGAAAAGTTTGCTAATTACACAGTCCGCGAAAAAAGTGAGTCCTAAATCTCGCACTTTCTCTCTTAAAGTAAAACTATTTATTGTGCGCGTGGACGGAGCGTTGGTATAAATTACAAATGCTGGCTAAGCCGTCGTCGTTCCATTCCATTTTTACGATTTGCATTACGCACAAAGAGTTATAACGTAGTTTACGAGTCGGACGACTATTAATTTGGCATAGCCAGAGAAGAGCTTTCCCATTGAATCCAACGAGCAAGAGCAAAGGAAAGAGAAAAAAGGAAAAAGAACAAGCAGTGCAAGTGGTCAGAATTTGAATCAAACCCGTCGTTCTTGTTCCGTTATTCCAGCCACTGTTCAATGGCCTCCCAGCGTCTCTGTAAATACGTCCGTTACTTGTAAATAACGAGGTTAATTCAGCTTAACGCACCCTCGCGTTCGTCCACTCGTCGTCTATTGGCCTTCGCTTGATCCAAACAACGTCATCGCAGGCTTTACTTGTTGCCACTTTTTCTGAGGCACTCTGCTGGCTCGTGTCGAACGGTGCTGTTGGCACAAAATTTGAACGCTCGCTTCGCGTCGTCTGGGTTGAAGAAAATGTTGGAAGCAGCGCTCGTTCGACGCTGAGACTAGTCGCGACGTTCGACTGCGATTCCGGCAACAAACCGAACCTGCCCCCAATGGACTTTCCCCGAGTCGATAATCCGTCTCGTTGTTCAGCTTTTCAAACTTTTCGCGAGGAAACCACCAGTGCAGGGTAGATGGAAATGTCGCGGTAGAGCGAAATTCAATTACACGCGCGAGCGTCCAGAATTGGTGGAAATGCAGCAGCACTCCTGACCTACATTTGCACGCAACGGAATAACCTACCCCAACATCGACGACTCGAAAATGTCTCCTTTTTGCGGGGCTCGCGCTCCTTGAAATTCGTCTCGCGTACGGGAATAAAAAGAAAGGACGATTCCTGCAGAAAGTTGATCGAGCCAGCGACGCACGCGGGGCCGTGCCGTTTCTCTACGACACGCAACGAGACAATGGTTTTGTTTGACCGACATATTTACGTCGCGATGACGTGGCGATCGAGAAAGACGTTCCTTAGACGTCCCCAATAGATGAATTTCGCGGAAGACGAAGACCGAAAGCTCTTCGCGTCGTCTGCCTGGTGATCCCCTTGGAGTCGAGTGAGCGAGTGCAGGATGACGTTCCGCCATAGTTGCAATGCCTAGGAGTGAGGCGCTGCTCGTTGGCGAAACAAGCGGAGAGCGCAACTATTGGTCGAGAGCGAAGGTGACGCACCAGTTGTAAATATTTTGCACATGAAGTGCGGACTCTTTAACGAGTGGCGGCGAGATGACGCAAATGGCTCTGTTGCGATATTCGCGCGGCTTTTCTGCCCATTAACGGCGATAATTCACCCAATGGAAGCCGTAAGTACGCGCGCTCGGTCGAGAAAAATCTAGGAATCGATATCGTGTGCACCGACGACGCTTTTGCCTTTTTCCCTTCCTTTGCGCGGATTCGTTTGCACGAGAATAGCGAGGCGCGGAGTAACAAAAGTGTCGCGTCGCGCCGGAGTTTCCCCGCGATCTCCGCAGTATATTCGCGTCGTTCGGTGTTCCTCTGCAGCCTTTCTCAAATTTTGTGTGCACGCGCGCGCGCGCGCGCCTGTGTGTGTGTGTGATGTACAGTGGACGGGAAAAGCTTGACCAATGTCGGTGATCCAGCGATGTTTGAAAATGCAGCGTGCGACAGAATTTTCGCTAATCCGTCTTAGTCGCTGTCGCTGCATTCAGGCCGCCGTAAGATATCTTTTACTCGTCGATACTTTTCCATCTTGGGCGCAACCACTTGACTCGACCAATTTTTCGGCTTAAATAATCGAAAGCGGCTTTCTTCCGATCAATCGACTGGACATCCTTCCCCTCCTCCTAAATTATCATTCACCATTATCACGCGGATTTGCAATAAAGATATCGTGAATTAGACGCTTTACGGGATGCAACGTAAAATATTAAAAAGAAGACGCCGATAAGTGAATTAATTTTCGCAAACTGTTGGAGCTCGTGGAGAACTTAAATAACCCACTAATCAAGTATAGCGCTGATGATTATACGGTCATCTTCTGCTACTCATTGATACGGGCACTCCTGCAATTACTATATGTATAAGCTACTCGCTGTCGTAATTTATTTTATCGGATGAAAGTTTATAAACTCTTTGCTAAATTTCGAATCCACACTTTTAATAAATTAGAAAATTCGGTATTTGATCAAGTGTCATATTAAATGTAATAACGGCAATGTAATAAGTTTTCTCATTCAAAATAATGATTCTGTTTAAGCGAAAGATGACTTTGAATAATTAAATTCATTTAGTAACGGCACATTAAAGATAATTTTCATTAACCTACTTAATAAAAAAAGTTTTATTTTTTTGGTGTTGAATAACAATTTGAAAATATACACGCTCCGAAAAAATGTTCTCTCTCTTTCTCTCTCTCTCCGAGCTGTGTACGTAAAAATTCTACGCACAGGATAATTTTCTAGTCTTTCGTCAATTTTGTTTCTCTTAAAATGGGGCATAAAATAATCTTTAATAACTTTTACATAAAAGCAGGAAACTATGAAAAATATTTACTATTTTACGCGATAAAATATAATCTCGGTGAAAATCGTTTTCCAATATGAAATATAATTATAAATAAAATTCTAACTCCTATTTAATGGGTCGAACACGTCTCTCCAAAGCTCGATACTACTGTTATAAAACACTGTATATTCGTTCCGTGCACCTATAAATATAGCAAAGCAAATTAAATCTAGGCACCGAGTGCATGAAAAATAATAAGAAAAATAATACTCGGGATAAGAAATTATTTAATTACAAAATACTGATATCGGTTTACTTTACTAACCGTAAACGGTTCACCGAGACTTTTTGCACGATACGACTCATAGGGGTTTTTTCATTTCCGGAGTGGTAAAGTTAGGTGAACTAGCCGACTATAGAAATGGACTGACGCCGTGGCACAAGTCGATACAGATACTAATATTGACTTATTTATAACTATTTCCGTTGGCGTATTGATTTCCGCGAGAAGAGCCTTAAGGGATAATGTGCGAATCGATAAGGATAAAAATGTGGGGTAGAAAAATTTCGCGGTACCGAGTTCGCCAAGTATGCATGTAAAAGTGCATTTGGGCGCTTCGGAACACAACTTGAAAAGTGAATTGCGCGGAGTACAACGAGGCAGCCCCGATTATCGTCCGATGCCGTCAGTACCGTACGCACCAGCTCGCGCTTATCCACTGGCTTGCAACAACGAATTCGACCTCCAGCAGTTCGGTGCTAACGAATATAAAAAGGGCACTAATTAGGGCCCTCGTCGAGATCTGATTCGCCTTTATTTTCGGGAGAAAGAGAGCAGTTGTAAGAGGCGCGATAGCTCGGGCTTACGCACCCTCTCTCCTTTTTATGGGTTACACTCCTGTGGTGGACAGGTGTAACTTCAAGCGTTAAGTTGGCACCAATCGGATTAAAAAGTCGACACGAACAATTTCGCCTTTACGTGCGCGCGCACTACAGTTTCCGCCAGCGTTCGGGCTGTTTAATTTTAACACCGCGTGTACGGCAAACCCGAAAGCACCGACGTGTTCAATCGTTCGCTTCACGACCGCGTCAACGAATAACCTTCGTTTCGTCCCGAACTCTAAATTTCCTCCTCGGAGTGTTCAAAGCAATCGGCCCACGTGGACAGTGATTGTAATATTTATCGCCAAAAGTCGACACGTGTAAATCAGGCGCGACTCCTCGGGGACGTTTTATTTAAAAAACAAAAAGCAGCGAGTGTAAAGCCGAAATCAGTTAAGACGCACGAGCGCCAACTTCATCACCGCGAATTTTCAATCGCGAGGAAAAGGCAATGCGCTTCAATTTTTATTCCCTTGGAAGTTCTTTATTGGAGCGGAGTTCAAGTGAATCGACTGTTCCGACGTTGACCCCAAAACGAAAAGCGAAGAATTGACGCCGAAAATTGACGACGAGGCAGGCATAGCCTAAATCAATAGCGCATTAGAGCTGCTCTGACAGCGTTTTCCTCGAGCATCCGGATCAGGGCTCGACTGATAATGCGAAGCAGCTAGAGCTTATATGGAGGTGCGAGCGCTGGCCTCGCACTTTCTCCAGCTCCGGTTGCGTTCCTCGATTTCGATTTCGCGATTCCACGACTCCACAGTTCTCGCTTTTTTGCAAACGAGCGACTCTTGGCTCGTTTTGGACACGTAGAGGCGAACGCACAGCCTCGCGCTCGTTCCAAGCCAACCGAAAGCGAATCAGGTGATAGCGTTAGTTAATAAGATAGTCGCGGTAATTGCCGAGCATCGCAATGGGCCGCAGGCGATAGTCCGGGACGCAATTAGAGGAAAACGTCGCCCGAGAGAGAAAACTGAGGGCTCCCGATTGACGGAAGAGCGGATGTAGCCTGGAAGTCTAACCCCGGCTGAATTTAATCTAATTTAAAAAAAAGGAGCCTTAATTATAGCGTAAGCGTCGGCGCGAAGGCTTACGGAGAGAGAGAGATGAGAGAGAGGGGGGAGGGAGCGAGTGAGCGGGCCTGAGTAATTAGTTTTAAATTGAGCGGTAAATATTCTTTGCGCATCGTCTTTTATATTCAGAGTGAGATTCGTATCCCGAGCTCCTTAGTAACGCCCATCCAATCAGCTGAGTTTCCGCGCGCGCGAGAGTCGACGCCGTCACGCCGCCGCCGCCGCCGCCGCACCGCCGCCGCCTCGACTTCGCGAAGTGCCGCTTCGTGATGCGCGAGCGTAAAAATTGTTTTTCAGTGTTAAAGCACGACGAGCACCGCCGCCGCTGCCGCAGCCACAGCCGCCGACAACGACAACGACGACGAGGACGAGGAGCCGAGAGCGCGCCTGAGATAAAGCGAGAAAGAGGTATCGAGAGGTGGGTGGGGGGGGCTCAAAAAAGCCTGAAAAAGAGTTCCCTCGCCCGAAATAACCACGTGGAAGGAGGATGAGCCGATGGTAGGAGCGCGCGGCTACTCAGGCTCTTAAAAATAATCCTCTCGGTGTAGCGGAGGTGTGCACGCGGCTGTGCTCGTAAGGAGTCGCCACGCGATCGACCAACTGGACTCTGGCGTGCGCGCGCGACGAACGAGGATCGCCCGAGTCAGATGCGGGAGTGCACGTGATCCCCAGGTGCGAGTGCGAGTGCGAACTGGATGCGATGTGCGACCGATGTAACTCCGGGACTCGTGCCCACGACTAATGAGAGCTGAGAACGCATCGGCAGGAAGAGCCAAGAGGAACAATGACGACGACTCACGGCGGTCACGTTTATTACGTGATCAAAGTGCCCAAAGATGGAGGAGGAGACGTTAACACGAGGTATTCCGCCACGATATCACCGTTATCTTTTCGAGCATTCCTCCGCGGTGGCCGTCAGTTCGAGCGGCGCCCTAATTCACTCGACTCTGCGCGAGTAGTTGGTGGCTGCCTCCTTACCTTGCTCTTGAACCTCGAATCTATCAAACGAGCGAGAATCCTCGCGAGTCCTAGTAAATCCTCCCGCGCCGCGCGGCTTTTGTTTGATTTCGGTGTAAACATTCGCCGCCGGATTATTATAAAGAGTCGCCTGCGCCGATCGGAGACTCGTGCCGCAACTGACGCGAGCTCCTGTCGTCGCGAGTACCTTTGCACGCACGCGTGTCTTTCGAGAAAAATCACACCTCTAACGACGTCATCCATCCGGTGCGTTCACGACCTCGTTTTTACACTTTAATTTAATAAATAGCAGAAGAGCAGCCTTCCTCTCTCTCGCCGAGGCTCGTTATTCTTCCGATCGTTCAGCATTGTGCATCTATAAATAAGACTTTCTAAAAGTAACCCACGAGCGAACCATACGAATTCGTTAACGTTTAATAGATCGCTCGTTACACGATCCTTTTTCCTTATGATAATTCGACATTTTTCCAGTAGCTTTCGTTATTCTGGAAAGAAGCGCGAGATTACGTAAACGCTGCAACTAGACGTTACTCAATTTAATTTGATTAAAATTTTATTAATAGAAGAAATAAGTTGAATAAATTTCAGGCAAAATTCAGGCATCAATTATACTTGTACAATCACGGAATATCTTAGATTATCGAAATTACGAGCTATTCAAAAGACTTCTTTTAATTTATGATAGAGTCAAAGTTGTACACGTTTTAGAGTTTCGGTGTCTAGCGTTCCTCTATCTAGATAAGTAACTATGTAAATATTATCGGCTGCACACGATCGATGAGTAAATAAGTACTTCGAGGTGTTTAATACTGTGCAGTATAAATTCCTAAAGCTGGGGGAAAAATGTGCAAAACTTGAATTTGAAATCCGAATCTCTATCGCAACGCTACTTTTATGCGAATAAGGATATTGTAAAGATTTGGGAAAGAATGTCATTTCAAACACACGTTATAAATTGTATAGTTTCAACAAAGTTTAAAAAACAATTATTAAATAAAGTTATAAATATTTATCATTGATACGTTTGCGTCACGTCAATTAGTACAATAAGAGTTGAATTACCTTCTCTGTAAGACTCTTTAAACGTCGCCTAAACGACTTTTTCAAATGTTTTAATTCGCAATTTACTTTCGTTAAAATTCCTCGGTAATTTTAACTCGCACTTTTTAAAGTTTTGATTATGCATACAAATGAGATTATTTTAACGAGTACCACTTGTTAAATAATGATCAATGAACAAATCTACGTCATAAAGGGGATTGAAATTTTTTAAATTTCAATTTTAAAATAAAACATTTTTTATCTACTAAGCAACGGCTTGAACAATTATTTCAAAAAACAAAGAAACTGTGGTGAATAAACATAATGCGGTCTGCTGTGATTTGCACAAGAAATAAAATATTTGTGTAATTACACGAGAGCAGGAGATCTTATTTGCGCCCGAGATTCCAATTAATTAAACTGAAAATTTGTACACATAGCTTCGAAAATGTTATTAAATACTGCAGTTATCTTGTTTTGGCTTAAACATTATTACGTTATCCGTTCGTGCACGCAAACGCAAATGGACAAAATCAACGGCCAGAATTTTTGTCCAATAAGAAAAATTATTTCCTCGATGCTAAGGTCCTAATCAAACGTATCTATTTAAATGCCCTGTTGATCAATTTTGAAAATAACAAATGCATTTATCGAAAGGACTGCGATTTTGATTTATGAGAATTACAGTTGGATAGTTTCAAACAGATACGTCGGACGGACACTTGAAGATGATCTCTAATTTTAGCGTCCCTCATCTTAAACTAATTAAGAGAAAGTGAGGAATATTGGCGGTGGATAATAAACGCGCTAACTGTAATTCTTTAACCGGCGAACGTCGAGCGAGTCGAGTCAATCCAAACTCAGCATTACGTAAGCCTTTTAATTAAATTCGACTTGTGCATAACTCAGATTTTCGAATCAGTTTAGCATATTATCCAGGGACTAATAACCTTCCAAATAGAAGAGCCGATTTATGCGGGAGTTTGGTTGCCTCGTTCGATGCACGTTAATACGCTGAAACGGGACTCGACGACGAGCCTCGCCGAAGTATACAATAATTTAAAATACTCGGCTCGCTTTGCCCGTTTTGTTCTTCTTACACTCGCGTTGGCACGTAAAACGGCTTTATGCAACTCTTCGTATAATCGTTATTAAGTAACGAAGGTCACCACGCGACGCTTAGCAATGAGTGTGAAATAAAAGAATACCAATCGAAATTTGAATAGAAAAATCGAGCCGGAAGGCCGAATCGCGAGGAAAGGAGACGGGAAACGAGTGTAAGAAGATGGAACCCAAGCATAGGAACGAGGAAATGTGATTCATTTGCCTTGTATTAATAATACCGCAAATATCGCGTTCATCCGTTCGGTTTGAAATTCTTGTAGCTTTGTTTTTTTTTTTTAAACGTCGGTTAACTCCTTTAGGTAAGAAACGTAGATAAAATGATACGTAATTCACGATTATATAATGAGCTGCCTCCATAAGTGTAGACTGTTACGTAGCGTCTCCGATGTCTTCTGTGGGTTTTTCGGAAAAATAGAAACGTTATTGCAGAGTTTTATTGAAGAGACGCGAAGAAGTCGATAGCTGCTGTCGAAGAAGCAATCCAAGCAAATATTTTCTACAGTCGTGGCGCGCGAATCAGTCGAAACGAAAACGCTTGTCGGATATTTCAGACGAAATTTCGCGAAGAGCAGGAGAGCCCCGAATAGATCTTGATTTTTCTCAGGCCGCCCTTTTGATGCGAAAGACGCAACTGACCGAAGCGATTAGAGGCTGCAGAGCTGCATTTCATCGAGCTCCACCGACACGCATTTCCAAATTCCAGCGAAAAGCTCGAATTTTCCCGAAAGTGCAACACGCGCGAGGCTTTCACACGTGTGCGTGCGCAAGAGTCGATTCTCCGTATTCTCTCGCACTCAGCTTTTATCGCTTCCTATTCCCCCTCGTAGGACTGCTTTAGCCTCTTGTCCCGAATTCAACTCTGCTTCAACTTGGTTGTGTCGGGGTGTGGCGCGGAGTTCTTAGCTTTATGATTTATAGGGAGAGCGAGAGCGACGACAACAGATATAGTCTTGGATCCGAGGAGCACAGAGAGTAGCTTTACAACCTGTCCACTTGTAAACAAACAGCGTTTAACTCGAAAGGAAAGTTTGCCTTTTTATCTTCCGAAATATCGATAAATTTTCGAAACGTAAGGCGCATCATTTGTGCTGGGAATCAACTGTAAACGACCGCTCTTATACATTGGCCTAGTATTTAAATTTTATCAAAGCCTTTTCGTTGCTTTCGCGTCGACAGGATCATCGTGCTTTTGGTGACATTGCAAAAAAACCGCGCGCTTCTTCGGTAAGTTGAAGTAAACGAGCTCGACGCATTTCCATCCGACTTTCAAATGTTTGCAATTATTGCAATTGACAAAGTCGAGCGCCATTCCCTCGAAGAGCGACGAAAGGGCGCAAATTTTGTCCGCGAAGGCGTTATCCTACAAACTGAAACGTTGTTGTTCGCGGAATTCGGAGCCGGCAGCGGGTCATTGCATAATGCAGTAATAGAGCGTCGAGTGAAACCCAGAGCGAATGCATCAATAGTAGCTTTCAGAACTATTGTCGTCGGACAAAGCGTCAGCTGGACTATTAATTTAGCCTCTATGGGCTTCCGAAGGCGCAATTGGCGTTTTTCTTTGAAATTTCGCCGGGCGATGGATTATTTAGTAAGAGAGAACGAGCGCGAGCTTAGCACAAGTCGCGAGCCTGTATTTTTAGAGCTCGTATTGATGCGCGTGAAGAGGCGCAGGAGGTCGTACGCCGGCGGCGATAAACCGGTATTGCGTATCTGCTTAACGAAACAGCCTACGGCGTCCGAGCGAGCGAGCGAGTAACTTTCCATGCTTTTCGGCGCTGTCTTTCTCGCGCTTCGACAATGGGACTTCCACCGCGGCCCGACCTCCGTTTTTAGATCGCGACTGCAGGGCAAGTCCTCGTCTCGGGCTTTTTCATCATCGGCATTGCCGCAAGATCGAACGTCGCGGGCCCTCGATCGAGGTTCCTCCTCTAATCGCCTTCTACGAAAGCTCCAGCGACGCTCCTCGCTCTATAAATACCGGCCGCTCGCCACTTCCACGAGAGTGTGTTTTGTTTTTCAGGCGCCCGGCGGCCGCCGTTCTATTTCGAAAAATCTGATAGCATTGGCCTTGGCGCGCGACTCTCCCCGCTGGCAGATTCGCGGAGAGGCGAAAAACGGAGGCAGCGTTGCGCAACTCCAGTCCAGCTGCACCGACTGCACGGACCCTCGGCAACGGCCGCGGCTTTATTTTCACTCGGCAATAATTCCAGCTTCTCGAGTTTTTCGAACAGAAAAGGGAGCAGAACTCGGCTGAATGTCGGAACTGAGGAAAGGCCCAGTTTCGCCGACTGCTTCCGGTTGCCCCTTGATAACGAGGCGGCGGCGGCGGCGGCGGCGACAACTCCTAGAGCAAGACGATTGCTGAGTTTGTTGCGCGGCTCAGGAATGGCCGCTCGCGGAGCGTTTGTCGACACGACGCGCACTCGGAACGCGCACAAGGTCCGGTCGCGCGAGCTGACGTAATCGCGCGAGAATGACACGTGCGCGACTCGCAAGGGCGCCCGGTGCGCACCCGTCATCATCGGAAGATCTTCCCCAGCCTCCGGCGCGTGTAAATCCCGCGCGGAATAGGCTGATTTATGCACTCCGCCTGGCAGTCTCGGGATATTTATGAACGACTCGCGGAGCTCGACCATTTACACGAGTGCGCTTCGTAACGTTACAACTCGCTCGAGCGAGTTGGCTGGCTAATCGGTTTCGCTGCTGGCGCGATTTCCAATTGCGTCTCTACGTGTACGCGCGCGCGAAACGTGCGGCGAAAAATCGTCGCGCTTCCACACGAGAGCATGGGAACGCTTTCTCTCCCTCTCGAACTTTCCGTCGTCGCTCGCCGCGAATCCAGCGCGGCAAATTGTTTTCCGCGCAAGCCGCGAGTACGCCTTTGGAAAAGTGCGTCTTTATCCCGTTGCGCATTACTCGATCGAGCATATCTCGCGAGAACGAGAACGTTTGAAGCGGTTGGTGGACAAAAGCGCGCCAGGGCTGTATCGCCCAGTTAATTTTTATAGCAATTGCGATAATTAAAGAAGGTGGATTCGATGCCAGAGTTAAACTCGCTGTCATAGAGTAGGGGTAGTGGCAGTAGTAGAAACGGCGAAGCTGCGA
Organism: Platyscapa corneri; assembly: GCA_018907185.1. Lineage (NCBI taxonomy): Eukaryota > Metazoa > Arthropoda > Insecta > Hymenoptera > Agaonidae > Platyscapa > Platyscapa corneri. Next base: position 2,022,383 of record JACCHW010000011.1, on the reverse strand, counting down.
ATCGTTCGCTGCGCGTTAACGTCCTATTCACTGAATCTGCTGTCGGTCCGTCAACTGCCGAGTCCAACGATCACGCGTACGCGGTTCCTTCTTTACGAACGATTGCACCTCCGCTCGCATAAACTTAAAATTCTCAGTTGCACGAATCGGGAAATGCTGCTTGATTAAATGGCCAATCTGAACGAGTTATTTTGTTTATATTTCTTCACGCTGGATAAAATTTATTTTGAGCGAAGTAAAATCTCCGTGTAAAGTTAAAATTCGCTAAAAGTTCCAGTGTTTCGGTAGAAATTTGACGAAATTTAGCCTCGTTTTATAGTTTTTGTTATTGTAATACAATTTGAAAACCTTTGATATTAAGAGCTAAAGAGACACGATGCTTTTGCCGATTGATACCTTTACGACGTAAAATTGCAAGCTCTTGCAAACAATTTCGTCCTTCTTATTACCAAGTATAATCCAGCATTCCATTATTCAAAAATATTTAAGCAAATTAAACGCAATTAAGAAATTAGTGAGTAAGTGATATGTGTCTTGGATAAAAAATTGGAGCATCGAAAGCCAAACTACACCTCGACTACGTTTAAAATTCTTGTAATAATGAAAAATAATAACTGATAACTTTAAACGATAGTGTTATACGTATACATGTGTGGAAAATTTTTATTGAACTTTTACGGCAATAATCTTTTAAAATTAGTTTGTCGATTACTTATCTTTGGGTAAAAATTTGAAACTACATTATTGTTGATAACAGCGATCATTAGCTTCGAACATCAACAAAGATTAAAATATATATGGCACAAGCTGCAATTTTATGCTTTATTTGTAATCTCATAAATTTGGCATAAGCTACTGCTTTATCTTGCATTCTATATTCATAGAATAAAGTGATAAACGGCTATGCAATTACTTTTCGCGTGTTTTAAATCGTTGAGTTTCGTCGAAAAATCGTCAAAAAATCGTCGACCTTTTAGCTGCAAAACTTTTATTCTACGTCAATCTGTAAAACACGAATAACTAATAAAGTAAAGGATGTATCAAGAGGTCAGGCAGGAATTTAGTTTTGAACTTAGGACACTTGTTCGAACGATTAAATATGAATAAGCAATATTTTATCGCATATTATGCTCGTTTCATTAGATTGTAGTATACTTTCTAAGCCAGTTTCATCGAACCCTGTACACATAGATAAAAAATTTTAAAATAAAACATTTTAATTGAACAAAGTGCTTTCTGCAAAGTAGGCAGACCATATATTTATCGATTTTTCGTATTTTAAAGTTTCGAACAAAGTAATAGTAAAGTTTACTGAAATACACAGCCGTAAAGTGCACGACGAATAAACTGGAAATTACTATGAAAATAGTGGATTTGGAAAAGCGGCATGTTGGGAGAACCGAAAATAAAAATCCAAACTATAGTGCGCGATATGTTTTCCACAGATTCATCGTCCGTTCATCCCGAATTCCCACTTATAAATAAGTGGATTTCAATATCTCGAATATTAAAATTGAACTTTTTCGCATTGAGAAATAGAGCAAGAAAGGTGGGGCTTCGAGTTTCCGGAGCGAGTACACGAGGTTTTCGCTCGGAAATTGGCTCAAGGTGTTCGCACTCGCTCAAAGTTAAATTCGAAAACGAGCGAGCGAGTGGAGGAGCCGCGAAGACGCTGTTAGCGAGCGCTAAATCGCAAGCCGAATTATTGATGCCAGTAATATTATTATTTTCCAGCACGGATAGCGGCTGGGACAACCCGTTCAGGCCGGACGGCGACCTGTCGAGGGAGGCCGATGAAATCGTGGAGCTAATTAAGGGCGGGAAGCCGATAACGCCGACACCGGGTCAGAACGCGCCGGCGCTGCCGAGCTGCGAGAGAAAATTGGTGGAACACGACTCGAGCTCGATCCCGCTCCTCGATTCTACGAACCTACGCACGAGTGCCTCGCCACGGCTCAACCAGGGCAATGGGAACGCCCACAGCACGCCGATCAAGCCCTCCAACAACCAGCAGTCCGTTAATGAAAAGGTGAGGAGCTTTCCCTCTTCCCCTTTCCGCGAGTCGTTACAGTTAACCGTGACACAGCAGCAGTTCATTTCAGGAGGTTCCTTTGGCTAGGAACTCGGACCGAACCTAAGCCATCGCCTCTCAGAAATACGAGTGCCTCGCTCTCGAAAGTCGCAAGCCGATGCCAAGCGAACCTCCGATGCAATTTACCAACTGAACTTTTAACCGATTTCATCTTTATCGACACCACCGCGCTCCTTCAGCTGCGATCCTAATTTCCTCCCCTCCTCTTGCGATACGTGCACAACACACGCAAAGAAAGCGAACGAGCGCGAGCCTTTGCGCGCAGATGATAATGCAACACTAACGAGTCGAACCTGTCTTTCAGAATACGGCCACGGTGGAGGTCGGCAGAGTGACCGCACAAGGTCCCGGCGACGCCTCGCAGGTGGAGCACGTCACCTTGAAGAAGAAGCCCAAGTGCAAGTGCTGCGTCCTCCAGTAACGGACTAACCTCTTCGGAAGCTCACCTTCAAAAGCTCCTCGCAAAGAGACACGCAACGCGCCGAGAGGAGCGATCGTCCTTCTATCTCCGGGGCTTCTGACTGTTTGCGCCTCTGCGTCGTCGCCTCGTCTTCCGCGGCGACATTCGCAGCCTGGCTGTGTATAAACTGAGAGAGAGAGAGAGAGAGAGAAGGAGAGCGAGAAAGTACGCGTGTGCGGGGGCGGGGGAGGGTTGTGTCCTGCTCCTTCTCGACCGTGATCTCGAACTGCTGGAGGTACGCGGACGCGCACCGAGCACCTGTGCGCGACGGAGTGCTTCGGACGAAGGAATGCGACGCCCAGGCCTAAGCGCAATCCAAGAGAGCCAGAAGAGACACGGGGACGAACGCCTCGCCCGAAATCGAAGGATCGGCAAATTTATCGAAACATATTGTAGATATCTGTTTATTGAAATACACAGAGATACGGCTATCTGTGGTAGCTCAAGTGCTTTTACCATCGTGATTTCTAGCCGATGCGAAGGACGAACGCGAGGAGGCGAGAACTCCTTTTCCTCTTCCGGGGCCGCCGTAACGAGGAACGAGGGCCGAGGAGAGGCGCGAGCAGCCGCTCAGCCTGCGGAACAATTTTTAACGACTCGCAATGACACGCAAGCCCACGCAAACGCAAACGCGAACGCTAACACAAAACACGTACAGAGCGTACGTGTCCGGAGGTCATAATTTTGCGTTCTTTCCTTTATTACTTTTGTTTCTGGGGGGAGAAATTCTTGTAAATATAATATTACGATTTTAACGTGCAAAAGTTGCAGTCGCTAAACGACGATTGACGAAAAGCAAACCGAAAGTAGTGTGTGTAAAACCGCAGAGGCGGAGCAAGCAGAGGTGACTCCGAGCTCCAACCTCTATCGAAGCTCCTGATTTCTCTCGAACCAAGAGAACAAACACGCGTGTCCTCCGACCTGCGCTCTCCGATTGCTGTTAGTGCACAAATCGTAAATCATAAGTCATAATCAGTAAGCAGGAGGAAGCATAATTTGCCAGAAGACACTAAAAACAAGCGCTCGGATGGCTCTTAGGCAGCTGTCGAAGCGACTCTTTATTTTTTAATCCTTCGACCAATCATGCAAGCTATTTAGATAATGCACACGCAGACGTTTTTATTTATTGTAAACGACTTTGGTTTTAATTTTTAAGCGCTCTTTTGGGAGGAGCCTCTCGCTCGCTAATTTAACCAGAGAGGCAGGCCAGGTGCAAAAAAGAATCGTCGAGCCGTCGAGGCCCCGCGCAGTAGCGAATTGGCCCAGCCTTTTAGTCTGTCTCCCTCTCTCTACTTGTTTTTATTTTATATAAATGATAGGTGATTAATGATATATATATATATATATATGTGTGTATAAACGAATAAGTGTAAGACTCGATCCTTAGTCGACACTCCTCTAAGTACATAAGTTTTCCAATTTTTGAAGATTTTATTGCAAGTTAACGGGCGCACGGGTAGACGCCAATCGAGCACACGTGCTTATTCATTGTCGATTAAGAATGGATTCACGGAAGATTGGAAAATGTTCACACGGGAGGGTTTCTTTGACACTCGGTACCTACTTGTGCCGCGTCCTGCGACCGACACCACCACTAGACCCATGCGTGTCAAGAGTACGTGTACAGGGACTGGCAACGACACACACCCAAACCATCACACACACACCACACACACACACATATATATATATATATATATATGTATAACCTCAACGGCTACTTGCATGTATATATATATATATATATATGCACACACATGTGTATACGTATATACACAGACTCTTTGTAGGCTGTCGGGTTTTTTAATTACATTTCGAGCGCGACGCAAGCTTTTTAGTTGTAGCTCGATCGCGACTTTCGATAAGCATCGCAGCATCACTTGCACCGCACTAAACGAATTCGTAATACAAATTCACCGTAGAGCCGAGACGAAATAATATTCGGGATTCCCGTGTCTAGATATATTATTCGACTCGGCTCTACTCGAATCGCCGCCGTACGTGGCTTGACTGGAACTGCCGTCTCTTTTACCTTACGTATAGTTCGATTAATTTTTACTATACAAATCGCGAGCGTTCGATAATGCTGATTTTCGATTTCCCCGATTTCCTCGATTTCTTCTTCCCGAGCTCGAGGAAACAAATTGTACATTAAATTCGAGTCAACCAACCGGAGGACCGCGCATGCACCGGAAATGTCAGAGAGAGAGACGACGAGCCCTCGGTTAGCGAGCAGTGTCAAATCAAACATTTTTTACCATTAAAAGGTTTTTCAAATTTAGAAGTTGATTATCACACGCCTGTCGCCACTGCTACCTAACTTTTTCGAGCGTAAGTAGTCGCGCGTACGAGCCTCGTTTACAGACGCGAACAAAAGGAAGACAAAAAGGAAGGATGGAACGGAAGTAAGGAGGAGGAGGAGAGAGAGAGAGAGCGTGTAAAAGTGACATGTAATTACTGTTAAACAGTTGATGGGCGGACCGAGCAGCGATCGATGGATCGATGGCGCGATTCAATTAATAGCCGATCATTTATTATTTTAGAATTATAAGTTCCCGCGAATATTAAGATACTCGCATTAAATTGACATAAGCAAAGTAAAAAGTAAACTATTGTAACATCTGTCCTGCGCAACTGTTGATTCTGCTGAGCTTACGGATATTAAACGAATATTAAATGTCTTGTTAAAAAATAATCGTTTATTTTTTCACTTAACACCCCCGAGATCATTTCCTCCCACTCCTGTTGCCGTTCTGCTTTTCAGGCGAGGCCTTCTAGTAGCAACAACTACGAGCTTCGGAGCGGAGCAGAAGCCTTGGCCTCGACTGGACCCTTGAAAATTAATCGCGCGCCCTTTTTCGGCGCTTCTCCACAAATTCCGCACCATTTTTAACACGCAAATTTTTGCACTGTTGCACACAGGCTAATGACGAAAGGAGCCCGGGCGCAATAGACGTGGCATCAGGTATGCGACCGAATCAGCTCGCACCATCGCGGCCGAATTAACTCCAAGCTTGTCGTGACCGAATCAAGATTAACGAAAGGCTGCGCTTACTCCCCGGCAGAATCCGAGTAAAAGTCACAACATTCTTCTAGGGTCGAGTAGCGAAAAAATGCAAAATGAAGTATCGCTGGATCGTTTCTTTCAACAAGCAGCAAACAGCAGACAGCAGACAGCAAACGGATCGTTATACATCGACGCCGCCGATGCACTTGTTACGACCAACGCGCCTGTCCCATTGAATTTTTTAGCCGGGATCACTGGATCTGCCGCTTGGAGAGAATTTCGAGCTTCTTTGTTCGCGCAGATATTTGCAACTCGTGCAGATGCCGCGCGCTTTTTCTCTCCAAACTTGAAAGTTGGCTATCTTGGCCGTTGCTGGAACGGAATACAGTCGTGCAAAGTCCCGACTTATTAATAAATGCAGATACCTTTTTTAATTTTGCACGCGGAGCCATAAAAATACGCTGCTCGCCGGTGCGATTCTCCTCGCACGGCGTGTAAAGTGCCAGTTTTGTCGTTGCATTACATTACACCCGGACGATCGCTGCATCTACGAATCAAACATTTGCTCTGCCGTTGAACTCGAGTCGCGTGGCGGCACGAATTTTTTAATTATGCCCCCGCGTCTAAGTCTTAGCTGATAAAACTAATGCAACCCGCGATTGCCATGGGTTTATTAGGTTACATAAGATGAGTTAAAGCTTCGATCGAGCCAAGAGCACATCGGCGGAGATGTCGGTATGATACTGTGCGGGACATTAAATCATTGGAAATAAAAGCAGTTGATTGCAATTACGTTAACATGCTCTGACTTACTGCTGGTATATTTTTCTGGTTGAGTCGTGTACGCGTAATAACGATTAGAGCTAATAACAAATCGATGAATCGAACCAAGCCAATTAACGAGGAGATTCACGTAATTGAGCATCGGCTAATAGCGTGACGGCGCGCCGCGCAAACAGGAGGCACGGAAAAGCGAGAGGAGCACCAGGTACAACGACCATCGAGAGTCTAGCGGCTCCTGCGAATATTATCTTGCGCCAGCTACTGCTGTTCGCGCGCTCGCTTTAGACACGCGAGGTATGAGTCGCGACGTGGGAATGTGGGTACGATGGGACACGCTGGTCGAGGCGAATGTGCACGCAAACCAGGCTTCGGAGGATCATCCGGGCCGCGCACCTGCCAAAGACAATAAATTTCATTCGCCGTCAAAGAACCCCGACGAATAATTGCCGCTGCTATGGTGTCGCTCGCCTTTGTGCGATAGGCGAGCCTGTTGGGTGCGCCCCCCCCCCGCCAGCCAGCCTACGAGAGACAATGATCCGAGATAAGATCTTCCCCCTCCTCGTCATCGAGGCTCTCGCATAATTGCCCCGGCGTTGCATCTGAATCCGTTCGATGGAAAGATGCTCTCTTGGAAATGGATTCGCGGCTGCTCTGCGTAATTAACCGCTGGTTCGCCGTGTACGAGAGTCGGTGCTAATCGCGGCCGTGATTCAGCTCGAGCATCAACCGGGCCGACCGATACATACAGCCCCATTTCCGAATTATATTTAAAACAACGAGAGTAATTGCGAAGGTAATTATAATAGTGGAGGAATGAAATTAGCTCAGAATGTCCGGAAAATTCATTGTTGTCAATTAGTTTCTAATTGTCCAGATGAACTCGTTTGGCTGGCTAGAACTCGGCAAAAGATCGATCTCGCCACGTTTACCGATACAGATGTAAATGGTCTTATAAACTCGTGAAGTTGAAACGTTAAATGTATTCTATCGCGAGTTACTTGTAGATTAAGGTATCGGTACATCTAGAAGCCATTTGTTATATCGCCTTGAAATTTGTATACAATGTGTAAGACAATAGATGATCTATCATCGCATTTTTAGATCCCGTATCTTCATTACATTTCGGAAAAACGATTCAATCGATCCCTATTTAGGATAATTAGAAAAGGTTATTCCAAGCTTCTCATTTATCGACAATCGTATTATCATTATTTTGCATTATCAAACTAATAATAAAAATCTATTTATTTATGTAAGTGGGCAAAATATTTAAAAAAAAAATATGCTAGCCTTAATTAATTATTTGCGTTTATATCGGCTGCTGTTGTTCTTATTATTATTCAAGGCTTTTTATAAATGCGTAAATAAATCTCTGTTGAATATATTTAACTTGTGATGCGGCTGCGAAAAAATTCTTAAAGATTTATAAAAATAAATTTCCATACATTTTACGTGGGAATTGATAGGCACGATGTGCGAATCATATTTGATCGTAAAAATTATTTTACGCGAGTAAACGAGAAAAAATTAACAACTTTAAAAAATGTGTTTCTTAAGCCAGGCTGTAACAATTTTTCTTATCACAGATAAAAATAACATTCACAGTTAATTTTCTAATTTAACGCGCGTTAATTAATACGGAATTCATAATTCGTGGTCTTTTACGATGCACGTTTAATAAGTGCGGTACGAGCACCAGCAGTTTTATGGAATCAAGCGACATTTTGTAATGAAATAGTATCCAACAGCTCGAGTGGATCGGATAATTACTTGATTTTAACGCACTTTTCATTCGAGGGTATATAAACAGTGGAAAAATCTCAAATGAAGTTTACAATTTTATCAACCTTAAACTGAAATGTCAAACTGTCACATCCGTTGTGGTTTATAAGGTTATTGTGATTTTTCAAACACTTTCTACGTTTACAGATTAGAAGTCTTGCTATAGCTGCAGCTGAAAGTATGCACAACTTATCAACTCGTCAACAACAACAACAACAACAACAGTAACACACAACGGAATGGTGACATTTATCAAAGCATTTAGATCGTTGCTGATTTCATCGAAAATTATGAAAATAGCGGCAATAGTGCGCTTCTTAAAATCCGATTTCCTAATTACTAATCACCATTTTATTCTTAAGTTAAAAATGCAAATTTATGTAAAAATAATCGAGTAGATGAAAGAGCTCGTTTTATCAATAATGTACGTTTGAATAAAATCACCTTAATCATAAACGTTTCATAAATAAAAATCAGCTTTTAAAATTTTGTAAAATATCAAACGCCATGAAATATTAATGCCAGGCGAAATCATTACTTTCGATTAAACTTATTTGAATAATTTACAACTCGATATAAGAAATAATCTGATTTTACAAAAAACTATCACGCCTGTTAAATATTCCAAAAGCAACGTGTAAAATTTCGCGTAATTCCAATCGAAACTCGCGTACATAAGTATAAATCAATGGATGTAAGATCGTGATTTGCAACGAGCGAAATTCGCACGGGAGGAATCTTGGTTGAGTATCAACGATCAGTTACCATTGAGCTCGAGGCGCGCACAGAAGGGAGCCTGAAAATCTTTCTTCGATGACATTACGGTAATAGGCACAAGCGATACTAATGCTGCTTGCGTAACTTATTGTAAAAGGGTCGCGACGAAGCAGCTCGCCAGTTATGCCCCGCACACATGGAAAGAAAATCGTGATTCGAGACTGGAATGGACTCGCAAGCAGATAACATCCTCCACCACCTACACCCGGCAAGGGGCTCGAAGAAGGGGGGAAATGCCACCGAGAGAAAGACGTCCCTTAGACTCGCGGACTCCCACGGAGCAGCACCTATAAATACAATTGCTCGGCGGCTTGAAGACTCATTACCGGAGATCACCTGCAGCCGATGCAAACGACGCTACTTTCGTCAGGCCACACGATCATGCGAGTGGATTGTCGCGAGGCGCAGCTTGGTTTTTAAAACATTGCCCGGTTATCGATGCGGTCGACGATGGCAGCCTCCCCCAGGATTCGACGATCTTCCGCGATCATGGTATTGTCGCGCGCTCGCACACGCGAATATAAAGCTTCTGTGTCGGAATTCATCGGAGATCTCGGAGGTCTGCAAGCGTTAGGTAAACACACAACTACCGACGAAACTCGAGTCGCTGTCGCTTCACTTTCATCGATTTTTATCGAACCGGCCGCGTTTTACCGACCGACGGACTACAGATTTAATTATAACGTACCGAGCACGTAGTTGCGGCTACGCAACTCTCACAAGCTATATATTCGCGAGTGCGACGTTTTCCCAAGGGTGATGATTTTGTGAAAATGCACGATCGTGGATGCTAGATGCTGCTACTGGTGATGCCATCGTGGAGTCGCGCGGCTCCCGACAAGCTGTCCCCCCGACAAAAAGCTCCGGAATACGCCCGCAGCTCTGGAGGTAGGGCCCTGCTTCCCCCCGCCTCCGGACAGACCCCGGCGAACGCCGGCAAACTGAGCCCCTCTGGATCACAGCCTGGGCCTGGACAGAACTCAATTCCACAGGATGACAACAGTCAAAGGGCGGAATCCGTGTCCTTCAAGGAAGTGAACGGCGAGTCGGTGCGTGTCGTCGAGGGTAACTACGGCTACGAGAGCCCCGAGGGCTTACCCGTATCTTTCAAGTGAGTACATGTTCGATCTGCACGCAGCCTGAAAGGGAAGTTCTGTTTATTCGGTTGCTTTGCCCTTAACTTTCCACGGCTGAGCTTAAAATAGTGGGGAGGATATTTCTGATGCGCTCGTTACGTAAAAATTATTGCTCAAAAATCATATAAGATGGAACAGTTACTGGACAACAATTATCAAATATCATCATCGACAATCATCGCCGTAAAAATGTATATTGCTGAAGTGGGGTTCTATTTTTCTTTTGAAAGATACACGGCCGACGAAAATGGCAGCCAGGCGAGTTTTTCAATTGGAACGGCTGCTGGTGGATCAGGAGCAGGATCCAAACCAAAGCCGTCAACGGGAATTCAGGCGCCAAAAGGTGGTAGTGGACCCGGTAACGGAGGTGGCTCTCGAGGCGGAGCTGCAACCGGATCTAACGGATCTGGAAAATCAGGCGGCGCGGGACTTCCCGGGAATGAAGACAGAAAATATTTACCGCCTAATTAAATCATCACGATTTATAATCCACGCTTTCTGATCTTTTTAATCTTTGCTATAATTTATATAAATTATTATTATTATTATGTTATTTTTAACAAAAATACATGACTATTTGAACTTTATTATATAGTACAACAACTATATTTTTTAGCTAACATGTATCCCATAAAATATCTGCACAAATTTACATATCAATCAAGAACCGATTGATTACATACTTTGATTATTTCTAAATTATTGATATATTACTTCTAATTATTTAATTACTTTTCAATTGAATATTCCTAATATAAATAGACTCCATTTATTATAACAAATTTTCAATTACTGATTATTAAGTATTTAATAAAATAACAATTTATGATGTTGTTTTCAAAAATTCGATCTTTACGAATTTTTTTTTTTTAAATACATAACATTTATTTAAGCCGCTTCATATTTATAAAGACTTTTTAGTGCAAAATTATTAAAATAATTAGTAGTAAATTAGGAATATATTTTATATCTCCTCAATTAATAACATTGTCTTTAAAAAAATGTATTATTTATGTACTAAACTTACTTTCACTAAATATAAAACAAAGATTACCAAATAATATGTAATATTTTCTTGACTTGGGTGTATCGAATATTCCTCCAAAAAAATTTTATATTTTTAAAAAATTCGGCAACAAATTTTATACTTAAATTAAATTAGACGATATAATCAACCAATTCTGTGCATCGCTATATTTTATATAATATGTCACTATTCTTGCACTTCCAAATAGTATATTAAAATTTTTAATCTTTATCCTATTAAATTGATACCATTTTTTCTATTAAATGATTTTTGGGTAAATAATAATAACAATAAAAACTTTTTGTAAAATATTTAATAATTTCAACGAGCATTTTTTAAAAAATCCATTATAGTTCAAGGTATGAAATGGACAAATTTTTATTTATGAAGCAGAACTACATATATTGTAGCTTTACTCTAGATTCAACAACTTGATAGGCGAATACCTGAGTCTACGAATGGGAAATTTTATACTCAAAATAAAGTTTTAATAAAAATAATTTAATTTTATCAATACTGATTCAACTTTCTTATGAAATTTGTTGTTTTTGTTACGAAGCACTTTTTCTGAAATGAGTTATAAAATTTTTAATTGTCATATTTTCGCGATTTATCTAATTATCAATCTAATTATTTGTATGTAATTTGTTCATACACAACATAGTTACAATAAAACAAAGAATTGCTTTTATTATTATTCTTCGCATAAATAAATACAAAAATACGAAAAAACTTTTAAACATTATAATTTAAAATCTCGACTTTTTACCTTAAACTATTCTTTAATCGAAATCTTCTTGAAAGATACGAAAATTCCCTTTAATAATTTGTTTTTAAAAATATTTTAATTGCATTTAAAACATTTGTAAGATTATTTATAATTGGAAATCGTATTATTGTAGTAAGATAATGATTACTATCAAGTATATTTTATTGGTATATTTCTTATTGACTTTTAATACAAAACTGTAATTCATTTCATAATTTCCTAATATAAATACAATAGACAAATATAAATACTCCAGAAATCATTCGGAATACATGGGTGTACTGGCAAAGCATCTAAAATAAAAATTCCGACCGTTAGCTTTGAATCCGAAAACAAACTTTAAAGCTGGTATACTTATTCAAACGTTTAAACGCATGCGTATACAAAAGCCGGTAATTTGGAATAAAATCTTTAATTATGAAGAATTGTAATTCTAACTAAAACAATGCCCATATGGACTTAATATTTTATTCGATTAGACGATAACTACGAGTTTAATATCGTCTCTAAGATTGTTACCTCTCTTGCGAATTAACGTCTTTTACGAAAATTTAATCACATCTACTCACACATATTACATGCTCATTAAGTATGTATTTAAAGAGTATCGTTGTAAATATTTTTTTCATGATAATTATTTGCAATATTTATAGTTGAAGGTAACAAAAGAAAATTACTATTAAATGTAACATTGATTTATTTTAAATTGTAAATATTACAATAAATCTTTGTAGCTCAATAAGAGTAGACAAATTTTAGTTATGCATAATATAATTTCTCTGCTTTGTTTTAAAAAAGTTATGTTCCACGATAGGTTGTATATCCAAATGGATTCAACAACAATGGTATGTGATAGGGTCCTGATTCATTAATATCAAAGATCACATCGATAAATGGATACAATGTTTTTGTATTTATAGAATCATAATATTTTTTTGCCAGAAAATGTAATTTATATGTACCAGCAGAAAATCCAATGCCATCATCAATAAAATTATCACATCTACCACTGGTTATTGTTTTCCTATAATAAAAAATATTATGATAAATTATTTAATTAAAAAAAAAGAAATATTGTATATTAGCAATTTTTTTACCTCTCATTGATAAGTATCCATTCATTTTCATCCTCCAATTTATAAAGTTTTACTAACAAATCAGACACTGGAAGCCCTTTACTTGTATCTAATACATGAGTTGTTATTTTAAAAGTAGATGAACTCATAATTAATTTACTATTAAAGTTGAAATTCAATAGCTTATAAAAATACTATTTTTATTATTTCCAAAATGTCTATACTTTCAAGTCTTTTAGGTAGGCCTTTTAGGTTGGAATGCTTTATCACACTTTAAAGTTCATCAAGTGTGGAACACTAATGAATCCTAAGATAAACTATATTTACACACTACACGTAGATACTAATACCAACTTGAATATTAAAGATAATGAAATGTTGACATAAGCATTGTTCCAAAATTACGAGCCATTTGTCGTTTATTAATCAGCTTATAAATAATCGCCGATGCTAAATTAATTATATACAGGAATCTTTACAAAATATTTTTATGTTTATGTCGTATGAAATTCAATAAAAAAAATATTATTATTAACATTTGAAGCAATATACAGTACATATTAAACTGTACATTTTGTACAAAATTAAAACTATTTTTATTGTAAAATATTTTAAGGGAATGTGAACTGATATTTTTTAAATTATTTATAATTCAAAAATTTCTATAAAGTTGTCAAAAAATTAACGTAATTTTATGTAAGTATAAAAAATCTTATAAATGATATTTAAAATAAACAATATAAAGTTCTATATATTTTTTTTAACTTTTGGAAATTTCTATAATAATTTCAATTATTTTCCAGGCATTGGTTAAATATTCTAGAAAAATGTTAGTATCGTATATATTTATATAGTTTATAATACTTCAAATATAATATCTAAATTTTTATTAAATGTTTGTTGACCATGTACAAATTTTTATTAATTTGTAAATTATTTATGTTTATGTAAAATGTAAAAATTTCACACTACATAAGTGTCTAATTTTAATTGATTTTAACTAACTTTCATATATAAAGATATTAATAGAAAATTTCAAATTCAGATTGTTTTTAAAATAAAAGATGGATTAACTATAATAGTGGAATAAATGTGAAACGAGTATAAACTTTACAAAATTAATATCTTCATACTTGGAAAAATATTAATATTTAAAAATTTGTTTAAATAACAGTGAAATAAATGTAAAGTTTAAAATACAAAATAGTAAATCACTTCAATCTATAATAAACATACTGTATTAAAGTTGTGTCATAAAAATAGTTAAGTTTGCAAATCGTAAATACAAGAAACAATCGTTTTTTCACGAATAATTAATTTCAAAATGATAGCACTTTTTTCTTTAATATGTTAAATATAATCAGTCCTTGTCAATTTTTGGTAAACACATTTATGAATTAAAAATCAAACGTTTTTGAGTCAATTTTTATACTTGCGCGTAATTATGAGAATTTTTCCGATTTCATTTTTAATTTTAAATAATTTAAAAAAATTCTCTTGCTTAAAAAAGTTACTATATATTTCGTATTTATTTTAACTAAAAAAAAACAACTTTATATTTTAAAAAAAATTTCAAATACTTCCATAAATTTTTTATTTCAATCAATTAAAATTTAATAAAGTAATTTCTTTTTTAAAATACAATAAAGGTAAACGTATACTTGAACTCTTAATTACATAAGTATTATTCTATTATTAAATAATTAATTAATAATAATGTAATACGATTAAATATTATAAGGTTTGAGAAAAAATTAATTTAATTTTAATATAATCTAAGCACTCTTACAATTAATTTTAAGAAATGTTTTTAATAAAATTTATTCAAATTCAAAAAATTTAATAGTCAATAAGTCGGTAAAGTAGAATGTGTAAAAATCCTTTCACATCCCGTTAAAATAATTACATTTTAAAATATTTAATCTTAATTAATGAGTTCATCTATGTGAATCTTTATATGTACTATAACTGAATGGACTAAGCAAAAGTGGAATATGATAAGATGAATTAGGATCCTTTATATCGAAAACGATTTCGATAAATGGATAAATTGTCACTATTTTTCTCACTGCATAATATTTTTCAACATCGTAATGAAGTTTATAACGTCCAGTCGTAAGATTATTTCTAATTGTACTCAAAAAATTATTGCAATTACCATTTGCAGTTGTGATACTAAAAAAAAAAATCATAAATATTGTTATAAAATTCATTATAATATAAATTTATAAAAAAAATTACCATTCATGTATAAAAGTCCATCTACCATCTTGTAATTTATAAAGGCTGACCTGCAACCCAGAAACAGGAGTTCCTTTACTCGTTTCCAAAACATGCGTACTAACAACTGGTCTTTTTAATAAAACTGACTTTGTAGGCGACAATGATGAAACATTTGAAACTATAATATTCTGTATAAAATTATAATAAAAATGATTGATTGAAAAATTAAAATAAATCTAATTAACTATTTCATACCTTATTGTTCGATTCTTGACTAGTACTTGCTATGGTAGTATTAACTTCATGTATTACATCTTTACCATTTTTAAAATCATTTTTCGAATTCTTGGCAAATACATTAAAGTTTTTATCATTCAACTGATTTAATACAAGTTGAGGAAGTTTACTTTTTACTAGAGTATAGGATTTGCCACCTGTAGCAAAGTAATAAATTTTTTTTGAATTATCTGTAGATATTGTAGAAATTTTAGTATCCGAATCAGATATAGTTTTAATATCTTCATCATTACTATTTGAAGTCTTCTGAATTTCATCATCCTATAAAATTTTTTTTTTAAATTATAATTTATTTTATTGTATATTATTTTTATTTTAAGCAATCAATATTATTGTTATTAGTATTATTTGAAAAAATAATTGTAGTTATTATTTTTCATTAAATACTTAATTAAACTTACCAAGATACACTTATTGTTCTTGTTTAATAATTCTTTTTGTATGCCAAATTGACTCTTTGAGTTTTGTAAATTTTCATACTTAAGAATTTGATATGATTTTGTATCTTCTTCATTATTGTCATTATCAGAATCATCTACCATTTCTAATTCAATAGGTTCGTCGTTTTCTGTTAAATAATCTGATTCAACATGAGCCATTGCTTGTGCCAAGGTATCTTGATTTGATCGCTATTATAGAGAAATTTTAAAATTATTATCTTATACATGAATATATAAATATATACTATATTTTATGTTACCTTCTGAAGTCGAATTTTCTTTAAAACTGGGGAAGTTGCTTCATTTTCTGTATCTTCAATAATTTCTTCCTGCACTTCATTTTCAATGCTTATATCTTCTACATCATGCACATATGTTGTATCCTCAAAAGTTGTATCATCATCTTCATCATCTAGTCTCTCAACAACATAATTTATATCATTTGATGTATCCTCCATTTGTTGATTACCAACTGATGATTTCTATAATAAAATATTGATTAAATTAAAAATATTTTTAATATTATAGAATGGTTAAAATTTAAATGCAATAAAAATATATTATTTAAATTTCTATACTTTATTAAATTGAATAGCCGCTCTTTGATGTTTTAAGGTGCACATGTGTTTTAATAAAGATAATCGATGGGCATGTAGATTTCTTTGACAAAATTTACAAAAAGCTCTTGTTGCCTGATATGGTACTGAAGTTAACCATTCTATACATAAAAGAAAATTACAAATTTTTAAAACTATTTATGTGACAAAGTAAAAAAATATTTTAAAATATTATTAAAAATTTTGCGAATAATATTAATATTCACCTTTAAAATCATTCATGTATTCCCATTCTTTACGATATCGCTGTGTATACACGCGTGTTTTAGCATGACTTATTTTTCCAGTTGGTGTTAAGCGTACAATTTCAGGGGTATTATTAGATTCCTGCTTCGGCTTAATTTCTACGTTATGCACGACGTCGTCTGAAAGCACCTTATCCTCCTCCATCAGCAAGTTTAATTAAGCAGTATAAAACAAAATTAAATATTTTTAAAAATAATTCAAACGTCTAAATGTTCTTGAATTTCTTCACTAGATCACCATATAAATAATAGTTTTTTTTTACGTCACGAAAAAACACGAAAAAGCTCGTCACTAGTGCTAAAGCCTAGAGAGAGAAAATTTTCTAAAACTCCAGGAGGTGTGTTGTGTATAGTTCAATTGCAATTGATGTTTATACTTTGCTCAATGTTCTCTCTGATTCTAGAACAGAAAATGAACTCCCTAGAAATGTACGACATGCCTTTGCTTTCAGAAATAAATTCTTTTCTAAATTCCCAAAAGCCTTTTACTGGTAACTGAAGCGGTTGATGTAAAATGGCGCCTACAATGCTTGATGAGACTCGTGCAAGTTTATGCTTGCCGTACTGGGGGAAGTGTAGTTAGAAAAACTGACGCACGTCGTGACATACAATGCGATAAACGCATGTAGAACGAAATAAAATTTCTCATTCTATGGTCTAATATACTTCTTTATTATTTTATTGTTAAAGGCGCCATCTATCTGATGCTTACACACGTTAAGTTACTAAATTCTTAAAACATTTGCCTGATTTCATCTCAGTTGTATCACCAAGTCACCATAGAAGATAATTTATAATAAATACGTTTGCGGTTATACGTACCGTAGTTATTTAAATTTTTAATGAATATGATTACGATTGTCCATAAAGCAACAGAATGTTCCAGAATATTTAAATTAAATTTGTACACGATAATAATTGAAGACTAATAGTATAAAATAATAGCAGTAACATGTAGAAACAAAAATACAATTTACGAACCGTTAATAATATATGTATTTTAGGGCGCTACGATACTAAAACTCAAGTTAAAAACTATTAAAAATATTTAAAAATATATACTCTAAATATTAGAAATTCAAATACTTTTATAAATAAAAACGATTTTATGTTATCCAACAATGTAAATATATTTATATATTTATCTTTATATTTATTTTAATGCTTTCCTCTAGAATCACAAAACAACTTATTTAAAAATTTATTTTAAGCATGAATATCAGTCGTAAATTCATTACGTAATTCAAAAGCAAATTATTTTGATCTATAAGTCTACTAACATTTCGAAAACATTTTTTAATCGATAGTATTTTGTCACACAGGGGTAAAAGGACTTAAATCGATAAAATCTGCTATTTGTCGAGACTCGTAAAACGCTACATGAAAATAGTGCAAAATATAAGCAACTATTGTTCAAATTTTTTTCTAGATTTCTGAAGATATTTGTATTAATTAAATTATTCAAACTTCTATATAAATATTTAAAATCATATTTTTAGTATAAATTAAATTAATATTGTTTAAATTTGTATAGTATGCGTATGTTAAAAAGAAATTAAAAAATTAGTTTATAAAAATATTTTTTAACAATATAAAACTTTTTTATTATTTTATTATCGTATTCAAAAAATGATTTACGTATAGTTAAAATATTATTATGGAATAATATAAATTCTAAGAAAAAAAAATTTGCCCAATTTGAAGAAATATGCAAAAACAGTTTATCAAAATTCACTGTTTAATTTTCTCAGGAGTGAAAATTAAACTTGAATTAAATTAAATTAAAAAAACATTTTTTCTTGATCTTAAAAAAAATGTAATAGTTCTTAGAAATATAATTAAGTTAAACCGAACGAATATATTATCATTATAAAAAACATTACTTATATAAAAAAAATATCCAATTTATTCAAGTATAACTCGTGATTGGAAAAATTTTATATTTATATAAATAAAAGCTATAAAAGTAAATGAAGTTGATGATGGATTAAAATAAAAATTAATTCTTTTCTGAGATAACGTAAAATACACTTCTTAGTAAGAGCTTTAAATTCTACTACCTAAGACTAATATACCTGCCGGCTGTTACAGATTTGAAAGGGTCCACCACTTTTCTGGCGTCGCAGGTTCGCCGGCAGCCGTTACACTTACATTATAAGCTAAGTAGTTCTTTAAGATACACCTGACGTCATGGTGCTCCGAAATATTCTTATATTTTAAATTGAATTAATTACAATAGAAACTTTAAAAAAACAAATATAAACCACTAAATATGATATCGATTTACACACGCAGGGATCGCGCATTTTATATAATTATTTAAATAATAACTGAAACAAAATATTACTAAGTTTACTAAAATCTGTTATTAAGTATAAAGTATTGCATTATAATGATTTAATCAAATAATGTATGTCATTTTTAAATACTTTAAATTAACATAAAGCAACAAAATGTTTTACTTTTACAACTAACCAGTGAAAATAAGGTAATTAAAATATTATTTAGTGAATTATAATACATTATTTTGTATGCATTAGTCAGCAAATAATTGTTTCTTTGGATAAATAAAAAGAAAAATAATGAAAAAATTTAGAGTAGAAGCTTTTATAATACCAAGTAATATTAAAAATAATATTGAATCAAACCAAATTGATGATGTTAAACTTGCCAATAAATTTAAAGATCAAACACTTACTTCAGTTGAGGATACAGAAACTGAAAATACGATTAAAGAATTAAATGAAACCCTTGATGTCTCTGTAAACTCATGTAATGAGTTAGATAATCAACAATGCGATAAAAATAGTGAACAATGTTATTCAGAATTTTCAGAAATATTTTTTGACATCAATGAACATATCTATGATGAAATAATTACTCCAGACAATAAAGGAAAAAAGGAAATAGAAAATAAAAAGATTAATACAGAATATACAAAAGCTTTTTTTCAAATTAAGGAACCTATTTATGATGAACCATTTGTAGGTAATTTATTTAATAGAAATTCAAAAAATCACAACTATAATTATGATGTGCCACAATCTCGTTGGGCACTAGCTACTTCTAAATATCGACGTCTTGGAATTGTTGCTCCAAAATTACCAAAAAGATCGAGCAGTCTGAAATCTATAACTGAATGTATTGAAAACTTTGATGATACTTTGCAAGAAATGTGTAATCATGAGTATAAAAATGGTTATTTATCTAATATTCAAAAACCAGAAGACATAAGTGAAGATATATTTAAAGAAAATTGGATGCAAAAACTTAACACTTTAAGAAAATTGGAAACATTATTAAAAGATAAAGAAGTTGCATTACAATCACGAGAAAGACTTTTATTTAAAAAAGAGAAAGATTTAAGAATTTTAGAAAGACTTATAAAAGATAAAATGAAGCAAATCGAACTATATGCAAAACGTTTTAAAAAAAGTTTAAGTTCTGAGAATATTATAAATAATGATCAGAATTTAGAGTCTAGATCTTCTAATATTTCAAACAGTCATACAAAAGCTGAAAGTTTTACAAATTCATCGAATTTACTATTAAAAGCAAACTCAAAAGTTTTGCAAGTAAAAAAAGATGAACAAATTTTAAAAAATCTACCTGCTTCAAGGTCCTTACTTACTACAGATAGACTGAGCAATAGAATAGGTAGCATGAGATCAAGATCAAGACCTCGTCAGAAAATAAGTTATGATGATTTTGATTCTACTCTGTCAGCTGATATTGGTGATTCATCATTTGTAGTAACTTCTAAAAAGTTTGATCCAGTAACTTTTAAAAAACCAACAGCGTTTATTCGATCAGCAAGTGAAAGACGACCAAGAGTTGAACAACAAATAGCTACATCAAGACTTATTAATATAATAGAAAATGATAAAGACTTAGATATAATGGATGAAAAAACATTTAAAAAAATCAATGAAAATATTCTTGCATCTCAAGATCAAGAAACAAAATTTTTAAATTATGGACTTATAGATGAAAAATCTCTAATTAATAAAAAAAATGTAAACAAAAATAACTTAATTAATCAAAAAAGATTTACTCATCTGGGTTTAGAATCTACTAATAAAATAAGTAAACCAAAAATTACATCAAAGGAACGTCCAATTTCCTGGAGTGAAGATACAGATGACTGGCTCAAAAAGAAGAGACAAGCTTACAACTTAGCAACAAAAAATAAAGCCAATCAAAACATAGCTGAAAAAGAAAATTTTAATACATATCCAAAAATAAACAAATCTGTTAAAAATACAACGAAAAAAGAGAATCGGAAAAGATTTTCCCTATTTCGTTGATTGTACAAAAATTAAGTATACTTAAGTATATATGTTTACAATCATATATATTTATTAGATAATAAACCATTTTTAAATTTTCATTAATATAATTTATTAGTATAATACCTAAAAATACTTTTTACTATTTCCATAAATTTTGTGATAATATTATACGATGTTATAAATTCGAAATTATAAATAATTGAAAATTCTACTGTAAAATTCAGGTTGAAAGTATAGTTTATATAAAAATCATTGAATATTTTTTCATTTATTTATTGAATAATTAAATAGGATGAAAATTACAAAATTTTTGATCAAGTATTATTTAAATTGCTTCAAATGTAATTACCATGATGGTTCAGTAGGTGGTACATCTCTTTTATAAAGAGCTGTTTTATCTCTAAATGCGGCAAGATATTTATTTGTATAGTAGTTTTCATACGTA
Source organism: Platyscapa corneri (assembly GCA_018907185.1). Taxonomy (NCBI): domain Eukaryota; kingdom Metazoa; phylum Arthropoda; class Insecta; order Hymenoptera; family Agaonidae; genus Platyscapa; species Platyscapa corneri. The sequence continues at coordinate 2,000,915 of JACCHW010000011.1, read as the reverse complement.
TAACCTATTAAATAACCAGTCAATGGAAGCAAAATAATAATTGCATATTGCTGCTTAAGATTAACTACGTTTTTGAGACCACTCATTGTAGTTCGTTTTTTAAACCTTGACTTTGTTTCCACTTATATGTGTGATGCAAATCTGCAAATATCAGACTTAATGAAACAGTTGGAAATAATATAACTGCTGCGTACTTTCTGTACAGTGCTTTAAAACTTGAAACACCCATAAAACTGTAAATATTAATAATTCGTTAATTTTATAAAAACCATACAAAGTTATTACTTAATTTTAAAGCATTCAGTTTACTAAAAGCAGTTATTTAATTTAAGGTTATGTTTTACAAATGTATCTTGTTATTTAATGGTTACATAATTATAATTCTTAATGTAAAACTAATATTTGAGAAAATATTACAAAATATTAATCATTATAAATTGAATTATTACAATTAAATTTTTAGATTACCGATATTACTATAGAAACATAAAAAAGTATATTTTGTATAAGATTTCACACAAAAATTGATTTTCATTAATATTTTTTGTTCCTTATAAATTTATCCATCAGTTACCGACAAAATAAAAATTGTACAAATTCTTAATTACTTTTAATAAGATTTAAATTAATCAATATATGTATTGTTCACAATTGGATTAAAAAATATGAAATTATTAATGTATAAGTATAAATATAGCAAATATATTTAAAATATACAAACTAAAGTAATTATTCAATGTATGAAACTAACCGTATAATATTATACTAAAGCCTAGAAGATGCACTTCAGACGATCACGTACGGTTTAATAATTTGTGGTTATAGTCGAAGTTTGATGACGTAGCCTTATCTGTTATATAATAGATCAATAGCAACATAAATGAAACTGAAGTAACATGTATTATAATCCTTGTTAAGTTGTTCTTTTATCAATATAAAATTTATAGAAACTTATTTCTGTTATATTAAACCTTTCAATTTAAACTATCTTTTCTAAATTTTTCTATGAAGAATATTGACTTTATTATTATATATCTCTCGCTCTTATTTTTAACGAGTTTTTTAATTAAAATGGACGTTACTACGATCAAAATCTAAACTTCAAATTTTTTACACAGAATCAAACTTTGAATTAAATAATTAATATAAGTAATTAATTAAATTAAGCTCAAAGCTTAAAGGAGCCGTTGACTGTCATTTAACAGTTCATACATTGTTGCTTAAAAGAAATTGTACATTGACGGAAAGCACTAAACAGACGTGAAATCACAGTGCCAATTAAAAAAATCTTTTTTTATTTATTATCGTGACTAAAAGAATAGTTTTAATTAAAAAAATATTGAATTTTTTTTTACGTAGTAATTTAAATCTGAAAAACAAGTAAACTGAAACTATTATTATAAGTATTATTATTTCCTTAAATAAAAAATGTTTAAATTTTTCATCGATGATAATTAATAATATACAGAGGTGCTTACAATATATTTTTTTATATTGAATTCTAATGGATACATAAATAATCAAAGAACGTTACATTATCATTATAGGATATTTATACTACTAAAAAATTAAAATAAACATTACGTCCCGCCTAATATTTGTAATTGAATGTTATATTTATTTATAAAAATAATATTAATTATACGAACTAAACTACTCGAGTTGTTTTATTACAGCATTCTTGGCTGAAGCAGATGACTCAACTACTGTCCATCATTCGATAACACCTTCAAGCTTTAGTATCTCCATAAAAACATATAATCTACTCATGCGAATGTATGTTCCAAATGCATCGGATACTGGTATACCCGTGGTAAGTGTCACAACTATGAAATGGAAAAAATTTGTCTGTAAAGTTTGTTTAGATATTTGAATTTTTTTCTAGTTTTAAAACATCATATACCATTAAGAATATATTTTTAAGATCAATGACAAAAGGGTTCCGGAACACGTAGGCTTGCATACCACTCCAAAGATTGATAACGATCAGGTGATGGAAGAAGTAGTTTTGATGACAACTTCTACAATTGAAAATGAAGTACATATAAAAATAATATACAGAGTTTAATTTCTATTATATATAAGGCTTAAATATAAAAAAAATGTAATAAAACTAATTAAATAAAAAATAATTGATGTTAATTTTTCAGAAAACACCAATGTCCACGTTAACAATTGAAAACCCAACAGACGATGGTAATGAAAGTAAAATTAATTCGAAAACAGTTAATAATGATGAAACAAATTCTAATATTGAGGAGCGTTACAACAAAGTATATTTAAAATTAATTTTCTTGACCCTTATTAAATTTAATATATAAATATTAACAAATTCAATGTTTAAATTTTCAGCTTAGAGGTTTTGTTGTTAAGCTTAAGAAAAAAGTATCAGATTTGACAGATCAAACACGATTGTTAGAAACAGAAAATCAAAAACTTAATAATGATAAAGAAGAACTGTTAAATTAAATCCTTCGTATGTCAGATAGTGCCAAGAAATTACAGGTGTAACAATTTAAAAATTAATAAAAAATATACAATAATATTATTATCATTTATTAAGAGTAATAATTCAAATTTATTATTTTATTAGAACTTATTTTTATTGGGATAAAATATGTAAAATCATTATTATTTCTTACATACTTTTCTTGTACAAGTTAACTTAGAAATATTTGCTTTTTTATATTTATTCTTAATTCTACTGATTACTATAAGAATTTTATTTAAAAAATCTAAATTGTAAAAATTAAACAAAAAATTTTTAATTTTCAATTAAAAAAATTAATATTTATAATTTAATAGTAATAATTATTTTATATTAGATAATAATATACTAATTGAATATTTTTCATAAAATTTATAAAAAATGTTTTTTTAGACGATACAGTCTCAATATGATAAACTTCAAGATGACATTGAACTTATAAAAAGTGAAAACAAAAGACTGATAAAGCGTTTAGAAAGTATTATTTTAGAGAATGATTTATTAAAAGATACATCTGCTAAAGAAAAAAGAGAAGTATCTCAACTAACTACTAAAGTAACTGATCTTTTAGATGAAAAAACAAAGTTAGAAAGTACACGTGAACAATTAGAAAAAAAAATAAAAGATTTAAATAATGAAATTAAAGCTGAGTTAATGGTACGCCAAAAAAAAACTAAAGAATGTGAAGATTTAAAAAACTCTTTAGAAAATGAAATAAAGAATCATAAATTAACTCGTACACGCTTAGATGATATGAAGCATGATCGTACAAGTAATAACGTATTATCTTTAGAAGTGGCGAATTATGAGGTACTCGTATTTTCTCACTTAATTAAATTGAAGCTTAAAATTTTAAATACGAACATGCAAATATATGTAGAATTTATTTACGTTTTTTATTTTAGAAAAGTATTGAAACTATAAAAGTAAAACTCGATGAAGAAAGTAAAGAAAGAATAAATTTAGAGGGTACAGTGAGCCAACATTTAGAAACTATTGAACTTCTTACTGCTCGAATATCCGAACTTCAAGATTCTTGCATAAGTAAAACTAATCGTATAACTTCACTTGAAAATAAGAATCAAACCTTAGAAACAGAAACGCAAAAGGCAAAACTTGAAGTTGCTAACGTTCTGAAAGAAAAAGAATCCTTTGCTAGAGAATCTAGGCGCTTAGAAACTTCTAAAAAGGATCTGGAAGGAAAGGTTGATTTACTTTCATCTGAAATAAGTAAATTAGAAGACGAGAGCAGGTAAATATAATATTTTTTAAACAGAATAAGTTTACCTTTACTTACAATTGATTAAGAAGCCAATTAAAAAAGATAATTTGATTTTTTAATAACTTTCCAATTGCTCTTCGTAAAATTTTTGTTCTAGGGAGCGTATTAAAACATTTCAAAGTCATGTCGATGAGTTGAAACGCGAAAACTTTCGGTTAAATTTAACACTGGAGAACAGTAAACGGGAAATAAATATTTTGCAAGAAGAATTTGAAAATTACAAACTGCGAGCACAAAGTGTTCTTCTTAAAGCGAAGACCATACCTACTAATGAATTAAAAGAGGATGTTGAGCACTACAAACGACAAATTTCTGTCATCACCGAAAAGTGCGAGAATTATCAAGAGAAGAGTGATTCTTTGATGAAAGAAATTATTTTATTGGAAGGTGAAGTAAAGCGTGCATCTGCTAACGAAGAAGCTTTAGTAACAAAATTATCGGCACTGAGACAAAACTTGATTACTCTAATGGATAAATACAAGAATCAAGAAACTGAAATACAAAGGATACAAATCAATCATGAGAAAGCAATTGATAGTTTAAAAAGAAGCCACGAGGTAAAATAATAAAATTTAAAATCTATTAAAGACTTGATTAATATTAAATTTAATAATTTCAGGAGGAAATAAATAATATTAAAAAGAAACACGAAGAAGAGATTCAAAATATAAAGTTAGAAGCAGATTTAAAGTCTGTAATAAACACAGAGTCAACCACATCTGAAACCACGCCGCCAATTATAATTCCAGAATCATCTCCGCCACTTATTGGAAGAGAAGAGTGCGAGGTGCATATTCATTTTTTTATTACAAAACATATAAAAATAATAAATTTTTCAAAGTAAACAGATCATTTCTATTTCACGCTTTATACCAGGGATCAGAAAATACCGAAACCTTACACCAAATGTCAAAAAATACTGAACGCAATCAACGAAGAATGATAGCACCGGAAGTGCCAATAAGAACCATAACACCCTTAGACCAATTATTAGAATTTCCTTTTGACGAACACGAAGTAGTGTCGAAGATTCCCGAAGATAGTCCCGAGGTTTTAGTTTACAAAAATCGTGTAAAATATTTAACTGAACTTCTGGCAGATGCAGAAAGAGACGTAGCGAAACTTACCCAACTAAATCAGTTGCTTAAGGAGGACATTCGCCGGCAAAAGCGATATGTTGAAAGAGAAAAGGAAGCAGTTAATTTCGAGTACCTGAAGAACGTTGTTTTTAAGGTTGATACAAGTTACTAATAATAAAATTTATAACATTTAATGTGCAATCAGAAGAAATCTATAACTAAATAACTAAATGTATTTTTCGTTTTTGGCAGTTTGTAACTTTAGAAAATCGAGATGAGCGCAGTCGTTTGGTTCCTGTTCTCGATACCATTCTTAAACTTAGTCCTGAAGAAACACACAAGCTTAATGAAATTGTTTCGGCAACAGGCGGTGGTAAGTTATTTAAAATATGATTTGAAAAATAATTCATACATGAGAGGGTTTACCTCTGTTTTAATAAAGTTTTGTATTTATCCGTATCTTATATTACGAATGAATTATGCTTTAAACTATATAAATAGAATATTATTTAATCTATTATTAATGTTCATCTATAAAAAATGATTAACTAGTTTTTAATCTCCATAATTCGATGATATTGCTCTTTTTATCGTTATTATTGTCGTCGTTGTTATTAATTACATCATTTAGATAATTTGTTTTTTTTTAATTGACGTTGATTTAAAAAAAAACTTTATAATTAAAAAGTGTCTTATCGATTAATTAAAAGTTGAAATATAATAATTTATTATATAAACGTGAGTTGAAAACAAATGCAAATAATTTTATTTAAAAATAGAGGCCATGACCATCTCGTTACAGAAAATTTCATAATCTTATGTGTTTGAATAGTGTCATATAAAAGGAGTTGGATACCTGGCTGGAGCACAAGTTAATTTGTATTATTTGACAGAGCACTTTTTATTTAACGTCAAATGAATTGCGCGATATTGGCTGTTATTATTTTTATAATTTAATTTGTCTTAAACGTACATTTATATTTTTATATTCTGGCATCGACTCTTACCAGAGTTTAAAAATTGTTATCAATAAAACAAAAAAATCTATAAGCTCCAGAACATTTACGTTTATTGACAAAAATAAGTCGAGCACTACAACGCGTTTTATCATACATTGTTCGAGAATAGTTTTTATTACTGTTGCCTTTTTGCGATATCTTGTATATACAAAGCCAATCTTGATAAGGTATAAGTAAATAATGCATAAAGTATTTTATTTTATGGCTTTAATAAAAAAAGAAAAAACAATTTAAAAAAAAACATTGTTCATTAATAATTTTATTTAATGCTTCCCATTCCTAAATTTATTTTGCAGAAAAATTATATTTAAACGATATCGTATCGCACGTGATGGTCTATTACTTTTTGCTTATCATGATTAATCAAGATTGTTGACAATGACAATACTATCATTCTGTATACGCGATTTATAAAATATTTTTTATTTAATATTGGAAAAGTTAAAATGCAAACAATAAAGATCCGAGTGAATGAACGGTAATATAATATTGAATTTATATCTTTCCAAGTAGTTTGAGTGGTATGATTATATACGTGTCTCGGTGCTTGTGCTAGAAATTTTTTTCAGCGTCTGATTTATTACAAATAATTTTAGGACTAATATAAATTTAAAAGGTTTTAATATTAAGCTTTATAAATAATAATGAAATTTTTTATTTTAAAAATTTTAACGCTTTTTTCAAGCACTATTATTAGTTTTATTTTTCCTGTAGCAATAAAAAAATTTTGCAAAATCTCTTTAATTATTTTTAATGTGCTTTTTTGAAATCGGATTTTCTAAAATCTCTTTTACAAACATTTACGTACTGCAAATAAAAAGTTGTAATTATTATTAAAAACATATTTTGTCAAATTAAAGTAAATACAAGAATTATATTAATGCCTTAAATAAATTTAAAAAATATATAGTATTACAATACAATACATTAGTGAATGCGGTGGAATACGTGAAACTGTGGAAAAAATATAACGGTTTTCACACCTTTATTCTTAGTAGAAGTTTTAAAAAAAATTATTTTTAGTAGTTAAAGATAAAATCTGACTTTTCGTTTGATTTTATTTTTAACATATAAAATCTTTCAAAAAATCACTACTACTTTGATTCTTCTAAGCTTATGGCGTATATTTAAAAATTTGACAAATGTTTTAATATTAATATTAATCTGGAATTATAAATTATAAAATATAGTATAATAATTGATATATTGAAAACTAAAAATGCAACATCACTTCAAAATCACTTTTTAAAGTCGTAACAGAGCTCATAAAATACAAATCGAACAATTTTCTATCATTTATAAATACATAAATTTTATTTTAATTAAACCATTATCAATCACTTCATAAATAGAAATTATTTTAGCAAATGTTCGTTAAAAATTTTAAGCCCTTTTTTATTCAAGTCATTAAGATTCCGTATTTAAATAATACAATTATTTCATGTATTAAAAGACAATCTTCGATTATCTTTAGCTATATTTGATAAGTGCTAAAACACATATTTGAAATTGGAGCTGTGCCAAAGTAAAAATGCAAAAGTTATTTCACGTATGTAATGCTTAACATAGTCGGAAATAATCGTTAATATAACTAGTACGACAAAAAATTATATTTATTTAAAAAATTTAATGGCATAGTATATAAATTAATAAATAAAATATTATTATAAAATATCAAATTGTTCATTAATACCTCGTATTTGCGTTTACATTCCACAATAATTCTCGATGAAAAAAAACACGTTAAATTCAAAACAATGATTTTTAATATAATTTTTGGATCTAAAATACAAAAGTATCTATTAATACTAAATTTATATTTCCAGTAAGAAATTTTTAATTATCGATGAAAATTAGCTATTAATGTTAATTAAAATGTCTTTAAGTTTTTTAACACAAATAGTTCAATATTGTTTTGTCGATATTTTTAAAGTATCAATACGTATCAGTTTCAAATATTTTTAACAAAACGCGGGAAATTTTTAGAACTTAGTCCTTGAAAGAGGACTAGTCAGAAAAGTCACCCATATTTTATCGAAACAGTTGAACTATGCTATAATTCGTGGCAAAGTGGTAAAACAGTTCAGTATTCATCGGTGTTTAGTGGTGTTGCGTGGTATTGGAAAAATCAGTTTATTATATTCTTGACTCGGAATTTTGTCAAGTTGGTGAAAATTACGAATAGTGATTCTCAGTCTCAGATCGTGCGTGTCAGAGACTAAAGTTATCTATCGCACCTTCCCTAACCTGGTGTATGTATATATAATATAAATTGAGCGCATCAAATATCAGCCTAATTCACACGGCTTATTAAATTTCCGGTCATGGAAAGGTCAGACGGCGCTAAATTGAGGCAAGTATTTTAAACTTTTATTTTAACTTTTTTCAGTATAAAAATCTATAATCACCGGGTGTTCTGAAATGTCGCAAATTCAACTCCAGTCTTCCCAACAATTCAAGTGGGTATTCAAATATTGACGTATACACACTTTTTATTTGCTTGCATTCGATTATATCAATTTAAATTAATCTTCGCAGATTAATACCTAAGATTATCAATGGCGGTATTGCTGGAATTATTGGAGTCTCCGTTATTTTTCCATTAGATTTGGTTAAAACGCGGCTACAAAATCAAGTTATTGGACGCGATGGAAAAAGAATGTATTCTTCAATGTACGTATATAAGAAATATATCGAGAAATATTTAACAACTTTATTATCAAACTTAATGGTACTTGTTGTCATTTAAGTAGAATAGTAAACATAAAAATTTATTAAAATTATTAAATCGATATATAATTTGTATATTAAACTAAATTTTGTTTTTTATTTTAAAATTGTTCGAAGAGACAATAGTTACTTTTCTAAAAGTTTAACTTTAATTATTGATGAATAATTATTTTTACAACTTATAACAGATATTTATTTGTGAATTTTATTAAGTTAATATTATAATAAAAATTAAATATAATTAATTAGTTTTTGAATTATGATATCCGTAATTAATTTAACTCAGAATTAAATTGTATTTAAAATTAATTTACCTTAATTTAATGCTGATTTTCATTTTTAACACAAAAATAATTTAATTTAGGTTTGACTGCCTTAAGAAAACATACAAGGCTGAAGGCTATTTCGGAATGTATAAGGGTTCAGGTGTGAATATTCTCTTAATTACCCCAGAAAAGGCTATAAAGCTTACTGCCAATGATATATTTAGACATTATTTATCAACTGGTCATGGGTAATATATATTTATAATTGACTAAACATTATTTCAAAAAACCTATTTTAATTCAAATAGTAATAATCTAATAAAATTAAAATTAATATTTAATATTTTTAACACAATTTTTCAAAGTAAAGCTGTTTGATAATACAGATTCTATAGTCATTTTAGTTAACAATAATAATCTCAATTTAGCAAGCCAATGCCTTTAGTACGAGAGATGTTAGCTGGTGGATCAGCAGGAGCTTGTCAAATAATTGTAACAACGCCCATGGAGTTGTTAAAAATTCAAATGCAAGATGCTGGCAGAATAGCAGCTACAGCAGCAAATGGTATTATATTTAATTTAATTAAAAATAAACCCTTCTAAATCCTTCTTTGTACAAACTTTATTTTTATTGATTTACTATAGCTCATGGATTACCACCCAAGAAAACATCTGCTCTTACTTTGACACGTGATCTTATACAAAAAAAAGGAATTTTAGGATTGTATCAAGGTACAGGAGCAACTGCACTGAGAGATATTACATTCTCTGTTATCTATTTTCCCTTGTTTGCTAGATTAAATCATCTAGGTCCAAAGAGATCAGATGGCTCTTGTAAGACTTTATTTAATTATTTTATAGATCTTTCTTATGATATATGTGCTTTATACATAATGCACTTGCAGCTGTATTTTGGTGTTCATTCTTATCTGGTTGTGCTGCTGGTTCACTAGCAGCATTAATGGTTAATCCATTTGATGTAATTAAAACTAGATTGCAAGTCATAAATAAAGCTCCTGGTGAACCAATTTATAATGGAGTTTTAGACTGTATTGGGTAAGAATGATTCACTTATTTAAAAGTGTTATTCAATTGGATGCTTATACATGTGTAATAATTACAGAATCTCAAATAAATGTATAATACTGATACGCGCGCGCGTGTGTTTGTGTGTGTATGTATGTGTGCCATAAATACACACCAATTTTATAAATTTACTATTTGAAATCAATAATTATTATATAAATTTTAGTTTTATATCATAAATACTATTTTTTATGAATACAAACCATTTCATTAATTAGCATGCCCTGATAAAAAAATTAATATTCATATAAAAACTTATATTTTAATTTTTTTTAACTAAATATGAATACTTATTTTTTGTTACAGGAAAACCTTGAGAAATGAAGGTATTACGGCGTTCTTTAAAGGTGGCGCATGCAGGATGATTGTGATAGCTCCATTGTTTGGAATTGCACAAACCGTTTATTATCTTGGAGTTGCTGAAAAACTCATGGGTCTTGAGTAGAAAAGGAAAAGCTTTAATAAATTTATGGACATACACGCGTACAAGCGAGCATATACGCGTTCAATAGTCAATTGCTTGATAAAGAAGACAATAAAAATGTTACGAAATTTCTCATAGTTAGAGTAGGTGCTAGTTGTGATAGTGTCATTTCAGATGACGTTAGAAATTTTGCCGTTTTAGAATTGATCTTTTGCTGACATCTAGCGAATTATCACGGTCACCTTCAATTTTAAAAGACTAAATCAGTCTTACTTTAAAATGTTTTGGTACACCACTGGTATAATACTTTTCTAAGGTTAAAATTATCATTGAATGTTTTCCACTTAGTGATATACTGTTTTACAGTTCTTGCAATATCTATTTCCTTATTAATTTATTTTTTAAATTACATATAACTATAATAAGGCATGTTATTGCAAGTTTGCATTACTCTCGGGTAATATGTGAGCACCGTTTTGTGCAGATCCCACTACCTTTATCATGACTTCCACTATAAAGCTTTACGTATGACGTACTGTAGCTAGTACATTGTATTTGTTTAAAATGGTTCCTACTTATATCAACATCACATTTTTATTTCAGATAAAATCTATCGTTAAAATCCTGTCTCTAATAGCTTTTAAGCTAATTAATTCGAGAGTTGAAGACAACTCCTATTTTTCATCAATGGAAAAAATTTTTTATTTTTATGAGTATTAAACAGTATCATAGTTGACTCATAATCCGTTTATTTAACGTGGAATTTATAGATTTGTCTATGTTTCCCCATTGATGTAAAACTTTAGCTCAAAGATTAATTGAAAAAGCTTAATTTGAAGTATTCATTTCCATATTTTACAAGTAATCAGAAACACAAGCCTTAAAACCATTCGTCATTTGGAGGATATCCAGATCAATAATTCCATGATCCTTCAAAAATTTGTTGGGTGTTATACCTAATATAAATAATATGTACTCTCGATTAAAAATCCAATAACTAATCCTTCCAATTCTTAAATCAATTAAAGAACCGAAGATTATATTAATTGTACAAAGAGAAAGTAAAAGACGGTACCTCGAAAAAAGCGTCGCCAGTATATATCAAAAGTATGTAAAATGAATTACTGCTTTAAGTGATCAATTTTATAGATGTATGAAACCTAATTTATTTTTCCGAAGTAAGAGCTAGACATTTAAGCTTCATATCAATCGAAAAAAAAACTGCTAAAGATAGTTTATTGAGCATTTAAAGCGATTCCCAGTTGTACGATTGAAATTGCAACGAGTGGTGCTGTGATTTTCACTCACGTATTATTGCGATAAAATGTAATGTTCTATCGACTCCTTTATAATCGTATTGTTACTGGTTTATCCAGATATGTGTATATGTATTATACTTAGCGAAATATTGACAAAGTCTAAATGACGGTTAATTGTATCGACGCTAAGCGTTAAATGTATTTAACCTGAAGATGTTTTCCGCCCTTTTTGTCTATTTAGCTTTTAGTTATTTACAGTATGCCATATAGACTCATCGTTGACTATGTAATATTTTTATGTTACTATATATTATTATGAATAACTTTGCATTATATATAAATAGATAAAAATGATTTTTTATGCATTTTAAGTGAACTCTAATATATCAGAGGAGTTATAGCAAAATTATTGACGTAAATTACATTATTTATTATATTTCATCATATTATTATTATTATTATTATTATTATTATTACATAATTTTATGTTAATTTTGTTATAATTGTTTTATGTACAAAGAAACAACATTCCATTAAGAGTATTGTGTTTTTTAATCAATCAAACAATAGTTTTACAGTGAAATATAAGAAGCTAAAACATTAGGAAATGTTTTTCTTTTAACTTTTTTAATTTTTTTTCAAACAGGACACATATATGTAACAAGAGCCCTAATCTTGACACCCTATATCCAAATATTAAGCGATGAAAATATTAGAGCAGAAAAAACTTACAATGTTCTACAATACACAATGTATAACAGTAAAGACTAATCACGTTTTATTTGTAATACGAGAAAATTTCATTTTGACGCATACATAAAAATAAGATAGTTGGATATTTAATTTATAAACATGAGTGAAACGCGATATAATACGGGAATGTTCTAGCGCGACGCGCACGCACTCGTGAAATTAATCAGTAAATCGACGGTTTACGTTGCGCCCAAAGAGCGCTGTGCGGATTTCAGGAATGAGTTGCTGTGCAATCAATTCCAACCTGTTCTCCAAAGTATTGACGATCTTAATGCGTCCTAATTCACAAAAGAAAAAATGAAATTAGAATTTTTGAAATATATCATGATATAAGGTGATAAATTTAAACAATTTTATATATATATATATATATATGTATACATATATAATATTTAAATTCAAAGTTCTATTCCAAATTTTTTCTGCAATTATTTTTCATAGTCTTATGAAATATTAAACACAATAATTTTTAAATATATATATATTTAACTGTTCGTTTATAAACATTAAAAAATAAATTTTTTTATGGTTCATTTATAAACAATTATATTGGGAAATAAGCTTACCCTTAGCAGCTAATAGTTCAACACCTCCACAACTATCAGGTGGCAAAAAATTATCTTGATCCATTTTCAAATTGGTATCTTTTTTAGCAACATTTTTATATTCTTGCTGAATTGCTGGCATTAGTGATTCAATCAAGGCATGATCTGCCTGTCGTGCTCTAATAACTACATTAGTCTCTATAAGCTTGAGAAATAAATATAGTTAATATTTTTTATTTTTTTTAGATGCAAAATTGCAAAAATTGAATTTTACCTGATAGAGTCCTTGAGTAATTAAAAGCTTTAAAATTTCCCCATATTTTCCTTGTTCTCTTGATATTTCACTTAACCTTTTCCTAGCTTCATCCAGCACATTTTTAACATGATCTTCACGAACTTTAAGCACCTTCAAACGAGCTTGATTCAACATGTTCGATGATTGACTAAATAGTAGAAAACAGTTTTTTAAATACTTTTAAATATAGTAGAAAAGTATAGTGAAATTTTAAGTATTGTTTTGCTATTACATTTTCTTCTGCAATTCAACTTGTTTCTCTTTCTTCTCATAATACTCCATAATTTTAAGACGTTGCTGCTGTACCAATCTTCCCTTCTCAATATTGAATTCTTCTTCTGCCTTAGCATCTATTTCTTCAGCTTTTTCATTAGCCTCCTGTTCGATGAAGGCCATCATATGCTTAATCTGAAAACAAACAATAATTAATAAAATTTTTAAAACGACAATAAATTTAAAAGAATCATAATCAAATTTTATAATAATGTACATGCACACATATATATATTAATGAAATATAAATTGAAATATTTTATCTATTTGAAACATTTTTATTTGATTTAGTTTAATTTTTTAATTTCAATTCTCTAAATAAATACATATGCATGTATATGTATATATGCATTAGTTTTTATAAATTTTCAAAAACAATAATTTTTTATCTAACAATTTTTTCAAAAAAACTCACTATAAATATTATGTTTCTCTTAAATATATCATCATATTTAAGAGAAACATAATATTTTATTTTTACTTAAACATTGTTAATTAATTTATAAATTATAATAAAATTCAATAGATTAATTTTAAAATTTCATCAATATTATAAAAATGATTATTATTTTGATGTAAATTTTAATTACATAATTTAAATTACTCAAAATTATTTCTCTGTGAAATATTAATTTTGGAAAAATGAAGATAAATATTTAAATACATATAATTGTATTTTTGAAATATATAACTGTAGTTTTATGTATCATAATAATATTATCGTGTCAATTACATTTCATCAATGAAATTTTTAAATCCTAAAAAGAAGATGACATAAGAGTTTGATACTCTTAATGACCTTTAAATAAAGGCATGTCAGAAAACGATAAGTGTTGAAACTGTATATAAAAGTTTTTAACAAACCTGCTTGTGAACGTCAGCGTCACTGAGAGCCATGTTGATGATTTATTTGCTAGCAAACAGGTACAAGTAACGAAACGAAAAAATTTGGAAATCTTAGCTAGTAGTGTTTGGAATCACGTTGAAAACTCCTATGTTTTTTCTTGTTTCAAATGAAATTCCTCAAGATCGAAGTAGTCGAGCAAAGTAAATCGGTGGACGTCAACGCCCAACCAAAATATTAAATCAAAGGATACAGATTTAAAACAGGATTGTCTCGTGAACACACGTTCCCTTCTGCTGCTATTGTTACAATTGAGATTATAGACATGCCCACCAGTGCTTCTGCGCATGGTCCGAAATATATTTCTTCTTACTCGTACCCATGAATCCGTAGATAGATATATCTTTGTTAATCTTACTTGAAATTATTAGGTGGTTCGCTCACATGACAATCATATGACCAGACAAGACAGCGGACTCTTTCGTATGATACTCGCACTATTTTTTTAATTTAATTGTATCACCCCTTCTCACATTGGAAATCAATCTTTCGATTTTGTCTTTTAAAACAAATATGCATACATATATTTTAAATTTCATCCATTGAAAATAATTTTATTTTATTCTAGCTTTAAAAAACTAAGAAAAAATAACTATAAATAAAAAATGTAATTTTTCTAAAATAAAAAACTTTAATGACTCTCAATTAATATATTGATTATACCTACATGATTCTTACTTTAACTGTATTTAAGCTGATTTTAGATGCATATTATATTAATTAGAAATTTAATTTGAATTATATTCACTATTCAATCAAATAAGCTCTGCAATGAAATTTCATTTTGTAATATCATATTTTTTAAGTTAAATATTAAATTTTTAGTGTCAAACTGGTCCATGGTTCAGTTACGCGGGAAATTTCGAACAACAACGTGTTAGCAACGTCCTCTACTTGTCTAATAAAATTACTGTTATAGCGCGGAAATATGGATGTAACATGTACGTCTAGTTTGATTATTGTTTACATTCGTGATATTTTTTTAAAGAAAATTTCATTAAGACTTAAATAATGAATTAAATATGAAATGTATTCTATTAGGCTCATTAGTGCTGACAGTTATCAAGCTGCTCCAATTCCTGATGTTGATCCAACTTTTTCCCAATTTCGAGGTAGCGATATTAAACAAGTTCCTGTTATACGAATTTTCGGAACTACCCTTACCGGTAAAAAATATTTTTACATATAATAAATATAGGATCTATAAAATAATGAAAAAAGCTTAAATATAATCTTAATAATCATTGTATTTTATAGGTGATAAAGTATGTTTACATGTCCATGGTGTTTTTCCCTACATGTATGTACCTTATTCAGGTCAAGCTAAAGCAGATATTTTAGCTTATCGTCTTGCTGCATCTTTAGACACAACAATTAATGTGTCTTTTGGAGCAGCCAATTCTCGTACTCAACATATTTACAAAATTCAACAAGTTTCTGGGGTGTAAGATGATGAAATTATGAATAATGTTTTAATATTTTACAAGTAATAAAGTTTGAATTATTGATATTTTAGACCTTTATATGGATATCACGAGAAAAAGCATTATTTTTTAAAAATATATTTTTATAATCCTGCCATTATGAAACGAGCTACAGATTTATTACAGGTTTCATATATACTTATATATTACATATTTACACAAGATTTTTATCATATAAAAGTTATTAAATCTGTTTTAGACTGGATGTATTCTTGGACAAATTTTTCAACCATATGAAGCTCATATACCATTTACGTTACAATTTATGATGGATTATAATATATATGGCATGAGTATAATAAAGTTAAAAAATGTTAAGTATCGTCACTCATTTACACCTGAAAATGATCAAAATATGGAACTATCGCATAGCTTGGATGAAGTACTTAATCCTGATTTAGTTGAAAAAGAATATTTGCCACTCACAGTCATAAAACAAAGTGTAGCTAAAGTAGAAATAGATGCCTGGGCTTCTGATATTTTGAATCGCGAGATTATTGATAAAGGAATAGATCTGAATCCAGGTATTGCTGCAATTTGGGAAGAAGAAAAAGCTAGACGAGCCCAAGTTGGTTTAGGAGGAGATTCACAATTAACGTATCCAAAAAGTCCAAATAGATCACAGATTGCATCTATTTTAAAGAATAATGAAATATATCATCAAACACGATTTGCTCAACATTTATATATAATCGAATCACAGGTACACATAAAAATTATTCTTATTCTTTTAATATTTTGTACTTATTCAAACATTAAATAATTGTATTATTAAGTTATATCAAATAATATTTTTAAAATTAAATCGATTGAAAATAAGAAAAATTATTCGTTATTTTGCTTTATTTTTAGAATAACGAAAGTTCATTATCTCCTAACTTAAAAAACTCATCTTATCCTATTCCCGTACCAAATAATAGTAATCTATTAAATGCATCTCAATTGGAAGTACATGCTGGTCCAGTTAATTTAACCATTTCTCAAAAATCCCAAAATAAATTGGTTCATGATGAAGAAAATGAAAAAACGTTGCTCTCATTGCAACCTAACATTTATGATATTTCTAACAACATATCATTAAATAACAGTGATCGTACGTTTGTTTATGCTAATTTTATAAAAATTATAAATTTTTCTACTAAATAATTTCTTTGCTTCAGTCGATCTTGTAGACATACTAGTAAGTTTAGCCAAAGATCAAGAAGATATTTCAAGTTCAATTGATTCTAACAGTATTCTTGGAACTCAAAAGTCGCAAGAAGCCTCCCAAAATTTTTTTCCAAGCAATGATAAAGAGGAGGATGATGAAGAAGAAGAGGAAGTAGAAGATCTAAACATTACTTCTCTGGAACTAGGTTCTTTAAATTTTAGTTCGTGGGAAAGTATTAAAAAAAAATCACAATCTGAAAACAATGAAAGTAATGATTCTGAGTTCAGTGAGTAGTTCATATCTAAATTAAAAATGTAATTAACGTGTGAACTCATAATGATTATATTATATGAATTGACTGTAGAGCTCGCGTTAGAATCTTTAAAAGATCCAGAACTATCGAATTCATCTGATGATATTCCACAATTAGATGGACCGATAGATGATGAAAATGCGAAAATAGGTAATTCAAATGAAAATATAGATTTAACAATAGAGAGTAAAGAATTTTTAATGTGCGAATATAAATCAGAAGGATCAAAACGTAAAACCCCACGTAAAAGAAAACACATTTTAGATATTAATGAGGAAGTTACGCGTGAAGGACCAAAAAAGAAAAAAACAGAGGTTCATTTGCCAAAAACGCCTCGCAGATCTCCGTCTAAACGACTTAAAAAACTTACGAGCCCCAGTTGCCCTACCCGCACTTATTCTCCATTGAATGTAGAAATTACAAATCTTCAAAAAGCTAAACATAAGATATTCTGTACCTCACCTTCTACATCTGGCGTTAGAGAAACAAATAAAAAAAAATTTCTACCAAAAAGAATATTACACACAGTGGAAGAATCAAATCCGGGTAAGATACAGAAATTTTATATGCTCAAATTTAATTTTATCACAACTACCTTTTTTTAATTAATAAATTTTATATAAACATTTTTTTAGTTTTATCTGAAAAAGTAGTTAATATAGATAAATTTCAATGAAGATTAATAAAGATCCTTACTAAAATTTACTAATATATCATTCTTTAATATTATTTATTTAATATTTTAATATAGAAATTAAAATTAAAATTTTTATTATGAAAGACTATATTTGCATATATATATATAGATATTTCAAAGACTAATTTAGGTTGATTTTATATATTTAATTGAATGTATTTGACTTCGTTACAAAGTCTATTCTAATTGTCAAGTCTTAATAACTTATTAAAATAATCTATATTAAACGAAATATACTTATAAGATGCTCATTATAGGAGAGGAGTATGTTACATCGATCAATTTAGAATCAATCACACCACCTACCGAAACATCAGAAAAATTATTCCATCACGGTAGTGATAATTCTGATAATGATAAGACGCTTGTTGAAGATTCCGATGACTCGCTTAAAACAATCGTATCTTCACCCAAACCTCCTGTTATAATTAACGAGAGTGATTCTAACGACACACAAAAACAATTTGATTTATCTGCTTGTAATTCCAGTGATTTTCCATTTGAAGAAGAGATCAACGATAAGAATGAATTTTCTTTCAATCAGTTGATTGAAATAAGTCAAAAATGTTTGAGTAATAAGATTTGTCCCTCATCACATATCGAAGGATCCGATATTCGTGTAATGATGACGCCTAAATTTAAACCTTTCAGCAGAGAAGACATCGAATCAAGCGAGATTCCAAAATGCATTAACTTAGAACCTTTTTTTAGCGACCCAAACGATGCTGATACTTTACTTGCGAATCCAGTTAAAATTCCAGGATGTAGAGCTAAATTTATGGGGCCGTCTAGTGTGGAACCCTTTCGTTCATGCCTTGAAAATGTCGGGGATCTCGGTAATTGGCGTGAAATTAAAGTAAAAGACTTCCGTCCTTCCACAGATAAGCTCAATTGCTTAAACTTGCCACAAGAAGGTGCGGGTCAAGATATAGTCACTATTCGACCACTTATGCTGCCTCCCGACCGAAAAAGTGTTCTGGAGTGGCTAGAGGCCCACGAAAAGGAACAAAAAGAAAAAAATAACCAAGTAGATAATAAACCGAATGTGGAATCACAAGATTCAAAAGATAATGACAAAAGTATATTTTTGTGTTCGTCTTCTAATTCATCTAGGACGTACAAAGGTTGTTACAGTGGACAAGATGCATCAAAACATCTAGGGATTTCTTGCGGTCAGATTGAATTCAATGCACGATCATCAATTGTGAACGTTGAACATGGAAATCTTGGAAACGCAAAAGCATTGACCACAGTAAATAATACTTTTTTCATACAGATTTAAAAATAATTTCATAAATAAAACCATATCTTTGAAAATAAAATGAAAAAACTACAATAATTTTAAAAAATATTTATACTTCTCACGCGTTACATTTACACTTTTTCTCAAAAACTAATAAAAGTATTAATTTTAGAAATTTTATTTTACAGTATCAATTTTTGACAATATTTTGCTTAGAAGTGCACGTCGTCACTAGATCGAATCTTTCACCCGATCCTCAATACGATGCCATTGAATCAGTTTTTTATGCAATTCATAATGACGTTCCACCAGATTGGCATAAAACGAAACCTTTAGAATGTGGTAAAGAATATTATAGATTATTATTTTTCAATGCATTTATGTAAATAATTGCTTTTAAATTTGTACATTGTCTTATGTATAGGTGCGATCATTGTAGATCCAAATAGAGTAAATTCTAAAATTAAAAATTTAAATGGTGCAACTGCTGAAGAAAAATCAGTAATATTCGTTGAAAACGAGGATGCTATATTCAGTAGTGTGTTATCCATTATAGAACGTTGCGATCCAGAAATTTTGATCGGTTGGGATGTCGAACTTTTTTCATGGGGTTATTTGTTTCAAAGGGCAGCGCTTCTTGGGAAAAATTTGAGCGCAAAAGTTTCCCGAATTCCGAAAGCATCTTGCAACTGGGAAGCAGATCACGAGCAATCGAACAGAGACCTACATTCAGAAACTTTATCAGAGATGAAATTACCTGGTCGAATTGTTTTAGAAATATGGAGAATCATGAGACACGAGATAGGTAACAACAATTTGATCAAACTTATCAACGTTAATAATAAATTTTTTGAACAGTGATTATACAAAAATAAAATTATATGACTGCAGCTTTAACGAGTTACACGTACGAAAACGTCATGTTTCACGTTATGAACGAAAGAGTTCCATACCACAGTTTTGACGTTTTGACAAACTGGTGGAAAGCTTCGAATTGTCGTTGGAGAGTTGTCGATCATTATGTTAACAAAGTCATAGGCATCCACAGAATTCTTTATCACCTGGACATAATCAGTTAGTAGTACTTGTAATTTTTTGCTTAGTAATTTAAATCGCAATATTTATAAGATTATTTTATAAGTAAAAGAAGTGTCCGAAAGAAAAGTATCTTTTGCTACTAGAAATTTAAGAATTGAACAAAACAAAAATGTCGATTATTTTTAAAACAAGAAACCTGCTTGATAAAATAACATACATCGAGGTACTTTCCATATCCGACAGTCATAAAATCATTTTCACTGAATAATTAATCGATATTTTGATCGATCATTGCTAATTACTTATTTTAACCTTAACAATTAGACCTGTTGAAAAATTTATGAAGAATAAATTTCGTCTCCCAGATAGAACGAGCGAACACGCCCGACTGTACGGCATTCAATTTTACGAAGTCTTTTCTCGTGGCTCGCAGTTCCGCGTTGAGTCGATGATGCTGCGATTAGCAAAGCCACTAAATTACATACCGATCTCGCCATCTGCTCAGCAGCGCGGTTGTATGAGAGCGCCGGAATCGCTGCCCCTCATATTAGAGCCGGAATCTACGATGTACTGCGATCCGGTCGTCGTTCTAGACTTCCAGAGCTTGTATCCAAGTATCATTATCGCTTATAACTATTGCTTCTCCACCTGCTTGGGACGCATCGAACACATTGGCTCGTAAGCGTCGTTTTTCTTTTATCAATTGCTTTCTTTATCATTTTATACGAAACACGAAATTCGTTCGATTTTCGATTGCGTACTGGTTAATTTTTTGTATCCCTTTGTTTTTAACATTACCTTCTTTATACACCGCAATTTTTTAATACGATAAGAGAGAGCGATATTATTGAACGTCAATGGACATTTTAAAAATTTTGCTCATTTGTTTAAAATTGCGTAGTGCGCAGCCTTTCGAGTTTGGCGCAGCGACCCTAAAAGTGGATAAGAAACTTGCGATGAAATTGAAAAAAAAAATAAATTTCGCCCCTTGCGGGGTCGCATTTGTAAAAGAAGAAGTGCGTCGAGGAATTCTTCCTCGCATGCTTACCGAAATTCTGTCAACTAGATTAATGGTGAAAAAAGCTATCAAGGATCATTCGAAAGAAGATCGCGCGTTGCAAAGGGCATTGGATTCGAGACAACTTGGACTCAAGTTGATAGCCAACGTAACTTACGGATACACTGCGGCCAACTTTAGCGGAAGAATGCCATGCATCGAGGTAATTCGATTTTTAAAATTCCATCCCAGTAAACTTTTCGAACTTTGACAATAACCATTTATCGTTAAATTTTGATTTGAAAACGACAGTTCGCTTCTCGATTTAAGTTTTACTATCGATAAAAAACATTTTTCCGAGTATCAGCTCGCTAATATAATGTGGATAAGAATTATTATCGCGTAATAATCACATAGGTTGGAGACAGCGTTGTGAGTAAAGGAAAGGAAACTTTGGAGAGTGCCATAAAAATAGTGGAATCAACGCCCAAATGGGGAGCACGAGTTGTCTATGGTGATACAGACTCGTTGTTTGTTTTACTAAAAGGCAAATCTAGAGAAGATGCGTTTAAAATTGGCGCGGAAATAGCTGAAACAGTTACTGCAGCAAATCCAAAACCTGTTAAATTAAAATTTGAAAAAGTGTTGCAGCCTTGCATTCTTCAAGTATAAGTTTATTTTAAAGTTAAATTTAGTGAAAATAATTTTAATTATGACAACATTTTTTTTAACATTTATAGACGAAAAAGAGATATTGCGGTTATAAATACGAAAATTTGAACGACAAACCAGTTTATTTCGCCAAGGGTATTGAAACTGTTCGTCGCGACGGATGCCCGGCTGTAGTCAAGGTAAAAGGATTATTCAATAAAAAATTAATTTATAATTAACCAAAATTTTGAAATAAACCATATTACGCGGAACATATTATCGTCAATAGAAAGCTATCGAAATAGCAGATCTTGCTAAAATGACCTGAATTTTAGTTTTGTATTTTACAAGCTTGCACATTTAAATTGAATTCTATTAATTGCCTGAATCTAATTGACATTAAATAAAAAATAGGCCTATTTTGTTGACTTTAGATTCTCGAAAAAAGTCTTCGAATACTCTTTGATACAAAAGATTTGTCCATGGTGAAGCAATACGTAATGAGGCAATTGGATAAAATTCTCACCGCTAAGGTGTCAATTCAAGATTTAACTTTTGCCAAAGAGTTTCGTGGGATGAGAGGCTACAAGCCTACTGCCTGTGTACCTGCTCTGGAGCTTACAAAAAGGTTGATTATAAAAGATCCACGTGCTGTACCAAGAACCGGAGCTAGAGTGCCATATATTATTATTGCTGGAGGGCCCAATGAAACCCTTATACGTTGTGTTCGCTCACCAATGGAATTAATTCTCGATACAAGTTTGAGACCAAATGCTGTGTACTATATTACGAAAGTTATTATTCCACCCCTAAATAGGTGTCTGAATTTAATAGGAGTCGATGCTTATGCGTGGTAAGAATAAGCGTAAAATGTAATTAAAAAAATATTTAGAAGTTGGATTAGATTTTAATTTTCAAACTCATCTAATGTCACATCAAATATTATAAAAAAAATTGTTTTTCACATCGTTCAATTAATTTTATACATTACTTTTGTAAAATAAGCAACTCTGATCTTTTTTTATGCTCAATAGGTTCATGGAAATGCCTCATCGTCAGTCTCTCAATAAAGTGCAAAGAAATTTTGTAAATACTAATCGTAAAAAAAAAACAACAATATCTCAGTATTTATGCAATATCACTTGTCCATCATGTGGACAATCGAGTGATAGAGGTATTTGTACAGATTGTATTAATAATCAAAGCCAAACACTTGTTATTCTTTATGAAAAATGTAGACAATATGAACGAATTTATTCAAATATCAAGATAGTACGTAATGAAACGAATTTATACATAAATTATTTAATTAAGTTTATAAAATTATTATATAACTTATTTATTTTATTTTAGATGTGTGAATCTTGTATTGGTGTAATGGATACCGATAGTTGTACTTCCCTTGATTGTCCAATATTTTACCGGAGAATGCAGGCACAGATTGATAATTCACAAGTTCCATATTTATACAATTTAATCCAACAAATGGAAGATTTATTCTGATACATTTACCAACAAACTCACTATATTACAAAATTCTAATCGTGCAATGTAAAAAAGATGTATTTGATTTTTAAAATGTTGTGCATAAATGTATATTACTGTATATATTGTCATTTCATCAAAACTAATTATATTATAAATCATATTTTTTTGTATATTTATCGAGTATATAATTTATTAAAAATATCTTTTGTTTATAAAACAGTTCCATAGTTATTTCATATGAATTCCAATATTTGTAAATGCTTCTTCCCATTAATAAAAATTCATTTTGATATTTGTACACAATGCAGTGAGCCATAGGCATTTCAAAATTTAAATACAATTTACGATTTACCTGAAAAATATAAATATCATTAATAATATAATTATTAAATTTCTAATTTCTAATAAAAAACTGTTGGAATTAATAAATAAACTTTGTGTAAATGATTCATTATTCTATTAGTATATTTCATTAGTCTATTTCATCTATTTATTTTCAATCATTATTTTAAAATTTGACTTTTAATTAATTATAATTTTAAATACTAACTGGATTTTTATAGTAATAAGGTTTAGACTATAATGAATACTTTTAAAATAATTATATTAAATTAGTTTAGAACAATTTTTATTTGAAAAACTAAATAATTGTTTTAAAAATTGCATTAAAATATTTTTTTCATTAACTTTATGAATATTTATTTAAATATCTTAGATTTGTATTAGAAGATACGATGGTGCATACTTGCAACTTTTACAAACATACTAACTTACATATAAAAATATTTTTTTTGATGTTTTGAAGTACCAAATATATATTATCAAATAGAGCCTATATTAAAGATAAGTTTATATATTTAAATATCGTACATACTATTTAACAAATTTTATAATAAATAACTGAGCAAGAGGTTAAAGTATGATACAAGAGCTTTTCTCTCGGAAAGGGTTAGACTTTTGCGACGAGAAGCCGATAAGCAGGCAGTCCTCCTGCTCGTGCTCAACGATATACTTCATGAGTTCCTCGACAGCTTTGCTCACACTAATTCGCTTTATAGAAGCTTCCCTACGCAACTGCTCCGTAACTTGACGTTGTTGTTGCAAATTTGAGATCACCATGTCCATAACCAAGAAAATAACCTTGTGTTTTTGGGCGTGGTCCTGCACTGGTTATACTACACTTACGGTTTTTCCGTATTTACACACAGAATTCCTTAAATCACCTCCGTATACTATCCTCTTGAGATCGAGAGCTATAGCTTAATTTTGGCACAACACACGTATGTTATTTTTGAGACGCCTCTGTAACATGTAAAATCTGTAAATTACTCCATAAACTAGCCACTTCTATTTTTATAGACTTCGTTACTGGATATGTAAACTAACAATTAATAGCTGTCTACTGACTTCCACTATATGGGAATTTCATAAATAGGAAAATGAAAATATAAGCCCATTAGACAATGTTTTCATTGAATCTCTAAAATATAAAAGACACATTGGAAATATTATAACGATAAATGATTTATATTCTTGATCATTTATCTTACCGATAGAGTAAAAATTTATCGATATTATCAACACTGCTTTTACTGACATCTGTATTTTATTAAGGCAACCTTAACCATGGTCGCACTCAACCTATAGATGGTCCACAACTCTAAACACACAGTGCTTCCGAGAAAATGGACGAAGTTTTCCTGGTTCTCTGCTATATAAGGTAAATTTTAAGCATTTTTTTTTAAAGGACGGAACGATGTATTCTTTCACAATCATGCTAATTATCAATAAAATGAAGATTATGTAGATTAACAAGTCTTAAATATAGCGTCATGTAAAATAAAATCATCTTCGGAATCTGAGGTTGGAATGCGATCTGAATCGATATCTTTAAAAAGAAAAAATTAAAAATATTCTTAAGCGCATTAATATGTGAAAGGATGCAATCGGTTATACAAATATTTGTCGCGTTTAAAATATAATCAAATCAGTATGCTACTACTAATTTTTTGAATTATTCAACTCAATATTTGTAATTAAGAGTTTTAATTATAAATTACAATGTCAAAAACAAATTAAAAATAAAACAATACTGTTAATAGTAATATTAGACTTAATGCAAAAATATTCTAATATATATATTATTTTATAGGCAGGAGAATATTTACAGTGGATAAAAAATTTATTCAAAATCAAAGAATAATTTCAACATGTTTTAATGATATTTTTTATACATTACTTTTAATAAAAATAAAGAAAAATGCCTTCCACTTGTGGAGATACTACAGAAACTGCTGGTATACTTTTGACAAATTGATATTATTTATTATTTTATATTAAGTATACATGAGACTACTCATTATTATATAGAATTTTTTATAAATATATATTATATATATATACATATATTATTTTATCAGCACTATTAGTGCAATCAGTAGTTGATGGAGCATCAGGAACTGACAGTGTTGGAACCCATAGTGACCTTTCTGGAAATACTACCGTAACAACAAGGTCTAGAATGGATGTTGCCTGTGTTTTAGACCTCCATCAATTAGAACATCTATCTCAGAGAAAAAAAGCATTCGAAGAAGTGAAGCAGGCTTGTAATTTAGTAAATGCTAGATTACACCATATCCAATTTGAAAAACTAGATTTTGGAGAGACAAATGTACTAGATACATTTTATAACGCAGATGTTGCAGTTGTTGATTTAAGTATACAATTACAACAATCAGCTTTGTTTTATCATTTAGGAGTTCGTGAAAGTTTTGGTATGAAAGAAAACATATTATTAGCTAATGATATGAATTCAGAAGCAACAATTAGATTAAAGGTAATAGCATTCAATGTATTGCAAAAATAAATTAAAACTGTATTTTATATCTTAAATATATCAATAAGATTTACAAGAATTAAATTAACAATATTTAAAAATAGAAAATATATGAATCAGTTGTGACTTAAAATAATTTAAGCAGCCAAAGTCTGACTCATCATTTCATCACTAAGTTAAATAATATATTTAACTAAAGATTCATAAAATTTTAATAACTTGATAAAAATAGAAAATCATGCAAGAATTATCAATGTAATTTTTTTTGAGCAATAATTTTTTTAGAATTTTCTTAAAAATAATAATTTATTTTAAAATTTTAAATCTTCATAGATTATTTAATAAAATTTTAAGCTACACAAACAAAGTATTTTAAATTTTGAACACTTGTATATTGAAAATGTTTATATATATATTTTTAAATTTTATTTGTATTATTTTTTATAAATAAATCTTATAACTTTGAATAATTCATTATAAAATTATAATTAAAAATACAATTTTTGTATAAACTAATTTAGTTTGCATATATATATTGATTTAAATAATTAAAAATTGTTTTAATTATGTCATTAAAATAATACTTTATAAATATAAATCATTAGTCACATTTGTTAAACTTTTTATGAATAGTGTTCTCAGAAAACTTAATTTAGCATTTTTAATGCAAAAGTGACTATTAATTACCACAAGTTAAATAGATAGTAAAACTTATATATTTCTTACATATTTTTTGTACATTTATTTTACTATCTTCAGACAACTTAATTAAGAATCTTAAAAATACCGTTTGAATCTAACAAAACATTAAAATATTTTACAAAGTAAATAGGATAATATTATTTGTGAATATGTAATCGAAGTTTATCCTTTAAAAACAGTAGAAAATAAAATTTATGATTATAAATTATCACTGTTTCAACTAAAATATAAAAAATTCTAGTATATTATAAAATGATAATTTTTTTCAGTTATCATGTGGTAGCTATACGTTTGTTTCTTACAAGTTTGTGGATTGTGATACTTGTATATCTATGTCAACTTCTCCTATAGTTGGTGGTGAAGAAATCATTGATCTCACACAAAGACTAAAGAAACTTTACGAAGAAGTAGAAATACAATCAAAGTAAGTAATAAATAATAATCAATATATATTTCTTAAATAAATATATTAAAATATATTTAATATTTTTAGAGCACATATGAAAGAAAAATTTTTAGCAGATTTGCGAAAAACTCGAGAAACTCTTACTGGTGAAGAGCTTGCAAAAGCAGTAACTAATATGAGAAA
Organism: Platyscapa corneri; assembly: GCA_018907185.1. NCBI lineage: Eukaryota > Metazoa > Arthropoda > Insecta > Hymenoptera > Agaonidae > Platyscapa > Platyscapa corneri. The sequence continues at coordinate 1,973,324 of JACCHW010000011.1, read as the reverse complement.
ACGATTAGACGATCCTAATGTTTTGTCTGGTGAAGTCGTTTTGAATGTTCTCATTTCATTTAGAGATATACAGGTAAAATTTTTATTTCAAGTAAAATTAAATTTTACGTTACAAACTTCTTATACACTTTTTCCATAGGATTATGATGCAATGGTTCAACTTGTTGATGACTTGCGAACAGTGCCTAATCACAAAAATTCAATAAATACACCAGCTATTCGATTTCTTTACGCATTTGCTCTAAATAGGAGACAAAGAGAAGGAGATCGCGAAAGAGCATTAAAGGTCATTGAAGAAGCCTTAAAGAAAAAAGAAAATTATGTTCCTGATATGTTATGTTTATGTGGCAGGATTTATAAAGATATGTTTGTTGAAAGTCGACATATGGATCAACAAAGTTTGAAGAATGCGATATTTTGGTACAGAAAAGGTTTTGAGGTAGAGCTCGTTTTTATCAATATAGTTTTCGATAATAAAAGAAAACAATTAAATTGATGTATTTTTTGTTATTTTAGGTTCAACCTAATGAATATGCTGGAATAAATCTAGCTACTCTATTAGTCATTGCAGGCAATGAGTTTTCAAAGAGTGAAGAACTCCAGCATATTGGAATGGTACTAAATAATTTAATAGGAAAAAAGGGTAGTTTGTCAAGTTTAAAAGATTATTGGGATGTAGCAACATTTTTTGAGATTAGTGTGCTTGCTGAAGATTACTCAAAAGCTATTAAAGCTGCGGAGTGTATGTTTAAATTAAAACCTCCTAATTGGTACCTAAAATCAACAATAGGAAATATAACTCTAATAGATAGATTCCGGAAAAAAAATGAAGACACAGAAATGTCTCCAAAAGAACAAATTTTTGGTTTTTGGATGGATTATTTTGTTGAAGCAACAAAATCTGAAGTTGGCGATAGTATTCGATTTCCAGTGAGTTTGACTTACAAATTTTAATGAAAATATTTTACAATTTAACTTTAATCGTGTTGTATGTACTTTCAAAATATCAGGTTGTAGTGTTGGAGCCAACAAAAATTTTGATGCCAAGTTACGTAATTGTAAATCTTGGAGCTGAAGAAAAATCTATCCAAATTTCAAATTTATGTTTGGAAAGTATGAAACACAATTGTAAACAAGTTCATGATTGGTTGTTCAGTGCCAACATGATACGCAGCGTTAGTATGTATAAAAGAGACGAGCGATGTATGTTCTTATATGTTCATGAAAATTCTGATGATTTTCAAATGTATTTACCATCGGTTCAATGTAGACAAAGATTCTATGATCTTGTTTTGGAAATGACGCGAGATCAAGAGGGAATGGTTACCGATCTAGACGCTTATATGGCTGATGATACATCGAAAGTTAAGGTAGCTATTAATTTTTTTAAATTATTAAAAATTGAAACGATTTACAACTGCGTTCAATTCGTTTTTAGTTTGAATATGAATTAGATGAGCAGAACAAACGTATTATTCTTGGTAAAGGTACTTATGGTATCGTTTATGCAGCGCGCGATTTAAATACGCAAGTTCGAATTGCCGTAAAAGAAATTCGGGAAAGAAATCTTGGCGATGTACAACCGTTGCACGAAGAGATAAAACTGCACAGTCAACTTCGACATCGAAATATCGTCCAGTATTTAGGTTCGGTAAGCGAAGATGGATTTTTCAAAATTTTTATGGAGCAAGTTCCGGGAGGTAAATATGAAAAAGTGTACCTAAAACATTTGCTATTGCTATTGCTGATGTTATTAATTGTTTATTTTAATTTTATAGGAAGTTTATCAGCCTTGCTTAGATCCAAGTGGGGTCCATTAAAGGAAAACGAATCAACTATTTCTTATTACACAAAACAAATTTTAGAGGGATTAAAGTATTTGCACGACCAGAAAATTGTTCACAGAGATATAAAAGGTGTGAAAGCTCAAATACGATTTTCTATTCTATTATTGTAAAATGAAAATAAACAATTTCAAAAGTACTGAATTTAAAACTGTTCCAGGCGATAATGTTTTAGTAAACACTTACAGTGGAGTTGTTAAAATTTCGGATTTTGGTATGTCAAAAAGGTTAGCAGGTTTATGTCCAAGTACAGAGACTTTTACTGGAACTTTGCAATACATGGCTCCTGAAGTTATCGACAAAGGCCAACGTGGATACGGAGCACCGGTAAATTAACTTTTCCTATTTCCTGTAAGGAATTTCTTTAAAATGCGTAATTACATTATTATTTTTATATTTGATTAGGCCGATATTTGGTCTCTTGGTTGTACAGTTGTTGAAATGGCAACTGGCAAGCCTCCGTTTATTGAATTAGGATCGCCACAAGCAGCTGTTTTCAAAGTAATATCGACAAATTTTATGCAATAATTATTTCGTAGTTTAAAAAGAAAATTTTATTAAAAACCATTCGTTGTTAAATTAGGTTGGTTACTACAAAATACATCCAGAAATACCATCAGAATTGTCCGAACGAGCTAAAAATTTTATACTACGCTGCTTCGAGGCGAATCCTGACACGAGAGCCACAGCTGCTGAATTAATAGAAGATTCTTTTCTTTCAGAGTAAATAAGAATTCGAGTAGTCTATTATTTCATATTAGAAAGAGTTATTGAAGTATTTAAATTTTTTTCAGGAAAAAAAAAACTTTGAGATTGGTTGCACCTCCAGACTTCAGCCGCAGCATATCGGTACCCGCGGAAAAAGCAGAAAAACTTGGAAAAAATGACAAAACCAATAACAATCATATCGTTACACCGACTCCCATGTTGGCCTCGCAATCGGACGACAGGTAAACTAATAAGTTAAACGTATCAATGAAGTTGCACTCACATTAGCCTCGTGAACTTTCGATATTGTTTTAAGTGAAAAGCTTTTTAACAATAATCAAAGCAGTGCACCATTATTTTGGTTTTATGGTATATTTGTGTTGATTTTAATGTACATTTCAATTGCTTAAAATTAAAGCTTCGTACATAATGGAGGAGTGACGAAGTCACGTCGATTAAAGGAACTCAGTCCAGCATATCCTCTTTCTCCTATCAGCATGCCAACTGCAAATCTTTCATACAACAGGTACGATCTAGAAAAATGTGAAAGAAACTCAGTGAAATTCAAAATCAATGATTTATAAAATAAAACAAGTTTAATGGTGCACAATGCTTTTTGAAGTGCTGGCTTTTGTTGAAATATCATAAAATATAAATTACAAAATAAAAGCGTCCGACATTAATAATTATATAAATATTATAGTGAAGATTACAGTTTGTAAAGCTTGTGATATTTTCGAATTACTTTTAAATTAATAATTTAATACTTAACGCTAATAAAGGTTTTATTATTGAAGCATAATCTTAACGAATAATTATAGTATTTTTATAAAAATCTTGGTCTTATTTATATAAGTAATTTTTATCTCTTAACGTTTTCAGTATAAATATAAAATGAATATTTACAATCTTATTTCTAGACATGTGCAATTTGCAAAATTATTGTTAGAATACAGGCAAACGAACATGAAAAATTGAATAAATAATATAATAAATATTAATTATTAACAAATTTATTGCACAATTAATTTAAAAAAAATTAATTACCCCATAGAGACATTGACACAAAAGTTAATTTAATTAACAACATTTTAAGAGTAAAATGCGAAAACTGAAACTAAAATTGAGTATAAAGTAAGAGTTGTATTCGTTGCATATGAAAATGAGTGACTTAAAAGCTACTCTTCAATCTTATCTTGCAATTTTTCAAAGGACAGTCATTATTATGTGATTTATAAGTCGCATAAGATCGCTGTTATTTTTGAAAGTAATAAACATCAATATAAAGTTCGGGTTTACTACATAAATAAAAGACGGTCAATACAATCAAGGTCCAGAGTTTTAAATAAAAGTAAATTACCTGGAAATATAAAAAATTAGTATTTTAAATATGATTTAAAGTTTTAATACAAGATAATTTCTTTTACAAAATGAATATTCATTGTTATTGATTATTACGAATGAATGAGAAGTTGGCTAAAATTTATTTTTATTCAACTTCAAAATAATTATTCAATAAAAATGCGTATATTTGCATCATTTAAACCCTGTTTTTATTATTTTTTACGAGAAGCGTTTTATGCAAATTAAAAAAATTTCAAGACGTTAACTTTGATGGATAATCAGGTAAGAAAATTTTCGATATATGCTTTATCCTTGAATATAAGAATTATTATTTTTTTTATTTTTCTTAGCCTGACATAATTCAGTAAAGTATGAAGACAAAAAATAAGATTCAAGTATAAAATGTCAAGCGCAATTACAAGCTAGAAGTCCAAGAAATTACTTCGCGTATAATCAATATCTATAGAATTTACGAGCATAAGTTCTTTATTACTAGGCAATTTGTATAAGGCCACAAAAGAAACTAGGCTCGTCCTAGGAAAAAAGTAAATAGCTTCTCGATTATTGTCACGCTACAATCTTTACGCCGAATTAATTAGCCTTGCGATAGCGTTTCTAAATAAGTGTGGATTACTTTTCAAAATATCTAGCTGCAATTTAAAATACAAACGTCTATTTGAAAATTGCTTTGTGTAATTGCAGCACGATAGGGACGACATCTTCTATAGATACGAGCGAACCCGAGCCTACTATAAATTCTATGACGAGGAGAAGCTCGTCGGGTGCTCTCCTGTCCCCTGAAGTCGAGCTGACAGGTACATCTTTTTGTAAAGTTAGATTGTAATCAACAATTATGGCATTTAAATTATTTATATGATCTTTTCGAGTCAAAAAATTTTACAAGCTAAACCTACGTAATTTTCTTATTTCATATTTAGTTTTTTTTAATTGCAAAATAAATCTAATTGAAACAGTTTATAGATTTTTTATTGTTTTTTCTGTACATTTTAATTTTTGTTTCCATAGCCTAATATTTGTAATGAATTCAAATTGGTGAATGTAATAGTTATATTGATTTTTATTTTATTTAAAGTTTCGGCAAGAAATGAATTGACACTTATAGATTCTTCTAATAAATTTTTAAGTCTACTTTTACGTCTAATCAAAGGATCTCTTTAATAAAATATTTTGTTGTAAAAAAGATGCATTGCTTATGTTATAATAATGATAATGTCCTGTCAATTCAATCATTTCGTTGCTATCGATGCTTTTACAAATCGTTGTATTATATTCTATCGCAAACATACAACTTATTTTTTACAACGTTTCTTTCACGAGTAATTAAAAATAAAAAACTGACATTTTCCCAATACTTTGTAATATTATTTATCTAATTATTTTATGGTGTATCGTTGATTACTTAAAAATAGATATGATTTAATAATAAAAATGATAATGTATTTTAAATTTTTATCAAGCGAAAAATAATAATAACCTTTAACGTTCGCTGAAAATAATATTTCATTCTAATATTTAATTATTAGGAATGAAAGAAAAAATAATAAAATATAAATATTTCAAAACAAACGTTAGTGAATATCGCAGTCTTATGCGAAAAAGAGTTATATAATTATAAAATTACAGAGTGATAAAACGAAAAAAATTAACATTTTATTTTTAATTACACGTGTTAAACAAATCATCGCGATAAAATTAAAACGTAAAATGGGTTGAGTAGACGTTATAATTATCGATAAAAAAAAGTATCAAATAAGATTTCATTGGAAAAACTGAAAAAAGACATTGTATATTTGTAAGCAAAGACAAAAACAGATAAATAATATTACAATTGTAATTAAATTGAGCTTAAGACGATTATTGATAAATATTCTGAATGCGTTTATTTAGCAGGAAATAAGGAGAAATACATTCTTGCGTTGATATAATGAAGTTTCGAATAACTGCCACTAATTACATAATACTAAAAGCGCGTATTAAGTTATTAGATGCATTATTTTAAATTTAACGTAGAGACACGGGAGGTAAAGAGCAAAAATACGCAGAGCTTGTTGTTTTTTATCGCCTTTAAAAAGTATAACGAAGCATCGTAAAGTGATGGATTGATTTGTGCGCGTTGTCGAGATAAAAATATGTTTGAAGCAGAATAGATTATTATAAGAGAAGTGCCCGAGTATATTATAGAAACGTGATAAAATTTCAAAGCAGGACAGTTGGTGCAAAAATCCGGAGAAGAACAAGAGGGTTTTTATTTATTGAAGAAGGACAGCCAGAGGAGAATGACGCTCACGCGAGTATTGAGTCAAGATGAAACTAAAATATGTACGCTTTGGATGCGAAGTATTCAGGTAGACGTGGGACAAAAGTCCGTGCTGCAAATGGTATGAATAATCACGTCAGTTTAACAGCATATGTTTTTGCTTTTTACGAAAACTTTTTTCTAATGTAATCACGTTTTATTGCAGAATCATTTGGAATCATTAATGAGAGCATTAAGGGACTACATTTCCGAGCAAAATCAAGAAGTTATTACCGCGTCGATCATCAAACTGAAGGAAGAATTAGATTTTGATTCGACGGCTATCAACCAATTGCATTTTGCCATTTACTTATTTCAAACTGCGGTAAACGAAGTGTTGAGGATGCACAGCATAAAACCTCATTGGATGTTTGCCTTGGATAATCTTGTAAGAAATGCAGTCCAAGCTGCTATAACGGTTTTATCACCAGGTTAATATAAATCTTTTTAAAGCATTAACGTGAAATAGTACGATTGAATAATCATAACTAGCCAAGCAGGTTAACGCGAATACATTAATGTGACCGTTTGTCTGTTAAATTAAATTAATATCGATAAATTTTCAAGGTAAATCTTGTTTTTAAGACACTTTTAAATCCACTTGATTTTATCTGCCATAGATTGTATTTAAAAAAAAACTATTGATTTTTTTTACAATTTTCACGACGTAAACATATAAGTAATAAATTACTAGTGAGTAAATTGTAAATGTATCGTTTGTGATTAAATTCGCTCTGTATTGATCGTGATTAATTGTGTGACAATAAGCATAAGAATTGTAATCATACAAATGTAATTTACGTAGCACCGATACAAGGCACACCACGCATATTTTATTAATTTATTCGAAAACAGAATTAGGAGCTAATTTGCTTGGACAAGAGCGCGCGCAGTCGGCCGCTGAAGGAATAGAAGAAGGATCTACTTCTGGAGTTTCAACGGTCAATTCTATAAAATCGCAAAAAATAGGCGATTCAATTGACAATAATAAATATTGGCGTGAATATCGCGAGCAAATGGGATCCATTAAAATGGAGAACGTGAAGTTATTGTACGAATTGCTGGAGAGTCAGAAAGCTTATCAGAGTCTACTGTGTCACGCCTTGGAGGAGCAAAAAATACAATTGGACACTTTAACAGAATTGTGCAATAACATGAATAGAAAAATGTTAAAAAGGAATTTCGGGTAAGATTTCACTTTTTGAATGAAATAACAATTTGTGCGATTCGAAGGCTAAGCCCAGGTACTAATTAACGACGGTATACCGATAGTATACCGCAAATAAGTATTATAGATCGCGATAATGAGACAACTGCTGATGCCCAATTAATAATCTGGATGCAGAACTTACGTATAGATAGTGAAACCATTGAAAGGGTAATTTAAACAGAATTCAGTTAAAAACATCTTCTATAAAATGTCCTAGCTAATATCAATGTTTTCTGTAGTTTATTCAAGAAGAATATACATTGGAAGATATCTTAGTCTACGTCAGCCGAGAAGATCTGCGAAGACTTAATTTAAAGTACGTTCCTTTCATCTATGCTCGCTTTATTTGCGCGTTGCTCGTGTTTGTAATCGCACTTTACTTGCAGGGGCGGCGTCGAACTAAGGATATGGAAAGCCATCGTTGCACATCGAAAAGAAGCGCAACAAAACTGAGCTGCGAATACTTGAAAATGTTATTTTCAAAAGCACCAAAACTCTCCTAACGATATACCCGCTAATTTATCGCATTGACCTGTTAAGTTAACAAGATGTTCTCAATAATTACGTATTTGATTCATCAGTTGTCAAATGCACGATAAATCACTCTGTACACACGAAAGTGCCTTAACCAGTGATTCATAAGATTAATATTAATACCAGGCAGTCCATATTTTTACGACGGCTTTTAAATTCATGTAAAATAGTCACGGCATTCTTCGACGAGCGTCGATTTATTTTTTGTACAAATCTGTATACCAGCTATTTTGAAACGCGTCTTCCATTGATATAAAATATCATATATTTATTCTATTGAATGTTAATATTAATAATAACTTTAATTAATTATTTAGTTATGTATATAGAGAGGTGTTAATAGGTGCTGATAAAACAATCTTGTCCTTCGAGCTTGTGTAGTATCGTGAATTATGTTTCGCAACGATTGTCAATTTATAATCACGAAAGCACAAAAAATTATTCTGATTATAATTTTATGTCCATAAAGAGATTTACAGCTTGATATAAATATTGATATCAATCCCCCGTACTGTAGACAATAATCCGTCATTGCCTTTTCGATGAAAATTTTATTTGAATTTTCAAGGAAACTTGCATAGCGCTTTAACATAGCATATAATTTTTCACACGAACGTAAAAACTCAATCCCACCGTCCTTAAAATCTGTACACTATAAATTAAGTTATATTATACTTAGTAGAGACTGACCAAATATCAATTTTTCATTAAAGCAAGTTTTTTACAAGTATAATTAAAAGTTTTTCACCTCTCTAAAAAAAAAAAACTATGTTACTAAATTTATATTTAAATGTTTAATCCTTAAACAGATTATATTTGTTACGTATGAGGTTTGTTGTTTGTCCGCGTGGGACTCGAAATAACGGAGTCATCGGGAGCATGAACGAGGATCCGGAATGACGAAGACAAAGGCAAAGAAGAAGCGAGTTTTGTCCAAACGATGGGTTTACTTTTTGTGATGTTTGGGAGGAGATTGTTCGAACACAAATGGCGCGTTGTGACAAAATTTGTCGGTCCGCAGACGCCACACACCCGAGATCGCGACATCGGTGCCCTCGTCAACGTGTCTCTTTTGTTCCTTTGTCCGATTCTTCGCAAAAGGATATGATTTGTTGTTTATTTTTGTTTATATGTCCGTGTACGTTTATGTCTGTATGTATCAACTAACGGCTTGTTACAAATACGTTATTGTATGTGTTTTTCCGTGTTTATCCCCTCCCCGTGCAATGCGCAATCGATCATTTTTAAAATATAATATAATTTTATCTGCGGATGAGCCGCGAGTCGCTGACCGCTCGCTCTGTGACAAAAATGCGTCACCATCATACGTCACATTTGTTAACACATTGTCATAAAAATAATATGTGTATATTTTATTTTTTATCTGTTAAAAATATTAGAATTTTTCTATCTAAATTAAATTTTAACAAATATTTTTTATCTCTAATGTAAAAGTCAGACGGCAGTTTTATTGTCAAACAATAAAAAATATGAATTTTAATTCGTAGATATTGATTATTTTCCCTTCACCTCTTTGACTACGTTATAACGAACTTCAAAACTGCTGCCCTTCTTATAAGATAACTTTTGACATAAAAACTTAAGACGAATCAACTTCTGTATAATTATTGCGGCAAAACGAATATAATGGCAGAAGAAGGGTCCGCTTGAGAAAGTACGACTTAATTGAAATGCCGCGTGCGTACTCAGCTTATTTTGTTATGTAAACTCCCCTCCTTCTATTTACGTTTTTTGATTATCAATATTCGTAAGAAATTATAAATGCAAGTTTTTTTATTGTGTATTATCTTGAACAAAATTGGACTTCTTCTCTTGCCTTTAAATTCACCCTTAACAAGCCTGTAGCTATTATTGCAGCGATGCTGCGACAACAACTTGATTAATATACCACAACCTTGTTATCAATTCTAGTGTGAATTTATTTTGATTTTCCGAAAGTCTTCCATTGTATTTTTAACTACGGGTTTCAGATTTATGCTGAAAATAAAAAAATTCATTATTTTTGGTTTCATAACAAATGGAAAGATTAATTCTAATTTATAAGATTTAAATAATTTACAAATTTATATTAGTTCTTTTTTTAAATTTCTATTTTTGTAAAATCTGAAATATACAAAAATGATACATTTTTAATGATGAATACGAATTATTATTACAAGTATTGAAGGATAAAAAGAAGATAAATATCACTCCCCAAATAATAAATAATTTAAATAAAAATACGCGAACGAACCGTTTATTTTTCTTATCTATCGTGCCTTTATAGTAAGATAATATTGAAAAATGAAAAACTAGTGTTTAAAAGTTCTCGATTAATAATGCTAAAATATTTTTAAGTTATAAAAATGTTTATTATGAATAAAAAATTAATAAATAACAATTAGTTACGATTATATTTTTAATCGAATCGAAAGTGAATTTAGTTTATGCTAAACGCACTTTATATGAGCACATGCAAATTAATATTGGGCGAATTTCAATTTTAAAAAAATGATTTCTGAACAAAATATTCTACAGAGAAAATTGCCTTCGTAAACTTAATGAAGATTGAAAATCGAAAGTCATATTTTGGAATAGAAGAAGACTGATGGGAGTGCAATTTATAACGCCATAGAAAGGGTTTACATTCTCTTCATTTTAAAATACGAAATTCAAGCCCCTTCTGCTTTCATTTTACCCCTTACTCTTCAATTTAATTACTATATCATTCAAGTCAGGTTGGTTCAAGAGTTATGAGACCCAGTATCTAATCGGAGATATAAAAGCCCTTTTCTTGTTTTGAACGAATCATATTATTATTAAAAATAAAATTAAATAGTTATAAAAAATAATTTAGTATTTGCCTCTGTATTTATAGATTCAGAAATGTTTTTTGCTTACTAAAAAGAAAACCGTAATATCCTTTCGATAAATATTATTGCATAAGTTGAAAGAATTGTTATATACGTTGCATAATTTGATGCTGATATTTCTTGTTTTTTACGGACTCATCTTTGAGGGTATATTTGCACGGTTTCGAAATTATGGAACTTTTGAAAACGTTCAATATCATTCGCTATGAAATAAAGATAAATATTTACAATTATAAATACAGCAAGATATATTTAATGTTATTTGTTTTAATATCTATAAAAAAATATCAGGATAGGATATAATTGGGTTATTAAAATCCTTTCCTAATCTTGTTTAGTTTTATTGGTATTCATTCGTGCAGTTTGTTTTTCAGTGAAACGAATTATCGCGCTAATATTTTAATTCCAAAATTATTTAATACATTGTGCGCCATTCATAATTAGAACTGTTAGTGGAAGCAGAATGCGTTAAAAATTTTACTTTATCTTTAAAAGATACATTACAACTCGTTATATAAGAAGTAACGGCCTAAGCTAAATGTTATGTTACATTCTCTCACATGAATTCCAAATTACTGAACCGTAATTCTATATTAAGTCAAATGTAGCGGCTGCTTTAATCATGAAAAATCCATTTATCGTTTTATTATTTAAGTTTAAATTAATAGTGGTTCTAAATTATAAGATCATCGAGTTTGTTGTTATCGAATTTACCGATAAAAATATAATCAATTTATTAATACTAGTATTTATTAATTAACTAACAATCAATGGAAACTATAACAACAAAAGCTATATTACGTAAAATAGGATGATTAAAGAAGTTGAATAATATTAAGAATGGTATTAAAATATAATTGGTGTTTGGAGCGACGAGTATGAAATAAAATTAATAGAAAGTTCGTTTTCAGTGTTCAATTAAAAAACTGTAATGACAACGCGACGTTGAAAACTTTATCTAATTTAACAAAAAAAAAAAAAAAAAAAAATAAATGCTTATTAAATCTTGGCGAAATCACCCAATCTAGAATTAACTTTAAATAATATTGATCTTTCGTCCCTGAGAAAGAAAAAAGCAATCGTTTACTCGCAACAATACATTCGACAATCAGCAGTGTTTGACAATAAAATAGTTTTTTAATCTTTAATCAAGAAATTAAAAACATTAAAATCTGGAACAGTTGTTGAGTAATAGATTAAACGAGTGATGGGATACTTTTAAGGAGTTATTGATTTTTGCACGCGATTTTAGAGCCCAAAAAATGTTTCAATTTAAGAAGCGAGAGGATGAAATTATACGCGCAAATATTATATTTTCTTTCACACGGAATCACGCGAATCCTGAATTTAATATTATTCTCGTACATCGGAAGGTAATTTAAAAGAAGATACCGATAAAAATGCCGGGCCCTGATAAGTGCCCATTATATTATTATTAGGAACCAGGTATTAGGAACGAGTTGTCCTAGATATCCGGGAAGTTTTCCAAGCTCCCGAATACACGGAATTCCTCGGGTACAGACCTTAACGCGCGGCAGTCAGCGCACCCTGCGAAATTCGTATATCGCGCCAAGGAAGGGCGCGCGAAAGGTCGATTATTAGAAAGCGCGTGAGTGCGAGGAAACTCACGCCTCGTTACAGAAGCAAGCGCGACGCAACGCCGAGCAGCTCCGAAGAAGAATCCAAGACCCTGGGAATCAGCTCTCGACTCGAAACCCTCCGCTTTTGTCTCCTGGGACGACTTTGGACTCGCAAAGGGTGCCGGGCCAACCATAAATCGCCCGCGGAATCGCTCCTGCTTTATGGGACGTAAATATCGCCGGAGTGCGATACACTTCCAGGGGGTGGACGAGCTAAGAGCACAGGCTTCGGGAATTCCTCAGCGATCGAACGGACTTTGACGACGAATCCAGGGCTGCCGCGTAATTATCTAGGTATGCAATCGGCCACAACCGGGCCGGGAATTCCGCGGTTGGCGTCCGGGAGGATTAGGCTAAGCTGCACCGCGTTGCGGGGGGGGGGGGGGAGAGCAGTGATCGGGCGCATTACTCGAGCATTTCTCGAGGCTTTCCAGTGCCCGCGATCGCCGAATCAACATCTCGAAAAGCTCTGGGAAAACGCGAACGTACAAAAAAGTGCGATGCTTTTGATTTCCATTTTCGATCCGCGAGCACAGCAGCGGCTCCGTTTGGCTTGGACGGGCAGCTCGACTGCGCCCCTGTAACGTTTTCAAGGCAACCGTTGCTAGGAAGGCGAACTTGGAGCGGCAAAGTTTGAATGCAACCAACTTCGTCTAAAGGCGTCTCCGGGCTCCGGAATAAGGTTTAGCAGCGACGAAAAGAGATTAACTCGTTGTGAAAGGGAACGGCTTTCCCCCAAACGAATCGCACGACTTGTGATCGAGCGACCTTGCCAATTTTGCTTTTGTTGAGCGCAAATAAACGACCGCTGCTCGATACGTGGCTTTTTTATTTAACATCCAACCGAAATTGTCGGAAAATCACGATTAACGCTCGCGCCTGTCTAATTTACGTTTCTCCAATTTTCGAAACGCTTCGACGCGAGCCTTTACTTATCGGGAGTCAACGAATTTATTCTTTAGGAGAGCTTTCGGGAAATGCCCTTTGGCTATTCAGTTCTCGTTGCGAGGTAGACTTAACTTAGATTGTCACTACTCGAGAGGCCGCTCGCCTACAAACAACGATAACTCGTTCAATTAGGATTTTCACAATTACTGCGATGTCGCCTCCTACGTTTTGAGCTTCAACAGAGCCACGACCAGTCCTTGAGTTTATCACAACTCATTACTCGATAAGAATTGGCAAATTCTTTTTCTCTTGCTCTTGATTCCGAACAAAAATACCTAATGCCCGTCGAGTCGAGTCGGGCCAATCCTACATTTCACTCATATTCTATTAAAACTTTCGAAACTCAATTCGAATTCGTTCAGTTGCCATTTCGATATTAAATTAGGCTTCTATAGCGCAATAAAAATCAATTCAAATTCTAGTAATGTATTTAAAAGTTTTTCAATTTTTTAACGTTTATAGTTATTTAATTTCTTGTAAAATGTTGCTCGTGTTCGCCATTAAAAATATACAAACTCTTATTTTCCGAATGCTTTTCACGCAAAAACGACACCGACACAAGTCTCAAATACGTTTTTAATTCACAATGTTTTACACGAATATCAACAAAAAAGAAAAACAAAAACAAACAATATACTCGCTTATAAAGAATTTCACGTCATTTCGTAGGCTTAAAAACGCACCTCACTATTTAATTACATGATTAATTATAAAACATTAAATATGACGATTTTCTAGTTTTTCCGCTGACTTTTTAACGAAAATGAATGTGTAATTTATTAACTTGTGCAACAATTTCTTTATTATGAATATATACATTACTATAATTATAATCAAGAAATCTTTAATGAAATATGTAAAAATGCAGCAATCTTTTTTTATATTCTATTTACAATATCGCGTTTTCCCGATTTTTCCTACAAATCACCATTCGAAACTTTTAAGCGTTTTTAAGAAGGAGATCTTCGGCGTAATCGATTATTTAAAATAATAGACGTATTTTTCATAATCGAATACAAGAGAATAGGTTTTGTTGGCATTACAGTTTTCTAAATGGAATAATAAAATCAATATTTTATACTTTCAACTTGGAAGAGTAATTATATCAGTTTAAACGATATTCAACGGATCAAAGGGATATTTGTCGAATACTTTGTATTTATTGCAATATTTGCCAGAATAAAAAATCGCGTGAGATCCAGAGAGTACTTTTGTCGTCAAATTTACAAGGTAAACCTAATACGTCACAATTTAAAACACATTTTTTATCGCAGATCAGAGAACATTTTAAAGGTTTCTTAATTATTTCATTGTAAAAATAAATATAAGATATAAGACTCTTATTTTCAATAAAAACTTAACGCGCAATGCTAATGAAAGAGAAGAAAAGATGTGCACCTAACTACAGACGAGTGCAAATGAAGAGAAGAGGAAATAGTGTAAAAATGGTGGAAGTTAAAGCAGCGATTAACAAAGGCATAAATTTCACAGAGAATTTCACTAGATATTGACATCTTTAATTTTGTGTTAATGACACTTGGCAACTCAAAGATGCTTCAGTTGCTTTTCTCTTTTTTTCCCAATAGTCTAATGACTATCGCAAGCGCTTTGCTTTAATTAAGCAAATCAAAGTTTCTCGATAAACGACGGAAGAGGAATGGAAATCACGGAGGCAGGGCCGCCACCGCCAGGAAAGAAAAAAGGGAGTCGTCTGCATAAGGCACGGGCGCACAAATGTACAGCGGAAGGAAGAGAGGAGAGGAAAGCCGAAGGGTGGATACGCGTCTGCGGGGGCTGGGAAACCGGGAAACAAAAGCGAAAGGAGCGATGGAGGAGGAAAGTTGCCACGTCGAGCCGTGCAACGCTGGCGCGGATTGATTTCAGCTTTTCATAAAGCTGTCTGTCTCTCTCTCTCTCTCTCTCTCCTACCCTCGCGGGAAGGACTTTCGAAGTACACGGGTATACATAATCGCCACGACCCAGGATATTGAAGTGCCAGCAAGAATGGAATCGAATGGGAGGAGGCGAGCGCCCAAGACTCCGTGCCAGATAATATCTGAATATTAAGGTTAACCGACGACGAGCGTCGTGATCGTAAAGCACCTCGATATGAATGCAAACGACTGAATTTCACGACGCCTGTGCCCAACAACGAGCAACGAGCAACGCAACGAGCGACGCAACGAGCGACGCAACGAGCAACGAACAACGAACGTGATAAGATCGAGATCTCGTGCTTTTCACCTTCCCCCTTGTAATCCCGTCCAAATCCTCTCCCACTGAAAGTGCGCCTACGGTAGAGTTGGGCTGGCTGACCTCGACTTCCTGACTCGCAGTGCCGTATTTCCACGCTTAGACGCTCCGAAAGGAAAACACTCGCAAGTTGTAACGCTGTTAGCCAGCAATTGAAAATATCCCGCCTTCGTCTCGCGAAATGGCACAGCTCCAGAATGGATCCTGGATGGATGTGCGCGCGAGATTTTATTGCCCCATCAAACTTCTGGCTTCCACGCTTATCGCGTTATTTTTAGGAATCGGCAGCAGCAGCAGCAGCAGCAGCAGCGACGGCGGCGAATCAACTTACAAAAAGCTCGCGCCCGCTCCGCGACTGTAACCGAAGCAGCCCCTCGGCTTCGATTTTTCCTCGCAATTGGTCCTCTTTATTATCAACAATTTTTAGAGCAGGGAGTCTTTAGTCGATAGCACCTAAAAATAAATCGAGAGCCCAGAGCGGCCTGCCCAACGTTATCTAACCAAAACCTGAACAAGGAGGGACAGCGCGAGTTATAATTTAAAGCACATTGTGCGCCGTATCTGCTGTTTTTCCGAAGAGAACATTAACGCAATCAGACGCGAGCCACTGAAATATCGCGAAATATTTTAACAAAGAGGCAGCTTGGCCGTTCGATAATTTCCTCGTCGCAGCCGTTGCCGCAACAACTCCATAGAAATACATTAGCCGATCGCTCGATCTATACTCCAAAGATTTAAGTTTTATTTTCAGCGTTTAATGGCTTTTCGAAGGCCTGATTGAGAGTGTTTTTCTTAAGAGTCGGCTGGACTCGGATTCGTTAATAAATATCGAGTTAATGGATCGGTGAAAATGCCAATAAATAAACGTCGAGTCGCCAGCGTTTTTTGCGGCAATTCCGTCTACGGATCATACATAATAAATATATTCATTTGCATATTCTTCTTGCACCCGCTCAAAGTTAAAAAATAATTAAACCGGAAATATTCATGGACAGGTCGTTTGCATTTTATGCAGAATAATTTCGTCATAAACGCCTCGTAAAAAAAGTCATTACGCACCTTTCTTATCTATTAATAAATTAAAAACAAACATTGCCCGTGGCTTTGCATATTTAACTCTAATCTTCGAGTAATAAAAGCGAAAACTGGAGGAGACGAAAAGCTTGACTTTTATTTGAATATCTCCAAAGACAATGGCAATGTAATTGTATTCGTCATTTCTGCCACTTCACCTGCCATCCTTTGGGCTACGTACTGTGCTCTGACAAGCTTTTAAGGACCCTTCGCGTATTATTTCTCATATACGCGAATAAATTATTCTTCGATATCTGTATACTAATAGAATAGTATCAAAAAGAAAGAAATTGAAACTGCTTTTCCGTGCAAAATATTAAAGGTGTATTTCTCTTCTAGCGCGTGAGCGGCAATGTGATATATCTCGAATTATCCAACACTTAGTTCTTATCACGTGATTACAAGTGTAACAAGATTCTTCGAAATGTCAAGTTTCACATTTAATATCTACGGATTTAAATTGAATTTTTCTCTCCTATCTTTCATTGTACTTTTATAAATGTGAAAATGTGCTTTTTTAATAAAGTTTTACTTTTGCGACGATAAATGTTTGTATATGTATATATATACATATATCACATTCGCTTAATATCAAAATGAATAGCAGAAAAATTTCCATATTGAGATAAAAAACAATTTCACTTGCAATATCTCCATTTATTATATCGCTTATTTTTCAGCAATCAAAAAAGTAAATATCTTATTTATCGTATTATCTGTTCGATTTGAATGCGCAGCTTTATTATTTAATACTTCAACGTAATATAGTAAATCAATAAACTAATTTAAGCAAAAGATGTGAAAAAATTGAACGATTCAAAACAAAACGAGACGCAAAAGGTGCAATTGTATGTTTTATTATAAATTGTTGATTACAATTTGTCAATATTAGAAGTAGAAACATATATAGTTGCTCTTGGAACTTTGAAAAGCGATGGCATTGAGAGATTAAGATTCACTTTTTGCCACTTTTTGTAACGATTTCAAAGCTCGTCACCGATCGTCCATTCGTTAAAAGATTTTGCGATAAGATCTTGTTGAAAGAATTGCGGCTTTTAACGCTAAGCAATAGGATAATAACGAGGGCTACAGTCGCGCTCGCAATTTTGCAGGGTATTTCGAGCGACTGGAGCGTTCGCAAACAAGAGAAAATCAAGGGCGTGAACAGTGAAGGTCGCAACTGGTCCGGTCGGCATCGCATCCAAGGGAAAAAGCGGGGAAGCGGCTAAATAAAACTGCAGAATGTCGGATTCGGAGAGCAGCGAGGAAAGCGCGGAGATGCCGGCGTCGAAGGAGGAGGCGAAGCCACTACCGGCGCTCCTCAGGAACAACGAAGACGCCGACAAGCTCGAGGAATTTCAAAAGCTTCTCCGATCGATGATGGATTCGCGAGGGGTTTCCCCCGAAGAGGATGAAACTCAGGACCAAATGAACAACGTACTTAAGATCCAGACAGGTATGTAGTCGGTAGTTATATTGCGAAATTCCGTCGATAGGCAGAAAACTAGTTTGTAGTTAAGCTCCGAGGGTGAAGAGTAGGCAGTTGACAAGGAGGGTGTCACTGCTTTCTTCAGCACTTCTTCCCAGCTGCAGCTTCCCCGAGACCGCGGATGATAAATTGCCGAGCTTATTAATAAATTAGGTTAAAATTTTCCCGACGTCGGCGCGAACATTTACATTTTCCATCCTCCGTTTGCTTATTTACTCGAGCTGGAATTATAAGGAGTCGTTGGGCGGTCGGCCCTCAGCCCCAAACCGGAGAGTGAAATATCTCGAATAAAATATTTCGAGAGATATTTCCCCCGTAATTTCAAATATTTTTATGAAAGACATTTTCGTACATTTACAATACTCCCGGAGATTTCTAAAGAACATCGCAGGATTTAATTTTCTTTGCATTGGGTTCGCTCGCAGCGACTCCTTCAAGAATCACGCACGAGCTCCTCGGCTGGTATCCGAAATTCTGAATTTTCCGCAGCGACGGTGCGCGCGTTCCTTAATAATTCGGCCGCGCGTCCCCGGCGAGACAATCGAACACGCGCTTGGGAATATTGAAATATCGAAACGAGGTGCCCTTTCTCTCCGTCATCGCCCCTCACTCGAGTCAGCGGGACCCGAATAAAGCGCTCTAGTTTCATTACGCGGTTTTTCGCATGAGCTTTCATTTGCTCCCCACCCCCCTCTCCAGTCTGCCCGCGCGAGTGTATTTCTGAAAAGCACATAATACGCGAACGTGCAGAGGCAGACGTAGCGCGGCAATGCGAAAAGCCGGCGTCTTGCAAACTTTTGATAAAAGAGGAGCCTAGGCTCGAGCGCAACGAGCAATGTGGAGTTGAAATTCACCGGGGGGCGGGGGGAGAGAAGAGGTAGCCCGCCGAGAGCTTTCGCGAGCCGCGCACTTGGAAAATGTTCGAGACGGAAATTCCGTCGGTCGGCCGGCGCTCGCTCGGCTCGTACGGTTAGGTCTAATGCCGAGGAAAGAGGAAAGACGGGAAGACGGGAAGAGGAAAAGAATAGGCGAGCAAGACCGAAGCGGCGGCGCAAAAATGGAGAGGAAATACCCCGCGGCTGGAGAGGGATTAACAACTCTGGCTTTGTCCATCAATTCGTGTTCACACGCTCTCTTAGGCGCGCGTCTCCCTGCCAGAGCGCGGCATCCCCCTCTGCAGGACTTAGGATTGCGTGCCTGCGTACGCAGACGCGCTTCAATGCCAGGAAGTTATAAAGCGAGTGGCGCGCCATCAAATGAAATTTCGAAATTACGCTTTTAGTGCATCTTATTACGATATGCTGGTCGGTATTAAGCTCGTATTACTCCTATTACTCCCGCTCTGGAATTACCGCCTTTAAGTTTGTCATTACACGCGCTGAAATAAACTTTTCAGTTTTAATACTTACTTTAAAAGCTGTAAAGTTTACGCATATTTCTTCTACGGTGCTACTTTATCAGTGAAGTTACAATTACAGGTGGACTCGACCCGACCGTGGCCAGATATAAGGACGCGCCATGTCCGAGGATAAGAGCACCGACGAGTCGAACAAGATCCTGATCTTAGCCTCGAGTATGCGCATCCGAACTCGAGCTCGAGCTCTGCCTCCTGGTTCGTCCCGTCACTCGCCTCCTTACTTTTCTCTTTTAAGCCCTTTCCCCGTCCCGAGCAATTTTGCTTTCGCGGGCTTATACCTTAGAACGAACAGAGCCGCCTTTTTAATGCCCGAATATTAAACGCGTAACAGTTCTAATTTCCAACGTTGCTCCTGCCGTTAACTCTAAGGATGTCCGTTGTTTGACGCAGAAATTCCTTTGCCGGTTATCATCGCGAGCGAGAGTAACTTTTATCGGAGCCATTTCTTTGAGCTTCAAAGTAATGCATTCGCCGATTTTGACAATTTGTTCTCCTTGCTAAATATTTATCTTTATTTTGCAACTAAAAGTTGACGTCCGCTTAAAGCAGCTCGACTGAAACTCCAGCTTCTAGGCTTTTCCTTGGTTCTTTCAGAAATTTACTTGTCAAAATCTGTGCTTCGTAAAGAGATTCGTACCTGCCCGCACCTCGTATACTTCATTCTCCTCGTCTCGAAAAATCAAATCTTTTATCTCGTGGATTATTCATTTTTTATACACTTCAAAGTATTCGGTGACACGACAGTCCTTGTAAGAAAGCGAGAAAGTTAATGTTCCTGTTTTGCCGGAGGGTTAGAATGTCTGCGGACCTCTTCGCGCCGGAAATTAACTTTAATGGCTGAGCAAGGACCACCTTTTTCTAGAAGCTGATTGTCCGATCGATCCTTTGGAATCGTCGATAAAAAAACAAGTCATCGGTGAAATATTAAATCGATAAATAGTGAAACTTTGGTGGAAAAGCAACGCCTAAACCTGACATCTTAACGCGTAAAATTAAATTGTTTACTTTGCCGAAAATCGTAGCTTGACTATCCTTTCGTGTCATTTAAACAATCGCGTCTTCGATCAAAATTCAGCAAACACTTAGCTTTATTTATAGCGCTTATGTTTACTAAATTATGTTTACCTTTAACCTTTCATTTTTACTCGAGTCTGCCAAATTTCAATCAACGCTTGCTGTGCGTTTGAATAAATGTTTTTCAAGTGGCATTAACCAAATTTATGCAATTACTGCGCCAAGCCTTTTTTTTTATAATATAAAAATTCGGAAAATCTTATTGCATCATCATGATGAGCTTGTCGCGTAAAACGTTTCACTGCTCAAAATGTCTTTATCTTTTATCTAAATACAAAAGATTACAACCATTTACTTTTCAGTATTATTTTGGAGAAAAAAAAAATTAATAAAATATACTACTTCCAAGCAAATACTTTAAAAGAATCATTAAAAAATGAGCAACGAGTGAAAAAAAGTATATTACTGAAAGTAATTGTAGCATTTTAATCCGATGGCTTGTTAAATGCAATTAAAAATAAAAACTAATAAATGAGGCATAGAATTGCGCTAGAGTTTAACACGTCAAAGTGTATTTAATTATTAAAAAAGAATTACAATTGTAAAATGTATTAGCCGTCATTGATTCAATATTAAAATAAGTATTTTTCAAAAAAGCAGCAAAAAAGTTTGCGAATATTTAGGTAAGGCTAATTTTTTTGCCTAATAGCAACAGTATAAATGTAAATATCATTAACAAAAAGACGACATTTGCAATTATAATTTGAAGAATCTACGATCGGCGCAGCCAAATTTACTGCAAATTCTTTCCCAAGTTTCTAGACTCCTTACTATTTTCAGTATTTTAAAAATATTCGGCTAGTTTTTCGAGTAGCGAATTTCGCGCAGCGACGCGCCAAAATATTCGAGCAGAATAAACTGTCCAAAATGATAATTCACAGACCAAAATGTTCCCTAGATTTTACGTGCAACTAAAACTGGAATTTTCAGGTAGTTTACTCCCCCTTCCCAGCCGGTGCCACTAAATTAAAGTCATAAAATGTCTGGAAACCGAGGGACAGTCTGGACCGTTTGGCGTCGCAAACATGCTTTTGGCAATGACAACATATCTGAACTCCCGTTTCTATCCATACGGTAAACGTTCTGCGCTACACAGATAAACCTGATTTGTGCTCTAAGCTTGCAGATAATTAATGTCACGAGTGAAAATTGCACTCTGCAGTCTGCGCAGCCGCCGGTTCCTCCATAGCCGCTCCCGCTCGTAAAAGATCTTAAAAACTTTTTAATTTCCACGCGTCTTTCGATTATTTTCCAGGCCACACTTTTTTACGTCGCGGACTAAATTATCGAACGAGGAGGAAGCGTAGCTCATTTGTCGCGCTGTGATAAAGGAGGATAAAAAAAAAGTTGCGACCACGGCATAAGTGCCGGGAATCCTTAAATCGTGTTAATTTTACGCGAAAAGGCGAAAAAGCAGGAATGCGTCGCTCTACAGTGCAAAAGCTCGAATCCGTGCAAATGTCAAAGGTGTCTGACCAGTCGAATCCAGCCGGATGTCCCCTTCTTTGGAAGCAGCGTTAGGCGCGCGAAGCTCTTCCGCCTCGAGGCCGAGGCCGAAGCCGAGCGAACAAGTGCGAAAATCCGCGCGGACTTAATTATCTCGATGAAGCTGTTGAGCTGCAGGAAGGAGGGAGGCGCCAGTCGGAACTCGAAAGTTGCCGTCGAAAAGGCGAGTGCGATACTGCGCGATCGAAGGCTGCGACGGGAAAAGACATTCGCGGCGTCACGTCTGTCGTATAAGATACGAGGGAGTCGAGAACGGAACCGAAGCCTTCGGTAAAACGTGGTGCCTGTCAGTGCAAGCTGCGGATGATCGCGTGCAGAGTTGATGCGCTCGTTGGCAGAACATTCCGCGTGGCCCCCGCCCCTCCCTCCCTCTCTCGTGACATTACAGCGGCCCGTGTAATAAGCGAGCGAACCGAATTCACGACGGAGACATCGAGCGATAGTCCGACAGACGTTGCCGGGGCTTGCATTGGCTGCACCAGTTTTGATTATTAGCTCCGGCTCTTTGCAGTTACCGCTCGCACTCAACGCAAACGTCAACGTTTCCGAAAAGTTCCTCTTACTCGGAGGCAGCCGTTACTGACAAAACGCGCTCCTAGTTTTACTTTAGCTTTTACACGAAACTTCAGCCAATTTTAGCCAATTCAAACGATTAAAGCGAAAAGATTGTCGGAAATTTGCCGACGGCTTGCCGAACCAAGGACCTCCGGAGTAAATACAATAAAAATAAGACCTTTGACCCGCAAAGGTCTCGTTTGAGGCAAGTAAGTATGTGCGCCCGAAGCTCGTTAACGTTATCGAATTGCTTCGCTTAAAGAGGAGGCGATTGCAATCGAAATGAGCGGCGACTGCCGACTGGAGTATCTCGGCTCAGTCGTTCAAAAATCGCTGAAATTAAAGCCCGAAAAATGGGGAAGATTGCTGATGTTGGAGGAGCACCGCAACACCGTCTTAGACTTTCTAGACAACCCAGTACCAGTTGCGCTCTTCGTCGTGTTAACGCCAAATGCTCAGCTCGTACCCTCCTGCGGCTTTCCCATTCCTTGCCAACGGACCAAAGGTATAATTCCAGTCTCATAACTTTCAAATTAGAGTTTCAATAAGACAACTTTTTGATCGCTTCAGTCTATCAGTTCATAATTTACGAACAACTTACTCGGGAACTGATTCGACATCATTACACCAAGCTGATAAACGAAAAGCTTATTTTATTTTATGGAAATTAGTATTTTTTTCATCGTTTATTAAAATTAGAGACTGCGTTGGCAGCTTTTAAAATTGACTCGATTGGATTCAATGATAACGCTTTAATAGCGTTTCGTTATTTTGTCGTTATTACGTGCATTAACACTCGCGAGCCGCGAACGGCTGGACATCCCGATCGTTTTCATATTCTTAACGAAAATTACATTATCTGCGATATAAAAGAGCGAACAGCATGATTTACGGTTTCAGTCTCGCGTTAAACGCCAAGTAAATGTGCCGCGTGGGATGTCGTAGATCGGGATAAACTGGATTTAACTCTGCACGCGCGCCGTTGAAAAAGTCCAGCTTGCTTGTTTCGTCCCAGGAATCTACGCGATAAAAATGAGAGCCGAGGTGGTGCCGAAGGAGAAGGACGGCTGCGCGGCGTTGATCCTCACGGGGGAACTCTCGCACAGGGTCGTCGACGAGTTGGCCACGATCGTCGATAACGTCTTCGCGCCTCTGCTCTGCAAAGCCGAGAACCACAAGCGACTGCCCAGAGTCGCGGTCCAGGACATCGCGCGTCACTTACACATGCTGCGCGGCACCTTGTATCAAGTAGCTTTGCATTAATTTACGCGATAAAGGTGGGGGTACGCGACGATGCTCGATCTAAAAGGAGTCGCCTTTTAGGTTAAAGGTCAGGTGAACGGAAGGACGGTGCTGCCGATGCCCGCCGGCTTGGAGAGAGTCGCCCAAGTCGAGAAGCAAATCGCCGAAGAAGGTCCCCAGGCTGTCGATCTCTATTTGAAGAGCGCCATCGAGGGGGTCGTGATCAAGTGGGCCTACTTGGTTAACGACGTCGTGACGCACGAGTCGAGCGCGGCATTCGAAAACAGACAGAATCCCATTCCGTACGTCGAGCTGGAATATTGGTCGACGAGACTCGCCAACTTGAGGTGCATTCCCCTATCCGTATCCTCGTCCAGTGCTGGCTGTGCTCTTTGGCAGGAGGCGAGCGCGAGCTTCCTAACGGAAACGGTCTCCTTTCCAGATACATCTACGACCAGCTGCGGGAAGACAGGGTGCGAAAGATGGCCCTCGTCCTCGAGCACACCGACAGCGCTTATTATCCCTGCTTCAGGACGCTATTCGGCAACGTCGTGTCGGCGCTCGCCGAGGCCAAAGAAATATCTCTTTATCTGACGCCGCTTGGGAAATGCTTCAAAGCCGTGGAGGAAATTGATTTCGCCGAGGCGAAGCCAATTATGGCCTCCTTGGTTCACTCGGTTGGATTAGTCTCGACCTATTCGAAATACTATCGAAGCTCCTCGAAGCTGATCACGATGCTCCGCCAAATTTGCAATCTCCTGATCCAGGAAGCTCGTCGATTTTTAGACCCCAGCTTGATTTTTCAAAGCGACGTGGACGAGGCTCTGCAGCGCATACAGATTTCCAAAGGTGAGCGACAATCGCGCGACGCGATGGAAAATCGGAAAATCGGCATTTGCGGATAGCAGCGCACTAGCCAACGCGTCGTATTGCTTACTCGACAGACGTTCTGCAGGAGTTTAAGCGTCAATTCGACATTCAGAAAAGCATGCCTGCGTTGAGGAAGGAGACGCCAGCGTGGACCTTCAACCCAACCGCGGTCTTCAGTCGGCTGAACGCCTTTCTGAAGCGCCTGGCCGACATACAGTGGCTCTTCGACACGGTCGTCGAATTTTCAAAGCTGGAAAAAATCGAAATCGGCGGAGTCATGGGCAGATCTTTGAGTTCGCGCATAGTCGCCGTCTACAAAGAGTTTCAGCAAATGTTTACAGCTTTTTCAGCGCGTTCCACGGACGTTCTGGAGCCGGACGACGAGAGCTTCGTTTACGACTGCGACAAATTTAATCATTCGATCATCGATCTCGACAGCAAACTCGCCGCCATACTGTGCCAGGCATTCGATGATTGCGGAAATTTAGAAAGCGTTTTTAAGGTGCGCAAGACCTTCCAATCATTATTTGAAGCTGCGATTTTTATTTCAACGAATCGCGCCTGCCCACGTGTTTGACCGAAACTGAAACTCGTATAAATTTCCAGCAATTTAACAACTTTCCCGCAGCAGAGATACTCACTCGATTATCTTTGGTCGCTAAAAGCCTCGTGGGTCGTTACTAATTGCCGTTTTAGTCTCGTTCATCGTCTATAATTCAATATACTCCCCCGTGAACGAGGCCGTAAAAGCTTACAGCTTGGAAATTTTATTTCGCAAAACATATTAAATGCAAAATAACCGACGATGTAAAATAATTACCGGGAATTCAATTTTAATAGAAATCTGTCCAACAATTTTCGGTTTGTAAAATAAAAATCAAACTTGAATGTTTTCGCGTAAATTTCATCGCTACTTGTCTTTTGGGATGCATAATATCTCAATTTTTAAATTCCAATTTTCAAGTTACAGAATACAGAGTCGACCGATATTTTTTTATTTTTCAAAAATTTTTTATCTTTGTTTTTTTAGTTGACGGATAAAGTTCGGATAACGTTACCCAAGAGTACGCGCTGAAATACAATTACAATTCAAATAAAAATATTTTAGTTATAAATAAGCTTCGATTACTCGTCTTCGACAAATAATTCTCATTGGAAGTGAAATTTCCGTAAATCTAAAATGACACAGATTTTTAAACATTTCTTTTATTGGGGTCGCGAGAAAATTACTCTCTTCACGTGTGTGGGTTTTAAAATATTCAGAAAATTTACAAACGAATCGTTCAATATTAAAAATAAACTCCAAGCTCTTTTTTATAGTAATTAAAAATCCCTTGCTACGCTAAAGTGGAAATCCAAAATTTTTTCGTATTGCCCGAGGCGTCTTCAATTTTGAACGGGTTTAACCGAAAGAGCAACAACGGCAAACAGTTACATCATTGTTAAATCTTGACGTTTCAATACAGCCTAATAAAAATTTTTGAGCGAATAAAGAAAGAAATAAAATTTCTAGCATATCGCCGAGATAATGCAGGCAGTTAGCTTAAAAATCTGTAATAACCTAAAAATACAAGCTGTGCAAGTTTTTAATTTTCGTAAAAGTTAATGGAATTGGCGCAACGCGACGAAGCGAGAAGCGAACCCTTTCATTTGCCTTTTCAGCTTATAAACATAGTCGGCAGTGTGTTGGATCGGCCCGTGATCCGCGAGCAATTCATGAACCGCTATTGTCGTATTCTCGATCTACTGAGCCACGAGCTCACGCTAGTGGAGACATTGTTCAGCCAAGGCCCTGGCAGCGCCATGGACGCATTGCCCCCCCTCGCCGGTGCGTTGCAATACACGAGAATGTTGAAGCACCGGATCGATTTGCCCGTCGAAGCCTTTAAATCTCTCCAGCATCCGTAAGTGCAGCGATTTTGCGAAGTAGAGCTAAACGCTTGCTGGCCGTGCCAACGCGGAACTCGGCAAATTAAAGCGTCGCCTCTTTAACCAAACTGTATTGTTGTAAAGGATCGTGGAGAGCGACGAAGGCAAGAACATCCTCTTGCGTTACGAGCAGCTAACGGCTTCCTTGGATAAGAAGCAGACCCTTCTGTTTATGGAATGGGCCCAGGTTGTGCCGCAGTCGGTAAAAGCCGCTCTAAATAGATCGTTGCTCAAGACAGATCAGTTTTCTATATTGACACTGAATTTCGATCCCGAATTGTTCGCCGTTTTAAAGGAAGTAAATTATTTGAAGCAGATGTCATACTCAAATATACCGGCAGAAGCCCTAAAGGTGCGTATCGCAGCTTCTAAATAACTCGACAATTACCTCTAAATTGCTTGTGCTTGTGCTGGTGGAAAGGTGGCCGAGGAGTCGGAGACGTTTCGACAGTTCCGGACTTTGCTCACCAGCACCGTCAATTTTTACAACGAGATGCGCCGCACCTGTCGCAAAGTAGAGTTCAACCTCATCGAAATTGAAATCGCACGCATCGACTCGCTGATTCAGAGAGGCCAAGGCGATTTGCAGTGGAACTCGGAAGGACTCCTCGAATACATAATGGAGCTGGGAAGTTTGGTGGAAGACCTGCACAAATGCGTCAAAGTAGCGCAAACGAACGTGGACAAGATTCGCAGCATCATGGAGCCGTGGACGAAAACGCCGCTGATCGAGCGGAAGGAGCGTCGAAGGACGAGTTTATTGTCGTTGGAGGATCGGAAGGAAAAGGTGGGAAGGCGTTACGCGGAGATTCGACGAGTTGCCGAACAAGTTCGAGTCTTGCTGGCGGAAAACAAAATGCTCTTCGAGATCTCCGACGACAAGAGCGAGGCATGGCAAGCGTATGTTACGTACGTCGACAAAATCGTCCTCGAATCACTTCGCAAGGCCATCGGCTGCTCACTGACCTACCTAACTGAAAATATGGATCCGTCGAACCAGATCGAGCCACTGCTGCAAGCCCATCTGGAGCTCCGAGAGCCCGACCTTTATTACGTGCCGTCTTTGGAACCGGACGACCCTGACGGCTTGGACCAATTGCTAAATAGCTTATTAACCGATATTATCGGCATGGCGAATCTGGTCCCGAGATTGAAGTCTGATATTGTGGGATACAGGGAAGAGCTCGAAAAGGACGACGATATACGCGTAATGAAGAGTGAAATATTATCCGGAGTCGGTAGAGCCATCGAGGAAGCCATCGATTTTTGCGGAGTTTTCGAAGGTGAGACGCTTTGAGATTGTTTCAAAATCACATTTGCAGCTCAATTTTTCTTTAATGCCGATTGCGATTGAAATGTTTGCCTCCAACGCAACAGGCTACGCTTACCTTTGGCTAGAAGACAGAGAAACAGTCTTGCAACAGTTTTTGGACTACAGCAGGCAACTTTCTCCAGAAGAGATGGATATGATAATCGCCTTGGATCCAAAATCGCCTAAAAAGTGTCCACCTAAAATGGAACAGTTCCGAGAGCAGATAGATCTTTACGAGAGCCTCTACACCGAGGTCGAAGAGATGAGCACGTTCAAGACATTTTGCGACTGGTTTCGAGTGGATTTGAAACCATTTCGTCAATCTCTTTTGAACACCATTTGCAAATGGTCGAGTATGTTTAAACAGCACTTGATCGAGCGGGTCACCACTAGTCTCGCCGATCTCGGCGCATTCATAAGGTAATCCATCGAAGCCAACGAAACGAACGACTCGACCATTACTGAATTGTCGGTTGGGTTGCGATCGTTTTTCTAGGCGTGCCGACGAAGGTCTGCTTCAACAAGTCCAGCCGGGCGATTACGCAGGTCTCGTAAGCGTAATGGGATTTTTGATGCAAGTCAAGGAAAGGCAGCCGATCACGGACGAGATATTTCAACCTCTGGAAGAAACTATCGAGCTTTTAAAATTTTACGACCAAGACATTCCGGAAGAAGTAAATGTTCTTCTCCAAGAGCTTCCCGATCAGTGGGCCAACACCAAAAAAATCGCCGTCACGGTGAAGCAGCTGGTCGCTCCGCTTCAAGCAGGTAATTATTCTCATTATTCTCACCGAGGTTGGGTCATAGGATTTTAGGATTTTAAAATACACCGAGAAGAGCGACAAAGGCAAACTGCGCTTCACCGAGTAAACGACGTTTTAAGGTGAAGTTTCGAAGCTGCGCGGTCGCATATCAGCGTTCGACACGATAATAGTTCAATATCGCGAGGCATTCAAGCGTTACGAATATTTCAAATTCGACTGCAAGACTCCGTACGTCCACATGGACGAGGCTCATATGGAAATTTCCATGCTGGAAAGGCAAATGAAGGACATACAAGAGTCCGCGTCGCTGTTCGAACTAATGGTTCCAGAGTTCAAGCAGCTCAAGCAGTGCAGAAAGGAACTAAAAATGCTCAAACAGCTGTGGGATTACGTGAACATTGTAAGGAGCAGCATCGAGGGCTGGAAAGTAACGCCTTGGAGGAAAATCGACGTGGAAAATATGGACATAGAATGTAAAAAGTTCTCAAAGGAAATACGGGGTAAGCGTCTTTTCCCACTCTACCTTAACTTGTTTAGCGAAGCGCACGTCGCCATTTAAAAATATTAAAAATGTGCTCTGTCGATAAAAGGCCTGGACAAGGAGATGCGCACCTGGGACACCTACGTTTCTTTGGAAGCGACTGTGAAAAACATGTTGACTTCGCTAAGAGCCGTGGGAGAACTGCAAAACCCTGCTATTCGCGAGAGGCACTGGCTGCAATTAATGAAAAGCACAAAGGTACCTTCAAAGCTATCAATAACGTGAGGGCTTTTGTAATTATCGTAACTATTCGACAATAACTTTCCCAACTGCCCAATGAATTGCAAAAGAAATTTTTAGAAAAATCTCTCATCGATTTGATACTTTTACTTACCAAAAAACATTAGAGTTAGTTGCACTGCTGTATATATGCTGTCAATGTTACAGAAATTGGGCAACATGACTCCAGAAATGACTGTAAGTTCACTGTACATAAAAAGCACTTTACTTATAAATTTATAAAATTTCATTAAAAGCTGCCTTAGACTTTTCGTCAAGTTTATTTTAAATGATTTATTACGTAATCTTGAATGCGTATTCGTTTATTTATATTTTATTTATAGAACTTAAGCTAGACATTTAGATAAGCGATCCGTTCATAAAATAGCACCTTTATAGTTTTAGTCTCAAAACATAGTTTTTTAGTCACAGTAAGAAGTTTATAAAGAATATTTGTAAGAAATAAACTACATTTTTTTATAATGGAATCTAGGAGAATTAATATTTGTTAATTATCAATAATTATTGGAGATCTATTTAAACGAAGAAAATATTTCACAAATTTTTACTTAAACTAGTACATGGATAAAAAAACCTTTTAAGGCAAAACATTGAAATACTTTGTATAGAAAATTGAAAATGAATGATAAAAAGTCTGTCTTAATAATCTTCGAGGAAAATTATTATACGAATCACTAAATTTGTAAGAGCATATTTTGCAAAAACACAAAAAATAACGAAAAGTTTAACGATACAATCAACGAAGGATTGATTCTTTCGCGATTATGTAACTAATAATACTTAATATAAGAACAATTTAAACTTGTAATACTAAAAGTGGCACTTGATAAATTTTATTTGATAAAAATATTCATTAACGAACGAGCCGATGAAGCTTTTATGCGAATAAAAATTAAAAAGTGTTCTTGCTTCAACTCAATCTCCGATATTCACTCGTGATTCAATAATATTTGCACGCCATAAGAATAAGCTTATAGATTTATATTAATGAATTAATATTAATTTATACCATGACGAGTTTCATAGTACTAACTAAAATATTTTGTACGTCTTTATAATGACATTGTACTCTGAAACACGTTCAATGTAACAAAATTTTAATAAAATACAGTTTACATGCTAAAGAACATCGTAGAAATTCATTTTCACTTCCACTTCATCCTTTCATTACTATTCATTACAATACATCGAATAAATAAATACCATTTACCTGCACATCCTCGTTTAATAATTCACCACTTTCTTTTCTTTTCATTTATAAACTGTAGTCATTGATACATTAGAGAGAATTCCTAAACAAAATAGGTTTGCTTCGTAATGGATAATTCCACTACCTTGGCTGACCTTTTAGAGCTAAATTTACACGATTGTGAAGATGAAGTTAAAAATATAGTTGACAAAGCGGTTAAAGAAATGTCGATGGAGAAATATCTTCGAGAATTGAATGTTACATGGTCGGCAATGGAATTCGATAAGGAGTTGCACCCAAGAACTGGTGCTGTGTTACTCAGGGCAAGCGAAGAATTAATAGAAACTCTAGAGGAAAACCAGGTTCCATAATTTATATTCCAATCATAAATTAATTGTACAATTGAAGCGTTTTTGAAAAGTTGAATATCATTCCGTCTAGGTTCAACTGCAAAACCTAATAACTTCCAAGTTTATAGCTCATTTTTTGGAAGA
This sequence comes from Platyscapa corneri, assembly GCA_018907185.1. NCBI lineage: Eukaryota > Metazoa > Arthropoda > Insecta > Hymenoptera > Agaonidae > Platyscapa > Platyscapa corneri. The sequence goes on along the minus strand of JACCHW010000011.1, from coordinate 1,941,957 downwards.
GGTATCGCGTTGGCAGAAAAAACTAAGTATTGCCGATCAGGTAACTACAATTTGGTTCGAAGTTCAACGCACCTGGATGCATCTCGAGAGCATTTTTATGTCCTCCGAAGATATAAGAAAACAATTACCAGTGGATGCAGAGCGATTCGATCGAATCGATCAGCAATTCAAAGAAATGACACGGGAAATGTCCAAAATTCCAAACGCCGTAGAAGCAACGAACAGAGAAGGTCTCATCAATACTTTAGATATTCTTCAAAAAGAATTGGTTCTATGTGAAAAAGCGTTGGCTGAATACTTGGAAACAAAGAGATTGGCTTTTCCAAGATTCTATTTTGTGTCATCTTCTGATTTATTAGATATTCTTTCTAATGGAAATCAACCGGGAATCGTTGCAAAGCATTTGATTAAATTATTTGATTCAATGGCAAGACTGAAATTTGATGAAAAACAAACGGGCAAACCCGAACGAATAATTGGTAAGTGACAAATAAATACGATTCCTTATTCCACATTTAAATATGTATATATGATATTAAAATAATTCGACGGCAGGAATGTATGCAAAAGATGGAGAATACGTTGAATTCATAAATTGTGAAATGGTTTGTGACGGAGCGGTCGAAGTTTGGCTTAATAGAATACAAATGTGTATGCGAGTTTCGATTCGCTTTTATCTCAACGATGCTGTTTTGTCCTCCGAAGAAAAGCCACGAGAACAATGGTTATTCGATTACCCTGCTCAAGTCTCTTTATGCGGCACTCAAATTTGGTGGACAACGGAAGTGAATCTAGCATTTTCAAGACTCGAGGAAGGTTACGATAACGCATTAAAAGATTACTTAAAAAAACAAATAGGTCAGCTCAGCACGTTGATATCTTTGCTGCTTGGTGAACTGAGTAAACAAGATCGTCAGAAAGTTATGACAATATGTACCATTGACGTACACTCGAGAGACGTTGTTACTAAACTTGTTCAGGCAAAAGTAGAAACTGCTCAAGCTTTTCAGTGGCAAAGTCAGTTAAGACACAGATGGGATGAAAAGAAAAAGGACTGTTTTGCAAACATTTGCGACGCACAATTTAAATACTCTCACGAGTATTTAGGAAATACGCCAAGGTAAAATATAATTGCATTGAACTAAGCTTATGCACTTACGATTGACTCAAAGTATGATTACTTAATTGATGTTGCAGATTAGTAATTACACCGCTAACAGATCGGTGCTACATAACGCTAACACAATCACTTCATCTTGTAATGGGTGGTGGTCCAGCTGGTCCTGCCGGAACTGGAAAAACTGAAACAACCAAAGATCTTGGGCGAGCTCTTGGCATCATGGTTTATGTTTTCAACTGTTCAGAGCAAATGGATTATAAATCCTGCGGAAATATTTATAAAGGCCTTGCTCAAACTGGAGCTTGGGGTTGCTTCGATGAATTCAATAGAATATCTGTAGAAGTTCTTTCTGTAGTTGCCGTACAAGTAAAATCTGTCCAAGACGCTATTAAAGATAAAAGATCTGTCTTTAATTTTATGGGTGAAACAATAGCTTTGGTACCCACAGTTGGTATTTTCATTACGATGAATCCTGGTTATGCAGGACGTACTGAACTTCCCGAAAATCTTAAAGCTTTATTTAGGCCTTGTGCAATGGTTGTACCGGACTTTGAATTAATTTGTGAAATTATGTTAGTTGCCGAAGGTTTTCAAGAAGCGCGGCTTTTAGCAAGAAAATTCATAACACTTTATACTCTTTGTAAAGAGTTATTATCTAAACAGGACCATTACGATTGGGGTCTGCGAGCTATAAAATCTGTTTTGGTAGTTGCTGGAAGTTTAAAACGCGGTGATCCTGGAAGACCAGAGGAAGAGGTTCTAATGCGAGCCTTACGTGATTTTAATATCCCCAAAGTGATTTCCGACGATTTGCCAATATTTATGGGTTTAATCGCTGATTTATTCCCTGCACTTGACGTGCCTAGAAAAAGAGATATCGAATTTGAAAAAACTGTCAAGGCAGCAGCAACCGATCTATTACTTCAACCAGAAGATGGCTTTATTTTAAAAGTCGTTCAATTAGAAGAATTGCTCGAAGTACGACATTCTGTATTTATCGTAGGTACAACTGGCTCGGGAAAAACTGAAGTTTGGAAAACGCTCTTTAAAACTTATCAGAACATCAAGAGAAAACCAATTTTCAACGATCTGAATCCAAAAGCCGTAACTAACGATGAGCTGTTTGGTATAATAAATCCAGCTACCCGTGAATGGAAGGATGGCTTATTTTCAGCTTTAATGAGAGAACAAACTAATTCTGGAGGAGAAAATCCAAAATGGATAATTTTAGATGGAGACATCGATCCAATGTGGATCGAGTCATTAAATACCGTAATGGACGATAATAAAGTATTGACACTTGCTAGTAATGAAAGAATTGGACTTACTCCTTCGATGCGACTAATTTTTGAAATTTCAAATCTACGAACAGCTACACCAGCCACTGTTTCAAGAGCTGGTATTTTATACATTAATCCTCAAGACTTGGGATGGAATCCTTACGTTACAAGTTGGATTGAAACTAGAGTTTCGCCGTTCGAAAAAACGAATCTTGTTATTCTTTTCGATAAGTATATTCCATCGTGTTTAGAAACACTGCGAACAAGATTTAAAAAGATCACCCCTATTGCGGACATGGCTCACATTGAAATGCTATGTCACCTTTTGAATTGCTTATTAACTCCAGAATTGACAGAAAGTGATTTTACAAAAGATCATTATGAATTGTACTTTGTATTTTCAGCAGTTTGGGCATTTGGTTCGGCCATGTTTCAGGATCAGACAATCGATTATCGGGTTGAATTTAGCAAATGGTGGGTGAATGAATTTAAACAAGTAAAATTTCCCGCTCAAGGAACAGTTTTCGATTATTACATAGATTCAGAAACAAAAAGTTTTGTTCTTTGGACCGAACGTCTGTCGAAATTCGAACTTGATCCCGACATGCCTTTGCAAGCAGTTTTAGTCCATACAGCAGAGACGATCCGCATTCGATATTTCTTAGATCTACTCATGGCAGATAAGCACCCCGTGATGTTAGTTGGACCGGCAGGATCTGGAAAAACTGTTTTAGTTGCGGAGAAACTTCTACAGCTCTCAGAAAATTATTCAGTTACAAATGTTCCGTTTAATTTTTACACCACATCGGAAATGCTTCAAAAAATTTTGGAAAAACCCTTAGAAAAAAAAGCTGGAAGAAATTACGGTCCTCCTGGAAACAAAACAATGGTATATTTCATTGATGACATGAACATGCCAGAAGTCGATGCATATGGAACTGTCCAACCTCATACGCTAATTAGACAGCATTTAGATTATTGTCATTGGTACGACAGAACAAAACTCACGTTGAAAGATATTCACAATTGTCAATATGTCAGTTGCATGAATCCAACTGCAGGTTCATTTACTATAAATCCAAGACTTCAGAGACATTTCGCAGTTTTCTCTGTTAGTTTTCCTAACTTGGATTCACTCACATCTATTTACTCGTCGATTCTCTCTAATCATTTATCAAATTTAGAACACAGGTATATTTATAAGATTTTCCATGTACTCTGCATATTTTTAATTATTCTAATATGACCTAATATCATCCTTTAAGATTTCCATACTGTATTATTGATCTCAGTGAAAATATAGTACAAGCATCATTACAATTGCACTTTCGATGCGCTCAAATTTTTCTTCCTACAGCCACAAAATTCCACTACATTTTCAATCTGCGAGATTTATCCAATTGTTTTCAAGGTTTGCTATTTAGCGGCAACGAGTGTCTACAAACTTCAATAGATTTTGTGCGTTTGTGGATACACGAAACTCAAAGAGTTTATGGAGATAAACTCGTAGACGAAAAAGATATTGATAATTTTGGCAAGTTTCAGTTGGATGTTTTAAAAAAGAACATCGAGGAAATGGACGAGAGCGCTGTTTTTGAGAAACCAAATATTTACTGCCATTTCGCGGGTTCGTTTTAATTTTAATAAAAGCGAATTCGATTATTACGACGGGAAAAACTTTAATAGATTAATTTCATCGATTAATTTCAGGTGGAATCGGAGAACCGAAATACATGGCAGTTCAAGACTGGTCGAACCTGCATCGTTTATTGACGGAAGCTCTCGTTAGCTACAACGACTTGGTGTCAGCTATGAATCTCGTTCTCTTCGAAGATGCCATGATGCACGTGTGCAGAATAAATCGAATTCTAGAATCCCCTCGCGGAAGTGCACTTCTCGTAGGCGTAGGCGGTTCCGGGAAACAAAGTCTTTCGCGCTTGGCAGCTTTCATTAGCTCTTTAGAAGTGTTTCAAATTCAATTACGCAAAGGCTATGGTGTCTCGGATCTTAAATTAGAGCTCGCGTTACTCTATTCAAAATCGGGTCTCAAAAACATGGGAATTATGTTCCTTATGACAGACGCACAAGTGCAAAATGAACAATTTCTAGTCTTAATTAACGATATGCTTGCTTCCGGAGAAATTCCAGATTTGTTTCCCGAAGACGAAGTCGACAATATAATCGCTGGTACGTTAAAAGCTTACTAAAATCACTTTAAGAAATAGCATTTCCGAAGAAAATATTATAAATAAAAATAACTATAATACCTTTTGTGACTTTTATTTTATATTTAAAATGTATTTCAAACGTTCGTATAATGAAAATTACTTGCAGAAATGCGTATTAAGAACCTTTTAACAATATCTAAAAGCTCTATTTCTTGATTTCGGACAAGTAAACAGTGGCCTTGACTCAGGCTACAAGTAATATCTAAAATATAAAAGTCAATATAATTTTAAGAAAATTAGATGCATCGATAAATAATCTAATTGCGAATCTGCTTTTGAAGTTTCGCTTTAATTAATCGAAAAATTCAAATATCACAAATAATCGACGGACCAAAGCACCTGAATTACGTTCAACTCTAAATCTCGCTTTAATCGAACGGAATAAATTTTAAAATTGAAACTTTTCTAAATGAAAGTGGTTATCGATGCAGGTGTGCGCAACGAAGTGAAAGGAGCAGGAATTTTGGATACACGTGACAACTGCTGGAAATTCTTCATCGACAGGGTTCGTCGGCAACTAAGAGTAATGCTCTGTTTCTCACCCGTGGGCTCAACTCTAAGAGTTCGATCGCGAAAATTCCCTGCCATCATCAATTGCACGGCTATAAACTGGTTCCACGAATGGCCGCAAGAAGCTTTGATGTCCGTTTCGACGCGTTTTCTCCAGGAATTAGACGAATTGCCGGAAAGTTACCTGTAAGTATCGTACCGCTACTCCCTTAATCGATGTCCGTTTTATCCTAACGACGACACTTTTTTCGTTTCGGTTTTTTAGTGAATCGGTCACGAAGTTTATGGCCTACGCGCACACAACGGTTAATGCTGCCAGCCGACAATATTTGGCGAGCGAGCGTCGCTACAATTACACGACGCCAAAATCATTTCTGGAGCAAATCAGCTTATACACCAATATCCTTAAAAATAAAACAAAGCAGCTGAGGGGCCGAGTGGTGAGGCTGGAAACTGGCCTGGCTAAATTAAAAGCTACCGCGGTTCAAGTCGACGAGCTGAAGGAAAAGTTAGCCGTTCAGGAAATTGAACTGCAGCAAAAAAATGAAGCGGCCGATGCTCTCATAGCGATCGTCGGTGTTGAGACGGAAAAAGTCCAAACGGAAAAAGCACTTGGTAATTACACGCCGACGTTTAAAAATTATTATCGATTGCAACTGCGCTCGATCGAGCAAAGGGATTTTTCACCCAATATGCTTTGGTTATGATCAGCCGACGAGGAGGAATCCAAAGTGGCCATAATCGCGGAAGAAGTTCTGAAAAAGCAGAAGGACTGCGAGGCGGATTTGGTGAAGGCTGAACCCGCGCTATTGGCTGCGCAAGAGGCTCTCAACACCTTGAACAAAGCGAATCTCACGGAATTAAAATCGTTCGGTTCACCGCCAGGTGCCGTGACAAACGTGACTGCCGCTGTCATGGTCCTCCTCGCGCAAAATGGAAAAGTGCCCAAGGACCGCAGTTGGAAAGCAGCTAAAGTCATTTATTCTACAATAAAATTCGCTAAATTTCACAATTTCGCTTTAACTTGATTCATTTCAGATTGTCATGGCGAAGGTAGACGCCTTTTTAGAGGCGCTGATTAGCTACGACAAGGAAAACATCCACCCAGAAGTTATAAAGGCAATCCAGCCTTATCTGAAGGATTCCGAGTTCGAGCCCGAATTCGTTAGATCAAAGTCAGCGGCTGCGGCAGGCCTATGCGCTTGGGTTATAAATATTATTAAATTTTATGGGGTTTTTTGCGACGTCGAACCGAAGCGCAAGGCTCTGGCTCAAGCCAATGCAGACTTGGCTGCAGCGCAAGAAAAGCTAAGCGTCATAAAACGGAAAGTTTGCGTGAGTAAAGTCTGCTAGCGCCTCGACGAGTGCGCGTCCAATCACACGCGAAGATCGAGAAAACGTTCGCTTGGACGTTTATTACTTGCATTATTCTAATTGCGCTTCGTTACATAATTCACAGCTTAAGTTCTAGCGGATGTTGTTTGTTAATTTTCGAATGTTGTTGACAGTCATTAGAGGAGCAATTGGCGAAACTGACCGCGGATTTCGAGCAAGCGACCTCGGAAAAGGTCAAGTGTCAACGCGAGGCCGATGCAACAAACGCAATAATCGCATTGGCGAATCGCCTAGTCGGTGGACTGGCCTCCGAGAACATTCGATGGGCAGATTCAGTGGCAAAGTACCGCACTTTTAGCGTTTTCCCTTTCCTTCTTTATAATTGCATTCGCCTGACTCGGTTTTATTTCAGTCTCATGCAGCAAGCGACGACTTTACCGGGTGATGTTTTACTGGTAACCGCTTTTATTTCGTACGTAGGATGTTTCACCAAGCAGTTCCGACTAGATCTTCTGAATAAGCAGTGGCTGCCTTTTTTGCACAACATTGAGCCCGTTGTTCCGATCACCGCAGGGCTTGATCCACTCTCTTTATTAACGGACGACACTCAAATAGCTAAGTGGAATAACGAGGGATTGCCCAACGATCGGATGTCTACGGAAAATGCCACCATTTTAACGAATTCCGATCGCTGGCCGCTTATGATCGACCCCCAAGTATATTATATCCAGCTTTCAATAAATTACAAGTTAACAATTTCACAGACGCGAGACGCGCTGATAATTACGGCACCGACAGTTTCAATCTCAATAAAATATTAAACTATATGCTTCGTTAGTGTGTTTAATTATTAATTAATCTGAATTTGTTCTAAATTACTTTCAATTATTAAGTAGTTGTAAATTTTTATACCGGTTGATGTGATATATTTTTCTTAGCAAACGTTGCTTCTGAATCAGCGAACGCTGTTTTAAAATATTACACGAATTTTTATCGACAAAGGCTTGGCGTTCCCAAGACGCTTTTCTTAATTTTTGCAAATTTATGGATTAACTAGCTTGATTATTATTTAAGCTCCAAGGAATAAAGTGGATAAAGCAGAAGTACGGCGAAAATTTGCGAGTTATTCGTCTGGGACAACGTGGGTATTTAGATGTTATTGAAGAATCGTTGTCGACAGGTGCGACGGTTCTCGTCGAGAACATCGGAGAATTCGTCGACCCCGTACTCGACTCCTTGCTTGGACGTAATCTGATAAAAAAAGGTCGAGCCTTAAAAATCGGGGACAAAGAAGTAGAATACAATCCCGATTTTCGTTTAATTCTCCATACAAAATTAGCGAATCCTCATTATAAACCTGAAATGCAAGCACAGACAACATTGATTAATTTCACGGTAACCAGGGATGGTTTAGAAGACCAACTTCTTGCAGAAGTAGTTAAAGCTGAACGTCCGGATCTGGAGGAATTAAAGGCGGATTTAACGAGGCAACAGAACGACTTCAAAATTACGCTCAACACTCTTGAAGATTCTCTTCTCTCAAAGTTCGTGCAAAAGTCCACCTCAAATTTTCTCTTATCCGCTGATTCGCGCATTTTATAATACGGAAAAGCTAGACGCTCTTCAAAACAAGCGTGACGGAAAATTTTGAATTACTTAAAATTGCTAACTTGCGAAGAAAAATAGTGCTCGAAGCTATGTATATACATATTATTATCTGAAAAGGCGACAACTTTTAATCGACGCGAAGTTACACGACCAACGAATAAGGACAAAAACGTAAAAATGGGCAATCGAAGCAAGTAACTCGTTTACATAAATCAAACGAGCAATAGAGGAGAGAGGGAGGGGGTAATTTACCGGGAAATCTCGAACGACGCGAGACTGAAAAATTACAGATCATCGGATTATGTACACGCGTTAATGGGAAATCAACTGTTTAGCCACGTTTCGACGCAGCTTCTCGTGCTATTAATGAAATCTCGCGTTCGATAACTCCCGGCTAACTTGCACATTCTTGCCTTACGTATTGGCTGTCGGGCTGCCGAGGCCTCGTCCGTCCCTCGACTCGGATTATAAAGTTAATTCTGCCTTTTAATTACCGGCAGCTCCAGGCTCTAGTCTTATCGATCAGCCTTCCAATATTCTTCTCCTCTCTCGATTTCGCGACTCGCGCTCTTTTCGTTACGTCAGTTACGCGATTCGTCTTTTGCATTTTGAAATTAAGAACGTCGCTTAAGAGACGCAGCAGACCGCGTCGCGAATATTCATCCGCGAGACTTTGTAAGACCTTGGATCTCTGAATAACGAGCGAACGAATTCCCGGAATAAATTGATGGCGCGATATCCGAAACGTCGCTGCATTTCACGATCGCGTCTCGGCTTAGCGGGACGTCAGGCTCGATCTCATCGCTGCAGGACGCGTGCGTGATGTTCCATCGAATTACGCGCTGGGTGACACGATATACTCGGGGCGGCCCTTTGGCGCGAATGCAACCTTGAAATAAACCTAAAGCGTAATTTCGCGTTTATTCAAAGTTGGCCAAGGCCGCGGCTTTTCAGAAAAAGCTCGAATGGTTTCGCGCATTATTCGGGAGCTGAATCGGGAGTAGGTATTGACAAAAGGATCGATGCACAGGCTCTTTTCGGCCGGAAGCAACGTTCTGGGCGACACGGCGCTTGTCGAGAACCTCGAGACGACCAAGAAAACAGCCGCGGAGATCGAGTGCAAGGTGGTCGAGGCTCGAGGTACGTCGGCGGAGATCGACGCGGCCCGTGAATTGTACCGAGCGGCGGCGGCCCGCGCCTCCTTACTCTACTTCATCCTCAACGAGCTGAACACGATAAACCCCATTTACCAGTTCTCCTTGAAGGCGTTCAGCGTCGTGTTCCAGAAGGCGGTGCTCAGAGCCGAGCCCGCGGCCGATGTCGGCAGCCGCGTCCTCAATCTGATCGAGTGCATCACCCACTCGGTGTTCATGTACACGACGCGCGGGCTCTTCGAGTGCGACAAGCTCATCTTCACCTCGCAAATGGCCTTTCAAATTCTACTGGCGCGCGAGGAGATCTCCGCCTCGGAGCTTGATTTTCTCCTGCGCTTCCCCATCACGCCCCACGTCACGTCGCCCGTTGATTTTCTGACGAACCCGAGTTGGGGTGGCATTCGCAGTTTGGCCTCCAGAGACGAATTTCGGCAAGTAACTCACTCCCTACGCATTGATTTTCAGCATTCGATTCTATCCTTCCGTATATACATATATATATCTGCCTTTCGCCGAAATTCCGGCGAGTTACGTGAACGCAATAATTCGCAGAAATTTGGACCGAGACATAGAAAGCTCCCCGAAGCGGTGGAAGAAGCTGGTGGAGTGCGAGTGCCCGGAGCGCGAGAAGTTTCCGCAAGAGTGGAAGAATAAAACGGCACTCCAGCGTCTGTGCATGCTGAGGGCTTTGCGAGCCGACCGAATGACATACGCAATCGCCGCTTTCATAGAGGAAAAATTGGGGCCTCGGTACGTCGAGGGACGCACCGTAGAGTTTGCCAAGTCTTTTGAAGAAACGAGTCCGAGCACGCCTATATTTTTCATTCTATCCCCGGGAGTTAATCCGCTAAGGGTGAGAAAACTCGTCGCTCCTTAAACTCTCGTTAATAAACTTTTTCGAGTGCCCGAGATTGTGCCATTTTCCGATTTTCCGGTTTCTCGATTGATCAGGATGTCGAGGATTTGGGCAGGCGCTTGGGATTCACGATGGACGCCCAAAACTTCCACAATGTGTCCCTCGGTCAGGGTCAAGAGAGCGTCGCCGAATCAGCGATGGACGAGGCTGCCAAGAAAGGACACTGGGTCGTTCTGCAGAACATCCATTTGGTCAAGAAATGGCTTCCTCTGTTGGAGAAGAAACTGGAACTGGCTGCGGAAGGATCTTCCGCGGATTACCGAGTTTTCATGAGTGCCGAACCAGCAAGCACTCCGGCGGGACACATTATACCACAGGTGGCGCTTTTTCAACCGAATACATAAGCCCGGCTCGACACTTTTGGCTGCTCCAATACTTCGAATTACAATGCTTGCTTTCAGGGAATCCTGGAGTCGTCGATAAAAATTACGAACGAGCCGCCCACGGGAATGCAGGCGAACTTGCACAAAGCCCTGGACAACTTCGCGCAGGAAACATTAGAAATGTGCACCAAAGAGGCCGAATTTAAGGCCATTTTGTTCTCCCTCTGCTACTTTCACGCGGTGGTGGCCGAGCGTCGAAAATTCGGAGCTCAGGGCTGGAACAAGATTTACCCCTTCAACGTCGGAGACTTAAACATAAGTGTGAGTGTGCTGCACAACTACTTAGAGGCGAGTCCGAAAATTCCTTGGGAGGATCTCAGATATCTTTTTGGCGAAATAATGTACGGCGGCCACATAACCGACGACTGGGACCGTCGGCTCTGCGTTTCCTACTTGGAAGAACTGATGCAACCAGATCTCGTGGATGGCGAGCTTCAGCTTGCCCCAGGTACTTTGTCCGCTAACAAAATTCAATGATCGCGCAGGCACGAACATAAATATACTTTTTAAAGGGTTCACCGCACCCCCGAACACCGATCTGATCGGCTTCCACGCATATATTGACGAGGCTCTACCACCGGAATCTCCTTACTTATACGGGCTGCACCCCAACGCGGAAATAGGATTTTTAACAACGACGTCGGAGAATTTATTTAGAACTGTTTTCGAAATGCAGCCCAGAGATGCTGGAAGCTCGGGTGGACAGACCATAACTAGAGAGGATAAAGTAAGGCTTAGATTTAAATGTAATTTATACATTTGCCCGTGAAAAATACTTTTGTGACTCGTGAAGCTGTTTCGCGCGATTTGAAAAGAGAATTTATCTTCCGGATCCTTCGACGCATTCCTCAAACTGATTCTAAACACATTATTTTTTAGACAGAAGAATTGTAAAAGCCGGACCCCGGCTAAGTAGATGCGCGTGTGTTTGTGTGTGTGTGTGTGCTGCGTGTACCCGAAAGAGAGAGAGAGAGAGAGAGAGAGAGCGCGCGTGCATTCGCGTCACTCTTGTAATCGTTGAATTGCCAACTTCGTACTGACGAATATTGATTTGCTCGCAAGGTAAAGCAGGTATTGGACGAGATCTTGGAAAAGTTGCCGGAAGAATTCAACATGCCAGAAATCGTGAGTAAAGTAGAGGAGAGAACGCCGTACGTCATCGTTGCCTTCCAGGAGTGCGAAAGAATGAACCTTCTCACGGGCGAGATCAAAAGGTCGCTTCGAGAGTTGGATTTGGGTTTGAAAGGGGAACTCACCATCACATCGGACATGGAGAACTTGGAAACGGCCCTGTTCCTCGACCAAGTGCCCTACACTTGGACTCAGAGGGCCTACCCTTCCTTGCTTGGACTGACCGCGTGGTTCGTCGATTTGCTGCTGAGACTTCGCGAGCTGGAAACCTGGTCCACGGACTTTGTGGTAGGATCGGCGGGAACTGATCTCGATCGAAGCCATCGATCATCCGCATTAATTAAAGTGATTTCACAGTTGCCAGCTTCGGTGTGGTTGGCGGGATTCTTCAATCCGCAATCATTTCTGACGGCAATAATGCAGTCGACCGCGCGACGACACGAACTTCCACTCGACAAGATGTGCCTGCAGTGTGACGTCACGAAAAAAACTAAAGAGGAGTTCACGTGAGTGAATTGACTCTTTTATCAGCTAAAAGGGGACTTTATTCGAGCGCAAGTTCAACTTTTAGCCGCAAACGATCACGTGCCGATAATTTTGCCGAACGAGATTAATCGGCGGCACTCGATTAAATTTTTATTCAGCAGCTTCGACCGTTTGAAAAATGTTATTCTCAAGACTCTTGATAAAACCAGAAATTTTGTAAACGGCGACGACGGATACTTTTAAAACTGTTTACTAGTTTTAACACGGCGCGCGCGTGTCGTGGTCGTCATCGTCGTAATAAAATACAGACTTCCTTTAAAAAATCGCAAGACCACCTCCAAGGTTTCCGATCCTTTCCAGTCTAAGAATTCCAGTCTAATAAATCCTCTCGGAGGATTTATTTACACGACTCGTATCCTCGTAGGAGATCGCGGAGGTTCTCGAAAATATCTCCGACATTTTATATTTCACAGCATTTTAATATATTCAATAGATAAAAGCAGCGCGATGCGTAACGAATTCAATAATTTATCGGGCAAGTGAGCGCGTGCACTGCAATCACGCGTGTAGTTTAATATTTAATAGAATAAGCGCACCAGTGCTCACAGACTTTGTAGCCGTAAGCAACTTTTATAAAATATCATCAATTAATCCGGCAATATTTGATTAATTTTTTATCACAAAGTCGCGCGAGTAAAAACTTAAATTGCGAAGTGCAAAGTGAGCGATTGGTTTTCAAAGACGTGTTGTAAACTCGTTTATAAATCACGCGTAATGCGTAAAAAGGGAAAACTCTTCCACGAACGTGAAATATTTAAATTTGATGTTTCCTTTCGGAAGATCGATCGAATAGCGAGGCCGTTTACTTTCGCGCAATTTAAGATCGACGCGTGGCACGCGATTAAAGCAAACTCTCGTTACGAGGAGCAACGCGTAGAAATTCTTTGGTTCGGCTTTTCCGATTAATCCGATAATAATAGATTGCCAATGGACTCGAAGGCCGTGTGTATTCGGTCCTCCAAACAAATGGAAAATCGAACGTGCTTTCGAATTTTCGCAGCTCGGCACCGCGCGAAGGAGCCTACGTACACGGAATTTTCATGGAAGGAGCGAAGTGGGACGTCCAGGCGGGTATCATCGTGGACTCCCGGCCGAAGGAGCTCTTCCCCCCGATGCCTGTTATCAATATTCGGGCCATCACTCAAGACAAGCAGGATCTGAGGAACATGTACGAGTGTCCCGTTTACAAAACGCGCACCCGAGGACCGACCTACGTCTGGACCTTCAATCTGAAAACTAAGGACAAGCCCGCCAAATGGACGCTGGCCGGAGTCGCGCTGCTCCTCCAGACTTGAGCGAAGCTTGCGAGATCGTTAAAAGGGGAGATTTTGTTGAATTTTAGCGTCGTTTGTAAATAAAGAGAAGACCCGAGGGGTCCTCGTCTCAATAAAATTGGCTCTTAATCATTTGAAAGCCTGCCGAACCGTATCTCCATTTTGGTGCAATAATAAGCGCGCGATGAGCTCGAGTTGGCAATTTGCGGACAACTGGATGATTATTATCGTGGCAGGAGTTGCTTTTTACGTGGAATCGGGCCGCGGTCGCCGGCAAATCGTCCGCTCGCAGGGAACAGCGCGAATCCGATAGCGGCAGGGACGGTGGGGGGTGGGGGGCCCGGGGCCAAATTAATAGCCGCAAAAATAACAGACGAGAGCCGCAATGCGGATATCAGAGAGAAAATGCCAAAGGCGGACGGGACGAACGGAGCGCGGCGTAAATAATCGATACAATGCAAGCAGCGGCCTGAGACCTCCGACACGTGCACCCACACAGCCAGAGCCGCTACTGCGCACTCGCGCCGACTGCCGCCGCTGTCATGCGTTGGCACTGATCAGTCTACCGTATAGCATTACACATCGATTCGCGTAATTGGCGGCGTTTCCGCAGAAAAAAGCGTCCGGGGACTCGAGCACGCGATTCTGAATTATTAGTCGGCGGCGAATGCCCTTATTGCCCCGAATTTTCGCCGAACGAACAGCGGCCCTTTGTTTCCCGCGCCGCGGTCTCTCTCCTCTCCGTCTTTTTTTAGGCACGCGGCGGCAGTCAGCGCCGGAGCCAACGCTCACAAAGCAACTAGAATTTCATTGTGCGCTTAGTCATTTCCTGTCCAAGAATTAATCGACACTCCCGATAAAAACCAATAATGAGTTTAATTACTCTATTTACCGAACGGTGCGAGCATTTTTTCAACAACCTTCCGACTAATTCGCATTTGCCGCGGCGCTTCCAGGCCCAGCTAGTCTAACGATAATGCGCTCCCTGCCCAATCGGAAGGCTCGCGCCAAAATATATTAATCGCGAGGCTCCGCGAGCTTTCCCTCGCCGCGATTCGACGAGCCGACGCGCTCGCTTTGCCAATCAAATATTTACGCTACTGCCGAACTCGTTCATCGGTCCGGAACTGCGCGAATTAAAGCAAAAAGTGCCTCGACGGGCCACTCGGCGGCGGCGGCGGCTTGCGATTTCAGCGAAAAGCGAAAAGCTCCAGGTCTGGCGCGTCGAGCTGAAAAATTCGCAATGCGCTATTCGCGTCGGAACAGTCATCCTCGCGCGAGCCAAACAGCAACGGCTTGCTCCGTTAAAATTTGACGAGGAGTAACGCGCGCGAGTGGAGACGCCGAGGCACCCAAAGGAAGACCGACGCGGTGCGTACGGGCCAAGAGGACCATCCGTCGGTAATTGGATTAGGAGAAGAGGTGCCCTGCCTCTGGGGCTCTTTCCTCGCCGAACGAGCGCCGTGATTAGAGTCCAACGGCCCGTTCGATCACGATTTTCATTAACCCGAGTGCCATCATCGGACGCCGTCCAAACGGATCGAATATAAACGGAGAAAAGCCCGAGTGAGGCTGATAAGCGCGCGACGAGTTGCTTTGGCCACTTTCGCTCCCTCCTTCTTTTTATAGGTCGCGCGCCTAATATCGGCTCGGACGACGACGATGCTCGAGCCAAGTGGACTCCTCGCATTATCGCGATGGCCCTTTTTCCTCTTTTGCGCGCGCGCGCGCCGATCTGAAAATATTCCCACTTTTGCCGCCTCGAGTTCGCTGTGTTGTTAACTAACTCTAGGCCGATCCTCGACTTCCTTCTCCTCGCAGCATTTAACCAACTTTTTCGAATTACACTGACACTAGTAGCGCAAGAGTATTCAACACTCCCTTGCTCCCGCGGCCAAAACTCTTTTGCGAAACACTTTTACCCTCCTTTCTTACCACCTCGCGTTGTCATTAATTTATCGTTATAAATTTTAAAGCTCTATAAACAAGGAAGTCAATTGTTTCAGCCAAAATAGTATCCATCTTCTATCGATCGACGACGAGCTTTTCCGTTTTACTTTACGGCAGAATTGCCCTTTAAAATTTGTAATTCAAATTGAAGGATTAACGTTCGCGTATTGTCTAGCAAGAGTTGTCGAGGATAAAAGTGAAAAAATAAATACTCGAATAATTAAATAAGAATGCCTGAGAAATTGTACTTTTTAGGAGGAGCCGTTTAAACATGCATGTGCGTAATTTAGGGAATAAGAAATGCCACGTCCTCGTCAATACTCTTAAGTGACGCGTATTGGTAAAACGTCGAGACTGGAGTTAGTGTCGAGCTCCGGAAAAGGACAAGATTTTGATGAAGTCGAGGGTAAGAGCGGTGGAGTCGGTCTCTCCTGGAAACGCGTGGGCCTGGGATCCGGTTAATGGACGCTCGCGTTTTCTCTGATAAATCGCTTGTCAGGCGAACGTGTGCCACGTCCACTCAGTAATGACTCGAGGAAGCTGCTGCACCGGCTCGAAGCGAAGCCGATCGAATCCTCGCTCACCCAACGAAGTCGGCGAATATGCTTCGTCGTAGCTACTTATCTCCCTGTAATTTTATGCTTCTCCGCGTGCCCAGAGCCGAATCATTTTTCATCCGAATGTTGCACATGCACGGCTTTCGTTTCTTGAAATTAATCGAAATAAGATTGCGCCCCACGACGTCTGGTACATTCGGCTTTTCGAATCGGGACGGAGCGAAAACTACTCGATTCACTGCGCCGTCGTTCGTTTTTGCGAGCAACTCGACAATCACCCGCTGAACTGGCCTCCTCCGATCATTGGGACGGGCGAACGACGCAAACGTCTTGTTTGGTAAGCAAAAATTTATCAATCACGTTTATAGATGCCAACGGAGTCGCGAGAACTTTGGAAATGCTAAATGTTGCTCTCCGAAAGCAGGGCAGTGAAGTAAATATTAATTCCGTAAAGCAAATAAAGAAGAGAGTAAAAAGAGTCCATTCGATTAGGTAACTCGGCGAAGGCCCGAGTGACTGGGGCGAAAGCGGATGATGTGGAGGAGGGCGAAGCCGATAAAAGAAAAAGAAAGAGCCCGAGTGCAATAGCGAGCTTGATGGAGCCTTTGATAGATCCACGAGACACGGCTTGTAGGCGCGAACAAGAGCCGGACCGAGAGAGACGAGGCGTCATTTGTCTGCGAAAACACCGAGTTGGCCCTTCATTTTTCATCAGAGTTTCCGGTAAAGTTAATTATTTTTCAAAGACTAAGCGCCGAGCAGGTGTCGGCTGCTACCGCTACCCATACTTTGCATTATTCTTACTAATAATGTCGAGTACGTGTGGCGAGTAACGAGGGTGATAAAGGAGATTTCAATACCGTGCAATCCAATCGCGTTAATAAATAACTAAGGACTGCTCCAATCGATATTCTTTTACTTTCGATTGCTATCCTCTTCTTGATTAACAGCAATTTCTTATCGTTGCTGTCCAAGTGATTGTTAACAGCTTAAATTTTATTTCGTTCAAATGCCAACGAGTTGTTCGTATTGGTTTTTTCTCCGGATAATTGTTTGGAAAGGTTTCGTTGTTAAATTAAGAGAACCGATCTTGCGAGATAACAGGATCGATATTAGTTGGAGATAGTTTTCATAATTACAAAGTGCTTATTTATTCGAAGGATTAATGGATGGTCAGCTTTTTTTTTATATTATATTTGACGACAAATATTTCTCTGCTCGCGCACGTACGCACACTATCGCGACATTAGATTTTTCGCGTTTCGTTGGCAAAACCTTATGGTTATCGTCCAGCAATAGGCGCACGATTAATAAACTGCGATTCTCGAGGAAGCGATTTATCTCATTAATAAGAAAAGCTACGGGGAATGATTTAAAGCAGCGAATTCGAGGGCGATAAAAGTTAAAAAATTCGGCAATCACTCTTATAAAACGGTAATTGTTCTGTAAAATATGTATGGACGTATATATATATATATATATCTATAATGATGGGAATAGGGATTGAAAATTTATGCTTCGTGCCCGCCTTCGAATGAAATAATGAAAGCTTGCAATTTGAAGGGTGACGCAATTTGCTTTAAATACAAGCGACATTTTTCACTGCAAAATGACTACAGTTATATCGCGTGTTGTCGATTCTGAGGGTGAAGAGCTTCCGAAGGGCTTCGAGAGCTTCCAGCTAAGTAATTGTAAATTACGATGGACTAATGCGAATGAATCGTTCTCTTTAAAAATGTACGGCTTCCTTTAACAATTTATCCTCGTGTACAGTTAAGCATTGGCACTTGTTCGCGGACCGAAGCCTGCCTCTCTTGAAATTAGCATACAACGTTGACTAATTTTCCACTTATTATACGTTAAATCGTATGCTTTTATATTTTACAACGACGCTGCGATACGCGCCAGCCTCGAGCCTGAAATATATTAAATTTGATTAATTTGCGATCTGCTCTATCGATAAACGACACCCGAGAATTGATATTCTGCATATTTTTATTATAATACGAGAGCACCGCAATTATCTATTTAGCCTGTGTAAATTAATTATCGAGAGGATTAATAATTTCATTTGAAAGGATTTCAAGATAACAAACCTATTAGCCTGTTTGATTTTTACTTTCGACGATGAAAGGAAGTGCTCGAAACGTTTCGCGTCTATAATTTCACCGATCGAGCTAATTAAGCTGAGATCGCTCTCTTGCACGTCCGTCTTAAGAACGTAAAATAACAGTGATTATTATGAAAAGATTACGAGTCGTCCCTTTCTTAATGAGCGTCACTGCCCGTTGGTTTGTCGACCTAAATGCCGCTCGACATTCGCAAAATACAGATCTAAACGAAATAAACCGAAATAAAATTTGCTCGCCAAAGCGAAAAAGCGCCCGGAGGATTATCGTAGACCTACGCGAGTGGGAGGAGGAGTGAAAACGCAGCACGTGTGCACCTAAAAAATATTTACCGTGGCACGTGTGTCGAATGCTCCACTCGAACGGTGGAACAAAAGCAAGGGTGATGAAAAATAAGAAGAGGAGCAGGAGGAGAAAAAGAAGAAGAAGAAGGCGGCGGAGGCAAAACAAAAAATGCCGCGTGGCAACCGAACGGATTTTTCGAAGCGGCACGTGCGAACGCTTAGAGGATGTTCGATTTAATCATGCCGGGGCTCGCCATTAATCACGCGATTCTTCAGAGAAACCGATCGCTCGATAATTTTAGAAGGAGCAGGTGCGAAAGCGGCGCGCACATAACCAATGCCCGGTTGTGTTGCTACCTCGATACATCCAGATACAATGTACGCACTGACTCAGCCCCCGGTCCGATGGACTGAAAAGACACGCTTCGGGGCCTCGGAGTTTTGGAACCGAAACGCCCGAGCCAGCGAGTTTACCTTTTCTTATTGCTCCGAGCGTTAATGGCTGCGCGATACTCCTCCACTCGTTTGATAAGTGCACCTCGGCTCTCAGCGTTTCGCATAAAATTTAAATTAATAACCGGGGCAATGTCTTGCGCGGTGCGCACCGATTCAACAAAGGACGCTGTAATTATTTTCGGCTACGTATTCGAGGCCACGTCATGCCTAAGTAAGCACCCTCGTGTCGCGTCTCGACCGCTTGCGAATTAAACGATAACACAACGTTATTATAATTTGCAAGTTTCATGCTAAATGCGAAACGCGTAACGTGTCCTTTAGCCGCGAATGATGTCTCCCTCCTTGTTTTGGCGCGAACGACGGAAATTTATTAGCCTACAATTTGCTCGCGAGATAAAAAGCTCCTCTGCGCTAATTAACGCAAAAACAAACAACGCAGGCCGCCCTTTAAGTCTTAAAAAGCCCAACAAAGTCGGCTTTGTTTAAACTTGGGTAAATTCCAATCCACAAATTCGCCAATTTTCTATGTTTCCACGCTCGCTCAAGCCTCCTTCGTAAATAATCACAAATTAATATTTTGATGTTTCGTTCGAATCGTCAACGACTCGCCGGCGGCCCTTTAAATTGGATCGGCATAGAGACGAGTCAAAGATAATAAGAATAGAACGCGGCGGACGGACCAGTGAAGCGGCTCGACCGGAAAGTCGCGTGCGCGAAACACCGATCGGTGCGAATAAATACGCGCGAATTAATTAATACTCGAGTGCAGTCGAGCCAAAGCAGCAGCTCCCTCGCGATTCGCAATGGAAACGTCCGAATTCTGAGCCGACCTCCTTACTCTTCAAAGAACCTTATCGTAATTTAATCTCGCGTATTCCAAGTTTTTCATTGACTCGACGCCCGCAGCATCCGACCCTTCGTCAAAAATAATGCAAAGCTCCCTCTAAGGCAAAAGCTTTTATCGGATTACCGAAAACTTAATCCCAAATGAGTAAAATAAGAAGCGAGCCCGAGAAAAAAAAGCAGCTCTCAAAGACTCCGAAAGCTTTGATCTGCCGGGGGCTCTCGATGCGCAAATCGAGCCCCGCATCCGCAAAACGGGTGCGCAGCGCAAATTACGACGCGAGGGGGCGCCGCGAACTAATCCATGAATTCGTGGGAGGAGGATGGGACGGATGGATGCCGGTGTCACCGACGCTCGACGAGTCGCGGCGGGCGATCCATCCCTCCGAGGAAGGAAGACCCGGCCGTCGCGTCCATACCAAACCAGTCCGAATAATAATAATTTCACGCGATTACGCGCGACCGCACCCTGGGGCGGCTGCGGTCGTGAGTCGCCGCCGGCAACCCGGCGTCTTAACTTGGCAATTGGCCGTTAAGCGGCGCGAACAAGCTGGATCGGCGACTCGCCGGAGATCAGGCGCTGCTGACGTCCGGCCAATGGAGCGCAGCCCATCACCGGGCAACGCCCGCGAGCGCAACTTCGTGCTTCGCGTCACCGCGAGCGCTTAGGGCGCTCGGTCAAGTTTACACCGCCGATCTAGATTGCGACGAGCGCACACTTTTCTAATTCGGAATTAGGGCTGGACCGCAGCAAAGGGTAATAAGCTCGAGCCCGTGGACCAACTCGACCATCCTTTGAGCGCACGTTTCGCAACCTCCGAGAGAGCTGTCAAGGTCAATATGTCGCTTAATTAAAATTAACGACGCAAGGCAAGAGGCGCGACGATCCCGTGGACCCGACCGTAGCCGCACTCGGCCCCTGCGGACTCTAGCGGGACCGGCTTGCGCGCTACTTCTACAAAGAATATTGCAAAAAAGTGAAGCTCCCGAGAGGCTTGGCTGGCAGCGACGCACAAGAGAATCGAGCCCGAGACTCGTATTCAAATATTTCCAAGAAGCAGCAGATAAGTAATTAAGAAGCAGTTGGCGACGACGATTAAATAAACGATGCAAAAAATTTAGCTCGACCAGGGCGATTTCTAAATTGGAGCCAATTAAATAGGTCCTGGTTGAAATTCGCTTTACGACTCAAGTGGATATTCGCGAAAATACGGCTCAAGTGGCTCGTGGAACTGCGGAGCGGTGACGCGGCTAATAAAACTCGGCCCCCGACTCGCGTCAAAGAACCGATGTTCCCCGGTCGTGCCCCTGCGAGCCGACGTCCACTGGGCGAAATCGGCAGCGCTCCTCGGGCTCCACCCATAATTGCGTTAATTAACGAAAGTGGCGTAATTGCCAGGGGCCCCGGTGGGTACCCGAGTGCGCAAAGCCGAACATCCGAATGCCGAGTCGAGCTCGACGCGCGCCTCTAATTTATTTCACGCGGAACTACTTTTCACTTCCTGCCTCGGCGCGGGCGTCGCGCTACCCCCCGCCGAGTGCTGCTATCCGGGCCGATCCGTCGCACAATTCACGAAATTCACGAGTGAAGGCCAAATAAAACGAAACTAACGAGAATGGGCCCGAGCCGGGGAAGGAGGTCCCGGAAGTTTCATTCCACGGCATTCAGCGGTAAATCCCGCCGACGCTGACGGACTTTCGGCCGAAAACAAATAGTTTGAAATTTCACGAAACGCCGGGGGTGTGCTGGGTGGGATATCACGGCCGACAGAAATACTCGCCGATACGCGTTCGCTCGGCCTCCCTCGCACCGTCGCAGTGCCGCCAATGGCCGAGTTAGTTATTCTCGTTCCTCCCGTGCCGAAGCCGCGTTTCGAGGCTCAGGCTGGCCAATTTTCTTTTCCCAACCTTGCTTAAATGCCCGCGTTAACGCGCGGGGCTGCGATGAAACCTGAGCCGACAGCCACGAACCTTGAGTTGCCGACGAGTCTTTTCGTTGTTCGCCCGAGAGGAAAACGAAGAGACGCGGCATCGATTGCTTACCAACTGGGGGGAAGAGCCAAACTTGTACGCGTAAATTGTATGCGCCGAGACAAGAAATGAAACTGACCACCATTACTAATTTCGCAGGAGAGGAGCAACGGCTCGTGCCTATTCGCTTAAACCGATCGTCTCATCGACGCTGAGGCGAGAAAACTGTTGCGTTGGTTCGCTTCACTCGCGAATAGCGAAATACTACTAAACACGAAGCGAAATATTGTTTAGCGTCGCGATAGACAAAACAAATTGTGCACGTGGAAGCTATTAGCAGATCATATTATACTAGATTGCAACGGTATTATAAACGCAAAGCTCTTTTATGTCGAGATTATTATTTCATTAGCGCAATGGGTGTAATGATACTTTCGAAAATAAAGGCGCGGCGCACACCGACTGCAATCTCAATAAAGAGCGAGTATAAATATTGCACTCGGATAAAACTTCGACAGTTGGTTGTCATTGCAGAACTAG
Source organism: Platyscapa corneri (assembly GCA_018907185.1). Taxonomy (NCBI): domain Eukaryota; kingdom Metazoa; phylum Arthropoda; class Insecta; order Hymenoptera; family Agaonidae; genus Platyscapa; species Platyscapa corneri. Next base: position 1,919,742 of record JACCHW010000011.1, on the reverse strand, counting down.
AATGCAACTTAGTCCGCGAGAGCCTACGTCGAACAAATACTCGGGCGGCTGCGTAAAATTCATTAGCGAATGCTTTTGTCGAAAAGCCGAGGATGCGCGAGCTGTGCGCGTCTCCGCGTTAAGATGTAAAAACAGACGTTGCAACTTACGGAACAACTTACACTCCCTACAAGTGCCTAGGAATGCGCCGTGACGCTTGAAACGAAGCACAGGATTCGTTTGGTTACAAATTGTTACGAGCAGCGCGATACGGCTTAACGTTATTTGTCTACGAGCACGCAGTCTGCCGCAAAACACTGCTTACATTATTTACGGACATCTCCCCTCCCACTCGTGGTTAATAAAAAAATTACTCAAATCCTCGTGTCTTCCTCGTCGGATAATCTACCGGAGAGGATTTTATTCAGGAATAGCATTCGTTTATCGTGATGAGATTAGGTTCGGGGACGTGGTTAGTTTTAGCGATATTGCTGACATTGTCAACAGAGCCGAAGCCGGCCGCGGTTGGGCCAAGAGCACGAACCCCTCCAACGTCCGTCCACGACTTACACAATCCGAGAGCTGATCAATCTGGAAATTTTTGCACGACCGAGGCTTTTTTTACGGCACTATATTCGATTTGTCGGTCAGCCCGTCGAAAGATCATACGTGTAGCTGCAGCCGTCGCGTTTAATTTACAAGGTGTGTAATCGTCGATCGGAGAATTATTGATCGGACCGCTTGAATATTTTAGGCGACGGGCGACGTTTTGCGAAAAGGGTGAGCTTGCTGCAACGGGCGCAGATGTGTTCGCAATATCGAAACAACGTTTCACCGAAAATATTAAAATAACGAACACGCCTATTTGCTCGTAGGCGATGCGATCGATAGCCAAACAATCCAAAAGATTTATCATATTTCTATCGAGTGTAACAAAGCCGAGGCTAATAACGCGCAGCATTTCATACACTGCGCGAGTCGTAAAGAGGAACAGAGGAACTACAGTATTGCATTAATACGCGTTGTAGCATTGAAAATTATTCAGAAATCTCGCATAAGCATAATCCTTTCGACCAACGCTTACCAATTCTCGGCGTTATCGCGCTCTATCCAGTCACTGCGAGTAGTACTAGAATCTCCCTCGATTCCGGGCTACCCACACAACTCAACCTCTGGCCGCGCGTGCGCGTGCGCACCTACGTTGAATAATCTGCGGTGCTGTAACGCGCGCACAGGACCCAACCGACGAACGCACAATGCACAGCTTATGATTGTGCGAGATTCCTCGAGTGACCTCCTGCGCTGGTCACTCGCATCTTTGTTCTTTGTTATTATGGATCTTCCCTTCTGGTGGGGCACGGCAGTGTGTGCGTGTGCAGGCGCTCCCTCTACCTCGCATAATCCCATTTGCAGCCGAATATCATATATATATCTATATATAATATATATATATATATGTATGTATGTATGTAAGTGAATAAATTTCGACGGTCAAACATTTACTTATTACTCCTATTGTCGAAAGATAAATCCATCGTATATGCTATTATAATACCTACAGTGATAAATACTAGTGTATTATTTAAACGCACTTTGCTCAAGAAATTCATTACACGCGTAAAGTTAATCATTTATTCGGTAATAGTATTCACCGAACGGTAAATGTTGCCTTTCGTACCGAATGTAAATATTGTTGTATCGATATTCGAGAATGCAAATTTCACCCGCACTGTTTCACGATAATGCCACGAATGATAGTAGCTCGCGCATACACTCCGCGTACGCGAAATTCATCCAGACGTTGAAAATTGAAAAAAAAAATTGTTATTATCGTCGCGAGTCGAATAACGCGTATCGCGTCTTCCAAAAAACTTGAAGATAACATTTCTGCGCTTTTCAATTCAAGTTTAAGCGAATTTTATTTCGAGTTATAAGTACTACTGGCTGCGGGAAAATAACGGCATTGGCAGTAAAATAATTGACGAGTTTCGGGCGACACGAGTACCAAAATCGACAAATAACTGCAGTTAGATTAAGATATGCGGCGAGACATAAAAAGCGCCGGTCTTGGGGACATTTTAGCTCGCCCTTCCACGACACTCGTCGTTTCAAAGAGGAATTTCGAGGGTAATTGCCGGCGGGGTCGCGAGCCGAAAATTGAAAGAAACGCGATTGGCGCTTTCTCCAGCATCGGTTGCCCAGTTTTGTCTTGCTCGGTGCGTTTCTGCACTCGCAAAGGCTGGCGCGCGGACATCGGCTCGAGAGTTTTTTCTCGGCTGCGGTTGGCGCCACGATGTCTTCGTCACGAGGCGATGCCAACGGCAACGCCGCCGCGCGGCTTTCTTTTATTTATGTTACTCGCCTCGCGCTAGCTTTCCCTTTCAAAGGGCAGCAGCGCAACGCGCGATAAGCCGATCAGAGCTGCTCGGGGCTGCGGTTGCCCGGAATTCGCGCAATTGCCAAGTGCGAAACCGGGGCTCTGGGTTGGCTGTCGATTGGTCGCTTCGAGCGCCTCCAGTCAGAAAAGCCTCCCAGAAAATCCCCCACCCCCGTTTACCGCGAGCAAAGAATAGTGTTCGTCGGGAGCCGAGAGACCGCGACCCCCGCTCTCCGCGCAGGATACTTTAATTGAATATTCATAGAGCAGGCCTGCGCAGTATTTGCCATTTGGCGATTATCGTGTCGCCTCGAGCCTGGGATCGCGCGTGAAATAGTCCCTCTGCCTCTCTGCGGCGCTCTTCCAACCCCTGGTGCGGCGCTTTTAGAGCCTCGCTCCAACTTACACATCGGCGGAGCTCGTTAAAATTCGCCGGGATTTCCCTCGCAGATCCGGATTGCGAGCTCGAGAACGGGGGGCCACCGCGGAACCACCGCCAGCAGCTTCCCCGACTTATTACCCAGGGGTTGCGCCGCGACTTGCCCGGCAGTGTGGGGATGTAGCGCCCAGGCCGAGCGAGACGTGTGGGAGGGAGGGAACTAACACCCCCGACACGTTTTATTATTACACCGGCTTCCTCGAAAGGTCCGCGGCGGGCTTTTGCACGACTGTCGTTACGAAGAGTGAAGAGTAAATTGGATGGATACCGACGGGATATGAATCAAGTTCGGAGTGAAATTTTATGCTCTCCCAGCTAATCATTTATCTCCTCGCGTCCGAGAAAGTAGATGTTTTTCGAAAAACGATCGTTTCGTATTTCGCCCCCGTAAGCCCCAATGAAATATTTATAAGAGACACTCGAGCCCCGGCACTTTTCGAGTTGCGCAACTTTTATTCTCCTTAATTATAGATATGCTAGTTTTATATTTAGGCGCGGCGAGAATTAAGCGCTTGCCGAGAGAGAGAGAGAGCGAGAGAGGCCACGGGCTATTTCGCAATTTTGCAGCTAACGGCCGATAAGTTAATCCTTAAAATCGCATAATCGATCATCAGTCCGACTAATTTTACTACTATTTTTTTCGCTTTATCTGTCCGCGCTCGAATTTAAATCTCGCGTCCGTCCGTCCGTCCAGTGCGAGCGGCTAGGCTTTCGCAGCAGACGGCTTCGTCAATATCGCCGGGCTCGGAGCATCTTTTTGGGGGTGGCGTGCGCGCGACCCCCTACGCAGCCCCGGTGGCTGCACTCCTCCGGATCGCCGAGTGCCGCCGGCTTAAAAATCCGGGAATCGTGGCTCGATAATCGGGCAACTGTCTGTCCGCGTCGCGCTCATTTCCCATGCTCGTCGCGCGCCTTTAAGAACTAACGAGTGCGCCCCGATTACGTATTCGCGGGTGCGAGTCCGCGTGCGCAAACTCGTGGGGAAGCCGCGGGCACGCAACGAACGTAGCCGCCCGCTGCTCTGCGCTCGTGCGGCACGCGAGAAGATTACCCTACGCGGATCGAATGTGCGCGCCAGTGACAGACGACGCACCGAGCATTTCGAGCGGCGCGGGGTTGATTCCGCGAACGAAAGGGCTGCCGCTGAGAATTCGCGCGTACGTGTATGCCTGCTTATCTCGGCAAGAGCGGGAGGGGTGGAGCAGGGCTCGGCTCCCCTAAAACCGAATGCGTCACTGCTGTAACTGTTCGATAATCAAAATTTACTGTTTATGCCGCTTGCGAATTTCGCACAGGATTTGCAGCCGAACCACAGAGAGAGAGAGAGATGCCTTTGTGTACTTGGAAAGTACGTGTAAGGAATTGAAGGCTCCGTTGTTGCTGCTGCTGCTGTTCCTCTTCTCAACTGAAAAGAGGATTAACTTATTTTCTGAATGCGCAACGTGTTCGCTCGATTGTACATGCTAAAAGAGCCAAATCTTTCTTTACATACATGTAATACCTCGCGTGTACTTGGATTATTCAAATCGAGCCGAGTCTATCAAAAGCGACTAGAGAGCTTTTATTGTTTACAGGATACATCTCGTTAAAATCATATACCTTTTACACAGCACACGACAAACACCTATAACACGGCCATCTTGACAAACTTCCCTTTGAAAATCAACTCTTGCTATTCGAAAATAAAACAAATACTTGTCTCGGTTTAGCATGGTTTTTATTCTCTCTCTCTCTCTCTCTCTCTCTCTCTCTCTCTCTTACCTTTTCATTCGCTCCAACGTCAATTTCGCGCCCTCTTAGCAAAATTTAAATCACAAATATTATTATTCACGAACTAGAGAAATGCAACGAAATCAGTTATACTCGATATTTTTCGCGTGAAATAATTTTTTGAACAAACAAAAAAGCCTTCGTAGAATAACGAGGCCGCTTGTAAACTCATCGAAAATAATTCTGTTTGAGCGATTGACAACTTCGCACAAATAGTGGCGGATTCTTCGCGCTAACGAGGGCTAATAAACTGCCCGGTTTATTAATTTCAAAAATAATAGCAATCATGGTGATTATCGGAGCGTATTATGGCGACTCGAAACGTACGAACGACTTAAGCTGCATTTGCTGTCCACGTAAAGTGCGTAGATGGCAGCTTTCGAATTTCACCGGCCGATTCCATCTCGACACTCGGTTCTGCTGCGTACGGACGCGGAGCTTGAAACTACCGAGCGCCATGTTGAATGCGTAAATGTTCCGGCAGCGCAACCTCGATCTCGCAAAACAAGCGAAGAAAAAATATTAGGTTCTGGGCTAATTTGATGGACAGCTACAGCCATGTTGGTTGCCAAATAAACAAATGCCGAGTAAAAGCTCAAAGGGTCTCCGCTCGGTGCGCAACATCGCTTTCGCTTTTAGCATTAGTATCAAAATGCTTGCGAAAGAGGGAGAGAGAGGGAGCGAGGGAGGGAAAGTGAGAAAGGGCGTTCGCAAAGGGGAACGAACCGCCCACTGCACGTGTCCAAAAGCGCGAGTGTACGTGTGTGGGTCGAAAATGAAACTCGACTCCAGAGCGTCGCGGCGTCTCGCCCCTTGCATTGCTTTCGCTCTACGTCGACGGGCGCATGAATCGAAAATACGATCGGTAGCAACCGGCAAGGTTAAATGCGCGCGCATCGCAGTGCCGCAGCCGCAGCCGCCACCGCCACCGCCACCACCACCGTCGTCGTCGTCGTCGTCGTCGTCGCGAACCAGAACTTTGAAAACTTTCTTCGCGCACTTTCTTCGCGGGAGTGACTTTCCTCCAGCAACCCGTATATCGCCCCAAACAAAAATACGCCCACTGGAATTTAGAAGTCAACCGAGCAGCAAGCGACCAGAATTTATGGTACCTGCATCGGCTGCCCTCCCGTTTCTCGCGCTTTATACGTGAAATACGAGCGTTTGCTACCCCCGGGCTCAATGTCGCCATTGTTCTTTAATCCCTTAATAATGGCCAAGTACAAATACTCGTAAAAAGAGGGATAAAAAGCTCGAGCCAAAATTGAGAAAGGCTGTGTATTTTCGGCCGGTGTTTCATCATCATTGCGAATGTTTGCATAATTCAGAAACGCGGATTCGTCATTGCCAAAGTCCGTAGGCCAAGTTTAAAAGGAGCCAGCGAGAAAAACAAACAGCTTCTCGGGCTGCTGCTCGGTTTACGCGGCTCAGCTTCCACTCCTTCCGCTTCCTTTCGGAGGTCGAGCAGCGCCCGACGCAGGCGGAGATGCGTACACACGGGGCGGGGGCTTCTTCGTCCGTAAATATTTGGCTTTTTTGCGATATCTCGAACAACCGCACGGGAGCAAAAATGAGCTTTTCGAGCTTCCAGCCGAGCCGACTGATTGACTGACTACCAGCGCCTTGGGCCCGAGGGCGCAAGGAAACAGGATCCAGGACACACGCAACCCTAGCAAAGACGATCCGGACGCAACCGCCAGCAGAGAGTTTCCGGAACTCGACGAAGCGCGAGGCGAAACGAGAAGAGGAAGCCCTCAAAGTCGCGACTCTGTGAATCCTCCTTCTCGCGATGAGGCGGCTCGGCGCTGGTCAGAAATTACATTATCCCAGCCAAATATTGAAGCGCTACTCCAAGAGAGAGGCTGAGCTGTTTGACCTCCCCGACCTCCGCTCCTGCGTTACTCGACTTTGACGAACAATGATGCGTTTATTTCACCGTTGACTCGTGCGCTATGGAAACGCGACGAACATCATCTCGTCAAACAAATGCAGAGCAAACGTCTTCTAATTCCGAGAGCGTGCAATAGATTAGCCGCGAGCCAATCCTAGTCCTTAAACCAAATTCGACTCGAAAATAAATAAGCTTCTCGCGCGCAAAATAATCTTACAACTGTTACGAGCGTTCGAGACTCCCTATTCGCCAAAAAACGGCGCCTTGGCAATCACTCTATTATTGGCTTTTAAGCCGCCATATTAAACACCGCGGCTCAAATTCAAACGCGAGCTTCGATTTTTCGGCTTCTCTGCTGCTTTTCTTCGAGTTTCAAAATTTCGAAAGAGCAGTGCTCGCGAGTCGACCTTCGAAGCGTTTACTGCCGAGCGATAATATCGACTTGTTAAGCTTGCCCCGAGTTTACCTGCAGCCAGATAAATTTTCACTTTATTGCGAATACCATAAAATTATCACTTTCACGCTTGTTTGAAGCTCGCAGAGAGGCTAATGTTAAAATCTCATCCATTTCCGAGACTCGAATAACTTGTACGAGTGCGGAATGGCTAATAAACCGATTTTGCGAATATCTGGAACAAAGTATCGCGGGCATTTGCATAGCGTTAAGGCGCTCCACATCGGATTGCAAAAATTCTCGTGCTAAGGGAGAAAGTATTGCTATATTTCATGCAGCGCGGATAAGGATATTTTGCAGAGCGAACGAAGCGCCTGTTCCAGCTGCTGGATAAATACTTTATTGGTGTGGGATAACCTATTTCGATTAGAAACTGTCTTGTGCGAATTAAGCGGATCGATGACGTATCGCGCGTATCGCGGTCGTGCATTACAACAGCATCTCATTACCTTAAACAGGGACGGAAAATAAATTTCGAGAGATACCACCGATATCTGGTCTTTTCGCGTTAATAAATGTCTTCCTCTATTAAAGCGTCTCATAAGCCTCTAACGTGTCTAACGGATTTTCCTTCTTCTCTTTTCTCTGCTCTTAACGCTTTTAAGACTTTTTACCGCCTTGTTAATCAGGTGAAATTTATTCTCCTTTCCCCGTAGACTGTACTTTTCCAACGAAAATCTAACTAAATTATTGTTTTATCGTTGAGTCATGCTCACTTTCTCCTGGCAAAATTTACATTAATTAACGGTTAATAAGCAGTTTTTAATACAAAATCGCTTCCCGATTAACGGAGAAAAGTATCGGATACTTTTTAATTATTTACACGTTACTTTTTCCTACTTCAATTCGTGGAATGCAGATGAGAGTTCTAATCGGTTGGAACGGGCGCTTTAAGTTTACTTTAATTACTCCGCAATTAAGCGATCAATAACTCGTACGTATTTTTCATTCGATGCCGATAAAAATTTCTATGTGGAATTTTATTGGCGCTGAGTATTGCTATTATTAAATTAACCCGCGTGGTGGTGCGGACACACGACGTCGAATTCGAAATAATTATTCGAGCGCGTGTAACTTTTATCGCCTTGAGAACCTCTTCCTTTTATTCGTGAAAATTTTAATTTATACCCTTGATAATAAGAATTCGTGCTCCGAGACGTTGAGAGAGAGAGAGAGAGAGAGAGAAACACCAGCTACGAACAGAAATAATATAAATGAAAAATCAAGCAATATGTGGGTCGCGCAATGACCGATAGATTCAATCCAACAGAACATTCTTTTTATTTCAAATGTCTTTTTTACTGCTCGGTCATTATTTTTTCCACGTTAAAAATTTTTTGAAAATGATACCGGCGACTTCTTTCTCCGTAAAATCAATCAAATGTTAACGTCCACTTTTACAATACATTTAAATTTTATACGCCGATTTCTCACCTGCAACCCAACTCTAATCGGCTCTTATATTGAAATAAATTAAACTCTCGTTCAATGGGAGTCTTTTGAAGCGAAGCCCTCTGCCTCTCCACTGCTTTTACGAATCTCAAATTCTGTTCCCAAATAAAATATTCAATTAAACGTTAAATCATGGTGATTTATGAAGATAAAGTACCGCGTGAAAGGGTTCAATAACTCGGACGCAAGAAAGAAAAGGAGCGAGGATCGTTAATATTACGTTCCTAATTTCGAATTACTGTCCTGGACGATTGCCGTACATCCCCTTGTCTCTCGGGCGAATACAACCAGACGGAGTCAAGAGTAGGTGCCGCGCCACGGACGGAGTCGAGTCTTCATTAGATGAGCTGGACCGAGATTGGCCTTGAGAATAATTGGGGTTTTCCTCTCTCTTCGTTCTCTCTTTCGCGCACGCACTCCAACTATAGCCATTCTTTCCCAACTGTCATTCACGAGGATCCAGGATGACCCTCGACAATACTGTCAGGACAAACTCTGATTATCTAGGACTGATTGACGCCCGACTCTAATGCGCCTTCCTCGTCCAACTTTCTCCGGTGTACCTTCCTTTCCTGCATTCGCCGGAGCTTTGGAATAATTGGTTCGCTGCTTTCACGCCTCATCAGTCGCTCCTTTTTACCTTTCCGCCCCCCCCCTCTAACCCTTCTCCGTCCCTCTCTCTCTCTTTGCATCGCTCTCCGTTTCGAATTCGTTAATATCCCTTTATACCAAAGACTTTTTGTTTAAACTTGACTCTGTTTGCGCCGAGCCTCATTTTTGTAATTAAAAAAATGTCAAATTTCGTCGCCAGTTGAGCGTTAAATTAGCAACGAACCATCGCTAGACGTCGCGACTGAAGATTCTGCTAATGTCATTACCGAATTCGTAGTTAAATGAGAAGCGAAGACGAGTAAGAGCTTGGGATTACTTGTTCTGTCGCGTTAAAAGAAATCGCAAGTAACTTAAATTATACACCCATTTCCAAAAATTTGTTACGAACCGTGGTAATCAAATGCGCTTCGTCGCACAGGCGCGCATGCAACTTAAAATATTGTTGAAAGATGCAGTGAATTTTACGAGCGTCAGCTGTCAAAACACAAAGTTGGGCGCGCATCTCTGATTTGCCGCTAAAAAGCTGCCAAGAGTTTATTCGGCCAAAGGAACTCGCTTCATTCGTCGAATGGGTTTTCACTCGCGTCCTCAGCTAAGGCATCAAATTCCTATTTTCTCGCTGCCATTCGCCATTCGAGTGCGTTTGTCGCACGTGCAGAGATAGTAGAGATATACTCGGCTAAAACGGTGGCAACAGTGATTCCAGCCGAGTCAACAAGGCTAGAATTCTAATTTGAAATTCAGGAGCAGCAGACGCACGCGCGCCACCGAGTAAACTTTGTACTTTGTTGAAACTGCTATGTAAAACAGTCGACTCGGCAACTTTGCTTTTTTTTTTTATCTTTTTAAGGAGAAGATAATGCACGCCGGGGGAATGGAGGACGCGAAATTTGTCTGTTCGCGAATGCCACTCGATGTCGCTCTACCCGTTAAAATCGAAGCCTACAAGTCCGACGGTGGCTTTAGCGCGTGAACGTCGCTGCTTCTCAGTCGAGATTCTTCCCGCATTTAGCCGCAAATCGCAATCGCACCCAAGCGAACCTTTCTCGCGTCTTAGCTCGATACTCTCGAATTAATCGTCGAGTGTTTTACAATTAAACGGCTTCGAATGAATTGTAGCCGAGCGAGACCTTTCGATGCTCTCCCGTTATCATTATTTTTCTCGACTTCAAAGTGATTTGGAAATTCGTCGGTGTTCCGGTCGGTGAGAGGGGCGCCGGCCGAAGGGAAGTTAAGCCGTTAGCTCAACTTAGCAGCCAACAACTTACATTTTACTTCGCAACTGACTTACCTGAAACTTAAAATAAGTTTCGGGAGCATCGGAAAAAATCCCCCTACATTGCGAAGCTAAGTCCTGCAAAGCCCGTGTGCATTGCCCAAGAGTAATTTCGTCCCTTCAGCCCTCGAAAGTAAACGCAGAGGCCTCAGAGAGACGCCAAGGAGCCAACGGGAAGATTCCTCGTGCTTGGGCAGGTTTCATCGAGTTGCTTAACGAGTCCACGGTTGGGAGAGCGTTGGTAGCACTGATAGAAAGGCTTTGCCTCCGAAGCGGACGCCGCGTGCATTGATTAAAGTTGTCGCTGAATGCGAGGGGTCGACCGAGGCTAGGGGCTTGGTAGGGGGCGCTTATTAGACACTAACAAGTTGCTTCTCTTCGGATCTCGGCACCCGGGAGAGCGCGTATTTACATCTCGTCGCAAACTCAGCCACCGGGGAAACTTCCTCTGGACCAGTTTGTATTTGTACACGCTCGCGCATCCGTATGCACGTTCCTGCGGCTAAGTTGGCAGTCGTTTAATTGGGAATTAATTGAGCGGCTTGATCTCTCTGCTGCGACCGGATCATCGGCTAATTGCATTTTTCATAATAAGGATCGATGCGAGAGCGCGAGTCGAACTTGGCTTATAAGTCGGCAAATTAAAATGGATTTGAAATCGACTGTTAACAGCCGAGTACAGTTACGCGGTTTATCTCGTTTCAATACGAGACGACGGGACGACAAACAACTCGTCAAAGCAGGTCCAACTGTTTTTGCACACGTTTCCCGTGTTGTTTTAGCAAACGAATTTCGCTAAATTCCTTTGAAGTCGCTCACCACCACTGCCACACTCGCTCATAAATAAATTCATTTTTTCAACTCTGCGCGAATCTTTAATCCTTTGATCCAAGTGCTCTTGACTTCGTTAAAGCTGAAGGGACTCTGCAACGAAATTTCAAGTACGGACAATGACATTTAATATTAAATAGGTAAGATAACTACTACAAACTCGTTATTGATGCGAAAAAGCAAATCCTGTAATCGCTTTGATAAATCTTAAAACCTACAACTTGAAATTCACGAGAGGTTAAACACTACGAGCACCTAATTAATGTTAACGTATAGCTACAAATAACTCGTCGATTAACATGACCTTACCTATCATTTGCACACTCGTTGCGCTTTAGTAAGCTTCATTTTGTGCTTTCGTTTCCGGACAAATTTTCCGGTGCATTATTCATTAGTTTCATGCTTTATTTCCCCTTTTTCGATTCAAATTTAGGCATGAAATAATAGAAAATCTTTAATGGAAAATAAGAAAAATAGATGCAAACTTGCTGCAGTTTGTAAAATACAACAAAACTTGGTAACAAAGTTATCTGCAAAAAAACCGCGATTTCTTTCCGATCGAGCAGACTCTGAATAAATTTATACGGGAATTCGAAATTTACTATTATAATGCAAATATCGGAATGTAAATAATTTAGTGACTTTATCTTGTAAATGTGTGCCACAATTTATTATAATCCGAATCCGAACTGTCGCTTATTAATAGAATATTAATATCAAACGAAAAACGCAATATATTTAATTTAATAAGACTAATACTAATTGAAATTGATGAGTTTTATCGTCATTCTATATGTCCATCGCGTTGTTTTGTCTTTGAGATTATAGATTTCAACGAAAGAAATGCTTTTTCCGACATTGAATACAAAACTTTTTCTACGCATACATCGCCATCTTGTGATATAATAAATACTGTTCGATGCAAATTTATCATTTTTAGCAAAAGAATGGAAATAAAAATTGAAATAATTATTCATCGATTGCGTCGACGATGCAATTTTCAGCTTATAAATTCAAGCGCAATATTTATAGACTAAATAAAAAATGTTTATTTAACGCACCAAAACAATATTTGAAAATTAAGCCGAAAGTGTTTCGTCTAATTGAAAAGTAATCCTAATAATAACATCATATTCCAATGGTGTAAAATAGCTACGTTTTTATACCCGAAAGAGCTTCTGCGCATTGCTTCACGGTTAATTCGAAGCGCCTTATTCGGCCACATAACGGCTTTTTCATACGAACAAAACTACTAACGCGGACACAAAGAGATAAATCGTTATTGGCAGCACCGACACGATCCTCCTCTTTTTGAGCCGAATGAATAAAATCCGCGAATCCAGGGTCGCGTCACTTCTTGGAAAACGCATCAACAGCAACAGTTAAAGCTGTGCTTCGAGTGCGACAAGAGAATAAGGCCGCTCATTGGCTCGACTGCGGAAGGAAAGCCAGAAGACAAGCCAGGAAATAAGCCAGAAAAAAACATTGCTGCTTGCGAATAGATTATTAAGGGTTGGAGCCTCGAACCCCGAGCGCCGAAACTTCTCCCAATATCTCACTTATGACACGTTAAAAGTCTCAAATTGGCAATTCACCGGGATGGCTGGGTAAGGTGCTCGCTTTGGTTCCACCCCCAGCGGTGTACGAAAATTCGAGGGTTAACTCGAGAGAGCGCGTCGCTGCCGAGAGAGAAGAAGAAAGAAAGGCCCTTCCTTCCTAGGGTGGCGAGAGAGTAGCGAAAAAGGTTCGGCATCGGCCCGTCCCCTCTTCCCGGGGATAGTCGTTGATTGGAGGAATGAGCGGGTCAGTGGGACAGAGTAGTGGCTGCTCCGTACGAACCTCGGGGATGGACGCTTTTTCTTCCTCGTCGTCCTGGCGCCTAACAAAGAAAAGAGGGTGGGGGGGGGATGCCTACGCGCCGAGCCTATATCTCACTGTCTGCTCTCGGGGGGAGGGGGAAACTCGGGGAAAGCGGAGAAAAAGCAGAAGGAAAAAGGGCGAGGATGTAAGGACCGCTGGGGGGTGGAAATGGAGGCGGGTGTAAGAGCGGAGAGAGAGAGAGAGAGAGAGAGGAGAAAAGAGAAAGGAAACGCCGAACGATGGGAGGAAAATCGGACGCGGAACGTGGAAAACGATGGAGGAATAATTTACATCGCCGTTTTATAAGACATAGAAAGCTTTTGAAAGCGCAGCCAGCGCCCATATAGTGCTGAATCAACTGGAAGTCCATTTAAAATTCTAATGCAGGATATAAAGAATATAAAGCCGCTGTACGTGTGCGACAGCAATTGGAATATTCCGGATATTGTTCGGCTTGCTCGGCCTTTTTGCTCCTTCCGATTACGTCCCCATTATGAATAAAGCTTACGCGAAACAGTTTATCCGCGAACCGTGAACAATTTAATGTTGTGGAACCATAGTCCGATGCACTCGAGGGTTCAAAACAATGGATTTTGCGGTTTAACGTACAATATGGACATTTGCTCCGAGTCATTCGGACCGTTCCTTGCCAACCGATAATTTATTTTTACGTCCGAGATGTGTTTAAAAGGCTTAACGCTCACGAGCATTATCAGTGCAATCTTTTATCGTTTTAACGCTGAAAATACCTCCGTAACGAGCAGCTGCCTGGAATGGGGACGCCTTTATCGGCGCGAGGCTCTCCGCTGTTTTTAAATTACGCTCGAGTTAGCCCGAGGCCGAGAACTCGTTTTTCGACACGAGCTGCGAAAAAATGTGCGAGCGTTTTCGGTACAATGCGACGCTGTTGATAGAACGATTAGCATCGTCGAGCGTCGCGGCTGCGTACCAAAGTACGCAACGAGCCCTGCGCCACTCGTTAGCGCGACCCGAAAGCCGAGAAAGATCGTCCTCGAGGGCTGCTGCGGCCCGTTATCGAGATGTCTCGAGAGCCTTTAAATCGAGTCACAAATTAATAGATAGGGGCGGCGTGGGGAATAGGGGGAGGTGATGCCGCCGCGATCCATCCGAAAAGTCACGTCTGGACTCGGCGAGGCGCTTGGCAGCTCGTCTCGAGAGTCGGGAAAGCGCGGAAAGACGTCGGCGTCGGCGCAGGCCCCCAGCGAAGCGTTGAATTTTTTGCTCCCAGGATCCTATTCGAGTCGGCGCTACGTTTATCGGAAGCACTCGCTTCGAATTCAAATGAAACGGAGGGCTGCGGGGCTCGGGAGGCGAAAGGAAGTCTGCGCGTCGGCGTCAGCCAGGAGAGATAACGTCCGCGTCGCCGGAAGAGAGAGAGAGAGAGAGAGAGAGGAGAAAAGAGGGAGTCCGAAATTCAGAGCATATTCCGAGTTTCCGGCTGGCCGCTTTTATGCGACCGTCCGATAAAATACATAGTCTCTAGCCGCCTCTGTCCGTCTCTTTCGAGCCCTCGACTCCGGCCCGCGGAGAGACAATGCAGGCGCGTTTGAAGTGGTGCGCTAATCCCGGCCCAAGTCAACTCCGACTCGCGCAACTGGCAACTCGCAACTCTCGATTCTCTCCTGGCTTGCGACCCTCCGCGCGTTGCTTGGATACTCTCCAAAAGCGCGCCCGAGTCTCGCACACGCACACGCATAGGGGCCTCGGCGAATTAAAAAATCCAGCCATCCATATAATCTCCCTTCCATTAAAATTCGAACTGCCGAGTTTGCGCGTGCGCTCGTGGCCCGTTTTTCTCCATTTCACCTCTTTGCCGCCCGCGCCCTGTCAACGCGCGTAAGCCCTTGCAGCGGGGGACGACGAATATTGCTCGGATGTAGGAAAAAGTTTTTGCGCCCCGAACCAAGAGACAGGGACACTAACGATCGCGGCAGCCTCCGCCGCTGGTTCGACTCGACTTTTAAGCAGTACTCGACAATAATGCCGACGTCGACCAAATAAAGCGCGACATCGACGTCGGCCTTTTCTTCTTTTTTACCAAAACTCCGTCCTACGCTGCGGCCGATAAATGGAATGTCATTGGTGCTCCGTGCACGCGTCGACTTTTTTCACGCAAACATAAAAGTTGGCAGCGCTTGTGCAAATATTATTCAACCGCGCCTTAAAATCGGAAAAAGCCCTCAATTTTCAGCCGGAAGTGGCGTCTCTTTGAATAAAATTGCTAAATATTGCCTGGGTGCGCAAATTTATTCGTAAGCTCCGCATTTTAAGCTCTAATCGCTCGAGCTCCCCAACCAATCGTCCCAGACTTGCGTTCGCGTTCTTCGGTTCGTGTCGAATAATCAATCGACAAGCTTGACACATTTCTTATATTTTTTTAAAAATCAGAACCACATTGAAACGCCAGCCGAGCTTATTCGCTACAATAAACGCACCTGGTAAATCCTAACGCGCGTTTAACGCATATCAGCATGGACATTCACCGGTTACTGCAAGATCTGGTTTCATTGCCCTTGATGGGCGAGCTGCAGGCAATAAAATTTTACTGTGACACACACCCATTGGCACCCGTTGCGCGAGTGTCAGGGCTCTTCGAGCAGTTGGAGACACATTATGCCTGTAACAAGAGAGTCTCTACGCGTTGATTAATTTATTGTCCAATAGAATATCTCGTAAAATAAATAATAAACTTACTTATGCGTGTAGCATCTTGTACTCGAACCTGCATATTTCCATTGTTTTTAGGTAGAAAAAAGCTCGTAAACCGGAATCGCGCTGTTTAACGTTAAATCTACTTTACCAACTCCCTGTAATTTTTTTTATCGCAACAGTTGCGGTAGTTGCAAGCACGCGAACAACGATCTTATCAAAAATCAGCTAAGATTAGCAACTTTGCCATTGAGGCAATCAGAAGAGCAGTTTGCTTTTGTAATTGCGATCGTTCAGCAATTTCGAATTATTTTATTAACACCGAAGAGGTCCGAAGATTAATTGTCTCTTACCAAGATCGCTCGCTCAACAATATTCTCTTCACTCGATAGACCGATTGCAGCGTTCGAGCGAGTAAGCGCGAGCTTGTGAAATACCAAAGTCGCGTGCATCTACGGAATCACAAGGAATGCCGAGTAAGTGTTGTTTGGCGCGAAAGCGAAATTTAGGAGAAACCGATCGGTCGAAACAATTTGTCGCGCCCAGAGCACTAAAACCGTCGAAACTACGAGCAGGAGCCAATTCGTCTCGGCGGCACACGTAACGCGCCATTTCCAAACCGAGAAGCGACCTAAGAGTTAAGCCAATAACATTTACGTTAATTCTCAGGCGCTCACGCCTATACCCGAGGCGCAGAGCTACGGCCGGAAGCCACGCCTTAACCGTCGTGTGATCGAGACCACGAGCGCACGTCTGGCGCACGTTCCGCAGGGGCTCACCTGCCCAAACGCATCTCTTTCGCGGTTTCGCCTCCGAACCGAACCTGTCTGTCTGTCTGTCTGTCTGTCTGTCAGTCAGTCAGGCTACCTGATCAAGAACCGGGACCAGGGTTCGAACCGATTACGCGGATGATCCGGAGTCGACGACGCGCGAGCCGCGAACGGAAAATCCTTGGCACAGAGCAGAAGGAGCAGGAGGTGGCGGTGACGACGAGAATGGAAAAGCGAAGAGAGATGAAAGAACCGAAGGCTGTGGCTGTTGAACGCACGTGGAATCTCGCGCTCAAACGGCAATGCACTTCTGGTCCTTGAGCTAATTGCCGATCCGCGGCCGTTGCACTTTCCCAGCGCGAGGCTGTTGGCGCGACAATAACGGTGATCCGTCGTGATCGAAGGGAGGACTTTCCACTCCCACTGATTTCGCGCTTTTTAAAAACAGTCCGATGCTCGGCGCGTGTCCAATTTCCAAAAAATATTCCGATCGGTTCCACTCCAGTTTTCCACGCAGCTGGTGCCGCCGTGTGACTCGAACCAATTTATTCGAGCATTTTATTCAGGGCGTAGAATTTTTTACGCGAGCCAATGTTTACCTTAATCCGTTCGGTTTCTGAATTCTAGTTTATTTCTCTCTCGTTCTGCTGCTCTGCTCGTAACGAAATTTTGACGAGCTAATCGTAAAATCGTTTTATCGCTGATGGGACCTTCGTGCTTCCGTTGGGAAAAATGCGACGCGCCTTACACTCATTCCCATTCGATCAGGATTAGCATTGGGTTTTCTTCGTTTAGAAACGTCGAGCAATGGTAGATATTCGGAAATTAAGCGTCGGAGGTCGTGCTTACCGAATGGTAAATCTTCAGCCGATGATTTGTTTTACAGCCACCCAACACTCGATAAGACGTTGCGCGCGCCAACGCCGAGTTTACGTTGACAAACGTGCAGATTCAGCGGCGCGTTGTCAATTGCAATGCATTTCTATTGCTTGCCGGAGGCCGTGCGTAAAATTTGTCTCGCGCGGCATTTATAATTCATAAAGCGCGTCCGGATTTGTAAGGGCATTCTTCGACTCCCGAGGCGAACGCGTTCTCGTTAAAAGAAGCGTGTGTGTGTGTGTTCGCGTGGGCGTGGGCATCAGTGCAGCTGCGCGAGGACTAAGCCCTGAGAAACAAACGTAGTCGAGACTTTTAAATCTATAATTTGCTAGGCTTACCAGTGCAACGATTTCAATTTAAAACATAAGCCCGAGACTCGCCTCGTCATCGAAGAGCTCGAGAGGAGGAGGCATTACGAACGTCATTCCATTGAAAGAGCGAAAGATACTCGCCGCTCCGATCGAGGGCCGCGATTACGCACACCGGCCGAGCGTCACTCACCGGTGCACTCTGAGAGAATAGGCCAGATACGCGTCACGGAAAGATCGGTATCGATGGAGTAGTCGTCGTCGTCGTCGTCAACGCACCGCTCGAGCCGAGGCATTGACGATAAAGTGCGCCAGGGCAGCGACGCCGGGGGAGGGGAGGAGGTCGCAGATGGTGTGCCATGCGCTGACACCTGAGCGATTGTGCGAGCAGCAGCTCTTGCATATCTCCCTCCCCCTCTCTGGGTGCGCGCGGCCGCCAGCTTTTCTAAGCGCGCGCGCGCGTAGCATTGCGTACGAGCGTTACCCTCTTGACACCGCAAATAGAACGCCGAGAGACGCCGTCCGCGTCTTTTCGCACCTTCGCAATTTCCAGGATCAACGTGTAAGCCGGGGCGGCGCCTTCTCCATCGGCCTCGATCCATCCGGGGATAGATCAGTCGCTCGGCCATTTTCCCTCCCACTCTGCCTCCCCTCTTTGTCGAATCGCATTATCCGAATTAGCCGTAGCCTTGGTAATTCCTTTTAATTGCCTTATCTGCCACCACCTCGAATAAATAATAAGGTAATCCAATAGCCCGAGCTCTCCCATTAAACGCGTCTCTATAAATTATTGGGCTTCTCTCTCGCTCTGCCGAAACTAAATTATAAATAAAATATCTCCGAGTTATCATCGTGCGCGAGTTCTGAAAATAAGCCTCTCCAAGCGGCTCCGAGAGCAAAGGGCTCTTCATAAATATATTCCACGTGTACTTCTGGTCTCGCCTCGAGCATTCCGCGCTAGTCGTCGCGCGGCTCCATCGTCTGCTGGTGCATTCGGACTATTTTCGTTTTACCTTTCTCTCTCGCGGCCCATCCGCACGCATCTGATTTTCGGCGACGCGCACCTACGCGCTGCGAGTACTCGCGCGTGCCTCCTTCGACCGAATCAAGTTCGAGCGAACCTATCGCTAAATTTGCCACTCGCTCCTCGCAGCCATTTTGCGATCGCGAGCGCGTTTATGCCTCGGAATACGCGAGAGCGACACCTATTCGGCCACTCGCTCTCAGCCGTAGTTCCAGACGCGACGCGTGCATCGCGATTCCCCGCCTCGGCGTTCACTCGA
Organism: Platyscapa corneri; assembly: GCA_018907185.1. NCBI lineage: Eukaryota > Metazoa > Arthropoda > Insecta > Hymenoptera > Agaonidae > Platyscapa > Platyscapa corneri. The sequence goes on along the minus strand of JACCHW010000011.1, from coordinate 1,900,891 downwards.
GATCACGTGGAAGTATCGACAGGGAGCTGAACTCAATGGGAATCTGATTTTCTATTTTTACTCGAGCGCAACCCACATTCGTGCGACTCGCGCTCGGACTCGCTTGGATGCAGCGTTTGCCAAGCTTTTCCTGTCCTTTGAAAATAGGCACTGCTCCTGATCCCCTCCGCGCCTTATCATCTCGTTATCTAAACGAAAAGCATCCGACAGCACGAAATTGGCTGCGATAAAGCGCCGGCCGAATTCAGCTAGGCGTCGCGAGCCGTTCGAAGCCGTCGAATTGCAGTTTGACGAGCCGTCAAACTAACGGCGTTCCCCCGAATTTGTTTCGCATTTATTTCTACTATATATTGCTCTCAGTTTCCAAGAGCACGGGGCAGAAATATTATTTCGCCTCTTGGCTTCTACGAATCCCGATCCGCGCGCGCGCCCCGCGTGAATATTTACAGCACGGACAATTTACGAATGTGAGAATTTTAATGGGATCGAGCGAGAAGCGCAGCTGATTATTAATCGTGGAAAAAAGTTCGCGTTTGTTGAAATCTCGGTGGGGACGCGTTGCGTAATCTGGCTCTCGAACAAAGGATCTCGAAATGATTTTAAAAGCAAGTAATATGCTCGCGCGTTTATCGCGTGCGGACGATGGAAAGTCGGTGTACGAGCGGCTCCGCGTCTACGCGCTCGCGGTCGTAAGCGAGACGCGTGTACCGAGAACTGAGCGTATAAAGCATACCGATGAGCTCGCGACGCACCTGAAAACAATTGAAATTGAGATAAACTGCATTCGATGACACATTTCTCGATTCCATTCGAGTTTTTACCTTCTCGATTACTCGGAACGTTAGACGGCGCGCGAGCGGCCGGCGAGTTGTTGTTTACGCGACCGAAGCTTTGCCTGCGCCGCGGTACGCGAGTCCCCGAGGAGGCACTTGAAAATTTGCTCGACGCTTTTGGAGAATCGTCGTCGTCGTCGTCGTCGTCGTCGTCGTCGTCGGCTCGAACCAAAAGTCGAATTAATTATCGCTCGGAGCGAGCGCAGACCGTCGCGTTTCCACTCGATAAGCTCCCCAGTGCATTATTATTTTATTCCGAGTCGCTCCTCGAGGGCATTCTTATCGCAGATTTAAAAATGCGATGATTTACAAGTACGGAAGCGGAGATGTACTTAGCGCGAGCCGAGATGCATATATGTGTGCATAATGCGCACGTGAAATAAAGCAACGTATCGTATATCGTGGCAGGAGGAAATGTGCAATTTGCCAACAATTCGCCCAACTGTCATTCACGCCCGGAAATCGCAACAGCTGCAGCCGGCACAGTGTGCAATATGCCGCGCTAAATCTTTCGACAACCCCCTCTCTAACCCTAAGAGGCCACGTGGAAAATTCTTTATAAAAAATAGGAGCTCGTGCAGAACCGCCGGGTCAATGAACGAAAACGAAAACGTATCCCTTTTGTAAATCAACAGCTTCACAATGAAACATTCGATTTTACGACTCTTTTGCTTTATTTAACATTCAATTGTGCTGCGCTGACAATTTTTCAGATTAAGCACTCCGAGGGGTTGAGTAATTCAATACTTGCAAAACTTGTTGTTAAATGGCTTTTGAATAACATTTCGTCCGCACTCTTTATTGTCTCTCATTTTTCTATTCAAAGCAGTCGACGTTTCGTGATCTGGACAGCAATTTCATTAAGAAAAACTACACTCCACCGACGTTCCAAAACTTACGAAATTTTCAAATTCATTCGAAATGTCGCGATATTAGTTGAGTAAATATTGAGTAAGCTGCCTTCCAACTAGTTTCACTCTTTCCAGTATTACAGATATTATTTTTGCTCGTTTGCGCGCTCAAAGACTCTAGTTAGTTGCTTATCGCATAAAGTATTCTTGACAGCGACTTACAAAGTTGACATTTGCAGTTGAAAAATATTCGATATTCCAACTTGAGGAAAGCTCGCGTTTCTAAATTGTCGTATTTATCCCACAAAGCTTCATTTTAATCAGAGCATCGAGTTGTTTTAAGGAGCACGAAAGACCTTTTTGCAAACTACGTAGACGTTATTTTAATTTTGAATTTAATAAACTCCAGTATTTCTCTTACAGCGTATGGCCGACGCAATTAGTAATTACGAAAATAACATTTACAGCGACATCTATTCTCAAATCGTGGAGCAAACGTTAATATTTAACAAAGAAGTTCCCAAGTTTTTAAGTCTATCTCGAGTGCCTCCCTTTAAAATTATAGCCAAAAAAGGTATCTCTTATCAACTGGGCTATTTTAATGCAAACAACGATTAAATCGGGATTTCTCGAAAATTTTTGCTATTACACAAGAGTTGGGCGGGGAATGCTTCGCACAAGATTACTCCTTACTTTATATTTAACAAAAATTAAACGGCGTCGGAACAAATAAAGGAGGAACGTTACGCTTCGAGGCCGAAAGAATTTTCTTCCGGATCTCCAGCGTGTACCCACGTAATTTGTTTCATTGTGAAATTTCGGATTTTCACAATGTACACACGTACGAGCACAGTTCCTTTTTAGCGTGCGTTTTTCTACACCATGGGAAATACCGAAATGTATAAAAGAGCTCTTTTCCCCATGGATTCATTCGATCCTATTTTTTATTTTCTATATAGATTACATTCCCTTTCATTTGAAGTTCCCAAAGTTGTAATAAGCAGTTTCCGGGAAAAGCTTCAAAGAGCCGAATTTCCTTGTTCAAATATAAGTTAGAGTAACCATCCGAGAGGTCCGGAATTATTTATAAGTTACTAAATTCCGCGTTTTCTTTGCACTGTCTTTTAATAGTGTTTCCTCCATCGGTATCCAACTACCCGAATTTCTACAAGCCCAGCCTCTGGAAAGCGGCCGTCGCCTCGAGAGAGGGAGAGAGCCAGTGACTTCCACGAGACGATAAGCGCGATTATTTATAAAATACATTGTTGAGGATTAATAAATAAAGTTTGAATAGAGCGATAAAAGAGCAGGGAGGTGAAAGGCGCAGCTCGCACTGCAAAGGCCTAGTTCTCAGCGCTTATTTCAGCATTTGCGCTTCAGCTGCGCTCGTCTCCGCCGCCGAAGCCGAATCAGACTCTGGGATCGGAGCCGAGCTCCAAGATAAATATTCGAATAATCGCCCGCTCGGACGATAAGCGTCGATATCTTGGAAGCGCCTGGTCTACTTTCACTTTCGCCAGAGCGCATTTCAGCTGGAGAGCCGCGAAGCCTCGGCGGTCTCCAGTCGCTGCCACACTGCCCTCCTAACAAATCCCAGGCAGCGTCGCGACAAAGCTCCAGTTTCGGACGCACACAGGCTCAAGGCAGAAGGGCGTCCGTACGTGCGCAAGTTTTGCGTAATCCGCAGGCAGGGCTAAGCGGAGGCCGGCCCGAGGCGCTTTCACGAGGGAGGGAAAATCATCCCTCGTTAATGCCAAAGTAATGACTGGGGTGGCAATTCTCGAGGACCCTCGACGATCGACGCCGCGGGGGCCGGGGCTTCCTCTGCCTCTGCAGATGTAGGCCGACCCCACGCCGAGATCCCGAACCTCGCGAGCTCTTTATGTGCTCGAGCGAGGCAACGGGACGGAGGAAAAACCGCTCGCCGCTTAAACGACCTGTCAATTGCAACTTGTACAATATTTGCACTCGATGACTTTTGCGAGGCTGTCGCTTAAGAACGAGCGGCTCTGGAGCGCCGAGCACCGGACGACGCACTTTCCTCGCTGCGTTTGATCGATATTGCGCCCGAGTTCGGCGCTTCAACGAGGAGGGGGGGGGGGCTCCGTTGCATCGGGGCATTGCGAAATATCGCTGTCGGCCCGAGAGCTCGAGTGCGCGGCTCTTCCGCATCTCGGAGCTGCTCGCGTACTTTTTGCGCAATTGCGAGATGAAAATAGACGTTAAATTATGCACCTCCACCGGACGAGTCGCGAGCGCCAGAATTGCGAGGAAGCGGAGGAAGAGCCGACATCAAAAGCAAAGTAACGTTTGTCCTCGTAAACACGAGAGTTGCGCTCGACGTGCACGCGAATAGATTTACAGGCGCGGAAAGCCGCCGCTGCAAATTCGCGAAAAGAGATGTCGGCCGATTGTGCATTTTGCCCTGGGCGTTTTAATAATGCGAAATTGACGCCGAGAGCTGCATTTTTTACGAACCAGCGAGAAGAACAGTCGTTGCGGCAACATCGGCGAAGGAAACTGTCGAAAGACAATTGCGCGGATATCGGCTGCGTCACAAATACTCTCGCGATAATGAGCTGCCGATCCGAATAATTTCGAATAATTTCGAATAATTTCGAAGAATTTCGAAGAATTTCGGCAAAAAGCTTAGAAATGGTGAAAAGTTGCGATCGCAGTGCCGAGTAATTTTTATCACTCGCGGCGGGAGAAAAAGTTGCCTCGATCATTTTGTTGCTCGTGCGCTGCACGCACGCGGCCGAGCCAGCCACACGGCAGTATTCCATTACCAAAGCTCCTTGTCACCGACACTGCCAACCCGAGCAGCGAGAGGGGGAGGAAGAATCCCCGGGCTATCACGTGACTAACAAAAAAGTCGTTTGCGCAGGTGTCACCTTTCAAATGAACGTGCTCGTCGAAACCAAGCTACTGCCTCTCGTAATTAAAATTCCAAATAGGCACGAACTTTGTTTCGCTGCTTCGCCCCCCCCCCCCACCCACCCACCCACCCCAGTTGGCCGCAGTTTCGTTCCGAATTAGCGCAAGAAAAAATGCGCGTGGATCGCGACGGAAAATCACTGTTTTGGTGCAGCTAACACCTGTTTCGTGCAGCACATTGTTTTTGATAATGCGCGACGCAGGTATTGCAAGTATTCCCCGTAGCGTCAACAAACTCGATACGTCTAATAATTAAATTCTTCAGAGTTCGAGCTAAACTCGTGTGGTGTATCAAGCTATCGCCTGTCACGTGCTGCCGACTCTTAATAGACACTTACCCTACGAGTTGTAATGAATTTTCGAACAATAAGAAAGTTTTTTTAAATTCCTTTCTATGGCGGGAACAAAGGTCCGCCGAAGTAAATAGCGCGACGGTAAGGTCGATACGAGTCCACTAGTCCTTTCCAATTATGCCCCAGCTGTTCGTTAACGCCGTCGTAGCCGGTAAATTATTTAAACACACACACGCACACCCACAATTATTAAATATGAATTTGCGAATAATTTGTCGCAGCAGTCGAGAAGTCGAAAAGAACAATTTCCTACGGATATTGTAGTCACCCGGAACGCCGTAGACGTACACAAACATCGCTCTCGACGTTGGTTGATAAAAAACCAAAATTTCCAACTGCAAAATTGTAAAATCTCAGAAAAAAGGTTCAACGATTAATTAAGCACATTGCCGATTCTTTAACGAATCGGGCGGATTGAAAGTATTAGATTAAAAAGGAGAGCTTGACGATCAAAAACTGTTGTACGAACGGTCGCTAGACTAGAGAAATATTCGATTCTGTTTAAGTTTTATTTAGATTAATTTGACAAATCGTCATTTCAATCGACTACTTTGCTAAATCCGATTAACTCGGCCGCTTAGAAAACACGAGCGGCTTTCGCACTACTTTACTACAAAGAGTGCATTCATCCAAGCGTTTAGTTTTGCGAAATTGTACTGGCATTTATCGATGGAATGCACAAACGAATAAACACGAATCTATGCAATTAAGTCCAGTTCGATTACGCGCTTACTGGAGGAGTAATGTAGCGCACGCCGATAATTAGCAAGCGACACCAAAGTCGAGGCGGTTAACTAGTCGACGGATCACCACCGACTGTCGCTATTTTGGCCAGCGCGCGCAGGTAACGCGCAATTAGAGGAATTAAAAGATCGATCGGAGCGGTGGCGCTCGATTCTCTCTTCTGGCATTTGTGGAAATGGCGCGGACTTTCACGAGACTGGGAGCTCGGGCTTTTATTTCGCGAGGACAAACCGGAAAATGTAAAAAGGGTCCCAACCGAGCGAAGCGACAGCTTTAATCCCGGAGGATCGGGAAGCCTCGCAGCAGCAGCAGCAGCGGCCCAGAACAGGATTATAGGAGCTTTTCCTGCGCGCTCGAAGCGAGCGCGTAAACATTGCGATTGTCGAGGAGACTTAGCACTTGGAGGCTCGAAAATTCGAGCGCCCGTGAAACGGGTCAGGTTGCGCGCCTCCGCCGCCAGCTGTGCCGGAAATTCGTGTCACGACACGACCGGATCTACCGGCGCGCGTTTTTATTGTCGATCGACCTTTGCGCTCCTTGGGCGCACTAGTGCTCCCCAGCAAAATCAAGACGATCAGCTATCGCTGCTGCGCCTTTGTTGGGCTGCGCGTGGGAGGGAAGTGTCTCCGTGTTTATTATCCTCCCGGTATCATTAGCGCGAGCCGAACAATGCGGCTTTATTCAGCTTCGGCGCGCGATTTCCATCCTCCGACTCGTTTATTGTCTTTTACAGCTGGAGGCTCGATTTGAGGGACGAGAGGTACAGCCGCCAACGGAGTCAGCCGTTTCGCTCCGTCCAATAAGACGAGCATCGATCTTTTATTGATTTGCGTTTTTGCGTTTTTTTTTTTTGGCCTAAACACCCAAAGACGCAGGTCCTGCAAATAATTGCAGGAATTAAATACGAGACCGAGGTTGGAAGTCGTTGCCGCGTCTCGCCTCCGTACACTCGGATAAGTTCCATTTTTATTTCGGAAATTTTAGCTCCTAATCATAATTGCCGACCTCGAAAGCCCCCATAAAATAGAAGAAAACGTTGGCTTCTAAGCTTCGAGGCACGCGCTCTGCTGCTATCCTTTGTCTGTAATTGTATATATTAGCCGTAGTATCTGGTTCAGAGGAACATCTGCTCCGTTACGTAGAGAAGTAGACGACGCGGATCATGCGGAAATCCATTTCCGATCCATTCGTGTTCCAGGCGTAAACTCGGCAAGTCCCGGAGAATTTTCTTGACTCTCTTAAGTGAGCATTTCGTTGTACTCGCGTAATGGCGAAGAGATCGACGAATTCGCCGATAGCGCTGAGGTGAGTTTTGGCCCCTTTTGCCCCGACGCAGCATCGATAAGCTATCGACCGAATACACATTGCATCTCGGCATTCCGGTTTCGCTCTTGTGTAACAGCTAATGGAAAATCGCGTTAGTCGCTCTCTGCGTCGCGCGCATGCGATACGAGAGTATAAGCCGCGTTTTACGACAGGATCGATTAATGTAACACGCGTCGCGTATATCGCGTTAAGAAAGGGGGAGAAGTCTCGATCGAGAAATATTCGTTGGGAAATTGACGGGGAGATAAATTGTTCTTATTGACGCGATTAGCGCTGCGAGTAAAGTGACGCGGCAAAAAATCTAGACAAGCTCGTCATCGGCGAGCCAGGCGCTATTTAAAAATTTGAAAATTACAAAATTTTAAAATCCCTGATCTACGTCTTGTCGAAGTAGGGGAGGGGGGGGGATTAAGAAATTAATTAGCGCCTACGGATAGTGGCGACGTTCGTTGCCGACTATTCGAAATGGAATAAAGCCAGCCAACCTTCTTCGCCCATTATGCCATTACGCGATAGCACCACTAATGCTTCATCCTGTCGTGCAATGCACACACGCGCAAACCAGCGCGAAGCAATAGAGCGAAAGCTACATTTACAATGATTGTACGGAATTTGGTAGGAAGCATCAGCGTTATACGGACCATTGGTCCGAAGCTGACGCATGCCTTCGGATATCCGGAGGTGTTCGCTCGGCTCTTATTATTAAAGTGTTTTTAAAAGAACGGAGCCGACGGAAAGGGAAGTGGAGGAGGCAAGTCTTGGACGGCATTAGGCGAGCCACATTTCACGTGAAAAGCGGGGAAAAAGAAAAAGCGGAGACGCTGGAAGCCGAACCCGTGCCTTCGATGGCGCGCTCGCTCTCTCGCTGGGACGGATTATTCCACCCTGGAGATTCGGCATGCCCAAATCAAGGAGCCATCTTGAGCGTCTGCGAACTTTCGATTGCCTCTCGAAATCAAAAGAAACGAGCGTTTTCTCGACGGCCTCGGGAAAGCATTTTACCCTCATTTGTATCCTGATTGTGAATTTATCGAAATAAAGGTTCGGCAAACTGCTAAGCTAAATTTTTTATTTTACATATTCGCGCGTACGGCGAAGGCACATTTTTGCGCTTGCGTTTATTAGAGAATCCCTTTGGCCCTTTGCTTGCGAGCGAGCGAAATTACGAAACGCGCACTCGTATTTTTCCGTGACTCAAATATTCTCAAGTTTCCTTTTTTTCTCCTTTCGGCGAATAATTTTTTCGCCTCTGCTCCTCGAGGCGGAAAAAAATGAGCGGCAAAACATTACCACCGGCCGGTCCCTCGAGGAGCAGTCGGAGGTGTTGGAGAAACAGGCGCCTGACGCGAACGGCTCCTCTTAGCAGAAAAATAAAAAGTATTTATAAAGAGCTTCGCAATTTTTCCCCGACATTTATCGGGATGCGCGCCGTACATCGTGTGACGGGCGTTTACAAACTCTATAAATTGCCCATCCGAGGGAGGGTTTACCATCGGGAAAAGGTTTGCCAAAGCACGCGAGGATGGATGTTGATAGCAAAAGTTTCAATAGGTGCAAACCTGAGTGTTAAGTACGGGATTTTAAAGTCGTTGAATCAATCTCGAAGCCTTGGAACGCGCACCCGAGCGAAGGTCTTTATCGAGCCAACGCTTCTCCAGAGGGTCGCACGAGTCTCCGCGTTATCGCTCTTTATTTGCATGTTTCGCACGTGCCCGCATTATTATCGGGTTTTTCCTCCTTCTAGCTAATAATCGCTCTTTGATGGATTTCAATGAAAAGCAGACAACGGGCACCAGGGTGAAAATAGTCGACTGGCCAGCGGTGAAACTACGCAGAGTCACAACGCACTCGTGGTGGTGGTGGTGGTGGTGGTGGTGGTGGTGGTGGTGGTGGCGGCGGCGGCGGCGGCGCTCACGAATTCAACTCCTTTGCACACGGCGAGCACGTATAGGCATAGCTGCAGGTATAGCTATAGTATCCCTAATAGAAAAAAGTAAAAATAAAGTAAAGAGAGGCACGTGAGGAGGGCCAGCCACGAATTCCAGGCGAGCGCCGGGCCCCTTCTGCCGCGCGCACTCGCTGCTCTCCTCCACTCCTTCGGACCCTCTCAAGGTCTCGAAAATAAAATTTCAAAAACAACGCCTCTCCCAGCCCCGCTTGACCCATATAGTACTAATGCGCGCGGCAGATGTGTGTGCCCGCGCCCGTTCGCGCCTGTGCGTGTCCTTTCCCACAGTCTTACCTGGGCTACATTACGTAAGTTCCCACATAATCAATCCTAAAACTACGCCGAACTTTTTTGGTGTTTCTCGGAATCTCGCTACGAAGATACAAAATCCGGTCGAGCGGGGGGCCCTAAGGGACCTGCGCGGGCAACAACACCTATTGCTATAAAATCGTATCGCGCGCGCACAACAGAATCTTGGAAAATTAAAAGTTCCGCGGCGGTGGCGACGGATAGTTTTTAAATTGCACGCTCGCTCGCGCTCCGCTCGAACCGACCTTCTAAATCGAATATTACGGGTGAAAATAAGCGTCGGAGCCGGGGAAAATAAATAAGATTAGCTCCCGGCCGGAGCCGATTTTTTTCAATAACAATAGGAGCCGCCGAATAGAGAAGCGGCGGCAACCGAGAGAGTGGAAGGGAGAGAGAAAGACGAAAGGACAATTGGCAATATTTAGGAAGCACCTGTAACGTGTGCACGGGAAGGCGAGGCCAGGCCAGAGCAGCGCCTCTAGCAGCAGGTTTTAATGGGAGTTTTCGCGTCCGCTTCACCTGGAGAAGACAAGCACGGGACTGGGAGATACGGGCGCAGACGCAACTAGGCCCTTAAAAAGCGAAAGTCTTTGGAGCCGGAGAATGCGCTTAACCGCAGCGCGACTCGCGTGCGAGGAAGAGCGCGCGGGATAAAGAAAAGGACACCGGCTGCACTCGAGTGTGCGGCACAATGCGAGACCGAGGCAGGCATTTAACATGCACGCGCATACGCGAACGCACGTAATACGGGGCTGAGGGGGGAGAGACAAGGTACGGAGAGAAGCTCTCGGCCTTGAGGCCCCACGCGTGCTCGCACTGGCTCCCAGTTGCCAACTTCCAGAGACTCCTTCTTCCCCTCCGTTCTCTTCCTCCTCCTCCTCCTCCTCCTCCTCCTACTACTACTACTACTACTACTAATCTTCTTCTTCTTCTTCTTCTTCTTCTTCTTCTTCTTCTTCTTCCTCTTCCTCTTCTACTCTTCAACTTCTTCTACTTCTACTTCTTCCTCCTCTTCTTCTTCTCCTGCCTCCCCTGCCGCTGCTGCAAATTAACGTGACCTTGAGCGAGACACGCGCGCGTGCGCATGCACACATATGCGAGCAAAACGAAGAAAGAGAGGCAAATATTTTTAGCTCCGGACGCAGAGGGCGAACACGTGGAACACGCGGCGGCACGAAAGAAAAATAAGGCGCGAGAAAAAGAGGCGCCGAGAGAGAGGCCCGATGCAAGCTAATACCAATTCAAATATAGACCGTACGAATCAAAAGGTGAAAGGCGCAAGTGCACGCGGAAAGCCAGTCTGGAAAATTTGAGCACCGCTCTCGGCCTAAAATTACATCTGCAAATCTCTGGGGAAAGGAGAGGAGCGAGTTTTTTCCATTACGTCCTCGAAACGTCCCCTGCCGCCACGTTTCCAGTGCTCCAATACTCGAATGTCCCCTAGATCCTTAAGTCCTTGCCGAGTATTCGCGTTTTCCCTCTAGTTCATCCATATTTCCCCGCCGCTGCCCTCAAACGGGAGAGTCGGCCGATTTTCACGGGGTTATCGCGAGGATTGACCGAAAATCGCGTAGCGTCTTTCTGCCAGGAATATCTCGCGGCTAAGATCTCGAATCGGTCTGCACACCAGATGAATAATTACCGTCTCGGCTTCGTAATTTTTCTAAATGGCCTTTCTCGAAGCCAAAACGTCAAAGTCGAGCTGCTTGGTTACGAGTATTGGTGGTGAACAGCCTCGAGGGACATTAAGGAAGAAAAGCGTCGTTTTCAATCTTTCCCACCACCGGCCGACGCTCCGAGAAATGAAAACCCTTTTGATCGAAAAAGGTACCACTTTACGGTATTATACGTATGTAAGAAACGCAGCGAGCCCAAGCGTTTCACAAAGAGGAAGGGAAGTGATTCGTCGACGCAGATACAAAGACTGCATTTTGTTGTTCGCCTATGGTTTCGTCTACCGGCATTGGGAATACAACGAGAAGAGAGACCGAGGACTAATGCCGCTTGTATTCTTCCACGGGGGGAAAAGGATGGAGGCAGAAGAAAAATTGGCGGGAGACTCGGCGAGACTCGACGAGAGCCGAGACTGCATTTTCTCGATTCGATGAAGAAATCCGAGCGTGTGATTTTGAAAAGCAGTCGAAAGACTGCTGGAGCATTGCATTATTCTCCAACTGTTTTATTCTTTGATCTGCGCAATTTCAAGCAACTTTCCGCGCCCGATTCGCCCGTTGGACAAGTTCAATAAACAGTCGGTGTGGGATCGAAATCCATTGTGAACCACTGCTCGATCAAAACAAGTGGCAGCGATAAACGGAGTTTCGCCTTGGACGAGAAAAAAGACAGGCGAGCGCCTCTAGAATTAAGCCTCGATCCTTCGAAAACAAAATCGTTGGAACGGCTGTTGCAAGAGTTGTACGTTATAGGCCGCGTGCTGCGATAGCATTAACATTAACTTTAACAGGAACCGCAGCAGCGTCATAATGTTGATGCTGAAATTGTGTAACTCGCGACGGCTATTTTTTACGCCGGAATCTACGAAATAAATTTATCAAAACAATGCGACCCGGCACTTGGCGTCTTCGAATTCTCGACAAAAAACAGTCGAGCCTTTTTTCGATGCCGCGTTACATCACTTCGCATAATACCTTCCTAAATATAAAAGCAAAGTTTGAAAAAATGTTTGCTATTACGTGTTCATATTTCTAAATGGAAGAGCGCCGGACAGAGCGCCAACGACTCGCACTCGGACTAATCGAATCGCGTGCCCCAAGCGGAAAAGGATAAATCGCGCGAGAGGGCGCGTTTTTTATAAACGGCTGCATTCGTCATCGGCATCGACCTCAGCCTCCCCCGGCCGGTGATTCAGCTTTCCTCCAGGAGCCCTCGACGCCGAACTCGCGATCGCACGCGTCTCCGGGCCGGGTTTTTTTTAACCGCTCCCGCTGGCTCCGCTGAAAAAGGAGAAAAAGGAGAAAAAGACGTGGTGCGCGCTTAGGCATGCGCTGCATCATTAACAAGTCCCTTTTCTACTCTCGTGCACCTTGAGAACGGCGGCTCTTGGACGCGAATTAGAATATATTTCGTATATATCTTTCTGGGGCAGTGGCGAGCGAAAAAAAAGATTTTACGTGCCGTTATACGGGCGATAACTCGGCGGGCGAGTCTGCAACATTGTCAACGATTAAACGCTCTTTTAATAAATGTATTATTCAACGACTATGATCGCTTTGAACGTTTTTTGTCATCGAATGAACTTATCGCGTCCATCATCTTTTATCGACGCGCTTGTATCGCATTAAGCGCAGAACATTATAAATATTGATGCTTAATTAATACACAAGCTCGTGCTTGAAAACGAGGCGCATTTTAATAAATGAGGGATTTATTTAAATAAGTTAACTTGTACGTCGCTTATCAGAGGAGCTCGAGAGATAGCCCGACTTTAAATACCCGTCCGGCGAAAATGAAGCAAAGAACTGTAACAACTTATCAGAGGCTCTTAAATAATCAACTTATCAACCGTCAAAGTCTTTGCTCATACGCTGATGCATCGAGCCGATCTTCGCTGCTTCCTCTTTTCTTTTTAATTTGCAGCGGATGCTGTGAGAAAAATCGAGCGCGAGAAGACTCGCGACTAATCCGCGCGCTCCTACTTTTTTTCACGTAAAAAACTTCTGTACGACTCGAGAGCTCGGATCGTGGAAAATCTCGACACGCACTTTGGTTTATACGGCTTTTATGCTCTCTGTCGCTTGAAAACTTTGTCCCCCTAAATAATTAATAAGCCGAAACCTTGCGGGACTAGTTTTCTTTCTTTCGTTGATTAAAAGCACGCGGAGCAGGAGGTGCTCGAAGAATAGCAGCCTCCGTGTCGCTTGCAAGAGAGAGAGTGAGAGAGAGAGAGAGAGAGAGAGAGAGAGAGAGACGAAAACAACGAGGAACGAGAAAAAACTGTTCGAGAGATAATAAATTTGTCCGTGTGCCTGGAGCCGCGCTCGCCGTCCGAAGGTGCATTGTCTGGGCAGAACTGGAGCAGCGCCGAGCCGAGCTCCGCGTGTATGACGATTCGTTTTTTAACAATTCGTTATATTCCTTTGAAGCGAATGGAAGTGGCGTAACCATCGCGACTCTCAAATCCGACGTGGAATCTTATTCTGCGTCGCGGACACGTTTTCATTCAATCCAAGCGGGGCTTCTCCTCTCCTCCTCCTCCTCCTCCTCTGTCCGAATTCCACAGAAATCCCAGAGCTAAAGTGTACGAAATTTTTCAAACACAACGGCCCATAAAGCAGCGCACATTCTTTACATAAAAGTGGCAATTGTGTTTCCGTAAAACGCAAAAGGCCGGCGAAACTTTAGGACAAAAGTTGGCTGGATTCGTTGAAAGTTTCAGTTGGCGCTCGTCGCTCCACGAGACGCGAAGCGCTTCTGAGCCACTTATTTATAGGCGAGTCCAAGCAGTCGTCGTGAATCGTGCAAAAAATCGGTTGACCTCGGCGACGTTCTTTCAGCTCCATTATCCGATCGGTTGCAATCGCGCTGTCGGCCAAAAATTATGCAAAAAAAAAAATCCTCAACTAGCTTTGGCGCTGAGTTCATTGGAAATGCTAATAAGAGCGGCGCGTTAATCTATTTTGCGCGAGGAAGTCAGTGGCGGTGGCCGCCCGGTGGCATTGTGTGCGTCCGTGGCGTGGCATCCCTTTGTCCCACATACGCGGCGCGAATCTGCGAAAGCGGCCCTTCGTCGAGGCTCCTCGTTCGTCTCGGGCTCAGGGCTGCCAAAACTCAGTGGCACTATTGAGTAAAAAGGGTCGCGCGCTCGAGTTTTAAAGTGACAGGCGCCATCCGATATTAGACGCAGAGGATGTCGCCCCCTCCCCTCCGCTTTCTCTCCTCCTGCCGCAGCCGGTCTACGCAAATTCCGGAAAGTTATCGCCCGATGGATTCGCACGGTCGTCGCCGGTGGAAAACCCGCAGGGGCCGAGCTCCGGAAGAGAAAAAAATTAAAAAAATTGCGCGGTCCGTCCATCCGTATTCGAGCGCAGATGCGCGCCGTTGGCATTAACAGCTCCTCCTTCGAATCCACTCCAAGTTGCAGCGACGATAATGATTTCCTCGTAGCCGCGGCGGACGTTCGTTCGATCCTCATTAGCGTTCTCTCCTTCGGAGAAAAAAGCTGCTCGTTGCGAGAGTAGGTCAGTAGGGTGCTGGGTGTGCGCGGTGTGCGCGTTGCGAGCCCAGCGGAACGAAACGCAAAGGGGAGTAGCGAGCTCCTGTTCTACATTTATAATACACGAATAAATTCTAGTCAGTAATTTTCGATCTTACACCCTGCGGAAATCGGACTTCGGAGTCGCCTACGAAAAGAACGCCGATGGGGGCAGAGGAAAAAAGAGAGGAGGCGGAGCGCAATGAAAGCCAAGCCCTTTTCGCGCTTGCAGGGGATCAGCGTTAAAATGGTAAATAAAATTCCACGTGGATTATAGGCACTCGAGGTGGTCTGGAAAATTGCGTATCCACGCGCGCCCGTTGCCGAAAACTACGAGAGGAATTTTCTTCGACGGAAGCGCGCAACGCCCTGAGCAGCCGACGCGTACTTTTGCCTGCGAAGCCAACGGGACGCGAGAGAAACGAGCAATAGTTTATCGCCGGAGCTGCGAGACGATAATCGACTACAGTCGAGATAAAGCGACGCAAAAGAGGCCGAGGAAGCGGGAAGAAAGAAAAAATGGCGAGAAAACGTTGAGGATTGTCGGCGAGCGCTTTTCCTTTGTGTAAGTAGATCGACAGCATGCGTGCCTGGAATACGCGTTATAACGAGAGAGAGAGCGCGCGCGCGCGTCCTCCGATGCACGCGTGCGTCGCAGTCATCGCAGCGGTGGGCACCACACAAAGGAAAAGCTGGGCCAACAGCAGCGGCTGCTAAAAATCCCCTCGTGCTCGTCCGCCCGGAGGGAGCGAGAGAGCGCGATATAGGGCGAAGGACGCCTAAACGCTAAACTCTTTTAATCCCATTCAGCAGAGGGAGAGAGAGAGAGAGAGAGAGAGAGAGAGAATAGCGCAACAGCCACGCGCGCGTGTTGACCTGATGCTCGATGCCGCGGCAGGGAGGGAGGAAAATTTTGTTTTTCATGGGGTAATTCGAGGCGGGAAGGGGAAGGGCCTCTATATCTGCTCTCGAGGCCAAAGGGAATTGGTAGGGGCATCTGTCCTAGACAAAGAAAGTGCCGCGATCACTAGATGCGCGCGTGTGTACGCGCGGCTACACGACGTTCCGGATCGAAGGCCACGCTTCCAACGTAATGGTAACGCCAAACGCCAGACCCAGTGGCAGCGGCAGCGTCAGCGTCTCGCGTGTCTTTCTTAACTCAACCGCTACTACTACTCTTCTGACTTGATCAATGGCACGTGAAAAACAGGGGCAGGCGGCCGCGGAAGCGCCGTTACGTGCCGGGTAAGCCTCGCGCCGCTTGCGACGCCTAAATTTAGTCGGCAAGGGGAAAGCGCGCAGGGCCCGGGCCAGCAGCGATTGCCTCTTTTGGCGCAACCTTTTCATTTTCCTCGCCGGCTGATTGATTCCCGATTGATTCCTTTGTTTCCCCGGGCGAGTCGCGCGTGTCGATGCCACGGGATGATGCGCACTCGATTTAGATAAGAGCCTTGCCCCGGGGACTGTCGAGTGTTTTCGTAACTCCTCTCTCTCGCTCTCCGTAGATAATGAACTCCAACCGGCCGGCGTACCGGTTTCCCTCCCGGCTCCTCGTGGATGCGCGCGCTCGACAAGTCCTTGTTTAGCTATAAAAGGCCCAGAATCGGCGGCTGGCGATGCAGAACGAGTCCGTCCGAGAGCAGCGCCAAACCAATGAGCTTTTCAAATGCAGCGAGCGCAGCGCAGCGGCTGTCGCTCCGAGGATGTAAACTTCTCTTTAGCGGCGATGCCAGTGGAAGCCTATTAAGAAAACATGAATTTCAGGAAAAAATTCTGCCCGAGAATGTCCAACGGAAAATGTATCTCAAATGCAGGAAACGGAACACGAATGCGCGCTTGTGCTTGTGCTTGTATACGCGGGGATAAGTTGTTGAGTCGAATCGGCTCGTCAGTATGTCCTACGTCGTATCTCCTCGATGCACATCTCGCGATTCCTATCCAATATTTCTTCGCTGTTCCTCGATATTTTGCAGCTAAACTCATAAATTCTACCATGAAACGCGTTTTAAGTGAAACTCCGAGTCTAGGAGTGCATTATTCCGCAAACCACTGTCTCCTGCAATTTCAACCGAGATTTATATTATTGTTGTCGGACAACTATTCATTAGATCTGACGTCGAACGAGAGTCTGGTTGCGATGGAAAAATCGCTCGCGTAATTTCGACTTCTTACATTGCGACTCTCGCCCACGGTATATTCTAAAGTTGTAAAGTGCTAAAATTGTTAAATCGTTAAATTGCTTTCTTTTTAAAGGTCGTTCTTAAAGGGCGATCGCAAGGCTTATTTCATCCTAACCGACCACAACCTTCACGTTTCTTAAGAAATATTTAAATACATTTTTGTTTGTAAACAATGAAGCATTGCATTTAAGCGACTGTAGAATGTCAGCGACTTCCTCGATATAAAATAATAGAATTTTTTTTTAAGACACCAATAGTAAACAATAATTGTTACTAAAAGTTGCCCTGCATCGGAGCAATTATCCTACGGCACAAAATAAATTATCTTTATTATCGTCAAATACTAGACGTTAAGTTTCAGTTTTAAAGCTTTTACCAAATGCTCAGAACTCTTTCCATCGTTTATAAAATAAATTTCACGTTGCCTTTTTCCAATAAAAGGATTCAAAGATATTGCCCCTTACCTCTACCTGAGAAAATTTGTAAATTCGGAAATTTGACAAGTTATAAGCAAATTTCCAATCGCATAACTAATTTATGTGGCATTATTGACACGGGCAGTAGAGAAAAAAGAAGAAAAACAATTGCATGCCTTTGTGTTGTATATAAAGTTAAGTGACGCGCGATTCGGTGATAAATGTTATTTAGATCTCAGCAACGCACGTAAATATAAATAACAGCGTATAAATTTTGAGTTGATATATAATAATAATAACAACATATAGTATTACTGCAATTTGAATATTTAAAATTGGGTTTACCAGGTACTAGTAAAGCAAGCGAGAGCGCAAGAGAGAGAGAGAGAGAGAGAGAGAGAGAGACAGAGAGTAGGAACACCCTTTGGGGCATCGGTGAAACTCTTGGGAAGAGGGATAGAGGCGGAAGTTTAATACCAACAGATAAAACTGAATGTTCGCGGGTACACCTCGTAAGTCCTACTTTCTAAAATATGCATTATTTTTATGAAATATGTAAATTATTGCAGAGTACAACCATTCATAGTTTAGTGACTTCATATTGCGTGGACTTGTTAAATAAAGAAATTGAAAATTTTAAGAGTAACCTTTAATAAAGTAATAAAAGAACTTAGAGTTGGCATGAAGCTATGCTGCGCGTTACGAACATTCTAATATTTTCAAATTAAACTAATATTATTTCAGAGTTGTATTTCATGGTCCGCACGCGTTGATTCTTAATGAAAATTCATTAATTTTTGCATCGAATAGCCATCGAGTACTGACTCGTGTTTTGGTGGAAAATGAAAAATACATTTTCGATAATAGTACGCTTCTTTTCCACTCGTGGTACTCCGTCTCATCGTGCGTACATTAATAAAAAACAGCATCATCCATTAGAAGCAAAAATAAAATCTATAAATACAAGTCATTGTTGAAAGGGTGCGGGCTCCTCCACTCGAGCCCCAGATAAATTTCGTTGTAATAACATTTAGCGCGACATGTTGAATGAATAAAATTTTGTAATAATACGGTTATCCGTACCCGAATCATGAATAGAATTCATTAATATTGGACTTGGGGAGATTCGTAAGTCATTTATTTTAACGGCGTTACAATACTCGAAAATATTGCTCTAATTTCCATCCTAAACGCATACAATATCGACGAGATAATCTAATATTATGGTAAGCGCAGCAAAAGAGAAAGCGTCGAATTCGACGTGAAAAAAAGTGCTCGACTAGAATGAACTTTGCAGCGAATGCAGCAGTAACAGTCGGTTGACAACGATTAGAGCAACGCGAGATTCGAATCGCAATCGCACATTACGCTTGTACGTACGTACCAAACTTTACTCTAATTAAAATAAATGCCAAGGCTGCGTGATTTTCATTTTAAATTGTCTCTATTATACTTTTTGATTTCATCGGCGGAAAATGTTTGTCCCGCGGTAGTTGGCGACACTCTGCTTTCGACGCAGAGCGAGGCACTTTTCTCAAGTGCAGTGAAACTCGACGACATGCGAGAAAGAAGCAGCAACAGGGTGTACTTTTCAGATCTCTCCTTCCCCGTCCTTCTCGCTCCCCCCCTCTCGCTCTCTCTCTCTCTCTCTCTCTCTCTCTGCCTCTTGGCCGGCAGCCTTTATGCGTCCGGCCATTCTTTGGGATAATAAAAAGCGTGGATTCCGCTCGCAGGCCGCTGTCGTAACGACCTAAAATACACGCGGACACATGCGCAGCACTCGAGTCCTCCTCCCATGAATCGGGCGAGCCGCGGTGCAGATTTTCCCGACTCTCCGGTGCAGTGGAACGGCTAAACTGCGACGCGGCTTTTCATTAACTCCGCTTCCAGGCCGAACTGCTCCCGGAGGAATTCTTTTCTCCTTCTATTAATTTATTATCGGTAGCGAAAATTTAATCTAGACACTGGCCGGCATTGTTGGGCGCAAAAAGCAGCTCAGATAGCACAGCTGATACCTGATTGACAATTTATTTGCAGGAGT
Source organism: Platyscapa corneri (assembly GCA_018907185.1). Taxonomy (NCBI): domain Eukaryota; kingdom Metazoa; phylum Arthropoda; class Insecta; order Hymenoptera; family Agaonidae; genus Platyscapa; species Platyscapa corneri. Next base: position 1,881,741 of record JACCHW010000011.1, on the reverse strand, counting down.
ACGAGTCGCGGGGGTCATTAATTAAAGTGCAAAATATTATCGGTGTATCAGGTGAGCGAGAGAGAGAGAGAGAGAGAGAGAGAGAGAGAGAGAGAGAGAGTGAGACGTGTAGCCGAGTCGACGGGGCACTGCAATTGCCGTAAAATCGAGCAGCGCGAATTCTCGTCTCTTTGAGAGCCGATGAAATCGTTCGCAGTCTGCAGTTCGTGGGTGGGAGCAGCGAGAATTTCCACGGGCGTGTTTTAGTAATCGGAGAAAGGCGTTGCGTCCGTTTCTAATCGATTTTGCCGTACTTATAATAGGAGCCTCTGTGCGTCGCTAGAAAGTACGCGTGCACAAGCCTTATTACCCGCACACACGTGTATCTCGTGCATTTCCTCGAAACTCCGCGCTTTGCGATCTGCGAGACGCAGAGTTAGGTATGTATTTGCGCCTCTGGCCGGGGCGGGGGAGGGGCAGGCAGGCGCGCACGCGTGCGTGCGTTCGCTCGGGGTAACGCTTGTTGAATCGGCCAAGTTTGAGGCAAAAAATTTTGTTTTTTCCTCTCTTTGGTCGTGCATAACGGATTTTACGTAAGCAGGAGCGGCGGGATAATAGTCGGGCGCTGTTGTCAAGTCGCGAGCGGCTTCGCGCGCCCGTCCATTACAATAATAAGAGCGCGAGCGCGCGCTAATTGAAAGAAAAATTTTGATCACCTCCTCGGGTAAAAACGACGAGCCTTCCTCGCAAATCTGGCTTAAGCCGACTGCGTAAAAAGCTAATTTCACCGAAGAGGAGCGATTTATTTTCGCTTCTTATGTTGTCATCCGTGGCGCGGTTAATCCTGCAGATTGATAATTCGAGGCCAGGGCAGAGAAGAACGGCAAACGACTCGCGTATGTCGTGCAGAAGAAATAACCAGTCGATGCCCATTACACGTGACATCCATGCATTGCAAATCGAACGGACGCACAATATTATATTGCGCTTTGAAAGAGCGATGTGCGCGAGAAGGAAGAAGAAAGGAAGGGAGGACGGAGAAAAAGAGAGGAGAAGGAGACGAAAACAATCGTCAGTGGGACAAAGAAACGAGAATACCGAGAAAGAGAGAGAGAGAGAGAGACCGAGCCCGAACTAAACAAAGAACGGCAAGGACAAAGAGATGGAAAAGCGAAGGGAGAGCAAGCGAGAGAGAAGGAGAGTCCCATGGGAACTGCGATGAGAAGGGCTAGCCGCGGCGGTGAGGGGAGGAAAAGAAGGATAAGCGCGCGCGCGTATCGACGAAAGCTCTTTGTTCGGCGGCCCCGGGTGTACGCGACGCCTCCATTGCGCTCTTCCACGTGGCCCCGGCGGCGAACTGTTGCCCTTTCACACCGAATTTCACTCGCCGACGTCGCTCCGTTGTTCCCCGGGCTCCTGCCCGCGAAGAAGCCCCAAGCCGCGCGCGCGAACGCACGAGCGTCGATCGCGCGCCTATCGCTCTCCGGTGCCGCCCCGCCGCGCCCACCTTCGATTGTCCCGGATTAATCGTCGGCTCAGCCCGACGGCAGACCTTATAAATAGGCCCTTGTCCCGGGATATCGGGAATTAGCTCGAGTGCTCGCTCTGTGAAAGCCGCTTTGTCGGCTTGTCGCGCGGCGGCCTCGACGACTCCAGCCACGCGCCGCCTCCTGGTTAAATCGATCACGGAGCCTCTCCGTGTTATCTCGTGCTCGTGCTCGAGACCCGTTCACGGCTGAGCGCGCGGTCTTTATTCGGTGCTGGCCAGTCACCGCCGCCGATCTCGAGTCGCGCACTTTTTTTTGGCCCCGGCACATCCCCGAGCTCCCCGAGCTCCTCGAGCTTTCCAAGCTCCGCTGGTTAGGCGCGATCGCAGCAGCCGCTAGTCTCCTTTCCCGTTTCCGCGCTGCACTCGAGCCACGTATCATCGCGCTGATGTAACGGTTAATATGCTTCCAAAGAGATTGAATAGCCTCGTAAAAAGCGGGTACTTTAACGACTGCTCGAGCGGGAGAAGTACAATATTCGATATATCCAATGATTTACGAATAATTTTTCTACGGCCGCGTACCTGATAGCGTAGCTTGTGCAACCAACACAAATAAAGCGGTAGCGCCCGATATGGGACGGGCGTGTTTTAATTAGCCTCTAAGCTATTGCCGTCTCAGAGTTGTTTTGTAAATATATTTTCATAGCTGAGAGGTCGATCGATCGTCATTGTTCGTTAAACGTTTAATATTTGCACCCCCGTCCCCCAGTCGAAATATCTGCCGCGATCTTTATACATCGCTCGCTAATTTTCAATTTATCAATTTGGAATTATATACAATGCGTAATTATCGGCGGCTAATGTTGCAGCAACGATTGTTCTCGGGCCGCAATTCGCGTTCGACGTTAGCACATTCGCCGTCCATTATTTCTTCGATCACGTTCGGAGCAAATCAAACGACAGCTTAACAAGTAAGAAAGAGAAAATTAAACGCAAACTGTCGTTTAACCCCCGACCTGCTGACTGAAAAAGTCGCTCCCGCCCGAACTTTACGAAGCTCCGTTGTTAATTGTGAAAGAGCGCGCGAATTGCATAACGTTGCTTTTGGGGAACTGTCGCGTCAAATGCAGATTTAACGTTGGCAGGCTCGGATCTGCGCGCAGCCGAGGCAAGGGACGTTTACTTAGCCAGGCTAAAAAAAAAAGATATGTGGGGCACGCCGCGAGAAAAGGCAAGAGAGATTACCGGCGCGTCTAGTAAATCAATCCTATGTTTTCTCTCCGCAGTCGGTAGTTTTCCTTAAAAAGGCACCTCATAATCGAAGAATTTCCTTTTTATCGCGAAGAGAAAAGAGGATGATGCCCGTCTTATTAACAGAGGATGGAGAATGCCGGTAGCGCGGATTCGCAGGCGAGCCGAGCGACAGAAGCTCGCCTAGGAGGAAGCAACGGTGAAATTCCTAGTGGTAGGGAATGGTTATTCGTTAATCAGGCAGCAGTCGAGGAGCGCAGCTCTCGCGAAAGTGGCGCCGACGTCGGGGGAGATGATAAAAAGTCCGGCAGCGATCGATCGTCACCGTTGCTGCCGTTGCTGCAGGTACGCGCGCACTCGCCCGAGGCCCCGGCGCGTGTATGAATTTTTCCACGCGGTCGTTGATCTCGTCGGAGCTCGTTTGCGAAACGAGGGCGGAGCAAAAACTTTCAACCTGGGGCTTGGGCGCACGCGGCCGTTCGTGCTCTACCCGATCGGGAGATACGCTCCCGCGGAGGAGGGAGTCGACCTGGAAATACAATTCGAGAACGCCAGCGTGTGTAGGTAAGATAGGACGATGTTCCAGGTAAACGGTCCGATGAGCGAGGCGTGAAAGGCAAACATGGATTTGCGGGCCACGGCCTAAAACTCGACCCGAAATCGCTTTGACCGAGAATAGCTCTGAAATATCCGCTGATTCTAGGGAATCGGAGAGAATCGGCGGAGGCTGGAGGGAATCCTCGGCCTTTTGAAGACTCGGCCGAGCAAATGGTTCGCCGCCGTATTGAGATCCTCTGGCCCGAGAGAAGAAGGCCTACACGCGACTGCTACTCGCTCCGTAAACAAACGTTTGCAAGTTGAAACTTTGATAAATTAGCCGCCAATTCGCGCGTGTGCGCGCGAATGAAAGAGTCTTTTCACGAAAATCAGCTTTGGCTAATCGATGAGGGGATTGCCGCTCGAATCGAGCCTCGGCGCCCCCATATTATTAAATTAAACTATCCGAGCTTTGCGACAAAGTAAAAGCTCTTTTTTGCTTTTTTTCCGTTTCAGGCTGAAACTGCTCTCTCCCTCGGAAGCAGCGAGTAATTTTAGACGCTAGTAATTTTGCAGGACCAGAGTTTCGTTGCGGAATGCCGGCACGCGCTGGCTTTTACGAGCCGTTGATGGAAACATTTTTCATTTTCATTTTTCATTGAATTATATTATCGCAAAATTATCGAAGCCTATTTGAATATGGAGTCATTTTTCATTCCGGAAGAGAAGCTGCATTGCCGTCCGCGCGCGTTCTTTAAAACTCAAACGCAGTCGTACGAAAATTCTCGAATGCGTTGCATCTCACTAATTACATAAGACATGCGCGCGCGCGCGCGCGTAAAAGTTACGAAATGTAAAATAGCCGAATAGCCGATAAATATTGGGTAAAAAATAAGGCGCGGAAAGTACTTTTCTACGAACATAGTTGTGCTTGGAATAATTAAAGTCTTCGATGCAGGATTTATGGCGGCAAATAAATGGCCGATGGTAATCAATTTAAAGTTGAGCCAACTTTTTTTAATCCTCTCCGAATAGTAACGTTGCGTAAAAATTGATTATCGATAAATCGACGGCACAACTTTAGAATTTGCATTATTCGAGAGGTCGCGTGCGCGTCGTTTTAGGTAACTTTCGATAATAATTGTTAATTTTGCAATTGGCGGAGCTCGGCCCATCCTTGTCGAAAGAAGAACAGTCTTGGAAAATTTCACGCGCGAGCATTTTCAAATTAATCCGCGGTCCCGGATTGCATAATTTTGCAGGCGTGGCGAGTCCACGTCCGCAGCACTAAATAACAATTATTCGCTGGAAAAAAGTGGCTTTTCTTCCCCGTCTCACGGCCCCCGCGCGCTTATCCGATCGCACTCCCCGGCCGAACCAACGGGTTAATATCGCCGAGTTGAAAGGAAGAGTAAACTCTATCGTAATTTGGTATCTAAACATCGGATGCAATTAAATTTGGTCTCGGAGCATTTACATATATATTAGTTCTCGATTCAAAGAACCCCAATCGAATAGCTGCAATAAAAGTCCAACTAGAAATAACTTATATCGGGAAATATCGCAAGCTTAAGCCCCCGATCGACACCGACTCCGCCGCCGCGATAACAATCGTCGAGATTGCGCCAGTCGTACGGCAGAAAACCTCTTTCCCGACTTTCCTCCTAAACCTAATTCTCCTTATTACTCGCGCAGTGTACCAGTTATCGGGGCAAGTACCGCAATGCTTTCGTACGCTGTAGAGATTCAACGGTAAATTGCTTCCTCGAAACAAACATAGAAATCAAAGGACGCGGCCCAGTCGAGGGAGGGAACAAAGAAAGTTGCGGGAGCCGTTGCGCGTGTGTAAGGGCCGATAGTAGAGCACAAAGAAAAATCGATTCTCGGTGAAAATCAATTCTGCTGGGGAGAAAGCGAGAGAGAGGGACGAGATAACAGAAACCTTGCAGGGGAATCGGGCTTGCGGGAAGGGCGCCAGGAGACAGCGGAGGAGGAGCGGAAAATAGTAGTTTATGCCTTGTATCAATAGCGTAAAGTAAAATAGCTAGTTTTATTCTTTTCATCCCTGGCGGACGCAGCGAATGCTTAAGCCGACCTTTTTAATCAAATTCGATTTTCATCTGAAACATTAACCTCGATACGCAGTTGGATATTCTCTCGAAGACGGCGAATTCTCATTTGGCGTTGGCTCTCTCTCTCTCTCTCTCTCTCTCTCTCTCTCTCTCTCTCTCTCTCTCTCTCCGACAACGACGACGACGACGACGACAAAACGCCGCTGCGAAAAATATTCATTGCTAAATTCTCCGAAAACGTCCTATTTATTTACACGAATGCAGGGTTACCGCCGCAATTCGCAATTCGCAAAAGGCCTCGCGCAATACGAACGGCGGGTGTAAAACAAAAGCGTTTTTGTTGTACCGGCGACTCGCAAATTATGTCCTTTTCACATCTGCGAGGCGCAAAGTCGAAACCGTACTTCGACCTTCGGAGCCGTTTACGTTTGTATTTGTACAGGAATCCGCTGGCATTGGCAAGCTGATCTCAGCGGAGGCCGCGATAATTCACAGCGAAACTCCAAACACCCGTCCCTCGCCTCGACTGCAAATCGAATTAACTTGGATTTTCCTTTCAGTAGGTTTACGGACATTTGAGTCGAATTTATATCGCAGCCGATCGCGAGTCGTCGGATCACAAGTACAGGATTTACTTTTGTCCCATTGAGTTGCTTCGATCTCTATTAACGGGAACAATGACTCGGCACAAAGGGATTCCGGGCGATCGAACGCCACTTTCCTGGATAGCGACGTGTCAATCGGCGAGGTCGGCGTCGGCGTCGAGATGCGCTCCTCCTCCTCCTGTGGCGTCTGCCGCCGAGGGAGGGAGGGGGCCCGCCACTTCCCCTACGCCTTTGTACGGGGATGCATGCGCCGTGGGGTGCAGCGGCGCGCCCGCGCGGACGTGCGTCGGGGCTGCTCCGGTGCACGCGGGCGTCCCACGGAGGATGACGCAACCGCCGCAACTGGGCCAGTGGGTCTTGCGCAGCTGTGCCATCTGCAGGCTGCAGCCGCCTCCTCGGCGAGGGAGTCCTTCGCGTCCTCGCACGAGCGCATTTCGAGGACGATCGCGGAGAAGGACGCGTGCGCGTCCAAGTTCGTCGTCGCCGCAGAGGGGAAGGGGGAGCTTCGACGGCAGCGAACCTTTCACCTCTCATTCGACGAAGATGCCGTTACCGTCGCCCTCGCCGTCGCCGTCGCTCGGACGTTTGGCTGGCGATTTCTCGGCTGCGAACGGTTGCTTTGCAGCGCGCGTCCGACTTGTCTGGCTAACCTGCTTTCCTCTACGAGCAATCTATCTCTAGCCGCTCGCGTCGAAAAAATGCTCTTGGAGTCGGGAGTCGAACGCGCCGAGCACTGCAGAAATTTTGCAACGTCATAAATTAATCACCTGTAGTGTTAACTTGTCGCTGCGAAATGCGGGTACTGGTACGGTATTACGTTTAACGGCTGCACCGGAATGGATACGAGTTTTTGCAGGTTGTCACGTGCCAAACGGCTGCGCTTAAAATATGTCGTGCGTTCGGGAGGCTATTGTAAACTCTATTTGCTATTTGCTATTCGCTGCTCGGGACTTTGGGGTAAAATCGTCGAATCGGCTCGACTCGACTATTCGAGATCCCTTATTTCGTTGCGAGCTGGGAGATTAGCTTCCGCCTCGCTTTCACCGACAGCCGATTTCCACTCGTTTTCAAACTCTCTTTCGTTGTTCGATCATCGCCAACAACCGAGCATTGTGTTTTTCACTTTTTCCGGACATGAAAGTCGCGCTGGGCGCGGTTCGCGATCCATATTTGTTAACTAATTCGAGTCATTTTTTCGAGGCTCGCTGCAGTAGTTCTCGATAAACACGTTTAAAAGCAAAAATTTGACTCACTCAAGGCGCCAAATTTGCAATATTTCAACGTCTTGAGCAAGGAACTCGTTACGCGTTACGCGCCGTTCCCGTGCGAGAAACGTTATTACGATACTATTTGTTTGGATAAAGTCGGTTCGAACGCGAGTGCAATCAGCATACGTCGTCCGTGGCCACGGGTAGACTCGGCGCTGCCAAGATCAAGCTTTGCGCAACAAAGCTGGGATGTTTACCGATCGAGGGATAGGATCGCGATCAATAGACGATGATTCGTAAGCGAATAAAGTTTCCACACCGGCAGTTGGATCCGAAATTTCCGAGTTTTTTATTATGCACAGTGCCACGTTGTATAATCGAAAGAGCGTGTATAAAGAGTCCATTGTGCATCGAGACGTTCGAAAATAGCGTGCGAACTCGACCTATTGTGCCGGTAATTAAATTTCGTTTCTTACGTTTGCGCGGCCCGCGCTCGCTTATTCCAGCATAAATAGCCACTGTCTTTCGGGCAACGCCCGGGAGGTCGTACATACGTCAGCCGAGCAATTTTTATACAGCGAATACGATCCGCGCCCGCACCCCCGCCCCCGCCCCCGCCGATACGCGACCGAGACACCTTTTCGTTAAACCAAATTAAACCTGAAATTGTTCAAGGGTCGAGCTGCTGCCGTTTCGGCGCAACGAGTTATTGTTGTTAATAAGGGCGCGATAACTCGAGGCATTGCTCGAGCCGAGCTGTCACTCGTTCCTCGCCCTCCTGTTGTTCGAGAGGCTGTTCGTACGCGCCAAGCCCCTCGCGTCCGTTATTTATAAATACCGCTGCTGCCGTACCGAGGCGCAGCAAAATCAGAATCTACGCCGTAAAAATTGAAGTCTCGCGCGAAAGATGGAGAGCGCCTCTATAAATAAATGTGATGAATCGCCTTTTAATTGCCGAGCCTCGCGCTGCTAAATAAAAGGACAAATATCGGCGGCAGTCTCCAGAAGCGACGTCGCGTCCATTGGTGCTCGCTATCGATCCGACACAAAGTGCCACTGCTCGTCGGGCGCATAATAATTAGACGCACAGTACGCGCTTTGTGCTCCGGCAGCCCGTTTCGACACCGCACGCGTATTCTAATGATATTTTCAATTAATTAAGGAATCGGATGGCCGGTAAATGTTAATCTAGTCACGCGAGCGGCAAATATTCTACATAAATTTTAATACATTGCATTGGCCGGGACTCGCGTGTGGAGCTTTGGCTCGTTGCGTGGTTGTGCGAAAAATCTCGCGGCTAAATTTTCGCGGAGCTCTAGTCAGGGATTTAGTCCGCGCAAAGCTTATGGAGAATTAACGAGGGAAGAAATGACCGAGCGAACTCGCCGATAAAATAACACTTTGTCGCTCCGAGTCGCGAGCGCTTTGCATTTTTAGCCAAGAATCGTGACAAGAGCGCCTTTATAGCAATTTAAGCAATTTCTCGGCGGTGAATTAAACAAACGCGTAGGAGCAGCTTTTGGGAGGAGACACGCCGCTTAAGTGTGTCGATACGACGACCTTGGCCACGTGCTAAAATTGACACTTGGGCTCTCGTTGCGATCCGGGAGTGTTGGTCGCGCGGTCCCTCCTACGGCCTTAACACGACGGAGATGACATAACGACGCGGATTTTGGGCCCGCTACGGGCGACCTCCTGTTACAATGTCATTTTCAATATTTATATTATTCTCGCATAATTCTCCTGGGCCGCGTCGTCGCTTGCGAGTGCGCGCGCGGTGCAAATATTGATCGGGCGCTCATTCGGGAATTTTCCTCGAGTAAAGTTGGTACATCATCGAACAATGTACCGTATATCCGGCCGACTATTTTCAGCAGTGCGCCTCCTCGAACACCTTATTTGTAAACTTTTATTCCCCCTCTCCGTGGCGCGCGCGCGCGCACCGCTTATCTCGCGAGCCGTGCGTAACCGGACTTTTCCTCTCTTTTTTCCTGGATCGCGAGTTAACGTTGTGCGCGCCAAACACCTCGAGCTCCTTATCGATGCTTATCACCGGAATTGCAATAACATTTTTCGGAGCGAGAGCGATGCATTACCAATTGCCAGGCTGCTCTCGCGTATTGTGCTCCCCCCTGCGCATTGATAACTTCCCCGGCTGTTATTTTCGCGCTGAAAGTTGCGTCTTGCAGGCTCTTCGGCGCGAGCGCTTCTCGAATTCTAGTGCTTTCGGGATGCAGCTGCTCGCGCGATGCACCGCTGGCTCTTTAATTGCCTACAGGACGGGACGCGTATACGTTAAAATTAGCGGCTCCATGCGCGGGTAAAATTTGAATCCTCGTCTCCCACTTAGCGATGAAAGTTATTTTCATTTTCATACTTTAAAGGCGAATCGGCCGAGTTCGACTTTGCTCTCAAACTTTGTTCATTCGCAAAAAACGTTTACGAGCGCTTCCCTCATCTTCCGATCTCGATCCATAAACTCTCTCTTTCTAACGGAGAATTAGCGAATAGAAAGGCGAATTCTCTGGGAGTCGAGAAGGAGGTCAGCCTCTGCTAATTGGGCACATCTGGATCTGAGGCTGACCTTATCCGAGAGGTCTGATGAAAGGCCACGCCGATCGTTTATATTCGTTGACACCCGGCCTCGACTTTTCATCCCAATAAGCCACTCGTGCAGGAAGTGCGCGCGAGCCAACTGGTCTCACGCGATTCTCGTGCACCAGCTCGGGAAGGAAAACCAAAATGGGCGTGCGGAGGAGGAACGTTTTCGGGCCGCGGTCCCACCGTCGCGGTCCGCGGAGCCTTTGCTACATAATGCATGGGCGGGTGCGAGTGCCGGTGCCGGTCCGGAGCAGGGGCACGGCGGCGGGGGGGGGGGGTGCAGCCTTCCTTTTCGAGGAACGGAAAGGGGCGAAGGAGGAAAGAGGCACACCGAGAGAGGTAGGGGCCTCTGGTCCTCGCGGCCACTGGGCCATGCACGAGTGGGTGTGAGTACAGTGTCGTAGAGGACACGGCGAAGGTTGAGCCCGCGGTGCCCCTTGGGTTGCGATTCCACCGGCGATCGGTACTTTTATCCTCGAAGCGTCTCTTTGATAAATACTGCCGGGACGAACACGTATTTTATAAACCGTTCGTCATTGTTCATAAAAGTTTGTTGCTTCTTGCATTATTCATGGCTGCTGCTCTTATGTAAACGATTCGAGTCTGGCTTTTTCCTCCTTCTCTTCCCTTTTCTCTTTCTTCGCTTTATCGAAGTTCGAAACTGCCAGCTGATAATTACAATATTACGCTTGGGACAATCCGCGCCCGGCTCGTTTACGAGCGGGAAAGCCAATTTAGAGCTTTTCCGAGAAACGATCGACGGAATCTGTTGCCGACGCCGCCGATTGCGGTATCGAATTCTAAATACGAACTCTCAACTTTTTTATTCCGCGGAGTAGCTCCGGGGAAGGCTTATCCTTTTGTGCCACTGGCGACGCTGATTATTGACCAGTGCATTTACATCGAAGGAAACCGACTGGCCCATCCTACTCCCATCGTAATTGTGCTTCGCGGCAAGACATTCCACGTCCAGCAGAGGTTCCTTTCAAATTTGTCCAACGAAATGTAATTGCGCTTTCGATTTCATTTCAATTGGTTTATTTCATATTTTCGTTTGCCAAGGACTGTAAATGCGTGAAAAAACTTGAAGCGGAAAGTTGTTCAAAGACTCGGCGGAGCACCTATGCGCGGCTTAAGCGAACGACGAGTGTTGAAGAATCCGAGTTCCAACATTTCGATATCATCATTAACTGGAACATTACAATTTACTTTTTTTACGAACGATCATTAGTTTAAGGCTACTTCTTTTAATGCTTTTCTCGCCGCTTGACGATTAAAGGCACAAAGGCTCGCTTTGTGTGTTCACGAACATTTCACAACTCGCGGTAGATACGAGCGAAGAAAAAAGCAGCGCAACACGCTGACAGTCACAATCCGTTGGAGAAAAAACGGAGATAATCGTATCCGAAGATCTCGGCGGAGTAGCCAAAGCTTCGCGTGGAAACGCGTTAAAAGTGCTAAAAAATAATAAGAGACGGCGAGCGTGGATTAATAATGAGGTAAATGGTAAATCGTAAATGGAACAATGCACGTCAGAGCTGGAAAAAGAAATGCGCCCCTCGAGTCAAGAAACTGTGGAAAGAAGAAAAGAAAATAGAGGAGGAATATAACGTGACCCTGACATGCAAAGCGTCGAAAAATATCAGGCGATGCCGTCTGGAAAGGCGTTCGAGAGATAAAAATGGAAGCGCGCACGTGCGATTCCGATGAAAATGTGCAGAGGCCCGATGGTGCGGGTGCATATTATAATCTCGAATAAAATTCTTAAAAATACCTCACCGGAGCGAAATAAAACCTCAAAGAAGTGTCTCGGCGCCGAGCAAATTTATCGACTATGTAAAGATGGTAGTGTTTTTGGATTTAAAGCCTCTTGTTATTTAATCGGAAAACCTTGAGGCGAGTTTAAGTAATAGCCGCCGAAGAAAGAAGCGAGTAAACTGTGTTTCTCGCCTCGCGATGTTTTATACATTCTCAACTCTCTATTAATATGTACCGCGAACAAAAAAAGCCAAATTAACGATGTGAACGTGAGTACGAACGGAGTCATAATGGCGTCTCTACACACGTGCTGAAGCATATGTATTCTGGTGCTCATATGCTTTTCATCCGCGATAAAAGAAACGGCATAATTTTTTTCGGCAATTATCTCCTCCAAGCCGCCTTTCCATTTTAATGCAGCTATGTAATTTCATATTTCGTAGCATTTCATTCGATAGACTGTAAGCCATGCGAGCCTACAATCCACGAGCTGTCGGGGCGAATCGTTTGCCTTCGAAAGAAATCCTCAATATTAAACGCATAAAGCGCTGCGATCTGAAAAACGGCGTATTTTAAGCTCCAGCTATCATTTACATCGGCCAGGGAATTCCGATTTCGATTCACAAAGAGTGAGAGGGGCGGGGGCGGGCGGGGAGAAGTTCTCTATTAGGAACGAAGCAGATAGAAGAGAAAAACAATAGCGCATTTTTCCACAAATAATTGGCGTCTATTTGTATAAATAACGTCCGAGTATTCGGCAGTGGTTGGTAAACACTATTTTGCAGAGTTTAATTGTATTATGGAATACGTTACGCGCTTCCCCCTCCCCCTCTCTCTCGCCGTCCGTATCGCTTTCTCGCTCGCTCATCCTCCTCGCCTCTCCCGCGCGTTCTTTCCTCCTCCCTGCAGTGTAAACAATATTTGGGTGTACGTGCGTGTGCCGACGCAGAACCACGCGAGGCCAAAGTACGAAACTGGATGCACAGGTTTGGCCAAATTCGAACTTTGGCTCGCTAAGCAAACCGCATGCTGCGAAAAATAAAAGAAAAAGCGGAGATTGGAAAGACGAAAAAGAACGAATTCAAAAACGAGGAGAGGAGTGCGAGCGAGCGAGCGAGCGAGCGAGAGAGAGAGGGAGATAACTAATCTCCAACTCGATGCAAATATTTATAAAACAAACTTTTACTTGTGCTTCAGAGCCAACATTTTTATACACTATTTAACATAGATAATGTAACCAGAGATACGAAAATCGCCTTCTTCTCTTTTGCAACTTATTTGCGAAGAACCTTTTATGTAATAATCCAAATTTTGCTGGTTATTAATCTGCAATTTAAGCGACGCTTGCTGATGCAGAAAATTAAATAACATTCTTTTGCTGTAACTACAATGAGCGCGCGGAGCGAGTCGAGCTCTGCGCTAAAAATATTAATTATGCAGAATGTGTTGCGAGTTAATCTATCAGATATTTTTTGATTAATTCGAAAACGAAAGTTTTGATTCTTATAATTAATGATTCGAATAGAAAACGTCTCTCGACTCGTTAATTTCACTATAACTAGATAAATTTCCTTATATTACAAAATTAATTAATGTAACTAAAAACGTCTATAATTATAGAGCACCGTCTCTCGAATTGGGTAGACCTGCTTTATTTTTGTATTTCCTAACTTTCTTTAAATAGATCTTGAGCCTTTCGTAGTCAAAATCTGATATTTTATTTACATCGTTATACAACGTATCCGTTAACCAATTCTATTTTCTTATTTTCTTGTTTTCTCCTTTCCTCCTTTTCTCGTTTTCTTCTCGTTTTCTCGTTCTCTTTCTTTTTTGTGAAATTCAATTTTTATCCAACGTTCGCTGGAACACAGGCATTTATAATGTTGCTTTTATGGCTTTGTAAGATATTAGTTTGAGTCGTAAATAAAATTATAATACTGCACGTAGTTTTACTACTTTCAAATCATTAGCATTCTCATGCTGATATTTGTTTCTTGGCGCGGCTTTCGTCAATAGCAGCTCCCCAGCCGTTCGCCAATTTTATTTCCTATTTTTTATCCCACAAATTGTAGCTCCTATCCCCCGGGCGCCAAATCTAAACATAATTAACTCGCGATTTTTCGGGTTTCTTATCTGCGTTACGTCCATTCGGCATATGAAATTGCATAACCGTAACGCTCGATAAATTGCCTCGAATACTCCGCGAATGCCGCATTACGATGTTTAAAAATAAATCTTAGCCACCGGTTTTGAAATAAAGAAAGGACCAGACTAACCTTTTCCTTTTCAATAATGGAATAGACTTACGCGATCGAAATTGCGCTAAATTGCAGATTCCGCGTGAAAACGTATCAGGGTTCAAAATACGCATTCGGCAACGCTGACAATAACACCTGATAAATTCAGTAGCACTAGAAAAGCCCGGATTATCTCCTAACAGCGCGAAATTTTTCGATATCAGAATTTTCAACATTCCACTTCTTTAATGTTCACATTTATGATTAATGAATCACAGGAGGCCGTCTAGTTATTCATTTTGACATAATTAAAAACTCGAGATTTTACTTTCGATAGAAAGTTACACAGTCTATTTCAATATAACAACAATATTTCAATTATCAATAACTTTTACCAATTATTTATTATTATTAAATCCTCGCTCGTGGCCTGAAACGCGCTTGAAACTCTCTAACTGTGCGTTTAGATGAAAATTCCGTATTATTGTAAAAATTGCAATAAAACTAAATGGGCTTTTTATCGTGCGACTAAATATTTTTTAATTTTCCTTTTACTTCGCTACATTAACGCGCCATTTTCAAACGAAAATTAACGTTTGCACGTTCACGCTAACAATATCCACGGTAAAAACTAATGCAAAGAATAATAACATTAGCGACTATAGCCGTTATTATAATATAACGAACGACTATTGAGCGATGAATGCAGAAGACGTTAAAAAAAGTGCAAATGTTTCGCAAAACTTTGTAAAATACTCGTATTACCGATTTTGATGTCAGCCTCTCGTTAACGCTCAGAGTACCGGCAACGCAGTTGGTGTCAAAATGAAAACAATAAAATCCAACTTGAATACGCAGTATCATTTGCAACGTATAAAGGCCGTGTTGCGGTTGCACTGCACAAGCTGCAAACGCGATTTGGAGAAACTTTCGAGCGAATGGTGATTAATTTAGTAATTTGTACACTCGTACGAATAGAAATTGGCTTTCGGCTAAAAATCGCACTCGTGAAGATAAACGAGCGCGGAACAATTCGATAAAGTGGATTTCGCCAAAAGGTGCTTTCAGAGCCTCCTCCTATTTGATTTCGCCAAGAAATGTGCTTTAAGGTGCAAGCCAATACTTTAAATGAAAATGATATTTTTAATTTGCACGAGCCGTGGAAATAGCCGATCTTGGCGAATGTAAGTAATAAAAAATTTTACGCCCAAGTTTATATCGTTGAGTTCGCTTATCTGCACGTATCGTGGATTTTTATCGAGAGGCAACAGACGCTTTTTTATTCCGCCCAAATACTTCGTTCCCTATTCACCGCGAGAGGGTAGGCGAGGTGAGAGAAACGCACACGGACGAATGTGCTGTAACTCGTTTTTCTTTCCTCGCCCCCATTCATACATATAAATACACGTATAAAAGGAAAACGCACCACCTGGCATAAACTATATTTACATTTATTTAGCTCGACGCGCCGCGAGATACAGGCTGAAAAATATTAGCGGCTCGGAAAGATGTTTCATCTTTCGACTTGGAAAGCACGAGCATCCGAATGAAAAAGCACCTCGAGGGCACGTACGTTCGCGTTAGTTAGCAGCGGAACACGTGTCTCGGTCACCCTCGTCGTTTCCTTCCTCCTGCTGCAAACGTGCGCTGCACACTACGTTCAATGCTTTTGACGTTGCGCGATTCTTCGATTATTGGAGCGCGAAAGATTTTCCGCGCCTGGTCCGCCTGGGCAGAGACTCGATTAAGGTTCCAACGAGATTCCATTGAAAGGACAGAAAATAGCTCTCGAAATAGGACGAGTCGCAAGAATAGGTTTTTCAAGGAGTGACAAAAACGCGATTGGCTCAACCGATTAGCCTCGGCGGAGTGAAAGATAAGTCGAAAAACGTCGGACGGACGGGGTAACTCGACGTGATAATTCCGAGGATTGCACCGACAACTGGATCTCCGGCCTTGATTCGTAAGCGAGATATCGCACCAGCGACCGTTGGACTCGTCTGGCCAATTAGACAGCAGCGAGCGCCGATCCTTGCCAAACGGTCTGCGCGGAGTCGATCTAATCACGTCATCTAGGCTACCGAAGCGCATATGCTATTATGACTACATTCAGATAAATTGGAGTCTCCAAGTTGCGCAACCTCAAACGAGTGCGCGGATCTGCGCAGTTGCGAGACCGTCGTGCGAGCCGAGCGCCAACGTGCCCCGGCCTCGCGCGCGCTTCCAAAGTTGCGCCGCTCGCATACGTATGCTAATCCCGTCCTCGGCGACGAATTTTCCTGCTCGCGCACTTTGAAATCCTCCGGACGCGCGTACTTCTCGTCCCCCGTGCCGGCGAGAAAAATAGCTTCTCGGCCGAGCTACGCGCGGCTACACAACCTCGGCTAATCTACATTCCCGTAATGAGCCTCTGAAGTCGAGTCACTGAACCTCTGCTGTGGCTCGCGCGGAAAAATAGCGCGAACTTTAGACTTTTACCAGGCCGAGTTTGCGTCGCTCTCGGTGCCTCGCTCGCCGCCTCGTTTCATTATTTCAGCTTCGCGCGAAACGATCGTAAACGTTGCGTTTGTAGTCTCCGGCTAATGCGCTTTTTCCCAAAGTAAAACTGCTGAAAGGGGCAACTCGCGCTAACGGATCCGCTCGCAGTTGCGCAACGTCGTTTTCTCGGCGCAACGCAAGGTGGAGCATAGATAACGTCTCGAAGGAGCCCTGCCAGTGTTTAGATGCTATTGGCCCGATCTAATATTACGTTGGCGTCACCACTTTTTTTCACCGACGCCGAAAAGCTCGCGCGCGCGCGACTCGCGAAAATCGATGCGAGGGGCCACGACGGGGCATTAACTCGCACTCGCGAGTAGCCAGGAGGCGCTCGTAAACAGGCCGAGATCTATAGAAAAAAGAGCCTTTTTTGCAGTTCGAGATGAGAGCCTGTCTATCGGCGGGGCTCGCGCTTTCTTTCTCTCCCCTTCTCTCTCCTGCTTCGCTGCAGCACTTGGTAGCCGTTGGTAACGCGATTACCGCGCCTTTATTTCCGTCCTCGCCGCATTCCTGGTCATCTGCGTCGCCTGCTGGGACTGACAATGACCTGTCCTCGTTCGAGCAACGAAACGACCACCGCCCGCCCCCTCGTCGAGGCGGTTCCGTCGGTTTTTCAGCCAACAGCGCAACCCCGGCGAGGTGCGCAAGCGAGCGAGCAGAGGCGAAAAGTTGTCGAGCTGCGCCGCGGAGAGCAGCTCTTAAGCTTTCGATTTGCGTAGGAGCTGATAAGACGCCGAGGCTGCTCTCCGTCTCGCTCGGTCTCCTTGGGCGAACTCGCAGATTGGGATCGCGGTTATCGCGCCGGCGACGACGCGAGGCGCTTTCGACTAAAAGCGGCGATTAGGAATGCAGATGCTGACCTTGCGCTCGTCGCTCGCTTCTGCGCCTGTGCGTGCGCTATCGTTTTTAATTTATTTAGGCGCGCGCGTTATTAGCCGGGCTTCCACTAATGAAGATATCATCGGCAGCACATACGCGCTCGGAGCTCGATATCGCGCCGGAGGTTGCGGCGTGTCCCCCTGCCCCCGGCCCCTCTTTCTTTGTCGCGAGCAAGACCTTGCGAAATTGTCGAGCGTCGCGCGCAGCGCAAAGAAAAAGCGAGAAACGGACTCTCCAGAAATTCCCTTAAAAAGTCTAAAAATAATACTCTCGCTGGGCGTTTCGTACACTTGTCGTCGCGAGACGCTATTACTCGGGCGGCGGCGGCGGCGGCGGCGGCGGCCTCGCGTATAAATTATGAAACTCGATTCCCCAGAAACACATTTTTTGTCCATCATTGTTTACGGCGCTCGGCCGATTTCCGTGCCCGGCGCGCATTCCTAGTCTCTCGTATTTCGTCTTTTTTCGCGGGGGCTGTACCACCAGTCACTCGCTCCTGCCTCTGCAGGTCTTCTTGTCTCCGTCTCTTCTGGGAAGGCAAGCCGAGCAAAAGAAGTTACGCGCTCCTCTCCGATTTCGCCAGGCTCTCCGTCTTCGTCGGACGAGCGGTCGCCGGCAGCGGTAGTACGTTCATTCTCCGGTGACTCACTCATTCAATGAAAGTGTAATGTTGCTCTTTGCAAACGGCTCTGTGTGCCTGCTTCTGACGGCGAGAGTTTGTCTCTGTCGTCGCTCGCACCCTCTCGCTCTCCGGGCGCATTTGTACCTTGTCTAATGGCAGTTTTTACTCGGAGCCCGTGATTGTCGAACGATAGTTTGCGTAAACTCGCGTCCGAGCGGCAAAAAATGACATTGAAATATTGGGAGAAGGCTCGTGAACGATTGCGCGATCGCGCGATTGCCGCTGAAAAAGTTTGCCAGAACTCGACTAACGGACAAAGGGAGCTACTTCCATCCTTTCCCGTCGGAGGCGACGCGCGATACCGTAAGCGAACAAACCTATAAAAGCTCCTCAATTTTTACGCGCCTATTCCTAATTCCAGATGCTATTGCTACCGTGAACTTTTATCGCGCGGATCTCGCTAGTTTCCACCACCTCTCCGCGATGTCGTAGCTTGGGCTTCGAGACTTTTCCGCGCGTGCGCATCTGCTCCGATCGACGTTTTGAAATCTCGTAGTTGAGCAAGTGGATGTTTTAAACGTCATTGTATAATATAGAAAGTGCGCATCAAATCTTTAAGAGTGCGTAATCCGAGATTACTTATATCAGCTTATTTATAATTTTAATTTCAGAATTATTGGCGTTGAAAAAGTCTTTCCTCCGGCCGATTAAACCTACTCGTGCTTGTGCGAGCGTCGACAGTTTGGTTACGCTGCTTTTCACTATCATTTTTATTACGAGGAAAATCATTTTAGATTGCATTATTAAAAGGCTGTAAAACCAAAAGCTTACCAGTTTGTGAAACTCGGCTCGAGGTGCCGAAAATGGAAAGCCGAAGCGAAGCAGCGATCCAAGAGGCTGAAAAGGCCGAAAAATAAACATCTCGATTTTAATGGGCCGGAGCTGGACACGGAGACGATAACCTGCCGTTTGACCAAAATAACAAATCGCTACCTTTTGCGCTTAAACTTAATTAAATATTACCGTTAAATAGATTAATGGCGCTTAATCACCAGCGGCTGAAATTATTTCTTTCTTTCTTTCCCGAATCAAATCAATTACATAACTAATCTTAACGGCCTACACTTGTGCATATACATGTTATATACGAGATAGATAATTAACCCTCGAAAGAAATTTGCGTTAATTTTACAACTACGGATACACATTACAGGCTGCAAATTTTTATACGCTGGTTGTTAACTTTAAATAATATAGCGCAAGACCACGCGAATTGTAAAACGTTGAACAAATTATGAGTGAGCCCCAGTGAGGAACGGCGAGCATCGATCGGCATTTTAATTTTAAACTGCACGAGTTTTAAGGCTCCGCCATAAATAATCGTTTTTTGGTGCCTGCAATAGTAACCTCGTGAGATTTCTACGATTAATTACGCGATAAGATACCGGAACTTCTGCTAATCGATGTAAGTGGATGTTTACGTTCATTATGGCATCCGCGTAATCGCAATAATGGCGATAATCGAGGCTACGCTTAACAACGCGCTTCAACGCATTTCATCCGCTGATGTTTTCATTTGCGTCCGAATTAACGTACATTCCTTGCAAATCATTCGTAATTGCTCCTGGATCGTCAATTTCGCGAAACCGTAACGATACCCAACTCCTTGCTACTTTTATTCGCGTTCCCGAATTTTTAGCATTTAAAGAGAAAACATCGTTCCAGGTTGTGCAAAAATACCGGTTATAACGTTGAATTACGTTTCACAAATATTTAGCGCCGTACATCATCTCGCGACGATCGCCATTTATTCTCAAAATTTGTTTCCTTCAAAAGTCGGTTTCTCAACGGGTTCCGCTGAAAAACGAGAGGTCGAGCCAACCCGAAACATACGTCGCTCGAAACATCGCTGCAACTTAGCTCAAGCGAATGCAAAAAACGCACTTATTTTAAAAAAGCACAATGATTAAATAAAAGCATGACTAAACCAAACTGGTACGCGGTAAATGCGGCAATTAAAACTTAGCGAGTAATTGATGTTAAGGCCGAATTTGCAGCTGATTACTGCGCTCTTTCGGCCTTCGGTGAACTCTTAATGCATTGCACTCGATAAAGATAGGTAGCGACCATCTGTGTAATTTTAATACACGAGTCCGAGTGAGATTCTCAACCGCGATGACTCAGATCCCGAGCACTCGGCAAAAACCAGTTGCTCCTCGACGCGATGTGTGTCAATGTATCGAGTCGCGCGCGTATCGCGTGCGAATCGCCAGCAGAGCCAGGCGCTGGACGCTGGGCATTGGTCGCTGGGCGCTGGATGGAGATCATAGCATAGGGGCCGAGTCTCGCGTCGTTATCACCATCGGGAGATTGCGGCTAGTTCTCAATTTGGAGGGCCGCCGAGCTTCCTGCTACTTTCCACTCGATCGCTATCACTTCCCATTCGTTTCCCGATTATCGGGCTACCGCTTCGCCAACCCCTGCCCCCCTTCTTTTGCGCGCCGCGACGCAGCAGCTCCTTCGGCCTCTCTCTCTCTCTCTCTCTCTCTCAGGCTCGCGCGCGCAAAAAACGCGCCGCCACTTGACTCCGAAGCACGAGTCGCGGCTGCAGCGGACTTGTGCTCGAGTGCAATTCTCGCCCTCGCCGAGGAACGCGGAGAAAAGTCGCTTTCGGTGCTGCTGCTACCAACTGCGAAAGCGCAGAATCCGAACTAACGGAAAGAAATAACTGGACCACACGCGCGGAAACCCAGCCAGAGGCGCGCGTGTGCGCCTTCAAAGTTCAAAGACGAAACGTCGCGAGCATCTGGGCAGCGGCGCGGACGCTTATAACCTATTAAGTGGGCAAAAGCCGACGGTGGCAATAAGCCGAAGGCTATAACCGAGAAATCGGCAGAAGCCGAGGAAAGGGAGCGAACCGCTCGCTGCGTAGGTATGATGTGTTTAAGGCACGCGTAACCTACGTGTGCGTGCTCACGCACTGCAGCCGGTCGTCGACCTCGCGGCCTAGTTTTGTAACCAAAACAAACCTACACGTTCGCCTCGGCGACACGTCGACCGCCAGCCGGAGAGACGCGAGCGAGCAACTGAGTGGGGTGGGGGAAAGAAGAAGAAAGGAGACAACGGCAAGTTCAAAACGCGGAAAAGAGAGACGCAGCGATCGATAGATCCGAGCCGATTTCTATAGCCACTCGTGTATACAACTTTTACGAGCTCGTGAAATCATCGAAGCCTTAGTCCCTGTGCGCGCGGCACAGCTCCAAAGCTCCGGACTCGCGATACCTGGACGATATCCGATCGAGGCAAATCGCCAGCAGCGGCCGCAGTCCTCATCGATTTTCAATTTTCGATTTTCACGCGAGCTGCGACTGCGTCGAACGATCGAATAATTCCAATCGAGCGGTCATTGAGTTTTAACAACTCAAGGAAAGGCGGCCGCGCGAAACCGATACCCAGCGGATCTGCCGTCCCCGTCTCGGTCGCAGCTCGCGCCGCTCGTTCGAAAACTCCTAAATTCAAACAAACGCCATCGCGTTTCAAGAGGAACTAGAAACAGTTTGGTACTGCTGCTAATCCGATCGCCTTCGAGTGTCGCAACTACTGGCCTCTTGACGCATAGCCAATCGTAATTCACGGATACCTCCGCGAATTCTCCACCGCGTAAGATGGAAAAACCTCTCGCTTCCACGAGTCGTCCAATATATTTCCGAGCGGCGGCTTGACCAGAGAGTGACACGTGGACGAACGTCCCAAGCGCCGAGTATCCGGACGATCCGCGGAATCTTCTAATTCGGAATGTGGAATTTTCTAATTAACAGCTTTTCCTAGAGTTTGCAGCCGTTCCCGCGTTGGAAATTCCCCCCCCCCCCAGACTCCCGTGTCTTCCGGCAACGATGCAACGATGCAAGCACAGCTGATGGTTCGCTTACGTCAGAAGAGTGTCTCTTTTCCTTGCGTTGCGCAATTTCATCCGAAGCCGCGGTCAACTTTTTCGAGCAGGTAAAACAGCCGCTCGGAACAGAAACGAGATACCGAGCAAATATTATGTCGCACGCGCACACATAGTTTAATGAGTTGTGCCAATATTTTACAATTAATGCACGCACACTCGGGGCAAGTCAAACGTTATCTTTCCGCAGCGTATTATTTTGGAAGCACCTGTCGCTGAATGTCTTCGTAATAGGGAATTGAAATAAGCCATTGCCGACCGCATCGGAATGGGCAAACCCAAGTCCCAGCGCTGGCGACTCGCTGGGCGGCAACTTTTTAACCGACACCTCGCTCCCGATCTCTTTTTTCGTCGCGAATTTGCAAAAACCGCGTCGAACGAACGAAGCTTCGGCGCGATCAATTAGCTGCTCGCTCCGACCAGTCAGAGCAGTACGTTTTTTGTCGAGAAGAATTATGATTCGTCGTGCATCGCGCAATTGGTGCGCCTAAAATAAAAGAGTCGTGAAAATCTCTGGCCTACGTGACACGAGTGGCGTACGCGAGAAGCGACGTGCGAAAGCTCGCCGTCGTGTTTTTCGTCAGACGCACGAGTGCAGTCTCGATTCGAAAGCCAAACCGAGGCTGCGAATGCTCGCTGTTCCAGGACAGACTAGCCACTTGGGCAGTTCCGCGGAAACGGGACTTGGCTCCGCTGCTGCTTTTCAGTTTCCAACTCGGGCACGAAGATACCGCGCGAGACGAGGAGTTTTCGGTGCTGCCGTTGAGACGGAGCGAAGACGACGGTTCCAGGGCGTTTTCCCGCGATTTCGTAGGCGCGCGTGCGCAGCGGTTAAAATTGGGCTCGTTGGGCGAAAATATGTCAATGCTAATAGGCGCGAGCCTCATTATTACGACGGGAAACTGGGCTCGCGAAATGCACGCGTGTGCAAATGCGCGGAGATAGGGGCTTTCGATATCTCGTGTAATTGGATGCACAACTACAGGGCCGTTGAGTTTCAAGGCTGCGCTCTCGCGCGGTCGTAACTCGCGTATCGCTCTCGATTCGGCTTCCGTCTAATGGCCAAATAAACAAATGCGCTGAGAATTTGCATTGGAGGGCTTTCACCGGGCCGTAAAAACGTGTTACGGTTCCGAGTCGGCGAGGAGACGTAGGTACGTTACGTTTTCTCACCAGCGGGCCAACAACGGCGCGCCGTTTTTGTCCGCGCGGGCGCAGCGGAGACCCATTGCTGCCGCCGAGCGCCGAACGGGGCCCGAAGTTCCGAATCGTTGAGAAACCCGAGCGAGCGAGCGCCCGGCCTTTTTTCGCGCGACTCCGTCTGGCTGCTTCCACGAAAGAGCCAAGCGCGGGCTTTAAATCTTGCGATAAAGAAATAGCAGCGCCGACGGCGAGGGTCATTCGTACGAGCTTAGACGACGACGACGACGACGCTGGCTCAGGCTGTCACTTCCCACCGGCGCGAACGCTTCTTTTATCTCCGAGTCAGTGGACGCAGCTGGAAGATAAAATTTCGCTTACGCAGTGGCGAGATCCGACGAGCGCGAGCGGCTTGCGTAACGCTCTCTAGGGTCAATGTGCAGTATGCAATTGCATGCCGGTGCAGAAGTACGAGGAGCCGCCGCTCTATGAATAGCGGCGAGCGAGCGCGCGCACGCGTGTTACCGCGCTGCGGAGAAAAATTTAAAAGCCGGCCGGGGAGTTTCTCGCTGGCGCGGAAAATTTCCGTGAGCCGCCGCTGCATTACCGCTATATTACGACGCGATGACACCACACCAGTTTCGCTCGCGTTTCACAATGCTGGCACTGTTGGCTGTTACCCCCCCCCCCAACGCTCTTACGCTCTCACTCTCTCGCAGGCGCGCGCGCGCACCCTAGGTACCGCCGCGCTCTCGTGAAAATTTAATTTTAGTGACTGCGAACTCTTTGTTTAGCGCCACTCGGCCGACAAACAGCCGCGAGCCGATGCCCTTTTATTTTGATGAAATTCCACTGCAAAGTCGGACGAATAAATGGAATCCGTTTTTAAGATCGAGCGCGGGATAACGATCCCCGAGCATTATTTCGAGCTGCCGCGCAATTACGCCCTAATTTGACGTGGAAGCGAAAATTACACTCCTCGCGCATCTCGCCTGGGGAATCGATCGGACGCTTCGGCTCGCAATAGCTTCGCGTCTGCGATGAAAATGTAGCTTCCCAGTGTCAATGCACCAAATTAAGTGCGCGCGAGCCCTAAGAGCGGCCGTCCACTCCGCTAGAAATGGAGGGAAAAAGTTCGCCTTGGCTCGCCGCTGAATCAATGTGTACTCGTGCACTTGTTTGCGGAACAAATATTTCGTTACGATATTAAACGCTGTGTGCGCTTCAGATTTGCAGTTCTCTCAACGAAGGTTGCGCCTCTTTTATCTCGTCGCTTGCGGCGTTTCGGCGGCACTCGCCGGCAAAACGATCGCGACTGCATTCAAATAAACACGCGTGCAGCGCGATGTAAAACTAATTTAAGCGTTATCTTGGCAGCCGCGACTCGCTTTTTCGACTGGAAAACTGGCCGGTTTTCCCAGCAGCTATTTATTACAAGCGAGCCCAACCTGGAGTCAGTCACTCGAGGCTCGAGTCAAAGCCCAAGTCTTGCACGAGCTCACCGATTATTGCGCCGATCATTAATTCGTCGAGCGTCGATGTGGCAAGGTGATAAACGAATAAACGAATACGGTGAGCAAACACGCGCACCGGAACCGAGCAACCAAGAACAAGACAAAGACGCCTGACCAGCACAACTATTAATCGAGTGTCTCCAAACATTGGTGGATCGGCGCAAATCGACTCTTGTCATTGCTACATTTCAAGCTGGGAGCGAGTTTTTTTAACTTCAGGCTCGACGCCTCGGGAGCAACGGCAACGGTTACGAGCCAGGGCGACTTTTCACCGCGTGACGTATCCTAGATTTCCGGTTCTGCGCGTAGACCGCGTGCTCGCGCACCTCTGAGTCGGCCCAGCCTCTGCTCTCGCGCTCGCACGAGTGCACCAAACTTGGACGGTTTGCTCTCGGGAGGCCAGTTTATATGCAAAGCGACCTTGAGAACTCATCCGCTCGCTGCCTAATAGACAATTGTATTCGAGACGCGAATTACGCTGCGCAGCGGCTGTCGCCGACAACTGAGTCACGCTGCTCGCGATCTTTGTTTGCGAAAATGGGGGAAGCGCTTTGCCAAACTGCGATTATTGAATTCGTCTTCGAGACGACCGGGATCGCGGCTCCAGTCGCTGTTGTATCTCGATTAACGACGATGCCGAAGGTGTTCTCGAACTGGCAACTGCCACCGCCGCTCGACTATTTGCGGATTTTTGCCCTTACCCCTGCGGTAAATCCGATAAAAAATATCGGCCGATGGGAGCTTCTATTGCAGAATCGGAGCCAAAGCTCGGGCGCGTGGAATCGCGATTTGCGAATCGAAGCCCCGACAGTCGGATTCTGCCCGGAAGCCTTTTTTCCACGAGTCCTCTCGGATCTCGGTACGAGAAACTGCACTCGAGCTCCCGGATCGCATGAATGCGATAATTACGAGAGAGAGAGAGAGAGAGAGGGGCCCGTTCTCCGTTACCTAATCGACGGCATTGCCCCTCGTCCAAATAAAAAAGTCGACGCAAAAATGTAACCGCAGCCGCTGTATCACGTAGCGGCGGTGGCGGCGGCGGTGGCGGCGGCGGCCCGAGGTTTGGAATTTCAATGCTCGGCCTGCGGAGAATTGCGAGCGGAAATTTCGGAAGGAGCTCGTTGGCTCTATAATTTTCGAGCCAGCGTCGGGGGCCGGCAGGGGCCGCGATCCCGAACCACCCGAGCGATGGCGTCGAGGCACCGCGGTAACTGCCCGACGGCTTTAACGCGACGCGCGCGTCCCACGTCGTCCCCGAGTCGTAAACGAAGCGCCGGATGGCGGCTGGCAGGACGCGAGCAGCAACCTCGAACAAAGAAAGCGCGGGTGAATAAAAATTTAGCCCCGTGACACGTTTGACACTTGCCGGTCCTCGAAAATGCGCGTGAGACGGAGCGGCATCAGAGGCTGGGCCCGAGCGCGCGTGCACCCCCCATCCCATCTTCGACGCAGGGGAGCCAAATCGGCGCGCAAAGAGGACGCGGCGAGGGTTCCTGCGTGCGTGCGTGTGCGGCTGTGTTGGAACACGTGGCAGCAGCAGCAGCAGGAACGCGGAACAGCGGCCACGGAGCGACGCACCGAGCCGAGGCCAACCGAACCGAACCGAACCGAGGGTAGGAGGGAAAAGCGCCCGACGCCAGCGGTCATGCGCGCGGGGATGAAATGGAAAGTTGTGCACGCCCATCGTGTGGCAGTGCTGCCCCTGTGAGCGAGGGCCGAGGAGGGGGTTGCTGCTAAACCTAGACCTACACCCTCGACTTCCACACCCATCCCACGGTCAACCCGGTGCCCCCAACCTTCACGATCCCTCTCCGTCTCTCTCGCTCTTTGTCTCTGGCTCGGCGGCCCCCCTCCGACCACCGCCGCCGCCGCCGTTGCTGCTGCTGCGGCTGTTGCTGCTGCTGCTTCTTGCTGCTACGCCACCGCCGCCAACGCCGCCAACGCCGCCGCCAGAATCACCCCCGGCCGGCGCCGTTTTCCCGCCGGCGTCCCCCGAGCGAGAGCGAAACCACCGACAGCCGCCATCCGGCTTCGGAACGCGATGCAAAAATCGAGAGACCAGGGCTCTTGCGGGCGGGCGCTCGCTCGGACCGAGAGAGTTTTGCCAACGGCTTTTCTCTTGTTCGCCGCCTCGCTTTTTTCTCCCTTCGAGATGAGATGGGCCTCCGGACTATTTCCATAGCCGACTGTGCTGTGTTTATTTGCGTATTGCGAGCAGATTTGGAGGTTTCGCGGATGCACGGGCGCGCCTTCTTAAGAGGCTGTCGGTGCGCCATTTAGAGCTTAACTCCTCCGAAATCCGCCGCCTTTTCACTTTTATTCGAGCCGAGGCTTCGCCAGACAACACACGAGCCGAGTTTACCAGCCGATGCTCAATAATATTTAGCATAATTTGCCCTCTCCGTTACGAGAGCGCGAGCTAAAAAAATACATTTTCGTGATAAATATTTGTCCGATAACTGTTACGTAAAGCACACATCTTTGGAGTCGGTAATACAGAATTAATATCAATGTGTCAACAGAGTAATCTCTGGTTTTGTTGACATATTTGAAAACTGAAAGCCAAATATCCATGTTTAACGAGCAAACAGCAACAGGTAAAAAATAGTTCTCGACACTCGTATTTTTCAGCTGCGAAATTTTTGAAATTATCTTCGCGATCGTTCGGGTTTACCGACGATGATCTTCGCGTACCTGCGCCTTGCACAGGTTGCGCTTGGAAGTTACCAAGCTGAGCTTAAATCTTAGCCGAATCACGCGTGTTGACGGTTCGTAAGAAATGCAAATGTCTCTACGCCCGATCGGCAGG
This sequence comes from Platyscapa corneri, assembly GCA_018907185.1. Lineage (NCBI taxonomy): Eukaryota > Metazoa > Arthropoda > Insecta > Hymenoptera > Agaonidae > Platyscapa > Platyscapa corneri. The sequence continues at coordinate 1,854,553 of JACCHW010000011.1, read as the reverse complement.
TGAAAGGGCAATTTTTTGAAAGTGCCAAACTGATTCGACTAAGAGACGAGTGACGCGGTACATCGGCAAACAATCACAAGTGTCGACAATTTTAGATTGAAATTGAGCATTCGGGTATTTTGAAGAGCAGGCGGCCACCGTTGTAACGAAATGTCGATGCGTTAAATTCCGAGTCCGTTGCTTTCATCGGACGGTGAAAAGCAATTTGACGAGCGTCGACCAAAACCGCATCGAAAACATTAACTTATTATTGGTAAATATTTGGAAGTGGCCATTAGAAAATTGGAAAATTTACCGATTTTTCAAGCGCTTACGTTCGCAAATAAACGTTGCTTTTGGAAAGGCTATTGTTCGGCGCTGCCAAAGGGAGGCAATAAAGTTTAAAGATCGGAATTCAGTTTGGATGTAAAAAGCACTTGGAGATATTTGACGAACGAGAAGATTTGCACGAAGAGAAGAAGAAAAGAGGGGGAGACATAAAGAAACTGGGCCTATCTCTCCGAATCGAGTTCAAGGAATCGAATCGAGTTTACCAGTAACAGTCGTTATTATTTCTAAAACACGGAGTTTCTCTTTGATGAATACCCTTTCCAGGGAAACACGCATTTACAAATACTAATTAAAGTGGCAGCTCGGAAAAGCACCGGCGGACCATAAATCTTTTTGAGTCGAAGCCGCGGCTGCAGGAGCACACACGTCGCGTCTCTTGGCGACGCATAAGCGCTTACAAAATGATACTAATAAAATATACAGTTTCTCCGGCGAGTGAGGCGTATTTATTCAATGGGTCCGTGTGTGCGAATCCGCACCAAGAGCGCGAGCAAGTTCACGCGATTGGGTGACCGGGCGCGCAACATCTGGCCGGCTTCCTCACCCGTTCCCCCCTCGCCCCTGCTCGCTCACTCTCTCTCTCTCTCTCTCCGTTACGAACGCGCGAGAGCCGGCGAAGAACGGTCCCATTCATTCATGCCTACCGTCCTAGAAACCCGAAACGAGCAAAACACTTTTTTCACGAGAACCTTTGCTCCGGGCTCGATCGGCGATTTTTAATCCGGCGCGACGTCGCCTGGGAGGCTTCGGACCTCCGCCGATCGAGCCCCGCTTATCTGCGCTCGGCCCAACACACGCACAGTTTCGACAAAAGAAATATAATCATTACCAGCCGTGCGCGCGCGCGCGCGCTTATCTGCCCTACAATTTTTCATAAATATTCATTACTTTCGGGCTTACATGGCCCGCCGGTCCCTGCTAATGAATACGGGGATACACTCGGAACGTACTTTCTCCAATTATACGCACCCGCGGCCATTATTTGGCCAGGTTCGGATCGACCACTTGGCTGGGACGCGCGTCCACGTTTTTAATCGAACAAACGGATGCTTTACATTTTATTAATCTCGAAAGCGAGCTGCTCTGATATTTAAATACGCACGTGCGCTCGATACGCGCCAAGAGTTTCGCTCTTGGATCGAAGACGTCGTCGCCAGAAGAGTCTGCGCTTTATCAATGCACGATCGGAGAGCTTTCGCGAAATCGAGCTGCTGCCTAATACTAATTAATGCACCTTCCGAGAGCGTCGATTAAATTAGCGCTCGTGCCGCCGAGTCCAAGGGAAGCAGCGGTCCGAGCGCGCGATAAGCGAATCGCAATCAACCCGAAGTTAAATATTTAATAATAATATTTAACTAATAAATATTAAAGTGTTGTATCAAGCGCGCCGGATCGATGATAATTTCGCTTTCGTAAACTTTTTCTCGCATAAATTATCTTGTAAATGCTGGCAGCTACACATTGTGTAATACGCCGCGCGGTAATTAAGAATAATTAAGAAGAGCGCTTGCATCGGTTGCGCGCGCGATCGAGTGCCTCCGTTTATATGCATGTTTTATCGCAGTTTGTACACCGTAGCAGCTTAAAACAAACAGCGGAATCGAGGAGGAGCTGCTGGAGGAATTATTAAAGGCGCGTAACGACGAATTGCAAAAACAGTATCCACAATCAGAGTAATCGGATCGCGCAGAAGGAAAAAGGCTGCGGTAGACCGGCGGACGAAGCCAGGACGCGAGTATTAAATGCAGTCCGTGATTTATTCGACATAAATTATGTTTAGAATTAAAGCGGAATGAATGCCTCGGCACGGCTTATGAAAGTTATTACGAGTCGCGGCAATAATGATCGAGATAATCCGTTAAACGCCGCGATATTTCCGAGAGACTCGTGCTCTTTACACATTTTACAGGTGACGTTTAACAGTTGACAGTTGACAGCCGACAGTCTACAGTTTACGCGTATCGTAATCGCTGAAATCAAACGGCACTCCGCACGAGCCGACGAAATTGAAATATCGAAAATGGCGCGTTGCCACGCGCGTCTAAGGCTGCTGTTACGCGAGTGTCGATCTCGATCGGCTCTTGCCCCTCCCCCGATCCGACAACTAGAAATATCTACAAGATTGAACTCCGATTACTACTCGCGTCCGCGAGTTGAATTACGATTAAAAATTCATTAACGCGCGTTGGGCCTGTGGTAATAGCTAACACCCCCCGGCCGAACTCGATACAAAACTCTCTCGGCTCGGTTATTCGTGTGCGAAGCGCGAGTCTCGATTTCACAAGTTAAACAAGCCTTATCGAGTTTTCGCTCCCTGTAAAAATTCACGCAAATATGATTTAACAAATTCAATTTCAGGCGCTGCTCGCTCGATAAGTGTAGATGGACTCGCGTTCCGGAGGCTCCGGAGGCTCGAGTGAGACGGCGACCGGTGGTATGTCGAGCGAAAGCTTTCGAAGGCCGGGTTACGGGTTACGGAACTTGGGCTCTTCTCGTGTTTCAAATGCTTTCTGCTGGTCAATAAAATTATGTAACATAATTCAATATGTATCTCCTTACCAGGCTCCCGTGCTGCAACGTGGCTTCGCAACCAGCGGAGAGCAACAACAACACCGCTGCCCATCTCGTAAAGTATCAAACGCGTTCAAGATTTGTGCCGCGTTGCCGCACTCGTTGCGCCGCGCGAAAACGAGTTGGCAATGATTCGGCCTCCTTGGCCTCCCCAAAGAAATGATTTATGCGCAGCCCTCGTTCGGCAGTCGAGCGGCCCACAATCAACTTTTTCCACTGAGATCTAGGAAAGAGGTAAACGTGAGCGAAATTGAATCCGGACTTATTTTTGGTCTCGCGGTCGCAAACGCAAAGCACAGCCGGTTAAAGGGAGGGAAAAAGGAGCAAAACTGCGCCTCGTCGAGACGTGGGAATCAGCTCCGAGACGTGTGCGAAACCATTTTTCTTTTTAGCCCTCTCCGCTCTGTTATTCATGTGTGTGTGCGCGCGCGCACGCATGCGATTCGGACGGCTTCTGTATGTCTGCAGCGAATCATTGGCAACCTCAAATTTTCTTCGCCAATGATGATCCTTGCGGCGTTCGCTTGCTGCTCTTTCGAGGATCCACTCTCAATTTTTTGAATTTCCACCTCTTTCTCGTCTTTAATTATTGGCGCTCGAGAGCTCAACAGTGCGATCTGCATTATTAGCGCGGCGATGCGCTTTGTCGATCAGCAAATAAGGACAAATCAATTTTTTGGAGTTGGTGCAAATTGCTTATTTTCGGTTCTCCTCCGTCTTGCGCTTTCTAAAAGCGAATTTTTTCCGCAAACATCTTTTTTGTCAATTCGACTCGAGCTAATGGGGAAGACTTTTCACAAAACTCGCGAGTCTCCGTAAGAAATCTCAATTTCGACAAATTTTTAAATTAATATGTTGGTTTACGAAAATTGCCTCACGTGTATAACAGATCGGTCACGAACAACGTGTCACGTTAATAGAATGGAGGATGCGGCAAATAATACACTTCCGAGAATAAATTATGAAACAACAATTAGATCTCGAGTTTTTTCCTGATCCATATAAAACATACGTGTTAGTCACAAAGCAAAGTGGCTGCTCAACTTTTTAGATAATATTCGCGATGATTATTTTTAATTATACACATTATCGGCTACCTTATTTATTATAATACAATATTTGAGTGAGAAAGAGAGAGAGAGAGAGAGAGAGAGAAAGTAAGGGCAGAGGAGCGAGAAGGGAAGATAATGATTACTCGAGCAGACAAGCATTATAAACGTCTAAATTTTCAGTCAGACTCGAAACGCTGCATAAATTAGCCAAAGCTTAAGTGTACCTCGTTGTTGATGAAACAAGAGGCGAAAGGTTCGTAGCCGCTGATCGAGCACCAATAACTATTTGCTGGGACGACGAGAATGGGAATTACCAAGTTTTCGGCATGAACGTGAAAATTTTCACATTTTCGATAATACAGATTTATTCTGCATAAATAAGATGAGAGTCGAATTCAGTATTACTAATGCATTTGTCGTGCATTCTGTTGTCGAACAAATACACGTGTAGATTTAATCCGTTCAACTTCTTGTAATCGTAAACAATTTCAATTCAACGATGTGATCGAATTCGTCAAAATTCTAGGGAAATCTTATTTAGTTACCCCTCCGAGTTGTCCGTGCAAATTTTAGACGAATTATGGTTGATAAACTTCAAACCAACAAATATTAAATTGAAACTGTAAATTTTTTGCACAAAAACGCAAAGTCGCTACAGGCCGAGCAACAATAGAATCGATTTTACTTCTGCTCGCAGCGAATTCGCTTCGCAGCTGCTTAAAAAAGTATCGTTTAATCAATTTAGCGCTCGGGCGTGAAAAAATTAAGCGAATTATAAAAACTTGTTGATCCGCCGGTCCGTTCGTTTAAAGCGTTTTTGAAGACGCACGTTATTATTATTATCTATTATTATTATTATCTTATAAGCGGAGAAATAAATTAAAATGTCGTACAATGTATTAAAAGTGACGTCGATATCGCGGAAATTGCCAATATTTCGTTGGGCATTGTTAAAAATAATTTGTCGTCCAGTCCTCGAGATTTTGTTATCTGCGCTTCGGGCCTCGAGCCCCGAGCCCCGTATCGTGGAGATGACAAACGAGGAAAACTGATCTCGTTGCTGAAATTGACAATCCGGTCACGAATAGCGCGTCGCGTTAATCGAATCGAGGATGCGGCACATGATCCGCAGACACCTTGGAATAACGCAAGACCTTTAACGAGTCCATTCCCTTCTCCACGTCCATGACCGTCCAACTCTCTCTCTCTCTCTCTCTCCCTATCATAATCAATAAGTAAAAATCGCGTTCGTTTCTCGAGTTTCAACTCACATTCCGACATTTGCCACTTGCTCCAGCGCTTATCCGAGCTTCGATTACATTTCTTGACCTCTGCGGTCTTAATAATAACGAATAATATCATCTTAACAATAAAACTCGACTCTCCCTTTATTTGTCGAGAGCCAAGTGGTGAACGAGACGCGCGCCTGACTCTCCGCTATTCGGAGGATTCGACGAGATTTTTTCGAAATCAGACGCGATTAGAATTCATTACCGCTCGAGGGGCGGGGCTTCGAATAATTTTTAATTAGATCCTTTTTTGCTCGAGAGGAGAAGAAGAGCGCGCAATTCGCACGCTATCGAAGTCTATGACGCGCAGCTAAAAATATTATTTAACAGAAGAAGAATCGTAGATGGAAACGTCCGCACTGCTATTTCAAACTACAATCTGCTATTTATATTACTTAAGCGTATTTCAAGTCATTCCTGAAAATTAACTGAAATATTATTTGTTTATATATTAATATGTAAATATATTAATATTATGCAATGGCTGGAGATAAAAAAGTATAAAAAGGTTATCTCGTCGATGATTATTGCGCCAACTAAATAAAATGTATTAAATTTTTTCCTACCTCTCGCTTCTGCACAATAAACGAAAAATGATAAAAAAGTGTTTTTTAATTGATTACGTTACGATAAGAAATTCATTTTCACGACTTTTTAAATTTATTTGCTGTCGAAAATTATTGTTTTGATCAAAGTCGAACGAACGGACGGACGCTTATAGTAGGCTCCGCGCGACGTGACACGCACGAGAGCAATTACAATTTTGACAATTATTAGCTTTTCGATAAGTTAAATAAATTTTGCAATCGTGTAGAGCTCTGCGATGTGGCGACGATCTAGGCGAAAATGTGATTTACGCCGACTTATTTTCACTTAATTTATTAACACGCGAGACAAATTGAATCACACCTTCCTTAACGTTTACTCTACGAAACTGCGAAAATAAAACCAAAATTCTCGGCAAAAAATTGAAAAAAAGCCAACTTAGGCATCGAAAAGTTTGTAACGCAATCGACGCGACCTCTTTTTTAGCAAAACAATCAGTTTTTCGTTGCAAACGCAAAAGATCAAGAGGACACATTTTCTCGATTCGATAAATTGCACATCCTCCCATCTGTGTTTATCTCAAGCTTATCTCAGGCCCGCGGTTAAAAATGTGCAAGTTCCTTAAAATATCTTGGTATCTCACCAACGTAACTAAATAAAAATTACCACTCGGCGAATCTGCTCCCCGTTTTATCAAATAGTGCGAATCGGTTTTGGCCGGCATAGTTTGGACGAAAAGGGTACGGTTGGATCGATCGAGGCGCACATTATCGGGGAACGGGTGATTGCGTATCGGCCGGAACATCGGTGGGTGGTCCGAGTGCGGAGTTCCACGTTCTCAGGGTATCGCAACAACTGCCGATTATTACGGAACAGGAAGTCGATTTGGGCTCGTATACGAGCGCTGGTTGGTTGGTTGCTCGAATGCTGCCAGGGAAAGGAGTTTTCTCTCGAAAACGGTTATTTATAACGATTAATTTTCCGATTGTTAGCCGATGCTCGCTCGTCGAAACCCTCGGCAGCACTTCCTATCCTCGAGACTTTGGAATTAAATTTAAACATTAACGAACTCTGGTCGCTAAAGCAGAAACTCGTTTCTCTTCTCTTTTAGCGCGTAATCTTTTGCATTTGGTTGAATTCTAGGTATTACGCGCAACGCAGCATTTAATCGCAGTTTTTTTCTCGCGCGATATTACAATCGCCAAACGAAATACATAATACTATTTTAACAAAACACATTATTAATATTGTTACATTAATTACGCGCGAGATATCTTATTTTACTTTTTAGCTTGCATTTCTGTATTTCATTTTCAGCCGCGCTTATATTGCTCTTGTGTACTCCAGCGCGGTGGAAAGTGTAAGCCCTGTAATTAAAAATTGCCAATTGGCCTTTTTCTCCTGCTTCGTTAAAGTCGTCCAAAAAACATTTCTCCGTAGCTCAGAAAATACCAGCTTATTTTTGCTCGAATCGAATGTGTTCCAAACGAAAATTTGCGCCTCGACCCAACTCCCTTTATTTACATTTGTAGATTTAAATAAGATAGAAAAATTATATTCCTTATCCGATAAGATACGCTCAATGAAATGTGTCTCCGTATCGAATAATATAAACACGCCCCATCGTAAATAAATATCTCGGCCGAAGACTCGGCTTTGCTTTTTTCGCGCGCATCGGGCGTTTGGCCGATCAAGAGTCACAATGCGGATCGACTCCGAGGCCAGGAGGATTTCACTTGTTGATCCAACTCAGGACGAAGAAGCAGCGCAGCACCGAAATCCCAATCACCACCCGAGACAGAAATCCAACGAGTTTAGTCGACAACTGCATAAATGTACCCCGAAAAAGGCTTTGTCGCTCGATTGAAATCATTCGTTAAGATCTTCTGCTTTCTCAAGCGCAGCTTCGTTGCAGCGCAACTGTTGACGTTCGTAACGAAGCCTGCCTCTAATTATCCGGGCTTTAAGCGATGCAGCGAAAAGCTAAAGATCCGACTTGTGATAACTTGGGAACGACAGAGTGCGATGGTATTGCACTGCTTTTCATAGGTGCGATTAGAAAAGTAACGCGGAGCGGTTGTTATTGAGATCGCTCGACCGAAATGGAGGAGATAATCGTTGGACGAAGGCCGCGTTTAAAAAGCGGCATTTAATTCGCAGCGCGTCTATTTTTCGCATACTCGTAGTAAATTTTCAAAATGGAAGCGACGTTACGCGCTTTACCGCTCGAGCGAGAGAGCAGCGAAGCTTTTAAGATGTCAACTGGTGGTAGTTCAGCAAGAGAATATTTGCCGAGCGCTTGCCAGAATAAAATTGAAGCTCCGACGAGGAATTGAAAAACAACGGATTGGAAAACAAATAAACCGTCACTTTTTTCATTACTGGCACTCGCTAACTCACTCATGAGTGCGACGATGATAAGAGCCGAAGCATTCGATTAAGCTTTGACGTAATTCTCGAGAAAGGCGATACATAGCCAGCGCTTTTATTTGTATAACTCTTTTTATCAGATTCAGGTGATACGAATAGTTTTTTAAAGGCAGCGGCGAAAAAAATTTAATTCGCAGATAAGCCGACAAAAAGTATTTGAAAATAAGAGTCGAAGAAAGATTTATCGAACCGCTGAAATATCATCTTTTATTTTCCTCCGATTACAAAATTCGGATTAAACGTCAAAGCCACGGTTTTTATTAAGAAGTGCGCGCGCGAGTGTTGCTGTTGGCCGATAACGTTTTCAGAAAAATTTTTAAAGTCTGCGCGCAGGCATGCGGCCGACCGCTAAAAATTTCTATTTAATGCCAATGGAGCCGCTGCGTCTCGATAACGCACATACGTTTCTCTGCCGCCCCGGTGAAAAAGACCCAACCAAGTGCTAAAAAAACACGCGTCCACGATATCTTATTGCATCTCTTAGTCACCGACTCCTCCTCCTCATCGTCATCCACCCCCCCCGCGTTATAGGAAACGTCTTCCTCGTAGGTTACGACTGAGATTTTTCTTTCGGCCACGAGTGCACACTAACCAAAATAACCTGTTATTTACATTGTATCAGGGACTCGCGTATACGAGTGCGTGTGCTAAGAACGCACTGATAATTCACTCCGAGTATGAGTGTTTTGCGATTAAAAAGCCAGATTTTTAAAGCACCGCGTTTATTTATTTGCTCGGGGAGAAATATTCTGTAATTCGTTGGAGGCATTTATTTCTGTTTCCTTTCTTTTGCGGTATTCTTGATATCGTGCTTGTTTTTCGCGTTATTTTTTGTAAAGACTTTAAATCGCTGATGAGTGTGTATTATCGTCACGTATAAAAACGACGATGATAAGCTGGGCGCTCTGTGTGTGTGTGTGCGTGCGTGCGTGCCGTAGAAGCGAGCGAGTCAGCGATGCTTTCGTATTTTCAATAAAACTCGAGTCGACTTTTTAAATTACGAGGATATTTATCGTTTCTGAGATTTTGTCTACACTCCTACGAAATGATGCAGATACGCGCTCGGCAAAATCGTTCTTGACATCGAATCGCTGAATATTTTGTATCCATCGATGGCAAACGGACAAATTTGTCGTCGGCATTGAAAAATTTTAGACGCGAGCAGAGCTAATGCACCTCGAATGGTGTAAGAACGCGCTACAAGACAATAACCCATTTAACTCGTGTCATGCCCCTTAAATAAAGCCGTGGCTCTCAACTACCTTCTTTTCGCGCGCGGAACGTATTTTTTATTAAAAATTATTATTCCAATGGTGAAAATCGAATGGAAAATAGGAATTGCGAAAAGAGCAATTATTTCGACATCGACTTTTTACGCAAACAACGCATTGTTTATTGGATTTGTTTCGCTGGTTTCGGAACAACTTATTATTATACGAATAACTTGCTAAGCAGATAATCGGAAAAAATTATTTTATGCGCTAAATTGAAAGTTTCGCACAAACTACAAAACTACAAAAACAAACTACGTAATCTATTACATTTCTGAATACGCGAAATCCAAAAAGCAGACATAGACGGATAAAAATTTATTAAAGTCTGTAAATTAAAAGTCAAGACTATGCTTATGCAAGTAAAAATTCGCATTATCTTTATGTTCCTTTTACAATCCAATGGGTCAGATAAAAGCAGTTTTCACAATTTTCGCTCTTTCAAATGTAATATAAAAAGAGTGCTTATCCTTTTGAAAAAATTACAATGAGAAAATATTATTTCTATAACAACTCGAGAGATTTTCTTATCGTAATTACAAGCCCAGAGAGGCTCATTATATTTCTATGTATACATACAAATATATGTTTCACGAACAAAGTAAAGTAATGATGAACCCATGCAAATTTCTCGCAACAATATAAGCAACTAAATAATTTCTTTTTGAAAATGCAAACTTTTTCGGTTTGATTATTAAACGAATAATAAATACTGTTTGCTGCGTATGATGTAGCCAAGAGTTTTTCATTTCTCGAAAATAAAAACACTGGAAACGTTTTCTTATTTAAGCTACGTCAAGCACACGTGTAAAAGATGTCGGACAAAATACACAATGAGCATTAATTAGGCGTAAGCTGCATTTTCTTCCATTTGACAAAAACACAAGAGAATGCAAATAAACGATTAATAATAAAATTGCTCGTGTTTCTGAAAGTAGGCAAAACAGTTTATTAAAGGTTATTAAAATATAACGATGCGAAGTAGTGTGTCCCAAGCGTTTCGCACACTTAATATCACCATCATAACGCGCGATAAAAAATTAATTATTAATTAATTATTATTAATTACCCGAATCAAACTGTTCACGGTAAATACGTGCGCCGAGCTCGGCATAATAGCGACGTTAAAAAGCCAAAGGCTAAGGGTAAGAAAAAGTACGAGACCTACAATAATAGCGATACGAATAAATAGTCGAAAAATAGACGAGCGAAAAAGGCCGTGGAAAGAAAAACGAGGTAAAATAGGAAAATATTCTGTTTGAAAACCTGCTCAAAAGAGGTTGTGCAGCCGATATTAACGGTCTCTGTCTCTCTGAATTGGTAATTTCAAAAAATGGAAATTTGAATTTCAAAGGCAAACAGCGAACGGATATTTACTTAGCGATACGTTGCGCGAGTTTCTGTATCTACAATAATAAAGCAACAGCGAAAATAAATCATCTAATCAGAGACTTTTGTCGTTAAACAGTCGCGGCGTCAACAATAACAACGAGCGTCACAATAAAAATTATGGCAAATCCCTTGGGGCAGTCGGATACGAGCGCCGAGCGAAAAAGAGCGAGAAAGAGGTTGCGCGCGAATCTGTATTCGCGCATATTTTTGCGCTTTTTCCGCGCATATCGTAGAAAAAGTTTGTCGACGCAGCGAACCTGTAACTCTGCTCGTAACGATACCGACGCTCGTCGAGCTCCTGGAATTCGTTAATAACGGTTCAATGACACGTCCTTACTGTTTGGAAGCAAAAGAGTTCGATAGCCATTGACAAAAACACGAGAATCACGGTGTTTATAAAACTCATGCATAATTTATGTTCGGTGGCACGCATACGGTACATCACCAAGGCTCAACTTTCTTTTCTACGTTTCCTCGAGAAAAGTGTAGAATTCGGGTCATTAGCATATCGTTACTTTACGTATTTTACGCCCGGCGAGGGGCTCCTCGGGTGCGGCGGGGCGAGACGGGGAGACTGGGGAGGCCGGGGAAGCTGCTGCTTCAGCTCCCGCGCTTATTTACCGACCAAACGGAAAAGCAGCGCCGGCTCGGGAGATTTTCATTGCCGAGCACGTTTCTCCGACTTTGAACCCGTATTTTGGGGAAAGTTAGAAAGGTCAAAGAGTTTGCTTAAAATACGCTTTGCTTAAAAGTAGGAAAGCAGTCCGCGTCTCGAGGTCGAAGAAAAAAATGTTTCCCTCTTTGCTCGGGTTCAGACGCACGCGGCCGCGGTTGGGAGGCAAGTAGGCCTCGCGTCTCGAGCTAAACGTGCCTACGACGATACGAGCCGAACGCGCGTTACCGCGTTTGCTTAATGCAAGCGCTCGAGGGGCGCGGGGGCGGCCCAACCGCTGACGGATAAATAAAACAAGTTGCCGCTGACGTGGTCCTCCGGAGCTGCAGCCGCGGTAGCGTCGGTGGGGGAGGCCGCGTCTGCGGCGCGAAAAAAGGAACCGAGAGCACGAGGAGGTGCACGCATCCGAGGAGCGCGTGGAAGAGGCTTGAAAAATAAAAGAGGTCGCCCGTACAGTGCGCCAAGTGCGACCTTGTGCTAAATTTAGTCGGGGAGCCGTCGCCGTCGCCGCCTGTCCTGCGATAATTCCAAACTTTAGAGTCTGAACATGGTCGCGCCCCCACGACCTTTTTTCTTTTTCTCCTCCGATCTCTTTGCGCTCGCACGTCGAAATTCGCGCCAAGTGCGAACGCGTCAACGGCTGTAACTCCCACGACCTGGATCTCGGGAGAAGATGCTGCCCTCGGTGAATCTTGGTCGGCGAAAATCCTTCCGGGCCTTTTCAACCTCGATACTGTCCATTTCCAGCTCTCGTGCAATTTGTGCAACTCGCCTTGTGCCCCTTGCCTCTCCATCAATTGGTATTTAAAATTGTCGAGTCATAAAGAGCACCTAACGACGGAGTGGAGTTTCGAAAGCAGTTTTCCCGAAAGTAAGATGTTGGTATTCTTGCTCTAGAAGATGATAAGCCATTGAATTATAAAAGTTGGAAACTCTTTATCACGGCTGGCATATTCTACCCCGACTCAGTATCATCCGGTTGCTGCATTATTTTTAACAGTCCGACTCCAATAATTTTACATACATTTCGGATAAGCGAGAGCGAAACCTTTTTCAAGTTATCCAACGACTAATGGTGAAATAATCTTAATGCTGCCCGTTACATCTTGATTATAAAATACGGATTTCTAATTTAAAACATTTTAAACGCCCGAGTATATTAGAATATAAGTTTCCGACGTTCGCTTTGCTAGATTTAACAATGTCACGCGGCTGATTCGTCGTTTGCTAGTGTTAGAATTGAAACGACTTGCAAATACACTGTTGTGAAAATTGCACGAGCTAAAATTGAATTAATGTCGATTATTAACTTTATCGCAATAAAAGCGTAAAATGTTTGATTTTCTCTTAAATTTAATTACGTATTGAACCTGTTATGGAAGAGTCGTAAGCAATATCGTGTTCCTCTTAAACGATTTCAAATAGTCAATTTTATTAACAATGCCGACAACTTTACGGTAAACCTCAAAAATAATATTAATACAATAAAATGTAGAAGCGAATTTAAGATTTTATTTATCTTTTACCCAACATTGATGCGAATTCTTAGGTTATAAAATACCGAAGATTTATTAATTAAGCCCGCAATTCGGTCATCATAAATTTATAATCGAAAGCGCCACGATGTTGAAGGAATGATCGCTTCGAGTGAGTACACGATATTAGTAAAATTTAATTTCAATTATAAATTCCGTCGACTAAAGAGTCATTTGAAAAAGTGCGAAACAATTCCTTTCGAACAAATTGTAATTAAAAAAAAAAACGTTACGCGCTTTTTATTATTTTGAAATGTGTACACTGGAAAAGGCTGCAATGTTTTCTCCAAAATGTTTCATAAACTCAAATATCACGAATCGAAGAGATATACAGAGTAGGTAAAGATCTCTCGTAAAGTAACGAATATAAAATCTTAAAAAAGACCAGTACAACCGACTTCAAATGCTATCGAAAGGAGTACAAGAAAAGACTACACAATAAGAAAATAATCGTCGAGATGACTTTTAAAAAAATAAAGCATTTTAATGGCTTTTAAATTTTTTCTACTCTTCTCGTTTGAAGATTTCACGCTCGCTAACTCTTTTACTAAATGTTCTAAGTGACTGTTCATAAAATCATAAAACATGGCTTTCATAAAGCGAAAGATAAAACGATATAAAATTTTAGGCTTGACATTTGCAGTTCGCAGTTGTTAATGCCACCCATTTTCCATATCTCGTGAAAATATACCGTAATTCTTACAATTCTATGGTGCATTTCGTATAAATTTAATCGTGATAAAATATTGATTTAACTATTAAAATAAATTAAAGGTGTACGATTTAGATTATTTCTACGTAAAATATTATTATTATATATTAAGATTATCGGTTAGAAACGTTCAGCGCATTAAAAAATTTACACGAGATTAAAATTTCTCGTAAATTTTCATTTCAAATATTTAAACTAATCTTCGATTTACAGTCTTGCCTAAAATACGATAAATTTTTTCAAAATACATTTATTTGTTACATCATCGATAAGAATGATGCATAGTTACACATATTATAATAAAATTTTCATCCTTGCACGAATCACGTAAAAATAAAAATGTTGTCCGTGATTGGATGTTTTTAAATTCGAACTCACGCTTGACTATTTTATTTACGGTAAAATTTAAAAAATGTTGCGCATTTTACTCGAAAGAATTGGTCGGCAAACATAAAATTGAAAATTTTAGCAGGACAATATTTACACAATAGGAAGTTTAATTGTCCAAATGATAAAAATCATTCGAAAACACATCACCTTGAAGTCCAATGTGAATGGAAAACGACTGCGTTCTAATCGATTTTAAGATTAAAAACAATACATAAATAATGTGTAATTAATACTTTATCAAAAGCGATATTCCGAATTATTATCGAATGAAAAATAAAAATTTTGAGTCTCAAAAATATAATCGCGCGTAAAATGCAAGAGTATTCGGTTCTGTACGGAGATAATATCGAATGTAAATAATTTTTGAGATGGAATATTTATGAATTTGACACTGAGTTTAATTGCCAGACCAAATACCACCAACACGCGAGAATAATTTTAATTTTCGTATTTTACTGGAAAGACTCGAAATAAAAGTAAATTTGCCAATTTAGTAAATGTAATTTTTGTCAGCGACAAGTATCATTTTTTATTGCATAATAATGGACAATTTTTTTGCACGCTCGAGTGCAATTTAAGGACTTTGTGGAATTCAACGGGGTCCAAAGAGGCGTGCGATTTTCGAAAAACGAAACAGAAACTGCATTCGATGTCGAAACGTTTTGAACGTGCGTGGGAGGGCCAGACGAGGCACTCGAGGGATCGGAGCTTCAGACGGGCCAGAGAAAACGCGCGCTGAAAGTAATTCCGTAGGCGGGGGGGGGGGGGCCCGCGCTCTCCAACCGGCCCATTGATAACAGATCGTCGAGCAGAAAAACGTCGACTCGAAGCAGCTTTTGTCCGAGTGTAAACAAACGGAAGGAGCCGCGCGCTCGAACCAATGCCAACGTGTCGTATCCAGTTTCGAAACAATCTCAGGCCCAAGGATGAGAGTCGCACACCTACGATTATTCGGATGTGGCCTAGCAACAAAAAATGTCGAGCCAAAGGTAAACAAAAACATAAAGAAACGCAACCGCGGAGAGAGAGAGAGAGAGAGAGAGAGGTGGCGACAGAAAACAAGCGGCTCGGGCGAGCACGAGAAGACGCCGGCCCCGCTATATATACACACACTCGCGCAGACGGCAGGAGCGGCAGCGACGCACGAGGCAGCGGCAGCGGGTACCAGCGGTAAAGACCTCCGCTCCGTAGTCCGTCGCCACCGCCGGCGTCGCCGCCGCCGCTGATGCCGCCGCCGCCGCCGCCGCTGCCGCGGTGCGAGCGAGACCGAGCGAGGGCGCGAGAGAGCATCGATTGGCGCTCTAGCCCTGACTTCCACCACTCGCTTTCCCTTTCATCCAATGGGATCTCACTTTCGCGTTCGCTCCCTCGCTGCCCGCTGCTCTTGCCGGCACCAGTGAGCGCCGCGCCGCACCGGCGCTCAGTGACTGCTGCGCTCTCCGCGAGGAAACGTGTGTTGACAACGTAGCCCTCACCGCAGTCTTCGTCGCCGTCGTTGTCGTCGTGCCTCCCTGCCTCCCGGCACCCGCCCACCCCCGCCTGCCCCGCACCGCCACCTCCCGTCTCGGCCAGCTCGGTCTCCGTCTTCGCCGCTTCCCTTCGCGCACTCGGGCTCTTGCGCTGGACGCCGCGACTCGGCGTCGGGAATGACCGGCTCCGGGGAGCTCTGAGGACCAACACCGAGGAAGCACCGTCGTCGCCGCTACCCGCCGCCGCCGCCGCCGCCTCGTCGTCGTCGTCGTGCCACAGCCGTCGCCACCGCTGCCCGCTGTCGCTGCCGGCGCCTCCCTGAGCTCGGGACCCGGGGATCGCGCGGCCGCGCTTCCGACTGACCGGGACCAGTGCGAGCTCGCGACGGCTCGAGCGACTGGCGCCGCGGCGCCACGTCAACGGCCACGGCGGCGGCCTCTTCGAGGCGAGCGGCTTCCAGCAGCACCAGCAGCCCGCGCACCACGGCAAACGGGGGTAACCCCGGCGGGCCCACCACCGGCCAGCCAGCTCGACGCGTTCGAGGGCTTGGGAGTCGGGCAGGTGCTCGCCGGCTTCGGCCACTGCTGCACACCTGTCGGCGAGTGCCTGCGTGGCGACGGCCTCATCAGGATCTCCTCGATCCAGGACTGCGTCAAGGTCAACTGCAGCAACGACGTCTGCGCCGCGGGACAGTTCATGCACCGCGAGTGCTTCGAGGCTTGGGAGCAGACGGTCCTTGCCTACCTCAAGAGCTGCGGCAGGGCAAGGTGCTGGTCCGAGCGTCAGCGGCACCAGAACCTCTGGACGAAGAAGGGCTACGACCTCGCGTTCATGGCGTGCGGCTGCAAGTGCGGCCGAGGCCACCTGAAGAAGGACCTGGACTGGATGGCCCCGGGCGCGACTCGCTCCGGGGAGGAGGCCGGCGCCAACGAGGTGAAGAAGAAGAAGAGGCGCAACAGGCAGAACGGCCGGCCAAGTCCGGCTGCGGCGAACGGGCAGAACGCGGCCGCGGTCGGGGCTCACGGGGGAAGCGCCCTGGCTAATCACGGACCACCCAGGGGCAGCGACGCTCAGACGATCGACGGGACCAGAGGCAGGGCCGGGAGTCTGTCTTCGAGCACGGGCTCGAGCTCCCCGCTGGTGACTAGTGAGACCAGCGCCAGCCCGCTGCACCAGCCCCAGGTCATCGTCAAGAAGAAGAACAAGGTCGACTTCTTCGGGGACAGAATCAGGTTCGTCTAGTTGCTCTGCTTTATTCAGTCGCTCTCTCTCGTTCGTCTTTTTTCATCTTTCGTCCTCTGGTTATCGGCTACACGTCTCTGCGTCAAATAACTAATCGACGACGAGCCGACCCGACCCGACAACCACTGACGCTTCCCTTTTCCCATTTCTTTCTCCGTCTGCTTCCTACTTGCGCTTTTTGCTCTCAACAGCTCATCCCCGCCGATTCTGTGCGCGAATCGCACGTTTGAGGTGATTTTTTATCGGCTGTCAAGCTCTTGGATCGAGCTGTTAAGCCCGGACGACTCGTGCAATCGCCGACCGCATTAATTTCAATTACACCTTTTTTACATTAAGCCAAATATGTAACCAGTGACTGATAAACTTCTTCGAGCGTAACGTTTTTTAACGCTCGCCGGGATGATTAAGTCGACGTTAAAGGACTCGGAGGTGTACGTAATGTAAGCGTGACTTTCTTTCGGTTCGTATCAGCTTTTACTTACTTATCGTTCGAGGCACGGCGCGCACCTCCTACTTGCACTCCGAGCTTTATGTATTAAATTTCAATTCTCCCAGATTGAAGTGTCGCTTAATTAACAATTACATTATTATCTCAGAGCTCTCCACGGGCATTATGTCAGTGTGCGGCTGCAATTGATTCGACATAATGTTTAATCGACTGTACCAGTAAGTATAAAGCGTTATTAACAATTAGACAGGCAATAGGAATAACGTTGAAATCGACAATTTCTCGTGTTAAAATAAAATATTGGAAAGCTGGTACAATGTCGAGTCGTATCGAATTCGCAAGAGTGTAGATTCAACTTATTTCAAAATTTCGTCTCTACACAAATACCTAAATCATCGTTTTTTCAATATTATTCTCGTGGATCAAACATTTTATCTTCCGCTCACTATATTATAATAGGCAGTTGTAAATAATTACGTATGTCGTAGACTCCACTGACTGTCGTTATTGTAATGCTCAATGATACTTGCAGCACCTTAAGACATAATTTCGTCTTACGACTTTTTAAATTAATTTTACCATTGGCCGATGAAAATAAAATAACGTGCACGATTTGCTTCTTTAATGATTTGTTAATAAATAATAAAAGAAATTTTCAATCAGCGGGAAGAAGGCCATTTGAAGTTTTAAAAGTCCCTTTGCAAATATAAAATAATCTCTACAATAAATATAAATCAAGCATTTAATACAAAAATGATGATCGGAAGAAGCAAATTCTTAATTTATTCAAAGTTTTACAGTCGGAGATTTCAAACTCAAAAACTTTAAACAAGTTTTTAAAGTAAGACTGCTTTGTTTAATATTAATATTTATTAAATTTTAATATTAAAATTTTGTTGCATTTTGATTGATTTTTTGAGCGGACTGCCGAAATAATGAAAGTTTTGATAAGTCAAGCAAAGCCTATAGTTTGGTTAAGAAAAATATTTCTTCCCGTTTTATTGCTTTTGGTACAGTTTTACGCTTGAAAAGTATGACCGTAAACATCAATATTTGCACTTTAGGCTCAATTGGTTTTTTTTTCATCGTTGACTCGATCGGACTTACTGGTGCTATTATCACACATTTCTCCGTCTAATTTTTCGAAAAGTAATTTATTTTTATTGCTTTCGCTTAATATCAAATTTCGTACTTCCTTTAAAATTTTCAAATCGCATTGTCCGTTCAAATTGAGTACTCGTTTTTTGTGCAGGTGCATTACATTCCTGTATAAAAATAAACTGATTAAAACGTAATGTGTTTCCACGTGAAAACGTGAATGCACGCAATTATACATAAATAATCTCGTGAAACAAAAAAATTCTTGTTGTTAACAACTCGAAGCAGCTGAGCGTTACAGCGTGTGTTTAAACGGATAGTCTTTTTCAGAGAATACGACTGAAACTAAATATGAAAAACTGAACAATTTTTTTAAGCAATAATAAAATATGTAACTAACTTATCGGTATCTGCATTCAAATTCTGTACAATTTCAAAGCTTTATCTAAACGTGGAGGGTAATTTTAGATTTCAGTCTCCTACCGAAATATACATTGAGCATTTATTTCCACAAGCATATTAAAGCGGTAAAAAGTATATAAAATGGAAATTGAACAAATTGAAAAAAGTCTACGATTATGTGTTTGATACAGCTGATCAAAAATCTTGTTTTCGTTAGTGTACGACATCACAATAGCTGTCACTTGTCAAATATTAGTTTTGTTAATAAATTTATTCATAATTACGATAAACTTCTATTTATAATAAGATCTGTCGTACAATTAGCTTGAATTGAAATTAAACGCTTTTATATTAGAGGGGGAAAATTAACAATTATGAATATTATAATAATGAGATCGAAGCAAAAAAGGCTCTAGTGCAATAAGCATTTTTTGCGAAAAAATTATAAATACCATTTAAAGACAGCCACTTATCGTTACAGATTTCATGTATTTAATTGCAGAATGTAAATATTAATTTGCCGTTTGTACGATCTCGCGAAAGTAAATTATCGCGATAATTATTTAGTGGAAATTTATTTACTCTAGAAAGAAAATCTACCGAAAGCATTTAGCGTTAAATCGCTATCATCGTTTTTCACTCTCTAAGTAACTCAAATATCCCTGACGCCTGACTAATATCGTCGAGGATAAGAACGCAAACAATCACTTCGTCATGGGAATTTAAAAGGTAGTTTTCACACGTATTATACTCGTCCTCGGGATCCCTATCCTTAAATTTTTTGCATGAAAAAAAAAATAGGTAGGGGGAAACGTGCTCCCCTTTATCTTAGTGCTCACCGCTGAGATATAGAAATATAGACAGGTGGGAGTGATTTCGATAAAGTAAACGCAAGATTTATTAGCAGATAATCTAAACATGTAAATTACCGTCATTGTTTAGACTAAGCTTCTTGTAAAAACAGCGATTTTCAATTCGTTGTTTACCGTCGCTTAGCAGATCGTATTATAATTCGAAAGGAGCGAGCAAAGTTTTGTTTTAATACACGTTTGTCTACGAGTGCTCTTGGACAAGTCGGTGCAAAGTCAACGAGATGGCGCCACTGGGAAAACGTTGTTATTCGGCAACTTAAATAACTGCGAATCGTTGCTGCCGCTCTAACGGGAACAACCAACAACTAACCATTTATAAAGTCGTTTAATTTTTAACACCACGAGCTCGTGCAAACATGGCCAGGTTCTGATCGATCGATGATCGAGCGTTATTTTTTCAAACCTGAAAATAGCAGACGTCGCGCCAGTATTTTCGCGGCTAAATAATTTGGTAATTTTCGATGTCTCGAAACGAGCAGAGGTACGTCGAAAGCTTTCGATAAAAGCAATTGCGCCCGTGTAAAATGAGAAATTGGCAAGTTGCAGGAGCGCGCGAACACGTCCGGTGAAAATACGTTTGACCGGGAAAGTCGCGAACGGAGAAGAATCGGAGGAGTCAGCGGAAAATAGGAAAATAGATAGGAGCAGCGCCGTTTCGTTCTGTCGTGCGTTCGGAGACGTTTGAGCGGAATCCAAGGAAATTCTTAGGTCGGTTACGTAACGGTTCGGGAGCATTGATTTATTATTAGCAGGTTCAAACGAAACAGCAGTCAAAACAATCAATTACACAGCCGATGAACGTGCAGCCAAGAAAACGAAAACAGTTCCGTTCCGTTAGCGCGGGTAAGGTCATGGCCACTGTCATTTCGGATGTTCGTGGCGAAATCGTTATCGAGTTCTCGGAAAAAGGCAGAACGATAAGTAAAGAGTATCGCGTATCTTTAGTGGCTCGACTCGTTGTTCCGCCGACGAAATAAAATACAATAACCGAATCCGAAGGCCGGGGAGGCTCTTTTTCATTAATATAATGGTCCAACTGTCTCCCTCCTCTGCAATTATGACGGCGAAATTGTAGGAATTATATTATGAAATTGTTTACCACTCCCTCGAGTTTCGCGTTTAGTAGTTGCGGGCTATTATCGGCTGCGCAGCCCGAAACACAATATAGTTGCAGGCGAGACAAAGGCCGAGAGCCACTGGAGTAATCAATGAAACAAGTGTCAATTTCGTGGAGCTAAATGTGTCGGGCCACGTAAGTAAGGCAGCGTTAGTAGTGGCAGAGGCAGAGGCGCCCGGAGATTATTAGATTAGGCGTCGCGCGCGCGCGCATGTGGGAAAAAAGAAAAGGAAAAAGAACAAGAACGGGAATGGGGAAAAGGAACTATATTGAAAAACGTCCAAAGCGTTTCTAGTCGAGAAAGTAGGAAAGGAACGGGCGACGGTAATGATAAATGGCTTTAAAGCGAAGGTATGTCAATACGATCTGTTTTTAGACTCGACAAACTTTCATAAATGAGCATCATTTGTTATACTTGGCTTAACTCGTATATAAATTTGTTGGACGGAATTTCGAGCTCGATCTTTCGAGGAAAAATAAACTTATAAAATCTTTTTGTGCGCATCTCGTTATTATTGGCACTAAGTTTATTCGGGTTGGTGGAGTCGGGGCTCACTCGTGTCCTCGCGCACATGGGAAACGAGAAGCGAGAATTGGAGAATCCGCTCGCGGCGCACTAAAGGTATTTCCAATGTCGCATGTCACAGACGTTCGAGGGCTGCACGAGGTGGGGGGGGGGACACGTCGTTTGCCACCGCTCCGAAGGGACGATAACGTTGACAATGGCGCGGAAAGCCGGGGGAAGAGGCGCTCTCCTCGCTTTTTACAAGTTGGACTCGGGACGTCGAGGAGTAGGTAAATTTTAGAGGCTTCGCCGAGGGGGAAAAACGCGACCGAACGGGAATGCGACACGAGGTTGTAAAAAACATTTGATGGCCGTTATTTGGAGCAAAGCACTCGGTGCGGTGCGTGCAGCCCGGCTACCTGTGAGTACATCTTTACCGAAATTTCGGGGGAATAAAAAAAATGTAAGCGCTTGGGGGGACATCCGATACCTGACCGGCCGCCTCTCATTGTTTGCCCTCCTCTTCAGCTTCTTTTTCCTTTCCTTCCCGAGAGGCGCCTCGATCTTCATTTACATTTGGCAATAATGTCTGAAACATCGACGATTTCGCGCTGAAAAGTAGTCGTACTTTTCGTTTCTGTGTTGTGTCGTGTTCTCGGGCATCGAAGCGTCTCTCTCTCTCTCTCTCTGCTCCCTCGAAAAAAACAATAATAACGCAAATTTCTTAAACTTATTTTCGAATTCGCTCTTAGTGCTTGTGTATTGGCAGAGCGCGCGTTTTCAGTTTTACCGAACGAGCGCTGCTGCTCCGTGTGTCGAAACTGCGGCTTTAACAAATGTAAATATCTCGGTTTAATTACGCGACAGCTGAATGCAGAAAGAGCACAATTAGCTGCGCGGTCTATTATGCGCCCGGAATCCTTTGCTGCGTCTCCGTTCACGGTCGCTAGCCTATTTTGTCCCGCAGCGAACTTTGATTTGCACGTCCGAGCACAATGATAGCTGCCTCTCGGCGGGGGCTCTTGAAGAAACAAAGCCGAAAGAATCGAGTTGGAGAGTTTCGCTACCGGAATGAGTACCTCGCGAGTACAAGAGCGCGGCCGTAAAGGTGCACTCGCGCGAGAGAGAGAGGCGGAGGGAGAGGAGCCGGTAGAGCAAAGTACTACGTAGGCGCGGGCGAGTACTCGAAGTCGCGAACCGCGCAACTATGAATGAACGAGCGTGTACGAGTCGAGGAGGCGTGGGCCGCGAGTGCGTAGGCCGTTTTCTGAAAGCGCGCGGCTGCGGGGGTTGGAACGGAAGGGGACGGCACGGAACGGAATGGAACGAGCAGAAATAAGAAAATTAACAGTGCATAAGCAAGATGTTATGGGAGAGTAATTAGGTGGCGGGGCTACGGGTTTATTCAGCGGAGGCGAAGGTGCAGGGGAAAAGAGTGGCCGAAGAGAGGAGCGAGTATATCCAGGCGAGATAAAAGGAGTGGAAGTCGGGCGACACGTCGAGAGGAGAGGAGAGAGCAATCGTCTCTCTCTCTCTCTCTCTCTCTCTCACGAGGCATTAAAGCCGCATGGGCTTTGCGCGCGCGCACCCCACCCATCGGCTCATACACACACGCTCTTTTCTATATTTAGACACTGCCTCGGAAACCTGTCCTATTTACGCTGCGTGTGTGTGCGTGCGTGCGTGCGCGAGGATGGCAGCCGCAGGTAAAGGAGAGAGAAGAAGTCCGTCCCGTTCA
Organism: Platyscapa corneri; assembly: GCA_018907185.1. NCBI lineage: Eukaryota > Metazoa > Arthropoda > Insecta > Hymenoptera > Agaonidae > Platyscapa > Platyscapa corneri. The sequence continues at coordinate 1,831,470 of JACCHW010000011.1, read as the reverse complement.
ACCGGCTGCGCGCTTCTTCTTGCGGCTTCTCTCGTGCGCGCCCGCCGATAAAAATTGTTATAGATTCCCCACCCCGTGAGCTCCTTTGTATTTTCTGCTTTACGATCCTCCGCGTCTGTAATTAATATCCTCGTTGCGCTGGAGCACGAAGAGACGGAGAGGCTCTAGGTCTGCGCCCCGCGCCCAAGAGCTCGTGTCAGTATCGAAAGATTCGAGCCGAAGATTTCGACGACGATCCGCGTCTTAAGCAGGCGAGTAATTGCCGACGCGCCGCTGAAGAATAATCGACGTTTCGGACTGTTTCGTCCGTCAATCGTTCGCCTAGTCCATGTCAGCTTTCGATGAGCGGAAGCTCAGCAGTGCCGATGTTTGTCGAACAGCAAACGGGAGCAAAAGACAATTTCGCGACTTGGACGTGACGTCTAATCGACTGTTTTCCTTCAGCCGCTTGCTTTTCGTTTTTGCGAGTGAATCGAGCAGCTTTCCCGATCGCTCGCGCGGCGGCGGCGGCGGCGGCAGTAACAAAGAGAGAGTAACGCAAACGTGCGTGCGCGTGCGTCCAAAAGTGATAAGCGGAGAAGAAGGTCGCGTTTTTTCTCGCTGCGCTCACGGCGGCCCAGATAAGGCGTCAATTGATTTTGGGGATATGCTTGACACGAATCCAAATGCGCGGCCGACGACTCTTATCGTCGACTTGGCTTCTGGCCACTTTTACCTTCGCGACTAATCCTGGCTAATTAATTGGATAAGGAATTATGAAACGGCTCAGGGAGACGCGACGACACAGCGACACAACAACAACAACAACAACATCACCATCATCGCATCGTAAAGGCGTTATCTTGTTATTTTTCGAGTGTAACTCGTAGATCGGCTAAATATAGCGCATTGTTTTCAGGCGGGCGCGCGTGTGTGCGTGCGTGCGTGCGTGCAAGCGAGCGAGCGTGCAAGCGAGCGAGCGAGCGAGCGACGAACGCTGACAGCCAAGTCGTTATTCTCGTGAGATAGAAGTACATCTATTTAAGGCTAGAAATGCTCGCCGCGAGCAGATTCCAAAACGAGCACTCGATCTCCGAAAGGGGGCGAAGGGGAGAGAATGGAAGAAAGAGCGAGGGAGGGAGGGAGGGAAGAGCATTATTAGATAACGAGAATACTGAATGAAAAAACTCGTGGATTCTGCAAAGATCTCGTGAAAACGTAAACACATTACGAAATCCCCAACACACACAGCAACGTGGCGCGAAATGCCCCAATCTACGCTCCCTCTCTCTCGCTCCTGATTCTCCCTCGTACAACTGCAACGTCGCGAGTTAGTCTTTTTAAATGACAAACCGGATTCGGGCGTAGGACCGACGGGGGAGGGTCGGGGCCGGGGGGAGAACCCTCGCCAAAATATGTCCCCGTAATCGAGTTTTTGCATCGACGGCCCGACGCTGGCAATCGCAATCGCTTTTTTGGGCGCTCCGATGCGAAAAGGGGGCCGGAGAAGGAGAAAAATCGGACAAAAAGAGGAAGGAGAGAGGCTCGCATAAGGACGGCTGCACTCGCCCGTTCTCGTTATAGCCATGCGAAGGGTGCGAGTGAGTGCAGACAGCCGCGGGAGAGTTTTGTGGCCTTGACCGTGGTGCAGCTATCCGCCGCCTCGTTCTCTCTCTCTGTCTGGCTGGAGAGAAGGAGAGAGCGCCGGCAGAGGAACCGCGCGTGGCTTCAAGGTCGTCTCGGTAGGCCGCCGCGCCTGGCGAAACCGCGATTTCTGCTGCACCGGCTCTGTCCTTCGCCTTGAGGCTTCTTCTTATTCTTATTCTGCTGCTCCTCCTCCTGGTTCGACTGCTTCTGCGCCCGTGGCTGCTCCCTCTTCCTTCCTCCTCGCTGGGAGCGCCGCTCGGCCGCCCGAGAGCCTCGTAATTTTACGTCACTGCAGAGAATCGGCGGATCTTACGTCAGTGTCCTGCGCGAGCAATTACCGCGTAATCGATCAGCGGTGTTGCTTTTTAATGCGCTTCCGAGAAATTCGCAGCGATCACTCGTTATTCGAAGGCTCCCGCCACTGCTCCTTTCGGAATAAATGCTAATTCTTTAATTAGCTTGCAGCCTTGGGGTCGTTTCGCAAGTGCTGCTGCGTTTTAAATGTCTCCGCGGGTAAGTTGCATTTTGGCGCGACTCCTTCGTCGCTCGGCAGTTTATTTAAATAAAAGGAGCGATACTCGGAAGGAATCAGGTGCAGTGGATTTCTCGCTCTGCGTGCGCTCGCGCCTCCGACGATTGCGACTCGAAAGTTCGAAAATTGGGGAGCTCGGGGGCAAGTCGAGTCGGCTCGTGCATGAAAAATACGAGGAAGACAAAATTCGGTCGGAGGAAGGAGAAAGAGAGACAGCTGCTGATTTCTGGTTTAGGTCGGCCGCGATAAGTTCTTTTTCCGTGCTCTAGCTTTTTCGCTCCCTCGCAGGCGTCCCGCCGTCTTGTGCGATATTTTCGACGACGCCGACAAATTCTGCTCTTGCCGTGCGCCGTCTTTATACGGCCGTTCCAACGACTGCCGCCGAACGCTGAACTGTTAACAGGCATAAGCTTATCTTTGAATTGCACGTTAATCGTTGATGCGCGCAATTTGAGTTTCGGCAGAGGCGTCGTAGACGCGTCCCTCCCTGCCAAGCCTTAAATTAGTATTACATTTTGATATTTAGGCGAATTTCGCGAGCAGCTGCTTGCGAACGCCGTTAGTTTTTCGACACCTGAAAGAAATTAAAATGCCCCCCCCCTCCGCCCGAGGATGTGGAGGAGGAGGAGGAGCACGTTTTTGCCGTACGTAGCGAGCGAGTCGATGTCGTATCGTGGTGTTTATCCGGCTAATTCGGTTGTTTGCGAACGCAAGACGATCGGCGGACTTTCCTAAGCTTATGTGCTTAGCTACTTCCGGAGCACTTCTGTCAAATAAGAACGTTTTACATTCCACAATGACACGCAGACACGTAAGCGTGTGCGCGAGCCGACAGTTTGGCCCAATCGAGTGAATAACTCGTCGAATGAAATGCGAAAGAAGTTGATATTAAAAGTCTCGGACGTTTTATTCTAAATTTAAAATAAGCAAGACTTTATTTTATAAATAGCGTATAAAGATAGGATTGTATTACAAATAAATTACTTTCCCGCTCTGCTTGGTTCGGTCTGCTCATCCCGTCCCTCTAATTTTCGTTTTATAGAGCAATAAATTTAACCAAAATATATACGTGCACGTATAAACTAGCCAGATAAATACTTTGAACTAATTTTGAAACTTTCCAATTAATTTTGCCGATTGGTTTACTACACAGGCTTTGTATTATTATCTGTCACTGCTACTTTATTTCGATAAATTTTTTAGTGTAAAAAATCGTAGGCTCGTATCGAAGAGCTTGGCGTTTATTTTAAACTGTACTTTGCTGGTGTTTTCGGTTCTCGCAGTTGTACGTCGCGATTGTTCGTCGTCTTTGGTACGTACATGCCCGGTAAAGAAAAATAAAATAAAAGCCGCTGCAGTTTGTACCGCTAGAGAAAGTAATCGAACTACCGTACAGACCCTCGAGAATTATATTTTTAAATTCTCGAAATTTACGCGGATGAGAAGGCCGAAGAGCGTTTGAGCGTTCGAAATCAAAATCTTTATCGTCGGCATTCGAAATTCACGAGCAAATATTTAATAATTCAGATCCAGATATCAGTTATTAAATTTACCGAGAGATTTTATCGAAAAATCAAGTCGTAACATTTGCAAGATAAGTAAGCGATTCGGAAATTACAAACTACCAGGACAATGTCGCGAAGGCAAGGAGTCGCGCAATCGTTGGACGTGGGTATGAAATTTTTAGAGCTACGGCTCGGGCTCGGGAGCCGGAGCCGGCGGAGCTGCTCAAGGTTAGTTTCTAATTTGTTTTTATTTTTTCATTTTTATCTCAACCGTTCATTTTCTCGCATAGAAATTATTCTTTATAGTCTCGCGTTTGACGCGATAAATCTCTATCAACACGCAAAGAGTTTTGTAATATCTGCCGGCTGTTCCTGCCTACGGCAAGCCGTTTTGTCTCTGAACCATACAAAACTACATTCCGCTGGTGTACACAAATCAATTTGTGAAAGTAAGCGATTTCCTGGTCTTGTTTCGTCCTGCCATTTTCCCATTTACCTCTTTACCAGGTGTACATCTGTACTCGAACTGCGCGGAGATAAACTCGAGGCGTAACTAGAGCACATCTGCGCAGTTCCACGAATTGGCTGCGAGTGTGCGTTACCGTGTGATACAGTTCGGTACCCCTCCTCGGCCCGCGCACGCTCAATTATATAGTAAACTCTCTAGTAATAGAAAAACCTCCGGCTTTAAAAATAGTATCGTTACGTAGCAATTAAGCCGACGTTGTACACGCCGCGAATATCTTGTTCAGTTTTTGTAGTTTCTTCAAAAAACCGAACACCTTGTTTCAATTATAACGAGAGCTTCGGTTTTTTTCGTGAAAAATAGTCTGAACTTAAATCGACTCGACGACGATCAAATGTGTCAAACGTGTAACTTTCTTTCTTCGAGATCGATCAAATCAAATATTGGCCCCGAGTTCCTTCGTAAGAAGCCTGAACGTTTGATTATTCTTTCGATCTGCGCAACTTAACTTTTACCTACATTCGTTCAAGAAACTAGAATAAAATCCGTATAATTTTACCGAATTTTTTCCAAGATTTAGTAATATTTATTTAAGATCTGTTTGAATTAGTTCATCTTCGGAACGTTTCGTTACTAGCGGAGCGCAGGACTAAAAGGCGACAATTTTACTTTTCGAACGGTAAACGAACAAATGTAGATTTTCTACGCAAGCGCCGGTAGAAAGAGAGTAGAAAATAATAACTCAAAAGTGATGAATTTTCGCAGATCTTAGCTTTTAAGGCTAATACTAATAATGGTGCATTTGGTTTTCAAACAGTAAGGTAATACATTGGAATTGGATATTATTTCGATTCGATGAACTTGTAAATATTCAACACTTGACGCACGAGACGAGGTACGCGAGGTAATTAACGACTTACGATTATTCCATAAAAATAATTTTAAAATTCAACTTTTCAACATTTAGAAACTAATAAACGGAATCGATCGCTGATGCGAATTGTTTTTTTTTTTTTAAATGTAGTTTGAAGCTGATACGCTTCGAATGTCTGCTCTGATGAGCTTGAAACGGATGAACTCGTATTCGAAGATCGAGAGTATCGTAAACTTTTTCTATCTTTATATACTACGAGCTTGGACATATAAAAAGAAAAATACACGTAAACGTTCGAAGGCTGGAGAAATTTTATATCAAATATATCCCCTCCTTTAAATATTAAGGACCACCTTAGCTTACCCTCCCAACTGTTTCGCCTGTTGTAAATTACGCGTTTAAAACAAAATTAGTCGATCGCCTATTATAAATACTCGTGCAAATCAATAAGGTATTGACTCTCTCTAAATTTTATTTTATTTCGCTTCATTTTTTAACGTTATTGCGTGAACCACGCCTAAGTTATTATATTACAGTTTCTACTCGTAACGTTCGCAATCCCGTATTGCGTACAACGTTATTTATTATTTCCTATCTACAATTAAGCTAAACAACTAATATATTTTCTACTCGATGCGAGATTTAATTTATACTCCAAATATAAATTTGTAAATGGATTCGAGGCTAAATCGAATAAATACGCTGTGCGACGACGAATAGTTATAGTAATAGTAATAATAACGATAGCAGCAGTGGCAACAACAACAACAACAACAACAACAACAATAGCAACAGTTGCAGTAAATTTAGCACATGAATTATAGAAGTTGTAAATCAGAAAATAACGACAGGCCGACTTTATTTCACACTTGGAATAATGAATAAAAATTCTCGCAATTTGAAATGAACAATAGTTAACAACGGAGGAGGGAGAGTGCGGCCGGTTGCTTCTTTAAAAGTCGAAATTGGACGCACCATTTGCCAACGCATAATCGCGTTTCGCGAAAATTGCGAACGTTTTTTTGGCAACGAGCGCGGTTTCGATAATATTGTAGTGACTCGTAATACACAATAAAAAGACTTAACGACCAAGTTACGTCACGCAGTAATTGCACTTGCATTAATAGATTTAATTCATTGGGTGGCAGCTTGGAGTTTTTACTAATCGGCTATCGCTTCTATTTATCGAAGGTATTGCGCTTACATTATTAGAAATGTATATCAAGTAACACGTCTGCTTTTCAATTAAGTTTTCCGTTTGAAACGGAGACTCGGTGTAAATGAATTATCCTAATATGGCCGCGCATTTATTAATGGCGCATTATTCTCCTTTTCCTTTTGCAGGCCCTGGCCTTTTCTTATTTGCATCGCGAGCGCTCGAACAGTGGCGAGCCTTTTAAATTTAAATTACACCGCATTCGATATTTCGAAATGGAAAAATTGAGTAGTCGATTAGCTAGTTCGAGTCCCCGTTTGTCGCCGCCGCGACTCTTAACGTCCACTTTTGCGCGATACGATAAACTGTTGCGATTTTTCAGACAATCGTTTGGCGACTTTATCGTCGTTCGTTATTAACTCGTAAAAGTTGTACTCGGCTCGTCTTGTTGCCGAAGGATGTGTCGCGTTATCAACACGGCTAATCTTTAGAAGGTGATTTTAGAAAGCAAACGGCAAGTGGTGCTCGCGACAGTAGCGAGGTAGGAAACCAAGTCGTAATTGCAGCCGCCCCCGCTGCCGCTTACGGTTATCGATTCCATAATTTTTCCGGCGAGCCTATCGAACGCGCTTGCAAATTCTAAACCTGAAAAGCCAGGCGCGTTGGGCTGGGCCGAGTAATGGTGTCGGGCTCGCAAGTGGCTGATCGAGAAGCTGCTTTGGTTGGAAGCGCGAGCAGGACGGGGATTAATCGCAAATGCAACAACGCGCCGCGGGTTCGACGGGACGAGATCGGCGGCCATACGTTGTAATCGCGGCTTCGTACGCACAGGCGCTCGCTCGGCCAAGTACGAGTTTAAGCTCGGCTGGTTGCGTTAGCGCGTAGCTTCGCACGCATCGATGTATCATGACGTACAACGCAGAGCGTGTGGCCCGTAAAATAAAGTCGAGCCTCGGGAGGCGCGGAGGGGGGGGGGAGGCATGCGAGCGGGACACGCGAGGCCGACCGGAGCTCTAATTAAAAGTGACGACGCGAGCCCCGTAACGAGAGCGCGATAAATCCCCGAGCAATTTTCATAAATATCCTCGTAATTTGCGGCGGCGGTGGCGGCGGCGGCGGCGGCAATCTCGGATTTTACGACGAGCGGACGGTCCCACAGCTAGTCCGCACGTATCTACGGCACTTATGGGAAAAAGGAGGATGGGCCGTTTAAAAATTCCTTTCGCCTCTCGCGGCAACTCGGATTTTCGTAACACTCGCACATCCAAGCGCCGCCGCACCGGTACTTCCGCCGAACTTCGCAATCTGCTCCGGCTGCTCCGCTGGATCTCGAACAGGGGCGAGACCCGGCAGCCGGTGCTCCTCTCCTGGCTGGCTCGGCTTCGCGTTTACTTTTCAAATATGCGCACCCACGCACGCACGCGTACTCGAAATAAATTTTGGACGCGTGCGAGCTGCGATAGGTGCCGCCCCCGCGTACTCGAGCAGGAGCACGAGCTTACGAATTCGATTAAAGCGGGATGTTTCGGTATTAGGTGGATGCGCGGCAGTTGTCGAGGCGGACAGCAAGGGCCGAGAAACGCGATCGAAAGAGGTGAGATTGATGGTTGACCCTGAACTCGCCTCAACCCTCGCGCGCCCTCCCCCGCCCTCCTCCGCTGCCCGACCGCCCAAGGACTCCTTAAAGATGACGGTACGAGACGCGTTATTTAAGAACTTCTTCCTGGTTCTTTATCGACTGCCGCCGTCCTCGCTTTTATTTTCGCGAGCCGCCGCCAGACGGACTAGTTGCTCATTCGCCATTTCGCGCGCATCCCCAGCTTTTAATATTCGCTCGTTATTTACATTTCTCAGAGCCGCGCGTGTTTGCGCGTTTGACATTGCAGCCGCGAGCCGAACGCTGCTGCTTTTAATTTTTAATTACAATTACATGCCTGGGCAACTCTGAATTTGCACAGCGAGCGACGCTTTCGGCTAATCTCCATTAGCAACGAGTTTCGCATTTAAGCGCATTTTCCGACGGGGACGCGACCAAGACTCGGTCCTCTCCTTTCTGCGCTTTCGCTCTAAGGGCGATCGCGCGCTCTGCTGCACGTGAGTGCCGGCTGGCACATCTAACGAATACTCGAACTCCCGTCGCCGGATTTAAATTGCCGAGCCAATGCTGCTCTCACTGTTGCTTTCATCGGCGGCGTGTATTTAGTAGGAGCGACGCCGAGAAGTCACGCGCCTCGCGGTGTCTCCTTGGTTCAGTTTACGGGAACGAGGTGACGTGCGCGTTCTTCGCACCGCTAACCCAGTCCTCGTTTTGGAGAGGAGCCTTGGCCGCCGATAGCGCGAGCTGCCCGTCAAATTTTTGTTGACGCGCGCGCGCGCGGGGGAAGTGAAACGGGAAAAGCGAAAAGCGAAAAACGAAAAGCGAAAAAGGAAGGAGATGCGAATGCGAGTGCAGCCGATTCGGCTCGACTCCCCGATTTGCGTGTCGTTAACATTCATGAACTTCTCCTTGGCCCTTGCTCCTGCTCCTGCTGCTGCTCCCCTCCGCGGGCCTCCTCCGATGCCTGTCGGCTGTTGCCGTCGACGGCGGCATTGCACGACCTAATGCTTTTCGCACACACGTGCGCCTTTCCAGCCGTCCCCATCTACATCCTGTGGGAGCACTTCCAGTGGGTAAAAATTTTTGTTTGATTAGCTTTCGAAGCAAGTGAATTCGTTGGGGAAATCGATCGACTCGCCGCCGGTGCGAGCGCCGAACGCGGCTTCGAGATCGATGAATCGCGTTGTTTGCAGAAGAAGCGCAAAATTAAATAGCAGGGAGTAAACAAAATGCTTCTTCAAACGAGAACTGATTGGTCGAGCCGGTCGTATTTTATTACTCGGCCAAAGTGCTTCAACGTCAATCACGAGCGATACCTTACCTCATTAGCCTGCGATTATTAAGATTAATTAAATTAACATTAAACTACGCCTCTTATTTGTTTAAGAAGCGCCTTATCTCTCGCTTATTAATTTGTTTTATCTGATTCGGTCACGCACACGTGCTCGTGCTCGCGTACGCCGCTTTTCTGCTTTTTGTTCATTTCTTCGATCGTTCGGTTGCAAACGCAACACCGAACCAAGTTCTTTTACAGCAAATTTGTGTCTCTCCAAGTTGGCAAAAACTGCGCGCGCTCTTCGTCCCCTCCCAAATGCTTTCGCGATAAATAAACGGAACGCAAAGCGTGTCCTTGTAAACGAACGAACGAACGAGCGACAATATTTTTACGTCCACTTTGTAAATGTCCGAGGTCTAATTTTTTCGTACCCCATCCATCTGGTATTTATCTAATCGTAGAAGCGCTTTACGTTTTCTTTTGTCGCCGATCGTTATTATTTTTCAAAGCGCGCGCGCGCGCGCGCACGTGTGGTAAAATTGAAAAAGCAGGAACAAAACAAATTCGAGGGCGCGCGGCTTGGTAATAAATATGATTATTAGGGCCGTAATTTGAAGTCATCAAAATCTTTCATCGTAATCATTTATTTACCCCGGCCGATGCGCCCCATAAGCTGTAATCTATTTATTTCTTACAAAAAAAGCAATCAGCCAGCCAAAAATCTTCCCAAAATAAAGACGAAGCGAGCGTCGGATAGAATTTCTGCTTCAATGACTCTCAACGCGATCCTTAATTTTCTTTCCTTTGGGCTTGAATTACGCTTCAAGGGTGAAAGCTGCAGCCACTGGTGAAATAATGACTTCATACAGTGTAGGTGGAGATAAATGGATTCTTAGAACACTAAACACCATAAATTAGAATGCTTACAATCCATATTTATTGATTTACCTGTAGCTCTTTTTACCGGTATGAAAATGCTGTGTGTGTCTTTGGTTCGTTGGGTTCGCCGTCGCACAAAAGCGCACGAGCGTATTGGAAATGAAATACACAGGCTTCGTGACGCGACTGCCGAGACGTACAGTGCGCGTCTTGACACATATTTTATTTTTTTCATTACCCGAGATAATTATTATGTCGTTATGTGACCGCGTGTGTGCCGTCCCCGCCAAGATTTATAATCGAATTTAAATGGAAATAGAAATTCACGAGGGGTGAGCGAAAAAGTGGCGTACGTAGCCGCGCTCTTTGTTTTGACTTGTGTGCACGCACGAGACCGAGGAGGAACGCTGCTGCTACGTCCGACGGGTAGCTGCCCTATGTATAATGTATAATGTATAATGTATAATGTATAATAGACGGCGGTCGGGCTTCCCAAGAGTAATCCTGGTTGGCCGAGCGGCCGCCGTCGTCTGCTGCAGACGACGCGTCGTTCGTCGGCCGGCAGCTTCCTCTACTTTTGGTAATCGTCTTTGCCTGCCATTTTTTCTCCGCGCGCCCTAATAAGCCGGATTCCAAAGCTTCTTATTTGTTTTCGTGTTCCGGGGCGGGGGAGCGCGAGCGAGTCTCTCGGCACTCGCCGAAAATCCACGCGGTGCCGGCGCTCTTAAACGCCGCTAACGTCCTTGAATATTCGTCGAAGAATATCCCCGGTATCCACGGCTGCGCGACGTCTCTCTTACGAATTTATAGCGACCAATGAAATTAAAGATCATTTGTATTCGCAGCTTAGCTGCAGCATCTGCTCCTACAGGAGCGTCGGGCGTCGGGCGTCGGGCGTCGGGCGCGCGCGCGCGAATATCCTCGAGATAACGTTGTTTGAGAACTTGTCTCCTTTCTTAGGGAGCCTTCGATACACGCGCGGGACACTAGAGCCCGAGTCGAGCCGAGCCCAGCCGGCGGGATAAATTGGCAGTCGAGGAGTAAATGGTTCGTTGTCATCCGCAGACGTTACTTTTCGAGGCAAACAACAAACAGGAAATATCGAGAGACGTCGGCTTTGTTGTCTGCTCGCTCGCTCCTTTCACGTTCTGTCGCTTGTCATACTTGGAATTTTCTGCCTCTCTATTGCTATCAAAATTTACAGCGTCTTTAAGCCTGAAGCCCGTGCCCGTGAGCGGACACAGCGGATACTTATCGGCGTCGCTCGGGAAAGTGTGTCTGTTACGCCTGACGCCGTTAGTTGCTCGAAAACTTTTCGACTGCCCTGTTATTTTCGCTTTTGTCACTCGAGAAAAGGTGGCATCGGTGGCATCTCTTCTCGCGCTTCTTTGTAATCGTTTCCGGCCGCGCGATTCGGACGCTGTCGCGAGCCAACGGTGCCAACCTCGAGTGCACTCGAGTCAGTCAAGATTGGCACCCTTGCGTCTCTCTCTCTCTCTCTCTCTCTGCTTCTCTGTACTTAATTAGAGAATAAGCGATGCACTCGGTCGTCGTCGTCGTCGTCGTCGTCGTTCGGGTTTAAATTAGCATGGAATTAAAAGCGCCGGGTCCGTGTCCGCGCGCATGCGGGAGTCTGCTTAGAAGGCGACGTAAACGCGATCGCGGTCTTCGACTCTATGCATACAAATTTGTCAAACGCAACGGAAAATGTCCGTCTATAAAGCCCGAGGGATCGATTGAATTTAAATTTTGATTACGAAAGCGTAGAATGTTTTTCGTTTAACTGACGGCGGAATTCGAATGCCCCAACGAAAAAGCGAACTCGGCTACGGAATTACAATTTTCCTTTGTTTTACGAGGTATTGAGCAGAGATGGGAAAAATTGACAGAGCTGCGTAAGTCGAATGTATGATTAGCGTGAAAAGCCACCAGACATGCGCGAGACTTAAAACTGGAGGCGTCGCCCCCCCCCCCCCACCCCCGAAGCACTCCAGTATAAGCCGCACGTCTCTTGTAAATATTTCGTGCAGCGAATCCTGGATATTATTTGTACGTTTCCACGTACGCCATATTTAGGACTCTTGCTTTTAAAATACTACGCCTTATTTATTTTCTCGGGTGTCAAGAGTAAACGCTCGGAAGGGGAAGTATTGAAACTCGAGGTGTTGTATCGGCGTTTGTCGCTGTCGAGGCACTGGGAACGTCCTAGACTCGTTTACAGCTTTGGGCTTTTGGAGTTTTGGCAGTTCACGTCGTACGCATTGGAAAACGAAAGAAGGCGATACCGCAGCACCGGTTAACCGTTCCGCTGTATCCCACCCCCACCCCACCCCACCCCTCCCCGAGATGAGTAAACATCATCGGGCGCTCGTTAAAAACTAAAAGATGTAGAATACGCAATAAATACATAGAAGTGCGTTATGGAGGTTGTTAAGAGAGGTAATGAGAAAACTTGGCCGTAAAGTTTGAGAGTAGATATTTGATTGAAATATAGTTTGGTTATTGTAATGTTTTGTAAGCAACGGTAATTTTCGTGAAAGAAACTTTTTTGTAGTAAATATATAGTTGACTTTCATGTATTCAATTTCATAATGCAAGCAGCAATTAGGATTTTTACAAGATCTTTTCCTCGAAACAAAACTATTATGAGAAATACTCGTTAAAATATAGCATTGTATTAGTATATCCTGGCCTTATGAAGGCATTCGGAGAACAGATTTAAAATAAACAAAAAATAAGCTAAAAATACAATTTTACCGTAACTGCCTAATTTTTAATTAATGGAAATAATCTCTTTTTATTTATTTGCGCAACGCCCGATTGAATCGTCGTGCTCATTATAAAGTTTTCGTAACATAAACGAGTGCTTAATTTGACGAAAAAAATTGACATCACTCGTGCAACGGATTGTTAGTAAAGTCTTTAACGACGCCATTTTTATACTCTTCCGAATGATCGCGATTAAAAATTATTTAAAAAATATTGGCCTGAATCAGTTCGAGCTTGGAAGTCTGGAGATAAAAAACGAAAAACTTGTTTACTTTGAATGCTCCCAAGCACTCGAATGGTTATTTAATTTTTTATTTCCGCAGCAAGTATCGGGCAGCTGAAGAGGCCGCGAGCAAGAATTCACAAGCTACAATGGCGTTGTTCTAAAAAACACCTCGACTCATATTTACTCACATATTTTATACGTGGAATAAAAATCTAGGCGCAAAAAGCTTCATTAAGCGGATGGCTGCTATCGTTTTTTAATAAGTTATCGGCGATTACGGCAAAGGTATAGGAATAAAATGCATATTCCTCTTGTAATGAATAGTTTGGCGATAAAAACCACGGCCATTGTTGCTCTACACAAAAGTTTAAAGGCAGTTTAATGCGTAGATGGGAACGCGCGCACGGATATTGTAGCTCCACACGCGGAATAAATCAAATTTTATTTTCCTTCTCGTTCGCGCGCGAGTCGAGTACTAAGAGTGACGTGGCGCTAATATTCAATGTAATAATGGGCTATCGGAGGATACGCGCGGGCGAAAATCATAATTGATCCCGAGTTTTTGTTGGGGTAGATTAGTAACCTGTTTAGTAGGACAAAAACGACGAGTAGATATAAAAATCGCGTATAGTTGCTGTAAGTCGGGAGTCGAGCACCGAGTTCCGTTAGGCAGGAGAATCAAGGACTCGGTACTGGTTTGAATATCGCCGTCTCTTCCCTCCGACATCATTACACGTTTATAATTGGATTATTAAAAGAGCATTTAGTTTATAAATTAACAGGGAACAAAGTATTTACCGAGCGCTCGACGCAGCTCCACTGTAGTTTAATTATTTCATAGGCACCTCTCCTACACTTAAAAGTAACACTTTTTCGCTTTAGCAGTTTCAGACTTTGCACGCAGACCATTATTTCTTTTAATTGTCATTTACATTTATTTAGTGGAAACGTTTTTTGAGATCGGAATGAAAAAAGTAGGCGACGGTCGTATTATGCGCAGCCTCGTAATGCATTAATAAATCGCATTGTTGAATTCGCTATGTAATATATTTGACGAAGAAAATTTCCTCATGGGCTTCGGAAGAAAAAATGTCATCTTTCTTATTCGACTTGTACCGAATAGTCGTGCCGTGGCCTAAACGGCGAATATTTTTACGGCTATCCAACTGTTTAGGATCGCTCGTAAAGTTTTTACGAAATTTCGAGTATTAATAATAAACGAATCGCCTAGCGGCAAAATATTTTTTTAAAAAGCAACTCCTTTCCAATTCAAGTCGGGAATTAATATGGCGAATGTTGTGCGCGCGCGCGCGCGCGCGTGTGTATGCACACAGACATTAGAATACTAGAATTGGATAAATAAAATAAAGCATTGAAATTGGAGGCGAGATACACCTGCAATCGGTCTTGCATTATTCCTGGCGAGCCCCGATGTTTTTACCAGATGAGAATTGTAAGGATGTCGAGTAGTCCTCTGCCTCTCTCCCTCTCTTTCCCACACTAATGAAATTTGAACCAGCGGATGGGCGGTGCTCACCTTTACGCAGTTTTACGCGGTGTTCTACGTTTGGGCCGCACTCGTTTTTTCAGTGACTTTAAGAATCGAAGAAGTGGGTGATTTTCTCGTTTTCTTCACTCTTCAGGCCACACTTTGCGAAAAAGTTGTCGGGGATCTGGCAGCTTCAAAGCACGCAAGTACCACTGGCTTCCTTCAGGTTCAAAGAGCTTCGCTGTATATAAATAAGAATTTTTTAAAACATTTATTCATAAATACAATATAAGGCTAACGCTCGCGGTGATTCGTGACTTTTTACGAGCAACCACGAGTCGCGGAACGGAACGACATGCGAATTCATACGTAGTCGGGCTGCTTTGCATATCTCGTAAAATACTTTGTCGTTCAGCTGCTTTGCATGCATGAGAAGTTATATCGATATGCACATTTTCTCCGACTCGATAAAGTCTAGAGCAACGACAGACAGGCGTATCGAGGTTGTGCCACTAGTGAGTCACGCACTACATTCGAATAAACGACGCTGCTTAGATCTACTAAGTGAAAAAATTGCTCTCGCTTTAAAAACTCTTTGCTTTACCTCCGCTTGGAGCTACGTCTTCTTCGATGAGCCGCCGCTTCCTCGCCCTCGAGGTTTATAAATAGAAAGCGCAAAACTCTTTCGGATTGGAAAAAATAATCGAAAATAATTGAAAAAATTGAAAATGCAGGAGCTTGTCGAGGGGTTCGCGATCGACTTGAACAATCCAAATTTCTCTTTACATTCGCACAACTAGCCACGAAATTTAAAATATTTCGATAAGTTGTTATTTCGAATTCTCGAGAATCGGCGTGCAGTTATAATTTGTGCGACAATCCTTCCGAACCGGGCTAGTCGAAGTAAAAATAAAAATATCGAGAATATTTAGGCAACTCGTAAAGCATTAGTTTAACTTAAACGATCGGCAGCATATTTCAAAGATAAAAGCTAACCGATTGCCGATGTTCCCTTCTTTTTCGTGCTTGCTAAAGCTCAATTTTAAACTTCATTATTTTGAAATCGTCCACGAATTTAAGAATACTCGAACTGAATTTTTAAACGGTTCCAACTATTGTCATGGTGCAACACTATTAATTATCGGAAACCGGAAAAATTGTAATAAAATAAATAGCGACCTCGTAGACGTAGTTCTCCCAAATTACAATTATAAGAGCGGAATAATACAGGTCGTGCAGATTGTCCAGAAACTACGTGAAAATATTAATTACCGGAGAATTTTTTTCTTCGAATTTAAAATCAGTAGTTGATTACGTTGAATAAGTCACTGTACCGTCACTTGGCCGCCACTTATCCATATCATAGCCTACAACTTATTCAAACGTTTCGTTGTCATTGTCGTCGAAATGAAACTGATTGCTCATTGTATTTCGTTTTTTTCACTTTTGCACGATAAAAAGTTTGCATTGTGCTTGGGATAACACTCTGTGAACAATCCGCTCGAATAGTATTAACCTCTCGAATAACCTGTCAAACGCGGAAAAGCCCCAACTAGAAAGTGTTTTTCGAATAAATAAATTTTTTATCGCGTACTAGCTAGTTCTGCGTTCCCAATGTTCCATAAGCGTCCAACAAACGCTCACCGATGCGAACGTTACAAAAATGAAAACAACTGGTTATAATCCAAATCTGCTCTACGTGGATTCGCTAGCTCGTCGTCACGCGTCACGGCGATACTTTAACATCCGATACATCATTTGGTCCGATGAGCGGGAAAAATCCGAGCTAATGAAATAAGTAAAAGTTTGCTCGAGAAATGCGCGGCGACGGCGTCTCCTGTCACACTCGCGTCGAGCCTCACGAATGACACGATTAATCGGTGTGTACAAGCGAGCATACGCGCGAATCTTTTTTGCAAATCGGCTTGAGTACATTGCGAGCTTCGGCACTAGTTTGCGAATTAACAGATCAAATTTTTAAACTCCTCAAACACGAGAGTACAAATTTGCATAACGTTTTCTCGTTTGTGTCCCGCCAATGACTCGGGATCTTACAAGTTGGGCCTCGAGCAAACAGAATTACAACTGGATCGATCCGAGCAATCGCTGTAAAGTTAATGGCAAGATAGTTGCGCGAGATAGTTTCGCACAAGAAGGGGCTTTACGCGAGTAATTGAAATCGACGTTAAAAATATAAATCCGTGCAGATTTTTGCGCTTAGTAGGAGCGATCGTTTATCTCGATGCAAATATTTACCCCTTAAACGCGAGTTGGGTACGGGCGCTTACCAAACCACCAGGCACGCATCGATTAATTCAACAGACGAGGTTTTTTAGAGACAAAATAACTGTATAAAGCAGCTTTAAATAACAAGTGGCCGCTCAGTTTTGGCTCGTGCCGTATTTATTTTCTTCGAACGAACTGTTAATCGAATCTGTTGCCATCGACGAAGTCTTCCATTTCAGAACTGGTATCTGCAATGTTTCCTTAAATAAAATAACCGATGCACCGTATCGATTATTCGGAGCTGAATATTTAGCCATCCGTTGGCCGCAATCAAAGACGCCGAAAGTACAAACCAAAACAAAGGAACAACTCGAAACTAAATTTTATCATTTTATCATTCTATGATGATCGGCGGCGAGTCTACCGAGGCTCGGTAGAAGCTTGAAATTACTTTTCGATCGGAGCCTCGCGAATTCAAGTGCCTAGAGCAGCGGCACCGAAGCAACCAACCCGTTCGCACGTCTACGAGCCGAACAAATGGAAAATGAAAAGATCTCAATGGAGGCTCGAAAATAAGCAAATTGTTAGACTCGCGGGCAGAGAGATTCAGAAGCGGATCGAGGTCAGATAAATAAGTCTCGCGAATATTTAATGGATCGGCGTTTTAACGCGTTTTGCAAAAGAAGCAGCTCTGTCCGAGACCCATTTGCTCATCGGCATCGGTGGACGAAGAGAAGCCCGCAGCGGCGGCAGGGAGAGAGAAACTGGAGGAAAGGAGGCGGCCGGCTTTCAAGTACACGTGTACCAATGTGGGTGACGCAACCGTTACTTCGGCGTTTCTTTTTGTAGAATCGAATGGGGATCCCCGGCCGAGGTTAGGTTGTGCTCCCGGACGAATCGCAGCGCGCGTCCTCCGACGCTCGATTAGATAATAATACCGCGTTGATTCACAGATAAGCCCGTGCGCGCGCCTATAAATAGATTATTCAAATCCGCGCTGCCACGGACAATTCAAAGGTAGCGCTTGAAACGTGCGTCGGCTTTTTGCGCAAGCCGAGGCTCGCCGTCGCTGCGACGAGTCCCACGCTTGGTGGCGACGCGCAGCAACTCCTCGCCGTCGTCGCCGAAGCCGGTGGTGCTCGCCCAGAACGCGAAAAGGAGCAAGTGCGTTTCCCAGCCGGCGGCCGGAGCTCCTCGCCGGATAACAGCGACCTCCTCTTTTCTCGACCCTCGCCCCTGCATTATTCCGCAAACACGATTCCGGGCCATTGCCGCGCGCGTCAGAGTTTACGAAGAGAGCCCGGGAGGCTGGCGGACCGGTTTTCGGGATATAGATTTGGCTATAAAATATTTTTAGCCCCAGCGTTCGCCGAGATACGATTTTGTTTCGCTCTTGTGGGGAGGATGCGCGAGTACATTGTGCAGCCGCAGTTTGCCTGCCGTGGAATTTCGAATTGGGATTTTGGAACAGCATTCGAGCGGCTTTCTCGTCGGCGTCCCGTCGGCTATTAAACCGATCGCTCCCGGTTGCTTCCGCGATCTGCTCCACCGCGACACGTGGCTCGTTACGGCACATCGAATCAGGCGGCGCTGCTCAGGTGTGTGTGTGTGTGTGTGTGTGTCGCACACTGCTGCATCGTCAGCGACCAGCAAGCGAGACACCAATTTCCCGCAATTCCATAGAATAAAGCGGTCGGTCGGTCGGTCGGTCGGTTGGTCGGTCGGTCGCTCGCTCGTCCATCCGTCAGCAGCCGCTCATCTACAATTTGCCTCCGCACGGCTACACTGTCGTGAAAGCAGCATTAAACTTTTAACCAAGAATTAATTGCTTCTCAAACACAATATTTTTGCCTGCTCGCTCTCTTCCAGTCCCCCTTTCTTTGCCATTCACCTTGTAGGTCAAAGTAATTTGCAGAGCGGGATGGCAAAACGTTATATTGCCTCAATTACGGGCGTCATTGTACGAGACACACGACGAGTAGCGAGCGACCGAGTGCTCGGGATTAGCGATTGTCCTTCGCCGTGAAAATTGGTGAGCTTTCTCGTGGAGTTGTGCGCTCCCTCGGACGAGCGAGTGGCATAAGAGGCCGTCGATCGAGCCGCTTTTTAAATTGTCCCCGGTTCTGTCTGGTTATTCGTGGGCTGCGACTGCGCAGATTGCGTAACGTCCTCTCTCTCGCGCTCTTCTCTTCTTCTTTCCTCGGGGCTCGGGGTCCTCCCCCCCCCCTCGGCGGCGCTCCGACGGGGACGCGAACGCACTTCGAGAGCAGCGTGATTCACAAAGAGGCCCGCAAGTCCTGTTTACATTGCGGCGCTCGCCCGCTCCGATCGCTCCTGCCCCAAGCGGAACTGGACTCGAGGCTTGTGTTGTTCCTAAAACTTATTACAGGTGCGCGTGTACCGAGGCACATTGGTATGCTAAACAACGGCCAGATGGACGAATTGAACGAGGACGGCTCTTTTAGGCCTGGCATTAATATTAATTCACGCTGGGCAAACGTGAATAAAATGCGGAGTGGGGCCCGCGCGGGGAAAAGTTGTCGGTTCGCCTGGAAAAGTCGTCGTAGGAGCCTTTTTTGTATCGAGTGTTCTCACGAGCGGCGAAGAGCTGCCCAACTCCTTGCGTCGCCAGTGCGCGCGAGCTTTTCTAACCCGGTCGCGCGTTGCCGAAATCGTTGACGCGTTACGCGGCAATCGATAGAGCAAGAGCCGTCAAGGTCGAGGTCGTCGGGTGCCCCTCTCCTCCAGCACTCGTAGACGGACTCGTGCACAACCGCGAGGAGTCCACCTGTGCGCGGCAATATTAATTACCTAGTTTCCGCTTCACACACACAACACCCCCCCCCCCCCTCCCACGTTCTCTTTGTTATTTTCTTTCTCCCAGCTATTCTAATGTTTTTTTTGTCGGTCGCAATTGATTTCGTCGTAGCTTTCATTCAGCCTCGTTACGTCGCAGTATTGTTGCGCGCTTGTACCTACCGGATTTCCCCTGCTCGTGATAAATTAATCTCTCCTGTAATTCCTTGCGCGATTGGTTTTCCGCCGGACGATTCGAGTAATTAATCTTGTCTTTGCATCATTAATAAGCATCTGCTCTTTTAAAACGATTGTATTGATTATAAAGTTTAGGCTGCTCGCGCTCATCCGGGACAGGCAGACGTGCTCGGCTGCAAAATATGTCCGCGATGAAAAACAAAGAGCGAGCAAAGTCTCCGGTAGTTCAATTTCGACTTGATTTATGCGTCGATCGACTTGTTGATTCGCTGCGATTAAGAATTGTTGACCGGCCATAGGCTTGTCGAGGCGGCGGCGGCGGCGGCGAGTCGTCGCTCGATGTTCGTCCCGTAAGATTCCCAACTCGAGCCGTCCTCTTCCTCTGGTGGAGGAGAATTTCTGCATTCGAATGGCGTGTAATGGGAAAAACCCGGTGAAAAACTTGACCGAGTTTCTCACGAGACTCTGGAAAGGAACACGTGAAAATAAAATTGGAGCCTCGTCGTGTTGTTGAAAGGCAAACAACAATTGATAGCGCACATCCTATTCTTCGCGTGGAATGGGTTCTTATCCCGATTACCTTGAAACACGAGTCACGACTGCGAGCCGAGCCTCGGATACATCTCATTAGCTTAATTCTCACGTACGAGACTCGTGGACTCGTGTGTCGTTCCCCGCGGGCTTTTTATACCAAAATCTTTCATAAGCCGATCGGTTTTGTCTATTTGACGAGGCATAAATTGAAAAAAACTCGCCGAATATTAGTTTGACGAGTCGGCAGCTGCATTTTCATTAACGTCCTCGGA
Source organism: Platyscapa corneri (assembly GCA_018907185.1). NCBI lineage: Eukaryota > Metazoa > Arthropoda > Insecta > Hymenoptera > Agaonidae > Platyscapa > Platyscapa corneri. The sequence goes on along the minus strand of JACCHW010000011.1, from coordinate 1,811,049 downwards.
CTAAAAGGTTGCGGATCAAAAGAAGCGGTTGTCCGGGAAGAGGCCGACGAGGCCGACAAGCCCGTGCGTATCCAAGATTTGCCTTCCTCTTATTTCTTATTTTTTCTCGTTTCATCCTCGCAACTTAGTTCGACATTTTAATAGCAGACGTCATGCGAGGATGACGTTTCAATTTTCGATCCCCCCCCCCTCTAGGAAGTAACAAAGCTCGCGCATCTTTCTTCTGCTTTTTTCGGCTTTTTTCTGCTTTTTTTCCTGCTTCTTTTCTGCCTTTTTCCGCAGGAAACTTTGCTGCAGAATGGCTCGTGAACTTGACACTTTCGAACCCTCGGCAATTCCGAATACATCAATACTTAAAACGCTGTCCGGCTCACATTTTATATTTCAATTCCTCGGGGACGGAATCGCACTTGGGTCGATCCGTTTTTTACGACAAGTGATACGAATTCCGTACAAATCGCTCCGAGTGATCAAGGACTGCTCCGCGTAAATGATATGCAAACGCACCAATGGAAATGATAAATAAAAAACAATGCGATAACCCATTCTATGGCTTATGACGGCTCGTGCGTCATTTAAACTCCGAGACACGGATTTAGATAGTGGAAAGTGTGCGACCCGACACGTCACTCCGTCAGCGCGGAATTTTCAAATATTATCGTCCTCTTGAAAGCCATTATTTTTCCTTTGCTCGGTTCGAGACTAGCGAACCAGAAACAACCCGAGCCAAAGCTATTGGATAACTCCAGTTTGACCAAATGTTTTCAAAGCCCTGCTATTCAGCTGTACTATACTTTTGCTCAATTATGCGCGCAAACGAGGAGTGCGAGACTCGAACTATACTTATAATTGTAAATTTTGGTTGTTTCAGGCAAAGTTGCGGAGCGAACGGTATTTTCTCTCGACGACTGGACTTCAGTGCATTCAACAGTCTACCGAGAACCAAACTAAATTCCTATCACATTAAGGTAAGTCATATGTTTTATTAGGATCGTTAATCGGATCGTTCCGTCCCTCCCCAGCCGTGGCTTTTACGTGTCGCGCAAGGCACGCGATACGCGTCACCTTGCGATCGAATTTTGGTCTCACGCGACTCTCTTTTTGCTAATCGCGACCTTCCTCAATAGGTATCAAATGCAATTGACCCAATTGTTCTACGATTACGTGGCCATGAGATAAACATCAAAAGTGCCTCGATGAATAATAAAAACGAAAAAATTCGTAGCGGGTTTTAATTACGTTTCGTCAACGCGTCTTAGTTGTTTCCTTTTATTTCCATACCGACCAGGAGAGTGCGAACTTGGCGAGTTATTTTTTAGCGCCTTGACGATGTAAAAAATATTCTGCTCGTGGATGTGCCAACGGCAATCGGCAATATTCGTCAACTTTTTCCACGCCCGGTTGTATTGGCTGGATTGCTCGGCTCGGCTGGGCTCGCTTGGATTGTAATCTACAAGTTGCCGAGCAATTGTCGTATCGCGAGCCAACAAACAGCTAAACTAAGGAACTATTTTCTATGTTAAAAATTGCTTTAAAAGCGTCTAAAATTAGAAGGGTTAGCGAGCCGTTCGATATATTTAACGCGTTGTCCGTCTACAGGGAAAACTATAAAATAAGAACGCCGTTGTTGAAGTATTTACAGCGTCCAACTTTATAAGTCTAATTCCTAAATCATAACGTATCGAATATCAAAGGTTTTTAAAAGCAAGGCAACCAATAACTGCACAGTCGTCGCTATAAATTTCAGTTGTTTCACCGGCTTTATAAATAAATTAAAAGCCTAAAAAATAGACCGAGCGAGATTAAAAGAAATGCTGCATCGTAATCGAGTGCGTAACGCCGGTGAGGTCGTCTACTCCAGATACGGTTGGAAAATCAATAAAACGAATAGCACTTTTTCTCGTGTAATTTTCCTCCGGCAGCCGAGGAGAGGATCGAGTGAAAAGGGGGACAGTGGTAGTACAGTAGTTACACTCGCTCGTCTCGCTACTTTTTTATTTGCTGACGCGTGTACGCGGCTCGTGAAGGATATTATCGGGTCTGCAAGGTGCCTTTATCTCGGAAATCCTTCTCCGTGGGCTCTGCTCGTTTGCCCCGGTCTGTTTAAGGATTCGCCGAAAACTGGTGCTGTCGATTCAAATGCACGCGAGTGAACGATCGTCGAGGCGCTTCGGATCGAACGGGTTCCCACCTCCTGGTGCAGCTCGTTCCTGTACTTTTTACAGCGGATTGATCATTGCTCGGCTCCATTGTAATGTAGCTCCAGGAGGTTGCGACTTGTGCGAGTCGACGTTTCGAACGCACTTTTCAAAAATGCGAAAGGGTAAAGGTGTATTTTGGAAGGCTCGCAGCAGCGGACGTTCGACGCAAAAAATGCAACTAATATAGTAATCTCGCGGGCTTGTGGCATATAAAAACATAAACGTGACGCGGCTAAATTTAGCTGGAACCGAGCGGAGATGTATTTTATCTTTAAGTATCTCAAAGGCCTCGCTCGGCCTATCTAATGATTCACGTCGTCCGAGCTCTTGTACGTTACACTCGAATAACTTTGCTCTAAAAGACAAAGACCTTTATGGTGGTAAGTCAAGGTGAATCGCACGAGCTCCGCTGCAGAGCAGCAATCGCATTAGTTAAGTTATATCGAGCATTGAATGGAAGGCGCGAGACGATCTTCCGTACCGTGCGCGTCAATGGATCTATTACCGATGTCCATTTTGAAAGCCGCCATTGTTCGTAATTGAAACTCATTGCTATAAAAGTGTAGCGGCTTCATCTTTGTCGCTTATTTATTATCGATCTCGTATCTCTGATCTCTCTTATCCATTATTCGCGAGAAATGCTTTTCAGTGTTCGGGCGTCGATGCGCGCCTTGGTTGCATTCGTCGCCGCTCCTGCACATTCTCGATTATTGCGATGTTTTTGCAACGTTTCTGCAACTTTTCGCCGACTCCGAGCCGAGAATCATCTTCGCTTACCGGTCGTCTTTGCTTCGTTTCATATTTCATTTGATTCGAGTGCTAGAATACGCTCCGGGGATTATCAGTCCATTCAATGACAATTCGCTAAACGCTCCTTCGGATCGAACCAATTTTTACGAGCCCTGGAGAGAGAAGAGGAGTAAAAAGCGAGAGCTAAAAAACTGGACTCGGAGTAGCGTCGACACAATGTAGCGTCGCGCACTTGTCGAATCGGCGTGAAAATGACTAAACTGGCCTTGAAATTCATCCCTCAAAGTGGGATAAGAAAAGTCGGGGGATTTTCCCTGGAGGTCGAGACCTACCTCAACGTGGTCGATAAGACGCCGTGTGGTTACACGCTTTCGTCTGAGCGTGCACACGTGTGAGAGCCTTTCAGCTCCTAAAAGATTCACGCGCGCACGCGTAAGAATGAGAGGCAGGAAATTGACTTATTTTATTCATTCGATGGAGACGAGTGAATTATTTGTGCGATTGTACTTCTCATGATTTTCCGCGTAAAGAATATAATAAATGGGCTCGAGGCTTATACCCCCCGAAGTAGCTTTTAGTTTTATTATCGAGAGAAAATCGATTCGCCATTATGGAAGTCGTAACGAGTGAGAAATTAGTCTCGTATTAATGATGTTATCAGATTTTTTACAGATGTGAAATACGTAAGCACGAATCAGGGGGGGGGATTGCAAATCCGAACGCTTCGTATTTGTTGCGCACTCTAGGCTCGTTTAAAAAACTAATAATTGGTATTTGTTGACGAAATCTACGTCTGAAAGTTGCGACACACCCATCGTACATCTTTTCCCTTTGATTTCGAGTATCGAGTCGTGCATTTCGCGGAAGAACGTCGCGTCATTTCTATTACGCTTTTACTTTGCAGTTCATCCATTTATTATAATTAGCGAATTTCGGGAGCGCAGTAAGCTACTTTTAAGGATTTTCAAGTTCGGTCGGTCAAAATGTTGTCGTCGCCTCGCACTCAATTGCTCTAATCCATCCAATCGTACGCGCGTTGCCCGCTAATTGGCAACTGCGATTAAATTTCGATTCGACACTCGACGCGAGTACACGGTGCTTTGTAATTTTTGACACACAGTAACGCGTCTTCGAATTTCTTCGCATCTCGCTTAAAAACACGTCTGGCGAATTCTCGTCGTTATTCGGATAAATTAATCGAAACATGACGTAATGAGTTGTTTGTTAAAAAGATCGTTTTAAATTGGTATTACGGCTGCTTGTGCTTCACTAGAAATTGTTGGCTAATTTATTTTTAGTACTTGCCTTCTGATACAAATACCAAGTCCTTTCAAGAAGAAACTATGCTGCGCGTTATTTTTATCTGATTCTTCCTTGTCGTGGTACGAGTGACAAAGCGTTAACGTAGCTCTTCTTATCGGCGCTTAATACGTAATTGCTCTTCTTTTATTACAATTATAAAATAATATTTTTTCGATTATGCAATGCGTATTTTATACGTTGAAGTTTTTTCGTGAAATCCTTATTCTCCTTTAGCATTGCGAAATTGAGTACGCGTCGTTGAATACGAGTTGAAACTTTTATTCAATGCTTGTAGTTTATTTTTAACAAGAGTTGATTCAAGTGTGATTAAAAGTTTTTTTTAAATCATCGCCTCTAATAATTCATACATTCTATACAAAGAATTTTGAAATAATTTCTAAAGAAATATTTTTAGCGGGCGACTCTTACTTGCCTGCGGCGGATAAAAACGAATTCGTTCATAGTTCCATCTTTTTAACTGTCGAATCAATCAACGAAAAATATAGGCTTTTGAACAACACAATATTATCAATGAATGGGAAGCATCTTGTTAATCCGTCAAGATTTATAAATTCATAGTTAATAATTTCGTTCGAGCGAGCATAATATGTCAATTGAAAGCTTTTTTTGGCGCGATTCGGTAATACGACATTTTAGACTATTGCAAGTTTAGTATTTACGAATCACGTTACACAATGTACGGACCAATAAGAAATTCCCATTGCCTAAGAAAAGTCTTCGTCTTTTTTTTGTTTTTAACGACGACAGTTTGAAAAACTTGATACGTTAACCGTTAAAATGTTGCTGTTTTATTCAGACTTATTAAAGCAAAGTCCGTCTTTGCTAAATATTATCCATGAAAAGCATAAATAAGCGTCGGTGCTTCTTTTATATTTCAAAACGAACTGTCATAAAATTTTAAGCAGGACCCTCAATCGATATCGTAACTCGATCAGACTCGGACTGAAACGTATGACGATTGCTTTACAAAAAGATATTTTAGTTACAAAAATAATTACTTACTCTCTCGATGCAATCGAACATTTCGAAAATTTTTACAAAATATCATTGTATTATAGAAAAGAAGAATTTGCCATTTCAGATTAGTAAAATCATTTCAGGGATACTATCAGTTGGAAAGTTTGAACGAGTATATTTAGCATTTTATTAGCACACGACGTGAAGTTTTGAAAAATTTGTCCACCAGTGTACGGAGATACAATAAAACAATATATTTCAAGGTTAAAATAAACGCTAAAAATAACAGATACCTCCTATAGGTTTAATTGCATACTTTCACACTCTACGCTTTGATATTGCTTTTATTCTATTTTCTCACTTTATCGCTTTTCTTATTCTTACGGTCATTCGAAACTATTTTTACAGTTTACTTTGGCTACGTTTTGTCGTTTCAACACAGTATTATATCGGAATATTTGCGCCCGAACACAGACTATTTAATGCAAAACAAACTTTCATTTTAGATTTATTTGTAAAAGGTCTTTCGTATCTTCCAGAGACATCACGATTTAAAAAAAGCATCGTCTATTTATTAAATTTTTAATCGACATATTTTTATGGACACTTAATCTTAAGGTATTTTAAGAGATTTATCGAGTGGCGCGACTATCTAAAAGAATTTCACGGTTGATAAATTTTCAATATAGAAGAAAGGCAGTTTTTTAATTCCAAAAAAGATTGTGAAACGATTAAATAACAGTTCTTTCAATGCTCGATTCGGATTCGGAGTCCAATTTTCGTAACGTTTCCGTCAGACCACGAGCCTCGTATCTATTTATATCGATATCTTACAAATTACACGTTTTACATATGGAAATTGAAAACATTGTCGGCTTCAAATAATAAAAATTTGATTACTTAAACGCCTCGACAAAATATTTACGTAAGCATTCCAATTAAAGACACAGCAGTTTTTAATTGGCGAATTGTAAATAATACACCAGACGCTTTAGCGGATCGTCAGGTCGTTAGACGCAACAAAAAAATTTATTGCGTTAGCTTACTTTGTCCGATAAATGTCTTAATCCTCGCGCATCACGAGAGTTAAGTGGCTTATTATAAATGATAAGGACGCTAAAGGCCAAATTAGAATATTGTAATTATTTTTAATCGCAGTCTATTAAGGTGTTGGGCTTTTATAAGGTTCGCGGCGTTCGCCTGGCCGAGGGTCAATTTCAATGCAGTCCTCTTAAGCACGTGTCAGCAAAATCTTTCGGAATATTTAATCGAATACGTCTACGAGGACGAGTGCGACAACGAGTCGGGGAGATTTATCGCGTTATTGTAAGGTTGGAGCTCGATTTTAAACGAGGACGAGTGGCGAAATTTGCTTACGGCAGTTGGCTATTCTGGAGAGAGCGTTTCTTTTCTTCGCTTTTCGTTCACGTGTTCTGAATTGAAACCCACTCGGGTCTCCCTTAAATTAATTATCTCCTAAAAACACGCCTATAATTCAAGTTTCGGAATCGCATTTTAAAGTGCCATTCAGTCATGATTTAAATCTCCATTTCTCCCGTTATTAAACGAGCCAAGACGGACCAAACTGGCTTTTATTATCAGCCTCTTGGCTCCAACTCGAACGGCGAGTACAAGCAATTACTCCAAGCGGGCTTTTTGTCATTTAAAATGGAAATCGAGCATCGCGCTTAGTCGAACGAGGGTCGCGGTGACGACGGGGCTGGGGCTATACGCGGGTGGCAGGAAAAATCTCTCGCCGTCGCCGTAGCCGCTCGAGAAGAGGCGCGAAACGTGACTGTTTCGCGCCCTCTATTTATACACACAATGCACGTATCAATGACACTCGAGGCGAGGTATTTTTTCCTCGTTGCCCCCGCGAACTCCATCACCGTTGCGGGCGCGATACCACTTTTATTTATGGGAAAAATCACGATGCACTCGGGCGCCGCGGCAGGAATTCGCATTCCGCGGGCAGCCGATGCGAAACGAGGCTCGATTTACCGCTCGAGAGGAAAGCTGCTGCTGGGCTGTGGTGCCGTGGTGTATATTGTTCGGTGGCGCCCGGCGCGATCGCCTCCCAAGATTGCGCGCGAGACGGCGGCCGTTATTCACGAGGCGCGCGCGAGTGCCTAGTAGTAGTAGTAGTGGTAGTAGTAGTGTTGTTAACGACGACAACGGCAACGACGCGCGGCCGTCCGATAATTTTCAATTAAAAACGATTAGACGCGCGAACGTGAGCCCATCGTCGCCGTGCCCGCCTCTCCTCGTTTTCCCTCTTTTCCGCAAGATCGAGCTTCGCTTTTCTTTGTTCGCGCTTACCCGGAACCCCCGCAGCGGCCTTGAATTTTACCGGAAAGGTACTCGGTAAGCGTGGCAGTGTGACGCGCCGCCTCGCGATAAAACAATCGGACGAATCACAGCGGCCGATAATGAAACGTGGACAGGTCGTATTTTAATTAATTCCAAACATATTTCCTCTCGTGGCTTCCTCTCGTGAGTCCGAGTCGAAATACCAAGACGAATCATCATCACTCGGTCCGGCATTACGCCATTGAAAGATCGACCTTAGCCGTACGGCGCGGTGATGAAATTGTTGTTGTTGTCGAACGAAAGAGGATGGACGCGGCGATGGTTTTACAATTGGAAAAGAAAATTTATATCGAGCCGTCGGGCCCGAGCGCGTGCGCGGATTTATTATTCAAGCGCTTTTTTTGTAAGGACGAGCGACTGCAGTGACGAGTCTCAAGGTCGCAAGCGGAAAAAGCCAGTCTCGAAAAATTGCGCTCCTCCAGGGCGGCGAGCTAACGTCGTGCAGTGTACAAATACACAGACGTACACGTGCGCCATAAATCAGCGTAGTTTATTTAGCCAACTGCCGCTCTCGATTTCTTCTTCGATCTGTTTTTCATTCGAGCGACGGGACGCGCTCCCAAAAGACTTTGTTTCGGGTCACCCACCAACGCGCTCACCGTTTTATGCAGAAAGTTGCCGCCCATCCCGTTATTACGCCACACCGAGTTTACGCGTACGTCTGGTGCTGTCGGAGCGCCGAGTTTGGTTTGCGCTCGCGTCGGCTGCCTTTCGAGGGAATAAACGAAATTCGGACGGAAAAGCTCTCCCGGAGGGCAATAAGGGGAGGCGAAGCGGAGCCAAGTCTCTCGCGTTGCAGCGATTTCCTTTTATACGTTCGAGACTACGTGCCCCGTCGTGTCCGATGTTCTTTCGGTTGTCGCGCGCCAACTTGACTGGCGGCGTCCCGAGACCCAATCTCAATTTCCCGCTGCCAGCCCTCCTCCTCGTCGTCGTCGTCGTCGTCGTCGTTTTACACAAGTTACGCGTGCACGTGCACGCCCGTCTCGACGACGCAACGTCATTGTTTCGCGCAGTCCTCCTCGTTCCTTATTAAAGTTTGCCCGGCTTTCCGCCCTCGGCGGCGCCGTAACCTTCCTGTTCTTCCCGCGTATTTCCAGGCCCTCTGATCGCTCAGCTTTAAAAGGCCGCGGCTTTCTCTTTGTTTCCGCGTTCAAGCTCCCGGCCACCGATCCGACTTTTCGACGCGCTGTGCACGCGTCGGTCTTGGGAGGTCGATCGTCACCGCGCGACCCCTTAATTAATTCGATTCACGCTGTAATCGAGGACTTTTATTTTTCGCGCAAAAAGAGCCAAGGTCAGGCTTTTCTTGTTTGGCGGTGCTGCAGAGCAGCAGCACCTTAAGCGGACCGGAAAACGACAGGGTGACTGCAGTCGACTATTAACTGTCAAAGGAGATAACGCGAGGCAAGTGGCGACAGGCGCGTACTTCTGAAAAGCTCTTTTCACGGGTAGTAAAAGAAAGCGTCGACATAAATAAAAGGCTGGCAGCGCGATAAATCGACAAATCGCAGGACCGCATCGACATTGTTACGAGTTATTTATTTCTATCCCCAGTTGATAAATTCATACTTTTCAAATTTAACGAGTTTTCTATTTGACTGCGATATTCAAAAGGAGCTCCATAAATCAGAGTTTGATATTTCGTCGGTAAAAAAGGAATAAAAGCCGAGGAGAGGGTTTCCTTTGTGATAAAGGGAAACGTAATCATCAACGCCCGAAGACTCGACTCGACTCGTCAAGCCATCAATAACGATCAACGACGCATGCTTAATGGAGGAGCGCCGCGCGCAAAGTTATTAGCGGAGATGCCCGCAGCCGCTGCGAGGAGCTACTGCACCGCTGCAGCCCTGCACCAATGCTCGAGATAAACGCTAATACGCGAAAGAGCGCGTCGGCCGCCGGCTTCGAGTCGGGGGATAACGACGCGCGACGATACTCCTGTCCTCCTCTCGTTGCCTGCCACCAACTGGGCCGATAATTTTACAATTGCGAGCAGAAGCATGTACGTGGGCGCTCGAGTGCTGCCCGCGTCTCGCTCGCTTAGTTCCGCTCGGCTCCGCGTCCACGTTATTTGGTCGAGTAATCGAGTGAGAGCGGGACGGATTACCGCGCGACACCTAATGGCACATTCGTGTTAGCTCGAAAAGAGGCAGCAAATGCACCGGGAGTGAGCCTGAGACGGGGGCCGGTGGTCGTGGTGCTCCCGCCAAACACGGGAGCTACAAATTGTCGAATCAATAGGGATCGCCCGTAGCGGCTGGTTCTCGCCGCAAAGTCCACGCGCAGCGGATGGGCGCCTTCGCCGGGGGAGCGGTGCACGCGGGGCTCGCGGAAGGTACGAGGCATTAACGACTACTCCCTCTCGTTCGGCGGCATCCTCTTTAAGTCTGGCCACGTCGGCGCAGCTGACGAGCCCCTCGCAGCCGAGGCCCTGCGCACGCGCCCAGACGACTTTATCGACCCGCGGCGGACTCGCGCGGAGGTGTGTGTCCGTGAGCGCGGGGGCGCCGCCGCGCGCGCACCAGACGCCCCGGCGACCTGGCGCGACTGCATCGATGACGCTGGCGGCCTTGACTTTTCCCTACGGGCGCGCGCGCCAGCCCGCCTCTGCGGGTGCATAATCTACGCGGCGTATAGGAGGAGCGACTCCGGGGGACGACGGCCGCCGGCTCCCGGCTCCCCTTATCGCTCGGGCCTATCCGTCACGCGTCCTCTCGCTCTCCCGACGCTCGAGGTCTTGTTAAATCCGGTTAAACGTCTCTCGCGATACGCTCTGGCCCCGGCCGTGTTGTTATTTTCCTTTTTATCGCGGCGCTCGATTGTTGGGAGGAGACTGCGTTTTCCGCTTTTCGAAACAGGAGCGAGAGCGAGCGACGCCAGCCGGAATAATGATCAGCCAGCACTAAACACCTTCTATCCGGCGATAATCCGAAAGTCGCCTCGACGATGACTCATCGCCGAGAATTCGAGTTTCTTTTTTATAGTAAACACCACATGGGACTTTTTATCGCGTCAGCCGTGTTTTTACGTCGTCGAAAAATATTTACCGCTTCCACGCGGAGCTGCGATAGGCAGCTTAAATTATGGGACTGACGTAGGCACATCAGCGCCCGACTGCTCTCCCTAATAATTCTAACGCTCAACCGGTACTCGAGCTTTTTCTTATGCTTTTCGGTGAAATATATCTTTATTAGATTGCAACGTAACACATTCCTTCGACCGAGCTGGCGCTCCGGAATCTCTCGGAGAGAGCAGCGAGTCGCGTTCGCATAAAGTGCACCGAGAGGAACGACGTGGCTTGTCCATAATGGCTGGCCAGTGGCGCGATTAGGATCCCCGATATTCGGACGCCCGCGCCTTTCCGTGTCGCGAGGCCCCGAACTCTGCCGCGTTAGGCAGCGCTAGGTGATCGCGCTCGTTTGCGCTTTCTCGAACTTTCTGGCAGGCCAGCGCCAATAAAACCTAGAGCTACGAGTTACTGCTCCTATTAAAGCCAGCCGCACATTTTGTCTCGTTCGGACGGGCCCCCATTCGCTAGTACACCACCAACTGCTCCTGGGCTTTGTCGACTTTGTAAAACTGTTTTCAACGCGCGCTTTGGCACCGGCCGAAACTTCGATCGACGCTCTTCCGTGCAACAGGAATGATCGATCGCTGCATAAATCAATCTTCGGAGCGCCGACTGAGAGATTCAATTTCAAAACAAGGAAGAGCTTCGTGTGCCTAATCGACGAATATTACGCGGAGCGTGCGTCGCGACTTTTTTATAATCTCGAAAGATGCAGCGGCGCCCGCCTCTGTCTTATCAATTTTTGCCGATGAGCTCTATCGCGAATCTATGCTCTTTTGCTGGAATCGAGGAGCTTAATTAAAACGAGGCAATTTGAGTTTCGGTTATTTATCGACCAGAAATAATTTCCAAGTGATTTGTTTTTGCGGCTTACCCGAATCGTGCCTCGGCATCCAACCAAAGATTGAGTGCATCGCGTAAAAGGAAAGAAAGCAGGAGTATTTTCTACCGGCCGCAAATAAATTGAATAAAAAGTTTGAGGTCGGTATGCGAATCGTAGCGCCCGATGCGACGGTAACCACTAAACATCGGTTGAGGGGCTCGAGGATTCGGTCCCGGATCTCTTTTTCAACTTTCCTCCCCCTCCCTTCCAGTTTTACGAGGCATGCTTAGCTTATATATATATAGATATGCGTGCGAGGGGAAGGTTGGCAAAAGTTGGCTTCTCGCGGCGCCCGGTAATTGCGCATCTGGTAATCCCGGATTTGGGTTATAGAGGCTAGAGGAGTCGAGCCAGGACGCGACGCGCGCGACACCTCCACACCAACACCGTCGTTCTCGACGCAATCGCTTATCCCCCCGCTCGACTCGCGCGTTAACAAGTCTCGTTCATTAGGCTCCGTGGATCGAGATCGGCTCGTCATCTTGATCCGCGCTCGCGTGCTCCGGCCGCCTCCTCTTAAACCCCGCAGTACGCATAAATCGGGAGGTTGCATTTCACGCGCCGCGAGTCGCGGGATTGGCCAATTTCGTTTACGCGACCCAGCCTCGGGGGCATTAGCGACTGACAAATGTTCCCTTTTCTGGACTCGTGCGACTCGAGACCCGAGCTGTACAAAGCGCTCGTAATGTCACTGCAGGTGTGTGTACATTTGTGCGCGCGATACGCCTTGGCAGTTTGAAAAACGATGCCGACGGTCGGTACTTAACGCGGAAGAGGTCCCGCGCCGCGCCACCTCGGCTGCACCCGTCCCTGCCGTCTCGCTACCCCTTCTGTTTCGTGTTTCGTTCCTTCGCGTACGCGTACTCTTCTCTCGAAGCAGCTTTCGATAATCGAGCCACTTTATCACTCTCGTGCGCGGAGGCAGCCGCGATGGAGACGCGCAACCAGCCAATTCAAAGCCAAAGGAAAGGCCCGAGTTATTTACGCGCGCCGGTCCTCGCATCAATTGCCGCTGCTAGATTTGCAGGCTCGGGCACTTCGATCGATAACAAATCTCGTCTTGTATTACGAAAAGCGAGATCGTGCCTACGTCCATTTTTAATTACGCTCTTGCTGCCTCGTCCATTAATGCAACGACGCCGCACATTTCTTCCTCCGACGATTATCGCGTGTTATAATCGGCCAACGCTAGATGCGTAAAATTTATTATCGTTGAACTTGTAGTAAATATTGTCGCACTGTGAGTTACTGGTTTTGAGACATTTTTTTACCGAGCCAGTTGCACAGGCAAAAACGCACGTGCAGCTTCGTTACGTAAATACGTTATGGAATTTTGCAGTCGCGCGTTCCTAGTCTAGCGACATTTCGTGCATTTTACATCGACAAACACTTACCAACGAATGCAGCAGCCACACCGTTGCATCGAGCGCACGATAGGTGCATTATTACGAGGAAGCATGCGTCCTGATCGCATGCCGTTCTTCCACCCTTTTATCATCGACCTTTCGCAGCGACAAGCGAGGCTTCTCCTCAACCTAACGGAGACGAGCTTTCGCTACGTCTTTATGGGGAGTTTGGAAATTGGCGATGGTGCGCGTATTCGGCCCCGTTCGCTTGCATTCGATTATGCAATTACGACGGTAAAGATACTTGCGAGTTTAATCAAAGACAATCAAGCGCAGCTGGCTCGGCAGACACCGAGAAACATCGTTAAATTCTGATGTCACCGGTGGCGTAACTTGTCAACCTTGCCACTGAATTACAAGTGCGCACTCCCTTTCCAGGTCTAAGGCAACGATTTCACGATCTATTGCACGATGAAGTCTACGTACCTTGCGCACATGTGTTGTTGCCTGCCTACGTTCCCAGACGCACACTTCGGAAGCACGTGCGTTTCGTACTTTGTAACCTACTGAGGAGGATGCTAACTTGTACCGTGTTATTTGCAACCAGATGTAATTTGATAGCGAATCACCGGCACAAAGTGTAGCGTCGAGATATAGTTTATTCATCATGTCTAAAAATTAAATCACGTTTAGAGCACCATTAGCTGCTATTAACACTTGCGAGGATCATCGGAACATTCTTATTGAAAACGCTTTTTGAATTTCATTAAAGATACCCCTGAGTGTCGCTGCTTTATCGATTTTTAACGATCAGAGCTGGGCGCGAAAAATGGTTTTTTCGGATAACATTTCCTTGTCTTAAAATTAATATTTGCGCTCGCAAATACAGTCTTCGATGATATTGGCTTTGCGAGTGTCAGAAATGTGTCGAGTCGCGATGTACTCGGGCTAGTTGAAGAGAAGAGAGAAGGAGGAAGAAGACAGCGGCATATTGCAGGGACAATCCCGCAATATGGACGGGACGTGCTGTCTGGGGTTCAAGGCTATTCAATTATGGTTAACCGTCAACTCTCTCTCTCTCTCTCTCGCTATTCCTTAACCAATAAGAATTACGAAAAAACTTACCACTCGTTCCCGTTCGAGTGGGTGCCTTTACGAAAAAGGCATTCGTTTCCTTTGTTCTAAATATTCGGCCTTTTCCCCCTCTGCCTTCGGCTTTTGCAAACTTTAATTTTGGCCGGCGCAACGTGCGAATTCGTGCACGAGTTCCAGAGGCTTTCATTGCACGAACGCTCCTCGTTCCACAGACATTATCTATTTGTTTTGAAAGTCAATACCGAAGCCACGATTCGACCAATTTTACTTCACGATAACAGCACCTAAATGCGTCTATTTGGGATGTAGATAATATTCAATTACATTCCCTACGCAACTAATTAAGTAAATATCGCGTTTGAAATAAAAAACACCATCGGCGATTAAATAAGAGGCTATTTATATTAGAGATGCTAAAAATAATTTTCGTTATCTGCCTCTTGCGACTGTGTGCGTTTCGGGGAATAAGAGTTTCGTTCGGCACGATATTGTGGAATATTATCGCGAGTGTCGAGCGCTAAAAATCTATCGACTCTTTATTAAAAATACATCACGCGTTTCGGGCGTCCGGAATAGCAAACTGGATAAGAGCCTGTAAGAGCACGAGAGAGAAGTGCAAATAAAATTCGTTGGAGCGGCTAAATCATGGCAAATCGTGGCGACTTTGATAAAAGCGCTAATTTTAAGCGAAACGACGGCGTCTAATTTTCCAGCCGTACGAATCGTTCGAATAATAAATTTGGCGACGATATCGCGCGTATCGAATGCGAAATCAGCAATATCTGAAATATTATTGTTTACTGCCAAAGCTGTAAAGTTTTCTTTTGTAATCTGGATTGGCCGGGGGATCAGTCGAATAGCGACGAAGAAGCGCCATTTATATATTGTCTTTTGTTCGCTCCCCTTTCGTTTAAAGCTTCAAAGTCCGATGAAACGCGTTAGTCTTACCGACGAAACTGGCGTTGTTACGATCAGACGGTAAATAGACTCACTCCGTTAAATTCCCTTCCTCGTTCGCTTACATTTTTCATGCCCTCGTTGTAGGCGAAGACGCAAGTTTTTGACAATTCATTGCTTTAATGTAACATTTTAAAACTGTGTCACCTTGAAAACATTTCCCGGAAGTTTCAAGTTCACCGTATTAAATTTGATGGAGTTATGCGAATCGAATGTACAGGTTTCAAGAACTCCTTCGAGACACGAAACGCGAAACTTGGAAATTATTATCTCGAACATACATTTTCAAAATTAGCAAGTAAAATGCTCTGGGAATAAGTTTAACGATATTCGCTAAAAAATTAAGACTCTTTTTACAGCGCAACTAATTTATTAAACTTATTAGACTTTTAGTTACGTTCTACTGAATGGAACGATTACATCATCGAGACACGAACGACATATTTAATTATAAGCAGTCGTTGCTTTTACATTGAGCTTTTTTTGCTCCAAATGGGCTCGACTTGAATTCCGCGTACCGAAATCGAAGACGGATTTAATGCCAGTGATGTTTAACTTTAAAGGCTACGGACTCATTTTTAAATTCAATCGTGCTAATTATTACGTACGCGCACATACGTATTATAATTGAAATACTTTCGAAAAGCGTCAAATGTACTTCAAAGTGACCGTGTGCTACATCGATTTTTAGCATAATTCTTCTCTACGACTAAATCCTTTCCCCATTAATTATATTATTGCAGTCTACACATTAGAGCTTAACACTGTTGCAGAAATTAGGTGTGACCGTTTTTTTAATTGTCGTCAGTTTCCTCGTATCAGACCGTCACACCTTTCAGAGCCCTTACACGTGTTTTTATATCTTGGCGCGAAGTCGCTCTTACGGATGACAGGGAATGCGCTAGCAGCGATATAAAGATAAAACGAAAGGAAATGGGAAATAGGATGTTGCGATAGATCGTCGAGTCGTAAAATCATGATAAAAGGCAAGGATGGACTCGCGAGAGCCGCTGCACTCCAGTTTCGCGTAACACTTAGACAAATCCAACCTCGACGATCTAATCGTAGGAAGAGGCAGTTCGAGCTCGAGGATCGCGGTAAGCGAAAACGTCTAAAATCGATAATTTTATCGCCGGCTTTCGATAAACTGCACTCGCGATTGTTTTCGACGGCGTGCGGTTGCGCGGTTGCAGGAGAAACGAGAGGCGCGCGGCTGAATACGAGGGTCGTTTGCAAGATGGAGCTATGGCCTTTGTAGCGTCCGTATTCTTGGAAGTCGGCGTAGCGCGCGCTGCCAAAGTTTTGGATGATAATTTCAAGTGACAGCGTGAAAATCGAGAAGCGAGCCGCGGGAAGTCTGCTCGTGCCCTTAATTCCCTTCCGAGTTGCCGCTGGCTGGCCCTCGCTGCCCCTCGCGAACCCGTCGAAATGCAAAAAAGTCGATAAGTCGAGTCGCGTCGCACCACCGGAGTTCGCCTCGGGCTCGTGCTGCGCTGCAACCAGTCAGCGACCGCGCCGAGGAGGTCTGCAGTGGGCAGAAAGACTTCAGGGTCGGACCGCGACCAGTTAGGCTAGGTTAGTTCGCAATATCTGCCGGTAGCCATTACCAGCTCTATTCCCGGCACCGGTAGCGCAACAGCCGCTCCCACGCAAGCCCACGCGCGCCTCCGAGACGCCGACGCCGCTATCTTTATTGCGAGCGCGAAACGGCCGGCCTTTTTTCTCCTCTCGATGATCTGCGCCCGGCGCAAAGGATGATCCGCCGCTTCCTGCCGCCGCCGCCGCCTGCGATTTACAGTGTCGCCGGGAGAGGCCTCGAGTGATGCCGCTGATGCCCAGACCTTTCCGTTATTACACATTTCGCTTCGATGCGTTTCTACGCCGACGCGTTAAATTTTTCGTTGACGAGCCGCACGCAGCAAAGTACCGTACGCACTGCTAGATCTCGGATTGTTCGGACGAGCGGCAAATATCCGTTCCCGTGTTCGCGTGTTGCCTCGTCGATCCCCGCACCTCGGCGGATCTTTAGGCTCCGCAGTTTATTCGAGATGCGGGATCGGCTTAACTCCTTCGGGTTGCCTGGCCCTGGGAGGGCCGCGCCATCGTGTATTACGGCTGCACTTATCTTTAAAGCGCAGGGGCCAAAAGGGGGGAGGAGCCACGCCTGCCTCGGTGGGAACAATCATCGATTCCCAGTCATTGGCGCGTACATGGTTTCCTCGATTTCGCGCAACTTCTCCGCGCGCGGATCGGATCACTTTGTACTTGTTCGAGCGCGTTTTTGATTTTTGAAAGCAGCTCTGACCGCCAGGCGGCGATTAATAATTTGCCCGGAGCGGTGCACGAGAGCCGAACTCCAGTTCACTGGCTGTGAAATCGAGGCAGCGCACTGTTTGTTTTATAAAGTCGAGTGTTTGGAATAAAGCGAAAATGCGCTCGCATCGAAGCAGCTTTTTGCGCGAATTCGACGATACTAACGATGCTCGTTTGCGGCCAATAATTCGCTCCTAGCGAACTCGCACGAATGCGACGGGTGAACGTACACCGATTATATAAGTTGTTTGTTACCGCCGGACGTGGGACGCGGGATCGTTGTTCTTCGATTCCTCGCGATCGCTTAGTGCGAGATTGCGCAAGCGCGCGGACGCTTCTCGCGGGTCTGCCGGTGCCTATTTTATCGGCGGTGGTGCAGTTTCTCGTTTGTTCTCGAGCCAATTGACGCTGATACGAAAAATCGAAGCTGTGAATTGGCGAGCCTGCGTTACGAAATTTTTATTCGAATCGGGGACCCCAGTGTTTCGATAAGATCCCCCCATCTCCGCCTTTAAAAACCGCGACATTGAAACTGCAAACTCGTGGCACTCGTGGATCGAAGAGCGCCAATGAATTCTGCCAACTCGAGGCGAAGCTTTTATGCGACAGAGCGATATTCTCTTGGACTACTCTAAGCAAAAATTGGCGTAAACGAGCGCGGCCTTCCTAAAATCTCCATCTGGACTCCGCAACAGCGGTTTAACGCATTCATCCGGTTGATAGAAAGACGCGTGTCTGAAAACTGTTTGAAAATACGGCAACTACGCTTGTAAGCGTCGGACGCGATAAGGCAGACAGACAGGCATTAAAAGCAGACCCGAGCTTTCGATTCCCAATATCCATTGTGACATTTTGCGGACTCGACGATTAAAACGGAGCCACCCGCGCACGGTCGTTCAAATTTTTTCCTGCAGTTGACACTTTTATTTCGGCAATCAGTGCGCGGCGAGCTCCCTCGCTTTTTTCGACTATTGTCGGGGCGAACAAAGAGCGCCGTTCCCGACTGCTGCTGTCCACCAACCAATAACCCACCCACCGACCCAGTCCGGAAGAAAACGATAACCGGAGGCTGGTGCAAACTGTTGCTTGATTGCGTACAAATGCGGAGCTGCTGCTCCTCGGGATTTCTCATTCCGCGGTGAAGACGAGGAGAAGAGCCTCGAAAAGAGTAGAGACGGACAACGAAGGGGACCCGGGCGCTCGACACTGACGGATTCAAAGGAGGAGGACTCGCTTCGACTCGATTTTCTCTGCTCCGAAGGCAATTGCTCGGGGGACACGCGCCAGCCTCCGATGCCAGCGCTACGTGACTCGTCCCTTAATTTCTTCCTCTCCTCGAGTCTTGAGAATCCTATTGCTGCTTTTCATCAGCGCGTAACGAGAAATATCATCCATCGGGTCTCGAATCTTTTCACAGATAAGACTTATCTTCTCGCACGCGTGCATTTGCTACGCCTCGTTGCCGAATTTTTCGGACCCGAGCCCGTTACGCGAACTCATCAGCGCGAGTTCGGATCGCGAGATGCGCACAATCGATGCTTAATTGGAATCGGGCCCCGCCGGTCGACGACTGAAAATTTGGCATTCGACGATATTCTTTAAGCTTGGCGAAGCTTGAAAAACGCCCCTTCCGACGCTCGCACCAGTGGCCGATAATCCAATTGGGGGAAAAGAAAGATTATCGGAGCTGATACAAATTCATAAAGCGGTATTGCGCACCTCGAGTCAGAAATCGGGGGCGGGGGCGACAGCTTTGAGGATGCGACATCTGCGCCGTTGTTTTCTTTTCATCGCGCTCCGACTTTACGTCGTAATGTCCGCGAAGGTAGCGGCTTATCAATTCTCCGCCAAATACGACAATGGCTCGCGTGTCGTACGCACGAGAGCGAGTCTCTAACGCTTCTTTTTTCGAGCCGAGTTGGCCGCCCCCGACCCTTTTTCCCGTGCCGATCACCGCGATTGCATTGTACGTGGGCGCGCGCCTCTAGTGTGCTTTCGCAAATTTTCCCCCGAGACGAGCGGCTCCCCGGTGACACGGTCCAAGGAACCTGACGGACCGTGCCGTTCTTGCATGTTTTCTTTGATAACCGAAGAATCGCTTTGTGAACACTTGCGAGTCCACACAAAAGGATGCGTGCGTTTTTACGTTTTTATTTTCAGAGAGAGAGAGACCCGATTCGCTCTCGACGGAAAAGCTTTCGGTTTATCTTCACGCTGCTTTGCGCTCGAGCCGAGCGAAACTTTTTGTGTACGGAGATAATAATGGGGCAACGATTTCAAGGGTATCAATTGTGCACCGCACGCGAGAGCGTTTACATTAAATGCTCGACATTTTCCCGTGAAATTTTATTCGGCTCTTTTGACGCTGCGAAATTACACCGGCGGAACGGCGAATTTCGGATTATTCGGTTTGCTCGTTAAATTTCTGAACGACTTGCTGGTTTTTCCGTTTTTTCCCTCGCATTTCCGTGTCGCGTAGCCTACAACAACTGCGCCAAATATCGATCGCGTCTCCAGGAAATTCACTTGAACATTTGTGTCTGTTCGAACGAATCCATCATTTAATCATGTTGGTCATTCGACTAAAGCGATAATAAGCTACAAAGCAATAAAGAGTAACATGTCATTCGGTTTATACGCTCCTACAAGTCATAAACCTCGTCATTAACGCAACTAGCGGACAAGCAATCATGGATGGGCTCTCTCGCGTGTGCGCGTGTGTTGGTAAGAGCATTAAGCCAAGTCTTCTAGCAGGCGACGCGCGTTTGCGATTCCCCGTTTGCTTAATGGCATCCAGAGAAGGAGAGAGAGAGAGAGAGAGAGAGAGAGAGAGAGATATTGACGGGTGACAGGTGGGCATAGGACGAGATGATACATAAATACAAACGCACGTTTATCCTTCCTTCTACTTCTTTCTCTATAACGTCGATGAGCCAATAAGCGTCGCATTGGCTTTGGCCGACTTTCCACCGTCTGCAAGATGGGGCCCCCAACAGTATTCTTATTGCGTCTTTTAATTCTAAGCCCGGACTCGCGACTAGAAAGTCTCCGGAATTCACCAGTAAATTAATAACAATCTCTAACTCGTATTCGTTGTACAAATCATTTATTTAAATTTCAAATTTCAAGTGGCAAGAGTCGCGAGTTGCATTTGTAAAAGTTCATTTTACGGGAGTAACTCTTGATTCGAATCGAGCGGTCCAGGCCCAACCACCCGCAGTAATGCTATAGATATTGGGCACTGGAATTTATTTGCACGCATTTCAAACTACCTGGTGTAGAGATACGTCGTTTGCAACCAACGAGTTTTCCACGTCAATTCACGTTGCACATAATTCGAATAGAGATGATGGTCGACACTTGCCAGTGCAATACTTTGGATAAAAGTACGAATACCGACGGGGACAAGCAGTCGTTAACGATCAGCCGAGTGTTGATTTAGCAATTATTATCAAAAAGTAGGATCAGCCATAATTACAAGTTATTGCGCAAATTAATGTGCGAATACGTTTATTGCATCACCGGCTGGCTATTTAACTATACTTTACGGTTAAAAGCAGTTGTAGCGCAATGTGCATTGGTTCGCGACAAGAACATTAATTTCAAAAGTCCGCATTTTATTGTATTTATAATAAAGCATCTTAATCGATGCTTCGTTGTTATATTCTTCGATAAAATAAAAATTATGGCATCATCGGAAAATTCGGTTTCGGTTTTAAGACTATGCGTTTCAAATAATCAAGACTACTAATAAGAGATACATCTTTCGAGCTTGTAAATTAAAAGGGAGGACCTTAAAGGATCAAAATATTCTGCCAAATTCGACAATTTATTTTCAGAAGACGCGTGAACAATTTTTGTACCTGCGCGGCCTTAGTATCGACATTTTTAATCTCCGGCTTTTCGTCTCGTCATCGCATAGAACTACGTGAGACGCGGATTCGGTTCTTTAACGATATTTTCGAAGATGCGATTCCGAATTATAAGCAAAAATTCGGCCGCGCACGCAGGCTTTTTTTCACGTTATATTTTTTCTCGCTATGTGCTTACGACCTGTGAATAACGCGATGCATTTGCAAATTATTTATAGAAATACCTAGGCTTGTCACGTTTACCGTGATGAAAAAATTCCGTGAAAATGTCACGTCCTCGTCGTGCAGCGGAGAACGATTTGGGAAAAAAGCAAAAATAGTGGTTGTACCAACGTCTGACTCGTAAATAATAACTATTTCACGGTAGATTATGCAAGTCGAACGGTTTAAAATAGTAAACGTTTTCAATTATCATATAATCGCGATAAACTTAATACGCCAGCACGCACTTGTGCACATTTGAAAAGAGGTGCAGCAGCAAGCTGAGTTTCAAAAGTGCCAGTGTTCAAGTGCGCGTGTTTGCTTCAATAAAAGCAGATTCTCCGCGCACTATTAGCGAGACATAAATTCGCGAGCTCGTGAAAGGAAACGGAAACAATTTTTTAGTCGGAAGGCTCGCCCTTTTCAAGCAGTTTGGAAAGGAGATTTTAAGAATTAAATCGAGCCAGCAGCCGGCGAAGAAGCTTCCCGACGTGATTTTTCGCGCGTCGAGAATAATTGTCGATGTCTCGGAGCGACGTCGTCTTCATCCGCCCAATTTATCGCGTATTTATTCAGCAGATCGAAAGCTTGGAAATCCTTTAAAGCCGGCGATGAGGTTAGAAAACGAGATTTCGATGGCGCTGTTGCGCGGCTCTCTTCGCCCATCGACGCGCAGACGATAAAAGCCGCGTCCGCTTGTTCGTTGGCAGCGCTGCACCGCACAGTAGCTGCGGCTCACTATCGCCTCCTCGTGACGCGGCTGCAATCACGTCAGGTACGCACGCAGGGAGTTAAAAATTCGTTTAGCGTCTTTCGTGGCTCCTTTGCACTTTGCTCGCGCAAACTTAATTTCAATTTCGGCCTTCTTTCTAAAAGGTATTTTTTCTTTTGCAGGTAAGAGACTTCGCGAGCTGCGATGCAGCCGTACAGCTACCGAGGGCGTGTCGGTAAGTGCCGCGCTGAACGCGTGCGATCACTGGCGATGACTGTTTGCTCGTTTATTCGCGCTACTCGACGAGCGTGGCTTTCCTTCAGGCCCGGATCGAGAGAGAGAGAGAGAGAGACCGAGACCCGACGCTGGCACTGAGGCGCGAGTTTGCGCTGCACGAAGCATAATTGCACTAGACAAATGCGGTGCACTCGCTCCGTTCGCTCAATTTACCAGGAGCTATTCGCCGCGCGCTAAAGTACGCCCGAGTATTTCGGTAAGGAAATTATCGTCGGAGCAGAAGCGATGGCGAGCGAGCGCCTCGATAGAAAGCCATCCCTCGAGCGAAAATTACTTGCGCGTAAAAACACGCGAATCCTGAAAATATTTGTCGTCTCTTGTGGTTTTGGTTGATTTCCCCTCGGCTCCTGCTCACGCACTCGACGTTTTTTGCTTTGCGGGGCCGAGCAAAAAGAGAGGAGATTTTAAATTCCTTGCGACAGTGAGTAGTAGTCGCGCTCCGCGCTTCATCGGTCCCGAGTAGATTGGAATCCCCAAAGATTTGCATGGACAAATCACGCGAGGAGCTCCTTCGATTCGGAAGCTCGTGGAAGGGAAGGGGGACTACTGACTGAGCGAGCAAAATGCAAAGCGCGCGATTGGCTGAGGAGGATGACTCTTTCTATGAAGAAATTGATGAAGACTTTGGAGCTTTTTCGTCTGGCTCGGGAGAGGCGAAAGCCCATTATGGGTAATGGATAGTTTTCACGTTTTTAGCGAGATAAGATCTCTGTCCCGAGGCTCCGACAATATTGGGAAATATTTCAATCGGCGCCCGTTCGACCGACTTTCCCGCGCCTCGTCGCACCGGTAAATGCGCTCTTTTTTACTTTTTTACGCGTTCGTATTAATCGGAGCTGAGCCCCGCCCACGAGGGGGCGATCGACGCCCTTGAGCATCGCCTTGAGAAAGTCCGCTTTTTTCTCGCGCGTAATTTCCGAGTCGAGATACAACGAGGCATTAGCGCTTATTTATACATGGAAAGCGCCGGTTCGGCGACAGAGTTACGCGCCGCGTCCCGTTGGAAATTGGCCTGTCGAGGAAAACGCACTTTCCGATGAAAGGCCGATAGCGCGAGGGGGAGGAGGCTAGGAGGATGTAACAACGGGCGATGTAAAAATCCAGGCACGCTGGCGACTGCGAGGATGTGCCCGGAGTGGCAGCGGATGTACCGCGCCACTTGTCTCTCTCTCTCTCTCTCTCTCTCTCTGTCTCGCTCCTCGACGTCTTACAAGAAAAAGTCATATCGAACCCTCGTTCGTGCGAACGAGCGGGAATGCGTGTACGTCATACATAGGCGGGACTTGGGGAATCCTCCGGTAACAAGGTATTCCACTCAAGAACCGGCTACTGCTGGCGCTGCATTCGGAGTCGCTGCTCTCGCTCCTGCTGAGACAAAAAGCTCGCACTCCGATCGCCGCGTAAGAGGATCCAAGGACTTTTCGGGATTATTTGATTTCGAGGAATTTTTAAATCAGGACTGCCGCGACTGCCGATCTTACCCTACGAGCGGATTAGTATTTTTTGCTCTCCCCTCGCTCCGAACGAGAAAAATAGACTCAATTCCAAGTCCCGGAGTGGCCCGACACTCCATTCCCCGGCTAAATTGCAGCAAAATATTTATTTAAATTCGCCCTCTGCTTTTCTCACTTTTTATAATTCCTCCGGTAATAGTCCTTTGGCAAAACAAAAGTAGATGTCTGCGCAAGCGATGAACGTCGCAGTCTCGTGTCGCTCCCAATTCGAACGTCAAAATATCTTCCGCGATCGCAGGTCTTTGTAACTTGTCGGCTCTCTTTAATATTTGCTAGAGAATGTGTGCATGGTGTCGGTTAAAAGGGCAATTAAATATTTTTAGTGCAAACGCAAAAATGTCGCAGGAAACCGCATTCGGGCTAAGGTTCGAGAAGATACCGCACTCCGTTCCTTAAATTTCCCAAAAATGTGCTTCAGGTACGAGGCAACTATTCTCCTTTGCACGCCGTTGCACTTTACGTTATTAAATACGTGTATTGCGGCAACGAGTTTCGGACCTGGTAATAATTTGCTGAGCATAGAAAGTGTAAAATATTAAGAACCGAACAGTCGGATTGTTTTATAACGGCTTTGCCATCGGCAGCACTAATAACAAAGCGTCTAATTTCTCAAGGGGATCGACTCACTGATTCTCGAAGCGTAATTCGCTTAGCGACGAAAGCTATTCTGCAGCGAATAGCTTTAATAAAAATGCACCCCATGCTCTGGATATTCTCTAACGAGCAATAGTTTATACGTGGCAAGACATCGCGATTTAAACAAAAAAGCCGATTTCCTTTTTACATTTTTTTCTTAAAAATGTGCATAACTCGCGCGAGAAAGCTTTGACGGACTCGTCGAGTTAGTTGCCTGAACAAAACTCGAGATTTCCATACGTAGTTGGCTTAATCAGGCACATTCGTATTCATCTCGCTGAATCGAAACTTGCGCATCGTTCGTAAACAATTTCAACGTCGCGGCCATTCATTAATGAAATTTTTTAACCGAATTACGAATGCAATATTTCCTTCCGAAACGAAAAATTGAAACTTACACTTTGAGACTCGATTCGTTTTAATTAATTTACGCGCTTTTTATTATGCTCCCCTTGGGACTAATTTATGCGCTGAAAAAGTGCGCGCGCCTAGAATAAAATTCTAAACGCGTGGGCGTTTCCAGAATGAGATAACGCGTTTCGACAAGTTTGCACTTCAATTTTGCGAAAAGCTAAAGCGCGTAAAGTCGGCTATTAAGATAAATACAACGAACAGGTTTTGTTGGCATAGCAGCTGTGGGGCCTGCGACTACAGCTTATATTTTGTTGTTAGCTTATATTATTATATTAGCGCGCGCGGGGCCTAATTTTCCGTTCGACTTTCGTCGTTTGGAAATTATTTCCGCCGAAAAGGGCATTCGTCTAGAGGGGCGGCGAACACAGCACTGGTGAAAAAAATCCTCGAAAGAATGCTTAATCCGGGGGGGGGGCGCGGTTGTTCGCCCAAGATTACGGGCACGAAGAACAAGAAGAGGAAGACGGTACTTGCCAGGGCGCTTTTAAGCTCCTCTGCACCTAGAAAATTACGGCGACTCTGGTATCTCTTTGTCGCGTAGAATTTATCGTTACATAAAACAAATGTTTTCGGCTGTCGTTCCTGTCGATGTGCTAAGCGCATCCTCGTTAACGTCGCTATCCAGTGAAGAAGGACAGCTAAGAGTGCGACAGGGACACGGTCCCGTCGATTTTATCTTAGGTGCCTCCCCCGCCGAGTAACCGTATCCGATGGGCTCACTTATTGGATCTAGTCTACGACTCGATATCCGATAGCTAGCCACCGTTCACCAAGTGCGCGCAGCAGTCGACGAGCTTCGTTAGAGAGATTAGGCCGTTCTGATACACGCGATCTGAAATAATTCGGGTCTTCCGAGGCGTGCCGCCCAAGATTTAGCGCAACTCCTAATCTAAATCCAGGCTAGCAACATTAATTTCAGCTATTATGCGTAGATCGAACTCGTCTGTCGGATAAGCGATTAGCCGAATTAATGGAAAAGGTCTCGCCCTTGTTGCTTGGTGGGATGCGCGTACGAGAGCGCGTGCGCCGGCCGAGACTCTTCTCGACAATTGAGACACGAGTGAACAACTTGGCGTAATTGCTCTCGAACGGGAGTAACGATTTCGTATCAGCAGGAGTTACGAGGCGACACGCCTAACTTTTCTCGGTTTTCGATTTATGAATAGACGTCGCGTCGCGCGCACCTTTGCATTCGTTTCGGAGCCTTTTCTCGTTTTCGACGGCTGTCCCCCCCCCCCGTCTTACGTACTCGGCTCTCGAAAAGTCTCGGCGACACCTTCGCGCAGACGACGATACCGTCGAGAAAAACACACAAAGTCGCAACTTGCGCTCACCCGTGTAAACCTAATTATGCTCGACTTTGACAAACTCGTTTCGTCGTGGCCGTTTATTTTTTGATTCCGAGAACTTTTAAAATAGGGTCCGGCGCACAAGCGATTACGAGACGGCCGCGCTTTAAGGAAAATTTGCCTTTATCGTAGAAACGACGGATCTCTCTCTCTCAGCCTCGACACTGATTCGGCTGGAAATTATTGAAAGTTAACGAGCAGGCGGCCTTTCGCTAAGCGCTCCTGTCTCGCGCTAAAACAAATTATTGCTTTCCAGAAATTAGTACGGAATTGCTATTAAGCGCCTGTAAATAATTCATCGGTCGAGCAAGTATTGCCAACTGCGCGCCAGACGTAAAAATAAATATATTTGTCACCTATAGTATATATATATAACTATATATATACAAGTGTTGTGCTCGTCCGAGTGGGCGAGAATGGAAAAGTATAGATACGTGTCAAGGGGCAGAGGCAGCGAGCAGCAATAGAAGAAAAATGGAAGCGGCTTTTTGCGATGACGTTTACCGTTAAAAAGGGGCGACGGGGGGTGGGGATAGGCGAGCCCGAGCCGCAGTAGCCTTCATCCCTGGAAAGCGCAAGGCGCGCGGAGATAGCAGTGTGCACGCGTGTAGCGGCGAATTCGGGGAGGCTCCTGAATGTGCTCTCTCTGGTCCGTTCTATCCGGAGGGAGACGGAGCCGACGTCGACAACGACAACGTCAGTCTCGTGCGAGCAGCGATCCTTTGTCTCGCTTCTCGATTTCGGCCCGGCAACACCGGCCGCCGCCGCCATATTTGCGCGGAGGAATGGATCTCTGGAGGAGTATAAGTGAAAGCAGCACTGATGTTTCGCGGGACGTACGTGTCGTATCGCGTAATAAGAATTGCCAAATTGGATCGGTCCAGCGCGTTGACCGCGATAAATTAAATATTACTCGTTAATTCTCGGCGCGTCCAGCGTTATTTTTACTCGACCCGCTTCTCACGTGGCACAATAATGTCTTTCGATCAGCGCTAATTGAACACGAACTTTAACTCGCGGATATCGAATTGCATCGCGATGTCGATCAGTCGCTGTACGAAAATACTTTTTAATAGCAGCGTTACGTCAGAGGGGGGGGGTTGTGCGAGCAACGCGCAACCTCGTGCTCCTCGGATCCCCGATGCATTCGTGCAGTTTTGAACATTTTCAACATTTCGCTCTCCTGTGCAGCGCCGATATTAGATGTCGTGTCGCTCCGGTATTAAGAATAAGGGGAATTTTCTCCAGCTTTCCGGTACTCGTATTATTTTTGGAAGAGCGCGACAAGTTAGAATATTAGGTTTCACGGAAAGGGAACGGGAGCATTGCTGCACAACGAATAAAGGACTAGCCGACGGGCGAGGGAGGAGAGGTCATTTTTCTCGAGAGGTGATAATTAGAAAACAACGGTGCCGAGCAGCGTCCAAAGTCTCGGAACCGCTCTAAGCGCCTTTCGACGGCTAAAAACGGTTAAACTCGTTTCCGGTTTCGGGTTTATTATACTCCCGCACTCTCGGCCCTTTTCCTTTTCAACCACTCGACGATCAAATAATTCATTAGCTTCTGCGAGGGACACTTGCCTCGACGTAAACAGAAATTGAACTCTTTGTCTCGGCTGCGTCTCGCTCTCTCTCTCTCTCTCTCTCTCTCTCTCTCTCTCTCTCTTTGAATTTGCTTTAGCTTCCGTCACTCGAACCGAGATGCATCACATCGGGCCGAGTGTAAATTTTCGCGCTCGACTGCAAAATTGTGCGCCGAATACGTTGCGCATCGATTTGACACACAGAGCACAGGTAAAAGGCCCGAGTCAGCGCGCGATTACTAATTTGCAGGAGCCCACGATCGGTCTTTAACAATGTCCCAACGTCGCTTTTTTGCCAAAGGCGGCTGTCGTTGCTCGCTCGAGAACAAACGGCAAGCATTCCAACTCCGTTTGCCGATCATTACGAGAATTATAATTCCACTATTATATTTGAAACGAGTCTCGGGGATTCTCGACTCGGCGCAGCATAATGCGAAGCTGACGCAGCTTCAGTTTTTGAAAAGCGCGGAGCTCATTAATATGTAACAGACATTACCACGAGTCAGCTTTTGCTTTTCGAATCAAGGTTTTGCATAATGCGTTAACTTGATGACTAATAAGTTCTTTGTTCGCCGTTGGGGTTGTAAATAATACGCTCCGATCAATAGAGGCCACTTGTGACGTAGTCGGTAAACAGATAAAGCCCTGAACAAATAAGTATCCGATGTGACATAATAATAATAAGCAGAATAGTACGAGAATATTACGGGAATATTACGAGAATAACAACTGGGAGAGCTCGCGAGAACGTAGGAGCATTTGTGCGTTACGTTGCGCTCGAGGTCGACAGGCCTCGTTAAATAATTTTAAAGAATTTTCCTCCTTTTCCGTGGCCCCTTCTCTCGAAGCGCCAACTCGCGATTTTCTGCCATAATTATCGGGTTCCTGGCGTCCGCGCCGCCTATGGTGCAGCTCTTTCCTTTCTACTTATAATGCGAGAACTAGATAAATCGCGTAATCGGACCGGTTTGCACGTGGTCGCGGTCTTAAGTGGCTCGCAGCCTCGGGGCGGACGTCGCGTCATCGCCGCCGTCGTCGAGGCTGCGGTGCAGCAGCAGCAGCAGCAGCAGCAGCAGCAGCAACGGCTTTTACCGCAAGTTTATGCTCCTTTCGCCTCGGCTCCGCGGCGCTGGTCCCTTCCTCCTCGTCAGGGCCTTTACGCATCGGTGACGCGAGCGCGTAGATCCTCATTGTCCGAAGGTGCAGCCGCTCGCTCGTCCGTGTAAGATAAATTAATGCTAATCGACGCTCATCTCCTCCCTCGGTTTCTCTCTTCGTGCTTCATTTGCTCTCGGCGCTCGTTGCGCCGCCTGTTTTAGGTAGTGTATCGCGCCTCATCGGAGACGCTGCACTTTTCTCGGACTGCATAAGCGATGACTCTGACATTCCATTTCCTGTGCGGACTAAGGTAATGGCGCGCATTTCTCCACGCGAGTAAAAAGTATCGTATCTCTTTAAGCGCGGCCATACATCGATGCATAATTTTATAGTCTAGTGCTCGTAGCTGCGCCGATAGAAAGAAAAAACGAGGGGAGACACGCGGACCGTAACTCACTCGCGCACTTCCGTCAATACGGCTGCTCGGCTCGGTCAGTCCATTATCCATTATCAGTGGCGGGGACGCTAATTAAGACTTTCCGCGGTTGTCCGCTTCGTTAGAGAGCGATTTTTTACCTCGAGCCGCCGGTCGGGGTTGCGCCGCGCAGCTCGAGCTCGAGGACCTCACGGGCACTCCCGCGGGTTGGCCGGCCCTCCCCGCCTGTCTGCATACAAAAACGGCAGGGAGGCCAAAATGAAAAGCAGCCACCCTTTGCCGGCGTCGTTCCTCGAGGTCGACACGAGCGATCCTCCCGATGCGCGCCGGGGTCAAGGACTGCGACGTCGGCGCTGCGACGTTTACCCCGCGGGTCCCTCCGCGAGCCTGACAAGCGGCAAGATAGCCGCTGCGCGTAAGCGTAATGAGGGCCTCGAGCGGGGGAGGGGGATTTAGTATTTCCGGCGCTGTGTGCCGGCAGATAGGTATCGACGGGGCCGCTCCGGTTGCTCGTAAAGCGGAGATTGGAAGTCGAATATCGCAAAACTGGTTGCGCGAGCGAGCGAGCGAGCGAGCGAGCGGTTGTTTGTACACCGAGCCGATCGGGGCTCTCGCGATTATTATCGGCCGCGCATTGACGCGCGAGCGAGCCAAGGATAGCGCGCCCAGTTGGCGCTTGCAATTCTCGTTCGCGCGGGCGAGCGCATTTGGCGAATTAGCCGCCGGGGAGAGCCAACGGTGATCTACGCTCCACGAGCTCAAGATTGCACGATGACCTGGAAAACGCGCGGATGGAAATTAATCAAAGCCAGGATGGCTATCGGCCAGGTGGCTGCGCGGTTACGCGCGTTATTAACCAGTGAAACATCGGTCGTCCTCCTGGAAATATCCTAGGCTGCGAGCTGCAGCTTGATTCGCGCGACTATCGGTATCAAGTGCAAAAGAAGCGAGCAGCGCTCGGCGATTTATCTCTCGAGGACACTCGAGCCGGTCAACGACCTCTTATAAGGCAGGCAGCAAAGCCATTCGTAGACTTGAGCGATGCAGAGAGAGAGAGAGAGAGAGAGATACCCACTCGCAGTGTCTCGTCCAAGCTTTGAAAAATGCGTAACGTTCTTATCTCAGCGGCGGTTTGAAAAACCCGAACGCTCCGAAGGCAGCGCCGGGACGCTTTTCCGCGGCTGCTCCGGGCGAAGCTGCTTTATTGCGCAGGCCGCGTAGCTAATTTCAAGCTTCGAACCACTGAGGCTTGTTACCTCGCGTCCCCGGAAAGCAGCGAAAAGCTCGCGGCTCTCGAGGCCTTACGCGAAAACTGCCAGATGCTTTTCCAGAAGCTGCGATCTCGATAAATATTAATATTGGAGGCGTATGTTTTATTTATCGAGTGCTATCGCTCGAGCGAAAGAGTGAGCGTAAGCCTTTTGGCTGTAAGTAGCAAAGTTTCGCTGTTATCTTAATATCGTAAATTTTTTATGCTTTGAGATTGGAAGATAAAGTTGGGGTACATCAATGTAAACTTTTCCGCAAACGCAAACAGTTGGTATCTCTGCGAGGGCGCGTGTGTACGCGCGAATATCAAGAGCGCGATTTAAGCTCGGAAAAACAAAAATGTCGAACAAAGGAACTTCAAAATTGAATTTTCCGAAGGCAAAGCAGCGAATAACAAAACTTTGGATGGCCGAAATATTGAATTATAAAAAATAACTATGATTTTTCCTGTCCCGTCGGTTTGCCTTTCTTTTCTTTTTTGTTTTTTGTTTTTCATTTCATTGGCCAAAGTTCCGCCCCCCGCCGCCGGATTCCTTTTTTTCATCCCGAGTTTTATTCCAGGGTGATTTTAATGTTTTCGGGATTTCCAGTGCACCCTCGCCTCCTCGGCTGGCGAGCTGCTTTCGCCCCGGCGGAACGAAAAATTAAATTGACCTTCGCGCGCATACGTCGGCAACTCGATATTGAATTAACGCTCCCTTCGTCTACTTGAATGAATCATTAAGAGCGAAAGAGGAAGGAATAAAGAGCCGCGCTCTTCCATCGAGCCCTGCGAATTAAATTTTCTTATTTGCATATCAGACTTTCTCTCGTCACGCGCGGGCTTACCCTCGGCTCTTTACCGTTTTTCCTTTTTGCCCCCCACCCCGCGTTCCCGTCCCGCTATTCACCAGTAGCCGGCTTTTTATCATTTCGTCGAAAAGGTCGCGCGACTCCGCGGGGAACGCCGTCGCCGCTGATATTTATATGTAAATAAGCGATGGCGGGGGCGGTGCGCGCGCCCAGACTTCTTTATTTACACTTGAGAGCGAAGGAGGTGGGTGGGGTATTATTATTGCAGCGGTCGCGGCGCGGGGGGCCGCAAAAACTCACGGGCGACTTAATACCGCTACTAACTGGATGGCCGGCGACGCTTCGCGCGGGGGATTTTCATTCGTGCGATGCGTCCGATTTCTTAAGCTCGTTCGCGCCGTCGCAATTTGCGTCACGTTCGCGCGATGTCTGGACTGATGCCAATTTATAATCCCGACGCGTAAATGTCGGCGGCGTTCTCTTTATCACTTTCCTCGTATTCGCGAGGAAGGCCGTCGTGCCGCGCCCCCCCCAGCCCCACATCACTGACGCGAGACACCGATTTAACGCGGTCACAGTGGTGCCCCTTCCCCCCAAACCACCCGCGTTGATCGCGAACGGAATTTCGCAGGAGGCCGCCCTCGCCCTTACCACCCGCTCCAACAGAGCCTGTTTCTTCTTCTGGGAAGCTTGATAAATTCATCCCTGACCTTTGCGCGTTTTCTCTTTTCCTTTTCTGTCTTCAATTAATCCGGGCTGCACGTTTTTCATTTTCATATTACAAAGTAGGAGCGGAGCGAGGGGCAGAAGCGCGGAAGCCGGGAAAAAAGTTTGCAGACACCTCCTCTCGGCCCTCGATAAATTTAAATGCAGCTGAGCTAAGTAATTCGAGAGGAACAACAGAGGAGAAGCGGTGGTTTCGGATCCGCTTTATCCACACGCACGCGTCCCCCCCCCCCCCGACCTCGAACTCCGCGCCCATTCTACGCAGATACAAGTTATTGGGACGTAAAAAAGCTTGCCCCAATCGATGAATCGAGGCGAATCCAAGAGCCAAGAGCCGCTTCAGACCGGTTCTTTTTTCGAAGCAGATCTCCGCGAGAGCTGATCCATCAAGTGTCCGTGCAAGAGGAGCGGAGGCAGAAGAAACCTCGAGAAATTGACGGACGAACTTGGAATTATAGGACGAGCGACGCACGTACTGTAGCTGCTGGCCGTCTGCGAGTAAAACACAATAATTGTCTCTCGAACTGTCAAACTTAACCAGATTTTTACCCGAGTCGCTCTTTTGCACCGCGAAATTGAGTGCGGACGACGGGCTCGAAGCTTTGAGCGCTTATCGTCTGCTCTCTCTCTTTTTCTCTCTCCGTTTTTCTCCATACGATATCAAATCGCTTTTGCTGCTAAAATTGCCTTTTGACATTTTACCTTTCGCTCGTTGATCTTCGATCAGCGCAGAGCTGCTTCGTTTTGCACCCAGTTAACTTGACGAAAATTTTGCTGCAATTTGCGCTGCAAGAACGAGGAAGCGCTTCGGACCAAGTTTTAAAAAATTATTGGCCGATAGAACGTGGCCTGCCTTTCCCCGCTTCGAAAACGACGCTCCGTCAGTTCCGAGAAATGCATAAATCCTTACAATATGCATAATATGCTAATATAATTGCGGCACAGCTCGTGATTTTTACGCGCAACTCGTGCGATTAACGCTCGCGTATCTTACCGCTGTGAAATGCATTACGGACTGCGTTCGCAGCTCTTTTCATTCAATTTACAATTTGCATTTCGCGTCGATGCATAAAGAAATAAAATAATTACAAGCTTCTGCCAAAAGCGAGCAAAGTAATAGGTGAATTAAGGCCGTGGAAAATGTAGTTTCGCAAAATAAATAAACTCCAGGGGGGACTGAGGCTCGGGGATCGAGAACTCGCCGGAAACTCGTTTGAAACTTGAACACAGGAAGTAGAAAGAGGCGAATCTCTCGCAAAGACAACTCGCGGGGACTGAAAGCTACGCGTTTACGGCCAATTGCAATTGTATCTAATTTAGCAGATTAACCGAAACTCTATTGCACTGGCGCTCGCGTCGGAACGGGGAATTTCAGCGGGCGAAATTCGAAAGGAGCTTTCCCGAAGCGAAATAAGGACACGGCACACGCCTCCGCCGCAATGAAGATTACGTTCGCTTCAAATTTCAAATTCTATCGACGCGCTGCATCGGCTTCATTGTTGTTGCTGCTCCGCGCGCATTCGGACTCGGCGAGAGCTGCACTTCCTCGTGCCGCTAATTTCCCGCGCCCATCCTTCAATTTGCAACGTGCCGTAGGAGTGCGAGAAAGCCAGGGCTCGAAAACATCGCGCGCCGATGTTTATGCACGAGGAATGTCGGCCGATCGTTTCTACAGGACGGAGGAGGAGGCGAGGGGCTGGGCCTGGGCCTTTCGTTCGTCAACTCGACGGATGTCGCGCGCGCATTTTTCCCTTTCGCGAAGGAAGCTCGCGCGCCTCCCTCTGGTCTAACGCGAATATCTTACACGGACGGAGGAGCACGTCCGGGCGGGGCCCCCCCCCCCTCATCGCCGTTTTCGTTTCGTGCCCACCTCGTTCGAGCCTTATTGCACGCGCTTTTTGCACTCGCAATTAACTTCTTTTGTCCGCGAGTTTTATCCGATGAATTTATGTCCTCGGGCCTTTCCAAGGCGACGGCCGCGATTTTTGGAAGTAATTTATAACTCGATTCTTCTCATTGGGCCCAAAACCGGCCGGCTCCGCTCCTCAACGTACGCGTGTCCTTCGTCCTTCCTGGCTGTAAAAACCCTAGACGTGCTGAATTGGGAATGCGTGAAACAGCTTTCGCATTAAAATAGCAATTACGAGCTTCGTTGCCTAATGCCCGGGCGCCTTTTTACCGCAGGATCCCGAGTTTCGTAACGATCCTCCTCTCCACGTGCGAGCAGAAAAAAGCACGGAACTCGAGTGGAGTCGTCGTCGTCGTCGTCGTCGTCGTCTTGTTGCGCGTTCTCTGCTCCGTTTGGCGCACGCGCGTCCTTTCCCTTTGTCCAAATGTCTATCTCGCGCGTATCGCGGCGACTCGATTCGATCCAACCAACAGCTTCTCGGGGTCGCTCGGTCGGCGCCGAGGGGACGACGATCGTTAATGCGTAACCGTATTGTATGCAACGCGAGCATCTGCATCCGTTTGCTGCTCACTGGAGGCAGAGGAGCGCGCGCGACTTATCGAGCGCGAGAGGAATAATGACGGAGCAGAAAAGTGCCCGACGTAAGCGAGCAGCGGGCAAAGTCATTAATGGCCGTTAATGACCGCAAATAATCTTTCATTAGCGAGGCTCTTTTGAATGAATGGACGGACGGCAGACGGAAAAAAGTGCTCTCATTGATAACGACGTTGTTAGAGCCAAGTTATCAACCACTGCTTTCACGTCGGATCATTTGCACTTTTGTTCTCATAGCTTCTTCCATCCTCGAGTCGATGCGCGCGTGCGCGGGGCTGCGCCTAATTGCCACATTTTTCTTCGCTTCCGTTGTCGACTCTCCTCCTGGCTCCGCGGCAACGTCTCGCGTCTCCTCGATAACAAGGAAAATCCGTATTTGTATCTAAGCGAGCGCACGCAAACGCTAATAATTACACAGCGTGTGGCGTATATGAGAAAAATGAGAACGTGCGGTGCATTGCACCCGAGTGCATCACATTTGTATTGTAGTTGCGAATTGCGAGACAAAAAAGAGCCGCGGAGAGAGGAATCCGAGGACAGCTCCTGGTTCGGTCGCAGACTACTTTTTCTGCGGCTCGTCCCGTTCCCGTGGGAAGCCGGAGGAGACAAGGAGGTGCCGTCGCTCTCGCTGATCTCTTCTCTGTGCCGAGGCGAGAGAAAAAAGAGGGGAGAAAGAAAGAGGTTACAAGGAGCGACGAGCAAAAATTAATGAAGACGGAGCGAGCGTCTGGTCGGTCGTCGATGGAGACGAGCACACGCGAGCATTGGCTCGGAAAGATAAGGGTTAGGCGTGCAAGGGTTACTTCGCTACCCGAATCACTGGGTCGCAGCTACACTCGCTCTCCTGGCTTCTCAACTCTCGGCTTATTCAACTCTTTTCCGAGGAGCGACAACGAACGCGTTCGTGCGTACTCTCGACGGTCTGCTTTTCCCGAGAAAATAAATATACTCTTTCCGATCTTTGCCATTGCTCGGTCTCTCTCTCTCTCTCGCCCTCACGCTCATGAGTGGGTGGGAGTTTCGCAGCGTCGCTCGAATTCCGCAACCGTTAATGTCTTCCCCGTCGAAAAATTATCGGGCGAATGGAACAAGGTGCGGAATAAGTGGTGAAAATGCCCATTAGACGCTCGGCCGTGAAAAATCCAAAGTGCACAAAGACATAACTCTAATGGGCCGCGAGCTGATTCCGAGCCAACTAACGGATCATTACACGACTCTGCATTTATATTTGTGGAGCAAAAATTAGGGTCGACTCTCTCTCTCTCTCTCTCTCTCTCTCTCTCTCTCTCTCTCGCGGGTAATTGACGAGAAACGGATGGAAAGCGACAGGGTACAACGTTGTCGGCGATTGTTACACAGTCGCCTCGACGCGCACTGCATCTTTTCCACTTTCCTACACGAACTTACACAACTGGAGCCACTCGATTTCGCCTCTTTTCCAGAATTGCCCCCCTCCCCTCCCCGGGCGACTGTTAAACTAATACTTCGCGGCCCAGCTGCGGTCGATCCGCATCAGTTTTCGGTTGGACGACGACCACGCGTTTGGGCAACTCGAGCGCAGAGCCGAATTCGCTTAATCGATGCCGCGCGACGACCTTACGCAATTACGCAAGTGCGCGAAGCCGTCATCTTTCGGAATAATGGGCGCGTCTCTCCTCGACGGCTTCGAAAAATAATCATCAAGTTTGCCCATTAAAGCGAAGGCCTTTCATCGACGCGAAACGCGAAAAACATCACACGAGCGTTTTCCTTTCTTTGTTGAAAAACCGTTGATGCGCATTGCGGGAAACAGACGGGCGCGCCGTCCGCTCTCCTTTCTCCTCATTAAAAGATGCGTGTTCGCGCGCCTAGTGCGCGTACGTCGAGAGGAATGCACTTTGCGTTGGAGGGTCGGAGCCAAGAAAGATAATCGATTTTCCGTTCGCCCGAGTGCTGGTGATATATGCCTCCCTCCTCGTTTTCGCGAGTCCAAGCCACTTATAACACGAGCGAGCGCCTAGTGGCGCCGAGCCAGCAACACTCGATTCCTCGCCCGCGCCTTAGCTCCGCTCTGTTCCTCCCCACTTCCTCCTAGTAGTCCCTAGACTGCGCAGCCGACGAGGGCGACCCACACGCGAGCTGCACTCGAATCGTTCCTCTCGCTCGCTCTGGTGCAGCTACCAATGATTCTGGAATCGGTGCACTCGATACGACATGTGTGCGCGAGTGCGCCGCTGTCTCGAGAGATGCAACAAGCGTCGTTCGGCGTTCGTTATTATGCAACGGGGCTGGGGCTTCTTCCCTTCGTTCCTCCCTTTGCTCTTTGCCTCGGGCGTTCGTTACGACAGATACCGCGGCGCGATAACTTTACGACTCTGTCGAGTGAGACTTTTATAATTAAGGTGCAGACTTATTTTTGCCCTCTTAGTTCAAAGCGATTTCTTTGCCAGCCGTAGCTTGGGAGCACTCGTCGCTTTTCCCGGAAAGCGCAGCCCCCGATCCCTTTACGCGTCGGCGAGTCTTAGCGGAGAGCGCCGAGATCCCGTCACCAGTCGTCGGAAATGGAACGGAAATTCTGCGACAGAATTTCGTTTTACGCAACGCTCATTGTATGCGCAAAAATACCGATCCGTTGCGAAAGGCTGCTTTGCAAGGGAAACGGCGCAATCGCGATTACGGCAACTTGTCGCCGACGACGGCAGTTGGAAGCGAGGGACCGATTTTACGAGTCGAGCCCTCGCGGTAGACAGCGATTGCAGCCAAAAACTAATGGATTCTAAAGAGCCGAGGCGTAATCTCGTCACGCGCACGTTTCTAATTCCAATCTCTTCTTGTTGTTGCAGGTGAGTGACCGAATTTCCGAGTTCGCCATTCGTAAGTTCCCTGCCACGTAAGTTAAAGTGCAACGTTTGATTTATGTTGATTTACGTAATAGAAAAAGGCCGCGCGTTCGGTCGGTCCGACAGACCGCAGCCGCTCCCGCATTCGTCAGCGCCGAGGCGGTGCGGCGGTCCTCCTCCCACCTCCCCCCCCCTGCGCGCACATCATAATTCGACAGGAGGCAGAGAGCGACGGCTCGTCACCGAGCTGACGTTGCACCTTCCTTGGCTGGGCGGTGGCCGACGTCGGCCGCAGGGCAACGGCCTTCGCCTCTCGTCTCTCCGTATCGCGCGCTGTCACACGCGACTCGGCCCGCCCCCGCCACTTCCTCGCTCCAAACCGCTGGCGCGCGCTCGAATAGACGAGTTTCCAGAAAATTAAACTTCCTTCGAGCAGCCGCAGCCGGTTCCGGTGCCCCGGCCGTCGGCTCTCCGCTTACGTTTCACTTCCAAGCGAACGACAAGGGCGATCATTTACGATCGCTTTATCAGTGTCGCGCAGCGCGCGATCACACCAGAGTTCGCGAATTCGACGACTCGAGCTCCAGCGCAATTTTTAATCAACTTTCAATGCCACGCGAGCCACTGTGTTGTAACGCGTGGCCAGCCCTCGACCGTTTACGGATGCAGCTTCTAACGACGACGACGACGACGACCAACGAATTTGGAGCAACAATAACAACCGGCTCGCTAGCCTGATTTAACCGACCGAAAGATGCAGGGGCGTCAGCCAGAGGCAATGGTGCGAGCGGTGGTGCGAGACTGATTTCGCTTAAAATGCATCAATCTCGGTCGGCAATTACTCCGGCTAAGAGTGCGCGCGTGTAAAAGTTAAATAAAGCAGAGGGCAATCATCTCGGCGCAACTGGAAGCGAATAGTAGCAGTACAACTGAATAGCCGCGGACGAAGATTAATCCGTTACATCAGTCGACAGGTACAGCCATAATTCCTTTTCCGAGACATCGAGTTGGCGTTATAATTGTATTAACGAGCGCAGCCGCTCGGATGTTTGAGGTTAGTTGCCAAAGGCTACCAGGTCCGCGGCTCCGAAGAAAGCGCACGCGCAAACCCTTACTAGAATTATAAGCCTCGAAATGTGAGGTGGGAGGTTGGGAGGGGGATCGGCGAGATCTGCCGCTTGCATCGGTTCGCGCTCCGCTGCCTGACAAAGCTCACTTTCCTCCGCACCCTAGAGCCCGATAAATCTCGTATCGCCCCGCTGCCCCTTTCGCGACTAGCTTCCGCTGCTGCCCAGCCACCGATATCGGTAATGTCTCCATAAATAAGCCGGGACAAAAATACGTTCTAGACGTCCTCGGCGCTGAATATTAGCGGACGTAAGCGCGTTATCGCGCATCTGCTATCGCCGCTCCGCTCCCTTTCTCTCGGGAGCTGCACCCAGTCTGCGCCGGCTGCGAGTCTTCGTTTGCATTTTTCGGCCGGGACGCAGCCTCCTTCCGGGTGCGAATTCGCAGAGAGTCTCCGCGCGGTTAAGAGCGATGCTTCGACTCCCTTCTACCGCCACCACCACTACTACTACTACGCAGTGGTTTTGGGGATCCGTTCGAGCTGTGCCCCTGTCTCGGTCGGCTCCTCGCATTTTCTCCCGGGCGAGATGTGGCCAATTTGCATTGAATGCAGAAAGCCCACTAGCCCGGGTCCCGTACACGCCTCGAGCCTCGTCCCGGGCGTGCCGGGGCCCTGGTGCGAACCAAATGACTCGGGCCCGTCCTCGGAAGAGTAATGATAATAGACCTCGGCCTCGGCCCCGCTCCTGGGCCAAACCGCGCACCTCGACGCACTCGAATCGAACAATGGACTTCATTTTCGCACACTCCACGCGGGAGGCTGATGCGCGAACCGGGGCTAGCGAGAGGGAGGTTAGAAACGCGAGCGATTTGCAAGGCTAAAGTGGGTTATTGGGCCGGTGCGCGAACGCAGCGAGGGATGGAGAATCGGAAGCCGCGCGAGGCGCCAAAACTCGCAGTATTAAGAGCCAAAGTCTTATTGTACTCGTCCGAGTCTCCGCGTCCTTGTTCGTTTCGCGCCGCCGCTTTATTTACGAGGAGCGGTGCTTCGGCCGATCGCGGAAACACATTGGAGGAGGCATCGAGCGCCTCGGATGAATAGGTCTTCTTCTGCCCAAGAGTCTTTTTGAGAAAGCAATTATCCGAATTCAACAGGACTTTAACGGACTTGGAAAAAGGTGGACGATCGGCCTCGATAACGGCTACTCGCGATTGCAATCCAAGAGGGCGTTGAATTTTGTACGTTTAAGCGAGAAGGCGTATTCGATCAGCAACGACAGCCCGACTCTTTGCCTCAGTTTTCGAGCGCACATTATTATTGCCAAAGTACTCGTAGGTGTGGGCCTGGCTGGAGCGGAAACACGAACGAGTCGCGTCTCCGCGCGGAAAATATGAAAAAAGTTTTGCGCCGTTGTTCGCAGGCGTTTGTTTATAGAACTCGGCAAACTTTTTCTTACAAATGTAGCGTCGCGCAAAGTTGATTGATGCTCGTCGTCTATTAATATAGGAGATAAGCTCGACAAGAAAAAGTAATAGTTGTCAATAGGCGCGCTCGAAGCGGTTATCAATGCGATAAAAATAATCCCGAACGCCGTCTCGAATACAAAGTATCGGCCCGAGCCTTAGAGAGAGAGACGCTGTTTTTATTTTCTATAAAGTATCTCCTCGACGGCGGCGGCGGCGGCGACGGCGGACTCGTCATTTCATAACGGGCGACGCTCCTACCAACGCACAGCCATTGGCATTGTTCGGCGGCGTAAAACGCGAGCGCGCGATAATGGGAGAAATAATTGTCGAGGAAAGAAAGAGTCGGATAAGAATCAGTCGAGTTCGGATCTATTTTAGCGTCGATTTCGCATTATCGCTCGGCTACGCAGTTGAGTGGCACGTGTGTGTACGTGTTCGTGCAAACGCTCGGCGCGCGTTTCGTGCGGAGGTTGGGGCCGACCGGGAAGCTAAGCCGATTCCGGTACGAGCGCGACCAGTTGGTGTTTATCGCGGCAAAACCGTAGGAGGAGAGACGAAATCCCTCGGCGATCGACGCGTTACGTTGTAGCCGCGACTAGTGCGGACAGGACAACCGGTTTGAGCCACCAACGGTTTCGCAGCCTCGCGCTCGGATAGAGACGCGTACACACGCGGCCTGGCACCGTCTCGACGCTCGGCCAATAACAACAACGACGACGACAACGACAGCGGCGGCAGCCAACCCTCTATCGGGGAAATCGAGCGATAGGTGCTTCGGAAGCGCTGCATTTATCGCTAGCCAATGTCCCTAATTAATCGATCTTCCGCAACGGCCGATCGCGGATATTTGTTCGTGTTGTAATTTGGCTCGAGCGAGTTGGGAAACGCGAAATGCCTTGATTAGGAAGTTGACGCTCGCAATTCAAAGAATTAGTAGGGATTAGTTAGTTACAACACTCGGGAGCGATCGCGCGAACACGCGTTTCTCCACGCGTGCTGATTCCTTTTACTGCCGGCAATTTATTCGTCCGCGCGGATGAGTCGTTCGGACACACTGGCTCTTAATCCTGAATTCGTCGGATTCGTTAAAGAGGAGTTGCTCGTTGCTGCTGTTATCGCCGACCGCGGAAATACGGAATCAGGTGGTCGTTCGCTCCAACGCGCCGACTGCGCGCGCTATTTATTCCGAATCGACGCAAAATTTGCAATTAAAAATGTCGTTGCTGTTATTGTCGATCGAATTGTCGTTTTGGAATCGCTGGGAGCGAAAGCAGTCGCCCATAACTTCAGGCCCGTATTTCACTGCTCCGACTCGATTCGAAATCGTTTATTACCAGCTAATGC
The DNA here is from genome assembly GCA_018907185.1 of Platyscapa corneri. Classification (NCBI taxonomy): domain Eukaryota; kingdom Metazoa; phylum Arthropoda; class Insecta; order Hymenoptera; family Agaonidae; genus Platyscapa; species Platyscapa corneri. The sequence goes on along the minus strand of JACCHW010000011.1, from coordinate 1,769,682 downwards.
TAATCGCTCGCGTTAAACGGCCATTAAACGCTTAAATACGTATATCTATAAACCGATTTTGTAATATGCTAATTCAGCTCGAGCCGATGTTTATGTATCCGTGCGCGAAAAGTATCCACTTCGAAGTAATAAGAGGTGTTCCAGTAAGATCTTGTAGCGGGAGAAAAATATTTGCGTGTCAGAGCGATCAAAGCGATCACAGCGGAGGATTTGCGAGCTCGAGTTTCAACCGCATTTATCCGCGTCTCGAATCGAGGTCGTAACGACTCCACATTTTACGCGCAACCTAACGAAGATTAAAAACGGAGAGCAGAAACGTCGGCGCAGCTCTTCTCCGTAGCTTCGTTCGTAGGCCTTCCCTTTAAAAGCTCCTAATGCGTTACACATTTTTAGCCCGCGGATGTGTCAAGGACGATCGGCGGTAAACAAAATTCCTCGTCCCGGCCTCTCGCCGATGTGAAAAAGAGAAGAAAATAACGTAGAGCCGCCGGCAATTAAAGGGAGGGAGGGCCGGGCCGAGGCGCGCATCCGAGGTATTTTAAGAAATTAATTTGTCGAAGGACAAATTGCTTCGGCGCTCGGGAGATACGCAATCCGTTCTCGGGTAAAATGTCGTTCCGAGAAGAGACTTATCCGGCGCTTCTTTTCCCTCGTCGCTCAACGCTATCGAGGCTTCTTCCTGTTTATTTGCTCCTATGCGTCGAAGTTTATTATACATCCCAGCGCCATTAGATGCAGCGCGTTAGACAATTCGAGGGGCGCATTCGATAGGAGCACGTGTAACTCGATTCGGGAAAAAGTTACTCGAGCGCCTGTCCGTGGCAGAGTTCTAACGCATATTTGGGCTTTTATTAATACAAAACGCGATTGCATCGATAATGGACTCGGTGTTCAACGGCGTTCAACGGCGTTTGACTGTTACTGACACTATTGGAGCGGAGCAGAGACGTCGTTGTGTTAAATCGACAACACAATCCTGCGGTGAAGACTTCGTTGTATCTGCTCGGGACATCTGAAAACTCTTTTAAAGCAGATGTTGATCTTCGTCAGAGGCTCTGATTTTTACGGACAGTCGTTTTCAATGGTTTAGCGTTGCACTGCGTGTGCAACGATCGCAGGAGTCAACGACGCGACGTCTCGCCGCCGCAGAGCACAAAAACGTCTCTGCCCCATTTTCAACAGTAATTTATTTCGATAAATCAGTTTTTAGGTCGGAAAAGCCTCTTGGCAACAAATTTTTATAAGTAAGCGTACTGTTAGCAGCGAGTACTTCCAATTACTTACGTAGCAGCTTTGAATGCAAATGATTGGAGTGCACTTAACAAGCCGTGTTAATTACTAATTTTTATTTCAAAAGAACTCGGATAGATTAAAGAGAGATTCATCAGCGTATAAAAGTTCATTAGACCAGCAAATATCGTGTTGTTTTCATTTTCATATTAACATCTTGTTTCGTCGATTAAATCGTATTTCACCAGACTGATTAGTTAGCAACAGCTTCTTGGGTACGTTCTATAATTTAACGTTTACAACCGCACGACGACGTTGAGTGCTTCGTCTGTTTTTTAATCTTATAGTGGATATTTCAAATATTTTCAATCTATCCAATGACCATAAAAATAAATTTATAAGTGGCCTGTGTATTTTTCAGAATTAAAACTTATTACTAGAGTAGTACTACTAGATTGAAAAAAGAGATATCCTCATCCTCCGTTAAATATCATAAAAAGGAAAATTTTATCGAGTGTGACGAAACAGTTTTAAACGTGAGTTTAACAGGGACAAACAACAATTTCATAAATATGAACGATCACTTTGCTATTTTGCGATTAATTTCTCAAGGCTAAGGCTCGGCGGCGACTTTCAGAGCGGAGCAAAGCCTTTACTTTTTCCCAAATTCGAATTTTTACCAAATGATTTTCTTAAACGTGCGACAAGAGGAAGAGGTACTATTCGTGACGTATGAGGGATTATTTTTACTCCGACTATAATCAGAGTGTACGGTAATCAATTTGTAGAGCAAATAAATTAATGCCGTTAAAAAATACACAAAGAATATTGTCGACAAACTCAATTTTCAAGACAAAATCTAAACGAGACAAACCACCAGTTTCTGGATTGCTCGACGAAGTAAATTTCCGTTAGAGGAAAAAAAACGCAGTTTACGAAATTCAATGGTGCGCGCGCGCGCGCGATTTCCGTAAATTATGCCGTGTTTACATTAGAAAATAAATGATAGGTTCGGTGTAAAAGAGGAGCCGCAACCGTTGGAACGGTAAAAATAGTGAAATTAGTATTGAGCCGAGGATATGAAATTTGATTGTAAATTGTTGGAGCGGGAGAGAAAACTTAAAAATACGAGACAAGTATTTACACGTGTTTTAATACGTAAATGTGGTAGCAAAACGAAATACCTTGTATTCGGATTTAACATAAATCTTAAAAAGCAACGTCGGGGAAACTGATCGGTATCGTTATTATTCAACGATGCACTCTTGATAAAATTTCTTCCAGTTGCTCGGCTCTCTAATTGAAAGCCATTACAGGCATATATATATTTTTGAGACGCGACGCGTACACGAGCGCGCGCCTAGTCGAGCAAAGCAAGAGGAAAGCGAAACTGCTTGATTTAAGTTAAATCCCTCTAAAAATAACTCATTTATTTTTAATGCGATTATTTATGCCTCGATTTAGCGGCGGATAGCGGATGTAATATGCCGATGCGGATGATGGCGACCGTTGGAGATGAGTCACGCCGATTAGAAATTAGCGGCGGCTCTCGATAAGAGTACGTTGCACAAGCAGCGACGAGGACGGATTGTTGATTTAACTCGCGTTTGTTTACAAGGCAACGAGCTCGAAACAAGTCGCAGCCGCTCCTTTGGACAATAATTGAACTTGAAACGAGGCTCGCGGCAAGGTATGCGCACTCGATCCGAAGCCGTCGCGGGAGTTTTCGCACGGATGAAACTCGCCGAGAGAGCGATGCGAATTAAAAACGAGAGTGAGAATGGGCGACAAGAGCGAGCGTGTAAAGTTTCGCGGAAAAAATACGAGTGTCAGCGGCATAATGGCGGTCCGTTTCGGCTTATTTACGCGCTCGTAAATCTTTGCGAGCCACGTCGACATTCCGCCGTTGTATTTGGCGCCTGGGCTCGTAATACCTAGCGCACGGAGTCCGACCGCTGCAAGTAATAACTCGACTCGGCGAGGGCTGGCGAGGGCTGGCGGGGGCAGGGGAGGAGGCCTGATTAAAAACAGCCGCGCGCGACTGTAATTGGCCAGACTGGTGAAAGAAGTCGCGCGAGTCCCACAGCGACTGGCGACTCTTCTTTGTTCGCCGACTCGAGGGGATGCTGCGCGTGCAAGCCCGGGCTAATTGTCTTTTTCGCAGTCCGACGCGAGCCGCGGAAAAGTCGAGCTCCTCGACGAGGCGGACGCTGGACGACGCAAGACCGCGGCTCCACTTGCAATTGGAGAGCAAAGTCAATGTCGAATTGCTACTTCAACTGCAATTTGGAGCCGGACTGGCTCTGGCGACTCTTAATGACTAACTCGATACCAAAGCCCCGCGTCCGTCGACTGCGCAAACAGTCGCATTTCTTCTAAAGCTCTTGAAACTCTTTCGACAGCTTTCCTCCTGTTTCGGCGGAGCGAACCGACCGACCGACCGACCGACCGAGAGCCTCGAATCCGCGGATTTGTGCAAACACTTGGTAAGACCGTAGCGCAACGAGCCGAGAGCCCCCCCCCCCTCCAACCGTCTGCCGAGGCCGCGAGCTACACGTTCGACTAAGCGAATTTCGGCTCATTTTCTCAACGGAGTCGCAGTCACGTCTCGCGGGCCTCCTAACAATGCTGAGCGCGCGCATACGCGAGTAACGAGCTAAAAACATTTTGCAATGGCGCAATTGGACGTGCAGCCACGCGCGTGCGTGCGTGCGTGCGTGCGTGTCCCCGTTCCCACTCGCAGCCGTAAAAAAGCGACTGCCCCTGAAACGCTCTCGATATTTTATTTGGCCCAAGTGTTGCTGCTACAACTGCACATAAATCTCGAGTTGCGTTTTCTCCGGCGCACGCGCGCTCCCGTGCGATGCACAAAGATGGGCTCTCGAGTGGGCTATTATTGCGACTCGCGGGAGGGGGTGGCAGAAGAAGAAGACGAGAAGACGGAGAGAGAGAGAGAGAGAGAAATTTCACGTGCGTGCAGCAGCTATTGAAACGGTTCGGCTGCTGCTAATCTCTGTGTCGGTCGAGCTCCGGGCCGACGAGAGCAGCACTTCCTTCTTCGTTATTCTCGTGTATCATAATTGTCGCCCGCATTGTTATTAGCATCGCCCGGAGCGATGGCTCTTTCGCTGGTTCGCCGGGGAAAAGTCTGGCTCGCCGGTCGGACGCGCATCGGCGCTCGATGCGAAAGCCTAATAAATACTCCCCCCCCCCACTTATTGATATTTATGGTAATTCGCGTCCGAATGGAGTTTAGACCGGAATGGCACGGAAATGTCGCGGACTCGGCTCTCGTTTGCAATAGATGGAGGTCATTTTTCTCGACTGGTCCTTTTGATCGCGCGAGGAGAGTCGCCTCGGGCTCGAAATTTTATTACGACTGCGACGGCGTTAAGGCTACAGAGTTTTATACGCGCGCTTTTAGCGAGCCGTAGGAAAGCTGGCCAAATGGTCTTTGCGAAGTAAAGTGGAGACTCGAGGAGGATCGTAAAGACGCGGTGCGCATTGTTGCGCCTGACGTTTATGCCTCGGAGTTATTTATTATTTAATTATACGAGGGGGCGGATGTGTATCGAGACGAATTCGGAAAATCATCCCGGCTGGCTTAATAACGAGAATAAGGGAATAATTCGTGAATTCGTCGGCTCGTTGGTGGACTACTGGTGCGACGGGGGAGGCGAGAAAGGCTGGAATATTCGTATATTTAAGCCTCGCCTCGTCGAGTGCTGAAATTTTCATACGCCACTAATTCTTTGTTCAAACTCGGATTCGTAAAATTCCTCGTCTCCCTCCCCCCACCCCCACCCAGCCGCCTCGTTCTATCAAACAAATGAAATTCTTGCTCTTCTGGATGCCGTGGATGCTTCCTTCCTCCGGGAGCAAGCGCCGACTCCGGAAGAAACGTCTCGAGACGTATCGTGGGTGTAAGGCGCGCGGGCGCCTATGTATAGAGATCGAAGCGAGACGGGAAGAAGACAACGTCATCGGCGCCCTCGACGCGAAGATGCTCAAAGAGCCGAGTTGTTCGCTCGCGCCGACTCAGTGCACGTATACCTTGCGTATTTTCAAATTTCCCGAAAGCCAATAGTCCCGACGTCTTGGTATATAGGGAGTGTAGGCGTCGGCTGCATTCTCTCTCTCCGTTTCTTTGTGCGGCTGGCGTCTCGCTTCCTGGCTCGTACACGCCAGTTCCTGACTGCTGCGCCTCTCGGCATCTTCGTCGCGCGCTGCCGGTGGCGATTGTCGCCTCGGACGTGCACAATGAAGTTTATTCTACGGCGCCTTCTATCTCCCCATCTCCGTTTCTCGCTCCGCGTCGATGATTACTTCGTTCGCTCCTATCCTCCAAACGTTGTGTATTCGCGCTATTGTTCGATCTCCCCTTACCCTTCCCCTTGCCTGCCTCGACTGCCTCTGACGTCAGGCAGCAACCTCTCGTCGCGCTTGCTCGCGAATTCTGAAGAAATCGCTCGGATCGCGCGATTAATGGCTCTCTTAAATCAAAAAATCTTAATAACCTAACTTTTGAATGCGAATGCTTGCAATTGCGAACTTGCACGCGCGCGATTGGGAGACACGGGCCTTTAGTATTCGCGAATTTCGCCAAACTCTCGTTATCGGCTCGAAGCGACGAAGAACGTTGGCCAAACTGCGGAAGCTCGTTCGCATTCTTCCGAAAGTTAATTTTAAAAACCGTGCAATTTAAAAAATCCAGCGAGAGCGGCCGAATAATTTTTCAGGATTTCCCAATGAAATTCGCGGAATTCGCAATGGCTGCGTATTTTATCGAACTTTTATAATATGATAGCAATAATTTTTTAAATAGGTAAATAAGAAATACAAAAGGTCGCGTCGAATAACCGAGAAATTCTTTACCGGGCTCTCGAATACTCCATTTTGGCGAATATTCCTAGAGCTTATTTTCAGAGTAATTTCAAAGAATGCGCTAAGCGCGGCTAAGCTTTAAATTTAGATTTTTTTACATCGAGTGCCACTGCTTTAATTAAAAATTTTAATGCATTGCGTAATCTCCGAAACACGAAGTTTCCGTTACAACGTCTGCACGAAGGAGGCGGCAGATTTACCGTCTACATTTTCTCGTTTTCCCGATATCGAAAGCAGAATTAAAAAAGCTGGATTCGAAATTTATCATCGGAGATTTCTTCCTGGGCGTGCGTTTAATTAAGTTAAAAGGACAATCGTAACGGAGTTTGCTCGGCGCGAGCGAGCGCTTATTCAAATTTCTGTTTTACACGTGGAGCGTTGCGCTGTTGTTTTCGCGATATCGTCGAATTCCATTGTCATGCCGTCGATCATTATTATCCGTCCACCGGCCGCCGACCCGAGACCCAGCCCACCACCATTGTGTCGGCGCGCATTATCCATCATAAGCCACCACCTAATCGGCGCTCTTGTTGCCTCGTAAACGGAGCCTTCGACTTTTTTCTCTTGCGAAATCACTGCTTCCTCGCACTCGGTACAGGAGGCTTCCGGGATTTGGGGACGAGCGCGTAAAAAATGGTCTTGCACTGCGAGCACGAGGACAACGAGGATACCACCGGCGCTGCTCCCACATTTCCGCAATGTCTGCCACGGACGCCCCAAATTTTTTCGCCCAAACCGTCCAACGTGCCCCTTGCCCGTCTTCTCGATGCCGACGAATGCAAAACGCTCCATTGATGGCCGCTCGTAAAAGCGTCTACATAAGTGGCTCACTCCCGAGGAGCAGCAGGAGGAGGGACGATGATCTCGTCTTTGCGGGAAAACGTGACGCCCCGCTCGATTCCGTCGAGTTTCTCCTTAAGGGCCGAATCGCCCCTCTTCCTTCTCGCTCGCGCAGCTTCGGCGTCGAGGGGGCCGCAGGAGACGAGCGAGGAAAAGCCGTAAATCTCGAAATCCGAGGATCCGCGCGAGTCCTCGTGCCAGGCGCTCGTACCGACTCCTCGCGAGCGCGACGGGCGATCCGACGGACGCTGAATTCGCAGCTAAATCGTTGATAAATGTGGGCGTCTCGTCGCCGGGCGTAAAGCGAGAACGTGAATTGGAATCGGAGTAGTTTGCGTGGGCAGCTGAGACCCATTGCTTCGCGCCCGTGTCTCGTCAAACGCGGCGCTGTTCTCAGCCGCGATACTTGCGACGGGGACGAACCGCAAGGGCAAAAAAGCCAAGGCTTACCTCGCGAACCTCGCGGAGCGTTCGTTTTAAAACTTGATCGCTCGGCAGCGACCGGTGGCCGCGTCTATTCCGCAACTTCTCTCTCGCGCTCTCTCCCTCCCCCTCTCAAGGCTTTTACGAAGACCTTTTTGATTTTCCCGGAGCGCGGGCCGGCGGAACGATGCTACGCCTCGCGCTGTATTTAATTTAAATAGTTTACAAGTATAATCGGATCGCGCGCGAGCAAAAAACATAATCTCGGCTCGTTAAGAACCCACGCACACGGCGATTACGCAAAGCCTGTTTTTTCTGCGTCGATTTCGAATTGTAAAGGAAGGCGCGTACGAGCCGGAGTTAAGTCGGGCGCCTCTTTGTACATCGATACTCGCGTATGCACACGCGTAACTTTAGCATTTTGATTCGAGGAGCTCGCGAGCTGCATTCGAACGATAATCCGCTCAGGCCTGGTGTCGCGATACGGCTTCGTGCGTTTATATCCCCACCTGCGGGGGGGGGGCGAGAGGAGGATTTTAAAACCGTACAAGATTGCCGGTTTCAGATTTAGCGCTTGCTTTAGTTTCTTTAAACTTGTGCGAGCCTAACGAGGTTTGGCCAAATTACTCGCCAAACCACCAACTCGAGCTGGCGCATTTGCGAAAAAGCCTCGAGAAGGACTCGGAAAATTTTGGTCGTTCAGCTTTAGCTAAAGATTAGTCTATATTTTTATACTCGTTTTTTACCTTCTTTCGTTCGACGCGTTGGCTTAATTTCGTCGCCCGCATTCTCAATTGCGACTATTTGCGATGTCTTGGGTATCTCGAGGCTGGCGCGGTTTTTAAGTATTGCCGCGTTCCACGTGAAATAGAGCTTCGAGCCAACCGTCGAAACTGCCGGACTAATTTTTCGAACGTTTGACGAGTGACGTTTTGCTTTTCGAGGCGTTGACGTTTGTTCTTCCGGAAGAATGAATTCTAATCGAAAATAAAAACTGAGCAGGACCGCTGCAGTAGTCCAGCATCTTCGTTTTTCCACCATTAAATGCAAATGACGAAGCTTTCGAAATAAGCAGTCACTTTGATTCGCAATTCGCATCATAGGCACGAGCATCGAGTGGGCGCAGGCGGAGATTTATTTATTTGTTTATCTCGGAAAATCGTATCGAATATAACACTCTATAAAGCTGTTTGCCCTTCGGACATCAAACGGAGTGGGGGTTGTAAGAAAAAATGAATAATTGATGAGCCCAATTCATCAATATATGGATGAACTCGAGCACAAGCTCCTGCGTTAGCCTAGCCTAAAACCTAAAAAATACAGGCTACGTCCAGGATTAGGCGTGATGCGCGATGCACTCGAGCGGGGAAGGCTCGTCGCAAAAGTTAGTCCAAGTGGAGTGGTTTGGCGAGTGATTTGGAGCCGAGATTTCGAACGAGCGAATCATAAATTGCCTGTCATCGAAACGCACGGAAGGTAAACGGACGATTTTGCATTAGAGCCTCGGATAAGATCCGAGTAGCGGGGCCAGCCGTCAGTTTATTCGCCGCAAGCGAGTCGGAGCCGGGGCCCCCGGTTGCTGACTCCGATAAGCACAATGTCATCGACATCCTGGAGCTGGAGCGGCCAATTGTGCGCGCGCCGCTGCAGAGTTGCAGGCACTTCACGTATTTCCAACGGACGGACACCGCGACGTTCGCCGGAGTAGTGGATATGCGTGGCCGTCGCAGAGAAAGCGGGGAAAACGGGGAAAAGGCAACTCGCGAGCGCGACCGAGCCCTTGCCCTGACTGCTGATGGATTTTTATTTCCTCTGACGGGGCGTGAGCGGGCCGTGAATTCGCGGCGACGACGCCGTGTGTGCCTTTGTGCGTTATCAATTGGCCGAGCGTCGGAGCAGACCATTCACGGGGGGCTTTCCACGCTGACTTTGGCTCCGTCGCGCTTTTCCGCCCACCCGAGTCGCCTCCCCGCTGATCGGGAAAATTCACGTCGCGGCTGCGCCTTTCAATTTAGCGCCAAGACAAAAGCCAGCCGAAGGAGTCCGTGTCCGCTGTGTACTGCGCCTGAACGCGCGCGGCCGTCCGTTATTGATCCGGACACGCGGCGGTGCTATTTGCGTTTGTCGACGCTACTCGTGTCTCCCGAGGAGTTATTCCAGCCGTCACATCCTCTCGATGCACAAGCGGAAGCTCCTAATCTCTCGGAAATACGCGCAGACGTGTACGCATAAAGATGCGCGTGCGAGCGGGAGATCGCCAGAGGCTGTTTGCATGTAAACGCAATTCCTGCGTATGTTGAAAAATGCAGGCGGCGAGCCGGGGAAGGCGGAAGAGCGGCGAGAGGCGAGTACGTAAAGTGCATAAGTCGTAGTTTGTTCCTATCGCTCGAGCCAACGGTCATTGAACGCGCGCTACGAAATGATTAGGAATAGAAACGCCTAGAAAGTTGAGCTTCGTCAAAACTGAACGAAGATGATGTTCTGTTTACAATGTAAATTGTCATTTCTAAAATGCAAATGACCACCACCACGACGCTCGATACGAGCTCCAAGTTGGCGAGCCTGTACAAATACGTTGTCGAACGGTAAAATTAGCCGTGCTTCGTTCTCCTCTCGTCTATTTCTCTCTTTCTCGTCGTTTCTGTTCATTGACTTTCCTTTTAGAAACGATTTCGACTCGAGGAAACAATTTCTGCCGGCCTTATAAGATTCCCTGCTCGAGCTTTCCTTTATGCCGGACTTTTTCATAATTAGCGCGGCATTCGCGATCTTCGATATTTACTTTCTGCCTCCCAACTCACGAATGTATTAATAATTTTAAGAATCTCCGAGTTTTCCGAATCGTAAATTTATCCTCGAAATCTTGTAATCAACACGTACGTTTTCTCTCGTTACAGGTGAGTTATGGCAACCATTCCGGCCGACATTCCACGTCACGTAAGTTTACAAACGAATGGAATATTTCTCTGCTATCGATGCGTACACCTTAATTTTAGCCTCGATTCAAATCTACCGACTCGCCGAGCAATTTTTTACGAAATATTTTTCAAATGTTCGCCGTGGGTTGCCGGCAAAGCCGGACGATCGGCTAGTTAAACTTAGTTCTCGGAAATGGAAACTTTTCGAGAATAAGGTTGCGCCGACGGAGACTCGCTCCGTCCAAATGTAACGAATTTTGAATGATTTAATTTGCAAAATTATGCTCGAGTGACGGAGAAGTAATAACGTTCTCGTTCATGCGTTATTCATTGCGTAAAAACTCTAATGAATTCAACGCGATACAGCACGATCGCTCATTGTATTCGCATTGCTAAATCTTGTTGCGCTCGTCGTAGCTCGAAACGCGCCGAGCTTCTCGAAAAGGAAAGGTAAGAGGAAACTTTTCCTTCGGCCGAAAAAACGCCATTCCAAACACTTTCCTATCGCAAATGACTTCGGCAAATACAAAGATACTTCCCCGAGCTTTCCGGAAACTTTTTTAATAATAAGAATTGCTCGATAAAGTGTCCCGCGTTTAAAACGAGACTCGGAAAAATAAAGCTCGAAGAGCAAGGAATTTCGAGCGGTTTCTGGTTAAGCTCTATATAAGTGAATTAAATTGGATGCACGTAAGTTTTCCGCGGAAGGTTTCGCTGCGAATGCAGAAAGAGCGAGGAGCCGCCGTCGAGGCTCTACACTCCTCCATACATTATTCAAGCGTGTCGGAGGCAGAGAACACTGCTGGAGGATTAATTAATGTCCATTGATATGATGTAAAAATGAAGCGCCACTGGATACGATAAGAGACGAGCGCAGTCCTCGGCTCTCTATCTTTAATTATCCCACTCCACTCTCCATTCATTAATGTAACCAGAGGAAGATATTTATGCGGCTCGGTGCACAAGACGTAGCAGCTCGCAAAATGCATCGGAGGAGAAGCGGCTCTCGGGCTGCTCTCGGAGCTTTATTCCTTCGGCGAATGCCTTTGCCCGGCGGCGGTTATTTTTATTCGGGTATTGGCACGAGTTCAGATCGCGTCGCGGCTCTAGAAGAAGCCGCGTTCGCGCGCCCGCTTCTCCACATTTATCTCGCTCCTGCCTTTTGCCGCGGGCGGCTGCTGCTGCGGCTCTTCGAATTTCAAAACTGACAGGCCGCTCGCGAAACGTAAACTAGCCAATTAATCGCGGGCCCGAACAAAATAAAACACTGCCGCCCGGGCCCTTTTGCGCTCTCCCTTCGTATTTTTGGTCCGCGCGCACGATCCGCGGCGGCGCTGTCCTTGTAGGTAATTAAGACGCTGCGAGACGACGTCGCACGGGCGCTTTTTTAAAGTTCGCCTCCTTGTCAGCGAACGCCGAAGGCCGCCGGCGCTCAGCTTTGAAAGAAAATACGAAAATAATCTTTCTTTCGCCGAGGAGGCAATTACTTATTATGGTTTATTTGGTAGCGAGTACTTGGCTTAAGCGCGCGCGAGCAGCGCTCTTGTTGGCTTTATTGCTACTTTGCGCTCGAGTTTATCGCGATTTTAATTGAATTCATTCGAAAGATTTGAAAAAGCATGCGCGCGCCCGGCTGCTGCTGCTGCTGATATTGCTTATATACATTCGAGGGACGATAATACGTTGCTCTTTGAAGCGCTTGCTTTTTAAAGTTATCGCTATCTTTTTTAACCGCAGTCGGTATTTAAAAACGCTGTTGTATAAATATAGAATGTTTGAGCGATGCATCGGCATAGGTTTTCTGATACAAGCTAAATATTTATAAATACGTAAGCACGTATTTTCGCGCCCCATTTAAGATTTTTCCGTGCGCGGAGGACACGCGTTTATCGTATTTATTTTTCCGACGCAAGAATCGAACGACGACGAATGGCGAACAACGAACAAGAGTCGGGCTGTTGTTTCGTTTATTTCGCTTGTCAAGTTCTATCAAAGGAGCGCATTGACAAAAGAAGTTTGTTCGAGCTCAAAGGTCCTCTTTTACTTTATCGGTTGGGCCAAGTACTTTGTCGACAGGGGCGCTGCTGTGACGCTGCTGCGATGCTGCTGCGATGCTGCTGGCACCACGACCATTGGCTAATTAAAGAGCGCAGTGTGTGGAATATTACTTTACGATTGCAATATTTTCGCAGTGCAGTCAAGCGGCCGACCGGGGGGATGCAGCTCGATAGCGAGACGTCATATTCATACAGGGGCGCGTAATAGATGGCCAAGTTATCGTGTTTTATTGATAGCTGCCGGCAGCTCGCGAGCCAGTACGTATTTTCACAAAAGCGTTTCGAATACCAAAGGTTATCGCACTGGTAGTGTCACATGTGTGATACGACGATAACGAGACTTCTTCTCCAAACGCTGCGCTATTTTCGTTAATAACGTTGAATCGGCGAAGGACGCAGTGATCACGGTTCACGGTTTTCGGCCAATGGCCCACAACGTTGCTGCTTCTCCTCTCGTCGCTGCCCGAGTCCTAGCATTAGACGATATTTTTGCCCCCGCATCGAAGAAGAAGTTCCGGAACACTTTGGCGCCGAGCGCGTTCGCCGAGTAAACTCGAGCAACGGAGTGGAGCGACGAAAGTAGTTTGTAATACGCGAATACGCAGCCGCAGTTTCAGTTTGCTCGTGCCGACGATTGCACTTATCTCTTGGGCGCAATCGAGTTTTTACGTCAAAACAAAAATTATCTAATTAAGCGCTCGCGGTGCTGCTTCCAGTGGATTCTGAAGAAATCGACCAAGTATCAGGAAATAAGGGAGATAAAAAGCGAGTGACGTGCGCGCGCACACAAGGCTCGATAACAAAGAGCGAGCGCGGGAGGGAGACGTTACCGGAGGCATTACCGGACCGAACGTGTGATGTTTATGCACACGCGAAAACCGGAAGTTCCATCTCCCGCGCTCGGAGTCGCGAACCGTAGCTGCCAGCGTCCGTGATTAATAATACGAGTGGGGAACCGAAACACGATGCGATTTCGGCGTCACGCTCTCTGCGCCTTTCTTACGCACGCACCCAACATTGTTCCTGGTCACCGTGAAATGCAACGCATGTGCACGGGCGCACGGAAAGGAGCAGAAAAGACCACGAAACTTGGCTGGCCGCGCGCCCCCACAAGCTGCTGTTTGCGAATAACGACTTTCTTGGGAATCAAATTTCAGCCTCGAGTTGAACTTAGGGGCTATTTGCGGCGAGGCATTGAAACGAGACGCGCGACGCTTTAAAGTCGGGCCAGGTTGGGCCAGCTCCGATCGCCATTTGCCAAGCCGAAAGCTACTTTTTTCATCAGGGTGAAGAACGCCTAGCGGCCTCTGCCCGTTCGCCATCACCGACCGGAGTCAGCTTTATTAAATCTCTAACGCAACTGGTGTCGCAACGTTATTGCGAGACTACCGCTGCTGCAAAAAAAGGTCCGCAGCAATAATATCGGCACGATAAGAGTGCATGTTTTATAGCGCTGCATCGTTCAACGTCTCGAGCTCCCTTTCGCGTTCTCGTGACCCATCCAACAATTTAACTCGCAAATAATGCTATTATGCAAATTTCGAATAAAATAAAGCTCCGAACTGGTTTATAGTCCGACAGCTCCCTCGAAAACGTTCAAGAGCTCGGCCTGAAAGGAAGAAAGATGAAAGCAGGCAAAGAAATGATAATACGACATGGACCCAACATTTCGTCTCTCGCAGCAGGAAACGCACGTTCGTTTTTTGCCCGCGTCCTCCTGTGTCTGCCGCTAGGGGCTTTATTTTTGCAAAGCTTTCTTCCGTGATCACGACGACGCTTATGCTCGTCTGACTCGAGCCGAGTGACTTTCGACCCGAAAGCTGAACATAATTTTTGTCTCGAGAGAGAGAGAGAGAGAGAGAGAGAGAGAATTGCCATTTTGCAGTTTTACACTTTTATTATGTTCGGGCTTCAACTTTCCTTATTTGCGCGAGGTTTCGTGCTACAATAAGACTTGAGATTTACAGTCGAGCTGCGTAATCGTCGATTGAACGACCTTTCTGGCGATAGAAATTTTTAGAATTTCACTTCTTAGCGGACATTCGAGCCTTCTTACGTTTAGTTGCAGTGTTCGCGCGAAAGCTTGCGTTGCGCAATGCTGCGGTTCGATCAAGAGTTGCACTGATGCACCGAGAGCCGCGCGGTAAAGCAATAACTGACCAGACAAGTCTTAATAATATTTCGTGGTTCTGAGTAAATTCTCGATGGAAAAAACGTTGAGCGCTAAAAACAACTGTGCAAGACGATTACATTTCGAATGCCAATAATTGTTCGTAGGCGCGCTCCGAATACCCGTACTCGTCCTCGTTTAAATAAAGCGGCGAGCAAATGCTCGGTCGCATCGGCAATCGCGAACGTGCCTCTAGTGTAAGCGGGGGGAAGGGAGGGAAAGTGGAAAAAGCTCTCCCCGAGCTTCCCTCGAGGGCTGGTCATGTTACTCGCGCAGTTAAGAGAACTTGATGACGCTGGTTGGATTCTCACGCAGACGGGGCAGATGTTGTCACGTTCAGCTGGACGACTCGAGCGCTCCGTTTGCCAAACGCAATTTCACTCGTCATCTTTAATTTAATTGCGCCATCGTCCGCGGCCATCGCTTTCCATTTTTCCGCGACCACTCTGTCACGACAGCTGGCGTAAAATTTTCTTCGGGAAAATTAAGTTTTATCGACTGGGCGCGGCAATCGATCTTTTTTGCCCTTCGCTGCAGTTTTTCTCGGGTGCACCGCATCTGCGACCATTGAAATTATCGCCTCGAACCTCGATTAGCGGCTAGAATCGAAAATTTGATACTTGTGTCCTGCAATAGGACAGTATTGATTTTAAGGTCCAAAAATTTTCCAGCTTATTTCCCCGGTTATAATATGATTAAGGCCGACTCCGCGAATCACAAGGGCCTTTTCTCTTTAGCCGATATTGTCTTAATTACGACCCAGCGGAATGTAGTGTGATCGCCTCGCTCTACCCGAAATAGAAAAGTGTATTTTCCGAAACATTCCCCGCGGCGATGTCTTTGAATCCAAAGTTGAATAATTCGTGTTTTTTATCCAATAGCAGACACTAACCGCGG
Source organism: Platyscapa corneri (assembly GCA_018907185.1). Classification (NCBI taxonomy): domain Eukaryota; kingdom Metazoa; phylum Arthropoda; class Insecta; order Hymenoptera; family Agaonidae; genus Platyscapa; species Platyscapa corneri. Next base: position 1,754,263 of record JACCHW010000011.1, on the reverse strand, counting down.
ATAATGTTATCGGCCAAGTCATAATGCGGCCGACAGAATCCACAGCAGTCGACTGCTGGTTCGGTGAAGCTTCTAGGCGGGTGTGGGGCCAAAGTTTTATCTCCCTTTCGAGAGCGAGGAGAAAAAGTCGTATACGGTCGCATTTTGCAATTTCCGAGTCGCGCTCCCCCGCAACAACCCTTTCTCCCTGGTAATAATACCCTCGAATGCCTAGCTTTTCTCATTAATGCTGGATTCTTCTTTTACAAATTCTTGGTGGCGCCGAAACTTTCTTCCCAAAATAGCCGAGTCCCCGTTAGTATCCTCCAGTCGCATTTTCAGCGGCCACCGCGATAGCAGACGGTATTTTAAGTAATTTCCAGGAGATGAGAATTTAGCTCCGTCTCAGGTAATAGCGTCTCGGAGGCGAAGCAGCAGCCACGTCGCTCGATACACCACCACCAATGGGCCGATTAACGAGCGATTGTACGGGGCATTAGCTAAACCTCCCCTAAATCGAGCACTAAGATAATCGAAGTGTCGTGCAGCTAAGACACGGCGCATGTCTCAAAGATTTAATCGGAAAATCGCAAAATTATTAACAGCGTTAAATTCAAGATCATCACGCCGCCCCCCCCCCATCCTCCACCATTATTCTAGACTCTTCTAGATTTTACTAGTCTCGACGGTCATTAGGTATATAACCGAGTTAATTCCCGAGCCGCGCCGCGTCTCTCCCCCTCGCTCTTTCAGACTTTAGTCTCGTGCGAATTTTCATGCAAATTCATCGAGAAAGTAATAAAATACAAACACCCTCGAAACTTTAGGAACTTCTCTTCTTGAGCCACCTGCTCGCGCTTCCTTCACCCACACAACGAGAGCCACCTTTCTCATGGTCGTCCTCAACGCTGTTTTCTTCCTCTCGTTTTGCTTATTCTCCTTCTTCTGCCTCCTCTTCTCACTCGCCGCCGCCGCCGCCGCCGCCGCCGCCGCCACCACCACCGCCACCGTCTCTACGACTCAACCCCAATACCGGCGGGAGGTTCAACTTGGAAATTAACCAGGCAACACCCTATTAGCAATAAAGCGGTGGCAGCTTCCCTTATATTGCACATCTTTTTCCTTTTACGCGTATCCAAGCCTCGGATTCACTCCCTTTTAATCTTTGAATTTGAAGTGGATCGTGGCGAGCGCAAATTCGGCGAAGCTCGGAACCTCCCGCCTTATCGCTTTTTAAATGTGACTCATAATTTAAATTTAACGAAAAGTAAGTCGCTGCGCGGCATCGCGATTAAAATAAAGAAACATCGCGTTTCAAGAAGTGACGGCGGTTATTCATGCTTAAGGTTTCGCAGGAGAATAAATCAGAGAGGACGTCTGTGAAAAACGCGAAACCAGCATAAACTGGCCCTCGATTAAACTTTTTATCGCTATTATTTATACACTGTCCGAGAGCTTCCCCGCCAAAAATATATATTTACCATGCAAAATTAAATAAGCTTTTACAAAGCTTTCATCCTATTATGTTTTACGCATCTTTCGTATCCTTTGCACCTGATTTCGCTTTTTTATTCGCGATAAGCTCCAGCCGCCTCGGCGCTTCAAATTTATAATCGGCTGCGTATTTGCGCCCGACGCACGCACGCGCAGTCGCGAACCGCACCACCACCAACGCGGCAAACTTTAACCGCGCACAGTCGGATCGAAGTTAAACTATCGGCTTCCAAATTACAAGCGCTCGTGTTTCCTTGCAAAACGTCTTACTCAGTGTTCCCTCGCAACGAGCGCATCCGACTCTGTTTATTGCAGTCAACCGCAGTCGGCTCTTTTTAACGCGTAGAGGTCGCGTGCAAAAAGCGTATCAAATTTTTCGTTTCCGCGGGCTGCGAAAAAACGAAAAATGCTCTCGGGGCCTACGCGAGCGAGCGCTGATATAAAAGAGTCGCTATATTTACGTTATCTGGTTTCCGGCGAGGCCGACTTCCGATGGGGCTTTAATTGCACGGTTATTTAACTCCTTTCCCCAATTTTTGGCAGGCCGACTTACTTTAATCGCGCGAAAATATTACCGGCCGAGGGCTAACGAACCATTGTCGTGTCTGCCTCGACCCTCTCGGACTTAACTGCATTAGGAAACAGGAACGAAGGACAAAGCCCAGGAGGAGAGCGAGTAATCTCGGGGAAACAAAGAAAACTTTATGTAAGACGAATCACAGCCGCGGAGGCTCAAGGCCGTTATCTTTAATGCTTTAATTAAAAATATAAAAGAAGTACGGCCGTAAATTGTATCGGCATCCTCTAAATGGGTGGCCCTAAAAATTAAGAAAATGAAGGCAAGGGTGCTGGCAATTGACCTTAAATTACGCTTATCCCGGGAGTCGTGGAGGGAGTGGCGAAGAATGATAAAGCCGAATACTTGTTAAAGGGCCAAAGCTCTGTCCCTCCGCGAGAGACGATAAAGACGGAACGAGCCGTGGAATTTGAGTGTTTCTTGCACTATTTCTGGCTGAGTTATTGCAATGCCGCATCCTTTTGAGCCGCTGCGGGAAAATTAATTCCGCGCTCGGGACTTTTGGAAAGGCTAAGGTTGTCTGGAAACTTGGGTGTTTCGCCAAGTTTAGATTTGCGCGCGAGGGAGAGAGAGAGCAGTGTGTTAAAGAGAATTTTAAGTCTTACGGAGAGAGGGATTTTTTCAAGCTACTCGAGACGCTGTTAAGCGATTCCGAGTGGATGGATAACGTCTTCTCGGCTATTTTGGGCCGCGCAGTCTTGCTCGGATAAAGCCAACAATGCCGAGGCGCTTATTTCGCGAAAAAAGCACAATCTCATTTGAAATGCCGTATTGCGTCGAGTGCGAAGCCACCGAAATACACTCCGAATAGGTCGAGTCAATGCAAATATAGTTGCTTTTGAGTATTGGCTCGGGCTCGCGTCCGAAACACATTGTTTAGCCAGTGATGCTCTTTCGCCTCGTCAAGTTGTCACACGTGCGAGCCTCGGACGTTGCATATATTTATAGCGAACGCAGAGCTGCCTTCGCGACGTCATCCTGCTTCTCCGACAACGACGGCGAGGGCAAATATTTTCTTTTCCCACGCTTCTGCGAATGAAAAGGCCCCGCTCAGTCCTCCTTCCTCCGAATATTAGAGAAGCCGAGGGGAAGGTGGGGTGCTGCGCAGCAACTTTTGCAATTTGAAGGCGGAGCAGCGGGCGTTCGTTATCAGCGCATAACGATCGAGATTCGAATCTTAAGTACGTCGCCGTTAGTCCGTCTCTTTCCGAATGGTCGCGCCTTGTGGTTCTTCGTTTTTTCCGTCTCCCCGCAACGCCAAGTTCAAAGAGCCATTCGCATGTAAATCGGCTTCGTGCCGGCGGTCTATCCCCTGGCAGGCAACCTGGTCGTCACGTTGGCCGTGCGATATGCAAATGTCGCTAATTACCGTGGCCAGTCTCGGGATTACACGAGATTGGCACTTCTTTCTCTCTGCCTGTCTCCTCCAGCCGCGGGCGTCGGCTCCTCTCACGAGGCCGTTTATCTCTGCCCCGGTCTCGGTTCGATCTCCGCGGCTCGCGCAGCCTCGTGTCGCTACCCTCGCGACGACACACCCGGAGACAGACAACGACTCGTGAGAGCCGCATTCGTAGCCGAGCGCTTCTCGCAGACCCCGAGCAGACGTCCTCCCCCCATTGAGCGCAACACTCTGCCAAGGCCGACTTATTCCGTGATCGCGCGCCGACGCGAACTTTTAAAAGGGCTTTTGTGCAAGCGTCGAGAGCTTTACGCGCGAGCTCTTAAATGATTTGCTCGCTCTCGACGCTTACGCTCCTATCTGGTCGAGTTTCCTCGCTTATTTCTGGCCGACGGTTTCGCAACTTTTAAAAGCTTCTGCTGGGTAAATGACGAAAGCGCTTTGTAGTGTAATTGCTAAGTGGCGATTTTCACGTTATGCAACGAGAGCCTAAAGATCTCGTAGCTGCTGTCCAAGTTTGGAATGTGTATTATTGCGGAAAATTCGTTATTAAAGGCGATTTTGTAATCGATGCGACAAGCGGAGGTCACTCCCGTCGTTCTTATCGCTCAAATGTTCTCACTACTCTAAACTTTGATTTTTAGCCTCTGCTTCTGTGCTTGCGACTCGAAAAATACTAATTAAACGAATTTGCGAATAACGCAATCTTGGTATTTCTTATTCCCGCGAGAAAACTTGAATTTGATATTATTATTATTATTATTATTATTATTATCATTATCATTATTATCATTATTATTATTTTATGCTCTTAGGCGCTAGAATTAAATGCTGCGAGTCGCAATGCTTCCAAATAGTAAGCAGAATTGAATTTAATATGCGCATGCCTTTATGTATATGTATGCAATAGCTGAGCTACGACGTTTTGAGGAATAACGTGAAAGCCTAACGCGTTTTGTTCATTTCGCTTTGTTTTACGTACTTCAAGAAATTTGATTTTTAATCATATTTACCATTACAGCGAGGCTATTTCGGTGTGCGAGGAGGAACAATTTTACAAACACAACGTTACATTTGTAGATGTTTCGTAACAAGCTTGACAGACTTTTCGAGTGTTTATGTTTTCCTTGCGCAAAGTAATTAATCGTACGTACTTGCAAAGGCATTTAAGATGAATCATTGTAAAAGTGTTTATTCACATGCTGTCACTTATTGTCCCAAGGTCCTTATCTCAGTTACAAAAGATAGAAATGAAATCGAGTAAAAATTAACTACTATTCTATTGCTTTTAAACGTGGCATTATTGGAAAATTTTTTTAATAATGATTAAAATGATTAAATTTCCGATTTATTGTGCAAAATACATTAAAATTTCTCGCGTTCAATAGCTTTTTGATTTGAACAGGTGCAAATTTCGTCGAATATATTTCTTTACTTTCTTGAATTGTTTTTAATCAAACATCACGATCACAATTTTCACGGAAGAATTAAAAAAGATAATCATAGAAAGGAAGTTACAATTGTTCGCAATTGTAAGGCGATAAATGTTCTGTCTTTTACTCGTAAACGATTGTAAAATTTAGCGTGTTTTAACAATAATATTTGGATGGCTTTGGATCTTTTTGAATGGTTTAAATTTTTTAATTCCAAACGATTGAATTTCAGTTGGGAGCAGTGTGCCGATCGAATCGAGCACCGAAAGCTCCCGACAAAAGCTTTCAATATTATGCTTCCCGCCGACTCGCTGTGTAAATACAGTTTTTATGAAAAAAGTTTGTATTAAAAATAAGGTTTGCCTGCTCTGCCTCGAATGAAAAGACTCAAAAGAGCGCGCAATTAATAAATGGAAATTCTTGCAAAATTAATTCGCTCTTTCAAAGGCTCAGCTTGAGAACGAATTGTTTGCTTAGATAATTACTAGCAACGATAAAAGTTATTAAAATCGTACACCGAGATTAATAAATGCGAACATTTGCAATTTAAGATTTTAATAAGATCAACATAATCACGGCTTTAGTTCTCGAATAAAATTCGCCCTCCGTTCACTTTGCTTTTAAGAACTCGCTAAGCTCAAAATACAAGGTAAATGCAAAATCCTTGCCACGCGCAAATTTGCTTTCGAATCAAATTCTCACTCCGCAACGATCAGCTGCGAGTAAAGCTTGAAAAATACCTCGCCGGAGCTCGAAAATATTCAAAATCCAAACTCTTTTCGTGCCCTTCCGCGCAACTTGTTCTCTCAACGCAAACTGCTTTATTCGTCCACGTCCACGGAGAGCTGCGTGGAAAAGTGGCAAAAGGGAGAGAGAAATTGAACACAGCGCGGCTGAGCGAATTATCGTCGAGTGCACAAACACACCCCTATTCATTATTTCATCGGGGCTGCACAACGCAAGCGGAATACCAGCGGAGAAAGGAAATTCTCCGTCGCCCCTACGCTTAGCGGACCGGGCTTTCGACGCTGGAATACTCGGCTGCGCCCCCTCCTCTCGTGTCGCGCGGATAAAAAATCCTAAGCGCGCCGTATTAAGGAAAAAGGTCGATACGCTCGGGAGCGATCGATCGAGTCGCGCGCGACGTCGAGCGCAAATGCCCTCGGGTGATATCCCGCGGGTGTCGGGTCGCGCGCGTACACAGACGCAGGCGTCGTCGGTCGAGACGCGACTCCCCTCGCGCAAGCCCACGAGCGCGAATCGAGGAGCTTGACCCTCCCGCGGGGTCTGTAACCTTAGGATAGGTGCGCCTGGATCGCTATCTATCCGTTTCTCTCCCTTTCCACGGCGCGCGCCTCGCCGTTGAGTAGGTTCGTGCACGCGGCTGGGCTTGGGTGTGTTGGAGGCGGCGCGGCGCACCCTTGCCTTCGATAACCACGAGCCTTTTCATAACGATAATTCCTCTATCCGCGCTCGACGCGAGGCTCGCGGCGGCGGCGGCGGCGAGTCACGCAGAGTCCGAGCGTCGCGATGCGCGAGCCAAGCTCTTGCGCAACGCGAGGAGAAATGCAAACTCCGGGCGGGGGAGGGGAAGGAGCGGTAGACGCGCGAATCAATTCGACATCGTTCGCGGAGAAAACGAGCGCGACGAAATAGTAGCCCGAAAGCAGTCGGTACTACGAGGTGCGACGAGGTGCGACGAGGTGCGACGAGGTGCGACGAGACGATCGACGCCTCGCGTCCGCGATGATGTTTCGTTCGAGCCTCGGCTCTCCACTACCGCCTCTGAGCCCAAGAGTCGCGGCCGCGAAGGTCGTAGGTCCAAGGCCGCCTAAAAATACGCGGCCAGAATCCGGAGAATGTTCTCGCGTCGGGCGCGAGTCGTCGTCCATGTGCTGCCGCCATTCCCTTTGCGTAACGAGGATCGCGGGCCACGTGCTGGAACGTCAGACGCGACGGGGAGTGCCGCTCGACTGTCTGCGCATGGCCAGTCAGTCGGTCCTCGCATTTCATTTTCTCAATCTCCCGACGCGTGAATTTTCCACGAGGTCCTTCTCCGGCTGTCGCCGTCTGTCTGGCTGGCGCACGCGAGCCGCGTCCCAGCGAACCTCCTATCCACCGGGAAATCCTGTTTAAGAACGCCAGGCTTGGAGCAGTTTTACGGCGGCAGCCGGTGCTAGACGATAAAATTTTCCTCGGCGTCCTCCGTGGGCCGCGTTTTCTCGATATTTTCCTATTTTCGTAGCTTCGAAGTTGCGCTCGGCTTTTTACCAGGCGTTCGGGGCAATTTCGGACCGAGAACCCGCGCGGGACGACGCCTGCGTTTTAACGACGGAATAAACTAACGTCGAGTGGGACGAGTAATTGCAGCGCGCAGGCCCTCGCTAATAAATTAGCGCGTTATGGATTGTAATTTTATTAAAAATAAATGAAAATAAATGTCCCGCCAAATGCAGGGGCTGGCTTTCTCGTCTCGGTTGGTCCGCGTCATCGACGACGCTGCTTCGCTCGCACGCAAACACACGAGTGTGCGCGCGCGCCCGCCGAAGAAGGAGCGCACGAGAGATTACCGAGAGGAGTGCTTCGTATGTATATTAAGTTCTCTACGGAGATTATGGTACGCACACGCCCACGCCTACGGAGCAATAAATCCGCGAGATAGAGCGCGCACGATATTTTTCTTGGCAATATTTCTGCCTTTTTCGACGGACGCCATTTATCGCGCCGGAAAGAATACGCGCAATAAGCTGATAAAAAATTTAGTTCGAATCCAATTTGAAATATCGCTGAAAAAGCGCTGAAAAATCGGTAAAAATCAATAAATAAGCGTGGACAGCAGACGTGATTTATGCGGGTATTAACGTCATCGTTTTAATCGTCCGTCTAACTCACTCCAACTTTGTGCAATCTTGTTCGAATGCAGCGTATGATCGAGCGTTTGATTTCTCTCTCGCGAGTTCTCGCTGTTCTCGTTCCAAGAGGCGCGCGGCCCTCGATCAACTCTGCGCGCTCGGACAGGAGGGATCGTCGTCTCGCGCGCGACCGGGGCAAAAACGGCTCTCGAGGAGGCGGGAAAAAAGGTCGCGAGAGTCGTTGCCAAATGCGCGGGAGCGGCGTCGACAATGCAGAAACGAATTCGTACGTCCGAGTTGAGAAACGGCCTCCGGTGCGCGCGTATCCTCGCAATTAGCGGTGGTTTCGCAAGCCAACGGCCGAGGAGGCCCCGCCTGCCCATTTGAGCGGCGGCGGCGGTGGCGGCTCCAAGGCGAATCGACAATTGCTCAATGATCCTTATACGTCGCTGAGATGCCGACGAAAAGATTCGAGACGCCGGGATCGGCAACCTCGACGTTTGCGCCCGAGTAAAGTGCGCACGGGCGTTATCGTCAGGCAACGCGGAGCGCGCGATCCGAGCAACGGCCCATTATCCCTTAACGCGCAATAGCAGCCTCTCCTTTTAACTTTTTTTATCGCTCGCTTATTCTGTTTTAGCGCTGTTTCGCTCGAGCGAGCCCGACTCTTTGCGGAAAAGCCGCTCGGACTCGTGAAACCGCGAATCGTCGGCGGCGGCCGCCCCCGCGCGCGTAAGAAGCAAGAGTAGCGCGGGCTAATTAAAAATGCTTTACCGTCCGCTCGAGGCCAGCAGATCGATCGCAAGTGTGTGTGTGTGTGCGAGAGCGATGGCGCGAGCATCGAGTCAGCGACGATAAGTAATTGATCGCATTATTTAAATAAGAACGCGAAAGGGGCGGAGGGAAAGTGCAGCAGCAAACGGGCGAGGCCACTTGCGGCCAGTCGTTGTACTCCGGAGGTATTTATTACCCCTGGAGCGGTGCAACCCCGTTGTCACGCGATCGCTACCTTTCCGGGTTTCGCCAACTGCGACGACTCAAAAAAGGGCGTGATTCACAGCTGCGCCTAGAGATTATCTCGGATAGATTTGTCGAGTTCGCGGTGCTTGACTTCGAAAGAGCTGGTGTTAATTCACGCGGCAGCGGCGTCGGCGGCTTCGAGAATTTTAGGCGATTTAGAACTGTAGAAGCCGATTCCTTTTGCTGCGCTCGTCCGTGACGGGAAAAAATGTTTGCTGGAAGGAACCTCGCGTCAATTTCCACCCCCTTGTATTGCAATTGCCAAAGCTGCCGAATAAAGAGGAGCATTCGCAAGTTGAGAAAATGAAAAGGTTCGACGTTTTTACTTCTAATTCCCTCCTCGTAAATTGTAAAACGCATTTTCAGAGTACAAAGCATCTGCTTAAAATACGCCATTGTGTTTGCTGTTTGCAATCTGCAGCTCTTTTTTCTCTCGTCGGAAACCGCGGCAACAATTTCGGAGCTCGCAGACACCCGCATGAAGGTTCACTTCTCGGAGCGTTGATCATAAAACTTGTATCTGTCTGTCTGCCCCCTCTCGAGGTTGTCGTACTCTGTTTCTGGAAGACGACAGCGCGCGCGCGAACGCACGCACGCACGCACGCACGCACGCACGCACGCACGCACGCATCTTTACGAGTACGCGTCTCGGCGTCATAACTCGCGGGCACGGCCAATTACCCCTTGGGACAACAATGGCTCTTTGGCCGCCGTTGCAGTGCCGCGTGTGGGACGACGCGCGCGCTGGTGTTGGCTTTTTATAGGCTTTATGAACCTGTTTCGCTTTCAATTTTGGTCAGCGGCGCGCTGGTGGGCCCCGACCAACTCCGAGGGCCGACCCCCCCTCCTCTCGGGAGCAGCTCGCGGCGCAAGGATGCGTTCTAAATTCTGCAAATAACCCCAACTTTTAAAGCGAGAGCGCGTCTGATGGGATGACCTGGTTGCCATCCGCGTGATGAACACGTGTTTGCTAATGCGAGGCGTATTCTTCAAATGACAATATAGCCTGATCTTTCGGCTTGATGCCTCGGCCGACGTGCGCACAACTTATTTTTGTAGTATTTTGTAATATTTCGCAGTTATTGTCCCCCTCGCTTTAGTTGCACGTTCGCCAATTACCATTAACCGAGAAAGTGTTCACCAAATTTTGGTCTTACACCGGCTGGCTGTTCGAAGGTTTCCAACGAAATTGGCCAAAGTCAATCGTAAATATGTGTTCGAGTCGGCGCAGACTTGTAAGCTCTGCGTAAAAATACTACGCCGTTGATCGTCGATGTTCGAACAAAACAATTGAGAAATTTTATCGTTTAATCGGGAATTGTGCGAATTGCTCGACGTTGTGTTTTTCAATTTTACGCGCAACAACGCATTTCTCTAATTACGTGTGTTCCCCGTTGGTTAACGTCGATGCGGCGAGAAAGTAAGTCATTTTTAAAAGCTGAGACGCGACTATCCGTCGCTTCTTGGCAACGCCTTTTCTGATTTTCGGCTATAAATTTTGGCATTTTATAAATTTCGGCAAACTCAAAGCTATTACGTTTGAAAATTGTTCGCAGTGCTAACGACCTCGAGTTCGAACGGGAGCGCAGAACTTACAACAGGATATTAATTACGGGCTTAGCGGATTATTGGCGGAACCATAGCTTGGGCGAGTGTTTTCGCGAACTCTCCGACCTAATCGAGAGTAAAATTCGTACTCGTTGTCGATAATCCAAAGTTCGCAGCAGCCCCCAGCCCCACCTGTCGGCGCGATTTCCTAATATCCAATATAAATTAGCAGCGTCGATTTTGTAAATTATTCGCCGCGATAAATCGCGCGATGAACGCTACGGGATTGGGGGCTTAAATGAAAATAGAGCTGCGCGGCTGGGAATAAAAAGCGAGCTTTCTTTGTTGCTCCGTCTTTGACTTCCATTAATTATTTTTCCCGTTTAACGGAGGGCCGCGCGACGGAAGGTGAAGTACGCGGGTGGGTGACGAAAGCGTCGAGGAATTGCCTGCGTCGTTGCGAGCCGACCCCGGCGCTGTGGTGGTAGTCGTCCAAGCATGCGCACGCGAACAATAGCCGTACCCACGTCGGCGTCTCGCTATGACGGGAATACCACTAACGCGCGCTTCCAATGCGTGTGCATGTGTAGGAGCGGCAACGGTCATCGGCTTATGCGTCTCCGTCGCCTCCGCCCCCTCGCGGCTCCTGCAGCAGCGTACGTGTGTGTGGACGCGCGGGGAAAAATTTCATCAATGTCCGCCGGGGCTATATTAACGGCTGGAGCGCGAATCGGACAAGGCCTTGTCCATATGGAAGAACGCCGTTGGGGGAGATTTGTTTTCGTTTGCCTTTGAGGAGCGTCTAGGAAAGGGGAGGAGGCTGCACTGCCGGAGACTCTACGCTCGTATTTGGATCGCGAGGAATTTCCCGCACGCGTATCGTTCGTTTCACGGCGAGGCCCTTCCCGTTTAACGCCTGCGCGCGCGCGCATTCGCTGAAAAACTCGCCTCGAGTGCGCAAAGGAAGTTGTTCGTAGAGCATTTCAGCGTTGTTACTTAATTAAAAGTCGATCGACGTTGTTGCATTAGTAGTTTTGCGTTCTCTGCTATCCAAGAGCGGCGGTTGGCTTGGCGCTGGCAAAGCCCGAGTTATCGTCGCTTTCGGGAAAATTGCATTGCGAGAGGGGAAAAAATGAAACTTTCGAAAGGCCGATCGGTTTGGAGCGCGAATGAAAATTCGTTCCGTTGAAAGGAGGGTATGCGAAGCGAAACTCTGATTGGTCACGAGAGAGCTTGAAAAAGCGTCGCCGACGTCGGCTCTTGAAAGTTCCAAGACTATCAGCAGGTTAATAGCCATTTCCAGAGGGCCGTAATTATGCCTTGTAATCCCGGGCGCTTAAACGGCGCGCTCGAGCGAGTCGTTAGCGCCGCCGAGCACACACACACACACGCACACACACACTTAAAAAATACGCCAATGTTTTTGTTTACATTACATTGTGCCAAGGAACGCGCGAATTTAGCCAGGAGCGCCGAGGAAGCGCCTAATATAAATTGTTGCAAAAATGTTGGATGACCTCCAAGTGGCAACGGCACTCGCGCCGCCGGTGCGCGCAAAGCTCTTTTTGCCGATTACATAATAAGCCTCGTAATAGCATTGGGCGCTGACTCGCTCGTTCGCTCCGCGAGATTATTCAACTCTAAAGGCCAATAACTCTTGGGAGTCTCTCGCTCGCGTATAATTTCTTGATCAGGTGCTGTTGGTTCGCTCTCGGCTTTTCCGAAGAGCGACGCGCGCCAGCCAATCAGCGGGGACAGCGTCGGGCTCCCTTTTTTATATTACACTGGCCTTGTCGAGCTTTACCGCACTCGCACTTTTCTCCCTCGAACGCCGACCGACTGCAGAGCTTTTTTACGAGCACATTTAACGCGACTATCTGCCCCCTCCTTCGCTCACTCTCTCTCTCTCTCTCTCTCTCGCACTCTCGCTCTTTTCATCCCGTCTTGGAGCACTCGAACCACCCCGCTCCCTTTTCTCTTTTCGTTTTGTTCCCTGCAACCCCTCTCGCGCACTTCTCATCATATTCTCGTTATTTCCAGTTATATTACCGCTTTTTTTAAAACAAAAACATTGGGTAATTTTCATCGTGCTTTTGTTAGCTGTACGCCTCCTTTTTACGGGCAGAAGCCACAAGACTACAGCCGCCGAAAGGCACGCGGATCGTTACAAGGAAATATTTAGCAACGCTTGACTCGGACGTACGTGTATTGAATTTCCACGGTAAAGTGCAAAGTTAATACATCGAATGATTACGTTATTAAAGCCAGTGGTAGACGAGGGCGCGAGGAACGACGTCGACTCGCTTCTTTAGTCCTCGTCAATCGTAATTCAGCGAAACGACCTCGTGTCTTCAACCACGTTTATTTTTATTTAAAGGCGTTTTTAATTTAATTAGTAAAGTTGTAATTTTGGCGCCGCTACAGTGCAATGCAGTGAAAAAGTAAATTTTAATTTAGAAAAACGTTTAGGGTGGAATTTAAGATTTAAGGGAAAAAGTTTTCTTCTAGTCTGCTTGCTTTAACGGCGTCGTTAAATGAGTTAATGGCTTGACTTGAACATTTTTAATTTTTATTTTTTTAATCTTGGGGCTATTTTAAATTTTAAGTGTCATTGGCTGTAAGCGGGGCTTATATTTTACAATCAGCGATACTCGCTTCATTAGCCGGATGGAAGTATCCGTATTTTAAAAATCCCACGATGACTGCCACCAGCAGCAAATACAATTGTCCATACTCGCGAAATTTATCTGCGCGAGAGCAGACGCGAGGGGCGCTGCGAAAGCTTGCAATTTTTTCCAGCGAACAGCCACGAAAGCCATAAACATTTGTCGTATTTGTTAAATTTGCTTACGCGACGGGAATACACTTGTCGGCGAATTATACACACCGCTCGCTCTCGTTACAAAAGCTAATTAGTTATATTTTTTATTTGTTTCAGGTGAGTGTTCGATAAATCAAAACGAGCATTACTTTGCGGACACGCAGTGGCACTCGATAAGTAAAAGCAGCAACTAGAATAAGTCTAAATTTATCTCGCGAAACGTCGAATAAAAAAAAAAAAAAAAAATTATCGATAATCAGAGAAAAAAGCAGACTGATCCTGGAATTCTTTCACGTTTACATTCGCACTCTAGTGGGCGAACTGGGAGGGGATGAGAGGACACAAGGTAGCTACTGCCTTCTGGCAGAGCCCGCGAGGAGTGCGAGTAAAAAAATCTGAAAAGACATCCATTATTCTTGAAGTAGACGTGGAGAACGTGGAGGTCGTCATCTATGCGACAACTACCATAATACCTTTTCATCTTTCTAGAAGAACAGAGTGCAGAGCTACTCCTCTCACCTCTTGACAATTTTATTTCAATGCGTTCTTCTAAATGTATGCGAAAAATGAACATTTTCCCTCGGAACGTATTTGTAAACTTGTACGCTTTCCTTTCACCGCGCAAGAGCTCGAAGCTTTGCTTACAAACGCAGAATTCCAATTGCCTACACGCACGGGTCCTTTTTATAAGTATTTCTCTCGCAAGTATTATGCGCGCGTCGACATTATCGATCGAGAAAATATTACGTTTCGTTTATTTATCTTACTAAGCCGTACAACTAATTAATATTATAGGATTATCTTTTGTCGGGAAATGACGAAACTGTCTCTGACAATTCGCCGACACGATTGAAGCGCAAACGCTGGCACGACAAACGTTTCCGTCTCCGTTTACTTTCGTGCACGTACTACAGCCGCGAATTCGAGTACGAGTATTTTCCTTTCTACGAGAGATTATGTAATTAGTCTCCGTACTCGGTACGTGCCGCGGACTGCGGATGAACTAAATATAACGAGGGACGACGCGGTGCGCACTCGCGCTCTGAAATTCAATGGGTAGCGGCAATTTTTTGCCTCTCTTCTCTTGATTATGCAAAAGTTTTCGTTTGTTCGAGGCAGGCGCTTTTAAATTGCCAGGGTTCATTCTGCGCTCCGCGAGAGTGAAATTAATTTCCTCGGCGTTTCTATTGTAATTAACACTTGTCGACTCCTCCGCGGATGGTTCTGAGGACAACGACGACGACGACGACGACGACGACGAGGACTCAATCGCCTGTAAAATGAAAATGAGAGCAAACGTAAGCTACCGGATGAAAATCGGCTGTAAAAAGAAACGAGCGAGCGTTGATTTAGTTAAGAGGCAAAGGTGCCCATCCCGTCGTCGAAGGCAAACTCAAGTGTCGGTGGGCGACCGATTCGAGGAGATTGAAGCTTTCCCCGGTGAAGTCGCTGAGTAGGAGAGCGTCCTTGACGGGGAATAATGAAAAAGACAGTAGAGGAGGGCGCGGCAGACATCCGCATCCGCGCGCGTCCTCCGTTTTCCTCTCTCTTCGAGGGTATCGTGTTTTTACCGCGAGTAGTTCCGTCTCCGGGCCGAGGACCTGCAGCTGACGGCCAAACCGGGGCACAAAACGAAAGCTCAGCCTCGCGGAGATTAAAAATCCTCGAGATGCTGAATTCTTCGAAGCAATTACACGTGCAGCTGGAAAATGTGAAGTCTGCTCGAGATCGGCGCAGGGCGCGACCCACTCGATTATCGTTCAACGGAATCGCTTCGTACCGACGCGACGTCTACTTGGAATAGAGCCATCAGGAGCAACTCGGATTGCAGCCCCCAGGACTGTCGGCCTCCACTAGGACACACTTATTGACACGCGTTCGTAAATGTAAATGGAAAGGCGCGTAGCGGTTAACGGGGTTTCAGAAGGTGCACGCCGTATCCTATGCACGAGAGTGCGCCGGTGCTGAAGCTGAAGCTCCGCGCGACGAGGAACGCGCCGCAAAGTTCGAGAGTCGCGTCCGAACTGGCGGAAGCCCAAGTTCTCGCCCTCGAATTTTAACCCAAGCATTCGCGAGTTGGGAGTGCCCGAAACCTTGGGCGCTTTTATCGGGTCGACGATAAAAACACGCGTTATAAGACGACATTTGGGGGCGTTAGCGTTTCCCATTACGCCTGGGAAATTTGAGGAGAAACTTTTTTTTCCGCCCTGCACACTTTCGACTAAATTGGACCTTTTGAATTCAATATAAGTCGTCTGGTGGCTTTTGTAGTACTATTCTCAAAACGCATGGTCGACTTAAATCGAGTATGCAACAGAGTTGATGCCAGCGCTCGGAACTAGAAACTACGTATGCAGAAGGCCGTTTGTAAAATTGCAGATGCCTGGATTTTATGACTCGGAAAGACTGCGCCGAGATACTAATGTTGAAAAGATTCGGTTTGAGAATCCGAGGGCCGTAAAAGCCGTCGTTGATAGTTGTAGTGCGACCGTCAATTATCATAATTCGAAACTAGCACCGCGTATCGTAACTCGGGAAAACTCAGTATCGTTTAATTCAGATTTTACGAATTACGAGTTGATAATTAGGATGTGTTGGTCGTGAGTCGCGCGTCTCTCGCGTCAAGCTGAAGCAATCGAAAAAGCCATTAGCGAGAACAACTCCGGGGCCAGACTCAAGATTGTGTATTCGATTAATGCTAAGCAAATAAAATCTTGGCCAAACAGCGAGGAAAATAGAGGTTGTAAGTGTCGGATAGTTACCTCGGCCTCTTCCATTTTAAACCAAAGATTATATGGTACATTAACGCATCACTCGCGCGCGTAGATGAAAAAACACGCTTCCCCTCCTGCGGCGACTTATTTAATTTCTCGTTCTACGCACAGTCAAAAGCGTTAAAACGAGCCTGAATTGAAAGGCGGAATTCATTCCGTAAAGGAAGCGAGCGAGCGAGTCGGCGAGAATTTCGAAAAATAATTTAGAATTTATCCGTAAAAGGTGCTGTGCACGGCGAGTGTGCGCACGCGCGCGCGCCTTATGTAAAATAAGCGTGTTTACACGGCAAGAGAAGCTTTGGTTGCCGGAACGGTTTTATAAAATAAATTCCGTGAAACGGCGTTCGCTTTGAAAGCCGCTGCTGGTGAGCTGCTCGTGAAAAATAATAAAGAAGGAATATTCCGGTGGATCGGCGCATAAGTCACGACGTAACGCGGAGGAGCCGAGGCGAGGATTCGATGGAAATCTTAAACGCAGGCGATTAGGCCGCGTCGTGACGCTCCGGTTTGGCTTATTATTGGCGCGCACGCAACTTTCGTGAGTCATTACTCATAATTTTCCTCGAGATTTAATGAAATCACGGGCGGATATTATACGCGACACCCCGCAGTGCGGATAAGCTTGTAAACTTTTTTCCTTCTCCCTCTCTCCGCCTCTCTCGCTCTCTTTCTAGAGAAGCGTCATATGACCCTTGCAAACATTAATGAGTGGCTCGTTAGTTACGCTCCCCCTTTATTATTATAGCGACGAAATGAGAAAACGCAAATTCACACTGTAATACTAACTAAGGCGGCGAAAAACCGAGACTCTCTACAAGAAATTGTTCGTGCCTTAATTATCGCGTTCCTTTAATAATGCCTGTTTGCACAATTATTATTTTTTAGTTTTGAAAAAAGTGTGCACCGATTTAGCGTAAATACCTCGTCCTACAAATTACCGCAGCGAGTGCATTTTTTGACCGAAAAGCACGACTTTCTTAGTTTACGTTAAACCCAGCGGCTAAGAATAATCGCCAACAAGTGCATAAAAATGATTTACAAAGTTGCAGCACTATTTGAAGAAAGGTAGGGGGGCTGACGGTTCCTGACAATATTTCCAGATAGCAGTTGCGCGGGGATCCGACTTTTAAAATCGTTTGTCACGAATGATCAAGAAGACCACGCACGGGCAATTAAGAAGATTACCTTGCGTTCGGACGCTTTCACAATTTTCTTAAAAGCTCCGCTTCCAAGAGCTTCGGCTCGTATAACTCGGCCGACTCGGCTGCACGCTTTAAGAGACTTTTTCTCCGAGGAATCTCGGAAACATTGTTTGTATTGTTTGGCGACGTTCGATTCAACCGATGAGAAAAGCAACTTATACATTGTGCGGCTGTGCGTTGTGTTGGAAGCGTCCTCTCGTAACAACGGATTTGTACGGTGAAAATTTACGCGACTCGACTGCAAATAATATTTGTCCAACGTTTATTCTTAAGCCGAAAAGGGACCGAAGCAGTCTACGCGTGTATGTGATCGTAGCTTTCAAACCATCGAAGAATCGACTCTTCTCCAATCGTTTTGCTATTTATTGCAAAACATTATAATACACTTTAAACGATGAAAGTGCATCTATTTAATGGAAAGCCTTTAAAAAACAAAACGCAATTTGTTCATCGCTAAAACGCCCTCCTATAGTAACAAAACTTTTTTTAAAGTTGAACTTGGAACATTGCATCCGTTTTGAGCACTTTTCCCAAATGCCATTGTTACGTTGGAGACTCGAATCACATCTGCTTTGATCGTTGCAAAAATCTTCAATTATTTTATTAATCTATTCATAATGTACAAGCGGGGAAAAAAAAGAACTCGCTCGACATCTGTTAACATTACGTGCACTTATTTTTTTAATAACGTATTCTTACTCGAGGATGTCGTCTGTATTAACCTGAAAAATGGAATTATCGAAGCGGTATATTTTTCACGTTCGACCAACGCGGTTGATGAATCGTACGTCGATGAAAATACGGTTCATAAATTAAAATCTACGCGTAAAAAAATGAATTGTTCGTCTATTCCCGAATATATGTAATAAATTTAGAAATAAATAAAAAGCAACTAATCGTACTAGGTGATACTCGAATAAATATTTATTCGCACGTTTGAAAAAAGGATAAATATTGAAAAGCCGACGTCGTTATGCAATTTATTAACAATTATGCTAAACGGAAAACTTCAGCTGCGATTTTCGAAACGCATTTACTTACAATAGATTTAACAAGTGAATGGCTGTTGAATTGATTTATTCACATTTCTCATAAACATTGCAAAAGTCGCAAACCTAGCTCGTAAAAAGTTATTGCAAATTTAAAATTAAAATTTCCGAAATTCTAGAAAAGCCGTATGTTTGATTAATATTCGAAGACGTAGGCGGAATTTAGCAGTATATTTTTGAACCTAAGATAAGGTTTCATCAGAGGTCTCTATTACAAGTCGATGAATATCTTTCAGCGCGAAACCATTAAGTATCTGCCGCTCGTGTCGGATGAGATTGATCAATTTGCAAATAACTTGAAAAAAGAAAGAGCATCATTTTTATTACTGGATGTTCATTAAAAGAAGATTTACGAAACACGTTGAAATTACTCGCGTAAAAAATGAATCAACAAATTTCCATGATAAGATTTTCAGTTAGTAATTGTGGTGGGGCGAGGGCAACAAAGAGACAAAGAAAAGTTGGAGCCGACGAACAAAGAACTTTGGGAAAAGCAAAAAGGAAGGGAGAGGCATAAAAAGGGAGAGTGAGAGAGAGAGAGACAGAGAGCGATTCGCATGAGAGCACGCGCGTGAAGGGCAAACAGGGAGGGGGGGGAGGAGTGGGAAAACGAATGAATGGGCGTCGCGTCATCGCGGAGGGAGCGAGACGGAGAAAAGTATACAAGTTCGAGACGTGGCGGCGGTGGTGGCATGCGATAAATACATCCGAGAGCCGCCCGATGACTAGGAGACGATCCGATCCTTTCACCTTGCGCACCCCCGCGCCACCTTGAGCCCCCGCTGACGCTCTTTTCCTATTAGCCAGCGAAATCGCGGCTACCGGGCCGTAAATACACATAATCGCGCAGAGGCACACGCGCGCGCTCGGCGATGTGTCCGTGATTTATAACCGAGGCCTCGTCCCCTCGGCCGGAATTAATGTCGGGGGCTGCTGGCGCCCCTGCGACGACGACGACGACGACGACGACTCCCGCGAGCCTCCGAGACGCGCGGCTTCGGTTACTCGCGGGGCTTCCTCCGAGTCCGCGATAAACGTCTCCCGTGCCAAGTGCGCTTCCGCGTACCGCTCCACTCGCGCGAGTCCAATTTAAAATCTGCCAATCAGCTATTTATTTCGGTTATTTCCAAACAGCCGCTGTCGTGAATTTTAATGCAAATTTCAAAACCGATCCCGCGACTGTCACTCGGGATGCGTCGACCGAGGGGAGTATTGATTTACCGTTGCTGCAAATATTTGATCGGAGTGGATCGGCGGCGGTGGTGTGAAAAGGTGAAAGCTGGGTATGGGTTCAAGCGGAACTCGTCAGTCCTACCTTGTACTCGAACGAGCTTGAGTCGCGTCTTCCGTTTTCGAAATTATAATCGTGCGCGCGCAACAGTTGCACGTCTATTGGAAATTCTGGCGTTGCCGAACGTCTTGCAGTCGATTCTCGTTCGGTCAAAACTTTCGGTGCGACCTTCCCCGAGCTATTAAAACGAGCAGATCCACAGGCTCGGACTGCCGCCCCCTTTAGCCTAAACTCGGGCGCGGTCGCGTCCAATTTCAATACTCCCTCTGCATCATTAACAATTATAATTCGGATTGTCCGGGTCTCATTAATCAGGCGGGCACGAATGTTTATAAGGTTGTATAAAACTCGGAGGTATGCGACTCGAGACAAAGAACTTGTCATAAGACCGGGAAGAGTCCACCCCGTCCCGACGTATACAATTTAATTAAGCGACCACCTTTATTATGAAAAATTTGAAATTACGCCCGCTATTTATGATGATAAGCATTCGGTGCAGATATTCACGAATTATAAATTTGCAGCTTTGAATATTAAGGCATCGCTGTCGAGCTAAATAAGGGAAAGTGCGAATTTGCAGTAATTGAGAATTAAAACTTTGAAAAGTGACGGGGGAGGATGCGCATCGACTCCTTAATAACGAATATATTCCTATTAATCAAAGACCCGAGGATCAACGTTTTCATTTGCACACGCATTATCATTATTGCTTAATTGCTCCGAGAAACTTTAATGTTAGCAATCTCATTAGGAGGATAGGCAGCTCTTGCACGCGCGTCTCGTGCAGTAAACAAATTAATTTCCGACTTCCCGAACGAGGGGGGGGGGCTGAGTTGAGTTCACCACGCCTAGAAAACGCTCCCTAACGTTGGCTGCGCGCATATAGCCTTCGATCGGAGGGCATTTTTTGCATCAACGAATTTCAGTCCGGTAGAATGCAAGCGCCGCTAACTCGGCTATTGCTGCTTATCTTTTAGGCCGAGCAAAGTAGCTTCCCCTCCCTCTCTCTCCCTTACGTTGTCGCTGCTCGTTTCTCGTCGAAGCGGAGCTGTTTCGACCTGCACGAGCTACGACTGGGGAATCAAGGGATTAATTATAATTAACTATTGCCCGCCGCGAGTGGCATTCGTCAGGAAAAGGATCGACGAATACGCGCAAGGGGGGGACACGCGGAGTCAGCGGATCGCGGCTCTCCGAGAGCGGATAAGGAGAAAGAGCAAAGGTGGAGAAAGTATTACGGAGTCGCGTGCGTTTGCGGGGGTGGGAAAAACAGAGCTAGAGAAAAAGATAGCCGAAGAGCGCGAGGACGTCGCTGACCCACTGCTATCGGTGCGCGTCCTTCCAGCAGTGTCTCTTTGTCTCGAGACCAGAGACGGTTCCAGACAAAGGAAAATCATCCCCTACGGCTGCTACCGCTGCTTCTGCCGCCGTAGCCGCCGCGGCCGCTTTCCCTTCTCCCGCTCGTCCACGGCACGCTTCGGGCTTCGGTGAATAATCGATGCTGCGACGCGTTCGTGTGCGTCTACGCGCTTCACGTCTCTCGCGAAAACGACGGATGCGCAAGGGGCGGCGAGGCGAAGGGGGATCCTCGAGCGGAGGAACAATGCGCGCGTGAAATAAAGAGACGCAGCCCGGAGGGAGAGAGAGATGGAAGATAATTCCCGTCCGGTATTTTCTCCGTAATATTTATGCCCCCTTTATGTATTTTTCTCATTGTCTCTCGCTCTCCCGTTTTCGCGCCACCTCCACGCCTCCCTCCCTTTGGCTTCTCCTTTATCTTTTCGGCCACTCTCACGGTTGTCTATTCATAAACGCGGATAAGCACTGCTTTTGGCTTCTTTCAAAATGCCCGCCGCTCTGCCTTTCTTGCCCGAGTCGCATTCATCCCTTCTTCCCAAGCCTCGCCGAGGCTCCTCTTGCGCTGTAATTTGCGCGTGTAACCGTGGACGCGAGTCTCGAATTGTCAGCGATTAATTAGCTCCCAATTGGCTCAGTTGGGCAACTTCAAGCAGGAGATTCGGTGTTCTATTAAAAGCTCGAAAGCTCCCGAAAGCGCGAGCGAATATTTCCTCCCCTTTCCACGCTTATCTTACATTCTGAGAATGTGTGGGGAGGCAAGGCGATGCGAGGAGAAAGAACGTCCCAGACAAGAAATTGTGTATATAAAGCGACGAAATCCACGGGTTGGCGCGCGGCTTTTTCACTCGACACCCGAGATAAGAGGCGCGCTCCCGAAATTTTTCCTTGTTTCTCTTCGTTTCTCTTCGTTTCTCTTCGTCTCCCCTCGCCCATCTTCGTTTCTGTGTCTTTGGCCTCGGCGAGTAGCCGATAAATCCGAAAGGAACTTGTTTGGATCCTCAGCCGATAACAGGGGATACGCGGCGTCGCAGCCCTTGTTCGCAGCCGAGAGTCAGTCGAGCGTCTTTTAATCGGAATCAGGGGCCAAAGAGAGCGGACGAACGAGTCCCGCTTCTCTCCTTATCGCTTCGCACCCCTCCGCGGATCTTCAGTTTTTCCTTTTTGCTGCTTTATCGTCTTCCTCGGGATCTTTAATTTTAATATCGAGCTGCGTCCCGTCAAGTTCTTAGCTCGCCGCACTGTGTGGCTCGATGAGCAGCAGAGGGGATGAGCTGTCAGCGAAAGATATTCATTGACTCGCATCGCGGGCAGGAATCGGGAAACGTATAAGACGGTTTCACAAGATGAGGAGGAGTCGAGTCGAGTTAGTTCGCCGAGTTATTCAGATATTTGTATTTTGTAAGTTGCGCTTCGTGTCCACGGGCAATTTTCTCGGCGTTTGCTTCGTCGTAAGTTACGCGAAACTTTCATCGAGCTTTGATTATTTGAATCGGCAGTATGTAAGCCCAACACGCTTAGGCGATCACGTAAAAAAGTACCTTAAAACAACGTTCCAAGCAACGCCTCGAGATTTTCATTTTTTTTTTTTATTTCGTGCACATTTGGGGTCTTTCCTTGTGTTGCCTGCGCCTTGTTCTTAAGAAGAACGTTTTTCTTTCGGATTAAACTTTCCTCTATCGTGGTGGGGAAAAAATTTAGCACATTTTACTTTTAAAGCGAAAACTGAAATGAAAAGTCATTTCCTTTTTTAATCGCTGCATTTTATTTTTAAGCTTGAGACAATTTTTAGAGAAACTGGGCGAGCACGTGGAATAACATGGGCCGTTAAATCGTACAACGTCGGTGTGCGTTTACACGGAACATTCGTTTAAAATAGTTGATACGACCACATTTAATGATTCGCGATTTTGCAACGCAAAAGAATTGTAATAGCGTAATACAATATTTGGTTAACCATCGCTATGAAGCACATAATAATTAAGAGAGAGAGGGCGTTATAAATATAACGCAGTGTTAATTACGTTAAATGCACGCCTAAAATATTTCCAGGGGCTTATCTGCACTCACAAGTGTTGCATGTGAATGTCACATTGCCAAAGAAATAATGTTACTAGTAATAGAGATATAGCAATAATGGATACCAACAGCTTGATTATTTTATAAATGGAGATCTAATAAAGTTGGGCTTTGTTCGTAGCAGCCCTATAACTTGCAAAGGGAATTTTATAAAATAAATAGATCCGATAAATTTCACGATCTTGAACGAATAATTGTCGAACGACCATTAAATGTATATGTATATATATATTTAATTATTTTTATAAAAGAACTTTTCGGGGAATGTAAAAATTTATATGCTGCATTGCTATTTAAGTTCTCTAAATAGCTAAGGAAGATTTTTAATTTTAAACGTTTCTTTAAATTCCTTAAAAGGGAAGGGCAAGATAAGGTGCGCTACACGATAGACTGGCAACATCGCGGCTTCCTAACCGAATTTCATACGCGAACGACTCCAAATCGTTATTGTCTTGTTTTAATTCTGCACCGACGGCTTTCCTTTTCCCTTTTTCACACGCTCTTATTCGCATTTCGGAGTTTAAGACCGATCCTACGCAAAAGATAAGAATTCGCTTCCTGCACGAGCACGTAGACCGAACACGTGTTCGTACCACGCCGTCAGGGTGTGTGCGAGCATTACTATTGTTTCGAATGCCTCGAAGAAACTGCAGGACATATCTCGAGGAAGATTTCTTTTACTCGCCGTTCGTCGCTCGCCGCTGCCGGAGAAATAAAGTTAATCGGGGGAAAAGCAGACTTTGGTTTTTACGGAGGAAGGCCTTGCGTGCAGCTAGCTTTTCCATTTTATTTCCCATCGTGGACATCAATCACGGCGTTTCTTATGCCGTCGGAAGCTCGTGCTTTCACTCCCTTTAAGAAATAATCCTCTTCTTCCCCGCGTTCCTTCCAAATTTTTACGATTGCGGCAATTCCAGATGCACGGCAAATTGAAGCTGTTTCTTTTGTCCAAGAGAGAGAGAGAGAGAGAGAGAGAGAGAGAGAGAGAGTGGAACTTCCCTACGCAATCGATGGCACTGGCTTCGGCAAAAGCGAAACGCACGCTAGTCACTCGTTGCGGCGTTTTATTCGTTGCGGAAATTCACTTTATGACGCTTCGGTGTATTGTTTCGCCGTTAGCTTGCGCAAACTTTTGGGCGCCTCGCGTGGCCTCTTGTCTCGGCCGAATCAAAGGAATGAAGGGATGGGGGGGGGGGGTCGTCGCGATTGCACGAGCCATCAGGAATCCCTGGATCGTAAACCTGTACCGAGTGTTCGATGGATTTTGATTCGGTAGCTGCCGGTGTGCGTTCCTCGGCTTCCGCGACAACCACGACACCCATAGGAGACGCGAATTGCGTGACAGGCGCAGCCGCGCGCCCCAAGGCCAACTTCCACATACGGCTTCCGCATTTCCCGCATTTCCCGCCCTTCCCCAGCCGCCGAGTCTCTTCAAATTTTATTAGGCCCCGCTGCAGCGGTTTCTTCCGCGGCGGTGCTTCGCTAAACGAGGACGGCGATGCGTAGATAAGAAATGCCGCAGTAAAGAAAGGAGGCGATAAACGCTGGCTTCTGCCCCTCGGAACTCGCTTGGAAATTCGGCACGTCGGCCGAGTTGCTTCGAATGTACTTGAACGGCAGTCAGTCGCGCCGCCACCCCAGTTGAAACTGCGGAGCATTTGATTTTGAAGGTCCCTGGCCCTTTCCAAAGTAATTGCTAGAGGCTTTCCAAATATTCCAAGAATACAGCGAAAGTAGTCTTAGAGAAGAGGATGCTCGCAACTTGCCAGTGCGCCAATTGCAGCCGACTTTTCTCGATAACAAACAGCGCAGTGAGAAGCAATAAGAAAATACGTCCCGGACAGCCAAAATGGAAACAGTGCTGGGCGTCTTTAACGCGGCACATAAACTTGAAAAGCTCGGCCTTTTCGTCCGCGGTTGAAACACCACGTCGGTGAAATAAAAGCACCAGAGCAGCAGTTTACCTTCCGTTTTTCCGCTCCACCCTCTGCTCATGGGCTCCTCCGCTCCTCCGAGCACAAAGCCAATCACTTCTTACCGCAGTCCAGTCCCCGGAGTTGTTTAATTTTGGCTCGTATTCGCTTGTTTATTCGCCCTCGCACCAGTATTGCCCTATTACCTCGGGGGCGTGTAATGCTTCATTTTCGCACCTCCAGCAAGCATTAAGGCACGTTTGGCCCGTATAATCGTGTGTGGCGTCGTTTACGTCACTCTTACAGCGTTTTCGCGGAAGAAAAAGAGCGAATAAGCGAGAAGGAGACAATTCCATAACGGCGTGCGTTCGCTCGCAGACAACTGGATTCCGCGTTTCGCTAAGCGTTTATTTTTTAGCCGGGAAATTTAAAAATTCCATCTCGTTGGGGATATTCCTGAAAAGACTTTGGCAAAAATGCAGCAACAAAAATTATCTCAACTATAGCCTAATTAGAGACTTTTATCTTATAAATATGAATAGAAAGCGATAAACGTCTCGTAGCGCAGTAGTTGTATGCCAGTGGGGTGCGTTGCACTCGGCAGCTGTAATAATAGTAGTACAGCCAAATACGATTCGCCGTAAAAGCAAAGCAACTAATGAGTTTGGCTAATTATCGATGCGAGCACATTATGTGCTAGAGCTAATTTGGCACACAGTATTTTTCTTTCTGGAAAATATCCTCGCGTTACGCGACGACACCATTTTAGAGCGGAGCTTGTACCTACACGGGGACACTATTCCGTTGTAGCGTACCGGGCGAATCTTACGACCAGCGGGGCGGGGGCTTTATTTACGGCTGTTATAAACGTCCGTGTCGCTGTGGCCGCTCGCTTTTAAGTGCACGAATGTGCGTATAAGAGGAAGAGAGATCAAAAGAGAGAGGGGGGCGGGGGGAAAGGACGGCGAATAAGAAAGAGAGACAGAGTCGGGTGGAGAAAGATTTTGCTAGGTGGATATTTCTCTGCGCCGGCATCACCGTTGCCCGGGTCGTCCTTTTCACGATTTAACGAGCCGTTACGCGGACGCTGCTTTTGTGACGTACGCCTTATACGTGCTCCACGTTTGACATTGCGCGTGTGTGCGCGCAAGCGTACGCATTTGCTCGAGTCGTGTACTAGAATTATACAGCGCGGAAGAGCTTCCTCGGTGTCACTTGGAACTTTCTCGCTCGCTTTCAAACCTCGAATCCAATAATATTTCGATTCGAGAAAATTAGACGAGTAGCGGGCAAATGTGCGTTACTCGAAACCCGAAGGGGGCAGCAGCTCGTTAACGTTGCCGAGCGAAATTTTAGGCTACGTATTTAGGTTTTTAGGCGAATAACCAACATGGCGTCACTCGGGTCTCGTGAAAGAGTGACGCAAAACTAACAAAGATGGCCAAACGCGTGCAACGAAAAACACGGCGCGCGGCTAAGCGATAAAAAAAAAAAAAAAAAGGGCAAGAAGAGCCAATGCGGCCAATTAGTGGCCATTAAGAGGTGAACGCGTGTACTTTACACGCGTGTAGAGCACGCTTTGATTTATTTGGCAAAGCAGATCTCGGCGATCGAGTAAGACAGGGGCGGCTGACTTTCATCGAATTCAATTTCCGAAACAAATTTGAGTGCGAGCAGTCGTCCGGCTCGACAAAGAAAGACGGTGGCGCACCGTTAGCGATAGTGCAGTGGGCCAACGGTGCGACCCCAGAGAATTGCAGGATCGTCCCTAAAAAAGAAAGGGCAATATTAGGCGATGCGTAGATTGATGATGTTTGGGCAAAGGCACGGCGTGTAATGAGCGTTTTTTCTTTTTTGACTGGTTGCAGATGGAAGACGAGGGCAATCACGGTAACGACGACACCAGATGCTTCATCCTGTCGACTCTGGCGGCACTGCAGTGGTCGAGGGTTTCTTGCGTCCTGTGTCGTGCGGCAATGCTAGTCTTTGATAGATACCCCTTGGTAGACGGCACCTTCTTCCTCTCCCCACGGCAGCACTCGGCCGCCTGCGCCGAAGTAAGTAACATTTATGCGGCCTTTGCGACTCCTCGAAGCCGCTGACCCCATTGCCCCGATGCGTAATCTCGCCGAAACGCGTTATCTCGCGACGAGCGCGCGTCCGTTCGCCAGCAATGGCTCTTTTAAAGGCAGCGCCTACGAGCGCTACAACTCCCCCCCCCTCCTCCTCCCTCGATTAAAGCATTTTTTTCGAGAAGAATTCGCTTACTTTTCGACTCGAGCTCGTAACAAAAGCACGACGCGCGTGGATGGTGTGACGCGACCGAACCCGAACACGGCGTCGCCCCTCGTTTGTCCCGGCATTCGTGATTAATCGCGCTCGTTTATTATTAACTTAATACACTATCGCTGATTAGATTCGTGAGTTTCCTTTCTCTGCACGAGCCTTTGTATCGCGTTACTTTGGAAGCGACGATTTGAAATTTCTCATCCCGACTCGCGTCTCCGGCTACTCCAAGATCCGCCCACGCGTGTACATTTAACGCGCCGATATTTCAAGTACCGCTTTTCAAATTGACGCGTGTCCCGTTAATGCGGTAATCAGTCGGGGCCCGACACCTTGTCTGGTTATTACGCGTTATTCGAATAAACTCGGGCTTTGACTATTTTATTTATAACGTGAAAAGTCTCGACGTAAACGAAGCGCCGGCAGCGCTCGAATGAATCTAGCAAATGCACGGAATCCACGTTTTGCCGTCTAGTTTCCGCGGTCTTTCGTCCCTTGCCTCCCTCCGTCCTTTATTGCAGCCCATTTTAAATAAAAAAAGAGCCCGGGCCCTAGTCCAGGCCAGCGCATCGTCGATCCCAGCTCTTACGTGACTCGAGCGACGATTTGCGCGTAACGATTTTCGTTCGGAATCGAGAGGAGCAAACGGAGGAGAGCGAGGCAAGATCTGGGTGAACGAAATGATAAATGAAGGAAGGAGAGCTGCAGCCGTGCACTAATGCGCTGGGTGTTCCCCTCCGTTTCTTGAATGGTTGCAGGTGAAGGTCGAAGGTCGCACGCAGTTCTTGTCCGCTGTGTGCATGAGCTGCCTCGAGGGGAGCGGCGGCGCTCCGGTTCGTTGCCGATCCTGCACCCAGCCCTGGGATGGCTCGAGCTTGGTCCTGGGAACGATGTACAGCTACGATATATTTGCCGCCATGCCCTGCTGCACCGAGCGTCTCAAGGTAAGTAAGGCCCCTCCGCTGCCGCGGCTTCAATCCTGACTGATCGGAAAGGGGCCGCTTTGCGCCGTTATTATTTCGATTCAGCTTTCCGCTAATGATCGCTTTGACGTGGCGGCGTCAAAGTTTTCTCGTCGATACTGCGCAGCTCGGCTATGCTGACCCAGTCGAGCCAACGTTTGCGCAACGATTACTAAAGATTCGGTGAACGCACACGTTGATAAATCGATTGGTAATAGCTTTCTCGAACGCTTTTTAAAAATCGACGGCTGTACTGTTTACGTAAAAAATACGTCAGCGTCCGTTTTATGTACTTTTTGTTTCTTTTGCACCTGGAGTAATAATAATCAGGACATGGACGTCCTTTTATCGGGCGCACCTTTTTACGATATTGCATTGGGTAACGCGGTGTTTAAATGCCGTGTCTGCTTTATATCATATTAATCGTAAAATTTCGCGCTATTTTTGTCAACGGAATTACGAGTGATCGCTAAGTAAGTTTGGCGCTCGGTCGCGCTCGATCGTCGAGGACAAAGCGCGGCTTTTTCGTCTACGCGTAGCGATTACTCGGCATTTAGCAAATGGTTACTTTTTCATTAAAGTCGTTACTTTCCGAATAAATAGCGCCGGTTTTTCAGAGGGACATTTACGGGCTGCATTTGATCGCGTAATCTGTCGGTGCGCGCGAGTTTTACGATCAATAGGTGCAGGCTCTTCTGTTGTTTGCAGGTACCGAGCGAAATCCTGGCGCAGCGCTCGGAGTGATTTACGGAGCTTAACATCTAGCGAGACGCGCGTATTATAAATAAATAAATTTTCAGCAAAGCCGACGGGCACTCGCGCACACACATTAATAATAGCCGCATCTCGTTTTGGTCGACAGTGCAACAGTTGCCACAAGCCGCTGATCTACCCGCACCAACGGCTCAACTTCTACTCGGACTACAGCCGCGTTTTCGCCTGTCCGCACTGTCGCGCCGTCGATGCCCACTTCGTTAAGCCCTTGACGTCCTGCTTCACCCGCGAGCACTTCCAGCTCTACAGTCCGTGGCCCTAACATGCAAGGAAGCCGGCCTCCGTAGCCGGTGGACGGCTCACGGAGCTGCAGTGCTGTCGGGACAACGCGGCGACGGCCAACTTTTCTTCGAGCCCCCTGATGGCCCTGCTCAGGGCGACCCTCCTTTAAAGAAGCGTTCGGATGCAGATGAAGAAACGAAGGAATTCCTCGCTCCGCCGGAAGATAAGTCACGAACCGAGAAGAAGACATTGCGCGCACAGGCACCTGGTTGACGCACGGAAGAGAGAGAGAGAGAGAACGCGGGTGTGTAGTTTGCGCGTAAATGTCGTCATGATTTTGTTGTTACGCGTGCAGGAGTCGCGGGCGAATGGCGACGGGAGAGAGAGAGAGAGAGCGGCTAAGGACGACCTACAACGGGAAATCGTACACGCGCCGGGATTTCATAGGAATGGCCGGAGAGTCCTTTGCAGGCCGTGTCCGAGGAGACGGAGAATCATGTGCCGGGGCCAAGCCCTCCGAGTCGGCGTTCCGTCAGCTCCTCCACTTTGTTCTTATTGGCTTATTTTCGCATTATGGGAATGTCATTCTGCGCTAGATAATCGCCGCGATTATTCTGCACTTGTAATATAGCTAGACAATTTTAAGTTGCTTAACGATGCGATCAGTCAAGAAGTTGATTCGAGGCACAGATATTCGATTACGCTAACCGAAAACAGTGTTGAGTTTAACGAAAAACGGATTTCCGAGGATTCCTTCCTTGGAGGAGCTCGCCGGACGCAAAAGGTCAGGCGCGGGCTTAGCGATACTAGATTTTAAAGTTAGCGACGCCGAGTCGGGGGCCTCGCGTTAAGGGACTCTCCAGTTGCCAGCGTACAAATAATAATAATAAAAACTTACAAATGCAAATGTAGAAGCGCGATAGGTATAACTCTACTTGTGTGTAAAATCCACCTTGAATTTAGGAAAAAATAAATGAAGAGTGCTATTGTTTGTTACTTAGATAATCGAGAACGTTGTTTTTTTTACATTTTATTAGTTTATACGTTTAGGCGGCCATGTTGTTTTGTTTAAGGATCTGCGACACGCGTACGATTAAATAAGTTTCACGTTAAAGGTTTTGCCTTCTGTTTTACTATCGGCCTCGCGACGCTCGTCTCTTTGACGCGCCCTCGCGCTCCGAAGCGTCGAGGCGACAGCGCAGGAGAGCCACCAATCCGCCCACGCAACCCGAGCATCGAGCGCATTGAGCGTTCGAGAACAACGAAGTATCGGACGGGGGCGCGATTAAAGACCCGAGCTGCTCCGAGGCCCGGCATAGGGAATACCCGAGGCAAGTAAATTTTAAAGAGAAAGAAGGAATTAAGAGGAATAAAAATCGTAATATGAATTTAAAAAGTAATATCTGTTGGCGATGCTGGTCGTTGCTGTCCAACCATAGCGGCCGTCCCACTAGCACCAGGATCACTCGATGGATCATGGTAATCGAGCGCGTATCTTTTTACGTTTATTTCGCTTTTGCCTTCCCAGAGCATCTGCAGTCGAAATTAGCATTCAGTTTTGAAGATTCTTCGAGTATTTCCCATCGCACGCAATCTTCTGAGATATCCACAGCCGCATCCTTTCCACCGTTGCGAATGGGGCGCGGACGCAACTTGGACGCAACTTGGATTTTTGTCCTCGGGCAAGTCGTCTCACCGGGAAAGCTGCCAAATGAAAGCTCCTCCAAACGAAACTGGACAGTTTTATTTTGGGAGCTTTTGATATTGTCTTGTAAAGCTTATTTGTCTCTAACGCTTTGAGAAGTAGCGCAGTCTGTTTTAGGCTGGGCCGCGGGGGGAAGCTCCTCTCGGCGGTCCAACTAATCGAGACGTGACAGGCCATTTACGAACTCTTTCATGGAACTCATTAGAAGCTTTCGACTATAATTTAACCATCTAGAAGATTCTCGTAATAATTGTTAAGTTACCTTTTACTTTTACATAAACATTAGTTCCTTTAGGCTCTTTGATCCCTTTGATACCGCTTAAATCGAAACGGAAGATGGACTAGTACCCAGACCTATTCAATTCAAATTTAATGGGATTGTCAATCCTTAGTTTCTCTAGTCTGTTTTTAAGTAATTTATAGATTATCGAAAAAAGTGAATTTTGGAGTCATCCACAGTTGTTGTATTGTTGATTTAAATTGACAATATACTAGCCGATGAGTCAATATTCGTATTGAGCTTTGGATACAACACTATCCGCATCAGTTCTACTAAGTACCTAAGACATTAAACGCATCCTATCTAAATTAGATAACATCTATCGAGCTGTTATTTGTGTACATTGATTGCTTAGATTTAGTGCTACTTTGTCTTTTTTATGCATCAAAAGTTAACGAAAGCCGAAATCTGGTAAGATTTGGTTACGAAAATTCGGTCTCTTTCTCAATGTTTTCGTCAATTCCATTACTTTATTGACTGTTGAGGCGTAAACAAAGATTACTCTCTTATATCAGCCATCTTCTTATTTTTCCACGTAAGAGAACATACGTCGTGACAAAATTGAAATTTTAGAATGAGATTATTTATTTAAAAAATCTGTTGAATATTCCGTATTTATATCGAAAATAGAGGAGTCGGGTTTATTCTCAATTATAAAACTGTTGATTAGCTACATGTCACTGGACCTGGTAACTGTGATTCGAAGGCGATTAGTTTAAATTTTTGATCCTATAAAGTTAAGAGTGAAAGATTGTTTTTTCCTTTAATATTTAAATGTCTATTTAAGGGATAGCTAATTTTCAAAATATCAATCATAATCACACACGAACTCGTAAAATACTTATTATAAAATCTTCACTTCAGTAAGTTTTAGTGACAATAATAATAATAATAATAATAATAATAATAATAATAAAATAATAATTACTATTCTTTTAAATTACGTAAAGAAAACTTGCATCGTGTACATACCGAGCAGCGACAAGGAAAAAGAGATAAAGAATATACGTGAGATAATAGCGAGAGCAAACAAACATTTCAATCTAGGCATAATTATTTACTATATGTTTACGCATGCAAGGCTAATTTGGAAAACTGTAATAGAGTCACGATTTAAAAAAAAAAAGGCGAAAAAGTTGAGCGAAAAGAGTGGCAGCGAGCGATGATGTTCTTCGAAAACGAGAAAAAAACATTCAATCTATCAATTTACAGTGGAGGAGGATAAGAGTAATTTTCTCAGAGTGCCAAACGCGAATTTCCGCAAATTTTCTTCTTAAAATCTAAAAGTCGCTAAATCGACCGTAGAGCCTAAGCACTTAATCTCACTCTAATCGAGTGGACGTCTGGTTTTGCACTGGCAAGGTGAGTTCTGGCTCCTGAAAATCGATTCTTTCAGTGCCGTTCGAGTGAAAATAATATTTACCGTTTTTACAACTCGGTGTACAAAGTTACAACTCGGGAAACGCGTAAAAGGAAGGAGGATGCGAGGATAACACACGCTTGCAGAGTGCGCGTCGCCAAGTCTACCTCGAAGAAAGAGAAAAAATGAGCATAACTATAACTATAAATGTACAGAGTGTGTACCAGTGATAAGTGTTGGTGAGGCGATGCCCAGTCGCTCGATTCGTCGAAACTTGAAGGAAACAATCAAACGAACTGCATTAGCACTCTCGGGTTTATCTATCTCGATGTCAACAATTTCTTGGCGGAGGGAGGAAAGACGAATGGTGAACGGTGGATGGTGGATGGTAAACGGTAAATGGTAAATGATAAATGGTAAATGTTAAATGGTAAACGATGCTCAGATGCGGAGAAAGCGGAAAAGCGCGAGACAGCGGGAGCGGGAGAGGAAGAGGGATGAATAATTAAATAAATAAATAAATAACTAAATAAATAAATAAATAAATAAATTAAGCGTGTTGATAGATTTATGTCGAGGGAGTGGAAAGAGAAGAGTTAAGTTAAGAAAGAAAGCAATTTTAAGGAATAAAATCTATAAGCGAAACAAACATATGTATGAGACGTATAAGTTGTGTTAAGGTTTTTGCGTGAGCACGGCTCGATATATCTGGTATATAGAGTTGTTCCGCTCGAGATTTCATTTTATGTCTTGAATTATATAAGAAAAGTAACGGTAAGTCTCCGATTTTCTATTTCGAGCGTATTTTAAAAAAGTACCAAGTGTTTGATCGATGTGCTCTAATAAGGATCTTTGCGATTTCATAAGTAGATAGGTTATAACGATTTTTTTAATTTTCAAATACCAGTTTACTCTGTAATGGTTTTTTACGAATTACTTGGTTCGTCGCGAGAGGCGAGAGGCGCTAAAACGCCAAAACGCCCTCGTCGCGCTCGACTAAGCGAGACAAATTTTGTATTGATGTTTTTTGAAGAGATTTATAAGGGACTGTATAATTGAGAGGGAGCGAATTAATAAAGTAATATAGCGCGGCCGCAGCGGCCCGTACCTTGGGTCCGCCATCGATCGCTGATATAACCTCGTTGATATTCATTTTTATGTACGGAGAGCTAGAGTTTCGGCCCAGGACCAAAGGCCGAGAGAGGGGCAGGAGGGGAGGGGCTGCTATACAAAGCAGCCATTTACAAATGCATTATTTCACAAAATTTGCACGTAGTCTAACAGCGATTCGAGCGAGTCGGCGAGCCCGTAAATATAGTTGTTTTTTATTAGGAGCGATCGCTGGCGGGCGGCGACTTGTCAGGTTTTACGATAGCCGTACAGGGGGAGAGATAAGAGATATATATATATATATATATACGCCGTACAGCTTCATCATTCAAATATATATTGTAGAAGCAGAGCTGTTGTGTGAGTTGATATTTAAGGGAAGAAGAGATAGAATTGTGAATAAGAAGTTTTTGTGGTTGAACTATATGGATATAGTTTAGAATAGTGATTTTTTACGATTGAACTTAAGGCAAGGGGAGGAAAACTCGAAAGAAAAGAGCAAAAGTAAAAAAACAAAGATATTAAGAGTGCGGAGTGTGGAGTTTTCGCTTAAATATTTGATAGGACGACGTTGAGCGTTGAGCGTTGAAGTACCAACGGCACGGAAAAGCTTTTAGGGTTGGAACGATCATTTGGATAATTCAATCAGAAAGAATCAATTGGGCGAGAAGCAGCAGCAGCAGCAGCAGCAGCAGAAGTAAAGAAGTAAAGCTTAGCCAGCCGTGTCATGCAGTGAGAAATGATGTAATGCACGGATGAGGTTTCCTTCTTCCACGGTACACGTGCACACGTGTGTGCGGAGCCGGGCTCTGGTACTCGCAGGTACGGCTCCGGGTAGCAACGCGCGCGCGCGCATGGGTACGAGCTCCCAAAAGCGCTCGTACACACGCGCGCACCATTGCGCGCGGCGGTGTACACACGCGTGCACAGATGTGCGGTGGGAACGCGCTCAGCCGTGCGAGTACTCGGCAAATGCGAAATTCAGCGAAATTCAGCGAAATTCAGTTAATCGATCGATTTATACGAAAAATCAACCGTTTTATTATAAATGTGTAATTTAAAAGTATATAGAAGTGTATATCGTAGATGTTAAGGTTTTTCCAGCTGTGGTAGACAACTATAGGTATATTACGTAGGGGGGCGGCGAGGCTGGCTGGCCGTTTCCCTTTTCACCCGTGCTAACCTTCGATCTACCATTGATTCGAGAATCCAGTGGATATTCGCAGCCCTTCCTTTCAACCTAAGTTTTTGGCGCGCTATTTGGCAGCAGCGTTGACTCGCCGAGACGAGACTTCATCTCTCGTTTATCGATATCTCGAGTTAATGTTTAGTTCGAGGGGCGGTTCGGGAGACAGTTGCCCGGACAAATCACGCAGTCGCGGCAATCGTCTCTTGAAAACTACGTATATGACGCATCATTAAATACAATTATAACTAGATTGCTAGAGAACGGGGGAGAGCGGAGACGAGGGCTCAGGGAGTGATTTAGTCACCAGTTGCCGAGTGAAACTCGCGGATACGGACAGCCTGGATGAGTGGAAATGTTGCTAATGAACGACCCATCGAATAGACCGTTTGCAATCGAGCTTACTTCCTTTTTTGCATAAGAAAAATTAGACGCGTGCTAGGTTCGCGCCTCTAGGGAAAAAGAAGTAAAAAAAGACGATTAAACTTAGTTTTTGTGAGGTACAATGTAGTGTTGATTTTAAGTGTTTGTTTTGAAATAGAAGAGCAGTTGTGCGTTCTATTGGAGTAATAGTTATTTAAACGAGCATACGAATGAAAATGAGAACGAGGAAGAGACGGACGCGGTGGTGGTGGTGGTAGTCGGCCAATCCATCGACCGAGCCGAGACCTCATCTTCGCCTCTGATTTCCAGCGATCAGGCCCCCGCGAGGAAACTGTTCTCTCGCGCGGGGGTGGCAGTCTCGAGCGCAGGCGAGTGGCTCAGGGGCGAGCGAGAGCTGAAGATTGTAACGATGCTGCGCCTAAGCGAGCGGGGGACGGGAATCGCAGAGCAAGTTGAAGAAGTCTTTGCCGGCATATAAATGTAATAGATACTGGTTTTTCGTTGTTTTTAGTCAAATTGCCTATTTTACTTATCCCATTATTACAATTTTATGAAGTTACGGAGCTACTGAACTAACGGAACGTAACAATAATAATAATATAAAAACGCAAGAATAATAAGAGTAATAATACGAAAAGACGAGAGAAGCGATTTAGGCGAGTAAGTCGTGAGTCATGAGAAAAATAACGAACAATTCTCCGCTATTTTTTGCATTAAGTAGGAATATATTTATGACAAATTATTACCTGCGCGTCTCCTTCCCAAGTGGAGTTTGTGATGTTGTATACATATGTACATTGACCGTTGTTATATGACGTGGTTAGACAGAAGGAATATTTCAGAAAGAGTGAAAACCGAGAGAAAAACAGAGAAAAAAGAGAGAGAGAGAGAGAGAGAAATTTATGCCGCGTTGCGGGAGAGCGAACTCTTAAAACTTAAAACTTAAATTTTCGTTTCATCTTCATTGGTCGCACAGTCCGACGATCGGCGCCCTCGACTTTTGTTCCCCCGTCAAATTTAAAGCAAATCTCGACTCGACGCTCGCTGGCGCTCGAGCTGCTTTCCAGTTTCAAACCTTTCTAATCCAATGTAAATTCTAATATAAGTACACCCGAAAAGTGCCCTTTCGCCGAGAGCGGCGAGAACTTTTTTTTCGATATCGACTCCCGTCCAACTCGCCGGGTCTCGATGCACCGGGAGACTCGGGCAATTGAAGAAGTCGAGCGCGCCGATCCTCGGGCCCGACAATGCTAGCCCACACGCGCACACACGAACACACACACACGCACACGCACACACACACGAATAGAGAGAGAGAGAGAGAGATAAATACACACAGGCGCCCGCACACAGATAAAAACACACACACGTAATATATACCGGCTGTCTTTCACACTCTGCGGTTGAAGGAGTCGAGTTCCCAGTCGACAATGAAGTCATTATTGTTTTATTTATGCGGAGACTTGCTTTCGGTAAGATGTACATAGATAGCCGAGGCGTTGCAAAGGGAGGAAAAGTGAGAGAATGACTGTGTTTAGGTTTTTCTTTTAATTTTTTATATTTAGTGTTTACTTAGCGTACATATTATTAACTAATAGATTATTAATATTATTATTGATTCACCTTTTTATTTGAATTATCAAGATTCACGTTCGCCACTTTATCTTTGTTTTCAAAATATTGAGAACAAGGAAGGAAAAAAACGTGCTGCACCTTTTCTTCCACCTAATTTTCTCAAATTACTCATAATCTTATTAACTGCAATTTCAATAAAGTGAAAAATTTAAACGAACGTTTTATTTGTTGTGTTGTGTATTTTTCTTTTCTTTTTCCCTTATTTATTATATTATTATTATTATTAATTATTATTGTATTGTTGTTGTTATTATCATTATTATCATTATTATTATCATTATCATTATTATTATTATTATTATTATTATAATTATTATTATTATTACCATTATTATTAGCGATACTGTCGCGATTATTTCCCTATTAATTTCCTAGCATGGTTCAGTCTTTATTATTTATCGTTTCCCCTCGACGCGTTTCAAACTCTTTCTTCTCTCTGGGAGCTCGACTGTCTATATCGAACCTATCGAAATGCGTTGTTGGCTAAGGTACAAATGTATATAGGAAAAAAGAAGCAGATGCAATCGATCCCATGCTATTCCTTGGGCAGCATCTGTGCCACTGTGATGTTCCGCAGCCAGATCTCTGTTTACTCTAACCTTTCCTACTCATCCCGTGGCGGCGATTCCTCCTCCCGGTGACTCCGAGCTGGCCCTTGTTCCCAAGAACAATCCACTTCGCGAATCTTCGCGGCCCGGATTCGGCTCGCGTGTCCATCGCTAATCAGCCGAGTCGAGGAAGGGCCCAGCGCCTAATCCTCGAGCTAATCGGACTTTGCGAAGCTTCAGGCTTTGGCATAACCGAGGACTGCGACGAGGTTGCGATTCCGCGGCTAAATAGGCACCGCGAGTGCCGCAAAGTTACGACAGATTGTTCCGCGGATCAAGGACTACAGATGTCGTAGCCGAAGCGGTAACGAGAAAATAGGGAAAAAGTGGGAAAAAGTTGCGGTAGAGGAACGAAGCTCGGCTGGAAGAACAAAATAATCTACGAGCGGGAAGTAATATAAGGCCGGAGAGAAAAATATATATAAAACGTACATTAGGCGGTAGGTGCGTCTCGAGGAGAAGTTAACGATTGAAAACAAAAATAAAGCGATAGAAGCGCGAGTATAAGCTGCGTCGTAGCTCAGCCCCGTGCTGGAAATTAAAATTAAAAATTATTCACACCCTTTTGTATGTACAAGTCCCTTCAACGGACGAGACACTCCTCTGCCTACAGGACCTATGCGTGTGTGTAACAAATAAGAATTTACGTAATAATATATGCGCAGAGGCGTATCGTACATAATAAGCATTAATTAAGATAAAGTACCACGCATTACTATATAAAGACGTTCGCGGCGTCCAGCGTCGAGTAACGACGCGCACACGGACGCGCCATAGCTTCTACGTTATCATCCTGACGTTACACGCGCACTCGTGTGCGTATACGCAAATGTACGCGGACACGGGCAAAAGCCGGATCGCAATTTTTCTTTCCCCGTGACACTCGGTTCTCATTCGTTGTAATACCTCCAATTGTTCCCTACGATTCACATCCAACAGACACGAGTATGAATGCTGCGC
Organism: Platyscapa corneri; assembly: GCA_018907185.1. NCBI lineage: Eukaryota > Metazoa > Arthropoda > Insecta > Hymenoptera > Agaonidae > Platyscapa > Platyscapa corneri. The sequence goes on along the minus strand of JACCHW010000011.1, from coordinate 1,716,004 downwards.
GAATGTACCGCTACACGCTGCTAAAACGCTTGTGGGTCAATCGGCCGAAGCTCGCGATTAGCGGAGCGAACGTATTCTATCCGAGGAGAGTAATTCTAGACTCGCAACCAAACTCGGAACCAAACGCAGCTTGTTCGTTTGCGAAAATGTGCCGAAATTTACGAGCGCTTAGTGTTTCATTGTTCGGCAGTTGAACAAGATTGGTGCGCGCTGATTTTCAACTGGCGCCTGTTAAATCATACCGAACGCGTTTGGGGGCGTATAATTTGGCTCGTAAAGCCGGCAGTGCTGGATGGAACACGTTATTCTCCGCTCACGAGCTTCGGCGCGTCGGCTCGACTTTTTCGTTTCGTTTTTTTGCAACGAGTTTCTGCGCTAATAGTATAAGATTACGTGTGCTGCCTTTAGTTTCGGCTTCGTTTCGATTTCGAGCGTCGCGCACGAGAGGAAAGCTTTCGTGACGTCGACGACGACGACGACGACTTTGGTCTGTATATAATTTATAAGTGCATGCGCGTCATGAATTCGGAGACTGCCGGTTATAAACTGTTTCTCGCGAGAGTTTGCGAAACTCGCGGTGCGCGATTTTTGAGACTCGGCGGCCAAGCTAAGTCCTTTCCTAATATTGTAGTGGTGGTAGTGGTAGTGTTAGCAGTAGCAGTAGTAGTAGTAGTAGCAGTGTCTCGTTTTTTACTCGTAATTTACTTATCGACGTACGACAATACGTCGTCGGGTCGCGTTAAGTACTCGGAAAACGGAATATCCGTGTAAATTTTAGAGTGCGAGGCCTACGGGCAGCCGCGCGATCGTCGTACGAATTCAGAAAACAAGGAATCTGTCGCTGAAAATCCTATTGGAAATGAACGCCCGATACGCGATAACTTTCTCAGCGTGCATTTGAGCAGAAGAGCTTAAAAGTCAAGCAATTCGACGGTAAGGGGGAACATAGTACGAAACGAATGGTCGGAGTTTAAGCCACTACGGAAAAATTAGAATTAGCTTTTACGAAGCTGTACGAGTAGTCGGGGATAGAGAGAGAGAGAGAGAGAGAGAGACGGAGGGAAGTCGCACTAATTTATTACTAGCTCGCGCAATTTTCGGGCATTTTTATTCGGCTGTGTTTTAAAGGAAGAATTAGAAGAGTGAAGTAAATTAAAAATAACTAAAAGGAGCGTTTATAAATTCGAGGAGGAGGAGAGGGGAGGGAAGAGGCTCCAGGAGAAACGGTTAAATGATAAGCGTCAAAAGTAAAAAGTATATAATTTTCTACCTTATTTTTTTAAGAATTGGTGTCGTGTTTTTTAAAAAAGAATTGATCGTCTTAGTTCTATAGTTAATTATTTAAGGTCGCGGCGTCGGCAAGGAAGAAAAGTTTGATCTAAGCCTAATCGAAAGCTGTAAAAATGAAATAAAACGTTAATTTTAATTCGGATTGGTCTCGGATCGGAAAAGGGGTAAAAAACGATAAAGTAAAAGGTAAAGACGCGTTTAATCTTGACTCGAGCGCTCAAACTACGCATTCTTCAGTAAAGTTCAGACCTTGTAACGGCGTTATGTCGAAATGTCGTCGGCGTTGCCATTATTCTCCAGATATAAATGTGTCGATGTTTAAGCGGACAGAGGCACACAGCTCAGTTTTTCTTAATCGTTCACGCGTACTAATAGATCGCATCCGTAAACGCGCATAAGTTTGTTAGCATAGATTGCAACCCTCCAAAACCCAGCATCCTATTTCGAGTTTAATCTGACGGAAGGTCAAAAGTAAATACTTAAACGAGTTATAGTTAGGCCTAGTAAGCTGCGCAAGTAGCTGATATCGAGTTAAGTGTTTTAAATAAGGAGGAAACCGATCGGACGGCAGGCATGGAAGCGATCAAAAACATAACGCGAGGGAGAGGTGACAAAATAGTAACAAACGTACTTTGCGAAGCAAAGGCCGAACTCATGCTGGTAGTGCGGACCAAACGGGACGAGCTTGACAGAGAGAGATGTAAGTCGACGAGGGAGAGTGAAAGAGAGAACGAGAACGAGAACGAGAAGGAGCGAGAGGAAGGATCGAAAAGAGCGAGAGAGACGAAAGCATGGGAGTGCCGCTCCATCGGGTATAAACGAAAACAAAGAGGTAAATAAAGGTTTGCGTCAATCACAGCCGGTAACAATTCTAATGCGGGAAATTTGAAAAATCCAAAGATTAAAAGTAGGCAGGGTGTGTGGGTAGAGAAACGCGTCTACGTGCCAGACGTTCGAGATCGGGAAATCACAGTTAGATTCAACTATAAAATCGAAAAAAAACTCTAGATTGGCTACGTGGTATTCGAAAGCGATACGTTAACGTTTAAGGGATCGTCGAGTCCTCGAGTGGGCGGGGTAAGGGCAAGGGGGCAGGGAGGGGCCAAGAGAGGCGAATTTTTCCGAAGCAATTTTTACAGAGCGAATTTCTTGATACGGTTTTTTATAAACGAGAGAGGAACGCGAGGGCGTCGCGTCGTTTTTTATATCGCAGTGGCTCAGGCGCGCTCTTTCATCCGAGAAACCTTTTGCACCGAATCATCATTATATCGCGCGCGTGCAACGTCTTAAACTTCCACTTATTTGTGATCCGGAAGCGACGATTCGCCTCGCGTTTCAATTGGAAAGGGACTTGTTTTTGAAGCAACCTTTGGAGGTCGGCGGAATACGAGAAGGAAAACTGCCGGAGATAGGCAAAGAGAGGAGTCCCAGTGCCGAGATAAGAACGAACGGAAACGAGAAGAGAGAGAGAGAGAGAGAGAGAGAGAGAAGAGTACATTGTGATAGCAATTCCATGTCTTACTGCCCTGCTCTGTGCACTCTTTCACGACAAGTTTGCATTTTCTCGGGTCGACAGTAGTAAAGAAAACGCTTCCTCGAGTTCTGGCCGCGCGACGCGCCGTCCCAGCAGCTTTGGCTCGCGGGCCGCGGAGGACGTCGCTCGGGAGCGCCCGAAGGAGCGTTTTTCCCGACAAAACGCGCGGAGAGTAGTAGACTGCGCGTGCTAAACACGATAAAGCATAGCGCCAGGTAAGCGTTTTTGAAAGTTATTTACAACCGATCTTGATGTGTAGTCTTTAAGGCGTCGTTGTTCGGCAAGCATTTAGCGGACGGCACTCGTAGCTCGAGTGACTAAAATCAATATACCGTAGATCGTAATCACTTTAATCGTAATTGTAGCTCGTAGCGAATAATGAGAATATCGAGAAGGGCGAGAGCGGGGAACCATCGAAGATCGCGAGCGCGTTGGATGCCGCCATAATTTCTGCAGCTCATCGATAACGGCAATCGTGTGCAAGCTTTCGCCAAAAATCGCAGTCCGAGCGAGCCCAGGAGGCAGGGAGGCAAGGACTCGAACTAAAAATCAAAAACAAAAAAAATAAACTCGGAATCGTTCGGTGAATTGTAGCCGTTCGTGTGGGATCTGTCGATTTGATCGAATCGGTAAATCGATTGGTAGTTTTATAAAATCACACGTAGACTGATCGTTCGATAAATTGGACGCGTTAACGGTTCGACCGAATCAGGGCGATTGTCGGCGGTTAGAGGAGGTCGGTCAAATGATCCAGTAGCGGACCGTTCTAAACGAGACTCGTGGTACTAGTAGCCATAACAATAATAATAATAATAATAATAATAATAATAATAATAACAAATAATAATAAATAATAACAAATAATAACAACAATAATAATAATATTAAACAATATAGTAATAACGATAGCATTAAAAAGTATAAAAACAACAATAATCGACGCGTTAACCGAGTGAGGGCGGCCGAATACGCGTATGTTTAGCAGCATTTTTTACGATAAATTTAATGAGTGTTTTACTAATCGTCAAAAATTAAAAGCGGTTCGTTAGAAAACGTAGTAGTGGCACGCTTGTCTGCGTCTGTCTGAGTCGAATGGCTGAGTCGAGAGTGTGAGACGGGTATTTTCCGACGGACACTTCCTTTTATTTTCGCTACACTCCGCTGCATTCGAACAGCCGGACGTTGCTATTCCACGTTCTCACGCGAATCGGAAGTGTTCGTCTGCAATAATGATCGAGGATAGATCAGCTCGTCTCCGATAGATGCGGTTTCCCCACTTTTGAATTAATTGACACCCGCTCCTACACTCCTACACTCCTACCCAATAACCGCACCCGATCCTCTTTCAACGATTAATCTGCTTTGTATTAAGTCTTACGAAGGCTCTCGTAAAATCTCTGTCCGCATGTTTTAAAACAAAAATCGTACATATGTATTGGTCCGTTCGCGCTGCTTCGCGACGAGACAAAACGCGCGAGTGCACGCGCGCCCACACTTATCTATTTATCTATATATGTGCGCACCCGATAATCCACACAGGCATACACTGGCTTACACGCGCGCGCGCGCGCGCGCAACCACACACACACACACAAACATACGCGCGCGCGCAAATACACACACACACACACACAAACGAAGGCACAGAGCGACACGCTTGGAAAAATATAAGACAGACCCACGTTTTTCACGAAGACGCGCGCCAAGAGCGTCTGTGGGAGCCGAATGGCGATGTTGGAGATGGTTGGCTGGGGGAGAGACATTTGCATAAGTCGAATGTCGAGGAAATTCAGAAACAGAGAGACTTCGTCGGGGTTAAGGTGACGTTAAGGCGAGACGAATAACAACCGGTAAAAGGAACGGAGGTAAGAGGTCTTTGTTACTTTATTCCGCTTTCGCGTGTACAAATATCACGCGTGCATGTTGAAAGTGTTCTCGAGTTCCATTAACGTCGAATTTATCTTCCCTCTTTGAGTGGCACGTTCTCTTCTCCCCCCGCGCCCTTCGACTGCGACTCTGCTGCGTAATCCCTTTTTTGTGCGTGATTACGTTTCTCGAAGGTAAAGAAAACGAGGGCGAAGGGGTCATCCGATTATCGCAGAGACTCCTCGATGCCTTTCAGGCACGGATCCTCGACCTTTCGTTTCTTTTTCCGTTTCCGATGGCTCCTAATTTAATTGGCAGACGTCTCGAGCACTTGGCAAACAGAGTAGTGCTTTTTTCCTGCCAGCGCGTACCGGACTCGAGACTCGGCCGAGTGCCACGGGGAAAGTAACCAAAGACCTACTCCTCCTCCTCTTCGAGGCGAAAACGGAATCTCCTCACGAGTCTAGTGCGGCGCTTGTGCGCGAGCTAAGGCGGAACACGGTGAGCAGGAGATCAGGATCGGCGATTGTGCGCGCGTTTCGTGTCGAGGCCTGGCTGTACTTCGATCGGCCGTATTTCGGTGGATTGTATTTGCATAGGAATCGTTGCGTCTTGGATTCGAGGCGAAATTAGCTACGTGTGCGGTTGATGGTGAATTGCACCGGAATTTCGGCGTCGCGTTTCGGAAGGTTCCTAGCGGTTGCTGGTGCGAAGCGATTCTTGGGCTCTCGACGCATGCTAAGTCAAAATTTAACGAAATTCCGAGCAGAGAAGAGCCTCGCGCCCCCAAAGTCCGCTCGATTGTTAGCAGTCGACGAAAAATATCGAAAAGTAAGGAAAATCCATTTGAAGTTTAGTCATGTTTATCGATCGAAATTTCGGTGCAAGCGCTCGTGTATGGTCGACTCGACTGGGACGGAAGACCGAGTACGTGCGCGATACGAAGCAGCTAAGTCTTCCAATACCTCCCTTATAAAAGTACAAATTTTAAGATAAATATTATATCGAAGGATAATTAATAAAAAAAAGTACGAAGAATAAAAGCACTAAGATTAATAAAACTAAACGAGAGATTGCTAATTAAAAAAAAATGGCTAATTATTATTGAGAGTATAATGCGAGAAGTGACGAGAAGATATAGTAATATGAAATACAATGAATACTATTTAATGTTTTTTCTGGTGTAAGATTTATCATCATTATAATTGCTATATTGCCATTATTATCATTACTATTATTAATATTATTAATATTATCATTACTATTATTATCATTATTGATATATTATCATATTACGATATTACAATTATTATGATTATTATCATTACTATTATTGCTATTATTACTCTAAAATTGTTTACACATTGTGAGATGAGATAAAAGGCATATAAATTATTAAAAATATTATAGGCGCATATATCGAGGCGAAGAGTAACTAGCAGAGGGGAGGGGAGAAATACGAAAAGAATCACATCACGAGACGACGGGAGAAATATTTCAAAGTATAAAGAACATTTATAAATATATAAATATATATATCTATATTCATATACACGCGCAAGCGCGCGCACACGCACACGTACACGCGCACACATTTACACGATTGCACACGTAATTGCGTATACATAATGTGTATGCACAAGATGATTTGCCTAACACACGAGGAAAAATATCAATAATATTTAATTTATGGGTCATGCGTGCGGTGTCGTTGTGTACATCCGCCGCAAAATTTATTCTGGTTGAACTTTAACGTAACACATATTCGTATATACAGATGCATTTATACCATAAATATATATAATAATAATAATAATAATAATAATGCTACATCCGAATAGAACAAAGATGATAACCCTGTTACGGATAAGCGAACCTCAAAAGTATTTTTCACGATTGAGAAATTGATCGTGACGGTTGATTCAAGAGTTTTGGAGAACAAATCGAGTCTGGACATTTGATGAAACTGCAAAGCGTTGTGCATCCTAAATTAGAATCTAAAATTGAAAAAAAAAAAAATAAAAAATGAACAAAGCACTTACGCTTTAAGAAAATAATAATTAAATCTATATATATATATATATATATAGATACACATACACATATATACATACGTTATGGATTTTAGATTATGGAAATGATAAAATGAGAGCCCATTTTTATAATCCTATATCATTAAACGTTCCCACGATGAAATTTCAATATATTCAATAATGTTTAAGGGGGTAACAATAAAAGATAAAAGTAACTCATTGTAGTAGCCAAAAAGCCAAATAAATATTCACAAATCGTGCCGTTTTCTGCATTTGAAAATCCGAAGCGGAATATGAAACAATAGACTGCCGTATATAAGACTTTGGAATCATAAGCCTACTTTTTAATATCGACAATTTACACGGAAAATGGAAAATTTAACGTAATATAAACATTGTAAAAGTAATTTTTCTACAAGAACTAACGACTGATCTTACAAATGGGCGGTCGACTCGAACCACATTCTTTCGCCATCTCATCAAAATTATAAACAGTTTCCGAAAATGTGGAGACGACCTAAACTGCGGAATCGAATAGTTTTCCTCGTCCCTCGCTTTTTTCAATGTAATTCTCATCCGGCAACCGGGGCTCTACTTACTTGATAAGGACGAATTTCGAAATTTACAATTTTTGCGATGTTCCATACTCGAATCTTCAAGAATTGCTTGATCGTTCGAGTATCCGTGTTGAGAATCGAACATCGTATAAATTGCACATTCGATATAAATACACACACACACACACATATATATATATATTAAAATATATGCATATATACACATTCATGCGCACGCACCTTACAAATGCACGCATGCGTGCGCGCGCGCGCGCGTGTGTATATATATGTATACGTATAGGGAGATACGATGTGCGTTGGTTTACGCAGGAGCGCCAGCCGATAGGTAATATATAATCGACTGACGTAGGCGAGAGCAAATTATATTTTTAATAAAAATGATGTTAAAATTTATAAAAAAACTCGACTATTTACGTGTAATTAGGTTAAGATAAGCCCTGCTGCTAGATGAGTCTCTTAAAAGTGGCGACGACGCTAAATGGAAGCGAAGCGAGGAAAAGTGCTCGAAAATTCCAACAATTGAACTTTGGCTGACTTATCGAGAGATGGCTTTGAGGTGTGCGTTCGCGCTCGAGCAAACCGCGCAATTCACAAAAGTCCAATAATGTACACACCCAATAACCCACACACACAGCCGACACTAAAGTCTGGAAAATAGTCGAGCTTGCCGGCTTCCTTTGCACGGGCTCGAGGACTAACCGACTCGGAGCTTTCCGTCAATTTATTCCCGAAACGAGGAGAGCACCGGCCAAGCGAAGCTGGAAAGCGGCGGCGAAAAGCCTCTAATAATTAACAAGCGAACTCTGTTTATCCGCACGATGCCAGGGATTATATGCGTAGCCGACAAAGTTGTCCGTACAATGAGCGAACAAGTAAATAATCACAATAAACCACACTAAATAACGATATCGAGGGGCTGAATTTAAAAGTGAACCGGAAAAAATGAACTATGTTAGGTGTAGCATATGCGTGTAAACGGGGGTATACACTACGTACTATAATTACTTATTACTGCTAATTCTAACGATCGCTATAATTAACTACGATAATTATTACTATTTGCTATGATACCTATCGTTAGTAGCTAAGAGTTGATGTTTACAATGACAGTTCGTCTCGTGTAATCGTATTGCACTATATCTGTTTGGTTGGCTTGATGGGCGAGAGTCTAATTCGGGTTATTAGATACTACGCTGTACCTTTTACTGGCGGGCCAAGTTTGCGATAATTAATTGCCCGTGACAACAAATTACAAAACTGACTAAAACCAAGCTGCTGTTCGCGCTGCTCGCGGTGCATTTTCGCATTAACACGCAACACTGCAACTCGGACTCGATTTCGTTGCAAAGCCCAGCTATTCAAACAATCGCCGTAATTCTCCTATCGTTGCTACTTCCGCCGTGCCGCTTGGAAAAAGCAATAGTTGACATATCGGAAGGATCACTGCTTCTACTGAGCAGCAATCGCAGTTTTATCGCCACGAGTATCGCCAAACTCGGCCGCCAGTGGTTTCGAGGGAAAAAAGAGAATAGATGATTGGGATTTGGCGGGAAAAGGGTTTACCGTAATTATGTTCTTATTTTTCTGGTGAGTCGATGGATGCGAACTCTGCTCGGCTTCTCTCTGGATTCTACAAGAGTTGTCATTTATTGTTTACGTGCTTGCAGGAGGCTCGAGTGAATTCGCCCCCATCGCCCATCACCCGTAATCGTCTTTTTCTTGATTTATTCGCTTGTCGTTCTGCCGTCATTTTAGCCGATGACGCGAAAGCGAGCGGCACTTTCGGCGACAGCGAACGGTCCATCTGTTCGACGAGCTGCATCTTCGAGGATGCACTTTATCCTTGGGCGACTTTTAGCTCTTCTGCCGAGCGGATATCGACGATTGAATCTCGAGCTACGACGCGCGCGCGAAGCAGAAAAGCGAGATAATCGCTGAAAAGGATGAAGAAGAGCGAGCGACTTATTGTAATTTACTTCGTTTCTGTTCTGCGTAACTTTTGTTGCAATCAGTTTCTATGGTCGATTTTTTATTTCGTCGCAAAAAACGGTGTGCGAAAAGTATCGAGCTTTATACCGCTTTTGTATGTTTAGTATGGATAACAACACTTTACGACATAGAGATATAAATAAAATTTACGCAAACTACTGTGTAATAACTATAGTAAACATAATATATTATATAAATATACGCGGGCGTTTTCTTGTCGAGTAAACAGATAAAAAAATTAAACGCTCGGAAGCAGTGCCAAAGTAAAATATTTCACGGCCGAAACGCGTTACCATTAATTGACGCGATAAATCAAGCTACAAATTATTACGAACAAGGAGGCGGGGGAGGAGCAGGGGACATTAAACTTTTGCGTTACAATAATTTGCCAACGGACTCGAAACTTTAACACTCAAAAATAGCTCGACGCGCTTTTTACGACGCGCTTTCTTTCTCATAAATCTTGGCATTTTTAATATTTTGATCTGCTGATTCGACAGGGAATTTTCCATGTATACACACGTATGAAATACAAATCGAGACACACGACACGCGCACAATTCCACTTACACTTAGGCGCGCACGCGCCCACTCACGCCCAACACCCAGCCACACATCGACACGTACGCAAGCACGCACGCACATACACCGTCTGCTATGCGAAATACAAGATACAAATGTAGATGACGATTAAATGATCATTGCGTTGTATGAGAATACGAGTATGATGATTTTAAGGAAAGTATACATATTAATAAACATTTTTTAATACCGTTATTGTATTGTGATAATGGTCAAATGAAGTGAATCGAAAAAAGTATAATGAAACTTAACTCACTGTGTTTTGTTAATGAACGCGCACTGTCCCTTCCAACTTCCAAAGTCCGCCTGGTCCATCCCGTTATTGTTTTTAATTACTCGTTGGAATAACGAGTCCTTAGCGAGTGTCCGAGTGCCAATAACCGAGACTCCAAGCGGAAGTAAATCTTTCCAGCTTTACAAAGTGCCTTCTTTGTTAATAGAATGTAGAATTTTAAAATCAGGATACTGGATAACGATGCTTCTGCTTTCTCCGTTATATTTCAATTCATTCCTTTCGGGATTCTGTCTCGTAAAGTTTTTAAAAAGTTTTATTTATTTATTTATCTGCTCTTTCTTTTCTCAACTTTAATCATTACGACGTGAACCAATTTACTTTCGCGAAAGCCAATTGAATAAAAATTCAAAGAAGTAACAATTTAAACGAATAATGTCTTACTTAGCTGATGGAGATCAGAGCGCAAATGTGAACATTCAAAGATTTATTCGCCTTGACTAGAAAAAGGTAAGTAAAAAGTTATTAACAAAAAATAATGTAGTTTTCATTAGATTTAAAGATTTTTTCAAACACATTGAAAACATTAAATATATTCGAAAAAATATTTCCAATTGCGTCTTAATACCAACTTATCTACTATTTTGACGAATTTCCTGCATTTTTATTTTATTAATTCACCGAAATTCGAAATTTCAATTAAATGCACCGGCAGCTTAAAATTTCAATCAACTTACAAAATTGCCAAGCAGTAGTTGACATCTTAGCTTAAAAACAGTCAAATAGTCGTGTACGGATGTTGCGACCTTTTTTAATGCAAATTACGGTCTTTTATTTCAAAGCATAAATTTAAAGTCAAAATATAGTCGCCCAGCGTCAGATTCGGTGAATTACTTGGACAATTGATTTCAATTTAAATAAGAATACGGGAATTTTTGATACAACGACGGTCGGAACGTACTTTTTTTCCTCTTCCAATGCGCGAGTTCATCAGTGTTGTTACGCAATAATCGCAACAACGCACAACGCATTTCCGGTTCTTTCTCCGCCACTTCTAAGATTGTTGACCCGCAGAATACCATGGATATTGAAAACAACGCCGGTTATTATCCTTCAAACGACCAAACCGTCGTGGCCCTTTTGGAGTCAGTTCTCTGCCGCCGAATTTCATCCACGAATGCGTCCGCTGTTCGCTTAAAACAGTCGTCCAGGCCTCTCAAGTGATTCTGCGAAACGTTTCGATGTCATCGGTGGTCATCGTCAAATTTGAACCGCCAGCAACTCAATGCTACAACCAACCGTCTTTTTATGGCTTTTCTCAAGCATGGAAGCAAGATCCCGTTCGCAGCGCCTAGTTTATCCACAGCTCACGGAGATCCGTCGATTGAAATTCAAGGGCTGTTTTAAATAAACGTGCGATAAATATCCTCGCGCACTTTTCAGCGAGGACAACTTTTCTGAAAAGCGCGTTTGCAACGTTAACGCTGCCCTAATTGCGACGAAATACAAATGATTTATTAATAAGCGATAATAAAATCGCAGGAAATCAATCATAAATTGGGATAAGTCATGTGTGTGACTGGGCCGGTCAGAAATCAATATTCATTACGAAAACTCTAATGTATTTACATGTTCGATGACACGGAACGGGGTGATTTCGGAGATTCTGCCAAGCACAACTAATTCCTTATCTGCGAGCGTGTATTACACTTTTTGACGTGACCCTCGTTCGGTTTTTCACTGCAATCGCTTTGAAGTCCTCGGTTCATTGATTCCAAATACGCTCGACTCGGCTACTTTCGTTATGGTCGCGCGACCCCGAAATCACTCTTTTTCTTTATAATCTTTTCAGCTTCTTGTTCGCGTGTCAAATTCCGGGTAAAATATTAGACAAATTTTTTAGGTTCGCCCATTCGGCTGGGAGCGAACGTCATTTCGTACCACGATTACTTTCAAAAGTGAGCCGTTCGAATTGCTGCTTAAAGGTCGATTTTTAAGTCTATTACAAGTTAAATAAACCGGGAGGGATGCTTTGGACTTTTCCGTTTATGTATTTGCGTTAGGTCTTCATTCGGTCATAAAATGAGTCGCTGAGGGATCAACCGAGTGGGGCTGAAAATGCGTATCCGAGGGAAAGGACTCGGCCGACTCGCTTTCCATCGCTTTGATGTAAAAAACTACGCCGAACGGATAAATGCTATGATTTCATTCAGAAGAGAGGAAAGTACAATAATAAAGGTCGAAACGTCGAAAGCGAAATTTCTTTTTTGCTCGTCGCTCTCATCATTTGTAAAGCCATTTATTAAAAGGGATAGAATAAATTTGCGATTTTAAAGTTTGAATTTTGCAATCTTGGTCTAATTCATGCAGAGGAGGAAAATATTTAAATCGCCGAGACATTCGCAGTTTCAATTCGAGTCCTAAATTTTAAATGCATTAAAAACTCCTCGTGCCCGTAATTATTTACATTAAGCTGTAAAAAAGGGCCGGCCCTTTTAGGCGAAAGTTCCCAAAGCGCAAAAACTCTTGTAAAATTGCGCCGCGGAGAGTGCGCCATTGATTTCGTAATGGCTACAATTAAATTTTCGCCGTCGCAGCAGATTTTAACGTACGAAATTCGTTTCGACTCGATGGATTTCCCCTCTGACGTGGAATTGCGAGTCCCGCCGAGCTTCCATCGCTCCGACTGCTCGAGCAATAATACTCTGCTAAAAGTACTTCCCAAGATCCTAATGCGATTTTACAAAAGATGTAAACTTTTTATGCCCCTCCCCAAGATTTGTTTGGCTCTGGCAGAAAAAAGAGCAGGAGCAACGTCTTTTTTACTCTATAAAGACTTTACGTCCTCCCAGAATATGACGCTACTACCATTAATGATTCAGTCCCAACAGATCGTGCTCGCCTTAAGTATTCGCCTCGTAGATGAGCTTTCGTTCGCAGCCCCTCCGCCTTACAAACCGAGACCGAGCACTACAATTCGTGAATAATACAGGGGTAATGATTATCGGCGTCGCTCCGAAACTGCTGCAATTTTTATGCGCTCGAGCCGATAGTGTGCAATGTAGCCGCCTTCAAAGGGTTCGAGTAAATTACCAAATTTACTAAGTTTCCGCAAATTTTCGCACGATTTACCGAGCTTTGCCACGAGTCGAGTACTCTTACTTTCACTTTGCGAGTGCTAAGCGCGTCGCGTTTTTCGTGCGAAACCGACCGATAATTAAAGTCTTTTGCAGGGGGAGGGGCGTCGAGTCCACCCCTCGATCTACTTCTCTATAGGAATTAAATCAAAGAAATACGCAGTTAGCGCGAAAGAGGCGTGGAATTATTTTTCAAATTCGCGAGTTCGGAATCCGCTGATTTTCATCGTCGAATGTTTGCATCGGCGCTCTCCGCCCCCCCCCCCGCACGCGCTCCACCAGGGTTTTCGTTCAATTTGCGTTTTAATTAAATTTCCGTGATCACGTTTCCGGCGTATACTTGCACGTTCGTCGCGCGAATCCAGTTGTCGGGGCTAGGCGAAAAATATTCCACTTGCAACGGCGCATTGCCAGACTGTTTGCGCAAGAAAATTGTATTGGAATAATGCCGGTTATGCCGTTTAATTAAGTTCGGACGAAGTGTGCGAAATCAGCGCTCGCCCGAGCGATTGCATTTTTCGCGCGATTTTGGCTGGAATAGCGAGTGAACGGTAGCGGGGGCCGATCTTCGGCTCGAGGGAGATAACCGTTTAACGTACGTGCAAAGCAAAGCAGCGCAAGCCAAAACGAAGCAGCAGAATAGCAGTGGCTGATTGAAAAAACTCGCGATTGCAGCAGTGGCTCCGACCAATTCGAGAGCAAGACCCGCAACAAGGGCGCAAAAGTCGTGAAAACGATCCGAAACGAAGGGCTTTGTTCGCCTAGACGAGTTCTAGAAGACGAGCCCACTGACTCGACTCCCTTAGGGCCAGTCGGGCTTGGCGCTCTTTGTTCCGTTGGCAGCGACCGCGGGGCTGGGGAGCAGCGCAACTTCCAGGCGCGTTTATGAACGGGGAGGGCGGCAGCTTCGAGTGATCCGGCAACTCATTATAAACACATCGAGACGTAAACAGAGCCTTTCAGACGTCTCGAACCTGAATGGTGAGTAATTAAACTCGGATCGCGCGCGGGCGCTCGACTTTCCCGTGGCAGCAGCAGCTTTCAATTTCGTTCTTTGGCTCGTTAATCAATCGGACCGCAGGATGACGATGGCTCCGCTCGTTTTTTTAATTAGCTCCTGCATAAACCTGACACGCGGGGGGATTCCCGAAGGCTCGGCCCCTTTATTTCGCGGTGCACCACCACCAACCATTGTATCCAAAGTTAAAATGTATTTTCGTTGTTCGCGCGTGTCGATTGGAGCCAGGAGAGCAGCCGCTGACGTCTTGCGTTATTAAGTTTTTGAGCTGTGCGCTGCAGCTGAGCAAAGGGGCCTCCCCGATCAGTCCAGCCGACTCTCCCCGGCGATTTTCAGTTTTCAGCACTCGGTTTTTGCGCGTGCATACTTTTAACCTCCGCTGCGAAAAACGTTTCCCGCAGCGCAAAAGTGCCGTTTTTTCGGACGATTTTATCTTCGCGTATTATTTACGTTCCGACGATTCAAATATTATTAATAGCGGGAGAAAACTGACGCGATTTTTCCAAAGAGTCTTTTTTCGGATAATTGAAGCATCGCTGAATAAAGTTTCAACAAAACTTTAATAAGCCTGCGCTCGAGCTAAACGTAGTTACGTGTTTAACAAACATACATCACCAGGTTAAACATGGCAATATTTATGGATCTCTATGACGTTAAAAGCATAAGAATAGACGATTGTGCAACCAAACCCAATGTTTCCGAGAGAAGTTTTAATAACTTATAACTAGTTTAATAAGTTTAAGTTGGAAGCAAAAAATCTTTACCTTGTGGATTATAAATTTTTGCACTAAAACTGTATAAATGTGTATATATATATATATATATGTATATACATCTGTCAATCTTAATTGTGTTGCAACAAGTAATTAGAGTAGATTTAAGTTGATGAAAATGTTGCGGTGCCAAATGAAATAAGTTGAAATAACGAATCTTGATTGCTTTCCTGCGAATAAGCACTCCACCTTTTTGCGCTAAAGTTCAAGTTCTCGAGTTGATAATTATTCTAGTGAGGATGGTAGATTACAGGGGGCCGGGAGTTTTCGGCGAGACAAGTTGGTGGAACAAGGGAAGGAAGGCCATACGATGGCGGATATATACATAAATGAAGTCGAGGAACTTGCCGCGGCACTTTCATTGTGTTTTGTAGTTGCGCGGTCGTCTTGCAGCGAAGTTTTCTACGGTAATTTGAAGAAGAGTCGCGGGAGTTGTATCGAGTCGCAAAAATTTTCACGCAATGCGCAGCATCTAAATCTAAGCCCGCCGAGTTGACGCGCAAGAGACTAGGGCTAGTGATTTTTGCTTTGCAAGGTTTATAACAAATTCAACTGTGTGCTATAATATTTTTTCATCGATCCGACGAATTTTTAACGAATATTAAAATTAAAGGAAAGAATTTATCGGAAAATACGAGCTATTTAAAGAAAAGAAAGCTCAAAAATAAGAAAAATTATTGCTGGGCTTTAATGTATTAACTTTGGGCATTTTATCGAATTTATAGAAGATTCAAAATTTCCGTAATAATAAGTTGTACGTCTCAAAAGATCGAAGAAGAATTTACGCTCCTGAATTTAATATCAAACAAGTAGAACAACAACGAACGAAATGTACTGCATTTATCACTGAAACTTTAAAAAAGAAAGCCGTTTTACGTTATCCACTAAAATACGTTTTCCTTTCATAAAAATAAAATTTCTTTTCACAGATTTATAATATTCGTTATTGGCTCGAAGAAACGGCACAACTTAAAAAAATCATTCTCTCCTCTTCGTTGAAAAAAATAGAAATCTTTCGCGGAGAAATTCTGTCGCGCAATATCGAAAAGGTGAATGTTTAGCAACATTTTACGACGCTTTTTACTTTTGCGCAATGTATCGAGATATTTAATTCAGGAAGGCATGTTTCGGTTCCAGCTTTCCTCCATTTCCCTCACTCTAAGGCAAATAATAGTAAAAGTAAGTCGCGATTTATGACGTTAGAAGCAAGTTCGCGCTCGTCACTGCGGCACTGCGGCACTGCTTTTGCGACGTTATTCGCGCGCGCGTATTCCAGCGCAGGAGTCTACAAGTGCGTTCATCCATAATTTCAAGCCGTTAAGGTCGGCAAGGACACGGAGAGGGGGAAGATCGCTTGTCGTTGAAAGCTCATTGTCAGCTCGGGGCTCGAGAAGGAGACTGGAAACGCGTCGAGTAACGTTTCACGGATTACGAAAATTGAGGCTCCGAGAAGATGACAGCGAAGGAGCACGATATAGAAGCGCAAGGTTTCGCCGAGGAACCCCGTAAAAGTACGGCGAGAGCCTGAGTCTGGCCTGGAGGCTCGATCGATAAAGACGAGCCACTCCATAAACGAAGCGAGAAGCGTTTCGCGGAAAACTCGGCCCGAGGCTCGTCCGGCCACTTGGAAGCAGCCGTCGCGAGGAGCGCGAGAAAGGAGGTCCGGGAGCTCGAATTAATCGGACTCTGTGCTGCGTGCGGGTGTCGGGAGTCGAGCCAGACGGAGGCGCACGCAGCCGCGTAGACGTGGCCCGCGACGTATCGACGAGGACGGCGCGAAAGCGGATTAGCTTGGAGCGAGGCGCTAACGCGAGTACAGGCTGCGGTTGGGCGTATGCGTGTCCCTGCGTAGTTGGACGCTTTTGGGCGCTTACGGGGATCGGGGCGGGCGAGGCAGCGGCTAATGGCGTTTGCTTGGTTCTTGTCCGACTGTCAATGGCTGGCTCTCGTCTTCGGTTTCTGCTTGTCTGCCGCGGCAATCAAATCAGTTGGCTGCCCCTGGTGCCGCTTTGTGTACGTTCCTACAATGCGGCGCGGAGGGACGACTGAAGGGGGGGGGGAGTTGCCTTTTACAAAGAGTGCAAATATAATTTACTCCCGAGTGGTAAATTCGCCACTGCTGACGACTCGTTTGGTCTCGACAAAATAACGGAACGAGGCGAAATTATGCGCGGCTCGAGCGTTTTTGATAATTTAGTTGACCGATCGGTAATCCATTTATCAGGAGCTCGTTTGAGGGACTCGCCAACAAATTAATCATTCGGTTTTACAGCTAAACTTTGTCGCGGATGTCCAATTTGTCGTTTGGCGATTGATTCGGCTCGACAGAAGTCAACTGGAATGATCTGCAATTATTCGCGAGCTGATTCCTATTTTCTAACAGTCCGAGGCAGAGTGGGGGCTTTGTAATACCAGCATTCCATACGATAGTTGGTTCCTTGTTTCTTCTCGATTCAAGGGACGCTGCATTCACATTCGTAATCCGATATTTGACGTCAATTTTTCGATGAAAATGCTATGCGCAGAAGCCGCGTTGTTTTTTGTATCGTTGCTTTTGAAATAAGCACTTTTAATTGCCCGAAAATGCGCGTTCTCTTCAAACTTTACCTCTGACTATTAATAAGTGCTCGAGCAAACATTGACTTTAAACACTAGTAATAATATCAATGGCTGTTTCCCTGAATTCTTGTAGTTAAAATACAACGATATACTTAATGTTGAAAATATGCTTTATTATAGACCTTCTGAAGCCATCTGCTGAATATTCTTTTTATCACTCGTTCGCTCGTTATACTCGAAAAAGTTTTCTCTTTTTATTATTACATTGCTTCGAGACTTTTTCCTTGATTTATTTTACTGCCTAATTCTTTCGCGTAAAGTTCTTTTTTGACTAACCATTTACGGCGAACTTCTTTACTATCGTGTGGTCCCTTCCTTCTTTTATCGTTCGTTTTTACGGAGAGAAAATTGCAATTTTCGATGAGCCTCTTCGATCGCCCTCTGCTGCTCTCTATAAGTGATATAATATAGTAAATGTATAATGTAGTTCGGCGTAACGCGTGCAATAAGTTTTTGCTTTTTACGCGAGCTGAACTCTCCCTTCTCTAATTTTCGAACGGTAAATTTGCCAATAAAATGACTTTCTTAAAAATATTTCATAAGCATAAATAATTTATTACGCGCGAGAATATCTTGCTTTGTATAGAAGACTTAAAATAAACGACAAACGATTATAAAAAATTAAACTGTAAATTTTAATAAATAAATGAAATTTGTAACGGATAAGCGTATTATTGAACTGAAGTAAAAAATGACGCGCGATCGCAATTATTTTTCTAATATTCAAGGAATAATATATTTTTAAATTTTATAACGTTATAACGGTGTAATTGGTATGAGTTCGTGTTTGGCGCATTAATCTTAAAACCAACGTCAATTAACGGGATAAATTAAATTTCGTTTTCTTTAGCGTAACTACGTATGCAAAAGATCTTTATGGCGCATACGAGGTTTCCGAATTTTTCATTCTCGTCCATCTTCTGGTTTATTTTCGAAAATTAATCTCTCGAGCACCAATAGCGCTTGAGCCACCAATGACCTCTTGACATTGAGAAATGCGCGAGAAATTTTGACGAATTAAATAAATTGCGCAGAAATTTGTTTTAGTGGGGCAATATTTCACAAAGCATCTATCGAACGTCATAAAAATCATAGCCACGCTCGAGGAGATGGTTTTGGTCGTAAAGGAATCTAGGATTTTTGGCGGGGAAAATGTGCGCGCCAGTCACTTTGCTAAACATCGGTTTGTCGAAAGAGCTCCTAACGGCCACTACCCCACCAAGTCATTAGCGTACTATCAAAGAAAAAGCCACGAGCGCGCAATTCTCATGGCAGGACCAAGAGTTTCGTTACTTCTTGTGCGGAAGTGATATCATGTATAAATTAGTTCGTACGAAAAATATGTCAGTAGCGGTTATTTGCTAAGTGCGATAGAATCTTCACAAGTTAATGGGAAAGTTTCATTCCGGGGTAAGTAAAAGGGAGAACCGGTCCGGAGCGCTCCGTGGCATTAGATCGAAATTTGTCTTGGAGGATGGAAGTGTGCGTCCGAGGGTAATACGGCCACACGCCCCGTGCCACATTCGCGATTATAACGAGGGTTCTCTGGTCTCCCCCTTCCTCTTCCGTCTCCCCCTCCCCCCTCCCCCGTTTCTTAGCTGCTTGGTCCACTGGGGAAAAGTGACCTATTAATATTACGTCCGTATCACAATTTCACCGTTGATTCCAGCGAACAAAGGAGAAAGACAAATGGTGGCTCGTACACGTAACACACGTATTCCGAGCTCACACTTTTCTCCTCTGCTTTACGTTCTCAATGAGTCGTGTTTAGTTCGGTTCCGTAAGATTATCACGCGAATAAAATAAGCCCCGAATCATAACTATAAATAGGCCTTACTCGACTTTAATCGACTATTTGCTAACTAATTTCCGACGATTTCCTTAAAAATCACAAGTAACGCGACACCCCCGAGGTACGAACTTTATCTTCTCGGCGGAGGCACTCGATTAAAACTAATAAGCTTCTCGAGAAAACAATTTAAAAATAGCCGACTTTTATGAGATTGATCTTTAAAAAATTTTCTAAATTTAACTTTCGCCTCGGGTTGGGTTTTTGCACGAAAGTTTGCAAATGCCTCGGAGTAATTAAATCGAACGACGTGCGCCCATCGTTTGGCAATTGTTTATCATAAATAATTTATAGAATTATAATTTTGTATTTTCCGAAAGAATTTGCACCAACGCGTGCTCGGGTGTATCGTTTCGTTATTTTTATAAAACAGGAGGCTTTCGCGTCTCTGGCAATTTTAATTCAAAATTACTCGCGACCTCTGTGGAATCGTTCAAATATTGTTTTTGAAAACAACGAGACTTATATTGTTTCAGTCTACGTATCGTATCAACGTGCTCGGTAATTTTTATGCTTAAAAGAGCCGAGATATCAATTTGAATCGCGATCAAAACTCGAGTGAAATCCTGCCATAAAATTGGCGATTACGAACGACCATATTTTATTCGATGTTTTCACACATTAGTTATTATTCAGCACAGCTTATGAATGCAACTTCACATTTGTTCAAGCGAGGAAATACAGGCAGGAGGATCGCAATGCAAAATCCATCGCGTTGCCCTCTATAAAGTTATAAATATCCAGTGCATTGGTTTGCAGGTGCAGAAAAATATGGCTGCTAAAACGACTTTTTAATGACGGAACGCGAGATTGCACGTTTATTTGACACCGAGAGCAGTTTGCGGGGCTAAAAACGAAGCTTTAGTTTTTAGAACGGAGCGGCACTCGTTGCAAAGCTCGCGTCTAAAATTCAGAGGCGACTAATTATCGAAACTTGGGACAAATCAATCGCGTAATCCAAATCGAAGGTAATATCTTGGAACAAACGAATGTCCTATCAGTGCGTGCGCAAAAACACAAAGAATTGGTGCTCGGAGGAAAAGCTCGCACTGCGTCTGGACCGGTGGAGGAGGTACATCCATTAGTTGCAGTGTGGCGTGTATTAGCAATACCGGGGTTGGTTTCGACAATCCCCTCTTCTCGGGCCTGTGCTGTTAAAAATAATTAAATAGAATTGGTGCGAGCTCCGAGGCTAGCGAGATAAAAGCTCCGGCCCGGAGTAGCTCATCGTTTGTCTAAGTTTACGCTCGAGGAAAAAAGTCCGGCTTGCCAGGGCTTAGCTCGAGATTATCTCGAAAAGTTGTAGAAATGGCCGCTCCAAGACTGGCTAATATGTAGTAAGTGCTGGATCGAGCTACTCTCGCGAGCCTGGCTGCAGTTGTCCGGCAATGCTCTTACTCCCCCAACTGTCCAGCTTTCGCTCTCGCTTTTCCGTTTTTCCTATGACGGCGCAGCGCCCAGCTAATGTTTTCACTCTTAGCGCGTAATTCAATTTTCGCGTCTGCAAAGAGAGGCATCGAAACCGCGGCTGCAGCGATGGCTCCATTTTATTCGTCATTGACACGGGATCTGCCGTTAATAGCTGATTTAATTCCACTCCTGTCGCTGCGAGTTAGTGTAGTTTTCGGGAAAAATTATAGCTATTGGGCTCTAGGAGCGCTTCCGACATATTTATACACGTCACAGCTTTCAGGCCAACGAGCGACTAATATTTTTCTAAAAGGTTGCTCGAAATGCTGCCTAGCAGTTTTCACGTTACACGACTAGGTAATTTCTGTTTTCCATGGAATTCCGCTGCGTTTAATGCAGCACCAACTGGAAAGTCCATTGCTCTGATAAATTTCAAAATTAACGAGCAATTTAAAGAATGTAGTCGGCTTCGGCAAAGACATCGGGCAAAGAGAATTTAAAAATAAAAATTTGCCCTGAACAAAGATAATGGAGGATCGGACAACCTGAATCTGCACGAAAAACTAAAAAGTAAAACGAAGCGCTGCATAGATAATGAATCGAGATAAAAGGATATTTAGCGCACTTTATTTCATTATTATATTTAACAGACGTTAATGAAGTGCCAAATTTTTTATTTTAATCTTGCTCAAAAGTTCGAAGGGGATTTTCTCGACGCTTTTAATAATCAGTTTGACGTTATGATGGAATCCAGGCCAAGTGAGCGATGCCATTCGACTTTTATGAAACATAAATTATTTAAAGCACGAAAATTATTATCATTTATTTATTTATCCCTTTGATATCGTCTTCGTTCGCTTCCGATTACAGTGTTCGGTTTTTAAAGATTTTTTGAAAAAATGAATGAATTGGTGGGTAGAAGTAATTTAGAGTTTTTATGTTACTTTTTATGTTTACTTTTTATGTAATCGTGTAATCGTTAAGTAAACGCTATAGCTTATCTAACGATCGCGAAATTTTTCTCCATTTACATTCGCAAATTAATTAGTTCGGAGCTTTCATACATCTGGAATTATCCTTATCGATTTTCATTTAAAAGCCTCTTAAAGATTTTACGGAGAGGCACATAAATATTAAAAATAAAATACTTTCATCTATATTGTAAGACGTGTATTCCATTAAAATTTAATAATCGGCAGTTTCGCAAAGAATATTGGGAAAAATATTAATTTTACGATTTCGCGAAAGAGACTTGTAGTTTTTAATTCTTAAATACGAGGAAAAAGAGGATCCGAAAGGGCGAGAGAGCGAGGAAGTAACTAATGACAAGAATAAATCTTAATCTAGAAAAAAATAGATTTTCAATTTGTATTCTTGATTACGGAGGCTTTTACCTTCGTAATCCTCAAAAACCTCCTAAGTCAATATTTTTTAAATCTTCGAAAAAGTAAAGTTAAATATGTTCTAAAATTGGCGATTATTAACGCAATGAAGCCAATAAAAGCAAAATACAATATTTATACTTGTTTGTAAATTCCTTGCGCGAACAAACCGTCATTAAATTCTTAATTTATAATTTATCGCATTCAACGAATCCTTTAATTATAGAATACGTTTAATTTGATCGAATAATAATTAGCAATGCCGAACATTTAGGGAGAAAGACACGGGCGTTAAAATTATAAACTATAAAGGACACGTAATTTTTAATTGCCCTTTAATATTAACTTCGAGTGATTTGACCATGACGATAATTTACTTTTTACCGGTTGTTTAAAATTCTTCCAAAGATTTTCATTGATCTTAGTTAAATGAAACAGAAACGTTACTAGATTTACGCGATTAGGAACCGAGGTAGGTATAAAGTATTTAGAGCCACTAATTTGATTGCCTGGTTATCTGGATAAAGCAGTCAATCAAGATAATAGAAAAGTGGTTTGGCGAACGGGGAAAGACAAAAGCTGTACACAAGCGAAAATAATGGCTCCAGTAATCAGCAAAGATCAATCGAATGCGAATACGAAACTGTAAAATACGAGTGGCTCGAATTATAACGGAAGTTATCGAAGCGTAACAATAAAAGCTTAGTTAACCATATTTTAGGAAAGGTGCACGGAGGGGCGAGAGATTCTAATCCGGATACTCACTGATAGTTCTAAGCGCTCTAAGCTACAACGAAATGCTTATCGACATCGTTACGGGGATATTGCGTTGCCACAACTATAATAACGCGAAATTAGCAGAGCCAGCGATAGTCGAGGTAGCAGTTACGATTCATCCTATTTTTATTTATTTATTCGTCATTGTATAATTTTTTACTTTAAGCTTTGCCTCGAGGTTCGATCTCAATTTTCGCCCAGAAACAATTAATCCTATTGGCAGAGCTTGCAAAGCTTGCAAAAAACCTTCTGTAATATGTAAAACAGAGCCTGCATACGAAGAGAGCACTTCGTGCATATCTGCAACGCAAGAGAGCCTTCGAAGAAAACTAATTAGGCAAAAGTCATTGGAGGGAATCAAGCGAACCATCACTGCAACGTACTCTCGCTTACCCGGTCTTTGTCATTTCCCCCTTTTCCACGAGAAAGTCGAACTCACCAAATGCATTCCCGGTACTTTGTGTGTTCGACGTTAAACAGCAACATCATCATCCTCCGATCTCAAAGAACTTGACGAGGCTGCGATTTTTGTTAATACTATTCACCGGGTAATCAGCTGATCTCGATTAATTTAAAATTGAACGCACGAATCTTTATTAAGCGCTGTAATTACGCACTGCTAGCGTAACGGTTTTACACAAGTTAAAGAATTTTTCCCTGATAACCCGACGACGAATCAACGTCGGTAAAAGTTATAATTTCAGGTTGCACGCGCTTCCTAATATATCGTTGATCCAATAATCTTACACTTGAATAATTGCCTGCTAGGGTGCATTCAAATTTAACGATTCAATTTCTTTACAATCAGTGAAAATGACCAAACTTGTCGAATTAACGATAACAGTCGGTGCAGAGGAATCCTGAACAGGAATCACCAGACGAACGAAAATTAATACTCCAGGTTGCTCGGCAACTGCGCGGACAAACTCCGGTTACGGAGCACGCACACGCGTACCAGAGCCGCGGGTTTCGGTTGGAACGGCCGCATAGTGGGTCAGTCCGGGCTGGTTTGCTCGGACTTTGGCGTTCGAAAGATTTGGCTCTGCTTAAAAATTCAGCTGGACGATGCGGCGGCGGCGGCGGCGGCGGCGGCGGCCATAAAATAATTTATCAGCGCCGAGAGAAAAATTTCGGCGGAGGACGTGGAGGGGGCGGTGCAGGCGTCGGTAATCGACTCGCGTTGCTCCCCCTGAATCGTACCTTTGACACGGCATTTTCTCGCCGATCGCTATTTTACCGTTACGCCCGATAATTTGCAGACGCGAAGGGGCTGCGACTGCGACTGCCACTGCTGCCGCTTAGATCGCAAGCTCGATCCTCGAGGCTCCTCCGGTTAGTTTGCCCAACGACGAGCCACGACGTAGGCAAATGACGCATTAAAGCTGGTGCGTGGCTCGCGAGCGTCGTCTAACGACACTGTCCGCCGACCACGCGATAGATCCTATCTATCCATGTTTATTAGCGAGTATAAGTTGCAGCGGATTTTAAAGAAGCGCCGAGGATCGAAAGGAGCCTCGGGAGACTGGACGATAACTGTCCGGCTGCCCACGCACCGGAGCTGGCGCTCAAACACTCGTCTTGTTATCCGCGAGCGTTTTGTTTTCCTGTTTTACCATCGCGAGAACTGCGAACTGCGCCTGATATACGTTAGACACGGCATAGGTTGAAACGCGCGTGGGTGGTAAACACCGCGGCTCGCTTCCGTCAGTCGTGCTGCGCTTGGGTGCCCGTTCGACTATTGGCTCGGCTGAATTTTGCTAAATTTTACGCGGCTCTCTTCTGTCCTCTTTCAAAGCTTGTAAAAAATTTACGACCTTTCGATATCTGACGTGTTGCGGCGTTGAGACTTTACTCGCTCGAAATAATTGGACCGATGAAGTCATACCCCGCTCGGCTTATCTTCCGAACTGCACGCATTTTTTCAATTTTTAAACCAAACGATATCCGTAGCGAGGTTCGAATTTCGTAGTCGCCGCCGTACGCGTGTGTGGCGCAACTCGATAAACAATAGCGCTGGTCAACTTTTCGTCCGGTCTAAATATTTGTAGCTTTCCAAATTCAAGATCGCGATTAAGAAATTCTGGTGCGCGCAGAGTCCAAAAACTTGTTGCGACATTTTTAAAGGCAGTAACAGCGCAAAGACCGAACGTAACCGCGAAGATGTCTGTTGCAGTTTAGCCTTTTGCGCGCTTCCTATCGAATTATTTAGCTTAACGAATCTTTGCTCGAGTTTATTTATTGCGTCGCGAATAAATCGGTAAAAAAGTGAGCCGCTATTATTTCGAGCCATTGCAACCGATTATGAATCACAGGCGCTGGTTGACTCGCGCATTCACGGAAACTCGGAAAATCCATTAAGATCCCGTCGCGGGAATTTACATTTTTCAGCGACGCTCCTTTCGCCACGCCATTGGTTTTGTTCGGCGAAATTATCATATTATAATGTTGATTTGCTTTGAGAGACATCCTCGAGGTTTTATATAAATCTTTAAATTTAACTCGAGGAATTGAATTTATCGAAGCGCCGTCAGTTATTACTGTTACACGTCTCGTATTATTAATGCCGTGCAATATCTCTCATCTTAATACCATCTTGGCTCGGTCTCGTTTGATTTTCAAATTAAATTCCCTCGCGACTATTTGCGTAAAACTATTTCTATTGCAGGGGAAGAATACGCGCGCGGATGTGAGCGCATTCGTACAATACAAGAGTTCTCTTTTATACACCCGTTCTTGGTCGCGTGCACTGGTGTGTATTCAAAATTGCTTATTCATACTGCAAACGTCCAACGAGCAGCGATAATCTATTATTGACAAATTTAAGCCGCCCGATCGTTAACGTTACTTTATGAATAAATTTGTTTCTAACTCATGTTGATTTCTTTCATTGAAAAATAAATTATAGCTAACTCGAGCTGTCTGTTCCTTTCGCGCTATCTAGTTTTCTGAATCGCTGTTACGTCGAGCCGCCTCTCTCTCTCTCTCTCTCTTCTCTCTCTCCTCTCTCTCTCTCTCTCTGTGTGTGTGTCTGGCTGACTCGTAACTTGCCGAAGCGCACCTATTCTAAAGAGATTACGAACATTCCGTGTAGCTGCTTCGATATCTCTATTTTTATTTGTTCGTAATTTTTGTCGAGTAATTCCGTTCCAAGAAATATCACCGGATCGCTCTTGCCTAATAATAACAACAGCAACAACAATAATAATCTGTATTAACAAATGAATAGTCGCCCGATCCATTACGGCGTAGATTTCGTTGCTGGATTCTCGTCTTGGGTCGTCAAAAACTAAAAACAATTCAAGAGTTTCATTATTCGCATGCTCTCGCAATATGCGCGACCCCCAATTTGCGAATATTGAGATTCGGCTAATGCAGCAAACGATAAAGTTAAACGCTGTTTGGAAGAAAGAATGTCGCGGTTATTAGTATCGAATATCCAAGTGTAGCGAAACAAGCCTCGGGTAGGATTTATCGAGTTCGGAAAATTCGTTGACAATAATTTCCGATTATGCGCTTGGGCTCCGAGCAGAAAACGAAGCTCGCGCTTTCGGAGATGACAAATGACAAATGACGCGGAAAAGGAGTAGATTAGCCGTGAAAACGCAAATATCAGCCAAGCGAAACGCAAATCAAAGCGCTGGAGAGCCGCGGTAATCTCCTCGGCTAGACGATGAGCCACCGCCGGCCGCGAGTGTATCGCGGATCCTTCCATAACGTCGTTGCGAGTCGTCGTCCCGACTTCCGGTCGCCCTGATACACAACTTGACTCCCAGTCACTCGTATGGATATTAACCGGATCAAAGCGAGAGCCGAATTCGGTTTATCGATCCCAGTGCTCGCGGTTCCTATTATGCCCGGATGTAAAGTTGGAATAATTCATGAAATGTTAGTCTGATTGAAGGTTGGAAGCTCGGGAACTCGGGAACTCGAATGGCTTATCTTTCCCGAATCAAGTTCCTCTGCTATTAAGATCCAATATATTGTTGTGATTAATTACTAATGGCTGCGGTTATTCCGGAGGGCGTTAAATTTTAAGCGGGCACTTTTTCATCTTAAATCCGGGGCGAGAAGGCGAGCTTTTCCATCTTCTTCGTTGGGAGGAGGCGCGACGTTTATTTGTTGCGAAACCAAAAGCAACGACGATTAACGGAAGCGATTCGCGAGGAAAATTGGCGAGGGGACAGCGAACTCTTGAACGCCGTTTACAGGGAAGCCTCGACATTACTCGCTTGCGCGGAGCAAAGAAAATAAACTTCGATTCTCGAGCTTAGCACCTTATTTTATTATATAAATTTTTGACAAGTCTGACATAAACGTCCGCGCGATCGAAAAGTTTTATAAGGGTTGACTCGCAAAGGGCTCCTACCGCGAGTTCTTTGTTCTCTCCGGAGCAATCTTTGAATATAAAACGCATTATTAAACTATAAATTGCTTTTACATAAAACATAGAGTGGCCTTGGCGCGCAACTTTTCTCGATAAAAACAATCACATGCTTGTACGGATAGCTTTTTTAGTGCGAGCCGTAGGTAAGTTATGCAATAATTTTAAATCGAGTCGAAATGATTCGCAAGTTTTATAGAAACGCGTATTGCCAGCGCAGGAGCTCTGCTTTTTATGGAGATGAAAAATGGCTACTCGCAGCTCGTGGGCAAATATGAATTTATGGCAGAAACCAGATAGACTTTCAATTATGTACGCGCCTGCTACAATTACAGCACAATGTATTATTCGAGCGCACGTGTGCAATATACGTATGCGCATAAATCAGCATTAAGGAATAATCAATTACACGCGACCGATAATCGTTTTAAATCAATGTTTATACGAAATATTATATCAAACTGGCCGCGTCGAACAGTCGCGCGATAATTTAACGATTCTTTATTTTTCGAAATTCGAGCTCGAGGATTGTGTTAATTTGCAATACGAAGTGTGGACAAGTGCTGCTCGACAGCGGCAAGCCGAATGCCAATGACTAACGAACCGCGGCTCGAACGAGCACCGAAAGCGCTATTTCAAAGTTAAACAAACCCACTTCGCGTTCAAAGACATCGGCCGAGCAGAGGTTGACTAAGTTTACGCGCACGGAGTCCATCGAATTTAGAGGCTAAGCAGCGACACGTCGCTTCGTCCTCCGCTGGCTTTCGAGGAATCTGCGAGAACAAACGCGATTGCGATTCGTTTCCAAACTTTTGCCGCGTCCAAGTTTTGATTCGCGCACGACGGCAAGTACGGTGGTTGGCTATTTTATCGGCGCGCTGCCCTGAAATTTCGAAAGCGACACCACGTACGCGAATCAAGTCTAGCCGAGCTTTGAATACTCGCGACTTCTAACAAAGCGCACACGTCCAATAACTTTGAATCAGTCCGCCTTTTTTCAGGCTCTCGATGGCCAACAGTTTCGCGCGTAAACGCGGCCTGACTCAGCCGGCTAATCTGCTCGATAAGCCCAACTCCTCTTTCTCGATGCACAACGCCGAGCTGAGATAAGTGATACGAAATGTTAGAATCTCCACAATCTAAATTAAGATCTGGGGAGAGGAAGCCTCGCAGGGATAATAGCGCGAGTGCCTGGTGATCGCGAGCGTTCAACCTTTCCCGCTCGGCCTCGTAGATCTGTCGGGAAGATTTGCGTTTTTGTAGCTCGCGCTTCCTGCTCGTCGTCGTTCATTTATTTCCGATGAAAACGGACCGTTAAATCCGTGCCGCTAAATCTAAATTTTCCGGCTTTTTCGCAGCTCTTCCGCCCCCAGCCTATCCTCGAGAGGCTGTCGGAGAAAGTGGAAGTTGCAGCGAGAGCGAGAGGGAGGATTCGGGATTTGCGATCGGAGCAGCCGTCGGTGTTGTGCGAGGATGCCATTGCAATTACAGCTGGTCCTACAGAGGGATTTACGTCGCGGCTTATGCACTCCTCGCTGCAGCTGACGCGTCTGCCTAGTGTCCAAGCGTAAAACGGAAAATACTCTGTCGACTGCATTCGGCTATTTTATTGCTCTCGCTCCTGAGAGCGAGTTTTCAATTTGTCGTCGAGCCAAGTCCTCGCAACTATTTACAAGCGTGTCCGTATAATCGAAACTGCATAAGTCAAAGCGACGTCTTCGTTTGTCGCGTCGGGTCGCGAAAATCGGCAATCGTTCCTCTTGCAAGCTATTGCTTACAATAGCAGCTAGAGCCGGGAACTAATTTTTGACCGTTGCTCCCGAGCGCTCGATCAACCGATCGTCCGTCAATCGTTAGTATTAATTCATTCCAGTCGATTGTCATTCGGACGACGCGCCGCTGCTTCTCGTGGACAAATTGACAACTTCTGTCGGAGATGCAATAGCACCAGAGGCGAATCTCGAGATTTATCCGCGATTAAACAGTTAGCGGCAGCAATTAGGCAAAAATAATGTCCGCTCGCCCATCAGCCACTGCAAAGCAGAAAAGATTAAAGAGTGGCGTCGAATACGAGAGCGGCTCGGCAGCTGCTGGCTGGCAAGTCGCAGACCACTTAATTATGCCGATGGTTGCGCGGCAGGTCATATAATAAATGGCCGACACAGTCGCGAGTGTATTGTACGGAGCGGGTGCGCCGTTGCTGTCGTACTCGCGCGCGAGTGAGAGCGGCGCGAACGACGTGCGCTCGATGTTAATCGCACGGCTAGACTCGCGCGAGCCCTGAAATGTGCACATCGGCAGTTAACTCACTTGCACGCGTCGCCTGGCCTCTGATCCTCGAAAGCTCGTTTCGAATCTCCCGCTAAAAATCAGCTGTCTTGTCAGGAATACGAATGGGCTTAGCTCGTGCTTTGCTTAAAAGCCCACTTAGCCAACGTTTTTATTTCATTTTTAACGTTCTCTCGCCGTTTTTAGGCGCTTCTCGTTCCCATGGGAATTCGACTTCAGCATCCACGAGCGATTAAGTTTTAGGAGTTTGCTGCGAGTTGCTGCTCGACGCTCGACGCTCCTGTGCAGTTTATTTTTATTTATACATCAAACATAATTTGTACATTCGTTTAGAGCGATTTCTCTTAATGGAGTCGAGTGTCTTAGAAATTTTTTCCCACAACTCTAACACTTTTTATGTAAAATATTCCACGAACTCTGTTGGTCTTTTTCATCCGATGAAATTTAATCTGTACTCGGAAGGAGAGTAATTTATATTCTCCGAGCTGTTGTTCGATAAAACGCCAAACTGAATTATTGAAATATTCTTAATGCGGCGCGAGAGCGAGTCGCGCTTAATCTTGCACCAGGCGATTATGGTTCTGCTCTAGGCTCGAAGTAATCAAAATCGTACGCGACAGTCGGACGGATTAAAATTTCCTATTACTCTTCCGCGTCTCTCTTTCCCGATTTTGCGTAACAGTTTGATCGATGCAGCCTGAGAATGAGATTTTTCGCCTTAACGCGGCCAGCTTGGTCTTGCGAATGTTAGTGCGCAGCAGCGGCTCTCCTCCTCCTCCTCCTCCTCCGGCAGCCGCAATGGCCGAAATTTGGCGTTACCGAGGAGGTACCTTCGTCTCGAATTTCGACTTAAAGCGGCATTAGTTATGTCGCGCGCGTGAAAAAACCTATAAAATGGCGCGAGAGACATTATTTCTTCAGCCACGATCAATCACTGTGTCTGTTTAATATAAATACTCGATATCGATTGATATTGATTCGACTGGACGAATTGGTTGGGCAAAGCCCATCGGCCTGAGCGAACCGCCGCAGTTATTAGACCTACGAAACACGATCAATCAGTCGCAAACGCTGTCCGAAGTTGGCGCTGCTGTATCTTCATAGGCGAGACGCACAGACTCGAGAGAGATAATGGAAGTTTAAAGCCTTCGTCTCCTCCTCTCGACCTAAAACTACATCCGAATCGTTGATTAAATTATCGAATATTAGTTATTGAAATTATGAACAATCGGTAATGTAACTGTCGGTAAAAACTGCTTTCAATTTTATTGCAATTCGCGCGAGCCAATTTGTTGTCTAGAATTTTGCATAATCGAAAACAAATATGGGAGGACGAACAACGATTATGGCATCGTTGACTTCGAAGCGGTTAATTTATACGCGCGAATTCTCTTTTCCGCACACATCGCTCGCAATTCTATTCGTCCATTTGCCTTTTTTATGTTTAACAGACTGCATTTTCTGTCCCGCAATTAAAAATGTAACGGCATCTGATAAAATATGCGTTAACAATGTTTTACGCGGCTTACGACACATTCTGCTTTCTAAACCGAATTTTTATTTTATCTTTTTTATTGAAATTATGCCGCGGGTTCGTTTTTAATGGTTTTCAGGCGAAATAAAATTTTATGGATTTACATGATTTGTGTAAGATCGCGCTTCTCATAAGCAGTGAAAAAGTAATAAAAGTAATGACATCCATATAAAAAGAAAGCATTTGATGATTTAATGAAAGGCATCGGTGAAAGAACGCGAAAAATCGAGGCACCGGCCGCGGCCGCTCAAAATATTGTTACGCCTGCGTTATCCTAGCAAATTATCGCATTTATCGTGGCTTCTCCGTGAAATTTTCACGTTTATATTTATTTCTGTTATCCGATACGATCTCAGGCGATACGCCAACATTTGATCGCACCTGCCTCGCACGAACGCACACGCACGCGCTTAAATTAAAAAGGGGAATATCGCCAGGGGTAATTATGAGTCCGCACTGAATCTTCTTTTAATTAGAGCGGGCATTACTCATTTTTTAAAATTTGATTAAGGCGGAATTTAATGAAATTTCGCATATGGAACTAAATTAATTAACATTTTAATTTAATAACGGAAGATGAAGGCAACAAAAACTAACAGTAATCCGTTGGAGTCTTTAATGGAATTCCTTAAATTTGGCTTTTAATTAAATTATTAGAACCCATTTAAACTAACTAATTAAAATATATAAATTTAACGGACTCGAGCCAACTGAGAAGTTTAAAAGAAATCTCAATTTAAATTGTGCTCGAATGAAAACATTTTTTTGAAATTTAATTTTCGAAACGCAGGGCTGCATGCAAATATTGAGTTTAAAAGGTTGATGCGAGTAAGCGCATTTTTTAATCCGCAGCCCTCCGTCCGAATCTTTTCCATTTCATTCGGAACGAACCAAACAACGCTGACGATCAACTTGGGCTCCAACGCTTCTTCAAATATCGACTGCATTTGCGAAAAATCAAACAAATCGCGTTAAAATATTTTTAACTCGAAAAGGCCCGATGCAATTACTCGGTACGAAATTCATCCCGAGTGCTGCTGCTGTTTAAACGCTCGCGCGCCGCTCGCTTAACGAGCTTTTCGGCCTGTCACTACTCATCGCGCAACCTACAGCGACGCAAACAGAATTTAAAATGCTCCATCCGTGGAAATCGAAGGGACCAACGCGGCCCTTGGCTGCATTTCGATAGACAGAGAGAGAGAGAGAGAGAACAAGGCGAGCGAAACGGACGTCTGAAAGGAGCGCAGGAGACGGGAGATGGTTCGAGGCGCTGCGGCTATCACGGCTGTCGGGGTTGTAGGGCGCACGCCACGATTCTGGATGCTAAAGTCGCGCGGGATCGAGGTCATGGCTGCCGACGCCGACGCGGAGTCACGATCGCGAGGCTGCGCAACGGTTACCGCTCTTATCAAAAGATCACTTGGAGCTGCAGCCCCGTCGGCTTATCCGGGCAATCTAATTACTGTGATTGAGTTTGGTTACGCGCGCATGCCCGTTGACCCCGCGGGAGTCCGTCTCTTCCTACCCCATCCTGACGCTGCCTTGGATCAGAGGGAGCCTTTTTTAATTTTAAACAAAGCAAACGGCTATTTCGGCGCTTCGAGCAGCCGCCGAACGAAAAACATTTCCATGCCTGCTCTCGCTTCATGCCCCCGAATGAATGGCCGCGTTCGGGGTTCGAGAGGAGTTGCCTCGTGCAAAAATGTCGATCCCGCGTCCGGGTTTCCGTCGGCTTCGCTCACCGGCAGTCACGAGGGTGATACGCGACCCCTGCCATCCGCACGCCAACTCCAAACAGTCCAGCCAATACCTACTCTCGCGTTATCTCTCGACGAGTCCCCCTGATCACCGCGTACTTCCTTCGATCGCGACTATTTTCTCTTTCATAAATTGATGCGGATGCACCTGCCGCCTCTCGCAGTCCCGATTTATTTTCACAGGCGCTCCTCTGGCCTTGTAACAATTATTACGATTGCGCAACTCTTTTCATTCCTTGCATCTTTTCGCTTTGTTTGGAAGAGGTCAAATTAGTCGCTAAGGACCATCGAAACACTCAAATTTCTGCAGGAGACGTAAAAATGTTGTCTTTCGAAGCGAGATAACGACTGACATTCTTCTTGTTGATTATCGATTTATACGAAATAGCTGATAAGCGTTGCCAGATAACGGCTAGAATGTTACGTGCGGCTATTGTTACTCACAAAGTAACTATACGCGAGTGAATCAACCTCCTCTTACTCGCAATGTGGAAGCGTAATTTATTGTTTCTCCATGTTTCATCGCTATTCTTGATATTTACCGAAGGTTAGTAAAGCGCACAGCCTTTTTAAAATCCTTTATCGTTCGGTGCAAAAACCAATAATAATAACAGTATAGAAGCCTTTTATAAAGGCGATTAATCCATAAAAGGTACGACTTTTTGAGATTAACGTCGTGTACGTGGTCGATCTTTGAATTAACCCAATAATAAGTGGGAAGATTATTTCAAACAACACGTTGAACGTTTTTAAAACAGGCTAATGTTGCAATCCACTTTTTTGCGATTTATCAGGTGAGAATAGTGTCAAGGCACGCGCTCAAGCTGCGACGGATTCATCGAGAGATTTACTTTATCCGATAGCAAAGACAACGGAGGTGAATGAAATGTTGCAGCAAACGGAAATCACGAGTGATAACGGCATTCAATTATCAGAAACGAGTACGGAAGAGACGTTAAAGAAATTGCCTCATCGAATTGTGAATGGAACGAAGGCGACATTGGGGCAGTTTCCGCAGCAAGTAAAGCGTTTTCCCGAACGTACAAGCCGCAGGTATCGCTTTATTTAATCGAGCTACTGATTGTCCATCTGTGTTTTAAGGTCTCCCTGAGGAGGAGATATTCGCAATCACATTTCTGCGGCGGCAGCATCCTCGCACCGGGATGGGTTCTTACGGCCGGCCACTGCATGCTCGAGTAAGATCCTCGAAACTTTCCGATACTTTCGGCTTTTAATAATAAGAGATCCGTTTCAGTACCGCGAACAAAGTGCTCGAGCCTTACACGATATTGGCGGTCGCTGGAGAAGTCGTGCTGAAAAACATCAATTACGCCCGGCAGTGGAGCCACGTCAGGAGGATTATTCTGCACCCCAAGTTCGACGGCGAGACTTTAACGAACGACGTGGCCCTTTTAAAGGTTCGTCCTGCTCGATCGCTGAATCGTAAATCGAGGACAATTCGCGCAAGCTCTAACCGTTTTCCGCGTCACCATTTCAGCTGAGCTCGCCGTTTACGTTCGACGTGTACGTGAAAGCCGCAGCCGTGGCTCGCACCGCCACGAGGCCACACACCACGTGCCAAGTTTCTGGATGGGGCTATCAAAAATTCGTAAGTTCGCGCTATCTTATGTCCGGCGTCCCATTTGTAAGTGCCACACGTCCAACTTGCCTGCTGTCTGCTTAGGAGGACGACATTGTTAGTAGCCATTTGTTGTACGTCGACGTTCCACTCATGTCCGTGGCTCTGTGTCGGAAGCTCATGGTGAACTACACGAAGGTGCCCGCCGGTATGTTGTGCGCCGGCTACTTGGAAGGCGGTCGCGACGCTTGCCAGGTACTCCACTTTGGCATATCACCGAGTGCGCGCTTGCAAAGCTTCCCCGAGAGTAAGTTGCGAGCGCGAGTCGCGGCTCCGGTCGGTACTTAGTGATTTCGCGTACTTCAAGGTTGACGCGGTCGCGCTCGCGTCGAGCGAACTTGGCCAATAGACGGATCGCGCGCGAAACTCTCCGGGATCGGCCCGATCCGCTCAGAAATTCCAACTACCTTCAATGACTTGCATTTTTTAACAGCTCGTTTGGTCTCGCCAACGGCTTTATACAAGTGTAGTTACGGAGCTAATAGACGATGCATTCACAGACGGGCGACTTTACATTTTAAGGGGCTTTGCCGGCAGTGGGCGCCGGTGGAGCAATAACTCGCGATATAAAGATATGCCTCGTGAATTATGCGCGTTTGGCTGCGTCAACGCCGATAATGTCACTTTCGTCATTATCAACGCTAATCTTTGAGACGGACGCGTTTGAAAAGGAAGGCCGCGCGCGCTGCTAACGAAGCGGTGGAAAATAATTTATGCTCGCGCGCTCCCGACATTTTAAAGGTTTGCTCGCTCGAGCTCCGATGAATCATCGCTGGATTTAAGATTTATAATTGCAGCAAATTTTTGTATCGCTCCGTGTCGGTCCTGCGCTCGCCACGGCACGGGGCCGTTAAAATAAATTTTAAAAAAACGCGAGGCGGCTAAACTTTTCACGCCAATTCTAATTAACTCGTAGAAATTTATTTACATTCTGGCGTGTTCTGAATTTCGCAGGGCGACTCAGGCGGCGGGATGCTATGTAAGGGCTTTCTGACGGGCGTGGTTTCCGGAGGCGAGGGCTGCGCCTGGCCCCGGTTGCCGGGATTGTACGCCGACGTGAAGTTCTACGTGCCCTGGATTAAGCAATACGTGGATCTGGCGCAAAATTTTGTTAGCGCAAATCCCATCAGAAGGACGTCATCCTCCTCGGCGCTCTCGTCACCTCTTTTTGGGCTATTAGCTGTTACTCTCTGCTCCTTCTACGCGTGCGCACGAAGCTTTTAAATTTGTGGTAACCGCGAGGGCACTTGGTTAGCGAGTCGCGCACGCCTGTTGTTAAACTTGCCATTGTAATTAACTTTTGCTCGTAATTGTCCGTCCGTTGGCCGGCTTTTACGAATACGTGCGCTTAAGCGACATTAACAGCGGACTCGAATTTGTTTTCTAGATCTAGAGCGGCGCTTACTTTTAGTGGCTCATTAGTTCATAAGCTACGACACATGTACGGAGCGGCGCGCAATAAGCGATAAACTGTAGTTAACGCTGCGATAATTGTTACTCGGCTCGCGATTTTCCGTTGGAAAATTGTTCGCGATGTTTCTCGAAGAAATACAGAGTTTTCACGCACACATCGAATTGTTATTAATAAAACCACGCGCGAGGGAATTTTAAATAGCCGGAGCGACTCGGAGGACTGCCAACTTTTCTCCAAGTCACAATTCACGGGAAGCAGGCAAGGTACGATTAAATTTTAAATGTTAATCTAAGTACGAAGCTGGGAATGAGAAAAAGTTTAAAGAGAAATTTCGAGCGACGCGGTAAACTAACACATACTTGCTGAAAAAGGTCGTAAAGTACATCAACGCTTGTAAGAGT
Source organism: Platyscapa corneri (assembly GCA_018907185.1). NCBI lineage: Eukaryota > Metazoa > Arthropoda > Insecta > Hymenoptera > Agaonidae > Platyscapa > Platyscapa corneri. The sequence continues at coordinate 1,679,520 of JACCHW010000011.1, read as the reverse complement.
TCGCAAGACTTTTACTTTTGGCCGTTAGGCTGAGATCGTAAGCATCAGCAGCATCCGGCAAGAGTAACGGGAATTTAAGGGTCCTTTGATCTTGCCAGAGAGCTTTTTGATATCACTCCTTGGCCTTGATCTTTACGCTCTGCGAATATCAATACAACGAGATTGCTGCCGGAGTCTAGTCCCTCTCTCTCTCACGACTAACACTCGCAAATCAGTGGCCAAAGCAATGCCGGACTCTCGAAAATTGCCCGAAAAAGTATTTTTCGATCGCTAAGTACCAGCGGGAACATTGTTACATTGTCGTATTTAATTATAGGACGGCAAAGAGGCTCCGCTCGAGCTCCACTGAGCTTAATTAAATTTAATACGAAAGTAACGACGAAATCTAATGTCAAAGCGAAGCTCTCGAACAATACACCGAGTAGATTACGAAGATTGGAACTTGAAATATTTAAAAATACATGCCGAGAATTTAATTTTCACTCGAGTTTCAATTATCGGGTATGAGTGCAAACGAGTAATCGAGACACCTCGAATAAAAGTTTCCTAGCCAAAGTCCCAAAATCCATGAATTAAGCATGAATTGATCGGAGAGGAGGAACGGAGAAACGGAGAAACACAAAGCTCGTTTAATTACGCGTTTTAACGTTTAAACCTCGAATATGATTTGTAATTCTACAACGAGCGCGGCTGCGGACAAAATTTCAAGCTGCCGAGTGATTTTGCAGAATTGAAATTCAGCTCCTCGTGGACTCGGTGTTGCAATAAGAGCGTGCGGCCGCTGCTCCGTCTCGTTCTCTCTCGTTTATACGACTCTAGGCGAGGAAGATTATAAGGCCGCTGCTGCTATCGACCACTTCATTAATGAAATGTAAACTCCCCGACGCCAGGGTTGTTTTTGTTTTATCTCCTCGTCACTCTTAAAGTCCGAATGCTGATTTATGAACGAGTTTGGCTGCGGACTGCGCAGGAACGCATTCATTACCCTAGCGAACCTCGCACTCGGTAATTAAAGCCACTTCGCCCTTTAGCCCCTTCTTATTTATCTGGTCTATCTAGTTTTCCTCGCTGGGTTTTCGCGTCGTTTCGCTTTGCGAGCACGTGGATGGATCGAGAGCGTGTGCGTGCCTGTATATTATACACCGTGAGAACTTTAGCCTGTGTTCACGACTATTAGGTGGAAAACGACGAGAGATCGGGTCTTGCTATCGGCTGCGCTCTGCTCGTCTACACCTAATGGACTTGGGTTTATCGACTTTACTTTTTTTTTTTTTTTTTTTTTTTACGAAACGGAGCCGACGCTCCAACTTCTTTTCTTATTTACACTAATTTTCATTTCTCGAACGAGACGAAAATTATTTCGAGTTCCGGACGTTGCGCGGCTCGTAATACAAATTTATTTTCGCTTTAAATTCATAGTTTCCGAAAGCTTTTTACTTTTAATTAACCCCTTCGAAATTCGGGTATTATTATCATTGTTATGCAAATTTTAAACTTTTACGTTCACTTTGAATGGAAGAAAACAATTTTCTTATTTCCTGTGATGGTGATAATTGGAAAGGACCTTTGATTCGACTCGATAATAAAATATTGACAGGCAAGCACTTGGGTAAGATTGTTCTATTATTAAATTGTAAAGAAGTTCGCAGCTCTGGTGCTATATTTGTTCATAATGCATGTTTCGATAATTACGTTTGTGAAAAACTCGCAAGCCAATTAAAATTCAAGCAGTATGATCTTGGACGAGTTATTTGTTCTATTGGAATTATATCGAATAACACGCGTGTGCAAAAAGTCGAGCGTTCTTATTCGGCTGCAAACACATTAATTTAATTTGAATACTTTACATTGCGCTCGATGGAAAATTTCAAAAAATGTACTTTTGCAGTTACACGGTTAAATGTTACATATAAAACTACGTTTCTCCCTAAAAGATATTCGATACTCTTATTGAATCTTGAAATTTTTTTCACGTTTTTTTACGGCTTTAAAAACTTACAAGCACAGCAATTACTTTTATTATGTGGAACAGTGTACACTTTTAAACTCGCGTTATGGCTTCTGCATATAATTATGAAAATAAAAATAACGACTTTGAAGAGAAATTCCGCGGAATATCAAACATCAGTTTGGCATGAATTATAAATTGGATATGAAATTTACATAGTTAATGTCCTTTTTTCCATTTCTTGGAGCTGAGCTTTCCGCCATTACCGAGATCCAATTACTTACGGTAAGCGAAGATATGGTACCCGCCCCCATCGACTGATGAAAAATGCAAGCTCTTACCTGCTTCAGCAGCTGTGTCGCCTAAATCCCGACCATTTGTTAGTGGCTCTTGTTATCCGATCATATTTATGTCTATGTATATCCGGCGATTTTTGGACATAGATGTGGCGTTAATATTTCAGGGTTTCGAAAAATCCTAGGGGATTCCTCGCACGCTATACGAAAAATCCCTTCACTGGATTTATGCGACTTTCCATAATTAAACTCGCTGCTTGACTATGTATTTGTTTAGTCCCACGTAGTAATTGTTTATAAAAATAAATTATACTCGTGTACTATCATTAGAATGATGGGAAATTAAAAGAAAGTTTATTTTTTTGTACTAGATAACATGAAAATATATTATTAAATTCGAAGTTCTGGTCAGGCGATTAGCATCTGTGTACACGAATACTCCATTTCAGCATTAAATTTTGTAGTTTAATTTTACGTATTCTGAGAAATGTTTAGATATGGAAATTATGGAGAAATCGGAAAGGGATATTTGTCATAACTGTTATTTATAATCGCTCCAACGAATTGAAATAGATTATAAATTGCTTTATTTGCGTTCCGTTCGATACTTTTAATGCGAAGAAGCAAAATAACAAACAGAATAATAATCAAACTAATATAGAGTAATACTTCATCGATTACGATGTATTAGCAGCTGTGCATTGTTGTTATGTACAAACACATCTCCACCTTTGCATAGATGTTCCGAGGTTAAGCGCTAGAAACACGATTTTAAAAGTAAAATTAATGTAAGTGGAATGAGAAAATTAATTCACGATAATCCATGCAAAATGTCTAAGTTCGTTTTCCAGGAAGAAGGCAAACTAAGAATATTTTAATCCACGAATGGATTTTGCATTGCAAACCGGCAAAATGTGAATTATGCGCCTTTGGTATGCGCCGCACTCCCAACAGGATCGATCGGCGGTGTGTCTGATACCAGGGGCGCGCGCGATTCTTCTCTCTCTCTCTCTCTCACTCTCTTCCTCTATGCGCGCACGGACCCGTACGCATATACAGATAAATGTATACATTTAGGCGCACCATCGCAAAAACTTGTCGTGGCTTTAAAAAAATTGGCTGTACGCTAAGATAACTTTTTTCTCTGTTTTGTTTTAAAATTCTTCTTCTCGTTTGCGATTATATTTATATCAAGTACACAAATATGTTCAATTTAATGGACATATCTGGTTTAATAAATTTGTATTCTAAGTTAACTTCAAAATAAACTTTTCATATATTACTAAAAACATTCAATAATCGATACTACATATATTTGTGGTGTTGCAAGTACAGAAAGATATATTAACGAAGAGGTAACAAAATTCTAATTCAAGCATACGAAAATATAGTTTATTTTTAAAATATAAATTCAAATCCGTAAAAAATTAATTTCATTTAATAACCTATAAACATTTTATAAACTAAGAAAGATTGTTGACTTATTTTATATTTGTGCATAAAAACAGTTAATACATAAATGTAGATTTCAAAAAATCAATTTTGTTTTCACGTATTAGATCGATTTAGTTACAGTTTTGACAGTTTATGTCTTCGAAATAAATACATTCGTATGAGAGTAAATGATAAAATACAGATAAATTAAAATCTAGTAATTGTATTATGACAGAGTATAAAGATTATTAAGTATAACACCGTAGAAATATTCTTTATAAAATTCTTCTACAAAATGTTTATAGAGCGTATAAAGGGCATAAAATACTTGCTTTGTTAATAAAAAGAATAATTAATAAAAATCATACATAAAATTTAAATAATAATACCATATTCTATTCTTATTATCGTTTTATTTCTAGATAATAAGACTATTTTCTCTAAATCAATATTTAATTTTAAAAGCTCAACAAATTTTATAAATTAATTCACTCGATGATGAAGCAGTTTTTATTAGACATAAATTTTAGTTGAAGAAGGATAGCATAAATTACTATTTTCGATCGAATTTTAAATTTTATATGATAAGGGAAAATAAATATTTTTTAAGGTCGGTTAGTACGAATGCGCTTAAAATCAGAGCGGAAAATGCAAACAAGAAACATAATATTGACGCTTCTCAGTAACTTGTGTATAATTAGGTTCAAATTAAAGTTAAACAATGTAAATATATTCAGTGCGAGATGTAGGTATATAATACACATAAAGTATAATATATCGCGTTGGGGTTTGGAAAAATGTTAATGAAAACCGTATGTTGTGGCTAATTAAAAAAATTTTGAATATTATAATAATAAAAAAGTACCAAAAAACATTGTCAGGCTTTGTATCAATAAAAAATGAAAAACAGGAAACATTCTGTTAACGACTTGATTATTAATACATACCGTACGTTATTTGCACTGCAACTCGCTATTAAATTCGTAAAAATAATTTGTTTCACGAGTGCCTTAATAAAATGTCAAATATTACAAAATAAAATTTCATCAATAAGCGAGCACCGTAGAGATTTTTAATATAAACCAAACTTTAATTTAGCAGTCGTTTCAATCGCACAGCATTTTAAGATTTGCACGACAAAAATGCAGCAACGAGAAATTATCCGTTGTATTTGCTTATTTGCACGCGTTTTCATTGCCAAAACCAATGTTAAGACAAGCAACTCATCAAATTAACGTTGTTTTACTGTCAGACTGATAAAGACAGAAACGGCGTTTTCTCATTCTAAGTTTATTTTAATATTTGCAATTATGTGTGGGGAGTAACAGTTACGTTGAACTCGCATACGTTATTTTTGCTTTTTACAGTTTATTTCATAAGTACGGAAGATGTTTTACGCTATTATTTGTGCTAATTTTATATACGCAACTAAACTATATCCGCGTGCGAATATCGCGAGGACTTTTGTTAATAAATAATGATTTGAGGTTCAAAGTTACAATGTTGAGGCTTTTTAAATTTATTTCCCAAAAATTTATGAAATTTTATCGTACGATGAATTTTCGCATTGTTATTGATGCTCGTAAAACAGAAAATATCGTAACATTTACACTCGTTCCTGTTGATTAAAATATGCCCATTGATTTTGTGCAGAAATTTATCAGTTCTGCCTTTATGGTGCAAATAGCATTGATAACTATCCGGAACTAATAATTATCCGATGATGGTAATTTATTTCCCATTTTCAAGTAAAAGTAGAAAAGAGAGAGGCAGAAGAAGGAAAAAAGAGAACGGGAATGAGGGTAACAGCTTGGCTATACCTGGTAAATAACGTAATAAGAATCCGGTTTTACCAGATATAAAGCAACGAAATTAAACAAGCGAATTCGTTTTATGACGTCTCGTCTTTCACTTGTTACGCATTTTGTTACTCCGAGAGACGTTTTAGTGTCACTTCTCGAATTTTAATTAATATCAACAATATTTCTTTAAAAGCCAAATGCTAAAAAATTTTAAAAAATTCGTTGCTTGAAATTAACATTCACTCGTACAAAATTTATAGCTTGCAGTTTATAGTTGCCTATTTGTTCCCTGTACATTGAAATAACAACAAATGGTGTCCGAATGCAAAGGACAAAACAGAAGCTCAAAATTTCGCAGTGTTCTCTGCCAACGCTGAACGGTGCTAATCTTCAATCGCGTATCGCGCGTGAACAATCTTGACCTCTATACGCGATTTCTCGCTATTATATTGTCTTGGGTCTTCCTTGCGCAATTTTGATCGCGAAAAGATAGAGATTCGTAAAGCATCACAAATTGAATCAACGCTTTTATTAATTTTTAATTTGAATATTTTTAAGCACCAAAATAGGATAAAGGAGCTACAAGAACGTATTCGAGTCGTTGAATCAGGAATCAGTTTCGTCGGCAGTTCCGTGTCTCGAATTGCTGCGACAGGCTATTTTGTCGAAAAATTTGTTCAACAACATCGAGCAGCAAAATCAGGAGAAGCTCTCGCGCCTTAACCAGCGCGGATGTTTCGGTCGGAAAGCAGCTCGTGCACGATTCTGATTCTCAAGTTCAATACTTTACGAGCGAGACAGTTGTGAATAACGCATGTTACTTTGCGGTGTCGTGTTTGCACGAATTCACGCTTGTCAGCTTAAGCGCCTTGCAGCGAAGGTTTGAACAAAGGCTTCCTGCTTACCACCGCGCTTCGTTACTGTGTTCGATGAGATTTACGATGTCTATTTCAATGTGTGTATACCTAATAGAGATAATGTGTGTGCCAACGCGTGGGGTATTTGCACGAACGGCTTTAATGTTTGATCAATTTATTAAAAACACAATAAATTGTAGCTGTGTTTTCTCGGAGTAAAATGCTAACATAGATTAGGAAATAACCTCGGTGTGCGATTTTGATAAAACTAGTGCCGGCCAGTGTATAAATAACGAATGCCTCCTCCTTCTGTTATTAAAATTAAACTTTTCAAATACTTTTTAGCTGCCGAGATTTCGCAGCCCATGCGTCGACGCCTCGTCACGTTCCTCGTCATTTGTGGATATTATTTTTCAAAATACGCATTGTGGGCGCGGTTGAAAGAGAGGGCCGGCCGGCCTGCTCTTTTTAAACGCTAAGAATGATTTTTATTTCACGAAGAACGGGATACTTTTTTTTATTCCTGCTATTTCATTTTACTCCGGCATTGTTCATTTTTTATTCAGCGTAGTATCATATTTATACGCGTAATTTTGCGGAGTGTTTCATTCAAAATTTGAAAGTCGGAATCGTGGAATGAGAACGTCAACCGCTCTTCATTAGAAGACATTTTTAATGCAAAAAGACTCGGAGTAAATTGAACGAACAATCCCCTTTGTCAAATATGCACAGATAAAGGAGAAGCAAGAATTAATTTAATTTTTACGAGGAGGTTTTTGCATCGTCCAGTTCGTTGATTACGGTATAGTCGCAGTATCCCAGACGGAGTGTATTCGTGTCGTAGGTAAACACTTTCGTTACGGATTTCTTGAATAAATACGCGCACTAACATATTCCTGATGAAATTACGATCAATTTTAAATCGAGCACTTTTTACCGAAGAACTGAAATGCAAACACATTGTACGTATGCCGCGTACAACTTTAAATCGTTGCTATTCTAGTTATCGTTACTATTGTATCGAACTGTAATATTTATGAAAAAATGTTCGCCGAAATAATTTACGAAATTGATTTAGTCGCAGAACTCTGTTAATAAAGTCATTCAGACGTGCAAATTACTGTCGTAACCGATAAGAAAGTCGAAACAATTGAAAGACAATCTAGTGAGTAAACAGGAGTTTATGTAAACGAGTGTTGCCGAATAGAATATGACACGGTTCTTATTGGTTTTCAAGAGGAATTAAAGGAGAAAAGGGATTAAATGATTCCACGCAGAGCTGAGTTGTGTTTAGAGAGCCAAGTTCATTTACATTTATTGATCGAGTAAACATTTTTTATAGATCTACACAGAAAGTGAGATAAGCTTTCACAACGCAGACGGTAAAATCAATGAATTAAATATCGAAGAACCTACCACTGATTTACAGACCGTCTTCTAATCTGCGTCCGCTGGACGCCTTATAAAGTAACTCGCTACGATTAACAATATTGTAAATGGATTAATACACGAATAAATAAAAAATTGTTCTTTACGCGCAAATCACTTTTTTGTTCACTTTTTGAGTTCGTCTTGTATCTGCTGCAAGGTTTTCCCCTTCGTCTCGGACATAATAAACAAACTGAACGGTATCACGAGCACCGCACAAATCGCAAAAATCAAGAAAACGTAAGCCTCGCCCATGAGATCGATCAGCGGCTGATAAGTCTTGGTCGAGAGAAACGCCATCAGAGCCCCGGTCAGGCTGGCGATACTGGCTGCGACGCACTTTATGCTCGCGGGGAACAGTTCGCTCAGAAGCGCGTTCGGCACCGGGAACATGCCCGCGTAGAACGACGTCACGAAGAGGAACATGGAAACAATAGGAACACACTGGAGGCTCGACACGTCGGTGTACGTGTCCATCAGCATGAAGTAGCTTATCATACCGGCCATGGAGAGGGTGATGCCCGAGCTCGACACCAGCAGCAGGAACTTCCGTCCGTACCTGTCGATCAGCAGTATCGAAAGGGCCGCCGCGGCGATCCCGGTGACGTTCACGTACACGAATATAAGCGAGGGCTTGATCAGCGTGACCTTGGCGTGGGTTAGGATCGTTTCCATGTAGAACAAGACGCTGTTTATGCCGCAGATCTGCATGAAGGTGAAGAGCGCGATAACCTGAAAGAGCGCCCGCCTCATGGGGGCCGTCGCCAGCTCGCGCAGCTGGTCCACGAAGCTGGTGCTGTTCACCGACTCGACGAACTTCTCGACGGCGTCCAGCTCCTTCTCGACTCCCACTCCGGCCCTGTACCAGTGAATCGACTTCTTCGCGTTCTCCCGCTTGCCTATTTTTATGAGGTGGTGCGGCGATTCGGGCAGCCAGAAGAAGAGCCCGAGGAGCGGCAGCGTCAATCCCAGGTAGATCATCGCCGAGTTGGTCAAGTTGAGGTACGAGGAGCCGATGCTCGTCACCAGTTGACCGACCGGTGCGCCACAGGTCGCCAGCGATATGAGGGCCCCGCGTATCTCGGGTGTCGACACCTCGCCTATGTAGAGCGGGAACACACTGTAGATCATACCGATCCCCAGGCCACTCGATATTCGCGCTATGTACAGGAGGTTGACCGTGTCGGCGAGGGTGAGGATGAACCAGCCCGCGGATATCGGGAACAGACTCACGAATATCGAGTTTTTACTGCCAAGGTAATTGGCTGCCACGGCGCCGAGGATGCTGCCGAAGAATCGGCAGAAGTTGAGGATCGACGCAACCCAGGAGGCTTCCTCCGACGTCAGGGGGATCGGGGAGTCCGTGGTCATGAGTTTCGCTAGTGTCGGCGAAACCCAGCCACCCAGGAAGCCCATCTGCAGTAGCAGCATGGTTACTGGAATTAAACAAAAGCTTACTTCGACTTTTCCTCCCAATGGGCAATTTACAGCAAATTTTTTTGCTTCTTTACGCTTTTATCTCGTTGTTCCTTATGCGGAACGCCATTTATTTTTATTATTTATTTAATTACGTTTTTGATAATCTCAGCAGCTCGGTACTTCATTATTTCACGCTGTTCGATTGAATAAGAAACAGGTAATAAAACAAATGACAAGACGTAATATCGTTTTAAATTTATTAGTTAAGCACAACCTTGAAAGCATTGATTAATAAACAATTTCTACGTGCGTGTTCGTTTATGAGGCTGAGGCATGTCAATTATGAGATATCCAATTAAAAGTTTTCACCGATTGGTAACAATGAATAACTTGCAAAATTTTAGCAATTGTTTTATACACGAAGCTGCTTAAATCGTTAAATTTTATTTTTTAGAAAGTGACGGCTGCTTTATTCGTTTGACGATAAAAAATATTATTATTGCGCAATTTCCGTGGAAATACATAATTTCATCTCTTATTTATATTACAGTAAACTGTATACTTTATAACATTTATTAATATAATATATAATAACAGTAGGTGATGTTACGTGAAATTACAAAAAAGTATTTTCAATATAAATGTTTGGACGTGTAAGCTGTATTGAAAATTTGATTCGATGATTTTTCGTTAAATCGTTTAACGAGATTGTTTCAAACACTTTACAATTTAAAGGTTTGTTTTATAAAATACGATTTCAATTTATGTGTTTGAGGCATTCATTAAATAATATTAAATTAATAATATCTCATGTTAAAAAATTGATAGTAAGGTAAATTAAACTACAATACCAACAAGGTTTGTTAAAAGTGTAATAAATGGTTTTATTTAGCAGAGCAATCAAGATATTTTAGGTTCTCGATCATGTTTTTAAAATTTAACTAACTCTTAACGTAACTAAATTCTAAAGAATTTTTAAATGGCAGTCACATTATAAAAAATAAATTCTATTCGAGGTATAAAAACGTTTATTTCATCAAAGTGCAATCTCTAATAATTTAGTTATTTATGTATCACGTAGTTTTGGACAAAATTCATTCGATAAAAATTTAATTTCATTAATAAGCAGACACAACCTATTTTTACAGTTATTGTTGTTTGGTACGTTTTAACGAATGAGAATAATTCAATATCTGCAAAAATCTATAGCACAACAACAAAATTAAATTATTGCTTAAAGAAAATCAAAGAAAAAGGTCAGTATTTATGAATGACAAAATAAATATTTTGTTATTTTACTAGGGTGACATATTCAACATCAGCTACAAAATTTATTTGCAAATTTATTTATTTATTCGTTATTTTTACTAAACACAATTCGGTAAATTTTACATCCGCAATTTTATTAACTTTTTCCCATCGTTCGAAATTAATTTAAATGCACACTTGTTTTATTATTTGTTCCGATGGGTAAAAAAACAATTTAACCTAATAGCAAAAAATTGCTCTCTATTTTGACCGAAAGCGTTTGCTCGATTATACTACGAAATATAAAGCTAATAGAGTAAAATGATGTGTCCTACCTCCAATTCCTGTGTACCATTGTGGAAAGATGATCTTTCTTTCTACTGGCAAGACCATGATAAATGGCCAACCGATTTTCAACTAAACATACACAATGAATATATTTTTTCCAAATTTCGTAGATATACCATAAGGTAACTACTGATAAGATAAGTATCTTGTGATATTTGTCATATGATCTTCAAAGAAGATAAATCATTCTACTTACGTCCTTTTTTAAGACAAACTACTATTACATCATGCTATTAATTTTATATGTAGATTAATATATCATTTTTTTAGTCTCTAGTTGAATGTTTTCACACCAATAAATTATAATATTCTTCTATTTCTGGAAAAAACAGCAAAGTTAGATTAGTATTAATGAATAGGTAAATATTTCAATTGTTTTTTTACGATTGAGTACATTTGAGTACAGGATTGTCTCTATTGGAGTGAGATGATGATATTTTAGAAATTTGGTTCACTTTGTTGACATACCTATTGACATAGTATCTGTCATGTAGAGATATTTTTTGATCCACAAGCTAGTGACGTGATATTTATTGAAGGAAAACAAATGCTGCCAGGAGCAGATAAAACTGATTTATAAAAATATATATATATGTATATATAAACAATAAGGTTCTTTAATGAGTAGGAAAACAGGCCTCAATTTTAACGTGATGGTGTATAAGTAATAATAACAAATGTGTATACTTTTGATCGTTGAAAGGGTGAAACAATACGTTCCACGGAACATAATGTTGAGCAAACCGTGTATTTGAATAAATCCGATAAAATGTTTTATTTAATAATAGAACAGTAGAATTACGACGCCATCAGTTTTGATATTTATCTTATAATTATACACCGATTGAACTTATGTAAGCGTCTTTTAGTATTTCAATATTTTACTTAGCCGAAGAACAAATAGTCAAAACATTTATAAAATACAGCTTCGAAAAGCCTCATAATTTAAAACGATTCGTTTTGATAGGATTATTATATGGATTTGCGATTTTCACAAATCAAAATACACTGGCGTCGTAAAAATAGATCTGCTCGTTCTTGTGTCTCAAGTTCGGCGATTAACAGTATACAATAGGGTTTTTTGAGAGTCGCAGCTTTCGACTCTCGAATTGGTCCTTCCTTTTTTACATTACACTGCGAAGGATGAATTTAAACGCGGAATTGTCTAGGTAATTTAAAGATAAATTCAATATTTATTTGTGCGTGAGTGTGTGCGCGAGTGCATTGGAAATTTGGAAGAAAACTTGAAATGGGGTTTTCATTAAAAAGAGAACGGAAAGATCAAAAATAATTTTACAGTACGCTTGACGTTTGTCACTTTTCCTATGAACGTCACTCGCATTGATAATTGGCTACTGCATGTATAACATAGCAAGGAACACGTTGATGAAAATTGAAAATTGTGATCTTAATAATATTATCTATTCACGATTGCATGAATTTGCCTTTCAGTTGTCTTTGAAATCCTAAAGTCTGTCTATTTTTTTAGTTAAAGCTTCAATTTTTTTGTTTGTTATTTATAGTTACGGTGGGCATACGAGTACTTAGTCAATACCTTTTTGGTCATTTTCGTCTTGGAGGGGAATATCGGTGGCGCAAGAAATTACTTTTATCAAAGAAAAAATTCTTAATGCAATACCATTGGACGCAGGTAATACGCACGACTAAATATTTGTCAAGAGAAATTTTAGTATAAAATCATTTCTTTTTGCTGTAAGTTAACAAGAAGATACGATCTCATGACTCAATTATAAGACTCATACTTTAGGTAATTTACTCTTATTTTTTATGCTTGTGCGATAATAAAATTATTAATAAATAGAAATACTCGGCCTAAGATTCAGTAAGTAAATTAATGTTGAAAAAAGAAAATTAACTTTGGATCATGTAGATGTAAGCGAAAATTTTAATCGAATATTACTTAGTAATAATTTATTTCTTCGCCAATGATTTATCGGGACGTATAATTTAAAATATCATTGGTTTGTTTGAAGAATTTTTTAAATAAAATGAGAAAATCCAAAATAGCTGTGCTGAATCTAAATTCATTATGCTTTTATTAAGTTTGATTAACTTGAAAATTATTACTAATTGTTTTATTTGATCAATTATTTTTATACACATATAAAATTATATGCTTTTGTGTACATAAAAAACTTTAGTGTAGCCATTTTAATGTTTGCATAATATTTACTCATTTATTTTCATAATATAAAATAATATTCCAGATGTGATGTTTTTTAAGGTTGCGTACATTTGAATATTTCTGGGTGTGTATTGTGAAAGTTCAAATTGCAATGTAAAAATGAAATTTTTATATTCGTAAAATATTTGAAATTAAAAAAAGTACCCGATGTAACAAAGCAATAAAACGAAAAGCCTCATTTCAATCGTGTTGTCTATAGCAGTATTTAGTATTTAAATACAATAAAATACACTAATAATCCCGTATTATCTATTGCCAAGTGGTGATGGTATTGATCATAATAAGACTTATTGCACATATAGTTTTTCAAGCGCTATCTTTTCAGAGAGATTTATATCAGAAGCAAGATGATCGTTGTGGTGAGTCGACGATATTCACTTGTCGGAAAATTGGTTTATTGATCAGGTATACCTAATATATATTTTGTATTTCATAATTTTGGTTTGCTTTTTTATACAATGTGAAGCAAATCTATTGTCAAAAGCCCCGTACTTTCATTAGTTTTCGCGATAGCAATGAGGAAGAGAGTAAAGGCAGTGGCAAAAAACCTAAAAAACCTCTAAAAATATACAACCATTATTTGAATAATGCAGGAATAAAGAAAAATTAGCATAATTTGGACGTATCGACCGGAATATAATTTCTTGACCATAAGATGTTAGATCGATTAGTATTTTTCTTAATTTTAAGAATAATTCTAAATATTGATAATATTATAAGGAGCAGTTAATTCTAATACATCTTGTTTGTAATTAAGTATAGTTCAGCTATTAAACTCTTGCCAAGGACAATATGTATATTATTTAAATAAATGTTATCGTTAGCAACTGTTGCAGCAACTTCGATAAATAGAACTAATGATGCAGATTTGCAGATATACGAATCCAAACTAAACGATTTACAAAATCATTACATTTTTTCACTTCAAACTCTGTTACGATGTGCAAGTAGTGAAATGACACAAGTCAATGATTGTAAATTCAATTAATTATGTAAACGTATTTGAATACGCGGAACGATCGATACACTCTTCCTTTTCGTGAATTTTATACACTTTTATTAATAGAAAAAGTAGCAGAACTGTAAATTATACTTCAATCTATAAGTGGAGTATGGGTGGATAAGTTACGTAATATCTGGAAAAAATAAAATTTACATATTAAATTTAATTTTCTATACAATGAAAATTTATTTTCGAGTAGAGCATAAAACATATTTTCATGTGACGAGTAAACTTTTTTCTCTTAGAAATCCTTTTAATAATCTATAAATACAGATATTAATGCAAAATATATCCATAAAACCAAAAGGACGTGAAAAACAAGTCATGAAATAAACCTTCATAATTACGAAATAGAGGAGCCTCATAAATATGGCAAGTAATATTGCACTGGTAATTGAAGCTCATATATATAAGCTGAATCAGACGCATAGTTTTCTAAAAAAAAAAAAAATGAGAGATCAATATGTAGAATTTTACTCGAATAACCTAAAAGAAAAAGACTTTTTCCAGGGAAAAAGAAAAATGGAAATAGGATATTGCATTGGATTTAAAACGGGGGTTTGATCAAGTATCACGAATGCATTGTCGCGAAATAGAATACAAAGGGCGTTATTATATTGGTAACAAAAATTCGGCAGAGAAAATTTCGAGCTTGAAAGTGCTTTTTCCAATAGTAATGGTAATAATAATAACAACAACGACAACAATATTTTATAGAAGAATTTGAAAAAACATTTTTTGGAATGCAGAAGAGTCGGCATTTTTTTGAGTATTGGAGTCTTGGATAAAGGCATCTGAAACTCGTTGAGTAAATCTCGGTAGAGTTCGGCATCGTTTTTATTTTGTTTTTAAACCAAATTTCCTTTATTATGAGAATTTTGCCGACTCTGCTTCCGCGGTACTTTCTTTCACAAGCATTCTTGCGTTCGATCGGTAAATTCGATTGCGTTTAATTTTCTCATGACAAGGGTTTTCCGAAAGCAGTGCCTCCAAGAAATCTCTCACTGGGTTTCAATTAAAAAAGCCGAGGGCGCCGAACGTTACACTTTAATATTCTTAATTGGCTTTATTATGTTGGGAGCAGCCGGGCCTAGTTCGAGTAAAACAAACACGTAATTTGTATCGTTATCCGAGTCACTGATTAATGTCTTCGCCTCGTTAATAAGTCAAGCAGTCGATATTATCTACCTCTCCTACGACCATTGATTAAGTCAATATAAAGCTTTTTGCCTTCGTCAGTTTTTACGGGTTCTGCCTCTTCAAGAACAAGATTGGCTAGTGCACCATTTATCGTTGGCGAGCCACAAGACTCTCGACAGGGCCTGCCTATTAGGACTGCGAGGTCACGCGGTAAGATTACACAATATAAGGGGCAGTCCTCCTCGTCTCCGGTCTCCGGGTCAGATCTCGCCGTTTTCGCAAGGATCGCCAGCAGCAGCAGCAGCGGCGGCGGCGGCGGCGACGGCGATTCGGTTTAGCGATACCGTCGAGGCGGATGCTCTGCTCGGCTAATAGCGAATTGTACGCGTCCCGCTCTTAACATTCGCTCCTGCTAATTACGAGGGATAATCAATGGACTCGAGGCTTGCGCGCTTCCTCGAGAAAATTCAGAGACGAAGCAATAGGGGCGCACAAGCAGCCAGTACAAGCGACGAAAATTAATGAATTTCAGACATTTTTGTAGCTAAATTTTATGGCGCATTATGGATATGAGACTCTGTTCGAAGGGTCGTGTCACTATTTATATGCTCACCGATTATTTATTTGGATAGCCGGTCTTCGTATAATCTAGACTCTACTTTTTATCGGAAGCTGCTCTAATCTTCTTTAAAGCTACAGAACGCTTTTAGTAGATTCTCGAAGCGAGAATAAATAAAAGTCGTCCGCGTACGGCGACTGTCTTTAAGAAATCTACGATCAGGAGAGCGAGGCATTAAAAAACCGATCAGTTTTATAAAACATTATTTTAGATCGTAAAGTCGAGGCTAGAAATGTTGGCAAACCGTTGCGTGGAAAGTCTCTCGTTTTTCCCCTCGAAGCTCGATTTCCATAAAAAGTTAGCCCATAAAGATATTACTCGCAGACAATAAGTAATGATTAAATATTGAGCAACGACTAATTTAAAGATTAAAAATGCTTATTACTATATTTATCGAATAGATTAGCGCTTGAGCAAATAATTGAACTAGAGATCGATTAACCTGTATTTATCGTCGACATGGAAATTGCTGAATCTTAATTACCAGTTTGCATTTTATCACGTTAGTACGTGTACGTAATTTCGCGGACAACTCACACTTATTAATCAGTCGGATTTCAATACTCAGCGCTATTTGCCGCTGGTGTTAAAACCTATGCAATCTGTTTTGTAAGCGAAGCTCGTGCGAAGGCACAGCCGCGTCATTATTGCGGATAGCCACTGTTTTACAGAGAGACATTTGAAAGTTCGTACTCGACGTGTTCGGCAATATTGTTCCAACGAGTGCTGCGTCGTTTGTTTAATTGTTCGCGCACGAAACCCGTACTCCAGCAAATGAGCCGAGCGCTGTTATTCGGCCGCAACCGTGGGGGGCGAGAGGAGGTCGAGAGGAGGACTCGAGCGGAAGCCTTCAGACGAATGAAAATACTTATGAGCGAACACGTACCCTTAAGGCTTACTTCTGCTTGAAAATGAGAAAGAAGAGGAGAGCTATAGACGTACGCAGGGAGAATAGTTGGGGTGCTCCAAAGGACGGAGGCTCTCGCACTCCCGCCCGAGTATTCGAACAATACTCACAGTGGATTACACTCCCGAGCAACGAGGGTAGACTCGAGATGGGGAGCGAAATAGAGAAATGATTCTCGCGTAACACGTTGTTTTAATCCAGAACAGGTTGGAAGTATGTGTCAGTGGTGCGCGAGGAGGGAACGCGAGCGAAATATTCCGCCTCGAGCGGAAGATGTCGGTGACTGATTCTCGTCAGTAGGCAACGAGAACTGGGGTGTACCCGGACGGCTTTAGGCGGCTAACGGCACAAAGTACTCGCTCTCGGGCTAAACTGCTAAAGCGAAGCGAGGAACCTTCGATGTCTTGCGCGGTCAGCGCTCGCCTCGTCCGGGCCAAGGGATCATTGGCAGAGAAGGACGTCTTCGGGATGTTGGCTCGGGATCCCTCCACGCCTAGCGAGGGATGTGTTTCCACAAGGAAGTCGAGGGAGGGACTTTTTGTCATCCTCGAAACGTTTTCGACGAGAACTGATCGAGACACCAGATTCCTCCAGGAATTTGTTTAATTTTCCGGCCCGAGCAGGTCTTCCCCTCGAACGTAATTAATGGTCCAAAAAACGTCTTGACGACCGGCCGTTGACACTCGACACTCGATTTCCACGAGCGCCATTTCATGCGTTTCAGCAGCTCGTTATTGATGCGCATGGAGGAAGACGAAAACGTGAACGCGCGAAGACCCCCGAGGCTGTCGACAAGATATAAATGCGCGTTTCTGGACGCCGGCGCTAAACCAGATCCGACGAGAATATTAATTTTTTTATCTTCGAGGGCATTCCACGAAATTCAAATCGCAATTTTCCGCAAAAATGCCGTTTTCAACTGGAAGTTGCTCAGAGGCCTCCAGTTATGGATTTATGTGCTTTATCTTTCTCGCAATAGCAAAGGCAGGCGGTAAATCTTGGACGATGCAAGGGACGCGTGAAAAATTTGACTACGAGCTTTCGAGTGTTTACATCGGAGCAGCTTCGGCGCAAGCCTTAAACGAGATTCACTTTTAATGAATTAGCAGCTCGGCTCTGAAGCAAGATCTAAGCCATAAATAATTCGAGGAAAACCGAATAATCGTAATTTACATTGTTGTTAAAAAATAAACTGGTAACGTGTTTGTGCAAGTTTGGCCCGAAACAGATCAAAGTAATAAAAACAACAATTAGGCTTCGATAAAAACGAGCTTAATCAAGACAGGAAACTTGGATAAAAACAAAAAATTTTAATGCAATTACTAGTAAGTAATTGAAAGTACAAATTTATTACCATTATCGAGAGAGAAGAAAGGTATACCGAAAAACAAAGAGAGCGAGAACAACTTTATCGCTATTAAATTAGTTGCGTTTTTTACGATCGATTATTGCTGTAGTCGACCAATTTACATAAGTTAAAAAACATTTTTTTTTAATTTTTGCAAAAATCCTGCGAGACGTCTTGTGTAACTCTTCACAACTACTTTATACAGGCTGCAACTTTTCTCGAAAAAACATTTTTCTTGAAAATTGCAAATTTTTTCTTTGAATCATGGTTCTTACACAGTACAAGCATGTCTAGATTATGCGCTGCAATAGATATTTAAAATTGGTCCGAATTTTCATTTTATTGTCGATTAGTAATTTTATGCTACAAATTATACGAGAAATTAAATACTTTTGATACAATTTAATAATATTTTAATGTCCGAATGAACGCTCTTATGTAGACAAACTTATCATACATCAAGTTGTAAATCGATTCACTTACAATTATTACAGGATTGCAATTGTATTCTCACGAATAATATTACTAGAAATTATACTGGAAAATGTATTTATTAAAGCAGTGCTTCAAATGGAAAGACATCTTTGTAAATTAATATAAACGATGTATGCAAGTTATACAAGAATGTAAAATTGAATTTAATCTTGACGATTATATTCAATTATTGAACTGAATAATTTGATTAAATTACATTTATAATTCCATAGTATTCTCTTAACGAAGTTGAATTTAAAACATTTTTTGCCGTCACATCTGCATCTATTTAGTTCAACACTCATCAATTATTTTCATCCAATTAGAGAGCTGAATTTCAGCGAACGTTTTTGGCCGTGAATCGACATAAAAATTTCTCGAGGTGCTCCATGACTCGAATCGTACATTACGTTGTGGGACCAATGTTTTTGAAATATTTGTAGATTTCTTTACTGTACACACATCTCGCGAAAACACACACCTACGTGAATTCTTAATTCGGGTATGTGGTTTCGTAAATAATCGACTCTCGCCTAAGACAGAGTAGAAGTAACGTCTATTAGCTGCTAGCAGATTCTGACGCCAGAAACGTACCGTTCACGTGATCGTAACGTACGCTGAACCTTTAGTCGCCGTTCGCAGTTTCATTCCGATTTTCGGATATCAAATTCTAAAAATCAATTCGTGCTCTGTTTGTTCGTTCAAATCTATTTAATTGGAGTAATATATTTTTCGACTATTTTCCGTGTTCGCTTTATTTGGCTACTTCGTGATACTCGATCGTTTTCTCTCGCACTGGGATTGTTAAATAAGTTTCTGCTCCTTGAAATAAATATAAAATAATTAATGCTTAAAGTTTTTATATATTGAGAGTACAGTTGGAATTACAACGTTAATATGTCATTAAGAAACAATGTTGTTTGTTTCTTGCAATATACATATATTTGTTATTAGTTTTCTTAAACTCCTTTTAATGAATTATAACAGCATCGAGAAATTTATATGCATAGGTAAATAATAAATTCTCAAACAGATATGTAGGTATTTAAAATGTAGGTATTGATCAGTTTGAACAACAAAAAGGTTTTAATGGCATGAGAAGTTTATTTTATCAAACTAAATGCCTGGAAAAAATTAATTAATAATTTATTAAGGCGCCTAGTTTATGAATATATAAATTAATTACAAGTAAACAGTTTTTAAAGCATCAAAATCTACTCATTCTCTTATTTACTTTAGCTAAGACAAATAAAGAATCTATCACATATGAATTTAAGATAACAGAATTACTAATTGTCGTTAATCATACATTAAAAGACTATGTTTACTTTTTTTATTATTTTCATATGTATTTGAAGTATAGGTATGAAAATTGCAGATAAAAATTTCAAACGAGATATTTTAAAAATAAAGATACGTTTGATCGTTTTATCAATGTACGTGTGCAAAATGACTCGATGAATTTTTTTCGTAATTGCAAAAATTATTACGCGAGATCAAACAAAGCCATAAAATAGTCCCCAGAACATTATAAAATAATTATCAAGTTACTCTAGGAAGAGAATGGTTTATTATTTACAAAGATTATTATACGAGCAATATGAATTTTAATCTCCTTCGACATTATATTATTAATTTCTCTCTTGGATTCTTTAAACAATAAATTTGAACACGTTGTTCAAAGATTGCGAAACCTTAAAATCATAAAACTCTATAATCACAAGCTCGGCTATTTTTAGCTTTTCATATTATTTGAATTATCGTAGCACAATTAGAGTTTCATCAGATATTTACCTATTACTCATTAAACAGTGCAAAAGAGGTTGTTTTATAACCGGATCATAAAGGATATATTTTTAACACATGTGATTGTAGGTGGTCGTACGTATATTGTACTACTCGTTCAATATTGGGTCAAATAAAGCTTTTTAATTTACATTTTATTATAAATGGTTCTTTTTACTACAGTGTGTAGAATCTTCTAAATATAGTGCGAGTAAAAAAACAAGTAAAGACTCGTTTAAGAGGAAATACAATATTTTATCCGAAAGATATTGCATTATTTAAATACTGTAATAAAATGATGAAATATTAAAAAAAAATACAAATAATTTTAAGTCGGTTAAAATTAGATTACTCGTACACAGAGTAAAGATTTTAATTAAAACATACGGAAGCAGCTTCCCACATGTAAGTTCGTTCAAGTATTTACGAATAAGTGTACACGTGTATGCGCACGTAACGTATGTCCGTACGTATATAAAGATGTATACGTTACACAGTGTTTCAAGTGCATCGTTAATCTCGTAAGGAATTTATCGTAGGTATTGCGGGTTGCTAATTCGAACTATTTTGAAAGGAGATACAATAAGTTAAAAGCGTATTATTTATTTATTTTTTACCATCAGTAAGAGTTTATTATTAAATTATTTTTACATTTCCCAATATATATTTTAGAGTTTCTAGTGTCTTATAATATTGACACAACGAAGATTAAAATTAAAATTAAAATTAACGTTAAAATTATTTATATTAAAAACAGCTTGATACGAGGTCGGACAATCAGAAAATAAAAATATGTTATACATAACTTGAATTTTGCTTTGTACACGATGAAAATTACATTACTATATCGTAATAATAAACATATATTACACATTATTAGAATAAAACATTTTCTATAATTTATATGCTCCATAAAAAATTTACATATTTACAAACAATTGCGTTAATTATTAAAACAAAAATTAAGTTTTCCAAGTAAGCTATCAGAGTTGAAAAAGGGAAGGAAATTACTTCAAGGGAACTTTTACGTTATTATTAAGTTTCCAGAACGGATTTAGTGGATTGTAATTCGTAATAATTCATTTTCGCGAATTCAGCAGTACATATAAGCAAGACTGGACAATAGATTAGCTTTAGATAGTCTAAATAATAAAATTTGTAAATTTCGAATCGAATTTCTATCACGATTAACCTTCAGCGTAAAAGTTAAAATCACTTAAAATTTTATTCAGGCAATTTCGTTATTCTTCGAATAGAATCATGAGTTTGATAATTCATTTTGTATTTGTTGCAAGCTCTTACCCTTTGTTTCGTGCACTACAAGCAGAGCGTACGGTATCATAAAAATCGATAAAATAGCGTAGATCATAAAGACGTAAGCATCGCCCACCGAATCGAGCAATGGCTGATAAGTTTTCGCTGATACAAACGACGTGCATGCCCCTACTAAAAGAGCAATGCAAGCGGCTGTGCACTTAAGATCCGAAGGGAAGATTTCTCCAAGAATCGTATTCGGGACTGGGAACAAACCGAGGAAAAACGAGACCATGAACAGCACCATCGAAGTCAAAGGAAGCCACTGCAAGTTCTCGACCGCCACAATGTCCATACTCATCAACAGGAAGTGACACATCAAGCCGACCATTGACACAAATATCCCGCAGGTCGATATCAGCAACAGAAACTTTCGCCCGAACCGGTCGATCAGGAAAATGGAGGCAGCTGCTGAAGCGGTGCTGAGGAGGTTGATGCAGATGACCAACACAGCCGGGGTAATGAGCGTGAACTTGGCTCGTACGAGGATCATCTCCGTGTAGAACAAAACGACGTTCAGACCGCACAGTTGCGTGAACGCGAACAGGACCATGATTTGCATGGTGGAGCTTCTGACCGGTGACGTCATCAGCTCTCGTAACTTGCCGACGAACCTCTTGCTAGAGTCGGACACGACTAATTTATGAATGCTTTCCAGTTCGGCGTCGACATCTTGGCCTGACCTGTACCACTCGATACTGCTTTTGGCAGCGTCGTGTCGTCCAACTTTAACCAGGTGATGCGGAGACTCCGGCAGCCAGAAGAACAGGAATACGAGGGGCAGGGCCAAGCCCAGGTAGAGCGATGCAGCTGCGCTTATGGACAAGTAGGTGCTGACTACGATTGCTATCAGTTGGCCGAACGGAACGCCGACTGTACCCAGTGATATCAACGCACCTCGTATCTGCGTCATCGCGACCTCGCCGATGAAGAGGGGAAATGCGCCAAAAACCATGCCGAGGCTCAATCCGCTGCACAGTCGCGCGACGTACAACCATTCGACGGTACTCGCCAGCGCGATGACGAGCCAACCAATGGATATTGGAAATAAAGTGACGAAGATCGTGCGTTTACTTCCAAAGTAATGCGTCGAAGCAGTCCCTAAGATAGAACCGAAGAATCGGCTCAAATTTATTAGAGATACCACCCACGATACTTGATCTGGGCTTACAGGTATGGGCGAGTCGGGGCTCAAGAGTTTGGTCATTGTTGGCGATGTCCAGCCGCCCAGTAAGCCCAACTGAATCAGGAGTAACGTCACTGCAAAACATTATCGATATTCAGCTCTTTTATAAAAATACAAAATTATTCCTAGCTTTTATTGAAATCTGCTGACAACATTTAAGAATCATTTAAGAATGTGATTTTAATCTTGTTTATTGCACAAACAAAATATTCGTTGCGTGTTCAATGTTTTTATATTAATTTAAAATACATGTATTCCGACGAGAAGATGCAGTTTGAACTATTAAAAACCAACGATACGAAGGATCCGCCAAATATTTGTTATTTTAAAAATCTGAATTTAATCAAGGAAAATTTAAAAAAATATATTTTGATGTTTTTATCGATGATTTATTATGTACGAAGGTCTAAAAATTCATCATTGCGTACGATATCAATACTAACTAAGAATACTGAATACAGGACCACACACAAATAAATCCACGCCTAATGTTTATATACTTTAATCTCTAATAACTCGTACAAAATAAAAAATCGAGAGAAAACATATCGATAAGATGGAGCAGGTACTTTATTAAACTTGCATTTGTCCATATTCTTATTGCTTTAAATATTTGTAAAATCTGTTTAAAATAGATAACTTAAACAATTTAAATGCTGTGCGTTATTTTTCTACCTCCGACTCCTGTGAACCATTGCGGATTGATGATGTTCTTCGTAATCTGTAGAGTCATGATGAACGAAGCAGAGTATCTTGATTAAACCTACAAAAAAGCGATTGCATTTCTTCTAATTAATAATTTAAGAAATTAAAATGAAGATAACGATAACTTGAACCACAAATACAAATCCAATATGTATAATTTTTATGTATTTGAAATCAAGATGAATTGAATTTTTCTAATTTTTTTGATTAAGAGTACATTAATCCCAAACTGGATAAAAATATTATCTATAGGGACAGTTAGATTATTTAGCTTTCTTATAAGTTACGTTATTGAATAGTGTTCATTTTTTTGGTTAAATAATTTGTTAGGAGCAAAGTGCAAGAAGATAATTTAAAAAAAAACCTTATTTAGAAACACAAGTTTTTAAAAATTATATCACTGAAATATTTATATCGTAATGTTTATGTTAAAAAAATATCTAATTTTTATTCGATATTTTTATTATTTTTTTATTTTTATTTTTATTTTATTTAATCAGTTTTGTCTGCGTTAAAATAAAAATTCAGTGTTGAAAAAGAGCAATTTTTTAACTGATAAATTTATAATGATTTTTTAGTTTGTTACGCGTACAGAAATCTAGTAATGAGTAATAAGAATTTTAAAATGTACGTAGTATAATAGTTACAATATATCGTAGCTATTTTATTAGTGAGATTTTGATAATGATAGAAGTGTTTGAATTAATGTTAGAGAAGCATAAAGATACGAGCATTAGATTTAGTGAAAAAGTGAAAAATATTATCTACTTTCCTAAATAAGTTTACTTATGTCTTAAGTGTTATTAATTTAGGAGAGTTAATTTAGTATTTTTAAAAGCTTTTATTTATATATCTAAATATTGGACATAAATTAAAAATTTTTTATTTTAATTTTCTTCTTATCAAGTTAAGTTTTTAATATATTTGACAATTTTATGTATTTTTATAAGTACATATAGTTTTTAACAAAAATTGAATTCATGCTTCACCTTATACTTCCAAATTTACTCAAAACAGCTAAACTAATAGTATATAAGTTACTCTTTTTACTTATTACAAAAATTTAGTTTACATAAATAAAATTCGAGAAAAAAGCATTTAAAATCATAAAAAGGTATTTTGAGCATTTCATATTATATATTTATAATTTTTTAGACATTTTTCTTCAGAAATGACGAAAGACAAATAGATTAGAATTAATTATATGCCTACCTTTGACGTAGAAAACAATATAGATTAGTTGGTTGAGTTGTTTTCAAAATATGCTATTTAAACAAGCATTTTCAACAAATATTTAATAGGATTTAATCGTCACTGTAAGCAATTACAGATTTAGACACCAAAGAACATGTAAATAAGTTAGTTACAAGTATAATTCATGCTGTTGTTTAAGAAATGTTTTGCTCGACAATTTTTACGACTGCTTAATGAGGTTATATCTCCACAAGAAC
The DNA here is from genome assembly GCA_018907185.1 of Platyscapa corneri. Lineage (NCBI taxonomy): Eukaryota > Metazoa > Arthropoda > Insecta > Hymenoptera > Agaonidae > Platyscapa > Platyscapa corneri. The sequence continues at coordinate 1,654,602 of JACCHW010000011.1, read as the reverse complement.
TCGGCAAATACGAATTAGATGACCATTTTTACACATTTGATACATTTATTACAACGGATGTTTTTAACTTTTATTGTAAATAATCACGCACGCATTTAAACATTTTCCAATCGTCGAATTTGAATCGACTTTTATCGCTGCACTTAATCTTCGGAAGACTAATTAAAATGCCGACTCTTCGTTCTTTTAAATCCGAGATTGAAGTGGAGCTCCAGTTTAAAAAGTTATATTTTAAGTATATTATTCACCAGCAATAATAAATCAAGTTTGGATTAAGTCAACCTTCAAATTCACAAATACAGTCGTAAAAGGATATGGCTGTCTTATCTTTTTAGTAGTGAAACGTCATTTGTTGGATGTAATAAACAAAACGATTAACTAAGTTTATATCTGTACGTGAGAAAAAACGGAGAAGATTAAATTTATCGTCAGCAATTATTATTAAGAAAATTTGTCGAATGCAAATTTTTTTATATTTAGAACTTTGAATAATATAAATACATCCAATCGAGAGTTTTTGTATGCTTTAAGAGTCATTATTTCTATTGTTATCTACGTATTGACAAATGTTTATTTTCGCTAGAGAAATTAATAAGATGACTATAGGCAACTAATCTATCTTCAAACATTGTATATTTATTCGATCTACTTTTATACTTAAGCAAAGCCAAAGTGCTTTGTAGAAGGGCTAATTCAATGCTCTATTCTACGCGTACACACGTGATATAGATTTTGTCTAAATTCTCGCATTAATCGCATGGGAATATCTTTGGATCGGTTTATCATAGATTTGTAAATATTCTCTAATATGAAATTGAGATTAGTTTGCATTTTAAAACATCACTAATGCAATTCTTTGAATTAATCTTTAACGCCTCCGTGTATAATTATTTTGTAAAGTAGGTTCTTATCGTCGCTGAGAGAAGCAGTCGAACTTGGGTGACGATACGCGATGAATCAAAGGCGTTGGTAAGCAAGAAATTGACAAATTACGAGTTTCAGGGCAGAATTACAGGTGCAATTATAATTCCTTGTAAAAACTTTTAACTTGTACCGCAATTTATTTTCCGAAATCATTACAACGAACTACCTTTTAGCAATATATTCACGGTCACTCTGCTAGAGAACTAGAATACACGAATATCACACAACTCGAATAAATATTACTTTATATTCGTTACCACTGTCGTCGTATCATTTTATTCAGCGACGACGAATAGTTTTCTTTAAAACAGCTTATTTTCCATTTGCAAATTTATGCATTTCCTAAAATAAAATTTACGAATCGCTGAGCCAAACGAATGTACATTCAATAGTAACAGTCAAGTTCAATAAAAGAAAATAGCCACGAACTTGTTATTGTTTCGAGGAAAATTCATTTTAAAATAATAATCGATCCGAGTGAAGTTTTTCGAGGAAGGATTTTAGGGTAGAAAAAATATCAAAAGCCACACGCGCGCAAAATAATAAAAAATAACAAAAGCAATTGAACGTCGAAGAAGCGATTAAGAAGCATTTGCACAGGCGGATTGCAAAGGCTCGCATAAAGACAGAAACTGTTTTCACAGTTTTCATCCAATTCCCGGACTTTGCCGCACTCAAGCTCGTCGTACACGAGTGCTATTTGAGAAAATAGACCATCCAATTTCTCAGTGGCAGTTTGTAAGTGTCTTGAGCGCCTGCCGGGATCAGGGATACAAGTCCAATTTTTACATTTTCATATAATTGTAAAGCAAGCAACTCGTCAACGGGGCGCCGAGTTCACGCGAGTCAATCGCTCAACGCGCACGTGTTTCGAATCGAAAACACTCGTCTGTGTGTGGGTAACAAAGCCGACTCTTTTATCGACACGTACGCGCGAGTCTGTGCGGGCGTTGACGCTGCGAACAAACATTCCGAAAGCGTGAGGCTGCTCTGCAATATCGGAGTCTACTCCTTATTATTAAATTTTTCATCGCACTAGATGCAGTCGGAATCCAAAGCGAACAAAGTTGGGTCAGTTTGGACGGGAGCTGCAATTAGTCGCGCGCGAGGATTTTTCCGGCTTTCCAGCAGAATCGCTTTTAAAGCACAGGCTGAAATTATCGGCGCCCCGGTTGTTGCCACCTCAACCGATTACCAAATCGATAATTTTATTTTACAAGATGTCTCTGCTTTTGCTTTTAATCGAGCCCCGATAACTAACTCGTGAACTTTCGTTTGCAGGACTTTCCAAATGATATATCACTCGGTTGTAATTGAATTAGCGCATGAAATACTCTATCGATTTTACTTTCCGTTTCTAGCCGACGCGAGTGGGATGCTCGCGTCTTTGTTCGCCGTTAAGGGTGTGCAAGGGTGGTGTGTAGCTTTATACGAAGAAGCGAGTAAACTCCTCGCTCATGCGAGACGAGAATCCAGCGGGAGAGAAAAAGAAACAGGCCACAAGATCCATGGCTCTCTGGAGCGAATTTACGAGCCTCTAAAAGAAGAAGATTGTCCCAACGATCGTCCCGGTGGTTTGGCAATGACATTTTTACGAGATTCCAGTCATTGTTCTAGGCTCATTAGGACGTGGCCAGCCAGGTATACGTTACCTGAATTCAGCTTTTGCCGTCTTCCTTATCCGTCCCACTGCGGCTGCGGCCATTTTATATACTCGCCCCGATTCAATTCAAACGAGCCTCGGGCCTTGAAAATGTCCATTCGCTTGATAATAACATCAATATTGCGTCGGCGTGTTGCGTCTCACAAGGATGCGGAAAACTCGGCGATCGCTTAAAGCGAATCGGAAAAACCAGAGTGTTTTCCGCGTTACTCGAGCGAGTTCACAAATTTTTTTCCATTACAATTGTCGATAAACGGGAACAAGCCGCTGCATTATGAAATTTGAATAATTCCAGTGCACAGGAGCTGACGCAACATGGAAATGATATTATTATTAGAACGTTTTTCAAGCTCAAGCAATTTTACAACGCATTAACTCAAAAACAAATATGGTTTGTTTAGCTTCAAATTGTACGCATACAGTGTTGCTTCTCACGCAGTGCGATGATAATTTTCTCAATAATTTCACTCTGAAATTACCCATTAGTTGATCAATAGAACTTTCGGAAGGATTAAAGAATCGAGCTTGCATATTGAAATTCGCTTTAAATTTAATGACGTTTTGGAGCTCAGCAGCAGCACCAGCATCAGCAATAAATGTAAGTATATTCGTTGGTAAGTATTTTTAGATACGTTTGTTTTATTGCATTCCCCTAATTATTATCTCGGTCTTAAAAATACAGGGAACTTTGTATAACAAATAAAAAAATTATACGACGAGCATTTCAGAAGAATAAACTAAAAACTCTTTTTTATAAATTTTAATTAAAAAAATTCTATTTTCTATAATAAAGGGTTAGGTTTTAAAGTTTGGGATTCACGCCTTTATCAGTAGCACCGATAAAATCCTCCAAAAACTACGGGCTACTGTTTGCGTAAAAAATAAGGAAATGCTCAAGGATTCGTTTCAATTTTTCATTCGTGCAAATGTTTTTAATTAAGACTGCAGTGTCGAATGGAAAATATTGGCATCGATATTTCGGAGGGTCTTAATACTTTCTTAGGCGCAGCAGCAGTGGCTTGATGTTTTAATTCAAATTTCCCATACTGATTGATTGAACCGAAAGGTAGGAAAGGCCGGGGAATTACACACACACACACGCACACGCACACGCACGCACACCCAAAAAATACAATTCCCGTAACAAGGGTTGCTCCCGGAACACGTGTTCCTTACCTACCCCTCCGAGACAAAGAAAATGCGCACAACATTGATTTTCGGTTGCAGCGCTGTATGTAGATCGTTGATTAAAGTGTATCAGTCGGTCAGTGGAGTTATTTATTACCGCAGCTACGCGCGTACCAACTAGATAAAACGTAGCTTTCCTAGTTTTTAAATTGCGCTTTAATGACAGGGAATGTGAATAGTCGAACGATAAAAAAGAAGTAATGATAATCCAGAGCTACGGGGGTGGCGATGGAACAAAGGATACTTTACTAAATCGCGGGAAAACTTTGTAGCCTGACTCATTCTTACCGAGAATAAATGCTCTGCGCGATTTACTTTTTCAACGCTCGCATTGCGAGTACAAGAAGGAGGCACTAGAGCCGGGGGTCGATCTTCTCCCCCTCCCCGATTTCCTGCTCCCCGCAAGATTTACTACGTGACATCGGTTTCTTGTTAACGGAATATCGTGTAGGTCCTCGCTCTACGGTCCTCCCCCTTTCAATTCCTCCCTCGCTCGGGGCGGAATTAAGAGACCTCGCCTTTAGGCAAATACGTACAAGACGCAAATTTGGAAAGTCTGCTGGGGACGCGCGCAGACAAAGGAATTTTTAAGAAATTACTTGCGAATTACGGGCGTTACTAACGTTGCGATTTATCGCGATGCAACTGACTTTTAGAGCCCCTTCAAATATGTTATCATGTGTTTTTCATAAGAATAATTCTCGAGAAACTTCCTTCCAACTGCTGAATTTATTCTACGCTCCTTCTTTTCCACGAGCGAAGTTTATTCGCAACTTATTTTTATCGGATGACACGAATAGATTCGAGCTTCAGCTCGGCAGTGAATTCGTAATCGTCGACTGTAACTAATAATCAACAATGTTTTCAAGGATCGCTACGCTAATTAAAAAAAAATCAATTGCTCGTTCATAAACACGCGTCGTGGATCTCATTTTTACCCAAGTTTCACTTTATTAGCTGCAAGTTGAATTTAATTTCGGCATTGCAAACGCAAATCAAAACTTAATCACAGTTCCAGCAATGGATAAAACAGGATTTTTACGCCTTAAAAATCAGTTGAAGCAACGCAACGTTTCATCGAATATTTCGCCAAATATTTACTCAATCTTATTTCCATTTAACGTTCACGCTCGTTACCAATTATTCGAGCAATTTTTATCTGTAATTTAACGCGTCGCTAGCTATCTTGACCTTACGAACCAATACAGTTGCTCGCAAAACAACGCAATAATAACTTTTCAAAAGAATCACAATTTCGAATTTTGTCACTTACAGAGCGCGTTTCGGCAGAATGCCCTTTAGCAATATCTTAGCTGCTCTACAATTGCAAGCAACTGTTTTCCCGTCTTTTTAGGGATTTTCAACGCGACTCTTTCAAGTTCAGATCGGCCCCTGCAACCTCTGCTCTACTCCACGTCAATTTTTGCAAATTAAACTAAATACTCCCGAGTACTAATAAAGAAAAGGCTTTCGGAAAGTGCAGCGCGTGCTTTTCTTATTCTCGCTTCTCGTCTACTTACTCGTTTGCTTTCGGAGGCCGAACCACAGGCACGTGCAGCTCGCGGTTCTCGCAGCTGCAATTACGAGCAAATCGTCCAAGAGCGCCGACTGATTTTTCGCTAGTGTCGCGGATAGTCGAACGAGTGTCTGGGCGCGGCGTGCGATGCATAACGCAATCGTGCGCGAGAATATATCAGCGAGTTGCGGATGACATCGCGTGCAAGGGGAAAGGTTGCCAATGTCGGCAGACCACTGCGGCCCAGGGGAGGGGCCGAGAGTCGCTCTGCCGCTTGCCGATTCTCTCCGTGCAGCTCGTTATCGAATTTTTCCCCCGACTGAGGCCCGTCCCAAAAAGTGAATTAGGAATCTCTTATGATTTATTTAGGGCTCCACTCGACGCATTTGCATAATCGCGTGTAATTATTCAAGGAATTACAGCTGTTATAGCGACAATCGATTTCTTAATTTTCACACGATCTTAAATGCGCAGTATTAGCGTAATTTTATACCGAAAGTTCGTCGTAGCGGGGTGATTTTTAATTCGGATTTCGCACACCGCCGCCAAGTTTTTCACGCCAATGCAAAGGAGCCTTGGAACACGCGGAGGATTCTATACTAATGACTATCCAAAATTGAGAGGAGCAAATGCAACGCGGACAGAAAATGTCTAGCTGACAAATATAAAGTAATCGATCGGCCTTGCAAAGAAATTTGCAATAGTCACAATTTGGAGTATACTGTGGGAAGTTGAAACGTCGTTTATGGACAAGTAACGAAAAACTGGACTCCTCGACAAAGCTGTTGTTGGCGTCTTTGTAAGCGTTAAAATCAAGGCCCTCGGCGTAAAGTTTTTTTTTTTTTTTTGCGCCCTACAATTAAGGTTGAGTCTTATTAGAGGTTCCTAACGGGCTGAGGCGTCTCAATTTTCGCAACGACGACAGGGACGACTGCGCGAGGAGGCCCAGTGTTTGCCTTGTGCTTCGCGCTCCAAGCTCTTCTTCCCACTACCCCCCATCCCCTTTCCCTCTTCAGCACTTTCTCGTTTGCTTCGATTAGTAATTAAATCCGGCTTCATTGCTCGTAATAAAGGACGGGCGAGCGCTCGTCACAAAGCGCGGCAAAACTATTTCCCTATTATCCTCGCGTTTCCCAACCCCTGGCTTTTCCACCTAACCCGGCCCATCTCGAAGCAAATTATTTCTGGTAAAATATCTAGCTTCCGTATTGCATTCAAATCAGTTTTGAGCCGCGCACTTTCGTCCCGAGTGATGAAGCGAAGCGATAGTTGCCTGTCGCTTGAACGGTGTATTACAGCTGATTTATGGCAAATACGACTGCGAAAGGGCGTGTACATTGTTATTGTTACTTTGGACGGGCTCTTATCGTACACGTTGCGGAATTACTCTTCGAGTTGGCCACAAAGTTATAAAAGCGAGTGTAATTCCCGATTGAAAAATGAGATACGATCAGCGGCTTAAAAATAAGTAGACGAATTAAAGTTTAAAAGAAGGGAATTGCAGCTAGTGAGCGATTACAAGTACGAATGGAGCGGCGATACGACATTAATTTTCAATCTTTTGAAAGTAATCCGACGCTGCTCATTGAAATTTCAGAAAGGTTTCACTCTTAAATTAATCGACCCTTTCAATATACTTTGTACAATAAAAAAATTCTCGTAATAAAAGTGTCTTGAAAATAAAAGCCTTAAAAAGTTTGTACGGTAAGCTTCGAGGCTTTGGAACGGTAAGCTATATGTTTTTATGATTTAAGATTTTAGCAAAAAGCTAAAAAAACATTCATTCCGAGCGAGCGGTTGTCCTGTAATGGCTATTACTTTTTCCCGACTTAATTGAAGTTACTTTTTCAACCAAGTTACTTGGAAATAATGCGAGCCACTCGCTTCTCTTTGAAACGAGACACAATTTAAATTACTTGGCGGGCTCTCGAACGAACATATGAATCGCTTATCACGGGATCGCTCTTTCAACTCCTTTAACGACCAGAAATACCGGCAGAGAGAAGACGAGCATTAATTTATAAAATGTCAGATATTACGCGGGATGTCGTTTCTCAAGCCGACACTGTACGCATTAATGAAACTCGTGCTCAATATGTCTCGCACTTATAAATATTCATGAAGTCGCTGGAGCAAACGCAGCCGGAAAACTCGCTGCGACACCGCAAAGTGATTCTTGGCGAAATCAATAATTCATCCTTAAAATCAAAGCTCGAGATGCGATGTCTATGATGCAGCAGCAACAGCAGTAGCAAAAGTAGCGGCTCAGCCACTTTGAGTATAATAGCGAAAATACTATCCCTTTGTAACTAGTCGGGCCAACGACAACAATGGATTTCAAAATTATGCAGTGGTAACAGGGCGGTAGGTAATTAGGCGCTGTAATAATTCTGCGGCCGCTGGGGTCGGCCAGCCAGTCGAACGAACCCGGCCAGGCGTGGGGGGAGCGAAAAAGTACGCGCGCCCGTCTTTTGGTTGGTACGTCTGTCCGTCCGTCCGTCCGTCCGTCCGTCTGTCTGGTAGAGAGAACTTGACCGAAATATCATCCTTGCGCGAGACTCGTCTCTTCCTGTCTGTCAGTCATTCGATTCTTTCGAAATCTCTTATCCTCCAACTGCTCCAGCGTCTCTTGGCCATGCGGAGTCCATCTTAGGTTTGCTGCGTCGAGGCGCATTTTTAATCCTGGTTCAACTGGTTGTTAAATTAGTTTCCTTGCGCAACAGTGGACCGACGTTTCTGGACGTGTTTTTCCACTTTCGTTAATTTGCATCGCACCGCGGTCTGCGTGATTTTCCAGTTGGATGAAACTAACGAGCGACTGCGTGGGCGGTGTAACGCATAGATAAGCCACGAATCAATTGATTTTTCGATTCCTTAGCTTTGTTTTAGATACGGCGAATGCGATAAATATCCAGTCGAGTGCTGCTCAACGTACACGAGGAATCGACGATTCGAATGGTCATTTTGTCTCGGAAAAGGGACTAGTTTCGGTATTATCTCGACGCAGAGCTGCAATTAAAGAAGCAAAAACAAAAACGACGCGAATAGACAAGTGCGGGTGTAAAAAGGCAACTTACGGCTTTTGAATAAATAAAGAATAGCGATATAAACGGAAGTACGAGCGGATGTAAATCATAGGAATGGTTGGAAGAGGATCAAAACGCACATTTTTTTTGGGTATAAAGTAACGTCGTGACGATCGGATTCAAATTCAGGCTTTGCAGAAAGAAGCAGTAGAATTGGATTTTGCACTTTACCTATTCAAAGTTTCAATCTCTTGAGTTCCGCTCTACCCTCCCCTCTTGCCCCGTTTCGCAACACGCTAACGGCGGTGGCACAGGAAAGAATTTATGGTTGGGTCCGCAGTCGATTTTACATTCAATTTTGTTCGACGTCTTAAACATTTTATTGCCTCCAAAAAAATTAAACTAACGATAAATAACGCGCTTTTTTATTTATTAATAATTTATCGCTGTTGCTCGAAGCCTCGAGAATAATATTATATTCTTTTCTTAGCTTGCGCAGAATAATTCAAGTTTATAGAAGAGTAAATTCAGTCTCTCAGTTTTCGTAAGATTATGTTTACTCGCGCTTGTATTAGAATACACGAATTAGAACACGGTTTCAAATAATGACATTAAAATGTCAGTCTTAAAACGGCGCGGAGAAAGCTTCAACATTGAAGATAAAAAGAAGATCATTAGAATATGATCTTCTGTTTTTGTAAAACGAAATAAAATGATAAAAGTTCCAACTCGTTAAGTTTTCTCAAAGATCGTTAATATTCCTTATTTTATGTCCTCGAAACGATAAATTTCACGCACAGTTATACAGATGCATAATATTATAAATTTAACGTTGGGAATTTAAAAAATTCTCTTAATTAGAAAATATTAGGAAATATTTTTTAATTAAGGTAGGTGGTGAATGTCCCTTTGTATAATCGCGTTTATCCTCATAATTTCGAGTTTATTCTGAATTCGTGATAATTACAAGTGCATGTTTGAATTATTAAAGTAAATTTAACATTTTTAAAACTATTCATACTTTTGTTTCTACGTGTGCACTCGGAGAACGCGTAAACAACTTTAATAGTGTTAATATAAAGATTTTCTAATTACTAATTAAAGTATTTCAGCGACATTTCATTAATTTCAGGCGCGCATGTAACTTCTGCACAGTGGCTTTTTGCGTAATTTATACTAAATTTTTGGACGTGCGATTTCAAGGCGATCGATATTTTCTTTTTTTAAATAGGCATACGCCCGTTACAATTATTACAGTTTGACGGAAACTCGAAATAATTCCATTTCGGAATTTAGACTCCTAAAAGACAAAGTATTAGTTTTCCCATTTCAATATCTTCTACTCGGGAAAAGATGCGGATTACTAGATATTCTGTAACCATGTTTTATGCAGGAGGGTTTCGGGGATATAAAATTTCGAATATTTTTATTCAAAAGTATTTTGGTGCAGTGGCTGGTTGCTTCTGTGGTTCGTTCGCTGGTTGGCTACTTCGAAATAATAACAATAACAAATAAAGTGTTAATAATGTAAAAATTAAGCCAAGAGGCGTATTTACGAGGGAGCGAAGTTGCGATGGCTGCGATGGTTGCGCCGGGCATAAAATTTGAGATGTGCTTTGGGGTGCGTCTTGCGCGTAGTTTCTCACAAGGTTAGGAGCTAAACAGTAAACCTAATCTCACAGCTGAACTGCGTGGGCGCGTGGGAGTTTTCTTTGTTCTTCTCCCGAGGTCCCGCTTTAATATAACGCCGCGGTATCGCGCTCGTGACCCTCTATAACGGCCGGCGCGCTCCAAAGTCTTGTAACCCTCTAAAGAAGCTGGGGAACAAGGAGCGAAGGGAGGCGAGAGCAAAATGGAAAGCGATGGCTGCGGAGATGAAAAGCGACGCGGTGGCAGGAGAGTGGCGAGGGCGGCGAGGCGGCGAGGGCGGCGAGGGCGCCGAGAAGGGGGGGGGGCACGTGTTTAGACGTGGATGAACAAAGAAAAAGAAACGTCCCGGCGGGCGAGGGGAAAACGAGAGAGAGGGAAAGTACCTTTTTTCTTCCGATGTCGGGATCGTTTGGATTATCCGTAGTGCGTAGGGCCAACGGCTTACGACAAACGACTTCCAACAGCTACCCCTAGCCGAACTCTGACCTCGTCGGCCGCCGGTCGGGAATCGCTCTCGAGATATCTTCGGCACCTATAACCGACGCCTCCGAATCATTCCTTTAACCCGAACGCGTGACAGGTATAGAGAATGATGGGCCTTTGATATAAATCAATTTTTTTTAAGGTTCCTAATGGTGCTGCCTTTCTCTCGCCCCTCGCCTGCACCGTTTATTGTATTATTTTCAGCTGTTATCGGTATTAGCGAACTTAACGAAACACCCTTTTAAAAAGAAATTACCGAATAAAATAGTGAAAAATGCGATCGAAGGCTAATCGTGTTTCTGGACCCAAGAGAAACTTGGGCGCTTCGCTTTACCTCCGCAATATTAATTTTTCCGACAAATTGTCTTTCTCGGCTACTGAAATACGCTTCGCAACTGTTCACGCACACGCACGCAGGCACGCACGCACGCAAGCAACCAAATACAGTGGCTTTCAATGAGAGGTAGGAGGGAAGACCTTTTCAACTCGAACTGGTGGTCGATACATGGCAGGAGCTTGGATGCAATAGTTGAACGCGAATATGCAAAGCGGTAAAATCAATCGATAGGTTTGAATATTTTATTAATTTGTCTTTTCAACGTCTCGCGCTGAGGAATCTTGGCCATTGGTTAATTACTCGGCCGTATCAGGAGGCAAGGAGCGACTGGATGAGTTCCGCTTTTGGGAATTTAAACGAGGCGGATTCGCTAAGGCGCGACTCACTCGAGCAAACGGAGTGCAAAGGTGAAGCGAGAAAAGAAGAGAACTGCAAGCGGGAGAAGGATCGCGCAAGAAGAGCGCAGTCGAAAGACAGCGAAAGTGCAGGCAAGAAAGAAAAGAGAGAAAAGTAAGTGTTTGGCGCGGGAGGGTGGGAGAGGGACGAGAAATAGGAGAGTGGGGCGTTGACGATAGCGTTGGATTTACTTTTACTACCTCATTAATGTTACACTTTTTATTACGGTGCCGCTCAGAATTCCGCGAGCCGGCTCCTCGCAATCCGGATAAAGCTACCCGTTATACCCGAGCTTTACGATCGAAAAAAGGAGAGAAAGGGAGGGTGGAAGTGAAACGGAGAGTGGGAGTCTAGCTGCCGTCGTAACCGAGGGGTGCGCCGCATTTTGACTGGATGTGCCGCTATTTCGTTCGTTCGCTCACTCGCGAGCGAGCGAGACCGGCTGCACTTTTATAACGCAACATTTACGTGTAAAACGCCTCAATTTATTTTTTTCGCTCCCTCTCTTCTCCTTCGTATTATCCTCTTCCTCCTTCCGCTCTGCTTCCTTCACCGCTTCCATCTTTATATTTATTCTTATGATTTTTTACGTTTACGTTTCAGATCTAGGATCGCGCAAGTGTATCTGGATGGGACTAATTCCGATGCGGAATCAAGGCGAACGTTGCCCGGAGAATATTTCAATTTTGCACTGAAAATAAAAAACTTTTACGGTCTGCGTAATCGTTGATGGTATTAAAGAGGGCATGAGGTGAATCAAACATTGCTACTGCCAATGCACGTGTCCGACTAAATAATATTTATTTGTCGTAAATTTCAATTATAATTTCGAGCCTCTAGTTCGCAAAGACATATTTTCCGCTTTATAAAAATTTATTTCTGTCGCTACTCGACAATTCCCGTCGTAATTTCAAATCCAGACTCGCGCTCCGCTCGCGTTCTTGGACGGGAAATATCTAAGCGTTGAGGATCGAAAAATAATCGAAATTTTTCTCATTTTAGCTTATTTGCCGGTTTACCCTTAATTTCGAGTTTCAGTCTTGAAAACAAGCGTGGGGTTGGGAAGTCTTTTTTCATCCAGCGAAGAAATAAATTTCACAGTTGACGTAGCGTAACGCCCGATAACTTGCGCAAGACGCCTCTCGTATAATCGCGAAATAGCATTTTTAATTAAAAAACTTTCGAGACTCGTAAAGCAGTATTTCTTTTTTCGCCGAGCGAGGCGCTCAAGTTTCAAGTACTGATCACCAATACTTATCTTTTATTTATAAATATTGGCATTTATGACCGAATGAAGGAAAGATAATTCCTTACAGTTGCAACTTTCCGATGAATGATCCCCGTCTCCTAGAAACTCTACGCTCGTTTGAAGAACATATCTCTTTCTCGAAGTTCGCGTGAAAAAAACTGTCTCCCAACACGCAAAATTTGCTTTTTTCCAATTAAATTCAATTCTAGACGTCGAGCGCAGCTTGTAATTCAGAGAGTTTTCCAGCCCGACACGAGCATCGAAGCGTCAAAATACCCACGGCTAAAAGACAGCCCGCCGTTCGAATCGAAGAAAAGTGCGAGGAGCTCGAGCCAGTTGATAAAGATATTACGGTCGTATTATTTCGCGCGCAAACTCCTTACAGTCGACGTACATCGTCGAGGCAGGGACAGTCGGCTATTTTACGCGCGCGGGGGTGGTGTAAGGCGAGTAAAAGAGACTCGCGTTCTAGGGCGAGCTGATTTCGCTGCATCCCGACCCCTGTGTGAAAACCGCGCCCTGACTTTTCCCCCTTGGAGTTTCCCTCTGGAGCAACGACGCCTCGACTCGATATTGGTCGGATATCCGGTGATTTCGCTTTGTGTCAATGGGACACGCCTTTTTGAGACAATGGCAATGGGCTTTGTGTGGAAAGGCACTCGGACCGCGACGTATCCTTGGAGCAAATTTCGGTCGAGTTACGAGTTTGACCGGAATATTTCTTCCGTGGTCTGTCTTGGGCTGAGAATCGAGTTTCTTCCTCGACAGTCCAATATTTCACTTCCTGATAAAACTAATTTTTTCACCCAAGATAAGTTTTATGGGTGTAGCGCTAAATAATTCATCGCGATCACAATACTCGTTTTATTTAATTATTTGAACAAGTTCTTACACGTTTGTTTTATTATGGCTCCTAATTTATGACTCTGTTATATTTGTTTTAGTAAATAATCTTATCATCTACCTGTAAAATTGACTTTATGATATACGCGAGCTTAAACTTTTTAAACCGGCGAATGAATTAAAGAAATTTGACGTAAAATCTTGATATTTTAAAATAGCTACTTCAAAATTAAAAACATTGTCCTCGTACTAAATTGTAAAGCTTATCAAGCCTGTGATGACAAAGAATTTCACGATTTCAAATCAATTTCTGTTGCACTGTTCACTGGAGACGTTTAAAGAGCTTTTAATTAAATTACAAATGCATATCGCTGGTTTTACATTATTACAAGTTGGAGGCGTAAGGCTTGTAAATACGTTAGGTATTTTAAGCGTCGAGCGAAAGAAAGTGACTAAAATTTCAAAGTATTTTAATTTTGAAATAAAATAGAAAAAAAAATAAATATTTTTTTAGCCGAACGTGTAAATAGAATCGTAAGTTCAGTTGCGTTCAACAATGATTACTAAGCTCCAACATAATTGTCGTCAAATATACATTTAGGCAACGATGCACACACGACGTAATTGAGAAGTACTTAGTAAAAAAGACACGCTGGGCGTCTAGATCACTTTACGCCTTTGTTTTACAAGCAACAATTTTGACAGTTCGGCCCACGCGTCACGCCATTCAACGGTTTTTGCATTCTCCATAAAATTCACGGTCGCCGCTACACAAATATATACTATATGTAATATAATATTTTCGCATTATAATATTAATACTATATCTGGACCGCAAGGCATCGTTTCTTCTACAAGAGCATCAGTAGTTTAAAAGCTGTGAGAAGATACAGTCGCAACAGAGACGTATTACAGAAACTGACTCGAACATATTTTATAACTGTATTTTATTTGGATAAAGTTTATTTCAATTTATTTAAATAATTGGTACTGCGTAACTTTTGATTATATTCACTTTACTAATACAATGTATTCTGTGTTTATACGTCATCATTTGTGTATTGTTTAAATAAATTTACTTTTTAAATAAACATACGTGTGTTTTTTACAACATTATTCAACGAGAGATTGCAATTATAAGTTATTTTTAAATTTTTCCGACGAAGCGAATTAAACAAAAGTGTCCGGCCATTAATACGATAATTTCAAACTACAGAATTCGAGGTATGGGCATTAAAATACAGGCATCGCTTAATGGTAATTTCCCCTAAGAGCAAAGTGGACTTTCCCTGGCCAAATCTATTTCTGGGGCGCAGAGAGGGTCAGTAATATAATAATAAAAAGGATAAAACGCGACGCGTGGTCGATTTGAAAGGAACAATGGAGCGACGAGAAATGCGCCAAGTCCGGTACAAAGTTTGCACGTTCGGACTACAAACAGATTTGAAAATAAAAAACACGGCCCGAGGGCGCGGCGATCCCCCCCCCCCTCCTATCCTTTGCGTGCCGGGTACCTCTTCGAACGATGCGTCCGACTGAAAATGCCCGTCTTTCCCTGCTCCTGCGGATCGGCGCGTCATATTTCCGCAGGCCGAGCTATAACCGGATGTAGTCTCGAACTCGTCGCACTGCATGGACCATTCGCCTTCCGGTCGTACCTCTCCTCCGCACCAAGATTTCAATACTCGCCGTTTTATCTCGGAGGACGATTTGTTATCCGAGGATTAGGTTTGTAAATTTCGCTCCGAGTGCGAGATTTTCTTTGTTTCCAGCTCCTCATAAATAATAGGGTTCAATCCACCCTGGGAGGGCTCGACGGTCCTTGCCCCTCCGAGCCGAAGTAAATAAAGGCATCGTTTAACATGCTCTATTGATTTCCGTAAAGTCAGGTTGTTCGCAGCCACGAAGAAACAACTTTTCTTTCTGCTCGATAATCGTCTCGTGTCCGCGTTTATCGTCTCCGATGCAAAAGCTCCAGCGACAGTAGCGATAACAGCAAAAGTTTATCCGATTAGAACTGAAACTGGAATCGGAAAAGCACGAGCCCCATTACCAACGAAATGCTGCGTGCAATTAATTTTTTATCAAACCGAGCAATGCGGCAATCAAATTATCACTGCGATAAGCGCGCAAATGTGTCGATAATTAGCGCACATCATAAGAATGCGAAGAAGTGGAATATAAAATATTTCATTATTTATCGGAGCTCGTTGGTCGGAAGGTCGTAGAGCCACCCTTGCGAGCAGTACTGCAAGCTAATCGCCTGACAATGGCAGCCGCCGAGTACACGGAGTTAAGCCAGCAATTAAAAATCCAGCCGTAATCAGGATCTCAGCGCCAAAGTACGCCACTAAAGATTCCATCTCCGTTTAACGGCCTTGGGCCGGGGCCGGGGCTGGGCTTGCCGGAGCAGCCCAAGAATACGGAAATATCGGAAAAAGCAAAAATCCATTTTTGATGAAAGCGCGGCCTGGAGTAGTCGGAGCGGAGGGGGCGAGGGAAATCGGAGTGATCGACCGCGGCGGCGGCGGCGGCTAATAGAACGCGCCGCCGCCGGTGGGTGAAAAGGGGTAGGCGCACTCGCGAAGCCCCGGGAGGACAAAGACTTTTCCGGGCGGCGTGAGACTGCGGCGGTCGGAGGTCGGAGGTCGGGGGCGAGGTCGCGTCGGTCGCGCGTTTCTGGAGCAGACGAATCGATGCGCGCGTCGGCTTGGCTCGCGGCCGACGCCATCGCCGCCGACGCCACCACCGACGCTGCTGCAACGAGTTCAATGTCTCGCCCGGGCCGCTCCCGACGCGCGCCGCCGCCCCCGCCACCGGCGTTCCCCTGGATGACCATGGCCGTGGCCTCCGAGCGCCCATCGGCCCGCGATCTGTGCGGACGCCCAGCCTTCGCCCCCTCCATCGCGGAGTCGATAGCCCTTGCCGCGGAGGTGGCACCTGCTCCCAGCGCTTCGTTACTTTTCCCCGGCGCTCCTTCGCTCCATCCTCTTCCGATAATTCGTGCGTTCCTTCGCTCAAATCTATCTCTTGCACACGCTCGAGCGCTCGGATGTTATTCGGGGAACAGGTGGGACTTAGGTGTGTCCGAGTGTGCGTGCGACCATTCGATCAAAGGCTACTTCTACACTTGAACTCGGATTAATTGTACGAGATTTGCCGCTACCTTCGTCGATTCGGAATTCTATTCGCACTTGGCACGTCTTCGGGGGATGAACCTCGTGCGTTTGGCGGTTGATAACAGCGCCTTGGTATTTTTATTGAAAACTATATTTATGCCTTGTGTGTGGCTTTTTTCTTCAAACTGTTGACGCGCTGTGAATCGTTGATGAAGCAGCACCTGAAATATTTCCGTACGAATCGCCGCAACTATTTTCGTTTTATAACTATATATTATCATTCGATAAGTTGAAGTGTACGGATAGGATTCATTCGCTTTCGTTCGCATTTTATTTGGGCGATTTATTAGACGACGCGTGTCCTCTTCGATTCACTCCGTTTTACGCGTGCTCTGCTTTTTTCATCGCTTAGAATTATAATCGTTGCGCGGACCGTACAACTGATGGATCTAATTGCTAAGCTATTTTTAACACGCTTCGCTTTGGCCGAAAGGTTGCAAGAAAGCGGAAAAGCACGGCTGTTTCATTTTTGCGAATTTGCTGCAAAATGGGAAATTGGGCAGTTGCGCTAAAGTTTTGTGCAGAGCCGATCGATAGGCTGAGCCTGCAGCGAGACACGCACTCTCATCTTTTTGGATCGTTAGCATTTTTGCAACATGTCCGAAATCTCGGTCGCTCTCCCGGTATTTTGTACACGGAGGAGCTTCTTATTTCTTACTGCTGGTTGGATAAGCTTTATAGGCCAACTTCGAAATAGCTGAGGGGGAGATAATCGTTTTTATTGTCTTTAGCGGGCTTTGGAAAAGTGATGATGTCAGGGAGAGGAATTCTCCATTTTCTTAATTGTTATTGTATAGTTTTTATTGCATAAGAAGGGGGTAGTTAGAAACTATTATTCGAGTCAAAGGCACTGATTATAGTTAACAATCTTCGGCATTAACTAAGTAAACGAGTCCAAAACAAATTGCGTGAAATAACCGTAACCAGTAACTGCCTCACTCGTTCGAACTCATTTCACTTACGAAAGCGACAGAAATACGTGCAACTACTCTTTACGTACGTATATCTGACACAACAAAAACAACAACAACGACAACAACAGTGAGAATAACGGAAATAATATTGTAGTTCTGCACGCCTCGTAATTTATAAATGAGCAAATTTTTTGTTAAATAAAACTCACTGGGACTGTCTTTAAAGTTTTTAAATACGTGCAAAATCGTATCAAACCAAATAAAGTAATTTTGTGCAATAGTAATATTTACGTTTGTTTGCACTGATAAAAAACGATTTATTATCTTCATAAATGCGAATAAAAAGCACATAATACTGATTTCAAATATTTATTTGATAGATTTTAAATATTGCAATAATTACTATCTATAACTTGAATTTAGTTTAATTATGGTAAATAAAATAATATTATATCGTTATATTGAAAAATTTATTAAAAATAAGGACTTGATAGTATAGCATCGTATATATCTGGGCATAAATTTAGTTATTTTTTAATTTACTGTTTTTAACTTCGACGCAATAAATTATTTAAAAAATTATTTAGCAATAATTCTTTTATATTGCACATTCGGTCTTAGGGGCTTTAAAAACTTTTTAAATTAATCAGTAAATTAATCAGAGTTGTACTGCTATTTATTGTTTTAAAAGAGGGGTAATACAAATATAAAGATAAGCAATTTGATAATGTTAAGGTCTTTAATTAAAAGTATAGATTATTAAAAAATGAAAAATGTTATCTGACATTTAATTATAAAAATACGACTATAAATATTATCGCGCACCTACGCTATATATTAAGTTTGAATTGTATGATAAAAAATTAGAATTTCAATTAAACCTACGCTTGTGTCGATCACCTTAAAAGCAATTATTTTATTATATAACAATATTGTTCTCTTGGAACTGCATGTTTTACATTTTTCATTACGTGCACGAGTTATTTTCAAATTTCGTTGAATATTTTAGATCCATTGCATATGCAAAAAATTAGTTCACCATCGTTTCATTATAAATACCATAAATTTGACCGAAAGCTTTGTACGCAAGAGAAGGCATTCCATTTCCTCAAGTTATTCAGAAAAAATATTAAAATCTTTTTTTTTAATTTACTAGAAGTGTATTTAAATTCAAACTTATTGATCCTAAATCTCTAAAAGAGCATTAAATTAAATTGAAGTGAAATTTTGATTATACAGATTATTGACGGTATTTGTAGTGCAATCTCAGCTTATTGAATTATAACGTACGTGGTAAAAAGTTTATAATTACTAATTCATGTTAAATTATAAGGAATTAAGCAATGAGTCAACTTGTGCGTTTGGAAAATGTGTAACTGAAAATGGAAATTATGGAAAAACTGTGGTTTTATTTAGATTTTGCAGAATGAGTCTTTTTAATCATTGGAATTACTCGCTTAAAATGCCTGGAACGAAACCAACCCGATGTAGATAACTTTTTGAGGAATATATTTCATTACGCGATCTGATTTCAACCTCTATTCAACATAACGAAAAACTTGATAAAATACAAATAAAAAATCAAATCTCAATATTACATTTTAATCCGATATGCAAGTTACGTATTGTTTGAGTTCGTTTGTTTGGTCAACTTAAGAACATAACAACGGGCTTTTCTTTTAAACTTTCGTTCAGCAAATTTATTTCAACAGCAGATACCGCCAAATACGCTCGCAGCAATATTTTACTATATTTTGTAGTATCTTTGCGCAACGATCTTGTCTTTTTTTATAGTGTGTAATTTAACATATTTTACTTGCAAATTCAATTTTTTAGCCTGTGCCTCCATTCGGATGTCTGCGTTCGATTATCCTCCTACGTTCAGTGGCTCTTACATTGAATCTCCCTAGGGCACCTATACCCATTATCTTTCCGAATCATTAATCTTTTTCTTGCCGAAAAGAGAGCCCCATAAAAGCTCGGAGATCTCGGCTCGCGAACTACTCTTTCTTCTTTCTATTTTTTTCGCTCCGCGCGTTCCTTCACGTTCCTCGACTACGACGACGAATAAAATTGTAACCGAAAGTGGCTTAATTGTCCTGCTACGGGCTTCGATTTACCGCGAGGAGCCCATTTACGATAAGGTGCCCGGAAAATTCACCAGCTGTTAATTTTTTCAATCTACTTTAACTCGGAAGTTCATAGTTCTCGACGCCGATCCGCAAATGGTTTATGAAAACGCCTCAGCTGTAAGCGACCGATTTTACGATGCAAGACTCGCGTCGTTGTTCTTTGAAACGCACCCATTCCAGCACAGCTTTTATGCCTTGTTTAATTAAAAGTTTATTCTCCAAAGAGTCAAGTCAGTTTTTATCAATTTGGAAGAAATAGTTTTTATACCGCAAGTGTTTCAACTGGCAGGAACAATATAAATCCTCTGGTAATTTCTTGCTCGATTCGTTTGTAACCAAACATAAACACCGCTGGAAAGCAAATAAATCATTAAATAAACAATTAAACAAGCAAATAAACACGCAAGTCTGCAACTCGCGCTGTAAATTTTCCATCGAACGTAGAGTTTATGCACAACTGAGAAAAAACAAGGTGACTAAGGCAAGCGATAAGATAATGTACGGGTGTCAGTGTGGAAAAAAATGAACCGCGAAGAAGGCAATAGAAAAATTCGATCTCGAGCGCTAAATTAAAAAGTTCACTTGTTAAATCCGGAGTAACTACTAGAGGCATTACGGCCTTAAGATCGCATCGTTAAGTAGCCAGCAAATTATCTCCGACATCGCGCGCGCGCGCGCAGTAAAATTGAGACTCGTTATTAGCAGACGCATTGGGGTGTTTGTCGAGGCGATGAAAACCTCCGTAGCTACCGCTTTTGTCCCTCCCTCTAACAGGAAAAACTTCTAACAGCCAATAAAAATTTCTACATAGCTACAAGGCGACGATCGTCAATTTGGCCGTTAAACCGAGGCATCGGCGGCCGATCGCCAGTGCCTGATTCAACAAATATTATCCGACCGACACTGCTGCGAAAAATTATTAATCACGTTTCTTCATTAGCGTCGCTTTCTCCTAACCTGTTCTCTTTTTCTTGAATTTCTACCGAATCTTCAAGTCGAGTCTAATTTATAGATACGCGAAATGGAAATGTTTTTTCAAATTTCCGTCTCAAAAACACTTCTCGATTTATGCCTCCCCTTGTAACAATAATTATTTGATTCGAGCAACATTAGAATAATAATAACGTCAAAGACCAGCCGATACGAGACTTTATAAAAACGTTAAAATATGGTAAATATGCTAGGAAGAAAATATTTAATAGGCTAGAGCTTAGCCATCAGCTATTAAAAATGTTATTAAAATGGTATCATCGTTTACCCCGAAAATATAAATTTTCGTAGCGGGGACGAGTCTGGCGTTAGACTTGTACTACTTAAACAGCGAATTACTCTTGAGCGAGTAAAAATTCTCCATCGCGAGGTGCATTGCGTTTAAATCGAAATTTCGATTGATCCTTGGATTAGAAATTCACATTTTCAAATATAGACAAATTAATAATAAGCTGTTACTTGTTCTGTATAGTAACGTGTCACGTTAAAGTAAAGCAACACATTTCAAATTATAATCCGAATTCACTTGAAAATGTGCTAAAATAATCATCGATTAATCGTTATTTTGAGCGAGACCGACATCGCTGAAGTAAGCGTGTGATTTTGAACACAAGGGAAGGGGTTTGGGCGAAAAGGGCAAATATTCGCTAAAACGAAAATAAGTTTATTTGCAAATTTCATTGGATAGAGATCGGTATTAAAATTGCGAGCCACATAATAAATATGTTCTCTATTTTTGTAGATTTTCTTCTGTAAGCTATCGCTCGGAGAATAGATCGGATAAGAGTCTTATGGAAAAGCAAGGAGCCAGCGTTTGCGACGAGATGGATGTCGTTGTTGTGAAATATAAAGTAAACTACCTCACATTGGCGCGATACGAGATGCCCTACACAACGTTGTCTCTTGAATATTGATGAGCTGCTACATAATATCGCTGCGCTTCCCGTTCGCTCTTTAGTTTCTCCCCACGAGACTGATGACACTTTTTATTTTCCACTCTGCTTTTTTGCACTAAAATACAAATCGATGATAATAAGCGTTAACATTGTGTATTGAAATCGATCGTTCTTTCCGGCTACAAGAAGATATATTGAAAAATAGTGCTCTCTTAGTAGTGTGTTTTTTATTCTGTTATACAAAACCCATTATGGGTGTAATGGCTTTGCAAAGTATCGGACTCATTGAGACGTTTAGTTTCTGCTCTGTTAATTAATATTTCATTGGGTAGTTTCCACGATCGAACGATCAAATGAGGCACGACATTATTAAGTATAATGGTCGTGTCGGTAATTATACAGGGATTGTTGGCATAAGTAACAACAAAACAAGCTAAAAACGAGAAGGTAATGCGGGATAAGTGAGAGTAAAAGAGAGAGAGAGAGAGAGAGAGAAAGAGTGGTACGTGGAAGAAATAAAGGTCGTCTTGAGTCTAGACTCGAAAAAACTCTTTGGCAATTCAAGACTTTTCTTATCTACAATCACAGCCACGTTCGCGAAAAGAAGCGAGACGATACCGATTTATGACTTTCCGGATTGTGGAATACGACTTGATTCTTCCGCATGTATATACGCGCACCATCGAGAGGTAAGTAAGAAAAAAAGAGAAAGGAGGAGGAGGTGGAGGGTAGGACGAGGAGGGATTTTATTCAGTCAATAAATTATGGAAGTCCTATCTAAGGGATAGCCTGTCTCTCTCCTTCTTGCAAGTAGCAATGGTTTCACGTTCGAGTAATTTATTGAAAGGCTTTTCATGCATATCGATACTCGTATGTGTGTAATAAATATTTTAAACCGTGGCTGCAGCGTCTCCTTCGTTTATTCTCCGTTCCTTTGTCAATTTCTTCTTTTACCCTCGGATTGCTCGAGACCATTGTAAGTATAATTAGCAAAATGCTTTACAGCTTGAATTTGAAAGGTATAAAAAAACAGACGAAATAAGTCACTAGACTGTGTTCCAATGATTATTCCCTATCAGTTGACACCTGCGTTTTCTCTTTGCATTTCTATTATGATAAAAATTAAATTACTCATGATTGCTCAATCGCGAAAAGAATCATCAACTATTTATTATCTTTATTTCGTCCTACGCTATGATTGATGGGCTTACAATGAGATTTATCGACATCGTTATTCCTTTATTTTAAAATCACTTTATTTTTATGCAATCACTAAGAGAATTTATTATTTACTTAAAAAATTATTCACTGTGAAATGATTGTTGTTTAATTTATTACGATTAAAAGTAGGAAATTATTATTATTCTCTGAAATTCTTGTTTCATTTTTATTTTATTTTTTCCAAGTTCAAATCCAACGCATTTTACTTTTTGTAAATTAGCACGTTCGTACTGCAACTTTTCGTAGAATCTTGCCTTTTCAAGAAAAGCCAATTTTTAGAGTTGACTCTTAATAAATTTTGAATAAAAAATCTGTATTGCTGATTTAAAATAATAATTATATTTCAACTGCATGTTTAACGAAAGTTCTAAATCTAATAATTCTCATTATAAACTGATACGTTCTGACGTTTTGCTGTTTCGCTAATTTGCATCTTATATTTTATACTCGTGTATCGTTTTAAAGTATTTCATAAGCATATATTTTAATAAAACTTCCAATCTTGATTACCACGAAAACATAAATATTTCATCGAATACCTTTAAACAAGATAAAGAATTATGCTGTCCTGGAAAAAGTTATGCAAAATAATGAACGTAAAACATAAAGAAATCATAGATCGAATGAAGGCCTTCACGCATGAGAAATAAGCGAGGAGGAGAATTATATAATAAAGACAGAAGAGATTGTTGAAATAACAGTACTAAGTAAAGGAAGTTTTTAATTATGCTAAATCAACTAATATAATTTAAGTAATTCTTTTTTAATGGAAGAAAGTGAAATTACATCGAGCAACGAACAAATTTCATCAAATATATTGTCCGTATTTCCATTTGGAAGATTTACAGTATACTACTGGTGTTATTCCCATCCAAGCCAAATTTTATTAAACATTGCTAAATAAGCCGAGATATGTTTTGTCGAAAGATAAATTAAAAACTTTAAAAGAAACTCGTAGTGTTTACTGCTGAAGCTTACATTTACATTTTTACGCGTAATTGCGTTTACTAGTTTTAAAAAATTCGCGAATTCGTAAAACAACCGAACCTCTTGAAGTGTATTTTTAAGCGTTTTAAATGCAAGTAAATCAGCAGTTCAATATTTGGGCTTAGCGTGTATCATTTCTGTGCCAAATTAGAAGTCGGAAAAGCTCCCAAGAGCTTCGTATTGTCACAGCGACGATCACGTACATTGTTAACCCTAAACTGTAATACAGAACTGGCTTCGGCTCATTTTCCTCGCTAACGTGATTTCGTGTCGTCGACCTGCGCCTGTGCGTCACCACGGTGTGGGTGTACGGCGCTTTTCCTTTTCTGTCAACGCGAGCAAAGACCTTCGCCTCGGAAAACACACTATAAAAAGCGTTTGCAGAATAAAACTTTGAGAGCAATTGCGAGTTTCTTTTTGTTTTAACGTTTTGCTTTTATCACACGCAGTTTTTATCGCAGGTCATATGTTTTATTAATCCAACAAAGTAGACTGTTTTATTAATCCAAATAGATGCCGGTGTGTCTATTCTTAGTTCTGGATCGTTTTTTTCTATTCTGCTAGTAGCGTTTTATAACGATGAATATTTTCTCGAATATTAAAGCATTTCATCGTTTAATAAAGTACCGCTCGGTGTATTTGCTCGAATGTAATAAACAAAGCAGGTTGCTGCAATATTTTAGTGCGATGTTCCGCGGAAATAATGCAATGCCGGCGGAACAGCGATAAAATTAATCGCGAAGAGAAAACCAGGTTTGGCGTACCGAAAGAATTGACCATAAATAAAGGTTTCACTTTTAAATTTCACTTTCAACGTGGTGCTCTATTTTTAAAATCGCTTCCTTCTTATATACACGTGTGTGTGTGTGTGTGTGTGTGGTGTGTGTGTGTATGTACACGACACCAGAGAGTGCATTGGATGGGGGAAAGTGCGATCTGCAGAAAGCCCAGGGAACCCGACGCGTCGGCAGACAGGGAAGCAATCGCGTACTGTCGAGCGGTAAGTTACCACTGGCAGTTTACTTTATCGACGTCGTCAGCCTTCCAGCTCGGAGTTCTCTCGCGGCGTTGCTCGAGCTCGGGAGCAGCGGCGACACGATTCTCCTCCCGTGCACGAGACAATCCACGTATCGGCGCTCGAAATCATAGCGATAGTCTAGCGACGTCCTTGCGGCTGACTATCTGTCGGCCGCCGCCAACTGCGCGCCTCTGCAGTCCTGGACTTGTCAGCGACTGGCTTTGGTTACGTGGTCGTCGCTTCAGCCCGCGCTTTTCAAAACCATCGACGCTAGCGCATCGTTTCGACATCTCGCTCGCGTCCATTAGAGCAGAAGGATGCGGCATTTCGAAAGGAAGGAAAAATGCGCTCGACACGCACAGCGAGATACTCGCGACGCGCGACGGCCAGGCGAAGGGGCTCGCTTTTACTCGTCCAAATGATTCCCAGAAATGCAGTCCAGCCGAGGCGCGCGCGCGCGCGAAAAGCAGCCGACAAGCTCCGAGCCCACCTATTTTGCCCTTTGATCGCGACGCTCGAATGACTTTCGGATCGACGCGTGCAACAATGGCCGCCGCGGATAGTCGATTAGAGCGGCTGAGGGGGTGGGAAGGGCGCAGTTCGCAAAAATGCCGAAACAATGGACGGAGCGCCTTGAGGTGGTAACACACGTTGTCGTTTTTCTTTTCGCTCGGCTTCTATGAGTTTCTCATGTGTGCGGCTGCGAAATCACTTTTACGCGGCGCATAACGAATGACCGCAACGAGGCTGCACATGTACGGACCCACGCGCCTGAGTTTACGACAATTGACGGAAAGTGCGCCCTGCATTTTTTCAGCGTGTCACATTTATAAGCAGATACCTGGGGAGCCATTGTCCCGCGCGCGCACATATTGCGTGTCCTGGACACCGCAACAACCTGCACTATCTCCGCGTTGGCCGAGGCCCATTCGGGCTCACATTTCAGCCGCTCCCGTCGGGCGACTGCGAGTCCCTTTCGAAATTTTGAGGCGCGAGCACACGCGAGCCGTGATGGTGCCATTTTTTTTACGCCGCTGCGCCGTGAATTATGAAAGGACCGCCTGAAATTTTGCGGGACCGAATCGCGCGAGTCCACTGCTGACTGCTCGCGGCTTTTCCAGCTCTGTGGACTAAATTCCGAGTCTGGCGGGAACTCCTTTTTTTGCTCGTTTCGCTCGGCGGATCTGATGCTCCCGAATCTCGTGAAAAAAATCGAGTGGAAGCAGCGTTAAGAAGATGGATTATTATCTGAAATGGAAAAATCACGCTAGAAATAAAATTTTGTAGAATTAATCATTTCTTTTTCACTTTTGCTTCTGGTCTTTAAAGTAATTTCTTATTAGGAAATGCTAATTCGCTGAGTTGGATAACAGATTATCTTGGCCGTTATAGTAATTATCGATAAACCCGTTTTATTTCGCTACCACTTTGTTCAAATTCTTGAAAATTTGCCCTAATTTTTAACCTGATTTTCCTTACGATTTTATCTAATAAATTTATAATAAGGAGTTTAATTGCTAGCGATAAATTATATGCAGTAACAACTCCGGCTGGATGTGTATTGTGCAATTTTAAGCAAATAAAAAGGATTTAAACGAGTTGAACGAGGGTCATCCGAGTAGCTCACCTTGAATTCAAACTTCTCGATGCTCAATTAAATGAAAAAATTTGCATTCTGTGCTATTCAGCGCTAACCGATAAGATTTTATTAAATATTGAAATAGTCTTAGAGTTCAATCTGACGAATAGAGGTAGCTTTAAGTAACCGCAGTTCCTTTTGTACGTTGCACGCATGCAGATGAAAAATGAATAACGTACGAGTAAAAAGTACATTTTTTAGATAAACCATTTTAATATTTACGTTTGGATTTTGAATTATCTTAAAGATAATGCGAAAGTAGCTGAGCACGTTGACACGAACGCGTATCACTTGATAAAAATGAACATTTAATTTGTTTGCGTTGAGAGCAGTAAATAAAATATATTAACATCATAATTGTGATATGCAGCATTAAATTATCAATAGTACTAAAGTTTACGAAATAAAATTAATTTATTACCTCGATAATTATGACCAGAGTATAAAAAAATTAAATTTCATAAATAAACATATCCCCTTACAATAAAATCAGCTCGGGAGAATAATTACATTGCGCGTAAGGCTAAACTTAAAATTATCGATCTGTTTTTGTAAAAATGTTATAGTCGATTAAATGGATTTAATAGAACATTTAATACGCCAAAAAAATATTGGGCGTGGTTAGTCATTAATGCGTAGAAATATATTATTACTTATGTTCCTTAGACGTATGAAATCACTTCTATAATAGAAAATTATATATTTTATAATATAGAAAGTAACGCGCATTGCATAACGTTATTTTCGAGCAAATGGTCTTACATTCTACAGGCATTATTTTTTGCGAATAATCATGAAAATTTGTTATACATTATACTTCTCATTCCAATTTAATTAGATTTACCAATAATTATTAACCGCACAATTAGCCTTAAAATATTTAGAAATATCGCGAATGGCTTCGAAAATGCACACGCA
Source organism: Platyscapa corneri (assembly GCA_018907185.1). NCBI lineage: Eukaryota > Metazoa > Arthropoda > Insecta > Hymenoptera > Agaonidae > Platyscapa > Platyscapa corneri. The sequence goes on along the minus strand of JACCHW010000011.1, from coordinate 1,627,433 downwards.
AGTGCACTTATTTGCAGATGTTCGAGAGAGAGAGAGAGAGAGAGAGAGAGAGAGAGAGCAGCGCGGAACGGAATCAATGCATGGCATCGTTACGAGCAACTCCCATTACTATTTGATTGAGTAATTTACGCATCTCATTGGGAGCAGAGGTACGCGCCGCGCACTCGGCAATCAATCGAATATCTCTTATTATTTCACAGAGGGATGTTTTGCAGCTACGCAATGTACGGATCGTTAGGTTCGCTCGAGTGCGAGTGCCATCGAACGAAATAGGCGATGTCATTAAAAAAGGCGCATAAATCAAGTGGTGTAATGACTCGTTAATCATTGAACAACAATAACCGCTGCTGAAAGTCGCGGGCTCCCGTGCTCTCGAGAGGGTTGTGCATTTTTTCGCGCGCAGATGGCAAAAATCGGCTCGTAAATCAAACGTCACGGCGCGAACTGAATTGAATTGAATTGAATAGGCGAGAGCGCAACGCGATCGGGGGGCGCGGGAGCAAGAAAGAGAAGCAGATAAGCCGACAACTCAGTCGGACCTGTTCACTCACCACCAAGTGCACACGCGCCGCTACGTACGGCGGCAGACTACGCACGCACACCTACGAGCGCTAGCTACGGTATTTCCACGCGCGTCGGACACGCGCACGCGCGCAACCTAAGGCTGCTGCCAGTTATGCGAGAGCGGAGATGCGTTTTTTCAGCCACAATGACGTTTTTTACGGAGCACTGCAGTGCTGCACAGACAGAGTCGGTTCACGCTCCAGTAGTCATGTGGGTCCCATGCTTATGTATCCACGCACGATCCCAATAAATAGGCTCATTGCTCGATTAAAATTATTATATAACAAGCGTTTGCAGCACAGTTGACGCGTGCGCGAGGCTCCCCCCGAGATCCAGACCACTGGAAAAGCGCAGAGGAATGCCCAGATGCACCGATTGTGCGCATTTGTGTGCACGTGGGAGGGAGAGAACGAGCGGACCTCGCAATCGGAATTCCGCGAGCGCGCGGACTTAAAGTGTCGCTTGCTTCGCGTTAGCCTCGTAACAGGCGCGCCCCGATTAGAGCCGGAGTTTAATTTTAACCAGGTACTCGAACGACGCGTCCTCCCTGGAGTTGAGCCGCCGCCTCCTCCGAGCCGAGTTCCTCTGTTGAGCCTCTAACGCGCGACACGCCAAATAATCCCAGGCTTATTATTCCTCGCGTGTTCAATGACGTTTCAAATTATGAAATATTAATTGTGAAAACGGCAGTATTCCTTTAAAAAAGCAATTGTCTTTTTATGTTTTAAAACGAATAAAGATAAAGTTACAGTTGTCTTGTCATATTTCAATGAGCGCAGCGAAATAGATTTCGCAATACTTTTTAAGAGGTTGTAAAGAATATAATCGCGACAGGACCGGAAAAGCGAGACAGCATCGGTCTGCTCCGCATTAATGGAGTTTTAATGCGCGAGTGCGTCGCTTTCGAATGTTTGCTCGGTATTCCTAAACAATGCGCCCAATTACCAGATGCATACAGGCGCGCGATAGAACGCGCGCAGAGAAAAACAGAGCCCCAACTTTTTATTGAATTTTAATTTTGACTGTTTATAATTTTATTGCTCGCCCGTTTCTTAAGGCTTCATAATTATTTTTAAGAGTGCCAAGACTAGGTCGAACACGCCGCTCTCGAATGTATCACGAAAAATCGATTTCGACATTTCAATTGGCACGACGCCGCCGCCGCTACGAGTGGAGGTGAAAATAGCAACGTGTGGAGGGAGCGCGTAAGCTACGGGTGCTGCCGGCCAGGTAAGCAGCTCTCCCAGCTGATTTATCAAGGCTATTGGCACAAAACGCAGCCCGCGATCGGCGCGAGCCGCTCGGTTGCACTTCGGCGTTGACACACTCGGCGCTGCGAGTTCGATCGACGAATTGATTATTGGTGAAGCGATCGATAGCGATCCCGGGCCGCTGCACGAGCTCCGGCGCCGCTTTCGCAGAACCGCCGGTTAGAGGAATCGGCTCGCCCAGACAGGGAATGCGCTGTGGGCTCACCGATAATGCACTTGCGCCACTGCGAATTAGAAACCTGAGCACTTGCCGCGGCAGCCGAAATTAGAAAGGATTGCCCGTCGATTGCGGGGCTCGAGCTCCTCGGCAGCTTGATAACCGCGAGCCGAACCAACTCGTTTCCGTCAAATGGCTCTAAGAATGCGTTCGTTCGGGTGCGCGCGCGCAAGATTATGAATTGTCGCCGTTGCACCCGCTGCTGTTGCATCGGCCCTTTTCCTCCTTCTGGCTGGCATCCCGGACGGCTGCGAAAACTTAGCGCCAGGGGAAGCCGAGTTTTATCTCGCGGCCGATAACGAAGATGGAATCGTTTCTCTCTCTTGCGGATCAGAGAACTGTCGTGAGTGACGCGCCGACACACGCCGGAGCAACGACAGCACCGAGTCACGCTCTCGAGCGGCGCACGAAACTTACATGCATGCATGCTGATTACAGCATGTGTTTTTGCCCGGTGTGCAAGTGTTGGCTCTAAGTATGCGCATAAAACGCTCGATAATTCGAGTGCGGACTCCTTTTATTATAATATTAATGAGCACGCGTGACGAGAGTCTCGCCTCCGGCTACCACTTCTAGCACTGACCTTCTTGCTGCGAGTGGAAGGTAAACAAACTTTCTTATAAGTTTATTTACCTCTCCATTCGAGATCCATCGAAAATGCTGGAAAAATAAAATAATAATAAGGTAATCCACGAAAGTGTGTCAAATTAGAATATCGACTGATTTTTTCCGCTGGAGTTCCCTTGATAGCTGTTTATTTCCACATGCGAGCTGGACGTGATAATTTGAATAAACTTTTTTCAATTTCGCATTACTGCATTACTTCGTTATTTAATACAGAATTAATTCGCTTGCACGCATATTCGACTGTTTTTTCGATAACGCTTATTGCGGTTTCGATCTATTATAACCTGCGCAACGGAGTTTACATTTGCGGAATAAATTTTCAATAACAATCGAGAGCCGTTTTTACGAAGCTCAATTTGCATTTATATAATATTAATATTAATATAGGTAAGTAATTAATTAAAGACCGAGTGTTTGGATGTTGTAACGAAGCTAATGGTTATGAGGTCAAATTGGTGGAGAGTAATGACATAGTTTTGTTAATGTAATAGTTAATGAGATTGCGATATGAATCGTCATCGTGTTTTATTTTAATAAAGATAGTCAACGGAGAATAACGACTACAAATATCATCAAATATATTTTTAATTTTGCAACATAAGCTAATTATCGATAAAAAAGAGAGATAAGAAAGAGGAAAAAAATTAATACAATGTATTGCCGTGTATTACGCGCTCCGGGACATTGACTGACGTATTAAGAACGCGAGCTTTTTTCTTATTATTTAAATATCTCGTTAAAATTATAAAGACTAAGTACAATGTCGCTTTCAAAGTGACGACTATCATTACCAAAGAGTTAAATACTAGTTGCACTCGATGCGTTTTTTTAATATAAATTAATATATTGTTAACGGACGCGTTAATCGAGTGTTTAATAACGAGCTTTCGGTAAATCTAAAAAGTAATTTATAAATAAAAATAAACTTGACGAGAAATGAAAAAGAAAAAACAGAAAAAAGTCAAGAGCTGAGGTAATATTGATTTTGCATTGCACAGCACTGATATTCGTATAAGTAGTAGAAACTGCAACGATAATGAATGAAAATCACAATAGCAAATAGAAAGAGAATTCCGTTATTAAAGTCATTACTTGAGCAATCGAAATATATTACACCTACTATATTTCTCTCCGTTTAACGTATACACACAAGCTGATTTAACTCGATCACGTTTTAAAATTACATAATAAAATTAATGTGCTCTCCTAATTCATTAATAAAAAGCTGATGTCTGAAATAATACTTTGAAACTTATAAAGGCCATTAATTTAATAGCTGATTTTATTGTTCTATTTAGGATTATGGTTTTATTTCGTATTTAGTTTCAGCAGTGCCTCGTTAATACGAAAGTCGGTATCGCACTTGTACACGCTTTCGAATCCACTAGAAATGTTGATAATCTTAACGCCTTTGCACATCTAATAAACAAATTATTTTGTAACGATATTTCATTATTAAAGCGTTTGATGTATCGCTGAAAAAATTGCAAAAACGCGTCCCGTATTCTGGTTGTTAAATAACTCTCCGATCTTTCGATGCAAAGATACGCGCGCAATAATTGAGCGAATTAAATCCTCCTTTCTTTTCTATTGCATAACGGCTTAATTCGCGTCGCGTTAATCGTTACGTTGATTAGAGTCACATAGCGGAGGTAAATTGCGAATTAGAGGGGGTGCATTAAGCGTTACAATCAAAGCACATTGTAAAATCGTTTTATTGTTATTAATGTCGTAGCGATTGCTACAAGAGAGGAGGCTCCGTTGCATCGTCCATTTACGCATTAAGCCGGTGTGAAATGGTATTCAAATAAATATTGATTATTTTGCATAATAAAACTTTTATTTCAATTAATCATAACATAATGGGTATTCATAAGTACTATGTCCGACGAGCGCAAATATGGTCCTATCATTCTTATCTATTTAGTAATGAATAATATTTATATGTCACTAGAAAACCGTAATTTTCTTTTCTTTTTCAAGTTTGCGTTCTTTTAGACTTTAGCACAACTTGCACACAAATAAAAGACGTGTTTTTGGTTTGTTCAGTACATTTAAATACATGTTCGTACATTTTCTAAATTCGGTGCTGCGTGACGCACCGCCAAATTGCTTCGTAAGCAAAATAAACGTCTCTGCCTGCTTGTCGATTGTAGAGAGAAAATCCGATCTATATACACTGTATTTTATTCGCATCAATTATCAATTTATTTCAACGACGATCCATTGATTTATAAGCACGAAACAGCAACAAGTTGAACAAAATTTTGCATTTTTTATTCGCAAGTGTTAAGTATGGCTAAGTGAAGGTGGATTGCGATGCTTACATTACTAAAGATGAAAAGCAATTGGAGCATCTCGAGCATTAAAATTAAACGTTAAGCTTTTATAGGATATTTACAGAGTGGAAAAAGTAGTCGACCAAAGGTATTTAAGTCTCAGATTAGAACAACACGTGTATGGTTGCCCACCTCCGTGTATTTAGCTCGAATGAATTATTCATCGAGACGCGTGTCTTCTCTTTTGCTAACTCTAACGTAATTTTCTGTTAATTAAAGAAAGATGCCTGACTCGAAGCCGGCGCGGATAAGGTTTTCTCGAAAACAGGTACGAATTCAGCCTGAAAAATGCTAAACGGCAATAAAATTGAGCGCAATAACTTTTCATCTCCGTCGTTTCATCGCACCGCACTACATGGAGCTCGAATGATTCTGGACACACTGCGCTGCGCTTCGCGCCAAGTTGAGTGCACATACATATTTCGCTACAGTGATGGCGACTCGGGCTCGGAGCACTCGCTGCAACAAGCGCGTGCGAATTCAGGCGGGAGCCACCGATGCGCAAACCTCGGCGCTTCGGGCGTGCAAGTGCAGACTGCAGACCGAAAGCTGGAGATTCAACGACTGCAGACTGCACACGATCTCGATACAGTTTCGCACGTGACTCGAGGCAGCGGTGCGCGCGAGCTCCTTACAAGTGCTCGTGCCGTAACACAGGGGAAAAAAGCCCGATTTCTTTAGCAACTTTTTCCCAGCCGTACGAACGCAAAGCTGCGTGCCAAGCTTCGCTCGTCAGCGTCACAAGTTGGTGTAACGCGAGTGCACTAGTGTGGCTGTGTACGCGACTATGAAAAACGCCGAGGCTGGCGATACATCATTTTTTACACTATCTACGCGACTATGAACACGGAAAGAAGAAAGAAACCGGCAAAAACTTAAAAATTACTGCGATTCCGCGGCATCCGCGGAGGCTCGTTATGTACAAACCGTTGCAACAGCGCGATAACGACTCTTCCACTCTGCCACAATTTTCGTCCACAAGTTCTTTCCGCGCGATGCTTAACTAATTTCAATGCTTAGCAATAATAAATATAGTATAAACTCTATCTTAATGACTCTGATTGCACACTTGTAACGCACACGTTTCATTCGGTTACTCGAGTTTCGATCATCCCAGTTGTCAAGTTCGACTGCTGCACGATAGTCAAGAAGAAGAGGCTAAAAAGTTGAGAGTACAGTTTCGATGGTTCTAGCCGACTTTCTCTAATCGTTTAATTTAATTAGGTTAATTCTTCGTGGCGCGCTGATTTCGCCTGGACTCTCTCGCTCGTTGCGCCGACGGGGAGCCAAGGGTCTTGCTTCGTCGAGTACGCCAACTCCTTCCGGGGCGTTCTCGAGTGAAACCCTCCGCGAAGAATACGTTAAGTTATGTGCGCCAAGAATACGTTAAGTTCTTAAAAAGAAAACATAGAAATTCCGTCCCAAGTTCGACATCGGTTGTGGCCCAATCGCGAGATCAGGATCCGCTCTCTCTCTCTCTCTCTCTCTCTCTCTCTCTCTCTCTATCTCTTTCTGGGACGATCTCCCCCTTCTGTCTTTGCCTTTTTAATTCTTTTTCTCTCTTTTTATGTCGTTGTAGGGTAGCTGCCGACACTGTAGTTAATACCTCGATCTTCCACCTTCTGCTCGATGTCCCCGACTATCCTGTAGCTTCCGATTCTTCGAGAGCTCAATAGAAGTATGCGAAGAAAGCTGAAAAAAATCAGAACAAAATTAAGGGAAAAACGAGATCGATCAGATTTAACGAGTCGGCGCTTGTTATTTTGTTATTCGCTCATATAGATATTGTATTGCATAAATACTATTTGAAATATTTTAGACGATGCTAAGTGCGCCAGCAAATTGTCCGGCTAAAGTTTGCGCTCTTTGTCGGCTTATAAAGCGCTAAAGTGAGCAGCGAATGATATTTAACGACTGAAAATTGATTGAACTGGGGGAATTAAGAAATAATTAAGATCTTGTTAATTCGAGGCTTTGATTATTCGATTAATGTGCGCATAGGGAAAACGTTTGCGTCGGCTCGAACTAGCGGAGAGTCATCGCACAATTGCAGTTGCGATCGATACGCGTTGCGTAGCTCCAGTGCAGCAAGTGCGCGAGAGATTTACTAGGAGCAATAGTCGTGTTCGGAATGCCAATTGGCATGTGTAGGAGCGGTACTACACAAATGCAAGCCAGTGATGCTCTTATCCGAGACTCGGTTAAAAGTCGTTAAACACGCCGCGTGCGCCGTGCTTTTGCACAAGTGCAACCTGATATTGTTGAATTCAATCGTAACTTCATTAGCTTAAGCACGTTACATTGCAAAAGTCCAAGGAAACAAGCTCCGCGTATGCAATACTTCTTTTTTTAAGTTTCTCTATTTATTTTAGAATGTGACGAAAGGCTATCAAAACTGGAACGATCGTAAAAGCCATGAATTATTAGATTTTCGCAGATTAAAACTACAAGGTTTAAGCGTGTAAATGGAGTGAAATAGGTTTAGTTAGGCGTGAACGTTCGAAAAAATTCGTTTTTTCTCTAACTAGGCTTATCGATTTCAGAGAGCAGGATTAATTTTATTCGACAAGTCGAGTCCTGGGTGTATGTGTGGGCGTGCGAATGGCAGCTCATTGTTAATTATACACTGCGTCGATCGATGATCCTGATTTTACGGAAAAGCCGGCCTTTTAATATTTAAAGAATAGTCGTCACGCGCAACTGCCATTGTGTAAATTACCGAATGATTCTACAGGTAACTAACTATTATCGGCGTCGAACGTAATAACTCTTAGACTAGTTAGGCTTCGGCTACACTGTCATTATCGATAATAAGATGGTTATGGAAGACCTTATCTGATAAATCTATGTTGTCATTACTTTGTCTTTCTGTGCATTTGTAAGTGCAGCGAAGTCGTTTAACATACAAAGGCAAACATCAAAAGCCGTAAAGCGACACGCGTGCGCACAAACACACGCACACATTTTTGTAAGAGCTATTAAGGAATGCAAAGTGAAAGATTCACACGGGCGAATGAAAAAAATACACAGTGACCTTTAATAATTCAAAAACCTTATTTAACAATATAAAAACAACGTGACGAAACAATTCCAGTTGCTGACTGAACAATAATCATTTCTAATATTTCTAATAAATATTACGCTTCTGTTAAATAATTACCGAGTTTTTATAAATGTACTTTGGTTCAAGGCAACGTTTTATTATATTGAATAATAATCGCAATAATTGGAAAATCTAATGGATTTAAAGAGCGAATTACTGATTCGATCGATTACCATAGTGGTTTCCTCCTATGAATCATGCAAAAATGGAAAATTCACCTTTCAAATTTGATACCCAGCCGCTATTCTTAATTACAACTGAAAAAATTTTAATTTCTACGCAAGACTATGATGTAATATTAGTAATAACCATAGACTGCATATTTGCAGGACAACAGATGTCAAAAAGTCAAAGAGTAATTGTATTGTAATTGTAATTGAATTAATTGTAGGACATTAATCGAGAGACATAAGAATGTAATAAAAATGATTTAACGTCTCGTGTCTGCAGAAGTGAAATTAAGAAAAAGTTTAATTTATTTCTGCACCAATCAATAAAATCTGACAGCTTTTATCCGTGTTTCTTGATACCCGACAAAAAACGAGACTGCTACACGTACTCAGTCACAATCACAGTCACCGTCATATGTCATTGACTTGCCCGTAATGGAGTTCAAAGACTTTCTGATACTAACAGTAAGTATTATGAAGGTAATTAGAGTTTGGAAAGTTTTAACCTCTAGAGTACAGTGACTGCGAGTTACAAAAATATAAGGAGGGTTCAGACCTTGATTTTGGCCAAGTCTGTATCGAGAATTTAACTGCCGCTAAAAATTGATCACAAAGCTCCTCGAGAATTATTGTTTTTATAATAAGCTTCCCGATTGCCCAAACCATTTAAACGTGCGACAAATATATCATTTCTCGAAAATACTTCAATAAATTAATAATTGTAGAAAAAGTGTTGGCTAATGCATTTTATCTAAAAGGTCGATGCAAAATAAATCCTCTCCTGTTTCACGTTTACTTATTAATTTCATTCCATTATATATATTTTTTTGTTTTCAATTAAAGATAATTTCATTTAAATACTCATATTTGTATGCACAAGTTCATACATAAATGGTATTTGTTTCGTCAACATTTGAAAATTATAATATTTATGAAAAAAGCATTCGCAATAAAATATTTTCATCGTCATTTTTATTTTATACTTAATACTTGTGCAAGTCTTACGATGGATATTCGTGTCAATTTATTAGTTATCGGTGTAACGTTCAACAACTGCTCGAGCCTTAACAAAAGTCCAATAAATAGAAATTGTTTAATCAACTTTCAGAGATAAATGCTTATTCAAATAGATCCTCGGTTTTCTAAGGATAACAAACGGGACGCAATTTATTGTCGAAAAATAGCGTTAATCCCCCCGTTTGGATTCAACGAAAATACAGAGTATTTATGTAGGAAAAAAAGTGCGGAGGGAAATTGATCGGACGAAAAACGGCGAGCAATAAGAAAAAAGCAAATAGCCATAAGCAAAAAGGTGACGAAAGCATTCATCGCTGATCGAATAGCCAGAGGCACGAAATCATTAATCTTTTTCAAGACCGTCAATATGGTGTTGAACGGACGAACTTGAACTAGGAGGATCGAGGATCATTGGTTCTGGGGCAGTGCGCCATGTCGACCGGAAGTGTCCTACAGTCGATCACAGTCGCAGGCGACCTTGGCGCGAGCTGTCGACCTCGTAACTCGTATTACGTGACACGAATATGCGCGCGCAGGCGTCTGCGATGAATACACGCGCGGAAGGTTAAACGCGAAAACGAGTTCTCTGCAGCTGCATGTTTGTCTAGATGCATTCGATCGAGAGTCAAGTGCGTGACTCGATGCATTAGATTTTTCTTCGCTCACTTTCACCCGGTGCTCAGGATGAGAGAGGTGGAGAGAGAGAGAGAGAGAGAGAGAGAGCGACAGCGATTGGCAGAGGGAGAGAGTGGAGGAAAAGAAAATGCTGAATCATTGCCGTGTAAAAAGGAAAATTTTCTAGTTTAGTAAGAGAGCTAATTGCTGCAAGCCACTGATTGTAAAAAATATATTTACTCGGGTTCTCTGGTCAACGAGACAAAATAAACCGCATTTACTTATCATTTTTTTCAGCATTTCAGACCATCGGATAGACGCTTGGTACACTGTTTAAATCATTTATCTCATGCTCGAATTTTAAAATATTCTCATAATTATATATATTAAAATATTAATATATTCTCGAACGATTCTCAACTGGAGGCTTTTGCAGCCGAACGAGACGGGCGTGTGAACGCTACACGCGTTTTACGCGTTACTTCCATATTAGGTGCGAATATTTGAAATTAAAATAGTAAAATCGTAATCTAGATGAAAAGTGCAACCTACCGTACGTGTGAGAAGCAGCTTAGGATTAGTAGTTAGCCGACGACTCATGGATCGACTTTTCGATTATTCGTGGTCGGGTTCGCAGCTCTGCGTTTGTTAATAATAGCTTCCTTATCTTTAATTCCACCATTACCTTTTCATACATCAAAGACAAATCTTAACAGATTCAACGTTGTGCACGCGGGCACAGTATCCTGCATTAAGAGCTCGGCAAGAAGTCGAGATTCGTAAATTGCAGCAGCTGCTCTTGCAAGTTACAGTGCATGTAACAGTTTAACAAGAACCACGTGTGAATCGTAGGTGCAATGCTGATGCGTGCGCATGCTCGCATGTGTAAATCGCAAATCGCATGGGAACGTTTGTTCTCAAAAGCCTTTCCACAACCAGAGGCAGTCGAATGTCGCAGTCCTCGCGAGAGCATCGGAAACTTCTGACTCTAGTTAGTAGCCAATAATTTTGAAAAACGCTTCCAGCCTTGGTTTCGTTGACGTTAGCAGACGACGAATCAACGACTCTCGCGCCGGCGCTCTAGAGACCCACGTGCGCTCTACCTTTGTTCTAATATACGCGCAAAAACACCCATTGCGCAAAATTGCGCGCGAGCAGGTTACGTTGCAGCGCTTGTCTCCGCATAATTCACGAGTTCTGCAACGCAAAGAAGCAACGAGTTAAACGGTGGGAAGAGCTGCGGAAAGCGGCAAACCGAATTTAACGAGAACGGAGATTCGACGGCTGCTGTACCAAGTTGTTACTTGCGCGGACAGTCTCGTCGAGGTACTCGCGCGTTCACTCGTGCCTATCCGTATCGATTAGATATTCCGACGACCAGTTTCCAACGATTTTAATTAATGAGTAATTCCGAATGAGTTGATCAGAGTTGGTTTTTGCCGTGCGTAAGTATCGATGATTAAGTCTGGCGCGGCCTTACGTTTAATTCTGTTTGCGCAACGTCTGCGCAGAATCCAGAGCTTCGATATTCGGTGTATCGCCGAGGTGGACTTTATCGAACGCGCATACTTATTAAACGTACACCTAATTATCTCGGCGAAAAACCTATTGAATTTAACCGTCACAGGTACTCTATTTAATCGGGTGTTTTAATTTCTTGCGAATACCACCAGTCGTGCACCCGCAAACCATAATCCAAAATCCAAAATCAATCACCAGGGAATTAAGGGGTTGTTACCATCGTGTGAAACGTATAGAGCTTTTATTTATTGCCAACGTTAATATAATACAAGGAGGAGTGTGGGTAGGACGAGTGTGGCTAAGGTTGAGCATTCGTGTGTATCGACATATATGTACAAGTCTGATCCCACGTGCGGCGTGTGCAATTGTGCGGTATCTGTGTGTTTGTCGCATCTGCGGCTGAAAGCAAGGACAGAGAGGGCAGGGGCTGAGGGGCGTTCGGTTTATTTACATTAGGTCAATCGTGTTAATTTTTCAATTTTCGTTCCATTCCTTTGTTATTCTCTTTGTTTACGGCCAAGCCACCACCACGAGGGGTTCACCGCTGCCTCTTCTTTCCTCTTTTCTAATTTTTCTCAAAAATAAAGCGTTGATTTGCCTAAAACACTACAAGGATCCACTATGATCTCCGCTGGAGGAGCTCAGGACGGTCCGATCGGTTTACCTGCGTTGGGAGGCACGAATCCATAGCCGCTGGCGCCTACGATGACGCCGCTCGTGTCGGCGGGGTTGCCTGGTGGACCTGGCGGGAACAGCACCGGCCCTGAAAAAAGTCATAATTTCCAAATCAGTGCTTTGCGGTGCGAGCGTTGGCGAGCTGCCAACGGCCACTCGGCGATTATTCCACCTTGTGCGAGACATTTTTCGTTTTAGCGGAAACTTGTTTCTTTGATAATCGTTACCGCGAGATGCAGCCGAGGCACGGCTAATTAAAAAATCAATCGAAAAGCAGGAAATCAATGGAGGACCGTTGAGATTCGACGAGAGATCCGGCAAGAGATGCCCCGAGCCAGAACGCGATTAGCCACTGTTTCGGCAAGCCTCGGTGCGCAGGCGCAGCGAACAAGTCGCCCGTAAATCTCCGAATCTCGATTAAAACATCGGCCGTTTGTTTATGCAGCTCGTGAAGCGAGCAGCGGTGAACGCGTTTTCTCTTTCGAAGCGTACGTGGACGCGCAGACGCGAGTCTGCATTGGAAAGTCGGGCTCGCGGGAAATATTGAGGCTGTGCGCGCATAGACGGCAAGGACGCGCGATCCGACAACACCTGAACGATTCGCAATTATTGCTCGGCGTTGGTGGCTGAGGTAACGCGTGCGCGTGCAACGCGTTCCCTCCGAGTCCGAGCCACGTGCGATTTCGAATTGTCTTTTTAGATAAGCGACTCGAAACTTATGGCTGTTATAACACCGCGCGATTAGGCGGTCGCCCGTAGCACACATCTCGATTTTTTTCGCGTTTCATTATTATTCAATCAATAATGAGCGCTGCCCGAGTTGCCGAGCAATTAGTTTTTACTGCACTAGCGATTTCTTTAGACCGAGATAGTCGCGGAGGCTAGCAAGCCGATGTATCGCCGCGTCGGCGACTCAAGGATCGCACGGAGGTGCGTTTTGAAAAGTGTAACAATGTATTATCATAATTAGATTCCGCGCAGCCGAGAAAGATCTGAAAATTACAATTACAAGAAAGGCAGTCCATAAAACGCGGTTTGCTCCACGTTTGACTCGGGCGTAATTGACGTAATAAACTCCAATCGTCGATAACAACATAATAAGCTCCCCGTGAGAATGATACGGTGAATTCCAGTCGTTCGACAAACTGGGCAATAATTAAATTCCATTTCACCGCGGCACGTAATGGTCGGCGTCACGGACATTTTTGCATACGCGCAAGGTCCCGGCGCATTATCAGCGGCGTGTTCCTTTCCGTTGCGTATGGTTGCGTGCCGCAGATCTCCCCCGATGATCTTGCGCTATTGCAATCAAGTTTCTACCCACTGCCTCTCGCGCCGGAATTTCACTCTCGCGGAGTTGCAACGGCCGGCGACGACGGCCTTCACGGCCGTTGCTCCTCGATGACCTACGGTCGCGTATCCCAGGGTCGGTAGCGCAGAGCTATCGCCGCTCGATGCTGCGTGAATTTCCGAGGGGAAGCGCGAGAGTGGGACCGGGAGAAGGGCCCAGACGTGCTCGTTCCTTGAAGCTGTCCGATTTTGTTCGTCTTCCTCGATCCCCTCTACCGATAATTGGACACTTAAATTAGTAATAACATTGTCTTCAACGATACACATCCAAGTGTGAGGCAAAACTTTTTACCTACTGGCGATCGTTACTTATCTTTACTTAATTATGAACTTTGTAATTATTAAAATTGCCTAACCGATTTTGTTTAAAATTGCTTTCGAAAAATAAGATTTTATCTTGATCGTGTTGTTTCTGTAATGATAAATAATAATTAATAGCTAACGTGCATTCCGAATTTAATTGAAAAATTGCTTATCATTTTAAAATTAATGAAACTTACGAATACATCTCTACCTAATGAAATTAGTTACATACGAGAGTTTTCTCTCGGGACGAAATTAGGAATTTAATGAGGAAATTTCAAATTAATTAAAAATTATTTCTATATCATTAACAGTGCATTAATGAAATTACAATGATGCCTTACTTATGCGAAATCATTTTGATCGTATTTTTATGCGATAGAGTCCGTACCCTTTATAAAAAATTAGTAGTTATTTTTTAACGTAATTTCAATTAGATTCCTTTCAATGCTCGACAAGATTACTTTATTTTATTAATTTGAAAATTAAATAGACATTCACCTAAAATAGTTCCATATTAATCAGACCGTAAAAAACTTTATGATTAAGTATTCTTAATTTCTTAAAAAAAAGATTTCTTATTAATCCTCTGATTATATAATTTAATGGTTTTTAATTTAAAGAGATAATGATTATTGTAAAGTTGCATTTGACGACAAAGGTCAACGATTATTTTATAAAAAAAATTAGGTTTAACGTAAATTTGATAGATTAATTGAGTTTATATGAATTCCCATTTTATAGCCTGCGGATTTAATGCGATGAAAATATAAAAAAAAAAGATCATTGCAACTTTCCCTTCTTGAGTAAAAAAAGAAAACATCTATTTCCATTGATTACGAAATGTTACGTTTCTCTCTTTTGTATGTGAATATTGTAAGCATTTATATAAAACCGAGAAATTGTCAAACATTTTACGTGACAGCTGTTATTAGTAATGGAGAATGTTTCGGACAATACAGTTTACGGTCGCAAAGTTATGTTACCAGTTTCATAATCGCTCAATTAAAAAAAGGATAAATTAATGCGTAAGATATGGATACGTGTATGTGTAGCTTGATAATTATGAATTTTTTAGTCAACGCAAAGAAACAATTTGTAATTCAATAGAAATACTTTTTAAAGAATGTTTGAAAAATGCTTATTAATGATGAGCTGATGATTTTAGCCACTCAAGTATTTCTCTAAATATCTTATTTTAATTTATTCTTTAGTTCGAATGACAGAAAACAATTCTTAACAAGGTTTTTATGCAATAGAAAATACTATACGAACCATAAACTTATATTAATGAATTAGTTTTGTAAATCGTGCACGTTATTATCGTGTAACATATTTATCCAAGAGTAACATATTGGTCGTAATTGTTCGAGCGGAAACATAAAAAGATTTTTATCAATTTTTATCCAAAATTCTAATTTAGTAACATCATAATTGACAGGAATTTAAATTAATCAGAGCTAATTTCTAGGTAATGAATATAATTCATTCCGAATCTCCAAGAAAGATTTATATAAACAGATCGAGCGCGTTAATAAGTAATTACCAATGGAGCTTTAAGAAGAAATGTTTCCTGATTTTATTCTTACGGGCACAATCGGGCCACTAGTTCAATATTATTCAATTAATTAGAAATTCATCTAAAATATTATATTTAGCGAATCATAACATAATGTTACGACTTTTTCGTTACAAAATACACTGCTCGTGCATTCCCACTGATTCGCAAGCGCACGGAATTATTCAATATTACTAATAAAATAATTAAAAAGTACTGGAAAATATTTTGAAAGGTACACTTAAAAACTCGAGGGAATATTAACAAGCCGTATATGAATTACCGGCGCGATTTCTTTAGGTTGAACTACAACTTAAAGCAGTAGGAAAACTCGCAGTTTCATTTTCAACAAGACCAGAGATACACAAATGTCACAACCAAGAACCAAGGAAGCTGTCGACCCGCGCCCCTTATTCGACATCCGACATCAGAGCTGCGCGACTCGAAAGCACCCAGGCCGAGATTGTCGTTCCAAAAATTAGCGTGGGCGTACTTACCGGTGTTAGATCGCGGGTCCCTTAGCCCTGAAGACTGTCTGAGATAGGGCCCGAAGCCGGCGAACAGTTGGTTGTAGTTCTGCGCTTGCGCGAGGCACGCCACGATGGCCAAGATTGTTGCAAACAGGCCGATCTGAAAACACACACACACACACTTACACAATATTGTCGGTGGCTTTAGATGGCAAACTCTCTCAAAAGAGCTCCGACCAGCCGCCATATTTTTTGCACTGGTCCTCTTTCGAAAATCTTGACAAGCACAACTACTGGTTGCAAAGTCAAGTTTAAAAAAGACTAATCTCACTTTGTATACTCTAGCCATTAGTGCAAGTCTCTTGTGTCGCACTGTATTACCATTACAACTGTTCCAAATGTAAAATAACAATTACTCAATACGCCTGATCTTTGTTCGAGGTTTAATTTCAACATTTCAACTTTAGATTTGAAATCTCGAATTTTATAATTCCCTGTAAAGAATAACTTTTTGAAGAGATGCAAAAACTCGTAATATATGGGCATTAAAGTATTGGCGTACTTGTCAGATGTAAATTTCGAATGATATTTTTACGCAGCTAAGTAATACATGATTACAGATAATTTTATGCGGGTATACTTAAAAAAAAAAAAAATGAAAGTAAAAAGATTAACTTTGCCTAAAGGTAGGATAACTTCCGCGAAAGTTGGAGAGTGTAAGTTCAATTTTCACTGGTAATATTCCATTTTTTTACTCGTTTTATGCTACTTAAAATTACTTTTCAAAATAGGCGAAATTATGTTTGGTCTCTGCATTATAATGGAAGGCAAACATGAAAAATTCTATATTTCGCTCGTCATACGCGCCGATAACTTGTAATGGTTTCGAGCGTAATTCGACGTATCCAACGCGAGTAATGAGTTCGCAAAAATTCAATACAATTGATAAACAGCGCACGATATAATTAAAGCAAGAAAATAAAAAAGATAAACGCTTACACGAGCTTATAACTGTAAGGCTTATCTGTTATTTAATTGCATAATGTGCGTGGATATTCGATGTAAGTGTTAGCTTTTCCGACAATAAAATATATTAAATAATTGTTATGCAAAGTAATCTCGGTGCTCCTATAATTATACACATGTACTATTTGTGAAATATATTTAACGATGCGTGAACTGATATATGTATATCCGTATATACATCATTACCGTGATATTCAAAGAATCGTAGCCAATTACGCATAATTCAAAAGTGTGCTTGAAGTAAGCAAGGTACGAGGCAAGAATTCGCATTTAAAAAATTGTCCTACTTCGCGATAGATATCTAAACACTAACTGCTTAGGTTGTATTATTTGCCTCAAAATTATTGTTTCTCGGTGGCGTATTTTTAGACGATATACTTATCACTATTTTCAAAATGATCACATTTTAAAATATTATCACTCGATCGCTTTCGATTTACATTTTGCGCGATTGCCCAATGTAATTATTTTGCGAAATGCAATTGTTTTGCAACGTAATTCTTCAACTTGTTTAATTGTAAGCTATTCCATGTTCGCTTAATAATACAAATCGACTCCGCGTTAAACTGAATAATTTTATTTATAGAATAAATCTGGGCTGAAGAGAAACGCCATGATTCAATGTAAAACTCAATGAAAGGGTGAGCAGTTAAATTCGTATAATTTATTAATAGTTGAAGATTGAAAGATATTGAAATCGTGAGCTCGAAGAAATCGGTATTCTTAAGTCGATAAATTTGAGTCTTAAAAAGAGGCTAATTTTGAAAAAAGTATAACGAAAGTCTGATTTGGAGACGCAACATGCAGCAATTAATTTTATAATTAGCTTTCTTCGTGAAATAGCACGATTACGCGGGAATAATACAAATTGCAGAAAAAATGAGCGAAATAATTATAGTAGCGAAAATGTATAAATTTCTTGGTCGGCGATCAGAATGGAATATTTGTAACGATATGATCGCATAAGTTAACTTTAAATTAATGGGCTTGAATTATTAAAATACTTTACGTAATTAAACAGCTGTTTCCTGCAACTGAATACAGTGTTATATCAGAAAGACTATGCTAAATTAAGTTTATTAATGCTTCTCTCGCATTTCCTATTCCTCCTGTGCATTGAAATTTCGAAAATGCAGCGCACGTTCGATGACGGCACCACTGCAATATTAATAAAAGTAACGGTAGGCAAGGTTTTCTCAAATACTGTCAAGATTGATCTATGTATGCACATATAAATGTAAGTATACACAGTGATATATTGAGCAAAGTTGCAGCGTTGTACGAGGACCCGCTATTTATAAGTATTAATCAATTAGCTGGAGTAAGCGACGTAGAAAAATTTCGCAAGTGCGTATGGCGGTGCAGTGAATACATAAACGAATTGCCAGTTAAATGCGCCTCTTGGTTGTTATAAGTTCGAGGATCTCGGAGAAAAATAGGAGCGACCGTAAATTGGTGATTTTCCTTTTTCTCTCTCTCTCTCTCTCTCTCTCTCTCTCTCTCTCGCTCTTAACGGGCATACCGCGCCGAGGGTCCCGTAGCTAATGGACCGACAAAAATACCGCAACTTCGCGTCAATGAAACTGTCTACCATTGATTGATAGGATTGTAACAGAGTTTTTAAGGATTTGAGGAGAAAATAAACGACTGCTGGACATATCTTACTTAGACGTGTTTTTATCAGCTCCGCGTCTTGCACGTGCTGCCTTAATTTATCGTGTATTCATTTGAAAGATTATCGTAGCGTAATTTTTTAAATTAACCTCGACGGAAATATCCCTTACAAGCTGTATGCTCAACTAATAATATATTTACAGTGTTTTCCTAATCGACATCTTTAACGTAGTTATTTTATATTTGCACAGCCTCCTGGAGGTGGATTATTAGAAAACGTTTACAATAAAGAATGCAGCAACAATTTACAAGGGTTATAAACATTAATTATTACTGGAGGCTGTTTCAATTGAGTTTATTTTTTAAGAAAAAAATCTAATCTAATAAAAAACCAATCGCATGTTTTAAACTCTTGCGAGCAATTACTTTTCGCGCAACTATTAAATTATTCTCATAATAGACATTTCTATTACACTATAAAATTTAAACTATAATAAATTTCGAATAAATATTTATTTGTATCATTTTTTATTGCACGCAAAACACAAATTACAGAAATATTCCAAGCCTATAGTATGCATGGGGCTTGTCATTTTAGAAAAATTTATTAATTTAATTATATGGTTCTACTATTAATTAAGAGAATAAGAAACTACACGTCGAAGTGGAGGGATTTAGGAAAATTTATTTCCTGTGTTATTAAATATTTGAAATTTTTAAATGTGAATTTGATGATTATTTTTTAATTAATGTCACTTTTAGATTGTATCGCCTGAATTATACATCCTTTGGCTTCAAAAAATACGCTCAAACTATTTTTTGCGCATAATGTGCTTTAAAATTTGTCACACACACACGACTGTTAACACTTAGTATTCAAGTAGTTTATTTTAAACTTTATTATAATCAATTTTTAGATTTCACCAGAAAATCATATGTTTTAATATAAATTACTGTTATAGTTTTCTAAAACTGGAGAATCACAGGAAAGATGTATTTATCCGCGTGAACAATAATTGGTGCCCCATAAGGAAAGTAATGGTTGATTTCGGAAATTTAGAAGAGCAATTTTCTATACTCATTTACTAGACAGTGTCGTGAAACATCAATGCACTTACATATTAAAAAAATAAAAGTTTTAATTACAAGCTAATTGTAAAAGTTACTGCCCGCGCATAAAATTAATTATTTTTATGGATGGCAATAATGCAAAGTTAGATTTATTGATTATTCAACGGTTTTCCCATTAGATGACCAATGGCAATAAATGTACCATAATTCTCCTCGAGGATTACGTGACATTTGAATGTAGAAATCAAAGAGAATGAGCAGATCAGACTGGAACCGCAAAGCGTTTAATGGTCTTGAGGCGTTGCTTAACTCATGGGACGCGTCGATTTGCTTCCCTGTATAATGCACTAACCCTGTTTTAATAAATATAATCTAAATTTAATTATTACGTTTTAAGTATGCCTATACGCGCGCGCGTGTGTGTGCATTAGGCGGCCATTACCGGAACTCGTACATTGTTGACGGTGCATAATTATTTGCCTTAATTAGTGCATACATTAAACGTGCTGCACGAATAAAGATCTTCTTATTTCCAGAACTTTTAACGCGTAAGCTCGGTGAGACGAAAACGCGATTATTAATCACATTTCGAAAAAGAGCCATTAAACGCTAAACCGAAATTAAAACTTTGATTAATGGCCGTAGAGTGATGTAATAAAATCAAATGCAAAAGGCGTCCGCGTGTGATAATCGCATTCATCAAGTCTTGGGCAAATATTTAATGTGTCACTAGACTAAGATTAATGAAGATCCAACACTAAATATAACTTGCATTTGAGAATAAATGCTAATTATGCCAAGAATAATTTGTTATGAATAACCAATGTACACAACTTAATTTTAATATTGGCCTAAAAAATGTAAGACGGTCTTTGGCCAATGCTGTTTGAACGTCGACAAAAACGTGACAGCACAAAAATAATAAAAAATTAAAAAATACTATTTGCTTTCTAGCCGAGTGATTGACGTTTATTTCAAGACGACTTTACTTTTAATTAAGCTCAATACCAAAGCTGCTAAATTACTTTCTAATCGTTAATGAATTCACAAATGACCTCGTGGACAAACGATTGTACTTGCTAAAATCTATTTAAAAGTTCTATTAATGATTTATACATTTCAATTATAAATAATTAAATTTGCAAGACTCGAGCGAGCCGAGCATCAGATATAAATTATATCTCTTAAAAATTGAAACGAGCCACCAATTGCTACTCAATTATTAGAAGAAACTAATATTCAATCTATTGATTTTATCCGCTGATTTCCTTTCCATCATTAACGCGAAACTCCCCATCAATACTTTATTAACGCTATTACAAGAGGGCGATTAAAAATAATTTAAAATCATTTCCTTCGACATGAATTTCTGCCGAAACGCACAAAGGATGGTTGAAACGCAAATAATTGTCTTGTCAGCTCCAAGCGTATCAGATCTCTTAATAAAAAAGACTAAAAGTCTTCGATGTTGACAAATTCCAATTACAGTTAATATTTGGTTAACTCAAGTTCGATTGGTGATTATCGTGGTTCCCGTGATATTTCAGTTTCTATTCGTAAGCTTGTGACGAAAAATACTCAGCTTACACAACTGACGTATTTAATGATGTTACGCGTAACGAAGAACTGATAACTGAGTCGGGGGGTTTTGACGTAGCGCAGTGCATAAGCAAAGCGGATAGATGGTAGCAATGGCATTTCTATATTAAACGCGGCCAGACTCGAGACCTTTGTGTTTGGCGAAACATTAATTTTAATTTATCATCGCGTATCATCGGCATCCACTCCAGCATTCATCGCATTAACGCTTAATTCCAACGCGCAACGATTATCCCGATAATGAAGTCGTTAAGTCAGTCGTTTGATCGTTCAACTTTAAGGCTGTGGAAAGTCAGCGCACACTTTGCGCGCGATGTAAAAATGAAAATAAAAGCATAACAGTGTGCGGCACGGCGTGCACAAGTATTCATCATATTTTTGTGCAATCGATGATGTATATGTCGCCTATTTTTGTACGTATACGCGCGCGCGATTTCCACAAGAAACGTAATTACATTTTTTTTCGTGGAACGACATACGATTCCACGCAAGTCAACCGTGTCATTACAATATATTATATCTCGAGAAATTTACGCGGTCACGTATTATATTTTTATATCAAAAATAGCGGCGTTTCAAAATCTTGTGCATACGTATGAGAGCGACGAAAAAAGGACGTCCCTACGTAAGTTTTTACCGCTCGGTTTTGCAACGCGCGGCGCGCAACGTACAATGATTCAGACCGCGCAACGACGTGAATCTCGCGTCGGCGCCGTTTTTGTCCCCTTGCCGGTGCACGCATATAAATGCGCGCGCGCGCGTGCTCACACAGGCACACCGGGAGTCCACCAGAAACGGCCGGAAACCTTAAGAAATTAGAAGCGTGGAAAAAGCCCGCGCTTTGATTTCGTTGGGCCCGCACGCGCACGCGCAGCTGCCGATCGCGTTGAGAAATTCGCATCGCGGCTAAAAAGAAAATCGAGCGCTCGCCCAGCTAATAATGCGTGCGACGCGCTGCTGCAACGCCGGAGAGAAAAATCGGGCACGTGAAATTCGAGTGCGCACCCCCCGCCCCCCGCCCTCCCGAACCCGCGCGAGCCCCGGTGCATTTTTCCGCGTTCCGCGAGAGTCGGCCTGCGGATAATCGCGGGCGCCAGCTTAGATCCCCGGAGCCCCGCGACCGCGTCGGGACGCTCGCCGTAACCTGTTGCTCGCGTCCGCACTATCGTTATTAGGCGCGCACGAGCGCGGCATGTGTTTCTTAAGCTTATGAAAGCTCAATAAGATGTAATGACCGGCGAGATCGTGGCGTTACGAGAGCTCGCGGTGATCGTGAATGAGATAAAAAGGAGAGTTCAACGAGTAGAATGGTGGTCTCGTTCGCAACGGGCAGACCGGCGTTGACTCGGCGCAGACTTGGCGTTCGATCGGATCGTGCCGCGGAAAATGATAGGTTAGGATTGACGACGGATTAATAAAGTTTCACAGGATACGCAAAATAAGGATCGAAGGAGAATAGCTCGAATCGGCTTTTAAGCGATACCGCCGCCGATCCAAGTGATCTATGATCGATGCTGCGCGGCACAGGTTCCAGTGACTCATCCGAGAGCGTTTTTATGGGCCAACCCGCTGCGATGACTTTTGCGCGCAGCCAGGCTGCTTATCGTCGTTACATAAATTAACGATACCCTCCGATCCTCTCCCCCGCGCCCTCGGTCGCGCGTCCGTGCCTGTCTCCGCGATTGTCGCGCACAAGTACGTTTCTAATTACGAGGAGCGTTGTCTGGTCAATAGTGTCAAGTTCTTCGCCGCGCAGGATCATTATACAAGTGCACGCTGATCGCGGAGGCGCGCTAAGCCTTGTGTCCGTTTCCAGCCCCTCCTGGACGACACCGCGAGTGAACTCTGCTCGTTTCCTCGAGACGGCTCGAGAAGGCTCAAGAAGGTGCGAGGTCAGGACAGGAGAAGCAAGGGGGGAGTCGCGGCGACACACATGTGCGAGCAGCGTGACCCGAGATTACGGCGCCTCGATACGCCACTGCGAGCGACCGCGCGTACCGTCGACTCGGACGCATCGCGACGTCGGAAAATGGCGCCTCTGGGAAAAATCTCATTCCGCTTCGCTCCCGCTCTCTCTCTCTCTCTCTCCCCCTCGGTTATTGGCTGCCGTTTATTGCCAAACGGTCCTATCCTTGGGGATTGGGCTCGACGTGCAGCAGGCGTTGGATAACGCGCGCGTTGTTAGTCTGGCCATCGTGAATAAAAGCTATTTTCCGAATTACCATTTTACTGTTTAATTGGCTGCTTATTTTTAATTTATGTTTTGGTATTGTAATAGCGCGCGATGTTGTTCCGCGTAAAAGGATCGGCTGGTTTACGATGATTGTGCGCGATTTGCAAATTTAGAGCAATTTTTCCGAATCCCCGTGTAATGGCACGAATGCGTTTATCCCAACGTTTAGAAAAGAACGCGTTGAAATGTTAAGCGAAAACGCGAACTCTAAGCGTATCGACATCTTATTTCGAGACGCTAATATAGCAATAATAATTTCAGCTTTTCAGACTTATCGGGTATACCCGGGTGTTAATAAGCAGCAGTTTCTCGCTTATCTCTGTAATTAGTTGCGGGAATTGTAGTACAAGCGTCGGATTACTCGAGAGGTATTTGCGCGGCCAGCCAGATCGCGGGGTTCGGTTGCTCAACAACCAAAAACAGCAGCTCGCCAGGGCTCGAGTGGTGCGGCAAGCGCTCGGCAAAAGAGCGTTTCCGAGGCGAAGATGCGATCGCTCTAGAGCAGCAGCCAGGCGGCGGTGTCGGCCGCATTCTAAAGGCGCACTGGAACGCGCATTTGAAAAGTTGCCGGACCGGGGTAATTATATTTTACGAGATCGAGCCGTGGGTGCGTTGCTACATCCGGTACGGGCTCTTGGCCAAGCGCCGCATTTCTCGAGGGGCCGCTTCCGCGTGGCGCTGCGGCCGCCCGTAAATCGCATCGCATAAATCGCATAAATCGGCGCGGTTAAAGATATTATACGCGGTCTCGCGTGTTCGGGCATTGTCGGGAGCAGCTTTATCGCGCGGTTGTATCTGGAAAAGAGAAACGCGCAATCTTTACGTATCGTTTGCGTATCGCGAGGAACGGCCGCCGAACTGGGGAATATTGCGAGTTCGCGGCAGTTGTTCGATTCAGCGCCCGCGACTTATCGACGCCCGAATCCGAATCGCGCCTCTGACGCGTCTATTAAGCGGCGGCTGCAACCTCTGCTGGAGGTACACGCGAGTGCGCGGGGCCTTTATAACGATCTCCACTCCGACGAATTTATCGACATTCCATTTCGCCTCTGCGCACAATACCAAATTTATACCGTTTATTTGGGAACTTGGGAAACAGTTAATGGAGACGACGTCTTTAAGCTGCGTTGCGCAAGCGAAACATTTGCTTCGTAATGTGGCGACGGCGGCGGCTCGATTTCCTTTGGTGACAAGCTGTCGTTAAAATAAATTTCTTATTACGCGTGCTATATGCCAGGGCTCGTTTATATTTTAAATATTTTATTTTATCGAGGCTTTTGAAAAAGCCTTTTAAAGTTGGCCTGTCGCTCGTTCGGTCGACTCCTCGCGCCTGCGAATGTACAATTTTTGTAACGGCACTTTTCGAAACTCATAATTTAATAAGATTCAACAGTTTTTGCGAAATCTCGCGTTCAAATACGTTTTCGCTGCTCTCGCGAAATACGCTTTGAATTTGACACGCTTTGATTTTAACTTTATAAGATTTCAAATCGAGTTCACTTAAAAAGTAAAGAAGTTTTTCCAATTCTTCGAGTAGAATTTGTACGCAGCCACTTGGTATTGTGGAGCGTGAATTTTTGTCGCGGCAACACGTGTTGCCTATTCGTTGCTTTTAACGAGCTAGTAGTGTTACGCGTATTAATGTCCATTATAAGCCTTGAATACAATGTATTCGAACTGTGAAAATTTAATCGTTGCTTTTAAAAATGTAAATGGGAAACGAGTAGTGGCGCATTGCTGCGCGCTCGATCCAATAAAAACGCACCGACACTTCGTATATCGAAATTGAAATTCAAAATTTTCTTCGTTAATATAAATTAAATCATTCGAGTCGCCCGCATATTCTTCGCGAGTTCGCGTTTTAAATTCCATCAACTTTATTGAAAAAGTAATAACACGGCGCGTATTTTTAATTTGATGCGGAGTTAATTATTTAAATTACACCTTATGGACTTTTTAAACAACGTAAATATCTTAATATTTCAGAATCGCTGGACTAAAAATTTCAAGATCCGATTAACGTATGTCTGACCATTACTTTCACAGTTTTTTCAGAGAGATAAGATCGAATCGGGCCTACACGAAGAATTTTCTGCTCAAAAGTTGAACTTGGAAAAAAAAACACACACTTTCCGCTCGCCGAGTATGAATGTCATAACGAAATAAACAAATTTACTTAAATTACACGCGAATACTTTTAATTTTGATTTAACATCAATTTAGATAGAGACTTTAATGTAACGTCCAATATATTTGAAAGAGTGTTGCGGGCGCGTAAATACGTACAGTTTATATCAGGTTTAGACTATTTTCAAGACAAATTAATATTTATTAAAATGAAGTAACTCGCATTCTTAATAATAAATGGAAACGTTTTGGAACGGACAACACGGGTAAGCGCCTGGACACACACGCGCCCACGCACACACGTGAAAAGCAGTAACGCGTTTTTTGCAGCGGAATAGTAGACGGAAAAAGTGTAGAGTTAAAAATAGCCCCGAGTTCGGCTCAGTCCCCGTACATTTGGCTTTGAAGTTTTACTCAATTACGAGATAATTATTCGGCGGCCGTGTTATTAAATGAACTAGGAACGGGTTGAGCTGGAAGTGGGTGCTCTTATGTTAGTAAATAAATCGCATTGCGCTAAATGGCGTTGATATCGGCCGCCACCAGATTTATGTACAGCTACGTTCGTGTATAAAATGGCATTACCCGACACGAGTACCGAGTACCGATTGCAGATTTTGCTCCACTTTGAAAAGACGTCTGGGTCGGAGAGCCGAGCCCGAGCCCAGCGTTTCTTATGATAAATAAATTGATGCGTTTAAAGTGCTGAATATCACATTTATTCCCATTTAGGTTTTGTAATGAAATTACAAAATCCGAGCGGTACTGGTAAAGGTATCGGAAAACTCGGGTCTCCGGGTCTCCGTAACACAATCCCGGCGACTTAATACTTAAGGAGCTGCACCGAGTACAAAGAAGCTCATTACTCAGTACGGGAATCTGTGCTCCTGTTACCCTTGTCGTGTTAACACGGCTCGCGGTGATGTATTTCTCGCCGCGAGTGTGTCGGAGTACAATGGCGCAACCGCGGGAATCGAGGAAACGATTTCCCTTTTCGAAAAAAATACCATAAACACTGGTTTTAGAGAATTCCCAGCACCTCAATTAGCTCTTATCGAAGGATGTACTTTTCCTTTTCTAATTTTCGTTGTACATGTAGATCTTGCGGCAGGCAGCGTCGTTTCGCTCATTAAAACTCGGCTTTTTAATGTCGTTCATATGTATATTCATCATAAATGAATGTCTAGCAGTATTGTGGAGGCTAAAACCAATTACGAGTAAATACAGGCTTAACATTGGGAAAACACAGTTTGGATGATGTTCACTGGATATAAAAACGCAAAAAAACTAATGATTTGTTGAGAGCATAAACGATGTTACGCGGAGCTGCAAAAATTATACATATCGATGGAGAAAGTTCGAAAAATTGTGCTCGAACTTATTTAAAGTTTTTTATCTAACCTGCTATTACATCGGTAGGATCTAATTGTATAAATTAGGCAGACTGAGATACGTTTACGATGCCCATCTCCTGTTTTTATTAATATTAAATTTGTTTCTGCAACGCACCTGAGACGATACGTAAACATCTGTTAGTGTATGCTTTGCGATGATTATACTCAGCGTCGAGAATAATTTATAAATCTTATGTTTCGCCAGCATTCGGTGTGTTAAACTTTAATTTAAACTTTTTACTTTGAATTAAAACGAGCATCGTTTTATTAGTCGACGCTCGGGAAACACAACGAAAATTACAGTTTGTTCGGCATATTTAATTTACAATATCCTCCAGCTCCGGGGCAAAAGCGAAAATCTGATTATCCGCGTGTGTGATTAGATCGAGGCTGATATATTCGAGAACCGATCGATGGCCCGCGGCGAAAGTGAAACGCTCATCCTCGTTTCGCATCTAATTGATTCTACTCGCTTCCGTGTGTTCGTTAAAAGTAACATCGTATTCTCTAATTTTTTTATAAAAAAGGCAAGGTTATGGGCTTGGGTTTTATCGACTCCAAATTTATGTTTCTGATATAACGGTTTCAAGAAGTTACAAATACTGGGAATGAAAATAGCAAAAATGATTTATGAACAAAGATTAAGTTAAATTAGTTAATCAAGGCGCACAATTTGCGGCGCTTGCTTGGTATTCCTCGAGTTATTAATCGTCGGAGATTCAAGTTTTATTCAGTTGTTCCCATTGCATTCGGTCGTTTGCGATAAAATAATTTAATTAATCGCTTGGTAAGTAATCTGGCTAAGTTAGATACAATGCTTTGTGTGAGAATGAGTTACGCGGAGATGCAATTGAACACTATTGCTCTTTCGGCTGTGAATCCCGCAATCGCGTTTTATCGAGCCTCGGTAGAGACAAACTTTACAAAATACCTGGAAATACTTTTTGCTTCATTTCAATTAATTTTCATGCCCTCGAGTGATTTACAGATTAAGCTGGCAAGAAATTTTCCCCCCTAAACGAGAATGGCTTTTAAATTGATTTTGTTTATTCCGATATTGCAGTACAAGGTGTTGTGATAATTGAACCGCGGAATAAGGGATTATCCTGCGTTAAACAATAGAACGTTAAAATTGAACGTTGCCGGCCGTTAATTTAAATTTAAAACTTTCTTTTTAATTAATTAAGCAGCGACCGACAGTCGAAGAAGATCCTCATCGTTATTACATATGCTTTGGCTAGATTTAAAAAAAAAAAAGAAAATTAATTATCGTTTCGCAAGAATATCGAGGCGAGCTTTTAACGCATTTGTAAGATTACAGCGAATATTATTTAATGAAAAAACAACAATCGAACAATCTTGTAGTAATACTTTCTCGATTAATAAAATAATTTGCTCGCTGCTGAAACTATTGCATCTTTGCAAAGGATTCTCGAAATAAAAGCAAAACTAATCTGAAAAAATAAAGAAGAAGCAGAAGAAGAATAAGCTGATTTCAAATGAAACAAAAGTGGCGCTAGTCATGTTAGAATGGCTTATCTGTAACGTAAAGAGCGAGCGTGCAGTTGTCACGGTTCGACAGCGACGCTAAAGCGTGCAAAGTAGAGAAACTATAAAAGGATTGGGAGAACGAGTGGCTGCGTACGAGAGCTCCAGCGTTAATGACTGCGGGCTAATTCATTGCTTTCGAACTATGATTGAGCGTTTCTCGGATTTTTGACTTGTATATCGGAAAGCCGATGTAAATCACTTTCTTACGCTGCTCTCTATCACGTATTCTTTTTTTCGAAATCTTAAAATACACGCGCACACATTCGAATTCTTATCGAAAAAATCTGCAACCGCTATAAGCGCTCTTACAATTTCAATCACGAGCGTTGACGTGCAATTTGTGATCCATTCTACCGACTAATATTTAATAAAGTTTTTACCGCTTGCAAGAGTTTTTGTAAAATGTGGTTTCAACGATAACGTCGTCGTCGTCGTCGTCGTCGTGGAAATGTCGATTATTCGAAAGGACGAAAATGCGAAATAAGGGTAAAACCAAGACTGGCGAGTAAAGAGTTTCGAAAGGCGTGAAAATTTGTTTTTACGAGAAGGGAATAGTTCGGTAACGGGATCGAAGGGAATTTTTCTATCGAAGAGTGAACGCAAAGTCGGCTCTCAACCTGGTCTGGCGAACAATTAGCGTTTACATTTTGAGATACTTGTAATTAGAACAGGAAATTTATGATAAAGTAAGCAAGTAAGACGAAAATAATTAAAATTACAAACAACGTATGGGAAGTGTCCGACCTTTTTAGTTATTAATACAACGCGGCTAAAATGTACTTTAATCGTAATTTTTTCCGTTCCTATAAAGCAAACAACGTTTACGCGAAAGTTAATGGGTTCTGAAGTGTCGGTAGAAGCTGGGCAAGTGTCGCAAGGGTATTATTTTCCCATTGTGACATAAGCTTTATAATTTCTTCGTAGGGACATTAACAGTCGGGATAATTGAAAATCTGAGAAGCATTGGGGCAAACTATCGGCACTCGGAATCGGCGAATATGAGCATTTTGCGAAACGTGTCGAAGCCAAATTAAAAGTGAGTTGTAACGAGCGCTGCAGACGAGAAGTTACGCAGCATCGGCGCAGCCGAATTGCAGCCGCTGGCTCGATTCACTTATAGAGCCACGAAGAAAAGAAAAGTAACGCGATCTCAAGCTTGGCGAGCGGTACGTAGGCGCGGAGGAAAGTGAGATCCAGGCAGGCGGCGAGTTTGTCCTGAAAATCGTAATTATGGAGTAGAGGCGGCGGCTCGGCTCGGGGAAGATAGAGATCGCGAGCTCGCGATGTTGCGATAGCGAGAGGCGTCGGCGCGCTTTAGAGCGTTAAAATTAAGCTCGTCACGAGCGCCGGCGTTCGCGTACGTACGTTTGCTCGTTTGCTCGGCTGCTCGTTTGTTCCGCGAACAGCCAACGGGCCACGGCGAGCGCGATTATTGTTCGCAGCGCGCCACAACTTTCGGAACAAAGTCAATGCCGAGGCGCGCACGAAACCCAAAGAATAAGCCACTTATCACTGATTCGAGATTATTGTCTTCGGTTCACGAACGAAACTGGAGGAAATTTGTGTGTTCAGCGCCGCGTCGACTCGCAGGGATAAAGAGACTTTTTATTCTGGCGGGTTTAGAGAGTCGAACACGACCGAAACCTTCGCTTCGCACTGCCGCCGACCAATTCTCGCCAATATTCAAAATCGTCTCTCGCCTATTTTTCTCGAGCAATTTTTATCACGAGTACCGGCGTGCGTGGCTTCCCACTGCAAGACACAAGCGAGTGCCGATGGATTTTTAGCGGACCGTTGCGACTTTGTATCACCTCGACTCGCGCGATTGCCCATTAGAGATTATTCGTTGCTCCGAACGAGCGCTCGTTAAGCGCAGCCTTTATTAATTTTCGCAGACAATGAAAGCTTCTAAAAGGTATAATTAGTGCTGATAATTGAGCAAAACAGCGGGCGGTTCGGGGAGCGCGGCTGCGAGCCCGAGATAAGAAACGCTCGAGTACCAAGGGGCTGCGAAGGAGAGGAAAATTAAACAGCAACTTAACAAAAGAAAATATTATGATAGCGCTCGATGGTGGCTAATTATCGCATGCAGGAGCTAGTGCTATTCAGCGAACGAGCAAACGCGGCGATTATCTACACGGCTGCTTTTATTATATGCGCCGAGGACTTTCGTTTTTCGCAACTGCGTTACAACTGCTGCGACATGTGCTGCAAAATTTCACGTACGCACACGTGCAGTCGGTGTGTGGCTAGAGCTAAAGACCAAGAGGGAGGGGCGCTGGAACGGGGGGCCAAACTACGTATTATCCGCGTAGGTATCCGTAAGCTGACAGTGAAATACATTTAAGTATCTCCGCCGTTTAGACCGAGTGGGAGGAGAGAGGGGAGGGGAGCGCGACGGAATCGAGTATTCCCGAGGTGCTACCGCAGGATTACTATAATTTACGGACTCTTGATTTACGCCGGAGTCGTTCGGTCAGCGGTCTTTTGCTTAGCAGCCGGGGCAGACGCGGGGGCGTACGCGCGATGCCGCTTATGCAGACGTTGCTGGACCGAGCGCCGGCTTTAATTAGCTGGCAGCTGTAAATTAAGGCACGTTTGATAATTCCGATAATTTCTCGGCTCCCAGTGGTAAAGAGATAAAGAAAGGCGCTCGTGCTGCGAATTACGATTACGTATGCGCGTTCACCACCTCCGGGAAAACGTGGCTTATTGATTTTTAAATTGATTTACCGCCGCCGCCGCCGCCACCGCGAGAAGGTGAAGGGGCGCCGTTCCGTTGGAAGGGCACAACATTCGGAATTGCAGAAAAGCGTCGAAAAGTCGCACGTACGCGGGCCCCGTGCACGCGACCGCGACTCGTGGTGCGAGGCGCTCGGCCTTAGCTCGTAAATCAGGCCTCCTGAGCATGTGGTGAGCAGCCATATCGCGCGCACCTAACCGCAAGAGCCCCGAGACGGGTCCTAAGTCCCCGAGTGCGTGTTCTCAGCATTCCTCTCAATTTATCGCTCTTTAAAAAGCCACGAAAGGATTATTAATACGCGAGTAACTGTAAAACGGCGCTCGAGGTGTAATAGAAATTTGTATCTTATAACGCGCATATCTTATTAGACCGAATGCAGAAACTTGTTTGCCGTTTTCAGCGAATTTTAACATTTCGAGGGTAAGTATTTCAAAGCGGATAACATCGAATTGTCGTAGAAGTGATTATAAGTGCAGCGCGTAGAAAGGGAATAAGCACCTTAGGCCGCGGAAAATTTGTCGCAATCCTCGGCGCATTAAAGTAACAGTGAGTATCATTGACAAATTCCGTCGCGGCATGGACGTTCACTTTGAATAAACCAGTTCGAACGAACTGAACTATAAGTGGGTGTTCTAACTTTATCGTCAACATTAAGCATTAGCTAAGCGCGCGTGTAAAACGGGTATAAAATTCCATTCGTGAAACCTCTTCGCAACTTTTTTAATAAGATTTAATACAGCCGAGTGCAAGGGACTCGAGAAAATGATGATGAAGTTAGACGAATCGCTGCCGTGGTTATAATCATTATTACCTTAATATGTGCGCGGAAGGTTAAACGAATCGCTAACGTAGACTGACGATGCACAAACTTACCACCGAACTTTTGAATATTCGAATAACATTATGTCGCTGTTAGCTTTTACGTCGCGGTGTCTTAATGATGCAGTTTTAAATCAAATTGATCAAAGGCAATCTCCTGTTAGAAAAGTTGCCGG
This sequence comes from Platyscapa corneri, assembly GCA_018907185.1. Classification (NCBI taxonomy): domain Eukaryota; kingdom Metazoa; phylum Arthropoda; class Insecta; order Hymenoptera; family Agaonidae; genus Platyscapa; species Platyscapa corneri. The sequence goes on along the minus strand of JACCHW010000011.1, from coordinate 1,595,280 downwards.
AAACGTTTATTTTCTCGAGAAACCGAAACTCTGTCCCAGCGATGATAAAAAGTTGCATCGTAAGTAGCGAGTATTTTGATTGACAAAGGAAGATGGAAAATTTCCTCTGTCAAAGCTATCTTCTATCGAGCACATTTTCTCTTCTTTTTGAACACTAACATTTTCTTCTCACATCGAGTGAAATATCGCCTAAACTTACCGCTCAGAATACGCGTGCGCACGAGGATATTAAAAGCGTAAAATAATACCGTAAATCTAATGCGTTTTATTTTGAGTTGTAAAGGTTGGCTCGAGAATTATTAATAGTAAACTTGGAACGAATTCTCGGCGCACCTGGACGTATTCGACAATATTGGACAAATTCCTGGATAACGTAAAAGAGCATTTGAGCAATAATGCATAATGACGCTTAAAAAGTTCTCGAGTACGGTTGACAGTTTTCGATTATAAGTCGAAAATTCGATAATAGTTTAATGCTTGATTGACTTCTCGGTCGCAGTCGATACGTTTGGTCTAATAACCTTTTTCGTATCGTATTCCCAAGTACTTAGGCAGCTACGTACTTGTGCCAGTATTTGCGTAATAACGAGAGCACGATAGCATGACTGAATTTATTAATCGCGCTGTAGCAGAGCGTATAAAGCGTCTGGCCGTGCCAAAGTCGTGGAGCTGAATTTCCAAGTGATAAAGGTTACAGTGCACATGGAGCGCTTTCCGAACCGGTAATACAGCCATTATCTATCGCTCTGCGTTCGATAGCAGCAGCATACGTACGCGCGCGCCTGCGCTCGACGATCCGTCATTTCCGCGAGCTAAACTGCCGCCTAAAGTTCAATGGCGCGAAAAATGGGGAAGATGAGGAGGTTTTCTTTTTTGCTACGAAGGCGATAGGCTCGTTGGGAAACTGGTTACTGTACGCATTGCGAGTTAGTGCCTTTTTAAGCGCGATGACCGCGACTCGTAAAGTCGATAACGGCGATCTGTCATTTGTACAAGTTGTATACTTTTGTGTTTACGCGCATCGCCAACTTGAAAACTAATAGTTGCTGCCCGAGCGTAAAGAATTGCAGGCTCGTACTTCCTTGGCTTCCTAATTTCCGTTTGCTTAGATAAATAACGTTTAAAAAATCAGTCGCTAATACAGTTCGTAATAATGGCGTTACGAAGGCAGTTCGAACCCTTTCGACTGTCGTGTAAATCAATTACTTTCGTAAGCAGTGCAAGTGGCGTTTATAGCAAGAGTAGATATATTCCTCGGAGATCTCAATCTAATCGCTAGGATCGGTGCGCTTCGAGCAGGGAAGTTTTAAAAACTCACAAATAAGGGATAAAAGAATCGAACAGTTTTCTTTCCACTTGTAGTACCGCCTTGTTTATTGATAAAAAGCCATTATCACTATTTATTAAGGAAGTAATTCGTTTTTAAATTAGGCGTTTTCTAAAACGCATTTTCTAGAGCTCGTTTTTGATACTTAATCATGAGAGTTGCCGGTCGTAATTCACTTTTGTGTACTCCGACAAGGATTAAGAGTTTAAGAGTTGTGCTAAAAGCATTTTTAGCAATATTTATGAAAATTAAGCATTATTAAAAATGTTAATGGGGGGGGGGGTTAACGATATTATTATCAGGCCGATTAAAAGTGACGTTATAAAATAGGGACTGTTTATTTGGAACTAGTTGAAAGTTAAAATTATGTCTTGTGAAAAGGGAATTAAATAATTAAAAACGTATTTTGTCATTAAATTTGAGTGGTTTTCTTGATAAAAAATCATTATTTTTAAGTTCAGTGAAGCTTTAAAATATTAACGTTCTGGTTTAATTGCTTTTTTGAGACGTCAGCTATAGGTAAGTGCATTGCGAAGCTACTAATTTCTGTACAGTGTCAATGTAAACAATGTGCAATATATATTGAAAACGCCGTTAAAATGCTCGAAAGCTTTGCAATAGGACATACGTGTGGCGATTAATTATGACCGAGTAATTTCGCCCGTTTACGTTGGCAAATGTTTTTCAAGATTTTATGAAAATCCGCGAACCGAAAGTAAACCAGCCGCGAGGCAAGTTGAAGCTCGTTGCTGCTTTACACTTTATTTGCAGCTGTGCATTAAAAAGTACGAGGAGTTTGCTCAGATTAAAACTGCACGTGTGTTATTATAATAAGTACGAATAAAGTGTATCCGAGTCTTCGGAAGACGTAAAATGTGCAAATGTTAAAAGGATATATTAAATTTTGACTCGCTAAGGTTAAAGAACAACTTTTTTACCTTCGTGTCACAACTTTTATTACTGAAGAAATAACGAGGTGGATTATTAGTAAATGATTATAAAACGTAAGTAGATCGCGTAAGAATGTAGTGCTCGGGTGAAACTAGATTACGATTATTATTGTTCTCTATAGATTTTTTTCCCGAAGAAAATAGCAGAAAAAAACTTAGCATTTCCTTGCCATAGGCGAACCAAGTGTCGCAAGCTATCCATTAATGTTTGTTCTGGCAATAAGCGACAATAAACAAAAGACATTTGTATTCGTAAGTGCGAATGGAAATGCAGCGAGCGTTTCGTCGAGGCTGACTAATACTACGTAACACGATCGAGGGAAATTAGATTGTCACGACGATTTCACGCAACTCTTGTCTTAAAGAAGAAAACGTCGGCGCTAGGCGGTGGGCGAAAACAGGCGGCGCAGGAATTTCAGTTCTTGGCTTCGAGCAAAGGAGCAAGGGAGCAAAGGAGCGGACTGGGCTAAAAGCCAGTCGCAACGAAAATTGAAGAAAAAGGCAGTACGAGACACGTTCACGGGGAGAGAAGCAGGTTTCGGCCTCGTGGATCGCGACCGCCGAGGGCAAGGCCGAAGCTACCATATTCGCATCGCCGTGGACCACGAGGCTGGAGTTGTTGATGTTACCGGGGCCCGGTCGCGATGAATGAGTTGTTGCCGTGACTCACGACAACCAGCGATTTAATCGGCCGTCATCGATTTGCGCGAGCACGACCGTTTTCCTGCGAACCTCGGATTCTCCCGACGATCGAGGCCACCGGACCCCTCTGGCTCGGACGTTTTGCAACCGGGACTACCGTCCTGGATCTCACGACTCGCCGAGCTTATTATTGCAGGCTGCGGGATTTCCCGAAAAGTTCCACGCCGACGACTCGGCAATATCCTTTGCGCAACCCTGAAATGAGTCGTCCAAACGAGGATTCCGGAATTTCTTATCGGCCCCAGATGCTCCGAGGCGCTTTAAAGTTGGAAGTGTCGGAGGATTTCTTTGTGTAGAAGTGGTTCGATGAAAAAGTGCCGACAAAACTTTGACGTGATTGCTAAACCTTATCCCGCTAATTACTTGCTTATTTTAAGGATTTTTAACAAAAGGCGACGATTATTGGAATAATTTTTATCGCGAGGTTCGATGATTTCTCGACAAGTGAAACGATCGTTATGTCAGCGACATTAATATTGTCTTCAAAATGACGGGCAGCTACGCGTTTTTTACGAGAATAAAAGCAAATCCGTGATACGCAAGGAAATTTCGTTTCATAATAAAATAATTCAATGCAGTTAGAATGCCAATGGCTGTTATTTGCTATTATTTGCTTTTTACGATAGCATAACGCGTAGATTATAATTTATTGAAACATATTTCTATCCAGAGCTTATGCGCGAACCTGAAATATTTTCGATTACTTAGCTCGACAATCTGTAAATCATACGCAACAAATTGTTTATACGTCGTATGCTCATGAGGAGAGTAGTTTATTTTAAGTTACAAAGAATTTCATTGTGCAGGCGAATGTTTCAAAAGCTGCCAAGGAATTTATAATTATGTTGTGGTTTTTCGTTTAAGAAAATAGAACGCCATTTTAATAACGTCGGAAAAATGTGCTCCACTTTCCTGTGTGTATATGCACGCACGCGCGCGCGCACACACACACGCACACACATATTTATACATGTATATACATATATATGCACACATAGTATTTGATTGTACTTAAAATCGTGTTCGCTTTCTGCCTTCGCTAAATGCCGTTTCATGTAAATCGAACGTTGAAATAAAATGATAAGCGTGTGTATTTTAGTCTCAATCTGAATAATTCGATGGAATGCATTTATGGAGCTAGAATGCTGATTTGAAATATTCATCCAGGGAATGGCGTGAAAAGCAAATTCCATTAGACGCGAGTAAGTCGCAAGCGATCCAAAATATAATGGATAAAAATTAAGGAGAGATACGGCCTCGTAAATAACTTTTGAATAATTCTCTCCTCACGACTCCTCGGAACGATAAAAAATCGAGAATTTATTTCTTTTCCTTTGGAAATATCAAGGATATAGATACGTATTGGTACGCGAGTAGTATTCCGTATTCCATCGAATTATGCAACACGCACATTTAAGAGATAAATTTAATGCCCCCCGGCGAAATCTTCGAAAATCGCGCGCATTAAAAATTACCTCCGTGCGCAATGTCGCGCAATCGTTCGCGGCTATCGAAGCCAAAAAAGCGCCCGTGCGATGTTCTCGGATCGTGTAATGCACCGGGACCGACGCCGTGCAAACACGCACACAGACTCGCGGTTTCCGTGCGAGCGACGTAACAAGCAGGAGGACGAGCCGCGCTAAAAAGAAACGTTTTCATCCATAATGGCCGTTGCTAAATCGCTCGCTCCTTCGCACGGGGAAGCGCAGATCTTTGGCGGAGCTCCTGTGCGTGCGAACGGATGCGCAGGACGTATCCTGCGACCGGTGCCTCCGCCACCGCTGCTGCAACGCGCCAGAAATTACGCTCTGATTCGTTTGATTGCTCCTCGGATTTCGTGGAGGCGCGTGCAGAGGCTGGATACGCGTCACCACTCACCGGGCGGACCCTGAACGCTGCCTCTTAATGTTCCGTCTCGCTCGCAGCCGCGACTGCGCGTGTCCGTTGCGGACAAAAAATACGTCGCCGCGCAGGAATAAAGTAGGGGGCGTCGGGGGGAGAGGACTCGGGCTAATTAACTTTAAAATGGGCTTTCGGCGAAAGCGGGAGAAGTGCGTTCGCTCGTTTTAGGAGAATTTCGACGCCCGGGTGTCTCTTTAGCCCTTACTCCTCTGATTGCGTCCTTCTCGGGCGCAGAGGCTTAACCTTGCGCGCTGCAATAACTCCAGGAAAGAAAGGAAGGAGGAGGCCCGAGCTCGCTGTAAAATTCGGGGTGTCTGACAAACTGCGGGCCCTGCTGATACGTTGCATCGACGTGCCGCGTTAACGGCTCGCTTTCGAACACGAGCCGTTGCGAACTATAAATCCGGGCGAAAATAAAGGATTCTTATTGAAAGAAATCAAAGAAACGCCGAGGCCGAGGCCGCGCATTCGTCCTGGCGTTCAAAATTACTAATAAACGTTTCCTTGCTCGTTCGTAAAGCAATCTTAATTTAACATTCTTTCGAGACAATAAGACAATGGTTTAGAAAGTAGTGTATGCATTAAAAAGAAACGATATTTTCGATGCAATAGAGAGACCGACTGAAAATGACAAAGAAACACGTGTAAAAGCAGCGAGAAAGTTGTTGAAACGCTTCAAATTGCGTGTCATGCAAGTTTCATCGTGACGTAAGGAAGCAAACAACGGCCCAAGGAGTCCGGCGCATTTTGATAATTTAATATTTCCAGCTTAGCTTCTTGCTGGCAATGCGCGTTAGTTCGGTTCGGATGCGAATGATTACCGCCAGTTACGGCAGCGGCACCCGAACGCGTTTCTAACGCATTTCGAACGCATTTCGAACGCGTTTCTTCGTAACTAATTGTAGTCGTGTCGAGGACTTAATTGCAGGCCTCGCATCCACTCTTAATCCGACGGACTTTAATCTGTCCGCGCGCCCGGCAATACGGATTGAAAACAGCGGCGGCGCACGCGCGATTATATTCGCAAAAAGCCGAGTCTCCGCGGAAACCGAGCACAATTCTCGGTTCTCGATACGCAGAACCCAGTTGCTTTTCAATATCGACATTTATGTCCGTAATTATGTCGTCTAGGCGCGGGACAAAACAAGCGTGAAAGTGCGCGGTTCGAGGAAAAAGTGCGAGAGGCGCGGATGCATCCTATTTCTCCGTCTTCCTTTTTTCGAAATCGAAGCCGAAAAACCGAAAACGAAGTCGAAATCGAGCCGCGACTGGCGGCGATGCACGCGGAACCTCCCCCTGCCCCGCGGTCGAATCGCGGAGCTCGAGTCCGAGCCCGAAACCGTATTCGTTCTCGATTTAACGATCCTGCCGTTTTATCACACTTTCGCCCGACGCGCGCAGCCTCGCGCTTTCATCCCGCGAATCTTTCCCCGCTGCTCGTTTTTTCCTTAACGGAACTTAGCTCGCGACGTCGCGCGCTTAAAGACGGCCGGGAAAGTATAATAATAAAATTGAAAATTAAGTGCGTGTGCAGAACTGTTGTTGGGCAACTTAAAAGGTCGTTTATCGTTTCCGAGAAGAGCCGCGCGGACACGAAGTGAAAAGTGCGCGAGGCGTCTCGGGCGCGCGCTACTGACCGACCGGCAGCAGGAGCCCCGTTTTCTACGCGCCTCTCCTCGAAAAACGAGCAACCTTTTGAAAGAATGACCGGGACTCGCCGCGGCATTTGGAACGTGTTTTTAATTTATCTCTTACGAATGTGCGCAGACGCAACTCGCGGCGTTCCGTGCCCATAAAAGAGTCGCCTTAAATAAGCTGTCGAGCACAATCCGTTTCCATAATACCAGCTCGCGAAGGCCTCGCTTTTGCTTGCAGCGCAGTGGCGTTAGGGGAGGCGCCATCCGCACCCCCGCGATCGCAAGTTCAAGCACTCGGGTTGTCAAAAGTCCTACTTACGAGTCTCATGTTGGCTAGGCTGTCTCGGGTGGTCCCCGTCCACAAGTGAGAAAAAAATCACGCGCGCCGCGCAAGAGCAAAGTCAAAGAGAGGAACTCTCCCTCGCCCCCTGTCTCTCTCTCTCTCTCTCTCTGCCTCAGAGCCGGTGGAGTCGGCTTATAACCGCGGCGCTATCCGCTTAGCGCTGGACTGCTTTGAATTGGCGCGATCGCTGTCCGTGGCGGCGACGACGGCGGCGGCGGCGGCTGTTGCTGTTTGCTGGAGGGGTTGGCTGGTGGGGTAGCGGCGAGAATGGCAGCGGCGGCGGCGGCGGCGGCGGCGGCGGCGGCGGGGACGGCGTCGGCTTCCTTTCGGCGAGCCGAGCAGATGCTCGTGCGTGTGCGGTATTTGCTCGATTGACGCGAGGTGGGGGCCTCGACGGGGACTTATATATCCGCGCCGGCGGAGGTCGCCCCGAGGAGGACCTTCCCCTCCTCCCCCGTACCTCCCGCCCCTGCGCGCGGGGCGGCGCCGCCGAGCATCCGCGCGAGGGTCAGGCGACCCTTGGCGCTCGCGCCGGGGAAGCGACTGCCGCGCGCTTCCGGTGAGACGAGGGGGAGGGAGGTCTCCGAGAGCGCGAGCGCCGCTCAGATGACGACAACTCGACTCCGCATCCGGGTAAATTCGAGATGCTCGCGGCCTCTCCTCGCAGCTCGAACCGTTGATCGGTTGATCGGTTGATCGATTGTGCAAGGGATCGCTCTTTTTTCTCCCTTTGGCTTGGGAACAGCGTTCGAAAGTCGATTAGCTCGGGTGTTTGGTTCGCATTGCATTAGCACACGAGGCGAATTGAAAGTTCGAAAGGGAGTTGGAGTGGTTAGCTCTTACCCTCGCGATTAATATCTCAAATTTTTATACCGATATTGCCAGCCAACGAATGTACTTATAAATCTGTAGTGGAACGAACGTGGCACAGTTGTATCTCATATTAAGACAAGACCTTTTTTAATTCGATTTACCGAATCTTGATATTTTTGAAATTGAATTTGTCGTTACGTAAAAATGTCGAGAGAGCGCTTTTGTGCGTTACAATGTTACAATGTTTTAAATGCTTATAAGTGATAAACTTGGAGTGCTTATCTTAAGAGCTCGTGTCAATTTCAGCCTATGGCCGCGAGCATCGATGTTGCACATTAAACTGCGCGAAAAGGTATTCATTTTACGAAAACATTCGTAATGCCTGCATGTCGGCCTCCTTTATAAATTACTTTAATAATTAGATCCTGCAATTCATATTATTACTTTGGCGAATATTAGTGTGCCGATCAATTTTATATTTAGCAGCTGATCGTTCGAATAAGTATTTTATACCGCGAGATTGAGTCGCCGCTCATCGATTATTATTACTTTAACAAACTTATTTCGCAACATTTCTATTATAATGATTTACGATGCAGCACAGTAATGGTAATGGTAATGGTAATAGAGATCGAATCATTAAGGTTATCTCTTTATTCGTATCTTTATAGCTGAATTTCAGGCATTTTTCGTCGGGATTTTTCTTTCCGAATTATTGGTGCACGGCATTTCTACGGTACTGACGTTACAGCTTCAGGTTTTACAGGTAAGCACAAGCTTCGATAAAGTTCATTTTCGCCCCTTAAACCATCTTCTCCTACTCTTAATTTTCGCAAACGCAAAAGTGTAAGGCGTCCATTCGCACATTTAATTGAGTGGCCAAAAGGTGTAAATCAAATAATGTGTTTACTATTACAGAAACGCTTACGAACACGTCGTTGGAGAGAAATGTGAGCACGCGCGCATCAATATGGATGAGCTCGATAAATTTCATTACGGCTATTACCGCTGCTTAGCTCGATATTTATTAATTTAGTTTTCATATTCGGAAGTCTGAGGCTCGAACGTGATTAATAGAGGAAACTCGGAGTGTTAATAGCTCCCGTTGCACCTTGAGCTCGCGCTAGTAAATACGTAAATTATTAGAAACTCTTTGCAGTTGATTTGACTATTTTTGCTTTATCAATGGTTTTTTTCAATTATTCTTACTCACTGCTCACTTCCTGGCTACAAAGACAGTGTAATAATGTATAAATAGTCAAGGGCTCTACTAAAAAAGTAGTAAACTTAACAACTTTATTCAAATAAATAACAAATTTTCCAATAAAGTGCTTGGTTTACTTTATTCGCGCTTTATTCTACGTTGGCGTCGCTTCGACTCTCTTAACCTCGTCCGAACAGTCTGAGGACATAATTACTAGGAAACGCATTTTTTGCCGAAGCTTTGCCTCTGGAACAGTTTATAAATTTGTGAAAGTACTTTTACGAGAGTCCTACTTACGCAAGGACGATCATTAACTGTGTACCATCAAAAATTGCGGCTGCCGGCGTGTCGTAGATAAAATCACACCTCCGACTGTTGTGCGGCGCCGGTTGACGCATTAGTTCCGCAGTTACAGCAAACGCAGATACATCCGGACGTCGTGAAACGGACGCTGTAACGATTCTCCTGTCTTCCCTAAAAACAAGGCGAACGGAATCGAGTCGGAAACTCGTTTCATTATGGGAAATGGACGGCGCGGCTCCGTCCATTGTTGCTCCTCTCGAGTCAGACTTCATCCTCCAGAGCAAAAAGCTGCAGCCCACAAGAAAGGGCGTTAAACGAGCTTCTACTGCAGCAAAGCCAGCAAATTATCTTTCCTCTTCTTTCTCCATTACTCGTACTATTTTCAATTTTATCGCTACTTTTTACCGCGTTCAAAATAAATAGTTGGTCTTCGAAAGGTGCACGCCCCATTTTTCAGTAATTGAAAACAAATATGGGCTTTGCTAATGGCCACCAATATTTCCACCTATTCAACCTGTAGCGATTGTCGCGTTGTGTGCTAATGAATAGTTTCAGCGTGTGCTTATTAATTTAGTAAGATGGTTCTGTAATCGCAGAAGCTGCGCTGTGTGCCGGTAATGGATTCATATTGATATTTAGCAATTATAGTTGCGTGAAATGTCTGATTAATAGAGATGCCGTGCCGACGTTGAATTTGAATGTTTATCAGTTTTAATTTTAAGGGCACGAATAATTATGCGTACAAACCTTATTAGTCTTTAATTAACTTGAAATAATTTTCATTCGTTAAAGTTCTGTGACATGTATATCCACTGCAACCGTGTGTATTCCTTTTATAAAATATTACATGTCGGCTTATAATGATGAATAATTAAATACGAATATTGGAGAAACTTTTATTACAAAAGAATTCAGTAAAAAAGTCGTATTAAAATAATAACTAGTTATTATTAATCGTAATCTACTCGTTATTAATAATAAAGCATCACGCTTATTTACATCGCAATTTTTATCAATGGTTCTACTATTAATCTTTTCATTTATACAGACTGTAGGAAAATTCCGCAAATTCGCATATCAGAATTAAATTTCTCTTCAATTTTTATTTTTCACGCGAACAATTAGTTTCAAATTAAATGCCTACATTATTTAGTAAAACGTAGTATTCAGAGCTAAATAAGTGTTTGGGACATCGTTAAATTTCACAATCTGGATACCAGAATCCTTTTTACAATTTTATTTTAATGTAGCGGAAGTTGTCACAGTAGTAATATTCGCACTCCTGATCTCAATACTCTTCAAACGAAAGGTAGTCAAATTATTGTGCAAAATTTAAATCAGAAGATTTTGCTCGAGTTGAATGCACTTACTGCGATACAATGTCTACTTTGTGACATTGTGCCGTTATTTTGAAGCTGTGATTATTATATTTTCCGATCAGAACATGTGTAGAAAAAAATGTCCTGCTTTGAAAAGTCGAGCTACTTGTGATCTCAAAAAGTGTTCAAGCTGCAGACTTGGAGCAGATTTGTTGTAATTGTATATGCTTATGTCGATTCTATCGCAATCCTTGAGTCCTATTTAGTTCATGTCGCTATTAACGATCGAATAACTTGTCCAATTTAATAAACTCATCTCATTCTTAGGCTCTCTGAATATGAGTACAGAGGTGAGTACTTTATTTTTAGCTCTTTACTCATTTATTTTATTTTATTTTATTCGAAAGAATCATTTGAACAAGTGAGCGCGTGCAACCTTGCATCGGTCTAACTTCCGGCCTTCTACTTACCAGAAGTCCAAGTTTTTTTATCGATTTTTTCGTTAAAGAAAAGTGCTGTCATTTGTGCAGGACGAAGGTTGGCTATCTATTATTCAACAATTTCTTTGTCTTGCTACAGCCAAAAAACTTCCTCAATAAAGAAGGACGTAAAGATACTAAATTAATCGTTAACATTTGCATAATGGAATGTGCACTATACAATGTTTACTCGTTGTAATTAGATAAGCCATAGACGTTTCTTGATTATTTTTTAGAAAGAATTTAAACCAATAATTGTTATGTATATATATATATATATATCGCTTACGTTTAATAGTTTTAAATCGATTAATCAAATTAAGTTATGTAAAAGTGTGTTGCTTTACGATTGTACAGTATTGCAATAAATGTATGCTCGACCATTGAGTTTTTTTAAGCTTCGGAGAAATCGAAGCAACATTTTCTAATACAAACTTAAATTTACATCTCACTGCCTATCGTGTTCCGAGAAAATTATACAACGGGATAATAAAATAAGAATTACGAAAAACGAAATAATAAAGCACAAATTCTGGAGTTCAAACGCACATATTTCTCGTACTGTATTCGAGAACGAACCTCCCGAAGATCAGTTTTCGGGACAAATAAGCCTACGTACGCTAATAAAATCTTCCCTAAATAACAAGTCTCACATTTGCCCGAGATTATGACTTTTTAAATTCCTTAATTTCTTTAACAAACCCTCATCTTTTACCTTTGCTACTATAAATCTGCAGCACTTATTTGTCTACTATATTTTACGTAAGAACCGTAGGTAGTTCTATTAAGAGATTCTATTAAAAACAATTGGAAATTTACTTCTATCATTATTAGAAGTCTTGAAATTTTTGAAAGATTAATGCTGTATCAGTTTAAGTTTCACGTCAGTATTATAATTTTGTTATTACATTTTGATGAATTTTTTAATTTAAGATGAAATAAAATTACGAGCAAATTGAATATTTATAATAAATTTAAGCGCAACAGTTAATTTACATTTTATTATTTCCTTAAAATATCGGCATAATAGAAACAGAATTTGCTTAAAAATACATAAACATAGTGTACAACTATGCATGGAAAATTATGTCTATGATAATCTATTTAATGTTTTAATTACGTGAATTATAACGTTTGCAATATAAGTTTTCGAATATATTATTTTATAATTATGATTTAATTAAAATTTAGTTAAGCTATGACGAACAAAAGATACTTAACACATTAAACAGGAGATGATTCGAAAGGAAACAAATCCAATTATCATGTATAGATTTTAAAAAGACCAATTAGATGTTAAAAATTAGTAACGATGTCTTAATATATTGAAAGAATGATGCAATCGATCTCTAATAATTTAAATAGATACAAGTATGATCAGATGGAATTATTCGGCCAATTACAGGTGCATATATTACAGATATTCATCCGAGAAATGCAGACCGAAGATATTTTCCAATTCGCGATCAAATCTGATGAGAATTTTCCGGAAAAATAAGTAGTAACAAGTTTATAATTGTGCACGTTTATGTTTTTATGCGCGTAAATTATTTTGGAACTTCTAGAAAAATATTACTTATATTTTCGAGTTTAATAATTCGTAAAATTCGCGAGACGAAGTGTGAATAATAATCATAAGTTAAAGGCTTGCAGATGTTGAAATATTAAAAATTCCGTGTAAATATCATCTAATGCAATTGGCTGCTTCGCTTAAAATTATACCCTTTCATCGTGTACGGGTGTGTATGTAGTATTCACATAAGTATTAATGATTAGGAGAGAGGTTGGCATAATAAATCACATAATATGGGAACGAGTTCAATGGGGGAACAATAGATCGTCAAAGTGACAAGTATAGTTGTTATTATATTAACATATTTACAAATTTATTCAAATAATTCATGATATGATATTTAACGCGAAAAAGAGTTTATGCCTAGCAGTAAAAATGTCGGTATAAATTTTCCGACAAGTCATAGTATTCGACGAATTTTACGACGAAATAATATGAAAAACAGCTCTAGCTAATGCGGATGGAGAATTGTTTCCTTACAAAGATTTTCATTCTAAGTATAGGTAAAAATTATCGAGGATATTCCTGTCGGCGTCTCTATTTTTATCACGTCCGTTGTATCGCATTTCGAGTAAAACACAAAAAAAAACAAGTTACTCGAAAAAGTCATCTTACGGATTCGTTCGAAGATTCGCTTGAAAATTGAAAAGCTAATCGGGATTAATCGAATAGCGCGCAAGTGTCCGTTCTGTAAACAATCGCGAGGCTTCGGTAAAAAAGGCTTATTGGTACAACATTCAACGGAGCGGAGGCGACCGACGAAAGATTAGCTCATTAAAACGATTCGTCACTCCAGATGTTGCCAGCGATTTCTTTTCACCGTCCGAGTGTGACGTCAGCCTTCTTCATCCGCGGTATCACGTAATACTTGCTTCGACACACGTGCGAGGCGCAGTGATCCAACGCCCAGACGTCCACGCGCCCGATTAAGATTTCAGAACGAACGAAGATCGCAGAGGGTGGCGCGCGCGATTATCCCGGCGCGAGAAAGGAGCGACGCGTCGCACGAAGCCCCTCCAACTGGCTCGAATCGACTATTGTTGGCGCACCTCTCCTGATCGGCGTCGCTCGCTCACCCTGACAGGGATGTAATTACATTAGGCTAGGGCTCGTCCGAGGCACGCCACGGAGGATGGATCCAGCGATCAACTTTCGCCCAGCCGCGCAGCCATTGTGCGCCACTGCCAGCAGGTACTTAGACCGTCAGTCGCTGTTGCGCAGGTGCGGAGCCAATTAATCCGTTCAATGTCAAACGCATCCCACTGCGCCCGATGCCCGGTTTCATCAGCCGGATTAGTGCAACCATCTACGCGATCTGCGGGCTTTCAAAATTCAGACCCAGATTCAGGTGCCTCAATGTCTTGGAGCTGGGACTGCTCGAAAAATTCTCTAGAGGAGTATCTTTGGCAGGCGAGATAACGCGCTATGCGAATCGAATACTCGGAGAATGTTCTTTAGAGCAACTCTTGCGATTACCATCGATTTCCTCGATAGTCTCCGCGAGGATGCTAGTTTTGAGATCTCGGCTCGAAAATCAGTACCAACGATGCTCGCCTACATTTTTCGGGCTTTAATCGCGCAGGCGTTTCATAAATTATAAGGTCTCGCAGAAACTCGCTTCTGCTCGACTTGGATAATGTTGCTCCTCGAGCGCTTCTCGACGAATACCGTTTACCCATGCAGAATAACAGCTCGAGAATTTAGAATCTGCGACGATTAATTATCGCTCGATCGGTTATCTTTAATTCAAGGTTATTTTTACGATTTTGCCGCATCGCAAATTATAATCTGTCCGCGTTTGAAGCGCTCGCTGTTATCTCTGCATGTGCGCCGCAACATTTACATCTCTATCGCAACATTGGAATTAAAAATCAGATTCACCATAGAGCAGACGGATGACGCAGAGTTTAATACATTTTCGCGGCGGCATAATACAATTCGACCTGTCACGCGACTCCTTTCCGGCAGCTGAGCACGCGCACGCGGATTACATTAACGAAGAGCGGCGGCGCCTCGCGTCGCCTAAGTCCGTAAAACTGCGCGATTTTCCCTGCCTTTCCGTGTTCAGGAAGAGGTTCTCCGAGGGAAGAGCTGCTTTTACAGCTTCGCTGGTCATTGGGAATAATCGGTGCCGCAATTATAATCAGCTAGACGCGCGCGATCCCTTAAATTTAAACGAATTTTTTTCACTTATTTAGAATCGTCAGCAACAGCTAATTACTTTAATAGCTCGCGTGCGCGTCTATTTGCCCAATACCTCGTCGATACTTTATCGGAGGTGTTTATTTTCCAAAGCGCATATCGTTTAGCATGGATTTTAATTGTTACGCATTAAATGCGGATAAATTTCGAAACGAGACGTCGAATTTACGACTTCATCTTGCGTGCGGCCGATCTATCTATCCTACGTAAATGTAATTTAATCCACATGGTTGAGCAAAAGGGGCTTAATCGAACGATTACTTTTTCCTCTGAATTTGAAATCCGCGTAGTCAAGAATGCCGTTGTTAATAAAAATGAACGTTCCATTAATTGAAGCGCTCGCGCAATCAGAGCCGTACGCAACACAGCCAGTTGACATTGACGAAAATCCTTATTTTCTTTTTTTCTTAATTACGGAGCGCAGACAATGAGGCTTCCCAGAATCATCGACGAACCGCGTTATTTTATAAGCGGGCGCGTGACTTTTCTCACGTAGCCGACGCTACAATATCCAAGACTTGATCCTTGATTGTGGTGCAAACGCTCGGCGCACTCGGTCAACCTTACGGTCCCTAATTACACTTTTTCAGGCGACTGCTCACATCGCAAGGCAATACACATTTTCCAATATTAGTCCTCCAGGCCGTCGACGAATATCCGTTCAACTATCGAATAATCTGGAAGGCTATGAAGGCATAAAAAATGGATTAGCCTTAATTTCCTAAATTCAGCAGCAAGGTTAACATTCGTTAAGGTCGAGTAGCGATTGCGGTCCTCTTGAGAAATATCGACGGATTTTCTCACGACGTTAACCGTAACATTATTCTGTATTCGTTTTTCTGCTTATTATTCCGAGTGACATTTTTATTTATAGCATTTTCTGCTGTGTGCTCGTGACTTTTTCACGAGCGCAAGTTTTCGTGCTTATTTATGAAATTGTAACTTGCCGATGAAAAAAAAGTCTTGTCGCACGACACCCTACGATTCGGTTCGCATCGAGATTGCGACAATTCTTGAAAAACACCGAAAAACGATTAAATTTAATAATAACTTCACAAATACAACACCCACTGTAACTTATTTTAACAAATATTCATACCGAATGTTCTTCGATTCAAAATATCGAGTGTAAATAACGCTTTAAAAATGGTTGGAGTACTGAAAACAGCGAGGAATAAGTTTCGATATCACTAGAAGCTCTGAGAGGCAAACAGCGTTTTAATCGGTGAAGAAAACGCTTACCTTTGAAGGGAATGTTAATTTTAAACACTTTCAAACACTTTGAATACGGAAACATGTTATTCAACGTACATTATCATTAATAAATTTGGTTTATGTTTAAAACTAATTTCAAGTATGCAGTGTATTGAGCAAATGATTAAATAAAATTTTTAAGCCACTTTTTTGATAAAAGAAAGTTTTATAAGATTAATTTACGAATAATTAGGATATTTCCAATATTAGCTTTATGGATATAAGTTATTTTATAGTTCTACGTGTTATTACATTTTTATAAGCAACGAATTCAAGGCATTAAATAAATAGAAATTGCAATAAATTGTGATAAATTTCAGTAATAAATTGCTTATTTATGCTCCCATAAATAAAGATAAAGCTTTTTTAAGAAATACATATTAACCAATTTACTTTTTGTTCAAATTGCACTTGAATTGTACGGCTTACGGCTTTATTTTTAATTTATAGAAAATTACAATAAAACTTTACATTTGTAAAATTTAAGCGCTTCTATAGTGTGCTGCGTAAAATTCAACAAACTATCGTAAATTTCAGTGCGTGAACAACGAGACCTTTGAGTTTACAAGGTTTCCACGTGCGTTATTATTACTACAACCGATGATAGATTATTTACACCAATAAAAACAGAATGTCAAGATTTCTAATTTTTTTATCTTATGACAATTTAATTTACTAAACTTGAAATGTATTAAAAATGTATTATATAGGCGCGCGCGCGCGCGCGCACACACACATTTCAATTTATAAAGAGCTTAGCGAGTAAGTATTTAATGAAATCCAATCTTCGGCTATTCTATGCGCGAATGAATCATTAACACGTGCTGGGAAAGTAAACTTACCGCTAATTTATAATGTACAAGGAACTTTGATTAAGAGCATTAAGTGTAGGGCTTCGCGTTCAATAAATTATACGCAGAATCGCTCTGCTTGGATTTTATGTAATTTGTTTTCCAAATTTTTACATCTAATAATACACAGATATAAAGATCATAGCCGGTGTTCTCAGAGCATCATCGATGTGCTAATCAACGCTTTTCTCAAGATAAATTACGGTGGAGAGAATTTCGTTTTTTTAGTATTATTGTTATTTTCTATCTTCTCTTTCTCCTTCTTGACTAGAGTTCGCAAACTTACCAGTGCACATAAGTTAAGACTTTTGTTTTTAAGTTTTTAGATTTGCTCGACGGTTGTACGGAGTTATTGTAAAAGCCAGTGTTGCTCAAAGCAAATTATAATATATATATATATTAAGTATTCGAGTGATGAGTGTCAGCTGAATCTTTTAAATCTGGAAGATCGCTTAAGTTTATGACCGAAGATATTTTGTAATAATAATAACCTTCGCTCATTATTGGTGAATGCAAATGTGATGGCTGCTTTTAAAAGTGTAAAGTAGAATCATTCCGCTTCGAGTTGGTAGAGAGAGAGAGAGAGAGAGAGAGAGAGAGAGAGAGAGAACCGCAGGTGCTGAAACTTAAAAATTACGCAGCCGCGGTTTTCGAAGGCGTCGTGCAGTTCAAGTACGGAACCCGAATCCCGTGAAAATAGTCGAAAGCCCTGGGAGCCACGTGTCTTGTCGCGGATAATTGCACTGCCGCGACGATCGGAAGCCATCACTGTATCGATTCCTCTCCCGGGACCGAAGAGAAGAGCACAGTCGAGGGCACGAGTACAGCCTCGCAGATGGCGTAGTATCATTCGTATCGCTAATTGTGCTCCGAATGGACGTGTACCGCGTCTTGTTTTCCGCAGTAAACCAGCAACTAATGCCGATGCGTCACGACGATCGCCGTTTCTGTCCGTGAGCTGATTCCGAAGCGGAAGCTGGCAAAATGTTTACTTCCGGCGACGCAATACCAATAACTTATCTTTCTCTTTCTCCCTATCGCGCGATAATTATAGGGGAATTTCGCAGTAGAAGCTTAAAGCCGCGCGTGTATACACATGGTGCTAATGGACTTCTCTCTGACTCCTCCTCCGTCATATCTGTAATGCATTGCGTAATCCGACGATTACGTGACTTTTATCTCATTTCATTACTCATTCTAAGCAGATTAGCGTTATTATAATTTTTCTGAAATTCCATAAAAGTACATTTTTCTTTATTTTATAATGGGAAATTTATAATGTACAATTTATCCTATACAATGAAAACAGTTTAATCATTTGTTCTTAAACGAGGTCATGGTTATCGCGCAACACTGCTGATTTTTAATATTTAATTAATAATACACTAAATGGACAAAAATTCAATTTAACCTCACGTATTTATACAAGGACATAGCATTAATTGCTAATATTGATATTTAATTTTCGAAAAAATTAAAAAGTATCTTCGTTACTCGCGTCATTTGTTCTTCAATGTAATATGTATTAAACAAAAGATTTGTTCAAGACAACTTTTGGCGAATTGAACAATTTCGAAAAATTATCGATACTATTCATTCGTTTAATATTTACGATATATAATAAATTATAAGAATTAAAAATAATAAAATACTATAAAATTTATAGGTGCGATACACACGCGAGCTGATTAAACTCTTCTACGTGTTTCCGTTTAATTGTTTTTTACATTACTGACACTTTAAAGCACGAAATTAAGAAGCTTATTTTCATATTGCAGTTGAGATCATAAATGTTTCTTATAGTTTAATAAATTTTTTATTTTCGCAGGAATAATTTCTCATTGCATACACGAAGAATCAATGACGTTCCTTGACTGAAACATTAACACGTAATAAATCAGCTTTTTAAATTATTCTTGAATTTTTTCGAGTTTCTATCGCAGATTTAGACGAAAGAAGTTATTAAAAATGTTCCAAATCAGTCAATGACGTATCAAACATTTGATCAGATGAAGATCTTGATTAAGTAAAAAATAAAATTAAAACCGTAATAAAATTAATAAAAATAACCGTAAGAAAGCAAAATTTATGAATATATGAATACGAGAAGATTATTTGGGTTATTCGCATCTATTATTCGCCCAGAAGTTAAGTTTTAATGCAAAATAGTTTTTAAAAGAAATATTTTTATCAATATAGAATTTTTCAAAAAAAAATTTAATCTTTGAAACTTATTTAATGATTAATAATTTAATAATATAGAAATTAATTAATTTCAAACAATATTTTTTTATCGAAACATGTACTAAAATTATGTAATTAGTTATAGTTACAAAATAAAATTTCAATTAACTATAAAATTTTTCTTTTTATTAATTATACTATGAATATTTAATAAAAATATTGAAATTAAATTATCTGTAATAATTACTAGAAGCAATTATCATGTAGACAGTTTATTTTAATAAGACAATAATATTTTAAAATATACACATAACATTTTTATATACTTGTCATAATAAAAAAATGAATTTAAAACAAAGTGATTTTCAAAAAATACTCGTATGATTTACGATGTAGAAATAATAACAAATCGATGTTGTAAATGTTATTTTATTGTTAAATATATTAATAGATATTCTATCACGATATATGTATTAAAATGTAAATAGTAAATAATGATTCTTTTTTTACTTTTTGTGAAATTAAAAAAAAATAATTAATTTTATTATAGTATTAAATAATTGACTCCGATTCTTATATAAATGACAAGATCATTTTTTTATATAAAAAATCTATATGAATAGAAAAATAATAAGTATTTGCCCTTGTTTAAATTTTTCTTTTCCTGTGCATGTGTATTATCGTGCGTATATATATATAGATATAGCAGAATCGATTAAAATATAAATTAACTATATTATGTAGATGATGAAGATTTCATTAAATGAAATTATGTTGAAATTTCAAATTAGTTATTAATAAAGTTGAGTTAAAATAGATCGTAAATTAATTAACCAATATTATTTAATGGCATAAAGTTTTATTTTTATATTTATTAATTTATTCATTGATAATTAATTACTTCAAAATAATTTTCTAGCTTGCTTAATAACTATAAAAGGGATATATATTAAAATATCATACACGTAAAATTAAACTGAACCGAAAAAGTTTAAATTTGTTTAAAATAATTAAAACTCATAAAAAATATTAATTGATTGTAAAACTGAAACAGTATATAATCAATTAAGATTTATTACTGTAATAGGAATAAGGAAAAGAAATATTTTTTTCCCTTGACTTATTTTTAAATAACTTGTTATAGGTCATTAAAGAGTAGTTTTTTACATATTTATGTAAACGATATTTTACTGTCAGTATTTATAATTGTACAGCGAAAAAAATTTGTTTGTGTTTCGAAAATTCTTCTTGCAAATTCTTCTGAATAAGTTAGAAACTAACATTCAGAAATTAAAAAGTGTTTTTTCTTATGTTGATACACGTGATATAACTTTCTATTAAAGACTATATTAATAATTTCTTCTCTCATTCAAATACAAAGTCCAAATTTGTTTTTATTTTAATTAAAAAATTAAATTAGTTATAAAAGAAAGAGCTATTGCGGGATAATTTTCTTCGCTGAAGTCTACTTTTATTTATGACGTGGGAATTTAATTTGATTTATTGTTATTATTGTAAACTAAAATTATGATCTTTATTAGTTTTTTTAATTAAATAAGTTATAATTTTAAAAAATTTGTAACTATTTAAAAGTTTTTATTTATAAAAGTACATCATGTGTTATATAAATTAAAAAAATTATAAACGAAGAAACTTGATTCGTTTCTGTTAAATTAAAAAAAAGTAAACTAGCACGTATGTTCATATATTTAAAAAAAATATATATATATATATATATATATATGTATAAATAATATTTCTAAAATATTTTGGAAGAAAATAGTTAAAAACTTATAAATATGCTTACGCGACTATGCGTATATTCTTGTTAGTAAGTTTCGAGGCAATTAATAAAAAATATTCTGCTCGAAGTGCATAAATATCCGAGTTTTAAATAACAATTTTCTGAATTTGCAGTAGAAATTAGTAGCATATACGTAAAAAAATTAAACGTTCAACGACCGAATGCTGGATAGTTGTTTTTAAGCATCGTTTTCGATGACTGACGTCAAATATAAAACTATATCAGTTGATTTTATCGGAAATCGCGGCGGGGCTACCGGTTTACCGTGACAAACTAATTTCTCCAATACAATGCACAGGCGAGTTCCGCTTTTTTATTACGTGTTTTATGGAAGTACCTGATGCAATAGTTATGTCATTCATTAGAGTAATATGTAAATAAGCTAAGGAACCAATAATAAAGAAACTTTTTTATTCAATCTTATCACGTAAGAACGACAATTACTTTATGAACATATATTTAGTTTCTAATGTTTTCGCTTAATTTACAAGCGAAAAACGGCACACATGCTCCGTCTGATCGTGCAATTATGACAATGATAATTTTGATTGAAATATTTTTTTTTAATTTTAGCTATCGAGACTTTTTGTATTCAAATGCACACATTTGCCTTTTCCTTATCTTTCCCAACACCATAATTTTAAATTTAACTATCTATTCTGTCGGTGCGAGTTAGAGTCGCAGCTTGTGGAGTGATCTACTTATATCGCGCACGTAGATATACGTTATAGATTAAAATTTGAATATGTTATGTAATATGATAAGTCATTTGTGAGTGAGTGTTACAAAATACATTACTGCGCAGAAAGCGCCTCTTTTCATTTGTATAGTTGGTTATTTAAATATTGAAAATTCCGCTAAAAATCTCTCGCTTTCTAATACTTTTAAAACGTTTGAGGAAAAAAAAGTTAAAATAAACGTTTTGACTAAAAAATTAATGCTTATCAGTGTATATAATTGCTCAAGCGATTTTCACCTTATCAGACGATAGATATGTAAACTGATTAGAATTTCATATTGATAATTATAAGAAAATTTAGATTGCTTGACTTCCTTTATAGATACTAGCTATAATCCCCCTCGTAACTCGATCATGCCAGATCACTGATTTTTCTTCTCAATTGCAATATCACGAGATGTGAAAGTGGTTGGAGACTACTTGGCAGCCGTGAAAAGTGCAATGCTTCATTGATCTTATCACTGCTGGAATGCCCACTAGAATGCCCAGTAGGTTCATAATTCACAGATTAAATGATACTTGATCTTGTAGACAATTGAATTTCGCATAATTGACAGTCACTCTACCCCTAAGGCATGCGCCAATTCGTAAAAATTTGAAACTAATTCAAAGATAGAAAAACTTTTATTGTAAAATATGAATGCAGAAGTTGGTAGATGTGTCAATGGTAATTTTTAATTCGAAATTGAAATCAAATAGATCCGAATACTTGTAGTAGCGAATTCTATTATTTAATCTAAGAAGTAACAACTAATTTAAGTTGAAACGTCCAAGTAGATACATAACATTTACTTACCATCGGTTGAATTATAGGTACGAAAGTGCAGGCGTTTGCCGTAAGATGGCGTTGGCTTCGATTTATTCTTTAGCTCAATAGCATAAGAGCATTTGGAACAAATTAAGCTCGTGTTCTGATTTTAATTGCAATTCTTTTCGTATTTTAAGTTTTAAAAAATTAATGTTCTTGATTATCAATCACATATCGATGAAATAAAAAGTTCCATCTAGCCCTTTCAATTTAATTTGGCCATCGTATTACTAGTGAAATATTATTGTGAATGAAATTGACCGTCGAAAGTGATCAATTACGGCCTCGATCTTGAAATAATAATGATAGAAAGTCACAAAAGTAACGGGAATATGATTTGTATTTGAAATAAAATTTTGCATTTCAATAAACAGCTATACATGATGGTGTATTCGATAAACATAAAAATTAGGTAAATTATGAGTTCATAAATAACAAATCGATCAGTTTGTAAATTAAAAAGTTTCATTTATAGATTTTTAATAAACCAAACGAAAAATAATCTTGGTCATATTATATTTTTATAAATGGAGAACGAATTTTTAATGCTGTTTCTATTCAAAATCATTTACATTTACAATTTCTTTAATCTTGAAATAAAATCTATTCATAAGATGTAATCATTCTAATCTAATTCGTAATCAGTACTATTTTTTATAAAAAAAACATAACTATAAATTAAGAGGTTTTAAATTCTAAACGCATAGAACTGAAAATTCGCATTTAAAGAAAATCATCATAACAGATTTGAATTCTACTCGCAGCTTTTTATTATCCTTTATAACTTTTTTATCGATACAGTTTGTTTTATTATAGAAACGTAAAATTATGGTTGTAAGAACTTTTTCAATTATTTCAATCATTAAAAGTATTAAATTCGTTCAATGATACAAAATTCTATAAAATTTAGTGATTTTTGTAAATTTAATTATGATCTTTCAATCTTTCGAATGTATAAATAAAGCCGTATAAAGCAAATATTTGCAATGAAAAATGTTTATAAAGTTTTACGAAATAGCGATTACGCTCAGCTTGTTTAATTATAAATATCCCTAGAGAAATAAAACTATTCAGATGCTACCTTGAAATTATGAGAATACGCATTTGATTTTTGATTTATATGATTCACAATAGACGACTTGAACGAAAGAATAATCCTTCTGTATCTTTTAACGTTACTTTCTGGGCGTAAATTTAGTAATAAGGTATTGAGAGCGCAAAATCGTACGGGTATACGCCTTTACGTTTAAAATGTATTGCATAATACAATAATGCATTCAAATGAAGGTCGAAATACCGATCACAAGCCTTTCTATATCTATACATATATTTTTTTATGCAGCATTAATGTTTTTCATAAGTAATTTTCTTGATCTTCGACATCGTAAATTATCTAATAATAGTTGCACTCACCTGCAGGTATTAACGAGGAATACTCTGGCCACGTAACTTTTACAAGGACTTTCTTATAAAATAGTTAAGTATCGGTATTTTTTTTTGTTTTTGACTAATTGCCGATAAATTATATAGTTTGATTTGGTTGATCTGGTCCCATATTAAGGTTACATTTCTGAACAAGAAATTTGCTACATCGAGCTCAAGGCCCCCGTGATTTCCCATTGTTTCTTCTCTCATTTCTTATATTAAAAAATTGAAGTTATCGATATAATAAGTAATTTTGAAATTCCCAGTGCAACTCATAATATCACTTGCACAATACACTGTATTTTTCTAATATCGATAGAGGCTGTTCAGAATAGTTTTAGAGGGAAAAATTTAGCGTGCAATTGTGCTGTGCAAAATTATCACATGCATATTAGCGTATTTAGAATGATTTATGGAACGGCCGATGTCAAGATTGTTTCTACTAAGAAACATTTCAAATGGTTGCAAATTTGAAGTCTGTATTTTTATATTCATCTGTGTTTGTAAGATATCTGGCTGACAGGACGGCAATCAAAATCGATAAAAACGAATATTTAATTGTTGAACAATGTTTAGTCGAAGCATTACTCAATGCATGAGATTCGATAATCGGAATGGAGACATTGTAATAAATTAGAAATCTGTCGTTATTATTTGTTTATTAAAGCGTTATCTCACTTCCGGTTGTGAACTCAAAATCAGTACATATAAAATTGCACGTGAGAAACAACAGAAAACGAATAGTCGTAAAACTTTATTATCGCTCAAAATATTTTTCGTTTATGAAATCTTTATTTTCGTTAATAGCTTACGTAACATTGTCGTTTCGCGAATTCCTCCAACTGAGATTGTTTTAATTTAATCGAACGATTGCGCCTTAAGTATATGCACTGAAATTTCGTCGCTTTTCCAACGGAGCAATAAAATTCCCGCTTTTACAATCAAATGAGTCCAATACTGGTGAGCGGATAGTTATTAGCCCAAGTTACTTTCGGGATGCATTTATTATAAAACAATAGGCTCTGGAAACAAAACTGCGAATTAGGCTTTAACCGTTTATTCGGTTTCGTTTTCTGCCGTTTCACAAAACTGCAAAATATTCAAATTGCTGGACGCATCCAATTTTACATGGAGTTTAGGAGGAGGTAATTTTTATATTTAAGCGCGTATTGGGTAAAGCAGAGCCTTCATCACAGTATGATATCCGAGGTTTTAATATTCAAAGCGTATTTTCTTCGAGTAAGCTTCAGCTTAAAAAGCGATTACTTTGCAGAGCGAATCTTACGAAAAAACCGGGGGCGATCGCGTGTCATTGCAAAATAACGAGACATTAGAAACGAAGCGCGATTTCGTTGTGCGCGCGCATTTTAAAAGCAGCGTTTTCCGCGTTAAGTTTGCCGGAAGCGGGCAAAGACGTCCTAGGACGGACTCTACTCTTGTTAGGCAGTGCCGCGCCGGTGTCGATAAGGTGGTTTGCGTTTTGTTGCGATAAGTGCGCGTCGCGGTGCCGATAACCGCAGCTCGCGTCGGCCTCCCGGTGCCTCGGAGAGATCGAGCGTCTCCTTCACGCACGAGTCCCCCGTTCCGTTTTTCGCGCCGCGATCTTAGTCCGGTTGTGTTGTGTTGGGTTGGGTCGACGTACGTGCGCCCTCGAGCGAGGCGGTGGTCGCTGGCTGTTTCGGAGGCACTCGCTTTGCGCACGCGCTCGATCGCCGCGCTGTAGATCGAATCTCGCGCGAAAGAAAGCCGACCGTGATTTCTACGTTTTGCTTGGCAGTTTAATGCGCGCTTTTATAAGCCGATCGAGTTGCGAATGGGTTTGGGCGTGTTACGGATGACGCCCGTAAGCTTCCAACGTAACCGTTAAAAATACAATGTTGTTGCGCTGCCGATGAGGAGATTTTATTCTTTCTGCTGCATCGCGCAGTTCTGCCGTATTGTCGCTACCTGTCCGCTGCAAAAAAGGCCGCAAAGTTCGAGAAAAAATATTGCTACGACTACTGCTATTATTACTTCTCGTACCCTAGATTTTTACAACGTATTTCCTTTTGTTTTCATTTACTTCGATTGTTTATTCAATCCAAGATCCTGTCATCCTGTGGAATTTTTTCTTACAACATAAATATTCGTATATCTCCGAGTCAACTATATTTAATGTCGCGAACAATGACCAGGATCGATTAATAATGCAATAAAGATCTTTATGAAATTGCATGTTTCAAACATAGGTTTTGGCATAGATTTTAATGCATTAGAATTAAAATAAAACCAACTTTAGGAAGTGCAGTCTTAGTCAAGGAAATGTGATAAATTTTTCTAAAGCTACATTAATTATGTATTTATACTAGTCGTAAAATGACTTTTGGCGAATCGACTACCTTATTTTAATAAACAAGTATTTTCTTGTTTTTTACAAACTTGTGAGAAGAAAATATGAAAGTTAATGGAAAAACATTAATCTTGCTAATTCAAAATAACGTTTAATTAACTTGATCAAAACAATTGCTTAAGTCTAAATAGCCATGCAAAGCTTAATGTTTTACGCACTATAAGTGAAAATATCGTTAACTAACATTCTTGTGTAAATTTAAAGAACGCTTATAAAATATTTTCAATTCAATCTTATTATTCCGAATTATTCACCATCGGAACTGAGAAATACATTAGAGAACCAAGTAAAATAGCAATGCCAACAGTTGTAAACATATTTTTTAGAGTTAAATATTAAAAACGGCTAAACATGGATATAAACTAGATTTACAATGTCATTGGTTTTCCACACACGAGTCGTCCTTGTTTAAAAATTTAAACGAAAATCTGCATCAAATTGGAGAATTCGAGCGAAAAGCTTGTCAAATAACGCGAAAAAAACTCTTTTAAAAATGACGATTTTTTGGAACGTAAGTGCAATAGGGAGCGTCGTTGCAGAGACTCGAGACTCACTTTTCTAACGGCAATGTGTATTCAAGGGAAAGCGATTCGTTATGAATGGTTTGTAACGCAATTTGTGTGCGTCTACATCTGTACACGTAGTACTTTGTTAATTGAATTCAAACACGTTCGGGCCGAATCACTTTCCATCGAATTTACATAGTGCGATCTTGGGTAATCGCCTTTCTTCCTTTGACTAGTTCTAGCCGCTTTCCTACGTTGGAGGATATCCTATTTGAAATGCAGCCAATGAATATCCGTCTGCTACTTTTTACCGCTGCAAAAGGAGGCAGCCGTCACGAAGATGCGCGTGGCACGTACCGCGGAGTGGCGCGTTCGCTTCCAGTCAACAATGTGGCAGACGCGTGTCCGTGGCTCCGCTCACCTGCAGGAAGTGCTTTCGTCAATTTTCATTTTTTATGCAATTAGCAGTTGCAAGAGATTCAGCTTTATCGAGGTATTGGAGGAATGCAAAGTCAGGGATCTTGGAATAATCGGAATAGTCGTCTCGCGCTCATTAAGCCAAATGAATGCTACAAATTGCTACGTATCGTGAATCACGTAGTAACGAGCCGACCATTGGCTATACAAATCCATCCGCAATTACAGTTTTAAGGCACTGACATCACGACTCGGACGATAATAATTCACGCGGTTTTTGTTCGCAAAGTAATTAAATCGCGTCCTCGTAACGTCTGACGCGGCTCTCGATTATTTAACAAAAAATTCGAAAAATAAGCAGGTGGAAAAAAGGCAAGGCGCAAAACCGCGTCGGTGTGCTGGTGCAACGCGGGAAGCTCGCGCAGGACCCGCCGACGCGAAAAGCAATCCGACGAATGCTCATGATTAGAGTAATTAAATCAGCGAAGGCACCACCTCCTGGATTGACGCATCGCTCGAGCCGCTCGCTGCGTTCGCGCCTCGGTTTATTTATTTAATGCATATCGCGGTGCACGCGAGCCGAGGTGACTAAACGCACGCCCAGGCGCTCCGGCGCTTAATCGATCGGCGGCGACAATGAGAGAGAGAGAGAGAGAGACACGTTCGCTATTTGCGTTGCTGCGAGTTAATAGCGCGAGCTGAGTGATCGAACGTTTTCTCACGGCATGCAAAGGCGCAAGTGCGAGGAGCGCAGAAATAGAAGAGAGAAAAAACGGGGTAAACTGGAGGAAATTCATTAGGCGCACGTCCCACGCGCTCGCGACTCTCGCTCTCTATAATTCTATTATTCCGCTTAGGCGTTCGCGAGAAGCCGATGATAAAATGCAGGTGAAACAGGAGGCACTAGTGACGCACACCGGCCGCGGAGGTGCAATTAATTTCAAATCGTGCCAACTCGGATCTGGCCAGAGCTTAGTTTTAATAATTGACGACGAGTGGAACGAGACATTATTGGCGGGCACAGTAGCGTCCCTGCAATGCAAAACTGCGAACCGATCGCTCCTGTAAAATACGAGGCTTCTTATGAATTCCAGCCCGTTTCAAAAGTGCATTGTTGCGACGCTCAAAGGGAATACCGAGCGGAATTTATTTTAGCGTGAAACAGTTGTTTTTCTAACTCGCAACCATCGCGCCATTATTCACTCGGTGACGTCGAGATACATCTTAAGCTCGCTTGCGACCCGGTGTATTCCGCTCTTTTCGATTTATTACGCTTGAAAATGCCAATAACAGTCAGAGCTGCGGAAATTTGAGTGATCGCTGCTGCTGGCTTTGGTAGAGCGGCGAAACGTAATCCTCGATAAATAGCTTTATTTCGTCAGAGGAAGAAGAAAGAATCCCCGAGACTCGTTAACAAGTTCTTACTGAGAACTTGTCTCTCCTCTAGGCTTCGCATTCTTTGCGCAGGTGTACTTGAACTCCGATTTGCGGTCACGAGTATTGTATTAAAGACTCGTGGGCCGCTCTGTCTTCTCGTGAAATTATTTAGGTATTGTTTAATCGTACGCGTTTTTCCAGCCGTGCTTTGAGCGACGCGTGCGCGGATAGGCACTCGTCTCTTTACGTAATACACCCGTATGCGAAGAGCTCGTATATGGGCACGTGTGCAAAATGGACAAGTTTAGAGATTGTAAGTAGTGTGCGAAAGCCAGCGCTACAATTAGGACGCGAAAGCGCGCAGACGAGTGGACAGCCGTGCGCTTGGAAAAGGGGGTAGTCGCGATAGACGGGCCGGGGTGCCCTTGTTCCTCGCTAGCAGTCCTCTCGGTCCGCGATTTTATCTGCTAAGGCAGTTGCGCGACTGTTCTATTAAAAATCTGACGAAATGTATGATTTAGTGGCTAATTTCAACCTTCTATAGTCTAAAGTATTTTTAATACGTACCTTCAATTACGTATGCGCACGCTCGCTTCTCTCTTGTCTTTAGTCACACGTAAGTGGATAGGGAGCGACCTTCGCTCAACATTATCCACTCGCGATGGTAATTAAATTTAATACATCAATCGTTCGTTATAAATAGTTAAACAAATAATTCGTCGATTGGCGCTTATTTGCCTTCTCGTTTCGAGGATCAGTTTGCATTTCCAAGGCTACCTAAAACTGAAAAATCAGCACAGCACCGAATTTTTTCAATTAGAGAGAGAGAGAGAGAGAGAGATGACGTAACGATATTGGAGCTATTTCCATTTGTGAATTGTAATGAAAATTAGTTTTTCTAATTAATTTTAAGGACGACGATGGTCTGAAATAAAACGAGTCGTAGTTATTTAAAAGAAAACGAGTAACATGATTTATAAAATATAAATCACGTTATTCCGATCTTTGCTCAAAGTCATTTATTGTTTGGAATATCGTAAAATCTTAATTTAAAATCGGCGATCTCGGTGTACATTTTTACAATTTATCTCCGTGAATAAACTACATTGGAAAAAATAGTTTATGGCCTACAAAGTATTGGAAACACAAGCCTAGCCATTATTCATAAACTAAATATTAGAATAATTCGCTTCGGAATATGTATGCTATTCATGAAATAGTCCTTTTGCGAACACTAAAAGTTTTAATATCACTTGGGGGGATGGCTTCGCATTTGAATAATTGTCAAAGGAATACCAATAAAGTTACATGCGATATTATGCAAATGGCGGCTGCTGCTTATCCGTAAAAGACTGCAAAAAAGGATTGATAGGCCATAAATTTGCGAAAAAGCCGCGAGAACTACTGCAGCGCACAAGAATACGCTGTAAGAGTGTATAAATAAAAATTAATTATGAATATAAGAGGGGAGTCCCGGGACGTAGTTTGAAAACTGAGCTCGCGAGTGTTGCAACACGAACGATGTGTGCAAACATCTTCGGGCTCTTTTTGTTTTACCTACCTTTATCGTATTCTCCCGGTCGGCTTTGGCTGAGTTGCGGCAAATCAGCCCAAGTTCGTTTCCCTCGCAGTGTCCCAAGAACACGCTTACTTAATATTAATTACCAGTGGTAAGTGTGCTACCGAACAACAGCACATGCACACGTTTGCGAGTCCGGCGACATCGAAAATGCGGCTGGATGCGCTCGAATGCAACACTAGCGACTTCGTTTGTTTCTCTTCTCGCTCTTGCATATTTATGAACATCGAAGCGATCGCGACACGCGCAAAAAGTTTTTATTCGGAATTCGCTTTCCGAAAGAACATTGCATCTTGCTCGCTCAAATTACTGGACGCCCGCCTGGCATATTAATCGCTTCGATTTAGCTGCTCAGTTATGCTCGCTCGGCGACAAATAACGCG
Organism: Platyscapa corneri; assembly: GCA_018907185.1. Taxonomy (NCBI): domain Eukaryota; kingdom Metazoa; phylum Arthropoda; class Insecta; order Hymenoptera; family Agaonidae; genus Platyscapa; species Platyscapa corneri. Next base: position 1,564,810 of record JACCHW010000011.1, on the reverse strand, counting down.
GAAGATAAAAAAAAAACCTGTAAATTAAAAAACGGGCTGTTCGTCGTGGCTCTTAAAAATATAAATCTTTATTTATTTATGAACATCGTGGTCATGAATATTTAGCAACGAGCCTGTTTGTTAAATGAACTAAAATAGCCATTATAATTATACGTCGGACAATAAGGTTGCGTGAATCATAAAAAATTCCAAACTCTGACTTGGATTTTAGGGCTTGGTTAGCGCTTTTCTTCAGCATTTTTTATTTCATCATCCCACAAAGATAAAGTAAAATAATTTTCCATTTGAATGCTTGGATCTGCGTGTTTCTCTTTTTATATTCAACTAATCTTCGTATTTCTCAAACACTTTGAATGAATATTCCACAAACGACATATTTTAAATTTATCGTCGCCATTGTTAATTTTGTGAAGAAACTATTTTTTGGAAAATCCGGATGTGTAACTCAAACAGTATTACTGTCGCTAATATAGACGTGCAATTTCCATAAGAGCACGTGCAGGTTTTCAACAGAATTTTACCCTTTTAAACAATATTAAAGACGCATAATTTTTAATTTTAACAGATAACTATTCAATTTTACGTTGAAAATTACACTTGTTCATTTTTAGTTTGTTTAGTTACAAAATGTGAAGGGTTGTAATTTTTAAACTACTACTTGGTAAAATAATCCAAGGTGCATAAAAATTAAAGTCTAGTTTTTTCATTATATTACTAAATATTAGTAAATGACGAGAATAAAATATAAATCCACAGTTCTTGGAAAAATGCTTATTATCAAAATGTTCTCGTTTAATAAAGACATAGAATTATGTGGAAAATAATTGTGCTTTTGGTAACTCAATAACGACGACAATATTTGCTTTGTAAAATAATGAATTATTTGGCGTAGCGTAAATAAGGTAACCCATACCTTAATAAAAAGTAGTAAAGCTCAGATTCTTAATTTAAATGAAAAACAGCTGAATAATTTATGAATTTCGTTAATAGCATTACAATCTTTTCAATTACGTTAAAATAAGTTTTATTGCAATTTTACAAAGGAATGAAATAATTACTTTTAAAAGCAAACGGTAATATATTTGTAGCCAACAATTTTGCATTAAAGGATGCGTTTGGGCAAAAAATTCTATTCGTTTCCTCATTCTGGCTAATAAAATTGTAAAAAAGAAAATATTAAAAATGTTTGGAAGAGACAAATTTTGCATACGATCACGAACACTTTTTAGTAACAACTAAACAAGAGCTAAGTATGTAATTTTTATGTTGTTACATTATAAGTGATCACGAAATATATTTTGCAAGATTCTGTTTTTCTTTTAAAAGAAATTATTACTTGCACGAAATGTTATGTTTGACAATGATACAAGCGATTTCATAATCTCCCACTGCAAGTCCATCAGCTGGATCTTTCAAAATTGTTGCAATTAATTTGATTGTAACAGATATTATACCAATAGAGCCGCTGCAATTTTTTCAGATTTATGTAATAAACGTTCTCGGACAATAGTTTTCCGATGATTTAATCCAAGTTGCTCGTTGGTCGCGGCTACTCTTGCGTTCGTTCAGCACTGGGGCTCAGCTTGTCGTCGACACCCTAAGCATTTTCCAGGCACGCGAGTGACGGCGATATTAAATCGGGCAGATTTAAATAACGCCAAGCCGCGGAATGCCTAGAGCTGAGATCGGTGAATCAGAATCGCATAACTGCGTACACAATAACATTACTCGGTGTGCGAGGAGATACACGGAGGGGGAGCGATTCGCATAAATGCAAGTCCGATCAGCAGCTCGTAAAATAAGCCAATAATAATAATAATAAGCTTTCGTAACCGGGCCTTTCGGGTCTTCCTTATTTACCAGCCGCCGCGACTCATCACCATAGAAACAATGGCGAGTGAGTTTCGATGTTTTCACAGTTTAGTGTGAACCTCGGAAAGCCGCATCGCACGCATACGCGCTCTTAAGACGTTGCATGGGTTACGCAATGGGTGGCGGCGCGACCGCGTAAGAACGCCGTTTTGTATTAGAATAGCTCAAGGTCCCACGTCGGTGCGACGCACACACGCGAGCACACGCGTCATAAAGCCCATTCCAGATCATCGTGGGACTCTCCTCGCCGATGTCCTCTGGGTGCGGTCTTTCCTCAAGACCGATCCGCATCTCGCGCGTCGCGTGCGGCGAAGGAAAAGCGCAGCGTGGTCCTTCGGCTTTTCCGGGGACGCTGGTTTCCTTCTGCTCCCAGACTCGCCGTTCAACAGGGCTGGGTCTTCTCAAAATCCAGCGATTGTTCAGCAATTGCATACGCGGAATGTTTTCCATTAGCGCTTTACAAGATTAGAAACTTTGTTTTTGAAAGTTAATTATAGCACGGCTGCATTAACTGCCTTAATTACACGCGACCAACCTATCATTTTGTCATTTTAATGTACTATTACGCGCGCAGTTATTTTTTACCTTTTACAACTAATAAATTGTTTATCTTCAATGACTTTTAGACCTTTTAATTTTCTCGATTCCGAATGCTTTTAACAATGCAATACGCGCATCACGTACACTTATGGTTATAAATAATGCATTTAAGGCTGCATTTAAGCTTACGCGTTGGGACTTGAAAGCTAGATTCGACGACAGAATAACTTTTATCTATAAAATTGTCTACTTTATGCTCAGAAGAGAGAAATTTTTCCACGGCCGATTAATTTTCTAATTTATTCATTACTCCCCACTCGTAAATAGTGCAATAACATAAATCTCCAAGGTAATTAATGACACTGAAAGCTAAGCAAAGCGAAGCAGCTAACGTGTCTAAACAAACATAATATTTTTTATTCGAAGAACTAAAGTTTTATATGGCAAATACCTTGGGTTCGAAACCACAGATGCCTATTGTGAGTTACTCGTATTTGTTTTTATAACCGTCTTCGCACTTTGTGATACAAGATAAGCTTGTCGCTGATGATTCTCACAAGAGTAGAAAAGTAGTGAAAGATACATAATGCAAATACGCTTTTTTTATGTAAGGCTTAGAAAAATGAAAAAAGCGGAAAGAGATTATTATGTGAATACAGTGACTTCATACGCGTCGTTGTAAAATCTTTAAAATCTTTATACACGTCTTGAATGAGCGAGCGTGTACAATCTATTCGACGCAGATAAGAATCGGAGAAATACGTTCGAATACGATTAACGAAGTGACGAAAATGCTACAGTATTTTACACAGCAATGGAGCAATCGCCCGAAAAAAGTATTTTAATTTCAGTTTTTTCGGAAAATTGATAAAAAACATAAGCGAGCGTGCAGCCGAATTTCGACTCTGCGAGTTACTGAAAATTAAGAGGGGTGGGGGGGGATGAACTAATGGATGTTTAAACTAAGTTAAACTAAAAAACATTAAAGTTAAAGCAAGGGATGGCCAATTAGCCAAATTCGCGTAGAGTCAGAATAGAAAAAGTAGGAAAGCCCGCGACGCACGCTATTCCAACAATTGAGACATTAAAACTTGACGAATTTTACGAAACTCTCGAGACTAATACCAGAGGAGTGGAAAAGACAAGGAAGAGCTCCTCGAGAAACAATGAGTCGCCCGAGTTGCAGAGTGTCAATCCTCGCATAAAAGCATACATTGTAGCGGTGCGTTCTCGTTTCTCGTCGTTTCATAATGCGCACCGAGTGTCAACGCTGCGTGCACATGGTTTACAGCGCCTGCGTCTTCCCGTTAGTGCGAAAACATGGCAATCGAGAAGCCCCCGGCTCTCGGTGCCGTCCTCCGCATCCTCAAGCCAATACAATTAATGCCTACGCACGCAAATTGATCTCTGGCATTTTATCGGCTCTGCAATTCAAAGTAATTAAGAGAAGGGAACCAGGAGCAGCGCCACGTAAACGATGAATCAAACCTGCGTATCTACGTTGGTCTTTCCTTTTTGTCAGTGCTTTCTTCACTGCTGTTTTAGGCGCTTGTTGACCCGCGAAGCGGAGACGCGATAGCTTTATTGACTTGTGAGCCAAGCCCGTCGCGAGTCATCGTCCCAGTTGCTGTGGTGCGCACACAATCGCGCATGAAAAACGTCGAAAAAGAGGAAACGAATTTTTAAAAATGATGTAAAAGCTGATTATTGGCTATGCCAATGTGCTTTTGTTCGAAGCCCCTTTGAGACTGCGCGGATAAATTTGCTATTTACTCTTCAGTGCATTTATTCTCTTAAATATTTTAAACTAGCACTTTAAAATTTTCAATCATAAGAATGAATTTATTTTTATCGGAAACTGACTGACTCGTCTGCTTTATCGCTCATGTTCCTTAAACAAAATTGAAAAATGCGAGAGCTGTTACTATAAATTTTTCTCCGCAATTACTAAAGACCTGGCTGTTGCGTACGATTCACAATAGCAATTACTTGTAAATTGAATTGACTAATTTTATGTAACAGCTGAAGATTTATACGTGAATTTCCTCGCACACTTTCAAGAATAAACTCAAAGCTTATAATGCGCGTGAAACTTTTTTATGCCTCCGTAAAATAATCGCTATCATACACAGATGCGTTTTATAATTTATGCGCTTCTTGAATATAATTTAATTTTTTACGTCTACGATATTCAAATATTCCATCCGGTAAAAATGCTCTGAGACAATTTCTATTTTTGTAAGTCAACTAATCGAGGGATTGATAATTTTTGCTCACACAAACACCTATTTACGTTGCGCATTCGATTGAAATTTATAAAAACCATGCTAGTTCATATATTACTCGGGTAATTAAGGCTTAGAAGAAAAATCAAAGCTTTGAAAAAATTGCTTAAAAATATTTCCATAAAGTTGAAGTACAACTTTGGTAATTAAACTTTTCAATCGCAGCTGCGCATCGTACATTTGCAACGCACAGATTAGAGGTTGTACGACACGCAAGCGCGATATTTGCAAAAATCATTGCAAGCGCATCGTCAGTCTTAAATTCGTGTTCGAATTTCGAATGAATGCAACTAAAGACCGCGCGTTTATCACAGGCCCTTTTTAATTGGTCGAGAGTTAACGGCTAACGACGACAAATCCTCGGAAGGAACCGCTCGCGCACGCCCGAACACGTCTTGCCGTAAACATTCAAATCGCCAGTGGCATCTACTACGAGCACTCAACTTAAAATGTATTTCAGTAAGTCAGGGTCGCCCTGCTTGTTTGCAACTCTTCTTTAGCGGTGATATTCATTTAGAAGCCATGGGCTTGCGTCACTGTCTGGTGGCGACAAAAGATCCCGGGCCCATTTTCTCCGCGGAAGAGGTGCGGGTCGATACCAACACGAAAGCCTGATAAAAATGCCCAAAATGCCGTGCAATCCACGTGCCTTGAGATAAAGTCGAGGCGAAAAGTGTTCGGCTCTAAAGTTCGAGAAATTGTTATGCCGCTTCTTCTCCATTATCCCGACTGTCAAAAGAGGACGCGAAACTCGAAGAGATTTCGAGTGTCTGACGTCATGCGCGATGTAAAATTGTGGATTCTTTTTTCGGTGACCTTAGTTTTATTCTCAAGATTATGTGCTTAGCTCGAAGTACAATATATTATAATAAAAATCGTATTCTTATCCTATGATCGCGCGAGTAGAAGAGGAAACAGGCGTTCAGACGTCAAATTGTCCAGAAATCACAAGCGTATTTCAGTCGAAATATTCAACTTTCAAATCATTTTCGTAATTTTTATTAAAGCCATTTAGAACATAAATGAAGTAAGAACACGTTTATAAATAATGAAATAATTACATATTCGTGATTAACAATTTTTTAATTGCAACGTTTAAAAATATCCAAGCAACGAAAGAGTGGATAATAATTTTTTTGTTACCATGACAAACATTCGTGAATTTTTTCTCAATTACAGCGACTACAATCGAGGCTTTGTTGAAAAGATCGGTATTTTGTAATTTTTTTTAATTTATCGCGCGCCATTCGAAGTTTATTGCTTTATTGGTTTGATTTAGTCAACAGTTAGCAGCCAGGCTCCGCAATAAAACTCCATTGTCTTCCGCGGATTGCAGTGTCGGTAAAACCGAGTGGTTTATTGGACAAGCGAGTTTCGGCCAGTTTGTCCAAAAATACAGTCCAGGAGACCGCGGAGACCAAAGGACTTTGTCGGGCTCGTTTTAAGGCGATCCGCGAAGGTTATTCGTAACGGAATCGCACGTCTAGCGTCGCAGTACCGACAATAGCAACTAGCCATTGCTCACACACGGGACAGCCGTGTAACGCGGGGAGGCCGACGAGTTCCTCTCTGTCAACGTGGGAATGTCGTCGCATAGCTGACGCGCGGGTGTGTTGCAAGCGGAGGCCACACCGTGGCCTCACCACGTACGCGCTCTTCTTTTTTATCCTCGTCTCCACCGAGAGCGAGAGCAGGTTCTAATTTTCCTTTTTGCCTCCTTGTAGCTTCCATGTTTCTTTTTTGTGCGAATCCTCTCCTCCTGCGCCGTAACTGCAGCAATTTTTCTCTCTCACTCTCTGTTTATGCTCGTTTCCATTGTTACGCTTCGGGAGATTTCCGAGCAAACTACCGACTTATTAATGGCTGTCGTCGATTCTGCGTTTTTCCGTCTTCTTTTTCGTCCGATTGATGATGAGCGAAACTTGCAGCGTTGCATTGGACGTGCATCCGATATAATTAGTATCGTGCTTCTCGTAAACAAACATGTTTTTATTGAATTTCTTGCTAACGACTTAGAAATTTGGAATTCTGCAATATGACGCCCACAAATTATGGTTTCATGATACAGTGCCATTCACGATGTTCTGGTTCGTGTAGAATTTTGACATATTAATTCCAGAACATTATGAACTTTCTTTTCGAAGCACACTTTACTGCAGGAAAATGTTTGGATGGGTATGTGTACTTTTTACGTAGGAAATATTCAATGTGTGACGGCAGATGTATTTGGATTAGTATTTAAATGTAAATTACCTTCAAACTAACCTTCCACCAGGAGTCAACATAAATTCACAAGGATTTTAAATACTTTTTAAGTCAAGGAAAAAAAAGTCAGATAAATAGACTTAACGTGTAAAATTAAGTCCACAGGTGCAGTAGTGTAATGTTTTTTGGTGAAGAGCTATTCTCGAGTTTTCTCTTAAGGTATTTCGATGCAAATATTGCATGCATATATGCGATAGATGTATACGTTTTAATGAAATTAATTAAATTTATATTTTATAAAATTTTATCTCGGCTAATAAGGAGAAAATGTACTTTCTCAATTGCTGAAATACATTATTCATTAATGTTATTGATGCGTAATCTCCTACTCTAATATTTAACCAGAACATCAATAATTTATCAGTCTAAAATTAATATTAGCCACGAATCTTTCGAGGAATTATAACCAGTTATTATCTTATTTTTTAATGTTGTGGATAAAAAAGGTCTTATGAATATGAATAACTTCTTATAAATGTTATGAAAAACTTGGTATTATAATTGCAAATACGAGTGTAAATGTATTTATTGAAATATCATATTCAAATTTGTAAACAATATATTGTTACTATACTGATAGGTAACAAAGTTTCTGAAAATGTCATTACTACAACTTTGAAAAGTTGCGAGATCAGTTATTTTAAATAAATCGTCTATACACAGGCATTTTAATTATTGTATTTCCTTATAGTGTTTTTGGTATTTAAAGAACGTCAATTTTTTATTAATTCAATAATTAAATCGCGCTTTATACTTGAAAAGAAACCTGTAATTTAACGTGACAATGATCTGAAAATGTACGCGGACAAAAACACTTCATTCACTGTATTTAGGTGACATAAAAGTTTGAAGTAATGCGTGTGAAAACCAACGAATTTAGTGATGTCAGACAAATATATAGTGTAATATGTGATATTTTAAACAAATAATGTATTTAGACGTTATTATGTTGATGCTTTCTTAGTAAACAGTGAATAGATTCTGTATTCTTCTGTCCAAATTATGAATCATCCCGTAATCATACCTCAAATATTATGAAAATACCATCTTATTATTTAATCATTATTACAAAACTAAAATGTCTATGTAAAAAGTTTGCAAGAATTAGCTCTTTGTTTTTGCTAAAATAATTGTTAAAAAATATTGTTTTGACCTTTGAACGTTATCGTGAGGCTATATAATTTAATGTATCATAACAATAGCAGCTGCACTGTACTTTTTTCGTTAAAAGTCTTATACTTTATGTATCACTTAACAATATATTTCCATTTCATTAACTTTATTAATGTGGATAAAAAATATTTGTCGATATACATTGTGAGATATAAATATTGTTATACAAATAAATTGCTATTCGATTAAAATAAAAATTATTCGACATTTGTTATAGTGTTATTTAGTATACAGTTTAAAATAGTAATATATTTTTTAATGCGTTAAAAGGCAATTTTAATCCACTTCACTAATCCATATAAGATATATTTCTCTCGATGCGAAATATAATATCAAATGATTATTCGAAAATGAAAAATTAAATTTATTATTTACGAGTCATATGATGAATCTCAATATTAAATAAACCCGCAAAAGTGAATATCTTATTTTTAAGATGGTGATTAATAGTTTGATTGAAAAGTTATTCTTAAGAATTAAAAAACATTGAAAATCAAAGGTATAATGATTTTTCGTCAATTTTTATTTAATTTTAATAATAGTAAAAATAATAATAATTATAATAAATATACTACTCTGTAATGCAGTTTTCACGTTTATAAAATAAAAATATTTATATGATAATTATAAAAGTGATACATACACAAAAAATTATTTATAAATGCATCAAGTAACACAATAAGAACAATTTAAGTCGTAAAGTTAGTGATAATAAGTAAAAGATATTATTCATTATGATTGTTCATTGTAACTATACGATCTCATTAATTCTTTAAATTTCTTGGTTAAAAATAATTTCATCTATTATTTGTTTAATAATTTAAAAATTGAAAATTATTTGTGACTAAAATTTGTTATTTTTTAACTTAAATTGTAATTATATTTAACGTAAATTGTTCAGTTAATGTTTATGGGAGAAGAGCATTTTTCGCGTATTCATATTTGCTGAGTAATAATTCGTATCTACGTAAATGCATGCGATATAATTTACGATAAGATTTATTTTATGCTCATAATATATTAGAATAATAATCTTTAAACCGCGTTTACGTTTTAATTTTAATGATAGCGCAACAACTAAAATTACTTACTATACAGACCATGCGTTATATATTTTTCGGTGTAAAAGACTTTTCGAATAAAAAGAAGTAATCAATACGAGTAGTGGAACTTTAAAATTATCGATCAGGTTTACTAAAATATACGTCTTATTACGTTCGATCCCTATCTACCTCCGTGCATTTAGTATAATGAGAACTTTACATCATCAATAACACCCTTTTTATTTATTTCGAATTTAGAAAAATGAGCCTGAAATCGTGTTCGAAAATCCCTTTACCATTAGCTGGCCAATAATAATGTGTGAAAAATTAATATTCGCGATATAGAGATAATTAAAATTTGACTCGCATCAATTGGACTGAAAACACGCACTTCAACTTTGCAAACGTGTTTTTATTACTTTAATCTATACAAGGCTCGATAAATAAATTGATGAATATTCACCTTTTTATGTGTGTGTGTGTGTGTTGTGTGTTGTGCGCGTGTATGGCACAAAAACGTGTTTTTGTTCCCGCGTAAAATGTAAAATACACTGCTGGAAGCTACAAAAATCAACGTTGCAAATCATCGCTCAGGAATCATCCGTAGGAAATAATAAGCGCGAAAAATTACTGATTTGGAAAATAAGTGGTGGCCCCGAAAGTAGGCCGTTGAATTTGGCCCATCGAAACATCGAAGCTTCATTTTTTCGTTGCTCTCCGTCAAGGAACCGCCCGGTGGCGTTAACGCTAAGGTTACGATGATTACTCGCGCGCGCGTGCGCATTACCCCCTCGACGCGCGACAACCAGTGACGAGTAGACGACGACTACGATGACAACAGGTGTATATCCCTCCTACTCTCTCACGGGCGTGCGACTCTATGGATGACCTCCCGCGTGTCGTTCGACGCACGGCTCGGCCAAGAGGCGCGCAGGGATAAATGTATACGCACGGGCCTCCCAAGCTTTTAGTTTACAGCTCTGAACGTAGGACAGAACAAGTAGCCGCACCTTAGTGTGCGCGAGGAAAAGTGTTTCCCGCGGCCTGCGTCTATTTTTTTCATTTATTCGTTTTTGTTGTTGTGCTCGCCACCGGTGCTGTGCTTCCACGTTCGACGACACTCGGTTGCAGCCACGGGATTCGGGCTCGGGTTCAGCGACTTTGCTCTTTTGTTTTGGTGTGTGTAGGGAAAGAAGACCCTCATGGAGACGGTGCACGGCTCGGTCTTCTCGGTGGCCCTCGATCACCGAAGATGGTTCCTCGTAAGTATCTCCTTCTCGCGCTGGATTGTCAAATTTGGACTCGCGCCCGATTTATGCGGCACTCTCGCGAGCTTTCCCGAATTTGAGATTTTCCTTTGCTGAGAAACGGCAAGCGGTTCTGTTCGAGGAGAATAACACAGACGCATACAGAACCCAGCGAACGTAGGACCTGTGCGATAAAGTATTTACAAGGAAGTGAATATGTTGGGACTCGGGCCGTCGATCTGCGTCTCTATCGTACATCTTAGAGTCAACTTTATCCGTGCCAACCTTATCCGTTTCAAAATGGAACTTTGATCTTTCAGAATTGAAATACCGAATGCTCTTGTAGTTGGACTCGTGTGACGATGTGTTTTGGGTGTAATCTTGCAAATCAACCTTATTACAGCGCTTAGTCGATGCTTAGAGTATTCGCGTTTCACTCAACACATTCTTCATTCCCACTGCTTTTCAAATTATTTTATTGACAATTACAAACTGGATGTTCAAAAACAAAGCTTATTTTTCAGGAATAGAAATACATGCTTTTACACTTAAAATTTTTTAAAGATATAAGAAATTTTATGAAGGTAGTCGCAAGTGTAAACAATTTTCTAGATATTTTTTAATCTTTCCACTCCCCAAGTTACCAGTAACATTTTCCTTGTATTGATTGTGTTTATTAAATAAAAATTTAACTCTTAATTCAAATAAGCTACGAATGGATCATTCAAAGATTTTTTGTTACGTTAACAATTAATAAAGTAATCTAATATTTCTTGTTTAAAAAATCTTTTGTACGCTTTCCGAAATTTCACATTTACGATTAGAATCTTAAATAATGGTATTTTCGTAATTAAAAGTATAATTCATTTTTAAAACGGTAAATTGCTCGAAAGTAATAACGATTTGCCCGATAAAAGTCGCCTCGTCTCAAGGAGTATGTCTGCTTGTCAAATTGTCAAATTGAAATAAAATGAAAACACATCCGAGGTGCGTGAGAGTGTTAGCTGACAGTTACGTCACAATATGTACCGAACGAAGAGATGCTTCATAAATCGGTTGGAAGCATTAGACGAAATCATTCTCAAGCGCATGCGAGAAAAGAAGAGTAGCCCGTAGAAACGCACACATGTAATGGCGCACAACCTTGTCGCGAATCTATTATGAGGATAATGTAAAGGCCGGATTATAAGTTGTCAGGATAATGCATTCGATACACAGAGAGCGTGCCACAGTTTTGTACTCGCTGATGCATAAAGCACGTACCCGTGCAACGCGATGCAGATGTTATGGTTTTGCTTGTCGCTCTGCATTTGATTCCACATGAGCGACGTGCAATTTGAAAATCAAGTATTTCCAGAAAGAGAAAACAGGCGGCGCGAGACGAGACACTCCGTCCCGCAAACTGACGGGCATTATTTCCATTATTTAAACGCACCAGTTTCATGTCCAGTTCCCCGAATTGTTTATTCTTATTTTATACTTGAATTTGCTTTTGCTGAAGGCTAATTCTCTGTTATAATAATAAATTAAGCGGAGGATATTATTCATTCGGACCTTAATTTTAAAAACATACGTTATCTTGTTTACACGTGCAATTATTGTGTCGCGTTTCGCCGCACGCGTAATAAAATGCAAAATAGATGATTAGCATGTTACTACTTGCTCAGTTGTTAAGAGCAGTACGTATTAATCGGACTTACTTACAAAATATCTTTACTTTTGAAAATAGGGTAAGGAGATATCGAAGATTGTCGCGCCATTTTCTAAACGAAATATTTAATAAGTTATTTATTAAATAATCAAATAACAGTACCTTACTTCTTTCTCAAAAATAGCTTGTTATCACGCGTTCAATTATTTTGTTAAATTAAGTTTTAAGTCAATGGATAAATTATTAAATAATTCTGCAATGTTCATTGATGTTATGCGCAAATATACTTAAATTATTAAGAAAATCTTTTTGCAATCAGCTTCTTTTGGTTGAAACAAAAAACTAAGAATCACATTTTATTATTAAATGAAAATTATTGAGAACAAAATTTTTTCTTTCAAATCAATAAGTTTTAATCGGGTAACAGAAAACTTCTCGTTTTCGTTTTTCTAAAAAAAACACACATACATTATACGTTTAGATTCTTTTACGACAAAATAATAATAAAGAGTAATGAGATATATCCAAGTTTCATTTTTATTTATTATCATTAACTGATACGAGAATTAAAAAGTCTTGCGTTAATATATTATGTCACTCATAAGTGATTATAAATTTCAGAAGTATTATATTAATGGTAAATCAACCATCTAAAAGTTATTAAAACAAAAAAAATATACGCAGTATAATGATGTTGATTCATGTGCTTGAAATGCCCTTCCAAAAACATCACACTTTTTACAGTTAATATTTTTTACCACTACTACTAAGTATCAATTTTTCTCCACGAGGCTAAACTTCTTATTCCTGTACTGTTTTTATATAATTGAGGCTGAAGCTGCTTTCTTTGACCAGTGATCGTTTATTTAATTATAATTTTATTATAAATAATCAATTGCATAAAAAGCGGGTGATAGAAGTGTATACAATTATATTTAATGGAATAATAAAACATTCGATAAGCGATATTAACTTTTTAATTATTATATTTATATTTTACATACTTATAAAATCAACTCTTTTTTATAATTCTTTTCTTAACTTTTTTAAAACTTCCTTTTTACAAAAATTTATATCCATATAAATGTAACGAATATATTATTAAAAATTAAATTAAAACTATTACATTTTCTTCCGCTTTTTTAGTAATATACTTCCTTAACTAAATAAATTTCATTTAACTGAACATTTTTCTATGGTTTGATGTCAAATTTAAATTAAAATTTTTTATAATTTCTAATTCTAGCTATGCAATAAAATAATTAATTACTACAAAAAATTCTAATTTAGCTATTTATGTTAATTATCTTAATATATATTTTTTATAGTACCGTGATATTATATAATTCTGATAAAAATTTTATTATCTTATTAATGCAATTTAAAAAAGGTGTTTAATTGTTGCAATGAGTATTTATAGTTCAGATATATATGATTACATAATAAAAAATGCTGTAATGGTTTTATTGTAATTTTTCATCAATAAAAAAATCATAAAAATACTGTTAAAAAACGATAAAAAGTGATTCATCAAAATTATTCTAATGTTTAAAAATAACTATTTACATTGCAATCAGAAATAAAAGTCTGTTCCAAGATATTTAAATTTCTCTATTACCTCATTCTATCAGTGTAAAATAAGAAAAAAATTTTAAGTTAAAATTTAGATGCATAAAGCAAGAGTTTATTGAAATTCTAGATATGCGTTAAATAATTTAATAAATAATCTTTGAATTGAATTATATACATAAACAATTAATAACTTAATGCATATTTTCATATATAAAATAAAAAATACCTTAGGAAGAAAAATAGTTTTTTAGTTCGTAATTTTACAAATTATTTTAGTATATTTGTACAATGATATAAACATCCAAAAAATTAACTTGAACTTAGTAGAATATTTCATGAACCTTATACAAATAGATGATTTTATCAAATTTTTAAACTTCCTTAAAAAGATAAAAAAGAATACATTTTTTCCTGTTAACATTCAAATCTTTGATATCTCGAAAAAAAGCTTTATCGAGAGCTGTACCTAATAAATATATACTTATTTTTAACCAGTATAATAAAAAAATTTACACATACGCACAATATGTATTCAGTTATCTTATCCACGCATACGAACTGTATCTTGAATTAAAGTTTGTATTAAATGTTAAAACAGTGAATGCATTAAAATCGAGCTCTAACAGATGATTGAATGAAAAAATTGAATTTGGGTCAAATGAATGTGTACGTGTAGAATGAATCAAAGTATTTGCAATTGAAATACAAGGTGAGTTCCAGAAATGCGGGTTATGAATTTTGGCATAATTTTAAAGGAATTTCATACAAGATAATTATATAGATAATAAAACCGTCCTCAACTTTTTTTAAATATCTCTTAGTTTTGTAATTAACGGCCAATTTTTATAAATTTTTAAAATATAACACAAATTGCGTCATTGTACATAAATTTATTATACCTTGGATTCTGATTCCAAATATCTGTTAATTAGAAAACAAAAAAGAAGAACGATTATTTTTCTACACGAAATAGAAGTATTTTTTCTCATAATAACATTGGTAATTTTAATAGTTTTGCAAAAGTACGTAAAAAATAGAATAAAAAAACATTTTTTAACTCTTCTCGTTTAATATTCTAATGTAATGTTCTGGTTATAATTATTTTTTTAACAGTAATTCAGAGCAAATTGAGGTTTTTAATATCAAAATCAAGTATTTACTTATCATTGTCAGGAGCAAGACTTTTTTATAACTTTACAATCATAGTTAGATAATTTTCATATATTTCATTATATATTATATGAATTGAGTTATAATAGATTCGACAATAATCACTCGTTTATTTTTAAATGAAATTTATTTAGACAAATAAAAACACAAATTTTATTATATTATGTAGAAAAATTGTCTCATACTTTTAAAGAAGTTTAAATATGATTTCTTAGATATTATGTAATAATGTGGTATCTTGAAGTTTTGTAGCTCAGTTATATACTAAATATGAATTCGAAATTTCAATATCCACCTTTATATGATACTTAATTTAAAATCGTAAAACTTTTATACCACGATAATAACGCTTGAATTTTTTTCTATTTAAAAACTTCGTTACTAATAAAATAATAATCAAGCACAAATGTAAAATTAAAGATCCGTTCTATAAAATTAGTTTAGCTTAAATAAAATCGTTAGAAAATTTGTTTGAATGTATAACTCTTCTAATCTTTGATCAACATCTGCTAAAAATCTGATAATAAGATTAGGGAGGACAATCAATGGAAATGACACATACTAATTTAGATGAAATATTTTACGTTTAAATAAGGTTCAGCAGTACGCAAAACGGGTGTCTTCAACTTGAGCATAGAGTGCATTAAAATTTAATGGAAACCGTTTTACCGTATGAAGATCAAAGCTAAATTCGTGTTTTAGATTATTGCGGGGGTGCATCTGTTGTTAACGGTAAGCAACGTTTCCTGTCAATTGGATCTGCCGCCGTTACGTGACGAGAGATATGACAGCCGCAGACCGCAGCAAGACAGCAGATACGATTACAACGACGGCAGAAGACCAACGCAGGACAGCAGCTACGATTTACGCGACGAAAGGAGACCACTGCAAGATGATCGATACGACTCTAGCCGAAGACCCGTCCAGGACGATCGGTACGATTGGAACGACGGCAGACGACCGGGCCAAGATGGTAGGTATGACCTGAACGAGGGGAGACGACCGGGGCAAGACGGAAGGTACGACCCGGAGGAGGGGAGAAGGCCGACTCAGGAGCCACCGGGAAGAGGCGATAGATACGATCCAAACGGTGGCAGACGTCATCCAAAGGAATACGACTACAGAAATCTCCTCGCGAGTCTTGATTTCGTTGGCGCTCAGGCCTGCAGCAACAACGTTGCGGCTCAATGGAATTACGAGACTAACGTCAACGAAGTCACACAGTTGCAGGCGGTAAGAATTTTATCGATTTTCGGTTCCTCTGCCTCTGCCAATCCTATTCGCGGAGCTCGGAAATTATTTGCGAAGAGAATTTTAGCTCATAACGGGCGTAATTAGACAACTTTCCTTAGCGAACAAAATATCTTTAATCGATGGATCACGAAAACGCCTGTAGATTTATGTACGCGCGATACGAAAGGCAATCGACGCTTTAGTTATTCGATAATTAACGCAATTTTCAGTTTGCGTTTATCATTTTGACATCGCGGCTCTGTTACTGTTTAATATTTCAATAAAACGTCCACGTGCGCGGTGTGAAAAAGTGTCGGCTCTTATCGATTGACCTAAATTATCTATAGGACTGCCTTCGAGTTTACTGCATTAGCATTCACGTATAGAAATATTTTTGAAGCGCCGCATTTTCTATTGCAAAGCAAAGTTCGTATTTCGTAATATTCGTAAAATATTTCTTTAGATTATGTATAAAGTACCGAGCACGTGTTTCTTACAATTGTAATATTATACATGCAAATAATATCAAGTAAAATTTAGCGAGTCGTTGATCCGTATTTGAGATAAATACGAATACACATTTTTGTTGCGCAATTCGCAGAGGCATGAATTTTTTATCTTTTTGCTTTATTGTAACAACTTTTAAATTTAAATAATCACATTTGCCAAGCGTTTTGACCGCAATAATGCAAATTGCAGTCAAAAATAGCGAAGAGATTCTTAAACCCGTGACACCGTTGCGCCGTTGTAAGTGAAGCGAAGGCACGAATGAAGTTATAAACTTGTAAGAGCCATTTAAAGATATTTTAATATTCCGGTGAATCAATGATAAACATTCACGAACGAATACACGCTTACTTATTAGCCAAAGAGGAAAATATTAAGGTATTTCCCGTTAAGAAATTAGAAAAAATATATATCGTCGAATTTTTGTATTAATTTCGCGCGCTCGAACAGGACTTACATTTATTAAACACTTAATGGTTTACAAAGTAAACTTTGATCGATTGTCGAGCGAGGAAAATTAAAAAAATCGTTAAGAAAATTTCTAGCATTCGATAGAATAATAGACAAATGCACAGCCGTACTATTCCAACATGTCGAAGCAAAGTAAACATTAGGAAAAGGTGGTAGGCTGATTCTTTCCGTAATACGGCATTATATTCATGAAAAAATGCGCATGCGTCCTTCCGAGCCGTTCTCGTAAGCGATTATCGAAGCATCCGACAGTAATCGTGCGAAAACAAGAAGCAGCCAGAAGAAAGAAAGTCAAAACGAAGCCATCTCCGAATGGGGAAAAAGACGGCGGCGAGGCCTCGACCCGTCGAGGAAGCCCCTCCACCTCCTCCGCCAGCCCATTAGTCGACGAGTCGCTCGTTCTCGCGCGAATTTCCCTGATACGGGAGAGAGACGAGAGACCAGAGAGGCCTCTCACGGGAAATGTTCCCAGGCGATGCCATTGTTTATCGGCCCGGCGATTGAGCAACAAGCGCATTGAGTATCGCCGCGGTGCGACATAAAACACGCGGTCAGTCGCCTTTTTTAAAATATTGACTCGACTGCGCCGGTACGAGCCAATGATGTCGTCTTTGCAGCTCGACTCTCGACTTTCAGGCCTTATCTCCTCCTTCTCTTCCTTTCCGCTCGCTATTCTTTGCTTTTAATCAAGGGCTTTGAGAAGTCACTCTGTCACTTGGAAAATTATCGAAAACTATCGGAGTCGTGGAAAGGAATAAAGAACGAGCGCCTGTTGCTATATTAGAATGGGCCAATAAAAATTGAGCGGAAAAGCTGTTATGGAGGTATAACTCAAAGAGTAAAGTCTGGTACAAAATTACCATTTCACAATTTCTATTTCTGTTCCCATTAAGATTGACCCGAAGTTGAAACGGATTTCAGTTTTCAGTGTCGAATGTTGTGGGGATCGATCGTCGTTCAAAAGGTGCCGTTTAGTATCGCAATTCACGTTATTTAATATGGATAAGCTGCGGCTATCGAAACTACAGTTGCAATAAGGGCATCCAGCAATTTTTCGCGTAATGTTACGTAAACGCGAAAATTCGTGCTCATCGGCATACGTATTCAGGTCAGATATAAACGAATAGAACTGACACGAAAAAACTGCAGGTGATAAAGTGACAGCTTTGCCGCAATGTTTTCTTACTAATACGTTACTTTAGTTGTAATTTTCAATGCAAGTCTGTTTGATTTAGGGACGTACTATTTTAATCAACGTTATAATTGCTCCAATGTCGCGACTGTTTTAGTTTATTAAGGAAAAATATTTTCAAACTAATTCATACGCCATGAATAAACAATGCTTAAAATTTGTTTTGACAGTGATCTCCGACAATTATTCTGCTGCAGGTACAAAATTGAAAAACTGACCATCTCTAGACTTTTTTCACGAGCGCAAAATATAGGATTTGACTCGCGATAAATCTTTGAGGTGCACTGATAATCTTTGGCAAGTTTTCTTTGCGACCGTAAGCCCTTGAAAATAATCGGTGGAAAAGACGCGGTGAGCTTAGTGCGGGCGGCGAAGACGACCACTAAAAGAAAGCTAAATTGTCAAGTTTTCTTGGTGGGAAAGTCGGGTCGTACGAAGCTTATCTCTAGCGGTAAAATCGTACAAATATGCGCAAACTGCATAAGTGCATCGATATGACTAGGAAATGCTAGTGGAAAGTCTAGCGGTGGATGAGGAAATGACACGTCGCGCGCCTTACTCCATTCTACATAGATATTGTTTAACCTTCCACTATTCCTTTGGCGTGCAGCCCATTAAACGATTATAATTACGCGAGTGCCGATATGCTTTTAACAATCGGCAATTCTTATAAAAATCCGCGTGCTTTTATTGACAAATATGTTTTACAATGACAGTTGCAAGCGCAAAGGCTCTACGCTGACTTTCAATACCAAGCATTTCTACAAATCAGTCAAATCGACCCCTATTCTATAAGGGAGCCTTTAATTAGGAGGAGGTTGAGGTACCTGTCAGCAGTTGGCCCAGCAGCACTTCCACCTGATCAACTGGACAGGGTGAGTTCGTTTTTAGTTAATTGCAGATGACGCCAAGTGGGGCCGGATTCTTTTTGTTCGCGTTGGCAGAAACTGCTCAAACGCTATTTACATGTATTTGTGCTAAGCGAATAGTTTAATTCTACGCTCACTTCTATTTAAAGAGGAGATTTTTATCTTTCTAAAATTCGGAACCAATCCGCTTTCAGTTGTAAATAATAAAAGTTGAGGGACAAATTTACTTTTCGAGATGCCCTTTATTTCGTTTCTGCATTTCTCGCAATATTCGCGCAAATGCAATAAGATTGCGTACCTGAAAGGCCGCCATTTGATTAATTAATCATGTTTTAGTATAATCGCATCATCAACGACATGCTGTCTATATACAATAGTGCGACGATCTGTGCATACAAGGACCCTTTACACTGTGGCTTCCGCCTGTTTCCTGGTATAGTAGTACAATAACAGAGCTATATTATTGATTTCCGGTAGAAGAAGCGTGAAATGCACTTTTAAAAAATGTACTGTTGTTATATTTACGATGGAATTACAAACGCGTCTATTAACAATTGTAGCCGCATACATTTTTCATAGTTTTTATATTATTTTTAATACGCGCATTTAATGTAGCGTTAAAAGACTAATTTAACAAAAGTCCATCTCTTGAATGTGCACAAGCGGTATTATTGGGTTTGTCCTGAGAATAAAGTTATCTATTTTTGAATGAAACGGCAAACTCGTTATTCTAAAAACTTGCTTGACCTCTTTCGATTTTTCCATTAACAATAAAAATTACGGCAATTACTACACGTGTCAAATATAATGTTATCGGAACTTTTTAAACCTGGATCGATATGTTTTAATTATTCAGTATTGCAAAACCGTTTCAACTGCACCTATTTAACGCTTAAGGTTGCGATGAAAATTTAATTTTCAAATCTCCTAATGTTTTCGTCAATTTCACAGAAATATCACAAATAATGGCTCGCAGTCGTGATTGGGACGAGCTACAATGGGTCTGGCTGGAGTGGAGACGACGAAGCGGTTCTCAAATGAAAAGCCTTTATCAGCAGCTGGTCGACCTGACCAACGAAGCTGCCCGCACCAACAGTAATTAAGCTACCCAACATCATACGACAGTTATTCCGATCGTTTTGTGATATTCAAATGTTGTCTACAGATTTCACGGACGCCGCAGACTTTTGGCAATTCCCCTACGAGTCTTACAACTTTGAGCGCGACATCGACGAGGTTTGGGAAGGAATCAAGCCTCTGTACGAAGAGCTGCACGCTTACGTTAGGAGGAAGCTTAGAGACCTCTACGGACCAGAAAAGATCAGTAGAAATGCACCACTGCCGTCTCACATACTTGGTAATTGTTTATTACAAATTTTCAATAATATATACATTATACTAATCGCAATCGTCGTCTTTATAAATAATAAGCATCGCAAATATCAAATCAATTTTTTATCTATTGCACGTGTATAAATAGTTTTTATCGCGAAGCCCGATTCGTACAATTGTTTATCAATACTTCTTCGGTGCTTTCTTTGGTGCAATCGATTAATTCGCAAGGTTTAAATTTTATCGTTTTATGCCTTATTAGGAAATATTTGGGCACAATCTTGGACAAATATTTTAGATTTGACACTGCCGTATCCAGGTAAAAATTATCTAGATGTAACGCTTGAAATGCAGGCTCAGGTAAATATTTTTCACGTATACGTATTAATATATGCAATGTGTAAGCAATCGATCAATGATGACTGTTATAATTTAGGGTTACACTCCAATCGACATGTTCCAAGTGGGTGAAGACTTTTTCCTTTCTTTAAATCTCAGCGCATTGCCACCTGAGTTTTGGGCGGGAAGTTTAATCGTTGATCCAGGCGATAGATCCCTCATATGTCAAGCTTCAGCCTGGGATTTCTGCAACCGCATCGATTACAGGTAAATGCGCTTTCTATTGCTCCAATTTTGCCTTTGCAATTTATCTTCTGATTTAATTTTCAATTAATTATTAAAATGCACGCAGACTCGCGAGGATAAATTTATAATAGCATAGCACTGTAACGTAAGAATTGAATTAACTTGCACTACTCGTTACAAAAAAAAAAAAAAACTGTTTTACAGTAAGCAGGAGTAAACAAATTAAAATACAGAACGTCGCTCTGGGATTTATTTATCAAAACAAAGGATAATATTAGTAATGCTTGCTTGAAAATTAAATTACAGGGTAGAGCAAATTTTTGAATCAACGTCTGATATATGGAAAATGTTGTTATTTGCAGAATAAAAATGTGCACAAAGGTGACGATGAAGGATTTGATAAACGTTCACCACGAAATGGCTCATATCCAGTACTTTTTACGCTACAGTCATCTACCTCGCGAATTTCGCGATGGTGCTAATCCTGGTATGAGAAGAAATTGCTTTCTTGCGAAAAAATAATTTACTTTCGATTTGTCTCATAAATCTAGGCGAAGTGATAAGTCCGAGTGAGCGAAACATTAATTTTACATCCTTTACACTTCTTTTTGAAGAAATAATTTTCCTGCTTCCGTTTTATTTCGCTAGGACGAAAGAAATCAATTGTTCGCGTTGACTAGTAATGTCTCTAAGCCACAAAATGGGCGATAAATGATAAGTTTTATTGTTATTGCTAATCGAACTTTCTCTGATTGTAGTTCGGTTTTCGGAATGTCATAGAAAATTTTTTACAATACAATCGTAACAATCGATCATATAACGCACAAAACAATGCAAATTAAGATTAATATCTTTATCGAAAATTCATAACTATTTATAGAAATGTCGCAAAACATAGCTTTGTCTATCAAAATAATCGAATGTTGATCGAAAATGTATATCTATCGCTGCGCACAAATTTACAAATGATATTCTCATTTTTAGGCTTCCACGAAGCGGTCGGAGAAGCAGTTGCTTTGAGTATAGCGACGCCCAAGCATTTACAAACTCTAGGATTAATAAATAAATTCGTGGACGAACGTGCAGCTGATATAAATTACCTATTTTCACTGGCCATGGAAAAATTGGTTCTTTTACCTTACAGTATTGCTCTGGACAAGTGGCGTTGGGATATATTCAGAGGAGTCATTAATAAGGAGGAATACAACTGTCACTGGCATAGACTGAAAGAGCTTTATTCGGGCACGAAGCCACCAGTCCTCAGATCCGAGGACGATTTCGATCCTGGATCCAAGTATCACATTCCGGCGAATATTCCATATATCAGGTGAGTCGAAAAGAGTAAAGTAATTTTTAATTGTAGAGAGAATTTTTCGTTTTTAGTCAGAGGCAACTCGTAACTACAAGATTCTTCTTTGTATATTCATATTTATTTGACAAATGTATAATTAATTTTCGTTTTTATTTTACACAATGATGATCATAGTTTTGCGAGACACGAGTGGTGGTAACGAGCTACCGAATTAAAATTGCAGAACCGCAAAACTTTTTAATTATAACAAAAGGCAAAAGGTGTTTCTGCCCTGCCTTTTCTGGTTTTTGCTTCTCACACTTCAATTCATCTACGTACATTAGTAATCGATAATAAATATTTTACACTTACAACACTTATTAGGTTTTTAATTTCATTTACTACGCTTGATTTTTATAATGACCATATGCTACGTGGGCTGATTTCATAGAGTAAACATTTATATATTTATATGCGTTATAATAAATTACGTCTTACTGAAAAAGTTAATGCAAGAAATTAATCATGAAGATCCGTGGATCAGCTCCGCATTATAAAACTGAGTATTTTCGGGAGTCGCCTTAGCTACCGATCGACTGCTAGGATTCTTTAGGCGCGCCTGACGTTTATCGATGGGGTAGTAGCGTTTGTCGTCAAAAATAAACGAACCTCCTCCACGCTCGTCTCCAAAGGACCGCTGAAGCACTTGTTTCGATCTCTTATCACTAGGCTTGAAAAACCAGAACACATTTTTTAACATCGACATTGAGCATAAAAACAATTGCAAAAATAAAGATTTAGCGTAAAAAGGGGAGGTTGTACCTGGTTCTTGCGGTGCTTCCTAGACTCGGCCATTTTGGTGTCCTGATCCTTCTGAGACACGCGGTTAGGAGGATACGTGACTGGAATAGTAATGTACAGTCTTACAGGTCCCTCCTTCCCGTCCATAGACTGAGTTCTGTAGCCAATAGTCTGATGCGACGGCATCTCGACTGGCGGTCGATGCAGCAGCCGGAAGAGCGGCAAGGGATGATTAGAGTTGACGTCCAATGCCGTCGGCGGTGGCAGCAGCTGATCGCTTTGGTACATTCGCTCTTTATCTCTGTATACTTTGTCGTTCGTGAACATCGTCTCGCTGGTCGACATGTCGTGGAAGTCGTCCCAAAAGGGCCTATCGATCCGGCTCTTGCTGTCGTCCCACAACGGCCGGTGCCTGACCCAGCCCTTTTCCTTGGCACTGGACCAGCCGTCCTTCCTCAGACGCGAGGCGTACATCTTAAAGATCTTGGCGTCTTCGTGATCGTCGACGTCCACTTTGGTCTCTGGGAAATCGTACTTGGACGGCGAATACGATCTGGAGAAGGTCCTGGTTTTGCCACTCCTGTTGCTGTCACTTTTCAGACCGAAATTACCCTGAAAACTTGCGTCGCTGCTGATGTCCAAGCTGTCAAAGTTGGCGGTGAAATCGGGCTTTGGCTCGGAGTGCTCGAAAGCCTTGCTCGAGCTAGCGATCGGCATCGAAGTCGCCCTGCTTTCAAATTCACTGCTCTCGATGCTCGACTCGAAGGAGGATCTTTTGGACTCGAGAGATCGATCCGAGCTCCGGTCCTTGTCACTCGCGTACTCCTCCTGGTCCTGCTGCTCCTGCTGCTGCTCCTCCTCCTCCGCCTCCTGCTCCTCCTCCTCTTCGGAGTTCGCGTTGACTTTGTATCCGTTCGGGGCGTTGGGGTTGTGGCTGTATTCGCGATCGTACACATTGGGATTGTAGGGCCGGGTGGACTCTGAGCCCGGCGCCGCCGCTTCCTCGGCAGTCTTCTTTGCGTTCGAGTACGACTCTTTGACGGTCACAGTAATCGTCGACGAATTACCCGAGTTCAGGGCCTTTTCAACAGCGCGTTCAGCAGCTTTTTCAGCCGCGCGCTCCACCGCGAGTTCCGCTGCGCGCTCCAGGTCCTTTTTACTCGTCGACAATACCGTCGCGGTGACCGAAGTGTACAATATGAGGGTGGATATGCCCAGCAATTGCTGCAAGGGAGAGCTTTTGTTTCATCGGCATTTTCGCTTAGTGACGGATGCTTTTCGCGCGAGTGTTCTCTTGGACGCGTCAGTCTCGCGAAAAATGTAAATATATCGAGGGATAGTGTCACGTAGAACTGACAACAAAAAAATATTATCTGTCACAAGCAGCTGTCAAAGTTTCATTGTTTACTTACAAGTGAACGAAAGGAATTTGCATTTTAGTTTCAAATATTTTAAAAAATTAAGACACATTTTTTCTGCATCCTTTTCATGCTTTGTTAAAAAAATATCATTTATATTTGTGCAAAATTTTATTATTGCTTAATAGTCTTCAATGACACTTAGTCTCTTAATTGGAAATTTTAGCGAAGTTCGCTTAAGTTAGTCGTTATTGGTTTTACTGCGAAAAAAAACGTAGAGGTTTATAAAATCAAAATATATTGGCCTTTAGCTAAGACGATCGATAGTTTTCTTGCGCGAATTAAAAAAATATGATTGCAACATCGTTTACGCGGGAGAAAACACGTTTATCGTTTCTTAAAAGCTGCTTATAATTTTGACCGGACCAGGTTGCATAGGTGCTAATATTTTTTATCGACTTAAATCAATCACATCCAAGTTGGTGAAACGAGTACGAAACAACACTGTATTAAAGACTTTCCTTTACGGCACACGAAAGATATTAACACCACAGAACTGCTGGTCCATTGAGTAGCGTCGGGGCGATAATTCACTCGTGGTAACGTTCGATCAAAAGCATCCGCCACGTGACGTAATGGAAATCGATGCTCCTGAAAATGCCGCTGAAAATATTAATTACGAACCAAACGTCCCATAACGATGCGATCGTAGATTCACCGAGAACGGGATTGAACTGGATACCCCGATAACGAGTCCAACTATTATTTATACCTACCGATCACTTTCTCATTGGAGCAGCTGCGAAACAACCGCGCGACACTCTCTCGAACTTTTATTATCTCGCGGCTCTCCATTTTAGCTTCAGAAGCCAGCAATTACGCTCGGTGCGGACATACCTCCTTCTCTTTCTTATGTATTATTAATTTTTATTACCTCAACTTCCTTTCTTTATTACCTTTACGACTGCCTCTTTTGGGATTAAAAAATTTAGCGTTTGATTCTGCCTGAAATAATAATAACCTTGTTATTTTATACGGTTTTTTACTCGTGCGCTCGCTTTACTCTCCATCAATGACAATAGTATTTAAGATTTTATCTTCATCACATATCTTTATTGGATCAATTGACATTAGTACGATTCTATTTACAATAAAAATTTGATGTCTTGTAATTAAAGTCCATATCTTTGCCTCACGTATTGCGAAATCGTTGTAGTGTATAATGTTTTGCGCAATTTATTAATGCTCAATATGCACTTGAATAGTTATTTGTCGAAAAATACGTTCCTGCGTGATTTCTGTGTAATAAGTTTTGGTATTGTTTATTGTTATTCTATCAGAAATGTTGCTGCTTCGGCAATGGATAATCAGCAATGGTATAAATACATATTTAGCAATCTTAAGAGTGTTATTTATTAAAAAATAAAATTATTCGACGTATTGAGGTTTGTCAAGCAAGTATTGTTATTGGATATTACGAAAATGCTTCTCAATATAAAAAAAGAAATCTTACAAACACAGAGTTGTTTATTGTGAATTAATTTAATTAATTTCAGAAATAAATAATGGAAATTCGCACGAATACTATTCGCTTTCTTATCATATTTAGATGAACTCTGCTAATTGTAGCATAAACTTTCGAGACTCTTGAATGTTTGTTAAGTTTCTACGAAAAGTTATAAAATCAGTCAGTCATATCTGCCTTACTTCATTTCCTTGTTATGGCTTTAGATATTCTCGAAAGAACATTTATAACGAACGATCTGTGAGTTTTTCTCGAAAATGTACTTTATGAACAGTTGCTTTGCTTTTTCATAGACGTTTTGAAATCTTCGAAATAATTTCGAACAAAACATGTACTTAAAATAATTAGCAAAGTAAATAGAATATGATTAAAGAGAAGAAAATCAGATTTATGGTACGCAGAGTCGAAGTTATAGTCGATCGTGATTACCGTGGCATAACCAACGATTAAGAACGATAAATACACGCAGACGGCGTGACTGCATAATTATCCCCTGTAACTTTCATCTGAATTTCTATCAACGGATACACAATTTCATATCCTTGAATTATTGTAAAATTAGGTGGTTACCATAGTATTTATGATAAACTTACATTAGCGGTCTATAAAAGTAAATCAGAGAGTTTACATTATTTTATACACACTTTTTAATATTCGAACAACCGGTAAATTAGTGCAAACAGCAAATGACGCCGAAACTTAATTTTTGCATTGAAAGTCATTAACGAGTAAGGCAAAACATTGTTGTAAGGAAGTTAATTTGAAAAATGAAAACGGAATCGATCGATAAAAACAAACGAAACACGAATCTAATAATTTGAAGTCCGATGAGACGCTATTGTCCTGGACGAACATCTAGCGAAACATTTAAGATTTAAGATTCCTTAAAGCAACAGACACCTATTCTCTACGATTTATTTCTGTTGTCAGTTTAAACAAGACAGATTTTCAAAATAAATAATAGCAATGAAAGAAAAAAGCAGCTGTTATTTGTTCATTCCGTCTTCTCTTCGTAGACTTTGGGACTTTCTTTTGGCAGCTTATTTGATTTTTTCGAACCGAAGAGAAAGGATTCTTGGTGCTTCTTCTCCTCGGGAATGGCGACAAGATACGGAACTTCCTTTTCCACCGTGTAGGGCACTTCCTTTTCAACCGGATAAGGTATCTCTTCCGGTATCTCGACCTTCACCGGTACCGGTTTATCGTACGGCACAGGCACCGGGTTTTCAACCTTAACTTTCACGGGATACGGCACGTATTTTTCCACGGGGAAGGGTACGTGTTTAGTGACCGGTACGGGGAAGGGCTTGAACATCGGCACCGGTATTGGTCGCTCTTCCTCTACATTTACCGGGAAGGGTATGATTTTGTCCACGGGGTAGGGCTTCGGTACGTGCTCGGGAATATTAACGGAGATCGGTATCTTGCGCTCGATGGGGAAGGGCTCGGGTACTGGAACTGTTACCTCGTAGAAGACCTTTTTTTCAACTGGGTACGGATCCGGCACGTAAACCCGATGTGGTATCCGGCGCTCGACCGGTACATGCACGGGATAGAATGATTCTTTAATCACCGCAATCGGTTTGGGAATCCTTACTGGTACCTTCACCACGACTTTCACTGGGTACGGGACTTCTTTTTCTACGGGATAGGGTTCGGGTACCGGGACCTCTACAGGATACGGTACTTTTTTATATACAGGAAAGTGTACAGTTTTTTCCACTGGGTAAGGATCCGGAACATTTTTTACGATTGTCACCGTCCTGAAATGATGATCCGACTGGGCTTCCAGGGCTTGATCTTCTGATAATATTGGGGTACTCCACTCATCCGTATGCTCGGTACCAACTGTTTCTACGGCTTGGGTATCAGGAACAGTGAGCAGCTGCATTTCACCCGCGTGTTCTGTATAAATTTTCTTTTTAAAGCTGGGCTAACATTGTTGGTTTGCTTGCACTTTTCATTTCATCAACATCAACTTTATTTCAAAAGACATTTTAATCCAATGAAAAGTTTGAGTGCAAACTTAAAAATAAAATTAGAGGTAGATAAAATTAAATAACTCTCAATACAATTAATTTAAAGCACAAAATAGAAAAGCCAAGTTATATTTTATGCTAAATAGAACTTAGCATCTTGCTTTGACAACGAATACACAACTTCAAAAGAAATTTATTATTATTATTCTCGCTCAATGTAACTGGCAGCGATTCGTTAAGAAATTTAGCTCTTAATTATTTAAAATAGTCGGCTACAGCGTAAAATGCTCGTTTATAATTTTTAATTGTAGGAAATTAAAAGTTTCTGGTGGCTGTCGTAAAAATTTATATAAAACGTTTAAGTTTCGCGCTTTAAATTTACTGTTAGATATGAACTATCGAACAGAAGTATTTCAAAGCGACAATAAAATTTATGGAAAATTTTAATCAATATTTTATTGAACTGAGTCAAGCATAGTAGAAATTTTTATGGGTTTGTCATTAAATTATAAATATTTATAGGAATCCGTATAATATAAGCGATTCTTAAATATAACGATAATTTTAATTTTTATTCAAAATAATTAAATAAAAAATGTAATAATTTATTAAAAATTTGATTTAAAAGCACGAGAATATTGTCGAGTGAAAAAAGCATCAATGAAATCATAAAATAATAAGAACATACCTGTTGAATATTCAAATTTTGAAAAATTTCAATATAAATCGAGCAATTTTTTTTCTGTATTCAAGTGTTTAATAGTAGTTAATGTAATAATATTGATAAATTAATTTTTGATAAGTTACAATAATAAACAAAATACAAATTTTTACAACTAATTTACAATTAATACATTTTTTTTAATTTTTACAAAAAGAAACAAATTGACAAGCTTTTCATTAATCATTAAATAGATCACATTTTGAAATACTAAAATACTTCTGATTATGATTTTTTATATTTAATTAACTTCATTTTGAGTTGCTGATTTTCGGAGTTATTGCTTACTTTATGTCAGTTAACATAATTTAATTTTAATGAAAATAAAATGCATAAGAATATTGAAATTGTTTCGTTAAAATGATAAGTCAGTAATAAAAAAACTAATAGATAATCATTATCGCATGATATCATATCAGTAGAGTTTCTTAAGAATACACGTCGTTACTGTAAAAATAAAAGAAATGCGCGTTTTAATTGATTGAATAATTAATAGTGTATGTCCTTACCCTGTTCGTCTTCGCTGAGCGTGTTTCTATCGATTGAATTCGAATTATTAAGAGAGGGCTTTTCTTTAATATCATCTTTGCGGTCGATCGGATGCACTTTCGTAACGACGTATCCGATCTTGCGGTTGGAGGAGCGATCAACGATGAGCTCGATTTTTTTGATTCTCGAACAAACTTCGTCGATTGACGCGATTACCGCAAAAACCACTAATATGATTGCTATGCACTATTGGCAAATAAAAAGAGACATGATCCAATTGCGAAATTCAGATACGCGCGTTTTTTAGACTAATTTTGAAAATTTTATTAAAATGCACGATAGATCGTAATTATAGTAATACTCATACTCGTTTGTTTGAACAATCGGCCAAATTTTAGGTGCTGCTCACTCGTCAATTTTTACAGGAAAGTAATAATTTTAAAAATTAGGTTTCCCGTGAAAAATTTAGAAATTAAATTAAATTCAATCGTACTTTTACCATAAAAATTATTCGATTCTTAGTTTCTAAAGATAAGAGCGAGTTACCGAACAAAAATTTAATAAAAAATCCTTTCAAGCGCTTCGCTATTTTCGAGTCTGTAATTCGTGGGTTAACTATTAACTCATAAAAAGCACTTATTTGCACATCCAAACCATTCACTTACCGAGACAGTGGACAAACAAAAAATTCGCCCAATAAAGCGAATCGTTTGCGCGAATAAAGAAAGTAGAAACGTAAACGTACCGCATGTCCCATGGCGAAATGAGCGCGGAAGTCGATGAATGAAAAAGCTGAAAAATTCGCCGTATCCAGAGAGTTTTGTCGGGAGGTTTTCACACAACTGAACACCTTGGTGTGCAAGTTTTCGCTCTTTATAACGCGTCGGTCCAGCGCATCGGAAGAGTTTTCAACGGGAAATTTTCGCTTTCGACGTGTGGGCCGCGCCGCGATCACGAATGCTGAAAGTGAAATTGCATCTCTCCAATAAGAGCATCGCTACTAAGATTGTATCACGCGAACAATGTCTTTGCTAATATTGGCCAGACACGATATCAAAACGCTCGACACGCTCATCCTCAGGAGCAAGCGGATATTTGAGTAAGCGAATAAACGAGCAGCGAAATGCTTTTCCAATCCGTTATCACGCACGATGCGATTACATTTGTGTTTATTTGCCGAGTACAATAACCGCGATGCGGAAATTTTACTAACACCACAATGTCCAGAATCTTTGAGATATTTATCCACTGAGAAATCCGAGGGTTTGCTTTTAAATAACTCAAGCTCAATCCGGAAAATTTAACTAAGTTTAAACACTCAACATTTTTATTAACGTACACGCTTATCATGTATCGTTTAGTAATTTTTACAAATGAAATAGTTGAAAGAGGTTAATTTGAAACGCTTATTAATTAAAAAACAATTGGTTTTTACACGCGTGAAGTTATGACAATAATAACGAGGATACATTTTTTAAATAAATAATACGAGTAAAATAAGCTTTCTACTATCGAAGGGGCAATTAAAATAATAAGTAACATTATTGAAGAACTGCGCGATGAATTCTGTATTAATTAAAATATCTGCTTTTGTATAATTGCAAAAGTATATTCGGTTATTCGGATAATAATCAGACTATCGCAAGCCTATAATATTGCAGTGAAATTTAAATATCGGCTGAGAAGATTAATCAAATTAAACGGACAACTGCTCTTTATAAACACATTCTTTTATTCAAACGATTCAATGAATATTTAAATTTAAGAAAACAGGCTTCTATTTGAATAAATTCGCGCAGCGCGAGCAAAAGGCGCTTCTGAAATATTAAAAGAATGCGACCAGCGAGGAAATTATCGTAACTATAATAAAATCTCTTCGAAACTAAACGATGAATCTTGCAATTAGTTGGCGCTCATCACGCCAAGCATTCAGCATTTGTATGCATTCGAAGGTATGCACCCGTGCACCATTATTTACGGCTTGTGCACACGACTAATTCTATTCTCGTTCACGTGTCTAACTATCGCTTGCAATGGCAGACGTATACACGAATATGAAATTATAAGTTGGCCGTAGAAGAAATAAGAGGGAAGAGATTGCAATCGACATTCGTTGATAAAAAGAACATTACAACTTTTTCTTCGCATACAAAATGCCTGCAAATCGAGCAGATGAGTAGAATTAATTTAAAGTATCGTATTTTTTCGAATTTGAGAATAATTTGGAAATTTGCACGATTCCACTATCGCAGCATCAATTAGCTTTTATAATTTCATCGATAAAATTTAAACTTGCAATTTTATCAATTCCGTCTTTATTGGACAATTTTCGCAAGTACACATAGTAATAACATTTTCAAATTCTACATCGAGTTCACATTAGCTTTTCAAAATTACAAAAGGCACGTGTGTGATAAAATATCGCGAATGGCCGAATACTTTGGATTATTGTTTTTAATAACATACTCACACAATGTACGTGACAGCTAAATATAAAAACTTTTTGAAAAAAATCATTTTTTACCATATATTTACTAAATGTTAAGAATTTACCTTTCAATTGTTATTTTTACATTCAAATTTTGCTTAACGGGACGTTGCTCTAATAAAAACCGAGCAAATCTTAAATTATTGTTCACTCAAGAGTGTTCGTTATTCGAATATATTACATTACATTATCCAAATATGCCGATAAATTATTTGGATTCGCGTTATAGTCTATAATTATTAGAAGTATATTTTAAACTAAAGTTTGTCTGCATTTAAATATCCGCAATTTTGAAAACCCAGGATTGCAAAACAATCGATTATTTATTACAAATATAACAAATTCGTGATTGTACAGGTTTGGATTGAGTAAAAATATTTGCTTTGTACTGCAACGAAAGTTAGAATGGCCGAACAATTTGACAATTAACAGAACTGAAACTTGGCTGAATATGATTTTGTAACGCTTCAGAAGCATTATTGGTTGAGCCGATTTGTGTGCTCTGCGTCTCCTTTCTACGATTTTTCGCTTTTTATTATTTATCTTCTCCTTTCTATCTAAGCTTTTCTTCTCTGACGTATTGTTTATTTTCATGTCACCCTTCGTGCAATTTGGATTACGAAGCCAACTTTAACTGCGCCCATAAACAGGTTGATAGTGACTCTTGTTTCACGGGCTCCCACGATCCTGTATGTGCTATAATGACGGGTTGGCGCGATTCGTTTAAGAGCGAGAGTAAATTTTAAATACGTCTTTGTGGTTTTGTAACTACTGAACACGTTTCTGATCCTAACTAGTCGGCATTAAATAGCATATTGTCTTTATAATCAGTTAAGGAACCATTATTTTAGTTGTAAAACAATAATTATATTCATTTGTTAAGTAATCCCTTGAGTTCTTTCTACCAAATTTTAACTATTTTAAAGCATAATTAATACCGTTACATTGCATCATAAAAGCGTTCTTAAATCAACTACTTATTCTTCAGCTTTTGCATCTATGAATGTCGTTAACTTCAGGACTAATCGAACGAGGTGTGCATATGTATTAATGAACTTTTCTCGACTAGATATTATTCGTTTTCTCGGTAAGCAATGCAATTCATAGTGCCGTTTTGAATTAGCTTTTTCTGAATTAGTGACTAATAAAAATTTATTCGTCTTACACTTTCATTATTGAGCATTTTATTTAATTATTTTTATACGTTAATAATCATATTTCGATTGACATAATAGAAATTGAGTTTTTATACAAAATATGACTTTGCTAATAAATAAACTCTGGTCAGATTAAAATTTTTCTTATTTTACATATTTTGTAAATAAGCATCATTTTTTAGCAACAATCAATAAATTGTACAAGAGAGTCAAAGTAATTATAAAATAAATTAGCTTTTGTAAGAATTTACTTATAATTATGTAATAGCTAATTAATCATTATATATAATATTAAATGAATCATTAATATTTTTATTACAGACATTTAAAAAAAATATTTTTTATCAATGGAACTTAATTGACAACGTGAAATTATACACTATTTATTACAGACGTAGAGTTTTTTAAAATTTTTAATGATTTCCATACACGTGTATGGAAAAAAAATCACTTAATTGTTGATGTCATTGTAATTGATTAAAAAAAAATAAAAATCGACATGTTGTTTTAATGAAAGATAAAAGCGGTATATCTGGCGCTGCCTTCTTTACCGACTGCGATATCGCATGATAGTTCTTAGTGATGCCGCTGTAGGGGAAGAGCACTACCAACCAGTATAACTTTTTAGACTTTCCTCATTTTTCTACTCTTTTAAACAGAAATATAGATTACAAGTGTATTGTTTTGGGATGAATTATTTATTTAAAATAAATAATCAAACCATCTGTTATATTATTTGAAAATTGCTTAAATTGTCAAATTTGTTTTAACAATAACAAGATGAACTGTTACGATAACTTATATTATTACGTTTATCGGTTTAAACACTGACTCGCGCATTAAATAATATTTAATAAAATTTGTCTAGGCAGGCAAAATAGCCTTCTAAAATAATCTGCATAGATAGTCTAAAGAAGACTCTTACTTTCAGTTCCGGCATCGCGTGTGCGCTAATAATAGATTGCGCAACATTCTCTTACACACATCTAAGAGAATAAACACACGTAAACTCCATCGCGAGTCAAGTGTTACTTATTTTGAAATTCGTAAGTCGGAGTTTCGGAATCTCTTTCAAACATCCCGTGAAACTGAGAGCATCTTAAGTTTTAAATCCTCGATGCCAACTACATTGTTTATTAAGTTATTTACACGCTTTTATTAACTGTTAATTATTTATAATTTTTTATTATTATCCTGTTTAAGAGAGTGCGTGTCACTATTAAGAGTCTCCTTGCTTTAACTTTACTGCTTTATTCCGAATCAATTATAAAATTATAAAATAAATAATAAAAAGCTACGTTGTCAGAGGTATTTTCGTTTCGCCATGAAAACGTCTGGTCGTATCAATTCTAAAGGATGAAAAAACGCGTAAAATCGTGCTATTCGCTTTTGAGAAAGCAGCGTGCGTCTTATTGTTAGAGGAATGAAAAATCGTCCAAGTGACCAGGTTTCCTTAATGATTATTTGTTATTGTATTAAACGCATTTGGTAGATGAAGTGAATGGCGGGAAAATTGCGAAAACAAGAGCTCGTTGGAGGAGCTCCACCTGAGTGTGCAACCACTGCTGTTGACTGTAACTAATATAAATGTGCGTATAATTAACAGCCGCAAATAGTCGCATAGATCTCAAGACCGTTCTCACCCATTTTTCTCAAGTTTTTTCCTCTCGCAATATGAATCGAGTATAATCTCGACTCGGTCTTACGAAAATTTAATAAAAAAGTTACACGACTCTCAGCATATTTAATTCATTGTTCGATAAATCTGTGCAAATAGTCATTAAAAACTCGTGCTTTTAATCAATAATTATTTTCTGATACACGATCTACATTATCTCTTGCGCGGTTATTAAAGCTGACCTTTTTACGCCTGAGAAGTGTAAATTAACAGATCCTGCCACTTTTCAGGTAAACATCAATTACTACTACTACTACGAATGTAATCGATGAGAAGCGGTTGTTAAGAGCTACGTTTTCTAAACGTTTTTCAAAATCCCTGTTATTATCAAACCATGTTGATAGAGCCAATCAAGCTTTCGCAAGCTCGCAGCCTTGCCAACGGACACTTCAAATCGATGATTTCGGTATTTGAGTTGCATTCATCGGAATAATAACGACTGGTCATTAAAATCGCCGAGACGCTTATACCCTTCAAATATTATTTAAAAACCTAGTCTCTCTCTCCCTCTCTCTGTATATGTATATGGAAGTAGAACGTATAATTTATTCGTTTATTTATATGCTTGATTTCCGATTATCGACAATTTGCGCAACAAGATGTGCTATCCTCCTGGATTACAGACTGTGATCTGCAATTGTACGATTTTCATCATTTGCCGATTCCCCTCGTTTTTCAATTGGAAATGATGAAATTAACAAACACGATTTCTGGCTTTTATTTTCTATTCGATGCAGCGGCTTAATTGTAATCATTTAGTTTAGTTATTTGCTATTCTCGTTTGAGCAATATGAAAAAAAACTTCAGACATCACCGGTTTAAATATACTTATCTTAGTCCATAATAAATTTAAATTTTTGAAAATAGTCTGTGACCTTTCACATTCGATAATTTATTTACAAATTATCTCATAAACAAACGAATTCGCATGAATCTTATATTTTTCATTAATTATTTATTCTAGGATGTGTAAAGGCAATTTATTAATTTTATCGATCAATTTAATAAGTCTTTTCCACTTAAAATACCAGGATAATTTCCCTCCTGATTTCCATTGCCCTCTTCAATGCAATAGTCTTAACGAAGCATATTCTTGTATTCCACTTTATTCTTTGATCGTTAAATTAAACTAATAATTGGTCGCGAGGTGATAGGAGGTAAAAAAGATAATCGTTTAGATATTTTTCATTGTTCTTTATGTTTTCAGTATAAAAAATACATTAATCTCCTAAGTCGGTACAAAACAATAATCTATATCGAGGTTCGTATCCTCACCTTCCTCGTTTTGTGCTTGAATAGTTGTCATGACGCTACATTTTTCATGTATTTCGAATCTCGGTAAGCTGAACACATATTCGTCGAACGCCCATATCGCAATCCGAAAAATTGCTTACAATCTTCGTGGCATTTTATTTCCTCGCATTTTCGATCATTATAAATTATAATTTACAAAAAATTTTGCGTATTGCATAGTTAGAGGCGCTTGTTAGTATCCGTGTCAAATAATCTAAACGAACGGAGACACACGATACTTAAACTCAGTGAGAGTAGCTGCCGTAGTCGTTGTAGGCACCATTGTCGTATCCGCCGTAATGCTCGTCGTGAACGGGGACAGCTACTGGTACTTTAACTGGGTATGGTACGTGCTTCTCCACTGGGTAGGGTACGTGTTTCTCCACGTGGACAGGGTAGGGCCTGTCGACTGGAACCTTCACGGGGTAGGGTACGGGTCTTTCAACCGGGTACGGTACTGGTTTCTCAACTGGGTATGGTTGGGGTACTGGTACCTTAACTGCCACAGGCACAGGTCGGTCAACGTGAACCGGGTATGGCCTGTCGACTGGTACTTGAACCGGGTATGGCACGTGCTTCTCCACTGGGTAGGGCACGTGTTTCTCGACCTCGACCGGGTATGGCTTGGGCACGGGCACTGGGTATGGACGATCGACGTGTACCTTCACCGGATACGGAACCAACTTTTCAACTGGGTAGGGCGCTGGTACATGAACTGGAACCTTGACGGGAACGTGAATCTTCTTTTCGACGGGGTAGGGTTGCGGCACTGGAACCTTCACTGGGTAAGGTACGTGTTTCTCCACCGGGTACGGCTGGGGCACGTACACCTTCACAGGGTATGGTCGATCAACGGGAACGTGCACTGGTACGTGAACCTTTTTCTCTACGGGGTAAGGTTGAGGAATATGGACGGGAACCTTGACGTAGACCTTGTACGGTACTGGAACTTCCTTTTCAACTGGGTAGGGCTGTGGCACTGGTACCTGCAGAAATATATTTAACCATTGTTTTGGATTTTTATTACGGTTTAGTTTACAACTAAATTCACAAAACTGATTTTAACTTTTGTTAAAATAAAAATCGAATTCTTGGAGTTGAATAAGCAATCTCGAGCATAGGTTTTATTTCTCAAAAAGAAACCATAAAATTGTTAGTAATTTCGTAATTGCGAAAGCAACCTACCTTAACGGGAACGTGGATGTGTTTTTCCACTGGGTACGGCACGTGCTTTTCAACAGGGTAGGGTACTGGGACGTTCTTTACAACGGTGATCACTTTCTCGTGGTGTTGGTGGTGACCGTCATCGTAGTAGTTTCCACCGTAACCGTGGTTGAGTTCGAGACCCTGAAGGTGGCCAGCAGCGCCGATGTCATAGCCGCCGTCGTAGGCATAGCCGTAGCCCAAACCAAGAAGTCCGCGCTTCTCCTGCTTCTTCGATTCCGGAGCGGCGTTTACTTCGGCGCTCTTAGCTGACTCTTGAGCGGCGGCCTTCTCGGCTTCTTTTGCCCATGCCGCTGCTACCAACAGGGCGATTAGGGCCACGTGCATCTGGAACATTTACCATCAACTTAAAGAGCCATACTAAGCAGATTTTCCTGTGTTTTATTTTTGTTTATGGCCGTTTCCAATAAGAGCGACGTAATAGCGAGACGGCAATGGGATTTAAAATTTGTATTTTTAAAATTACGATTTGCTGATTGTAAGTAGAAAGAAGAAATCTTAAAGGATAAAAATTATTGACTTTAGTAAATTGAGGAGAACGAGCGGAGCTTATATATATCACAACAAACATAGGCAGTAAGTTTTAGGCTCGTAATTGAATATCTAAGACTCAGCAGTACCCATCCTTGCAACGAGTACAGACGTTATTTAAAGCTCGTATTTATTTGCCAGGCGAGTGCAGCAACGACAAAAGGTTGCATATATTTAAAAAATTGATATGTAGCAGTCCGCGAGCAACGGATCGTTAATAGACATTTTGTTCTTTCACAAAAATGAAATGTCCAAAAAAGCTCGATTGCACGTTGATGTTCGAGATCTCTGAGGATCGTTAAAAGTTTGCGAACGAATGATGGGAAGCACTAGGGACGCGGCGGGGGTAGTTCCGCTAGCCGTGCAACACTTGTACTCGGAGAGCTGATCGGTAGGGCCCGACACTGATCCGAGATGTTAGTGGACGGCAGGAAGCGCAGACGGACACTGGGCGGTTGCACTTGGTGATCGCGGCGCGCACTCGTGAGTCGGGAGTCGCGGTCGCGAGTCGCGAGTCAAGCGTTCACGTACCAGGCTCCTCATTTTTTGCTTTCGCGATGTTCCGGGTGCGTCCAGAAGTGAACTGGATGCTGATTGCCGGGCGTCCGGGGCCTTATATACGCTTGGCACTTTCGCCTTCGCAACGAACGCGCGGGCCCCCGTAGAGCGGCCCGCGAGCGTCCCTACCCCCCGCGTCCTTTGTTCGCGCGAGAGAGCGAGAACTCGCCTGCGACCACCACTCCCCCGGGACACGCGAGCGATCGGCGCCGCGCGCTCTCTCGCTCGATTTCGATTTCCTTTTCCCTCGTTCTTTGGCGTCCTCTCGCTTTCGTTCTGGCTCTCCTTCGTTCGTACCTTCTTTTGCCCGTGGCTCCGGTTCCCTCTCCTTGGAATAGCGCGTAATCCGCCTACGGCCCAGTTGGCGAACAATCGATTATATGCGCTGGCGTGCGGCCCAGTTCTCTTCGCTCGCGTTCAATTTGCTCGCGATGCGCCGCGACCTGTCCTCCTAATTATGGAGTCGCGCTGGGAGGGCAGCACTCGTGGTCTCTGTCGCGCGGAAGGTCTACGGGAGCCCCTCATTAGCAATGGCCCACGCGTACCCGCGAACACGGACCGTTCGCCAGCTCCGTCCGGAGCGATGATCATTTTTTTTTTTTAAATTGGGCTAAAACGCAGTCGGAAATATGCAAAGACGAAGAATAGAATCGAAGAGTAAAAATAAATGTGCAGCTGCTGTTTACGATGTTGGCATTAGTAATGGTGTAAGGTAATAATGGTAATTATAGGTTATGTCTTTCTTTAAGTCACGTAAAGAGTAAAGGCAGCTGCCAATAAAATTACGCGCCCTGGTTTGTATTTGATTTTCTATTACCGCGTATGCGAATAGAGTTTTAGTAATTACTGGGATTATAAATTAATTACCTCTAAATAAGCTTTTTTACTGGATTTGAATTGCGTTTTATAAATCGGATATCAATCGAGAGTTATTTGTATAATTTATGCTAGTAAACCAAGGAATTTATTAATTAGCGATATTATAAAACTATTTTTAATTAATAATTGTTCAACTGAATTTGTTTTGAAATTTTTGCGCACCTTATTCAATATTCGAAAATTAATTAAACTGTACATTACATTTGAAATTTTAGAATTAGAGTCTATTGTTATAAGTTCATGACAAGTTGAATTACATAGTAGTTAATTTTTTTAGTTTGCCACTTAGTGGGATTTTCTTTAACTTTTGGGATTCTCTAAAGAGTGACTGCACTAATTCAAAACGTGCGAATTCGCTAAAATGAGATACCATTTGAAAAAAGCTGATATAATAATGTTGCAGTTCGACAATTGTCAAATACCAAGTATAATGTATATCTATTTATGGTAAAATCCGTTAGATTCGACGCAACTTGGTAAAACAAAGAGAAAATAATAATGTAAAGTTACTCATAATTTAAGTAGAATATTTTTTACTAAAGTGAAATAAAATTGATCTTTCGTGTAAACGTAATTATAAGTGTTTTTATGAGCAAGCGGTTGGTCTTCAATTGGTAATTCTTGAATCAGTAATTTTTGAGTCATACTTTTCCGAAACTGTACGTTTCTCTGGGAACATTACGACTATTTTTTTTACAAATATTTAGTTTTTATTTTAATTATTGCAGAAAAAGGAATTTCGCAGAGCAACTTACCATGGGCTGCGGTATGCTGAATAAAAAATAATTCAAAATCGTTAATATTGAAATAAAAGGTGCACTTAATGTTTTGCAGCGCTTACATAAAATCATAAATTTCCGCGAAACGTAATGAAAGATGAATCATTTAATAAAATCAATCTTTAGAGGAGAGAGAGAGAGAGAGAGATGCAAATTTTTCGAGCGCCAATTCATACTAAAAATGAGAATATTACCGACAGGTTTCACATGGAAGTTGCGCACGCCACTTTGTACAAGGCTTACGGTATAAATGGTAATTCAGTCGATGCGTCCCAAAAGACCTTCTTACGCGCGTCGAGGAAATGCACGAAAAATGATCGAAACTCGCCGAAAGCTCGTACTCGGCTAATGTAAAACGAACCTTGTAACTTAGTATGGCTAGGCTTTGCACGTAGGGGCCTTTGTGTCAGATTCGCACAATAAGAAAGTCTGTGCTGGACAACTCCATGCACCGTGGAGGTGAAGTTTTAATTAGAGTCGAGAGATCGAGCGCGTGTACATTCGTGGTGGTGCGGTACGAATAGCCGAAGAGCCGAAATCGCTCGCCCTGATTGTGTCGCGAGTATTCGAGTTCGGCATGGGCTTGTTCTCTCTCGAATTCCCTAATTTCAACGGCCTGTCGAGCGATGCGCTTCTCAGCTTACTTCTCCAAGTAGGAGCGACAGTAGTCCACTAGAGAGCAGGAGATCACGGGAAATTGCGGAGAAATTTGCATATTTGTGATTAATACGGTGAGGCGCACCGCTCAATTTGTCGGTGCTGCCGTGGCCGACGAACTTGCGTCGTTTGCCTCGTTGGTGTCCTATCGACGAATCCTTTTCGGCGACCTCGACCTAAGTCGCGGGGAGAGACGACGATTTGGAAATTTTTTAAAAATGCCGCTGGACGATTAGAGGAGGAATTTACAACTTCATTGGCAAATCGTTTCGCAATTCGTATTTTATTCGAGCAATGACTTAGATCGATCATGTGATGGGGAAAAGATCCTCGCTCGAGGAACCGGAGCCTAGATATTTATCGCCAGCATAAGTACAATTGGTAGTACACGGGTACCAATTGTAGCTATGCAAACAGCGATATTAAGTTGTGAGTCACGAATTGCAGAGAAGACAAATTGCTAGTGCCGAAGCTATAATCTTAGCGACTTCAACTACAAATTTGCAAACTCGCGAGAAACGACGAGCTTCCTCGCAAAGTGCGCGATTAACTAAACAAATATGGGAAGCTTTTAATTTAATGTAAAGCAACTCGAAAATTCTGGAACGTGATTTATAATCGGATTGAAAAATGAGTGCATTACGAAAAAATGTTCAATTACAAAAGTGAAAAGAGTTTTACTCGGAATATTTCCATAATTATTACCATAATTTTGGTTTGTGTAATTTTTTATAGCCCGGTATTTGCTCGAATATTGCTGGATTTTAAATTTTAGTTTTGAATTCGAAAGAAATTGATTCTTATTTTTTAATTAAACGATCACGCAATCGCTTTCGTCGAACGATACATAAAATCGTAAATCAACAAAAAAAGGAAAAAGTAAAGGCCGCAATAAAACTCGTATCAATGAGCGTATAATAAACGTTGCACGTGGGACTACCGCGTGGTGGAGTTGGCAATTACATATCGATCATACGCGTCCAGCATCTCCCTAGCGTAAACATCCGCGTATTACAATAATTAGGGTGTATTATCGACGCGCACCAAGTAGGCGGTCCGGTGATGCATTTGCGGGACAGTAAATAAGAGTCCCGAAAACCGAAAGCGCGCTTACGGCCAGCTGTCAAAATTCTCTCTCTCTCTCCGTCCTTCCCTCGCGCGTATCGAGAGATAAGGAGAATGCATCATTTGCTCGTAAAAGTTGGTAAGAGCAATTACGTAAAGGACGTCTTGTAAAACGTTTCAGAGGAGAGTCGGAGGCACTCGTAAAGACGAACACGCACGCGCGCGCACACAATCACGTGTAAAATCGTATAAAGTGTCCGGAGGTGCAATGCGCGAAGAACAGCTCGACGTAGGTGCAAAGTGTGGGGAAAAGGAATTCACTTTGGAGAGTAATTAACAGATGATCATAGATTTCGTACGATGTACAACGGTTTTATAATTAGACGAGAGGATGTAGATGTGAATGAGATCCGTGTAATAAAGACAAAAATGATTATTTACGACATAGCGGCTTTTCTCCTCGAGCTGCGCTCGCTCTCGAAATTTATTTGGCTTAAACAAATGGATGTATCTTTAAGGCCCCGCCGTTCCAAATAATAAATCAATGTTTAATCGCTTATTCCAACTTGTCTGAGGAAAATAAGTAATTGATTTTATCGTTTACAGTGTGATTATTTTATAATAATTACTTGCACGCGCATAATTTTGAATCGCGTACCGAAATTTGTTTCTCGAGAGTACAAAGATTCGGATGAACTCCTGCGGGACTGATGCTGCACGAATGCTTCGATTCATTACACACAGATACAATAGGCGATGATTAATTAATTGGAATAGAATCGTGATTTATGATTTATGAAAACGTCGCAAGCTGCAGCTCGGTATTTACTTTTAACGAATAGAAATTAAATTACGTAAACCGTTTTTATATATATATTCAATAGGTGTTGCATAATAATAGAAAAAACATCTATTATTAAGATTGAGAAACTTGAATTTTAACAAAAATTGTTTTGAAATGAAACAAGAAGTGTTTTTTTAATCAAGGAACATCTTTGCTTTCAAGTTTGTTTATTGGCATCGTTATCCGTGTCTATGCGTGTACATATATGCGCCGGAGAGAAAGACGGCGCAACTGATAATGAGAGTGAAAAGCTGAGCACGTGTTGGTAAACGATACGTGAGATCTCGGCAACGCGATATATCCAATGATACGGAGATCGGTGATTAACGTTTCTCAGATACAGATCGCGGTGTTCGCATTCTAGTATTCGTAGCTTATCGGAGTATCAATGTCCGACCGAGCGCTTTACACACACTTAACTAAAATTTCCCGTTTTGGTTGCAGGAATTTCGTCTCGGGAGTGTTGCAGTTCCAGTTGTATCGATCGCTCTGTGATGTTTCCGGTCAGCGAACATTGGACGACCCTCGCAAGCCATTGCACAGATGCGACTTCTACAGGAGCCCCGAGGCTGGCCGGATACTGGGGTAAGTTTACGTCACTTCGTCACTGGCGCAATCCGCAACAACTCTATTTTAATTACTGCGTCGATAATTTTGATGCGCGCATATTTGAAGCGGATGTGCGAGTGAACGATTTTAGTTAATTGACTTTCATATACTTATTCTTTTCCACTGCTGTTAATTATCGAATTCAATTTCCTCGAGCGTCATTTTCAGATTTTGCTTTCATCCATTAAATTTTAGATAATCTGATATTATTTTGAAATTTACGCTCTTAAACTTTTCTACCCACGCTATAGATAATGAAATAATAAAAAAATTTAAGTAAAAATAATGAAAACTCGCAAATTCTATATTTAAGGTGTTGGCGCAAAAATTATGGAGAAATCGGTCATTAGTATTCTAATTGCTTACTTAAGCTATTTTAGAACGATAAATCACATGGCTATAGGTCTTCCTAACATACTTTCTTTTCTCTGCAAATGCTAAATTTCTACCAATAATAAGTATTTACTCTTGAGCAATATTATAGTTTTATTAAAAATAACCCCCTCCTCTCATATTTTTATCTAATCGAAAATACTCTATATTTTGTATACAATTCATCGGTAGAAATCATAAAAGCAACTATATTGTCATAATTTTTATTAAAAATGACAACACCAAGTAAACCAGGTTTATAAATAAATTTATGAATTTTGCACGTGAACATTATTTAGTAACTAAGTAACGAGCGATAATTCGCTATTTATTTACAATAATATTGTGCTCATCGACGTGAAACGTTCAACGAAAATGCGGTGATTGAATACGCGAATTTAACGCACGATGACAATAATAGGTGCTTGGGCATTCAAAAAGATAATTACAAGATATCGAGTGTTAGGCTTTAAAAACAATATTACAGCTTGCCAGAAATGCGTATCGCCTAGTACAAGCGAATGCTTTCATGTTTTTGACAAGAGGAGTCGGTGAATTTTGTGTTAAAAGCAATTGTTTACAACGTTGTCGCATACACTAAAATCCCATTTTACGCCAGAAACTCGCGATTTGCTTTCATTACACAGGCGCTAGATAATCCGAATTAAGTCCTTATAAATCTTGAAGCCATCATATTGCTCCGGAGCAGAATGCGAATTTCGGATTCCGAGAAAAGCGGTAAAAATTATTCAAGCCTATAAACTGAATGATATATCGTCGGCTTTAAAATGCAGACTCTCGCTCGATTGATATCATTATCGTGCGGAGCATTTCGAATCAATTTTCTGTCGATCCTGAAATTACATCATACGCTTTTGTGGGTCAACTTACATTTAGGTTTTCAATGTATAATCGAATCGTTATACCCGAAGCTGCGCGGCATCACAGTTGCGAACTATCGAATGCTCTCTCGACTACTTCTCCTTTCGAGAAAACTCGATCTACGCGAAGGTTGTACGCTTGCGCTTACGCTTTTGTGCTCCACTTTTTTACGACGGTATTTTAATAGAATAAGTTTATCACGTCTAAAGTGGACAGCTTCTACAAACGAGGGGCATTAGTGCTCGGTTTTAGTGTTCGAAA
The DNA here is from genome assembly GCA_018907185.1 of Platyscapa corneri. NCBI lineage: Eukaryota > Metazoa > Arthropoda > Insecta > Hymenoptera > Agaonidae > Platyscapa > Platyscapa corneri. The sequence continues at coordinate 1,520,362 of JACCHW010000011.1, read as the reverse complement.
AAAGCCGAACTCGAGCCGACCGTCGATTACCATTTCATAATACCGCCATTGCAGCTGTTTAGAAAAGCATAATGAAAAGAAGCGCTCGTACGTGTTATTGAACTTACAACATTTTGACATTGGGCAGCAACAAAGGCGCGAGGTCGAACTGTCGAATTGTCGAGCAACGGGGTTGTGTCGGCGAGACTTTAATGCCCGAGTCACTGCCCGAAAAAAATTTAAATCGAGGTTTTGGATTCGGGGCGGGGGGGGGAGTTTGGTGGGCAGCGGCAGCGGTTCCGTTCGCACGCGCATAAGCATTAGCTCATCCCGAGCAGAAAAAAAGGTCAGTCCTTGAGCTGCGGAGGAGACGGGACTCGCAGTGACAGCGGCACGATTTTCCCATGCAGCCATCGTGCGCGACTAATTATCAGCGGTTATAGAGAGTGATACCCGGTGGAGCGAGAGCGAGGGGACGTCGTGGTCAACGCTCGGTCCGCCCGCGACGTCGCATTCAACGCTCCCGCCTCGCTGTCTTGCGCTTGTGCGCAGGCCAGATCAGGGTTGTTGCGCAATCCAACACACATTATCCTATGGGGGATTGCGCAACTGGACTCGAGCTGATCCTGGCGTGGTTTCGGTCGAAGCGCCTTTCCGCGGCCTCGCGCGATACGGCCTTTGCTAGGAAAGTGAAATTTCGTAGGCGTTCGCGAGCTACGAGACGAAAACCGTACGCGCGGGCACTTTTTATTGCTTTCCCAACGTGACTTGGCACCTTTTTCCGTAATCGCGAACAGATCTCGGGCTGCGCCGGCGCGTACTAGGAAAAATGAGGCAAAGTGTCAAGTTTATACATAATTATACAATTGATTCAGTTGAGAAAGTTCTTTTTATCTTGGCAATAATTTTTTTTCCGAAAGGCCGCTCGTTTGAAGGCCAACCGAGCGGTAAAAACGCCGGAGTCGTGGTAGTTAATTTTGATCCATTAGAAAAATTATAAGACAGCTTGGTTTACAAGTTCCAACAAGTATTTTACGGCTTATTTTGTAAAAAAAGTTCTCGCTCGTTCTGGCGACGCTACTGAGTCACGACGTCGTTAAATAATCAATAATCTGTAATACGGACGGATTGAAACGAGCGAGAGCATTTAAAGGTTGGGAAAAAGGCAGATGTCTAATGTGAAATTATATCATGTTTTCAACGCTTTTTCTTCGAAACTTGCACGGCGTAATGTATTTATATTCTCGAATGCGGCTATCGCGAAAGTACATCCGCGTTAATTTACTTTTGAATGCAATACTTTTCAGGATATCGAGGCGTCGGACCTGATAACGAAGTCACTTCGTTATCTAACTTATCGAAGACTCTCCAAGCGAATACCAACTATATTCGTACACTCAACTTATTTCTCCGCATTACTTTGAATTGTTTTCAAATACGTTCAACCTTGCGTATTTCTCGTTGATCTTGCCGATAAACTTTGCTACAGTCACTCGCATTAATATGCAGTTGCATCACTACCGCTCCGAAGCATTCGTTTTATTTGTTTAATCCGATGTCGGTAATATATACATGCATACATACATACATACATACATACATACATACAATGGTTCTCTACGTGTGAGATTTAAAATGTTTATTCATCGGGTATCCGGAGGCGGCTATTGCCACTGCCACTGCTATCGGATGTTCTGAATTGACATATTAGTGGGCACAACAACTCAGTCACTTTCGCTGATATCCTCTCTCTCGCTCTATTTTGCTTCTTCTCCCTTCGTACGAGTACTGCATTGTGCAGTAATAAATGTCCGGTCTTTCTCTATCGTACATTCTCACAATTATTACTGTGTTGCCACGCCGTCACGCTACACTCATGCAGTTAATAATAAAGTTTAACAGCTAAGCAGGCCGCGATGCTCGTTCCATTAAACGAATATAACATTTGATAATACAAATGAAATCGGGTGCCGAGTCCTGCAATTTCTTTTTATCGTAGGCACGCGAAAAAGATTGCCACTGAATTTTAGATTTTAGCGAAAAAAGGAAACACGAGATACCGCCGCATAAAACGTATGTACGCGTACGGGACGTCGTAATCGTTACGAAAAGTACATTGCGTAAAGTTGTACGCACACCTCTGTAACATACGTACGTATACGTTCTTAAATGAGGCAAAAATGCGAGGCCTGCTTATTATAAAGATTCGCATAACGAAAACTTCTTCCACGCGCGTAATTTCTTTTAACAGCTTTTTGCACGGACGCGTAGTTGGCTTGCGTATGCGCATAATGTTTCCAAATATCTATCAGTTCCTTGAGATACGACCAGCATTACTAGAAAGTATGGGAAATGATTCTTGTTAACGAGATGGTATAAGCACTCGGGTGTCTTATAAATTGACTCATCAATGAACGGTGAAAACGTAAACATTGATATAAATATAAATCTAGTGGCATACCTGCGCTGGTGGTCGTAAACAATACAGAATTTGTGGATTTCTCGAAAATATCCGTTTCCTAATTCCAAGCATCGGATTCGGATCGTGCTTTCTTATTTGCTCCAATGAAAGTGAGAGCACGAATGTATAATGCGTGATATTACTTAATTTATTTGCTCCGAATTAAGTGTAACACCTGTACAGTGTTACTCGTTGCGAAACACCGAGAAGTAGCAAAGTTTTAAAAATTACAAACCTTCTCGAAATTAAAAAGTGGCACCCGAAATCGATAGTCGCGAGCTCTATTTGAGTTACCGGTAAACTTAAAAATCTTTAGAATTTTATTAATATGCCGATTATACGTAGAAATTATAAATCAAGATCTTTCGCTGTTGCATCGATGCTTGTTTCGTTAATTAATCGATAAAGCTACATAGTTTTTAAATTGTAAATAAAGTACTTTATCCCTCCTTGGAAGCGGAAAGCTTTTCGAGGACTGCGTAAAAATAAATGCAAATCGAGAAATTCGGATAATTGGAAATTTCCAATAAAGATGCTGAACTGGTTATTCATTGCGACGGGCATAGATCGCCGACTAAGTTATACGCGACGCATGCGATATCGCGTGAAAAATGTAAATTGACTTTCTTCTTCACTCATAATATTTGGCAAACGGTGGAAAACGGGGCGGTGCGGACAGCTTGGCAGTTGAAGGCTCACGAGTGACGGCAGAATGGAAATGTTGTTCCGAGTGGAAGCCTCCAATAACCCACTAATCCTTAACTCATTTTCCTCCACGGTGTTGACCGAAGCTCGAGTAATGGAGTCGCGCCATCCGAAGAGACGAATGTTATCTCGACTCAAGATCGGCAACAAATTGGGTGTCGCGTGCCTGCGATCGAATACGAATTCGCATTTCTTTTTTCTCAATAGCTAGAGGGAGAGAGAGAGAGGGGGGGCAAGTGAAAAACGCCGACACGCAACTGCGTGCGAAAATAATCGCTTAATTTTGTTGCGTCGCCAGGCACTTGATATTTTCGCATCGCATTGTTCGGGTCGTAAAATATATGCATGTGGGAAGCACTGAACGGAGTTATAGATTTGCTTTGATCGCGAGTAAAAGGCTTTTCTACTTTCAAGTTGGGAATATTGCGAAATTGGCTATTATAAGGAGGAGAGGCCGTAGATTCAATTCTGAATATGTGACGAATGGAGTCTATGGCACGGCACACGACTCGACAGAAACCAAAATCTGTGGAGATTTTGAAAGGCTCTTGGGTTGCATCCAGTTGCATCCGCGTTATAACACATGGACAAAAGCATTGAAAATACTTTATTAGCTTCCGTCCGATGCAATATTATGTGAGGTAATTAATTACCGATTCAAAATTGCACATTATGTCGTATGAAATTTATAATGTAATCCTTTTTGTTACTTAAATGATGGATGCATTGGTCGGTGACGAAACGAATGCTGTCGATACGTCAATGATTTCATAAATAATAATCAAAGCGAAGATTGTATTCTCCGACTAACGCCGGGGACAAGGTTACGTTTTCAAAAATTTACAGCATTATTTAATAAGTTAAGGCGCCGTCCCGGAGAGCGAGAGCGCGCGCAATTTTATTGCCCCTTATAATTATTACAATAGCTGCAGCAGTTAATGCCGGAATCTTAATGCAATGCCATTTATGCAGGAGTAAATTGAACGAGCTCTAGATAAGTAGTTAAAACGTAATGTCGCGATATTGTTCTGGGGATCGAAGCACATTTATGATTTATCGAATTACGAGTTCGCGAGTCGTTTTCAATATTCAGCTTGTGTGCCTAAACATTACGTCTTTGCAGTCAACAAAAAGATCATATGCAGAACGTCAAGCACCTTTCGCTAAGCACCTTTCGAAACGCTCAAGTCAGTGGCAGTATCGTTCGAATCGATCTTTTAATTAAAGCAGCTGTCAAGTAGTCAAACAATGTCGAAATGGGGGTAATATTTGCAGAAATATGCGATCGCGCGCACTAGTCGCTTCAAACAGGCTTTATAATAAAGGAAGTCTTCGGCCGTTTCAAGAACCCGAATAGGTGACTTCGGGAAAGCGCACGCGACGGCATTCGCGCAATAAATGTTATTCGGCCCAAATTTCTCCGGAGGTTGCTTCTTGCCTTTTACAAAATCCTTGTTTACGGCTGCTCTATTCGATCGTAATCCTCGAGCGGCACAATGCGCGCTGCATTTATTTTTAAGAGCCCAGCAATTAAAAGCCGGCGAGACCTTGACTACTACAAGACTTTGCCCCGACTGATCGTAAAAAGGATCAGGAAGTCCCCGCCCGATAAAGTACTTCGAATCGGCAGAACCATAAATTAAGTCTGTCAGTTTTGCAAAAATTTGTTAAGCGGACAGAGCCAAATAAGTCCTTGCGCCGACACCAGTCCGCGACTGCGCGAAGGGGAAAAGGAAAGCACGCGTCTGCTCTTACGTACGTCACGTTGGAAAGCTCTCTCTCTCTCTCTCTCTCCCGTTTCTTTGTGCGTTGCATCAAGTCTGCGCGCTGCAATCGGTGAGAGAGTGCCAAGTGTACGTTCGCGCCCACCGAGAGCCGTCGATTTTTATCGCTCGGTTCGAGCTCGACACCGGCTTACCATGCAAATTGCTACCGGCTTTTGTTCCTATGAAAAAAATATTAAAGTCCCGCGGATACCGATTTGCGCTCGAGCGGCCGCTCGTTTTGTCGTACACTCTTTTCTCGTGTAAGCTTTGGGGCTGTGTCCGACCGGTGAGATCGGGAGTGTAACGACGGAACTGCAGTGAGAGCCGATACCGCGAGAAACTTTATATCGTTAGTTCAGCCCGACGAGCTTCGCGCGAACGTTGTATTTTTTTACTCCTTTTAAAATTGTTGTATCATGCTGATGTGAATTGTGGGGCCCTTACGTAACTTGTCCGGTAAACTTTTTCTATTTCGCGTGCCGCAAAATAAGGTCGTTCGTTCAGAACTCGAATTCAGATTGACTTTGCGAATTTCGCGCTCCTCCATCTCCAAGGTTCAGTTTGCGCTTCGTTTCGAAAAAACATCGACAGCTGTGGTATTATTAGCTCGATATCAAGACTAAGGGCTGACCGGATAACCGGATAACTAATTAGTCCGAAATCTCTGATAATATCTCCAACAAAGTCAACGATTTGCATTGCTAATTAACGCCAGCCAGCCAATTTTTCGTTTGGCCGGGGGAAAAGACCGAGAGCGAAGGTGTTTACTCGGTCGAGATCGCTGAATTGAATAAAAAGTATTTAATTTTCCTTGTTTTTCCGTTGCTGGTGCAATCGGTCGCGGGGATAAGTTTCGAAAAACGATGAGACAATATTTGACACGCGATGCGGGGGATTCCGTTTCAGTTTGAGTGGACGCCACGGTTGAGCACACACGCCCTTTCCAAAGGTTGACTCGCAATTAGCGTTTTTAGCGGGCCTGCGGACTCGGGCCGCTGGCGGCTGAGCGAGCGACCGATTGTATTTCTTCACTCGTAAATTGATGGTATGCGCGGAGTCGCGCAAAAAGAGCGGCGCCGCGACTAATTTCCGTTTGGCGAGGATCGCCGCGCATTAAATACGACGACCGCGTCCGAGGGAAGATTGACCCAAATGTGAAGGAAGTGTGAAGGAGTATTTTTTAAAATCCGGGACTCGCCTCTTCACGCCGATATGAATTCGCAGTCGCGGCGAGTGCAGCGCGAGAGGATCGCCTTCACCGCCCAGCGAAATTCGTGCATTCGCCCGTAGCGTCGCGCTCCTGTGCCTTGCGCAATACGAAACTCGGCGTCGTTGTATCGTATGCGTCAACTGCTCGCATATTTACGTAAGTCTGTAGCGAGAAATAACAGTGAGCATCAGCTTGGCGCGCATTCGACAAAACTGATTTCTTTTTAAGTCTTTTATAATAACCCTTCCCTTCTGCAAATAAGTATTTTTATTTTAACGGCTGCTCTCGGAGAATATTAATAAGGACAAGAGCGTTTAACGTTCTAGATTTTCGAAGAACCATTAGCATACAAATTAAAATTGAATCACGAATCCATTACGCGAGAATGAAAATTATCCTCTTTGTAAATAATCTGCAACTTTTTGCTAATCCGAAGATTGGATCGGCAGCTTTCATAATGAGAGGGAGAACGTCGATGTCAGCCCAATTAGCGCTCTTCTCCTAGTTTCGCCCCCCCCCGCCCACCCGGTAATTGCAACTAAGCGCCTAGCGCAAGCTTATCTATTTTTCTTGAAATTCGAGCTTTCGCATCGCGCTCGAATCGCAATAGTTTTGGACTTGAAACTACTCGTTGATTTTGCGGGAAGGGAGACGCGAGCGCAACGAATACGCGCTTTCGTTGAACATTAAAAAATAGGGATTTCCGAAACCGAGAGAAGGTGTTGCCGTCGAACGGACACCGAACGAACCATGCGTTATTTCATCCTTAGTGTGGGAATCGTCAGTGATGTATATCAGAGGCTGCGAGAGTCTCAAGTCCCAGCTGAAAAGCGGTGGGAAATTCGCGCCTCTCATTTCTCAATGAGAGACGTTTGTTTTTGCGTGATTAGAGAAAAAAGCTGCTTATAGACACGGGGAGTTTTACCGATGAGAGCCAGAGATCGCATTCCCGGGCAAGATTCCGTTGATATTTCGAAGAAAATATGGCACACGACTCGGAGCGGACTGCATATGTACAGTGACGTGATAAATGATCGACTCGCCGATAAGAGTACATAATGTGCTTACGTATCTGCGACGCTACTTCGAAATGAGCGCGATATATGTACCGAAGAAAGCACTTCTGGGAGCGGTTAGTGTAAAATTAAAGTTTTTGTGTAATCCGGTAATGTGTGTAGTGCAGGTAACTAAAGATGTCTTACAAAATGCAGTTGCGCATCGTTCGAGGGGCAAAGCAACTTTGATTCATTATAAAAGAGTTGCAATAGATGCTCGGCACTGGATGCGAAAATCGGAAAGGCGAGGCTATATTTCACGAAATAATTGGCCCCGCTAAGGGGAAAAGTATGAGGGAACGAAGCGGCGACGCGAGCGAGTGAGCGAACGAGCGGCATCTTATTGTTTAAGGCAATTTTGCGTATTATTTGAAAGTCGAGTGCCGCGCCGCGAGGCAGAGGCAATTGCTATGGTTCGGTCGCGCGCCTGATAACTGCAATCAGCTCCGACGGCCGATATTAGCATTGCGATAAAAATCCAATTACGCAATGTCGATGTAACGCGGCGCTCGGGTTTTAGAAAAAACGAAGGATGGTGTTCGATTACGTCCGAGCGAGTGTCTGCTGTGACACGCGCCCATTATTGCCGATCGGAATTAGCTTATATTTTCCTTTCTGCTGCACATTTTAGACCAGCGAAATATCACACGCCCGCAAATCAAGTTCGCTCGCTGAAATTTGACGAATATCAGTTATAAGCGCCCAACCGGGGTAAATCAAGTTTCGCAGAGCCGCGCTCTCTCTACAGTTCCGCCTCGAGTATCCAATGGCAGCGAGCGGCTAATGAAACTACATCACATTGATTTTCGAAGATAATGCTTGTGTCGAACCGTTCCATTGTACTGATTTCGTGACGCTGCGCGCCGCCGTACGTGTACGTGCACGCGCGGATCTGGACGCTGCGCGGGATTTTCTAAGCGTTACAACAGACGCAGCCACTATTCACTACTACGAGGAATAATGTAACCTTGCGAGATATCGATGCCGCTGCAGCGTTAGCCTTGGCCAGATTACGATACAAAAGTTTACGGCGTGAAAGTAGGCGTTATGAAAAAAGAAAAGAAACAGACGTATCTATTTTTTGTAATTCGAAATCTATGGCGTTCTTTTTGAATTACGTGCACGGTAACTCCCTTCAAATCTACATCTCTGCGATCATGAATTAAAGTTAAAACAATCCTTGGGTGTACGAGCTGCTCGGGCGAAATGGACTATCAAGGCTCTTGCGATCTTTCTGCGATTTTATTGACGATTGCTATTACCTGTCCCCTGACACTCGCCTCTTTGTCAGCTATAAATAATTTCATTCTAATTAGTTGGAGTTGCAGAGACGCCTTTACAACACGCAGGCTTATTATTAAATTTTTCAACATTCCAACTTTTTAAGCTCGCGCGAGCTACTCGGTTTGTTCGATCGCCGATCGCAATATTTAATCGCGCGCTTGACAAATATATTCTCCTAATTGTTCCGATTTTGCTAGCGAACATTTAAATCTCTGGCTGCGGATTAGGAAGAGCATTTTTATTTCTAAAATTAAATACATCGAAAGTTAGAGATATATAAAACAAAGAAACATTGTGCTCATATTTCCACGAACAATTTAACGGGGGTAAAGCAACTCGCAAAATATGAAAGGGAATCTAAGTGCAGACATTCCTATTTTCATTAGTACTTTTCCTTAATTTGCAAGTTTTCCGTTAAAACCGCTTCCCATCGATTAAAACGTACTGCCATTGTTGCTTTAAAAAATGTACGAGCAAGCGTATTTTTAAGAGCATCGATGTTAGTTTTAATCAACGATTAAGCGCACAAAACTTCAACGTTCGAAAAAGAAATAAGAAATACTATTTCGCACAATGGTATCTTATAATAAGGTTAATGTAAGTCATTATTTAAACGACCGCACGTGTTATTAGTAGTGTAATTTTTAAAGAAAGCAATAAACGCACTGTTAAATTTAATAAGTATCAATGAGATTTATAACTGCTCTTGATTGTATTGCAATACACAACGTTGAATGTACGCTTGAATTGAAAATCCATTCATGAAATGTTGGAATATGAGGGCAGCGGCGCCGTGATGTAATCTTACTTTTTGACTAATGCCGATTCACTAATGATGTAACGCATGTTATCTCAACCGCGTTCATACCATTTCTAATGAAATTCTATCCTACATATACAAGTTTGCCTATTTCATTCAATATTTTTACAAATTCGAAATTAAGAAAATTACAACAAAATAACCACGTTGTGGATGTTAAATGCAAAATCTCGAACATATATAATATTTTATCGAGAAAATTATTTGTTCGTTGATTTAATATGGCACGAAAGTGTATGGAAATTAATGAAACGGGAGTTTGATGCAGAGTTGTAAAGTATACTTTGCTATTCATCATTGTCCTAGAAAATGAAAAAATTGGGTTATTTGTAATCTAGTCTTCGATGTTTTATAAAAATGTTTATAAATACAGTATCGAGTTTGCGTAGTTCGCCTATTGCTTATATTTTACAAAAACTTTAAATAATAACAAAATATATTTCATAATATGTTAGTATTTCCTAAACTCTGAAATTGATTATCACAATTAAAGCTGAAACCACAGGCACTAATCTCCATTCAGTGTTATTATCTCTATCAGTTGCACAATTATCGAACTATTATTTTAAAGAGAGACAATTACACACTGTAGTAACGAGCCGCAAAAGTGCAATTAATGCAAAAGTGTACAAGACTTAATTACAAGATCGTTTTCCGAGTGTCAAAAAATTTTTTCTAAACCTGGAAAACCCGTAATAACTACCGCTGTCGGTATAAAAATCAATGGATAAGCCTTAACGTACTTTTAATTATGCGTGAAAAATAAATTCCCACCAATTGTTTGCCATTGGAAGTTTCTTAACAACTTCACACTATTATTAGAATATAAGCGTGCCGCCAATTAATTATAGTGCAGCAGATAAGGCAACAATGTTCACATTACGCTACAAAAGTGTTATGAAAGTGCGGTGTACTTGTCTACATTGCGCGCGCGATTGAGCGAGCAACTAAATATTTATGTTTTGATTTGAGAAAGGAGCAAAGAGAGAGAGAGAGACAGAGAGATAAATTAAGAGAGATAAAAAGATATATTGATAGATAGCCAGAGACGGATGGAGAGATGTGAGTGATGAAGGCGGAGCACAGTCTTTAACAAAACACAAGCATTTGTTAAATTTGCAGATTTGTGTGCGGTACGTCTTTTTCTCTCTATCAGCTAATTTGCCACCATAAATCATTTCCACGTACGAACATGTGCTATTGATAATAAAGACACAATGTGCTTCATTCATTACTTACACTACTGTTAATTTTCTAAGAAAGAGTTTAAAAAGTATGATTCATTAGATTATACTGTGCAAATAAGTAAACTTTTTTAAATTAAAGTCTTATGTTAAGTTTAACAACGTTTATTATTAAGATTCAGAATATAAAACTATAATTACCCATTTACAAATACAATGTTATATTTTATTTAATTAATTTTTAACGTTTGATTAAAATTTTTTTCAAATTATTCAAATTTTAAATAATATTATTCTGATGCAATTAACTAAGTACAATATGATTTCGAAGAAAAATACTACATAATATATTTATCATTAGATAGTTTTTTAAGAGGAATTTATGTTTTATAGAATTATTTCTGCTGCTCAAAAGAATACAAAATGAAAAAAGCTAAAAAATATCTCCGATAAATCGTTATTAATGTTACAATTTGTTAATGTTATTAATTTATTTTATACGAAAATTGATACTCAAGTTGTTTAATTATGAAGTCTGATTGTTTGTTTTACTAAGAGATAACGAGAATTTATGGTATTTTTAATCAAAGCTTTTGCATGGTTAACTCGGTTACTAATCTTGTTAAAGTATAACTAATTCCTGACTAATATAATTATTTATCTTTAGACTTTTCTCATTGATCTCTGAAGGATTCGAATGGATTATACGAATACTTATCGTAGGTATGATCGTTATAGATTTGTTAGAACTAAATTACAAGTCAAAACAAATTATAATTTCACTCGTTAAAATGGCTAAATAAGCTAATGTGAAAATTAATTTAAAATTATATTCGTGAAAATTTTAGCCTGTAAAGATGAAAAATTCGAAAACTTCCCAATAAGTTTTTAACTTCAAACATCGACGTTTGAACGTTTGTAAATTTAAATAACCAATTCACCGTTTTACGTAATAATTGCCATTCTTTTTAAAAGCGCATCGGAGTCGGTTAAGAGGCCGTCCAGTGATACGCGCAGCTACGAATATGCAGTTGGGAAATTTGAAGTTTCCGAATAGCAGAACAAGTGCTAGAGTAATCGGACCGACCATTGCAAATATCTCAATGTCCCAAGCTCTGCCTAACAATATTTTTGAAACAATATATTATCGATAAGGATTAGCGCAGCACGCGGTAGCATACGGACGCTTTCCTCCACGCGTTCTCAATAAAAGTACGTGAAATTTTATCGCCGTCTAACTGGAACGGCTCGTTGGCAATGGTAGGGATCGATTTGAAAAATCGCCAGAAACGATATGACAAGTGAGCAACGATTACTCGGAGCACAGGATACTAATGCGGCAGCTCGTTTGTGCAAGAACAATTTTATAATTTTATTTAAATTAGAATTCATTGCGCGCGTTGAGATTGGGCCTCGAGAAACATTCGTGTTCTCGGAGCCCAAGTGGACGCACGCGCACCACTGAGCGCGAATAATAGCCTGCGCAACAGGAGCAAAAACCACCATAGCTACAATTATCCCCCCGTGGGGAGTGCGAACTCCCCCGCCGAAGCCGAAATCGAATCGGACCGGCCCGCACTGGCCGCAGGTTAACGAGGTACGCACTCTAATGCGCCCACTTCAACGGATACGTCCCTTCGGTCAGGCCTCGCCAACTGCTCAAGTGAGTAATCGCGGGCTTTTTAACCGAGGCGCAAATAAACGGGCATTATACACTTGGCCGTAAGTGCGGCTGCGGCGCGGCCGAGACGTAACTCTCCGGGCCAGCATCCCGAGCGTTGCGCCACACGCGCGCGAGTGCGCGAGCAAGAAACTTACTGCGACAGGCCGCGCCGCCGATTTTCCCTTTGGTGTACGTGCGCCGCCGGAAATTATGAGTCTGATAAATTATACGACGGACATTCCGCTGGCTTTTTATCGGCCGACGTCCGGTTCTCACGCACGCACACCAACGGTCTGCCTAACCCCCTCCCCCCCCCGCCCCGACAGGAGCGATTATCGCGAAACGCGGCCCTCGCGCCTATCGATACTCCAAAGCTTCCCGACGAGTTTGGGGCTTTTCGATTTGCCCCGCGGGCTCCTTCGAGTGAAAGGATCGTGTCCTTTCAGCTCGTCGTGACGCATGACGAATTGTGGAAAAGTCTGTTTGCATAAGGACCGATATCTTTGTGATTGTACGCGCAACTTGATAACGCGATTAGGAAACGTTTTCATCACGTCTCACCATGAGAAACAACAAATGAGAAATAAACAATAGAGCGGATGGACGCGATCGATTCACTCCCAATCACTAATATCTTCGTCGGCTTAGCAGCTGTCTAGTGTTAAAGTCGGTCGGTTATTGGCGATTATTCCGAAATTGGACGACAACAGTTGTCGCAATGCGAGTGCGAGTTCAATATTTATAATAATATCGCGATAAGATCATCTGCTCGTTATTTGAATATCGCGAACGCGGAGCCATTACTTTGATCGTACGTAAAAAGCAGCAAATCGTGACTGAAATTTTTCACTTTTTACGTAAATTATACGAAAAGTTCATCTAGATTTTGCAGTCGTACCGTCGCGTCGTACGTGCGATACGTCTGCGGGAACTGCCGGGGCCCGAAAAAGGTTGGAGGAGGCCCGAGACCAGTTGGCTAACGCAATAATCTAATACAACGCGAGCGTAGGAGTAGCAGTTGTCACCGAGAGCTGATAAGGTGAACAGCCTATAGTTTTCTCGAAATCGCCTCGACGACCGATCGCGTAATCCTGTGCACTGCCCCGTAAAAAGGTGCTCTTGCGGATTGAAAAAATTGCACGTCGCGGAAACGTCAGCTCTCGGGAAATTCGAATTTCGTGGCCGACGTCTTCCTTGGAAGTCTGCTCGGAAGGCTGGCTAGACGGGATACGCGCGTAAAAGTGCACTGCGCGCGCGCGCGCGTATACGTAAGCAATTTCTCCGGGGCTACCTGCTATACGCCACGCACACGAAGTAGAATGGAAAATACCGAGACGTTAGTTAATCTAAATACGACGTCTGGCCCGCGACATTAGAAGGCCTCTCGCGCAGATTCGCGCTGTCGGCCTCGGCATTATAGCGCGACAGAAGAATGGCCATTTATTATGCAAGGCCCACTTTTTCCATTTAGTGCGAGCCTATAATCCTTTTTGTTATCGTTGTGTCCGCCTACTTTTTGATACGCGGGCGAGTGCGCATGCCTCTACGACACGAATGTGAGCTGCGATTATCGCTCTTCTGTCTTCTGTGTGTGAGCCGTTGAAATTGAAATGCAAGAGCCGAGCCGAAAACGTACGGTTACCGCTGCCATTTCCGTGCGCGGAAATAAAAGAAAAGGATGAAGGAGAAAGGAATTCCATTTTGTCGATGGGAATTTTTTCATTTTGCATTTACGCTTCTTTTCTATTTTTTTATCCACGCCCGGCTTAAAGACGCCCTGGCAACGAAATTATTAACCGACGATTAAAATCTTCGAGCTTGAATCCTCGTATAAATGTTCACAAAAGTTGTCTTTTTCAGCTTCAAAATCGCTTTCATTATAAATCGTGCAGAAGCGAGCATTAAAGGCAAACACTCGGGTGGAAATGGTTTTTATAATATATGAAGAAAATACTTATAAATATTTACCAATAAAAAACATGGAAATCCTTATGGTAATTTATATACACTCGAAAAGTTTGAGCGAATACTTCACTTTAACAAGAAAAAAGTTATTATCTACATTCTAGCGCTGGGGGAAAAAATCTTTTGATTAATATAGTGGAATGTGATGGTTATTTTAACGCTGATACGAATATTTACTTTAGTTATTTAAGAATTTAACTTATCTAAGGCAATTTGCTTTAACCGTTGATTTCTTTAATTTCCAAATGTAATAAATAACTGTAAAATATTGTTGCACCTTTCCTTAATTGTAACAAGACAACTTCTTGTTAAATTTTACGCATACAATAAGGTGACGTGCTTTTGACGACGTGCTTCCAAATATTAGCAAACGCATGTTTTGTAATATATTATCGGATGAACGAGACGAATGGTATATAAATTTAACAACGCAAATTTCATTTATTTCGAAAATCGTCAAAATTTTTTAATTTATTTTTTCAAGTGCCTACTCGTAAAATGTTATCGTTCCCGTTAAATCTCCTTAAAACTATTTTATTTTAATAAATAATTCACGGGAAATCACTTCGTTTCTCATTTACTGCGAGCTATATATGCACGAGACTGCTTAGACGCAAAGTTTTATTAAAATTATTGTACAATAAAATGAGAACGCTTTTGTGACGTCGTAAAGAATGTGTGCACACCATTACCCAATTCAGTTTTACACAAATAAGATATGAATGTCCGTACTGGCAAGCTAGGATCAGATTTTCTTTCCGCTCTAATTTATACGAAGCTCGGAATAATCAGAGCCCGCAGATCAATTATTATCGAAGAAGAATCGCAATTTGCAGTGCTTCTCATTAATGGAACGCGAGTAGCAGATTGTAAATTGAAATGCTTAGAGCGAAAGGTTACGTAAAAATATCGCGCATTGGAAACGACGGGCAAGCATCGAGTGCCAATAGCCGCGAATCGTCAGACGTGCGAATCGAAATAATAAAATAACGTCTTGTTATTTGCAGGAGGCTAATGGAAAAAGGCGCCTCGGTGCCCTGGCAAGATGTGCTGCTGGAGGCGACAGGCGAACCAAGGCTAGATCCGTCCGCTCTCAGGGAATACTTTCGGCCTCTGGAAGACTGGCTGAGAGCGGAAAATCTCAGGACGAACGAACTCGTTGGATGGACGTACGGTAAGTCGAGCGCGATTACTCCTCCGGTGGAGCTGCCCGAGCTATTATCCGCGGAGGAATCCGAGCGCTGACGCACGGACAATCGACACGAAAAGCGGCCGGTTTTCGTAATTGCCGCCGGCAACTCGTTCGATTAATGGATAATGGTGACAGGACTCTCGCTTTCTTCGGGCACTCGGATCGGCTGTTTTTCCGAGCCCATGTGGCGCGGCGCCTTTTACGGGAAAGCATCGCCGCTCTTTTTTGGAGGCATTCCCGAGCTGCTTGATATTCCCTTAGGACCAGTTTGATGTACGAGAATGGGACGTGACTCCGGCCGGGAAACAAATTTTCTATGAATCGCTTACATTGTTGTTGTGGCGCAGCGTTGCGAAAAGAAAGCGACACCGATCCGAACAATTACCTATTAAATGTAATCAAGCAACATTGCGAGCTTGTTCGTTCGTTTCATTCGACGCTATTTATTGGGCGCGCGTAAGAGCGCATTATTAGCCGTTATATTCCAATCAGATCGCATAAATAACAGAAATTTTTGCAACGGCAAACGTTCGTTCGGCTTTAGCATTGCGTGCGTCCGCGTTAACGGCCGCGCCACGGAAATCGGCAATTTTTGTCTTTTCAAACGTCTTTGTAGATTTAATGTCTAATTACGAGTGGGAGGGGGTCGAAGAGTGCAGCACTAATCGTAATTTATCGTTCGCCTAATGACTGCTATTTTCCATGTTCTCGCGTCAAACTTGAAATTGAAAAAAAGACAAATATTTTACACAACCGCGGGACACTCGATTACGATTTGAAACACGAGGCGTGTAATTTTAACGCGAACGCTTTAATCGTTATTATCGTCAAATCTGTACAGGCTTTGCCATTACAAGTAAAGTCAATCGTAAATATTCGGGGAGTTGACGCGAGTAATTACGCGTGTACGGACATAATCTGATTGGAAATAGTCTAACCGAGAGAAGGTATCCAAGTTATTAAACTTATTAAATACTGGCTAAGTTTGTTTTTAGCTGCTGAATCTTAATGCAAAAGCACGATTAAATAGGTCGCACTGTCGATCCGGGCGCAGACCGAGTTAATTACTTTCAATTAGCATTAAAGTATAATTACAATTATCTTCCTAAAAATCATTTTCAATCGTTTTCAATCGTTTTCAATCGTTTTCAATCGTTTCTACGAAGCTTCGGGCAATATTTATACGCTTTAAAAGTGAACGCGAAACTTTTTTGTATTCGTTGGGGCAAAAAATTGAATTTTAGTTCATTCCAGTAATTTATAGTGCAGAAGCACGTATGACTTACCGAATTTCCAGCTGATTTATAATCACGAGGGAGAAAATAGAAAAAAGTCCCCCAGTATATAAATTTCAAAACAGAAATACCTATCCACTCCTGTGCATTACTGCGAGACATCGAGATAAATTCTTACTTACTTTTGGGAGTCATTTTAGTTCGAGCAGTGCTAAAAAAGAATCTCAGGACTGCGCACGCCGAGAGAGTCGAGCTCCGATACTATGCACATAAATATATATCTCGAGAAAATAAGAAAATATGCGAGCACAAGCCGGGGCACAAGCAAGCGCACAATACAATACCCAGAAGAGAGCAGTAGTTCTCGAGAGCAGAGGAAAACGTAACACGTGTCCGGCAACTGAGTTTTGCAACCGCGTTCACGGACTCGGAGTCATTGCTAGTATCTTGATGTGTACACGGAAGAAAGTATACTTTTGATTGCGTCGAAAATTACATCGACAGCAGCATAAGTTATGGCGAGGAAAATTGATTAAAATATCAGCGACGGGCCGATTTTTCAATAATATAATTCAACAATCCGGTCTCGGGTCAAAACGTGCACGGGGACCGATAGCGCGCCGCGTCGTCCGGGACAGGCGCTCGCCGTCTCGAACCGCCTCAAACTTTTATAAAAGTGCAAAAATACGCGAGCGGAGCTGTGGAGGCCTGATAAAATAATTAACGATCGGCAGCGCGTGTTTCGGAACGCAGGCGCATGCCCGAGCGACTCCGGGCCCGTGTCTCTTGTGTCGTCCCTTCAAAAATACTCACTCGGCTGCTGTAACGAGCGCATGCATCTCGGCGATCTCTGGCTCAAGCCGGTGCACCGATGCAAGCGCCCGCGCGCGCGCGCCTTTCTAATTATCGACTAAACTGATCCGCGAGCGCGGCGATCGCTCTTTAACGAACTCATTTATTTCGCTCGTTGTACACGTAGGAACGGTCTCGATGTGCCGAATTCCTCGCGTGACATAATCGAGCCGCGGCGAACTCGCGGATGGGAACGCGCGGATGGCTGCCAACTTTTCTCAAGGGTTGCGAATCTTAATGATATACCTGTCTGCCGCTTTCTGTTACTCAACGAAATTTATACATGCATATGAACGCGGATTCCGCGTTATCTAATTACGCGGAGAGTTGCGCCCGACTTTTTACGAGCGCCGCTGCTCGACTAATCATTCGAGGAGGCGAAGCGCGCGAATTCCGACCGGGACGCGCGCCTCTGCACGTTGCACACTGCAAGATTGGACTTCTGCCAGAGCCGATGCGATCGAGCTGCAGCCAGCGTGCGACTCTCGCTTCTTCCTCTTCCTCTGTCTCGCGCTCGTTCACTCCGAAGAGCCTAGCGATGTTCTTTAACCTAAAAGCGAAACTCTGCGCTTGGCTGGGTGTGCCATCATTTTGACGCCGCGCGTCGGTCTCTCTCGATGCCTCGAGTGAAATTGCCATTGTGGAAAGCGGTTCGGCGTTGTCGCGTTGAGCATTCAGCGACGATTGAAATAAAAAGCCGGCTAAGCTTTGAAATTGACGTGAAATAGCTCTGCTAAATTTTGGCCCCGACACCTGCTTCTGCAGATTGGATTGGCGACGGCGCGAGTCGTGTCCAGTCCTGGGACAAGCTTCGATTCCCAAATTCGAAATTGGGGCGAAGGCATGCGCGCAGGATCCCTCCGCGCTTTCGTCGACGCTTGTACTTAATATCGTGTCCCTCGCGGCAACCGACGAATGGCGCGACGATTTCAAATTCTCTTCTAAAACTAAAGGCAAGGAGCAGGCATAGCCGAGGAATCACTTAGGTGGCTCAGGCTAAGTAGCTGTAAGTAGCTGAAATGCAAGTTGAATCGACTCCCCATTCTCACTCGCGTGAAAGTCAATCCCGATTCTATTTATGAGCGAGGCTAGTATATTAAATCACTGCCGTAACAGAATGGAATGTTCTGTCCCGAAGAAACGCGGAGTCCTACTTTAATTCTTACGATGCTAATTATGCTTGCAATAACGAGAAATTTAAAGAGTAATAATATCATAGAAGGCGCCGTCGCTCGCTCTTTCAAAAGACGGCCGAGACGCGGCGCGGTACACTTATAAATAACGGGGAGTACCGAATTAGCGCGGAGGCGAGCTGATCTCGGTGCGTATTGGAAGGATAGATTATGAAAACTTTTAATATATCCATTGTGGCTGGTGTGAGAAGCGAGACGCGAGACCCGAGAGACGGAGGAGTTGCGCAATTCGTGGATACACAGCTCGCGCCGTGCGTCTTGTACCAAGAGCAGAAATGCACGAGCAGGAGTGTGTACGAGGGAAGGACTGTTTGGAGCAACGATTTGCTTTTACTCCGAATTCTTTTTACCCTTCCACGCGGGCACGCGAGATACATCCAGCGCCGCCGATTCGCCGACGTAAGCAGACGTCTGCCGAAGCTTCAATTTCCGTCTGCTGCTTTCGTTCTCTGCTCGCGTCGTTCGTCACTCGCTCCGCTATTTTTATTAGCTCGGGGAGTTCCAGCTAGACGAGGTCGTGATGCGTGACTGGCTGGGCCTCGGGTCGCTCGCGCCCACCCGCAGTCTACGCGTTATCCCGAGTATGGGCGATGATACCTGGGACTCGTTGTCCGCGTGTCGGGCGCTCTTGTTGGCTCGGTTGCACACACGCGCGCACGAGGCGAACCTCTCAGGAGCTGCTCCGTGATATTGCTTAAAATAATCTCAATAATCAAGCTCGTGTAATAACAGGCGGCGGCTATTTATTCAACGCGTCGCTAATTCATTGTGAAAAATGCTCCCAAGGTTTCAGACGTTTAAAAATTATCCTCCCATTGTAAGCCGTATAAGGTCAAATTTTAATTCAACGCGATTCGATGTAATAAAATCAATAAGAAGAATTAAGACGCAATTTTCTTATGTGGATTCTATTATGTATGTGGTATGTTGATTGCCAACGTTTCGTAAACATTGCAATTCACTTTTTCAAAGCAAGCATGATCTAAAAACTTTATGCTGCGTTGTCACAAATAAATAGTAGTTAACGACGCCGATTATTAGCCAACGAGCTTTGCTCTGATTTTCAGATGACGAATTCGATTGGAAACTTAATTCAACGAAGCCGATCGATTTTTCATTCGAGATCGTTTCAGCGAGATTATTCACGATTTTAATTAAAACGCACGCGCGACAAATAGTCTTATTTGGCTAGAAACTCATCCGAGAACAAGTGAGAACTTCGTTACCGCATAACATGGATTTTTTTCTCCGCGTTACTCCTACTATTTTTTTTTAAATTCAGCCCACCGACGATGTATCTGAATCGATAGACATTGGCATGCCTCGCTATACTGTAATTTAACAAAACTTTAATTAGCGACGAATCGTTACTTCTCGCTTATGCAAATTTAGAGTGAGAAGTGTGCCGTTTAAAAGTTGCAAAAATTAGATCAAAGCATTAAAGATAAATTCGCGAATAAGATAATTAATATAATAGCAAGTGAATGTAGCGAGAACAAATGCGCTCGCAAATATAAAGCATAAGCGCAATAGGATGACATCTACTAGCTCTTCGTTGATTTAACGTTTGATAAAATGTTTAAAATTAACCTCAAGTATAACAATTATTTATACCTAATACAACAAACTCGTGAAAAAAAGAAAAAATTTTAGACAATTTTTATATACATTTTTATTATTTTTCTGAAGCCCGTAAAATTTTACGATAAAATTGGTACGGAAGAATAATTGCTGCAAACGATGAAAATCAAAATTCAGTAGCGTTAATATATTTACCACGATAACACTTATTAAACATCGCGACTGCGAAAACTACAATTTGATAAAATCTTCAGTCTTCTTTTTAAAAAATACTAAACTAGTAATAACAACATATTCATTATGTTCTAGAGCAATGAAAGACCAAATTTGTTTTTTGTTATTTTGATTTATCTTTTTTATTAAATTGTAAAATTTAGAATCAAATTGTAAATGAGAATAGGTCACTAGTCATTAATAAGCATTACCACACTATATAAATTACATTATACTATTCCTATTCGAATTTATTTCCAAATTATCTGTGAAGAAATCAGCTATAATGTCTTTGAAACATAGTTAATTAATATTAAAAAAAGAAATAATTAAAACTGAACAATAATTGTAGGCCTTGCTAATAATTATTGAAAAAACATACAGTTAATAATTGTTATTATTCAAGAAATCGAATTATAAAGATACTTGTATTTTTTATAAGTTGTGAGAAGTCATTAAAGATTTAAATTTAAAAATAATTTTAAAACTATAATATCAATAGATCGTTACTATTGTCTATGCTTGAAATTTTTATTTTTATTTTGAAAAAACTCGTTATAATTCCATAAAATTATATTAAAATGCATAAGATAGAAACGCTTTTCAAGTTTCACACGAAGCAACGATTCATGCATGATACGGAATATGAATATTTCTTTAATGGCGAAGGTTTAATCATTTATACAATGGAGTAAAATACGTATTATAAAAGTCGCACGGGAGTTTTATTCTTAATCAATTTATGCCTTTCTGATTCAGTACAAGATTCACTGATTATATCAAGATTACGACGATATCTCGATTCAGAGTCAATTTAAACACACGAATGCTTAAACACAATACTGAATAAATACTCCGCGCTATCGATAACTGCACATAAATTGCATCATCAGCGATTATGCGTGAGTCATTAGTTTACAGCTCTACTTGCATCAGTAGTTCAATATGCGGAGCATAAAAATTTTTAGTGCCGACTTTTTATCATATAATGCAAAGTATTTCCTTTTTTCCAACGATAATAATAAATAGAAAATAGACAAATTGGGGAGGGTAAAATTCGCACAACGTATTAAAGATGTGAAATATTCTTTATTTTGTCCGGAAATGGAAATTGGCAAAACTTGGCCGAATATTATTTAAAAACTCGTTCCAACATTTTCGAAAAGTTAAGTCGAAGCTCTTTGAACGCGAGAACTCTAAAAATTCATTATAAAAAATCTGTTAAAATTCAATGTTTCAGATGGCGATTATTGCAAGCGCAGTATCGAGACGGTGGGTCTGCAAGTGTACGGCAGCGGATACTACAACGGCGCCGTCTCCTTCGGGGCGTCGGCGCTAATTTTGACTCTCTTGGGCTTGATTCTATTCGCCGTTTAACGAGTTTCAATCGTCGATACGAGGCGCTGTACGATAAGACGACTGCTGCATGAAAGAAGCCAGTCTCTCTCTCTCTCTCTCTCTCTCTATTTCATTCTCGTCCTTCCCCTCCTTCTCTCTGCTTATTTATCCCGTTCCCTGTACGCGAGAGTGTCTGACGCGAAAGGGCGAAGATGCGTGTAAAAGGAGCGTCTCCAGGCAGATAAAGACTCGAGCAAAAAATGAGACTCGTCCGCTTAATCTGGAAAAAGCTGAATGAGCGCTTTGACGCACCGATTTAGCAACGTTTTTTATTACCAATGGGAGTTACGTGGCAAAACAAGAGAATTTCTCAGACAGAACAGCGGAATGCGGAAAGACTGGGCGATGCGGATCGTGACATTAGACAGTACTTCTGTCGCAAGCAGCATATCAACGTACATGTGTGTCATTAGATTTGCCGTACATTTAGCGCATAGTTGGAACACGATTTTTCCTTCGCTTCTTTAATCGCGAGACAATAGCGACTTAGAAATGCATTGTATCACCCGCGGGCTTACCTGTCCCTAATCGAGTGTCTTTAATTAACGCTAAGTGGACACCTTAAACGGACGCTCGGTGCCTCTGGAGCGGTAATTCGATTTACTATTTGGCGAAACTGGAGCGGCCCCCTTTAATCGCTTATTATCTATTTTTGGGCGCAAATCGTCGAACGTGTCGGGATTTCGATAGCACCAGACAACTTATACGTGATAATGAAAAGAAGAGTCGAGTTGAATACCGAGGCAAGTGGAAAATAGCAAATCGGCGCTCTCCAGCAACTCCACTTTTGCTCGTGTAAATTCGGCGCAACTTCGAGCTTTACGCACACGTGTGCACCGTTGGTAGATGATGTGTCAGTCACATAAATAAATGATTAGCCGTGGCCAGGAATAGCCCGTTTCTTTACGCTTCTTCGGGGCGACGCGGCGCTTATTTTACTAGTCACGCTCCAATTGCTCGGCAATTTGCAAACAGGAAGCCAAGCCATTCCTGCAAGTTGGTGCAGGAAAGAAAGTGCAAAGGAAAAGACGATGCGCCGAAAGCAGAAGAAGCCATCGCGCCATTAAACTCGGCGTGGTGGCGCGTTCGCGGGTCTCGGGCCGCTATCGTTATTAAAACCCGCATCGCGCGCACATTAATCTACGTGCGCTCGCGCTTCCTTTCTCTCTTGGCAGCGAGCCATCAGGCCCCAACAATGGGCCTCCGCGGCCGTCCGAGCTGCTGTCCGAAAACTGGCCGCTCGCGCTTGTGCAATTGGAAGAACTGCGGCGCGGGACACGTGAACAATGACTCCGGGTCGCGCACATGCAGCGGAGCCCCTCGCGCTCGACTTTCACCCAACTGCCGTTGCCGCGCGGAAGAAGCCGTTCGTTTCTCTCACTCTCTCTCTCTCTCTCTCTCTTTCCAAGGACAGTCCTTCGGCGAGAACAATGAGCGGCGTTATGGCTGCTCCTCGTTATTCTCGCGCGCGATCGCGGCGGCGCCTGAGGATGGCTCCGACTTTATGACGCGCCGGCCAGATCCGCTGGTGGCCCGGACGTTCTGCAAGAGCCGCGGCGACTCGATAACCCCCTCGAAGCTTCTTTTCATTCTTCTCTCGCCTCCCCCTGATGTTAATAGTACTTCTTCTAGTTCTCTCGTTAGTTGCGGAATCGAAGAGTCCTGACGTAAAATAAATGGAAGAGGACAGCTGGGCTTGTACCCGTTTGGATCTAATAATTTCATGCTTGGCGAAATAAAGGAAACTTACGTCTTATGCTATCGCTATAATTTGTGCTCTTTCAATTAGAGTGCCTTTTTTAAATATTACTGTAATCGTGCGGTTTTGTATATGTACTTACGAAACTTATTAGGAAGGTCGAATTGAACAAAGTCGTTATTAACTTAAAAATCCATTATATTATAAATATACGACATTATCTAAATGTCAATAATTACTCCTTGCGGCACATCTTACGAATACTTACCTATTTTATAATAACAAATTCTCTATTTAAATCGACGGGCTGGTGAGAAAAAGTCGATGCGCGTGGAGTCGCAGCGTTCGTTAAAATTTATGGTATGCAAATTAGATTATTAAAATCTTGATTTATTCGTAGCGAATAATTTTAATTCCGAAATTATCGTCGTCGTAAATTAACTCCCTCCCAGCGGCTGATCTCCTTCTGCTCCGACTCGTGACTTCTTTCGACGCGAACGCGAACTTTTCTCTCAAAAATGTAGAGTTCGATTCGCATTCGCTGCCGCTGCCGCTGCCGTCTAAAAATTAATCTACACAGCTTCGAGAATCCTTTGCAGTGTTTAGCGCGGCGAAATAAACGCAAGAGTCGAGTTCGATTAGTTCTCACAAAAGTTCAAACTTGACATCGAATTCGCTATAATTCTAAATTCAAAGTGCTCTCGAGTTGCGCAATCCTCGACTGCTCGTGCACCGACCCTCGCGTCCAATACTCGCACATGCAAACGCCTACGGGTAGCTACGGCTCACAAAGGATGCAGGCGACGCTGTGTTGGGGTGCGCACACATGCACACTATTGATTTTCGTTTGGTAGCCTACAAATAGCAACCGCTGGAATTTATCATCGGAGCACTAGTTCGGGACGACTTTCGCATCGACCGCATGCTAATTTCGCTGGCTTTTTCATTATTTTTCAGCAATTTTCTCCAATCGCGCGACCATCAGATTTTTACAATTCCAGTTATTGCTGATTTGTCGATATTGTCGAACGGCGAAGTTGGTTTCGGTAACGGCGACCATTCCCTCCAAGTGCCCACTTTGTATTAGCTTCAATGAAGTTATAAAAAATAAACGACACAAAACAGTTTTAATTGCTTGCACAACTATTCTCATTGATAAATCGGAGCATTAAATTAATTCGGAGCGATTAAGTGTTGGTAATATTGTATTACGAAAAAATTTTGGGTACTCGTAAATACCGAAAAATCAGCATTGCAAAACAAGTTCATGTATCATTTTCTTTGCCTCTAGTTCTAATCGAGCCATGAAAATAAATTATACTACCAACGTAATAAACAGGTGAATAGTTACGACTAGCTTTTGTACGTAATAATGTTGCACTGAAATCAGCTGAGAGCCACTTACCGCATATCAGTGTAGACTTCTGGGATTATTTCGACACTGAAACATATTGAAACTCATCGTGCGTACTACCCTGTGTTGTAAAAGACTTTCTCGACACTTTATCTCAAAATGTCCATCTCTCGCCGTTCAGTCTTAATTGCTAATATATAGACCTGACAGGTATATAGAAATAGGAATATGCATGTGTAACGTGTGCAGGTACGTGCGAGCGTGCGTATCTGCGCAAACACGTTCGCATGCGCTTCGGTTTTCACGTATGTCCTCATCTGTGTGTGCGTGCGCGCGCTGCCTATTAATGTGCATGCGCAAGTACGTATGCGTAAGTGTGCATGCGTAAGTACGAAAAAGAAATGAATTTTTTGAAATGGTACTTTTTATTTTTATCGAATGTATCTCATTTTCAATTGTCGCAATTTACCTGTAAAGTCATAAATAATGACAGATTTTAATTCTCAGAGGAACCTGTAACGTACGATTCTTCGGCCAAAAGGGTTTTTATACTTTTTTAATAGTAACGCTGATATTCATCTTTGACTTCGAATTAAATAAAAATCAGCTACATGTAAGTGAAGAAAGGCATGAATTTTCGTTAACAGTCGAAATAAATTGTTGTAAATACAAGTGTTGTTTATGCGTTAGATTTGTTTTATTATACGAAGATTATATTTGAAGCAT
The DNA here is from genome assembly GCA_018907185.1 of Platyscapa corneri. Taxonomy (NCBI): domain Eukaryota; kingdom Metazoa; phylum Arthropoda; class Insecta; order Hymenoptera; family Agaonidae; genus Platyscapa; species Platyscapa corneri. Next base: position 1,494,827 of record JACCHW010000011.1, on the reverse strand, counting down.
GTATGTTGTGAATCGTTTCACTGTACGTTTATAAACATAATAAATAAACTTTTATCTAATACAATATACATGTGTGTAATAATTTTAATTTATTCCTTATCGGGCGGTCGACTCTACTTTCAATGCTCAATGCGACTTCAAATTCTTCCGATTTGAAAATCCACCTTCTACGTCGCATTCTTTGATTACATTAAAAAAATTTACGAATATGAAGAATGAAATGTTAATTACTGTATCACTGAATTACTACATTGCACCTACAAACGTTAATTTTTATATTTCACAATTAGGAATTTAATCAATTTTTCAAATTATGCAGTGCAAGTTGTACGAGGAGTATTAAATTAGAATTACAATTTCACGATGTAATAATCTCAACTTTCCTTTTTCAAACATAAATTTTAGTCAGTAAATTTTAAGCAATAGGATTTTAGCAGTTCACGGAACATCACTAATACGCGCATACGCCAGTTTTGCGCGTGCACTTATCATAAATTACTAGAATATTGTTCGCGCGATACCCTATATTGCAAGCGCACGTTGCGAGAACGGAATCCCAATAAAAATCATCGTTACGAATTAGGCAAAACGTGAAATCGAGGAACAGTGTACGGATACACGTGTTGACCGATGTAAAAAATGATGTCCATTACAGATATTGATGCGGCTTTTAAATCAGAAATCCAGGCAGTCGGCTTATCTTAAGTGATGCGGAATAAAACACGTCGACGGGCGTTTGCAGACGTGTGTATTCATAAATACAAGTTATGCCGGATGCTCGACATTGTTGAAAACACGGGCGCGTGGAGTGAGAGAAAGGGGTCAAAAACCGATTTTCCCAAGGATCACTCACAAAGTAAAACCATCGATCCAGCCGACTGCATTCGTATTCATGAGCCGTCCCTCGCGTACCGGATCCCCCCACCCCCAGGCCGCGCGGCGTGCGTCACTCGCGGCCGCCGATCTTTAAAAAGCAATCGCTCAGGATGCTGGAGAAAGAAAAAAAGAGAGCGAGCAGCAGAAAATTGCGAAGTCGTCGGTGCCAGCGGCGCGTCCAAGGATATAAAGGGGCCCCGACAACATAATGGCATCCCACAGCCTGGCCTCGACACTCGCCGCCGTCGCCCTTACGATACCTGCTTACGATAATTGTTCTTTACTGCTCGCGCTCGAATCAAGGGTAAAAAAGAAGAGGCGAGAGCGCAGGTGGTGCTCACTTGCCGATTACGCAAAGCCTAAGCTGCCGCGACGCCACCGACGCCAGGCGTTCGACTTTTCCACGGTCCCCATCGTCGATCGCTCAATCCCCGGGCCTGCGAATTTAGCTGCTGCTTCGCTCGCGACTTTCGTCGATGCTGCGCTCCGTGTCTCCGAGTCATTAGCCGACACTGGCTCCGACGCGAACTCGGCGGCTGCTCGTCTAATTAACGTGACGGTCATTTTACGACGGATCGGAGCTTGCGCCGCTCGTTTGCATCGATGGATGACACGGACCTTTCACTCACGTTTGTCGGCGCTAGGCCCGACGCTCCGCGCTCCCGAGGTTATTACGTTCGATGCGTAGATAATATAATATAAAAGAATTTTACATGTTTGGGGATAATTTATATTGAAATTCGAGCTGGAAAATATAGCGAAAACATCGAAATGGGTGCGCAGCGTAAACTGCTGGAAAAGCAAACAGTCGCCCGATAGGCAGTTATGCAGATCGAAAACTTAATGCATTAGTTTGGTCCAGAGTAGCAGCGGCAGCGGGGAATAACCGGAGAGAGCTTATGTTCGCGAAAAAGTATGCAGGCCGTGGAAAAAAGTGGAAAAAACTTTGATCGGATAGAATAAAAGGCAATGAGAGGTGCTTTGGTCTTTGGGTCGGCGACGCGAAAGTGGACTCTGCAAAAAAGCCATCGCGCGACTTCCAGCTTTCTTTGGAGTAAAAAAGTGGCGGCGCCGAAAATCCAGTCGCTCCTACGCCCGAAAGTAATCCGCGACGTAATCCGGCGGCCGCGCGCGACAAGCAGTCCGAGGCATTAGCGTTAAGAGCGACTGGAGCGCGCGTTGCCGTTGCCGTTGCTGTTTCCGTTAGCAGTCGCGGCCGGGAAATAGAGATCCAGAAGCAAAGTGACAGGAGTATCCGGTGCTTTTGAAATCGCAAACGAGTGCATCGGCGCGTCCAGCTCCGCCGTCTCGTCTCATTGGGAGGGCAATGAAGTAGATTGGCCAGGCTAATCATTCTATTAGGGCGCGGGAAGGGCCCAGGCAGGCCGCCGCCGCCGCCGCCGCCGCCGCTTTGCAACGGCCGCCCAGCGGAACTGCAACTGCGTCCTTCCAGCTGCCGAGCGCGGAACCGAGTCAATTTCTAAATCTGCCGAGGTGAGAGGAAAGAGCGGAGCGAAAACGCCGAGGTTGTTGTCACACCTACAGTCCTTCTAATCGTCTTTCCTCGCTCTTCTTTGAAGTCGGCACCAAGAGCAGTGCATCGGCTCTTTCCGAGTACTTGAAAATTGAGCGAAAAAATATCGGCGCGGCAGGGCGAAAGCGCTTTTGAAAAACAGCCGGCCGCATTGCGTATTTCAATACACTTGTCGCGTGCGCTACGGCTCCTAATAGCAGCTGCTCTCTCGGTGCTCTGCAATTATTCAAATATTGCAACTTTGCCTTTGATAAATTGTAAGAACTAATTCTCATCTCTCGAGCGGCCGTCCGAATTTCGTCGAATCCTACGCGAGTACGAGCGTTTTCACTTTTGGAATATGCACGACTTCAATTATCGCTCTGGCGATATTCGTCTTAATTTTAGAAACTCTGGGCAAAAATTTAATTACATTTCTTCCGCTGCAAACTGAATTTCTTTTGTATGAATCATCGTACACAGGACGCTCCATTTGATCCATATAAATATTAAAAAGTCGGAGAAAATAATTGGTTTAGGTTTGTAATCGAACTTATAATTCACCGTGTACGACATCGGATCTAAATTTATATATTAACTGATACGTTCTACATATCAATCGAGTGAAAATTCGCTTATACAAGACAGTTATAATTCTAATACAGGCCTTACCTTTCTATTATCGCGTGCACACTCACGATGATCATCCGTAAGTGACTCGATCACAATTTTACGCCACAATGATTAAGTAAAGCGCCGCTTGCATTTACATGTGCATATAATGTTAAAAAGCAATCCGACCCTACACTCAAAGTGTCGTTCCGAAGTACAGTGTGCGTACCAGGGACGAGCGATCACGCATGGGAGGTCGAGGGTAGTTCGGAGCACGAAGGCTGGGCCTTGGTCAATTGAAGGTCATAGTCGAGGATCGGAACTCGGAGAGCAGATCCTTCTAAGCTAATCATCACCTCTCCAACCGCTTAATCGTCGTATTTTATGCGGGCCTCGCACTCGACCCGCTCACGCACACGCGCGCGCTCCTCCCGCTCAGTCAGCTACTTACTGCATTATAACGGAAACACCCTAATTGAGGGTATTAAGTGACTTTTGCATGAAATAATACACTGTAATCGCGTGCAAATTTTTGTCCCGAGAGACGAGTTCGAACGCTGCTAATTTCGCGGCTCCTTTTTTGGCAGATTTACAGTCCACGAGTAGGAGAGGAGCGTATTTTTTAAGCCTTAGAAAGTCACAGCGGCTAGACAGTGAAAATTGAATTAAAAACTTGACTCTTGCGACGTTAAGACCTTCGCGCGTAATCTTTACTCGATCTTTACATCCGTATCGTGCTGCACTGCAGCTCCTTACATTTTCAAAAACGAAGTGTGAAGAAATGGAAGTTCCTCGAGTTTTAGCTGTAATCTTGGCAGCGTGTATACGTTTGATAAAGCGCGGATTAAAATTATATTCCGACTCGGTGTTAAAGGAGGACCAGCGTGCGAGGCGAAGCCGATTTTTTCAAGCCGGACACCAATTTGTGTTGAAAATGGCGAACATTAGCGTTGATCGATCGGAAGCACTTTTTTCAAGCGCAACTAAAAAAGCTTTTTTGAGATTGCAAAGGCGTCTCGGTCGAGGGTGTACGCGCAAGGCCAGTGCAGTCCGGCCATCCCGCGGTGGAGTCTGACGAAGTTGCAAAAAAGAAAGAAGACAGTCGCCCTCGCCATGTATCACTGCTCTCTCGAGTGCTATTAAGCATCGTCGCTCGTCGCTTACTCGTCACTTCCATTGTCGCTCCAGCCCTTTTCGTCGCTCTTGTCCTGACGCACCAAGTGCTCTCGGCTTCAGTCTTGCGGTGCGCGTGGAGTGCACGTTTGCAACCACTGTTAAGGTTTTTCGAGCTCGTGTGCGCATCCGAGCCAAGGAGAGAGTCCGCAGGGCTACGTGCGCGTCATAATAGCTCGCGGTATTAAGCGTACGTGAGGAAAAAAATCTGACAAAAAACACTGGGGAACAGTTGCTCGATCGTGAGCGAGCAAAGTGTTAACCAACTAATGTGATGATACGTCACCGATGCGAATAGTCTGCTATCAAGTCAAAGGTAAAATTCAAATTACACCAATCGATAATTATTTTTAATGTTAATTCGACGTAACGTTCGACGTGCTGGCCATTTTTAAATAAATTTAAAGATTATACGCGTTTACTACGAGCGAAAGCGTTTTTCATCTAATGCAAGTGGGTAATAAAAAAAGACGAGGCTCTTGCTCGATTACTCGATAAATTTGTTATTTCCATCCATAATCGTAATTCATCTAGTCCAACCTAAGTTTTATAGACGAAAATTGACACATGTGCACAGAATTTCTTTTTAAGCTTGTCTTTATATTTGCAATACAAGATTAAATTTATGCACACACACACACACACACATTAATTAATTAAATAATTAATTAATGTGACATTTAACTTTACTATAAAAATGAAACCTTAAGTTTTTTCTTGGGTTTTTTCTGCTTTCTCTTTACTTGTAATAGTCGAGGCTATCCGATAAGATTGTTGTACAATAAAATAATGAATATCGCGTTCAATTAAGAAGTCACGATAAATTAAAAACAACAAACATGGATAATGTAATTTTGATAAAAGTGATTGTAATTGCAGGACTTACATATTTTGCATCCGACAACATTATATTACGGATTTTTTTATTATAAAAATAAATATAAATTAATGCTTTTCATAGGATTAAATGGCGATTGAAATATGTAAGTTCATATTTCTTAATTTACATTTTTCGAAACTTTCACTCGACAACGAATCATTTTGCCAATTCATTCATCCTAGAATCAATTCCATCAGTTCGTTATTTTCATTCATTATTTTTATTTTTAAAATGCGTATGTTTATTTCTTAATTTAAAATTCGTGAATATAATTGTTTATTTAGATTATCTAATTTTCGCAAAGTATATCACGTTACATTTGCTACGATTTAGTATTTGATCTTAGCAGTAGTGTTAAAGAAACTTATTGCTTTGTGTCTCTAATCAGAATTTTAACCCTGTTAACAAGTATTTTGAGAAATTAAAGTCGATTTGTAAAATTAAGGATTATTTGAATATGCAAAAAAGAGTAAACTTAACCTTTTTGTAGGTATTTTTCCATCAAATTTAATAGAGCGTTTAGCCGAAATATTGATCAGTGCATCTGTGGAAATGCGTTTAAAGACGCTACTTTTCTTACTTGACCCAATGAAAAGGGCCATAACACTCGAGAGCTTCGTGACTTGGGAAAACTAAGTTCGATGAAGGCGCGACCCTTGCTTCTATTACCTCTTCCGTCTTTTCCGCACTCGAGCACTCGAAGACGCCGAAAGCACACAGTGGCACCTTACGTGCCTCGTTTTTCTCGTTTTTATGCGATCTTGGTCACGCGATCCTTATAATTTTCAATTAAAATTCTCGGCGTGTCTTTAAGCGCCACGTAGCTCTCTATCCGCGACGAGGCGATATTTTTTCCATTTATCGTAAGTAACACGCGCACAATCGCACGCTTGCGCACACGCATATAGGCGGCTATAGATTCGGCGCGCGGTGAAAGTTTTTCAGGAAATGCGTACAGCGGCTGTATGTAAAGTATGATTTCAGATGTGGCCGGTAAGGAACGAAAGAGAAAAGGAGATAAAACGAGGAGGCCTCTTTATAGCTTTTTAATTCCCGCGCATGGCCAATTACAATAAAAGATAATATTCTAGTTTATAAGGCGCTTGCGTGTGTATACGTGTATGCGCTAACGATGTAATGAGTTCGAAAAGATAAAATTAGGTGCCTACAATGGCCGTGAATTCGTCGTAAAACGGAACTTATTTACTTAGCATACCAGATCATTATTAAGCGTATTAGAGCATCGTTTTAGAGACTGCAATTCATTAGTTTTAAAACGCGATATTATTATCCGCGCAGTAATCTAAAGTACTTTATTGATCCCACGTGTGGCTCTTACGCATTATCAATAAAAGAAAATTTCACTACGTAAGATGCACTCGCAATCAAGCAATCCGAGCAAGTAAATCTGTACGCGCTATTTACTCGCTCGAGTAAAACGATGGAAAATACCTTATTTTGGACAAATTTTACTGCTAGGAATGCACAGCAGCTGACTTTTCAAGAAGCGAAATCTATAATTTTGTTATAAAACAAATATAATAAAAGGTTGAATTTCCCAGTTCCGCAGAGCGCGAGATTAAAAACTGTCGTAAGATATTTTTATTTCATCGTTCGCGATTCTCGCAATCAAAATCGACGCGTATTGAAATTCCGGTTGGAGTGCCTTCGCATTTTACGAGACGCGCTTGCGTTTGCGCCTAGAGCAATAAAAGCGAGACGCGAGCATTTCTCCAGGGCGCAGGGAGACGTTGTTCATTCAAGAACCGCCGAGCAGATGAAATAAGTCCGACGCAGCGTAACACGCGTCCGAGCGGGGCGAGCGTCATCACCGTCATCAACCCCGCTCCCGCGGGAGGGTCGGAGTTCATTGAGCGTCTCCGGGCGTGCACGAGTGCGTCGCGCGGTAAGCAGACGTCAATTGACACGCGGCCGGGACCCTTTTTTGCGAGCCACGACAGCGAAATCGCGAAACATCGCGGCCAGTCGCTGTCCCGGATAGCACGGCTGAACATCGCCGACCGCGAGCTCCCCCTCCCTTCCGCGCGACGCATAATTCTGAGCGAGTTTTACGTAACGCGGCCGTTGCACACCACCGCTGCGGACCGCCGGCAGAGGAGAGCAGGCCCGAAAAAAGAAACGCCTGCACGCGCAGAGCAGAGGCAAGAGGAAAAAGGAGAATATGCGATCCTTATCTTCTTTGCGCAACGGTCCGCCCGGTCTCGCGTCGTAGCTCCTTCTCGCGGTGCGCCGTCATTTTTTCACTTTTTGCCGAGCGCTCCTTTTCCCGCGCGGCCGAGCTAATGAGTGCCGCAGAGGTGACGGGCCTCTCCTCCCCCAGCGGAGCATGAAGAAAGAGCGAGACGCGTTCAGGGAGAAGTGTCGACTCCCCCTCCTCGGGGAGGAGAGATGAGAGGGTCCTTTTTCGACGGAAGCTGGAAAGTCTTCTCTGCGTCTTGGCGCCAGGAGTCACGCAGCTCACTGAAAAGTTCTCGCGGCTGACGTGACAGGACGAGATCACCTGATGATTTCTCCTGATTGTCTTTGCTCTGGATTCGGTCGGAGCCACGAAAGCTGAACTGTTTTATTGAAACTAGTACGACAGGAGTGAGGTTTTGCTGTTAAGGGGTATGTTGAAGTCCTGGCTCCGAGTTGATTCCGCTTAATCGCACACTTTTGGCCAAACTTTTTCCAAGTAATTAACAAATCGCCAAGATATTTTAGATGATTTCCCCCCGAAAAAAGGCAACACAGATTTCATAAGGACGCGTGGCGAGTTGTTGTGCACTCCGCGATAAAAGTCGTTATTAATTTTTCCGCATATAATAATGCTGCAGTTGTTACTTAAATTTGCCTCGGCGATTCCATTGCAGGATACGTTTCTCGAAGTAAAATAAATTTAGTACTTGAATGTACTTGAGTCCGTGCGAAACCCGTTGCCTTTTATTGTAAAAAGCTGTACAAATGACGTGCTTGGTCTAATTAGGATAATATCTACTCGAGCCATGGGAAAGTTTGACAAAAATCCGTTCGATAAGTACTTAATAAAAGCTGTACCAAGTGGCACTCGAGGAGACCGTTAGAATTCAAAAATATTTCCACATCTCTCCGATCTAATGAGATATTCAGATTTTAAAAGCAGCATTACACGTAAGCGTCGTCACCGATGTCACCGATGTGCCGAATATTATAAAACGATGCGTGTATTATAATTACTAGGCTTCTTAGATTTCTCTAATTGCCTTTTATTACTTTCATTTTTATTTTAAATGCAAATTATAGCCACTGGTGACAACAAAATATATATTACAACTTATTATTTGCAAAGCTCGTATTACATTTATGAAATCTTTACAAGATTGTAAAAGTCACTAAGAGGCGCAAATACTCAAATGCAAATTTTTTTACGACAATTTAATTGTCATTGAAAACATCCTTGAAATGATAATTTAAGAAGTCCACTGGTAAAAAATTATTTCACGACAACAATAACATTCTAACATAAATTAAAGTTAATTATGTAAGTAACTTTCACTTTAAATTAAAGTATCTAGGTGCCGAAGTTAAATTAGGTTTTCACAAGAAATTTAAGACTAGCTTTTAATCATCCGTGTATTTAGCCTGAAATTCGATGCGTATTTTAATCGATTTTTGCTAAATAACACGGCTAATGGATTAAATAGCTCCCACTCAAAATTTATTGGTCTGTGGCGCTGCTTGCATTGTTACTTTTGCATATCGAACCGGACGCCCACACAGATCTTGGAGAGTCCGAGCTTCGGTCAAATAAAACGCGAAAATCGATGGGGAGCAACGCCGGCGTGAAACAAAATACGATTGCCGTGAAATTGGTGCCGCGTGATTGTCGGCAATTAGCCACAAGGAGCAACAATCGACGTAGACGATCAGACGGTCGCGCGCGTTCGTGCAGATGTGGAGGTTCTACGCGCGTGACGTAATCGTCGCGACAGCGATGCGGACAGTCGACGAAACATCATCAAAACGTCGATCCCCGTGTCCCAGACGATAACCATTCGGCACCGCTGCGGATTAAAAGCTTTCTTTTAATCTTTTTCCTTCCGTCTCTCTTGTCTTTTAATGATTTTTTTCATCTGCGCGAATATTTTATAATGGCTCGAGTACTTAAGTCGCAAATAAATCCATAACCGAGACTCGCAAACGTCCAGTAATTTCCAGAACAAAACTTTTTTCATAGAGACGTTTTATTACACATTTTAGTGCGTGAGTTGCGTGAGCCAACGGTTAGTATTACTTCTTTAAATCCATAATACTCGATATGAAATTCGGGCAATTACAATACTTTCTTTTATGTGCACTATGTAATCCGACTGTCACTGATTAACCGATTACTAATCTGAATTTGTATAGTGCGAAATATTGTCGCGTGTAAAGTTCGAAGTATTATGCAAAGGAATTTTTTATCTTAAATCGCTTACATACATTAAAAAGGTGCGTTAACATATTGAAGACTGACAGAGTTATTTTGAATCGTATAATCAATGGATTTCTGATTCCTCGGCGTCTCTTGCGGCATTATTTAACGAATAAAGCTCGATTCATTATGCCTAAACTAATTATTCGTGTGTGTCTTGAACAAAAATCGTACAAGTTATTCATTCCAGTCGAATCGCGTTCTTTGACATTACGAACAGAAAGCCACGAATATTTCGTCCATTTTTTACGAATTTCAGTGAATAACTAGACAAGTACACTTGAGTTTATTGTTTACTATAACTAGTAATGTAAAAACTTTGTTTTATTAAGTAAATGTCATCGAAGAAAACATCTCGCAATTTCTAGTCGATAGGTCTAGACGTAAAATTAAAATAATAATGTAAAAATATAATAAACAGTATTAAAATTAGAAAGAATGAAATGTAGTTTTTGCCCATCTAAAAATAAATAAACGCTAGAAATTACTGGAGAAATCGAACGCCCTCGATGTACCTATTCTGAAGCTTAGCTTTTTATTCGTTTAAAGTTTGTAAATAATAAAATCCAAATTCCTATTCCATAAAAAGAGTGCCGAGCGATCGTCATTATCTAAAATACAGAATTCCTCGTTACGTATATTTAAGGTTTTCTCAATTTTAAATATAAAACTCTATCTAAATTTAAACTTCGGTTAAATTAAATTCATTTTAATTCCCTCGTCTCATTAAATCGATATGCCATATAAAATTAAATTTTAATTAATAGTAGTGCTAATTTCATTATGGGTTACGCACAGAAATTTAAAAGGAAACTGCTCATAACGAGCATTTAATTGAAAAAATTAAAACGGGGATTCTTTTAACGCATTTTTTCACGCGCACTTATCCAATCATCTAATTTTTATCTTTTAAATAGTATTACCAACTTATGATTCTCAATTTTAACTCCAGATAGGTTTCATAATATTCGAAGTAATGGAAACTAATTAGACTTGGAATTATTTATCAAGAGTTTCTTAAAGCCACGCTCGTATACTTAAAAACCTTGAAATTTTGAAAATATTTTACAGTGATTTTCATAACGAAACGTTAAACTCAACAATAAAATTAATTTTATGGGATTATACGAAATCGTTTCGTTTAATAAAATTGAATAACTTTCATTGAAGCCACGCATGGAGTCTTGCCTAATTAACGATTTACCCTATCATTACAAACTTTGTTTGGTAACTTCGTATAAAATTGCTATGTGTTCACAGTGTATTCTCGGTGTGTGGAAATAAAGATGGAATTATAAGGTGACATCCGTTGCTGTAACTCGCCCAAATATGAAAAGTCGTTAACATAATATAATTTCACTTGCGAGTTCTGCATTTATGTAAGGAAAAAACCACAGCTACGAAAAAGTAGCGCTTGAACTTTTTCACCCGACTTGCTAAATTTATCGTTCTTTTTCTGTAGTAATTCATTGTTCTCCATAACTCAGCAGTGCCTTAATCTCTGCAGCAACATATTTATTTATGTGAATCTTCGAGTAATTTTTCAATAGCTTGTTATTCATTTTTAATAGTGGCGTATCCGATACGCATAAAACAAAATTTATTACTTAATTACCGGAGTGATTAACGTAACTTTACAAACGCTTGCAGCGACGCGCAGGCGCAAACGTGGGGATAAATTTTTGCAGTAATCGATGACGTTACTAACTAAGGTGCTGCTAACAAAAACTTAAATTTAATGCTTTGAGATCGATTCCAAAAATGTGTATCCTAACCCAATTACGGCAAGGTTGAAGCTAAAATAAAAATAAATTCCAACCACTTTCTTTGGAAAAGGATATAGACATATTTAGTTTCATTTTGATCCACATCCGGACAAGGCGTGACAGATCAAAGAGATTCGTGGAACAAGAAAATAGACGCAACCGTTCCGAGACCAAGTTTGCTCCGCAAACTCCCCTGAAACAAGGCATTTAAGCTCGTTTCTCCTTCCGAAAAAATGTCTGGGTGCGTACACTGATTCGACGCGGATTGCGCGATTCAATGCACTTTCGAGGATTGAAACATTGAAACGAGGCTGCGCGCTCGTTCTCGAAATGCGCGGATATGCATTTCAGTCGATTCTGCGCAAAATAACTCAAAGCACTCAGGGCGTTCGCTGGAGTCGCTCTTTCCCTCGAGCACCTTACATTATCGTAACAAGATAAAAGCGTACTTAAAATATAATCCGAACAAAGAACTGCAGTCCCATCATCGTCGATCTATCTCACTTCCGGTTTCTAACAATTTTCCTGCTCGACAGCGATCACGATTGCCGGATCCAGCGCATCTAATATACTTATACATGTGCGCAGAGACGCTTGACTGATAGCTGAATGTTTCCAAGATTGATTGTTCCAACTCTCTCGATTGCGGTCACTTTAATCCGCTTCACTTAAAATCATTTTAGGTAATTATTTGCGCTTGCAATATTCATTCGGCTTCGGCGACGTTTCTGTAATCAGCGATTTTTTATTATAATTCGATCAATTGTCAAGGCGGTCGCTCTTCGTTAAATAGTTCAATTAATAAGCAACGATTTTATTTTATCACCCTTAACAATCGTCTACAGTTACGCTGCTGTTTTAGCGATATTCAAGTTGTGAATTTACTGTTCTTAAAGAACCGTTGCAATGTTAAGTCAATAAAAAAACTCATAAATAAACGAAGTGGTTTTGCTTCCACTAGAGAAAAGTTGCTCGAGTAGAGTGGCGGCGAAATCTTTATAACGAATCCAAGCCCGTGTTAATGACTCGATATTAATGGTTCCAAGATATGAAGTAAATAAATAAATAAATATGTATGTATGTAAAGGGGACGTGATTAACGATACAACAATATTTTTACAAACTATCTCCGGTATTGTTATTAATTTAAGCGCGGTTGAAAAATTAATCGCTACTCGCGTTGTAAGTAAGTAAGGGCATTTAAATTTCATAAGGCGAATTCGCGTAAATCCAGGCCAATGAAAGTGTTCCAGGATTTTGATGTTGGGCTGGATCACACCTAAGTGCGTCGCACACTCGGGAGGGGACGAAGCGAAGGAAGGCAGAAAGGGAATTTTCGGAGGATCGGAAATGTTTCGAGGTGACCTTATGCGCATACAAAGTGCAGCAACGCGTATTGCATAGTCTCCACGTAAATTGTTTTTAAGAACACCTGTATAGAACGGCAAATTAGTTAGAGCCACGCGCGAAAAGAAAGGTAACAGCTTTGTAAATTTGTTATTTCGTTGATAATCACTCGTACTGCCAATTCCATCATATTAAGCGAGTGATTTATCACCTTATTATTATTGCGAAATGAAACTATTTACTCGGCTGTCTAATGTTATATTACCGCATTACTCCGTGGAGAAAATCTAATGTGCGTAAAAAATTTTATTTTGATTTATCGTGTGAGCGTCTGTACTATGCCATCAGTATTTTCAATTACCACTATTATGCGTTGAGGGAGTTGATGGTGAAAGGTAAAAACATAAAAAATAAAAAATAAAAGCGTTTCAATGTTGTTGAATAACTCGAGCTTCCTTCGGTATGTGTCGATTTCTTCTGGTTATCATTTATTAATCGAAAGTGCTTATTTAGCGACGATTCGCTCCTTTCCCTTATTTAAAAAGTATTATAAATATATATAATGTGTTTCAAAAGCAGAACTTGTACGGATTGATTAATTAGTGCGTCTCTCGCTTTTTCGATAAAGTGGGGGAAGAGAGAAAAGGTAGATTATTGTGCGATTTAAATCACTGCGGAATATGTACGTGCAAATGATCTGCAGCGGTATTGTAGAAGAAGGTTTAAAAGAGGTAACTTTTATTTTTATCGAAATCTTTCGTCTTCGATATGAATCGCGCGTAACTAACTTCATCTCATTATTCATTAATTAGCAACAAAATAGATAAGAGCGCAGGGAAAATACAACGAGGGTTATCGACAAGGAAAGTGCATAAAATAGTACGTAATTCATGAGTTTTTTAGTCATTACTGCGTGCAACATTTTTTGATTATAGTTAATTTAACTATTCATTAGGATTGTCGTAACAATACATTCGAAGTATTTCAGTAACGTGTAATAAAAGTATTTTGATATATCGCATCGTTTTCTGGAATTATTAAATAAATACACGCTTTTATATAATTACATACGCGAAGTAACAAATTGTATTCTAATGGATGGAAAATCAAATTGTTCAAGATAATTTCAAAGCAAATATTTATCTAATAAATATTTCGTATTTTCTTAGAAAACATTTAATGACTTTTAACGAATAAAATTGATTCGTATAACGCATCCTTAGTTTTCACATATTTATCTCTATTTTCAAAATTAAGATCAATATTATTTGTATAAATCGGATAATTTATAATTCATCCGATACAGATATACTATAGTCTATAAAGTGTACATTTCATTTAATGTATTACATTTCTTGGCAAGATATGTTCACGGCACAAGAATTAATTACATTAAAAATCATTTCTTATTATACCCTTATTAATTATTGATTGCATACTTTTGTCCTTAAATATTTCAATAACGAAGAATGATTATGTTTTAATTCATTTGCGTTTTATTTTTGGAAACATGTACATTCCATTTAAGTATCCCTTTTAAAATTTTATTTTAAATAAGAACTTAAATATTTTATTTAAACAGGATTAAAATTAAGATGTTTTTTTTTTACTAAAGATTTCGTGTCAGAATTTAACTGCGATTGCTTCTATGGTTAATAATATGAAAAAAAATTGAGTTTTATTTTTAAATCAGGTAGAACTTCGGTAATTCAAAAATTGCCCAAGCAGTATGAACTATTATACAGATTGCATTACGTTTACATATTCTGTGAATAAAAGGCAGTTTTTGTTTCTAGTTTAAATGTAAGGGAAACGAAGTGTATTCGAGTGAATCGTTTATGTACGAAAGGAGACTCGACACTTGTGCGATCGTTGATGTCGCGCGACCGACTTAACGGAGCCTATTGTCACTTTCCGACGATTACCACTCAAGAAAACGATGGCTACGGTGCTTTCAACGACTACAACTGATCTTGAGTCACACGCCTTAGTACTTCACACGACGACCAGGTAATAAACATGCATGCAAACTTACATGCGTGTATGTGCACATTTTTTCTATTATCTCAAGAATCTATACTTATTTTCCAAATTAACTTGGTTAAATTTTCTCGCTACTTATTTTCAGTGTCGCCGTCTCGCGTTCAACTTGACGTTTTTGATCGAGTCTCGTGTGCTCCTCGTTGTTAAAAATCATAATAATAAATGTCATATTTTAAATATAAAAATGCGAATACTCGATAATTCCATGCTTTGCAAAGAATTAAAAGTTAAAAGTATAAGTATAATTTAGCGTCAAATTAACTTATTTGAAACAAATCGTCTTCAGAAATTACCGAATTTTGAGGAAAATGTTAATTTGATCACGAATCTTTATCGATTTAATGCAAAGATTTGCTAATTTCCTTTGAACGATAACGAATGAATTCAACAACTGATTTCCATTTTAACGATAACCAATATTGCTGAGAATTATAAATTGTTTGCACTTAAAGACTACTTAGTAATTAATAGACTCGTAAAAGTACGCACCAGAATAAATAAATTGCTTGTTTACTTTAATTTAACGTTAAGTAAATTTAAGGCATGAAAAAATTGCCGCATATATTAGAGACAGATACATTGTGCTGCGATCGAACCCTATAATAATATTTTTCATTCTTTACAACTGCACGAGATAAACGAGACGTTGTGCGTAAAACGGTTTAAAAAAGCCACTGTATATCCACAAGACCTTGATCTCAATTTCCGATGCGTGACCGTTGGTACGCGTTTCAAAACGGTACGCGATACTAGCGGTTTCAAATCGAACTACGGAATAAAAATTAACGAGCCTTCGGTAAGCATTTAATACCCCATCGAGGTAAAGACGGTACGGGTAATGAATAAAGCGCGAGATTCGACCGCAACATTGGCTCTCGGAGCACCAAAGTTGTTGGCTTTTGAACTAAAAACTGGAAATTGGAAGCAGCTGGATAAGCTCAAGCATTGCGTGCTGCCTCTGCTCTCTTTCAGGATATAGCAGCCACCTGGAGGAGGCAACGATTCACGCGACCATGCGTGCATCTCGGCTACGGGAGTCGGTCGCCGCTTCGACGGTGGCGGTGATGGTGATGGTGTTCACGCCGCTCTCGTTCGCGCTTACAGGAGAACACGTGTGCCACCGCGTGGAGAAGTGAGTCTGATATCTCTGTACCTTCCATGCAGCGCTGCTATCGCATTTGTCCGTTTCTCCGATTCTCAAAACTCGAGCGATCGTTTTCGCCCCGGAGCCTATTATCGCGCTTGTGTGTCTGTGAGAATGCCGATCGTTAAGATTGTTATCCGAGAGCTTAATTTTTCATCGCTATAGCTTTCATTACGTCGTATTAATAACGCACCGGCGCGTTATAATTACCAATAGAGTCATTGCATTTTTAAACAAAATTTTCTGTACAATTATTAGGCAACACCAAACGTCGATGTGCCGACACTCGCGAGCGATTTTTCGTAATTATTAAGGTTAATAGTTTCTGTGCTGGAGTAAGTTATGACGGGAGGCTTTGAAAACGTATGGATTTAAAATTATTTCAACCTTTTCAATAATTCATTTTCAAAGGCTCTAACTAATCCACCTACGAAGCGCGTGCTCAATGTACTTCATTAGTATTAAATTACACTTGGTAATGATAAAATTATTTTAAAAACCATACTTCGCTGTGCTCATAATTTTACATAATTTTTATCTTCTTCCTACTTGTTATTATTAACAAGTAACTCGCAAGATTAGTTCAAACTAAAATTTTTAATTAAACAAGTTTTCTCATACTTGCGTAGAAGTTCAGTACAGGCAGTGTTTGTTCAATGGAAGCACATAAAACATATAATGACGATAAAAATAATGCAGTCTTATAATCAAAGTGTAGTTATTGTAAAAGAGCTTTATTTTAGATCGATATTTTTTCAATTAAAAAAGTCATGTTGCGCATTTGTGTAATTACATCTTAATTGCGCGACAATTACGGTGAAAAATGTGAAGCAGATAAAATATTGAATAAAAACACTTTTAAAGCAACTGCATTGGCGTAATATAAAAAAGAAAGGAATTCAGAAAAATGTATAAATTTGCTACGTTTATAATATTTATTGGCGTCGTTTTCTCATCGGTTTAACCGGGAATTATTTAAATGCTATGTTACTTAAATACATTATTGTATTAAGAGTGGGAGGTGGTTAGGTTGCATCTACGTGAAAAAAGTTAATTTATATTGAAACTATTCATCCGTAAGTAATTTTCGTATAATAATCGCGGTAATGCACCTACAGTTATTTGAAAACTTGCAATAAGATTAGCATACCTAGAGCTTAACATATTACACGTAGTTACGTTTTAATTACTAGTAACTCAAATAAGAAAATTCTCCAATGAAATAAATAATAATATTTTATTAGAAGAATGTTACGATCATCAACGTGTGCGAAAAAATACATGCTTGGAATAAAAATTTGTAAAACAACGTTTTATTAGTAGATTATGTAGCTAAATTACAAGACTATAAACACTTGTTTATAGTCTATAATTGGTTCTATTAACTACACTGTTTCTATACGAGTGCGTGTATTTCCAATACATGTTGGCTAAAATTTTGTTCCCTAAAGTACATTCTACATTATAAATTAATCTCCAGATAATAATAAAATTAGCACCTTAATAAAGTTTGGACAGGACTAGTGTGGTGTTCGTAGTTCAGTTGGGTATTTATTCGCATACTTGTCGTACTTATTGGTCCAGAAACGTGGACTAATTTAAGCCGATAATGCGAAGCACGGCAGAGGCTTTGTTTTGCCGCGGAGCGCGAATGAGAAGCGGGAAGCGAGGAAGTCTCGATTGAAAATGAAACCGGAACGAAGGCGAGAGTGTGTGATCGGCGCGAGAGACGGTGCAGGACGGAACGCGTCTGCGCGAAATTACTCCAGCCATTGCTCCGCATGTTACTTATAAATACTTGGGAAAATTAATAGCTACACGGTGACGTCGCGGGAACAATACGTGGAGCCGGTGGAAATTCACACACTCGCCTGGTGCCTGCAGATCCCGCCGAGGTGCCCCCAGACCCGCACGGAGTTGCGAGAACGATGGCGAATGAAGGTGAGTGTGCGGAGAGGAGTTGGGCGCGCTCGCGAGGCTCGAATAATACGCGCACTTCGACATGTATAGCCAGGTTGGCCAATCTTCTGGAAAAACAAGCGCGGCACTCGTTATACGAGCCGCTCTCGCTCTTGGGCTCGAGCTCGTGTGTTGCCAAGACGCGTGTAAAAACGCCGCGGTAACGAGGGAATATTTCTCGGTGAGTGCGCGCGCGCGCGCTCAATGCACGAGGGCGAACCTCGGGTGCGTGCGTGCGTGCGTGCGTGCGTGCGTGCGTGCGTGCGGTAGGAATCCCGACGAGATGAGCGGTCCGTGGCTGCTTGTGCCGATTTCAGCGCTGCTCCTGTCGCCGCCTCGGCCTCTTACCTCTTTCTCAACTTGCTGTGAGCGACGCCAGCTGTTGCTCATCGTCGTTTCTCCGATCAATTACATTCGCCGACGACTAATTCTCGCTCATCTCTGCTTAAACGCCACTTTTCACCGGCTTTTCATTTCAGCCTAGCATCTTTGTCTTCGGTCCGTTGTCAAAAATTCAGCCAATTTGAATTTACGTAAACTTGCTTTCGCGACCTGAAAAATTTCCGCAACGATTTGTAAATGAAGGGAAAAATACAAAACATGTAGGCCTTCGAGAATGCTAAAACAGTATGTTAAGCCTTGCGCTTACAAGGAAATGCCATAGTCATTAGATTTTAAGCCTTACCCGTAATATCAAAATTATACGTTGCATCAGCAAAAATAATACGTCTATAGCAATAATCAGCAATGAGGGCGATTAATTCTAAGGTTATAGAGATTTAAATCATGACAAAAAATAGACGATAGATTACAAAACTTGAGTAATTGCAAACTTTATAATTTTTCATAGAATTTAGATACTTCATCGATATTATAATATTTATGATACGGCAGACTTAACTGTGGAAACTTAAGATACTTATTTTTTCAGATGATCTCCAAGATAAATAGCCGCGATATGCACCTATTGATAAATATATCAAATTGCAGGGAACGTAGCTACAAATTTATAATTGTAGTCTGCACCTAATGCTCTTAAAACCGTAAAACACACATTTTCTTCATTTGTTCGTTTCGTTCTCCATTTATTACTCGATAAATGGAAGTTAAAAGTTAGCTAAGCGTTTCTAGCCTTTAGGAAGGTGAATTCTTTAATGCGATACCGATGTTCGAATGCTCGATGCATTTTCATCGTTGAAATTGCACGTAAACAGCTCCGCGCCTCATCTTTTAGTACCAGAAATAGCTCGTGGGGAGCTATGAATGGAAGTTGATCAAATTCGTGACCCAGTTTTGGCCCTTTAATTTAGCTTTCGCGAACGAAATACGCGCATTTCCTATAAAAAAATCCATCACTCTTAGATTTTGTAAATAATAAATCAATTGTCCATTTATTATGCTAATTCGAAAGTTTTCAGCTTTTCATCAGATTAAATTATTATAAATGTGCTCATTGGCAATTACGCCGAGGTTGCATTATTAGTCCCCGTTACTAAATAGGACGTTTAGTTGTTTACAACACGTTTTAAATATGTGTACGAGCACAGTTTCAGGAATATTTAGAATATTTTTCATTACACCTTGTTATGATGCTTTTGTACAACGAGGAGAAACTACTTTTCTCGAAGATGAAAATAACTCGATCAATTACGCGATAACAATGTTTCGCACGAGCATTTTAACAATTTATGAAAATTTTTAATTTAAGGGAAAAGTGCCATATTTGAATCTAAACGACTGCTACACTTTAACACCTTCTATGCACTTAAAATCCGAATCATTATGAAATTCCCTAATTATAACCATAACGCCATAACGCCATAACGCCATAACGCCATAATGCACATACAATGAATGGGCAGCCTTAAATCATTTAAATAAGATTGCGCTATACAATTCAAATGCAATTATAATTATTGATACACAATAAAGGTAGACAAGTAGAAGCACGAAAAGTCGCAAAAGTAGCGTCGAGTCATGATTTTAGCGCCTAGTTTAATTAGAGTCATTATAGACTATAGTGCAACTCACGCCTTCAATGCATTATTTAAAAATAAATGAAATTTTCAATCCATTACTGAATTATCCTGCCGGAAGAATTTATATTAACGTCCCTTTTCCCCCTTCTGCGAGAATTTCACAATTTAGCGTTACATTATCGCTGCAGTGAACGACTACGAGCCTAAAGTCGCATACGATATACGATGTATCACGTGTACACGAGTAACATTCCTGGCCAAGTCGGTCTGTCCGTAAATTAGCAAACTTAAATATTGTACTCTCAGTTTCCGTACGACTAAATTAAATTAATAAAATGTATAAATTATTGCACGGAAACATGACTTCCTTTCGCTAATTACTTTAACTCGATCGAGTAACACCTTTTAATTTCTTATTTAAATAAGATATTTTACCATCCGCTTCAATTGAAATTCAACAAAAGCAGTTGTAGGCATGATACGCGTAAAAGCTTCGACTTGATTTTCATAATATTCGGTTGAATTTTTAAATATTATTTTATAAGTTAGCGGACATTTTTCATTTTCATTTCATTTCTTGTTTCCGAGTACTCGTAATACGAATAAAATTAGTTGTCGCCTCGAACTAAGTGATCGTACTCTCATTAAAAAGCACATTTCTTAGTATAAAGTTTTTAAGCTTTTAAACATTTTATTTTTTCAATTTCTAACCGAGATGTGTTACTTAATAACTACATAAATAATTATATCCAAGAGCAACATTTACACACTGATTTACAAAAAAAGTTAAAGCGTCTATTATTACTTCATTTTTAACCTCTACATACCATTATTATTATTATTATTATTATTATTAATATTACATTATATTTTGTCTTTTTTATGTTTTAAACTCAATTTTAAATTCTTCGGATAATAATAATGTTTTTGCGTTAAAATCATAATTGCCATCGTATAATTTTAATAAAATTTAAGAAAAAATTGTTTTAAATTATTAAATGTCATAAATATTATTTTCATCTACTTTCTTTATAATAATCATAAATTATTTTAGTGAGCACTGTTTTATAATACAGTAAAGTCACAGATAGAATGATTATTCGAGCTGAAGCTTATTTAGATTATTGATCTCGTCATACTAATAGCTAATTCAAGGCGAAACTTGTTTAATTAAATCTACTTTTGAATTACAAAATTGAATCGAGTGAAATATTAATAATCGTGCTCTATTTTTGCAAGTTCAATTTAATAATTTTAATTAAAATTTATATTAAAAAAATTCAAACATTTGTCAATTTGCTCTCACAATGTATATACGTATGTAAACGGTGTAACCTACTTATTAAAAAGATGAGATACATTGTTTTATTCTTTACGGCATAACATCACAGAAAGATACTTATAATTTTTAATAATATCATTACTATTATCTTGTTTCACGAAAAGAAACCTTAGTATTCAATTTTAATAAATTAATTCCTTCTTCGATAAAAATAAACATACATAAATTTCTTTAAAAAATTACAATAAAAAAATTAAATAAATGATTCTTTGACTAATTATTAGGAAGTTAAAAGAGTTAATCCCTTCAAATAATCAAAAATATTCCTTTAATCGGTAAAATCTTGCAATCGTCCCTTAAATTTGCGCACAAGTAGATATGAGAATATTTTGCGCGACTTTCGTATTTGCGTAATTTATGACCATGTGCAAATGCAATATGTAGACTTACATTGCATTACAAAAGACAAAGAGACTTCAGAAACGCAATCAAATTATAAAAAACCGAACAGAGGAATAAAAAAAAAAATGAATTCTGTGGCTAACACGTATAAGGAATTGATTATGGTGTACGTAATATACATATTTCTATTAAGAAATTCTTATTTTAAAGTCATATTTTACTTCAAGAATCTGCTTATATTTTTACAGAAGGAAACCTTTTTCGACTTTTTGAAGAAAAATCATTATTCGCAGAAAATTTAAAATATTATTGTATTACGTCTAAATGTAATTATATCAAAAAGTCTTCTAGTAATAATTGCTATAAAAAATGAAAAAGAAAAAGATAAAATTTCAAAGATTTATCAATCCCAAGCCGTTATTATATTTTCTAATTTTAAGTTTTTCCTAATTTAACGAGTAAATGTGCACAAGTAATATTTGTACATATTCACTTTCATTTAGAAGTTTAGAGTTTAAATAATTAAAGTTTATATTTAAATAATTTTAATTTTTAAATGATTTCTTAAGTTAAGATATAACCTAAATAATATTTTAATAATGACTAAAAATTCTAAGTAATTATGTAATATAAATTTTAAGTTCGCTTTTCAGGTAAAATAAATGTATTATTTTATCGCGAATTTATTTAAAATTATTTTACGTACTCAACGAGTTAAATTTCATTTGCGAACCCCGTACATCTTCTCTGAATATTGAACAAAAATTATACGACTCTCATACAAATTTGTGTTTATAAAATTTTCTAGATAAAGTAATAATGTCTGAGATTAATAATTAAAAAAAATTTATTTTCATTATTTAATTAGAGAAAATGTTTAGATAACATTGCATTTTAATATCATAAAAGTATTCGTCATGGTTTGCTTTTAGTTGTTTAAAAAAGCAGTATTAATTCTCATAAAATTCTTGAATTAAATTTGAAATATTTTTACCGTTTTAAATTTAAAAATTCTAAATAATTCTTCTTTCGAAAGATTGCATAAAGATTCAATGTACCAAAAAACTTTCATTTTGATTGTATATTTATTAAAGATAGAAATGCATAAGTAACGAGGACGTTGCGATCTTTGATACTGAAAACGATCCTACTGAAAGCAATATGTTGGAGAAAAATTTATAGTTGACAAAATTAAAGAATTTGAAATATTAAAATTTTCAATATTAGATACTAAAATATTGTAATTTAAATTGATATTTATATACTTTAGTTTATATAACGATGCTTTCAACATTCAATGTTATATTTATTTTTTTAGCAATATGAGATGGAAATATTTTCCTCATTTACATTTAAAATAGTCTATTTTTAGAGCTTCATTGGTGAAATTTGACGTTGTCCAGAACAATCTACGATCTTTAAAAAAATTTCGGGAAACATTAGAAGCACTATGATATCGAGTTCAAATATCGACTTTATGAATACTAGAGTTAATATTTCTCTGTTGAATTTCACTTTCCACGCATTCATTTTATTCTTTTACTGGTTAGGTTATCAAATACACTCTTAATTGTAATGCTCATTAGATTAATTTGTTTGATAACCTGGGCACTTATCTGACAATTTGTTGTGCGCCAATACACACATGCTTTTAAAATTTTATTCCCTTTAGCTATTAAAACGTACACAAGCTCTAAGGGTATTTACAATTTAATTGCGACGAATTGATAAATTTAATTTGTTATTATATTATTACGTGTAAATTATCGTTTCCTAAGAACCATTTTGCTTGTATAACAGGTAATACGTTAACTCTTTTCTTAATGTTTCATTCTCTGTAATTAGATCATTTACTTTACAACCTTTTTCTACATTTTACCTAGCATTGTATTACGAAAAATGTATGGTAAAAAAGTTTATTACGATAGCACACGCTCCCGATAAAAAAGGCAAGTACACAGGCATATGGAGTATAAGCATATAATTTATTTCTACCTGCAAACAAGACGGCGATGTAATTGATCATTTATTCGACGCTTAAACAACTATTTGACTCGGTAGATTCATCGTCTGTTTCTTTCCGCTTATTCTACTTGAAAAAAAAATGGGATTTTTTTCGAGCTTGGCACATGCTTTACGTATTTCGCGGTAGAGAACGTCACGTGAGTAAGTGATAGCTTCGGGACTAAGATCGAATTTACGACGTCACTGTCAGCACTTGATACGAGGAACATTTTTATGCAGATTTTTTAATAGAAAAATTTCGCAACATTTTGAAATCATGGTTTCGCACAAATTTCTCAAATTTTTTCTCTTCATTCCTTCTCAAAGTATACAATCACCGTGAGGTATGCGAGTAACCGCTAAAAAGCACCAACTCAAAATAACGTCGTTAACTTTATTCTCGCAGTTACTTCGAGTTTCCCTTCCACGAGATCACGTATTTAATTCGCGCATTCGTCGCATTGTCAGAGCCTGATTATATATATATATATATATATATATATATATATATATATAAATATGTATTTATTTATACATATCCGTCTCATTAACGAAGCACACAGAAGGTGCCGGGACTCTCCGCTCTGAAAAAGTACGAGCCGCTTCCACGAAGAGAATAATCTCGCTCCGGTCGGTCATATTATTGTCTAGTCGCGAGCGCAATTATATAGTCAGGGCCAAAGATGGTCCGCAGAAAAGAGAATGTGCCTTGCAGCCGATTGAAGCTCTTTTGTTTTGCACCCCCTCCCCAGACGGAAGTGAAGTTTAAGACCGTACCAGTGTGCTGCGAAGGCTACGCGGTCCAAGAGCTGATTGGAAGCGGAGGTGCCGACGCCAAGTGCGTGCCCTACTGCAAAAAGTGCCGTAGCGGCGTCTGCACCGCTCCAAACGAGTGCACTTGCGATCCGGGCTTCCAAGGACAGGATTGCGCTTATGGTAAGTGACTTTTCACGCTCGTCGCTAATTATTGACGAGTGGCAGGAGCCGTTTTTGCATGACGTTGCGCTGCGCCGGGATCACGTGACGTGACCGAACGAACGCAAACCTGCAAGGACTCTTTGTTTGATATCGAATTTGCGTTGCTCCTGCCAGCAACCAAACAGACACGGTTACACTTCAATAGCCAGAAAATTAGTTCTGCGAAGCTCGTTCTTCGTCTTTATCCGAATTTCACGTTCGTAAACTATTTGCAAATAATATAATAACATAAGCACTTTGGAAGGATGCCTTAATAATAGCTGGTGGATGATTAAATTCTTCCGACTTAACAAGCTCCGAATCTAATAAAAAATACACCTTCAAGTATGAATAGCTAATAGAGATAGGCAAGGAGAGAATAGCATTGGATGCCAATTAAACTCGTGCTTTTCTCTATTTTCTTTAAAATGACAATTACAGTCTAGTGCTCCATTATGAAGGACGTTAAAACGTATCCCATTTTTCAAGCGACTACTTCATTCACCGCTCGGGTAATAATTAAACGATCGGTCGTAGTAAAGCTGGTACTCGTCGATTTTTACGTGACTCGAGGCACCGCATGACACGCCGTTAATTACAAGGGCCCACATTCGAGATGAAATTGCAGCGATTTGGTTTATTTGTAACGAAAATATTTAAATAAGAGTTTTGTCGGTTAATTCTTAGTTTAATCAACGCGGCGCGGCCGATGGCAATTGGCCGACCTTAAGATTAGCTGCATTCGGAAATAAGAGAGCATGTTTTGCTTTCGTTAATTCTCGGAGGACGTGTGCAGCGGTGACAGGCCGATGCTTTTAGCGGCAATCTTTACCTGATCTTTACGTCTGACAGAAATAAAAACGGGACTAGTGATATACCGTGGGACGCCGCGTACAAATATTGAGCAGTTGCACCTGCATGAATATTCACGTACATCAAGCGCGCCGCGTGTGTAAGGCAGCGCTACCATGCTTTCGCCTCTGTTTGCTGCAAGCGAACTTTCGAACGGGCGTAGCATCACCGACGATAAAGTTCGCATGCGCGTACGACTCGATGACGTGCAGATAGGTTATCTCGGCAAAACTACAGCTATGATAGATGCGAATACAAAACGAATTTTGCATCTTTAAACGGCATGGAAAATTCAAGTAAAATTTCGCAAAAAGAGTGTCCACAGGGAAGCTGGGGCCAAAGCTGCGAGAACGAGTGCAACTGCCTGCGGGAAGTTGGTTGCAATCCTGTTACCGGAAAATGCGAATGTCCTGCTGGATGGATGGGTTCCCGGTAAGTGCATCATAATCACTCGATATATCACGTCCGTGTAAAAGTTCGTAAATGTATAAAAATTTACAGTCCGCGAATGAGCGACTATTGTTTTTATTCTCGCAGACCAACTGCAATACCGACTGAATGTAATTAATGCATTATGTAACCAGTATTAACTAATCGAAGCATGAAAATTTTAGCGGTACAGATGTTCTTGACTTTTTGTTTCAAGTGCAACTCTGTGGCGGATCGCTTCGGGTCCAAAGAAACTGCGAATGTATTTTCGCGTACGAGAGTTAAAATATTTTAAAAATCAGTATACGCGAAAGTTTGAATAACCAAAGGGCGGAACGTCTCGCGAGCGATATTGATTTACCACCTAATTATTACTTTTCATTTCCAATCACATGTCCAAGCAATTCGTAAAATAAATAGATATTTGCTTGAAAGTTGAGAGCAAAATTTTCCATTCGGTCAAAGGAATTTATTTGAAAAATAAGCGGTGTAAAAACATACATTGATCTGTTGAAAGGCAGGAGTGAAATATAAATCTAGCACATTATTATTATTGTCACACGAGTACAGGAAGTATCGCTTTTCACGAGCAATGCTCCTTCGCGTCGGCCACTAAATTTTAAAGAGTAAATAATTCAATCCAAAACCGAGCCAAGATAAAATACAATCATGATATAACGACGCAGGACGCAATTAAATATGCCAAACTACGCTCGAGTGCACCTGAAATCGTATTCTCGAGCTCAAATTGCTCTTTGTAAAATTAAACACTGATGAAAACCTACGCGCCAGCGGCAATCTCATATTTATGGGCATGGGATAGAGCTTTAGGGTGACCTTGAATTTTTCAGGTGCGAGAGCAAGTGTCCCAAAGGGCAATGGGGAATTGGATGTAACTCCATTTGTTTGTGCGAAAATCCTGTGGCGCGATGTCACCACGAGACCGGCGAATGCATCGAGCCGGATAGCAATTCGCTTATCGATCCATTCGAGGCTTCCGGCATATCCATTAATCCAGTCCTGGCTGCGACTACGGCTAAAATAGCCAATACCGATTACTTCGACGTCATTGACTTCGATAAGGAGGCCATATTACCAAGAGTTACCGAGCGTATGTACACGATCATTGAGTTGAGTCGTCTTCACTTTGAAGCGCCTTAAAATCATGCTAATTAATTTAATTTGGTGTATAATTTATATTTGTCGATGCGGATGTGTACTGAAATATTGATAGATTTGCTTTTATTAACTTTTATCAACTTATTGTGAACTGAAATTGTCGCGCATTCGTTATTAATTCGTTGTTAATTTTATAAATTTAACATTGCGTTACCAAGAAAAAGAACTTATTAATTTTTGTTGGCCAAGCATTGAGTAGGTGCATTTAAAAACAAATGAATTTTACGCCGATTCATCTTGATGTTTTATAACAACTAATTAATTACTTCTACTTTTATGTTAAATGGGCTCTAAAAAGTTATGGCACTTATCTAATAAAATGTCTCCTATAGTCGTTACTCAATGCTTTAGATAACGTAAAGCATATTATCTTCGAAATTTTGAAACGTATAAGCATTTATTTTTATTTGTTTTTAAAATATTATTTTTACACGCATATTTTTCACTCTTATTTACAAACATTCTACTACGGAAAAAATCAGTCTTATCAACGGAATCGAAAATAATTTAAAATCATTCGAAA
This sequence comes from Platyscapa corneri, assembly GCA_018907185.1. Lineage (NCBI taxonomy): Eukaryota > Metazoa > Arthropoda > Insecta > Hymenoptera > Agaonidae > Platyscapa > Platyscapa corneri. The sequence goes on along the minus strand of JACCHW010000011.1, from coordinate 1,467,454 downwards.
AAAGTCCGCGTCTGAAGCGTAACCGTGCATTATAATATAATGCTAATGATTAAGTTTTCGGTTATTAGCTCCTACATATTCTTTACCCAAGGCCATAATTTATTTATCTATTTATTTTACATCGAAGAACATTACAATTCACTAAATTATTGTAACTTAAAGACTACCAATTATATTGAAAATTACAACTATATTATTTCTTCGCGATAAAGAAGATTATAGGCTGCGAGAAAAATCTTGATAAAGTGCTGCACACAGTCCTGTTAAAATATATTCAAAATGTGTCACAGTTGCGTGGAATTAAAAAAAAACGGTAATTACACGTACATCATATGCATACCTAATATGGTTTCCCGTGATAAGTAGATAAAAAATTTAAACAATAATTTGCAGTATTGGAGATTCGTAAAAGTGATTCACCTTGAATGGTGCTTTAACCCGGATTTCCACTTTTTATCCTTTCTTTGTTGGGAACTTTTCATGTACCTTGTTTAAGCAAAAAGTCTATACAAAACTACGGAATTCTTTGTAACTTGTACATAAAGTATCGTTTTGCACACTGATTTTATAAAAGAAAACTTTTTTAGTGGAAGAGTTGCAGTGTATTCACGCGAATTCCTGACAGCAATTTAATCGGCGCGATCGACAGAAGCTTCTAGATTTTAACAGTATACATTAGGCGAGTTGCCTAACAATAATCAATTTCAAAAGTTTTCTTACAGTTCTTTTGGCTAAAGATGCTTTTAGAAAAAGCGAACTTTTTAGAAACATGAAACGTGCGAATTCACTTAAATAGTAATCTGGTAAAGCACGTTAGGTGAATGTGCAAATATACAATGTAACAGTGAAAATAACGTTTTACAACAACGTTTTTCTCAAGGTCTTTCGAAGGTTGTATCAATTTGGCTCGACACGCGTCACATTCCTAAGTAATTTCAGGAAGAAAACGCGATCGCACATATTCATTCGAAAGAAAAGTTAAATATTCGTGTGAAACGAAGTCGCTGAAAATATTAGTATTGCGAAGCTGCGTGAATATTTTACGCGCGAGCTTTACGAAAATAATCCCGAGTTGCCTTTGACCAGAAAAACAAATTAATCGCGTCGAGGGTGATTCTCACTCGTGGGGCTAGAAATTTAAAAAAAAAAGTTAACTAGACAAGTTGTGAAAGTAATTCGAGCTCGTCGCGGCAATTAACGCAAATTGAAAGAGTGAATTTGAAGGCAACCATGATAATGCCGAGCGAAGCCGCAATTTAAGCGAATGTTAAATGTTGCCATTTAAATGATTTAGAAACTGCGGCGGTGCCCAGCCTCCCAGAGGACATGATCCTCGTGCAAAGTGCTCGGACCACGGAAGGACTCTCGACAAAGACGATCGAGGAGAAGCCGATCACGCAGCGGCCGACGAGCCCCTTGCCACCCAAGTTCACCGCAATCGAAGGAAATCAACTTTCACAGCCGGATACTGCCAAGACGTCCAATTTTGACGTTGATGACCGTCAATCCAACTTTCGCGTCATTGTCTCCCCCAAGACTGACTACGTTAAAACTACTCACAAAGGTTTTACCTTACACACTTATTTTATACGGTTGACCTTTTCGCAACCCATCCATTCCGTGATATCCTGTCCTGTCTTTATTTCGTTTCGCACGCGTGGAAAACGTGGTCGTTCGACTTTTTACTATCCAAGCTTAATGGCACTTGAATATAAAACACGATATAACTTATGAAACTTGATCATGGCATCAAAAGTATATAATACTCATGCTTGCTGTTTGAAAAGTTGCCGCTGAAAATAAACCTTTTTTTATTTCAGAGACGTGCGTTTCAAAAACAAAAATAGCATTTTTAATTTTACAAAACTAGTGGAAACGGTACTGCATTCCTTGTAATCTTCTAATTGCGAAGAATATTAAAATAACTTAAAACGTCGAAATTTAAACTGAAATTTATAGGAATGTAATACACGTAAGAAGGTAGATGCAATTGAACTTGAATAAAATGTGAGCAGAAATAAAGAGTGAATGAAAAGTAATATCCTACTGTGCCGATTGTAAAGAAAAACTAAAATTTATATCAGCGTGATTTTATTTCATTATTTTATTTATTTATACACAAAGAGACGTTTGTGGGTAATAATAATGCATAATAATAATAATGTACACAAACACGCATATATATATATATATATTTATGTATATAAAGCAATACGCGTAATAATAAATATTCTAGTGTCATTTTAACACTTTACAATTTTATAAGATCAAGAAATTCAAGTGTACTCTTACATAGGTCTCTTTTACAAATGTATTAGTACGGGATGAAATCTAGAGCAATAAGCCATAGAATTATGAAATTCGCGTAAAAAGAGCCAGTTTAAAAAAAAAAAGAATTTCTTAAAAAACGTTCTTAAAATTTTATTTATGAACTTATGCTTTATTAATTCTTTATTGAAATACGAATACTGATAGATTTTAAATACCTTATTAGATGATGACGCATGGTTTTTTTTTTAATTTTTTAAAATTAATACTACGCTTTTTTAAATATTACGATAAAAAACAAAAAAAAATAAAAACCACGGAAAAACCCGCTTCAAGTTTATTAAATAATATTTCAAATCAATGCTTCGCAGTTTCGCTTCAAGTATTAAATCAACGTTTTTTTTTTAAATATAATAAAAATGTTTACTTTTCGTTTGTTTAATCCCTTAAATAATACAATTTTTTTATTTTTCTATTCTCTATATTAATTCGATAATAGCGTGTGTATATTTATATATAAATACATGGAATGTATTTTATATGTTACTGATTTCCTGTTAATTTGTGACCATTTATAATCATAAACGAAAATCTAAAATATTAATGTAGTTGGTTGTAAAACATTTATTTATTTAACGAAGGTTTGGCTGTTTTCAACTTCATATGTATAAGAGCTTCTGAATTTTAATTACGTATGAGTAATAATTAGAATTAAAATACTCCGAAACGTAGAATAATTTATCATTATTAATTTATTATTATTATTAAAATTATTAAATAAACGAAGCATTTGATAATGAAACTAAGGCGGATGTGTTCGGATTTACAAAGAGAGTGATTGTTTATTGCAAGCCAACCTTGACAGATAAAAGACAAGTCCATCTCACACACAATGTCGGTATCGCAAACAACGCTTTACATATTTTTCTGCCCGATAAAATCGACCGAGTTTCGATGATACTGAATTTTTTATACATATACCAAAACTTTAGTAATAACAGCGCATGTTGTCTGAATACAATTGCCTTTTTTGTTAGAATTGGCATTAAAGATAAATTAAACGTTTGGTTATTTTATATCTCTTTGACGAAAGATATTATGGAATTTGAATAATGCATTGTTTTTAAAATTTATAAAGAATTGCGGTCGTAATAACTACGTGGACGAAGCAAATGCAAATTTTTAATGGTTACGTTGAATGTACATCGAATGTTCCACCACTCTTCGATATAAGATCGAAAATCGATTATTCAGTTAATACGTCATTTGTATCAATGACTTTTAATCCGTTGATAAAATAATGAAATTCATAATCCACGATTTAAATAAATATTCATAATAAAAATTTTATATTATTTTGAAATAGCGATAAAGCTATACAGTGCACTTTTTTAATTAATAATTTCAGACAAAAAATTGATATACTGATTGTGATAAATATTACATAAATATTTATCGAATACTGGACAATATAATTAATTATAAAACTAATCGTTGTCAATGCATTTATTATATGAATTTGATTATTTTACTAAAGTTTCGGTTTTATTTGCAAAGATAATAACAATTGAAACTAAATTTAAATTAGAATAAAATGCAAGTAAAAACTGATACAAAGATACCGCGAATTTAATTTTTTAAGCAAGTGCACAAAAGCCTTGCAGCAAATAATTACAACATCAATTGTATATTAACAAAGGGCTTTAAAAAATAAGCTCTCCATTTTTGCAAACTTTAATTCATTCGTCTTTTGTAGCATACGTTACATTTGACCCGAAAAACATTAAAGGTAACATCGAAATAAAAACTATTAATTCACTAATTGAATTCGATAGTCCGACAAATAAAAAAAAACCCCTTAAACGTATTTTCGTATTATTTAATAAATTATAGCAATAATCGTATCGCTTTGAAATGCTGGGCGAAAAACTAAAAAAACTTATTTTCCTATTCATTTTAAAGTTGGATCGAGTACATCGGTGTCAGCAATCCCAATCGACGTTGCGGCCATGATAGTTGTTGGTGCGATTATTTCCATTGGCTTGACTTCCGTTGCGGCCCTCATGATATTTCACATGCGCTCGCGATTACTTAAGACTGCGCTATCGATCTATAACCAAGAGAAGGTTGAGAGGCAATTCACAGAAAAGGATAGCGCCTTTGAAAAGGATTTGGATGTAACAATTGGGACTCTTCCTCGTACGTGGTTGCTTTAGCACTTTACTCTGAATTTGCGCTAAGTTTTTTCAAAGCCACGGGGCATCCGAGACATTTTGGAGGAAAGCAATTTAGCGCACAAGTATTTCAGGGAAAGCCGGTTATATAAGCAATTCCCTGGCGACATGTATGCTAGCGATATTTTATCTATCGATCCGCTTACTTTTGCTGCACTTTCAGGTACCATGACGAGAATTAATCCAATGTACAATTCAAGTTCGGATGCGGGATCTGCTATTTTGAGCTTCGACGACAGACCAGCTGAATACGCCAATGGGACTGTGACCATTGGCATTCGTTTATCCAGTAACCTACGCGGTACGTAACGTTGTATTATTTTATTTCTTCTGAAAGCCGCAACAATTCCTTTTTATCCGGAAGAAAGTTCGAAATAAAGAAACACGGGAGCGAATTTCAATTTATGCAGAGCGATTGCTACGTTTATGTCTGCAACGTAAAGCAAATAACAAATCGAAGGCCTCAATTTTAAAGTATTGAAAAAGATATTTACGGCGTTTTTAAGATTAACTTTACGAGCTTTGACGCGCTGGGCGACCGCGACGATGAATTCTAGTTTTGAAAGCTTCTCGTTACAAATGCGTTTATTCTTTCGCACTTTACACACCAATAAGTGCACTTTCGAAGGCTTGCACTCGCGATTTCAATAAAGTAATTAATATCCAAGCTGCTTACAATACTTGTTAAATATAAATAAAAGTCCTCCGCACATCGAGTAAAGCCTAAATATTGTCAAAGTTTTTGGGCGAGCAGAGAGCCTCTCGTGTTTGGTCGCTTCGAGCGAATTCGTTTGTGCAGTTCGAGTCGCGCGCAGCCCAGACTCTGTATCCACCGGATTGCGAAAAAGAGTTCGAAATTTGAATGTGTTGCAAATGAGTAAAGCAAGGGGCAGCAGTACAATAAAGTCTCACGTTATCTATTCGCGCTCGTTGTGAGAGAGATCTTGCGGTACATAAGAAACGACTTTTGAATTTTTTAGATTTATTGGAAAGCCAGTACGATAGACCGGCGTCGTGTTCCCACAGGAATGCAGCTGCGGGGGATACGGATGTGGAGCACGTATACGACGAGATTCCATTAGCGCCGCCATTTCATTTTGAGAAAGACACGTAATTTTGGAAGGGAGTCGAGTCGGATCGGGCCTACGTATCAGTGCCGCTCCTCTCGCACATCCTGTGATAAGAGCCGCCGCCGCCGCCACCGCCAGCATCAACAGTCTCACGTGCCACGCACGATCTCGCGACCCCATGTGAAACAAAATCATTAGGAATTTCGCAATAATGAGAAGGAAGAGCGGCAGACAAGATGAATGCCGAAGGCGATAAGGGTCTCATTTTTGTGTCGATTCCAGGTCAAAGAACGAGCCTTTCGTGCAGCTCGAAATAGCAGTTAAGGTAGCATACAAAAAGCGTCTCTCTCGTAGTTCACTCGTGCAGTTCGCCCGTAGGATTGCATCATACGTCAATCGTCTACTTCCCCGATGTGCACGTGCATGTGCATGTGCCTGTCGCGCCGAGTGTATGCCGAGGAAATACGTTTGCGAATGCGCCATCATTGTTGCTGTGGGAGTGAGTGCGCGCGCGTTCGTCAGTTCGTGGGCGCGCCTTTGAGTTACACGGGTGGGTGGATGGATGTGTATGTGCACTTGCACTGACGACCGAGTCTGTGCACGTACGCGTGATCGTGAGAAACTTTTCGGCGAATTATTCTTTTTGTACGTGTTCTTTGTCTCTTGGATCTCCAAGTATTCGAAAACCATTATTTATTAAACTGTCGTATAAAGGCTCAGGGTATGATATTAGAAAAATCTTACCAAAGTATTACGACACCCCCTCGCCGGAGACCCTTGCACCTGCAAGTATAATGGAAAATCACTTCGGGTGCCTTCGGGGCTCTTTAGAATAATAATATAGATTTTTAATCCAAAGCCACGTAACACTACACATTGTCTACTTTTGATATGTAACGACACTTTACTTGTATCGTATGCGTAGAATATAACATTCATTTTTTGTTTTTGTAAACAGTAAAGTAGGTGAAGGTACGCAACGATGCAGGTCATATTAGCCATTTTTCAGGAAGAAAATTTCGAAAGCTCACTTTATCGTACTCGAATAATGGTATTTATTCAACGAGTAGTTTACGAACTTGTACTTTCTATCTAAGTTTTTCATATAATTATCATTTCATTATTATTATTATTATTATTTATTATTATTATTATTATTATTATTATTATTATTATTTATCAGGTTACAGAAATTTTAATGTGATTATGCTGCATTTAATTATAATTTATCTAATATAGTAGTATGGTAATATTTAAAAATATCGTGTAAAAATATTTCTGTTAATATTTAAAAAAATAAAAATATGCTACAAGGAAAACAAGTGTTTTTATTATTTCTTACTGGTATTGAATTATACAATGAGCTTCATTAAAATTGTACAAATATATATCACATGATCATTAATCACAGTTATCGATCGCTAAAATAACGTAATAGATCTGCGTTTGAAGATAGAAGCAATAAGAATATTTACTGGTCAAGTTTATTCACTATCTTAGTTAAATATAATTTTCAGAATTTTACTTCTAACGACCTTTTTAACCTCGCCACTGGCTATCGTATTTTCATAAACATCATTTAAAATTACTTATAAGATTTAGTCATTGGAAAACATTAGACGAGACAAGATGTTGGTTAATAAATTACTCTTGTTATTTTACGTCTTAACAGTAACGGGATGTATTTTGAGTTCAGAAGCTTATACAGATCCATTTAATGAAATCACCTTTCCAGCAAAGGAAAATGGCACGTGTTACAAGAGGGTTCTGTGAGTATTTTTGTATGGAACAATTAAATCTATGCTTACTTTGTATGCTCCATAATTTCTAGAAATCAAACAATACGTTTTATTATAAAAAGTTACACGTGGGTGCATTTAAATCCGAGCTTTTTTTACAAAATGTGCACCATTTTTTTTACATGTATTTATAAAATAGGGATTACTCAGATCTCCCAATTATTATTATTATTAAATATAATTAATTGTTTAATGAGTTTATGATTCGATGAATCCAATCACATAATGTTAACTAAGTGTTAACATTTTAATTATTATTTTATAAAAAAATAAATAATTTGAATAGATTATTGTCAACATCTCATTTGCATAAAAATAATAAAAATATTTCACGATTGATACGCATAATAATGAGAATACCATTGAAATATACTTTTATGATGGACAAATTGTGCTTAAAACATGGTTTGTCATTTCAGGTACAATGACGCCTTACTTGCCAATATTTCTATGGGTCTTGTTCAAATATCTCCAGGTTCTCAACAAGCCGGCGTGAAAACGGTATTTATGATTTATTATATTTGCGTATGTGTGCCCGCGCGTGCGTGTGTTTATCCATCCACTTCTTGAGCTTGCAATTATTAGTTGTCTTCAATAAAGCGGAAAACCTATAAACGAACAGTAACAATAGTACGATAAAACCATGTATAAAATTTGCTCGAAATATCTGCAACGTTTGATTATAGCAGAACACAATAGTTTACATACCATTCCATTCGCACATCGCACCAACATTGTTAAAATTTTTATGAAATACTTCTAATTGCATCCATCGAATTCCATGGCTAAGCAATTCGCAAGCGACTAAAAACAGCATCTGAAAAAGCACGTAGGGTAACGTAATTCTCCCCGTGTCGCAGAAGAGCAGCCGTGGGTGGGTCACGATAATCGACTGCTGCGTCGGTTACGTGCGAAACAACGAGACGGGCAACTGCGAAGCTCACTGCGAGGATGAGTGCATCGGTGGCACCTGCACCGGTCCGAACACCTGCAGCTGCGAGGAGGGTTGGAGGCTCGAATCCTCCAAGGAGTGCAAGCCAGTGTGCCGACGGGGTTGCAAGGAACACGCCTATTGCTTTGCTCCGGATGTCTGCAGCTGTGAGTTTGGCTATCAGGACGTAGACGGTGTTTGTCGGCCCGTCTGCCTTCACGACTGCGAGAACGGCGATTGCTTGGAGCCGCGGGTCTGCCGCTGTCACCCCGGATACAAACTCAACAACGAGACGAAGATGTGTGAACCGGTGTGCGAGAGAGGCTGTAAAAACGGCAACTGCACGGCGCCTGGAGTCTGCGCCTGCGATGATGGGTATGTTGTCCGAACGTTGCTGTTGCGACGAGTTGGAGACAGATAAAAGTGTCTGTCGTAGAAGTAGATGAAGAGGTTATGATTTGGTCGATACCTAAGGTACTGCAGTTGTTCTAACAACTGCAACAGGACATGTGGGAGATAAATTTACGGGCTGAAGATTTTTTCGCGACCGTCGTTATCTTATTGATAAGAGTGATTCATCAGCGCTTCGATACTAGCCTATTCGTGTACTTTTCATATCGCTTACTGAAATAATTTCTTCTATTTGAAAATATTAAAATATTAAAGCTTGGATTTCGGTAGAATGAGAAATGGCTATCGAAATCAAAGCGTATAGATTTTGTTGCTCCAACTTAGATTTGATATTTGATTATAAGAGCACACGTAACTAATAGTCATCTTTGTAGGTAAAAAAGCTATTGAGCAAGTCTGTGCCGTTGAATGTATTATTTCCTGATATCTTAGCGTTATCAACGTATATATTCGTCAACTAGGAAGTCACCGTTGCGACTCTTTTTTTTACATAATCTCAACTAGTCAGTTATACGTGTTTCTAATGAATTAAATAACGGTTAGTCACTGGGTTTTGATAAACGCGATTATAAAACTAAAGAACATTTATTTTTTATATTAATTCAGCCATTATACAAACAATTTCAATCCTGATACAATAGCGATAGAAGTAATATAATAATTACATAAAAATGCAATCGTGCCTGCATAAAAGTTATATCTAAATTTAAATTAATGCATTAAATAATTTTTCATATTCGTATAGCGATGGGAGTATCTCATTTAACGTCAAATTAAATTAAAAAAAGTATTTTATTATACAAACTATGACATCGATAGTGAACTGAAGTAAAAATTGAAAATAAAATAAAATACGAATAGTTACTTATTTCATAAACAATATATTACATGAAAAATTATATATTTATATTCTTTTTAGTAGACAACGTACTTTTACGTGTATAAAGCATTAATTTGTTTACATATTATTTTAATATGTTAAATATATTATAAATATTTTAATGTGGCCAATAAAAAAAGTATTAGATTTATGAAGTTGAAAACATTAAAATCAGAATAAAAAGTCATTTAAAATGTTGAAAAAAAATCTGTTTAATTATTAAAATTGTCGTCGTAATTATAAACAAAATTTTAAACCAATAATGCATAAATATTATCGAGTGAAATTTGAAGTAAAGAAATAATCAACGTTTACACGTAGAAGTATAAAAATTAATTAAAATTTTTTATTAATATTATACTCCGAATATAATAATAATTTTAATAATGAATTATAATTATATATAATAATAAAAATAGATATTTAAAAACTCGCTTTGTAGGTTATCTAACGATAAAAAGATTTTAAAAAATAATGAAACACTCAAAATTTGAAATATTAAACAAAAATTAAGATCCATGAAAGTTCTGCTCATTATACGGTTATATTCCCTAGAAATAAGTAAAGTTTTACGAATACTTTTGTGTTACACCCAATGCATCCTTTACATCATTACAGCTATATAACTCTATACGCGAAAATTTTACGCATTCGTAATAATTCTAGAATTATAGAATTATGCTATAAAATTCTTTTCTTTATTTAATGTAGATACGTTAATCATTCCTACACCCAAGGCACCTGTGTACCGGACTGTCCAGACACCTGCACAAACGGATTTTGCGATTCCCCAATGGTGTGCACTTGCAACGAGGGCTACGAATCTGACGCTAATGGCTCCTGTGTTCCTCATTGTAAAAGTGGATGCCCTAATGGCCAATGCATAGCTCCGGAACAATGTCTGTGTTTTCCGGGCTTCGTGAAGGACCCCGTATTAAAAGAGTGTGTTGAATTCAAGCACCAAACACTTTACGAAAGCAACGTTTCCAATAATAACAGGTACGGCTCAAACGTACACGTGAAAAGCAATCAACATCAAATTTATACAAGTACGGATCACGCGATACCTGTAATTGGTTTAAACGCAACAAACAAAACTGAAAAATATTATTCGCCAAGAACTCGTACTGATAAGCCTTCAAGAATATTTGAATTTCAGCAAAATCACGAATCACAAAATCATGAATCACAAAATCATGAAACTCCGATACTACTTTACAATACGCCAACTTCAACTCCAATTCAAAATTTTGAAGATTCTGACAGATATACCAGTTCCAGAGTTTATGAAAATCATTACGGACAGAAAAATTTTGCCTTCGAAACTCATCGTGTTACCCAGAATCCAAGACCACTGATTACTCTCACTGAAGATCCGAACATTGACCAAACCATTGAATTGCAAAGAACAATGAATGTACACAAAGTAAATTATATACCAGAGGCACGAATAGTTATAACTCCCCATAGTGTTCCCAGTGTGACGTGTAGGTCTGATTGCCAAGACCAGACACACCGAACTTTTGCACAAATTCCAAGGGAACCAGTTACGAGAGATTATCAAGATCCACCAAGAACTAGTAGTCCTCCTTACAGACAATCTTACGTGAAAATTAATAATTCACCGGATCGGCTGGATGATGATCAATTCCACGTAAACCCTGAGTTAAATCAATTTACCGATTATAGAAGGGAAAATATAACCGTTGAAATTGATCGGTACAATATTTCTGAAAATCTCGCACCAAACCATTCGCATCGTGATCATAATAAACAGGCGCCGTGCGATTCAGTAAGTATCGAAGATCAAGAAACAGATTGGTACGATAAGAGTGCTGAGTCGCAGAATCGACCTTATGATCCAATACTTATCGACGATACTGAAGCGTTTAAATCGCGTAATTCTTTAGAAGGATTGTGCAGAGTTCCCTGTATAAACGGTCGATGCATAGGATTGAATACCTGCGAATGTAAATCTGGATATGCACTAGATCCAAGAGTTCGTAACAGGAATGTGTGTGTACCTGTTTGCCCGAATGGTTGCTTAAACGGGGTATGCAGTGCACCAAATATGTGTATTTGCAAGGCGGGCTTCGTTAAAGAATATGGTAATAGAGATTCTCACGTATGCATAACTCATGATTAATCTGTAATTCCGTAGAAAAATTTTTAATGTAGAATAATTTATATAAGAAATAAAAAAAAAATCAATAACTGCAATTTGTGTATGTTTTAAATCCCGAGTCCTCGTTTACAAAAGTCGACAATGTGGAAAAATATACAATCGAATTCACACGAAGGTAAAGTAGTCATGATATTAAATCGAAGATACGAAGGTTGGTAAAAATATAATTTTAATCCACTCGTATTCGTTGCCATAAATTGCTCTAAATATTGAACATTTCACTTTCTATAGTGAAGTAGACGCATTCGAAATTCTGATTTACAGATTTGAAGTTAATCAATCTTACGTTTTAATAAATTAACGCTGCAGCAACGCACGCGAACAAATGCGTGCAGCTTCGCTCGAGCAAACGCGAAGTCCATATGAAACTTCAATCGCAAAATTCCTTACATTAAATTAAACTCCACCTCACTCTATTTAATAAATGAAATAATTAAAATTTTAGATTATTAGTACGCACATTAACTTGTGAATCATTATTTAATATAATGAATCACAAATTCTTTTATACTTCAACCAACGATAATATAACGCATCCTGCTGATAAGCTCAGTCAGTGTTAGAGATGCTTATACGTTACTATTGTCAAGAGAATTTCTTTGATTCCATCATTTAGTCTTCTCTTAAGAGTCAAACATTCAGTATGACAATTACAAGTATGAAATTCCATGCAATTGTCGTATCAATTTTGATTGTGTTTAATAAAATAGGAGCTCAACAGAACGAGACGAAGGTTAGAATAAGCAAAAACTGTACCCACATTTACAGGTATAACGTAGAGTATTTCCTTTTACACGCGTACACTGCTAATAAAAACAATTATTTATTATTATTAGCTCAGAAGAACCTTATTTCGTTCCCTATACGGAGGTGTACACACAGAGAGACATCTTTGGTTTTTCCCAGAAAAAAACTCGCACAAATTACAGATACGAGGTAAAAACAAATAACGCACTTTATTAGCGATCATATTAGTCAATTGTAAAAATGCGCAGAATATTCTTTGCACAGAAAAAGACAACGTACCACGAAAGAGCTACTTGTTGCAACGGATACCACGAAGTTGGCCCCGACGCGTGTGCGCCTACCTGTACCCACGGGTGCTTCCAAGGCGGTTATTGTTCAGAACCCGAGATTTGTAAATGCCCCGAAGGCTACGAGCTGAATTACCGGATGAACAAATGCGAGCCCTTCTGTATGGCCGAGTGCATTAATGGAAATTGTGCAAAACCAAACGTCTGCGAGTGCAATCCGGGCTACAGTCAAGCCTCGGATAATATTTGCATGCCGATCTGTGATTCCTGTTCCAAAACCGAGTATTGTGCGGAGCCTGAAGTCTGTGAGTGCGTCAGCGGTTATGTAAGACCAGACGGGCTTTCCAACGAATGCCTGGCAGTTTGCACCAGGGACTGTATTAATAGTGATTGCACAAAGCCAGATTATTGTAAGTGCCACGAGGGCTACAAACATTTTAACGACGATCCGTTTACGTGCGAGCCCGTGTGCCCCCAGGGCTGTGAAAACGGCCAATGTACAGCTCCAAACACCTGTACCTGTTTTTCAGGGTATAAATTGGAGGCGGACAGCTCCCATGTTTGCGAGCCCATCTGTGATCTCGAATGCCTCAATGCTGCAAGTATTTTTCAAGCTTCGCTCTTCCTCGCTTTTCCCTTTAATCATCGCTGTGTTTATTTTTATTCGTAGACGTGCATCGCGCCGCAAACTTGCGCGTGCCTCAACGGGTACGTACCCTCGGAAACAGAGGAGAACGCCTGTCGGCCATTTTGCAGCTACTGCGAAGACGGACGATGCACTAGTCCCGGGCAATGCACTTGCGACGAGGGTTTCCAACGAAATGTTCGCGAAAATATCTGTTTACCTATACACGTGTGCCTCGAATCTTGCTACATGGGGGTTCGTATTGAGGATGATACCGTTTGAAAGTTTGTGAATTTTAACAAAAAGTTACCTTGAATTATAGATTTGCACGTCTCCAGATACCTGCACTTGCTTCGAAAATTATGAATTTGAAGAAGGTAGCAAACACATATGCAAGCCAATCTGCAGCAACGCGTGTATAAATGGATATTGCGCCCTTCCAGAGCAATGCGCCTGTAACGATGGCTACGCGAAAAGTAACTTTACCGACGATCCTTTCAAGTGCATCCCCGTCTGCGAATGCGAAAACGGATATTGCGACGGGACAAGTTCCATTTGTAGTAGCTGCTCGGTGAGTAAGAATTGCAGAACAATAAAATAGCCTAAAAATGTTGCAACAATTTGTTTTTCAGGAAGGTTACGATCTTACCTATATTAATAACTCGGCGATCTGCGAACCGCACTGCGAGGGCGGCTGCGCGAATGGAGAATGCATTGGACCTCAAACGTGCCATTGCCATCAGCATTATATTGCGAGTAATGATTCTGAAGGAAATTCTGTTTGTATTCATCCGTGTGGTATGAAATGCAGCCGTGGCATTTGCTTGGAAGAAACTGGCGTTTGCGATTGTTCTTACGGATGGTCGGGAAAATATTGTGACCAGCCATTGTTATGTTCGATTACTTTTTTGGAAAATGAGCCGATTTACTCACAGCTAAACGAGTGAGTTAAAATACATGAACTGGTTATTTTAAAAGAAAGATATCTGTTTACCAAAAACTGAAATGTATTTGTTTAAATATTACAAGATCTATTCGGTTTGATGAATTTGAAAACGCAACGATTATTGATGAATCTTGGCCAATTTGTAATAAATTTCAATGCTCGAAGAAAATAAATAACTCAACAACGTGTACAAGCCAGTTTGATGGAATATTTTCCAATATTACTTGCTTGATAAATCTAGGTAAAACATCCATAAGCTGCTGCTTAAAATTGTATTGATGTATTAACGAAACAACTTTCAGATTTGGAGTGCAATATTTATAGTCATTTTCGATCGGACGCAAATAAATCTGAAGTAACCATTACTATAGTTGTAATTTCTAGCATATTAACATTATTTGTTTTGGCAATAGCAATTTACGGAGCTTTGTTTGTTAGAAGAAGTACAAAATTATCTACTGGTAGGACAATCGAGTTAATAATTACTCACAGAATCTTCAAAATTGTATAATTATTTTATTAAATTTAGGATCATTTTATATTTTATTTTAGAATTGATGGAGTCTATTCAAGAAATTCAAAAGCACCAGGAAGAGTCTTTAATTGATAATGAAACTTCGAGTATTAGTTTATAAAGCAAGAATTTATAGTAATCTTATTTATTTTTTAAGATCATTGCTCAACATATTTTGAAAATCTGCATAATATCTTTTTAACGAACTTACGTATATTTAATAATTATATATATATATATATATATATATATATATAAATATATTACTGTTATTGTTTAAAATAAAAATAAAAAATAATTCTAAAGAAAAGTTTTTTCAAGTAATACAACTCAGGCGGGGTCTTTTTATTACGAAAAATAACAGTGTTGATATGATAGACCCATGCTGTTTTTTAAGTTTTATCACAAAGTTTAGAAAAGTCTTTCAATTACTAGAATTAACAAGTGGAAATACCTATGTCCTTTTAAATGTACTGAAATAGTTATTTCTCTTACTGAGATATTTATAGAATCTAATAACCTTTTTTATTAAATAACCTAAAATAATACACATTTACTATAAGTATATATACATAAGCAAAATATTGCTTATTAAAAATTATATTTATAATAATAATATTAATAGATAACGATGTAACTATTGGTTTTACCCTCTATTTTTTAACACACTCATAAAAAAATTATGTTTTAAAATTTAGTATTTCAAAAAAGATAAGGATTTTAAACTTATTCTTATCATATGATTGAATCGAAATTGAATCGAAGCATTGAAGCTTAACCGTAATTAGTATCTATCTTCGAAATTGAAAATTTTTTTTGATAGTTTTAATTTTTTTTCAAAAATTATACGTAGTGGAAGAAATATTGTACTATTGAAAATTATTATTGAATGCATCAATTATTTGTGAAAATATGTTTCGTTTCACATGTGCTTAGTGATACGCTGTAATTTTTAAATTGCAATTAGAAATTTATGATATTAAAATTTGCTACAATTATATTTTACTTCCCAGTAAATGCTTTTAATTAAATAAAAGTCAATAGTATCCATTTACATATATTTCAAAGAAGAAATTATAAGAAATGTATGGAAATATATCGCAACCCGTCTTACACTGATGTAATTCCTGTTTAGCATAGTGTAAAATTTAATTTTGACTACATGAGACAAGTTAACTGAATATGATATAAAGTGAAATAGTTTATTGAGTAAACAGTAAATTTAACATAAAAGATATTTATAAAGTCATCCGTGAATTATTTTTACCGATTTTTTCCTTTAAAAGTAAAATATCCATAAATTAAAGAATAGAATATAAAACGCTAAGAATATATAATAATAAGGAGTATTGATCATTGAAAAAATTTAGAGTATAATAACTTTTTATTTTTTGAGTGTTATGTACAATTTTTGATTATGAAAAATTCTGAAGTTGTCGATTTTTCTACGTAAAAAAATCTATAACTTTTTCAAAATTCGTTTCTAGATTTTTTATCTTTATTGTATCAGTAAAAAATAAACAAGCTACTTTTTTAAAAGCATATTTGTCGGAAAATTTTTTAGATACTCTACCTAAAAATATTTTCATGGAACGTGTTTGTACTTTTCTTTTACTATCTTACTTGCAAAAATTTTTCATACTTAAATAATTAAATATTAGATAAGTTTGAAGAAGTAAAAATAAAGTAAAAAATAAATAGCTGGTTCAAAAATTTTGTTAAAATAATTTTTTACCTATGAACAACAACCATTTAAATGATAAACTATAAATAAACTACTTACAACTTAATAAAATAAAATATATTATAATTATAATTTTTATTTTTATTTTGGAATATTGATTTTCAGAGAATTTTTATAGCAAAGTCATTCAAAGCTTAATTAGATGTAATTAATAGTGTTTTGACCAAGATAAACTAAAATTTCAAGATTTATAAGCCCATGTTTTTTGCAACTCTAACAAATAGACTCGCGCATAGGATGTATAACATGAAGCATAAAGTATAGTTTATTTGTGGATGATTAATGTGATGTAATTAATATGGTAATTAATGTCTTTTGTAGATGTAATAATAATTGAAACTTCAAAGATCCTATATAATCTTGAGTTTAACGGTAAGATACTTGGATGACAAAACCTATATTATCCTCGAATACATAAACGAATTGTCAACGTGATAGTGTCCATATCTATATAATCAAGAACCAATACTTATTATTTCTGGAGATACAAAACGCAAGTCTATAAACATGAATACGACTAGAGAACCAAATAAGGTAGAATAAAAAAATGGTAGAAAAAAGGAAAACAAAGACAATTTACTATGAATGTAATAATAAGTTACATTGATGTAATAATTTGTTTGCAAAGAGCTATTCTAATATTTTTTAGCAATCAATATAACTATTTTTAGCCTCTTTTTGGAATGTTTAAAGCACTTCAATGATCGAAAATTTTACAAATTACAAGAAATTAAATACAATTCACATTTCTCTACGATCATTTGTAATATATAAATTCATTTTTTGAAGTTATTCATTGGACATTTTTTTATAATTTGCAACGTCTAATAAAAACGCAATAAAAATCATTTACACATTACATTTTTATAATTATTTTTTCAATAAAAAGAAAAAAGTTAAACTTTCGTATACTTTTAAAAACATTGGATAACAATGACGACAATTTTGGAAATACATTATATTTAATGTGAATAAAATGGATGGACAGAGCTGAATTTTACGATCTGTGTTTATCTCAAAACTGTCGTTTTATCTAATATAAACACTAAAACTGGCTTTCATTTGTCAAGTCAATTATCAATTAAACATGATTTTACGTATTTGAAAAAAGGAAAAACAACAATGAACAAGAAATTTAATCGAACTTATATCGGAGCTTGAAACTCTGAGCATCGAATTGCGAGCCGACAGATAGCTAATCATCCATGAGACAAATTTTTGAGCGAAAGGAGAGGTAAATCGGGCGGCAGCTACTCGCGTACGGCTCCTGTCCAAAAATCGAAAAGCATCAAAAGCTGCGAGCGCTAAAGAGATAGCGGATCACAGAGGGAATTTAAGCGAGACGCAGGGTTCATCGCGCAGACGCCTCCGTAGTGGGGCAGCGTCGGACGGCGGCTCGACGGGCGGGGCGGTGGGCGGTGGCGTCGGCCACGGCGTCGCAGGAGGGGGAGTATTCCCACCTCGGTGGCGGAAAATGTCGATGCGCCGGTGGTGGCCGGTTCGGGGTTGACTCGCGCCGTGGGGGCGATGAGCGCACTTCCCTTCGCCCTGAGACTGATCTGCTGCTGCTTCTGCTGGCTGCTCCTGTCTACCTGCCTCGTCGTAGCTCCCCTGCGAGCCTCGTCGTGCAGCGCCAGCCGCCCCCCCAAGGTGGAGCGAACTAGGCGCGCACTACCCGGAGATGACGAGAGGCTCGCGTCCCCTCGACCTGGCATCGAGCTCGACGCCTACGACGAGCACGCCGACGACGAGCTCAACGACGACTACGCCGAGCTCAACGTCACAGCAGGTACGAGCGCGCAACCTCCGGGGGCTCCAGGGGCGCCCATAAGTCCCGACCGGGAGCTTTGTTTGTCTCGCGTGGAGTTACTACTGCATCCGTTCGCGTGGAACGTGTCCAAGGACTGGGGCGTGAGACGCGGGACGTGACTAGGATCGAGTACGCAAATTCTCCGCCAACACGAGTCATTGCTATTTGTTGCTCGTAAGCGTTGACAATGGCAATTGGCGAGCCTTGAATTAATCTGCGGTCGAGCTCGAGCTAGAGCCAGTTTTCCAGTTGCGTGTGTGTGGACCTTTCATCGTTCGCATTTTCACTTGGAAACTCCGTGACTTCGTTTCGGGGTGGTGAAACATCGAAAGCACTTACTAAGCTGGGCTTCTTGTTTAGCGCAGCTCGAACATTCCATTTTAAGCGATTCTCTAAATTGTTTAAACGAATATATATTCCAGCAAATTTGGAAGCGATTTTTATTTGCATTGATGTTTGTCTGATTTTAAGTATGGGAATTTCCGTGTAAAGACAATGACTCTTTGAAGAAATTCTGCTTTCGCGAGGAACGCTTGTTTATGTTGCAAGAGTCGCATTTGTCGTTTCTTAATGTGGAAAAGCGGAAGGGCCAATCGATAAACGGAACTTGGTCGCGTCGTCTTAAATAATTTATATACCTTACGCGTTTATAAGGCATAATTTTAACGGAATTTCTTCACCCCATCATCGGTAGGACGCGTTAGTAGTGAAGCGTTGTAAACGGCTTTTATTTGGTTCGATTTCTCTGCTGCTTGCCTCTCTCTCTCTCTCTCTCTCTCTCTCTCTCTCTCTCTCTCTATATATATATATATATATATATGTGTGTGTATATCTTCTTTGTATCTCTCTCTCCTCTCTCTCTCTCTCTCTCTCTATCTCCCTCTTTCTCTTTCCTATATTTTTGCATTTACTTATTTATCTGTCTCCGTATTTCTCATAATACATGATCGAACATTTTTTTCTCATTGCGTAAACGTAATTCTATATTGATTTGTTTATACCACCGTCTCGTTGATAATCATTCTTTGAATTATCCGCAATAAGTGTTGATATCTACTCAATGTTAAAAGTAATGGTGTTGCTATAATCTTGTACATTGTAATTTCACGACGATAAAAATTTAACAAAGACGTGAGTGATTTCATCGACAAGAGGAAAACAGGTTAATCCGAGTGGAATTCAATACGCGCGTTTAGTTTGAAATCGAAGCGCTATATTTATGCTTATGTGAGTATGTACATCGGGAAGAACGTAGCTCGTGCATATGAATCGGTGTACCACACACATGCATGGCAAAGTACGTCACATCGTTACATCGATGATATAACCCACTTTTTAGTCATCGCTCTCTCTCTCTCTCTCTCTCTCTCGCTGTCCCTTGTGCTCGACAGCTGCGTTTGTAAGAAGGTGTAACAGACAAAAGCTAAAGTAGATATCGCGTTTGAGCAACGGAGCAACGGAAAAGCACGTGTGGACTTGGCCTGATGGATGATGGCGATTCGCAAGCAGAGACGTTCGGGTACTGGGAAGCAGCAGCAGCAGCTCCGGAGTATTGATTTTAATGAATGCTTTGCGCGTGTGCGCGTATATTAGCGTGCGTGCGTACATGCGTGCATGCGTGCGTACGTACGTACGTACTTGCGTGCAGGGAGGGGCGGGGGTTGGAGACGCTTAAAGCATGGACCAGACGCTGTCAGCGGCTGACCAGCATTTGCGCTTTTTTCGCGCTCGGCTCTCCTCCACAATGGCTTGCAAGCTGACCGGAAAGAAAGGGTAGAAGAATCGCACATGCATGTAGAGATGGACTGGATCGAGGAATAAGTCGGAGAGTTAAAATTGACCAAGGAATCGAGAACAGGTGCTCGTGCCACGCTTTCTCGGTTGGTTCGAAGCATACGGTCGAGGGCATAGGGGTGAATGAACGAGCGTACGACACTCGGGATGGAGGATGGATGAATGAGGGAGATAATGGAACTTGCGGATGCGTGGGGAACGGTGTCTTCCTTACTGGCGAGCCTTTTATACCGAGGCCCGTGCTTTTACCCGGTGACTTTAAAAATCGATATTACACGAGTGCTTTTGTTCCAAGGAGTAGGTACTTCGATCGATGTACCTTTCGAGCGCTAATGCTCATTAAACGATAAGAAATACGGCTCTCTTCGTTCAAAAGATTAATTCAACATTTTTTTGGGAAATTGTCGTTAATAATGCATTTATCGCGTACTCTGTTTGCTCTACGAGATTATTAAAACTCCTTGGAATATTTTCAATAACTTTTCAGATACGGAAATCGCGTGTTTAATGTATAAATAAATCCATACGCACATTTAGATGCGTGTATTATTTGTGTAAATAATGTCTGTGAAGTATTTGTTAGAACTTTCATGTTATGGAAGGAACTTTTATGCGAACGGAATATTATTAAACTCAGCCATACGTAGTACAATAGTAATATATGAATATTAAAATTTTGAATGTACGCGGTAGGAAAAATTCTTGAAAATTCTTATGTAATGAGTAAGATAGTATCTTTAATGAATGCACTTCTGAACAACACTCAACACTAATATTTAAAATTGACTGAGCATGATAAATTCTATCCATGAAATTTTTATATTTATTTAATTATAGTAAACAAAGATGGAGTAATAAAATTTATATGGCCAATGAACAAATTTATCGAGCTAATTATTATTCATAAAATTATATTTAATTTATTTTTCATTAGTTAACAGAAGTATTCTCGCTAATTTTTGTAAGTATAAAATGAAATAAAATATTCTAAACGTGAATAAATAAGCAAATACATTAATTCTTAGTAATTAACCATAAATTCTGAATATTATTTGAATTAAGTATGAGATCGAGCGCAAGCTTTATTTAAAAACTTATTTTTCGGCTACAATTGCTTTTTCACTACTGTCATTCATCGTAATAAGCTAAAAACTTTTTTTATATGTTTTGTTCAACATATTTTTTGACTTTTTTTACAGTATTCGGAAATATAAATGATTTTTTATGATTGTGCTATAAGGAAAGTAAAAATGTAAAAGTATTAAGTACTTTTATATTAATAATTAGTAAAACCAGTTACTTCAATTTTCTATACAAATAATATATGTTATATAATTTTTTTAATATTTTTGATTTCATTAATTTGATAATTTGTAATATCTATTAAAAATTTTTAATTATTCAAATTAAATTTAATATCCTATTGTACATAATTTTCACGAACATTTTTTTTATTCTATTAACTGATATAAATATTCTGCATAATTTCTAAATACTTAACTCTGATTGCTATAAAAAATTAAATTAATACAAGATACTATTAAATATGACAATTTATCATTTTTGTTATCCGTTAAAAAGTTCGTTTAAATCAGAAAGATAAGACTTAATGAGAAATCATAAAATAATCCATGTATATTTGATCGTGTGTTTGTGAGTGGTTAGTATTACATAATAGAACAAAAGTATTCAAAATTGTATCTTTTAAATTTATTACGATATTTTTTAACTTTAATAATAAAAAATATTTTTAATAATATTTAAATTAAGTTATTTAGCCTCTGTATTGCACTTTAATTTATGTTTCATCGCCAGTTTCAGTAAAAAATTTATTTATTATAAATAAAATTAATAGAAAATATAAACTTCATCTTCTTTACTTTTGATTTAAAAATATGAATTATATCAACAGAAATGCAGGTTATATCAAAAGTAATTAATATCTGTCCTTTTAACTTATCATTTTAATAACTAAATTTTTTTTAAATTATATTTACATAAAGTTATATATAATTCAAACTAATTAAAGTCCTTCAACGTTTTGCAATTTTTATTTTACACAGTGTTTGACATTATGAAATTGTATATGGATATAAACCTGTTTACGTGTACTTTATTTTAGCATTGTGATGAAGAAAAAATTGAATATTAAAAACATTTTAAACTTCTTTGTCATATTTAATTTTGTATATGTTGTAAATGACTAAAGAAATCCAATTATCCATTAAAAGTTATTTCTACGATTTTCATAGAAAATAGTAATTTATACAATTCTTTTGTTGTCAACAGAAAAAACATCTTTAGATTTTAACGAATATTTATTGATAAAACGTAATTGTTGAACTTAAAGTTTTTAACTAATTTACTTGTTTAATAGAGAATTGAATATTTTTAAGTTGTAAAATGCTTAGCTGGTAACCAGAAGTGAATATCGCATAAAGTTACTGGCTTCGCAGCTGTGACGCATGCGTGCTACGCTATTATTTCAATCCACAACTTTTTCAGTCTAATTATGATAATTTATTCATTGGTTTTTATTGATTATATACAATTGACTGCGGATCGTAAAGTTGATTCAATCGGGAATGTTTTCATTTTAATTTCAGAGAAGTCAAAATATTTGGGCTCACCGTGTGACCTCACATGCAATCCCATGCTGGAGCACGTGTTCTGCGACCCGCAGACGAAGTTTTGCGAGTGCGAGAAACTCTATCCTGTACAGCTTGGACCCACTAAAGGATGTGCCAAACGTACGTGTCGAGCGAAAATTGCGCACATTCTTGTGTGTTGTTTTACTTTCTCGCGGTTCGAGTCTCTTGAAAAATACGGACCAAAACTTTTTTATCTGCTTGCAGCGAAAAAACTGGGCGAGCAGTGCCTGTACCGAGCGACCTGCGTTTACACGGATCAGCACTCGACGTGCACGCAAGTCCAACACAACGCCGTGTGCGAGTGCGAACTCGGGTACCATCGCGTCGCGCTGTCCAGGCCAAATAAAAAACTCTTTTGCGCCGCAGGTACGAACTTTGGATTACTTTATATTCAGAAATATGGGGCAAATTTTTGCAAATATTTATCATGTAATACGCAAATGTTCGTTCATGAATAATATCTGCTTGAAAGCTTGTTCGGATTTGGCGCAATAAGTTTTTGACGAAACGAAGCTTTTTATAACGAAAACTCATTTCTTGAGAATCCATCAAGATTGCAAACGATGTTGATTGATAAAAAATGTCCTCGTTTACAAGGATATTCGTTGTAGTATTCAGAAACTCTTAATGCACTTTGTTATCGAACAAACTTCTAAAGCTGATAGATGTGTTAAAATTTTGAAGGCTTGGTAAAGTCTTGGTTTTCACTGTCTCAGCAGACTTTATGAATTCTACTGAATAATAATGTCAGATCGTGAAAAATTATCTCGCAATTATTTGAAAACTGCGCACACGTCTGATTGAGAATTTGCGCACGCAATAAAAAACAAGATCAGTCTTTGAGAAATGTTGTTGAATCTGAGTTGTTCGCAAATAGGGCGGTGGAACATTTCGAGTAATAGAACGTTACACTGTATACTATTACCACAGGTATATTTAAAATTTTTTAATAGCGTTCGGTATATTTAATGTAACGGGCATAAAATTATATTTCATGCTAAATCGGCTTCGTAAAGCTTTGTGCGTATCTAACGAAAGAATTTTGTTGAAATTAAAAGCAAGTTGATGCTGGCCACAGACGATTGTTTCATTGGCTCGTATCCAGAGCAACTCTTGCATGGAAATTATACATCACCGTACGACTGAATACGATTCAATGTCGCCGTCATTGTTGAGTGCACGCTATTGTTGAGACCCTCGCGACTCCTGTATTGTGCTTTATATGCCCTGTCTGATTAAAAATGACCGATTCTACTGCGGAATCGATAATCTCATGCCAGCCAATCTTAAGTTAAACCATCCTTGTGCCCCTTTTCCTTTACTTTGCTGGTCATCCACTTTATTAAATCGAACATATTAATTCTTGTCTGTCTTTCAAATTGGAAATATCTGTGTTTTACGTTTAGCGGGAACTTGCGTCGGTTTCTAATTTTGGTATTTTAATCCAATGAAGATCTAGAAAAAAAAAAACTGTAAAACATAAAAATATCTGACGTATATTTCATATTTTATTAAACTAGTGGATATTTCTCTTATTTGAATTATTGCTTTCATAACACGGCGTTATTTTAACACGTATTATTCAATTCATTCGTTTTATGATAATATAAAATTTCAAGAAGAATTGAATGTAACGTAGATGATTATTTTTTCAAATATCGAAAATATTTATTATCCACGTATATATTTTGAATTCATAGAAAAATGATGTTAAATTTATTTAATTACCAAGTAAACATTAAATTATTAATAACGGTATCTACGTAGTAAATGCTGATTGTCAGTACGTACTCGTTTATAACGTAAAAAAATATTATAATAATTTGACTAGATGTACGTATTCCTCCTTTAATAATTGCATAGTAAATAAATTTCTATTAATTTATTGAATTAAGCATTCGACATTGTTTTAATTTCTAATTTAATTAAAAATTTCAATATTAAATAAGCATTGCGATTATTCAGTATATTAATTTTTTCAATAAAATTTCGTTTTTTAAAAGAAACGTACAGCACGAAAAAAGAATATAAAACAGATATTGACCACATGGCCAAAAGCGAATATAATCTTAATAAAATGAATAGTTGAATAAAATGCGTTCCAGAAGCAAGATTTTGTAAAAATTTTTCATTTGTAAAATAGTGAAATTCGTTTTGCACTAAAATTTGTTGCAGTTCAAGGGAAACAGTGTCGGCTTTTCATTGATTCGTGTCATACGGCGAGCGTCTTTCTTTATAATCTTGCTTATAACGACCGGCATTAACTTTATTTGCTCAAAACGATCAAGCAGATATGAAATATGCAGCCAACGCAATTTTAAAATAATTCGATGGATATTTGTTCAGATTTGGTGCTGATAGCTACAGACTTGCCGACTCTACTCGGCGTTGCCTCCGGTATAGCAGTTCTCACAGGCCTGATCTGCTTCGTCCTGAAACTCTTCAGTAGAGCCCGTTACACAAGGCCACGACACTACGCCAATGCTGGTCACGCCCCACCTATGCTCTTTTCCAGCGATACAGGTACAGCATTAATTTAATTTACTCGTTATTCGATTAAGGAGATGTGTAATTGGGTAGTAATGGTACTTTTTCGCCCATCAATTTTAACGCTTACTTTGTCTCGGATAAGATTGAACCGATACATAAATTTGTCACCCATTCTGGATTAATCAACTTACATTCCAGCAACAGAACTACAAAAATATATATTACCTGCAGGGATGCAGCTTGACATTTTCATTTAAAACCAAGCTATTGATTTATTGTTTATTCGGAAAGGATCTTAATTATAAAACTTTCCAAGATATTGATGAAATAAAGGCAGTTCAGAGTTGAATTGAGAACCTCTCCTTTATAAGGGGATACTTGATATTCTTACCAGCTAAGTTACTAAGAACCTGACTCATCTTTTTATCGATTTACTTATATAGTGCTGTTTTATGTTTCAAAATATACATTATCATCAGCGTTGTAGCAAGTTTATTATTTATTACAGACCAATGCGTAAAGTCCATTTTTAATCAATAATTTCAAATAAAGAATTCATTCATTTTATTCATTATTTTATTTAGGTATAAAATTAAAACACGAGTCATTCCCATAACGAGTCATGATATTTAAATAATAAGTAATATCTTTAAAAACATTTTAATACACATTTTTGATTATTAAATATGATTAAATATAAATACAAGTAATTTTATAATATTACATATCAATAATATTACAATGCTATCGATTCATAATAGTATAAATAATATTTCTATTTATTTCATTTTTTTTATATTTGTAAAATTCTAAACGCAGGTGACAAATAAATTATAAATGTAAAGGAAATATGAAGATCGTAAACTATTTTTAGACATCAATAATCCTCTAAGGCAAAAACATATTACAAAATATATCATCCAATCATTCGATATATATATATATATATATATATATATATATTTTCAAAATTGGTTTTTCTTAAAATAATAAATTTATCTATCAATTATTACAAAAGAATAATTTTGTATTAATAGTTTTGATCGCGATATTTTTTACATATACACGCGCACACGCACACCCAAGTACATGTACATTGGCTTGTATGCCTGTATAAGGAGACGAAGATTCAGTACTAAATACATATGTATTAAAATTATGAAAATTGTTATGAAAAAATAGTTATTGCCATCATTTTATTTATTATAATTAATAATAAAGAAATTCTATATTTTGAAAAATGTTTTTATATTACATAATTTAATGAAAAAGTAAAATTTTTATAGAAATTTTTGTGCATTTAAAGTGACTTTTTAAAAATACCTAAACGCAAATATATTATTCTAAAAATTACCAACTTTTACAGATAATTAAAATATAGAAATTATATTGTAAAATTTTTGAAGAAACGTTAGAAGCGAAAAAAAATTTCTACTCTAAATATTTGAAAAAAAATACATTACTTATATCTCTGAACGAATTATGTAGCGGTGCAACAAATTATGAAAGTTAAAGTACATTACGGCTTTTATTTCGCTAAAAAAACTTAATTCTTTTTAGGTCAAAAACAGTTCTTGACAAAGTCTTCCTTCGGTCTCGTACTATGTTTAAAAAACTTAAGCAGGTTTTTGTCGTTACACATTCTGCGAATTTTTAAAGCAAATTTACTTTATGGTTATATACTCTATAGTAATAGAAAATTTCAAATACATTGAAGTAAGTTTTAATTTTACATTTAAATAATCCATAGACATGTGCATTTAAATCTTAACAATAAATGAAAGCACATTTAATGAACTTACCAGTCTTTGAAAAATTTCTATGTTAAAGTAGTTTGCTGATTTGAAAAGTACTCTACATTTTTGTCATAATGAATATTATAATTTAAATTGATGGCGAACGTTTTGATAATTAAACTAAAGATTTTTAACGATTTTAATGTGAAAAATTGAGGAATGGACAAGATCTTTTACTACTAGCCAATAATATATTGTATTGGCCAAGAAATAGTATTAATGACAGCTGAGTTTTTTTAGAGTAACAGATCTAAATCGTAAAGGAACTTCTCTCATTTCATACCTGCAACAGAGATAAATATGATTTTGTGATTTTTATTTAAACCAGGGTCTGCATGCGACTCGTACTACATAAAAAACACAGCAACTCAATCATAAGTTTCAAACACGTATTTCTCGAAATACAAACCACGACTTCCTGGGGAATTTCAACCACGTGTCATATGCGCAGCCTTTTACAAAATTTCGAAAAATAATACTTGTAGCATGTATAATTCAAATCACAAGCGGTTCTAGGTTTGGTTAAATTTCAAAATGTCGAACGCCGCGACACGTTCTAAGCCAAAAAATAAATAAAATTACACCCAAGTAGTACGTTTCCGGCGATTTCTCTCGTACATACCGCAGTAACTGCAGCTAAATAATTTATCCTTGAAGACGACGAAGTCGTAGACGAGTTCAAGGATTTATTAAAAGGCTGGAATCGACCGCTCGAACGAGAATTAATTGCAGCTCCGTGAGTCTCGCAGAGTCGGGCCAAAGCACCTGAACAGCCGCGGTTTGCAATTGAACGACACGACGAATCGGCGATCAATATCCTCCGCAGGAGACGATGCCACTCGCGTATCTCTGAAGAACCGTCTGTCTTTGGTATTGCGCAGGTATTCCACTGGCGTTGCACGGTGGCAGGCCGCCCTCGCGCTCCTCCCAGCGCAGCAGCGGCGGGACGATAAACTGCGTACTGGCGCGCAAGCAGAGCTGCGGGGACGTCGGCGTCCGCGGGTCCATGGTCCCGGCCTCACGTGCAGGTGCGGCCCGCGCCGCAGCCATCTTGCTGATCTCGTGCCAGCGGCAGCCGGCGACGTCCTCAGGGCGCGCCCCCCGGCCAGCACGGCGGCAAGCACCGACGGGCCCTCAGCGACGCGCTGAGGGATCATCCGACGGCCTCGGTAGACGCATCACTCTCACCCCTGCACAGCTGAGCCTATTCTCTCCCTCCAGCCCTCTCTTTCCCGCCTCCACCATCCCACCCTCTCTCTCTCGCGCGTGTGATCTGTGTTGATGTCACAATTTCATTTTGTGTGCCTCTGTTGTCTACTCCGCGCATACAAATATTTATATACTCTTGATGGATGTGTTAAAGATTTTACTGTGCGTTGGATTTTCACTCTTGTCCGGCGTTAGACGTGATGTATTATCCCGGGAATGAAAAGAAATTACGTCCGACCTGGAAAACGATATGAATTTTTTCAGACGAATGTTGATTTCAAGTATATTCCTGCAATGTGTTCGATTGGAAAGAAAAGCATCATTTCAAGCTAATCAGGGTTTACGCTCGTCCATGACTAAACGCTCTTGTTGTTCTTTTTAAACAAATGCAGCGGATACATTTTTTAGCCTCGACCTTTGCTCTTCGGCTAGCAATTGTAATATGAAATGAGAGACTAAAATCATTTGCTGAATCATCGACTTGTTTAACAACGGTTCTAATACATTAATCCAACCCAGTAATTCTGGAATTGGTGAAAATTCCTCGATCGAATGAACTTACCTCTTGTGGTTCATTAAAACAGTATTAAGGATATTGCATAGAAGGCGCCTACTGCGCGTTAATAACTACTTGAAATATGATTTTATAATTATGAATTTTGTTTATTAGTCCTGGAGATTAATGTATAATCGGGAACATTTTTTTCGATCGTTAATTTACTCGTATGAAATCGTGCAAAATCGTATTAACTTCTTTTAACGAAAAATCCATAAATTTTTACATACATATAACTTCCTTTAAGGAATTCTAGATTTTTCTAGCTTATTAAAATATTTATTGGAGTTATTCAAGTTTAAAGCATTTGCCTTATCACTACATGATTTAAATTTTTTATTTCAAAATAAGTACAACATTGTGATTTACTAATCTCATTTAATACGTGATTATTTCTAATTGCATAGACTAACTACAATTTTTAATCCTGGAATATTGGCTAATCACAAAATAAATTTATAGTAAAACTTAAAACTTCTTTTTCGAGATTCTTTTCTGATTTGGGAAAGCTTACATTATTCCAGTCAAGAGAGCAAGAAATTCTATTTATTCGTTGTGAATAAATTTTAATGCAAATAGTTGAAAGGCTGCTTTTACGAGACAGCAAGATGGCAGCGGTACACTGTTGTACTATTTTAGTTTTACTACACAATTACACGTATTGTGAATTCACCGATCTTGTGGTAAGATACAACCACGCGTGTTAATTTTATTAAACAAATTATCACATTATGTACTTTCAATGATACTAGCAAATTCGCTGCACTCACATCCCAATTATATTAAAAACTGCATGTGATTCATATTTTTGCTTTACTGTATTGGCCTTATCGCAATAACATTTAGAGGGGGAAAAAGAAAAGTAACTAAATATTTATTTTTATTGTACAACAAGAAATGTTAATTAAAACTAGAATAGTTAGTTTCGTATTTATTTAAAATCAAAATCATATTTTGCTAAATCACGTACTTTTACATATTTAAGATAAAAAATCCGATGTTCGAATGATGAAGACTACCTTGACAAAACTTACCTAACTTTATAATTTTTTACTCGGTTATATGAATTATATCGATAAAACTAGACACGCATGTAAAACTCAAAGTAAACGTAGAATACGAAATGCATACAGCACATTGGTAATTTTTCGATAACTCGTAGTGTATGTAATTAAAAATTATTATTAGAAGGGTGGGTTTTTGCAAAAATAAATAAATTAAATTATTTTACCTGCATCTTAAATTGCCTAGAGAATAAACATATTTTCATTACAAGCCATTATCGTGCAAATAAAAAAATCACTTTTAGCCTTTTCGTTAAATATATATGGCTTATAATATTTTAAATACTTAAAGATACGTCACAAACGTTGTCTTATTCTATAAATTCGAACATCGATTTTGAATTTAAATATGCAAATATGAATATCTTATTAATGAATTTTTATTTTAAAGTTTGGTTTGAAATTTATTTCAACAATATTGGAATGGACGATAATTTTCTTAATTGATAGAATACAAAGATATGTTCAAACATTAGATCATTAATCTTCGCAATTGCATGATAGTATCACATTTTTTGGAATGTCTACATTATAGAAAAGTGTATACCTGACTTTCTTATATTTTCATTAGAATAATATACTTGTAAAGAAATATTTCTTTTGACTTGAATTTTTTTCAATCCTACTAATGTTCTTTACACAGTATTATATACGTCTATCTATCAAATATATAATACATGTATATGTATATGTACATATTTGTTGATGAAAATGTTTAAAGGAATATTATAGAACAGAAGTCGATTTATAAAGTAAAAAATAGTTCAAAATTACATTAAAACTTCACTTTTCACTTTTATACATTCTTTTAAAGCTATTAAAAATAATAGAAACTTTAATTAATCTTTATTCAAATATTCTCAAATTAAAATTGAATTTTTAAGTAGAATCTTGGTATTAGGTGTGATGATATAGATTAAGATATTTTCGTGAACAACTACAATACAATATTACGAGTTTTCGGTTTTAAAAATTTCGATAACATGAACTTAACTTCTGATTATATTATGCATCCGAAGCCAGAGATTATATTGTAGGGATTAATTTATTGATAACGAAAATTTTATAATTTTTATAATAATTAGCGTAGCTCATTTGTTTAAATTATAAAAAAATTGGACATTTAGAATTTAACTAAATTTACGTCGTACCCAACATTGAAGTTCACTAAACCAACATTCAGTATAACAAATATTTAGATTAAACTACGCAAAACCGTGCTACTTTAAATTTATTTTACATTATCCTTTGCCACTTTTTAACGCTCACCTACGATTCAGTCAAGACTTTTAAAAATAAAAAGTATTTAAATTAAAGAGACTTTGAAAGATTAAAAAATTATTTCTTCAGGTTGTATTTTTAATTCTAAAAAATAAAAAAGAACAAAAGAAAATATAAGAAAGTTAGTTTTAAATCATATTTTAGATAATGCAAAAGCAAAATTCGATTAAATAACCTTAGAAAGGAAAGCACAAAAGAACCCACAATTTTAAACAAAAATTGATGAACCAACAATAGCATTTAATTCAACAGGATCACGCCGACCGAGTGTAGCCTCGATCCACAGCTCGACCTCGTCAGCCAAGAGCTACAGCACTCGACGCCTCGAACGCGAGAGAAACGAAAAAGAGCAGCGCCACGCGCTTATCGAACTGAAACTGAAGCACCGCGAGCATCAGCACCAACACCAGCAACAGCAACAGCAGCAGCAACAGCAGCAGCAGCAGCAGCAGCAGCAACATCAACAGCCGGTCGCACCAACACCCAGTCCAAGGACGCCTCACTCAACCGACGAACTCTTGCCCTCCGTTGAGGAAGCTACGGAAATTTTCTACGAGGTGAGCTGATTCATCCTTTGCACTTACATTTAACACCTTTTCGCACTTAAAACTACTTTCAAAACAGCTTGTTCTATAAAAATTTTTGGTGTTCTGACTGTGATACGTTCATAATGAAAAAAATAAATCTTTCGTTTACTTACTTCCTCTTAGGAGAATTATTATTTTATTAACTCGAAAATATAAAGTGCATACTTCGCAGCTCGATTAAGAAGATGCACGAGTGAAACACAATACTTATTCTTCTTACAATTTGAATTTTTGCTTTTCATAAACCCGAAAGTCTCAATGTGTTTGTGATGTCTAGTGATTTATTTTATATCGTGATGAATTATAACACTTTCCAATGAATATTATAAAGTATTATGCTCTTTAATTACTATCAAGCTAATATATCACGGCGAATTGTCTTCTTTCGAAAGGAAAAAATATTGCGTATGTAACTTCTTTTTCTGTTTAATGATAAGAATTTTGTTATTTTGATACACAATTTAATTACAATTTTAGATGAAAATGTACTTAAATTAAATGCAAATTTCATTGACAACTAATAAGTTATTATTTTGTACATTGATACACAGAAGAAGCTAAATATTTTCGATACAAACGGTTTTTAATGTCACATTATTAAACTTAAGCAATGGAAAATATTTAAAAATTTTTATAGACATCAAAATTTTAACAATTGAAACAGTTTACTCGACTGAAAAAAATATTAATCCATTCTAAAAATTTAAGTCAACTTCTACAAGAAATCTTTGTCAAATATTTCGATGAATTAAAATATCATTGTAATAGAGTTTTATTTATAGAGTTTTTTATCTATTGAAATAGATTATTTGACAATTTCAAAATTATTTAAAAAAATTATTACATTAAATTTTTGCTGAAAATAAAATAAATTTAATAAAAACAAGTTCTATTATAAAATAATTGTATTGTGTTACAATATAATATATCGATATATTATTTTTATTAACATCGGAATAATCTATTAAATTTACCAGTCGAATGAAAATTGGATTCTTAGAATAACTTTCATAAATAGTTAGTGCAGTTTATATACGTATAAGGTGACCAATTCGTGAATTAATCATAAATCATAAATTTCCATTTAGCCAACTTATTAGACTTTTAACTTAACCGAAATATAAATATCTAATTGTTTCTTTATACGAAATATTGTTCAATGGTCCTATTGTTCAGTGACCTGCATAAAAAATTGACTATAGTTCACTTGAAAAAAACTCTGTTCAAAATTTCTTTTTAAACTTAGCAAATAAATAAAACACGAAATTATTGTGATTTTAGTACAGAGTTGATCGCGTATTTACAATAAATAAATTTTAATGCAACAAATGCAAATTTTATAAAGTGACTTAAACATAAAAAAGAAATAGACTATTTTGCACAAAGTAATTTTACATAAAGTGTTGAAAATAAAATAATTTTATTCAACAACTTTCTCGATGTTTGATCCAAGCTTTGACACTGAAGGTTTTTATAAATAAAAGTAAAAAAATTCGGTATATTTACATATAATTTAGTTTACGAAATTGACTGTCAATTATGATGCGTGTAGTAGAAAGCTTACAAGATATCATCTCGATATAAAGTATGGTGTATGTGAATGATTTAGTCACTACCTACGCAATAACAAAGCTGACAATATTTAAAGCCTACATAGTTTTGGGAACGACTTAAGTGTCTGATATATCTACTTTTATTCCTTAATCTGCGTTTATGACAGATCAATGAGATTTATGATACCAAAGAACTTATGCCGCAATATTGTGTAAGTATTTTAAAAAGCGAAAGAGAACTAAAAAGACAATAGCTTCTAGTTCATATATACATTATTAGCAATCGTTTAAACGAGGTAAAGAAAATTAACTAAAAAAGTCCCATGCATACACGTAAATTCGAACGGAAAATAATTGCTCTCTAAACATTATCTGAATAATATCATGATTATTGTAACTGAAAAACGTTTAGAAGAAACTGTAAATAAGTCAATTTCATGCTGATTTCAATTACAATTAATTTCAACATCAAGTATTAATTAAAATTAAAAAATAAATTCCGAACTATGATGATTTTTAAATTATAAAAGGTAACTTGTGCAACTCGTGATTTCTGCACATTTCAAATCTTGCATCTGCTACAATAATATTTGCGATCTCTTGGCGAACGCAGGTATGCGCGGCTCGTTTTTTATACTTCCAAGAGTCATGACATTTCACGTAGTTATATTAACCACTTTTAATGGATTGCAGCAAATGCCGACGACATCTGGCACGATGAGCAATACAATTGGTGATAGTAAGATCAAAAACGCAACAACGACCATCACCACGAGTAACGAAGCAACAAGTCCGCTTTTCGAAAATATCGCAAAACCCTGTACGTCCTCTGATATCTATTGTCCATAACCCATGCATATATAACGTTGCGCGCCGCTAAAACGTACAGACGAGCAACAGAATTTCATACATATAATTATGTATATATATATACTATTTTCCATTCACCCGAAATAACGAATCAAGCTAATTTATTGGTAAGAAGCCAGTATTTTTCTCATGAAAAGGTTAACGGTATCGCAGGTATCACAATGATGTAAGCCATGCTTGATACATCCCACCTATAACATGTGTAGGTGTGGGAATAAGCATTCGAAATATAAATAAAATATGCGCGCTAGGACGTTTTGTAATGAATCCAAAGTAACACACTAATGCTATGTAATGTATATCATCTACCCGGTGCACGTGTATACGTAAGTGGCTTTTATATCGTCAGTATATGTAATATTAGAGAGCTTGAGTTGCCGATGATTAATTGAATTTAATATTCGCCAATTTTTTATACGTTAATAATTAATAATTTGAAAAATAAAATTTATCTTTTGAAAGTTTGATATCGCAGCTCAATAAGTATGGGCTTGCTTCCGTCACGGGAAATAGAGATACTTCTGTTTGTGTTATTTTATCGCTACCATACCGGTAGACACTGGTTACGTAGTATTTTTAATGATGAAGTACATACGAGCACGTGAACGCCTATAAGACTGCAAATGCGAAAACAAATTTTGATGAACGAATACAGTTGATAAATCGCAAATATTCATTTAAGTTCACACTTATAAGAAAAACGCGTCTTAGACTACTATCTATTAATTTGAAAAATATCGAAAAAACTGCTGTTGTTACAAAGTGTGCCTACGAACCAGAAAAACATAAATTAGATTTGAATTTATACGAGCTTTAGTATTAATTTAGCACAGTAGACATGCGGGGCTTTGTTCATTATTTCGATCGATTAAAAGTAAATTAGAGCAATCGAAATATTTTACACGCGCAGTTATTATTCATTTTATGTACATCATGTAAAAATTAACCAATTTCAACATATCAATTATCAATAAAGTTTAAATGGTTTTCGCACTTGTAATTTTAAAGCTGTAAAAGTAGGCATTTATGAATGTATTCGACGAAAACTGAAACCCCATCGTACGATCCCACCGACTAACGATATCTTTCGAATGTAAAATACGTTGCCTTTTTCAAATGAGAAAAACTTTAATGTTTGTTTACTTAAAAATATTTTAGCATCACGTATTATATCAAAATAAACATAAAAATGATTTATTGAAAGTTTCTCATTCCAGGAGTCGATCCGACGCCTCAAATCATTTATTCGTGTTAGAGAATTCTACCATTCAGTTTATTATTATAGTATACGATAATGTATAAGCGAGGAAAATTGTATTGAAAATAATTGGTAAAAAAAAAAAAATTGTTATCAGCGGTCATTCAACTGTTTGAATGCAAAATCGTCGAGTGAAGTTCTGTATTTTAAGATATAAAAATAAAAATAACAATGATCGATTGAACGATGAGAAGAAGGATTGATGTGCATGTTGTTTATAAAAATAAAAAATTAATGTAAACAGCGTTTTAGCCTATTTTGAATGTTTACTGTACGATACATTGTAATATAGTCGTTGGGCCAATAAAGCTCATTTTCCTACGTGACCGACAATGACATTTTCAGCTTTTTTATTCTATTAAAATGAAATTTTACGCCATGCCTGTTTTGTGTAAATCAAATACTTTATTCAAATAGTTATAAAAATTTGAATACATAAAAAGTATCTTTTAGGGAGAGTATTTAGTTGAAAATCATAGTTTAGTGTACTTTATTCGCAGTATAAATAAAATGAATAAGTTCAGTAAGATTTTTTAAATACAACAATGGTTAAAATAAATGATATCTTTTTAGAATTTGAAAATAGACTGTAAGCTATTTTTAGGTAGTGAGGTCAGTCGAAACATGTTCGCGATAAGTCTGTTTTCAAGAAAAGCAAACGTGTACAATACTAAAATGTTTATTCGGGTTACGATGCCTTGAAAATTAATTTAATCGACCTCTTCGATCGTTGGTTCTCCAGGTCCTGCGCCAGCTGGTCTCCCTTGGGGCATATCACCACTCTGATAGAGTTTTGTAATTATTGGATTACAAACTGCTTCTAAGCTCTTCTGTTTGTCGACGAACTCTTCCTTCTCAGCTAATTGATTCGCATCCAACCATGCGATTATTTCATTGCATTTGTTTATCACTGTTGTTCGATCGGATTCGCTCATTTTGTCCTTCATTTTTTCGTCCTCAACAGTACTTTTCATATTGAAGCAATAAGATTCTAATGCATTTTTAGCGCTTATTTTGTCTCGCTGCTGATTGTCCTCAGATTTGTATTTTTCAGCCTCGTTTACCATTCGTTCGATATCCTCCTTAGATAGACGTCCTTTGTCGTTGGTTATAGTTATTTTGTTCTCTTTACCCGTAGATTTATCAGCAGCCGACACATTTAAGATTCCGTTGGCATCGATGTCGAATGTGACCTCGATCTGGGGCACACCGCGTGGAGCTGGTGGGATTCCAGTTAATTCAAACTTGCCGAGGAGATTATTATCTTTTGTCATGGCTCTCTCGCCCTCGTACACTTGAATCAAGACGCCGGGCTGATTATCGCAGTACGTCGTAAAGGTCTGGGTCTGCTTCGTTGGAATGGTGGTGTTTCTTTTGATGAGGGTAGTCATGACACCACCGGCGGTTTCGATACCTAAAGACAATGGAGTCACATCGAGGAGAAGTAAATCCTGAACCTCCTCTGACTTATCACCGCTGAGAATCGCAGCCTGTACTGCAGCTCCGTATGCAACGGCTTCATCCGGGTTGATGGATTTGTTCAATTCCTTGCCGTTAAAGAAATCCTGAAGCAGCTTCTGAATTTTTGGAATCCTGGTTGATCCACCAACGAGAACGAGACTGTGAATTTGACTCTTATCCATTTTGGCATCACGCAGTGACTTCTCAACCGGCTCGAGTGTGCCTCTAAAGAGGTCAGAGCAAAGTTCCTCGAATCTGGCCCGCGTTATCGACGTGTAATAGTCTATACCTTCAAAGAGAGAGTCAATCTCGATACTCGCCTGCGTCGAGGAGCTCAGAGTTCGCTTCGCTCGCTCGCAAGCGGTTCGCAGCCGCCTTACGGCTCGCTTGTTGCTAGACATATCTTTTTTGTACTTGCGAGTGAATTCTTGGATGAAATGATTGACCATTCGATTATCAAAGTCTTCGCCTCCCAAGTGAGTGTCGCCAGCAGTCGACTTCACTTCAAAAATGCCATCGTCAATCGTGAGAATGGAGACGTCAAAGGTGCCACCACCAAGATCGAAAATTAGAACGTTCTTCTCGCCGGATGACTTCTTATCCAGACCATAAGCAATAGCAGCTGCTGTTGGTTCGTTAATGATACGGAGTACATTCAAACCGGAAATGGTCCCAGCGTCTTTTGTGGCTTGACGCTGAGAGTCGTTAAAATAAGCTGGTACCGTGATTACAGCATTTGTAACGGCTTTTCCGAGGTAAGCTTCAGCAATCTCCTTCATTTTAACCAAGACCATTGAAGATACTTCTTCGGGAAAGAATGTCTTCACTTCACCCTTGTAAGTGACCTGGATTTTAGGTTTAGTATTGTCGTTTATTACGGTGAAAGGCCAGAGTTTCATATCGCTTTGAACCGTTTGATCATCAAAACGACGACCGATCAAACGTTTCGCATCTATAATACAAAATTTCATTAATAATTACATAATAAATAAAAATATTACTTTATTTCGAATATATTTAATATTGTATGTCGATGTGTATCTTCGAATGCTGCTTTCCGCAATTCGACCACTCTTAGCTGAATTTTTTCAAAGAACATTCTCAAGGATCTCAAAAAATATGCTTAATTTTTTAAAAACTTGTAATCTATCTTTCGGAATAATTATTTCTGTTTTAAAAATTTACTAAAAAATAGTAAGCTCATAGTCAATATATTTATCAATATATTGAATCAAATCCTGACTTTTTCTAGGTAAAGTATTTTTAAAGCCATGAGTTTTTTTATGTAACATCATTTATTGTAACATGGACTATATCTAAAAAAATTTTGAAATTTTTTTTGTAAAATTGAATAAATACGTAAAATGTAAATAATCCAAGTTTTATTGTATGCATATTTTGGTCAAATACTATTTATAAACTTATTCTATTCGTATTTTATTTATTAAAATAAAATGTGCAAACACGCAACGAACATTTATTTCTCTAACAATTTTATCTTTTACGTCTTTATTTTCTGAAATAAATATTATACTATTTTCAACTTAAAAACACAAAATTATTTTTAAAGATTATAATTACATTTTATCTTTTCGAACTTAAAATAATAATTAATAATTTTATTGCTTACCAAAAATAGTATTGCTGGGGTTCATTGCAACTTGATTTTTGGCAGCATCGCCCACGAGCCTTTCAGTATCGGTAAAAGCAACATAACTTGGTGTTGTTCTATTTCCTTGATCATTAGCAATAATTTCTACCTTCCCGTGTTGAAAAACGCCAACACAAGAGTACGTGGTACCAAGATCAATTCCAATTGCAGCGACTTTAGCCATTATTATCTAAAAATAAAGGGCATATTAAAAACTACATATGAGATTTTGGTAAATATTAAACAGGTTTTTCATTTTCTTATACAAATTTTCTATAGTTTTTTATTCGTCGCAAATGAAGGATAACTTATGATATAGTAATTGAAAATTTGTGAAACAATAATGAAATGAAAAATAAAAATTTTTGTGAATTCGTCATACTTTATTAGTCGCAGCAGTAGACGCCCACTCAAAAAAAATTTAGAAATGAACGCAGAGTGATCACGCGCAAATATTTAGCACAATTTAACCTTCTTTGACCTTCGCAAATACATTAGTATGATTTTTATTTTTAAGTATTTTAACATAAAAAACGTTTATTAATGTAATTTTTTAATTTTTAAACGTTTTTGCATTTTTAATCCATTATGTAATATTGCAAATTTGTTGATAAATTATCTTCAGATTTTACTAGTAATTTTAATTTGCATTTAAATATTCAATAAAAAAGTATTTATATCCATGTACTAGAATATTAAAATGTAAGAATAAAAGTCAATACGATTTTATACATTAATATTACTTTATAGCCGGTCATATATAATAAGCTTACTCACTTCTTTCTTCTTGTGTTTCCGTTACAAAATTCCACTTGATTGCAGCTGCCTAGTGTACGCGTATGTATAATTTACCTTCTAAGATTTGATCTTTGCAAAGTCTGTTAAAGTTCTGAGAGGTGCATAGTTCCCGCGTCGTCTTTAATATTGCAATGTCTTTTCGAGAAGGTTCGCAGTTTCAATCCAATGGCGATGCTCTAATGACTCTGAACAATTTTAAGCTATTGGTCATGGTCCGTACGAATGAGATGCCGCGACAGTGGTAGAGAGCAAAGCAGGAAAATGCGCAAGCGTTGGTGAGTCGAAAATACTGACTGGAATGACTCCCTGTATCAGTTATTTTTAGCTTAGCACCAATTTTCGCTTTGTTTTTTGGATCTAACATACCATTTTTGACTACAGCCCCAGGCAATATCTTCGTTATTTTAAAGTTTTATAAAAGTGGTAAAAATGTTTTATAAAGCTGTTTAATCATTCTTTGACTTTTAAGTTAATTTGGTATTTTAAAAAAAATTATATCAGTTTTTAAAAACTAATTATTATTGTTTATCAATTTATATA
Source organism: Platyscapa corneri (assembly GCA_018907185.1). Taxonomy (NCBI): domain Eukaryota; kingdom Metazoa; phylum Arthropoda; class Insecta; order Hymenoptera; family Agaonidae; genus Platyscapa; species Platyscapa corneri. The sequence continues at coordinate 1,427,444 of JACCHW010000011.1, read as the reverse complement.
ATATAAATGTTTATTTTTTTGTATTATAAGTATGACATTTATTTTAATACAATAATGTTCAATTTTTGTAAGTCACTTAGAATTTCAAATTATTAATAAAAATATAACAAATCTTAGATGTCGAAAATTTGTGAAATAAAAATTGTTCTACAATATTATATAAGTTATTATCTAATCAAGATTTGTACTTTAAGTTATTTTATGATGATTGGCATTATATCCTTTGATTATTAGACTAACTTGTTTCACTTTTGTTGCATGTAAGGAAAAATTCTACACTGCTGTATTTGCTTTTAGGTATAACATTAATATTTCTATTTTTTTCTTATTATTTAATGATTCTGTTACTATCAAAACTTTGTACACGTATTCAAAACTCATTTGGCAACTTTATAACTAAATTATGCATGTGTAAAATAACTTTGATAAAGCATCCCCATTGCTGTAGTGGCAAATAATGTAAAACAAGTCCACCAAGTTGCTAATCCGAAAATTCCTCTGAATACTTCAGTTGTAAATATCTGTAAAATTCATAAATCACTAAATTACAAATTTTGTATTAGAAAAAATAACAATTTAGAAAACAATTTAAACCATGTGTAAATCTTCTTTAATGAATTGACAAAATTTATAATATTATAAATCCTAATATACTACGTATAAAATAAATATTGAAATAGAAAATATAAATTACACAGTAAAATCTTAAAAGTTAAAACTTCAGTAAAATAAATTGTTAGCTTAATTAGAAATTATCATAACATAAGCTTATGATTAATATTTTTTATATAAGCAAAATTTACCTGTTTTATTGAGCTTAGAGCTAATTGAAATTCTTGGGCTGTTTGTGTTACTGTTTTTTCCTCGTTATCAGAAAAAATATTTGATCCTAGAAATGGTTTTGGTGCTTGACATTCTTCTAAATTTAAATTTTTATATATCCCATCCCAACTATATCCTCCTAAAAATTTAAACGTTTTATAAATGAAAACTTAATAAATTTATAATTGCTGCAAATTTTTCTTTACCTAAAGTTTTGTACATTAATGTACAATACAAACATATAATCAAAGGAGCAATATACTGTAAGGCAACAACACAAAGATAGTAAAACACTGCTGCTATCTGTAAATTATTTTTACAAATCGTAAAAATTCGTCAAATAGATAGTTAAATATTACAATATTGAGCACATACTTTTTTTTGAAATTCTATATTTGAAATTCTACCAGCTTCTTTCTTTTGTATTTCTAACCGCTGATTTACCAAATTTAAATAAGATTGTAAATATACAGGCATTAATACTATTTTTAATAATACAGCTAATATAATGACAATTAATCGTAAACTTTCAAAAACAGTTGGTGTCATGCTATAATAAATAAATTTCTTTCATTTTTAAAATTGAAAACAATTAAATTTTTTTTAGAAATATAATTGGTTTACATGACATACATTGGTTTTGTCATACCGGAAAAAACTCTCACAGTAAGGTAATCTCGACTTATTGGCTTAATCCATAAACTTGCTAATATAAGTGGGGAAACATAACTAAGATTAGCAAAAATAAGAAGAAATTTATTATCCTTGTGGTACCTTTTTGAAAAATTAGAATTTTTTTAAGTGTATAAATTTTTAAGCAGAACATATTTTTTTATATTAAACTCACCTTAAAGTATCCCAATGCATTTTAGATACTCGTAATCCTGGAAATGTAAATAATGAACCAAGAAATCCACAGGAAACAGCTAAGATAAATTTTATAATGAGTTTAGATGCTGGTCCACTACAAATTAAATGAATAATTATATATATTATATATGAGTTATTTATTTGAATTAAATATTATACATACCTCGTTACAAGACCCTGACTTTTCAAAAATATAGAGGCAGAGTGATTAAAACTTGCATAAGCATTATCTAAACCCAGTTCAAGAGTGTTCTCATCTACTATAAGAACCATCATAGCTATTAAAAGATAAGCAAATCCTGTTACAATACAAGTTGATCTTTCTCCAATACTTTCTTCACCTTTGAAATATTGTATCCAAAGAGCAATTAAAATTTTACTATTAAACGTTAAGAAATAAGAAATTTTATAGATTGATTTGAATTACTTGACTATAAATGATTTTAAAGGATACAATGCAAATCCTAGAATCAAACAACACCACAGCATACTCAAATTAATCTCATCTTTAATTGGATACCAACTATTATAAGCCTATAAAAGAATTTATACATGTATAAATCAATGAATATACATACATATGGAGTAAAAAGTTTAAAAAATAGAGTATTATAATGAAAAAATTAAATAAAATTATAACAAAAAATATTTTTATAATATGAATTCATGTTTCAATATTAAATTAAAAGTTTACATATAAAAAGTTTAAAAATTATTAATAATATTTTAAGATTAAAAAAATTTTTTAGAAAAAATTTATTTTGCTTATTATATTATTTATTTTGTAAAAGCAGGTACCTCAGTCATAACGTAAACAAGTGCACCATAGATAGAAAAATCAAATAACCATTGAAAATCTGTATAGAATTTTAGATGTATAATATCAAGTGATGTTATTGGTGCAGTTTCGAGAGTAATATCTAAATTTCTTGGTATTTGAAAAGTTTCTGGTATTTTTCCATTTTCTACATATTTTCCTTTCTTATGTTTTTCTTTTGGAATTCCAACAAGGTTTTTCAATTCTTGGTCTGATGGATAAAGATAACGTGTCAATCTGGAAATAATAGAAATAAGATTCCAGAAATATTTTTTAAATCTTAAAAATTTTTAATTTATGTACATAAAATATTTACCCTGTAGAACATAAAATCCATTTTGCTACAGAAAAATGAGACCCAAGTTTTTGAATTATACTGACCATAATCAGTGTAATAACCAATTGGGCTCCTAATAGAGCCTAAAAAGTAACCACAAATAGGATTAAAATTAGAATAATAATCAACTAAAAATAATTAAGGTTATGATTTTAGTTGCTTTCATTAATAAATTAAAACTTAAATTGCATTTTATTATGAATTCTTAGAATTATAAGAAAGTATTCATTAGTATACATATTAAAAAGTATTAATTTATTTTTTAATATATTGTATAATTTCGTATTAAAAGTAAACAAGTAATTTTACATACCATTATAAAAATTTTTTTATTTTTTAAATTATTTAAAAATTATCATGAAAATAAAAAAATACTCATGTTGAAGGTTTAAATTTATAATAAGATTAGAAAATTATTTAAAAATTGTTTAAGTCATCGTTTTTTTACAACGAAAAATGGTTAATTCAGGTACTGATGATAAACTTAGAATGAAAAGGTCGCTAACGGCTAGTCTTATTAATAGAGTACATCACTACATATTCCAAAACTAGCCACCAGCTGATTCTCGAATAAAATTCGGTGATCGTCAAATAGACCCACTTAGTACTTGAAGTTGTTGCTTTTCAAAGTGTTGCTCATATTGTAGCGGCAAATTTAAAACATACTTTTATGAAAAAATTTTAAAGAAATTTATGATTTAAATTTAAAATTAATTCTTCAATCTATGTTTTATAGCCATATCATATAATATAGAATTAATAAAATTTTTCAAAATCAAACAGAAACAATTAAGTGATGAAAAGGATAAAGTAGGATAAAAGTAATACGAGGGACTAATATTTAAGAAATTTTATTGATATAATATGACAAAGGTTGTGTAAATCGTATAACATGATGAATTCTATTTTTTTAAAAATTATAAATAGTTTTAAAATAAAAAATATTTATACAAGTAATAGACCCATTTGATGAATCTTCATGTCATCAAACTCTTCAAAGCGCTGCCTTTGTTTTATTGAACTTTTTAATTCATATTGTGTAAAAATTGTACAATTATTTCTTATAAGAATTAATTCTCAGCCTTGTAGATCCTAGTACAAACAATGTCATCGACTTTCATAACCTGCAACCAAAAATAAATAAATGTATTATTAAATAATAACTTTTATACAAGTATCGATTATGAAATGAAAATTATTGGTATTATATTGAAAACGATTTCCAAAGACTCTAAGAGAAATTAAGGAAAAAATAAAAATAAATGGTTATTTTTTATTGATTAAATTAAAAAATTCAATAATTATTCATAATCTTATTTTGTTATTTTACTAAAAAATATTTGCTTATTTTATTAAAAAATAATTTGATTACAAATTTTATGCAATTTTTAAATAAAATATTTAAAAGTAATTCATCCAATTGTGTAAAATATAGCAACGAGTATTTAACAGAAAAGCATGATTCATCGAGATTCTTATGATTTTATATCGAAGAAAAGAATAAAATATATCATAAATATAATAACAATAATAAAGATAGCGTATATTACTCAACAGGAAAGAATTTGTTTGAAATTATATAATCATATTTCTTGATCTTCTGCAATAAAATGTTGAATATATTTTGTAAACAAATACGTAAACAGGATTTTACTTACGGCTTTCATTTCTGTAGGGGTAAACTCTCGTTCAATAACGGTTTCCTTCTCACCCTTCTGTACGTGAGTCATTTTGTTACCATCCAGCGTGATAACACTCTTAACTTTGCGACCGTCGGGCGTTTCCTCCTCGAACTCTTCGCCAAGTTTAAATTTGATTTCCGAGTTCTTGAATGTGCTTTCAGTTTTCATGGTGAATTCGCCGTTATTCTCTGTTACTTGAACAACTGGACTTACACTAGCTCCCATTTTACGGACAATTATACCGACACCTAGTCACAAAAGAAATTTTTTTTGTTAGTTTCAGTTGTAAGCTCATAATTTTCAAAATAATAAAAATTGAAATCTACGTCCTTTGTAAATTTAGTGTGCTTTTTATACCGTTTGAAAATTCTTGCAAGTTAGTTTATAACAATTGTAAAAAGATAAGCTTATCAAACACGTTTTGGTATTTAAAAAAATTTACCAGAAGCTCATTGCATGATAAAAAGTGTATGTAGAATGATACCGAATTAATATTCGTTCTATTATGAGTTTAATACAACAGTAAGATATTTTTAAATTCGTAATCAATAATAAATGAATAGTAATTCTAAACAAAATAAAAAACAAAATAAAAATTCAAACATGGAATTACATACTGTGCTACAATACCTGATACTCGATATTAAAATAAAACAAACAAAGAATACATAAATAAAAATTTTAATCATTAAATGCTTGGAATATATTTACCGACTTCTCTATCGCTTCTGAGTATTTGGTATTTGCCTTTTTTAATTTACAATATTTGCAAACATTTTTTCGTTTTGATAAGTTAAGATAAAGTTATTCAATTATCTCACCAAGAGCTTTCATGTATTCGTCGAATTTCTCACTGGTTGTCAGTTTATATTTCGTGTTCAAAAAGCCAGACATTTTTAAGAAACTTTGAAAAAATTGATTTTACAAATACAGGAATAAATTTGCACGATGTATCTAGGTTGATATTTTAACGAGAACTGAAAGATGTTACCAAGCAACCGAACAATTTATAAGAGCATGTAATCATTTCCTTCGATCTTTTATGTCAATGACACTGAACTGACGAATCGCCGCCAAGAAATTTTTAAGAACAAATTTTTTTCGTGGCAGCGAAAAATCAACACGATAACACGGTAAAAGAATAATACAGGAGGAAAAAATATTGAGAAGAAAGTAAAATTTAACTTACTACTTTATCAACAAAAATGCTACATCATTAGTGGAGTGATATAATGCATAAGTGCTCGTAAAATTATCATGTTCACGGAAGGTCAGTAAATTAATGACGTTTTCCATCCGTTTCCTGTGCAATAAATTAAAATATCTTACATATTTGGTGATTTTGATTATACAATTCTTAATGACGAAAAAACATTATCTTAAGATAACGATCAACGGATTAAAATATTTTAATCTTTACAATTACTACATGCAATTCGCACAAACTTTATAAATTTTAAGAAAAAAGGAAATAGCTTATTATAGAAAAGAATGTTTATTAAGTAACATTTATTTCGCTGAATCATCATCAAAATTCAATATCAACTTTTGTAACCTTGAAATACAAAAACAAATGTGGTCGATTACAAAATCTATATTATTGACTATTGGAATGTTTACTCTACTAGAAAGATAGATTTTTAATTTGTCATTCATTTACATATCATAGATTTAATATACGCAAAAAATAATTATTTTAGCCACTTGATGAATAAGTGCCTTCCATATTTATGATTTTCTTTTGTTTTTGTTTCTTTTAAACAATTGTATGTTGTCAAAAAAAAAACTTCGAAAAGTGCTAATCGAAATAAAATTTAAATACAAAACAATTTGTAGGTGAAAAACAAGTAATTAAATCGTTATTGCAATTATATCGCCTACATTTTTTAATGATTAAAAATTTGAGAACTACGTAACTTTCAAAAAAATCCCTAATCATTTTAAGTTCAAAGTCAGTTAGTATCGCAATATATTGAGCATGTGCAAAGGTCGATAAGAGCGATAAGATTTTCTCTTATAAAAAATCACATTATCTAAATATTTAATATTCATTACAAAGTCACGTAATTCTTTTTCAGATTATTCCAAGCGCTTGCGTGGTAGAAAGATTTTTTAAAAATTTTTTGTCATTGCAATTGCTGCATTAATTAAAATAAGCTATTTCTTAAGGAATCCTCCGCGAAGATTTCGCATGCAGCTCCGACTGCTTAAGAGCTTTAAAAGACTCACGTAGAAAACAAGCCATAGAGAAAAGAAAATATTGAATTCGCCATCCATTAAAATTCCAATGAGTGAAGCGCAGAGGCAATTTAGTCCGCAACCCGCATCTTACACATGACGTAGACAAAGCTATACTTGATTAGAGAAGAACGCATACATAGTCACGTTATACGCTCCGAAAGCAGGAGCTCACGGGCTACAATCTACTTGAGCCAATGTCATTCGGAAGAAGAAATTACCTTATGAGCCATTAAATTGAATGACCAAAGGGTGAGGCATGTGTAGTTGCGTGTGAAGACGTACATTATAAGGATACCGCGATTGTGTATGTAAGCATGACAAGCGCGGCCGAAATTCCGACAATCTGACGTGTTAATAAGTGTTAATCAATGGTAAGATGCTGCTCTTTCGAAGCAACAGGTATTGCATAATTTGACAATAGCCAGATGCATACTGCACGTAGACTGCGTAAATGCATTGCGAGCCCAACGTACTCGGAACAGTTGTCGCGACACGTGCAGCAGCTACTGTCTACACACGAACCCGGCACGCCGCGCACGATATTTCAACGAGACGCTCTACCACAATTTTTGGATTTTGAGCGATCAAGGCGAACGGACATCGTTAATGCAAACTTGGCAGTTGCAATCAAGATTATGATTTATTAATCACGCTTCACGATGAATTCAGACATTAAATTGACCGACAATTGGTCCGTCTGAACCATTGGTGACGGGGTCGTCTCACTCGGGTCATTGCACCACTAAAACGCATTACTAATACATTAAAGTTGATTCGATTACTAGCAATTATAATAAAAGGGTTTTTCTCTGAATGTCCAGCCATAATAATAAACTTTTGCCTGAGAAAAGTTATTCTAATCGCTATGAGGTATTTTGCTTTCTAGTATAACATAAAAGGTTAGTCAAGTTAACCAAGATAAAATGTTAGTTTAAAAAACATAAAACGATTAAAGTTTCAACTGTTTCACTTTTTTACCGTTATATAAAAGTGTAAAAACTCTATTGACATATTTAATAATAGTACGATTGCAATTGATTGTAAAATTTTTTTTAATTGCGGATATTTAGACTTGCCTGGTGATACGTGCGATATTGTGAGTCCCTGGTGGACGCGCGAGAACCGGTTATCTAACTTAGTAAACCTGTATTTAACAAAGTGAATACCACTGTTGGACAGATAACGAATATTGTTCCTCTGGCATTAGCGCAGAGGAATTACGATTAATCGCTTCTTCGAAATAACCAGTCATGCAATTCGCTTGAATCCACGTTCAATGCTTGGAGAGTTAATCCGCGAATAACCGAAAATGCATGCCGACTGGGGGGAAAGGTTATGCATCCCTTGCGTTCACGATTGTAGAAAGTACATTGGGCCACAGGTTGCTTAGGAACCGCAACGCGCGTTCACGAATCAGAAAAGGGGAGCGACGCTCGAGCCCACCGAGCTACCTAAGTTATACATGCAAGAGTAATGTTTATGCAATTGCATACCAAGTGCCTTCATAAATTCGTCGAAATTCTCGCTGGTGGAGAGCTTGTACTTCCTGCCAAAAAATTCAGGCATGGCGTTTGTTGCAGCGGATCAGCGGGCCAGGTTAATCAAGAACAACGAATGAAAGCCGGCCAACGGACGACGGTTAACCTCAAATTGGACGGAGCTACAACGTTTCACGAAAGCAGCTGCTGACAAACTCTGAACCTTTCAGCCCGTGCCCCCAGTTCCTGGGTACGATCCAAAAGTCTGCCATTCCGAGATGCGCACTTGATCGTCTGCGCATTGGGTGCCGGGAGCCAATGGGAGCGCGATCATTCGAATGCCTTTGGAGTGGGAAGGTGCATCCGTAGGAAGCATCGACAAGAACGAACAATTCCGAGGATATTTTATGGCTTTAAAAATAATACCAATTTTATTGTCAAAAAACCAACATGAATTTTAATTGACTCTTGCGGTAAATATGATTTAAACATGACTCGATATGTGAGATAATGGTGAAACCTAGGTCAGGAATGTTTGACGATGAATTTGCCAAGAGTTGATATACCGGCACGTGGCGAAAGGCATCGTGATGGCAAAGTTCATCGGCGACCAATCACAACGACTTGCGTGTGGGTGTGTTCGTGTTTTCACCTACATACCACGTGCGACTATCCCTAACGCGTTTTCTTCTTTTTTTTTCATCCGCCACTCCACTTTCCGATACCATTGGCATGTGTATACGTACGTCTGTTAATGCATATAATCAGAACTTCGCTTATAGAAATGAACTTGTAATAAGAGGTAATGTGTGACTTGTCGCATCACCTCCCACCCCTTCGTTTTTCTTCACTGCAAATTGTGTGAAACTTGAAACTATGTACAACCGCCGTCATCGTTCTTCATGTCTTCGTTCTCCTTTCACTGTGACTACTCCGCGTCGCACAGCGCGCCTGTATATTTATTCCATTAATTTTTATTACGTCCGATGTATCATTTGATTCATGCTACTTATCTACATATGTACAAGTCAACCACCGTGATTTGTAATATCTTAAACACAGGTCCGCTCCTATATAAGCTTGAATTTAAATATTATTGATACTGTGATTAATAGTTTGCACGTTGAAAAAAGCAAAAAATATTTTTAATTCTACTTTTCTCGCTATATTACTACCGACTCTTTTCAAGGTTACGTAGACCTGTACATATTTATTATCTTCGGCACATGAGTTTATATCTATACACATGATGTATAGATTAGAAGCATCGGATAATTTTAATTCGTATAATTGTGGCAATTTAATACATAAATCGTAAAAACTTTATTAAATGATGGTTAAATGGATACCGCAGTATAATCAAAAACATCGTATGATACTATGCTCAACCATCCGATTGGTCGTTGTGTTCCCGCGCAAATTGTCTAAGGCCAATGAAAGTAGCAAGTGGGGGTTCGCCAACATTCCTTATTCAAGATAGAGACATGTTCAATTTAATTATCAAATTTAATTGTAAAATTTTTGTATAGAAGAAAATTTATACATGAATTCACCGAGTGATGTTATACTCTGTCTACGCAAAAATTATGACGTAAATTTTTTAAATAAGTTAAGTTTTTACTGTTAGTAAGAGCCAAGTTTTTATTGCACTTTCATCTTTTATTATTCTAGAAACAAATAGTAGTAATTTTCTCGATTTTTTTATTCAGAAAATAGTCATTATTTCTATCAACTGTGACACAGTTCTTTTTAAATTCAATATTTGACGTATGAAATATGTCAAAAAGCCCTTGTAAAGGCAAGGTTCAACTTTAAAAAAAAAAATCTCTTGATTAAAAAAACTGATATTAGGCACGATTATTAAATAGAAATTGATAATCAATAAAAAGATTTTATTTAAATTGCTCTTGAGTAATTTATTTTTCTAAACAATTTTCATGTTTACGAGCATAACATAGCGTCTTGAATAATCATGAGTATATTTTCTTCTTCCACTCATAAATATAACTGCTCATTATAAGATAATAATTTTGTCTTATTTTTCTATATTATGGCTCCTCGAATTGATAACTAAATTTAACTTATAAAAGCTGCTTTTCCATTGACGTATCTCTAATAATTCCTATACGTAAATTTAATGATATATTAAAACATTTAAACATATTTAAATTTTATGATAAGATAGTAATTCTTTCTCCCAGTGCAGTCAATGTCATTTTGAATAAGATATAATAGGACCGCTACAATTGAGTTTTAAACGATGGCGATTAGGCGCATACAGGGTACGATACGCTTTTTGCCTTTGCGCCAAAGCCGAATGGGACACCGACACTGATATATGTATTCAAATATTGTGTGTATACATACGTATACTGAGCAAAAATTAGAGTGGTCCTCAATGAAATTATAAAAGAAAGATTCAAACATTATTGTGATGTACATCATTGTGATTAAAAGGAGCGTACTTAAAGCGGCCTCATCTCCTTGGCTAACTTATTCTTTTTCAAACATTCTTTAATAACCACGACGAAGGCATTGAAATAACGAATGGCAAATTCTTCGACGTCTGGGTGCTAAAATGTGTTTAGTTTGAAGAAGTTAAAATATTCAGGTGGTTCAAGGAGATATTAATCTTCAATATGAGAATTTATAATATTGTGCTAATGACGGTAAAATATAATTAGATTAAATAAACAAAACATAATATTAAAGGAAATGCAACAAGATTTTACCTGCAAGTCATATTTAAAACGTACCTTTTATAATGTCACTTGTGAATCAACAAATTTTTTAAATAGATTGTTGAGTATAATAAAAATCAGAAGATAATAAAATACTCATTTGAAAAAAATTTTAAAAAAGCATGGTGCAAGCTAATATGTTTTTAAATGCTTATAATTTTATTTACCACGTAGCCCAAACAGATTTTAAGTAGAGTTTCGCTTCCTACATTATAAATAAAAACATTGATTTGATTTAAAATTTCATATTAAATGCTCTTGATTTATCATATGTATATTAATTATTGAGGCATTTATCAAAGATATGTTTCAATCATTAAAGTCACCAATGACGTATGATAAAGTTATTTAACGTTACGATAGAAATAACAACCAATATTGTAACCCGTTTCGGACGTACTTGGTTTGCACGATCTAGTAGTATTTTCCTGAAGTTTATACACTTTGCACAAACCGCATAACCCTTGATCTTAACATCAAGATTCAGTAAATCGTGAATAAATTTAAATAAATATAATTATGTCCGTCACAATAACATAAATTCAAATATTCGGTTTCGAAGACATTTTTTTTATAATTATTATCATGAATTTAGAATACATGGGATTTTGCTTACGCAGTAGAATATAAGAATTCGAGACAACTTAAAAGACAAAAATAGAGCAGATGTATTATAACAAAGTACTGATATGGAAATTGATATATTAATTATGCAATTAATTTCTATACTTTCTGTGAAGAAAGATTTAACCAAAGTTTTCCTTTTTACAAAAAATCAAGGTGTCAAAAATCTTTGAATCGGCTTCGATTCAAAATTCAACCGCGAATGCGTGCGTGTTTTTCACCAGGAAGCCCGAGATCGAGGTAACGGTAGGCTAAAAAAGTTCGATCTGCTTAAATTGGCTTGGACCGATTTGGCAACATCGTGAAAAGTTTTAACGGCACAACCACCGGGGCGCAAAGAATACGAAGTGACTCGCATTCGCAGTCGCGCCGCGATTTCGGTGATATTCCGCAGCATGTGTCGCCATCGTAGTCGCGTCTCGACTCTCCGTCTCTTTCTAGCGCGTCGCGACGGCCGAGGGACCGAACGGGCCGAGCGCGGCAGCAGCGGGAATATGCGTTTCTCCGCAGTGACGCGCAGGCCGCCCTCGTGTCGTTTCTTGTCTGATTCTGCGGCCACGGCGACGGTGTTACGGCGACCGACTTGAATAACCTAACCTCTGAAGCGATCCGTAAGGCTGGGTAAGACGTCGCACCACGCTTATCCCGCGACGAGCGGGAGGAGGTCAGGTAGGCGCCCTGTGGGACGGCCGCGGGCACGTGCTCGTCGGGGCGCCGCTTCGAGACGCCACGGGAACATGATGTTCGACACCGAGAAATTTATCGCCGAGATTGAGAGGCGGCCTGCAATCTACGATGTTAACTCCGAGGCGTATAACGACAGAAGTGCTAAAATGAATGCCTGGGATCAGGTTTGCGAGGTCATGGTCGCCAAGTGGTGTTCCATATCTGACGAGGAAAAGAATGTCGAAGGTACGAGCGCATCAACAACCAACAGCATACGTATACATGTACACGTCAGCGCACGCGCGCACGTAATACCGAGCTATGATTAATGTTGTGTGTATTCGCGCTCGTGGATACGTGTAAATGCATGGGTTCGTGCGTGCGTGCGTGCGTGCCGCGCAAGGTGTGAATTGTTATACGACTTATGCGAAAAGCTGACACTTCTATTTTTACGCTATGATTTTGTACATTTTTCCAGAGAAAATTTTAAGGAGCAAGTGGAGGAACATCAGGGATTATTTTATGAAAGAATTGAAGTTGCAAAGACTGAGGAAAGAAAGTTCTTCTGGAAGAAAAAGAAAAAAGTATATGTACTTCGATCAGCTGCTGTTTCTCATGCCGAATGTGGAAAATAAAGAAACGTAAGATAGTAATTTTTCATTTAATTTTCATAGTTTGTTTGATTTGCAAAATTTTTTTAAAAAGCAAGATATGGATATAGACTTTTCTTTTTCACGTATTATTAAAAAATATATTTGATCCTGTAAATTAAGAAAATTTTTATGAATAACTTGAATCTAGTTATAAACATTAAAAAAATCTCATTTTATTCCAATTCAAATGATTCTCAGGCTACTAAAAATTTTTTTTTAATACATCACTTATTGCATAAGAATGAATATCTGAAAACTTCATTTGTATACTTGTATAACCCGTAATTGAAATACAATAAAATTATCTTGAACAATTTTTAAGATAAAATAAAAAATAAAAATAAAAAATGATGCAATCTACTTTTAATATTAATATAAACAAAAAATAAATTTATCTTAAATTTATATTTAAGTATAAATATTTTCGTAAAATACGTGATCTCTATAAAATATAAAATATATTATAAATTTATAGACTGTTTAATGAAGTTTTTTTGATAAAACTTTACTATAATAATTGTCGTTTAATAATAATAATAATTATAATTTCAAATATTTTCAAAAGAATGAAAGTTGTAAAACGGAAGGATGACGAAAATTTTTTTGGTATAAAATGATACTGCATTGCATTAAAAATCATCCAAAAAATCAATCAACAAATGGATTCATAAATAAATTCATTTCCAGAGTTTGCAGAAATTAATTTACGAATTTTAAATGATTTTTTAAACACATTGGTTCAAAAAATCGAAACTTTTGATAAGTAAAATTTCGAGTTTAAATAAAAAACTTCGATAAATTTACAATATTGTTTATCGTATGGGCACATGTGTGTATCTTTTCAAACAGGAAAAAAATGAAAAAATACATTGTATGATATGAAAATAGGTTTATTCAAAGGTATTAATTAGTTCATACTCATGCTTATGTGGAATTATAACACTTAAATAAATTTTATATTAGCAATTATTATTTCGTTAGTAATATACATTAATCCGTGAATAACTTAACGTATAAATAATTTTAACAATGCTATCTTTAACGACGACTATAATAGAAAGAACTATTTTAATATTAATTTTAGCTTATGTTTTTCTACTTATTTATTTTTATTTTTAATAGACTTAAGAGATCGTGATTTTTGTATTTTTTTTTTAAAATAAATTTCTAAGCAATTCGTTACTTAATGAACGTTTTATAAAAGCTCTTGTAATTAGAACAGAATTATAATTTGCCCTCCTTTTCCACTTACAAGATAAATGTATAAAAATGACGTCTATGTATTTACAAAGTGTTTGTTTACATGCATTATAAAGATAAATTCTGTAACTGTAGTCTAAACATAATATAGTCGATACAGAAACATATATTTTATTTTATTGTTAAATATTAATTAAAGTAGAAATTAGTTTTTGAATTTTGTCATCTTCGAATTTTATGCTTTTTAAATCGGCTTATTAATAAATATACCAGAATTCTTGTTTTTATCATGTTTATTGCAATAATTTATATTCGATAAATGAATACTAGATGTGGTGTAAAATAAATAATAAGGAGAATATATTGTCGTATCAGGGTAAGCTTCGTTAATAGTGTAACGCGCTAATATTTTTTACACTAAACTATATAATAATGTACATACTGGTTTAAAACATATATAAATAGTACTAGCATGGAATTATTAATGTAATGCTATGACACAATAATAACGAGTAATACACGGACTAAACTCATATATATTTATTTAGAATTAAATAACTGGTAAACATTTTTTTATTTAGTATCTTAACGATTTAGAAATTTTTTATTTTCTTTTAAATGTTTAAAGAAACAATAAGTTCTCTCTTACTAAAATTTGACACTTGACTTATAAAAAATAAAAAAAGGATAAAAAGGTAATATATAATATTGGATCACTGTATCAGTGAATTAATGAAAGCATGATTTTGATTAAATAAAAAAAAATTATTCTATAGATTTTCTTAGATAAAAGTAGTTGAGTAGAATATAAGAAAGTTTTGAAATTAGATTTTTAAATATCAAACATTTAAAATACTTATAAGTGTTTAAATTATAACAAGAAAAAGAATTACGCTTCAATAAATAGCGTCAGAAAATGCAAACTGTAGTAAATAGCCAACTAGTAACGAAATGAAAATTATGAATTATTATGATATAGAAAATTATTTGTGTACATATAATAGAAAATTTATTACTAATACTAAATTGATAACTTAAAATCGATAAAGTTGTAAAAAAAGGATCACAATAAATATTTTTTATAAATGAACAATTTAAATATAGAGATTAAGACTGTTTCCTTGGTTATTCCTTGACTACTCCTCATAATTCATAATTTAATATAAGTATATGACTATGAATACACTATTTGAATATGTGTATTTAAACTGTCCCAGTAAGCGAGTACTGGATAAATATTTAAATAATATAATTTCTAATAAAACGAAGAAATTTAAATATTTCTAATACTTTAAATATTTACAACGGCTAAGCTGTTTCAAAAGAAACCAGATGAGTAACTCACTGTCTAGTGTTTCGAGTTATAACACCAGTCATAAGATTTATAAATCATTAGAATCATTTTATTTTTTAAATTCTTTAACATTATACATAACATTGTTAAATAGTTAATAGAATACTATGTATGACAATTATGCTCAATAGGTAAGTTCATTTTATTTGCAAGATAATATGTCGTTCATGGTTCTGTACTTAAATAATAGTGTAACAATAAAATAAAGCATGTATAAAATATATTAGCTCTTTTTTAACTATTATGAAATACTGATTAATATTAATATTCTAATTAAATAATAATAATAATAATAATAACATTAATAGTAAAAATTAATTTTTTTTTAATTTTACAACATAAGGTGAAGAGATTAGTTAGTTAATTTTTATAAAGTATTAAGATTAGTTGTGCATTATAATTTGTATTCGGATTATAGCACGATAAATTATTAAATTATAAATATATTAATTATAACTTTAAATATATATGATTTCATAGGAATTTATATATAAAAAATATTTAATGAAATACCACTAATGATTTAGTTTCATTACAATCAAATTAGTTACTTATGATCTTTTCATGATCGTGTATATATATATATATATATATATTGGATAATGATTTTATTTTTTAAAAACCAAATAATAAAATTACATGGTGATATTAAAACTAAATAGATTTTTTCCATACAGAAAATAAAACTACAATATCTACTTAATATGTGATAAATGCAATACTGTAAAAACACGATTTTTGGATAACATTTGTGTAGATCTAGTAAATTTGTAAGGTTAGATTCACATTAATTATGATATATATTGAGATAATTCTTTTTCTTCATTCGAGCACGCAGCAATAAAAATTCACAGAACTCAATGACACAAAAATAAAAGACAATAGTAAAAATTAAATTAAATTAATTTCATTCCGTTTCAAATTATTTTTAACTTATATATAAATGTTTTTAACTAAATTAAAACAATAATTAATTATTCTTTAAATTTTGCTCCAATGATTTTAATTAGTATACGAGTTTTAAAAATATTTTTTATTCATTTTTTAGAATATAAATTTATATTATTTTTGGTCAATATTTATCGAATTCCAAAGAAACCTTTCGGTGAGATGTATCATTCTTAAAAAATTATGAATAATACTATTTGAATAGTTTTTATTTAATAATGACTAATAATTTTTTGTTTTTACATTTTTATCAGTATTAGCTCTATTTGGTTTTTTATTTATTTTAGTTTGTTGTACTTTCTATTTCCTTGATATATTAAACCAATTTACAACTTCTTTAAAAACACTTATAATACAGAGAACAACTATTATTTACATTTAAAAATAGACAACAGAAATCGGAATAGTATCAGTATTCAATATTTGAATTAAAGAAGAGCAAGTACGTAATAACGTTTTAGTGTCTTTTTCACGTAAATTTTTATGCAAAAGGCCGTACTTTTTCATAAGAATTATTAAGAACTAGTTTAATAAAGAACAATACAAACTATTAATTGAAAAATAGAGTACATATCCAGTTTGATTTTAAAAATCTGATACTGAATACAAATGGGTGTATGACAAGAAAAAATGTATACCAATACTTTTAGCATAAAAAATAAAAGAATACAATAGTTTTATTATTTATTTTTGAAGTTATATGAGTATTTCAAGGTTCGTTTAAATCGTAAATTTAAGCAATAATGACCAATTAAATAATTTTAAGGTAAATCGGTTAGATTATCTTTATACTATATAAATAAATTTTATGAATTTTTTAGTGGCACACGTCATTTGCCAATTTATAAGTAAGTACATCATATAAAATTAAAATTTTATCGGATCATATTTTTTACATTTATATAATATTGTATGTATTTAAAAAGAAATTTTCATAAAAATTGTAATTGATGTCTAACAGTTAATTTGCAAATTTTAAATATCAAAATGTGCTATGCGAGAAAATTTTTGAAGAACAGCGTCATGGATAGATTTTATTTCATTTATATTCAACAGTTTTGCAGATAACTGCTTTATTGG
Organism: Platyscapa corneri; assembly: GCA_018907185.1. Taxonomy (NCBI): domain Eukaryota; kingdom Metazoa; phylum Arthropoda; class Insecta; order Hymenoptera; family Agaonidae; genus Platyscapa; species Platyscapa corneri. Next base: position 1,409,931 of record JACCHW010000011.1, on the reverse strand, counting down.
TATATTATATTCTTATATTGACGATATATTTTATTTCATTGGAATAAATATCTTTAATCTTCAATGACTTAGTTTAATTTACCATACAATTTCAATAAATTTTATATTCATTAAATTAAGACATTGTAACATTGTAATACTAATTAAAAAATTGTCTGTAAACTTAAAGTATACTTGAAGTAAAAATATTTATTAATAACTGAAGGTTTTTTTACAAAAATGAATTTAAAATTAAAAAGACTAATTTCAATATCTGAAAAAACTATTATACAACACACTACATTGCATCATGCATATATTCTAAAGGACACAGTAATATTACGTAGTATATATGCATTATATGAATCAGCATATTAATTATTTTTAAGGTAATATATTTTTCATTTTTTAAGACTATTATAATAATTAATAAAACTAATATAAATTCGAAAGTATAAAAATCTTGGCACATGAATATTTAAAGATGTTTATAGTGAAATATAAACTATAAAATATATTATTTTATTGATGTTAAGGAATCTATAATAGAAAATATAATATTGCGTAAAAAACATTTATTAAATGTGTTTACATTTTTTATCTTTGAAATTTAATATATTTTATAGTAAATAAAATGGAAATTATCAATTTTCTGACTTTTATAATAAATTTTATTTACGAAAATTAAAAAAAATTTTCTTCATTGAAACAAATTGAAATGAGTTTCTTTTCTGTTAAAAATAATCTTTTATACATAAGTTTCAATATTTTAAGTCTGTTTTCCCTTCATAGAATTTGTATTTTAAGTTCATATTAGACAATGGGGAAAAGTTAAATTCAGTTTAGATTTGGCTTTGTCCATCTCTAGCTTAAGAATTATAATTTATAGATTTCTCTATTAAATATATAAATAGAGAATTCTTAAATGGAATTAAAAATTGTTAAGTTAAATAAAAAGATAAAAGAGATATAAATATTAAAAAAATTATAATTTTTCTATATGATACAGGAATGATGAGGACGTTGGTTACACTGTTAAGTGTGAAAATGATAAGAATCAGATGGAAATGGATAACAGTCGTATGTCGGAGGAATATGACCTCCCACTGACCCACGAGGAAAACTCGGAGGATTTCACGAATACTTTAGGAGATGCGGGTCATTTCAAGTATGTGTCTGTATCACAATTTCCAAAATCGATGTGCGAGACGACGATGCCTACCAACACTGACGACTTTCCCGATGTACTATCATCAAACAGCAGTAGTCAGAAATATAAATTTGAGGACGACGATTACGATAAAATGTTTTTATTATCATTGCTTCCAATTATGCGAAGGATACCCGAGGATAATAAAGTCGATGTTAGAATACAAATGCAACAAGTCCTTGCACTAGCAATACGTTCAACGCCATCTCATATATAATCTTAGAGAATCGATTATTAACCATAAACGTATTAAATATATTTGAATATATTTGAATAGATAACTAAAAGACCTCTTAGATAGAAAAGTAGGAAAAGAGAAAGACGACGAAAGAGAGACAGAGATAAATTGATATACAGTTTAAACAGACAGGATGATATAATAAATATGGAAAATCTTCCTATTGCATGAATAAAATAGAACTGAGGGAAATATAATAGCTACTCTTCATTATACATTACATCCCTTTTTTCAATCTTATATCAATCAATTTGAATCATGAAAAGATTTGGTACAACATTTTTCATATGTTCAATATGTGGCTAGTTATTAATAAAATTAATGTTCGAAGAAGTTGATAATAATGTAAATATGCATGATGAATATGTGTTACACTTATCGAAAAAGAGCAGTAATTGCGATAATTTTTTTCTTTTCAACGAAAAAAAATAGTAACTTATCATATTTCAACAAATATATTAAAATTACAACCTATATCATCGGTCTTTATTTTATTACTCCAAAATATACCCTTTGACTTACTTTAAGAATAACTGTAGTAATCAGTGAAAAATTCAATTTTTTGCCTAATAAGCTATTTATTCTCATTTCAAACACATAATTATTATATTAAAAAATTTTGGCGGATAAAACTAATATTCACAGTCTTTTAACAAACACATCTAATTTATAAGTATAAAAATAAATTGATTAAATTTTATATGTAATTTTGTATTTGAACCGCTAAAAATGTGTTAAAAATAAGTTAGCACTATAAATTTTTCTTACTAGTATTGAAAAATTCATTTAGTTTTTTTTTAATGGTAGTTTCATTAAATTTTGCAAACACTCTAGACAACTGCTAATAAATAAACGCCTACAATTAAAAAAATGCTTAAAAATTTGAAGGTAGGTAACTAATTTATATATTTATTTATCGAAAATTTACTTTAATGCGTATTTCGACTATATTTATAAATATAAATATGTTGGAAAGTTTGTATATAACATTCGAGAAAGAAATCTATTCTAGAAAAAAATATCGATACAAGTCACATAATTATGTAGTTTCTTTTTCTTTAGCGATGATAAAAAAATATTCATATCTTACATTATGTAGGATCTATAAATTTAATATATTTTTGTGATAAAACCATAATAATGCATTTTGTATTAACTGATTGTTGCTATATATTTTTTCAAAGTATTGGTTATTTCATAGGTTTTGTTAAATATAGACAGACATATCGAATCATTTTTATCTATCTTTGAATTTTATTCTATATTATTTACTTGCAATGAATTTATAATTATACTGTAATTATAAGTCTACGTTAGAATGTTATTATTCATTTTTAAAAGTATAATAATATTTGTTAGTATTTGCATTCATCATGGCCTTGAGTTTTTACATATAAAGGTATTCACATTTTGTATTACTATTATAAATATGCTTTTTGATATTTTGTATAGCTGGTTTCTATAATTAAATATAAATGTTTGTTTTAAATTATATTTATTGATGAAAGGGTTAATAATATATTAACGGCCATTTATCATTTGATTACTGTTATCTAAGATAATAATTGTTTATATTTTTTTGTTTCCTTTCTGAAGGAAAAAAATTTCATTAAAAAGATATTCTAAAGTTATTATGTAATTATTAATAGGTATTTTAAAAATAAAGCAATTTTTAATTGTATTTAATTATTTAATTGCGTTTAATCTACAGTTATTAAATAAACTTATATTTTCTTATATAATTGACAAAATATAAGGATATTTATTTTTTTAAATAATTGTTTTATATCAAGAGTTTAAAAATGACGTGGTATTTAGTCTCGTCTTTATTATTGAATTCCAACTTATGGTTTTCTTTTATAATGTATATATTTAAATATTCATTTCTTATATTACATATTTATAAAAATTTATTTTGAAGGATTAGTGTACATCAAAAATGGTGAGAATTGTATTTCAAATGATTCTTTATAAGTAAGTATTAAAACGAGCTATCTAGTATATAACAAGTAATTTTTTTTAAATTGTAATTGTAGTTTAATGCAATAAAATAAAATATATTTTTTGTGCTTTAGATAAAACTTTATTCCGCATAATATTATGTAAATAAATCTGAGTTGTCATTAAAGAAAATCAATCTTTTAAAATGTGAATTAATCTTATATGTATTATTATCGTAAAAAACTTTATTAGTTGGAATTGATTAGTTTTGTAGATAAGAATTTTCGTACAATTGGAAAAGCACATTATGTAGTGTACGTTATAAAATAATTTAATGGCAAAATTAAATAAAGAATTAAAAATTTAAGGTTGAATACAAAATTTCGATTATTTGAAACTTTGCAATTTTCTAGTATAGCGCAAAGGAAATGATACTAATATATAACATTTCTTATTTGAAAATTAATATTTATGATGCAGAAAATATTATAAATATACATTTAAGTTGTACATAAGATCTATAAAGGTATCTATTATTATTATGAAGTCATTAGTTTTTTTCTCTATCTAACGATTTTCAATAATCAGAAATAATATTTTTTTATAGATTCTAATTATTTTGAAGGATTCTATTTTTCCTACTGCTACTTCATATTGAACGTGATTTAAATGACTGTTCTACGATAAATATGTTTTTCTATGATAGTATCGGCAAATATTAGTATATGGCCAGTATTTTTTCTTTATCCCAAATGTTATCTACATTATTTATTTATCGATAGATGCGTGATATTAATATTTGATTTTTATTTTTATAGAAATTTATATAAAAATAAATGTTAATGTTATTATTATATATAGAAAAAATCAAGTTGATATAATGATATGATAATAAATAATAGTTTAATTTTATATGAAAACTTTTGACAAGCACGATGCATGATGACGTATAGGTTTGGTTTATTGCAGATTGATATGATTTCTTAGTTTATTGACTATTAGATATAAAATAAAGTAGATTAACGTTTTTCTAGTTCAAAGTATTGAATGCACATAACTGTTGATAAGAAATAGCACATCTTGCCGTCGTCAACTTATTTTATACCCATAAACTGTTAATGCATTGATTAATTGCAATTATATATATAAGAAACTCCGAGAAAACTATTTCGGACACATTTTATTTAGATTTCATTCAAACTTTTTTATTATTTTAAATTAGTTATAAAAAAATATTATTACATGGGCTGTTTAAGCACTTTTGAAGAAAACTATTCAAATAATGCTTTTCAAATTTTTCCATATTATTCTTCATCAACTTAAATCTTTAAAGTACATGTTAATATGCTTATTAATATAATTGAAGAAATATTCTAAACTCGGCTAGTATATTAATATATTCATTACATTCGCATAGTAGACATTCGAGTAGTGGATTCATTTATATAGTCAATTGTAAGAGAAATAGAAAGAGATACATCATGACATTACATTATAGAAGCATGAACCGTTCAAATGGAAGTTCTGTGAAAATATACTGCAGAAATGATTTTAGAAAGAAAGGTTATCTATTTTATGAATTTCATATCACTAGTAAGTCGTAATTTTACAATATAAAGTAAATTTAAAGCAATGCAGTATGAGAATTTAGTTAAACAAAATTTGCTAGCAATGAAAAGGGGGAATTTTCGTTTACGAAGTCAAAATTAAATTACTCATAAAAAGTTCAAGTAGTGAACGTCTCCAAGATCATTCGGTTAAGATTTAAAAAAATCCAGTTACATTCTTTATAATGATAGTTTTAAAAGAAAGACTACCCAAATATTCAAGTGCATTTCTGTTTCCTAAAAAACAAACCAGATGCGTATGAGAGATAGAGAAACAGAGCGTAAACAAATATCGTAGCAAATGAAATAATAATTCAGTCGTCTTGGTGTATTGGAAAAGCTTTTGCTTTCAAATGACATAAAAAGTACGACTTCAAAGCTCTTTTGGGGACGCGACGGGAAATTAAATTGTGAAGAGAGCTATAGCGCAAGCACTTGAAAATACTATCCTGCTTAGCTCTAGCAGACGGAATAAACCAAGATGAAAGTTTAAAGCAGTCGAAATAAATCAAATATTGTGAAGAGTAGCACGCGATACTCCTGCACTTGATAATTCACATTTCTTACATACGCATGAACTAAAAATAATATTACAATCAATGAGACATTCTAATAATTGCTGTAAGCTGTTTAAATTTATTGCATTACAAGGATAAATAACATCATAATATGGCTAAATGTGAGAGATATTTGCAATAAACGTTCGCAAGCGTAAAAAATATACCAATTACAATAATACTCTTGACCATTTTGATGTTTTGTATTTTATAGAAATTTTTTTAGTATAGATTTATACTCTTATTTGATTATTTTAAAAGATATATTATATAAATATATATAATAACGGGTGTTTCGTTATAATAAATTAAAAATAAATGGTATATAAAAATTTAGTTACACATTAACATTTAATTAAACAGACTTCCGTCATTGATTTGTTAGCGTAATTAAACGATGGTATTATGATGCACTGCATTAAACTTTCAATAATAATACATCAATAGGTAGCAATACACGGGATATGTTTTATAGAAGAGATTATATTTGTTACAAATATAAGACATTTATTTTGTTGCTCCTTAAGATATCGAAATAATTTTTAGCGAACTAAATAAGTTCGTTGGCAAAAAATAAATTATTTATTATTCCGTTTGACAAATCAGAAAGTTGTATAAAATTTCAAATATCTAATGTTTTTTGCTATTGTGCCCGTATAACAACAAAAGATTAGCCCCGTTCAGAGTCGTTTGACTACATTAAATGCATACGAGAGGCGAACAGGATTATCCTGATCCATAACTCGTGTTCGCCCAAATGAAACCCTTACTTTAGTTTTAGTTGAGGGAGACGCCCGTCTCTTCGATTCGCGCCAAGTTCTACTGCTAATAAAACATCGGAATTGAGACTTCGTTGACTGACGCTGCGTTCAGAAAAATCATGAGTGAAAGAGACTCTTTTTATGCTTTTTGTAGTTTTCCTTAATGTTACTGCTGAAACGTGTCTTTTGCGATGAGCTAAAGAAGTTGTTATTTAATAAGTTCGAATTCATTCGAATTAATTTAATACAGATAACAATTTTTTATTTTTTACCATAGATTTTATTGAAATTTCACTGAACTTTATTCGTAACTATAATTAAAAAAAATTTTTTTAAATTTAATTGTAAAATTTAAATTTAACCTTAACGAATAATTGAAATTACAAATTTTTGATTATGCGATAGAACTTTTAAGTTGACGAACTATTTTAAGAAAAGATTGAAAACGACAATATTTAAATGAAAATGGAAATTCGTTAGAATTTCAATTTAATTTAAAATTTTTATGTGATATGTTATTTTTATATAGAATCATTTTATTTTATGTATTTCATACATATACATGTAAAAAATTATTCAGCCTCGTAAAAGTGCTGATAAAATTCGTTGTCTCTGTAGTATCATCATAAAAGGAAAATTTCTCAGAATCAAAATGGAAAAAATCATTTTCATTGCTAAAATTAAAACGATCGGAATCATTAAAAATAATGGTGAAGTCATTATTATTACGTATTTTTTTTTTTTTAAATTGTTTATATGTACAGTCTTGAAATTTCGTGACCGAATATCTTCAGCTTCAGATTATGTAAACCAGTCAATCTCAAGTTTATTAATAGAGATTATAATTATTAACTAAATGTTTTATAACTTTTTTCTCGTATATATTAATAAAAATATAATTAACCATTCTATGCCATTATTTGCATGTATATTTAATAAAGTTTTCGTTATAAATGTCATATTTTTGACGAGCATATTATATGCTTTAATTTTAATTAAGTTTCGCAAAAGTATTCTACAAATACCACATCAAATATTTAATATTTCTAACGTAATATACGAGAAAATAATTAAAAATTACATAATAATTTGCATAATAATTACGCAAGTTATACGTTTAGTCATAACCTCGTCAATTTTTAGTATTTTTAATATACAATTGTGTAAAACATTGACTGTAAGTTTTAATATTATGCTTGGGTTCTTATTTACTATAGAAGTTTATGTACTTTTTGACCCACACTTTTTTAATTATTCAAATTAATATGATTTTTGGTGTTTTAAAATTGTATTTAATGCACGTCTAATAGTTTTTGCTTAATTTTATATAACTTTAATTTCGTCGTTTAACTTTTGAAATCCTCATTAAAGACAAATAATATGATAATAGTAATATATAACAAATATTATTATGGTACTTAAGTTATTAAAAAAATGAAATTGATTTTTTTTATTTTACCGCATAATATTCGAATATTTATTTGTTAAAATTTAATGAATTAAGAATTTTTAACGATCAATGTATTTGTTGAATACTTTTTATATTAAATTTTAATTCTATTATTTTTATTAAATTATACTTATATATTAAAAGATATTAACATTGTTAAACAATGTATTTTACTAGTTACTCAGAAGTTTATTGTTACTATCAGTCGGAAAACGTGCCATTCCTTAACGCATATTGGTAAAATTCCACTAGATGTCGGCACGAATCGTATTTAAAATTGCTCAAATATTCAATTTTCATTAGGATATTCTCAACATAATACAGTATAAATAATTGCATATGAATACGGTGCCATTAAATTTTACTATTCTCTTAAATATATGGTAGTAAGTTTAGCCACACATGTATGAGTAGTCGTAAATAGCTCTTTTATACGATTATTAAATTATAAATCTTCACGAGACTATAAACACTTACAATATTTAATGACTTCACATATATAAAAATAGCCTATACTTTTCATGTTATGAAAATATTATCATGGGTTATGAGAAAAGTTACAAATTTTCAAACATGATATATCGAAATAACGCGTTAACTTCTTATTTTAATTTACTAATAATCTCTTCGCACGAAGACACTCACTTTCTTAGACAGTCGTGCGATACAAATGCCTTTTTCTTCACATATAGGAAAATATTTTTCTTCTTGTCCGGCTGAGGCTACGCAGCATAAGCTCAAAAAACTTCTTCACTAGATCGCGCGTTTTGTTTATCGCTTTCTCGCTCTCTCTCTCTCTCTCTCTGACTTCCGCTCAATTGTTCCCAATCGTTGACTCTTCTATCTATCTCTCTATGTTTCTCATACTTCATGTTGCTCATGAATGATTCCAATCCTGCATGTTATTTTTAAAATAAGATGATAAAGATGATAAAAATAGAATGATATGAACAAAATAATAATAAAATAATATAATAAATAAAATAATATAAAAAAGGTTACATTCATTTATAAGAATTTATGTATTTCATAAAGTCTGTAATATAAAATATTACATTATAAAATGTTGTAAAATCAAAATGATACATCTTTGAAAGAAATCTATTAATCAATATTTCAGTTAATTTAAAAAATTTTATGACAATTATATATATGCAAAAAATTAAATTTTCTTTAGATTTTATGAAGATTCACTATGTTTTGAAAAGTAATAAATCATAAGACGTTTTAAAATCGTTTTAAATCATAGATATTTTTTTACAATCTTACTATATCACTTTATCCCTCTATAAAAAACGATTTAAATTGTTTTGATTGTTTCGATTGTTAAAAATTATTCGCATAATATTTAATAATACTAGGAAAATAATAGCTGTTGTAAATATTAATAAAAATGTTGTACACGAAGATGCCATTTATAGAAGAAAATAATTATAGTGTGATTATTTTTTACATATGTTCTGATTTTTTATGAAAACATTCCTAAGAGAGTATGAGCTATTAAATATGAGATTCTGATAGCTTCATAAGAGAACGATATTCTTTTACATTTTACAGTAAATCATGATGATATTTTTACGATAATCGCCTTAAAGACTGTTACATTTAATATAAAAAATGTTTTTAACATTTAGATTGTAAATTTCATTAAAATTGGATCAAAATAACGTATATATATTAGGTGAACTAACCTTACATATTTTTAATAATAATTTTGTATTAAATGACTATAAAAGTACTCATTGTAAAAAAGTAAATATATCAATATATTTTTACATTTATCTACCAATTAAAATGTTTTACTAAGATTTTTTTGAGTATTATAAGGGAGGGTAATAATTTCACTTTTATTTTTAAAAGAATCTGCACGAATTAAAACTAAAAAATAATCGAATAATTTAAAGAATTTTAAGGTAATACGCTAATAATGATAATATAGATAGTAATTAATTGTTATTCAAAGATTTTTGAATTTTAGCGATTAATTTTTATTTTTATACAAAGCATTTCAATCGATATATTTTGTACACGTGTAATAAATAGCAAATAGAAATTTACTTATATATTATAAAAATAGTTTCTTTTATTTCATGCACAAAATACTCTAAAAATTCTAAATTATTTCATAAATTTTAGTCGTTCTCAATTTAAAATGAATTTCAGTTTATATACTGTATACCAATTAAAATACTATATTAAGAAAATTCCGCACCTGAGTTACAATAGCAAATGTTTATAGTATTTACAATTTTTTTTGTTTCTAAAATAATTTATAATATATTTGACAATAATAGCATTAAAAAAAGTTACATTTCTTATTGAAGATAATAAAATACGCAGCGCAATAAATATTACTTTTTTACTGATTTAGTTCAACAAGTCTTTTTCACAGCAAGAAAAGGAATTAAGTTATTCTATTTATTATTTTAAGCAATGTATAAATTAAAACAAAATTTATTAAGTTTTACTTATATTTACGTAATAAAAATAGGTTCATTCCTAAACTATTATTATTAAAAATAATGACGATAAATAATACAAGCAAATACATTTCTAAAGAAAAACTTACAACCATATAAACTAAAACTGATAAATAATATTCCTTAGTAACTTTATTATTAATAATATTTACCAACCGTTATTAGTCACGAATAAAAAATATATATAAGTAAGTTGTTAAAAAAATTGATAAGGTTTATTATATTATACAACTGTAAAAAATTGTTATTTTTGCGCTTCTGATTATTGAGTAGTACCTTATGTGCATAAAATTAAATCTTATAAATTATAAATGAACTTTCCGTGAATTTCTTATCAATTAGAATCAGTTTTTGAAATTTTTATATATTTTGCAAAGTCTATGTCTGCAATTTAAAATAATGTTTCCCATTTATTTTTTATATTTATGTTCGATGTGACTTATACCACTACTAAACCGATATTTTTATTCATAAAAACGCTTTTTATTAATTTTGAATAAAGTATCGATAAAATACTGATATCTGTCAAATAATATTGATATATATATATATATCCGCGTCCAATATATTTTTGTCAACAATTTCATATACAATGAAACTATTCTGCGAACCAGGAATTTGTATTGTCATACATAGAATAAAAAATATGCATGAATTGTAACAGGAAATTACTGTTGAGTTGTCTCTAAAAAGTCTTGTAAAGTTTACACTCTATTATAGTGTACACAGTACAATTAAGAAACATTTAGCAAAAATAATAACTGATACCTTACCTTATATGATATCCTTTAATTTATTATTTATATTATTTTTTTTATTAAATACGTATAAAGATATATTGTTTTAAATATCAGTTTATTTTGAAAACGAAAAATGCAATTATTTTCAAAGATTAAAAATGAAAGTTTAAAAATAAATACATTTGTATTTTAAGGAAGATGACATTTTTTCATCACGTATCAAAAAATTTAATACCTTTATTCTTATAAATTTTAAACTACTATAAGTGTATATATATATATATAAATTTTTTCATCACGTATCAAAAAATTTAATACCTTTATTCTTATAAATTTTAAACTACTATAGTGTATATATATATATATATATATATATAAATTTCATCCAATTCATGTAATTACAAAAAGTAAAACGTTATTATTAAAAGAAAATGCAGATTTTTATCTTGCAATAAGTTCTTATATTATTACTTAATAAAATATTTATATTAAATGATAAAATTAATCAATTCATATTATTTGTATCTGAATTCTAAAGTTTTGTAGATTTTTATTAATTGATTAAAATATTTCATAATAAAATTATCTCCGAATGTAAAAATGTAAATATATTTTAGTTCTGAAAATATTTTCTAATTCTTAGAAACTATAAATTCAGTTAATGAGTTTTAGCTTGTTGCGATTCATTTCTAATTTGATTAACATTACCAAGATTCGTGTAATGGGTAATCATTTTATATAATACAGGCAATCTATACGCTAATATTTCACTCAGGAAGATATCTCTATTGTCTTATTATAAAGTTGTAGAAATAAATAGAATATTCGTACATACAAACATACGTACGTGCATACCTACGCACAGCGAGAGAGAGAGAGAGAGAGAGAGAGAGAGAGGTAAACAAAATTTATAAGATACTCATTATCTTTTATGATTTTAATAAACGCATATGAACAAATCCATGCTGTTTAGTCACGAGCTAAATAAATAGTATATAATTAAACATTTAAGTAACTGTATTCTATTGATTGAGCGTCAAAATATGAAATGAATATTAGAATTATATACATGCATCCTAGAAAAATTTATGTATGATTTTAAATATACTAATTACCAATTTTAAGCTGAAAAAAATTTCATTAAAGAAATCAAAACCACGTATAGTAATGTAAATTTTTCGTTGTATATGTAAATTAAATTTAAATTAATGTATATTAATTACGGTTATAATAATATATTTTTGTTTTTTGTACTTTATTTTAAATTTTGTCGATTTTTTTTTAAAGTTATAATAAATTTAAAAAACATTACCGCAACAGGATTATTAACTATAACGTACTATATTGGATTCAATATTGAAACTTAATATTGGCCTTATTAGTAAAGAAATCAATAGTTAATTTCAATTCTATATTTGTTCTACATTTAATTATATAGATCTTATTTTTATTGTAATGATTAAAAATTTTCATCTTATTTTTTGATGATACTTTAATTTCGTTATATAAAAATAAATAAATGTTCTTACTTAAATGCGATAATAAAATTTAATATTATAAGAAGAACACCTTTTCCATTTAAACAAAAATTTGCAATAAATTATTTTAAAATACTTTATTAATAGAAGAAGATGATTACTTAATTGAATCAATAAATAAGTTTAAATTTAATTAGACCTAGTATTTCGTAATTAATTTTATAAGTTAATCTTTTGATTTTGAATCTATATAAATTTATAATTTTCTCATAAATCTAATACGAGCGTGTATCCTTATAATTATAAAATAATTACAATTTCCTTATTCCACATTCTAAAATAATATAAGAATATGACAACCAGCATATCCGTAAAGACAAGAACATGGCTAACTTTGACGAATTTCTTGTCAAACAAAGGTTCATTTCATATCAAAAGATTATATTATTTTGGAGTTTTAGCATCGCAAATATAATTCGATTATATTAACAATTTATAATTTCATTGCAAGTATTTATAATCGAAAACATCAAGATAGCAGTTTTATCGTCAGTAACGTCTTTCATTCAACTTTAAGATTGTGCAGTGGCTAATTTTCCGGTCTTGTCTCTTATGCAGAATACCAACTTACCACAACTTTCTGCTTCTCAGGCGCAAGTTTCTCGTTGCTAATTTTACCTTTCGCCATGAAAGTGTGCAACATATCACCTGCTAATTCGCAGGTAGTCTTGTACGCAATTTTAAACTTGAGTTGTAAATAGAATACAAATGATTATATGAAGGGCATGTAGCGCAGTGGATTTCGTATCATCAAAGTTATTGTTAAAGCTGAAACTATTGATATAGATCACATACATTTTGTTATTCGAAAGTAAAATTTTACATTTAGACATTTTTTGCAGATGGTTTTTTTTTAATAAAACTTGATAAAATTACATTTAGACTGCTATACATGGCAATTTTAATTTTTGCGTCAATCACCTTTTGTGCAAAACGTATACCAAATAATCTTTTTAGTAAAAAATATGAAGCGCTTTTAACAAGCGGGTTGTTATCATAAATAATCGAACTAAGATATTCCGTATTACCAATATTAATATGCTTCAATTAAAGTTTAAGTGATGATATATTTAAAACTAATTACGGATATGTGGAGCTTCGTTAAAGTCAATTTCATCGCACGAGAAAGCATTTGAGCAAAACATCTTAGCTGATTCTGAAGTGCGGTTATCTTAATGCGCACATCACAGCACCTGCAGACTTATGTATTTCACGAGTGATAATTTTAGATGCAGATTCTCACTTAATTAATTAGATGGTAATTGAAAAATAATTGAAGAGTATGTATCTAAATTGAAATTTACAAGAATCAAGATTTATTCATAGCAATAAAAAAAATTTATGTATTTCAAAGTTATACATTCAGGTGTTGACATATTTTTGTATTCACTTGAATCATTCGGTCATATTTTTTTCGAATTATTTTTTTATACAGTTTTAAATATGGTTCTTCAAGCTGCTATGGGTTTTTTTTATTTTAATGTCAGGCATGTTTAAATTTAGAAATTAGAAGAGACGGTAAATTAAAAAATATATAGGAGACGCGTTACTCCTACACAACAATCGACTCAACAGTTCGTTACTCTTACTCAAGAGTAAGTCGCTTGAGGTTATAATGAAGACAAAGCGCTTTTTGTTAATCAGGTGCAAGGTATTTTTTTATGTTATTTCGGTGTTTTCTACTTTATTTCTTCAGACTAAAACCGTTTCTGTTAATATAAATATGAAGACGCTAGCTTGAAATAATAATTGTACAGTTTTTCAAAATCGAAAATTAGTTATTTAAAGACCATAGAAAAGCTTGCAACGATCCTTTGAGTTTGAGCATTCGAGGAAAGGACAGGCGCTATCGAGATTAATAAAAAACGCACGACGCCAGACAGCCAGTGGCAAACATCTAATGGCGCTTTAGTGTTGCGACGTGCACAAATATGCGTTGTGACAAATAGAGGTTCTGCAATAAAGAAGAGGAATGATAGAACGATGATTCATTGTATCGTTATTATCGCCGCGTTATCACTGGCCGGGTCAAGTGCGTGAGCTACCATTCTTAATCCGTCTGCATTGCTCATCTCTGCAGATGCATGTAAAGGGACTGAAATATGCGTTGGAGCTTCTGACTTTGAATTCTTAGCTTTCGCATCGTAAAATTTGTGCTAGAGCTTTAGTTGTGAAGGTATGGTTTTTACAGCAATAATCAGAAGCTATAGAGGGAAGTATTTTCAACGCTATCGACTCGTAGAGTTGCTGAGACGAGGTGTCGACGCGTAACCATTTCCAACGCCTTTAAGTGCGTTCCCTCGCTCTATTATTTACACGCCTTTTAACTAGAGGACGAGGAGTCGAAATATTTGCGTGTAATTTATGATTCATTAATTTAAAGTGCTATGCGTTGCTTAGGGCTTTTTTCTACACTTTTAATTCATGAATTACAAACATTTTAGATTTACACTAGTCTTTTATTCGACTGTGTTCATAAGTAAAACCTATCTGTTGAGGTTATAGAAAATTTATCGCATAATTTTTAAATGCATCACACGGATAAATGAATAGGTAAGTTCAATTTTAAATAATTCATATATTTTTTATTCGTACATATTATTGGATAATATCCAGGATATAGAAGGAAATTTATTGAATATAATATTTGAGCTTTAATCAGAAACTTCAAAGTTCATTTCTCAGATCATTGGAATAAAATTTCATGTTGATAATATGAAATAACAACTTTATTTATTATTTAAATTTAAATTATAAGTGGTCTTCCAACTATTTATATTAATTGCTACATATTGGGATGAGTTTATATTGAAAGTAAATATTATTTTAAATTAAATATATTTTTAAATTTCTTCCCTGTTGAGTAAAATTTTAATTCAGTTTAGTTATTGAGCGTTAGAACTACTAAACTATTGACCGTCAATAACTGTTAAAATGAAGCTTATATTTCATTTTTCCTAAAAATATTGATATTAAGTATGTCAAAATAGTATTATGAGTATGATTAGATTATCACAAATTTTAATTATAAAGCTCAAAGATTATTATTGGCAAATTTTTTAGCATAATTTGAATTAAGGTGATGAATTAATTATGATTAATTATTTGAATAATAATTACAATAAATATAAGTGACGATATATACTAGTACATCGATATGTTACGTAATTTTTTTTTCATAAGATTAATTAATGTTTATATATCAATTTCAAGCTTCATATTTTTTTAATAAAAAAGAACATAAATTATTAATAGAATTTTCAATTTAATAATTTTATTTAATTTTTTTTTCAATGAAAGCTATTTTAATCATAAAAGGAAGATTCTGTTATCCATTAGATTTTTGTAAAAGTCGGATTGTGCAGTAAATTCATATATGCTTTAAGTTAGATCTGTTTTATTATAATCTGATTGCAAATGAGCTTAGATGGCCAGTAGGAATTTGATTACACTTTCAGTGAATTGGATCCTCGAATTAAGATTGGAAAAATAATTTATAGATTTTATTAAAAAAATTATTTTTGCCATAAGATGAAATTCATGCGATCAGAAGATAGAGTATGTATCTCTGTATTCAACTATAAGAAATAATAAACAAGATTTTTGTAAAAAGAAAGAAAAATAGTAATTCATTTTTGTGTTTGTTTAACTACATATATATATATATATATTTTGTTATTTTTCTTAAACATATCAATCTATCAAATTTAATATTTATAGCATTGAATTTCAATTAAACTGTACGAATTTACAGTAATTTTTTAATTTTATTTTAAATGTAAGATACATTTGAATTTTAGTATAATCAATCATATTTAATTAAAATTGTTACGAGCGATTAAATAACTTAATAAAGTTTGTTAAAAAATAAAGGTTGAGCTGGTATCAAATATCTTTCCTCTATTCTTCAAACGTAATGCATTATCGAAATTAAAAATTAACTGAATTGAGATTTATTGCGTAAGAGAAAGTAAAATCAAATTTAAAATCAAATTTGTTCCGATAAAAATTCATCGTTGTTAAAAAGCAAAGGCATCAATTTTTTATTGCAAGCTAGAATTTGATGTAAAGGCTCTCGTCTCACGAGACATTCAGCCACGCGTTTAAGCGACCACTTTGAAATGCATGTGTGCGTCTTTCCATTCTCAAAGAGCGGTCATATGCAGTTGCCAGTTTCTGCTTGCTTCTCCTACGATTACCAGCTGCGTAGTCGTTGCAGGACATTGACTAGTACTCGAATCAAACATTTTTATGGCTTTCAGCTGCGACCATATTTAAGCTAAAAACACATATACGACCCAAGTGTACGATAAAAAAAATTCTCAAGGCAAGAATGGACAATTTCTGTTTCGTCCATCTCCTTGATGAATTTTGAACTTTGCCAAGCCTTCAACAAAATAAGAATCCTCGTTTCTTCTTTCACTTCAGTAACGAGCAGGACAGAGAGAAAGTACTATAGCAAACTGTTTTTCTACAATGTACACATATCATAGAAATGCATTACTCGGCAATATATAATTAATTGCACCAAATTTTATGTATACGAATCATCAATTTGAGTTGAATTAATGAATATTTTGTGTTTGACAAAAGATTTCAATATTCATCGAATTAAATGTACATTTACTTTAAAGGGTTAAAATTTAGATCAAGTTTATACGGAAGAAATTTTGATTCATTTGTTTGGTTAATTAAAATGTCGCTCTACATCACAACGTCAATCAAAATTGGATAATATTTAACAGGCATTACTATACATCATACGAAATACTAATTTTCTTCCATAAATTTTAAACGTCTTTTAAAGCAGAAGTGTAAGTTCAAGATTTTATATTTCTGTTTATTTTACAGTTTCTTCATTATTTTTCAAAGTATTTTTACTTGATACTTTCAAAAAATTTTAAAAGGTGTTCTGTACATTTCAAATATTGTTAAAAAAAAAATTTGAAAATTATTTAAAAACAGTGACTATAAATAATTGAAAAAAAACGTAAGTTTGATAATAATAAAAAATTATTTCATTATTTGAGATGACAAATTAAAAATTTTAAATATAAATTTATCGTATAATTGTTGAAATATTTTTTATTAACATTACGAAAAAGATAATCGTATTTAAAAGTTTTTATTGAAAATAATAAAAAATAGAAAATATTTTTAGTTTCAAAATTAGCAATATTCACAATTACTTTTGAAATGAAATAAATAAATTTTTACGTGCGCATGTTTAATGCGTCTTTCACCTCAAGCATTCATAACCTTTTGTTACGGTAGTCGCTCTGGATATTGCTATCACGCAAAAATACAAATAAACAGAGAAAAGGAGAGAAAGAGAGAGGGCGAAGACGGTAAAAGAGTGTATAAAGCCAACAAGGAAGATAATTTCTTCGGCAGTATAAGAAAGAAGAAGTAAGAGAGATCTCATAGTCGTAATCTGAGAGGCTACATCCTGAACCACAACCCGGACCAATCAAGAATTAAATTATTTCGTTTTTGTTCTTAAACCATCCTCGGCTCACTTTTGATGATACGATATGATCGGCACTTTTCTAAACGACTAAGACGATCCCAATCACGCCGATTACGAATTAGAACAACTATTAGCAGCGAATGACCGATATGTGTCGCTTTGCTTTTCTTAATTTTTTCGTTATAAGAACCAAGTAATGCGAGTATTGAGGCATTCAAACACATACTTAATAAATCACTATTTTTAAAAAAATCATTACATTTGATGTAAATATAAAAAACTTAATCACTGATATTCTATATTTTAATATCGATGTTTTATAAAAATATATATTGTACAAGTAATAAAACATAGATGTACACAATGTACAATTATGCATTTAATTTTAAAAATAAATATACACTTTCCGAAACATAATTTTTTCGGTTGTAATTGATAATCTTAAAACAATAGCTGTTGTAAGAAATGAAAAATTAAAAAAAATGCTTTAATGAGATTTGCTCAATTATTTCCCAGAAAATAGACTACAATTTATATTGTATATTTTGTATTTGTCTTTAATTAAATCATATATAGTATAAAATAACTTCGAAAATATATCGGAATGTTTGACTTGTAAAAAAAACAGTTTATAAACTTTTACGTTATTAAAATTTTTAATATCTGAAGAAAGTATTTTAATGTCTGTACATTTTTATATTTTTTTAAAATGATTTTTCTCGGCAATATTATTTCAAGAATGGTATTGAGAAAAATTAATATTTTAATAATGTAACATTCATCAGTTTATAAAAATTATAACTATATGTACAAGGTATATATATATATATATATATATATATATATATATATATCTTCGAGATCTTATATCATTTGTAAAAATCTAATATTCCTAAGAGGATAAATATATAAGTCTTAATAACTAATGTTTCGTATTAAATTTCTTCACAGTTTTAGATGCGGACTTTCTTTGAGCGATACGTCAAAACAATATATCGAGAAACGGTTATAATTGAAAAAGAAATTAATTTACGTAAAATCTAAATTTTCATTCTCTAACGACTTTTAATCTATCATTCCATCGCTGCAGACAGTTTCAAGATGGTATCTATGCAATAATAAATCATATCAATATAAAAGACATTCCTATGCGAATAATACAAGAATTGAAATGTTTTTTTAAATTACAGATTTCAATATGTGTTCGTTTTTTTACAGACATTTTCATTTGAAAATGTAACATAAGATTTATGATATTATATGTTATAATAAATATTATAAAATCATTTTCTAAATTAATTAAAAGTATTTTGCAAAATTAGCCTCAATCGTATTTAATTAGCCTCTATTAGGTAAGCGATGTAACGTTGTTAGTTTAAAAATAAAAATTAAAGTTTTTCGAAAGGAAATTAGTATTTGACTTAATCTTTATGGACTTTAAAGCTTCTCACAAAAAGAAAGCTTAATGTTTATGAAGTAGACAAAAAAGTAAATAGAACGAGAAATTTTTGTAGTCAACTTCTATATAAAGAAACATAAAAAAAGCATTAATATGGAAACCAATGCAATTGTAAAATAAGTATACGACAACGATTCTATATACTTCGTGAAAAACAGGAAATAGGATGTTTGTATAAAAATAAAGTTTAAATTGAATAGTCAAGTGAACTATTATTTTTTGCTGATTTTTGAAAATAAATATATCTTCTGCAAATATTCCATAATATATCATAAATAATTTATTTTTTAAATTATTTCAATAGTGCAAATAATTTTATAGCAGCATTACGCTATCAAGGTGAAGAATATAAAAAACAAAGTTTTTTAAAGCAGTTATTTATTTTTATTATTATTGTTATTATTGAGAAAAAGTTGCATACAAATAGTTTATATCTTTTAAAAATATAAAAAACTTAACGGATGTATATACCTTAATTATACTATTAATATGTCAAACAAGTTTATTTAAAATATTATACAATTTTAAACGAATTATTTAATAGTTGATAAGATTGCATATATTATCTCCTTCAATGTATAAATTAAGACTTAGATTTTGATGTATTGCGGATGCCATGATGAAAAAATACGAGATGTTGAATATTTATATTTAAAAAAGTGAAATTTCATCCTAACCTTAAAACATCGTTCAATTTAAATTTGTTGCACATTCGTGCATTTTAATCGTAGTCTTTTTAGTTAATGTTTTTTTGAGACTGATATACATGTCCCACATTCACCGCTTATAAAGTTCTAGAAAATATTCCTTTACTATAATATATATTGTCAAAAATAACTACATACTATTAAAATTTTTAAAAAGTCGCGTCAATTATCCTTTAATTCACTGCAAAAGAACGATGTAACAAGGTAATCTTGTTAGGTATATACTGTATACTTTCCTTAAAAAAATATCGATCATTTAAAGTACTTTTACGAATAAGAAGAGATCACGAACATCTTTTACAATGAGTGCAGTATAACGAGGAGCGATGGAGTATGCAACTAGTGGTGCTGATGAGTATAAGGTTCGAGGAAAACAGAGTTATACTCGTAAGTACTTTTAGTAGGTATTTCTTTTAATAATTAAGTTGACATGCCCATTAAACAATGTGGATATGACAGTATAATTTGATAAAATAATTATTTTTTAATGCTTGCGAGATACAGTTGTCAGATACAGAAGAAAATGCACTCATGATTTTTATTTTTATTTTCGTGGCAGTGCAGTTCACTGGAACATTTTTTCCTTGCATTTGGCTCCTGATGTACAATTTTCATTTTTATAATTCAACGTAGTGTATCTTTTTATTTTTATTGCTACTATTTCTATTCAAAAGTTGGTATTCATATCTGCAATCTTATTCATTTAACGCTACTTTGTCGAATTGCGACTAAATTAAAAACATTTTTACTGAAAAATTGAAATGATAATTTAAATTTAGAATGCAAGCAAACCATGGATATATTACTGCATTAATACACGTTAAGCTTTTGGTTTCTTTAGATTTTTAGATCGAGTTCATTAATCAAATATTGATGCAACAAATTAAACGAGTACAAGAAAGATTATGGGAAGTATCAGAACAGGTAAGCCAACATTGCGAAAGCGTTGGCTTACAAATTTCAGTATTTATCGTACCTATGTATATTTACAATACGTTTTTTCAATTTAAGCGTTGACTCGGTTCAATTACGAAAATTTAAAAATCCACAACTTCCGAGCATTGTAAATGGAAAAGAAAGCACAGCAGCTCGGCTCGAGATTGCGAAAAGACACGCTCGCGTTTCGAGGGCGTTTCTGGACATCTACTGAAACGCTTCTGAAAAGCAAAAGCACACATTGTCAGGAACCCGAGCGACACTCCCCAAGGCCCAGGAAACCAAAGTGCAGCCGCAACAGCGAAAAATGTTCCCCAGAGCGTCGTCGGTCGCGACTCGTGTCGAGGGAACGCGTCGACCTAAGCGGGCGCGAGGCTCAGCTCAGAGCCCAGAGCTAAGGAACGGCTATCCGAGGGGATGATGACAAACGGATTACGCTATCAGGACTCGGTCGTCGGTCGAAAATATCGGCGTTTACGATGGCCAGTGGCCCTGGCTCGCGGTGCGTAACGAGGGAGAATACCTGCTTTCCTTTCTCCCACCCTTGGGGAAGAGTTCTCGCGCTCGTTCTCTCCCTCTCACACGGAGAGTTGGCTTGTCCCCCTCCCCGACTGGCACGTCGCGCAAGAGAGGATGGAAGACTCGCGCGAGCATCAGCATCCAGCATCCATGCGGGGCGGTTCAGTCGCCGCTGAGTTCGCGACTTGAACCGATCGGGCAGACATCCCTCAGCTGTTGGTCGCGACCACGTTTCTCTGAGTCCATTTGAGTCTGTTCGAGTTCAGTCGAGTCCAGGCGAGTCCAGTCCGGTGCTTCGTTGGGTGAAATCGGCTCGGCGGCAAGGGAAGCGCGAGCGTTCGCCGGGGCGCTGAGTTACGCGAAGGGCGAACGCCTCGAAGATACGCGGCAAAAGGCGCTGGCGAAAGCGGAGAAGGGCCTATCGGCGGGAACGTGATCGTGTGTTGTGGTCGAGGAAGGCAGGAAGGGATATCAGGCTCGGATGCTCGCAAGAACGAGACGCTACCACGTTGGAAGGGAATATATTTACGGCCGTCAACAAGTTTCTGACGACATCCCCGCTGATTAACAAACTCAAGCTGCTCATGGTGAGTTTGGCGAGCCAAGTTCTCTCAGCTGTGGCTGCGAGTATATTTGGCATTTGGCATTTGGTGGGTAGCAAGGAGCTCGTTAGCTAAAGTCAGCAGAGAAGCCGCGACGCTTTTGTAAGCGAAACCAAAGGGCGTTCGCTCGAGCGTCTAATAAGACAATTAGGCGTCGCCTGTCCCTGCGGCTTCTCTTTGCCGGACCGGTTCTCGCTCCCTGCTTCTCGTTTTTCACTCTTCCCGCTTCTCGCTTCGGTCTGCAATTTCCCATGCCAGCTCTACTGTACGTGCGACAGACCTTTCATGCGTTTTCTAATCGAATATCACTCGTTTCAGATAAAAGCTCCGACTCGTGGAAAATCGGTACGCTTGATTCTGCCGACAGTTTAATCTGATTTCTTTAAAAGCCGAATCACGAGTCAACTGAGCGCCGTCTAGAAAATTGCGCAAGACTCCCGCGAATCGATCAAAATTTCTTAGCAATAATTTCTATCTGCAATGAAAAATAGATTAGCTTTTTGCTTTTAGAACGCCTTGCTTCTCCATCCAACAAAACAAAATTGAATATTGTTTTACAATAGTTATACCTACGTTAAAATATTCTATAGATTAATTCCCAATCTTTGGGGACTTAAATAATTTTAATGCATAACAAAATAATATTTTCAGTTTAACTAACAAAGCGACTTTACTTCTGCGACAAACAAATCACCGAAAACTACTAGTCAGCAAGACTCAAACTTTTCTAAACTTCAATTAGCAATTCGGGATAAAAACAAAAAAGGTTAATGTTGGATTTATCGTTTAAAGGATATAATATTCAAATTTCGTTTAGGTTATTGTTACAAATTTTTTACTATACTTCTTATTATTATTGCGAGTTATAAAATTAATAAAAATTTGGCTGCATCATGAATATTGAAACAAAATATTTCTATTTATCAAATTCATCGATACAAATATGAATATACGCTTTGAATTATTGGTTTTGCAACTAAAATATTATTGATTATTCGTATTTGTAACGAATACCTTTTCTTGAGGATTGCCTAAAAATTGAGGTAAATTTTGGAAAAGTGGCCTAAAAACATTGCGGGCAGTTTTTTATTGGAAATACTTAGGCCATATATTACTAAACTGAAATACGTCTTAATATATTTTGGAATAGATTATAACGAATATATTCCGTAGATTATCGCCTCTCCTTTCGAAATAATTACCCCTTTAAGAGATCTTATGCAGAGATTTATCCATATCTTTACTTACAATTTTAAATTTCACTTTAAATAAATTCGTATAATTATGGAATTTCAGGTGAAATATCAAAAGTTTATCATTCTTTTTTTTTTATTTACAAGTCGATTATTTCAGCAGTACAACAGATTGAATTCTATTATTATGTTTAAGTAGTGCAATTTTCTTGTGCACCGTTGATTTTAATTTATAACTACAAAAAAATTTCTTCAAATTATTCTAGTTTAATGTAAATATAAAATTACTAATTTTTCAATATCCTTCTGCATTCACACAGTTGGCGGAAATCAAATATTTGATTTTCAATTAATTCCTCACCATTGAATCCTTTCATTGCATCAAGCAATATTTCTTTGATATTCTTTTTAATTAATTTTTTATCATATACTAGTGTCTTTTTAAATGAATTCATTGTTTCCTATTAAATGGCAATTGTTTTATTATATCCACGCGGTGAAAACTCTTGTATCAAATTTTCAGATTAAAAGCCTTATGCATTGTGCAAAAATATTACAATTGACAGATATTTTAAAACTATTTTTTACGTGTACAGAAATATAATTTATAGAAGTTTTAATTTGAATATAATGTAAGTGCGCATTTATAAACGTGTGTATAGATGCTATGCTTGCACGTTTTTATATTTTTGTATGCACATTATGAGCCTGTAAGCAACATTTTTTGACCGAAGCTATTAATTAATAATTAGCTATAGTATTCCATAGATAAAAATAATTGAATTTCATAATAAGACATTGTAAATCAAAAAACTTAAAAATCATATTTCCTATTATAAATGTTCTTCAAGTGCACGTAATATTTTCAAAATACATCTGAGAAATATTGAATATTGAACAAGTTGAAATAAAAAATATATAGTTGTTTTTACAAAGGCTTATACGCCGAAAATGTAGTTAGAAAAAGGATCAAAATACTAAATATACTTTAATGAAAGTGTATTTGAGTTTAGTTATTCAATTTATGAATTTATCTTATAACGAAAAAATTGAATACAAAAGCTATTTTCATGGTTTTACTTTATTGACAATTACAATTCATATTGCAGAATAAAATATTTCAGTAGAAGCTTTAATTTATGTATGTATAAGAAAATTCTGTTCTTTAATAAGTAATACGTGTTTTTTTTACTAAAAATAGGAAAGTTTCGCGGAGCACTGTTGACTTGATTACGAGTAACACGATATCTTTCCAAAACATTTATTGAAAACTAATAACCTTTTTGCGCGTTATGTATAATTTTAAATTTTTTATAAAAATAATAATGTTATAACACTTTATTTAAAAAAAATAAGTATTTTTATAAATTTAATAATGCTTTATGTTTGATTGGAATGTGATGAAAATAATTTTTTATAATTAAATAAAAAATCTATGATTAAGTAAAATTTGAATATTGTTCCTATTTTAAAAGTATTTTAGGGGGGAAGTACAACGACTAACACTTGATGATCATAGAGAATACATTAAACAATAATTTTGTGTATTATATTTACATTATTTACCCATTAGAATAAGAAATAGAATAGTCATGAATAGTTTCAACACGCATAATGACAATTGTTCGCGATAGGCTGACAGTAGTTGGTCGGCGATACGAGTTTATTAGCCATAATATAAATATATTCAAAATAAATTAATTGCATAAAAAACAATAAATTAACGGCATAGGACAATAGACGCGCGTCTAGACAGAAACATTGCTGTCTAGATTAAACAAATCGCGTTACCAAAATCAGCGAGATTTGTAGAAAATTCTAAAACAATAGGAGAGGGGCAAAGGGGAAAAATTAGAAAAGTCCGTGCGTTAACTCCTACGACACTTTTTGGTTATTGCTCTTGCGATTGAGATAACATTGTCTCAAATAAAATTAATATTTTATTTACAGAAACATTCTATTCCAATTTTTTCCAATAACTTTATAATCATTATCCCGATTGCAACGGAAACAACAATAAAAAAGAATTTAATAAATAATATTAAAAGGTTAACAGAATTATATTTTCAGTTTTTACATTTCTAAGCTTATTACATTAAATTTTTAATAATATTGTTTCTGTATATTCTATGCTAATTGTAAGTGAGATATTTTTTATTTCTTTTCTATGTAATTTAATTTTAGATTTCCACGTTTTATTTCAATTACCTAATATTTTTGTAGTTTCTTATCATATTTTATCAATAAGTTGTAACAATTATTTTATTTTATATTTTAGCCATTATTCTAATCTCTTTTAATTTAGGAATTATCTTATCATTACAATTTATAGAAACATAGATTCTTTATTCAGGATGATGATAAAATTTTTTCTATTATTTACTATTTGTACTACATTTATTTGTAAATAAGAAGTATTATGAAATATTATGTAACTATTCGATCATTTTCTAATTTTAATGCATTTGCATTAATTGTATATTATTGTTATAAATTATATAATTATAATTTATATTAATAATACACACGAGCGTATTTATATTGATTTAATAATATTATTTTAAGTAATTATATTATTAATTCACATAACTGTAATAATAATTTCTTCTAATATTAGTTTCAATAAACGAATACATTAATTTAAACTTAATTGATTTGTGAATGTGCTAATTTTATATTTTCAATAGAATCATTTTACGATCATAAAATAAGAGGAAAATAAAACCCTAATTGTAAAACTTCATGCTGACATCGATAGACAAATTCGTATTTAATAATGCCTAGATTTAATTAGAATATTTATTAAAATTAAAGAATAGAATTTGATATAATTATTTTTTAATTAATTTTCTAATAATAAATGTTATTTAATAAAAATAAAGAATCACATTGTACAGTGAGTTGTAAGTTAGCGCAGAGCCGTTGTTTTTCAATTTACAAAAACACTAATGCCAAATTATATGCACTCCAGTCACGTGTTTTAACTTATTCGTTATTTGAAAAATAATGTAATTTAAAATCAATTTCTGCGACAAAAATTTCACGTTTGTGAATTTTTGTTAAATAATTTTTTATGTTAACAGCTTGAACATACGAATAAAAATACAGTATATGAAATACGTTTCCTATATTATACGCATTAAAAATACTTGTTTTAAATATAATTACTACACCAACAATTTCTTTTTCTTACATATATTACTATTTTAAAAACTTAAGAATTTATACAACTTGAAAATTTCATCAATTTATTGAATTGTTCAAGATAGGCCATATACAGTATAATTAGTCTGTATTTTTATGATGGACTACGCATAAAAATTTGAAGAAAGAGAAATGAAATACTTATTAGCGACAAAGAAGACTTTAGATCTTCAATGGAGGTAATTTAAGTGGTCTGTTCAGGGCCAAGTGCGGACGACTAAATGTAGAATTATTCTCGCGCTCTAATTATTCGTAGCCGACAGATTTGCGAATAAGTGAATCAACATCGCATTTGAAGGATACCGCAGGGTTGGTCATTTTCGGCAAACTTCACATCAAGCAAATCAATCCGCAGCAGAAGACCTGCTCTCGGGCAAATTATACCAACCGCTGGGATCCACCGCCATGAGGCAGCCTGAACGTCCAGGTTTTAACGGAACAACAGATAAAGAAAGAGTAAACGATAAATAACACTATTCACGATTTCGATTGTAACCCGTACACTTATTCTTGGATGGCTGGTTGCAAGAGGCCACGGCATAAATAGAATTTCTTTTCAAATATCTCCCGAACAAATACCACGATAGTATTGTAATAGAATAATAGTTTAAGGAAATCCGAAGCCGAAGGAATTCGATCGATTTTACAAAGGAACTAATTATACCACAGAACAATTTATTATAAACGAGTGAGAAAACCGAAATTTTTCTGTAAACAATTGAGAGGTGAAAATGCGACTGGTACGTTTAAAAACTGCTGCAAAAATATTGTTCGTAACATTTGATCGGGTGAAAGGCAACGTACATTTGCACTTACTCTGATCGAAAGTAAATTTTTCAAGCATTATTCGAACCAACGAGTAAATAATATCGATCACACGAACAAAGCGAATGGGTTGTTTACAATTTCAGCTGAGATGAACAAAGACGCGAAGGAAGAAATAAAGATAAATTGCTGTTCAATGGATTATCGACGAATTCGATCGCTATCTTTGGTCCACCGTAAGGGCACAAAGTGCTGAACGGATTAGGCAAAAGGTAAGCGAAAAATGCCAAATGCAAAACTTTAATATACGATCGCGCAAGTCGCTTATCACCGCTAACTGCGAGATGTACAAATTTCCGACGTTCTCTATTTCGCACACTCGATCTCAGCAAAATTGCGCCTCAGAAACTCGGATAAGTAGATATCGCAAGGACTCGCATAAAAGTGGTAAAATGTGACAAAATTTATTAAACGGGCTAAGCTGCAAGATTATATTTATTAAAGAAAATGATGTTCGCCGTCGTATAATCTACAGAAAAATAATTAAATAGAAACTAAGTGGATTATGAATGGAATGGATAATTAAATAAACTAATAAACTAGGAACCTCGATAAATTATCTAATTGGGAGAATTTGACGCGATTAAGACGAGGAATTATAAAATAATTATCAAATAAGTAAATATCTACTTATGCTACAGTGTATAATTAATCCAAAATCATCTAGTTGTGCAAAAGTCTATAATAATGATTTTGGAAGTCATTCAAAATTTAAGATAAAAATTTCAATACAATTTTAACAAATAAAAAAAAAAAAAATTAGTCTATAGAATAAAACTTTAAATTTCTAGTTGCAACGTGAATAAAAACCTAAAGTGTGAATCATGAATGGAGTATGTAAGATTTACGTTAAATATACAATTTGCGAATTTAATTATGTACCATTAAGAAGAGAACCAACGCGTCGCTACGATTTATTTCCCATTTACTTTTTAACATAATTTTTTTTAAATAATTTACATGTTTAGATAAACGTCAAAATTATCCTTCTTACTGCTTAATCTGATTGAAAGAATTAGAAGGAATAATAAGATCTAAAAATTTATGTTATCACAATTGGTCCTTCAACAGAAATATTTCAATTTTTTCATTGAGTTTAGTTTGATTATTTTTTTCTACTTAGTAAGCCTCAGAGAAATGATGTTATTAATAATAGTTGAATAGATTAAGTACTGCGAAAAAGCCCTAAAATACTTTTGAAGCCAATTCTGTAAAAACCTTTTAGTTTTTCGGAACTTACAGCCTCGCTTTATATTAATGATGCACGAGAAAACCTGGAAATTCTTTTTTGCATCTTCGTCTTCACACTTCTTTTCTCCCTGCACTTTTTGGTTTTTACTCCAGATGAAAGAAGCCATTACTTCTCATTATAATCGGAGTGAGTATGCACAACCGATAAATTTTACCGAGCAAATACGTGGATTATAAAATTCAATAACCGGAAACACTGCAGATTTTAAGTCCATCTTACTCATGAGTATAAAAAATAGTTAATAGAAAGGTTCTTTTTTATAAAAAATATTTTATTATAGCAATTTTATGGTACCATTGTATTATATTTAAAATTTAAGCAAATATATATTGAGTTAAATAAACGTATAAGTAGAAGATCTGAGAATATTAAAAGGCTTAAGCTTATTGATATAAACTATTTTGAAAATTAATTATGGGATACGAATATACGAATATATAAATTTATATACATATAATTTATAACACATCAACGTAGTTGAAATTTTAGTCATTCTTATTAATGAATACAATTTAAAACGTTAAATAATTACAACACAAATTATTAAATATTCTTAAATATATATATATATATATGTATATTAATATACATTAAATGTATTGACTAATAAAATCTAATAAGACTAATAAGTAAATTTTTAACGTAAAGGGTTGTACAAATTTAATATAAATTTTTCTAAAAATAAAATTTTTTTTCATAGGAATATATTTTTATTATTTTCATAATATTTAGTTTTTGTGATATTAATTATTTTGTTAACGCGAATCTCATATGTTTCTATTAAAACATATCTATTAAACAAAAAATTAGTATTTATTTGTTAAACAAAAACATTTCTTAATTTTTATAAAATTTAAAAACATACGTTTAATATTATTTTTAGTAATAGGAGTATATAAGATATATATATATATATATATATATATATACATGTTTGCCATATATATAAAATGTTTTTTACTCGGCATTAATAATATCATATGTATTTTATAAGAATTTAATTAGTTTTTAATATAAGTTTAAGAAATTTTTAATTTTAAAGAATATTTCCATTAATATTAATTAACATTTGGTTGTATATTTATTCAAAAGCTTAATTACTTATATCTCTTCACAAATTGCAGTCATTCGATTTTTACACGAAGCAATTTCTACATATATTGCATTATCGATAATTTATTTTTACTACTTTACGCAATAAAAAAAAATTTATATAAATATCATAATTAAGCGTTTCTAATTTAATTAGAATTCAAATTATTGTGTCAATTGCAAAATCAGAATGGAACATATGCATGGCAATTGAATTTGATGCTCGTGAAATTCAGAATAACAAGGAAAACACATTCGCTCAGATTTTCCTTGTGAAATTCCAGTTCTTGTAAAATCTATCGATGTTGATTTAGATTCATCTTTATTTAGCATTATTACGCTTGTCACAAATTTGCTTCATTTTGCAGTTATATATTTCACAGTCCGGAAAGTTTCTCAGTCTTGTGTTATTATCTGTTCGTGCAAGTGTTTGCACTCCATTATCTGCTGGTAACTACGGTTATTAAGGCGAATAGCCCTCGAAGACCCGCGCTGCAATGGCCTACAACTTCGTACCATCCGCACAAAAATTACTGACAAACTGGATTAAAACTAATTTTTTTCGGCACACAACTACTGAAATTATACTCAATAAGATGCAGATGCACAAAAATGAAAATGAAATTATCATTTTTTTATATAATAGAAAATGTCAGTTTTGAGAAAACGTAAGACTGCGCACTCCAATGTGATAATATTTAAAGTGTGTGCAAACACATATTTAAATAATTATAAATTATTAGATAAAGGGAAAATATAATTGATACAAATGAAATTAAGTCATTAGAGTGAATATATTATTCTGAGAATAATTTAGATACGTACAACACGATACATTCAATTTAAAGCGACAATTACAAGATACGACATTATAGAATTTTGAACAGCGTTACATATCTGTTTTTAGAGAAACGATCATTAGTAATAAAGATTAAATCTCTGGATTAGTCAACAGTGATATATTCTGCAAAATAGGATTAGTCGCGAACTATGCTTAATCTGT
This sequence comes from Platyscapa corneri, assembly GCA_018907185.1. NCBI lineage: Eukaryota > Metazoa > Arthropoda > Insecta > Hymenoptera > Agaonidae > Platyscapa > Platyscapa corneri. The sequence continues at coordinate 1,379,168 of JACCHW010000011.1, read as the reverse complement.
GTATTTTCACCTCGAGGATATAATTAAATTGTATTTGAATTAGCAATAACCTACTATAATGATACAATAATACCAAAATATAGTAATATTTTACATTTAAGATTTTCTTTTTAATGTAATGAGTCTAGAAGAGAACATCATTCCTTAAATTAATTCGTTTTTGGTCAAATTCCCTTGTGTATTAAGTTTGTTCCAGTAGAATTCTAGCATTTTTGTACATTCGTATAAATAATCATCTTCAATTACACATCTTAAATATTTTCTGTAATCTTAAATAATATAAATTTTCACGTATACATGCTAGTGTCCACCTCATTATTCCGAATGAAGGTGATGCAATTTTGTTTTCATATTTTGTTCTCAACAACTAAATATTTATTTCTTTGTTATTCAAAATATTGCTTTATCTTGAATAAAATAAAAATGTGTTTTGGATCTTTTCGTGAATAATTAAATTATTTATTTAAATAAAAGTTTTTTTACACAATTATTTATTTTTATTAAAATGGTATAATTCAGTTTAATATTAAGATCTTACGTTTAATTTATAAATTTGATATCATCTTTATAGTATCTATTTTATTACATATTTATTTTTGAAATACCTTTACAAATTAAAATATACTATTTTTCAATTTTTATCATCGTTTAATTATTAATAAATTAGTATTTAGTTTTTAGAATAAAATTTTAATAAACTGTTATCGAATCTTTGCTAATAGGATGAAATTAGATTAGAGAATATAAAGTTACATGTTAATTGTAAAATACAATATCATAATTAGTTTTATGAAAGAGAATAGAGGAGTAGTAAAAACTGAAATTGATCGCTAATAATCAAACTACTTTCTGCCACCACTTAACGTAAAAAGATGTGTCGCAGTAACTAAAATACTATATAAATTAATGTCTTAATATTGTTTCTGCTAAAATTATGGTTAAGATACTTTCCATTTTATGAAGATATTGAACAGACATTACATATCAGCGAATTTGATGCTTAATTAATTTTCATTTTCAAGTAAACTTAACAAAATTTTTAGTTTTCCCAAAATTCTTATTATTTGGAAAATAATTCAAATTATAATAATAATGTGCGAATGACTTGAGCTTATTTTTAATTTTGATTTTTGATTTTTTGCTTTTAACTTTTCAAATTTTAATTAATATTTAAATGATAATTGAACCACGTATCTTAAAAAGAAGATTTTTTTATTTAATTGTATTGATATAAAAATTTATATTTGAATAATAAAAAGTTAAAATATACTTTTTTCTATAGATACTAACATCATAAAATATTTAGCTGTAATGAATTTAAAAAAAATAATTATGCTTTCATGATTTTTAAATTTCTAAATTCTAAAAGTTTAACTTCACTAGTCTATAATATGTACTCCCGTACTGATGTTTTTATAATTTTACATTATATCTTTTTTTAATACTTCAATGAAAACTTTCTTCAAGTACTTACGTTACCATTAAGTTCTTGTTGATGATTTCACCAAAAAACAGAGATTTATATACGAGAATAATAAAAAAATGAATATTTTAAGATAATGTTATTTATGATTAAAATAATTCAGACGCAAGTCTTAAATTACAATTATTAATTTAACTTTATAATAGTTCTTCAATACATTATCATTAATTAATTTTCATAACTTTGCCTTAGATGAAGATACTTTGAACACGTTTATTAAACTTAACATATTTAAAATTATGAGAATTTTAGGTAAAATAAATAATTTTTTTTTAACGAGCTACTTACATAGATATTTTTATACAAGCTCAGTATTTATTTTCAATTATACTAATTATTTTTTTATATTTTTCTTGTTTTTCATTTATATACTTTACAAAAAGAAATAAGTGCCAAACATTTATTAAATCAAAACGATTTATTAAAAAAAAATTAATGTGTAAATGATATGTTGAAATTTTGATGATTATTTAGCTTATTTTAAACAATTCTTTTAAACTTTTAATTTGTTAAAAATATTTTAAATTTCAATTCATTTCTATTAATTTATTATTTCTATGAAGTTATTTCTGTATTTTTGTATTAGATTAAATGTTCTAAAAATATATTTTAATAAACTATCTTTGAAACTTTATATATTTTACATTATTCGTTTCAATCTTTACACGTGTAATTTTTTTCAATTAAAGTTTCTCATTTTTCACATCCGATATTTGATTTACTATAATTCTTGTTCGTTAATAAAAATAATTATATACGCATCCATTAACTCAAGTAAACTTTTATACCTTCTTTAATCTCTCGAATAATTTATTTAATATTTGTTGTAATTGTTAATAATTTGTCTCTATTTTCATTACTGTACAAGTAACGGAGTATTCCAATTGATTGAAGATTTCAGTTTACTACTTCGTATTTTTACCAGTATCTTTGTATAAAATTTATTTGTAATAATAATTTGACTCCATAGTTTAAATAAATCTTAGCAATTAATTCTTCACTAAGCGTATAAATTAATACCAATTATATTTAAATAACGCATCATGGATTTAATAATAATTGTAATGTATGTTTGTACTTATTAGTTTTTAATAAATAATTAATTTTCATAGAAATTATAGTGATGTTCGATAATTTCACTTTTGCAGAAATATTTCGTTGAAAAAAATAATAATTATTATGATTGTATAGATTGCATTCATCAACGCAGTGTTTTAATATAGTCACCTGTCATGGCGATTGGTCATATGTTTTCGTGGAACTCGGATGCGAACTCAGGGTATAGATATTTCCGGTTGTTCACTGTAATTAAAAAATTCGGTAATATTATATCCAAATATAAATTTATAGTATTTTAAACAAGAGAAGACTTCTTGCGTTACGCAATGATCGTAAAAAAGTTAAATGAGCTCTTGCCCGCCCCCACTCTTTCTCATATTAACCTCACAACTGATCTGTGCTAGCCATCGAATATATTATATTCACTGCCTTATGTTTTTATAATGTATCTCCTCCCTATACGAACGGCGAATGAAATAGAAAAAATAAAATTTTTTTATTTACACCTATTAGTATCGTTTCTTTTTCGTACAATTGCATCGTAATTTTATAACTAATTTTTTAACGTATTAATTTATCCATATTATTCGATACACGAAAACTCAACCGAGATTCAATATCTTGAGTATTAATAAAATATATAAACTATTTCTCTTGTCATGCAATATGCTATACTCGAATTTCCGTGTGTTTTTTAAAGACGTGTCAAGTTCTCATCGCCGTGCAGCTCTGCTGCGATTCAGGATGTTTATAATGAGCGTGCAGAGGCAGCTGTGCGTTTATTGCCAACGTTGGTACACTTGACTAACTTTCGCGATTCCTTCTTATGTACACGTAAATGGTCGCGTATGTAAGTTATCCTCCTGTTTGGAGTATTTCACATTTGCTTTGCTGTATAGTGGTATATATTTACCTGCTCGAGTCAATAGCACTCGTATGCGTATGTTTGTAGATGTACGAGCTGATACTTGTCGGAGATCAATGACAAATAGAAAAGCTTCTCTCTTTTATCGACATTTCATCGTAAATAACTACGCGTTTCAAGCAATCGAGAAAATTTTAAACAACCGCGGGTCAAAAAATGCAGTTAATTGACATCGAATATTATTTTCTAATAATTTCCACTCGAGTAAAATTTTTATTATATACAATAATTGAAATGACAGTTAACATTATGAAATGATTGATGAAGGGGAAAACGGCTTAAGAAGCCCTTGTAAAATTTACCGCATCCTATTCGTGCACCTTATAATGGATTCTATATAAATTTCTAGTTGAAATAAAAACTTCATTTGTAGCTGATATAATAGTTTTTGTCAGTTACACGAAAAGAAATCTTTCTGAAACATTGAAATTTATTGCAAGTCAATCGTGTTATCTTAAAACAATTGTTCGTTATCAATATTTTTAAATCAATGAAGATGTTTTTGAAGATCAAATATTTTAATGTTACTATCAATTTGCCCGTTAAAAAATTTCTATTGATAGAATTAGTACAATTAAAAGTAAGTTCTTGCATTAATATAAAAAAAACTTAACTTTGGTGAAAATTTTAAGAAATTTGAAAAACTAGATAAATTCAGAAGATGCTTAGCAATCTTAATGATCTTAATTTTAATTTTCACGATACCTTGAAAATATTAAAGAAAAACTTCAAGATTAAAACAAAAAACAATCATAAATGACAAATAGAAGTATGCGTTTAAAATATTGATAATGGTTTTTTAAAACTTACTTTAAACTAAAATGTCTCATAAATGAGTTAAATGATAGCGTTTGAAAAAATCTTCAACATTCGATTAATTATTAATTTGTTTAAAAATTAAAAATATGCTAATATTATTTTCAAATAACTTAAAAACATTACTTTCCTATTAAGATTAGGTCATTGGTTACACGTACTACAATTAAATTGCTACTTGAATTGCCCAACATAACACTAAATAAATTTTTGTATGATTTTTTGGATATTATGTATTTTTCATTTGATCGCGATATAAACTTCCTTGAAGCCAATATATATTTAATGTGTTTTAAACCTAAAGATGCGATTTTTTCTATTCGGGAAAAATAGTTGTAGAGATATTACTTAACGTGGACAATCGGCAAAATATCATAGCAATGTACAGTAGTTTGAAAAGAATATCTCAAACTCATTTCAAGAATAAAGTACAAGTTCAGTTCGTTTTTAAGGAAACTGGAAAATTTCTTAAAAGCCAGAATCGAGTAAGCTTAATTCGAAATTTGCAAGAGCTCACCGTGCGTCGAACTCCCCGCAAGCATCGGATGAAGAGGAAATATTCACTTTTTATTAGTCTTTATTCCGTTGATAAATCTTATTAAATCTCGGATTATGCAGTAAAATAATTATTTATAAGAGCAGATATTTCTTATAAGAGTGTGCGAATTTTTTGTTGCAACACAAACGATTAGTTTGATAAATAACAGTCTCAGGGGCTTACTGCTCGGAAAGAAGTCGTTAAACGAATATTGCGATTTCATGTCATTGAAGCAATTAACATGTTTCACGGCAGGAATTTTTTAAAATTTACTTTGGTCGATTCGTTAATTGCGCATCAAATCAGACGTACTTATTTCTATATTTGAATCCAAAACTCGCATTTACTTTTTTAATTTTGTGTTGCGAATAAGATAAATAGTTTGTTTCAATTAATGCCTGTTCAATATTGCACTGTACATAAACTTTTCAGCATTTTGGTAAAATTCCCAATCTGCTGCTTTTCAATACAGTATTTTTCTATTGTGAACTTCAAAGCAAAATCACTTTCCAGAAGACACCAGTACAATAAGACAGAGATAAATAAGTTAAAGGAATTTCAAGAATATTTGGGCCATTATTAATTCCGAATAATATTGATCGTTGGAAAATGTGAAAATTCCAAAAGTGCGCATATTTCTAGTAACATATCGTGATAAATTATAATTCAGCAAAAGCTGAGGATCGACAAAAGCCTATTATTGGTGAATTATCAGTAAACAATGAATCCTTCAACGAGTAGCACAAGTATTATTGCGCGCGTAACGTCAGCCTATATCGCAGGCTAAACGGCCCAGACCACGTTAAATCAATGTTCTTGTCGACACTAATAATACATCCTTTTTATTTCTCGCAAGACCCTAAAACCCTTACATTTGGACAGCTATCCAATCTCTTGCTTCTGCTGACTGACTGACGTCCAAGTTTGATGCGGTTCAATCAGACATAATTGTGACTTTTTACCTTCTTTTTTACACTCGGTATATTATTAGTCAAAATTTAGAGAGCAGTTTTTTCGACCCCTTCCAACAGCTTCAAATTATTTACGTTTTTTCATAAAATACATACGTAACAATTATGTATCTAAAGCTATCTTTTTTGATCTTTTAAATATTATAGCCGACAAAATGTAATGTAATAAATATTTAAAGAAAAAGCAAAGTTGCTCCGAAATAATATGTCAATCGTCGCGGTTTCTCTTTTGAAAACTTTTTATCGTTTTAATAAATGAGTTGCAGCTAAAAAATAAGAAAACGTGTTAATAATATCGTAATTTTACCTTATCATGGCCGTTTGCTTCGTTAATTAGACGCAGTGTTGGTTTGTTTGTTAAAATGGCCACGTATAGACCCAGAGTTTTATTGATCGTTTAAAGTTGAGAAGTGCCGAAGTAGTGTATAAAAAGAAAATAAGAGCAAAATAGAGTTTGCGTTTGCGAGCAAATATACAGAAATGCACTTGCTTTGATGATGACTAAAATTGGTTATACAAGTTAAATGTAGGGGTGATGTGTTCATGGGATTGCATGTAAATAAGGAGCGTATATATTGATAAAAACAAATTCTCAAAGTGAATTGGTTAGAAGAGAAAATAAGTAAGACCGTAAAAAGCTACTTTCGCTTAGGCCGAATTTATGGTACGTATGTAGTTTGTTATTATACTCAATAAGAAGGTGTGTGCAGTAAATTGACGAAAAGAAAAAACGCCGTTTCGTTTTTACTCTATTTGAGTGCTTTATGCTCATAAAATATATTATATGAAATGCTAAAATGTGTGGAAGTAAGTGTGAATAAATATTCATACATAAATTTGTAAATGTATTTATAAAAACGAATATTTGAACATTTTCGATTAAGAAAAAGCAATGCATGGTTTATGCTGGAAAAGTGGTGCTTTAAAGAGTAAAATCAAAATTCCAATAGCAAATAAACTCTATTTTTAAATATCTTATTTTTAAATATATTATAGCAATATTGTACGCACTTAAAGCTATTATTAAAACGATTAAACTAAATATTACGAATATTTATTAAAAAAAATTACCAGGTAATTATGTCTTATGAATAACTAGATGAAGTACTAATATTCAAATTGACCAAATTGCTCAAAGACAAGTCTTTACAGAAACTGTAGTTCTCTAGTGATATCATCTAATCAAGACTTTACAAATCTACTTCACTGGTTCTTATTCTTCTGATTGCGCAGATCAAAGAAAAATTTATACGAAAAGACTTTAAGACAACTTAGTTCAATCTTGTTTGTAAAAGAATCGAGAGCTCTCGTTCTTACCTGTGCCCCAGTCTTCCAGCGCTGAGTTAGCAATGTTACGCGTAGACCCTCTCTTAGTACGTGACTCGTCCAACAGGTGGCGAGGCTCGATCCACGATATGATTTATCGCAACTATATGCAATTTTCAATTTTTTATTCGTTTAATAGCTCGTGAACACTGGTGCGTTTGTCTATTTTTAGGCATAAATAATATCGACTTTTGAATATCGACTAATTCAAGGGGAAAGAATCATCTCGAATAATCAAACTTTAAAGCTTTATTGCATATATCAAAGTTAGACTAATTATATTATCTGCAAGTGACTGTCTCCACTTGAGTTGCGAACCTCGTTAAAAATTTCGGTTTAAGTAGAATTTAAGTAAATATTAATACAAACTTAAATGAAAACGAAGGGGAGTTTGCAAAACCGCTAAACCAGTGTAACACGGTATTCTTTTGGATGTTGTATAACGAGCAGTTTAAGAGAGAATGGCTGATATAAAGAAAGACGAATTATGTTACCGTTTTTACGTCGGTATATTACAAAGAGTGTCAGTCGTAAAAGCTCTATAGGGAGTGTTCTTATAAAGTTATCTCTCAAGAAAAGGTCGTCTCTTTTCTACATCTTAGAAGAGCTAATCCAGTAGTTAAATTTCAAGAAGCAGCACTTAAATATAGGTATCATTAGTGAGGGTTTAGAAAAACAATTCAAAAAAAGGGTTTATTTTTTAAAATTTTAAATCATCCCATAGATAAAGTCATCATCATCGTAAAAGTTTCTGTATTCGAAAGGTGTCATCAACTTAATGACACGGTAAAGTGACTAGTATTGACAATTAGCCAAAATCATTATTATTTGTTTGAGCATCTTGTTTTCAAGTCTGTTAGCTTAACCACTAAGCTAAGAGTATTTAATGTTTCAAGCTCAACAAACTTGAGCTATTTATTAAAAGATGTTCTACAGGTGCAAAGTTAATGCTCAATGTCTGAGAACTATTTTTTAATAATAAATCCAACCGCTTTATAATTTCTTGAAAGCAAACAATCAACAAGAAAGTAATCTTATGATTCTACTTGGAAAAAGTACCATAAAATATTTATAATACACTTTCTTTAAAAACTATTTTCTGTCAAAATCAATACAATATTATATATTTATACTCATTAGTGTAATTCCATTATTAACAAATAATTTGTATTGCATTATTAAGACACATTAAATCTTTCCATCGAAATTGTCGAACTGATAGTCAGTTCAATGAAAAATCTGAAATGAATTTATAAATTTAAAATTTTCTTATCTAGTTATCATAGATTAATTAGCTCACTATAAATTAATAATGGTGAATAATAACATTGAACACTCGTTTATTTTTTCATTTCTCAACTCTGTTCCTTTTAACAGTTATTCCAATATAAGCCCCAGGATGTGCTGAGTTCAGAGAAGATGGAATTCCCTGGAAAGTTGGTGTATACGAAAAAGGACGATCAAAAAGAAGTAAGAAGCAAAGCTTCATTTTTATTTGAAGCAATGCTCAAATAGATTCCTGGATACTCGTGCATGTTACTCCCTGTAGAGTTTGTATAAAAACTGAACAAGCAACAGTATTTACACAATGGTAGAAATCGCACTTTTTACCCTTTACGTTTACAATTGTGAATGTTCTTTTTAATGAATACTCAAATTAGTTTTTATTTTACGAAGCCAATATTCCTCCAAATAGCGCCTTAAAATATGTATGGAAAACTATCCAGATAAAATTCTGATTGTTCTTTAATAGATTTAAAACGAAAAACAATCGTCTGTCAATAATAGAACGTGTATTTCATTACATTGTAAATGGACAATCATCTTATATGCATATGAATACAGCAATGACTATGTTTATTGATAATTTCTTTTAGCATGAAACATCTTCGAGGATCAGTATCAACATTTTTTGTTGATAATCCACGCGTTTCCATAATCATTAGGTAAAATTAAACAATAAAAAATGTAAATAAAACTATTAAATTTCAATTGTAAAATGATGCCAATCCCGATTATTCGATACACATAAGCACAATTTTTATACTCGTGTACACACAGACGTATTAAAAAAATTATTTTTAATCGAGAGGATTATTTTAATTGCACGACGATGAAATTCTACAAAAAAGCAATAATTTTCATAAAATCATTACTTGGAACCTGCTTTGCTAAATCCACATTCCCACTTTTAGACAATTTGTTTTAAATATAGGATTTGTATTATTAAAATATAACAGAGAACAATGTAAAATATTTCGAAATTTGAGTAAATATAATTTTTTTTATTTAGTCAAATAATTGGAACTATAATGTGCTCTTATTAATTTTTAAGTATGATGCATTTATTTCACTTAGTGTGCATTAGTGTAGAAATAAAAAAAATTAATTGCTTAGATTAAGTTATATTTCTAATGAACTCACTTTGTATCATTAGGATCAACGTTACCGAGAATGAGATGAAGAGCACTTACGTAAGATTCTATAGATTTATTATTTAAGTAAATTACGAATAAGGATCAAGCAAGGGATGTAAAGTCTTTGATAATTTACATGTATTTAGGAAATTAGGTCATATTCGTGTAACTTGTCGATCTCATTCGAATCATTACCTGGAAACCCAGACAGACGGTTGAGCTTTCCGTACTATATGACATATACAGACTATGCACTACCAGCATTCCTACTATTAATGAAGCTTTATGTACTCCTAATATCTTGATAAATTAGAGCTGAATACGAATTCTCAATCGAGTTAAACAGACACCTCAGCGCAGCAGATAAACTTTAAATACAACTTTCTTGCGCGAATATAATTTTGTACTTTTATTTTATTTACTTTAAATAAATGTTTTATCTACGCGTTAAGTGCAATCACGTAATTTAGTTTTTAATTTTCATAATTATCAATTGTTGATTTTGGGAGTTTTTGCTTAATGCTTTTTTGTTAGTCATAAACGGTACGTTAATTAACTTAATACAATAAAGTGAATTAATTGTACAGATGGTGTTATTTTTTACAATGAATTTGTATTATTTTCATATATTAGCTTATAAATAATTCATTAACGTTTTTCCATTTCTATCTGTTATTTTATATTTCTATTTAATTTGAATATTCTCAATTTCATTTTATTTTGACTTTGAGCTTTTTTCATTACACGTACGCATTCAAATAAAAGTCAACGAGACATGTTACATACTGAAGAAAAATCGTGTCATTTTTCTTATGATAAACAATCATTAATTATTCATTTGAAGAAGACAACGTATTCAGTACCTATTCATAAATCACCACAAATACTTGTATTTGTTGATGCGATCGCGTAGAATATCACTGTCAAGAAAAAAATACTTGTATCTAGCTCTGATCGCTATATTCTTATTTTCTTCTTATTTCATCACACCCTCCCGAATTTTTTCGCCTTTCTTTCATCCTCTTTTTCCAATTTCATATAATTTTTCTTTTCATGGTATCTACACGTAACTCGTACTTATCCATGTGCTCACACATGTATAGTTATGTTTTCTTTTGGAAATTCAAATCTGCCTTTATCCTACACAATTCTACACTTTTGCTTGCTTTCTTTTATCGCGAAGATTTACTTCTCTCGCAACTTTTCTTGTGTAAGAAACGAGAAGTGTAGAAGAGAAATGAGCACCACGCGACATTCGTTTTTAAAACATCAAAAAATTTTGAAAAGAAGCTGACACAAAGAGTAGTGAATGAACTGAACATTTGAACACCATAAGCGAGAAGAAGCACTATTTTCAAAATTAATGATCCTATTAGTTATGTAATTTTATCATAACGATGGATGCTTCTATGGATTGATGCTCTGTTTTCGCATCAACCGAAGAAAAGTCTATTCTACCTATTTTAAAATGTGATTTGTTGAAAATTTACATTTAATTTATTTTGCATTTTTGATCTATCAAACAGTTTCCACATTTCAAATATTTAAATATTTGAAATTATTGCAAATTACGTTTACTTTTTAAAGTTAAGCTTACACGCTTACTTTATGAATTTTTTTTTTTATAAAAAGACAATTTGTATTTAAGATCTTATATGTATATATATATATATATAAACATTAAATTTTAGCATACAATATTCTTAATTTTATCGAATATTTGTGCGTGTATGTACATAGCCACACTTGGAAGTATGAACAGAGTCGAAGCAGAACTTATTACGCTCACGGATCGCTGTCAAAACTTGCGTTACATTAAGTCTGCGAGTCAAGAAGTTGAGAAAATGTGTAAGACATATTCAATAAAGTGGTTAGACGTACCATCATTTAGCATGGAAACTTAATAAATAACATGTATTGCTATAATTGGTTAAACTCTGTTAGCAAAATTTTTTTGTAAGCATTACTGTCAAATTAAGACCGAATACGGTCCAACTAATTTTTTCTCTGTTATAGATACCAAGGAAATTTATGTTTTATACCTGCACATATTTTTCATTGACAAGAATATTTTTCAATAATTTACCGTTATGATTCTATAAGTATTTAAATATCGATTATTTAACCTTACTCAGTTTTTTAAATTATATCATTATTTAATAAATATTTAACTAAGTATATTTACGAAATTAACTGTAAATCGTAAGAAATTAAAGAATTATATTTTAATCATGATTGTCCATACATTTCAAAACAGCATTTTTTAATAAAAATAACTAGTAAAATTCAATAAATCATAATGTAAAAAAACTTTTTTTCAGTAAAAGTACTTACTAAATATATTTCAAAAGAGTATCTATTAGCAGTCAACAGAAAAAATAGAGCAATTTTCCATCTATAAAAAAAAAACTATCACTTCATGGACACTAAATTGGCATAAATTTCTATCACTCAATATCCATAGTGAATTAAAGAAAATAATTTCAAGAATTGAAAAAATTTAAAAACAATATTAGTTGATAACGAGTTGAAATATTGTTATAATTTTATAAAATTTACAAACTAGAAATAAGTTTCTAATTGAAACAAATTTTATAATAAAAATATATGAACTAATCATAATTTATGCTTCGAATAATAAAAATTTTATAAATTTCAATGACTAAAGTAGTCGTTTAATAAATTTTATAGTCATAAACTGTTTTCAAATCAATCGAAGAAAAATCTACTCTATTTTAAAATTTGCATTTAATTTCCTTTGTAGTTGTGGTGTACCAAACAGTAGACACATTTATTATGAGTATACCAATAAAAAATCGATCATGCAAATAGCCATTTTAGCTCGAACGTCTACTTTTAAGGAAGATTCTTTAATTGGCTCATTACTTATTGAAACCTACAGTTTCATTATATATGTCTCTTTGTTACTTTCAAGAATTTGAATATAAATGACAATTTCTATCAAATGCATTCGTGTAAAAAAGATGAAATAAAAAATGATAATAAATACTTACAATATATTGAAATTTATTCCTATTTTAGTATGTAAACAATATTTTATTCATGAATGCTAATCAATGTTATGCTTTTAGAAATAAATAAAAAATTTTGATAAATTTATAATTCGTGCACATTTTATTAATATAACTTAACTGTACGAATATTATTATATTATATTTACAATGTGATTAAATTATAAAATTTTTTAATTTTTACGTATTTCTTAGTCGCTGAATAATTCATTAACAAACTCTTGTTTAACTTTTAATGCATTTTTTCATACATGCGCCTTCACATACGCACATTGGATATTTATTTATAATATTTTATAATTGAATTTACTCAGATTAATTTATGTTATCAATTTATTAATAAGAATGTATATGAGTTTTATGCGAGTGTATGGATTATAATACAAAGTTTTACGTTAGGGAACAACAATATATGTAAGCCCGCATGATAATAAAATTAAGTTAGAGGCTACGTAATCTAAGCAAATATGGATGGAAAATAACGATAGACACTATGAAATTAAGGTCATTTCTGGGGCTAATGCAAATAGAAAAATTCAAAAGTTAAATATTATTTTGGATGTAAAATAAAAAATTCTCTGATTAAACAGTGGATTGAACAAAAATTTTCAAATTACATAATACATTTTTGTTAAATCAGTTCCTTTGTAATATATTTTATTATTTTTACAAAATAATGTAATTTAATGTAATTTTATGTATTAAAATTATTTTTCATGCCCTTCTAATCTAATAAAATTTACTTTTAATTTATAGGAAATTATTATTGTTTAGTTATTTATTTTATCATGAAATTGATAGATAGTGAAAAAAGTATTTGTTTAAAATAAAAAATTGTTATTTTTTGTATAAAAAAAATTTGTAAATGATTAAATATGTTTTATGTTTTTTAATTCAAACCTTTTTGAAATAATTAATATTATTACGTGCAAGAATTAGAAAAAATTTTAAAATAATATTCTTCTTTCATATGCGATTATATGTCTTTGAAATTGTATATTTTTAATAGTTTGATAATATAGTTTATTAACGTATTCAATGAACAATAGAATGAATATATAAATATTAAAAAAGTTAAAATAATTATTTTCTTAAATGTTTTTTGGTTATTATATTTTAATTATTCCGATAATTGAATTGCATGTTATATATTACTTCCTTTTCAATGTTCTATAATTACATAAATTATTGAAATACTTTGCAAATACTTAAATAACAATAGTTTTGCTACGTCTCTAGAAAAATTATCATTTACCAGTAATATTTTGAATAAATTGTTAATAGCTCTGATAAACTAATTTTAGACATATTTTATACAAAGAAATATGTGTACATTTTAAAATCGATATTTTTTATTTTGCAAAAGACTAATAAATCCCATTTAGAAAATTTGCTAGTACTAGAGTTTAACTTTTCTCACTTATGTTTCCTCACGGGTTAACTAATATTACAGATATTACACTTAAAATTTAATATAGAATAAGACATTATATTATAGACAATGCGCAAAAAGTTTCAATTTAATAACTTCGTACGCTATAAACGTGAAAGCTTTTTTAAAAAAGAATCAAAATATAAATAGAGTGAAGAGTGAGTTCTAAAAAAACTTACAACTGATTGTAAATTATAAAGTCTTTATTTAGAAACTTTCCTCGCCACGTTTTCACGTATATAAATCTTACGATTCCTCGGTTGGTTTATTTTTTCAAATTGGCAACTTAAACGAGTCCTATATGAGGAAAATAAACAAAAACTCATGCTCGATAAAAACTTGTATTTGTAGCACAAGATACACAATCTTATAAAAGCTGTTCATAAATTGTTGATGTTCTGCAGCAGTTAGAAGCTTGAGTGAGTCGTTATGAAAACAGCTCTCACCCGAGAGTCTATGCGGGCATTACGATAAGCAAAATTCGCGTGTCGGTGACGACTCGTGGCAAAAGCTACAGTCAGTGGACAAATTTTGAAAACCCTTCAGCTCGAGATCTCGCCGGAGCAGTGAAAGTGAGATACTCAGAACTACTCGCTTGCCTGCCTAACGAACGACTTTTTTCGCATGCGTTTTCAAAATGTTTACAGCTTTAAAATTTTAGCAACTGAATATTTGTAATATGTACGAATGGGTGTCTCGTGCAATGTTCTGCTACGACAGATGACCGCCTCTTGTTCCTCTTTACTCGACTTTTCCTTTGCACTTGTCTTCGGGATGTTTTCATATATCTCGTTGTTCATACGTAATAATCTCCCGTGTATTCGGTCGTGTGTACATTATGCAGTTTATGAAAACCGTGCCTCCTCCTAGGAATTTTCGCTTCTACGCAGTTTATTACAATATGTTAACGTTTTGCTATTTACGGGCAAAATTTGACGAATTTTTTCTCGTTTAAATTATAGATTTTACACGGTTACACGGGACAGATTAGATGAATCGTGTAATATCATCTAGTAACCTAAATAAATAAGCCATACGTTATACGTGTAGTTATAACGTATTTGTGCGCGATAATTGATTCGATCGAAGCGAAAGAGCTTACAGCAATGATTAATATTTACTTTTTAACTATTTGGTTGTCGCGCTCGTCCTTCGGTTGTGTACAAATATTCACAGTACAATGATAGCGGTAGAATTCGATTCAAATAAAATTGTCTCGTCGTATGTACATCGAAACCTACTCTTTCGTAGCTTTTTAATTTACATATTGGAGGTGCTTGATCCTTTCTAGATAATAAATGGTATCTGCACATCAATCTAACAAGCTGAAGATTGAGTACATTAATGTTCCTTTACACTTGCAACTACATTCGTAATAAATTGGCACATTTATCTTTCTCTCGTGAACAGAAACGAAAGCAGAAAGGCTCATTACTTTATTACTAGGTAAAAGATAAATAAACGATGATAAAGGAGAATAAATTTAAAAAGAAAGATAAAAGGAAAAGAAAAAATTGTCCGTAAAATATAAATATACATTAACCTAACCGAGTGCATGGGCTTTCGTTTATATACGAGTAAGTGAAGCAACGTAGTCTAAGAAAAACAAATGCAATTGTTATTTATTGCTTTGAAGTTTTCACGTGCATACCAATTCTTTTATAGTGTTCAAATATGTGCCTATTGGAGCACATAAATTAAAGGGTAGAATAATAATGACACTAAAAATAAAATATGTTGTATTAAAGCGAGGGTATAAAATTATACGTAAATATGGAAATAAAGATTATTATTGTTGAGGTAATACTATATTGAGAATGAGATAATTATAAGATCATTATAATTCATAATTGATTTCGATAATTACCTTGAATTTAAATATATTTATATAAATTTCCAATTTACATTATTATTATTAGTGTTTGTTGGAGGAACTTGATAAATTTTATGGATATCAAAAAAAAATTCATCGCTAATGCTTTGCGCTGAATGCAATTATAATTCAAATTGTACATAAAAGGATAATGCGCTATTAGAAAATTGATGAATAAATATCACGGAATCAATAAGATTATTCGGTAAAGTTACTTTAGTTATTACATAGAAACGACTAAAGGAAAAGGGAAATTTAGAAATTTACACCCAAAACAGAACTTGTTATACTTAGTTTCATTTTTCGAGGAAGATGATAATTTTCTCGTATTAGTAAATGCAAATGTAGTCTGCTCTACTGTACTCAATGTTACTGCGAAAAAATCGTGTTGTGAAATTTGTGATTCAATGCAAATATAATAAAATAATAAGTATTTTTATTTTTTTTTTGAACAATTAAAACATTAACAAAAACTATATATTTTATTTATTCGTATTAATATTATTAATTATATAAAATTAAAGTTTAAACATTTATTTTTAATAGTTTTGATTTATTTTGTCATAAGCACGAGAACAAATAAATAAGTTAAAATGATTAATAGATATAATATAGATATAGATATAATCTATAAAATAGTAATAAATTGAAGTGTTCAATTGCAAATCCATTATTTCGCTAAATTTGAAAAACCAGCGTTTCAATTTATTGTTCTAAAATGCATGTATTCGAATTATTTAAATTTTCTTTTATTTACATTTCAGCTCCGTCTTCATAAATATTATTTTCTATACAAAATAAAAGTACTAAAATTAGTTTCTCGTGTTTTAAAATATTCTTGGGAATATACTTTTTCTCGTATTAAATCATAAATATTCTATAAGAAGACCCCTTCATTTTTTTTCTTGAATTTCGATGAAATACGAATCACTTCTCCACTATTATTTCTAAAAGATAAATAAATACTTAAAGTAATTTTAAGATTTAACATTAAGTTATATTGAAAAAAGATCTATTTTTTAAAATTTTCATAGAATTAAATAAAATTTGAAAAGATTAATGTATTTTTATATTTTTATGGATATATGGATATTTTTTTTCCTAAAAGTTTTCATTATTATACCGACTGTTAAATTTAATTGCATAAAATTTTTCTGACGTTGAAACATTTGAAATGATATCAAAATTTGATTCAACATAAAGTTGCATTAACTATTTACGTTACTTATGTATATATATAATATATATATATATATATATATAATCATTGTTTTAAGTTTATCAAAATCAAAAATATACTTAAATTTAATACATCTTTTTGACAACAAAAATAGTCATATTTATATTCAATTTCTGAAAAAATTCTTATTCCTTGCATTTATAAACTTTCGAATCATTACATTTTTCTGTCGTTAAAAAAGTTGGTACACAAGTTAGTGTGTGTCATGCTATATGTATTCGTAGATAAATATTTTTTTGTATTACATCTTTACAATTTTTCGTTTTCATTCATTCTTTCGCTTTCTCTCATTGTGTAGTTTCATTAAACTCTACAATTTTCTGTTGCATTTTTTATTCGAGTTCCTTCCAATTGCGTTCCAACGATAAAAACTAAAAGAACTAAGCTACATCGACATGTACAAAAAAAGGAGAGTAAGAAGGATGAAAAAAATACGTAAAAAAGATATGTGCATGAGAAGATGTGCACAAAGAAATGAGAATGATTTCCTGGCAAGTGTTTCAATCAAATAACTTTCGGCTCTGTACGAGAAAATCCTCACTATGCTGTACAAAATTTTTTTACAAGTTGCAGTTCCCTTTTCCTGTAGCGAAGAGTATTGGTATAAAGTATTCCGATATTATGTCTGCCCTTATTTTTACAATCGTATTTTGAGGATCTGAAAATGAAAAGAAAGTTTATATCTTCCATGTTTTGTCTTTTCCGCAACATACATATTGTATCAACTTGGATCGCTTAAATTTTAATGAATCTTTTTAAAACTAATTTTGATAATTTTCTGTGAACAGTGAACAAAATGGAACTCTTTTTACTTTAAATATTTTAGTTTTTAATATTTTTTATTAAAAGTATATATTATGAATTATAATATAATATAACGTAAATAGTTCTACAATAATTGCATCATACGCCAAAACTTAACAAGTATACATAATTGTATCTTATTAAATATATCATTCTATTACCTCAAATTTAGATGGATAAATTATTTTTCAAAATTTAAAATTTTTAATAGTAATAGTAATAATACTAATAATAATATAATAATAATATTTTTATATAATAAAATTGCAACACTTTTCTTGAAAAAAATAAACACGTTTTGTACAAAGAGATCATGTTCTGATTCCATTAATCTCAAATAAAAAATTAAAATAGAAATGTATAATCTTAATATAATTGTTAAGTAATCTTTTCTAGTTTGAACTTAGTAGAATTTTACTCTATGCTTTTATCCTCAAAGTTATGAGAACATCAAGGAACTGTATACACATAATGTAATTGAATGAATAAATCATAACTGTTTTATATAATTTTCTAACATATGTGTGATAAATATCTGAATTATAAATTTATTATTGTTGAAAAAATAGTTCATCGTTAATAATATTTATTTTTAATATATTAATCTGATATAATTTATCAAACTTATTCAAAAGAATAAAATAAAATAATGAAAAATTCGTAAGGTAATTGTAAAAAAGAAGGGTTTTTCAATATTTTGTTGAATTAAAAGATTATTGCAACTGTCTTTAGGTTCAAATCATTTAACATTGACATAAGTATTCGATTTAAGTTTATTTTGATTTTAAAATAATCAATAGGCTAAATTATACGTCGGCATAAGTTATTACTTACAGTAAGTCATTTGCGTTAAATGAATTTCTCGTATGAACAATCGGCCTTTATAGTAAGCCCTTGTGCAGATAAAGAAACAAGGAATTCAGCGGGTAAACGAATGTTTGCACGAATAATATTGAATTATGATACCATTGATCAATAAGTGCCTTGTCCAGAATTAAATTTCAAATTAAATTAAAAATGTCAAATACGTACAAGAATAATTAACGGAGCATAAGTACTTCGTGTTAATTAGAAGAATCTACTCGCTTTACACAACTTTAAATGCATGATTATTTGCATCTGCCAATTTAATCGACAGCTCTTACCACCTCCGTCCTAATTTACAAAGATAATATTATCTCCGATTATTTTCCACAAGACGGAAACTTATATGTAATGTTTTATTAATTTAAATATCGCAATCGAAAAATATAAATATATAAGCTTTTGAGAGTTATGACTGTCGTTTGCGGAAGAAGAACAGAGAGAGGAATCACACGTCGCCGGGAATTGCATTAATTAAAAAAATACCCGTGAAATAAGGATTTCTTTAAAGGAAGCGGAATGCACAGAGCGCGCAAAAGTAACGCTGAAAACAGTTGTAAACAGGACGCGGAATCTCTTCAAATTTTAGTCACGTCTGACAGTCAGCCTCAATTGAAGTAAATATCTAAGGAGACGAGCAAAAATGTAAAATACAAGGGTTCGCCGCCTCGCGTTTTCCGCAACCTCTCATGCTCCCTTCCGCTCTCTCAGGGCGAGTTACTCTGTACGGGACGTCAGTAGTCTGCCGCGGAAAGCGGGCACCGGGGAGGATGGGTGAGGGCGAGAGTAGCTTTGAGCTCTTTTGCTTTACATCGCGGCCAAACTGCTGCCGCTTCCGAGTAGAAAAGGAATGCCCAGGGTAAGTCAGGGGCGGATTTCCCGGGCCAGCTATCCGTTCGGTTGCCGCTGCAAATCACCGCGCGCATACGTGTTTCCCAACACGCGAGTACTCGTGTCGACTCGTGGTGGATCCGCGTCTTGTCCGTGTACCTACATATAAGCGGCGAGCCTGAGCAATCAATCTGTTGTAGCGTAGTACTGCTTTTGCGAGGTGCGACAATCCAAGGATAAGGAATCACGTCTGATCCATCTCTCTCGATAGCTCACGGAAATTTCCGTGAGAATCGTATCAATGATCTATGTTTTTATTTCTTCCTCCTCTTCTTCTTCTTCTTCTTCTACTCCTGGATCGTCATCTTTTTACACCTCTTCCTCCGTTTTCGTGATGCCCCTGTTCTTGCGATTTTTTCCTGCATTCGCTTGTTTTTTTACGCCAATGTACACGAGGATATACGTGCGGAAAGAGAATTATTTCACCTGGGGTACGTGTGAGCAATGTTAAGAATCGTTACTCAAATCATGTCTGCTCATCTGCTCGTGAGTTCGGTGCTAGAAAAACGATATGCACGTTCATGTTATCGAATTTTTTAAGAAAACGGAAAAAAACAAATAAAATTGTTGTGCAGTAAATTCTTACACGTTGAATAAATTTTGCTTATGTGCATGCACAATCGGTTCTTCTAGTTTATATTTTATTAAACTGTAAATTGTTATGAAGTTACAATAACCGTATAATAGTCGAAAACTTTTTAACGAATTTATAGCAATAAAAATGCATTTCGCTTACAATTATGCACAATAGTGCAATCAAACAGAAATATGACAAACGGGCGTATTTAATAAACGTTACATTATTATTATTTGTTGCAGTGTTTTAATAATCTTTTTAAAAGAGAAACTTTTACACGGGGTTTTATCCAGTTCAAGTCACTATATTTAAAATAAATCTATTTTGACTAAAATATGGAACTAAAAACACTTTCTGTTATACAAAATCTGATTATATTTACAACATAATTCTATTCGCATTACTTTTCCATTAATTCCATATACCACTAAAATAGTACTGATTTTTCATAAAATACGTACAGTATATGCATCGTATAATCTTTTTAATGTAATGAAATTTATTAATAAATTTAAAGTTAAATTAATTAATAATATAATTTATACATTTTTAATATTACTCTATCTAAGAAATAAAATGGTTTATTTTTTATTTATTCATTTCATTACTTTCATATTTGTAATTATTTATATTTAGTTTAAAAGAACAGGTGAGTCAGGTATGGTTTGCAACAGTGAATATGTAACAATGTTTATTTACGTTTAATTACATTCAAAACTTCATCCTTATATCTCATCTTATTAAAATACCTTGTATTTGCATACAGCTTGATATAAATTATAATCTCATTATTAATATTATACTTACATTAATAAGATTATTTATTTAGCCTTATGTCAAATTTTTCCGAGAGGAAAGCTAAGGAATAAAGTGGTTTTCTCGAGCTTGTAAAATAGGGAAAAAGCTGTTTCTCTTTCCATATGAAAACCCAAACACCATCAGGCGCAATAACTCGCGAAAATAAAAGTAGCGCATATATTCGGCAAAGGAGCGGAAAATAACATTTGCATATGGTTAGCGACGTAAAACGGTGCGTCGTTTGAGAATCGCTGACATAATATAGGACCGACTTGGGCCATTACACGTATCTGAAAAACACCCTTACAAATTTATGTTAATTTGATAAAATAAAAAACTCGATGTGCAACGGAAAACCATTTGTAAATTAACTGATATTAAATATTTATTTCCAAGATAATCCCTCAAGTGTTAAAATTGTCACACTGGTACATTGTACTTGACCATTTTACATTTTAATACAAAAAATTTGCAATTAAGAAATAATGCAAATTTAAATTTTATTACAATATTTGATGGTGTAATAAAGTTTTGTAATTCAATTGTTTTAAAAGTTAATTTGAAAATGATCTTTTTAATTTCTTTTTTTTTTAATAATATTAATCTTTAAATCTACATTATATAGTATATATAATACGTGTAACTAGAATAAAGATTTAAATTTAATCTATTTCATAATAAATGTTAAACAGTTTTAATAAGAAAGTTATTATTGCTTTTTAAATGGTGAATGTTCTCATGAAAATAAAAAATAGAATTGAAAAATTCTAAAAAAATATAATATCCCTTATTTCTATCTTAAATGTGCAAAAATGAATAATGCATTAAAGGAATGAAATTAGGCTTTAAAATATTTTTAAAGCAAATAATATTTTTGATAAAAAAGTAACGGTGACTATGGAAAGATCTAAAAGAAATTTACGTAAGATCTCGTGTATCGAACAGCTATAAAAATAAAAAATAAAAAAAAAATTTTAAACTTATTCATGAGTATTATTAAAGTAAATTGTAAAATATCTTTAAATTTTCTCTACAAATAAAACCGCAGAGAAAAAATTTATTTGTGTTCCTTTTCAATTTTTTAATATAATTAATAAAATTGAAGGTGATTGCATTTGTTAATTTATAATTTTCAAATATAAAGATGTTTAATAACTTTTTTTAAAATAAACAAAATGACAAATTATTAAGTATGTATTATAAGTAATCGTTTAAATTTTTGAACGAATAATATTGAATAATTTTTAAATTAATATAGTATTTTTATATATATTTTTCTAAATAAATTTATCATAATAAACTAGAATGTTTAATAATATGAATTTTATTTATCAATTAAATCACTTAGCTTTGATACTATTTTATGATTATAATCTGAGTATTTCCAGAAATAATTTTCTCTTAAATGAAATTTAGTTTTATTTCAAATGTTGGATTTATAATATTATTTAATAGTATTTTTCATTCTAAATTTATGACTTTTAATGATATTTAGACAGAAATTTATCGAAATATTAGTACTATATTAAATATTTAACTGAATACTAGATAATTTTTAATAACTGTTATTAATCAATTGTTTGAGTTTATGCATTATAAATGAAACAATTTGTTCAATTTTGATTTGTTTTATAATAATTTTAATGAAATAAGTTGGCTATGAGGTTAAATAAAGGAAAAGTTTAAATATGAATGCATATAGCATCGTCAAAATACTAAAAATTTATTTATTCTTAATAAGATATTACATTAATTATTATTATGAGTTTCCGTAGAATCCTTAGAAATTAAGTGAAATTATGAAAAAATTAGATTAAAAATATTTAGAATATTCATATTATATTGTATATATATATATATATATATATAGAATTATAGATATTACAGAGAAACATTATAAATTAGTAACTATATAATAATGTAAATATTGCATAATTATGAGATACATAATGATTATTTAGAAATCCAAGTATAGAATGCCAATCACATACATAAAATAGGTATCTGATGCTTTTTGACAACATCCTAATTTTATATAAAATAAATATTACAATAACTGACTTGAAATTGTTATTTAAATAATTAACTAAATCTTAGAAAATAAATAATTATCACTTACGTTATTAAATTATTTGGGATGAATATAGATGGATAAAGTTTCAAATAAACATGATTAATAAATTTGATTAAAAATTTTGCCAAATTAATGCCCTAAATCACGGGTTTATATTTGTACACTTCGAATTGAATAAATTTATATTTTCTTTAAATAGTAAATGAAGTCCATAGATTGAATTACAATATTACTTTTACGAATATTTTGATAACAATATAATTTTCAAACTAAATTATCTTTTAAAGTAAACGAAGTATTGTAGTATAATTCTGATTTAAATTAAACGAATAAAATTCATCACTTATAGAATTCACTGATTAATGTCATAATTATAAAGTATTATTTTAAATACATTGATAAATTAAATAAATCAGTATGTAACTGATTTAAAAGGGGGGTGTAAAAGTCTGTTCTTGGAAGACCTTTTTCTTTAAAGTATTCGTAAGGTCTGTAAACCTTTATAAGTGATATACACATATATATATATTTGACAGTAAATGTGTGTCTTTATAGAAACCGCGCTTGTTACCCTCCATCTCTTGTGCTATTTTCACGGAGGGTAGAACGGGTTCGGTAGAAAAATAAATTCTGCCGTAATATATATATAATTCTGTAGCAAGAGAAAATTTTCAATACTTACAACGTCCGTGCTCAGAAACGTTTTTATTACCGACAAGTACAGGCGGTCGTAGAACAGCTGTTTTATCCCGCGAAAATCCATGCTGCTGAAACTCACGTGGGGTGTATAAAAATATGGGGTTGGGGCTTTCTTTTTCTCCGTGAAAACTGTTAAAGAGCTGGAATGGTAGGAATCACCTACGAGTCGAGGGCAACGATAAATTTCTCTCCTGAGGCAAACAGTGAAAATCGATTGAGATCGAAAAATGTAGTTGGTGAACCAATCGTTCTGTTTTTTAACGTGCAGCTCTATGCGTTTACAAATAGTCATTTTGGGATTCGATTTATATAATTTTCTTTCAAGTTGAACAGTCGACTTTAAAAAAATAAGATAATTTCTCTTTTAGGAAAAAATTATTCCTATCAGATATGAATAGTTAGATTGAAAAATATAATCAACTTTTTAAACAAAATTAAATAAACCAAAAATTTCAGTACTTTAAAAATATTTTTAAATGTTTTAAATTTCATCATCGTGCTATTGGACATAATTATATTTTATTCATTTAATACGAAATTTCTTTTTGTTACGGAATGTTACTAGAGTTGTTTTAATGTAAAGCGATTTATTGCCTTGAAATATTATTTAAATATTCATTCAATTATAAATCTTAAATATCTAAATTTATATCAGTCATCCATCCATCTTTTAACGATCCTTTGCTGATATATCATCCATTCTCGAATAATGTATTCTATATTAACAGACATTTGTCGTATATTATATTTAACAACTGTACTTCTATAATAAATTATTTATAAGTTTTTTACAATGAATTTTTATAAAATATTATGTTTAAAAATTTCTAACATATAAACAACTAATTTCATTTCGAAGGATCCACATGAAATGCTGATATGATTGCACGTATTTATTACAATTTATAATCCATTTTAACGATCCTTTTTATTAGCTGCCATTAATGATAGACGGATTAATTTTTTAGAAAGTATAGTAATAATTTATACCAAAAATTGATATTTTCACTTGAATTACTGAAAAAATGAGCAACCTGTAAACCTTTTTAGAAGTAATTTATTGTTTTCTCCAAAGATGAGGAAATTGCAAGTACATGCAATAGAAACGTGTAGAAATTCGGAATAAGAACCTTGAGTGTTTAGAAAAAATGTTTACGATATCTGTATAAAGTAATAGAACCCCTATTTACAATTATAATTTATAGTACTTATATCTCGCGTGAAAAATATACATCGTAAAATATGAGCAGTGGAACATCAAAGTTTGTTACGACCCGTGAGCGGCATTGTACGTACTTTTATAACGATCTGGCACGTTTGGCCCTCGCGCACAGGTGCTTTCTTTATAACTTTTGGAAACCATTGTATTTTTTATGTAACAAAGTGCTAGCTAATATTGTAATTTCATCTTTTTAATTTATTCTGATTGTTAGAATTCGTAATTTTCCAAACGCTCGATTTAATGTACATCTTGCATTTGGCTAAGTAAAATTTTTAAAAATAAAATCGTCCAGCCTCCCTCTATTCATGTTGAATAGTCGACCCGTAGTTTACTTTTATCTTGTTGAACTTATAATATTTGATTATGAACTTATATTTTCCAGCTTTCTTGATAATAATTTGAAGTTACCTTTATATTACTAGTTCTAATTACAACGATGTCGATAGCAGAAGATTACAAAATTTTTTACTACTTTAATTTCTAATTCATTCAAATATTTGTATGGTTTAATAGCCTTGTTAATGTTCATTTAAAAAAACAGTAATTACTCTATATCGAATTAATTAATTGTTATAAATTGAAAAATAGTAAATTAACATTTATAATTGGTAATATTTGTATATATTTTTCGTTATTTCTTCGATTGGTTTTTGAAATTCGTGTTTTTTAATTTTAATAAATTAGTTCTATATTTATTTTAAATATAACCTAAAAAGGCAAATAATTAATAACCGGAATTTTACCTAATAATCATTAATCATACAGCAACTGAGTGAATTGTAAAATGCTTACCTTACTTTTTAATTCAAATTAAAATATAAAAATAAAATTTATTGTAATTCATTATTTTCGAAAAATACTTTTCTTACAAAATTTAACAAACTTTTTCTTGTTTGTAAAAATTTATTGTGTAAACAATGCATTTAGCTTTATTGAAAATTATGCTATCGAATAGTTGAATATAAACATTTGAAATATTTTAGTTACAAAAATACTTTTAATTGAATTTTTTTTTAATAAAGTAATTGTGAAATTGATTAATTTTTTATTTGTATAGTTAAATAGTATACGCTACTAAAAAATGTTAATTTGATCTATAAATTAGTCGATTTTGTTTATAATTATGTTTGTAGAAATATGAATTTTTTTTAGATATTTAGGGAAAACAATTAGGTACAAGTAAGAGTATATATTTATATTAAGAGTCTCGGGTATCTACGGAAACTATATTTCTTCTACACAAAATATATTTTTGAGAGTAGAAAACGAACTAAAAAACGTAAAACTTAAATTATCCAGGTTCGCGTGACGTGTTTTTTTAAAGTGCTGACTACTTAACTTGTCTTTGTTCAAAGTTTGAGCGAAAAAATTACATTCTGCTAATGTTAATAAAAAGATTTTTTTAGTTTTCTGAATCTCATTTTATTAAATTTAATTCAAATTTTAAAAAATTCAAATAAAATTATTTAAATAAACATTAAATGCAGTTCTTTAAAATTAAATTTTAAAAAACTTTTCTTATAAATTTTTTAAATATTTTGAAGATGTACAATTAATTAAACGATATAAATGTCTTATCGTATATAAAATCTTAATTTTTATTTGATTTTATGCACATGTGAATTGAATCGAAATTATTAAATAAGATAATCGTATTATATAGAACTTAATAACGATGATTGAAAAAGAATTTCCACAAAACGTAGTTATATCAATCATCATTTTCCTTAAAGTATCTTAAAATGATCAGATAAATATTTTTCGAATTTTTTAATTAATTTAAAAATTTTTAATATCTATAGAATATTTTCTTAATCAATAATTTAAAGATTTGATTGCAATTTTTAAAAAGATTGCTAGAGAATTTGCAGACTCAAATATACTTATTTGTAAACGTATTTTACAAATACAAAATTTTAATACATTTAGTTGTAATTCATTTTTACAGTTATATGTTTTTATAATAAAATAGTAGAGTAAAATAAAATTTCATATTACATATTATTCAGAAAATTTTTCGCACCAATGACGTGTCATATATTTTTCAATTCTAATTTGCCAGAAAATAAAAAATTTACATGCATCTATATCCAAAAACATCGTAAGGATTTAATACTTGAATCATTTAAACTAAGATATCTTTTATTTTCACAAACACGCAGAAAAGTTATATATTCATTGAAATGTAAAATATAACCTCGATTTTAAATCGAAATCAATTTAGTTTAGGTGGTATTATATAGTTTTGTGTTAAGTTGTGGTTTAAACTTTTCGACCTATTGTATCCCAAGTATTTTAAACTCTTGAACGGTTTATCGAGTCAAGTTGCAGAAAGTTGGCATTAAACCATTAAATATAGAATTCATTTTAAAAAACGTTGAAAAGAACGTTAAGGTAATTTACACGTGGACATAATTTTTATTAAAATTGACAAAATCGTCAGTGCTCTCTTTTTTACTCTTTGAAATGAACTTTATCTTTATTCTTCTTTTTTTAAAGTATACGACCATAAATTAACTGTAATAATATTTTTACAGTAACTGATGCAAATCAGATAGAATATTTTTTTAATAATTTTTATTTTTATTTTTTATTTCTATTATAATCGCGAAAGAAACTTACACATATGGATAAAATTTAATTGCATCATTTAAATTAATCGTTAGAATAAATTATGTTTTTATCTTAAAGAAATTGATATTTAATCATAGCACCCTGTAAACATCAAAAACACATTTCGACAAATAACTCGCCCCAAAAAAATTTTACACTATTGTTATAGCTAAACGTTAAACAGATTAATTATTTAAAATTTTATTTTAATTTGTGCTGGAATAAATACTTTTAATTAAAATTTGTTATTCCAACACAATGGTTAATTACAAAAGTAATTGTATTAGGTAAAAGTAAACAATGATGATACATAAGAGCATTAAGAAAACAAAGTAACTAAGAGTTCGTCGAGTAAAGATTGTCTTGTTTTAGCAATTGATAAAAGTATTTAAACATCAAATAAGATTTTCATCGTTATAACAACTACAGGCTTGAACCACCGATCGAATTCAGCGTAGGTTAATTCGTACCGTACACATGCAAATTCGAAACACGCATATGTAGGCGCAGCCCGGACGATAGTTGCTCTCATTTCCTCAAGTCGAGCCGACGCTAATAATTAGATCGGGACAATTTAACGGTTGAGATGTCGGCAAACTTCGAACTTGAGAAACGCAAAATAGGAAAGAAAATTACGATTCGATAGCGCATTTCGATTTCTTCTCTTCTTGCGTCTGCACGAGCACATCATACACCGGGATTTCTGCTTCCACCGATGTTCGAATCAGATTTCAAGACGGTACTCTTACAATCTGTTAGAACGAGATAAGAAAGTTATACTATCACGGTCGTACTTGGGCTACTCGTGCAAAATCGAAAGCTCGACGAGGAGCAATAATAGGAGAAGTAAATAAGAGATAAAAATGTAGATTTTTCATTTTTTGCCTCTGACTAACAAGTTCAACCCATTTGTTAATAAAACTTTACTTTTTGTTAAATTTTTTGTCGAGCCAAGACTGGTTCTTTAATGATTCATTAAAATATCGGTCAACACTCATTCCTTATAAAATAATGTAAACCTTTCGTAGAAAATGATTGCTAGATATAAGGAACAGTCGGTATGTCACAGTGGCTTTTAAGCGATAAAATATTCAAAACTGGACTAATTATATCAAGTACTTTTGCAGAAAATTCAATAAAACTTTATTTAATAATGTTTTTCAACAACATGTGCAATTAAGTAAAGTATTGTACGGGCCTTGATTTCCTTGGTACATATTCATCGCATTCTACTTCCTTTTGTCTAATTATACATGATTTAATTATATTTATTGGAAAACTTTCTAATTAAATGAGTTTTAGTAGACAAAACCAGTTCATTAACTTTTTGTTAGAGAATTTTATGTGATTAAAGAATTTACATGGGAGGCCAAGTGCCTTTTATAAGTTAAGTGATGCCAAAGTGCAAAGTCTCAAACTTAAAACATTTACCGAGGAAAGTAAATTTTAATTTAGCTCACGCATCATTCGTTAATACCGAATTTCTTAAACAATGATACAGCGTTATATTAAATATATATATATATATATATATATATATGAATGAACCAAAGCACATAAAATAATAAAGGTTGAATTCCAAATCTCATTGATTACGACGAGGCGAAGAATCAACTTTTTCGTTTTCCTTATAAGAGTTCTCGTAAAATCCATAACATTAAGAGAACTGGTATAGACTTTTCAACGAAGTGTAGAAAATATCATCGAATTTTCATCGTCGTTTAGATACTGAATCCGAGATTTGCTTTAAAGGATATTAGCTTGTGTATTCAAAGCAACTAGAAATAACGTGCAATGGAATTAATGTTAAAAATAAAAGATTTTGTAATCAAGATGACCAACTAAACCACATCATGCTTTTCGATGATATTCGATAAGATTTTTTCAAATCTTCTTTCGCTTATTCGAAATGAAACGCTAAATCTTCAAGTGTTATCGTTAAAGTCGAATTACCTTTAATAATGCGTCGCTTTACTGCATGACGAAATACGAGTATATTTACTCGAACTATGCCAAATAAAAATAAACGAAGCTGCAGTTGTAGCACTAAAAATTCCACGTTCGCGAAGCTTGATAAAGCTTATGAATATTCTAGTTTTCGACATCCAGCCGTCACCTAACAAAGATCTGAATTTATAAAAAAAGCTCCGAGCCGTAATCAGATGCAAGCAATTGTACGCGTAAAAAGTTGAAATTCGATTAGGAGTAATTAAAATGTCTCTACAGCTCTCTGCTTTCCAGCTTCTAAAATAGTGTAGCCTTACCACAGCACAGTTGATTCCATTAGTGTTGCTGAAACCCGAGGTGACACTAATTGCTGTGTTCACTCAAGGAGCTCTTTCGTGTGCTTTCATCGCTCGGAAAGCTGGCAAACTGTGAAAGTATTGTACGGTTATATATTTGGGGAGCTAGTGTATCTGAATGAAAACTACGAACAGTCGTTGCTGACTGCCGCCAACTCGTTTGCATTTCGTTTATAATTCCATTCTTACAGCACCAAGTGAGCCAGTCTTTACTTTTTGGTACTTGATATACAACTTATAATCATCTGAATCGTTCTTTCGTTTCTTTCATTCTTCCGATGCTCGTTTTGTTTGATTTCACCGAGTCTGCATCCCGTCACTTGCATCTTTTAACAGCCATATACAGGCGAAGGAGCAATTAATATAGCTGGCTCAATATGTGCTGTGAACTTTGTTTAATTTATGCAATATATGTGACAGATCTAATGCGCGTCCCCACATAAATGCTAGTGATATAGTGCAATAGGCGCCTGTTCAGCTACCAGAGTGCACAATATCGGGATTGATAACCAAGAGATATCTCGTAAGAACGGCCACCGTGTCACGTGTACATTGTTCTCAAAGACTTGGGAGCTCGCGTGAGAACATTGCCCTTCGTATACAGTTTAAAATATACGTACAGCTTGTAAAATGCAATATTACATACTGATTTTTAATGTTACTTCGATGCAATTTTTACTGGCGTTCCGGTTGTCTTAAAATTGCAGTTTGTAAGGGTGTCCGATTTTTAATAAGAACCCAACTGGGAAAGTATTGCTTTAAATTATTGTACAGCAGTAGGAGATTGTATTAATCGTATTATATTATAATTGAAACTACACGTTGACCACGTATAATGTCATTAATATTTGAAAAAATATTGAATAAGAGCAGATTAAGCTTTCCTCATATTTGTACTTATATACTAATTTTCAAAATCAATACAAACTTTTCATTGTAACTAAGTCTCTTTCATAGCATTAAAACTTATAAGATAATAGTGACATGCCAAAGTTACAATTATACGTAATTATTTGTATGATAGTCCTAAATATTTTCATAATTTTTAAGCGTAGTTATAGTTTATAAAGAATAAAATAACAAAGGAAATATTACAGATGTACAATTTGAGTTTAAATAAAACTTGTGAAAATTTCTAATAATAACGTTATTTTTTAAACTATTCTTTTAAAAAGTGTACTTTAAAATAAAACTCATTCGAAAGTCAGTGATTGCATTCAGTTTAATTATAGTCTTGTTAAGTTATCCGATTTCTAATATTTTGAAAATTTTATTCCGCTTGTAACAGCGTTAAGAATACTCCAATCATATTTAATCGCACACGTTGATATTTCACATAACAGTAGTTGAATGACCGAATTTTCCAAAAATGATAGCAGTTGTTAAGTTCTACTGTTGAATAGGCAATGATAAGTTGGTGGCTCATTTGATAACAGAGATATCGAGGAATATTATATTTTAAATCGCTTTCCACAAACCATGATATAAAATTTTATTAATATTTTAAATAAATTTGCCGATTAAATAAGTTTGATATACTTTTATCTTTGAATTCTATGTAAATTGTTAAAACGACTCTCTATATACGACTAGAAATTGAAAAGTTATATAGATAGTCTAGAAATTTCTTTTTCACCTTCGTCTTACCCTACAATCGCAAGTTATTTGATGTAACGATAAGACTCTCGGGACGATAAGTATTTTACGCTGTTCAATTTTTAAACGAACAAATCTAGGTGTAAGCATTAATAGACTCGAAAATCTTTTTTTCAAAAAGTGTAGTTTTGCAATCACTCAAAATTCTGCTAGATTATCGATTTCTGTTAAGAAAATTAAGAAAATTATTTTTTTCGTCGATCACATTCCATGCACAGTTTCTTATTAAATGTAGTTGTTTTTAATTGAAGTTTTTATTTATTAATTTTTAATTTGATTGAATAATTACTTGTGCAAATGAAAGTCTTTGATTAATTTGATTAATTTTATAGAACCCCGTAATATGGATCATAATTTAAACAATATTTTTGTATACAGATTAAATATATATAACTTTGTGTAATTATCTAATAAATCGCTTTTTATATACATTATTATAAAATACTTTGAAATGAATGCGTTCATTTCATAATATTAGAGAAATAGATTTATTTATGTCATGTGTATGTCATGTATCTTTGTAACTACATTTTTAAGTATGTGCATGAAGCTTAAAGAGGGATTTTTAATCTAGTAAATTATAAGTTTACTTAAAAATGAACAATAATAGACTTTATCGTAATCTGTAGATCATAACAAATTTCTATATATAACAATAACTATACTGCGAGTAAAATTCGTTTAAGATGGATGCTTTACAACAAATTCCCACAAGAACTTTGTAAATTAAGACTGTGTATCAAAGTTCAGTGGATTTCACTATGAGAGAATACATATTTAAGGTGTTGAATTGTCTTAAATACTCTAGATGAGATAATTAATAAAAAATATTGCATCAAAAATATGGAAACCTTATTTATAAAAATTAATCTTTTTCAATTAAAAATAATTTAATGAAACTATGAGATTTACTAAAGATAGAAAAAAGATAGAATCTCACACGGAAATTGAAAATATGTAATCATATTTAGGAACCTCAGTTTCCTTCTATTTAATTTTATTGCTTTAAAACCTTTAAAAATCGAAGAATTTGAAGTTTGTAACTAGTATACGTAGAAATTTATACAAGTGACTCTGTCATTAATTATGTATGATAAGCTATATTAAGTGATCGATTTATTATTATCTATATCTAATATAGAATATTAAAAATTTATGTATACATTCGTATAAAATAATCGTTCCTTTCTTGAATTATTTTAAAAGGATGCAACGTTCTACTAAATTATTTTTCTAAAATATATAGAAATAATATATTATAACAATGAACATAAGCGCCAAAGATGTAATTTAAAATTCTTAAAGTGAAGACGATAGCGTTAAATGAGTGTCTAACTAAACTTGTCCATTTACTACTAGAGATTTTCAAATATTACAATTTTTTAAAAACCCACAAAAATAATGTATTATATCTTTGATATTATTCTAATTTATTTTATAAACTTCTAATTATCATTTATGAGATTTAATATAGAATATATTTTAATTACTAAGCATTCCTAAAGATTCCACTAAATAAAAAAGAAATTTATAAATTTATGTATTTTGTAGAAGACGAAAAATTTTGTTGAAGTATCCATGTTATAAAATACTACAGATTCTACAAATTTATATTTTTAAATTAAACCATTTAATACGAAATTTCTCGAATAAACATAAAGGACACGCAGCATGGAAAATGCGATGGAAGCAAAAGAGAAAAAGGAAAGTGTGAGCTTCATTCGACGGCTTTCAAATCAGGAGCAGAGACAAATAGTCGATAGCGATCTAATCGTAAAAGTGAGAAATAACGAAAGAAAAAAAGAAGAGAAAGACAAAGACAGAAAGAGAGAGAGAGAGAGAGAGGCATAGAGAGAGGGAAATATAAAGAAGAAGAGCCACGTGTCGATTTTAAGCGGAAATCCGATTGTCGTGCGGTCCCCTGTCGACGAGTGACTGCCAGGGGAATTCAATGGCCGAGGGCGACGCTTTCGAAAAAGAACAAAAAAGCCAGCTACTAACTTGAGCGAAGCACCAACAACGCGGCGTGGTGGATTATTATTAGATCCGAGAAGAGAACCACTGATGTTTCCAATATGCTAGAAAACGTGATGCTATGTGGGTGTATCACGCGCATGCACACGTTTCGCGTGTGTGTGCACTATTCATTCCCTTCACGCATGGAGCTGATTGACGTTTTACGAGATGTAATAACGCAGGCGTTTGTAAAGAGAAGCTACATTATATCGTGCAACAGATCGATTCACTCCCTTAACTGAACTTGAAATTGTTGTAGTCTTCATTTTTCTTACCGGTGCGATAAAATTACATCCTCAACTTTTAGCACCATCAAATAATAATATATGCAAAGGCTTATGTATATCTGCGTACTACAAACGGCTACTCTGACTTGCTACGTTTTTTAAAGATTCGTACGTTGCTTTTAAAATAAAAGGAACCGAATTTTAGAATGTATGAGAAATGACATACGTTCTTTTTCCAGGCTACTACTCTTCAGACTTTTAAAATATGCAAAAATGTGTATTTTAAACCTCGGAATTAAATAGGATCAACCGGTTATTTTTTGTTCTCTTTTACTCTTGGTTGTAATGTATTATTCTTATTACATCTATTTTTTACGCATCTGTTATGTTTAAATGATATCCTTTTCAATTAAAATGTGTAATAATGTATTTTTAAACCAGCAAAAACTGTATTCGAATAAATCATAATAAAATATTATGCATTGTCATTTACTGAAATTGGCAGTTTTTAATGATATTATAATAGTGTACCCTATAAAAAATATCTTTACTTTCTAAATACTAATCGTACTTTCAATGTTCGTACTATTAATAAAATAAATAAATAATACTTAAAATAGATTAAAATATGACTAAAATGAAAGTATTTTATCCCTTAACTTCGTGATTAATTTCTTGAAATTCATTTAAAAATTTGAATTAAAATCTTACTCTGCTTCGAAATAAATTACATTAAAATACTAAATTACAATTAATAATACAATAAATGAGCTATTACGTAAATAATAATAATTTACTCCACAAAAACTATTCATGATTTCAAAAGAAAATCGAGGAAACTGTCTGAAAAAATTGATAAATATTTTTACATAAATTCACGTATCAAAGAATTTATAAAACTTCAAATTACAGAAGAAAATTGAATCTATTAAATAAGTATGCACTTATGCAACTTATAAGTTTAATTAAAGATAATACGTAGCACGACTTAAAAAAATCCGTATAATTTTTAGTACAAGCAATCGTAATTCGGTTGGGTTTAAATAAATTTTAATCGATATTTACATTGGTAAAACATCAATTAGCAGGGCTTATAGAATTTACCATCAATGTGCAATCAAGTTCATTTGGTATGTTTCGCTATCCGAGATGTGAAATGTGGAAACAACATTTAGAGATTAGTGTGGCTCGTGCTTTAGGAAGCTAATTAAATCAAATGTCACATAACATAACGTTTATTTGATCCTACA
Organism: Platyscapa corneri; assembly: GCA_018907185.1. NCBI lineage: Eukaryota > Metazoa > Arthropoda > Insecta > Hymenoptera > Agaonidae > Platyscapa > Platyscapa corneri. Next base: position 1,344,062 of record JACCHW010000011.1, on the reverse strand, counting down.
AATGTCAGGCGACAGGAAATCAACACCGTTTCCCAATTGCACTTGTCGCTATCAACTATTCAGTTAAATAAATTGCCTTCCGATTTTTTTTTCATTGTGCATCTATATTAGATTGTTCTGTGCAAAGAAAATGAGTTCGGAATAACTTAAATGTGTACCTGCAGAATACTTTATTTGAAAGATTTATTTACAATCACAAGTACATAACTAAATATTTATTAGCACTCTTTTCATAGGAATTTTTATGCAATAACCATTACTTAAAATTATTTATCAGTAAATTATGAAAACAATATATTAAAAATTATTTTCAATAAATAAGCGTGTACGAGTATATATTTTAAGGCAGTGAATAAGTTATTAAAAACATCGAAATTATCTCGTTAATTAATTTTTAGTTCGAAACTGGTTAAGATAAATTAATATTTTATCATACTGTAATTAATGAATATTGAATTCTAATTTAAATCACGAATATTATTGTGAAAAATTGTATTTTCCATAATGTTATGAAAAAACTTTTACTAAAATCATTGACAAGTTAAAGGCTTAGTTTTTTATGCTACTTTTTAAAATATTACTTCATCTATTTACAAATTTTTTTCGTGAATGCGTTATTACGAATCATAGGAATCATTCACTATTTTTCAAATACTAGTACTACAACTTTGTTTTAAGTTTTTCTGTGCACCATTTACCTTTTAATGCTAAAACTGCATGATAGGATGGCGATCGTATTCTACTTCGTATTCTACTTGAGAATCCGAGTTAAGAAAAACAAAATAATAAATCTTTTCAAATGATCGCCAATAATCTTTTTCCAGAAAGCATTTACCAGCTTATATGGATTCCGTTATCAAACTGCTATAAAAACTATAACTGAACGGAAAACTCCTCATCCTTAACATTGGCACATGTGTTCTCCGTTTATCTTTTGCGATAGTTGTCTTCATTTCAGGCGCAATTTATTCTTTGTTTTATATATTTCTTTTTGATCGATCAATTTTAAATCACTTTTAATCTTTAAATATTTTCCTGTGCTAAAGGGATCAACACAGACTTACGAACTCAGCGTTTAGATTTCTTTATCTTTGCTTGAACAGGCTTTAAGGTTAATGCGTATCGTTTTCATGCATTTTAATGTGCTGCATTCATTTTCGGGTCCTCTTGTATCGATACGGTGCACGTTTGGATCAATAGCTGCATGCAATGCGCGTGAAATTTTCATAAAACGAATTTTACAAACAAAGTGGTGCTTTCTTAGCCCATTCACTTGCAACGCTGTTTCTGAGCTTAGCGAGAGCATTTTCCGACACTCCGTATGCTCCTCAACTAGTGATAGTGCCTGTCTGCTATTTCGTACTCTCTAATGCTATCCTGCGATGCTCCGCCATCCATGGTTGTTCGCCCATGGCTCCAAGGTTAGTCCTAGTACTGAGCCCCTGCATCCGATATTCTATGACTATCATGTCTCAGTTGATTTACCCCTTCCACTTCCTTTCACAAGCTTCTTTAATGCTAGAGTAATTCAGACGACTTACTTAACCGTGGTACTGAAAAATAGTATGTATTTTGTATATACTGTGAGAAAAACATAAACTCACTCGCATTAATAACTGGCGAAAAATGTTAATTGCGGTGTCAACTTTGACGTACAAAAAGGTTTATTTTCGTTTTTTTATTTTAACGAATTTTTTTGAACAATTCAGTTTATTTTAAGAGGTAAATTCTATCTTTAGGTACTTCTTATAATTTTTATTTATTAGAATATCAAAAATTATTAGATTGAATGGAAATTTTATATTTTGTTATTTCGTGACAACTATTTTTAATATTAGGATACATACTGATTCTGAAATTAATATTTTATCTCAAAAACTGCTGTAACTTTGGCTATTATTTTCTTATAAAACAATAAAGTCAGCGGTATATACGTATAATTTCTCTTTAAAAAATATTTCTAAAACTTGACTTTATTTTGGATTTTAAATAAACTTAAAAATCTAAACTAATTTACAAACAATTCAGATTGAAAAATAAGAAGCAACTAAGGCAAAACTATATTTTTCCTACTTCTTTTACATAAAACCAAGTAAACAGAGTTCTTTTAAAGATAAATTATTCAATTTTCTTAAAAAATAAGTGTAAAATAAAAATAATGTGTAAAGTAGTTCAAAGGATAAATTATTATTCTATAATTATGAGATAAAGATAATTCAAAGAAATAAATTCCATTACTGTGAATTTAAAAAATTCATACCGAAAACGAAAGATCTAAATGTACTCGACTAAAATATATCCCATTTCTTTTCGTTTTTTTAAAAAATGTTTTTATTTTTAATAAAACTTGATATAAAAATATAATAAATATTTTTTCGTAATATTTATATATATATTGAATGTAATATCATCAATAATATTTTTTAGATATATTGAAGCTTCTAGTTACAGTAAAAATGGATTTGTCAGCGTTGTGTAGTTAAATTTTCTGATTTCTGCATTATTCACTGCGAATTCATTTAATCATAAATTTAGTCTGCAAATTTTCTTTAATCGTAACAATTACAGCTTTAGTTAAACACTCAAATCAATTATTATCGTTATATTAAACATATTTTTTCTTAATATTAAAATCATTTCTGTTATAGATATATGCTTATATTAATTGAAAAAAATCATTTCTGATAAATAAAAAAAAAGTTATTTCTAATCAGTAAGTTATTTTCTCTCTATAAATAAAGAAAAATTTAACTAAAATTCCGTACTCTCGATCAGAATTATAGTACATTCTCACATATGATAATACCTTATGTCTATAGCAGGGAGCAGAACGAGAGAGAGAAGAATATACAAAATATATAAAAATAAAGAATATATAAAATACGTTACACTTATGTCTACGTAATTATTTTTTCCAAAGTTATATTTGAAAAAAATCATTTTAACTTGGAATCTACTCATACTTTCATCGGTGTTTTTCATTTTTTTAATATTTCAAGTTTTTAGAAGTCGAACTTTTAAAAAAATTTTCAAGTCATACTTTAATACATATTTAAGTTTCAATCAATCAGTATTTTAATAGAAAAAACAATTTTTAATAATAATCTACATGAGAAAATACTATTTTATGACGAAAATCGAAATTTTTAATAATAAAATCCGAAAATGCACACATCAAAAGGCGTACAAGATTTAATCGATAGTAGAATAGATATACAATTTTCAGTGTGTTATGGGCTCGTAAAATAAAAAATTTTAATTTTTATATTACACTAAAATAAAAATGTACAAGATAATATAATGCTGAATTTTTTATAATATTGAGTTAACCTTTACTAATGATAAAAATTCTTGAAAATTAAGAATAAAAATACATTCAAATGGAAATATCTATATTTGCATACAAATATTGAAATACAAAGTAGACGGAAGCGTTTTATAAATTAATAAAACTAATACTAATACTAATACTAAGATAATAACTAGTTAACGTCGTTTATTAAAAGTTCTAAAAATATTTGTATAAATATAAATAAATAAACACCCACAGCCAGGCATATACTTCAATTATTTAATGGAAATATTTATACTTCTTCAAACATTCAATTTGAAATCATGTGAAATATTGAAACTTTTAAAATACTTAATGCCTTTTGTAATAGAAAAATTTTCCTAAAAATTTGGAATACGTGCTTTTTATTACCGACAAGAAATTGCAAGCCGGATTTGGTTAGGATGATGTTGGGAGCACTTTGTTAATAATAAGTTACTAACTGATGTGGAAGCGTTGCTAAAGATATATTTTTTCAAGTTTTTGTCACGCATTAGTTGAGACAAATTTTCGCGTTGTCTTATTCTTTGCATTACTCTTGTAGCCGTATGCTTGATTCTCTTGCTCTCCGTTAGATCGGCCACCTGTAGCTGCTCTGATTCTTTACTGGCAACGGTCGTTAAGGGCTAATGTATTTCTAAAATATCGCCAACTAAAATTTCATCATGTTTATCAAATTTTGTTTGTTCGATAATTAGTCAATATATAATAATTACACTTTGAAAATTGAATTTGAATAAATTTTATCGATATTTTTTATGACGCTATTTTTGTTCATCTTACAAATATTTGAATTTACTTCTCGTAAAACTTCGTTCAAAAGGGCACTTAAATACAATTTATTATTTTATTCTTCGTTCGTTTACCTGTTTCGGATTAATTTTTAGCAATATATTTACTAAAAAATAATAAAATTTTAATAACGATAACATTATTTTCTCTGATCAAGTATTTCTTGACTGCGGTTCCAACATTATCCATCAATTAATTATTAATTAAATTATATATTAATTAAACCGTGTAAGCAATACACCTAAAATTAAAAAATGATATTTTTAACGAAATCGATGCGTAATTCTAAAAATTCAAAGATTTTAACTAATATTTAATACCAAAAGCCCGTGAAAATAAACTAACTGATTCACTTCTCCGTACTGAATAAACTTTTATTTTTAAATTATAATACAAATAGGGAAGAGTTAATTTTATTTATAGCGACAAATGGAGAAAATATTGTGCTGTGTTTAATTATTTGTTTTTGACTGTATAATCTCAAAGTCAGCCAAAAATATTTTTTATACTCTGACATGAAAGAATTAGATATCAATTTTTTCAACACAATAGACAATTTACATTCTAGATATCGTATTATATGTATATATGTTTACCCGCTTTACATCAAAGAAATAGTTTCAACAATTGAAATATGCAAGCTCCGGAATTATCTATATTCCTTATCTATAGTCACATTGCTGTTCGCATTGAATTTTCAGATTGTTATTGTAAGAATTTTTTATGAAAAGTAATTAAAGCTGGTATCAATAATTTTAACTGAAATTTCAAATATCTATAAAAATTTATATCAATCTATTTTGTATTAGAAATACAAATACCAGTTCTTAGTCGATTGCTTTTATAAGAAGATTACCGACCAATATTTCTCTAAGAAATAACCCAGTCCTATAATATTTCCATGATCATTAATGAAAAAGTGAGTCCCATAGAGTATATATTTTACATTTCACATAATTGGGAATTTTATTACTTTTTTACCAACTATAGTTTCAAATACTATCAAATTCATTTAAAGATAATACAAATTAATCGTACAGATTAATCGTAGTTCAAATTTCATAAATTTTTGCTCGGTACTAGAACGTGATTTATCCTATTTTTTTGTGTTTATATAAATATTTAAAATAAACCCACTATTTCCTATACTAAGAGTATATAACTCCAATACTAAGAGTAAGAATTATACTATTCTTGAATATCATCAATTTAGTCGACAACAGCTTAAATTAAGCGATAAACTTTCCTCTTTTAATTAAAATTTGAAAGATATAAAATTTTGATATATTTATTATAAATAAAAAAATGTTAAATAAAAGTTTTAGTAGTGTTACAAATAATGAATACTTTTTAAGTTAAGGATATTATTTTTTATATTTTGCACAATGTTTTTTAGAGTATATATCCTATTGTAGATTAAGTTCCATATATCATCTTTCCATCTTCATAGTAGTCTTTTACTTTCCAATTTTCATATCTAAATTGTGTACTGCTTTTTATCTCTCACCATATCTATACATTCTCCATTTTTATTTATTTTAGTTATTTACTTGTGCATTGTTGAATAATCTTATAGAATTATCCTGCTTAATTATTATAAAATTCCTTATATTTACAGCGTTTTAAATTTATATCTCACTTTTTCAACACTTTATCATCTTTTCTTTTAAATAAATTCAGTAATTAAATTTCTTTGTTTGTTATAACACAGGATTTTTTATATATTTATGAACGTGTTAATAACATTAAATACCTTTAAACTTAGTACAGATAATATTTATAATAATTTTTTAAACTTTTAAAAACAATTAATTTTTGAGTAAAATTTATTCCCAACTTTTTCTTCTATTTCACTTTTCACATAAAATGATTTTAATTTCTTTTTTTACTTGTAATTTTTTTTTCATAGATCAATGTTCTCGTGATATCATCTTCGTTTTTTATTCAATTTATTGCACATGTACTATTCACTCTCATTAATTAAGTAATGATCTTTCTTGATCGCGTACGGTGGCGTCGGGAATTCAAAGGTGATAAAGTAATAAGAATATGCCTATTTTATAATGTTTATTTACCAAACGGCACTATGACTACTGTTTAAAAAAATAAGGGGTAAGCAGGGTAAAGGGCGCGCTGGCTGTTTTTACACGACGATAAGAATAGCAAAAAATCCCTCCTTTCTCCTTTATAAAAAAACCATTCCTTTGTGTTAAACTTACTTTGGAGTCGCGTTGCTTTTCGCACCTTTTTACTGTTTCAAATCCGGACAGTAAGAGGGCCGTCACATTCCGGCCCTTCCAGCGTTCACCCGCGTCACGGATTAAATTACTGCCAATTGCGGCAATCCGTTGATTTTTTGAACGAATCGTTATTTGCATATTGCATTTTGCCTTTTCCGGGATAATCCGTCTCATTGGTGAATAATCTCTATCTGGCGCCTGACTCGGGCAGAGTCACTTACCTGCTTGCTCTGGGGTTTGCAACGATGGCTCATACCAGGTCGCTTGCATGTGTCTGACGCGTGCGGAGCAGCCGCAGGTCATTCCGTCGCCAACACTCTTTTCATAGTGATATTGTAATTTTTAATTTTTAAAGTACCAATAACTATATTGAAATATATTTATCTTTACTTTATAAGCTTCCGTACTATATGTATATATATACATATGTATACTGTACCTATTTTAGTTATTGATAGTTTTCAAATTATTTGCAAGTTCTTTATTTGAACATTTCTTCTGTTCTTACTTACGTAATTTTAATCAAACTTCACTAACTATGCAATTAACGACTAGACTATTTTTTATTCATTCTTATTTGAACTTAGGAAGCCTATTCAATTTTTTCTTGTTTATAATGAAATTAAAGAACACTACATATTTATTTATTTATTTATTTATTTATTTATTATTTATTTATTTATAATTTATAATGAACAAATAATTTGTTAATTTATTAATCAACGTGATTAAAAAATTATTATTATTTGGATTAATAATCGTATTTATTGATTTTTATAAGATTACTTTACAATATACTTATGACTCAAAAAAGTTTTTTATTTTTTATCATAATTAGCAAGCCAAAGAATTTTCTATTACAATTCTTTAAACGAAATTATTTGTAGATATTTATTATCAGTTTTAGTAAATATATACAACAGGTTGATACATTCATTCATTTTAATCGCAATTCTTCTACATTTCATAATCTTATACAACATAACTTGCATTTCCATTTCTAATGATTTTAGGATTTGTTTTATTTTTGGTATGGAGATCAATTAAAAAAAGGCATTCGTAATTAAATTATTTTTAGGCGTAGTAGTCGAACTTATTTCAGTTATTTATGTATGACAATACTCCTTAAAAATAATAGCAATCTTTTATCAAACTTTAACAGCATAAAATGCATTACTATAATTTATATAATTTCAAAAAATATATCAATAGTTTGCTTCGATATTTGAGATTTCACTTATACAGGTTGACTTTACGAAGGTGCGATTTTCAAAGAACAATCTACGGGTAAATTCTAAAGAGATGCAGAAATTATACTAGCAACATAATAATGATTTTGGTTTATTCGCACTTCAAATAAGCAAGAAAACAGAGAATTAAAAAAAGCTATATAAAAAGCGCAGAGATTTTCATAGGTGGCGCTTTATTAATTAACGGCAGTGAGCATTGGCTTGCACACGAGTAAATGGAAACTTGGTATTTATTTCGAGGGCGCCGCTGCGGTTCCCGACACCCGTAATCTCGAAAATGGGCTTTTTACAAAATTAGAAAAGCTCAGGCGGCATCGAATGCTGCTTAAAAAATCTCTGAAGAGGAGGATCGTCGGTGGGTGCTTCAAAAAATAACACGAAATATAAAACGGGCCAGGCTTTGTTCGCTTATGATTTACCGGGAACTGCACGCATGGACGATCAAACCTTGGGCCATTCATCCTTTTGATATTATCTATTCCACAGAAGCGGTATTTTTTATCTGTGTGTTTGTTATTTCTTTAAATTCTCTTATCTATTTGGTGCGGTTATTAATTCAGCCGAGGACTGTTGTGTCCATTCACTAATAAATATCGGGTAATAAATATCGATGGACTCAGAATGAAAAAAACCTCATCTCGAATAAATTGATGAATAAGACGATCGCTTTTTCAAAATTCTGATTTCTCTTGTTCAATTTTCGTTGCTTTTTTTAAATATTTGAAACGCAGTAAGAGTATTGAACATTCAAATGTTTAATAACGTAATTCAATAAAGTTTGTAATACATTTCTTGAAAAAATACTATCACTACTTATGAATGTAACAAGGTTAGTGTTAAATCATAATAGTGATATATAATATTTTGGTTTTATTCAATTCAAGATTAACAATACGTATGCGTTTTTAAACAAGACGTTTAAAAATAAGTATTAATATAAGCATTAAAAAACCTGCATAAAGAGTTACTTAAAGTAACGTGCACGTTTTTGAATTCTTTTAATTATAAATTTTTAAGTAAATATCGTAAAAATAAATATTTACTCTTTTTTGGCGACGCTTTGAAGAAGAGATATTTTTCAAGTCTTAATTTTCTTCTAAAAGATCTACGTTCCAACTTGCGCATTTGCGAATGATGAAATTTTCAATTTCATCCTTTGCGTAAATGTATGTACGGGAATGCAAGAAGAAAATTCTGAAAAAATTTCTTGCGTCGAGTTAATCAACAATTTAGTAAAAAATTGTATGCTTGAACTATAATTGCAGTACTCAAATTGCAACAAATTCCTATGAAGCTCACAGAAAGTTAGTTTGAAAGTTGTGTGATAATATATTTAATGGCAATACTTGTGAAAAGAATAAACATCGAAAAAATGAAATAATACTTAGTGGCAGTGAAATTAAGAATCTAGTTTTCAGTTTTAGCAAAAATTCTTTTGCGTAATGCCTTTTAAGAAAGTTTGACGTGCAATTCTCTTTTCCTTCTTGAATGCATTAATTTCATTGTTTTCACATCTGCGCTCATGTCACATCTTTGCAGCGGACATCCGTAGCAACCCAATCCATCTTTCTCTTTCTTTGCTACTTCCCCTGTAAACTTAATCCCTAGACCAATCTCGAAGGTAACAAGGGAGAAGATTTTCCGTGTCTCTCTAAGTCCTTCTCTTTTCCTCTTGCTTTTTTTTTACTCTTCCTCCGCGGCGATTCTGTTTGTAACTTGAATAGAGAAAGCTACTGCTCTCGCTGCTCTAATGACGAAAGTTCGTGGAAACTTTAGAAAATTCCATTGGAAACGGCTTGCCGACATCGGTGGCATACAGGAGCCTTGAACCGGGACACCACGTCGTCTTCGACCAATCAGCCAGCTTTACAATTAAATCGGTCTTCCCCTTTGTCACCCTTCGTCACCTTCTCACTTTTTATCCCAGCCTCTCTCTCTCTCTTTCTCTATCTTTTCTGTCCCGTCTTTTCTTTCTTTCTGTTATTAGCAGTTTCGATCATGCTCAAGTAGTTACTACAATTTTTCATATGTTTCAAGTCATTAAAATAAACTCTCGAAATGAAATCAAATCGAGACAATGATGGGACGGACCAAACTTTTAGAAAATACTAAAATTTAGGGTGAAGAAATATTGTGTTACCTTTTAAAGATACGCCATGTTTATTAACTACTAAACTACTAAGTTTTTACTCCCCTAACTTTATACATTTTGCTGAATAGAGACATTTTAGATAACTTTATGGCATCTAGTTCTCTTCGCAAAAGGCTTGAAAAAATCCTTGAATTAAACACATTGTATTAACTTTAGAAACCTGTGTTTTATGCGTGATAAAGTAAATAATTGCTTGTTAATCGGTTGATGCATGATTTATTTAAATAAGCGTATTGATTATAAGAAATAAATTTCATTAAATGTTCATCTTACTATACGTCGCAAACATTTTCTTTAATATTCTTAATTGTATCTTATAAATTTATAAAATTGAATATAAAACATTTAAAAGTAAAAAAAATTATAAATATAAATTGATTTAAAGTAAATAATATATTCTGTCACATATAGGCTTCAACTATTATGAATTAATATTGTTCCTTTACGTTGAAGTGATGTATATTTAATCTACCTAATAGTACTTTTTTTATATAAAAATTAACGTTTGTGTGCCAAATTTTAAAAAACTTTATACAAAATTAAACCATAACAATTTTAGTAAAGGAATTTTAAAAAACAAGACAATCGTGCAAAAGAAAATGTTTCAATAAATATACGATAAATAGGATATTAAACATTTTTATTTAAAGAAATAAAGAATAGTATTTTATTTTAATAATAATTTTTGTAAATAATTATATTTCAATTACATTAACTATTTAATTATATTCATTTAAATAGTATATTTTTCTAATTTTTTAAAATAATTATAATTAAAAAATAGTAATTTAAATGATGCATATACATTTTTATATTTTTAATATAAATAAGTTTTTTAAGCATGTAATATATTATATTTAATGTCGTCTAGCTTTTAAATGATTTAAAAATTTTTACTTCAACCTAAAATATATAACTCTAAAATAATTAATAATCATCGATTATAATTATCATTTATTAAAAAATTTTTAAATATAGTAATCGAATACATGAAAAATTTAATAAGTAATATTAAATCGTAAATAAAATAATCATTTTTGTAATAAATTCTATCATACTTATTAGCAATAAATTTTATAATCAAATGTGATAGCACAATATTCATCGATAACAACGTACATATGAAAAGTTGATAATAAAAGCTTTAAACTATTCTAGTGTGCATTTCAAGTTTTAAGTACAGATAGTCCGACTTTTATGTAACTTTGAAGAGTTTCACTTGGCACTGATATTTAGCATATAGTAGTGGCTCTACAAATAATAGTTGATCCACCCGAATGCGAAAGATGTACAGATAAATATACAGTTGGATAGAGAGTTACATTACAGCTTATTTAAAATAATAGGGAATGCCAAGAATTTTTTTATTTCTTTTTAATCACTCCTTCAACTGAAAATAAAAATAAATTTAATTTAATTACATATAAAATAAACGATTTCTGTAAAAATTAATTCGATATTATTGCTGTAATGTTTTCATTTTAAATATTTTTTTAGAATTTTGTAAAACCACTCAATTTAAAAATTATTGTCTGAAAATGAAGCAAGATTAATTTTATTTATTTTCAATTTTCAAAAACTTATCTTAAACTTTTAAAATGATTAAAAAATTAAAAATAGAAAATATTCAAGATATTAATAAGCTTTTTTTAATTTCTTATTAGTTTTCTAATATTAAACTTTAATATTACACGTAAAAGTTTTTATTTTACTTTTACATATTCGTGTATATGTAAATCCATTAATTTATAACAATTATTTTACTATTGAAAATACGAATGATCAGTTAATTATTATTCGAATATAAAACAGGTGATAATGAAATATTTATTGGTTGGTTTTTTGCGGTACATTTAATTTGAGCAAACATACAATGTAGAATGAGGAAAACGTTATTAATGTTTCCATAGATATGAAATTTCAATTAAATCTTTTAATATAACTTACTAAAGGTATCAGTAGAAGTAAATTTTGTAGAAATCAAAGTTTTGAAAATAAATTTCCAGTTTCTTGAAAGCCGATAATTACTAATATCTTAAGTACAACTTTGTAATTGTTATACGACAACTTAAAAACATGTCAGTTTAGTAGAATAAAGAAATAAAAGTTTTTAACAAATATTGAAAGTTTCAAGGGTTTAAAAAGACTCACAGACATAAATAAATTACAAATTTTAAACTTTCTATTTTCCAATACTTACAAAGATTCACATAATACTATTAAAGAACAATGCGTGAAATACTTTTATAATTTACTGATAAGAATATACTTCTCTAATTGAAGTACATATAATTGGAGCGTCAAAATTCCGTCAACTTAAATAACCCGTCGGTTGAACGACACTTATAAAATCTGAATACGAATAAGAATACGAACAGATACCACGACAAAGAACATTCGTGCCGCACGCCCCTTACAACGCGCTTGCAATGTTCGGGCCAATCCTCGATGCATCGCTGACACCACGATCTCACATTTAATCATCCATCTAAGATCAGCGCCAAGATCTACAAGTTAGTCTCTTATTTTAAACTAAAGATAAGAACTTTATAACGACTTGATAAACGACATTTACGATGCTGAGAAACTAGAATTAACTTAAATGGATTTTTTGGTTTTTGTTGCAAACGCAGACTCGAAGAAGTGCGGGAATTATTCATCTTAAGTTTCTTAAAATTCGATGCAATAATAATTATCCGATGTTTCGTTTTTAATCCACGCTGTGTTTTTCAATGTCACGTGTTCTCAAGCGCATATAGTTCAGCCGAATGTTTGTAAAAGTTCGCATACTCTACGTCGAAAACATGTGAACCTTTAACTACGTCAAATCGAAAATCCTCTTGGTTCTTCATGGATGGAAGAATCCTCTGAAAGCAGACGAGTGAGGGACGATTTCAACCTGGTTTAGCGTCAGACGCAACCCTTCGTGGACGAATCGTGGATAGCGAGCTTGGATAACAGGAGAGACAGGAGGACTATTCCAAGAGGAAACGGTGCGCTCTTTTCACGACCAAAACGACGTACAAAAAAATTCTTTATCAGCTTCCGTACGTGCAAATACTTGCCAGCAGCAGCGCTTGAACGTGCAACACCTCGTTCAGCTGCGTTAGCGCATCGTAGACCATTTCTCCCAATGATCGCCGAATAGTGCCTCGAATAATTGGGGCGTTCGCAACGATTCGTTTAATAGGTTTTTTTGTAATTCTCTATTAGTTACTGAATTATAATACGAATGACACCAAATAGACGATAAACCTTTAGACATTAACAGTCATTGAGTTCATAACGTAGACAATGAATTGTAAATTAACATGTCGTATCCCGGCCGTCGGCGACTGGTCGGCGCACGTTAAATAAAACATCATCGAACGCAAGTAATTGTTTATAGTGTTTTAGATCTAGTTATATTTTAATGACCATTGAGTTTTCGGCGAAATCTCAAACGGATGTTCAGATTTTACGCGTAGACTATAATATAATATAATGTGGGAAGGTGTAAATGGAAGAAAAATACACGCGATAGGGGGCAGACCATCGGCAAACGAACGGAGCTGAACACCAAAGCGCCCGAACAACGAAACTCGCCGACGAGCGGATACCCTCGGGGTAACCGTGGAAGCACCTCCACGAGCGAAGCCCCTCTTCCCGAGGGCAAGAAACACCAGCCTCGTGCCACGCCGCGTCGTATTTTGCCACCAACGTGAAAACTAACGTAAAACAGACGTTCTTTTTATTCGCCTAACCGCCATATCCTTGATAATGGCTCCAGGAAGAGCCGAACTTGTCAAACGTGTAATTAATAAATAAAATATGAATGTGTATGTACTTAAAAAGTGAAGATGTTAAGAATTTCTATGATTATATATACATTAATTTTATTAGCAACTGTCCTTTTTATCTTTGGATTAATGTTTGCTAATATTGCTCTTATATTGCAATATGTGCGCATTTATAATAATCAATATATGTGCATATAACTCTAATAATAGCGGAAAATTATAAATACAACACAATGAATATTTCAAATTATTTAAGAGTTTGAGTCTGTCACTAGAAAATTTTAATTTTCTTCTTTAAAAATGATTTTTTAAGATTCTAAGGCATCATGTCGTTAACAATGTTATAAATTGAATCTGTTGTATTTTTCTTGTACTGGTATATGTACAGAAAACAATAACAGAACGATATCCAGACTTATTGCTATTCCATTCATTTTTTCAACAAGGCATTCACGAAAAGAAAATACTTTTATTATTTTATATAGAATATTCCACATTGTAATAATTCTAATAAGAAAAGATTTCTATTCCTAAGCTTTCAGTTAAATACAGTTTTAATTAAAAAAATGATCAAGGTCTTTATTGAACTTCAAATTTTTATTACGACAATGTTTAATTATGTGGTACAAAACTAATTTGATTCTCAAGAAAGATTATTAAACTGTTAACATTATTTATCTTTCAAAACTAAATTAAAATAGGACCAAAATTAAATTTTACAAAAAAGTAAATCAAACTATGTTTAAGATAAACATTACACGACGAGAATTTTTTATTGACTTTCATGGTTTATGATTAAAATTTATACAATTTTCATTCAACTTTATTTCGTTATAGATAAAAATATTTTAAAATACGTGACATTTAATTAATTCATATCGAAACGGGTGTCTTCTATTTTTTAGTCTTGTAGTTTTTGGTAATAAAATAAAAACAAAATTTGTAAATATACGAATTTAAATTGTAATAATCGATTGTAGTTATTTTTTTATATTCAGAAAAAATTCAGAGTATAGTTGTAAGATACCTTTGGATATACAAATAATGCTTTGCCAGAACAACAAGACTAGGATTAAACATAAATTAAGACTGAATATAAGACTAATGAACCCCCATAAAGTTTAACAGCTAAAAAAGAAAGAAAATAGATGTGAGATTTTGAATGCCCGGGATATTAATACTGACTAGAAATCGAGGATAAGTAAGAAAAAGTTAAAAGCAGCAAGAAATTTGCTCTATTTATCTAGTGAATACTTATCAACTGGCTTGGAAAAATTATGAAACGAGACGAATGGAAAAATGTGTTTTAAAATTAAAAAAATTCGAGGAGATAATTTTAGGTTGATCCACTTTCTTCTAGGGTAAAATAATTAAATTCAATTTTTAAACGTTTTAATGAATAAAATTTAATAAACAAGTGATAAGTAGTTAAGTTAACGAATCGTAATGCACATAGAAAAACACAAAGTGGTTAATAATTTAGATTTTCATATATTCCCTGTGAATTTGCTTAGTGAATCATATCATAAATTGAAAGTGTTATGATATCTAGTTGTATAAAAGTGCCTCGGTAAAGTAAAGAAAATTTGAGTTTATCGCACAGTTTAGAAGCTAGCCTCGACGCACTTAGCTATAACTCGGGTGGATCATACAATGAAAGATGTTTAATAATTATTGTAGAATCTTACGATTGCACAATTTCTGACATAATATTTGTAATTTTATCGTGTTTCAGACTCGTCAAAGCAGCACAGTATCTAACGAGGATGAAGAGGCGGCAGTGGCGACGCCTTCGAGCTCGCGATCGCATCTCGTCGGTACGCTCAAGTCCGTTTTCGCAAGTCGCCACTGCTCCCGCTTTTTCCCAACCAAAAACAACATCAATAACAGCGAGGGTGACGATGGGGATGGTGGAGGCGGTCACACCATTGAAGACGACGGTTTCAGCGCTCGCAATCGTATACGCGAAGAACAAGTGGAGTCGGTCTATCCGAGCATCGAGTTGCCACAGCATCACAGTATCGAGTCATCGTCCCCGAAACAACACATAGTAATTATTATTGTTTTATTAAGTTGAGCGAAAAGTTTTGAACGACGCAGCAAAGTTTTTTTCTATTTTTCAATGAGAACAGTTTAAAGAATTTATTCATTTGTAGGGGTAACTTTCTATGCATAAATTCAACGGGAAAAGAGAAAAAGACTCGGTCTTTTTGAGAAACGCTTCATTATCTCAGAATTTGAGGCGCATCGCATTGCACCGCATTACTGCACTCCAAGCTTATTTTATATTAAATCATAATAGTGAATAATTGCATTAATGAAGTAAAAAAGGTAAATATTTTACAGATATGAGAACTGGCTAGTAGTAGTTTATTCATTCCACGGTATAATTGTAAATTGACTTAGGTCTAGAACTTTGATTAAAATTTAGTTAGATTTACTGAACAAGAGCCGATAAAAAGTTTTACATCTAGATCTAGTGGAATAGTTTTACTGGTCACTTACTATGCAAGTACATGCAATGTAAGCAACAGTCAATCTACTTCGTTTCAATCGGAAACTTGTTGTCATTTTTATTAGGAAAAAATGACACGTAAATTTATCCATTTAATCAATGTAAAGTTCTATTGTTAAAATGTGTAAAAATTAAAACGTGCTTACTTCGTCGTGTTCAACAACTTGAACTGTATCCGCCAGATAATTTTAATAGTGTCGTTGGATATCTCGGCTGACCTGTAATTTAATAATATATATTGCATTTTAAATAAACTTTGAATCGCGTTTTAAAACTTTTCTTTTTTACCAAATAAAAGTTGTAATTTTGTTAAAAGTTTTGATTGCCTATACTGAAAATCTACAGATTTTTCAATCGTCAATTATTTTTATTTCCACGGGCGTTTTAAAAGATTAATATTATTTTATAAGGTGAATATAGCGACCACACTTTCAACACAATTTAAAAGCGTTTCCACCATCAGGAAATTAATTAATAAATTCAATATTGGATCTTTATGCTTGACTTTTTTTAAACGCGCTTGAGAAATTGTAAATTTTTACAATAATTACGCCATTCGAAACATATAACAGAAATGTAAAAATGATCTAAATGTTATTCGGATGAACAATAAAACGATATTATGCGAATAATGTAAATCATGTATTATTCTGAATGTATAGATCTGGAGTCAGGAACGCGCATCCTGTTCGTATGACTTTCCTCCCGCCAGTACGAGCGACGCGTCGTTCACCTTCTCCGTCCCCGGCACCTCCAGAAGAGAAGATGACTTTCCCTTGAGGTCGGAACATCGTGTGTCCGGCGTTTCTGTTAAAAAGCCTAACATCAGCAAAGCGCAGATGAAAGGTACGCTAAACTCCGTTATCTATTTTTTTAATCTGCCCTGATACGAGTGACGATGATGCTTGAATTCAAGAGCATTCTGTTGTCTTGTTTGCCCAGCACTCGGCCCCAGCTGTAGATGTACTGGCCGCGCGAAACGAAGTATTTGCATCAAGTCCCTAAATGTTGAATAATTCCGATCGATGAATTTCTTAGACTAGCGTTTTTACACAGCGATAAACTATTATGCGGTTTAAAAATTGTTTTTGTAAGTTGCAATAAAAATACTCCACAAAGCCGTGTTGTTTTGTATAAAAACTAGACGGAGCCCGTTAGAAAATGTATAGGTAATTATAGTATCGACGTACGATAATTCACCCAACGTTTACACCGCCAAGGTTCGCGAATGTTCGCCAAGCGATTCAAAATCACAGGTATGGAATATTTACCGAGAGTGCGAAAGCACATTGGACTGACTTAAGCTCGCTTTTGTCGGCTCGAACGATAGCTAAGCTCCCCTCCGTCCACTGCTGCGACTGCAACGATGTAATTTGGAAATCTAGTTAGGAGACCGTCAGACTACTGGGAACGCTGAGCGCTCCTTAGACAAGTTATTCAGCAGGTATTCCGACTGGAGAAATATCAGTGGGTAGTCCACGATTACCTGGAAGCTAGAAGAGCGCGCAAACGACTTTAAAAGAAGTTGAACAGCGTCGAATAAGTTGGACCGAGTTAGAAATCC
Source organism: Platyscapa corneri (assembly GCA_018907185.1). Lineage (NCBI taxonomy): Eukaryota > Metazoa > Arthropoda > Insecta > Hymenoptera > Agaonidae > Platyscapa > Platyscapa corneri. Next base: position 1,326,439 of record JACCHW010000011.1, on the reverse strand, counting down.
CTCGCGCGTAGGTCCCCGCTGATCGAGGCTGGATATTATTCGGGGCTCGTTTATACGATCTGTTTAATCAAAAACGTGGATGTAAGGCCTTGTTTTTATTTGGAAGGACGTGCGCAAATGGGATTCGCCGGTCTGGAACGCGAATTGAATTCGTTCGCACGCATACGTGTTTGAAGAGGCAATCGTCGAATCGAAAGAAAGACTTTCGACTGCCTATACGCGAGTAGACTCCCGATAATTTTTCGGCTATTCACAATGTATATAGATGCTCGTCTTACTTTTTATTCGGTAGCAGGTAGACCGTGTCAAGAACTCAACTCGAGTTTCAAAGAAAGTTTCAAGCGTTAGTTGCGTAGCTTTTTCAGCGTAGTCTCGAGTGAATAGCCATCCGCTCCCGTTGAATATCATGTGATTTTCGTATTTTCGGGAAACGATATTCATTGGATAAAGCACCTTTTTCGACCGCGCACCAACGTTCTGGAGAAATAAACGCTGCTCGATACGTGCTTTGGTTAAAGGTAATATTTTCTCTTATCAAACGACTGGTTAAAGTTTCGCTACACTTTGAAATTTATAAATTAAACAATTTTGATTATTCCGGCAATTTATTTATTCTACAATATACGAGTATTACGGTATATATTGTTAAAAGGGCTATTATTTGATTAAATCGCATAGTTTTCGTCGGGAATACAGCGAAATTCAAGTGAAGACAAATACGTTATTTTTTTGCAAATGCACGAATAAATGATAAAATTCTGGCAAACATATTTTTTCTAAAATTTTAGAAAAAACGATTGGAAATATCTTTCATTGCGTACATGAGTTATTGAAAATTATTAACTTATAAAAAATAGACAGCAGTGTAAATTGAATAAACGATATAAGTTCATTTGCGAGTTAAAAAACTAATGTCAAAATTATAATTACCAAAAATTTTGTATTACGATGTTTAATAAAATCATTTCCATGTAAAATGTTTTTATAACTAAAAGATAAATAGACATGTTGATAAAATTAAAATATTGCATATTTACTGATTTAAAGAACTCAGTTTTTATTGTTAATTCAATTTAAAAAAATTTTTTTTAATTTTGATAATAAACACTAATGTATAATGAAAATATGCATCTCTAAACGCTTTAGTTACAGCATATTGTACATATAGTCTTCCTATAAAACATTTATTATACTTTTATTACTATCACTAAAAATATCCGCTAATTAAAATTAAACATTAAATTTTTTTTAATTTTTTACTTTATCTCAACGGTTTTACTAATAAAGTTGATGATAATATATTTATTTATATTCAACTACTGATATCATTATTTGTAACTAGTTGAAAATATTCTCCGTGGTTTATAAATATAAATCAATACGATCTAAAGAGATTATATTCAGATTTTAAAAATAAATTAATCACTCTGTATGAACGAGTGAAATGTAGTATTAGTGATTGTTAGTCCTTCAAGTGCAATTGTCGGGTGAGTCATTGTCGTTGGAACAAAACCGAAACTACTACTTAAAATTGAAATAAGTCCGCAACCGATAAGAACAATATTCTCATACCATTTTTAAAGCAACGAAAAATATTCACTTTTCCGACTTATAAGTAAATATATTTACGTGTACGTGAAACGTTTATTTTGTTTTAATATATGACATTACGTCTATAATTTCACAATAACGCATTTTCTTTTTAAATAAAATCGAAGAGCATCTTTACCAGAACAATAAACGAGTGCTATTCTTCTTATAATTATTTTCTTCAAGTTAACGCGTAAATATTTGAATGAACTGTGTGTTCCGTTTACAAGAACATATCTTCAAATGTAGCTATGTCTAAGCTCTTCCATTCTCAAATTCCTTCATTAATTACTGTCTACAATAAAAGCCGTAATTCATCTGTGCGAATTAATAAACCACGTTGGTACTCCTGCGGATTTACCGACGTGGAATTAAGACAATCCCACCAAAATGACGATTCTAATGTAAATACTTGTAGGTGAAAGTAGTGTCAAAATTTATGTATCAATACAGTTGTCAATGATACAAATACCCTTTAATCTAAATTACGTGTGTATAATCAAATTTCCAGATTATAATCGGTTGCTCGAGTATATGAATAGAGTTGTTTAAGTATCAGTTTCTAGTAATTAAAGCAGAACAAGAGAAATCCATCCCTTTAATATAGTTGCCTTTAATATTTATAGTAATCCATTTATAGATGCATATCCGTCGAATTTGAAATTTATTTCAATTACAAATTTAAAAATTTAATTTAATTAGTAATTAGACGGTTTTAAACGTTATTTAAAAGTAATATGATAAATAAATTACTAAATGATAAATTCTATGAGTCACAGTTTAAAGTTAATTAGTTTGTTATTTAAAAATCAAATGCAAAGAAACTTCGTGATTCAAAACATAATTATAAGAATATTTCTAATTTATAACGTATTATGTTTACTAAATTTTAATATTTAAAAATTCATCTTTTCTTCAAAAAGGATTACCTTTTCAAATTTGTTACCTATAAATGCTTAATTATCATTAGAAAACATAATTAGATTATGTATTTATTTTATTAGCCGAAAATATATCAACGATGTAAAACAACTACATGAAATGAAATAATAAATACTTATAAGTATAACTTTAAATGAAGTTGAAAGAAAAGAGTTTGTGTCCACTTCTTGCAAAAATTTTTTTAAAAATCAATGAATTTTTGGAATTCATCATGTTTTAGAAGTAATCAAATTGTATCACTTATTAAACAGGAAAATCATTTGGAGAATAAATTTCTATAGAATAATAAAAAATAAATATGAATAAATTTCAATTTTCAATACGAATCAGGGTAGATGTTAGTTATTTGATTTAATGCTTCATTAAAAAATTCGATATAAAGTTCAATTGATGATATTTAATAATAAAAGGTGTCACATTTTCATGCTCGTTTCCCCTTTAAAATCCAATAGCAACGAAAGAAGGGCGTCACACAATTTTTTTGGTACTTAAGAAGTTGACGAACTCGAAAAAATATGCAAGAACGTCTTTGGCCCAAAAATAAATCAATAAAGCTGTACATTGAACTTATCGACTGCCTAGGAAGAGGCATCTATAAATATATTTCAGATAAAAATGGTTGGCCGACTCTAGGAGTTCTTACATATAAATATAAATCAAGATGGGGAAAACTATTGTTTCGAACTAACTATAACTTATTAGTCACCCTCTGGTTGAAAGTTCAGTCAAGTCTTGATAAAGCAAGAAGAAAGCAAGAGGTTGATCTCCTTAAAAGACGTTCGTTTTTGTTATCGGTGCAAATTCTATACGGAAAAGCTTTTAAAAAATGCATAAAAATTTTCCAATCGCTCTGAAATTCCCGTGATAAGAAAAGGCTGCGCGGTAATCGCGAATTCAACTGGTAAATACGCCTCGTGAAACATTTCTAAACGTTTTTATCAAATTCATTAATAAAGCAGCTAGGAACGCGACAAATTCTCGCGTCCGTTGCCGTCAGCTCATCCACTTCCGACGAACGCTGTTGCACTTTGAAACGAAAAACTCGAGCAGAAGCCGTCGTTGGCTCATCGCGTAAAAGATTGTTCTCCGTCCACAACAGCGAGCATCAGCACTAGAAGCGCGTATGATCGAAGCGCATTCTTTATAGGTGGACTCGCTTCGCCCTCAATGGGTGCACTTGCCTGTAATATTGAGTGACTGCGGGAGGGACAGGTGGTATAAAGACTGTCAATATGCGCAGATAGGCAAGGCTACGTGAACGGCATATCTGGTTGGGGGTAGGGTTGCGATACCGGCAGCCGAGCGGTGCCATCGCAATGGGCCGTGAAACGGAGCCATTAAATACTGACCTAGTGCTGCTGATCCTTGCGCGGGCGCGCGCGCGCACACGCCGATGTGAAAGCAGTCGCGTAGGTATCGCCGGGGTGCTGGTGATTCAGGGCCGCCGCGTGCTAAAGTGGTAAAACCTCGCGGCTGCTTAGAACGGCTCTGGCCGCAGTAAATCATGTAAATGAATCGAGTCGGGCTATTATTTTTACCACGAATTTCGCGCACACGCGATATTGCCGATTTGCTTTCCCGTTTGATTTGTTGCTTTGTGCGTAAAAGCTTATAAAACGGCCCTGAAATTCGGGAGCCATTGTTTTCAAATATTTAAAAATTTCAATTAGGAACGAGCATTTCGTTCGGATAATTATTAGATTTAATTGGTCATACTTGTTGTCTCATGAACGACTGGAATTCACCAATAAATTTAAATATCGCCCGAGTTGTTGGTAATAGCTACTTTATTATTTGTGACCAGTATTTTTGGCAGTTGTCCTTCTGCTTCAATTTTAATTCATATTGAATACAATAAAGGCAAATTTTTAATTAAGCTGGTTTAACGGATATTCACATAAACTTATTTTATGCCTCATCATACGTCGGTAAGTACTCGGAATTATATGACTTCTCTTAAAGTTGACAATTAATTTTCGATCATTTATCATGTAAATGAAGATCATTTTTCAGTGCGCTTAATACAAAAGTTTAATAAGAATTACAGGCTTATTTGATTGGCTCGCGTTTACCCGACATCGAAACCAATGAATGTAAATTTAATAGAAGCTCTAGATTAGAAAAAAATGCAATTTAACCGACGAATGATCATATATAAGGTTAAATGGTAGGGAGGGACGGCAATATTTATAGATATAAGTACTCCATATTGTATTATAAAGAATTTATTTTCCGAAACATTACCGACAAAGTTCTTTAGTCTTGTCTTACTTAATTACAGCAATAAATTAATCTCGATATCTGAAAATAATTAATACTTCCCATTACTTGAGAAATTTGAAAGCTTGTAATTATTATTTCATTAGATAAATAAAGTACATTAATATAATGAATTACACTGTACTACTTTTAATAGTCTTAATTTAACGCTGAATAACGTAACAACTGAAATCAGAAAATTTTATTAACAGTTCTCAAATGTCTATTAATCTTAGTATAGATACTCCGTTAATACTGCTCAACGTGTTTTAAATTATTACTCGGCTAAAAAGTAATTGAATTTTTTAAGAAAAATATTCTTGTGTTAAGTACTTTAAAAATGTATTCGAAATACTTAAAAGATTAATAAAATATTAATAGCTGCATTATCGGCAACGATTTTTCCTGGTAGAGGCCAGTAGATTTTTTTTGTACAAAACAGAAAATAGAATTAATAATTAAAGCAGCATACGTATCCATTATCTAAACTTAATTGCCAGATTGTTAAAATTTTCCAATGTTATAATTTGTTAAATATTACTGAAAAACATAATTCGTAGGTCAGTAATTATGACGCAGAAAATTGGCGGAGATACAGTGTGCATTCGAATTTTATCTTAAAATCATTAGAAGGTATTTTTACGAACGCCTTTATCAGTGTTATATTTCTATATAAAATACAAATACACTTGTCCGTATATCCGTCTATAAAAACAATGCTTTCTCTCTCGTTTCATTAAATTTTTATTTGAAGATCAATTGCTTAACTTCAATTCCAGTATATATTTTCATTTACTTGCAGAATTTCGCGAGGCCTTCCGACTGTTTGACAACGACGGTGACGGCACTATTACAAAGGACGAGCTCGGGAGGGTCATGCGTTCTCTCGGACAATTCGCCAGGGCCGAGGAACTGCGCACCATGTTAGATGAAATTGATATAGATGGTAAGTTCTCAGTGCAGTAAATTTCTGAATTATTGTGGATTATGTCATTCATTGTAGCTTACGAAGTAATGTCTTTTGAAGAATTCTCATCTCGAAATTTCATTAAATTTTAGAGCCGCTGAAAATATTTTATTTCAAAATTAATTACATATAAGAAAGCGCGAAAGCAATATTAATTATAAATACCGTGAAATTTATTTTGTAAAGCTCTTGTATTACTCACATTGAGTTATCGCAATCGACTATTCTAAGTTCTAATGTACTTGACCCGCTGGATTTGTATAAAGTTTTTCATTAAAGTACACCGAAAGTATCACCTCCATAAATTAGTGAAAAGCTAGAAGCTGCTTAATAATTCATGCCTCTAGATAAAGTGGTAAATATATCAAACCGCAGTCAAAAGAATTTCTTGAAAAAACTTTGAAAAATACCCAGGATAGCACCTACATTTTCGAGTTAAATATGTGATTATTTCACTTTCACTTTTTAGTGCAATCACGCGTGTGTTTTTGCATTTTCAACGAATCAAACGCATGTGAAGAAAATTGGGTTAAGTGCTTTAAAAATTTGCTCGGGCTTGAATCACAGAGCGTGTGCAATAAACAGTTACTCGAATACTTACTTCTCTTCGTCGTCATCGTCTTCGGATGCATTATTCATATTATCGATTATGCGAGCAATTGCACTTGTGCGACACGATCCAACTTGATATGATTTTCGACTGAGCCCGAAAACCTGAAGAGAGGAACGTAAACGGGAGTTGTGAAACATGCAAAGGTACGCAAAAATATGACTATCGTCGTCACTATCGTCGTTGTTTGCGTTTTAGGAAGAATTATGGGACCGCACTGTAGCTTACGCTCTGTTCCCCCCCCGCTTTTTCCTCTATTTCCTCCTTCTCTTTTGATGAATACGTATGTATGGTAATTTTTATCTTTTACTAGTCCTCTTTTCAACGTTGCAGTAAAATTTAGCCCATTAGTCAACAAAACCTCTTGGCTTATTTCCTTCGAATTAAACTACTCGCTATAAGTCTTGAAATGCTCGAATAAGGCAAACGAGATGCCTTACAGCTTCCTGTAATTACAACTCACAGCTCATTAATTTCGAAGTAAAATCTTGCTAATTTAGTATCAGAGTCAAGAAGTCGAGAAAGAACGTTTCGGAAACCCGCTTGGAAGAGGCCCCCTAGAATTAGGAGAGCACCTATCGTTCTTAAAACACAGATATGATCTTAAAAAATAATCTCCTTCGAGTGTCACAAACATAAATGAAACAATCACCACAAAAATAACATCGCAGTGGTAAAGCAAATGACTCGTAACAAAAAACGAAATAATCGTGAAATATTTCATTATTTCATTACAGCGGAGAAGAGCTTATTAATTGCAACTATTTTGCGGAGGCTTATGTCCTCCATGTCTCCATCTTTCTCTCTCTCTCTCTCTCTCCTCTCTCTCTCTCTCTCTCTCTCTGTTACTATGTTTACGAAGATAAAATGTCACAGCTGTATCACACAGCCTGCTCGCCTCTGTGCGGCCATTATTAAAACTGACTTTTCTCAGCGGCAAATTTTTATAGCTTACTCACTTTATAGTGTGTACAGTTACATCCACTAGAAAGTCATGAACCATTTTTTAGCGTTAAATTTCATTATATGGATAAAACCTAATTTCTACTCCGTTTTATAAAAGTCAGAACTCAAAAATGAATATAACTTCCTAAATTAATTATTTAATGGCAAAAATGCTTATAAAATATCCGCAGTTTCATAAATTAGCTATATTTTTATTACATGCACCTTTTCAAATTTAAAAACATTAAAATACTTTTTTTATTGTATTTAATACTATAGATATTAAAAATAATATAAGAATTATTCCTTGCATAATAATTGAAAGATATATTTGCATGAAGTCATTTAATGGCACAAATATTTTTAATACAGTTACAAGTTTACATGTATACCTAAAGCTTACATTGTAAATTATGATTAAACTAAATAAGTAAGTACAAAAATATTTACGTACATAATTGATATTTTTTATGAAACTTCTTCCTTTTGCCTGTTTTCTTTCATAATTTTATATAATAATTTTTATCATAAATATTACAATTTATTTGGTAGTAAAATAATTTATATAAATATCTTACATATACACTGTTATTTTAATATAAATATAATAATTTACAAGAATATTTTTAAATTTACTAAGAAAAATGCTTGTAAATAAAATGCTATACAAATAATTCACTCTACATTTTGTTGCTACTATATACAATCGTTATAATTCTGTGTCTATTACATTTATTGAATCGTGTAAAATTAAAAAAATTTTTAAATATTAAATATAGTTAGTAGGGTATATGTAATAAAAAATATGCAAATATATAAAATTATTTATATTCAAGTACTGGGAATATTTTATTTTTACTCAATCATTTTACAATTTAAATAAATACTTGAATTTTATGTTATAAAAAAAGCTGCTTAGAAAAATAAATTAAATATTATCTTTAATTTTAAGGGAAACGACTGTAATTGAATCTTTTTATGTTCAAGAAATAAGTTTTAAGCTAACCATCTATAAGTAAGTTTATGATATTAAATTTTAGCAAGGAAATTATTAAAAAATAGTATATTTATTTGTCTTTAATTAATTTGAATATAATTTTATTTTATAATATTACTTTTTTAATTTAGGAAATTTTTGACTCGTGTTCGAATTTGATTAGATTAAGAGATAATGGAAGATCATTTTGATAAAGTTTTTCTAGTTCAAAAGTCATTATTTTTCCTTAGGCTTATCTTAAAAATAAACTAGTGAAGATAAGTGGCACTTTTAAGTTATCGTTTTCCTGTTTTCTAAGAAACGTTCATTAAACTGCTATGAATATCTGAAAAGATAACGGCTACGATTTATCATACCATTACTATTTGAAATATTTCCCCTTCTTATATGGTACCTTAAACAAATACTATTATTTTTAATAGACAAATAAGTTTTCCATGAAAATTAGGTAATCTCATAAAAATTTTTATAAGTTTTTCTAAAACTTCAAGCTATAACGATACTTTGCAGACCTGCATTATCCAAATTTTAATAAATTTCTGATTTGAAAAAATTGTGTTATATATTTTATACGTTATTATACAAAATATTTAAAAATTTTGTGATGTTTTGAACCTTTAATGTTAGATTATATACATTCAGATTATGATTCTTAATGATTTATTATTGATTATATGCGGGTAGTCTTGTTTTTAAATATTTAATAATATTGAAACTTTTTTAATTTTTCTAGTTTGAATGTTAAGTTTCAACTTATTATTTATAACATAGCTAATATTTATTTTTGTTATATTTTACAACAAACTATAGCTATTAATTATCTAATTAATACTATATATTTGTTTTATCCGCGGATGCAATCTTATATTTTTAATTTACAAAATAGAGTGATAAATTTGATCCGTTATAATAAATGAAATTTAAGTTTATTGAGTCACGAATTACAAATAACTCCAAGATAACATATTTGTAAAAAAGCCTTTTAGACATATAGCTGTAGTAATATGTGACAGAAGATGGAAAGGTGTGACAAAAGAGGAAAGGCATGTATGGAATCATAAAATATAATAACAAAAGAAGGATTTATCAGACAAAATTTACTTTGTAAATGAAGAATACATCTTAAGTTTATAAAAAATTCTCACTAATATAACAAAGTTAAAGAAAAATGGTTACTCGTGATGATCGTTATTCAAGTATTTGTCGAATGCTTATCGAATCGGTTTAATATAAATATATTTTTACTTATAATATCAGTAGTTCAAATGTACGGTATTATTAACATCGGCACCAAAATATTAGATGCATGTCTTAATCGTTTAAAAGCATTATATATAAGACTTAAATTATCTGTGCAACGACGTACGCCATAAAGCCTGTGCATCAAGGTTGTAACGATTATATGCAATACTGTATATTCAAAATGGTTTGTACGATAAGCTTTTACTTTCAATAAGCCTCTCTTTTCTTTTTAGTTCTCTGAACCTCTGAATCTATTATCATTAAGTAAAGTATTACTTATTTATTAATAAAGTATGTAATTCTATTTTAGCTGCTTTTAATAATTATTAGTAAATTACAATTATTATTTCACTGCTCGTATTCCATAATATCAGATAATAAAATTATCCTTAAACAATTTTCTTATTGCAGTTTTTTAAGAGATAGTAAATGTAATTATTGTATAATAATAAATGAAATATCCATTACTTTTTTACATTGGATATAATGAAAGTTTAATGTAAAAAACTTTTATCAGAAAATTATTTTATGAAAAACACAATAAATCGTTCTGATTGTTAAAAATTATATTCAATTTATTATTTAATTTTATAAAACTTAATTACTTTAATTAAAAAACGTCATTCTGGTATGCTTATTCATGAAAATAAATATATTTTTAAGATAAAGTAATGTATTTCTCGAGTAAAATAAGAAGTTGCCTATACAAATAAGGTGTTTCTTAAATAAAATAAGACACCCCTCGTATAAAATATTGATTTTCTAAAGTAAAATACTGTGTTCGTTGTTTGTAATAAAACTTTTTCCAAAATGAATGCAAATTTTATTTATTTTTATTAAAGAGTTTCATTTAGGACATTCCTAAAATCTATACTTAACTTCAGATAAAATGAAAGTATAGTTTTTTACAAATATTTAGCTTATTATAAGATGTCTTTACAAGCTATTTTATAACAAAAAGGTCAAAATTTTTGTAAATAAGTATTTCTAATTTCAATTAAAAAATTATAATCATTTTGATAATACTTCGAACTATAATAGGAATGATAAATAAAAATTTAGAGATATATTATTATTATATGAGGAATAATGCAAAGTTACCTTGAAAATATTTTATAAATTGAATTATAATTCTAAAAGATGATAGTGTTAAAAAAAATTAGAAAAGTAAGGTTTTTATTACGTGATTGTGAGTTAATCTAAGTTTTTATTCACTCTCATCGTCCTTGAGTTACATTGGAAAATAAATAATTATATATATATGTAAGATATATAGGAAAATAAATATTGATCTTAAATATTTATATATTTGTTTTATATTTAGTCTTATACTTATTATTTACAGTCTTTGAAATTTATGTATCAAAATGCATATATTTACAACTAAAAATAATACAATCTTTTATTTTTAATTATTTACAACATTTATACAGGTTTTTATTTTAGTAATTCACTTTGTGAGTCGTATAGAGAGTAACATTTGAAAACAGAGACTTCTGAAACGAAAATTTAAAAAATTAATACTTTAAAGGTTGTAATAAGCTTATTTTATTTATATTTAGTTATAATTAATAAAATAATCGATAGAAACTATTTTTGTACATTTTGTAAATCTTTCTTTTAATTAAAAATTAATTTTTGAGAAGTGATTAAAGATTTTAATAATTGCACAAATATGTTTAATCGGAAAAAGCAACCTTTATTAATCCTTAAAATAATAATAATAACAATACCGATGATAATAGTCATTTCATTTAAGTTGATATAAAAGATGTGCTCCAACGCCTGGAGAGCGAAGGAGGTAAATTAAATTAAGCTGTATACAAGTCTACTTTGGATTTCATTAGATTTCACTGACGCTTGAGATAAAACTTCAATTTGCGTGCAGAAGGAACTGCAGTACGCATGACGCAACTTGAAATTTATCAACTTTCTATTGCGTAATAATTTCCTTTGACAGCGTCACACGCACTAAGATCTCACCTTCAACGTCCGTGATGAGCAGAAGAGTTTGCGATTGCACCTTGGAGAGCGAACGAGAACTGACCTCCTCAAGCTGGGCTGGTCGGAGTCGCGTGAATCGCAAATTCATCCTCAGTGAAAAAGCCGCAGAGCTCGTGACAACTATTGTAATTGTCGTGTCCAGTAACAACCTCGGTACTGATATCAAATTTCCCGACTGAATTCACGGCGATTCAAGCACGAGGTAAAGTTTTATTTTGACCTCGGAGGATGCGCTGGGCCCAACGAGCTTCACTTTCTAATTGCCAAGTGTGCATTACTGCACTCAACTGAAAATACGCAAGTCGAGCAACGATGCAGTAAAGCGCACCAGCAGACTACTTTTTGATAATACGCCTTGTTACTTTTTGACATTTTTTCATCCACAAAGTGATGTTCAGACTTTTTAGGGCCTATTCAAGTTTTTTTAAAACATAAAGTAAATAATATCTTTTTAGGTGATGTAAAAAAAAAGTTCTCTATTTATTTTAAAATTTGCTACACAAGCTTTTAATATCTCCTAAAAGTATGCGTGTACGTTGTTATTTAAAGTAATGCTAAAAACTCGGGCAGAATTCTATTTTTTCTTTTACTCTCTTTTCATTGATCGACGAAAATTAAAAGATACAAAACAATGATGAGAAACTTTGGTTCCAGTAACAGTACTGAAGAATGCAGTTTACAGCATCCATAACAACATGCGAAGGACTGGAATTATTTAAAAGCGTAATTTTTATTAAAACTGAATTTTGAAAAGATTTTCTATTCCGTGCTATAGTTTTATATTCACGTGTTGCCATCCATTTTAGAGATATAAGCAGGCTAAAAGATGCAGGATAAAATAGATGACGACACGGATATAGTAATATATCCTCTTATCTATTCACATTTATAGAAGATATATTAACTTAAATGCTGTACAAACGAATCTTTCTTTTCTATAGAATTAATTTATCAAGAATCTCAACATTTGCCAATTTTTATTATGAAAATTATTCTTTTTATAAGATTACACGGTATTATGCATTTAATTTATTGAAAGTTTCTTATATTGATTACGTCCAAACTTGAGAAAAGAGCACTGTTACCGTTAAATTTTATTTGTTGCAATCGCTCATCAATAAAAACGAATTTGTTTTTTCTTTACTAAAGCTAAATATGTTACTTTTTTAAACTGCTCGAAACTACCTTGAACATCGACAAGATTAAAATATGTATATCAGACTTCTTACTCTCATCTTAGTATATATTTATATACACTAAAGCGTTTCTAGCTGCTTTTAAATACATTGTGCTCAAAAATTCATAGAATCACTTAACATATACCTCAGAATAATCCATCCACTCATCGATCCAAGCAATTAATAATTTATTCATTGCAACATACGTATGCGTTTTTAATTATGTACATATATTTTGAATAGAAATTAATTAACTATTTGTAGTGAACAGTTTAACTGTACTTTAACTTTAGTTAAAGTAAACTACATTTTTGGACTAAATTTGAAACTTTAAAACTGCATTTGTTTTTAAATTCTGTAAGCCTGTATGTGTGCACACGTTAATAATATATAAACATATTAGAAAGAAAATATTGTACTTAAATAAAAATTATAATGTAAACTTTATTTTTATAAATTTTAAATAATATTACAAGTTTAAATATAAGACTATTTTCATACTCTTTGTTGATTCTACAGTTTTCCTTAAGATTCCATCTAATTTCAGTTACTTTTAAGTTAGAATAAATTTCGTGTTCAGTTAGTATTTTTTTTCTCGCGTGATTAATTAAAACTTCAAGTTTAATTATACCGCGCGAAATTCATCATTGGTGAAGGCCCTAAACATCTCAAAAAATAAATAAATAGTTTCTCGAGATGTACATACACATACAGTCATCGGTGTTATCGTTCTCATATCTTCTTCCTTTCTTTCTCTTATACCCGAGTAAGCACCTTCTTCTTTCACATATACGTAAGCGCACACTTTGCAACTGTTATACTAAAATGAGAATCGGTATTGTTCGTTTTACAATGACGCCACTGCGCTTTTCCGAAGTTTCTGTGGAAAAGCAGAGACAGAGATTTCTGCCGCGGATATGAACCGTCTTTATTTCTTATGTCGAACTCGCAACGAGAAGTGAACCTGCGAAGGTTTGCTTTGCCTAGCTTCGTGTCATAAAGGCAAACTTGAATAAAAACGATTAACTTTACTCAAGTTTTTAACCTTTGGGCCTATATCCAAACGTATAGTACATGTGTGATTTTTTTCAAGCTTCATAAATTTACATCTTATTTTCCATTAATAACTCCGAAAGCAGTATAAAGACTTTATATAAATTATTTATTAACAGATTTTTTATTTTAATTTTGAGTTTACATTTTTTCCTCGATTTCGTACTTAAAATATTATTTTTTACACGTGATGAACTATTAATTATAGAAGAAATTCTTTATAAAAATTATTATAATATCATTTTTCCTATGTTCGTAGTAATTACTTAGATAACCAAAAATAGTTTAAAAATTCAAGTTTAAAATTGGCATCTTAATTTTTGTGTTCGTTTAGAAATTTTTTTTTTCATTTATTTTCATTTGAAACTTGTGTTTTTATGTTACTTTTTGAAATCATACAAGAATTTTATAAGATTCAATTAACAATTTTCTAAAATGTATAGAAATATATATAAATGCCATTAGTAAAAAAATACATACTCATTAAATTAAGTGGAATTATTATAATAATATTTAAATTTTTTTTTAAAAAGAATATTTTTTCTTGAATATAATTATATAAAAACTAAAATTAAATATAAAAATGACTGAACCATTTTCATTTTCTTTGTTAAATTTCGAAAATAATCGTTGCAGTAACAGAAAATGCACTATCATAATATTAGCATTAAATCTATTAGAAATGTTTAGCTATACTCTAGACTTTTAATCCAACCTTGTATTATTTTTTTATTTTTGCCTCAATTTCCCTAGAAATCTTCATTTTATTTTACTACTAAATAGTACATACTTTTTATTTTCATATATAAAGTTATATGTTTAATAACCTAAAAGCTATTTTATCTGATTTAAAAAAATATTATTTAACCTATCTTGTGATTATGCACTCCTTTATATTATTACTTAACTTCATTGTATTGTACTAGAAAATATTTTTGAATAGATATGTTTCTCTTTTATTTCAAATACTTTCTTATTTTTATATATGTTTTTAAATATGAATTTTCTAATAACACATGAGTAATATAGTAATGAATTTAACATTTATTTTTCTATCAAGTTTAATTTCAATTTGATTATTTATATTTATTTTACAATTTATTGTTTTAAAAATATTTTTAAATCTTCATCTGAAATTCAATTGAATTATGTTCTAATCTAATAACAAACATTTAATTGTACGTTATCATTCATATGATTTGATTGTACGACATAAAATAAAGTTATGTATTTCATTTTTTCATCGCTTATTTCTAATCTCATTTCCTTTGTTGAACTTAATAAAAGTTTTCATATTCGAAGTTATACTTATATTATTTAGTCTCAATTTGAATACAGTAGATGTTCTACTAATTTAGTAATACAATTAAATCTAAAAACTATTATATAATTTATACAAATTTTAAAATATACACTAGAAGTAAATTGAGCTAAAAATATAGATCATAAAATTTTTATTTTTTTCTAGTACATTAAAAATGATTCTGATAAACTGTTGAATATAATAATTTTATCCTTGTTATTATAAAGTAAACTAAATTGAATTCTTTTTTAAGAAAGTTTATATTATATTTTAATTCCTTTGCTAATATATCATGAATTTTTTAATTTTGTACACTAAGATAATTTAAAACTTCAATATTTTCAGTAAATTTTTAGTACCGTATTACTTATCAACTAATTAAATGAAAATTCACGTTGATTATCTACAGTTTTTACATAAAAAATATTACTAAATATTAAATATAATTTTATAAATATGAATAAAAAAGAAATTTTATCTTAAATGAAAAAATAATTCACTTAAATAAGTTTATTGAAGAATCAAGCAATGGTAATAAAAAGTAAATATTATTGTTGTAATCGTTTATTTATTTAAAGCCTTACTAATTATTGGGAAAAAGACATGTACGCCAAATACGGAATATGAGATGCTAGGGAATGCATTTCTGTCAAGTAGACATTCAAGTTTGCTGAAGCCTTTTGGTAAAATATTTATACTAACTGACGACACTGAGGACGACGAGCCTTGAAATGAAGTGATTATATATTGTTATATGTAGTATTATCGTTAGTAATATGTAACGTTACCATAAACTAATTTATGACTATACTATATGAACACTAGAAGTTTATGATTGATAAAGTAAAAGCTGTTCGCATCAATGATGTGACTATGCGTTTTCATATTTAATAACTGCAAGAGTATCATAAATGGAAGTCTTTAATTTATTATAGTTTACGGAAATTGTCTCATTCCAACATATAATGAAATATTAAATAATTCATTTTATTTCACTCGACATTCCTTTCAGGAATATCTACTCTATAACATGTATGATACTTATTAAATTAAAAAATAAATTAAAATTTTTTGATCACACAAATTAAACAAATAATATTAATTTGAATAATTTAAGCAAGTTAATTTTTAATTGTCATGAATTTTCTAAAATATAAATTTTCATTTATATTTACATTACACTAAAGTATTTAATAAGATATTGTACAAATTTGACAATGTGTGAAGTTTTTAAGATTAATTCAGAGATAATAGATCGTAACATACACGTTGTATTAGCGTAATGTTGATAGTCTTACTAAGGCATACTAGGAAGCATGAATGACTTATCTGTTTAATAAAAAATTAGCCTTAAATAAGGCTTTATAATTCATAATTAATTTAGAATTCGTTTAAAATATGTTTTACCAGAAAAATTTAATGTCTTATAAATATTGTATTTATAATTGTAATATTTAAAATTTTAATTTGTAATTAATTATTAATAATTTTAGATATTTTTAAAAATTTTACATTCAAGTTATAAGTGAGGGCAGAAGAAACTTTGTACACAAAGATCAAGAAAATTTATTTATTGATGCTATCGTAAAATACTATTTTATCAAATAAAGCTTTTCTCAAACTATACTGAATAGTTGTAACGACCCATCGAATTTATCTATTGGATCGTACTTCTTCTACTATACACAAACCAATATTGACTTGCGGCCCAGGATCTATCTATTAAGTTTTATTCTCACATATTTATCTGTATTATATGCAGTAATATGTCGAAAATGAAAAGCTGTAGACTTTAAAGTCCATACATGCATATCTTCATATTAGAAGAGGGAAAATAAATAAAGTTTGAGAATAATACAAGCATTAACTAAAGACGATAAACAAAAATTGCGTTACTGAAGTTCACGCATAACCCAAAGAGATTCACACAAACATTTGCTTATAAGAGAAAAGTAAAAAATTTCCTTGAGCGATTGTGCGAATTCCGGCAGTCACAGTAAGTTTTATTATTTTATTTGAAATTCAATTTCCTCAATAGAAAAAAGCATATAATTCACTATCAACCTTGATTATTTTATCAGTATTACAAAGAATTAATTATAATTACAATTAATTAATATTCGTCTTTTAATCTGAACCGAAGGAAAATAATATATTAGAAATTATAAACTCGAACAAAATTTATTACAATTATTAAATTTTACATAAATGACTTTCAAGAATTCTTACAGACTAATCATAAATTTTTTTTATAATACGTTATCCAATCTAATTTATTAGAAAATATTTTACTTTTACGATTTTATGTATGACATAATTTTTATCATTTATTTCTACATTTAATTTAATTTACTTTTAAATCTTCGATAAATATCTTATAAATTTATTAATAACGAATAGAAATATTTTTTTATTATCACATACAAGTATATTTTTATTTAACGTTACTACAACGTATACCCTTTAAGAAACTAATGTAAAACCTTTCCATGTGAAATTTAATAATTTTAACGAAATATAAATATTTTAATAAGAAAAAAACATAGAAAAATGTGATAATAAAAGATCTGACAATTCTGGTATTTTGAAAAATGATGTAACATTAAAATTAGTTTGTATTAAAGGGGTAGCATATTTATAATAATTATCATAGATTTTTTTAAATGTTCTTTTTATTTAAAAAAAAGTATATAAAAAAAGAAACCAGGAAGAAAAATAATTAGTATTTCTCTCATCATATTTAAATACGTCAATATTGATATGGAAATTACCTTAATACAATACGTTTTATACAAGAACCTAATAATGTCATTATTAGAGTAGGTAGGATAAAAGAGTATTAGAGTAGGTAGGATAAAAGCAAATAACATTATACAGCATTAGTTCGTTGATTACATAATGAAATACAAAAGAGAATTATGTAATTTAAGACTTTTCACGCTGGCCGACCATAGCCACGCTATTACTACTGTACACCTCAAGAATCAGATCACTACGTTAACGTTAAGAAATAGTAGCGCGCCTGTGCTAAAGTTTTCGCAAAGGTAAACGAGAGGCTTTTCATTTATTTGCAATTTTTTTACGACTTCGCTTCTATTATTATTTGAGATGGTACTATTTAACTTTTATGAATTCTTTTGTTCCTATAAGTAAGTGGTTGAAATTAAAGTTTATAATTTACAAGCTCGTTTTCATAAGACATTTTAACTTTTCACGCGCTTTTTCTTCATTTTTTGATATATGCATAAATAGTTTTATATTCGAAGATCTTCTTTGTAACTCGTTACATTGTTATATTAATATCTCCCTTTAAAACAGAAAGTCGTTATTTTTAATTACCAAAGATTTCCAAACATTAACTCGAAAAGACAGTATAATCTTAAAAATGATAATTTATTGATATTTTAAATTGGTTTTTCTATAGTTTTCCTTCTTTAACAATATAAGTTTCAAAGTATTGATGATTTAAAACGAATATCGAACGATATACATGATGATATTATGCTTGTTCCTTCAAATGTATAAAAAATACATTATCTCTCGATTCTAATAAAAAAAAATCCATTCCGATGATGAGCTGAAGTACTTTTATAGACATTTTATAATTACTCTTTAAAAATCAAAGTCATTTTATCGATACTAGTGAAAGAAGATGGAAGAGGAAAGCATCGCTTCTATTATACTTGTGATGAGGAATTTAAACCTGTGTAGCCGCACAAAAACGCATAGAGAATGATGGTAAAGACGTAAGGTCGTAAAGTTGAGTCGCGCGAACCGCCCGTAAAATTTCTTCTCTCTATACACGAGCTCCGAACAGCAAAAGTCTCAGTCCATTACGTCTTATCTACTTATCTTCCTCTCTCTGTTCTCTCTTTCTTTTTATTCTTCACTTTCTCTTTCTCTCCCTGTCGCTCTCCCGGCCTGTTTCTCTTTATTTCTTTCTCTCTCACTTGGTATGTTCCTCATTCCGTGGCTCTTGTGTCTAACAAAAGTAGAAAATAAGGGTGAGTTGAGTGAAGTAACTATCTCGCACGGCCGCGCGATGTCCCAACAGATACCAGCCGACGAGTGCTTGCTCTTCGTTACGTTGATTAACGTTACTTTATGCGAAGAGTGAAGTTGAAGAAGATGAAAAAAAAGCTTAAAAACGGAGAAAGAGAAGCATTATTTTTACGCTGATTGCGATGAACGAAACTTTCATCTGACAATTCATTGGTTTGAGTTTTCTTCAAATACGTAGGTTTTTGGAGGACGTGTTGTTTAGCTGAAACTTTCGTAAAGAAACGAACGCTGATATTCTCTAAATTATTGTTATTTTTATCAAACCTTCTTAGTATAACATCAGCGCATGATTTAAAGTAATTATTTCCATTATTTATGAATATTAAATAAAAGACTGATAAACTGTAATCGATAAACGTGACAAGGAAATTTTATAAGCTCTCATTAAACTTGAATGAAGAAACAACTCAGATATAATAAGCTAAATTCAGGTAAAGACTAGTGTAGTCGTGATTTCAAAATCTAATTTATTGAAAAAGTAAATTCAAATTATTTTCGCGTATAAATCAAAATTTAAAAAAATAATTTTCGAATGCATTAATTATTGAAATTGCAGTTCATTTAACATTAGAATATCGATAATCACTAGTTCGTACTACAATAAGTTTTTTAGTCTATAGTCTAATTTGAAACATGCAATTTTACAAAAACATTTAGTAATATAAAAATCAACTGATTATTAAATCACACGAGATTAAATGTACTCGATATGAAGTTTGTTGTATTTATATACAGAATTTAACATATGATTAATGCATTCAATACTTCTTATTTCAGTTAAATAATTTAGGATAGGATTATAATTCTAGTTTTGAATAAATTATTAAACGTTGACGTGTCTCGGCCAACAATAATCGACGGGCCCATGAAAATCTAAATCCTTCACGGGCAAATAAGAAAAAAAGAAGAATAACAACTATTATATCGGAGAATAGGGTACGTTTTGAGAATCTGGATTGCCGTTGGGATTTTTGAAAAATCGGCGCCGTTGTGGTTTCACGAACTCATCAACGGACGTCGGGGTTTTCAGCAAGAGCATCGGGAATCGAGGTTATATAAGCGAGATAAAAATTCACCTCAGTAGCAGAAGCTCACGAACACATAAAGCTCGTCGACGGGCAGAGGCAACAGTAGGCCCGTGGAAGGCAGCAAGAGTTCGCCGACAAGCAGGAGCCTCGGTGCAACCAAAGAAGACGTCAACGGGCAAGAGTCCTCCGCGAGCAAAATAATCACCAGGACGGGCACAGGCCCTCGGCACGAGAGAGCAGAGGCTTTGGAATAGCGCGACGGTGATAGAGGCCCGCCAACGAGCTGTAGTCTCGACGCGGCAATAGGGATCATCCGCGAGAACAACTGACGCGATGCGTCGTTTGCTATGCTATATAAAAAACCTGCTCATCTTTGTTGTCGATTTCACCCCCTATCACCACCCGTCCTTCTCTTAACAATGGATCCAGGAAGATCCGAAAATAACAAATTTTTATTCAAGTATTTTATTGTAAATATAGTAATTAATTAATATTTTTAATCATTAATTTTATTTTCATTTCTTTATTTTATCTTATTTGTAATTAAGTTTTTATTGAAAACAGTATACAAGTCTTCTAATTAATGAAGTTAATAGCTATCTCGCAAAAAATTGAAAATTATTGACATATTTTTCCATTGTATTTTATTTGATCTCCTACAAACGTTATATATATCTATTAAATTTATTGTTTTTTCGTTATAATAATATATATTTATTTCACATATTTACAGTAAATATTTTTTATATCTATTAATGATATTTAGTAATAAAATTACTATACAAATATTTGACTAGATCTTGCAATTAATTAAAAAAATTTTTAAATATCTATTTTACATTATTTTCTTATTTTAGAATTTTCATGAATAAGATCAGCAATTTGAAAGCATGTAAAGAAGAAGAAGTGTTAGTCAATAATCAAATAAATCGAGAATCGAAAGTGCGGTTTTCAAGCCGTACCAGATAAACTACTCAATGGTTATTAAAACAGCGGGATTTACGTAAAATTAAATTAAAAAAGGAATATATAAACTTTAATTTTAATGAAAATTTAGTATGTTTAATGAATACAAACATTTGTTTTCCATACAATTACAACTATAATGTTTTAGAATATTAAACTCATATTGATGATATTGCTAATGATATAATATAACGTTGATTTATTAATTAACACTGATATTGAATAATCGTGTAATCGTATTAAAAAATATTAATATTTAATAAATATTAATTATTTATTAAAATATTTCAAAATGAACAAAGGTAAAATGACTTCGTCAAAATACTTTCTAAATTGTTTTACGACAACACTTTGAAATATCAAATAAATTTATAATGGAGTACATAATGGAAAACATATAATTCAGTTAAGTAATTTGCTTCTATAGTACTGTATTTCATTTTTCTATTTTAATATGTTTGATTAACTAATTAATTTCTAATTAAATTCTACATTTAACAAACGTTTCTAAAACTATTATTTTAAATTTCAAATTGATTGCTATTTAATATAAAAATCTATATAATTTTTTTTCAATAGAATTTCAAAATATTTAGAATTTCTTAATATACAACTACTTTCAACTTCTATAACATATGCATATTTAACAAATTTAATAATAAATTACTTAATATTATTATAGTATTGGAGTTATTAAATTTATTACAAGTTTATTTACTTACTAGTTTCGAAAAAAGTAAAATTTTGCTATTTAATTATTAATATTATAACTTCGAATCTTTATTAACATAAGAATTTTAATTCCATGAAAAAATTTTTTGAACAATTTAAAGACCACATAGTCTTGATACAAAAGCATTCAAATACGAAATGTTCAAATATCACTTAATCATACAGTAACAACTATTACTTCCGTGTCACTCAATATAGAGAAATTCTAAAACCATTACATACCAAGTTTGATTTACAAAGTTGAAACTCTGAGTTAATCGATTTCACAAATGTAGTGCATGAATATGAATTTGTGCGATTGAATACGACGAAGACATCACAATATAATGAGATCAATGGCGCGTATATATTAATCGACAAATTTTTATTCATAAACGTGGAATGATGTGTAAAAACTATTAATTAAGAATGTGAAAAATAGATATTCGTTGTACAATTACTTTTTAATTTGTTAATTCTATAAATTAGTTCAACTGATTCTAATTTTTAGACAAAGATGAAAGTGTTCATTACTTTTCAAATCTGTTTGTCTAAATTGCACCACTGTAAAAGAATATTGACAGAATCTTAAAATTTATTCAAAATATTTATTATTAAATTATACTATGATGGTTAAAAAATTGTAGAATCTCGGGTGTTCAGTAGCATATTTATTTCAGAGACACGAAATAAAATAAAATGAGCTGGAAATCATCAAAATGTAAATCGTAACTTAATTGATAATGAAAATAAACGTTATGTATCAGCAGAGTGGAGTAATGTGAAAAAAACGATCAAAAAAACACAATAGGCCATAAAACAATTCTAGCGCAATAAAAAAAAGAGTCAAAGCTCGGTGCTTTGGGTCGAGCAATAGCCCATCTGGGAAATCTAGTCTAATATCGCGATTGTTTTCATATTTTCATCAAGAATGAGACTAGTACGTACATCAAAAAGAAAACATCGTATTATACCTGCGACCGATTGCGTTACAAATAGCTCTGAATAACGGCATCTAAAAAATGACAGGACCCCGAGGAATCCCGTGAAGAACTGCTGAGTTAGCAACGTCTAAAGCAAAGTAGCCGCGTACTCTATAAGAGCGAGAAAAAGCAAAGGAGGTAAAGCTGGCAGTCATCCATCGCCAGAAGAGAAACGTGCTTACGTGGTCGATTTTCTTCCGGTAGAAGTGACAAATGTGAAACTAGTCGAGCTCGCGTTGAAAAAACAGTTCAAGAAAACGTTCACGTGTGTTTACTATTGCCTCGATTTCTTGTGTACAGGGGGATAGTGGTGAGCGTACCCCGAGTTTGGTCCAAGTGTACCCAAGAACTGTTACATCATGGTCTGTTGGGCACTATATAGCGAATAATAAATAGTAACTGTGCATGAAAGCATTGTTGCAAGATATAATGAGGGAGGCAGAGAGAGAGAGAAGGTCCGTCGTGGGTAAAGCGAAAAATAGAAAGGAACAACGGTGCCTGCAAAAGGACCAGTTTAAATACAAAAGACCATTCTCGAGTGACACCTGGTATATGATCGAGGCTTTTAACACTGCGGTGACGGATTTTCAGTTGTTACTGCAAAAATGTGGCCACGAGAAAAACTGCGAGGTGATAAAGCTAAGCTCTCAGAAGTAAACCGTCTGAGAGAACTAAGCTGTAGGAGGATTTACTGTAGAGTAACGGAGAAAGAGAGAAAGAGCGAGAGTTATTGAGAGAGTTTTCAAGTATTCCTTGAGAGAATTTTCAAGTGAATTGTCGAGGGAAAGAGTGAGAGAGAAAGAGCGAGGAAGAGGAAGCCATCGAGAATGAAGGAGTCGCAGGCATTCCCTACTCGAGGAAAATCCAACTAGAGGCCAAACCGCGCTCACGACCCCCTGCGAAGAATAACGACTATATTTTTTCCTATCGCTTGCATCAATCGCACGCGTGCCTGTGAAAATTTATGAAACTCTGTCTCTGTTTCGCTTTCGGCACCGACTAGCTCTGCGTGTTGAGTTTTATTTACCTTGCCGGTGCGGTTCGCAGGCCAGAGCAAATTTGTGATAGCCGCGGGTCCTGTGAGTCTCTCGTGTGGGGTGCATTTCTCCATACTCCGGAACGGCCCTTCAGCGGAATCTCCCAAGAGCGGTTTCGCACTCGAGTTAACCAGTTGACACCAGTTGTCTAGTGCATGAAAACTATCGGAATGAGCTCGGAAATTTTAAATTGTTGACTCTGTGGGACCCCATGTGGTTGTCGCGAAAACATTTACTAGTGGTACAAGCAACGAAAAAGACGTTGTGATTAGAGCAAAAATTAAAGCGAAAATAGCGAGTCTCGACAATTTTGACAAGAGAGCATCAAAAGCAATTATAAGATAGAGTTCAATACAGAGAAGAAAATAATACGAAGATACATTCTTATTTTAAGGAATAATTTGTAAATTAATGCAACAAAAACATTGATATTAAAAAGTATCGCCTTCCTGTTGTGCTTCTCTGTATTTGGTATACTTGTGATGTGTACCTTTACAAAATATAGAATTATTTAAAAAGAAAAATGTATAGGAAGATTCTGTAATTCTGTAGCTTACGAATTAATATTGAAAACTTTATTTAAATTGCAATGTGAATTAGTATTTATTTTATTAGTAACACAAATACTTTGATATTGGTCATATTACGATAACTAACATATGAACTTTTTTTGATACGACGAATAAACACATTATGTTGACATTTTCTAGTAAATACGAAATTTATTGCAATAAATAACAAATACTTAAATGTAAATTCTCGAGCGAAATATCATTAAAACTAATAATCGAGGAAGTGTCTACTATATTCCAATTGCTTCGGCTACTTCTGATACAAAATTCGTGTGTTATTTAATTATCTATCCATTTTTCTTAGGCTTAGCTTAAAATGATGTATGTGTAGCTCTTTAAATATTCCCTTAGTTGCTCCGGTACCAGACATTATACGTTCTCTAATATATATTTACACGCGCACGCGCATATTTTTTTATCTGCAACGGTAATTTATTTATATTATTATTACTATTATAAACTATTTTCTTGCTATAATAGAACTAGCGATATTTAGTTTGTGACAGAACAATGGTAAAATGATACAGCTGACGACGATGTATTGTAAAAGAGAAAAAAGAGAGGAACACAGTATGAAAGCAGAATTCAAATTCCCGCGTGCACTGATGGAACACGAGCGATTACCGTGTTAGATTGAACCAAATTGTGTAATGAGGCACTTCATCCTAGATTTCGCTAAAAGGTTGTGATAAGAGAGTATTAAAAGAGAGAGAGAAAGAGATTAGTTATTTGCAGCTATTAATTAGCGTCAAGTCGGGAGTCTGAAATTAGCAAAGTGTATTGAAACATTCCTTTTAGTGAACTGAATATAATATCGATATGGGAGAATTTTGAATCCCTTAAATCGATAAAGAAACTGGAATGTGGTGCAACTAAATGATTGAGCATATATTAGAGGATGGATATATATATATATATATATATATATAGGAAAGTGAACGGTTGTAGCAAAGATAAAAAAAAAAACAATGTGAGGTACACGAGGATGAACAGATGGGTCGACAGGTCGACGGAAAAACGACGAGCGAGTAAGAGATGTAAAAGTAAAAAGTAGTCAAGGCTGAACTCGGAACCACGGATGGAGCGAGAGAAAGGAAAGACATGGAGGAGCTTTCGTTTTCGCAAACCGGCCACCAACCGACGACCGGCCACACGAGCAACCGATACGTGCCTGGAGCTGACGACACGCCGTTCCTGCGAAAGCTCCGGTAGCTGAAAAGCTTCATGACGTCGCGACGTGAGCGAGTGCGTTAAAGTAGGTGAAATACAAGAAGCATGGAAAGTTCCGCGTACTTCGGTAAGCTTCCGAAAATTCTTCAGGACGTGGACTGAAATAAAGTGGCAGAAAAGACGCGTACAAATTAAAAACTTATTTATTTAGCGTAGTAGTCTGGTGATAGCATTGTTGACGATCTATCCCGCAAGAGGTTCTAAGTCGATATTGCAGTTAATAATTATTGTTTACCTTTATTTTTTTACGCTAAAATATCCACGGGATAAATATTAATAGTTATAAATGTAAAAACTAAAAATTTTGTTTGGATCACATCTATATTTCGTGAAAGCTGACATTTTATTTTAAGTGAAAGATGCACTACAGAAATCACGCAATTTTGTTTTTCTGAAAATTTCAAATTTTAACTTTAAAACTTGAGCGATTTGATTGTTTAAGACTCTTCGTGCTTCAAAATTAAAAATTTAAAAGTTTCTTTTACAGAAAAAATGCACGTAATGATATATCTCACGAATATTGAAGTAACTCGACTTGAAAATTGAAAATCTGCATTTAAAATTAATCGGCAAATGTGTGCTTTTTTATTCTTCGCCGTAACGCTTATGCTAATTATACATTGTCGTCTAATTTTATAAATTCTGCAAATTTTATCTTTAATATTATTATTAATATATTATCAATATGTTAAAAATAAAAATTGGCATATATATTCTTATTTTTCATACGGTAAAATTTAGTTTATTTAATTAATAATAGTTTATATTAATTATAACTATTTTGATATAACGCATACTGTAGTAAACATAAATTTTTTAAATTCGATTTTCTTCGATAAATTCTTGATAAAACATATTTAATTAATAATGTAACGCAATAAACGAAGAATTTAACAAGAAATATTATATGCGTGTATCCAAAAGATGATAATGTATGTTTAAATTTATCTAATATGATAATACTAGTAAAAATATTCTTAAATATTTCTAAATAGTATTGGCAGTGCGATTGCAAATACGAACTAAGCTTTATACAATAGTTTTCAATATTTTTGCTCTTGTTAATTTGGACCAAGATGATTTAAAAACTTCATAAATATTTAGTAAACGTAATATCTAATGTCCTCCTCTGATTGTACGTCGTACTTGTACAATATAAATATGAAAAAATTTCTCACTTAATTCAATTTTTAAATTATTCATTATTCTTTTGAGTATATAAGTAAAGAAAATATTCTTATATATATTCATGTAACAACTATTCATTTTAAATAGTGAAGCACAGAAACAATGATAAGGTTGTATGATGTAATTTTTTTATTTAAATGGGACTGTTTTATTTAAAATTTTAAAAAAGTCCATTAAAAGACACAGGAAAAATTTACTTTGTACAAACTCTCACAGAAAATCTCCAACGATGTTTTAAATAAATGAAAAACTATCAGATTTCGAAGAGATTGAAAATAGCAGTATAGATTTATATAAAATAATCCATTAATTAAACATTTGTAAATACTATTTTGGCTGGTATTTATTAAGCTCTTTATTCAAAGTCATTTGTTCGCAAGGTTAAAACTGTATTGAAGGAACTGTATTACGATGATTTTTAATTATTTATGAAAATATTCCATCCAAAAATGACGTTAACGCGAGACAGGAATAAACTCGGTAAACGTATGCGTAGTGTTTGTTACAATTTTACACGAAATATTAATCTTTATCAAATCAATCAATAAATGAATGTCATTATCTGAATTTTAATAACGAAGGTGACAGAAATTCTACTCGAGCACGAGCCTCGTATAAACAAAACAATCGTCAACGATTAATTTTCAAATAACTTATTTAAATTTAATTATGCATTCGCTAAACAAACAAATTTAGGATACAACTAACTATCTTGTTCCTATTGGGAGGCGAAACCGTGACCTAATTTTGCAAAAGCGGACTCGAAATAAAAAGCTTTATTCGGCAGGGCAAACTTTGAAGAGAGATCTGATTTTCAATAATCTAGATGTAAGGTGTAAGCCGAGTTAACACACACACACACACAAACATGCACACACCGAATTCACCTTCGAGACCAGTTAACAACGAGGCAAATGCAAGAACATTGGGCGCGGAGTCGCGTGGCTGGGGCCGCGAGACGAATGAATCAGTGCTTACGGAGAATTTGGAAGGTGCGCTTGTGTGGGTGCGCGTGTATCAATTTGCCGGAGGCTCTCTCTCGCGCACCGAGTGTGGCGCAGGAAATCAAAACTATACGGAGGTGTGTGTGTGTGTGTGTGCGCGGTCCCGGTCGCCTAGAGAAACTCGAGAAAGAGAGGGAGAGGGAAAGCAAGAGCCTTGCTGAATGCGCTGCCACGTCGCTGCAAAGGAACAGAACGACAAGGACTAGTAGCAGCGAGCAAAGTCCGCGGCAATGTTTGCCAAATGATAGTTCACACCCGATAAGCACATGTTACCCGACTTGGCGTTATTGACATTCACTCTTGTCTATCTCGTTTCCTCGTTAACTTTCTTTAGCGTCTTCGTACGCATAATGAACTCGTTGCAAGTACTGAAAATACAACATAGCTATTCGCGTCTCCACAGTTCGATGGCAAAAAAGTGCATTGTGAAGTAAAGTCTGCAACTTGCCGAATCTATTTAACGAGCACATCGAGTATTATCAACTTAGACATTACTAAATTGAAATAACACCGATGCGAAATAACATTTGATATTGGAGTTACAAGCTTTTTACGTAGTAGCTTTCGACAGATTTTTTGGTCAAGATAATGGGGAATAAGCGGAAAAAAGGAAAGCATTTATTGAACGAGTACATATTCAACTGAAAGAATTGCATTTTTTTACTGTTTCCTACACTGATACTGCAACTGAGAAAAAATGCTAAAATGTCTTCGAGTGTCTATTTGTGACAGTGTAACACTGATTGACCTAAAAAAAATCACGAACTCAAATCGGAAAGTTTTGTAATTAAAAATAATTAGATTTTAGGAATGATCGGTATCACGATGTAAACTATGCGTCCTTCTACTTTTCATTAGTTTAAGAATGCGAGTGCTAAAATATAATTTCAAGATTATAAGAAGGGTAGTTAACTATGCACATATATTAGACATCTACGCTAAACTGTGTCAATAATTAAGAAAATGGACTTGAAAAGATGTGTAAGAGTAGCGAGGATGTTTTTTTCATTGATAGCTATCTCCAACAATAAGAGTCTATTAACGTTATCGTATGATTTAGCAGCGATTTACGAGAAATTACCGAAAATAACCGTGATATTTATTCGTCTTAAACAGCCTGAGGCTAAATGAAAAACTTTCATAAAAGTTGTCACAGATAGTGCATTGTAAAATACTTTTTATTAGAGCTAAAATAAATAACTCCCTTTAAAGGGATTTCAGAAGGAAGCCAAATTAATAGAATAAGGAAAAAGTTGTAAGAAAGATTTTCTTTAGTAAGACTAAACGGGAAACACAAAACATCCGAAAATGCTAAAGAATACGCAGCCGTTAATAATTTTTAATTAAAGTAGACAATGAATTATGTCTTTGATAGATAGCTACTGCATAATTACACAAATTACTCACCCACACGACTGCCAAAGTTTCGTTTTATTCGGGATTCTGATCACGTATTCTCGGATAAGACATTCGAATAATCATGTTCCTGGAATATTAACTTTTTCATTTTCTTCCTCCTCTGTTTATTTCAAAGAAAAAACTTGGGAACGTGTTACAGATATTGTCGTAACTTTATAAATGAGTAAAACTTCCTTAATTATTTCTCAAGGTTGTGAAACGGATAATTGTAGTTTCTTTAAATAGAAATCAACCGCGCGAAATATCTGGTTTCATTTTCAGAGATAAGCTGCTGCCAAAAATTTAGCTATTACACGCTTGAATCTCTATTGCTCCAAACCGGGTACGCTTTAACCGAGGAAAAAATTAAATGCAAAAATATAAAAATTAAAGGAGTGTTCAAGTCCGTAATTATTTCAGCACAATCTTTTATTCGGAGTCTATCTAATTCTATTTTTTGCTTAGAGCAGCAGCCGAGGAAAATGGAAAAAGGGAATGGAATGGGGCTAGTGAAACAAAACGAAAATATCTTAATTTTCATGATTTCTGTAACTTCACGGGAAACTCGACAGCTGACTCGACGTAAGACCATTCACAGGTACTAATCAACGCTAATTGTAAAACATTTGGAACAATCAACAAATGTTTTTGTAGAACAATGCTACGGCTGCAGTCGCTCTCTTAATGGATCTCGTAGCCAACAGTCTAGTAGATAAAGTCCAGTAAGATTGACGTTGCAATTCATTGTGCAGTGAACACCCAAGGATAATGGAATTTTTATTCTCTGCTTAAAAAAAAAAAAAAAAAAACAGTTAATACTGTATTTATTCCCTCTTAGTCTTTTTTGTGAGAATAATAAAAATAAATGAAGCATAAGAAATAGTGTCTATTTCAGTTTATCGTAAATCAGCGACAACTAATTTAATAAGTTCGAGATCCTTTCATAACTTATTTCCCTCATCATAGTATCTTAAATAAATCTGCTTAACTAATATTTGATTAAGAACTTATTTTCGTTGCTATAACCGATGAAACTTCATTTACATTCAGTAGGAAATTGTCAAAAAAATATTTATATAGGTATCGTGCAGTTCTGCTGTGAAATCGAAATTTATCCATCGAATAACTTATTTGGAATATAATTTGTTTTTAAAGAAACGTCGAAGCTTCTCCTATTTAGAAATCTTAAATGGTGAATGTGCTAAAAAAATCAAGTTGCAATAACTTCTTTTTATGCAAACTCCTTCGAATATAAATATATAATCAAATTTCATCTTTTTGCTTTCACAAAACATTTGAACACGTAAAAAGTTT
This sequence comes from Platyscapa corneri, assembly GCA_018907185.1. Lineage (NCBI taxonomy): Eukaryota > Metazoa > Arthropoda > Insecta > Hymenoptera > Agaonidae > Platyscapa > Platyscapa corneri. The sequence goes on along the minus strand of JACCHW010000011.1, from coordinate 1,295,856 downwards.
TACGTACGGATCATTTTTTACGCGTTTTACGTGGAACTTATATGTATTACTTATGCTGCAAAAATAAGAGGCAGATATTCTTTACTAAAAAATGTATTTATTACGAAAATTCTTCGCTATTTTGTCAACTCATTAATACCGTTCCTTAAACATTAACTTTGAATAAAATTTTGTTACTTTATTGAAAGTACATAACTGTTTGCTACTAACCGATACTTAACATTGAATATTAATTTAAAAATTGAGAATCATACATTTAATTAGTTTACGCTCATGTTATAATGAGTTGTTATTACCATAATGTACATACAAGATAAATTAATTTAAAATACTATTTCTGTAATCTAAAGAAATATGAATTTGAAAAAATAATCGAAAACCAGATGAAAAGTATTTTACGAATTATCAAACTTTACTTATGTTGTATGACTATTATGAAATACTATAAAATTAAAAAGACTAAAATATCTTATGAAATTTAATTTTTGAAAATTTATTTCAATTCGTAATATCTAAATACTTGATGCAAGCATATAAATACCTTTTGTTGTTCAAACGTATCTTTTACATTGATTAAATCAGTTCCTTTAATTTAAAATAATGTTTTATATCGTAAATGTAAATTTTATTGCAAACTTTAATGAAACTTTGTTTTTTTAGTAAATTCATTTTTTCATCGAAACAATTATATCCAACTTTTTTAATATTCAGACAATATTTATGACCGAAATAAAAAATTTGATAAATCGATTCATTTGCTAATATTTTAATTTTTATATTTATTAATTTGGATGCATTTTGCGAAATATCATAAAATTATATTCTCTTGTATTTTTAAATATAATTAAGTGCTTGTATTTGCACGGCATTGTTGATGTCTTTTCCATCTGTAGCTGTAGCAAATCCTAAGGATCGAAACTCATTATAATTACCTGAAACTACCGTAACTTATCGGATAATTGCTATTTCAGTAATGTGGAAGCAGTGCAGTATTATAATAGTCTCGTGAAAGAAGAAACATAGATTAAAAAATTAGAAGTTTTAATTAAAAATGCACGGGAACACGTTCAATGGAAGTCCGTTTAAAATTATCGCGAGGCTTTCTTTTAATCGGATGATGATTACCCAGCAAGAACTAATCAAAATAGCTTTCGAGCGGTTTACAAAGTCTATTTTTCTCTACTTCTTTTCCGGTGACGCTCTTCGAAAGTTTGGAAAAGCCAGAAAACGCACGTCTGGCTGTACAAACGCTACTTTAGATCAAAGGTCAATAGATGTAGTGCAAGCAGTCGTCGCGGAAGGCGTCTAGAGTATCCTCCACCTAGAGTACGATTTCGATCCGTAAACCTAAACGAAAATAACGCTCGCATCCGTTTGCGCGATCGGAAGTTCACACGCGGCAACAAGAGTTTGGCTTACGGGCAGCAGATAATCCCTCAAATCTGTCGATCGCGTCTCCGCGACACGTTCGCTCGTTTATTGCGCGTTACACCGTCGAGGCGCAAATACGTTTATTCGCGCGACCCTCCGACTCGCGCCGCGCACCTTGAGGTCTCTGTGCTATAATCCGGCGTAACCTCACCCTTTCTTGCAAGGGCTCGAACGGCCCTGCGATTGCAGACCACGAGTTCGCACAGATGTCCACCGCAGCAAATCCTTGATTTGCCGTCTGCAGGGCGCTATTTATTTGGACTATTTGGCTTCGCGACGATAAATTTGCGCCGTCGCGTGACACTCCTTCCGAACCTGGATGTGCGGACGAGCGGAGCCCGCAGGATTCACCGCGTAAGCTGCTCTGGTTGACCATCGCTGACCATTTTTTGAACTGCACTGCGGGTGCATTCGCGATATGATTATTTGTCAGCTGTGATAATTCGCTCGCTTCGCTATTAATACATTGGAAAAAGAATTCCCGTAGGACTAAAATTTTCTTTTATTTACATCGTTGCTTTGCAAACAGGTGAGATTGCAGTTACATTAAAGCTTTTCTTTTTTCCAACTCAGCCAGTAATGAGTATTGATTATCTAAATTAGACTTAAACTATTATTTCAAAAAATGGAATTTTTTCATCGAAAACTTGTGGAACGATTATAAATATTCGTGCTTTGTGGCTTTGAATTATGCACGCGTTATACTTGTAACTGTTTGGGGTACTGCGCTCCCTTGGCGAATAGTGAAATATTACGCGATAAAGTATAAAAAATATTTTTAATTTGATTTATGGAATCTCAATTCAAATACAAGAGCTTGAATTTGTATCATTTATCTGCTAAAAGGTTGTTTAAAATTTTTTTTGTATATCAAATCAAATTATATCCATTTTTTTAATAAAATTTAGTATCTTATATTTAATATAGTAACGGTCGATTAATATACACTTCTATTGATAAAATTTTTTAAACTATTGGCATTTTTTATTTTGAATATTTTTCTTAACTTAAGGTTAGGAAGATATCTCTAAATTTTAAATGCAGAACTAAATTTACAATTTAGAATTTTCAATAAGTACTTTAAAAAAATTTGCCATATAGTTTTAAGGAGTTTTATTACCATGTAAAATTATCCGATACAATTAAACTCTAACTGTAGTAAAAATTAATGTTCTTACTGTTTAAAAATCTTTTTAATAGATAGACGCTTCTATAGAAAATTACCGAGCTGTAATTTATTACAGTAAATAATACAGCAAACGAAGGAATTAAATTTATTCTCGACTATGCGATAGTGATTTGAAAAAATTAAGCAACCATTTTTTAATTTTTCCCATGTATTTACTAAGATTTTTTAAGGCATCACATTTATTTGCTTTATAATAAGATTCAATGTTCTATGTTTTATACTATTTTATGCTAATTTTATGTTTAGTTAATAATTACATGCATTTAAATGGAAATATTTTATATTTATTTTAAATCGAATGCAGACATTAGATTAATGCATACTCGTTTAAAGATTTTCATTCTTATTAACTTGTTTTTGTTTAAACATAGTATAACAAAGATAATAATTTGCGGTTAAGCAAATGGAAACATTTACTTCGATTATTATATTATTTTCAAAACCTCCATGCTCTATTAATAATGAAACCATAACCTAAACAGTGAAAAAATAATACTTGTATTGGAAAAATAATGTTAATGAAATAAATCTGGCCAATTTTAAATATTCTACTGTGAGTCGTTACCGCATAGATTTTTTAATGCAAATCTGTTAATAGCTTAAATTAAACTGAATGGTAAATTAATGCCACGTAAAAAGTACATTTATATTTTGCTGAATAAAATTAAACCAAACGTGTAATCGCAAGCTGCACATACGTTCCAATGTCGGAATATAACGTGAAGATTGTTAAAAACACATTCTATTTTTTACAATCTCCTTACATACAAAAATGTTTATGTTCTCCTTCTCTCAATTTTCAATTATTCTTTCTATCAAATTTCTTAATATTTTGTTTTATGTATGTACACGTACAAGCTTACGAGCAACAGGCACACATAAGGCACATTATTTATGAAATTTAATAGAATTACAAAATAAGCTTACAACACAACAAATTCTAATATTTTTAATTAAATGCAATCGCATTTAAAACAAAAATAGCTGTGCTCTAGTAAACAAATGTACGCTATTAAATAATTCATTAGGTTATGTAATTTAAAAACGGTGTAAACTTTGAGAAAAGAAGTAAATCAATAAACACAATGAATGAAATACTTCGATTTTCACATCTCGCGTGAAATAAAATGCATTACAATGCAGTAAAGTTGGCCTACTTCTAAATCATCAATTATACGCAAAAGTTTTTTCCATTCTTTACTTACCGCTGCATATTTCGTTTATGGATCTTTAAGCGGATTTCGCAACGGTAATTCCATCGGGAATATAAGCCCCGAATATAAACACGTAGAATAAGGCATGTCGTTGCCTTTTCCTCTCCTATTATTAAAAAAAATATTCATCGCTAAAATCGACTGAGCTTGCAACAAAATGTTGCAAAACGGCTCAAACTCTCGACTAAATTTCAGGCGATAATCAAGTAAATTTTATCAGAATGCTAAAGTAAAATTTCACCGAATCAAGTAAATTTTATCAGAATGCTAAAATAAAATTTCACCGAGAGTCTGCATGAGTTTTACCTCAATATTTCGCACATATCTGCTTGGAAAGCTCCGCTTCAAGATTCGCACGGTATTTCATTTATCTTTCCAATAAGCTGTGCCAAGAATTTTTTCAGTATATTCTGTAGAAATGCGTAAACGCATCGATCGGATAAACGTGTTTGCATCAATCCAGATAAAAGTGCGATGGTACGATAGGCTGTCGACAGGCGAATCTCGTATACTGCTCGACGCGTATGTGAACTACAGGCGCAATGCAAATGTGCATAGCCGATTCGCTATTTTTCACATGGATAAGCTTCTTTCGGATGAAACTGAGGTCCCCGCGTATCTTTTGGTAGCTTATGCCATGCCTAAGCCATTTCAGATTAGAATCCGCGTTTACACTTAACGCCAAAGATTGGCATCTTGATAATATAAGAATTATAAAAATAACGTATTGTGAAAATCAATCTACTGAAAAATTACAAGCATTTCCTTGTGTATAAGTCTATTTAATAATACGCCGTTATTTTTTATTAAATTTACATAAACGAAGTAATAATGTGTAAATTATTTTGAGATAATGTATTGGATGAATTTACCGAATTTACAATTAAATTACTCTTAATTTTCAAATACACAATTCATTCAAGTCAATAACAGATGCAATTATAATTTGCATTTTGTAATGTATACACTTGTATTTTTTAAATTAACTCTTTAGAATATATTCGACAATTGCGAGAATTTATGAAATATTTAAGTTAAGAAAGGGAAAATTGTGTCAAAACTGTAATAATCAATAATTAATTACCTAAACAATATCTTGAAAATTTATAATATCCACAATTATACTGCTTTAAAATAATATCGAGATATTTTTCTGTAATAATATGTATCAAATTAGAAAAAATATATTCAAAATAATGGCAATTTTTAAAGTCAGTGTTCTCGTAATTTAATACACGTTTTCATGCGCAATAAAAAATAAAATTTAGTACTGGAATATTGCTTCGATTCGAGCTGTGCTTAATATGAAAATTTATTTATACTCAAAATCACACTTTTATGTCATAAAAAAGTTTTCAATTACTTATTTCATCATTGCAGCTAAGACTAAGGGTGCATATTCAATTTGCAATGAAAATGAATACTCATGACATGCATTATTTCAGCACTTCAAAAGCAGCTGTAAAGCTGTATTCTTATTTGGAGATGCGATTCTGAAAAAGTATTTTTAGCTTTAAAAGAATTTTTAAGACAGGTGTAACTGTTATAAATGAGTGGTAAAATCTTTTGTCATTCTAAAGATATTGATATAAATGGGAAGTAAGTGAAGTGAAACAATCGCTGCTCTTTCAAATGGTTTTCGAAATATTCATCAAAAATTCATGTTCGCCGATAATATATTCGTAAAAATACAGAAAATGACGCTACTGATTTAAATTTTTCTTTAAAGGCCTGGAAAGTCAAATGAATGGACTCTGGAGCAACTTCATATTTCTGTAAAAGTTTTTAGTAATAGAAATTTCATCGAAAAGTACTAAAATTAAAATTTTCTTGAATATTGAAAATTTTTCAAACTTCGGGATATTTTTACGCTTCAAAGTATGTTTCTAAAGCAAATTCACAGTATTATAATTATCATGTTGGCATAGATAACGTAACTGATATCTAAAAATTTTATACGTAATAAAAGTTGTTGCTGTTTAAATTTTATTTTTGTTTCATGCATAAATTTAATGAATATCTTCATTAAATGTTTATAATTGTAATTATTTTTCCATTACTTAATCGAATTTTATAATTTTATGATAATTCTTTACCGTTATTGATAATAACAATATTTTATTTTACTTCATCTTTACATCCAATTTATTATAATTTTTAAGATTAATTTTTTTTAAATAAAATATTTTATAACAAGAAGTTTTTTATTATAAAATCTCTTCAATATGATTATTTGAAAAAATTCTAATATTCGCCAAATAATTTGATTTTATACTGATAAAATAATAAATTCTTTGATAATACGATAATATTATAGAGTAACCTACAGATAATAATAGGAAAAATAAATTGTAATCGAAATTTCGAATATACGTGTGCGTGAATAAACACTGGATATTGGAAGAACCAGGTAATTGTCGCGGAGAGATTCGAATTTCAAAGAGACAAGTGGTTTCAGAGTTTTGAAGTCGTGACTACACCTGAGAAAAATCGAGAGAGTCGATCAAGAATGTTATTACCAGAATCGTCTAGGAACCCCATATCAACGTTTCCCGTTTTTTCAATCCCTAGATGCCATCGATAAGTTCATAAACTCTGAAATTAAAATTTTCATAAAACACATTAAACGTGCTATCGAGGATTTTCAATCTATCGTCTGATTCGGCAGCGATATTTTATGTTGTGTGAAGAGTTCGAGGATGCATTGTACATTATGTGTGTCAACGTCATACTTGACAATATATGTACATAGTGGATACAAAAACAAATAAACACAAAATTTGATGCAAATTATTAAGATAAAATTGTGTTTATTTCAATATATAATTGAAATTTTATAATGAAATAGTAAATTATATTATCTTACAAATATTCTTTTATTAATACAATTAATACATCTTTTATCTGCCTAGCGACATATTATTACATATTATTAAATAATAATAATAATAGTAATAAATTTTTGGAAATATTTCTGTTTTGTATTTAAATATCATCAGGATCAATAGCTTTCTTGTTCTTTAAGAAAAAAATATTATTGTAAAAAATTGAATACTTAAACATAGTCTTTGGATAAATTTTTATTTATTACTGACGATGTTTAATGTAAATGAATATACAGATATCTGAATGAGAAACACATAAAATTAATAGCCAAAACAACAAACATAATAATAGCAAATATTTGCAATGTAATGGGAACAACAAAAATTTACTATCAATAGCAAATATGGATTATTAAATTAAAAAATCATGAAATACAACTGCAGTAAAGTGAGTATTTATAAAAAGAATACAAGAAGAAATACGTGAAAAAAGATGAAAAGAATAAAAGAGAAAAAGAATTCAAATGAAGTTATCTGAAAGATATAGAACGAGTAATGAAACGAAAGCGAACAGACACTGGTTGGTAGAGAAAGGAAGAATTTGTAGATTTCGCAGTAACAGGCAAGAAAATATTAGATACATATTAAAACAGGTAAGACAAAGAGATACACCTTAAAAAGTTAAGATTAAATTCATATTTATTAACAAAGTTTTGACTACTTGTATCAAAACCATTATAAAAATTTTTCTCGAGTTAAGAATGGAAAGATAAAAATTAAATAGTACAACCAGTCTTTCCAATATGTGAAAAAGTAGTTACTGCAAATATCGATTTAAAAAATTTTTTTAAAATAGAAGAAATGATAACACCTTTACTCAATGAAACGTGCACGAAAAAAATTACTAATTCTCGATGCTAAAAATAGATTAAAATTGTGATTTTTTAATTCAAATTATTTCTTCCATATATCATTCCCTCTTTCTTCTTTTTCCATTAAGATATATAATTGTCTTCAGTTTCGACAAAAATCAGAAATTGTTTAAAATAAAAACTTGTTATAAAAAATATAATAAAAAGTATATATGTAAACATTTAATGCACTAATGAAGAATACTTTTCGTTGATTTTCAAAATACTACTTTATTCATTTTTATTAAAATTATTTAATATCATTCAAATAACAATTGAAAATAATCATGAAATTACCTAGTATTTATATATATATATATATAGTTAAAAACGTTTTTGACACACTAATCTGTGTAGTATTTGTTGTAGATCCCTCATAATTTATCGATCTTTATCAAATAGATATTGTCCAGAAATTATTTTGTATAATCGAGCTTAAGTTAAAGAAATTCACTTTGTTCATTTTAACTTTATAATTTTGATAAATTTTCAGTAATTGAAACCTCTTATAAATATAGATATATATCTTCTGCAACATCAGAAGTTTGGAAGGTAAAAAAATAGCTAAGAAAATCACTCGACTTCGATTAGACCCTCTTAGCGTCATCGATAGAAAGATTTTATTTTACCCTGGGAAGGCCTTCCACAACGTGAAGTCGATTCACCCTTCCTTCTCTGATTAAATCGCTGACGCGGATTTACCATGACTCGAAGTTACTAACGGACAGTTTAGTGGCCATCCGAATCGACGTGAGTCCAGAATATCGCTGCCGATTTAGAAATACGAGATATAGAGTGGAATAAGGAGGAGCATAAAGAAAAGGAAAGAGAAAAAATTGATATACTTAAAACGATTTCAACGTCAATATAAGTAGATGAGACTCTTGCTGGAAAATTCGATAACTTTCGGATTATTATTATTTATCATAACCTTTTTTTTAACAATTGAATTTAAAATAAATTTGTTTTGCATAAATATCATTTAATAGTTGCGAATTCGTTTTTATTTTCTCACACATTTATCAATTTATTAAGCAATAAATTTTTTATTATAAACATAAACAAGTACTTTATTTTATATTTACATATACTAGAGAATAAAAACTACATCAACATAACTAAACGAAAAAATGTACATAAATTTTGCGAAATATTTATTCGAGCAAAAAATTTCTGTGGATATGTCATTTTGCTATTTTATTTAATACTAAAAGATGGAGATAACCTTTGTTTTATCATAAAGATTTAATTGAAAAATTAATTATTACCTACAAAAGCTAGTAGCTAATTTTACATTGTTAACATATTAAAATATTGGTTTGTATCGATGTATACTTGTTTGTTGTATTTTATCTGCTCTCTTTACCGAGACGATAATTCATCTATCGATGGTATATTTATGCATTAATTACATGCAATAAGCACTAAATGAAACACAATAGTTTGTCGATTCATTAATTGCAAGTTATTTATAAAAGATTTGTCTGCTGAGTATCCGAGATGCAGCAATAACCCAATAACCCAATAACCGGAATTAAGCGCTAGAAAAGCTGAAGTCGAAAAACATTTCAGCTGCGAGTATTAAGCATTACTCGCAGCTTCCAAGGAACAGAACTTTAAGGGAGCGCAGTTATTGTCCCTCCACCAATAAAGTAAATTCTAATCACGTTTCTAGGAAAACAGAGTACCTTCCTCGTATGCATTGTGCTTACAGATTTTAAAAAATGTATTGGTACGGAATTCCAATCAAATAAGCCAGAAGAGCAGCAGAGAAAAGGCATCTGCTCTTAGTGATTTACGTGTAACAACAGAACAAGATGAGGCCTGTTTGCTCGGCAGTATGACTGTAGCGACGAAACAAGGCAGAAGAGCAGGAAACGAATGAACGCCTTGGAGACTAGATGAGAGAAGTAAAAAGCAGCGCAACGACTCAAGTGCATCAGGATCTTTCTTCTACCATGAAATTTGCATAACATTCAGCCGGGGAACTCGAGGTAGAACAGCTTCCATGGGCGGTAGGGCATCTCGAAAGGGGTGATGATACCTCGGCCGACAACACAGCGTCGAAAGTCGGGGAATTCTGTAAAATGTAAAATGCCGTTGCTGTTGTGGTCCTAGTTCTATTCTTTGCCCAGTGCAGCAATCTTCGTGTAATTACGTTACTAGAGTTACTCCTGTATGTTTTTAATTTACAACGGCTCGATGATGATCGAGCAAATATTTTCCGTTTACTTACCAGGCGTCGCGGATTTTTTTACGCATTTTCGCCAAACACGTGTGTATTTTTTTTCTCATCCGATCTTCCCTCATCCTGCGACTCTTACCAGATGGCCGCTACCTTCGAGGCCAGCAGGTCAAAGTTCATAACGCACGTCTCAATAGCCAAGTTGAAAGAGGGAGACACTTTCTTTATTAAAGAGACGTTGAGAGTCACGACTTACACCATTGACGATTCTGCTGGCATTTCTGTTGGAGTTTGCAATGTGCGGACGTTCTATTAACATACATCCTCTGATAAACGGTCCATCAATAAACGCGTAAGCATGCGCTCAAGCGCGTGGGTGTCGCTTCCGATTGAAGTATTACTATTAATTATTATTAATCGTGATAAGCTTACTTTGCACGCAAATATTTCTTCTGATACACGCACGCAATAACTTTGTTCAGTGGTACAAATATTTAATCTTATGATTATAGAAATTAAAAATAATAAAAATAATTCTCATAAATCCGTAAAACAGAACCATTTTTTTAATTTCAAAAATTAAAGTATATTTAATATGAATATTTTCATAATAGGGTTTTATTCGGAATATTTTTCTCTGTGAACATAAATAACGATAAGAATTCTATTTTAATATGAGCTTGAAAAGCCACATAAGCCATAAAACTATTGCAAGCTCAAGAGCTGCTGAACTATCGAGCAATTTTAAGCTGATTTCTGAAAAATAGAAGGAATTGAAACACATGTTTCCAACGGTTGTACATTTTTAAAATAAGCCGTACGAAGTATTGAAATACTAAAAATAAAAGTACGATGTTTTAGTAAATTTTATTCTGGTAGGCTAAATTTAATTACTGTTACTTAAAATAGAAAAATGCGATTAAAGAAGGGAATTTTTTTATACGAATGCTGAATATTATGTAACAATATAAAACAATGGACGATTGTAGTTTTCTATTGTTGTAATTATAAGAATTATCTTCAAAACGTAATAAAATAATATAAATTCAATATAAAAACGTAAACAATAATTATTGCCAATATGAAATTTTTATTAAATATTTACAAAAAGCGTAAATTATTTTTACAGAAAAATGAATAAAAATTTTTGTAATTTTACGTAAAATAATCGGTGTAATGGTTAATTATAAAATATTATAAAAAATTTTAGTTTTTTATTAAACAATTTATTTTCGATAAAATTTTTATATTTATTAAGATGGATGTTCTATAATTATATGTGCGTATCAATGAAATCATTATTGATTTTTCTGAATTCTCAAATTAAATCTCGTAATACTTATTTTTCATTTTCGTTCTTTTATAGTTATATATGTTAAAACTATCTACTTTATATTCTATAATTGAATGAATTTTACAAAATATGAAATTTAACTTATCTATTCTTTATTTCAGGTGATGGAAATGTTAGCTTTGAGGAGTTTGTCGAAATTGTCAGTAATATAGGAGGAAGTGCAAGCTCTTCTTCGCATACGGATCAGGATCAAGAAGAACAAGAGCTTCGTGATGCTTTTAGAGTAAGTTTTTGATATGCATTTTTATCAATAAATAAAAAAAAAATTTTTGACGTGAACAGTATATCTCGGATAAAATTTTATCCTTAAATGCAGATTTTAGTCAATATATAAATCAGATTTTTAAGAGAATAAACTTAAACCTCTATTGAAAGATTCCTTAAATTTTTTGGAAATATATTAAATGAATAATTAAAATTTGCATAATAATTGTTTATGTGTAGCAATATATAACAATAATCATATAAGCCTCATTATATTACTTTATTTTAAAGAATTCAATCTATAAATATTTAAACTATCGTCATATTGGTTATAAAAATAATTTTGCATAATTATATATGATTTTTTGACAACAAACAGTCGTTATTAAAGTGTGAAGAAATTTGTCGATATAATTTGAGTTTTCGCCAAAAAATAGAATACATAAAATCTCGAATTTCGACGAAAATTTGCTTTAAAATGGAAAATAAAGTAATTTAACCTTTCCAGTGCAGCGAATGCTGTTAAACGAATTAGGACGGAATAGAGAAATAAAAGAGTGAAGTAGAAAGAAATCAAATTTAAAATATAATTTTCTAGAGAAACAGGACTATCCGTTTTTTCTTCATTATACATAAAAGAGAGAAGTGGTAGTTCATACGCATATCATACTCAGAAGAATGTGATTTATTTTCTGTGCAGTAAAAATTTCAATTATCGTTGTTTATTGCATAATATTCAATGATACGAGCAACAGTATTGGTACTATCACTGATTAATATTATCAGATGTCTTAAAGTTAAGATAACAAAATTTAAATACATCCCATTATAAGAATAAATACCTTCTACATTTCTATAATTAATTTCAGTCTACTTCATACTTATAGCTTTCAATCTATTAAGAAGATAAATGTTATTATCTTTTTCTTTGCGATAGTCCTTCTCCGGGACAATTTAGAATATATGAAAAGGACATATAATATATGACTAATAATATTTTCATTATGTTTAACAGTATATTATCGTCAGCATTGTCAATTATTTATTTTAATAGTTCGATTAAATAAATAATAAATTCGATTAAATAAATATAAATAAATATCTCATAATATTTCAATAAAAAATATATTAACTGTTTAACGATCCGATGATAGAAAATAAGGTCTATTTCATGGTTGTAAAAAGATGATCTCATAGCAATAAAACTACCTTTATAGCATACTTAACATGAAAAATACTAGTTACAGAAGCTGTAAAACGTATGCAAGATATAAAGCACTATATTTTTTGATAAAGTTATAATTACAAATTCAATATTTCATTCTCAATTTTTAAATATAACGTATGTGCAAAATCTCACGCTTATTTTAGACTTTCCTTCGTTTCATTTTGCTCCCTTTTCATTTTAACTTGTGAAAAAAAGATTTACTAGTATTTCACAGTATCCTGCATGACAAACTGCATCCGAATTCAGAAAGCATGACGAAAATTACAAGCTTTGCTGTCCAAAAAGAAAAAAATAACAGACAAAAGAGACGAGTACATAAAATTGAAAAAGGCGAGTCATAAAACGATATAGCATTTGTAGAAAGGTGGATAGTCGCAGTGTAAATCTTCTGTCATTCAAGTGAATAACGTTGAAAAAACAAAAAATCTTTATTGCTTTCTCCGCAAGATAGTCATTCAGTCTTGAAAAGTATTTCATTTTTAGTCGCACTCGAAACAATTATTACAATACTCTTCAGAAGTATTAAATCGGGTTCTTTATAAAGGAGACTGGATCGAGTAAAAATAGTTGTTTATGAAAATCTAAACACATTGCTTTAACCTCATTGAACGACTTTATGCCTAAGTAAAAGATATAAATATTTATGAAAAATATACAAATTCGAATGCTGAGCAATTCATTACGAAATTATCAATTTTCAACGTAAGCAAGCGTGCAAATTACTTTGGTGATTATAATTAGTAATAATCAATGAAATGTTTGTCTATGCAAACCATTTGAATTATAGAAACACAGTTATTAAAAATGTAAGCTTAAAATAATGGAAATACCTTGCGAATTTTTAATGAATATTATAATTATGAGCTGGCGGTAAAAAACAGAATATGAAATGATTTTAAACTATTTAGTTACGGAAACAACTAAACAGAAGGTGAATATAGTTTGCACTGAATTTATAACGAAATGAAAATATTTATCTAAGAGGATAAAAATGTTAAGTCTCGTGATATTTGTTAAAAATACATTGTAACATAAGGAGTATTCAGATTTTTGTTTTGCAACTGACAAAGTAGTTTGAATATGATATTATTAATTAAAAACTAAAAAACATATTATTTTTCTGACAATTTTAAATATCGTATTAAAAAATTATTCGATATTAAATTTATTGTAATTAATTAATCTTAATTAACTTAAACATCTTAAAAATAAATTAACATAGAGGAGATCACCGATATATATATATATATATATATATATATATATATGTACATATCAATAATTAAGAAATATAAAGAAATATATAGCGAATAATTTGCGTTGAACAACTTGAGAGCTCCAAACATGAAAGGAATTTTTACAACAACCTTTGTCAAAACGCAAAGAATATTTCTTCACAAGTAAGCGAGTTAAGAACTTGCATGCTAGTATTTTCAGTTAGTAAGCATCTACTGTATTCAAGAAGAGTAACGAGATCATAACTGCGAGAATGTACAAGTAACGATGTAAATACATGTAAAACAAGAAAAATCTAACTTCTTTTTACCACCGTATTACTTAATTCAAAATAGCTATTTTGATGATTTGCCGAAAGCTGCACTGCGTGTATTTTATTTTCATTTTTCTTTTTTTACAATACATTTGATGCAAAATGAATGGGTCCATTGGTGGATCAAGTAAATTACGAGAAAGAAATGTGTGTGGCCAATTGAACTTGCCATATCTTTTCACAATTCGAGTATACCTATCAACAGATTTTACACTTCGCGTCTTGATTCGATATCGACAACAGATTTTTAATTGTATCTACACTGCGCCATCTTTTTAATTTAAACTACTTTCAAACTATCATATGTAGGTCCTTGACATAGAGTGAACATATATAGATTTTTTTATATGAATAAATTATTTATTCATTTACATCATATTCTTTTTGAAGAAAGCGACTATTATTCATAATAATATAGTTTCACAAACAATAAATTTTTATCATTTATATTATCGAAAAATTTGTTTTATGATTCTTATTTTTTGGAAAAACATTTTTCTTTGTAAATTATTAAAATTTTATAAAAATAAATTAACTGTTTCTTAATTCGTTACATCTTATTCTAGTTTTAAAATTTTCTAAAATTTTAAAAATATTATATATAAAATATAAGAATTTTCTAAAATGTATTTTCACGTTGGCGTATTGAAAAATACTTCAAATATTGTATCCCTAAAATCATAAATACAAAGAATTAAGGATACGCAAATTTTTGAAAAGCAATTTAATATTTATCGAGAAAGACATAAAGTTTCGATGGATTTTAATTCAGTTTATTACCACAAGAATTTGATCGAATTAATTTCTCTTTACTTGAGAAGATCCATAAATCGCATTAATATAATTTTCATATCCTGATCAAAGGAAATTGATGATTGCTAAATGAACTATTAGAACGTTTCATTACGAAGCTCGTAAAATCACGCTATATATAAACATCTATTACTTTTATATCGACTTAAAATTAAAGATTTTAATTATTAAAAATGTGCGTGAATACATGTACGACGACTTACTCCATAATTACTTAATCTATTTTTTATAAGCATCTAAACTACGAGGGTAAAAATAACGAGTTCGGATCAATATGTCCTCGGCTTTCATTTCTTTACACGAAATCTAATTTTACACGCGTGGAAATTAAATAAAGTGTTATTTAGTGCTCAAACTCCTTGCGTGGATAAACTCGCTTAAGAAACTGATTTACAGATAATTGCATATTTTCCAATTTTGCTTCATTACTTCTTTCGATTATTTTCCATTACTTATTCTAAACCTTTTTCTCGTATTTCTTCTGCAACTGTTCAACATTCTGAAACTGTATCTATTTTACTTAGACTCGCTATTCTGATACAATGCGTACTCAATATGTATATGCGTACAGAGGTGCCTGTTCGAACTGATATCAGATATGCAAAATGCTGAGAAAGTACTGGTATTCGAATTTTTTAATCCCGAATAATACTGCGTACTTTTTCATTCGTAATCAGCGAGAAGCTATAACAATAAATAATCTGTCTTTCTTTCATAAATATCTTTGTAACTGACTGGTAACATTCTCAGTACGCACCATTAGCTGAAATAATTAACTAAGAGTAAATTAAAAATCTTCAATTAAATTACACTCGATTAACATATGTGAAGGTAATATAATTTGATAGAAGCAGTTACAATGCGTAAAGATAAACACTCTTTGGTTAAATGTGTAAAAATTGTTATTCGCATTGATGTAATTATTTTTTAAAATATTATTATTATTATTTTATGCACATAATTAAAATAATGACAAATTTATGTTTTTAATGGAACCCATTGACAACTATGTAAGTATACATAAAAATATCAAAATATTACTTAAAATATTAATTTAAAAAATTAAACGATTAAATCAGATAAGTTAAACATAAGGTATTGCGATGAAGATGTTAATTAATTCATTTAACATTGAATACGTACATTTTGTGTATCAATAAGAGAGTGGAAATAAAAATTATAGTGACAATTATTTCACGTTTCATACGTAATAAATAAAAATTATGTATAACGAATGATAAAAGCTTGTGGTGAAGCGTAAATCGAAGTTGTAAATATCCTATTAAACCAATAATAAATGAAAAAATGTATTCTCTTGCTTAAATGTCGGCTTCGCTTATCAGACTTTTTGTAAATAAATAAAAAGCATGAAGCAAGAGAAACTAAATAGCCTATAATAAGAAATTAAGCAAAGGTTTGATCGAAGCAAAGCCAATCGGCTAAACATTCTACATAACATAAAATATCTAACTAATTTCATTGTTTAATGAGCTTTTTCGGTATTGCAACTCTGAAAAAGAAGTCATTGTGTATGTCTGGTATTCGTATGAATTTTATTTTGAATAATTTATGGCGGATGAAATATTAATCTGCCATCCAACTTTTACGGTTCATCTACCGAGCATTTTAGTAGACTGCGCTGTAACAGTAAAAATTTGAAAGGATGTTATTCAACTTTTAACCTTTTTAGTTAAATACCTAGCAAAGAAAGTTGAACGGCTGCTCCCGTCGTCCCGTTTTTGCCTTTGCAAAAAAAGCCGGTTGCCACGCGGCGAGAGAACGAAAACACAAGCAATAGAGAAAACTGGACTTCCAACTCGTATAAATAAGACATCATGTGAGCCTATCTTCCGGTCCGTTCCTTTAAGCTCATTCTTCAGACACTATCGCGCGGCGACACCTTTCGCACTGGCGATACACGTTCAGACAAAATTTTAACATGTCAGAGTTGTTCGTACCCTAACGTCCAATGGGGATGCGCGGAGAAGAGCTTTAAGGAGGTATGTCAAACCTTTAGCACACAATGGTCTCTAATGACTGCGGCCTTTTTCCCCGCCCCGACCCTTGCTCTCCTCTATTTTCCTGTCGCAGACGTTCTCTCGACTCAATCCGCAATTTTTTTGTTCTTTCTAGGACACTTTCAGTGCACAGCTCTCGAATGTTCTCTCTTTTCCTCTTTCTGTCTTTCGTTAGAGCACAGCTTTTTGCATTTTTCGAAATCTTCCCTTCCTTTTCTTTTTCTATACACTGATTCTCAACGACTGTTTTGGATTAGGTGTTGTATAAAAGAAGAACATTTTCACGAAAGCAATGATGCTCGACCCTTTCGAGTCAAACTCTTTAATGGAATAGTACGACGAAAAGAGAAGGGAAGGACGTCTATCTGTATTTTGCATTAAAAGAAAATGTACCTTCGCAGTTCGGTACACGAGTTTTAACACGAAAATTTTTACCTGATTCAAGCATTTGAAGAAGGTTGAAAATCTTACTTTTTAAAGTAAAATTTCAAGTTTCTCAAGAGAAACGTCCGATTTCGGTGAAGAATATTTTCCAAATTGCAGGCATTATTAGGCTTTGCTACAGAAGGTGTTTGAAGAAAGTGCAGCAGCGATTTATACATTACAGATTTACCTCACACGATAATACGCAACATGTGTAAATGTTTCATTTAAATATAATCCTTAATTTAATCAACGAATTACCCACAAAATTCTCAACTATAGCGACTTTTAAAGAAATTATCATCGTGTATTATGTAAAAATAAAATTTCAATTTATCATCTTCGATTTAGCTTGGCAAAAATGTTGGGTCACGTTATTTCCCATATTTTCGATTACTTGAAAATGCATTTTTTGTCCTTTTCGAGCTATTGAATACAAATGTATATCCAAATCTTATAAATCAATATATTGGACGCAACAAAATGAAAAATCAAAGGTAAAACGAAATAGTATAAGACTATAATATATTTCATTATAAAAGTTTTTAAAATGCGTTGAAAATTTAAAAGAAAATTTTTAGTAAAATTTCATGCTTTACGGAAGAAACCTACTTAAATATACGCAGACTAAAAGCTTCGTATAATTATACAATCTAATGAACATATTTGAAAACTTTTAAGACAATAAGACAGATTTTTTTTTTCGAACATTTAAGTGACAATCATTAATAATACATTAACGTTTTAAAACATATAATAACATACTCTCAAAATAAATGCATTGTTTTAACATGGTATTATAATTATGAATTATATACAAATTTATCCAAACTGACAAAAATAAATTAATAAATTAGGTAAGAACTTTCTCTGCTCAAAATCTTCTAACGTTAGTTAAATATACAAAGAAATCTTTTTATTGTATTCAGTAATTTACGTGCTTGTAAACTTTTTTTTTAATTTTGAGAAATATGAAATTCTTATTAAATTAAATATATTTCAATTCATCCGACAGCATATTATTTAAAGACTATAATCAAAGGAACATTTTGAAATATTTTAATCGCTTATTTCATCTAAAAAAAATTATATATATATAAAGTATTACATTAATATTCTAGTAGATAAAATGAATAATTTTTACTTTTATATATAAAAGTAAATTACTTTATTTTTAAATATACAATTCATAAAAATTCAAAATAATATTTTAAAAATGTTTTATTTTCATTTATCGTTCTTTTATTAGTTTTCATATATACTTAAATATTTGAATGCCTGATATATATTTAATATTTTATTTTAAATCTATCACATTATCAAATTTAAACGATTTATTAATTTTTTAAATTCACTGTTTTAGGTTTAAAATAAAATATTACACCAAATATACATGAATTGATTTTTTCAATAAAACTTAATATATAAGTGTAATATTTTTCTATAAAAAGGGTACAATATTCTTAACAGCTGTGACATAGTTTTATCGCTATTATATTTTAAATTCGAATTCAGTATCAGAATTATACGTAATTATAGAATAGTGATATAAAAATATTTCTAAAATTATAAAAAATTTTCAAATATGTAGGCACGTACAGCGATGTAAAACATAATATTGTAATAACTCTAAATATAAAATAATTTAACATCAAATACCTATTTACAAAAAAAATGATTGCCAGGTAATGGCTGCTCCAGCATTCCCAGGAAGAAGCTTAAAGATTTCTACTATTAAGCCGCATACAAAATAACTTTTTTCTTACTTTTCATATTCTGTTGCATGAAAAATTATTTTGTGAATTACTTATATTCTTTTTTAAATAATAATTTTATATTTTAATACAAATAAGAATTAGTAGTTTTTTACAAATTGTCAAATTAAATATTTCTCAAATATAAAAATGTTAAATTATTTTCACTTGTTATAATATTTAATATATAATTTGTTAATATATAAGAAATATTTAATTCGTGAAAATTGCACATATCAGCGGAAAAAGTAAAATATCTATTCTTAGCGCATATATCGATTATATTTTAATTTCAAATAAAATTAAAACAAGTGTAGATTCGAAAATTAATTACAAACTATTATGATCTTAAATAAAATGGGGTTCTAGTTGATTAATTCTTGAGTAATGAATTAGAAACCTTTTTTTATTATGATAATGTATATGAATTTTCAAATATAACAATTATTCGGAATATATTAGCTTCATATAAAATAAAAATGAAATTTGGTGTGAAAAAAGCTTTACATAGAAATTTATTTTTTTATAGAAGATGAAAATTAAGCGATTTTTTACTTAATATACGTGTACTAGAAATATATATATATATATATATTTATTTATTTATTTATTTAATATGTGTATAAACATATGAAAGATACACCTCATCAATCAGAATTATACATAGTTTTAAAACTCAAATATAATGTACTGTTTCTAAGTGTAGAAATAAAATAAAATGATGCAGTTTTATAGTATTTAAGTTTAGTGTTACGCGTCACGTATAAATAGTTTTACACGCTCTCTACTTACAACTATTAACCCAATTATTTAAATGATAAAGCTGAAAGCTTAAACGAACGTGCAACGTTCAAAATGAAGCCACAAAAGTTAGAAAAACGACTTTACAATTTTTCACCTACTTAATGCTACTCAACAAGTCTGTTTCTTCTCTTTCGATTTCTTGAGAAAAATTAAAATACATCTTTCTCTGTGACACGATAAAGTATCGAATTAGTTGTCTGCTTGGAAAAAACGTTCCGGAATAAAACCTGCAAAAAAGGGAAGAAGAATGGCTGTGGTACAGGCATTTTATACTTAGCTTCGTACGGCTGTACTCACCGACGTTTTTCGAGACAGCACAAGTGCTGGCACTGAAAAAGGAAAAGTGTCCAGCTTCAACGAACGCTAAAGAGTTTAGCGAGTCAAGGCGGGGCGCGGGAGAGGGCGAAAGGAACAAGGAGCTCGGGGAGGGGATGAGAGCGTATTCTACTTACCGAGTCGATATTTTAATCTCAGCGAGTTGGCCATTCGCGCGTCGTTTCTCTCTACTCCTCGGCTCGTGGAGGGAGAGAAAGGAAAATGAAGGAAAAATGTATCGTCGCATAGTGGATAGCCAAGCAGAATGGAGTCAGAGGAGAACAAGCATGACGGCTGCCCGCTCACGTATTTGTGTTCGGAGCGACGGATTTTGAAGCTTGCGTAAGGAACGTAACACGTACGAAGCAGAGGGCGTGTAGATAAGCTTCAAAACACGAGATATTTGTAAGTGCGCGCATACTGATCGTCTCGAATTAAGAAAGAATGCAAGGGACAATAGGAACGATCGGATCATTACGAAAATAAAAAATGACAAGCAAGTCATTAGCGATGTCGAGTAAAGTTTGTCTCTTGATAAGTAACTGAGCTCATTTCGGACTCGTAAATTTTACGTCCCTTATTCGGTTCCATATAAAACACATATTTTTCTTCGTTCTTCCTAACATTCTGACATCTTAGCAAACGCTTCTATTAAAAACGTATAAAATATGACGAATTACTCTTTTATTTATGATCTTCGTAATAAATACAAAAAATATTCAAACCTGGAGCTTTTTTCTTTTTGATAAAACAAGCTCTCGACATGACACGAAAAGAAAAACATTCACCTATTATCAAGATAAATTAAAAATCTTTCAATTTACATAAATATTCTAAACAGATTCAAAATTTATTCAGGTTGGTATTTTAGAGTTATATTATAACGGTAAGCGTGGCTTTTATAAATAAAATATTTTGCCAATCATATAATAATAATAATAATATAAAAAAACTTGAAATTAATAAGCAACACTGATATTTAAAATCTATGTTTTGAAGTTTATTAGCATTAAAGTTTAAATAGTAATTGTAAAAATGCAGTTCAAATTATCGCAGCTGATACTTAAAATATAATTAACTTATCTATTAACAATAATTGTAAAACAAAAATCATTCGTAAATTAAACAGAGTTAATCAGATAAAAATTGCAACTTTCGTATATTTTTTAAATAACTCTAGCTTGATTGTACATTAAAGATTAACGAATTAACAATACGTTTATTTATTAATCACTGTTAATTTGTATTCTATTAATAAATAAGAACAATTTCTTAAATAATAACGTAAACTCAAAAAAGTTTTAAAAATTTGAAACTGAAAAAGATGATGGGTAGAGAAAGTTTGTGTAGTTTGGAGCAGACGGTGCTGGCTACTCTTATAATAAATGGTTGACTTCACTTACTTATTTACTATCAAAAATAGCTTTAAACTACTTGATTTTAACAATTTATTGTCATCATTAAGTATCTTTGTGCGTTAAAATTCTGGAAAATGTAAAGATTATATAATGTTCAAAATCAGGGTTAAGAAATATATTTTACTTATTCGGCAACTATTCCAGCGAGTAACTATTTATTTCGGATTAGTGTGAATTGTTCTTCTCCATTCTGTATTCAATATATGAGATAATTTAAGAAAAACACGTGCTAAAATTATCTAAATTATTTTTTAAAATATGCTAAAGGTAATCGAGGTAAAATAAGATGAAAAAGTGTAAAACTTTACAAAACGTGGCTATCAATGTACATTTGAATTTTTCATATGATTCTAAACATTCTTTACTAATGATTAGGAATATATTAGCGTTGTAAAAATAAAATAGTTCGATACAAGTATACCGATTTTAATTAACTTTTTTTTAGAAGATGTTATTTTATACTTGAAAATACTAAGGTAATTTATTGCTAATTACGTATTGTATGATAATTCTTGCGAGATGCTTTGCTGATCTTTCCGTTTGATGTTCATTTAATATGATAAAGAATATTATTTTAAGAGATAATGGAAATTGCAAAGAAATATGTAAAATATGAATTCATGACGAAATATTCGAAATGTAATTGCTTGAAGCGAAACCTTACTGTAAATTAATAACAAAAAAAAGGAAGAAAACAATAAGTACGGAGCAAATAAGGGAAAACAGTCCTGGAAAAAATAAAAAGATGATTGTGAAAGCGGAAATAAGACAATCAGAAGCTGATGTTTCCAGACTCGTGAATTTCACTGACGTTGTTCAGCAGAACAGTTGCTGTACGGTGATATAACTGTGGTAATACGAGTAAGGAAGAAGCGAGGCGGTAAGAAGGTAAGCCGTTCTACAGGAAAATGAAATCGACGCGTGCATCCTATATGTTTAGCCTAAGAGTATCTATTTATTGAACATAAAGCAACCAACTAGATGTAATCATACATTTCTATGAAAGCAAATGAAAACTTCAGCTACGACTCGGGTTCGTTTAAATTCTCGTCTACGTTTCCGTGCATTCTAATGCCCTTGAAATCTGCAATTTGAATTTACATTCAACAATCGTCTTATCTGATGAACCTAGTCGACATTAATGCCCTTTAATCAATCGCTTGCAATATAAATTGTTTCTTCCACTTTAATATTCAATAATCGGGGTTCATTGCAGTCGCGCGACATGGATCGATTGACGAAAAGGAAGAGACCGGCGAAATGTAGATAGATGTAAATAAAATAAATAGAAATTTTGAAGCATAGAAAGATAGCGTGTAATCGTACACAGTTTAGGATGCAATGTGTCGATTAGTGTCACAAGCGATAAATCAACTACTAATGCACGATTTCTCTGCTGCTGTTGTTGATGCTACCACCGCTGCATTGATCTACCACGGTAATCATTTTACATTCGGATTATGCTATATAAGGAATATAGTGCACGTGTAGTTTATTTAAATGTATATGCTATAGATAAACTCGCCAATGCAGGAGCTCCATAATTACAGTTTACTTTAATTACTCTACGGTATGATACTCTTTCTTCTCACACTCTCTACGTGCGGTGATGTCTTTCGTCATGAGGGCTTTTAGTCCGCTAACTATCCACAGCTTAGCCCTGGGGCACTTTCCGACTAGAATGCGATTTTGTAGTGTTTTGAAACGCCTACTACATTGTCTTCGGATATGTGCAATTAGGAAAGCTAATTTCGTCTAGTTCTTAAGTTCTATTTAAAATAAATGGACCAGAGTTTACGGGAGAAGTAACATCGAAAAACAAAATAATCGAAATTCAATTACAAAATGTTGAGGCCAAATGAAAATAAAATGCAATTACTATTTTTAAATAATCTTTAATTTTTTTAGTCGAATAAAAGTTCATATACACACAATTCCCTTCATGATTTTCTATTCGACAAAATCGCTGCTCTCAAACATAATTACGGAGCTAATATATTCCTCGCGAAAAGGTTTAAAGTGAATAATTTAATTATTACAGCTCTACACTTTATTTCTTGTTTTAAATCGTTAAGAAGATGTAATGACTCAAACGGAATTATCTTAGCTTGGCTGAGAAACTAAAAGTAGTTAATTTCATACGAAATCAATAATAATTAAGTATAGTTCTTATTCACAATTATTGGTGGCATATGCTTATTACATTTTGCTTTAAGATTATAATTACATTAAAATGAAAAATACATAATAGTATTATAATTTGTTACTCATACTATATAAATGGGAAATTTATTCATTTTTAATTTTATGATTTAACAGTGAGTTTCAGAAATTTCTTGAAATATTGTCTTATTTAATATAAAATTAATTATTTGACCATGAAAAGTTCCCTTTATTTAAAGCTAAATACAGCTCAGATGCCATTTTTCTTCTGTACACAAGTACGAGGACAAATAAGAAAAGAGGAGAAAAGATTTATTTCCTCCCGCATCGAAATCTTCGGTACACTGAGGCGCTTTTCTCAGATAAATTGTAAAGATGAAACACGCAAGTATATAGACCAGAAGCTTTAACACACTAAAGGTCATACACCTAAGTTATTGGCAATAATTTAAACGAAAGCTAATTGAAGCTTGAGACATGACCAATTAATCATTTTAGTTATCGATTCGAGAATAGCAAAGAAAATGTATTAGCAATTGAGTCGATAAATTTTCCACCTCATCGAATTTTATTTTCAACGTATAATTCGACTAAAAATTCAGTAAATATTTTTTCATATTTTCACAGTTTTATTATTTATTTATGTTTGTATTTATTTATCAATACATTCTTGTTATCTTCGAATTCTAATACATTATATAAATGACTATCAACTCATGATAATTATTATTTTTTTATCTTCTAAAAGTATCTATTTCTAATGTACTTTACGATTTTATTCAAATTGTACATTTACAATTAGCATTATTTGTTAATTGTAATAATTCGTTAGATGTTAGTATATAATTTTTTCAATAGCTACATTTATGAATTATATATTGTTTACAATTGCTATTTCAAACTTTAATTATTGTATTATTTTGTCTATCCGATACGTTATGTAGATATCATTTTTGTTTGCATTACCTTACGACATAAAAAAATAATTGTTTGGTGCGGTTGAACCATTGATATATTACTATACAATGACCTTACGAATACTTACTTTGAGTTAATAATTTTCTTTGACCGTACTTATACGCTTAAAGTGTTTGATAAATCTTTGAATCTGCACGTTTGTAAATACATATGTTTTACATACTCACACTCGTTTTTCTATTTAATTTTTGACTAATTATTAGCTTTGCACAACTAAGTGTGTCAAATAATTTTCATCGGCAAAACAAATGCAGTCAGGTAATTAGTGAATTGCACTTTATACCATCTTGATATTAATCAATAAATAATAAAACGCAGATTTTTAAAAAATAGCTTGAAAAATTCAGTAGCTGTGAATTTCTTGATTAAAAATTACGTATTTAGATTTACATAAGACACAATACGGCTCTGAATTCGTGGATAAGTGCGCGTTGTATGCATATACGTATATAACGATGAATAAACGGTAAATATTGAACTGAATTACAGATGGTATGAAGAGGCGAACAGCAAAATCGGTGCTCATTTGGTTTTTAAAACAAAAATGGAGACTAAGTATACAATAGCACAATTGAAATTCTAATTTGAAAATTTCGATGACGTTAAACTAACCGCAAGACCAACCACGTCAATTTATATTCCTGATTGATTTCCTCCCACGTAGATGCTGCTAATTATTCAAATAATAGATGTTTGAATTGCTTATTGCTGCAACTCATTTTCATTAGCTTACGTTTCTCTTTTCACGTACACTATTACATAAAACACTTTAAACTTAATTTTATAATGAGGCTTATATTTGCTTATAATACCGTAATTAGGAACTTCATTGCTGGTGAATTATTTGATCGTATATTTAACTTTTTAATGTATTTTAGTTCAGAAATAAAAAAATCAACTGTAAAATTCATTGTCTGTTGGAATATTAATACGCGATATTATTAATTAGAATAAATCATTAGAATATGAACAAAAAAATGTTTGTAAGATAATTAAAAAATAATGTACATCATCAATCCTCAGCATATCTTTCACAAAAACTTATATATCTTATAATTGATTCATGTGTATGTGTGTATGCACTTGAATTGTAAATATTTAATTAAGAAGGTATTCATATATACCAAAAAATTGAATGCTAAACATTTCAGTAGTTGATCTTATAATGTCTTCCAATTTTGTCGACTGTTTCTAAGAAAAATACTGCCTAATTCATAAATACAATTTAAATTATTAAAGTTTGCTGTGCAATGCAAAAGAAAGAAAAGAATCTTCAAATTTTCATCTACAGTTCTGTTTAGAATTTTTCACTTATAAACTAATATGATTCCCGAAGTAAAATTAGAACAATTACGACGAAAAGTAAATTTTTATCCAACTCTGTGTCATAAATTTCAATCTGCAAGGCGATATCATTTGCCGAATGATCTTTCAATATCGACTAATTTGGCATCGTTCCGCTCGGACAAGAAGTGACCGATTGCTGAACGGATATACGATTTTTCAGTTTTCCATTTACCCTTCAGGGCATTCGTTTTACCGTTTGCCTCGTAAAAAAGCTTGTCCAATGCTTGCCGGCCCACTCTCGCCGTAATCTCTTGCCTCTGTCTTTTTTTCATTACAAATCGTCCCTTTTCCTAACTTTTTGGCATTTCTCGAATAGAATCGAACCTCTCTAAAGTTCAACATTTGCATAGCTAGTTTATTTATGCAAAAACGTCAACGAACAGAACTATTCTAGTTGGGTTATCGTTTACAACTTGATTCTTCTGCTTATTTGCATACTACTTTTTTAATTAACGCTTCATTTAACAACGTGTAATTTAATCTGCACTTGGTTATAAATTATTATTTTAAAAATTCATCGATATAAGCCTACATTTAGAATGCGTAATTATATATTGCATCTACTTACCCCTCCCCACAGCTCCGATAGGCGTTGACAGAGCAAGTAGCATCTAAAAGTTAAAGCAGGGTAAGCAAATGACACTTTACAAAAAAAGTGCGAAATCTTGTACAACAAAAAATTAAATAAAAGCATTTTGCAAATAATTTAAAAATTTTAATTTTAAATAAAATAATAAAATTTTATATATATATATATATATATATATTGTTCACGTGACTTAATAAACTTTTATGAATTTTAAACATTAGCTGTTATATGCGTAACAACATTATTTTATACAGTGAATATTTTTGTAGACTGTTTTTATTAAAACACGAGTAAAAATATGGAAATTCAATTTTGCGAATTGTTGAATATTTTATATGTGGAATATTCAAAATTTTTTATTTGAAGAATTTGTGGACGCGCTAAGAGACTTTTTACTTTGTGCAATTAATGTACAATTAATATGCAACCGAGAAAAATTTAGCGCATGGACAAACTATTTTCACGTTTAACGGATATAAGTTGTAAAAAGAAGTTATTACTGTATCAAGACAACTAATAATAAAATAAAAACTGCATCTTTCCGTGTTAAATTTAGTTTTAGCTTATTCGCATCTCAACAAAATGTTTGAACTCGTATGAAAAATCAATCGCGGGTGTTATTTTAATTATCGTCGCTTAAGCTACTTTCGCTAGGTTTAATATTTATTTTTCTCGAATTCAGAGTAATTGCCAATTATAAAATATAAAATGTGATGCGGTACTAATAAAGCATAAAATTCACAAAGAACGAGCACATTATTTCCAAACGTTGACATAACTGAATACTTATCTTAAACCCAGTGCACTAAAAAGAATTCAAGCTAGAACCACAAAGAAGCATCGCAAAAGGCAAGATTCTGCGCCCTAATTTCATACAAAGCATGGAATGCACAGCTAAGTGAGTGCATTCTCCTTAGCTGCGTCAAAGAGAGCCTTGGCAAAGGAAAATAGGCTTGAGACTGCACACTTGGGCAAATCCAAGCGAAGCAAGGTCAGATCGCAAGATCTGGAGATATCGAGGATCGAGGGACTCAGCGATACCAGGAACTTCAGCCGCCAGTATAACTCCATTGCGGTCACAGTTCTCAGTTCCGATGCACAGATCAGATTTTCCAAATGTCCGAGAGACGCTTCCGTATCCGTGAAATTTCGGCGCGCACTCCGAGGGCTGAGAGGTCAGGAGATGACGTGCGTCGCATCGCACTTTGCTCAATCAATTTGGCTAACCGCGAGGGCGTCTCTGCTACTCGTCAATTTTGCTTCTATTTTTCAAATTCAATTCAATCGATCCCGGAGGGAATTCTATTTTCCCCGAAGGCAGTTGACATTAATAATCGTCGTACGGGAAGCTCGTTAACGTTCCATGCACAGGAGGCCCCACCTAATGGCGCTGCGCTGGCGCGAAAATTTCGGTTCGATTTCAATTTTTTGAAAGGATTATTTGACCATTTGGCAGCCATTTCAATCCGTTTCCTGTCACTGCATTTCAGTTGGTAGCATTTTCAGAAGGACTGTTTGAAAATATTTTTCAATTTTCTGTTAACAAAATAATTGGCAATTTGAACCTTTGCTTTTTAAACGTTTAATTAAAAAATACATTTATATATATATATATAATTCAAATAATTCAATAAACTCAATTAACGAATACATCGAAAATGACTGATTTTATTGGTATCATATCACGTACTACTGATTTTTAATTTCATTCTCATTGTTCTACTTGAAGTTTTTATTTTTATCTCTTTGTCAAAAAATGGATTATTATAAATTTGCGTCCATTGGTTGGACTGGACGATCGAACTAATAATATTTTCAAAAAATATTTTATATTTATTTTGTAAAATTTTCTATAAAGTTAAAGCCTTACGGCGATTAATTTTGAAGGACGATCCTTTTTATTGTATTTTTGATAGACAATCCGAACCGCAAGCTTGCATTTAAAATTATACAAACCCAAATTAAATTATCGAATTAAAAATTTAATGTGTAGTATCAAACATTGTAAAGTGCGAAAAAACAGTGTAACGTAGTTGCGAAGTATTTTCATTTGTTTAATGTAAAACTACGCTAACAGAAACTTAAATTGTACGAGATGTCGGTGATCATTGAGCAATTGTTATGCGAACCAGATCTTGTCACTATTCTACTTTAATCGTTTTAGTAAGATGAACGAGTTTACACACTTTCCTTTATTCCCATTTTCCTTAAACTTATACAAATGCAAGTACAAATTCAACTTCTTAAGGTAAAGAATTTTCACAGTGTTCACTTTAAACGTATTTAATACTTTTACAATTTAATATGCAACCTAGCACATATGATTGCACATACAAATAACTGAATGAGATAAAAATTATTTAAAGAGTTCCTTTATATTTTATATATTTCAACTTATGAATATTCGAAAAAGTATACATTTCTGGAAATTTATGAAAGCGTAAAATATTAAATTATTCAATAAATAATTACATTCAACTTCCTCTTTTATTTTAACAGAATAAGGCCATAAAGATCAAATGGTTAAAATGGTAGAGTATTTAAAGGTCGTTAAATAAATAGTGAAATAAAGAAATATTGTATTATATAATAACAATTTTAATATGCAAATAATACGAATAAACTATGAATGTTTAATAAGTCTTAATACGATGGCTTAATTACTTATTCGATTTCATTCGATAATTATGATATTTTTAAAGAAAAGCTGTATTTTTAAAACCGGCAGCTTAGATGTTATATTATTTTTACATGTTTCTCATCTTTTCTAATTACAGTTTTTTTATTCTAAAAATAAATTTAATTTTAACAAAAAATATGATTTTTTAAGTTTAATTTCAAATTGAAATTGAAATTTAATTAAAAGAATATGCTTTTTGGAAATAAATGTTTAACGTATCTTTGAAGTTTTATTGAGATCCGGTAAAAGTACAAAATTAATATCCAAATGCACTAAGTTTATCTGTAAAATGAGGTAAATAAGTTTGTTAATCTATGTAAATAATAGTTGTATGTACGTTGAGCATTAAAATTTATTCTAATCGCACTTTTTATAACGATTGATTTATACGAATCTTCATTTCACTTATAATTTTCTTTCACTCTTTCTTTTATATTAAAAGTTTTTTATTTATAATTTTTCCACTTAACTGAATAGATATTCATGATATTTATCGAATAAAAATAAACTGAATGTTTATTTTACCTTCCATTTGAAGGCTTTAATCTTTAATACATATGAGTAATTAAGTGATATCTTTAAGCAGACAATAATATATTTGTATTAAAAAATACAACGATGTATTCATTAGTTCTTAATAATAATTGCCTATACTTAGTTTTATAACATGCATGTCATTACCATTAAGTAATTCGTCGTCGGTTTCGCTTCCCAGTTCTATTAAAAACACTTATATGTAATAACAGCGATAATGGATTAATCTATGGCTCTGAATTCATCTTCTTGAATCATTGCGACAAATCCCTTTCCCTGTTTCAAAATAAATTTGCATTTATTCATTCTCATGTCGACATCTCTTGTGCCAATAAGAGGATGTAGTAATGCACTGTTCGTCAATGACTCTGCTTTCTTCGTTTTTATTAAATCAAAATATGCACGTATTTAGTACTGACCTAGAACTATCATATTTAGACATTAACTTCATTCCTTTAATTATCTGAAAAGAGCATTCATTTTATTGTTTTCTAAGTAGCCAATTTTATCCAATATATTACTGAAGTAATTTTTGTTTCTTTGGAGTAGATAAGAATTGAATAGTCATAAACCTCAGTTCTTAAAAATGATCTTATTTTTCAATTCATTTGAGCTTAGCTCTCCTTGAAGTTTATGGAAATAAGTTTGAAACTATCTACATATACCCTCTTACTGCAACTCAATGGAATTTCAATGAACGCCATAGATTCATCGACTTTTCTTCAACAAATCCCATCATTACCGTGTACAAATACTTATCTTTCTATTTTTACCCATGATTTTCTCTTTACATTTAATTTTCTGATTTTGAAATATCTTGCCACTGATAAAGTTGTTTTCAAAATGTGTTTGAATCTATTATAATAAATAGGAAAAATATTATCTTATAAAAACTATAATAATTGCTTAAATGAATTTAATAACAAAATTTTATTTACTAAAAACATTTTTCAAGGTTTTTCAACAAAAACATTGTTTAATTAGTCTAAATGCAATTATTAATTTAAATTAAATTTGTTCAAACTTTAAATCTTTATTGACCAGTAACGAAATCTCAAACCTTATATTTTTGGAGTCTTTTATTCGATATGTAAATACAACTTTTTATATTTATTTACTAATGTGTCTCTCATTTTTTAAAATATAAACTTTTAAATAAGAAACATTAGCGATTTGGAATTAGGCTGATTGCTCGAACCATGATTAAAAATTTTACACAAATATTAGGAATCAAATCCATTATACATATTCATAATATTTTCATTATCATTATTTTATTAAAATTATTTATAAATATAAAATATCTTGATCATTAATGGAGGTTTTAATTTTTAAAATGTATTATCAGATAAAAAGAAAGATTGTATTATAAAAAAAGTCTTGATATTTACATGAAAATAAAAATATAAATATAAGGTCCACATTAAAATGGTATAAATCACTTTTTAAAAAATTTGTCTGGACAGTTTTTTTTTAAATAAATTTCAAATTTAATTAAACTTTTGAAAGTTGAAATAACTAAAATTTACTTATTATTGAGTACGTTTCAATATTTATTGAATCGTATACTGGATGTAACGTGTACAAGTTGGTTCAATTTATATAATATTTAATATTTATCTTGCATGTTTTTATCAAACAAATCATGCACGGAATTATCTAATAAATAGCTCGACTTTGATATCAACTGACTGTCCAATCAAATACAAAGGGTCCTTTAAAACACATTAAAAGGGCCAGAAAATTGATGGCTTATTCCGACCGCTTACTTATTAGTACCATTGATCCACAAAATAAAGCAACTTTTGTAAAATTATGTTTCAGGTTTTCGACAAACACAATCGGGGTTACATAACTGCTTCTGATCTTCAAGCTGTACTCCAATGTCTGGGCAAGAATCTCTCTGAGGAAGAAAGTAAGTCTATAATCTCTCTCCGACATAAATCATTCTTTTTCTTTGAAAGATAAACTTATAATGTATATCAGCTACTTAGACAATCGTACAACCGAAAAACAGCTACGCCTTAGTAGACCTTTAATATTTATGAAAACCTTAAAACCCGATAAAAAAGGCAGAATTGAAAAATCAAAGCCGAAAGCCATCATGGGAGGATAATTGGATTTCGCGTGCCGCTAAATGAAGGGATGACTGGCTAACAGAATTTAGCGGCTTATAAAGAGAGCGAGGCTTTAAAATTTCTCTAGTTGCGCGCGCAAAAATCAAGTGATGGCCGAAGCGTCGTATGTGCAACAGTACGATTCTAGCAACGATGTGGTCGATGGTTTTGCATACGTCGTTACTTTAAAACCCACCATCGCTCACTTTGCTTTTATTTTGTAGCACATATTTCTTCACTGAAACAAATATATGGCCACCATTTCAAGTAAAACCATTTTTCTTTTCGTTGTAGTTGTGCGTTATCAATTTCGCAATACTGGTGTAATATTTGTCGCATCTCAATACGAATTACAATAATCAATTTTATCGTAATGTTTAATAATCATTGAGCGCTTTGAGTACAAATTTACGTAGACAATTCGATCGTAGTCTCAGTATTTTTATTTGCATATTCAATTCTGTAGACTAATGCTTTTCGCATTTATACTTTTTAGATATTTACAATAATATAAGGTAATGATGTACAAATTATTTAGTTTGAATAATTTTTAAAGGCTCAATATAAGAAAAATATGGATATCTCATCTATTATTGCTATTGAATAATTTATCCTACAGTAAAACGAATTTTAAGTTTTTTAACAAACTATATAAATTTTTAATTAATTCTTGATATCATGAAGATGTCGTGAATTAAAAATAAATTTTAATCTGCAAGATATTTTTTTGCTTTCTGTTTTCAGTCGTATATTAAGACGGAAATTCTTGAAACGAGAAGAAAATGAAAAGTAACGCTTGCAACGTCCCCTAAAGCTACATGTTACTTGTTGCATAATTTTTTACGAGAAAATAAGAAACTTTTTATTCACCACAAAACCTTGATTCATTGTCCACTGTTAGTGAGCAAACAAGCCACTCCTGTAAAGAAACTCATCAAACAAATTTTTAAAAGATAATGTCTATAAAATTAAATTTGTTGATGTAATTTTAATCGAGTAATAGTTTAATGTATCATTCATGCCATTATTATTTATTTTTTAAATATTGGGAACTAAGGTTAGAAAATGGTTAAAAATCATTTCTTTTTTAATAGCTGTAATTATAATTTGATCTTCCAATCGATTTTCTCGTTAAACCGTAATATTAATAAATCAGGTTAAAGGTATTTTGATAAATCAATGCAAGTCTATGATTAAACGTCTAATTTAATATTATATCATATGTTATGATTTAGTAATTCGTTTTCCAACTATGAAAATTAAACGAGTAGAACAATATTTCACACGATCCATTAGTAAAATGTCTCGCTTTTGATACAAACAATGCTGAAAAATGAAGTATGATTTTTTGAGGATTTAGCTAAGAACCGCGCCAGTACTTTAGTTAAGAGCCCGATAAAGTTCGCGCAGAATAAATTCATCGCTCATCTTAGTCAACTTTTTTATCGTAGCTTTCCTTTATCGATCTTTTCTATCCGGTCGACTTTTTAGCTTCGATTGCCGTATAAATTATCCCCGACTCGATTTACTTTTTTATTTTACTAAGACAATATATTTTCATTGGTTATAATAAAATGAAAGCTTACGGTACGCGTGTACTTCAAAATTTTTTAAAGTATTTTCTAGAAAATATGAATGGAAATAACACAAACCTTCAAAACTAACTCAAACAAAAGTTAGTAATAGTGTAAGAACTTAGAAAGTTATTACTTGTTTTAGGAAAATTCGAATTAAATGTAATTTGTTAAAGCAATAAATGAGAAATAGCCGAGACCTACTTATAAATTAATACATGTACGTATGTATAGATATTTGTCATATTCAATTGAGTTCTGTGAATTTTTGATCAGATGCAAAGATTATTTTTCTCCATTAAAAATTTGTCTAATCTTTAAAAAATAGTCCATGGTACTATGATAACGAGGATCAATACGCAAAAAAAAATCAATGTGCAACACAAGTTTTACTCTTTTGATTGACGCAACATCTATTCATTTACAGAAATCAAAAATATTATTTTCAAAATAAGTAACCCATATGAAAATGGTTTGGCATACAATTACATTTATTTTTACATGTATAAAAAAATCTTCAGTAAACTTCAACAATCGTAAATCAAAATATATTAAACCTTGACGATAGAGTATCGTGAAAATCATACATACATTTTTGCTAATTAATGTTTTAATTCATTTTTCAATAAAAGAGTCAAATTTTAAGCCTTTATCATAACGTTTTGGTGTTGTATTAATCATACAATAATACACATTTTCTTCGCTTATATTCCCTGCCCATTCGTGTCTGTGGCAAGTGCAGAATTGCTATACAACGTATAAATAAATTATGCACTCGAAGGATATTCCCTTAATGAATATAACGAGCAGTTTAAATGTTCCCATTGAGTTTTTTAACTATCGAAAAGATTTATCCACGCGCTCACTCAATGATTCTTTAGTGCAGTGAACATTTCGCGCCCTTTCCTATTTCCATTTGTTCATCCTCTAAATGGCGCAAATTATTAACTTGTTCTTCGCAAAACTTTGCATTTTAAATCTCGTTGCGATAATAGTCGGTGAGAGACCAGAATAGCTAATAAGAAAACGTAACGGATTTTCCCACTTTCGTCTAATCTACTAAGCCTCAGCCCTTAAGTTTATTAGTCTTCTCGCGTCATACATATATGGACTAAAAAACTACGAAACATTTGAATTGTAAATCTGGAAAGTCTTGCAGCCGAAAGCTGGTGCTCCGGGTTCCCAGGATGAAAGTAAAAGGCCCAATAAACGAAGAGCTTTCGCGACAACCTTGAGCGCGGGTACTAATGAAAAGCTGCCAAAGCTTTTTCCACCCACACTGACTCCGATTTTTACTCCTCCATAATACGTATGTATACGTTGGGATATTCGACGCAGCACTGTGGAACTTTAATTGCTTGCAGTCATGTGAGCGCGGCACTCGCGTCATTATAAGTATACGCATGGCAGACGAATTAATCGCGAATCCCCAAGGAGTCAATCCGAGTCGCTTGATTATAACTTTATAAAAAGAAATTTTAGTGACACATAGAGTTAGCTAATGATTATGCATAGGTCAGCATTTATTGTAATAAATTTCCAACGACAGCAATCAACGCATTCAGTTTTATTTTTTTACTTATGAATTATGTTTTTCGTTGTTGACAAGCGAGACCGCATGACTGACTCCTTACATACGTAGAGAGAGAGAGAGAAGAGGGATGCATCAGTGTGTAGAATTATTATCGCTACTCGAGTTGCGTCAAATTCTAGTACTAAATAATTGGAGACGCGTCGCGACGAAACTTGACAATTCAATTCGGTCGTTTTTTTTCACGCACCGTACACTCAGATGTTTCGTGTTCAGAATTATATTGAAATAAAGGGAGATTGTAATTAATTCCTTCTCCTATAACTTAAATAACTATAACATTATATAATACTATAATATTATTATTATAATAGTATCATAAGCTTTATACAGGTTTTCAATTGTTAATTTACTTTTATTATAAGTAATAAATCCAAAATATGATGCACATAACAATAATGAATACGTATTATTTTAGAAATTAAATGTTATTATTTTTCTTTAAATTTTGTCGTTTACCTACGTACAAACTATTATATTTTATTTTAGAAACTAGTATAACCATATTATAATTACCCAGTAGTTCGCAGATATTGGTTTGTCTTAAACCTAAAAATTCGAATATGCAGATAAACTATTAAATAATAGCTAATAAAATATATACGTTGTGGAAGGTATAAGGTATAATGCATAATTTACGGGCAACTGTATAAAAATAGTAGGTATTTGTATTGATAGTTATGCAAGAATAAAGTTAAAAAATAGGTAAATTCGGGTTAAGAATGATATTGAATAAAGATTTAACTTTGCTCGAATAGAGGATATATATCCGCTTTCTTTTCTCTAATAAGTTCTTCATCGTTTATTAATCAAAGTTTAAATTCAAAACTTAATTTTATAAAAATTTTCACTAATTTCAAGCATAAATCAATTTCTTTTTTTAAATCTGTTTATTATTATAATACATATTGACTAATTATTTCAACAAACTTTAAATAAACTTTTAATATTTCATGAAAAAAATTTATCTAATAATTTTTATGAAATAATTATTAATTTTAAATAATAAATTAAACATTTTTTACATAAATCATAAAAATTCTATATTATTCATTGTTTAAGTAAATGAATGGTCGTCTTAGATCAATTATATTTATATAAAAATATATGTCATTAAAATCAATTTAAATAATTAGATATTATTGTTATAAAATTCTTTCTAATATTTAAATATGAATAATATTAATTAAAACGCCTTCTTTATGCAACTTATTAAATCTTGGAAAAAATTTATAAGCATCTGTTTCGTGAAATATATTTAATATATATCCAAAAAAATCTAAACAGACTTTTATTTATACTTTACAATT
Organism: Platyscapa corneri; assembly: GCA_018907185.1. Classification (NCBI taxonomy): domain Eukaryota; kingdom Metazoa; phylum Arthropoda; class Insecta; order Hymenoptera; family Agaonidae; genus Platyscapa; species Platyscapa corneri. The sequence continues at coordinate 1,259,338 of JACCHW010000011.1, read as the reverse complement.
TTCTCGAAGAAAAAAATTATGCATTAACAAAAATTTGTAATCTTAAGATGCCATTGCACTATTTAATTCCTCGTGTAGTAATTATATGCTCAAAAATAATAAGCAAATAAATATTATTGATTTACTTATTTAATTAAATAAATTATATTTAAACATTTATGATATAATTATTTACTATAAATATTTAGAATTTATTTTTACAAGATATATAATTTTTGAAAGTTTTATAAATATTGATTAGAAATATAAAAATTATATTCGATGCTGTAAAGCTAAGAAAATAGAATTATTCAATCTGACATCACATCGCAAAAAGATTAAAATTAACTTTTTAAATCATTTTAAAGCTGAAAAAATTAAATTTCATAAACTTCATCACTTTTCTACTTAGTAATTGATTAATAAGTAACCAACATTTTAAGCTCCACTTTGTCTTAATTGTACATTTCTGCTACATACAATAATTTATTTATAAAAGTTTCTGGAAGAATTTGTTACTTATTTAAGAATTATTTCTATTGTATATTTAAAATTTCTTTTTAATTAATTGTACATGATTATTAATTAACTCATTTATGTATACGTTTATTTAGTGTTTCTTATCATCCAAATTCTTGTGTTCTCATCTATTACAGTTCAAGACATGATCAAGGAAGTGGATGTGGACGGAGATGGACGAATCGATTTCTATGGTAAGAGAAAGTGTATGAATACTTATTTTCGTTTTATACTTTTTATACCATATTCTTTTACCAAATCCAGCCAACTGTCAATTGCAATACTAGAGCTTTGATTTGAAAAGAAATAGAATCTCATCGATTGCGAGTTTGGTCGTAATTTTATATCTAAAAGATAGAGACAAAATAAATTTCATCTATATATACGCGTCATAAATGTAAATACCTCATTTTACTTCTTCAATGGATCAAATTTCATATATTTCATCAAACATTACACGATTTTAACAAAAAACAAAGCGCACTTCAAAGAAATAACTTTTCGAATACTAATTTTTTTTTATTTTTGCATTTAACTTACCTGTAATTAAAGGTGATTGGAATTTAAATGTATTGCAAAATATAAAAATTATAATGAAATTTCTTATATAATATGAATCACATGTAAAGAATTATATAATAAATATTTTTTTGCATAAAATAATATTTGCGAAAATAATTTAATGACTATTAAATATTAGTGTAGGTAATTGTACGAATGACAATTTTTCATGCAAAAACTTGTGAATTTTGATATTTATATTTTTGAAAAATAAATTAAATTTCTCTGTTTGAAGATTAATAAAATATTCATTCTTGAAAAATATATTCATTTTTCACTATGATTCTTAAAAAGCCTTTTAATTTAATTTTATCTATTATACTTGTGAAGAAATGAAAATATTTTAAAGTATTTTATAACTATAATTATGAAAATAATAAGAATTACAATTGCATATTAGAAAGTAGCATTTTTTGAGCTTTTTATGAAATAGTTAGTTTTAATTAAATATTTGTAGACGTTTATTTAAAGTACTATATACTTTAATAAGGATGAATAAAATCGTTACTTCATGAACCGATAAATATCAAATATAAAAACGTACTTTATTGCTTTCAAAATAATTTTTAAACATCTACTATTGTATTCTCGTTTCTTACCTGTTGTACTACTAGTTGTGAACAATTAGAGGGAGGGTAATTTTAAACTGGTTAGTTTAGTAAGTAAAAAGTGCAAATCACTTAAATATAAAATTATAAACTGAAAATTTATACTTAACAATTATTTTTTATCTTAAGCTCATTACTATTTCAAATTAATTAAAAGATTATTTCCAAATGATTGAAATTTGTAAAGAAATATTGTTATTCAAAAACAATCACAATACGTGATAGAGTATATAGGTTATTTCAGTTAATATTCGTCGTATATCATTTATTATTTATTAATCTAGATATCGCCTTTATGAACATATTATCATCGAATTATTGTTTTTTTAAACCTATAATTTAAAATGATTTCCGACCTATCGAAAGCACAGTACAAAATGAGTGTACAAAATTTTTGTAACTCATAATAAGAAATGTTTAAACATACTTGTAACAAGAAAATTAATACTTGTAAATTTACGCACGTTTCCTATAACCCTTGGAGTAATAAATTGTATATAATTTGAATAATAATTTAGATATTATGTATTTTAACTATTGTATGTATTCACGAAAAAAGTATGGATGAAAAACATTTATATATTGTATCCAGGTTTCTATTTTGATAAATGAATTATAAAACTCTATTTTAATGCCTAAATTTTAATGATGGATTTTTTAAATAATAAACATTTCTGTACTATTATGCACAATTTTTAATCAAATAATTATTAGATACATAATTCAATTAGAGTTTAATTAACATAACAAAAAATATGATTAATCTTTCTTGAAATTAAATGCTATTATTAAAGTTTGATAAAAAATTGAATTCTATCTATGTTTCATTAATAACAATAAAGTAAATACTGTTTTATAAAATATATGAAATAAATTTACAAACAAGGTTAATTTTTTATAATGCTTTTCATTTTATGTTTTTTATATGCAATGAATGAAAAGAAAGACATGAAAAATTCCGAAAAATTTTAAATTATTGCACAATAAAATCATACATTCACATACTTGTGGGTTACTTTGGAGAGGCCTATTACAAGTTGATAACTTATCCTTCGTGTCTGCAACATTCGAATTCTGAAGACTGTTTAAGATAATATAAGCTATTTTTTACGAAAAGAAAAGAAACTCAGTATGCATGTGCCCATTCTATCGCGTTGATGACTGATGCGTCTATGCTTCGAGAATATCCATATTTTATACAGAACAATACGCGTTGATATTCCGTTTTTATAAGCATTCTCTGTTTCCCTCTTTTTTTTTATGTGGCTTTTCCAGCCCGGTATGAAAAACTATAAGTAACTTCACCCACGAAGTAATGTATTGTGAATCTTCCACCATAAAGAACCATTGATAAATAAATTATACTACTAAAACGTATATTATCGTGGAAACGTGGGCGCAGTATATGTCTGAATAAGAAGTCTTAACAGTGTCATTTTACGACTACTTTTTAAACACGATGTTTTAAGTGCAAAATATTTCGAAATCAATATTTTTATTATCAACAAAAAAAATAGAAGAGATTATAAGTTCTTCTAGTTAATTAATATTTTATAACAAGTTCAGCTAGTCGTGTAAGGAAATGTTTATTTCTGAAAATTTGTCTTATTCTTAACTTCTCGAAGTAATTCTGTACCAACTCTTAAATACAATGTATATTGTTTACATTTTATATGTAAAATATAAATATTGCAACTAGATCAAGTTTAACACATTGTGTTTACTATACATCACATATTGTTTTAATATAATAAATAAACATTTAAATTTCCACAATTATATTGCTCTGGAATTATTCATTTATTCTTTTATGCTTGATTAATTTCACGTATTTAAATAAGAACTAATAATATACATTTTTATTTCAGAAAATATTAAAGAGATATATACTATTTTAACTGCTGTTCATATATATATTAATTTATTATCCAGTCATCGAGTACTTTCAATATTTTTTATATATACGTTTCTAATATGTTGGGGAGTTAAAAGTTCAAAATAATTATAATAAACACTTTAGCTTTTGCTTTGTCCAACTTCTTGTGAACATAATTTACTTTTAGTATTAAATTCGAAATTTTTAAAAACTTTATTTTGTTAACGGATACACTGGGAAGGTGATGAAATAATGTTTTATAATTACAATTGTGTATTGAACAATCAAAAATAAATATAATTAAATATTTAACGTGTAAAATGCTCGCAAAAATTATTCATAACATCGATGTATTTAACGTACGCATGGTAAAAAAATTCATTATGTTTTTAAATATAAATGAATAGTTAATAACGAATAAAATTTGATATTCTTAATTCTACTTTCATTCAAAATTATAAACTTTATATTATAGGTTCATCGCGTTTCTATCGAATGCACTAATTGATGCTAAATTCTCCTGATTCATATGAATATTTTACGTATTTTTCTGTGCAAAGTGACCGCGAACGTTTGCAATTGGCTGTGTATTTTACACCAGCATCATAATTATATGAATGCATGTATCATGAAAGCATCATAAACTTATTAAAAATTAGCTCAAATTATATATAAACTAATTATTAAACCACCTCATATATAATACAATGCACATAATTAACAAACCACATACTTAATTCACAAAACAAACTTCATATTGAGAATAAAATACTTTACATTGAGTATACATTCTTGTACTTTAAAATAACTTTCACTATAATGTAACAATAATTCGAACTCTGGAATACGTATCCTCAGTATGCAATTTCATTTGAATTTATAAATACTAAAGAAGTCAGAAAAAATACTAAAAAAATCACGTGACCTTAAATTGTTATTGCTTTGTAAAAATAAGCTCGCTTAATACTGATGTAAAAATTTATTTTTATTATTTCTTGAAGTATAATATTAAACGAGTCGACGATTAAATGATGGGCGAGCGATAAAATCAGGTAAATCAATAATTTCGAAAATTTAGGAGTACGCGGGAATATTTTTAAATAAAATAATTTTGAATTAATTTAATATAAGCGCAATGTTTCTATAAATATTAACTTGTTGCAGAATTTGTGCACGCGTTAGGCGAGCCAGGAATCGACGACGATGAAGATGAAGACGACGATGACGAGGAGGAGGAGGAAGAAGAGGAGGAGCAACAACAGCAGCAGCAACAGGAGCAGGAGGAGCACGAAGCGGAGGAGCAAGAGGACGAGGACAATGATTACGAGGATAAGGCTACGGAGGATCCGCAATCAACGAAGGAGCCTTAATCTGTTCTACAAGAATCGAAAAAGCCAAGAAGAGAAAAAAGTGGTATGCGAAGGAGAAGCGACCGGCAATCGTGCATCAACACCATTCCAAACCAGATTTACGTAGTCACTTTCACAGTTGAAGCGCGTTTGTGTTGAACTTCGGTAAATAAGATAAAAAGTAGGCGCTAGAGTCGAGGATGCGTCGTAAAAAAGATAGCGAGAATCTTGGCGCTGTTTCAATATCCATAAGCGATATGCCACGTGTATGGCTGTCGCATCTACCTGCACGTGTTCGCCGATCGTTGATCGATGCACTGCCGAACTGCCGGCGGCTTTTCGTTACGAGTTCTGATGGTGTTGACTTGCATTAGATGTGCGCATTTGGGAACGATCGCTCGCATAAATTATCGATGACTTGTACATTTACCTCCTCCCGTCCCACCCCCTTTGCGCGCGCGATTCGACGCACGATCCAGGGCCTTATCCGATTTTTACGATCATCGGCTGCTTTTCGTTGTATCGATTTCAAAATGAAACGATAGATTTTTTAAATGAGCTCATACACTGGATGGAGGGGTAACAAGGAAAAAGGCTATCGTTCCCGATATCTTTTTGACTTAAACATAATTTTCCGCTTTTGCACTGTAACGACGAAACTCTTCTGCATATTTGTTATATGATAACACAACATGATATAACTCACGAAATCAGAATGTTGCTTCAAACACGAATTAAAATTACTCGACTTTGCTCGATTTCGATCGACCAACTGCGTATAATTTCTCTATAAAATTGAATACTCCTTGTAACACCTTCGTGATAGACGAATTGTATTTTGCACAAAAATAATGTACTTCGTTCAAAATGCGAATTAGAATGTAACAAATTTTTAACTGTGGAAGAGTATCGTGATAACAATTACCACTATAGCGTTTCAACTTAAATGGAAAAAGCTAATAAGGATCTTAAATTTTTAAATATATCAAGCTAATGATAATCGATAAATTATGTAATAGTAATGCCTTAAGCATAACACACTTCTAATGAAATAATCATATTAAATAGTTGACGTCTTCCTTTTGGCAATTTAAAGATTCAACTGCAATCTAAATAAATTCAATTTCAAATACTAAATGTCAAAATTTCAAAAATATTCGATTATCTCGGTCGAGCAAAAAATTTCCAAGATGCACGAAAAGACTTTCTCTATGAGCAAGTTCATTGCGTCAGTTATATATAAAAAAATACAAATATGAATAAGTCATAAAACAGAACTTTAAACAATGAAATTTATTCTGCAAGCTTCAAACGTGAATTGACGATACTGTTCTACTCAAAATACAATTATTAGACAGACTTTTAACTTGCATGCGAATTTCTGAATTTTCATACTCTTTCTTATCAAAATTGAGAAAAGATATTATAAAAATAATATATCGATTCGACTATCAAGTTTTTTTATGCCAATGATGTAAATCAAATATGCTTACAATCAAATTATTATGCCTATATAGCTGTGGATTCCAAAATTAATTTTTAAAACGATCGAACGTATTTTTACTGTAAAAATCTTTGTACAATCATTTTTTATTTTTTGTCCTGCTCTTCTGAAAAAAGGTAACTTTTATTTTGCTCTCGATAGATTTGAAAGATACGTTTTGAATTTTAAATCCAAAATTATATCTCTTGAGATTTCTTCAATTTCTAAGACATTATTATTTATGATGAATGATAGTGCACAAACACAGTTTTGTTGGATTATTAAATTTGACGTCAATCATCAAATTGAAATAGTGACAATTAATAAGTGTCGATCTACATTTTTTCTGTATTACGAAATTTAGATTTATATAAAAATAATAGGTAATTTATAAATTTCTTTGGGACAGCAATCATATTTAACATAAAAATGAAATAATTTCTTATTGTTCGGATCTGTCACAAAATAATCAAAATCTTCTGTAAATTACTGAATACTATGAGCAAATATTTGTAAACTTGTCATTTTGAAAGACGAATATGTGTCTGTTTAAAGCAGCAGATGCATACGTATCACGGTTCATGATATGTTTGATTCGTTTACTTTGTTAAACGTAAGTCTTTCTATAAGAAAGTAGCAGTGAACTTTTTTCTGAAAGCATTGCTTTAAAAAATTTATTACGAAAATGACCAGTCAAAATATATTGTTTCAAACGCGATAAAACTCTGCAAATGCAAACTCTACAAATTATTGCAACTATCACTACAATATATAAACATTGACTATAATAATATAAGCTACCTTTCGAGTTCTAGTTAAATTTCATGTGCTGTATGAGTTCACTCGTTTATTTATTTTGCAGATGATTTTCAAGTATTAAAACTTATAGTTTTAATTAAGTGTAAACTATAATGCATATTTATTTTTTATACTTAATAGTTACCGCTCATTGAAATATGTTATAATATAATACCGATAACTGGCTGCATTTTCGCCGTGTGATTCTAGTCATAATTACATAAATCATGACAGGCTTTTTTACTCTGTTCTGTACGTACGTTTATATTTTAAGAACTCCATAAATCAATAATAAATTATAAATCTTCAAACTTAAAACTCGTAGCTTTTTTTATATTACAATAAAATCCTAATACCTTTTTGACCTCCTTTATTCGCTTAGTTCACAAGTTTATGCGATGAAATAGGTAAAAATTTGTTTTTCAGAAGCATTGAAAAAATACTTGTAACTGTAAAATATATTTTTGTGCAGTGCGTGAGATTAATAATAAAAGAATCATACATAATTTCAAATTAACTAACATTTATGATCTAATTATATAATCAAGCCGATTATACTGTATTTATCTGAAACATTAAAAGATTTGTTTTATATTTGGAATATAAAAAACAAATAGGTATATTTATGTAAACATTGTTTTTATTAAGTTCATTTTTATTAGCGATAAATAAACTTACATATTTATACAATAACAATGTAGTATTCTCATAACTCTCAGAAAATATAAGATCTATTCGCATTAATTCGTAAGTGATTTTTTTGTTTTACATTATCTGACACAAACTAACTCACCAGATACCAACGATCCAACGAAGTAGAGCTTAAAAGCGTTTTATTAATCACAATTAGATCAATTAATTAATTTACTTATACATAATTATTAACATATACTCTTGTATATATATAGTTTTTCTAATCATTATCTTAATTACTCAAAGGCTTAGTCTTTTACAAGTTTTTCTAGCTTCTTCGTTTGATCGTAGGATACAGGGAGTCGCGCAAAAATACACCTCATTTCTTTTATCTACGTTCAATTAAATTTCTTTATTTTTACATACACATTTTATGTAAAAATTTGTATAACCCATCTGGAAAGCAGGTAAGTGGAACAACTTTTACGATTATAAATTACTATTATAAGCTTTTAATATTTCATCAGAACGATCGTGTATCTTTTTCTTTTTAACAAAAAAGTTAGTGGAAGAAAATTCGTTGTCGACGTTATCAAATTTTTTACAGAGATGATTGCGCTTATTCCATCTAATATGGTCATTTTGTCGACGTTTATATTAAATTTTGCAGTCATTCTTCAACGTTACATAACGTTGGTTAACGTATTTCACGAAATTTCTTTCACGAAACTTACATAAATAAATTATTCCCGTAAAACATAATTAGTTTTACTGTATCAGCGAAAAATAGAGAAATCATTACAAAGACTCTCATATTTTGCTGTTTGAATAATTTGAAAAAATCGTATTAATGTCATTGAAATGATATATGTGCACATATATATTTACAAATATACCCAGTCGCGCGCTTATGCACACACAGACGCATAACCACCTACTCTCGTGCGCATGAATAACAGTATATTACATGTCTTAAATTTATGTGTGTGCGTGTGTGTGCGCGCGCGTGCGTGTGTAGTATATGCGTACGTATGCCTGTCAGCACGTGTTTTTGTAGATAAGGTTGTATGCATATATATATATATGTGTGTATGTGTTTAATGTTTGTTTATTGGACGCGTGTGTGTGTGTGTGTGTGCGTGTGCGCGCGCGCGCATCCATCCATATATACACGTATAGGTTTATTTATATTAATTTTATGTTTATATACGAAAAGATACTTATGAGCTATAAATTTCTGTACGAACTTCCTTTAAAACGTAGTATTTCATTCATTCTCGTTATCCATTCACTCGTGATTAAAGAAAGAAAACAAAAGAAATTCTTAGACAAACGCCTGCGTATACAGGGGTAGTAATGCGCCCAATGTGACATACATTGCCGAAAGGAAAAAAGTAAAACGTTCAGTGATTTAATTTGCGCGTGGCTTCTCTATGTTATATTTAACGTCAATACACAGCCGCGGAGCACTTAATTAATCGAAAAAGAACACATGTGCCGCTGATCAGAACTTCGCACATATAATTCTATGAACATTGCGCGATTGCCTGCGAAAAGCAAACTGATTATCTCTATGCTGTGTCGTCTTACGATCTATCGACTTTATTTTCATGATGCAACCACCAATCATTAAATATTTACATTCTATTTGAATTATTCATTTTATCGGTGAGTCCAAATAACAAAATTCATAATAAGCCCTGCATTGGAATCAAATTTATCTTTTTTCCGTTTTTGCATATTTTATGCATCATCAGTTATACCTTGAATACTGTTTTTTATTTGTCGTACCAACAACTAAATATTTCTTTAGCATCCGACATTTAAAAAGTGTTATTATGCCCGACATATGTAGATTTGTACACATACAAGTAGAGGGCTACTATTTACATATAAATCGGAGAAAATATTCTTTATCCAGTTACCTTCTTTGTACAAGGGCTATTGTATATGCATACTTCATTCAGTTAAGAATGGACTTGTTTCCACGGGGATAAAAAGTCGTAGTCTTATTTTGACCGCCATAAAACCGACGACTTTGTACCGAATCTCATAAAATTAAAATAAACTTACGTAACATTCAACGGACGCCAATAAAAAAATGGTTTAAGTATTTTATAAGCAACATACTCCTTTTTTAATGACGTTTTTTCCTTAACGATCGCAAATACAAACTGCAACGTTACAAACAAAAATGTTATACTTGATTTTCTGCGCGATCGTACTATCATTATAAAAAGTAGCCAAATTTATTATTAAAAACGTAAAGGCCTCTGAGACAGATTATTGCTGCCAAATCTAATGTAAAAGGGATTCAGACCAGAGTTGTAATTTTTAAACTCATATCACAAACCTTTTACGTTAAATAACACTTTGTTTCTGTCGAGAAATGCTGACGTACGATTCGATGTGTTCGTGAATATAACTAAAATATCGTTAATGCTATAAGGACTTTTAATTTCTGTATTGCATCTTCAAACTTTTGTTTGCATATTTTATATTCCAGTAAACGATATGATTGTTTTAAGTATACAGGTAATGCTTTCAATGGAAATAGATAACAATTGATAAATTCTAAAATTGCACAAATTTTCGCTTAAAAAAAAAATTAGCTATATATATATATATATACTGTAAATTGAAAATATATTCTTAACTTTCAAAGAATATTCAACTTACGAGTCACGTTAACACGCGAAAAATAACATGAGAAAAAACGTGAATTAATAGGACTGATGTGAAATTTGACGAGAGAAATTGTATAATAAAAAAGTATTTATGAAAACTCGCACACACTGCAAGTAGGCAGTGTTGTCGTTTTCTGTTCTATGATTTTGCCAATATATATACCGATAAAAAATATACAATGTTAAGACTTCATCGTATATAATTAAATAAAAAAAATTTAGAAATATGTTTTTGAGAATTTTTACACAATTAACTATTTACGGTATAAAAAGTGCATTTTCACTTCAAAATACTTGAAATTGCAATAATATTTGCTGTAGAAAAATATAAAAAAGAACATGGCGAATAAAAATTACAGTGAAACAAAAATCACTTGGTGGTACCTTTTATAATTCTTTTAGTTGCTATTCCATCGAAAAACAAGCTTTGTTTTATGATCCGAAGTCATATTATATATAAATATATATTTCCGACAATGTATCTGCATTAAAGTATATTATTATAATAAAATTATATTTACAAAAGGGTTTTACCGCTTGTTATATTAATACAATTTAATATTCTTAAATTTTCTTACCCCCGATATTTGTAAGTACTACTAGTTTTAAAAAAGAATAAAAATAAACGCTTACATTACTTTACGTATTATTATAAATTTATATAAATTATACTTTAAAATCATAAAACAACGGTTACTTATGTAAAATATGTCCATCATTGTGTAAATATCTAAAAATCAAATTTTTTTTAGTTTTTACTTAATTAGCTCTCAAATATTTGCTTTCTATCAGGAGCACTGTTAATTTTTTATGCCGCCTGTCAACTCATAAACAATATCACTAACAAACCCTCTCTACATTCCAAAGTAATTGGAAGAAAGAATAAAAAAATTGTCTCCTCTTTCTCTCCCTATCTGTTGCACGCATTGCGTTATTAAGTCTATATCAATAGTCGACTTTTAAAAAATAAGTACTCTCGAGTATATCAGCGATGATAAGATGACAATGTCACCGATTCCCACCGTATTACTAACGCGAAATATAATTAAGCATCACGGATAAGTAAATATAAATACCGAGAGCACAGGAGTCGGTTAAACGTGCACAAAAAATGAATTATGGGCAAATACATAAAGTAAACTTTGTTTCTTCGATTGCAAAGAGAATAAACTACAATCAAGGAAACAAATATTAAGCCGATTCGGTAAATCTTATTCCGGTATTGATTATAAATTTGTATTCAATTCCAAAAAACTAACATTGCTACCAATACTAGAGGACTATTTGAAGGAAATTGAGTAAAAACTAAAAGGGTATTGGAACACGATGGCCAGGATCCTTCTAATTGGACAAGAACATTTTTCGACATAAACTTCTTAGGAGCTCGTGAGATTATTTAAAAATCGCGGAGCAATTGCGCACAAATTTCTTTGTGATTCCTCAGAGTACGAGTTGCGAGATTGGCTTACGCCGATTCAGCGCCTCTGATAAACAATTTGATAACTTGAGCGGCCAATCAAATTCGAAATTTAGCACTCGCTGTAATTCGCAAGTGATATTCGTTATATCAAATTTATGTACAATGCTCTCCTTTACATATCTCGTTTTGACTTTAACAGCTGGTTTCTTAAGAAATATAAAATTTGTCGTGGAATCATATTAAATTTATGATAAAGACGATAAAGCGCTATGGAAGAGATTCTCCTGTTTCCCATTTGTGTTTTTAAAATTGGCTCTCGTCCGTGTAGCGACTCCTTTTCAAATTCATCGATCGCTCGAAACGTGGAATGTGAAACTCCGTGTCGACTTTATTATTGTCGAGCACCATGACAAAGCCGCTTTGCGGCGAAGAGACTCGCTCATCCCGAGGTTCAACCGAGTTTCCTCGATCTTCACAGAACCGGTTCCTCGTCCGTCTCTTCACTGTCCTCGATGCGCTGATGCGTTGCCGAAGTCGCTGACGTCGAGTAAGGATCAGAGGAAGACGTGATGAGAGGTACGGCGCTAAAAGAGTTGGTGCGGGGCCGCCTGTGCTGTTGGCGTTTGTACGGCTGCTCGTTCTCGCTGCTTAGACTGTGAGCGGATATTAAAGGTCGCAGGGCCGATCGGAGCGACCAGTACAGTCGTGGGTACACTACCTCCTGTCGAACCATTAGCTCCTCGTTCTTTTTCTGCGAGCAATGACAGAGCGATAGATTAGTTTGTTTTACGAACTTCGCCGTTTCGAAAATCCTATTCGAGCCAAGAAATTGAGGAATTTGAGATATTCGTTATCACCGACCTTATCGCGCTTGAGATATCAATTTATAAAAGCACTTCGGGATTTTTGTTATGAATGTCGAGCGAAAGCGAATAATTTTTAAAATAAAACAGATTCTGGAATCAAAGAACATGTTGGTAAACACAGCATTCTAGTTGATATTATTATCTTTTTATGATGCCGATTTATTTAATCAGTAATACGTTTATCGTTATAAAAATAAGTTACCCGAATCAATTAAAAAATACTTTATTTGTACTACATTGCTATACTACAATACTACATTTCATTTAAAATTGAGAAAAGTTTGTCGAATGCTAAGGCGAAACGGGAACGTGAAATTTCGTGGGGTCGACCGTTGCTGCTGTTTTACGCATACTTCACTTTAAAAAATATTCTCTACTGACACGAATTTTTTATAAATTACATTTTAAAATGCATCTAATTCGTATTGTTTTAACGTCGATGCGTAATCGAATCTCTTTAAAAATAACAACAAATTCTCAATGTGTTAAAAGCACAATTACTAATTCGTTTAAAAAATTAGCTTTGTTAAAGAATGCAAAATTCGGATAAAGAATTTATTTCTCCGTAGTTTGCATTACAGTCTATAAACGCGCAATGTAAAAAAGATGTCTTGATTTAAAAATTAGATTTAGACGTGTGTAAAAAATTTTACCGCGTACGAATTAAACCTTTAGCAGCTGCACACGCGCCCACACACGTACACATTCAAATGACTAAACAACAAACAGGCTAATGAAAGGCAGAGAATAATTGGAAAAATATTAGAAGAAAATTATAACTATGGGAATGGCATGCAAGGCATCTCAAATGAAATTTTAATGAAATTTAAAAAACGAAACAAATCAGTTTTTAAATGCATAGTTACCCGAATGAATTCTCCTGAATCTGTGGCTATACTTGTGAAAATTGGTAGCTTCTTGTTCTCGGTAAATACCTTCAATGCCTTCTCCCTCACGTACACAAATGGTCGAATAACTCTAAGGGCCTGCTCCCTTATATAATAATGAGCTTTCATGGTTCTTAATTTTCCATTGTTGAAAACGGACGACAAAAAGCCCTCGGTCAAATCGTCCAAATTCTGCCCCAACGCCAGAACATTGTAATTATGCTTCTTGGCCAAGGCATAAAGTTTGGCTCGGGTGCTCTTCTCGCAGAAGCTCGTACACGAACCAGCGGTCTTCAGCGTATTTTGACTAGTGGTGGAGTCCTTAGCGTCCGTCTCCACCTTGCCGTTATTGTGGGTTTCCTCGCAAAAGTATGGCACATTGAGAGCTTTGAAATAGACCGCGGATGGAAGGGGATCATGACTCTCAAAACTGATGCTCGCGACGCCGATCTCAAAGTCGATCCCCTTGGATCTCGCGTAAAATCTGTACTGGCGAAGCGTGTGGAGCAACGTCAGGGAGCTCCTGCCGCTGGGTGCGAGGCACAGGAGTATCCTGTCGTTGTCCTTGATCATGTCGAACTCCTGCATGGCTTCCACCGTTGGCTTCCAGATGTTCTTTGGAGGGCAGTGCCAATGACCGCTCTGCGGCTGCGGCTCATTCCCGTTATCGGTTCCATCGCTGCTCTGCGGCTGCTGCTGCTGCTGCTGCGTCGCCGTAAAGAAGATCTCGTCGTCTTCGGACAGATCGTCGTTGGCCGCCGCGCGGTTTTGCTTGCAAAGAGTCGATGGGTTGGCACTCCCAAAACGAGGTCTGCGCGCACAGCAGCCATTCGAATTGGACTCGGCACTGCTGCTGCGTCCGAGTTCGGCCACAGAACCATCGACGGACCGGTCGCTGTCGTGGAAGGACAGATTTATGCCGCTGTCCTGGGAGCTCACCGAGTTCACCGTCGAGTAGATCTTGGGCAGAGTCTTGTCCGGTTCGCTGTGCTCGCCCTCGTCGTCGTCGTCCGTATTGTTGCTATTGCCGTTGCTCTTGCCGGCATCGACGATGCTCCTGGACGTGTCCTCGCTGGGACTCGGCTTCACCACGTAGATTACCGTCTCGTCGGAGGAGCACTCGGAGGACATTTTGCTGTCGTGCTGCACGAGTTCGTTTAGTTTGCCCGTGGGAACGGGAGTGCGCGATCGCGAAGAGCTTTGCCCGGGTAGGACCATACGGCGACGCTCCGCCGGCGATGCGCAACCAGAAGATGATTTCTCGTCGGGTGAGTATCTGCAAGCATCGAAGAGATATTGCATTTATCGAATGATTTTGCCGATGATCGCTGACACAGATACCTTACTTATACGTATATTGTATTGGATAAACAAACACAGATACGCTTCTCCGTTAAAAGAAGTTTGATTATTCGCATTATGTACGTGATGAAAGTGTATGTTATATAGAGATCGTTTATCTTCTCGGCGCATAATATAGAAAACAGTAGTAACTAAAATGCTGAGTCGATTAATTAAAATGGATGGAAAAAAATAAAATTTTATTATGATTAAGATTTTTAAGCATAATATCCGGTCAGTTGAAAACTGATAAATGCGAATAAATCTATCGAAAAATACATCTAACTCAAAATAGTAAAATTACCTTTGTTTACTAAAAAATACACTAAAAAAAATGTTTATGTACGCCGCACTTTTTTCTATTGCTTAATGAAACTGATGAAATTTTGACAACAGCGATTAGATATAATCTTGTAAACTTTTATCATAACGAACGGCAAGATTTGAACTAATAAATAATTTACTGACGCTTTCGTCGTATCAAGTGCTAAGTGCAATTTAATTACGTTCCGTCATTTTCTTTCAATTGTCTCAACTTAATACTTATCGCCCTAAAAGATTTTCATGGTCAACATTAAAATGCAAATAACTTATTTTTAAAACTATAATAACAAATCCGTCGTATGAATTTCAGAATTTCACCACGTTGTGTAAAAATAGCACACGATAAAGTATTGGCACAGTATTTATCAAAGAGATTATAATTAAACTTTGGCGTGAAAAACTTGTAATAGTACTTTACGAAAATTAAAAAATAACTTATTGATTTGCAGAATTCATTTGACAATTTTTAAATTGTATTCGAAGAAGTAATCACCAATGTTAAAGAGCGTCGGAGTCATATCGTGGGTAGCATTTGCCATCAATCACTGAAAATTAAGATCATTTCTCTTATTTGTTTGAATAAAAAGTTATCTTTTAAACAACAATTTTGCTTAATGCAACATCGATATCTTAAAATAATAATCAAAATAATGTGAATTAACAGGACACATTGAATACGTATTAATTAAAGAGTATAAAGATCAACGTTTATTCAATATTGTACTTTAATGCAAGTTTGTGCTAAGCGATACAACAATTGTCTCTGAATCAAGATCAATATAACTTTTACAAAACATACGATTATAAAAAAAAAAAATCTTTGTAGAGCGAAGCTCGAATCCTGCGTTTCTTTTCATATTTTAATGAAAAATAAAAAATGTCCGCAACAAACATCCATCGCGAGTCACATATTCTAGCAAAATACTCTTGAATTAATTAGCACAAGAATTTAATGTGATTTCACAATTAGACTCCAACAACGCAAATAATAAATGCTTTCCATTAATGAGAGTGTGTGATGAAATACAAAGCTGTAAAGCGAAACAAAATCGAATAGTTATCATACCCTGAACTACAACATCATCTCACCTGTGAAGTCCGTCAACCGAGTTAACCATGCATCTGATTTCGGATTTCACCTCACTGGCCATCTCCTTCGAGAACTCCATGAGGTACTCGGCGATGTCACTCGCCGAGAACGAGTCGTGGTGCTGCTGCTTTTCGAGGGGACGGTGATGATCGGCGGTGCTGCTCTCGGACAGGGCATCGTCAACCTTGGATATAACCTCGCGTATCTCGGACTTGATTTCCGTCGCGAGTTCCTTAGTTACTTCTTTAAGGTAGGCGCGCAGGTCATCCTCGGAGCTATGGCTCCTGGCACACATAAGAACAGGTGACGAACGTCCCAGTCGATTTACGTTCATAACGGAATCGAACGAAGATGAACAGGAGCCTCCTGTCAGAATGAAAATTCAAGATAATATTTGAATCGACAAGACTTTCTTCTTTCTTTGTCAGATTTAAATATAAGAGATGAGTATATAAAAACGAGCGGGCTCTTGTAACATGAAGTATAGGCATCAAATTTTGAACAATACTTTGTGCACGTATCCACGTTTGAATGGTGGTACAAAATTGTTGTAAACTTATGTTCGCTTTAATTACATCATTGTGCATTTTGCTAATTTTACGCTTAGTACGTAATACTCGAGACAAATATATTACATCCATCATGTGTGTTTATTTAAATTCAGTTTATCGTTCTGATATGAAGTATCTCAAAAAACATTCATCAAACACACAATCTTAAATAACATGTCGCTGATTGTGTATCTTGTTTTGCATCACTAATACAGCCTGGCTCTGCTACAAAAATTTTTTTATTCCGATAACTTTATTCTTATTGTGCAAAACTCATTCTTTGCTTCCTTGGAAAAATAGACTGACTACTCTTGCAAGAACAAAACTTGGGCCTCAAAATAAATATGAATTTTTCATTGCTGACAGTCTATTACAGCTTACGAAAGGTAAAATAGTACGCTAATTTATAAATCTCCTTCTCAAAGTAGTCGAGTACATGCATCAAAGCCTACTTTATGTGACTAGAAATCGCTTTAAAAGTATCGTTTTCCTTTAATAGTATTCTTTAATGTTACCTCCCCGGAAATGAAGAAATTCTTTGATAAACATGTAGCTGCATCGATAATTGCATTACAATTGCAAGATGAAATGGAAACTTTACATTTTAGGTGCAATCGAATCGTCTCACCGCCGAGTGCAGACAATTAAATAAAGTAATGAAGGCCGTATTTTTCAGCATTTGCTATTCCAGCTCGCGCTTCGAAGGAGGGGGGGGTCGTCGATCAGAACTCGACTTCTATGAGTTCGACGTAAATGGAACAAACCTGGTGAAATGTTAGGTACGTGACCAAGAGAAGAGGCCGATCTGCCAGGGCTGCCGGTGGCTTCAGAATCCAACGAAGCGTTGAGTTCTGTCTGGCTGCTACAACTGCAGTGCCGATGTCTGCTCTGAGAGTTGGCGGTTGCGATGCCGAGACTTGCGAGGGTCTGAGGGCTAAGGGGTATGGATACCGGTGAACTCATCCCGTCCACGGTACCGCAACGCACGGGACAGCTGGAGGAGCTTCCAAGGGAGTTGCAACGACCCCTAATTACGTATTTCGCTGAATCGGGACTGCCGTTACCGCTCTCTCCGGTTCCGGGGGTGGCTCCAGTGCTGTTGCTGGATCTGGCTCCGCAGCTCTGCTGCTCACTACCTATTAACCGTGTAATCGTCGGGCTCGAACCTACGTTAACGATGTTTCGTGTCAATCCAGTCAATTGATTCACTATCTCCGTATTACTCGAGACGAGCTCTTATTATACAACTTTATTCAAATGTTTCGATTACGACTTTACATAAAAA
Source organism: Platyscapa corneri (assembly GCA_018907185.1). NCBI lineage: Eukaryota > Metazoa > Arthropoda > Insecta > Hymenoptera > Agaonidae > Platyscapa > Platyscapa corneri. Next base: position 1,241,081 of record JACCHW010000011.1, on the reverse strand, counting down.
GTATTAACTTACCATAAATGATATTGTTTGATAAATAAACGAGTAAATCAATGAATAAAGATTGAAAGTAATGCTTCCAAATTCGATGAATATTCCTAACTATAATCAATGTATTCGAGCAAGCATAATCTTAAATGATGAATAAAATTTTGGCGATTTTTTATTTCAACGGTATTGTTCTGTATATTAGACCTTATATTAAATGGTGTTGTAATTAATTTTTACACAAACTTATAAAATATATTAAATAATATTAACACTTGGATCCATTTCGATTTACCATGATTTAAACAATAAATAACCATCATCCGAATAAAAGTTAGACGGTCAAACAATGTACTTTTTACGAAATTTTGTAATTATAAATAAAATTATGTCTAACGTTTAACAATTATATTATTTTTATTTTTAACGAAAACATTTCAACTAGAGTAATTATGTATCAATGTTTTCTAGGTTTCAATAGTTAATCCTACTGTCAACTGTTTTAAGACAGATAAGTGTTTAAATTAAAATTAAGCTTTCGTTGTAAAAAAATGTTGTGTTGTAAAACTTTTAAAAACTTGACTCTCTCACCGTAAGTCATTATTGCAAAGCTGAAAATGCCAATGTGTTGAGTAAAAAATATCTGCATACAATGAAACAATGAAATAATTTGCAAGTGAAAGTCACATCACGTTATAAATTGTATCTTATAAAATTTTCAACAAAGATAATCATTATTTCTTATATAATGAACAGAATTACAAGAAAATTACGACACGTTCACAAGCTCTATTATTTATAATTAATATAAACCTCTAATCTAAATGACAGCGAGCCTGGAAATTTCGAAGTAGTGATTAAAAATAAATACAATATTATGAAATGAAATTTATCGAATAAACAACAATATTGTCAGAAAACGGTAAACAAATATTTAATTTGTTTCCATTTACATTCTTTGAAACATTGAAATAATTATTAAAAAATGTCGCGAAACGAATAAATATGTTTGATTCGACGAAATCTCGATGACATTTTTTAGAGGTACAAATATGTATTAAAATTATTTTACTTGTGAAAATAGATGACCGACGTTAAAATCTATAATACGACAAATAACTCGTTATACGGTATGCGTTAAAATAGTAAATTTATAGCTAAATATTATTGAATTTCGTCTGTTGGCAATGTTCCACGATTGCGTAATAATTGCGTCGCTCGAGCTAATCTTTATTTACAAGCAAGAAGCAAAGCTCCTTACCGAGTATTCCAGCGGCGGCAGTGGTGACAGCCTCGCCGACGGCGAACCTAATGCTGGGCATGGGCGAACCCGGACAGGTAGCTGGTGATTTTTGACCCAGGTTGGTGAGCTCTTCGTCGTCAGTCTCACTGGTCTTGGGACCACCCCTGACTCGTCGCAGGTCAGCGGGACATGTGAGGGCGGGTAAACTACGGTGGCGGGGTGAATTCGGAGATATAAGAGGATGGCCGCTACGCGAGACATCACTGTTGAGTCTGCGAATCCCGAAACTGAAGACAGGATGAACTTCATTAGACAACTTGCCAGATTCATTGGTTTTTTTTATATGCATTTTCTATAATGTGTTTAAATATAGCAAGTTTCGGTTGATGACTAAGTTCGTGTGTCGGAGGGAAATTTAAAAATTTTAAAACCGAAAGCGCAATTGGCACGGTTATATCCGATACCAGTATTTTGTTTCATTTTACATCTATAAATTATTACCGATTATCAATGGAAAAGCATTAATTTTCATTTACTTAAGTACTTCTGTTTTCCACTCAAATTACTGCGAAAATAATATAATTACATCATTAAAAGGAAATAAATCAAGCCAACATACGTTCGAGTACGTTCATTTTTAATTAGCGCGGCGTATTTATAAATACAATAAAAATAGTTACATACTATGAATTGAAATTATGAACACGTGTCGTCAGTATCGGTTAAGTAAATGAATTTGAAAATAAATAAAAGATTTTATTAGTTTGTGTAACACATGCTAGAATCATATTCTAAACCAATAATCGTAAAATATCAAATTTATTTTATAGTTTTCTCCAAAAGTTTCTTTAGTATAAACAAGCAAAAATTTTGCAACTTAAGATTATAATTTAATTTTTGTAAAATTAAGACATGAACTGCGAAACTGTTATTGCACTATCTAAAAAATACAGAATGTTATTTAATCTGTAGATTCTATTATATTAATGAAATTAAACTGTTATTGGAACAGAATAAAGTAATTTTAAGTAAATACTGATATGAAAATCCATAATATCAACAACAAAAAATAAAGATCACGAGCGATTTGCCGACAATTATAATTATTACCTACATTTTACTCCTTTAAAATTTACGTGAAAAAATCTGTCTTAAAACTATGAGAATATTCCCAAAGAAAAATAATAAAATGCAACTTCATACTTATTCGAATAATTTTACAGTCCCATATATTAACAATAAATACAATTAATAATTATAAATATTTGTTCAAATTGAAGAGCTTTATCTTCGTCGTGCATATTCAAGTAAATTTTGTAATTGTAGAAGTTCAGTGAGTGAAAAAAGAATGAAAAACTCCTAACCAAGAAGCTTCGAACTGTGCAAGCTTGTAGGTCGAAGGATCGAATGGTACGTGATGTTTGACGTTCTGCGAATGTCCAAGCAGTAGATCCTGGGCTTCGTGAGGCAACATGAACCACCTGAGCATCTCACTTTTCTCGTCGAATGAGACGCTTCGGTCAATCTGCATCGGATATCTTTGCGCCATCTTTCTCGCCCTATTGAAAATGTTCCGGGCAGTTTGCAGGGAATCGCCATAACTCTGCGGGAAGACACCAGGACCAGAAACACGTCTCTCGGAGGCATTCATGCGTCCATCCGTGTAGCGGATCGATCCTAGCCAGCGTCGATCTTTAAAGACGCTGTTAGTGTGGTGGCGCCACTCGCCTGTTTCCGGGTTCAACACGTATTGCGGGAGCAGCTTCCAACCCTCCGTAGCGACCATCTTCAAGGCCTCCAGAATGAAGGCCACTTCAGCCTCGGACATGAAATAAGGGAATGTGAGACGTGCGAAACCCGGGCGTAAGGTCTCCGCATTTGTTTCGTCCCGACCACCGTCAATCTGACCACTAGAACAGCAATAGATTACCATCTACTACGTAATCATCTAGAATCACGTTTTTCCTTTTACTTTCTTAAATATTAGAAAAAATTCGAAAGAATTCTTATTTCAAGATAAGAAAATTAATTTAGAAAAAACGTTAGAGATATGAAAGAAGAATAAAATAATTTTATGTATTAATTAATACAAAAATTAATCTGTAAATCGATTCGAAGTTAAACTTTAAATGCTTATGTCTGGTAATTAAGATTATTGAATTCTTTTAATCAGTTATAAATAAGCGCGTTAGATTACAAAGCTAACTAGTTCGTCTTCATAATTTTTTGATAGAAAATTATACCGATTCATTTAGAAAAATAAAATTCCACGTGTCTTGCTCAAGCTTTAGCATTTTAAATTCAAATTATCTTATAAACGTGATGGTCAAATTATAAGAGCACAATATGCTTGACCTAAAAAAAGTACGCGAATTCAAGAAAAAGCTGAAATCTCGGCTACAATCGATCAAAGCTCGTGACTGATTACGCGCGTGTATAGGGAGTACGTACCTTCGTAATAAAAGCGCCTCGTATTCCTTGGCGAGTTTCTCATCGATGCCCATCAAGTCGTGCGCGTATCGACCTGCGCAAGCGCAACCGCCCCGCGCTTGTACACCGAAGACGTCGTTCAGGACAGCGCAGACGAAATTATGATGAAGGAAGGTTCCGCGCGGATGGCGCACCATGAACGAGAAGGTCGGCAGGCGCTTAACACTTTGCGAGCTGCAGCCCAATAATATCAGCTCGGGTATCGTGCGCACGTGCGATAAGACTTGCCTATTAAATAATTTACATGTTCGACTTAAGCAAAAATAGAAATATATGAATACATAACTGCCAGACTTGTTTATGCAGAACTAGTGCTCGACTACGAGACGTTTTGACTTTGCACTGATGCATCATAAAGACACCATTAAAAAATAACTAAAGTGTCGCTGATACCCAACGCACGTTAAGGGAATTTAAATGATATTATTTTAATTGATATTGCTGTTCGTGATAGCAGTTCTCGAGAGCCTTAATACATTCTTCTTATATTCTTGCGTGTATATTCTTGCTAAGAGTGTTTATGCAATCACAAACTTTTATCAGCTAAATTAGAAAAGTAATCTACGCGTTAAGCTAAGCTTACAAATGTTATTCTGTTTAACCTTTTCATCGTCAAAAAATGTGACTAACTTAGCAACGTTTTTCAAAAAGTAATTTTACCTTACAAGATTCTGTCAAATAAAAATAGTTTATCACTTATCGAATTACTAATTGCTAGTAATATCGCACTCGCTACGGAAATTATAGCAGCTCATTTTTACTTTATTACGACTGCGAAAAATGTTTTCCAAGGCAATAAACTCGAACAATCGAATAAAGTATTACGGTTTAGCTTAAATCGCCAATTACTGGCACAAATACATCGCGAGTCGCTTAAGCTCAACAAAATCCGTTCTTTCCTAAATCTCTAATAAGCATTTATTAGCCAATAAACAAATTCCGCAAACCAGCAAAATCAATAGTCGAAGGCACGAAGATCCTAGTAAGGCGAGAAAAAACTGGTACCTCGAGATTTTGTCCTGGCGTGTGGTAATGGCCTGGTGCGTGAGGTTTTCCTTGAGCTGCACTGCGAGGCCACAGCGTATCGCTTCGACGACGCCGCCGCTCCCGCTCTCGTCCCTGAGCTCCGGGTCGCGTAGGTAGCGATGGGAGTCGCGCATGTCCTCGGGGCAAATGTCCTCGCCGAGGAGCGAGCGCTTGGCGATGAGAACGCCGGGCGACTGTGCGCCTCCGATGAACTTGTGACCGGCAAAGATTATGGCGTCCTTGTGTACCGTTCGCTCGCCCACGCCCGGTAAGTTTGGATTCATCTCGACTTTGATGTAGGGAGCTGAAAGATATAACGCGAGGAATGAAACAAGTTTGCTCGCTTTATGGATCATAAACTGCAAATTAACGAATGAAGGAAAGGAGTGTACGTTGTGTAGGCAGCGGTTAAAATAAGAATCTTATATTTTGAATTAATTGCACTTTTAACGCGATAAGGAACAGAAAATGTATACAATTCACAGTGAACTTTCTGATAAAGTGTTTAAATTATTCGCGATTCTAGTCCACTTAAAATCGATATCTCTTTGTCCTTTTCGTATTTTCGTTTTACCCGTTAAAGACAATAATTTGTACAAATGATTGGTAATACAGTAATTGCAGCTACTAAATTTTAAAAAATTTCTCAAACACAAATTTCGAAGCGAATTTTCTAAAATATTTTCATATTTATAGAAAAAGTCTTCTTATAAGGTATTCGTAAATGCTTAAACGTACAACGTATCGATCCACGTTCCTATTTATAAATGCAGTAAGCTTCCGCGTATAGATTTTTGGAAACAAATTCATGCTTTATTAATAAATTGAAGATATTAAATATGCAGTTATGTATCGGCTAAAGTGCTGGATGAATTTTCGGAAAGATGTTTGCTTGGACAGAAATAAAGTAATAGCTTATAAATACACTACAAGTTCTTAGATTTATATATTATTTAGAGTCTAAATAAGAGTACTTAGTGGAAGTTATTTAAAAGAAAAAAACAAACGCATCAAAATTGTTTAAAACACGTACTCGTAAAGACTTTTAGTATGTTTATATGTAGTTATTGTAAAGGGGAAAATATTTAACGCTCTTAAGTTAGAGTAAAAATTGATTCGAAATCATAAGTAAGCTAAGGCTAGTAATTAGCAGAATGTTTATCATTTCTCGCTCTCTCTTCGTAATTAAATTTGAACTGTACAAACAAAATAGCTAGTGATACGGAATATTAGATTGATATTAATAGCACTCAAATTATCTTTATAATCATACAACATAACGTTTATTGCATTATTGTTATTAATAGTATTATTTTTTTTTATTATACTCGTAAGTAACGTTTACTATATTTGTTAATCAATTCTCATCTAATTACACGTGTAAACAAATAATTATTATAAATTACTCATTATTACTTGTTCGACATTCAAATAAATACAAATTGTTCAATTTTTAAACTTAGGGAATTACAATCACCAAAGTGAATACTAAATAATAAATATCGTCTACGTTTCGATGTATCTCACAATTCCACTCTAATTTGAAGGTATTACATTTTTATATTATTGTCGAAAAAGTGTAAATAACTTTTTATATATTTAACGCACAGTACATCGTAATCCCGCAAAAAAATGAAAGAAAATGACTGAGTTAAAAAAACACAAATGAAATTCAGGAATTAGAGGTTTCCGAATTTGACGTTATTTGGTTACTTTGAGATTACGGTTCTCCTCGGTATTAACTTTGCATGAAAGCGGAACAGAAGAACTCCGAGTCAAGCCGCGCCGCCACACAGCAACGAAAATTACGAAATGGTAGTGGTTCATATTTAAGATGGATCATACGCACCAGCGGAAGTGTAATCCCATATGCTAAGAGCCCCGTGCTGCTTGAGCAGTAGAGTCGTAGCGACGTCGTCGACGAGGACGCCGGTTATGCAACTGGCTGCGCTGAAGTAGCCGACCATCCGCGCCGAGGCACTCTCCATCCTCTCTTGGGCAAGTTTCCGATCGAGGTCGTTCAGGTCCAGGAAGCCCTCGCGGGTCTCGTCTATTCTCACCAGCTGCGGGTGCGGCGAAACAGGCGCATTTTATTAAAATTTGTTCAATAAGTCGACCAGCGCGGACTCTTTCACCTCGGTTATGAAAAATAAAGCGCCTGGCATTGTGCAGATTCTTAGAAATCTACTTACGCCGCGAACGCTCAACTTTCGTTTACTGCAAATGCAAATTTTAGACAAACGAAGCGTACACAACAGCGGGCATTAGTCATCGCATTAAGAATTTGCATTATTACCTTCTGCATATGCACAGGTAAAAGTAAATAAAAACGAACAACGGTAAGTCGCCCCGATAAAAGTCCAAGAGCAGTCACGGGAATAAAAATAGTATCTTATGAAGTTAACGAGTCACTCGCGACACACGGGACGTTCCGCCTCTAAAGCCGATGACTCATTTCCTTATATTCAAAAGAAAACATTCACGTCCGCGCGTCAGCCGTGATAATGATTCGACCGGGCTGCCCGAATGCTATTCGCCGCGACGGCGGCAGACTCAAAAGTAACTCACCCTGACCCCGTACTCGCGCCATGGCCTCAGGTTGGCATGGTGTTCGAAGGGCCCGACAAAGACGATCGTCGGCGTCGCGAGGTCGAGATGCTTGAGCAGCGTGCGCAACGCCCCCGCGGTGCCCTGGCCAGTAAACAGCACGGCATCTTGCTCCCCTGCACCAACCGCATGCCGGACTATGTCTCTGGCCTCGTGCCTGCAACAAAGTAACGCGCATTTATTGATGCTGCTGCTGCTGATGCTTGCGTATCGTGTTTTTGGTGGGGCTAGACGGACGGGGACCCACCAAGATTAGGTATCGCCTGATGTTTATCTCGGTTGCAAGATCAACCGGCTTTCGATTCTTTCGGAACATTGGAATTATTACCGCCTGTCAGCCAGTCGGATGTTTATACTTTTATCAGTATAATTGTACGGGCAAAATAATCACATCGAGACCACAACTGGGATACGTTTTTCAAAGTAAATTTCAACACACGCGCCTCGTCAAAAAACTACTTTTATTACACACTGCTTCGTGTATTTGGGATAATCTTGTGCCGAGATTTGTTGCAGTTTATTCGTTCTTAACTTATCTCATATACTTTTCAGTTAATTGTTTACACTGACACGTCTTGCAGTCTTAGTAAGAATGTCGTGGATAATTAAATATTTGATATTTAAATGGCTTCTTAATGGCGATACTGTTAGGGATTAAAAGTGTTATTTTTATGTATTTAACATAATAATCAGTGTAAATTTTAAACAAAAATATTAATTGCTTTATCCAATAAAAAATAATCGTGAAGTTGGTTTATAAGTGAAAAATGTTCGCATGCCATACCACTTATAGAGTATGAATATTATTTACGTAAGAATTGGGTAAATTAAATACGAGTGCATTCCAGATGTAAAAAAATCGAATGAACCTCTTATTTCGAATTGAAATTTCCCTTAGGTAGCTATCAAAGCAGTCGAAGTGTTCTGATTCGAACCTTAGTTATAAATATTACATTCATCATCCTTCGTAGATAAGTAATTGATATCAACAAGTGCAGATGCTAATATTTGCAGAAAGCGTGGTTGAAAAAATAAACTACGATAAAAAAGGAGCAAAATTTTTCAATTGCAACTTTTAATATATGCAGATGGATTAAAACCAATTATAATTAAGAAAGAACGATATCGACTCTGGTAGATATATTACTCTCTCCTAGATATCAGGATTACTTATATCTAACACGTACCGTTGTAACAAGAATTCCTCCCGAGCACAAAGAATGTACTATAAAAATTTATCGTCAAGAGAACAGGCAGAGAGGGAAAGGGATGACTAGCGCTAGGGGGGCATTTTAGGGGTGATTAGGGTGAACAAAGGAAAGTGCAGATGCATTTTCCTTTCTGTCTTCGAGAAGCAGCTCACGTGCATATAAAAGCGTGACGCTATAAAGAGGTTCTCATCGAGCCAGCGGCTGCCGGCCGTCCCAACTTTGCGCGACTCTTCGTCTCTCCGCGTCCACCAGCCGTCGTCTATACGTGCATTTATGAACGTGCGCGCGCGCGCGTATTATACGTCGGCGAAGCGACCGATACTCCGACGGCGTCGAAACCCATAAACGCGAGCGTGACACAGCTCTCTCATCCCCACTGCCACGTATAATACGATCTGTCTCCACTAAACACGATTCGGGGGAAATGGGTCAGTGCACATTCTCGCTACGTAATAAACGAATAACGCGACTCTAAATTTATACTGCGGCGCGGCGTGAGTATCTCCCTCGGTGTGTGCGTGCGTGCGTGCGTGCGTGCGCGCGCCCGCGCGCGCTCGATTGCGCATAGTACGAGGTTTATATCGGCGATCGATGCTGCACTTGCGCGTGTAAAGAACGGCGTCTCTTTTTCGGACGGAAGCGGTTCCGCAACTTTCTGAATCTGCATTCGTATACACGTATCGATTCTCTTGGGCGCGGATGTCGCGGACCCAGATACACTCCCGTGCCTTCCTGAGTGCGTTGCATGTCCGTATTGGCCTACATCCGCTAATGATTGATATATACACCGCCATTGTGGCGGCCAAAGGGGCTTGGGGTGGACTCTATTATGCGCCAGGTATATCGACCGATTGGTGTGTCCCACCGCTAGGAGTTTTCAGGCTGAAGCATGAGCGATCGATGCGAGTGAGATAAGTATTTTCAATGGAATATTCTTAGTTTAGAAGTCAGAAATTGGAAAAGCGGGGTTGTTTATAATGGTCAGAGAAATATTATATCAGACGACCATGGTCCCTGGACACACCTGTGCTGCCGATTAGCTATACCACATAGCAATGACGTGAAATCCAACTCGACAAATCTCTAGATCTTGACGATAGATTGCCAATCGTTTCTTTCATCTCGTTAAAAACTGATACAGAAACATCTCAGTGATGCTTTTACAAATAATACATTTTATAGCTGCATTTGCGTTTTACGTATCAAAGGTTTCGGTTGTAAAAATTGAGCTTTGCCTACAATACTACTGCAAAATACCGATTAATGACATTACAATGTTAAATAATACAATATTATTGTTTTACAATTCAAGCGATTAATATATGCCTGATTAATAATTAATTACTTTGAACGCCGAGATGTAAGTTTTAATTGCCATTTCTTCGGGTATAATGTTTCTCAGGCTACCTCTTTTTATTCCCATAATTGAAAGTAATTGACGTACCTAAAAAGCGATGACTGTAAGCTGCATATCGTTGTGGAAGCCCGCGTATCGCCCAGATATGGTAGAACTTCTTTAACAATATAGTCTTCAAGAAATTGTAGGGATCGTCCAGTAGCGGTGTAATCGCAGTACACGACTGAAAATTAAATATTCTTGCATTAATTGACATAAATAAAGTACTACTATTATAAAAAAGTACAGTTGTAAGCTTATGTAATTACTAAACGGCCAGAAAATAAGATAGAAAAGCGTATTCGGTTTATTTACTTTTCTAAATAAGTATTCGCTATTGTCGCTAAATAAATTGAGTGTAATGAAAATCTGCACTCTCAAGATTCAAATATAAATAAAAATTGACGTAGGCGAGTCTTCTGATAACGGATAAATTGTCCGTTTTATTGATAGAATTTTAAATAATCGACACTTTTCAATGCTAAGTAATTATTTCAACTCAACGATTTATCCGTAATAAATCTGCATTTCGATTGCGAGCTATTTCATGAAAAATTTGATGTAAAAGCAATATTAATAATACCGACATAGCGTGTTTTAAAATAATTCAAAATAGTTGTGGTTGGCTAGCGATGCGGCTTCAAATTACGAAAGCTTGCACAGGCTATAGTGTAGCGAAGAATAGTCGGGGGGCTAGGACAGTTCGAGGGCTCAGGGCAGATAAAAAATTCCCCTTATAATTGGTAACGTAATTTTTCAAGGCGCATTATGAAGCTGTTGGCTCGTAGGCCGCACACGATCAATAAAATTATATTCGAAGAAAGTTTCAGCGTGGCGAAAAATCCTCCTCTCGCAGCGAAGACGGACACATAGTAAATTTTGCAATCATCGCAAAGCAACACTTCCAAAACGAGTATCTGGCGGCTTTGACTCTGCGAAATACCCACGAGTTTCGCTTCTATTTGGAGATACCGCGCCATCCTCGTCGCCCTCGTGCACGTGTCTTTACCGCCGAAAGAAAGTTCTAAGCGCAACCACTTCCGTTGCTATTTTCGACAAAGTAGTCTAGCAGTGTCTGTCGGTATTATAAATTCTCTCGCTCTCTCTTCATCTCTCCGGCATATGTTGCATTCTTACAAGCTCAAGCTTTATATTTTCATTGCTGCATTTCCGAGGAATCGGCTATTTTTATTCCACAATATAGCTGTGACATCATGCACAATGCTTGCAGCTTATATAACAGGCAATTCGTTTTGTTTAATACAGATTGTGGAGCGACATAGGCCAATCACGACTTATCTATCTTTTTTTTCTTCGTCGACATTCTTTTTTGCTTGTAATGTGTAACTTTTATAACTCATACTAGACGAGCGATAATTCATTATCTCATTGACATGTTTGAACCGCGGCTAGTTTTAAGCGATACGTCACGTGTGACTTGTTTTGCCAATTTTAATGCGATCGAGTGATGATTCAGCGAATATGCAACTTGTGTACAGCGCTGATGATTTTGATTGAAATAATTTAAAGTTTAATTCTTATTTCATTCTTACTTAACCGCAAATCAAACTTGTATTAAGTTAAATAGATATTTCGTTTAAAAGACGTCAGTAGATTTTCTATTTTTAAGTCAAAAATTTTAAGCAATACCATAAAATACTCGCAAGCCATTGACTGTACATTAAGACAATACTGAGCGTCTGCCAAATCGAATGTCGTAAAAAATGATACACTAGTGTGTGGCTTTTCGTTCCACATTACCTGGTACTTATAAGAGATAAGCCATTTTTCAATTCAAAGTGCCGTTAATGATAATTTCACGAATTGCATAAATTTATGACTAGCACAACTTAGTTGCTGTTCTTCTAAAAAGCCGTTATGTTCAAGTTTCAAAATTTAAACTTCAATAATGTACTTCATATGTTTTGCAGCTATTTCATAAAGATGTCAAGGTGATCTTACATGTTTTTCACAGCTTCATTCGTTTTCATAATTATCATAAGTATATATAAACAAAAGCAGCTTGCTAATTCTACATTTCATTTAATGATACCTTAATTGATATTTCTTGTAAATTTTACAAACAAGTACGTTCCTTTGAAAAGTCTTATCGTGTTTTCAAAATATTTTCCGAAAATTTTGATCAAACTCATAAAGCACAATTTATAACAGTAATAAAATATGCTTTTGTATTTTTATTTATTCAAAAATAAATTATTCTGACGTATCTCGTGTGTAAATGTTTCATTACAATTTAATATTTTAGGTAAGTGACAAATTACTTAATTATTATCGTCGACTACTTTTCATGGAACAGAAATTATAAATTAAAAATAAAAAGTTTTAGATATTTGAATAACTATTTTTTAACATATTGACAATAAATCAATTCAACAACCATTCTGTAATATTTTTTATTTAAATTTAATACATAATAAAATGAAAATATCGATTAAATAATCTAAATAAAATAAATCTAAATACATTTGCATAAGTCTTAATGAAAAGTAGATAAATAAGATCAAGTACAAAGGCATATATTATCGGTAGAATAATTACAATAAAAATAATTGAAAGTAAGGTAAGTAATAATTTGTATAGTTAACATCAAGTAATAAAATAGAATAATTTGAAAAATAAACTTGTGTCAAATAATAAAAGAAAATCTGAAAAATAATCAATGTATGTAATATAGCGATAATTGAAAATGTATGTAAATCTCAGTAAAATAATTTTTCGGTTTTTTTTTTAAAAAAATTTTAAAACTTAAAATTAGTACCAAAATCGATTTAAAATGAAAATATTGAATTATACCCACCTCGACTAATAAATATTATATTTTATAACTAAAAAAACATTAAGAACAGCCTGTTTTATTCAAAACAATGTGTTTATTGCAGATATTTATTGTAAAATTTAGTATTATCTAAAATATTTAAAGCATATAAAACGTTACTATTTTACTAAAATGAAGATTTAAAATATATATCTTTTTCGGTATAATTTCCATTCGATCATAAAATAAAGTAACATTTATAAAAATTGTACTTAATAATATAAATACACCAAAGTGTTAAAAAAAAATTAGTTAAATTAATATTAAATGCACGCAAAATGGATACTCGCTCGAGTAATAATTGATTGAATTTTATATTGAACACTACAATATACTTAGAATTTAATCCAGCTATTAAATGCAATCGAAAAAATTAATGCTCTTTTCAAGATCATGTAATAGATACGTCAAATTAACAGGCACGTTTTCTTTGGCTTTATTAGGCTCTCGTGAAATCTAATAAAATTAATACGAGCAAACTAAATAAAAAGGTATAAATATTTTTCCATAAAAGAGAACGTTAAAAATTATAATTCTCGAATCGAATTCAAAGCCAAAGAAATAAACAATTTACATTGATTGTCAGTGTCATTCCTTAATTCCTAATAGTTTCTTATTAACAGTTATCGAATACGAATAAGTATGAAGGAATATATTAAAATGCCGTGCTTCCAGGGTAATGTCAAATAACGATGAACGTTACATAAAAACTAATAACAATCGACAGATACAAAAGCCTTCGCGGAGACTCGTTACAAACACTTAAATGCCTCTTGCATCGAATCGAGCGCGACGCATGCGTGGTGACAAACAGCTAGCCTGCGCGCACACAAACGCAGACGAGTGCACTCACACGAGTGAAAAGTACACGTATAATTCCTCTAATACGATAATGGCCCGTCGCATTTGCAGGTGTTCTTGCAAAACTCTGGTGGCCCGTTCGCCTTCTCGTGCAACAGCTCCTCGCTTGAACATTCCTGCAGCTGCTGCGTTCCCTTTTGCTTCCGCGAGGTCGTTTCTGTGCAGCGCTGCGCTCGTGTCAGTAAATCCACTGAACGACCCGATTAACGCCGGCGATCTTTAATAATTCCTCATAATAATAATTCCAACAGTAGGCTCAGCCGGTGCTCGCGCGAGCCGTAATTTCTGTTTTTGCTCCTCAGGTGCCTGTCACCGTGAATCGCCCCACTCTATTGATTTTTTCCTGATGCGAAATCGAGATTTCAATAAGAATCTTGATAAAGTTCTAAGCAGCGTTTCGCAAGACGCGAGGCGGCATATCGATTATGGAAAAATTATAGTGTTTGTGAACTTGATAGCGGTCGACGGAATGAAAGAATCCGTCGCAATTATGTAGTCCGAAACAATCTTAGCCAATTCAACGCAATTTCACCGGACTCGTTAAAATCCATATTGTACCACCATATCGGCTGTGATCACAATTTGTTTTGTTGCCTTATCATTCTTGTTTGCTTGCGCCTTCTTAAACTCTCCCGATAGCATATAAAGTTTCCACCAGAAGTACTTCCATGCACTTCGTCGAAGAGTCGTTATTCATTTTTCATTATCCAACATTTATCGTCAATTTTTAAACCGCACGAACTTGCCTTTTTACGGTAACGATCGGAAATCGGAAAGTTTGCCCGCGTTTAACGCAATTCCATCGTGGCTGACCCAGGATTATTGTAATTGCCTAGTGCAATTACACCATTCGAATATCACATTTTATTCCGGACATATATTTAAATTTTTGGCAAAGCCAGAATCATAAACAGATGCATAATTGTGCGCTTCGAACAATTTCATTATTTAATCGCAATCTTTTAAGATTGCTTGCTTGAAGCAAACAAGCATCTAATATTACAAAAGATAAATCAATCAATTAATTAAAGCAAGCAGTCATTGGAATAATCTAATAATAATTTTTAAACTACTAAAATATTCAATTAATTATATGCTACAGCAACTCGGCTGACACCGAATTGAGAAAACTAGATGGAAGAATGCGTATAATAATTACTTTCGAGTCCTCTTCTGTCTGCTGCAAAGAAAGAAGTGGAGCTAAAGGGGGGAAAAGGAGAGCGAGAATAAAAAGACAATCTACTCCGATCAGACAGAGTGTCCCTCGACTCGCGACGACGTACAGTGACCGACAGGGCAATAAGGAGAGCGTCCAACGGAACACACGACGGCCACACCAGGAGTTAACCCAGTTGCCTCGAGTGTCCCGCTGATCGCTTGACCTGCACTTCAGCCGCTAAAGAGATCTACAAAAATGGGATTCTAGATGCACCCGCACCGATGACACTTTTTTCCCGCGCCGTCTCGTCTGGATCGGAATGGCTCGACTGCATTACTCGCTCTGGATTTACGCAGTGCGCGCGTGTTTCTCTCTGTTGATCGCTTGCGATCAGGGTCGACCGGTCGATCTCCATTTTGTTTCTTTTGCAACCTATTGAACGAGCGAGCCTGAAACTTTTCGAGCCGATTAACTGTATTTGCCCAGAGATTTTTTCCCCGTGATCGTGTATCGGCGTTTATCGGTATAATATCTTAATTATTTCAGAGTACGAAGCGCAATCTTTATCTGTGGCGCTCATTGGAAATCAAGATTTCAAATTATGACTTTGAACTTATGTAGAATCTACGAGGGCCTCCACTTGTTTCAAGACTAAATTTTTTAGTCATAAACAATGTGCACGGTGATCGTTGGAGTATATTTTAATAATCGTTTAATAATTATTAAATCCGAGAGGTGGGAGCGAGATTGAAAACAATTATTTTGTTTGGGAATCGCGTTACCACTACAAAACATACTGATTCGGCAAAACAGTACTAAAAAGTGACAGCTTAACGTATATTAGTACCGAAAAATAGGGCAAATAAAATTTTACCGCTATTCCTGCTATTGATGTTGACACGTATACGTTCAAAGGCAAAGCCCAAACTTGCCAATTAATAATTATGCGCAAACGAGTGTCTGTCAAACAATGCTTTTTAGAGAGGGATGATGCCAAAATTCTAAGAAATCGTTTATAACGCGGAAGTGCCTAGTGCGGACCGCGACTGCATTACAATTGGGCGCCGAGGCATTGCGGCTATATTTGACAAAAATACAACGTTACGCAAAGAACTCGATTCCCGCAAGGTAGTAGTATTATAAGGTGGTGTATATCTTGTCGACTCACGCACTCCTCGAAGGCCATCATGAATCATGGATGGAAGTCCATCGATCAGTCTTTGCTCGCAAGCCAAGTGCGCGCATAAATGTCCTTCGAAGACAGTGCCTCTCGCGCACGCGGCTATTGCTCAGTAGAAAAAAAATATATCTTTTTGTCTTGCATTTTCATTCCTCGTGTCCAGCCGAATTCGGTGCGTTCGAAATGCAGGCTATAAAATTAACCAGTCTAACGCGACTGTGCGTACAACAACTTCAATTATACAATTTATAGCAATTAAAGGTCCGCGCCATCTCTTGAAGTTCTCTTTTTAGAGGCAACGTGACATTAAAGCGCCGCTACTACATTACTATATTACTATATTACAATACCACTACATTATAATACTGCTATATTACTGTGATATTTTACAGTATTATTACAGGGATTAAAGAGACCATCATTCGACGATCATCGTGCGGCCAAATGTACGCGTAAACTGTACTCGGCGGAATTTGAGAAGCGATGATTAAATAAATTTAAATGAACTAATTATATGCTTGGAGTGTAGGTAGAGAGTAAGTATGCACAGTTGATCATTTTTTAATTACGATACGCTGGCTAACAATCGACATAATAGAAATTAGCGCTGTAAAAATTACTGCTAATTAATTAATGTTCGCTAATTGATTGCATTGTTTTTGACTTTAAAAATTCGGTAAAATAAGACGAAACGTAAATGGAGGAAAATACTTGATCCTAATACGAATACTGGCGCGAATAAAAATGAAAATAAAAATGATGTTGGACAACAAAAAGTGATAAAGGAGAAAGAGGAAGGATTGCAAGGAGAACGGAGAGCGGCATCCGCGGACCCTACACTCCATCGCAATGCTCGCTAACTCGCTCAAGGAAATGTAAAATTGGAAGAATTTGTGATCTACATAAACGAGAAAGCGTAACAGTAGGCGCGACAGCGAACCATAAATTTACGGGCGCGAAGGTTCCTATGAATTACCGACGACGAAAATAGTTCTTTGTGCGGCCTCGTTCGTACTTGCAGTGGCAAAGTCATCGCACTGCTTGCAGCTTCGCCCATGTTCGTGCAAGAAGGAATATTCGTTCCTTCGTGATCAACATTCATAAGAGACTAAATGAGAATAAAAAACACTTTAATTATCATGATTTAATACTCGCATATCAATATAAACAGCACTAAAAATGTATTCATTCGATATTTCGATCAACTTAAAGATGGAGCCTCATAAAGTCTCGTTAAGTTAAATTCGTTTGTTTTTCGCATCACGAGTAATGTGAACCTTTAAATTTAAGCGACATTGTCAAAAACAAATATTTTCTAATTTCCGTGCCTTGTGATCTCGAGAGAATTTATCATGCGCCTAACTAGAGTAAATCCAAAGGTTTGTCTCTGCGCTTTTAATTACTCCAATACAGTCGTCGCACATAATTAATATTATTCGAGTTCAACGGCAACAAGCGTGACTTTCCAAAGCAAAATCCATTCGTATTTTATGGAATAATCTTTATTATCGAGTACGCAAAGACAGAATTATCGTTCGGACAGTCTGTATTGCAAATGTTTTTTAAGTATACATTTCCACTAACCACCCCTCCATTCATTTCTCCCAATACGATAACTTAACTTATTGCAAAGCTAAATCAAAATTTTCAAAAAAAGCTTCAGGGTAAAATTACGAAAATCGAAATTTGCAAAAATAAAGCTTCGGGATAAAATTCCGATTCAAATTACGTGAAATTGAAAAATATGATACATAAACTTTGTACGAACAAAACGTGAAAAATTCGTTAACTGAGTTTTCTCGGAAACTCCACGTATACATTAAATCGAAATTCCAGCAAGCCTAATCTCTCGTTATATAAGCATTGAAGTCGTCGACTATAGCGCGCTTCAAGTATAAAGCTTAAAAAAGGACAGCGTTGTTCGTCGGTACTCATAATAGTCGTAATCGGCTCAATCGAAGAATTTTTATTGCAAATTCTTCCATTCTTTAACGAAGAGTCTCACTCTGGGGTGCAAAAAACCATTCAAAGCTCCAACGAATTAATCGGGTAACAAAGGAGATGCATTCGGTGCGGATACTCCCGCCCGCTCGAAGTAAACGAGATCCGCTCGAAATTCGCGATCGAGCAAAGTTACTGCACGCCACTGCCGCACAAGGAAAATAATGGCGCGTGCAAACCGCGGGATCACGGAGAGCGTCGTGTTTTTCATGCGAAGGAAAAGCGAAAAAAGAAGCAGAGTAGGTGCAACGATCGTCATCGTAATAGCAGCGATGACGCGCGCGAGCGCGACTCACCACACGTGTCCATGTTCCGGCTGGGCTGGAAGTCAAGAAATGATTACGCAAGCGCAAGTTAACCAACGGGCAAGCGACCGATGACTACTGTACCGGGGCAATGTCAAGGCCGAAATCTTCACTGGCCTGTGACGCCATTCACCTCACTTTCGCACCTATTTCGCATCACCTCCGCCTCCGCTTTAATATATACATTATGCAATGGCCGGCTTTTCTAACCGTGCACGCAACGTCGCCTTGATTGCGCTTTACATTCAGCTGCAATTAATCCATCGCGATTCTGTAATTGAGCGACAAACTGCGAGGATCGGCGCATAAGAAACATCTTGCGCCACATCTGCACGTTCTCGCGTAGATTCTTATCTGTCTTATCTGTGCTGGAAACGCTCGCACGTTCTCAATTGTGCTCGATTCAATTGTTTTTCCTCTTTTTTCTCTTCGACGTTGACTACGTGGGAAAATCCGAAAAAATCCCAATAACCGATGCGAGACAAAAGATTAACAACAGCCTTTAAGCATCGAATAGTCGTCAAAATATGCTTTACGCATTTGATTCACGTGGCCGGGAAATCAACAACTTTTTTTTTTTTTTTTTTTTTTTTGATCGAAAGTATAATGAAATTTGAATTACTATGCGTGTATTACTGGTAAGAGGCGCTCGACTTGAAAGTTTGCATTGTACGAGTGCAAACAAAGTATCGATATAGTTTCCGCTTAATTATTGGAATACGTCACGTATCGGTAAAAAATATTTTACAATATTGAATTTGCCAGAACGAAGTCTCTTGTGTCACGTATGAATTTTTATATAAAAGCAAAATTTAGGCTCGTTCAAATTTCTGCTCACCTTGTGATTGTTTATCAAATTGCTACAAGAGTTTAGTTTTCGTTGGCAGACGAGGTTTTTTGGTAGCTCTTTTCAATTGATGCAAGTTTCGTATTCGAACGATGATCCTTACGCGTCGCACTACGTTCTTTATTAGTTGTCTGTGGAATAATTTTTATTTTTTCTCAATACCTATTGTTACAGTCTCGCTGCGTTTTATCAGAAGCCATTGACACAGTGCTAATATCTATTTAGAAGTTAAATAATCGGTTACTCCTACATCTGAGCTATTATACAATATAATGGCAAGGACTTTTCGAAAGCACTACAAAATCAGAATATCACGATCACGAAAGAATAAATATTACTTATGTACGTGAACAATAAATTCCTTTTTTCGCGACAAATCGCCAGAATGTTATCTGAAAGAGAGAAGCCGAAGGTATTACTTACATAGGCAACTTATCGTGGGCTTATGGGCTCCTCGTCGTGCCTAGACACTAAGCACTTTTTATCACAGGTATTTCGAGATAAGAGTTATAAGAGCTCGGTGTATACGAGTATATGTAAAAGAGAGTGGCTCGACATGCTCTTATACACAATTTGATAAGCAGGAAAGGCAGACGCGGGGGAGGCGGTACGGCGTAGCTTCGTCGAGTATAAGCGTGTATTCGTAGCAAGAAGGAAGACGCCTCTATAAATATCAACTCTGTTTCCCGTTCATAATATTTTCTTTAATCGTACTTTCGAATGGACGTTTAATTATATTTATACAAACAGGGCATCAAACAATATCCGGATGAGATCATTATAAATAAGCTATTCGTTTTTAATAATGAAAAGCAGATTTGTATCGAAGCCGCAAAGACTCTTCGTTTTCTTGTGAAACATAAATAACAAGCAACGGTGGATTCGATCAGTCACATTTCCACTGCACAATTATTTTTTCTACTACATTTTTTGTTACGAAAGCAATAACCGTTGCATAATTGCACTGTAATAATAGGCAGTCGTACACACATACACACTACATAATTTATCTGATATGAATTGCGATAAAAAATGCCGTAAATGTAATTGGTATAATAGAAAAGGTAATGAATTTTTAGATTTCCTTTTACTTAAATATTTGCTCTAAATATTTCCTCATTCGTGCGTAAATATCGTTAAAATAACTATTTCCAACAAAGGAAGTTCGTAACGGGTCGAATTTACGAAAATTTATTAAACGTATAAAAACGTTTGATACGCGGAATCTTAGTCGCCGATCCGCAGGAAATGTGGAAGGAAGGGCGAGCGAGTAAAGCAGGAATCTAAAAAGACGAGCAAACATTGGCTTCGAGAAGACGAGCGGCGAGACGAAATTTGTGAATTGTCAATAAGGACGAGGCGACCGCGATTGGGTTCTTTGCGCTGAATATGTTTTTCCACGGGACCAACGAGTCCGTGCGCCAGCGCAGCACAAGAAAACGAAGACCAAAATGAAAACCCGTTTGCCGCAGAGCTCATCGACGGTCAGAAATTTCAGATGTCGAGCGGTGATTACGGCGCATGCGCCCATGCGCTGCCAAGCTAGATTGCGCAAATGTACAGCCCGGCCCTTACGACCGGTTTTCTCTATAGAAGCGTCGCTGACCGATTCCCGCACCGCCTTTGGCACTTACGTAAGTCCCGCGGACGCCGTCGGCCTGTCTGGGATTGCCGGGCCTTTTTGCAGCAGCGCCTCGTGAATGCACCACCGGGTGGGCCCCGGACGAGAGGAGGCAGAAGGCACACGTCGCCGAAAAACGCACCGCGCGACCTTCATTCTCCTCTGCGGGCTGACGCAGACGCTCGCGAGCCATCGCTGATTAGATAAGACCTCGTCGTCGAGTTGTGTTATGGTGCCGGCAAGTCTGCGCCGACGGCGGCCTTCGACCTCCTCCCGATACAACAATCGGCGCGTTGCGTGAAAATTCGAGCAACGCGCGATGCCTTCCGAGCTGAATTAGCCGAATCGTCGTCGGCTGAATCGAAGCCCGGCGGCAGCTTCAACTTTGGTCGGATCCATCGTTCCGAGCGACGCGTCGCGCCAAGATGCGGCGTTAAGATGCATCGGCCGAGGTGCGAAAAAGATCGCCGGTAGACGGGAGCCAATTGTTGGATCGGGAGCGGCGTTTTGCAGGGGTTAATCGGCTGATCGACGCTTCTCGAAAATCCTACTAAATGCTAAAAAAGAGTAAAAGAGCAATGTCGTGTTGCGGCACATTGGCAGTGCGGTTGGCTTGAAACGCCACTGTTTGCCCGCAGCTCTTGGAATCGACGCTCTTCTTTTCCGCCAAGAAAAATAGTTTGCCGAGCATTGCTAAACGTAAGCGGGATATTAGCTTTCTTCGAGAATCCCGCTAAAACCTATCCCGAGTCGCGATAATTATTGGCAACGCGTCTCGATTCGTAAATGAGTTTCAACTGGCAGTTGGAAGCTTGGAAGAGTCAGGCAGGAGCCTCGAAAGAGTTAGCTCGTGACGCGAACTCTTTATCCGACATTTACAACTGCTTCGAGTGTCAAGTTAAGTAGCTCGAGATTTATGGAAATCGTTATGCAATAATTTCTATAGCGTGGAGCCTCGCGCACGAAACTCGATATTGAAATGCGAGCAATTTCTCTCCCCTATCGCTGCAAAATATCTAATTAATACGAGCAGGAATTACCGAGGCTACAAATATATGGAGATCGCTTGAAATTAAAATGCAATTACAAAAGGCTTTTAAGAGGATTTTCGTTATCATTAGGGGAATATAAAGCAGCAATTACTTAGTTCTGAAAAGCTGAGAATCGACTATTTTTGCATTTTTTATCGAATAAAAGCAGGTCGCTCGCCGATGCTAGCGAAGGTTAGTCGCCGTAGCCGTAAAATATCGACGCCCGAGAAGCAAGAAACTCGCTCGGACGATGCTGAGCCTTCCTTTGCAAACGATAACGAGACTTAAGTAGGTGTACAAACGTCTGTCGTCTCCTTTCAGTTTTACGCGAGTATTAATAGCACAAATGCTCACTTCTAAATCAGAGCTCCCGCTGCTCGGGAGCCACGCCGCACGAGCACGAGCTTTTCGCGCACTCGACGACGACGACGACGTCTCTCTATTATTACGTAGCGCGTGTAGTGGCCCTCGCCCGTGTAAAATTGCACGGCACAATCGAGCGTTTCATCGATTTGCCTTTGTTGTCTGATATTCGCGCTTCTCCCTTGCCCCAAAAATCAAAGCCCCACCACTGCGCTGGCGGGGATCACGATCTCGCGGACAAATACTTGAACGTGTATTTGCTGTTATTATTATTCATGCTTCTTATCTGCGTCTGAATTGTTTTCATTAAGCGGCACCGAACGAAACAACTAAATTTCTACATTAGCTAAAGGAAACGATAATATTCTCAAAAGGCATTTTACGTCTTTTGTTTACAATACGTGCAATTAAGCGTCTTAAAATAATGATAGTATATAAATAATATGCAAATACAACGTGAAGATGCAGCAAAGGTACAAGTTTTGCAGTTGAAATTTGTCCCACAAATCTTTGCGAATATTCTTGGTTATTATTCAAATTACGTTAAAGATATCTAAAAAAAAAAGTATTTGAATACTACTCGAATACACGACGTTAAATATACGTTTTCATTCTTATTATCTGCAAGTATTAACATATGATGTATAAACGTCATTGTTAAGAAAATTTATATTCAGCGATATGCAGTGAATAAATATTGTACAAATAGCCTCAAACAGAGTGAATTTTTCTCCGTTTTAAACAAACACGCTGCGCTGTGTGTTACTGAAAATTCTGCAACATTATATCAAAATAATCCGATGCTTATGATTAAATAGCTTCACTCTTCTAATGCTTCTCCTCTTATAACCAGTTTACAACGAAGCTTTTAAATTAATCGAAAAATATATTTTCAAGTATCTGTAAATTTTCCTTGCAAAGTTCAAAAGTAATCTAGTTTACTAAAGAAAAACATGTTTACAAAAATATAGGCTGGCTCGCTTTTGAATATTAATTGAAATAAAAACCAAGGACGAATTCTTTAAAATATTCTCGGTCAATCTTAGGCAATCGCAATTGTATCGTGAAAAAATGCGAATTCCATTTGATTTCAGAGTTTCTGATCGAGTTAATAAATTGGTTTCCTCCGCGTTCAATGGCGATAGACTAAGTCTTGAGTATTTTAAATATTGACACCAATGTGTACGTTATTTTAAATTCGGCTGATCCGAAACACCATGGGATGACTATTCTAGAAATAAAAACAAGACGTGTTGTAAGCTCAAACAGACGTATGACAGGATGGTTGAGGGCAATGACAGATGACTCAGTGTTGTATTTAGCATGAAAAATAAGAAGAATTTGATTCAGCTTTTTAACAGGAATAATTAAGCAATTGCCGAGATTCATTAGAATATTAGAATAAATTTCTTCTTTTATCTCTGCTTTTGAAAAACACTGAAAATTCATAACATCCAACTTGAATTTATAATAATTTCAACTTTTCCAATTTAAATAATTTAATTTATGTAGAATATCTAACAAAAATAGGTACTTTTTTATTTTAACAAAAAATCATTTACATTCTCTTGAGACCTCTTGGTCTCTAGCCTAGTGAAATTAAACAGCTAGAAAAAAATTTTTTTAAATTGTCCGTTTTTATTCTAAAAGCAAGTGTACTTAAGTTTATAGTCTGCGACACAATAAACCGATAAGGCAGAAACATCGTAGATAGTACATTATTAAAATGCACGCGTTTATCTATTAATTCTTCTTATTAACCTAAAAATGAGATAATCTAAAACTCTTCTTAGTTTATTAACAAAACTTTTATTAGATGTAAGTAGTTTCATAATTATTTTATTGGAATGAAAGAATTGCTTTTCCGAGTATATTACATAATATGTTTAGATAAATATTATTTAATAAAATCCGTGTGTTACATAAATTTTTTTATGACTACAATCATTCACTCGATGTATCTATTTATCTCTCGTAAATAACACATACATGCGCGCACGCGCGCGCGAAAAATCAAAAGTATTGCTTATTTAAAATAGAATTATCTATGCTATTCCATTCGATATGTTAGATAAAATTATTTCACGGCGTATTTTTTATGAATGAAATAAATATTCATAGCGCTTAAAATTGATATTCACTGCAATCGTCGTATCAATCGAGATCATATGGAAATCGCCAAATGAGTCGCTCCATCTTTCAAATTAGTGGAGCTAAAAAAATTGCGCTCTGTGCTCGCTTGTGTTTGATTAATGGGCGCGATGTTTATTACGCAAAAGCATTCGCACAATTTACGTCAGTTAAATTATTAAAAAAATCGCGACGAGTTACAAAGTAATATCAGTCTAATCCATTAGTCATTAATCGTGATTAATGTTTCAATAGCTATATTTTCTCGGCGAGGGAAACAAATGACTAGTGATAAAAGAGTTTGCGATTATCCAAGGCAATTTCCAAACTAAGAGTTTTCCAATCGACAAGAAGAGAATCTGCTGCCGCGGCACTGATAGGCCCGGGAATCCGATCAGCGACGAGCCTATAAATCGCCCGCGTTATTCTCCGCGGCGAGACGTCCATTTGGAATTACATTTCGAGCTCGAACCTGCGTAATCGGCAGTGCAGCGACGGCCGATGGAAACTTTCCAATTTCGATGCGGCGATTCTCGCGCCTCTATTGCGAGTTGGTGCTGGTGTTGGTGGTACGGCTATTGCTGCTGCTGCTGCTGCTGTTGGCTTGGTACCAAGTGTGGAAATGTACCAGGTCCTCGAGGCACTCGACGTCGAGTACAGCCGCTCACATACATTATTCAATTTATTGTTTTTCTAACACAGACAACTTTCGTTTTCATCGCATTTTCGCCCATTTTATTCCAGCTTGAATGGTAGGTCATGACGCAGCGACGACCTCTCGGCAATGCGACTGGCTTTTATCGTGATACCTCACTGGGTAATGATGCTTCGTTGAATTGAAATGGGTACTCAGATTCGGACTTACTTAGACTCTTGTGCTGTCATCCCAAATTTTGACCAAGATTATCGGTGCAATTGCCTTAAGTATGCGCGTTCGTGCTAATTGGTCTTAAGAACTCAGAAACTTATAAAACGTAATCGCTTCATTTAGGCGAAGAAATAAAATATTCTATACCCAATCATCGGGAATTTAAACTGCAACTAAGTGTATTTCTTGATTGATACTTATTTCTAGGCATTCGCTGCGAGAGACATTTATACTTGACAAGCAAAGTCATTTTTATAGTCAATTTATAAGCATGGCACTATTTTACTTTAAGGTCTTCTGATTGATCAAAGCATCTGACGTAAGATTTTGCGAACAAACGACTAACTCTAACTCGATGTTAGAAGTCGTTGTAACATTTAATTTGATAAATAAAAAGTAGCGTTGAAACCATTGTTTACAATGAAATGTGCGATTAATTAAAAATTGATTGCGGTAAAACGCTATACCGATTGGTTTAAGTACATTTTGGTATATTGCGTAACACAGTGAGGCAAAAACGGCCAGGTGCAATCATTTTAATTTGTTCCCAACTGAAGGAAAATAGTTCACTCGTAACTTCGTCCACATAGCGATCGGGCCTTGTAACGCCATGTCACATCTACCTTCCAGCTAAAACGTAAATGAAAATCTTTACCGAATAATCATTGTATTCCAAGAAAGTTACCGTTTAAAAAACATCAATACGAGTATTTCAATGTGGCAAATGAAAGATAAGTTACATTAAAAAGCTTTTAAGAGCGGCGAGCATTTTTATTAGGATTTTAAAATTCTTAAGTAATAACATCAAATATAGATACAGCGTTGTTATCTTATAACCTGTAATTATTTCAGCTTCGTGAAAACACACATTATTGACATAATGATAATCTGAAAGTACTTTTTATCTAGAAACAATTAGAACTATTGGTAAAGAGAGCTTCCATTTGCCTTGAAATGCCGCTCGACCAACTTATTTAATAAAACCGAGATTTTTAATAATCGTGTAGTTTCGCACTGGCCATTGCTGATATGCGAAGACTCGCTCCAAGATATTAAATAACGCTTCTGGGAATTAATGATAATCACTTTATCGTCCATGTACAATCGGATTAAAAGCTCGCAATCTCTAGATTGCCGATGGCTTATCCTCTGTGCGTGCGTGTGTGTGCGCGGGCTGCACAGAAGCAAACGTACGAGCCGTAACCTTCTATCCGCACGAACTCGAGCTGCAGTCGCGAGTAGCCAGAAAACGAAGGACTCGAGCTTGACGAACTTTTTTCTAGTCCACGTTGTAGGCCCGCGCACCGGGCTCGTTCGACAGTCGCGATCTAGTTGGCACCTCGCCGAGTTTGCGCCAATAAATCAAGCTCTAGCGTCCCTTTCATTTTCCAACCCGAATGAGACGCTCGAAAATCGCTCGCAAATAAAACGCGCGCTACGTTACAGTAAACATAGCGACTCGCCCAAACTGGCAATGCAATGCCTGATGCGACCCATCGCGCATTCCCTTTTCCTTTGACTGTGAACATGCGAATAGTCGGTTTATTTTTGACTGCGAGCGCCACTTCGCGCCTCATCTTCATGCGCATATGTGCATATCCTTGATCTGTATTGACGTTTTTCCATCGCCACCGACGTAGTTACTCGTCGGCATATTTAGAAAAAAAAAAAAAAAAACAATTCGAACCAAGTGCTTGTACGGGTGCGATACTTGAAATTTGCCTACCGGATATCGCACTTGGGATCGATAAAGAAAAGAAGCAAGAGCTCGAGTACAAGATTATAAGTTAAATGTTCCCCTCGCTCGTCGTTACGCAGACGTGATAGATTGTACTATTTGATTCTGTTTTTCACTTTGCCAACTATTTTTACTATAACTTACAGAAGAACTTCAAGGCAACTTTAAGGTTCATTCTAAATAGAACGATTCTATTTCTATGATTCTTAGAATGGAAATGCACAACAACATTACCAGAATTAAAGGCCAAAGCGAATCAACCGATTTCTAGTTTGGAAAATCTATCGCGAAGAGACACCGCGACCTCCATTCTGCAGGGATAATGTAAACATTAATGGAAAAAAAAAATAAATGTGACGCGATTAAGGTGATTATTTGTGCACATCGATCACCGCTAAATGCAGTGCTGCTTTTGTATTAAGATAATCTAAACGATAAAAGTATTGGCAAAGAACAATAATCGTGTTACTTTTCAGTTATTCAATATAGAAAAGCTAATGCTACCTTTTTCTCCGATGAAAATCTAAGCAATACAGCTTAATTGTCGTATTTTACGGAGTTTCTCCTTGCATCGGATCTTCTTGTTTCACACAAATGCGCGTCTTTCTCGTTCGTAACGGACGCAGCCTATAATAGTTGTAATTCACTTCTCTAAAGGCATCAATCCCTATCTTTCTTGAGTACTGAAAAACGATATCGACAGAGAAATCACAAGTGGCTCCCCATACATCAATCTATGCGAGAATAGGCGAGTAAAACTCGAGGCTCTGCTCTTATCACAGATAAAACGTTGAAACGTGCGATCGTTCCGGAAAACGTCACTCTTTCGAGAAAACAAGACGAGACCAGAGCAGCGGCTGCTGACATGCAGCTCCCATTCGGGTGCAGCTACGTAGCGGCATGAAGCGTTCGCCGTCCGTGCACTCTTATGTTAATGACGCCGACGTTTGCGTATCGCTCAGCGACGGACGGCGTCGCCGCGTCTGGCTCGTGCGAGCACCCGAGCGCGTAGTCAATCACGCGGCTTGAAATTATGTTAAAAGCCGCCTGCTCTTCCTTTATGAAACTAAGGCTCACGTGCTACGATGTTGCGCCGCACGAACACTCGTGCTTCTTCTCTGTCACACTTTTGGGCGGCGGTCCCGGGCGCGCCAGGCCGACTGATGCCAGGGTCTTTGTATTCGCGCCTATCGGACGGATTCGCGGTTTTTCCTTTTACAGCGTAGTTACCTCCGCGTGTCGCGCCTTTTTTTCCTTGCACTTTCAAAGCCCACCAAAGTTCAATTTTCTTTTTTAAAAACTTACTTTTCATTTATCTGAACTCTTGGTTATAGTTATATTATAAAATCTTTTTTTAACGCGCACGAATACTATAAATTACGCAAACTCTTTTACTTAATAATATTAAATTGATGCTGCATAAGAAATATTTGGGCTTCGTTCTTTCTTGAAATGTTTATTAAAAAGTCTTACTTAGTTTATAATCCGATAAAATATGAAATGAAATTTAGTAATTTCCGTTAAAACGTCATAATTAAAAATAATTTTATTTAAAATATCAAATCAATTTCATTTCTTTACGTTGGACAATTATTACTGCAGCTGCATATATCTTATTTCTATATACGATTTACAACCTACAGTATTATATATTTTAATTGTGAAACAATAAATCTGGAAAACATAATAGAATAAATAATTTTATTATACTTATATTATAACTAAGATCTTATTTCTTACCCAAGCATTTTACAATCTGTGTTTACTTAATAGTACTTATAACTCAAATGTGAAATATATATATATATATATATAAATTAAAATTAAAAACTATGCTATTGCATGTTTTATTATTTTTAGACACGCTAATATCAATTACTGAAAATATAATAATTTAAAAAATAAAATTTTGCATTTCATTATTAAAAATTGAAACAGTCCAAAAATTTTGTTAAAAAGAAGTTACCGTATAAATTAATATAAATATTTTTCTAATTTTATTTGATAAAAATTTTCGCAATAAAACTAATCTTATAACGCCAAAATGTATATTTCAGCATCAACAACCATATATTCAATATATTTGTAAAATTTTAAAATAGGAATACGTAATTATTCTACTCCTGGAAAGTAATCGATAATTCATAGGTAACGTACTTATGATATTTTATTTTTTAAATATTGTTATGACGATAATTAAATATTCTAAAAGTACCATAAAGCTAAATAAATATTTCTTTAAAAGCTTTTAAAATGACGTCAGTGGAAAAATTAAGTCGCACCGAGTAAACCAGGAAATGAACGTCCTTGACATGTACCCTTGTAAGCCGTGTATTTATTTATATCTATATAAGCAATCAAGAAAAATAATGAATAGGTTCATAAACCTGATCTCTAAGTAAAAATAAACAAATTTTCTTTCTGCAAATCATAATCTTATATAGTTAAAAACTTCAACTTAAAAAGCTCTTACAAGACTGTGAGAGGCGAATTATCTAATTCTAATTGTCATCAAAATTTATGAATATGGCGTAAAAAGTAAGTATAAATAGAAAAACAAAATTTGAAATGAACTCGAATTTTTTAAACATACTCACGTAAAAATTTGATGTAAAGTGATCTCTTTCGAAATTGGCGAGTGCGAAAGAAACTATTTTTATTCAAAATTCTTAAAGTTCAATATTTAAATTTAGCTATTTCGATTTGAAGAATTAAGCACATAATTTTTTCATCGTTAATAATGAGTTTAAACCCAAAACAGAATTAACCAAATATGAAATGTATAATATGATGACAGATTTTAAAATATTATTTAAATAAAATAAATCTAAAATAACAAGTAGTTTTTGACTATTAGAATATTCAAAATTAAAAGTATTAAAAACATTCTTTAAATAGTTTTTACGGACTCTTATTTTTTTTAAATGTATCGTTTTACCAATTTTTATAAAAATAACGAATAAATTGTTTCGTTTTTATGATTTTAGCCTAAGCTCGTATATTTTGCAATGAATTCAGATAGTTATTTGTAATGCCAAGACCTCAACATTAAATAATAACAGTAAATTTACTTTGATGTGTTAGATTATCAGATTATTATCAGATACAATCGTCAAAAATATTATAAAATTTCATAATTATAGCTTTGCTAGAAAATAATCATAAATATTTTTCTAGTGAAAATATCTTAAAAATTATTACTCGATTTACATATTTTTTTGACAAAGTCTTTTGTTTTTCTTTTTCCAGTATGTAAACGAAGATCAGATTATCTTTATTAACTCGTTAAAAAAGTAGAAGGAAACTTTTTCAAAATAAAATATGAAAATATTTTTTATACGAAGTGAAGGTTACTCTTTTAATTTTCGAATCTTTGAAAATTTACGAGTCAGTGTGGTATGCAGGAATAAGACCGCTAGATAGATAAAGGTATACCTCGTGCACATATAAATTTACAGAGATAACGAAAGAGAGACAGAACATACAGATGTAAATGTACTAACAATGATGAATAAATTGGATGATTCCGTTAGAGTTTAGCGTATCCCTTTGTACCGCTTTTTGCCTGATTATCTTCTGGGCCTCATTATCTCCTCTGTACAGTGGCCCCCACAAGAGTTCGATGCACTACACAAACTGATGCTGGCAGTAGCCAGATGAGGAAATTAATATACTTGAGTGTAAAAGAAGCGAAGCCGGAAAGCTCGGCTTAATTCGGTCCGAGCAAAAGTGCTTCTGCTTATACGTGTGCTGCAACTGCCGGAAGCACCAAACGATTTCATAGAGACGGAAGTTCGTCATTTTCGATCTTCCGGTCATTCTCTCTCTCTCTCTCTCTCTCTCTCTCTCTCTCTGTGTACTACGTAGTGAAGCGATCGAACCTTAAACCTTATTACTGACCACGTAATTTACGTTAGGAATAGTAGGTGCGTGCACGTGCCACAAAAAGCCGCAATCCTTCGCGCGCATTTCTCTTCTCCGTTGAAAATCATGGCTATAGTTCGTTTATTACGAATGACTATTGACTACAACCGAAGCCTTAAATATGTTTTCTTATATTCGGTCGCGTAGATCATTCGTTAGATTGAAATTAGAAAGTGCGTGCCGAGGAAGATGACGCCTGTGTACTTATATACACACAACACACGTGTACTCCCCTAGTGTATATTGACATTTGCAATTCAAGAAGTGAGTTCAATATTTGCAAAGTGAAATTATCATTCAAATATAATATGAAAGAAAAAATAAAGATACGGTGAAAACGTTACTTTAAACATAAGCCAGAGGTATACGAATGTAGGGTAATGTAATATCTATAGTATTTCATTACATACATTATACATTTCTTAGACTGAAATTTCAACCGAAAGAGTATTAAAATTCTTTTGTTTAAACTCTTATCAACACGATAGTATTTCTGTTTGAAAACTTGTATAAAAAATTATTTAATTTTTGTCGTTACAAAGGTTAATCAATCGGATTAAGATATTATACTTGGCTGTGTGCATGGCACTCCTACTTATCGACTAGAGTAAATAATGTCGCTTTGAAACTTTGTATCAGGATGTGACACTCTTTTATTGAGATACGCCAAGTGTATAACACACGATTACAAGCGACTTTGAGCTGTGGAAACTTTAATCGATCAAGCCCGGAAAGTAAAATCGATCACGTATAATAGACTGGGAAACGGGTGAGTGCTCATCGCGAATCTCTACCCACGTAACACAATTGTGTAATAGAGGAAATTCGAGCGTAAGACAATGGCCGCATCGGTAAAAAGTGGATTCGCGTGTGTAGAAATGCATTTATTTATTTACGCTTTTTCTCCATTTTCTTTTTCTTTCCCGATTAGCTTAATGCTTTTACACGCGGAAAAAGGGGGCTAGGAAGGTCTATACAAAACCAGTTAGGCGGATTTAGTGACGCATGTAAACGTATTATATCAGTCTTGGCGCGCCTTATTTCCCGTACGGGAATGTTATTTGTTGTCCCGGGTATTTCGCGTACGTACAAGTCCGTAGTAAAGGTTGCACGTACGGTAGTACGAAAAAATCAGCTGACCACGTGGAGTGAAATTCATTGTGAATCAGCTTCGCGCAGCCATACTACAACTGTGCGACTGTTGGAGCCCCGTTTCTACAATCAGCGCCCGTCGCTGCTCCCACCGCCGCCGCGGCGGCTGCTGTTGCTACTGCTGCTGCTGCTGCTGCTGCTGCTGCTGCTGCTGCTCTCCTTCTCACTCTTAAATCGATAGAAACTAGAGAACAGTTTATAGGAAAGTACGTATACTTGCGGTGCGCTTAATTTGCACGGCGTGAGAAACTGGTGCAAAATGTATTTTTACACGCGAGGCAACAGACCGCGTGGCTCTCAATTGCACATTGTGCATAAATGAGTAGAACAACGCAAACCAGTGTATACAGAGTAGTGAGCTTAGTCGATGCGCGTAGCCACTGCAAATGTACGAATGGACTCGGCTGTAGACAAGGGCGCATGCGCGCCAGACACCACTTCGGCTTGGCTTAGCGGGCGTTATTGTCTATTTCACGATGCAGCAACTCGCAAAAAGACGTCGCGCGAGCTCAATGGCAATTCGATTCGATCAATGTGTCAGGGTGCCGAAGCACCAACAATTATTCTCAATGTTTTAATATAAGCTGCGCGTAGACGTTGGGGGGTAAGCCCTTGCGAATGAGCTTTTATTGATTCTGCAAACGAGCTTAAGGCGGATAAAGGAGGCTTTTTCGCGCGAGATGCGGTGAAAAATTCGATTTCCCCGAGGCGGTCGCTTCGCGTTTTTTGAATTTTGTTCTGTCGAAAAAAGAGTGCGCAGATCGACGCCTGCAGAGCCGTACACGTGAAAATTTCGTAATAAAAGTTATCGCGAAAATTATGGCGGTAATTACTGTGCGAACGCTACATTTTAGGAGATATTAATAGTGTGACGTAGTATAGTTCGGTTGACGTGTTCCTCGGTACAGTTATTCACTATTAAGTAGCATTACTTATACGTTCGTTTAAATAAAAAAGTGTCACTCAAAAAATGTTCTTTGTAGTACTGTAACTGAAACTATAAAACGTTTGCGTCCAAATTACGAATAAAAGATTGATAAATTTATATACCTTATAAAATTGATTTATATTTAATTCGCTTTAAAAATTCGAAATTAAATTCGACAAATCTTATTTTTACAAATATTCTAACTCAGAAGACTCTTGTACAAACTCTGGCTAACAGATTTTGGAGATTGCTATTTTTATTTGTAATTTTCTTGAATATCAGAGATTACGCATCGACTGCATCGATTAAAAACAATTATATTCTTTGAATATTTAATTTTACTTTCCCTCTGTGAAGCTGTTATTCACTTTTAAACGTTTTCAACCAAATTTTTTTTTTTTTGCATAATATTAAATATTACTCTAATATTTCGTTAATATTCGTTTACAAAAAGCCACAGTCTAGCTGAATAAAGCATTCAATTTTCTATTAATAATTATAATATTGATATTTTACGTTCTGTAGCTAACCTACATATTTGCACGCGAAACGCGTTTTTGATATAATTATTGATGAAAATGTATTGCGTAAGACAGAAACAAACTCGATTAAATTAATTATCTTGAATGCGTTTGTATTGTGCGTTAAAGCTACAAATATTTTGATATTCGCGTTTTAGACTGGATTACGTTTACAACTGTACTCAATGATAATGGCTAAAATTATGTTTTACCGATTGTTATGAAAATGTTTTGTGTCGACTTAAAACAAGAATCCAACACAAAAATCATAATGATGACATGCTAATAATTCAAGTTACGTTTGCACACTTTTTATTCCCGTTCTTCGTAAATATTACGTTATCTCAAAAGTTATCACGCAGCGGAGTATAATTAATCGCGGTGTATAATAAATTGTCTGTACAATAAATTCTAACGACAGTAGTATTAAAAAATCCACAAGAATTCCAGAAAGTAATCAACATTTTGTAATTGCTGTTGTACTAGGAGTAACTTTTATTCAAAAATTTTCTTTGCAAATATATATATATATATATATTATATATATATGAATACTTTGAAATGATAAAATCGTGTTCAATGCACTGTATGTAGTTATGTGCAAGTGATGACGTCGACTCAAAAGCTTGAAGATGTTTGGTCTTCCCGCTGTGAAATTCCAACGCAATTTAGGATCTCCTTCTCGCATGCTAATGTATATCTAACAAAAGATTTTTCTCTTCGGACGTATTTCAAAGCTTTTCTTAACACCTAGTCATTGCTTTTTTAGTATTATCTTCTTATAATAACATGCATTCTAAATAAATTAAAATGGAAATAAATAAAAATAAAATCCTTGCATTGAAATCTTTTATGCAAAGAAGGTTTACAGTTTGTCATGCGTTAAATGCGAATGAAAATAGTTGCGGCATTTAAATACAACATTATGAAAATTCTCGATACTGAAAAATTTATTACCGAATATTTATTACATTATAAATAAAGTCGATGCTTAAATAAGTAAAAAACAGTTATCTGACCGATCACATCACGAATAAAATACAAATTTTGCTTTTGTTTTAAAACGATTTAAGAAATTTTAATTTACAATTTGATTTATAAGGTTTTGGCAGATGTTTCAGATATAAAAATATTTCTTACTGTCATGACTCATATTAGATTCATAAAATTATTTTCAAATAAATTAATATCAAGATTACATGTAATGTTTCAACGAGATCTTACATAATTGTGATTATAAAATTTATTCAAGTCAACGCGATACAATGAATTTCATGCACTGATTTATAAAGCGTTAATTCCCGGGAGTATTATTCTTCAAGAAAATGTGAAGCTGCTTTTACGTTCGCGTGTTTACCAAAATATCGAAAAGTACAAAGTACTCTTAGCAACATTATGTACAATTGCTAATGTAATTCTGCTAACTGATTAAAAAATAATCGCAATGGATGCACAATCTCTTTTAGATTTATTACTTTTCATTGACTCAATTACATAATAAAATAATTTCAACGACTCTTTCGTAAACAATTTCACGTTAAACTCAAGACAACTTTTGCTTTAAATTTTAAATTCAGCAGACCGGAGTATATCAACATTTAACTAACATTTACAGGACGTGTGCTTAATTCTTTAGACTAATAATCTTGTTTACTTCGAATATTGTTTATTGCGGAGAATAATTTTTACCGAGCGCGAAAGCCTCTTTTACCAGAATAACTATCTATATCGGAAATGTGTTTCCTGAGATCACATCGAATGCGCGCCTCTTCAATTATTTATTTTTTGTTTCAGTAACGTTGAAAATATCATGTTCGTTGATTCGCGGCGCATAATACGCGAAAATTCGCTGAACTAGTCGGAATACGAGCGGCTCGCATTCGACTTCATTAGCTCACCGCTTCTTTTTCTACACGAGCTACCTGCTCCTACGTTATACCGCACCACTTACTTTTTCCGTTCTACGACTTTGTGCGACGTAAAATAAGTTTATTGAACGTCAAAAGCACATCAGTAGCAGAAGCCACTCCAACATTCTTTCATGTCTAATACGTACTTTATAGGCCTGATACGGCTGAATAATCAATCGCCTACAATTATTTGCGTTAGTTGCTTTACGTCTAAGATAAAAATTGCTGTCTCTTGGCGCTCTTGGTGAACTTTTTACGCCGCTTGCTAAAGCCGCTGCCGTCAACGCCACTGGAGTTTGAGTTTATTAATACAACGACTATTTTACTTGATAAGGTCTCATCCTTGTAACGCGAGTTTTCGCGTATTCGACCATAAATCTTGTGGGCGGTGTCTTGTCGGACAACACCGTAAACGCTAAAGTGCGATCATTTATTTGAAATTCTCACTCCCGTAAAGTTCTGCATAATTTTGTTTGTACTACTCGTAATTTGATTGAAAAGTAATAAAATTTTGGTTAAAAGGTAACTTGTAAAACTTACGCGGTAGCTTCTGAATTTATGCTAAAACTATCTCTCACCCCCAATTCCGCGTTAACGACTGTTAAGACAAAATATTATTTTTGGAATTGCCTAAGTTTTGTAAGTTGTTTAACCTAGTTTATCTTTCGTACGTACAATCGTCAAAACAACATTTTGCTTTAATGTAACAACGATGATAGTAATGAAAATAATCACTGCTTATTTTTCATCCTATAAATATGACTATTTAAAATAAAGATAAATAAATCAGTTGAAAATACTTCTTGATGTTAAGACATTTAGAGAACGAGTTAAAAATCTTATTTATTTATTGATATTTCTAGAATGTTTTCTAATCACTTTTGCCGAATACTTTGGCGCCTTTGGATTTATACGAAATTGGTGATTTACACCACCAGTTTGTTCAATGATGTTTTACGCATACTTCTCAAGTGCTTAAATAAAAATTGACAGTCCACTGGACTTCTATAAAAAAGATTTAGCGCCAATAAAGAAACTGGCATCGAAATTAAGCAGCTTCTTGATACATTTAACGAGACAACAACTTGATGTTTTTATAGATTCCGACGATAAGTCTAAAACGAAAGGTGCAATAACTGGCATCTGAGTCTACTCGAGTGCTATTAGTGGAGTAGAATAAGACTCGAAAAATTTGTAGTGTAAACGCTAATTTGCTCTTTTATTGCACAGCTTTTTGAAGACTGTGTGCGCAAACGAAGACAGACAAATGCTTTGTGCATATTTGTCACGGTGCGTGTTGAACTCGCGGGCCTGCATTATACTCGTAATAATGCAAGTCTTTTGAGCGCGGGCACGTGGTTGGTACTGTGATCACGTGACAGACGTTTTTGGGTCATGGACGTCAAATCGTTCTCATGCACGACCGTATGCACATTTCTATTATTTGTTACTATTCCCGAGTCCCACTTCAAAATTTCTCTCTCTCTCTCTCTCTCTCTCTCCCTCTCTCTCTTTCTCAATGTGACGTCTCCTATGATTCCTGATTCTTATACTGCCGATCATGGACGGAAGACTCGATCGAGTTATCTTGCGTTTTGATTAATTACCATAATATCATATCAAAATAGCTACGGATTTTCAGGATTAAAATAGACTAGCTGGAGATTTTACTCAAGTTTGATTATTGTTATCATTTTAATTAATAATTGTCGGTCAGCACAATTACTAGAATGTATCAACATGAGACTAATTTAGTCGGATCGCTAGAACTGAGCTTATGATGCTTTAGGATTTTCAATGTAGATGCAGTATGGATCAAGATACATATAAAAGCTGAAACTTGTTCGAACTACTCCTCACATTTTTATTATTATTCCCGTATTTATTTCCATAGCTGTAAGTAAGCAAACGATTTAAATAGTAAGCTAAGAACATTACTTTTACCGATCAAAGATTTTTTTTTTAAGCCAAAGGCTATTTAATTATCAAACGTCCCGTTAATGTACTTATTTTTTTTGTAAACTTTATATAAAAATTAAGCTACTTTATTTTTCCCAGCTCGGTAAGAGCTCATCGATAATGATTTTTTTACAATGATGACTAGTTCAACGTTTAATTGTAGTTGTTTTCAACTAATTGAATATTTTAAATATTGCAGCTCATTAAAACGTAATTAGTTTAGTATAACGTACGTGCAGTTTTTCTGCAAGTTTTTCCGGTTTATTGATTATTATCCTGACTCAGCTCTAGTTATAGGAGTTGGATGGTGCGATACTCGCAGTGGGTCAGTAGAATTCGTTGCTAAGCTTTTATAGTTCAATACATCAAACCACCTTGAATCAGAGTTTTGTTCCACGTGTTCCATACTCAAAGAATCGAACGATAGCCGACCACAAGTTGCAAAATCGCAAATAAAGAATCAAGTACTTTAACGATCCAGAATCGCTCACTTAACTCTCACGAGTCCACAAACTTCCTCCGTAGTCGATTCCACGGGAAACTGCGAACGAGACTATACAAATGAAACTCGGCGTGTGCGTAAGAGACTTTTTATACTTTCACCTTTGCATTCCAGCCGTACACACGTATGTACGCAGAGGATACGTTAATTAATGGTCGCGTGAACCGTTGAGTGGATTGAAAAATGTAGCGCACACTTGCTCGATGTGGTGTATGGTGTATACCCGGGCACGTACACGAGAATACGTTTGAGATAACATCGATAAATCACTTTCTATCCTTTCGAGCGCAGCCTCAGTGAGGCCGCCAGTGTTTCCTAGTTTCACTTTTAACTTTGAGCAGCGAAAGTACACCCAAGTATGCAGAAAGATTATAATAGTGCGAACGGCGACGTTGCTCCGGATTCATGCGTCATTAGAAATTCAATCGAATACTAAAATTGTCTACAGACTGCTCATTCCTAAGCTTGTAACTGATATTGAGGAAGCAGATATATATTTCACGATGAACACAAGTTTGGTTTTATCGACGACGACGACGACGACGACGACGACGACGACGATAATTGTGGAGAGAATCGCTTTCTGTTATTGCTTTTTTCATTGCAACGTGAGAAGCCTCGGTGTAATAATAAAAATAGAGTCTTCTGAATTCGTCATAATTTAGATTATGCTGATAATGACTCATTAATGCAAAATTCGGAAGGAAGTGAGCGCGTATTGTGTACGTATCGAGTTGTCGCCGCGATGTGGAGCGTCGCAAGATTCAGCTAACTTTTCGGATACGCGTACGCAGCACATGCGTGCACTATTGATAATTTTCGCTTCCCATAAGACGCGCACTTGGTTACGTGTGCACTTTCGCAACATCTAAGGACGCAAGAATAGAGGGAAGAAGGAAGTGTAAGCCGCTTTGGGTTTTCGTGAGCTCCCTTCGGTGCAATTAAAATTAGACATTGACAATCGGGCGCATTGTATATTATCGCGCGTCTCGTCGTAATAGCGAGCATATTCCGACTCACTTACCCTGAGAAACAAGTAAAGTCTTTTCGATCGTATGATTTTGTTGGCGTGCATGATACTCTTCAAAATATCCTTATCTAATCTTATCATATTTTACTTCGCAATCCAGTCTTTCTTGGTATACGCCTTCGAAGTATGTATTTTGCAATAAAGAAAAAATGCTAATGATAATAATAGCTCTTTATGCTCAATAGCGCGAGTGTGTAAAGGGAACAGCGAACAAAACAGCTGAACAAAAGACAAGCAGGCATTCCGGAAAGTATAAAAGGCAGAGGAGCAGAAGAACAAAGATGTCTTTCTCGAGAGTCAGCAGGACATCCTTTCTAATCTGCAACAAGGTTTTGCGCGAAGAATCGTGACTGCGACTCGGTGAATGAAATCGAGTTTACCGTACGGAAAATAATGAGTGATTCCACGGCCGCCTGTATCATCCGAACATTTGACCCCACGTGCGCTCCGCTCCATCCGCCTTCACTTTCACTCAACCGTGGACGACAAATCGATCTTTCCAATAAGCCTGTTTACTCACAACAACATTTCCCTTGCCCCCGCTTGCACCTCTGGCACCATACTAATGCACGTGTAAGTTGTGTCACTATCTAAATTATGTGCCTCGCACCCGTTGTTTTAGTGCTAAGCACTACGTGTACTAGGTGCAAGGACGCTTTTTACTGCTTTGCAATAAACTCCACTCGCTCGTAACAACGCTTTCTGCTTTCTTCTTTTTTAACTCGAAGCCCTTAGGGGTGTTCGCTTTCGCTTTCGAGAAATTAGCGCTTGATTATCGATATTTTGTTACAGCGTCGGGAAAATAATGCGCTGAAGGCGAGCGGTAAAAAGCCTTCGCGTGAATCGCAAAAATTCTTGTACCGAAGCAAGATTTAAAACGAAAAATGTTCGTTTAACCACGATAAGCAGCCCATTGAAGTGAAAAGAGAACTTTTGCCGTACGCTCGCGTGTTGTAATTCATTAATGCTGCATCGAGACATTACGTAATTCTGCCTTTTAAATTCAGCATTACTCCGACTACATTCCGTAATAACCTGATGATCCTTTGACACGCAATGCTTTGCAATCCATTTCGAGGAGCGTATGGATGTCAATGGACTTGGATTTGCAATACAACTAATCAACAAGTTGTAGAGTTTTCGAAGAAATAGCAGTCGTTCAAATTTTCCACTGAGTGATAAATAAAAATATAAGAGTTAAAGTAATGAGAGATAATCACTCGACAAAATGGATTAATTCCTTGCTTTGCCACTTATACTTGATTACAGATTATCTTTTTTTATAATTGAACCTAAAGAGCTTTATTTAATGAACAGATAAACGGCTGTTGTGTTATTATGATTTTTTGATCGTTCACTTTTTCCAGGACAACGATAATTTATGTTTGAAAAAACTCAAGCCTCTGATCTTCCAAGCGGTACATTTGCTCTTGGCACGCAACGCTACAATAAGCTTCCAGCTTCCCGTCGCCCCGCTCTTATAATCTACCGCGATTCTTAGCTTCGTCCAGGGGCAGAGACGGAGGCGGAAGCGTACACACACCTAAATCCGGACGAATTTCATCAATTATCAAGCTAATAATCGCGCGCTGGCATCGGATCGTACGAGGTCTCGCTCCTCGGGAAATAATTAAGGGGATCGCGCACCGCCTCCGCTAATAGGCAATAAATAGAAAGAGGCGAAAGTCAAGCGAAAAAGAGGTGGCGGCGCGCAAATCCGTCGTGAAACGCACTGAGGGGCAACGAGAAGCGAACAACCCTGACGCCTCCACGTGCCACGATCTCGTCAGCTGATTATTCCCGTGTCTTCGTAGTTTCGCTGCGCACAAAATTCAAGATAGAGCCGACGAAGGACGAGGAGTGTGGCATGGTGCGAATGCTCATCGATTCTCTCGCGGCCGGGCGAGGCTGGCAATTCGTTGGCGCATTGTAAAACGCCCGATGACGCAATTCGCTCCGTCTCTCTCGGGCGTCGTCGCGAGGATCCCCAGGAAACGGGGGGAAAGCGCGACGAAAGAGACGAGAGTAACGTCAGGCCACTACACAGCTGTACGCGTATACATGTATGCACGGGAATCTCGTGTGCTATAGCTCCTGCAGCCCGATCGAACGCTTCGGACCTTGAAAGCGAACACGCGCGGGCACCCATTCGGTCGCACGCGGGCGCCTCTCCTCTCCTCACTCTCTCTCTCTCTCTCTCTCTCTCTCTCTATCTCCCTCTCCCTCGTTCTCCCTCTCTCACGAGCGAAATATTATTTTTCCTTTAGTCGTCGAGTGCGTTTGAAAAAGCTTTTCGAATTATGAGATTACAAATCTAAGGTGTAAGATGTCGGAATTAGAGGAAGTGCAGTGGTTGAATTAGATTCGAGATGGCGTAGCTTGAGGAGAAGAGAATATCTTCGGGTAGATAATCGAATCTGATAAGCGGTTGAAGAAAGAGGATATGTCGTGAACCTTAAGCATAATGATAATTTTCGATGTCTATAATAATATTTTTACGCAAAGATCTATCTTTCTACTAGATTCTTAGATTAGATTTCAAATCATCTATGATCTATTAAATTCGAAGTCTTTCCTTATTTTTCAAATTCATTCATCATTGTACGAGTTTGCTACTTTTACGCAGTTCAGACAACTGTATATTAACTGTATATTATCTAATATTTTACTGCAGGCTAAATGTATGTATGCATATGCACTTAAATATTAAAAATGATGTAAAAAGTTTCGTGATATTAATAAATTTATTAATTAACGGTTACAAAGAAAATACTCAACGTAAATATACTTCTGTAGGTCTAATTGAAATTTAATTATGTATAACTGAAATAATACAAGAAAATTTATGCCCGAAAGTTCATCTTGTTTTCATTTTTAAACTCAGTTTTATAACTGAATTATTTATATTTATAAGATTACGTAAAAATTAAAAAAATATATTTATCTTGTTTAAAAAAAAAACAAGATTTAATACTTTCAAACTCGAATATTTCCTGTATTGTTTAATATTAGTTTTACAGTTCATTTGATTATTTTTAATAATTCATGGTTATAAAAGTATAAAAAAATAAGCGATAAAAATTGTTTACTACGTATTTAAGGTAAAAAATATTCAGTACATGTGGCTCATTTTATTATACAATATCAATAATAAATATTTTTTCTTATAAACCATACTATGTGTTACGGATTTCTTACGCAGAATTTCATTAAAAGGTATCTTTCCTCATTTAAAAAAAAACGCATGAAACTATTCTCAAATTTAAAAACATACTTCCTCTCTAACTATTATATTACGACACAACCAAATAAATTTTTGTATGATACTTTATTCATTGTTCTTCAATATCATCAGTTAAATAATTTCAATCTAAGTGATTTTAATTTTCAATCATTTCCCAGAATATGAAAATTTTTATTTTTTAAAGATAAAATGCCTGTATTGAATAATAAACCTAAGAAATTGAATTTTTTTAAACTTGAAATAACTTATACATAAATAATCATTTTCTAACGTGAAGTTAGAAATAAATATATTACTTGAATCTTTTTCTTTTTATTAAATATAAAAGACTTTTATAATTTTTAAATGTATGCGCATTTCACTGAAAAATAATATTACAATTTATATTTTAAATTATTGTTTCCACTAATTCATAATCTTCAAAGTATTACTTTCAACAAGTATTAAAAAATTTGTAAAACTATAAAAAATATACATCGTCGTTTAAATTTTGACTCAAAATACTTTACTAATCGTAAATTTTTTAGTATAATTCAGAGAAACATTTAATTTTTTCTTACCAAAGGTACCATGCAGTAATGAAAATTAAATGGCTAACCTGTAATTAAAAAAATATATAATTAACGTTATAATTTAACAGATGCATGTATTGTTTATTAAATATATGGAGAAATAAAATATTTTAGATACATAAAAATTAATTTTTTTGATTGATTAGAGATAAAAACACAATTTTGTTTCATGGTAACATTATTTTGACACAATTCAAGTATGGCTTAAACTTATTATTTATACTTTAGAATAGTTCTAAAAATTTGTATTTTCGTCAAATAGTTTACAGAAATACACGAATTCGTGTTGCTGCATACCTAAACTTAAGTGTACATGCCTGCCTGTGAATGTGTTACATTCATACTTTTATTCAAACAAAGATTTGATGGAGAAACTCAGAGAAAAAAATTAAATGTGAAATGCATAGAATTCTAAATTTCAATCTTATACGTTCCTTTCAAAAAGTTTGCAGGCACATTTTTACTCTTTTCTTGCAAATTTTTAACTCTGCAACTTTCAAATGACTTTAATCAGAAACATTTGTCGAGATACATAGAGAAATAACATATAAATTTCTTGTTGGAAACTTTTAATTAATCAGGTAGTTTAATAAAATCCAATAAAATAATTGGATATATATATATATATATAACTATATTAAACAATTAATAACATTGCGGGTGTATTTAAATTCTTATAATTATAATGGTTATAGAATTGAATTGACTTTAATAACCAATAAACACCCACAAATTGGATGGATTGTATTTCGCATTTTACATTTCTATAACTTGTATAAAACAATTCAAACTGATTAGGCAAAGTGCGAACGATAAATTATTCTATTCGCTTGCAGAAATGCGAATCTTGAAATGTAGGAGGTGATCAATTTTTACGACGTCGGCAAATCCGTGCATGTATGTTCTAGAAAGTGTGTGTAAAGCTTTAGTAGACATTATCACTATACGTAAAAACGTGAAAAAATGATTTTGAAGAGATATTGCTAATGCATAAAGCGAATTTTTTAAATAATAAAGAATCGCGCTTTATTCGTTTTCATCGATCGTTTTGAAATCGAAATTTTCTTATTTGCAAACTTTCTCGAACATAAATATTACGAATCTTTGCTTATCCTTTAAAAATCAAAGTAAATGAAGTGCCAGTCTCACTAACGTTTACTCTTTTGCGAATGCATTTTTACGTTGAAACTGATTGAATTCAGTTTGTAAAAGCTTTATTTGAGAATAAACGCACTCCTACAACGTGTATGATATTTTCAAAATATTAAAAGATAAACATCGCCTGAAAACAACTTAAATTGAAAACAATAGAAACGAGCGAGCTTCAAGCTCTCATCGAGGCTTATGTAAACCACTTATATACGTATCTTTGATATAAAAATGTGCGCACTTTTAGTTTTCAAAACGAGGTAAATATCTAAATAATTTCTTAATAAGTCAGAAAACTATACGAACGAAATTGAATGTGATATTACAAGAAAAATTACACTTACATTAAATATTATATAATAAACGTTGCATAAACGTATAAAAAGTTGCAGTCAGTCGAAAGCTATTAAAAAAGTCTTAAAAATTGTTTGTTCTTTATAAGTGAATAAATAAAAGTGTAATAAATTTTAAATATCAAGAGAGGCTAGAGTAAATATTTTTTAAAGCTAACGGAAAACATTGTTTTGTCTAAATTATTGAAAAAGCTGTAAAGTTCGACAAAAATTCGCGCACTAAAACCTAAAGGTGAGCACACGTGTGCGACAATCGAAGGCTTGTCCGACCATTTATCAAAAATAAAAATTAGATAGCGAGTATCGAAGAGTGCAGCGCCCAATTGATAACGACGCGACTGTCCACGATTGAAAACTACAGTTTGTCCTTAATTGAGTTCGACGAGGAGCAAAGATGGAATCGGCTGGACGTTTCCCGTTAAGTAAAAAGTAGGTAACATTAGCATCGAACGTCTATAATGGACGTGAATGTGCGCTCGCTCGAAGGATTCGATGAATGGCCGACAATTTGCGTTAGACGTTGGCGCGTCTACAAGCCGCGACGGTTCGTGGACGGATCGGATAGAGGTCGATTTATTTATACGTCGCGTGCGA
Organism: Platyscapa corneri; assembly: GCA_018907185.1. Lineage (NCBI taxonomy): Eukaryota > Metazoa > Arthropoda > Insecta > Hymenoptera > Agaonidae > Platyscapa > Platyscapa corneri. Next base: position 1,196,345 of record JACCHW010000011.1, on the reverse strand, counting down.
CGTTGAGAGATGAGAGCCGCCGCTGGCAATTCCGAATGCAAAGCCTCGGTGTCCAGCTGCAACAGCGCTAATAAAAGCTCGTTTCTCGATTCTAGCCGATTATTGTCTTCTCCGTCTTCGAGTTCGCGTCCGTTGCCTTAATAATGGCGCGCTTTTCATGGGTGGCGGCGGCAGCTGGGCACGACTCGTGAGTTAAGCAACTTAATATGAATTACGTACGAGTGCGCTCGATACAATTAGCTCTCTCTCTCTCTCTCTCTCTCTCTCCTAGCACAATCTTGGCGCTCTCGCCTGCGAAATTTGCACGTTGCTCTCGCTCCCCTTTCTCGGTCCTTGCTTACGGTACAACGCAACCTACTTGAATCTCCCAATGAGCTTTTTGCTGTATCGACATCATAAGCGACATCGCGACATCGCAAGTCGCACTCGTATCGGCTGGGGCTGCTACTTATCGACAAAGATTGCGTTCTAAACTATTTGGAGAATACGCCAAATTATTCGCTCTGATTAAACGGTTCGGTTCTCCGAGCAGATAAGCCAAAACGAGTCTTCGTTAATAATAGGCGCGCGAATAAAATTTGAAAAGAGTTTTATTGCATTTGCAGCTGAAATTTTGACGCGAACAAACGCGAGCAAAATTATACGATGACACTCGACAACGGCATTGTTCCCCTGGCTTTTAAATAAATTAAGCCGAGCTAAGGATCATTTCGTGCACGCGAAATAATGCCGTGCGCGACGTCTGTAAAAAGCGACTCTTCTCGTGCAGGGCACGTCGATCCTGATCAGCAGCCAATGTCCAGGAGAGCGCGGGCGCATCTAGTCTCCCGCCATTGCTTGCTCAATCCTAACGATCTCGATGAGAAGGAGCCGCACACGCTCGTTGATAAAAACGGCTGGCTTCCGGCCCCGCGCTCGCACACATGCGTGCACACACGGACGAGGCTTGCAATTCGCTGTTGCGTAATTCGTCGCCGAGTGCGTTCCCAAGTATTCGCGATTAATCGCACGCGATAATTCGCCGTCGCTAATGCTAGCTAACTTAGAGTTGACTCGACTCGATTCCACTCAGCGCGCATCTGCGGATGCGAATATTGCGCTATTTGTGCATTTTACGCGCCATTTACAAATATTGCCAACAATCGATGGATCAACGAGGGAAACTCTAAAACCCTCTTGCTTATGGGGGAGGCACTGTCGGCACTTATTTTATTTCGTTCGTCGGTTTTCTCAAAGTTGCTGCCATCAGCTTATGATGAACCGAAATATTTTGCGGGTAATGTAAATTCATATTATGAAATGCTGAAATCGAAATCGTTATTTTTTTTCCATTTTTTTTATTTTAAAAAAATAAAAACTCGGTAGCGCTAACTTTAAAATATAAATATTAAGTTATCAATGCTACGAGTCTGTAATCAGTTATTGGACGGATCACTACCCTACTCTCTTTCGTATAAGTTTGAAACTTTACGAATTTTATTCGGCACCAGAGTTTCGCTGTAGTTTCTTTCTCTGCGCGAAAATACAAGTATCGAAGTCATCAACACTTAATGACGTAATTTAATCACCATTCGACAAATAAATGTATGTACATATAATAGCCTCCCCTTGGTTATCTGCATTTTATTCTTGCTCTCACCGTAAAACGCTTCTGATAATTTACTATAAATGTATTTGCAATAAAAATTTCAATTTTTTGCGCAGTAATTGACAACACAAATTTCACCATGAAACGTGATTTTTAGCAAAAATACCTTGATTTATTCACAGAGTGACACAGTAAATAAACCCACTTTGAAGATCGATAGGTTAAAATTCTAAAAAAATATTTTTGCGATAAGTTTAATGACAATATTATTGCGAGAGTAATGTTAAGCTAGATACTTGTATTGGAAAAATAATGTTCAATTTTTTATTGCACTCAGCTGTTTCGTGTCAAGAGGGTCTAAACATAATTTCTCTTGAGATTTAAACGTCGCGCTTAATTATATATCAAATTTTAGTAGTAAAAATCAAGCCGAGACTGCGAAAATGAGTTTCATGATTTAAAAGTAATTTAATTCTTACTTTATCTAGAAATTCATGAAGATATTACGTCGGTGTTTTCTTTTATAAAAATGAAATTGATGTAAGAAACTACACCCGTACTGCACTTCTTTCTCCCACGTGAAAAGAATGTAATTGAACGGCGCCGTGTTTTTAATGCACTAAGCTTCATTTTTCTGTATACAAGTCGATACGCATATATACATATGTCATACAACTCACATGTGGCACGTGTTCCAGCATCGAGACTCCAATTATGAGTCACGTCCGCGAATAACCAAAGCAGAGCTCACAACTAACTATTTCGTGTCTCTTTTCTTAACTGCTACTGCTGCTGCTGCTGCGGTTAGCCGTGTGATAATTTCTTTTCTTTCTATCTCATCTATTGCGTTTTAGGCTAACGAATTGTCAGCGCTCGATATTGTAAGCGAACGTAAAAAGTTTTGCTCTGTAAAATATACACTTTAAGCGAAGAACAGCTCATCAATTTAATAAAATATTTAAATTCAAGTCGGAATTTTTGCTTGACTTAAATTGCGTGAAACGGATTTTCCCAGCTCCACACGCCACTTTCTTTCGTACTTATTTTCAACTTACCCCAGTGCGCTTTATTGCGCTGTCCCACTTCCTTAGTGCGCTTACCGTTTTGCTCTTCAGCGCGCATTTTTATCGTTTTGCTGTACGTACGAGTAGCTGTACAGATTCAGAGTCCCGACACTTTCTCGGGTCTCGTTAATCGACTCTTACTTACGCTCTTTGTTCGTGTTCTTGTTTATATATTTGCTTTCTTTCGTTTTACTCGCCCTTCCAAAGCGTCATTATAAGCATGTAACGTTAGCAAACGTACAAAACCGAGCATTTAAAATGAACTTTCCAAGATGAGACGCTTAAGAAAGAGTAGCTGCTATCAAAAATTTATTAAAGGCTATGTTCTTTGTTATTGGGTCTCGTCATTTTCGACATCGCGATCTTTCAGATTAGAACTTACGCGTAACATCACGAGCCCGTACATGTAATCGAGAAGAGAAGAGAGTGCAGTTACGCAATCACTGAAAACTTTTTTCACACGAGATTAAGTGTAAATATGTATAAGTTTGGTGGTGTGGGACTGGCCTTGCAAAGTGAGAATAATATATCGAATTCGATACGCGCTGTATGATAAGTTTCCTCGAGAGCCTGCAATACGTCGCTCTGACACTTGGTATATTTTCCTCTCGCATTTCTTCTCTGCGTTACCGTATCTTGAAGTGACAGCTACCAAGGACGCAACGTATGGAAAACCTTGTTGTAGTTCAAGTTGCCGTGAAAGCGGGGAGAGAGAGAGAGAGAGAGAGAGAGAGAGAGAGATCGAAATTTCTGCGAGAATCTTTCGTTTCAAGATTTTCCTTGAAATTTTTCATTCGCACTGTATGCGCGATTACAACGTGATAGATCATTTTTAATGCAATTCGTATCTTTTCTATAGATTTACAATGCATCGATGCAAAATTTAGTACACATTTTCATTTTGCAATTTTACGCTAAATACCCTTAATAAGAAGTAAACGTCCTGGTACATAAATATTAAAATATTTAAAGGTTTCAATTAAGACGTAAAAGAAATTTTATTATACCGTTAAATATTTGAAAAATACTTAATCAAGATCGCTCCACGGTTGGCATTAAAATTTATATCCTATTTTAATGTTATAAACAAATTCATCATTTTTTATAAGTCTCTCCAATTACAATCACATATACAAAGTATTAACTATAGCATTAACTATATACTTTAAGAGTATTATCGTATATTTTTAATTATCATCCAAATGACTAATGTTTATTCTTTGCTTTTTCCTTATATTATATTTTAAATTCATTAATGAATGTAAAATATAGCTTACTAATTTTACAGGAACTACTTATTTACTTTTCAAGTTTTGTGGCTCATTCTTTTGTCAAGTCTTATTCACTTTCATTCTTAAGTTTTCAATAATAATTATAAAAGTTTATCGAACGTATTGAAAGCGAATTCTACACGAATCTTAGAAGTTGACATTTTTCTTTTGTAGCCTACATTCTTTGCCATAATTATTGAACATTCTTGAATTTAAAGAATATCATGATTCCTTAAATTTAAATAATAGCAAAAATTATAGCGTTTTTAAATCCTTTATCAATAAGTACATATTTAATTTCAAGATAATTTGTGTAAGAATCATATATAAGCATTTACTGTGGATATAGACGATAAAACAAAAAATATCATGTGCCTTTGTGCTAAAATGAAAAAGAAAAAGAATAAGCGTTGTAATAAATATAATTAATTCAAATAACGCTTTTAACTATTTTTTTAATAATTTAATTCATATATTAGCATACAATATAAAATCAAAAAATTTGTTTCTGTAAGATAAAATTCACAATCTGCTTTTAAAAACATAATTAATTTATTTTAGAATTATGTAGTTAAATTCCATTAACTCCGAATTAAAACAAAAATTTACTACTCTAAGACTTTAAATTCATTGTAAAAATCTTGTTTTTGTATGTATAAAGAATTCTTTATAAACTTTTAAAAATAAAAATCTCTTTATCTATTATCAAATTTTATTATGAAAATATAAAGAGAAAATTTTTTGTGATTATAAAAAATACTCTGTGTTAAAAGATAAAAACATTTATCTTGGAAAAATTTTAATTTAATATTAACGAACAAAAATTTTTAAAACACTAAACTTGCAATATATATATATATATATCCATGTTTGTCAATTATTTTGGGTACCTAATATATATATTAGGTACCCAAAATAATTGACAAACATGGATTAAACTGGAAAGGAAACTGTATATATTGTACTCCATATTGAAATGTAGTAAAATGAAATTGGCATATTTTATTCTACTCTAGAGAATTTAAAAAAGAGATTTTTATGATCACAAACTTTTTACCAATGAATCATCTTTTCGTATTTACTTTTTTTAAATCTACGTCGTATTATCCCTCTCTCTCCCGATCTCTCATACATACGCACACTTTTTCTCTTTTATTACATTCCTAGTGTTGGTTCGATGCATTCGTGACTCGTCACCATTTATCGAATCGACGCACTACGTTCTCGAGGCACGTGTTGCCGTTGCCTCCACCCTTACACTTCGCCTCATCTTAAATATACGTACCATGCGGTCGATAGAGCAAGGACTTGAACTACATTTATTTTCTTATTCTTAATTTACAACTGTAATCAAACATTTTCTCACCTTTAACAAATCTGTATCTTACAAGAATTCTATCTTGTAAGAAACGCTATTTTTATAATAACAAAAAAATTAACAATTTCAGTTTTTTTATTTTTGTAAGCCTTGTGTAATCGTTCAATTAATTTTTTCCTTTATTTGTAAAATATACATTAGATCAAAAGAAGCTTATGCACCAACATTTGTTACAAAAATAGGCACTGGATAAGAATTTTATTGCTATGAATTAGAATTTCTTAATATATTAATTAATTATATAATGTTGTATGCCTCACTCGTATTTTTTATGGTGCGTGAACGATTATTTTCAAAATAATAACATTTTTAAATCGCAAAAAGAGGAGGTTGCAACAAAATCTAAGTTAACAATACCTTGTTTACTTACGCAAAAGTTCTGCATAAACATGCGTCAATATATGTGGATATTTTTTGCGTATTTCAAAAAATTTAGAATTTTACCTTAATATAAATAATTCCTGAATCGATCCAAGATGTAATTATAGTATTACATTTTTATCATTATATGACCATTCAGTTAAGTAATCAATGGTACTTTTCAAATATTAGTAATGTTATTCAAAACAAAAATATATATTACTACTGCTATTAGAAAGTGAATGAAAATAAATAAATAAAACACAACGCATTAGTGAAAACAAAAGACCTTTCAACAAATTTTAAGGGTATATATGTACCAGAACTGACCGACAAGATGGTATGTTAGAGGGAAAGAGAGAGAGAGAGAGAGAGAGAGAGAGAGAGAAAGATTTAAAGAAAGTTGGAGGGTGATAAAGTACAGATAAAACATATCCATGTAAAAATATTTAGATAAATTTAACATGATGACCCAGTCGATTTTTCGGCGTTTAAAAGCTCTAGGTTACAAATATTTAATGGAATAAATAAAACATTTTCTTAAACAGCACGTTGAAAATTGAAAGGCTTAATCAACCCATTCATGTTAAAATTCAAGCACTTGGATCTTTTTCATTAGGCTTCGTAGTTCAAACTATAAAATAGACAATTGTCTTCATTTAATTGAGTTACATACTTCACTCGCGCACACACGTACATTATCTTTTTTCTAATATGAATATTATTGGAAAAATTGGAAAAATTTTTAAAATAAAACAATACTTAGCGAAATCTCGCGATGCGTGCTTTATCTGTTACGTGTCAATCAACCAGCATTTTTAAGAGAACCTCGTATTCAATATGGACCAGTCTAGCTTACTATCAAAGTATCAAGGAAAAGTATAATTTCATATCCTTTTACGGTAATTTAGAAATATATCACGATATAAATCTTGTGGAGAGTTTTATGTCCGATTTCGAAGGATTTTAAATGGATATAAGGTATCTCAAATATAATTTTAGTATATCCTTACTTTTTGTGTTATTTCTTTCCAAAAAGATTGACCTTGAACAAATATATCAAAGTTAACTGAAGTATTGATGTTTGTAATTTCGTATCTGTGGAACTTCAGGGTCGGTTACCGATAATAATAAATAAGACAAAACATCAATTATTTTTTAAATTAACGTTCCACAACTCATAACCTTATAACAGATTAATTTTAAGAATACATCGATTAAACTATTTTCCTAAGCTAATATTTAACATTGATAGAATAAATTAGCTTTATAAATATGTTAAATGTTATTAAAAAATTACAGGTCAACGAATTGCAATAAAGAGATAATACTAAAGTTCATTTGGAAATAGTAAGCTTTGCAAGTTTTTTAAAATGATTAGTTCTCTGAAATTATGTGAGATAAATTTTGTTTACACTTTTATAATTCACACAGATGTCATGGGTTATTTCGCACTAAGCTCACTCTTATCTTCATAATTTCATATTCCATGTAGCTTCTGTTATTAAAAAAAACGAAGATATATTAGTTGGGAAGGTAATATTACAGTGCTTTACAAAACACGAGTGAGAGAAAAAGGAGGAAGTGATTGTCTTTTTAAGCGCTGACAACTGTAACTATATTACCAAGGAATCGACAGGGATTTGATTTAACGACGCAACGCAAAGACTACGTATTTCCTTTTTCTCCAAGGCACGTTCATTTGTATCACTAAATATATACGAGTATTATAGACAATTGACCTCCGAGTAGACTGAACACACGTAACAATTATGAAGCCAACGATTTCCTCAATGTCGAAATTATATGGTTAAAAAAACTTGTTTTATTTGAAGAATCTTAAAAGCGTGCTGTTGGAATTTTTTCCCTACAAAACATAGTAATATATTATTGTTATAAAACTAAATTAATAACTCAAAGTAATTTCTATATCAATATATAAATGTGAGCATTCATGAAGTAAAATAAATTGTTAAATTTCATAATTACTAGTAAGCTTAACGGCACATAAATTATTCTAAATTTTATTAATCATAAACGTAATAAAAATCAGAAAAACTAGCTCCATCTTTATATTTATAGTACACAAAACATAATTGTACAATTTTCTACGTAATTATAATGTAATTTATTATGGTAAGATAATCAAATAATCGTAAATAAATTTAATCAAATTAATTTAAAAAAAAAAAAATAATTTATAAATATACTGATTTATAAAATGTGCTGGATTAGAAGTAATAATAAAATAATATCTTGATTTCAAACAGAACGAGGTATTTAAAATATTAAATAAGAAGTTGACTAAAAATGAAGTTCCATTTCTTGTTTGATTTTGACCAGTTGATAAAAAAAATATTATTTTAAACATCTATTTTTAATTTCATTGGCCCTTACACAATTAACAATATTTCCATTCGTTGCGTATTAATTTTTCTTTTCCTCTAAATGTTTAGCATGGAAATTTTATAACATTTTAAATTCATAGTCATTAGTCTTTACAGGCAAATACCTAACGCTGAATCAAATATTTTTATTGAAATCATGTTCGATCCTAATAATAATTATATTTCAATCTCGAATCAGCCTACTGAACTTATTAGTAACGCTGTGCGGATCGATTCACTCCTGATTGCTAAAATGGAATACGAAGGACTAGACTTGTTAGACTTACCGTATTTACCGAATGCACATTACGTCTCTCGCTTTTAAAAACAATTGTGAAGTCAATAACTTGCTATGTCTAATCAATGTACGTAGTACGTGCTCGTGCCACCCATTTTCTTCTCTAGGAAAATGAAAATTCATAATTGCATTACGGAAATGCCTTTTCTTGTCTAATCAAAATGAACCCAAAACTTAGCAGGAGACTGTCGTTCTGACTCGGGGAATTCAAGGTGTTACGCAGAATAAAACTTGGACGAATGGAAGAAAATGTGGGTTACACGATTTCGCATGCAAGTCAATCTTAAATGACGTAAACAAAAAAGAGAAAGCATTCCAATGTTTGCGGGCCACTCGGAGCAAATGTACCATAGCTAGGAGACGAAATTTTAAAGCACGTGGTCCGTACGAACTCGTAAACATATACCGCCTCGAGATCGTTGACATTCCCGAGTTCGTACATACACGCGCCGCGCGTTCGCACGCACGCACGCACGCACCACACAATCGTGTACAAAAGCAATAAATTATTCGCCAGGTCGTTTTAAGCGCAGAGCAATCAACACCGGTATATCGCACATTGGTTAGGTCGCGTGGCACGTATTGTATTCCGCGTGTCATAGTCGAGGTCACGGGCAGATTTTATATACACAGGCGCGCCGAAAAAAGGCAAAAAAACAAGAGACGAATGTCGCGCGCCATCATTGAGCTAATCAGCGAGTAACAATGAAAACAAATATAGATTCCGGGCTCCAAATGTCTTTGGCTGTACTCTATAGTCTAAGCCAACGCGCTTGGTATTTGCGCCTTTACGGCGATATTCCGTTTGTTCCACAAACTTTAGACGTGAGCTCCATTTAATGACGTAAATTCGTTAAACACAAGCCAAAGCAACGTACGACTTTTATTTACTTTAACTCTATGGATAAAACCTGATGATTGCGAGGTGGTGACGACATATGTATTATATTTCTTTGACGAAAGAAGGACTAGAATGAATGAAAATCGGATGGCCAGCATCGCGATAATATCACTGTAAACATTATATAACCAACTCTTTCGACCGATTCTTTTCCTTGTAACATTTGTTCTATAATTTTCTTGTTTATCATTGAAGTGTGCCACGCCAATTAAGGTTTTATTCGCTGTCGGAAAACAAATAAATATTTGTGAGTATAGTTATTGAAAAACAATTCGCCGTCATAATCTTGTAAGAATGTCGAATTTCGAATTATTTTAAATCTCTTAAGGATGATAAAATCTTGAGAGGTTGAACGTTGGACGTCTCGACATTTTCAAACGCTTTCATTTCGTATCAGAAAATCGGAGCTTAAGACAAAAATCCCAGCGCCCCGGCGGATCCATAATTCCTCGGGTTCCCGCTTAACTTTTTAACTTCTTACATTATATCACGACTACTCTTAGCACGAGCAGTCAATGAGTAAATATCATACTGTTTATTCCTCGTATCAACGCGAGAGATACACGTGAATAAAAATATCATCGCTTCGCGACTACACGCACGTGCGAATTGATCGAGTAATTAGCGGCTGCGGCTCTTTCTCACTTCTCTTACTCTTGCAAAACACACGCTTTTCTCCTCTCTTCCTTCGACTGTTCGTCGTCGAGTTGTGTAGCGCCCACGCGTAAACAAGTCGCAGTGACGTAAGGCTCGTGGTTATTTGCGACGATGCGCTCGAGCAAAAAGCGGATCGAACGTTGCGCTCAGTAGCATTCGCGATCGTTCAGTATCCGTGTTACATGCTGAACTACTTCCAATACCATCAAATAACTAATGCTTGCTGTGCTCCTTGTGCGACAGAAACTAGCTTTGCGAACTCTACATTACCCGCATATCTATGTAAATACGTTTGGCAAGTAGTTTTTCCTCCCTCGTGTCTGTCTGTACAATTTGCATGCAGGAAGAAAAGTATTTATTTATTATGCATTAAATTCGCGCGTGTCCGAATTATTTTTAGTGACTGAAAAGTGCCTTAGAGTTATGTGAATCTTTAGTCTCGTTACGAGTGAAGTACATTACAAACTATTAGCCAAACGCACAATTAAAAATGCTTTTAACGTTCGACAATCAAAAAATCCTTCGCACAGAATAGCAGAACTATTTTCTTATAAAATCTCATAATATTACATTAGGCCTCTTCTTTTTAATAATCAAAGTCGTTTAACTATATTTTAGACGAACGAGCACTTTTTAAGCTTTAATAATCGACAATCAAACTTATGAGTAAATATTAAATTGAGGATTTCATTTTAGTATGTTCGAGTCGAAGCAATTTCCTAGTTTTTTTTTTTTTATAGCTTTCGTGATCAGTATCAATTGATAAATCTTAAAACATTGCAAAATTAAGCATAAAATTGTAAAATCAAAAGCTTGAACGTGAAGTGATTCGATAAAAACATCAAAATTCTTTTCTAAATATTTATAAATCATTAATTATGTTAACGGCTCACGAAGTTCAGTGAGGAAAATCTAATTAATTAAATTAATTGATTTATTAAAATCCACTTAATTAAAAAGAGTCTATAAAACACTCGCGTAAAGAAGCCTTTTAATTTATCGATTATAGCAGCATCTAAATCTGTTGCGAGACACTACCATTTGTAAAGTAACTATTTTTAGTGTATTTCGAAGCAAGTGATGTACGCAGCGTGAAAAGCTGCCCCATGACGACTCTAGACGCGTATAAATAGAGAGAATAGCTGTATTAAGAGTCTGGATCAGCACACTTTAAGATGCATAATAGAATAGACAAGCCCTTGTGCGCGTATCATATGCCATATTATACTATTATAAATATGCTCGCGATTATAACGTGTGATGCTGTGATTCGACAAGATCACCGTGTTTCCGGTTAATACTGGCACATCAAGTTAATAAACGGCAAGCAAATGCATCGAGAATTCGGGTCTGATTTCTGACGTTCTGTCTTCACAGTTTTCTTCCGGCCGCTCAACAGTCTTCAAGCGATACGTTTCGACACATCAACAACAGTCCCACCGTGGTTAATGAAGATCACTGCCGCTCGCGACTTTATCTACGCGATCTTTTCGGCTCCTTACTGCATTTTCAAAGATAGCGATCAAATTAAAATTGACCGCAGGATTAATCGAAGGATTTATTATTGTAATCAAACTACGATCGATATTTATCTTTATTCAAACTTGTCTAGTTTTTGAACTTTGCTTTTCATTCGCGAAACGGATCTTTTTCATAATAAAATCCAAGTACGTGTACATATATTAATTCTGAAAAAATACTTGGCTTGTATTGTTTTTTCGTTTCTTATACCGAATAGGCTACTCGATTTTTATTTAGTGTGTTGGATAGACATTTTAAGGCATTGACAGTGATATTTTTATCGCATTTGTTATTAATAAACATCTTTGAAACTTGATTCGATATTTTAGAGTTTAATACGTATTTGCTTCTAGATGTTTTGAAAACGTAACAGGATATAGGCATAAACTTAAAACTTTTCAAGCATTTCCTTATGATATATGCGCAAGAATTCAAATAAAAAAGTAAGTGCAACATTCTTCTCGGGTTAAGTTAAGCATTCACTATTTTAGAAATCAGTTTATACGGGTGGCTTGGCTTATGCTAATAATCATAATATATTTTTTAAATATTTCATACAAAAATAAACAAATGTAAAAGAAATATCACTAAGTTTTATTAAATGCAACTATTCAACGGTAATATAAGAAATATGATGGGCCGAATTGAATTTTTATGTTAGACAATTGATAATTTACACGTACTTTATTGAACCATTTGGTATAAAAGAAGTATGTTTAAAAGTCCTTCTAATCTAATGAAATTATATTTTTCTTTCGTCTTATCTCGTTACAATATCTTGGAGAAATTGAAATCTCGAATTCCTTACCAATTTCATTTGCAAATTTAATTAGTGTGAAATATATTCGAAAGTCAAGTAAATCTGGATCTTAAATTGTAGAGCTTATCTTAATAATTCAAATATATACATTGAATCAGTCAAACAATGAAAAATAAATATTTGCAATTTCATTAAAAATAGAATTAGATTTTTCTCTGCTTTGCCTTTGATTTTCCTTATTTGTGAATTTTTTAATAAAAATTTAATAGGCTGGCATTTGACTTTTAAAGAATTTATATTAAAAAAAAACATCGATTAAAAGCTTTATAAAGACGAGCGTTGCATATCCATTGAGAAAAAATGCATATCCAATAAAGTACCGTCCATAAAGTCACGTTCAACTATTTACGTGAAAAATTTACTTTTTACATTAAAAGTTTTAATCGCGTAAATTTTTCTTTCAGAAGTTCTCTAACTAGAAATAAATGAAACAATAGGTATGGTAAGTCCATCGCGGGTGTAGCCTACAAAGGCTCCTCTTAAGTTTGTACGCGCAATTTTTGAAATACGCGTAAGCACGTACTACCGCGATTCCTTATTACTTAGATCTAATGGTGTTGCAAAATTACGTGCCGGGACATTTCGACGATTGTGTCAACACGAAGAAGAGAAAGAGCAACTTTAACTAATAATAATAGTTACAACAATTTCCCTCTTATTTTACCTCGCTAGACCCAGTTGAACAAATGACTTTTTAATACAAGTGAGGTAAGTTTCCTTCTCGCTCAGTCTCGCTGTCAATGCGATTACATTTGCCAAAATTTCCCTCTATATTGCAAACTAGGTGAAAAGGAAGGAAAAACGTCTGTCGTCATCGGTTCTTTCGTAGCGGTAAAGAAGCCTTAGCGTTTGCCCGTATTTTTGAGCTCATTTTATTCACGCACCGAGTTCCCATGCTAATGTTGCCGTCAGTATTACTCATCAACTGAAATTGGTAGCGCAGCGCGGCGGAACTCGACAGAGCAATATGCGAGGTTAGGTCGAGCGATTACTTTCCTTATCGTAAGTCTTTCATAGCGACTTCGCCACTATTACGATCGCAGACGCCGGCACAGAAGCGATTCCTAAAAATTTTATAAGATCATTGTTTACCTATACGTACACGAGTAATCTTTATGTACCGTAATAACAAATCGTGTTAAGTTTGGCGCCCAATCTTTTCAGTGCGGAGATAAAGTTTTATCTCCAGGCGGAAAAGTTAACGCGGAATCAGTATGAGGATACACAACTTCCAAACATTATCAAAACACGGAACTGAATCTGCATATTAAGTAAGTAGAGCCACTTCAGAGGTCTGCAATGCCGCAATACAAATTCTGGTATATTTGGTTTATAATTTATTTTTTATGGCGAAATTAATTTTCTTGATTAAAAAATTTGTGCAAATGTGACTACTCAAAGTCTTGTACAACTGTTGAAAAACTTAATTTTCAGTATTGAAATTTGTTTTTATTTTATCTAATATACGATGATGCATAAGTTGATATTTTCTAAGCACTTTGCAACAAGTGATTAAATACAAATTGAACTTATTCATAACTTATAAAAGCCCTTTTTAATTAAAATTTACACTACGAATTTATTATTTTCTGATTCTGAGCCTTTATTACATCTTTTGCATAATCTGTCTTTTTTAACCTATTTATTTCTTTTGTACCTTTTATTTAATAATAATACGAACCAGGAATTTGTCACAATTATTTACAAATTGTTTTGCTTTTCTAAAGTCAGTCATTTATAAGACTTATATTGCAAACCTCCAATTTCAGAATTCTATTACGCGAGAACTAAATAAGCAATTGAATGCAGTAACTATAGTCCGTTAATATAGTCGCAGAGTACTTTAAATTTAATTTTTTTTTTAATAAAAATTTGGTTCAAATAACGATTTAAGTTATATAATGTTAACAAATGTCAGTTCTATAGACGTATTGGGGTCAAATTCATATTTATGAAGTATAACGAACAGTAAAATTTTGTTAAATAACTGAGGACTGTTGCTTTTAAAGTACATTTTTTACGGACACTTTTCCCCTTGTTTGTTGGCTAAGAATATAAATGATTAATGGTATTTTGGCATGTTCTCTCACAAGAACGTGAAAATCACGTCATATATTCTGCCAGTGAAAAAGAAAAAGCTTTTCCATTGAAATGTATAAAATAACATAATTTCACTTTAATAAAAACAAGTGAATCTTCGCCGCGTTAGCGTAGGAAAACGCAATTAGTATCACTTGCCGAAGAATGCAGGAAAAACCTCACCGGCCCATAATACAAGAAAACGTCGAGAGCGCATAAAATTATGTAAGCGCGACTAGACATGCGTGCACGTGATAAGATTATGCATATTGTTTGCGACCGAGGAACACTAACTTTATGTACAAATACGTACAGTGCGTTTCGTTCGATACTCGCACGAGAGTCGCTCTATCATTGTCAAATAAATAAATAAAATATAAGAATTATGAACTACATTTAATTACATAAAAGATCTACAATGAAATATTCACGATGTATTGGTTTGATATGTTACAGAGAAAAAAATCACGAACTAGTATTAAAAGATTTATAGGTGTAAAAACTTATAATATGATCAAATTAAAGATTCTACTTTATTCATTTTTTTCTTTAATAAAACTTTGTAGCTAAAATAAAATTGCACGTTCAACTATTATAAAATGATTTATACAACTCCGACTACTGAAATTCCTGCTAATTAATCATCTTAATACATAAATGTAATTCTACGTTCTTTAATATTCAAATAGCACTTTTTTAATACGCAATTTTTGAAGTAAAAAGTAATCATTCTCATTATTCGTTGAATTGCAAATTGATAATAGTTATAAAAAATATTTTAGCAAAATTGATATAATTATAGCGGTTATATTATATAAAAAGTTATCATTTATACTTGTCAAAATTTTTTAAACTAAATTTTTTAAATTTTAACTAATAATTAAAAGATATCAAAGTTTATAAAATTTTGAGTTAAACTGAGAAGAAATTGTTAAATTTATATTTAAAATAAATTCTTTATAAAGATGTAGATTTTTACTTAAAAAATACAGTCACAGTTGTTAAATTGATATAGTATTTCCAAAACATCATCGATTCAATTGACCACATTTATAACGAATATATTTTTCAAACATAAGTTAGAATTACATGTGAAAAATACTTTGTATTATATAAAATTAAGAATTGGTTATTACTTCCACGGAAAACCTTTTTAAACTTAACAAAAAATCTACAGTGAAATAGAAACTGTTAAAATCTATACTTAATTATGCTTAAATTCAAACTTTTATCGTAAGTTTTTACTAATTTTACTAATCTTGATGATAAAGGTTTGCATAGAGCATGAAGTAAGAGTATGATTATTTTCCATTTTTAATAACGGTAGTCTTTTAAATTTTTATTGCTAATTATATATACATGTATATGTATATAAATAGGCCAAAGAAAGTTGTGAAATTAATAGTCCGCAAATATTTTATGTTTTACTTTAAAGTAATTGGATTAGTATACTGTGCGACGTGAAGCACAAAAAGTTTCGTTACAAGATTGACACTATGAGATAAGCGGCGAATTGATTTTCTAATTTCATTTGATAATTCAAGTCATTAAACTATGCTCCTGCAGTCGCTTGATAAACAATTTAAAAATATTAAGATATTTATGGGACTCGGTAAAGAGAAGTAAAAATGTCGTTTTCAATAACCTAACCATGTTTCCCTCGTTTTTATAAAGAGTCCTTTTATAACAAGAAAAAGAATATGACAAAGCAGAAAATGTTAATCTTCTTGTTAAAATGAATAATAAAATGCAATGCCCTCATGAAACAAGAAGATAATTCATACATTAGAGACAGACAAATATGTAACAGTCGTATCATATTGTGTCGTTCTGTCGTGCACGAGCATTAACAGAACACTCATTTTAAAGATAAATTAGATGGCAGTACTGCACGCTACTCTGTTTTCAATATCCTCATTCCCGTATTTTCATCGTGTTTTTCTTCTTTCGTTTTGGTATAATTTTAACTGCTCTCGAAACAATGCACTCAAATAAATATATATCTAATGTCAACAATAAGTAACTTAACACATCCAAGACTACATTGAGTACATTACCTTGCGATATTATTTTAGCAATAAAATTTTTCAAACCTTGTTGTGCAGTAAATTTGATTAACACTTTATTTTTATAACGGGCAAATTGAAGTATTCAAATTTACCGCAGTTTTATAAAAGAAGACAAAAACTTATGCAAACGGACATGAATATTTGTATTGTCAGGTTGAAAGTATATTCTTGACTTGATGTAAGTCTTTGCAAAATAAAAAGTATTAAGCATCGTTAATTGCATGTTATATGGACGAACATTTAGCTTACGTGCTTGACCTTCCTATGCTGTAAATTAAAAGTTAACTGGCATATCGAAAAAGCAAATGCGCGTCGCTAATCCATAAATATTTAACCATTACTATCAAAATACGAGTAAATGTGTACGAGCAGTCAGATTTCTTTATATTATAAGCCCCACTCCGCCTCCCCTGAAAGCGATGTTTGTACGAATTATTCAGAAAATCATACCCAACGAGTATTATAAAAATTGCATAATTTTAAATCTTTTCATATTTAGTTGATTCCAAATAAATAACAATAACTGTTTGTAATGTCAAACAGAGAATCCATCAGTGATTTAAAAACAAGTTTTTATAAATTTTTACAGACAAACAAGTTGTGTACGAATTCTACACCGATCGCGTGATCACACGAAACGAGATTCGCACGGCGGCTTTATTCACTGCGAAAAACTAAAATTTGTAGAAGAATATTCATAAGTTTCGTTGACTCAGCCAAGCTTGATGCGTTCCAATTCATCTTGAGGTCCATCGTTGGCCGAGCTCCCAAAGATCGTATGTGTCGTGGACCTTAGCGAGAGAATTCCACCAGGAGCACGTGCACGCGGCCTCGGCCCACCGAGGAAAATGCACTCGATTTAAACCAACCAAACGACAGATCTCGATGCAGCCTCGAAAAGTGCGTCCATGATGTGCGTGCGCGAACACCCGCTCGATGCGTGTCCGAGTTGGCATTGTTAATGAGCTCTTCAGGCTTTTAATCTAATCGCAAATTTCCGAGCTTTTCGACATCGCCATTTTACTTATTTCTTTCTTTTTCTTCACCCCCTCTTTCTCGTGCTTGTTGTGCGCGAGCGCACATAGCGAGTAAACAAACGGTGACATTGATATTTATCTATAGTGTCACTTATTCCTCTACAGAATGGTAATAAGCTTTTTCAAAAGTTCGTTGAGCTGGATCGAAGGGCAGATATTTATTTGCTTCATTCTGAAAAATTATCGCCTCTTAAAAATATTCGAGCTAAAGTATCGCTTTATTCTCTTTAGTATCCCAAAACGTGTCGTTAATTTTATTAATCGTCAGAGGCAATCGTTTTTTATTCGATTTCATTAAACCTCGCTAAATACCTGTACAAACTGCAGCAAGATACTTTGTCAAAAATGTCATTAAACTGTCGAGTGGTTGAATTGCAGTTCGATATACTCGAACACACATTGAACTAAATAACATCCTTATACAAATGTGTATTTTACACTTTGGTTTTAACGCTTTTTTGGCTACGAAATGATGTAGAAAAATTTTCATACAAAGTATCGCTTTTCGACATATACCGCGCATTCTATTTATATCCGAAAAAACGCTTCCGGTCAAGCATGTGACTAAGGAAGGCTACGGATCGATGACGATAAACTAATTGTCGGTAATGCAATAAAAGTGCAGTGCGTATGCACGCGTCGACATTACCAAGGATTTTTAAATCTCGATAAATCAGTCTGATCCTTGATGCGTGTGGCGAAGGTCACTATTAAACTGAACCTCTTACGGACTCGTAGTTTGTGTAATTGCCTTGTCTTTATAAATACAAAAATTGAACATTGATCGCTCGAATATAAGCTTGCGCTGTCGAGATATCACAGTTTTTTCATTAACTTAAATTTTTGTCTAAACGGACAAACGGACGTACTCTGTTGATTCCTTTTTAAAAATTATGGCTCGAAAATAATTCACTCGAAATTGGAATATGGGTATAACATTGGCATCTCGTCAAATCACAAATCACAATTCACTTCAACGCAGCGTAATGAAAGCTACTCGATTCAGACACAAACTTCGAAGTGGATTTGGATGCTGATTGTTGCGAGTGTGGCGAGAAAAAAGAATGCTTTCAAGTTTCGACAATAAAGTGCCAGTCCCTCGTATCAATTTCTTCGAGTGCGTTCGCGTCTTCGCTCTTCCTTCGTATCGATATTTCAAGATTGCACAAGGACGCGCACGGGATGGGGGATCGGTGTCGCCAAAATTCCGGTTATAAAACGCAAAATATAAAACAAAGAATAAAAAGCGCAATGTGCGGATCAGGTTGGTCGGTTGGTGGGAGGGAGAGCGAGAGAGGCTCTTGGCGCGGTATCTACCGAGGAGCGTGTAAACCGCGCCGCGGTAGTTTCATAGGCTTCCATGACCACACGGCCTCGGCCGCGACAGACCAGCGCAATGTAACCCAGGCCCGATCGCCGCTAAGTGCGCACACCTCCGCGAAACTCCCCGCGAGAGAGAAGATTGAAAACTCAATTTGCATCATCACGTAAGGGGGTCAATAAACGCTCGCCGAGGCTTGCGTGCACTAATGGAAGACAAAGCGGAATTTATGTGGGTGGAGAAATGGTCGAGCGGCCGGTGTGTGGCACTCGCTCGGCAATTTCGGCACTTTTCGTTTCTTCAAAACTGTTGGCCTAACGCCCGCCCGCGGTTTTTGACTTAATTTTCGCTGCGCCGTGATTTAATGATAGAGCCTCGTGGAAATGGAAGTGAGTCTTGGCCGACGTTTAAAAATAGAGGACGGAAATCAAATCGCTTATGAACATTGTGTGTTTCGAAAATGTACAAAATGCGTGTATAAATAGAACGCGGATTTTCTTCCGAAGCGGCCAACGTTATTTCTTTATTTCCCAGATCAGCATTTTGCCAATTATAGCGAAACGAACATCGATCGATAAAAAATGTGTCTCGGAATCGGCTTGGACGCAGAGCCGAGAAAAATATGTTTATGTTTAGCTGACACGTTATGTAGCCTATTAAAATGGATAAAAGTCATTAAACAACTTATCACGCGGTACGAATATGCATGTTTCGTTAGCAAATTGACCCCTCCGCATCGCTGTTAAGTAACGCAAGTTGTCGTTGTTTTTTTCAGTTTGCATCGAAATAATCAATTTAAATTAGGCAACAATATTTACATCGAGGCATTGACACTTTCTACGAATTATAATTTGCCTCTGAAATACAGCAACGTTTATTACGGCAGCGATAAGGTAATTACGGATAAAAATGTTATTGTAAAAGTTATTTACGCCAGCTGCTTTAATTCTATTGCGATTATTTTAAAAATTTGCGAAGAAAAGATGTTAAGCGCATTTCAGTTATATCGCACAATCATCGATAACGACTGCATTGGGTGGGATAGGCTAGAGTCCCCCCTAAAAGCACATCGAAAAATGGATGCGGCACCATATTCGGGCGCTGATAAATTCTAAAAGTTCTTTTCACCAACTATTCTCATTTTCAATTATCGAAATATACACCGAAGCAAAATATGCGTAGATCTTCAAAAAGCTATTCCGTATTCGCTCGTATTTAAACCAAACTGCTTATTATTTCATACTTCGAGAGGTTCGATCAGCATTATTAGCAAATTCCAACACTTCAACACTTAGCACACGTTCCTCGTGCTTTTTCAAAAACATCGAGACTACCCCCGGACCCGGATCGAGAAACCAAGGACAAATGTTCGCCCGAGCTTTAAAACGGTCAGGTCGCGAGGAGACAAAAGTGAATAGCTTGCCCGTCGATACTAACTGCTGATGTAACGAATAGTTTAAATTATAAGCGTGTGAACGAACCTTTCCGTCGTCCGAAGGGTCCCAGGAACGTGCCGGTCTTGCCGATGACGTTGTCGTCTATGTACCTCAGCAGCTTGCCGGTGTCCTCGCCCCTTTTTGCGACAATCGACTTGACCAACCTGGGCGAATGATGATGATGCTGCTGCTGCTGCTGCTGCTGCTGCTGCGTTTGCTGCTGCTCCCGCTGCTGCTGCATCTGCGATTGCGTGTGCATCTGGGCCTGGGAGAGACTTGGGCAGCTCGTGCTCGGGCCTACGGTCGTCGTTGGGTTGCTTTCCTCCAACAGGGCGTTAATCCTCCGCTGGGATCCGCTCCAGCTCTTGCCGCTCGAGATCTTGACGCTGCAACTCATCTTCGCCTCATATCAGTGGGGATCCGCCCCGAGTCCGTGCTTGCTCTTGCACCCTCTCTCGCTGCTCCGCACTTTCCCGCCGCGAACGACGGCAAACGAAAGTGAAGAAAAAAATAAGCAGAGGAAGGAAGGTAGGCACGCACGCCCGAGACCGAGCGAGTCGAGGGCCTCCCCCTCCCGCTTAATACTACTGCGAGACTAGTCTACTACTACTGGTCGCTCGCGTTTCCCTTTCACTCGGCTCGCGAGATTTCCGCAGAGGCGCCGACACGCGCCTCGTCGCGCATAATGATTTTTCCCCGTCCGCGACACCGGACACAAAGTCTCGCGCTCTCCAGTGGCCTACTGCAGCCCGACTCTGTACACTCTGCCCGTGGCTGAGATCCGTTGTGCCTCTCCCTCTTGGCTGTGCGCATGCGCAAATAGGTGCGCGTCGTCGAGATCGCTCAATCCCACTCGATCCGTGCTGGGGGAGCGCTGAGCCGAGACTGAATGTCTGCCGAGACTGGCTGCAGGCGTCGACTCCAACGACGCCGCCACCACCGACGCCCGTAGTCGCCGCCGTTACCGCCGACGACGCCGCCGCCGATGCTGCTGCTGCCGCCTTCGTCGTCGTCGTCGTCGTCGTCTTCGTCGTCTCGGTCGATCCCCGCGCGTTAGAGGCGGTTCACCAGTGACGTCAGCCAACAAGACGATGCGCAAGGCTTTGTGCGCTTTTTGCGGGAGTATCCGAGACCGCCAATTCGATCCAAGCCGAAGACACTCCCGGAGAATCTTTCTAGACGTTGAGCTGCTGAATGTGCAATATAGTTATCGCAACTGATTCAATCAAATTCGCTGGTTTAAGTAAAACTTTAATTGGCTAGAAATTTGACTATCAAATACAATCCGAAGCCTGAAGATTCTTCGCGATTTCGTCCTTTTTAAAACTTGCATCAAGGTGTAAATTATGAATAGAGACAAGCACCTCTTATAATTACCGGAGGAGAAACTCTTCTTTTTCGGAAACTGTGCGACCGCAGCTTTTATTATTCTGTACCCTCTTCGTGGAAGGAGAAATTCGTAATAAATGTACCATCAAATTTTTATTTCGTTTGCACGATTATCCTTACAACCCGCAAATTCTAGTTCGTATCAATTACAAATTTTTTTTTAATTTGATAATATTTTCTGTGTCATATGAAAAGCTACACGCTACTAAATATATTGCAACGATCAACGTGTTATAATTTATTAAAAAATGATTGCATTGCAGTAAAAAATTTTTAACATAAACATAAATTTATACCATTTCCACACATCCTTAAAAAATAATAATATTTTATAACGAAAAATTGTGCATTTATGTAACAATTTTATTAAAAATTTACTTATAATTCCTAGCATTAAAAGTAACATAATTTTTTCGCTCAGGATTGGCGTGTTGTACAAGACTGTAGAAGTAGTGGTCTATTATTTAGATTACATAACTAAGGAACTTTTCATACGGAATAGAGTTTGTATAATCTCGAGGTAATCAAGGAAGTAATTACGAAGAGATCGTTGATCTTCTGAAACATTAAAACGCGATGTGAAATTTGATAAAAATAAATATTCAACTAAATACAAATAACAATACATGTTTAAATGTTAAAAAATACAACTTTTATTAAATCTGCGTTTATTTTAGAACGATTATTCGTGGTATTGGATTTTACATAAGTTTAGAATTGTAATTATGAGGAATAAAATTTGGTGTATTATAAAAATTCATATAAGATTTTTAAAAATCCTTTAGAAGTTTTTTAAAAATAGGATTCGGAATACACCATGAACATATATACACCATAAATATTTTTTAATTAATTAAAGCCTAAAAGTTATGTTCTTTTACTGATCGAGTTAATAAAAATAAAAAATAAGTCATTGCTAAAATTCAAGATTAGCTCTTGAAAAATAATTCAAATATTCCCTTATATAAGAACAAATCAAAAATTTCATTCTCTTATTTATCACTTGTATTTATTTGTATTATTATTAAAAATTTACTTTTCAAAAATTTTTATAATCTTATCTGCAAATAAAACTATAAATTAAAGAGTGAAAAATAACAAAATTTTATACTAGATATAGTAATGCGCAATAAAAATCTTAACTACGCAATGTATCATATCGAATAATATTGAATATATATTGATATGTGGGACAATTTATAGAATTGATTCTTGTGAAATCCATAATAACTTGTATTTCAATATGTCGTCGTAGAAAATACAAATTATAGTACAGCCTTATTCGCTGTTACAACTGAAATTGTAAATAAATAAATTTTTCTTTTTATTTGAAAATTTATAACGAGGAAAGAAATTTATCCGGACACGAAAATTTTTTACAACAATTTATTATTTTTCAGTCGGTATAGTAGATTACCTAGCAAGTCATCATATTACAATATATTATTTTTACAAAGAAAAGATATTAATTAACATTAAAAAAATAAATCTGAAACAGAAATTCATTTCAAAATTAAAAATTGATGTTTTTGTAAAAACTATATTTAAGGTAAATTTGTGCACGTTTTCATTATAATTAATATTATATTTTTTTAATTGCACTAATTCTAAATAGATTAAATGAATTTTAATTTTAATTTTAATTTCTAAATTAACTTTAATTTAAGGTAACTAGTTAATAATCAAACAACGAGAACAAATAAGGTATTCGGTAGGTCATGTTTAAAGAACCGTGACGTTAGGTGTATTCGTACAGGTGTGACGCTATTATTCGTAAACGCTTCAGCTTCAAATAAAATAATTCGAACTTTTTGTCTTTTTGAGATTAGGGTTTTTTTTAATTAAAGAAAGAATTTTCAATAAAAATAAAATGATAATAGTTGAGATGAAAAATCCAAATTTTATTTAAAAACGGTGAAGAACATATTTGATTAAGATTAAACGCATACTCGTTTATATGCTCATTAATAATATCTTTGATAAATATAAAATTTAAAACCCTAATTTAGAATGTATTAAAAATACGTTAGTCATCCTGAACATATGAACTATGTCAAATGAAGAGATTTTTTAATTAAAAATTAAAAATGATTTAAAATAATCTGATATCTAATCACAAATATTGAATTAATGAATAGGTCAAAAATGGAAAGAATCAAAATTTATCATATAAGTATAATTGTGACTGTTATTTTTTGCATTACTTTTGCAATTTATTAGTATACAAAAATTTTTTAAATTTTGTATAATTTTTTTTTAATACTTACTATACATCACATTATTTTGTTTCTATATTTGATCTTTAAGTAATGGAATTTGAAGTTACAATTTACTTGTATTTTTATCTGTTAATGAAAAAATATAATTTTATCATAAATTTTCATAAATTATTAAATAAATGTACTCAGTAAAAATACGTATTAAATATATATATATAATCATTTGATTAATAATCTCTGATATATTTATATTTATTCACCAATGTTCTCTAAATTTTTATTGCTAAAATTAGATTTATGAATTGTGAAACAATGTATACAAGTTATATTTAAAGAAAAATCGTTGAAAAAAAATTAAAGTATTATTAAAAACTTTCAAACTTTTAGAAGTTTGAAAAAACTAATTAGATTTTTTAATGAGTTTATATCATAAACGTTACTTATTTGTTAACTAGAGGTTTATTAAACTAATGATATCAAAGTAGTTTGCTTTTAATTACGTTTGTTTCATTAACTTTATCATAGAGGCGTAAGAATACTCTATAGGTCATTATCGGTAAAATTAAATTATAAGCCTTTTTTTAGAAATTACATTCTTCTTCGCTGTTTATACTCTTTGTTTTATTTATACTTACTTATACATAAAATATATTTTTATAATTTCAGGACGGTTTTCATTTTTATCAAGCAATTTGTAAATGAAATACAATGCCAACAAATTATCTAAAACATGAGATTAAATGTTAATATTTAAATAAGTATTTACAATAATCTTAAAATTAAATTAATATTCTGATTTTACTACTTAGATAAAAAATAATACAATATAAAAATTGATTATTAATAGAATTATTTCAATTTTCGTTTCTATTAAATTTCGTCCGTGTAAAAATTGATGTTTAAAAAGTTAAAAAAACTTCAAAAACACTTTTTTACATTTTAATATTTTTTTAATCAGTTCTTTAGATATCTTTATTTCTCTTTATTGAGGTTTTTAACGAATTAAAATCTTAGGAACGTTTAGACTTTGGCTTAATAAAAGATAAACTGTCTAATTAAAAAATTTAGTCTAAATTTCTAAAATGTTTGAATTTATTTATATAAGCTATAATTAGATTGCTGTAATAAAATAATTATTAAAAATTTTACTTAAAAAAATCTAGAAAAAAATATCTTTCATCTTAAATAAAACGAGTAAAATAAAGTAAAATCAGTGAGATTTCAGTAATTAATAGGGTTAATATTTATTAAATTAGATAAATTATCGAAAAATAGAAAGGTACTAATTTAGAAAATTAGCCATTTTTAATCACAATATTATTAAATATTCATTTTTATATAAAATATAATCAGTATATTATTGTTTTTGTAATGTAAAAAGTAAAAAAATAGTGCAAAATGTAAATTCTGCTGTAATAAAAAACTAATTTTTCTTACTAACACTTAATATTAACAATCATGTATTTTATTCGTACTACTATTAATCTATATTTACAATGCGTAAATCGAACCTTGTACTGTTTCGATAAATACACGTTTAATTTAGTTTTCCTTTTTAGATGCTAGTCATCGATAGACGTAACGTTATAAAGAAATAATACATCAAATGCGAATCTATAGAAAATCAATCATAATTATTAATAAAAAATAAGCTTATTTTTCGAAGAACAAAACCAGTTGCAAAAAATCTATAGTTAAAATATAGTTGAAAAGACATTTATTATTTCTTTATTCGATAAGTTTTTTCTCTCTCGTTATGTAATTATGAACGTCAGGAGTGATTGGACACAGTCGCATTTGCACGTGTTAAGCGAGCTTTTGCTATATAGAAAATTATAGTCTGATGAGATGCATTTAGTCAAATATGAAATGTATCTTAATTGGTTATTTGGTTATATGCTCTCTCACTAACTAAGGCATGGAAAAGAGCCGACCATTTTGAATAGAATTCATAAAAAAGGATGCGCGTAAAAAACCTTTGTCGGTGTAATCACGTCATCGTGCATCGGGATGAGAAAAAAGTTACGTCTGTCAGAGTTAGGTCTATGGCGTCTATCGGGTCTAATTATCTGACCAAGCGGGAATCCAAACGATCCATAGCAACGCTTGCGTCTCTTGCGTGTATGCGCGCGTTTATGCGCGCGTGCTCCTCGTGTCGAGGCTTCCCGTCTTTTTCATTCTCCCCCTTGGAACCTCGGAAAGCATCGGTTTATTTGCCTTCATAACTCGCGGCCGCTGACCTTGCCTTTTAGCTCTTTTTTATTTTGGCAAGTTGTTTTTGTTCTACTGCGGAGGCAGTGGACCTCTTAAGATATCGCGCCCAACCGCTGACATCATGCTGGAGTTCCAGAAATGCACGGCCCAAGATCTCAAAGTTGCAGCATCGATCGAAAGGAAGCGACAAATAGAAGAACAGAGGAAAGCCAGAATTTTTAATCCCCGCGTTCGAAGAATCGGGGTAAGATTTGTCATGGTTTCAAATTTTTCGTTCTTACCGTTTGCAATTAAACTCTAACCTTCGGAAAGCGATTTTTACGTTAAAAAAATATTAAATTTTGAATTGTAGATATAAGTATGTTTGGCAAGCAAAACCTTTCGTTATATCGTCTAACGATCTTCACTTAACAAACTTCTTTGAGTTTCTTCACCATTTCGTAACACTATAATTTTTTTTTTAATTTCTAGCACTGCTTTTATATCGCGTACCTTAAGATTTTACTCGTTCTCATTAAAAAAAAGTTACTACAGTGATTCGGTAAAATTTAACTTTAAATTTAGAAAAGCATTTTTGCAAAACGGTCACTTTTTGACTGTACACAGTTTTAACTGTTTACTGCAAAACGTGCTACTTGTATTAGTAAGAAACGAAGTGACAAAAATAATTTACTAATATAATAAAGAATAAAAGAATATACATCGGCGCTTAAAGCATTGCTTAATTATCACAAAAATTAATTTAACACGCTTTAAAAGAAAGTTCCATTTTAAAAAACTCGTTGTCATCGTAATGTTGTAGATAGATAAAGAATTTTTGGACAAGCAAGTTGAAGAGAAGAAACATCAACGCGACTTGGAAAGGCAGCAGGAATGCCGTTTAGACGAGGCTTTACTTCGCAGTAGCAAGCTGGCAATTATGCTCTCAAAGCAACAGGATGAAGTACAGAATGTTTACTTTTTTCCGAAATTTTCAGAATATGCAGGTTCTACTTTTTCTCTTGTCGTTTTTGTAGGAAAGAAGAAAACTACACAAGGAGATCAATACTTTTCGTCAGACTCACCAAAAACCCGAATGTCGTCGAGACTTTGATCTTTACGATCCCGAATTGCCAAAAAAAACGAAACCTCTGAGAGATTCAGACGACGATTTATTAGGACCCGCTTCTGCACAAAAGTATGAGTTTGTTTACAAATCAATTATCGTTGCAAATCTTTTGCCATGAACACCGATTCTACTCGTAAAGCAACGAGTAAACTTTTTTAATTTATTACGCATATAATTAAGCATAATCCAGTAGAATTTTTTCAACGACAGCATGTGAATAAACGAGTTTGGCAAAATTCACTATTCGATCCTTGGACATCAAAATATACAATACGTAGAATAAGAATTTCTTAATTGAATTATTTGCGATGAATTCAGTTTTTCCTTAAAGAATGTAGTTTTTTCTTCTTCAGACCTAACCGGAATTGGAGAAGTTTTTTAAATCTTGATTCGATAACAGTACAACGTTAAAAGAGCTCGATCGAAGCTACCTAAATAATACCAAGAAAATCGATGCAATTAAATCGCAAAAACTTTGTTTTCCTCGTTAAAAAACAAAAAACTAGAAAACAAAAAATGTCCGAGCATCTTAGAGCCAGAATTATTAAAGCCAGCACTAGCGCGTGACCGAATGAATCAACTTGGCGATGTAATTGCAGATTCGAGGGCGAGGATGAGAACTTGGCGAACCGCAGGAAGGAGCAGAAGGAGCAAATGCAATGCTGGATAATGCAACAGGTGCAGGAGCGACGGCAGGCCGAAAAGGAACATCTTGAGGCCGAGCGCGCGTATCAGGAGTTGGTGCTCTCTAGGGACAATCGGGCACTCGATCTCGAGCGCATGGAGCGGGAATGCCGACGTCGACTTAACGAAGCCACGGCGAAGTTCAACCAAGCACTGGTTCGCTCTCAAGCTTAACTAATCGTCCACCCTCCGACTAACGCGCCGCGATCACTTGAATTCACTCGTGAGAAATCAGATAGCGGCTTTAAGCGGAAGAGAAGCCACCACTGGCTCTCGGCGCGTAATTTTCAAGGCTAGAAACATGAAACTAAAAAGCTTGGATGTGTTGTCCACCCAAACTCAAGCCAAGTTCTTTTATGGACGTGTCGATATGCTTACCAAAGCTTTTCTGATTAAGTGATGGATCGTTAATTTTTAAATCGTCTGGAAAAATCAGCTTTTATTAGGTTGAAAAGTCTAAGACTACAAAAACTTTTAACGGTCGAGCTCATTAGTCGAAAGTAGAATTTAATATATTTGTTAAAATTTAATTTGAAAACTTTAACAACTTCATTCGTTGAAAATTGTGCGCATTTTGTAAATTCAATAGCCTCTTGGTATAATATAAATGAAAATTTTAAATTAGCAAGATAACTTTAAGTTGGCAAAACTGTAACAAAATAAAATTACAAACATTTATTATGACACCGTATAAAAAATGTTGTCCACAGAATGAAATGTTTTATTTAAAGCATTCGATCCTCACGTTTATCTTTTAAAGTAAACATCATAAAATACCTAAAGTCCATGCTCTTCTTACTATTTTTCATTATCAGTTATAATTAATTCTTATAAGCGATAAAAAACAATCTCATTCATTTTTTTCAATATATCCTTTATAGGTGACATTGAAATTATATAAGGGTATTTGATGCCACTTGATCGAAGTAGATTTGTGGTAAATTTTCATATCAACTCTACGCGCCTTTCCTCTCCTATCTTATACGTTGTCCACGTATAGTTAATGGTTAAATGCAATTGAGTAAATACATCTAATAATTCGACGTCTCGAGTGAAAAATAATATTTTTAATAATATTTTTCGAGACAAAACATGTTTTGCTCTAGAAGAATACATTGTAAAAGAAAGCATCTTGTCGTTAACGCACATAGGCCAACGAACAGGAGCAGCGCCGGCGCAGCCTCCAAGCCCAAGATGACGAAGACAAACGAGCGGAAATTTACAACCACGTAACCGGTGACTTCCTCAACGAGTCGAAGGACCAGGCTAAGAGTTTGCGGGGACCGGATCGGCCGTTGGCCACGCGCTACAAGGGCATGACCTCGGAGCAGCTCAAGATTTTCCGCAATGAACAAGCGAAGCAAATGGAAGAGATTCAGGTGAGCGCGAGCTTTGCTCCTTTCCCTTTCCATCGCTCCTGCGCGGGAGGAGGGAGAGGAGTCGAGGAAATCGTACGTCGCTGCTTTTTCTCCTGCGAATGGGACGAATGAACGCGTAGTCAGCCTACAGAGGCAAATTATGGCTAGTGTTTTGAATCGTTACAAGCTCTTTTTACACGACGACTTCGAAGGATAGAGTTTTATGGGAAGAACTGACCTTTCTCGCGTTGTACGTTTAATCTTAAGGACTTGGAAATACAATAATTTTCCCATTTTATTATATATATTTTATTTATTTTATTTTTACATTTGTACATTGGGCATTCTTATATAATTTTTTCCGTTTGTTTAAAAAAGAATTTTTTAATTTAAATTGATAACGAGAAAAATTTCAACATTATTGAAATATTAATCGCAGTTGTTAAAGCTTAATTATTGGTAAAAGGATAAATCTGATCTAACTAAAAAAAATTGTATTTAGCTGCTATGTTAGGATAAAGTTATGAAGACGTTTACCTTAATATTTTGTGCTCATGCTTACATTTTTCACAGCGAACGAGAGAAGAAGAAAATAAAATGAACGACGAATGGAATAGAATGATGAACGGTAACGCCCAAGCTGCGGAATCTTATCAGCGTCAACTGGATCGCAAAAAAGCGTAATATATTAAAGAAACTCATAAAAAACAGTGGAATTATTTTTTTTTGAAAATTTTTATTGTTTTTTATTTTACAGAGAACTAAACAAGAAGATTGCTGAAGAAAATCTACTGTTGGCGCAAAAACAGAAATCACATCAAGATTACTTAAATCAATGTGTTTATAAGCACAAGCCCAGTGCTGAATTCTATGCACAGTTTAATAAAAGTACTCGATGAGTGATAAAAATTCTTTACGCTTATTACATTTTCTTGAACTTTGTGAATAAAAGTTACGTGCAATTTTTGAAGTAAATCCTCTGAATAAATTCATTGTACCCTGTTTTCAATTTTTTTATTATTTACCTTGTATAGTTTATCATTTGAATAAGAAGAATTTATTTTAGTTTTTTTTTACTTCATCGTAGATAAATATTTAAATTTTGAAGATAAATCTTTAGTCTCTTTTGTATTATGTAATATTAATATATATTACAATATAAATATAAAATAATAGCATAAATCAAGCATAAAATATTACTTATGATAGAATTTTTTTTATATTTTATATAAATTTTCTTCTTTTTGTAATTTAATAATGTTTAAAATCAGTTATAATTAATCAGTTTTATTAAAGGTATTTATTTTATTAAGCATTTCCTTACCGTGTTGACATAAACTTTGTAGAAAATACAACTTTGTAAATATAAAAAAATTACCTTATTGCTATATATAGTTTTTTTTTTTAACAAATATATCTATAGTTGTACGTTATTGTAAAGTTTATACATTCAAATCGATATTAAAATAATAAATTTAAATTAACTATTATTTGACTTAAATTTACTTATTCGAAAAAAGTTATAGTTGAAAATTTATAAAATGCGTTTACTATTAATTACTTTAATATTCTCTTAGATCATTTATACCACTGTTATATCTTTGAATTATTTAAATATTTATTTGGCAATATTAAATTATATTTATATTTATCTTTAATTTGTACATATAAGTATCGTTTTTCGTTTTATTTAGATAAAGATTAATCTTTTCTTGGACAATTTAGAGACAAAATAATTTAAAAGAAAAAGTAAATATCGATATTTAGTATTCTCTATCTTCATTTTCAACGAAATAAAAACTATTATACAATTGCGTAATATAGGTTATAATATTTTATATATTTTATACATGATAAAATATTTTTTTGTAATAACTTTTTTCATTTATATAATTATCAAAATAGAAAACAATTAAAATCCCAAAAGAAAAAATTAAAGTAAAAAGTATAATAAAAAATTTTTATAACGATTGTATAAAAAAAAAACCTTAAAATTTTAATTATAATTAATAAGTATTGCATCGTAAATTTTTTATAATAGTTACAAAATATTTTTAGATAATAAAAAAATTTTAATAATTCATTCATAATCTCTTATAAAATAATTCATCATTTTTCAATCCATTATCTTAAACGTTTATCTAAATAAATTTATGAGTAAATATTTTTTTACATTATAAAAGGAAAACATTCATTTCTATTTATTTTTTGTTTAGAAAAATTGTTTAATTTCTATATTATATACCCAATAACCAAAATTTTCATAAAATCAATTTGTAAAAACTAAAATATTTTTTCTTTTTTAACAAATAAAATACATTTTATTAAATTTATTGTAAATAATTTAATGTTTAATTTCTATTAAAAATTTTTATTAATGAGTTTTATCTCTATTTGCTTTATATTTTTTATATACTTTTGGGTGGTTATATTTATTTGATTACTATACAACAATTTCTATTCTTTCTTATATTATATAAAATAAAATAATATAAAGTAAAAATTTCTGTTTAATATAAATGATATTAAAATTCAACAATGCAATTTAATGTATATTATTTACGAATTCTGTAATTCATAATGTATTTTATTTTGTAATCTACTAATATTTTTTATAATATAATATATTTCTAATATGTTTAATACTATTGATTATGAATTTTTTCTTGATAAAATTTATAAAATTTTCTTAGAATTATCCCTAAATAAAATTGCATAATACATTTTTCTATATTGAATTTCCAGAGACTCAACCAAAGATTTAAAATAAAAATTTTAAATTAAAAAATTTTTTTTTTAATTTAAAAATATGATTATATTGAATAATTCAATAAAAAATTTATTTTGTTAGACTCGCATTTAAACATAATGAATGCAATCACAAAGTACACTATGATCTTGGATTTAATTTTTGTCTACAGATAAATAACGATCTCTGACGTTATACTTTCGTTTTTAATACTTATCAGGTGAAACGGGTCAAGTCTGATTGATATAAGCGTATAGTACATACTTACGTAGGAGCAGCACGTAACATTTGTTTTTATTCGAAAAATGGACGCTTTAATAACATAAACAACTGTTAGTCTACAATTATTTTTCATTTTATTTAATAAATATGATATATTTATGTAGTAATTATACTTATCATATTTTATCTATTCATTTGTTATTATAAAAGTACAAAATGTTGAAAGAATCAATAATTGAAATGCAAGGAAAAGTGCATGAACACAAGTAAGTTATAGGTTATGTGGAAATTAATTACATAAACTCATTTGATTCGATTTATTGCAGATTCTTCGATCAAAATACTATTTTACATGAATATGAAACTATTATTACAAATTTGAAAGAAGAATTAAATAATTGCAAGGTAAAATATTCGTTAAACGTTTAATTCAGTTTTTCGTAGTTTGTAATTTAAAATTTAATAAATGTTTATTTTTACAATTTTCTATTAGTTGGAGCAAAATAAAATCCATTTAGAAATTGAGATTCTTCAAAAAGAAAATAAAAATGCCAATGACAAAATTCATCATATTTTGACAGAGTGTAATCATGAAAAATGCGATGATATTTACAATCAAGAAACTGTAACAAATCTTGAAAAACGTATCACAATTTTACAAATGGAAAAAGATTCTGTTTTTCAACTTTGGCAAATGTCATTAAAGGCAATTGATGCTTTGGAAGAGGAGTTGAAAACAGTTCACAAAGAAGACAAAAGTACAAGGTTTTATCAAGAACAAATAAATAATATTAAAGAAACATATTCTGAAGCAATAATTGCACTAGAATCAAAACTTATAGCAGCGAAAGAGAATTTCTTTCAACAACAAACAGTGTGGGAAAAGAGTAAAGAAAGAATCGATCAACTTACAAAAGAAAAAAATGATATTATTCAAGAATTGAATATTTTTCAGCAGCAATCGTTAGAAAAAGAAAAGTATTTTCAATCAACTGTAGAATCATTAAAAGAAAATTTAATTGAAGCTAAGCTTGAACTCAAAGAAATAAAACAATCAAAAATCAATTTAGAAGAAAAATTAAAAAAGATGCAACAATTTGCAACTACTATGACTTTGAAAGATTCTGAAGCTAAAAATAAAGTATCCGAAGCTGTTTATTTAATAGAATCTGCAGTAAAAGAAAAAGAATCAATCTTAAGAAGAGAGGCACAAGTGGTAGAAGAAAAAATGAAGCTTGAAAGTTGTTTATCTAAATTGTCAGAAGAGTATACTAGCCGTTTAGAAACAGAAATTCAAAAAGCCAAAGAAACTTATAATAAAAACATAAAAAAATATTTATTAGAAATTAAAGAATTAAAAGTAGAATTAAGAGAACAAAGTATGCTTCTCGATAGATCACAAAGAGATTATAGGTTAGCAGAACAGGAATTAGAAAAATATAAACAAGGTTCAAACGATTTCTACCTAAAATCAAATATGCAAATTTCAACTCTTCAAAAAAATTTACATACAAATGAAGAAATTCATAACACTGTTTATGATAATAGAATTCAATATTTAGAAAATAAGATTAGTAATTTACAAGAAAAATTATCAAATTCTAGTGAAAAATTAAGATGCCTTCAATTACAAAACTCTAGAGATACAGAAGATAATGCAAAGGAAGCAAATTATCGTACAAGAGAAATTATGGAAAAATGTTTAAATTTTGAAAGACAATTATCTAGAGCACTCATTGATAAAGAATATTTAACTAATAATTTGCATTCATTAGAATTATCATTTGAACAAGAAATAAAGAGAAGAAATCATGAAAAAGTATTGCTTGAAAGTAAAGTTAAAGATTTACAAGAAAAAATTTTGTATTCGGAAAAAATTTTAAGTAACACAAAAGTATTATCAGATAGTACATTACATAGAAAAGATATTGGGCAACAAACGTAAATATATTCTGTTTTAACACATACCATATAAATATATGAAATTTGTTAAAATATTAAATTTTATTTTTTAGTTTGATAAATTTCGATTCTTTAACAAATATTTTGTCACTTCAACAAAAATTTGATAAAAAAACTAAAGAATTGACTGAACATGTTGAAATTCATCAAAAATTAAGTAACAAGTAAGAAATTAATAATTAAAATAATATTAAATAAAAAATATTAAATTAAATACATTAATTAAAAATTTAATTATTTTATTACAAATTTTTAGATGGAAGGAAGAAGCTAACTTACTTACTTGTAAATTCCAAAAACGGACTGAAGAATTTAGAATCAAAATAAGTGCATTACAGAAACAAAATGAGGAACTTAGTAGAGAATTACTTTTTTATCAACAACTTCTTGCTCGTTGTAATACACAATTAGTTCAAAATTATAGTACAGATATGGAAACTAGGTGACAGTTTCTAAAAGTAAATGAACACACTATTAAAACAATAACTTAATTTATTTTAGAAAATACAAATTTTTGTTACATAAAACAATAGTTTTAATAATATATAGTTTTTCTGAATTCATTTGAATTCGGTTGATATTTTTTAGTTATTTCATTTTATTACCTTAATAATTATATTTCATAAGCAAATTTAGATTATAAAACATACCCCAAAAATACACAATAAAAAATTTTAAATAAAATAAAATTTACTTTAACAAAAAAAAAATAATGGTCACCTATGCTTTTAAAATATTTATGTTTTTGAAGCAATACAAGCAGTAAACAAACTTGGAAACCAATACAATGGTTCATCTAGACCTTGTTTATCAATCCAAGCTAATCCTTCTTTAACCATATGATCCAATGCTTTTTGGGCCCTTTCACTTTCCCATTTTAATTCTTTTTGTAATAAAGATTTTGAAATAAAAGCATTTCCTGTACTATTTGTTTGCTGTAAAACAGCTGTATGATCCATACTTAATTCTCCAGGAACAGATTGCACTAAATATTTTCCCTTACTAATAGATACCACAGAAAAGCCATTTCCTAATATTTTAAGCTTTTTAGCCGATGCCAAAAGATCTTCATTTGTTATTTCTTGATGTTCTTTACGTCGCCCTCTTGCTTGAACTAATCGATCTCTTAATTCATCTAAAGATATCAAACCTCCATTTTTATAATTTGTTGCAAGACATACTTCAACAATTTGAACAGCAATTTCATAATAAAAATCCCCAATACCAAGAACTGACCAAAATCCTTTTCCTGATGCCAAAGGATCAACACCAATTGAAGCGCACATTTCTGTAAATTGTCGACGAAATTGTGAATTCTTTTTTATTTCAGTCTTGTGTTTTGAAGCAAAATCTTCTAAATTTATTCGAAAAGTTTCTAATTGCTTAGTCATCTGTTCAAACTGATTTTCTTGAAGCTCAGTTCCTTTATCTTTATATTTCTCTTGTTCATATTTTTGTTTATGAATTGCTCCTACTCCTGGTTTTCTTCTCATTTTTGTTAAATTCAATTAATTTTATTAACTATAAAATTAATAACATATTTATAATAGTTAAAATCATTTACAATTAAAAAAAATATTTTATTTAGTTATAGGCGAATAATAAAAATTAAATTTTATAAAAATATTAATTTAATTTCCTTAGTATAAATATAAACAATTTACATTTAATAAAGAAAATTTTAAATAAAATTAAATTAACCTTAAAAAATGTGCAAATTTATTGAAACAGTCCATTCAACAAAATATGTATTGTTAAATCTTGATAAAATATATTTAAAACCTTGAAAATGATTTTTTTACGCACATAATAATAGGCGTAAAAGAATTTTACCGTACATACACATTTTTACTTCTTTTTTTATGGTAATCAAATGATTGACAGATTGAAATTTTACGATTATAAATTGAAAAGAACTATAGAATAGTAAGCTTCAACGTTCGATTTCGTTCTGTTAATATAACAATCAATAATACAATTTAAAACATTACATATATTATTATGTAAATTAAAAAAATTTAGATTCCCCTTAATAATACATATTTTATAAATAATTTAAATAATTTAAATAATTAATTTAAAGAGATATTATTAAAAATACATATTCAAATTTTTTACGGATTTGCGATTTTATCAACCAACTTTCAATGATCGTAAGACTAACTATACAAAAAAATTGAGGTTAGAATTTGTGTTTAAATAGATAAAGAAAATTCTAATATTCGTATTTTTGAATAATTTAAATAATAAATTCGATCGCTCAAGTAATTTTTAAATTTTAATTAAAAAAGACAAAATTAAAGTTAAGCATTTTTAAAAAGAATAAAAAAGTTTTGTATCGTTAAATAAATAAAAGAATATATTTTTATCATATACGAAAAATATAAATCGATTGAACCCATTCAAAGAATATTAAATAAGCTTAACTTTTTTGCATATGTTGAACAATTACTATTTCATGCATTAACTAGAGTAATTAAATTTGAATTAAAAATTCTGCAAATCGAATATTTCACCCCATTTTTATCTAAAATATTTAAAATTAAAATAAATACGTAAAAATTGCAATTACTTCATTTTTTTTTAATGATTGGAAAATTATAAATATTTAAAAAAGAAACTTGGGTGCTATATATTTTTGTAGTTTTTTTTAAACATATTATCTCATATATTTAATATTCGACTTGATGACTAACTACCATGTTACGTTATCGAAAAAATAAATACGTCATATTTATATTTAAGTAATAAATAACAATTTCACAAATTACTTATATTATATTAATCAGATTTTTAGCAATAGTGTCTGTGTGTATAATCGTAGAGTAACATTAAATGGCTACGATAAAATAGGGTGCGAATTTTCTTAATTTAAAAAATTATATGTAGTCCAGTATCAGTATATAGTTATATATAGTTTATGAAAATAAAAAAATTACATATTGTTGAATGTAGGAAAATAAATCCAGGAAAGTTTTCATATATTAATTACCAAGTATAAAAATTCTTTAAGCTAATAAAAATTTACACCTCACATTACCAAAATAAATAATAAATTGCAAGTGAAAGTCGAACATATGTAAAAATACTATCTTAAAAACATATTTAATATAATATAGTTTGTACATAATTCAGACTTATTTTTCAAACATTTAAATATTATATTATATATATATATATAATATATATATAAATTAGTTTTATCGGTAAAAGTGGAATGCTAAAGTCATGAAGCTTACCGCGGGAGTCGGCCAATGAGCTTCGTTTCTTTAATTTTTATCGAAGTTCGAAGTAAATGCTTGTATGACAATTAAGCATCAAAAACACTATATTAATTAAAAATCTGAAATAATCAACTATAGTTTAGACTAACTAACTGTGAAGTAGTGAACATTTATGAAAAAAAAATTAGAAAGTAGAAGCTTTCGATTAGCTCAGTGGATAATAGAAGAAAAAAACGTAATAGCGCCTCTTTCAACTAATAGGTGTACTTACTCACTATATAATTTTAAGCATAAGATTGAATATTAATTTTATAAAACACTCTTAAACAATTTTCAATGATAACCTTAGTGCTAATTATAAAAGTACAATTTATGATCTATAAGATTTTTGTTATTTAAATAAAGATAGATATTATAACTTAAAAGTTATTAGTATTTTATTAAGTTTACTTGCGCTAATATTTCAGTCTGCTTC
Source organism: Platyscapa corneri (assembly GCA_018907185.1). Classification (NCBI taxonomy): domain Eukaryota; kingdom Metazoa; phylum Arthropoda; class Insecta; order Hymenoptera; family Agaonidae; genus Platyscapa; species Platyscapa corneri. The sequence goes on along the minus strand of JACCHW010000011.1, from coordinate 1,158,554 downwards.
GATTACATGCATAGCTGCGTAGCGTTCAATAAGTATTGTATAAAGAGAATGTTTATTTGGGCGCAGTAGGTTGTAAAAGTACGATTTCGTGTTTAAACGAAAATTTATAACAAAATTTGTAGTTGATTATAATGGCTTTATTGCGCATTGTGACAAACAAACTTAGAGAATCATCAAAAAACGTTTTCTCGAGTACACCAAGTCTTTATTATCATCCAAAAGTAAGAAAAAATAATTCGACTTATTTAACCTTTAGACTTATGTTTTAAAAAATCCATAATTACTCAAATATGTAATAATTAAAAAAACTTTTTTAATTTTTTATATTATGTTCGTTTTTAAATAAATTTGAATTGTCATAATAATTATTTTTATGTATGTAATGATGAATGTAAATAAAAATATATTGCAAAAACTTGTGCAATGGTGTTTTTTATAATTTTATTTTTGTATTACAATCTCAATTAATTAATAGATAAAGAAATTATTTTGTATTTTAAACATAAAAAATTATATAATATTATAATAAACTAATAATTTTTAAAGGTCTTAGATCATTACGATAATCCTAGAAATGTAGGTAGTCTGGATAAAAATGATAATAGTGTAGGGACTGGTTTAGTGGGAGCACCAGCATGTGGTGATGTTATGAAACTTCAAATTAAAGTTGATGATAAAGGTAAAATTATTGATGCTAAGTTTAAAACTTTTGGGTGCGGTTCAGCCATTGCATCTAGTTCACTTGCAACAGAATGGGTTAAAGGCAAAACGGTATGTATATGTCATATTTTCAATTATTTAATACTAAAAGGTATAAAAATGTATAATTCAAATTTTAGGCTTAGATGTTTAAATATTAAATTTATAAAATTTATGGAATAAACTGTAAAATGAAAAGTGACCTATTATTTTAAACAATTATTTCATAATAATAGTAAATACAAAAAAATATAAATAATTTTTTATATATAAAATATCTCCCTACAATTTAATAATACTTAACTAACATAATTTTAAACTTTTTTTATACAAATTGATATTATTAAATATTAGTAAAATATTTATTGCTTACTTAAATTTTTTTATCTACTTATTAACTTACCTTGTAGGTTGATGAAGCTTTGAAACTGAAGAATACTGATATTGCTAAAGAATTAAGTTTGCCGCCTGTCAAGCTACACTGTTCAAGTGAGTATACACTTTTTATTTATTTAAATGTAAAATTTAATACAGAAATAAAATAATATTTTTTACAGTGCTTGCTGAAGATGCAATAAAAGCAGCATTATCAGATTATAGAATTAAACAACAATCTAAGAAAAAGGATGCTGATTCAGACAAATAAAATGAACTTAATTATTAACAAAGAAATGAATTGATATTTGAATAATACTCTTCTATAATTTTATAAAAATGTAAAATCTTATTTTTTGTCATATTAATAAAAGTTAAAAAAATTTTAGTTTTTGTTTTGTACATCATAAATAAAATTTTTATAAATACGTATACATATAATTATTAAACGATCAATATTATTTACATAATTTTTTTATCTAAATATATTTTTAGAAGATCGTATCAGATCGTATTTCGAAATTATTCTTCAATTTATTACAATTTTTAAATAGCTTTTGTTCTTAAATTGTTTCATTAATCATGTACAATAATATATATATTTAATTATTGGTATTATATTTATATTTTATACTATTTACAATTATAATATTAAAATTAATTGTACTTTATTTAAATGATAAAAGGTATATTGAAAGAAAATTTTTGCAAAGGTGTAGAAATTTATTTAAAGGAACAGGAGTTTCTTTATCAATGTACATAACCACACAACTTACAAATATAATTGTCGACTCAATCGCTATTTATCCTATCAAACGCTCTTTTTAAGATGAATTAGCAGAGCATAAAAAATTAAATATATAATTGTAAACAAGTAACAGTGAAAAAAAATTAACATTACTTCGCTAATAATTTTAATTGTATTTTCAGTATATAATTACTTCATTACGCGTGCTTTATTTGAGATTATGGAATGTAATCAGCTAACTCACGCGCAACACGTCACATTAGCAAAGAAAAACGTACTACTGAGAGCTTAAACATGAATTAAATCCGTGCGAACGATTCTAATCCGTGTTGAGTGCACAAAATAATTGCATTTACATTTAAAATTGTTTCACGGTAAAGAAGCGTTCACTCAATCCATATAATCTGCATCTCAGGTATTATATAATTAAAAACTTATGGTCCAAAGACAGAAATAGTATTTGACCTTAAACCTCGTTATAACAAACAGCTTATAGTAAAATCGAATAATATCCTTTAATCACGAGAAGCACTCATACAATTACAAAGATTTACAAAGACCCTTGTTGAACAAAACAATTGGGTCGAAAACAATACATCAATTTGAATATTTAATATTTATTTGATACTTCTGTGATGCACCAACTTGTTTGGAGGACTTGATTTGATTATAATTATTTTTACATCGAGGCAAGATCAGAGTGGTTATTAAATTACTTCTTCCCCGTAATTGCGTTGTTTCTTTCGGTGCATGGTGGCTCATGCCCTATAGAATTTGCTCAGTGAATGGTAAATTCAATCTATCTTAGACATTTGTCAATCAGTAGATGATTTTGTGCGTCTGCGATGATGATTACGCGCGAGCGCGTGAATTATTGTTACTAAAAAGTAGCATACCATAAGCATAACAAACTTATCAAACAACCACGAAATTGTTGTTGAAGTCTCCTACAAAAAAATAATATAAGATGATTTTATTACTAATGTATGATATATATTACATTACCTTATCATTAAAAATATAAAACATTTTATTAATGTATAATAGTATTTGATTATTTTACAGTTTCTTTGATTAGAAAATTCATTGATTTAGAAAATAAAAAAAAAAATGCTTTATATAATGTAATATAAAAGATAAATTATAAATATATATCTCTTTACAATTACTCTCTAGTTGATTACTTACAGTCGACGATTTATCATGTAATTTTCGTTTCTGCTCAACAAGATACTTCTTTAATGGCTCTTGGAATTTTGTGCCTACTACAGGTATATATACCAAAAAACTAATTGCTTTATCTAATAATTCTTCATTGAATGCTATTATCACTGCCAATTGCTGTATATGCATCTTAACAATAGCTTTTCCAATAAGTGTGGCACCAAAAAATGTCCAAAATGGTATAAGATAATGACCACAAGTCAAACCAGCAAGATCAAACAAGGGGTTAGGGATCTACACATCAAAATAAAATTTTTAATTTTAAAAAATTATTTTGAATTAATTTATTAATGTAAACTTTAATTTATTTTATTGTATAAATATTTATTAATAAATTATATCTGTCAGTTTTTGCATTAAAAGTTAAAAGTAATTTTTCAAATATTATTTCAATAATAAGACACTTATTTACTTACTGATGCACAAGCAAGGATACCCAAAAACCCAGCTTTTTGAACAAAGTGTTTCATGGCTAATTTTGCACGCATAACAATTGGGATATTTTCTCCACTCTCGAGTGCTTCAAGAGCTTCTAATTCTTTGAGCTCTTCTTGATCAAACTCTTGATCTTTACTACTTTGTCGACTAGTACGTGCGGCTCTTGCCATAAAATAGGGTGGTAATTCTCCAAGAGCTGTTCCAGCTCCCCACATCATTGCTTCAACGCGCACTTTTCTCATTATATTTAATATACCTACAGTCCAAGTAATATCTAAAGTTGTTGGACATACAATTTGATCAGGATATGGAGGTTCTGGAAAATTCAGAGCTCCACATTCATATGCTGCCATTGTTACTGCTGCTATATGAGGACCCAAATACAAAACAAATGTATGTAATCCTGTTCCAAGACCAACACTTGAAAGAACTCCTAAACCTACCCAATACAACCACCATCTGACTTGAGCTTCCCAAGCTTTAAAAATCTACAATAACAGTTATATTTAAATTTTTGAAAAACAGTACTTTCAATATACTTTGTATTAGTTTAATTAAGATAAAAAATATGCATATATACATATAAAAATGTGTATATATACACACACATTTTTATTTGTGATGTACAAATATATATACATATATATAAAAACACATATATTTTTTTTATTTACCTGCTGTTGTGGTCCAGAAAGTCTACCCAATATAAAAAATAAAGTAATAAAAGATACTGTACAAAATACGGTTCTTTTGTATTGAAGAGTTTTCCTTGCAAAACTAAGGCAGTCAAAGAGTAATTCTTGTATAAAATAATTGAGAGTTATTATAGGATGTTGCCATAATGTTAAATGATCTGGATCAATATCATCAAGTGATGTTAATTTTACTTGGTCTTTTTCATCTTGAATAGATTTTGGTCGAGCACCATTTGTTGGTGATACATCTTTAGTTCGACGTGTTGTGTTTGTATTTCCCAACATTGTAGCTCCAAGTTTACTAGTCTAAAGTAGCAACAACAAAATATTAATTAGTAAATGTATTTCTAATAAATTTCAATGACACAAAACATTATTTGCAAGCAAATTATAATAATTGATAACACAAATTAAATTTATTAATACATTCAGTGAGTTAATATAAATCCTTAGCTGCTTATCATTACAATATTATTTTAAGTTTCATTATGATAACACTTTTCACTTGTTAAAATAGTAAATTTTTATAACTTTACTTCAACTTCGAGAAAATTCATATCAATAACAAGATAATTTTTCTCGTTTGTAGAAAATTTATTTGTATCCACCATTTTTTTTTTCAACGTATGAATTCTACACTGATAATGTGAAATTAATAGAGCTACAAATATATTAAAAAATCTATTCAACATGTAGTCATAGTTTCTACACTGTTTAATACAGAGCCAATTCAGTTATCAGTGAAAAAAAGTAATATAAACATATAGGTCACTTGAGATCAAGGGTCTTTCCTCATTGTAATTCATTATCATATTATTTGTACTAACACTGTGATATGAATGGTATATATGTATGTATATATACATATAATAAAGAGTATTTTTGATTAAATTTTTATTTAAAATATTTTTATAAATATGATCTGCAATATATTTTCTAAACATGGTAAACAATCACCTTAAATATTTTTTAATCATATTTCTAAACAAAATTTTTAACATTTACTTAAGTGTTATTGTATTTAATCTTTTTAATTGACAATAATTGAAAAAGTTGAAACTCAAACCTTCAGTTTTATATTTAGATAAATATAAAATATTTTTCAATAATATAAAGAGAATAAAAATAGGTAATAAAAAAGACTTTTAAGGAAATCATGTTTTCTAATAACTCATGACTTTTATAACCAATTTATTTCATATTATACCATAAAATTTTATTGTAAAAATGATATATAATTTTTTAAAATTATTCTAAAAAAGGTTAATTTTAAGATTGATTTAAAGAATAAAATAATATTTTAAATATCTTGGGAATTACAATAAATTTATTGGAAATAAAAAATGTATAGAAATCAATAAGTTTTAAATAAATAAATAAATATGCAACAAAAAAATAAAATAATTAAATAAATTACGAAACGAAGCACGATTAAAAGAAGCTACAATTTTTTGCATTAAAATACCATAATAAAATTGTCACTTGCAAGATTATCTGATATTGGTTGAATATGACCCTTTATAAATATGTTAAGATCATTGCGAGGCATTTCTTGATTAGATATTACTGCTTTAACATTGGTTTGGTCTTGTTTATACACCTGAGTTGAGTTTTTCTCAATATTTTCCAAAATTCCAGAGGCACTTGTACTGCTTGTAGCAGTTGCCTTTCGCTTTACACGTTTCCTCACCATTGGTTGATGAAATAAACTACAATCATGTTCATAATTTTTTTCTAAATATTATTACAAAACCTAACAAATGTGTAAAACTACATCCAAATATGATCTTAATTTGATCACAAACTACTGTTATTTATAGGGCTTACTGCTTTTATTTGAAGAAACTAAATAATAAACTGATGAAAAATCAAAATGAATCACACTTGCTGAATTATAGCTTGGCACACATACTTCCATCTAATAAAAGAGAGACATATTTAATGGATACAAAGTTTGAGATACAAAAACCTAGAAGGCCAAACTTGGATTGCAAATTTAAAATATTGCAATACAAGATTAAATAAAATTATTAAATTATAAATTATTATAAAAATTATTCTTTATTCATATACCTAATAAATAAATATAGATATATACATAAATTAAACTTAAATCTGATGAATAAAAGAAAAAAAAAGTTAAATAAGTATGTACTAAATATATACTAGAAAATAACTATTTAAATATAATAGTGTAATTCATGTAATCTTAAAGATGAATTGACATAGAAAAGCAATATATTTTTTTATATAAAAAAACCCAATAATGAAGGAATGGATAGGTAATTATTATTTTTAACAAATTAAAGTAAAAAATCATGTACTTGAAAACGATTGAAATTTTTTTTTACAGAAAAACAAATAATCATTTGATGGATAAATTATATTTATTGACATATATGTTAAAATCAATAAATTTATTTTTAAAAAATAGCAGTATCTTTGCAATCATTAATTATAAGACAATAAAAATTCGTTCTCATAATTTAACACATCACGAACTAAATAATTATTTCTGGCTTGTCATTAATTAATCATTTAAATAAAAAAACGTTATAATTATTACGCTTTTACTTTGTTTAACTAAGGATGAACATCTATAATTACAATTTTAGGTTACGTAAACGACATGAATAAAAAAAAGAAATTGACAAAGAATATAATCACGTGAATGCTTAGCAATACAAGTGAATAGTGCATATTATATATGGTACTCTATGGCCTCAGAAATTATACGACTAATAAAATTAAAAAAAAAAATATTTATTCGCTTAAAAGCCACGTAAGACAAACGTGATTAGGAAGACATCTATTAAAATATTTATCTCTTTTATCTTTAAACTATGTAATAAAATTAGTAAATGGAATTTGAATGCTTATTAATATGTTAATAGTAGTACTTTCTTTGTTTCTTACATGTTTTAATTCAGAGAATCCGCCTCCACGACATTATATGCACGATAATTATGAATTAAATATCGAACTGTCAACTTCGTACGAAACACATTTACGTGTACAATGTAGAAACGAGATCACCACTACCTCGCCAGATTCGTCGTGATCACAATATCGAAGGCGGCATACATACATCGTGTGAGTGCAATGCAGTACAGCCTATACAGGAGCTTTAATCAGTTTATTCAGTCATTATTACCAACCTATATAGTTCTGAATGGTATATTCTCTAGAATTGTAATCATTTATCTAGTTCCTTTTAAAGTGATTCCCAATCTATCGCAATAGTTTTAAATGTTAAAAATAAAGTGTTTAATTATTGATTAATTATATTTAAAAATAAATTCTCTACTTTTATGACCCAACGTGCTTGGGTGTGTATGTTGTGTGCTTATGCGCCAACGTGCGACTGTACAATTGTAAATTTATATTAAAAATACAATTGTATATTAATTAAATAATAATTTTTTTATACAAGTAAAGAAGCATGGAGTCTACTGGTATAAAACAAAAGTTTAGTAACTTATAAATTATACAACTTATTACGGTTAATTAAACATATATATTTTGTAATTTATAATTAATCTAATTATAATATTAAATGAATTTAATATTATATTTCACCTTATTAATTCTCTAATGTTTCAATAAATTTTATTTATTATTGTTTGTACTGTAAATTTTTATAATATTTTATTAAAATTGAGATTCTTTTCATTTATAATTGTACAAATATTTAATTTATAAAATTTCTTGATATTTTTTTATTTAAAAAGATTCATTAAAGTAATAAATTGAAATATATAAAGAATTGTTTAAATATTATTTAAAGATCTTTGTATTTTTAAGCAATTCATAGTTTATTTATTGAATATTTTAATTTTTATATTAAAAATTTATTTCATCTATATAACAATTATTTTTATTTTTAGATTCTTATAAATTATATTGTTTCATTTTTTATTTGTATTATGAAAATTTATTTTTAGATATTTTTTTTTTTATTTAAATATATTTTATAAATTTATTCTCATATAATAAAAGTTATTATTTTATTTATACGAAACAAATTTTTAATACTTGTAGTTTCTGATAAAAAGGTATTTTATTTTTTTATAATATATATATATTATAAATATGAAGTTTAAATTTTATTATATTTTAAACTGACTTAACTAAATTGTTCGTATTGAAATTATCTCTAAATAAAACTACTTTTATAAAAAGTTACAAAACTTTAATCTTCCTTAATAAATTGTTATTTACATATTTAATTTGAGCCAAACAAAACTATTGCGTGGGATATAAAACGTTAATAAAAATATTTTTTTTAACAATACCGTTTTTGGATTGTAAGGATTATTTTTAAATATCTTTTATTATGTTAACTTGAATTCGAATTTAATATATTTCCAAATATTCGTATAAATTACTATTCAAAAGTAGCGTTTTCGTATTATCTATAATAAATAATTTATATTTATAGATTAATTATATTATAAAATAATTCTCAATAAAAATAAATAATAAAAAACTCTATTAATGATAACGTAGAATTTATGAAAAATCTAAAAACCAATATAATCATTTTTTACATTGTAAAAGTTGTAATCGTATATATTCTGTATCTAATAAAAAATCATAAGTTAATCATCATTGAATTATTAAAGTTTAAATGTTGTAAACGTATAAAGAAACAAAGAACCTTATGCACTTAAAATATCTCTAGCTTTATTTTATATATTTAATAAGTGATTATAATTGATTTAATCGTGTTTTAGTATTAAAAATATTAAAAACAATATTTTTAATTTTATTAATAAAAATTATACGTAAGATAATCTATATAGATTCTAGAAATCTTAAATTTGCATTTCTTTAATAATAATTACTTGTTATTTAAATAAAAATAAGGAAATTTATGTACAAAATTTTAATCTTATTAAACATCAATTATAATTAAAAATTAATATATGTAATTTTATTTTCACTTATTAATAAAAATAATAAATGACCAATAAATACTGTTACTTTATTTTTCTTATAAATTAATCGGTATTTGATAAATGTACAATAATTTAAAGAATAAACAAAAGACTTAAAATAACCGTAATTATTTTCACACATTGTTTCATATTTTATATCATTAATTTAATAGAATATCTTTGCCAATAATGATGTTTATTTATATATGATTCTATTATATAAGGTTTTGAAGTATATACAGTCTATTTTTATTAATAATCACGAATATTTATAAACTAATATATTAGAATTACTTTTTTGACAAAATTATTATGGAAGATAATTGTAATAAAACTATACCTACTTAAGTTGTTCAAATATAATGATCAAACTTACAGATTTATATTGAAAGACAGTTTCAGAAAATTAATTGCAATAACTGTTAAATTTCTATAAACAAATAATATATTTAATCTTAACATCAAATCCATATATATTTATCATTTTATTGCCTGTTTAAGCACTTTTTATATGAAATATCAATTTTGTTGTTTAGTACTGTTTATGTATATATAAGTAAATTCATAGCTGACTTCGGGTTATCTGATTAATAGAAAAGCGCGCGCAATATAAATTTAACATTAAATATAATATTACAATAACATTCATTTTTCTATCCTTAATATATTATTATATACTGCATAAATTATTTTAAAAATGATAGAGAAAATTTTTTTAAGTAAAAAATATTTAAATACTATTTTTTTTTAAGTATAATTTAGATTTTAAATCAATTTGTTACAAAAACATATCAATTTAAATAAAAACATGCCACAAAAATTTTTCAAAATTGAATTTTTTAATTTTCAAAAGAAATAAGTTTTTAGTCTTAATTTTTAAACTTATTATTAGTCTATAACAAATATGTTACAATTGTTATATAATAATAATAATATTTATCATTTTAAAATATTTATCACGGTTAAAGTAAGTACAATAAAATATTTTGGAAAATTGATAAGACAATTCTTTTAAATATAAAAAAAATAATCTTATCATTAATTGTTTTTAAGCTGAGAATTTTATTTAAGAAGATTTTTAACTCTATAAAATAAGTTCCTCGTAAATATAAAGCACTGTTAGTGTTTGAAGTTTAAAACAATATACTATATCACTTACTTATCTGTTTTAGTGCTAACTTGCAATTTTGAAGAAATTTCCTTAAGAAGGATTATTAAATAATATTTCATTAATATTGAATTAAACTATAAAATTCATATTTATACAAAATGTAAAGGTTATTATTGTTATTTTATATATAAAAAGTTTATGTTATATATGTGTGCAGGTATATATTAACAAGTTGGTGATAGATTATTTTTATTTTTGAGTGCTTTATGTAGTATTGTATTCCATTCATGGACGAATTGAAAATTTATAATTTCAAATACATAGACTTTTGGCAAATAAAATTTTTATTATTTATTTATAACAATACGAATACATAAAAAATTATATATTCGTCATTAATCTCTACAATTACTGATATTCCTGCAAAAGACAAATCTCATAAAATGTTTGCTTTTATTTGTTACCAAAAAGTCACGTCTCTCATTTCATACACGTGCCTTCATTCGTCTCCAAACATTTTAAAGTAACATATAGCGAACGCAAACAATAGCACTAAGCCTATTATTATTTTAAAATAATAAAATTTATAAACTATCATACGCACACGTATTAAGCACTGAACCATTGCATCGAAAAAGAAGTCACTTTTTAATGCAGATGAGTCTTTGATTCAGCTTCGGGCCACGTCGTCGCCACTATCGTCGAGTGCAACTTACTCTAATGTACGAGTCTAGCCGAGAGTCAGGCGGTCGGGCGAAGTATACGCATTAGTGTACCCACACCTGTCAACCACACACATGCAGGCTCAAAGCACGAGACTCACACATGCGCACATGAGCCACAATATACAGTAATACACAACGTCTGGGAGCAGTTGATTTTCGTTCGTTGAGGACTGTGGACGTTTTGTTAGGGTGTCGCCGTCACTTTAAACGCGCGCTCAGTTTTTTATTTTACGTTCTTTGATAATTTATTTATTTATTAGTTTTCGATTTTGTTATCGGTCACTTACTGTCGTCGAGTTATTCGTTGGGCTTCCTACATAATTTCACCCGCAGATCTGCAAAGATGCCGGTCTTTCACACGAAAACCATCGAGAGCATCCTTGATCCTGTTGCCCAACAGGTAAATTCGACTAACAATATCATTACGATAGTGTAGCATTCGTGTGACCTTGTGAGTCTCATCCGATAACGTGCTACACACGTTTCTGTTTCTACTATCCGTCAAACTAAGTTGAAAAAAGGGTGCGACGCATAGCGGGAATGGGCCTGGATTTTATACATTTGCCAATCGTTCCACTTCGCCGCTTATCAATTTGGTAACGAAGCTCTGAAACTAGATACGTACGCAATTACTCCGTCTGCATGCATTTGCCAGTGACAATAATATTCATCGCGTCGTTAAAGCCGCAGCGCCTGTTTATCTTTGACCGAATAACCTATGCCGCGTTACATACGTGCGTATACACATATAACAGTGACATCATGCCCTCCGTGTGATCGTCGCGCGCTTTGCTTAAAAGCCGACTAATGTCGTGCATACGCGTGCATGCGCGTTCGTACTTTCGATTCTCCTCAAATCTCGAAGGAAAGAAAAAAGGTGTCTACGGCTCGCCGCCGTATCTCTGGTGCGTCTAAAAATGGTTATTCGGCTTTGAAAACCAACGACTGATTCCGTCGCGCGCGCACGCGAGATTTCGCAATTCCGTTAAAATACTACTGCCGCTGCAGTAGTGCCGCATTCGACGACGCGCGACTCAGCGCCGCACTCTTATGACTTTTGCAATTGCACGTACACACGTGCACGCACACCCTCCCGAGCACTGGCGCGAGCGCACACGTGTGTGTGCGTGCAGCGGGGAGCGAGAAACGTACGCGCACGAATTATCGTTTTCTTGCGTATACTGCGCCAAAAAAAATAAACATGTGCGCGGGGTTGGATTTCTTAACGCCTGAAAGATTCGCGACCAGCAAATATATGGATCGCCGTAAGGGCCACACCCGCCTTCGCGCGAAGCGTCGAAATCGGAAATTCTGTAATTATGAGTGAGCGCGAGGGCTCTAAAAATACATGGGGTTAAAATAAGACACCTTGGGTTATTGAAGGCGCGAAGGAAACAGATGGACAGAGAAAAAGAGCGAGAGAGAGAAAAGTTTGGTGGAAGCCAAAGACCCGATTACACAATGTGTTGGCCAATGCGGGTTCACGCCGCTATTCATTTGCGTGTGTGCGCATTCGTGTGTATGGACACTACGTTTACAGGAGCAAAAGAGAAAGATGTATATTTTTCTAGTAGTCCATCCATCTTTTACTTACCAACGCTGAAATACATGCCAGTGATTTCCATCCGAGAGGTGTAAACAGGTCTTCGGATTCCCGTCGCAACACGCGCCCACCTGATGTATAATACAAGCGAATAACTTTGCCTGCGATAATCTCATTCAGATTGAATTTCCATAAAAGGAGAATTACATAGCCAGGAAATATGTTAGATCTCTAGATTAGATCGAATGAGATATTAATCTAATTAAGTAGAAAGTTTATAAAAACCTTATTTATTTTATCGGTAATTGCCGATACATTTATTTGAGCTAATAAAATCTAACGTAATGTCATGTCCCATGTTGTTTATAATAAAATAGCTAAAGTACCTACTTTAAAAAATCATCTTGATAATTTCATAAATAAGACAGGGATTTTTTAGCTCTAAATATATTAAAGTACAACTGATAATTAAAAAAAGTAAAAAGTATACGCAATAGAGAAAGACTATTTTTGAGAAGAGTGCTACACTTTAAAACTAATGTTGGGTTAATCTATGTCAAGAGTATTATAGTTCCGATTGCGTATTCTAAGAAACCTCGACAAAAGGTCAGATATTGCTCAAATGTCAAAAATAAAAATAGAAGACACACAGAAAATTAAACAGATAAGCAAAATTTATTTTCATCTACATTCATATGAAATCTCAAAGATTGTTACTGATTAATATACATAAAATTACACCCCTATAAAATCTTTTAATTGATTAGTTTCAAATATGTATAATAATTAAAAAACTATTTTTCTTAAATATCTATTTTGATTTTAGTTGTGTTTTAAATATTATATACCCACGCTAATATATGCATCTACCTATTCTTAATTAAACTAAAAAACTAATTTATGTATTTAATAAAAAGTGCTTTTCACAAACATGATCTTTAGTTTTCTTATGAATTTCAAGATTAGATCGATTACTTTATTTTTTAAATATGTTACATTTTTGAAGCTTTAATTTTTTGCATTATCTAATTATAAAGCCGATATTATAAAAATTAATTAAAAAAACTTTCAAGTAGTTGAATTACTTAAAAAATTCTTAGTAACTTGATGAACACATCCAAATCATTATCTAAATATTGTATCTAATATTCATAATAAAAGAATTAAAATTTTGTCTTAGGATTTATATATCAATTTTATTAGCAAATAAATTTCTTTTAACGATGTTTTTTCTAATATGTATATACATATAATCGTATACCGTCAGGATCCATAAAAAATATTACAATAATTAAATGATAATGGTGGACAGCGAATAAGACTTAATTTAATTATAAATGACCAAAAATTATGTTTTATAAATATTTACTAGCTATAGTAATTATTGGAATCTTGAAAATTGTCTTTTGTACTAAACTTACATTGTATATTTAATATTGTTTATTTTAACTTGATTATAATGATATGAAGGAAGGAATTCTTTATAGCTATTAGACACATTGTATTCTATCTAAGAAAACTAAATAAATATGTATTAGATAAAATATGTGTATTCAATAACTATTTACAATTAAACTAATTGAATTTTTTTATAAAAATATATAATGATTTTATTTAATTATTAACATGGTATAATATGAAGCTTCAATTTTTTTCAATTCTTTGACAAATATTTAAAGTTTTTAATAGATATCTTTAAAATAAAATATGTAATAAACGACAAATATTGATTCTAATAAGACTAAGGTTTTTTTAAATATAGTATTTTCATTATAAAATTTTTATTAAGACAAGATATTAAAAAATTGCCTTACATTATTCATAACACAATTAAAAAATGGGGAAAAAATAACGATGTTTTTTTATGGTGAAAATGTAAATATTATATAATATAGACTATTTGTAATAGCAGCTTATTTCAGTGTAAAAAGTTTCCTCGGTGATAAAATTTTGTAGAACTGTCTGCGTCGAAAATTTTCAAATTTGTTTAGTGATGAAATTTGATAATTGTCATAAAAAAAGATTAATGAAGCTATATGTTTACACAAGTTTTCCAAATAGTAATAAAATTGAAATTTAATGGGTAGTATTTACTTGAAAAATTTATCACAAAGAAACAAGTATTAATTGTACAAATCATAAATTTAATAGAAATACAGATATTAAATTTTTTGCTTTTCATCTATTTCGCATATTGCACTATTTATTACCCTAAGTTATAAAATTTATATATAAACTGAGGAATCATCGTATTCTCAAATTAATTCATGTCTGATTTAATTTACTAAAATACAGAGTTGTATCTTTTGTTGAAACGCTTGATTATTTTTACTACTTAAATTTGTTTTTAAAAATCTAGCTTTGATTATAAAGAAAAAAATGTCTATTTATGAGTGTATTAATATTTTTATTTTCAAAATAACGAATACATTTTCTATTTAAAATGTAGACAGATGAACTTAAAAAATTAATACAAAAATGAAATTTAGAGTTCTATGTGATTTTATTTTAATTTAAATTAAAATTTCTTAACAAAAAAGATTTTTTGATTTATTTAAAATATTTATTTTTAATTATAAAACTGTTATTGACTTTGAATAAACAAATGTAATTTGAATAATATCACAAATAAGTTTCGTTTTAAATTATTATATCATTAGCTTATTTTATTAAAATTAAGATTGAAAATATTTTTTAATTTTTGGAATTCATCATAAAATATATTTTTTTTGCATCAAATACTAGAACATAAATTAAAAATATTTTTTATCAATAATATCTTCTTAAAAATAATTTATGTTTTATTTATTAATAATTCATGATTGATTAATTTAATAAAATATGAAACCATTATAGATATTTCATAAATATACGAATATTAGAGTAAAAAAAGAATTCATGTAGTGTTTAATACTATATTTATAATATAATTAATTTAAATATGAAATTTCCACGGTCAATTTTAACATGCTCTGCTAGTATAACGGCTTAGTAATATATGTGTTATATAGTAAATATATAAAGAAAGTATCTTATTCAACTCAAACAATTTATAAACATCTTTTTACAGAATAATATAGAAAATACAAATGATATTAATTAAATAGAAACTTATAAAAATATTCAGTAGTAACACTCGTGCTCGAGTTAGACAAGAAGTCTATATATACATATGCCTTTCCTATTATGTACTCCAATTTGATATTCTCAATTTTCTAAGATTCTCTGTTAAGTGTGCAGATATATTTCACTGCATTACTTAAAAACATTTCTGTTATTTTAACGTAATCCGTTTACTATACAAATCTTACCTACTCACATAATATTGATTTTTTTAATTGCGTATCTATCTTTTAAAAGTATTTATTTTAAAAAAACTTATTAAGGATATTTCTTTTAGAAAAATTTATGGATTTTTAAATTCATTTTATTTAATCATTAAAAGTAATGCAATTTTTATAAATACTAAATGGATTTATTAGGTAAATCAAATATCAAAATCGGTTAAATTTTTTAATTTGACGAACTATAATTAAAATAATATTGAATCATACAGATTAATGATTCGAAATAAAAAATTGTTCGATTAAAAATTTATTTTATTTTATTTAATTTATAAACTTTATTCAATTTAGTTATTCATATTTAAACTATAGTTTATTATTTTATTTTATATTATAAATTTTCTATACATGCATTTAACATTAAATTATAAATTAAAAATACAAAATTGCTATAAATAATTTTTAAGGGCAAATTTAAAAATAATTTTTATGATGTACTTAAAACTATAATATTATATATAATGATTTATTTTTCTTTTATTAAAAAAAATTAAGGACATTCTTTTAAAGTTAACTTTATGTAAGTTATTTGAGAAATCTATGTTATGATTTATTTAGCATTTAATCTTCTATCAGATTTACATAATAAATAAAATTATTTATTAGTCATGTATCATGATTTAATATTTAAATTTTGTAATTTTACTTACGTTTAAAATTTTAATTATTCATATTATAATTTTTTTCGCAATTTCTTAATATTTTATCCATTTTAACAAACTTATTCTTTTAAAGAGAGATGTTTTAATAATTTTTTCATTCATAAATATATGAAAAGGATAATAAAATTTTTTCGAAGTAAAATTAGAATTAGTAAAATTAATTTTTTCTATTTAGTGATAATAAAAGTCTAATAATAAATATATATAAGATTAACATAGATTTTAAAATTTTTATGTTTAAACAATTTCTATTTACATTAATTATAAAAAAAATTTTAAATTAACATTTCTCAATTATATGTAAATATTATGATCTCAATGTTTTTTGCACAAAGAATTATATATTTATATAAAAATTTTATATAAATGATTTCATACCATATTTCATAAAATTATATTTTTTCATAAAGAATAAGATTGTATAAAAAAAATTATCTAAAATTAATTCATAATCTAAATCTGAATTAAAATACATAAAAATTTTAAGTAAAATGATAATTATGTATTAAAAATAAAAGATTAATATGTATAAGCAAGCAGTTCATAAGCTTAAATATCCCTAAGATTCAAATTTTTACTTTCCAACAGATACAATTATAAAAAATCTCACATTTAACAAGGTATATTAGATTTTATACTTTTCATACGAACACTATTTATTTTGTCAATAACAAAGGACATAATATAAAAGGAAACTAGTACATCATCTTCATAAATCAATTTATTTGTATAAAATTTTTCTGATTAAATTATATATATTAATATATAAACGGAATTTATCGTCTTCTTTTGAAATATACTTTATATATAGTATAAGTTTTAATAGAAAAAATTCGTTAATTAGCAAAAAATAATCAAAATTTTTTATATCCTGAGTAAACTATAATGAAATATACTGTAATAAAAATAAAATAACTATTTTATAATGGAAAGAAAATTATATCCACGACAAACATATAATTATTACTGATATCTGTAAATAATTATAAAATACTGATACATGCAATATATACTTTATCATTTAATATTTTTAGATAATAATTTGAATGTATTTTTATTACTATTTTAAATATAAAATACTTGAATATAATCATTTATTGATTTAATAATGGAATGATGTTTTATGCTCTTTAATAATATTGTGAGAAAGGTAAATGTTAAAGAAAGGTGAACAAGAAGAGTCCAAATTTAAATTCTATTATATTTACTCATTTTTAAATAAAAAATTATTATGTAAATTGTATTACACTAAAAAATTAATATCATAATAATACTAAAGAGCGTATGATGATAGTAAAATTTAAATGAATTTTGATTATTATATAGGATGCAAGTAATCCTGTATTGAAAACTCGATTATTTCTAAAACAAGAAAAAATTTTTATAATTATATTATTAAAATAAATTAAAATTGAATTACTTATTCCAAAGCTTTTATAGGAATATTTTAGATTACATCTAAATAACTTTATTATAACTAAATACATGATTTAGAATATTCGTATCTTTTATTCCTACGCTTTAAATAAAATTAGCATTTAGATAAAAATTATGTAATTTAAAAGTATACTCTGTAAAAATAGAATGTTTATATAAAAAATGTATTATTTAAGTCTAAATGTTGATTTCTTACATGTATAGGATTAACATAGAATTTTAATAGTTGTACAATCAACAATATAGTATACTTAAAGTTAAAAATTTAGTATTTGCTTTCGTTAAAAATTAGTTTCTATTAAACTATAATCTGATAATTTTTACTAATTATAATGCAAATATTTTTAATTTAACTTCAAATAACGAATTCATTTTTTTACACATTATGAATTGGTATGAAGATGCGTGCATGCAATTTATAAAATTTAATAAATAATATCTTCGTATTTTATGTAGTTTGTATTTTTATAATCAAATTTCATCTGATTTCATAATTTTTTGAAGATTAAATTTATTATTTTTACTAAAAATTAATGTTTATCTAACATATTCTATAAAAATGATGTATCTATTATAAAGCACCGAAATTAACATTCTTATGCTATCGTTTATTGCAATTTGTAGGTTTCAAGACTGGTCATATTACACGAAGAGGCTGAAGATGGAAATGCAATGCCAGATTTGGAAAGACCTGTTAAAGCTGTCAGCATGGCTGTAGCTAATCTTGTAAAGGTATTATTTAATATTTTTAGTGAATATTTTCTTATAATTTATTCCATGTATCTTATATTAATTATTTATATCTTTGCTTCATTTGTAGGTCGGAAAAGAAACGATTAATTCTTCAGATGATGCCTTACTTAAACAAGATATGCCAGGCTCTTTAAAACGAGTTGAAGGCGCTTCTCATCTGTTAGAAGAAGCTTCAGTAATGTTAAAAAATGATCCTTACTCCAGCTCAGCCAGGTAAATTATTTTAGATGAATGAATTGTTTTTAAGCTTAATATAGTAAAACGCGTTACCTTAGATTTAATTTGTAAATACCTATATTTAGAAGTAAATGTACTGGGAAAATACATTATTTCTATTTACAGTAAATGTTTTAAAACATTGATTATTATAAAAAAAATTCGATTTTTTAATTTAATTTATTATTTTATATTTATATGACTTCTGCAAAAATAGTATGATAAGTACTAGTAGTACTACTTACACGTATAAAATGTCATACAGGTACGTTTAAGAAAAAAAGTTAATTATTATTAACGCTTTGCTGCTAAAAATGATGCCGTAGTGTGAGTAACACTTCAAACATTTTTTTTAACGTTAACTCTACACGTCATATTTTTATTTCGGGATTGATGCATGATTTTCAAAAAACTTTCATTAAAAGTATACGACTAAGTTTTGCTAGATTTTTTACTAAAAATGGTCAAATTTATAAAAGACAGCAAAGCCAAGACTGATGCCTATTTTCAAATGCTTCTAAGAAATACGAGCGAACTTAGTTGACCCCAAAGTTAAATACAGTGGCTAAACATTTAATAACACAGAATAACATATAGTGGGTCACGATGACAACAAAAGTATGACTCAGACATTAATACTCACGTAATAATTCATTTCAACTTCATATGAAAAAATTCAAATTTTTATTAATATTATTGTTTTATTTTTATTCGTACTCACGGAAAAATTAAATTTCACTCTTGGTAATTTTTGTACAGTACACACCGTATGAAGGAGACTCTAATTTTTTTAAATTTCGGTTTCCATAATCTATCATAATATATTCAAGTGAAATCTAATTTTTGTACTAATGTATCATTGGTTTTGAAAAGTAAAAAGTGAATTGTCAATACCGATGCAGCTCATAATAGATTTTTGAGACAATGTAGCAGCAAAGAGTTGATTTAAAATTGTAACATTTGTTACTCTAAATCCATAGCGAATAATTAAATTTTATAATACATATTTTGTGAATGAATTCGTTTGAAATATTTTTTCTATTTTTAGGAAAAAATTAATAGAAGGTTCTCGAGGTATACTACAAGGCACAAGTTCATTATTGTTATGTTTCGATGAGAGTGAAGTTCGTAAAATTATTCGAGAATGCAAGCGTGTTCTTGACTATTTGGCAGTAGCTGAAGTTATTGAAACTATGGAAGATCTAGTACACTTTTTGAAAAATTTAAGCCCATGCCTTAGCAAAGTGTCTAGAGAAGTAAGCGCTCGCGAAAAAGAATTGACTCACCAAGTACACAGAGAAATTTTGATTAGATGTTTGGATCAGGTAACTTTAAACGCTAATGGCGGTAATAAACCTTTAATTAATTTACTCCGAAATGATCACCTAATATTTAAAAATGATTCTCCTTTTTTATTTATAAAACATTCCGTAACATTATTTAAAAGCAATAATTAAACAACAGTTTTAATATTAAATAAAATATTGTTGGTATTAAGACAACTTTATTCATTCAGCCAAAGATTTCATCATCAAAACACTCGTTCTAAAGCTTGTATTTTTCAAATTTCTACCCTTCATGAAATAAGGAATTTTTTAGCATTTAAAAAAATTTGCGATAATTATACTATGTATTATTATATAAATATTATGCAAATTCAATATCAAAAGTGTCATGCATAATCACGTAATATGGTCATTATGTTTGGGAATTTTTAAAGTTAATATTATACTTTTATAAAAAATGGGAGATAAAATTGCTTTTGATCGACGACAGATGATTATTTTAAATGATAATGAAAAAACTGCCTTTGCGTAAGATTTATAAAAATTTATAAAATTCTTGTGTTTGTAATTCAGGTGAAAACTTTAGCGCCAATTCTGATATGTTCGATGAAAATCTTTATCCATATAATTTCGAGTGGCGGCAAAGGTGCTGAAGAGGCGGCCGAGAATCGCAATTACTTGTCTGGACGCATGTCCGAGGAAATAAATGAAATAATTCGCGTACTCCAATTAACGACGTACGACGAGGACGAATGGGATGCCGATCAATTGACGGTATGATATGTGCGCGTTACAGCGCTAATCGCTCAATAGTAGGTCAATTTGAAAAGCTCGCAACCTATCAAGAGAGAGTGAACGAATTCTAATTCAAATTTATAGGTGTTGAAAAAGGCGCAGAGTGCAATAGAATCGCGCGTGAAGCCGGCCTTCGATTGGCTGGACAACGGCAATGCACTAAGAGGCGGAGTCGGCGAAAAGAGCTTGCGACAGATAATCGAACAGGCCGGACGATTAGCGGATCGATACTTACCACCTTCGCAAGCCGATCCAATCTCGAAGCTCTCCTCGCAATTGACGACGATGACCGATGCTCTCTGCGAGTTGCGTCAAAACGACAAAGGTTTTCATTCTTGTCGCACGTTCAATTATTACGCTAAACTGATCGGGCGCTTCGATTGCTTCGCTGAAATTCAAGTTTACGCAGTTAAATGACAAATTTTTAACTGGATTTTGCGTCAACTCTTATCAACACATTCAATAATATATGTTCTATTTTTCTTGATCTTTAAATGTGTCGTAAATCCCTATGTATAATTAGTTGTTGGAAAATTTTAAAAACAGCGTTGCAAACTCAATGCTCAATTTAAACTTACTAACGGTACGAATGTTAAAGCTATTGATTGCTTCTTTCACATTCGCATATTTAAATCTTCAGCAGATGTCTAAGATTAATATCTCATCGAGGCTGTGGTTTTAAAATCATTTTTTAAAGTAAAGATGCGAAATAAGAGGAATAAATGAGCAAAATAAATAAATAAAATAAGAAAAAGTTTTTTTAATTTAAATGAAAAAGAATAGAATATATGAAAAGAATCTATTAGATAGACACGTTTGAAGTATTTAATTTTTCTAAAAACGACATTGGATTTCTGTATTAGCTTTTAATTTTCCATACTTGCATATATAAACGCATTTTAAGATTTGCCATTTTGTCAAACTATGTAGGTAATGATCAATGATCTTTTTCCAAGTACATACAAGATTAGACTAAATTATACAAATGCGAAAATTGAAAATTGTACGTCAGCGAAAGCGTATTAATGCGACATCTTCGTTTTATATTGTGCGCCCAGGAACTTCGGCCCAGGGAGAAGCTTTGGCTCGCGGCATCAAAGAGAAGGTCAACGAGCTTCGTTCCAACATATCGTCAGCGATTGTCGCAGCTGACAAGTCTGGAACAGTACAGACCGCCCACACGGTCGCCGGTAGACTGGAACAAGCAAACAAGTGGCTGCTGAATCCTCAGCATGACGATAAAGGTCTTGGTCAGAAAGCCATTGCTCTGATTATTCACGAGGGGAAAAAGGTAATTCAAAATCTCGCCTGTCATCTTTCTCTGCACTTAGCCGCACTGACTGTATAAGGTGCTTATCAAGTAAACATTGCTCTGTTTCTTTTGTACCTATCGTTCATCGGAAATAGACTCGTGGAACTATAATCGACGTAAGTTTTAGGACGTTACTAATTACACTGGGGCACAAATTTCTTTGGTACAGTCGATATTTCCTTCCCATATATCTATAAAATGAGTAATAATCTTGGTCGAGATAAAATTTTTGGTTGTTTCTCTAAAATTACTTATCTTATACAAATTACTCACTTTCAAAAATCAAATAAATTAATAAATAATGTTTACTTTTACAAATTATTTACTTTGATAATATTTATTATTTAGCGCCAGTGATTAGAAATATTACTTGGTTTTATTATTATGATATTGATTAGAATTATTATTTGCTAAGTATAGTATAGTATAGTATAAGTATAGTATTTTATTGAACAATATTTACATTGTTATTCCATTTTACATAATTATGTAATACATTTGTTTATACGTCATTTACATTTAATATTTTACATATCTATTTTATAAATTTTTGAATATATATTTATTTGCCATTCATTGTTATTAAAATTATCTATATACATTTTATTCTCATATTTTGACCTTTGCTCGCTTATATTTTTTAATTTTTAACTGAATTTTAGATTAATATTTCTTGTACATAACTGAAGCTTATATTAATATTATTTTTACAGTTTGCATACTGAATTTACTCTTCCATATTCTTTAAAAACCTTTCCATTTTTAACATTTATTTTTTCTGAAATTAATTAATTTTTATCTTGTTTTTTCATTCATCTTGTTTATCTTCATTGTATTTTTATGTTTTTTATCTTTTGACTATTTATATTATTGATATTCTACTTATTAAATCTTAGTATATCTAAATTGGTCAAATTTTACTATTTATATCAATTTTAATTTATTTGATAAGTACAAATTGCTTTTAAAGTAAGTACTTCGTAACAGTTTATGTGAAAAAATTACAATTATTTATAAATATCAGACAACGAAGAAAAAAATGAGTCAACTAAGCCACGAAAATTACTCACCAATTCAACATAATCATTTATCAGTTAAAAAGTTTATTATTATTAATGCGATAGTTGGCGTTCAATAATTAACTATCATATTTATTCCAAATACTGTAAAAAAAGTAAAAAAAAAATATATATATAGGTCACAAAAGAATAAAACCCAATGTCAAAATTATCCATAGTAAAGATATGAAATCTGTATTATTTTTCTTTTGCAGGAAATTGTGATTAAAAGGAGAATTTTTATCTTTTTAATTTCAATTTCATATGTCTTATGAGAGCTGAACTTTCTAATATCAAATTCGAACGCAATGCTATCTCAAAGAATTTTATATACGATTTTTTTACAAGGAAATAAATTAATAAAATATTTATTTTAACTAAAGCGAATAGATCATTTGCAGTTGTGGAACGAAAGGTCCGTTTCGATGGCGAATGAATTGTATTCCTCAAAAAATTATGCATCTTGATAATGTGCTCTTTATTCACAGGTCGCAGAGGGTCTTCCTGGAATACATAAAGCCGAGATTCTGCAACTGTGTGACGAGGTAGACAATTTGTCGCACCAGTTGGGTGACCTCTGCGCTCGCGGCGAAGGTAATAGTCCTCGCGCACAAGAGATCGCCCGGCAACTTTCGCAAAAGCTACACGAGCTCAAGAGCAAGATACAACAGGCAGTTGTATCGCGCGTCGTCGAAGACTTCATCGATATTACCACACCGCTGAAGCAATTCACCGAGGCAGTGTTGGCACCTGAGGGCACACCCGGGCGCGAGCAGAACTTCAATGACAAAACATTAGCCCTGCAAAACTTCTCCAACAGGGCTGCCAAGACCGCAAGAATGGTGGCTGCTGGTGGTGAGTTGTTTTTTTTTTTATTCGTCGTATATCAGAGAAAAAGCAAAGCAAGCAAACAAACTCGAAGCCATTTCGTTTACGTATCGTGACTATGTTTAAGTAATAAAGAATTTTTTAATTATTTTCCAAGAATCGAAATCATTTTAAAAACATTTCAGTTATTACTTGCAATTCTACTAACCGTAATTCGGACCTGTTTTAATCTTATTTTTATGGTTTGATTGATATATCGCTGCATATTAATTTATAAAGAATTTCTAGGTCTCTTCTAAATCTACTAGAATTTATAGTATCGATTTAAACAAAATCAAATATTTCATTTCAAAGTATATTTAAACAAAAATTGTTTGATTGCACAAATACACTCTAATTTTTTATTTATTTATTTTTATCTTACAATATAGTTTTTTAATTTATAATCAATTGTAATTAGATTACAAATTATTAGGCCCAAAAATTTATTTTAGTAGTTTCAATCAATTTTTTTTATAATTATCTTATTAATTCCTCTCTTAGCTTAACAACTTGAGATTTATGTGAGTGATATTTTTATATTTTTCATAATACTAATTCATACTATACTTACATAAAAATTTTTGATAATCCTTTTAAATTTATGTTGAGAAAGTACTAAGTATGTAGACTAAAAATATTGATCACTGCACAATTTATACATAAACCAATTTTTTGATATTCGAAATAAATCAATCGACGATATTATTTTATGTTGTTTAAAAAGTTAATATTTAATTTAGTTCGTCAATATCACAATTAATAATTTTATAGATCGTCAATTTATTTCTTATAATTTTATAAAATTCGCAAAAGTTAAAAACAGTCTTACATTTTTTCAAAACATTTACCAAACGATTACCATTCTACATGACGAATAATACTGATGAATCAGTTTTCGAACGATTCCGAACTACTTTAATTAAGATCAAATAAATATATTTCTTAAAATACAATAATAAACAATAAAAAATTCAATATATATATATATATATAATAAGTGAATTCATTTTATTTAAAACAATAATGAGCTTCTAATTTTTATGTTCGATGTAAAATAATGCAAATGTATAAATCAAGAGATAAAAAATATATATTTATCAGATATTTTGTTATTTACCACAGTTTAATGACAATTAAAAACACAATTCGTCTTACAAAAATAATGTACAAGAATTTACAAAATAAAATAAAAGAATTTTTGTGAACTAAGCAGATATTCGCTCTAAGATGGTTCAGATAATTTATATAACTTTTTTGTTAGTACTAAAATATACAACTGAATGTTTTAATATGAAATTTTAATGTATATTAAGTATAATTTTACAAATATTTTTTTAATTCGATATAGTGAAACTTATTTGCAAATATATTTTTTCACTTAGGTATTGAACATTTATATCTTTAAGCTAAAGGTTATAGTTTTAAGAAAGTATAAATTAAATTAAAATATATTATTTTTTAATATTAATTAAAAAAGTATAAATAAAAAATTAATATTACAACCTAAAAATGATTATTTTCTCAAATATATACGTATTGAATTAAAAAATTTGAAATTATAATAATCGTGTGTTCCGAATATTTTCATTGTAAAAACTGTGTCACATTTACTTAAATATTACTTTTTGATAAAAAGAACAACATGTTGACTATATATATAATTGGTATATATAATAATTGATTCGTTCAATTATAAACAATAAAAGAGAACATTTGAATTTTTCAGATAAATACATCCAAAATATTTAAAATGAATATTTGTGAAATATGAAAGTATCTTAAAATTTGTTATCATATTTATTCATACTTGAACACTTATAATTATAATTTCCAAATATTTAAAAAATATCAAAATAAATGTTTATTTCATAATAATTAAGTACACGCTTATTAATATTATCAAGAAGAAAAGAAAACAGAAGAGGGAATGAGAGAGTGAGAGAGAGAGAGAGAGAGAGAGAAAAATCAACGTAGAAAGAAATTAATACGAATAAAGAAGAAAAAATACAAAAAAAATAATTACGAAAAATTATAGAATACGATTATGAAAAATAAAGTAACATAAAAATATTGTGAAATGTAATATAATTATCAGAAATTCGCAAAATTATAAATAGCGTAAATACAAATAATACAAATTAATCTGAAAAATTACAATTTTTTAAAAGAAAATAAAAAATTTTTATATAACAAAAAATTACATAAGTAAAAAGTAAGTTTTAGTAATATTCTAATTTATAGTATTGATTGTATATTAAGTTATATAGAAAAGAAGTGGAATAATCGATCAGACATTAAAAGATGTATTAAAAAGGATTTTTTTTAAATACTAGTAATATTTAACTTGCTTTTTGTATAAAATATGCTACGACATACAAATAAATTCATAATATAATAAAAATCAAATAAAAAATTCACATTTATAAATACTTTTGCAAATAGTATTATGAACCTAAAACTCTAAATGCTTAATGAAAATATTTTTATTACTTCTGATTGCTTTAATCATTTGTATTTTTGAATTGTCACTCTTATTCCGAATTTATTTTATCTTTTCATTTAAATACTAGAATTCAATTACGTTTTGTTATAGATATGCATATTCTAAATGAGATTTCACAATTATTGTTCAAATAAAAGAATTAAAAATTATGAAGATACTTAGATTGAAAATAATTATGAGCAATCACTATTTATAAAAACTTGGATTATCTGTAATTCTCATAAAAACTGAGTTTCAAATTCTAAACTTAACTTTAATTGATGCATACGTTACTTTCAATTGACTGATTCAATTGAGAGGCAAAAATAATGTTCACACATATGCGTTTTCATTGAAAAAATTTTCCATGGATGCTAAATTAATGTAATTAGAGTAAACACATTTATAAATGGAACTGCAAAGAGACAATGAAAAAGTGACAAAGAAATAATCATTTTAAACGTTAATAATTTTAACGTGTACTTTTACGTTAATAATGCACACTGTTGTCGAACAATACAGCTTCTCATCGTACAAGCTTACATCGACATACATTTGCATACTGCGTTTGTTCGATTAAAATTGAACCAGGTGATATTCTAATTTTTAGGCAGTGGAGGCAATAAGAAACTGGCCGAGGCCCTCACATCCACGGCCTCTCAGTTGGAGTCTCTGACACCTCAGCTTATCAACGCTGGCCGCATCCGAATGACATATCCGGAAAGTAAAGCGGCAGATGAACATTTTGAGAACCTGCGTCAGCAATATGCGGAGACAATACAGCGCGCTAGAGGTCTCTGTGACGAGGCTACTGATAGTGCAGACTTCATCAAGGCTTCAGAGGAACAAATGAAGAAACATTCGATACTCTGCGAAGACGCTATAGCAAAAAACAACCCCCAAAAAATGGTGGACAACACCTCGGCCATCGCGAGGTTGGCCAACCGAGTTATACTCGTAGCCAAACAAGAGAGCGACAATAGCGAAGACCCCGCCTTTATACAAAGGGTCAATCATGCTGCTGACGTTCTACAGAATTGTAAGCTACTATGTTACTTCTATAATGGTTTTTAAATAGATTTATTTCACTGCTTCACCTGATACAATATACATAGTATAATACGTAATACCCAGGCGATCGAAATGTGTTGGAAGTAACTATATCATCAATTGTATAAAAAATAGTTTTTTATAATTTATACTTAAATAGCTTACTAATTAACTATAATACTATTTCCAGTTGCAATATTACACTACAGTTGAACTTGAAATTACGCACAATACTTATTGTTTTTAAAGTACTCAATACCTCAATTCGCACAATTTGAATTATAATTCTACTTTATTTACGTTTAAAGACCACTACCAATGCCAATAGCTCGTACTATTATTAATTTTAATGAAATTTAATTAATTAACAAAGTATCTGTACGTGCATGTCCTTGTATAAAAAATAGATAAAAATTCCAAGAAAAATATATTGTTATTCATACGACGATGGAAATACGTAATTAAGTTGCTAATTTCTGTTAACCAATATAAAATTTTGAATGGCTTTTTGAACGACTCTATTAATAAATAAGTGCATACGCAACTTGACAAAGTGAAAAAATGGAAGTATTAATTCATTGACTATCGAAAGAACGATTGTGATTCCTTAACCTTGTGATCTTAAAAGAGTTCGTAAAGAATCTCTGTCTCCTTTTCTTAGGTGTGGCTCCAATGGTTCAGGACGCCAAGGCCGTGGCGATGAACACGAGCGATGGACCAGCGGTGTCACGTTGGCGTGACAGTAACCGAGCGGTAAGTGATATCCCTCGTATTACTCGCCTTGTTGTAGATATTTTACGATAGGTCGTTTGATTTACTCCACTGACCTTGCGTGCAGCTCCTGGCAGGTGTGGGACAAGTGAGAAAAGCCATCACCGTTGAACCAGAAGGCGTTTCACCGGTACCTCCAATGCCTCCAAGTCTATCTCAGCTGCGCATTAACGACGGAGGTATTGTTTGTTTATTTATTTTCTCATTTTTTTTTCTTTAACACATACAATTTTTTTTCACTTCGTTTGACAAAAAATTCTATTTTTTAAATTATAAAATAAAATCACAATTTTTTATGACTTTAAATGAAATCAACGATGTATTTAATTATTAAATTATTATTATTTACTATTAGCAGGAAATAACAAAGTATATTATATAATTATTTACTAGTACGTGTAAACAACATTTAATATTACATAATTAAGAACATGATTACAGAAATAAAAGAAATTGATTTTTAATTACGAATAATAATTCGTTGTATCAAATAAGAAAATTAATTTTTTTAATAACGTAATTCATTCGGTTAAAATCTAGTATAAGTAAAATTAGATATTTTTCAGAAAAAGAAGGTTGTAAAAATACATAAAAAATTTGTTGCAATTGATTTGAACTTATATTTTACTAATTATTTTCAAAGATTAATACTATATATTTTTATAGTGAATTGATAAAATTTATTACATGCACAAAATATATAATTTTTCGTTTATTTTTAATTATAAAAAATTTAAAAACTTAAACTTTCTAATTGAGATCCAAATTTAGTGGTATATAGCTAATACGCAAAAAATTTTTTTAAAGAATTATAACAAAATTATAGACTTTTTAAAATTTACATAATCATACAATAGTAATAAGGTAAGCATAAATTAATTATTTCATTAGGAGATAGCCCTGACTATGTACACCACAAATATCTACCCAGAGACGAAAGTCAAAGGGCCAATAAATACAGAGGTAATTGATTAAACACGACATCAATGCAATATATAGTAATTTTTAATAATTCGCATGAAAGTCAATTGTACTAATTTTAATAAATATTGCATTCAATATTTAATACTTTTATATTTCGATAAATCCGTGCAAAACTACAATATTTATTATTTAATTGTGATACTAACGTAATATAATGCAGCTTAATATTTTTACTCGCTTTTTATTAAATAATTTATGTCACATAGAAAATTAATATGGATTAAAGCTTTTTATGTAATTGAAAACGAGAAACTTCTTTATTTGAAATTTTCTTTGAAAACTAAAATTAATTAATTGAATCAATACTTTTTTCGAATATTATTCTTATAAATTTACACAGCTAGAGCAGCAATTAAATAATGAAAAATTTAACATCTTATAAAAACAATGCGACAGGCTAAAAACTTTTTTCAGCGATAGCTAAAACTTTATATACTTTCTAGTTAATCTATCATGATCATGGTGTAAAAAATTTTTAAAATTTTCATTGTAACAAAAATATTTATTTTCACTAGACATGGCTCCACCGCGTCCACCATTACCTAGTGGAGAGGTTCCACCACCAAGACCTCCGCCACCAGAAACCGACGATGAAGACGAAATGTTTATGCATGCTCCTCAACCAAATCAACCTATCATGGTGAGTTGATAGTTAAATGAAATCCAGTTTTTTAAATAATAACGTCAAAAATGATATCGTCAGATGGCAGCTCACGGACTTCATCAAGAAGTTAGACAGTGGTCTAGCAAAGATAACGAGATCATTGCTGCTGCCAAGAAAATGGCAATTTTAATGGGTAGATTGTCTGGTTTGGTAAGAGGTGAAGGCGGCAACAAACGAGATCTCATAGCTTGCGCAAAGGCAATTGCAGAAGCTTCCCAAGAAGTTACACGACTCGCCAAAGAACTCGCTAGAGAATGTACCGACAAACGTATTCGTACTGTAAGTACACATCTATTTTCATTTCAGACATTTATATGAACATAAATTGTATAATTTTTCTCGGATATTCGATTCTATTGAAGTATGAAAATATACAATTGTAAAGATTTTTTATATTCAATTTTTGATAATACAGATCTGATTCGCTCCTGTTATTTTTTTATAGAACCTTCTTCAAGTTTGTGAACGTATTCCAACTATTGGAACGCAGCTTAAAATCTTATCAACCGTTAAAGCAACGATGCTCGGCGCTCAAGGTAAATTAAAGAAGCATTATTATTTCGATAGCTTTCATATGTAAAAAGAAGCTTCGCTAAAAATAATTTCAAATAATCATCAAAGTAACAATTAATTATTAATTAACTAATAACTGTACGAATTTTTTTTACTTAGAAACGCTCCCCACCTGGGAAGAGTTGATGCTATATGGTAAATCCCAGATGTTAATGAGACATAATTATAAAATTGAAAAACTTTTAATATTGTTGTTCGTATCGTATGTTTAGCATCAATCTATATTTAAAGTTGTAGTTTAAAAGTAATCTTATATACACGTTTGGAAATCTTAATATATTTATTCTTCAAAAATTAAATTTAAGAATGTTATTAATATAAATATTTATAAATTTAAAGATCCATTTAATTAAAAATTAATACAAAAAATTCCAATAATGTATATTAAAAAACAAATGTCTTTTATTTCTTGAGAGTAATCTTCTATTGCAATGTTAACATTTATTGAATTTATACTGATAAATTTTTCTATTTCAAACAAGTATTTCACTTTATACATAACCCAAATTGACTTTGATGCTTGAGTTTAATAATATACCAATGTAAAAATATATTATATACAAATTTCTCAATAAGTGTATCAATAACATTTTTAAAGCTACTATTCATTGCTTCTTTTTCAAATTTATATTATTTACTATTAAACGTCAATATTAGGATTTTTAATAAACTGAATTGTTCAAGTTGCATAAGTTTAATTTGATCAATTCGTTAGTCGTACAGGACGTAATTTTGAAAAATGATTTCTGCACGTATAATTAGATACGTTTGTTTTACAAATATTTGAAAAAAAAGATATCAGAAATTTTTAGTAATCTGTTTTACAAAATAGACTATTGTGGTAACGATTGTAATGAACTAATGAGAAAAAATTAATTAATCATCATAATTCTGGGAGTGGTTTGACTAATACTGATTCGCTCAATAGCATGTAATAATTTATAGCTATCGAATAGAACAACCCATGCATGATAATATAGATATTTATTCTACAATAGTTTAAGTATTTTAATGGTGTTTGTAAAATTTTTTTTCGTTTAGAATAAATAGTTTTATTTTGAATCAATTTTAAATTTGAAAAAATTATTATTCTAAAGAAAAATAAACCTTAGAACAAAAATAAACTATGAATAATTATTCAAATACAAAATTTAATTATAGTAAAGTTAATAAATAGTTTTTATTAGTTTGTTTATAGAAATATAACAAACACTTATAAAATCGTTATAGTTAGCAAACATATTTATTTAAAGACAATTCAATGTTTTTTCGTTATTTTATCACATTTTACAGTGTTTTTTCATAATATATTTCATTAAAATTAATTAAATATTTATTTTTTCATCTAACTAAAAATTACTTTAATGATACGAAAAATTGTGAAATTTAAATAATAATCATTTTATCATACAAATTTACAAGGAGTATAAAAGCCTAAAAAATCATGATAAAGTAAATTAAAACTTTATAAATTATAATATGTATATAGTCTTCCAATACATTTCTAGTATTACTAAAATTGTAAACTTATGAATATTTATATTTTAAACTTTTAAACATAAGTATTATAACTTACATGTTTACGATAAATCTTAAAAGTATTTTAAAAGTATATCATTATAGCTTAAATAATGAATTGTAATAAAATAGTAAATAATGATTTAACTTTCATTTTAATTATAGATTTTTAATTTGTAACAGTAAATTATTATTATAGTTTAAGTTATACAGGCATGAAAAACTTATTGTTGAGGGTGGATTATTAAATAAGTTGAGATTAAAAATTTACGTAAAATGCATGCGAATATTGTAACGATAAAAAATTAATTTATTTTATAAATGTAGAATCAATATTTTTTCCAATATTTCATAAATATAAGTTCATTGAAATTAGTCCAAATTGTTTATTTCTATAGCAGAAATAAAGGAGTCAATTTTTTAATTTAAATTCTAGGTAAATCTATTTTTAACATAAAAAAATAATAATATTCTGAAATATTACAATGAAAAATCGATTCTCATTTTGCAAAAACGAATGCTATAATCGAGGCAAGCTTTTCCCTAGTATGACAAAATCCATTAATTTGATTATATTTCTAAAAAATAGGTACCGAAGAGGATCAAGAAGCAACAGATATGCTTGTAGGCAATGCTCAAAATCTTATGCAAAGTGTGAAGGAGACAGTTCGCGCGGCTGAGTGTGCAAGTATTAAAATACGAACGGCCTCGGGCATGAAATTACGCTGGGTACGCCGGCAACCATGGTACCAGTATTAAGGCTATCAGCTTGTCGCTACCGTCTTGTCTAATATTCATTACAACAATTCTCATGCCATATTAAAGATAGCGATAATTTAGCTAATTGTTTTGATAATAATTTTGTTTCTTTACTACTCGAAACGGAGTTGAGACTTGTAAATCGCCCAATCGGTTCTTAATTTTATCTCCAAAGATATCGTTCGTTTTTTTAACTTTTTAAAGTAATATTTTCTTATCGAAAAAGTATTTTTTATATATGTGTATACCCAAATGTACGTATATCATGTATATGGATATTTATATGTGTGCAGATCCTTTTAATATTAATACTTGATCTACAGTTATTTATAGTCCAAGTGATACAGACTGTATCAGCATAAATAAGTGGAAAAAAAACAGAAAAACGCAGAATTAATTATTTTAAGGATAGTGGAAGAAAGCAATATGTATTAGAATGTTTTAGTTTATTATTATTTTAAATAATCAAGTCACTAGAAGTATCTTCTTTTTTCTGAGAATATGAAATTTCGAGCTTAATTATCAAAGTATTTATAGATATTGAAAATAATATCAATTAGATTTAATTTTTTTTCGAATTCACGTAAATTCGAAAGTATTAATTGGAACTGATTTGTGGTTGAGTTAGTAAATTCTCTCTCTCACTCTCTCTCTCTCTCTCTCTATATATATATACATATACTTATCCAATTCCGTTTCGAAGTTACTATATCACTAATTAAACGGGTACTAATGCAAAAAAGGGTACACGACCTACGTGATGCTTCCATTTATACGTACTTACAACCGAGAGGAATACGTATATTTTAGTAATAAGGTAACATAGAGGATTTAATCCTTCAAATACAAAAGCGTATTTTTTATAAACATGCAAGCGATAACTAAATGTAATCGACTATTTATTTTTGTATTTCGAAAAATGTGCAATACAATTAAAAGTTGAACAAACCCTCCTCAGCCATAAGCCTTTCCAAAAACATATGGTGCTACGATATAGTAAGAATCAGTCGTACAAGCATAACCGTAGAAACGTGTACTTGTATCGAGCTTGCTAAACAAAATGAATCTTCATCTACTTACAATATTGACCAATCAGAAATCCGTCCTCTTACAGATCGGATTGGAATGTTTTGAAACGTTATTTTATATTTATTGTCTATGAAGATAATTACATATATTATAACCCATGATAAATACTTGTAATGTAATAAAGCGTTTTAATAAATTAAAATACTCATTTTTCTTGTTGTTTATTACACTAATTATTATAAAAAATATCTATACAATACTCGTTATTTACTTACAATAGTTATTATTAAATACCTTTACAAAAATAAACATTATAAAGAACAAATGTTGGTGAAAAGTAATATAATGATTAAATATATGTACATAAAAATAATTGTAAATAAAATATGTTTAACTGTTCTAAAAATTAAACATTTATTAATTTAATAATATATTTTAAGGTATTTATAGCTCTTAAATAATTTAAAAAAAACTGAATTTAAATAAAAAAATATGTTTTTAATTAGAGTCAATGTGTTTTTTGTAAAATATTCAATATAAATAGTAAAAGATCTTATAATACTTTTGTCTTATATTTTTATTCTAAATGTTATTTTATATAAGCAAATTAAAATTATATCTACATTAATTTGTTTTTTATAACATTAATTTTTAAACAATCTCAAAATTTTTTACTCGTTTGTGCATCAAAAAATATTTATATTTACAATAATGATATTGTTGTTATAAAAAATTCATTTTAATTCAATTCCAACAACATTTTTTCTTAATTATAACCTAATATACACATTAAAAACTTAATAGTCCACTTTCAGTAGGTTTTGATACATGAGGTATTTTATTTTTTGGAATTTTTCCTGGCCTTAAATAAGGATTATCTATCACATCTGCTTGTGCATTAGATTCTTCGTTTTGCTCAGTATTGTCTTTTTGATTATTGTTTCCTGCTAAATATTTTTTATTTAATAAAAACAAAAATAAATTTTAACAAATTTTTAATTTACCTTCTTTATTTGCATCTTTAGATTTATTTTCTGGCTCTTTTTCTTTTTTTTTTTTAACAGGACTTGCTTCTAAATCACTATCAGAATCAAAGATTTGGTCTTGTGGTAAGAGAGCAGAGAGATAGCTAGGAAATTGCGGCGTACATCCTATTACTAAAAAGAAATGCATATAAATAATATCAAAATCAAATCAGTTTTACCTGAAAATACAATTCGTTAAAGATATAAATTAGATTACTTACAAGGGAACATACTATTATCATCTTTAAGAAATAAGCTATGCGTTTTTCCAGTTTTTGCCGTAAACCTTGTTAATGCTCGTTCAATATCTCTCTTCTGTGTTGCAGCTTTTTCTCTTATAGCTTCATACTCTGTTACAGGTTGTTTATGTGTCTAAATATAAAAACATTATAAAAATCTAAATAATTAATAAACATTATTATAATAGTTTATAAAAATATACCGGAGTTCTAATATATGCATGAGGATCAGGCAATGGTGGTAAGTGACTAGGTATATGAGAAGGATGACTTTGTTTAATTCCTGCTTGTAAAATATTCAGTTGTTTTGTTTGAGTTTGCTGTTGAAGAATAGGTAACACTGTTCTATTTGTTCGTAGTCCATATGAATGAATGTTATCTACTTTGAGACCTGCATTTACTAAAGCTAAAACAATATCTGCTACAAGTATTTCTGTTCTACCAGAAAGTTCACAATAATTTCGAGCAGATTCACCAATTTCACACAATACTATAAAGAAAATAATATTGAAAACATAGATTATTTCAAAAATCAAATAAAAACAAGGAATTTTAAGGTTATAAAATCAGTACATACTTGACTGTAACATTTCTGTTAACGATTCTAAAGCTGCTTTTTCACATGATTCGAAGCCAGACTCGGTTAAAATACTACAAATTGCATGGCTTAATATTTTTCTTCGAGTACTTGTAGTTTGAACATCCATGCTTGTTTACTAACTTCTTCTATTTTGTTGTGCTCACACTTACGCATTTAAAATATTCGTTTGAAGTATTAACTATAAATACAAAAAGTTCCTACAATTTTAATGCATCTGAATCATAGACGTGCTCCAAGCAGGGACGTCATATAACCATCACTCTTCCGTCAAAATTTGTTTTATATTTTATTTTTATATTCTATTTTACTGTATAACTGTGCTACTTTGTACAATTATTACTAAAGAAATGCTGGTACGAATACACGGGCATTATTATTGAGACAATCTTTTCAGTTTTATGTTGATAACGTGATAATTAAGAAACGCCTAATTTAAAAAACTCTTTCTGCAAGACTAATGATATATAACTATTCTTACATAATTTTTATCATACCTAAATTTTATTGTATTCTTTTATATTTATATAGTCAATTGAATTATTATAAATTTATTTAAATATTAATAATTAATATTAATAATATTAATAATTGGATAAAAATTGTTTTTGGATAAAAATAAAAAATTGTCTCTAATTAGTGAAAGAATATATTTTTACGAACATTAATTCAATGAAATTAAAATTATTTAATATTTTAATGTGTCTGTGTTTGTTACAAAAAAATAAAATCTTTCCTAATTCGTAAAAAACAGGTTTTTCAAGAAATGATTGTTCCTAATGATTATAAACATTCTATAAAAAATTAATTCTTATTGAAATTTATGTAATATGTATTAATAATAATTGCATACATGAATAAAATTTATGTATATTCATATAAAAATTGTAAATACTTAAAAAAATTAATCATGGTAGTATTTTATATAACAAACAATTTTTCGTACTTATAATTTAATTTAATATAAAATAGTCTATAATTATTTAAATATGTGATAGCTATAATTTTTAAATAAATGTAAAATTTTATAAAATAATAAATGTGTAATAGCGTTTAACTATAATTCATCATTATAAAATATATAACTAATTACTCTTCTATCACTTAATTAAAGATAAGAAAATATAAATTAAAAAAAATTGTTAAAGTGAAAATATAATTTTGGTTTATTATAAATGAAAAATCATAATTCTAAGTACTTTTATCTATTCGAATTTTAATGATATTTTAAAATATAATTAGGAAAATAACAAAATAACACCTGAATGTTAATTTTTAAAAAAAAGTTTCCCTATCTAATTTTTAATAATTGGCTTGCTAAATTTTAGTATTTAAAACAAAAATAAAACTTTCATAAAATAATTTGTTTGAAATTGTAGGAATTACATGAAATATGATTATGCATATAATGATATAAGAAAATTTACTATCTTTATAAAAATTTTTTTTTATATTACAACGATAAACAGATATTTTATTAACTAATATACATATCGCTCGGATTTAAAGTTACATTAGTTGCTTTAACAAAAAATATAAATTAAGTATTAAAATATGAGTATTTATAATTATTTTTAAAAAATAATTATTTAGGCTGACCAAAAATGGAAAAATATGAATAAAATTCATACATTATTATACATTTTGATCTTCGTAACGAAGATTGAGAATATAAGAAATAGATATTTATTTTATTAGATTTTAATTAAACGATTCAAATCTATTGTTCAAGTTATAATTTAAGAGCTACAATGAGTATTATCTTTGCTTTTATGCATCGGTTCTCTAACTTTCAATTTTGTCGTGAATGACTCTTAAATTATTGCGCATTAATAAAAGTAAAACAAGAATCGATAATAAACTAAATAAAATTTCTACTTATTAAGTAGCGAATAGTGAATGAAATAAGTGTTGAACATCGAAAAAAGCGATAGAAAGTAGTAGATCGGAAACTTGAAGCAAAAGATTTGCTTCGTTTTGAAACTCTAATCGCGACTAGCGTCGAGAGCGAGAGAATACGGGCGAGAATAATCGAGTTTGTAGCCTGAAAGCGCAAGGCAGCCACACCAGGCAAACATAACCTCATCATCGACTCGCAGTCGCATTTTATCGACGCGATTCTGGCGGTCAGCCTCGATGATACCGCAGGCGCGCGAGAACGAAAGTTCCTCCTAGACGCGCGGGATGTGGTCTAACCTCCTTATCTTTGACGCTGCGGCGACTTTCTTGCTTGCACTTGAGCCAGCGATACGCTGACTCGGCGGCTCTCTCGCTCGGCTGTTCTATTCTTCTTCTGAATCAAGAGCACTCTTACCACGGCATCATTAACCCTTTGTCGCCAAAGACTTTTGTCGATCGAATAGAGTCGGCGAAACGTCGGGAGAGCAGGAGGCCGCAGCAAGTTCCCCACCGTCGGTGCCTCGCCCTTTCTCTCTATTTCTTTGCCCGCCTCTTAAAGCGATTACACGGCCAATCGAGTAGCGCGTCGCCGCTGGAGCAGTCGCTAATGGGTGCGGGTGGCTCGGTGGGTATCGGTACTACGGCACCGAGCGCGTCATGCTGCACCGTGGAAACGTACCAATCGACGGCTCAAGACTAGGCTTTCAGAAGTAGCGGAAAAGGCTCGAGGAGCGCCGGTCGGTCGAATTTCTCCTCTATTCGCTGAAATCTAGGTTGGCTCGTTAACGAATTCCATTCCGACTTTCCGAACCTGACGAATTAATTAATACGTCAAGATTTAGCTCTACCACTTGTCTCCGTTAAATTAAAAGACTGCGCGAATACAAATATTTATCGTTGTTACCTTTTACGTCAGATGAGAAAATAAAATTCAAATCGATAAGCATTATAAGACTTTGTCAACGTTCAAAAAACATAAAAATGTCATCATCTTATATAATTATTATAAGTGAGCATACTAATATAACGTAGCTAGACCTTAAATGAAAAGATCATAGCTTAGTGAAATACCAATTTTGCTAATGGGATTATCAGTATTTGAACAATGTTTATCGAAGACTTTTAAAAAATTTTATATCTTTATCAGAATTTGAAAAAAATAGTGCAATTTTTATTATTTACATTTACCGCGCATAGGTATAACTTTTTTATTTTCGGTGTTTAATAAAATTCATTGCATCTGCATAATAGGAGGTTCGATTAAACAATTTATAATGTTAAAATAACCTATAAATATTGAAAATATAAAAAAAAATTTTTTTTAACTAGTCGTAGCTCACAAATTCAATCAATCAAAATTAATTTGAGTAGACGTACAAATTTTTTTTTTAAATATTAATGCTAAGAAGAGCTCACTTTGAAGAACATTCCAACTGTTTTAGTAAATCAACTATTTTCTAAAATATGTTTTATTAAAAATGAAAATATTTCGTTACATATTTTTGCTAATGATATTTTACGAGGAAAGATACGTACTTTATGTAGTGATTTTAATTTCAGATTTGCAATAATGACTATATTTACAGATAATATAATTTTTTGTTTCACCAAAAAATACTGTTGCACATAATGTAATTAATTCTTTGTTTTATAAAATGGACAAATTAAGTTATTCCGAGTATTAGAATAAAACTATTTTCGCCTAAATTGGAGAAACTGTTAATTTATGTAATTAGGAAAATTAAATTGCAGATTGTAATACAATGTAAAGAGTAGCGCTCAAGATTATCGTAATAAAACGGGAGTCAAGGTACAACTTAAATAAATAAAATAGTGTTAGTAAGAAACGCTGTTTAATTAAAAGTGAAAAAAATTGCACACAAGCGGGTGACGGGGGATACAATAAAATTCACAATACAAAAAATGGCGTCAATCTTAAATCAAAGAGCCGATAAAATATTGAAACACAGACACCAATGAATGAATAATAATCCAATGAGAATTATACAATCATCGAGCAAAAAAAAACATCTTAAAATTCAACTC
This sequence comes from Platyscapa corneri, assembly GCA_018907185.1. Taxonomy (NCBI): domain Eukaryota; kingdom Metazoa; phylum Arthropoda; class Insecta; order Hymenoptera; family Agaonidae; genus Platyscapa; species Platyscapa corneri. Next base: position 1,118,686 of record JACCHW010000011.1, on the reverse strand, counting down.
GGAATTAAATGAAAACAGACGCGGAGCGAGTAAATCGTGAAAGCATGGTAAAAAGGAAAAAAGGGAAAAAGAACAGAGGAAGGTGTAAAGGAAGAATTAAGAATGAAGGCATGCGTGTCGCTCGCGCTGACTTGTAGCGTCGCGTCGCTGCAGAGTCGCATGCTTGCAAAGAGAAGGAAAATAGTGGGGCGCACTGATGCGCGGAGCGGCCACTCCGCGACGCTCCCCTTTCACGAGGATCGCAGAAGAGTCGAGGAGCCGTCGCGTCTTTTTGAGCATTAGCGCGACCTCCTCGGGCAGCTGCTCGCCTATTGGAGGGGGTCCCCCGGAACTGGCCTGCCCCACGCGGCACGCGCGTCACGTCGGCGTCGGCGTCGCCTCGGTCGGTGGGCGCGTTCCGGCGCCTCTCGATCCTTCCCGCCGCTAATGCCGTCGCCCGTTTCGCGCTGCTGCTGCTGCTGCACCGTTGGCCTCGAACTTGGAACAATTGCTTAACGCATGCTTAGGTGAAATGACGACGATTCCTGATAGCCAGTGGTCGTGGATTGCAATTTTTTACTCCCCTTTCTTCCGCGAAAAGACTCCTGTCTGTCACGTTCACTTTTTATCGAATCCGTCGATCCAGAACTCAGTTCTTCCCGCAGACAATTTGGGTCCGATCGAGTGCATTAAATAAATACTCGACTGTACTGAGCGGAAGAGCCTGCGACCTGGAAGGCCAAACTCGACGGCAACGCTGACCGAGCACTCGTCTAATGCAAAGCGAAAACAGTGGTGTCTCGAAAAACAATGCGGAGGCGCCTGTTGGACACGTGTAGGAGCGATGCCGCGACCTTGCGCACACACGGCTAAGGCGCTAGAGCGCGTGACGACAACTTCACCCTCGCGTCCGGATGCTCGCCTGATCCGCGGGGAGCTTGGCGGTGTAGAAACCGGTCAAGGAATGCGTGTAATGCGTGTACGTACACGTCACGTCTACGGGGACCAGGGCATCACCGACGTGCCGACACCCGCGTATGTACACGCGAGACGCGATGCTGAGCCGGTGTGCCCTCCTCGCCTTCTCTCTGTGTACGTGTGTACGCGCGAGTCGTCGTGTCGAGTGCGCACAGGCGCCTTTGCGTTCCTGCTCTTGGTCTTCACACCCAGCTCCCAGTTCTCCTTTTCCTCTTTCAACGTACTTTATTCACGCTGCGTTATTGTTCCGTTAACTCCGCAATGGCGTGCTCGCATCGAGTACGTCTACACCTACACCTACTTCATGAGTAGAGCCAATTTGAAAAATACTGACGACGAATGTAATGCAGTTGAAAAGAGGATAATCGACTTATCGAACCCGGAAATCCGAATGGCTATCACAAAGTCATCTCTTTTCATAATCTTACAAAATAAATGCCGTGCGAAAATAATAAAAATAATTAAATTGTGATTTACTTTCAGAAGCATTATGTATGATATGGGAGCAAATTTTTTCTCTCTCTTTTTATGCGGTTGTCTATTGTCTTTCTGGCTTACTATTTTATATTTCCAGTCACTTCTATTAAACAAAGTTTTTTTTTTAATGTATTCAGATATAAATTAACAGTTAAAGATAATCTGTTAATTTCAGCTAACTGAAAATATTTAGTCGTTATAATTTAATAAAATGCAAAATATCTCTGATGTACTAAAAATATTGGATATTTTATACGTAATGCATTATTTGACTCCGAAATACAAAAAATAATCAAAATGTTTTTGTCTAACTTGTAATTTTTACAGTTATAATTTAATATTTTTTTTATTAAATTTTTCTTTGCACATATTTAACATTTCACGAACAACGCATTCTTCTATTAGTTATTCAGTTGCTTCACACAACATGAAATAATAATAATGAACCCGAAACATGTATAACTTAAATCCTCTGATTTAATCATATAATTTTACTGTAGAATCCGGAAACTGTTTTCTAAAAAAAGTAAAATAGGGCTTGTGTAAAACTTCATGAGTCTCGTTATATGATGACTCGTCGCTCGATACTTATAACATTTCTGCAAGCATCTAGAACAATCGAGAAAAGACAGTATAATTTTATCCAGAGTAAAGTTAAGCTAACAAGGGTGATGTTCAATCTAATGTAACGCTTGGAACCATCAATTTTTTATTGCTTTATCAGACTTTTGGATGCACAGTTCGTACACATTTTTAAATCAAAATTAAAATTGGTCAGTTGCAATATCCATTTTACCTTGAAATTTGAACAATAATAATTATATCTTTACATTTCACTTCACGTATATTATAAGTTTATTTTTGTTGCAATAATTATGGATAAATCTATTTTGTAAAATGCTCATCAACTATTTTATAAGAAATAAATATAAATTTTTATAAATTAAATCGATATTTAATCAGAATTGAATCAAACAAGTTTTTTTTTAAATATGTCTAGTTGTTAATTATAAAATATTTAATAAAAAGATTTAAAGTTTTTTTTTTTATTTTAATTTTTTAAAATTGTTTTAATTTGTTCCACTGTATACAATCTATCGAGGCAACTATTCAGAAACTTTTCTCTTCTAATCACGTCTAACTTAATTTTATAATTCAATGAAGAATTTAAAATACTGCTTTTGTTTAACATTTTGTCAAATAAATAAAAATCATATGAAATTAATATACAGAATAATATATACATATATATATATGTACGTATGAAAACAAAACGCATTCTGGAATTTCTTCACGAATAACAATTATTAAAAGTATTAATGAAAATTTGGAAAAGCTACTAAAAAATAAGTAAAATTTTATTCTCGATGAATTTTCTATAATATAAATATGTATAATTACAATATGATTTTTTAAATTTAAGCCTTTATTTAATATTTACAATTAAACCATATTTATTCAAGTGATACTTACCGAAACTTTTAAAAAGCTGATTTCCAATATTACTAAACTCAAAGTTTTTAAAGCTATTTTTAATAATGTTTTTTTTTGTATAAACAATATATATTATATTTGAATTATGCATATTATCACATACATTAAATATAATTATATATAGTTGAATTAGCAGAAAGAAAAATTCTATTTAGTGATAATAAAACTTATGTTCTATTATATAATATATATACTCTTTTTTTATTTGTACGAGGTTAAAACTTTATTTTTAACACTAATAATTAAATTTTAAATGGTATTATAATCAATAAAATAATCGTGTCTTAATTGTTTTATGAAGTCTTTTATTCAATTGAAACATATAAGACGAAATTATTAATTTATATTTTTTATAAATAAATATAGAGTCTATTACTCACACTGCAACTCAAACATGTGTATATAAATAATACAAACATGTTTATTAGAGAGAAAAAATATGAAATAACTTTAAATAAGTCTTGAGTCAATTTATCTATATTTAACATTTTTTAGTAAAAATAAATAAACTGAGCAATCGAATTGAAAGAAAAATGTCCCTTAAATTTAATATAATTCACTTTCCAAATATAATCTTTCTAGAAGCACCAAAGTTCTGTCCAGATTGCGTGGCACCTTTATTACTTCCAGCTTGGAGACCAATCATGCCCTCCCCGGCCCTTAATTGTTCATCTGTGAAGTACCTCTTGTGTTCTTCAGATGGTCTAGGCCCAAGCCATGGACCCTGCCATTCAGGATGTCTATATGTCTATAATGTAAATCGGATATAAAATTCTCGAAAATATTATTGGTTTACTTTGTTTGTTATTATTTCGCTCCATGGCGAAGAAATTTGTTGCAATGAGTTATGAATCAAATTGTTGCTGCACGCAGAAATCAACGCTCGGTTTACTCCTACGAGGAAAGACATAAGCGTCCGATAGGTAAAACTACTTGTACATTTATTTTAGTTTATCTATTTTTACTCGTACTTTAACATTGAACGTGGCATTTGAAAAAGCCAATGACGAGGAATGAATGGTTACATTATTTTATACAACGAATGTAAAATAATTTATTGTAAAAAATTTAAAAGCATTAAACCTTTTGAATTTTACATTAGGAAGAGCATTAATGAAAAGGGCAATTACCCGATTGAAATTATAATTTCAAGTCAAAATTATTACGGAATATTTGCCATTCAAACTTTACACGATCAAAGCATTGCATATTTATCTTCAATACCCTACGGCTATTTGAATTTACTTTATTTTGAACACGTTCACTCCTTATACCTTTGTTTTAATGGAAATCGATAAAAATTAATTATGCCGTAACATCATTGATATTCGGATATTCAGTTGGACGTGTTATCAAAAGCAAATATTACCGTGCGGCCTATGGCGAAAATTGTATTCGTGACTTGTGCGACGTTTTTGCGCTCAATTAAATCCACAGCCTGGAATAGATCAACATCGGGAACTCCGTACACGATACAGGCCCTCTGGAATCTAAAAAACAACATTGAATCAATGTAAAAGCTTAATTAGAACATCGACAACGGATGTTTATCCGTTATACGCAAAGAAACGCTATATATTAATTATCTGATAAATATCGTATCTAACTTTATGCTTTATTTTGCAATTGTTCAAGAGCAACAGATTCATTTTAATGGTTTAATTATAAAACTTCGACGATGAATTATGAATTAATCAATATTGCAATCAACATTTCAAGCGAATAACTTGTTTTTCGAAAAAATGCCTTCCAAAAATTTCAACACAAGCACAAGTTGCCATAAAATTTTGACCCGTGCGTCGTAACAGCTGCGATGACAGCTTTTGCTTATATTTAGTGTCAAAGGAAACATAACCGGTCACTTGCCCGAAATCCAGTCCTACATTCTAGAAAGAGCATTAAAAACACACGACGAAACCGTAACCGAAGTGATAGCTCGGGTAAATATCGTCGGGGGATCAGGCGCCCCGAGCAAGGAGTTCCGCGAGGCAATTAGCGCATCCTAAGATCGCTTACAGCCTGATAACTATCCGCGTCTGCGTTAACCCGCTAATTAAGCGTCGGCAAGAGAAAGGTTCCCACACACAGATGCAGGTACGTACGTGCAATTGCGAAGGCTCACGGCTCTTCTGTGCTCCGAGTATTGCGAAGCAAGGGCTAAACGCACGCGTGGGAGTAATGAAAAGGGGTGTGCTGCTGCCGCGAAGGGAGCTAGTCCCGGCGGCTACTGTAAATTACAAACACCGGAAACAAAGAGGAATGAGGGGCAGTGAGGGGTGAGGGCGAAAGAGGTCGAGGCGATTCGAGCTCCTTCGCGAAGCTGTTAGCCGCGTTTGGACGCTCGCTTAGCGGAGCCTTTCCATTGTCTTGGCGTTAATCAGCGAGGGCTACTAATTAACGCGCTCGCGGCTCCTGGGCAGTTTTACGCACGTATCGGCACAAATGACGTGCCGGGTGTGCTACGCAAACAGGAGCGCAGAATTATCGAGGTGGTGACCCAATTTGCGAAACGAAGAGGGAGAGATTGGGAGCACTGGAGAGTAATTAGCACGACTCGTGGGGGGATCACGATATCATCAGGAGGTACACGAGCGCGTTTAAAGAATTCAGCAACAGAGGGGGAGCTCTGGCGCCAGAAGTTTGGTCCTCGAAATCTTACCGTTTTTAACTAACATTTTTTCCAAATTTTCGCTAAAACGCCCACTTTCTAATTATTTTATGCGGAAAACTATTGTGAAATTTCTACGATTCTTATTTGCAGGAGCAGCAGTTTCTCCTTAAATTCGCCTCATAGCAACATTGACTTAAGGTTCTCTTGAAACCTGAGCCCAGAAAAATAAATCAACTATTTTTTATAATTTTTATCATCGATATAATTTATTAAAGTAAGGCTTTTCACAGAAATATCTTACTACCTTATAGATTCAACCATATCAAATTATAAAACCCTGGTTGTTTTTAGATAATAGTATACGTAGAGAATTGTAAACGATTCTTATTGTACTATTATACATAACGAATTATATACCTTAATGTATAAATAACTATTTGTTTTTTACGCGATTGTGTGAATACTAAAATAAAGACGGTTTCAATCTCGTTCTTAAGTACAAGTTTTTTACGTTTCATTTCTATTAACAATTAATATGAATTAGTGATATGGTTCAAATACTTGAGTTGCGCCATTATACTCGAATTTATTTAAATTTTAGCATAAACAAATTGAGGATATTTGAATAAGTTTTTAGATTTCATTAAAAATGTGAAATTTTAAAAACTTGATAGTAACTATGATAATAATTGTAATTAAAAATTAAAAAGTTTACTTTTCGGATGAAAGAGTATAAAAATTTGTATCACAAAATTTACAATTTCCCAAAAAAATTAAATTTGCAATTATAGTAATTTTGTATTGCTTCTAGATGAAATAAGTACAAAAATCTGATGTACTTAAATATTATATTTTTTGTGAATGTAAATTTGGGATTAATAATAATTATAAGTGTACACGAATGTGTGAAAGAATGTATTTAGAAATAAAACTGATACTTTATTATTTTTAATGTGGAACTGCTATCAAGCGTTCATTTTTTTATTAAAAAATTCTTAATGACTTTATTTCTTATCTTAGTATTGCTTTTATACTTTCATTTACTTTTTTAATTATTTATTAAACTATAAGAGAAAATAAATTTTAAGAAAGAAATATTTATTATTAATTGAAAAAATAAAATACTAGACCAAATTAATTTTAATATATGTATTTGTTTTACATACAAATACTTTATAATATAATCTTAGAATAATCTATTATTATTATAGATATATCTATATATTTTTTAGAAGTATCCCAAATAACTTTTACAACAATAATTAATAGTGTATATACATCAATTAACGTTGGGAACAGTTTGCTATATTTGATCAAAATTTTAAAATAACCAATAAAATTTTTTCATTAAATAATCGTGAAAATCGTTTCAATTATATTTAATAGTTTATATTAAATATATATAACTGAAATATTAAAAAATTTTAGTTACAGTAGAAGAACCGTATACAATTCAATAATATAATTTAAAGTTATATCGAATAAGGAATCAAGATTTATAAAATAATATGAAAAACAATTTATTTTTTGAATTATAAATATCGAAGATTAAAAAGCATAACTATCTTAAGAATCGTTTATTCTTTTAAATAAGATTGTTGATCTTTTTCAGTCTTTTTTTTTTGAGTACTAAAACTGAAATATAGAAAAATATGGCAACATCTATATTTTTAATTTCAGCTTTTTAACGAAAAAAAATAAAAAACAATATTATTCATATAAAAATTTTGAAAGGCTTTGAGTTAATATTACTAAATTATAAAATTACTTCTTGCAAAATATAAAAGATTATAATAATTTCTCTGATAAAAATATTAATTTAAAGTATTTTTTTATTATCAGTATTTATTATTTAATAATTTTTATAACATTAAACAAATAACTCTATTTTACAATCCTCATTATATGATTTGTCAATTAAATCATAGTTCCTCGACTAGTTGATCTTTATAGTAAAAAATTATGCTTGTCATTGAATTTTTAGCAAGAGACATTTATTTAAAAAATAAAAACATTTCATAGTGCTAGGAAATATCTTAAGAAACACTAAACACTTACTAATTGTATATCATAAAACGAAGATACGTAAAAACATTTATCGAATACTAAGGCATGAATATAGCAAGCTTCAGTTGTAACATATCATGAAAGCACACGATCGAATTTTGTTGAAACGTATGTTATTCAATTCGTGATAACGAATTACCAAAAAAATTGTTCTACATTCAGTTCGATGATAAGATAATAAGTAAATTTTTAATACATAACTATTATACAACTTCAAGAATAATTTAACCTTGCTCACTAATTTTTAATATATCCTGACAAACATGTGCACTGTTAATTAAGGTTAGTAAATGTATGCACTAATTAAAAACTGGAAATTTGATTTCGCTCTAACGGTTACGAAATTGAAACGATGGAAGCAATATTTTTTAACGAGGTATCAAAATTAAACTTTGTGGTCAGATGTAGCAGAAAGATGCATTTGCGTCGCAATGAATCCAAAGTCAGCTGACCGTAGAATACCTTAAAGCACACGCGCATTCCTCGACGTCGCTTCGGTGCAAGGTTCAAGTGCGCATAAGCAATGAACGCGCTCGCGAAGAAAAGAGAGGGAAATATGTGCTTGAGCGGATTGGCGCTTGGTCGCGATGGAATGCGCGAACGGTAACTCGAGCTTCTGTTCTCCCGATAAGCAGCGCGTCTACCGCATATGAGCACCAAACAACAGCGCGACGCGGCCCATATGTGCGCGTTCGCATACTTGACGCGCAAGACCACGTGCATAGGTGCATAACGCGTCATTTTTTCCCTGCAACTTTTCACGATCTGTCTGCGAGACATTACCAGCGAATCCTGCAATTGTGCGGCATACTGGCTTTCCTGGTGTTTGACGAATCGCAGAGCTTAAGAGTACGAACCGCTACCAACCGTTGGTACGCAGTATGTAAGAACGAATGTCTGTTACTACTTATCAGCTTGAAATTACAATGCACGTGGGTGTCAGTTTTCTGACGTCGTTTTAATTGGTTTCAGATCGAACAATGGGTAGAAAGTATTTTTTGTACATCGACGAAGGCGATATGAGAAAAAGAGCATTACTGTAAACGACAGGAAAAGCAAAGTAACATCTTAAACGGCGAACTTAAATCACTCTGCCAATAAGTACCGCCTGAAAAATTTCGAAACTAGCATTGGGAATTATGAGTAATTGTCAATCGATGCTCGAGGTCGTCTCAGTAAACGTGAAAGAAATTAAAAAATGTTTACAGCTAGAAATACAGTCCTTTTACCGGTCAGAACCGATGTTCTCTCGAAGGACTGACGACGCATCGTTCCGTTCATGCGATGAGCCGAAGTAGCGACCCAACAGAGGACAAAAATGTAGATTGCTGAAATGTCCTAGACAGATGACCAAACTCACGTCAGTGGCGCTCTCACTTTTACTAAAACGCAAACCGCGCGGCTTCTGTTCCGCAAGCGCACTGTCAGGATGCGCGTAACCCGAGTCAGACCAGTGCTCACTGCTTCACGGCCCACCAGAGCATCATGAGATCCGCAAAAGCCAGCCACCGTGTGTGATACGCGTTTTTCGTCCCCCTTCTTGCCTCTTTTCTCTCTCTCCTTGGGTCAATCCGCGGCGCGTGCGTGTGCGAATCGCGCCTATCGCGACTTCCTCCTTGTTCATGATCTTCGCGTAGAAAGGGAGTAGTGCGGAGTGGCCGCGCTGCGCATCGTTCGCCCCACTACCACGCTCTTGCCGATCTGAAGCGTGCGTGGGTACCTTGTCTCTGTTTGTTCGTCTCTCCCCGTCGCTCTTCGTCTCTCTCCGTTTCTCGTCACAGCTCTTAAAATTCAAAAAGCTCGAGGAGCACCTCGAGAGCGCTTCGGCCGAGGCGGTGCGACATGCGCACTGACACGGCTTCGTCGCGCTTAGTCTCGCACTTTGGGCTCCGGGGCCTCGAAGTGCCGATAAGGACCGCGGCAAATGCGCGCGCATCGACTTGCATAAAGCTCCTGACCTGAACGCAGCACGATTTGCAACGTGCCGTGGAAAATTTTGCGAAAATTGTTTATACGCAGTCAGGAAATAGGAAGGAGGAGGAGGTGGCCCGATGTTTATAACAAACGTTACATTTTTGCGCGCAAAGACCGCCGCTGCTGCCCGCCGGAGGAATTTTAATCGCACGCACGCGCATATCTCGTTACAAGCTATATACTAGCTTCTGCGCCAAGCTTTGTAATTTACAAGTGCTTTCCATTGCTTCGAATGCGGAGCAAAGCCCAGCGCCACGGACACCTTGTAGCTTTTTCGCCCGGAAACTATTTAAGATCAGCCTTGTTGTAAGGAGGGAGCATCTATTCTCGCGTGTAACTATGAACTCTGCACATGCGAGTATAGGAGTACCAAGCGCAACGACTTTCGAAGCGCTTGATCGGTAAATGTAGTTTGTCGCTGTATGATAAATATTACCTCCTCCTATGCAAATGTTTCATCAGGATCGTAGCAGAGCGTTAAAAGCATTTAATCATTTGCGTATCTAGATTTCGGGTCAGGACTTCATTTCAACTTGATTAAGAATTTTTATTTTTTTAAATTCCTTATATCGTACTCCTCCATCTTTTAAAACAACTTTTCTTACCTTTAAAATGTACGCGGAAATTTGCATTTGTGTCGTGTCACTTCTTACTTTGAACGACATCTTATTTAGTCATAAATTAACTGGCCAGTTCCACAGTAGAAGAATACTATGCTTTTTAACAAATTGCTCCGCAACAATATTTGGTATGACTCTAACGAACACGGATACTTTTTTCCAATAATTTAGAGCCGAGCTACTCATTTTCCCTACGTAATTAATTATCGACTATTTTTTTTAAATAAAACCAAAATTTCTACTTTTTATATTTGATTGTACTTGCAAATATTTTTATCATATCTTAAATATTAAGTCTTATCAAAGGAATTTTTCAGTTTTTCTTAATCTTTTGGTGAAATTTACTTTGAAATTTTTATCAGAAAAATTTTAATAATCCATGAAAAATAAAACAAGAATTGTGGCCCTCATTTAAATTTGCGAAATATTAGTACATGTAAAATATTTATTTGTGTGACTTAATTTTACCACAATATAAATAAACAAAAAATACAAATTAAATGAATTCATGAAAAATAACAAAAGTAAAAAAAGACTTAATATCATATTTAAATAAATGAGTAATGAATTCCAATAAGAGTTAAAACATATAAATCGCGAAAAATTTATAAATTTGTACGCAAACAACCAATATTAGATAGTAAAATTAAATTAAAAATGGATGAAAATTTACCGTATGGATACGAATCGAATTTTGCATTTTTCTATGGATGTGTGGTAGGATAAACTTACTAGGATTCTTTTTTTATATTAAGTAAATTAACAATATCTAATTGAGATTGTAAAATAAAATGTTCAAATTTAATGGTTATATCAGTGTTGTCAATATTCTACATATAATCTAAGTTATTCCACAATAATAAACACTTATAAGTTAAAAATTAATATATTCACTACATACATATTTAAGTTAAGATTTAGTTTTTATTACATCTTATATAAGCAAAAGATAAAATAAAATTTTGAATTAGTGTAATGACTACAGGTTTTGAGAATGCTGCAAAGCTATAAGTTAATATTTGTTTTCATTTGTAAAATAATAAATTATATTTCTGTAAGTTTATTTAATAATAACACAGACACATATTTCATCTTAGTATACTTTCATAAATTCATTTTTCAAAATAATTATTTTTAAAAAACTATTCATTCACCAAATACTTAAATTTAAATCTGATGAGAACAATATGCATAATTTTACGAGGATTATAAATTTATATCATGATTTTCAAAAGCAAAATTCTAAAAATTACGAATTTTGAAATATACGTTTACTTTAAATAAATCATTTCTAATTATTTATGTTTAATTTTGTTAGATTATGGCTTTAGATTAGAGTAGCGTTTAGATATGAATTTATAAATTTAAACTTACTATTTTTGTATCATTTTTTAAACATTATAATATTATTTTAAGTAATATTATACTTGCGTGATAATTCTTCACATAAAGTTGAAGCTTCACATAAAAATAATTTCAAAAAGTGTAAATACCATACTAACTTGAGTCGCTTGAAAAATTCTATATATTCAGTATTATCTCTTTGATAAATTTTATTTATTGCAACGTCAAAATAATTTGTGTATCATGTAATTGATCAATAATTATAGCCTAATAAGTAGATTTTTTCTTTTAATTCAAATATTCTATGCCTCTTATAAATAGTATTTATATAATCTCTGCATATTATATATAACCTTAATTTTTTAAAAGTTCAAAATATCAAAATTTAGTAGATGATAGCTCTGGTTGATTGAATTAAAAAAATGTTGTTTAGTTTAAAATATTCTAAAACTATTTTACAATGTTTGCTAAGAAATATTGCTTCTGCAATATAAAAAGAAATATCAAACATATTTTATTTTTGACATCTTTCTTTAAAATTACTGAATTAAAAAAATATAATCTTTAAGTAGTCTTAAACGAGTTTATTATTAAGTATAAATTTTTTATAAATATGGAATAAAATGAGAAAGAATAATATTAAATGTAAAATGTAGATATTTACTTATTTATTATTAGAGTAAATGCTTAACATTTTGAAGCAATTTACTGAATAGAATGAATCTGAATGACATTGGTAATGCTTACTTAAAAAATAGATTGTTTTAGAATCAGTCATATTCATATACAAACAGAGCTAATATTTATCTTGTAAAAATATACCATTTTTTATAAATAGTGTTTGAGAGCAGCAAAATTATTCAAATTAAATTTTTTTAAGTTGAAAAATCTTCCAAAGTTTAATATTTCAACTATGATTTAATAACGATAAGAAAAAAATTTTAAGATTTAGTTTTTACTTATAAATATATTGAATTTCAAGTAATAAATAAATCAATATTAGCTTTATTATGTAATATTAATAATAATTTTTTTAAATATCGTATTAGTTTCGATAAGTAAATTTATGATTATTAATTAGTCAGGTTCAAAAGAAATTTGAAAACTTATTTTTTTCACTAGAATTATTTCATAAATTTAACACATAATGAAAAACAATTTAGCAATTTTTAAATTTCAAGAAAATACAATTTAAAAATAATTAATTTTCCATTTAAAGTCTGCTGTAATATATTTATTAATTTTAGGGTTTTTTAAAGTAATTATTCTTTAAAAAAATTTTGAAAATTATATAGCATAATATTTTCAATTTGAATATTTTTCTTTTTAAATTAAAAACGAGGAAAAAATGAATAAATTTTGAGGACGACAATTTGTATTTCAAACATGCACTTTATCTATTATTATATTACTTTTAAGAAAAATATTATTCGAAAAATGACGTTCTTTAAGTTTCGCTAGATGTTTCAATATTTTTATAAATTTATTTACCAGGAATCTGGATATATACATCTTGTGATGAAATAAACTAGCTATCAAAACAATAGATTATGATCATCACTTTTTTAGATGATATTTATTAGATCACAATATATAAGAAGAATAAGGATTCAATAATTTGTAAAGATATTGATATTAGCAGTTTTTACATTATTCATTATAAAAGAGGTGAACACGTACTTGTATAAATAATTCGAAATTAACAACGGCAGTTTATCTAAAAATTAAAAATAATATTTGTATTAACAGAATTCATTGAATTTCAGTTATAAAGCTAATTTTTATAGTCGTACGTCGATTACAGAACACTATTTTTAACTATTCCAATTAACTATTTTAAAGGTCTGATTTAAGAAAGATAATCATCTTAGATTTTTCTATTGTTTGAACTCATAAAGAGTGAACATTGTAGCGCCTTCTTATGGACACTCTGTATGAGTGATCGTCGAGAAAAAACTAACGTTATTGAGCAAGAGAGTTAGTCGTGTAAATTAGTAACAAATGTATAATTTATATATTCAAAAATAAGCAATGTTGCTTACTAATTCAGAAAAAATTTTATTAAAAGCTGTGTTTCTTTATTAATAAAGATTAGCAAAAGAAATTTTTTTCAATTTATAAAAATCTAATACTTTCATTAAACATTCTAATTTTTATCTCAATGGTGTATACATTTTAAGCACTATTGTTAATTTTTTTAAAGGAAGATAAGTATAAAGCATGTAAGATTTAAGATTCCTCTACTTTAATAATTTAAATTTGTTTGAAATATCTTCAATGAAATTGTAAATTATTATTGTAAAATCACGAAAAAGTAACGTTACGACTTGGCTCATTATTTAGAAAATCTTATAACAATTTTATTTAGGCATGTCATATTTCATTGATAAGTACACGCATAAGATATTGAAAATTTATCAAATTTGCAACTTTAATATTTTTCCTACAGTTTTAAGTTAACAAGAGAACAGTTTTTAACAGTTTTTGACTTTCAATAAAAGCTATCTTAAACGTAATCGAATAGAGGGGAAAGCTTTCTACAAACAACTTTTTTTAAAGTTACTACTTCCTTTAATGGAAGCGAGTATTAAGAATTCGATTAAAAAATTTCTATGTTTGAATGTAATTTTTTTACCTTTAAATATATCCGTGGAAGGTTTTATTTTTCTATTGCACGAAGCCTGTTACACAAGGATTTGGTTCCTCACTTTTTGGGTGTGAAAAGTTAATTTTCTGAGTTTTATCACAAATTCAGACGTTGTTGACGCTTAGTTATCAAGTCAGCATGTAAGCTAAAGGGTCTTTCGATAATCGCAGACATGGAGAGTTTGAAAGCGTTAATCGCGTATTTCCGAGCTGCTCCTTCATTGGTCTCGATACGAACAGAAGTTTAGATGTTCGATAGCTCGCACGCTGTACTTAATAATCGCAACGCACACGTTCGAGAAATTGCTCTGATGAAGTCGATTGCGTAAAAGCAACTAGTGATCAGGAGGTAATGAGTTCGGCGAAAGCTGAAGCATCGCAGGCCCTGGTCTAATACGAATTACATTTGTGTATTCATTTGTGTATTCAACAGCTTTATTCTCTTAGTTTCCTTTTCTTTCAAAAATTGATGAAATTTTCGGTCGCAACTGTATCAAGGAAAAATAACTTACTGATTCAAGTTATCCATCATTTTGTAGTCTCCACCTGATGTGTTGATCTTAGGTATTATGCCTGGTTGTAATTTGTTCATTAACATGCATAATATTACACCATCCCTTAAAGCGTCTTCGTAACTGACACCTTAAACAAAAATATTTGATGTTAAAGATTTAAAATTTGTTTATTACATAATTCAAAGTAAAATTTTCTATGATTTTACGACTATTTTTGGGCTTATGTGCTATTATTCTTAAGTGAATGCAAACAAAGAAAAAATACTGAAATATTTTATTTTTTATAATCACAACCACTAAATTAATTATCTAACTTATATTTCAACATTATTAAAATACAATCATTGACTATCATATTTTTAATTTGTAATAAAAATTATAGTATGAAATTGATCTTATTGAGAAATTGTTAATATGATATCAATTTTTTTTTCAAATTTTATAATATTTACGATAAGTGTGATGCTGAAAGAAGTTTCTAATGTTTGAAAATATATTTATTGAATTATGGCGCAATAAATTAGTTAAGAAAATTATGTGAAAGTAAAAGAGTTTTAATAATCCTTTCACAGTTGCAAATTTGAGTTTTAACCAGCGAGCGAACATGATATGGCATAATGTTAATTATTACACGAAGACGGGATATCTAGAAAAATGTTGAAAAATGTGCTGCAATTGATAAGTAAGTAAAAACTAAATGATAAGACAAATATAATTTTTAATGTATATATTAAAATTTTTCAAACCAATTCTAATTTTATTTTTTAAACAAATCCAGCGATTTGATTAAAAATAAGTTGAACAATTTAGAAATATAAAATAAATATATAATATAAAATAATATAAAAAACTAAAGACTTACATTCACTAAAAATATATTAATATTAGCTGTTGAATCGTATTGTCAAAAATTGTAAATGTAAAGAATTTTAGCTTATGTTGAAAAGTGACTAGACAAGAAGCCAGATGTTTCATTAGGGTATTATAATATCGCCAATACTAGCCTTTATCAAAAAACTCTTGTATAGTGAGTTTTTCAATGAGAACGTAAAGATAAAATAATATTGTGAATTGAATGGTCAAATTTTCGAACCGTCTTTATCGCAACACTATAATTAATATATGTTTGCGCGTAAATAAGGTCGGATTTAAAAATTGATAGAAAAACATTCTCTTTCTCGAGAAATTTCCCTCGATTAAATTATGAAACTAGAAACAGGACGGCTGCTTTAGATTTTTGTAACAATTCTAGAATTTTACATTTATAACATAAGTTTAAATTTGAAGAGCTTATTGATTTTTAGCAATAAAAAAGATTGCGTAGCTCAACTCGATGCGGTCCATCACCTACAATTACGGTCACAGCTTCAATTCAACGTATGTGCTGAAATTTCGATATCGTAAATTAATATTTTTAATTGCTGCTTCGATTATATCCTTTATAATTGCGATAAAAGTACAACTAATGACAGAAATTTATAAGAAAATGTCGCGGTAAAAAGATCCACGGTAAAAAGGCAAGTTCCGTAGATGAGGTCGGTTAAAAGGCATAGATCGTGCAGAAAAACGAAATTTTCGCACGCAGTAATAATACAAAAAGCATTGCTCTCCCTATATCGTTTGTTTATACCCATGCCGCTTCATTCGCCAACTCGCTCCTGCAAATCCATAGCCATTCCGCTTTCCTGCCTCGATCCCCTATTGACTTCTGTCCCCCTTCCCTCGATTTTGGCCGACCTTTTTCCAGCAGGAAGGCTCCGCCCTCGACGATCCCCGCGCTCGCGCCATTAACGCGGGAGCTCCCTTCGCGCCTCTTTTTTTCCGCGACGCACCGCCGAGTGACACGCAAGGGCCGACGGACGCCAACAGCAGCCCTCCCTCGACGACCAGCGCACGCTCATGACGCCCCGCTATGCCAAGAGGCTCGCCAAGGGGGCATCGCATTTTTTATACGACTCCCCAAGGACTTGGGCGCGCATCCTCTTCCTTCGCCCCCTGGCCTACGCGAGCCACCGCCACCCCTTCGAACCGCCGAGCTCGCACGCCCTGCCCGGCATCACTAAGAGATGTCGCGCCACGCATCTGCCCGCGAAGAATACGGAGAAGAACGATCAAAGAAAGCAGGAGGGGAAGAGGAAGACAGCGAAGGTGCCGGTGGGTGACAGAAGGTGCCCGGCTAACGCCGCGAGACGCCGCTCGGAAGACGAAGCGCATCTCGAGCTCCCCGGCCGGCAGCAACGCCCAGGAGCTATGCGCCGCGACGCCCACGTACGCCCGGGTGACTCGCCCCGACCCCACCCCCGGGTGTTATTTTTTCCGCGGGCGTTCCTCCCGCACTGGACACGTATCCGCAAGCGCGTGTGCGTAACCGTGCTGTGGGATGACGCGCGTGTGTGCGCAAGAGCTATCGATACGCGCGTCAAGATAATCGTCGTGTGCGAATGTGTTTCGCTCTTTTTGGTCGCTGGCGCTGGTAGTAAGCGCGGCGGACACTGGATGCGCTATTTCGGGGCATCAGGCGCTTATGCAGACACGTGACATTGACGCCGCCCCGCAAGGGCTGCATCTATTACATTTATCGAGGCGCTCGAGCGCGCCGAGATCGGCTGGGGGGAAGACGGTGACGGAACTACCTGAACGCTCTGCTGTAAACCGGACTCGTCGAGGTCGTTGGATGCTTTTGATAATGAGGAAATTAGCCAAAGCTTCTGTTTTCAAATATTCAAATATACTGGCGACGAGTCATGATTTATGATTAGATGGAATTTTATTGCATGAAAAGTCAATGAACAAACATTAGCCTGACATTAAGGACTTAGTTTCTGCATTTTCATTGAAAAATTCTCGCTTATAAATCATTAAAAATAATAGGCTTTTAAGTTCATATTATATAAAAATAAATGAAGTTTTTAAACAATATGTCAACTACGTTTTTCACGCTTTTTTCGGTATATAAATTTTATCATAATTGAATTTATTTTTGATTTTAGAAATACGTATTAATCGTTGTATGTTACTTATAGTATCTGTAGAATTCAGTTAGAATTTCCCCTTTAATCATTCAAATTTTCCATAAAAATGAATGTATCTGGCTGAATTTTTTAATTTTAATAAATTAACAAAAACACTTTATTATTATCACCGGAGAAATAAATTGTTCGTATATTTGATATTTAATTTACAAGGAAATGTTCTTATTGATAAAATAAAAATGGAAAATGGAATATATAAAATTATTTATGTTTTAGAAACAATGTAGTAGATATTTAGAATTATGTATACGTATATAAAAATATATTAATGTTTATTAGAAAATTTAAATATTTTTTATAGTCGCATTAAAAATTGCTAACTTAAATTTTCGTTTTCGTATTACGCAAACGAAGTTGTTGTATTATTACAAATATAATGATGATGCATCCGTTGAATCCTTAATTTAATTTTTAGTGTTATTAAAAGACATAAGAATTGTAAAAATATAATTAATAGTTAATCCAAGATTTAGTATTTTTGATGATATTTGTTTTGGCAAAGACAATGTTTTCGTTCACTCACTAATATACCGAATAATTTAAAGACAAATAAGCAAAAAAAAAACAGTGAAGCGATTATTATTTCAGCAACTGGTGTATTACTTTTTTATTGTGATTATTTTTTGGTTTCGTCGAATTTCAGAATGTTGATAACGCACTTTAATGGACGGTATTAAAATAACTAAGAATTTGATAATCTTAATACATTGGCTACCAATAAAAAAATATTAAATGTTGGCGTTGTTTAAAAGGCGAGACAGTTTCGTAGAAATTAAGATAGAAATCATTGGATATAATCTGTATTCATTAAATTTTCTGTGCAAATTAAAAATTATCTATAGTTCTTACGAAATACTTTATATACTTATGCTTAGCAAAGCATTATATTACATTATATTGTATCATATTTTATCATTTATAATGCTAAGGTAATATATTTCTTTTATACTTATTTTATACTTAATACCCAAAACAGTGGCTCATATAAAATTAATCTTTCGTCACTTTATTGATTAATACAGACAAACTACAAGTGGAAAAGGGTGGGTTGAAATTCCTTGACACGTCATACAATAAATATGATGGCGATTTTGATTAACTTTTGTAAGCTTCAATGAAGCAATAGTAAAAATAATATACATAATTTATTAATCTCCGATCGTATATTTTGTTTCATAATATAGAAACGAAACGCCGTAAGAACTAGATTTAAATGCCACCGATCGTTAATTACGATACTTGGTTGATAAATAATTAACTGAAATCGTTCAAATTATGCACGACGCTTTATGCTTAAATAGTTCACTTTCATTAAGGTTTTATTAAAAGCAAAAGTACAATTGAATGAACAAAGTAGCTATGGTGACTTCGATAGATCGTGTATTTTTATTCGGCTGAATACGGATTCAATGGATCCATTTGCTAAAACAAACGAGGTTCGGTCGCACTTATCCGTGCAGAAAAGGGAGGAAAGGGTCGCAACGTACGAGTTGCCTTTGAAGCGACGGACGCAACGGGCGGTCGTCAGTTCCTAAACAGGTCAAAGAGCACGGTACATTAGAATTAATGGACTTCCCGCATTTTGGGGAGGCGCGCCGCGAACTAGGGCCAACAGCTCGCAGGACTGGCAGCCTGATCCTGCAAGGACGCGGCATCACGTGGTTTTCACGTTAGCTATCGCGCCTCGTCGCCGGCCGCCTCTTTCATCGCTAGCTGCGATATCTGCTCGCCTGATAAAAAACTGGTCGTACGCCTGGATTCTCGATTGACGTGCCATCGACAGCCGATTGAGACATAACTTTTCCGCGGTTCGACTTTAAGTTTCCGGCCCTTCCTCGGTGCCGTCGTAGGCTGACGCGCGGCGCTCAGTACTAGTTTCCCCGAGAATCATAGTAATTTTAATCAACTATTCTGCGTTTAGGAGACTAGAATGCGCGTTTCGTGCGCCACCGAGTAGTCGATAAGCGCGTGCGGGAGGCTCGCGTTCCGCCCGAAACCTCGGCTAGGAGCGCACGTGCAGCTTCGACGGCGGCTCCGACTGCAGCTTGCATTGTTGTTCGACCGGAAGCTTCTTCTCGCGTAGCCGTGAGATGCTTTAGGCGAATTCTCTCGGCCACTCGCGCCAAGAGACGAACTTATCCCTAGGGACTCCCCCAGTCTCCTCACATATCAGGATCTCATGAAGGCGTCGGAACACTTCGCGCTCGCACACCATCGGCGAAATTTTAGAAAAATTCCATTGTGATCTGGAAAAGTGTTTGGCTCGATTACCAGGCAAATAGGAATCACTCCTGCGTGTCGAATCGCGCGCGACCGTGTCCTGCTCGCCTGTTGCCGACATCGACTCGCCTTTTTTAATCGGTTATTCAGGAAGCAGCAGTAGTAGCGACGTCGACCATGATCAGCAACTCCGTCTCTCTCTTGTTCTCTCCTCTTTTCCACTCTGCTCGTGCGATTCGTCCATGACAAATGCGAGGGGGAGAGGCTCTCCCTCTACGGGGACTCGCGGATTCGCGGGTTTGATACGTCCCTGATAGTTTCGGGCCTCCGTGAGATGTCGTAAACGCAAAGAGGTGACGGGAAATCGATGACCCGTCTTCGGAGATTCCTCTGCAGCCACGGCACTGACCCTCGTTCGTGCCTTCGTCTCCTTATCGCTGCTTAGACTGCGGTTAGGCTAGTGCTGTTGCATGTACGGCTGCTATTGTAAGGCATCAATGACGGACTTCGATTTGTTTGGTCGTTTCTTTCGAACCCGATCGGTTATATGCTCGCCGGATATTTTTCAGACGTTGGACGTATCGCGTTGGAATTCGAACGTGCGCAGCCGCGATGTGTTTTATACGCCGACCTAGTTGGAAAAATGTATAAGGCGTTGTCGGATGTGCGCGTACGTATACGTACGTATACGCTGACTCTGCGCGTGCGCCTGCACTTGGGTATGTGTGCGTTGACACATCGACGGAATCGAACAACCCGATGAATATGATTTCCTGCTACGGTGACACATCGTCGCGGCGATGAGCTCAGACGTATCGGCAATCCTCGGCTGTGATAGGCAGCATTTTTTTGTCTCCGACGTCGATTCTCTGATCCTGTATGGTCTTTTTAAAATACTTCTTGCAATGCTAGATTTCCGGTAATTGCAGAAAGCGTAGGAACGTTGTATTATATTACTTCGGTCGCTGACTGAATGCTCCGTAGAAACAGATTGTTCGTCTCGTCGGTTTACTCGAAAATATATAATTTATGTTATCTGATTTTTCATCTGTGCATTTCATTATGTAGATTAAAAGATACCAATGCAGTCATTTAAAAACTCGATTAAACTGGTGCTTTTTGTAATTCTGCACTTTTTTGATAGAGAACGACAGATGAAAGCTATTTGGAAAGAAATTTTGTTTTTTTTCTAAACTTACTTTAGATTTTACTAATATGTTTATTTAAAGTAGTTTATAATGTATAGATTATATTTATTTGCTTGAAAAAAGAAAATATTTAGCTGCTCGCTTTATGCAGCATCTGCCCTTCTCTCGTACTGATTGCTTAAACAATAGGATAATTTAAGGAAATTATTTAGAGAGACTAATTAAATTGCTAGTAATGTTAATTACTTTTTAAAACAAAGTGAAACACTTTTGACTAATTAACTTGTAATTAAAGAGTTTTAATTATTATTTTAATGATCTAATGAATTTTCATAAGCCTTTTTGGCCCTTGGGATTAACAAACGCTTTCATTATGAATGGTTGCAGGACGTAAGTGCATTAAAATCAAGGAAGCAAGTGAGGTGCGCTTGCGCGAATAACGAGTATCGATTAAATGTCAACAGCCCGTCATAAAGACGTCAAAGACAAGATTTTCACCAGGACAACATCCTGCGCACGAATTTACGATCTCGAGGCGAGCAACAGGTCCCGCGGGAACTGTTGAGCCGCCCCTTCCGCGCCCAGCACACGTGAATTCTCAAAGTCCCGCCTCCTACTGCCTCACTTCGCTGCGCATGTACAACCCATCTATATATATTTACGATATACGATATAGTAGAGTACATAGCATTGTGTCTTTATGACATATATTTTTATAATACATTTTTCCATTTTGCAAAGTAAATCTAGAATTTTTTAATTGTTCGTAATTTATAGCCCGACCAAGTAAATAATAAATATTTAATTCTATATCACTAGTCATACAGTAATAGTTTCAACTTCAGAAAATACAGATATATTTAAAGCTTGTCCACTGTTTATTGTGTACATTGCAAGATGTACTTTCTTTTGACTTTACTATTAATTATTAATTCGAGTTCTGCAATTTTAAGATTTATATATTTTTAACTGGAAAATATTATTTTAGAAACAATCTTAAGTTTTACAAACAATTTTTTAATATTTGAACAATTTTAATAGGTGTTACTATTGAGGTACATAAATTAGAAAAGAATGATGGTTTACTTAATCGATAAATAAGGAATATATTTAATTTTCTATTTCATTATAAATTGGAAAATATAAAAAACTGCAGCTGTTTGTATTTGTATAAAATATAAATTTTATGAAATAAAATTTTTATTTTGGATAGACGATTGCACTTAATTTGTAACTGTCAGCTGCTAAAATAGATTGTAGCAAGATGGTCAATAGTTGTTGCACGAGCATAATTATGAAGTGGAAAATTAGTTTTGGCTATAGCATCTGTGTCTGCTTAACTAAAAGTATACTATATTATCAATCTTGACAGACCACTTGATTTAAGAGAAACGCCAGGGCCAAAAATTATTAGTTAGCATCTACACGTGCAAGTACTATAGCAATGCTTATGGAATCGAATGAGAAGCACGAGTGTATAGAGGAGTGCGACTACGCGAGGCTCGACACGTGGAGGCGTGGACCTGTTGCGCCAACTCGTAAATCTGCCTCGGGGCTGTAATCCTGGTAGGCTTGTCTCGGGCTGATGTCGTTGACGAACTTTTGACAGGCGCCGAGAATGCATCCGCTGGCACTTTATATCCTGTCAATGCTGTCGCTTTGTCTCGCGATTGCCTTCGGTGATCAGAAATCTTTGGCTTTGGCACGCGAGTGCCGTTCCCCCGCGAAATTTCTTATCGGTCGATGGAAGAAAAATGGGGTGGCGCGGAGAGGGGATTAGCCTGTAGTACCGTAGAGGGCTATAAACCACACACCACCCGAGCTTTGCTTTCCTAATACATCAGAGTTTCCGTGACGGCGCCTGACGAGCCATTCTCGATACGTCGCAAGCACGGAAATGGCGGTGCGACTTCAACGCCAAGCCACAAGCTGTGCTTTAGGCTTTTACCGTCAGAGTGAACTTAATTATAAGTCATTGTCTTTGGAATGGCTAAGTGGCCTAGTCACTTCGGATTTTTCTTTTGATCTCGGTATTTTTTATTTTTCTTTGACACCTGGTCTATAATTAATCTCTTACTTTGCTCTGTAATGTAACGTGGGAAGCGAAATCAGTTAATTAGTACCTCACCCGGCTAGCTCTAAATGAAATTGAGTTTGACGTTATCTTGGAAAATTGCCCCACATGGATGTAAAACTAAGTGAGCCTGCAATAGCTTATCGTGCTAAAAGTTTGTTTAATATTCTACTTAGAACTTGGCAGTTCGCTGCCAAATGCTACTCGAGCTTCCTTCCCTTAACCACTAATTACTTTATGAATTTCATAATAAATTATGGAACACCTTAATATGACTTCGGCACGTTGTATATTTAACAATAAAGCGTATGTTTAGTTAATTTTTATAAAAATCAGTAACAAAATTTGTATTACTGATCCATAAAAAATTTATTTATTACGTGTATTCGAATAAATTGAAATATTTTATTTTATTTTATTAGTACGATTTAATGTAAATGTCATAAATATTACATTAGTCGCACGATGTCATTATGTCAGTAGTGAAATTAAATATTCTGTTTAGACTCAAAATCAGTAGAATAATAATTTGGCACTGAAATAATATTTAGATGTGCTCATCCAGACTTTATTTACTTGTTTTCTGTCACGTTTTGTTCTTTCTTACTTTAACTCTTTTACTTTTGACTTCGGTAAAATATTTTCATAGCATTGAAATAAATGTATCTCTTTAGCTTGTTTGGTAATTCTTCTAATTATTTAAATTAATAATAATTCATTTTTTATTGTACATTTAATCTTATTTATTGAAAAAATTATTTGATTATGCAATTTTAGTTGTTCAAAAATATCGTTCAAGTAGCAAGAAAAGTGAAAATGAAAATCGTATATGTTCACTTTCTGCTAAGAATGTAAAGTTTGATAATAATTTTCTAATCTTTATACATACACATTTTATAATTAAAATAAATATATCTTGACTTTCCTAATGTTTATTAAATATACATTATGAATAAATTTATAGTTCTATCGAAATTTTCAAAATATTTACTTTAGGTAAAAGTGAAAAATGACCAATAGCTTATCTAACATAATATTGAGAAGCGAAACGCAAGCTGTGTGCTTCATCAATTTGCAATGATGACTATTAATGAATTAATTTTAATTTTGGGACATAAATTTAAATAGTTATTGACATTTTGTAATTTTAAGATGTTATGCAATCATAAATTCATAATTCAAATTTAAATTGATTATATAATGGCCAATATAGTGATATGTCAAACAGATTTATATCAACTATTGAAGTTTTATTTTAAATAATGCCGACTGATTAGAAACTGCAGTATTTTGTAGAAATCTGTTAATCAATATCTAATACCGAAGACAAATTTTGGAATATTATACAAAAAGAAAATTACGAATTAAAAAGTTTAAAGTCCATACACGTTAACACATAAGTTAGTCGAAGGCTCTATTTTTTAGATCAGCATTGTGCAAAATTATTTTCTTAAACACATAATAACGCTAAAATGAGAACTGAAAAATATAAACTGAAATAAGTATTACTTGCACAATTTTATATAATATTTTTTTAAACCAAAAACTATAGCACGAGAAGTTTTTACGAAAGAATGCACTTCCTTCCTTTTCGTACAACTGTTGGCTGTATTAATATTGCGATTTTTTTTAAGCATGAACGGCTCGATTTTCAATTATTCCATTATTTTCGTTTCAACAGCTGCCTTAAAAAAGAAACGCGCGACTAGACTGCGATAGGATGCGTGCGTCCCATGCTTTGGAAATACGTATAAAGAAGACAGAAAAAGACGGTGGTGCGCGCGCGCAGGGTCGCGCCTCCGCGGCACAGTCGCCATAAATCCCTCAAACGTCTGCTGATACCCTGGTGCGTTGGGGCGTCTCGCGCCCTCGTGACAGACAGATGATTGACGTCTGGACGTCGACATCTCGCACCTGCGGGGTGAAGGTCGGAGTTTGGCTCGACAGCGGCGCGAACGCTCCGCGGTAGACCGAGAACGGTTATATGCGTCCCTGATCCCCCGGCGTCCCCGCGACGTCGCATGATGAACGGATGACGGCAAATCGATACGTGCCACCCAGTTGACCCGAAACCTTCGCTCGCCTCCGCCACCAAATATAGATAGACGCTCTGGAAATTCTCCGCGTAAATATAGATGGACAAGGGTGAGCAGATGAGGGAAAGAGACTCGTGCGCGCGCGAGACTCATCACTGTCACGAGAATCGAGACGAACGTCAACCTCTTCCGCGAGCTTGCAGCTACTTGCCATTCGCATTTCGTCGGCCAAGAATCGTGCCTGGCATGCCTCGCAAGCTTCCGCGATCAGGCTCGCATCATGCTTGGGGCGCAAGCTCCGCGTGGAACTCGAGAAGTCGCAGAAGGTGTCCGAGTTTAAAAGGGGCCAGTAACATCAAAAGCTCGGTTTATCCGGCTCGCAGCCGGCACCACGAGTGTCATTCGAGCTTGCACGCATTGTGCAGAGGCGCCTTGTTAGGGCGACAGACCGGAAGCTCTATGCAAGCGAGCGCCTAGACGAGGGTCACCCAAGACGCCTCCTAGTCAATGGAACAGGCGAACAGGAGCGTCGCGAGCGCTATGCCGACCCTTGCCGCGCCTCCCTCGAAGCTCAGCTTTTTTCTAATTTTTTTCTCTTTCTTTCGATTTGAGCTCGAGCCATCCCACGCTTTTTCCAATAGTTGGGCGGTGCGCCAATTGTATTCAATGATCCCCTTGTAGTTTAGAAAATTAACTCTCTTGCTATCTGGGATGAGCGTATATTTGCATTATTCGTACATTTACTTCGGGGTGCAATTTTGGCCGAGACCGAAGAAATATTAAATTGGATCTTATCGTATTTTTAAATGATGTCCAATGATAATCAATTCATGTTCATAATTAAAATTTATTTCCGTTGCAAGTGTCTAATCATACATTTAGACGAAACCAAATTGTGATTATCAATTATAATTACGCACACTTTAGATATTGCAGTAATTTCTATACTTTAAATAGGAAGACTAAATTACTCTAAAAATGGTTTGGGTACTAATGGATAACTACTTGTGATAGGAAACGTAATAAAATCCACGACAAAAGACACTGTCACAAAGGTAAAATTGTTACATTAACCTTGACGTCCAGCTCGCTTAACGGGATCAGAATCGAGAAACAAATACAACGGGTCATAGAGAGAGCGAAAAATTGCAAAAAGAAGAGTCATGCAGGGGCATGACCGTATAAGCACGCAGGCGAGCAAAGGTGCCGGTGTAACTCCCGACAGGTGCGTCCTCGATCCGACAACACCAGGCGCTTACTATGTTGCGAGAGCTTTCCAGTGGCCGCAGCGCTCCTCCCCTATATGGGGAGGTTTCCACCCTTGCCACCCCTGGCTAGAGAGTTACAGATAAGGAGGGGGCTGGCAGTGGGGGTGGCTGCGCCGTTTGGCCACCTCCATCGCGTTCTCGATGCCACCAGGCTGACAGTCTGGAGCTGGAGGCTCGTTTTACTTAGTGTTAAACAGTAAAAACTTGTATGCCTCTTCCCACTTCGGATACCGAGCTTCCGTAAGGACGTCTGTGCCAATTGGCTGAGGATGCATTCGCTGCGCTGCTCTTGCCACTCGTGTATGATGCGCGTTACCGGCTCAGCCAGTAGTACGAGCCAGTTTGTGTCTGGCCAGTAAGATTTTTCTTTATCTACAAGATTCACACATTTCTTACATTCTCCAATAGAATAGCGCATTTAAACACTAACGAAGTCATGTCACTAATAATAAAAAATGTTATTTCAGTCTCTTTAATAATAAAATATTTAAAAAAGCATAAAAAGTTAAATAAAGTCTTGGAAACTCTGATTCTTTTCGAAAAATTATTTTTGAAAGCCTTTGAACATCCTATTATGCAAGAAAATATAGTCCAGAATTTTATCATTTTTTCAATAAAGTATAATCTCTGTGGAATAATAATTTTATAACATCGCTATAGGAAAGAAACGTAGTTTAATTGATGAGGCGTAAAAATTAAACAAATATTAGTAAATTGACCAATATACTTAATGAATATATAATGTCGTTAGCATAAATCATATAAGAAAGAAGAATGTTTCCATTACGTTATGAATATATTTAGTTATTTTAATTTTCTATTAATTTATTTTTTAATATGAATAGCTTCAAAAACTTTGTAGTATATTTATTTGAGTATAATAATAATACGAGAGGAATATTATTATTTATTAATAAATGTATAAACATATTTAGAATTTCATCGGGTATTAAAAGGTTCGTAAATAAAACAAAGAAGATACGTCATAAAGTAATAAATATTAATTTAGAAAATTTTAGGTTAAAATTGTTGGTTTTCTACTTTAATAGGGAAAAAACTATTACTACAGTTATAGTGTACAATATGAATTATTTGTGATTTATGACACAGATATTAAATTTCTATATATGAAATTTTTACGTCTATATTTCACTAATTGTTTACATGTCGTAATTAATAAGACAACAGTTTCAATAATATTATGTTTCACTTTTTGAAATAAATTGAATAAAAATTCGTAGATATATTATTTTAAATTATTACATATTCTTTTTTCTTTTAATTTATGAAATAAATTTATTTTTCTTTGAGTAATAAGTGATATTATTTAGACGATTTACTACAATAATAAGTGATAATTTAAAAAAAATGTAAATTTCATCTGGGTATTATTACTGTTATCAATACAAAATTAAAAATTCAGTTTATAATATTTTGTTTATTTTAAGACAATGAACGTAAATTTTGGAAGTTAAAAGTTGAATATTTCTTCGTAAATGTTAATTTAAGCTATGAACAGTCTAATATTTTTTTCTCTTTTTTCGAATATTAAATATTTATGACACATATGTATTTATATTCTGATGACGTCTAGTGATCTAATAAAAATATGTGTAAACAACTTTTTCACTAATAATAAAATTAAATACGTAGAACATTTTGGAAACAAAGAGACTATAAAAATTTATGATGCCAAAAAGAAAATATAAAATAGAAACTTATAGATTAATCATAAAATTATAAATGGCATAAATCCGTATTAAAAATCGAATTTTACATGAAAAAATGGATTATATTTTATAACTTTTACGAAAACTCAGATTATGTATTTATTTACAATATATATTTATGACTCAAGGAATCAATCAATAAAAATTTAAATGAAATTTTTTAACAATCTATTAATATTATAGCTATAAACGCGAATATTTTATTATTTTACCATCAAATTTTAATTAATATTTATCGTTCATTTAGACGCGCGAGAGCGTTATTAATTAAAAAATAACCTCCTGTTTAAAGTTAATAGATATATAGATTTTCATAAAGATACTTTAGAGTAATCGCGATAAAAAGGTATTTAAACAAGTGTTAAACCAATGCAGGGGGACTTGCAATTCACAATTGCGTCGATGCCCGGCGTATTTCCCTCATCAGGGTTACATATACACCGCAGGGGGTTGTTCG
Source organism: Platyscapa corneri (assembly GCA_018907185.1). Classification (NCBI taxonomy): domain Eukaryota; kingdom Metazoa; phylum Arthropoda; class Insecta; order Hymenoptera; family Agaonidae; genus Platyscapa; species Platyscapa corneri. The sequence goes on along the minus strand of JACCHW010000011.1, from coordinate 1,090,016 downwards.
AATGTGGCAGACAGACTGGCGCGTCTCAACATCGACTAGGGTGACTCTCGTTTATTCACTATGACGTAACGAAGCGCGCCTTTTGCCAGGGGAGCAAGAGTCGGAAGAACCGACCAACCAACCCCTGAGGCGCGCCCCATTTATCTTTCAAAGTTCACTAGGGTGCTAGCGACGTTAATTAGCAGCCAAGCAAAGAAATTTAACCTTTTTGACGTCACGCGCTCCGACGTCGGGATCCGGGCATTATGTGTTGCGCGAAGGCTGTACCTCTTATCCTCTCACCCCCGCGGCATCGAATCTGACATTTATAGACCATAGGCAGTCGAGGTGGTGCTCTTGAAAAACGCTTGCAGACCTCCGCCACCTTCAGCGACCAGGAATTTATGGGTTAATTGGCTCGAAGCCTCGATGCCTCGACGCATCGCGCTTCATCTCATTCTTCTTTTTGCGCTGCACAGTCAATCTTGTAAGTTAGTTGAGATCTTCTCAAGTTGACCCAAGTTGACTAAGCTACAAGATAAACTATGCGAGAGTTACGTGCAATGCTTAAAATGTAGCGCTATAATGCCTGGTGCAAACAGATTACCTTTTTGCGAGTCCCGTTCGGATGCTCATTGCAGCTGTCAAACGCGTTAAGAAGTCGCGCTTCCGCAAAATCAAAGGAGAAAAGTCTGGACTTGCAACCCTGCGCCGCCTCCGATTAACAGGGTTACATATGAACAATGTGTTATTTTAACGGTGAGGGTTCGATAGCGCGCCCCTCGATGGAGACGCATTGGAGCTCGACAGGGGGTTAGTTCAGCGATCGATATGGCAGTCGGTAGGTACGGGAGCGCCATATGCGCGATACTGCTTAGCTCGTGTTACATACGATTAACTTACCCGGTGGGAATCTGTAGCCGATGACGTGTTCAATCCAATGCTGAGCCTCCGCCTCCTGTTCCGGTTCACGCTTTCCAGCAACCTGCAAGCAACAAAAAAAACAAATAAAAAACAAATTTCATTCCATTTGGTGAAAATGCTGATAAATATCGAGTGCGACTGAGGTTTGAATAAATAAGGGAATCGAAGTATTTATTTCTGGTAATGAGGGGAATAGATTGATTTATTTTTAGATACAAATGAATGCTGATGTGTGGATTTGACTGACTCGAGGGGAAACTAATAGGTGGAACTTTGTGATGCATTTTATGGAATTCAAAACCTCAACTTGTTTTGTCGCTTTGTTACTTCAAATAATTACTTCTTTAATTGTGTATAATAAAATGTTAATTAATGTACTACATTATATATATATATATTCATACATTCGGTATAGTATTGGAAAAAATAAGGAAATAATAAGTAAAATAATATTTTTCCATTGTCAATTTTAAATTTACTTATATCCTATTTTCAAATAATTTAGAATTTTTTTAGATATTGTTAAAATAACAAATTTACCGAAAGCAAATGAGTAATTCTTTTGACGTTTTTCATTACTATTAGTATTATAAGATTAAATAATAAATTTAAAAATCTGAGACATTCTCCAATGAAACCGAAACTTTTTTATATTATGATAAGCAAAAAAATGTTCACATTGAAAAGATTAAACTCTGAAATAGAGGTGACTATTATATAAATAGACAACTGACCAATAAAAAAAATACCGCTTTTATTGTCAATAATTTATTCTCTATTTTAATGTTTATCATAAACATATAATAGTTTCAACCAGCAATGATCGCATTTCTTCATCGTCAAAACGATATTATCACTGCGAAAGCTGGGTAATCATACTTTTCATACTTTCGACTTATAGTAATAGGTTAACAATTTCAATTTTGATTTGAGTATAGAAAGTAGATAATACGCACAGCAGTAGATATTTGAACATGATACACACAGTCTATAAGCTGCGAATTTTAAATTGAATAAAATAAAAATCTCGACTAAAAACGCTTTGTAATTATGAAAAATGTAGTTTTTATTAATTTTATCAACGATAAATGAGCAGAATGAAAAATTATTCAGATATATTTTAATCGTACTATTGATAAAATTATGAAACACGTTAATAGATGGAAAATGAGGACTTATTTTCTGTATTAACGAGATATAATAACACTTTAAATCGTTTTTCCGCAGTTGACGATAAAATTGGAAGTGCGATGATTGACGAAATCTAAAATTATCGGTGGCATCATATTTAAAAATGGCTAGTACCCAGAAATTATGATGCTTTGAAAGCATATCGGCATTTTTATTTGGCGAATTTCCATTACTTCTTTATTTTCCTTCTTTCTTCCTCCTCTTTCACTCTTTTTATTCCCTCGTCTCTTTTTCTTTCTCACTCTCTCTCCCTCTGTTCTACTCTTGCTCTTACTTTCTCAAGTCCCCTCTTTTTAAATCTGTTCCTTCCTTTCTGTTTCTCTTTATTTTTTTGTAGTAAAAATATTTACCTACAAAATAAACTTGTTTATTCCATGTGTAGCTACACGTGTCTAAAAAATTTATCATTTATTCTTTGACATATTTTCAAATGTGATGGGATATCTTCGCTAGATTTCTATTTTTATTTTGAAAATCTTTTTAGCAGAATAATTTTCTGGCAGACATTGTTAAACAAACGCCAATTACATTTTTACGAGCTTGATCGCTTTTATATTCGTAACTATTCTGTTGTTGCAAACTCTTCTTTAATTAACTTATAATTTTAGAAATATTCATTCCTGTTTACGATATCAACTTTTATTTGTTCTATTAAAAAAAATTCGATTCAAAATTTAATGTATAATACATGCAAATTCATCAAATAATGAATAAGTTTTGTTAATTAAAATCATCGCATGAATGACATTTATGGTTAAATATACTGATAATTCACATATATATTTTATATAAAACTAATATTTATGTAATATATTTTACTGTTTGGATTGTTAGAATAATACAATAAAGAGGAAGAAATATAGTTTTTACTCATGCATGTAGAATGTGGATCATTACACGAAATTGAAAAGCACACATATTTCATGTTATCAGTTTTAAACTTTTTTGGGACGAAAGAGGAGGTATTAAGTGTTAAAAATTCTAGCTAATCATTCATGGTTGTTAAAAAGTTTACTATTTAAAAAATTATAAACTTAAATAAAATTATTTCAATTTAAAACATAAATAGTTTAATTCGCTTCAAAATTTGAATTCATAAAAATTTTAATAGATAGATATATATTATTATATTTAAAAATTAAAACGTAATTCATATTATTATTTCAAACTATTTTCTAAAATGAAAAGTCTTTATTTTTGATTCTGTTAAGCAACAAGTCGAAAGACTTGGTAAATATAAAGAATTGGAAATAGATTGAATGAAAGTTATCGAGTCATTATTAGTATATTTAGTATATTATATTTAGTATTTTTATCATTTATTAATTACTTTAGAATAAGTTACTTATTTATTTATGGGTTTTAAGTAAGCTATGTATTGAATTCCGATTCTTTTGTATCTATACCATAATTTAAAAACTTTATGAACGAGCCTGGTTTAAAGCATATAATATCTGTGCATACTTATATGCATTTAAATAAATAAAAATTATTAAATAATAACAATAATCGATAGTTTCAAATAAAGTCAACATATACGAAAAAATATTGAATTTTTTTCTCATTTACATAAGTTACTTAATAAATTTTATTTGAAAATAGAACAGTCATTTGAATAAATCAATTTACATTGGGTATAATATTCTGCTACGTTTAATAGTCACGCTGGATGATAGATTCACTCTACAAAAAAATTCAACTATTTCACCACAACTCTAGCATGGGTATTTATGGGTACTTTAATACTCTTGACAGATGTTAGGGTTTTGATGCAATCGAAAATAAAATTAGGAAAAGAAGAGAATAAAGAAAACACAATATGCGGGTATGAATCTATAATAAAGAAGATATAGAAAATGAGAAAGAAACGTACACACGTAGAGAAAGAGTTGGCGTGAATGAGAACGAGAAGATGGAAACGCGTGTGAGAGAGATGAAGTAAGGAACAGAGCGAGGGTGTGGGAATACCCATTGGGCAAGAAGCCAAGAAGATTCTAGTTGTTGAAGATCAGTAGAATGGAGCTCAGGAGGGGAGAATGCCATATAGCGTCGCGACGCCCGGTATCTGACTTAGTCTTTATTCCACTCGGGCAGCACCGATTGAAAATCTCACCACTCTCCCATTAAATTTTCGATTTCCATATCGCAGTACATTTTCATCGACACGAAACAACACAACTACTCAACTACACAAAATGCCGGTACGTTTCTTTGTTTATATACATGATTAAGTAATCGAGTGATATTTTTGCCTTGATTGGATCATGTTAAGAAAACTGCATAATCTTCGCTATTGAGTTCGAGAAGTCCATCAAGAAATTCAAAAGTGCTTTATGTTAATCGAGGGATAATTTATTAGGGTTGTGCCGTATAATGTACTATAAATAAAATGAGCTTCTTACGAACGCTAATATTGGCTTTTCAAATTTTTACTTTAAATTAGCGTACAAACAAACTTTTTCGCTTACTATGCATTGCATACGCTTTATCTGTCATACAAGATAGAGCCATCTATTACAACTTAGATCCAAAAAATAGTTGTTCGATAAGGGGTCGATAAATTTTCATTTTGGGTTGAGGTTCTATGTAGATAAGTATATTCATCCAACTAATATTATATAGTTTAATAATCCATTTAATAAGAAATACCGTTGGACTGTTTTTTGATTTTCTGTTCAATACCGTGTCGAATTGTTTTACTTGGTTATAAATAAAATATTTTTTCAATAATTATTCTGTAATAAATTTTTATAATAGTCCTTGTGAACTTATAAAAACAAGTGATCCTGAAATAACCACTTTTTAATAGTAAAATCACTTTTTATAACACCATGAATTTACTTATGTTATTCTATCAGATTACTTTTAAATAGATATTATTTTTAAGTACTGATTAAAGTAAATAATTTGAAAAACAATAATTCTGATACGATATTTTATTAGAGAATTTGAGTTTCTTCAATGTAATCGAATAAAAATAAAACTGAAGTCATAAAATAGAATTTTTAATAGCTTATATGATTTTTAAAAAGTAAATCATCGATTAAATACGAAGCGCTACAAAGATTATTGTAAATTTAGATAATATCTTTTGACTGCAACCACTCTTTTTTAATTTAAATGCTTGTCGATATTTTTAAAAATACATAACTTTAGTTAATATTATAAGACATTATCGGTTAAATATTGAATAAGTTTTTTCTGATTTCATGCTGCCATTTTCTTAATTGAATTATTAGAATTTGATGTTACGATAAACAGTTGCACTTAAATTGAGTCGGCGTCTTAAAATTAATGTGATCACGCTTTCGTGTTTTTTGATAGGACGCCAAATAGTTACTGGAAATCGATGCATATCTCAAGATAAATCTCATGTGGCGATTTAACTAAATTCAGTGTAAATTCGTTGAGACTGATTCGAGACCATACACAAATTTATATCCCCAGACACACTTGCACAGTTCATTCCACATATCCAAAAATACTTTTCAACTCTTAGAGCTCATATTATCCTTAAAATATGGATTGTAAACTTTTATTAATATTCAATAAATTACTGGTTTAGATTATCCAAATCACATTATGTTATGATTTTCTTTAATAAACTTTATCGTTAGCAGGTGTACTATTTTAGTCGGATGACTTAAAATGCGATGTATAAAAGTCAATTTAGAATAATGTTTAGTTCGAATTCGTTCTGAAAATAACGATCGCGTTCTTTGTAATCAAGAAATTCGTCGAACATCGGCAGATGTTATAAGTTCTAGAAGCAACTTTACTTCCCGAAATAATCGTGAGTGAACGAAGTTAGGCGAGCAAGGCGTGCGGATTATTTGCGATGCTTCTAATGTCCGTCCGAGGCGTATATATACGTATATATTTTATCCCGCATATGTCGTACGTGTTTTCCTCTGCTATAAATACTAAATCATCGCCGATCGTACTAAAAAATATCTGAAACTGCGTCAACGCGATGTTTTTAAATAATCATCAATTTTAATGGCTTATGAGTAACGAGATATAATTAATTCTAAACAACAATGTATTTTTAATGTTGTAAAATAAGAGACTTTCGAGGGAGAATAAATATAATATTATGAAATTATCGTGACTCTGGCATTTTTAGCAAACTCTATATTTGAATAGATTTGTTAATTATGACATAATTATTATAAACAAAGAAAATTCGAAGACAAAAAAGATTTCTAATGCGAAAATTCTACTATTGTATTTTACAAGTAATGAAGAGCCATTCCAGCTTTAGCGAGTTATATATTCACCACGATAAACGTAATTTATTTTCAAGGTATTCTTACCAGTAATCCAGCGCTTTCTAACGTATTCTATTTTTGTATAAAGAAGCATTTTTAACTACATCATATTTTCAACGTAACTTTATGCGACGTTGCTTTAGAACAGCATGTTAAAGAGCCATGAATTTTCTTGAAAAAATTCCTCCTATTAATGAGAAATTCTGTTGTAGCCCCGCAATAAGGAACAAGAACAAGAAATTCTTGACTGGATTCAAAATGTTTTGGGAGAAAAGTTACCCTCTGGTAACTATGAGGACATTCTTAGAGACGGTGTCATTCTTTGCCAACTCATCAATAAGATTGCTCCCGGATCGGTAAAGAAAATCCAGAGCAAAGGAACTAACTTTCAACTTATGGAAAATGTTCAAAGGTATGGAACTTTGGGGTGGGAAAATTTATTCACGAGACAATTAACACTGAAATATTGTACAGGTTCCAAGCAGCTATTAAGAAGTACGGTGTGCCAGAAGAGGAAATTTTCCAAACCGCCGACTTATTTGAAAGAAGAAACATCCCTCAAGTGTCTCTCTGCTTATATTCTTTGGCGAGAATCGTATGAGTTTTTTAAATTTTATGAATTCCGATTCATGAAGTTCTTTCTTCAAACGCTCACTAATTTATTTTCTGTTTATGCAGACGCAAAAACATCCGGAATACGCAGGTCCAAGACTAGGACCCAAAATGGCTGATGAGAACAAGCGAACATTCACAGAGGACCAACTTCGTGCGGACCAAGGGCATCTCAACTTGCAGATGGGCTTCAACAAAGGTGCTAGTCAGTCTGGACACGGAGGTTTCGGAAACACGAGACACATGTGAATTTTTTACTAAAAACTATCTGTATATTGTGTATTTAGAAACTAGCTTTTTAATATATTTATCAAAGCCTATGACGTAAAATTTCATACTTCGTACTATTAAAATAATGGACTTGATCGGTGCAATAAATCGTTTTTAAATGTCATCTATACTGTATACTCGTTGTTTAAGCGGATTAAAATTTCCATAAATGTGCATGTACAAGCTTATTCTTATGTTAAATATATAATAAATCAAAAGTATTTGTAAACTTGAAAGCATTATAATTTTTAATACCCTTGTGTTATCAACGCACAAACGTCGTGGAAAATGCGGTTTTGATCTTCACCTTTCTTTCCAAGGGTCTGCTTTATGATACTTCCGGGCATTTCATTAATAACTAAGAATTTCAAGAAAAAGCAATTTCACGGTAAGTAAGAATGAAAGCAAAACAACGTGGCGAGTGAAATGACCTAGTGGATAAATGTCCTACGTCTGACACATAGACGTAGCGGTGCAACAACTAAGCCACTCTCTTGCTGAATATGAGTGGTGCACTTTGGGTTTATGCCAAGAGATGTACAGTATTGTTCATTCTGGGAATGTTTCAATTATCTTGCATACACATTTTATACAATATCGATTATTTTCAATAGCCCAACCGACGGTTACTTAAAATCATAATTTACGTACATCTTTGTTTATATTTTTTGAGAGAATTTTATCAAAAGCTTTCTCATTGAATATTTATAGCGTCGTATAAATTTGTATATATGAATGTTTTAATAAATTAAAATATATTTACAGCTACATCCCCCTTCCTCGCACATACGTGATCACACTAACTTAATCATAATTTATAACTGTGGAACACTAAGATAATAGTTTACCATTTGGAAAAGTGCCATTGCCATCTTATAGAAACATCTGTCAGTATTAATATATTGAATCACTAGATGGGAGAGGCCATAAACTGTTCATTTTAAACTAAGACTGTTTCAAAAATTCTTTTTATCCATTATTAGGGCATTCCATTAACTGTTATAAATTTATATATATTTTCAGTTCAATTAAAAAAATTTAATTTTTTATTTCAATATTTATTAATAAAATCGGTATTATTCAAATTATTGCAAAATTTTATCTTTAATATTATTATATCTTGTGATGATGCAATAAAATAAAATTATTGTATATATTAGACTTTTTATTCATCTTTTTTAATCTTAAAAACTTGAAAACCAATGATATTTTTCTTAAAAAATATTTTTTTTTAAATTATAATTTTTATATTGCTTTATAAATAAAGATAATTTTTTATTATAAAAAGGAAACTATTTGATTATACTTATTTATAAGTTTTAGTATAATTAAAATAAAAAAATTAATTTAAAAATAATTGTATAGATATCACAATTATAATCCAAAATAATTTTTTTACATGCAATTATTGTTAAATTTGAATTGTAAAATATTTTTCAATATACAACATTAATAACATTATTTTTTATTACAATATCAGTAAAATACAATAACAATAATTAAATAAATTTAATAAATTATATTTTAATAATTATCTGTTTAAAATATTTTAATTTCTTAATTTTACGTACTTAATAATAGCAATTACAAAAAAAATTTTAATTAAAAACGATGCTTATATTATAATTTTATATTGAACGATTGTTATATAAAAGAGAATTATTACAATTTCTATATCCCATCAATATGAAATTTTTATTATATATTTATATGTAACTAATTGTATATAAAGGAATTTTAATTGATTTACAATTATGAATAAAATTATTTCTATTAATATATTTTAATACAACGATGAATCAAAAAATATATAAAAAAATACTTATAGTTTTAATATAAATAATGAAATATTAAAATAGCCAATAAAGCAAAATAGTTGATTTGCATATATTTAAAAATATATTTAGCACATCAGATAAAAAATTTAAAATAACCATAAATTTCGTTACTCTTTTATTTTTAATAAATTACATTATTTATTTTCATTCAGATATAAAATAATTAAAGATAAATCAAGAATAGAAATATTTCGTCATTTATTGAGAAGAAAAAACATTAAAAATAAAATGGAAATCAAAGTTACAAATTAAAAAACAAAAATATGGATTTACATACAGTTTTTTATTAACATAAACTTTTATATTTTGAGTTTCCTTACATTTATTAAAATTAACACAGAGTTATAACCGAGTTAATTTAATTTAAATCAAAACGTACTTTACTTCAGTAAATCTTCATATTTAACTACGATAAATAGGCTTTGATAACTAAATTTTATGGACCGTCCCGTTTCATATTTAATTTTAATACAAAAACATTACGCGAAAAGAATCACATTTGTTTCAATTTCTTAGGTATTTACGCCATCTAACGTTCAGTTGTGAAAGCTATTTTACCGAGTAAATTTCACATTCACATAGTCGGTAAAACCAAAATTTTTTTCAAATGTAAATTAACTAACACGTAGTTACTAGAATAAAATTATAATTTGTTGTAATAAGAACTTGCAAATAAAAACTATTTTTTATTTCTTATATCGAATCTGATGAGACGTTAGCATGCAATAGAATTTGCAACCATAATGGACTGGATTCTGAATTATTCTTAACTTAAAAAAAAGATTGAAAATTGATCTCTAATGGTTCTACGCCACTGAAATAATTATTTTCAGATAAAGTATGAATTTTCTTTTAAGAGTTGCTCTGATTCTTTATTTTCAAATTCTGGTCCAGTTCTAGATAATTAATTGTTCGTAAAAAAATTGAAAATATTATTTATTATTATTTAATCCTTTATCTCGTCAATTCAGTATTTGTACAAATATGAATATAAATTCAATGCGAGGAACAGTTGCGTTCTAAGGATCAAAAAACAAAAATATAAAAACTTTCTGTGAGGTCACATTTTAATCAAATCATTAAATGTGAGTTATAAATGCTTATGCTTTAGTGTAACTTTATAGAAATATTTTATTTGTAAATGATATCAATTTTTCGAGGATGAAATATATCAATCGAAATTTATATTAAATTTTGATCGATTATTATTTTGAGTCAGATTGAACGGGAAAAAACAGACTTTATATGAATCACTAATTACAGCTTATCGATTTCAATTGATGTTTCAATAAGTGTATGCGAGGTTTAAGAAATACAATTTAGATCAATCTTTTCTGAGTAGTGGTTCATTATCAAATTTAAATCCAAATATAAAATTAATGATTAATGTTGTATGCAAGGTACTTGTAGATTTGATAAGTATTTGAAATGCGAGGAAAATGATGTAAAAAGAGATACACTATTAAGAACTACAAGTAGCCATAGTTTGAATTCCTAGACAACCTTCACGGCAGGTCTACACAAGACGATTAAGCATCTCGATAATTTCGAAAGACAATTAAATACTGTAATAGTTTATTCATAATACTCGATATATAATTGCGACAAAACATCCAAATAGACTTTCACCTGCGGCCGATTGAGTAAAATTTAGCTCATAACGAAATTTGTCTTCCGTCGTTTTTCAAGGTTTGTTTATGTTAGGATATGGAACATGGTCATTCGAAAGAAGCCACCGCGTTCAAAGACTGTTACGCTCTCAAAATTTCCTCAGTCTGGCATACTTTTATGAAACACGTCCGAGACTTTCCGATGAAAAACTTGATAAAACGCTAGTGACAACGCCAACATCGGTGCATCGAAATTTCTTGGTTGAATTTTCTGTCTCTTAACGGTACCCAATTGAACTAATTTTCAATGTTATTCCTGGATTCACTATGGAATATTTGCTGAACGCGATGTTGGAGTACCGATAAAATTTAGCAATACTTGAACGGTATCCTATATAAACCTAATCTTTTTTATATTATCTATGCACGTGTTATGTATATTAATCTTTCTAATACTTTCAGTATTCCTTCTTAATAATTAATAATTTGTAATTCTATTATTACAAATAATAGTGTAAAAAAATTTACTCTATTATATATATATATAGATATATATATTTGATGGAAAAATGAGTTTAGAATAAGGAAAAATAAGATGATTCTTATTTTTGGGTTTACTTTAAAGCACGAGATTTGACTCAATTTTTAAATATAAATCAGTAGACAAGTATTTAACGAAAATTAGAAATTGGGATAAAGATCTTTTCAATATTAAAGCTTTATACAATACAAATTTTCAGAGTTAAAAAATCTCATTTTCCAAAAAAATTATAAAAAGAGTTGGCTCTAGCGAAGCAAACTTATTTTCATAAACGAAAATCTAATGCAGACCTAAAAACATTAGAAAATATTAATGCAACGAAAACAATATATAACGGAAGTTGAAAACAACAATAAAACCCAAAATAACTGTAAAGTGTATCTGCGTCATCAGTGACTCCTGTCCTTACTTGAGATTTAGTGAGTCAGCAATGATTCACGGGCGAAGAGATGGTGTCAAGGTTATTTTTGAACCCATTACAAGAAAACAATGAAATCCGTTTAGTTAGAAATATAATTAAGAACCTTTAGTATTTTAATATAACAAATTTTGTACATGGGAGATTCAAAAAATATTTTTCAAAGCACAAAAATGTAAACGTTATTTGTTAGTGTGACACAGACTACAAAGAATTAAGATCTACATTTTAATTTGATAAATTAATTTTTTAATTAATAAATCGAAATTAGATATTATGGACCAAGACAGTTTGACTCAAAATCGACTCTTGTGCATACTTTGAGCTAATATAGCACTTGAATATACTTGATTCATTGTCGTAGGAAATTTCGCGACGTTCTGTTTACAAAATTAAAAAAAAAATCCTTTTAGTTTTACATTTTTGGGAAGACAGTACAATGTTAAAATCGTGTTATGGCTAGCATTGTCAAATGCAGCTGATTGCTCAAACGATTTCGTCTTCTCAGGAGGCTCAACAAGTCCTTCGAAAATGTATTCGATAATAGTATATATAAGGGGTCGATAGTAAAAAGTATTGCTCCAACTTTTAAAACAATTTGCATTGATTATTATTTTCCTACAAAAAAATAAAAATACGCCAGAAAGGTAATAAGAATGAATGAAATAAGTTTTGAAATATAACGAAGGAGTTTTCAAGAACAACAGACACCATAACATGTCAACCGTTTGACAAAGTATTACTACGCTAATAAGGAGGAAGAAATGGCACCATCAATAAAATCGTTGCGAATGTAGTTGTAATCGCGTTTGTTACGAAGGACGCAAAACACTGATAAAATATCTGCATCGGTACTAATCTTCTTACCTGCCATAATGGACGTCCCGGCATGGTGAAGGTCGTATGCAATACTATTTAGAAAGGCCGAATAGATGAGGAGCAGTTGGTGAAGCTTCAATCGGGAAAACTTGCCCTTCCGTTGTAGCGCAAGCACAAAAAGTGTGCGGCTTGTGGCTCGTGGCTGAGTATATATTCATGACAGGTGTGCGCGCGTGTTAGTAAATGAGGGGGGCGTTCTATATATGGACCACTTGGTTGGCCGCGCACACGCATACGATCGCTCGAAAATCCCTCTTCGTCCGGGAACACAACGGGTAACTGGAGATATTGGATGACTGTTGGACGCGTCTTTCGCAAAGATTATGAACTCCCGAGTAGAAAGTCGCAGCTTACAAGGGCGCGCTTACAATGGGCCTTCGTTTATTTTAGCATCCAGAATAGTGCTTCGTAAGCATTGAACCAAGATGAAGTGAGAGAGAGAGAGAGAGAGAGAGAGAGAGAGAGAGAGAGGCAGAGGGAAACAAAGAATGCGAGCTTTTCGCGGGACCGCGCCTTCTTCAAGTTTTTCCATGACGATTTTCACAGACTCGTGTCGCTCAGCTACAAATTTGAAAACTTACAACTGTAGGGGTAGTGGCCTTGTATATTACTATGTTAGACATTTAGTATACATAACCAGTCACTATTAGATTAAGTTCTCGTTAATAAAAAATTTCTACGATTGCTTATTTAAAAAAAATATATTGCAATTGAACTTGATGGAGTAAAGCCTCTTTAATTTTTAAAAGAATGTTATTTCTTTCTCTTTTCCACGATATATTGTAATTACTTGTACATGATTTTTTGTACGTAGTTGTGAGCTTGGTGTTGCTTGGAGACTAAAATTAATACAAGATTACTTTATAAATAATACATGTTATACGAGTGTCTACATGTACGTAATATTTAACTTTTGTGCAAATAAATTTACCTAGAAAACATTAATTTTATCTGTCGGAATCTGTCTTCAATTTCTTTATCATTATTTTACACGAAAGTAAATTATTTCATTAAAATATTTCTAGTGAGTATTAGGAATCCTCATATTTCACATTAATCCAATAAAAGCTATATTTACATTTTTTATTTATAAAATTAAATTGCTTTATTCAAATATTAATTCATTAAACTTACAACGAAAGAAACTTTAAAATATAACTTCGAAAACATTTGTATGTTATTAATTATTCTGAACGAATTTAAAGGTTTCAGTTTATATGAACTCTAACAGTTTTATTATTTATTCGTTAAAATTTATTGAATTCGGGATATATATATATAGATATATATATATATATATATATTTTATATATTCGATTATATATATATATATATATATCGTTTTTATTTGGGTTAATGATACCTTAATAAAAATAGTGACAAAAAAGTCATTAAGCATTCATACATCAAAAATTTTAAGAATATATTCTTATACTACTTAAATGATCTAATTTTAAATGTTCTCACTTATAAACATTCATTTACAAACTAATTTGGTATTCTTTAATAAAATTATATATATATAATGATCCAATGATCTTCTAGTTCCAAGGAAAACACAATAACCAGAGTTTAAAAATTCGAATATTCCAATCACAAATTATAGAATCCAAAAATATATTGTAACCAAAAAAATGTTTTGGAAGCACCACTTGCCAACAAATAAATTTTGAATAACGATCTTATTATATTTAATATATATTATAATTTAAAAAATCTTTTTATTTTATATCACTTATTATATACTTGTATATTTCTTCAAGTCGTAAGTCTCATTAAATGTTGAAATATTTTAAAAAAAATATTTCTAATTTAAAAATGCATTAATTAATGTTGATGTCAATATTTATTTTATTTTACTTTATAGATTTTTATAATATATTTAAAAATACATGTAAAAACCTTCAAAAGTGAATTAGGGTATTAGTTTATTAAAGTATATAAGTATACCTAACATGGGTATCTTTTATCATTTAAAAAATATAAATTATTTATACGTACTCAATCAAATTAATAAACTAACGTTGTAATAATATAATAGTAGTGGTAATAATAATAAAAATAATAATACTTATTATTAATTATATTATTGGATTAATTTTACAAATTTCCATTTTTTTCTATTTAATATAAAAAACATTAATCATTTCATTTTATATAAAATTCCTTTAAAGTAGCATCTTACTTCGGTTATGTTCAATCTAATATTATCTTTCCATGTACATTTAGGCCTATTTAAGTTCGGTTGTATTAATTTTTCTTAATAAGGTTTTGATTATTAATTATAATTATTTATTTTTATTTTTAATATTATATGCGTAAAGAATATTTTTATAAACCAAAAATTTATGAAGCTCTTTAAAATAAAAAGTTTAAAGTTTAAATTAAAATTTTTAAAAAAACTTACAAAAGATGCAATTTAATTAATTTTGAGCTAATCGTACATTAAGTATTGATACATTTATTAAGTACATATACTTATGTTCTTCAAATATAAATTTTTAATTAGTTCTATAAAAAAAAATATGTGTGTGCGTGTGTATTTTTTTATACATAATAACTATAAATATCTGTTTTTCTAGCATAATACGAACTATTTTAGATAGATTTAATTCAATATAGTACAAGAAAGATTTGTATGTAACTAAAATACAGCAAGATTAGTTTACAATATTTTTTACAATAAAATAAAATACCAAAATAAAATTATATTAATGCAGTATTTGATATATTTTTCAATTAATTTAATCAATAATAATAAATATAAAAACTTACATTTTTTATTTATGTAGTTTTAGAAATAGAAAAGGATTTTAAGAATGTTCAATGTTGCATATAACACGATTAGCATTAGATACATATTTTTAATTGAAATTTGATCGAGATTGATCGTATTAAAAATATATCGTATTATTAGGTTGAAATATTTATAATTTTAAATAACTTTTGTTTGCACAGTATTTTATTAACATTATTTGTTAATATGTTAATTCGTGTGTGTTAAAAAATTGGAGGTTGGAAACGAAAAAAAGTTGAAATAGAATGAATTAAAGACTATTGCGTAATATTTAAAGACGCAGATCTTTCATTCAATGATTTGTGTAAGTAACCGAGCAAATGCCAAACTAATTCTAAAAGAGTTCAAATAAATTATTATTAGAACGTATAAATATGTATCACGGGTAAATTCTAAATAATTGAATGTTCTATATTTTTCAATTACATTCAATTACATACAATACGTTTTTCATTTTATTCATAAAATATTTTTTGATAAAATTTTGTATGTTGAACATATATGAATAAACACAGATGAAATATGTTTTGAAAAAAAAAATGTAAAAGATAAAGTATTTCGGCACTGACTGTTAGGTATTACATAAATTAATATAATTTATCGATGTTACTTTTAAAGCTCTTTTCTTAATAAACATTAATTCAAACTTACATGAATATTATTAAGTGAAAACTTTTTTGATTGTCAGATATAAATTTAAAAAAATAAGTGAAAACAATAAACTAATTTATGAGTTTTAGAATATTTTCAAAAAATATCATACGTTTTTTTAAATAATCCTTAAACTAAATAAAGAACGGAGACTAAGTAAAACTCAACATTATTGCAAATAACATATAATCGAATACAACACACAGCTGAGTTACAAAGAATTTATAACTTAGCATAAGAACATAAGAAAGGAACGGGCTTGTCTTCGTTTAATTGTTGTAAGAATCTGGTGCAAGAAAAAGAAAATGCAAATACACAAAATGGTTCTACTAGAATGTCTGAAGCTCCAATAGAAACAAAAACCTCGAGGGGTAGCGTGGCCGAGCGGTCTAAGGCGCTGGTTTAAGGCACCAGTCTCTTCGGAGGCGTGGGTTCGAATCCCACCGCTGCCAGGTCCTTTTTTTTTTACCAACGCTCCTGCATCTGCCACCCTCAAATCGCATCTCGCACATCCTCGTTCTCCTCGTCGTTCCAGAAAACGTGCTGCTCACAGGACAGCTTCTGATCAACGCCATATTCTTTTTTGCGCTCTCCGAAAGCACTAGGAGAAAGAGACCGAAAGCGGCAAAGACACGTGAGCGAGTCTGGCAGGCGGCGCACGCGTCGAGAGGCCGACGACTTGCTCGAGTCGGTGTAAGCCGCTGCTCGTTCTCCGGAGTGTCGACGAGTGCAAACCCCTCGTGGCGTTGTCCCGACGTGCTCGGTGCATCGCGGCCCCGCGGAAATTGCACAGCCCCACGCAGTGATAGCGACGCCTTCGAAGGTCCAATGGGTTGCGTCGGTACGCGGCGCCGTGGTTCACACCTAACAGGCGCTCATGACAGCAAAGGAGATGGCGCGCATTCGCTCGGCCGCCGCTCGCACGAACACGTGCGCACGCAATACCGTTGCCGCCGGCTGCGCGAGCGAGGGCAGTGTTCGAATTTTTCAAAACCAGCAGTCGATCGAGGCCGTTTATTTTTACAATTTCACCGGTGTGTGCTCGTCACAGACCGGCCAGAGCACTTTTTAGCTTCAGTTGATATTTGTTATTAATAGTACTGACAATTTCGGAGGAGAAAAAAGAAAATGAAGCAAGCCTTCTCTACTCATTACCTTCTCGACTTTTCTATAACTAGTGTTTCAACAGCCGTGTTTCGATTTTACTCACTCGAATACATGTTACCGTAATATAGCAATTCTTTCTACAAGTCTTTCAAAGCAGCTGCATATGTCCTTGAATTTTCTACCAGCATTTTTTCGATTAGTGCAGAACCAGTGTTTCCTCTCATTAAAAGATTTGCTTATATATTTAGAAAGGAAACATTGTTTTTCAATGATTCTTATCCCTTGAAACCGAAAGATAGGTTAATTCTAGCAACTATGTTAAACGATTTTTAACATATTATAATCTATGTTACACTAGACGGTTCGTACATATTCCTAGGCGTAGACAAAAAGGCTATAAGTATTGTCACGCGAATGGGACGAACTCAGTTATCTCGTGTAGTAGTAGCATGCACATGTACACATGTCCATAAAAATCATGTGTACGTCGGATTAAGGGAAAGTCGGTTCCTGGGTCCATGAATACTCTCGAAGCTCTTACCTGCGAATGTGATCCTGTTGCAGATGTTGTTTACAGGGGCTCGCCATACCTACCCATTTTCAAGGTTTCAACAAGGCCCTTGGCGCAACACGAGCACACATGTCCGCGTCGCACTGCGCACATTAAATCCACACATGAGAGGAACCAAGGGGAAAGTAAGACAGCTGGATAATAATAACGGCGTATCAACGGACAGCCTGAAGAGAAAAGAGAAAAGAGAGAGAGAGAGAGAAAGAGAGAAAGGAAGAATGATAAAGTGAGAGAATCTGGCTCCAGTATGGTGTGTTGCCCTGGTAGAGGTTTCATTCGAAAGATGCCACCCCGGGCCACGCCCCTGGATATTTTCAAAGGCGCATCCGTCTGAATTCTGTACACATCCTTTGCGTACGTATTCAAAAGCTTATTTATTATTACCCTAAGAATCTTATTTGCACTCTGTGAATAAACGTGTTAACGTAAACGTGGAGAAATCAAAATTTACGTTTCTTCGTAGCTAACAGAAATTACTTTATTTAATATTAATGTAATTTTTGCAACTTTCATTAAATAAATAATTGTTGCTCTTTTTATTCCGATTATGTAGATTTTTAATGATAAATAGTGCAAAATCTTACGCATCTTATCTCCAGCATAGATACTGTAGTCGATTGAAAAATATATCGATTATCAATAAACGAATAAAAAAATCCTGAAGATGACAGATAGCTCTATAGGGTTTTCCGCAACGTGACAAAGTGAGACACTCCGTATGACTTAGAACGAAGTGAAAATTGTTCTCACATCCCGCATACGTACGTCGTCATATCAGGATAACACGACTGGAAATTCTTCTCATCTCTCATGCAGCCGAGAGCGAAATTCGCGCGGGTTGCCTCGTTCAGCCCCTCCTTTTATCAGGAGCGCAGAATATAAAAGAATTAACAGTAACGACCTTTCCTTACTTGCCTGGCGCCTTTTTAACTTACCTCTCTCTCGTTCTCTTTCTCTCTTTGGGTTTGCTGTCTCTCCTACCCCCTACACACATCACACATCACAGCTAGTACTGACTTGAACTTTTTCGTTCTGAAATCCGTTTCCTCGTGCATTTTTAGAGATTCAGACTCTTCATTTCGCTGTAAATTTTGTTATGTCAGCGTCAATTGGGTTCGTGATCCCTCAAGCTCCTTCCTCGAACGCGTTTACAAGCTACGAGTGACTAAAATCAAAACGGCTGCAAATCCATTGTATGCAAATTTTACATAAGTATATGATCGATCGCGAAAGTGCGACTAGATTTATTCGCACGCTTCCTGTGACTGTTGAAAACGCCTTGATGCGTGAGGCGAGGCGCCAGTCTTGCGTCGCGCCGGATCGAGAGAACGTGTTTCCCCTTAACTTTTAATCACTCCGCCGCGATATCTTCGGCCTTATCTGCTACTCCTTGGCTACCATGTACTTCATTATGTTTGCCTGATGAGGAACGCCGGCTGATTGAGCCTAAATGATTACGTCGTGTTAATCATTAAGACGCCCACGCTGCGCCGAGGTGCGAAAAGCCCGAGCGCTTCCATGCGAACTCCATGGTTTCTGAAAATTCTCGATCACGTAAAACGCGGCATTGTAATTTGCCACTCACCTTATGCGAGCTAACGATACTTAATCTAATAATTATCACACTGGCACCTTCTTTAGATACCGTGCGTGCTACGAGAACGATCAACGTAACCAACCGTCTCAACACCTCGCCATTGCCCTTCGGCTGTTAATTAACGATTCGACTTGCAAATTCATGCGCGATTTCCAAGCAGAAGGAAGTCGGGCCAATTGCTTGGGCAGAATTATTATTGTTACGTAGAGATGTTTCGTCAATGTTGTTGATTGCCTGACCACCACCTATCCACTCACCAGCCGAGGCTCGGATATCAACGAACGCGGTCTAATATTAATTAAGCTAAATTAATGATACATCGATCAGAAATACGGAAATAAATAAAAACTAAGGTGAAAGATTTGCAAAGACAGACGGAGGCTGCGACTCGTGAGATACGTAATCGGTTCTTGGGCTCGTTCCTCTCGTTCGCGCGGAGCCGATTTGCGTCGAGGGCGAAGGCCGTCTTCCTTTGTCAGAGTCGCGCATAAGCGAGACGGAGACGAAGTGTGTGACACGCAGTTCGCGTTTTACGCCTTCATGTCTCTTCGCCCCTCCTTTATCCTAATTTTCATGCAGCACACTGCGAGAATGGACATAATCAACAATTTAACCGTCTGAGCATCAGGCGAGTATCAGCGACGAGCGAGACCAGCGAGCCGAACGTCGACTTCAGCTGGTTGTCCGCGGCGTCGGTGCCACTTCTAGCTACATCATGTTTGCCGCGGATCGGAAAGACAGAATTTTGAGGAAGAGCCGCGCGGGCCCTAAGCGTGCGCCCGACGCCGCGACGCCCCATTGGTCCTCCAAGGTCCCTTTTCATCAGCCATTGGTTCCTCGACCCGGTGGCGCCACCGAAATTTGGCCGGTCCAGTTCTCGGCCGCGCCCTTGGCCGTCTCGCGAAGCCAGGCGGGCCGCAATCGTTCTTACGCGACGCCACGGACGTTCGGCAGGAGCTGCTGGAGCGTCGCGACGGGGCAGTGACACTGTTTTTCCCCAAAAAATGACCAACGACGTGGTCGTCGCCGCCTTCGAATTAAAGCCCACCAGGATGCTTTGGTGTCGAGTCAAGCCGGCGACCGCCTCGAGCCCTCGCGACGCTCTGCAACGCCAAGCCGTGTCCGACCACCGCCGCAACGCTCCCCAAATCTGAGGAGGACCGCCACCACTGCCGCCGGTCTTCGTTATGGCTTTCCCCTAAAATTTATTATTGCCGCGGATGTGTGCGAGGTGGGGGATCTTGGATGCTCCCTCCTTCCGAGCTGTCCGCGCCTGTTCCAGCGATATCGAGCCAAGCGCAGACGAAGGCCGCGGGAGTTTGCGGAGTGGTGTGTATGCGTTCCTGTTGAAAAAATTCCTCACGGCGAGAGTCGGGCTATGACAGAATATCATAAGGCACCAGTCGCGGTGGGCGCGGATTCGCTGTTCTAGTTTCGTAGGCTCCTGGTACGAGGAGGGGCTCCGCGAGACAACCCGCGCGAAAGTCCGCCCGGCGATAGTCGAGCGATTACTTTCTCGCGCTTCGTGCCACCCTGATCGAGAGGAGCTCGCATGCGGGATGTGGGCACGCATCTCGTACATGAAGCAAATGCTCTCTCGGGGCTTCGAAGCCTCGCGCTTCCGCTCGTACGTACGCTTTGCTCTTGCGCCATTGCACCTTTCGTGCTCGGGGATGCGCGTCACCTGCTTGGCGTCCAACTGCCAGTCGATTGCAGTTCAGTCTCACCTGAGCACCCTTTCCAGTTACAAAACATTGGTTATGAAAATGTCACTACGGGATTCCTCGATGTTCCATTTGTCCCGCTTAAAAATGCGTATTTTTTCAAGTTTTCCTCAAAACACATATGAGTGCTGTGTAAATGTTAAGACACTTTTTAACAAATAATTATTAGGTGTACAATTATTGTACATAAATTAAATACTCCACGTAATTTTGTGTATACTTGCGTATATTCGTTTATTAATTTTGATTTTTTTATTTATTCGACATTATATTATGGCGCATTCGCATACATCATTATGACTCAGTGATATGTAGAATATTTTCACCAGATATATTTAAGAAAAGTTAAACATCAAATTATTTGCTTTTAGATTTGGCATAAAGAATTATAAAAAATATTGACTCTACCGTTAATCTTCGTTATTTTAAAAATATGATTAAACTGTTTGGAAGCTCGAATATCGCTCATATCGGTCGAAAATTGAATTAAATTATCTATTTGATAGCTTTGATATGTATAATCATAATTCTGACTGTAGTAGTGTTTTCATCTTCAGAACAGATAATTTTTAAACAGTTCAAATAAATAGACTTCTGCCTACTGACAAGGATTCATATTTTTAAAATTTTATCTATTATCAGTTAAGTAAAGATGTCACTGTATTAAGTAAAGAAAATATTTTTATAGTATTTCGGATAGCTAATGGCAGCACTGAGTCTGTAGAATGCTTGTTAAGTGCTGGTAT
This sequence comes from Platyscapa corneri, assembly GCA_018907185.1. Lineage (NCBI taxonomy): Eukaryota > Metazoa > Arthropoda > Insecta > Hymenoptera > Agaonidae > Platyscapa > Platyscapa corneri. Next base: position 1,068,290 of record JACCHW010000011.1, on the reverse strand, counting down.
CCAATTACCGAGCATTCAAGCATCATATTATCGATGGTCTTCCAAAAATATCGTCAGTGTTATAATTATCAAAAACACCATGTGATTATTATGTTGGTGCAATATGCAAATTTGGTCCGTAAGTTACGAGTTAAATTAAATATAAAAATTTCAAAGGTACTAGTTATATCTGTCCTATTTACAATTGAAATGTAAAAAGATTGCGATCGATATTGTTAAAATTTAGTAAAACTGCTATTAAAATTCTTATTCAACAATAAATTATAAAAAATAGCAAGTTCTTTACGCCGGACTATCCACATTATAAATATGATTTTTAATTTTTAATATTAATTATGATTGTTTATACACTTATTATTTTCATATTATATATATATTGTGTTTATACAAAAATAAATATCACTTTTTTATGTTTTTTCATACCTAGAATTCCATTAAATTTGATTTTTTAATTTATTATAGATATTTATAAATATTATTATTGACACATTATTACGAAGAATAAGAAAAATAAATATTTCTATCATTTATAAATGTTCGATCTCAAAGCATCTTTGCGTTTAATTTAAATAGTTTAAGTTTTATAAATAATATATCTGTGACTAAGTTCTCCTTGCTTATTACATAATATTTAGTCTCATTATAAATTAAAATATAAAAATAATATTATATCAAATAATTTTTTAAAGTATTCAAACACATTATCTTATTAAAAACATTTGTAAGCAACAACGTTATTCAGATTTAAGCTGTTAGCAATAAGATAAGTGACATCATTTATATTTACATGATAATATAGCTCATTTTGTATCTTTTAGTTTTGAAGATTTGCTTTCTTTAATTCATCAATTATGACTCAATATTATATAAGTAATTACTTGATTATTAACAAGTTAGAATTAACCGAAATTTTATGTATATATATAATAAAAAGTTTCATGCAGTTAACTTTATCATTTAAAATGGTTACATAAATCATAATATATGAGAGATTAGGCATCATATATGAAATTAAAATAGTATTTTTATCTCATTTTTTTTGTTTCATTAAAATTTTCCAAACAAATTTTTCACGTTATAATAAAAATATATGTTAGAAATATAAATGTAATGATATATAAAACTTTATTTAAATTTAATTTTAATTTAATAAATAATACAATGATTTACAAATTAACTTGTGAAATTGAAGGTAAAAAGGTTGTGCAATATAAATTATTTAATAACTATGCATAATTTTATTTTAAATAAATGTGTATTAACTTTATTTTAGTACAAGCTACAAGTTTATTTTAAATAAAATTACAAATATTATAATAAATTTGATAAATTAATATAGTAATTTTCAATAAAAATAAGTAGGTATAAGAAGTATGAGAATTTAGAAATTTTCTATTGTCTTGAGACATAAAAAAATATCTAAAAGATATTATGGCTTATTATGTAGAGCAGTCAAAATATCGATTACTATCTTCCCGCATACACATTATCAGAATAAAAATAAAAAGTTGTTCGTTATGAATATTATGTTCAAAATCTACAAAATGTATACTTTTTTGTGTCAAGATATTGGTTTTGGTTAATTAGATGTAATTACAATTTTTATTATAAATAAAGATTGCATTTAGTAGTATGATTATTTAAATTTAAATATTAAAATTTTATAAATTAAGTACGTGAATTTTAACGCAATTTATACTTATTGTTATCCATCAGCTACATGATAGTAGTTCTATTTTGTGTACAAATATCGTCTTGTTCACTTTTATAAATAATTTTGCCAAGTTACTAATAATACAAATCTAATTTTACTATAAAATATAAAAAATTAACATGATAGGGCGTATTCTGGCTTGCACACTTATATGTACAGTAGTAGTATACTTATGTAAGTTACAAAACGTATGAAGCACGGACAAAGGTTTTTATATGTTTTATTCTCGATATTTTGTTCTACTGACTTCTACTATGAAGTATAATTAATTTGTACTAAATGTACTTGAGGAAAATCTTTACTTTATTAAAAAATAAATTAATAATGTGAGCTAAAAAATTATAATTCTAATGTTTACAAAAAAAAGTTTGTTCTTGTTCCGAAGAATGCTTATCAGTTATTCAACTTTAATAATTCACGTGTAATTCAATTTATAATTAATTTAACAAAATATAAAATTTTAATTTTAATCATATTAGTAAAAAAATTAACACTCCTGATATTTAAAATTTTAAATTTTAATATTCTAATTATATTTGGTATTTTAAATGTAATGTAAGTACTAATATAAATTTTAGATATTATATCAGATTCTTAAATAAACTCATTCTGACAATAATTTTGATTCTTATATTTTATATGATAAAATAATGTTGTAATTTTTTTTAATCGAATAAATATTAACTTAAATAGGAAGAAGCTTATTAATTTAAGAAAAACTGTATTGTAGGAATAAACTTACTAATTTAACTAGAACTATATTTTATTTGATTAAGAATAAAATATTTTACATTTTTCTTAACATAATTTTTATTTCAATATAATAATTGTAACTTCTAATTAAATGCATTACGGACTAAAATAAGTCTTATGGTATTCAACTGACAAAATTGGAAATGAACTTATGTTTGACATTAAATAATACGAAAATGTATGTTTACTTTTGCAAGGATTGAATACATGAAGTACATTTGTGGGATTATAAATTAATAAAGATTATGGATTTGAGAATATTTTACGAATTTTTATTAATGAAGTTGTAATTAAACATACAAAAAGTTATTTTTATTATAAAAATTATATAATAAAAAATGCATTGATAGCATTATTGAATACATTAGATTTGCTTCAACATGAAATATCAGTATTGAATCATTTTCAAGTAATGTATTCTACTTTAAGAAATTACAGAATAATGATATTTTAATACTGTATCTTTATCCAACTCCTTCTTTTTTTTTACTTTACATATTATATAAAATGTTTAAAATACTAATTATTTTGAATTATTTATTACATATGATAAATGATCTTTGAAATCTTTTCTTCTCCTAATTATGATTATTTTCTGTGTATTCTTTAACCCTTTTTCAAGAATTAATAAAGTACATATCAGTGTTTCATGTTAGAATTTATTCATGGAGTAAACATATTTATTAAATTAGAAAATTTTAAAATCCTAGGTGGCTCCTAAAACTTTTTACTTTCATTTTGAAAAATAATTTTGAATATAAAACTGTGTTGTTACTAAATGTTTTATATAAACATGAACAAATAAAACAATTTACTCCCGCAATGCAAATATGTATTCTTGTATCGATTTCGGAATTATTTTTGAAGTTAATAAAACGAATAACTTTAATATATGAATGATTTTCTTAGATTTAAAAAATTTACCAATTAATACAAATTGTAGCTTCAATTAAAAAATTTACAAAAAAACTTGGTAGGAATTGAACGTGGACTCCATTATGGCGCATAAATCCTGCGATACGAACCGGTGGAAGACAGAACTATAAATTATATAACTGAGAGGTAGTATGCGAAGGGAGATGGGTAGAAAGTCTCCTAAATAGAACAAATATGAAACTGGTTAATAGGCTCGATAGACAACGACAGGTCAAGTTTACACTACAGTTTGCATCTTTCCCTGAGTTTGTGAAAATAAGCAAAAGATGTGTGCCGATGGGATATGCCAATTTCCATGCTGGTATGATTTGGGACGACGATGCTTGCAAGGGCATGGTGTCAATATCCATGATTCTTGCAAGATCTATGTCTAAAAATAATTAATTTGATACCGTCCACACATACAATTATAAAAATTGCATTCACGTGTGCTTTTTTAAAAAAGATGTTGTCAGTTGCAGAAAAAATTTTCTGAAGAGGAAATGCAAGATATGAATCTTTTCATCTAGAATATGTCATCTTTTGGAAGCGTAGCTCTTGTAATGTGACATACTTCGTTTATAGGGTAATGAGAATAGTATGACTATATTGATTTAGTGGGTTATTTGACATATGTCGAGAATATCTCTGCGTCGATGTATGGATATCGAATAAAATATTATTTTATTTTAAGAAAAAACTACCCCATTGCAATATGTAAAAAGAATGCTTTTTAATATAAATATTTGTAAAAGTACTACTAATAAAGCATGTTAATAATTTTAGTATCAACTTAATTTGGTTTCTAGACTAAAATTGTTAAAAATAATTTAAAAACAAATATTTTTACCCTCCGATGTTACAGGATTATAATTTCTATGATAATATTACAAAATTATATATTCTTTAAGCAAAAAGTAAGAATTTCAATATTACATATTTTTAGCGAATTCGAGCAATGTATTTTATTATTTAAAATATTAATTTAAAAAATAATGAAGTCTTTATAATTGCTTATAATTTCAAGCACGTCCAGCAAAGGCGCCGTGGCTTAGTTGGTTAAAGCGCCTGTCTAGTAAACAGGAGATCGGGGGTTCGAATCCCCCCGGGGCCTTGCGTTTTTTATGCATTTACAAATTTTTTTGTCGATACGTATATATGTTAACATGTGTTAATATTTTATGCAAGTGCTTTTCTTTAAGAAATTATATTTAAATTAATTTAATTCTAAATAAAATATCATCTTAAATTATCAATGCGATAATATCTAATATTATTTGTAAAATCTTATTTGATATGATAGTACTAAATATTTGGTAGCACCTAAGGCTTCAAATAATATTATACCGTTAAATCTTATTAAATGCATTTCTTTACTTAGGGGTATGAAAATTTCAAGAATTTATAAGAACTACAGTATAATCACTATTTAATTAATAATATACTTATATAATATAATATAACAGTAAATAAAATTATCTAATCATGAATTTGAAAAAAACAAAAAATGCATGCATAATTGATATAATTCGTAATTGTCAGGACAGTTTTATTGATATATCATAGAAAATTTGGAATTTATACAATTCATTTGACATATTAATAGAAATATATAAAAGAGTATTATTGTTTAAAAAATGTTAAATAAAAAATTTTTTATGTATTAATAAAAAAAAGTAAAAAAAGTCGACGAGGATGGGATTCGAACCCACGCGTGCAGAGCACATTGGATTAGCAGTCCAACGCCTTAACCACTCGGCCACCTCGTCCCACAAACCCGCAATTCCTAAATGTTCATCATCACTTAAATTTTTTGTTTTTTGAATTTATTTTTAATATAATGTATATCATTTTAATAATGCATTTGCGTGTATTTCTTCCAAAATTTTAAAATGTTATTCCAGTAGATTAAATTAACAATATGTATTTAATAATGTAAGTGATGGTATTTATTATGATTGATAAAAAAATATAAAACAGAATTATATTGTATGTATTATTATGCTCATGATAATTATATAAATGCATAATATAATAATAATTAGATCGGTCTTTGCGGTAGTTTGTACCGGTTTTTAAGTTTATAAACTACGCCACCTTGGAGTAAGTCTTACTACTAAAAATACTAATTATGATTGTGCAATGTTTTTGTCAGTAAATTGAAATCATGTAAAGACATATTGTAACAATTCGTAATTGGATATTCAAGGTGATTATTTGAAAAATTGTTTTCTTGTGGAAAAATTTTTATGTATAAAGTACTTATCATTTTGTTTTTAGAAATGATTAACCTTGTTAAATTAAATTAAAAACTTTTTTTTAGTACAGGTCGTTACAGAATAATTATTTACCATTGGATCAACAGTGATTATAGGCATTGATAAGTTATATAAATGTAAAACGTTATAGCAAATCGGGCGAGTACAAGAAAATCTGCTGATGAAAGTTAAATAACCAGTTCTCGTGTACAATTGAACCATGCGGCACATCGTAACCGACCGTCCTTTAATATGGATGAATTACAATATTCTTCTGTATATGATGAAAAAACGTTGCAAGTTTTGGAGGCACAATTTTCTCGAACTAAAGGTAAAGTTGTCATAACGTATTTCATAATATATATTTGAATACATAAACTAAGTTAGATTTTTTAACTTCAAATAATAAATAATAGTTGTAAATAATATTAAAATATTTTTATTGATATTCTTTTTTCAAAAAATTGTCATTACTGCAAGTCAAATACACAGTTTTCAAAAAATAAAGTTATGTTTAATGCATATTAAAAATAAAAATTAAAGGTATATTTTACATTATTAACTTGCGCTAATAATTGATAATTTAATTTAATTTAATTTAGTACAAAAGTAAAAATCTATACCAATGAGATTTATTTGCTATATAATGTAGAATACGTTATTATCTAGTAAAATAAATTTTAAGGAAAAAATCTATATTTTCATAAATATAGATTTATAGAAAAAATTTTTCTATTTAAAAATGACAATATTTCTGAGTTAATAGTTATTTGTAAAATAATTAAAAAATTTTTTTTTTACCAATTAATAGAAAAATATATCATTTAAAGGAATATTGGAAATTCTCATAACTAGTTTTATTCATTATAATTTAAAAAATTTTTTTTGTTGCTTTATTAAAATTTTCTACAGAGTAATTATATTTTTATTTAATATAATTTATTAACCGATTAACTATATTTTGGACATTTTATAACTTTTTATAATATTTAATAACTTAAAAAACTTGTATTAAAGTTTTTTTTTTTTTCAATTATAGGAAGTTTAAAATTAATTATTCTAATACTTTATCATTTTTTCATATTTCGATAGGTGAATGTTACGTAGATCATGCAGGTGCCACTTTGTATTCTGATAATCAAATTAGAAAATCAATGGATGATTTAATGTTATTATTATATACAAATCCTCATTCCTACGGTGTAAATGGAAATATTACAGAGGAGACTATTGACAATATTCGAAGCAGGTAAAATGTTTCAGCATTAAAAAACTTTAATTTATTTTTTATTAGATATAACAGAATTTTTATTAGTATTTTAGATCATTTTCATACAACTCAAGATGAATATAGTGTTATTTTTACATCTGGTGCTACTGCTTCATTAAAGCTAGTAGCTGAAGCATTTAGTTTTAGTAATAATAATAAAGAAAATAAATCTAATGAGAAATTTGGAAATTTTGTTTATCTTCAGGATAATCACACATCTGTTCTTGGTATGCGAGATGTGACCGCTGAAAAGGGAGCTAAAGTAGTTTGTATTGATCGTGAAAATGCTTTTAAAATTTTACAGCAATATGATAAAAAGAATTTTATTGAAGAATATGAACATAACTCACTGTTTGTTTTTCCGGCTCAATGTAACTTTTCAGGATTCAAATATCCTCTTGCTTGGATAAAAAATGTAAAAGATGGTGTTTTAAATTCACATATTGGAAATGAAACTAATTGGTATACTTTACTCGATGCTGCTTGTTTTGCTGCTACTAATGATTTAAATCTTTCTATTTTTAAACCAGACTTTATATGCTTGTCATTTTATAAATTGTTTGGGTATCCTACTGGTATTGGAGCTCTTTTAGTAAAAAATAGCATTGCACATATTTTAAAAAAAGTTTATTATGGTGGTGGAACTGTAAATGTTGTTTTAAGTTCAATAATGCATCATATGAAAAGAGAATCTCTGCATCAAAGGTAGGTATTATTAAAAGTTTTACAACTTCGTAAATTTAAAATAATAATTTTTAATAATCATTATAAAATATTTTGTAGATTTGAAGATGGAACAATTTCTTTTCTAACAATAGTATCTCTTCAGCATGGACTTAAAATATTATCAGAAATTTCTATGCATCAAATATCTTCTCATGTATTTTCATTAGCTAGATATTTGCATCATTCCTTGCTCATTTTACATCATGAAAATGGTGCTCCAGTTATTCAATTATATTCAGATACAGATTATGAAGACAAAAATTTACAAGGTGGAATTGTTTCCTTTAATGTATTAAGAGCATCTGGAGAATATGTAGGTTATATGGAAGTTCTTAATATGGCTGCTTTATTTAAAATTCATTTACGTACTGGGTGTTTCTGTAATCCAGGAGCTTGTCAACGACATTTAAATCTTACAGATAACGAAATATTGAGAAATTATGATAATGGATATACTTGTGGTGGTACAAAAGATTTAATAGATGGTAAGCCAACAGGAGCGATACGAATATCTTTTGGATATATGTCAACAATAAACGATGTTGAAACAATTTTGAAAATGTTAAAAAAGTGCTTTGTAAATGGACAAGAAGTTTTAAAATATCCCTATTGGTGGCCAGAGTTTAAATTAAAATTACATGCTAAATTTAATTTTAAGAATAATTTAGGTGTGAATGATATTTTTAATAATTTAAAAGCAGATGAATTTCATAATACAGTAAGTGAAAAAAGTTCACATATTCAATTGAACATAACTTCTTCAAATAATAATTTAATTAAGAGTAGTAACACTAATGGGAAATGTAGATTATCTAAAATATTTGTTTATCCAATCAAATCTTGTGGAGGATATGAAATTAAAAATTCGTGGATGATAACTTCAAAAGGATTACAATATGATCGAGAATGGATGATTGTAACAAACACAGGAGTATGTTTAACTCAAAAACAAGAACCAAAATTATGTTTAATAACACCAGTTTTCGATTTAAAAAATAATGATTTAAAATTATATTATCCAGGTAAATTTTATTTGATATAGATATTTATTTTTTGTTGTAAAAAAATTTGAATTATAAATATATTTCAGGTATGCCATCAATTGAAGTTCCGTTAACTATTCCTTTAGAAAAAATTAATAATAGCAAAATATGTAGAGGTAAGATTTGTGGACATAAAGTAGAAGCAAATTATTGTGGAGCAGAAGTTTGTGAGTGGTTAAGCTTAGCTCTAGGAAGGCCTAATATTAAACTTGTCAGACAAAATGGATCAACTCAATCAAAACGTAATATAATTAGTAAATAATTTGATCAAAGATATATTAGTTAGATCATATTTGTTATTATGAACTAAATTTTTACAGAAACTAATAAATCAGAAATATCTTTTGTCAGTCAAAGTCAGTATTTACTGCTAAATAGAGCAAGTATATTATGGCTTACAGACAAAATTGCGGAAGATTCTGAATGTAATAAAAATACAATTTTACATAGGTTTCGCGGTAATTTTTTGATCGATGGATGTTCACCTTTTGAAGAAATAAAGTGGAAAAAAGTTCAGATAGGAAATTTTGAATTTAAGGTATTTATTTATAAAAAATTAATATCATGATACCAAAATAAAAAATAAAAACAGTTATAATAATTTTTCATTTTCTGAAAACATTGGATAATTATAAAAATAATAAATATAATTTTAGATAATATATTGAGATTTTTGAAAAAAATAGAAATATATATCGAGATATTTAAAGGGGTAATATTAAACTGATAGTATTTATGATTAAATTTATTTTTTTTTTCAATTATTATATTCTACCTATTATTTAGAAGAATTTATTAAGTTTGAAATGAATAAACGAAGTAAACAAAGTTGAAATTATTAAATTTTTTTATTAATCATTTTAGGTTGAAGGTTTATGTACCAGATGTCAAATGATATGCATTGACCAAACAACTGGAAAAAATACTGTAGAACCTTTACGTACATTGGCTGAAGAATTTCATGGAAAATTAAGATTTGGAATATATTTAGCTAATAAGTTTCAAGAAAATAATTTTATAAAAGTAGGCGATGAAGTATATTATGATTAAAATAAAAATAAAAACCTTGTAATACAAATTTTTTATAATTTAATGTTTGCTATATAATCATACATAATTTAATACATTTTTTAAAAAGAATGTAAATAATAAACAAGTAATGCAGTTTTATTGAACATTTATAATTTTTTATTATTATTAAGAAAAATAATAAAATTAATTATAACTAATTTTTATTAACTGTCACTTGATTGGTTCAAGTGGATAATGATAAGCTTCCACAAGTGAAAATTTTTTTCGTTTTAATGGTTTGGAGGGTTTGTTAACTTTCAGGGGTGGTTAGCCACTTGCTAAAGAAATCCATATTATGAGACAGAACGCTAATGCGGTTTTTCAGCACAGGAACAAACGATGGCGTCAGTTCTTAAAAGTACGTCGCGGTAGCGTAGTATTATATAATTATGTACTAATATATTATAGCTATTTTATTAAATATTATATTATTATATTGAATTATTCTACAATATATTTTTGTATTAGATTTTCTATTGTTTAAGTTTGTATTTATTTTATATGAGTAAATACCAAGTTTTAAGCATCTTGAACGTATATTATTACATATCGTGTTGCCGATAAGTAAACGTTTTCTATGATAGCAAGGATGCAGCGTGGAGGCTGATCTTACTTTTTATTTGAGAAAAGACACCGGATCTTTGAACGCAATATTGTACTTTTGATTTAAATGCTTATGTCCTTCTTTTTTCTGTTTTTTTTAAGGCAATTGAAGCGAAGTAGGAAGTCCAAGAATAATCTAGTAACGAACCGTCATATTCGGGGACTTCTTTTTACGTGCTTCTGAGCTTATTTACGTGCGCATAAGTTAGAGATTCCTTTTTTTTGCCTGTCGTAAGTGTTCGCATATAAAATTTTCCTTTGTGTTATCAGTAATGACCTGAATTTTCAATCTTTCATACTGCGAATTTAGCAAGCAGATGGCGCGCTAAGTACAAATTTTTGACAAGCCACATTATCACTAGCTGTGAACTCTAGTAGTAGTTTGTAAGTATCACAGTCGTGTATTATCGTTTATTCCATTGCGGAACATTTTTTATTTTTTGTAATAAATAAAAGTCATTTATCATTTTACAACTTGCATTCCTACAACCGCAGAGAAAATTGATATTCATAAAAAAAGTCAGTGCACCGTAGCGAAATCTGAGTTTGCAAGTTTAACTGTAGCATGTTTTAAAAAAGGATACAAAAACGGATCACACACGCGAGATATAACGACGATTGTTAGTAGCCAACAGGTGGTTTCGTATACTTTGCGAATTCGAAACGTGCATTGCACATCGCTCCTACAAAGATTTGTTCGTCGTAAATATACGCGAGCGCGTTTTTGCAACGTGCAGATTTCAATTCGCTTAGGCGGGAGAAGAAAAACTCCACCCCCTCCGACATTATTCCGAAAATGGATTACGATTATTTGCTAAAGTTTCTCGCACTCGGCAATTCAGGTGTCGGAAAAACGAGTTTTCTGTATCAGTACACCGATGGGACGTTTAATCCTCGCTTTCATTCTACAGTCGGCATTGACTTTAAGGAAAAGCGAATTGTAAGATGAATATATTTTTTACGTTAAAAGACATTGCTCAACATTGCTTTGATGCTACTTGTTCTGTATCGCTTTTAAATAATCGATCTAGCTTATTGAGATTGTTTTTCACGGTTCTTTTATATGTCCTATTCGTAACGACACTAACGTTTATATTTTATTGTCTTTACGCAGGTGTATGAGTCAGCCAACGGACAAAGCCAAAGAGTGCACTTACAACTTTGGGATACAGCTGGTCAAGAAAGGCGAGACATAAGTCATTTTATTTGGTTCAGTGTAATTTTTTCTTTACCAATTTAATAAAATAATAGAATACAATAATACGTGCGATTGATGTTTAATCTGTTAAATGGGAAATAAGAAAAATTTACACTAGAAAGAATTCCGGAATAAAAAAAAAATTGCGTTTTTTAATTATAGAATTAAACTATAATATATTAACAATCATTTGAAATGACTATTTAGGTTCCGAAGTTTAACCACAGCTTTTTACCGGGAATCGATGGGTTTTTTTCTGCTGTTCGACTTGACAAATGAACAGTCCTTTCTCGCAATAAGAAATTGGTTGGATGAACTTAGGGTATTAATCTTAATTTATTTTATTTTTTTTAAATTAACCATTTTTTTGAATATGTAATTATTATAAGAATTGCTATAATAAGTTGAACTTTTCCATTAAAATTATGTTTATTATTTAGTAACATTAATATTTTTTTTTACATTACTTTAAGATATTTTTCATTTAAATAACAATTTATTTTGTCGAGTGAAACAATTAAATTAAATAAAAATATTCCGGAAAGTAGGGAAAAATATTATTACAATATTGTGAAACTATTGCTAAATATTGTGAATCAATTTGTGCCATGAATGGCTAAAAAATCTCTGATTTAAAGAGTCTGTTATAATTTCATGTAATCTTTCGACATCTAAGTAGATTCATCATGCAAAGGGTAAAAAAGGTAGACTCTAATTTTGTCTTATGCTGAAACCTCTGCACAGATGCATGCCTATTGCGAGGAGCCTGACATAATTCTTTGCGGTAACAAATCAGATCTCGAGAACAGACGCATAATTAGCGAGGAAAAGGCTCGAGACTTGGCGGAAAAGTACAAGTATGTATAGAGAGTGATATAACATTTGCCTTTAAGAATAAAAGTGAAATAATTTAACTTTATAACATTTTGAAACGTCAAGGATTCTAAGGTTCTTGATTCTATTTCCCTGTTTGTATTTATAGCTATTAATGAATTGAATTGAACAACAAAATCATTTTAATTGATAATATAAATTATTTTTACAATGTTATTATTTAAATTAATAGTAAATTATATTCTTCACTTAGTATTATTAAATTATCTTCATTTTATTTTGGACTTTTTAATTATAATTCATTACGTTTTAATATATTTCTTATGTTCCGAAAATCCCTTGTAGATTAACACTTATTTTACTGTATCTGAACATAAATAACAATTTTATATTTCATACATTAGAGTCATTATTTATTTGAATTTTTACTTCTAACCATTATTTTAATTTGGCATGATAAAATGTAAGCATTAATTATTAATTTGATTAATTTTATTATTCTTACCAGATGATGTAAACTTGTATCGATTTGTTTGATCGACTAAAAAATTATTAACTATTTTTATAAAGAGAAACAAAATTGATTTTTTGAAATAGCAATGGAATTTTATAATTGCTTGTTGTTGTAATACTATAAGTGTGATTCATAAACCTACATCAAAATCTGAGTTTTAATAAAATGAAATTACACTCAAGTAGATTATCCTTTTAATTTTGATATTATATTTTTCCGAAGTATATGTTTTTAGAAATTTATACACAACTTTTATTAAAAATAATTATCAATCATTTGAAATCTATAAAAATTTCGTATAATTCTGTTATTTTAAACAAATATATATATATAATATACAAGTATAAGTAAGATGAAAATCCATGAAGTTTTTATAAATTTAAAAAATTTAAATAAATGCATATTTAACATTAAAATACTTACTAACATAATAAGTGTATATTAAAAATTATTATAAGTGTAGATTTATAATTTTATAACTTGAATTTTTATTAAATTTATATATTTTTTATTACAATTCTTTTAAATTTTGTAATAATAATAAAAATATTTTTATGTTAAAGATTTTAATCCAAAGATTATTTAATAGTATTGGTAAAACTAATGAATTTTTTAAACAATATATTATAAATAGAAACAAGATGATTGTTATTAACTAAATAATTAGTTTATTATATTCATATAGAAAATAAAATTTGGTAAAAATAGTAAAGTTTAACTGTTAAATAATTAATAAATTTTTTTAAGAAATAGTACGATGAGAAATATTTATATTCATTGTCAATAAAAAATAAAGTCTTGCCGCACAGCTTAAAAATATATATTATTTTATTTGCAATATTTTATGTTGTTACACGATATTTCATATTTATAAATTTTGGAAAGTCTTGTTTTCATTTACTTCTACATAAAATTATATTGTGAAAGATAGAAATATGTTTGTGAAATAAATTGTCGAATAGAAAATGCTAATTTTCAGTTGATACTGATAATTTTAGCTAATTTCACTGAAAACGTGTATCAGCAATCATTTGTATAATGAATGTGAAATATAACCGAACACTGCATTGGGCAAAGTTGAATGTAGTTTTAATTTTCATATAATATTCAGTTGCGGTACATAAATAAATTATGATTTAATAAAGCTTATTTTATGCGACATATTTGTATTTTTGCATGAATTCTTTTTCCCTTGAATTTTACAAATTATAAGAAATCGCAAATAAAAAGTTTATAATTTTAATTATTTATCGATTGAATCTATATTCAGTATAATTAACAAACACAAATTATTTAGTACTTTTATACGAATATTTAATATCATTATATAACATAATTGTAATTGATTAAAAAATAATTTATATTTTTTACAAAATTATTATTATATATATAAAATGCTTATGAAATTAATATTGAAATTTCTTTGCACAGTTTTTAATATTCTTAAAGTATATTTATTTTTCTTCGGTTCTGAATTTTGGACTTCTAAATCAATTAAAATAGTAGCCTCGATATTTAAAAAGAATAAATGTTTAATTATATACACATTATAAATAGTTTAGTGTATTTGGAGACCAGTGCATCCACTGGACAGAACGTGGAACGCGCCGTTGACATTTTGCTTGATCGTGTAATGCGGAGAATAGACACGACTGTGGATCAATCTATTCTTCCCCATCAGAAGTTGCTCAGGTGCTATGAGCTTGAGACTCCGGCTAAGAAGAAAAGATTTTGTATCTGTTGAATTCTAGATGCTTACTGCTTTTTTACGTTTAATTGTACATTACAATTAATTGTAATAATTTAATTTCTTGGGAATAAATTTAAGAAGGTAATAATATTTTAGTGTGTTTATTGTATTGTATAAGCCGGTTCTAAAATTACGATGTAGATCTTAACTTGAAATCTGAGGTTCAATTGAGATTAAAATTAAACATAAATGTATCGATGATGAGGTTATCCGAGTAAGGGCACAGAACCTGTTTCTAAATATGAAATTTGCGATTAATGATTTAAATTTTGTATATGATTTTCTTCATTTTAAATAATTTAAATGTTAAAGTACAAATACACTGTTTCGTATTAATTTATAATTTATAATTAAATAATACAAAGATTTATGATACAAAATAAAATTTTATATGTTAAATTAATAAATATGTGTCTATCAATATTATGAATAAAGTTTTTATTAAAAAATTATATGGATAAAAGTTCTTAAATAAGAAATCACACCATTAATTTTTTTTCAACGGAAACACTGTTAAAATATTTATTGAAATAATTTAATTTAATTTTTTAATTTAATTCGGTTTGGCTCCAGAAATTTATATATAACTAAAATTTTATGCGAATAGTTATTTGATTCCTTTGTTTTGATTAATTGATCAATGTGTTCTTAAAGGCATTAAAAGTCGCTTATTAAAAAATTTAATAATGCTTTGATTTAAATGATAAGAAGTTTTATAGGTTGACCGACTTTTGAAATACAATAAGCAATTAATTCTCGATTAAATGTAAAAAAGTGCATTGTTATATAATGCCAAAGGAGGGATTGCAATAATTTTTATAATAATTTATTAATTAAATTAATAATTCTTTATAAAAATGAGATCAAAGGAAAGTTTTTTAGCTCTTAAGGCACTATAATTTGATCTGGTGAAGGCAATAATAATTTCTAATCGAGTGGTGGATAAAGTGGTACTCAAGATCACCAGTAAAATCAATAAAGAGCTTTATGGCTAACTGCAACAGAACGCCTTAAGGCATCCAGACATTTGCCGATGCGAGTGCCCCTCCTACCCACTCCTTTTCGTACAAGTAAGATTGTGGACGCCTGAGTGTGAGAGAGAGAGAGAGAGAGAGAGAGAGGAGAGGGAGAGAGGGAGAGAGGGAGAGCGAATAGGCAAGAACAAAAATTCACGATTAGCTTAGGCGAGCGAGCTTCCAGTGGCGAGTCGTCGAGAAATACATGGATGAGTGCAGTACGTTGCACGAATTCCCGTATGAAACAAAGTTTCCGAATCCAATGGATTTCCAATCGCTCGTTCGTCGTTCGTAAGTGCAAGAGGAGACGAGATCCTGTGCGAAAGTTGTGTGCCTTTATGGGAGTTGGATCGAACTTTCCTGGTCTCTTTTTCTCTGCCCTCTTCTCTTTGTCCTCCCTCTCGGGCTATTCCTCCGTCCATTCACTCCCTCTCTCTTGCTCTCAATTATCAGAAGGGCAGGTATTTATGTGCGCTGATACCTGCTACTGCTGCCGCTGCGAGACTCTATATTTACGAGGACCAGCAAAGCGCGACTTTCGTGCAGAGCCGGTGGATGAGCGGAAAAGAGAGAAGCACCGGGTATCGCGTAGCTATAAACTCCAAGTTGCCTTCCGCGTTCCATCGAAATATCTATTACTATCGAGCACAGCAGCGCTTCGACGAATCGCGCGGGTGCTCAATTCTCATTCACATGCGATTGATGTGGTCTTGAAAAATGTTTGACGCGCTCTCTTGGTCTTTATACTTATAAGCGGCTGCCATTGTGCACATGTACTCAACGACTTTGGAAATCCACCAATGGTCTACTTTACGTTCATCCTATCGTGCACGCGCTGCACTTGTTTGCTACGCGGTTATGCGAATGTTGTATCAAATTCGTTATTTAATCTTTATGGATGGGATAACAGTCCTTGTGCTATGTAATTGATGTATGGGATAGAGAGGGTCGTCACTATTGGGTCTGCACTAGCTCTTATTTCTTTTATGCATTGTACCTTTGATCAGCGCATAAAACAATATTCGCTTTTACGATTTGTCAGCGTAGGTGCAATACAAGCTTTTTTCGTGTAAATATTTGGTAAAAATTTATCTGAATGCATAAGATTGGATAAAAAAGTTCAAAGTTATTTTTTAGCGTTTTTCGATTTATTCTATTCATTAAAGTTTCTTGTTTTTTTATTTCGTATTCATCCCGATATTTTTGAATTTATTATTATTATTATTATTATTTATTATTATATTATTATTATTATTATTATTATTATTATTATTATTATTATTATACTACTATTAGTATTATTATTACTATTATTATTGTTATGGTATCGTTATCATCATTATTTTAATGGTTTTTAAAGGATTTTTAACTTAATATAAGCGTTTAAATGTAAAAAATCGAAAAAGATTAAGGCTATTTAGAAACTGTATATATTAATATTAAATAAAATAGTAACGTAAAAGCTACTGGCTTTAATGTTTCATATAAAAATATGGTTGATTATCGTACTTAAAAATAACAAGTATATCATTAAAATTTTATTATAATTGTACTAAAATATATATTTTTTCAAAATTAATATATTTATGATAATTTATTTTTATTTTTTAAATTAAATAATCCTTTTAGAATTAAATTATAAATTGAATCGACAATAATTTTTTTAAAGCTAAATCTAGTTTTATTTTATGTAATTATTGATTGAAAAGAATTTCATATTTTTAACGTTAGACATTTTTTTATTACTTTTATTAGTCGTATTATCTTAAAAAATATTTATGATAAGTTTTGTTCACCGGTATTATGAAGATTGAAACAAAATGCAAGGAAGCATTAAAACAAAAGTAAAAGAAACAGCCTTAGTAATGAATACGTAATGAAAAGTAATGAAAATGTTAAACACTAATAGAGTAAAAATAGTTACTTTATTTTATGTTTTTCTACTTCTGAGATAATAGCCACAATACAATACAAACGTTTCTACTTTTTTTTTACATTATAAAAAAATGTATTTATCTGTAAATACTGGGATAAAATTAAACTACATTATTTGAATTATTGACGATATGAGCATCTATAGTTTGTAAAGAGTATTTTTTATATATTCTTCTATTTAAGTCAAATAATTTATTGTAAATGTCAGGATGCGATATTTATTTGACTATGTTCGTATATGAGATTATTGATTAAGAAATCCAGGTATAGCATTATTCAGTTGTAGAGTAATAATATTGTGTTTTATTATTTTTTATATATTTAGATTATAAAATAAAATTTATAAATTGTCAGTTGATTTTTACCACTTCATTTATTATTTAATCTAATGCTTATTGGAATTGAAGTTTTCAATAAAAGAAGATACAGTTCAAATAAAGATGTTTATTTTAATAATATTTGGATTCGCTTGTAGTGAATCATTTACACGTTTGATATAGAAGTGCATTCATAATTGTAATTTCATTACCATGGTGTTCGACATTTTTTGATTTGATATTTCAATTTTAGTCATTATTATGGGTTAACAATATTTTTTGCTACAAGTATTTTTTATATTATTTGATACGGGTTTATCTTTTCATACAATATAACAACTGATAAATTTTTCATTAATTCGAGAATGAAAGATTTCCAAAAAATAAAAAAATTTGTAATTGAAATTGTCAGTTAAAAAAATATGTTAACGATGGATTCATCAAATATTGATTCACATACACGAGCATATACCGATACCGGCTTTTTAACGTAGTTTTTATGATTTTCGTACATTTATTTTAATTTATATTTTATATTTTTAGTTTTGTTACAATACGATTTTTTTTCGAAGCCTGATATATATATAACAATATCAAAAAGAATTAATATTAAAAATGCACTTATAAGAATATATACTTACTTAAAGTATTTAGTTTAAAATAAATTCAGACTCATTTTATAAAAATTATGAATCTTTTTATCTTCATATATTAAGTATAAAATTTATATTTGTTAATGTTAATATATGTTAATTGTAAGAACTAAAAATAAATATAAACTATTAAAATTTACCCTTAAAATAAATTAATTCTATAAAAGTATGCGTGCACAAAGTAATGATTATCATTAAAACAATATTTCAATTTAAACTTTAATTATTTAATAGTTACAATAGAAATTATTTATTGTAAGTTATAATAAAATCATCATTTCCATTAAAAATTTATTTTAAATGTTAACTTTTAAAAATACAAATATCTCAATGTCAAGTAAATATTAATAATAATAAAAAATAACAAAATATATGTATAGAGGCTTGGTTAAAATAGGATATAAATGTAAATTATTTATTTTATCTAGTTTCTTTCATGAAACATTAATTAATGATAGATAATCTTATCTCAGATATCATTTTCCAATTAATTAAGTATTTATTGAAATTTGGAAAAGCGAAATTTTCTATGCTATTCTCAGTCAATTTGTATTGCTTCTTATAATGGTTTACTTTGTGTAGCATTGACCCGGATTCATCAACAAGGTTGCATGGACCAACTCTCTCTTAAAGACACAGAGAGAAGACGAAGGATTGGACTCGCTCTAAGTTCTAATTGTACACTAGTCTTCTCGCTCTAGGGAAACAGTTTAACAAACCAGCGGAGGGCGTTACCGAATGGAGGAGAAATGAGTCCCCACAGTATTAACCACTAATTTGTGGAAACGTCTAATTTATTTATATGCAATACAGACTCAAAATATATTAAATAAAGCTACAAAAATATCTTTTCTTATTGTTTTATATTTATTGTTTTGTTTTAAAGTGCAACTTCAATTTTCATTAAAGAATTTTATAAATTTTAAAGCATCAACATTAGAAAATTGAGAAGATGTGACCAAGTATATCATATAATTATAAATTGAACATAAAAGTTTCTTTGTTAAAAATATCATCATTTTATAAGTGTTGATATTGACAATAAATATTTTTTTATGTATAATGTATGTGTTAATATATTTTATAAAATTAAGGCTATACATACAATATGTATCGTAATATAATTATTGACAAATTCATCTGTATTTTATTAATTGTTAAAAAGATTCACATCATAAATTTACATAGCAAGTAAATAAGAAATTTTAAATATACATATAAATAAAAAATGGAACTACGTTTAAAAAATGTAGGATGTGGAAGTTTATTTGATTGAAATCTAATAATAACATAATTGAAATTTTTGACATTCCGACTTCACTGTTTATTTTTAATTATAGTAAGTTTTTAAAAATTAAACCAGAAAAATATTTTAAAATAAAAAATGTCACTGGTTATTTTATAATGATGGTTACAAGATAAATAGAAATAAATATAAAATATATAATGAATCTATATTGTTTACACATCAATTATATAATTAATCTTATAATCAAGGTTGTGTCCCAAGATAAATAAACTTTTTATTTTCACTTATTGAACTTATTTATTTTATAATTCAACTTAAAATAAAAGTTGTAAAAACAATTGCTTTGAGATATTATTTCTATAGTGCATTCAATTAAAATGTAATATCGTAATTAAAAGCCTCTATTTTCCCCTACTAGTTTGTGTTAAAAAAACTATACAATATTAAAAAAATTGTGGAAAACAAGCAATTATTTTGAATTATTTTTGAATTAAAACTTTCAACAATATGTAGTTGGAACATCGTTTTAGAAAAATTTTGAAATGTTTGATGGAAAAACTTGTATTATTTTATTTAATTTGATATACAATTTTATAATATATCAATTGAAAATCTTTCAATATAAAATAAATATTATTTCATTTAGAAATAGCTATGACGTAACAGTGAAGCTATTCTTTTGACGTGATACACAAAGCTATCTAAATTTTGTACCCAGAATAAGTTAATATCAAACAGTTGATCTCTATATAGATTACATTTTTATAAATACGTATATGCTTAATAATAATATTATTATTATATCACAAAATGCTTATTTATATACGTTTAATTTTATTTCGTTGGTTATTTAATTATTCTTAGAGCTCACCAAATACGGTTTATCGTATCAAGGGATTTTTTTAATCATTCTATAATCGACCCTTTCTTATTCATTTGAAAGAATTTCATTTAGAATGTAAATTATCATTTACGATAAAATTTGCAATTACGAATTTTATACTTTTTATTTATTTCTTTAAAAAGTACATTATGAGATGAGTAGATATTAGAATTATTTTTGTTTTTTGTAAACTCATTGAAAAGAAATCTGATGATTTTCAAAAATGTTAAAGTTCACATTCACAACAAACTATAAGACAACATAAAAAATGTTTAATACATTGTTAAAGTAGTTTATAAAATAATTCTATAGTAGCTTTGGTTTCTTTATATTTTATTTTTTTTTAAATGTTGTAAGGTGTCCTGGTAGTAATATATATATATAATATCTTTATATTCATAGAATAATAAAAAAAACGATTATTCTATTTAAATAATCATTGCGAAAGGGAAAAATTTGAGAAAAATAATAAAAGAAGAACGAAATAGTTGTAGCGAGACCAGTAATGAAAAGAAGCATACCCACCTTGTAAGTATTACAAATGCACTGGCACAGTTTAAGCTTCTTGCGTGTTTTCCATAATTAAAGACGCTGAATTTCCTTTGAATTTTATCTTTTTATACGTTGCGAGACTATGAGAACTAATTAAAGAAGCAAAGAGTATTAGGACCAATTATCGTCCTTTGTTCTCGATTGCACATCCTGTAATTTGCCAAGTACATCGTACCACTCGAAAAAAAGAAAGGCGGGGTGCGTTCTTCTATATTCGAATTAAAGCTTGCAGGATCGGCCACAGGAAACGTAAATAAAGATTCATTCCGGTTGATTGGAAAGGATGAAGCCGCAGAAGTGCGCGAGAGAGCGGAGGGATAATGGAGCGGAAATAAAGAGGCGAGACGGAGCCTTGCGCGAATATACAGGTGGGAAGGAGACAGGGGTACGGCGTACCTTAGCTGAGTTCCGCTGTGTGGCCGCGTCGAAGCTATTACGCGCGAGTCCAGAAGATAATTCAACATAGCTCTTTTATTCTCTACTGTTCGTGTAGATTTTGTCACGGCGAAAGAGTCGACAAATACTTTCGGGAGGCGCCGTTAATGTTTGCAAGACAAACGAATAGTTGGGCGTATTTCGTTCCATCGAATCATTTAAACTACTTTACCTCTTTTTTGCTTTATTATCTCTCAAATGCATGTTGGGTGAAAATGCTACGGATTTTCAATTTTTCGAGCGCCTCACTCCGTAATATATACGGATCAGTGACTTGCCTACGCACTATAAACTTCAATGACTCGTTCTATACGAACATTTTGCAACTTTTATACTTAACTGGCATTTGCAACTGTGTTATTTTTTGTATAGATATACCGTCATTGATGCTGACATCGAGTTTACTATATTCGTAGGTCACATTACGTTCAAGTGATTACGCTTCAGAAAAACTCGTCATCTTATGGAATTCAGAAAGATTCTGTATATTTTTTCTTTACAATGAAATAGATTATGAACTTATTAACAGTCTTTTAACAGTGAAAAATCTAAATACATCCAATTTTTTATTAGTTTCAAGTTTACTTAATAGTATTTGAATTTCTTTAAACAGTATCCTCATATAGTAATACAATACGAGTTCGTAATATTTGTACTAATATTAAAAGTACGACAATTTCAAAATAAATCTCTGCCTAAATGATATCAGTTGAACGTTTCTTTCTAAAATTTGTATTAATAATTTTTAAAATGTATTAACTTTGAGCTTTTATAAATTTCAAAACAATTTTCATCGATTATTTTAATTGAGAAAGGGTTGACAAAGTTGCCCATTGGTCTATTATTTTTCCAAATTTTTTTAATAGCAACGTATACATTATGCTCGTTGTATAAGTAGCTGAACGAGACAAGCAGATAATAATTATAATATCGATAAAAAAATTACAAAAATAATTAACAATTATTTAATATATTAAATAATTTAGTGATTATTCCGTTGAATATTTCTATAGTGACAAAAATATTTGTTTAAGGTTAATACCATTTAAAAATTTTTATTTTAAACTCGGAATAAAACATTATCAGATTTTGTATTTTTCATTATTGCATAGTTTCACGTAAAATATCGAGCATTTTGTTCCATAAATAAAAAACCATTTTTTTATTTTTTTAGATATAACATCATAATGTGAAATTAGATAATTTATTTCAAAATATTTATTATAGTGAGTAAGGATCTCTGCACGTATATGTTATGTCTGCGAGTTGGCATTGACGTGTACAAAGGTTGCTTGCAGAGCTTTAACTTCGTAACGAAAGCAATTGCAAAGCTCAGAGAATTAGGCATCAAAGTGTTAATTAAACGAAATTTGATGTAATTTTTAGTAGACTATAATTTGCACCTCATTAGTAGAGGCGACATTTTAATTTAACAATTTTTGTAACTTAATGCATAGCGTACAAACGTTGAGACTAATATATGGTAGTGTAAAATATATACATTGTTTCAAGCAACAAATTATTTGTTGTGTACGAATTTAAACGAATACGATGAGAATAAAAAGTATTTATTATTAATAATAGTACTGATAATATAGATATTCTTTACTTATAATATATAAGAATAAAAGAAAGCTGCAAACCTATAAATGCTAATTTTTCATTTACAAATGAGTAATTAGAATAGTCAGTGTGTATAAACAATTTCATCATACTGAAAATAATATTTAACCGTTGAATAACAAGTGGATTTCCGTAAATAATTTTATTTTGCATTATTGTTTTAAATATGTTATAATTTTAGTTTTGCAGAAGAGAAATCGATTATTCGAAGAATAGAAAAAAATAGAAAATAAAGTTTGTAGAATTTATAATCGATTTAAATAAGCTTAACTTTAATTATCGGTACATTTATAGTTAAAAAACTAACATAAAAATGTGAGTGCAACAGGCAATTTTCGTTAATCATTCGGTAATAATAATTAGGTATGCTATTTTATTTTATTTAATACTTATTTAAGTTCACTTTTAATGTGAAATCATCTCTAACTCATAAAATTCCCAATAAATGCCGAACGACAGGAGGAAAACAAAGTTTTATTATCTCAAGAAGGAATAATAAAGAAATATACTTTTCACTCAATTAAGAGTGGAATATACTGTGATTGCTATTGTGAACAAAAATCTGGTGATTAATGGATTTAACGCTCATAAATCTCGAAATGCGCGTCTAACGGCATTATCAAGCATTATTTTAGCGAATAAATTCAGTATAAAAGGTAAAAACGATGAGTGAATTATTCCAAGTTGGCCAAAGATTAAGCAGATATTAAAGCGCGCACAACACCATTGGCCGCGAAAAAAAAGAAGAAAGGAATCGAAAGAGGCTGTTGGTAAACGAAAGTAATAAACGCCTATCAATTCTTTTCGCGTCATTGTTTGCATAATTGAAGTCCGTCTCTTCTTAATGCTCATCGAGGCTGTCGTGTCACATAGATGATGGGTAGCTGAATCGGTGCGATGCTCTCTTTTTTTTACAGAGCTGATACACATACATATGTTTGCATACACATGCATAAGACAAAGAATTTCAGTGGATAAAGCAGCGTTCGTGCAAGCTTGCCAGATAAAATGAAATTGCGCCTTGCGCGTTTAAAGGAGAAAGAGAGACAGAGAGAGAGAGAGATGGACGAGGGGAGAGGGTGGGTGAGAGATGTCGGCGGATCCAAAGGCGCGGCGAATCCCTCGACTGTTTCTAGGTCGCAGCTAGCTAGCGAGTTTGTAGCTGGCGCTTTGGTGATTTATAACTTCCGCCCGTGGTATATTTCCCCTCGGCCGCTTTAGAAGCGGACGTGGAGAAGAGGCAGCCGCCGCCTGCCCCGGTATCTCGCGATTTTCCCCGAGCCTTGGCTCCGCTTGTGCGCTGCTGCTGCGCCTCTGTAGTCGGACCCGAGGCTGACAATGCGCGCTTTCCTCCCTTCCTCCCTCCTGCCGCGCACATTTATAGAGCGCGATGTTCGACGGCAACTTCATTCTGCTTTGTATGCGCACACTTTTTTCATTGGGATCATACTCGGAGGGTGATTCATGGCTCATGGCTCACGGCTCATGGCCGGCGTTCGGCGTTCGGACGCCTGATTGTCTGTCACCCGTATGCGAGTATACGTCCGAGCTATTATGTGTAAGCTGCGCTCTGCGCCTCTGCATTTTGCCGTTAAATGGCTCGTTGTTTTCAGGTAGATAACGAGAATTTTACTCAATTTTCGTTTATGATTCGTATATAATTCATTCCTCCATTTGCCCTCTAATAACTGTCTGTAATCAAAGGAGACGATTGATTATCAATTATTAAAATGGCTGGCAAATTTGCTAATTATTGTCTTTAGTAAGAGTTGAAAGAGCTTTTCTGGCGGTACCGAAGATTTCGGCGTATTCGAAATATCGAGCGAGTCCGTAGTTTAACGTCGAGTACAGAAATTTGCATGATTCAAACAAAATCAATAGATACTATTCTAATTCTCTTATAAGATAATGACTGCCGAGTTATTAGAGTTTCATTTGAAATTTAATTAATATAGTTTATAGCTCGCTAGTTCGTAGCGTACACTGATTACCATGCGAAATTTGAGTTATAATGGTGTAGGAAACATTATCGTTGAACTAACAGCGTGTTTTATTTCTCACGTTGCATAATATTCGTGAAATTCTTTTATGAACATTGTGAGATATGTTCAGCAATACTATTAGACAGTTTCTTTAATTTTGCACCAAGCACGGCTCTAGTTTAATACTCTTTGCAAACAAATTAATTAAAGATTAGGTTAATCAATTGTATTTTTTCTTTTCGCTTTTTATTGCAGAATAAAAAAGAAGCATAATTACGTTTATGACGCTTTTGGGATTTTTGAACATCTTCTTTTATTCCAAAATACAGTGTTAAATATCGCTTATGAAGCTTGAAAGTTGGGTGCATCAGTTAATATTATTCTAATAATTTAAAAAATTTTTTTTCTCAAATCAAAATTAATAACTTTGGTAATAATACGTGCATATATTAGGTTAAACCACTGATTTTGAAAAGTTTTAAAAATCTATTGATAAACAGTAAAAAGGCAAAAAAATCTACATTGCTCGATTTACTTCTATACAAAGAAAAACTTTAAGAGTGATATAAAGCAAATTTTTTGTGAAATTCAGTGAACAGCGTTGCCGTATTTTTTTTAATGATCTTTCCATATAGAAAACGAAATAGAGACGGTTGACTAAATCATGTAGCTCTTATCAGGATACTTGACAACTTGTAGTTTCTCCATTCAATTCTATAACCGAAATTTCTGGACGAAATAATATAACGTCATCTGGTGAAATAGCATCAAATGATAGTTTTGTAAGAGTATAACAGTCTTATAACGTATAAAACTATTAGATTTATTATACGTTTCAAATTAAAATTGTATTTAACATTATGAACAGATATTTTTATTTTAACTTATTAGTCGAATAAAATTGATTTTTTGTGTATCTTACAAAAATATATTATTACTTAATCTAGAAAAACAATATTTTAGGTATATATGTAGAAAATAAAGCAAATTTTTACAGAAAATTACAAAATTTTTTAAAATCTGTACAATAATTTTTTATTTATAGCGGTTTTTTCGGTGATTTTCAAAGCTAAATATTACGGGTATAATAATAAAAAAATAATAATAATAAATAATCATAATAACAATAACAAAAACAATAATAATATATTTATTTGTAAAATATTGATTTAATAAAAACTATTTTCTGAGTGATAAACATAATCTTGCTGTTAATGGTTAAAAAAATCTTTTCTGTAAAATTGAGGCAAATTAGACGGTCGTAGAAAGCGAGAGAAGCATTGGCAATTATTGGTTTTTTATATTCATTATACGAGAAATGAAAATTTTGTAAATTCCTCAGTGAAACGAACCATATACGAAGGAGAGTGCAGAAATGAAAAAAGGGGTATACGAGAAAGAAGTCTGATGATATCTATTTTTCATGTATAAGTAATATAAGGAGGGGAAAAAGTCTCGGAATAAAAATACTTAGAGAAAAATTTTGTTATTATATATTAAGTTGTGAACCGTAAAAATTTGAATTATTCAAACAATTTTTAAACAAATGGTGATAAAATTCTATGAGATGGAAATTTTTCGATTAAATAAATTTACAACGTGATTTACTGAAATACAGAGACATTTATTTACCGTATTGTTGATATATTGATTACCAAACACATAGTATTAGTTATGTTATCATATATAGTATCTGCTATATCGAAGAGTTTATCTCATAGAATTTGATCACTAACACAAAGAATTGTGTTTAATTTATTAAAAAAATGATACTTTCTTTGATCACTACTCAAATATCTTTCTGAAAGCTTTTGAAAATTTCTGAATGCAGATGTAATAAACTTAGATTCAGTTGCGTACTAAGATCTTGGTTTTGGTAGTAAAAATAAAAGAAGTTTATTAAAGTTGCTTATAAATTAATTCAGATGATAACGTTTGAAGTTTTTAATATTTATACTTTTTTATTGGATTTCAAGAACGTAAAGAATAAATTATTTTTCGACATTTTCATTGCAATCGTTAAAAATAGGATTTAAGTATTATTGTACTTTTACTATAATAAAATTGATATATATATTAAATGATAAGTAGTAAGTTTCCTTTCTCTTTAGGAATCGCAGAAATAACTTAAACTGTTCGGAGGCACTGGAATCCCTCGATGCTAGTATACTTTTATTTGTTCCCACACATGTAATTTTGAATTTTATTATTTTAGAGTTTTTAAAATCGGATATCATACATACGTAGTACAAATAATAAGAATATATATCATATATGGAGTGAAATGAAATATAATTTTCATAAATTTTTATTTTATATAGTTAACGTTGACGTTGATCAATTAGAGTTAATTGTTTATTAGCTTACATATTTGTATATAGGAGAAAGAAAAATACAATTTTAATTTTAATGTAATAATTAGATATTCTGTTCAAATTGAAATTTTTTATTAAATATAAAAAACTTTGTATTTGATTTTTAAAAATCCGAAAATTTGTTAACCATTACATTGTTTGTTTCTAAAGCAGATTCAGTAATTTTGAAAACTATGGAGAACTCGATTGAAATCAAACTTTGAGAGTATATACATAAGGCTTTGTTGATTGCAAAACAAAAAATGCTTGTGTAAAAAAGGCACCTCGATGTTATATGGAAATTGTTGAAAAATACATTTTTACTATTCAAAACGATGTATCATCTGATTTTCACTTGTAACAACGGGATTGAACGATAGCCATGTATAATTTACGAGACATATGAAACGCAAAGTAACAGATACAAAAAAACATAAGAGAAGTACGCTTGGCTCTACGTGTTTCGTTGAATGTTCCACTATCTGGCCAGCGCCCACCCTAGGGGAAACCTCGACGACGTCGGCGGTGCACTCAATTGTTTCACTCGAGATTGTGAAACATGAGAAACTGGTTTAAAGGAAGAACGAGAGGGTGAAAGAGAGTAAGTGTGCGAGAGAAAGAGGAGGGGAAGGAGAAGCGCGCCCGCGCGGAAGCAAGAGCTTTGAGCTGCCGGGGAATAGAACGACGCGACGATGTGCCGCCGCTCAGGAGTGGTAGATAGGATATGGGATGATGTCGGCGTTGCTACTGTAGTCGGAGAATCCCCCTGGAGCTCGCTAAAATCCATTCGGCTCGAGAGAAGGGCACTTCGCGAGCGACTTCCTCTTTTTATCCTCTAACCTAAATCGATCCTACGAGAAAAATACCGCGAGATTTCAGTTTCACTATCTGTTGAAGCTGTGTATCTTCTCAAGCTATGCAAGTTCGCTGAAATACTTTGGTGCGCGCGATTGTTTTTTCTTATACTAACTCGCAGTCTTTGACATCAATTTTTACCTGCGCGATTCAGACGCTTTGCTGTCAATTTTACTCAAAATTAGAATTGAGCGCCATTTTTTAAACTTTGATTTACGAAATGCGTTGCTCAGTATTTAAAGGCGTCAAGGCCGACACGAGTAATTTGTTTACATGCTAAACAAATTAATTCAAAGGTTCTATACGTATATTCGTACTGTCAACTTTCTATAGCCATAGTTTCGAAATAAGATGGATGACTCGGATTATAGACCGGTACACAACACATAGTAATCTGAAAGAAAATGAATTGACACCAGTATAGCGAAATTGAGAAAACAGACTAGATGCAAATTGCAGGATGGAAAATCGTAGCTTGTACGAGAATTTGTATTCGAGCTCTGGTTTTAAATTTAGATTTTTGGAAATATTTACTTGCAAACAATGCTAATTTTTCTTTACGTACACTTGAATTGCATGCAAATTTAGTTGTCAAAAACGTGATTTATTTATGACTAACATTAAAGTATTTCAAAGACGAATAAAAAATGATTTCTTATATGTTTTTGTGTATAACATTGAATAGATATCGATTTTTTGAAACTTATAAACCAAGTCGTAAGTTTATGAAAACGTCTTGATAAGACCGATTAATGCACCTTCAAGCAACGAGCTGAGATTATGCAATTTTTCATCATAACTGCTTCATGAAAACGTCAAAGTAAGTTGGTTTTTCCGAATAAGAAGAGATAACATACAAAGAGCTCGTAGATACTGCATTCGCAAAACGTGCTGTTAAGATCTCATGAATCCAATAACTCGGCATTAAGATACATTGCGACGCCGTTGGGCCGCGATGCCCATTCGCATAGCGTATAATATTATATGCGAACGCAGGTTGCAGAAAAGGAGACGACCGCACAAAGATACGCTGCTGCGGCGGTCGTATCTGAGACATTTCAATGGAAGGCTTGATTTTGATTTATCTATCTACATTTTCATTTGCTTTCTTTCTCCCTCTTTTCCAAATTCTCTTTTTCCATTCGCCCCTCTCCACCCTCCTCCTCTTATTCCTCCATTTTTACGCGCATTCGTGCCTCGTCTCCGCGGATTTCCATTTATGGATCTCTGATAATATTCCTCGGGTAGCCGTACTCTCCTCTCCATATACGCTTTATTCGTACATCCGATGTGGACAAGGGTCCACGCATCCGCCGCCACTCACTATTCACGCTACGATGAGTTGTCCCTCCTCCCTCCACACGACCGAATACACATTGGGGATTAAAATTTAAGTTAATCAAATTAAAATGTTCGATCGATTCCAAACTTCGCGTATGATATTTGGTAGGAACACCAGCGCCCCGATTTCATTGCGTTCAATATAATCGTTTCTCTCCCATTTTGCTTGCACCTGTCGTTGTGTCCCGACTTTGTACAGGTGACACTTAATAGTTCTATTGGCCCTTTCGCTAATAGGTCAATAGCATGTGTAATAATTATATTGTTTTGCTTACATCATAATCTATTTTTTAAATTTCAGTTTATTTTTTAATACTTTCAGTAGTTCGAGTTTTTTATTTTTAAATTATTTTAGACTATTAGCTGAGCATATTTTTTCAAATGTACGTATTTCATTATCTACGTTTATTAATTAAGCGTATTCACTGCAAAAAAATTCAAATTTTTTTGAAATAGTTATTAGTAATTGATTTCACGTCGAATGTACATAATTAAGTTTTATTTTTTATAATCGCAAACATTATTTTTTGAAATTCATTCTCATTTTCATTAACAAAGTCTTACGCAATCGGATCCTTGGTTTCTTTAAAAATTTATATTTGTCGCATTAACTTGATTATTCTATCAACGAACATCTAAATTAGTAAACATAAATTTCTAAATGCTTATATTTTTCATTTTAAAAGGTAGGTAAAGAGAAAACTAATATTTGCAATAAATTTATTTTTGAAAACTGTCATATGAATAGAAAATATTAATAGTTTTTTATTAATTTTAATAGACTTATTATCTTTATAATTTTCTCTAAATTTATAAAGATTGAAAAATCAATTTATGATAATTTCTCCTTCCAGCAACTGCATAAGTTGAAAATTGTATAGAACCTGTAACAGCGAGTAATAGATTAAAAATTAACAATTAAAATTATTATAAAAATTTGTGTGAATGTTGAGATTAGACGCATTTACAAATTTAATTTAATTATTTTGTAAAAAATATTATCTTCATAATATCTCTTTTAATTAACTTTACTATAATTGAATAATAAATGCATTGCTTTTAACATCGTATTGTGAGGCTGTAGAAAAATATTGATTATACAAATGGTACTGGGCATACGTCCAAACAGATAAATATTTGTGGCTAAATTAGAATTTTTATGAATTTGTTTATGAATACAAATTTTTTTGCACACGCTTTCAAAATGGAATATAAATTTTCGACCGGGTATACCTTTCTACTCAACACGGTGTATTATTGCATTATTGTATTATTCTAATAGTTGAATTTAAAAAAAGGTTTAGCTTTCTTTTATTTTAAGATAGTGATAGACAAAAGAAAACGCAGTTTAGTCTGAGAAGTACAGTACAAAAAGTCGATTCACGAATTAAATTTCAGAGAGTATCGTTCATTCTGTTTTTTCTTTTTTCTTTTTACAAAGCAAACAACCAAGTCGGCTAGAAGTCGTTATTGATGCCCTGCAGCATGGCGTGAACGTGACTCAGCTCCCAAAAGTATTTGCAAAAAACCTTTTATCTCGAGTATTTTATCAAGCGTAAGTATTATCCCACGAGTTTTTGATGCTCTTTGAAATCGTCTGTGATTGCTGTTTTTTGCCTGGATTGTCAAATTTAATGACTAGGTGCATTGGTTTTATAATGAATATATCAATGCCATTGATGAATGTATTTTACTTTATTTAGTGAGAGAAAATATGCCGTTGAATTTCAAATTGACACTCAATAATCAGTTTATTGTTTCAAATATATATTTTCTCTGATTTACTATATTAAAGATATTTTTAAGTAAAAGTTATAATTTACTCGTAAGTTTTTATATTTGTTTATATAATGAGCTTATATAATTATTAATTGTATTAAAATGATGATTGAATTAATATGATCATTACATTCATAATTATTAATAAAATAAAGCTTATCTACAAGACGTTTTATTTTAAAGAAAATTCTATTTTTAAATTACGCAATTTTTTATTAAAATTTTATAAGATTGGTTAATCATTTACTTTCTAATAATGAAAATAGAAATAAAATAATATACTTAATAACAATTTTAAACTTTTAGAAACGATAAAATTGAATAAGTTATGCTCAAAAAATACTGTTATTAAAAAATTTTTACAAGTTTAATCTTGAAGAAAATGTTCTTTTTTATGATGTTAATAATAGTTTAAAAGTTTTTTTCACACATACAATTTTTATTATGGAGTATACATTGGATTAGTCATCTATAGAAATTATATTTTATTAATAAATCTTGAAATACAGTAAATTTTAGTAGGAAAGAAGTATAGATCGTATAAAGACATGAAAACTAGAGTGTGGGAGCAAAGTAGAAAAGAAGAAAGTTGATGGTTTTTTATTTGCCAGTTTCTTCCAGATGAAAGAAACTCGTCCATTCGGACCAAAGCACCTCTATGTATATAATGACTAGTTTAGCATTGCAATATGAGTACGAAGAATTTTAATTTTACGAGAAGAAGAGTTGTACATCCTGTAAAGTCATAATACTTACAGGAGCGAACGGCCGATCGACGGCGCTTTTTTCCTCGAAGAATGAAGGAACTCAAAGCTGTCGAGTGCGGAGGAAAGCAAAAAAGGATGAAGAGAGAAAAAAGACAATAATGCTTGCATTTACCAGTCAGATAAACGCATATATCGATAAAATAGATAGGTAGATATATAGATAGATAGATAGATAGAGTGAGAGAGAGTGAGAGAGAGAGAGAGAGAGAGTGAGTCAGTTCATGTCTACAGAGGCAGGGTTGCAATTCCATTTGTCTCATTTCAAAGTGGAATAGCTTATAATGTTGAAATAAAAAAGTCTTCGGTGCTTCTCTACTGCTCTAGTATATATCTGTAAGAAGAGAAACTACCGCTCTAGGGAAAGTCTTGGAAAAAGGATATTCTACTTTCAAATGGAAAATTGTGTGCAGGTGGATATGGAAATTTACAGGGGTTACTTTTCGCTCTGCCAGCTCTATTATCATTTCTGCTTTTTTAGCATGTATCTGTACGATATCTTTTACGTCTTTCTAGCATATTTTCCAACAGTTGTCTTAAAGCGTATAATTAGTCCGTGTTTGGTGTAATAAATAATTTAGAAAATAAACAACTCTAAATTAAAATGGATTAATAGGATATTTTAAAGAATAAAACAAATATTAACGAATAAAAATTATATAAGAGGCATAAAATAAAAAATTTATAGTTATTTATTAATTTTATCTCATTTAAGAAAATATTTTGCAATTAAATTTGAACAAATGCATTTCACGTACAAAAGATTTGTAAAAATAAGTTTTCATGTGAAAAATATTCCATATAATAATTTTTTGTGTACGAATTATTTTTAATAATAAAATGAATGGATAATAAATTCAGAACTCAATTTTGCTTGTATAGTATTTTATATAAGATATCCTGTATAAGTGATATCGGGTTATTTAGAAAAACGAAATTTCAATGAGACTAGACTGAAATGAAAAATGAGCTTAAATTTCATCAAATATGAATAACGATTGTTAAGACTGTCCTTGGTTGGTCAGATAATTTTAATACATCATTAAAAGGTTGAATGGCAGAAATAAATTATATTATTTAATAGAAATTTCCTGTATCTAATTAATTAATTTTTATTAATTATTTGTTTTAACTAATAATTAGATGTACAGTTGAATATAATGCTCTAGTATATGTTTGTAAATTGCATTTATAGATGTGAAAATTAGATTCATTTTAATTAAATTTAAACATATAAATTAGTAGAGTAATTCATGTGAATCAAAAATTATTATTAATTCTGATCAATTTTTTTAATCGCAGCATATGATATTCTTAGCAATAGGTATTGAATAATTTTTTTTATAACGATAAACTGTTTAATTTGAGACGGACGAAACTGTAAGTTTCTTCTTTTATGCCTATATGTTTACTACAGTTTTTTTTAGCCAAGTATTAGTACATTCGCGACTCATACAAAATTTCCAATTATTTATAATTTATTAATTGTCTAACATAATGTTTTATTATAATTGAATGAATAAACTTCGTTTAGTTTTTGATATGTAAAGTAAAGTATTTAAAAAATTTTTTAAAGGTTTAATTATTGATTTTCACATGTTCCTTTCAAAATTATAAAATACTTGATTTCTTCATAAATTCGTAAGAGATTATTAAAAAAAGAAAAAAGTGAATAACCAAATAATAAAAAATTTTTTTATTACACTATTGACTATCCTTCAATGAAAAATTGAATAAACGTTATCAGATATAGCTAAGTTTGAATACCAGAATATCACTAATTGGTTCGATAATAAGAGTACCTACATGTTTGTTCAAGAGTTCAAAAATAAGATTATTAAAGAAGTTCCGAGACTTTTTAAACCAATTTTCGATGTAGAAAAATCGAAATGGGTAATACCGATGTCAGAGATCTAAACTTAAGAGATAAAAGTTTTTCACTAAATATATTGATATATGACTGGTTTAAATTATTGAAGAACTGATTCCAAGATACGTTAGATATTAAAGTTTTCAAACTCAGTAATACAGTTTTTTTATGTTCTCATTTTGATTAATCTCAAGTATGATTATAAGAATGTTGTTGTTTTGATGAAAAGAGAATAACATCATCGATAAATAATAAACAATATATGTCACAAAGTAATTTTTAAAATCTAAACTCTTTCTAATCTAAAAAACAGAACTAATCTCACTTTTATGAACAATAATAAATTCTATATTAAAGAAATACGTTTAAAAGTAATCGTGTTTTTTATAATGTATTGAATTATTATTATTACACAAGTAATTCACCCGTATCAACTTTAAATTTAAATTTGAGTTGCAAGTTCTTTCTAAATAATATCAGTTACAGTACTTTATTCACATTTTATTTTTAATCTGTTTCGTTTATTTTTTATATAAAGTAAATTAATATTAATATGCAGCATTCAATAAAAATAATCTAACACCTCTTCTTAGTCTACTACGTATGCGGTATCCTTTTTTTTAATTATTATTTCTTACAGTTTTTTAATGACCGAGAGGTGAGAAAAATACATGTATAACCGTGTAAAATGAATTATCGTTTTGAAAGTTCATGTCAAGAATGTCTAATGCAATAGTAGAGGATGCGGAGATTGAATGTCTGTCATATTGTATAGACTTGAACTGCAAACCTATTACAATCTGCAGTTCGCGCTCACTTTGTTGATTACGAAATAACAGCTAAACGATTAAATGAAGTTGCCTAGTCGTGGCGATCATCCATCCAAATACTAGCCACACCCAGTGTCACAACTTTGTTGATAGCTCAGAGGAGAATTTACATTATTCGGTTTTCAATCTTTTAACCAAAGCTTTAAACCTGAATATAACATTTATTAGTTTATAAATTATTTATCTACAAAGAAAATAAATGATATTCTAAGAAAATTACTGAAAAAATTATATCACAATGTAAATATTCTAATTCAAATTATATTCTAGATATACACTTGATTCGGTAATTTTACATTTGACTATTTTATTATTTAATCGTATATAAAACACTGTTTTTTGCAACTTAGATTATAAGTGCATAGTTGTCTAAGTATCGCAAGATAAGGTATTTTTATTATTATTCTAAATATATTATTAAGCAGTATATTTATAATTATATCCGCTTAAATTTGCTTCGCTTATTTTTGATCAAATATTTCAATGTCTCAATTTTCCTGGAATTGATATAAACACTTTACATAAACAGATGCTCTTTTAATATCGCATTTATTTGATAATACTATACTTAAAATGTTCGATGTAAGCATATACAAAGTTGTTAATATTGATTTGGAAGTCTTGATTCGTTAAAATGTTGGCGACTAGTGCTGCATGCAAAATACGAAATCTGGCTTTCAAGGCTGACATCTTTTTTAATTTCTTTGTTTTAACGCGTCATTGATCATAGTTTGTTTGTCGAACAAAATAGAAACAGAAAACAGCGGAAGTCTGATGTGTGCGTACTGTAAGCCGCGTCCCAAGCGACTGCTCGCCAACCGAGTAGTCGTAGCGAATAAAGATGACCGGATGTTACGCGCTGATATTGTTGGCTGTAATTGTTACGCCCACGTTCTAGGCTCGGCTCGAGCAAACGTGCTTAAGCTGAAGCTACGTACGAAAACCGTAAGGCGATAATAAAAAAGCATGCGATAACTCAGACTCCTGTACTTAATAAAAAGTTTATCTCACAACACTCCGGATACAGAGGATGCCAGTATTCAAATTTCCCGCTTCGGATTATAACAAGCACCCGAGAGAATAGTTGGCAACCGTCCAAAAAGACTGGCACGGGCTAATGTCCTCAGCGTTTCGATGAAACGGTCCGCGGGATAAGCTCGTGAATGTATGTATCGTGAGTAATAACACCGAGAATAATGCCTTTTGACACCCTTACGCTCTGCAGCTCGATCGTCGTACGTTTGTCGCGCTTTTAAAAGCTATAATTTTCAATTAGTATTCGCAAAAGATCGAAAAAACAAGTACTTTGTTGTGAGTAAGTCGATATGTTCACTGGGTAAATTTATTACTCACGATTACAATAGTTGTGATAATCAAGATTTTCTGATTTAGAAAATTCAGCTCTTATTTTAAAAGAGGGCATTGAATAGGAGAATATTTAGAGCACTTGTTCAGCGATAATTTCATTTATAAATAAAAAATTATAATTACATTAGAAAAACAACAAATTTAATAATAAGAATTTTGATGAATATAATTGCATGGAGAAAATGATAAAAAGAATGCCTATTACACGAATTGGGGTTTTGAAACAAATTAGTTAGATACGATGCCGAAACAAAAAATTCGTTACTTATTTTGCTTTTCCAAATTCATTTCTCATAAAATATTTGACCTCTCATATGTTAGGATTAGATAAAATTAATTTTATTTTTTGACGAAATGCAAATCTACATACTTGTATTGAATTAAAAGTGTTACTTTTAATGTAAAAATTTTGTATCCTCGTGAAATATAATCTATTTTACTATTTTAAACATTCTGGTAATTTTTTATAATTTAAAATCATGAATTATATTAGAAATAGAATTATTTATAATTTACAATAAAAGTTTTCTAAATGTAATTAACAAAACATTTTTTATTAAAGACGAATATTGAAATAAAGATAAATTTGCGTTTTAATTTTAGGTTATCTGTTAAGCTCGTCAAGGAATTGTATAGAATTCGATGCTAAACTTTTCATGTTTTAAACATCCAGTAAAAAAGTCATTATTATTTTATAATTTATTATCATTGAAGGATGTCATGAACATGGTAAATCTCTTCATTATTTTAACAAGTATCTAGACCTTACTATGAGAATTCAGTACTGTGATTTTTTCTTGTCATTAGTCTAAAAATATTTTCTTTATTTAGGATAAATGCAGCTGCATTATATAATTGATAAAATTAATTTATCCATCAATTTTATTATAAATTAAAATTTAAGACTAATTATATATTACTATATATTATATTTTTATGTTTAGTAGATAAGTTATTGTAGAAATAAGGTTTTGATAATTATATAAATTTAGATTTTATTAATATTCAAAAGTTAATTTTAATTTTTTGATTTTATTTTGTATTTTGTATGAATAAATAATTAAATGGTTAAATAACAAAAAAATACTTTATTTATATCAAGTTATTTGTTACAATATTGGCTTTTTATGCATTGAAATTTGATGTCCTGAGAAAATGTTATTAATTAAATCTTTTAAAAGGCTTAAATTAAAAAATAATACAAATTAGGATTTTTATTTTACAAAGTTTTATGCATATTAGGCTAATCTTCTATTTCGAAGTAATATTTACTTGCTGTTTAATATAGTTACAATATAGCAGTGTATATATATATATATAATTATATTATATTTTTGAACAAATTATATTTTGTTTTCATAAAATATAATAAATTAATAGTATTCAATTTAACTTAATTTTACAGTGTAGATACAACTAATTACAAACATTTGCACAATAATTTATAAATTAGTGTATATATTAAAGTATAAAGTAATTAAGTTTTGTATATTCTTAGATTTTTCAATTTTTGTAAGAGTAAGTGAAACTAAATGATAAGAATAAAAAATAAATGACTGATAATTATCAACTAAAATATTATTATCCGTTTTCATATTAATTATTATCAAAAATTATTCTTTAGTATTTCTTATTTTTTTATTAAACTATCACTTTTATGAAGTATTTATACAAGTTAACATCTAAAATTATTTTGATGATTCATAGGATTCTTAGTAGCAACGAGAAGAGCTTCTTACTCAGTGTGAATAAAACAAACAGTTATACTTTTTGGAGAGGTTTTCAACTTAAAATTTAATTAACCTACCGTATCTATAGCAATAGCATATTATCTTTACTCAGCAAATACTTTGTGAGCACAAGAATAAAAATTATTTTAGAAATTAAATATTTATTTTAAGAAATTTCGAGACTAATTAATTTTTATGGTTATGCATAAATCTAAATATCTTTTGAAATTTATTAATATAATTGCGATTTAAAAAAAATGAATATATTACTTAGGTCAATAGTTAAATTTATACATAATAGGAAAAGCTAAATTTTATCGTTATAAATTAATGTAAGAGATACTTGGTTTCATGATTACGTTTTTTCTTTATAATACACGTTTAATTAAATTAAAAAGTATAGTGTCTTCATTGCACTTTCATTCATACACTGCTAGAACAAAGCAGAAGTGAATTACTTTAAGAGATTCGAATCAAGCAGTTTCAAATAATTTGCTGCTGTTTTCCGTAATTTAGGACAATGTAATGTTATAAAGCACAGGTATTTTAGCTCAAAATGAGAAAAATATTATATTTTTCTGTAAATATTTTACGTACCTTCATAAATTCTCAATGCATAATTTCGCTTTTTTGTTTTGCTTGATCTAGCGTATCACATTTACTGCAAGTCTCTTTATTTCTTATTTTATGTGTACTCTTCTTCTGCAGAAAGCTAAACTTTGATGCTCCGTCTTTTTTAATTAAAAGAAACGTACGTCTTTTATTACTTTATATCACAACAAAAGTATAATAAAGTTTTCCAATTGCCCAGGGAAAATTTCCTATGCGCCAAGAAAGTGAGCGGAGGAAATTTGTACATAAAAAGCAACAGTTAAAAGCAAAAACTTTTTACGAGCCGTGTAAGCTTAGATTAGTCATAACGTAAATCGCAAGATCATCTTTCTGCTACGAGAAGATCTCGTCCCGCCATTTTCGTGCGATCTGTCGAGTGGTTTACCTGTATCCCCGTGAAAATTCTCTTTGCCCGCGTTTTATACGCGCGTTAGTTCGAATAATGTTGTCTGTTTCCGCACATTTGGTCTGACGTCTCTTCTTAGTTTGCTTGGACTTGGCTTTAATCCCCCCCCCCCTCTCTCTCTCTCTCTCTCTCGGAAGCGATGATTTATAAGAGATTCGTTCCCTGCACAAATGCACAATATTGCGCGAGCTTACTAGGAGGAGTGAGGAAAGGCTCGTTCGCGCGCAAAACGCGCATCTATTCCAGCCGTCCTAAAGGCCAAAGCGCGGACGAGCTCCTGTGTAAAGTCACATGGAACGAGCAAGCATCAACTCCAATCGGCTTCACTTAACCGGAGCGGTAATTTTCGCATCGAGTTCGAGAAGTCGGATCGTTAAAGATCGATTAGGGCGGCTAGAGGTGGTGCGAGGTAGAGGCAAAGATAGCGAGCGTAGGCATGGGGACATTCGCGAGTTGCGCAGGATTGTACCTACGACCTCTCTCTGGCTCTCTGCATCCCTCGCTCGGAACAAGTTACAAGTCTCGTTATACACGGGTCAGAAGTTATCTCTTGTGAGCGTGAGCCAGCTTTAATGATGATTAAGTCACGTTAACCCGAAAGAGCTCCTGCCGTGCATAGAGCAATGCTGGACTTTACTGATTGGCCTAACGATCTTTCCGCAGGATGACTAGCTCTTACTGCGACACTTATATTTGTGGTAGCACGTTTTCCTCAACTGCACTGAGAGCACAACGACTTTATATTAAATCGATTCTCCTATCTTTAGAGCGGGTGGACAATTTAAGGTCTCGTTACAGTTCTTCTCAATAATTTTAAAAAGCTCTCTTAAGCCGTATTTAGCAGTCACTACAGACTGCGATGAATTGTTTGAATTTCAATGTATCTTTGTAAAAATTCATTTGAATTTGACACATATTAGACAGTTATGGCTTTTTCTTTTCTTCCGTTTTCGCCATCTTTATGACTCTCGATTTAAAATTTGAACGGAAAAGGAAACCTTACGCGAAGGCAATTAAACATGTTTTCATTTTTAAGCGTCACCTCCCTTATTAGTATTAAGAAAGTATCCATTTGCAATATTAGCCTGTATTCATTAATACGTACTATTAATCAACTCTAATATAATTTAATATTCTTCAATATAATTTTAATATTTTTAAGTTTCATTATGCTGTACAAAAGCCACTTTTCAGAAATTAAATCTAAATTTGACCATTTTCAAAATAATAAAGTGATTGGATATCTGATAATCTGAGCATAAATTTTGTACAAAAAATTTCGTGAAAAATATTTTTTCGACAAAAATTTATCTATAATTTTGCATTTATTTGACTACATATTAATAAACACAATTTAAATTTTTAATCTTGTTTATTCTAATTCGAGTAAAGGATCACCTAATATTAATTAGATTAATTATATTTTATAAATTAATTTCCTAATTTTAAAACAGGAACGATGTAAAAATGTTGCTTAGATAAAATTAAATATTATCATTGCCTTAGTTATCCATCAAAAAATTAAATAGTTCTCAGCTTTATTGAATAATATTACCATCTCTACCGTATAGATAAAGGTGGTTCTTTTTTATCCCAAAAATTAGTTTTAAGTTACATAAAAAACATATGAAAATTGAAGTTTTCGTATCTTATGTAAGCGTTATTTAATTATATATCATATTTGGCACAGACAAATGATTTTAATTTTTATAATATAATTGATAAATGCATATTGATAAATTTCTAAATATCGGAATATTAATTTTTTTTTCTTATAATGGACATTTTATATTGATATTGCTCTTTTAATAATTACATAATATTTGCATAAAAACATGATAATATAGAATGTTCTTATTATATATCCATTCATGTTATTTTTAACCTAATAGTCAATGATGTATTTATTAATATTTTTCCAATTCTTATGAAATAAGGCATTTCCATGTTCCTTCTTAAAACTATTGACATCGAAATATTAGCAATATGGAATTTTTAATATTATCACTGCTTTTTAGATAATAGACTAATTTAACTTTTATAGATTGATATTCTACAAATATCATTATTTAAAAATTCCTATAATATTATATATGCTTATATTGATTATTATATTGCATTTTGTTTAAGCTACATTGAGATAAAATTGTAAATAGAAATATTAATTATTTTTTTAGTTATAACTGACTAAGTTATCTGTAAAAAAAGAAATCTTATAGTGCTTTCTAACTTTCAAAACAAATAGTGTAAAACAAATAAAATAAAAAAAATTATTTTTTATCAAATCGTTTATTTTTGAAAAAGTTTGAAAAAAATCAAGACCGATTTTTTGCATATTACTATTTATTTTTTACGTGTATAGCAAGCCTTATTTTTCATTTCCGCTTCTAAAATAGCAATTAGTCCTTGTGGATGAATTATTTTTTTCTTCCGCGTCTTTTATTGGGTAAACATGTTACCTGTATTAATTCAAGATACGTCCTGATATCGACGTACGTATCCATATTCGGATTATAATTTATGCCCATGGCATATGAAATAGTTAATAATGATTGAATGACTTCATTGAAAGTGTAGGTTCTTAAATATGTAGAATATTATTATGATAATTATGCTACGTGAAGGCGTTTTCAAAATTACAGTCGTAAGGTCGACTATTAATTTTATTTAGACGTGCTCTACCTTTAATTTTTTAAGTACTAGTCTATACTCCATAAATAGACGCTTCTAAAATACCTGCAAAGTTTTTGATAAAGTCCTCTATATCTTTACTTACTCAATTCAAATATTGAATACAATAGACAATCACCGATCGTTCAAATACCTCAATGATTACATTCGCTTTAAAATTATGTTCTACATTTTCCAAAATTTTTTATCATTTAAACCATATTATTATTTATACATATTTGTTTTATTATAAGATATTTTGCCTTGATAGTAGTATACAAATGTAGAGATTTTCAAAAAGATGCGAATCCGTGTTTTTGCCACGTTCATTCATCCTAGATGAATATTTTTTATTCTTAAAGTTATATAATATATAAA
The DNA here is from genome assembly GCA_018907185.1 of Platyscapa corneri. Classification (NCBI taxonomy): domain Eukaryota; kingdom Metazoa; phylum Arthropoda; class Insecta; order Hymenoptera; family Agaonidae; genus Platyscapa; species Platyscapa corneri. The sequence goes on along the minus strand of JACCHW010000011.1, from coordinate 1,026,039 downwards.
TATAAATATAAAATTATATATACATATATTCCTGTAATATTTGCACTATATATATTTATTTTTATAATAAAAAAGTATCTCCTTAAAATCATAATTTTTGTTACTATAATATATATTGTTATACGAAACATAAATCTTTAAGGTTTTTAAGGAAAGAAGTGAAAAGGTTTAAAAAAATATGGAAACAGATTTCCGTAAAACAAATTAAATTTTTAAAATGATAATCTATATAATATTAAAATAGTATTACAGCAATATATTGTTAAATTTTTGTAATCTCAGATAAATATTTTTATAGTAAATTAAAAATTTAATATAATTTCGTTATTAAATGATTACGTGATTAGTCGCTTTCATAATTTAAAATACGTATTTGATAAAGTATGCACAATTTGAAGTTTAAGAAATTTTAATAATTTCGAGAAACTATGCTACATTTAAATTATGATGATGCATCCAGTATATATGTTGTATATAATTGGATATCTTTTTTCAAAACACAATCATAAAGTTATGAAAAAATATTGCTATTTTCGAATCAAAATTTTACTAGCAAAAGTAAATTTTTTAGTTGATTAATTTACTTCGTTAAATATCAAGAAAAATATTTTGTTTAAAGTTTATTTCAATAAAAAAAAGTATTTAAATACCATATCATAATAAACCAAAAATATTTATATAAAATTTTAAACCATTTTCCTTGTATCGAAGAAAGATTTTTTGTTTTTTAATATTTGAGAAAAAAGTAACGATAAATATGCAGTATATAATAAAACGGTACATGATTTTTATATTTTTATGTTTATATTTTTTTGTGTTCGATTTGTATATTTTATGCTATAATATTTGTCAACTTTAAAAAAAAAACTTTTTTTTGAATAATTATATTTGATAACTCAAATTTATTGAATTTTTTAAATTTAGTCGTAGTATTGAGTAATCAAAAAAATTGTATAATATATAGTATTAGTCAATCAAGATTTTTAATTATTTTATAGTTGTATTAAATGATGATATCAATGTTCCTTTTGTTTTTTTATTTTTTATCGTTTCAGTAATTATAATTTTAATACGAAATAGATCCTACTAAAATATGGTTCAATTTTTATGTAAACAAAAGTTTCAAAAATTCAATTATTAGTAAATTTTAATAATATTTAATTTGAATATTATAAATTTAAATAGAAGTAATTAATATTTTTTTAAATGAAAAATAAGTCATACAAACAAATAAATATTATTGATAGGATTTTATGATTTACGTATATAAAGATTCTTATTTTTCTTATTTAGAAAAATATTTGTATAGATTGTTAATATTTAATAATTAGTCGAGTGGTACATTATTTGCAATATTATTAATAATTTTCTAGAAAACAAAAGATTCTTAATTTAGAAATTATACATATTTTTATAATTTATTGTATTAGCTATTTGAATATTAATCTTTTATATTGTTTTATATTTATAAATTTATTTAATTAAAATTTTGTTTTTAAAAAATTATCAATGTTAAGCAGCTTGATTAAAAAAATGAATTCAAATAATAAAAGAATATGATTCATATTAAATATTTATATTTTAGTTTAATTTTTTTTTTGTAAAAAATTAAGTTTATATCACAAACCTTAAAGTTGAAAACTAAATATAAAACGAAGTACTGTTTCTGGTTTACATCATGTAATAGTAAAAACGTAACTTTTCAGAAAAATATTGTCAGAGAAATTCAATAACTTTTCATATTTTTATATTGCGTTGCAATGTTAAAATATATATGTTACAGTTTTAGAAAATTGCTTACTACGCAAAGATTTAATACGAAATTCTTGAACTTCTTATAGAAGTTTGAACAATTTATTTTGATGCTGTATGGAACTCGAGCTTCATCTTAGATTTCCTTCAAATTTCAATTTGAGTAGCTCGTCATAGTTTTCGACGAAAGTTTATCTTATTCTGATTTTTTTAAGCCCTTTACTGCTCTGTAAGAAAATTGAATATATGAACTTAATGTATATTTAGATTATTTGAGTACTCAAATGCTTACCTTATTAAAACTTATTATTGATATAGAAATTTTCATACATTAGTTCGACAATTATAGCATGTATTATAAATTTATAATTTTAAAGTCTAATTATGAATAATAAGTCTAATTATGAAAAATGTAATAATTTATCATGCTTCATATATACAAATATTTTCTTATAAGTACTATAATAAAAAATAATTACATAAATATGTTTTGAAAATTTGTAACGCTATATGCAATATAAATGTATGTTATATAAATAAAAATGTATAAAATACTTTAAAATTATTTACCAAATAAAATTAATCAATAAATTAAAATGAATTTCAAAATTATATTTTTGAAGCAAAATCTTTACATAGTATATGAAAAAATAAATTTTTTCAATGAAAAACTAATTTTGTAAAAAAACTAATTTTGTTAAGTGATTTCTTGAAAATTAGTTCATTTTACAACCATAAAAATACATATAATTTTATCAAATATGTATATAGTATTGAATTTGTTGATGTTGAACGATATTATAATTTATTACAATTAATTGAAAAAACTAGAAATATAAAAAAATTATCATTTTAATCAATTAATAAAAAAATTATATAATAATAAAACAATAAATAAAGTTGCGTAGAAAAGTATATAGATTAATAATAATTTTAGAATAAAAGTTTTTACGTGTAATTATTAAGCAGTATAATGTTAAACATTAATAGGTCCTACGTATAATACCTCGTTTTAGTTTTATAGCTTCCTAATAATGACGCTTATATTTTAAAGAAAATATTGTAAAATTGACGACTAATTGGAAAAAATTGCACAATTTAATAGATTAAATTTATAAAGCTAATAATATTAAATTTATTTTAATTTTATTTTTATATATGACAATCTAATATATAATTGGTTTTTATATCTGTAATTACTTATTAAATATTAAATTAAATAATTTATTTTATGAAATAGTATTAAAAATAAATGAGTATTTGTATATTTACAAATAAATTCAATTATATTTAAAAAATAATTTTCAATCATAAGTAATTTTAACGATGCATACTCTAATATGAATAATTCATAAATCATCGTAAGTTCTCAATTATTACGCCATTTAATTTTATTATCTTATTTTACGAATTAATCTATATTACATTATAATTAATTTAATATTTCAGTTATAAGTGACAAAAGAATTTAAACTTTGTGAAATACACAGTTAGATGAAAATTTAGTAAAGAGGCCAAGAGGAGCTTTAGAGAATGTATTATACAATTAAGCTGATGAACACTAATTACTCTAATCGGCTTTGGCAAAAAATATTATGTTTAATTTAAAACCTTCAATATTTCATCATCCTTTAAAGGTTGCTCATATGAAAGAAATATCTGTGACTTTTGTTAGATTTTTGTTTTCATAAATACCACATATGCTCATCACGATGAAATATAGTATCTAAAATTAAGTTTTACAAATTTGCAATTAGATTTCAGATCGTCAATAAAAAGTTGTAATAAATAACTTAATAGATGCCATTAGCTCTCAAACTTTCAGATAATGACTGTTCATAACTCACGTTGGGAATAAAATGAAGCTTATGCGCAATTTACTTGAATTCGTATAACCATTGACCAAGATATCAAATCCTCGATTTCAGGTCGTTGAGATATCTAACCTTTCTAAGAGTGAGTTTCACATCTCTATTACTCTTCTACGCAGTCTAATTCGTCATTAAAATTACGATTACATGGATTTTAATTTTCCGATTCATTAGGAACTGTTCCAGTTGTAGCTACAATCGTGATGAACGTCAACTTTTACAATGAAGGTGTACTTTAAAAATTTACAAATTATCGCAAAACGTTCCCGTTCTATTTCTTTGAGCGTTATTGAATATATCTAATGCATATTTTTATGAGTTTGCTCGATTTTTTGAATTGTAAAGGGTGTCTGAGCTCAGTTTCAAAAATATATTTTTGATTAAACGTTCGATGACTATACTCTCGCACATATTTTCGACTGTGTATAAAGCCGTATACATAAGCGCCACAATGAGTCATAAATAACGTGGAATTTTAATTAAAAGTCTTTTAACTTTTTAAACGAGCTTCGCGAAACATTTTATTGCAGGAAAAAGTGCTCAATCTTTCGAACCAGTTTCATCGGACCAACGCGAACTCGCTTCCTCACAAATCATGCGTATCGAGTCCTCGAGTGCATTAAAGTTAATGAATTCCTTCTCGAGACCGTGCAATTTCTCAAGACGAAAAGAGGAATTTCAGAAGAGGCCCATTTATCCTGCGGTCGTACTAGTGACGAAATCTTCCGCCACTCTTCGTCTTGGCTCGATAGAATGGGCTAATAAAGTCCAAAGTTCGCGTGGACATTGGCGTGCGACCCCTTCTCTCTTCGAACGGCTGTACGCCCCCAATCATAAACTAGCTTCTGCTTGCAAAAAGAAGTCGAGCCTGCTCCTCCTGAAAGCGTTCCTTTGTCGGCATCCGCGGTCGTCAAGTGTTTATGCGTCTCGCGAGTCGATATCCGCAAGTCCTTTGGAAATTCCTCGCGTAATTCAGCGGCGCATGCTTCACTATCAAGACACTGAGGGGATCGAGGGGATCTAGAAACTTGCGAAACATGAATTGCACAATGCTCATATGAAGCTATGCGAGCGCGATTTGCGTCCCGTGATGGGAGACTGGCCGACCGCAACGATACGCTATCTCATTTCGCGAATGCTAAATTATCCGCGAGGGATTTGACCCGAACGAACCGCATACTTGGATGGTGTATTCTGGAAAAGAGGATAGCTGCGCATCTCTAACCGGATGGGAGATTCACTGACTTGGTTTTTCAATCTCGTTCAGGGTTATGAATTATCAGATGCGGTCGGGCTTTACGCTGTTTGATATTCCAGCAAATTTCGCATGTACAGTAGGCAGAGAAACAGAAATGCAGAATAGCAATGATGAGTTACTGGAAACAGAAAAACTGACAGCCAATCGTTAGAAGGAAATGCTGAGCTTTGTGTAGAGAAATGAAACATTTGAGTCAAACCATTTTGAAATATACGCAATGACTTTAAGTGTTTCCTGCATAGTTATAATATAATTCTTTCTTTAGACAACATCTCCAACGCAGGAATTTCATTTAGTTGCTGTCTACTTTCATTTACAAAGACATGGACAAAATTACAGTATGTAAGCGGGGGAAAATAATGCTTTATTGGAAAGTAATAAGTGCAATCGAGACAGGTTGAATTATTAATTTTAATGTACATTCTTGTTAAAATGGTTGAGAATTGTAAATAAAGTCGTATAATAAATAAAATATTTATTGATAATAAAATATGCAAGAATTAAAAACTTGTAGAAGAAATACGGAAATATATTTCTTTTTGGAAAATTTTAAGTGATTATTAAAAAAAATTAATTTTCGGTAATTTCAAAAAAAGCGTAGAAAAATAACTTATCAATTATATAACATATCAACTATGTAAATAATTTATAATAAGTGCTACTGATTAATATTATTATCTATTTTAATAATTATTCTATAATTTCAGCAGTTCAATAACGATATTTAACAAAGAAAATAATAAATTTAAATATCATTTTTAAGAATTACGAAACTTAATTTTAATAATCACTGAAAAACAACAATTTGAGGATCCCTAATTTTCATATTCTTTGTTAAAAATGAATAGAAGAATCGGTTAATAATCAATATAATCATCTTTTTTACAATAAGAATAAATATGCAGTTGGACTATTTATTAAAACATAAAGTTATTATTATTTTAGTAACGTATTTTTATTGATAAAATAAATTAAATCGGATTAATTTTATAGTTTTTTAGCCATTATTGTTAAATGCGATAAAATAGTAATCTTTATTTAAAATTAACGTGAAATATATAAAAAGTTAAACAACTAACTTACATAAAACGTATTCGAAAATAATATTTCAATTAAATAAATAAATAACTTCTGATATATAAAATAAAACGAAATTATGATGAATAAAACATATTAGTGTTTGAAAATATACTTTAGTTGTATATAAAATATATATAAAAATTGTTTTTTGTGCTGCTTTATTTTTTCACATTTTTTAAAACCACTAATTTAAGAATTTATGGTAAAAAATAAACATAGGTGCAATATTCTTTAAAAATATTTTATTATTTAGCAAGTATTAAAGAAATAGAATGAACGGATGGAATTCGATTTTTCATCGTAACAAGAAGCTAATATAATTTTGATATTCTATAACATTTGGTATTTTTCAACGTATTTTCGATGTATCATTTGGTATCACAAAGATGATAAAATTGAACTGTCGTCGTTGAAGATGTCATTTGAGTTGAAATCGAATATATTGCATAACTATGTTTCTTTCAAGAACAAAGCATAGATTATTAAAAATATAAATGCACCGCATTCCACGTTTGAATTTTACATTTTTATGACATTTGTGCTTTCCGAGATATTATTGAATTTTTCGTAATTTTTCCTGAAAACAGGTACCATGATTTATTATTATTATTATTATTATTATTATTATTATTATTATTATTATTATTATTATTAATATTATTATTATTATTATTGTTATTATTATATTATTACTATATTATTATATTATAAATAATTACAATTTAGTGTTTTTACTTTTTTTTCTTTTTAAAAATAATTACATTTTATTTTTATAATATTTTTTGATAAATTGGTACAATACGCAAAATATTTATTGCTAGTACAAATTCAAATTGAAAGTAATTTATTTCAAATAATATTTTTCCAAAATATTTATACTTTTTTAGTACGCATATAAATAAAACTTTTTTATAAGTTTTTATAATATCCTAAATTTTGAATTTTTCGAAATTATTAAAAATTAACATGCCTATTTAAATACATCTAATTTTAGGATAAAGTATTTTGTTTTTTTATCAAACTTGTAAAGGAATAACAAGGTGAATTTACAAAACGAAAAGTAGCTTTTCGGTTGAGCAAACACAAGGACTTGGCTCTGGTAAGTTGAAGCGCCACAATTAACGATATTGCTGGCAATGAAGAAGGAAAGCAGGAAAAAGGAAGGAGAGAGGTACTGTAGTTCCTCTATAAAGGTGTAAAAAGTAAGTGTTGGAAGGCTCTTCTATCTGGTCTTGGAAAAACGAAAGGTAGAGTAAGCGCTCCTTTGAGACACCTTAAAATACGTGTATAAAACCTGTGTCCCGCAACGATGTTCGTCGTTGCTGCTTCTTCCTCATCTTCTTGCGACGTGAATATAAGTAGAAGGAATTTTTCCTTTTAAGGCAATGTTTGCGAAAGATTTAAATTAACTTTCTGCAGTCGCCATTTGCACCAGACTTACCTTTTATTTTCCTCCGAGCACGTCGCGTAGCGTATTGCTTTGACGTTTGATCCCACTTTGCTCGAGCAAAGTCTCGAGCAAACCCTGGCCAACGAAATAAGAGAGATAAGAAGAGTTTCACCTGGTTACAGCCTTTAAACACATATGCAAAGAAGTGAAAATACATCAATGTGTGTATGTGTGTGCGTACCGCGCGCGCATGTACACGAATGCGTACGCATATACACGAACGCGTAATTATTTCTGTCATCCTGTTTATTTTTAATCTACTGAAGGAAAAGACTGCTTTGTAAAGGAAAAGGGATGAAATGGATTGCTCCGATAGCCTTATCGAGGATATTCAGTACTATATATACGCGTGATAATTATAAATTCCAGGAGCTTCATTAATCAACGTGTTTATAACGCGAATGAAGTAATATTTTAGCGTTTTTGCCCTGCATTTATAATAGGAAATTTACCCCGCTATTTGTTTACGTCAGCTTGGAAATACTTGTTTCTTAAGATTAGTTTATTAATAGAAGTGCGATATAATAATAAGGTAGTTTAAAAACAAAAATTTCCCTGCAAATATTTGTTATAATTTAATATAAATTTATGATCTCCTTAGTATTAAAATAAATGAATGATAAATTACTATTTGCACAGACAAGAATTAAATTTTATTATTACATTTGCAAACAATTTTTTCCATGATTATATTAATATTTTCAAAGCTTGTATATAAATATAGGAGATTATAAAAGAAAATTTCCGATTTTAAGTGTGTATGAGTGTAGTATCATCTTTTGAAAGTAATACATTTTAAAATATGTTAATGTATTTTAGAGATTTCTTTACTTTAAAATATTCAAGCAGCAATTTTTTTATATTACTTTCTTTTATTCCGATTTTTCAAAATAAATTTTTCTTTAAAGTAATGAAAAAAGAAATTTAATATTTAAATACAATTAATAAAATTGTATGAACTAATCGTGTGTTCAAGAAACATTTAATATTTTTAATACAGTCATTATTCTATTTTTTATTTATACTTACATTCAAGCAAGAACTAAATGGATGAATTTGTTGACATTATCATAACAAAGAATATCTGTCATGTTATACAGTGTTTTATATTCTTTTTATTGTTATCAAACTTTATTTTTGTCAAAGTATTATTAATATTATACATATATAAACATACATAGTATATCATAAATTAAAAGTAAAAATCGTATTTATTTAAGTTAATAAATGATATTTAAAAATTTTTTTATAAAATTTATACTTTTATTTCAACATTGAATTTAAAAAATTTTATGATTATATTTTAATATAGTTCTATAAGAATTTGACTATTTCAAAATTATTCTTTGCAAGAAAGTCGATATTAAATGTAGTACGTAATGCTATGTATGCAATTGATTGATCTACAAACTTTCATATATTTACAAAATAAAAATATATAACTAGAGAAGAGGGTATATTGGAAATATTGTAAAAATTAAACATTTATTTTTTTTTAAATATTGAACTAATAAAATATGTGTTTTAATATTATCGTAAGATTTCTTTAAAATTTTGATTGCTTTTGATTTCAAATTTCTTTTTCATAATCTTATTTTTTTAAAAAATGCAATGTTACGTAGTTACCATATTTCACATTATTTACTCATATAGCAATTATCTGAGACCAAGTCTCATTAGAATGAGTTATGGACTATAAGAGTAATTATTGTGTTCCAGAAAATAGTCTTTAGAATTTTTTCAAAATCTGTGTTAATGTTTAGTAATATATTGAAAACATTAAACTAGAGGAAATCTAAATATAAAGTAAGGTTCTCAAAAAATTCATTAATTTGATTAAAGTATATTTTTCAGTATAAAAAAGTGTCATGATACTTATATATATATTTTTTAAGTATAAAACTAAAATATTTAAATAATTGCTATTCTTGAACATATAATAGAAAAAACAATTTGTATTTATAATCCTGCAGATACAAAATATATTTAATTTATATAATATAATATATAAATAAATTACTATTTGAAGAACGAGTATAAAATAAGTATAAAAATTTTACGATTAATATTAATCAGTTCTTATTTAAAAGTTTTAAAAATACGTTAGAAATAAATTTTAACTAAAATAGATAAAAGTTAGGTTACAATACATAAATGTCTCAGAAATAATTTCGTACAGAACGAGGAACATTTCATTAGAATTTTTAATATTTCAGTTAGTCATGTTTATTCAATAATATAATTTGTTTAAATATAAAGAAAAATTAAATTCACAGCATCTTGAATTTAAAAATAGTTGTAATTACGTAACAGAACTATATTTATTCCAATTTTCATATATTTTACTGATCAAGTGTATTTAAATTTTATATTAAAAATTAAAGATATTTTATCGATAATAGTATGTTTATAGTAATTTATTAATTTTTGTAAACTAAATATCTAACACATGTATTTATTTATTTTTATTTATTCTAAACTGATTAATACCTTCTTAAATATATTTAATTTAAGGTATTTCATTTTTGTGAAATTGAGGTCTTATTTTGTTATGATATAATTACACAAAGTTAAGGCTACTCCCTATTTATTTCAATTTTTTTAATTATCTAGAATAGAGCTTAATAATAAACAACCTATAAATTCATAATACTTTATTTATAACAACTCCGTAAAATATCATAAATTTTTTGTGAAGCATTTTTCATTTAATAGATCTGAAAAGAATAGACTTAATTCTTTGGATAAAAGCTTTCAGATCTATACGATGCGTTTACTACAATGGTGAAATCAACTATAATAAGAAAAATTATCTCTTTTTTCATAATTCTTCTATGATTATGCTGCTTTTGTAGGTACAGCTCGTTTTTCTTTTTGTAGTTAAGAGTATGAAATTTCTAGATTTTATTTAAACTGACATACACACGCCCGTGCGTGTGTGATTACGTATACGGCTACACTTATTCCTTATCCACAAATTATATGTTATTACTAATCGCATTATTAAAGAGATTGGATTAGCATTAAATGTGAATATTTATCTTTTTATCTTAGAGAATGTCATGATAAAGTAAACTATTGTACTAATTAGTTAAAGATGAGCATTTATTTTTATGAAAGTATATTTTTTCTGCACAATAACATCTAAAATTATATTTTAGAATTATTAATAGATTTTTTGAGTGAAAATGGATATTAAAAAGCATATTAATTAATATAATATATTTATATGACAATGTAAAAACAATATTTTTTATTATAAATTAATAATACAGTTTTTATTAATGACCAAAATATTTACTTTTCAATCAATTTTTTTAAGTCATTTTTAAGTTATGCTGTTAAGTTTATATGTACATCAAACTTGTTCCATTTATCACAGACGTAAAAAAACTAAGTTTATTTAACCTAAAATTTATTATAGAAATATAAATATATTGAAAAATTTTTGTAATAATTTTTAAACATAGTATTTTATTAAAAGTTGATTAGATGAAATTATACTTGATTAAAGTTATTCGAATATAATTTTTTTTTATGCGTTAGTTGGTATATTAATTATTGTAGTCAAAGTTTTTTTATACACAAGTTTGTAATTTTTTTTCAATTTAGTGCAAAAAATTTATAGTTACAATATCTTATCATAAAATAAATGATAAAGTTTCAAAGTTCGTAAATATATCTAATTATAATAATTATCTAGCTGTTAAATAATGATTCAAATATTATTTGTATATATTAAACCAGAATAATTAACTCAATAAGTAACTGGTTAATTTTAATAAATTTCAATTATTTGTCCATAAATTTGTTATAAGCATATACAAAATTTATTTACATTTCTGATTAAGAATTATTTTTTAGCAGTTAACTAGAAAGTTTTCATCAACAATCGGTATTGTATATACACGGATTACGCTTCACCTAAAAACATGCACATGAAATGTACAGCTTATCTTTGAGAAAGACGTTTCGAGTTACAAACTACGAAAACCATCGTAGTATAGTATCATATTTATAAGCGCCTCAGTAAATAGGCCCAACTTACCTTTATTCAGTCTACTAATTCAATACCATTGCTTAACATATTTCTAAAGTTTGCTAATATTGTGAATAATTAATTAGTATAAGTTTCGTTTTAATTTTCAATACATTATGAATTTAAAGGGCATTGAATTTTATCGATTCAAGTTATTGTTATTTTCAATTTGCAAAATATATTTAATACGGTTTTAATAAAACTTAATAAATTTTATTTTTTAATAAATCTTATTTTAATATTACTTCAAGCTGCGTATGTTTTACTAATTTTAATTCGTATTTTATTTACTCAACTTTTCCATTTTAAAAGAAAGGTGTATTATTTAAAAAAAATTTCATCATTCGCAATACTATCTATAGTAATATATTATACACGTTAAGTGTTATTTATACGAAAAAAGGCTTCGTTCATACCGTACTCTTTCAATTAACTGAAATTTTACTTTAAAATTATGCTCGTATTTTAAAGTATTATAAAATTAAAAAACGATTTTTATTTAGCTGTATTTAAACTTCCTTAATAAATTTACGTAACTTTAATACAGAAAAAGTAATATTTAATTAAAGAATAAAGTACATGGTTATAAAATAAAATAATTTTTTTTTGTATTCTATATAGATTTTATAACTTATATGTTTATAAAATTATGTTATTATCTGCTTTATTGTTTTAGGTAACAATGTTTATGTACATACCTTTGAAACTTTGGTCTCATACATAGCCACATTACATTTGATTGTACGTACTTTTGAGCTACCAGTTCCTCTTGGTTTTTATAAAGAAGATTTATTTTATATTCTTTTAGAAAATAAATTTTGTAATTCACGTTTCACTATAACTTTTACAATTTAGAGCTGCTAATATGCATCAACAATTTTTGCAACAATAAGCGCATTTAGAAAAATTATATCGAAAGTAAAAATAGCGAAAAAAAGTGAAATAATTTCTTACTTTAAAATAACATATCACAGTGAAAGTAGCTTTTATCTAATTCAACAAATGAATTATTATTTAAAAGATTTTAAGAACAGCGTCAATGAGTCACGCTGCATAGGCTACATTAGGCAGTAAGTATTATGGAATTGACGTCTAAAAGCGTTACCGCTTTCTTGCACTTTTTTTTAATGGTGATATTAACGCTATGTATCGCACTTTGTATCTTCCGGAATAACTTACGAAATTACAGAATAAACTGTTATTTATCTGCCTTGTTGATATATCCTATGCAAGTTTCAAGAAGAGGAGGACAAAAGTTAAGAATGAAAGAGAGGAAAGAAAGAACCAGAGTAAGACGCGCGTACTATATATACTATATATATGTGTAATATGTCTCATTGTGGAAAATAAACGTTGTGTGCGGTCCAAAAAGCATTTCGAGGATCGTCACGATAGTACGTTTCCACGGCAGTAATTGAGCTATGGAGCCATCGACGCGAAGATGACGGCGTAGCGTGTAAAACGCGTATTCGCGCAATGCCTCGAAAAAATAGGAAGGATGAGAAGAGAAAAACAATGGATGCGCATTCTGCGTTAGTATTTTTATGGATGTTGCAGGGATTTCTCGTCTCTCTGCTTTTATTGTTAAAGCGCGCCATTTTCCCGGGGTCGCATTGCGTGAGACAGATGGCAGTATTAAAGTTGCGATCTCCACCGAGAGGGTTTGCGCTCTCCGCCTCGTGCGTCTCACCCTTACTTCTTCATGCATGAGTGATATTTTAAATATAAACATAAATTTTAAATGAGAGTTAAGTAAATAAGTACCGTCACACTGAGGTAACGAATTCTAAGTACTTTTTTAATGTCTTTCACACTAATGCGCTAATTGACTGCGCCCTATGATTACTTACTTTGTCACGTACTTTCATGCCCTTTTTTTCCTAAATTGATGTATTTCAAAATTATGTTTCTGGGTATAATTGCACAAAAATAGTCTTTATTCAGATCTATTTACGCATTTATTTTACGAAGCCAACTTTCTAATTGAAAGGTTTTTCTAAATGAAAAAGTAATAAGGGAATAACTTACTAAAGTGCGCGAATTATTAAAAAATATTTTCAGCAACATTCTCTAAGTTTCATTATTAATTGACGATGTAATTCTAAAACATGGAGCTTGTAATAAAACTTATTTCATGACTTCTAATATACAACCAGAAAAAAATTATATTTGTTATGAAAGCATTAAATTTCAAAATTATATATTCAATGTAAAGAATTTGAATGTTGGAATTTTCCATGTACTTATTTTCATCGTAATAATAAAAGGAATATCAAATATCCTTCATGCTGTAGCAGCTTAAAAATAATTTTTTTTAAAATTTTATTCATACAATATTTTTTATTCGGCGATTTTTTCAACCCGTGACTGCAAAGGATAAAAAATATTCTGTTTAAATGAAATTCATTATAAATTCTCTACTAATATAAGAAAATTATAAAAATTATATTTTCATTATACGCGTGAAAATTATTCTATATAGCTTAGTCGTGTCTTATTGTATGTTTTTTTAATTGTGATAATTAGAATAAAATAATTGTATATATTCTATATTACAATATTCAAACTATATAATGAATTTAAAAAATATGAATAATTTTAATTTTAATGTTCATTAGCTTATAATTATTTTTGACGGATTATTATATTATAATTAAATATTGTTTGATAATTGCATCAAATTCTAATAGATGTCATATAATAATAAACTTATTGGTAGTATAAATTATACATTAACAAATAATTTAATATTAAGCAGTGAATTTATTTTTCAAAGATTTGCTTCCTTAACCATTTAGTCCAATAAATGTTATCAATAGATTTGAAATTTAATTAGAATTTGATACATTTTCGGCAAATATCATCAAATATAATGGAAAGTTTGATGATCACGACGTATTATTAATACCGGGTAAAGTGCTTTGTGCGGAAAATAATGGCCGAACTAAACGTGCTCCGGATAAAGTGATGCCGATATTTTCTAGAAGAAGACCTGTCGACGTACTCCGATAAATATTTGTTTAACACTTAATAATAAAGAGATGTATTCATATATTTTATTAAAAACATAAATTTGAATAATTACGTTAAAAATTTAATAAAATGATATGCTGGTTTTAGATATAAGCTTAACAGATATGTATTGCACTACTCTATAATTAATTTTTTCTCTATCATCAAAATGAAATTTTAAAGAAAGTTTCAGTTCGTTACATTTTGTATTAAAATGTTCTAAAATTTGAATAAATTATATTCATTTTTTTACTATGTATTAATTATGAATTTTGTATATCATTATCATTATAATCATTACCATCACTATCATTATATATTATATTATTATTATTATATTATTATTATTATATTATATTAATTTATTTATCTATTTATTTAATATTTCAATTATCAATGAATAATCACGATAAAATGATGAATCAATGCACGAAATTGATTGAAAATTACTTCAAACTTTCTGGTTTAATTTAAACAAGAAAAGAAATGAGCTTAAATTTAAAAAATTTTATAAATATTAGAGATTTTTTCAACGTTACTCGCCTAAGTTTTTAATACTATTTTAGTGTCTTTTAATTATAAGACTGTATTTATTTTAGTTTATTAAATGGTCATTTGAATTACATTATTTCAAAGAAAGATTAAGCAGCTCTTTTTTATTGCAATGAATAAATTAAGTTTAATTAATTTGAGATCTATTTACAAGACAAATTTTGCATTTAAATATTTGAAATATTCTAAAACAAAGAATTGAGGTTGCAAAGATCCTCTTCCTGTATTTAAATGACTTTTTTATATTGTAATTTAGATAATTATTTTGATAGTTTAAATAGAGTCGTAATTTTAAAATTTTAAATCTAAATCAATAATTAAGATTAAAATTGAGGATATTTAATTACAGTTTGTCTTTTCCGAACAAACTTCCAAGAATCTTAGTTTTTCAAGCTCAATTATAACCAATTTACATGAATAATTCCGGATACATCCTCATCGCTTTGATAATTGGGACGCGATGATAATGCGTATGCTCATATTAATCGTGTCTACGCATACATAAATTATATTTTATTTGCTTAAATGAATTTTTCGAACAAAATTGAACTTTTCTCATAACAAGAGATAGTCAGAAGACTAAAACGAGTTAGGAAGGCAGATAACGAGTCAATAGCAACGCGACTGTGTGCAATTTAATCAGGACGTCATTATTGAAAATGGATCCTCACTTAAATAGGAGTCAAGAGTAGTAGTTATATCGACGTCGCCGTACCGTCTTCCGAATACACCCTCCGTTCGCGCAATGTAATTTAGATTTTCCCGTAAAATAGGCTCTTCTGCACGCGCAGCCAAAATGCTCCAAACGTAGATGGTAGTGGTTTGCCGCGTCTTCGGCGTCGCATCACTTTAATTAATACCTTCGATTTGAACCTCTGAACGCGAAGCATAGAGTTACTCGTTGAAGTAGTTTAGAATGAATAAGAAATTTTAACAATTACTGATTACTTAATAAAGTGAGAGAAAAATCATTTATTTCATTGGGATCGATGAGTCTTGAATAGATATACTTTTCAGTTTTTGTTATTCCTAATTTGAATTTCGCACTCGAATACTAAGTTTAAAAATAGAAAAAATATCACAACGTCAATTGCCCTCGTTAATAATTGTATATCAAATGTTACCAGACATTATCGGATAATATATAAAATCAAGTAGTTAGTTTACAGTAACCATGGTTAGGCATTTAATAGTGAGTTAGGAACAATGTTTAAACAGTTAAATTTACGGTATTTATCGTATTATTTTTCAATATGAAAATAGATTAAAAATTATACATAAATATTTTTTTCTTAATAAAAAGTTGGACTATATTATCGGTTGCTTTAAATTAGTTTTATTAATATTTTAAAAGTTTTTTATTAAAGAAATTTACTCAATTAATGAACTTAGGATAAATTGTAAATTTATGTGGTGTAATTTGTTTTAATATAAGAAGATTTATATTCTGAAACTTTAATTCTTTAAATTATACATAATTTATATACAAAATTTTAAAAATATAAGTTAAATAGATGGAATTTCATCCTGGCATATGTTTTTTAATCTTAAAGAATGATAAAAATACGTGTTAATCTATAAAATTATAATTTTAAATTTATAAATGCATGTACATAAGTAGATAAAAGGTAAATGTTAATATTAAAATAATTTTAAAAAGTAATGAGAATAAATTCATAAAATGAAATTTAATCGCTTACGTATTTGTGCATAAAAAATTATACTGGGCAGTAAAAGATTGAAAATATTTTCTAAAAAAATAATTGAACTAATGAGGAATATTATTTTTTTTAATATTTTAAAATATATTACAGCAAGATAAATACTTATCCTTTAGATATTATTTAAAAGAAATTTTTTGCAATAAATTTTATAGTCACAAATAAAATAAAATTTCTAAACATTTTCATAACGATTTCATTCATGACAATTATTTTATAATTATAGCAATAATACAAGGTAATATGTGTTTTTTGAAAATATGTCGAGTAATAAATTAATCAATGCATAATGAAGTACTGTACTCGGAGAAGACTTAATCATACAGAGAGGATTTATAAACGAGTTTTATTGCATAGTACTTGGACCTTAACCTATAAAATTTATAAATTAACTAAAGAGATATAATACCATCTCTTAGACCATAAATATTACCTTTTATATAAAAAAATCGTGTGTCGATAATCGCGTATTTCTATATTTTCTATGCCAAAGGCTGCTTACGAATCTCATTCGGGTAGCAGCCGCAGAGTAGTTTAACGACAATCAACCCTTTTAACAACATTGTAACGTACGCCTCATTCACCATCTACACGAATATCCGATTTTGAAAGCATTAAGAGAAGTAGTAAACTGCTTATATATATCTTACGTACAGATGTGCAATACGACATATACATGCACACGTGTGTGTTTGAAATAGAAATTTTAATAGGAAAATTTAAGGAATCATATGAAGCACAAATTCTTATGTTATTATTATGTATATTCAACTTTCCTAGCATTTGTAACGCAATTTGCATAAAAATGTATTCTATGTTTAAAATAATATAATTGTTGTTTTTTATTTTGCTTTTTCAGCTTTGCTTTGAATATTATTAGGAACTGATTAGTATATAATATTTTACTTATTTTACTATTTTATTATTAAAATAAGTATTTTGTTTAAACCGTATGTGATAAATTTATAGATTTAAGAATTAAAATAGAATTTTCGTATACACATATATAGTACTAGTCTCCTTTTTCAGTTTCAAGTTTAGTTTAGTTATTCATTACTACCTTTAGAAAGGTTACCTACAATCTTCGAACTTGTTGTTTGTAACGTCATTAAGTGAACTAGAATGTGTATCGGTTTACATCATGTCACGAGTAACATTTTGTTCATTAAGTTATTACGTTCTTAAAGGTTCTTTAAATTGAAAAAAGACGTTTAGAAAAATGATTCAAAATTAAATAATTTTTTTATCATAAATAAGTCCAACAATTAGGCGTATAGAAATCTTTTATTGTTTGACTGAAAATTTTCATGAAGAAAAAATTCCACATAATTCAAAACATTGTTTATTTGATTTTACGATTAAATCTGAAATAATATGAAGATATCCTTAAAAATAGATAAATGTTAAAAAGTTTTTCATAGTAGTTAACAAACAAGATTTATTCCCCATTTAAACGATACGAATATTATTGAGAATTATTAAGGTAAAATTTGACTTACAAATAAATATTTATAATTAAGTACTTATTAGTGAAATATTAAATTTTTTAAAGTAATATATTAATTACTTATGAATTTTAAAATAAAGTATGATTTTATTAAAAAAAAATTAAAGCGTTTTTAGTTTGTCTGAAAGTAATAAAAAGTTAGTTAATGTATAAAAAAAAAATGTGTTCGATAGTAAAATTACACTATGAAAAGAGTCAAACTTAATTTGTGTTATCAGGAAAAAATAAATAATAACAAAATATGCAACTTTAGTATAAAAAGATAAATATGATTTTTAAATGAACGATAAGCAAATGATATAATTGCTAAAATTAGGGTTTTGTAAAACAAAATTTTTAAATTCGTATAGAAAACTTAAAAAAACGTACAGATTCAAATCTAGGGATAAAATAAAAAGCAAAAGAAATAATATAAAAAAAGAAATAAAAATTTGAATCTATTTGAAGAATGAATACTTTTATACGACTATACTATTAAAATCCTGGTTACTGTTATGTGATTTCAAAGTTAGGATTTATGAAACAATAATATTACCATAGTTTTATGTACATGCAAACATGAAGTCTTGTAAAATTCAAAGAAAACAAATTTATAATGTTCAAAAATAAAGAGTTTAAAAACTTTTAAGGAAAAAATTAAAAGTCGGGAAGAATATAAAAATATTTAATCATATCATAAAAGAACTTTATATTTTACTTAACACTGTAAGTATATTTAAATATTGATTAAATGAAGATATGTGAATACATAGCTAAAATAAAAAGTGAAGAACAGCATATACGATACGATATAAGCAGTCAAATAGAAAGGTAAAAGAATTTTCATGAAAATAATTTTTTTGCAAAAAAATAGTGTTTTTATTTTAAAGAGATAATGACGATTTTAGAGGTTCAATTAGTAATTAGAAATATTAGATAATTTTAGAAGACTCCACAGATTACAAAAACTAAAATGAAGTTTCTTTATAAATTTTGAAGCTTCTGTTAGTTATTCATTGATTTATATAATGATATTTAAAATTAATTTTATGTAAAAACTGTATTGTATTTAAGAAGAATAACTTTGAAAATCTAAATATCAAAAAATTACAATATTATCTTTTTTTAAAAATATATTTGTAATATTGAAAAAAATTATGTTATTAATTATTTTTAACAGTTACGAGTATTCTATATGCTAAAAATAATTTGTAAAAAATATTCTTTTTAATAATATGATAACCTAATTTCAATTTAATTATATTGTGTTATAAATATTGGGTATTACGTAATATATTAACTTTTACAATTATATAAAATTGATTATTACAAATAAGTTCCATTTGTTATAAATTAATTAGAAACATTATTAACATTCTAAGGATATTTGCAAAAATTTACATAAAAAGTTATACAGAAATTATATATAAATATATACTTATACATAATTTTATCTAAAATTTAATTTCATAACGTTATTAAATTTTTGTAATAGGTAGTATTAATTAAAAAAATATTTTTGGGTGGATTATTAAATATTAAAAATATGGGCTAGTTTAGTTCTTATTTTAACACTAACATTTGTATAATATTTATAAATAACATTGATAAATTAGTTTTTATTTTAAATTTTATTTTATAATTAAATAAATTTGCTACCAATTATAGAAAGCAGAATAATATTTAAGTTGAAAAATATAAAAATTTAGTAAAGTAAATCCATAAAGTGTATATTTTGGATATGAAAAATACGAAAATTTGAATCCATTAAGTAAATATTTTGGATATAAAAAATATTAAAATTAATGTTTTAAATACTTCGTATAAATAAGGATAAAAATTTCAATGATTTATCCTAAAATCTTAAATAATCATTTGAATCAGTAAATAAGAAAATTATTAATTTTCACAATCTTTATTTTTTTAATACTGAAGTATACATTGTTTTGGATACACATATGTAGTTAAAAATAACCATTAATTGTGTTTGAAATAAAATATTCTGTACCAACTGTTTATTCAAAAATTATATTCGTAATATGTGTTTATTGTAATACTATTCTATTTACTTTTATAAATTAATGATTTCATATCATAAATATATGTTAATTTATATACTCAAACATTACGATTGATTTACTCATTGTGTGCGCGTTCGATTTCGAATGATTTAGTATTTGTTATGAAAGTTTTTGTTTATTTTTTTGTAAACTAAATTCTCTTTCTAACTATTTTTTAAGAGTATCAATTATAATTTGAAAATTTTCCAGTGCAAATACAAAATGTGTGCATGATCATAATGGAATTCTGTCGTAATCTTTTATTTAATTTGCTATGATAAATATAAATATAAGCAATTATAACGTTGAGAATTTTTTTTTAGAATACTTTTGCTGATAGTAAAAATGTCATGAAATTTTACTGATTTAGTGTATTTTATACACAGACATAATTAATCAATCTTTTACCTTGTACCATTTAATAGAAATTATTTCGAGAGTATCGTTTATAATCAATCTAAGATCTATTCGTAGATTTATTACTTTGATTTAATAGAACAACGAGACATACTTCGAAAAAATTTTAGCTAATAAATTGGAAAATTAGATGTACAATTTAAGAGGCGGACATTACATATATGATGTCAACATTCTTGAGCAAGTGTAGATGAATAAAACAGCCGAATGTCGAAATTTGCCAAAAGATAAAAATTCCAACATCGTATAGTGTATGTACGCAGTACTTTTGTTGATTGCTAACAATTTTTCATTTTTCAGGTATATTATCTGGAGAATGCGTCATGTGAGGGGGATTCGAAGCGACAGATTTTTCTCTGTCTCCAGAATTCACATTTGAGGAAGGAGTAAAGACGTGTGCGCAACAGAATACTTTTATCTAACAGCTTGAGCTGCCGCTTGGAGCGCAGTTGAACGCGTGCCAAAAGGATTGGAACGGCAAAACGAAGAGAAAGGGTAGTAAAAAGAGTGGTCGGCTCTAGGCAATTCTCCCGCGCGAGAGCGCAAGTGCAAAAGAGAAGCGAGGGAGATATGTCGAGGAAAATGGGACGAGGAAGAATGTAGCTGCAGAACGAAGCTTGTTCCTTTACGACCATTTTTCCTTGTCTTCGTTGTCGACGACCCTATTTCCTAATGCCCTTCTCCTTCTTCTTCTCCCATTTGAAAAAGGGATATTATTTCTCTTCTTTTTTTATACTTTTACTCACTAGTCGTTCAGACTCTCGTTACGCGTCGTCTTGCTGATCGAAACGAGGATGGACTCGATTTCACCCCGCGAGTTCGAGTTGCTCGGAAGCAACTCGCGCCTGCAATTTTCTATTAGACAAACGAGACATCTTGGCTAGAAATGAAATTACTTCGTTTTCCTTCGCTCCCACCAACGCTTTCGTATTATTTTTAGCGCCTTCTTATACTTTATCAAGCTCTCAAGCGTTTTCCTATTTTTTATTTTTATTTTTAATTTATAAGGGTTTTTTTTACTTTTTGCGATAAGTACCACGAAAAAGTAAAAATACTTTCGAGAGAGCTTTTGTCTCCTATGAAAGCTCAAAATCTATTGTAATTATTGTTCGGAGAAACTTTTCACCGACTAAACTTGTAAACTTACCCTTAATTATTGTCTTTTCGCGTCCGGAGCTCTCAGGTCGTATTTATACCCCATTCTTTTGTGCTCTTCGGGTTTCAATTCTCTCCTTTTTACAAGCTCGCCGACCCGTTTGAAAGCTTTTAAGGTGATTACCCACATAAAAAATTGTGTTTAATTTTGCCTTACCTCAAAATCATGAAATAAAAGGGAAGAGAAAATCGGTCACGCACTTGCATTGTCTTCATCAAGCTATCAAGCTTTTTCCGTTTATGGACATATCTTAATTTGTGGCACAAAGCAAGTACTCTCAAATATCCTCAAACGAAAAAAGAAACGTTGAAGGTTATTTTAAGTCGACGAAATCCTCTCGTTTATTGCACTCTCTTAGAAGCAGCGAAGCTGAATGTTTCGCAACATAGACTCTTGGCTATTGCCTTCTTTTTTTTTACCTCTGTCTCTATTAGCCATTGAAAGTTCTCACTCCCTTACGCGATCTTTCGCTCCGAATCCTTCACACCCCACCCCCATCCCCTTTTATCACTAGTTATTTAGTTTTTTTCAATGCTCTTCTTATACATTTCCTTAAAAGGCACTTTTTGATACGAAAGACAATTAACTAGCCTTTACTCGAAGGTTACTACTTTTTCTAGAAATTCATTTATACTTTTCTTGACTTCGCTTTCCTGCGTTATCAGGACAATAACAATTTATTTTTCGCATTATCAGTTGACATAACTATCCGAGATATCGACACTAATAACACTAATTCAGTTGATATTTTTCTTTAGTATTTTTAATTTAATTGCTTTTCAAAAATATTCAACAAGAAAGATATGTCTTTAATCAAAGAGTACAATTTATATTAATTACATTTTATAATAGATTTTTAATTTAAAATTTTAAAAGGTTCTACATATCTTAGTATTATTACTTAAAACAAACATTAATTGCGAATTTCGTGTGAAATTTTTCTATATCTTTGTTTCGTAATATATCACGTGACTCTATTGTTCAAGAAATTTGTACAAACGTTAGTAGCTCGTTAACTAAACCTTTGATAAAAAATATATGTACAATAGAAACTACAACTTACCTTTTTTCAGGATCATAAAATTATCAAACCCAATAGAAGACCCAAAAAACGATGTTAATAAATCATTATAAAATGTAATCACCAATTTTCTTTGTATTTTAATATTTTCTGTCATTAATTGTTTACACGATTTTAAACAAATATTTTTGACGTGAATTAGATTAAAATTTAAAAAATAAATTTGCATGATTTATTATCTTATTATTATCATTATTATATTATTATTATTATTATTATTATTATTATTATTATTATTATTTATATTTGATTGACACTGTTATTACCTTGTAATATTTTCCATCGTCATAAGATTTTTTAGTTTTAGTTCTCTTATACCTAGACAGTTTGAGGTCGAGGAAGGGTTCGTTTAGGAGTGACGCGCAAAGACGATGTTAAAGAAAAACTAAATAAAAAAGTTAATTAGAAAAAAGTAATAAATAAACTTATGTTCATGACTTTGGAATTGACTTAGTGATTGTCTGGAAACAAATGACAAAAAATATAATTTTTGAATTACAGAAATATGAATAATAAAATAGAAACTCCAACCAAAATTAATCGACTTTTTAGTATAGTATTAATTACAATTATTTTATGATAAGATGTAGGAATTTATAATCTGGTATATGTTAGAAAAAATAAATAAAATATAGAAACTTAACTAATTCTGATAAATAAATCCAATGTAGAATTTTACAAGTAGTCATAAAAATTGTTCAACAAAAGAATACAGAATAATTATTTTGAAATAATATAAACAGTTAGTTCGGAGATGAAATGATTATTTACAGTTGCGTGTGGGTAATAAAAACTGTTAAGTAAGAGAATTTTATAGTCACAAATGTGTTGAAGAGCACTGTCGGATTAGGGTCGAGGTTCAAAGTTTGGTTGCGCTTTCCCATTGACCTTTGATGGTAGAAACAGTTGACTGCCTGTAGCCAAGTGTGAGTCCAGAGTTAGACATACTGAATGGCGTCATTTAGCTTGTATTTTGGTGTGCGATCTAACTTAATGTGCCATTGAATACTGGTCGTGTAAAGTAGTCAGCTACTCCAAGTGACAGGGTTCAAATAAAATAAGCTAAGATCAATGTCATTTTCTTGCTTAAACTTAGATGTAAAACTTCACTTGACTAATCTATCGCAGAATAATAATAATACAACGTGGGTCAATCAAAATGGTAGTGACTTCAGAGTATGGTAAATATCGGTTATAAATATGCTGTTAAATGTGATTTTTTATGGCATTCTATGGAACCGCAACATTGATGAGTGAGTTAATTAAATTTTATTAAATAATGAGAATTATATCGGTAGCTTAATTGACAATAATCAACTCAGCCCCAGTGCTCGCAACTTCTATGTTTTTGCGCTTAACGCAAAAATATTGCACGTCATTGACACGTCGTTAAGTGTGCGTCTGTGCTCTGGAGCACTTATATTTATATCTACATTACATTTACTCTCACGTGTATAAAGTGGAAAAAGTTCGCGCAAGGCTATTATCATCTTATGACCCGTGGCCATGTTACATCATTGGAATATGACTACCGTTTGGCATATGTGCGTTGGAACGTTATATTTGTTGAAACTTGTTTTTTTGCATGAACAAAAAAACCTCCTTGCAGCCTTTTTCACCAATAAATCTAACTCCATTCCACCTCTTCCAGCCATTAACATTTATATATTGTATTAAATAAAAACTGCCAATTTATGCAATTTCAGGATTTTAATTTTTTAATAATTGTATGAATTTATAACATAAATATTGATGTATAATTAAAATTATTTTATTGATTTCAAAAAGATATAACCTAAATTTTCGAATATTTAGTTTATATCATAAAAGATACTAAAGTGTATACTTTTGCTTTGTGTTAATAATTTTATACAATTTTTCCTTAGATTATTATTTTACCTCCTTGTACAAGCTATAGAATATTTTAGAAATATCGCCACATACATTTATTTGACGAACCAAAAGCGCTTTTCTACGCAAATGTTTGTAATGCTGGTCATCGATGTAGAAATATATAAAAATTATTAGTCATAAATACATATCACTCTTCGTTTAAAACTGACTTTTTAAAGTAAATATTCTTCATACGTAATCACATTTAATGTACCCAGAATTCAAGATCACAATATCTCGACTTTGTCAGAGCTAATGCTTAAGAGGTTGTTTATCATTCTTTATAGCGTCTTTTGCGAAGCTTAGACAGCTCATAAACTTGCAAGAGGCAAGATCTCAGGGCTGCATGCAACGTTTGCACGCGCGCGCGCACGCACAAACATAGCCACTCTACCCTACTTGTATTGGAAGACCTTTTGCTTTGAAGCTTTACAGCTTCTGCCTCGTATTTTGGAATTATGTCTGTTGCAGAAGGCCATCGCACAATATCGAATGCCAAGAAGAGGAACGTCCTCGAGAATAAGGACAAAGAGAGGGGAAGAGGGCCTCAAAGAGCACCTGAGAGAGAGAGAGAGAGAGAGAGAGAGAGAGAGAGAAGGAGAGAAAGTGAGAGAGTTAGGGCAAAGATGAGAGGGAGGTAAAGAGAGATAGAGAGAGAGAGATAGAGAGAGAGAGAGAGAGATGACAACCATTTATGATCGAGTTAAGACGATCTTTAAGATGGATTTATCACCAAGATTTCACTGAAAACTTAATAACGCGGTTTTAACTGTTTGAAAAGATTATGCTGTTAGCGTTATTTAAAATACGTAAGAGTAACATATAATAATGCTAAGAGTCAATTGAAACTATTTTATTTTATTTTATTTTTAGTTTCAGATGAAATTATATATAAATTACATCACTATTTATAAATATGCTATTACTAATGAATTTAAGTAATTAATAAATTCATTTTTTTGAACATTTTAATATTTGTAGCATGAATAAAGTGCCTCATATAATTACTGTATTATTATTTTTTATACCAAATTACTTCTTGGTATTTGCCCAATTATACATATAATTATAATAAAAAAATTTTAGTTTTGAGATTTTATACATGAACAAATTTTAATTATAAAGTTAAGGTCTACCACAGTTTTAATTTCATTTTTAGATCAAAGATAATTTTTTTAATTACTTATTTTCTAGTCCAAGTCTTATAGAAAAAATTAAAGGATATTCAAGGTCTTTAGATTTTTATTTCCATTAATACACCATAAAGTTAATCAATACATAGGCAACGTTATTTATTAAAAAAATTTTAATGTAAAAGAAAAAGATAGAGAATAATAATAAAATCTTTATTCTATAATAAAATATAAGCAAAGTTTGAGTTGTTTAATTATGATTAATAGGCTAAGCCTTAAGCTATACAAATAGAGGGATAGATGTAATAGATATGCTTGATTATTATGATCATATGAGAAAGTTATTAGTTGAACTTAAGACATATTATGGTATTTGTAGTTTTATTAAATACCTTATTAAAATCCTTATTTAAAATGTTAAACAAGATTTTAATTATAATTTTTTGTAATTTTAAATATTAAATACAAACACAATTTGTTTGTTTCATTATGCGAAATGCGTTTGCATTTAACATCAAAGGATACGCATAAAGAAGTTTTAAGTGATAACAAATTTTGGTTTTGAAAATTGAATATAAACATTTTTTAAAGTAAACTTTTTTATACTTTTATCTTTTGTAAGAAAACAAAAATCGTAATTAACTATAAAATTCAGAATCATCATTATATCTAATTATATTCGCATATCTTTTGTTGCCGTTGAATTGTTAACAATCTAAGTTTAAAGTTTCTTAAAAGTAACATATTTTGGATCTAACGTGATAACAAAGTGCAATGTAATAATACGTCAAGTTTTATAGACATAGTGAAAAAGGACAAAATAGTAGATTGTTTTATTATAAAAATGATCCTCAACTTATTAAACTAGACTCTTTAGACTCTTATTTATTATCTCTCACTTTAAATTATACGTCTTTTCAAATATTCACCGTGTTAGATGCTTGCCAAAATAAGACGTTGATATCTGGAGGTAACACATTGAGAAGTGGCTTAAAAACGATCTCTTCCACACATCATAAATCACAGACTGAAAAAGTATTTACGAAAGTGTGGAAATGCTTGCTCAGTCGCTTCTATCGAGCAGACCATTTCTGAAAAAAATAAGTTGTGACCACAGACATTTTCGACGCGGAAAAAATCGCTCCAAGAACGCGTAGACGTGTTCTCTGCCACTCTTGGTCATTAATAAGGGTCACTTACCTCGTTGTTCTCTAGTATCTATTTTTCTCTCTCCTAGATCCCTCGAGGGCAACGACAGCAGATGTATTCTCGCCTTTATTTTTCTCTATTGCGCTACCACCGCTCTTCCTCGCAATTTTGCGCGTTTGCTTTACTCGTGTGTTTTTATTCTCTTTTGTTTGCTTGCACCGTTTTCATTGGTGATGGAGCCAAACTGTGGAGCGGACGCGTGGAAAGGAACCTCCTCGGACACTTTACGCGTAGGAGCTACTGACTAGGCATTACAAAGACGAATTGCTCCCTGGCGATGTCTCGCAGTTTCCGGAAGAAAACGTGCCCGCTAACCCCTGACGATCACTCTCCTTCTTCCCTCTTTTTCTATCTCTCATCTCTCTTCTTGCACCCTCTTTTTGCGTGTACTCTTGCTTCTGCCTTTATTTCTATCTCTTTTCGTGCGAGCTTCTTGTCTTTCTTTCCGAATGTTAAAAGAAATAATCGGATTATAAGAAAGGGCTTCTACCTTAACTGCAGAATTATTTATTAAGCTGTTGCGAGGCACGTTTTGTTAACTTTTCAATTACGTATCAAATATCTCAGATATACTTCAGAACTGGCAATGACACGCTCGCATTTTAACCTTGGGACCATATACATGTAGCGCAATGCTTCGTTGACTAGTGTATTACACACATGTAGTATAATAAGTTAAGCAAACTACTCGTACATATATTGAATATTTTCAGCCTTGTCTATTTAAAAAATGGGCATTGTATTGATCGAATTCATCATAAGCCATACTTCTGTTAATTTTCCAAATGTTTATATCTTTTTATATTCGTGTCAATTTTTATGTTTTGACTACGTAAGTATTTTTTCCAAAGCTATATTCTACAATGTATTTTATAGTTAACACAGTAAAAAGGAAGTTTATTCTATTCTATGTGTTGAAAATGAAATAAAATAAACGAATTTAATTTAAAAATGAAATTTATTTTATCTACTAAGTAAATAGAATTACTTTTAAGATATTCAATAAAATGAAAGTAAAAGAAATAATATGAGTGACAGAGAATAAAATAAATGCAATGTTTTTATGTATCGGAGATATCTGTTATTAAGATTAAAAATTATGAAATAATTTAGTAATTCGATAGTATCCATAATATTCTATAAAATTTGCTATTAGTCATTATTAATATTACAATTAAGTGTACAATAAAAGTACAAGGAAAAGTAGTTGCTAGCAATAATTACTATATTTTCACTTATATATAAATTAAACAATGATATATGTGAATTCGCTTTTTATTTTGATAAATAATATCAATGAATATGAATATAAATTTCAAATAGTTAAATTACTACGGATTAATCACTAGATGTAATAATAAATCTAGTACATTTTTATAACTGGTACTCACTTCAATGAATAATACATTTGATTCTGTAATGTGTGTAGATTTATTTTGATATTTTGATTTCTATTAAAAATAGTTTTATCGAAAATTATTTCGATAGAAGAATGAGTAAATTAAAAAAAAAGATTAAAAAGTGAGGAACACATCTTTTCTTTGAAATAATGCTACACTTGCTGTTTTTAGTTCATATTGGTTATTTCACTTTTGAAAATAATGTCATTTAATGTATACCTAAATATTTGTCCTTAGAAAAAATTAAATATGAATACGTAAATTTTAATGATATTTTCAAAATCTATTTTATTTAGTCATGATTAACCATCAATCAGTTTTATTTAATTTTTTTTCTAAATATGCACATGCAAAGATAAATATGCAACAATAAATTGATATTCATAAAATAGCATATATGTATATATAAATAAATAAAAAAATATCTAGTTTTTTTAAACAAATAATAAAAATGTACGAGTATATCTTTAAACTTAATCTGTTAACTGAAACGAATTTGTCACTGCAGCGCGTCTTCTTTAATACAAGATAGATGGTCGAATATCCCCTTGAAGATCGCTGTAATTTTCCGTCTCTTTTCATTCGTTTCGTTTTATCGATACTCTCGTCAGTTCCGTGTTTTTATTGTCATCCCCACCCTTCGAAACACACGCACACATAGGCAAGGCGGTCTAATTGGAATCCTGCGAATGGATCGATAGTGATTTTCAGCGCAAAATAGCTACTACACGTTACATTCTCGCCTTCGATAAAATTAGATTAAAAAAAATTACAATGAACAACGGCCCCTTGAATTGATATCGAGCGAGACAGAGTTTGGAATCGTTTGCGGTAACCGAGGAGGGAGTAACGAATAGTGATACATCTTGATTTGGTTTGGAAAATGGTCTTGGTAACGAAGTTCAGTTGAATCATTTTCTTTATCTTATACGACACTGAAAAAAACGCGCATAAACATGTTGGTGAATGGCACGGTTCTAAAATTCACAGCGTGGTCTTTCTCTTTTGCTGCTTTTGGGATGAGAAAAGAGGAAGAAAAAGAGTAGGTTAGGAAGACCCCCCTTTCGGAGAAAAATATATTAAGGAAGCTTGGATATCAGCGTACTAATTTCGGTCGGATTTAGTTTTTTAGATATATTCGTTTTAATTTTATAATGCAGAACATTTCCCGAATGGAATTTTACTCAAAGTCATTCCAGTGGTAGTAGATGTTATTACGATTATAACGGAAAGGATTACGTTCAAAATACTAGCTCAGAATGCTGTAGTTTATATTGACGTAGTTTTCAACGGAACTTTCGAAACTTTTTAAAGCGAGATACATTCACTCTTATTTGTTAAAGGGAAATGTTAGAGAGTGAGCTTTTCTTACTAAGCTATTAAGACTTTCAAAGTGTGTAAGTACTATTTAAATTTATGCATAATTTATACCGACTTACTTCTTTACCTAGCAAGTTAAATGTTCTGTCAAATGATTTCAACTTTTAGTTTTCCCTATTTAGCCTCTAAATTATAATTAAAAATTTCTTAATTTATATCAGTACTGGTCGAAATTTATCCTGACTTGGTAAAAATAGTCGATTGACTGCATAATTTGAATGCAACTCACACCTCGGATATCAAATTGTGAAAAATTTTTATAAAGAATACCGAAACCTTAAAAGGAAACCTGACTCGTATCGTCCATAAAAGCGGAAGAAGTATGACTTTTTGCAAAAGAGAAATATAATCTTCTTTGAAAATCTAGGAAAGTAAAGTCGCTAGAGCATTTGTAGAAAAGTATAAATACTGTGACGTAAAGTGTATGAAGATAAACGCACTTGGTTCTCGGAGCTCGTTGATGTTTCTCGTCGCCTTTTCGATAACCCACATTTTAAATAACTCGTCCGCGATTCCATCGTCCTGCATCCTTCGCACTCGAGAACGGGCGCTGTCGTATTATGCACAGTAGCGTTAAAACAGAGTAGCTTTCTGAAGTAGCTGGCATTCGCTTGGGTCCAGCCAATTGCGCGGCATTTGAAAAAAGAGCTGGAACGAAAATCTAGCGTGCAATCAAGCCTTTTTAGCCGAGCTTTCAAATATGTTAAGCCGACAGGAAAGCTGTCCCATACACGAGTAGCGGCATCCACAAAATTCGCGGCTCCGCGTCCTATGGATGCAGTGACTCGTGCAATGTGTTTCAGGCCCCCTCTGGAAAATTACTCTTCCCGGAATTTATCTGCGATTTACCGAGATTCACTACGATCGGCACCACGTACGAACCCAGAGCTTTAGGGCTCTTTGCAGATTTAACCATTCGGTTGGTTCTAACCAAAATTGCCAAACTCCGCTGTGGCTTTAATTTACGATCTACGATGTACAGCCGCCATTACAAGGCCACAAAGCAACGCCTCTGAGTTTACATTTGCGCCATAAGTTGGTAAGGAAACGGAGACTTTTTGTATGTGTACACCTAAGAAATTACAAGCTCTGATTATAATTTTTAACCTGTTTAACGTTGACACTAGAACCTCCGTAAATTTGGTCACCTCAGATTTTTTTTTAGAAACTTTTTCATCTCCTTTTTATTATTTTCCACATTCCTTCTTACGACCAAGAGGTTCGATGAGTTTGTAACAAAAGTGCAAATAGTTCTTATACAAACCTAACAGAAAAATTAGACGCGGTAGTACCGAGTAATAGCGATGGCGACGTATTATCTTTAAAGCACTAGAATGGAAGCCTAAAAATGGACATATGCTCGAATCGTATATAACTCTTATATTTATATTTATCCAAAATTCATGTAACTACGTTAGTTGAGCTAGTTAATAAATAAATAAATGAACGAATTATATGTATTGTGTATGTACGTTTATATGTATTTATGCTATAATTGAATGATAGCATTATTTAGTAGAATGATGTATTAGATTTTTATATGAAATTTTCAAAAGGAATAGTAAATATTTGTCAGATATGTATGCATCATAGACGTTGAGAAATAAGGTAAAATTTTATTTCGTCAAAATCTGCAATTTCGTTGGGTTTCTTTATTTTATATGCGAAAAAATGATACATTAGCATTTATAGTTTTGTGCATTGCTTATAGCTAAGATATATTTTTAAATATTCATTGGAACATTAATTACTGATAATAATGATCATACATAGCAGAATATGTGAATGACTATTTTATAGTTCTCCAAGTATATTCGTAAAATTCTGTAAAATACAGTAATATTATCTGTTACAATGTTTTACACTATATTCCATTAAGTTTTTTTCATATATATCTTTGATTGCTATGAAATATCAAATATGATTTAAATACTGCTATGACAAAATAAATTTAATGGTAAATATCGACATTTTCGAACTCTACCAAATGTTGGAATTACTCTGTAACGGCAACCACACTGTTATGTCATAGTTCGATTTGATGTACACACGAGAAGGATATTTTCAGGAATTCACAAGTTGAACAGCGAATTTCAATTCTCTCTCTTGCCACAATATGTTGGATGGTACAGTGTTCAGACCAATGACACAGTACAAACCATAACCTTGAGCTTATACAATTCTATGATCACTAAAACTTTATTTCATTTTGTCACACGCATAAATACATATTCTGCTCTTTGCAAAATATGCAAAGTCTCAATATTAAAATGTCGTATATTATAAATAATTTTTAAATAACAGGTATTTGTGAAAACGAGTGCGATTTTTATTATTCATCTCGAAGTAACTTACTGATTATAAAGTGTATAAAATAAGTTAGGTAATTAAATAATTTCTTTAAAATGCATTTGTCAGAATTGATACGCATCTAATTACATACTTTAATAGTAAAATTAGTATAAAATTAACTACGCAATTTATAATTTAACTTTCATATAATTTCTGAAGTTATTCTTTGATTTACTCTATTATGCTCTAAATAGTTTTATAAAAGGTAAACTTTATAATTTTTCGTTTATAAATTAAATTTACTCCAAAGATTTCATCCATATTATTATTGTAAACTTTTTAATAAATCTTTACTCGTTTCATTGAACATTCATAAAAATAATATGGAGAACTACTGTATTTACATTATGATTATTTAAATTTTCATAAGTTGCGCAAACTGAATCTTAAGAGAGTATACCGAATAAGTTATTACGCTTAAAGATTGCCCAATTTGTTCACATATTTTTATTTCTCTATTTAGTTACTATTATTTATTTTGTTAATATTATAGAAATATCATGTATTTAATGTAATATCTTTTTATCCTATTATTTATTGTCAGCTATTATGTAGATTTTATAAATTTTCAATGTCATTGTATAAAGGTGAACACACTTGGAAAAATATTTTTTTTAAATTATATTGACTATTATGATTCAGAAATATATTTATTACAATAAAATATTCAGAACGATTGTAAAGTGTGGTTTTTATTTTAATTAGAGATTGTAGCTTTAAAGAAAATTTATCCATTGATAAATCGTCCTTTTTAATCTTACACAAACTGTTTTATCGCTAGCAATCGAGAAAAAAGGGGTTCATGTTGCATTAAGCATTATTCGGTTCATTTCCATATCATGCCTCATGTGTGTACTAGAGTGATCGTATTTTTGGATTAGCGCGCGCTTTCTGGCTTAATCTGTGCCATCGGACAATAAGTTAAGAAAAAAAATACTGTGTACATACGAGAATAATATAATACCTGTAGAACATGCATTGTTTCTATTTACTCAGTCGTTATGACGTGTTAGTTTGTTTCCATACATAAGGCACATTTTCCCGCGTTCTCGATTAACCGTAGAAGTGCTGGATAAATAAATGCATCCTATCCGTGTATAAGTTTTAAATAGAAAATAAACAATTATATACAGACAAATATAGGTATACATGTATCTATTTACGTGTAAATAAACTTTCAAGGATTTCTACATTGAAATATTTGATTAATAAAAGCCACAAATAAAACATCAGCTGTGTTTTGCAAAATTTTATAATTAAAAATTTATAATGTTACGAAATAATTTTATAGGTACATTTTTATTATTCCACACTGAATAAAATATACGAATGCTAAAAGACAATGGATAATCTTTTAATCATTAAAGAATATATTCTAAATATTATAATTATTTAAATATGTATTAGCAGTGTAATAGCTTTTTTCATTATTGAATTAAATACTGTATTAATATTATTATTAAATAATAATATCATAAAAACGATTTTCAGTATGTGTTAAATTGACGACGAACGTAATAAAAATATAATATACAATTTATGACATAATTATAAAGAAGAAAAAAACAATATTTTCAAGGGACTGCCCCACGGTAAGGTTGACAAAACAACATGTTTTGCTTGTTAAGAAATATAATAATTATAATAAATATACGTATTACAATTCATTAGACAATTATGGTACATTATTATCATCATTATATAAATTAATTATCATTTATAAGAGTAAGTTTTAGATTTTCAAAGATTTAAATTTAATTATTTTTGTATCAGTTTTTATTAAATTTCTAAAAAAAATATAATAAAGCTGTAATATTTTTATATTATTCATTTTTACATTAGAGAATCTTTTGTTAATGTTATTTAATTAGATTACATAAAATCTTAATTAAAAATATCAATATAGATCATAATCAGATTGATAATAATTTTAATAATGTTTATAATAATTATTATTATTAATTTTAATATCGAATGTTCAATTTTTTTATAATATAAATTTTGAAAATTCATCAAATATAAAAAAATGTTAAATTTTTACGTAAATAATATAATGTTAGAATATTAATTATTCAAAATTAATTAATATAAATGTTAATTAATACTAATATAATAATATATAAAACTTTTGTATTTTCGGTATGTATTTTATTTGTATAGATTCATAATACCTACTGCATGTAATTACATGTCGAATGCTAATAAAAGTTATTCTTTTTTGATGAATAATCTTCGATTTAAAAAATATTTCATAGGTTACTAATATTTTAATCTATTTCTCAATTAAGTATTGGTGCAAGAATACATTTTCAGTAAATAAAACACCTTAATATTTATTTTAACAATAAAAAATAATTAATAGTTTCCAATTCTAGGACCTTTAGTAGTAGAGAAGAAAGAAAAAATACATACGACAAGTGACGTAAAAGAGCCTAAGACGATAAGCACTTTCAAAGAAAATCGAATTTGAACCACAGTAAAACCTTATGATCTGCAGTTTTTACTGTTGTACTTCCAACAAATATTAAAATTTTTTTTTTAATAGAATAATTATTTAAAATATTTTACTTCCACTATCTTTTATAATGTAACATAAGGTAAACCAAACTAAACTATTTCTATTTCTACCCCCAGTGTTTAACCACTCAGAAACAAAAAATTCAAAATTAAAAACTTAAAAAATTTATTTTATATAGAAACTTTGTTAGTTACTGGTAATGTATAGATACTAAAAATTTATTACAAAAATATCTGTAATAAAATTTAATACGAAACATTATTTTTTTCTATTTTTTCTAAACCTCTTATTAATCTCTAACATCTGAATGTTGTAATAGCATAGACTTCAGATGAACAATTATTGTTAACAAAGAGAGGTTATATATGGACAAAGTTTTTATACTAAATATACTTACTTTTAAACAATTTTTTTTATTTATATTGATAATTGTCTATCAATAATTTAAGATAATTTGGATGTGCATTCAGATATTCTGAATAGGTTGGTGAAAATGGTTAATGATGAAGCTAAATTATGCATATTCTAAGTTTCCTCTATTGATTAAAATTACTCTTTAAATGAGCAAACATTTTCACTCGCGGCTATATTTTTTGCCGTAAATCATAGTTATTTGTGTCGCCTCGTGCTTCAAAAAGTCTTAACATGTACAACTATTAGAGTATAGCAGTCAAACTGATATCGGACAGTAATTACTTTCTTGGCATTTATCTGGTAGTCCTTGCCCGGATGGAACTGTTGAAACTAGTGGGACTGGAGCAGATTTACCCGAGTTCACGAGGAGCACGGACGAGAGCAGGCAGCCGATGCAACGTTCCAGAAAGAGCCCGAGGAAAGAGAAGAATCGCCTTGATGTCTATTTCTGTTAACGATTATAAATGCCTTTCTCTTTCTCTCTCTTTTTGTCTCATACAAACACGTACACGTACACAAACATGCTCATACACAGAGAGAATCTCCTTCACTTTCTCACGGCATTTGCGTAATCCAGCTTTAGTGAATCTGCTACTACAACCGAACCTATTGGCTACTATTCACTGATTTATTTCTCTCCAACTACATAATGATTCATATGACCTTTTACATCATAGTATCCCTTGATTTTGCGCTTTTGATATTTTCTCTATTGACAATCGTATTAAAAATACAAATCTTATAAAAATGCATTTTAATGATGATTATAACTTTTTATTAAACACTATTTTGAAAATTTGGCCATTTTCGTTTTGCGTTATTTTTTATTTTGTATGCATGTTCGTATATGTGCGAGTCTATTCTATTTACACATATCATAATTCACATAATGTTGATACTTATAAAGTTTACGAAATGTCTAACTTAAAAGATTTATTAATATGAAACTTGACATGAAATATAACCATTTTTTAAAGTTCAATTCATTGAAAAAATAATAAAAAAGTTGAAAAATAAAATCTCTTAAATCTTTACTCATTTCAGTTTTATTAAAACAAAGGGAACAAACAATAGACAAAAATAGGTAGATAGATATATTACTTCAATATATCTTAGAAAAAATGTGCTATCCTTTTAAACAGAAAACAAATTAAATATTATTATCATCTCATGACCGTATTCAATGTTGGCTATACCTTTAAAAATATAAATGAAAGTAAATGTATATCAAATAAATACAAATTATATATTATTAAAAAATAATAAATTAATTTATTTTTACTAAATATATAAAAAGCTATATAATTGTTCTTATGGGCTAACTATAAATTTGATAGTTCCTCGCGAAATACTTTAAGGGCGTATATAGAAGTGCTCCTAAGAAATTATCGAGTTGCATTATGTAGAAGCATCGATTCTTTCTTGAAGTTTCTCTTTATAGAATCAAGCAGAATAGACTTACTTTTTTATTATTCGTCTTGTTATGTTAATATTACTCTGCTTGCATTTCGAAATTTATCGTTTTACCTCTACTTATTGCAGTGACATTCAACTGCTACTATCGGTGTTATGGTTTGAATACCAATTATAATTTTCTTTCTACTGTTAAAATTGAAGAAAGCCCACACAACAATAATTTCCATTTTATTTATTTTCCGAATTTTTAGTTATTTCCTTATGCTAAAAAAATCATTTAAGATTATTATAAGTTTGTTTTTTAATATAATATAATGGAGATAATAATTTTAACGATCGAAGTTTTTTCAATAATAAATACTTTTTAATCAATTAAATTTTTTATTATCGTAGTTTAAACAATTACACTTTAATTTAAATTTGTATTCTTATAATTTATAAAGCAGCTACTTTATTTAAGACAACTTAGAATTGAATTATTTGATAGAGGCTTAGGTACGAATAGTACTCAAAAAAAAAAACTGGAACAATTTAATCTCCTACAATCCTGAGCAACATGGGTAGTATGTTTTACTTAAATTCGCACATTCGCTTTCGACGTATACTCTAGCCACACATAGCAGATAGATGCAAATGAAAAATTATGTTATTAGCTCTTATATTTTTTACGAATTAAAGCGTTTGATCTACGAATAATACATAATATAGATAATCCGTCGCATAAATTATTCGATTGTTTATGTAAATTCTTTAAGTTTAAAAGTATTGACATATTAGTTTAATTTTCACTGATTAAAATTAAGAGTTTCTTAATTAAACTTTGAAATATACGGGTGAACTCCACCCACATCTATGCACAAAGTTTCAAACTCGCTTGATATATCCGCATAATGAGTTAGCTTTATCCAATTGAAATTTAGGCTCGATGATTGCTTCTAGTCTCATACCGGTAGTTCTACAGCTATACAATGTAGGCCAGAAGCGATTACAGATGTTAGCTTAATTGTTGAAATACTCTTACCGGGTTAGATCGCTGCAGTTGTCCGCTTGAAACTGATGTACGCGTAATTTCACAACATGGGTAGAGCTTTGTAACACATTTTCTATCTTTATACGTACGCATCTGTATGAGTGTCTGAGATTTTCCCCTCAAACTTGTAATGATTTAGATTGTTCGAAAAATGTTTTTATCGTATATGCAGATTTATTGCTAAGAGATCTTGCGATGCGTTAATGTATTGAATTTATTAAGCTGTAGCGATCAGTGTGTTTGTATCTTTTCATTGGAGCTATTGTAAAAACAGTCGGTTAATCCGATGGGAAATTAAAATCGACGTTTTGCCATTCAAGCGGTGCCAAATACGGCATGAAAGTATTGATCGTAGATTTAACGATTCGTTCTGCTGATTAATTATATTTTGAGAAATGAGATAATTTAATAATGATTTATCACAATAAATCTAAGAGAAGTTAAAATGCGAAGTTCACATATTCTCTTATAGGTAATGATTTTATTTCGTTGTCACGTTTAATAATATTTAGCTATCATCTTTGTTAAAAACAATCTATTAATTATACAAAATTATAAAATATTAATTATAGAATTCTAAGATATCTAGTCAGATACAGAAGCAGTTCAGTATTTTACGAGTATGTAAATATGAGAATACACATTCATGTTGAAGTTTTATTTATCGAAAAATAAGGTAAATTAATCACTTGAATAGAAATAATACTAAAAACATTAAGTAATGCGAATAACATTTATCCGTTCGTTATGAAAAAGTCAGTGAGTTAATTATTATAACGGATCTGTCGATATTACTATGGTTTGAGAGATAAATTCATTTATTTATCGAATTTTCAATGACAATCCAGACATAATCCGTAGTTGCATTTCTGGCCCATTTGAATAAAATTAGTATCATTGTGATTTATGAATGTAATCTGACATTTAAGTTATTGTGGTTCATTGACCAACAAAATTAAAAAATAGTGATATAAAAGTAAAAACAACAGTATTGCACAATGTTTTTATACTCATTGATTACATTATCGATTCCATTAAATATTGCATTAACTTCACGAGTAATTAAAAAGCGACCACTATTATAACTTTCTTGCAAAAGCAGTGTCTTTTGTTCTCTAACAGTTGCATATTGATTGCATTGATCTCTATTTTAAATTTTGGCTCGTCGTGACTTGTATTCAGTCATTTAGTACGTTTAGAACAACACCAGTATTTCGTTGTTCGTCATTTCACGCATTATGATGCGTAAAAGAGAATACATGTAATACAGTTTGAGTATTATGCACTTTACAGATAATCTGTTAATAGTATAATTGTTAGATGATGCATCTGTAGAAAGCCAAATGACGGATTTGAACAATAATAATCGAACTAGTGGCTTTTGCGAAGGGGTATTCGAATAGCACACCAATTAAATGAGTATACGCGTGGTCGAATACGCGAATCCGACGTGCGTTGGCTCGTATTAATAACGTAATGGAACGATATTTCGTGTACGCCAATGTCGGATGTCGGTGTCAACATTCGCGTGCATTCATCTATTTTTTATATATCGTGACTTTTTCATATCGATCAGTATATCTTTCTTTCTGCTCCAGTATAGCCGTTTAGAA
Source organism: Platyscapa corneri (assembly GCA_018907185.1). Lineage (NCBI taxonomy): Eukaryota > Metazoa > Arthropoda > Insecta > Hymenoptera > Agaonidae > Platyscapa > Platyscapa corneri. The sequence continues at coordinate 986,746 of JACCHW010000011.1, read as the reverse complement.
ATACAGCAAAATGAACGGTCGACTTTACTACTTGTAATTTATATACTTGCAACTTTAGTAAATATTTGTTTCTACAAAAACGCGAAAAACTGAAATTTATACAGAGCGTATAAATTTATAAAATAATACATTGTCATCCTCTGTTGGTGTTGCACATTACGCATTATCAAATCAAAGTCATACAAGCCAGCTCCTCTGTATACTTAATCTTTGTTTTTCGGTTACACCGCTTTTCTCTAATATAAGTGTTAAACTGTAAATTCATCTTTTGAAAGTAAAATATTTACAAACATTTTGTCACGAAACTAATTAAATATAGTCACAGTTAGAAAAACTAATTTCCAGACTTTAGAATAAAGTTAACCGATGTACCATTTCTATAGATTTATATCAGATTATTTTTATTTATTGGTTCATTTTTACATATTTTTTTAATTGATCAAGTACGATTCGAATAAAATAAAAATATTAAAATATGTTTAGTTCTATAATGGAAAAGTGATTTTTAATTTTGTTTTATTGTAAATTCTAAAAAACAGTTTCATATATTATTTTAGAATCATTCAATATTTTTATTTAATTTTATTTTCAATATATTTTATTTTCCCTGTGTATATAGTTCTATATATTTTAGATCCTTTGCATGAAATAAATGTACAAAAATCTAGTAAATTAAATTCAGGTCATTATAGTAACCAGATATTAAGAATTAATTAATTACTAAATCAATTACTTTTTAAAAATAAATGGTTAATCACTAATTTCTATTTAATTTTACTAAATGGAAATTTAAAATAAATTTTTTGGCTAAGCAGTATTTAGTTTTATCCATAAATTACCGATATATTTTTAGATCTAAACGGCATAGTGTTGATTGATAAAATGCATTGATGATTTTTATCAGTAGTTGCAATAGTACCAATATTATAATAATTTCATTAGGAAACATATGTGAATGAATATTTATAATTTTAATGAAATTCTAAAATATTAAATCAATAAATTTTATACGCATATTTATTATATTAAAATTCATTCTCATTGAAGCTATTACAATCGGTATAGATAATCTACCAAAATGTACTACTTGTGTATACTGTAACTGTTAGAACTATTTATCTATTATTTCAATTTTATAAATACTTAAATCGTGTTTTGTTTGTAAGAAATTCCTTTGGCTTAGATTTAAAATTGATTTCTACAGATTGAACTTATTAAAATAAACTGTATAAGTAACTCTGCTATACTACATAACTATATCAATAAGATATTTAAGAGAAATTATAAAATCTAGCCCGTTAAATAAAGCTTGGAATAAAGTTATCAGATTCTACATGGTAGTATGATATAAACGAATATCTCAATGTCAGTATCAGTCATTAAAAATGCAAAGTTTAACTTATTTGATATTATTCTTTTATTATATAACAAACTTTTAATTTAAAAAACTTGAGATTAATGATTAAGTCATTGTTGGATTATATATTACAAATAAAAAAAAATATATTTCTCTTATATGTGTGTTAGCAAAACTTACTTTTTGTATCCATGATTATGATAAAGTAATTAAAAATCAAAGGTTAATGCTTAATTTTTTTATTAGTTTCAATTTTCTATAAAAACTAGAAATTGCTTATCATTTTGAATAAATAAAATAATGAAAATAAAAAATTATTTTTTACCGTTATTGAGTTTATAATATAGAAAGTGAATTTATTATCTTTTAACTTCATCGTATAATATGAAACTATCTTCTTCTTTAATTCTCTAGTCGATAATTATAAATTCTATTTATATTTTTAAATTATAGAAGTGTGATATACTTAGATGAATACAATATATCAATCCGAATTTACTAACATTTGAAAATATTTATCTATGATTTGATACATCAATCGAAGATTCCATGTTAAATTTAAGTAATTAAAAGATTTTTAAGAAATAATATATTTATATTATTTATTATACTTTATACATAAAACTTGAAAGCAAATTTTAAAAACGATTTGAATTTTAAGTGGAAAGTATTTTTAAATATTTTTTCATTTTTCAAAACAACTTTTAATATCATAAATTTTATATTTTTATCTTATTACTTATCTATATCGTATTTGGTATTTGATATCTAAAAAGAAACCCATTCTGTAAACGGATCGCACTTGTATCTATTGCTGGATTGTATTTTATCTCGAAGGTACTCCAGAAGATTGTTCATATCAAGCATCAGATAATCTTTTAAGTGAGGCATTCTTGATCCACTTCAAATTGATTCTTGATAATATTATAGTAACCAAACAATTGTATTTAAAATTAAATAAAATTCACTGTTTCAAAGATCTAACGATAATAACTTTATTGTACTATTAATGATGCTAAATTAATAATATTATTATCGAGGGATTTTTTTAATACTATCTCATTAAACTTTTGAACGATATAACTTTTAAAATTTAATTTTATAGTGCCATAAACTGCAACTTAATGTAGCCAATATAATGACTGGATAAAATACGCTATAAAGCTTTACAATAAATATTTTTTAAGTTATAAATACGTAGACATGTATTAATTTAACTAGTTATATATTATATTCAAACAAAGAAGTTGAGTTTGCGAACCCTATTAAATTAATCATGAAATTTAAATTTGCATAGTGAAAGTGGCGTATTGAAGCAGTTAGCAATAATTTTTCTGATATCTAACAAGTACCTTTATGCATAAGTGGAAAATGGATTTCATTAACACTTTGAATAGTCTATACAATTTTCTATGTAATTGCCCAATATTTTTCTAAGTCTTTCTTTTACAAACTTTATATTAATTACTTTATAAAAAAATCATGAACATGATAATTACAGATTTGAAAATATAATTTTTCTGTTTAATGTAATAATAATATTTTTAGAGTATCGCTTATTTTATTGGCCTTTTTATTTGTATTATTTATTTTTATGGAACCATTTAATTTTTATGATTGAAATTCGTGTAATATTTAGACACGCATGATATTTTAATATAAAGAAATTAATTTTTTGTGTGATGATCTATTTTTTCCTCTCATCTAGCGACATGAAATTCAAGTTGATTAGCTGAAAATTGATTTCTCTTGTCCCTGTGGTATTATATTCTCCAGTGGGCGTCAGGGTCATCGTGGCTTTCTTGTCAATAACCTCATCAGCCGCAGGTGATGAAACCGATCATGAGAGTGAGTAGCTACTATGTTTTCTGCTTTTCTTGCTCCAATTGATCGATTTCCTCAGAACATCGTAGACATATAGGAATAGTACCAAGCCACAGTTATTGAGCCAATCACAGTGATTGAGAGTCCATTCATTTTCATTAGGTTAGCACAGTTACGCAGTTTTTGACGATTTTTACGATTATTTCGTCTTTGTTAGAGACATTTGTATTTTCTTTATTTCTTTGATTAGCGAAGATACGTGTATCAATAATTTACATATAAATTCAGTGTTGCTAAATTTTTATTTGTCAATTAATAATTTGATTTAATACGAATAACCTTATTTACATATAAATTTAAAGAGTTTTTCTGCTTGCGAGGGATTATTCAATTCGCGTAGTGTCAAAATTTTTGGTCGCTCATACAATATTGTATTTCTATATTCATGAGATACAGTGCGGGACAGAGAAGTTCTGACTATGTCGTGTAGTCATTCCATAGTAATATGCTCTGCAGATGCTTACAGAAGTGAATATACATGCAAAACGGAAAAAGCTATCACAACTCCAAGAAACTTTTCACACTTCACTAGTTTTGTTTGTTCTACTTGATAGATTTTATATGAAAAAAGAAAAAATTTATTTTTAATTATAAACTTTACATATTGGCTGTAATTATTTTCATTCATGTATGATCTAGTAATGGAGATGCATTTTAAATTTTAATGTTATTTAATTTCTAATATACTCAAATTTTTCGTTTTCTCATAACAAGTTGATTTTGAATTAATTTTTAAAAGTATTTGTTAAGAAATTACTCTGTAAATATCTATTTTTTCTTTTTATCCTATTATTGATTTGTATGAAAATAGTAATTAATTTTAAAATCAATTTTTTGTACCTTAGGGTACAAAGCAATTAATAACCATTTAATCAACTAATTTCTTTAATAAATAAGACACATATGTTTTTAAGAATATATGAAAAATAAATCAATAACGAAGTTTTATTAATGGAATTATTAGTTAAATTTAATTGTTTTAATAAATCCTATTTATAAGTATTTGGTTTCTTAAAATAGAATAATTTTTACTTCTTGCATTTGACAATCACTGGTCATTCAGACTATATTATCAATTCACAGTGTGTCTCGTAGTTGTGAATAAAATGTTTAATCTTGAAATACGAAGGTTACTTGGAGATATACAAATACATATTCAGGTTAGTAAATGAAGTTCGAATAATATTATGGTGATAGTAAATTATTAAACTGATATACATAGACACATAGTGTAATTGTAAGCAAAAATTTGTGTAGCATAAGATATGTCAAAATTAAAATATTACTCTATTTTAATCTTTAAAAGAGATTACTATGCATTAAAATTTCTAGATAATCAATATATGTATTAAAGAACTTATTTAAAATTTTAATAGTAAATTTTTAAGTGAAAACGGTTCAATGAATAATGAGAGAATAAAATGTTTTATTTAGGTAAAAAATCAGCATATTATAAATAAGACAAATACTATTTTAGCATTCATTTTTTAAGAGAAAAAAATCGAAGAGAAAAAAAATTAAATAGAGATATCTAAATAAATAATTAGTTGTATTGAATCTTAAGGATGTACAGGTCATTAATGATCGACTTATAAATTATCGATAAATAAATTAAATTACACATAAGAAAATTGTTAATTATAAAAATTATTAGTAATTTATAAAAATTACTAATTATAAAAAATTATTAGTATGTAAAAAAGTTATAATAAATTCCTATAATCTATTAATAAAATTTTTAAATTATTCGGTAAATTTTATTGACTTATTATTTCATCAATATTATCATTCTTATAATTGATTGAAAATCAATTTTTCAAAATATAAATTGATAAAGACATTGTCTCGGATTAGCAAAGAAATAATGAAAAACTATAATTTTTTAAGTATTATATAATTTTTATGAAGATATATAATTAAATATAAAAATATGCAAAAAGAAATTTAGATATTCTCAGATTATTTAAAAAAGATTTTTATTTTTTCATTATTATATAGACTTATTATTTCATTATAATTAAATTAATTATTATACAGGTTATTTTTTATACAAATTCAAAGCTTACTTCTCTTCAGTAATACTTAAAATATAAAATTTATTTAAATAGATATAAGATTTAAATTAAAATGGGCCATTATATCAAATAATTGTAAGAAATTTAAAGAAATACCATAGAAAATTAGATCAAATAGAAAACTATTTTTAACATATTATTAAAAAAGTAAACGATAAAAAATAATGAACAAAATATTAAAAATAAATTTAACGTTTTCTTTATAGTCCGGTCTAAATTTAAATTAAGTAAAAATGAATCTACAGTTAATGAAAGTGACAATTAAATATAATTAAATATGACAAATCAGTATTAGTATTTAAAATTCACACACATATAATAGTGCTTAGATTTTTATTTTTAAAATAGAAGCAATAATGTCAAGTTGATATATTATAAATTAAATATCTATTTATAACGAATCTCAATAATTATCGTTTAAATTATTAAGAAAAATAAACAAGGTTGCAATAAAAAAATAGGAAAAAATAAATTTTTCATAATTTGCTCTATCATTTTCAATTTTATAAAATAATATAATAAAAAATTAAGTTTCGTTTATTTAATTATATTTTATATTTAAGCTTAGGTAAACATTTATAAATTATGATTAAAATTATAATTCTACTGTTTGAAAATGAAAATAGTTTAATTAAAGATTTTGAAAGCAAATCTATAGAAAATTACGCAAAAATTAATTTTTATACATAGTTAATTAAATTATTTACATACAATTTAATTTTAAAAACTTAAAAACGGAAAAAATCATAAAAATAAATTTAATTTTTTACAATATTAGTTAAAATCTATTGTGTTAATTTATAATTATTCTATACCGTGTGAATAGATTAAAACTTTTAGCTAATAGCGCCGCTATAATTCCTTTAGAAGCTATTCCTTCAGAAAGCAGTAATAGCTAAGAACAGTTTTCAAGTGAGCAATTACTTGATAGCATATTAAAGTTTAAGAGAAGTTTAAGTGATGAAGGTGTCATAAACGAACAAAACTCGATTTCAAAAGAAACCATTCTATCTTAGAAAGATAGTACAATTGATACAGAGCGTAATTTAAGAAACTCAAAGCTGTAAGAAATACAAATTAATAATTGAAACTATTATCTCATATTGGCATTGCTTCAATTTTGAATTGAATACAATGCAATCTTATTTCCTTATAAAGTATAGTCGATTTTTATATTTCTATATTATAATAAAGTAGATACAATTTTAGATTATCAAAAATTTATTTTTGATAAAAATTTTAGATAACAAATTTTTATATAAGTAATACAAACATATTTATAAAAGACAATGATAATGTATTTCATATTAATTGCTAAGCTAATGCATAAATAATTATGTTTTTAATTATGAATTAATTTGAACAAAAAAGAGTTTATTATATTTTTTTATGTTCATGTTAATAAAATTAATGTAAATGAAAATATTCTTTGATTATTTATTTATATTTGAACTTGACTGTTAAGAAAAATAGCTCTTTTTTATATTTAAAACAATAGAAACAGAAGACAGAAATAATTTTGGTACTGATTCGAATTATCGAGAAAAACTCCTTTTTATATTAGGTGCTTAAATTTTTAAAGTTAAACAGCAAATGCTCCCGTGTTCGTTCACACCTCAGTTTCCATATTCTGCATCGTGTGAATAAAAACGTCCACATAGTTTATTGAGGATGTACACTATTCGATTGAACCGCACACGCGTTTCTTTAGCTAACTCGATTAACTCTTCACTGAAAGGACACATAGTCTTTCCTGAAAATACATGGTAAATACTCGTTTCTAAGTTTGGAAATTTCGAAACTCCCTTATTCGTCGTAGTCGTCGTCCTCGTCGTCATAGACGAGTCCCAGCAGTTCTAACTGAGTTACCTACGTGGGCTTTACTCGCTCGCGCTTTCTACGCGCTGAATCGAAACGACGGTGACAACACTGAAGAACTCTGTGTATAGTAAGGAGTTACCGGCGCATAGAAATATTTATTCAAGAAATTTCCGGCTTCCACGTCGTTGCGAAGTCTTAGTGGCCTAGATTTTTGCTTCGTTTTTCTGAATACGCGCTCATCTTTGCAACGGAAACATTATGTTCTCGAGACGTTTACTTTTCACTCTTCGATAAATCGTCATCTTATTTTTTCTTTGCTGCTAGTCTTTCATGTGAGAAAAATAGTGAAAATTCGAAGTTCAAGTGAATATTGACTCTGTTTTTTACTGTTTCTGGCATCTTCTTTCTACACTCTAAAATTGACTTGGGTCAAACGAAATTTTGTTGGCGCTACAAGAATTTCTTCATTCTTATTCGGTTATAAGATTTTCTTAGCTAAAACAAAATGTTACTCTGTCAATCAATCAAATATTACTAGACTCTACAGACTAGAGAGGTCGAGGGAACGGAAACAAAACATGATTTTCGGTATTGACACGCTTATTCGCTGCTTCTCTGTTTGCCTATCAACTTCTTTAAACAATGCATCTATTTTTCAGATTACACTTGTCCAAATGCATGTGACTATGTGAATATTTATGCGAACGAAACATCATATTAGGTCAATATGTTATTAAGGAAATAACGACTCTGCACAATAGGAAATTGAATGATATAACCATGAAAGTGGATCCGGTAAAAGAGATATTGTCTCTGATTCAACGAACAATTTCTCACGCTTCTCTTTCTTTTATTTTTTCAATTACCGCTCAATTCATTAGATGATTCAGCACCTTTAAGAGCGATGACAATAATACTTTATAATTGTATAAGGAATTCTGATTTATACGTTAGTTATAGAATAAAAAATCTAACGTATTTTGAATTTTTTATATCTTTAATTTTTTAGATTTTTATTTGTACACACGTTTATGTGAAATGAAGCGAAGAAAATTAAACTGAGCTTAAGTGATATTAAAAAAGCCTTATGATATTGGTAATCTACCTGAAAATTCTGATTGAATATGCACTAATGTAGTTATATTTGATTTTTTTGTATTTATTATATTTTGCTTTTCTTGGTTTTCTCTAGAATACATTCAAGCTTCTATATGTACCACTGTTTTTTCTTTCATTTTTCAATTTTATACATCGAAAGTTTGTGGAGAAAAAGTTTTTATTTTCCAAGCCGAGCGTCTTTCAGATCTCATTTTTACAAACAAGTCCTTTCTTTTTTCGAAATCGGTGTTGCACTGAAATCCAGCCCAGATTATTTATTTTAGAAAAAGAGAGCCTACGTACCATCTTTATCTAACGCAGCTTTCCACTATTAAAAAAGAACCATTGCGATATAATAGATTAAAATTTATTTTCATTTATTTGAATGTAAGATTCATTCATCGATCAAGATGGATGTAGGTAATTTATCTCATATTATTAAATGCCACAAAAAAATCTCGAGGTTGGACATTCATTTATACGAATATTATTTCAGTATCAAAACATAATCGCCATGTTTTATTTTAAAATTTATCAGTAAGTGTATAATAAGTAAGAAGCAGAGAGTTAGGCTAGGACTGAGGTAGACCTTCCCTTTAGCGATTTTTATATAAATCAGTTATGAGAAAATTATGAAACAGAGGTTAGGAGGAACGAAGGAGCTAAGTTGCCGAATCTTCGAACTAATCCTAGATTACGATGTCAGTACTTGATCGCGTCTGCTTTACTGCGATAGAGTTTTGCTGCGGGTGAATATATACTATCGTACATTCTATTCGCCGTATCCAAGTATTATTTTCTATGGTCCAAACGTGGAGAAGCTTTCGATCAAATATTTATCAATTCTGTGCCATCGTCGAAATAGATTTTTTCAATTACTAACAATGAGAGTTCAAATGATAAGCTAGTACTAATTAAGGGAATTACTGATTTAGCACTCACTTACCTGGTAGAAGAGTAATTAGAGAATGTTTGCTTCCGACAAATTAGTTGAGAACCGCAAACACTAAAGATTAAGATGAATTCTCTTCTATTTATGAGTTGGCGAATGCACGATTAATTTATATACTTGCATTTTATACGAATATAAAACGATTTAATATTTCCAGACATCTGTATTTATAAATAACCTTCGGAAATTAGTATGTTTTGAGTTCCACAGCTCGGTATATGTGATAATTTTTATAAAAATTTTTTTCAGTGAATTTTATTAAATATATTAAAATCTTTTTTTCCCTCAAACATTCTACAATTAAACTAACTTTAAAAATCTAAGGATAAAAAATATAAGCCTAGTATATTCAAAAAGTATGAGGGAAATTCAATAATGAAATAGTAAAGATCATATTATTTTAAGTATCTTCACGATTGAATTAGTTAATCGGAAAATTGTATAAATATACCATTGTCTTAGATATTAAATACTTTGATCTATCGTACGTACTTTTCTTAATTCAAGATTTTTTAAATTTATTTGCGTAAAATGCTATTTTTCAAAGTTTGAAACGTATTTTTCACGTTTTCAGACTTTAAAAGTATTGAAAAATTTCTTTTAATTCTTTTTCAAACATTAAGTTACTTGTGAATTCTATGATGAGAATGTAAAGATAATTCTCAAGTGAAAATTTATTTTGAACGATTCCTTTCTTATTTTTTCAGCACTTACCAGATCTTCGGCTTAATATCTTTTAGCGATAATAAAATTATGATAACAAAGGTTTGTCAATATTATTCTTGTACTCGATAATGCTCAATCACAGAATATCCTTGTATAAAAAACATAACAGGTTCGTAAAATTAAATTCAGCCTTAAATTTTGATACTCGAACAAAGTACTTGACTTTCGTCCGTGAATTAGCGGTCCTTTCGTCTTTCCGTTAATTTTGTTTCACGCACATTTAACCACAGTTTTGTAAGCGTGCGAGATATATATCTTGGTATGTAATAAAATAATATTGGGGGCTCGCGTGAGTCCAGACCAAATTGCAGAACCACTCGAGGATTGCGTGTGTGGGCTCGCATGTGTTAGAGAGTCACGATCAAGACGCTTGAGCGCGTGAGTTTCACCTTCTTCTGCCGCCGCTCTTTGTGCGCGACATAAAATCGTGTGCACGGCCCATTACTCCTCTACCCCTGACTCTTCGCTGCGAGTATACGCGCAACGGATAATATGTATACATGTATAGCCTTTACTTCACAGCTCTCGGCTCTCCACATATTTTTCCCTTTTTCTTCCGCTGCCTGCGCACCGGCAGCTCGAGGCTGCTTTTTTTCTCCGCGGCACAATTGAGCGCAGTCCCGGCTGGTTGCGAGCTGCGATGTTCACGAATTTTCAATTTTCCAGAGACACCGTTTTTCCTGTTCGAAGTAAAGGTGGGACGGCTCCGGGCTCTGAATACTCTTATGTTGTGTAGACCATTTTGGTCGTTTATGCGTATACAAGTACACGTGCAGATCTTGCGCCTCAAGAAGAAAAATGCTGAAAAATGAAACTGTAATTGGAAAATATTCACATTTCTCTTGAATATTTTACTTAATGATTGCTCTATATATAAGAAAAATATAAGTAAAACGTGGAAAATCGTGGTAAGTAAATATTCGAAAGAAAATGTTTTGATTTATATAACATACTCGAGAATAATTTCTTACGTTCATTTGTTTTTAAATATTTTAATATTGACAAAATCTCATAATTTTGCATAATATAACTTTTCTTGAATTTAAATCTTTTTTCTTAAACCTTTTTATTTATTCTGTACAAATATTATACAATTTATTTATGTTTGTTATGAATTAATTATTTCAATTTTCGTATGAAAGCGACATGTATAAAATCAATTTAAAAAATATTTCTTCTTAATTATTATAAATTGTTTTTATTAGAAATAAATTAATTTTAAAAAGACAATAAATTATTATTAATCAAATGGTAAAAAATTAGTAAAAAATCTTATTTAAATTGAATTTTTCCATTTATAATTGTATGAAAATTCGGAATAAAATTTATTTTTAGTTAGTTCATATTCTAATGATGTGAGTATAACATTTTAAAGTAATTCTTAAAATTAAAATTAAATAGAATAATAAAAAATTATAGATAATTTTAATTATGTAAGATCAAAAGTTCTTGTAATATTTTATTTTTCATTCTTAAATAACCATTTTATAATTTAAAAGTGTTGTTGTAAACTAAATAAGAGAATTAAAAAATATAGAATAATTATCGTCATTATGTAGATAAGAAAATTTATCATTTATAAATATTAAATTTAGTTATTTTTTTAAATGCATCTAAGGTAAAGATTAAGAAACAATAAAATATTTTGTGCTATATTTTCACAAGATTTTGTGAAAAAAGGTTTAATTTTAAATAAGTACAGAATAGATTTTAGTGTAGCAAGCATTTTAATAAGTAAATGTTTTATAAATATATTATTTTTAGTGGTATATATTAGTGTATGTTATACTTAAGAAAAATTTATTATATTAAACGAACAGATTTATAATTTTTTTTTATTTTTTATTTTATTTTTATAAAGAGATTTTTAGAATTTCATCGTATATATGACAGTATACCATGTTTAATTTTATTAAATTAAAAATAAAATAATAGTACAGTACTTAAAAATTCTTTTAAAATATCGACATTTTTAATTTTAGTATTTAATTATAATATTGAATACCCATTTTTTTTATTAATATCAATCATTTTAATAAAATAAAATGATTTAAATAAAACTTCGTTTTTTAAAAAATCTATTGCCGAAAAAATTTGTACTAAAGTTTTAATATAATATGAAATTCATAATAGTGTATATATCACATTTTCACAAAAATGGTTATATCACTTATGATAAATAAACCACGAATTATTTCTTGCAGTGCAATGAATATCAGCGACGGCCCTAGCATTGTCACGTTTACTCTAAATATCCTTATTTCTCAAAAGCATGTATCATTATAACGTAAAATCATTATCGGATAATAATACAATTATTGTCGTGCATTTATTGGTCATTTACATTATTCATTATGCATAATAGGCTTTCATTCTGCAAATTGTTATCCATCGCGTGGCCCCGAGATTTTGTATGGTTGAACTCATGCGCGCATTAATTGTAAGGACAATCGCACTATGCGCGTTAAGGGGTGAAATTCCGTATTTGTCTCTGGCGAATCGGTGAATGATAGAGATAGAGAGAGATACAGAGAGAGAAAGATAGAGAAAGAAAGAGTGAGCAAGTGGGGAGGAGAAAAGAAGAGAGAAATAAAGCGTGTGTTCCGCATCGTCTGTATTTTCCATCGTTTTATTTCTCTTTCTATTTATATATTTTAATTATTTTATTTATAGAACTTTTATTTTTCCGACTACTGCACGACACTCCAGCACAAATAAATATTAATCGTTCCCAGCTCACCATTATATAAGCAGTTTTATAAATTCGTAGTATGCTTTTATACATATATGTTTTGACGTAAAAATATTAATAGTATTCTTCAATTTTTGCATACATTATTATTGTAAAATTTAAAGTATTTTAAAACATTGAAGTTTAATCCATTATCACAGCTATTTAGAAAATAAGAGAACATAAATAAACAACATAATTATAATTACTGTTGTAATAAATTTCAAAAATTTTTGGTTTTTGTTATTAGTGTTGAATATAATTTTTCTTAATTAGATATAGTATTTTTACATTTTATAATTTATAGTTTGTTTACATTTTTATTTGATTACATGTATAGATTGGTAATATTAAACGAACAGTAATAAGATTAAATTATAAGATGATAAGTTTTTTAGCACTTTTAATAAATATTATTTTGTACGATATCTTTTTATAATTATTTAAAAAAAAAGTTGTGTCTACAGTAAAATAATTTATCAAACCCTCACATATTATTATTTTTAAAAAATATAAAAATATATAATGTAATAAAAATACATGTTTTAATTACTTTTTCTTTTTTATTCTATTCCTTATTTCTACAATTAGCTTCCTTTTGTTGTTTTACATTACAATGTACTTCTGTAGATGTTTTACGTTCTAGCACCGAAAATTATTTATGTAAGCCGTGGAAAGGCTAGATAATTGCATGTTTGATCTTCAGTCTTGTATTAACACGCACTTTGATGTTTCTCTACTTTCAATTTTGTCCTTTTCGATTCTTCTTTTTCTTATCGAATCATCACATTTTACCCTCATACTCTTGTGTTCAGTGTGTAACCTTCTATATGAAATTACTTTTTTCTCACCCTACGAGACGATTCATGTATGGAGAGAGAATAGAATCATTCTAAACGAGATTACGTGAGGTTGGGCTTTGAAAGTTACTCCTCGGTCCTTTCACTTTCTTCATCCTTCTGAGATTTTTCTGCGAGTGTTTCAGTGCGACAGGCTAGGCGTAAAAAAATTACTTTAAGGGAGGTAGAGAGATAACTTTTCACAGAGAGAAATGATCAATCGTGGCTATGCTCGACCATGCCAGGATTTTTTATTTCGTAAAATAATAGCTCTAAATCAGGAATCTTTAAAATAATTTACATTATAAATAGGACTATACCTTTGATGAATCTTCCAAATATTGGAAATCAATAATGTAATGTAATTTTATGTATTGCTGATTCATTATTTGATATCTTATATCGTGATTTAGTAAAAATAACTATACTTATATATATATATATATTATATATATAATGTACACTAGGCTATGATAAACGAATGCATTTATTGAACATAATAATTTTTTAATAATCTCAGGGTCTTATTTGCAAATTCAGTTTTAAAATATAAATATGTTTAATAAATAAGACAAGCAAGCAATTTAAATATTTGAAATAATTTAAAATAATTTAAAAATTTATATTAAAATTATTTAAATTTTTAAAAAGTAATTCAAAGTGTTTACTCATTCCTTTACATAATTCATTTACTTCTACATATTCTTTAAACAATGGTATTTAATTTAGTTAGAATTCATTTCAATTATCTATAGAATAAATAATATTGTTCTTTTTTATTTTATATTCACACATGTGTTATTCTATAATATGGATTTTTAATCATTTTATTGATACGCTGATAAATAAAATGGAAAATTTGTTTAAAATACTATATAATGAAATATAAAAAATTGATTGATTAAATTAAAATATAACATATTATTTAATATAAATATAAGGCTAATTAAAATTAGTAATTTTCAACATTATGTATTATTTTATATTTAGTATAATGACAGTCAATAATAAGATTTGTTAGCTAAAATTTACACGTTTTGTACAAATCATTCAAAATAGTCATATAAAGTTAATAAAAAAATAAATAATGATTTTACATAATACCTATTGAATTTGAATAACAACTTTTAAATTCTTAATAAAGTTTTAAACATTATCCTTAGTTTAAATAATTAAAAAATTTAGAATTAATTAATTAAAAGATTTATTTAGTATGAATTAGAAACAGCAAATTTTGAATTTGATATATTTTCGTTTATAATTATATTACAAATATATAAATATATATTATATTATATATATATAATATCTTTAATTATTTTTATATCTTATCAAAATTATATGATGATAAATATTTATTAAAATTTTAAAAAGGAATTCAATGAAAATTATATAATTTCATTATTAAGTGATAGTTTGAATTTCTAGTTGAATTTTTAATTTAATAAACCTAATATATTAAATATATTATATTTTTTCAATAATAATCTTTATAAATATTAAGAATAAATAATAATATTTTTCAATTTGAATATTTATAAATATTTCTACATTAGAATCATGTGATCATATTCAAAATAGATTTACTTGCAAGAAAAGTCATTATGATAAATTAAAATTTTTTAATAAATAATAATAAATCCTTTCAAATATTAAATATTTAATAAAAAGTAATGTTTCGTCTTGTTTTCTTTTATTATATTTATACGAATAAGTTTAATTAAATGTTTTCAGTATTTACGAAAGAACAGTATTTAAATATACCAAGTGTATATTATGATAAAAACATCTGGAGTAAAATTTCATTTAAAATATAAAATGAAGATTATAAGCTTTAATTAATTTGCACAATTTCTTAAAAACTGCTGAAATTTGAAACATTGAAAATTTAACTTTGAATAACAAATACAATACAATGAAATAAGTTTTTCCTTTAAAAGTAGATTAAAAATTCTCTTACGCTTGTTTTACAAAAAAAATTTTATAGTTATCAGTATATCAATTTAAGTGTTACAATAATTATCTATAAAAATAAAAGAACGTTAGATTTACATGATAAAATACATGCCTTCAATTTTTTAATTTTAACAAAGTTTTCATAGGTGAAGAAATAAAAATATAATAGTATAAGATTATAAAGCTTTAAATTACTTTATCTGATTTTTAATAATACTAATTATCAACAAATAATTAAAAAGTAAATATAAAGTGAACAACGTTATAATGTATTAGAAATTAAAATTAAAATTAGTTATGAAAAGCATAAAATTTAACGTAATTATGAAAATGTTAAAAGATTTAATTTTTATTATTTTTAACTGTATACATATATAAAAAGAGTTTAAAAATAATTAAAATTTTATATATTATTCATTTTATTTAACTTTTACAATAAAGCCATTTAATTCAAATATTCCATAATTACTTACCTTTTTATTTAACTTCTATATTTTTCCGTACCATAAAAATTTTAAATTTTATAAATAGTTAGGTAATTGAGTATCTTTAGTTAAATTTTTCATGAATTTTTGGTGTGAATATAAATAAATTCCTAATCCTGTAAATGCTTACCATTATTTGTATTTATTGTTTTATAGGTATTAAAAATTTATAAGTATAATTTTCTTATTAGTAAAACGTCTCTGTTTGCACAGCAGACTTTAGCGAATTCAACTAAATTATTCTCGAAAAGTGCAAAATGTACTATTTTAATAGAGAGACAAAATAATTTTTTATAAATGTGAATATATCAGGGAAAAGTTTTGAAAGCTAAAGCTGTATTGTAAACAAATTTCCATTTATTTTATTGCTGAGATTGCTGTCACGTTATTTTTGTTCGAGCAAAATCTTTCTTTAAAAAATAAATAGAATTAATTTTAATTTCACTGGATAATAAATAATAATGTGAAATGATACAGCGAGAATTGGCCCTTAAAATTTTAATGCACCGCAGAAAAATTCTTTTGCTGTGTGACATGTACGACTACGCGTAACTCTCGAGAAAAAAAAGGAAATCAGCGCGCGGTTTTGCCGGCATGAATAATTTCGGAAATTGCTCTGTAAGCTTCACCGCTCTGTCGCCGCGCGATATTATTATATTTGAGCTCTCAGATATATATATATAGAGAGAGAGAGAGAGAGAGGGAGAGACAGTGAGAGAGAGAAAGGGATAGCGTATACGAATTTGCAACTCAGTTCTCGTGTTTACGGAAGTACTAAAGGGAGCAGAGCAGCCCAGTCTCTTGTAAACGTACATGTATGAAGCTAAAGGAGTGATAGAAGGAAAGTGAGAGCGCGGCGTTTGTTACCAGCCCTAATAGAATTGCTTCCTGTGTGCAAATTCCCTGCTCAATGATGCAAGGTGCCGAGTCCAACTGTTCCATTAGTCATTACAGCGCTCCCTTCGATATTCGGTGACAAATAAGGCCCTACTGCCTTGCCTCGATTCACTTAGTAACATTATCTTATTTCCATTCTTCATCTTTCTTTTGTAAATCGAGGCTCGTATACCGAGGCATGTATTTACGATGAAATCTCAGTTGACATCTTGAAAGAGGCAGCATGCGATTTTACGCACACTGCTGAGACGATAACGATTCGAGTTTTCATAGAATGAAGGAGCATTTATTTTTATTGCTTTTCCCCACACCTTATTTGACACTTTATAGTTAAAAGTTCCCTTTAGCTTGAAAATATAAAATACACATTTAATCTTCACGATGTTTACACCATTTTTAAATTCGCATAAACGAATTTTTTTTATATAATTCTGTTAAGACTATGACTCAACTTTTAAATAATTGATTTATATTAAGTATCTTTCCTTTTCTTGAAGAAATATAAAAATAAATATGAAAAAAATAACTTGCCATACTTATTGATAATGAATATAGAAGGGCATTAATTTCATTTAGAAGAAATATTATTATAAATTAAATTTTTAAGTACTCGTTTTTGAGAGTTAATTTTAGACATTTTTCAAATATGATATATAGCAGTTATAATTTTTTTATACAAAACTTATTCCAAAGAACGTAAATTATTGAAATAAAACATATTTTTTCAATGTTAATAGTTTATAATTTTACCTTGTTAAAATAAATATGCGTAGATGCTTTTTAAAATTTTTCTACCGTTTATTGTGCAAATTTTTTAAATACTTAGTTTTAAAAATATGTTTGTTGGGAAACATTTTTTTGCAACATGCTGCACGAGCTTATTATTATTTTTAATTTACTTTTTTTTTATAACGTTATAAGCTTAAAATCTCAAAAAAATTATGTATATTTTAATAAAGTTTTAAGTAAATATCAATAATCTATAAAGAAGGCGCGTAATAAAAATTTTAATTATTTATCAAACACAAATTAAGTTTTTATTAATTTATACTTTAAGCAAAAATCAATAATACAAGAATTTTCTTCGGGTCATGTATTAATTTAATACTTGAGATGTTAATTTATTGAAAATTTTTAACATATTTTGCATATTTGATTAAAAAATATGAATAATAATAATTTGAAAAATATATTATCAAATTTAAATTATTGTTTGATACCCCAAGTTTTGTATAAATAAATCTTAAAAATTCGAATATTCTAAATTTCACAAGTGTTACAGTGATAAAAATTCAAATTTTTTCATATTATTTCATCTGTACTTGAAAATAATAAAATACATCTTAAAACAGAGAATGAGAAAAAGAAATATGTTGGAAAATTTAATTGAAAATAAAAATTTAATACTCACAAGAAGTTTATGATATTAAAGAATTACTTTTTATAATTTCTTGATAATCTTGCTTTAAAATGATTGTCATCAATTAATTCTTGTCAGAAAGTTCATTTAGAAATAAAGGAAACGCTCGAGCAATGGTAGCAGGAAAAATTAAAGTACACTGTCGAGTATAGGGCGGTAGTAGTAGACGAAGCGAAGAAAGGAACCAGGAGGAGATAACGACAAAATACATGTATGTAGTTAAGTACTTTCAGTAGAGGCACGCGACTGCTAAATGAAACTACAAGAATTAATTGTTGTCCTCGCCTCTTTGTCGTAATTATATTTTGAGCGCCGCCTATTTACTTCTTCTCATGCGATTTTTGAAGATTTTTTTATAACTCAGTTGATGTTAAATAAAATGCCTATTGTAGTGAAGATAAAGAAAAGAAAAGGCATTTAAAAAAAATATAAATTTAAATGGAAAAGATATTTAATGATTTAAATAAGTGTAGAATAAAATTAAAAAGTAAAATTATAAAAAGTAAAAGGGCCATTGAATTGAATTGACTTATTGACACTTACACAAGTGCTTAAAAGGCTACGGTAGGACTAATTATGCCATCAAAGTGAACCGCAGAGATTTCTAAGTTGGCTGAAGCTAATCTCTGGTTATAATTAATTAATTCATTTATTAAGAGAGATTTACCACGATTAAGTGGAGCTTGCGTAAACTGGATTGGAAGTAGATTTACTGCTAAATAGAATGTAAAATCTAGGGTTAAGATCAAGGATTCAATATGGGATACTAAATTGACTATATTTCATTTACCATCACATTTTATTAACCAGATTCCATTATTTGTTTTTAATTTTTGCTTCTTGTCTATCTATTTACACGAATTATTTTTATCGCAAAGCGTAATCTGAATACACTTACCAATAATATCTCCTAAGCTCTTGACAACCAGTGTACTACATTAGAAGATTCTCATCACTAACGCTTTGCGATCGATTTAACTTTACAAATCTCATAACCACATAAATTTATCTCACGTGTTACATGTCGAATATATGAAATAAATTTGTATGGCAGACTTGGCAGGGATTACATCGTTGTCAAGTGTCGCATCCCCCGCCATCGCAAGTCTGTTTTTAACGGTAAAATTCCTTTGTGATTCTTTCGTACTATATAGTATAACTATACACACGCGTCATAGAGCGTTGTGGTTTCTCTTAGGACATATAAAACATTTGCCACTTATTACAGTTGGTTTTTTACAATAAAAATGGATATAAGAACCGCAAGCTCAAGAATGAAAAAAACGCTTTAGAAAATCAGTCTTCGAGAAGTGGATCGTGTTCGATACCGTGAACAATGGTTAAACTATATAATGAAAATTCATCGCGTCGTTGCTCGTATTTTGTGCTTCGTTTTCCGCCTCACAACTCTCTGAATCCTTTTCATATTATTACGCTTTCCGTACATATTTCAGCTTTTGTACACTTTCGTCCACCGCGCACTCCGCATTGCTTACTAGTCTCCCCCCTCGGAAAGTTCATTTCTCCGCGCCAGGGTCAAGCAAAGAAGGCCCTTCCCACGGAGACACCCTTCAGTTCGATGCCCTGCTCCCTGTCGCAGGAATCGCTGGGCTTGTGCTACGAATTTAGGGTAGTGTTGCCGATATTGCTGATGAAGCTCGGGCAGGTGTTGTCCGGACGATCGCCGCTCTGCAGCGAAAAGTGCCGATAGGACATGTACTCGGGTGGATTAGGCGCTAAGGGTTGTTCCCTTTTTATAGCTGCGCGTTGTTTCTTCATTTTCATGTAGCCCAGAACGGATATGAGCACAACGAAAACGACGAAACCCATACAGCTGCCAACAATGAGGCCGAGCCGGCGCGTAAGGATATTGGCAAGGCTCCCCCGATCTCCGAGTGCGCCATCTTCTACCACAGAATTGGGCGCCTCCAGGGTGCGCACCTCAGTGCAGCGACTCATGGCTGAGTTTACCATCACGGGGTGGGCCGAGCCCTCGATTACATCGTCCTGTGAGGCATTCCAATGCCAAGTGTTTATGTCCTCGGGGATGGGCGTGCCCCAGCTACCGAGACCCAGCACACATATCAGGTAGCGTGTGTCTGCGGCGAGCTTTGTCAAGCGCACCGAGCGAGCCTTCGGGTCCAGCAGTTTTCCACGCACCTGCAACACATGTTTTAGCAATTTTCCTTTACTTTTTTTATATTTTATTTTGCGATCATAGTCTATTTGTGTTAACGCGTGCGCGTGTACGTGCACGTGTGTAGCTTTTGCGTGAAACTTACTTCCTGCATCGGTGTTTTTACTGATTATAATAAAGAATGGTAAATTTATTACGAAAAAAATTTCGGGCATTTAGAAAGGAGTTAAAAATTTAATAAAATCAATTTGTTATCATCTTTTTAATTCAACGTTGTTAACAATCGACGTAAGATTTTTTTATATGTTTGAGTAATCCCTAATAACTTTATACGTAACTTCGCCGTTAAAAAGATTGTTTGGAATTACAATATCTTAAATTTTTTTTCATAATTTCATTATAAATAATGAATATATAATGAAAATATTATTATTTAATTAATACAATTAATATTCAGTGAGTAGTGAAGTAAAAATTTGAAATTTAATTGGTTCCCATAAAAAAAATTATAATACTTCATTGATTGTAAAAATTAACTGATAAAAACTAAATTTTTTTCTTATTATTTAATGTGATTTAAAAAATCAGTAAAAACTAAAATAATTGTGGTTTTAAATTATCATTTTGATTATGAAATTTAGTTACTATTTTTAAAATAATTGCATCATGTTTAATAAAAATATTTTCTCCGAGCGATCATTATTTAGTGGAAAGATTAAACTGTTTAAAGTTATTTGTTTTTTTATCAATAAATATATATTGCGCATAAAAACATTTGGAAAAATGTGTTACCGAAATTGTAAAAATGTATTTTGCACGTACTAATTTATAAAACAATTTTTATTTTAAATATAATTTTACAACAAAATATTATAATAATACTTGTAAAATTTTAAAAAATATTTATTAATAATTTGGCATAACTTAAATTTATATTTTTAAAAATTTGTTTCTCTATAAATTATAAAACTTCCTATTTTTACATTAGTGTAATTGTATCCTTTTCTATGTGCTTTTATATTTACTGCATGTAAATATTTAACATTTCTAATAAATTGAAATCTCACCTTTAAGAAAATTTTTCACTTTTATTAAAAAAAAAAAGTTCTTATTCATCATTTAAAAATAAATTGATATTTTTATTATGCATAGAATTTACTAAAAAAATATTGGAATTTCATTTCATATCGAAACGTACATGAAATCTGATGTGGCACCTCATAGTCATGTGAAACTTGTATGATTATATAATTTAAGTTACACAGTACTTTAATTCGACTGTATTAGAAAATTTCTAGAGAAATTTAAGGCTTTGATAATGCATACTTATATGAATTTTAGTTTCTTGTAAAATTTAATTAATAATCAAACTAAAAAAATTAAAAAATTTACACAAGCATTTTAATAAAATAGTTCTTGAAAATAGAGCAAAATAAATTACGGTATTTTTCAAATTGAAAAAAAAATAATTATAAGTAAGTGAATTCACAACTGTAATGAAAATGATTTATCATACATAGGAAAATATATACTATGAGCCTTTAATAGTAGATCTCACAGCTGTAATAAATTTGAAGAAGATTATGTATTAAAAAATATGTATGTTTTTAGATACTAGGTTTTTTAAGTTATTTATAAAATATAAATTTCGTTGAAATTTGAATTAATATTTAAATTAATTTTTTTAATATAGTATTATTTTTTATATAATAAATGTAATTTTTATCATGTAATAACTTTTCAATTACAATGAATTATCCAATATCTAATGTTTTGAACATTTCTACTAAAATTTTATTCTAATACTTTCTACGCTTAAACATTTTTTGAAATTTAATAATGTGACTATATTTTATAGTAGGTATATTTTTAATGTTTTAGTGATAAATGTAAAAATAATATGATGATTCAAAACTTATTGTAAGATCATAACAAAAATGTGTTCCAATTTATTTTTATTATATATTCAAAATCATTAAATATTGAACAGATACGCAATGGTATAGACATTATTAATTAAACAGAAAAATTGATCCTGTAGTTATCAAACGATATAATTTCAAAATTTTTTGTACTTCCACTTTATGCAAATCTATTTTTATTCTAAATTTTATATGAAAAAGTATTTTCAGAAACACATTTTTAGAAAATACCTTTAATGACTATATACTAATTTAATATAATAATAAAAAAATTTTGGAATTAATTTATGGATAAAACAATGAAAAAACTTAAAAATTGTTAACATTCTTTAGTAAATATCAATAATATATAAAATTATAAAATAAATTGATAGTTTCGAAATATCACTTACTTCATCGACGTTACCCAAAGCATGATATGCAACTTGATATCCATGCAAGCCTGAATGATTCCTGCTTTGCCAGGAAACAAGAACAGAAAAAGGTTGAATATCTTGAATAGCCAGCTTTAGTACTAATGGTGCTGAACAGAACGCATGAGGATCCAGATCGAGGAATACTAAGCCTCGTAGTTCTGGTGGTTGTTCGCATCTTAGTAAACCACCTTCAACATCATTCATTCCAACACCACTTTTGCCTCGAGCTCGACCTACTCCTCCAACTAGCTTTTGATGGTCACGCAACCATTCCCAAAGCTCTTGGGATTCACACCCACAGTTCAAAGGATTTTCTAAAATTTTTAAACAAAATACGAAGTATTAATTTAAAAACTTAACTTATCCAAAATTTTTATAAGTTAAATTTTTAAATAAGTTCGAATCAAAACTTTTATAAAATATGCTATGAGTCAAGCATATTTAAAGATATTTGAATATTTTCTATAATACTTTTAGGTTTTTGAATATTTATAATAAAAAATAACGACTAATGCATAACTTATCATCGTAACTCAATTATAAATATTTATTTATTATTGTATGTATATAATTAAATTTAATTTAAATAACGAAACTCTAGCGAAATTTTGATGCAAAAATATTAAAGCCTTCATTTGAGCAACATTTTTTTACAGTAGGTAATAATCTACTCATTTGACTATTATTAATAACATTATAGGATAATGAAAATGAATGAAATCGGAAAAATTTTTAAATTCTAGAAATCCAGGATATTTTACTTACCTTCGGCTCGAAGGCTGCGTATCTGAGTTTCAAGAGGCCGAAAGGCATTCAGTGGTAGGTTCTCTAAGTAATTTCTACTAAGATCAAGAAGTCGAAGCTTCTTCAAAGGACGAAATGCTTCACTGGAAATCGTATTGATCCAGTTTCCATAAAGATGAAGTTCGACTAAATTGACCAAATTCTTGAATGTTACTTTACCGACTGTACCAATCTGATTGAAAGAGAGATCTAGTATCTGTAGTGCCTTGAGATCCTCTGGAAATTCCTCAAGCTCCTTCAGGCGATTATGAGTAAGATTGAGTATGCGAAGATGCTCTAGTCCTTGAAGTCGTTCTTGCGGTAAGATGTCGAGGGTATTCATTCCAAGGTGAAGGGTTAATAGATTCGGTAGACTACGGAATACACCAGGTGACACACGAGAAATACTGTTTTGACTTATAAAGAGATACTGAAGTGCAGGAAAAGCTTCGAAATCTTGTGATGTGAGTATGGACAGATTAGTACCAGATATATGGATCTCTTGTAATAAAGGATACATTGATTCCGAGGGCATTTCATGTATTTTGTTTAAAGGATTTTTTGTTAAATTTAACCATGTTAGTCCCGGAAGATTTTGTCCTGATAAAGCAACAGCTGGAATTTGTCTGAATTTATTTTCTGAAAGATCTATTCGTCTTAACATTGATGAGTGAGTGAAAAAATTTGCCGGTAGTGCACTAAGATGATTATGGCTTAAGTCTACTGAAAATAATCGAGAAAGATTCGCCAGTGCAAAACCGGACATTGATTCAATTTTATTGTGACTTAAGTCGATTTCTCGTAAATGTTTTAATCCAGATAAGCTAGCAACATCTACGGTTGCAATATTATTATGTGATAGAGATAAAATTTCTAAATTTTTTGCCACTTGCAAGAGCTGAATAAGGAACTGCAATCAGTTTATTTTTATCAACACGTACTTCCCGTAATGAAAGTAAATTATTGAAAATACCTGGCGGCAATATTCGTAAATAATTGCAATTTAAATGAAGCTTTGCCAAATTGACATTTATCATGAAAATATTTTCTGACATTTGTGAAATTTGAACTTCATCTAAAATAAGTTGTTGTAACGATGGCAAACCATTTAAACTATGTTCTGAAAGCTGACTAAAATTATTTCGAGAAGCTGTAAGGATTTGTAAACCTGAAATGTGAAGTCGTCGAAGAGCAGGAGCGGTAAGTTGATTATTTTCTAAATTTAAATCTATCAACTCGGTAAGACCTAAAAATGCCTCATTTTCTATCGTTTGTATAGAGCAATTTTTTAAATTTAATTTTCTAATTGGTAAATTTTTTTGAAAAATCGCATCTTGTAAAACTGTTAAATGATTGTTTGCTAAATCTAAAACCTTAAGTTTTTTTAACGCTGTTAATGAATATGGATCAAGTTGTTGTAAGCCGTTATCTTGAAGGTAAAGTTCTTCAAGCTCATGAAGCTCAGAGAAAGTTCGATCAGTTACATGGCTTAACTTATTCATACTTAATTCAAGAAATTTTAATGCCTGCATTGGTTGAAAGGCAGCATCTTCAATTTTAGATATAGAATTATTCGTCAAGTAAAGTCGCTCGACTAACAATAAATCACGAAATAATGGCGCTTGTAAATGTGTTAATTTATTATGGCCTAACCACATTATTCTTACAGAAGCTTGACCACGTAATGAGTTATTGTGCAAGACAGCAAATCCATTACTGTCCAATTGAATGGATACTAATGAGCTGCCACCTGATTCTGTCTCAGACGATAACTGAAATACATCACCTAAGACTGTAAGTTGATTGCCTTGAAGATTTACATGCTGGAGACTATTCAGCGTACTTAATGCACCAGTTTCGATGTTAACAATCATATTATTTTGCAAGTGAAGTTCCTGTAATGCTGGGAGTGGAGAAAATACACCACGCCTCACGTCACTAATTTGATTATCCTGCAGTCGCAATTCTCTCAATTTTTCTAATTTTGAAAAGGTGCCAAGATGTAGTTCACGAATTTTATTTCCATCTAACGATAAAGAAGTAAGATTATCGCAATATTTGAAAAATTCTATCGGAATCTTTTCGATGTAATTGTTCGTTAAATGTAATTGTTCGAGTTGGTAAAGACTTGCAAGACCTTTACCATCAATTCTGCGTATCGCATTCTGTTGAAAATAAGCTACGGTTAAGCTAACACTACCTATAAATGCGTCACTTGGAATTTCAAGAATGTTATTTTCAGCTAAGTAAAGCTCTCTCAACTCAGGTAATCCTGCGAAAACTCCACCTATGTAGTGTATATGATTATGACTAAGTTCAATCGTACGTAGACGTTCGTTGGTTTTAAATGTAGTAGCATCAAGAAATACTATTTTGTTATGACTGAGGTCAATGGATTCAAGATCTTTCAAGGATATAAAAGCATTCTTGTCGACATCTTCAATGTTATTATAGTAAAGTGATAATGTTTGTAAAATTGGACACGGTCTAAAGCAATTTTCACCAAGTTTATCAAAATTATTACTGCTTAAATCCAAAATGAGTAAAGAGTTTAATAATGAGTATCCATCGTCAGGTAATTCCGATATCTCGTTCCAAGCGAGTCTTAATGAATCTAAACTCTCGAGTCGCCTCAATGATGTCATCGGAAAGAGTTTAAGTTTATTTTCCGTAAGATCTAGATCTGTTAAGTAATTTTCAAGGCCAGCGAATGCATATTCCGATATTTTTGAAATTTGATTTCCTTTAAGACTGAGTTTCATCAACTTCAGTCCATAAAAGCAATATGATGAGAGATCTTGTATAATATTAGCTTCAAGATCTAAAGCTGCCAATTTATGCAGTTCTGCAAGAGCTTTTTGTGGAACTTGGATCAATCGACCAGAAACTAAGGCTAGCGATTCCAAACTATTCTTCAAATTTTTAAATGCAGATTCACTAATATCGCGCAGCGATGAATGAGAAATTTGCAGATGCCCGATCTGTGATCCTGCGGGAAATGCACTTTCCTTCAATTCTTCTATAGATTTATCGAGCTCGTAGATGCTGAGAGATTGCACAAATGTATCTTCTCCTGAAACATTTTAAAAGTATAATAATAACTTTATGATTCGAATACTTTTTTAGAATTAAATTTATTGAATTGAATGTAGAATAAGATTTAAAACTTTGAATTGTATATAATTCAAATTATTATATATTATAATTATATATTATCTAATGTAAATATATTAAAATTTAATACATTAAATAATTAAACTTATTATTTATAAAATGAAGTTTTATAAAAATTATAATCAATAATTACTTGTATACAGTGAAGCTTGAGTAGTAAATCCAATTATAATAATATTTAGAAATAGTTTATACACACACACGCATACACACATTAGTTTCGAATTAATAATAAATGTTAATAATAAATAATATACAATAAATAAAGTTTTAAATGTGTATAATAACCGTAAATATGTTTATTTAATCAAATATATAATTAATAAATATAAATCTTAAGTTTTTATATTAGCTAATTAATATTCATTAAAGAATTAATTTTTTTAGTTTTTTTTTGTAAAAGTATTATTAAAATTTTTGTTTAGCTAGATCAACTTAAACGTAGTATATTTCAATACTTTATGAAAATTATATTTTACAGATAAATTAAAGAAAAATATTTTGTGATTGAATTAATTTAATAATTTAAAATATGTAATATAAAATTTTTTTAAAAATGTTTTCTAAAAAGTTTGAAAGCATTTAATTTTATCATAATTTGATCTATATTATACGATTACTTGTGAATGATTAATTTCATTATTTTTCATAATTAATCAATACAATTAAACTTAACTCACCTGCTGAGTTCATAACACCAAGAAGGGTTGATCTTAATGTATCTTCCGAGGCGCCAGCGCATTCAAGGAAAAGTCCATCTTCAAAGTTGTAACAAGGACATCCAGGAATTAATTCAGAGGGTGGACATTCTGCTGCTTGGGCGTGAATTTCACATAGGAAAAAGGACGGAATTAAGAGAAGGAAGGATATTGCATTAACGAGGCAATGTGCTTGAACGCACACTCGTTTCCCTTCTCTTTGCGAAACTTGCGTCATCGTAACCTTACATCACATCCGATTCATTCAATGGCAGATTTATCTTCGAAAGCCAATACTGTAACAAATAACACAAACATTGATTAGATCTTGCAATATTATCTATGTATTTATTGTACAAATACAAATATCGATTATTGAATTTAATTACATCTACATACTTAATATTAATGTAGTTTTTGAAATTATAAATTAAATTTTAACTGGATCACTTAGTTTCTCTTTTGGTATGAAAAGCTTCAATAATTGTTCAATTTGCTGAATATGGTATAATAAATATAGGAATAATGAAATTTCGTTAGTTGACGTAAACCCTCTTGGAGGTGCGATAGACTCTAGAACTAATCAGTTCTTATCTAGAAGGCTGTAAACTGAAAGTACACAAAGCAAACATATGGAGTAAATATCTAAACACCACCTGCGGCGCAAAAGTGATGCGCGGATGGATTGCTCGTAGCGGTGCGTTGATGGGTTACTGTTTGCAGAACATCCGCTTTTGATACTGGAAGTGAAGGTCTGACACCCTCTTATTATTATTATTGTTATTGTTATTATTATTATTATTATTATTGTTATTGTTATTGTTATTATTATTATTATTATTATTATTATTATTATTATTATTATTATTATTATTATTATTATTATTATTATTATTATTATTATTATTATTATTATTATTATTATTGAATAGTGCATAGCTGAGATCGATGTCTACTGCTTATGATTGCTACAATATTGTATTAAAATTTTATAATATTAACGTTTCCTTGCAACAGAATCGTGAATTATTAAAGGACGTCCTTAATTTATGTTTATTTACTTTTATATTTTGTAAAAGTTAGATATTTCATTTAGTTACGTCAGGAAAAAATGTTAGAAAATTTAAGA
This sequence comes from Platyscapa corneri, assembly GCA_018907185.1. Taxonomy (NCBI): domain Eukaryota; kingdom Metazoa; phylum Arthropoda; class Insecta; order Hymenoptera; family Agaonidae; genus Platyscapa; species Platyscapa corneri. Next base: position 958,246 of record JACCHW010000011.1, on the reverse strand, counting down.
TCCTTGTAAAGTTAAATGCAAAATGGATTAATGCAGTAGCAAGAGATTCCATTTCTTATCTACGTTTTCTCCTCGTGAACGTCATTCTTTGTCTTTGCTCACAGAAGATACGAGGAAGAGTCAGTAAAGGGCTTTGTAGACGCTTGCAGCATTCCTGGCACGACCGCCATAAATGCATTTTGGGGCTCTGTCTCTCTCTCTCTCTCTTTTGTCTTTGCACTCTCTTCTGTGTCTTTCTTGCCCATTAATAACGGATATTTTTTATTTCAGTTTCACTCTTTGCACGTGAGTTATTGATCGTATTATTATTTGACATAACATTTGTAATCCATGATTAATTTATCCGCTTTAACTAAATAAAACTATAAAATCAAATGGAGCAAATTTTTAAGGAAAATTTTTCTAGTTATTTGGTTTGTGATTGACTTTGCCTTAGCTGCTTTGGGTATATTTATGTTTGCTTTATTCTCAGGCTACTGATGTGCTAGATACTTCCTTCGGAAATAGAAAGCTTTTTTTATTTACGATCAACTTGGATCGTAAGTGGAAATGGGCTTAACGTGACTGTGAAACTCAGAAAAGCCTCAATTTTGAAGCTTGAAATACCTGCTACGTGAAACAATCTCTTAATGTTTTTCTCCGGAAAGTTAACGAATTCCAGTTATCATACATCGTTGTCTTCTATTTATCTTAAATTGCTTGCTATAAAATCAGCATTATATGTTTTTAATACAAATTTTTCTATATTTATATTAATTTATAATGCAGTAATATAAAACTATATTACCTATAAATATATAAGTAGAATTCAAACTTTAATTGTTATAATTGAATGTTATAATAATATGTGTATATCTAGTTTTACTTAATAATTGTTTTATAATGGCATCTTTTTTTTACCGAATTTTATTATTGAAAGTGGCTCCTAAATATAATTTGAGGGACTCTAGAAATAAAAAGGTAGAAGAATTAGATTAAAAAATAACAATTACGTTGTTATTTTTTTTGGTTAAAAAATACTGAAACTATGATAAGTTGTTACTCCATTTCTATGAAAATGAACTCTATTGATTTGAGTTGAAGTTGTAATTCTTCTTAAATATATCTTACACATATTGATGATTAATAAATTAATAATAGTACATATATTTCTATACTATAAATTATATTTTAACTTTATTCTACTGATTGTATTGCTTATTCTATTCATTAAACATTATAGTCGAAAAAATTATAATAAAAATTTTTATGTTTAATATATTCGATAAAATATTGTTGTAATCTATTGACTGAATGTATTAGAAAAATGATCCAATGTACAATATATATACCATATTAGTTTAGCAAAGTTAATTCTTTTACTCTATCTCTAATTATTTTGTTTATTAGTATCAAATTTTGATAATGTGGTAAAGTAAAATTTTTTGTAATCAATATGATTGTTGGTTGTAAAATATTGATTGTATTTTTTAACTCTATTAATAAAATTAAACGAAGAAGTATAACGTAATTAATTTATTGTTTCTAAAAATTATAGTATATTTATAAGGAAATTCTCGATTAAGTTGAATCCGTATGATTTATTATGTGAATCATCGGTAATTAGTACTTAGGCAGACGTGGATAAGAAAAGATTAGAAAAATCGTACCGTCAAAAGATAAATAATTAAGAGGTATAATTTATCGGTTAAATTGATAATTAAAATAATGTACGCAAAAATAGTAATCGCTGATACATTTACGATGCAACCTCGAAGCAGTATTTGCAAGAATGGTAAACATGCTCTACATGGAGATAGAGAGAGAGAATCGCTAGCTGGAAATTTATAAATACTCGAGATTGCCTGGAAATGTCTCTTCGACGCTTTTTCACAGGTGGCTACTAGTAATTTTCAGATCTCCTTGACACCAGCGTGCTCTTTCGAAGTCTCGTCTTTTCTGCAACTCAGAAAGAGTCTTGGGGAATCTCAAGAGATGATGGCCTCTAATCTTCATACTTGTCTTGTAGGCCTTTTACTTTACATTAGCAGTAGCCGCGATGAAGCCGAACAGGAAGCCGAAAGGGAAAACGAATCAAGGGAAAAAATCAATTTCAAACTCTTTGTTTTATTTGAGAACGTTCAACTGAGTTGAGTACGCGTGTAGGTTGAAATATCCTTTCGAATTATCCTTGCTTTTTGAAAAGTGCTCATCCCACTGAATTTAACCTATTTACCTGCCTATTCTCTATCTTAAATTTTTTCCAATATTAACACCGCACTCGTAATCTCTCGTTACCAGACAATGATAATCTGAAAAATGCGTCAATGACGCCTCGAAAGCTCTTTTCCTCCAGAAACAGAATTATAACGAGTACGATATATTCGTTATAATTTAATAACTTGGTAGATTAAAACTTTGATTTAATGATACTTATAGCATTCCTAAGGCTTTAATAAACTTTTTTATACATCTTCTACAAATGTATATATTTTTTAAGATATAAGATGATATTAAAAATGTATTCAAATAAAAGAGGCTTCAAAATTTTATTACTACACTTATCATTATCATAAAAAGATGAATTATTTCAAAATTAATATATTTAGAAACATATAAGATAATTCCCTTTAAATTAATATATTGAACAGGTTCTATCCTTGTAAGTTTCGATTTATAGTTTTTCATAGAGTTATATAATAATAAAAAGTTTTGTATAAAGAGTAATTATGAAGTGGAGGATTCTTTATGTGCTATTATATTGATTATTTCAAAATTATTATCGATAATCTCTGAGAGCCTATTTAAGATGTATCAATTGTAATAATTTTAAAATTAATTATCAATAATCTGTGAGAGCCTATTTAAATGTATCAATTATTAGGATCTTTAAAATTTATATTATAATAAAATTGTTAAATTTAATACATGAATATAATGTAACATTCAAATTATTTTTGCTACTACAAATTTTTTGTTTTTTAATTAGATAAAAAACTTTTATATTATTAATAATCTTATTATAAATTATCGTAAACAAATTTATTTATTTTTGTTTTTGTGATACTGTTTATTGCACTTTGAATTATTCTAAAAATAACTTTAAAATAGATCAATTCAATTACTATTATTTCAATTTTTAAGTTATTTCTAATACGATTTTTAAGTATGATAAAAACTATTGAAAAAACAAAAGTCAGGATTAAATTTTAGAAAAACTAACATAATTTTTCAAGTATTTTAAACACAAAAAAAAACAATTGACACAAAATTTATTTCGAATCATTTTTAAATTAAAAGAGTTTGCTACTACTTGAATCAATAAGTATTTGCCTTTGAATAATTTTAAATAATATTACGCAACAGACGTGCGTATTTATAAATTATTTTTTTATAGGTTGTTCGGGTCAAAATAGTGAATTTCCAAATTTCTAAATACGTGTAAAATAGAAAAAATCATATATGTATTAATAAATTTTTGGGTTTAAAATCTGTTTTAGATCTAATATAAACTTAATAAGAATTTTAAAATAATTTATATTCGTAATAATAATATTAATGAATAATATTAATGAGTTTTAAAATATCATTTCATTTTTTTTTTCATTTATATAATATTATATGAACTGGTGCATTGAAAAACTGAAAATCTCAGGTTTGAATATCGGTATTACAAAAAAGCACATCAATTTATTTTTTAGTTTTCCTCGACATTATTTTATTTTATCGTAAATAATGTATAACAAACAAAGTATACTTTATAGGTAAGTAGCAAGATCGGAAGTTGTGTTTTATTCTAATGTTATAATTTATTTGCTTACACGTATTATATAAATAAATCATACTATATAAAGTAAATATTATATCCTGCTAAATTTATTAAATTCCAAATATGAGATGTAAATGACATAAAAACTTTAAGACAGTTTATTAACAGCGTTTCTAGCATCATGAATAAGCTGTAGTGCAAAATGATGGATTATATGATGCGATACAATTATAATATACGAATACTCAATGAAAGCAATGCATTATATTTGTTATTTTATTAAAACATATATAAGTATCTATCATGAAATGGAAATCATTTGAGTTTTACTCGAAGGAAAGTTCAAGTAAAGTGGTCTGCCGTTTTACAAAGTCTTCTACAAGAACACTTACTTTCAACACTAACTACATAAATCATTCCTTTACCAATTATAGATGTGTCTATCAAGGTACACAAATCGTTATTATTGATATAAAAAATTATTTTTCAGTCATTATTCAATAATTTAAAAGAATCTAAAGCATCTTATTAAAACTTTATTCAAAATCTTATTATTATGATTAATATTATTATTTTAATGACAATATTACTAATCATATTTATTTTACATATTGTATTATAGTGATTTTTTCTTATATTAAAAGACAATTTAAATATATTTAAAAATTTAAAAAGATTATTTTTGATGATTACTAAACTAGGGGAATATGTCATACGAAGTACAGAAGCGGTAATAGAGTAAGTATTTTTGCATGATAAGTTTTAGGCGAAACAAAATCTACTCTTTCTACTCAATAGCTGTAGATCCTTTTATACTTAAAATTATTCGTTTTATTATTGGTAGAAAAAATTGTATTTTCTGAGGATTCGATTTTTTAGAAAAACTATTATAAATTGCGAGTTATGTTGTATAAATTTATTTTCAATAATATGCTGCTTGCATATTACAAATTGAATGGGAGTTTTTTTAAATATGAATAACTGTTTCAATATTAACAAAAGTTATCCATTTTGTTAAAAACTTTTTTATTTAAACATAAAAAGTTTTGTCTTTTTTTGAAACTTCATACTAAAACTTAATGGAAAAATAATGCCAAAAGTGAAGAGTTAATTAATGTTTTAATTCCAATTGTGTTGCAATATTGTACACATTTATAAATCGATTTCACCATTGTCAATACATTTAATCTAATACACATTATATTATATGTTATTTTAAAATGATTATAAAAATTTATTTTTTAAACAAGCTTGAAATAAATAAAGCATTGGAAACGATTATACCGCCGGCCTACAAGCTTTAAAATTATGTTCAATTAATTATATTTAACATTTTATATATAATAATCTTTATTAGTTTGTTTTCTCAAGTGTAGTAGAGTATATGGAGAACCATCTTACAATATCTTCGTTATAGTCGTCGCTACAACGGCAACACGCTACGGGTGGTATGTGCATACACGTTTGTCTAGAGACGTGATTTGAATAGAAGATGTATGTATTTCCGCAGATGCTGGTAGTTAGAGATGAAGAAGAAAAAGGACAGGCATATTGTACCTGTATGCACAACTTCTGTATTTTTTCACTATCCCGCAAAGTTGTTGACGATTGTTTCGATTTCTGTGCTTCTCTCTCTCTCTCTCTCTCTCTCTCTCTCTCTCTCTCTCTCTCTCTCTCTCTGTTTCTCTCTATAGTGAATATGAATAGAGAACATTTTTTCTAGATAAATGGAATTTTTATTTATCTGTTTTTTCTTAGCCATGCTCATCTGCTGGTTTACATTGAATAAAGAAATCGAATTTTTTTTTAAATTACTTTTGTAATTATTCAATTTTAATACAATTAGTTAGAATGAAAATAATATTCTAATTTTTATAATGTATGCAATTAAGCATTTCTTGAAAATATTTATTCTTATAAAAATGACATTTAAAAATAAAAAGCATGACCTTCTTAGTTCAAGCAATCATGAGAAAAAAAAAATGTGACGTAAATCATGATTTTTACAACCATAAAATCTGATAATAAATCTTTAATACAATAATTAAAATATAAATCATGCAGACTTGTTTACTTTCAAAAAATCACGTTGTAAAGAAAAGATATTTTACTGTGACATCTGGAATAGAAAATATTGAAAAATATACGTCAGAAAAAAATAAAAAATTGAATAAAATTTAGAATACAAATTATAAATTTTTTAAGTTTGTATGCAATTTTTGAGGTATAAAATTTTACGATACACACCTACACATAAATACACACATGGAGATTCATTTCATTTGGAGTTAATATAATTAAAAATCAAAGAATATTTATTTTAATATATTTATTTACCAAAATTAATAGTCATCTTTCAATGTAGAGCAGATAATAATATACTGTTTAGTTTAATAATAAAATCTTTACTTGCCTATTTAATAATATACTATAAATTATAAAAATATACTATTAATTTAATTAATTTATTAGTTTATTTTTAATTTATTCAAGTTGATTGACGATATAAAAAAATTAAACGTGAAATTCATTTGTTATTTGAGCAGAATAAAAATTTTTATTTATAAATGATTAATAATGCCATTTTAATACGTAACCGCAAATTAAATATTCTAGTTTCTTCTTTTAAATTACATTAAAATTATAGGTTTTTATTGAATTTATAAGTTTCTGAAGAAATAGCAGTACTTTTATGTTAGTGTTCTAAGCACTTTCAATTTAATTAAAAAAAAACTTTAACTATAAGAAATAATGATAATTATAGTTAAATAATAATAAAATAATTTTATAAGCGTCAGTTTCCTTTTTGAGAAATTTGTACAGAATGAAACATTATACAGACTTTTTAATGCATATAAATTATTAGATTTCTTATTGTATTATAAGTATTGCAAATAATTTGAATAAATGTTTAATTATTAGTAAATACTTGGATTAAAATTTAAAAAATATATTGTTTGTAGTTTAAAATTATATTTTATTATTTATTTGAAATATTATTTGAAGTTGTTTAAAAAATGAAAGATAATATTTTCATATTTCTTTTAATAATAATAATCAAATATTAATAATCTAATAATAATTGGCTTATGCATGAAATAAAATTCTTTTTATAATTTTGATAATTTTGATAATAAACATTTGAAAACCATTATTATATTTTATAAATTTATCGATAGCGACTAATTTAGAAAAAGAATTAAATAGAGAATTAATTAATTACTATTCTGATTACTTTAATTTTTTTTTAATTTTATATGTTTTACTTAATTTTTGTAACTTTTTATTCATATATGCATTACAATATATAGATATGCAGTACTAGCTCTTATTTTCATTACAGTACATTTCACCATGTAGTACATATGAGTTTCCTTGAACCATTTTAGTTCGCTTTATAGTTTTTATTGTAATATTTTTGCAGTAAAACTTTTAATTGTACAGTAGTCGTAAATTTTTACCTAAATAGTGTATTTTTGTTTTTTATACGTATTTATTTTGAATATTAAAAATTGCTTTTTTATACTTTTCAATTAATTAATTGTAATATGATCAGTATCTCGTAAATTAATAAATATGTATGATTATTTTGGATTCTATGTACCTGAATTTTCTTTAAAAGTTAATGAATTAAGATATTGATAAACACTACTATTTCTATTTTCCACACGAGTTAATATATGTTTATTTTTAAAGAATTTGTAAGAGATTTATTTGTTTATATTTTTAAGTTACTTTTGATTACACTATGTAGGAGCAAGTTTTTTAAATTATAAATTTAATATAAACAAAAGTAAAAGGTTTTTCGTCTTAATGGAACACTTATTTTTTTAAATTAATTTTTTTCTTTGTCTTTCATTATTTTAAGTATTTAATTAAGTAAGAATGTGCTTAAAATTAAAGTTTTCTTTTATTTTCAGTAATTATTTATTTTTAAATTTAAAAAATATATAATAATGGTCATAGTTTATTACTCGATTTTTTTGAAATAAATAATATATTTTTATAGGATATGATAGTTTTTTATAATTAAGAATATATCAATTATTTATTAATTTAAATATATATTAAGATATTTTTTTATGGTGCTTTAAATTTATTTACCTTACAAGAAATGTAAAAGTTTTAAACAAAATATTTGCTTATTTTAGATTTCAGTTATTTTAATTTTTATTATTATAATAGTTAATTCATCATCTACAATGATTACAACATATTCTAATAAGTTGTAAATATTTATTTCTATTTATATCATAATATATTATATTTTTTATATTCTAAATTTTAAGCAAAGCCTTTTTTTATTAATAAATTTTTAAGACTTTAAATACCATTCTATAACATTATAGGTAATACAATCTTACTTTATAATATTATTCGTGATTTTTACGCATAAGAGAGTAAAGAAAATATTATTCATAATAATTGTTATGTTAAATTTACATACTTTAACTGTTTTTCTACTATTATTTTTTATATAAATTATAAATTATATAATTAATATTTAATTAGTTTTATAAATTGTGTTATATTATCTGTTAGATCAAAAAATTACATTTTTCTGTATTTTGCGCTAATTAGAATAATCCCTTAAATCTAGTTTTCAATTATTTTATTAACTTAGTACACATAAATGTTTTGTTCTTTTTATGTTTTTTTCTAGAATACTATATCCTATTTTAAGTAGTTTATATATATTCTTAACTAATATTGATCTATTTAATTAAATTATGTGTATTATATTAATTTAAAAAAGGTATAATCTAACTTTATCTTAGAACAATGTAACGAGAATATTTCTAAACCCTATATTATATTTGAAAAATTATAGTTAAAATTAGAAAGTGAAAAACGAATTGAAAGATAAAGAAGAAGTATTGTAATAATATATATATTTAACATATGTTTAATAATATATAAAATATATTAATAAATTTATTAAATCTTTTTTACAGTCTTAGTAATTAAAATTGTTATAATGATTGTAATAAATACGTTGAATTGTAGCAATATAACTTTCATAATGCATGAAGCAAAGTAAATTAGCTAATTTTCTTTATATTACAAGTGATAATTTATTACAAATATTACATTGTAGAGAATGTATTTTATAGACCTACTAGTTTTCGATTCTTAAATAAGTTGCTATAAATTTGTCTTTCCTTTTTCATTTTAGTCACGCGTGAGCAAAAGAACCTATGAATTTACTGAAAAATATTCAATATTCTAAACTAATATTCCATTAGAAAACTAATTATTGAAAATAGTCTAAACAGTGAAAGTCATCGGCAAGCATATAGAGATTACGTATAGGGATAAAAATCATTTTTCTAAATTCATTAGCTTTAAAAGATAAATACAATGACATTAATTATTTATAAGAATCGAACAAGGTAATTTTTGCATATTCAAAAAATTACTTGAATAGATGATAATATTATAATAAATTATTGAATGCGTGTACTTCATGATATTAATATTTAAAAATTTTTAATTTATAATCGATTAGATTTTCATGTATATTGAATTCACATTTATAATAGATTTGAAGGAAGAGAACGATAAAGACAGAGACAGCTAATGAATGGACAAGATGATTAATGAGTGATATATTACAGCAATTCTACCAATGTGGAAGAGTTTGGTTTATTATGAAATTTTCCCGTTTAAGAATCGTCCATATTTTTGCCGATACATGGATTAATTATTCTCAGCACTTCTTACAGAGAATTTCTAGCAGAGTAATCGAATTTAAAGCATTGATATCGATCTACTGCAAACAAATTTAGTGCATCAGTGGACCGTACATTGAAGCTCTTCATCACTGGAAATAGCGTTCAAGCTCGAGGCTAGGTTCGCCATCATTAGCACGTGTGCGAGTGGATTCACAGATAGCAGATCGCGAGTCTCGTTTGCCGAACATCGTATGGGGAAATAACGCGTTCATTGGTAAGACTAGCAATGTTATGTCTGACGAAATTTTGCTCAGTCACTGACGGTCTCTTTTTTAAATCAAATACTTACCGTGTACTACGTAAAATTCAATTCTATTATTATTTCATTCTTCTTAAATCTGTAACTGGTATAATTTATACATGAAATTGCCACCAAATGTGGAAGCTTCGATATTTTTTGCCATTTATTGCAATGCCTGTGACAAATACTTATTTACATTCTCTTCTTTCTTATAAAGCAGAATATCATGAAGGTTCTGCTAAGGATAAATAAATTAAAGGTAAATCAGACTTGATTTTAGCAATTGAATGAGTAATTTAAAATGTAGGATAACATTAATAAATATATTCATTTAAGCTTAAATTCAATAATAAATATTGCTCTATGAAAAAGTTTTACTTGAACAATAATAAAATATTTTTTTGATGAGGTCCTCGAATCTTGATTGTATTTCAAAAAATATAATATTAAATATGCAACAATCATTTATAAGTTAAAAGAACAAATTTTTTATAAGTTTTATAAAGAGAATCAAAGAATATCAAATTATGTAAACTTTAATCTATGTTTTAATTAGAGCAGAAAATGAAAAGTATGAACGAAAAAATTTTAATTTAAATAAGTATTGCACTTAAGATTTTAAGATACTTAAATAATTTAAGATATTTAAGATACTTAAATAACGAAAAATTTATACAATAATTTACATTAAAATCTAATCGTATGTATTTTGAAAGTGTTGATTAATATAAATTTTAATAAAAGCAGCTATTTTTAATTATAAAATTGGTTAATTTTTCATATTTAAAATTTTTATTGTACATCTACATTTTGTTTTTTCCTATTCGCGATTAAAAATTTGTAAGAAATATTGAAAATATTTAAAACTAAAAATTGCAAAAAGTGTATTTTGTAAAATGAATTTTATAAATTCATTTATTAATTGATAACTATTTAAAAAATATCTTTTTTACAATAAAGTGTTTATTTAAAAATACTTTAAATGCTTATATTAATATAATTATATAAAAATTTAAAAGCATACATTTCAGAGATTATGCACTTTTTAAAACATATTTAAAATTACATGAATGCTAAAATATATTCAAAATTAAACCGGAAAAACAAAATCTAAAACGTAAATAAATAAATATGCTAATTTATATATAAATTATTTTGCATTGCACGAGTACATTTTTAATTGACAATATAAGAAAAATATTTTTTTTGCATACTCAAATTTTAAATATATTATTTTATATTTTTTCTTTGAAACAATTAATTCTTTTAGAGATTTTTAGTGTTATAAATTTTTATGATAATAATTATTGGTTTATTATTTTTTATGATATAATTTAAATAAAATATTTAATCCTGTTTAAATAATTATATTAAAATATATGTAAAGTTTGAATAATTGTTACTTTTATTCTTTTTTCATGCATAGGAAGTATTTAAAAATACTTTTTATAATAGTGTTATTTTTTTCTCATGATTGAGCGTATACAGTTTAGTTGAAAGTTCATAGAATGTAACAATGTTATCGATAATTTTTAAGTATACATTTATATCTATCTTCAATTTTATTATATTTTTAGTTTTAAATATTATGTTTTTAAATAATTTAAATATATTGTTTTAAATATTTTAAAATATTTGCTTTGTTGTTTATATGCTTATACGGTAGTTACTAATTGTCCGTGTGTATATATTTATTTTTTTTTATAATTTTTCTTCTTCCGTTGTACGATTTTTCTCTTTTTGAAAACCATGGTTATGACGATTGATCGAAACTGCTCGTGTCAATGTTGTACATTCACCTACTGACCAAGGCTCGCAAGTGCATTTTGCCAATTCCCGAATTCCAATTTAATGTTGTACATCAATCTGCTATCGATGATTCACGGATACATTTTCTTATATTCTTTATATTTCTATAATTTACCAACTTTCAGACAATAATTTATTTAAATTGAAATGTTAATACTAAATTATTAAATATAAATATTTTAATAATAATTCGAGTCAAATGCTTTAGCTTATTATTGAATTAATAAAATACTACTAACAATAAATAGGAGTAGATTGAATTTTGTGATGAGATTAAAAATACTGGCCAATTGAGACTTTAGTTTTATAAATGAATTGTATTTATAAAATAGTTATAATACAATTTAAAAATTCAGTTTCATAAAAATTTATTAAAATTAATTCTATATAAGTAAGTATAATTTTCATTCCTGCACATTAATCATATCAATTTTTAAAAAATTTTATTTTACATACAAATTTAATTTTAAACTTCATTTTAATGTATTATTAATGTGATGGCTCCTTAAAATAAGTAAATCATATGTGGAAGTTTTATTTATTATTTATTTTCAAATAAATTAAACTTGTTTAATTAATTTTGTTTAGAATTAGTAAATTATACATTAATACTTAATGCCCTAACCATTTGAAAGCTTAATATTTTTTGTTTACATAAATCACGGATTTTTTGAAAGTAATGAGTAATAAATAGATATAAATTATTTACTTCACATTATGAGTTTAAGTGGTGAAGTGTTCTACAACAAAGTGAATCCGCTAAGTTTTTGCTAAAAATCATTTCCTCACGTGTAGGCATTCGTATAACTTGCTGTTGAACGATCATTAGAAACTAATAAATAAAGTTTTGCGACCGTAGCTATAATGTCTAATAAGATATGTATTGCCTAATATATATTTACTTCTTTTTCTTTTCACTTTAGACTTTCTTTGTAAAATGTTATTCATTATTCGTTAATTTTCAGAAAAGAAAGAATACAAATCAAATAATAAGTTATCTTATGTTTTTATAATTTTACGTCAAATATATCAGTCAATCGAGAAAAAATTTTAATTCCTTACTGCTCCTTCGTCTTAAAAATGACAATAAATTAGATCACTATAACAAAAATGTTATTATTATTTTTCACAATCCTTATTCTTTTATATTTTCTTTATTGAAAGAAAAAAATTTTCTAATAAATACTAGTAATAAATATTAACATATATTAGTATATGGTTTGTACAATGATATATAGTTGCATAAATACTTGCAAATTATAACGTAACTATAATAACATGAATGTACAGCACGTGTATTGTTCATGGATGTAAAAGGAAAAATATTTCTTCTTTCCAAATTGTTGAGGGTTAGGATGAAGGTAGAGAGTATGCAATATCTTCCCGTCTAGTCTTTCAGGGTGTTGACATACCATCGGTATAATTTAAACGCGACAGGCTATCGGCTTCCCTTTGCAGGAGGACCTACATAATTTCTGGGCATCGACGACGTGAAGATATGTTGCCCGATTTATTTGTAGGGATTCCTTCGAGAACAAAGAATCCAGCCGCGCATCGCATTTTATAATGCATGTACGTTTACAATGCTGTTCGTAAAAAATCCCTTTGGCGGCAGTGCTCAGTAGTTTCAAAGGAGTATTTTAGGCGTGCGACTGACGTAACACTGGCACTGGAACTTGTGCGAGAAGAAAAGGCTGTAGTGAGGGTCTGTGATTTCACTCTTTTAAGTGCAGAAACTAAAATATGCGTAACTTTTGAATACATAAATACATACATACTAAGAAAGCGAATCTAAATAAAGTAAAATTGTTAATAATAAAAAAGAGGAAAACTAGCTAATAAAAAAGCTTGACTAATGTGATCACTTATGAGTTATATGCAATTAATAAAAATGATTATTTTCATTTTATGCTTTAAAAATATTGCGATTATTTCAGTATAAGTATTTTTTAAATGACAAGCAAAAAGATAAATTATTTGAAAATAATGATACTGTATTCTACTTTATACATGTGCACGATGTGCAAACAGATTTTTAGATGATCGTAGCATTATTATTTTACAATACCTTGCAATAATAATTTTTTTTTAAGTATTATACTATAACTCTGTAATATTCAGTTAAAAAATAGGTTTTAAGAAAAACAAAATATTTTTACAAGTACTATTTATTAAAATTCTTATATTTCAAATAAATATTATGTTTTTTAATTTTTTTCTTGATTTTTTAATACATTTGAAAAACGTTGTAATTAGCAAATATTTATAGAAAATAATAAGCGTAACTAATAAGTGACATTTATATATTAAATCTATATTGATTAGCAACATACTTTTTTAATATCATATTTGAAGCATCTTAAATAATTTAACAATTATAATTTAAACTTTAAAAGTCACCGTATAAAATAAATATTGTTAATGATTCATCCTTATTTTACCTACGCTACTTATTAAAATATTTTTAACTATTATCTCAAGAAGTGAAATAATTTGTAATTTCAAATATTGATTAAAGTTTGTAATTTATATTCCTGTACATTTTGCATTTTACGCACATTGTGTCTAATCATAGCAATTTTATTTAACCTTTTCAAAAATCAGTATTTCACAGTATATACATTAGTCAATGCTATGCCATTTAATAATATTAACAATTATTACGAGTATAAATATAAATACCCAAAATTCTATTATTGTTATCTTAAAACATTACTAAAATTCTGCATAAATAACAATTATCGCTGAATTCTCGTTAAATGCGTAAGTTACAGAGAAAATGCAAAGTGAGCGAGAACAACGGATGATCAAGCGGTGCAACAAAAGAGAAAGCGAGGGATGTAAGAGAATGAGGATGCGAATAAAAGGGTGCGCTAGCCGCTCGACTCGTTTCAAATATTGATTTCGAAACAAATTCGCTAGCGCCCACGCGCAGAGCAATCCGCACAAAGCGTCGCGCTCGGACGCACAGAAGAGCTGCGACTGTATCCGAAAGAGAGCGCGATGTTATTCATCCGTTAACGCTGAAAAGTTCAGCTTTTACTTGTTTTCCCTTTCCACGCGTGGAATCTTTAAAAACTCCAATGATACCGTTATTTTAAATCATGGAATTTGCATTAAAATTTACGATATTTTTACTCCAACTGTAGCTTTTTCTTCTCAGCGAAATGCGGCTTATAATTTTTTGTTGACAACTCTGCGCTCCGGTTAATATATACTGAATCGGTATTCGACTGATCCCGCTATCTGAATTCATGCATATGCCTAGTTCAGTGGCACTTCTCTTATATTTTGATTATTTCCCAACATCATGAACATTTATGTAAACGCTCTAACAATTACGCTAATTGCCAGTTTTTTAATATAAAATAATTTTCATGTATGAACACGTAAAATTCTTTCATCATTTTTCAAATACGAAAAATAAATAAAAAAATTTTTCTTTCAAAGCGATATAGTAAAAAGTTTTTTATGGTAAAGTTCAATGTAAAAGTTACATTGCGATAATCAAATAAATCTATTTAGAAATATGAGTAAGATTATATGATTACTATGAGTCCAAGAATCTAATTCGATTAGTACGTTGTCATTTAGTGTGCATGTTTTTAAATTTATCTTTTTAATTTTATTTTATATTGGTTATCGTAAGACTAAAATTCTCTTCATAAGAAAGGCTATAATATATGAATTATTAATAATAAGAATTTTCTTCGTTCTTCGATCTTTTATTTGCATAACATATGTGTCATCCACGTGGCTGCAAAAGTTTGAATAATTTCATAATACCCAAATAACAAAATTTACTGAACAAATGCTTTTTTTCGTCTCTTGAATTTGTAACTTTAAACGACGAAGAGTGCCATTTATAAATGCTATTTTTCTCGCTCTTTGCTGTAATTTTTAATATACGTAAAGAGTATAGTAATATTTATTCGAAAATAATATTAGGAGTAGAGTGAATATATGGATATTCGGCGATGAGTTAGAGTGACATACTAACGCAAGGGTGTACAAAAGTATAGAATTCGGATGAATTATTTTCTCTAATAGAATATTACACGCGTATTCATACGCATAGCACAACGGAGAATTGCAAGCTGTAGCTCACTTTGCAGTTCGTTTAATACAGGGACAGAGATATGTCCACCCTCGGACGCTTAACGTCGTTAGTCGCGGGATGCGCCGGATGCGCCAACCGTTCAATATTCAAGCACCTCGATGCGCGACTAACGATTTGCACGCGTCGAAATATTCCTATGGTCTTATACTCTCTCTCTCCCTCTCTCTTTCTCTCTATGCCACCTTTTCATGGACGTAAACATTGAGAATATTCGAATGTACATACATATTTATAAGTAAATTTATGCGTGCATATAAGCTTAGTCGAATTCCTTAATGAATTGTGTGGATGGTTGTTTCTTCTCATTACGTAAATTTTGCGTTTTACTATTGTTTTTGTAGTTCGATCTATAATGAGGGTATACAATCACAAGTATACGTTTTACATATTATTCTACTGTCGTGTTTGAACTTGTATGTAAATTCTAGATTTTAGAAAAAATTTAATCAATGAACATATACATATATTACCAGAAAATATGGGTTTAAATTAATCATTATAATGTTATCAAATTCGTCTAGCTAATTCTTTTTCTATTTCTATCTTTATAAATAAGTTTGCACTATATTAAAGTGTTAATTATTATTTAATTTAGTTAATTTATGTATTTAAAAAAATTAATAAACACATAATATGTTAAGTATTAATCTATAATATTTCTGCATTTTTCTGTTTAATTTTATATTAAGATATTAATTTTATTTTATTTAAATGAATTAGAAAATATATTAATATTTTAATATAGATTAGTATTCTGGAATATGGACAATTCTGTTTTAATTAATTGTAAAAAATTATTAAAAATTTAAAGTTTAAAACCAATTTTTTTAAATATTACCTTTTTTCTTGATAATATTTAAGCTTTTAAATGTTAAAAGCAAACTAGTTTCGTTTTTCCCAAAACAATACAATTAACGGTAAGGTCATATGAACAATAAAATAACCGATTACATTTCTATTTTTTGTCTACAAGCATCTGGTATAGCTGCGAAAATTTGGCAGACTGTCTTGGCTGCGATAAGATTGTAGTTCTGTAAACAGTGATACGACCACAGATTGAGTCGACGCGGAGTGTGCGTCAGGAAAATTTTCATCATAGGCGTATGCTTTGAGTTCAAGCGTTAAATTACAGCGCGTGACCGGGTTATTTGATAATTTCTAGGTTCTCACCGTACATATATGACCATATGCTGGATTGTAGAGAACGCCAAAAGCAACGGATGCACTATAGCCACAGAAGTACGAATTACCGGAAATGGTTCATTCGAACATTTGCTCGCTGATACAAATAGTATATTATTTTGAAAAGCTTTAAAGGTGTAGTAAGAATTTGTAGATTACTGGCAAACTTTAAGTATATTCAGTTAAAGTTTTAATAGTGTTATAAAATAAAAATATCGCATATATAGCCAATTATATTACGAAAACGTTATCTTTTATTGACAATTACTGAAATAATATGAAATTTTTAACTCAACTAAATAAGATCTTGAACGTATTTTATGAAATGATAAAAATGAGACTCTTTTAAGAACGCTGGTATATAACGTAAAGCATTCGTTAATTTAATTGTTACACAATTAGTCGTATGTTGAATATTTTACAGCTTGGTGAAGTCAATATATTTTAATATCGAACCAGACTCTAATTTATCGATTTCAAAACGTTATGCTTCTAGGTATGCTTATAATTCAAAGTTATTTGGATTTCGTATTTGAACACGTACTTACGAAAAAAAGAATTCTGTTTTGCTTTACTACTATTTTCGTTTCAATGGCCATAATTTGTTCTTATTTCGATTTTTAACTTGTAAAATCTTTATTGGTGGTTTCAGTAGCATATTCGAGGATTTTACAAATATAATTCTATAGACGAAGACTGAGTCAAAATATTGCGGCTCTTATAGTCAGGATATTATTTTTCATGTCATATCTAGCAGTAGCTAATATAAATATTAAGGTGTTGACACGTCCTTATCGTCGCAGCGTCAGCCCAGTACTGTCCCATTACAGCTCGGTATTGTATTGGTGGTTCTGACAAAAGCGCTTGGCTGGTGTTCGGACATCCAAATGTTCGAATATCCTTTGAAGGCAACCGTCAATGACCAGTTATTACATGACATGCATTGCGCTTTGTTTTCCCCGGAATACTACATGATGGATATTGATAAGCGTCGAGAAATAAAAGTCACTGTACCAGCAGTGCGCGTAACCACCTCCCAGTTCGCGTATTATTTTTCGTACTATAGGAATATATACGTAGAATAAATTCATCCGGATATTGTAATTTCCAAAAGTTCGAATGGTCTGACAGATCCACGTGTTGGACGTATATCATGTTCGTGCGAAGTGCGGAGAGGTAAAGCGAAATAGAGGTATGCATATAAGCGTATAAACGTCAGAAGAGTGAGAGAGAGAGAGAGAGAGAGAGAGAGAATGGAAGAAACAGAGAGATAGTGGTACTGGACGACGGACGCTGACCTCATCAAAAGCTAGGCGCTCCTTTAAAATTTCAAGAGTCAAGAGAGCTTTTTCGAGAGCACCGGCCATTGCATCTAAAACGCATTATTCGTGGAAAAAGCGAGTGCTTCGGTCTTAGTACTAAGGTTCCTTTGAGCATTTTCAAATAAGCGGTTGAGAGCCTCTCTGCTGCTGTGTAAAATTGTTAAAGGAGCTGTGGTGCTTCTCTCTATGTAGCAGCGCTGTATACATCAGCCGTGAATATTTGAATCTATGCGGTGCACACAGTAGCTGTGGCACAAGCTACAGGCGCAAATATAAATACTAGTATATCGAGCTTTTACAAGGCATGCACGCGCTAAATGCGCACAAACGCGCGCACCCGCAGGGCTCGATCTTTCAACTCTGAAAAGTCAATGTCTCATGGCGTTTGCCCATAATGCACGAAAACACGTGCATGCGCAGGCTGCGAGTCGAAACGAATCTTCCCTAGCGCTCGTAACCTTATCTCCTGAAAAAATGTGGTCTCGACAAAACTCGTCTCTTTTTCTCATCTCTTGCTGGACCTTTTGCGGCACGTTAGACTTCCAGTATTCGATAACGTTCTTTAATGCAGCTTTAAAGATTTTCAGCCTTACCTAGACTCCTCCGAGCGGCTGTTGTGAGAGGAAAGGAAAACAAGCGCGCCTTCGTAAAGCGAACGTAAATTCGCGTCCCTCTTAATCTTTTCTCCCTCGTTTCTCTTATGTGCCTTCCGTATTATAAAGCGAGGGCGCGAGAACGCAATTTTTGTATACGTCGTTTATACACGCGCTAAGGCTCTACTTTATCTGCTCATGGGAAGCGGAAAATTTCTTATCCCTCCGTTGATCTCCTGGCGGATCGGGAAAACTATCTCATTCCAGCTTCTCCCTCCGTTGATTTTCGTGCACTTCGCGACTACATGACGCCCTCGTATTATCCTCGTTTATACGTCGGGCCGCGTGTTCTTGTACTCTCTACATCTTTTATCGAGTCTTTCACATTTTCCCAGAAATGCGCAGTTGCCTGTCTTCTCCCCTTGTCCCGTACCGCACATTAGGTTGGAATGAGATTTTCATCCTTTCCCGCTTTGTCTTGCACGCGTTTACTTCGTTCTGCCGCTCATTTCCTTCATGATGGTTTCTTCAAGTGCATGCGTGTATGATGCGCACCAAGGTAGCGAAATTATCGTGACGACATGTCTCTTGGAGTTGCGCAATTATTTAGGAATGAATAAAGTCAAACAACACTGGAAAATTCACTTAAGAATGAAATTATAACAGCAGTAGGCAAACTGCATACGCTGGTGCTCGAAAGTGATGCAGATTGGAATGCAGTTTCTGCCTGCGCGACATCTGATTATGCGTAATAAGAATGAAGTTCATAGTCGATGTCACGGGTAAAGAGGATATACAAACGAGCTTCGATCTCCAGCAGCGTGAGGGGAGACCAATGTGATCATTATTAGCACCGTGAATTATTGTTGACGCGAACATAATCATCGTCCTCTACTCTCCGCATCGCGTTCTACCATACCCATAATACTGCTGCCTTTGGTAATTGCACACCCGTCCAACTAAAGAGATAGAGGCTGCTCGGATATATGTGTGAGTGCGCTCGCCTGGGACCTGCACGGATTAGTGCCATACGAACAAGCCCGAAACGACTGAAATTGCAGTAGTGAGGCGTCGCAATAATCATGTGCTGATGGCGACAGCCCCTCTTCGGATCTTTTCCCTTTCTCTCTATTTCTCCTCCCCCTCTCTCTCTCACTCTCAAACTATATGCACAGTGCGCGGACTGTAGATATTTGTGTACGTAAGAGCTGCGATTAACCCACTTGATTTCTCCATACTCCATGAATCAAACTATGTGACAGATTCGTAGATATTACAAATTCTATTTTAATTTTTACTGTGGATTCAAGTATACACGTGAAATATTCACGTAAATTTGCATTTTAATTGTCATGGGAATCAAGAAATTTCTCGTAATTTTATATTCAAAAAGTTATATGATTAGAGGTTATTTACACTTCTGTGGAAACATGAATTCTTCATTTCCAATTATTTTCACAAATAAAGATAACTTTTTTTTAACAACCTCTGTATTTACATTAGCTATTAAAGAGTTTTATCTTTTCTATTCTTTAATTAAAGACATTTTTCGGTTAGATAAAATAAGAACTGTATTTACGTTTGTTGAGTAAAAATTACTAGCAAAAATAATTTATAATATTATTTACTATAAGATAATTGCTATTATTAATATTATTTAATTATAAATTTTATATTTATATTATTTCTTTATTGCGTAGTACTGAAATAATTTATAACAAATAATTTGTTGAAGATAAAAGATTCATTTTAAAATAAAAAAAATTTATAAATAAAATCTTATGCTAAAAATAAAATATAAAAAATTATATATATTTTATATCACAGTGAAAAAAAGTGCAAATAAAATTTTGATTAAATTAGTGAATAATATTACTAATTATTTTACCTATAATGTCACTTTTCTATTACTACTTTTGGTCAACCGTGGATGTGGTAAAGTTTTTAATTGTGATTTAAAAAATTTTTATAAATAATAAATAGCTTATCTTTGAGAGTTTCATTGGTTCAAACAACATTTTTTACGTAAGTAATTCAAATTTTTAATAAAAATATTGATTGATTTAATTGTTAAATAAAAAATTGTTATACAAGTTAAAATTTTTTTTTTTTTAAGTAAAGTTACAAAAGTAAAATAAAAATATATTGATTTTAAATTTATTGCATTTAAACACTAATTAGTGTTTAAAAGAAGAATGAATAGAGAATTGATTAAAATTCTATATTATACTTGTATTATTATTAACATATATATGTAAATTTTTATGGTAAGCTTGAAAATTAATTAATTTTCATGCATTTTAAAAATTTATTCCGTATTCATAAACAGTGCATATTAATATAAAACTGTATCTACATTAGAAACTATTTTTTTAAATAGAACTTTTACTTTTAATATTTTGAATAATATTCATCATTTATAGTTTTTGAATTACCGAATACGTAGAAAAGTTATTAAATTTTATTTAAATTTAATAAATGTATTGTATTTAATACATTCGTGGATAATAAAGAAACTTAAATTATATATAAAGTTTTATATAATAGATTACATTGTCTTCAATATTTTTTATTTATGCAATATTGATATTGATTTAATAGATATTTTAAAATTGTATTTATTAGTATATATAATAGTATCATCAAAATTGTTATTATTTAAAAAGTACAATAGCAATTTACTTTTATTATTAACATAAATTTTTTCTTTGTAATATTTAAATAGCATACTTAGGCATTATTGTTCATTTTCTATTTTTATTAAATTATTTCATATCATTTTTGTAAAAAATTTATTACTAATGAAGTTAATATGATATTAATAATAGGTTTTTTATTCGTATTGTCAATGTTTACGTCGTTAATTATGTTTCGGAAAAGAGTTTGTTCTTTTGCAAGCTACTATAAAAATATGTCATTAAAATGGCATATAAAAAGATAGAAAAATATATAATTCGTAAATGAAATCATAACAATAAAGGTTAAAGATTGTTTTCAAAATTTCTATGAGGTTTATAGCGATAGAAGTTTTATAATGATGCATAAAATAATCAAAATATTTTAAATTATAATAAAAATTGAACTAAGAGTTCATAAAATTTTTATGTCAACAGATATTATTTTTGGTATTTTAATATTATTTCTTAAGCTAGCATGAGTACAGTTGTTAAATCAAACCCAAGTAAAAAATTGTTCTTTCTAATTATAAATTTTACAAAAAAATTTCATAGTAAAATTTAAAAAATCTAAACTAATAATAAGCTAATCCAAATGATCAAATAATTTAACTCTCACCGACCAGTGATAATTTTGAACTAACCAAATTTTTAACTGATTCATTGATACCATATTTTATTTCACCGTTGGATAAGATTGGTCACTTGTGTCAATCATCTATCGATATTCCTACGTAACTGCAAGTAGGACAAGATAATAATTTTTGCGTCAACAGCAATCAATTTATAATCTATCCACCCCACTGTCTTCATTCTTGCATTTCGTGTACTAACAAATCTGACAGTCTGTTTTTCACTTAAAATTGTCTTATCATGTCTTGAAATTGATCTAGAGTTCTCGTAAAATGTTGGATTAGCAACCAAGTGAGACAGCTGATAGAACTAAAATTTTTTTCAATGCGATAGAACTATTTTTTTTTATATTCGAAGATAATGTTTCAAATTTATTTGCAAAACTACTGAATAAAGCTTAGTACAAATGAACTTAAACTTTATTTTTAATATATCAATGGATTTATTTAAATATTATTTTATTTTATGGATAATTTTAGGTTAATATTGCACTCTTTATGTTTGAAATATAAGGCATAATTTTATTTCTGAATTCCTGTATTAAATAAATTATTTTATGATGTTGCTATTTCTTCTTCATATCCTTAATTTTTCCTTTTGCTTATTAAGTACACATCATGTAAGACTAGGATACCGTTAGTAAATACAAAAAGAAGTAATAAAAATCTATATCTAAATTAAAGAAGAAATCAGTTTATTAATTTTTTTTAATAAAATGACTTTAAAATGTTTTTTTTTAATAAATGAGTATACGTAAAAAGTTATATAAGTGTATTTAGTAATATCGTTTTACAATTAGTACAATGTAGTTGATAAAATTTAAAATTATGTAAAATAATTTATAATTAATAAGGTCAAATTTTTAAATTCTTAATTGATTCATACATTAGCAATAATAACTAACTATTTTTTCCAATTTGAAATTAAAAATCTTATCTATTTTATGCATTATTTTAACTCTATTTTGAAATTTGTGCATAGATTAAATTGAAGAATATGCCAATATAAATCACAGTATATATAAAATATTTTACTATCAATTTATACTTTCTTAATATTATCAATTCTTTTGAAAAGGAAATAACAAGTACAGAGAATGAAACCCTTTATTCAATTTTCTAATTTGAAAAATTCAAAAAAGTATAAAATGAATATGGAACTTTAAAGCTTTGTACTCCAATAGTTGCCATCTTTTCAAATTATATCCAAACAAAGAAAGGTTCTCACACAGAAAATGAAGTGCAATATTTTTTCCCTTGAAGCTTGGCTCAAGAGCTTTTTCCACTATTTGTCTATTATCCAAGGACTTATTTAGTTTTTAATTTTAACAAATTAAGACTATATTATTAAAAAATGTAAAATTAATCGATTTAAACTCATTGGTATATTGTAAAGCGTAAAATTACATTCTTTAGAGGCAGATTTTTAATTTGTTGTATAATAATTTGTGTATTAAATAAAATTATTTTTAAAATGCTTCAATATTAAAATTAAATATTAAATATGAGAATAAATTAAAATTAATAATGAATTAATAAATATTTAAAATTAATATATCAAAGTTTTAAAGTAATATTGTTCACCAAAAAAAGGAATATTATATTCTTTTTTATATCCATTTTTCAACATGAAGAAGAGAAAAAATGAAACAAAGCTCCGTAGCCGCATAAATTTAAAAGTTAACAAAAACAGTCATATAAGCACAAAAACTGCGGGATTATACAAGGAACGAAACGAGCCTTTCTTGTCATTTTTATAAGGGATGATAAAGGAACCAAGTTGTAGTCAAAAAGGTGCACATAGAGAAAAAATTGCGGAAACTAGAAGGAGGCAAAAGACAAATGAAGGAGAAAGACAAAGAGAGGGTGAGAGTCTAATCGAAAAGCTAATACGATGGTAATCAGAAGACTGGAGATTCGTTCGTTGGTAGTGGTGCATTTGTCTTTTTGCGCGCCGTCGCAATGACAGACTAGGCACAGACTGGATCCCACCAGGGACATTGAAAATTTATTAGAGTTGTCTTCTCTTCATCCTCTATCCATCTTGAGTAGGAAACAGCGCCTACCAATGACCCTTGTTCTTACTCTCTTATTTTTCAGTCTATCATCTATCCTTATCTGAATAACCTCTCCTCTTTTACTTTCTTTTATTATCTCCTTCCTTTTATTTCGCGAAAATTCAGTACCACGCTCGCTTTCATTTATATGCTTGTATTTATTGGTCGTAGCGAGAAAGGAGAACACGGTGATAAGATTGTTATATTCACAAATAGGTTTCAAAAAATGAGAAATGTAAGCATGAAGTGGCGCTATACCACCGGCCGAATCCCCAGAATTCTAGGGAAATATTAGCGCAATAAAAATGGTCATAAAAGTATGGTGAAGCGGAAACTCGTGATAGACTGTATTTCTACTTTTTCTCTTTCTATCTCGCGGGCATATTCTCGTATTTCAGCAATAGCCACAAGGATCAACGAGCAATGGAGCGAGGAGAAGTCTCTTCCTCCTCTTTTGCTCATTCCTTCCATCGTCTTTTTACTCCCTTTGCCTTGAATATATACCTACATGCACATAAGAAAGCAGAAATGGAGCGAGCTACCTTCCTAAAAATTTCTGCTCGCATATGACCAGACCTCTTTTGCGATACCTCTTTTTCTTTTACCGACGGTCGCCAAATCTTATATATAACCAAGAAATCGCATTACTATACGACTTTTCTCATAAAATATCTTGGGCCGATCTGTGCTCGATCGGCCTGAGATTACAAAGACATTTGGTACCTTGCTCGATTTTAAAGTGATATTTGGAAAAGGGGGAAGAAAAGAAGGAGTAAAGCTCTTTTTCTCTCTCTTCCGCAATAGAACGAACTCTCAATGACGACGCGCTGAGAGCAAGAAAAGCGAGATAGTGGATAATGTGAGCTGCTTCTCCTCGTCGCCGACTTTGCGAAAGTCATTTCGGTTGGGTGCTCGTGCATGTATGTATATAATCAATGGAATTTTCTGATTTTCCAGTTTTTCAGCTTCTTTTTCCGTGCTCTTTTTCATATGGAATTGCTGGAGTCTTACATAATACATAATTTCCTTTCAAGTTTTGTCTCCTGTACGATGGTTGATTAAAATTAACATTTTTATTTATATTTAGGAAATATTGTATTTTCTATCGATAAGCGTAGTATGTTACAAGTGTGTTTTTATAAATTCAAACTGTTTCTTCTTTAGTTTTGTTTACATTTCTCTTAGATTAGACAATTTAATTTATCCCGAAGCATACACTATATATTGCCGACAATTTTTTATTTTGTTACTTAGCATAAATTTTAAATCACTTCTAACTAAAATGAGGGATATATGTAAAAGTATGCTGGTATTGTTTTATAAACAAATTATGAACTTATTAGTAAAATTTAAATAAGAAATATCATAAGTTTTAAAAAAAAAGATATTCTTTTTTTATTAAACTAAATATATATTTAAAAAAAATATAAAATATACTATTTCGTACAATATAAGGAATTTTTTTTTAAAGATTCTCAACGTAATTTCTAAGGGGGATAATTTATTTCTAATTTTTACATTATTTTGGAAAATGTAGATTTTTAATTGACACTTTAAAAAATTCAAAATAAATTTGTTTTATAAAGTAGACATTTAATTAATAAAAAAAATTTTAGCGTAGGCGAGATAAAAATAATTGAATCGTTAACTTTCTAATTATTTAATATGAAAATATATAAAAGCCAATATTTTAAAATTAATTCTCAAGATATTTAAATAACACATTAGAAAATATACAATCTAAATTTATTGTTAAAAAACCGTTTTTTTCATTTTATAAACTTATTATGAATTGTAATTTCAATCATCAAATGGAATATAGAATACATTTAATAGGCATGATTTTTATTATTACTGACGTTTCGTTTAATATTTAATGTAAATATATGTAAAACATATAAAATTTTGGAATAAATTAAAAGAATAAAGTGTGTGTGTGTGTGTGTGTTATATGATTGTAAGAGTTTTACTTTGAATATTTATAAATACATTTTCTGTTTATTCAGTTATAGTCAATATCAATGAATAACACAATTAACATTAAATTTAATTTTTAATATCTTGTATCTTCTGAAATTTATTTATTTTTTTTTACGAACTTTTTTGTAATATAAAAATTTACAAGTTGTGATTAGATTGTACTAACTTATAAATTGATTTTAATATCATTTAATGCATTATTGAAGCTTTATTTTGTATATAGAATAAATTATTATTATAATTTTTAATTACTTTTAATAAATAAAAAATATTTATGTTCAACTTAAACTTTTTGAAAATAAAAAAAAAAAAATTACCGATATATAATTTTCATGCAAAACATTTTATCTTTAGAAGTGATGTAAATAAATGTATAAAAAAATTCGTTGATTCCTAGACAAATTTTTTAAAATAACTGCTGACGATATAAAATAAAATATATATTTCGTAAGACTGGATTTATCCGTAAAGTTTCTAAAGTTTTACTTTGAATGTTAATCTCTGTTTCTTTATCAGACATAGACTTATGGAAATTAATATAAACTGTACATCACTAAAATACGTAAATAATATCTATACCTTTAATTTGTTAAAATTATCAAAAATTCAATTGTCAGTACATCCATACCGTTACAATTATAATACTTTCACATTTATTATTAAAATCTGAATTAATTTAATAATAATATCGATAACCTAATATCTGAATCATATTTAGAATCTAATAAACACTAAATGAATTTAGAACGGTTACTTGCTGTGAACAAATTTTTATACAGGGTTATTATACTTTTCAAAGATTTTATCATAATAGAAAAGCAATCAGCAACAAACTTTAATAAAAATTACTTAAAGACCTTATTTATACAGAGATAAAAATCGTTGATAATAATTTAAATTTGTAATTTGTGAAATTATATATTTGTATAAATGAAATAAAAAAAGTAAAATTGTAATTTATGAAAAATATAATGTTTTCTTCCGTTGTTGACTTCTTTCTATTCATAAGGTTATCAGATTTCCATTAGTTATGCATAGTGAATAAAATATGTTAGACAATGATCTATGGATGTATTATATTCAAATTTTATCAATACCTACACATTTTTTGTGAATTAAATTTTAAAATGTTCAGTAAATTATTGTATATCGATCGATACATTTTTTATCTTAATATCTTTAACGACTAAGAATAATAGAGAAGCTTCTTAGGTGAATAAGAATGTTCTTACTTTTTTCACCTTTAAGTAAATCGTTGATTTAAATGCGAACGAGCAGAAATAAAAAAATTACTTTCAGGACTTGGCATGTACATTAACGCAAACCATTAGATTTAATGCTTAAAAACAAAAACAAAAAAATTATTTTAGAATTTTATGTATCTTATTAAAATATTTAGAAATATAACGTAGAAGATTAAGGCATTTAAACTTCAAAGAAGTAAATGATGGATTTAAAACAATTGTAAGAGTTTGTGAACTATATGAAATCTAGCAAGACCATTGGGATTTTGGTGGGCTTACGTGAGTATAGAGCATTAAAAACAAAAAAGGTTAATGAAGTTTCTCGACTCTATAGGGAGAGATTTGGCGCATCTAGTGCTGCAAATGCGTTCTACGTGCATACATGTGGATGTGTATTCAAGCCTACACAGATTAAACGGAACGTACACGTCGACAACAGGCGCGCCCGCATCGCTTCCACGTAATGAAATCGCCCAACGTTGCGCGCAACCTTAACGACGTCCTCAGGCGCTAGGATTTCCCCGATTTAACAACGGTGCCTAGTCCATAAGCTAGCTATTGTTCCATTGCTCCTTCCTCCACTTCTTACTCCATCCTCGTGTGTGGAACTTTTTCGACATGAAAGTATACCGTCACGTTAAAATCAGTTTGCGATTCTAGTCACGGTTTGTGTTGAACATAATCGTTCTTAACACAACGGAATTGAGGAAATAAGGAAAGGGTTAGTGGCAACTGTGGCTGCAACCAAAAGGAAAGGACTACGATTAAGTTTACGTTCAAAGACCTGTACTTCGTCGAATTTTGATCAGACATTCTATCTACGTTTGGATTTTTCGTTTTTATTTTAATTTCTTTACTTTCCTTACTTCTATTTTTTTCTTGGTACTTATCTTGCTTTTGTTGATATAAATGAATTAAGCCAGAATATTATATTTGGATATTTATGCTTTAAACATTTTTGTTTCTCATTTATTTTAATTTTCTATTTTTATTTTACTTTTTCTGTTGAAATTTAACTTTCGTGAAGATTTTTATTTGTGCAAATTATCGAAGTAAAATATAGGGGAAATTAATAAATTTTATATAATTTTAGATTTTTCATACTTAATTTTTAAGGGTTTCTAAATATCATTATAATCAATACTTAGTTAATACTTCGTTATAATAATACAATAATTTTCAATTGAACAAGTGACGATAAATAGAGTGTAATCGACTCAATTCAAGGAAAGCCTTCTCCTAATTTGAAATTTTTTCCTAAACAATACATATTTAATTCAAATAACAGTATTTTAAACATCAAATTTTGTGTAAATATATAATGGAAAGTTCATTAAAAAATATAATAAGAATAGTTAAATCTTATTATTTGTTTGAAATAATCATTAATGTCTAAAAATTTTAATTATATATTAAATATTTTCTATATGAAAATTAAAATGTTTATAAAGTTTTTTTCTTATTCATTCCTAATATCCAAAAAGCTGTAATTTTAAACATTTTTTATGAAATCGCAAAATATAATTTTTAAAATTTAAATATACAAAAAGTATTATAACAAATGATATTATGATTTATTTAAATAAAAACAATAATAAAAGTGATTTTAGAAAAAAAATGAAATTTTAGTAGTTTATCTCTGAAAATGAATAGATTACGATACTGTATCTTAAAGAAATTAAGAAAATTTTCATTAAATAATTTTTCTTGTAAATCTAACTTTTCAAAATCCAATTTTATTATTTTTTCAGTTATTTATGTAAGAAATTTTATTCTTGAATTATAGATATTAGTAAACTCTAGTTACTCTTATTATCTAATTTTAATTCATAATAATAATAAAATAATTATAATTAAGGGTTTTTAATACAATAGTCCATGGTGATTTTGAAACTTTGTGTAGTACTCACTCAATTTAGCACAAAAATACCATTAATTAGATGTATTAATTAATTATATTTTCTTTAATAAATTTGATATAAAATTAATTATTGGAAATAGTTAATACTGTAAAACATAGCTCGTTTTTATAAAAAATGTTCATCCATTGCTTATGCCCAATATTAAAGAAATGCCTCCTAATTATGTCTATTTCATTTGAATAAAAGGCTACTAACTTTCATAAGTATAGTTCTATAGCTTTTACGAGTAGTGGTCAAAGGATTAAGCTGATGTTCGTTAGAAACGAGGACTACAATACTTACTTATTCTGGCTTCAATGCCTAGGTACAGCCACAAGCACTTCAACGAAAACTCCAAGTTCTTCCTTCATCAGATTCGGGAAATGAAGATCTGACGGCTACTGGCCCTCTATCTTTCTCCCGCTTTCTCTTCCTTCTGTCTCTTTCCATTCATCTTTCCACAGAGTAACGCTTACCGTGAGCGCAAATATACGGCTATGCGGCCTGCTGACTGATGGTCGGTCAGAACGACGGACTGGCCAGCGGCTGTTGAACATATGCGCGTGCCCCCAAGAAAATCATCTGGACGGACATAGTAATTCAGTCTATATACCATAGATGCACTGTGCCTATACTAGAGAAGGACGTAACCGCTGGCCTTCGAAACGTTTATTTGATTTGTGTTTTCTCAAAGCTCACGCCTGTGCTGTGTGTCTAAGACTTTAGTTTTCTATTATTCCTGCCTATTTTGCGTTGAGTACACAGTTTCAGTTAGAGAGAGAGGAGAGAGAGAAAGAGAGAGAGAGAGAGAGAGAGAGAGACTTACTGTTCGTTTTTCGTTTATGCGAATTCCGAAGAAAATTTGAAGAACTAAGCCGCGCCAAGATTCCCACTAAATATTTTAAGAATTTTTATAGACGAATGACTAAATCTTTTTTTTGAAAATATACATAACAATCTTATTTTCGTAAATGCAAGAGTTGTAGATTGTATTATTGTTTTTTCTATAAAACTTATAAAATAAAATATTTTATTTCTTTATCGTTTTCTGAATGTAAAATAAGAATCGATTTAATATATAACATGAAGAAATAAAGTTATAATATTGAAAAAACACTAATTTTTATGGTGCATTTATTGGATTTTGATTGACTTTATTAGTATATTTTTAATGTTCTTCCAGTATAAACATTTAAAAAAATTTTCTTAATAGAAAAAATTATATTTCATATAATGTAAAATTAAATTTTAAATTCTTTAAAATGAAATTTACACAAAGCAATGAACGAACAAACTAGTTATAGTATTTATTTACTTAGGTAGATAACGTGTGCCTTTATATTAATACAATATATTCATAATTGTATAGTATAACTATAATTTTATTTTATTTTGTATACTTTTATGAATTCGTATTATTTGTATATTACAATTAAATCATACAAAATGTTATTAATTATAAATTATATATTATTTTCTAAAGCTTACAAATATTCAATTTTAAGAATATAATATGAGTAGACAAAAGTATACGATTTCGAATTGCATTTTATAAAATATTCTACAGTATACATTATTAAAGGTTTGTATTTTTCTTATTTTTTTATTTTTAATTACAATTTAATTTAACACTGAGAGCAAAAATGAGTAAATTTAAATTTATCTACTTTTTAAAAATAAAATTTTGATAAACGTAATAATTTTATAAAAATTCCAATTAATAAAACTGACGTCCAATTATAATTAAAATTTATTTGAGACAGGAGTGGGAAAGGAGAAAAATTATTTTAACAGAAACTATGTACGTGATAGTATGTCACGTTACAGATAGACTCATTAAGTATTGATCCCTCCTATCTGGGTAAAAAAATAAATATTAATCCGAATGAAAACATTTTTTGCTTCCTTGAATTTTTATTTTAGAATAAACGCATCTATTTCATCTAATTAAGGCAATAAAAAAATCTACACAGAATACTGTATAAAAATCGAAATATCGAGCAACATTTAATTTGCAACGCGTGCATAGTCATACTAGCGACAAAATCAATTATTCAGCCTTTTATCTTTACTCGGTCGCGTTCCTTTCCATCACTACGCCTTCAGTAGCCAGTCAGCGCATGGCAAACAAGAACATCCTGCCATTACTATTATTCGAAACACGGAGACAGAGACAAAGCCGAAGAGTGGCGATTTTAGAGCTCGAAGCTCTGTTCGAGTGTCATAGTCGTCGACGTTGGCGTCCCCCTCCGGGGGGGGGCAAATTGGGTCATTAATTCCTCGTCGGATAATAAATCGTTGCTGCTTCACTGGCTCGATCGATGTTTCTGTATTTACTTGGGTACGAGACATGTACAGAAGTATGCGTGCATGAGTTTTCTTCCTTTTTTCGGTGCCCTTCAAGCCATGTGCGCCATAGCAAAGGCTCGTTAAAATCGATTTCGACCATTTTCATGACAGCCCCACGCATATGGTATAATCATGTCACGGAACAAAGAATGCAGCTGTAGTGCTATTACGAAGAAATCGAGAATTCTTAGGAGTTTAACGTCAAAGAGCTATTTTGAACGCGCCCCTCGACATCTACTGGCGTCGTTGTAATAAACATACTGCTACCATACTCCTAATAGACGACACATGTAATTAATAACACCATTTTTCTTGATAAAATTAATTTTTTAAATACCCCAAATTTCGTGATAAAAGAAAAGAAAAATTAAATCATCCTGTTAATCGTGCATATTAATTCACGTATGAAATACCTTTACATAATTTTACATTCACAATCTTTGATGTAATTGATTAATGGTTTCATTGATCAAGATAAAGCAGACAGATAAAATGGAAGTATTTAATTTTCATATTCTGAATTAAAATTAATTCTTATTTTACCTCTAACAAATACTGAAAATGAATAATCGATAAGAATAATGATTGATTTTCATTTTCGTATGCATCTACGTTGTAACAAAAAAGTTCAAAGCAATAAAAGATGATGATAATTAGATTATCATTTGATTCTTAACGTAAACAAATTTAAGGAAATATATTAACGAGTATCGGTAAATGATTCAAAGTATAAGAAATTATAAAATAGCATGTGCATTTATTAATAAGCTTAGTTTTTTCTACCCGCTGTTCGCTTTTATAATAAATTTTATTTTACAATCAATTTGGCCAATATTTCATTCCCACCGTAATATATGCAATAAAACATTCACACGCACGTAAATGCTTGAGCGTACTATTGCATTTTAATCGAATAACCTCCTTTGCAATTAATTAATGATTACATAATTAATCAGCTTCAATTCTTTTACGCAAAGCTGCTAGACTTATTGGATGCAGTTACTTCACTTTTTTGTTAACGCTTTATTCAATCAATTCGAGCGAAAATAATGATACAGTTTGTCGATTTTTCCTTTTGTCCTTTATAAAAAGTCTCAAATTTTATGGTGGCAAATTTAATACTTTGAAAATAAGCGCTCCGTTTTAAAGTTTTCTTTTAACGGGAATATGCTAACGTTTTTGATTGACTAATGAACCTCTGCTAAATAAAGTTTTTTTTGCACTCATTACTTAAATATTCTCTTCTATACTTTTTGTTCGTTACTACCTTAAGCAACTATTGTGCACGTCAGGACTTTGTGACTTCCCTTGTTTCTCCGCATTTTTTCGCTACTAGATTCTCCTTCGCTTGACTCTTTATGTACATCGGTTCTTTTTGACAACGATGACGACGATGGAAAAGTTTGAGAAAAGTAGCTCTTCGCCTGGCTTCCGTACTGATCTATCCAAGTGGAAAATGTGTGGGTCTCTTTTGGTTCAGAATCCACATCATATTTCTGCCTTTTATTTTCCTCCGCACATTTTCACTTCACATCAAACGGCGTATATGTGCAATGCCTTTGCTAATCTGTACGCCTTAATCGAGTGTCCTGATTCGCAAATAGTGGATTTCTCAAATCGAATCTATAAATACTAGTTGTAACTTTCCTTTGTCGTATGTGTGAAAAAAATTTCGTTTAATTTGGAGAAAAGATGTTGTCGTTTGTTTTAGATATAAAATATCTATGTACCTATACTTTAGAAAGCTGAATTTTCAAGTTATTAGAAAAAACTTTTATAAAACGTATTGGTTAATTTAAGAAACTACAACTTGAATCTGTGTTTTAATTTTTAAATCAATTTAAATCAATTGCTGTAGAAGCTCGAATGGGTAAGCAGTTCTGTGCAGATTACTAATAGTTTGAAAAATGAAACTGTTTGTGTAATTTAGTTGACAAATGCTGAATCTTCGTGAATCATGCGGCTACTACTTGATATTGTACAATTGTATGTGTAGGCGAAGCATACAAAATTTCATCATGCGAAAATTGAAAGAACGTTACTCGCATTGAACATTCGCTTCTACCAGGGTCTCATACATAATTCGACTCACCTTTACTAAAACTTTGCGAGAAGCCCTTCGACTGCTTTCATTCAGATCTGAGGTATTTCGAGTTCGAGTACTTGCCGGCCACTGATCGCAGCCTCTGCAAGAAAAAAACAAAGGGCCAGCGTTAGTTCTTGCGCCCCTCATA
Source organism: Platyscapa corneri (assembly GCA_018907185.1). Taxonomy (NCBI): domain Eukaryota; kingdom Metazoa; phylum Arthropoda; class Insecta; order Hymenoptera; family Agaonidae; genus Platyscapa; species Platyscapa corneri. The sequence continues at coordinate 924,424 of JACCHW010000011.1, read as the reverse complement.
TAACAGAAATACACGGAGCGTGTGATAAAAATTGTCCATCTCGGCAATAAATAAGGTATGCGTAAGTGTGGAAATACGGCGCGGCTAGTTGCGAGCCACTATGAAAATTCATCGATCCACGCGGCGGAAGTTTTCTTCAGCGGGATCGTGAATCATCAGGGCTCATAAATCGCCCGCTCTACTCCCGGTCCAGTGAGGAAGGATGTGCGCGCCTGACCCTGTGGCAGTGATAAAGCGGCGCCGTCAACGAAAGACGAGACGGGTATTATATTAGGCCCAGCTCTCCGTCTAAAACTTTGACCAAGTTATATGGCAAATACTGCAAATCGTGCGATACGACAGGCCTTTAGGGAGCACCCAAAACCACCTCACCCTCCGTACCTCTACTGTTCCGACCTAGTTTTTTGCGACGTTTACTCCGAGACAGCTAATTCCCTCTTCACCTATTCTTCCATCTTATTCCTAGATCCGTGGTTTCCATATTCCTTCTTCACGAAACAATTCATTTTGTTTTTTTGCTTATATTCGACAATATTGCTGTAAGTGTCTGTTGTGATACATAGTCTTGGAAGCTTAAAGAATTTACAGCTGTTATTACTTACTGATTCCTAGAAATTGCAGCAGATACAACAGTGCTCTGGCCGTTGTTTTTCAATATTTTTTATTCATCTTCTCGATTGTTGTTATTGTGTTAATAATTAGTTGGGAATTTAAATATATTCCTTAATTACCTTGTAATTTATTTATTATGTCAAGCACAATGTCCTATGATATGTATAAGTTATTAAAGAGGTAAAATAATTTGAAAATTGCTTCTCCTGCTTCTTCGAAAAACTGCGCAAGTATATGGAATGAAATGTATTCTCATATAATATGCTATTAAATTTTCATAAGAGTGATAAGAAAAACACGATATAAATATTCAATATCACTTGAAACAATCAGTATTATACAAACTTGCGTACTTGTACAAGTTATTGATTTATAATTACAAGTTTTATCGAAGGCTTGTTAATATTAATAATTATTGTTTAGAATTACAATGCTTATATTCATGAATTATAATATGATTATAAAATTTAATGCTACTTTATGAAATAAGTATTATCACTATTGTAATTCAAGAAAAAAATACACTCTGTTAATTTTTATATAATAATTCCTATTCTATGGAAATTATTTAAAAAAAATTTTTTCTTAAATAATATATTATTGAGCCACATATGAATAAGATTTCTTTAATGATCGAAATTAATAATCATACTGGAAGAAAAAAGCTGGTTCATCAATATTTGTTTTAGTTTTATTTTTTGTTGAAGTTGAAAAAATAACATTCATATTTCTCGCAATATTACAAATTTTTTTATTGATAATGAAGATTCCGTAAATATTAAAGTTAAATTTATAATTTTATTGATGATGATATTTCACGACAAGTGCAAAAAAGCACGTTAATTTGTCTCTTAAAGTTTTCACACATTAAAGTTATTTATAATTATTCATATAGAATTCTGATATATGAATTTTTTATTTAAAATTAAAAAAAGGTAAATTAGTAAATTGAAACCATTTTCGTAACGGTTATCAGTGATCTGTCCATTTATTTATAAAATTTTATATTCAAATGATTATTTATCATTTGTTGAATATATTATTTCATGTAACAGATTTCATAAATAACATTTTTATTAATATTTTACTTCATTAGGAGGTAGATCAATGCAAGTTATGATTTTATTTTCCATGAATACACCGAGTGATACATCCTCTTGTAAACTTTCGCATAATAATGGCAAATGAAGACGCACATTACAATAGATACCTTATATAATAATTTTCTACTTCTCTTCGCTCTCGTCCTTCTCATTCATTTCAGGCTGCATCTTTGTGAAAGCTACGTACTTCTGAATATACACTTGTACATATACACATTGTGCACTCTTCCGTATTCGTGGAATGGCTACGAGGGCGGTGGGCCATAAAGGTCATGCATAGGTAGAGGGGCGTCGACCCATATATTTCATGCCTTGTGCATTGTACCGACGGAATTGTATAAAGAAAATAAATTATACAGAGCATATACGAATGTACGAAGAGATATCACTATGCTCGTTTTATATCTAGTCGGCATGCGCGTTTCCGAAAATTTTTTTATCTTAGCTTGCATTTTTTTAACCACGATGTTAGCTCAAAATTTCTTTAGATTATTTTTTCGTTATTTCTCGTTTATTTTAGTGTTAAGTCGGGGCTAATGTTTTATTAGATACATTCCAATGATAATCATTTTATGAGGTTGAATGTATTCGAACTTAAAAGGCTCCCTAAAAATTTATTAATTTTAAATGATAAGACAATTCTTTTTATAAAAATACTAAATTTTCAACTAACCCCATTTAGATTACTACGATAAATGATATTTTTGTTTAATAACTACGCTTTTATTTAATAATTTAGATTATGTTTTTGTCATTTTGAAGGATAGACTCATATTATAAAATTGATTTCGAAAATGAGGAATTATTTTATGTTATATGCACGCTATAAAAAAGAAAAAATGTTTGGATCTGTATATACGTTAGCTTAAAGGTCTTGTCTTTTTGAAATCTCAGCTTACTAACGGATATAAATTTCCAATCTGTCATTTTATTAAAAGTAGCGACAATAGTCTATATTATGTAATTATTGAATAAAAATGTCTGCAGTAAATAAAATTGAGTATTCATTCATATTTTTCCAACTTCGTCAAACTTAAAGATATGCAGACGTTACTGAATCCGATAAAGTTTTTTTATTAACGTGTAATTTATTGTAGTTGATATTTTGCTGTTCTGAAAACTAAAGTTTTTTCAATATTTTTAGGCAAATGTAACAGAATTTTTCAAGATATACTTTAAGAAAATAATAATTTTATTAGTTCGCATCGAAATAACTTTAATATATCAATTTTAATAAAAGTCCTTTATACTATTATTTAATTAGATAGAAGGGTTTACATATATATTAGTTCATAATCAGGTTATTAAAGGTTTTTTCTATTCCATTCAATACATGTTAAATCCTTTTGTAGTACAACATTATGCAGTGCACGCAAGTAAAAGAAAAAAGAAAGGGACGAGGAAAAGAAGAAAACCAGCACATGGCCTCACCAAAGTGATACGGATTTTCAAGATATCTTTGCCAGGCGTTGAGGTGGAACTGAAAATCCAAAAAGTTTTGATCTACACCCCGTAGGTACACCCTACGCAGGGCTGTTCAGTGTACGGTAAGTTAAAGTTACAACAGCACTACGTATGTTATGACCACGCACCGCTCGTTGTACCTATTTTTACTCGCTTCGGCTTTTCCTTGCTTCCGCTCATCTCGCGAGAACGAGCGCCAAAAGAGTAGCAGCCAATGGTAACAGCAGTCGTGGCATCAACTGCAGCAACTTCAAAAGTGCTGCACTTGAAAAGTTTTTTGTTTAGGCTGTGGATGTCATTGCTAGGGACGAAAGAGAGAGAGAGAGAGAGAGAGAGAGAGAGAGAGAGGAAGATAAGGACTTATATTTATTAATTTAGCAGTTTATCTAATTTCATTATCACTATTTTATTATTCTATAATTTTTATAGTACTTGAGAATAATGTTTACGTCTCTTTTTCATTTTGTTTTTAGTTTGAATTTTTAAAGTTCAATTTTGAAATACGATTTATATACATATCTTAATGCATAATTTTCTGGCATCATATTTACAGCACCCGATGATATAATAAAGATGAAGCTAAAAGCACTATTTTAGAAAATTTCTTCTTAAACTTGAACAAAAATTAAAGAAATAATAAATTTTCTAAAAGGTTCTAAATAATTTTTCATATTTTATTTTTTGTAGCACAACTTTACTAACTAAAATGTACGAGTTTAATGAAAATAATTATTATCTTTCTGTAGAAGTAATATATTAAAAAAAAATTGTACAAATATAGCATTGCGAGTTGATCTTTATAATTAGTATGAACTTAGTTTATTAGAATTTTGTAAATTTAATTTCAACTTTGATGCAGACAGAATCAAAACTAAAAATTATAATTGTAATGTCTTATAATAAATAAATGAAATTTTTCCCTAATAATTGACTTTTTAGATAAATATAAATATTTCATATAATTAATTGAATAAATTTAAAACTAATTTTGTTTATTTTAATATGAATTCTAGAATTTAAATGATATACACGTTAAAGTTCTTAAAAATAAAAGATATTAATTACATTTAAAAAAGTCTAAAATTATTTTATAAAGGTGACAAAATAATTATCATATGTTTATACGAACTTTGGTCTACACACCCAGTGTTAGGAATTTAACAGATTATTTTACCTTCGTCATTTTTAAAGTAATCCTATCATTTTTGCTTATTTTCCTGAGTACTCGTGCTCTCATCAACACAACCCACACTTCCCTGTTCAAATAGTACTCGTGAGCACGCATGTCCAATTCGCCGATCTCTTTGGCTTCTATTTCCTCGTATTTTTTTTTATTTTATTTTTACATCAAATCCCTTCCATTCCTATATCTTTTTCGAACGTTCTGCTGGCAGAGCACAAATAGGCCAAAGAACAGAGGGAGCGAATAAGCGAGTGTGCAGATTAAACTCAATTGCTGCCGTCGTGGCACACAGTGGATGACGGATTTGCGATTTCATACACCGACACTGTCACGGACAGTGATTACAATCGGAAGGAATAAATTTTGTACAGGAAAATTTACATGTTTTTTGTTAAGTCGAGAGAAATATGAAGGGTCAGAGTGAATATTGTGATGACGAATATCGTAATATTGATATAAACTTTGAGTGAGTTGGTTACAGGAGAATATTTTAATGTGACTTTGACGACGTCATTAGCTAGAGATTGAAAGAGAGAGAGAGAGAGAGAGAGAGAGAGAGAAAGAGAGAGAGAGAGAGAGAGAGGGAAAAAGAGTGAGTGGGAGAGAGAGCCAATTTAGAAGTGCAGTAGAGATTACATTTTGCAAATGAATCTCGTCAAAGGTTTGTGACTCTCCTTTGTTTATATCGTATCTATAGAGTTCGTAAAAGAGTACAATAAGGATCGTTTCAAGCTGGAGGTATCGTGATAAAGCCGATGCAGCTCATTTTGCTGAGCACAGCTTCAATTTGATTGAAACGCGTATTCTCTTTCCTCTGTGTTTCTGTGAATAAAAAGAGGGGACATTAAATCCTAACGTTCATGAGATGGATGAAGGAAAGCGCCTCTCACTGTCGACAATAAACGTCGCCATATCGCTTGGATTACTTGCTCTTGTATCCGAAGCATCGCGAGATTCTTGGCAGTCCTGCACTTAGAATAACGAGGCGTGTGTCTGTGGCCTTCTTATCCGGTCTGTACTGGCATTTCTCTCGAAAATGGAGTGGCTTTTCAATAGTCTGACGGTATATTGCACTTCTTGCACTTATTCTATGGTAAATTCAGCGCAACCTGCGACACACAGATTTGGAATTTAGATTTGGTGAGTGAGTGGCAGCGACCGCTCGGCATAAATATTTTATCAATTTAAATATTTCAATTTAAATAAAGAATTTGTATTTATCTACTGTGATTGAATATCAGCACAAGTAAGACGTATCTCATATACGAATCGAACTTAGAATTTTGATTAATTATTTATGCAAACTTAAGCTATTTATAAGACTAACCGATAATACGCAGTATTTATCACCTGTTCCAATAATATAAAAAATTATTTATAGTTAAAGCTCCTTTTATCTCTTTAAGTTCTATTACTTCGAATATAAAGGAAATATTATCAATTGTTCATATTTCATAGGCTGAAATGTATAAAAAAGTTCAAAGGACAGAGAATTTGAAGTATTAAAGTTTTTGTGAAAGTTCTCTTTTCTAGATACTCTGAGTCGTTGACACCAATGATGTACAATGAATGTACATACCAGTTATTAAGAAGCCAGAAGTTTTCATTCTTTTCTTTTCTATCTTGATGTATGTGATGAAAGACACTCACACAGATGCATAGGTGAAAGAACGCAATATTTGATGGAGAATTATTGAGCAGTTAAGTTTTGATGAAGGATTCCTTGGGATAAAATTTTTTGTCTTTAAGCATCTATATATGTACGTATATTTGTAGTTAGCAAATATAACGTAAAAAAATTCCACCAGATATAAAATAACAATACACATTTTATCTATCACGTTTTATTATAATCGCGTTTAAAATATTGGCTATGATTAAACCCCTTACAGTTATTTACAATCGTTAATTTAATATAGTTAGAGTATATATAATATATATATATATTTGTATTTATTTAATACTTTCCTTTTCACTACCTTGTATATTTCCAGATATTTAAATCGATATAATTATGCTTATTATATCTAAAGTTATTATTCCTTATAGATACTATATGGATACTTTACACATTTGATAACTTTTCTATTAGTGCTATTACTCTTCGATAATCTTTACTTTTTCATAAAATTGGATTCATAGAAATAGTTTTGATTTGTGTTTTACCATTTTTAAGTATCAAAAAAAATTGATTTAATTTCATAAGACTGACTCATTTACAATTGCCATAATAAAATAAAACCTTATAATACTCATGTATATACTCATATATACACTATTATCATATATTACATAAACTGGAAAGGGTATCGTTCCAAGTTTGATTCTTAATTTTTCTTCTATCTGAATAAGTGTGTGTAATTTGTCTTTGCGCAGTAATAAGAACTTGATAGGAATATAGATTTACCCATTGAAACATTGATTTCAAACGAATAAGATTATTAAAACAGTCAAAAAAGCTTTCTAAATTCAAATTCAATTTTTTTCGAACACTTTCATTACGTTATCACCGAAATGCCCTAGTCGTATTTATTTCCAAAAGCTAAATCGAAACGATAACAAGCAACGTCAAGTTATGGAAGACCGGTCTTCATTCGCAGGCTTTATTTCGCTGTTCATTTACACATTTCTCTCGAAGAGTGATGTCTCGTTCACGTGTCGGTCTATTGTTCAATCGATGCCGCGCGTTCCGTGAGTCGAATCGCAAGGAGCGAGGCGACGACGCGTCGACTCCGCGTTGATATTTGATTTGCGATATACGTGCTCTCATGCAGTCACCATTGGAATTTCGCGCGCGAACTAACGAGCCACTTCATTACGGTGTTTGATCGCGCAGAGTCGACAAACGAACGACTGTCACGCTAGGTTTTGTCGCTTGAATATTTTCTATCGGTTTGGCGGTTACCTTTCTATAAAGCTTCCTCATTAATATTGTGGAGTATATTATATATAAACTTTCTCATTAATATTATGGAGGAAGCTTATACGGACGCGTGATTTTGCGGTCGAAGTTTAAGGTTTTACCCCACTTCCTCTTACTCAAAAGCTTTTCCAGAAATATCCTACTATGTATTCACGGAACTCAAAGCTATTGAAACTTAGTATTTTCCTATGGTGACTCATGTTATTTTTAATTATTAACTAAACGAGTGAGCATAAAATTTAGAGTTTGATACTTTAGAACCTTACAATTTTGCAGTTTAAAGAAATCCATGTAAATATTATTGTTTAAAAAAGTAATAGAAACACTTAATTCTTATTGTGAAAAATATGTATCAATATATTTCAATTAATAGGAAAATGTTGTCTACGAAAAATTACGTTTCATTAAGAGAAACTCATATCGAAGTTTGTGCATTAACTTATATATGGATATATACATACACATATTTAGCTCAATTTCTAAAGATTATATATTAAATTAATTTGCCTTTTTAAGTAAAAATTCTAATGACTATTATACCGTTTACTATATTATCAAATTAAATATTATCTGCACAAAATTATTATAAATAACTGTTTTTGACTTCCGCATATTAAAAAGTACTCAAAAGTTTTATTTGTTTTAGTTTTTGATGATAAGAATTACAATATTATAGCATTTAATTAGTATAAAGTATGATCTTATTTATAGTACATATATAGTAATGATTTATTTTTCTACTATCTAATCTAATTTGTTATACGTTATTTTATTTTAAAAAATATATGGACTTTAATTAAATTTAATAATAATTCTTAAAATGTAAATATGTAAGGTATTTTTTAGAGGCAAAAAATAGTATGCATGTTTATATATATATATATATATATATATATGGATATTCATATAAATAGGACATTTATATGGAGTTTAATAATTGTAATTATTTTGAAGATCATAAAAATTTATGTTTTTATATATATTATTGAAGATCAATTTGTGTTTTGAACCGTTTTATCATTACAAGTGCACAACTTAAAAAATGTAGATCAATGATTAATTATAATTAAATAATATCTTAACTGTTAGTTATAATTTCAGGTAACATAAGATGAATTCTCCTATGGTTCAGTAGATTGCAGAATTTTGTAATCCATTTTCGATAAACTGCAGATAACTTAATGAGTAGAGGGATTGTGGAATCCCGCTTAGTGGTTTCTTCTATCACTTTGTCGTGTTCCTCTTTTTTCTCTCAACAAATTACGTCACAAAATGAGAAACTTTCAACGAGAGAAAGTAACTTACTTATTACAAAGATAAGTGTTTAATCTTCGCTCTAATTAATCCCACTTAAAACTTATCTTCTTGCGCTTGATGATCTTCAAACGGCTTATTCTCGAGGTATTCCAGTTGAAGTAGAGACTACGACGAGTGCTCGTTTAATAAGAATGTTAAACATTTTGCTGATATTACTTCAGTTTTTAAATTTTCTTTTTTTTTAAATTATACTATATACTTTATTGATTTTGAACTCATTATATTTTTTTTAATTACAACTTTTTTCGTTTTTTTTTTTTAAGCTAAATTAACATACAAATTTAATTCAAAAACTTTCAACATATTATAATTAAAAAGATTAAATTAAGCTTTTTCACTTTTTACATAAAATTGAAACATTTTTCATTGAACCAATAATAAAAGCTCATATTTTCATACTTTGTTCTGTCCAGAAAAAGATAGATTATTCTTATTAATAATTATATTAATAATTACAATATTTTTTAATTTTTTAAATTGAATAGTTGAAGATATTGTAAATTATATACATACTTATAAAATTTCAAATGATTTCAAATTCAAAGTTAGAAAAATATAAAACGATGTATTTTTATCTCATAAAAAGCAATCACTATTGCTTAATTAAACATAATATCATTTTTATGGACAAAAGTAATAAATATAGTTAATAAGTACATTAAAAAATGAAAATAAGATTATAAAAAATAATTTTTTTATATATTAATATAAAATTAATTTTTTTAAATATAAGATATTTTTTAAAAAAATAATATAATCAGGTATTTCTATTATTTTATTTATATTTTGAAATAAGCAGAGCAAAACAATGCATGAATAGAAATTTACTTAAAATATTTCTAAAAATTTTGAAGAGACCAATCTATGTACATGTAAACGTTCGTTATTTTCTTATAAAAGTAATCTGTATTTTTAAAAATCAATATTTTACATGTATTGTTTCAAATTAGTAGTGTAAGAAATAATTGAAAATATACACTTTTATTACTCTTTCCATAAGTCAATATATGTAATATAATAAATTCATTATCCACTTGTCAAACTGTACTATTCACAAAAAAATTTTAATGTAAACGTTATTTGAATTGGAATAAATATTTTCCATCCTCAATTAAATCATGTTATACATTTTATCATATTTTTCGTCAATAATAGCTTTTTGCTGTAATTTTCTATTGCATTAAGTTAAATTTACATGACTATTCTGTGTTAAAAATATTTAAATATTTTGTTTAATAACTTTTTGTTTTATCTTAGAATGAATATGTAATTATGCGATTATCATATTTATGTATTTTATAATAAGAGAATAATTTCTGAAGCAAAAGTTTCTTCTTTATATTAAATCAACGATTATAAGATATGATAAAAACTATCTTTATCTCCACTTCATTCTCTTTCTCTCTGTACCAGAAGATTTGTAAAGTAGATTAGACATTAATCGTTTCAAAAATAGCTCAACCTTTTATATTATTGTAATTGTACAAAAAAGCATAATTTTATGAAATACATTAGGTTATAAATATTATTAAAATATTTATACGTTAAATTATGTACATTTGAAAAAATATTATAATTTTTTTAATTTAAGGAATTTTATTAATATAAAATTCAGATAAAATTCATAGTTAAATAGTACCATCTATCTTTGAGGTCTCGCTGTTGGAAACTTAAAGATAAATTGACAAAATTAGTTGGACAAATTTTCTTATAAGTAGATTTTTAGCTTATTTATAAAAAAAGTTCTTCACGTAATGAATATAATTGTAGCTTAATATCTACTCAAATTTTTGTTTTTATGACACGGTCACGAAAATTATTTATATTTTTTATTTCTATATTTTTCGCAACCTAGTTGTTATTAAAAATTTTTAATATTCTATAATATTAAATAGTATTTGTACAAGATATTTGGATCCTTCGGGAGTTTATAACGACATAGTTTTGAAGCGCGAAGTGTACGTGGCAGTCATGACGCCGTTCAAAATGACACTTACAAACAACGTCGTTTTCTAACAAAAGTTCGACAACAACTGAGACTTTCTCGGTGATGCATTGTCGGAATCCGCTGGGGAAGAATTGGAAAATGTGTCCACGTTTTGTTATAGCTATGTTGATTTAAGCCAGTAGCGAGTATCTTGGAATGTTTGTTAGAATAAGAATTCAGGAAAAGAGAGAAGAAAAAGATTTTCACCTTTAATCACATTTTTTACTCTGCATAAAAAATTTAAAATAGATTGAAAAACAATTAGAGTTCGTGAAAGAGATATTAATCACAAAAATCTTATTTATAACTTTTAAATTAGAATGTGTTCATATTTATTACCCGTATATTTATTTATATATTTATTCATTTTAAATAAAAATTTAGTGATAAATATGTGCACCATTTTTTTCTATATTACCTTAATGAGTTTTAGATATTTATAAACAAAGTACGAATATTGTATAATTTGCATAAAATATTCTCCGTTAAATATTCAGTAATATTTATTTAAATAAATTATAGTGAAATTATATTTGAGAAAATGTTTTCTAATTATTGTATATGGATATTTATGTTTAAGTATAGTATTCAAATACTCTGGTGAAATATTGAAAAAAAGTAAAAATATTTCTTATAGTAGACTTAAATATTCAATAATACATCTAAAAAAAAATAATAAACCTGTTTAATGAATAATTAAAAAAGCAACTAGAATATCTAGAATTCCTAATAGTATAATTCAATTCACGCCAAGAAATAAAAACTATTCTCACATAGAATATTTATATATATATATATATATATTACATAACTAAATAGTTTATTAGTAAATATTACAATTTAGCTATTGCATTTTCGAAACACTATTAATAAGGTTCACTAGCGATAGAAAAGAAAAAAGAACGGTCAAAAAATTAAGCGAAAAACTCAAAGCATGAACTGTGTAAGTATTTGAAGTTAGTGAAAAAATGAATAACAGTGATCAGACAAACGAGTGTATAACATTTACACAAGACTGAGAGAGCCGATTTATGTTGTAAGCATAAGTTCAACGTTAATAGGTACGCGGGCATATAGATGAAAGGTCACTTGGTTGCTCACGCGCTTGCGTGTGGCGGACACTATCGGCTTTTGTTGAACACGCATACACGAGTACGCTCGGCAGTGCAGTTAGTCGATGGGGTTGAAGAGGGTACAAGGAAAGGGGCCGGCGTACGTGCTGCGACGCCATCGACTGATATGAGCGTGTAGTCACGCTTAATGGGAACGCCAGGACTTCTCGCTTATCAAACAAAGTGGTCGAGCTCTTAACTGTCCTCTAGTGAAGGTTCCCCCTTTTACGTGTGGGGCCGAATGCCACAGTTACATCGAAGAAACGTGCAGTACGCAGCCATCCGTATGCGGTGCTACACATCCGGTGCTTTTCTGCGCACTCTCTCCTATAAGCGATTCTTTCAGTTCTTCTTGCTGGACGTTTTTGTTATTTTGTTTGCTTGTCGACTGGGTGATGCGGTGTCTCGAAAAGCATATCTTCCGAAGAGGAGTGAATTTACCAATTGCGACTCTCATTGTTATTTGTGAGAACGATGATTTTTCAAGCATCGATTACAAAGATTATCACCCTAGACTGTCTTTTAATAGCTTCAAAACTGAAATTGAACAGAATTTTGTATTTACGAAAAGTTGAAAATATACACTATATACTAAGTACACTATAGTATATACTAAAATATAAACTACATTTACCTCAAATGTAAAAAATTATAAATAAATAAAAAAAAGTTAAACATACATTAAACATTTTTTATATCAGTTTCGTATTCAAAAGTTATATTTTATACTTTTAATTTTTAATTTTAAAATATTATTGTTTTTTTTTTAATTACGTATTATCAAATGTATTGCAATGATATATTAATTATTTAAAACTAAGCATTTATTAATTCTATTATTATTAATATTGAGCAAACAAGTGTTAAATTTTGTGTTTTAAATATTTTTATTAATATATCATAATTCATCATTATACTACTTAAATGTATTTTCATATAGTATTAAATTAGATATATTAATTTTTTTAATATTTATAAACATTAAATAAAAATTGAGAATTTTATAGTTAAAGATACGTTATACTTTGTACTCAACGAAAAGGTTTCTAAAGAAATCGATATAAAATTTGCACGCTCACTCAAATAAATGTAATAGTAAATAATTACTTTATTAGATCTAATTAAAATAGAAAAATATTTCTATTTTAATTTTCGTATTAAATTAGCAAACGGTAGCTAATGCATCCATAAAAAATCTCGAAAAATCGTACCAACTTACTTAATTATCTCTGTTTCAACGAAAGTACTCTTTGCGCTTTACAAAAGAGCCCTCATACTTTGCTGCTTTCTCTTTTTTCTTTCTTTTTTTTTATTTTACCATAAAGTTTGAGTCAAAAGCTTAAAAAATAAGAGTTCTTTTTATTAAAACCATGTGTTTTTTAAGAGTAATAATCTACGGAAAATTTTTGAGGGATCTTATTTTGTTCCAATCTTTCTACTTTCCTCACTCTGTCTTTCTTTCTATCTTTTTCTCTTTCAATCTGCGTATTTATCTTTACCAGCTGTTATTTATATTTTAAATACAAAAGGAGATATGCATATATATTAATGTACTGGTATTACTAATGTATATTAATGATGATGTTAATGATAACAATAATAATAATATAATATATAATAATAATTATAATATTTTTTAAAACGTTTATTCTTATAATCCTTTTTTTACCATAATAAGAATTATAAAAGAATGGCACTTATAATATTTAAAGTATTAATAATGATGTTAGAGGATATATTTTGAAAATTAATCTTTTTTATGTAAAATATTCATTTTAAATTAAATGAAAAATTGGACCAATAATTATTTTACTCAGTTTATGGATAATAATGCTAAACTTCGACATACTTGAAAAATGTTATTATTGGATCACCTAGAATTGACAAATAAAATTTTTACAACAATTACCATTATTTTTTATGTTCTCGATTGATTTTTTTGAGACATTAAACATATATACAGTTGAATAAAATTAAATTTTATATATTCACGTTTATAGATTATTATTCACAGATTAGAATATAGTTTGGAATATTTTGATTTCCTATTTATTTAAGGAAATAATAAAATTAACTTAATTTAAATATAACAACTCAACTTGAATAAAATTAAAATATAATATTTTCTAATCAGATTAACCCCCCTAAAATTATTCAAACTTCATTAAATTAAATATGTAAACTTTTATTAAAAATATTTTACACTTCAATAATGTAATGCAAAAGTAATAACAATTTAATAGAATTATTAACAACATTCATAATTGAAATAAAGCTTTTAAATTAAAAAATATATCAATTGGTTAGGTTTATTAATTAATAAAATATTCATTTGTGCATGAAATAATTAATTCAATAAAAATATATGCTTCGTTTTAAAAATTTTATTAAAAATTTTTTAATATCGGATCAAATTTATTTTGTTTTGTATGGATAAAGCGTATAATGCTTTCAAAGATTTTCCACCTTGTATATACTTTGTCACAATGTGCACAGGAATTAAGTTTGAGTTTAACTTTTGTTTAACTGGACAAAAGTTTTGAGAAATTTTCAAGTTTTACGTACTATAAATTCAGAGAAGTTGAAGTAATTTATATTTGAAATACACATAATTCTTGTATGAAATTATTTTCAAAGAACAGAAAAAATTTGTGAATACTTTTTGAATAATTTTTTTGAGATAATATAATTAATTCTTAAGATAGTATTATATTTTGTTATTTGATAAGAAGTTACAATTTAATATTATTTTTAAATGACTTTTAATGTATATTGAATAAAATGTTTTTATATTTTAGAACGATAATTTATTTAAAGTATATCTTGTGCACAGAATAAAGATACGGAATATAGTAGAAAATAGATAATTTTTAAAATGCCGTTTAAAACTTATTTTGAAACAGTGTAGTAGAAATTTGTGTTAAAAAAAAATATAAGCATAAGATTTTTCTAATGTTGATTATAATACAAAATAAATATATAATAATAAAAATTTAATGTATTACCTGTAGGTTAAATGATTACCAATGCCAACTAAAGTAATTCTAAGCATCATTCTCTACAATGTAAGTGTTAATTTCATTTTACAGCCTATAAGGAAATTTATACATTTTTAAAATCGATGGTGCTATATACCAACGTAATGAAAAAATATCGTTTATTATTGAATCACATTCGGTGGATGATAATAGTTATTAATCATTTTTAATATAATACCAAAATAAAGCCGGTATGAAAGTTTTTGGAAGCATTTGATTTCCAAATTGATTTCTACGTCATATCAAAAACTTTTTTATTTACATCATAAAGCTTTCTTGGTAAAGATGCAAAAGTGAATTTGAAAACTTTGGATAAAGTCTTGTGTAAGAGTTGCAGAAAGAGCACATTTGACTTCAAACCCTCATTTTTAAAGCAAATAAATAATACTGCAGATCGAAGGAAATGCTTTCAATAAAAATGTCTTTACGAATGTTTTCTTAGAATTTATAGTTTTAGAGATGAATTCTCAGAAAGTAAAACCAGTATAATGAAATAGATCCGTCAGACCTCAGTGATCAAGTATTCCAAGTTCGAAGCATTTAAAAAATTCAACAAATTAGGGTATTAATATTTATATCCGAAGGGCGAGTCTAGGCGACATTCGTTCCTCTCCTTAATTGAGAGCGAGGGTTCGCACGTTGACGGTAGCTAGTGAAAAGGGGTGACTTTCATTTCTCGCCACCGCGGAAGGGGAGCGAGCCCTTAGTTTAAATTCCAGGAGCGCATGAGCCTTCGTGCGCCGCCTTTGAGTTCGCAAGCGACCGGCTTATTCCTCGGGTTATTAAATCTCCCGCTTCTTCCAGCGTCTTTGTTCCTGGGTGGACCGTGGTAGTGTCGCGGCGCCCAAGCGCTCGTAAAGATCACTCGTTCACTCGTTCCGCGAGCACGATCGTTATTTTCCACTGTACTTTATGGGCGTACTGTAGCAAAGTTTACGTTTTTGTTTTTCAGAGACCTTCTGCTTTTCAGAGTTTTTAGTCCAAAACCGTTCTTACGCGTCTAGGAAAATTCACCCAAACCCTATAGGTTCATTCTGCAAATTCTAATTCTCTGATTCGAACTTCCTATATTATTTACGAAACTATATATTGTTTTACATTTATATCTAAATTAATCTCACTTGTATTTTGATTAGTTATTATCATCTGTTATAAATTTAAGTTCAAGTTTAACAATACTTCTGCTTGACGCTGTAATACTTTTAAGAGATTAAGCAGAATCCAGGACTGGAAGCGTCTCGATAATATTAAAAAATAATAATTCATAGTGTTTAAAGCATAGTTTAGAAATATTTTATCAACATTTTGAAACTCTTATATTTATTTAAAATATTCAAGAGTTGATTTCGAAACTCTGATAAGATTATTAAAGGGATCTGTAAAAATCACAATTTTAAATACCAAATTTTTGAAAGACTTTTTTAACCAATAAACTAATAGTTTTAAGGAATGTAGTACTTTAAATTAAAAACATCTCAGATAATAATGCATAAATTCTTTTAATAAAAATTAGCAGTTTTTAAGATCCTTGCAATGCTATCTTTGTATATTAAAATATTTAAAAAATCTCAGTTTTTGATTGTGTTATTTCAATTTTATATTTTATTTGGGTAATAAAAGTTTGATTATTATTATTTTTTTGTAATGATCTTTTGAATACTTAAAACTATTTAAATTAAAAAACTTATTTTATTAATATTAGAACAAATGAATTTTAAATAAATGAAATCTATTTCAAAATGGGTAGCTAATTAATTTTAATTACATAAATAATGTATTTAAATTTTTTTGGATAATGGAATTATAATAATAATTATAAAAATAATTTATTTAAATTTTCTGGATATCATAAATACTTATGCTTACGATTCAAAAATAGATACAACATATAAACGGAAATAAACAAGTGTCTAAACATTGTTTTTTTATCAATGTAACTGCATATTTAGTAATGGAGAGTAAAATATTCGTTAAAGTTTATCTTTGACTAAATGTTTAATTTCAAAGATTAATATATTATTGCTTTGATTTGGTTGATCATATAAACTCGCTTTTATACAAAAATTGTTCTAAAAATATTCTTACCAAGCTACAATGAGCTTCTATGAACTTCAATTATCTTTAACACAATATTGTGTAATCTCTTTAGTCAAATTATTAAATATACCTAAGATTTTTGTTATTATTTATGGAAGCAGATACTGATATGCATTATGTGTAAATATATCTACAATTTATGATGTCTTATTATATGTCAATCTTTTGATTAGTATGTTAATATTATCAATAGTTGATCAGTAGCCTATACATCTGAATTTTAATCAAAAATTTTTCAACCCGCATTTGAGCAGATTAAATTTATGAATTGTGACTTTAAGTATCTTAAAGCTTAATGTTGATCAGATTAACAACGAAAACAATAAGATTGTTATACGCTCACATCGGGATAATGCCTTTACTTTTAAGAGAAATGGAGTATGAGTTTATTTTATCTTATTTCTACATTATTTAAAAAAAAGAATATAACAACGCAATTAGTTTTTGATTTACAATGATAAGTTATGATTACAAATTTCTTTACATAATTTCAACTTTTGGAAAAAAACTAATAACAATAAAAATAATATGTTCGCATTACGCGTGTAAGAAAAATGCCCTTTAACCTAGGTTTGTGAAACTGTTGCGCGATACTCGCAGTAGCAAAGGAAGAAGAACTCGAAGTAATGGCAAGAATAAGATGGCAGAGGGAGTGGCAAGGGGGCGGAGGAAAGCGGCACGTGATATACGGCGTACACCATCCAAACACTTCATTTCGTACAACGCTATATCTTCCAATTTCACTGGGAGTCTTCGTGTGCTGTTCTTACAATTACCCTTAACTTGTTTAAAAAGTTCAGCGTCGCGACTCGTTCCGATTAATTAGCATACTCTCGAAGATGTTTTAGTACGGCTAGTGTAAAACTCAGAAGAGCTCGAGATGTTACCCGCTTTTTCTTTTACTCTTGGTTTATTCGGCGTAAAAACAATTTGACGTAGGTGCAGATTGTAGGAGCATTGAACTTATCCGCTCTGCACGTCCAGTTACAATTGTGTGCGACTGTGCATGCGGAGTGCGGATGCGCACTTGATCAAGAGAAAGGTTAATTCCTGATGCGCGGACTAATGCTCGGTCCGATAGAGAAATTTTCGGGATGATCGAACGTGTTTTCCTCTCTTTTACGGATACTATATTTTCGTGTTTGAATAATGCATAGGACATGTAAGCTTTAATGCGAATGTACATTGTTATTTTTTCCGTCCCTCTACTTATATTTATATTTATACTTTTATTATATAGTTATACGAGCACTACTTGTTGTTCGTATGCAGTAATACGGGTAAAAAGTGGCTCGGTTCATTATTAGTATGAAGCTCCAGCGGAATGATGAATTGTTAATAATCGAAATAAATGTTGACAAAAGCTATGGGGCTACGCACGACGAATTAAAAAAAGGCAATGTGTATTCATTGTGCATTCGGGCAAGGCATGTAATTGCTCGCACGCGCACATTAAAGTGCCTCGTATTTTCGCGGTGCTAATAACGGTCGATGTAATATTTCAATTGGAATAATATGCGCTGATTATTCAACCACCAGTCTTCATTAAACGTCCTGTCAACTACACAACGAGCACCAGATAATACTACATTTTGTCAAACACTGATTTTATCCATAAAAAATCTTTCAATACTATTCCACGTTTCATTGATGAGCTCATTAAAACCAAAATTATTTCGCAAAATATTTATCGTACGTAAATATAATTTATCATATTATAATTTGCATAAATAATACATTATATATAAATTATTGTAAAATAGACGTTTTGAATGATTTTTAACAAAAATTAAGAATACTATACCTTTTATTTATATAATTAGCTTTGTTACTTAAATGTAATAAGTATTAAAATATATGATTCGTAAATGTTTTTAAAAAATTTTAATTTACTGATCTATATTTAATAATTATTTATCCGTTCAAAAATACGTCATTTGTATTCATTACTTAATATTGTGCAACTTTCATATTTAATTAGGAGCAGCTAAGACTTTCGAAAATATTTTATTTATCTATTAATAATTTTGGTCACTATTATCGACAGCGCATTATTTCGATTTTTACTTCGAATTCGAAATTTATTAAGTCAATTAATTTTTTTTATTTCCAGAATGTACTTGTTTGTGAATAAATAAAAATTGAAGTTACTCTCTCCTTAAATTAATAGATACAATTAAAAACATATTTGATTACCTCATAATTTATGTGTATATGTTTTAAAAATATGATATAATTGCAATAACTAAACATATAAAATATTCTATATTGAAGATTTTATCATTTCTTTAATTTTCCATAAAAAATGTATACAATTGTACTTTAGTATTTTTTATGATTATATTCTTTATTGTTAACTCTATATTACTCGTTAAAAATTTACATCCAATTTAAGATAATAAATATAAATTTATGTAACTATTCCTATTTTTCTGATAAATTTTAAAATAAAAAATCAGAAAAATCATAACATTTATAATCTGTTTTATAAAGTAAATGGGTATAGATTACTTTAATATACACTATTGAGTAGCTTCAATTGTCAGTATGAATTGTTTGATTATTATAAATAACAAGTACTAAGCTAAACTTCAGTGAATATATATATGTATGTATCTATAAAAAAGTTATGTATTATGTATCATAGATTATTATGATATATGGTACATGTATTGTACGTGCATTGTATATGTATTTTACATGTATATCTGCATATTTTTTACCCTAATTAATGATTATTCAATATCCTATAAACGATTTTTATCTGTATTAATTATAATTTAATCTATAATACCGATATTATGTATCAATAATATATAATGAACATAGTATAAACAAAAATACAAATTTTTTTGATATATTACCATTAATATTATTGGTACATAATAGCACATTATTACAGTGAATTTATATTATATTGTAAGAGATAAGTATAAGTACATTTACTTTGTTAAATTAAAATTTTTATTTTTACTACAAAATTGTATTTAAATAATGTTTCTTTTGGCTATAATTACTGATTATCAAATTCATTAAAATTTGTTTTATTAGTCTACGTAAATACGTTAAAACTTGATAATATTTTATAAATTTGAAATTTAATTAAAATTATTTTATGTTAAGAAAAAATTTTTTAAATATTCTCTGGGGTTTGTTCTTAACAAATTCTTTTGTGCACTATTATTGACACGTTGAAGGTATTGAAAACTGACAATCTTGATTAGATAAAATAGAATTCGTAGAAGTGAATATACGAGATTATATTTTTACGAAACATTATATAAGTGTAATAATGCCCTTTCCAGATTATGTATTTCATCAATTAAAAACCTTGTGTATGGCACTTTATAATCTGCATTAAAAACCTGACATATTAGTTTTTTATACAATGTAAAACATGTGCCCAAGATTTTGGAAAGTCTCATTTTCGTGCTGTGTGTGTGTGTGAAAATTAACAGATATTAAATGCTGGAATTTTTTCTTGTTTTTATAGTTGTTAAAATTAAGTAATACGTCAGAAGATTTTTTGAAGATTTATTGCTTACTTTTTACTCTTTAATTAAGTGAAGCACTAAATTATTAGTGTTACACTGTACATTTTGCATGGTAGTTTAGTCGCAAGATGGTTATGAAGCTCCTGGATGCACAAATCCGTTTTGGCGAAAAAGCAGTCGTATGACGTAGACACGCCAATTTTCTTCGCTCTCTCCAGCAAATATTTTTCGTCGAGTCCGGAACGAGGCCCTCGTTTAGATACGTATGTACGTTGAGTGCACTGCCCTCCGGCACGTCGTCGTCGTCGTCGTCGTTGTCTTCGGCGTCGCCGTCACCGCTACTGCTGCCGTCGTCGCCATCGCTCCCTCCTCGGAGGATATACATAGAAGAAGAGAGTTTTACTGGAAGTCATGCGCTATTCGTGGTTTCCCCCCATAAAGGTATACACGCGTGCTACGCAGGAATAGCGATGGAGGAAACGTGCCGCTCTCGGATGTTATTTTTAAACTGATGCAGGCTCAGGCGCTCCGTGCGAAAAGGCCCTCGGCCTTTATTTATAGGCCTTTTAGTTCCTCGCGCAAGTGGAATCTCTCGTTTCTCTTCTCATGGAGCCGGTTGTTCTTTTTACCCTACGTCGGGACCTCTGTGTATCGGCCGGATTTTCGGGTGACCGCCCCGCCGAGTCGATAAGCAAAGACTAAGAAATGCATGGAG
Source organism: Platyscapa corneri (assembly GCA_018907185.1). Classification (NCBI taxonomy): domain Eukaryota; kingdom Metazoa; phylum Arthropoda; class Insecta; order Hymenoptera; family Agaonidae; genus Platyscapa; species Platyscapa corneri. The sequence continues at coordinate 903,379 of JACCHW010000011.1, read as the reverse complement.
CAACGTAAATGCAGCTACTTTCGAGTAAACTAATTCCGTTGACGCGCGTTTACAGAGCTTATCATTTATTTGCCTCAGGAAGAGGAGAAACTTGTACGAGTCTCCAAGCGCTGCGCACGATGCTCAAGTTTTAATACGAAGGAGAACACGCGAAAACTCGAACAGAGGACGTCTGCTTATTTTTCCGTCTTACCGTATTTTCACTAGCAAGACATAGGACTAAATTTAAGACGCCATTTTATAAACAAACCTTGAGTATTCGGCACGTAAATATCCTCGAGAATGAGGGAAGTTGGTTTTACCAAAATTTAGGAGCGAATAGATCGGTCTTTAATCGGTCCAGTAAAGAATACGAACAATAAACATTTAACGTTTATAATAAAAATAAGAAATGTTGTAGAAAAATAATTCCTTATTTATATAGGTGAAATCCTTTTAGAATAGATTTTTAAAAAATTCAATTTCATCAGTAACTAGAGTACATACAATATATTTTTAGTGCTATTAAAACGAATAAATAAATTGTAAAATCAAGAATTGTGATTGCCATTCTGTACGATAGTTTTGTAAATTCGGACATGATACTATAATATCCTACATTATTAATCCAACACTTTTTATACTATTATTTACTGTACTTTACTTTTAGTATTCGCAATTAATTAAATAATGTATTTATATTGGAACATCTACTGGAAGAGAGAAAGTTGATTCTGAAATTTCGAAATATAACGACACGAACCTTAATCTCATGGATCTTCAAATATACTTCTGCAATCATTTGGACGTTTCCACGTGTTCTGTCCTTTTGTCGTACTGGTATATACTTCGTGCATGTGGTTTGTCCGTCTTTGCTAGTCTGTGACCCGGAGGGACGAGATGAGGCAAAGTTTGCCAGTTTACTCTGAAGTTTCGGTATTCAGCCTACTTAGTTATCCACGACGCGACGTCACGAGCGTGGACCGCACTTTCGAGCAATTCTCTGCCCCTCTTGCACTCTTCCGTCCATCCGGATTATATCTTTCACGCACGGTTGAAGAAGCGAATCTCTAAGTCAGAAGGTGAATTACGAACTGTAAAACGCGCGCATGCGTTCCATACCTAACAATAACAGTTGTTGAGATGTTTGCATAAAAACTATATGGATAATGACAGTGATAAAATTAACAATACAGATGTATTGAGTTAATCGCATCTTTTAAGCACTTCTATACTAATATTTTTTCAAGTTCTCAGGAAACTGTTGATAAGATTACGAAAGTAATTATAAAGATATGAGATTTTATTCCATCTATATTTAAAGTTAAATATTGTATTTAATTTTAAAAAGAGAAATTTTGACACAATCATTGTTTAGTTTTATGTACAAGGAAGTAAAGTATTTATTTCTACATTTTATTTTTATTCAACCATTTTTCAACTTTATTCGTACATTTTTCTATTTTGTGACAAATATTAAATATAAACCACAAAATTTAATATAAATTAGGATATCGCGAAAGATTAAATAGCTAGATGCATGCCAAAATATTTATTTTCTTCATAACATTAAAAAATATTAAAAACGTTTGCTTAATTTTTTAATCTTCTATTTTGACAATAGCTTTTTTATCTTAAGGTTTTAAGAGATAGAAAGGTAGACAGTACTAAAGAGACTTTTTAAATCGTTAAAAAACATTTATCGTGATAATTTAATGTTTAACATAGCATTTTAAAACAAATTATTTCAATGCAGTTGAAATTACTTAAAATGACGAGCTACTTTGTTTCTTTTTCTAATTCGATGCTTAAACATAAATGCTTTAAATTATTCAATTAAGTAAACACATAATTTTTACTTGAATATAAAAGTTATTTGAAATAAAAGTTAAGTTACTTCTTTAATATCCAGAACTTTTTATTATCTTGAAAAGCATAAAATTTAAATTAATTTGGAGTTGTTCCGAGAGATTTTCTTACTAAAGGAATTTTATGACTCACATTTGATGTATTTTTTAGATAAAATTGAGTCTGTTTACATGAAAATATATTTTACTTGTATATTTTATGAAGTACAATAATTTCTTTTGAAATTTGTAATTCTAAGAAAAGCGCATTCATTATATTCTTTCATAAAGTATGTTTTCATCAAATAAATGAGAAAGTTATATAAGTAAATACTACTGTTTAAAATATGATTATATACTGTAATTGAAAATTATTCAGTCAATTAATGTTGACAGAAAAAATTTCTACTTGTTTAGCCAAATACTTGAATTTGTATTTGTTTTAGTTTCAAAATGAAATTTGAAAGTGTTAAAGTTTTAACATTGATGTTTTTAATTTTAATACATGTTTTAAGCTTCTATCTGTTATATGTATAATTGTGACTATGCATCTAACGCAACTAAATAATATTGAAGTAAGTATCTAAGTCAACTTAATTAGTACAAGTATTCCAAGTCTTTCTCTTAAAAATTTCTACACGCCTTATTACACATATTTAAATGTAGAAGATTCTTATGCGCAACGAGATTCTGCTGGCGCGGGGGAAAACTTTTGCTCTTGTCTCCATTGCGCTTTGCCACAATTTTGCCCATTTTCTTTCATTTTCCTTTTTATTTTTTCGCTTTTACACGGTATAACCTCCAGCTTGCTAACATGAAAGTTCTTATTTTTCTTGGTACTCGCGGGCTGTCGTACACTTAACTCGCAACATTGCTGTTGAGAATTCGCGCGTAATGTCTTCTACGGATGATATCGTATGGGGATGTACTCCAGCGAAAAGTAAACTTGTTAACTGCTGCTATGGCTGCAACGCCGGAAGTCAAGAAGTGGGCGAGGATCATTCTCGTAGTAGCGACTACTACTTCAACGCTCGCGCTATAAGAGGGAGAGAATGGCACGCAATAGTTGAGAAGTTAAGCAAAGAAAAATTGAGTTCTCTTACTTTGCTTTACTTTTCGCCTCAACTCAACCCAAGTTAGTTTAGGAGGCTTCATATACATTCTCTTTTTTTTATCTTCTCTGAGTAGAGTAGTGCTAGACGTAAAAAGGATACAGGGACTTTAATACAATTTTTCCTTGCCTTGCTGATTATTTAATTGTAGCGCACAGTAACGAAAATCTATTTGTAATTCAATTGATCTCTGATAAAAAAGAGATTCCTTCCCTATAAAAGAGATTTTGTGATAATCTATTCTTATTATATTTCAGTTTCAAATCCACATATCAGCTTTTTTTCTTACACATAAATTTTATTTTATAGCTTCTCGTTGAAAACCACCAGAAGTCTAGATTTGCGGTTATGTTTTTCTTGTAAAATACCTTTATGTATACTCTTTCAAAATTGATATGTGTATTTCATTTACTTATTATTACACTTGTTACATCAGCAGCTCAAATAAATTAAACGGTGATAATCAACGATTCTGTCCTACACCACATTATTATTGAGCAAAATATTTCCTCTTGAGACGTACAGATACTTAAGGGGACAAAAGAGTAAATCCAGCGTGATCAGATCCAAATGCATCGTCATGGAAAATTAAATTAGCAAAGCGTGCGTTTCGTCTTCTTTGCGCTTTGCGGCTCTCCTTGTGAAAAGAAAAATGTGCAAGGCGTGGCGCCATATGTGCGTCGCTGTTGCTGTCAGGCCCGGCAAGAACATTCAATTAGCTCTATTGGTTAATTAAGTTTATCGAAGCGATGGTCGGAGGCCAATTGTCCTGGAATCCAGTCCTTTCGGCGGCCAGTACCGCACTCGCAAATATAATAGAAGGCGACACAAACAGACGCTGAGGGGAAAAATAAGAGGAGAGGAGAGCTGTACTATTCGTGTGCCGCGACGCTTTCTGGCAACTGTGGTAAAAAAAGTGAATTCCACGAGCATTAATGTGTCCGCGGTTAAGGGCGACTAGATTCGCCTTCTCAGCGTGACTCGTCAATCACCCATTGGCTTTCATTGCCTGTGTCACTTTTATTCGTACTCTTACGTTCCGACCCACAAGAAACTTTCAACTTTTAATTGCTTATTCGACACGGCGCTTCTTTTGGCCCTTCTGTTAAAATGACAGTTTTTCAACCTTTCACCGCAAAATCGAGTCGTCAATGAAATGTACGTGAAACTTCGAACGAGTATAGCATAAAGGTCTATTCTTGAGTTCGACAAAGTTGGCAAAGTTAGAAAAAAGGATGGATTTTATTATTTTTGGATATGGTCGATTTAATGAGAATTTTCCCAAAAGAATAATAATCGACTCATCCAATAGTATCATTATATAATTATTGTCTTTACGATGCGGGAGAGCTTCTATTTTCCATTAATTTAAGAAGCGATAATTCATTAATCACCATTCATTTTCTTAATAATAATAAATAAATTTATTTGCAGTTTTTTAGATGAAAAAATATTAGATAATTCATACATTTTTAATGTAACGATAATATGCCAATTCTTAAATACTCTTAGTTTTTAAAATTGAATTAAATTTATATTTTCTTGCAATTAATTGAAGTATAATCGTTTCAAGAATCTGATTTCAATGGATAAATATTCAATCTTATTTAATAGAATACAAGGACGAAGAATTTTTATTAATAATAATGTATTAACATAGTATATTAAAAAATATAATTTTAATACTTGAATAATATAATAAGTCCTTGATTTAATAAAAAAATAATGATTATTGTAAATATATTAATAGACATTGGAGGTAGAGTGAGTGAGTGAGAGAGAAGAAATTAAGAGAAAAATAGAAGAAATAGAAATCATTATTTGTAAATATAAATTTCCATATAATTATATATATGCATAAAATAAATAATGAATATTAACTATAATGGTTTAATAATTTTATATTAATATTTAAAATTTTTTATCTTATTTCAAATTATATTCTTAACATTCAGGCTTCATCAAAGTAAGTGAATCACTAAATTTATCAGCTTAACGTTAAAGTTTATATGTAAATTTTAAAATAAGTTAAAAAAAGTCCCTACACATCGAGTAATTTTAAATCCCTTGTATAGCTAAAATTAGTGTAGCATTTTTTTACGTATACACAGGGAAAAATAAAAATTTTTTCTTTTTTTAAGAGATTATTTTTTTTTGTTACTTTAAAGTGTTCATCCTACATTCTATATATTGCTTAATTTAATAATTAATTATTTAAAAAGTTTCAACTTCGTTTTCATAGAAGTGTAAAATTCATATGAGACTAATTTTTAAATGTATATTGTTTGTTTAAATTATATAGAATTTGAAAATTAGTTAAACAGAGTACATCGGAGTAGAAAAATTAGTAATTTATAAAATAAAAATAGAACACTCATTTTTTATATTATTTTCTATTAAAAATAGATAATTTTTATTGAATTTCATTAAAAAAATTTAAATTGAATTTTTTATTAAAACAATGAATTAAAAAAACAATTTTAAATAAAATTATTTCTAAGGTTTTTTTAGATTGAATTTTCAAATCGATTCCAATCTAAAAAAATGTTTTATGTACTCGACATTTATTAGTTAAAGAGTCTGATAAAATTTTGCCCTCTACAATCGTTGTCTATTATTTTATCATCTAATGATACGTGAAAAATCTAATATATTATTTTTTAAATATTTCTAGAGATAATAGTGTAATTGATGAAAATTAATTATTATTTAGTATAATAAATTTCAATGTAAATTTCCAATTTCAATTTTACGGTATTGAGAAACCAAATTCAATTTGAATATCTTCTATCTTGTGTGCATTATAAGGTGAACTCAAGATATAATGACAACATCAACAACAATAATAATAATAATAATGACCATAATGATAATGATAATAACAATAATAATATTGATAATCATCATCATCATAAATATCATCATATCTCGAAAGTGTATAAAGGAAACTCCTAAAGAAATCCAAAGGGGGTAAACAGTGAAGAAGATTCGCGTTCCTTTAAAATGAAGCAGGCGGCAAAGATTGTAAAGTTAATTGGCAGGGCGGGAGTGCCTCGACAAAGTTAAGAGAGGGTCTAGAAGTTGTCCGTAGCAGTAGCAGTCGACGATTAAAGTGCAGAGCTCGGGCCAGCTCATCATCCTACTCCGGTCGAGCTACATGCAAACTTCTCCTCGAGCTCAGAGAACTTGAAGAACGCACGAGCGTACTTCTCCATCGCGGCGGCTTCGCTGTCTATAAATCTAGTTTGCGGTCGGAACGCAATCTCATCCCTCCCTGGGCGACGTTAACCCCATGTACGTGCATGCGCGCGTGGCTCGAATGGATAAAGCGCACCCTACAAAACCCCTCTCACATTCAATCAGCGCGTCGTAAATCCGGCGGCGTAATCTATCACAGACTCGACGAATATTTACACCAGTGCGCGATTGCGATGTTTACCTGGCAGCCTCGTCAATCCTCTCCCACTACTGGGATTCAGGTACGAAAGCAGATCCAGACAATTCATCCTTCTATATATGCGTAACGCGCTAACAATATTCTGGAAAAGCTTTTATTCTGGCTTGATTTTTCGAGTGACCAATTATACGAATGTATACGTGTGGATCATTTTGCTTATTCTTGAACCAAACCTTTAGAAATCCTCAAATAGTGTACAGTTAATTTTATTTAGATATCAGATATAATGAGTGCTCTTATGTTAATTGAAAGGTGCCACGAATTCAGCAAGGGCAAACAGAAAATTATTAACAATATACGTTTATTATTATTTCTTATGTTGTATGCCAAATTCAATTAAAATTATAAATAATGATATATGTTAAAAATGCCTTTAAACTGATAATTCGAATTAGCTTTATCAATAATGTGTAGTTAAATACACTAAATCAGAAAGGATGAATAGTCAAGTTGCCGGGTTTAAGATTTATAATTGAATTAAATTCATCTGTGACGAGCTTCTATTGTCATGGTGTTTAGAATTACCTAAAGTTATATTTAATAATTATAAAAGTATTCGAAACATTAAGAAGATAGTAAAAATAATAATATAATTTAAATAAAAAATATATTTATTAGAAATGTATAATCTAAAAACGTATTTATAATTATTGAATATAAGTGTTTATAGCTGTTCTGATGACATAGACGAAACATTATCCTATACTGTCAATTATGCTTAATTCTCAAATATCTAAATTAATAGTTTGGTATTTCATAAGCGTTGTACAGACATAAATAATCAATATTTTGATTTTCAAGACAATTACTAAAATGCAACTTCCACTTATGATCTAAAATTTATGCATTCTTTATCATAAAATTAGTTGAAATGAACAAGGTATCCCTTATTAAAATAATCTAGCGTATCTGAAACGATATCCGAGAGTTTAATAAATGAAAATCATCTTATAAAAGTTTAAAAAATCTGTAGGTCAAAGAGTTAAAATTAATTTTTTTTAATTTTGAAAATAATGATTATTAGTTAATATTTCAAATTATAATCCAATTTTCTATTATACTTACATTAAGTATTATTTTTTTATCAAATAATTCTGTTTTAAAAATGATTAAGTTGTGCAATTTTAAGTAGATTGAATTTTCTTTTAAAGTAATATTAATTTGTTTGAAAGTCAAGTACTTTACAAATATGTTTTAAAACTTTGGTTATATTTTTCAGCTTAGAATAAGTTAAATTACTTTTTTAAATTATGATTAATTGTTCTAGACATAATTGTTTTTTGTACCTATAGAGATCTATAGATACTGATACATATAAATGCTTACAAGAATGCACATTCGCATGATTTGGCAACTTCAATATTTGTTTTATATACAGGGAGGATGCAAAGCCTTAAGCTTAAACATATTTTGATAATATTAAATCTAATATATGTAACTTAATAATTTTAATACGATGAAAACTAAACTTTTTTTTAAAAACTAAACTTCAATACTATATAGAAATATTCTATAAATATAAGTATGTTATACGAAGTGGCTTTAAAAATTTAGTCCAAATAAGAAATAAAAGTACGGTCGAAATTATTTAGAAAGTAAAGTGCAAATTATATTAGGAGAGATTCGCTGAGTTTCTAGTATACATTCATTCACTTTTCGATAGAGGGCGGGAAATAATATCATTATATGCAGCTCCATCTATATATGTGTTTGCGCTCCGTGGTAGCGGGAGGGGGGAGATGTACACGAGCGCGCGCGTGTATAGATATATATTCTTGCGCGTATTTAAAACCTTGTTGAGAAACAGTTGAGCAGAACTGACATCAAGTCTGTAGGGATGATATCCGCTTTTTCGCGGCTCATCGAACGGGATCATCGTCTGCATAATTCGACGTGACGTCTCAAACTTTTCTAATAAAAGTTAACGGAACGGATGCAAGTTGGTTCCTTATCATGTTTCGGTCCCTCCCTTCTAAAGTGTTGCGGTGGTATATACGCCTTTGCTTCGAGACTGGCTTGTGCTTCTCATTACTTCTTTTTCGCTTCGCGGTTGTTTGCTTTTAAAAGTGCAATAGATCGATCAGACAGGATAAAATGAAGGCGCAATAATTAATTGAGTCAAGGATGATGATGTAGAAAGAAAGCATACATTATAGTCCTCTTATAAAAGGCAGCGATGCGAAACAGAAGCTATTAACGAGTTTTATAAGCAATTTGTCGCCTCCTGCAAAATGCGTATTCATAACCTGGCGACTCAAATTTTTGACTCATTAAAGTAAGAAAAGTGTGTGCGCAGTTGAAATAAAAGAAACGACGAAATTCTGTTAATTAAAGCCAAAATTGCTGGAGGATCGCCGCACGCCGCTCATAGGCAATCGTAGTAATTACTCTCAAACGTGTTCATTATGAGAATTTAGTAATGGCTGGCTAGAAAGAGCTTCCAGATTTCCTTTTGATGGTTACGTTGCTACTGCTTTACTTCGAAGAAAAATCAGTGGTATGATTTGGTGAATATGAGATGACATATTTATATTAGTACATTGCGCACAACTTTGCAGTTCTATACAGCCAAAGACAATTGTAGATGAATTTTAGAATTCGATACTAAATCAAAACGAAAATTTTATTTTAATATTTTAGGGAAATTTAAGATTTAATAAGATATAAATTTCATTTAATTCATTATGAAAATTCATTATGAAGATAACATTTTTTAGTTCTATTATAATTAAATGTTATTTATGAGTGTGAAATTTTTAAACATCGATACTAATTCATTACATTTTTAATTTATTTATTTTTTCCATTATATTAAAAGAATATTATTATTAAAAAAAAGTAAAAAATTAAAAAAAAAACTACATATTTAAAATCCTGCCAGTCATGATTCTGATTAAATAGATTTCTTTATTAAGGATGTACACGGTGATACTATCACTCAAAAGTAAATTCAATTGAAAGTTCACAGTGAAATAAAGTTTACAGATACACATTTAATGTTAAACGATATTTATACATCAAAACAAATGTTCATTTTTTATTTTTATTATATGTCATAAGATATCAAACTGAAATTTATTAAAATTATTTATTGTAATTAATTTAATTAGATTATGTATTAATTAAAGAATGTATTATAAATTGAACAAGCCATAAAGAAATAGAATTATTCAGTAGAACAAAATTAAAAATTCGTTAAATAGTGAATATACTTTTAAACTTAAGATATGTAATTTATTATGATGCGTAAGTCATTAAATAAAATAATTTAAATCATTATACTCATTTAAATAGTTAAAAAATTAAAAAAAACCAAAAACTCTGTATTAAGCTTTAAAGTTAAAAATTTTTATCGAAAGCAATAACTCTGCACAATTATTTTTTATAAAATTAATCTACCCTCCTGTGGCTTTACTATTTATTTGAAAATAAATTTCATCGATATTGATTTCATACATTATTAAATTGGATCATAATATATATTCAAATATTTATAATTTTGCTATTATTAATTTTTAATATATGCAATAATTGATGGATTAATTCAGTTAGTGTTCGCTTGTAAATTTTCAAGCATAGCTTGATAGAATACTAAATTTTCTTGTACATTTAGAATGATTAAATAAATTGCAAAATTTCAGCAACCATCTTTTAATTGAGAACATATTAACTTTAATTACAAAGAGAATCACCGTATTTTAAAAAAATTATTCTTGCAATAGTGGTCGATAGCAAGCTATCACGCCAAACGAATGACTTACTACTAGATAAGATCAAGCAAAGATATTGGTTGGAAGACGCAATTTTTTGTCTGACCTTACTTGCTATACTTGTTGGTTGTCATGTTTGTTGCAATGAGCTCTTAATCTCATCAGCAGGAAACCATCTCACCTATACGTCGTCGGGAATATAACGAGAGCATTGGCGAAGGCGATCCATCAATTACGTGATGACCGCGCACATCGGCGACGTGTATCTACGCGGAACATCTGTTACCGTTGACGTCAGAGACCGAAAAAAGTTAAATCCGTAGAGGGTCGCTCGGAATGTACCTCGACTTTCCGTTCCTCTTCGTCGCGGAGATTCGTCTAGAAGTGGAAACATCGTGATCAGTCGAGCTTGTCGAACTACAAAACAGGGGTGACGTTTTGTAATCGGGGTGGAAAGGAAAAATAGTCTTGTCATTCGTTGAGATAAGAGGGAGTGCGAAAAAACGATCAATCAAAATCAGAAGAAAATAGAGAGCTCCGTAATTTTTTGTCTGGAACCTGCTTGTATTTACGTTAATACGTTAAAGCCTGTAAAAAAATTTGACCCTTTCTTTAACCAGACTAAATACTTCATATTCTTTTAACAATAAAACAGTTATTTTTATTGTTACGAAAGTTAACTATCATAGATTTTTTTAGACACGGGCAAGAAAGATATTAGTTAACTTCTGTTGCGAAATATTTAAAAAAGATTTCATTTAATATTAAGCTTTTCCGCGGGTTGTTTAATTACAAATGAAAAACCCTTAATAAATATTTTATTACTATCATTTCTCAAATCTACCGTTCATTATAAATATGCATTATTCTTTACATAGATAATATTATTTTATATACGTTTAAAGTCGTTGTATTTGATTATCGAAAATGAGATAAGAGTGCTGATGAGAAAAATTAAGAATTGTACGCGTACATGACAAACTCGATCCGATCATCATAATATTCGATATTTCATGTGTGTGACAATTTTTATTCTTTGCTGATATTTCATAGAAAAGGAAAATTGTGACATTTTTATGCAATCGTAGCTTAATATTATGTGTTCACTTGCACGTATTCATGCGTGTATATTTTATACCTGCACATAAGTAATATACAAAAATAGCTCAACGATATTTGCACATAATGGTTTAGTTAAAAATGAATATGATAGTCCTTAAATTCCGGTTTGTTCTTTTTATAAATTAAAAAATGCTTAACCTGAAAATTTAAAAGTTTCATAGTAGTTATGAAACTATATAAGCTTAAAATATCGTTAAAATAATCTCAAACGGTCTTACAGAGGTTTTTATTTCATTAAATTTAAATGAAAAAATTATAGAAGGTCAACAAGGTTTAAATAAGTTTAATAAAATAATATTATAAATACACTTTATGAAAATTAAATAAATTATATCTTTTGAAAGCGACTATTTTATCTTTTAAACCTTAAGATAAATTTTCAGAAAGAAGATTTTTAATTAAAGCAAGTAGCTTGAATTTAAGAAAGCTTCATAAATAGAAAGCTAGAATTACTTCTCTTCATTTGACTTTCTCTCATAAATATCATTATTTCGATTTATAAACTGAGATTATTAAGAGATTATAAGAATGATCCATAAGAAGTACCTTGAATTTAAAATATTGTAAAAACATTGTTTAATTTTAATATTTTTCGTACCTTTACGAAAACGAACCATACTGCCATTTTTTATAATGTAGTAAACTAGATATCATTTGTTAAATGAAATAATGAGCGATAATGAGTGATGCGTTAGAAATATTCTTTCAAGAATGATTTTGCACTTTTCAGTAAAGATAAAAACGCTAGTATGTGTGAAGTTGCGTAGACTCACTAGGGCTAGGAAATAATAGATGCCGGAAAATTTTAACCACTGGATGCATGAAGAGTTCAAGGGGAGGAGTTGGTGGGCAGAGAATGAGGATAATGGGTCGGTGAGAGCAGATGGTTAATACACAGCGACTGTGTATTGGGGTGTCAGATACAGAGCGTTCACTACGTCGCGACCTTGTTAATCAAACGGCGGCGCGCGGGTCAACCTCCATGTACATCCCTTGGCAGAGGGTTACAAGGCGTAAGGGCGGTGTGAGAGACGGAGCCTCGGCCCTCAGTTGCTCTACTGGTCGCTCTATGGACTGCGACTCTTGTAATTCGGCTCTGAGTCTGTTGTAGCAGTCACAACGATCGACTCGATCGATTGCGGGTGGCGTTCAGCGACGCGTTACTTGCTCGTTGATCGATCGGAAGGTTGAGGGTCCGCTTTGAAATCAAGCAGTGCTGAGAGGGATGGGGTACTGGTATTCGTTTCTACTTTTTATTTCGGTCTCTTGTCAGTAACATGATTGGGAAAAATTTCTACATGCACCCATCACCTATTGATGTCTATTATTATTCTCTTTCTCTCTCTCTCTCTCTCTCTCTCTCTCTCTCTCTACTTATTTATTTCACAATCGATTTGCAAATAATTTGTTGAGGTATCTGCATAAAAAGAAATATTTTTAATCCGAAATAAAAAATGGCATGAAATTTTATAGTATAATCCACGACAACTTGAAATAATATTGTGTTTATTTATCTACAATTTTGTATTTAATTAGATAAGTTTCTCGTTATTTTCTAAATATTACAAATAATAATAGACGTGCATAAAATTTTTGTTCCTATTCAAGTAAATATTTTTCAAGTATTTTGATAATACATCTGGAATAAAAAAAATTTTAAACAATAAAACTATTATTTATAGATAGATATTAATACTTCCCGCAACTTTTATATCACATTTTTTCAACTTAAAAATATACCATATTTATAAAGTAAAATAAATAAATAAAATTCAAGTTAAAAAAAACTATAGAATTCTTGATGACATATTTGAAAGTAATATAAATGGTTAAAAATTGTATATAGTACTTCAGATCATTTTTAACAATATATATCTTATTCTTATATACGTATTCTTTATAAATAATTGTAGGCTTTTTTAACTTATTATATATAATAAGCTTGAATATATTTAAGCTCTGTATTTGTTTATAAAACAATAAAAAATATTGGTAAAATAACTAATTAAAAAAATCTAGTTTTATTTTAATCAAAAGCTTTCAATCGGTAATACTGTTAATGAGTTTTGTATAATTATGTATGAAATTTTTCTGGAATATAAACATGAACTTTATAAATTTGTAAAAATTTTAAAAGGAAACGGTTAATAAATAATTAATTATTTTTCAATATTGAAAATTTCTAAATACGGCAACGATTGAGTTATATGAAGTCAGAGAAAACATTAAGTAAATCATATTTTGAATGTTTTAAATAAATAAATATTCGAAATAGTTTATAATTTTGGTGATTCCTCAATAACATACGTTCTTTAATTATATAAATTTTAATTGATTGATATCTTTCTGTAATATAAAATATAATCATTATAGTCTATATATAGTTTATAATATTGTATAAATATTAATAAATATATTAAAGTATATTTTATATTAAATAATATACAAAAAAATAAGATTTTTAAACTTAAAGTGTTTAAATTCTGGATTGTAATTTAAATTGATTAAAAAAATTGTTGTTTAAGGAAAAAAAAATAATACGTAAATGAATGGTATCTGTTTCTTGAAATGAAAATGGGTAAAATTTTTCTTTTGCTGTAGGAATCACTTGGTTAAATAGTTTATAATTTTTTTTTTCGAAATAGTTTATAATTTTGGTGATTCCTCAATAACATACGTTCTTTAATTATATAAATTTTTGAAGTTAAAAAAATAACTTTTATCGAAATTTCAATTAAACAACGTTTATGAAAATTATATTTGCATTTGTAAAATAAAACATATTTTTAAATTTCATTGCAAAAAATTTTTTTTTTACAAAATAATAAAAATTTAAGAATGAAGAATATATAATATGTTAAAAGTATAATTTAAATAAATTATCAGATATAATATAGCCAGTTAATATAATGTTATATGTTATAATAATAAATAATAAAAATCACAAAAAATATGATTAACATTCCATATCATAAACAAATTGTATTTAATAATATAAAAACATGCATTTTATGTTTTTATTACTTAAATAATTATAATATTAATTTCTGCTTAATTATTTACAACCTTTTAAAAATGTTTAAAATTACAGAAATTCGTAATAATACTGTTATTTATTTTTTTCTATCATTAAATATTCGTTAAATTTTAATATTCGTAATATTTTAAGAGTAGATTTTTTAGTTTATTAAATTAATAATTCTTCAGCATAATCAAAATGATTTAAAAATTACTATGTTTTTGTGCGAGTAGTTTAAAACAAATTAATAATAATAATATAAAACATTAATAATAAAAAGTTTTATGTCATATTGAGGTAGAAAAAACTTCTAAATCTTTTATGTAATATTTCAGTTTATATGTGGTATTAATTTTTATTTAAAAAAAAATAAAATTTACTTGTATAATTGAATACAATAAAAATATGTATTTAATGACTATGAAACAAAATAATATTAAAATATTTTTGAAAAATTTTTTACAAAGAAGCACCAACAAAGAACAAAGTCAAACTAAAATTTGGATAATATCGTCGTTTTATTGACTAAAGAATTACATATCCAACACACATTTTTTTTGTTTTTCTCCCTCTAACTTTCTACCTATCACTCTCATTTGATATTTTCTTTACTTTTGTTTTGACTTACTTTTCGAGTTTATTAATCTTGATTAATGGTTGTTTGTATTAAAAAAACTACTGTAGATAGTGCTTGTTTAAGACATGCAATAAGGTATTTAAAATCCCCTCACCTTTTCTGTCATCGACGAACACATTATAGTTAGGTAAAGAAGAGATAAGAGCTTCAATAACATTATTGACGACAAAGCGACGCACGCAAGTATTAGGTGCTTCGTCAACAACTGGCTTTTAACACTTTTTCTACCCTTTGCGATAAACTATAAGATGCTTTTAGACTGTCTAGTCATGCCTTCAACCATGCGTGTACGATGCTGTACATTTTCAGCCCAATACTCTTGCCTTTATATTATATTAAAGACTAATTATTAGCTTTTTATGTGCTTCTGCTTCTTTTTTTACGATCAATAAAAATGAAAATAATTATTAATGAAAGTATTTAATCGGTTCTTAATTGAAAAATTTTGCTTTAATATAAATTTAAATTGTAAATTTGAAAAATTTTATTCTTCTTATTAGTTACAAAAATGAATCAAATAACTATATCTTAATTTTATTATTTATTTAAGCAATTAAAATTTTAATTTTTAGTTATATTTTGTGCTTTACTATTAGGCTGTTAATTTTATAACGGTAAAACTAGTTTAGACAATATTCTACGCTTTAATCATTCTAGTACTATATTTTATTTAAAACTCGAACTAAAATAGTCACAGTTTTCATTCATAATTTGATAAAAATTATACGAAATTATTTCCGACAGTTTAAAAATTCTAAATAAAAAATTAAACAACAACAACAACCATAATAATATTAAATAATAATAATAATAATAATAATAATAATAATAATAATAATAATAATAATAATAATAATATAATATGTCGAAAGTATATAAGGGAAATTTCGAAAGAAATTTAAAAGTTCTACACAAAACTTTTATCACATTAGTTTGTTATAAATAATTTAATTAATTTTTATTGTCTATAAAACGTTTATCTTATCTATAAAAAATAATAAATAAAATGATTTGTCGTAGATTTAATATGAATTATTAAAAGTTTCTAGTATATGCTATAAAAAATATAAAAATTTAGGAATTTTAAATTTATCAGTGCACTTGACAATATATTTATATACAGAAACTTCCAGCCCATTTACGGTAAATATTCTGTACAATTACTATTGTAATTTCTATATATCTAGCATATTTAATTCATTATAATATATTTTAAATTGCTCTTCATTCCGATATTTAAATATATATATATATATATTTATGGTATATTTAAGACGAATGTATGAAAATAATGTTATAGCGTAGTGTTTGAAGCTTACAGAATTTCAGTTCAAAGCAAAATGAATTTTAGATCCTATTATAGTTCAAGCAGCATGGAAATTTATGTATATTTTAATTGTTTTTTGGAGAATCATGTGTGTGTACATCTATGCATTCAGATGAACGAATATTCTAGTATCAATTCGAATCGACAGAATTGCACAAAATTTATTTTACATTGGGAAAGAATTTCATTTACAGTATTGATAATCACAGCATCAAATTTATGCATCAGTTCATATGTATAAAATATATATATATAGGTATATAAGTGCGTATAGAATAGAATCAAACACGCGAAAATTATGTGCTTCACTGGTCATTTGCAAAATCTGTGCTTACCGTTTGAGAGGATAAATCAGATCACTCACTTTCACTATTTTTAAACACACACGCGTACACACGTATGCATACAACGTTTTGTAGTAGTGTCCTCTTATGAGTTTATCTGCCTAGGTATACATTTGAAAGATAGCGAAAGATTAAAAGAAAGTAAATAAAATACATATTTAAGCCCAAACACGTATGTATAGATATTATATATAGCTATATTATCTGATAAATTACAGCTAATTTATTCATGTACGCCATGCAAGCATCATAAAAGTTTTAGAACATTTAGAATAGGATGAAAAAATATCATACATAATATTAAAAAATATGAAATATCAGATTGTCGTAAAGATACAAACGGGTGAATAAGGTTAGTTTGCAGAATTCGAATTATTTTTCCGCGTTACATTTTTATTCTTTTTTCTAAATTTTTTCGCTAAAAGTTTCGAAGCTTATTCTTAGCACGCACGCACTCACAGTGTCTTATTATTTTTCGTTACAGAGTCAAACGAAAAAATGTGGTTTACATTATATGAAGGTTGTCCTAATGTTATCTTGTAATTTTCGTATGAAATTTTTATGCATTTGTGTATTATTTACATTTATTTCACCAACAAATTGAAAATTATGAAAATTATTAATTTAAAAAAATATATTGTTTTTATAATAGATAATGAAACTAATATTGATGCATTTTAAGCAGACTCCTATATTAAAATTATGTGAGATTTTGCAATGCATGAAATTTTGAAGCAATAAAAATATTAATTTCATCGCGAAATATGATTATTAATATATGATGTTAAATTTTCATTAATAAAACGAAACTAATAATATAGAACTCTATATTGTTTAAAATTTATTAAAATCTAATTTAAAATGTATTTGTAATATATCAGTACATTTATTGTTAATGTATACGTATTAATGTATATGTATATATTATGTAATGTATATGTATTAATAAATATAGAATAAATTGTTAAAATATTTGATTTCTCTTAGTTGGGACTTTGATCCATTAAATTAATAAATATAAAGTTAAAAAACATTATTTTAATAATCATTTAAGTGGAAATAAAATTTAAAAAATTTATTATATTTGTAATAAATTATTTAATTGTTTACATGATTCATTTATATTATCTTTTATTTGATAAATACTTGATATATAAATTAATGAAATGCAAATGAATCTTCTTTCTCACTTTTAATATTTTTATTCTAATTTTCTTTTATTTTTCAATAAGTTTCTGTTTTAAAAATAGATGTTCAAAATATTTTATTTTGACGTTAATGTTTTATATATAATTATTCTATTTTTTTTATATTATTGATGCTAATGCATGAACACTCATTTACTGATATTAAGCTGCTGATATTATGCTTAAAAACAGAGAATATTTACTAAATATAAATCAGGAACTATTAATTTGCAATATTTACAATACTGTATATAATTCTGAAGATTAATATGTAAATTATTAACTTAAATAAATAATTTATACCAACGATAATTTAATGTGTATTAATCTACAAGTT
The DNA here is from genome assembly GCA_018907185.1 of Platyscapa corneri. Taxonomy (NCBI): domain Eukaryota; kingdom Metazoa; phylum Arthropoda; class Insecta; order Hymenoptera; family Agaonidae; genus Platyscapa; species Platyscapa corneri. The sequence continues at coordinate 885,301 of JACCHW010000011.1, read as the reverse complement.
TCATAAATATATTTGTTTTTAAATTTTAGAAAGATTAATTCGAAAAATATTAATATTATCAAAATTGACGTTAAAACATTAATAATATATGAATATTTATAATATACTATTTATTTATATATATATATATAAGAATTAGTAAAGTAAATTAGTTTTTTCATGGTAAAATTTTTTTTAATCTTTATTTGTTCTGTGCCCATATATATTATGAAACTTGTAGATTAATACACATTAAATTATCGTTGGTATAAATTATTTATTTAAGTTAATAATTTACATATTAATCTTCAGAATTATATACAGTATTGTAAATATTGCAAATTAATAGTTCCTGATTTATATTTAGTAAATATTCTCTGTTTTTATTATATAAAAAAACTTTATAGAAGATTTTACTGTAAAATTAAATTGCAAATATTCATTAATTTATTATAATGATGTTATAGTAAAATTAGAGAGTTAAAAATAAACATTATTACGAAAATCAATTTTATTAAAATATTATCAATATAATAATATAAAATGTTTAATATTAATAAGTGTAAAATTTTTTAAAGAATATTATCTTTAAAATAATTTGAATGAAATTTTTTTTATTAATTTGATGGTTTTAATATTACATTATGTAATATAATTGCTTTTAAATATTGGTGATATATTTTTGTTTGAAGAATGCATTATAATAAAGTAGATCGAATTTTGTATAATTACCTGTTATGTCAATACAAAAAATTTTTATTTTTTATTTATCAAGTCTTTTGATTATTGTATTTTACTTAGTTTATCTTCTCTCTCTCTCCATATATTTATCTACTTGTCAGCGGATAAAAGTAGAATAAGGTTTTGGAATGTTTTATCCGATTGTGTATTTACATACTTATTTAAGGATAAATTAATTTGTGTACCTTAAAAATTATAAATATTTTATTCTCATTCGGTTGATTTTTAAGAGTTAAAAGTTACTATTTTACTTTATAAAATATATTACCAGAATCAACACACACGCTCACGCGCTTATACGCGCCATACATACAAAATAAAATAAATAAATAAATAAATATATATACACAGCTATACATAATAGTAATGTTCAAGATTAGACTGATATATGATGTCGAGTGATAAACGTTATTATTTAACAGAATTTTAAAATGATTAGCCAAGCGTATAATGCACCCGTATTTGATTTCATTGATATATATGCTTGCATTTGCATTATTATATTTATTTACCATTTATGTATTTATATTTAATATATTTTAATAATAGAAAACTTTATTTTTTCACGATTTTATATTAAAAGATTTTAATTTCTTTAATTATTTTAATTTTAAAGATAGAGATGTTTTTTATATAACACTTATAATTTTATTCATTATAAATAGTATTTAAAGTATTTAAGTTTCATTAAATGAAATCGAAACGATTTTAATCATGTTTATAACGTAATTGGCGCTTCAAACAATTCAATATTGAAAGTTAAGTTATAATAATTTCAATACATTACAATTATTTCTCTAAAATTTATAAGTTTTTTTATGACTTTTGAAAGATAGAATTTTTGAATATTTGATAATTATGTAATTTTTGATAATTATGTAATACATATCGTGCATCGAAATAAATAAATAAAAATAAGAAAAAAATTAAATTATTTAAATGATAGATATTAGCATTATTTAATCAATTAATATTGAAAATGTATTTATATTTAGAATAAAAAACTTTTCAATAAAGTTTTAAATTTTAGTAATTAATTATAAAAAATATTTTTTGAAATCTATATTTTTTAAGTAAAACACATTAATGTTAATGAAACTGATGAATATCAATTTAGATGTTAAATTTTATATATTATTAAATTAAATTAAATCGGTATTAATTAAAATAGAAATGGAAAGTGTAGTCATTTAACAATATGTTAAATTTGATAATAATACAAATAAGAAAAGTATAATCATTTTATGGTATTCGTAATTAATCAAGTAGTGTCTAATCGGATTTAATAAATTTAATAAATTTGAATTTTACTTATATAAACCTATCTCTATTTCATATATGTAAGTAGCTATTTATATTACATAAATTCTATAAAAAAAATATTGTACAATCAATTATATTATTATTATTATAATAATGAGTATTATAAATTATTAGAAAAATTTGTATTCTTAGTAATTTTTATTTAACTTTGAAGTTTCTTAAAAATAAATTTATTAATATTTTATCTTTATAAGTATAACCTTTGATAGTATCAATTTTCCTGAATTAAATAAAAATTAATAAAATGGAAAAAAAATTGAGAGCGTATGCGAGCTTTAGTTTAGTATAAAACTTTTGTGAGCATAGCTCTTGTACAAAAAATCTCTTTAATATATTTCAATTTCGAGTATTTAAAGCGTACGGAAAAATATTATTTTTTATTATTTTTTATGACATTATTATTTTTATAAAGTTTATTTAACAACGCTGTTACATAATTAATTAAAAATATACTATATTATTTAGGTAATGAAATGCATTAACAGTTTTTTATATAATAATTAAAAGTAAAATATTTTCATTGATAACGTAGTAAATATTAAAGTACATGTAATTAAAGTAAGCCTCAATAGAGTTATTAAAATACATCTACGGATTATTAAATACTGTGTGTTATATCAGTATTTATAAAATTATATTGAAACTGTAAAGTAACTTTATTTTAAGTTCAAAAACATGTGTTGTATTACTTGTAATAAAGTTTTTCTGAATAATTTCTTAAATATTCATAATTTCCTCAAGTAATCTAAAATTATTTTACCGTTTGATATTTCTTTATCATTTTTTTACTCAACGCCTTGCAATCTTCATCCATACTTTTAATGTCAATTAATAGCTTCGTTTTTTAATTTTATAATATTAATAAAAATATCTAATACTGGATTTAGACTTTAAAATTATCGAATAAATATTTAACGATAATTCATATCTTATAAATAAAAGAATTTTCTTTCTGTCTTAATATCGAACAGCTATTGTTACGAATGTTAATAAAATAAATACAAATGTTAATAAAATATTATTTAACATAAGTTAAGGTGAGAAAGTAAAGGCAAGTATATAAGATTAAAAGTTTAATTTTCAAATTATCAAATTAATATTGCGTATAATAATTTCTACGTATAAAAGAGCAAACATTACGTTTCTACAGTAGGCATACATTACGTTGCTGTATATATAAAAAGTAAAATTTAATTAAAATACAAAGATAACTAATTTTTTTCTCAAATAAATATGCTTAGCACTATATAAAAACTTAAAATTTTTTTAATAATTAAACTTTCAGAACCTATTGTTAAATATACTAAAAAAAAACTAGAAATCTCTAAAAATGAGGATTGCAAGTTTTGCTCATAAATTAACAATAGCAGCAGAACTACAAAAACATCTGCTTGATTTCTATACCTTTTAGATTTTATCAGTATCTTCATAATTCTACCAATGAAAAAAGTCCGACAGAAGAAATGAAAGCATTTATCGAACTCACGTATTCAAGAACTTTTTATCCTAGGAAATAATCGGAGCCTAGGTTATTATAAAAGTCGCATTCAGAGTTCAGCGCCAAACAAAACACGCAGTTACTTAGTAATTACGGTAGTCAGCACTCACCTATTTGCGGTAAGAAGTACTCGGGGACTCCGCGGGCGTACGGTAGGTAGTAAAGCTCGAGAGCGCTGTTGGCCCTCGAAAGCTTGACCTTAATCTTTGGCAGCACTCGATGTTCTAACTGACTCCTCCCGTATTAACGCCGACCCTGGTTCGCACACACACCCCACACCCACCCACACCTATACACAAACATGCAAGCCCACACAGGAGCACGTGGGGGTAAGCGCGAGCTCAATTATTGGGCCGTCAGTCACAGGACGGCTATTTTCCTTTATCACCGAGCGATCGCGATCTCGTTCACTTTCACTTAGCCCGTTCCTTCTGTGAATCCGCGGGCCGCCCTGGCCGGATTTGTGTCGTTTCGTCGTTTTGTCCCTCTTCTGCAGCCAGTGCACTTCAGGGGACCGCGCCTATCATCCTCCGCTGTTCTTCAACGGCACTCCTCAAATCAGTCCGTGTTTCGGTTAGCCCGAGGCATCGTGGTTTTAACCCGGCACTGAACAACCACTGACGACTTTGATGAGAAGCGTGTGACACGAACGGGGGTTGGCCGAGAACAGGAGGGGGTCTATTTGCGTCGTGGGCGATATACAAAGAGGCGGAAGTGGCACGTGCTCTATCCCGACTCGCGCCGTCGGCGTCCGCCGATGCGTCGACGCGCGTGTGCCACGGAAGCGCAGGAGCGTAGGCGTGTATGCAGAGACGGGTGAGTTCCTCACTCGATGCTTGCCGGCGGACTACTGAGCATCGCAGCTCGCAGAGAGCTGTCGTTGTGACTGGTACTGCGCCTTGGGGGAGGAAGCGGCGGCGCCAGAAAAAGAGACAGCGTGGACGGGGCGGGGGTGAACGAGAGCGCGACGACGACGTAGCATTCAACGCGTCTGCATGCTCTTGACTACTGTGCTTACTTCGGCTCTTGTCTCTTCTTTTCCATTCTCTTGTTTCTATTGAGTACTGTACATATTACTCTAAGAGGTGGCTTCCTTAAAATGAGCGGCTAAATCAATGAACATTGTAGAGGAATGAAACTCATCGGGCCCATTTCAACTTTTTAATCGAGAATTCATGTAAATAATTTATTGCGGGTAAAATAAGGTAAAACACAGTGGCTGACTTCCAACTCTAGCAATAATGTGAAATTAATGTCTTAGACAGCTCTGCTAATGTCACAATCGTACTTTTCAATATTTTAATGAATGAAGTTTCGATCGCCTCCCTTTTGCATATGTGCCAAATTAAACCTTGTGAAGCTTTTAATTGATTAATTACAATTAGAATTCAACCAGATTATGTAAATTACTCCTTACGTACCATATCTTCGTGAGCTTTCTTGTATTACTTAAATAATTTTGTTATGCCTTTAAGCTGTTAATACATTTAATATTTGTCTATCGAAAAATATTATACGTATTAGCAGTACTTTTAAAATATCATAGCCTTCAAATATGCTATTGTCTTAAATTTATTGTAATTAGATTTTTAAAATTCAATAAAAGTTATGATATTAAAAATGAATTTTTATGTTAACTATGAAAAAAATTATATATATATATAATAAAATAATGTGCTCAAGTAAAAAATTCTTTCAAAGTAAGTTAATACTCGAATATTGATTCATTAATATAAAAAAATATCTGCTATATATAATCGTCTTTTTGAGCTGAAATTCGACCTTCGATTAAAAGATTCATGAAACAGTGATCATTCTGTTTTCTTATATGGAAAACATTTAATTGTCTTAATTATTCACATTCTGTAGAAATATACTTGTTTGAGGTGAGAAAATGAAATGAACTGTGGTTAAAAAACATTTAGTTATTGATCACAATTTTATGAAAAATTTGTAACGGAGGTGTTGAACATTAAACACATTGTGTCAATGATACTGAAGATAACATCAAAAAATTAAAATATGCAATATTGTAAAATTATGAGAGTTGAAATATTCTTAAAACTTGAAGTATTGTGATAAAAACATAATAATATTTTAAATATTTAAATTGAGATCATAATCATAGATGAGAAAATTTCTTACGATTTATGTATTAGTATAGTTGGGAAAAGTTGCTAGTCTAAATTTGTTTAAAAATTGAACAAACTATAAGGCTGAAAAAATTGTTGATTTAGCATGTTATAATAAGCAAGACTTTGATGTAAATATAGAGAAAAATTCAGATAAGTATAATTATTTAAAAATAAGATTTTATATGATAAATTTAACACGTGTATACGAAGTTATATTAAAACTGAGTTTTAGTAGTTATGAAAATAGTATAGCAAACATTACGGAGAACAGCAGTGAATAAGTAATTTTTCTTTATTTTTTTGTGTGTGAACGCGATGGCACAGGATTCGGTAGTTCCGTCTAGTTGCCGTACATCCTGATGTTTTCAACTTTTTTCGTTTCTATCTATCGTCAGTTGGCTCCTGCTCTTCTGTTTTCTATTTCTTACATTTCTATTTCTTCTTTTGCTTCCACACTAAATTTATTCTATTACTAAATTTTTCATGGCTTGGCCAAGGTTTGGGTTTTGTCTTCTTTCTTTCCTTCGAAAACACATACTTGGCCATATATCCAGATACTTATGTTTAATTTACTACGTGTTTACCTAACGAGACATACTGGAATAAGAGTCGTGCAAACAAACGAACGCAGGTGGCTGTTAGATTCTAGAGAGTTGAGCAGATATCAAGAAATAATCTGTCGGGGACATAATCCATGAGCTCACTGATCTTCTTTATTACATATTTATAGACGCTTTGGCGGATGTATATATGGAGATTCTCGAAAAGAAAACCAAGAATAAGAGGAAGAGAAAATTGGAGATTCGAAGTATGTAACATGCATATAGTATTTGTCCGATTGGTTTAGTTTAAACGAAGAAGTGACAAGGTATAAAATGCGAGCTAATATACATGTCGTCGAAGTAGCTGCGCACAAAAGAAAGAGCTGGAACGAGCTTTTCTTACACAAAGGATCCTGGCAAACTTTCTTCATGCATATTCTTGCGGATTTCTTACGTATAAAGAGGGAAATGATATCTCTCTCTCTCTCTCTCTCTCTTCTTTTTCCTTTTTTTCTTTGTAGCTCTTTTTTGCTGACGACGAGATAATATTTTCACGAGAAAGGTATTTAAAAACACCAGCCACCTGAATTTGCATGCATTTTTTAGTACTGAACAGAAAGTAGCGGACTTCCGGTGAGATGGATACGGCCAGATTACGCGGTAGTTTATTTTTTGAAGTTTATTACGCGGCTTTAAGTTTACGATCTTCTATAAACGTGCTAAGATGCGAATATATCGATGTTTATAAGCTTTCCGCGTGCGATTTTTCAGGCACGTTTGCTTAGTACGAGATTTGGCTTATATTTGTGAATAAATTTTAGCCAGCATAGTTACTCATATCGATGTGTGGCTTTTCACAGTTATTTGATAAAGATGGTTATTTTCGGATAGATTCAAAGTGAAATAAAAAATTGGCTTGGAATTATTTAGAATACTTTTTATTACTATTTTTATTGTTTTTATTATTGTTATTATTATTATCATTATATTATTTATTGAATACTTTTAGTCTTTTTATTAAGCTTAATAATCTGTGTATATATGTTAATCTACGATAAATACTATAATAAGAATAATAATTAATAATAATTAATAATAATAATAATTAATAATAATATCGTAATTGTATAAGTTCACGGTAGATAATATACATGGTACAATACTAATTGCATATGTTTAAAATTTAAGTATTTTCGTTAAATAGAATAAATTTTGTTGTAAAAAAAACTTCTAATTTTAAAAGCCAAAAATAACAAGAATTTTTTTCAATATTATTAATTTTATTTTATTAAAGTTATTGATAATATTTTTGTACTGAAATCGAGAAATATATTATTTTAATGAATTATTGCAAGACTGCAATATAAAAGAAACTGCTAATCCAAGTATGGAATTAATTAATAAATATGTCACTTTGAAGTGAATTAGTTAATTATTTTTGTTGAAAAATTTGTATGGCGGATAATTTGTATAATTGAATTCAAAATTAAGAACTGTATTGTATAACCAATTTATTAAAGTAAATACGTATATATATATATATATATAACATTATCTTAAACTTATAAAAAAAACTAAAGATAACATAACATAAAACTTTAATTTGTAACTTAGTTGGTAATCTTGTTAATTGTTTAATTTCAAATAATATTATAATTGATTTAGAGTAATCTTATTTTAAAATCTATTTGAATCATACAGAAAATATATGAAATTAAATAGAAAAATAAAAAGTCAAGAATTCTGGAATAACAGTCATATAATGTGGTTGCATGTATCAATAATCAATTAATGTCTCTTATTACTTTTTGAATTTCTTGTAAATATGAACAGGCTGTTTCACCACAAATATATTTAACTCATTATTAAAAGCTATTTATGTTAGAAGTGATAAAAAATTTTTCAATTATTTGCGAAATTTAATTGCATATAGATTTAAAGTTACAGTAAAATGTTTTCAACTGTTATGATATATACATATATATATATAATACTTTTAAAAGTAGATTAAATTCTGTAATTTTAAGTTGAGAAAAATAATAAAGTGAAAATTACTGTCTTGCATACTAAAACCAGAGACAATATTAGGAATTTGTCCAAAGTTACGAGCTCATATTTTAATTTTTTTAGTCTTGAGGGAAACTAGAAACTGGGGCTTACACAGACTAAAAAAAATTAAGATATAATCTTAAAAGATTTGGTTGTACAGCAAGCGGAAAAAATATTATTTATTAAATTATTAAACGTATAGCTTTTAACACAATTAAATAAAAAATATATTCTGACAAGTAATTGGACATTTACTATTTATTTCATAATTTTCTAATATTTATGATATTTATAATTTTCGAAAAAAAAGTTTAAATTTAAAAATGGTACAGATTTAATTACTTTATTTTAATATTATTTTTAATAAAATTTAAAATATAAGGAGAAAAAATTTCATAGTATTATTTTTCTACAATGACAGACAGTTGAATGTATCATTTAGACCAGAATAAAAAAGTTTTAAAAAATTTAATTCTTATAGAATTCTAAAATGTAGAATATTTTCCATTCATAAAAAAATTAATCTTTTATCTCAATGAAAAATAGATTTAAAGTAACGCGAATAAAGTAAAAATTAGTAAAAAATTTTACTTCAAATCTGAATTTGTTTATAAGTATAATTTAAGCGTCATATGAATAGAAAGTATTCAAACTCATCATTTCAAGCTAAAATTTAAACAAGCAATACCATTAATGATAGCGAATCTTAAAATATAGTTATTGCCTCTATTATTTTAGTTAAACATAATTCAGAAAATAAACTCTAATTTTCAAATAAATTAGCTGAAACGCGTATAAGAGTTTATTGATTAACTGACGATTTTAACGTTATCGTGTGAAATCACAATTCTGCAGATTAAATTGAATTAAGTTTCGCAATTTGCTTTCAGAATTAAGTTCCTTACAAGCCGTGTCGGAGTAAGCTTTAAGATTCGTTCATCAATACTATTCCGTTTAAATTGTAAAATTTCGTATGTTATATTAAAATCAATAAATCTTCTTGCTATAAGAAAAATAATAAAATAAAATAAAAGGAAAGGATATCCTTAAGTATAGTAACGATTCATGCTACGAAAAAGCTCGCGGTATCATTGAAATCTCATGCTTCATTCAGATGCATTAATCTTGAGATCAATGTACTATAATAGATGCAACTTCTTCGGCTTAACAATGTCTATGAATAATTTTTTTCTCGATTCGTGTCCTGGTTATTAGCTAGTATTGTTATTTACGCACTGAATAATAAATTATAATGCCCAGTCGCGTCTATAAATCCCAAGATTCCAGGATTCGGATTTGTTCGTTTATTTGTACCGGTGATGTACGTTTTACACGTTTTACTTTTTCATCGTATCGAAAGGCAAAAGGGGTCATATATTATTTACGCTGAAAGAAAGAACAGTATGATGCATTCGTTATAGACGAAAATATTTATTTTCTCATGCATCTCGCAAAAGCTCACAAATTTACTGGTTGATGAAACGCCCGAGATAGCAAACTTGCTCTCAAACTTTTTGGCCGTTTATCTCGGAATAACCTCGATCAAACAGCACTTTTTTACTTTCTACAGCTTCAGTGAAAGACTATTCTTTGCGATGGTTTTAAAAATTTCCATTGAAAATTAATGAAAGAGAATGGAAATCTGAACGGTAACTAAGTGGGCTTATTTTATTTCGACGTAGCATAACTGTATACACGTGTGTATCGCTATATTAAGTCAGGAAATTGTTCTTGCGGCAATCGACCGAAGGAACCTCCAAGGTAGCCGTTCGCTTAAGTGCAATGACGCGACAAATCCTTATTGCTGTTAGAATGAATAATACAATGTGTCACAATCAGCCAATGAAATGTATTTCTGCAATTATTTTGACTGAACTTTTTTGTATCTATTTTCATTATTTTTCACCCTCCCCTACTTACAATTTTTACGCACATAAGAAATATGCAAAATATGTTACTAATTTCGCGCGCATATTGATCCTCTAGGAATTATTGGTGAGATGAGTAACAACGTGAGTGCGCAACCTTGAGGTAGAATGGCTATGAGTAACGGGCTTAATTCTTTTACGTCGACACCAGGACTTATCACAATCGCAACTTCTGGCCGAACCAGAAAGTACGTGCTGCTATTCTATAAGCATTCAGCAGCTTCTTACTCATATGGTGGTGACTTGTTCTTTGTGGTTACGGGGAACTCTCACAACTTTATACATTTTTAGAAGCCGTGCTTTTGGATGCTAGAAAGATTATTAATTTTGCAGAGAATTGTCGATGTTTATAATTCTATGTTTCTATATAAATTTGCGTGATGTGCTACCTTTTAAGATGGAACAGAGTATTCTTGGATATTTTTGAGTAATATTATCAAGATAACGAACGATCTTTTAATACTGGGATATACATTTCATATTTATAGCTCAATGTGTATTTAAAGAAAAACAAAGAAAAATAATAAAAATACTAAGTTACGAACGAGGATTTAGAAAACGCGTTGGTACGAGTCTTTTGAATTTCAAATTTATGTTTTAGTAATAGATTTTAAAATATGGAAGTTATTTTATTTACAACAACAAATTTAATATATTAAAGTAATTTTATTTGGTAATTTAAAATATTTTATGAATTAATATAAAGAAACAAAAAGTTTACATGACATGGTTTAGTATATAATGTTTACTATGTAGGGTGACTAGCAAAAAATCTCAAAAAGTTATTTCATAAAAATTAATTTTGCATGCAATTTAGTAAATCATATCAATTTTATTTTAGTATTCATAAATAGTACCATTTCTGAATAGTACTCATTGCAGAACATTATTCTTCTATAGAAATCATTAATAAATATTATTAAGTTCATCCAAAGAATCAATTTTTTAAATTAATTAAACAGCATTATTTTATTAAATAAATATTGTTTATAATAAAAATACCTTATTTTATAAACTATTATATAAATTTTTGTATAATTTACATATTTTTCAGAAAAAGATTCTATTTTTTTGAACTTACGAGTAAAGATTTTAATGGATAGCTATATAAGAATATATTTTTCAATTATACCTTATTGAAACATTATAAAATTACGTAATTCATCGATGGAACTTAGTAATCTTAATATTAGTAATATTTTATAAATTAATTATTACAGAATTTCCAACTGTTATCAAATAAATATTAACATACATTTAGCTGTAGGTAAATTCTGAGTATCCAAACTATTTGTTACCTAAAAGTACATAATTATACTTTTTTGTTTTTGATATAAGCTATAATATATAAGTAATAAGAATTTTTAAGAAATTAATGAGAATTCAATTAAATCATTTACTCTATATGTTTGGAAGAAGAGACGGATAAGCAATAAAACGTATTATTTTCAACAGCTGCTCGACATTGAATAGATTTTATATTTATGCACTTTGATAATATAAAGACAATTGAAATATCATGATTTTAAATTACTAAGTTATATTAAAGTTTCATTAAAGATCTTAAAAAGGAAATACGATATTTTCTTCACTTGTTATATTTATGCTTACTAATACTCCATGGGATGCTCGTAAGATAACTATCATTTCGTAGCAAAGACAATGAAAATGCAAGAGGCCATAATTAGTACATCATGTTGTCTCATCAACCAGGGTAAAATTAGACAATCATAAAGTTGTTTAATAAATAACAGGATTAATAGCGAAACTTACATTCTTGTTATGCTATACACATAATCTTATAATATTTAAAGGCCTTGTATTATATTTATATTTTTAATATGTATAAATCAATTTTTAAACTGTATAATTGTAAAATTAATTTCAACATGTAAATTCCAAAAAATATCTGCGTTGAGCATAAAAAAAATTAATCAAATGTTATTTTATGCGTAAAAGTATATTTGCATAAAAATTTATAGGAATCATTTAACATTTATATTGGTACATTGAAATTTAATATTAATTGAATCCTGAGCTTATTTATAAAAATTTAAATTTTATAAAACATTTCGGTTAAAACGTTTTCGTATTCGAAAAATTCCTTAAATCTGCTACGTTTACATAATCATAGGGTAAAAAATGTCTGAGATGACATACATCTAAGTGTACATATCGAACGTTCAGCAATTACCGCATACTAGCACGGATTACATTATTATTGTCAATTGAAGGGGAAAGAAGAGGGACAATACTCACGGAGACAACAATGCATAATGCGACTTCTCCTTCTCTTATGCCTCCCTCTACCATGATACCAAAGCCTTTACTCACCCTATTTCTCCATCGTACCGCAAACAATGCTTCCAATGCCACAGCTCGCTCGGTAAATGCTGTCGCATAATGTGTTCCATTGTGAAAACGAGCTAATTTATACGAAATTATTCTCCTTACATACTCTATTGCTTACGCGTATTGTGCAGACTATATTTTGTCTCTGTGTACCCAGTAAGACTGGAAGTCTCTCGCGGCTTACGAAGTATCTGTTAAGGAACAACATTTATCCTTCTTGAGTTTTTCATTTTCGCTCTAAATCTGATAAATGAAGGATTTTATATCTTACATTTAATTTGAATTTAGTAAATTTTTATATATTATATATATTCTGTGCAATTATCAGTTTAATCTAAGTCTATGAATCATTCGAATTAAGCAATAAATCAAAAAATGTATTAAAATTTTTTCGATATAGTAGCTACACTTTAAAGTATTTAATAGTACGTTCTTGGAACTTTTTAAAATCTATGTGTTTTATACATTTTTAATATGTCACACTCGTTTTTTATCGATTTTATATGTTTAAAATATATTACCTGATAATTTGGAAACATATTATCTGAGATTTTTTATGTGCATATATTTCATTTAGTTAAATTTCTTATAAGTTTTTTATAAATAAAAAATATTAAATTTCTATCGAGGTTTCATTACGAGTTATAAATTATTTCTAATAATTCTATAGATTGAAACTATAAGGTATTGAGAATTTCACAGTAATCGACTGTTATAACTAAATATTCAGTAATATTAATTATTTATGAGATGAGTATTTTAGTAAGTAAAATATTTGGATTTTTTAAAGCCTTACATTATAGCATTTTTGTAATTAGAGAATAATTTGAGTAGGAAAATCATTCAAATATCAAATTTTAGTTATATTATAAAGATTCTTAAATTTACCTTATTAAAACTGATCAATAATTTTATTAAATTATGTGAAAAGTTTCATTTATTCGTAATTAGCCTTTACTTAATAAAAGTAATTGACAACACTAAAAGGGGGTTCATATTTACAATTTTTAATTTAGGAGAAGTAGAAGAGAGAATTTTCGAAATACGTGCATTAAGATTGCGATGCAAATTTCTTGTGCTGTTTTAAGAAAGTTTACAATAAAAACTCAAGCAAACAATTCGCTATAACACATAACGCACGAGAATTAAAAAAAAAAATTAAGAAACAATTATATTTTCTTTTATTGATTTTTATGCTTTATAAATTTTACAATATTAAAGAAATTTTGCTCATAAATTTTGAGTAAAAAATTATAAGATTCACTGAGTATGTATTCGATATTGAATTTTTATTTACTTTTAATTAAAATTTAGAATTCTTTTCGAAACGTATAGTAAATATAGAAGATAATTTTATTCCTTATAAACATTGTTTAAAATAATAAAATAATAACGTGTATTATAATTTATGTAAAAATTACATAAATATATATTTATTATGATTCAGTGATATAATTACAAAATAATTTATGATGAAATTTAATATTTAAACTGCTTACAAAACTTTTTAAAACTATATATTTGCACCTGTTTTTAGTAGAAAATTATTTAAATATAATAATTACATAATATAAAGTTTCGAATATTACTATATATTTTTTATAAGCATATTAAAAATAATTTAATCTATTTTATAAATTAAGTTTCAAATATGAAAAATTTCTTGTTAAAATTTATACCTCGTTCGGAAAAAAATAATTATTTATATTATTATTTTAATATGAGGTACAAATGTGATTAATTTCTTATGAAGAAAAAATAATTTACATTATGAATGAATTAAAAATTTAAAATTAATATTTTTTAATAATGAAAACTTGTAAATAAATATTTTATAGATATTCCGAAAGATTAAAATTTAACTATTGTATTTAGAAATTATATTTTAAATTCTTCTCGTTTAATTAACTATCAGAACAAAAATTTAATTTTTATAGGAAAAATGAATATTAGGAATTTTATTAAATAAAATAATACATTTATTCGATTTAATTTAAGTCTTTATATTTTTATTTAATACATAGTGATATAATTTTAATTATTATGTTGAAAATACTTTTTATCTATGCGAATTTGTTAATCATAGAAAATTCTATAATAAACGTGTAGAGTTATTTAATAAAGTTCACATTATCTTTGCTATAGTATGACGTTTTTGGAATGCAGTATTTAATAAACTTTAGTATAGATTAAAATTTCACAAATTTTTTATCATGATTTTTGTTCACTTCTCTGAAAAAATTTAACAGATTTCATTAATATACGAATAGTAATATGCAATAAGTACCAAAGAATGAAGAAATAAACACATATTAAATCGCAAACTGAGAAAAGAGTACATTTTTGAAGTAATGTAATAATTTATTGCCTAATACAATTTTAACTTTGAAGTAGGAGATACGTGTCATACATGAAATTTCGAGGGCCGACATATAGAGAAAGATTGCAATCTAGAGAGATTTTAAGGCACGGGAGGGGAAAGTGACAGCGAGGGAGTCCGCCACTTCCTGTGTAATAACTCTTCTGTTGGTAACAGGTCTGGCTACAATTAGAGGTTACTTACTCGCTTATACTTTGAGCACGTTCCCATAAATGCTTTATAAAGTGTAGTATTGCACTATCGACTTTTATTTCAAGAGCCGACGGATGATCATCTTTACTTGCTTAATGGTATTTATTTCCACTTGAAAAAGTCTACTGTGTAATAAGGCAAATGCTCGTACTCTAATACCTTGAAAAGAAAAAAATAATGAAATTTTAACATTCTAAGATAAGGATTATATAAAGGAATGGCTAATTCATTGTGTCAACTTTCGAATGTGACAAATTTTTTATGTTTGTATTTTATTTACTGCTTCTTACTTATAAATGAACATGATGCATACACATGTGCACATACATGCATACATAAATATATTAACAAAAATTATTTAATTTTTTTTATATTTTTAAACCAATAATTACCATTCAAATTTCATAAATTGTGAATAAAGTCTTCTTTTACATTTCTATTAAAAGTATATTCTTTTATGTAATATAATGCTTTCTTTTGGAAATCTTTAGTTCGTCCGATTTGATAATATGTACACAAAAACACACAAAGAGACACACACAAATATATAATATATTAGAAATAGTTATATATAGAAATATATAGAATAATTAGAAATAGTTTCTTGTGTGATTAAATAAGAAACTAATTTATTACATTGTTGATAGTCTCATTATGTTTTTTGTAAATTTTGTTAAATTTAGGTTACAAAATTTACAGAAAATAACAGAAAAAAATAAAATTATAATAACAAAATATTAAATAGACAATATTATAATAAATAAAGTATTATATAAAATTAAAATAAATACATTAACGCAATAGTGAAGATCTAAAATAATTTGTGGCTCAAATATTAACTATCATAAGATAAAATAAAATGAAGATCGATCGATCAATTAAGCGCATTATATATGTAACAACACTCATATTATGAAGGTGATAAAGAATCTTGAATTGAAAAGTTACAAGGAAAAGCATTATAAAAAATAATTAATAAATTTCGAATAGTAAACGAATATATATATTATAATTACTTACTGTACATGAAGAAATTATTGATATTAAAACTTTGTGCTATACTATATATATTATTTGTATTATTTATAAGTTGTTAATATTTAAAAATTTGACACGAGCTTTTAATTTAAATTGTATATCTGAAGAGTTGTCTGATTGATATTTACCATTGAAGTAAGAAATAAACTGTTAAATTGTTTGTTTATAGGCCATGAAATAAAGATTTTATTAGACGACGTATCAAATGCCTTTAATGCATACAAGCAAATAAAGCGATACATATTGACTTGATCATTATGCTCCTGCATAATTATATATATATATATCCGATACTATAAACATTCGGTCTATGATAAATATTATCTACAGGTAGAATGTGTATGCATCATATATATTATCATAAAATAAGAAGAGAGCAGATTAAGACGAAATAAGTACAGATATTTACAGAACAATAAGGAATGTGAAAAAAAGCCAGGGAGAAAAAAAAGATAGAGCTACAGAGAGAGAAAGCCCAAACAAGAGAAGAAGAATGTGCGAAAATTCAAATCGTGTACGCTCTAGTCTTTTACATAATATAATTTAATTTAAAAGTATAGTCTTGTGTGCTGATTCTTCTATGAAATTTAGAGTATCATTTACACTTTATTTAAATTACTAAGTAGACACTCATACTGCAAAAAAGTGATAAAGTTAATAAAAAGTTTATGAAATATGCATATACGCGTGCGCGTACATGTGTATACACATGGACATATTTACGGATTTTATAAATGATGTCTGTTATGCATCGCGGGTTTAAGTCTGTATAATATTGGCGTGTCATGCAAGACGATGATGATACCTTTCATATGTACATCTACTCGAACTCTCTTTTAAATTGAAATTGAGAAAGGTACTCACTTGGTTTAGAGTTCGAGATTATAGCAAAGGTATTATTTTAAACAAAATATTTACCTTTACTCTATTATCATTTTCTGTATTATTGAATTATTGCAAGATTTAGTGTATCTTTAAAAACTATTTTCCAAAATTTTATAGTTTTCCTCATATGAGACGTAAATAAAATTCTTGTTTCTGAAATACGATATAATTTTATTTAAAATTATCACAATTTCTAAAGAAAATATTACAAGTTAATACAGAAACTTTAAAAAAATGTAATTAAAAAAATTAAATATGTAATATATAATAGTAAAGAAATAAATAATATTAACTTAATGTACTTTATTAATGATATTTCATCCTCGTACATTTTACAAATAATTAATCAATTATTTAATAGAATTACAGGATTTATTTTATTTTTATTTTTATTTAGAAAAGTGTAATAAGGCATTTCAGTATGAAAGTAATTATAAGTAGTTATCTTGTTGCAACTTAAATTTTAAGAGAAAACATTTGGAATGTAAGATAAAAATAATTAATAATAGTTTATGATCTCTTAATCTCTACTGATATTTCTTTAAACTTTATAAATTTATCATATCATATATTATAAGAATTGTCGATATTTCATGAACATTGTTGCTGATAGCTGATCAGCTGCTGTTGCGACATGGGTAAGAAACAGATTGATAAATAATCAATTGTTTCCTTCTTTATCAATCTTTATTTTTTATACCATTTAATTATTTCGAAAAAGAGGAAATGTCGCATCACGCGAGAGAAAAAAGACAACCGTGAAATTAAATTACATCGAAATACAAGTAAAAATGCTAAAAGTTGTATTCTGAAAACACAATGTACATTACTTGTGTATACCTAAGAAATAAGTCTGAATCTCAAAGGCGAGTACTCGCGTACTATGAAAACAACCACCAACATAACACTCGTAAATAAATGGAACGAATCACTAAAAGAAAGAATAACTTCTGAAATAATAAACTAAGACAGACGAAATTAAACTAATGCCTCTTTACTTTTTTCCAAGTTTATATAAGCTCCTCTTCTCTCTCTCTCTCCCTCTCTCTTCGGTAAGGGAACGTAACTGATATCCTCTAGGAACTATATTTTAGCGTGAACACTTCCCTTGGAATTTTGTTGGATTTGGATCATGGCAACAACATTTATCAAGTCAGGAGTTTACAGGGCGGCACTCATCGACGTCTCAACGTACAGGTTTCCAGGTGAACGGCGAACCTTGCGGCATGTGCAACCTAAATAGCTAAAACGGAAGGGTTGGAAAGATAGAAAGAAAGAAAGTAGAACATCATGAGAGAGAGCGAGGGAGAGCGTGCTATATGGTACAAGACAGTAAGAGAGAAGAATAGAATAGAAAGAGATCGCACTGGGTACAGAACTGAGAAGCTTCGAACGAAAAAAGGATAGAGAGAAAACGTTTATTTACTGAAAGGGATATGGGCCCCTCGTGAATTTAGCCTTTTTTAGTTTGAACATATATTTTCTTTTAATTGATAATCATAGCTTTGGAAATATCTGCTGACTTTAAAATGTTTTCAATTTCAGGCCTAGATAATCCCTTTTTTGACGTTCGGATCGTCTAACTGAGACTCTTCCCGAACTCATTACACCAGTCCATCTTTGCTCGTCTATATGTGGTTCGTTATATATAAATATATTTCTATATTATTTCTTAAAATTTTACTTTCTATCGCCATCAAACATTGTAATTGTTCTTATCAAAATACATTTAATATTAATATCTGTTGAACTGTATTTAATAATCAACTTGATTTAAATATAATTATTTATAGACAATATTAATGTTTTTCAGTTTATATCAAAATACTTTCTTCTTGAAAAGATCGCCATCTAATAGTTTCTAATTAAAAAACGTATGAAGTTATATCATTAAAAAAAAAATTAAATGCACGCACTTTGCTTAATAACTCAATTAATTTACTCATGTTCTTCGAGAATTAAGATATCACCATTTCATTATTAAAATTTTAATTTTTTTCTTTCTTCTTATTCTTCTTTTACTTCCATTTCTATAGTTACAATTATTTCTTAAACCTTTTCGTAAGAATGACTAGGCGTGATGAAAGAAGAACGACGGGCAACTTCCACAGAAGGTGAAAAATAATGTCACCCACGAAAGAAGTTACAAGCTAGTTGGTTTTATTTGGGAAAATTGAATTTTTTTAATTCATAAATAAAACTTAAATTTAATTATATAATCAAATATTAAAAATATTTAATAACTTTAAAATCATATACTTCACTTTAAGAGGAATGAATTTTTTGAAAAATGAGAAAAATACACTCTACGAATTTAAAAAAATTATTTTCATTTTAAATATTTTAGTATAAGGTCTTTTATAAGGATTGATGATATTAAAATATTATTATCACTTTTATTCTTATATCAAAAAATTTATTTGAAAAATAAAACGAATAAATACTTTAAAATATAAAATCTTCCATTTTATCACTGTTAAATAATAGTCAAAATATTAGTTAGGTATAAGAATTATATTAAAAGTAACGACAAACTTTTTCATTTTAACTTTTACTTAAAATCAGAATTAGGAATTCATTTTAAGTATATATATAATCAAAATATGGTGACAATACTTTTGAAAAATAATAAAAATATATGAATTCTAATTTAGTTCGGTGTGAACAAAAAGTTCTCTGACTTGCTACGCTGTATGTAATAGTTATTTAATTACTATATTTAATTTCATTACCTTTAATAATATAAGAAAAATTATTAATTCAAAGTTATGAAATTTATAAAATATTAATTCACTTTAAAATTAGGAATTTTTTTTTTCATTTTTAACTTTAAACATTTCTAAACTCTACAATATAAAAGAATTATCTTTTATCAATATTTAAATATAAATTATTATAATTAATTACTAATTCTAATTAATTAATATTAAATAAAAAATAAATTAATATTTTTTTAATTTATATATGTCGAAATATTATATTTATTTAATATTAAATTCGTATTGAATATCTGAAGTATAAAAATTCATGAAATAATACTCAAAGGTTTTTATTTATAATATAGAAAGTATATATATAAATTTCATGATTTTAAATAAATAAAAATCGATAATATATTATAATTGTAATATTTATTTAAAATTAAAGCTTTATAAATGACTTAGTGTTTAAAAAAAATAAATTTTTTATATTTTATTACATGTGGCTTCTAATTGGATGTACTAAAATTTTATATGCATATATCTCAAACGAAATTTTTTTTTAATTTAATTTTATCAACACAATATTTAATGTTTTATTTATTTTACTTACATAAGAATTATCTAAGATACTCATGTCCATTAGAATAATTTATAGACTATGATTTTCAGTATATGTTGCCAGTAAATAATCCCTAGAGGCTCATCTAAATCTATATTCTGATGTTTTTGTAAATATGCAAATTACGAGAATGAACAAAATCAAGGTTGTAAAAAATGTGCGCACACTATTGGATATTCAAGTTAAATCAATGTAATCGAATACATGTAATAATATAAATTATATTAAGTTAAATTAATTTTTTTTATTAAAAAAAACATTTAAAAATTTAATTTTATGTATCATTATTAATATTAATAAAGCGATAGAAAAAAATTTTTATATTAAGAATATAATATTTAATTGTAAATAATGAAAGGAATCATAATTGAATAATTATTCACAAACATAATGGTAATAATCATTCATTAATTAGTAAATTATTTTATTATCTAAGTAATTCAATCCTATTAAAAAATTTAAATAAATATAAATTTTTGTTTTTTAAGCACGCGATTATTCAAAATTTGTCAAATTGATAAACATATATTTATATTATGTTTATTAATAAATAAAATTCACGAATCATAATTCAATATTATTTAATATAGCTAACTTAATATAAATTTTATAAAAAATAAAAAACTGTAATACACAGGTATATAAATTCTCTTTTTATATAGTTATCGACTAATTTAGTTTCGAAATTGTTCTGTAAATTAGTTTAAATTAATTTTAATAATTCTTCAAGTTAAAAAACAATTAAGTAATTATGTATTTTAAGCTCATCTGAGTAGTATATGTTTCATAATTTCATATGCAAATGATCTTCAGTATATATATATATATATATATATATTTATTTATGAATATACACTGTTTGGACTTGTATGTTTTTGTTCATTTTTTAGAGAATGTGCATTAATAGATAAGTATAAAGAGAAAAAGATAGAATGAAACATGAATTATTTAAATCACTTAGGTGAAAAGTGACAAGTTGAACACGTAATAATATTTATGTAATTCACAAATAAAAAAATACCTAAATAAGTATCAACACATTACAGAAAATACATTTTTTTTGTTTTTAATGCTATTTAATAATTTTTAATAAATTTTACATTTTTGTACTTAAAAAAAATGTTTTAGTTTTTTATAGGCAACAATAAAGAATTAACTGAGAACTAGAAATTTAATCGATTCGATTTTAAATTATGTCATTATCGATATTAACATATAAATATTAATTTGTACCATGTATATAGTATGTTTAATAATTAAAAATTTCTTGGATCTCGTATATTTTTATTACAAATTTTTATTTTTACAGATTACCATGTAGTTCCTATATCGAAAATTCATACTTTGTGATAAATCTTAAAAAATAAGTTATATAATAATAATTATTGATTATGAAGGAATTATATAAATCATACTAATTACATTTATTTTAGATTCTTTGTCAATATTTCCAATCTAATAATATATGAATCGTTTTTAAATTTTTGTAATATTATGATTTTAAAAAGTAAAAATATTAATTTTTATATATGGTATGACAATTATTTTCAGAAGAAAAAGTGAGATATGATACAATATTGATACTCAATTATTTATGAATTTGATCTTGTATTGAATTTTAATAATAAATAATTTAAAAATTAATTGAATCATTGAAAAAAATGATTAAAATAAAAAACAAATTTTTTATAACATTATTGTATAGAAATTCAATTATTTTTTGTAAACATTTAAATATTTTTTTAACTAGAATATAAAGAAAGATTTTTAAAAAATACTTAATAAAAAAAATTTATAAGCATAAGCAGTATTACTAAATATAATAATGATCATCGTGATAGCAACAACAAAAATAACAGGAATAATTATAAGAAAATGAAAAAGAAACAAGAAAAAGAAGAAAAAGATAAAAACTCTTTTTAAAAATTATCATAATTATAAATAAATAAGGAATAATTGTCCATTATTTCATTTCATTATTTTATTTCATTTTAATACCAATAGGTAGTTTATAAAATGTATAGTAAAATTCAATTCAGATTCATTTGGTATTTTCGAAAATTATAAATGTGTTTACATAGATTATATAATCACATTAATTCATTTCTATATGTTCATATAGTTACGTTTTACATGTCATTGCTATAAAAATTTTCTGCTAAAGTATGAATCTTTTTAAAGATGTAAAATTAAATTAATTAAGTAAGGAATAATTATATTGTACTTTTACCCATCAAAGTATATTTCAATTAAACTAAAAGTTATAGTTACCGTCAGAGAAATTATTTACACTTTGAAATCATTTTCTTTATTTATTGAAAATATTTTGTGTGAGATTTTATTTTATATTTACAATTATGTATTTTGATAAGTGTTCGTGTACTTGTAACTGAGTACTGAATATTAAATTAACTTGTTAATTTTTAAATATATTTATTTCTTATAATCTTCTTCGATATCAAAATTATAAAATATACTAAAGTATTATACACAGAGATTGTATTTTTAAACTCTATTAATATTGAATAATATAGAAAAATAAAAAGCGTTACGTGATATAGATTTTGATGTCCACAATTCAAATATCAACACAAATTTTTGAATATTTTATATTGATAAAATTATATTAATGTTTAAATGTTCTTTAGTTAGAGCCGAAGTGAAACGTCACGTACACAGAATCTAGAAAAATTCAATGCTACAAAATGGCACAGATTCGAATGTTTGCTCCGACTGAGGGGAATAAATAAAACAAGAATAAAAGAACGTGAAGGCTATATACGAAGAATTTAATTAATTCCAATCACGCGTTTAGTATGTCAACAAAAAATAAAAAGCCAAAAACGAAAAAGTCAAAATAAAAATATAAAGAAACTAACAAAATGAATACCAGTTTAAAATATCACCGGCACCGCATAACTATGTATTACGCGCGCGCAAAGCTCAGCGATTACGTAACATGGAATTACGCGTAATAATTGAATACCGTGGAGCTGTAGTCGGCAGATCGAAGAGCAATTTTCTCTGTGCGCAATCAAGCCGTATATAGCTCGGCGCTAGCAGTTCAGCCACACAGAGGCTCGTGTACCGGTCCATCGAGATTCATTGGACATGATGCCCGGGTCCGACTGTCGCTTGTGTTACAAAAAACCGGCAGATTTGTCAACGAATCGATTTGTCGAGCAGACGTCCGAGCGGTGCTCACAGTATGTGCCGCCGCTGTTCCCCTCTCTTGAAGTTTTTTCCTCCTCGAGAATGTCGCCAAGAGGCCCTGGAGCTGTTCTCGAGGTAAAAAGATAGAGCGCTCGACGAGCTTCTACTTGCAGTAGCGCCGAGCTCGGCAACTTTGACCCAGCTTCACTTCTTCTCGATTCTGCTTTTTCAAACTTACGCAGTTCTGATCGGGTCAGCATGCACTCAAATTCACCATTGCTCCATCATGAGAACAAATCGACCAAGGAAACGACGCTACGATCATCGCTTTCCTTCTTTTTCTTATTCAACAGAATTTATACGTTACTGCGGCATCATCAAAGATTCAGGTGTTAACAAATGGATTCATTTCACAGTCAGAATATTACGTATTTTTTGAGGATGAAATTTATCGGAGAATAGATTGCTTGAAGTAGTGGACATACTAATTATCAGGTAGTGTTCCATTGAAATTGTACAAAATGATTTTATAAATTAAATATTGTTAGAAATGTTTTACCGATTAATCTTCTTAATTCTTGAAAATTGAAATTGTGTATAAAATAATATGCAATATTAGCACGAAAAAGAAAGTAAATTCAAATTTTATTATATTGTATGTAAATTTGCTATTGATGAAAATCAACTTGGTAGTGAAAATTAAATATAATACGTCAATAATTGATGAAAGATATTCAGTGGGAAAATACATGAAACTCGCACTTACAGCATAATAAATGGATGTCGAAGTATATAATTTGTCAAGTGAAAAATCCTTGTAAATATTTTTTTGTTTAAATTCTTGAGAACGTGATTTAGTGAAATGCTTATATTTCAAATATAAAACATAGAGAAAAATATAGCTAATAATTAAAAAATACGATAATTTTTGAGTTGTAACCATATATTTCTTTCAAATTTTAAACTTTATTCAGAAAAAAATACTAGTGATACGGCTCAATATAATGTCTAATTAATCGTGTGATGTTTCTCACGTATCATATTCTCTGTTTTGTTTGCTTCTCTTATTGACTACTTACGATTGTTCGACGTTAATAAAATATACTCAGTAATAAATGTACTTTATTAACATTTTAAAATATTTCTTTGTTTATTCAATCTATTTATATCCTGATTTGTTTCTTTTCTTTCAATAAAAAATATATGAAATATGACTATAAATTTAGGATAGATTTAACTTCGGCGCTATAATTTTAAAATTTGTAGTAGAAAATTGAAGATAAAACTAAAATTGAAAATTTGTATTTATTTTTATTAATAAAAATATTATCTGAAATGCATTTAAACTGTATGTATCTATGAGATAAGATATTTATTTCACTTAGAATGTCTGACTAAATTTGTTTAGTATCTACTTGAATATATGTAGATCAAATTTGTGCATAAATCTCTAAACTTATTATTTATATTTTTCAATTTAGATTTCGAATATAAAGATTAAACATTGAAATTTATTTTAATATTTTTAAGTAAGTCTTAAAAATTGTTGAGTAAATCAGAGAAAATGGATTATAATAAATATTAGTGTTAATGTGAAATAGTATTTAGTGGCATACAAATTTTGATATTTAAAAAAATGGCGAGTTCATTAATGTTTTCAAAAAATCAATAAAGTTAAAGTTTAAGAATAAATTGAAATCATATTTATTAAAATTAATAAATAACGAGTAATATTTATTCTACATTTAAGTTATATCATTAATTACTATGAATGGTTTTAATGAGTATTAAAAGTTATACTTTAATAAATAAGTCTTTTAAATTTATATCTTTACATCATATTCATAATAAATCACATTAATCAGGTAAATAATAAATTTTTGAGTTCAAATAAAAATATCATGATCATTATCAAAAATTTTATTAATATTTAATATTTTTTTTTAGATATATTTCTTGGTTTAAATCACATTTTCTTCGTCGGTGACTCCTTGAATAAGCATTGACTTATAATTTTTTGTTGAATCAGTTGAATATTGTCGCTTAAAAATTAGGAAACAGTTAATCTATTGATATGATCATAAGAGCACAGGATTGACTAAAAGTAGAGAACCGCAGACATTGAAAGCGCGATCTGAATTCTCAAGTTGTTGGCTCTCTGCACCCGTAAGAACACCGAGACACGTTCGGAATTCAAGACGTCAACACCACGCACTATGTCAATATGCGAGAAAGCTGCACACTTATTTGGACATTTCCATGAAAAAATGGATGCCCCCGCAGCATCATATTGGTCGTATGAATCGGATAGACGAACCGGCTACAAACCGCGATGTCGCTGAAGAATTGGAAAGCAACCAACGATTTCTTGTAAAACTTTCTTTTTCTTCTGCATGTCCAGACAAATGTACGGTTACAGCATATTTTTCGTTGCAAATTTTCAGCATTAATTATAACAAGCTATTCGCGATTCCACAGAAAAGTTATTTAGGTTTAATATTGGTAGTATTATTAAAATTATTAATTGATATTTAGGCTGATAAATTTAACTATACCAGATCTAATTGACAAGTCAATAAAGGCAAAATGAAACTTCTTTTTTCTATCATTATAAGTATTTATTATCTTTTTATTTAATTAATAATTTAACTGGAGGATATTTTTTATACCCCTATATAATTCGGTAATTTAGTGCAATGTCATGGTGATGGCTGAATTTATGGGGCCTTGAATTATGTAATGTGGTTCATTAATTCTCTGGTATTATTAATACGGATTGATTTCATACGTTAATAATAAATGGAAAACTATTTTATATGAAACAATCATAATTTCTAGTTTCAATTTATTATAATTGTGATTTATAACTTAATTATCGAATATTTGATAATAACTGTATAAAAAAATTTTTTCTTACATTTATCAACACTTAAATAGTTCGTAAACGATTAAAACTTAGATGTGATAAATACTAAAAATTGCAATTTTTCTTATTTATTTTATCTAAATCAATTCAATTTATCAATTTTTTGTGAATTAGCGTGTGTTAATTATTAATTTTTAGTTATTTAGATGTAATTTAAAACATTATTACACCAAAGCTTCATCATAATAAATCAAAAGTAAATAAATCAGGTATATATCGTTTAAGATTAATAGATTATGCTTTGGAAATGCATTTTTTTATTACCAGAAAAGGTTACTAATTTTATAAATATGAGAACTTTTTAATGAACTTGATATTTTTCCTAGGCTTTTTAATAATAACGTGGATTAGAATTTTCGGCTTGCATGCATTTATATTATACTTATAGCAAACTTATATACTTATCTAAAGAGTACTACTCAGTATATAGAAAATTATCGTTTTTATTGGAAGTAGCGTTGCTTGTATTTATTTACAAGAAGTCAGATAGAAGTTAAGCAATGAAAAGCAAAATTAACAGATATACAATAAAATGTTTGCCACAAGTATATCAATTCCATTTCACTTGAACGTCCATTCAATTCCAGAATCTATTAATCGTGGTACTTCCATTTCTCTTCTGTTCTATACATAAACGTGTCAAAGCAAAGCTCGGTATGCACCACCCGTTCATTTAAGCGAGCTAAGTGCTCTTATAATATAATCAACACCTTATCGTAGAGAAGGGTCAGTGCTGTGCGACAGAGAGACTTAATGCGCATATTCCCTATTCCTTCTTCCCACTTCGCCATCCATTGCATTCTCTATAACTAACAATCTGATAAATTATAACGTCGGTGGGTGCTTAATTGCCATGTCTACATGTTTTTTAATTAATATATTTATATATTTTAAAGCGCATAGACGAGAAATACTCAAATGAGAGAATGTATGAACACAAAAGAATGTATGTATCAAGGAAAAAATTATTTTATATTACGGATGTAATATTATTTTTTTTATTCCAGGCTTTGCTGGATAGAAAATAAAAAAGTAAGTTCGGCGTAGGATGGTTTTGTTTTTGGATTTTCTCATTCTCCTCTATGTTTCTATCACTATGCGCTTCATTTTGTCCAGCAGTAATAACGAGCCTTTACCACAGTCTGTGCTTCACGGGTTGCATAGCTCCTTGTCTATATAAGCGGATGAAATATCTCTTTCTCTCCTTCTCTGACTCTGTATAATTTCTCTGTATAGTCAACATTAGAATTTCGTCTATGCTTGGTTTTGATCAGTGGCGATGGTGGCAGTCTGCTTTAACGTCCGATCATGAAATCGCCTGAGACCCAAGGCTTTGTCATGACCGCAGGAGAAGCACGCCAGCATCGGAATAGCGCGAAAGAATTCAAAGGTTAAGGATGTACGATAAATTCAATCCTGTCTCTAATGCTCGTCATCTAAATTCAGCAGGTATAAATTTTCGAAAATTTTGCCAAAGTTCGCACAGATTGTAGAGATTATAACCATCTCATTCCCTCTTTCTTCATCTTTTTAGGAAAGACGGAATGCTCTTGATATTAGCGCAAGTTATTATTGCAAGATGAAGAAGAAAGGATTATTTAGATAAGATCATGAGAAGGGTTCTGATGAATAGGATGAGGAATAATGAAATTTAACAAGGCAAAGAAGGTGAGTATCGTGATCCAGTGTGGTATCTAGGTTATTGAGCGAATTACCATTCGTTATTTGCGACCCATGGCCGCGGAGATTTTCTGAGCTTACTCTCTCGTCACATAAAACTGAAACCTCTTTGTCCCAATTGGCAAGGATTCTATTATACATTTTTGTGCGTGTTCATACGTTTAGTATCAACAAAGAATCTGGTAAATTTATAAACAGAAAAAGTTGCATGTGGAAATTCAGGAATTTAAGGTGACTATTATTTACAATGCTGGTCTTAGACTTTCTATGTACATGCACACATATGAAATTATCGTATGCGATTGTACATATACTCGAGAAAGTTTTTGTCTTGTTCTTTCACTCTACCTACATTTTTTTCTTCTACAATCTCTTAGAAGCTAGCGCTGCTCCTCAGCAATTCGAGTCGCATACGGCATTCCTCGACTACGTTGTGAACGGCTGCAGTCGTTTTCGTCGTCGTCGTCTTCGTCGTCGCAGTCATCGTCTTGGACTTTCGCACGAGCGAGCGTAGTTTCCGATGCTCTCGTTGTTATTTAGTGAATGAAAATTTCGCAGAGCGGCTTAAGACCCACACTTAACAATTCCGATTAAGATTATGCCAAATTCACGCTCGCAAAGGTTTTTCTGTTTATTTTTGCATTCTGATCTACATCGCCGTTAACTTTTAAAATAATTTATAGGTGCATCAATAAGAAAAATATATTTATTAAATTTTCTCTTTAATGAAATTAAAAGGTTTGTTTTCAAGTAAATTTTTATTTATGCACTCTCTTCTTTTACACTATCTAATGAAAACTGGAGATCTTAATTTAATATTTTGAGCCAATCTATATTCCAAGAGAACTTTTATGTTATATCGAATAAAAAGTGTTAGTTAATAGTTCTTTTTGATAATTTTGATGTTCACTAATTTAACGAATTATTGATATATTTTATTAAAATACAAAAAATTATGTTTTCTAATTTGATAACTATAATTTTATTTAGTTTAAAGGGAAATTAAATTAAAGTAGAGAGTATTAAGTTTAAGCTTGTTAAGAGTTCAAAGACTTATTTAATCTTAAAGTTGACATTAAAAATTATAAGTGATTGAAAAGGATGAAAAGAATTATGCATCATTTTAGCATCAGGCTAATTTTCTATTTTTGCTTTTAATTTACAATCGAGAATTTACAATACAATAGAGACTAGAAAAAAGAAATAAGAATCAGACTAGAATAAGCAAGAGAATGTGTGTCTACAAAATAATAAACGTATTCGAAATGAAGTTCAATTTTACTTTTTTATAATTTTTCGAATTTAGACATTTTAAATATATTAATCAATTTGAAAATTTACCAAAAAAATGTAAAA
Source organism: Platyscapa corneri (assembly GCA_018907185.1). NCBI lineage: Eukaryota > Metazoa > Arthropoda > Insecta > Hymenoptera > Agaonidae > Platyscapa > Platyscapa corneri. Next base: position 855,823 of record JACCHW010000011.1, on the reverse strand, counting down.
ATATACAAGAAAAATTAAATAAACAATTAAAAATATTAAAATTAGTTTTTGAAAATTTAATTTTTAACGAATATCTTTTATTAATTAATATAAATATTTTTATACTTATTATGAATCGTTAGACAATTTTTCCAGACATTTGTTTGATAATATTAGACAGATTTTAAATCAGTTGTAAAAATAAAATTACAAGGACAGGGGAAAGTAATTTCAAGCATAAAGGTTAGAAAATATCAGTAGTTTAGTTTTCATTATGTTAATTAATTAGTCTATAACATTAAATTATATATTTTTAATAAAAAATAATCTTGGTAATTAAATAATATTTTGAATGAAGAATCAAGATTTCAGATTAATTTTTAACTGTAATACGATATTGAATGTATTATATTTTTGAAAATTTAATATTGTAAAGTTACTAATTTAAGTTATAATCCTTATACAAGTTTAAAGTCAAATATAAAAATATCTTACAACTATTTAATAGAATAATATAAACATTTATAAAAAGCACTATTGAAATACGTATTATTGTAAATCGGATTATTTGTCAACATTATGATTTTTTAGTATATCTCTATGTTACAAAAAGTTTATAGTGCTATAATTTATATACTATATGAATACAAATTCTGCTAGTAGCTTCACTTATTATTTTTAAATGTTCTAATTAAAAAATAATTTTATAAAATATCAAATATAATGCACGTATAGTAGCAAAAAGTTCGGACTCATTGTATAATTTAATCAAAATTTCAGTTCAGTGGAGTCGATATTCTTCTTGGTTTAAGAATAGTCTACATAAAAACTCTTGGGATTATTTTCGTGAATCGGGAGTAAAAAAATATTACTTCCAAATTTTTTTTTGTTATATTATAAGTTAGCTTCTTTATGCGAACTTCAAATATTGACGCATATGAATTTCATTGATTATTCAATTTTCTAAAAAATTTTTTAAGTAATTTACTTAAGTTTCTTTTAAAATTAAGTTTTCTAATTATAAAATTTTTTAAAACTAAAGTTAATTTTGCTTTTAGTAATATTTCAATAATGATTTATTTTAATTTTCAGTTTTTTTATTTTTAAATCTTTTAAATTATTATTTTAGAAAGTAGTTAAAAATGAATGGTTTAACATATTTTTTAATATATTTACATACCGTTATATTTTTTAGTATTCACCATTTAAAATTTTTTTAAAACTATTAATTTTTAATATTGTGCTAATCTTCGATGTTATATGTAAATTTTTTTTTTAAACAAGACTATCAAGCGAAATAAAGATTTTCTTTAGAGAATTTGTAGCTAAATCTTAGATATTCCATTCTATCGGTATAGAAATCGAATATTCTTGAAAAATTGTGGAAATATGAAAGTTTTCTCATAAAATCGTAAAAATTCAAAGTTACGTAATTTTAAAAGAAAAAGTTGCATATGAAAATTTTACCAAAAATAATGTCAAACCTCATAAAATAACCTTTTTAAAGTACTTTTTGTCTTTCCTCATAAAATATTTATTGTATGAAATTGAATGACTTAATAAAAAAAAATAATAAAAAATAAGAATTTGATTTTTAAAATTATATTTCTGAAATATTTTAAGAGATATGCTGATAATATTTATTTTTAAATTTACTTGTTCTCTGTATTCAATTTAATACCAAAATTCTTCAATAATGTAAGATGTTTAGATTAGTAATTTTTTAGTTACAAAAAAAATTAATAATTCCTGATAAAAAATAATAAAGAAGGATTCACATTGAGATAAAAAATACAAAAAATATAGTGAACATAATTTATATTTTATTCTAAAACATTTATAAATGATATTATTATAAAGAAATATTTTTAGATATATTATTTACAATGTAGAAAATTTTTTTTGTAAATTTAAATTTCACATAACAATATAGTTTTTAAATTTTCTATAAGTTTTTGTAATAGTAAAAGTATTAAATAAATTTTTTTTATCATTTAGATTATTCAATGATACTACGTAAACACACATTTTAAATATGTTAACATTCAAAATTATATTTATTAAAATTCTTATAAATAGTATTTAAATTAGAACATTAAATTATAAATAATTAAAGAAATCTATAATTAAGGTAAAATTAAATAATTTAAAACTAAGATAGAATAATATTTTAAGTCTATAGCTAAGATTGAGGAGCAAGAGTTTTTACACAATGATCATGAAAATTTTTTTTTAGTCTAAGTACATGATACTTTAAATTTTCAATTAATATTATACAAGCAAAATGTTTTATCCGTTTTTATAATAATTTATACTAATTTTGAGATTCTTTGAAAAAAAAGTGCATGTTCAGCATTATTTTAAAAGATATTGTATTTTATAAATTTAAATTAAAAAAAAAATTAAGCTAAATAAAGTTTTTGAAAAAGCTAATATAATTTTAACAACGGTTAAATCTTAATAATTTATAAAATTATTAATTTAAGTATTTCTAAATTTTCATCTTTTGTGGCAACGTATCATTTAATATTTATTTTTCAAAACAGCTTAATAGAAGAATATATTCTAAAATAATTTTACAGTAAAAGAGATGTCTCATTATATACATATCATTTATAGGTAAAGTTTAATAAGAAAATTTATAAAAATAATATATTCTAATAATTATGAGCTTAGCCTTGCGCGTTTATTTTAACAAATACAATTTTTTTAAATATTATAATGAATTAGAATAATGATTGATTTAAAATTATTTAATAATTTTTTCAAGTATAAAACTTTTTATCTTTGTATAATCAAGTATATATCTAAAAATTAAAGTTAAATTTTTAGAAAAATTTGTAAAGAACTTTTTTCTTCCATTTTATTAAATTGGTGTTTATTTTATATTATATTCTTGATTATGTTTATTTAAAACATTAATAAATAAAACAAAGTTAAAAATTATATTTAGTTTCTAATGAAAATAAATTTTACAAATTAATTTTAGGCTATTGATTAAAAATTAGTTTAAATTTTTTATTTTTTTTTATTTAATTTATAAAGAAAATTAATATAATATTTTTAAATTAAAAGTATGTATAATATATAAAAAAATTATTATTAATATTATTTATATATGACTAATATATACGCGTGTACATATACGTTGTGAAAGGTAGAGAGAGAGAGAAAGAGGAAGTGAGACACGTATAGATTTTTTACTTATAATTAGAGCTTCAAGAAATAATTTTTATACGTATTTCGCTGATAAGTTAAATTTTACATAAAATAAATAAAAAAAGCGAATATAGTATAAATAAACGGTGATTTCAATTTTTACTTCTCGGTCGAATGTCGATGAGACTTAGGGGTGCGATTGCGTGTCTGATAAATATTTATTGCAAAATCATTTTTCCAGGGATAGAAAAAGAGAGGAAAAGGAGTGTGATGATAATTATTCACAAAGCATCCATTAGAGGCAGGAGTTAGGAAGGCAATAAGTAACTTATATCGCACTCTTAATGATGACTAAAAGAGTCGGTTCAGAATCACTCGTTCCGGTGTAATATAGATGCATTCCATATCTTAGATCATCTTTTCCTTCTTCAATATAATCTTCCTTATAATTTCGTAAATTATTATTCATTCAACGACATTAAGTCTGGGTGAAAAATGATGGTTTTACAGACAAGAGAATTAGACAAATATGTCCTCTAGTGCATGGACTTTACGGTTGGTTGTAAAATGCTACAGTGATCGTAGTGCCCATCTGCCGACATAATGCGCAACAACGCAGCGTAGCACGAACGTTATGTAACGCAGCGTAACGCAACGTAACGCTTAGCAGCCCGGTTTTTTGCCGTTGAAGTTTTCCACATTTCTTCTTACTTCTTAAATCTTTTTTCTTTGCCTTTTCTCTCTCTCACTATTTTTCTTTACTTCATTCATCTTTGCTTATTGTTGTGAAGTTCAACGTTTACAACTATAAGCGATTTAGAAATATTTTATATTATGAATTTAAAAGATTTTTTTTTAATATTATTGTATTTTATCATTGTTATTAAGGTCTTTTATAAATTGTTTTCCACTCATAATGTACTGAAAGAATAAGCTTTTTTAAACATGTTTTTCTCTACTCGAGAGTGATTAGCTGTTTGCAGCTTCCATGTGCAGTATTGCTGTTGCAATTGATAATTTTTTAATATTTATTATAATTTTAGAAAACACAATTAAATTATTTCTTCATATAACTATATAATTTATAAGCATAAAGTGTATACAAATATAAATTGAAAATATGCATTGAAATCTATTTATGTATAAAATATGAATATGAGGAATGTTAGAAAATCATTATGTTAGACATTATATTATCTTTATATTACATATTTAAAACTTGAGATACTTCTTTTCTGTGTGTTTTAAATATATCATGTCCAATAATATTTATTAAACAGCAAAGAAACTAGAGAAATTATAGAAGCACGATTTTACTCAATATTAATTAGTAACAAAGCAAATATTTTGGCTTTCATTTATTTAACTTATCTGTTGTTATTAAAAAATAACTTTGCGATAAAAGAAATTTAACATAATTAAAAAATAAGAAGATTAAAAGAATAATACCAAAAAAATTCAATCTTTGATGAAGATAAAAGCTAAAATAAAAGAGAATAAAATTACATATCATTATTTTATTGATTTAGAAAACATGTTAATAAAAATAAATGATGAAAATTTGTAACATTTTGTATTATAAAAATTTTGAAAAAATAATAATCATATTTAATTACAAATAATATATATAGAAAAATAAAAAAGAATAAGAGTTATTAATATCCATATAATAAGTTCATAAAAATAATATGAATTTAATCGATAATTTAACGTTGAAAATTTATATCCCTTTTAAAGTATTAAAGAATACAGTTAAAGAAAAACGAATTTTTCAAAATAAATTTCATTAAAAACATTAACATGAAGATAAAATTAGTCTTGTTTGAGAATAAAATAAGAAACATGAATTATATTTTGTATAAGAAGATAGATGCGTATATATCCTGCTTAGTTACATATGTGACATCACTGTTCATAACGGTGAAATTACCATAGAGTTTTTAAACAATAGATTTTGCATTATCTTCGATAAAAAAGCGTGTGAAAATGTTAAGATATTCTGAAGCCTTACATTGTCTTGATTTAAATGCCTTTAGTATGTATGTACGTACATACATACATACACACACGCGCGCGCGCGCGCACACACACACACACACACACATATATATATATATATATGCATATGTGTATATATATGAAAAAACGAAAAAGAAGCAAATGTCAGTCTTAAAGACACGTACATTATTCACTGCACATTATTGGCCGGTAGACCTTATAATTCAAAATACGCACGTTCACAAATGTGCGGAATAGAAGAGAGAGTGCGAACCAGACATCGAAGACGCAAAACTGGAAAATAAACGAAAGAAAAAACAATAGGAGGAAAAAAGAAGAGAACGATAAAGGAACAAAGAAGAAGGTAGTTAAGGAGAAGAGAAGAAATAGAAGCAGAAGAGAAAAGGAGACGATAAAGAACAAAGGTTGAGTATTCCTCGGAATGTGAGATAGGTGTTTGGTTTATGGCCACTCCGTGAGTAGAATTCACTCCTTGTCCTTATGCCAGAGAGATTGTACCTCTTTTCTTCCTCCCTCTTCTTCTTTTCGCCAGAGTCTGTGCCGCAGCGAGTGTTGGCCCGTGACGTACGCTGCGAGAATTTACTCGACCGCTAGCGAGATAAGGTGCACCGATGTCGCATATCGCGACGCGTACGCGAAAGTATTATGTAGAGAAGCAGCAGTCGTCGTTCTGCATGCGAGAATCGGAAAAGCCGTAGAAGCGATATTTCGAGATAATGGCTGGATTTTTGTAACGTGTCAGCTGCAGTTTTTCAGTTTCCCAGCAGAGGAACTAACACAAAATGAGGAATGAGCGAGAGTTTTGTCTAACGTACGATTGATTAATTAACAGTATTTTTCAAGAGATTTCTATTATTTATCAATTTTATTTGATTATGAAAGTAGCAAAGTACATACTGCAGTAATAGGTGCGTACTTTTCAAATCGGATCTGTATTTCAATCATTTTTGCTGCTTGAAAATTTGCTTGGGGAATGCAAAAGATGCACTGGTACCTACAGTTTCGTTCTCTTTACCGAGTCGTAGGAGTGAGAATGGAAAAACCCAAAATTCAATTTAAGCACGACCTATTTTGTCTCAATTCATCTTTACTATATAATATTGAATGGAGTTTATGACTTTTCCGGAAATAAGGTGTTAAATTTTAAGCACATATGTTTTAGTTGATCCTATAATAACAAATTGAAAAATTATCTAAAAATTAGTACATTATAAATTGGATTCGCTTATTATTTTAAAAAATCCAATAACTAAATTTAATGAAATAAATATTTAATAATGTATATTATTAACGAGTAACGGATGATTTATAAAGATTAAAACATTTTACATTTCGAGCTTTTTTTATTTAATAGATTTTTATTTAAGCAATAAAATAATAATTCTATTAAATATTACTATAAATTATCATTTATCGTCATCAATTGCAAAAATTATTTAAATTTTTATGCTGTTTAAAATAATGTTGATAGAAAATTATAAATCATTTATTAAATAATGCTTATTTCTCTTGAATTTTAATAAAAGATGAATTTAAATCTTATAAAATATATAGTTTGAAAATTATTTGTTAAAAGGTCGATAAAAATATTTGCATTTTTACCAAAATCAATTTCAGTAATTTTCTGGTAGTTTTCAAATTTAAAATTTCATGAAATATCTTTTGACATATTTATAGTATTCACTTATACACGAATATAATCGATAAGTCTTATTAAGACAATATTAATCATTTTTTAAATTTTAACAGCAAATCTCAGAATAACGAAGATCTTATTCATCTTTCATTTGTCGATTTTCTTTAGTCAAGTAGCGTTTACGATTTGACCTTAATCCTCACTCCACAAATTCTCAACATACACATATTTATACACATCGAGATTCTTGAAGCAAAGCTCTTGAAGAAACTAAATACAAAGTTGTCGATGGAAGAAAGAATGTTTGATCCTATACCCATGGGTGCTTCAGAAAGAAGAACAGCGATGTAGAGAATAAAGGAATAAGAGGAAGGCGACATAGAGAAAGAAGAAAATGTCGGAAACAGTTGTAAAGAGAGAAGAAGAAATGGAGAAAGGGAATTGCATATTCAATCATAGGCGAAAAGAGTGTCTTTTGTCGGCAGCTATTTCCGACGCTCTTGTTCACATTGAATTGGCATTCTGTTTGAGTAATGCCAGGAGCGATAGTAGTTCTGCCTTGTCTTTTTCTCTTTATCTAACCTTGCTTCCTCTTCTATCTTTTATGAATACATATATAGATTACAAGGTCCATTCTAAAATTTTTCATCCATTTTAAGATGATCGTTCACTGACCTAAGATTAAAGAAGTACTGAATATAAGAGATGCTGTTACAATTTTTTTCATTTATGCTATGTATCCATCTTATATATCGATGTCTTATATACATATCGTTTTACGTCTATACTTCCTTTCAATGAACCAAATACGAAATTTCAAAATGTTAAAAGAATATTTTATAATTTATTTCTAGTACTCTATGGTTCATTGACATATAGAAAAAACTAGTAAGATATTTATAATGAACCTGTAGACTCGATATTTTTGTATTACTTTCAATTATTTAAAAAAATATTTCTAGATTATCATGACTGATTATTCTCAACACTATTATAAGAATTCAATCGTTTCGCTCATTAATTAATTGATTACATTCTATATTTCTTGTTTATTCATAATCTGTATGAATAAACTTATGTATCTTATTGGTTTTAAAAAATAAAATATTTATCAATGTTCATTTTTCTTTTACGTATCTATAAATAAAAAATGTTATTGAAATTTTTTAAACGTATTCAAAAACTAAATATAAGAAATAGGGAAAATATTCTGAACTATATTTAGTTAATAAAACTATTCTGAAAATTAATTAAAAGTATCTAGTTAATATCTATTCTAAATGTTTAAGTATATTTAATGGAATTAAAAACATGCTACATAACAAAATAAGTTCATTAAAAATGAAAGACGTAACACGTAATAAAAGTAAATTGTATGGAAAATATAAATACAAAAATTAGTAAAATAAACATTTATCGGGTTATTATAAATACTTACATACATGTCTGACCGAGTTCGTTTTTTTCTACTTCAAAATAAATAAATTAACATAAGTATTATAATAATTTTTAGGTTTTAATTATATTTTACTCGAAGCAATATCTCTTATTATATAATTGAAAATTTTCAATAATTTGTTGCACTTATTTAATGTAACAATATAATGAAAAGAAATTGAATTTCTTCAGACATTCTATATACAGATTAAGATTTTTAATATCTTTTATAATTTTTTTTCAGCAAATTATTTTCTATATTTTAATATAGAAAATTTTGTTTCTTTAATTGTTGACAATAAATTTTCAAGTAATTTTTTTACAGAAATTATAAAAATTAGTTTGATGATTCATAAATATTTTAATTTATAGATCAATTATAAATATTGCAAACGTGCTACTTTAAAAACAAGAAGAAAAGCTTCATATCTTCCTTTTAAAATATGAATAAAATAAGAGTTTCACTAAATTTTTAAAAAGGAAAGCATTTTCATTTATCTTAAATTTTATTTTCGATTTATTAATTCAATTGATTTTATAAGTCTTTTAATATTATTTTGGTACAATAAAAATTGGATATTTAAGTTTTTTCTATTAGTATACTTTTATCATAATTTAATTTAAATTTACTTTAATTTATAACTTCATAAATTCTGTTAACAATTTTATCTGAATAAATGTTGGTAATTATCGAAGAGAATAGTAACCGACTTTCTAGACACTGTAAAATATATTGAACTTTTTAATAAAGTTACGATAATTCATATATTTAAAATAGTAATATTTCAAATTGAGTAATGACTTTTGAAAATAAATTTAATTTTTTAATTTTAGAAATCATTTACGCAAAATATTTTTTTTAACATAATAAAATATACGAATGAAACATAAGTATAATTAATTTAATAATTGCAGTAAATAATATTTTATCAAATATTATTCATATTATTAAAGATGAATTATATAGATAATTTATAGTAAACAATGATAAAAGAGAATTTATTTTTGTGATATTCTTTTTAGAGTCTACAATTCTGTTTTGGAAAACTTAAGGGATATTTAAACTCTTTTTAGATTCTTCTTTGCAGTATTAAGCGCGCAAACAATAGTCGTTTTGTAAATTTTGCTAAATATATACTCCAAACATTTGACAAATACTAAATTAAATAAATATTAAATATAAATAAATTGCATGAACGATATAATAACTTTTAATGATAAAAGTATTGTATTAAATTCTACTAATGTGCGGCGTATTTTTGAGGAATAGGTCGATAGATCTACGAACCTTCTGATCTAATCTAGCTTGACAAATAAAGTTATAATTAATTTCAAACACTTTTATTTTAATTAATTGATTTAATGAATAGTCGACATATATATGATAGATGACAATAAAATTATTTAAATTTATACTCAGGTTCGATTCCCATAATTCTTTAATAGTAATTGTTTAATATTGATTTTATTAATGAATATAATGAAAAAGTAATTGTAAAAATATAATTTATCATATTTATCATATCATGTTAAATTCCTAGATATATCTAAAATTATATACATTATACTAAATTAAGTAATGCCAATTATTTGTATCGATAGTGAAAAAATTACAAACCTGATTTACAAAAGTAACATATAAGTTTAGTTTTGATTTAAATATCTTCTCCTTAAGATTTGGTAAATATATTTTCTAAGTCATCTTATTAATATATCAAATAAAAAAAGAAATAATAACTATTTTATCTTTATAATACATAGTAATAATTTTTAAGTGATTACATAGAGACACTGTTAGAACATTTTATTATTGTTAACAAATATACACCATTTGTAAGAAACTAAGTCAATTTTCCCATGATAAACATTTCTATATTAATCAACCACAAGCTTTTATTGAGAATATTTTATTATTAATTTTAGTAAATAATTTGTTTAGAGAGATTAATTTCAAAATATTCTCGCATAATTTCTTTTATAGTATAAAAATACTTCTATTATTTATTCAGATTCTTGAATATATTTTAATGCACTTATAAGAAGAGTTTCTTACGTTTTCTAAATAAAAAATCCATTTATTACTCAGTATCTTATGTATTATTAATTATTATATTATATTTGCATATATTGTTATTAAAAAAATGAATTAAATGAATTTCGTAAATTAAAAAAAAATTGTTTAAATTTTACTTAAAATTTAAAATTTTACTTTAAAATTTACACACATAAAAGTTTATGCTTACGTACATATGCAGATATAAGTACACATGCACGCATGGGTATGTTTTTTAAAATTACAAAATTTAGAAAAGAAACAGATTATTTATAATTAAATATTTTCTTCTTAGAATTTATATATAATTTTCGATATTTATAATATAACGAGTGAAAAACAACCGTAAGGAATTATTGAGAGAATTCATAATTTCAAAATTATTGTAACAATAGCAACGACTGATCGACCATTCTTGCGTAGCTTTTTCAGTACTGTATCAGTGAATAACTTTAACAGTCTTCGACAAGATAAAAGGAGAGAAAAAAACATAAAGAATACTGTTACCGGTATCACACTAAGAATAGAATAATTATTTGGTGTGTATCGATTCTGTACTTGCCGTCTTAAAATAAGCATAATAAGAAGCTATTGAAGTGCAAACAATTGAATTTTCTTCAAAGATGATGCGATAGCTAAGATACTATTACTGTTGTCGAGATTTTTATGCCTTATCGTGATCTAGTAACAAGAACGAAACTTATCTTAAAAGAAAGCGATATCGTCAAATGTATTACAATAGTATGTACACAAGAGAATGATTATACTAGAGAGTAACTGGTATAATAGAATAACTAATAATTAATAATAGTATAATAATATAACTAATAATTAATAATAGTATAATTCGAGAATTTTATCGATAATTGCTTTTATATAAAATATTAATTAATTACTATATTTACAATAAAATACTTGAATAAAAATTTGTTGTTTTCGTATCTTCCTGGATCCATTGTTAAGAGAAGGACGGGTGGTGATAGGGGGTGAAATCGACAACAAAGATGAGCAGGTTTTTTATATAGCATAGCAAACGACGCATCGCGTCAGTTGTTCTCGCGGATGATCCCTATTGCCGCGTCGAGACTACAGCTCGTTGGCGGGCCTCTATCACCGTCGCGCTATTCCAAAGCCTCTGCTCTCTCGTGCCGAGGGCCTGTGCCCGTCCTGGTGATTATTTTGCTCGCGGAGGACTCTTGCCCGTTGACGTCTTCTTTGGTTGCACCGAGGCTCCTGCTTGTCGGCGAACTCTTGCTGCCTTCCACGGGCCTACTGTTGCCTCTGCCCGTCGACGAGCTTTATGTGTTCGTGAGCTTCTGCTACTGAGGTGAATTTTTATCTCGCTTATATAACCTCGATTCCCGATGCTCTTGCTGAAAACCCCGACGTCCGTTGATGAGTTCGTGAAACCACAACGGCGCCGATTTTTCAAAAATCCCAACGGCAATCCAGATTCTCAAAACGTACCCTATTCTCCGATATAATAGTTGTTATTCTTCTTTTTTTCTTATTTGCCCGTGAAGGATTTAGATTTTCGTGGGCCCGTCGATTATTGTTGGCCGAGACATGTCAACTTATAATAGTCATGTGTACTAAATTGACTACTACTACATACTATAAAACAATACTACTCTGCATATTATTTTTATGTATATTTTTTACATTATTTTAAAAAAATTGCCATTTAAAAAATGAAAAAATATTTATTTTATAGTAATTTATTTAAAACTGATAATTATATCACAGTTCATGATTATTTGTGATTATTATAACAGTATGATATTTATTTTTTTGTCAAGTAATTTTATCAAAGCTTTCATTGACTTCTTAAATTCCTTACTTTATTTGCTTTATTATTATATAACCTTGCACCTTGTATAAATGAATATAAATCAGATGACTGACTAACTCTTGACTATCGCTTTGACACTTAATTGTCTTCTGATAATAATGTCCTGGATTCACAAATGATATCTTTATGCTCTTAACTGAAGAAGACATGCAAGAAACAGAATAAAAAGGGCAAGGGCGACCGAGATAGAATTTTATTTAGTTTATAAGAGTAATCGCAACTGAATAATGTTTACGAGACCACATTTGTTCGATTGTATACATAACGAACGAAAAGTAAAATTGAAGAAGTCACGAGCAATTATCGAGATAGATCTTACTTGATGTCCAGTGAAGTAATTTATTTTTAAACTTATACTATACTTATTTATACTGCAAATTATTTCTTGGTCTTATTTTACACGAGAAATAAAAAGATCTAAAATTTAAATTCTAGAAAGTATGATCTTAAAAGAGATTTTTTGAAAAATAATGTAATATCTTAAATTTCGTGATTTAAGTAGTGATGTAATTTATAAAAATATTGAGTGTCATATCATTATGCAAATTGATGCATTCATAGCTGTTATATGATAAAAAGTAAATAGATTTAAAAAATGCAATAGAAAAGTTTTAAATCATTTAAATAATTTTTGTATCATGCTTATAAGCCTAATGTTTACGATAATATATTTCTACTTCGTTGCACATAGTTTAATCGAAAATTTAAATTTGTATTTGTCATTTTCTAAAAATTAACGTTGATTATTAGATAATAAGATATTAATTAAAATATGTGTGTAACATTTTTTAGTTTCAAATCGTAAACTAAGCATATATAATTCATTATTGATTATTATTCCATGGTAGATGACCAAAGTGTAAGTAAAATAAATTTGATTATTTTAATTATTTTAGTACTAGAATTATAACTGATTTATTTAAAAAGACTTTTCAATAACTTTAAAACAATTATTATTTATTAAGTCATATAACCCTTATTATATTATTTAATAATCAATTCTACTTTTCTAAACGATGTTGTTATAGATAATTAAATGACTTGTGTTTCCATATTTTAATCCCATATAATAGTATGAAAAAATCTAATATCATTACAAAAGCATTATCAATTAAAAATTAAATAATTTTTAAAAAATTAACCGGATTTGAATTTATTTATCGCGTAATGATAGACTGTATTTATGTGAGAAAAAGTTATCCTTGTTAGTAAGATAACTTGGTATACACAAATAGTGTAAAGTTTTTCTTAAAAAGTACTTGAAAAGCCGTCACATTAGATTAAAGATATAAACTGATATTCTGCGTGCACAAGCTGCACAGCGAAAGCCCTGTTTTTCATTCAAGCACAAAATTAAGTATTAGAGTACGTTAATTAAAGACAGCCATGTACACGTACGTTGCTCCATAAATCCGAAAACACCTCTCTGGAATAAATACGCCTATGAATTTGCATAAATTATTCGCTTTTTTCATTATATTAGTTTATTAGTTAAAAGACATTTGAACGATGAATAAAATTCACGTCAATCGCCAAAAACGCAGGTACATATACATGTACGCAAATGTGTATGCACTTGTGTACATTAAATACGAGTACATACTGTAGCAATGCGCCTGCATCATTGGGTTTTGTCAACTAGACATGTGGCTCTTTCTTCCTTCCTTTCTTTTCATTATTCAGGGTTATTTATCATCGTCCTTACATTTGTCTTTCTTTCTTTATGCCTGTTCTTCGCAAATCGTGAGGAGCGTCGCGCATTGTGCTGCTGCCGTCGCTGAAAAAGGCGACTTGCACTGGAAGAAACGCCCTCTCTACCCCTTCCCTGGAGCCATTTTCACGAGAAAGCGCAGTGAGAGCCACACCGCGCCGTGAACCGTGAAGTGATGAAGGGAGGGAGGAAGTGAGCCTCGGGCTCAATGCTCCTCATTTGTCCACGTCTCCGTTACTACAAGCATCTGGATAATTTCTTCCGCCTTAATCCACGATATTTGCAGCTCTCCTGCCGTTCCTTCTCTCCCCCGCCGGTATCCTCAGCAGCCGTATACACTTTTTTCTTTACATTCCTACTTTGCTTTTTATCCTGCTTTCGCCGACTTTGATCTGCTACTCTATTTCTTCTCAGTTATACAACTGCTCCTGCCATATATAGTATTTCAATAAACGTGAGATTAATACAATTTTACGTTTCTTTCTCTTTTTTCCTTTTTTAAATATTTTATTATAGAAATCAAAGCAAATTGTCGCTAATGAAAAATGATGATTTTGAATAATTATACTACGATGTCTCATGAAATCTTGTTTAAACTCTCTATGTTCAAAGTACAAGCTCGTCATAACTAAATTATGAAATTAATACATATTAATTATTGTATTAATAATATATATTATGCATTATGCATATACAATAAATATAGATGCAAAAATGATTAAAATATACCATATTTTGTAATTTTCTATATTGAAAATCAAGCATACTTCAATCAACTAAAATAATTATTTATTTGTTAATATAATTCGTAAAGTATTTATGTCTGAAAAAAATGAATTAATAGTATTGTGGAAAAAAATTTGTTTAAAAAATTATAACTATAAAAATTTAATCAATAATATTTATCATAATTATATATTATTAAATTACTACTTTTATACGAAATAAAGCTTTTAATGAACTTTAAATTTTTATCGAATCTTATTAGTTTTTTATTTTTCATGTAAATGAATAAACTAAATAAAAAATGTATTTTAGATAAAAATGAAACAAAAAATTTTTATATTTTTATTGTAGTTTAAGCTTTTAATTAAATAATTTGTTTAAGTACATTTAAAATATATGTATAAGCAGTTTCTATGGGCATTAAAAAACTTACATAAAAATATTTACAGGACTTGAAACTAATTTTTGATAAATACATATAAATATTATAATCAATTAACGTTAAATATAAATGAATAAATATAGAAACTGGTAAAAAGTTAATTTATGAAAAATATATAAATTCGAAATAAGAAATTCTTTTGAAAGTAATAATTTTATAAAAGTATTATTTATAAGGAAAAAGGAATAGTTTATTAAAACAAAATAAGGTTGAATATTTATTCGTATATTTTATTCTTAATTTTCAATTGCTTTAACTTTCCAAACATTATTTTTTATTTTTTAAAATATTTTATCTTAGAATAAAAAATTTTATAAAAATGAATTTAATGTTATAAAAAAAATATTTACAAATAAGAGAAAATGAAGTAAAACAAAAGACGAAAAGACGAAATATTTTTAAGTTTTGAATAATAATTGAAATAAGTAAATAATCAACAGTTACTTTTAACTCATAGAGATTCTGTGGATAATTAAAAATTTCAAAATTTACAAAAATAAATGTTAATATTTATTCATATATAAATCAATTTATATTTAATTAATAATAATTTAAAAGTTAATTTTACAATAAAATAATCGGTAAACTTGTATTTTTTTATTAGTATATAAAATTTTAGAGATTTAGCATTTAATCATTTTTTTTCTTTTATATTATCTTTTGTAAGGCTGCAAAGAGATACTAATGATTAATAAGTTATTAAAAGAGATTTTATTAGTGGATAAAATTTTATATTATGAAATATTGTACAATTTTTTTTATAAATTATTATGTATACGAATTTCAATATACACTATTTAGTTAAAGTAAATAGTGTAAATATTTAAAATTTCACGTAATTATGAACTAATATTAATAAATGTGAAGGATACAGTTTAGAATGTAATTTCAAATAATATTTTTATAATATGGTTTGCAGTTTATATTGATATAATTGTTTGTAATAAAATATCTAGAAAATAATTCGCATTGCAAGAATATTGGAACTTTCAAGAAAGTTATTAGGCTCAAATATATTTTTGAAATTATAAAGCCGAAAATGTCGTAAGAGATAAGCAACTTTACTAAAAGCATTTTAGCCAATTTTGCGAAAAGCATGTGTTAAGTCAGCAAACCATTTGTCTGAAACAGCGTGATTTAACTGCCATTTAAATGCGCTCTACATCAGCGAAAGGAATGGTTAAAACAACTAGCAGCCTTCGTTACGTGAACTACGCAAATTGCTAGTACTGCTAAAGTTAAGAGTTAAAACTTTTAGTATATTCGCTAGTAAGCGACTACATGTTCGTTGGGCATCCGCGCTTTTTTGAAGTTTCTGGACACGTCAACTTTAGCGCTTTCGCCGGCGTTTTCACTGGGCGTGCGTATGATGATGTTGACTAAGGCTATTTACCAGCTATTCCAAGCAATCATCATGTTCTCTCTTTTCTCTCTTTTTGCAAAAAAACCTAATGCTTCTGTAGGTGTATAAAGTATTTAATGCTTGTAACCTTTGCTTCACGACCGCCAAGGGCCAGTTCTGCTCTGCCGTCTTGCCTTCTGCATATAACTGTGCATATATACTCATGAGTTGATATTGTTTTTTTTCATTGATTGGAAAACTTTTTCCCAAATAATATTCTTGTCTTTTTTCATGTCAGATTATTGAAAATTCTCTTCAGTGATTACTGCTATAGCTTTCACATATAGTACTTCAAGTTTTTCCCTCATAAATAGGAGTAAATTTCATTTACAACCATAATCATATTAAAAATGTTCACCTATAATTTCGTCGTTAAATTTTTTTCAAATTTTAATAAAATTTTCAATAAAAATTTTACTAAAATTTCATTATGAAATTCTATTTTAATTATAAAAGTTTGAAATTTAAAAAAAATTTTAATTTATATATAAATTTTAAGCCATTTTACAGCTTAATATACAGTTTAATTTTTAAAATACGTTCAAATAACTGAAGCAGTTTTTCAAATACACAGATATCTAATTTGGTTAATTATTTTACTTAAATACGATAAATTTATTAATAACATGTATTTTTTGGAACATTTTATTATATCACTTTCATTTATTTCTTTTGTTGAGAAACAATTGTAGACAATAAAAAAATTTTTTTTATTTATTTTGTAGAAGATGCAGATATTTTATAATTTTTTTTCGCTTTTTTTCAAGGTTTAGAGTAAAAAATTATACGCAAACATAATGTTTTCAAATAAACAAAAGTATAATACTATTATACTATAATACCATCTATATGTACCGTATTAATAAAAAAAAATTTTATTTTTTTTTAAAATAGTACGTATGTGAAGAAATTTAATCTACGAAATATAATAAAATTCGTATGTATGTTATAATTAAATATAAATCGATAATGTAATAAAAATTTTCAAATATCACGTGTTTTTTTCTGTGCGTATATTTTGGCGTCATGTTCGTATACGTACTGAAAGTAATCAAATAATTTTTATTTTATCCATTTTTATTTTAGACGAATATTTTATTTATTTTCTTAAGAGGACTGATTTTCTAATTTTTTAGTTTATATAAAATTATTAAAAAATATTTTTCAAAAATACATTTTTTCATAATTTATTATATAATATAAAAATTTTGACGTATGAATAAGTTTTAATAAAGAAATTTTTGTATATTTTTGAAATATATTAAAATTATATATTATATATATTATGTATTTTATGTGTATCTATGTATAATATTTAGAATCAAATTTCATTGAAAGTCATAAAGAAAAAGAAATTTTAACAAAATAAGTTTTAAGATATGTTATACGCCAGTTTAAAATTTCATTTAATGAAAAAGAATATTTTAGTGAATGCGAATAATTTTTAACCGATATAAGAAATATCTTTTTACAAAGAATGATTTAATAATTTAAATAAATAAATATATGTATATATATATATATATTTATTATAGCTTATAATTTTTAAATTATTAAAAAACAAAGTTATACTTCATGGATAATAAAACTCAATGAAGATAAATATTTCTTATATCTTAAATATCAAATTAATCCCTTGCAATAATCATAAAAAATATTTTGAAATATAATAATGCATTATGTACGTATAGATATACATATCCCAAAGATTTATCGTTCTCAAATTCTCTTAATATTTATTATTTTTAATATCTGACTTTATACGTACATAAGTAAATATATTTTAACGTTTCACCCAAATGCTCATGTTATTATATGAAAAATAAAGTTTTTGTTTCTTTATTATTTATTTATATTAGTTTATTTATATTTTTTAATTCGTTAGTATTTGAATTATTAGTAAAGTAAAAAAATTTATTAAAAAATTATCACAACATAATATTAAATAATGAATAAACAAAAATTTTAGATAGTGATTTTTAAAAATGAATAAGCTCTAAGTAATCAAATTATATATATTACATTACTCCTCTAAATTATTTACATTAAAGACTTAGTCTGATTATATATAATTGAAATTAATCGAGCTACTTTTATTGTACACTCTTAAATACATACCATCTATCTTCAGTTTTAAAAATAAAGCGCATTCTGCTTTATGTTAAGAGATGGTTGTGTTCCGAAATTCTGCAGCCCTTCGATGTTTTTCTCGTGTCCGATCGAATCTCACGATGCACACTTTGTATACAAGGTACGTATCATGGAAATCGCATCCATGCGAACCCAGCCGTTTTGACCAATCGAATAAATCGGATAATCGGCGCAGACATGCGAGTGTTAATCGGGATGCCTGTCATTCTACCTCTTTCTCGCACAAGATTTCTCCAGGGCGGCCGTGGCGAGACACTTACATTATCCGCTGATAGTGCGCTATTCCTCAGAGGTGTCAGACTCTGCCGCGCGGCCCCTCTTCCCTTTTAAGGCGGCGCTCTTGTACATGCAGACAAGACAAAAAGGAGTAGTAGGAGGAGTCCTCTTGCTTTGGCTTGTCGCCGCTGTCGTAGGAATTCGTCCGAAGAAGGCGCAGAAATCGCGCGAGAGCGAGTCGACAAAATATGTCGGAGTCGCGTTTAGGTAGATTACGCAGGCACCTACACTAGCCCCTGTACTTCATGTTTTATGCAGGAGCGCCGAGGAGGTATACGTATACATGAAAATGTGCGCATGTACACATCGAAGGTCCAGGTCTGCAAAAGGTAGAAATCATTACTGCTATCCAGTGCTACTCATGTGGTCAACGCTGTGGTAGTTTTCTCTTTTTTGTTGATGTTCGTGACTTGCTATGCGAAAGGACCAGGAGATGACGTGTCTCTTATATTGCGTCTGCATACATATGTTTTGTTTGCTTCCGTCCACATTAAGACAAATTCTAAATCTTGGGTATATAAAATTAATGCTCGAAATTCTTCCTTTTTTATTTTTTACGTTTTCATATGAATATATCTATAAATACTGCCATTTTCTTATGCCATATTTTAAAGAAAAATTTTAATCTTATTACATGAACAATTTAATAGACAAAATTCTTAGAACTTTGTCTATTAAACGTCTTTTAGAAATAATAGTACAATTTAGGTATTGTTGTTGCTTGTTGAATTATATTAATTAAAATATCTTAAGACATGTATTTATTGAAAATTATTAGTAAATTTTTTCGTGAACATTTAATTAATAAAAATAAATATTGCATTTTATAAAAATTTATTATTTTTACTTAAAAATTTTTAGAGGCTAAAAATTTTTTTTTTTTAATATTTTTCAAAAATATTTTAAAAATATGAATGCTGAAGAAATTAGGAACACAAATTTAATATGGAATATAATCAACTGATTAAAAGTTACCAATGACAATTGCGACTTTATGGTTAAAAGTTTAAAGTTCTATAGCATATCACAATCCTATAATATGAATATAAATTTATAATTAACCATAGATCATTTACTTTATCATAATGTATAATATTATAAAGAAAATACTGATTGCTACAATATTTTTTCAATTAAATATTTCACTAGAAATTCGTGAAAGTTATTAAAAAGAAGTTTATATTTTTATGAAGATTCTTTAAAACGCTATTCATATTTATAATTAAAAGAATCAAAATTTTTTTGGTTTAGGCAATATTTTCCATCAAATTTTATACAGGACCTTATAATAATTGAAATTTATTTATTTACTGTTTTTCTCAATACTCACCATTGTAGATTACATAATGTTAACTTGCTATTATAACTTATATATTTATTCTTAAATACACAATGTATGTAGAATAACGAAAATTTTTCAATAAGTACTTCATCATAATAAGTAAAGAACATGTACTCTAAACACATAGAACCACAGGCTTAATTAGTCAATGATCAAATACAGAGGTAACTATGATATCCACTTCAGTACCTGAACAGCATTCGTAAATCTTATTAATGATATGTAATTCATCAGGAAAATATAAATAGAACACCTAGAAGTATCAAATGGATACTTAAAACGAATTATAACATATGGAATAATTTAAATAACTCTGGTGATTTGTGGAAGTTTAAGAAAGCCACCGGCGTAGTATGTACAACAAACAGTAAGAAGGATATGGCGAAGATGAGATAGCGCTAGTTGTATTGCCATTGTACCTCGTGACACGAACATCGATCTGAGCGTCACGCCGGATGAAACTCGTCTCCAGACTTACCTCGTGTTATCTACATAGAGCTCATCATATATGTAAGGGGGTGAAGCAATGACGAGCAATGAGAATTTCTTCTGGTGAGAGTCCGGCGTAGTCACCTGGATAAATATATCGTCACGACAGAGAACTGAGGGATCGGATTTACTTGGGTCAGTGCAAGTAGCCCGAGCCTTTAGAGAAATCGAATAGTCCAGCGGCTAATGTTTCTCCCAGGTACGTCGACGTCTGTCTACACGATATTGTAACATTCACCGAGTCTGGTACTGCAATATCATTTTGGTGTATTACTCAAGCGCGAGTATTCTGCTGAACTCAGTGGGAATCGGCACCATTCATCGTGATGTGATCAATATGTTAGAAAATCATTTGCACCCTCTTCATTGTGAAATATTAATAAAATTTTTCTCTACAATGGATAGTAAAGTCTCTTTGGAAATTTTTTTCCTTATTTCTTATATACTACCTTAAAATTAATGAAAACTGGTAAATAAACGACCATAAATTCTTTAAATCTTGATCTGTCCCTGATATATTTTTTTCCGAGCTTCTTTTGTATCTAAGTATTCTTAACTTTAAAGCTCACTAAATATTTATACTTCTAAAATGACTGTTAAGCTATTATATTCGATGTTCGTACGAAATTAATTTTTTAATTTATAACATTTACATTTCAAACAAATTAAAAATTAATGGTATATTTGAATTACAAAAATTCATATTTTTAATATTGCAATTTTTACGTTGTTTTTTGTTGTAATGGTTTGCTTAAAGAAATATAAAATTATATAAATTAACAAATATTACCACTTAAATTTAAATAAACATGTTTTTTCAAATCTTACTAGTATTAAAAAAGATTTGTTTTACCAACTCATTGAAATAATTTAAATCCGTTATTATGAATAAAATAATCTTTTTTAATTAACACGAATAAATTTTGTATATTTGAAAAATTGAGCTATCATACTTTATAACTCTGGAAAGATTGACAAATATTATAAAAACTAGTTTTAATAAATATTATGAAATCATGTGGTAAGCAGAACTAATTACAATATTATTTATGAAAATCTCATAATTTTATGTATAAATTTAGTTTTTTATAATACATTTATTTTTTAAGTTCAACTATATAGATTTGTTATTATAAAGTTGAAGTTTTTATTAAAACTACAATTTAATTAATATGATACAATTCATCTATGTAAGGAATTAAAAGCACTTTTTAATAATACCACTATAATTTAATAACACCACTAAAAACCTCGACTATTTAATTGCAAAAATGCATATATATATATATATATATATATTAAAATTAAAAAACAGTTTATTAATTATATAAATATTATTATATAAAAAATTTCTTTCACTTTTATGAGACAATTATCATTAAAATTCTATAACATATATATTTAATATATAACTACTATTTAGATGAATGTGGAATATTTTCATTTTTGAAGTTTAATTTAGTTGACTATTAAAGTTTTATACTTTTTTTTTAAAGCTACTTCCTTTATTTTAAATAAATTTTTTTGCCTATAATATAGAATAATATAAAATTTTGTATCACCTTGATGTTGTTTGAATTATACACGTATATGTTGTACACGCTTATACGTATATATGTATAGGCAAGAATGAAATGGCTGGTTGCCAATTCTTTTAAATATTAGCATGTAAATAGAGTGTGATTATTAGCAATGGCAAGGTCTTTCACTACTTTTTATCATTATTCTCTTTTTGTTCTATTCGGTTTAATTTTTTCCTTTCGAACAATTTCGACAGTTTATCGACCTTGTGCATGACATCGGTAACTTGCACATATTTTTCGGCGAGTATTAAAAAAATAAGTGTAATTTTTTCGATCCTTTGTTTTATACATATTTTTCTAACTATGAGGTTTTTCACGATTTGTCTTATTAATCCTGTTTTTTATTTATATCACTTTATTTTTTTTTGTTTTTTCCTAATTTTCTCTTTAATATTTTATAAAAAAGAAGATAATAGATATAAATTGACAGGATGAGGAAGACAAAAAATAAGCGATAATAAGAGAAAAAGTAAAGGAAGGGAAGTATTCTTGGATGTTATTTTATGATGTGGTCTAAAAAACTTTTCTACATAGCCACTACCACTTTTAGTTTTAATGCCTTTCTTTTTTTCTCGTTGGTAATTAAATCAGTTTATTTTCCATTACTAGTAATACTACAAGTATAAGTGACTATCACATAGATCAATGGTGAAATCAAGGATTAACTCAGAATTTATGAATGGTCTTTTGAACAGACTATATCGAGTAACAACGTAGTATTTGTATCGTTTTTCAACTAATTCTTTACTGCATCTCCCCGTTTCTTTTTTTCTGATATTTTTTCTATGATAACGTCTATTTATTAATTTTTTTTAATCTAGTTATATTATCTAGTTTTATAAGTTGTGATAATAAGAAAAATTAAAATTTTTGCAACTAGCGATTTATTTCTATTACATATTTCTAGAATTTTTGTTAATAAATTTAAATAGAAAAATTTTGATTCGTACATTTTATGTATATAGGTATATACATATGATATTTAGCAAATTTAAAATTATGCATTGTGAGAGAGTTTTGTGTGTGTTCGTGTATGCGCGTGTATTAAATTTATTCAAAAATAATTTAATTTAATAAAACCAGTAGAATTTAGAATTTTATTGATAATAAATGAATTTCAGCTGTTTGAATTTGCATTAAGCAATATGTTATCTTATTAATTACCTATGAGATCAATTGATCGTTTATATAATTTATTTTAAAATCATTGACAATTACGATGAGATAAACTATTATCGGTTTATGAAATTTAAAATTTTTATCAAAACATTATATTTAACTTAACATTTTATCTAATTTATTTTGTTTAACTTTATATACTTTTGTATATATATATATATATTAATTATTTGATTACTTTTTTATTACTTTTTTTCACTGCATATCTTTCATTTTATTGTTTTTGTCCTTCTTGGCTTCAAAAAATTTTAAAATGCATATTTATATGTTTTTATCGTCTTTCATAATATTCTTCTACTTGACTGCACTTAACTTCAGTGATATTACAATCCTCCATAATGTACTTTTTTATCCTTTTTTCTAATTGATATGCTTCCAGTTACATTATCTATATTATTATATATTATTTTCCCCTTTTTATTTTGCCCCTTTAAAAATGATTTCAATATCCGATATTATGCTAAATGTTTATTCTTTTTTCTCTATAATTCTCTTTCACTTTTTTGTTTTTACTTCTATTGCGTTCAAAGACTATTTCTTCTTCTATTCTCTGTTTTTATGCACTCTTAGATGATTTCAGAATTTTCATTGTTTATTGCTTAGTTTTAAAATATGATTGATTTCATAGTTGCCTTTATTTCTAGATATTTCATTATAGATTATAATGAAAGAATCAATTATTATTCCGATGGTAAAAACTTTTACTTTCCTAATAAATTTTAAATACTCAATCTGTATAGACTGAGTCCTATTATATATAAAATTAAATTCTTGGTCGTATATATATATCAACTTAAGTAAAATAAATGAACTGAATATACATGTATGTAAGTGCACAAGATTACGTAAGAACTAAAATATAAGAAAATTTATGTATTAATGGACCATTTATTACGTAAATGGTAATGTTATTGAATATACAAGTAAAATTCGTATAATCACTATTTCAATAAATTTATACATTTGTAGATAAAGGTTTTCATAAAATAAATATTATGCTTATAATCTTTATAATTTTGGCTCATAATATACATAAACTAATGATACAAATGTCTTTTAAGAGTTTTAAATTAAAAAATTTTGAAATATATCTTATACAAGTACAGTTGGTAATACTAATAAATTTATTACGTTATATACGTAAAGTTTTCAATTTATAATAATTAACCTTCATTATTTGTTAAAAAAAATAAATTACTGTAGGACATAAAAACTATTTAGATTTTTTAATTTATATACTATGGGTTAAAAGTTAGTATTAGTTGAGATTTAGATGCATATCAAAATACCAAATTAATAACACTAGAATATTAAATAAGGTTTTTAAATCTATAAAATATTTTTACATCAAAATTATTTTAGTAGATGTACATAAGATCAGTAATAAATATTTAGACAATTTTATTTATTAAATTAATAGAATGTTATAGATTATTATTTTAATTTGTAAATGGAACAATTTCCTTTAATAAAATGCTCATCTGAGCTACCAATTTCTTACAATTTGGATACTAAAAGATAATAATTATAGAAATTTTCAATGGAATTATATAATATTTGTAATACCTTATTTGATACATGACAAATTTTAACTTTTGAATTAATGTATCGCCAAAATTTGTCGTAAAGCAAAATATAGATTTATATAATATTTTTAATATTGGTTAATATAAATTAAGCAATAATAATTATAGGTTTGATGAATAAATCTTATAACACGAAAAAACTTACAAAGGATTAGCATCATTATGAATCATCAGCAACTATGTATAATAATACAAAGAACGGAGTGTTCAAAGCGAAATATGCACGATCCTGAGGTAGCGTAGCAACCTAGAATATATTCCTTATTCGAATGTGAAGCAAATACACTGAGTAAGAAAGAGGGAGTTTGAGATATATATATATATATATATATACATGTAGAAGGTAACCCCTTGTATGCTTAATATTAAAACCCTTATAATGCCCTTGGTTTGGGTTACGACTGGCTGTCGGCATAGATTTGCATAATAAAAGGGCCGCAGTGGTAGCAGCCTCGACAAAAGGAGTAGCAAAGAGGGACAGGACGGCATCCCAGGCAGGATACCCGTATGGCCTAGTTATACTACTAACATTGCTCTCCCGCTGTGTGATAGCACGAAAAGATGCACAAAGCAGGACAGAACCCTGGAAATTGCCGAGAAATTTTTAAATTAACCGCAAATCTACACGTGACTTGTAGCAGGAGTGGATCCGCCTCGAGAAATCTATAATGCAGATCCTCTGTGCGATATATCATTTTACTTTTCTCATATGAGATCGTGAATTTGATCATTTTTTCCTCATCACTAACCTTAGCTAGAAGCTCTCTAAGCTAAATTAAAAATAAGGGGATTACTCGATGGAAATGAAAATATAC
Organism: Platyscapa corneri; assembly: GCA_018907185.1. Taxonomy (NCBI): domain Eukaryota; kingdom Metazoa; phylum Arthropoda; class Insecta; order Hymenoptera; family Agaonidae; genus Platyscapa; species Platyscapa corneri. The sequence continues at coordinate 829,986 of JACCHW010000011.1, read as the reverse complement.
ACTATAGTTTAACGCTAATGGTATTGTGTCTGCAAAGTTTTCGTAGACTAGTTATATCTCATGGAGTAGACAAGCTTTTACATAGAAAAACGTACTGTTTAGCTTCTTTTCTGAAAAAAATTCGGATTTTGCTGTCTCAACATATATTTTCCTATAATCTATTAGGAAATATGCTTTATGCTCTTTAAAAGATATTCATATTTTGAAACAAATTATGACTTTTTCGTTGCTTTAATATTCATCTGTTATATTATATCTATTCAAACTGTTAATTAGCAATTCAGAGAAATAAATATAGCTATTTAGATGTTTTCAAAGTAAAAGAATTAAAAACTTCGATTTAAACTTATATTTGCTGCATATATACGTTATCTATTTATTAAAAAATTTATAAAAAATGATTGTTGTATTAAATTACGTAAGCTTATTGTTACTTGCAATTTTAGAGCTAATTTTCTAATAATTTTTATATGATGGAAATAATTATTAGATTTGTAAAAAGAGTATTTTCTTAACTTCAAAAAAGAATTTTTGAAAGAGATCTTATATGATTATTATATTAATGAACCTTTTAAATTATGATCCATGTAGTATTTCTCAGATCTTTTGCGATGCATATAGATTCCTTGGAGAAAGTATGTATTATTCAATTCAATTTTTTAAATATTTCATCTAACTTAATTTAAAACATTTTAAATTATTAAATTTGAATTTAAATTGAAAAAAAATTTGTTTAATTTATATAAATCTAGCGATAAGAATGCAATAATAAATACGATATATTTTTTATATTTTTTAAAAGGTAGGAATAAAAAAATTCAGCTGTTACTGAATAAATTATGGATAATGTAGTTATTAAAAATAATCTATAAAATATCTTAAATGAAAAAAAATTATTAATATTGTATTATTAAAGTTTTGAAAATCTAAGACTAGCTCGACAATTTTGTAATAATTAACTTTTATTATGGCACATTAAGCCTTTTGATTAAAATATTAAAAAAGAATAAATTATATAAAACTCTATTTCTATTCTTCTTAGAACTTTACCTTGTAAAAATACATTCTAACAATGTAAGTGCTTTTTTGTGTGAAACGCTTCTTAATCATGAGATTATTGGCCAAAATCCGTTTAATAATCTGTTTCCTAGAAAGTGTAGAAAAGCTTTGTTGAAATTATCGATACAATAAGTATTCCATTTGTAACGTAATGATTATATTCTTTTTTCGTTGCATCAGTTATGATTTTTTCAATATTGGAATGCAAGTTAATGATGGTCAAAACTTATCTTACGAAAGAATATTTCAAACTATTAATATATATTTGTTTATTTATTCATGAGAGTGGAATAAATTCTTTTTCTCTTATTCGCTATACAAAGCATATTACAAATATTATTTCTCAAATTTATTTTCTAAATATCTCTAAATATAAATTAAAATCAACTTTGCATTGAAACACCATGAATAGATTTATCGTACTTTATTAAAGGAGAAATTTTATTATATGTGTGTGTATATACTGCAGCTTAGCTCAATATCCAATTATCGCTTACCTCGATGTAAGAACGGGAAGCAAACTTCTGTAAACTACGACGCAAGAGAAGTACGAGTCCCGTACGAGTAGATACTCCACAGAAAGTTCTCCCGTATATGGAAGCTGCTTGTAGAATGAGATATAATCTTCTAAGCGTCATAAAGGTATATATATATATATATAGGTTGGTATACTCGCATTTTCCATGGTGAAAATTCATTGTTCCGCAGCAGTTCAACTCGCGGGCAAGTGGCTTGGTTCGATAATAGCTAGGTAGAAAAGCCCTAAAATAATAGTGATCCCTTACTCTTCTTCGGAGAATGAAAATGAATTTTCTGAATAGCCTTACTACGCATAGGATAACTACAGAAAATATCCATTGGTATCAAATCTAGAACATTGGTATGCCTGATAATCAGAAGGATTTTCCTTTTTTCAGTATAATTTAAGTAATTTTATATTCATATTCGCATATTTTTTTGTTATTTTTAAGTTATAAAAATGTACACATAATATTTTTATAGTATTTATAATTTTAAAAAGTTTTAATACTTTTTTTCTGGAATTAATTTTTCTATTAATGAACAAATTTAATGGACAGATGTTTTTTCAAAAACATTACTTTCTACGAATTTTTTTTTTAAATTTATTCAATAAAATTAACTCTGCTAAATTTAAGTTTTAATAAACTCTATATATTAAAATGAATAAATTAATGAGACCAAGGTAAAAAAATTGAAGTAACATGCATTGAAATATTATTTTATTATGGTAATAAAAGTAGGATATTGGTTAATTATTCAAATTTTAATTTGTATACATTCATTAAATCGAATTTCATACGCACGATTTTATTTTGCTATTAAATAATTTTTTTTTACTTTAATATTGTTCGCATTTAAAGAAAAATTAATTTAAAAATAATAAAATTAAATTTTTATGATCTTAAGAAAATTAGATTAAATCATTAAAGAGTCTTGAAAGCAGGTAGAATAAATTTTTTATTGTTTCTTTAAAAAAATGATAATTTGATTTTTCGAAATAAGAGAAAATTAAATACTCTACAACTTTTTTCCTCTTTATATTTAAAGCTTAATATTTTTTATTGCGGTATTTTTTAAATTAATTAATTTATTAATACATTTTAGAAATTTATTTATTTCGATGAGTATCCTTTGATTAAAATAAGCTTTATTCATTGTAAGCACTCAATATTTTGAAGTATAAAATGTATTTACACCCAAATTAATTACTTCATAACTTTTTTATGTTTTTAATCTTAAATACAAAAGTTTGTTATTTATTTAAATTCATTATATGAAGTTCAATGGTTTCATATTTTTTAATATTTACTCTTATCATAATTAATATTCAAATAATTTAGAAATAAAAGAATCACAAACTGATTAAAAAAATTATTTTATAATATACGTATTTTATTATCGATACTTATATACATAATTATAAGAAAAATATTAAATTTATTAATATGATTTACTGTTAATAAGCACAAAATTATGCTTTTATATTATTATAATTTAAGTAATTAATAAGGATCGCAGTTTTTAAGATGATATTTTATTCTATTATATTATTGCTAATATTATTTTTATTTTATTTTTTTAAGGTATACAATTTTTATTGCATGTATTAAATTATTATTTTGAATACATTAATTTTTTAAATTGAGTTCTCAATTATGCTTACGAATAACTTTTATTTCAGCATGTTTTCAAGTTTATAGTGAATAACAATAAGATAATTTAATCATAGAATAAAATTTATAAATTTATAAATAATTAAAGTATGAAATATATTCATACAGAAATTATAATTTTTTGAATATTTGATAAATTCAGAATCTAATAACTAAATTCGTATTATACAATAAACGTTATAATTATATAATTTTTTAAATATACAAGAATCAAATAAATTATTATGTAAACTAACACATATTAATAGATTAATTATTTATTTATTTTTATAAATTTAATATTTAAAATTTTTAAAATCTATGCTTTTCATATAATCCTATTCAAGAAAAAAATAACTTATTTTATGAGAATCAAATTTCAATAGCTGAAAATTTTTATAAAAATTCATATTAATTTTTTTTGTAAATTAAATAATTTTATTCTTGTTTAAATCGTTATTTTATACTGTCTTTATTAAAATTGAAATAAATTCTATATTCGTTAAATTTATCGATTTATTATTCTTTTTAATGCTCTGAAAACTTCAGTCCACTTTCTTGCATATTATAAATGCTTATTATTTTATGTCTCTAATTTACTAATGTTTAGCTATAAAGTCGTCAGAAGAAGCAAGATAGTATTGTACGTTTGTTCTCATGAAAAAATTTTCCTTCTTTCTATTTCTGGTTTTTTTTAAGACTAGAACGATGGAGGCTAAAAATATTTGTTTAATTATAAGTATTGTTCCACAATTGTATCTATTTAACAAAAAGTTTTATCAAAATTTACTATTTTATAATGTATATTATATACACATTTGATATTTATTATCACAAGAAATGAGGATAGTATATATCTGGTATAGGTTACTTAATGAAAGAATAATATATAAAAAGTTATCTCTCCTTCAAATAATTCACTTTTTTAATCCTGATCTTTGTTATATGTTCCTAATTTAAATAAGGCTGTACTTCTCATATCAAAGAAAGTTTTTATGTATGCAAAGAGTTCTAACGTTATGATTATCTTTTGTAAGGATAAAAGTAGAATGAACTTTTTTACAGAAAAAAAACTAGTTTCTAATAATGTATTTCAAAACATTTAATAATTTTACTTTTTTTAGCTATAAATTAAGAAAAATGTAAACGAAAGTATTTAATTTAATAAAATATAATATAAATTTGTAAGAAAAACAAACAATAAAAAAAATTTTGTGGGCTTATAATAGAAATTTTTATTAATATATAAAAGTAGTACAAAATTATACCCAAGGTTCTTACGTTTAATTTTTATTACAATTATTAAATATAAAATGATTGATACATAAAATCTTGATTAATTTCAGGAATTAAATTTTTTTTATTATTCTTAAAAGGTTACCGAATATTTTTTCAATATTTCTTACTACATAGATGTAGTAAACTTTATTAAAATATTTTATATACTAAATTTTAAATTCTATTATCTGAAAATTAATATAAGCTTTCTTATCTTTTAGTTAAGTTTATAAAGTTATTGTCAAAATGAAAAATCTTATATTCTTTAAACAATCGAAAAGTAGTATAAAAATTAATACAATTTACTAAATTTATGCGTTCGAAGTTAAATAACGCAATTTAAACATGTCAAATGATTCTTTTTATTGTGAAACTTTTTTTTCAAATTTAAACTATTCTTTTTATATTGAAAATTTATTTTTATAGTATAAAATTGCATGTATAATTACTTTATTTAAGATGCAGAATTTCTTAAATTTAAAAATCATAATAATATAATATACATAATTCAAATTTTTATTAACATTTAAAAGACTATTCTAAAATAAGTTATATACCTTTATAAAGAAAGTTACGAAATTTTCACAAATACATACTTAATATCAAAACTGAAATTCATTCATTTTCCAATCATTCTAACGTTATATGATGCATACTATACATAAAAGTACCTATAGGAGATATATGAGAAAAATGTTATCGAATGAGCGTCACCTGCTGTGAGTTTTAAAGAACAGATGATCGAAAATACATCAGGAAACGTGCTTCATTTTTTTCTTCTTATTCTTTATCTTATTATTTAGTGAGACCATATTTCATTTCATATTCTTATGTTTCTTAATCTCACTTTAGAAAGAAATCAAGAAAAAAGAATAACTCAATAGCAATACTGTTTATTCATTCTAATGTTGAAGATTTTCTAATAAATGATTATATCTTAAATATTTCGAATCTTATATTAATCTTTACTATTAAGAGTTTAAATGTAATTACATCTTTTATTTTTTAAATCTTTAATTTTTTAATTTTGATAAGAAATATAAGATTGATCAATTTTTTTTATTAAAAAATTTTTTTTATTTTTATACAAAATACTTCTTTTTGTGTATAAATATTGTATATTAAAATTTTTTTTGTATACTAGAATTATCTAAAATTAAAAAATTATATAGAAATAGTCTATAGATTATTAAACGGGTTAAAGAATGAAAATCAATTTATGTAATAACTAGTTGCGTTATAAAATAATGTGTAATTTAACAACTTATTTTCAAAATACGATTTGAATGAATTAAATTTTTGCAATTGCTCAATACTCAATTTTGTAATAAATACGACATTAGAAAAAGAAATTTTCTACAATTCTAATTGAAATCTTTAAAATATTGTGTATATATATATGTATTGTAAAATAGCTTTAAATTTTTTAATTAACAAATTTAAATATACATATTTTTGCGGATTTCTTTATTAAAGCCAAATATAGTTATATAGAAAAACTTAAAACAGAATATTATTATTTTTAAAAAACTTTGATTTTTTAATCAAAAATAAAATTCCTAAGATTTAAACAACAAAATTCGTGATTTATGAATTTTTACAAATTTGACAGCTCTTTACTTGAAAAAGGTACAATTTTTACGCATTTCAACGTATTTTTAATTTTACTTAAGGTTCTATTCTCATGTGAAAATGCAATAATATAAAAAAGAAGAAGTTTAGAAAAAAAATTTATAATTTCAGTTAAGAGTTAATTTAATAAGACAATTTTATGAAATTTTAATAGTTTTAATTTAAATATCAATTTTTATAACATACCTTAAATTTAGTTCTAATTTTATTTAAAAAAAATTATATAGTGAATTTTATTTTTTGTTTTGATTTCTTAATCGAGCTACTATTAAAAGCAACCTTATTTTTATTAATTGTGTGAATTGTATTATCTATGTTCTGATTAATTTTATTATACTATTAAAACTTATACTATATAATAATTCATTATTATTTATTATTATTTATTATTATTATTTATCAAGAAAAACTTAATTTTATGTTTGTATAACGTGATAATAGATTTATTTTGTTTGTTTTATTTTTTATAAACAGAATTTATTTAATTGTTATTTAAAAGAATTTTTTAGCATTTACTAAAAGTTTTTATTAATATGCTTTTAATTTATTCTATTTTTTAATGATTTATATTAGGATAGATCTTTTATTATTTTTATCATTTATTAAGACGATATAAAATTTTACTTTTACTTTCTAAATCTTCATTTTTTAACATTAGTTTTAATTTAGATTAAAGTAAATTCATTTTACTTTTGATGGATTGTTTAATTGTTGTCATTAGTAGAATTTTTATTGTTTCTCTCGATACTCACTTTATTTCCCAATTTAAGTATATTATTTTAAAAAGAAATATTAATATTAGGTATTTTACAAATAAATTGCAAAAAACTTCATATTTATAAAGGTAGAGATTAAGAGAAATTACTTTCTGAACAAGATAGAAATCGTGCACACACCAGGGTGCTTGAAACTTGTAACTTTAGAATCAAAAGAATAATACTTTCCATCCTTAATCCCGAAGATCAAGCTGCAAGTATTCACTCTTTATCTTATATATTATTTTAGAATCATCTATTATATTAAAAATGAACGTATAGTATAAGAATAAAATATAATTCAAAATATGGAAATTGCGATTCTAAAATGTACACGTTATTGAAATAGTTTTTAAAGAATTTCGAAAGTTTTTTAATTTGATACGTAAGTATCTGAATTTTTAACCTGGTTTCTTGATATTTGATTTTTATATCTAGTAAAACCATGTCTAAATTCTAAAACAAAAAGTATTTAAAATCATTGACTTTGGCTTATAAGCTTTAAAAATGACTCAGCATCATGTGTATTAATCAATAACAATATTTTATGTTATAGTTTCATCAGAAAAATTATTTGAAATAGGTTACACTATACTCGACTTTACTGTATCTGTATATGTTTGAAGATATCGATAGATTATTAAAAACATAATTCATCGTGAATTATAAGTTAAACATAAATAAATATATATATGTATATAGAAACGTATGTTTTTGTAGTGGCAATGTCCGTGTAAGTATTTGTTTGTGTTTGTGTTTGTGTTTGTGTGTGTGTGTATGTGTGTATATGACCGCGTGAGTTTATGTATGACAAGCCATTTTACCTGAGATTATATTTGAATCTTAATATCCTGCCTTATGCACCCATCGGGTTGACGCTTTGAGTCACGGCGTCGTGTCCGGTTTTCTCCTAGCAGGCTTGATCGGACTCTGAGTTTGATACATTTATTCATGCTTGTATTTATGGTTGACCGTGGAAGTATCTTCGGTCTCTTATACTTAGTATTACCACTGTACTCCCGTAGCGAGTCAGGACAACCGTATCAACCCGACTGCTGCTTCTGTAGACACGAGAAGACAGCAGGCGTTCCCGTTGGTCCTGCATCTTCTTCCTTTTCTTTCTTCGTACTGCACGCGTACATTTACTTTTAACTTTATTTTTGAAAGAAAAATTTTTCCCTCGAGATATTTTCAAGAGCCGTCTCATTGCTATATGCCAGATCCGACTACTGAGACCAGACACACAGTGTATACATACACATATATATGTCTGTCGGTTTGTATATGCATGCAATCTTAATCGCAATTATCAATGGAGTAAAGTAATTCGCAAAAGCACTGTGCATAATTTAAGGGTTTTTATAAAATTTCTACGAAAAACATCGAACTTAAGAAATTGCACGCGAGAAAGAGTAAGTTGATTACATAAAATAGGTTATTATTGATACTTGATGTCTTTAATAAGTTTTTTTTTTAAAGTTAAGATTCAAAATTTTATTCTATAAAATATACTAATAATAAGAGAATATTTGAAATATTTTAATAATAAAGTATTTTTATTTAGTATTGAGAAATATATGTGTGTGTGTGTGTGTGTGTGTGTGTGTGTGTGTGTATGTGAGTGTGTAGTCTATCAAGTTAGATTAATTTTTTATAATTAAAATAAATAAATAATAAATAGTAAAATCTATTTTACTTTGTTCGCTAACTTAAAAATTAAATCATATCTTTCAAATTATTAAAACTGATCAATAACTGTAGAAAATTAATAAAAAAATTTGTTGTATACTATGTATAATAAATTTTTTGCGACTATAACATATAAAAATATTTTTGAATATTTGTTATTTTTTTTGTAAAAAATAAATTAAAATTATATTTTATACGTTATTTATTATTTATTTATATAATTTACTTTTTATTCATAATATTGTAATTAAATATATTTAAATTATCTTGAATTAAAAAAACCCATATGTAAAAAGCCTTTATTTTTTCTAAAAATACTAATAATTTTCTTCCTACTTGATTAAATTTGTTTATTTTATAAAACTTTACTAACTTTTAATATAATTTCGGAAATATTATTAAAAAATTTTACTTAGCTATTTATTAGATATTTATAAATAGTATAAATTATTTTTCAATTAAAGGAAAATAATGACTAATAACAGCTTAAGAATTTTAAAGTTTATGTTAACAATGTGTCTGTAATTTAGGAAAAACAACTCACTTGTCGGTATTCAAATTTTTAATTGCGTATAAAACTTTCAATTATAAAATTATTTAATTCAATTTTATCTATTAACTAATTCCTTATAAAAATATTATTAAAACAATCATTTTGAATAAAAATTGGCTTAAATGAAAAATGAAATTTTCGTTGTATTAATCATTTTTTATTTTTCATTATTTTTAATGAATATTATATGTATTCTTTAAAATTAAAATTTATCCATCGTATTTATAAGAATTATTATTAAATACATGATCTTTATTTAATAAGTTGTTATTTGATAAATTTTATTCAAAGTTATTAAATGAAATATGCGAATATTGAAGTATTTGATCTTCTAATCCATTAATTTTTTATGACTATAAATTTTTAATCATTTTCATTATATTATAATTTTTTAATAACAGTATCTATACATTTCTGGAAAAATGTAGTAATTAATTAATTTTATACTGTTCTAAGTATCGCTGAATAAAGAATTTTTTAATCTTCCTAGCAGTCTATTAGTGCTTAGGAAAATATCGAAGTTGAGAACTAGAAACTAATATTTATATAAATGGGATATTTTCTTTTTCACATAATAATAATGATTTATATAGTCACAATATAAATTAATTCAAAACTAATTCTATTTTAATCATATTTTCAGGGAAACACTTATTAAAATAAATTTTGTATAAAGCAGGTTCAAAATAAAACTAAAAATCATTTAATATATTTTATTGTATGAACTTCAAATAAAAAGGGGGAGTTAGTAAAAGAAGCTTGTGTGAGAAACAAAAATGTAAATTCCTATAAATTACAAATTCATGCTGGAGATATCGTTAGTTCAAGGAAACTTAAATATAAGCGCTGATTATGCACCGCGTTTTATTCTGTAAAATGGACAGTTGAAGAAGAGGGATAGAAAGCGAGAAAGATGTCTTTTTAACGACTCCTATCCTTTCTTCTCTTCTTTTCCTTATTTTCACCTTATCGGAGAAAAAAAAAACTAGGCAACCGACTGCAATTACCCAAGGAGACAGCTCATTATAATGCGATAAGTACTTGCGACGCGCTCTTACACTCTCGTCGTATCCCCAGGGAGACTTCGACTGGCAGAGGAATGGGACGGAGGGCGAGAAGATGGTGGCGCAAGTCCTTCCACTTGAAGAATAGAAGGAACAAATAAATGATAGGAGAATGAACGAGCAAAAGACAAAAAAGGTTTAAAGGCCGCCAATGGAAGGAATATAGCGAGAGAGTAGTGGGAGTAGAAAAAAAGAAAGACCAATCGGGCACAGGAAACGCGTGTATGTTAGCTCTTTGCAAAGTTAACACTCGAACGCTCGTTGATGTCTATGTGCAGTAAGAAGGTTACGCGCATGCATGTATTTGTAAGCAGTTTGTAAAGAGAGGAAGAGCGCAAAAAGTAGACTTTTTAGGAGACTGATTCTAAAGTTTGGTGGTAAGTCGTCCCGAGAGCGGAACAAACTTGCTTCAACTACTCTTTTGCTTTACGTTGTCGTACCCTTGTCGTTTTTTGGTCTTCTTTCGATAATTAAGTTAGAAAAATGAGAACCACAACCTGGGCAAACTCAGGGGCACACAAACTACTTTCTTCTGTAAGTAAGCATCGAACCCGTATCCAGTGGCATTATCTTATTTTTCAAGACATTTGTTTTATGATTATATATATATATGTATATTTATGAATGTGTGTACTCGTATGTACGAATGCATTTCAAAAAATATAAAATAGTATTAAACATTATGTCAGAATCTAAGGAATGATTCTGAAAATTATATTTATCTACGTAAACATATTTTAGTAATAAATAATTTCTAGTATCAATAAAAATTATCAAATTTAGAAGTAGAGTACTTTTAAAGAGAAGAAATTTTTTTTAATAATTAATGCGTTAAATATATTTTGTAAATATTTTAATTTCTAAGCTAATAAGTTGATTTAATCTTTTAAAGTGTACTCTTAATTTATTTTTAGTATTTTTCAGTGTTAAACTTTTACGGAATAAAAAAATTTACATATTAATTAATACAAAAATTTGTTACTTTATATTAAATGTTTGAAATACTATAAATTATTAATATCTTTAATATCTATCTTAAATATATGGTGATATATAATTATAAAAAACATATTCAAATTTATTTAAATGTATGTATATATAATTTTTCACTTATAGTTGTCTTAAAATTCTTATTTAAAATTCTATAAATTGAAAAAATAAATAATATAATTCATACAATATTAACTAATATATTTTTTATTTGAATATAATATAAATATTTAATACACTTTTTCAAGAATTATGAAATCATTATAAACTGAAAAATGTTTAAAACTAAAAATATATTTCCTCAAATAATCATAAGATTTATGATTCTTTTTATTCAGAATTTATGCTAACCATTGTCAAAAGTATTATAAATAATAATTTCATAACTTTATATTTACTTTTTTATCAATATATTTGTAATAATTATCCATCACATTTCATAGTCACTTTGGCATTTGTAGCATGTTGCATATTTTATAAAATTTCAGATTTAAGTGGAACGATGAACTTGAAACTTAATAAATCTTTGACAGTTGAAACTAATATATTACATAATTAATGTCAACTACTTTTATAGTTGTTTACATGTTTCATGTAAATCAATGCACGTTTTTCCTACATCGATATTACATAGGCAATCTAAAAGTGTCTCTGATATTAAATAGAGGCAAAGAAACTAAAAAGAGACATACGAAGAGTATGCAGCTAAAGTTTAGTTCTGTACACAGGTCAGACGATCTCACAATGTCAGCAGCTTATTTGTTTCGGATGTAGAAAGTACGCGGGTGAACAGCCAACTTTGGCGAGCTTGTATTTCGCGCGGGTGGATTTACTCCACGACAAGTTGACCCGTATAAGAGCATGAATATATGCCGCTTCCGATGTAGATCGCTACACTGGCACGCCGGCGTGCTGACCTCGAGTCTTTCGAACAAAGACTGCTCCACTAGAACATGAATCGAGATCCAGTAAGAAGAAAAAAGTAAAACAGAATATGAAGGTTAGTCTGAACTTCATAGAGAGATAGAAAGAGAGTGAGAAAGATAGAGAGAGAGAGAGAGAGAGAACTACGAAGGCGTATAACGTACTTTTTTACAATACTCTTTAAGGAGAGAGCCTCCTTCTGAGATACTTGCGAAAACGACGTCGACGACATAAATTCTCCACCATAGATCACTCGAGTTTCTACACGAGTAAATTTCTTGATATATATATATATTTTTTTTTTCTCGTACATTTTAGATTCCATAAACTTTTCAAGGCACAAAGTGCTGCATGTGCTGAACTTGTATCGGATAGATGTCTTTAGGGGATACTTGCGAAATTTCCCGCTGACCATAGTTGGTGACTAGTTGACATCAATTCCCATCTTTTATCGAACAATTATTCATCGCCAAGTAACGTAAATCTTTCTCTTTAGCGATGTCGAGAATCTCCTTTTCTATGAATTTCCTTTTCTCTCGTATGATGCACTGATAAAAGTTTCGCGTAATGTTGGTATTCTAAAGTTTTCACTGTTGTGTTTAAGCTTCGCCGAATACAGAAGGGCCATTCGCGCATATTCATACGAAAAAAAGGTCTGGAATATTTGCGAATGCATCATATGCTGTTGCAAGTTCCCTTCTTTCTTTCTTATATCACGTATGGAATTCCGACTGGAATCATATGAGAGACGCGCGACTTTTTTACAGACATAAAATCTTCAAGTGTTTGTCCGAATCAGACGGTAAAAGAATAAGAGATAAAAATGAAAAAAGAAAGAAAATGACAAGAAGAATGAAAAGAAAGTAGACTTTATTGATACGAGCTATATTCTTGTATCCGGAAGCACATATATAACGACTTTTACTTCAATATGGCTTCACCTCATTCATAAAAAGAATCGAAAGCACATCGACCAAAATTCTACACTAGGAATCTTCAGTTTTATCATGAGCGTATCGATAATTGGCTATTGATAGTTTTTTTATAAGGCAGAAATAAAAATGGAAAGAGAGAAAAAGAGGCACAAAGACTGAAAGTAAAGAGCGAGAAAGTACCCTTTCAAGCATAATTGCTTTCCTTTGTCGAGTCGACATATTACTTTTTAGCAGATCTTTGTGAAGCATCATAGCACGATTTGATGCTGAAACATTTTTTCGAGAATTACCGGAATTCTCTCGACTTTTAAAATACTCGATGACACTTTACAAATTCATTGGATGCAAGTTAATACTATTAATGTTCAAAATCAAATGGCTAAAGAATTTAAAAATTATTGAACAAACGTTATCTTACAATTGTCAGAATTTTATAAAATATTTCTTTTTAATCAATTTGAAAAAACAAATTTCAAATTTATGTCTGTAAAAATTATATAAAATAAAAAAATTGTTCCTTGTCGATTGTGTTTTATTTATAATATAAAAATATTTATGTAACGACAATATTATAAAAATACTCAATATTACTTTGAACAATATAGAAGATGTTTTATCGTTTTATTTCAAACAAGTCTTCGATATTTAAAAAAATATATATTAAAAAAAATTAAAGAAAAAGTTATTTAATAATTATAACTCTTCAAACTAAAATAATATGCAATACCAGAAATTTTTGAATATATGTATTTAAAAAGTTGTAAACTGAGATTGAATCTTTAATATACAGTATAAATAGATCTGACCATATAAGAAAAAATATAAATATTATAACTAATATATATATAAAATTATCTTCTAATATTTATAATTTTAGTTATTATTGAATTTATTTAATTATTGATATTTTTTAGAAACTATAAATATTATTAATTTAGAAATATTTTTTGTAAATATTATAGAAAAATCTATAAAATTTTAATAATATAAGTAACAGTGGATATTTATTTATTTTTCATACAATTATTGAATTCAATTTTCATAACGTAATAAATTTATGAATGAAAGATAAGTAAAAGAATATACTAATAATTTTTATCTTGATTAAGCCGGAAAAACAAATAATTAATTTTTTTGGTTGTATCAGATGTACAGAATGATGTATGTATATATAGTAAAGAATTCAAGAATGTATCAGCATGAAAATTAGGTACTAAAATTAATAAAGTATACAGGAAAACAGTGAAAAATATTTTAATAAATGATTTACTCTATAGTAAACTATAGTAAAAAGAAATAGATATATTTATTATTTATAAAATGATTATATTATTATATTATACAGCAATTTATTACATACCTTATAATTATTTGCACATTTCATATGTGTGTGTGTGTGTGTGTGTGCGCGCGCGCGCGCATATATTTATTAAATTAAAATAGATTAAACAATACACAATATATATATATATATCTATATATATATATATAATATATAATTAAAAAAATATATATATAATAAATTTAGAATATTACAGTGTTTAATACATAATAAATATTCCATGGATATTCATTTTCATTATTTAACGTCAAGGTAAAGCTGATTTAAAGCGAATAATAATATTAAAATTTGGTTCTTATAATAAATATGATCGATCAGATTTAATTTTATTCGAAATTGATGTTTTATTTTTGGGAATAATAATAATGAAATAGCAGGTATAAAAAGTTTACTACCATTTTGAGTAAATGCTTGGACAAGTTACAAAATCGAGACTGTTGTATAAAATGTAAAGAAGAAATATTTCTGCTACCGTCTGACATACTTTAAAATGAGACATTTTCTTCATCTTCTATTAAAAGATGCAACATCTAAAGAAAATATACGGTTGAAAAGGAGGAACAAAAACTGAAAAGTTCAAATGATTAGGATTAGGTGGGTAATTAAACTGATGAAGAGTATCTTTTTTTTCTATTAATAAAATATGAAGTATTATTTTAAATAATAAAGCATTAATATAGGCATCAATATTGTTCGTATATTAACGAACTCGTAATACATATTCTATCATTAAAATATGTGGCACTAAAGTTGGGATCAATTTTAAAGTGATTTTGAACGATGATTTTAATCTTATTTTCTTTAATCTCCGCATTGATTTTTTAATTTAAAAGATAGCTACATTATGCATTTTCAGAGAAAAGATTTTAAAGGAAACGTGAAATTTATATGACTATACATACAATTAAGGAAGAAAAATATAAATACTTTAATGAAAAAATTTATTTCTGTTTTTCTGCATACGTTTAACTTTGCCTACTATTTTAAGATATTCATGGGCTTTAATAAAATCTTATTTTTAATATCTTATACTAAATATGATATATTTAATCTTACAATTAAATATTAACACATTTGAAAACCTAAAAAAAAAAATTCATTATAAACATATAAAATCAATGGAATATATGAATGGAATATAACAGATCTTAAAATCTTATCAGCATAACAAAACTTCCAATATGACATAGAAAACATATAATACAATTTAATAAGGTGATGATAATAAAAAAAAATGAATAAAATAACTAATCGTATAATATATTTTTTAATCAGATGAAAGTAATAAGAAAAGATTTTTACGGTAATTGGATAATGTAAACCATTTCGGAATATTAGAAGTAAATTAAAAAAATTTCTTTAAAAGGATTAAATTAACCAAAAATCCAAATAAAAATAAACGCATGATGAAATAATATATATTTTTATTAATATTTTTCAATCTTAGAAAATAAATAAATTTTTTTAAGTAAAAATAACATTTTTATATAAGTACATCTATAATATATTTACTAATTAATTTATTTAAGAAATACTCATACATAGAATATTCCTCAAATATAAATACTCAAAAGTAATTTGAAAATTAATTTTAGCATGTATGATTAATTAAAGTTTTTATTTGTATAACTATTGTATATAACAATTTTGTTCCTTCAGATAAGCTAAAATTTCGATACTATTTTTCTATACATTCAAATGTTGAAATTGGATATTTTTTAATTTGTCAAGTATAACTTATAACAAAGAGTATATTCAAAATATTGTAAATATTTTAAAACATTAACAAGTAATAAAATGTAAGGAAAAAAATATTTTTTTTACTAAAATATTTATTATAAATTAGTTATTTTTTTATGACAGCTTTCAATTAATAAAATTATTTGAAAAAATCAAACGTATACTTTCTAAAAATATAAGTATCTTATTATTAGCTATTTTATATATATGTTTTGTCTACAAATAATAATAATTTTAAGACTTTTAATATTAAGATACAAATGTTAATCATCAAGATATTACGGAAAAAGCATCATGCGTCACGAAAAGGTATTTGTAAGAGAACATTAATAAAATGAACATAAACAAATACCGCTGAGGATAGTTTTGAGAAAATTGCTAAAATTTTGAAATTAAATTTCATAGTATTAAGCTAAAAATGGAATTTATAGATTGTAAGTTGTATTTTGTAATAAATATAGAATATTTATTAGTAAAGGTGTTGGTTTGATCTATCTCACTTCTCTCATTGATCTCTTCTTTTTACGTTATAATATAATTGTTATAATAGAACTTATATTCCACAATAATTTTTAATACATTGATTAGTACACGTAAATAAAAATAAAACAACATCTGGTTCATACAAACGTTTTTAATAAGAGTAAATGTGTGCACTTATTACAAGTACGTAAAAAATATCATGCGTATTTTTTGAATGAATGACTAATATATTTTTGTATATTTATATTTTAAAGAACGTCTTTATGAATTATATTTAATATATCTATATGTATATGCAATAACAAGCAATAACGTTTTAATATTGATAGATCTTATTTATCTGATTATTATCTAAGTAAATTCAAAATCTACATTAGAAAATACTCGTTTTTTCATGCCTATCGTGACAGTTCTTGTACAATACTGTACGTAAAAATATTATAGGATAAAGAAGTGATAGAAAAAGAGAAAATTTTTGTATATGTATTTGACACATAAATAGATAGAAAGAAGAGAAAAAAGGAGAGTATTGAGAGAACACAGTTTTCCTTGGAGTGGTAAGACTTTCTTCAGATCGAATCGGTGCTTTTCAGTTATCAAGGAGATGAAAAAGTGTAAAAAGAGAGATAGAAAATGGAATAGAAGGACGAATGAGCCGAATGGGAGAGACAAACGGTAGAAAAATGAAGGCGCTTGCCAACTTTCAAAGCTTCACCGTATTTCAAGCGTGTTGGAAACGCATTTTAACTCAACACTCCGTGCAATTTCGAAGTAAATAATCCCGTATTTCGTCAAATACGTTTTCTCTTTTCAGCAAAACTAGATTTATACTTTCTTTTAGTTTTGAGCTGATACCACTAGTATAATCATAACTATAAAATTATAATGTTCTAACTTCATTCTAAATTTTATAATCTTGCAGTTGTCTCTTTCTTTTTCTCCCGTAAATATATAAACATAAACGTATTATATTTTACTTATTTTAAAATTCGGTTTCAAGTAAAAATACAAAAACTAATACATTTATAAAGCTAATTATTTCCGAAACATTATTTTTCGTATAAACAAATGAAAATAATATTATAATGTTTGACAATAAATTTTTAATTTAATAATAATTATGTAATTATTATACTGATGAAGTTAAAGAAGTAAAACTTACCACTTTTAAAAAAATTTTTTTAGTTATTTTAAGTAAAAAAATTTGAAAGTTCTAAGAACTCTAAGCTAAATCAAAAACATTTTCATCAAAAACATTTCATTAACTTTATCTAATATATATATAAAAAGTAAAGACAATTATGTTCAAAAATCTAATTAATTTTATAAAAATATTGAATATAAAGGTTTCAAATCTTTCAACATATATCGAAATTTAACTTTAACATATATAAAAATTAAATTTCAATTTAACATATATCGAAAAATTAAGGAAAAAATAAATACAACTGTAATTTAATAATTTTTTTTAATTTATCAGTTTTATGATAGATTTATTCCTGTCAATACTCATTTTACAATATTTCCTCGAAAGACATTATCAGTATAGTTTTTAATTTTACAATAGTTATATAATAAATAAATATAATAGTACTATAATATTCATTTAATTAATATAAAAACTGTAAATGAAAGTGTGGTTATGTAATTATAAATAAGTTGATATTATTTCTATTTTATTACAAATAAAAATTAATACTTTTAAAAATTGATATATGATTTAATTAAAGATTTTAATCGAATAAATGTATAATTTAATTGATTAAAAAAATCATTGATTAATTTAAAGTGTAAAAAAACGAGGTTCATTAAAAATTTCTACAGTAACCTATCGCTTATACCAATTTAAAATAATTTTATAAGAGGATAAACACAGTAATAAACATTTAAGTAAATATAATTGATTATGTTCTTATTTTGAATAATTTTAATATAAAAACAGGAAATATTATTTAAAAATAAATATTTTTAAATGAAATTAAATCTTTCAAATTAAAGTTAGAATTATATTATCTGTAGAAATTATAGTTTTTGAGAAATAAAAAATTTCTTTATCTTTTTATTTTTTCGACTTTCATTTGATAATAGATTTTATTAAATTGTGATCGTATGCTTTTTGTAGTTTCTAATGTTTGTTATCGTTAATATATAAAAAAAGAAAAACAGAGAAATAAATCATAATTAAGTTCCATAAAAAATATTAGCTAAATTGTAGGATAAATACTTCTTAAATATTAATTTACATTGAAATGCATATAAAATTAAAATTCATTTTTAATAAAAAAAACTAATTTTTTGTTCTTTAATTGAAATTTTAATGGTTTATATATTATTGCGTTATCAGATCCTATAACACAAGTTATTCCGTTATTATATTACGTTGCACGTCAAATTTTTGTTAAAATAGGAATAATTTTTTCACTTTTATAATAATAAATAATCAATAAATATATTATTATTATTTTTTTTCAGAAGTTAAAAATATAAAAACATTTTATAATAATTACAAAATATTCATAAGCTTGGATCATATTTTTATGTACATTTTGAATTATATTGAATATCTTATATATATTTAAATATTGAATCTGCTAATGTAAATAATAAGTTTTATAGTATTTGATCGTAAAATTTAAAATAATAAATTTGTATATTGTAGAATATTGATTTAAAAAAATTTTTTTTTAATCTAAATCAAGAAATTATATTAAAAAAAATATAAAAGAAGAAATTATTATGATTAACGTTTAAATATATACGGACTTAAATATACATTTTTTCAGTTCAAAGATTTAAAAAAAATATTTTAAAATACGATAAAAGATTAATAATTAATACTTAATATTCCACATATTAAATCCAAATTTTATTTTTAGATACACTTTGCATTTGTATTTTCTGTAATATTTAAATAATATAATATAGTTAAATTTAAATTTCAAACAAATAGAAGTTTAATTAATTGAAGTATGTTAATTTATCAAATATATTTGATAAATAATTAAAATTTTTTAGAAATTTATAATAAAAGAAAGAAAGAAATTTTTTATTACATATGTTATAAAAAAATTTTTTCCTTTACATATAAAGTTTTTGAATATTACATGAGATACATAAAAGCAAGAAAGCAAGGGAATATATATATACATAAATAAATAGAGATAGAGAGAATCAGAAAGAAAGAGTGAACGATATTAAAAAAAAAATATTAAAGTACGAATAGTTTGTACGAAAAGGAATAAAGATAGATTATGGCAACATTAATGAAAAGAAATAGTATGAGATGGATAGAAAAGCAATGTAATAGATATATAGGCATACAAAAAAAATGTAAAAATCATCCTTAGTAGCAAACGAAAGATACATAAAGAGAGAAACAAAGGAAAGGAATAATATGTCAGAATAAGAAAGGAACAAAATGAGAGAGCAAATAATAGCATAGAAGGGAAACTGAAAAAGGAAGAGAGAGAGAGAGAGAGAGAGAGAGAGAGAGAGATCTGCATGGTTATGTGTTATTGGTTTCTGTGCCCTGGAATAGTTGGGCTATAGATTCCTGATAAAAATCACGTTCAAGCTTTTAAGTCGGTTTGTTTAAGCCCAAACATATATACTACTCTTATGATATGCTTTTTGCACTTACCATGTAACGAAAGCATTCATATCATTGTTATAATTATGCATATAGATTCAATTTCTATAATCTTTATATAAACGCAGCCTTATCGTCATCTTTATCATATCTATCTAAGAAATGTTTATTCTCATTGGCTTTTAAAGTGATTATATATCAACTGCTAATGATATCATGAATATTTAAGTATATATAATGTAATAAAATATAGATAAATTAGAAAGAATTTTTTAAGGTGATGTTAAGTGGTTTATAAATTAAAAAATGTTTTGATATGACAATACGCTTGCTTTAAATCATTTTAAAATATGTGTAAAAACGCAGAAATTTATTGAATAATAACATTGAATAATAAAAAATAATAACATTGTTTCTTTAAAATTAAAAACATTATAGATCAATCCGTGTAAAATAAATAATTCTTATAAATTGTATTTTAAAATGAAAAATAATAAAAGTGAAATAATCAATACAGCTTGCAGTACTTTAAATTGTATGATTATCACAATAAAAAGTACGGTGATTTCTAAGAAAGTTATAAAAATTATTCTTTAATTATATTTCAGATTTGCCTTCCTCAAACTATATTTTCATATCAAAAAGGATATGTTGTTTTTAACAAAGAATATATACGAAGATACACAAAGATAAATCTCTTAGTCTTCTTAGGCTTTAAAGTATGTAAGTGTTTTTAACAATATAGATCATCATCTTTGTGATTTAGATAAAAACTGAAAAGTTCTAAGTTCTCCTGTAGAATATAGTAGCTTTTGAGAGGAAACACGATGAGTTAGAGTGAGAGCAAGAAGCTAGAAAGAGCCAAGTACATGTCTCAGGATGAAATCCTGCTAAAAGTGGGTCAGAGTACCCAGCCTCGCGAGATATCTGGATAGGATGAAAGACCTTTTATTTTCGTCGTACAGCCAACAAATCTTCTTTTTCATATTTTGCGAGCAAAAAACAAAATAGCACATGCGTGGGGAACAATTGGAGATGGTAGATGTATTAACTTGTAGAGTAAAATAAAGATAAAATAATGAAATCTTTTCAAGCAAGACAAAGAGCAAGTGAACTTTAGAAACAATGACTAAGCGCAGAGAGATGAACAGAAAGAAAGTATATAATGAAGGAAATGCTAAAGTTACTACTTCAAGTTTTGTAAATTTTACTTGAATTTCTCATAGCTTTCTTTTAGATGCTTTTCTTAGTGCGTAATCTTTATGCTATTTCTTTATATTTTAAATTTTTGAGAAAAAATTATTTTATCATTTAGGAATTTAATTATTTTTAAAAATATTTTAAAAAGAAAACATTTATAAAATCATACGCATGAATAAATTTTGCATAAATAAATATAAATTTATATAATTCACAATCATATTACAATATTTAATATCTCAAAATTTTTATGCATTACCAAACGTTCAAATTATGAATTTTTATTACACTCGATCAATTCATTAAGCATATTTTATTTACAAAAAATTCTATAATTTTATTCGAAAATAAAATGAATAGCAATTTACAAATAGTTATATGCATACATGGATTACTTGTGTACAATTTAAAAATTTCGTTATTATCCATATTATTTGTGAAGGGTTGGAATAATATAAAATTTTTATATTGAATGGGAGAAAAAGGGAATTATTAAAAAGTTGTGAAGCATTCAATTTTCTCTCTTTTTTTATCGCCAATTTGTTTATTATATTATCGTTATAGAGACAGAGAAAGTAAAATTAAATTGAACATGTTTTCTTAAATTTTTTAATGGATTTGCATATAAAATATTTATTTTTAGTATAAATTTCTACATAAACATAAAAATAAAAAATTTTTATTTTTCAAATCATTTTTCTTTTAAATTTATTTAAAATTAAAATTATAAATTCTATTTAAATTTTTTTTTATCGCAATTAAATATTTAAAGTCACAAAAATAAAATCAAAATAAAATTTGAACGAAAAAATTGTGTACACGAATCATTTTAACAATAGTTTCATAAAATTAAGAAAAATTCATGCTATCTAGACGCCTTATTGTGTACATTTAACATATAAATTTTCTTAAATTTATATAAAATTCTTTAAATCTCATGGTAGCCGTTGATTAATTAATTTTTTACAATTTTTTTTAAATATATTTAAAACACGTAGTATTATATTTCTTTTCTCCGTAATAAAATATGCAAACAAAAATCGAAGCTGATCTATTAAAATTACGTCGCATTGCAAAAGATGCGAACTTCAAATACCGGTAAGTATGGAGTAATTAAACGAATTTTGTAATAAAATTGCGAAAACTCAGCTTACATTCATGAATATATGATGAAATATGAAATTAATAAGTGTTACGAGAATATATAATCTTACATAATAGAATTGAAATTATTTAATACAAGTATCTTTATATTAAACATATAAAAGATAAAAAATATATGCATTGTAGATATTTTAATTTAAAACTACTGATAGTTATATATTGATCATAGAATAATATATTAGTATAATTTCTTTAGGACTCTCGACATTAGTGGTTCAGTAAGTACAAAACAATCCTTCAATATAATAATATTTATTCATAATTTTTTTTGGTATTATTATCTCTTTAATCCAATACTAAACTTGAGTCAATTTTACCTCCAGTTACAAATGGATAAGAGAATACGTACCTCTTGTACATAATTTTTTATTATATTTTTAATATCATACATTAAAGCACAAATGTATTATAGTATTAGTTTATTAAAATATTATAATCAATGTATCGAATTTAATATAAAAATTTCAATAGGCTAATTGAATTAATTCTGGTCAATTTTCTTTTACTGGATTAACTCGATTGAGGTAATATAGCGTAAAAGGTTATATGCTATGCCACAGTAAAAACGTTCGAAAGTTAGCTAATTAAAATTATAATCTTTCAAATTGGCTACTAAAATAAAGTTTTCGTGCTTATTTTCCCCGTCACAAGGGTTACCTTGACAAGAGCATGAGGGAAAGGGATGATGGTTGAATGATCGATGCTGATACATGAACTAAAAAACTATGTGACCAAAACCAGCGATGTATAAGCTGAATAACTCGTATTCTAAATGAGCGCAATCGTAAATAGCCTATTAAAAATAAGAATTTAGACATTCGAATAGAGAGAGAGAGAGAGAGAGAGAGAGAGAGAGAGAGAGAGAGTGTCTGAAACAATATTTTGTAATTCTATCAATCAGCTATAAGTATTTAAAAACTAATGAGTGGATATTTAATTATTTTGCTTTGACATTTTACTGTGTATAATTAATATAATTTAATATAATAAGGAAGCTATGTTCTTTTTACTTTATTTTTTATATTATATACTTCATACTTCATCAATTAACTCACTGTGTAATTCTTCAGAATAATGTGAATAAGTAAGGCGAGATCCGTCATCTTAAAAATACTATATGCCTGATTCTATAAAATTTAAAGACTTGGAGTATTTTTCTTGTGTTTGCATGTATATAATTATTTCATAGTAAAAAACTTATCTTTTAATAGTAAATTGATACTGTCAAAACGTGGCATTCACATCAAAATGGTGAAAGATTTAAACAAAGTGTTTTTTCTGTCTTATGTTTTTAATTTTCTTGTTTTTTCAGTATTGCTGTACACAATTATCCTGAGAAGTTAGGAAAGCCTGCACAGCGTGAAGAAAAACACCAAAATTATGCTGAAAAATTTTGTAATCAAATATTGAAGATTCACTCGTCATTAAAGTTTATTGATGCTTTTTTTGTTTTTGCTTTTTTTCTTTCTCTTCATTTTTTAAATATTAAAATCTAAGTTAAAATAAAACCATGATATTACCTCATAAAGAGTTAATAGAAAATATGGGTCAGATAAGAGGGAATATTTAAGCAAATAAAAAATAAAATGTGAAAAATTTTATAAATTTTGTTGCATTATAATAATAAATAGTTAAATATTAAAAAAATTTAGCATATTTTTAATTCAAGTAAATATTCTATGAACATTTATTAACTTATTTTATTTTGGAATTATATTTTTCGAGAAATTCTCCATATTACATTTTTAAATTAATAATAATTTTTTTTATCTTTAATAAAAGATTTGTTGAAGAATATTTATTATTTATTGTTGTTAAATAATGTTGTAAAAAACACACGTATGTTTATTTAAAAAGTAAATTTATGTAAACAATACACAAATGATGACATATAAACACAGAATACATTGTATTAGTAAAGTGAATATAATCAAAAGTTACGCAGTACCAATTATTTAAATAAATTGAAATAAACTTTATCCAAATAAAATACAGTTATAAAATATGTTCGAGTCAGTTTCTGTAATACGTCTCTGTTGCGACTGTATCTTCTCACAGCTTTTAAACTACTGATGCTCTTGTAGAAGAAACGATGCCTTGCGGTCCAGATATAGTATTAATATTATAATGCGAAAATATTATATTACATATAGTATATATTTGTGTAGCGGCGACCGTGAATTTTATGGAGAATGCAAAAACCGTTGAATGGCGTGACGCGTGGGCCGAACTGTCAAAATTGTTGCTTGTAAAACAAAGGCGTAAAGTGATCTAGACGCCCAGCGTGTCTTTTTTACTAAGTACTTCTCAATTACGTCGTGTGTGCATCGTTGCCTAAATGTATATTTGACAAAATTTATAAACATAAATAAAAAATAATATCTCTTAAATAAAATTTATTACTGTTTATTCATAGATATTATTTATTTATAAATATTTGATTGAATAATAAATTGTTTTTTGATTAGAGAACTTTTCAACTTGCTAATTTTTTGAGGATTCGCTTTAAAGGGCGATCAGATGTTCAAGACACAGGTGTTAGAAAGCCGAGTTTAATAGAAAAAGAAGGAATGGAATATATCAAAAAAGTTTTAATTTATTTAACAAAGAAAAAAATCAATAAACATTAATATTAAAAAAGAAAATGAAATTCAAACTACATAAAAGTTGATAATTGTTTGCACAAAGAAGTGTCCATATATACCGTGCAACATTGATAGACTCTTGGTATATTAAAGTGAGAAAGCAAAGCAAGAATCACGAAAGAGATAGTTACCTAAAATTTTTTATTTGGAAAGGTTACAATTATTCATGTCAGTAGAGCTTACCAAAATAGATTGGAAAAAAACCTTCTAGATTTCATAAATACACAATCTCGTCAATCGTAATCACCATTTACTAGGAAAATAAAAAATATTGTCATTTTCGAAAAGAAAAGGAAAGAAAAAAGTGATAAAGTCAATGACTAGTGAATGTACTCGTGATCATGTGAAATTTTAATTTTCATGAAGCTTCACCATTATTTTAATTGATTTTCTTATAGTGCTTTTTTCACATACGAGCACTTTCTATCTTCTACCTGCTCTGATATTTAGATATTATTTGTTATTATCGGTGTTTGAATGTTTAGTTGATTCCATCACCATATCAATTTTTAAAATTTATGCTTTATATTATCTAGATGACATTATTATCACTACTATTGATTTATAGCATGACCTAATTTTCTTCAAAAATATATTTTTAATAGTTCAGGAGGTCAAATTGTAACTCAATTGGATCGAGTGATAATTTGGAAAAGTATCTGATCTACTCAGAATATGTTGTAAATTATAGAAGAATTTACAACAACTTAGGTTATTCCTGTACTGATCTAAAAACCATTAACTCATATAAGAGATTTTGAGGAAATTAATAGACTTATTTCATACACACTTTATCTTGAACATTGACACTATTATCTTTCTTCTATGAACCAATAGCTATTAAAAATTTAAAAGAGATAGGTGTGAAGAGATATACAAGAGCACACTTTTGAAACTTTTAAAAAATACTTTAATGACTCCTTTTTTATGTTACATATTTCAACCAAGCTTTTATTGTACGTATCAGCATTACTTATGAAAGTTTGAGGATAGTTTCTTATCACCATTGTTTCAAATTAGATAATTACGATGAAAGCGAAAAATAACATGACTACGTAACTGCTTATTTTTATGAGTTCACAAAAATCATGATCAAAACATATAATACACATATTAATATCTTTACATTGCTAAACACTTTATAATAATGAATAATTTGTTTTATTTGTTATATATTATATTTTTTAATCCAATGATTGATAATTATACTTAATAAATGAAATATGTTTTAAATAATGATAAACAATAATAGTATTTACAAATAATCCTACAGATATATTTAATATATATATAAATAACCTTTGATGTACATTTTAAATAGAAAAGATGTATTTAAAAATATCAGATAATATTCTATTTAATATTCTTATATTAAATTCAAGAGAATATTTTTAACGAATCTTTCCTTTTATATAAACAAAAAAAATATGATAAACAAATTTTTTAATTTAAATGATAATTTAAAGTTTAATAATTTATTCTGCTTTTTAAATGTTGCTATAGTATAAAATAATAGATTGAAAATTTTTATATTATTGTTTTTTAATTAATTAATTTACGAAGCAGTTTATATTTACAAAAAGATATTATAATTTGCTTATATCTAAATTTATAATAACTAGCGATATTATTACGTTAAAATATATGTATAGTATATTAATTTTAATTTCGATTATATTAATGCTTTAAATAGAGATTAAAGAAGAAATATTTTTGTATATGTATATATATACATTTTATTAGAATTTGAATAGACATAGAGAGAGAAAAACAAAAAGTGAGACAGAGAAAGAGAGACAGAGATACTATAATAAAAAACGAGGACAGCAATAGGGAATGCATAGGTGACTTCTGATTACGGTACTATTATAAATGAAATTCTAAGTATAAATGCATGTATAAAAGTCTATTTAAAATGATGAATTAAAAAAATATAAATACCTCTATGAATAGTAATTGACTAGTTATAATAAAGTGATAAATGCAGTTATATAAATGCTAAATATAGATTAGTTTTTTAGACTAAGATCAAAATTAGTTTCACATACTACATAATTTGTGACAGAAAGAGAGAAAGAGCGATTGATAAAAAAGTAAGCATATATATAATCTATTAATTACAATAGTGATAATAACTTTTTCATCCTATACAAAATTAAATGAAGACATGTTGTCCAATCCAGTCTCCATCCAGAGATTTTTTTACATTAAGTATATATATAAAGTTAATAATATACTATACTAAAATCATCAATATCTTTTGATGATTGGATATGTATATAAATATTGCTAAATATATATGAAATTTTACATAATGAATTTAATAAATATGAAGTAAACAACTTATTAAATTGAAAATTTTCAATATTTGAAAAAATGTATAAAAAGAAGAGTTTAAATTTTGATATTAACTTATTTTAATTTTTAACTATATGGATCAGTTTTACAATTTTAAGCTGTAATTAATTTTTAATTATTGTATTTAAAAAAAAAGTGTAATTCTTTTTTGTAAAATTATATTTTTTTTGGATTTTCAATATATCATACATAATATATACGATAACTAATTTATATTTTTATCAAAGTCTTAATTATCGTTTTTGTTTTAACTTTTTACATGTATATATATATATATACTATATATGTATATATATATTTTTTTTACTGTGTAGGAATAATGATTAAAATCTGAAAATGAAAAAGAATAAAAATATGAAATCTACTAGTAATTATTAATATGTAAAATGATGAAAAATCTTTTCAATTTTAATTTTACAGACGATCATGTTTATGAAATTTTTATTTTATAGTACAATTTTATTTTGATGAAGAATAAAAATATATTATGCTTGAAATTGCTCTTATAAATAAAATATATAATTATTGGTTTTTTTATATAATTCTTGCCAATCATGAAAATGATATTTTTGTTGTTATAGGATGAGAAGAAACAATATAACACATCTATTCTTTTTCTTTTGACTTTTACTATATTTGGTATATATCATAATTCAAAAAAATAAAAAAAATATTCAGCCTCAAAGTTCCTTCAAAGTGAAATCGTGTAAGCGCTCATATCTTCACTTTCCAGACCGTCGATTCTGAAACTGAATTTTCTTGTGTGCTCTCGTGAATTTGAAGTTTCACATTTGTACTTTGATTATTCGCTATAGCTATTTTTTGTTCCTGGACCATTGTGATTTACGTTATAAAGTTGTTCAAACGTAATATGATGTTGAAGAAATGATGCACCGTAACGTCTATTATATAATTTAAAAAAAATCCTTTTTGCAAAACGAATAAAAATCATGTATGTTTATTTTATTCAAATCCATTATAACTATGAACATTTTTAGATGAGAGTTGTACTTAAGAATTTACGCTAAGCTTTCGATTTTGGTATTAATTTTTATGTTCAAGTCGTTATATTTCATTCCCTCAAATTAAAAACTTCATCTGATTCAGATTAATCCGTCTCAAATATATAATTATTTTCTTAAATGTATAGACAATTTTATTGTTTTAGCGCATTATATCAGTTTAATCGTTTTCATATATTTAATAGATCTTTATTAAAGCATTGAATAGTAATTGTTTTTCTCTTTTAGTAAATAAATTTTTTATTAATTTTGATGATTAATTATATTTATTCAATATTAATAGAATATATACATAAATTTCCCAGATTATAAAATAGATACAGAAAAAATATTAAATAATTCAAGAAATTCACTAATGAAAATGCACTAATAGTTTTCTGATACATTTAATTTCAGGATGGATTCTAGTCAATAATTTTTCTTATTAAAAAATTAAATTTGAAAGACTATAAATAATATAAACTCATATATGATTTTAGAGTAATCATTATTTTAAATCTTTATAAATATAATATATATCAATTTGCAAAAAATAGAGTTAAAGTTATAATTAAACTGTCATTTGTTAAATATCTATTTAAATTTTTACTAATTTTTTTACTAATGAAAGAAGACAATCGTTTCGAAATATTGAGGTATTTATGTTTTATTTAAAAAAAGATTATGATTACTTTTATTTAGAAAAATATACTTGCACTGGTTAAAAATACAAATCCAAATATCTAAAATATTAGAGATTTTCACAGTAATTAGAAACTTAGCAATTTTTATTTATTTTGTATAATATATTTAGTCTAAATATACAGCTACAAGAAAAATAAAATTAGTAAACCTTCATTGTTGATTAGTTAAAGCGTTAGAGAACTTAAAACGTAAATGAACATTAAAATTTACAGAAGATTTAATAAGCAAACATTTAAGAGTTATGCTCACATCAATGAGGAATATTCTATCAAAATAAACCTAACATATTATTCAAGTTCATAAGAAAATACATGTGATTGAGCATTGTTTTATGCTTCATTAAACATTGTACTGCTTGTATAAAGTTGTTATTTGAAGGTACTAGCGCGATAACAAAATTATTCATTTTCTAAAATATATTATTATATTTAATGAAGCTTTCTCATTTAATTGTACTATGGTAGTATTGATTAAAAACATCTATTAATATAACTTGTATATAGATAAAAGTCTTCCTTAAAAATGCATAAACTTTAATCATATAACTGTATAACTTTAATCATAAAAAGGTTACCTTTTAAATATCGAATAATATTATTCAGTGCTATTGAGAAATAATAAAAATCGCAATAAAGCTATTCAATTTGTATAGAATTCAAAATTGAAATATTCAACGATCGAAGAATTATTTTAATGAATAAAATTATAATAAAAATTGAATTAAATTCACATTTATTAAAAGTTAAATCTAAATTTAATTTTTCATAAATTTTATTTTTGAGATTATGAAAAAACATATTATTTATTTTTAAAAGTAAATAGTTTCTTTATATGAAAAATTGTTTAATAAATGTTTTTATATATTATTTATAAATGACATACATGCATACATATAAACATAAATATACACATATAGCTTGATTGTCAAGTTTTCTGGCAATTAGCAGTCAATATGGTGGTGGTGCATAATACTCAACTATTATAATGGGGAGGTCGCAGAAACTACAGATAGATAGGAGAAAATCGATGCGACCTCATGCAGTAGTAGGTACAGTATGCAGTCAGACATTTGCGAGGTGACACTACGAGAATTGTGCTCATACACGCGGTTAAATTTAGTCACGCGGCCTTATGAACATAAATTAATTTACGCTAGTTCTAATGTTGTAAGTGGCTCTCTGTATATCCTCTACTCTCTCAATTGACGCACTAGGTATACACAATTGGTTAATAGCGTAGACTCGAGCATATTTGTAAGTCGGGAGTATAAATGCTACGGTTTTTATTAATTACCAATCACAAAACTATTTAAATTAATCGAAAAAAATTTTTAAAAGCAGCTGAAAATCCTTACATATTATATATACGTGTTAATAATTATTCAGGTTTATTATAAGTTTATTCGAAAAAGGACCAAGCAATAATGAAAATGTTTATAAAAGCAAATGAAAACTATTACAATAAAAACTCTATTTCAATGTTTTTTTATTGAGATGATAAATGTGAACACTAAAATAAGTAAATAATACAATTTCGTTGACAAGTTAAGAAAAAACAAAAATGCTAAATTTTAAATCTAAAATTTTCAGTAATATTTTATAAATGGAAATAAATAAATAATTATAAATATAAGAGTTCATCAAGTATCTTTAATTTTCAAGATGCTATTTAATTATTATTTTTTACCATTCAATATTCAAAAAGAAACAAAAAACTTTTTAATGTTTTAAGAAATAAACTAAAAGAGTTCGGATAATTCAAACTAAACTAAAATTAAGAGCATATATTTGAAAATAATATTTGTAATGCTGTACTTGATATTTAAAAAAAAAAATAAATTAGATAAAAACTTAGGTAAAATTTAAAACTTTTTAAACATAAATACATTTTAATTTCTAAATTGAAAATAAGAGTTAAAAATCTTAAGGTTATATTATTTTTTTTACTAATGATAATAATGTATGTTAAAAATTCAATAATAAGAAAATTGCCTTTAACATCTATAAATTAATAGGAAGAAAATTAGTGTAATTATAAACTTATATACATATCTCATTTATCTATTTAATTTATAAATTTTCCTGAAAATTTTCTTTATTTTTATCAATTAATCAGTTAATTTATTACAAATTTTACATATTAATGAACCAGAAAAATATTTTTTAAACATCTTAATTTATATATTTAAAAAATTACATACACTACGTAATTAGTAAATTTTATCCTATTTATAATGAAACGTACTTTTCAAGCAAAAATTTGACTATCTGATAAGTATCTAGTGCTTACTAAAGTGTTAAATTACCAACACCTGCTGCGAATAAATGATCGCGTCATGACCAGAACTGTTCAAGCAGAGGAGTTAGGTTTTCATCGTGAAAATCGATAAATCGAAGGGGATGGAACTCTATCTTTTAGTTTCACGTGCGACCAACAGCACCGTTACCGAGCCGTTGTCATTTGCAATAGATTTACGCCCGGTTGTTAAGCAGCACTAACACGTTCTGGGCGGTGCTAAGACATAGGCGCATATTCTCAACATATGTATTGAATTCAGCGTTACGTATTACATAAGGCTCTCCTTATTTTAACTCTTCAAACAAAGTACAAGACAAGTATTTTATTATGTAAAAACTTTTCTCACTATTATACGTTGTAGAAGATTTAAATGAAATAAATAGACTTCAAATGATAAAATATGTATTTTGAATAACTTTAAATATAAAATTGATAAGCACTACATCTATTTATAATCATCGTAAAAATTTTATATTCTGAAAATTTTTTTTAATACATTAAAAATATATTAATATCGAATGCTTTCAAAAATTATTAATTTTTTTTCATTTTATACTATAAATAAATATATCTATAAAAGATCCGAAGAAAATATAGTAAATGAATATATGTAAATATATTTAAATGAAGTACTATAATTATAGAAGAATTAAAGACAGGTCTTTTAAATTTATAAAAATATTTATTATAATTTAAAAATTGAGAATGATTGATATGCCAAACCACTTATCCTATTCAAGATTAGTGACTTTACTATCTATGTTCAACGAAATTTTCTCAGCAACAAGAGATAAAAAAGAATTTTACTTTCAAAATTTTCTATTGACCACCCAAAAGTAGTTGATTTATTTTTGTTGGATCATTAAAAATACATGAAATACAAGAAAAAATAAATGAAAAAAGTAAAATATTTTTAAACAAAGGTATTATAATATATTTTAAAAAACTTCTAGAATTAGATGTAGAGAAAAGATAAGGTCTCCTGATTTTTTATGACAATGATGTCTTGTATGCATTGGGATTTTGTAACCGACTAGTTAATTAGCTTCGAATTATGATTATCGATCATTCAAAAGTTTATTTCGATTATTACTCGTGGTTTATAGGACCTACCAGGCATTTTTTTATTTATAAAATAAAAATTCGTTAATAAGAAGTAGTATTGAGAAACTAAGCTGTTTCAGTTGTAATATTTTTTTAAATACGTAATTATATAACAAACTAAGTTTTAGAATAACTTAATTGAGAATTCACCGAAGAAGTTATGACATCTGCTTATAAGACGGATGATTATATTTCTTATCTAAGAGTTGGTAAGCGTATTCATATTGATTGTAATAATAAGTTGCTCTTTTATTTTTCGGTCATTCGAAAGATTATTTTATATACATTCATTTATAAATTCATACTCTTAGTTTGTTTTACCTATTATTATAATTTTCTGAATAGAAGATCTGATTTTTTGTAAATTAGAAATGATGTAATTTTTTTTATTAGCAAAAAGTATTTTCTGATTAAATTTTTAAAGATGACTACAACTTTAGGTTTAATTTTTATTCGTTATAGTAGAAATTGCTAAATTTAAGAAGAATAGCTCAGATTTATTGATATTCCTCTTGTCTTGGGTAAATATAAGCACGTGTTTAACTATGAAGTTTAATAGTTTCAAACCTAAATTAAGTAACAATTTGAACGTTCGAGCAATGTTTTAATCCCACGTTGCATTTTTTATTCAAGTCAGAGAGTAATAATTATTTATCTTTAATGCAATTTTAGATGATATAACTTATTTATCAACGACTATAGAGTAAACTTATAAATATAATGGTGGCATAGAATTCATAGACAGTTCTTTTACTCAATAGACAATAATAACTTCGAGAATAAATTCACGTACATTTGATATATAGTATCAAAGTCAGCCTCTACTAAGGATTTATTGCATTATCAATAACTATTTTCCTTTCTAGAAATGTAGCCCTATTTTTTTTCACTTCTTGATTTTGGTCTGTGGCAGGATTTGTTTCGTTTATATATTGGTATATTTGATTTTTTAATCTACTCTTTAGATACAGACGTTTATTAAGACTACAAAATTGGGTTGCTTGATTAATAACCTGAATTTATGGGTTCTTAACACAAAAATATTTTCCTCTTGATAAGATGTATTATAATTGTGATTTTAGGATTGCATATGCTAAAAACTGCTATCCACTTTAAGATTAGATCAACAATTGTGTATACATATACTTATCAATAGTTTAAACGAATAGTTACCAATAGTGTAGATGAATTAGCTGTATTAGACTTGACATGTTTATTTACAACTTCGTTTATCTAAGTAGCTTCTCATTGTGTTTCATTATTGGTAATTTATTCCGAGAGTTGGGTATCACATAGGTACAAGTTAAGCATTTTCTTCGATGGAATCGAAAAAATAAGTTATGTAATTGTTCATATTTCCCTAGAAAATGTCCCCATTTAAGCAATAAAATATTACATTCATTAAACTTTTGCTCTGTAATCGTTAAACGATTATTTAGAAGCAATAATTAACATATATTTATAACTCGTAATGCTATCATAGCATTTTTGTTAAAGTATCTGTCTATATATTTAATTGAACAATGGAAATTTTCGAACAGTTGAAAATATTGTTGGATACCAAATTTTCTCATCATAATTTTTCAGATGTTATTTATAAAAAACATTTGTTATTATTCGAACAAAAAATAGAGACGATAGTGGCTTTTAGGTCTCTTATGTACTGGTAGTATAGGTAAGTATAGCAGCGCTTCGACAAGACTTTGAAAACTTACAGGTACTCGTTTTTAGACATGGAATAATTGTACACTCAAGTACGTAGATATGATTTTTAAATATATATGAAAATATTATAGAAATGATTTATAAACACGTATATACGCACACATATAATCTGTTTAATACCAATACTGTATAAATATATAATATATTTTTTGAAGCGTTCAACAGAGTTATTAAAACATAATTAAAAAATAAAATAAAACATATTCAACAGTATACTTAAAATTATATATTTAAGATATGTAATTTTATATATGTACTGTCGAATAATTAATATATATTTTTTCATCCATTATGTATGAGAATATTATATATATATAAATTTAATTGATGAAATTTATATACTTATAGTTATTTCACGCGACACCGTACGTTTACATATGTACATGTTACATAGTTGTATATAAATACACAAATAGTTTTAATGTTCTTTAGAAATGTTGGTTATCGCGTTTTATTTTTAGTGAATATTAAATATATATTATCGTTGTAAATTGATCTAATAAAAGTTTTCACAAAAATATATATATTTTAATTTTTTAATTTTATTTTTAAAATATTTTGATCTAAAATATATATATATATTACAGAAATATATTACATATATTTTTGTAAAATGCGATAATTAATAGTTCTAAAGAAGATAAAAACAATTTAGAGAATTTAAAATAATGTTTAAAAATCCAATAAATCAAAATAAATAGAAAGAAAGAAGGTACCATCAATATAAAAGTATAAATTTATTTCAATATTATATTAAATAATATAAATAGTGATTTGTAACTCAATTTCGTAATTGACAAACATATATGCTAAAGCATATCATGGAAGAGTTAGTTTTTTAATTAGCAGATTAATTACAAAATAAATGCACATTGAATGTTGCGATAAAAATGTATAAAACAGATGTTTTTGAATACTTAAGCATACGTTTAATTCTTCATAAGGTATATGTAGGTATCTATTTATATCTAAATTAATTTACTAGCATCATTCAATTTATTGATATTTTTATCAACAATTCAGCTTTAAAAATTTAAAGGTTTCTATCATAATTTTTTAAATAATTTAAATTTAAATTTTTTTAATAATAAGTGATTTGTTTGTAAATATGAAAAACTATAAACTAAGAAGTGATGAGAAAAAACGAGAGAAGAAGTGCAAAATAAATAAGAACAAAGAACAAGAATGAAAAGGAAAGAGAGTGATACTAGAAAAAAGAAAGGAGGGAGGAATAAATGAAATTAAGGTTTGGAATATCGGCGGAAGTGGGTAGTCACTCGATAGAAACCAATTATAAGTCCCCTAAAAGTTAGAATGAACTGTGCAAACGCGCTCTATCCTTCCTTCTAGCGAGTAAAGAAATGATGCTGCTCAGCTCTCAAGGCTTATGCGAGTAGAAGGAAGACAAAAAGAGGGGAAGTTAAAGAAGAGAGAGAGGTGGAGAGAAAGAGGGAATGTCAAGAGCGAACAAACTCAGATACTTTGAGGCGCTTGTAATTTGTATCTCCTACAGGACGACGTGTCCAACTGAGGAGTAAATTCTCTTGCTCTATCCCTCATTTTCTCGTACTTGGATTCAATCTTTGCGTTAACGAAGCAACTTATCGAAATTTCTCTATTTAAATAGTATTTTAAAGATATAATATTTTTTATCCAATATACATTGCTATAAAAATAAATTCATAAAACATTTATTTTCTATTTTCAAATACAGCTTGATATAGTTTCCGATTTCAATTAAAAAATTTTAAATTTATTCTTATTTCTAAAATATTCAATATCCAATAATATCTAATTACTATTTCAATTTTATATAATTAATTGTATCTAAATATATCAATTATTTATGGAATTAAAACTATTTTTTATTAATATATTCTATATACTTTATTTTTAATACATATTTTTATTTATTTATTTCCTATATTATGAATGAAATATTGATTCCTTCTATACTCTATATAATATAAAATTAATATTATTCAAAAAATTATTATACAATATATGTCTTTATTTTAAATCAAATAATTTTAAGCTCTTATTATACATTAATGTGTTATAATTTTTTGAAATTTGTATTGATTATTTTGATGTATACAATTGCATAGTTTTTTTGTTCTTATTAGATATTTTGTATTTAATGATAAAGCTGTAAGTATGTTAAAAGAATCTTTGTACCTTCTAATTTTACAATAAAAAATTTTTTAATACTGTCTGAACATTAAATACGAAAAAGTATTGAATTAATTGATATTATTCGCAAAGAAATTATATGTTTTATTTTACTTTATTAAAGATATAATATTGAAAAAAAACTAGTAAAAATATGGGATGGATTTAACTGTAGGTAAAATTTTTCTTTTGCAAAAATTAAAATTGTTCTTACCTTTTGATTTCATTTTATATCAGTTTACTTATAATTTAATTAACGTGGAATATTTAGAGCAAAATAAAATTTACACATTTTATTTTATATTAACTAATTATATATACTATGAATATATAGTATATGAATAAATGAATAAAGTATATTTTATATGAATGTATAAATGTCTGAATTTTATAAATAATTTCATATGTTTAAAAAAGATAAAAATTAAAATTAATTTCATTTGAAGAATTGATAAATAATTGTTTTATAAAATTTACTTAATTTATAAAAAGTATTATTAAACCAAAAATAGCTAATTGATTTTTGATAGAAAATTGGCATTAATTTATAAATGTGAAATACTTTTAATTTTTTTAATTTTGGAAATTAGAATAAAGGTTACGATGTATTATAATATTTTATTAGTGCATATAAATTTTATTTTATAAATTAGTATAAATAAATTAAGATTACAAAGAAACGTTACTTTTATATTTATTTTGATTTATTACTAACTAGTAAATAAGATATTTAAGTTGAGATATAAAATATAAGTTAAAAATTATTTATAGAGATATGTGTAAATAAATGCATATCAGTGTGTTATATTACTTTGACACGTTCGATTCATCTTCAAGGTTAGATAGGTAGGTGGGAAATGAAATGAAGAAACTAATTATTGTAGAAATATTTTGATATGGCAAACGATATGCTTTGCGTATCGCCGAGGAGTTTTCACTGCTACGACGAGGGCCTCCACCAATCGGCGAGCTTTAGGTGTTCGTGAGCTACTGCTACTATGATGACGTTTTGCACGGTTATATACTCTTATCCGTTGATGTTAAACCCTGACGGGGGTATCTTTAATAATTTCGCAAAACCTGAACGACGCCGAGATTCCCAAAATCTTAACGACGTCAACGTTCCACAAATCTCAACTGCGACGAGGTACTCAAAACCTCAACGATCGCTTCATCTTTTCCCGAGATATTACATTAATTGTCGTTGTTTTTTTTTCTTTTTGCGCGTGAAGAATATTTTCCAGATTTCCGTGAGCTGGTTGAACATTATAAGCTGGGACACTTCAACTTTATATTTGAGTGTATCAGTTTATTTCAAATAATTTTTCTCAGAATTGAATAGTAAAATGACTCTTTACCTAAATTATAAATAACATTTTATTAATAAATCGGATTTTTTTAATGATTCTTTAAATCGCTCAATGATAATAAAAATTAATTTAATTTGGTGCAATAAAAAAAAAAATAATAGATAAAAAATTTGAAATTATTCTATTCGTGTTTAACAATTTTTAATTTAAAAATTTATTAACGAAAAAGCTCGTATTGAAAACGTAAGTAAAACTTAGTTAAATGTTTTTCCTAATTAAATTTACTTTTCTTCATCATAAAAAACTTTTTTACTTTCATTTTATTAAGATGTAAGTTTTCTATTCATTAAAACCAGTTTAATAAAGTTGTAAAATTAAAAAAAACTAAAAAAATTTGAATTTTAAATTTAACTAACTGTTTTTAAGTACAATAGTAAAAATTCATATCATTTATTTATTATTCTAAACTTTATGAAAAAAAACGCAATTCGAATTTTGTTTAGTTCTTATCATTCCCTGTTTCATATCTAGGTTACTATAATGGGACGATTAACACCTGAGGCAAACAATGACACTCAATTTCTTATATAATAGCTCTTTAATTGTTTAAACCAGATTCGTTAATCTTTTCAATTTCTTTTTACCTAATTTAACTACCGGTTAAATTATATCTACATAATTATGGATTTTGCGTAAACCAATATACAAAAATTCGGTTAAATAAGTCCTCGCAATATGGGAAAAACATACACTGATTATAACCAAAAGTTTCTATTCCATATTCCTTTGATTTCCATGTAAATGATAGTCATTTACAAAGATGAAAAGGTAACATTCCTGCTGTAAAATTCACTAGATTTTTTTAATATTCTTTTGTTTCTTAAAATCTCTATTTGGTGAGTCTGTTTACTTATGTTGACTGTTTAAAATTGATCACTCATATCGATCATTTACCTTAGGGGAAATTCTCCACTATTTACATAAACGGTTAGAGTGCTTCTAATTTGTAATAATGTGTACAATAATAATGTTTTAGAATTATCCAATTGAGTTACATATTCATAATAGTGAAATCCTTAACTCTATTTATTGTAGTCTAAATATTCAAAAGACTGGTATATTTGTGCATTCATTGCTTGTCCGTTTTAAATCTTTTAATTTTTAGTATGCGTGAAATAGTTTTTTGACAATGAAAATAATAATATATGTTATAAATAAAAAAATATTATATAATTTATTAAAAATTAATTCATAAAATTATTTATAAAACTTTTATTAAAATATCTAATAAAGTATTTTTAATTTCATTCTTTAAATGTTACTAATTCATATATATCAAATATTAAAGTCTTCTTAAGTATAGATTCAGAACTACACAAGGTAAATTTTTTTTATGAAATATTTAACAAGTTTGTAAATTTTTACTATAATCTTTTTTAATTATCTATAAAGAAACTTATAAAAATTAACAGCAGTAACAATAACTAAATAGAATCTTTTTATATAGTAGTTAAATATTTTATTGTACAATTATCTAATTTTTTTCTATATCATTCATATAAGATGAAATTTTTTTTTTTTATTATCCGTAAATTTTTGAAACTTGTTCAATATTCAACATTAAAATCAACAATATTGTTCTATTTCAGTTGGTTTATTTTAATTTTTACAATAAAAAATACTAGCATTAAATTTCTATTTTTTTTACTTGGAAAAAATTATGCAATATATATCTCTCATATTTATTTTATATTTATAGTTATATGTTTGTAAAAGGGTTATAAAAATGTTTATTTGTAGGAGGATGCAACTATATTTAAAATGAAAAAATCCTAAGAAATAGAAATGCGTAACAACTATGAATTTTAAAATTACAGTTAAAAGCTGATACATAGTTTTAATGAATATCGTGAGCGTCCTCATTTGACATTTTCAGTCGCTACGATTTGAATTACAAGAAAAACAAAAATCGCATCCATATTTACGGAGGTAATTTGCAACTTATTTAAATAGATACAGTAAAAATAGAGACCTTGTTTGCAAAGGGAGACATATTGTTTATCGAATCAAGAACACGATTTTTTAAATAAATAATATTAATATTAATAGAGAAAAAATTAAGATTGTGTAATTTAGAAATAATTATATAGTACAGATTTTAAGAAGCAGATAACAACAGCCACAGTTACTTTAATTTAGAAACATTCAAATTTATTTCAAAATTATTGTGCAGAAGCAAAGCTTCTGCAATGATGAATACTTTTTACGAAATAAAATAGAAATTTCAGATTTTCAATATTAATTATACTTCAATTTTTAAACCAAATTTTTAATATAATTTTTATTAATATAAATAATTAGTAGAATATAGCAATTAATTTATATTATTATATTTGAAGTAAATGACAATACTATTATCTCGGTTGTCAATACGAATATTTTGTCTTTTGTAAAAAATTATTTCATCATACTAACAGCTAACAAATCTTTAATGTTATTCATAACACAATATTTGAGAATTTTTAAGTGAATCTTTTTAATCTATGCATTTTAAAACGTACATATTCAATTATTTTTATTAAAATTAACATAAAAATTAAAAAGGAATACTTCATTATCATATTTATTTTAATCAAAATAATATATTTTAATTTTATGAATTTATTAGATAAATAATTCTATAAAAATGTGAATATGAATATAACGAAAAACTATTTTATCAAAAGTTTCTACTTATTACTTAAATCAACATAAGGTACAA
Source organism: Platyscapa corneri (assembly GCA_018907185.1). NCBI lineage: Eukaryota > Metazoa > Arthropoda > Insecta > Hymenoptera > Agaonidae > Platyscapa > Platyscapa corneri. The sequence continues at coordinate 789,336 of JACCHW010000011.1, read as the reverse complement.
TTTCGATTTATTAATAATTTAAAAACTACTTTAAAATATTTTAACTTACCCAGAGTTTTTTGGATTCAAGGATGGCAAGAGAGGTGCTGGCATGATGCGAGAAACAAAGATGAACAAGTGGCTACTAGAGTGGGAATTTGTAGGAATGCCGAAGATATCGTAAATCGTACTTTCCTTAACTTATGATTATTCGTGGAACTAAACTCACGCGACTGCAATTACCGTCGAGGGATTTTGAAGGAGAGAAGCAACGAGAATGGCGGTCGATCTACTTTCCGTCTTGTTTCTGCTTTCTATGGTGACGTTTTAAATTTCAGTGGCCAAACTCGTGTTTGTTTGAATTTCATTTTGTTTTTCTTCATTTCTGAGAAGAGCATAAAAAATCCTCTTGTAGTCCAGGAAAGCAAGCTTTTGTTGCGTTGCGGGCGGGTCAACATGTAATTGCTACTTCAGTTTTAATTATATAAAAGCCGCAACGGTGATGTTTTAAGGACGCATTTTCCCTAGTCAAAGTCTTGTTAAGTGTAATATATGTACATATAGCAATCCTAAAACATATATAACTTTACTTCTAGCACGAATTTACTCATGAAATTCTTATCATTCAGTGATATGACAAGGTTGCAATTGAAAATAAGAATAATTAGATATACTGTAAATACAAATGTTTTGTTCACATTTTATAGTTTTTATATTCAGTAATTCTCGAATTCAATTGACCTTTTTTATGGTTTTTAAAATTTTCCGGAAAAAAATTCAATTATAGAGTTGCAATTTTTTTATTGTTTAAAATAATAACTAATATAATAATAATAAATTCAAAGAGAAAAATAACTATTTAATTTAGTTGTTTCAATTTTAGAATTTAATTAAATATATTAATCCATACATTACAATTACTTTGTTTAATATATTCATTCTTCTTTCTTTAAAAGCATATCTTAAATTAAAATTAAAACTAAAATTAAAATTGTATTTTTGCACTCATTCATGTTTTAAAAAATTTTTTTTTTATTTCTAATATGATATGTCTATTCAATTTTTATAAAATAACTTCAAACTATAAATTTAAAATCATTTTAATATGAATACATATTATTAGAACAAATTTATTTTTTATACTATTTTCACGTATATAAAAATTAACGAAAATCAATCTAGAGTAAATAGTTTATTACTTAACTCAACATAAGTTTATGTTCACATAATTAATTATGTTAAATATTTAGAATAATATTCCATGAATTTTTTTATAATTGTATATTTATTTATGTTTTTGTTTTTATTTTACACTTTAATTAAAAATGTAATTCAAATTAAAATCTAATCATTTTTACGTATTTAAAAATACTAATTGGAACTCGTTTAAAAAACATATCGACAAAAAGGATAGCTTAAATTGTAATAGAACTATATATATTAATTTGACTTCAAGATAATTCAGTTGGTAAAGCATTTATATGATAAGGGAGTAGTTTTTAGTTCTACTCTGAACTGAAACTATCATTTCATCCAAAAATTTTTAATCAATATTTCATCAAAATTTGTAATAAACTATTCTTTAGTTTTTCATTTGAACTCTAAATTTGTAAATCATTATAAATATTAAATATCTAGTATTATTATATTATTATTTATATTAGCTAGTATAAATTAATAACTATAATTTTTATTGATAAAAATTTAAAATTTTTTCATTTTGTTTTAACTATATAAACTAGTTTTTTAATCACAATGGATTTATCTAGTTACATTTATTTGTTATATTTCTTTAAATGTACTATTTATTTTATTTCTATATTCTAAATATTTTCTGTGTTATCAGAATTTTTTTGTTATAAATCATAAAAATTTGCTTGAACAATCTATAAAAGCCTATAAAAGGGTACTTTTTATTATCATTCTACCAAGAACACATTTAAAACTACGTCCGTAGTTAATCATTGTCAACTAATTTATTTAAATTAAATTTAATAATATTTATAAATTTTTTAAATAGATGATTTCCTAATTTCCAACAGATATTTCATAGAAATTTGATGATCTATCTTCTTAATAACTTCTCTGCTTAAGTAATTCGTTTTCAAGTCAATAGTAATTTTCCTTTACTTATGCATTCGGTTATTTTTAAACGAGAAATTAATTACTATGGTAAATTGATAATTCATTAATAAATAATTTCTTTATAAATCTTTATTTAAGTAATTGTTGTTTGAAATTCTTTTGAAGATTGTGCATTTTGGGTATTTCTTTTAATTTTACAGAGATACGTTGATGGAATATATTGCTAAAACTTATGAAAGTTTCCTAACTTATTACGTTACTTATTAAATAACAAGCTTCATTTCTTCATCTGATGCGTTGTTCTTATTCTTTAATAAATAATCTATGCTATGAAATACTTTAGTTTTTATCATAATGGTTTCCTGCGATATGTGGATCTTCAACATATTTCAGAAAAAAAATGCTATTCTTGAGGCTACTGTGACATACAAATAGTTTTATTCTCAATTAGGAATCACTTTTTATAATATTTATATTACTTGCTTTTGAATATCATTTAGGCATCATTTTATTAATTCTTTCAGTAATGGTTAACTTAATTAGGCGGCTGCAATTAAAAAATTTTTTTACTTTTTAATCCTTCGTAACACAGAACATAATTCTGAAGATATATTTATGTGTAAACAGATAATTTCTTTAACAAAAAAAGAAAATAACAGTATTTATTTATAATATTATAATATATTTTGTTTCATTATTTCTTACTATATGATTATTATAAATTATCACTTTCATTTAAAAAGAATATTTAGAAAAATAATTGTTTTACTAGTTTTATAAGCATTTTATAATTTATTAATATATATAAAATATATTGATATGTTCATATATATACAAAAAATAGATAAATATTTCAACATAATGTTAAATAATGTAAAAAAATCGATTATTTTTTCATTTATTTTTATTATTTAAAACAATGAATAAAAATATATAAGGAAATACTAGATATAAATAATCAATTTTCACAATTGAATATTTGTCATTGTCATAATTTGTTTCGTTTTTCGTATTTCGGTTGGAGGAATATATTTCTTGATAATAGTAATCTCTAAAATGAAATGTAATAAACTAACAAACAGTAAAACATTTAGAGAGATAAAGAAAAAGTTAACAAAAACGTTAAAGAAAATTTATTCTTGATCAAAAATAAACCCAGGATTTAAATATTATCTCACAAATTAATTTAATTTAGTTTTATCTAAGGATAATTACATAGTTAGAATTATACTTTAATTTTCATTTTTCTATTCTTCCAATCTATTTTTACTAGTATTCTTGAAGTTTGAAATAAAGGTTCTAACATTAAAAAATTTTAAGTTTATAAATGCGAAATAAATGCACAACATTTTCTAAATTTCTATAAATTATTTGCATTTAATAAATTAGATTCTGAATGTTATTTAAATAACATAATATTTTAATATTTTAGTGAATTTTGTAAAAAGAAATAAAAACAACTAAATTTTTTTAATTAAAAGAATTTTAAAGTATATGTTTTAAATTTTTAGAAACCATAGATAAGATTTTACTAAAGTAGAAATGATTTCTTCATATGAAATAATGTTTTCATAAAAGAAATTGAAATTGAAATTTCAATTTATTTATACTTTACTTATATAAATAATTTAAAAACATAATTTGAATAACAAAATTATATTTGTTGCCGATAGAAAACTCGATTGTAAATTTTTGCGCGACAGTCGAGTTGGGCCACTCTGCTTTAAAGGTCGCGAGAAAATAAGCAACAGCTGTAGTCGAGCGACGATTAAATAACGGCTGGACGATGCCTTTATTACGAAACAAATAGGTGAATTTCGCAAATTTAGGCGCAACTAGTTCGATCACGCACTGAACATTAAAAACATTATGCAAAGGGAGAAGAGAGTATATATAAGGACGCAACGGGCACGGGCTCACTTTCATTTGCTAGAACTGCTTTCTTCTCTCTTATTCTCGCGAACTTATAAGTGCTGTAACTTATAGAACTTATAATAATATAAAAATCAAATAAAATTTGCCTTTTTTACACCTCTTTCATCACCTTCACCTATGATTCGCGTTTGAAATAATATTTTTAAATAAATTAATGTGTTTTATAATTTTCAATTTATAAATAAACAGATAAACTTAAATATGAAATAAAAAAAAATTGAATTCGATGGATGTAATTTCATGAATATAATTTCAAAATTATGATAAATTAATGGAACTTTAAGCTTTAAAAGTAAACTGAATATAACTGATAGCCTATTATCTAAAAAGAATTCGTGTAATTGCTATTTTTATTTAATGAGTATATATATATATATATATTAGAGATTATAACCATATCTAAACATTAATGATTCTTCAAAAATTATTATTTTTCATAGATTCTTTTTGAAAGAAAAATTATTTTTTTATAGATAAATAAAAATAACTAAAACTTTTATTAAATCTTTATTTTTCTCAAATTTTTACATTAATATTATGGTTAAAATACTGTACTCTTTGATTGCTACAGAGTATCAAACATTTGGCTATAACTGACCTGCATTTTAATGACTATTGTAATTATAGTATCTATTGCGGGTATTACCCTTAACTTTCAGAAATACGCTCAATAGTAAAATGTACGTTATATTATTATATATTATTATTATTATTATTATTATTATTATTATTATTATTATTATTATTATTGTTGTTGTTGTTGTTGATGTTATTATTATTATTATTTTATATTATTAGATAAATAAGCTATATAAACTGAAATATTTAATAACCAAAAATTTAAATATATCTTTTTAGCAATAAATAAATTATTGAAAAAGAATTTGATAAAAATAATTTTTATAAAAAAACATTTGTTATAATATTACAGTCAATGCATATCAATTTAAAAAAAAATTATTTATTATTTTTTTTTAAATTAATTTTTAATATTTAAAATAATATAATGATGCAATCGTTCAACAAATATATATTTAAATTATTAATTTTTTTTTAAAATTAAATTAACTTGATATTATCAAAAGTAAATATCTCAAATAATTTTTTAAATAAAAAATTGAATAATAAAACATAAAATTTTTTAAATTTGATTCATGTTCTACTATTTTTATTTTTAGAATTATAATTTAAAACATATTTTCTTATCCAATTAATTATGGTTCCTTAAAACTTTTCGAAAAGAGTATATTTTGAAAATTAATAAATTCTATATTTATATTATATTCGTGGGACACTGTAAGCAACTAATTGAACAGTATCTTTTACTTCTTCCCATTTCAACTACGTCAATTACAGACACGCGCGTGTGCGCACACACAAAACCCAGCTTGTAGCCTAAAGGCAAATTGCATCCAATTTTCGAGCATTTTATGCAGCGACAAGCATCCTGAACATCGACCGACGAATACGAACAACTTGCTAGCTCTCAGTGTGATAATTCTCTCCTGGCCATTCCGGTCACGCTAACGAAGAGGCTTAATCTCACAGCTTATTATCAACAATTACATGAAATATTTCTTGTGCCTGTTGTCTCGCATTCTCTGTGTCTCACTCGGTAGAGTTTGCGTTTAATCAAGCCCAGCTGTTTTAATGCACGACCAACCATGTTCAAAGGAATATTGGTAGTTGATTTAACAGCAACATCTGCTTCGCTGTGCCTGTATTTATGAGATGTGCACCACCAGTACGAGAGGCAGTCGTCGCCCGTAGCTTTGATTTAAGCTCGCACGCGATTCCGACGGAATCCCAAGTGTACTAGACGTAACAGTGCACCAGAAAATCGATCCAATCTTGATTTATACATTAACTCTGTTCAATAATCGAATTTTTTTCGAGTAATTACTAATTTGCAGCAGGTTTGACTGACTCTTTTATATGAAAAATAGTCATATATCGTAATAAATACTGCACCGAACTGGTGCTACTAAACCTAGTTAGAAGTACTAATTTTTTAGCATAGATTTATGAGAAGTATATTTAGATAGATTGTTTATAAAATACATAAAAAGGGCGTAGAAAGTGATTTCTTTATATAAACATTATATTTGAATTAAATTATGTTTGAAATATATTTACCTTATAAAATAATCATATTTTTATTAGACCTTTCAAATTAATTTTTTTGTATGTACATAATATGTTAATTTATATTAAATTTTACAATAAACATGACTTTATTAATTAGATTAATTCTATGTCTTGATAATGATTATGTGAATTAATTATCGAACTAAATTAAATCTTAATAAATATTAAAAAATAAATAATATTTTTTTACATGTAATTACAACTTGGCACATTTTGTTTAATTTTCACATATAACCTTATAATTTAAACCCTACGTAAATAAATATAAAAACCATAAAATAAAAATATGTTTTATTATAAAAATTGTGTAATTTACATTTAGATTATATATACTGTAAAATATAAAATTCTTTAAAAATTTTACTATATACGAGAGTTCAAGATACGTAATTCTTAATTCAGAAAAATTTTACGCAATACTTTGCAATATATCGAGTTTTGAAATCAGATTATCAAAAATATTCGCTGTTGAATTCTTTTACAAATAGAAAAATTGAAGTAATATCAGGCGAGTCATAGAAATACATATCAATCATTATTAATGCTAGAAAATAGGATTGTAATTTTTTTTAATTCATATTTTTAGTGTTTTAAGAGTAATTGTATTTGAAATGCGTAAGTTTAAAAAATAAGAAGTAAATTTGCATAGATATATAAGCTATTGAATATACTGGAAAAAGAATTGAAAAATGGTAGAATAGGCTGCCATATATACTTACATAGTAACACTCTTTGAATTTAGAGTTGTATAAATATCATATGAAATGAATAAATTATTTAATATTAATTGAAACTAATTTTAAAATTTCTTAATAGTTACAAATAAAGTATAGAACTTTGAAAGCTTAACTGTGTGTGAATAATTATTGACTTATTCGTATAGTTTATTATCAACAATATTTATGTTATAATTACATGGTAATTTAAAAAAAGTAGACATATATATATATATAGATAAAATATTGAAATATGGAGATACATAAAACTGATTAATAATATCATAAGGGTAAATTTAATTACAAATGAAATGATTAATTTTTTAATAATTTTATTAAAAAAGCTTTAATAAGATTCTATAAATTATTACATTAAAAAATAAATATACATTAAAAATATATTTAAAAATTTTTAAATCTTAAAAATATTGGGTAAAAAATTAACGAATTTTTGCTTATTTTGTCACGATCAAGTTAATTCTCATTTTGCGTAGAACTTAAATGAAGTGTAATTGAACGTTAATGTCTGTTTAATTTCTTCTTTTAAATTTATGTTGAATAAATGATTAAAAGCTGCTTTATAAAAAAGTTGAAAAGGGTCTTAATTTAATTAAAGAATTAAGAAGGTATAACTGATGATGTATTTTTCTGTAGATTATCGGTGTAATCACACAATGTATTTATACGTAAATTTGGAAGATTTTTTATACCCGTACCTTGAATTAATAATTTGCTTCGCCATGAAATTTTTAAAGAATATTTAAATTTTATCTTTTAATATAACTTAATGTCTCTCGTTTCTTTAATATAATTTTTTTTTAAGAGTACTTATGTTCTAGTGGTAACATGAAAACTAGCAATAGTTGTACTTAATTATTTTTTTTAGCGAAGTATTTTCTATAAAGCCAAATACTGTATATTGTGTTTCAAAATCTTAATTATTCGTGATAAAGTCTATGTTTAAATGTATTTTTATAAATAAAAAATCATTTAAGGTAATTGTTGAATAAATGTTAAATCAGTTTGTAATTCCTATATATAATATACATGATTTTTTAAGTTAAACATATTATATTTTACATATTATTTGTATTTCTTTTAAAATAATTTTATTTTCAATAGTAACTTCTTTTTTCCAATATATTTATTTTGATAAATTTATTAATATTAAGATAAGCATATGCATAAATATTTGAACTTCAATAAAAAATATTGTTTGCTTTTTGAACTTTCATAATAATTCAATAATGTTTACGCATTGATTGATTTATGTTCTTTGATTTAATTCATTTTCTTCTTAAATCACGTATAAAATTCGTCAGTTTTAATGAACACAATCGATTTAGTAGACATAATAATTCTTATAAACTAGAAATAAAGAAACTCGCCTAAAGAAATGATAAAAGCGATTAAATGTGTCAGGCAGCTACGTATATGTCCGTAGTTCACCTCAGTGGTTATCGGCTGATTATCGGCCATTAAAATGGATCGCTGCGTATTTATATACCAATATAGCTACGAATACACTGACAGGGATACCAATAGAGACACAAATGCAGAAATAGATACGCATTTGAGCATGCGCACTGATGCGCATTGGTCTGTTAACCTAACGATTTCAACCTCCAGATCTTTATGAGAATCGATTCCATCAATATACTCTATTACAAGTATACGTAAATTTATACGTACACGTGTACACATTTCGTGTACACCGAATTTACTACTTGGGCAGATAAACACACGGCCAGAGAGTATTCCAGTCGAATGCTCGGTTGATCGCGACGTCCACTCCCAACTCAAGCAAGAAGGATGATGCTGATCATGCAGCTTCTGAGGCAATGGTTTCCGAGATGGCCTATAAACGCGTTTGGGATAAACGAGCCAGTGAGCAAGGGTGAAATTAGGGGGATATATTTTATCTTGCGATTTTCCTGCAGGCTTGGCACTGTTTTGTTCTCCTTCTTCTTCTGATACTTATTCTTTTACTTCTTTTTTTCAACGAAGACTCATTCTCTACAACGAAATCAAATTAAACTAGAATAAGTAAGTGTGTTTATGCGATTTCACTTTGTATATCTTATTTAAATTCAGAAATACTCACTATTCTTTTTTCTACATATACATCTTATGATGTACAGTTATAATTATATTATAGATGCTTATTATTTTGTAACTAAAAATATTTATTACTCACTTATATCTCAAAAAAGTAGAATATTTAGTAGTAAAATAAGATAAATTAAACTTGTAGTTATATTGTGAATATTGATCTGCATTATAATAAAATGTATTGATAATCAAATAATTTAATATAAAATAGCATTTTCGTTTATTTATATATTTATATACCAATTTTATTCATTTACATAAATTTAAAAAATGTAAAAACTATATAATTTTCATCCTAATTCTACTTATATTTTATGAATTTAAAAATTTTTAATATATACTCAGTTAGGTCTAAAATAAAACAATTAGATTTTATCTCATGCAGTAAAAGCTGCAATAAGTATTGTAATGGAATTTAACGAATATCAGGATCGTCACACATCATCGTGTGACGATCACGGCACATATAAGCTTATTCCTTTAAAAATTTTCTGTTTTCTTATTATAAAAAAATTTAAATTACTAGACCTTTGCATCAAAGAATCAAAAAAAGTAGAATGTTTTTATTTCGATAAGATAGATCAACAAACCTCGGGTATGAACGTTTGTTTTTTAATTCACGCAGGTGATTTCACGTCGAGTTTTTGTGATTACCGTTGTGTGCATCGCTGGCGACGTCTCAAGGGCTCGTTTAAAATCCAATGTTACGTGAGCATTGTAGTGCCTTCGCTCTTTTTCACTTTCTCCTTAAATTTGCTTGAGAGCGACATCGTGAATTTTTGTGGAAATTCTTCGTCTCCTGTGCTTCATGCTTGAGATATCCGCTCATAAATAATATCGACTGTTCTCTACTCTCGAATATAAAAGCCAGCGCATGCAGAGCGCTCTTCATTTTTATCGTTGTAATACACTTTTAGAGTTGGAGATTATTAAAGAGACAACACGAACGCGTTATCTATAGCTCTCCCGTTCTTTTATAGTGGTTATGCCAAGCTAAACCCTTCTGTTTCACGTCATTTTTGATTGATTCATAGGCTAAGTTTGTCCTTTACTTTGTAATTTAGTAATAATACTATTAGTAATAATGAACATTCAATTAAAATATTCATAATTCCGTGTTTGAGAAATAAGAATTATCCTTATAAAATACGTAGACCACGTAATATATGTTTTTTATTTGTTTTCTTAAAATAGTTAAATAATGTACTATAATCAAATATTATATAGATAAATATTGTGAATCATATTATTAAATATTTATTGAAAACAATCGTTAGTTCGATATCATTTATGGAAAATATTACTCTATTTCATTTCAAAGCAATTTTAAATTTTGATAAAAAAAGTAAATATTTGAATAAATAATATTTTCTTGCGGGTTTAATCATTTATGAGACAAGTGTACGAGAAATGCTTAATGGAATAACTTTCAGATTTAAAATATATCTTTATATAGTTTAAGTTAATTTGAAACATATTTACAGGAATAGAATCTTACATAGTCTACAATTTATTCCATGTAACAATCAATATTATAAAATAATATTAAAAATTAATATTTGAAAATATAATTCTTATAGATTTTTTGTCAAATAAAATTTGAAAGAAGTATTTTTCATCTCTCGTGGAATGAATAATGGTTGATAGATAAAGGCAAAAGATTGTGTAAAGCTGGAAGTTTGACTTAGCAAGGACATCCATTATTTTGGCGTTAATTAGAACGATCTCTTGGTGGGCTCACGAGGTACTGGTATAAGGCGGTTTCACTGTATATACGTGTGCCTCAGGAGTAGGTGCTGTTAACGCTGATAGTACTTTTCCTCTCTCCTTTTCATGTGTAATCCGGTCCCGTAAATCGGGATTAAACTTAGTGCTGCTTCCAACAAGTCGATGGATGCGCAACACTAAACTAGTTTTCATACTACATTTGTGTGTGGAGAAATAAGCTAAAATTATCTCATTTTCGATATAAATTTTCTTACTTAACTAATTTTTTCACATTATTTTAACATTTGAAAAGAGTTTCATTATCTTGATTTAATGATTTTCATTTTAATTCTAATTCTTGAAAACATTACATACTCGAAATATAATAAATTATATTTAATAAGCTGTTAAGTATCCTTTTCTCACGTATTAGAAATCTTTTTAACTACTATCATTTATTAATACCATAATCACGATGGCAAATAGTATAATAAATAAATATAAATAATGTACATTGTGTTAAACTTAATCAAGATAGAACACATTTATTACAATAATACTTTCAAAATATTTAAAAATAATTCTTTTTTTATTAATTTTTTTATATGATGATAAATTTATTGTATTTTAGAGCATTTTTACAGTTAAAACGTATTTATATAAATTTTATATTATAGCCATATAAATATTCTGTATGCTAAACTTTTGTAATGCTTGTTTAATGTATATTATAGAGATACTTCTTCTAATAATTATAATTCATAAGTTCACAGTATATTTTAATATTCGTGAGATCTTTTGTATTAAACACATTATTTTTATGTTTCCATCCAATTTTCAAATAAAGTGCTATTAATTTAAATTATATAATTAAAACATATAATTTTTGTAATAATATTTAATATAATTATTTTATACTGAAAATTCTTTTAAATTATTCCAAATGAAAAAAAGAAAAAAAGGTTTACCCAATGAATTTTTCATAAATTAAAAATAGAAATTTGAAGACTTAGGTTATGTTTACGTATATATTTAGAAATCTTAAACATTTACTGTTTTTTCATAATTGCTACCACTATAAATTTAATGCAACGTAAATTTTATAAGAATGTTATTCTCAACTTTCTCGTTGGATAATAAGTCACAATTCAATTGGAACAAATAAATTACAACTAATAAATTAGAAAAATTAAATTAAGTCTTTTTGTGAAAAATAAAAAAAAAATCTTATTAGAATTAAAAATTATATTGTTCTGTTTAGATCTTTAGTACAATATAAATAGAAAATTTTTTTAATTATTGGATGTAGATAAAATAATTATTTTATTCCATCTATATATATATGTATTATCTTTTGTAATAATTAAACTAAAGCCATAAAATTATTAAACTAAAATTTTATTTTAAAAGGGGGAAATACATACCTTAGAATATTTATAATTAATACTTAATAATTCAATTCTTACGAATGCATTTTTAAAATTTATTTTACTTACTTTACAAAAATAATTATAAAATATTTGAAAAATATTTAATATTCTTAAGTATTTATATTTAAAGATCATTTACAGACAATTTATAAATATATGCGAATTTTTTATATCCGACATTCAACTCAACGTAAAATTAATTGCTTTTGAAGATGCGATAGTGTTTTCTTTTAATATTGGGTTTATAGAAGCGAAAAATTTTAAAATGTGCGAAACTAAGACTTTCAATCATACTTGAATTGTATTCTGGTTAAAATTAGAAACAATATCCGTCGAAGGGTGAAACCTCTGGTAATCGGAAAAACGCGGCGCATTAGTAGCGATGTTCTCGGGCATAAATAGCCACGGAAGCAATAAAAAGCTAAGGTGCACGGATTCACACGGCGAGTAAAATCAAAGAAAACGATGCAAAACGAATTTGAAGATAATGCTATAAGGAAGTTGCGCTGTTTTCTGAGTCACTGGTCTTTGGACATTGCCAGAGCACGATAGAATATAAAAGTAAAGTGTCCGATCTTCTGCTTGCTCTCTGTTAGATTAAATGTCGCTCCCTTCTGCCTTTTTTCCTTCTTTTTCTCATCCGTAAGAAAACGATGTTCACTACTCTTTACGGCCATCTTTTTCTTTCTTATACAGCTATGTCACTGACCCTCATAAAAATTCCACTGTTACCCTCTACCTGTACTCTGTGTCTTTCTCTCTCACTCTTTGTTCTGGAAGATCTATCTCGCAATCTTCTTTTTACTACGGCTTATTTATTCAGTGCATTTATAAAGGGACGTGCACTTATAAAAATTTATAAGTAATTCTCGAAATTTAACCTTTTAATATGCACTCGTGCTGCTGCTATTCACTCTGCTCGCTTTATTTCGCGCTATTTGCATAAATATCGGCTCGTGGATCTTGAGAAATACGCGCGGCGATACGGAGAAAAATATAAGAATGCTCAGGATACCGATGGGCATACTGGGGAAGAAAAGGAAGATTGAGAAGACCAAGCGAGAAATCCTAAGGATGAAAAATGTGATGCATCCGCGGGATCCGAAGCCACCGCGCGCTATTAATTTTCAGTCTGCAAGGAAACTTTAATTACTTTCTAGGGATTCATTACTCGATGCTAATATATACTGGTATTGTTATAGAATTTTTCAATATTTTAAACTCTTCTCCCACTTCAGTTGAAATGAATATTGAACATCTATGACAAAAATCTTTTTTTTCGTATTAATTATGCCGAATTCTGTTTTTTGAATTAACTAATTTTCCCAAAATGTCTTCAAGTAATTTATATAGTGAATTATTTCTTTTTATTACATATTTTATTCTTATAGTAGTCACTTAATGTCATTATAGATTGATACAGTTTCGATTCTTAAATTCTTCTGTATTATAAAAAATTTTCGATTCATTGGACAGCTTAATTTCCGTGACAAGTAACCAGATAGAGAGATACAGTACTATAGATTCAGATTCACTAGCAATACAAGATAATTTATTATATTTATATAAATTTTTCGAATTAAAAAATATTGTCTACTTAACATTAAAATTAATACTATAAAACCAAAATTATAACAGATATATTTATATTACTAAATGGTGTATATGTAAAAAAAATTAAACATTCCTTGAAACGAACGAAATACTTGTAAAATAAAAATTTTATTTTACATTCAAGCTGATATTCTTATGAAAAATAAAAAAGAATCAATTATTAATTATTACTAATTAGTGAAACAGATTAATTTTATTTATATATATTAATTTTTAATTCCAATGTTATTTAGTTTATAATTTATTTGTTGTAAATACATTTAAAAATTAAGTATCTATTATATTTTAACACAATTCAATTATCAATTGCATAATATATTTATAATTTACTAAATCTTTCAAAATATAGAATATGATATATTTGATTTATAACTAATCATATTAATATCACTACAATCATATCATATTTTTTAATTGTAACAGCAGCTTTCAAAAGTGTAAAGAACTTATATCAAAATATAAAACTTAAAATATAAATATATACATATACATATTAAATATTATTCAATAGTTTCTAATGAACTCAATAAAAATATAATAGATAAATTTATTAATCTACAGATCAAAAACATAATTAAAAATATTGAGACTGCTTACCAGTTACTTTCTCTTAAAAATTTGTAATAACATGTAAACATTTGAATTATCAGTAAAATTAGATTTTGAAATTATTAAAAAGAGATTACGTGCAGTTAAAACAAATAGATGATTTTTAGTAGATAAACATTTTTTTAATTTAGCCTAATATATAAATTAACTATATAAACCAACTAAAATTTATTCAAATTTATAAAAACATATATCTTATATATAAAAAAATGTATTAAACATCTTTTTTTATTGATTAATATTCTTCACGCTGTACACGTGAGAAAAATTGTAACTTTCAAAAATAAGTGATTTACTTTACTCGAGGTAAATCAACACAATAGCTTAAAATTTTTAATGGTTTGTATATGTTTTAAAAACTAATCATTTACGAAATAATATAATGATAAACTAAATAAATTTAAGATTGATTGGAATTTCCTTCGATTCAAAATGTAGCAGTTAAATAAGCATTTGTACCATTGCATAAGATTTGCTTATTTTCTACAAAATTAAAAGTTCTGTTTAAAAATATTTTTATTTTATTTCCGTAAAACTTTAAATTATATACTTTTTTACTATTATTTTATTATTTGCAGATGTTACTTAAACAAGGTATAGATATAATAAACCAGTCAACGTTGCATGATAGCAGTGAAAGGAAAAAAATCCTACAAAAAATTATTTTTAAAAGTTATTTATAACTGTATATATGTGCTTTATATATTAGAATTATTTTAACGAAAAGCAAATATTTTACAATTAGAAATTATGATTAATGCCTTTGAAATTAGCTAATAAATCTGTTTTACACAATTTTATAATACCTGTACTGGAAATTTAAAAATAAGATTCACTGTTTAGCTTAAAACAATTTTTTAATACAATTCTAAAATCGTGTAATGTACTAACATTCGTTCACGCCACTCACACATACTCTGCAAGACACGCTACATATAACGTGCGTTATTAGAAACATTCTACGCTTGCATTTTTTAGAACGAATATGAAATAAATTCGAGACAGACAAAACTTTACAATATCGTCACATTCTCACGCTCTTACCGCTGCTAAGCACCCGAATATCATCTTCTCAAATCTTATATTACTCGCGGATTTTTGAATTGCAAAGTAATAATGAACTTTTCGTTTAAAAATTAATCAACGGAATATTATATTCGACAAACAGTGCATTTTATCTAGAACTTAAAATAAGCAATTTTTATAGGCGCATCCGATCACTTGAAATATATAAAAAGAGCAACCTGCGAGCGAGAACACTCCACTACTATTTCTACTTCCACAAAATACACTTCTATACTAGTCAACTACTCTGTCAAAATTGAATACAAACAAGAAACTAAGTCATTGCAACGTAGAATTTATCATTAAATCATTTTTACAAAATACAAGTAGAAAGAAATTTATTTAAATAAAACCTCCAAGTCTGCACTCTCCTTACAATCGCTTCAACTCAATTCATTTGAAAATTTAAAGACAAATTTTACATCTATATAACTTATATAGAATTTTCTGTGAAAGATATTTAATAATAATAATGATGTCGCAGTTCTGTAGATTTGACAGTAATAATTTTAATAAATTGATGAGAAAATAGTCTGAAATGATCTTATAGACTATTAAACTGTAAGTGTAAACGTAAATAAAAATATACTTATACAGAAATTTATAAAGAACACATAATATAAGATAATTTATACTTGAAAATTAACATTTCATAAGCAATTAACGTATGAAAATGTTGTTTGTTTTAGTATGAAGAAAAAAGACAGAAAAATGTAAATTTCAAGATAATGAAAAATTATCCATTAAGAATAATACGAATTAAATAATAATAATAAAATAAAGATAAATTAAAAAAAGTATGAAATTAAATTGGGTAAAATTATTAAAGAGCTACTTTCATATACAAAATAAATGCTTTTTCATCGTTTTTGTACAATTGCTGTATATACCGTGACTTGCATCAAGACAAGGATTAATTGAAGATACAAAAATGTAATTCGGATTATATTTAACTCAATTGCGATGCATCACAATTTTATACAGTGAATAAATAATTGTTTTAATTCTTAAAAGAATATTAATCATTTCACAATTTTTTACATGCGACATAATGTCACGGAGTACCTTTATACATCATAGCTGGTGCGAGAATTTCATCCATGAGTGAAACATTTTCCTATCGTTTATTATATTTAACAATTGTATACATTATATAGAAAAGACGATTTTCAAAATAAAAATTCTTATTTTTGAAATAAATATTCCAACTGTTTTGCACAAAAATTTGTATTTTTTATGTAGAAATAAATTATTGACATAACATAACTTTTAAGGAAAACCATAAAATATTATAATGATACTGTATATATTGTAAGTCTGTTGAATTAAATATTTCGAACACACTAATTGTCAAGTTTTAGTTATAGTTATATATTTGTATATTTATTAATTTTGATATCTTTTATAGGTTTCATATTTTGGTCAACGGAATAAGTTTATTTTAAGCTTTTTATGTTTGAAACGTTAGAAATAGTAAAAACAATTTTAGATTAGAATATAAAATTTCAACGTAAAACTTAATATGGTTTAATAATTTCATTATTGTATATGTTTTATTAAAGTAATTAAAAATATATTATCCCAGAATAAGCATAATTATTTAATTTTATTTACATTATTTCTGTTTTCTTAAAAATTAACAAAACCAATAATATATACCAATCAATATATGCACTCATCCAATAATAGTTTTTATATCATAATTTGAATATAAATCTAAAGTAGTACATTAATTATTTAAAATATTTTATTGTTCGGAACAAATGTGTTTTAAAATTAATAAATTTGCAAAAAATTGTTGTCAAGTACCTGTTTCAGAAATGCGTCAAGTAATTTCATCAACTGCCGATCAAATAGTTAGCAGTTTCCGATGTATTTCTCAAGAATTCAATCGAATTGAGTAATACATACTGTATACGTATAGTTATGAACATGTGAATGTAGGTAGTCGGGCTTTTCTTTAATAGAACTAGCTCACAGTTTGACGGTTTATAACTAGAAGGAATCGATTTCTCTGAGTAGTTCGATCTTCAGATTGAATTGACAAGTGCCAGTGCATGCAGGGACATTAAGCAAAAAGCTTTGAATAAGCTGCTTTGTAATACATTTGACGTAAGCAAGTTAGGAGTATCAGAGAGATTTTATAAGGATTAAGAGAAAGCGAGCAACATAATTTAACTATTCAACGCTTCATTGAATAATTACGCCAATATTTATAAAGGTATTAATTACCTATTTAAGTAACGTCATAAAGTATGTTTATATCGAATACATGAGAGTTTGCATCATTTATGTGGATTTAAACGAGCATGGTACGGAGGAATTGAAAGAGATTTATACACGTATGCACGCATAAATTTAAGGCAGACAGGATGTGTTCAGGAGAAAAAGAAAGAGAGAGAGAGAGAGAGAGAGAGAGAGAGATTGAGATGCGAACAGCAGAGTAGCCAATCAAGTTATATCGACGAAATGTATCAGGTGCGCTTGGTCCGGGCTCATTTGTATCTTGTAATGGATCCGTCATTCTCTTTGCACTTGACATTTCCTACAATTTGAAGTTAGTGATATTGATTTATGTACCCTTCCTTCACTCTTTTTTACACTTTCTATCTCTGTACCTTCCTCTATTTATGCACCTATTTCTTACATTTTTTCATTTCACTCAATGAAGTTATCTTATCTTTCTGAATATTCTGTTGATTTGCACATATCAAAGAGCTATTGATATTTATTCTCTGTTTTCTGGCTGAGATTTATATTACGATTGCGAGTTCGAATACTTTTATTTTTCTCTAACTCAATATATTTTTCTTCTGCTTACTACGAGTTAGATTTGCATGTGTACAATATATACAAGACACCTTTCGTGAAAATTCATGTTAAATGAGGAAAAATTCAGAAAGAAGTAGGATAAAAATATAAGGAAATATAATATTTTTTGTTAAATATTTATAAAAATTCAATTATTTTTTACGAAACGAATTTATACATTTTTATTACATATATTCGTTTTTTTTAATTTACACTTATCGTCATAAAAAATGTTAAATACTATATTGAGACATTTTTAAAGATAATAATTATACTAATAATAATTAATATTTATTTTATATTTATTAAGAGTGATTGTTAGAGGAAAAAATTTATCATAATAATAAATTTCATAAATTATTAAATGTTTTCTTTTTTTCCAAAAAAGAATTTAAAAGTAATTAATTAAATGATTGAATAGCATTAAAACGAATGAATAAACTTTAGGTAATATAAAATGATATATAATTTCAAGTTTATTAAATTAAATTACATGAATATTTAACAAATTTAAAGTAATATATGAATTTCGAGAATGATAGAAAATATTAAATCATACCGATTCAAATAGAATCAAAATGTTAAAATCTTTGTGTCGCAAAATATTTTGTATTAATAAATTATATGGGATTAAAAAAGAAAGTATTATGTATGTTTTTCATATTATTGTTATGATAAACAAGCCCGCTTGTAAATATATAGATACACACATATAAACGAATTTTTATTTTGACCAAATGTTAAATTGTTTGACATGATTTCTTTTTTTATAGAATAGTCGTATATAAAAAATTATTTATAAAACCTAATTTTTATTCTTTTTTCTATTCCTCATAATTCAGCTTTAAATATCCATTAATATTATAGAAAATCTTATCAGATATTCTATTTAATCATTAAAAGCTAGTTAAAATATAAATATTTCTGTAATTATTTTCAAACATAGTGTAATATCGTGATAGTTTATAAGTAAGATATAAAAAGCATTTTTAATACGAAAATTTAAAGAATAAGCCAAAAATGCTTTTGTGCCTTCTTTTGTAACCTCGAGTATATTCATTTACTTTAATATACTAAATTATAACAATAACAATAACTAATATATAATATTATATCAATAATAATACTATATAAATATTAATATTATTTAAATAATAATACTATATTATTAAATATTACAGAAATTTTTATTACACAATACAAAAAGAAAAATATTTATGAATTGAGATAATAAAATTATTGATTTTTGAAAAATAATTCTAATCAGTAATTGATACGTTAGAATAGATACGAATTGTAATAGAACAATATTATACGTCTTTTCAAAACTAAGCATTACCTTTTACTCAATGATTCATAATATAAATTTAAAAAATTTTTAATTTTTAACTTGAAAAAATATAAATTGAATATCATTAAAAAAAACAATCTATTGTGTTATTTTTACACAAATACAAATATTTTCAAATATTTCAATTTTTATTGAATTATCGAATTTTAATTCTGACCTATTTGTTGATTTGTATAATAAAGTATTTTCACATAACAATGTAATGTAATTTTTTAAACTAAACTATTATATAATAATATTTAAATTATATATTATAATTATGTCCTATAATGTTACAAAGATAATTTATAATTCAGAAAATGAATAAACATACAAATTTTGCAAAATATTAAAAAATAAATAAACAAGTCAGAATATGGATTAATTTGTAAAGATATGTAATTTGATAAAATTTTTTATCGGAAAAACTTAATACTTATTAGTTTAAATTTAATTAATTTAATTAGAATTAACAATAAATTACATGAACACAAATTTTATACGATATAATAATAGCGAAAAAACATTATATTTAACTGATATTTAACATATGTATGGAAAACTTTTAATATCAATTATCTTCATGAAAATTTTTTCAAAACTTTAACTATCTTAATTGTCAGTGCTATATAATCTATGGAATAGAGTCAATCGCTTATTGCAGCTTACAGAAATGGTCTGGATAGTACCATACTCACTTTGATATAGATGACGCGATTGAAACGTTCTAATATAAATCAAAGAATAAACTCACCATCGCCATTATTATAAAACTCTAATACTGACATATATTGCTTTTATATTACTTTATATTTTTGTATTTTTTTAACTGACATTTGAGAAACTTAATACACCATTACGAAAAAAATATAGATATCTAGAAAATTCTAAAAAAAAAATATGAAATCTAAATTGTATCTAAAGTAAAATTTTTACTTTTAACAATGTTAATTCAATTTGAAATTCGTATTAATATTGTCTATAAATTTGTGGATTTTAGAGCTAAC
Organism: Platyscapa corneri; assembly: GCA_018907185.1. Classification (NCBI taxonomy): domain Eukaryota; kingdom Metazoa; phylum Arthropoda; class Insecta; order Hymenoptera; family Agaonidae; genus Platyscapa; species Platyscapa corneri. The sequence continues at coordinate 768,788 of JACCHW010000011.1, read as the reverse complement.
AATTTAGCTAATTAATTGACAGTCATAATATAATTAGTAATATGTACCTACCTCTGTTTTATAACAAAATTTATTTTTTTTTTTTTTGAAGGAAAAAAATTTATATACCATACACATATCATTAAGAATTAAATTTAAAGTTTGGCGATTGTATTCACAGATTTAAAATCAATAAGCTATTCGAAGTACATATGCATCCAATATAACGAGTTACTCATTAATTCTTTTTTTGCCGATAATTTCTGAATGGCAATTCAGGAATAAAGTTAAGTTCTTAACTAATTACATACTATGAAATCTTCATAAATTATCCAATTATGATTTTAATTAACGATTGTTTGAAATTCTTACATTTTCGACTCTTTGATCCTATAATTCATAACGAAATAAGCTCATATTGAATCAGGTAGGTTTAAATTTTCGGTTTTACTCATATTATCGTTTCTAACCTATATTAAACTAGTCCGAGTTAAATAAGGTTTTCATTTTTTTAAAGGTAATAAAGTTTTTAAACTTATAAAAATGTGTATTAAAATTATAAATTAAAATTTTTGTATTTAAATTATGAAATACTATATTTATTTTTCATATATTATACATTTCGGAATAAATAAGTATGTAAATTATAATTTTTTTTATCATATAATTAAAATTTTTAGTTATATTTGAATCTATAAGTAATCTGTATTACAATATCTACATGTAAACATTATAATATTTAAATTTATAAATAAAATTAATTTATTCAAATTTTCATATCCTAAAATATTTGTTAAGCAATGAAATTAATTAGAAAATTTTTAGTTATAAAACATAAAAAAGAAAACTTAAAATTTTTTTATAAATTGTACTCTCACATAATATTTTGCATATAATATGAATTAAATATATGTTTCGAAAAAATAATATTTGTTTACTTAAGCAACCAAATTTTTTGAAAAATAGGTAAAAACTAAATTGGTTTCAGAAATGCATATATTTTATCCAAATTAAATTATCGAAACTATGAGAAAAATTATGTTGATATTATTTATATTATATAATTCAATTTTATGTTAACAGGATCATAAAGCATATTAATATTATTATTTATCAATTTGAAAACATTAAATGCAGATTAATTTTCTATTTTTTTTAAATTTGATTTGTTGAAATCTGAAAAATTCTTTATTTAAAAACTATTTATAAGAATTCAAAAAATTAGTTTAACAGTTTCATAATTATTTATGCAATGATTTACTTGTATTAATAACAATTCTAAATTATGCGAACTATTGAACGCTTCCTTCTAAATTTGTTTTTAATTTTTTTCAGTCAACATACTTTCAAATTTCTATATTTTATTGTTCATTTTCTTACGTAGTCTTCTCATGTTTTTGCGTTCGTGGCTTGCTTAAAGTATTATTCATCTTTTAAATTATCCCCATTTCTGTCTTTTTATAATTTCCACATTGAACGAATTAGATACGTATATTTTATATAAGAAAAATAGAACTTGTGGCTACCTAAATCGAAAAGCCTGCTATACTGCACTTTTAATTTGAAAACTAGGCAGGAACAATAACTTGTTTCCCTTAAAAGTTTCAGACGTGAGACGAATAAAGTATACGAAATGAGAGAGGAAAGCTCTAGTCGATAAGTGCACAATTCTGCTACAAGAGAAGAGGAATAGCTGAGAAGCAGAAGAGAAAAAGAAGATAAAGGGATGCGAGGATGAAAAAGAAGAGTAAGTATTCGAGACAGAAAAAAACGATTCGACGATCGAGTTAGTACGTTGAACTTCAAACACTCAACCATACACGACGCTCTTCCTTTTCCCTTTCAATTTTCATTTACTATCGATATTTTTTTCTATGTTAGTGTCTTTTCTACTTTTCTTCCTTTTTTCAATTTTCTTTAATTTAATCCTGCGTTTTGTTGTACGCGTCAATTTCATGAGAGTAAATGTGAATTCATTTGTTTTATTGTTACTTTTTTCTTCTAAATTAGTCAATTGGTTCAAAATATTTACATTATAAGTAAAAAAGATACAGATATGAGGAAAGGAATGAAGAAAATGAAACTAATATAATTAGAAAAAGTAAAAGTGCAAGATATATAAACAGACGTTAACGTTAACAGAAATTTTCAAAGTCGTGAGAAAAACGAAAGTTTAAATTTACTTTTTAATTAGTTATGTACAACTTTAATTGTGAAATACGTTGTGTTAGAATTAACGATCGAAATATAGTTTTTATAAATTAATAAGTAGCGTTTTAATTTTATTGTACAAAAAATCTTGTTCAAAAATTTAAAAAAAAAGCTAAAAATTAATTTAGGGATTCATTATAGAATAATATATTTTTTTATAGATTTTAGAATATAAAATCGTAGTAATAATCTTATAACGAATAGATATTAAATAAATTTCTTTAAATTTAATTGGTAATGCTCAAACTAGTTAATAATTTTTTTTGCTATTATTAAGATGAGAATTATTTCATTTTACAAGTATTTGGATTTAAACGGTAAAGTTTTTTGCATTTCACTTAAACAAAATTAATTTATAAAGTTATTTAATAACTGCTAAAATGACATAGGAAAATAAAAATCTAGTGTTAAATTTTTTCCGACATTTCCAAAACATATGAATTTATGTTTTCTTTACTTGCAATGGGACGTATAATTTGCATCAGTCGAAGTAGGCTCGATATTGATAATGCGCAAGCGTACATACGGATATGGATACGGCTTAACGAAGTATTAAGAGCAAAGCACTCGACATAAGCTGAAGAGATATGTACGATCCCGCATACAGATGCGATGCAAATTAGCGTTTAGTGTAAGCTACTTTAACCTCAATGCCGGTTTTGCGGGAGAAGAGCTTCTTCATATCTATATAATTCGACTTTTTAAATTTCAAACACAGAGTTTGGTCTAAAATACTTCATCTATTCTTTTGAACATCAATTAAATCAATATTCATGCAGTACTTTTCTTCTTTTTTTAATTAATACATTTATCATGAAAAAACTAGATATAATTATATTTAATATTCAGTGTTGGTAGACAAAGTATTATTTAATTTTTATTTTTAGCGCAAATTTTATTATAAATATAGAAATTTATTATCATTTAGATGAAAGTTTCTTAAAATATAAACTGTTCTCAAAATAAAAATGATACCTCTACTAATTTTATACAAGTTATAAAAATATTTTTAATCATACCAGATATTTTTCATTTAATGATACATATTGATCTTTTTTTAAATATTATAAATTTTCATAATAAAGTAGCTTATTATATTTTTTAATATTACGTTAATCTTATATAGAATTATTACTTTTTTTTTATTATGGTATTGATACATCTCAGAATTATATAAAGGAAATATACTTTATTTAAGCAGTTGTTAACGCTACTTATATTGAACAGATTACAAGAGTAAAGATATATTAATAACACTGGAGATATCGAAGAACTTGTTGCTGTTGCTATTATATTCTCATTCCCTAAAATCTTGGATTCTCATATATATTTACCATGTATTAGTTATTTTCATTGAACCAATAAAGCTATAGAAAAGACTAAAATTTTAATACATGTAGAATACTATTTAAAAGAGCAGCTGTGTAAAAAAACTATTCGTAATTTTTATCACACATATATAGATATAAAATTTTTTTAATAAAACTGACTAAATAAATAATTAATGGAAAATTTTTTAAAAATCTATTCAAATAAAAATTAAAACTGATAAAAAATATAGCATATTTGAATCTAAGTATTTAATATAAAATTAAAAAATGAGAAGCTTAAATACAACAGGACTTTTTAGTTTTTAATTATTAATAGAACAAAAATTTGTTATTTACTTTATATAAACTGATATTATGTAAACAAATTCACGTTATAAATTATGTGCAATATTAAAAAAAAACTTATGAATATTTTTATATTCAATGATCTCAAATTATACATAATATTAGAATTTCATAAAAGTCATAAATAAATCTAATACATTAACCTTAAAAAGAGAATTTTATAAAATACATTTTATTGATACAATAATTTAAGAAGATATATAAATATCACATTATGTACTTTATATATAAGAAAATGAAAAAAATTGTAAAGTTATAGAGAATATTTTGTCTCTCTTTTCATTAAACATAAACTACGTCCTTGATATAATCCAGTAAGTACTCTCCAAGAGGTTATTAAGCAAATTTATTTTTTATATGCTATTTTAAAACTATTTAATAGGTGCCCATATAAAAATATCTGTCTTTAATATAAATTCTTGTATAAACATGAAAATAAGATTTTTAATCGATAACTTAAATTTTTTTTATATGTGAAATAAAAGAAAATAGCAAATATTTAAAGAATATTTTATAATATAATTAAATGTTAAAAATTATAAAAATTAAGAAAAAATATTATCGTTATCAAAAAAGACAATTTTAAAAAAGTCCGCAATTAGCATAAAAATATGCACGATTTATAAAATTTTTATTAACATAATTATTGATTTATATCTTAGTAAGAAAATGTTATATTTATTATATTTTTTCCTTTTGTTGACAATACGACCAACCCTTACGTCAAAAGAGAAATAACAAATCAGCACCAATCAAAATAAAAGATTTAACTAAAATTAAAACGTTTTGATTAACTAAAATCATGGGCGAAGGACATAAAGGATTTCGAGAAATAAGAAAGCTAGATATCCGAGACTTACCCAAGTAGTAAACACATTAGTGTGAAAAGGTTTGTGAGCTCGATGCAAGATAATGTAAGCGCCGAAACAAGGTTTATCCTCTTTCCTACTCTTGCATCTGTGTCACCTATCAATAGTTGACAGATCTTCCTGCTAACTCTCTTCCCTACGTACTTTATACTACGCCACAGTAACCAACTAACACGCATCCTTCTATTCTCCTTCCTACTCTTCCCCTCTCTCTCTCTCTCACTCTCTCTTTTTCTATCTCAAAATAATACTTTCTCTCTCCATCCTACTGGTTCTTTTTCTTCCTTGCTCATTTAGCGACAAGAAACCCACACGCTACGGAGCAATATGGAGAAGGTCTTGGAACCCAGATCGTTCCTATGGAAGCTGCACTTACAAGAAATCCAGGCCAATAATGGTGAGCCCAGCGGGGTTGTAGGAGTCTAGAACGCGAGAACGTGCACTCACAAGGTCTGTCATATAGGTTGATCCGAAGAGTTTGGGGCATGCAACGTCAACGAGACGATGGTCTAGCCAACTTCGTGATGCCAAGGACTCATGATTGGAGAGAGTTCAAGAAACTCCCGAGTATCCTGGCGGCAGAAAAGTACGAGTACGGCGACGAGCACGGGAGAGAATTTCTTGTATCTTTAGAAAATAGATAATAGTAGACGATAACGTGATTTACTTAGTTTAGAAATATTATGGTTTTTTCCCTCTGCCGTAGCATGCAAAGAGAAGGTAGTTTTTTTATGCCAGCACGTGTTAGGTTATCTAGAAAAAAACCTTAAGGTAATACGATAGCCTATTCGAGTTGAAACATTATTCTATAGCACGACAACAAAACTATCGACGTGTCGACTAAGCGCAAGCTTCAGCAAAAGGAAAATTAATTTTCTCGTTTTCGCTTTTTACAACAGCTTTTCTTTTCGCTTACCTCTCTTCATTTTGTCCAAAAAAGTATACAACTATCGCAAAGTTCTACCATAAAATAATAAATCAATTGGTACAAAAAATAAACAACTTACCTTTTTTCACCTCTTCCCAATTCCTGAATTCGCGATAAAGAGAAATAACACCTTTATTCTATATTTGCACATAAAGATTTAAATTTTTTCTAATTATTTCGAATTTTTATTTCTATCTAGGAATAACAATTTCAATTTTTGTCCATCATATTTGATATATTTTTCCAATTTTTTACTTGACACTTGATACTTTAAGCTACTTACTTACGTCAGCTTTTACAAAATTTAAATATATTTACTTTTTGATATAAAAATGACTAATGTAATAAAAAATACGTTATATAAATTACAGCTAATTCAAAAAAGTGTAACAAGGAGTAATATTCCGACCTACTACATAGTCTTTGCCTATTTTAACAATTTTTTAATAATTTCTTTTAATTTCAGTTAATTTTGTTAAAATACCATTTTTAGAAAAATGTTTAAATTCATACTAAACAACCATTTATAATTGATCACATAAAATTATTAAATTTAAAAAAAACTAATCAAAGTCAAATTAAAATAGTACTTCCTGATATTCAGGCTGTTTACACTTTTTCGCTATTATAAAAAGTTATGATTAGTATATATATATATATACTATATATATATATATATGTATATATTCCAACAAAACAGGGAGTCACAATAGGTCCTAAAAGATATAATAGCTTCAAAATAGCGTTTGAATTACTAGCGGACTGATAAATATTTTTCCAATTAGTTGTGCGCCATCATTGTAAAGAGAAGTGAAACTCTTACCGATCAATTACACTTCTCGATATCATAATCAAGCATTTAATTCGGTCTTCGTTATAACAAACTTTTTGTTATTACATCAGATTCTGTTTCTAACGCTGTTAAACGTCGAAATCAGTCCTTCATTAAACTTTTACTATCTTCGTTATCTTTGATGCGCACCATACTAGACCTTATTCAATTTACTTTGTATGTTTATTAACATCGTTAGACATATTAACTAACTACTTGAATGCATTATAAATAAATTAACATAATACTTTTTATATTTTATGCATAATAAACTTTCTTAAAACATAAGTTTCTGCTTGTTAAGGAAAAAAGAAAAAAGTAATATTTTTGATTATTTAAATTACATTTTTTGCAATAAATTGTAAGTTTAATTTTAATATAAATTTTAATCAAAAATTGTTCAAATAATGTTATATTTTTTTATTTCACAGTATTCTTAACTTTTTACATCGTTTTATAGAACAAAAGTTAAATACTTTAATAAATTAATTTATATTTAATATATTCAATACAGAATTTTTATGAATTTTATTTTATAATACTTATTTTGAACTTTATAAAAATTCTAACATTTTTATTTTAATTCTTATAATTTTTTTTCTAAATATTATAATATTTTAAGAATAAACAATCGTATAATCCTTTTCAAAAGGATGTAAAATATATGTTTCATTATATAATTTCTTTCAATCGTTGTTATTATACATTATTATGATTAAACATATTGATTATTACTAATGTACTAATGCTAGAAAATAAATTCATATTATTTCATTTAACTTTTTTATATTTTTTCAATTTTAAGTAAATGTTTCAATTATTCTAGCGAAAAGTATCCAATGAAAAACTATATATATATATATATATATAACTATATTGAAATTGTATAAATATATATATGTATATATATATATGAATTTACAACTAATATAAAATTTAAAATTAATGATGCAAGAATTGAAACTATGTACTATTCAATATTTAATATTTTAATATAAAACTACATTAGTCCTAATAATTTCATGTTAAAACTAAAATAATTTACAACAGAAAAAATATATACCCATATATTTTCTTGTTAATAAGTATGATATATATAGTAAGTACCTTCCATTATATGTATTTTAATTTTTATTAAACTTTTTTTTTTAATCTATAGACCTGAAAAATTATTTTAAATACATTATTATTTAATATAATAATAATTTTATAAACGAAATAATTATTATTTATTGTATATGATATCACATATAAAATCATAACATAAAAATCTATGTAGGTTTGAAAAAACTTTGAAGACATCGAATACGTAAAAAATAATATTTTAGAGCTTTAATCGCATATTTTTCAAATAATATGGTTAACTGAAATTTAAAATATATACAATTCTGTAAAAAATAACTGTAATGAATATTTTTAAAACTAAAATATTTGTTCCGAAATATATGTTTAAAAAATCTATTGTTAATTTATAATAAAATTTTAGGAAAAAAAATTAATTGTCATAATATGTAATTAATAAAATAATATTTTTAGTTGAAAAATATTAATATTTTGTGTTTGAAACTAAAAAAGTTCCTTTTTCATGTTCTTAGAAACCTATTTTCTCTATTATTTAAAGTTTTCACGTAAAAAGTGTTTAATTACCAAAAGATGTATTCTATAGAAAAATATTTGAATGAATTAAACAAGTATATATGTATTTAAATTACATTAAAAAATTGAATATTAATATATTAAAATAACGATCTGTTTCCAATAATTTTTAGTTTATAAATAGTTTCATTATCTGTTTATACTTTTATGATTTTCGTTATTAAAAATTTTAACCGCTATACATCCTATATATTATGTATTAAAACAAAATATTTTCTAAAATTTAATGGTATTAATCGATAAAGTCAACGTTATCGATGATATGCTTCTTCGAAATAGTAAAAAAGTAAATGTTTATTTCAAATAGTATGAAAATATTCTCCAAATATAGATAATCTTAAAAAATATTTTAAAAATTCATTTATCTATTCAAAATTTAATCATTGTAATATGAAATATAGCATCTACGTATTCGTATTTAGTGAAGGAAATGAAAGTAATATGCGGTCTAGTAAGTACAGTTTAATTCTAACACTGCAGTCTGATCGTATTATTACTAAATTGCTATAATTTGATTTATTTTCTGGAGTTATCGTAGATTGAAGGCAATTTGTAATAAAAAAAAGTAATTACTTCATGATATACTTATCTAGGAGCATAGTTTTGATCCTGGTTGATTTCGTTTCATTCATGCCCGTCGTTTTATTTCTTTTCTGTAGTTACTTGTTTTTTTATCCTTCACATACTCAAATTGAAATACTCAGTTCTTTCTTTTCATCTTAGTATCTATTTTACTTTTTATAAAACTTTACGTGCTCTGCATCACAAGAGGAATATGATGCAATCGACATCATTTTCAAATAAAAGCGAAAAAGATGAAAGTGATGAGACTATGGTTAAAAAATTGCTATTTACTTCTCACTTAATAAATACATAATTTTTTTAAATAATGAAGAATAAATTAGATGAGACAGCACTATATTAAAAATAGAGGTTAACTTGAGATAATAAATGAGAGAATTAACTGGAAAATAAATTGTTCTTGATAATTGGTAAGCAATACGAAAACATGTTCAGGACCGTTCTTGGATATCCAATAGTTTATCTTGCACTCTTCTCTCTTTTTTTAAAGTAGTAACGACTGCCCTTAGATATTTCAAGGGTAGGGGCTGAAGTGCTTCTATCATGAGCATTAGGTAAAGCCTTTTTCGCTTCTTTTCTGAGTTTTTAACAGGTCGTACACTCAATATACTAGAGACAAATTCAAGAAAAGCCGACAAAAAAATGACTGAAACTCTAGTCCTTTTTAAGGTAATAAGATAAATTGATTTTAAAACACTATTTACTCAGTACTTTCTTTTATTTTTAATTACAAGGGCAATCAACTGATATTTTCAATAGTCGAAATATAACTACCACTCGTCCACCGACACTCGCATTTTTATATACAAGCTTAGCGATGTTCCTTTTTTACGGCCGCTTCACGATGCCTAAATTCCGATAACCTCGGCGATTGTCACGCTTGCGACAATTTTATTAAAACATATGCTGTTTCGCTTCCCGCTAGTATTACTTCCCGGAGGTTAATAATTTAAAAAAAATATATATAAATTTTATCTTGCCGTGGAAATAACACCCGCCCATTTGCAAGTGGCGACAGAATCGGTATATTCTGTCGCCAACAAGTATATTAACAAGAAAGAAACAAATAAAAGTTTAAAGAGATCAAACCAAAAAAGCTTACAAAAAACTTTCTTTATAATCTACCTCGATCTGTTTCTAATTATATTAGTTTAATTTTAATTTATTAATTTAATCATTTTTTCTATATTTACCTTAAAAAGTGTAAATTTATTTTCTATTCAGAAAATTGATTTATTCCAGATTTCTTTCACCTAATACCAATAAATTAAAAAAATTTGATAAACTTTTACTTTATTTTTTTGAATTATTTTTAATTAATTCAAACATCTATAATTTTGTTAATGTATAGAAGTTTTTAATTTTTTTTTAATCTGCAATAAAATCATAAATTTCAATTTTCTTTATTCAAATTCTAAAAGCTTCTATTTCGTTAAATTTATAAATTTTATAAAAATTATGTTAATTACTTTTGTACATAGTATTTTTGAAAAATTACTAAAATATTAACAGACTTAAAATTTTTCAAATAACGGTATATACACACAAAAAATAAATTGTAATAAAGTCAAGTTTTTTGATAATTTAAAAAATTTTAATAACAGTTTAATTTAGTAGATATATTAATACATATTATATAGACATATTTGTTTGATTTTTAAAAAAACGGAAAATTTTTTAAAATAATTTGATATGTTTTAATTTTAAATATGAATGGTCATCTTATTAACAAAAAAATGTTTTTTAGATTTTAAGAGGAAAGTTTTACATATTCTGAATAAAATATTCCTAGATTTTTATTAATAATAATTTACTAAACTATGTTATTTATCGTTGATCGATTAAAGTTATTAATAAAAAATAATATTATTCATATCAATGTTTATATTGATTTAAGTATAACTATATAGAGATAATATTAGAAAGATTTTTTTCGTAATAATATCAATATTTGTGTATATAAAAAGTTTAAGAATAGAGTATTGTTTTCTCAAAATTGAATATGTATAAATTTAAACATTCACTAATTATTGTACATTATATCTTTGTTATAAATGTTATATACGTTTATTTAATTGATATATGCAAAAAGTCTATTATAATAATATATTTAATTATGATTAAATATATTAATTTTAAAATTATTATAAATGTTTTAAAATTCTGAACAACTTCCATTAATAAATCTTAATAATATATGTTTTAATTATTTATATTTTTAAAGTATAGAAAGATATTATTTTAAAAACTTTATATTTCATATATCGTCTATTAACATATAATTGCAAATATGTAGTGATTTTTGTTCTTAAAATTATAAAATAAAAATTAAATTATCTGTTTTTTATTAAGTTTTATAATAATTAAAATATATTTCTCTGTCTAGTTAATTAACAACTAGCAGACATATTATATTATAAATTTAATAATAAAAAATATAACTGCGTTTCAAAAAATTATTAAAAACTATTCTTTTCAAAAAATAAATTTTGAAATTATTTTGGATTAACATTTCATAAAATTAAAATACACGAATACATAAGAATAATTGTAAAATTTGTACTTGTAAAGTTTTTAAAGTTTTTCATTAGACTGCAAATTTTACAACTCTTTTCATCGTATAAATCATAAATATGTTTAAACCCTTGTTGAACCTTAATTTTTGTGAAAATATATCAGTATAGATTCGCTGTTTTACTTTCTTTTCTTGTATCTTTTTCACATCTCTCGTGAATTCATATTCACATATATACGTGCAACTAATTTTACAGCTAATTCTCCATCTGTTTTACTTCGTCATTGCATCCTAGACTTGCCTCAAGGTAGCTCTTGTCTCGAGCTTGGACGATAGTGCCATACCAATACCCCTAATTCAACAAACAATGTTACCAATGTACTTTCGGTTGGAAAGTCCATGCACTTAGAGGCTTCCTCTCGTCTCTTGTAGAATCACTTCTGTAGGTAGAAAGCGAGAGCGAGTTAAGGATAGTCTGACCAAGGTAATGGAAGGTTCATAACTGAATTACTTACGTCGACCACTTTGTAACGTTTACTCGACACACCTTATTCTCTCTCTGTTTTATCTCTCTCTCTCTCTCTCTCTCTCTTTCTCTCGCACACATTTCTTCATGTGAGATCCTATCCTAACTAACTAACAAAGTAGTTGAACTAAAAACGAAAAATTTCTCGATAGAATTACTATTGTCCACTGTTGCCATTGTGAAAATGGATCCTTGACTATGAGAGAGACAGGGAGTGTCAGAGAGGCAGAGAGAGAGAGAGAGAGAGAGAGAGAGAGAGAGAGAGAGATAATACAGAAAAATGAAAATAAAATATAATATAATATAATAATATATATAGTAAGAAGAAAAAGAGTAAATGAGAATACCAGAAGAAAAGTATTTTATAGCTATCTACGCTCTTTCTCGGTATTTTACTTGAGTGCAAATAAAAGCATTTATATATCAGGTTATTCACTGTATAATCGCTTGTTCTTCAGAAAAAAAACATAAATAATAAAATTGCTTAAATAGATAAACTGATGTTGTTGTATAGAAAAAATCTACATATTTCTTAAATATATGTCACTTTACATTTGAAAGAAAAATATACAAGAAAACTTCATAATTACGTTAAATTCTTCTTAAATACTATTTTATTACAATTATCGTTACGAATAAAAATCTGTTGTTACAATTTTTATATAAAAATTATACTTATAATATAATATAAATATCGAATGTAAAAATGTATCAATGTAAATAATAAAATCATATTTAAAGTATTATTTAATATTTTTCGAAAAATTAATATAATACAAAATAAATTTTAAAAGCAAATATATAAAACTTTGAATTAAGACGATGAGGTTGATATCAGCTCTAAGGTACACATCACTATTTATATTATTTAAATCAAGTTGATTAACTTTTACTTTAAAAGGTTCATTAAAATAATTTATTTAATGAATGTTCTAAATAATTTCAAAAGTGAAAATTGATTTTAATTTTTTATTAACTAGTAAGAATTTAATACAACAGAAAAGTTGCTAAAATCTAAAACAAGCAACGATAAACTGCCTTTTAAAGTAATCCAATGTATAGATTATATTTAGTAGAAAGAAATATATTAAAAATAATTTCTTTTCAACAATTTATTATTTGTTTCTGTCCGAGAAAAGAAGCTATTCAACGGCTTTTAGCAAAAATTTTATTCGTCCAATATTTTCCTTTTTCTCTGATTTTAACTGGGGGATGTTATAAAACAAGACAATTTAGGGTATCATATTTTGAAAGTAAAAAAATTTCTGAAAGCTCGAAGGAATATCATTCGACGAGATGACTAGTTACTTGTGTGGGTAGTTGACTGGCTAACTCTCAGAATATTAATGTTTCAATTTTTCATGAAAATTAGCAGAGCCAATTCAGTTATTCGCTTGGCTCAATTCAAACTGTTTAATTTAAACCAACGAACAATTGAAGAGAATTTTTATATCTGCACTCCTTGAACTTGCTGAACGTACAAAAATGACCATTATCACAATATTATTTAATTAAAATATATTGAAAAATATACCAAAGTTTTACACATGATTTAAATTACGTTATATCATGAATAATATTTTAACATTAGCAACAATGTATTATAATTATAGTTGATTCTTTTGATTTAAACTATACGTACTAATGTGTGAGAGAATTAGGTAGAAATAATAAATATTTTTATAAATGTTCTTAATAATCTTGAACTATATGATACATAATTTATAATACATTATATGATAAGTACTTCCAGTTTAAAAGTTTTTTTAATAATTTTACAATATATCTTATTAATTAATATTATATAATGTATATAATGTACTATAATTGATATAAAGTATTAAAAAATATTCAAATTAACGTTATTACATAAAAAAAGTTTTTGAAATAGTACATCAAATATTTAGAAATTTAAAAAAAGACAAAAAGTTCAACTAGTGTAAACTAAAACTTATCAAAATATTGCTCGATTAAATATTTTTCAAAATAATAATATTAAAGTTTTAAAATGAAATAATTATTTATATAATAATATTATAAATAATATTTACGTTTTTGACTATATGTTATCTAATATTAAATATGTTACTAAAAATATTAAATATTTAAGTGTTTAACTTAATAGAAAATTCATGTAATTGAAAGAAATAGATTAATATTACCGGTTTACAGTTAGAATTGTAGTAATTCCTAAGAAAATGTCTTCTGATTGCACAATACTATTTACTTTCATTAATAATATTTGTTATGAAAAATGAAATGAAAAATATTATAAAAATTCATAATAATATTTATTCTACTATTTAATTTAAAACATCATGTACCGTGCAATTTATATATAATAGAATTTACTGAAAGTTAAAATATTTAATAATTTTTTAATATTAAGGTTTTTACATATCATAACAGATCTTATGGTAATTAAGTTTCATTACATTCATAATTTGCTTTTATTAAATAAAAATTTTATTATTACAACTATGCTACTGCAAATTGCTATAAGTACTAGAAATTATTTTATATATTTCGTATTAAGATAGAAAAAGTATATTTTAAAATTACCAACAGATGTAGTATATGCTTATTTGAAATTTTGTACTATATATTACATACTACTTGTTGATATGATAAAATTTTAGAATATTTTTCATTCTAAAATCACAAGAAAAATGCCAATTTATTAAAAAACAATATTTTATTTGTTCATATCTTCAGATGAAATGTTTATATAATAGTCATAAATAATTTTATAGTTCTACAATTATAGTTAAATACTTGAAATAATGATCATAGAAAAAAGGATAAATTAATGATTTTTTTATAATAATTAAAAATGCATATTTTATATGAGTTTAAACAAATTGAATTTTTTTTATTTAAAACAATATTAAAAAGATAGTCCTATTAAGTTTAATATCTTATGATTTAATTTAAAAATTGTTAATTTAAATTTATATTCAATGATGAATGCAGAGATAAATTTTTTCCTGTATTTAAAATAATATTATAAAATAATAATATTTGTTATGCGCTTCTTTCATTCATATACTATAGTTAGTATTTTCTAAAAGTATTATATGTATTGATTTATAATGTTTTTTATCCAAATATTGTGTTATTATCCAAAAAGTCATAATAATTCGATGAATATATTTTATATTATGAAATTCAATAAGAATAAGTATTGTTGTTTTTCAAGTATTTTAAAATTAAAAAATTTAAGAATAATATATGTTTCATTAAATCACTTGATAAAGAAATATGATACATCTTTGATTATCTTAAACTTTTATAATAAAAATTTGCTACAACAATTAAAGCTACTATATTATTTATGAGAGATAGTAAAAAGTAGTAGATTAGTAGAAGCACGATAAATAACTGCAGCAGTTATAATATCGCGTCATTGCGAGAAGCTAGATAGCTTTCACAAAGATAATCGAAGAGATGTTGTTGCTCGAGGACAAGAGATACTGGTTGGACTATCGAATTCGGTTCTTCTCTCGCCCAAGCATAATATCCATTTTCTATTCATACGGAGACATGTATTGTCATTGTTGGCATCATCACCGTTCTACTTATTCTAAAATATCACCGATAAAAACTTATATATTTAGTATATGCCTTTCAAAAGAATATGTGTTCTTACATATATATTGTATATTTTATTGTATACTTATAAATTAAAGTCATTATAATTTTTAAGTCTTTTCTAATAATGTTTTTAATTTTTTATGAAGACTGTCTAAAATTTATGACAAAATTTAAAAGAATTTGGTATAATATAGAAATACTGTCATTCTATTTTTTTCCAGAAATTTCTAATAAACAATTATACTTTATTTATACGAAAAGTAAATTAAAATTTACATGCGCGTGCATTTGAACTAATTTTTTTCATGTACATAAATTTCGTCCGTTTTTATAGCCTATTTTATTAATGTTTATTTATAGATAATATGCATACCTTGAATATTTTTTAAAAATTCTTTAAAATACTGTAAGTTTTAAAATAAAAATTTTTGTAATGATTATATCACTATCTAAAATATGAAATAAATAAGTAATAAAAAATCTTGTAATATGAAAGAACTTATAAAAAAAAATTCATCGACCATTTTTTTATGTTAGATCTATTTAATTCTAAAGCAAAGTTAATGAAACTGTATGATCCAGAAGTTTTTAATTTTTAAATGTTATAATAAAGTACATAAATAATTTTCATTAGGAGAAAGTAAAATTCTAATTAAAACTAATAATATTTTTAATGAATAAGAAGAATATTGTATTTCATTCGCAATCATCAAACCGTTATTTCTGTAATGAAATATTATTTCATAGTACATTATTTTATTTGTTTTAATGCCATTTTGTTCTGTGCAGAACATGTTTATAAATTTAACGTTTAGTTTTGATAAACTGAATTTGTTTTCAATAAATAATTAATGTAATTGTTTAAAATGTTTAATTAAATATTTAGTTGAATTTGTATAGTGTATGAATAACAAGATTGGAATTAAATAAATATTTTAAACTCAATAAATAGACGAGATACTTATAACTCCATAAATATATATTATAATGTATTATTATATTTGGAATATTTAGACGTTATTTTTGGATATCACATAATTATTTTAAGTAAATCGATATTCTTAACATTAAAACAATGTAAATAATTTTGCTTTCAACTTTTTCTCTATCAATAATCATTTAATTTTTAAATTCAAATTTACATTTAAAAAAATTAAATCAAAATTATATAAAAATAATATCACATTCATAATATTAATACTACCTAAGAAATTCGCATTTTATTGGTTCTTTAATTAAAGTAAAATACACTTTTATAAAAATTAAGTGAGAAGAAGAATTATTTTATACAATGTGGTAAACATTTTCACTAGTAAACTAAAAATGAAATTTTAAAAAGTCATTCATATTAAAAGGCAAATTGACTAAGTGTAACGTTTTATTTAAAAATTGAAAGTATAATGAAGTCAATATTCGCTTTTTGAAAAGGTTTTTTATAAATATGTAAGCCTATATATACATAATATAAAACATATATATAATAATTTCCTTGTACATTAAAATTATAATTTTAGATATTAATAGAAATTGACATTATTAAATATAATCATGATTGTAATTACAGCTTGTTGTATTTTATAAAGTTAAAATAATTTTAATCTTTCATTTTTTCTAAACATGGGTAATATATCTAGTAATTTAAGATAAAATTTTGTATATTAGTTTATAATATATAAAAATATATTTATTATTATTTTTTTACATCCTAAATAGAATACTTAAAAAAATTTTCAATTTTTCTGAATGTAAATTATAATTAATTATAATTATTACTTAACTACTTTATAGTTTTAAATATTTGCAAAATAGTGATTTTATTATTATAATAGTCTTAAAAAATTAAAAAATCATAACTACATATATTAAACAATTTTTTATTTTAATCTTTATATTGATCAGTTTCATCTAGAATTTATATCAAATATAATTTAATGAATAATTATATATTTTTAATTTTACACAATAAGATTAATCTTATTTACTTTGTTCACTTAGAAAAACTCGTAAATATTTTTGTTGATGTATTATTTACAGTGAAAATAAATATTTCATTTGCAATACAGAATTTAATTTTGAAAGTATAATTTTTTAAATTTAAATCGTTAAAGTCTGTCAAAGACGATATCAGATGAAACTGTTAGTGCACATTATTTGTGGCATCGAAAACGCGTGTATGCGAATGAACGGACACTTCAGCCAACACAAACCGAACACATCGATCTAACCGCAGCTCGATTGCCAAACCGCTAACATCGACTGCAATGCAGTTCGTCGTACAATCTGTGTGATACCTTGTATGCAATGTCGAATTGAGGATCTACAGCTTGAAAGAATGAAATAATAGTTATGAGTGAAACACAATGGATTACCGAATCTTATTATCACACCTATGCTTACATGATTATCTTTTGGATTCATGGTTACGACGGTTTACTCATTCTCTCTATTTCCTCCTATTTTTTTGCCCTTTTTCTGTGTTTCGTTGATGTAAACATACTTTCTTTAGATTTATAATTATTATATTTTTAACATATATAATAACACTATTCTTTAAAAATAGAATAACGATTGAATTAAAAATTATTGATAATTAATCGTTGTTTTAAAGGTTTTTTTATTATATATCTCAATATATTTTTAAAATATTAAGTATTTTTATAGCAAAATTTAGTTTTTATAAAAGATTTGTTTGAATATGTAAAATTTAGAGAGAGAAAAGTTAGGAAAATATTATTGAAAAGTATTAGAATATCTACAACTCGTACATCTAATAAAAATAATATATAAATTGCGTTTTTTAATTATTTTTATATTCTATGTTATGAATAATTATCTCTAGAATAATATGTAATCGTTTATTCTCCTTTTTGAAATCAAAATTCTTTTTAAACTGCTTATTTATCAGTTGCTCAAATTGCATGTAGTATATCCATTAATACATATTATGACTGTTGCATTTTTTTAAAGATGTTTTAAGTACATTTTTTTTAATTTAACTTCTACTTTTCATAATTTATAATATTCTATGTATTAATTTTATTGGTAATTACTAGTATTATTATTTAATTAAAACTTATTGTTACTTGATTATAAGTAAAATTAATATAAGTTGCAGTTAATATACTGCAGAACATGTTATTTAATAAAAAAAAAGTATTCGATTTATTTTCATACGCTATTTAAGGTGTTTATTATAATTGCTGTTTATAAATCAATGCTAATAATATAAAATAGTATTATGTAATATTTTTAGACAATAAAATTTTTTTAGACAACAAAGAAAATAGAGAGTTGCTATGCTATACTAGAAAAATGAACATAGAGAGAAAGAACTAATCACTCTAGTCAATATATAAATGTAGAGTAGTTTTCTTGAAGAGTAAATTATATAACATTAGTATATATTATCATACATTATTCATTTATTATAAACTATGAATGATGCATTAATTTTTTATATCACATTTAAGAATGGTTAAATTTAAATATACACATTTTCTAATTTTTAATTATATAGGGTAAGAAATACTTTTAAATTATTTGACAAAGTATTTGTTGATATAATTTTATTCAGCCAATAAGAAGAAAATTTTTAAAATCGTTGATTTATTCAATTATATGTAATTTTTTATATGTCTATATATCAAATATTATTATCATTAGAGTATATACTAACATACGAATATACTAATAAATTAATAATTGCTAATAGTCTTTAAAATTTTATATAATATCCTGAAAATATTTAGATTTTTTATGAATATTGTGTAAATAAATTATAGATTATGTTAATTAATTTATTAAATATAAAAAAATTGTTGAATAACTAATATTTCTTGTTTTAGATAAAATTTATTATCAAAATTTATTTCAATTTTTTTATATTGAAGAAAATTTTAACATATTTTATTGCTTAATGATATTTTTGGTAAATTATTAAATCAAGCTATGCACCGTTCTTTAATATAACAGAATTATTAATATTTATGTTATATTAATAGAAGGAAAAATTATATTAATTTGCTAATTAAACTTACATAAAATATTTTAATAGGATTTTAATTTAGCATTTTTACTTATAATTATTCGATATTATAATATTTTTGTAAAATCGAGTATGTTTCACCTTATTGTAGCGACAACTATGTTTCTACAAATCATTTTTGAATTGCGCGAAAATATATCCGATGAGGTCGGCAAGAATGGAATATGCTGAAATGTTTCTATTACCCTATGTTTTTACTCTGCTGATAAGAGTTTATGGAGCCTAAATGAATCAAATTATAAAGTTCTCCAACGGTCATACATTGTCTATATTCAATTTAATATAATTTTACCTGCCAGCGTAAATGTAGAGCATAATATATAAATCACTAATGTCATAATGAAGTTATAAAACAAGTATAAATATACTATATAAAAATAGACTAAAGCAGTATTATAATAATATACAAGACTGATATTTTATTTGCTGATTTAAGAACAAATTTGTACAAATTTATATTATCTAATACATAATAATAAAATCAATACAAGAATTGAAATTATTAGTTTTATAATATGTAAATAATATGTATCATAATATAATTTTTTTAATTTTAAATTCATTTAATTTTCTAATATTTACATGTAATACAAACAGTATAACGCTTTTTTTCATTAAAAATAAAATAATAATTCTTTTCTTAGCTAATAAATTTAATATTAGCTTGTTATTTTTTATGAATGAATGTATTCTTTATGAAATAAAATTTATTTATAATACACAAACAAACATTCGCGGGCTCAGCAGCTTTTCCGGCGACACATCGAAGCCACGCGAAGGCTTCAGTGTGTCTGAAGAGCTCCCTACTCCGCCCTCTAAATGACCGGGGGGATATTCACCCCATTCGGGTGGGGGTGTTTCCCCTTGCTCCATTGGTACGAAGGTAAACAATGTGTTCTGGTGGGAATTGCGAGGCTAAGGGTTATAAAAAAGAGTCCAAACACCTCTTCGCAAGATTTTGAGCACTCCCTCTTCCGAACTGCTCACCGTACCTCCTCGAATTCACTCGCCAGAAGAACCAGTTCGCACGTGACAACCCCACCTTATTGATAAACTTACGGGGAATGAGTTATTCTTCATTTTTCCTCCTCCGAATTCCGCGTCTCACAGGAACCACTTGCTCTTGTCAGGGCGCTTTAAAATCCGAATAACATAATATAACAAATTCGTGCTCAACAGTTTATATAATCGAACATTAAATTAAATTTAACTTAAATAAATTTATTAAGTATAATTGAATATCAAAAATCTTAATCGATCATTTTTGTAATTAAAAAAATCTTTTTCTATAAGAATCTCTCAAGAATTTCGCGATTTACGGATGTCTTTTTGAACAAATAATAAAAAAAAAATTTATTTCTTAATAAATTTTTTAATCAAAATAAATTTAAGAAAACATTATTTAATAGTGATATATTTAATAATTTATTTAAAAATTTTTTTTCCTTTTTCCATAATAACTATTAATGGCTCAAATTTTCGAATAAAATAAAATAACATGTTAATACTTTGAACTTAAGCTGCTGTCATTTCACATTATTCGAATATTTACGAATCAGAAAAGATATATGTAATATGAATATTTATTTAAAAAATATAATACAAATATGTAAAAAATATTCGTATTTATGTACATAAATGAACAAGCTTACATAAATTCTTATTTAGTTTTCTCGTAAATATCATTTCAGAATTTAGTCACCTTTTTTCTCACTACGAAATTCACGTTTTAGAGGGCAAGTTCTTTAATTTATATATACTATATTAAAGAGCAAGGGGAAGTACTTGTTTCACGACTTTTCTAATTCAGTCGCACATGGAATACATTCCCTTTTTTCCGCTTAATAGCTCTTACATTTTATCTTGAAATTTCAAGCTAAAAAGAATAACATAAATATCTCTCTTTTTCTCTCTCTCTTTCTCTCCCTCTCTATCCTTCTATTGCTAATAAAAATAAAAAGATATATCATTTGATTTAAAACACAAGAAAGTATTTGAGAATTTAAAATTACATTACAAAATCGTAAAACTTCCTTTAGAATTAAATAATTCTTCATAATTTATATCTGACTTAGAAATTTAAAGAGCATATTTAAATTATTATAATTACGTTTATACGCTTAAAATATTTTTAATACCATATTATTTAGATATAATTTTACTTGAAAATATTATTTATCTGAGAGAATTTAAATATACTTTTGATTCAAAGACAATTGAAAAATAACAATCAGTTAATATAAAATTGTTTTTAATATTTTTGTAACTTAAATATAAAATATTAAATACTGCAGTGTTTCTACTATTGCCTTAGATAGTAAATTACTCGTAAAACATAAAGGTTTTTAAATTAAATGTTTAAATACTAATATAAATGATAAATACTAATCAAGTGGATGCTTCTAAATTTATATAATGAAATAAAATGTACATATATATGATATATTTTTATTGTAACTACTTATGTATATAAAAAAAAAGATTTACTTACGTTACTCACAAATATTACTTGATTTAAAATTATTAGTAATTATTTCAAATTATATTGCGGCCTTTATTAAAATTAAGTATCCTCAGAATTATGCTTAAAATTAAGCATCTTTATCGATAATAATATATAATTTGAAATAATTGCTTATTAATTTGATTCCTAGTAGCTCTTATAAATTTCTATGCTTTACGTTAAATTTGAAAACCACTCAATCACTGTATAGAGGAGAAAAAGTGTAATTAAAAAATGTTATAAATTTTCTATTTACTCAAACATCAATATCTTTTATTTGTTTTTTATTTTTTTTATACTAAAATTATTACGCGAACCCTTTGGTTAAACGTGCCGTCTATCCATTATCTCTTTCTGAGTTTAGAATTACAAATTTTATTTAATATGCAAGTAATGTTTCGAGGTTCAATTTTTATTATTTAATTCAAGAGTCATATAATACATGAGTAATACCCACTTTTAGTAAAATGTAGTTTCCTATTACTTCTTCTATTTATAATACATAATGCAAATTAGTATTGCATAGTTATCTAGTTCGTTACATCCGCCATTGGTTTGTATGGACATTATAAAATTACAATAGACGTTTTAAAAAATATATATAATTTGTTTATAAGGTAAATATGTTGAAGAAAAATTGAAGAAATGATAAATGATAAAAATCAGAAAACATCAGAAAAAAGATGAGTCAAAAAAGAGAGATCAGAAAAAATTCGCATACGTAATATAATAATAAAAATATAATTTTTCAATAAAGCAAAATTTAAATTGAAGAAAAAAATTATTCGAAAAAATTTTTAAATTAATAGCGAATTACAGATAAATATAAAATTGATATAAACAATTCATTTAACTATTTAAACGATTATTTTGATAGGTACTCAACAATAAAATGAAATAAAATTCAAAATAATTATTAATGATCAAGTTTATACAACAAAATTTATAACGTTAAAAACTATAAGTTTAAAACTATAATTTTAATATATTAATATTAAATATTACAATGCTAAATGTTAAATAAGATATTAGTGTAGATTCTTAAAAAACAACAATAGTGTTGTAAAGAATGTAATTACTATAATTCAACATCTAATATCATTCATGTTTCATATTATAAACTTAAATGTTCATTGTTTGCTCACAATTATCATATGAAATATATATATTTTTCATCAAATTTTTTAATGTACTTTTAATATATCTTAATTTGTATATATTATGGTAAAAAGTTAACGAATAAATTTATACATGCGAATCTGTATAAGTTAAGAAATATAATAAAGTATTTAATTTTAGAAATAAATAAAACCAAATTAAATATTGATAAATCCAAAATAATATTTAATACTGCAATTATTAAAATATATAGTATACATCCTCATATTATAAATCAACAATTTTTTTTTTATTTTTAAAAATTTTATAATAACATTCTTATTAAAAAATACAAATAAATTATTATTTAAATTTGTATACTGTCCAACATGAAACGTTGTATGAGAGTTAAGTATTTGTAAAAAGTATATGTATATGAAAGATATTGAAAGAATTTATCAAATTATATAAAATCCTTTGATTTTTAATTATAAAATAACATAAGATTTTTCATATTACTTATTATATCTGATATATTATTATTTTTAAATACTTTTTATAATTGATTATGTCATATTTGACCCTAAAAAAGCGTTATTTACGTTAATAAATCAAACTGAATATAATGAAAATAATTTAAATCAATCTAAACATTATTAAATATAGCCGTTAAATTAAAAATTTATTCATAAATTTATTTTGCAGAAAAAGTAGTAATCAAAGAAAAGTCAACAGATAATGAAGTTTTTAAAAAGAAAAAAAAAGAATCTTTAAAGAAATAAAGATGAATAACTTTTTAAGAGATTATTAAAAATGTCTAAAAACCATAAAAAATTTTACCTAAAATTTTTATTAAGCTGATGCGAAATTCAGGTCACTGAATTATTTTGAAAAGAAGGAAAAGAATAAGAGAAGAAACTTGTACTTGGAAGAAGGGGAGTACAGTGCTTTGGTAATCGATGTAGCGTGCTGTACACATTGCTTCTCTACTTTTCTTTTGTGAGAATATATATAGTTGAGTAACGACACATGGCAATTTTTTCATACATACACATTGTCGTGCGGTCATCGCGTGCACGTTGATATGATTCAGTTGATCTTTCTTCGATTACACTTTTACATTTTGCAGACATTGCAAAAAAATAAACTTTTTATTTTGCGAAGTTTTATATATATGAAGATCTTATAAATTTGTTAAATTATAATAAAACTAATTAAAAATATAGAAGGAACAAATATGGACAAGAACTCTAGCATGAAATTTTGTGTGTAAATAAAAAAGATTCAATATTTGTACAAATTCAATTTTTTATTTACTAGATTTTTATATTTAAATATATATTAATCATTTAAATTTTTCTAAATCTATAATTTTTTTTCTTCAAGTAATTTTATTAGATTATAACTTTATTTTAAAAATTAAAAATCATGAATAATTATTTATATATTTTTAAAGTTCATTTTTTCCATAATTTGAATTTTAAAATATTCAATATATTTTTAATTAATATAGAACAATTAGGTAGAATAATAATACATAATACAATTTGATTTAAAAAAAATTTCTTTACCGCAGAACAGTGTATAAGTTAAAGATTGATCTTTTAAAATAACAGCGACAAAGCTAAATCTAAATGAAAATATTTAAGATGAAATATAAAAATTTATTAGATTTTTTATACACATATTATTATAATTAAATATTATATGTTAATTATAAATTTTTTTAATATATTACTTCTTTTATTTCTGTAAATTAGAAAATTTATTTAAATATATAAGAAATAATCTTGAAATTAAAAAATTTATATTAAGATAAAAATAATAAAATTTTTAGATTAAAAATTAATATAGAGTGAAATAATAAGCAGATTACTTGTATTAATAAACATATAGTGGTATAGTAGAATGTGATAAATCTTGAACATTATGGGCTAAAATTGTCTAGGAGATTGGACAATGTAAGGCTTGATATTCGAAACACAATTTTGTAACAATAGTAACAACAAAGATAGAAGATATTGATTAAGCCATAATTACTATGTGATATTTTTTATTTCATTAAAAAGACATTAATGTAGATTGAAAGATAGAATGCTTGTACAACAGTGAAAGCGACTTAATTACGAACAACAGTCACTTTTATAGTTGTTTTTCATGTATTTTTTCTTCTATCAATATAAATATTTAAATTTTTTTCCCTTAAATTTACTTTTATTCTCATATAATAGGTTTTGCCTCACAATGTTACCATATTTTTAGATAATTTTAATTCTGTTAGTTTAAATTAACTTTTTGTAAATGAAAATATGAGTAAATAAAAATAATAATTATGATATTAAAGTTTTTAATTATCTGCAAGTTTTTAAATCAAATTAAATTAACTGCGACTATAGCTTTATAATGATACAACTTAAAACTTCATGCATTTTTAAAATAAAAATCTGATTATTTGGAATAAGTACATTTTTATAACAATAATACTGTATTGTTTTGATTTTTATTGTCTGAATGTTAAATTTTTAAGTCTTTAATGAAAAAATTAAAAATAAAATGAAATGAATATAATAAAAGTATCATGCTAATTCAACTTTAAATCATAATTTATAATTTCTTTAAATTAAATTTTTTTATATATAATAAAGAAAACTTTTTAAATTATTGTAACCGAATATTATATTATAAAATTTTTTGTAAAAAGTTGATTTTTAATTTAGAATATTTAGAAATCATAAAAAAGTCGATATGATACAGACTTTTTTGATGATATTTTGAGTAATTAAAATATTGTGCATAATATAATTGACAGGTAGTCCTTATTATTACACTGCTTGAACTATTGCTTATGAGATAAATTGCTTATTCTAGTAATAATTCAATTAATCTGTGACGAAGATTTTAATATGAGCGTAAGGAAAGACAATCAAAATATGGTTATCCAAAGTACTGACATTAATTTTTTCTTCATTCTTATAAAATATATTAAAATTTTTAATATTACTTATTTTATTTAAAAATAACTTTTAATAAATTTATCGATTTAAGAATTATTTATAAATATATTTAGAAATAATATAATTTTGTCAATAGTAATGTTTAAAAAAATTATTTAATTTATTGCGGTAACTTAGATCAGTTAAAAATTATACTTTCATGATGGATTGATGATAGTTGCACAGAGTGATGTAGCTAGTTACGTCCTTTGCTCCCTTAGTGCGAACTTGCGTGTGCTTAATACACGTGTTTCTTGCTTTGTTTGTCGATATAAAAGTAGGTTACGTGACAGTGGCCACCTATTCCAGTCCCCTTCTCTCTTAATACTTGATTATTTAACTTGGATATATGTAAGGCACCACCGCAGTATAATCATGTTTCTTATTGAATTTCCGTAAAATAAAATAAAATAATATAAAATTAAATTAAAAAATAAAATAAAAATAAAATGTGGAAAACGTGGTAAAAAAAATTATAGTTTCTATTTAAACAGAAATTAATTTTTTTAGCTCTTTGTGTGCACTTATGAAGATTTATCATCTTAAATTTAAAATTTCTAATTTTATCCATATGATTTTAAACAATTTTTTCTTATAATTTTTAAAAATTCAGACCAATGTAAATTTTTTTTTAATGCTTCAAATGTAAATTTTCCAATATATAAATGTGTTTATATATAAGTGTTTATATAAATCAGGGCTTTTAAAGATAATTTTTGAGTTAATAACAGAAAAATAAACAGTAAAATATAAAATGATAGAAATATAATTACAAAAAAGTATTAAAAGTTATTAAGAAAATCTGAATCTTTTAAAATTTTTAAATTCAACTTTTGTATATTGAAAGTATTTGAAATTTTGATCTAAGTATATTTTCTATTATTTATAAATAAAAGTAGTTGAAATTCTGCAATAAAATTGTATAACTTTCTTTTTTTAATCTATAGTCTTTTCAAATTATTTTGTATTCTAACAAAAGTTTAAAATAGTTTTTGATACTTTTTAATACATACAATACTTGTACGTTAAGCATAAAAAAATAAGGTTATCGCAATTCTTTATCTGAAAAAATTAATTCATACCTGTAGATAAAAATTAACTATTTATTTTCATATATATATATATATATTATATATATATATATGCATATATAAATATTATATTAAGTTTCATCAGAACAATTAAAACGAACTAATATTCAAGTATTGTTTCACTTATGAAAAACATTGAAGGCATTCATAACCATATAAACTGCATGAAACCTCAGTAATTCGTTTTTGATTTGACAACAAAGCTATATCTTAAGAGAAGATATATTCACAAAACCATTTGAATTAATAATAGATTTATATTTTTATTCAATGATATTATTCATAAGTACAACACAATTCTTCCTATTAAAATATTTATTTGATCAACATTATTATTTACACTCATAACTCAAATTTTTTTTTAATTAAAATTAAGTATTGGATTAAATAATGTAATCGATGTATTTAATTTTACTACAATATATCTTGGAAATTTAAGAATCGTAGTGTAGAAAGTAAGAGAGAGAGAAAGAGAGTGAGAGTACGTGATGACGCTTTTCCTCTTTATGACCTATACGGCTAGGGGGAAAACGCCGAGTGAGTGCTTCCAAGTTGTCTAGCGTACAGGCATGAAAACGACCCGTTAACCGATGCACTCCTTTTTCCAAAGACAACAAGAAATCATTCATTTATATAGCTTAGATATATACCAAGTCATTGTTGATAAATATACGAGTAAATGTAAAAGTGTTGACTCTTTTGTAAAATCCTGCTTTTCACCATCTCATCATTCCAACAGTAGTAACAAAGTTTATAAATAAAAAATGATTTTTCATTGTAAATTTTTTTTTTAGAAATAAGTGAAGTTAATATTTAGAAAATTAACGAATAAAATATTATATTACGTTATTGCAAAAATTTCATACATATATCTGAATTATAAGAAATTTTATAAATTATTTTAACGTCAATAAATACTTTTAAATTCTTTTATTGTACACTAAAATTAAAATTCTAACTTTAAGCATGAAGTATATAAATAAAGTATTAGGTATAAAAATTAAAAATAATAAAGATACCGAGCTTAATTTGATGTATTGTAGTTAAATACCTTTTTGTTTCTTAGTAGATATTAATTGGTAACTGCGTGAAAATAAATATAAAAATGCAAAAAATAAAGTTATTTCAACAATAAAAAATTGTTTGACTAGAAAGTACATGTACACGATGTAAATATCTGTTTATTTTTAGTAATCATTAGTAAAAAATTAATATCAAATTAACTTCTATATATGTCCACTTTCTTTGATATTGTCTAATTACTTGGTTTCTTCTATTTATCTTCATAAAGTGATTATTAAAATATCAAATTTATGATTCAAAATAAATAATAATTTATTAAAAACTTATTTTTTAAGAATATTTTAATGTTTTATATATGATTATAAACACTAATAATAGTTTTATAAAATTCTAAATACAAATATATTTAAGTTTTAAATTTAATTCATTGATTAGAATTTTTATTAAAAAAATCTTGAAAAATTTTAATAAAATAAATTTAAAAATATATAAAAATAATTAATTAGGTAATAGGAATTTAATATTTTATTGATGATAAATTTGGATTTTGTAACGTTATGATTGTAATACAAGAGTTCGAATATACTTTGATCATAAATAAAAAAATTATATCAATATTATAATATGTAAGTCAATATTATATATTCGTAAATCTTAAAATATATAATTGTATAAAAAGATAAATTTTATTTCTTGAAAAATTATTAAATTTAATTTTGTAAATAGACTTACTGATTGATGAAAACTTGTTATAACCTTTTGCTGAATAGTTATGATACAAAAGAGCAGACTGAAAATCAAAAGCTATATAACTAAAGTAAGAATTTAAACATATTTCATTGTATAAAATACAATATCTAACAGAGTATTAAAAAGTACTTTACAAATTTCTCTACATAGTATAATTTATAGTAATGTTTATTATATTATTTACTAAATATTCCATTTAAAATTAATTTTAATAAATTAAAGTTTAATATCAGAATTTTATTAATAATAAATGAAAAACTTTTTGTAAGTACATTTTTATATCAAAACATATTTTTTTTAAATATATACATTCTATAATTAAATTATATAATATATACACACGTATATAAATATGTGTGTGTGTCTATGTGTGTGGGGTCAGGTGATAGAAGAAACGGATTTAAACTCGCTTAAAATTAACCTTACAATCTGTTTACGCAATTACAATATAGTTGCCTACAACTACGCACGCTTGAGTCAGAGAAGCCTCCCATAGGCTGCTGGGCCCTCCATGGGGTCAGCCAGCTACGAAAGCGTCCCTTCCACGCCTCCGCATATCACACTGCTTGGTGCGCACACATATCCACACTCTCATATACTCACTCTCTGACACTCGTACACTCGCTCCCACATATATATATTATATTAGTTGAAAATTAAGATTATCCTAGTACATTTAAAGGAAAACTAATTTTCTGTCTGTAATCCATAGTAAGTTTATTTACGATTTATCTAAGATTTTCTTAATCTATTTTTGTAAAAAATGAATACTAATATGCATTGCTTAACTTCTCTAACTTAAATAATAAAGTTATGATGAATAATTTATAAGAAATAAAAAATATAAATTATTTATTTATTTAAAATATAACGTTATATTAAAGTTAATTTGTAATATTTTTATAAATTTACAAAAAATAAAATACTAATATATTCTTACTTTTTCTTAACAAAAACTTTGTTTTCGTTATTAAATGAATCAATTAAAAACATATTTGATGTTAATATTAATTTATTTTTTATTTAGAAAAATATTTTCTTTATATATTTTTTTCAAATTTGAACATTTAAAAACTTTTAATAAGATCTTTTTTTAATAATACAATGCTAATAGTTCTTTTAATAGTACTATTTTAACAGTATTCTAATCATTTGTATTATACTGAAGTATGATAAGTTGCATCTATTAAATCAACTATTATAGAAAAAATAGTTAAAATATCAACTTTTTAGATAAATATTCTAAACAATAAACGTCTTCTAAAACATCAGTTAAAATATTCAAAAAGTATTTTATTTCAGAATTAAATTCCGAAAAAAATTTAAAAAAACATTTATATGATTAACATTAAATACAATAAAAATAAAATAAGTATAAGACTGCGTAATAAACGCAATATGGACGTTTTATGAATACACTTAAAATATCCTTGAAACTCATGCCTAGTACTCTTCAATAGCTTTTACAAGCATAGTCATTCTGCCCATTTCTGGCTATGCCTTTCCTTCTTTGTCTCTCTCTCTCTCCCTCTCTCTTTCCATCTCTCTTCGATTACCATAAAAGAAAAGAAAGTTCATATATCTGCGATATAATTCTCCCGAATATACATATTATCTATCTCCTTAATCGGAAGTGTAGTCTTGTAAACTTGAAGCAAATGCGCGAACAGTGTTTTTGACGGATTTATAATGTCAGTACTTTTTAATCTGTATCCGAAATCTATTTATTTTTAAGCAACCTCTTTATAAAAATAGTACGTCCTTTTACTCTAATGTATAATAAAAATGTAAAAAACAATGATATTGAAAATGTTTAACATGAAAACATATTTTTTAATTAGTTAAAAAATATTTTTATGTTATCTTTACTTAATAAGGAGATCACATACTGATTGGTTAGTTCTAAAATTATTTTTGCTATATACGATATCTTCTTAATAGTTAAAAATTTTTTGTTATTTTATTTTAATATTTTTAGAATAAAACATATTTAACTAAATAGTGTTTAATTCATAATTTTATTAAAATTTATTTAAAATATTGCCGTTAGCGTGTATATGTGTGTGTGTATGAACTCATAAGTTTATTTAATTTTATATTATATTCAATTAATTCATATAATATATATATATATATATATATATATATATATATATAGTCTATTATAATAACTTATGTATAGTAATTTTATTGTTTTAATGTTTTACATATTTTAAAAAATTAAAATTTACTTTAATAAAATAAATTTATCTAATTATTGAATGTTATTTTCATTTCAAATTAATTTTACGACCTAAGTTAATATAAATTATATGGATTGGGTTAATATAAAATTGTTCAAATTTTAAGCAACAAGTTATGTTGTGAAATTAATTTAAAATTAATAAATTTTATGAGATTCTCTATTTTAAAATTTTTTATTTCAGAAATCTTTTGAATCTTCTAATCTTTATTTTATCTTACATATGCACATATTATTATTTACGAGGCTCAGAGTGTACCGCAAAAATTTAAATACCTATGTATTATTATTGATAAACTACTATCCTTTTGTTTCAACTCTAGTATTAACATCTTTCAAAATATCTTTTTAAATTTAAATCCTTGAAGTGTAGCTACTGCAACCACTAATATTTTTAATGTTATTTTGAGTGTTACTAATCAAGTTAAGTTTTCTGAATAAAATATCATTTAAAAAATCTTTTTAATTGCCTTGGATGGGTTAATAATTAAATATATTGCAGACTATGAAAATATATTTTGAAAATTTTCCTGACTATAACAATATTTTCGAAAATAGAATTTAAAATAATTGCAAATTGCAGAAAATATGCTTAAATTATTATTTTGTTATATATTATTAATATATTTATAGTTTTTTTTTTTATACAAATAAAAATATTTTTCTTGATAATAAATTATAAAATATAAAATCTAAAAAAAAATACTTTGTTGCTTAAAAAAAATTTTACAATTTTTTTTTACAGTGCTTTTTATTTTAATTTTATAAGGTTAGTTTTTTATCTAGTTTATTATTAAATAATTTATTTAAAAAAAACTATTAATAATTAAATTTTTAATTTTTACATACTTTTTATAGAAAAGAATTCAAATATTTAATTCAAACTTAATATATATTTGTAGTATTTATAAGATTAATATAATGATTTTATATTTTTAGTATGATTAATAATTAAAAATCTTATGGTTATTAGTTTTTTACATCTAAATTCATACAAAAATATCTAAATTAATAAAACATTTTACCACAATTGTATCTTCTATTAAAAATTCTTAGAATTTTTAAAACATTGACTGACAATAAATATTATTTAAAATAACTAAAGTAAATTTTTAATATTTTGCATCTAAATCTAGTTGACTATTAATGAATATACGTATTTATATATGTTTTCAAATAAAACTTGATCAAATATTTTTTTCTATAAAATAATATAATATAAAAATGAAATATACAAGCATTTGCTCTAAAATTTCGTTTAATTGTATAAATATAAAATCTGTAGTTTAAATAAGAATAATGATAAACTTTACATTATAATATAACAGCTTCTCTCTCTCTCTCTCTCTCTCTCTCTCTCTCTCTCTCTGTCTCTCTCTGTATCTCTGCGATATACGTACGTACGAACACATGCAACACTTCTTTCACGTTTTACTTTTTTCTTTCATTTATTTGGACTCACTTTCTTAATATTACAATTATTTCTTAATATAAACAATTTTTAGTTATTTTATATATTTATATATAACTAGAGTCATTATTAAATGTATATCGAAATATTTACAATTATTCTTAAAAAAATATTGTTTTAATTAACTATATCGTCTAGTTGTTTCGTGTTTCGTTACTCTATGCTTAATAAAATTGAATTCTTGTAGACTTCGATGAGAACGAAATAGATATCAGATAAGGCAGGAAGATGCGCTAGCGTTGGTCTCTTGATTAATGACTGGTATAGTGTCAATCATGGCTATAATTTGAGTATAAAAAGGTAGAAAGGCCCTAAGGATCCTACCAGTGGCTGTTTCAGTGGTTATTTATTATGAAGTAATTATTTTTCAAACCAATGATATTTTAAAATGTCGTTAAACCTTACGAGAACTTATTACATGCTATTTATTTCTTTCAAAAACTTAAGGCACATCAATTGTTTTTTAATTTTTATTTTTTTCTTGATTCTTCTAGACATCTTTACAGTAAATGAATACAGTATGGGTTCTATAAGTAGTTATGAGATCATAAGGTAATAGATATGTATAAAAAAAATGGCAATTAGAGTTCAATATACTGAGTGTACATCGATTATACAATTTAAAAAAAAATTTACGTTTAAAAATTTTAATAATAGATCTCCAATTTTACAAATTATATAAAAATATATACATCTGATATCAGATTTGTAAATTAGGGCACCCAATTATATTTCAACCGTAGGTTTATTTTGTAGAATATGTACAAGAATTATTATTTAAACTTTCTACATAATAAATTTGATTAAAGTTATATCATTTTTTATTCTTTATATATTTTCGAGTAGATAGTATGATGTTAATCTATAATCAGTATTAACATTTTTCTCTGTTAATTAACATCCATTTAACTTTCATAAAATTTTAAAGAAATATAAAAATATGATTTACTGATGCAAAAACATTATTTAAAATAGTAAAAAAAAACTGTTTTATTCTATAATAAAACACAATGAAAAAACAGTATTATATTCTAATGTAAAACAAGAATTCAGTAAATATAATACCTGTCAAATGAAAATAAATATAATACTAGCTTTATTTAAGTTTTAGTACTTGACCTATATGCGAGGTCAAGCTGTATTCATTAAAAAAAGCTCTTATAAGCTCTTGTATCACGTTCGTCAGTTTTATCGCACTCGCTCACTCAACTTGTACTTTCCTTTCGTAGAATTACAGTATAAACATCTTGTAGGTAATTTATTTGGATAGAGAATTCTATGAAGTTCACGAAAAGGATTCTAAAGTATTTAATCAAAAAAGAGAGAGGAAGAAATAGAATATAGATAAAAAGCTGCAAGGAGAGAGTGAAAAAGAAACAGAGAGAGATTTCGAAAAAATCGAGAGATAGATGTAGAGAAAGATACTTATTTTACAATTTAGTGTTATTTATTTAATGCTTACTTAAAATTATAAATAATAAAATCCATTAATCAATTATAATTTAAGTATATATATATATATATATATATATATATATATTGACAAATATATATTAATTAAATGAATCAAATTTAAACTAGTATCAAACTATTAGAATATTAAATTTTTCTTGAAAAAGAAATTGAATATTAATTAATATTATTAGTAGTTAAATTGTAATACACATTTTAGTATGATTTATTAGGAATTATTTCAATATCATTCGAATGGTAAATTTAACTAATTAATCGCAGCTATTGGCAAAAATGAACGCATGGGATTTGCGGCGTTGAACTAACAGGATACGATCTATAAGGCTGTTACAAATATTATTAGGATCGAGAATAGTATGTTCCGCAGAACGCGATTACAACATAGCATGCAGCGCAAACCTCAAGTGTCACTTGTATGTAATGAAAATGTGCATCTTGGGAAATAATCGCACGTATGCAATTCTACAAACAAACGTGAGGAGGTATTGCAATAGCTACCAACATCCCTGTATTCTCTATACTAATCAAAATTGATCTATAAAAGTGCAAGAGAAAACCATAAATTTTCATAGATCTATTAATAAACTTGATTTTTTAAATGTTTAATTTTTTTTTTACCTATTACGACAAATAAAACCAATGTTGTCAAATTTTTTAAAACTTCAAGTAAATTTAAAAAAAGTTAGAAATCATAATTCTACAGTAATTTTATAGAAATGAAATATTAAGATAAATATTAAATAAAATGAAAACGTAAGAAGTTAGCATAAAAAAAAATTAAAAAGTATGTTTAAAAAACTAATTGTATTTCCTCTTATATTGTATAGTTCTATTTATCAGCCTAATTGTACTAATACGATAAAAATGAAAGATTATGTAAATTTAAAATTTAGAATGAAATTATTGCCATAAAGTGAAAAAATAAAATGAGTTTAATCGAATAATAGTAATTTATAACTCAATTAATTATTCTTGCATATTACAGTTACTTTGTTAAATTTTAATAGTAATATGCTAATACTAATTAATTAGTAAAAATTATATTATCTAAGTAAATTATTAGTCATTTATCGTAAAATTTAATAAATATTTAAATTATTTTAAATATTTTAAAATTACTGTAATATTTTTAATCACATATTTTAAAGTTACATTTTTTAAATAAATTTTTATTACTCATTAATACTTCTTCATACAGTATTACAAATAATTTAAAAATTAAGATTTATAAAAATATTAATAAAATAAAAAGTTCAAGATTTTCATTAAATATATATACTATTAATATTACAGTATATATAAAGATTTATTATAACCTGGTAAATTATTTAAATATCTACTGTAAGAATGTGTTATAGAGATAAAGATACTACAAAAGTAAAATTACTTCATTGAAGAAAAAAATTAAATTCATGTTTAATCGCCTGTAATTTTTCCCCGTTTATAGCCTCCGATACTTGAGCTATTTGGAAAATCTCATTGGCCATTTGAGATTTCACCGAAACTTCAATACCCGTTGAAATGTAATCTGATCGACAAAACCGTAAATAGTTACATAGAGTTATGAGCTTGTGAGTTTGTTTATTTAACATGCATCAGCCAGTCGCCGACGGGCGGGACACGACAGACCATTAAACAATAAAAACTAATTAAAATTTTTAACTAATCCAATTAAATAGTATAAAAATTGTTTATATTGTAAAAATTTAGAACGAATAAAAAATGTAATAAAAAATGAATTAGTTATTTGCATAATTATACAGAATATTAATAATCAAACTAAAAATTTATTTATTATTACAAGTGAGAGTTTTATATAAAACTGTACGGAAGGGAAGGTTTAGATACGAAGTTTGAATAAATAAGTATTCAATTAGAAGGTAATAGGTTTAATACAAAAAGAATAATTTACTACCATATATATGTATACATCATATACGTGTTCTAGCGCGTGGCCAGTATAGTACTGATGCACTCGAGTGCATCGGTGCGTAACGGTACTCGCAGCGCCAATGGTTGGTATCCTATCCGCAGCGTATCGTCACCCACGCCGTAGCGTAGCGTCACCCACGCTACCATTGCGCATCATTATTGTGCGGCGGTCCGTTGGCCCGCCGCTTGGTGCGTCGGCTTCTCTCCGATAGCCTTTACCCTCCCACATAACATATACTGATACACATTTTTAAGGTAACTACCAAAAATTTTATTTTATTTCTTTTCATAATATATCATCACAAACAATATAGAATTTTCTATAATATTGTACTTACAGAGATTATGCTTAATTAATTTGTCTGTAGTTTTTATATATAATTTTAATTTTTCAGCAGGAACTCTGGATAATAACTATAGATATTAAGAGGGTATTATTTAGAAAAAAATATCTATAGTATATTAAAGACTAACACTAAAGAAATAAATCTAATAACAATAGTAAAATTGAAATCAGTTTAATTAAATTTATGTGAAAAAATTGAAATTTCCAGAGCTAATACAAGATAATTTTTTTTTAATTTTGTATTATAAATTTTTATAATAAATTTGTGTATATAGCTTAAAAAATTGCATAATTTTTTTTACAGACTTTTCATTCAATCAAATTCATAGAATAAAAACTGTCATTAGTCAAGTTTAAAATTTTTATAACGTCTGCACAACATTTTAATGTTATTCTCCGTTTTGATTTATCGCATTAATCTTGTATTTTCTCATCTTTTCATTTAAATATTTTAAAATAAACTTACAGAAATAGCGATGTAAATAATGAGAAATTGTTGCCGATAGAAACTCGATTGTCAATTTTTCACGCGACAGTCGAGTTGGGCAAATCCCATTAAAACGCCGCAGCGAAAAGGGAACAATATGCAGAGTCGCGTAATGATAAATAACGGCTGAATGGCGCCTTAAAGTAAAAACAAATAAATAAATTTTCGCGATTTAGCTGCGTAATTAGTTCGATCGCGTACTGGACGTGAACATCATGTAAAAGGGAGAAGAGGGAAGTTATAAAAGAAAGCGACGGGCACGGGCCCACTTCACTTAGTTTTCGTTTTGATACCAGATCGCAAGCTACTTCTCCTCCCTAATATTGCAATTATAAGTGGCGAAAATAAATTTAAATTACAGATTAAATTTTTTTCTTTTACTGCAACTTGACAATGATATTCACCGTGATTAGCGTTATTAGCAGACATATTTAACTTTTTTTTATTAAGGAACCATGTATAGATTTCATTTAGTGAATTAAACACAGAAACTATTTAATGATATAAAGATGGGTATTAGAAAACTGAATTTATGGAGAAACATCATTAGCAAAAAAATATATATATTTTCTTTAATCATCAAGATAGATATTAAAAATATCACTATTTAAAAACGGCGTTTTAATTCATGCAAATACTCAGTAGGTCACATTTTTTGACCGAGGATTAATTTATCTAATTTTTTCGTTTACAACAATATATAATGTAAAAAATATTATTTTATGTAATTTCTATGATAAAGAACAAGTTACAAATTTATTAATTATATACTTTAAAAAAATTACTGCTAACTATTATTTTAACTGACTTTGTATGTTCTGTGTGATGCAAATAGATAATTTTTCTTTTCTGTTTTTTGTCCGCTGAGTTTTACGAATGACAATGTTGAATACTCTATGGAGAAAATGAGCTTGTGTGGTTGAACGTTGGCAAGTACATAGAATAGTGTTGAAAAAATTCTAAAATGGTAAAATAATTTGTGAATAATTTTTTTAGATGATTTATTATTAATATAATAATAAAAAATAAATATTTTTAATGTATAAAAATGTACTTCGAGAAAACGCTAAAACTTAATTATAAATTAACATTATTTTTGTATTTTATTCTTTAGAAATTAATTTTTTTAAACAAATTATTACTATACATAACTATTTTATCTTTCGCTTTTAATTATTTGAAAGTGAAATATGATTCAAAGAAATTTTAAGCAAATTATATATATTTTTATTATTCATTTTCTAAATGAATTTTTTATTATATAAAATTTATTATTTTTTACTTAAATTTAAGAAAACGAATTAAAAATTTTGAAAACCAAATGTTAATAAATAAATTGTTATTTAATCGATTAATAAATAAAATTTACGTTCTTTAAAATAAACAATAATATTAAATATTTGTAAAAAATAATACTATGTATTACTCATATAAAAAATTTTAATTTTGTAACCTACAAATCATTGAATCTTTAAATTATAAAGTAAAAATTATAATTAAATATTCACTTTTTTAGAAAGAAATTATTTTTCAAAATTGAGAAAATTTTTTTAGAATAATTATACTCTTAACGTGCTTATTTTGTTGTGAATTAGTATAAATTCAAATGAATAATACATCCATTGCAGTCATTGGTGATAATATTTATTCTATTGAAATATTCGGTGTTTCACATTTTGAATGATTTAAAATTAAGGGTTAAAATGTCTGTTAATTTATTGTTTATAGATATAAAATTATTATTTAACTTTTGAATATTTGAATAGAAAAAAATCAGTTTCAATTTACTTTTATTTTTTATTTTATTTAAGAACAATTTAGTCATTGTAACTTACATTTCTGTATATTACTTACGTCTAAATTGTCTTATATATATTCATATTTAACAATCTTATATACTTTTACACTTATTTATTGATTCATTTACATACTCTCTCTTTCACTTTGTTACTTTCTTGTCATCCTGATCTAATAAATTTTGTTAATATGTTTTTAACTTTCTTATAGAGTTTTATATTATTCTCCCATGTAATTTCTTTAAAAACCATGACATTGTACTCCTCTGTAATGTACTTCCTCGTTTCGTTTTAATTATTACACCATCTGAAGATTCTCCCCTCTTTCATTAAGCAATTTTTATTATTGTTCGTTTAATAATCAATTCTCAATCTAGCTAATAATTTTATTGCATGTTTTCGTTTTTCTTCTAAATTCTTTTTTTATACCCTTTTTTCTTATATATTTTATATTATCATCTGTTTATCTTCTAAATATTTTAAATTTTCCAGTTAATTTATTAATGTAAATTTTTTTTTCTCCTCAGTCGTTACGTATACACATTTTTTCTTGTATATTTTTTATTAAGATCTGTTTAATTTCTGAATATTTAAAAATTTTCAGTTTATTTATCCAAATTTACTTTTGTTCTCTGCTTTTAATGTGTCTATTTATTCACATTTTATTTCTTGCATTTGTATTTTTTCGATACAAAAGTAACTTCATCATCCATTGTTATAACAAAAGTCTATTCTTTTTTCTCCGTAATTCCCTTTCTTCCTTATTCAAACTTAATTGCTCTCTTAGCTTATTTTATTTTTATCCTATTTTATTATATGTTTATTGTTAATATTATAATATGATCCAGAAAATTTTTTTTATTTAATATTCATTTGATGTACTATTTTACACTTTTTCTATATTCTCGCAACTTTCTTATACCAATATTCTTTCACCATAAAACAAAATATTTTCTATGAGAATCTCAAATTATTTCATTTTTATACTGAATTTTTTTTCAAACCATATTTCTATTATACTCCATAATTTCACTAATACTATATTCGTTCCTGTAGTCCTGAATTTATTGTGTACCTTGTCCTTTTTATATCTTCTATGTTTGAATCCTAAATATTTGAATAGCTTGACTATTTCTATTTTTATTCTATTTTTTTCTCCCTTTTCTCGAATTTCATAAAATTATGTCTGAATTTAGTTCTAGGCCTTTTCTTTGTAGATAGTTTCTCAAGATTCTGAATAATTCTTTTAATTTTACCTTACTTCTTCCAGTATTACAGTATCATCTGCATTTTCAACTCATCTATTTTTCCCTATTTTTACGGCTAAGCTTCTAGTTTCTTTAGCTTCTCAAACAGACTTAATATGTATATATTAAAAATTGTAGCGCTAACTATGCTATTTTGCCTTATTACTCTTTTAGTTTTCAATAGAATGATATATTTTTCTTCTGAATCTGAATTGAATCTCATCGTACCTTCTGGTTTCTTCTATTTGTTGTTCTATTCTATTTTTCATAATTTCTGTATAAATTTTGTAGCCCGTGTTCAAAAATGTTATCTATATACACTAGTTTTTCTTCTATCTGTATTATTTCGTTCACAATCCTTATTATTTCTTTTATTAATTTCTTCTTTCCGTATTTCACATTTCATTTATTATTTTATTATTTTCTAAATTATATCTTAATTTATTTTTCACTATTTGTCATGTAACTCGTCTTCTATCACTTTTAATCGCCCGATATTTTTCCCCTTCATTTTTTACCTTTCTCGATTGTTACCTCATATATTTCTTCGAAATTTTT
Source organism: Platyscapa corneri (assembly GCA_018907185.1). Lineage (NCBI taxonomy): Eukaryota > Metazoa > Arthropoda > Insecta > Hymenoptera > Agaonidae > Platyscapa > Platyscapa corneri. Next base: position 728,365 of record JACCHW010000011.1, on the reverse strand, counting down.
CCTCCATTTTCTTTCTCAATCCTGCTATCTATCCTTTCTCTATTCTTCTTCCCTTTAGTTACTAGCCTCTAGAAGGCTTTTTTCAATTTATCCTTCACAGCTTCATCAATTTCTGCCTCTCTCTCTCTCTCTAATGTTTTTCTTTTTTCCCTTTACATTGTCTTCTGTACATGTCTCAGTCGCTTTTTTTCTGCCCGTCTCTCTCTATTTCTTGAACTTTCTCATCACCTCTTTATTATATTCTCAGTATACTTCATCAAACCATTCCCCCACTTATTCTATTCTTTCCTGTACTTTTGCATTCTCCTTCAATCTTCTTTATCCTATTTTTTAGATAAAGCCAGTTTTTTCCTTCTCCTTATCTCAATCTGTTCTCGGATATCTCGGTTGTCACTTCAAACCAGACTATGCTTTTTCTTTCCTTCGTTACGCAACTTCTCCACCTTCTAATACTAGTATTAACTTGAGTTATTTATCAGACTCCGATTGATCTACCACCTCTAACCTTTCTCTCACTCTCGCCATTTACGAACACGTAATATATAGCTGTTAACCCTTTTTTGTCGACATACATGAATTTCCTTCCCTTATTATTTCCATAATGTATATTCATCCCTTGCTTTTTACTTTACTTATATTATCTATTCTTTAAATTTTAACTAAATTATGAATGAAATTCATACTATGTAAAGTATGATTGAAAAATAAATGAAATATGTATTGTATAAAGATAGATAAATGATATATTTGCAAATATAGTGTGTGAACATCAATACAGAACATCAAAATCAAATCAGAGATAAAACAATACTTTCAAAATAATAAAACATTAAACAGATTATCTGGGTTTTGTATGCATAACAGAAAAATGAGCATTACATTCAAAAATAAAAAGAGAAATATATAGTATCATATACGAAAAATATATACTTAAGTTTATGATTCCAATCGTAATATCAATTAAGTTCATAAATTTTACTTACTCGAAGTTATTTATTATTATCAATTTGAGTCACAATGTAATTATTTGAGATTATCTTCATTCATTTTTTTTTTTAAATTTGATGAATACATATGTTTTTCTTAATATTTCATAACATGAGATAATTGTAAATTATTAAGTGTAAAGCATACAACACATAAGGGAGAAAAGAATAGAGACAGAAAAAATTATAAAGATTGGAGTGATAAAAAAACGATAAAAATTAGCATCTAAAAATAAAAATTAAATATTGAGATATAATTAAATAATAAAAATAATTCAATATTCGATAAACTTAAAAAATATTATTAATAATAATTATATCTTGTCGAAAATATTTTATTTATTTTTGCATTTGTACGTAATATATTTAATGTGTATTATTTAAAAAAATATGTATGTATGTGTATATATAATCCTAGGCTAATTTTTATAAAAATAAATAATAATTTATAACAAATATTATAAAATATTCTTCAAATGAAACAATTATTCTATTTTAAGAAAAATCTTAACTTAATTATGATTAAAACATTAATATTATTCCACTTTGTTAAATTGATCATTTATTATAATGAAGAAAAAATTAAATATTAAATTATGGATATAGCAGTTAATTTTTTATACTCAAATAAAAATATAACTTTTATTAAAAATAAATAAATTCGTATTTAGTTGTAGAAAACAAATGCGTTATTTATATTATCTTAATGGTGAAATATATATATAAATTTGCTTGTTTAAAGTGAATAATTGTTACGTCTTAAGATATAAGTTGAACTATGAACTTGATAATTTTAAATGAAATTATTTGAAAAATAAATAATTAATACTATAAATAGTGATATAATTTATTTTTAAATTAACGTATTCTAAAGGATATATAAAATCTTAAAATACAACAATTGGATATATGTACGTATATATAAAACGCTCCCACAAGTGAGGTTTTGTCTTAAATATATATAGTAATAAATCTTAGAATACAAAAAACCATGTTTTAAATTAAGTTAATAATATAAGGAATAAATTAAATAATATAAAATATATCTATATTTAAATCATGAATGAAAAATAGAATTACCCTTTAATATCTACAAAGAAATATAAAAAGTGCGTTTTTTTCTTGAGCCGCTGCCAAGGAGCTGGGGTAAAGGGGAGAAATAAAATACTTCATTCCCGTTATGAACCGTGGCACGTTATTCTTTCCATAGCATCGGGTCTCCGCCCGCGGAGAACCTCCACCATTGCGTCAAGGTCTCTATTCCATGGTTGCTTTCTATGGTCAATGCACTACCGAAGAGCTACTGCTCTCGCGTCGAGGGTCTCCGTCGGCAAGTTTCTAATGTTCGTGAGTTACTACTATCAAAATATATTTTACATTCGAGTTTATATCTTGGATATTTCATCTTTTTTTTTAAATCCAATGACCGTTCGACGATTGCCGAACGCTCGTTTAATTGTTCTTAATAGAAAATTGTTCTTAATAGAAAACTCCGCTTGCACTGGCGATCAAAGAACGTCTATTTACTTTTCGCGCGCCGGGCAGTCACCGACGGGTCAGACACGTCAAAGTACTTATAAATTTTACATGCCACAATCTAATATTGGAATATTTAAAGTATATAAAAATTCTAATAATCATTTCCCATTATAAATACTGTGGTATAAATCATTTAAATTTTGCAATCATAATATTTCAATAATAGAAACTTTTAATAAGTGCTTTGAAAAGATTTAAAAATAAAGTTTATTTGGAAGGTTTATTTCAAATTTCAAAGGATGTATCATTACATGAATGACTCTTTTAAAGTTTAATATATTCAAGTAGCTGAAAAAAACATTAATAAGAGAGTGTTTATTATCATCGATATTACACATTTCTATCTAAAAAGTTATATAATTTATGCCGTTAGATTATATGAATTTCGTTCATTTCTCGATAAATGTGTACGATGCATATAAAAACGTACAATTTTAATAAAGCGATATAGGCTGAAACAATAGTTTGAAAGTTCAGTTATAAGTAAAAGCGAGGTATTCATACGAGAATAGTATTTTAGATTTTAATAATTTACGTTGTGATCGCAATATTACGAACTTTAATTTTTACGAAATTACGTTTTTCTAGACTAGACAAGCTAAATCCCAATAGAGTTTATTTCGGGATGACTCAGAAAGACAGAATATGGTTATGTTGAAAGAAAATAAAAAACAAAAAATTTATTTATTCTGCCTTCTATTATCTGTGAGATTGACTTTAGATAATCAAACAATTATAAAAATTTATATAAATTTTAGGTGCACGAAACAAATATCGGAATAATGAAAACGCAGAAAAATTATAATAGTCATTTCACATTATAAATACGTATTGTTAATACTGATTATGAAATAAATTATTTATTAAAATTTATAATTTAAAACAACATGTAATTTTTCTTCATTAATAGTACAATAAACTAACAAAGTTAAACATAGATATCTTATAATATTTATGCCTTGTACATCTCTATTTAGGGACTTCGTAAAACGTTTGGATGTAGAACAGCATCCTATTATCAAATTTAGCCGTACTATCTAATTAAATAATGCCACTGATAAGATGTCAATCGATTGATCTTAGTATTAGTTACAAATAGAAAAAATATAAATTGAAACATATGGCCTTTTGTGTTATGATGTATTTAGCTTTTACTATTTTATTGAATATCAACTATGGTAACTATTAAACTAATCGAAACCGGGAAAGAGTAGGCATTCGTGCAAATAATCAATGCAGATCAAGCGTTGCAATTTTTATATGTTCAAATCTTATAAAAATTTAGAAAACTTATTAAGTACATTTACAGTTATAAGGGGCGGATAGTTTATGAGTAATCATTATTTTTTGTCCTCATGGTTATGTTATGCGGTTAAAATTTAACCTAATTCTATCAGGATTCCTGTTTAAAAAATTTATTGTGTTCATCTGAAACCGTATCGCAACTAGCATCCGAACATCGCTTATGATAAGCTCCAAAATTATACTCGAACAAAGCCAACTATTATTACTACTTTAATTTTCAATGTATTTTATATCTTATCTTATTACTCTTTATTTATAAATGTATTATTTAACATATAAAAATTAAATAACAACTACATTTATTATATACCTTTTTTATATTTAAATGATTACAGATTTCAAAAAATAAGAATGGTTTTTAGAGAATTTTTTATCTCTTTATCTAATATACAAGTAAAATTTATTTCATTAACCATATAATTATTGAATTTTCAGAGTACTTATACTCCATTTCCTTCAAAACTTACATTTATTTAAAACAGACTCTTTTGATATATCATCTAAAAGAAGATATGTATCTCTATTCATTTTCTTATTCACAATTTCCTAAACTTTACTCCACTATAAATGATGATTTTCAAACGATCTCATGCAATGACATTAAAATTTGAACTTCTTATATATTTCATTAATAAATATATTTATTAAATAAATTTCAGGAATTATTAAAAAACAATATTTTAATTTCTCCATAAATTTTTCTTAATTATCAGAAATTATATAATACTGTATTTACTATAAAATAATTAGTTACTATAAAATAATAAAAAAAGAGTGCACAAAAAAATATAATATATAAAAGGAGATGATATTTAGCCATGAAAAGAAAAATAATATTTTTTAAATGTACTTATATATTTTTTTGTACTAGTTATGTATGTAAAAAATTTTTTAAATCAATTCTTAAAAAAGAATAATATTTAAACACTACTAAACTTTATTTTAAAAATAAAAAATAAATGAAAATTTTTTCATAAATTTTTTTAAAATTTTTTGGTACTTATTTTATACAACCTGGATTTTCTGATTACTAAAACTATAAAATTCATTACAGCGATAACAAAATAGTTAGAGATAACAGACAGGCATTAAGTATAATTACAGTCAAAGCAATGGTCCTGTTGGTTCTTGCATGTTCTTTGTATATCCTTCCTACCACTCTTTAATCGCTTTCGTCATCATTGTTATCAATTTTTATGTCATTAGCTTATCAGAATTTCAAATTTATAGAAAAATATACAAATACATTCTAAAGAAGAATCGTATTAGTTATCATTGTCATTATTATTTACGATAGCTTTTTAAAAATTCATTAAAAGGTTAAAAGAATAGTATTTTCAGAACACGCTGCGTTTCCCTTTATTTTTTTAAATAAAATAGAGACGCGTAAATTTATAGTGATGATTTCACTTTAGCTTAATTAAAAGTCAGACTGCGGTAATTAAAAGGATTATACATTTTTGCTGTGGCTTTTCTTTTCAAAGAGTTGAACATTACTATCATATTATCCTCTGTGTAATAATCATATTTCTTCATCTTTCTCTCCTTTTCTTTCTTTCTCCTCTATTTCTTTTTCTTTTACTTTGTTGCTCTCTCTTTCTCTTCGTACATGAACAGTATAAAATGATATGAATGCGCACACTAGGAACACAGCAGTAATGCACGAAGCAAAAGGTCAAGTAGCCATTACACGAGTTCAGTCAACATGGTACATTTCAGTGATAAATATTTATGAATTAATAATCTATTATTTTTCACGATTTTATTTTATATTTATCGCGTGATTTATTTCTTTACGTTTATATTAAAAGATGTGTTCGAAGAAATCCTTAAATATTTAAGAGCGTTGATACTAATAATAAAATAGTAAATTAATATTTTTGCTGCATAGTACATTTTCAACCTATGATTATTAACTTTATTAATTTTCTTCTTGATTAACTATTCAATATGAATAATGATTCATTTTTTGTTTAAAAGTTAATGTGAACAACTTAATTAAATCCACAACAAGATTGTACGAAACATGTTATAGCATAAATGTTAATTTGGTACACGTTAAGTCTGTGTATCATAGCAGCTACAATATAAAATAATATAATATTGTATATTTAAATTTAAATAATTTATTTAAAATTTTTTTACTATCTGGGTACAATATTTGTGGAATTAATATATCTCACATATTTATTATGATATTTGTTGCAAACAAAAACAAGTTTTATCGAGAAATAAAATTTTCAAATAAGTATATTGATAAATAATTTATTCTTTACATTCTTATTTTATCTTCTCCAGTTTATCTCTATCAGATAAAACACTATATTATTTTTAAAATTCTGCATTTTGACATAGCAGCGAAAACATTGTTGAATATTCTCAATAACTTTCAATATTTTCTTCATTGAAATAATATTTTCGTAATTGTATAAAACTAAAGAAAAAATTTAATATTTATTCGAAAAATTATTAAAAAGTCGCATAATAATTTTTTCTGAATAATTAATATAAAAAAAAATATATATAAATTATAGGATATTTTTAAATTAAAAAATGAGTAAAAATAAGAATATTTAAGATTCATGAATATAATAGTATATACATGTACAGTAAGTTGAAATTTAATTGTAAATTAAGTGTAATCATAAGTTTTATTATTTATTTTATTAATCGAATAAATAAATTATTGTATCAATATATTTTTCTGAGAATAATGTAGACGAATTGATGAATTCTAAATAAGACTCTTTGACTGAAACTACTATTAGGAATTTATTTTTATACTATATTGGATTAAATAAATAAATTAATGAATTTATTTATTAATTTAAATTATAATTTTGAAATATCTAAAAGGGTATTAAAGATTTTTTTAATATAAAGTAATGTTGAAGCTTTGTAAAAATTTATATAAATAATATTTGATACTTTTGTTTATTAAATGAATAAATAATGTTGATATTGATGTAAATATGTTTGTAATTAAATTGTAAAAACATGAATAAAATGTTTAAATTTTATTACATATTCTCTGAGCGTTGCGATGTGTAAGCAAATAAGAGTAATGAACAAGATTCGCTGGCCGTTCAAGACTCGCGGCGCCGGCGCCGAAGTAGGTAGAGTCAGGATCCAGTCAGACTTTCGAACGAACCGTCAGTCTATCGTAGGAGTACGTACTGACAATATGTGTGCGTTACCACCTTTCTCTCCAATCTATTGCAAGGCACAAGTAAACCATAAATTTAATTATATTTATTAAGAAATTCTCTGTTCCTCTATTTATCATTCATGAATCCAAAGAGTTTACACTTAATTGGCTTAACACTTAGTATTTGTGCCGCGACAATTGAACGCATAAAAGGTTATTTAGTTCTTGATATTATTTCAAAATTGTTATTTTGAAATAGATTTAAGTGTTGAGTATATTGAAAAATAACATAAAAATCAGTGTTACTGATGACAATCAAAATTTTGTATCTTTCTAAAGAAATTCTTTAAAAATTAAGCATAGGCATACTTTTTACTTTACAATCTTTTCGTATAAAATAATTTATTGTGATAAAAAAAGTGCTTTATTTACTTTACTATTCCTGTGTTTTATTTACATACTGTGCCAAATTTATTTTATCAATAATGTGAGCAATACATTTTAAATAATATATTTACGAAAATTTTTACAAAATATAATGTGTCAAGGAGCAAACTTCCAAATATAACAAGAATGTTCAACCACAATTCTTTAGTATCATTTACATGGAAAAAATCTAAGAATATATTAAGTAAGTCCTTTCAAAGTTAGATAATAACAAAAAATGCTTTGTATAAGAGTGTGTTTGTAAAAAAGTGAAGATAGATATGTATTAAACCTACTTCTTAAAAGACCATTTATATAAAATTTATAAATGATAATAAGTTTTTATTATTTATTTATAGTTTTAAATATACACAAGATAAATATATATAAAATATTATGTATAAGGAAAATATACTTTCATTATTAATAAGTTTTAATTGAAAATTTCAAAAATGAAATTTTGTTATGAATAATAAAGTAAATTATCTTTTGTATCTTTTAAGAGCTCAGAATAGTAATAATACAATCAAATCCTTTATTATAAATTTAATTAATTAATAGTCAAAAAATATACATAGTGCATAAAAAAGTTTAAGATTTATTTTAAGTATATAGTTATTTGCACGAGAAACTTGCGTATTTATATTATTATTTATGCATGCAATTTATTATGTAAAAAACAATTTATGTATGCATAACAATATGAAAATTATTGATATCTTTATAAATTAAGTTACATATAACATATAATTTATATAATGTTCTATTAATAAAACTATATGTAATTTAAGGAACAACTTATATAAATTATATTAATCATATAAAATAATCAACTAATCAACTTATATAAACAAATTATATAAAAAGAACTTATATTAAATGAAAATTATAAAATAATCTTTTATAGCAAACATTTACTGCATTAGTGTTTTGAAAATTTACTTGTAGCCTAATTTTTCGAATTTTTATTATTTCCTAAATGGAAGTCCTCCTTCTTTTTAACAATTATCTCATCGGATTTAAATTGAAAAAGTTAAAGTATAGTTAGAAATAAAAATATTATTATTAAAATAATGTTAGTACATAATTGAATTCATATAAATGACAGAATATTTATATGTATATGAAAAATTCTTAAATAAAATAATTATCATAAAAAATATAATAATTCTTATATTGATATAATTTTTATATTTCGAGAAAATTAGACAATTTTTTTATTATGCTATATGAGTTTTTATACGAATAAATGGTCTTTATTACAAAAAATATATGTCTTAAAATATTATTAATTTACTTATACAATAAATTAATTAAATATTTCCTTACTGTAAATGAAAATAATTATGCAAAAATTTCATAATGTCAAAAATATAAATTATGGTTCAATAAAATAGCCAAGTAAATTATACTCAATGTATTTTGAAGATTTATTATTTTTCAGTTTTTTTATAGTACAATTTTTATAGTACAGTCTAACATTATAAAGAATGAATGAAATTCATAAAATTAAACATAAATCCTATTAAACTGTTAATAGGATTTGTCAATTTATAGATGTAAATTAATATACTGTCAAGCCCATATCATCATGCAATCAAAGAATAAGTTAATATTTCTTGAATGTACAGTTTTATGTAACTAATTTATAAAATATTTTTTTTTATTAAATGAAAGAGTCATTTATCGTTTACATTCCTTTAAATTCAAAGGCAGAATTAAATTTTCAAGTTGACTTTAAAATTTTAATCCTCAAATATTCAGAAAACTATACGTACTTAAAGACTGCATATGATTACATTTTCTTTTTTGTATTTATATACTTTTATCCAAGATGTATTGTTTATTCTTACAAAATTTATTGTTTATTCTTCAAGAGTCATTTAATAAATTAAAAAATAAGTTAACAATCTATAAAATATGCTCAGCATTGTTTAATTTAAAACAACAAATTCTTTACATGAAAACTTTTTTTAAGTTTTTTTCACAATATATGTAAAATTTTATAATTTTCACATTTCATATAATAATCTTGGTCCTCAACGAATATAATAATTAAACATGGTTCTGTTGTAACATAAAGATTTATTTTAATTTTATTATCTGTTTTTATCAATTTATAAATAATTAGAAAAAAAAAATTATTTTTAAATTTTAGTAGTTTATAATCCCTTTTTTAAAGAATAAATAAAATAAAGAGTGCCGTTCATTTTTTAAATCTGAGCACTCATAATTGTACTTTTATATTACTATACATCTTGGAATTTTTATGTTCAGAAATTTAAAAATAACAATTACAGAGTATATTATTAATTTATTTATGTTACATAAAATTTTGATCTTAATAGTATAGCATACTCGATTATATAATTCATAAACTTCTTTCACAAAATTTTCTTTTTAAATTTAAAAATTTTTAAAAATGGTTCAAGAATTATTGTTAAAGTATGTAAATTTTATAAAATAATTATAAAATATAAAAAGGGAGGTAAATTACTTTACTATCAGTATTTAAACAATATCACTTCTTTTAAATTTTTAATCTCTTTGAAATCTGTTTCATAAATATTCTATTTTTAATTGTGTTCTAAAAATTATTAAAGATTAACAAAGATATTTCACATTATTAAAATTAACTCTTTGAATTATAGAGATTAAAGTTCACTAAATATCAAATATTAAAATTGCAAAATCATAATTACCTTTATGAAGAATTTTAATTACATTTAAATTTATTAGCTATTTAAGCCAATTTTCAATAAAATTTTCTTATTCACAGGAATACATAATGAAAAAATCATTTATATACGTATTCGCAAATTTATAAGAAGTATTTTTTTGTATGAAATTATTAAATGAACACGTAGAATCGTTTTATGTATATACTCATTCTTATTAATGATTTATTAATTTTTTTTAAATTATAATTTATTTGAATTATGTTATAAATCTAATTTATACTTATTTTTCATTTTATTTTGATTCAAGTCTTTCACTACAAAACATTTTTTTACACTATATTATTTAATTCAGTATTCATGTTCCGATGCACAAATTGACACACTTACAAAAGTCAACTCTTTTTTACACGAGAAGATCATAAACAAGTTATATATACATATCTTAACAACAATAATTGTAAAGAATACTAAGATTGCTTCATTTTCGATTAAATCGCATGGGAGAAAAACCTAGTGGGAGCTTCTAGAATACGGTGTTAATTTGGTGGCACCACTAATTCCCTGCAGAGAAGCAGTACTCGATTAACTTCCTAGTTATATGACGCGTCATGCTCTTACGACGGTTCTGTGTTTTTTTTTTGCTGAAGCTGGAAATTTACTCCTCTCCTTTTACTTGTGAGATGTCTTTATGAACTAAGAAGGCCATTATATAGTATCATATCATTATATTGTAGATTATTGTCATCATAAACTAATAACTATGTAACGTATCGTTAAAGACCAAAAATAAACGTATCCATTATCTGTATAACAAGATTTGATAATATAAATAATGGAAATTTGATTGATTTCATTACTGTTTTATTATGTGTGGTCTATTATTATATTTATATTATCTTATACGATTTTTCTTAGATTTTGTTTGATTTTTACCTGAAAAATATTAATTTACAAAGGTTAAAATTTCTAACTTTCTTACTTTAAATAATTAACCAAGAACAATTATATACAAATCTTGTTATTATCATAATTAATATATGTATATAAAATACTCAGTAAAACTTATATGCTGAATATCTTCATATTCTTAAAGATATTTGTGAAACTCAAATGAAATGGTAATATGTAGATAAAAAATATTAAGATTCATTACTTATTCATATTTTAAAACAAAAATATTGTATATAAAAATTTTATATAATATTCTTAAACAGATTAAAAATTTTCTTTGTATTTTATTAAGTATCATAGTCACAAATTTTTTATTGACAAAAAGATATGTTGTAATTTAAAAAAAATAGTTAAATAATTGTTATTTGTGAATAAAGAATTGATATTAAAAAACATTAAAAGTATTTTAACGTATATATAAATTAATAAATTTTAAAGTTGTTATTAAAATTTATTATAATATATTCAAATACGTACGAAAAAATTCAAAAACATTCAAGTCTCTTGTGACGACTTAAATTGTTACATACTGTAAAGGTCATTAATATTTATTTATTTTTACTTATATACATTTAAATTTTTACTCATTTTATCCAATATCTTTGAAAAAATTTAGTCTTCAAAAAGAATTTAGAATTCTCAAATAGTATTAATTTATCTAATCTTATAAAAATTAATATAAAAACAAAATTTTGCAATACATAATATGATATAATTAAATAATTTATGAGAAAAATAAAAATATATCATCCTTCAAGTTTAATTTTTGCACTTTTTAGTTTGTAGATAAAAAAATTAATTATTTAACTATTATTTTATAGTATTGTTCATTAAAATCACATTATTACTATAAAATTAATATTTAGTATATTTTAATAGAAATCATAATTGAAAAAAAAATAAAAACTAATGAATTGAATAATAATTTAATTACAATTGCATAGAATTAAATTAAAATTATAATAAAAGCGTTACATTTGTTCGTATCGCAACAATAATATAGGTTATTCTCTGTTTTAATAAAATTCTACTTAATTATTATAGAAAATGAAGTTTTGATAGAATTATATTATTTTTTTAGAGAGAAAAACTTTCATTTTTTGGAGAATGAAGATAAAAGAAATAAAATCAGAGAATAAAAGTAAAAGAAACTTAAGGAAAAAAATATATAAAACTAAAAACATCACTAATTCGTGCACTAGAAGTATGGCTGCAAAAGCTTTAGCAAATCTGGGCCAAATACAGGCGTTCACAATATATCTACCAGTGCATACATGTTAAAAAAATAGACACACGCGCGCGTGCGCGTGAATACAGAGTATATATTATTAAGATACGAGGTTGATGTTAAAATCAGAAATTTATATCGTTGTCCCTCTGTTTTCTCTGTACTTCTTTCTGTCTTTTTCTGTTGTGCACATACGTTTTTCAGAAGTTTTGCACATACACGAGAAAACAGTATCGATTTCGACAATGCTTCCATATACTTGTAGTTTATATGTGTTTATTCTTGTATACACTAACACTTGGACATAAGTTTTACTGCAATTTTAAAACAGCTGAATGTGTTATAGCACTGACTATATACAATAAGAAGTGATTTATTCCTAACAGGCTATTCTCATGCGACAGGTGTTGAGCCTCACGCGATGTTAGTGTGTAAATAGAAAAGTATAATAAAAATCATTAGCATTAGCATAGTTAAAAAATATTTAAGTAATGATTTATAATATAATTTATTATTTAATTTACTCAAAGCTACCTAATAAAAAATTTATATATATATATATATTCATATGTATTAGTAAGTTATATAAATAATATTTAATTTACGTACTTTAGTAGCATAAATGAAAAATGTATAAGTGCGTATAATAAACCATGATTAAATTATATCCAGTTTATTATGTTAACCAAAATTTGTTAAATTTTTATATTTTAATAGCAATCATATTTATACAATACACGTTGTATACTGTAAATTATAGAAGATTGTACAAAAAATATGAATCACAAATCGATAATATTCGTAATTTTGAATTGTATTTCATGGGTTCTTTTATGACCACATACAATAGAATTACATTTATTTATTAATAATTTTTAAATAACAAAATTAAAAGAAAATTTATTAGTTTTCTAATAAGCAATAGCCAGCACCTCTATAATAATTCTTCTTTATATTCTAACCTCTAAAGAAATTAAAAATTATAAATTAAAAAATTATTAATAATTATAATCTAATCATTAAGATAATTGAGAAATATTTCTATATTTTATTTATTAGCATATTTAAATGATATTAATTCACAAATATCAAAATTTTTTCTTGATTTTTTATATCAAAAGATTTATATATTCTCAAATAAATTATACGTAAATTAAAACCATAATAAATAAATACGTTGTATATATATTTAAATGCAACATACATAATGTTTTATCAAAAACAACGTATAAAAATAATTTTTTATGTGATTTTTATTGTAAAAACGTATTTTTAATAATACAAGCATCTATTTCATTCAATCGTAATATTAAAGAGAATAATTTCGATGATTTCTGATACTTGTTTTTCTTACAATATACAATATATGTATGATTATACATACACATACATACATACATATATATATACACTATTGTCATACAATCTGAACTCAGTTAGATTTGTGAAATTATATTGAAAAATAAAATACAAAAAGTTAATAAGATTTATATTTATATAAATTTTTCAAAACTAAATTAAAAGAAAAACATAATTAAAAAAAAAACATAATTATTAATTCAATATATATTTTAATAATAATTCAATAAAAACTATAGATATAAACAATTTTAAATTAAATATTTATTTATACATTATATCGAACTAAAAAGGAATGTATAAACGAATACGCTATAACTTCAGCCAATAAAAATATTTTATAATGATAATAGCTAAATTCAAAGTTCTTTTTCTAAAATTTCGCTAAAGTTCATCTAATATTTTTATCATTAATTTTTACTAAAGACATTTTCGAAGATTAAAAAGTATAAAAATATTCCACTTGTATGGAGATCTAGAAATAATATAAACTTAAGATTCATACTTTCTGACGATTTTCTAATGTAATGATTGCGTTTACAATAAGTAAATGAGTGCATATTTGTTTTTCAGTATTTTGACAAGCAAATATTATGTAAGTGAGATAGTTTGCTGCAAGTTATATGATACTCATAAATAATCTCTATTCAAAATATTGAAAGTATAAAAAAAAAATTAGTTACTTAAATAGGAAAAATTTTATGATATATTATTTATGTAATATTTAAAAAAATTTTAAAGTAAGAATTAGTTAATAAGAGACGTACGGATTCTGTCTTAATTCAGTGCAATAGATGTGTGTAACGATCTAACGATGTAACGATCTAATCACTGAAAGTCTATCGTACAGTTAAATAGAGTACAAAAAACTGGCTCAATTCCTGTACTAATACTAATTCTGTTACTCGAAGAATCAAACACATATTACAAAACAGCAACTCGATGTCTTAGTTATTTATTTTATTTTCTTACACATACAATATTATTTTATATCAGTATTATATTGTTTAGTTCTGTTATTATAGTAACCTTTTCATAAAAAGCAATATTTTGAAAAATAAAAATTTAATTCATAAAAGTTGTATTAAAATAAAAAATATAGTCTTTTATTAATACTATTATGTATTTTTTATTAAAATTTTACTTCATGTGTTCATATTGTTTAAAAAAATTCATAATACATGTATAACTTTATAATTTTTATAAATTTTATAAAAAAATTATTTAAATAAAATATATTTGTTTTCTTTATTGAAGTATTTTTTTAATTTATGTGAACAATATGCACAATAATATAATTGAATATAATCATTATTTACTTTATTTATGTCAAATAATTTTTCAATATTTTACTTTAAAATGTATGTAGACTAATTGCAATATTTTCATTTTTTATAATAACAGTACTAAAAAGTTTGATAAATACTTCTGTATGAAATTTGTAATAGCTTTATTTTTAATATATATATATCACATAATAAAATTTTATTACAAAATCAATATTTGAAGCTTTAAATGTAAAATTAAAATTATTTATTATTCGTATTTGTATAAGTCTATTTTTATTATATTATCGATTTAATTAAAATTGTATTTGTAATTAAAGTAATGAAATTAGAAATTTATACAAGGCTCATTATTGAAATTTTAAAAATATAAAAATGTTGATCAACATTTTTTTTAGATTTGAAAAAAAAGTATATATTAATTCAAAAAGAAACAAAGAGATTAAAAATTGATTAAAGCAAAATAAATTTGATGTAAGCTTAATTATTCGAATAACAATCTTTATATTAATTTTAAACTTTAGTTATGGAGTGTTTAAAAAATATTTATGAATAAATTTTTGTGTTTGCAATAAGTTTTTTTTTCTGTTGGTTATTAAAAAAATATAACATATATAAATAAAATATATATTTATGATCTATATTTTATAATATTTTATGAAAAATATTATTTTAGATATTATTTTTAATAGTAGTACTGCTATAGAAGATTTTATATTAATAATTCGATCAATTTTTAATAAATTAAATTTAACCTTTTACTATATGCTTCATTTATAAAATTTATCTAAAGTTTGGATAAATTACGATAAAACAATACAAATTTTTTTTCTTTGATTAGAATAGAAAATTTTAACATTAATTAAAATTATTAGTTAATAATTCATGTCCTTTTAGCTAATAAGTTATAATTAATAATAATTTTCTTTTAAAAATTATTTTTAAGTGATTACTTATAAAAAAATATTTTTATATAGTAATTATTTTGAATAAATATTTATGTAAATATATACATATTTAATTTTATATACCTAATAAAAATAATAAATTATTTAATAAAAATAATTATAAAAAATATATTATGAAACTTATAATTTATAAAATTACTTAAATATAAGTTTTATAAAATTTCATTATAAATACTATCAACTAAATAATAATTATATATGTATGTACGTATATATATATACATAAAATATGTTTTCGGAATAATCTTTATTTATAAAATATATATGTATTTTGTTTACAAGAAATAATTTAAAAAGTATAACCTTTTAAACATCTAAACAATTTCTTTTTTCAGCTCTATTAAAATAACTCTAGATATGAAAATGTTCAAAATATTTAATTGATCATAAACTACACCATCTGTTTCAGCATGTTGTAAAAAAATATAGTCTAAATTTGATTCAAAATATTTTATCATTTATTAGTAAATTCTACTTAAAAAAATTCGCATAAAAGAATGTAATAAATTTTGACCATTATCTAAAAAACGTTTATAATATGTGTTATTCTAACCATATTTTAAATTATATTCATATACAGTAAAATGAATATTTCACAGATTAATAATACTATATACAATTACATTTTTATAGAAAAATTTTCTATTTTGTACTAAATTTGGAAAATAGCATTCATTCTGAATAAAATAACTTTTCTACCTTCTAATTTCAATTACAATATTTTATTCGTAATGCCTAATTACATCATCCAAAACTGAATATTGTTAAATTAAAATTAACATCGGGTTGATATTTTAATATTTTATATAATTGTCTTGAATAATATTTATTCATTAGTAAACTTTTACACTTATAGTTACATTATATAATTTTAATTAATAATTAAAATTATACTTATACTTTAATTATTATACCCATAATAAATAATTTTTTTAATCTATATATTTATTATAAATAATCGACTATAATCCTTCTGTGATTTTTTATAATTCCTTAAGGGAAGTTTAAAATTCACTTTTTTTAACCATGTTTATAAATTCATATGTAAGCATAGATGTATATGAACATCAAATTAAGTATACAACATATTTAATTTTTTATCATATATATATTGAAACTCTAATATTTGCGCTAAAAATCAACAGTAAATCAAATTACATTAAGAACAAGAAATAAAAACAACAGGTAATTTGATATAAATAATATTAATAAAAAATCATTATAGTATAAATAATTTATAAAAAATATTATAAGAAAATAATATTACTAACGGTGAGATGTAAAATTTGGATATTCATCATGTGCAATTATAAATCATAATTTTTACACAAATTGTCATGGTAAAAATTTTAGCTCTAAATATAAACAAAATTTGTACAGAAAATGAATATATTTAACCGAAATAAAATAAATATTTTTTTTATGTACTATAACGTAATTGTATACGTGACTCACATGTATCATACTATTAAAATTAATTAATATTTACTAAGTATATTAATTTAATAATAACGAAAAATTTTTTAATTTCATGGATTATGATAAAAAAATTTAAAAGTATTTAAAAAAATTTTTTATTATAATGTTTTACTTATTTGTATAGAAAACTTGTATTATAATTTTTGTAGATAATCAATATTAAATTAGTACGTTTTTTATATACTATAATATAATATAAGAATATATTGTTATTCATTTCGAAAGATACAAAACAAAAAAGTGAATACAATAGAGACAGAATTGTTCTGAGATTATATAGCCTAATGGAGGGACATCTGAAGGAACATCTGAGAGGACCTGAATAATCCCTAATGAGTCATACACACACTTACACATGATGAAGCACGGGGATCCAATAAGCAAACCTACAATGAAGAAGAGATGCATAGAATATGTATAAAGCGATGAGATACTGAAAACAAGTTGTATACAATTCTCTATAAAAGTACGATAGTAATTTCAATGTATTTCTTTTTATTCAAATACAGTAAAAAGTATAAATACTGGGTTATTTACATTAGCACATGATGTTTTTATAAAAAATAAAAAGATTTTTTTAAAATACAAAAAATCCCTTTATTTAATCATTATAATAACTCATTTTTTATTTTTAACTAAATTTTATTAATAAATAAAGGTATAAATAAAATTTGTAAATACAATACACATAGAGTTTATATTGATTTATTTGTCTCTGAATTATTATTTATAATATATCAGATAAATATTGCATTCCTAAAGTAAGTGGTAAATCCATTGTATCTGCAACATTTAATACAGAATAATTTAAAATAATACTCTTTCTACAACAAAACTACTAAAAATATTTTATGTATTCAAAGATGGATAAATTAAATATTTAATTCGGATAAACAATAAATTTTTTTTTCTTTATTGAAAATATAAATGTAATTTTAGTTTATCAATTTTCAATTAATTAATTTTTTTAACAAATATGTTAGCTGTATTTACTTTTGTTTATAGCAAAATACAATAATGTCTAGGATGTTCGAGCAGAAGCAAATAGAAATTCGATAATGTGGACAATTTGGCCACCCATAAAACATAAGTCTAAGCAAAATTTACCGAATGGAATGAGCAAGACAAAGAGTTTTTATCAACTACAGTTAATTTGTTCTATTGTATTATTATACGTTGATGGAGATTTTACAAGTGCAGTTGTGCCATTGACAGCTCAGTGTCCACCAATCGACACTCTTCAAGGTTGTTCCTGTTACAACTTCCCGGATGGTCTTTATCTTGAATGCACGGCCTCTACAGAGGAATCACTTAAGACGACTCTAACTCGTATCATAAATCAGGCCAAACCCAACGGTGAGTAAATAATCATGCATATAAAATATTTGTAGTTCTTTTTTCTACATTTATAAAATATTAATACAAGAACGTTATAAACAGTTTTTCTTAGATAGTATTTAAAACGATATTTTCTAAATAAAACTCGGTATATTTAGTTTATAAAAATTTATCTTATATTTATATAATAAAGTAGAAAAATTGAAAAATTTAAATATTTAAAAAATTAATATATAAACTATATGTTAATTAGATTCCATCAAGTTTTTTAGAACATATAAGCTTTAATATGAAAAAAAGTAATAAGTAAGTTTCTTTAAATTTGTATATAAAAAGAATAAAATTATATATGTTTTTATAATTATAGAATATATACCATAGAGTTATTTTTTATGTTTATTTCAACGTTTAATATTAATTAAAGAAGGAAATTATAATCACTAAATTTATTAGATAAATATAGTATTTCATTATAAAAGTGTGTAATTATAATACAAAAAATTAAAATTAGAATTACAATTTCAATATATTAAGTTTTTTCATAATCACTGTTTCTGAATAAATAAACTTTATTTGTTTAATCTTCTGAACATATAATTTGGTGTATTAAATATACATATATAATATAAATTAATCATAAAAATTAATAAAATATAAAATGACAAATAATTAATCTTTTTTTCAGATGCAGTAATACAATCATTAAGTATATATGACTTTGATCGAAAAACCGAAGAGCTTCAGGCCAACATATTTCCAACTGGTGTTCTTATTCGGCACTTACAAATCTCACAATCTAGCATACATGATATTACACAGCAGGCTTTTCAAAATATTAGCCATAATCTTGAATCACTCGCTTTTATTTCTGGAAAATTAACAAATGTACCACAGAAAGCGTTTGCATTACTTAATCATATAATTGCCCTTGATCTTGAAGCTAATTTCATTCGTGATCTCCCAAGCTTTAGCTTTTATGGGCTTTCTCTTAGAAAACTAAACATGAAAAATAATCAAGTGGCTAAAATTTCAGAAAATGCATTCGCTGGACTTGAATTGACACTAACCGATCTTAATCTTGCTGAAAATAAAATTAGAATTTTTCCAATGACAGCTCTTCGGAGACTTGAACACCTTACTTCTCTGAAACTCGCATGGAATGAAATTTCACAATTACCTGAAGATGGTTACTCGCGCCTCGACAATCTAAACTTTTTAGATTTAAGTAGTAATAATTTCTTAGTTATTCCATTAAATTGCTTTCGATGCTGTCCGTCTTTAAGAACGCTCTCTCTTTATTATAATTCCATTGAAAGCGTTGATAAAGACGCATTCATCTTGCTAATCGACTTAGAATCAATTGATCTTAGCCATAATAAAATTGTATTCCTCGATACAGCTACCTTCCGTGCCAATCAGAAACTCAAATCCATTGACCTCAGTCACAATCATATACACTATATTAAAGGTGTCTTTTCACGACTTCCAGAACTTAAAGAGCTTTTTCTAGCTGAGAACAATATTCTTGAAATTCCTGCTTATGCTTTTTCTGGTAGTATTAGTCTTTCGGTTATCTATCTCCAACAAAATGCCATTAGGAGAATAGACTCGCATGGTTTATTTAGTCTTGAACAACTATCTCACCTTCACCTCAGTGGGAATTATATTCAATATGTACCTCATGACTTTTTTGAGTATTGTGAAAATCTATCGACTCTCAGTCTGGATGGAAATAATATACGAGAAATTGAGGTTGGAACCTTTGCTAAAGTTAAACAATTGCGTGAAATCCGTTTACAAGACAACCATATCACCGAAATAAAAAGGAACGTATTCACACCTTTACCTTTATTACTAGAATTACAGTTACAAAATAATGTTATAACGGATATGGAAACTGGTGCTTTCAGATCATTACATAATCTTCAACATGTTAACCTCCAGGGTAATTTACTTGCTGTTCTTGGTGATGTCTTCCAAATTTCCAGATCAACAAATAGTGATATTAGCTCCCTTATATCGATTCAACTAGATAATAATGGTCTCGGTGTCTTAGATAATGATTCACTGAGAGGTCAAGCTAGTATACGCATCGTGTGGTTGGGTCATAATCGATTAACAAGACTGCAAGCTCCACTTTTTAGAGATCTATTTCTCGTCGAACGATTATATCTTACAAATAACTCAATAGCTCAAATTGAAGATACTACTTTTCAGCCTATGCAAGCTCTTAAGTTTTTAGATCTTAGTATTAATAAATTAACACATATAACTATTAAAACATTTTCTGAACTACACGAACTAGAGGAGCTCTATCTTTCGGATAATGGATTACGTAAACTTGATGCATATGCTCTTACTTCTCTCAAAAGATTACGAATTCTCGACTTATCCAACAATTGGCTAAACACTTTGCATGATACTATTTTTCAAGAGGGATTACCTATTAGAAAGTTAAATTTAAAAAATTGTTCGATTAGTATTATTAAAGATGGTACATTTCGTGAATTAAATAATCTTTATGAGTTAAATTTAGATCAAAATAAACTTGCAGCAAATGCTTTAAATAATCTAAATATACCTGGATTACGTATATTACACATATCGCACAATAATTTTAGTCTAATTAGCGGTGAATCCTTTCATGGGCTACCGTCGCTCCAACATCTAATCATTGAAAATGCTCAAATTTATAGAATACCATCAAACTCCTTTTCACATAATAAAAATCTTATCAAAATATTACTGTGTAATAATTACCTTAGCTCGTTGCCACCTCTCTTATTTTCTGGTCTAGAATCTCTTAAAGAAATTAAGCTGGATGGTAATCATTTTCAAGATATACCTTATGAGATTTTCTTTAATACTTCATCGATTGAATTTTTGTCACTGGCTCGAAATATCATAATACACGTTGATATGTCTAGACTTTATGGCCTTATAAATCTCCGAGAATTGGATCTGCACAATAACTATATTAAATCTATATCAGGTTTTAGCGCGGTAAATCTAATGAAATTAAATTTCATTGATATTAGCAATAATCATTTAACATCTGTACCTGACAATTTCTTTATGCATTCAAACGTATTACGAAGAGTTGAGCTTGCTTGTAATAAGTTACGTCAAATTCCTGCAGTAGCCTTATCTGCTCAAAATATTCCAAATCTAGGTTGGCTTAATATGAGTGGTAATCCACTTAGGAGAATACACGAAATTAGTGCAGAAGTAAAATATCCAGCACTACAGGAAATCCATATCAGTCATACAAATCTAACGATAGTAACAAGTCAGGACTTTATACTCTTTATAGAGTTGAAGCATTTATTTTTGAGCAACAACTTGATATCTAGAGTATCACCAGGTGCCTTTCATAATCTATTTAAACTTTTGACACTTGATTTAAGCATTAACAGATTAGAGTTTCTACCACAAGAACGTCTCAAAGGTCTCGAACACCTACAACTCTTAAATTTAACACATAACCGATTACAAGAATTAGAAAACTTTTCTAAAGATCTCAAAGCATTGCAATTACTTGATTTGTCCTTCAATCAAATCAGCCAACTAGGAAAAAATACCTTTAAACATTTGGAAAATCTCTCGGAACTTCATTTGCTTGGTAACTGGATTTCAGTGATATCAGTAGATGCTTTTAAGCCCTTAAAAAAATTACGTATACTTGACGTTAGTAAGAATTATCTAGAAAATTTGCCATTGAATGTTTTCAGGCCTCTAGAAACGCAAATTCGAAGTTTACGAGCTGAAGGTAAATATGTAATTTACTTTTTTATATATATTTAAATATTTACTTTACACTAAATATAAAACAAATTAGTTAAACGTGCAATTAAAATAAATTTTTTATATAATTATGACGTTATTAATAATTAAAATTTCGACGTGTTTTTAAAAAAAAAATACATAATTACTTATTCATAATTACACTTACTCACTTATTCACTAATAAAACTTAAAATTTTAATAAAAATGAAATAAGACAATGCAAATATTAAATGAAGTATATTTTAATAAAAAAATTGTTTAATTTAAATTTATAATACTTATTAGCTAATAAAATAAATAATATAAGTAAAAATAAAATTAGTATTATGAATCATATCTATATTTTCCTAAATAGAAAATCCACTGCATTGTGGTTGTGAATCACAAGAACTTTGGGAATGGTTACAAGATCATCAAAAATTTGTAAAGGCTAGTGGTCATGGTTTAAATAGCGGTGGTAGTGTTGGTTTGATTCGTAAGCAAGAACCAAGAAATAGTGATAATGGTGGTAGTGAAAAGAGTTCAAACGATATCACGGGATTGCTACGCTGCGAACAACCACCTGAATTACGGGGTCTTGTTTTCCTTGATCTGGATCCGCGTACTTTTTGTTCAACACCACTTATACCTAAGCTTACTATAAAGGACATACAACCCTACTCAATACTTGTATCGTGGCAGGTTAGGAACTATTCTGATCTGCATGGTTACCAAGTTGTTTTCCACGCTTTAGATAGTTCTGACGAGGTAATAGCTCAATGTTATATCTGTATTTCAGTCTATTGAGCGATAAATATAAAAATTCTATATATTGAACCTAATTTATTATATGCCATATTTTAAAATATTTTTAAAATACATATGATAAGTTAAAAAATATTGAGATACGTCGAAATCTTTATATACCCGTATCATATATATATATATATATAATGAATTGTTTTAAAAACAAACTATATTCGGTTAAAGATAGATTTAAGTTTGAATGAGCTTAGAAATATTTACACGCATATATACAAGCATGTATATACATATGTTTACATTTTTTTAAAAAATAATTCTACTATTATATATTTTTATAAGAATTTGAATCTTTGTTCAATCAACATCTAGATTTTAATAAAACAAAATTATTGACTATTATGATATCTAATAATAATAATAATAATAATAATAATAATAATAATAACAATAATAATAATAATAATAATAATATTAATATTGATATTGATACTAATGAAAAAGCTAGAAATATAAATAAATATATAATAGAAAATTCGATATAGGTTGGTAATAATAGAACAGAATTAAATTATATTATAAATATGAAAATATATAATTCTAATAAATAATATATTAATTATATAATAATTTTTTCATTAAATAATTTAGAGATCAAAATTATGATAATTTCCATAGTACTACTAATTTTTGTACTAATCTTTTAAAAAGACTACAATACAATACAGATTTTAGTCATTTTAATGTACAAGTCATATTTCTTGAATTTATAAATACATTTATATATAATTTATGCACATCATTTCGATACTTAATTTTACTAATAATGCTATAAATAGAAAATACAAAATAAAATTTAAGAATAACATCCACCATCAAGTTATAAAAAAAATCTATCAAAACGTTTGTATGCTATTTTCTTATGTATAATATAATCATAAAAACAATTTAAAATGTATCAAAAATAAAAATTTAAGAAATAACTAATTCCTTGAATTTTAAAAACATCTGAATATTTATTTGGTGACTGTAATAAAATCATGAATTTTGAATATAAATAATTTTTATTTAAGAAATAATATCGATTTCAAATTTTTATTTATTCCATTTAGATCTGTAAAGCTTCATCATAATTTAAAAAAAATGAAACGGACAAAGCTTTTAAATTATCAACAAGAAGCATTTTTTAGCATTCTTTGCAAGCTATTTTTAAAACAAAAGACTTTCTATCATGTATAACATCATAAATATCATGCTAAAATGATTAGGATGTAGACAACTTAAATTTTGTAAAATACGTATATGAATTATTTCATATATTGAAAAGCAAGTAAGAATTACGAGTCTATTTGTATATTAATAAAGATATAATAACTGCGTTGTAATTCAATTCGTAAGAAATTAACTTTGAATAGCCTTACCATTAATTTTCAAACATGTTTCTCATTCCGGTTATTCTACACACACGTTATAATTTCACCTAGAACTATAATACTAATTAATTAGACACAATCTATTCCTTACTATTTTCAGTTATTATTCTATTTATTACTATACCATAAAATAAAATTATTAATGATAATGAATATAAAAATTAATATAACACAGAAAATGAAGAAAAATCGAAAAATGTCTTTTTCAGTTTTTGACTAATCTCCTCGTAAATATATTAATTAATATACATATATATATATATATATATATATATGTATATATATTCTGTCAAGCACTGAATATTATTGAAAAAATATAGTGTGATATTAACGATTATTTTATATATTAATAAGTCAAAATAGAAAATTAATCATAAAACAAGAAAACAGAGAAAAGAAATGTGTTCAATCCATTTTTAAGACAAAAAGCGAGATATTGTATTATATTCGATTAAACTTAAAAAACAAAAATAAAACAGAAATTAACCGTTATATTTTCAAATAAATTACTTATATACTTATATATATATAAAACTAGTATATACATATATATAAAACTAGTTTCATCTTACATATTGTTATAGATACATAGCGAAATGCTGGAACCAAGCTCTCGTTCTGTACGACTTACAAAATTACTATCTAATACGCGCTATCGCGTATGTATTATGGGTGTTGGTAATTGGCTCAACCTACATTCATCAGTAGAATACGATGAATCTATTAAAATTTTGGAGCAAACACGTTTCGATATCTCTGAAGATAATATCCAACAAAAATTAGCGTTACCAAATTTGCTTGAAACACCAACATCGCGTTGTGCAGAGGCGCTTACACTAGAAACACCGGATGCAGTAGCTAATAGCGACGGTTCCTCCTTAAGTAGTAATAAAGTCTCCAAGAGTAGCATTGGCGGTAGCATCCTCACAAGACGCTTGGGCTTAATAATCGGATGCTGTATGGGATTCGTTGTATTTATCTTTCTGATATCCGTCCTTGGTTATCTAAAAGTAAGTTATCAAATACAAATATGTATCTAAATGAAAAAATGTATATTCAGTATTTTCAATTAAACTTATACTCGGTATATTATTCTAATTGAAATAGATATAATTAATATTTTGCATTAATTTTCCTTTTATGTTAAATGTATGTATTTCGACTATAAAATATAAGATAAAAATTTTTGAAAGAATAAAAAAGAATAATTATCATATTATTAATTATTACAATAGGTGAAAAAACAGCGTGAGGCAGCTAAGAGAGATCAACAAGCGGTGCCGCCCGAATATATATCCTATAGACATTTTAGTATACAAAGTGGTGAGGCTGATCGAATTAGCAGGCATATTCAGGGAACTATTAATTTAGAAGGCCCAACGCCTCAACTGCAACCAAACTTCATTACATCCAGCTGTCTTGGTACCACGCCAAATGTATAGCCAATAATATAAGCGTTAGTAAACAAGTTGACTTGACTACTTCAGCTTATTCATGTGCGTGGCTATAATAAAACTTTTAACAAAAAACATTTAATAAATATAAACATGAAAATAGAAAAAAGAAGTTATATTTACGTTCAGTACACTTGTAAATATATGATTAATACATACGTTATACAACCTGAGATTATTGTACGCTTACATACGTTTAAAAAATGAAAGTAAATTTTATTCATAAAGTATAATATATTTACAAAAAAAATTTTACAACAAAAAATTAAAATTATTAATTAATACTTCAATAATTTCATTTGTTATAATCTGTATTTAATATTCTCTTTTATTTCACTTCTTACAAGAATTTTCGTAAAATTTATCTTTGAATACCGCTACGCATAGAGCCAATTTACACACAAACTTCTTTAAAACGTAAAAAGCGTAAAAATTATTACTCTTACAATGTTTATTATTATTGCTTCTTGATGGAAATAAAAAAAAATCAGCTATAATATATTATTTCGTATATAAATAATGATAATAGTACAATTTTTCGTGACATAGACTTATTCTACATAATTGTGTACTATAAATATTTTTTCTATGACTTACTGAGAAACAATATCATAGATATTCTCTAAATTTGGGTATAAATTAACTCGTTTATTTATATGTAGAATAAAGAATGGTAAAAATTAAACTGATTAAGAAACTCTTACAATTCCACAATAGTGCATATGGATTGTAAGGATAGTAATTGAAGATAAATGTAAATTTAAATATTTATAAACATAACATATTTTATCTTCTATTACATCTGAAAATCTAACTGTTATGTTTCTTTTCTAACCTCTCTCTACCTTTTTCTTAGTCTGTTTATCGTTTAGTACTTAAATCAAACGAACCGTTCATTCGTCTATTTTATAAACATTACATTTACATGATGATTCTGAAAAAACATATATGTGAAAAATGTATAAATACAAAATATTTTAAGAAAATAATAAATCACAAATAAATTTATATATATATATATATATATATAGATATATATATATATCAACTTAACATCTCTTTACATATATTTTTTAAATATATATAATTTACAAGTACATGCTTTATTAATTATATATTTATTTTTTTTACTTAAATTCTTCATTTTCAAGTAGCAAATTAATTACTATCTCATTCTTTAATATTATCAAATCTTTTTTATTATATACTTATTTAAAATTTTGAAAATGATTTCAAAATAAAATGAATTTAAAAACAACAGAAATCATGAAAAAAGTTCATAAGATAATATTTAAAAAATAAAATTTTTAAAATTAAGAAGTATACTGTTATAATTTAAATTAAAAAAAATGGAAATTATAAGTTAGCATTATTAATATAACTGAGTGACTTGCTAAATATATTTATAATTCTCTATTACTATAAAATATATAATTTAGTTATAGATTATGGAAATCCAAAGTTTTATAGTGTAAAATATAAATATTAAACAAGTTTAAAAATGACAATCAAATTATGCACTCAGTAAACATTTTATGTAAAGCGTAGTTTATTTTGATAAAAAAACTTCCTTTCGAATGATTAATAAAAATTATTTGGAATTGATAATTTAACTACTTCAATTTTAATAAACCAATCATCAGCTTTTATAAATTTTATTACTCTTAAAAGATTAAAACGAAAACTATAAGAATGTTTATTGTAAATTGAAAAAGTATTAAACATAATGAATTTATATTCCAACAATAAAGAAAAATATATAATTACATTTTTTACTTCTTACAAAATTATAAAACTAATCCAAATATAAAAAAGACAATATAATAATAATATAAATTTGTTAAAAAAGAGAAACATACAGAACAAATACATTCAAGCACGCGCGCGCACACTTGCACTCGCATTCATACAGAATGGAAGGTAAAAAAAAATAAATAATTGATAAGTAATAAATAAAGAAAATGTTAATAAATTCTTGCGCATAAAAAGAAAAATGGAATATTTTGGCATAATGAGACAAATCGATAATTTACCAAAATAGTCTATATAAAAATTTTCATAGTTAAATTCATATTACTAAATTTTGCAAATATAATTGATATGGATTTTATTGAGTTTAATTATAGGTTAGCTGATTAAAATCATAAGAAATTAAAAAATTTGTATTGCTTAAAAATGACAAGAATTTGATATCATAAAAAAAACTTTACAAACTTTTTAAAAATTAATTCGTGACAAATATAAATAAAACAACTTCACATAATTATATTTTCATAAAATTTTGATTAGAATGTAAATAAAATTATTTTTTATATTTCTTACAATTTTATATTATTACAATTTCTTAATTAAATCTCTTATTTAAAAGGCCAACTATAATTTATACTATAATTTGAGAAAGTTAAAATTAAAATAAAATAATTATCTAAATATTCTAATAATATGTGCTATAAGCCAAGCTATAAATTTAATTTTTAGTGATTGATGAAAAGATTTGACTGATATTTTGTATTAATATTATTATTATTCAATGGATTTAACTACACAGGCTGTATAAAGACCATAAATATCTGTTCTCAGAAAAAAAATGTGAGAGCAAAGTACAAAGTTATGTGTAAATTTAGTATTTGTTGCCACTAAGTAATCTATCTTCAAAACTTTATGATATACCATTATATATAACATTGCAGTAGTTTTTCTTCTTTTTTTAAAATATATAATAATGCCGTATTCGTACACGTACCCACATATGTTGTTGAGGATAGCGTCGCAGGATGACGGAATAGGGAAAGTATGGCGTTGAATTAATACACTCGATTTTGCATATATAAATGTTTGTTTTTTATTATGGCACTCACAAACAACTTCTGGAGGAAAAGGGCCACCACGTTTCTGTTGCCATTCTATGCCCACCGCGAAAGTCGAAATCTAAAATCGAACTAGCCTGAAAGTCCTGTTGCACTCGCATTTCGTGCACCTTTATACTCGTGCTACTTGTGCCCTCTTCCTTACAAATTTCCATACGTCTCTCGGCATAAAAAACCCTCCTGTATACCAAGCAGGAGGGAAAAAGCCCATACAGTGTAAAACTGGGGCGAAGGTGTGATTCGCCAGTCCTGTCCTAATTACTCTATAATATAAAAAGATAATGTATAATCTTATATTGTCTTTGCACGGCTTCCCGGCTAAGCTGTTGCCTACCTGCAGTTCCAGGACTGCTCATTCCTAATCCGGTGTTTCTAATTTTTTATATCTGTTCAACACATGCCATGCCGATACCTGTCCTATCGTCTATACATGTATTATTATTATCTTACAATCGATTGCACGCATTCAGTCATCTCCGGAGGTACTCGGTAAGCATTGCGTAGTCAAGTACGTTCATTGTATATACGTATTATAAAATTTTTCTATTATTTTATTTGATACATAAATAGGTATATTAATAATTTGTCAATTTTCAATAATATTAAAAAGTAGTAAGCTTATATAAAAATAATAGACTTATAAACTTTCTTATCTTATTACTTATGAATAATACAAAGTATGGCTGATATTATTTTGTATATGCAGATTAAATTCAAAGATAAAAATAACTTACAAACTTCTATAAAATTTAATAAAGGTTTTTTAAAGAAAATCACAATTATTTATAAACAAATATATTTATTCGTGAAAATTAAGAATTTTATTCTAAACGAAATATATATTTCTGAAAAATGAGAACTTTTTATTCTTGTTCTCTAAATAATAAATTTACAATTTACCATTGACTAGTTCAGAATTAAATTATTTCATGGAAATAGACTTTAATTGCGTATTCATTTTCTTTAGAGATTAAATGATAAAAATATTCGTAAAGTGAGATAGATATTAGTGTAAACATGATGTAAATGATAAGTGGTGAAAGACCAAAGAAAATTTAGAAATCAAGTGTACATTAGATTTAAAAATATTTATATATATGATATTGATTTTATAAGAAGTATTGAAAAAACACAAAATTATATTTTACACGTATTTCTGCACGAATACAGATAAACCTTTAATCAGAGAATAAGACTTTAATTTACATAAATTTACATTTAACATTATGAAAAAAATTTATATAAATATGTATATAAATAAATTAATATAAACACACAAATTATTAGAAATATGAAAAATAATAGACTATAACTATATGTATTATAAATATTAGAAGGTATTGAGATTCCTTAGAAATAATTAATTGATAAAAAAATGCTTTAATTTTTGTAAAAATACATATTTTATCTTTGAAATTGTGACACTTATATATCTATGTACCCAAACCATTCAAATATGAAAGCAAAACTTCCTTATAAAGAATATAAATAATTTATATAGTGAATAATGAATATTATTTCAAAAAATGAAAGGACAATTTCAGTGATTTATGTGGAATATAAAAAATATTCAAAATGAAATCGATTTTTAAATAAAACATATTAATTTTTTCATTTTATTTACCGTTTTAAAGCTTTATAAATGTATAATAAAATAAATATTTTTAAGTAATAGTAAATTTAATAATTAAATGTATTAATTTAATAATTAAAAATAAAAGTAAAACGATGAATGAATAGAGCCTTTGTTTAATTTTCAGCATAATCATAGATGCATATAAAATAATATTTGGCACATCAAATTTTAATTAGTCTTTGATTATTTGTCAAAAATTATTTTAGGATATACATCGAAATTTACTTAAGTAATTCTTTGTAATGAAGTTATAAATATATGGTACTTTTAATTAAAAATAAAATATGCAAATTTTTAAATAATTATACTTTTAATATTGAATTTATTAATTTTTTCATATTTAGTAATATGCTATATGGTAAATTATTTACACTTTTAATTTTTTTGTATTAATTATTTGTTTTAAAGAAAATTGAACGATGATTTAAGTAAATATAAATTTTTTAAGAAAAGATTTTTTAATCTTGTCATATCTAATTTTCTCTATTTATTTTAAGCAGAAGTATTGTATAATTAATTTCTTTTTATTTCTTAATAATAATTACTTTTATTTTCATAGTTAATTACAAGAATCATAATAACAATGTCAATAATAGCTATAAGTTTTAATCATACTTGTACTTCTTAATTTTACTATTTTAATATAGATATTAGTAACTTTTCTTTTGAATTATCTACATAGTTTAAATAATATATATACATTATTTTTTTAAATAAAGAGTTTATATACTTTCGATTATGCTGTAAAATAAAAATAACACTTAATAACTGCAATAATATATAGCTTTAATTATATAATAAAAATGAAAAATAATATTTAAATTACTGATAATCAGAGTATAAATTTTAATTTACGAAAATTATATGCATTGTAATTATTGATTACTATATTATTATTTTATGATCTGCGTATTAATCCGTGAAATATATAAGCAAAATCAATTTTAAATAAAGTGAATCAGATATGTATGATAAAAAAAATGATAACAATTATCAAGCATTACATCAAGCCTTTGGAATTGGTTGATTATTTTTTAAAAGTCTTTTACGAGCTATCATAATTCTTGAATTAGAATGTTAAATGTATATTAACGTAAACATTCAAACACATTTATTTGTATTTAGTCTTTTTTTCAATTTTCAAAGAAAAGATTTTCTTTTAAAAATGTACAACTACGTTTTGGTTAATCATCTAATATTAATGGATTTATTTATTATTAACATTTATAGCTTTATCTTTCACAATTTATTAACTTTAATAAGAGTTTGAGTAAAATATCGATATTTAAACAATAAATACTCTGCTAAACGGGTTGGTAACTTTAATCCTGTAGGTTATAAATTTACCATTTTTAATATTCCAAATAAAATAAATTAATACTTATGGATTTATTTATTATTTAGTAATCTACTAGATTATGAAATTTTACTTTTTAGAAAATTGACATTAAAATACGTAAATAAGAAGTAAAAAAATCTAAAAAAAAGAC
Organism: Platyscapa corneri; assembly: GCA_018907185.1. Taxonomy (NCBI): domain Eukaryota; kingdom Metazoa; phylum Arthropoda; class Insecta; order Hymenoptera; family Agaonidae; genus Platyscapa; species Platyscapa corneri. The sequence goes on along the minus strand of JACCHW010000011.1, from coordinate 696,264 downwards.
AGAAAAAAGAGCAATAGAAAGAAAAAATCGCTCTAGATGATCTTCGGAACATTTTTAGATAAGTGCAGTTAAATAATAAAATTGTTATCAGTTTCTTTAGAACATAAATTGATGTATTATATTTGTCTTATATATTGAACGGTGATGTTTTTGTCTGAGTTCGGATGAAACGAGAATACTTCTTTTGAAAAGCCTAAATAATCCCATGTACAATACATTTATTTAAGAAAATTCCGCTATACAAATATTATTAGCGCTTTTAAACACAATACCTGAGTCAGATCGATGGTAACCTATTATTTTTTGTGGGATCATCATCACGGAATAATGAGTAGGTATAAAAAAAGTGTTAAAATAACGACACACCAAAGAATTGTCCAGCAGAAATTTTCTTTAATAAAATAAAAATAATATTATGATGAAAAAAAAATTATTGTGAAAACATATTTATTATTGAATATTATTAAACTAAAATAAATAAGAAGTCGCGTAAGAATATAGTAAAATTTATGTTATGATATTATATATGATATTTTTATTTTCACATACATTTTAAAAATGATGTAATATAGTCTAAATAAATATTTTTAAAGGGTCTTGATCGATAAAAGATGTACCTCTGAATTTTTTTTAATTAATGTTGTGCATTTATTTTTAATTTAAACAATTTTTGTAAAAGAATTTTATAATTATTATATTATAATTTTATATTAATTATTTAATTTTTCGAATACGAATGTAAAACATTGTACATCTGTATTTGTTCTTAAAATTTCATATTTTTAGCCTTAATAAGGGATTTAGAATAAAATACTGTAAAAATTGAGAATTTTTTTTCCTTTATGACTAAACATTTATTTTAGTTAATGTTCGAATAGGTGTAAAATCGTGTAAGTTTACTTATTACCACATTTGAATGAACTTGATTGATAATTTTATACCGTCGATGAGCTTTTTGTGAAAGGAAAATTAACCGTGTATACAGTACATATTTAAAAAAATACTAATAATATTTATAAAGAAAACTCTCATTCTTGTTATTTTTAGTAATATTTAATGACCCAATCGCTTATAATCTTAATAAATAATTATAATGTTATATTTAATACAATCTTCCTTCTTTGTTCCTTCTTCTCCTTCCTTCTTTCGTTTTTACTATGCTAATACATAAACCCACAACCCTATAAATTTTATTATATATATTATTTTAATTAAACTATTGATAAAACTATTTCTTTTTTTAAGTAGTTGTTACATCATTCATGAATCTTAAATTTTGGAATTTATAATATTTATAATGAATTTATAATGAATATTGCGATAGTGAAAAATAGAAATAAATTCATATTAGATAAACTTTTTTAGACTGCAGTTTAACTATGTACAACTTTTTATTATATCAATAATACTTAATTCATGCAATAAAAGCACTAATAAAATCACTCATATTCCTAGAATTTAGAAGATACTGATTTTTAATTGAAGCAAACTTATTCTATAAATACATCGAAGTTAATTACGAGTAATCGAGCTTTAATTATGATAATAATCAAAAAATTAATTTATTATTTAAACTTCGTTAGTTTTAAAAAGTGAATTATTACAAAAATTAAAAGATAAAAAAGTTATCCGACTAATTTAAAGTGAAAATAAAATTTAAATAATAATTTAACTTAATTGCATCTAAATATCGATTATATTTCGTTAAATATTCTTTTAATCTAATATAAAATTTAATTAAATCAATGATCTTACAAACAGTTTAATTGAGTTTTTAAGTTAGAATGACTCGATTTTAGTTTGATTTTATTGTCTAAAATGTTAAAGAGTAAGAATTAATTGAAATTAAAAAATATATTTAAGCTTTATTTTCCACAAGTAAGACTATATTGTCAGTAATGTATGATTTATAACGTTTCAAGTGCTCAAAAGTTGAAGAATATCAAATAATATAAAATGTATTGTTTATTTTGTATTCGCCTAATACAAAATGTAAGTAAAAGCAGATTTAAAATAGAAACAAATAGGTAGGAGTATAATCAGAGTTAATAATCAAAGGAAAATGTACCATCTGATGCAGGCACGTTCTGTACAAAATATCATAAAGATTTTTACGCTGGAATCCGTGATCAACATACAAGCGATGATCTGATTTACTCCATATCCTTTGCCAAGTAATGAAATGTTGATGATATTTCTATTTCTCTTTAAGATATTCCTCCTAAATTACATAAATTATAACCTTTTTACTTTTTCTTCACAATGAAATCCAAAGGCTTCTTTTTTACAATTTCGTATTTATATGAGTTACAAATTTATTGATTTGTCTAACTCTATTCTATTATCTTTGCATTACATTGCTTTTTTCTAATATACATATATGCATTATTTTATAAAGCATTTCTCATATAAATATCATGTCTTTCTTTTGCTTAAGACGGATCTGATCAATTAGATCGTTTGTATATTGCGAACTTCCAACTCTTGAAGTTGACAACCTGTAAAACAAAAATGAATATTTGTAATAAAATAGTTTATATAAATAAAGAATTTATATGATTAGTATAAAATGAAATTACAAATAATATTATGAATCAAAATTTTTCATAAAAATATCTCAATTTCTCAAGAAATCTTTAAAACAAAATACATTTTAATTAATAAAAATTTAGTTAATATATATTAATATATATATATTAATATAATTAATATAAACGGAAATAGAGTTACTTGTAGAAATAAAAATATGAAACCAATATTTTATTTTAGATTCAATTTAAATTTAATTTTATTATATATTGGATAACTTTAATTAAATAGATAGAAAAAATGAAAATCAACCCAAAAAAATAGCGCATAAAATAAATTTGTCGCTATGTAAGGTTATTAATATGCTTGTCTTCATCATACTTGTTTCAGCTTTACTTTTCTCCATGTTTTTGACGATATATATATATATATATATGCAATCCTTAAATATCTATGAAAAGTGACTTATACGTGAATATATAATGTACTGATAATAACTTCTAAAAAATTTAATTAAATCATAAATAAAATATAATGAAAACATCTTATAATATGGATTAAAAGATACGTATATCTATACAAATGAATCAAAATACTTTTTAATTCTTATAATTTTTAGTACATCATGCGTATCTCTAATATTCAATGATATTCGAGCTAGTTCCATAACTTTAAAAATTTTTAAGTAATTTTAATACAATAAAAAAAATGTAGAACAAGTGGATAAAAATAGATGTCTAATATTCTTAAGTCAATAAAGCATATAAGAATAATACAATATGGTAGGGTTTTAAATTTTATGAAATTATAATTCTTGTAAAGTAAATTTATGGTTTATTAGAGTTTATTTGTTCAGTTTTAGTCATAACTGCAATTTTTTCATTTTTCCAGCGCAATATAACTTATATTATACACATTCTTTTTAATTGACTAATACAAAAAAGACTAGAAAAGATTTATAAATTTTAAAAATATATATCATATAATTGAAAAATATTCTAAAATAGTAAAAATTTTTATCTAAAAAATTATAAAAAATTAATTTTATTTATACAATTTACAGGCATACTTAATTAGTATATAAAAGTGATTTATTACAAGAAAATTAAAACCTATAATGTTTTTATATTCGATGTATAAACGAGCGAACGAATATTTGTATATTTTATTATATGAATAAAATATTTATTTATTTATTTGTTTATTTATGTATTTATTTATTCATTTATTTTATAACGTTAGCAAAAGTAGACATACACTCGTTAACTTACATATTTATCTTAAATCTAGAGTGAGTGGTATCTACAGTAACACATGGAGTAGACTGGGTTTGCAACTCTTTCTTACCATCAAGTGATACCGCTTATCAGACACTTTTTTTAAGGTCATCCTTCGGAATTGATTCTGCGCAAAGAAATGAAACTACTCTAGCTATTTTAAGGGAACTTTTTACCTATGCTTCATAACTTATCTTGGAAATATTAAATTTTACTTAATTTACTGAATTAATATTATATCATTATTTTTTATTATTTAATATTATATCATATCATAGTTTTAAAAAACTTATTATTATATACGTTATTCATATATTAAGTAATAATATATAATTAATATATATTACAAACTCTTATTAATGTAAAATAAAAATTAATTAAATATATATAAAATGTTTTGGATATTGCGGATAAAATTTTAGTGGAATCTAAGCTAATATGAATACTTAAAAAAAGTTTCCTATTTAAAAAATGATTACAACATATAATTAATTATCAAATATTATATACTATTTAAATACATAAATTCTTAATGATCTAGAATCATTTATTGAAATAAAATTTCTGTTTGCGTTAACAGTACTTAAATAACATAAAATTATAAAAATTTTAGTCTAATATAATCAAGTAAAGTAGTTATTTACGTAAGCTAGTATGTCGCCATTATTATAATGCCTATTTATCATAGGTTTTATTTTTTCATTCTAAAATTGAATAAATTATAAATTAATTATGATCAAATAATAAACACTTTGCCAACTTATTGTAAAATTCAAAAATTATTATTTTATTCGAAAATTGATTAACTAAATAAGTTTAAATATTTAAAAATAGGGATTTGAAATTTTCTATATCTATCTATCATTTATATATAAAATATTAAACACATATTTTGTAGATATATACTATTAGTTTTATAAAATGAATATAAGTATTCTCTGCTATATCGACAAAATAACTGAAATAATACATAAGTTCTTCTAATTTACCCACGACAAAATTTTAAATTAATCTTCGAAATATTATGTAACATAATTTAACAAATAATTAATGATGTGTTAGTAGATATTATTTTTTACAAAATAATATACTTAATAAAGTCATAATTTAAGAAATATATTTTCTTAAATAGTTTAAAAAATTAAACTAGACTTAATGCATTAATACTTTATATTACTTTCGATACCCTGTTAAATATAAATATTAGCTAACATTTGTCTTAATTTAAAACATAATTATATTTTCAATTCCATCTTTTTAGAACTTTTTCTTCACTTACAATTATTTATCCATCTCAATCATTGTAATTAAAAAAAAATATTTTGTTTTTGTGAAAAAACATAAATTACATTTTCAACCTCAAATTTTTTATATAAAAATTTACAAAAATCAATAATTGAATTCTATTAAGTTTATTGTTATTGTACAAATTTTATTTTTAGAAAAAATATAATGGATATCTATTGGAAATATATTTAAAAAAGGTAATTAATAATAATTAAATTAAAAATAAATTTATAATTTATAAAATTTAATAAAATCATGGAAAGTATATAATATAAAAATACTGTAGATTACAAATCACAACTCAAAAGATAGACTTAATATAAATTTTAAAATAATTGAAATATTGAAAGTATTAAAAAAAAAAATGTTTATTCGTTTAAAACTTTTTAGGTTTATATTTATTTTACAATTAATAAAAGCATATTTAAAAAAATATATAAATCTGTAGAAGCTTAATTTTTATTTTTTACTACATTACGTTATAACTACATTATAACTATTGAAGATTATTCAGTAAAAAATTAGTTAAAATTTTAGTTTATTCATTAATTAAATTCTTTATTTCTTAGTTAGAATATAATAATTTTGTAGACATCAATAATATTAGGAAAATATAATGTATTGTAATCATTTTATTCTTCCATCTAATACTTAAATTTAATTAAAATAAATTTAATTTAAATTTAAATTTTTTAAATTTTTCTATATTTATAATTTATAGAAATCTTTAATTTCACAATTATCAAAAACTAAAAGGTTTTCCTTAAGGCAAATAATTATTATTATGAACATTATAATAAATAGAGTAATGGAATTCAATATTTATCTGAGAAAGTATCTCTAATTTTGACAGTATTAATGTTGATTTCTCAAATGATTTCAATGAAACGTTCCTCTTTCGCAGTGCAGCAGCACAAGAAGCACCACCACCTGGCTTACCCCACGAACAATAATTGACGAACATATTACGTAACTACAAAATTTTATATCTTTACTTTATGAAGATAAGTTTATATATAATTATTAACTTAAAAATATATCAAAAATATCACACAAAACGCTGTGAGTGACTAATTTCTGTTATGCACTAATTTGAAATATTAGTGAGATTTTTACCGCTAAACAATCTCGACGTCTTATCTCATTAAACATCTATTTTTTAAAAGAAGTGATAATGATAAAATATAATCAGATACTAGTTTAAATAGTAATTAAAAAACCGTAATTGTTAAAATAATAAAAAAAAAATATTAAAAATTTGTTTTAAAAAAATTATTTTTTAAAAAAAATTATTAAAATAATTTTCAATTTTCAGTGTTTAAAGTTTTAAGGGTTTTGTTAATAGAAAATTAATCACGTTTTAAAACATCATTTTCATTTTTATGATAAAAATGAATACCTATTAAATAATTTCAAAATTTTTTGCGAGTGAAAAATAGTTAAAATAATTTACTGTACGATACATAATATAATAAACTTCTATAAAAGTGTAATTAAGAAAAAACTAATTTAATTAAAAAACCTGTATAATTACTAATATTTTTATCAACAAAATTATATATCAAAACATAATTTTATTAGTAATTGTTTAACTAATACAATTATAACTAAGACTTGTAAAAAATATTATTTTTACATTTTTCTGAAATGAAAAAAATAAAAATGAAATTAATTGAATTATTTGCAGTGCTGTTTATATTCAAAAATAATAAAAGGTATAAATTTAAATAAAAATTCATTTAATATAGAATATTCAATTCAAAAAGAAAAAAGTTATTATAACATTTAGTTTCATTTATGACAAAATTAACTTTGAAAATTAAGATTTGCTGTGCCTATAAATAATTAAAAATATATATGTACATAAATTAAAATGTTAGGGATCAATAAATAATTAATAAACAATGAAAATATTATCGTTGAATGATTTTTCAGCGTTTAAAAATATAAAAAAATAAAACCGAATAAAGATAAAGTTCAAATATTTTTTATAAGCAACAGTTATCAAATTTTTACTTAACTTTACTACTTCTATTGTACTGGTTTAAATTAATTTTTATCTTTAAACATGCTTCTTCTTATTATTTTTATTTACTGTAAATGCTAATTGACTTTATAATTAAACATAATTTATCAATTGATAAAATATACATAAAAACTAATCTTTTTTAAGTAGTTATTACTAGAAGAGATCTTTATGTGTATTTTAAATAGTATTCAGATTATAGTATTAAATTAACTAATTGAATAATATAGTTTCAAAAACTGCTAAAGAAATTATTCTCTATAGTTCCTTGATAATATTTATAAAAATATATACGTAATTGTGTACATTCACAGTTATTTTAACAGTAACTATTTTGTTGATATAAAATTTGAAAATATCTAAAAAATTATCTAATACATTTTCAAAGGTAGTTATGAATTAAGGAAAATTATTTTTATGAAGAATCAATTTATTAAAATTTATAATTTTTTAAGTCGGAAAACAGTGATTTAAATTCCCCCTATAATTTACCAAAAAATTACATTACAAGTATATTTCAGAATTTACGCATGCGCTGAATATTAGGAAATTTTTGTCTTCATGACGTGTCAACAGCTGTTAATTTAATACTTGCCGGTGAAAAGATAAACAAACTTAATAATATTTGAAAAAAAATTTCACTGTAAATATATTTAAAAGAAATGTTTCCAATTTCGATTCTGGCAATCTTTTGTTTATGCTGTAGCATTACATCTGCAACTCTTGAAACGGTCAGTGATGAAGATCTTTTAAGTCTAATCAAAACAGAAAAATATGTCGTTACTCTGTTTAGTAAGTTGTTTACTTTACTCTTATCTTCAAAACTTATTTTGAAATACTATAAGACAATATGTTTTATACATTTAATTTTTGTTAAAAATAATAATTAGCCTTTTTAAAACAAATTTTATTATTATTATTAATATTATTATTGTTTCTTATTGATAACAAATATTTTTCAAAATTTATTTAAATTTATTGTAAAATTTATAGCAAAAAAAGATTGTGAATTATGTGATGATGTAGAAAAACAATTATTGCACATAAGAGAAGACTTAGTTGATTCGTTATCAGCATGGGTAGTACGTGTAATAAATAGCCAAATGCTTCGACTATATAGCCCTAATAAAGAGCCTGCAATAGTTTTCTTCAGGCAAGGAATACCTTTATTATATGATGGTAAGTGTAATATGTATATATTTTATTATTTTAATATACCATTTATTAATATTTTATAAATATATCAATTTTAGGTCAAATAGAAGATGAAGAAATTTTAGCAACTTTAACAGAAAATAAAGAACCAATTGTTAAAGAACTTACAGATGATACTTTTGAACATTTAACTCAAGCAAGTACTGGTGCTACAACTGGAGATTGGTTTGTTATGTTGTAAGTATTCTTCTGATTTTATACTATTTTCAACATTCAATTCAACCATCTATTTAACTAATTATAATAAAAAAATATCAATTTGAATAAAAGTAGTTGATATATATTAAATTTTATTAATTTTTTTCATTGTTTGAAATTAAAATTTTTTTTTCATGGATAATTAATTTCATTGAAAAACATAACTTGAAAAATATTAATTATTACAAAACACTTATGCATTTTTTACATAATATATAAAGTTTTTAAAAAATAACCTTACAACTATGACATAAGTAAATATTTTTTAGCAGTTAATTTAATAATTAGATTTATTACTAATAAAAAGTAAAATTTTTTATCGAATACGTCAAATATCTTATTATAATCATCATTCTGAAATTTCATTGATAATTTTTATATTTTTATAATAATATAACGCTTTATTTTTAAATTACTAAATTTAATTTTAGTCTTGTGAGATAAAATAATTTTATAAGGATTAATATTTTCATTAGTAAAGCAAATAATTTAATTGTTAAAAATAATATCAATGTATCAAAAAAACTAGATATAATTATATATTTTTAATTATTTTACATAGTATATTAAAGAAATTCTAGATTTTCATTTTGGTTCATATACATTGTCACTTCCCATACTTATATATCATGATATAATTATGTCTAATGAATTAAATTATTTATAACTAAAAAATTATAAATTTTAATTCTTATATTTTAATTTTTTATGAAACAACATAATATGCATATTATTTTAAGATAATAAAATAACATACAATTTACAATAAAATTATCTATAATTAAGTAATATTTCTAATATAGTTATAGTACAGATTGTGTTGATTGCCAAAGACTAGGAGCTCGTTGGGAAGCTGTTGGTGCTAAACTTAAGCAAAAACTAAATGTTGCTCGTGTGAATAAATATTCAACTGGAGCCTCAACAGCACGAAGATTTGGTGTTTACGAAGTCCCTCAGTTTATTTTGTATGTATTTTAAAAACTTATATTTAGTATTCTATATTATAATACAATTTTTATCAAATATTTATTTTGTCATAAAAGATTTAGACATGGTAAAATGTATCGTTACTTAATTCCTAAACATGATGTTAAATCATTTGTATCATTTACCAAAGAGTGGTATAAAAATGCTCATGGAGAAAAAGTTCCTGTACCTCAAAGTCCATTGTAAGTTTTTTTTATTCTAAAATTTTTTAAATACAATAATTTATATTTTGAAAGATTTTATTAATATAATTAATATACAAATTTTAATAATTTGTATTTCAGCGATGATTTGACCCAAATGATAGCTAATTTCTTAATCGAAAATCCTTGGGTGTTGAAACTTGGTAGTATCAGTATTGGTGTACTGGTCATTGTGACTGTAGCTAGTAAACTCAGAAAAAAAGCTGAAGCACCACAGCAGAAAAAAGATAAATAAATTATCAACTATGTCTGCAGCAAAATGTACATATGTGTAAACAAATATAACGTGACATTACATTTTTTAAAAACAATTTCAGTTTTATATTTGATACAATAAAATAGATTATACTATAGTTATTATTATTCTATGACAAAAAATTCATTTAATTTTCCTGTCATTTACAATAAATTACATTTTTTTATATATTTACATTTTAAGTACATTCAATTTTCATAAATAAAATAATTATTTTTATAATCAAAATAATTAAAATTACGCTAAACAATGTTATGAATGTAAAAATTATAGGAATGTTTTCAGAGGTATTAATAAAATCTTGAACTTCAAATTAATTTTGAAACAGCTATAGTTAAGTTGTATCACAAGCTGCAACACAATATAATGTGTATTAAAATTGAAAATCATATGTAACAAATATCTAATATTTAAATTCTTTACATATTTATAATTATATAAAATAATTTATATTTTTAAATTTTAATAATATTATTAATATAAAATTTTGTTTTAATTTCAATTATTAAAAAGAAATTATCTTATCTTTCTATCTGTTTTTAAGAATATATTTTGTTTTATCAATTTATTAGAATTACATAAAAAATGATTACAAACCACATTAAACACAATCTTCACACTTGTGCTAAATATTGTCTACTGATAAATTTATTCTAAAAACAGTTGAAGGATTAGCAAGGGCAATTCTAATATTATTCTCAAATTTCTCTTGAATGGAAGAAAATTCCATAATGTTACTTGGCTTTGATTCTATCCAGAATCCATCAAATTCATAAAACAAATAACAATAAAACTGATGAAAGGCACGAATTGATGGTAGTGTTTTTGATGAATTATAAATATGTGTTTTGGCTGATCCATCTTTTAATAATCTAAGTGCCATACTTGTAAGATTAATCCCAACTATGGCAAAAGCATATCCATATCGAGGATGCATTGAATGAGACAAAACATGTGTTGCTGCACTGGGATACTCTTGAGCAAAGTAAACCAAATTTTCCAATCCCAACATACCCATTCCTCTGAAATCAGTTTTTGGATCATCTCCTTGAAAACCAATATCCTGCCATTGTTTAGTTATTCTTGCATCAAGTGGGTCATAAGGCATTAATAAATCCCATAATCTTAAAAGCAAACCCTCGTGTAAAGGATTTTCAGAGTCATATTGTATTTGTCTTATTGCTTCACATTCTACGCAAAGTTGCCTATAACCCCAGATTAACTCCACACACTTGCCAAATGTTTTAGCAAAATCAGGATGAGCAGTAGGATTTATTTTTTTTGTAATCAATACAGTTCTTATAGCTTTCTCTAAAATTCCACGCTCACTTCTTACAGTTATTCCACAATGATTAGCGATGTTATCCAAATATGAAAGTAAAGATTTAATATCTGAAGTTCTAGATAACCTAAGCGAATACTCTACTGCATATATACGTGGTGCACCGGATGGTTTACCATAGCATATTCTTTGAAGTTCACACATATGTGTAGTCTGTCTTAGTACCCACTTAATGAAGGGTCGGAGATACCAATTAATGAAAGACCAAATGTAGCGAAACATTCTTTTAATTAGGCATCATTGATAACGAAATTTTATTTACAAAATTATTTACAAATATTACAATTATTATCAGTCAATTTAAAAATTTTTGTAATACTTATAAGATTGTTCTTATGAATTGATTATTAACTAAATTAGTTGATAAAAATAACTATCAATAAAGAAAGTTTCTTTCTTTATAAGATCATCAATGATGCAAATAAAGTTATCTAAAATTAATATATTTTCACATATTTTACGCACACTTGAACATCAAACACTTTTCATAGTTTTGTGTACTAATCTTTACTAAATTTTTTTTATCAAATGACCTATTTATTCTTCATAAACACATAATAGTACTCATAACTCAAGAGAAAATCTAATAAATTGTGATATAATATCAATAGATTGATTGATATTGTTAAATATCCTTCAAATCATCTGTAAAACAAACATAAAAAGAAATTAACGAAGTAATCAATTATATTTATAATTAAGGAATTATATATAATAAAACTTAAAAATAAGAATTAATGTAAATTGAAAACTAAATTTCTAATATAACAAAAAAAATATCAAAGTTAACATTTTTATATTAAATTTTATTACAAAAATTTAAATGGAAAATCATTTATATTTAATAAATGGATTTTAATGAATGAATAATCATTTATCATTTATACTTATATTTTTTAAATAAAGAATAATTAATAAAACATGATTATTTTTAATATTAGTATTATAATAATAAAAATTTATCACAAGATCTATTTAAATTCTCTAATTTAAGGAAAATTTTGTATTTATAAAAATGTATTTTAACTTTAAGTATACAATAAATTATAAAACACTTCTTTTTCATTTTATCAATGCACATGTTTAAACCAATAAAACTATATAATATTTTTGTTTAGTTAAAATTATTATTGCTTACAGCTTAAACTTGATTTACAATTATTAAATTTAGTTTAAAATTATTTGAAAAATTTATTGAAATTTAATAAGTTTTATATAAATTATTAATTAATATAATGTTATTAATAATCTTCAGCTTAGTATAAATTTTTATTTTATGTTATTAATAATTTAAAAAAAAAAGGTAGTTTCTAGAATGTAAGTCAATTATGCCACAATATACTTTATTGAAATTTTAATATAATGTATTTATGTATTTAGTTGAATAAGGACATAAGATTTTAAAAATGTATATTTTAATAAGATATAATTAATTTTTTGTATATAGTATAAATTAAATTAAAAACACTATAATGAAAAAAAAATATATAATATATATAATTGGGTATAAATTATATATTCTATTGTCAAATAAATTTCCTATCATAATCTTAATTTAACCTTGAATATTTTTGTAGTAATGTAGCATTCAGTTCATAAATAAAAATTAATATATATTAGTTATTTATTTTAAGTCAATTAATTATATTTCAAAATACGTAAAAAAAGTCTGAAGAATTGTACAAAAATAAAAATTTTTTATGCATTCCTAAAAGAAAATAATACATTCGCTCGACACCCTTCTACACATACTGGCACACATACGCAATTAAATTTATATTTTTCTGCATATATATACGTATATTTATAATTTTCGAATACATTAATTGTCTTAATTAGACCACGTTATTAAATTGAGCTTTATTTTGATGAATATTGATGATAGAATTAAAAATTTTTTTAATGAATGTTATACGTCTACCTGCTGCAGTCTAATTATGGCGTCTACACGCGTGGTGCAAAACAATCAGATTTCTCGATATACTAGTAAAATTAAGAAAACTATATTATTGCAAATAAAGACAAAATTTAAAAAAAAAACTCATCATAACAATTGTTAACAATAGACCTCACTATTTAGAAATAATTATTCACAATTTTTGAAAAAGATACATACATGCACTATTTCTTACACGCCATCTTTAACTGTAACCCGTCAGAAATTCTCAACCCCACACGTACATATTTCACGTTATAAAACGCAATGATTATGTATGACAATACATAATGAATATTAACATGAAAACACAAGTGGAATTACTAGCAAGGGGCAAATATTAGCAACAAGTTAAAAAAAAAAGTAATAATAGAACAATCTGTTAATAAAATTTTAATTTGAAGTCCACATTTGCACAGATCAAATATTGCTTTTCTATCATAAAGTTCGAAATAGATAAAACAAATTCAAGAAATAATCTATAATCAAAAATGAAATTTGGCCACAGGTAATTTTGATAATAAATCTACAATTAATTAAAAATTGATTCATTTTTAAATTAAACATTGTATTTCATAAAATATTAATAACTTGTAAACAAAGTAAAACGCCTTTTATTAAAATATAATTACGAATTTAATTAAAAAAAAATTTACAATGTAAATATATAAAATTGTACAAATGTACCCAATCTAAAATTTTATGTATGTGTATGTGTAGAAATTTAAAAACAAATTATAAATCGAAGAGAATATTTATCAAAATATCAATTATAATGTATGAATTATTAAAATAATTAAAAAATTTAATTTAGACATGAATTTCATAACTATTAATAAACTGAAATTCTAATAATCCAAAACTAATATTATTAGAAAATCCAAAAATACACAAGATAATTATTCGCGCCAAAGTTTACATTGATATTTTCTTTAAATAAAGATGAATCAAGAAAAAACATTTTAAAATATTAGAAACAATAAAAAATTGATTTAATTTTTAAATTTATAACTATAAATTATTTATTGATGTACTAATACGAATTTAAGATCGCAATTTTATCATAATTAAAATTAATTATGAAGATATTTCTATAAAGTTAATAATAAAAAATAAAATGGTAATACTTGAACTAATTGAAAATTAAATAATTGTTATTCATATATTTATTACAATAAAAATACATTATTTTTATTTTAAAAATTCCGTTATTTTCCATTTCTAATTTTTAGATAAAAGTTAAATCTGTTTATTGATTTTTTTACATGTGCAAGCAAATAGAAAAAATAGAGTGACTAGAAAGAACTTATCATTGAGAAAAAATATTTATATAAAAAACTTTTTGGGTTGTTCTCAAATTCTAGACACCACATCTACTCTTTTATTTTTACACTGTTTGATTTGTTTTGAAAATATATAGATGTACTTTTATTTCATATTTTTCATTCTAATCTATGCGTACTTTTCTGATTATTAATATATTAATAATATTTGAACATTTATAACTATATAGCTATAAATATAAAAAATATTTTAAATAATTACTTTTCAAGCTTAAAAACTTTAAAAATAAAAAAAAATTTATAAATTTTATTATAAATTAATTTTATTAATTATAAAAAAACATTATTTTGTATATCTGATATTCTGAAAATATTAATTCAATCTTTCGTGAAATAAACATGCACGATAATGTATTATAATTAAACATAAAATAAATTTATTATTGCGTTTTTAAAAAAATATCGCACAAAAAATATCAAATTTTTTATTAGTTTTTAAATATATTGGATTTTTTGAAACATTACACTCAATTAAGTACATATAAATAATCATTTATAAATCGTTCACAAGCTCCTTTTTTCAAATTGTAAACATTTAAAATTATGTTTCAAAAAATAAATTATACAATACTTTTTATATTATACTTATATCATAAAAATAATTTTATTAAAATCAAATTCATCATAAAGCTATAGATGATACGGATGATATTCAATGAATTGGGTTAGTTTAATACTAGTTAAGTAACATCTAATACACCATTACACCGATCATCTGATTTAAAATCGTTCTACGAAATAGTGTAATTCTAATAAATTCTAACTAATGCATATAAAATAACGATATTTACTTATTTATCCACTTCATTTAGTCATAATTAATTATAAATATTTATTAATAATTAATAAATTTATTTTTATTATCAAACGCATAGCTCTCTTGCAGTTGTATAGTTATTTAAACCAGATTCAGTAAATATTATGTAAAATTCTTTCTAGTTCTTCAAAACTATCAAATTAATCGTATGACAGAAAATCGTTAATAATTAAAAATTTATCTAAATAATCTAGGTAAATTAAATAAATAAATATTACAGAAGTAAATATTTCCAATTCATAGAATGACTATACTACAAATGTTATTCCGACTTCGTATAAAATATAATGAAAATGCATATTTAAGAAACATTTGATAATAATTTAATTGATCAACATTGTTTAAATTTCAAAAACAGTATTGACTTGTCATTAACAGCTTATTTTACAACTTAATAATCTGTACACATAAAAAATCTTTGCATTCTTAGTTCTTTATATTACATTTGAATTAGCTTAAAAATAATTTAATATCACGAATTATATATTTACTCTATAATTATATTATTTAATTTATTTATTATAAATTCGAAATATTATATATATGTATATATACATATATATACATGTATAGCACATATATTATATTATTCTTATAGATTAAATGTGAAAATAATATAATTTTTAATTTAATTTTCCATTATAAAAAGTATAATGTGCTAAGAATGTAATCATTTAAATTCATCTTTTTAAACAAAACATATGAAAACCTAATTTAGTTTTTGTAACCTTTAAAACAAGGTTACTATTGTTTTGTAAAACTTTATTTAAGAAAATTTTATCTAAATTAATGTATATATGTATATAGTAGAAAATTTTCAATGAAACTTATTATGTTTGTGAGTTTCTTTAAAAAAAAAACCTAAGTGAAAACATAATTAAATGTAAATTTCAAAAAGATAACTATTTTTAATACGTCTAATTAAAACAGACTATAAATTTGAACATGATATTTTATTTTATTAAAATTAAGTATTTCTTTGTTTCATATTTTACGAATACGAAAATCGAAATTTCTAAATTTTTAAATCTTTTTTCCTTCTCATTCTTACTTCCTAACTCACTTTCCTCTCTCTAATCATTTAGTCAACTATTCGGCTACCTAAAACCTGTTAAGCTATAATAAAATCCAAATTTAATGAAATTTTCCATGAAAAAGTGCGCAAGTATAGGCATGAATAAATTTTAAGATTCTGGTATCAGCCGCCTGGCGCTTTTTTCCTTTATGAAATTTCGAACCCCAATGAATAATGAATGATGGCAAAGAATGCGCGAGGGAACGCCTGTACTCTTCGGTCACTCGCATATCCTGATTACTAATTCATCGGTGGGGCCCATACGAGTGATCGTCGACGCGCGCGGACTACTTCCCTAGCGCATACTGACACCAAATCCCATATTCCCGATGGCGGAGCGCTAGCGTCTTCGCACGGATGCTTCACTTTCTGAGTGTCTTCTCGGCTCTCTTTCTCTTTGCCCTTTCTCGGCCACCCCACCCCCGCAGAAACCAGTTTAAAAAGCATAAAGAACAACAATAACTCATTTTCCTTTTCTCTTCACGCGTTTGCTTAAACGCACCAGTGTGAATATGAGAAGCCGGTATTAATTCTTGTACTAATTATGTTAATGTAAATTACAGTAACGGTAGAATAAACAAACGAGCATTGCTATGTATATTAATTTTTAATGTTATTGACTGCTCTTCTTCTCGTTGAACAATAATTTAAAAGCGAGAAGCAATATTATCTCGTATGCTGATACTACTACCTCAAAAATAATTGCGACTTTAAAACAAGTTTCGGAAGTATTACGGAAACGATTTCTTTAAAAATGATCTTTATTATTCATACTAATTAAAATAAACTTTTATTTTTAGTTTTTACTAAAAAAAACTAAAAATAATTTATTGGAAATCAATAACAAATTGTTATTTAAATGTGAACATTAATTAAACATTATTACAGACTTTTAGAATAAAAACTAAATATTTCTGTATAGTTATAATAATGATAGAAATAGTAATGATAATTTTAATTGTATAATAACTTCTAGAAACTTAATATTTTTAAGTAAGATTTCATTCGTTTATTCAATTTTGAACGACAATATTTTTACTGAGTTTTCATGTATTTGAAATATTTACTTTATTATTTGTAAAACAGTTTTTAGTCAAAATTATACCATCATTTCAATTTTTAGTTATAACAGAAATTAAATTTGAAAAAATAATAACCAATTATAATAGAAATCTATGTCTTATGAATGTTTAATATATCATAAATACCAAACAACTAAATAAGAAAATAAGTTAATTGCATAGTTGATTAAAAAATGTTTATTTTCATTTCAAATATTTTTTAAATATTTTAATACATTAACAATAATATGATTATATAACCTTTAAAAAAAATTATTCGTATTAGAATTTATAAATAATTATAATATTACTATTTAAGATTCTAGCAAAGAACTGAATAATAAATTTATGTGAAAGTACACTGAAAATAAATTGTATAAATTAAGATACTTATATATTTCTCCAGAAAATGTTTTAGAACGTATTTTTAGAATTTCTTAAAAAGAATTTCTACCTGTAAATTTTTATCTAAACTATTTACTTTTAAAATAAATTATCAATTTATACAATGTCTATTTTTAAATATTCAGAATCCGCAATATACTTTTTAAAAAATCACTAGAAAATTATTAATAAATTTTTCTGATCTAGAACAATTTAAACAGCAATTTAATACATTATAATTTCAAATATATAATTTAAAAAGTGAAAAAAAATAGTTAACTGTACCGATTGTATCTTGTTAAAGAAGTTGATTTTTTATAAATTTATATTAATAGTTAATAATAGAAGTTTTGATAACGTACATTTAAATATTAAATTATAACGTTGCTAGTTTTTGTTTGATATACAAGTAAACAAAATGTATTTAAAGCGTTTAGTGATTTTTTATTTCATGAAATTTTTATTAATTTATCTAAAATAATAATATATACTTTATCTAAGAGTATTTTATTAAACATATTATCTAAAGAAATTTACAATAATAAAAAAAATACTTTAAAAAAAGATATTTAGGTAAGATGCTGTATTATAATCATGATTTTATGAGTACCAATACTTTTTCGAAGGTGGAGAAAAATATTAAAAACAATCTGAAATCTCAGCATCCCATGTACAATATTACTAATAATAAAATTAAAAAATAAATTAATATAGCGTGTGTAAAACGATTTTTATTAATTTTTTAAACATGAACTTAAAAGAAATCTAGTTTTTTCATAATTTGTTGAATTTTTTATAACACTAACTTTGCCTAGATTTTATTATTGAAAAACTGTTATAATATTTTAATTCTAATTTTATTCTTCATATAGATTCTGTTATTTATTTCTATTTTCTAAACTCAAAAAAAAAACCTTTATAAATTTTTTTTAACTATAGGTAAAAAGGCTTAATAATTAAAGATTCATGCCAAACTATACTCAACAATTCATTCCAATAATTCATTTTCAAAAAGAGAATTTTTTGAAAATAAACGAACTAAGTAATATATTTAATATAGTTTTAGAAAATTTTAAATTTTCGATATTATTTGATCGACTAATTTATTAGAATTAACTTTTATAAAAACCATAAAAGAAAAATTGAAAAAACTTTTTTGAATAATATGAATTAAAATTTTGATTCGTATTTACTTATATCAAATGTTTTGATTCTATAAAAATGAATAAAGTTTACAAAATCATGTATCAAATAAATTCTATAAATTTTTATGCTAATAAATTAATTTGAAATATATGATTAGAAATTTAAAAAATTATATTTTAAAGTTCTCTTACATTCTATAAGTTCTTTTTTTTTATTTAAATAAGATTTATAATGCAAATATTTATTATTAAATCTGTTTTATTGATGAATATGAAAATGAGTCTACGATAAAAATTCTTTTGATTTATTAGAAATCTAAATACAGTCAAATAATTTATAATTGTTAGAATTTAGAATTTTACTAAATCTATAAGCTAATTAATTATTTTAGAAGTTTACTAATTTTATTATTAGATATTATTAATATATTATTCCTTACAATTAAAAATAAACAAAAACTTAAATCATAATAATCTGCAATCAATAATATACGCATAAAAATGTTTTCGGTATAAAATATAATTTTCGTTATGAAATATTATTACATTTACAAAAAAAAAATTATTCATTATAATGTATATTGATTAAAATATGGATAGATATTATTGAAAGAATTGTTGATATTGTTAATTATTCTATAAATTATTAAGTTATTCATTTTCATAAATTTATATCCTAATAATAGTTTACATTTTTAAGTGTATAGAATATAGTCTTAATATTAATTTGCGAACTTATAAAGTACTATTTGATATGGTAAAATCTTATCGATATTGTAGAATGGTTTAAAAATTTAAAAGTTATAAAACATGGAAAAAATAATACTAGAAAAAAATATTTACTAAAAATATTTTTGAAATATAACTTTAAAAAATCATTCTAAAAATATTTATTTTTAATTGAAAACAATAAAGTATATTAATATATTAGATAAAGAATATCTATATGACACGTTTAATTTTATACATTTTAACCATTTAAGATAGTTCTTTAGTTAAAAGATTATGATAGAACAATTATTGAATTTCATAATATTAATAATCTATATATTCATGTAATATCATAAAAATCTGATAATATTAAAAAAAATCAACAAAAATAAATATATATTTGACTATTTGCGACTATCAGTGTTCATTTACCATGTATTTATAGAGTACTTTTAAGTTATTTTATAAAAAAGATTAATAAATACATTATCACTAATGAACAAATATAATTTGTATATAATATTTACATTATATGAACGTGATATTCTTATTGGCATTATTTCATAAATTACTGAAATATTAACAAATATACTGAAATGTTCAATAATTTTTGTATTTTTTTTTAACTTAAGATGAAAAAAATACTATTTGTTTAAAATAACTATAAAGTATTTTTATAAAAGATTAAATTGTAATTTTTTAATAAACAAAGTAAATATATTACTTATATGTAATAAATTTTTTTTACTTCACTATTTATTGATATTAAAAATATTGTCGATTAATAGAATATTTTTTTTTTAATATTGTCTATCATTTATTAATGAGAAGACGCCATTTATAATAAGATAAAATATTGTTAACGTTTACTAGATAATGAATAGATCAACAAAAATCCATTTTTGAAAACGTTCAGTACTATTTTAAACATTTTAATAAGTGCCTATCTCGTGCCAAGGATGACTTGGTATATCTACTTCATTGCAGACGAAGAAGAAACTGACAGATATCAACGAAGTGTTTAAACGATCCCATACCTTAATCTCATCTGGAGAAACAGGATCACTCGATAAGGAAAGTCGCTGAACGGACAGCAGTTCTGGAAGCGGTTGAATTAGCAGCAGCAGGAACAGCAACAACAGTAGCATCTGCAAGCACCAAAGACGAAGGAGAACGGAAGAGAAGGTATACTGAAGAAGTGGTGGTAATCAGTATAAAAGACTCATCGCCCGGCTCTTCGTCTTCGTTTTACACTCTTACCTCATCAAAGGAAGGTCTCTTAATATTGCTTCGCCGACCAAGGATAATATTTTTCTCACATCCTTTCTAATAAAGGGTGAGTGTCTGTCGCGCTTCGTGTTTGGATTTTGCTGAGTGGTATACCGACACTACCGCTTATTGAAAATTAGTGTGCGTTTGTGTCGTGTTAAAATTTACGTACATACTTACGTACCTACGTAGTATATAAATAATACATATGAACATATACACATACACATATACATCTATAATTAATATATTCTCTAGTGAAATTATATAAGTGCACTCGTGATTTACCATTCTTAAAATATTAAAAAAAACTTATTTTCTTATTTTTTTAATAGAAGGGGCTCTACATTTTAGTGTTCAGTTAAGAGATAATTTAATAATAAATAAATTTATAAAAAACTATTTTATTATTAATAACTGCAAATATTAAGTTTTATATATTTTTTTAATGTGATCGTTATTTACCGTATTAAATCTATATAATAAAAAATCAACTTATCTTTAATTTGGCTGGTAAGTATATGATTGGTTTGTACGGAAAAATTCATATTTTTACTCTATTCGATTGCATCTATTTTTAAAATATTAATAATATTAAAATTTATTAAATATTTAATATTAATTATAAGAATTTTTGTAGTACCTATAATTTTTATTATAACAGGTTTTTATTGTTTCATTACAAAAAAATTAACAATTAGATTACTATTATTAACTTACAGTAGTATTCTTAAATTGATTCAAAATATTTCATAAAGCTGCTAGTTGAATTAAAGGTAATTAGCGATGTAATTTCATTAAAATATAGTGAAATTGAATATTTTAAATATATTTACAAAATTTAATGTCATATTAATAAATTTAATGTATATATAATGCTTTTATTCATCTATTTTTTCTAACTTATATTTTTCCAGAGTCATGAAGTTGGTGGTGGTGCTAGCACTACTGTGCTATATGACAGTGAGTGTTTTAACAACACCTCTGCCTCAAACTAACCTAAAACCCCAAACTTCTCAAGTTTTTGAATCAAGACAAACAGCTGCTGCCTCAGCACCATCAACTAGTACCGATGACGATGATGACGACGACGACGATGTTGATCTCGATATCACAGGCGAAGACGACGACGACGATGACGATGAAGAAGAGGAAGATGAAGATGACGATGAAGACTACTTGGAGAGATTCATTGATGAGGTTCTTGGAGGTAAGATTTTTTTTGTTGATCAAATTAATTTAAAGTAATTTTACGAAGATATAAAATAAATAATTAAAAAACTTGAATTTCTTATAATATATATAATATAATATATCTGTTTTAATTGTTATGTTTTGTGGAACAAATAATAGAATTCAGTATTTATTTTGTATCTATTTATATTCTGAATTGTATAAGTAAGTAGTATAACGTTTAAAATATTCACATAAATAGTAGACATAAATACAGGACTGTATTTTCAGTATATAAATATAAATGATGAAATATGGTATCTATATTGATAGAATTATTAATATTAGGTCAATAAAAAATTTTGAATATTCTACCTTGAATAATAAATTAAATTCTTAAATTATTAATATTATTCTAGTTGCTGTTTATTTTATGTATATAGACTTGAGTAGCTCAAAAGAATTTGCAACTTTTTGGAAATTTTTCAAGCACTATTTGAATAATAAAATATAATCATTCTTAATTTATTTATATATTATACATATAATATACTATAGTACCGGACGAGAAATTTTATAGAAAATAAAAATAACTGGAAAATATGTTAGTTAATATAAAAAAAGCAACTATATAATGATTCACTTGTATTATATATTTAATTATATAATAATTAGTAGTACAATGAACTATGTGAAAGAGAGATATAATAACTGTGAATATAATCTAAAGACTATATACGTGCGCAAACACATGAAAGGTGAATAATAAAGTCAGTCAATAAAGTCTAACGGCTTTTGTCCACAACACTCGCTGTTTCGAATAAAATATTAAATACGTACTAGATTATGAGTTTTTATTTCTTTGCATTTTTGTTTCTTTCAATTAATATGATTAATTTATTATATTATATGTAAGGTTCATTTGTGTTGCACGACCCTGCACGACATGCGCGAATTCCGTTATACCCGCTTCGATGAATTTCTAACGGGACACGAAGTTTCAAGTGAGTAAGCCTCACTCTCTGCGCTCTTTGAATTTCGAATTAGCATAATTCACGCGCTAAGGAATTTCTTACGTGTGTGTACAAGCGATACATGTTTTAATCTACGCCATGATATTTAATTTTCTCCTTCTTCTCCAATTGACACAGATTCCGATTCTGATATGAACGGACGAATTTAGTACTGATTATACATAGAAAACATTCCTTTTTTGCAATTTTACACAATAGTAATATTTTAATTGATGGTATTCCATTATTTTTATACATGATAGTCAAAATACAAATTTGATTAATTCTGAAATTAATGCAAGGCTTTGTCCGATATAACCGGAACTTTTCTACTTATCGTATATAGCTTTAACAACGTGGCGTCTTTAAATAATGAACTTATATTAATACGTTCATAATCTAATAGGAACTTATCATATAAAAAATTTTACATATAGCCTCATTATATTATAAAATCTATTATTGATGTTAGAAATAAACTGTTCGATATAATTAATAATCAAAATTTTTAATTTTGTAATATACTGTAGAAACATTAATTTATTTAAATCGATTAATTACAAGTAATCTGAGAAGATTAGAAAGTCACCAATTTTATATTAGGTATTATAAACTTTAAAAAATATATAAATTACACCACTCAATTTTCCAATTAAATTAAATGATTACAAAAACTCTACCTCTGGTCAAATTTTAATGCCTGTCCATTATTGAAAAAATTAAATAAAAGCTTCGAACAAAATATTTTAATTTTTATATCGTATGAATAAAAATTAATCATTAACTTTTCTAAAGTATTTAATAATGAAAATGTAAAAACTATAATAATTAAGTAATAGATATCTAAAATATTTACTGGGTATGTATTTGGACAAACTGTTTTATACTATTGAATATACCATCTCAGATTTGAATGCAATATATAAACATAAACGAAAAATTTCAATATTAATAGGTGAAGACGATGACGATGATGACGAAGAAACAAATGCCGTGGAACCGGCGGCAAGTGCGGCAAGCTCGGCGGTTCAGCCGGTATCTGCCTCAGCCAATTCACCCGTTATTCCACCAAATGTTCAAGCCGATCTGAATGAAGATCAATTAAACTCGGCAGCTGCTACGGTTAGTGACGTAGATGCCTCTATTTCCGAAGAAACCGGCTCCTACGAAGACGAGGAGACGCCCGAAGGTCAAGCTGCAAATGCTGGACACGACGGAACGATAGAAGGTTCCGAATCTGTGTCAAACGCAATCGTACACCAACAGGCTTCTAATAGTGCTTCACCATCAGTTGGCGTGGCTTCGAATAGTGGTACAGATGATGATGACGACGACGATGATGATGAAGATGTTGATCTCGATATCACTGGTGACGATGACGACGATGACGATGAAGACGACGATGATGATGACGATGATGACGATGGTACTGACGAGGAGGAGGACGATGACGACGAAGATGACATCGATGGCCTTGCAGATATTGCATCTGCGCGACGCGCCCCACGTGAGTTCAAGGGCAAGGGCAAGAAGCACCGTAGCGGCGCCTCGGCTAAATCCGCCAAGTCGCCGCAGAAGCCTACAGCACCTGCCGCTTCCAAGCCTAGCCTGCACTAAAGCCTTGCGTGCCCTAGCATAACGAGAGCGCAAGCAAACGAGTGGCTCAAGGCTTTTGGACGCGTTGACGCGAATACACGCGTAATCACGAGTCGTCCAGTCGAATCGAGGCAAGGGCTTCTCGCGCGATAGCATCTATAGCCTGAAGAAGCACGTTCTTCCTCATTCTCTATTCTTCGTTGAGTTTCTTTTCTATCGCGCTCTTTCATCTGTCTACATAATATCAAGCTCTACTTATTTATTTATTTATTTATTTATTTATTTATTTAATTGTATTTATTTATTTCTTCCTGGTCAGTTTGAAGATATATTTTGTGTTTATGCATTTCGACTTTGGTGTGGAAAATGCTCAAGAAGAAGCAGGGAAAAGTTGACGTATTTTCATTATATTATTTCTATAAAGTATGCATCTCAGAAAGTACTTTCGACTCGACTCGACTCGACTCGACTCGACTCGACAGAAAGACTCCAACGCGATAATAGAACAAAAATTTATAATATTTCAGGGGCTTTGCGTGGCAAACAAACATACCGTTTTAATTATTGTGATCTAGTTATTATATTATTATTATTAGTATTATATTTATTATTATTATTATTATTATTATTATTATTATTATTATTATCAAGAAATTCTAAACGCTTTCATCATTACAACATATTAGAGTTAATATTAACAACACGAATAACCGTTTATTTTTCTTTTAACGATGATCGCAAAAGCATTAAAATGCCTGAGGATCGGTGACGTCACGCGTCACATTTCTTCGCGTACAGGAGCGTGAACGGAATTATTATTAAAAACAGAAATGCAAAAAATATATGAATATTTTTTACCGTTTGTATCTTGATTTGCATAAATGTGCGAATGTGAAGAAGTGATACACACGTGGGTTGAAAGGGAGAGAGAGAAAGGCCAGAGTATGACAGAGAGGGAGAAAAAGAGAGAGTTTGTGGATGTACGCGGAGGAGAAAACAGGATGAATTCTCTTCTCAAGTACCGATTAGATATTTGGTTCCGTTACGACAACGACGGAGTTTATTAGTACATGTACGATAACTTACATTTTTATTTTTTTATGAATTCTCTCACTTTTACATATGTTTTATCCGACGAAAAAGAAAACAAAGAGTATATAAAACCTTAATAAAACGGAATGAAAAATGATAACTGTACAGAGACATTGTTCAATTTAATTTTTTATACAATGATAAATATAGATCTTTATTGTTTTCACGTAAAAACAAAAAACTGTGTGTTTGACCTTATTTTTTCTTCACATCTCGTACATCCACTTCACAAATAAGTCGGGGTGCTAGACGCAATAAGAATGTGCAGGGGATTTTGAATAAAAATTTATATCAATTTCCTTTTTTTCTAATATTATTGAATGTACTTTGCGTGATGTGCCGATCTAATTAGTATTTTAATGCTCGGCTTCGTGATCTCTTTTCGCGTTTCTCGATTTTGAATAATAAATTTAAGTAATCCTTCTCAAGGTATTTGTGTGAATAATTAATATATACATTCGAATTAAATTAATGGAATACTTGAGCCATCGATTGTTTGATTCATGTATAAAGTAAAAAACATTGTTGTAACTCTTGTAGATTGCACGTAGACGGTGGACGGTTGACTGCTAACTTAATTACGCTTTACTTACATTGCATATGCTATATAGAAAAATATACCACAAAAAGAAAAATGAACTTTCAGCACTTTACACATACATATTGCAACTTATCTGGCACGTTACATAAGAGCTTTACTTCATTATAGTCACTTTATCACATTATTTTATTCATTTATTTAAGTTTAATTATTTTCTATAAATTGTCATAAGAAGCTAAATTTCATCGTTCAAATATAAATAGTAGTAATTTGTAGTTGTATAATAACAATAGACAGATACAGGAGTAATAGTCACTAGAGTAATCTGCACACGCGTCTGGCACCATAAATAATTCCCTCTTTATCCTTTCCATGCATAATAGTGTACATTTTAGCACTGTAAACTTAATAGTTTAAATAAAGTAGATAAAAGTGTATGCTTGGTCGCAGAATCGAAGATGATCACATAAGAAAATTAATATAATTCTTTATAAAATCAATTATAAATATTTCATTATAGATGATAATTATATGTTTTATATTTTTTATAAAATGATTAAAATATCTTTATTTTTATTAAATAATAATTAAGCCTTGAATTTCTAATTTACTGGTTTTATATAAAGATTTGTGCTCTAATATTATACAATCAAAATTACATATTTCATCGGAAACCTTCTATTATAAATAATAATATAAAAACGATTAAAAACATTTGAGTATCGTTAAAGCAATAGTTAAAACTTTTTTAATTTTTTCAAAATTTTAAAGTAACAAATCATATATTCTTTTCACGAATAAACATCCGTTCTACATGTCTTTAATTTAAAAATATATCAAAAAAAGAAGTGCAACAGGTTTCATCTGGAAATACAGTAGTAATTTATTGTATGCAAAAAACAGGTATTCCAGTTAGATGAAATCTCTATTTATGTGCTCATATCATCTTGGCGAAGCGACTTTGCTGTAATGTACTATGTAATATAATGCTTGTAATGCAGAACGAAAGAGAACAAGCTAAGCATCTCACAAGTGTCCCTGGCCTTGAACCGTACGGGAGCGCGTGTTCTAAAATACAAGTATTTCTCTCGACAATCTTCAAAAATTAAGAAAGAAGAAAGAGGTCACGAGGTCAACACGTTTTAGTTTGGCTTTCACCTTAACCGCTGAGCGTTCCAACTTTGCTCGAAAGAACGGCCGTGGGCAGTGGAATGAGGCCGACGACCCGACTTCAATCGATTCTTAAGCCAATCGACCCTGACCCAATTTCATTTATTTTTATTTGTTCAATGGTTGACCTTATCTTCTTTTAATAATATTCATTTATTATTCGCTTATAAATACTCTTCTGAATTTGACATTAAATTTTAGTGAATTTTCAAGCTTTCACTTCCACGAGATTTAATAATATTGCTGGTATAAATAGTAAACTAAGTATTTCTCTTTACCTCCGTAACGTATCAACTCTATCATATCTATCATAAGTTATTATATTTTTACAAAACCTGAATCACAAATAATTTCCCCTTCATTAGTCGTTTATTTCTTTCTTCAAGAAGAAAGTATTTTCCATCGTCGAGAAAAACATACTATTTAATTGAAACAGCCGAAACACAAAGAAATTCTTACTCGTATAATATTAAATTCTTTCTTTCAAGCAGATGAAAAGGAGCGTAATAATGTTAATAATAAAAACATGTAGTTTACGGTTACAACTATGTCGAATAGGTAGGTCTGTAGGTGAGAAGGAAGCGCATAGACGCGACAAATAAACTGACCCAGTTCTGGAAAAAGAGAGAGACAAGGACCAGTTTTTACCGGTAGATACCGTTAAACGATAAGTTGCTTCCTTCTTTCAGTATATCTCTGCAACGTAAAAGTAGGCTTCATTTGTGTATATAAATTGGTGGAAATACATATAATTTGAATACTTTGTTCGGTTTGATATAGAAGAAAAAATGTCGTGATACACTCATGACCAGGGTCACTGATCCTATGTGTTCAAGGCCGTCCTCTATAAAGCTAATATTTGCACAATCTCTTAGACATACGAATAGCAACGTTGAGTAATATACAAAATATGGAAAAGTGGAATGATTATAAAGTAATTCAGTGAAATGATGAATCAATGATGTATAAATCAATGATATATATTTATATAGGATAAATTAAAGCTTTAACTGATTTTATGGCTTCGAAAAATGTACTCAATAACTTTTCCATTGAACTATGTTTTACATACGTATCAGAGCTTGGTTCTTTTTTAGCACTGCTTTTTCAATCAATGCTTGTTTATATAAGCACAATGTCAAAGAAATTATCACTTATCAAAAGTTAATTTGAAAATAGATCATAGCATTTACTATTAAAATTTTGTTTATAATAAATAACAGTTTTTATAGAGAATCATAAACATTATATTTTAATACAATCAAATATATTTTTATGATTTCTTTATTTTAATAAAAACATTAAATAATAATTACATTACAAATTAAATATATAAAATCACGCGTAATTTCAATTTAACATATTTCATAAAAATTTTTATGATAAATACAAAATTTATGTTATAGAATAGTGTAGATATTGCATGGTAATATATTTAATATAGATTAAAGTACGATTTATTGTAAATTAATACATTTAATTTCCAATGCACTAATCGAGTTTAAATATGAATTTTAATAGTATATAATTAATTATAAATCAGGTTTTTGAAATTTTGATTTTTTTATATAAAATTTATATACAAAATCAAAACTATATTTTCAAAAGATTTCAAACCCTGTTTCATTTTTTATAATCAGTTCTTATAAGTTCATCAAGCTATCAATAAAATCTTTTTAATTTAATATACTAAATTAAACATAATAATTTATATACACTAGTAATATTAAATTTTTTAAATTAAGATTGAGCATATAATCTATTTTTAAAGTGATTTTCAATTTATTTGAATAGTAGAATATGATTAAGTAAAGTTTCTTTATAGAGGAAAATTTTAGTATCTTTGAAATATATAATTAAATATAAGATAAATCATAAAGTTAATAAATAAAATTATTCGTATAAAATGAAATAATAAAAACAACCCACCAAATTTTCGAAAAATAATTTATCTGAAAAAACATTCCATTCCACTTTTTTAATAAAAAATTAAATTCCTTTTTTTTATTCTTATTCATTATTAAATATTAATATTACTATAAAACAATAATTCAATAAATGTTTTGTACAAAAGATACGGTTTTTAATTATATGGACTAATTTTACTAATTTTTAATAAATTTTACTTTTAAAGAGATAGTTAAATACATATACTTAAAATATTATATATATATATATAAAGTTTATAATATTATGAATTTAAGGTATATATAACATTCAATACAAAAAATTTACTACAAAAATTTAATTTCACATGTCATTTTATATTTAAACGTACATTAACCTACTTATTCTTAAACTTTACAAATAAATTCATAACGATTCTAGAAAGTCTTATTTTCTATTTTTACAATTTTCTTTGATGCAAATCTAATAATTGTAATAGTAACGCTATAAACAGTGTCATTATCTTTTTTTATTTAATGATTACATTCAATTAAATAATTGAATATTAAATCAATTAAATTTTTTAACTAGTTCTTATTAATAATATTGAAGCATCAAATGTCATATAAAAAATTAAAATTTTTCTCAATTATTTTGTAAATAATTAAAAGTGATCAAATAGTTAAATCGTACAATATTAGGGAAAAATAAATAGAAAATAAATAGTTACTCTCAATTAACATACATCTATAATATTCAATTAATTTTACGAATAGCTCTCTAGATTAAAATACGTTTAATATAATTTTTCTTCGAATATCAGAAAAAGAAAGTGAGTAAATTAAAAAGAATGTTATCTCCAAAAAACAAAAAACAATCTTTTAGGCGCCATGATAACTGCGCCAAATACTGATGTCTCTGCAATCTACGTGGCAAAATACAATCGCTTTGTCGACACGATTCTCAGTCGCATCAACAAAATTCTCAAAGACAAATATGATCCAGTCACCGTTAAACTCACTAATCCAAACTCTAGCAATAAGAGTAAAAATAAGAGCAAAAGTAAAAACAAGAGTAAAAACAAAAAACTAAAGCAAAGAAACAGCAAAAGTCTTGCAAGGAAGAGTGAAGTCATAGTCTCTCGAAACGAGGACAATATCCAGGAACTGGTCCGAAATATCAGTAATAACAGTGAATTGATACAGCTACAAACGTTTACTCAGGTTTATTTTTACTTTGCTTCAGTACTTTATGCGTAAGAAAATTTTGCAAAGATATAGATGGTGATATATATTTTTTTAAATATTTATAGTGATAAATTTTATTTCTTCTTAATTGAATAAAAATTATTTCATTCATAATTTATTAATATCCAACATTAATTAGAAGAAAACAACATAAATACCTAAATATATATTATACATAAATATGTGAGAATTAATGAAAAACAAATAGAAATTATATTTTAAATAATTTACGTCATAATATAAGATTTACATTTTATCGTTTAAACTTTCTTTTTTATGAAAGATTAAAAGGCCTATTTGATTCACTTAGTATGCAACTTTAAATTTTATTTAAATTTTAAAATAAATACTTGTAATATATTTTAAAATTATAACACTGCCTGAAATGAATATAATAAAAGTAGTTATTATTAAATAAAAAATTATTAAATATATAAAAAATATGATTAAATAAATTTTAACTTTTAAAAATTAAAAAAATTTTCTTATATTAAAAAACATAATGTTTTAAAAACAAAAGTAAAATCATAAGTTAATTTCAAATTTTAATTTATTAAAAAAAATTCTTATACAATTGTTTATTCGTTTTAGGCACCAAAGATTATTTTAACAACCCCAAGTTCTATACAAAACACAACTGAGGCTACATCAGAACTTATAACAAGATTAGTATCAAATGAAGTTGCTACAACAACAAGTTACCGTGGTTCCAATAGTACACATGGAATGAAAAATAAAAATAAAACTAGAGTAAGAACAAAGGTGGGAACTAAAATTAAAAAAACAAAAACAAATGTCAATAACTCAAACACCAAGGTAAATTTTATTTTTAACATATAAATAATTAAAACTACTTTGTTTAAAATTTTAAAATATTTTTTATATATTATTATTATATATATATATATATATATATATATGTGTTTATGTATATATATATAATATTGTTTAAAATTTTAAATATTTTTAAATAAATTATTTTATATAAATTTTACTACCTATAATAAATTAAATCTATTCTTTATTGTCAAACGATAACAATTTATTTTTAAAGAACCTTACTTAAAATCGAGCTATATTAGAAAAATTATATATTGCATTAGTAAATCTAGATAAACTTAAAAATTATGAAATAAAAATTAATACTTTATATTTACATTTATTAAATTATTTTTAAGATAAAACTAGCGTAACCTAATTAATTTGATATTGTTTTTGCATAAAAATAATAGATAAAAAACGATTTTATATCGAATTAAATTTGTGTGTGTTATTTAATTGCATATTCTTATTCATAATTTTAATCTTAATAATAATTTAACGTATACATTTCTAATTTAACAAAAATTCTGAATACTAGGTAAAAACACCGACAGCAAATGTTCCCTCAACAATATCAAATAAAAAATCGCGATCTAAAGCTAAAGCAACATTGTACGGATTATCGTCGTTAAAGCGCGCTGGTGACGTTTCAGTAAACATGATGAGCGATCATACGACTATCAGAACAAAATTTAATCTTGGTCCACTCGTTCTTAAAGTTGAAAAGGAGTTTGGTAGGTCAACGAGAAAGGAGGTACGCAGCGCCACTGCTACCACCGCCGAAATGTCAGGCCGATTGAGTCTTCGAGTTTATCACGGTGGAGCTGCCACACTACACTCCATTCGTGTTCTCCAACCCAAACAAGTTAGTGATTTACTCAAACTATTATATTTTTTTAATTTTAATTTCTTTTTTTTATATTTTATTTTTACTTTAATTAACATTATAACATTTTATGAAAGAGTTTGATAAAAAAAGCTATCCACTTTTAGAGTAAAAAATGACCTACAATAAAAATCACATTTTTTATATGCAATTTAAAGTAAATAAAAATACTATGAAATTGAAATTTAGATGAATCTCTTTTTTTCAAATATAAATAAAATTTGTCAAATATAAGAAATATTTTTATATATAATATAAATAATACTAGATATATACATGTATGTATTTAGGGTATTTGCATAATATGATCACAGTTAAATTAGCTATAATATACGTAAAACTATAAATTTATTCTATCTACAAAGATTTGCATAAATTTGTTTCAATTAAACTAAATTTTAATTAATATATCAAAATATGTAATGTGCACTTTGAAATTAATAAATAGCCTTTGAAATAAATTAAATGTTAATCTTTATTACAGCCGCCAAAATTTTAATTCGTCCAATTAAAATTTATAATTATTAATAATTTATTAATAATATTGCGATTTTAAATTATTTATTTGAAGTTTCCAACCTACTAATAAAGAAAATGGTACAAATGAAAAATGTGACAGTAAAGTTATAATTTTCTAAAAAAAAATCTTTTATAATTAATAAAAAATAGCATTTTATGATTAATTATAAGGATTGATATATTGTCATATTTAAATTTATCGATACCGATAAATATTGATGTCATATTTACTATCTATTTTATACATTACTTTCTTTACAAAGATCTATAATCCAAAATCGAATAATATTTTAAATAAATTCAGTCTATTAAAAATTACACTAGATAGACTAACGAATTTAAAAACAAAATTCGTATAATTGCGAATTGTATATATGATAAAAATATTACTTCATTATTTAATAAACTTATTTTTCATATGTTTATGTATTCTTCATTTATTTTACATTAAATTGAACCTCATATTTTAATGACAATGAAATAGATTTGTAAATTATACAAACTATTTTCACTAAATTTAATAAATGTTTTTGATAGTACATAAAGCAGTACTGCAGAAAATAAAATAGAAAAATTCAAAATTAAACAGTAACTATAACGAATGTTTCAGATGCGCATCGAAAGTGCAGACGACCATGACAGAACGCGGGAGTTCGTATGGAAACGATCATCACACATAGCTCACCTGGTCTCGCAGAAGTTATCCTCAGCGACACGGTCAATGCTGCGACCGCCTCCTTCCCCATTAGCCGTTGCTGCTTGAATATTTTCCTTATTGCCATTTCTTTATTTTCTTTCACAAACGCAAAAAAAGATGAAAATACAATGTGTTCAAGCTTCATCCATGCTTTGTGCCCTTATTTTGTTCATTGAAAATATTAAGAACAAAATCTTCTGTGGCGTCCTAGATTTATCACTTTTAAATCTTATCTTTCAAATATTTAATATTAATTTACCTATTTATAGTTAACTTATTATTATTATTAGTTTTTGTTTTTCAATCGTTTCATATTGTAAGCCTGATAGATAATTACATTCTTATAAAGGTTTTTCTGTGATTTTTTGCAATACTGCCCGGTACTGTATCCAGATTACATTATTAGATTTACTCAGATTTTTATAACATAAACGATTTTTTTTTACTGTTTAAAAATTATATAACATCTTATTATTAATTTTTGAAATATTACAACTCAAATCATTCAATTGTCGGTATGCGACGTAAATCAATAATAATGTATACGAAACTGTAGCGAATATTTCGCATTGAAAGTTGTTTATAGATTGTAAATAAATATAATAAAAAAATATTTCATTAATTTGCTACAGAAAATTTATTTGAAAAAACCGATCATTGATAAAGTTTCGCAAACATTTATAAAGAGATATTTCAAATTATTACAATATTACTTTACGATTATAAGTAAATTTTTAATTTATAATTTTATTGTATAAAATTCATTAAATAAAAAGAAACTTCTTTCTAATTTTTCCTTTAATTTATAATATATAAAGGATAAATTATTACTTTTATTATCTGCATTTTTGCGTGTTTATTAATTCTAGTAAATTATTCTGAACTTTATAATTATTTAATAATTAATATTAAATAATAACGTAAAATAATATTTATAAATATTGTTATTAATATTAATTTATTAAAAATATAAGTTTGATAACTAAGATCTGAATAATTTTATTATTTATACTAGTTTTTTATAAACTAGTTTTAAAGTAATTTTTTTAAACAGATATACAACCGTAAAAATTATAACAATAAACGTATTTTAATTTATTGTAAAGGTTTTATTGCTTGTTTTTAAAACATTTTTCTTTAAAATATTTTAATTATAAATTAATAAAAATTTCATCAATATTATTATTTTGTATATAAAGACTTGTTACTAACTTTCTTTTTATTAAAATTAATTATTTTCCTAGAATATCGTAAATTTTTTTTAAATATTATGTAAAGAACATGATATTATTTAGTAATATTATGCACAATTATTTGCTAAAATTTATATATAAATTATATAAAATCACAGGCTAAAAATTATTTCATGAATTAAAATATGTATCCTGTCTTTAATCGATTTTATTCTTAAAATATAGTATTAAAACAAAATGTCAAATATACAAATTTAAAAGTATTTTTATCACAGAAAATAGCCTCTATACATAAATCTATTTATAAAATTACAAATTTACATAAAAAACAATCCAACTCTTAAAAACTGAATTTTTACATCTAAAATATAGTTTAAAAAATTCATACTACACATTTTTTAAAGAAATTAACTCAATAACTAATAACAATGAATTTAAAAATGGTGTTTCGAGTATAACCGTGTAAGGTTTTATAATATTTCAATTATAATATACACTACCAATTGAAATTTTTTTACAATACTTTCATATATTTCTTTAATATATAAAAAAAATTTCAGATTTCCTTAAAATTAAAAAAAGAATTTAACATAATATTTTAATTATTAAATATTATTATTAATGATTTTAAAACATTTATATTAATAGTTATAAAATTCCATAGTCATAAAATAGTCAAAATTTCGCTCAATAAAAATTGTAAAAAGATAATAAAACATATTTACTTATTATAGTATTAATTAAACTTTTTTCTTGTTATTACTTCACCTTAGTTATTATCTTTCCTGTTGTATTTAGAAAGAAATTTGTTTAATTTTTACATTATTGAAAATAAGATAGAATAATTAAAAAAAAAGATAAAAAATAATAAAGTAGTTTATTCATAATTATTATAGAAAATAATTTTAACAAAGAATAATTCAATAAACAGATTAAATTGTACCTAACAATTAAGTGTTTACTAACTTACACGATAACCTCTGATACAAAAAAGATATAAAATTTTGATACTATATAATAAATAGTTAAAATACTTTGTTATTTTTTTATTTGATTTATTTTACAAGTGCCAAAAAAAATTCTTAATAAAATTTTTATTATCTGAAATTATTAAATTCTATAATTAGAAACTTAGTAAACTACTATACTTGAATTATTTTAATCACCATTATCTTTCATGCAGAACATAATTTAGTCAATTTTATATATTATAGTACAAGCTACGAATTGCATGTGTATTTATTGTACGTATTTCAAATTTTAAATTAATATTAAATATTATTTAATAATATAAATTTAATTACCAAATTAAATTAAAATTGTACATGGACTTAAAATATCGATAAAATTGAATTTTTCTCTATAAAAATTCTCTTCAATTAAGTACATATTCAGCAAGATTGTATTTATAGGATAAATCTTTATCGTTTAAAAATGTAGATATAAGAATACACTCTATTTATTATTATAAAAATAATATATATTCTTTTTTATCCCAAGTTTCTTTCATTTTAAATTATTTAACTATAAAATGTAAAAATAAACTTCATTACAAAATTTTTTGTATTAATACAATATACTTTTTAAAGTCTAAGATTAATTTTTGTAATTTTTAAAACGTATAAAAACATAGTTGGCAAAGGTGCGCTTAAGAGATATTTATATAATCTATAAAGTTTTTTATATATATTATCTCAATGAGAACACGCGTATATTTTTGTGAATATAATTTATTCAATTATAGAAAAATTTTTGCAATTGTGTAACTTTTAAATTAAGAACTTTAATATGCAAATTCGTGAACTACTTTCTGTTTGACTTTTATTTTCCCGCTGGTGTCGGTGCACCGTCTACAATTCATAAATATTAAACAAGTTACACTAATAGACCTTTTTACGCAACTTATTTTATATTGCAGTGCCATCTGTCTTTATTTTATCTCAACACTCTATAAATGTAATTCTAGGTAATAATAACATTACGTATCTATAATCATTACTGTCACCGATGACTAAACTCTATTGGGTCCAGGTTCGATTCGAATTCCAGAGTCCATACTTCCAAATCCAATTCTAACGGGCACCATCAGTAAGCCTCATCTAGTCATTTGTATCCAGCGATAGTTACCTTAGTCATAGCTACGGTATCGACGAATAAACGTTATAATAAAAGGTATTGGTGGCATCCATTTCAATATTGCCGACAAATAACAAACTATCATTTTCACTTCTGTGTAGTGTAAGCGATATTATATACTCGTTCAAAAATGATGACGGAGTCAAAATAACAAGAGGCGCCGAAAAGATTTATTCAAGCTCTGAACACTGACTTCAAACGTAAATATATATAATTATAATAATTATTACAGTAATAAATATAATAATAGTTGTGAAGATGATGAAATAGTTTCAATTAACTAATTAGGTTCTATCATATATGAATAGTATTTCACAAGCTTTTCAGATTATAAAAGATTGTAAAAATAAGGCGTTTATCATAACATGAATATATTAATTCTTAAAAATTGATTGTTTTATTAAAATCACTTCAATATAGATTGTACGATTATTTAATTGTTTAAATATAGTTTATTCAAAAACTAAAAATTGGATTGTCAACTTTTTTAAGTTTAAGATAATTCTTTAAGCTTATTCAGAAAATTAATAAATTTTTTACTTATATTGTAAATACGTTCCAAAAATATTATATTCTTGTACACTTCAAATACATATTTTTTCCAAAAAGTAAATGCTCATTTTAATAAAATCTATCCAGCACTTTTATCATAAATGAGCTTCGTATGCTCGTTTTTTAATTTTTATAATTAAAATATAAACTATTATAATATTTAATATGTTTATAGTATTATATGTCTCGTTTGAAAATTTTTATTAATAAGTAAAAATATTATTAAATTTTACATTTTAAGAAAAATTTTTTAATATTCTAAAAAGAATTTTTACAAATAACTAATTATAGCACGATTAATTAGATTCCTTGAAGAAATAACTTATTTATTTATTTAATTTATTTTTACAATTTTTAAAAATAGAAACATCATTTTTCAGAAAAAGATAAATAAGATTAAAAATATTACACATTTGTATACATGATGTTCAAAAACTATTATGTATATTTATTGAAACCGTATTTAGTTAATTAAAACTTATAATTAAAATTAGGATAAGGTTTTTTGGGTGTTTTTTATTTAAAATATTTTTATAAGTGACCTTAAAGTTGCTATTTTTTTTAATATACTATAATTAATCTAAATTCTAATTTTTGTTACTGTAAAAAAATTATTATAGTATATGGTGTTAACACGTTCATTAAGTAAAGTTGAAATAAAATTTCTTTCAATTCAACTGAATCATTTATCGTATTAAAACTTTCATGAATTAAATTGTTGAAAGTAACTGTACTTAAGTAAATTTCGAATATTCATCATTTATTTTCAAAAGAAAAAAAGTTTTTTAAATGGATTACAAAATCCATTATAATATTTTTATTTTAAATATAAAAATTTGTATTGATATATTGAAATTATTTTTCATTATCGATTATTATAGATAATGAAAATGTAAAATATTGTCTTAAATTACTGTTTTTAGTAATAGATAAATTTTAATATTAAAGGTAAAGACGAGAAATATTATCTGATTATTAAAAATTTTTATAATTTTAATTAATTAAAGGAAATTCAATATTGTTGTAAAAGTCTTCTATTTCACTAAAAAAATTAACTTAAAATTTCTTTTAAATCCTAATATATTTTTCGTCATCAGTTCATTCTTTATTTTAAAAGTTTCATAACTTAACGTCGCTTTAATAAATATACAAAATGTAAAATTTAATTATACTATAATTCTAAAAACTTTTAATATACTGTAACAAGTGATGCACTTTATTTTTAGTAATTAAAATTTAATTAAATAATAATTATAATATTAAAAATTAATTTAATATTACAGAATATAAGGAAATTATTATTAACCGAATAAAGGAATCTATTTATTATATATAAAATATACTAATCTTCTACTGTTTATCACTTTTTGCCAGTAATATTCAATTTTTATTAAACATAGTGCTTTTTAACACTTAATATTAAATCGCATTTTGAAATTACTCTGTTGTAAAATCAAACAAATTATGGATACCAGTTTCATTGAAGTTTTCAGTAATAAAAGATATATATATATATATATTGATAAAACAATATAACTTCCAATATTTTAAATATAAATAAGTTTAAAAATATTCGTACATAATATTGTAAAATGTAAATAGGAGCATTTTTATGTACATATTAACTGTATGAAATGTATAATTAATTCATAAAATTTTTTCGAACAAAAATTGATCAAAAAGATAGCATAATATTTGTCAAAATTTTATCAATTCATCACACTCAATTTTTTTTCAGAAATTAATATACGCACTATAATATAATATACTTTTGTATGTACGTTGTAATTTAAATAAATAATATTACAATCTTTAGTTATAAAAATTTGTTTTATCGTTCAGATCAGTTTTTTGCAATTAATCTGTGAACAACTTATTGATTTTATAATAAAGAAAATTATTATTTTTTTAAACTAAGTTAAAATTTAAAAAGATTTTAATTCAACAATAGATCTTTCAAAAATTATCTGTGTTTTACTTAATGAAAGACTTATATATAGCAACTCTAAATATTATAGATGTATATATTATCAAAATTTTAATTATTAACATTATTATTATATAAATGCATTGGTAATATAAATTTTATATTCTTAGATGGACAGTCCTTATATGAGTGTTCGAATTAACTTCTAAATCTTTATTCTAGATAATTAATTTAAGATCATTTGCATAATTATTAAATTGAATCATTAAAAATCTATTATATTTATAATTATCGTAAGAAACTAATTATCTCTATATTATTTTAAAAGATTAATAATATTTAACTTAAAAAATATTGAGTCAAATTAATTCGTGTTCTAATCAACTGATAAATGTAAAAAAATTAAATTAAAATTTTTGTTGTCTTATTATACATTACACTTATCTTTTAAAAATATGAACAGAGTAACTTTTTTTTATTTCTCTGTTATCTTTTAAATAAATTATAATACAATGTGAAAATAGTGATGTTTAAAGAATATATTCAGACAATTAATTTTTTTGTTTCTATTAAAATTATAAAAAACATATGCACCATGGGCCTTATAAAATTTATAAATAACCTAATATTTACGTTTTTATATAAAAATAAATATAAATTTTATATTCTTTCTAATTTATTTATAAATATGATCCGTATTTACATAGAACCCAATTTAAAAGAGATACTTTAATTAAATTCAGATCTGATTGCATCTCTCATATTTTCAATAATATTTTCGATTTTATAAGCGTGATACTTTATAATATCTACCTAATACTTTAAATAAAGTATGCAATTAATATATTAATATATTGTAGATATATACGATCTTAAAATTAACAAAAACTGTAATTTATACGTACACGATCTTAGACTATAGTAAAAAATTAATTTTTTATTGATAAATTTGAACAAAAGAACTGTATGTATAAAAAATATGAAGTTCTATGACTGTTTTGCTCATAATAAATATATAATAAAGCATAATATAAACAAAAATTTTCAAAAAACTTTCTAGGGTTAAGGTTTTCTAGAGGTTTTCTCTTGAATACAACAAATAACTAATTTCCAATTTTGAAACAGCCTTTTGCTAATGTTTACATAAGTCGAGAAATCGCATGAATATCTTTAAATATAATTAAAAAAAGAGTCTGGTAGCTACGCAACTTTAATCGATACTTGGTAGTGACTAGTGATTTTTTTATTATATTTTTTAAAGCATTCAAGGTTATTTTGCACATGCGTAAATATGATTCAGTGAGTACAAGTCTATTACGACATCAGCGCTTGCAATACAATTTCTAATCATATTTTTATTCAGCAGCAGAT
The DNA here is from genome assembly GCA_018907185.1 of Platyscapa corneri. Classification (NCBI taxonomy): domain Eukaryota; kingdom Metazoa; phylum Arthropoda; class Insecta; order Hymenoptera; family Agaonidae; genus Platyscapa; species Platyscapa corneri. The sequence continues at coordinate 655,381 of JACCHW010000011.1, read as the reverse complement.
GAAAACATACAGTTAATATATTTAAAATGAACTATGAACAAATTTTTAAACAACTTTCTTTTTCAATTTAAAAATTTATTTATTAAATACGTGCATAACTAATAATATAATAAATCAGTACTAACTAGCCGTCTATAAACAAAGTAATAATTTATTTTTAACATAAATATTTAAAAGATATAGCGTGTTTAATAAAAAATTTTTATAATGTTTAGGAATAATATATTTAAAAATCTAATTTATTTTAAATCTAAAATCATATTTTTTATATTAAGATGACAAATTTAATTTTAGTGTTTGTAAGTTTTTATTTTTAAATTAAATATAATTATTAGTAAATAATTGTAATAACAATGTATGTTCATAACATTAAATAAATAATTAATACATAATTTTTTAACAATTTAGAAAGTAAGTAGATCTTATATAAATAATAGAAAAAATTCTTGAAGTAAAAGACATTGTTTAGAAATTTTTAGACATTGTTTAGACAAACTTTTATTTTTATTAATGTCACTCTATTTGTAATATTAAAAAGTATTGAGTATATTTTATAATAAGTACCAGCTAATAAATTTTTCATGAATTTTATTAAATGAAAGAATTTTATATTCTTGTACATATATATTCATGTATAATAATGTGATTGTATATGATTATAAGAACAAAAAAAGATTAAAATATATTATTATAACGTATATATACACATGCAAATTAAAAAATTTTCTACTTTCATCTATCTCTTCTTCTATTCTCAAGAATAAACATATTTCAACTTCACTTTGGAAAAATGTAAGCCGAATAAAAATAAATACAATGATTCAAGATCAAAGGTTATAACTCGCAATAAAATTATAGTATTTTATAATCTATGTTTTACATTTTTAGATGGTTTAAATTTTTAAGTAATTAATGTAATGTTTTAAAATTTTAATCGTTTTGTATTTCTACGTCTTTATATAGTTTTTATTTCTCCTTTGTTTTTCATAAAATAATAATTATAAAGAAGACAATTAATATTTTCTATTAGAAAATTACTCATTAGAAGTATTATAATATGATCCTTTTCGATTTTGATACGTGGAAAATTATTAGTAATTACAATTTTTTAAAAAACTAAATTTAAAAAATAAACGTTAATTATATTAACCTGATGGTAATAAAATATCAAAATATTATTGTTTTTTTAACCATCATTACTCATTCAAAGTAATTGTTAAGATAATTTTAATAATAAAAATATCGCAATAGTAATAATAATAATACAACTGATATTACAGATAAATTAAAAGTAATTACTGTTATTATTATATTAATTATTGATATAAAAACTTAATTTTTTAATTATTTTTTTCATCGAATAGACAAACTATCAATTTTAATTCAAACAATCAATCATTCCAATATTTTACATGTTATTTTTCTCTGTTTGCATTAGTAAGTTCATAGATTTTTAATGAGGTGAAAATTATATTGACAACTTTATATTTCTTAATTATTCAAGATATTAAAGTTATAAATTAGTGATGAAATTTATTAATCGGAACTATTATCACGGAAATTTAATATATACAATTGTAACTTTTGAAACATTGATTCTAACAGTTTAAAATTTATAATATAGCTTATAGGTAATTCTATGAATGTAGTAAGGTGTTTTTTTTAAGTATATGAGTAAAAATAGAGAATATACGCTATTAAATATGCTTCTATTATTCTGATAGAAATATAATATATAACAATCAAAATTTAAAACTAATAAATTTTGAAAATAAAATTGTAAATTATTATAGAATAATCACATTTCTAGAATACGAAATCATACAATAATGATTAATCATATTAGAATTTCAGATCAAATAAAAAAAGACAAAAGACTAAAATACGTGAACTGAAACCATTAAAAAATAAAATGGTATTCTTGACAAAGTGCATAAGCTTAAACCTCCTAAAAACTACCTCATTGGCAGTGAGAGTTCTCTCAACGAAAGCTCAACTATATCCTAGAGAAATTGACCCTTCAAAACAAGTTATTCTTAAATATCTGGATGGTAAAGATAACGGAATCGTTGTCCTTGGACTCAATCGGCCAGAACTGCGTAATGCCCTTGGAAAAAGTCTTGTAAGACAACTAACTGAAGCCGTATCTACGATTCAACAAGATAAAAAGGTTCGCGTACTTATAATACGAAGTTTCGCACCTGGTGTGTTCTGTGCAGGTGCGGATCTTCGTGAACGTAGCAAGATGGAACCCCAAGAAGTAGCAAATTTTGTTAACTCGCTGAGGAATCTAATGAATGACCTTTGCACTCTTTCTGCACCCGTTATTACAGCCTTAGATGGGATTGCCCTTGGTGGTGGTCTTGAGATGGCTCTGGCTAGTGATATCAGAACAGCTACAGATGAAACAAAAATGGGTCTTGTTGAAACAAAATTGGCAATTATACCTGGAGCTGGTGGTACCCAAAGATTACCTAGAATTATTGGCCCAGCGATGGCCAAAGAACTTATTTACACCGCAAGAATTTTAGATGGCGTAGAAGCCTACAGGCTAGGTCTTATCAATCGTGTTGTGCCACAAAATAAACAAGGTGATGCCGCATATCAAACAGCACTGCTTATTGCTAGAGAGATTTTACCGAATGGACCTATCGGTGTTAAGTGAGTATTTCACATAAAGGTATTAAAAAATTAAGTCTTTTTAATAAAATTTTGAATTGTAGTATTCACTATAAATGGATCATATTTTCTTAATTCAACCTCTCATAAGTAACGTAAGATTAATACATAATTGCTAATATAATGTCTAGTTAAATCGTTATTTTTATTAATCTTAATTAATAATTTAGTTAATTCATAACGCAAAAATTCTTTTTGAATTTAAAACGCTATTAAACAATGAATAATATAACAAACATAATATAGCGTAAATAACTATATAATAACTAGATATATAATAACTAATGTTTCAAAATTCATTAACTCAATTAAAAAGAAAATAAATATGAGAAAGAAATGGGTAATAAAGTTTAACAACATTTAAAACTCATCAAACCTAACAATACAGGAAATATATCTAAAAATTATATTAAACGGAATAATAAGGAAAATAATTCATTATAGACAAAAAATAAAAAAGTACATTAACTTTTAATATATATTGAATAAGTTTATAATTTAATATAAATAAAGCATAAGAATTTTTTTCAATTTTACCCGAATTACGATTTCAATTACATAGCATTCTTAAAGTATTCGTATATTTTAAGTCAGTTTTAATGTTAGTAAAATTATTTCTATTTATTAAAATTATATTAATAATTTTATTTAAATTATCGTTATTCTCATAATAATTATTTAGTTGCAGTATTACTTTTTAAAATTGATTCCATATAAAATGAATATTTATAAAAGAATTTTTTAATAATTGGAATACGTATTCCATAAGCGTATATAATTTTTAAGATAATTTTCCAAATCTTGATATAAGATATCAAAATAAAATACTTCTTAATTACATCAATTCTTATTCACCTACTTATCTCTGTCTCTCTCTCTCTATTTATCTATCTATCTCTCTCTCTATTTATCTATCTATCTCTATCTTCATTTTTAGATCCTTAATTTGTTTCCAAGATTTGCGCAAATGTAACTTATCTAATTGTTTTTTTTTTGCATAAAGTACACTGATAGTCAAACATATTAGTAATAATATAATAAATATATTATTATTACAATAAGATTAAAACCATTTATTTATATTATATCCTCTTATCATATGAAATTATTTAATGATTAATATATGGTAACATAAATATTTTTATTATTTTTTTAAAATTTCATGTCAATTAAAGAAATACAATGTATTTCTAAACAATTTATAAAAGAAAATACTTATTATTTTAATGAAATGTAAATTGGATATATTTACTTTTCTTTGCAATTAGAGAAAATTAAAAATTAATCTTATCTTATTTGTTATTTTTCTTTTAATAAACATTTATTTATCAGATTAGCAAAAGTAGCCATTTCCAAAGGAATCGAAGTATCTATTGAAGATGGCATGGAAATTGAAAAACAGTGTTATTCTCAATTACTGGATACGGAAGATAGAATTGAAGGATTGGCTGCATTCGCTTCAAAACGTGTACCTGTTTACAGAGGGCTGTGAATTATAAGGTTCAACGTCTGAATTTTGTTTACATTTTGTACTTGTTAAATTTTTTCACGTTAAAAAAATTAATTTTATTAAAAAAAAATCATAAATTCAAGCGAAATAAAATTACATAAGCCTGGGAAATATTAATATTTAGTGATAATAGAGGCATTTAAAAATTAATTATAGTAATGTAAGTAATAAATGTACTATTTTTTTACAAGAATTTTTTAATACTAAGATATGATATTTTATATTCATAACTCAAATGTTAATTTTTTCGATATGTTGTGTTTTTAAAAAGTTTATACTACAATGTATATGATGTATTTGTTTATTCAGTTTTGTTATTATATTAAAACAATTTATACAATATATTAAATTTTGTTTTATTTCTTTCATGACTTTTTTTATTATAGTTATATAGACTATTTATTCTATATAAATTTATTATACATAAAATGAAGAAATAACACTCAATGAATAATATAGATACAATTTCTTAATAAGTTGATATTGGCTAATATTATGTACAAAGATTGTATATATCATAAAAATAAGGTATCAAAAATATTTCCTTTATTTTATTAAACACATTGCATTTGAAAATTTACTTCTTTCTTACATATTTTTTCATTGATCAAATTGATCAACACCTTAAGTTGTTTCAAAGTGTCATCAGGACCTGTTACTCGATGACCTACTGTTAAATCACTCTCATAGATTTCATAGTCATTACCACCCTCTTTTGTTTTATCTCCAAAAAAGTGAACTTCGTCATATCCTTGAATGTGTCGCAAACAATATGTTTTATCCCATCCACTTGGAAAAACATCAAATGAAATTTGTCCACCTATAATAAAAGAATAATTTTTAAAGGTAATTTACTCAGAGAGAAGTAATAATTTAGTTTTCATTTATGTTTCGAAAATATTTATTTACTTTAAATACAAAAAAACTTGAAAAATTTAAAATGAATATTTTAAAAAAAATTATTAAGTGTAAAATCTTTGAATACAGTATGTTAAAAATTATTTATTTATTTTAAAGGAATAAAAAATTTTTTTATACTAAAGTAAACTAAATTTACATGCCTTATTAACAATAAAGATATCAGTCTTTTAATACCTATACTGTATGTAAGTGCTAAATTAGAAAATCTTGTTTTCAAAGCTTGAATAAATTTTTCACGAATTTGATTTTCTGCGTCATATTCATTAAATTGATTGCGCTCTTCAATTGTACAGTTACGACCTACAGGAGAAATATTTAACATTCCTGTTCTGAATTCAATGAAAGTACCTCGTTTAAATGGTAACTTCAACTTCGATATATAACAAAGAGAGAAATTTATGAAATCTTGTAGAACTTCTTCACCAATAATACTTTGAATAGTCTATAAAAATAATATATACAATGTATTTAATAAATAAAAAAAGGATAATAGAATGAAGATTATTAATAAAAAACTATCTTATATTACTTTAAAAAAAAATTTATTAATTTCATTTTATAAATATTTACCTCTGATTGCAACTTTTTACCATCTTTATAAGCTATCAATCCATTTTCAGCAAAAATATAATCATATTTCTCAAACAAATTTTCTTCTCCTAGTTGACGTTTAATTTTATTAATATCTGAGCCACCTATTACAGCAACATCAAACTGCTTTTTTAATGTATCTTGTATATATTGATCAAGATTAACTTCAATTTCCTATAAAATTGATGGAAAACATGTAACACATGTAAGTGCACATTTAGAAATATTTTAAATAATTTTATTATCACCTGTTGAGGTTCTGTTAGAGTGCCATCAACATCAAATAGACAAATGATTTTTGACATAATTGTACTATAATTTTATTAGGCTGAAATTATATTACAATGAATAAGAAAAGACAAATAATTTTCAATATACCATCGAAAAATTTTTTGTAATTAAACATACTTTATATTTTATAATTTCTTAGAAACATACTTTTTAAAATAATTTTTTTTAACTAATATTAAAAAGAATAATTTTTTTAATATAAAGTTCTAGTTTATGAAAAATTTTTAATTAATATTTTATGTTTTAATTGGTTATAATAAATGACAGTTTATTAATTTAAAAAATTTCAATTCAATTATAAAAATAAATATGAATTTTAAATATTAATCTTTCTTAATAAATATAAATAGTTTGAAAACTATTATTTAATGAAATACTAGTTGATAAATATTTATCAATGTAAGCACTTAAATTTAACAGATACTTAGGTTTTTAGTACGTTTATTTTAACCTCTATTCTTGCAGTTTCATAAATTTATTTATATAATTAAATCAAACAATCTATTTATTTATGAAATTTGATATGTTGTGTAAGTTTATAAAAAATTTTTATAGATTATATCATAAATTTACTATAATGCAACCATATGCCAACGCCTAATAATTGACATATTCATATTTGTAGAAAACAAAAAAATCCATATATGTACATACTTAACATTACAGAATGTGAAAGGAATAGAACACCAACACTTACAAGATCAGTTAAAAAAAAAAAAGAAAGTAACGGGTAGACTGTATACCGTTGGTTTGAAATTTTGATTGTCGGATTGTCGTGTCAGCACCTCGATTCAATGTGGCGCGGACTGTGAGATATAAGCACTAAGAATACAATTTTTAAAAACACAAGTTCATATTGCGATTCATAAATTCAAATATAAAGCATAACGCTGAACCGACGCGTCATTAACCGGTTGTCTTCGTCACAATATAGATCTCATATTTATAATCTACATTAAAAAAATGTATCGAAAAATATATTTTCATACACCGTCGTACACTTTTGTACTATTATTAATTGCTGTTACAGATGTACGAAGCAATTATCCTAATCAACCAAGGAATGCAATCTTATTTGTAGGTTAGTAGATTCATATTACCTTTTTAAATTTCATCTGTTATATACATATTATAATTACTTCGTGGATAAGTAATAGTTAAAATTAGAACAGTCTACATTAAAAACATTTTTTTAAATTAATTTTCTAGCGGACGATGCTGGTTTTGAAATGAGATCATATCTTAACAAAATTTGTCAAACACCCAATCTCGATGAATTAGCTAAAACTGGCTTGATATTCAATAATGCATATACATCAGCTAGTAGCTGTTCGCCAAGGTAAACAACTATCTCTTCTTAAAATCTAAATGTTTTACTTTCTTTTTTACAAATTGAACCAATACCAAATAAATTATTATCATTATACTTTAATTTAATATATCTATAAATTAATACAAAAATTTTATGTATAAAATATAATCATGATTTATGTGTATAAAAATTTGTAAAAGTGAAATGTTTAACAAAATAATTCAAAGATTTCTAAAAATTTTAAGTAGAAATAAAAAATCATTCGTCTCCTAAATTTAGGAAAATTTTATAAAAATCTATTTAATTTAACTATTTAATAATTATTTAATATAATGTACTCATGTACGGAAGTGAAAGCTCAGACTATAATTACTAAATACCAATCGCCTAATTTCATGTTTCGTGTACTCATATGCATACACAAATATAAATGCACGCGTTAATATATAAAATGAAAACATATTTAAAAATAAATTCAGTAATGCTTTAATTAATATATGAAAGACACATTTTCCCCCAAATAATATTTAATAATAAAAAATTAACAAACTAAAAAAAACACGCTTATTAAAATATAAGATATAGCATAAATATTAATATAATTCAAATTAGAATTGTTTAAAAAATAAATTAATAAAAATTTAATTAATTTGTAACTCAGTATAATTGGATAATTGATCTGAAAAAAAATTATAAAATTTAGAAACTTAAAAATTAATTTCCAATTTCAATGACACGCTATTTTCATTGAATAAAAAATATCTATTTAAGTTGCAGATAGTTATAAGTATATTTTAATACAAAAAATTATTAAAATTTTCTTATGGACACGTTTATAAAAAAAATTAGCTTATCTTTAATTTAAATAAACAATGAATTCGCGAATAAACAAATTAAGAACATAAATATGCCATAAAAATGTAAATATATTTAATTAATAACTTTGAATAAATATGTTATATTATAATAATTATGATACAAAATTTTATATTTTACATAGATGCTTACGTTTAAATCTTTATTCATTTAAGATACGAAAATTAAACATATTGATCGCTTCTAAAAAAATTTAATACTTACATGTAAATTTTAATCAAAATTAATATTAAATTTTTTTATAATTTTTTCAAGATATTGAAAATATAGAAAATTGTGGAACTTTTTACTGTTAAAGGTAAAGACATAACTTTAATTAAGCAATTTGACTGTTCAATTGTGATTATTTCATTTTTATAATACGTGTTGTTATTAATCCATAAGAGATTATTATTAACAAAATTTTATTAATATTAAAATGATTAAGTTTGCTTATATATCTTATAAAATATAATTTTCATATTTTTTATGCATTTTATTTTTAGTAATTTTACAATCTTTTATATAATATACAGTAAAAGTTTTAAATTAATTAAATAAATAATCAATTATAAAATCATTAATACTTAAATTTTTTAAATCTAATTAAATAGTTACTAATCATAATTTAACATATTAACGATTATACATTTTTTAAACTTGTGTTATTAATAAAATATGTTTATTAATTTTAATTAATTTAAGTATTGTATTCTAATGAAATAATAAATATAAAAAATGTTATTATCACAGTCGTGCATCTTTATTAACTGGGCAACCGAGCCATCAAAATGGGATGTATGGTCTTCATCATGGAATTCATCATTTTAATTCTTTCCTTGAAATCCAAAGTTTACCAAAAATATTAAAAAAAAAAAATATTCGTACAGGTAAACCGGAGACATGATATGATTTTCATTTATCTTAGCTTTTAATTATATCGATTTTTATACACAAAAAATCTTTTTTCCATTCATGAAATCAATTTTTAATGTATGGGTTAAAAACATGTTCAAAAATATAAAATCCAAATATTAAAAATAATAATAATAAATCATAATACAAATACTATTTAATTATTTTTTCCTTTCTTTTAAAATTTTTCAAATTTTAACAAAGCTATTCTATTCATTAGCATTATATTTTATGACAGGCATCATAGGTAAAAAGCACATTGGTCCAGGTGAAACATACCCTTTCGATTTTTCTTATACCGAGGAGAATGAATCCATCCTTCAAGTTGGTCGTAATATTACGAGAATCAAACTATTGACACGTGAATTCCTTACTCAAAATAAAAATCAGTACGTATACAAATATTTTAATATAACGACATTAAACTATACATTGAAATTTAAATTTTTATATTTGCTATAGTTTTCAATTCATAATTCAAAACTTATTTTAAGTCAATAATAAGACAATTAACAAAAAAATATAAATAGACTCTTTGAACTACCACTATCGAAAACAATCAACTCATCATAAAACATTTTTTACTCTTGATGATAACTCATATTTATACATAAACTTTCAATTATTTGACTTACTACTTTTAATTATAGTTTTATTTTTTTTCAATTAAAACGCCTAATATATTTAAGATTTAAAGAATATAATATATATATATATATATATTCATTAGATAATTGTATAAATAAATATTAATTTTGTATTAGATTTTATTATTATATTGTTTTTGTATATTAGATTTAAACAAGATAATTTAAATTAATTTCATTTTTCTTCGAAATTTTTTTAGACCATTTTTTCTTTACATTGCTTTTCACGATCCGCATCGATGCGGTCACAGTAATCCTAAATATGGTAGTTTTTGTGAAAAATTTGGCAACGGTGAACCTGGAATGGGAACTATTTCAGATTGGAATCCCATTTATTATCAATGGGAGCAAGTGAAATTGCCTTATCATGTGCAAGATACCGAAGCGGCAAGAAGAGATATTGCAGCGCAATATACAACAATGTCTCGATTAGATCAAGGTAATTCATTTATGCTATAATAAATGATTTGCGCTAATAGAGAATATTGAATTTTATGTTAATGTGTTATGGTATTCATTTTTAGGTATTGGATTAATATTAAAAGAATTAGAAAATGCTGGATTAAAAAATAATACATTGATAATTTACACTTCCGATAATGGAATACCGTATACTAGTGGTAGAACAAATCTATATGATCCTGGTAAATTGATTAATGAACTTTTTAAAATAAACCTTTATTATTTAAAAATAATAAAAATAATTAATATATGATTTAAAGGTGTAGCTGAACCAATGATTATATCTTCGCCTTATCATAAGGAAAGATATAATGAAGTTACTTATAGTATGACTTCTTTATTAGACATTTTACCGACATTAATAGATTGGTTCAATATAACCGGTGATAAAAAAATTGATAAGTACCTTTCAACTCTTACTGGAAAGTCACTAATACCTTTATTAGAAAATGGTAAAAAAATTATATTAGTATTTAATACTTTTATATGAAAAACAAAAATATTTTATTCATAGAGCCTGTTGAAGATAAATTAACGGCAATTTTTGCTAGTCAAACCCATCATGAAGTAACAATGTATTATCCTATGAGAGCTATAAGAACTAAAAAATTCAAACTTATTCACAACTTAAATTATAAAATGCCTTTCCCAATTGATCAAGATTTTTATATTTCTCCAACATTTCAGGTATAATTTTCTACTTACTATTAAAACAATTTTAAGTATATTAAACATAAGATTTTTATAGGATTTATTAAATAGAACCCGCACAAATCAATCACTTAGATGGTATAAGAATGATTTGAAAACATATTACTATAGACCAGAATGGGAATTGTATGATTTAAAGTATGATCCTGAAGAATTAAACAATATTGCTACAAAAAAATCTACAGAGGTAAGTATAAAAATAATTATTTTCATTATATTTTAATTAATATTCTTAATAAACTAAATTTTAATTTACAGATTATATTTAAAGAGCTTCAAGATAAACTTATAGAATGGCAAAAGAAAACTAAAGATCCCTGGCTATGTTCACCTAATGGTGTATTAGAGCCTCTTGACGGAGATAAAAATAATCTTCAATGCATGAGTCTTGATAATTTTAATTATTAATTGAATTTCTTATCCAATAAAATTGATATATACACATACAAATGTAAATAACACACACACACACATATATATATAGTATATATATATATATATATATATCTAAAAATAAAAAATAAAAAATAAGATAAATAATTCTTCTAAAAACTAAAAGGAAACCTTACTATTGATTTCTTACAAACCTGAATTTACAAAGGGAAGATTATACTTGATTGGGAAATATTTTTTTGCTTCCTATCATTATGTTTAAGTAATGCCTCATTCAGTCGATGAATATATATTGAAGATTTATTTACAGACCTTTCAACTTCTACCATTTCTGTTGATATTTCATTCATCTGTAATATATTAAGTGTAAGAAAAATATTAGTTTGTCAGTTCATTTTGCATTATCTTATACTCACAAACTGTTTGTATCCAAGATATCTATTATACTTTAATTTGTTATCATAAATCTGTCTAATCTGAACCATAAGAATCAAACAAAGTGCAAAAGCACTTAAAAAGTAAAAGGCGTTTACGTTTTGTAGATTACGCATAAGCATAACAAGTATAATTTGCTTAAAAATAAATTTAAAGTATTCTTGTCGTTCTTATATAATATTTTCTTTCATAATTCTTTAAGAAATTATTAAATAATACATAATAAAAATAATATTTTTTAACCAATAACTTCGATTTTAATTTTTTTAACGTAAAAATGATGATAGAATGTTAACAACTTCTTTAATGTAAATTTTTTTTTGTATACCTTTTTTATATACAAAATAAACGTATGCTAAGAATATCTTAAAACATATGTATATAGATCAGTTTCAATTGCAACGCCCCTGACGACGAAATACTTAAACTATACTTATTTTTATAAATTTGAAAGAAAAAATTTATATTGTAAAAAAAAATATAATCTATTTATTATTATTAACAGAAACTAAAAGAAAATTTGAATTTGATAGACTAAAATATAAAAAATATTTCTAAGCTATCGATACCTTAGACCTTGAATAGCTTTACAATTATGTATGTTCAATAATATACCAAAACTATTATATACGTTGGATATCTAAAATTAGTTACTCATAATTATTAATTTAATGTTTGCTTAGTATTTTTTCTCTAATAATAATATGAAACAATTTAAATATTATAAATTATGTCAAAAAGGCAAACTAAATTAGCCTTTGAATAACTTGTCTACTTGTTAATTAACTACAAAAAGAAAGAATTAAAAATTATATCAAAATTTAGTTGCGATTCAAAATTTGTTCTTATTTTTTTATAAAATGCATATAAATGCTCAATAAAAAAAATACTAAAATTTATCAAATTATGATAAAGCAATTTATATTTTTATTATTAATTAACAACCCTTATCTCGCAAGCCAAGGGGAAGGGTAAGATCTTGAACTATTACATATCTAATTTAATTTTTCAATATCAAATCTAGTAAGCTAAATATTTTACAAATATAAAATATGCAATAATTTTATGTAACTTTTAATTATAAATTGAACAATGTTAAATGAAAAATAACTTGTTTTGTTTAATACATAAGATATTCTGATTTGTTGAAGTATTTTCTTAATTCAATTTGTTGTTTCTAATTGTTTTGCCATAAATTATTTGTTGATTTATTATGGTATATATTGTTGGTATTTACTAACTATTGCTAAAGAGTAAATTAGTTTTTATTACTAAGGCACCTTAGTGAATATTATAATTGGTTACTTGTAAAATGCTCTTAAATACAATAAAAAATTAACTGGTAAATTTTATATATAAAACCTAAAAATAAATAGTAAATACAAAAAAGAAAATATAATGAATAAAAGCAAAGATATTTATTATAAAAATGAATGTTAAATTACTTCAAAGATGTAATTGTTTCTATTTAAATCTAAATTTTTTAAGATACATTAAATGTACTTGTTTGTAGCACATTTTTAATGTAGAATATAAAATAAGAAATTAATTTAATAGTATTTCTAGTTAGCTGTATTCTGTAATTGTTTGAAAAATACAAAGAATACAAAAAAATTTCGTTATTTAAGTTATTCAGAATCATAATTTTTTTTTTTTAATTATTTAGTAACTATATTATATATTTTAGAAAAAAAATCATAGAAAATTAAAAATCTTTTTTTAATGTTACTTATTGATTAATATCTTTATGTAGTTCCAAGTTCCACATAGATTACACCACCATAGTTTGGAGATTGGCATCTTAATGGCGTAGATTCAAACTGTAATATTAAAAAAAATATTATTTAAACAAAATCTAGATTAACATGTTAAATTTCAGAAATAAGTAGGCAGGACATTTATTATACTAAATACAAAAACTGATTATTATTATAATTTATTACAATAATTTAAATAATCTTACAAATGATACTTATATTGTTGTCTTTATATTAGATTAATTAATTTATATTTTAAAAGGTTTTGTATATCCCAAATAATTAATAACAAATGGTTAAATATTCTAATTACTTTGTTTAATTTAACATAGGATTCTTATAAATATAAAAAATTATAAAATTGTTTTTTTAAAAAATAAAGACAAGATAATATGCTTTATTTTTTATATTTTTATATTGTTGTCCGTGCATTATTATATATATTATTTAATGAAATTGTTAATATCATCCATTCTTCAAATAATTTATTATAAATTTTTTCAAAACCAATTAGATGTTAAATAATAAAGAAAATTAATCGTGTGCCTAAATATGTGAATAGAAAGTTACATTTACATTCTTCCAATATATTTATCAAAAAAAAATAAATTTCAGAATTTATTACTCTATACTCTTATTATTATCAAATCAATAATTAAATATACAACATAATAATAAATTAAAAATAATCACACATCAAAAGTTCAGTGTATAAGAAATAATAATTATATATATTTCTATTTAAACAATTGAAAGTTGTAAATTGAAAAAAAGTTTTGTAAAATTATTTTTCTATATAATCGTATAAAATTAATAAAATAAATCTTAAACAAGTGGTCAATTCGAAACAAAATAGAATATACTTGATACAAAGATCCTCGTTTATAAAATAATACATGACTAATTATATATGTACATATTATCAATTAGTACTTTATAAGTTCATTATATACAGATTTATATATAAACATACATAAAATTAAATAGCTATGCAATAATAGAAGTTACATTAAATAAATGATAAAATAGAACGCTTTCAAAGTCATCGTACATAATTGTCGCAAACTATGCAGTAGATAATTTTTTAATAAAAAATCATCAGCAAAGGTAATTCACTCATACACTGTTCTCGTATTAACATAAATCTATGGGATTTATATACATGCATGTTTTTATAAATATAAAAAAAGCAAAAATAACCTCGTGAAAAACGAGATGAAATACTTGATCGGCTATATGTATAAAATTGATAAACATTACTTTTGTTTAATATTGGTGTATAAATAAAAAATCAGAAATAAAAATTTAATTCATGATTAAAAAATTTTTTTATAATGATTAAAATAAATTGACTTAATTCCTCGAAAATTTTTAAAATATCAGTGAAAGTAAAAAATTAACATTAAAGAAAATATGAAAATTAATTTTAAGTTTTTTATAATATTGTATATTGAATAAAATACAAAATATAAAATTTAAAAAAGATTTACTCTTATTACAATGAATAAAATATCTATTTTTAATTAAATTTGTATATAAATTAATTTAACGTAATTTTTATGCCTATTGATAAGAATTCGATGATGTAAAGTAATCTTTTATTAATCTTGTTATTAAAAAACGATTACGTATCATTCTCATATATGAATCAATACTTTTCCAGATATAAATCACAGATTTTAAATTATGTACTAATAGCAATTAATGTTTACACTTTTTAAATTTTATGAAAACTTTGAAAATTTGATTAAAACTAAAATAGTAATGTATTTACACAATATAAATTTTTTATTTTTAGTTTATGAAAAAAAAATTATCTACGTCATTTTAAAAATAAAACTTTATATCCGGTTTAAACTTTTAAAATATTTAGATGACTCATCAATAAACGACTATATTTTTATAATACTTAATAATACTAGCAAACATTTTCAAACATTTCAAATATTTAAGAAGGTACAACAAAAATTAATGTTCATTTTCAAAGGTTTTAAAAATCTTTATAAATTCTTTAAATGCTATTTAAAACGAATTATAACCAACGTTTTAAATTGAACCGGAAGTTGAAATATTCGAGTTATTTGAATGTTTGAAGCAAATGTACAACATCAAAGAATATTCGATTATGTAGACGTACATGATATGTAGGAATTAAATAACCGGCTATTTACAATACATATACGCTAGTCGGTCACACTACATAATAACGTTTTCTTATACCCAGACGCTCACAAATAAATTGATTCAATAAACCTTCCTATTATCAACGATAATGAGGAAGGAAGGCAAATCAGTCAAAGAATATAGGGAAAATCATACATATATGTATATATTTAAGAGCGCTCGGCTGATAATAAACAGAGAGCGAACTCGTATGGTCAGCAGATGCGATTGTCCGTGCCATTATTCACCTGCATGCTGTGCGACGGAACAGCAACATCATATTCAACTGTCTTCTCTTCGTATTGCTGCTGATGTTGTTGTTTATATAAGCAGCCACCAATCCTCCGTCTTTCTTTAAACAGATCGGCTACACCAAAGACCTGAACAAAATTGGATAAGAAAATTATATTTTATACAATATTTAATTCCTACTGGAGTAAATAGAGCTGCAATTTACTGTTTTGGAAACTTTTGTAATTGTACAAACTATCTGTTATTTTTCTATCAGAGTCATTGTACTTTCATAATACTTTTTCCATTAAAAATTCTATTTTATTATATTAAATTATTCAATACGATATTGAAGTTTTAATCAGTGTCTAAAGAAATATAAAAACTAAAATTATTATTTTCAACCTCGAAAAAATGTACATTAATTAATAATTTAAAATTTATATAATTTTATAATTTTTATTTCTTTGATTTATTTATAAAATTTATTTTCATTCAAGAGCTTTTTAACAAATCGTCGTATTAAAATCAAATGTACAATTTTATTAATTCTTGTTTAATATTTTTTGTTTAAAAAATTGTTTTAAAAAATATTGAATAGCTATATTTAAATTAGATAAATTTTCGTGTTTAAATTTTTTATAAAATTACTGTAGAGATTATGAAGTATATATCAAAATTTACATGAATATTTAATTAGTTACCATAATAAAAGCAATAATCGTGCCAATGATTGAACCGGCGAGGACATCACTCCAATGATGTTTGTAATTTGAAATTCGTGTCATAGCCGTAAACCAAGCCATCATTATACAAATAAACTGTAGAAAATGCCTAAGTAATTTACTACCCTTCCATGTCAGTCTCAATTGTAAATATAACTGCGAAAAATGAAAATTTATATAATGTGAACTTTTGTTAATTTTTCATATTTTACTAAAACTTTTTATAATTTGAAAAAGTAGTTTTTATGCGAACAAAATATTTATTTAAGAAAACATTAGTAAATGAAGAAGAAACATAGTCTATATTAAAATAGAATTTTATCAAATTCTTTTTAAATTTTGCAAAAATATGAACTGAATTATATTATGAACTTAATGCAAGTACTTCAGTTTTGAGTAAAATATGTATTTTCTAACTACAAATGAAAAATATTTTGTTATAAAGGTTTTCAAAAAATTATAATATGATGTTCATCGAATATTTAGATTTTATTTTAAAATATAGAATTCTTATTGTAAAAGAATTATCTTACCCTGAAAAAGTCTTTATATCGGTATTTTATTTTTTAATATAATCTTTATTTTTTTAAAATATAGTTCTTAGGTACCATTAATATGTATAATAAGCAATGAAACTTTAGTAAAAATAATAATGATACTAATTTTATATTCTCAGTTTAATCATTTATTAAGTGAATGGTAATTTTAATTGGGTGAGGGCGGTATTAACACTTACCACTAAATAGACCATTGTATAAGCTGAGAAAGATGAATGTCCCGAAGGAAAGGACAGTCTACAAAAAAATAAAATTTTTCAGGTGTAGTTAAAAATGTAAACAAAAATGCAACTAAAAATATATTATGTATAAAAGTAAGCATAAAATTTCCTATATGCATATAACACAAATTATAACATTTAAAAACCATTAAAGATAACAAAAAGCCAAATAATGAACTATTTCAGATTGTATCTCACAAAAATATAGATATAGCATTTTATACTCTTAAGCATTTTTTTAATATTTTCTTTTTAAAAATCTTGAAATCTTTTAAACTTCATTTTCTTAAGATTCATTCATCTTTTGAAATTAAAATTAAAAGAAAAATATATTGTTATTTTACTTTTTATTATAAAAATATATTTTCTTCATTATAAACTCATAATTAAAAATTTTTTTGGTCCCTAAAACTCATATTTCTGTATTATTTAAATACAAAATAGGAAAAAAACAAAAGTGAGTTTATAAATAGATACTCTGTATATTATAAATATAATATAAATACTCTAAAAATTATAAATATAAGATATTAAATTATTTATTTAATATTTTTCAATATCGTTAATTGAATAAAAAATATTTTACTTTGTTATAACATACTCGAAGAATATTCATTGTGTTTATTAGACATTAAACAATTATGGTAACAAGAGTATAATCTTAAAAAATGTTCCTAATTATATTACAGTAACACCAAAACGCACGTTTCAAGTAACTCAATGAAATCTTATACGCTAGTTTACAATACTAAAAAAAAAATGAAGAAAATTGAAAAATAAATAAATAATCTAAATTTACTTCACGAAAATTAAAATATAGATATTTACCTATTCTGTAAGACATACGTTAACAGTATAAAAGATAATATGGTTCAAGGGTTGATCTGTATAGTTTTTCAAGTACCTTATCCACATAGAATTTTAAAGTTTGAATCAAAGAAATGAAAATACTTATACTGCATTACTATTACTTTTAAAAACGTCCGCATATTTCTAGAGTAAAGGAGTATTATATACTTTTATACGCATACGTGCATGGACATCATCTAACCCGTAAGGGACGATGATGGATCTATACATACGAATGAATGAATCCATTGTCTTTTCCTAAATATATCTATATATACAATTCTGAATAAAAAATTGAAGAAGTTTCACATAAATAAATAAATAAATTTATCAAGGAGGAACAAAACGAGAGAGTGAGAGAGAGAGAGAGAGAGAGAGAGAGTGAGAAAAATATATAAACGTGAAAAAACTTGTTTACATTGTACTGATTTTTATTAATTTATACTTTTGCTCAATTTTCCATACTTCAATCTGAGCAATAATTAAAGCAATAAAAATTTAAGTTTAAGCTGTGTATTTAAAAGTAAATGTTGAGTCTAAATCGTAATACATTATGTAATTCTAAACTACTAATCATACTAACTATCTACAAACTACCAAGTAGATTTGTATCAATATAAAATATATAATTTATTTTTAAGATAATATTGTACTTACTATTTGCAATGAAAAAAATGCATTTATAATAAATAATTGTCAAATCAAAATTTTTTTAAAATGCCTATTTTTTAAAATAAACTTTTTATACACAAAATCATTGATTTATGTATCTTTAATATTTTTCAAATAATAAAATATGTATGGAACTAAAAATCTTAGGAATCTTAATAATCAATTAAATAATAATTAGCAAATAGTGCTTGATAAACAATTATATACCTAATTCATAATTTTTATCTGTATTTATGCTAAAATTCATAAATGTTTAAAATTGTATAAAAAAATTATTGCTCAAGTGTCTTATATTTCTATTAAAGAACTACTTTTGAATTGATATTGATAATTATTACACATAATAGTATATTATTTGGTCGATAATAATTTATAATTCATTATTATATTAATCGGTTCTAACCAACTAATTTTTTAAAAATAAATCATAAAATATAAGATTATTATACATTATGTTAGTCATATTATTTAAAATTCAAATTTCTACATCTTATTTTAACTAACAAAATGATAAATAATTACAGATATTCAAATGAAGCTAAAAAATACTTAATGAATGTATAAACGTTTAAAAATTATAAGTATACAAAAAAATAAATCAAATTATTATTATAGATTGAATTTAGAAATCATAAAATGCAAAAGCAGCAATATAAAATTCTTCTGTTTAATATTTATTTACTAAAAAAAAATTTTACAGTATTCAGCATATCTAGATATATAAATATTTCTTATAAGCTATAACATTTTTCTTACCTGAGTTCCTTCAAAAGCTTATCTGATACGCCAGTTGCTGTACATGTAAAGTTCTCAAAATACCTATATTGATTCTCTAGTTGGCTACAGTCGATATTCGGTTTGCACAGGCTCATAAAATGCGGTCGCAGTCGTCCTATTGTATATTTGGCTATATCAGTTGTAAGAACAGTAATTCCAGCTCCAAAACCAAAAATTCCAATCTATAAATAACAAAAAAAGATGATATTAGCTTAATGTAATAATTTTATGAAAATAAAACGGAAATAAAAAATATTTTATAATATTAATAAGTATTAAGATATATTTAGTAAAATTAGTTTAAATAACAATACTCTCTTTCGCCATAAATTAAAATAACATGTACATTTAAAAAACTTAACTTTATATGAAAAAATTTGTATCTTGTTTCAGATGTAAAAATACATAGAAATACATTTTTATTAAATGAATATTATATATGATTAGAAGTATCTACCAATTGTACTCATTAACAGTTGCAACTTAAACTGATATTTATTGATTTATATTAAATACATTTTTTATATTAGATATAGTTTTTCATATTTATTAAGAAATTTATTTTCTTAATATAAGAATTATGTGAAAGAATCAAAAAATTTTTATTGAAATCAATTAATTTTAGCGAATGTATACACATATTATGTATGAAATACATACTATTATATGTTAATTAATTTATAAGAATATTTTACTTTTTTATTATTACATAAATATTGTATTACAACTCAAAGAACGAAAGTCAAAATTGACGAAAGCTTTAATTATAGTATATATAATTATTGATAATTATGCTTTTATACTTGTATATAACAATGTACCGAATTTATCGATTTTGTTCATAGAACTGATACAAACATTAACAAACGAATATTTGTTGTATATACTTTTGAAATTTCACTAAGTCTGTGAAAGTATATTTCTTAAATTATATATTTTATCTTTTTTTAGTATATATATATAGTGATAAAAAATATCGACAAATAGTTGGATGTAATTGATTCTATTGGTTAATTAATGTATAAAAAATTGAAATTACGTTCCAATTATCATAAACAATTATTGAATATTAAATAGAACTAATAATTTTATAGCCGTATTTAAATAAGATAATACGATAACTCATACATTACACTTTACAAATTTACATTTTATAAATCAATAAATACTTTTATTGATTTAAATAATTTACAATATTCGTGAAATGATAGATATATTGATGACTAGTTAGCCTCTACAGCCTTTTTTTAAATATGTATAAACATAGAAATATATTCCAAATCTAAGTTCAATTAGTAAAAAAAATTAAATTATAATTATATAATTATTATGAAATTTTTTTTAATATTTATCCTAATTGAATATTCATTGTAAAAAAATTTATAAATATATTCTATTTTGAAGTGCTATAAAAACAATAATTTTATTCAGTATTTACAAAAACTTATGTCTTGAATTTTTTATTTTATAGTATTTTATCTTACCTTAGAATAAGCCATACACATCCAAGAGGGTATAGTGTGCCCAAAAAGTATCAAGGATGTATCAGGAATACTCTTTGATTGATTGTATTCGAATACTAGCATCTGAGAAAATAAGAAGGTAAATAGAATGATATAGTTAACAAAAAAGATTGATTCAATGTTTCTATTTTAAAATTAATTATCATTCATTTAAATTTTAAATACCACTAATATTCTCGATTTTTGGATCACCGTTCATTAGTCAAGTAAATATACAAGTTAAAAAAAAATTAACCATTGTCTAATATAAACTTAAAGAAAGTGTATTTTTATATAGATTAAATTTAACGATCAAATTTAAAAAATAATGTTTTGATAAGAAAAATTTTTTGTGTTTGTATTAAAACATTAAAACTTTATCAAATTAATTAAAATCGTACATTTATTTCGAAAACAATATTTGATATTAACAATTTTTTAAAATAAATTATTTAAAATTTGAATCCGTTACTATTAAATAAATAACAAAGAAAATATATATATATATATATATAAATGTCTTCATAAAAGTGTAAATTTGATAGTAACTTCAAAATTTTCTATATTAAGCTTATCTCCTAGTATTAAAAAAAAATCAATTTTTGATTATATTTATTTGATAAACTTAAATTAAAAATTATTATAAAAAAAAAATTAAATAAATGAAATAAAAAATTATTTCATATACATATATATTTTAAATTTATTTATTTTATATATATTTATATATATATATATACAAATCATATCAATAAAAAAACTTATTATAATACTACTATTTATTTATAGTTAATAATAAATATAATATAAGTGAAAGTCAATTATTTAATAATACTTATTATTAATGAACAAACTATACTATATACGTTAAAAAAAATATAAAAAAGTATTATTCGATGAATATAAGGTGTAGTTTTAATAGTGTTCATCATCTTGTTTAAAAACAAAATAAACTTTTTTATGCTCTTTTTCATATGAATATAATGTAAGATAAATCCTTTAAATTTAATACCAAAAATTCTAAAAAAAGTAAATAAAATAAAAAATTATGCATTTTTTCAAAAACCAATTAATAACTTTTATATAAATTTAATTGCAATAATTTAACTTTGTAAAATACACAAAAATTTTTCTTCAATCTCAAAACTTGGCTTTTATGAGCATTTGACACCTTATTCAAATCTTAAAATAATTTTTAAAATGTTAAATTCAATTTTCTATATAATTTTTCTATTTATTTTTAGTTATATGATTAAGTTATAGTGACAGAATTCGTAGATAAATAAAATTATAAACATACTTACTTAAACATATTTCAATGACTGTAATTCTAGTTTTACACTAATAAAAGATTTATAATTTTTTCACATATTCGTTAAAAATAATATTATAATAAAATAGTTTAGTTAAATGGTAAGTAATAACAAAAAATTTTTTTACAAGATATTGTTTTGTACTTATGTGTGCACGAGTTTTAATTTTAATTTTTATCTTAGCGAAATAACTAAAGTAACACATTTTTAATATAATATTATATAAAATATTTTTATTAAAAATTAAATTATTATTATTTAAACCAAATCAGATCTTATAGCAAGGAAGCCTTAATATTTATAAAATTGTATACATTATATAGTTATCATATCAAATCAATTTGATAATCTTTAATTAGAAAATATTGTTTTTGTATAGGAATAATAATTATTGAATTTTTTAAATTAGGAAAGTAAAAACTAATAACTAAAATTCACAAAATCATTGACAAAGATTTGATCATGAAAAAGATTTTTTAACAATAAATAAAAATATTTTTTATATATTTTCATAAATTTGGTTTGGTGTATGCGAGTTGGCGAAGGCACTTAAATTTTTAGTACATTATATTTTTATAAATATATTTTAGGAGGCTTTCTGTTGTATATAAATAGTATAAAAAAACATAATAAATTTTAGCTTAAACATAATTACGCAAAAAAGTCATTAGTTTGGTCAATGAAAGTACTATGGACCAGGGCATGTGTGTTATTTCAATCAATGCCCACGTGAAAAAACGTGTATAATAGAAAATACTGACTCACCGTTGAAATTGGAAGGAAAATACCGGTGACGTACAGCATTGGACTCGTGACCGTAGACATGCGAAAAGGATGGTTGAGAGACTCATCATTGCAGAAGAAACCGCGCTCATACGGTTTTCCGAAAAGATAAAACATCAAAACTGTCATTCCCACTGTAATTGTGATGTTTAAGATTCATAATTATCTTTTAAAATTCGTAAATTTTATTTTAATACTTTAAATCTACGTAAATAAATACATGTATTATGCTACATGAAATTAAATTTTACATAATCATTATATTAAGTCGGAAAATTCACAAGTAATATTCGCCAAGTTTTTATACGTATTTTAAATACAAATAAGTAAAATTTTAACTTCTAGCTGAAAAGAAATATAGGTAATCAAGTTGTGATTATAAATCTGAAAATTTCTGAATTAATAAATTTATTTGTTTAAAAATAAAAATTTTCAATAAATAGTAAAGCAAAATTAAATAAATACATGACTTTAATTTATATATAGCGAATCCATATTATATTAACATTATAAAATTATATTAAACGTGAAATTCAATACTCTATTAACTTAATTTTAAAATGACCTTTACATAAATTTTAAAATAATTATATTTTATAAAATAAATAAAAAAATTATATATATAAAATATAATAATATAAGCTTTAATAAATACATATAAATATGTTTACAAATGTTGACAATAGTTTTAATTGAAGAAAAAACAATTAAATGTTTAATTTTATAGATCAGTCTGGATTCTTACTATATAGAAAGAATTTAGTTGGTAATAATCAAAAACAGAACATAATTATTTACTAATAAAATGATTCATTATTGATGAATGATTACTAAATTATTAAATATGCGTGCAAATAAAGTAATTGTCTAGATGATTCTAGTAAATCATTTTCGAAATGAAATAATTTAAATATTGTTTTTATCTTTTATATGAGAGATATATCAATAAAAGCTGTATCCTGATATTGACATATTGAAAATATTAAATAATCTTTTTAATAACTATAGTTTTTATGAAAAATTAAAAATTTTGCATAATTAATTTAATTATATAATTATTTAAGTTAAAAATATATAAAATTTATCTTATTTAAACATTTTAGTTATATTTAAAAAAGAAAATTACAAATAAGATTATAAAAATGTACACAATATAAATGTAATTTTCATAATATGACTTTTTTTAAAAATTAAATTTTTTCTAAAGAAAAAAAAAGCAACGCAAAAACTTCATTTTTTGTCATTTACATATGTATAACTGCATATTGCGAATAATACATTTTTGTTCAAACATATATGTATCTATTTTGTAATTATATAATTAAATTATTCTTAAAATAAGTTAAATGTACGATGTACTTTCACATTATGTAAAAGGTATACTTTTAGATATTAAGGTATAGTTTTGAAGTATAATTTCAGATTTAGAAAAATAATACAAAACTATAAATATTATAAATTAATGGTTGTTATAAATTTAATATATTATGAGATAATGCAAACTTCTATTGCAAAAAGAGAAAATTATATAATTGGAAAAAAGAGAAAATTTTTAATTTATTAATGAAATTCATATAATTAGCCATTTAAAAGATAAATTACCAAAAAAATTTAGATCAAATTCACTTACTGGTAGTTTTAATAAAGACAGTAATTCAAAACGATATATATATTCCCATAGTGTAATACACAGATCGAACAAAAAATTTACCAAAAGCAAACAATTTATAACTCCAATATAAATCAGGAAGTAGATATATTCAGGCAGTGAGCGAAGCTTTAATGTCAAATTTCTCCATTGGTGAAAAAGTTGATAGTGGGTTTACATCTTCGGCTTGCATAAAAATGCGCTTTGCGCTCTTTTCTGTTACACAAAGGCACATAAATTATATTCATATAGGCAGACCGGCAAAGATTATAAGTGTATGGTTGCCTTGACATGATTCGCAGGATTCAAATGATTGTTATATGTTCAACTTAAAGAATTTAAACAGCCCTAACATGTGCTCAATTTATCTTATTTTTTTTTGACCTCGCTTATGTGCATTTCTTATTTTTTTAAAATTTATGCTCCATTTTGAAGACTTTAAGTAACAGTTATCGATTTTATTCATCATCTAATAAAGATTTTGATTACAATATCACTTATACAGAAATTTTTATCACATATATTTAAAACACTATTATATTGTTAATAAGATTAATTTTTCAATTTTAAATTATTAAATAATGAACAAAATTGAGAAGTTTATATATAAAAATCTTCTTTTTAAAAAATTTACTATTTCTTTATTTCTAATCATTTTTCTTATTAATCAACTTTTACAAAAATTTAAAAAAGAAAGTTGTCTTGTATTAAAAAAATTTTTTCAATTAGAAATGCTTATTGCATAATCGATTAAATTTTTTAGTTGTAAATAATAAAGTTAAAATTAAATAAAAATTTTTTCTGAATCGATAATCATATTTCCTTCCTTTTACTAGAACACTCCTTTCTCTGGATTTAAAATTTAAAAAATAATTTTTTTCAAATTTTCTGTTTATACTTTTAGAATTTATAATAAATATTCAGCAAATAGAATAGATAAAACCAAGGTCATAATCTACACATCTTATATATTAGAAATATATAATTAATAAATAATTTTTTCTTTACAATATAGATTTCATTGATATCCAATTATTCTTAATCTCTCAAAATTTTAAAGATATAATGTAAATCAAAGTTTGTGACAATTTCTAATAAAATAATTAGATCAACATTTTTGAAGAAAAATATAATGGATCGATCATTTGTAAATTTTCAATAAAAATGATAATTTTCTATAGTTTTTGTGTATGCATGTTTGTTCGTACGTACATGTGCGTTTATGAAATAGGGGTAGAATGTTTTTTAAAAAAATGAGAAACAATTTTCTATATCAATCAATGAAGTATTTCTAATATTTTTCAGTTGCTGCTAGTAACTAATATAATTATATTAAAATTATTACATTTCTTTACACAAAATTTTTATCAAACATAGATAATAAAAACTAATCCGTACAAGATAAAAAATAATCTATTAAATTCATATCATATATGTCATATACTTAATTTTTATTTAGATTATGTATTTAAAAAAATATTAACTTGAATATTAAGAAAAACATTATAGTAATATCTTTTTAGATATTGAAATTAAAAAAATTAAAAGAAGTTGTTCACATAAACCATAGAAAGTTTAAAGTTTGTATAGATTGCATTCGTAGATCCTATAATTGAGCACAGTCAGCAACAAAAGACGCCTTTCCCCTCTAGTCGTTGATATGACGCCCCCGCAAAAATTATATGCATGAATCTTATATGCTCAAGTACAGTCACATACATATATTCGTTGCATAGGTGCCAATCGACCGGGTGTACCGCTCGCTCCACTGCACTTAGGACATATGTTATATCTATTTAGTTGCCAATTTCCTTTTTTGCTTTACAAGCCCCATTTTCTAGCCCCCTCTCTTAAGTTACAAAAATAAATAAAGAAACGAAATCAGTTCAACGAATCAAATACTAAATATAGAAAAGGATACCATCCTATTAAATTTTTAATCCTTGGATAAATAAAAAATCTTTTTATTTATGTTCCTATGTGTCAAGATGAATACACACAGCTTCTACCACTACAATCAATGACAGGGTTCAACACAAATTCATTTGTACATGTAAAAACCGTGTCTCGTAAGCATTGTGCCTGTACTCACCAACCAATAGGCAAACCAAGTCGATGAGAATCTTTCTCAAAACGAATTTTGAAGTTCTGTCCATGTTAAGATCGTTCATAGAACGTAGTTTACTCGTGCCCCACCCTTGGAATAAATTGAGCGCGTATTTGGATATTCAAGATGAAACAAACGTTTAACAAAACACACCACTTATGAAAAACAAAAACGATGTCGTCAATAAAGTTAGACGACGACTTCTCAACTAAACCAGCGAATCAGAGAATTATCGACTACCATCAAATGCCGCCGAGTGCCGCTGCCGCTGCGACTGTTCTGAGAGAGAGAAAGTTTGACAGTCCGATTTTACCTCCCCACTATGTTCGTTTTTCTATCTTCTAGACTGATAGTTTGCCAGTATTAGATATTCGACCTACTCCGAAATTTGTTTTTTTGACTACCAGTAGCTGTTTGCATTGTCATTTCTCATATTCACTACAATAATTCATCGATAAAAAAAGAAACACAATCTTATTTAATTCATCACATGTATACGCTAATGTGATACGCTCAGGGTTATATCTTATTAATTCATTATATAAGAGTATCGTCTATTTTTTTCTTTCCTTCAATAAAATATAACATATACTTTTAATTAGTAAATGGTTTAGATTGAATTAATTGTGAATTATGAATACAATTATCTTATGAAAGTTTAACAACAAAGTATATTCTCATTACTTTAATATAATTCGCCAATGAATAAAAACCTTTTTTTCATAAATTGTAAAAATTAATAAATTAATTTTTTATTATAATGTATAAAGATAAGTAGTTTTATATTAATTTATATTACCTTTTATAATTTTTTATACTGTCTTACACGAGATTATTGATAATAAAAAATTCTATCATTTCAAATTCATTAATTTTTAATTTTATTTATAAATTTTATAAATTTGCTAAATTAAATATTATATCTTAAATTTAATACTATATTCTAAAAAATTTCAAGTCAATTTATTGTGATTGGAAGAGCCTTTTAGGTAAAAATGATTATTTTCCATTATCTTTATACGCAATTTCATTTTTACTTAATAGTTTGTAATAGTTAAAATATTTTATTTGTAAAGTTTGCATAATGCATTTTTAAAATTAAATTATATTATTAAAATTGCAATTTTAAAATTAAAAATTTTTTTAGATAAAATAAAATGTACTGCGTAGTAGCTATTGATTAACTCATAATTTGATTTTCATTCAAACATATTTGTTTGATAAATATTGAAAAATAAATATTGTTTCATAATTTATAATTCTAATTATTTTTCTTAAACGTTTTTAATTTTACAATACATTTTGGAAATGAATCATCACAAACTACTAGTTATTACTCACTGTACTTATGTAATGTGACGATCACGTACGGTTCAGCGATCTTTATCCGTATTTTTTATAAATGCAATGTAAATACAAATGCTAATAGTTAGTCAACGTATATTTGAGATAAATATTATGTTTATTTTTATAAATAAATATAAACTTAATAATAATTCGATAATTATACATCTATAAATATGCATTTCAGTTACTTCATATTTCTATCAAGGAAATTTACGATTTAAACTAATGATTTGAAAACAAATCCATGATATTGACCAACATTAAATACGAATTTTTGTTGAAAATAATAAAAATTGTTTGAAAAAAAATTTATTTCAGAATTTAACTAAGCAGTTGAAAAATAGATAATCTATTAGATAAAGATCGTTGAAAATTTTCCAGGTATAAAAATTGTCGAGATCTTTTAGTGAACGAAAAACCGAAAACGGGAAAATATTATCATTAGAACATTTAGAGTACATTTAGAAAATTTTAGTCTCACACTTATACAGATGTGTCCAATATGTTTTATATATATATTTGTTTCAATTTTATCATATTATCTGTGGCATCTGTTAAGAATACTCATTTATTAGTGTTTCGATTTATCTACTATTTCTTTCTTCCTTACAGATCTTGAGATTCTTTTTTGTAGGAAAAACAATATAAAATTTGGTGGTATTTATTTATTAATTTACTTTTTTTCCTCCACCTGAATATCGCTAAACGAACATACAATTAAATTGAAATTAAAAACAACAAATAATAGGTTGAAGTAAAATTAAACAATATTTTACCTTAATCTGCATTGCCTCCATTCGTATATGTATTGTATATTACATAATAGTTTATAATAGAACAAATATACATATAATAAACGATTATTTTAAATAAAATTTAATTCTTTTATATATTACTTGAATAAAAGTTGTTTTGCATAATGCCCTAAATAAAAATACATACAAAATTTGATATTTTTAATTGACACATAAAATTCATTTATCATTTTTTTAATTTTTTTTTATCTATAATTTTAATGATATTAATCTAGTTCAGTATTTTTACTATAAAAATAAATCATAGTATAATTAAAATTGTTAACTTAGTAATTATAAAATTTTTAAGTTTTATCATCTAGGTAACATTTCTTAACATGTTATTTAATTGAAACTATCAAGATTATTATTTATACAATAAATTAGAAAATAATATATACTCAATTAAAAAATCATTTACTTTTAAAACGATGATAAAAACTATGCATGTATTAACAACATAATAAAATGAACAAAAATATATTTAACATATCATAAATAAATAATATTATAAAAAATATTATTTAACATAATACAAATTTAAATGATTTATTATTTTTTCAATCATTTATCAATTTTATCTTTTCTTTGTAAGCTGTAATTTACCTTAAAATAATTTTAAATGCACAAATCTTATTTTAATTTAATAAATAACATTATTAGAAACAATTAATTATAACAACTAAATTCGGTAGTAGAATACACTACACTTATACAAATTAGTAATATAAATTAAATGAGTTTTTTATTGTTTCCCTATACCCTATAATATAAAAACCATCACTTATTTATTATACTTATGTGTAAATATAATAATTAAATCAATTTCTATTTTTCTAATTAATGAATTGGAAGCAAGTTCTACGTAAAACATGAAAATTTTTTTCTAAATAATTATTATATAAAACATTATTTCACTCTAATTATTTTATTTTATTACATATAAGTTAATTTTATTCATATAACTAATAAAATCTTGTATTAAATTTTTTATTCTGAATTCCAACAGTCCATAAACTACATTATTTTTAATTCGTTTTAAATCGTATTATGTAGTTTTTTGCATCTATGAAAATTTCAACCTATTTATTCATAAGTGATCTGCCTTATAATATTAATAAATAATTATTGTATTACTTATAAAAAAACTTACATTTCTTTATAATATTTAATACTAGTAAAATGTATTAAAATGTATGAAAAGTAATGTATTACAATTGATTAAACTTACAAAAATACATTAGAGCAAATTATTTCAATTATTAAAATGAAGATATAGTTTATGAATAAAATAATTTTTTAATTATTTATACGTGTATCTATGTTATGTACATACACAATTCTATTAAATTTTATATATTTAAAAAAATAATGAATATATATATACTCATTAGTATTTTATTTGCCTAAATGCACATCGTGATGACTTATACTGTAGCAAATGTAATTTAATAGATTTTTAAAATTACAATTAAAAAATTTGGATTTACTTTTATATCAATAAATTTTAATGTTTCTATGAACTACTTAAAATAAAACTAATTAATTAATTTTATGAATACCATGTACATAGATCTTTAATTGCAGTATTTATGAGTTTCTGTTGTAATTTAATGTTTGAATTTATTATACTTTAAAATGAATTTAAAATTTTTATTTTTTTATTTTTCATTTATTTTTATTTGACTAGTTTTTTCTTATTCATGCATATGATCAGTGGTACGTTAATTTTCTTCTTCTTTGTAAACGGCGTATATTATTAAATAAAATTTTTTAAGTACGCCATTTGAAGCGTTTAAAAACATTACATAGAAGTATAATTATTTTCCGTGTCATCCAATATATATATATATATATATATGTCAGGTAATTCGAAGCAACTATAATTTGCGTAAAAAATATACGAGCACAAACATAGGCCTTTGTTATTATTCATTTTACTTCCAATTTCTTTAGCATATATTGCTCAGACATACAAATTTACAATCAACGATTGTACCAAATTTTTCTTTTATTTTACACTTTATATATGCGTGTATATATATATACGTGTGTATATACATGAGTAATATCTAATTTAACAGAATATAAGATTTCTTTTTACATTATTATCGATCATTGATAATAATTATTGTAATGATTTTTAAATATCACATCGATCGATACAAGTCACAAGTAACTTATACCGTATAAGTCACACTGTATAACAAAATTATAAATCGTACTGTTCCATAACTTTTGGTATAGTGTAATGAATCGAAATTATAGAAAACATACGCGCGCGCAAACACACACACACACACACAAGAACATTTATTTTAACGACTTATCTGTCTACAAATGTAATCAATTTCATATCTGTGATGTAAAAGGTAAACTGTCTCTTGTTGCAAATCGTATGACCAAAAAAAGGCATGGTTAATTTGTGAAAAACATTATAAGAACAAGGTACTAAATCTTCGCAGCCTTCTAAAATAGTTATTGGACGCCTTCACAAGATTTCAAAATACAATAATTTTTTAACACGTTTACGTGAGATAGTTAACGCAAGGGATCCTAAAAAGTAGTTCTTCAGTTTACATCCGATAAATGGGTTGGTATCAATACAGTATCAAGAACATAGATTATTGATATATTCACTTAATTCATATATTAGTAAATGCTTATTGTGCATCGTGCGAGAAATGTAAATCGAAAAGTTCTTGATATCCCGCCGATTAAAATATGATTTGATATTTATGATGTGATTTTTTTTTTTATGTAATAAATTTTTGACTTGTATTAATACAATGAGTATTACTTGAAACATTCAAGGCTTGGAATCTACCTGTCCATACATGATTTTGATTTATTCCTTCCCTTTCTCTACAAATAATACAATGACGTTTTATCTGGTATAATATACAGTTAAATAATCAGATTCACACTAATAAAGGCTAGCGTCAATGAACAGAACGCAGACCTTGTTATTTAATCAATTACCAAAAAAACATGACTTGTACAACGAAACCTGCGTTGTGACAATATAACCGTTAGTACATTCATCCGACGAAGGAACAGTGATACCGAAATACGGTATTATAAACAATTGGGTGTCATGAAATATAATCAGTTGATAGTGTACCATGAGAAGTAACAATAACATGGATGAATCAATTTAACAACATATAAAGCATAACTATAAGAAAAATAGATTACTAGATCCACAGAGATTTTTTAACAAAATATGCATCATCATTAAACCCATAAGCTAAAAAATTATAATCACATCTAATCACATTTCATTTTGGAGACTGAAAGACTATATATATATAAAAGTAATCTGCTTGCCATGACATTACATTCGTAGAAAACGTAATAAGGTGATTCATTCTAAATCATATATGGCAGAAAAACCTGTTAAACAAAATAAGTTAAGTTAAATAAACGATAGTTCTTTACTTAGATAATTATTTCTGATGTAGATTGAAACTATGGATATTGTGCTAAATATTTATCTTAGTCTATATGAAATTTGTAGACAAAAGAAGAAAATACTAAACAGCAAATATGCTGATATTAATATAACTTTTATATGCAACTCAAATTCAATAATAAAATTGCATAAAACTTCTAAATAATAACCAATAGCTACAAATAGGTACTTCAAAATTATCTTCCGAGATGGATACCTATACCAGTACTATTACTGTGAATTAATTTAATTATATTTAAATATTTCACTTTAATTTTCATTTACTTGCGTAGCGGTTTATTAATTACATTTTTAATTATAATTGATTCAAACAACATAAGAGAAGTATTCATTGTATCTAAGTACAAAAACAAAATAAGCTCGTTTTTCTGCAATATATTAAAGAATTATCAACTTCTTAAATGGAATCCAAGGGGAGTGAATAATTATATAAATATAAAAAAATAATAAAAAGAATAATGGCATATTACTATTCTAACTGTAGGGAATTGGGTAGTAAAATCAGATGCTCATAGTAAAGTATCAGTCCTAAATCGTATGCTTTGAAGAGCTCTACAAAGCACAAGGACGGCTTTAAGTGTTGAAGTTAGAACTCAGTGGGTTTTATTTGACTTTCTGTAAGTGTTTGAGAAAAGATAAGGAAATGTAAGCACTTCTGCCAATACTTTGCTCTACCTCAATGCAACCAAAGACCAGAGTGAAAAAAGCTCCAATCCACACTTGTGTGATCTCAGAAACTTAAAAAAATTATATATACAGTAAATTAGCACTGAAATCTATCACACGATCGTTAGTAGCCCGTTACAATATACATATAACGACGAAATTAAATTACAATTTTTAAGTCGAAGAATAAAATTTATATCTATTTTAATATTTTCGATCTAATTAAGGTTCTTCTTTTACTAGAACAAAATTATGATAATTTGCACGATTTATTTTTAACCTATCAGGTGAAAAATATAGCTCTATAATAGTTCAATTTCAGATTGTCATCTACGATGTTCAGAGGCATAAGCGGACACAGTGCTGTCAATACATCCAGCAGCTAGAACAACTCGATGAGGATGAAAATTAAGACAGCTTACAGGTCCAATTCTTGTACTCATGAATCCCTCATGAAATTTAATCGTATTTAGATGGTTTCCTGAGATGTTGTACATATTTATACATTGATTAGTAGAACTGCTAAAAATAAATACCTTCATAAAATATCACAACTATTAAAATGCAATGATTTTTTACAATACTGATATAAGGTAATATTAAATAGGTACAATATTAACTATCAAAACTTATTTTTAGGTTAAAATTAAAAATATAAATTTCAAAATTTTAATTTAAAAAATGTAATATGTACTAATGAAAAATTTCAAAATAATTATTAATTCAAAATTTCGTTTAAGGTTATATTTAAAAATAAAACTATGACTATTTAAAATATATATTAAACAACATTATATTAAAAACTTTATACTTTACCTAGCAAAAATATCAGCTGTTTCATGCATTACAAAAGCAGTTATTCCTTGTGTCGTTTGAATTGTATTAACTGATGAATTTTTTCTAATATCAAAGAATCTTATGTCTCCAGATGAGGAACCAGTAATGAGTCTAATCGAGGAATTGGTAGACTTTCTAAGATATGCACCTAGTACCCATGCATTGTGCTCCCTGTATGTCATGATTTTTGCTTCTGTTGCTGGAAGTCTTCGATCAAAAAGGCGAACTGAACCATCTCCACAACCAAGTACCATCATATTACCTTCATTAAATTAATTGTAATTAATAATATTTTTATAATTTTTTTTGTAATTATTCAAATATCATATACGTATTTGTAGGTTTTTTTAATAATTTTGTTATACTTTTCTAATATCTTGTCGTTTATAAGAAAAAAATAATAATTAAAATTATTTTTTAATACATTTAATAAAATTTCAGAGAAAAAAATTACTAAAACGACTGTAATTTTATTGAAATATATTTATTTGCATTTACCCTTATTATCAGTATCCAAACTGGTAACACAGCAATCGGCACCTGTCGGAATATCTTGTACTTTTAATTCTGTTTCAGCATCCCAAAGTCTTACACTTCTTACATCACCAGTTACTGCTAAAGTCAAAGAACGTTGCTCCCAGCTTGTAACAAGACCTGCAGTGCCTATGCAAATTCATTACCATACATTGTTAATCTGTTATTATGAAAACATTTTTTTAATCACTGACATTTACCTGTAGAACCTTTTATGACAGGTTGTAGATCAGCTAGTGCTTGCCAAGCAGTTAAAAGTGTAGGTTCACGTCCAAACATGTTGTAATAATTCTTCCAAACTCTGATAGAACCATCGTCCGATCCCACCATCAATAAAGCTACATCGTGGGAATTTATAAATTCCAAAGTTGTAACACGGGATGGTCTGCTTCCTCGACTGGTATGGTATGTAAGTTTTGTTCCACTGTGCCAGTCCCAAATACTATCAATAATTCATGATTATATTGACAATGTTTCCAAAATTAAAAAAAAATCTCAATCAATATGTCTACTGCCAAATCTATTTAAAACTCGATAAGTTTGCAAATTAAAAGATAATTCTTAGAATCAGTAAATACTTTGTATATTATAAAAAATTAGTTTACCCAAAGTAATCTTTGCATGCCACAGCTAAATGAGAATCAAAAGGATGGAAAAGTAAAACTTCCGGTGGTTGGGGACAGCGCGTGTGGAATATTTGAGATTCTATTCGTCCATTTACTGCTTTAATTTGTTCATCTTTAACCTCTTTTCTTTGTCGCTTGTTTCGTAAATATCTATTAATATTAAACAAAAATTAATTAACATGCATAGTTATATAAATTTTTAATTAAGTTACGGATAAAAATTTATAATTAAAATAAATGATGACGCACCGCCAGTCACGTTCATGATACGCGCGACTTTCAACATCATTTGTAGATTCAGCTTCTGCATCAAAACTGACAGGCTGAGCAAATTGAGCGCAACTCCATTCAACAAATTGTGAAGTTATTAAAGGAACTTTAACCCCTGTTACCTCATCTGATTCTTCTGATATCTGTATATAAAATTTACGATATCAACTTTTATTCACAAAAAATATTTTAAAAAGAAAAATAGATTATTACACACAGTATTTGGTATAGGTTTCCTTGTTCGATTTGGGTGTACTGGTAATCTGGTAGACCGCAATAGATCAGACGCTAAATTAGCTGTGGGTGGTGATTCTTCTTTACAATTACTGTGAAACAAATCATAAAAAAATAAAATAATAATTATGGATATGTATATAAACGCACACGTTAATTTTACCTTAAATAATTTGTTCTATTAGATGGAGAGGGAGGTAATGATAAAGAGGAGGACATTTTGGTGTCACTAACTTCTTTTGGGGCTGAAGATTCTTTTACCTATAAAAAAATTTTAAATTATTTGATTAATAATAAAATATGTACAAGGATTTGCAAAAAACTAGAAAAAAAAATTATATTCTTTTACTTGACTTCGAATATGATTCGTAACGTTTTGCGACATTATTGCAACTCCAGGATGTGGATCATTATCAAGACCACATAACCCATGCCATAATTTCATATATACGCTTCCATATGAAAGACTAGGCAAATTTCCAAGAGAACTGTGTCCTGTACAAAACAGTAAAGAAATGCTAATGAATATACAAATTTGCAATAAAAAATATTCATATATTGTAAATAGTCAATTATAGTATAAATTTAAGAATGTTCATACATCAGCTAATAGAAAATTATACTGTAACTAAAAATCAAAACTACACAACATGCAAACAATTTATGTTAAATTATTAAAATTACCCAGCATTTCGCAAGGTTTCCTTATAAATTCCCAATTATTTCCTGTCACGAAAAATGAAATAAAATAGATAGTTATCTACAATCAACTTCACATTATTAAATACAATAAAAAATTCATGGCATACCCAAGCTGCTAATTGAAGAGACTGAAGAAACCCTTTTAATTTTATCAGAGCCAAATCCATCTGTTATATCAATGGAATAAGTACTGTTTGAAGATAGCATTTTTAATCTATCTTTAGAACTTATTCTTCTCATTCCACTGAATGATGAGAGAGTATCAACTACTAAATCTCTTCTACTGTTTTCTTCAGCAATAGCCAAAGTAACAAATGAGTTTTCAAAGTGTAATACCATCCATTGAAGAGCCACCACTAATTCCTGAAATTGTATTAAATCATTAATAATTCGGAGTAATTTTTATTTAATAATAATAATTAAATAATAGGAATATACTTTTCTGA
The DNA here is from genome assembly GCA_018907185.1 of Platyscapa corneri. Lineage (NCBI taxonomy): Eukaryota > Metazoa > Arthropoda > Insecta > Hymenoptera > Agaonidae > Platyscapa > Platyscapa corneri. The sequence continues at coordinate 618,423 of JACCHW010000011.1, read as the reverse complement.
CTAATGGACACATATCGTACGTCACAGTATTTATTAACATCATAGCAATAGTTTGATCAATATTATTGGCATGTTCGCTTCGTTTGGTTACACTATTTATAAAAGTTCCTAGTGCATACACACTTGCAGCACGAACCTAATATAAAAATATAAATTCTGAGTATGAATTATTAAAATACATAAAAATATAAGAAACAGAAATTTAATAATAAACCTCAGGTACAGGATCTTGCAAAAGAGTATAAAGTTTTTCGTGTGCAATATCACGTACACCACACCATCTAGCTTTATCATAATTATGCCATAATCTAGCAAGACATAAACACAACCATTGTCTAAGTAATGGATTTGGATCTCCGAGCTGTTCTAAACAAATTGAAACCAAGCTACCTTGCAAAGCAGCTTCTTGGCCTGGTGGATAATTATTAACTATACAAGCAAGTACAAAAGCTGCCAATGTTCTGTATTCACTCTGTAAGAAATAAAATAAAATAAAATATCTTTATGTTAAATTATTAATAAAATTGTAATGTATTATTTACTAGCATGGAGGTATCTTGAAGAACAGACAAGAAATATTTATGACCATTGTCACGTACTAAATCCGCATGACAAGTCTAAAATCAAAACTATTAATAATATGTATACATGTAATACACTTAATACTATTTAAAAATAATTAAAATTAAAACTATTAAATATAATAAATAATAATTCAATATATCCGAATCATTAGTTATTTATAAATTAAAATACTTGCAATGATACTTCGAAAGGTTAAAAATTTTTTTCATATTCTTTAACTCTCTTTATTAAAATTCTTTAACATGCATATGATCGTGCATAGATAAATTATAAATTTATTACTTTTAATAAATATATTTTATGTTAATTTTCTATTAAACATTTCTTAAAATACTTTGGACGTTAAAAATCTCTCTTTTTATTACTTATTTACATAAGGGATGTAAATATATATATTTATAAAGAAACTAAGAACTAGTTTATTTTATGTACAGCTTTTACGAATTTTTTGTTATTAAAACTACAATGCGATTGAAAGTATTTTAATTTATAATAAATTCTTTTTAATTTCAAAAACGATTAATAAATTTATATTATATTAAGAAATAAATATTACTGGTAACAAAAAATTATAAATTAACTTACATTATCCACAGCAAGTATTTTAGCCCATATAAAAACAAGAAGTGGTCTAAGTTCCCCAGCATTGCTTTGCAATAATTTGAGAACATAAGGAAAGATTCCAACACTTAACGCTAAATTAACTGCCCAAGGTCCAAGATCAAGAAATCGTCCCAATAATTCCAATGCTCTCAACCTATGAACTTGACTCAACAATACTTGAAGTACAATTGGAAGTTGTTCAGGAGGATTACGAGTTCTGGAACCTAAAGTAAGCCACACTTGAAAAGCAGTAAGCTGCTCTTCGAAAAAAGGTGAATGAACAAATCGATCTTCAGATTCTAAAATAGCTGGTAATTGAGCTAAGCATAAGTCAAGAGCTAAATCCCAAGCTTGCCACATTGGATGCTAAAATTTTTGATATAAATAATACATTTGTTATTGTATTTATATATATATTCTCTTTATGTGAATTCATTAAAAATTCTATACAATGTATAATAAACAGAAATTTACTTGATATGTTGGTGGCAACTTTGGACATGAAACAGGAGTACAATCGTAAGAACGTAAAACTCTTTCAGCTAATAAAAAATTTCTAAATAGGCTAGCAACTAATAAATCTTGCCTAAATAGCCTTTGAAATAAATCTATTAAATCAAATAGTATATTAATAAATATAAATATGAGACATTTTGAATAAAATAAATAAATGGTACAAGGTATTACCTCTTGGTAATGTATTCCATGCTATTGTATCTGTAATTGCAGTAAATATCCAATTTAGTTCTCCTAACATTGTTCTTCTATCTGTCAACTGACCAGGTATTCTAAAATTAAATTTATTTAAATATATTTATACTTATATTTAATTTTTATAAATATTTCATTACTACATACTTATCAATGAGATCTAAGGAAACTTTTGGTACCAATTTAGATGTGTTTTGCATTACAAACCTAAGGAAAAAAATTAATACTTACACTACGGAACTATATTAAATTTAATTATGTTATCATTTTATCATACCAGCGCAATGCAATTTTAATTGGAGTTGTTAGACAAGAAGTGAATATGTCTGCAGGAAGATCTGGATTCATTGGTAATATTTGATTAGCTGTACAAGCAGCTAATTGAATACAATTTTTATACGAAGGTGCTGCTATGGGTACAGTACCTGCAGTTCTATTTTGTTGTATTGCTTGCTTCTCCATCTAAAAAATTTAATTTGGTTAAATATTAAATAATAATAATATTAAGTAGAAATTTAAAATATTGAATATTATTTACCTCATATTCTTTTTCGTGTTGTTCTGCAAATTGTTGAAAAGAATCAACAATAATGCCTGCATTAGAACAATCATATACATAAATACTAGGAGCTCCCATCCATGTTTGTAGATCATATACTGACAGAGGAATATACTGTGTATATGTCTAATTTATAACATAAAAATTTTACAAATCATAAATTCAAATATTTTTATTCATTTATATGAAAAAAAATTTTCATTGAAAAATTATTGTAAAATATATAATCTAATAATTAATATAATTATTATAAAACATTTAAATGAAAACTTTCAAAATAAAAAACAGAAAAATCATAAGGCTAGAAAATAAAAATAATTCAAATTTAATTTTAAGTAAATTTTTATACCTTAATAAACTTATTCAAATTATTTTCTAACTATAAGCTCCTACTACAATTTTTTGTAAACTTACTTTATTAAACACCCAAATTTCTCCATTACTAGTAGGCTTTGGAACACCGTGACCATTATAATGAAAAAGAACCCGTTCTTCTTTAGCATTTCGTCTCAATGATGTACATAATTTTTTGACATCCTCCACGGTAGGATCAAGACTTTGTTTATACCTAGCACGAGGCTGCCATCTTTCATACTGTTTTTGCAAATTTGAACCAATTGTCTCTAAAGCCTTTTGAGGACTCATTGATAACGGATCTGAGAAACAATATGTAACAAAAATCAAATAAAATTAAAAATTGAACTAATATCATTTAAACATTTGTTGATATATTATAAACTATAAAAAGCTTGCCTCTTATCATTATAAATATTGATAAAAAAATTAAAAAATAATATATAATAAAATATATATTGCGATAAAGTTATTATTACCTATCCAGCACTCAAGTCTGGCACAAGGTTGTGTTTTAATGATATCTGGAGGATCAACACCAACATTCAGACAAAGTACCAATGCAACGCTTACTGTTTTCATCTACAATTACAAATAAAATAAAATATAAAACTGTTGATCAATAAATTAAATCATAAGTGTATGCATTATTTATTACAGCACTTTATTTATATATTTATGTATATAATAGTTACTTATTAAGGTTTAGCATTTATTTATGAATATAATAAGAAGTTAGGATTAAACTAATCACATAACTTAGAAAATTAATATAAACACAAACCCGTTCTTTCATGCGCCAAGTCTGAGTGATACAATTTACGCCCTCAATAGTAACCATGTGTCTAGGCTTGTTAAATGCCAGAGGCAATTGCCAGTCTTCATTATCGTCCAAATGTTTAGACGATTTCGTTGCTGCTGTCGCTACTTCATCTTTGGTCGCTCTGGTGCCGGGACAGGCGCAAGAAGACATAAGCAGCGACATCACCCACGGAATTAATTCGGTTGTATCTCCTCGTTCCGTTTGCTATGCAATCGTATACTAAATTAACGATCAAGTTTTTATTCTTATACCTGAATATGTTCTTTTAAGTTTGTGCCGATTATTTATTATCATAAAATATGACTCATGCAAGGTCTCAAACTATTATCCAACAGTATATTTTCATTTCGCTTTTCTAATTTTAATCAACCATTTACACGACACCGCGTGCATGCGGACTGTGGATGATTGGGAAATATATATGTTATACCAGGGTTGTACCGTGTGCGCAGCAGTGAGTTACAACCATAGACTAAACACTTGTGTTTAGATAGACTACAATTTATTGTACTCTACATAAAAAATCGTAAGCTGATTTATTCGTAAACTGTAGTCTGTGCAATAAAAAACATAAAATAACTTCGAAGACAACAGAAAGAGTTATAATATAAAGATATAATATATATCCTTTTTATTCTTATTAACTCATTCTCATTTTCTGTTTTTCACTCTTTCTTTTTAATATAAGCCTTGAAAATAAAAAATAAAAGAAAAAACGCTATTACTAAAATTTTAAAACTTTTTCTTCTTTTATTATAGCTGCTTTAATTTTTAAATTTTATTCATTAAAAAGCATTAAAATAAAATGATTCTAAATAAGAATTTAAAAAGTTTTAATTATAATAATGTGCTTTGTTGTTGGTTGATATATTTATGACATCACTGTGTTATAATTTAATTTTTTATTATATTCAGAAAATATAATGTAAATTTAATCATAGTATTTAAAAAAAATAAACTTGTTTTTTTTACTTTTTGACACATATTGTTTATTAAAATAAAAAAAGTATTAAGAAAATATACTTATTGTTAAATTATTAAACTTTATATATATATATAATTTATAATTAGAATATATATATATGTAATATAATTAAATATGTAATATAAATTATTAGATTATAGAAGTAGTATGATTTTAAATTTATCAATTGTTTTAATATATTAGTTAAGAGGTATTATACTTTTGAAATATATTATAAATAGTATTTAACGATAATTTATTTTTGTACATTTCTAATTTAATTTAAATTCAAATTTATATTTTTTCATTATGTATAAATTAATATTATTTATTTACAAAAACTTTTTTTTTAAATTTTATTACTAAAAAGTTAGTTCTATGGAATTGAAAAATTTCACCAATAAACTTAATATATTTATGGATACATTCTGTATAGATAGTTGCCAAGAATGAAACATCGCGTCGCAAACAGCAAATGGTATCGTTTTCGTAATACTAATAAACCAATAACAATCTTCTGTTTCAACTCAACATTAAATGCTAACCCCTTCTATATATTTCAGAGTATATGCTTGATTCTTACTTGTCTTTGTATATGTATATCTATAGTAGTTTAGTTTCTGGTTTCTACTAAAGAAAAGGAGAAACGAGAATTAAAATATCAGTCAATTGTTCAAAATGGTGCTCGAAAGTACTATGATATGGTAAGATAATATCTTTTGTCTAACTTCAACATTTTAATAAAAAATCTTTATTAAATCAAACACTTATCGATTTAATCGTGTAACATAAAAATTTAAATGAAGCTCTTTACTTTTGAAATTTAAAACAAAGCAATTATCTTGCTTAAATTTGTTTTACGGGTGACACAGCAAAGTTAAGTAAAACTTTCCATAAATTTATATTAAAGTATCAAATTATATTAAATATATTTTTTTAAATTCTTATAACTAAAAATTATTTATTCGGTTTGCTTCAAATTTTAACAAAGATATACTTAAGTTACAATGTTTATAATTTTTGGAATTTTAGTACAATACCAATTAAGAAAACATTTGAATAAACATTTTTTATATCTGAAAATCAATAAGCATTTACCGAAAAATGTTGGTAATCAAATAAATATTATAATTTTATAGAATAATTTAACTAAAATTATTCTCTTAATAATACAATTTAATTTTGTTAGTGTTGATAACAGTGATTATATGAGAAACGGAGACTTCCTACCTACCCGACTACAAGCTCAACAAGATGCTGTTAATTTAGTTTGTCATTCTAAAACTAGATCAAATCCAGAAAATAATGTTGGACTTATTACCCTTGCAAAGTAATGTATTAAATTTTTTTATTTAAAAGTATTCTTTGGACTTATATATTTTTATAATTATATAGTGTTGAAGTATTGGCTACATTGACTAGTGATGTTGGTCGTATTTTATCAAAACTTCATCAAGTTCAACCAAATGGAAATTTATCTCTTATTACAGGAATCCGAATTGCACATGTAAGATAATTATTTTTGAATAAATATTTATCAATCTATTATTTATATAAATTGTATATTTTATTATTTTAAGCTGGCCTTAAAACATCGTCAAGGAAAAAATCATAAAATGAGAATTGTAGCATTTGTTGGTAGTCCTATCCACATTGATGAAAAAGAAGCTGTCAAACTTGCAAAACGTTTAAAAAAAGAAAAAGTTAATGTTGATATAATTAGTTTTGGTGAAGAAAGTGTAAACAATGAAGTATTAACTGCATTTGTAAATGCTTTAAATGGAAAAGATGGAACTAGCAGTCATCTTGTAACAGTTCCTCCTGGACCACATTTGTCAGATGCTCTAATTTCTTCTCCCATTATTCAAGGAGAAGATGGAATGGGTGGAGCTGGTATGGGTGGTGCTGCATTTGAATTTGGAGTAGATCCAAATGAAGATCCTGAACTTGCTCTGGTAAAATTATTATAAAAATAAAAATGAATCAAACATTGACGAATAGGAACTGTAATTTTATAAAAGTAACTATATTCAAAGCTCTGTGATAACAGAAAACTTATTTTCTTTTTATTTAAAAACTATAAGCAATCTTGATATAAATGTCAATTATTATTAACTTTTCATAGTATATTTATATAATTTGGTATACCTAATTTTATTCTAGTAGAAACTTGTATATATGTATATATATATGTAAAGTGTTATTAATACTCTTTTTAACTTTAATCAAGTATAAAAATTTTGTGTATAAATATCTTAGGCATTACGAGTGTCTATGGAAGAACAAAGACAACGTCAAGAAGATGAAGCTAGACGAACTCAGGGGCCTGAAATACCAATAACAACTAAAGAACCTGAATCAACAAAAGAGCCCCCTAATGAAGAAGCAATGCTAAAACGAGCTCTTGCTATGTCTCTTGAAGGAAACGAAGAAGCATCAACTGCAAATGAAAGTACTACGCCAAGTTCTAGAAACGTACCCGACTTTGCTCATATGACGGAAGAAGAACAGATAGCTTTTGCAATGCAAATGTCTATGCAAGATCAACGTAAGAAAACTTTCTCGATTTAACAATGTTAAACAATTATTGAAATATTAGAAATTCTAATATTATTAAGAAATCAAGTCACAACTTATAATAATTTTAAAAATGGTAAAATTCAGAATAGTTGTGTGAGTTGAATATTTTGGATATGATATTAATATCAGTGATTATTGATTATTTAATATAAATTACGTTATTAAATATTTTTGCTTCAAAATTTTTTGTTCTTTAATATGAAATTTAGTGAATACAATTACAAATTGATATTTATACATATATTAATGTTTTCAAAGAGGAACTTGAAGGAACACAAAAAGAAGAGCCAATGGAAGTTGAGGAAGACTATGCTACTGTAATGTCAGATACTGAATTTCTACAGTCTGTCCTTGAAAATCTTCCTGGAGTAGATCCACAATCTGAAGCTGTACGTCAAGCAGTTGGTTCTTTACAACAAAATAAAGAAAAAGAGAAAGAAAAGGATAAAAATCAAAAAAAGTAATCTCTTTAAAAAAGATTTTATAAGTATGTTTATATTACTGTATTCAATTTAATTATAAAATATATTATTTAAAACAAATAATTCTAAGTTTACCTATTTCTTTCCATATATTTTCCAAAAATATATTTTGTTTAATTTTGATATGGTTTATTGATAATCATATATAATTTATAAATTATATACATTGATTAAACTCAATGAAAAATATATTTTAAAATATTATTAATATAGAGAATATAAAAATTTATTGGAAATTTTACGATATTAGATTTTTTTTTAATTCTAATAAAAATAGACATTGTTTAACTTAATTTATCATATAATTTTTTATATATCATATATAAAATTATCATTATTTATCAAATTTGATTACATATAATTGTTTTTTCTTAATTTAGTTATTAAAACTATATACACATACTTAGTAAGTGACATTGTATACTAAAAATACCTGTATAAAATTATATTGCAAGTCAAATTTTTAAACAAATGTTTACATAAAATAAAACAATAATTTTAATATATCGTTATATAATTTTATGTAAAAAATTAAATATTTAAAACAATTTTCTCAATATATAAATTATATATTTCAAATTGAAATGTTTTCAGGTATATTTAACTATAAAAATTTGGTAATGTTTATTAAAAATATAATTTCAATAAATCTTCAGATTTTATAATTTTTTAAGAACTTAAAAAAAAAAATATTTTCAGAAAAACTTTTACATATACATTTTATTATCGATATTATATAAATTTATTCAGTTTTTAAATTTTATGGATGTACACATTGTTTGTTAATTAAAATCATTTTATTGTTAAAAAAAATGAAAAATTTTTAAGAATAATGAAATTAAAATTCACATGATTAAATACAAAAGTAAAATGTTGAAATAGTATAAATTTATGAAAACTCGATAGATTACTAGATCCACATACATTGTTAGAAACACGAACAAAAAATTTTATTTTAAATTTAAAAAGCTGAAAATAAAATAAAATTTATGTCAATGAAACTGTATAAAAAATTGCTTTATATACTATTTTTTTTTTAACCATTAATAATTTTGTAGAGTTATAGATTAAATTAATTTTTGTATATTTTTTCAAATAATATATAAATATAAATTTTCAAAATTATTATAAATTCAATTAAGCCAAACTGCACAGTTCAAAATAAAGTACTTAAATTGTTCATATAAACGTAAAATTTAAAAATTCATTTTTTACACACAAAAGTATAAAAACACCTTTAGGAATATTAATTATCAATATTTACATTGATAATTAAAAATTTTGCAATTATATAATTTCTTGAAAAAAATTTGATATTTCAAGTTATTTATTATATAAATAATTTTATTTAAAAAATTGTCAAAAATAATTAACGGTACTACTATTTAACGAAAACCGTAAACTACAAATCTATGCAACTACATATTGTAATTAGAATTATATCAAAAATCTTAGACGATAATAATAGTGATAATAATAATAATAATAAATATTGTTTAATTATTTTTATTTTAATAAATTGCATAAATACTTTTCTCAACTAACATTTAGTATATCTTAAATATAACAATTTTTTTAAATTGTGATAAAATTAATTTTAATTTACATCAAAGCAAAATATACAAAATTCAATAGAGTATGATAAAGATTTGTTAAAATGTATTAAGTTTAATTTTATTACGTATATCTATTTTTATCTTCAAAATTTAATTTTTACATAAGTTTTACCTTTTTCACATCATTTGTATTTTGAAAAACACTATAATTTATATTAAGACTCAGATTTTTCTGTTTTAACATTATCGCTTTTTATAAAACTTTTATTGAATTTTCTATCTTCGGATAATTTGAATATAACACCGCTAGTTGCAGCAAGTACTGTAAAAAGCTGAGCTCCTACTCGGACACGCATCATTGTTTGTTGTATACTTTTATTTCCTTGGACAAAACTTTTTAAACCCAAGGTTAATGCACCCAATGTTATCAAAGCACCTAGAGAAATATAAATTTAGTATTATTTATCTATACCCTTACAAATATAATTAAAAAAATTAAATAAAAATATATATTTCGTAAATACATATTATTAGCGATATTATTATTATCATAACGAATAATGTATTTAGTATAATTTCTAATATTAAAATATTTACAAATTAATGAGATTTATAAAAAAGATTAATAAATTTGTAATTCACTAGTTTAAATATTTTATTTTCTTTTTATGGTAAAATATTATTTTTTAGTTAATAAGTTGACCATTTTCTTGCCCTTATGCATTCAAATGTTATTGTAACATGCACAAGTGCACTCAACACATGATAACAGGTAACTAAGTTTTTAAGACAATAATTAAATAAACAAATAGATTCTGTTATTGATTTACATATATTTTATTATACTATATTTAGAAAGTTCATAGAACATTATGAAATAACTTTCTTTATTTACTTAGAAAAAATGAAACTAGCCCTTTCTATACTAAACCATTTTACAAAACGACACCTTTAGAATAGAAAATAATGCTATTAAATAATCCTTCTAAAGCATGTTCACGTTTAAGCCTACTATTATTCTGGTTACTACCATTAAAATATTTATCGACCACCGAAAATATATAACAAATATTACATACAGATTTATTTATTCATTCTTTTGTTTTATAAATCTTATTTAATTTGTTCACTCTCTAATTAGTATTATCCATGATTTACTTGTAATAGTTTCCATATGACAGATAATTTTTTTTAAAAAGGTTTGCTTTATTCATTACATTGTTGACTTTAAAATTTTTTAAATTATTAGTCATATTTTCGTCAATGACCTCCACACATTAACTGATAATATATATAATGCAGCTTAATATTCAATCTTGCTTCCTGAAGCCCTATTTTATGATTTCTATTCTTTCTCTTCCTTATCTACCTATCAATATTTTATATTTACTCAATTATAGGATTCAATTATTTCAATTTCAGGTATTAAATTAAATTGAAAAAATTAAAGACTCTTCAAAACAACTATTTCTTATTCTTCAGCTTGATCTATCATTACATTTAAATTTCTCAGCTTGTATAGACTGTGAAATAAACAAAAAGACAATGGAACACATTATGAAGGACTACAATATTATAGAGTCCAATGCAATTAAGTGGGAAAATATTATGGAAGTGACAAAAAAAAATATAAAAATATTATACAAAATTCACTGAAAGCAATAAATGATAAATATATATTAAAAGTATATAAAGTTAATTAATATAAATACATGTAAAATGCAATTTAGGGTTAAGAAATTCATAAAATGTAGCTAATAATGTAAAATTATATGTAAATAACTTATGATTATAATAATAATAACAATAACGATAATATTTATGGCAATCTTCTTTAAGATTTCACATTTAATTTATCTATAAAAATGATTCTAGTTACCAGTTAAGGTATAAAAAATATTATATTTGCACTAATCTATACTGATTTCAATAACAATTACAATTTTAAATATACCTTTTAATATATGTTTAATAAATATATGATTAAAAAAAAGCTATCATAAGAAAAACATTTTTTATCACTATAAAAAGCAGTTTATAAAAGTTTCAATTATATTTATAACTGTGATAAAGTCGTGTTAAAGTATGTTTAGTAGTTACTCAAAGATAATTATATCTAATAAGATTTCTATTTAATTCATTCAACATAAAAAGGTATTAAAATATGTTAAAGAATCAGAAATAAAAATTCAACATCCTATTAATAAATTTGTAAGTCAAAGAAACATCTTATTCTTATAATAAAATCTTAATTATTAAAAAAAAAATTAATAATCTTTGCATACTGAATTTTTGTTAATTAAATCATAAAAATAATTACTCTTTTATTCATTACTTTAGTTATTAAAATTTTTTAATAAAACCATTATTTTACAGAATAGATTTTTTAAATTTAATACTCATTTACCTGCATTGAAAATACAACAAATAAACTAAATATTTTAAATATACTCATAAAGAAATATGAATTTTTATTATATTATTATTCGCTAATTCTTGATTCTTTAAACGTTTACAATAATAATTAAATTAAAATAATATTACTTTGTAATAAATTAATTCTTCAAGTTAAGTAATTAAAATTAAAAATTTAATATAAACAATTAACTTAAAGGATGTTTTAATTGGATAAATATTATTTTCATTATAATTGTACAAGGTTTTATGAAAAAAAAATTTATTACTATTGGTATAAGTAGTTTTATAAATATTAATATGAAATTTTTTAATTTTATTTAAATTTTTAAATATTTTCATTCTCTAAACGAACAACTAATTTAATTTTCCAAAACTGCAAATTTATCAGATAAATAAAATATTAATATAAATAGATAAAATAACCCTGATTAATTATTGATAAAAGGTAAAAATTAGTAATTATTTTTTTATTTTTGGAGTAAAGTAGAAATGATAAAATATGACATCCATTATTTAAGTTACCTAATGGTACTAATGGCTGACTTTTACATTTACGAATTATTCTTTGCCCAGCTGATTCTGATAAAATATCTATATTCATATCTTCATGTAGCTGAACCCAATCAAGATTTGTAGGTTTGATAATTTCATCCATTCTTGTCTATTTTATTGTTTCATTGTGTTTTTAAAAAAATCTTTTTTCTGATACTGCTCAATGTAAATTATTTATTCAACTTATTATAAGTTTTTAATAAAAATTTTTATATTTATTAATAACACATTAATAACGAGATTTTGAACATATTAATATGTTATCCAATGACCAACTCCTTAAAAAAAAACTCATACTTCATTACAAACCTATTATCAACTTCACAGTGCATACTAGTGATACTTTTGTACCATAAACTGATGTATCATTTCAGCTTTTGCCGAGTCTCTAATTATTACCCGCGAATTACAATTATTTTAAATTAATAAAATTTTTTTGGAAAATAAAAAAGTATTAAATAAAAAGTTTTAATTTTAAAATCAAAAAACTATAATAATAATAAATTATAAAGTAAAGAAAGAAAATATTATAAAATAAATAATAAAAGACAGAAAAGTTAAACAATTTGTTATTCCGTCAGAAGATTTATGATTTCGATTTTGAAAATTTTGAAAATTTTTATAAATTTTATTGACATAGATAAATAAAATTTATATTTACCTTATTAAATGTACGCATGGTCACTGATCATTTATCTAGAAAGGAAAAGTGTCCTTACGTTTAATAATATTATGTAAGACACCGAGCAGCTACTACACAATTTCATAATAAACATGAGATAAATAAAATTTAATTACTCTTCGCCAATTCTTTAATTTTCACGAATTCATCAATTAACAAAAACAAATTTCGTTGTAGAATAAATATTATTTTTTTTTAAGTTTTCTTTAAAAAAAGAAATTTTATCTTATTCATTTGCACTCATAAAAATTCGCATTTGGAATACCCATGCATTCCATCGCTTTCGAAAATGAAGCAAAACGATGCATTTACAATTGCATATTATCCCATTCGTAGATAATATGCTACTTTCCACCACGAATGGGTAAAATTTCAATTTTCAAAATATTTAATAAAATTTTAGAATCATAAATATTAGTAATGTGTCGATATTTTTTACTTCATAGAATCGAGATTCATAATTTTAATCAATAAATACCTTTAGGTAACCAAGGTAATGAATGATTAATATATATATATATTTTTCAATTTAATATACTTTTCAACATATAATTCTTCTAATGTATGCTTTAAACAAAATTCAGTAAAGGCTTATACGTCATAATTATAATAAATATTGAAATATTTACTAAGGGAAACAAAATTTAGTAGATCACAATTAATTACAATTATTTAAAACTATTTTTTTTAAAAGTTTATTCACATAACTATAAAAAATATTTTCATGAATAATTAATCGAATTACATTTATATAGTATTCAATATCATAAGTTAATTCATAAAAAGTTGTCGATTAAAGGAAACAAGTTTTTAATGCAATATTATTTCAACAATAAAATTTAGTAAATGTTTTGTTATAAAGGAAATTTTATTTGACAAAGAATTTTCCTAGATTATAATAAACAAGAATACGGGCTTAAGTTAAAATCCATCATGATACTTTTAGTATGGGTGGATGCATTGAACGCAGTTACACCACCTATTGTCGGAAATGACGTTCGTACTAAACAGTCAAGTAGGAACCTAAAATATCTCATTGAATACAAAGAAGTAATTACAAAAAGTGAGTAATATAATATATTTGAAATAAAAAAATATATTGTTATATATATGTAATATTAATATATATTTAATATCAACAAAAATGTAAGATGCGTTAAACAATTGTAAACTAGTCAGTCAGATCGTCTTCCTCTTCCGAAAAAGAGATGGAGAGAGAGAAGAAAAGGAAAATCATTAGAAATACGCAGGCTTGGTATGACTTGTTTCGATGCCCATTTTACACTAGTGAATGAACTCGTGTTCTATTTAATAATTATCGATACATATTAGCTCGACTGCAAAATATATCATCAAATATAAAAAATAAAAAATATTTTTGGTAATAATAGTTCATATTAAAAAAAAAATTTTAATGAATTAAACAGTTTCAATTGATATTGATGAATAATACAGCGTAGAACGGCTTAATTGACAAGTGTTGTAAAGTCACGTAATCCGGGTATACCTTGTTCTGATTGGTTAGAAGAACCTCACTTGACTTTGGTTGTATTTACCCACTCCTCTTGAGCAAAATCGACCTCGAATACAGATCATCTCTTCCTGTTCTTTCCGTCCCCAATTGTGGTACGGGTGAGTATTATTTTGTCTGATGCTATTAAAATCATTCAATTTTTACGTTGATATTCCTGTAAATTATATAAATTATACTTATTTTTTATTTTTAAGTAACATCCATTATTTTTATTAAATTCAGTTGTTTTTCAACTCTTCCGTCCACGTTTTATTATTTTCAGAACTCTTTGCTGCTGACGTTATAACACAACTTCAAACATCACTTTCGTAACATCTTTCAAGGGGACAGAAAAGCAACTATTTCTTGTCTTACTATGTAAGTGAGATATAATTTATAATTTTAATACAAAAGTTTATATTTTAACTATGAATGTTGAATTCACATGAAACACTTTATAACCAGTTGTATCCAAGAAAGGAAATGACGGCCATTTGTCGAACTTGTACATTCGTACGCACAATATAAATTACTGTCTAATACATTAAATATCTCTAATACGCAATTTAAATAATTCATTTATACATTAAAAAAAATTATTTTATCCTGATAAAATCACTTTGGTAAAACCTTTAATTCTGATGAGATTATTTTGAATTTATGTGCGTAAAATATATGAAACCTCCTATTTTGGCATGACTCCATTTTGTATGTCGATGGGGCATGAATGCTTGTAGGAGGAAGAAAAATGTAGTGAATCTTTGCCTTCGGTATCCACACGTTTTAATGTCTGGATCCTTTATTCTCTATATTCACCACAATTTTATTATTAAATTGTTACAAATTTTAATTTTAATAAATTAATTATGTTACAATTAATGTTCATATTCTAATTATATTAAAAAAAGTATTTTCTTTAAAATTTTAAAGAAATTTTATGAATACATTACAACATTACTACATAATAATAATTAGGAACATAAAGCAATTGTTTTAATGAACCAACTTTTTTACCATTATGTTATTAAATTAAATGAAAAAATTATGTATTCTTATATACATTTTGTATATTTTTACAAATTATTAACTTTTAAACGGAAAAATTAGTTCATACTGTTTGATTAAATTTGTTGATATTTTAATAAAACTATTACAACTTTGACATTTAAAAATTTAATAAATTAATAGCTTTTTGAATTTTCTAAAAGAATTTTGTTAGAAATTTTTTTTATATATTCTATATAGATATATTTAATCAACATATTTTTTTGAATACTGAAACGAAGAGCTTTTTAATTAATTTGTCATGAAATCATAAATATAGGACTTATGCAAATTCATCCGCTGGAGGCTATCGTAATAGTGGAGCCGGTCAAAATCGAGGATCAATAACAGGTGGTCAACGTAGTTTTGGCGGTACAGGTAGCAGTGGTGGAGGTTCACGCTTTGGTAATGGGAGCCGAGTTGGAGTTGGTAGTAGTGGAATCGGAAGTAATCGAGGTGGGCCTCGTATGGGTCAACGACCTCAGAACAGCAATAATGCTGGCAACAACCTCAGAAAACCTAATTGGGATCATGAAACCTTAAGACCATTTAAAAAAGATTTTTATATCCCTCATCCAGATGTATCTAATCGCCATCCTCGAGAAGTTAATGATTTTAGAGAGGTGCATAAAATTACTCTTAAGGGTGATAAGGTTCCAAATCCAATCCAATATTTTGAGGAAGGAAATTTTCCTGATTATGTTATGCAAGGTATTTTATAACTTTAATTTACAGTGTTTCTAGTTTTTTGTAATACCAATTATTAAAAGTAACAAAATTTTCATGGAATTAACCTTTTTGTAATAAATTTTTATAACCATTAATTATGAAAAATAATGGTTTGTTCAAATTTACATTTTATTTTTAATGATTGTTACACAATAATCAATCCAAGAATGTGTAATATTAATAAATAAAATAATACCAAACAATGAAAATGTTTTGTGTTACAATGTTGAATTATAAAATTTCTTTGTTATGGTTCCGAAAATATTTTTAATTATTTTAATAATATTTTTAGGTATTAAGAAGCAGGGTTATTCTGAACCAACTGCAATTCAAGCTCAAGGTTGGCCAATTGCTATGTCTGGCAAGAACATGGTTGGGATTGCTCAAACTGGATCTGGCAAAACTTTAGCATATATTTTGCCAGCTATTGTTCATATTAACAGTCAACAACCTTTAAATCGCGGTGATGGTCCTATTGCCCTCATTCTTGCTCCAACTAGAGAATTGGCTCAACAAATTCAAACTGTAGTTAATGATTTTGGCTCGTTATCTTATGTTAGAAACACTTGTATCTTTGGTGGTGCACCAAAAGGAGGGCAGGCTCGTGACTTGGAACGTGGTGTTGAAATTGTTATAGCAACACCTGGAAGGCTAATTGATTTTTTAGAACGAGGCACTACTAATATGCATAGATGTACTTACTTAGTTCTGGATGAAGCTGATAGAATGTTGGATATGGGTTTTGAACCTCAAATTCGGAAAATTATTGAACAGATAAGACCAGATAGACAAGTTCTGATGTGGTCTGCTACATGGCCAAAGGAAGTAAGAAATCTAGCTGAAGAATACCTGGTTGACTACACTCAGTTAAATATTGGCTCATTACAACTTGCTGCTAATCACAACATACTTCAAATCATTGATGTTTGTCAAGAACATGAAAAAGAAACAAAGTAAGTAATTTTTGCAAATAAAAGTTTTTTTCTACTTGTATATATGATGATAACAAATTATGATTTTTTGTGATTTGAATTGTATTTATACCTCTAAGAAGAGCTGATCTTTTTAAATAAAACTTAAAAAGTATAAAATCTTTTGTGAAAGAAATTAATAACTATTACATTTCACAGATTAGGAACATTGCTTCAAGAAATTGGAAATGTCAATGATGATGGTGGTAAAACTATCATTTTTGTAGAGACAAAAAAAAAAGTTGAAAACATCACGAGAAATATTCGTCGGTATGGATGGCCTGCTGTATGCATGCATGGTGATAAATCACAACAAGAGCGTGATTATGTTCTTAGAGGTATATAAAATAATAATTCTGATTAAGTAAGAAGAATATTTTATAAATAATTGAGATTAAATAACAATACAATTTTTCTTCACAATATAGAATTTAGAAATAAGAAAGGATCAATATTAGTAGCAACTGATGTTGCTGCACGTGGACTAGGTATGTAAAATTCCTTTGACTTTCTTCAAAACCTTACTTTCGCGGAAATAGAGTGGGAAAACTTATAGCAGGTAGATTCTGGGTGGGTGGCGATGTAGCACAGACTGGTTATATGAAGTGATGCCTCGCTCTGAAGAGCTTCAAGTGTTAATAATTTGGTTGGTGTAGCTGGTAGGTTTTCGTCGTCCGGTGCTGCATATAAGGATTATTATTTTTGTTTATTTTTTGTTCTCAATATTAAACAAGAAACGACAGAAAGCCATCAGGTCTATAATAATTTGAAACATTTTCAGAGTTCGTATTTGTTGTCGAAATTTTCTCAAACTGCACAAGGATTTTGTATATTGTACAATTTACTAGTTTTAATTTTTTGTAATTGTTCTATTTATTTTTAATGATTAAATTTTTTATTTTGAATACCTTAGTGTTTTCTCTACTGAATAAATGAGTTTTTAATTAATTTTCAAATATTAGTATATTTTTTTAAAATATTCATTTAGGATTTGGGAAATGGGAATATCAAGATGTGAATTTGCTTGTGCAGATAAGATTGAGAACAGATTTTAAATACGGAAGCCTTGAATAATCTACAGTCTATAAAATATGTTAAGCGTGGGCATCTTATAATTTATGTTAATCAGTCTGGTTGTCTTTTGTTTCAGAGGCACATGGTGCACAGATTATGATGAGTGTGCGATGAGCAAGCAATTGATGAACAGCATGAAAAATAACATGGCTCACTCACTGTCTGTGCTCTTGATAAGACTATATATAAAAGCGATATATAGACAAGTACACGCAAGCACTTTTTCTGAGGTGTGATTGTGTACTAAATGTGCCTCTGTGTACAGCCTGTGTACCACGCATTTACAAAACAAAAAAGTAAAAATAAAAAGAAAGTAAGAGGTGGTGCTCAGGTTATATTGCCTTGGAACGTTGGCTTCTGGTTTTGCATAACTTCCACACACTCCACATAGCCAATGCTCTCAACCTGTGCGAGACAACAATCATTTGATTTAGCTATTATCGCTACTCAATGGTAATATATAGGAACAGGATCGTACGAAATATGAACTTGCATTCAAGAGTACTCACATAAAATGCATAGTACAACATTCATGGTTTGTATTTTTATTTAATGACGCTGCAGTTATGTATAGTCAATTAAATTTAATTTTTAAACATAATTCTCTCTCCTTGAATCATTCAAAATATACTTTAATTTCAATTTTTAATTATTAAATGAGCAGCATATAAAATACATTACTGTATGGAACATGAATGAAAAGTAAAAATTTTCGAACAATAATTTATAAACCTGGTTTTCATAAAAATGGTTTGTGTTAACTGAATTTTTCTTCTAGACGTCGACGACGTTAAGTACGTCATAAACTTTGATTATCCATCATCATCTGAAGACTACATTCATCGAATAGGGAGAACTGGTCGTTCTCAAAGTTCTGGTACCAGTTATGCTTTCTTTACACCACAAAATGGACGTCAAGCTAAAGATCTCATAAATGTCCTTAGAGAAGCCAATCAGATAATTAATCCCAAATTATCTGAGTTGGCATCAAAAGGAGGAAATAATTTTGGAGGACGCAGTTAGTATTTTTCATTTTTTGTTTCATTGAATTAAAATAAATTGATATTTGATATACAACAATTTAATTTATATTTTTAATTATAATTTTAATGGTTATTTTTTAGATCGATGGAGTTATTCTGGGGGAAGAGGACGAGAAAATACTTTTTCTGGCACACACAAGCGATTCGATAACAATAGGAGTAATGGATATAATAATTATAGTTGACTTTCTGATTTAGGCATTGAACACAAATACTGAGCAAAGCCGAATACATGGGGACTTAGATTTAACTATTCGTTTGAAACTGTCTGTGATTAGAAAAACTGTCCTTGAAAGTGGTTCGTGCGTTTGATTATGCCAGTTTCTGTGTATTCATTTGACTTTTTAATTTATGATACTTAGATTTCTTATATAATTAGAACGTAATTGGTTCTAAGCCTTACATTTTATTGCGTATAATATGCAATAAAACCATAGTTGATTTAAAAATCTGTATTTTCAATGATTTAATAACGCTAGTAAAGTGAATAACATTTCACATTGCTTTTCAGTTCATAAGAACTTAAAACCTAAAATTTATTTTGCAGTTGTATTAAATCTTAATAAGATTAATTTCTGAAAAGAATTTTTTAATTTTGCAAAAATTGCAAATTACTAAGAAATTCTGTTTTGCTCATTAAAATACAAATCTATAAAGTACAAACCTTTTGACGAGCACTTTTTTGTTGTCGAAGGCAAATTGAGGCGTATGGACCATTAATACATAACAGTATTCATTCCACAATATCTCATAACACAGTGTTAACCACTTGTCCTCACATTTTTGTTCAACAATTACGAAATCGTTAATATTTATCCTTAAAAAATTTGGCAGAATCATGTTTCAATATACGTTTTATAGTAACTGTGTCGTATTTCTTTACTATATGCATATTCTAAAAGAAAATGTAATGCGCATACATATATATATACATACATATATATATATATATATGTGTATATATACATCCGTTACTTTAAATTGTAAAAAGTAACGAATAAAGAACATTATGACTATACATGTATATTATTTTATAACATATAAACTAATAAAATTGAACACCTAATCCTTTTATTACTCATTTATATTATATTTAATGAATTACTTTATGGAGATTCAAGTATATTATTTTGTATCACTAAAAAATATAAAATAATAAAAATTTCGTTGTAATTTAGAAATAAAATATATATGTATCTTATTTTACATTGTATGAAGATGTAATAAAGCATTCTAAAAATACTTAAATTGAAATAATAATTAACATGAAAGTTAAAATAAAAATAAATAGAACTAAATTTGAAAACCAATCATCCAAAAAAATATAATTTCACTTTTAGGAAGTATAATCAAATTTTATATGTACGAACAGTTCTTAAATTTAAGTACCATTAATATAAACTAATTTTTTATACTTAATATTATATACATAAAGATTTTCTATCCGATAATAACGTTACTGTATTTAATTAAAAAATAACATCGTTTTAGGTAATTATGAATTAGTTTCAATTTAACATCATATATAAATATTCGCATTCGAAATGAAATATACAAATAATAGAGCAATTAGTTTTGAAAGTATAGGATTTTTAGAATATTTCCATAGCAGATGATTGATCAAATAAATTCCAATATAATCTAATATATAAACATAAGTTAGAATTATATGTTTTTGAAGGAAAAAAATTATTATTTTTCAATAGTTTAAATGTTTTATTTTTTCTATATTATAATTCTAATATACGTTATACATTGACTGGAAATGACTAGTATAAAATTTGCTATGAAACTTGAAATCAAGGGATTATTAATTAAAACATTTTACAAATAGTACTATTGTAAGCATATATATAATTACAAAATACATAGTTTTTTATTAATACAAAAATCATATAGAAGTATAAATTCTTACTACGTTGTCAGATAAAAATTATTTTTAAAATATAATAAAAAAAGTTACATTTTATTCTTAGTTACCAAATAATTTTTAAATCTTTGAAAACAATAATAATCTATGTATTATTGTATAAAATTATCTGACAAATCTGAATTGATAGTTTCAGGAATTTTGGTGTATGTTATATTTTCAGATTTTACAAAAAATTATTTACAGCAATAGTGGTGCTATATAATATATTAAATTAGAAATTTAAATATACTATTAAAAGATAATTAATTTATTCTAAGAATATTCAAATTTTAAATTTTAATAAACAACGATACTAAGTTACAAGAATATTAATATATAAACACAAATAAAAATATTAAGCTACTTTATTGAAATATTATGTAAAAATATGGAACTATCATAATTATTTTATTTTTAAATTGCTTAAACGAAGGGTATCTTAATAGATGAATAAATTTACACAAAACTATTTTTAATGCAAATTTTAAACGAATTTTTAAATATGATATAGAAAAACAAGTTTCATACAATCGTGAAAATGATTTGCATATATTTATTTTCCTAAAATTTTTATTAACTTAAATTTGTATCAAATTAGATTAATTTTAATGAATTAAAAAAAAAATCATTTCTTATTTATAAATGCATTCAAATTTCTTTACAAATATTTAAAAATAATGAAAATAACCATAAATACAATATTTATTTAATATAATTTAACAATAATTTAAATTGTAATAAAATGGTTTTTATTTGATAAATATGTATAAAATAATAATTAAATTTAATTAAAATTTTATTTGATATAGAACATGGTCAAATCTGCATTCAAATATTGCGGGAACTTATTATGAATAAGTAAATACTTTATGCATGGAATATATATATATATATATATGTATATTAATCGTAGCAGTAAACATTATTTAAAATCTTGTTTACAATAAGGAAAATAATTATTTTTAATAGAAAAATTGCAGTTTTATTAATTTTTAAAGAAATTAACGTTAAAACAATTTATCTTTATTTTCCTAATTAAACTTTTTTAAATATTAACTGTTGTTTTCAACAATGGTTTCTAATACATTTTCAAATTACAAGTATTGTGTATTTAAATATAAATAAATAAAAATATTTTTTTAAAAATAACATAAAATACATAATAAAAATTAGTCTATTGTGAAAATCTGACAGTTTAAGTTTAGAAAAATATTTACTTGATTTTAATTTCATTCTACACGTGTATCTTATTATATAATTTCTACGATAACCTAAAATTTAATATGAATTAAAAGTACATTTTTTAAATAATAAAATACTAAATAAGATAAAAGATGGTTCGAAAACTTAAATATCACGAACAAAAATTACTTAAAAAAGTTGATTTTATTTCTTGGCAAGCTGACAATAATTTACAAGAAGTAAAAGTTTTAAAACGTTATCAAATACAAAAAAGAGAAGATTATACTAAGTAATTAAACACATTATTATTTTCTAAATAAATACATTATTCAAATGAAAATAAATTATAAATATTTTTATATCTTTCAGATATAATAAATTATCTAGAGAAATTCGAGACATAAGCAAAAAAATTAAAGAATTAGATGCTGATAATCCATTCAGAATTGAACAAAGTGCTGCTTTTCTAGAAAAATTATACTTAATGGGGCTTATTCCAACAAAATGGGATCTATCATTGTGTCAGAAAGTTACTGCTAGTTCATTTTGTAGGAGAAGACTACCAGTAATTATGGTACGTAATAAAATGAGTCAAACTATCAAAATGGCAACACAACTAATAGAACAAGGTCATGTTCGAGTAGGACCTGAAATAATTAAAGATCCAGCATTTTTTGTTACAAGGTAAAATTTCTATTTTATAAGGTCTTTTTAATTCTTATAATTAAATTATATTATTTCAGAAATTTAGAAGATTTTGTTACATGGATTGATACCTCAGCTATAAAGAAACATATAATGAATTATACCAATACAGTATGTATATATTTTTTCATATATAGCTTTTCATTAAGTTTGTTATCTTTAATTATTTTTATTTTACTATTCAATTAATTATCTTCTATTAAATTTATACTATTTTTAAAATTAACATTTCATTAAAAAGTAAAATTATATTTAAATTAAAATGTAATTAATTTTATATTTATAAATATAATTATATTGTTATTATTGATTCACATATATAACAAAAAAGTGTAATAATTGTAAAAATAATAATAATATTTATAATAGTCTTCATTTAAATATATGGTTAATATGATTTAATTGATATATAAAAAAATAAAATATTTTCTACCAACTTTTTAATACAATAAATTACATATAATTGATAAATTAAATCAAATTTGTAAAAGTTAATAAAGCAGCTATAAAAAATGTAAGTAATTTAACTAATAAACTGGATATTTATTTTATTATAAATAAAAAATTTTGAAAATTGTTTTATTTATTTTGAAGTTTTTTGATTATTTATTTATTTATTTGAATAAATTATATCAATATCTATAGTTTTAAAAAAACAATGTGAATTCATGATACATTCAATTATAATGTATGAGATATCTAAAATAAAGTTAAACCAAAGCATTATAACAAATACATAAAAAATGTATTAAAACTATTGCTGATCAAAATAAAAAAATAGTTTTTTTATGACTTTCAAATATAAATAATTATTGATTAAATTTGTATATAATTTTTAATAACCATTAAAATAAGAAATTTATAAGAATGTTTGAGTTTGTGCACGACAATATTAATTTTTTTTATAATTAAATGTTATCAAGACAATGTTTTTTAAATTTTTTTTTTGATTTGTATATTAAAAGGTACTAGGTAATGAAAGTTACCTTTAATTATACGACTTTCTTTGTAAAATTTTCTGAAATTGAATGTTGATGCAAAGATTTCAGTTTATAGAGTTTTTTTTACTAAATATGTAAAATGTTACATAAAAATTGTTGTTTGATCAAATGATTTTAAAGTGTTAACATTAAAACATCAATAATAAAAAAATTTTTCAAATGTTAAATTTTTCTATTTAAATATCTTAATTAAATTTAATAATATTTGCGAATGAAATAAATAAAATTCAATAAACTTTATATATATTTTATAAATAAAACAAAAACATTCATTATATATCAAGTATTTAGCTTTATTTTAATCTATATGAAAGTTTAAATAAAAATTTTTAATTTGTTCTAAACAAATTTTTTAATAAAACATCAAAAAATATATATTTAAAATTTATATTAAAAAAATTAGTTTACGAGATTAAATTCAGTTTAAATTTTATTTGTATATACCACTTTAATTAAAATCAAATTTTTTCTATTGTTTTTATAGATCTAAAATGATTATTTAAATTTAGAGTATAAAAAGTTATTTTTTTTTAGCCATTCTAATGCATACATCTTCTTAAATAGTTTAAGCTTGTGTTTGATGATAAATTTATGAACAGAAGTTAATATATATATTATATATAAGATATACTTGATAATAAAAAAATAATAACTTATTTTTGTTTTGACAAAATAAGATGAACAGAAAAATAAATCATAAAACTAAATATTTTATCCATTTTTATAATATTATCCTTAATAAAATCAATATTATTTAGGTAACTAAGTTTTTTCTAAATATGTCTTCTTGTTAAATAAATTTTAGCAAAATTATTCAAATTTTGTTTAATGCAAAATTATTTCATAATTTATAAATGTGTGTCAAAAAATAATTGTAAATATAAAATATTAAAAATATTTCGTGATATTTGAAAATCATTAATTTTTGCATAAATTAATTAAAACAATTACTATATTATTTTAATATACAAGTTTCTATTTTTAAATTTAATAAAAAAATTGTTACCTTCATTAACTATTTAAAAATATAAAATTATTCCATATTTATATACAAAATCGTGGAATACATTATTAAAAAAATGTATTATTGTACTATATTTTGAAATAACATTCGTATTCATTAACAAACTTTAAATTTTTCTATTTATTAATAATCTAAAAAATAATGTAATGGTATACACCAATATTTAAAATGTAAGAATTTAATAATTGAAAAGTATGAAAAAATATTTCTTTTCAAAATTTGCAATCAATATTAACATTTATAATTATGATTTTAAATGAGAATAATTTGATCAATAAATTAATTGAAAATGATAATTTCTATGTACTCTGAATAAAATATTTTAATATAACAATAATAATACAATAATTCAGTTTAGCAGTAATTAAATGCATTTGTTCACTCGACTATTGAATTCACTTCAACCAAACGAAGAAATTGTGAAATAATTTAAAAGTTATTAGATAACTTTGATTCGAAACTGCTTACTTACTTTTAAACGTTGAAGTTATAAATAAGATTTTTATAAATTTTTGAAATCGTAATACAATTATAAATTGTCTAGAAAAGTTATGGTAGTCAGTAGTAATACACGTTTATAAACATTTTTTTATATATTTTAGCCGTCAATAAGCTAGTGATAAACTAATACCTTTTTTATAAAAGTACATAAAATTTATAATTATGCTTATATATTTAGTTATTTCATTAAAATATTAAATTTTTACGTGTATAATTAACTTAAATGAATACAACTTTATAAATATTGATGACAGATAAATTTATAAAACAAGATTTATGTTATGGTTTGTATTAATAAATCGAAAAGAATATGTAGTTTCTTTAATAACAATCTAAAGTTAAAGTTTATAATTGTTAAAAAATTGTGAAACCTTAACTGATAAAATTGAACAATACGTATTTAAAAAACGAATTTTAACTTATTAAAAAATAGTTAATTTTTCTTTAATTTTATAAAAATTAAAATGTTTGATTTATTTATATTTAATTTGTTGAAAACTATTATTTTTAGTAAAAATAGGATTTAGGATAAATATAATAAATTACAATAAAAATGTTTGATAATGTCACTTTATTATTTATGTATCTAATCGTTTAGACATCTGCATTAATAATATCATAAATTAAGAGATATAATATACATAATTATTTTTTAAATAAAATTAATTTAAGATCCTTTTTTTTGTTTCAGAGGGATGATTTCGAAATTTAATTTTTATTTTTGATGTATTTGTATACCATTACATTTTTAACGGAGCATACACTATTCTTGTTCAAGATCATTTTTACAATAAATAAATATTTTAGAAAACTGAAATTCTTATTTTAAAAGCCCTAAAATGCAATAAAGTTTATTATATCAAAATTAAGTTTCATGCAGTTATAATTTTTTTTTTATAAAATTTTGATCAAGTTATATTCTCTTTATCAGATATATGCATTAATTTAAGATTATTGATTTAAATAAAGATAAAAATATTTAGAATTTCAATTTAAAATTTCTTTTTATCAATAAGTACATAATGAGTAAGAATTAAGACATAGAAACAATTGGATTATTGAAATACCAGAATAGGACTAGGTGAAATGGAACACACGCATTTCCCGCCAACTCGTGTAGACCGCCTCGACCACACTGAGTCTGCAAACAGAAGCAGCCATAGTAAGGAGTTTTCATTCAATAATCGTCAACATGTTGAGCGTAGCGCAAGCAGTTCACCATCCGGAAACACCGGGATCGACATCAAAACATTCCGGTCTGGGTAAGTATTTTCTTTTTAATAATTTTGTTTTAATATCTTCAGCATGTTCACTATTTCTGTTTTTGATTACCTCATGATTAAACTACAAATTCCTGTAATCTATAAGGTCTTGTACAAAGGTCTTAATAAAAGTTAATGTTTTAAGTTTATATCCAAGTCTTACATGCAATTTTATGAATTAGTTTGTTTACATCATAACTTTTAATTTTTATACTTTTCTTATTTTTTCTTCATCTCAATATTGATAAAAGATGATTATTTTTTATATTTCAGGACACTCTTGGTCTACAGAAAGACCTAATATGCTTAAGCGTAGAAAGACAGAATCAGATTGTTGTATTCTTGACAAGAAACTAGCCAAAAATTCTATAGAAAAATTAAAATCTTTTAATTTAAATAATCAAGAAATAACTTTGACTGTTATTCCTAAAAATAATAATCAAAATAATTTTAAAGAACTTTTACATGGTAAAATAAAGACATCTCCAATTATTGAAGAAAAAGAGATAATTGTTAATGATCAAATTCAAGAAGAAAAAAGAAATGATGACAGAATACCTACTAATATATCACCTGTATTTATACATTTTTTAGAAAATTCAGAAGAAATCCAATTAACTAAACTTGGTTCAAATGAAAATATAAAGTTAATAAACCAGACTGAAACAATTACTAATTATTTAATACCTGAAGAATCTATAAAAAATTCATCAGAATGCATTGAAAAATTGGCTGATACTTCAAATAAAAAAAGTAATTTTCTAGATTCTAATTCATTAGAACTTTCAGAAGTAACCATTGAACCATGTTCAAATTTTAATAAATCCAAAATAGTAAAATCCTGTACTTCAACTCTTTGTAATTCAAAAATTAAAATACCTGTAAAAACTCAAACAAAACTTGAAAAAGCTCATGAATTGTTAAAAAAAAAAGAACAATTAAAAAATAGTGCATTTGTTTCTTTTGATATTAATGAAACTTTTGATAATAACTTAAAAGTATCTTTAACTGAAACAAAACAAACTTTTAATTTTGGAACTAAATCTACCTCTACTAAAGCAGATATTAAAGAAAGCTTTGATTTATCTAATTGCATCAAACAAAATTGTCTGTTTGATGAAGAATCTGAACATCATGTAACCATTTCATCTATCTGTGATTATGAACCTTTTAATTTTGGGATTCCTTGTGATCACTTTTATGCAAATAACAAGGATAAACCATATTATACTACAGGATTTCCAAATCCACCTGGGGAAAACAGATGTTGGACCAATGCAACTTTGCAAGCATTATTTATATTACCAGTAATAAATAAATTGGATACATTAAATATATCGGAATGTTCAAAATTAATGACATCACTTATTAATATACAAATATTTTGGCGTAAAGGAAATACAGGAAGTCATAATTTTGAACAAATTTTTCAGTAAGTGAAATTTATAAACTTTTCGTATTTTTTACATTTATTATTTCATTTTATAATAAATTATATACTGTATTTATTATTATATTAAGATTACTATTATATATTATTATTATTATTATTATATGGTATTATATTATGGTATATTTTATATATTTTATTTAGTACTTTCAAAGAAGAATTGTCTGTATTGGATAAATTATATTCTTCTAAAGCACAGCAAGATGTTTCTGAATTTGTTATGAATTTATTAAATTTTATAAAAACTGAATTTGAAACTGTGTTAATAAAAGAAATACATAATAATGAAATTGAAAATATACCAAATAATGAATGTGATATACTTCGAAGATCACAAAATAATACATATGATTCAAATAAACGAATACCACTGGCTGATATTTCTGCTTTTGCTGGACAACTTAGGAATAATAATCTTGCAACATATAGTGGTCAGCAAGATATTTTAAATGTAAAAATAAATTCGTCGTCAATGAAAACTAAACATGATAATCAATTTGAAGTAAACTCTAATCCAATGGATGAATACTTTTCATTGTTCATGATGGAAAACTATGTCTGTGATAGTTGTTCAAAACAAAGACAGCAAAATGTAGAAAATTTAATATTATTTATTGATTTACCATCTGAAGATCATGGTACCATCATCAATTTAGTTGATATAATTAATACAACATATGCTTTAGAACATAGACACATGACATGTGAAGCTTGTAAGCATGATGTACATAGTATGATAACAAAATTTAAAAAACTTCCTAAAATTCTTATAGTCCAAGTAAAACGTTATGAAATGACAAAAGATGGAATAATAACAAAAAAATGTACATTAGTTGAAATTCCAACAATACTAAAACTTAATTCTCTTGTAATGTATGTTTATTTTCAGAATTGACAGCTTTTTAATATTTTAACAATTAATTAAGACATTTTCATTTTTATTTTAGTAATAACAATCAAGATTTCAATCACTTTCCAGAATACGAACCAATATGTATAATATCACATATAGGTGATAATATAGACTCTGGACATTATATAAGCTTTGTAAAGCATCAAGATAATTGGTTTTACTATGATGATATGAATGTAAAATTACTCTCTGCTGATGAAGTATTTAAATGTATCCAAAGTAACGCTTATGTAATTTTCTTTCAAGACACTGAACTTAGTCAAAATATTGATGTCACAATTGATCAGAAAAACAAAAAGGAAAGTATTATGTGTTAACAGTAAATGCATGTAAACTATTAATTTCTTTTTACTTTCATGAAAATTCCAATAGTGGGTCTAAAACTTATAGAAGTAAATAAATTTAAAAAATCTTGAATTATAATACGTTTTGGAATTAGTATGAATCAATATTTATGTTTATTTTTATTCAATAATGTGGTCTGATCAAAGAAACTATTTAATATAATAATGATTTAATATCTTATTTTCAGATAACTATATATATATATATATAGTTTGTTTTCGTGCGTGTGTGTGTGCGTGCGTGCGTGTGTTTAAAAAAAAATTAACTTATTAAAAAATTTCAATATGTCATTGAAACCGGTTTGTATCAAAATTATTATTATTATTATTATTATTGTTATTGTTATTGTTATTTGAATCATTATTAACATTGTATTATATGACATAATAATATTAAAAGATATTGGATACTTTAAGCTTTAATTTAAAACTGTATTTTTGGAAAAAAAATTTTTGAAAAATTTGTTGTAACATTAGCAATTAACTGTAGAGCTACATTATGTAATATAGTTAGAAACTACTTTTTTGATATGTTAAGCAAATCACATTGTCTCTATTGCAGCATAAGAAATAGGTTAATTTTTTAGAAATATAGGTTGGATGCTTTAAAATATTCTTCTTGTAATTACCATTAAGAAGGCCATTTAAAATTACGAGTCGTTTTTAATCTAATCGCTGTACGTTAACAAAAGAAATATAAAAAGAACAAAATTATTTAAAAATACTATTTTTCTCAAAATCAAAATCAATTTAACTGTAGTTAGCTATTTGTTTTGAAGATTCTGTAAGGGTTGATCCAAAAAATATAATATTATTCCTACTCTTTAGATTTCTAATTCTACAATAGTGTTAAATACAGTACTAAGAGTATCATCATTTTTTATTAATTTAAATTTTAAATCATATGAAAGTTTCATATGTTTCTATATATTTTGTCATGAAATCTTTGTGACCTTTTGCAAAATATTATTTATTGTAGTACTTTCTAGCATAATAAAAAATGCATTGGTTTAGATTTATAATATAATTACAATGAAGGTGAAACACGTTAATAGAAAATTTTTTTAATTTATTTTATTGAAATCACACATGGAATATAGTTCTTTAGAAATATTTGGTATTATACTTGTTATGGTAAATCAAGATTAAGCTTAAATTTTAATTCAAGGAATAATATTCAACTAAGTTTATAGTCATTTATGAAATATTTTTGTTTTAGAAATTCTAATAAAATTTTTTCTACTATTTTTTCTCTTGTGATTCCTTCCTTTAACAATTTGAAATATAAAACTTTGCATTATTTGAGAATTTATTTTCATTTAGTAAAGTATTTTGTATTTTAATGGATATATTAGTTTTGTATTTAGCAAATAAATTTTATTTAATAATATCCTTAATATAAAACAGTTATTATTCTAAAAGTTAATCATATATTTCTAATCAAATAAAAAATAAAATTTGTTAGATATGAAGATGGCATGGAAGCTATTTACTTGTATATTTTTATTGCCAAACTCATTACAGATAATTATTAAACTGTCGTTGGAAAACAAATTTAATAGCAATATATTCTCATTTAGAATTTAATTTGGAAACTTTAGAACTCTTATATGTAATAACAGAAAGATTACTGTATTGTTGAGCCATTTAACATATTACACTTTCATAAATAATTCCCAAATCTATACTGTTCTGAATACAAGTCATAGAATTCTTGAAATACTGTAGATTAAAAAATACATTAACGTTAACATACTATGTGTAAATTAACAATAAAAGTTAGTCCACATATTTCTTTTGGGCAATTACTTTGACCCTGTCCAGGATAGACTGATTTATAGGACATTAATTATGGATATTGATTAAACTTATAACAAGAGAAATCGAAAAGCTTGAAGTAACATTAACTAGTCCGTTAATGATGTTAAATATATATCAATATTTTTAAACAATAATTAAGAGATGTTTTTTATTCAAATGTAGCTCCCAATATTTTGAAAATAAATATGGAAGTATTAAATACCTGCAATAAATAAATATTTTATCCCAATTTATAATATTTCATGTGAAAATACACGTTCGAGACAATTAAAGGATTTTTCGTTCAGAATGAAAATATTAAATCTTTAATTGGTTGTCCATTACAGAAAACAGTCTAACTTCGTTACTTCAAATGGTAACAAATAATTTTATGAAAATATGTAACACAGTTTAGATATTTAATGATTTATATTTTATAAACTTTACTTAAATTTTATAATTATTACCGTATTACCTTATAAATAACGCCGACAATATGTACAGTATTGGCCATGACGGTATTATTGTTATTATTCTTGAATCTTGCAACAAAATTATTTTAATAAATACACCTTAAACTTTGAATTTGTTTCAACTGTCAGATAGGCTGTAATCAACCAGGATTAACAAAAAAAATAGCTTGAGATGTACATACTGTGAGCATGATCATGGATATTTAATACATATTGTATTTAAAGGGCTGATTCAAATATCGTTTTACGTCTCCATCAAAGTGAATTAGTTGACCCAGATACAGCGACCATTTTATGATTTATTCAACCTTTAATCTGAATCTACATGTGAATCCTATGTATGATAGAAACGATCTATCCTTCTCACGATTTCAACAAAGACATATTACAACAACGAACAGATAACCAAATTATAATTTATATATTTACACATATTAGAATTGTTATTGCCGTGATTTGCATAATTTAACTACATTGATCCGAAATAATGCAATAGAAAATTGTAATGGCTGTTGTCCCAACAGAAGTATCTAAGATATTGAATAATGAAAAGAAGTTTGTCATACATAAGTTGTTAGACAATGAATTAGTCGATGAAATTTTTGGATCTATAGTTGCAGTCATGATTCTACTGACAAATATTCAAAAAGAGTTATAAAAAATTATTCCATGCAAGAAATATAATATTAACTATGTATTGATATAATGATATATATTTGAATATTTTAAATATTTGAAACAAAAGTTAGAGATATATACTTTCTACATGAAGCGTAATGCTAGATTGAAGCGAGTTAAAATACAATTAAAATTGGGTTATGAAAAATAACGAGGGTTTGAATTCTCATTATTAATAATAATAATAATAATAATAATAATAATAATAATAGAATTATTATAATATATAAAATATCAATGTATTAATTTTGACATTGTTATTCACGGAATTTATAAGATTTAGATTGATAATATTTATAAATCTATATTTATAACATTTAGATTAATAATTTTCTATTACTACTCTTGCAATATTATATAAAATATTTTTTACATTAAATTTGACATATATTAAATTTTTCAGACTAAATATAGATATATTGAAATTTTAATATTAATCAACTCTGCACGTTTATTCAATTTCAGACACTCGATTATTCACTTAGCAGTTTTTGATTTCATAATTTTGTAATAAATTGAATAAATGTGTTTAACTAAGTAGAGATTTTAATTAGTGGTGCAACGGTTGATTATATATATATATATATGTATGTGTGTGTAAGTTTACTATTTTAGAACACGATAAAGCGCAAGTGTCTTAAAATATAATTATTTATATTTACATATGTACATAAAAGTAATGTAAAATAGTTAAATATTGCGATTGTAGACTTTAATATATAATATTCAAAAAAAAGGAAAGATCTTTAAATATAGTTAAAATAATAGATGTTTATTAATAAACATTTAACTTAAGTCTTTATTGTAATACATATCGAAATAAAGTATCTTATATAAATATTGTATTAATTCATAGAAAATCATTATAAATAAATTTGAATTTAAGTAGATCGAAAATACATCTATAAATATAATTTTATTTGATAATATTTACAATTTTATTGTTGTTAATTATGTGACAAAAATATAAATTTTCTACTAATATTTAAATCTATTTTTTTCGAATATTTACATTTACATTGAAAGTTATTGTAAAATAATTTGTTTATGCAATAGTAACGATATTATTAAAATGTATTATACTATTTTTAATAGATTGGTAAATATAAATAAAATTAATATTAATGGTTCTTAGAACTATTATATAAAATTTAATAATACCAAATATTATTTTTCAATTTCCAGTTAAGAATTTCTTATTATAAATAAGAATAAATATGTTTTTAATACGTCAAAATGTTAGAACTTCAACTAATTTTTACTCTAATATCATAAAAATTCTAAATAATACGATATTTTTATTTTTATTTTTTAATAAATTTCACGTGAAAAAATATAAAACATTAATTTTTTTCAGAGAACTTTGGCTTTAATTTTTACCGAATAATTAAAATTATACAAAAATTACTAAACTAAAATAAAAATTAATATTTTCTATCAACCGTATTTATATTTTAGTTATTGTTCACAAAAAGCCATTGAAAATAGGTTATAAAATTTACGAATATGTAAAACAAAAAATAATTGATCGTGTATAAATAAACTAATCTTGGTGACACAAATTTATTTAAGTTATTTTGAATTTATCCGATAATTAAAAAAAATTAATATATTAAAAAACTTTAAAATTTATCCTCAATACCAATTGAATCGAAAAGAAAAATTGATTATTTTTTGAATAAAATTATTTATGTAATATATAATTAATTTAAATTTAATTAAAAATTTTATAACCAATCATGTATAATATAATAATGTAATATTTGGTTCCAAAAGTAGTTGTAAAGTCAGTGACAAACTTACATAAAAAGATTAGACAATTAGGGTTAAAAAATTGTTTTTCGTTTTCTAAATATATATGTTGATTAGTTTATTATAAATATACATCTAAATTTGGACATTAAACTTTTTAATGCAGAAAATATGGGAAAAATCTGTATAATCATTTGTATATCTTTTTATATAAAATAACAATTTTATCATTAAATAAAATGAGAAAGTAATGCTATAGTATCATAGATACATAAATATTGTAAAATATATATTAGATAGTCTTAGAGTTGACAATGTTTATCATTAAACTAACAGTAGAAAGGATAGATTTAGTAAGAATAATAAGCTAGGTTAATAAAAAATAGTATAATTTAAATTTAAGTGATTATCTGAAGGAGTGACACAAATTTCTTGATCAGAAGAACTTAATTCTAATAGAAAAAATAGAAAAGAAACTAGGCTAATATCAATATCTAGAATTATAATTTTAAATATATTTATGTATATTGCAACGATAAAAAGTATCTCGGTAAGTTTTTCGATAAAAATCTAAGTTTATACTTTTTTTACATACTACAGATATTTACTGGTTAATATAAATATAAAATTCCAGTAATAAAAGATATGGTGAGAGCATAATAATTTTTCATAATAGGTGATAGTATCTTTCCTAAAATTAAAACAGGTGAAAAAATTTTATTTAAAAACTGCACAGAAATAATAAAAATGTAATTAGATAAGATTGTTAAATTTATTCATTTAAATTAAAAAATTGTACATTAATAAAAACTAATAAAGAATTACGATTAAAATAGGTATAAAATATCGATTCATAGTTAAAGTTTTCTTGTAAAAAGAAATAACACATTATTTATTAAAATTATAAAATATATGAATTTAAATATAAATGTCAAGAAAAAAATATTAAAAATATTCTATTAATAACTGAAATAATACCGTATAAATAATAATACTAAAATATTCAAATTACAAAACCCTTGTGTTATTTACTGTAGTGTATTAGTATACTGGAAAAATAACATAAAAATCCACAAGGCTAAAATAAAAAGTTTGTTTTTTCATTATTTCGAAATATCAAAAGCCTTTAATCGATTAATAAAATTATGGCTTTGTAGAGAATTATACGAGTAATAATATTTATGTATAAAAAGAAATAGTAATTTTCAGTAGATTTTGTTCTGATATTGACAATTTATAATTAAAAATGAAGAATCTAGAGTTTAATTATAACAAACTTTTCACCCTTTTAAAAGTCTGTATTTTATCGTTAATACTAAGTATACGTTGATTTAAACATTTTCACATACGCAGCACACTTATAAATATTTCTAATTGTCACATATAATTTTTACCTATTTTTATCACACCTTTTGTGTATATTATGGAGAGTCAACAAGGATAATTTTCACAATTGAATGTATTGACAAACTCTTGCATACGATACTTTTTTATTGTTAATCAATAATTTAAAAGTTATTTTATTCAATAAAAATTATATCGAAGCTATATAACATTTAACTTTTTATTTGCAATAAGCTGTACTAGTTAAGTTTTTACTAGGATAATAAACATTAATAGTAATTATTAGTATATAAGTAGTAATTAATATAATATAAGTATAATAGTAATTATATATCTAAAATACATGTATGTTTTACAATATTTTATTAATTCTTATTTTTATCTTTTGATATTCTTATTTTTATTTTTTATTTTTCTCTTATTTCTATTTTCCGAAAAAGAAAAATTATATCCTGGAAACGAATATATACTTTTTTCAAAAACATAAAATGAATCATGCTACTTATGAATTTTTAATGCAATTAATTAAATATATAACGTAGATAGTACTTATACATGACAATCGAGATATCTACGCTTGTAAGATTTAAAATGAATCGATATATGCAAAATTAAATGTATTGGACGTGTCTTATCATTTTAAATATTTCAGAATAAAATTGTATAGTTACACTGTTCCACAATTTCAAATACGACTACTATAACTTATGTAATCTCGTGACAGAACATTGTTTTCATTTTATATACAAAGTGAAAAGCTTAATGTTACTAAAGTTATGTAGCCGTAGCTTAAATGACAGATTTTTTTCATGTAATACAGGAACAATCACTTAACTAAGCCCCTTAAAACAAACATTCTTTTTAGTTAGAATATCAACACATTAAAATAATATTTTTTACTTATGCTTGATATTTATAGCTTTAATTTAACTAAATAATAAAATAAAATCTGAATTAAAATAAAAATCTTTTCTAAAATTTTACTAAATGAAAAATAAAAACTTTATATAGTGCAAAAAATTGAAAATGAGTTTGACTTCTGTATAAAACTTCTATAAACATGAAATTAGATGGTTTTTAATAGTAATTGTTTTGTATTATTACAAAATTTCGTCTAAACTTTTTTTAAACTATTACTTTTAATTTAAATTCATTATGAAATTGTACAGGTTAACCGAGCGATAAGTCTTCGTAATTTTTATAATTACATGTTTTTTAAATATACAATTAGATAAGCTTATTATGCGATGTATAAATCCTCTGATATTTTTGTGATAGTTTTATTTATTTGACTGGTGGTCTCATGAGGTCACGCTGCTCTATGATTTTTAACAAAAGTTTAAGTGAAAAGTTAATCGGTGAAATCGATTATACATAAAATTTTAAGAAACTCACCCGCTATAGCTGTACGTGATTTGAAAACAATCTAGATATATACATTTTTAGACAGGCCTGTGTACAGGAACTTGTTATTTAATAGTAATAGAGTTCACTTTTTGATATAATCTAAATCTTTTTCTTAGCCTTTACAACGAAAAATAGCCCAAAAGGTATTATGAGTTATTATGGAAAATTAAATTTTTTAAAATCAAAATTCGAAATTTGGTTCAAAAAGTTTTTATTAAAATACAAATTATTTTTTTCGATATCAGACTATGTATACATAACAATTCTAAGAAAATTTATGCGACTTGCTTTTTTAGAATTCAATGGCTCATTTATAAGTATTAAAAAAATGTTATCTGAAAAAATCTTAAATTTTCATGTTACTTAAAAACATGATAAAATAATTATCTCTATCTTGAACAAGTTTTTTAATTTTTGTGTGATATTACTAAAGTTTTTCAAAAATTTTTAATATAAACTATAAATTAAAAAATTATATAGCATAATTAAAAAATCAATTTTTTTACTTAATTGTCAAGGTTTAATTTTTGAAATATACAATGAAGGAATTTAAAAATTATTGGAGTTCCGTAAAAATGTTATCTCAATTCAAAGTAATTTCGCAATAAACAAATACATTAAACGAAAACGGACGGAATTTTATATTTAATATAATATGTATTTAAAAGCACATAATTTTTGAAAGACTGTATTTAAATCTTTAAACAGCTAATGTAGATATATGTTTGTAAACGTACTAATATTCTGTCAATGATACTAATAATTATTTAGTACTAATTAAATATCAATTATTTATCATTTTTTAAAGCGCTTTAAAGTATTAGTAGATGCATAAAAATTAATATTTACATAAAAAAACATTTATGACTTTTATTAGCTGATATGAAAGTGGCAACTAAATTAATCAAATGTCTGTTTATTTGTAACAATTAAAAAACATCAGCTAGTTATAGTATAATCTCTAATTGA
Source organism: Platyscapa corneri (assembly GCA_018907185.1). Taxonomy (NCBI): domain Eukaryota; kingdom Metazoa; phylum Arthropoda; class Insecta; order Hymenoptera; family Agaonidae; genus Platyscapa; species Platyscapa corneri. Next base: position 580,463 of record JACCHW010000011.1, on the reverse strand, counting down.
ATAGACAATACATCTTCCTAATTACAATAGTTGACTGATATTATGTTTTATCTATACATTATAAAGCTAAAATTATTATTACAGATTTGACTGTTTACCTCGATTTAAAATTAATATCATTTAAGAATATTAACATTGACATTATTATTATTATTGTTATTATACATATTAATATTTTTGTTATTATTAATAGTATGATTATTACTTTCATTATAAATTTTTGCACCTTAAGTTGAATTCTTGAATTAAACTTAAAACGAATATTATTAATATAACGTGACTTTCTTCTATAAAAATAAATAAACATACATATCTTTCAAATAAATAAAAACTTCAAATTTCCCGGTACAAATGATTGAGAATGTACAAATATTCAAGATTATTTTTAAAATTCGTCTGTATTTACTGTATACTTCCAATAATTTCTGTAACCATTATCTCTATTTACACTTACCTTGGTCACCAAATCTTTTAGTTTTTGTCATGTATCCTCGATTTATGACGTCAACCTCACTAAGTTTACACTAAACTCACTGACTGTAGATAATAATTTAATTACATGTTTCGTTTTAATTTTTACAAAATTAAACAATTCACTTTTTTAATTTAATATACCCAAAAGATTATTTTTACAAAGATCACAGTAAACTAGAAATTTGTTTATTGTTAATTTTATAATTATTATATGCAACATTATATAAGTTTGTAATTTATATTTGTTTATTATGAAAATTACGATTGAATCAATTGATTTTGATTTATATTTGTAAGATTTAACATCTAATTGATATTATATTATAGATATTTGTGTATTGTAGTACTTTTAAATTTCACAATTATGTACAAAGTATAAATTTCCAATATTTATGGTAATTTATAAATACATTTTTAAAAAATTCACCAATTTCTACTAGTATAATTATAAAATTACGTTAAAAGAAGTGACAAAAAAAAAAAAGCAAATATCATAATTCATTCTATGCTTAATAATGGGTTTCGTGTTTCTGATGTATATACGCATGTTTGTACAAGTGTTTATTATATAATAGAAATAAATTTTATGCAATAACTTTTTTAATTTCTTAAATTTTTAAATAATTTCATTGTAATTACAACAGATGCATATGAATAATTAGACATATTTACTCGTAATAATTATAATAATAAATTAATATTTAAAGATTTAGCGATTTATTTAAAAATCTGAAATAATTTTTCATCCAAAAAAAGTATTATTTTAGTTTAAATGAATGCAATATTATTAGTAATTCAGATAAAACTTTTAAACATTTTACTTTAAACATTTAATATTTCTTTATTTCTAGCACAATACTCGATGCCTTAGTCGTAAAAATTTTTAAATATTAATATTTTAATAATAATTATAATTTCAATACTTAAAATGATTAACGAAAAATAAAAAAAAATTATTTTTAAGCAAATTATAATTAATTACTATTTTTTAAATTTAATATGTTCAACTTAAAACTTAAGAAATTGATTCCAAAATCTGTAGAAAAATTAAATTAATATATTAAAAAAAGTATCGAATTATTTTATCAATGATTTATCAACTCAGAAAGTGATTCCAGAAAAAAATTTTTTAATTTTAAACATTTAACAGAATATAAATAAGTAAAATTTCAACAATAATATTAAAATTTAGACTTGAAATTAATTTTCTTTATTTTCAGACCCTTCTTTATTTTTTATTTAATAATTGCCGCCCAAAGAAAAACTATTTTGAAACAATATTTTCAATTTTGATATATAAGTGAATTTCTTCTCAAATTGAATTTTAGAATATATTTAAAAATACGGTGATTGTATAAAAATTAGAAAATATTTTTAAATAAAATCTTAAATTATATTAAGTTAATTACAATAATACGTAAAAAAATTTTCAGTCTATGCAAGGATAGTGTCTAAAATTATAAAAAAATAATAATAACAATCCAAAATTTCCTTATATTCTCAATATGACCAATTACTCTACAGCTACGATAAAAAGAAAAAAATTAAAAGTGAACCCGGTACACTAATTATTTATTTATTTTTTATTTGACTCTGCTATTTATTGAAAATGTATTATCTTAAGTTCTAAACTAATAACGATATTTCAGAAATGATTTATAAATAGAAAGATCACTAGTGTAGCATAATTTGATCGAATATTTATCAATGATATTTCCAATTTTGTTAAAAGTATATCAAAAATATATATGCTATATTTTATGAATATAAATCTAATTTGAAATCAATAAAGTATAAAAAATTATAATCATAGTAAAGTTCTAAGTTCTACAAATTAAAAACTATTTTTTTGTATTAAATTTCAATATTTAATCGATATATTATTAAGTAATTTAATGTAATTTGAATGAAATAACGAGATTTTTTTATCAGTTCTTTTGAAGTATAACTATTTTACAAAATCTGTAATAATTTTAGTTACTGAAAAATTAAAAATAATATATAAAAATAAACAGGAAAAATTTAAGTTGATATAAAATAGGTATAAAACGCGTCTTTAAAAAATTCATTATTAGTATTACGAAGAAAATAAAAACATTTATATTATATATAATATATTCTCTCGAAACAACATCTTACAAATCGCATGGAAAATCTTTGACAAGCTGACTTACTGCTCAAAGTATACCTTCTCTAATTTTTCTGCAAATGTACAAGTTGCATTAAGGAGATATTTTCAAATTATCGCAATAATTTGATTTTAGTTTATAGCAAGAAGAATCACAAGACAAATTTATTTGTTTTGCATTATTTTTCGCATTTTTCACACGTACATACGTTCAATTACTTCTCAATTTTCAACTAATATACACTATATACTACATACATACAAACAATTTAATGCACGCGCGGATCCATATCAAATGTGACTGACTTAAAAAAGTATGATCGATGATGGTTTATTAACCATCCAGTCTTTCGTAAAACAGCGATAAACTTAGTAGGAATATACATGTAGTTACTTGGATATTTTCTTTGATATTTTTCATTATTTTTCAGAAATTCGTATGTACTACTTTAGTCATTAATCTCCTTTTTTGCTCCCATATGGTTTATTTTCTTTTTACGAACTTACGTTTTGTTTATTTATAATATTAGTAAAAGATTTGTTGACAGTTCAAGAACATAGAATAAATACATGTTATATACGTATATATGTATAATGACCGCACATTGAACATCTGATGAATGTCAAATCGAAGTAGACGATTAATGCGTATGTATGTCATAAGTAAAATGAATGTCAATAATATACTTGTATTGCATTTAACAAGATTTTGTTTCCAGTAGTAAATTTTTTCTTGTATTTTAAAATTGGTATTAGTGTATTTCACTTTAAATTAACATTTTTAATATGAATAATAATAATAATAATAATATTAATAATAATGCATTTACATATTCATATATTTGTTTATTTTGTAATAAAAATTTTGTATGATAAAATATCATCAATTTATATACAATTAGGTTTTCTTGAAACTAAATTAAAAGAAACATTTTCAGTGTTAATTTGATACTTTTTATTATTTAATGAAATTAAGTTAACTCTATTCACATCGATAAATAATGTCAAATTTTGCAAAAGTATTAAACAAAAAATTTTACTGTGTACTTTAAATTCTATTCAAATTCATACTTCTTTTCCACTATACATATTAATAATTGTTTTCATCCATAAATAAAAAATTGTAATTTTATATTTATATTGAAAATTTTTCTAGCCCTCAATTCATACTTTTTTGGTTCTTGTTGTAAGGAAAATGCTATTACTTTTAACTCTTCTTTTCATTATTCAAAAAAATATATATGTTTCGAATATAGAATTAGAATTAGATAGTCCTCAACTTTAATTTATATTCAAATTAATATATAAGTATTCGATAGTTAAATGTAAACACTTAATTAGGTAAAAAATGTGTAGGCCACAAATGAACACTGCTAATTAGATACTAATTAAATGAAAATTTACCTTATTTTCTATTAATTTGCTCTTATAAAAGAATAAACATGGTTTTTATTGATAAAACTTAATATTAAAAGATAATTATAGTAGCTATTATGTGCATAAAAATGATAATAATAATTTGATAATAAATTATTTTTGCAATAAACTATACTTATAAAGTTGTAAATGAAAATATTTAACTCGTTATGAATGAAAATATTATTAAAATTATACACGTAGTTTCATTATAAACGTAAATCTTGAAATAGGTTAATATTTAATTTTATTTAAAAATAATCTTAAATTGAAAATATTGCTTTTAAAATGATAAAATTAAAAATTGTATATCAATTTATTGTACAAAAAAATATATATTAATTATGAGGTGATGTTAATACATGATTTACTAATGTTACAAAAATATGATTTTTTTTATTTATTAATTTGCAATCGTTTAATTTTATCAAATACTATAGTTTTTGGAAAACATCAATCTAAAGTAATTACTTTATTTGGCATTAAATTCTACCTAACATGTATTTAATAACTTTAAAATCAAAATTATCTAATAATACATTTCAAACGAATAAAGAAATATTAATAAAATTTTTTTATATTTTATAAATTAAAAGTTTTATATTATTTTTTCTGCGTTATTAAATGTTGACATGAAAATATATTATTTATAAGACATTTACCGTTTCTTAATATAAGTAAATTTTTATGAAAATAAGCGTTAACTATTGGAACATATATCTGTATTTAGAAATTAAGTTTTACTGCATTTCAGTATTTCTTTTTTATTTAAGTTACCTTAATATATAGGCACAATATTAGCAATTATGCGCCTAATTTATAATGAAATTATGTAACTTATTAAAGATTGCTTAATAATATATAAAAGTATCTATTTTATCTGTTTTAATTATTTTTGACGGTAATGTATCTCCAAACCTATAAAAAATCATTTTTCACAAAAATTTTCTTTTTCTTTTTAATTTAATTTTTATTTTGAGTATAAACTTATCAGTCTGATATAAATAAATTGAATAAAAATATTAAAAATTAATAATTACCTAATTATATTAATAGAATGATTTTTGTTTGTTTAATATAAAATATACCTTAAAAAATTTGTATTTATACTTTTCATTAATTTTTAAATTATTTTATTTTTAAATAGAATAGTTATTTTTTTCAAAGAAACCTAAATCATATATAAAGAATATTGTATTGCCATTTAATTTTATAATGTTAAATATTTTAAATAAAAAATTTTCTTGAAATTTAACTTATGTTTATAAATATACATAGTTTATGCAACTTAATAAATATTTTTATAGAAAAATGTCGTTTTAAGAGCAATAAACATACTTCATTTGTAAGCCAAATATAGCTGCTTTTTAATTATGTAGTTTATAATAAATACTATTTACTATGAACATTTTATAATTAATAAACTTTTTAAAGTTCAAATATTTGATGATCAGAAAATATTTCGAAGATATGGATATATTTTTACTTTAGTTAACTGAACGAATAAATACTATTAGTAGTTTTACAAGAATAATAATAAATAAAATAAAATAGCTGATGTTCAAATTTACATTTTGTATGTATTATTTCTTGAAAATATTAATTCTTAAAACCTATTATTAAAATTTTAAATTTAGAATATTGTCTTAATCGGCTATTTATCAGATCGACCATGTTTTTCAATTCAAAATTCTTTAAAAAATAATAATTAACCTTAAAAAATTTTTGAAAATCATTTCTTTTTATTTAATAATTTTAATTTATTAGTACTACCATATGATTAAATAAAATAATATGTAATAAATATTTTAATTGAATTTTCATTTCTTATATATTCATGTTTTCGTATAATTTTATGTTAACTTCAATAGTTTAATCATATCTAGTAATTAATACAAACCTAAATAATTTAAACTTTATAATAAAAATCTTGTGGAAGATCATATATCGCGATAATTAAAAATAATTATATTTTTTCTTATTAATAACAGGTTTTAAAGTATTTATCATTTAAATTCCATACATGAAATTTTGAAAATTTTCTGATCAATTTTTTTTTCATTTGTTCACGAAATAAATTTCACTTAAAATTTTTCAATATATTGATCTGACGTTAAAAAATAGAAAAACTCTAAATTTAAATTTTGAATACCTTCCAATATAGTATTCAAAATTTTTATACATTATTTAGTTAGCAAATTCATTGAACTATAAAATATCGATTATAAATCATAACTGCTATAAAAATTTGTTATACTGTTATTTTTTAAATTTGGTTATACTTTTAAACATGTCGGTTCATCAATTTAATTAAAATTTAAATTATATACAATTAATAATTTGTTACATTTAATTCAAATTTTTATATAGTTTGTTTTTAAAATTAATTTTGCTATAAGTAAGCTAAAAAATTTATATTAAACTTGTGAAGGATGAGTAGATTTTTTCTTTTTTGTTTATCTCAAAGCTTATCTCAAAATTTATATAAAACTAAATATACATACATTTTAATTTCATTTACAAGGCAAATAATATTCTTCCGGTATAAATAGTATACATTAGTAATTGTCAGAAGGACTATAATGTTGCAAAATCGGTAACCTACTCAAGCAAAAACATTTAAGATTTAGTCCATATTTTCTACAGAATTGTTATTGATCTTTCAAATATTTTTTATCGTAATTAAGTAAAATAATGAAGAAATGAAGGCATCATATTTGAAAATAGAAAATATACTACTGTATTTTTTTCATTCAATGTTTTTCAATTTATTTTAACTGTAAATAATAATATAGAGTATTAACTCCTTTTATTTTTAAATAAATTACTTTACCCTTCTGACTAACCACAAGTACGTAAAAATAAAGAGGATACTACATACAGTTACAAAGAAAAATGTTGATAAACGTGCTGATAATAATAATTATTTAAATAAGCAAAATACGATTACTTTGGATGATTCATTTTACAAGGAAAGATATAGATACAAAATTTATTTTAAAATATAAATAAAAAATTTATATTCTGATTAAATATAAAAGTTTTTAATCATTTATATAAAATTGGATAAAAACTGATGAGTAATTTCTTATATATTCTAATCAAAATAATTTATTATCATTAAGCAACGGTTTATTAAACTATCTGTTTGTAAAGAATAATTGCAGGAAGAAGTGTACAAATTACAAGTATTAATTTTTTTATCAAAACAACATTTCGAATATGGACATTACAATAAGAAATTAACAGCAAACAAAATTTGTACAGATCACTGTTTTGAATCTCCAAAGTACACTTGTAATGAATAAATTTAATTTTTGTGGTATTCTTTAGAGTTATTATATCCAGTATTAGGATATAGAGGTCTCTAAATCTTTTTACATTACGCAAGTTTTGTTTAAAAATAACTTAATAGACTTAACAATATAGGTATGTGCTATTCTCTTGTTCGGGCGTTTCAGTTATTTATAATACGCAGTGCTGACTTGAAAGCAATTTCTTTTGTCTTTGATTTTTTTGCAATAGATTTTTTATAATTTTTATACTTTCAAGTACGAAACAGTTAAAATAAGCCTTGGAATAGTCAACTGTTGCCCATAACAAAAAAATATAATTATTAATGCAACAAAATTAATACATATCTTTAATGATTGATCATCACAAATATTATTAGGAAAAGTCAACTCATTTTTATAATAGCAATGGTGATAAAACATTCCCTAATATGATATACATTTTTAATATAAAAAAATGTTATCACGACAATCATATGATATGGAAAACATTAAATAACAAATGAACGATTATTCAATGAAGAAAAACAGATGCAGTGCATCAAAGTGACTCAATTGGTACAAAGATATAAGTTTCATGAGCAGTATTAAAGAATTTTAATGACTAATCGATGATAACATAAGGCAATATGTGGAGGATTTGGCCATCAAAGCTTGGCCTTGCAAGCATTTCATGCCATTCTCGAAATATTTCGTCCTTATGGCTATCTAAAGGCCTACGCAAACCAATAACACCATCAAGTTTCACTTCATTCTCACAAGACTTTATCGATTCACTTTTATCAAAGAAAGAAGAAAGTTTTGGCTGAAAGTTTCCGTTTAACCCTTCTATACATTCTATATGCAACCTTTCAAGATCTTTTTCGGTAATATCTTGTGATTTGTTATTAGTTTTATTTTCATTGTTGTCACAACACTCATTAGTATCATCCCAGTCTATAGAATCAAGATCTAACGGTGGTAATTTGGCAAGTATTTCTTTTACTGTCAGATCCCGAGTCAACCTGTGATTAGTCTCGGGAGGAATCTCAGAGTCCAATGTGTCCTCATCAAGTGTGTCTGATTCTAAATATTTCTGAGGTGAGCCATGACTTTCTTCCAGTTTCGTACGTTTTTGTTGTAAATTAATATCTTCAGTTCTTCTATTTGACAAACTATTCTGATTACCAGACAGATATTTGCAAACTTCTCCATCATTTTTCGTTCTTAAGATGTCTTCAATATTCGGTGGATTAACACTGTGACTAGGTAAAAGATTGATATTTGAATTAGAACCTCGGGCTTGTAAGTCAGCCAACAATTCCTGAGTGGTTTTTAATTTTGGATTTCTCGAAATACTAGCTAATTTTTCTTTAACACTGTCCTCGACAGAAACTTGTTTCTTGATAGATTTGCTGCCCTTCTTTCGACCACGTTTCTTCACGACATTGCTTTCAATATTTGAGGAAGGCTCGATAAGTTCTGGATTTCTTTCTTTAAGGGTGGGGCTAGGCACTTGCGAGTTACTACCACTCAAGGTCTCACCATTGAGACGCTGTCTTTTATTTGCAGGCTCAACTTCTAAAGCAACTGGATTGTCTTTTCGTAAACGCTTGTTTGAACTGTGAGTTCGTGGTACAGCTTCCAGTAAATGATTTTGATTACCAGGCTTCACTTCAACTTGACTCGTATTGGAATTTAACCTGTGGTTGCTTGTTGCAGTATTCGGTGGCTTATTTGGAGATACAACTGGTGAATGCGATTGATCACTATGCAATGATAGAGATGGACTTGATACCTGAAAGCATAACACCTCTATTGCACAAATCTATTAAGATATATGTATGTGATTAGTCAAATTTTAATTATTTCATTAAAAGCTTTAAATTTAAAAAAACGACTCTTTCTATTGTAATAAATAATAAGTTTAGTTTTCAAAATTAATGTAACTAATCAATAAAATATTAATAAAATTAAATTAATCACATTTTAAAAAATGAAAATAATTTCCATTATCAATTAAATTTATACCTTCTGTCCAAGTTTATTTACAAATTTTTTTACTTTTAATAGACAATCGAGATAATTTATTTAGAATTTTATATTCAATTATATTCAAAAATATATTCAATATTTCTTTTTAATAGTAAATAAATAAAATTAATAATTATATTTACATTTATTATGAATTTATTTTAAAAACTTATATTAAAGCAAATGGTAATAGATTAAAAAATAATGGTAATTTTTAATAAAAATTAATGAAATAAATAATTTTGATTGTTTATGTTATATATAAAAGAATATCATAAAAATTAAATATTCTTATAAAGACACAATAATATAAATATAAACAATGTAGAAAACGTTTCACAAAAGTTAATATTTTCAATCTCCATAACCTATTTTAATAAATTTTTATTTGTAACAAATTGTACAAAAAATCTTGATCTATATTAAAAATATTATTTTTTGATAGTATGAAATAATCTTAATAAATTGTGATGAATCGATTTTGCTAATTTATTTATGTAAATCATAAGATGTTTAAGAATTTAAAAAATATTTAATATGAATGAAGCCAAATATTCTAACCTTTTTAAATTTATTATGGTATTATTTAATAATAAATATATCAAATGATCACTATCATTAATTGATTTTTTACTAGAATATAAAACAATTTAAAATGTTCCCAACGTATTATACACAACTTAATATAACCTATTAATCATAACATACATTATAATACACTAAAACATCAAAACATTAGTATTAATATTAATAACTTTTAATAACAAATAAATTAAGTTTAATAAAATTTTTATTAATTAAGTAAAAATTAAGTAAATTGTTCTTTAAAAATAAGTTACATAATTGAAAATAAGATATCAGTATTATTATTATATTTATATAGCTTTGTAAAATAAAATTATTAGATTTATGTCCTTAAATAGTTTTCTGTATAATTTAATAGTGCTGTATTACTTCATAATCCGTATCTGTATAAACTCAATTTAGACATTTCTTTTTTGCAATATAAAAAGCATTGTATTCTAATAAATTTTTCAAGTATTTCCTTATTAGAGAATTATTAATTTTAATATTAATTAATATTATTATTCTAAAGTGGTTAGCATTTAATTTTATTATATTATATTAGTATATGTTATAAAAAAAATTAAAATTTATATAATTAATGTTGACTAAAAATATGTTTTTTAATAATCATAACCTTTATCAAAAGAAGAATTAGTTCTAGTCTGAACTAGCTTTTTATATGAATATATTTTTAATATCACAAAATGGATAAATACTTCTTCTATGTAAATTAAAAGTTAAAAAAATGCAAGATGTTGAATTTGTTTGCTTAATTTCTATGTAATCAATAAAAAAAGAGAATATTATTTCAATTTTCAATTTTAATGTAGACAAGTAATTATTTTTACTTAATATTAATTAATTTGTTTATGTTTGAGAATTTTTTGTACTTACTTAGTTCATTTTAATTACAATGAGAACATGTAAAACTATACAATATATCTTAAGACTCTATACTTTTAAATAACTTATACCTATTATTCGGATATTTTTTAATTTATCTGTATTTGTGTAAATATAATTTGTGTAATACTTGAAATTGTTTAACTATTTTTTTCAAATTTTTCATAATATTCTTTGAATATATAAAGGATGATTTTTTTAGTTTGAGTTTATGTATTTTTTTATTCATTACTTTGGGGCTGTTTTAATAACATTTCACAAGCATCTAAGTAATTATTTAAACTTTAAATTATAAATTATGTAATTATAGAAAGTAATTTTTTTTATTTACTTATTCTATTTTCAATCAAAATAATTAATTATAGCTGCATTTTATTCTAATAAATATAGTAAATTAAAAGACCTTTATTATCATCTTTTACAATTAAATGACTATGTACTATAAATGCACTATACTTTTATGTAAAAGTTTAAATAATATAATATAATTTTCATTTCATAGATAAAATCTCTTCAAACTCTTTTTCATTTATTATTTACAAGTATTTAAAAATTATCAATACACTATAGAGAAAAACAAAATTATATAGATTATTAACATTTTAAATAGATCAAAATATTAAAAATATTTTTTTAATAGACATTTATAATAAATCACTCTACCTATTAAAATAAAATCTAGTAAATCTTGATATTTTATATTAAATTTTTAATGTTTTCAGCTTATATATTTGTGTAAAATATTACGGTATTTCAATTATTATAGATAAAAGTATTTTGAACACTGAACATATAACCTCTACATACTATTTTGATTTTCATTATGAAATTAGATTCCAAGTATACATATTTAATATGGTACATTCCTATATTGATTGTAATTCCTGACTTATTATTAAGTATGGCAAAGTAATTCTACAATACATGTGTATACAAATTATTAGTACCCACTTTTATAATCAATAACACTTATATTGTACAGCAACATGGTGATTTTTATAAATTTATAATTTAATTAACTTAACATAAATTTTGATAACAAATATTATTCATTAATTAATTTAATCAAAACAAAAAGAATTAAAATTTATATTATAAAAAATAATATAAAATTCAATCGCATGAATTATTTAAATTAAAGAAAATTCTACACTTTTATAAGCTAAGTATAAACCATGTACTTTCAACATATAACTATATTTATAAAAAAATATCAAATAAAAACTCTGAGAAAAAAATACTCAAGTTTACAGAAATTTTTTGTTAATAAATTATAAGTGATCCAGTACAGAAAATATACTTACTCTACTCAATGATGTAGTTTTTAATAAAGGACTTTGAGGTTTCAAAACTCTAAGAGCTGGACTTTGAGGTTTAAGACTTCTTAAAGCTGGACTTTGAGCATTAGCCCCATTAAGTGCTGGTGGTGCCGTATCTGCAACCGTGGGTTGTGGAGTAGAATGAGCAGACGGTAGAACCATTTCTCTCCATCGTCGTACCAAATCCTTTGCCCTCTTAGCCAAAGTATCATTATTTGTCTTGCGTCGCAGTTCATTGATGTACTTTCCAAGTCTGGTGATCTATAATCATACAATGCAAAGTATTAAATTTATTTTATTTTTTAATCCCAAACATAACTTTCTGTACAATATTTATATATTTTACCTCAAGAACCTCCTTAGTGATAGTCGTTTTCTCCAGGGCCGTGATAACATCCACAACAACTCCCATATCGACAACCTTATTTAAAAAATCAAACAAAAATAAAAATATAGCAATCTGATTAATTATAATTTTGCGTAAATTGCTTTAAAGAGCATATTACAGAAAAATGCCAAGTCATGGAAAGCAAATAGCCAATCTTTATTCCATATTATTATAATTATTAGTATTTTATAGATTATTACATAATACTAAAAAATAAAATCAGTTATGCAGTTGAATATAAAAAATGAAAGAAGCAATGTGTAGATTAAAATATAATTTTAACGCTTCGATATTGTAATAAAAAAATTATGAAAAATGTTATAATTATCGATTGATGATAAAAATTTATTTATTTAATAATAATACTATATGATTCGACAAAGAATCGATGAATTTTAAATACGATTTTCTAAATGGGGCATTGTATGAACGTTTGCATGAATGCATAAAGTACGTAGCATGCATATATATTCACATATTTATATAGAGGCAGGCGCGCACATTTGTGTGCGGAAACACCTACGTACACACATGTACGCTTTCTTGCGCGCGAGCGTGCGCACACAGAGGAACAGCAATGTAATGACGATATGCATGGCGGGTATATGCTTTTGTCCCCATCCATATGCATATGCCTACGTAAATGCACATATATATATATAGATATTATATATATATAACCATACATGCCAAGATAAAAAAAGAGAGATGATAGTGTGTGTGCGAGCGCGTAATTGAATTTCCTATTAGGCATAGGTTTCGGAACTTAGAAACGCCTTTAAAGGTGTAAAATTTTCAGATGCAAACTTATAGTCCGTTTGATGCTTTACGCGAGCGCACTCGAGGTTGGCCAGGCGGCGTGCTGTGCAACACCGACTCAGCAATCACGAACGAGCGCGCCACGCACACAGCGAGCGGCCGAGAAGATATAGACTGTAGCGCGGGGGGGCGGGGATCGTCGGGCGGATGAAGAGGCGCGCGCGCGAGTGGCACGATAGCCGTTTGCGCGAGCGGACCTGGCGGCGGCACGGTTGGCTCGCACCGCTACTTACATTGTATTCCTCGTCAAGGGATTGCAACAATCTTTCGGTGAGTTCGGTGCAGTGTCTCTGCATCGGGGGGGCACGCGCTGAGCCCTCGCGAAGGCTTTCGCTCGAGGTAAATCGGCTCCACGCGCACAGAGCTCGCGAAGGCGAAGACTGCACGGGAGAGCTGCAATGGCGACACTGAACCGTGCCTCCGTTCGCATGCCCTCCCTGCCTCCCGAGTGCCTCCTAGCAGCGGCTCGAACATCGTCCCTAGCCCCACGCGCCGCAAGGCGAGCGCTACTAACGCCGCACCGCGGATGCGCCACTGCCAACACTCACCAGAGTTAAAGCGCCCTCTTGCGGATGATTTATAGTTCTTGATTTACCCCCTTCCACATTCGTTTCCATTTCCGCGCAAGTCGTAGATTTAATCCGAGTACCCAAAATCGGAGAATAGGGTTAGATTTTATTTATTAACCTGAGTATAACAGTTGTATGGTTTAAGTAAAATTATATAAGAGTATCGAGTATATTAATCAAAAGATAATATTCTTCTTGTATTGTTATTAATCTGCCAAATATATGGTGCATATTTAAAGTTTAGCAAAGACTTTATTATATTAAAATCTTTGACATATTTAATATAGAAGAATTCATATTTTATAATAGTATTTACAAATAATAGCCCGTGAAAACAATTCACAATAAAAATTTAATTTTATATTTGAATGAAAAAATAAGATTAAATTTTACATTTAAAAATGGTATATATTGTATTTTTTTATATTAAAAAATATATATATCTAATTATTTCAGTTACAATTTTTAATTTATTTGTTATCTTAATATGTAGCCCTTTTTAAATTTAATATATATATATTACCATACTAGCTAGAGTACGAAATATCAGTTATATTTATTTAGCATGTGGAATCATGTTTAGATAAAAGTTTTACTAATATTATTTTATATTTGTTTTGATTTTCAATACTTGTATAGTACTTAGGTACTTAGAATTATAATAGTAGTGTCTATTCTTCAATACAATAAGATTTTCTTTAAAAATGTATTTTTAACGCATAAATTACCGATAATAAATAAAATGTTTTTATAATAAAAAATTATTTTCTTCCAAGGATTATATAAGATTATTTCGTTTTGTTCTATGAAATTTCTTATTTTTAACTGATATTAATATACTTTTTTTGAACACAAAATTCTTTATCGTTCAATTTTCCCGCAATTATTTATAATCCTCGCTAATTACAAAATTAGCTAATATTATTAAAACTGTTTTGTAAATACATAAATATACGCAACTACAATCACAAATTTTAAAATGTAAAATGATACTTTTCGTTATTATGAAATACGGAAATCGTTAGGAAGTAAATATGCAGAGTATGGCATCTTATAACAAATAATTTTGCATTTTTGTCTTAACAATTTAGGTTTTATTTAAATATTTATTACATTTAAATATTTTTCAAAATATTTATACTTTATATGTGTGGGTGTGTACGTGTGTGTCTACTTATTAAAACACATTCACAAAAAATCCTCTGTAAGAAATGAATTCAATATTAGAAAAAATATAAATAATTATAATCGATGCTCTTCTTCTAAAAAACAACTCAGTAGAGAATATTTGTATGTTTATTTGTTAAATAATTTATAATACTTTTTAGAAAATATTGTAATTGTACTCAATTGTAGCTAAAATAAGATTAAAATATTAATTCTTTAAAAAGTAATAAGAAACTAAAAATTATGAATAAATAATATGTATTTATTGTGTGCACGCGCGCGCGTATATATATCTTCGAAGTTCACCAACAAAAGAAAGCACCGTCGTGAAAAAAAAATTTTTTTGCGATGTTTGCTTAATTTTCCACCCAATATTTTACAAAGTTCAAGATAACATGAGTGGATGGGATAATATGATTTCATCAATATCTCCATCGTTTATTAGTAGACATGGAAATGTCGAAAATTAGTTTGTATATGTTTACATATATCTTTAATCGTGTCTATTATATTTCCAAATGTAAAATAGAAATAATTTAAGTTAAGCTGATTAAAGCTCCAAAATATCTTGTTGATAAAAAAGACAGATAATAAGTGTACCCTCTCCACCCTTTTTTAACTCGTGTACTATGACAATAGAATCGACAAAAAAGTACACATACTTTTTTTAAAATATTTCCATAATACTATATTTTTAATACTAATTGTATTATATAAAACTTTAATTTATACGAATAACTAAACATACAAATGTGTAATACTTTTAAGAAATTTAAAAATTATAGTGTAAATACAAAAGCATTTACTATTACGCATGCGTTATCAGAGAAAAATGAAATTGTAACTTTGTTTTTATTAGTACATTTTAACCATACATATATAAGACTGAATAGGTGATAAATAAGAATATGATTAATAGAAAAAAGAAAATTGTAATCATAGTTTATTCACCTCTTTCAAGTGAAAAAAATAATTAGAAATTTAGAAAGATTATTTTGTCAAAGTTATGTTCGTCTTGTATTTCTTTAGTACCTCATCCTGATGTGACGCGCAAGAATTTTCTACAACTATATATCTTTATCTCTAGATTTATTAAATATTGAATATATACATCCATGCATACGTATACATGTGTGTGTATTCATGAATATAAATTGCAGTGAAGTGATACCCATAACCTAATACAATTTGTGAAGATTAGAATATTATTTGTACGAACAAATTAGTTTATTTGTGTTTAATTCACCATTTTGTAACACATCTAAATAACATCACCCTGTAAAACGTAACATTGTTTTGTGTGGGTTTTTACACATATGTTTAGGATAATTTTTATTCATTTCAAATAGTGTATTAATATATCCAACTCAATCTAATACATTTATATTACCTAATTTTATTTTATAATTACAAAAATTATTTTTAAATATGTTTTCATATTCATAAAAAATATAGCTTCTTTTTTCTTGCAAAAAGTATTACATTTCATTAAATTTATTATTACTAATATTTTCTTTTATATCTTCATTAATTTAACACATCTGCTGTTTACACATTCATGCATATATTATTTTCCTCTCAATGACCTAAAATGGCGGATATGCATAATATGATCATATACGCAGATCTAAAACTTTTATGGAAAAGGTAATCTCTTAAAAATGGAAATAATTTAGCACATGCGCCACGGCGCTGTAAGGTACCTTAATCCAGGATTAATAAATGTGCATGATGAAAGGTGAATTTTTTATATAACCTCTAAAATTTGAATTGTATCAATACGATACAATTTGATAAATTTTTGCAATTTAATTCAATAATTTAATACATGAATTTTTTCTGAAGAGATGCTAAATTTATAAATTTTTTTATTTACTATTTACAAAGCTTTACATAAATAACATGTAAACTTTTAATATAGATTTACTTTAATTAAAAATATATTTATTGTTTCCATAAAAAAATACGAATTAGATAAAATAGTTTAAAATATTTCGTATTAAACTACGTATATACTAACTTATATATAAAAAATAATAAAAATATTTAACTTTTCAAGAGGGGAATTGATTTACGATTAATATAAAATTAATTATAAAAAGATTTTTAATTATATTTTATGCAATTACTGAAAAATTAATGAAACCTCTATCTTTAAAAATTTTATTTAATCAAAAAACATTTATATAATATGAATATTGAAATATTTTAAAATAACAAAATATGATATATAACCATAATATTATTTTGACTGTTTGTATGTATTTATTAATTTTTTAATGCTTATATAATTGATCAAAAAATTGGCTATCTCAGATAGAATAATATAATTGTACACAATGGTTTAAGAAATAAATATAATTATTCAACAGTTTCAGTTGAAATGAAATTTTCAATCAAAATTTTTTATGATTACTCGATATAAAATTTAAAGAAAATTGAAATAAAAATCGTACATAATAATAATAATATTGAATATAAATCAATAAAAATGTTTTCGGTAATATTTAAAATGATCATTTTTCTTTGAATTATCAATTATTTATATTTATTTGTTGGATATGGATAATAAAATATAATATAGTGTAAAAACTTTTTTCTACAAATATTAACGATACAATAGTACGAAATTAAGTATTATATTAGTTGTAAAATAATTTTATTAACATCTTATTAATTTACAAAAAAATTTTATAAAATAACAAAAAAAATAAATTTTTGTTTAAATTTAAAGTTTGAAAATTATTTTTATACTTAATTATGTTTGTATATATTAATATTGCAACTTGGAAACGTTTTATTCGTTTACTTTATAGTTATTAATGCTTTTGTAATTATACTTATTACCAAGTTATTCTTTTACTCTAATTATGTTTTTTATTATCTATTTATTAAATTTTTAAATAATGTATTTTATCTGCACATGGATATATTACTTTGTTTCTTGTTGGATACCAGATCGGACATAAACACAATCTTTCCAGCTGTGTGTGGTAAGTACAACAACATATATCCCATTATATTCTATATTACTGTCTATTGAATATGGTTATTATAATTATGAACTATAAGTATTTTTTTTTTAATTAGTGATCTAAATGAAAAAGGAGAAGATCACCGATATTACGTACAAAACATGATAGTTTCTATAACAACCAAATCATTAATTTAGACATCAGTAATAAATTGTATAGTTAAAGATAATAAAAACACTATTAATATGAGTTTTATTAAATCTTTAAAACAGGAAAATTAAAATTATCACATTTTATTAAATTGGAACTAATTCAAAATAATATTTTTATATAGTGTCAAAAATAAATATAAGAATTAAATAATACCTTATTTTTTAAATAGTATTATTAAGATTATTATAAAATGATGTTTCTACAGTAGTTATAAATATTTATAATATTATACTATATTTTATATAAAAACTAAGGTTTATCATACAACATTTGACTAATAGATTGAAAAACTCGACGGAACATTCCCAACAAAGTGCATTTCATAATGCTCATAATCTCGTTATCCAATAAGTAGTAGGCTGTTTCACTGACATGTGTTGTCGATTTAAGGACTATGCGTTCACAAATAATGTAAATCAACTATTGATGGCAGACATAAAATATGCTCTATTTTACTTTATATAAATACATAAAATATACTATTTTACTATATGATTATAAGCTTTCTTCATCATTAACACTGAAATACAATATACTTTACAACTTATATGTATATAATATTTGTTTATATAAGAAATTATTTTTATTACTATATAATAAATAATATAAACATTTTAACGTATACATATAAAGAAATTTATTTATTTAGAATATAATAAATTCATATTAATACTAGGAAAATTGTTGTATAAATTTTTAATTTATTTAAATGTATAATTTATGTAATTTGAAATGTATAAACTACTAGTAGATTAGTTTAGTGAAGTAATAGTTATTGTCGAAATCAATTTGGCAAATTTAAAAACTTTTTATAAAAATTTGCTTAACTAATTAATGAAGACTATCGAATTTTTTTATATGATAAATGAATTTCAAAATTAATATTAATAATAATATATAATTGTGTGTGTATATATATATATATATCTCATAAACAGATGTCACAGATACCAAAATTCTCCAATTTCTTTCCTTACACTTGGTTAACTTTGGCGATTTTTTTTCTTTTTTGTTCTCGTTTAAAGATTTTTTTTTTACTTATACGCAAATATATTTTCTTTGTTAACGTTATCTCATTATTTATTATTTATTTACATGTACGTATTAGCTTTCATACTATCTTTTAAATACAGCGTTGTATTAGTAAGATACAACCTAGGAACAATCAGATATACTAATTGCTTATTTCTTTTTTTATTAATTTTTAAACTTGTATTCTGTCTCTTTACCTTTTCTAAAAAATAGGAAATGATATGCTCTGATGCAGATTGGAAAAACTGATATTCTAAAACAAGCGTCTTGATAAAAAAAATGTATGCACTAAATACCAAAAGCTATTTTTAATTTAATCAAGGATTTGAAAAAAATATAATGTTTATTTTATTGATAATAGATTTTAAATATTTGTACTGCTTGAGCTTGTTTGAATTTTTTTCATTCAGCTTATAATAAAAACTAAAAAATTAATATACAATAATATATAATCCACTGTAGTTTATTAAATATTATTTAACATTTCTCTTACGTGAAACGATTGAAATTTATCATCAACTGACTAAACTTTTACATTGCAAAAATTAAAAACAATGATGCTATTTTTTATTTTATCTTTCTTTAATTTTTGGTGACTTATCAGCATAAATGTAAGAACGTAAAAAATGTAGAAAAAACACATGTAATATTTGACATATTACTTTAATAATTGCTGCATACCCTTTTATCAATAAAAAAACAATAACAATAGGAAAAAAACATTAGGTTATATATAATAAATGAAGAATATTCTCATAAATATTAAAGAAACTGAAATACTTACATGTTTTACATTACGTTATATTTACAAAGGATTTAAAGATATATTTTTTTAAACGAATAATTAAATTAATTAATTAATTAATATTTACTATTTATGGTAATTTAATATTAGAGTTAACATAAAATGTACATATTCATAATTAATTTTAAGTATAATATTTCTACCAACTTCAAAGCATAATAGAAGAATTTAATAAAAAAACACTAAGCCATAACAATACCAGTTATTTTGAGTAGTAAAATAGTGTCCTTTTCACTGATTTTTCCCTATATAAATAAATGTACAATGTTTAAATTTTGAATTTTTACAAAATATATACTTTGATGAAATACTACAAATTGCTAAATAACATAAATTAAGAATCAACTGAAAGAAATACCAACCAAGCTAAACAAGAATCTCATTTTCTTAAAAAAAGATATCTTTCTTAAAAAGTTGAACTTACCAACATTTTCTCAAGAATCCTAAATCTAGTATTAAAATGTTAATTTAAAGCTCATTAGAATTTAAAAAATATTGTAGCAAGTATTTATTGTATTGAATACGTAAAAAAATAAATTTCTGTAATTACGAGTACGCCTAAACCAAGTTACGAGATATTTATCGTAACAATTATTAATTAATTCAGCTAATAATTACAAAAAATACTGCATATAAGGTATAGAAACCATATGAAATTTATTAGACAAATGAAGTACATAAATTGAATATTTTAGTACAATGCAAAATCTAAAAAAAGTTTAATGTAAAAAATATCTATTCTATTTATTAGAAGAAACTTCACATTCTTAAAAATATCAAAATAAATTTATTTACTATTACTATCTATTCCTTAGCATCAGCGATTTCAATATAATAATCCTTATATACTTCAGTAACATTTCTTTCTATAAAATATCATAAAAATATATTAAAATATTAAACATTCTATAATGTTCAACACTGAGTTATTACTACAATAATTCTAAGAAATAAAAGAGACATAAAAAACTAATGACAATTTAGTTACTAAACTACAAATAAAGTTGTTTTGCAGATATTATAATTTTTTATTTTATATTTTATATTTTATAATATTCACTTTTAAGTAAGAAAAGTATTAATCGATTTATATTAATACATATTTTGAAATAAATATTATTAATTATTAATAACGTAATTATAATTCAAAATAAAACTTGGTATATAATAATCAAATATTCGTAAAAAAAACAAAAAAATTTTAAAAAAGAGATTCCATACGTTTAATTGAAATCATTATCAAGATTCATAATAAACTACTCGAATATATCTATTATAGTCCCAAAACCATATCAAATAATAAGATTTAAATTACTAATCTCTAACATCATATAATAATGAAGTTGCAGATAAAAAATTATAGACCTCGGCAGATTATCAGTCTTCATCTATGACATGAAAATATGAATATATAGATAATTTAGATGAAAATATAAATAAGAAAGGCCACAAAGTGAAAAATTAATCGCAAAAATAAATTTGGTGTACGAAAGAAAGAAAAAAAAAGAAACAGTCAGCCAGATAGACCGATAATGAGATAAGGAAGGAAAAGGAAAGCTTTTATTGGAATATAAAGAACTTAATTTTACAAATATGAATTAAAATAAGGCCTTATTTTAGTAAATTTTAGAATATATAACAGTATGTAAATTAACAATAAATTATTGATTAGAATTCTTGAAATTAGTAATTATTTACATGCTTCACAATGAAATCTCATTAATTATCTAAGTCTTATCGTGCCGTTCAGTTATTTTAATCTCACCATTTTTTTCAATAAATTTATTGTTTATTTTAATATATATAAATAAATAATTTTATTAAATTTTATAAATAATTTTATATTTAAATTAAAAACAATTTAAATAATTCATTTTTAGAGTTAACTATGTAAATACAACTACAATGATTTTAAAAAATATATAATTAAATGCATATTCTACGTAAAATTATCGTAGAAAAAATCTCATTATTTAGAATTATTTCAAACTCATACAACTAGTTGTTCCGTCATTTTTCTTTTAATTTAAAATATTGTAAAATAGAACTTTATTTATAAAAATTTAGCTGTTCCTTGATTAAGATTACATGATCAATATAATTGAAATCATTTAATACTAAAAATGCATTTTACCTTTTATTACTTTTAATTTTTTTAAAACAAATAAATTTAGATAAATTTTGATATATTTTTTTATAATCTCTAATATATGCTTTATTAAATTTTGAAAGTAATTTTTTTTACTGCTTAATTTAACAACATTATTTTGAAATGATAAGAAACCACATAAATATCATTAATATATTTAAGTAATAATATTACTTAGTAAACATCATAACAACATTTCGAATGTTAATACTTTTAATTTTTCAATTAGAAGATAAATAATTTTTAAAATATCCTAAATCAATTAAATTTTAACATATATTTTTAAGGTATAGTTATGTAGAATAAAACAGTGCTAATCATAATTTTATAATGAACTTTAATATTTCAATAATTCATATACTTTATCTATGTTAATTTTTTGTAATTAACAAATTTATTATTTCATTAAATATAAATAAAATTAGATTTGACTTTCTATGACATCTGTGTATTCTTTATAAATAACAATTAATAATCACATAGTGCATAAGTAATCAAGAATGGTATATTTATATTTGATTGACTAAATTTAATAGTTATTTAATTTTTATTTTTACAGTATCATCGAAAACTTAAATAATTTTTATAATTGCATTTTATATTATATTTTAAATAATTCATGTAATAGTTTATACTAATACTGAATATGACACTATTTTATTAATATTATTACTATTTAATTCACAATAAAAATTTTTTAAAATAATTTTTTACTTTATATTTAATATACTTATTAAAATTTATAAAATCTCCAGATTATTAAATCAAATTAAATATGGAATGCTCTATTACTTCTAAGAGTAAGAAAAGAATATTCTAAAGAGTCTAATATCACTATTTTATAAATTATCTACAAATAAAATAAATAATAAATAGAAAAATTTTTTTAAATTAAAAAATTTCTATCAGGAAATTAAGCAAAAAGTCTAAAATATTATAAACAATCATTTTGAACTTTTTATTTATTATTATTTATAAAATTATATTTAAAAAATATGTTAATTTAAATATTTTAATATTCTGTAAAGGACTTAAAAAAAAATTAAATATCGTTATTATTTTTAATTACATTAATGATATTAAGGTATCGTGAATTGTACATAACCTAGTGATATATGAATTTTATTTGTAAAAAAATCTATAATTTATATTTTACTGTGTTATGAAAGAATGTATTCATATTACACAGTTTATGAAAGAAATTACCTCTTATACTATTTTGATTGTATATTTAGAAAATATATGCCTTTTTATATGTAGACTGCTTAGATTTTATAATTAAATATAAAAGTAATTTTAAAAACATCCTTTGAGAAGATCATTTATTATAAACATAAATTAAAATGAAAATTTATTAGTTAATAAATTATTAAAAAGCCTTTTATTCTTTAATAATTTATTACATTTGCAATAATAGTCCTATTTCAAATAATTAATAATATAACATAATTAATTAATTATATCATTTATTTATAAAAAAAACATTAAAAAATATTTATATGTGAAAAGATTAATGCTAATTGAATTTAAAAATTTTATTTTATTATAATAGTGAATTTATCTAATAAATTAGACATCTGATTTTGAATGAGACTAAAACATCTAATATGATTTATGATTTTTTTTTTTTATTAGTAAATATATTCATTTTTAAAATATTTTTGAAAAAACTTATTCTAGAATAAAAATTAATTGTTCTACAATTTAAAAAAAAATTAAATATATATAATACAATAATTATTTTCTTTATCATATTTTTATTTCTTAATAAAATAAATATCTTTATTCATAATCTTTTTATTTTACAGAAATTCAATATTTAAATAAATATATACAATTATATATATATATATATAAAATCTATATTACACAAATTCATCATTAATACTACATAAATTTTCTACGTTGAAAATATTTTTATATAGTTAGTCTAAAGTATTTGAATTACAGGAAATATATATTTTTAAATTTATTATACTTTAAAAATATACTGTACAGTAATGTCTTTGGTGTAATCATACATTTACATAAAACTATATAAAGGTAAAAATTATATTATAAATAAAATAATTATGGCTCAATTTTCTTTATAGATATTTTGAATTAGATTAAAAGCGAAAGTATAAAATAAACCAGTAATTTCAAATTCTCTCTTTTCAATATAAAATTACCTTTTTAAGTTATAAAAAATCTGTTTCATAATTGTGGATTAATTGCAGTATGAAACAAAATCTATTATAAGCTTATATAGTATAAATATTACTGCTTCACAATGTATAGAATCTATTTAATAAGTTTAAATAGATATTAAAATATAAAATACAAATTAGACAATTCTTTCTTTAATTAAAGTTTTTTTAAATAAATACACAATCTATTTAACAATTATACAAATTAATAAATGAAGTAAAAAATTATTTTATCGTATAAGGTACTATTTATATAAATAATCAATTTTAAAAACCAAATTATTTTTATCTAAATTATACGCTAAAGCTCTCTCCACACCCACATGTTCCTTTGATATTTGGATTATTGAATACAAATTCTGAACTAAGTTTAGTTTCAATATAATCCATTTCTGTTCCTAACAATGATAACTGTGCTTTTTTATCAATTATAACACAAACTCCATCCTGAATTACTTCTTCATCAAGCTTACTTTTTTCAGTAGCATAATCCAATGTATAACTTAGCCCATTGCAACCTCTTTGTCTAACACCAACTTTGAGACCAATCTATAATGTAATAATAACTCTCAGTATACTTATTAAAATAGTTACATAAATTATACTACTTACATATTCTGGTTTATCCTTCAAAATGTCTTTAATTTTTTTCACAGCATTTACTGTCTGTAAATAGAATTCATCAAAGTTTAACAATAATAACAAAAATAATCAAAACATTGATATCGTTTTACAATTCATTGTAAGAAATTTTTTTATATATTTCATAATAGTGATTACAAAATACTTGTTAAGTAAGAATTTTTACAATGAAGGTTAGAAAAGAAATTCATTAATTCAAAGTGAAATATTGATTCAAAGATAATTAAAATAAAATGTTTTTATTTTCTTATTATGTTTAATAATACAAAGTGAACAAACATACTAAAACCAAAGCTGCACGAGGTGGGAGAATTTTTCTTCCTTTTACTGCACGAACTGTTGCACTCGCTGCAATGCGGGACGCCATTTTAAATTTATGAAGATGTCAAACTATTGACTAGGATACACATCTTGATTACTTGAATGCAATATACTTAAATAAAAGAATACGCATAATATAACCTTAAAAAATTGAGAATACACATACTATTAACTAAGCAGAGCTAACCAAATAAAAATAAAAACTTCATAATATATTATGCGTTTTAATAAAGAATACATTTGAGATTTTCAATGGAATAAAATTCGAAAAACATGAACTTAAAATTTGTATACTGTTTCTTTATCGCTTCATTATCAAAAATTACAGATAAAAATCATATTTGGAAACTAAAACAATATATGCATGCATACACGTATGAATTAGTATGTGTGTGTATCAAATATGCCTCGTACATATAGTCTATATAATTTATAAAGTAATAACTATGTTACAAATATTTTTGAAATTTTAGTAATTTCAAAATTGTACCCATTTAAAGTTTCATGTTATTGTTTAATTCTTAATGCAGATGCATACCATAAGGAACAAAAATTTTCACATGCAGAAAACATAAGATCAAAAATTAAAAACGATATATAAAAACGATATTTTCTTAAAAAAATTAAAATTAATAAGAATATAAATTAATATTCTTGTAGAATATCTATTGGAGCTATATTACTTCTAAATTGTAAGGTATTTCATTGTCATTGATACTACTTTAAGTTTTTAGTACCAAAAAAAAAGTAAATCAACAAGTACTACAGATATAAAACATATTAGATGTATAAAAAATTTAAATTTAATGTATGATACTATTAGTTGTAACATAACTGTCACTTTGTAATTGTGTGAATTAAAATAAAAAATTACTTTATTTGAAAAAAAATAATAAAATTAAATTCTTCAAAAGAATTAGTCACAAAGCAACATTTAATTTTTTTAATTTAATAGGTTCAGAAGAAACGGTATAGAAAATATTGGTGTATTTTATTTCTTGTTTATTAACTTATTAAGCATTGTTATTCTTTTCAAATAATAATTTTAAAAAATTTCATACATTGATATAAAAAATCGTAATAAAATATTTTCTATACCCTGAATGTCTTTCACTGTAAATAAATTAAAATTTTATTGCTTCCAAATCTATCCCTTCATAGTTGTATTTATTATTATATACTTTTAATTCATCTTACATTTATAATCAGTTAATATATTCAACATTATTAAGTTTTCAAAGGAATTTTCAGAATTTGTATATCTGACAATACATTTGAATATAGTAATCCTATTTGATGGCATCTGTTATTTGAATTTTTTTACTTTCCACAGGGTACATTTTTTCATGATATCATTCTTAATTGAAAGAGTTTTAAGCATTTGGTGCATTTCCATGAACGCTACAATAATAAGATGGAAAAAAGATAATTCTTGTACTGATCATTAAATAAAAGTACAATTCTATGATCCTTATACAATATGTATGAATTGTGTGTATATATATGATAAATTATTCTTTAAAGTTTAGCAAAATTTATTATTGTTCACATGACCTCCCAATTTTCTTGACTGAAGTCAATTCAGTTTTAACATCAAAATGTTAACTGTTTTTTTAATAGTATTTTCATTAACAATATAACGTTAACGAAAAAAAATGTATTTTAATTAATATAAAAAAACAAATTAATTTAATAAAAACATTAAAAATTTAATTTTATATTAAATTTTGTTAAATTGAAAAAATTAGGAAAAGAAAATACTATTAATCATTATATAATGCATGGTATAGAAAATACTAAAAGGAAATACCATTTACATATAGAATCGCATAGCCTTACATAAGTACATAGTTGCATAATTTATAATGCAACCTTTATGCACTTGTTTTAGCATACATTTCACCATACCATTAAAGAAATGTAGACAGAGTCTATGAGAACGCAAGACGTATATATATGTACATATATACAATTACATTATCATCACACATCATTTGAACACAAGAATAAGTGTGCTGATTACACCAAAGCTGAGATATACACAATATCATTCATAAAATGTACCTATATGATCTTGCATTCTCATTACGCTTACCAAATTTCCAGTATTCTTCATGAATATTTCCTCATTTAATATCGCCCGTCTATATAACAGCAACTTCTTATAGTAAAAAGCAAAACAAATTTCTAATAAAGCAAATAGAAAATTTGTTTTTATAACACTGATAACACGATTCTTTTCTTAACTGAAAATCTGCACTTTAAATAATAGGTTTATTTTTTTTCTGTTATTAATGAAACTGTTACTTGCCAATTGATGTATGACATAGTAAAGGAGTGAAACACTCGAACCAGCAATAACAATGAAATCGCTCCATCTTGTAAAATATATAAATACGTCGTCAAATTACACTAAAGTTACTCAATCATCGAGATTTTGTGAAAGTAGTAAATTAGCGGCAAGATTTTCATTCTTTTCACATGCAAAATATGCTTGAACAACAAGATCTTCAGGAAATCCAAGAGACTTCAGTCTCTCGATAGCTTCTTTATCCTGTGGAGTAAATTGTAAGATTCCAGGACCTCCACCTGCAGCTGCTCCTGTACCACCACTAAGTCCTCCTTGAGACACGGCAGTAGTCGTTGCAGAAGATGCAGGAATAGGAATTGTACCACCACCACTTGCACCAACTAAAATTTTAGAAAATTATTTGTTTCTATTATAATAACAAACTCTTATTACTTTTAACATAAAAAGAATCAATATTATTTAAACTTTATAAAATAAATTGATGGTGAAACATAAATTTTGATATAGTATATTAGTTACAAAATCAATTAAAGTAAAATTAAAAATATATCATATTTATGATTACTTTAAATATTAGGTAATTAATTGTTTCTTACTATAAATAAACATATTTGAAAAAAATGTTCAATGTTCAATTCATGTATTATTATTATAGTTCTATTGTGATGAATAATTGTACTATTCTAAATTTAATAATAACATTTCTTCTATGGAGTATTTTCAAGTTTCATTCATTCCAAAAATAAATACTCTAATTAATTTTTTAAATTACATAAATGATCTTGGTGATAAAATTAAAGTAAATTATGAGTTACAATGTTGTTGAAAAAAAGCAACTATTCATTGTTATTAATATTATTGTATAACTTATATAAGCTTGAAGAGCATTAACAATAAATATTAATACAAATTTTTTAATATAAAATTAAAATTTATTTTCTCTTTTATAAAAAAAACAATATTAATTATATTTTATTGGTATATTTATAATTATATTTGATTAAATATTTAAAAACCTGAATGCAAGTATTTATTTTTATTAAATATTATTTAAATGAATTAAAAAATGTAAATATATATTAACCAGGTTCATTGAGCATTCGTACAAATGCCTCTTGATTTTGTGATATAAGTTGCAAAAGTACAGGATTTGATTGTCCGATTTGTTGAAGAACAGGATTTAGTAATTGAGGATTTTGTTGAATGACCTGTCTCATTTGATGAAATTGTGGTTGCGTACGTAAAAATGACAAAGGATCTTGACCTGATTCTTGAAGTGAGTCTTGTGAATCAGATGCTTCTTCAGGAGGATCTTCAAATAGTTGAGCAGGTATTCCTGTCAATAAATATTCTACAGCTCTATCTGGGTTATTAAAACTAGCTCTTAATGCCTGTTCAACTTGTTCTCTTTCATACCTTTATAAAATAAAAAACATAATTTTATAAATTGAACTAAAATCAAAATACTTTTTCATAATGTTATAAAATACCCCATATCCATTATATTGTTGACCATTGTATTATATTCTTCTCCCATTAATAAAGCACTTTCTGGTGGATTAGTACTTCTGGCAGGTGTTATAGTAGATTGTACTTCTTGAGTATTTTCTGGTGCTCTTGTTGATGCAGTGGTTTGAACTGATGGTATTGAAGTAGATATTGGGGCATTACTGCAATATTAAAATGTAAAATTATTTAAATTTAAAATCAATTAATAAAAAAAATTTATCAATCCTTTTCAAAGGAAAATTACCTAGCTGTCACTGTTGGTGAGCCTGTTGTCATTTGATCTTTATCTTTGCTATCATCAGCATCAGTATGTATTTCATCACTTGTGCTTGCTCCTCCTGTAGTCTTAGGTTTAGAGACCATTACCACAATAAATTTTTTTTCATCGATTTTGTACTCAGTTAATGGCTGTTCATCGATCAATATTTTTCCTTTAAGATGATGACAATCAAGTATAACAATAAGTTTTTTAGAGTATAAATATGAAATTCCTAACCTAATAATAGTATTGGTCAAATAAGTTTTGGCTGTATTTATAGAAAAATTAGAAAAAAATAGAATAAGAACAATAAAATAAAATAAGAAAAACATGTGATAAAAATGAAAAGTAGCAATATGAAACTCTTGCAAATTCTATTATTAATATAATGAAATTAAATGATAAGTATCAATTTGAGGTTACGTAAAATCAAGATTTTCTTACCGGCATAAATTAATTTCTGATGCTGTGCAGGATATCCTTTGTGTGATTCAATTTTATTTTTAAGATCCTTAACCTAAGAGATGAAAAGAAAACGTGGAGATAAGTCGATCGACGTTTGTCAGTGGTGAGTAAACCGGTAACAACCTTTACTCACCGTTTTTGTCGGTTCAATTTCGACCGTAAACGTTTGTTGTTGAAGATTTTTTAATGTTACAATCATTTTGGCTAAATACGTAAATGATTAAGGGTATTTCGTGTAAAACTTGAAAAATTGTATTGGAGTAAGTGCCTGGCCACACGTAGTCTTAATTTCAACGGTTGGATGCTCTTCGATCGTTTTTTTCCACTTAGCGGCCAGCGGGCCTCTACTACAGATTTTGGATATTGGATTTCAGTTAATTTTTGTTATATATTAGTGGCACAATGCACTCACTCAATGAGTCGACATTAAGAATATAACAGCCCGTGATCTTGTTATTTCTCCTCCTCGTCAACTCACGAGTCACGACTTACAAATTGTCCAAGGCTGCCGTAATCCCGTGGCGGCTTACCGCCGCCAGTTTCAGTGCAGCTATGCGCTTCTCCTAGTTGGTACGACAGCATAAAGAACTTACTTATACCTTTCTACAAGGTTGGTACTTTCAAATAATCCCGAAACACACATGTCATCCTCTGACTTGAAGTATCGGTTTAGGCATTAGACGTAGTAAGCGCTTCTCTGGCAAATTACTAAGTTGAAGATCAAATAGAAAGAGATAAAAACTTGAAGTCGTTTTTCTTTCTGTTTTTCTATTTTGTACATTAGACAACTGAGTTTAGTGTAAAACAGATAATACTAAGCTCGTATTCAATTATATTAAAATCTTTTTAGTGATACAACGGTGCTATTACTGTATAGGTGTCGATATCGTTCGTATATTCGTTTTATAATTATTTCAAAATTGCATTTTATTACATTTGAGCCGTCAAACACTTTTATGTTACCAATATATTGTTGATATAATTTTTTGAATGTGATTACAAGTTGTATAATTATTTATTATATACTATAAATAATGTATCAGATATAAATATATTATCAAAAATTAACCGATTAAGACTAAAAATTTTTTAAATATTATTTCAAAAATTATTTGTACAATATTATTATGTCAAATAATATTATTGATTTTATATAAATTTGTTTCAAAGTTTAATGTTATATTAAATTTCAGACAATGAATTAGAAATAATTGTATTCTTTTTTGTTTACTTAATAGAAAATGGTCCACTATAAGGCTAGGAGAGCAATTATATACAAATCAACTATCAATTAAATATAGTTCAAATATAAAAAAAATATTTATGTGTATAAATGTATGTTTTCTTAGTTTTGTACATTTTTAATAAATTATAATTAATTTAAGATATGAAATTCTTGAGTAATTATTAATTATATGTTAAATTTAGTTTCCAAGATAGTTAAATAAGAACATGGAAGATTTATTTATTAAACTGAAATCAAAGGATAATCAAGAATTTATTCAAGCTGTAGAAATGTTTATAAATAATGTAAGTTATTATTCATTAATATTTTAAAACAAATAAACTACTTTGTTTAAATTTTACAAATAAACTTATAAACAAATCTTAATTTTGATATTTATAGTATACTAGTTTATCAAAATTTGATTTTTTGGATAAAGACAGTTTAAGAAATCAAATTTGGGAATCTATATTTTTACATTTAAATAATAAAAAACAACTATTTGTTCATGAAAAATGTTTGGCTGCACTTCGAATTCTGAGGTAATAAAAATTGAAATAATAATTGTATATTTTATTTACTTAAAACTATATATATTAAAAAATTTTATTTAGTCGTGATAAGACAAACTTGGATAATATATTGACAAAAGAAAAACTACATATTATATTGGAATATGCCGGCTTAAATCTTAAAAAAGAAGAATATGTAATTATCCCAAGTAAGTTGAGAAATAATTGAATTATTTTAATTGTGATAATTTGATTAATTATAACTTTATTTTATAATAGTTATAAATGAGGCACAGAAATTATTATGTAATCTCTTATTTAATAGTTTCAAAATTCAAAATATTATTATGGAAACCACTTGTTTAGAATGTGTGATAGATCGTATTAGTAAATATGATAAAACTGTACAACATGAAACAAAACTTTTTGATGTAAGAATAATATTTTTGATTACCACTTTAAATATTCCAACAAGAAATATTGTTAGTGAAAAGTTAAATGGAGATATTCATTTAATAGAATTACTAGAAAATACATTAAAATTTTATTCAATAAATAATCAACAAACAAAGGTACACAAATTTTTAAATAATTTTTTTTTTTTTTAATATTAACTTTGATTTAAAATTTATTTTTTGTTTTTCAAGGACAATGATATGGTATTAATGTGTGAAATTTTAAAAACATTATTTAATTTGTTTATTCAATCCAAAGATCCATGTATAAATGGTTTAAAAACTTGTGAAAAAATGGTAATAATTTTAAGAAAATTACTTTTAAGTAATAATGAAAAATATGAAGAAAATTTACAAAGGTAATAATAAAAATGAAATTATAAAATTTAATGAATTTTAATATTAAGGTTTTTTACAACAATTTTAGTCATATTGTGAATCTATTAATTGTAATACCAACTAACTGTTATTTAAATTTAATTATTCGTATATCCAATGATCATGATATTATTATATACGAAGATATGGATATGACAGTTGTCAGTATATTGATAAAATTTTTAAACAATAAATTAGATTATAAAACTGATTTGATTGAAAATTTATCACCTATAATTACTTGTTTTATTAGAATGTGTAAAGCTGAAAGATTAATTCGCAAGTATGTAAGAATGCAGGTATTATGTCTTCATTTATTGAATAATTTTACATAATACTAAGTTTTTATTGTAATTTAATATTAAGTTAATATAAATTAATGATACATTATTTTACAATTAAATATTTATATTTAAATAAATTATTAAATATTATTTTCCTAAGGTTCTTCCACCACTAAAAGATTTTATGAAAAGACCTGAAGAAGGATCAACATTAAGAAATAAGCTTTGTAAATTACTTACCATTCCTATAACATAAGTAAGAGATCTTACCGCTGAGTTTTTATTTATACTTTGTAAAGAAAAAGGTATACAAGATTCATAGTTTACAAAATTTTTAAATATATATAATTTGTTATTTTTTTTAAGTTGGTCGAATGATTAAGTATACAGGATATGGAAATGCTGCAGGAATGTTTGCAAATAAGGGTTTATTAGGATCAGATCGTGCTAAGGTTGACTATTCATCTGAATCTGAAGATAGTGAAACTGAAGAATATGAAAAATATAAAGAGCGGTTAGATAATAAATAATACTAAAGCTAAAAAAGTTTACTATACTGAGAATAATTGCTTTAAAAAATTTTATAGGATAAATCCCGTTATAGGATGTTATGAAAATCCACAATCAAATCCCTTAGAAGGTATGACTGAAGAACAAAAGGAATATGAAGCTATGAAATTAGTAGGCCTTATTGATCAGTTACAAAAGTAAGAAAATAATCTTGTAAAAAATCGTTTTTTTTATAAATTACGAAAATTTTCTTAAAAATCGCTTATTTTATTTCATAATAAATATCATTTCATAACTTAATTAAAGATAATACTCTATTTATGTTAAGTAATTGAACATATTTTTTGCATTTTTATCTTACTTTGAATTTAAAAGTCAATTTAATGTATAAGAAGTATCTTTAAAATAATATTGTAAAAATGTTAAAAGTTATCTGGGTAAAGGTTAAATATTAAACTTTACTTACTTTTATTATACTATTGCTCGTTTATATTTATACAGGTTCTCATTAGGAAACAATTTTATTCTCCTTTAATTTATTTAAATCTTTTACTTTAAAAATATGTGAATTAGCTGTTTAATCTTATTTTTATTCATATAAATATAAATGTATAATATATTAAGTTTTTGTTCGAATTTAGAGAGGGTCTAATTCAACCATGTCGTATAGGGGAAGATGGTAAGCCAAAAGCAATTGAACACATTTTGGAATTAGAAGAAAAATTACAGCAACAGCAAATTCGTAAACAAGATTCAGATTCTGATTAGCATAACATTATTTATATGTAATATATTAAGTGATAACTGTAAATTAAAAATTATGTTTAAAGTAAATACGATTTTAAGTTTTTTAAATATTCCTAACAAATAATGAAATTTTTTTAATTATGCAACCTAGTTTTATTTCTATTTAATAAAAAGGTAAACAAATTAAAACCAAAAACTTAATTTGATTTCTTTATTGAAAAAGAACAAAGAATAACATTACATATTAAACAATTGTCGGAAAATAAAAAATATAACAGTTCCAAAATCACATGACATTCTTAAATTTTAAACATTTTTTCATACATCGCATTAATGTGCTTTGTGAGCATCACAACTTATTATTATTGCATTGCAACCTATGCAAATATGAGGACACGTATACATTACCTTAAGGGTTTCTTTTTTCTTCTTCGAAAAAGTATCAAATTAGGATAATATGTAGTTAATTATGAGAGCTTGCGGAGAAACGTAAAATAAATAAAACGAATTTTTTTGTGATGTAATTAAAATTACGATTTGATAAATAAACGCATAACAGTTAAATTATCCGTATGATAAACTTTAACTTAACGCATGTTAAATAAAAATCACCCTATAAGCTAAACATTTTGAAAATTGATTACTTTCATAACATTGTAATACTTTATGACAAAAGCTGCAGAGATCGGTCGATCGGAAAAATGTACTTCAAACATATGCTTCCGATTTTATTGTTTATCCACACCACATCAGATTTCAATTTTTTATTTTTTTTATTTTTTCATTTTTTGTTTTCTACCCTAGGTACAGGATTTCTTTTATGGAATGCAAAAATTTTTAAAGAACAATAGGTGCATCTGGTTAAATCATCGCCTTTGATTTTAAATATATTAAGTATGAAAAGAACTTTACATGGATTGCTTTATTTGTATTGTAAAGTCTTTTCTAGTAGCAAAAGCTCAGCGTTTTTTTTTTTTTTTAGATCGTTTAATCTACTCTGCAATCCAAATAAAGGTTTGCATACATGCACTTATACCATGATATGTACAAGATTTGTAATAGAACAAGCTAAGAATAATTTGTAATTTTTTTATTTTCTTTTTCAACAATTATAGTTGCTTAAACGAATCTCGTGAACTTATTTTTCTCTTGATTTTACTTTTAGAATTATCTTGTTTAATTATCTTTAAATATGATATAAAATTAAGCAATAAAAGGTGCAAATAAATGAAAAAAGTGCTTTTAAAGGAATGGAATAAAATAATTTTGATTTTTTTTCAATCCTTTTATATTTTCACGTACTTTGTGTATTGTGTATATGCACATGCTTGCACATGGAAAACACAGATGCACACGTGTGTGTGTGTGTATATATATATTCCATTTCCTTACAACCTAGCAATAGAATACGTTAAATATTTGTACTTTAACTGACTAATCAAAGATTAAATTGTATTCATTCTTTCTGCACTACTCTAATATAAACCTAGAAACATCACACCGTTAAAAGAACAAAAAACGCAAATGGATATTATAAAAAAATTAATTATAATCACATTAAAATTAGTAAGGGTATAACGTTTTGACTATATACAAGTATCTTTTCTCTCTATAAATATGTTATTGTTTTTGGCACAAAACATTTAACTTAAAGGTTGGTTTTTAAATACAACGCACGCATTCGCGCACACGTATATTTGTGTAAATATATCCTTATAATTGCATACAAAATCGCTAAATGAAGAAAAGAAGATAATGAATAAAAACAGATATTTATTATAAATAAGACTAAAAAAAACTTATATGAACATTAACAATTGTATAAAGAGAATTATCGCAATATAACTCATGTACATACTAAATGCGTTCTTATAAATATAAATTTTTAGTCTATAAAATGTGACCGATTACTTTTTTCTTTTCAATACAGAACAACATCGAAAATCACTTATTCCATTGCTATGTCTTTTCTATAATTTATGCAATATATTAAATATATTTACACTATTTTTTAATAATTCTTGAGTATTATAACACTAATTCACAAAAAATTGTATGCCGTAATTTTTAATTTGTTTAAATAGTAAAACAAATTAAATGGGCAAGAAGAAAAACAAACAACAACTTAGGAATAGTTAAATAAATAAAAATTAAAAGGTAGACCTTCTTTATAATCAATACAAGTAAAGGGCCTATACTCTGTCAACGATAAAAAAATTAAACTGCGACAGAGCGAACTAGTAAATTGGACTAAATACGCTGAAAGCAGCGTTACGCATGTTTATAAGCTAATGCAACACAATGTTTTTATTGTATAAATACAAGCGATAAATACCTACATTGTGAAGATAAAAAAAAGAAAAAAGTAGCTGACTTTCAATGCGTCGATCTTTATTACAAAATCAACGTAACAATATTTGCTCTAAAGTAAAAAAAAAAATAGATAACGGAAATGCATTTGTCGACATGTTGACTCGTACATTATAAATAATAAGTTTTTCTTATTGTTTTACACTCTGCTCCTTTTCGCAAAATAACGCTATGTACATTTTAAACTGCAGATCTTTTTCAAGGCGCAAATATCGGTATGTATGTAGGAGACTTCGTTGAACGAAATTCGCGCATGTTTAATAATTATTTTTTTATATTTTTGGGGAATAAAAAGCTCTTAAAATTGCAAAAATTAAGTATAATTTTGTAATAAAATATAAGTAAAAGAGTCTCTTCCTATTTTTTTATCGAGCTTCTTTTAATCCTAATCATATCTAGGAAATCCCATAATTTTTAAGTTCTTTTTTCTAGGAAGACTATGATTAATTGTAGGCTAAAATCAGCTTATTTTTGTCTTAAGCCTATTAATAATATGATTGTATACTTGTATAGGTGCTTATTTTTCTTTAATCGTATTATTTGAAACTAATAAATATACGCTGTATAAAATATACTAGGAATTATAGTTTTTGTTTCTTTGTTTAGCAGTGAGACGCACTCTTTAAAACGAGGAACGTTTTTTTCTCTTTATTTTATACATGTATATGTATGTGTACATATATGTATGATATGATAAGAATTTTGTTTAAACATGAAAAATTTGGAATAAATTGGTTTTCCTTATTTTCCATTAAAGCTCGCGTTGTAAATGGTATAAAACACGTAAATGATATATCAATGGAACGAGCTTTTTGCGTCTCAAAGTATTTGCTACTATAGAGTGAAATGAAAAAAAATATATATAAATTTTTATTTTTTCACATTGTATATGATGTGGATGCCTTTTAAAATTTACTTTCTATTATTTATTTTTTTATTTTAATGTAATAAATCGAACTGAACTAAAAATGATTTAGGTTTAAAATTTTTAATTTATTTTTTTTCATACTTTGGAAAAAATTTCTATAAATAA
The DNA here is from genome assembly GCA_018907185.1 of Platyscapa corneri. NCBI lineage: Eukaryota > Metazoa > Arthropoda > Insecta > Hymenoptera > Agaonidae > Platyscapa > Platyscapa corneri. Next base: position 543,023 of record JACCHW010000011.1, on the reverse strand, counting down.
GTTTTTAATAAAAATCGTTCTTTTATATAAATATATTGAGAACGAATTATTATATCTGCATAAAACTACTTAATTAGATGTTATAAATTGCCAAGAGATGAATTGATAAGTGACTTCGGGACAAGTTTGGTACATAGATTTCAATATATATCGTACACGTAAATAATATATGAAATATCAAAGGTTATCGTTGCCTTAATAATTTTTTGAAAATCTACCAACAGTAGAAGTCACTCAACGCGTTTTTAAGGCTGCATTTTTTAATCAATAATTACCGATTTTAGTGGATTTTTTTGTTTAATGTGAGTTTTGACGCATATGTTACGTTCTTATGGCATTTACACATAGTTCCTTTTAATATTTATGCATGCTCGCTCAAAAAAGTGGAATGCCTTTTTATATATATTAGACAAGTTTTTAATATAAGGAGAATATACGTATTTTGTAAAGTGTGAGGCTATTAGTTATTACTTTTGTCTATATATGTTACAATAATAAGAGCTTTGAGATTGTAAAAATTATCAAAAAATCTATCACAATTACCATTTACACAACAAGTAAAGCTCGCACCAGCTCTCTATATCCCCTTATCACGCTTTTTCACAATTTTTGCATCCTCTTTTATATTATTGTAAATTTAAACATCAAGGCAAATAAGGGGTGAATTTCAACAGTGGCTTAAATTAGCCAAGTAGTCTTTGACAGATAAAAATATGTAAATAGAGTAAATCTATACTAAAATATTCAAGTATATGTATATATGTAAATCGTATATAAGCGACAACGGATGCGCGCGCGCGCAAATGTGTATGCATGTAAGTGTACACGTGCGGCGTGCGTGCGTGCGTGCGTGCGTGCATGTATGTACGTGTACGCGCACGTATATAAAAGGGGGTGTAACTTAATGCAATGTAATATATTTATTTGGAGATAAACAATCCCCTTTGCTTTACTTCATTTTAGATTGTTTAGTTTATTTTTAAGTGTGAGATTTCCATTATCGTAATTTGGTACAATTATTACATAAAATAATTTGTTTGATTTTATGACAATGATAAATTCACGAATTAGAAAATTTTTATTTTTTATATAATTTTTTTTATTTGTATATCTTTTTTTATTTTTGTCCACTATTTCTTTGTCCCCCTCACTTATTACTCTTTTTCGCCATCTCAATTGTCTTTCTGTGGCTTAATCAATGTCCCTTACATTTATGATTTTTATAATTATCTGAAGCACTGATATCATTTATATACTTTTCCATATTTGCTCTTGATTTTTCATTGTCTTTAAGTTTGGAGAACTTATAGTCATTGTAAAATTAACTGATCACAAGCGATATTGTTTTAACTTTATACGGTCAATTTTTTATTTTTTTGAGAAACCTTACTTTATTAATTTTTTTTTTTAATAATCATTATTCATATTTACCTAGCAACAATATCAGAGACTCTTTAAGGACACAACTTATCCTGACAATGCTATTATCACAGGCAATGTTTAATATAACTCTGCTAACCATGACTACTAAATATTTCCAGAATCATTAAAATTTCGCTCTTAATGCTTATGAATATAAAAATTAAAGTCCCTAATGATATTTAGAGGTTTAACTTTAAGACTGATTAGCTTAAGTGTAAATAGGCTTTGTATTAACATTCGTTTCATATGCACTCGTACATCTTCTTAGGAGACATTTCTTAAAAAGAAAAAATCTGATAATAATACATAAACAAACAGTTAATTATGTGCCTATATTTTATAATATTATATAATAAATATTCCCCATATATATATATTAACCTATGTAAACACATCAACGTAAAATATGCAAATTTATTTTACATTATATTGACATGTATGTAATATATAGTACTTTGTACGTATAAATATGTACGTATATGAATATATAAGAAAATTCTAGAAATATTTGCATGAAATATTCATGTTTATCATCAGACTTTTTCTTGATATAGTTTTTTAAGACTGCGTCTCGACAGTTTTTTTATATCATTCATACGGTCATAGAACTTTTATTGCGATTCCTATGAAATCATTGATTAAAAATCGACCAATGATTTTTTTGTAACTTTTTTTAATTTTATATTAAATGTAGCAACTTCTATTAACCTACTTAATAGTAAATTATTTATGAATGTGCTTTATAACATTTTTATGACAAAAAAAGGTTTTTTGCCATTTGAATCATTGTTAGTTATGAAATAACCATCACAAACTCTAATTTTTGCCAGATGTTGAACATAGGTTTCATCTATCATACACTTTTTGTTATCTTCCATTCAATTGAATCAAACATTAAGGCTGATCATGTAAACAACCCTACAAAATATGTGTATTTCTATACGTATATATATTTTTATATATACATGACTTAAGAAATTTTTCTTTTTTTTCTATGAAGTCATTTTCTTTTATATTTACACAAAATAGAAGTCGATTAGCAAATTTTTTGTTTTTCAGTTTTTGCTCTACCTTTTGTTTTTTCGTTATACTCGCGCGGATACACATGCACGCACGCACGCACGCACGCACAAACACACGAGTGCGTTTATAATACACATACGTGTTATTTAGTCGTATTTTCATCTAGCATAGAACATGTATATTTATTACATGTGCATATATATTTCATATATTTGCATGCTTTACGTGGTAAACCATAATAAAGCATCCTGAGTAAATATTGTAACCATTATGTGTTTCGTAAAATCCAACAATACACATAAACGGATATTAGTTAAGTCGTATTTTTTAAATAAATATTCTCTAATTTTTTCGACATACATACATACATACACGCGTGTATAGGCATATGTCATGCATACATAAATACATACATAAATACATACACACAAACATACATACCTACATACGTACATGCGCACGCAACACTTCCTTTTTTATCTTTTTCTTCTTTAATAAATGTTTGATTTTTAACATGTTATAACGTTTGCGTTTATCAATCACTGTTCATAAATATCTTTCCTTTATATTCCTCTCGTTAAAATATAAATATAAATATAAATACAAAGCAAGACGAGAGAAAAAAAGGAACATACTCATTTATATTGTATGCTTTAATTAAGAAGACATATCTGCTATGAAAGTTATTTTCTTTTTCTCTCTACAACCTTAGTTAGATTGCATTTTTTATTTTTATAAATATACTTTGGATATTGTAATGGCAGCGTTAATGAACCGTAAATGGGATAAAAAGTCAATGCGAAAGCAAAGCTGCTGGTCCAAGACTAGATAAAATTTGATTTACGAACATTCTTAAAATACTGACGCATTAAATGTAATGCGTAAAAAAACTGCTCAAAGAGCTAAATGCTCGATATATTGTTACTTAACATCGAGCAATTCTATTGCGAAAATAGTACTTTTATCCTGAATAATTTTTGTTTAAACTGGATAAAATGACAGGTAGCCAAATAAAAGCTGCATACCATTTTTTCTTATTTTAAGAGACTGCGGTCAAACATGTTATGTTCATTCATTTCTTACTTCAGTGTTTTTCTTTGTTACTTTCATAAATTAAGAACACTCATAATACTCATATAATCAGTAAAGCTGAATGCTGAATTAATTCTCACTATTGCTTCAATAGACCCAGATATTAAATTATATTATTTTGGCATTTTTTCCTATTATTCATTGAAAATAATCTGGTTCTAAAAAGATTTTTGTTGTCGCGAAGTGAACGCGACACAATATAACTTTTATTCTCACCTCAAACTATGTATAGTGTATTCAGCACAAGAACGTGATGATTATTTTTTGCAAGTGTTACTATGTATCCTTCTGAAGTTATTTTCAACCCACAACATCTTGATACCTATATAAAAATATAATGAAGAAAATTTTTTATAATTTTATAAGGAATATAAAAACATAAATACATTATTAACATTAATTATAGATACAAAAATAATTATTCAGAAAATATATCCTTTTCAGAGAAAATTTTAATTGAATATTGTTTAACAATTTAATTGTTAAAATCGATACTTAGAATAATAAACATTTAAGGTAGAAAGAGTATTACATATTCTATTTCAACAAACTTCATATATTTATCTTAGCTTGCTTTACATTTGTATGTTATTAAAACTTTTGTATTTACATTAAAATTTCCTCGGAATATAACATTGCTATAAAAATATTTATAATATGAAAATAATTTTTTAATTTAGCATACAAATTTAGTTTACTGAGTTAAATTTTGAATTGTTCTATATTATAAGAATAATGCAATAAATACATTACAGTAAAGTATTTTCAAAAAGAACTTATACTATTTTATTGTAATTTATAACGGAATCTGCATACTTTATCATACAAAACATTGCGTATCTATCAGTTTACTGCGTTAATGATAATAACTAGTGTTAAAAACTGACTAGGAAATAAAAACACATTTATATTCCATTAATGTGATTCTGATTATAAATACTCATACAATTACAGGAGCTATTAATGTATATCGTTAACGAATTCTAAACAATTTAAAATTAAATTCCAGCAGTAGTAAAATAATGCATTTGTTTAACTAAATTTTTTACAACTTTACATTTAATTTTATAAACAAATTATAGTTTATTTAGAATGAAAAGGTTTTTATTTTAATGCAGAAAGTGTAGATTAATGCTTATTCTTACAATCTATTATTTATAATATAAAAATTTATTTTTTTAACAAAGAAAAATAATTTTCTTTTAATAATTTATATTAATATTAAGTTCGTTTTCAAGATATTATTTTACATTTATAAATTTATGAAATTGGAGGCTATACTTGATAAAATATTTTTAAGAATTTATTTTTTATCTTCGTAAAATAATTATATTAAATAACAATGTTTTTATTGTATTGTAAGAATATAATGTGTATTTGTTTTCAAAGAAAAATATTTCATAACTGATTTAATTAATATTCTGTTTTAGTTTTTTAATTAAAAAATTTATGACAACAAAGATTTTATAAAAAGACTATTAAAATATTTTATCTCAAGAATTAAAAACTCGGTAGAAGAAATTTTAATCAATTAGCTCATTATTAACAATAACAGGGCAAGTAATATTATGGTAAAAAAAAGAAAAACAATTTTTAAAATGAATGTATATATTTTCAATTGTATAATAATTTCTATATTATGCTATCATTTTGTGTACCTATTTAATGTATGACAATGAAATAATGTGTTATTTTTCTTTAGTTTGAATCAATTGTTTTCAGCTTTAAAATTTAAATGTAGAAATAAAAAAAAAAAATAAAAATCATGACACATATTTAGATTTGTTTGAGTTATTAATATTTATAAGAATTAAATCACAATTTATATATATTAATAGAATTTAAAAATTTAATGTTTTAAAAGTGTTTTATGCTTTAACATGACACCAAGGTGAATTTAAAAAGTAACTACTGTTACTTACCTTGACATAGGGACATTCAAATTCAGAAATCAGAGAGCCATCTCTTGAAAAAACTGCTACATGAAATCTATTTCCATGCGAATCTCCAATTAATACATCCCCTGCATCGCTAATATCAATCCCGTTTGGGAAATTTGTTATATTTTCACAGCCAATGCGACGTAGGAATTGACCATCTTCATTAAAAACTACAACACAGTGGCCTTTAAAGTCACACACAAAGTATTCTTTTCCTGAAGACATAAAAATAAACATTTATTCATTTACTTTTAGATTTTAAAAGATATAAATAAAAACAATTTAATACCACTGATAGCAATATCACTAGGCTCTCTCATATAATCACTACAATCAAACCATTTAAGAAGTTCTCCTGTATCATTGATTACAAATACAGTTGGAGAAACACTATCAACAGCAACAATATAACCATGGCCAGTGACAGCCAAACCAGCGACAATATCAATATAACGAATGGCAATCTTTTTTATAAAATGACCATTTTTTGTAAATATTTGCATTCTTGATCTTTCATTGCCTCTGTCACATACAACATATTTTCCACTATTTTTCATAACTGCTACTTTTCGTGGATACCATAATTGACCCTCTTCTTTTCCAGGAATACCAAATTGAGATTTAAAAATACCAGTTTTATCAAATATCTATGTATACAAATGTTAATATTATGATTCACAGTGACGTTAACGTAACATACAATAGTAACAATTAACTATTTGAAGTATAAATCATATATTACCTGGATACGGTGATTATTTGTATCTGCTACAATAATATCTTCATCAATGCCTAAGCAAAAACCATGAGGAGAATTAAATTGGCTTTTACTAGGACCCAATTGACCAAATTTATTACGAATTTGCATTGGCGTCAATTTAGGATTATTAGAGCGCGAGTGATTAGTAAAATTAGTTGTTGAATTTGTTACATTTCCAGCAGCATTAGCTACTACTATAGACATATTATGCATTGAATCTCCACTAATATCATCTAAAAGTAAAGAATATTAATGGATTATAAGACGAAAAAAATTTATTTTTTAAAAAATAGTTTATTTTAATACCAGCTCCTTGTGATAATATAGGTGAAGTAGAGGAAGAAAGTGATTGAAAACCACCATTTAAAAGTGTATTACCAGTTAAAGTAGCTAAATTTGGTGCATCAACTATAATAGGTGAAGATCCACGTCCTAAGACAAGATTATTTCCATTTATTGTTGGATTTAAATCTGTAAAATATTATAAATTATAATTTTAATGTAAATTTTTTCTTTATAAAATTTATAAAAAAATTTTTTTGTGAAAAAGAATACCTTGATTTGCCAAAGAATTTCCAAGTTTAGCTAAAGCTTGTAAATTATTTATAGCATGGCTAGTTGAACTAAGATCACCAGCAAAAAGATCAGCAAGAGTAAAGGACGGAGTTGGGCTAGGGTTAGAACTTGGTCCTACGACACCCGCATCGCCCGTGATTTCAACTTTTTCTGCAAGACTTGCTAATTGCTGAAGGTTATATTCTTGAATACTAGTGAGACCATGCATTGGACCTGCAGGAATAGAAACTGGGACAGGTGGTGGAGGTGGAATATTAGGACTTGATGCTGGGGGAATGACAAAAGATGTGTCACCTTCAAATGAAGATTGCATTGATGCTGGAAGGGAAATTGGCGAGCTTGCACTCATTGAGCTAGGGCATCCAACAGATGTATGATTTACTTGATGAGTTGTAAGACCAGGTAAACTGTTGACAGTATTGGTTGGAGATTTTGTATCTGATATATTTTCAGCATAAACTTTTCCAAAAGCTTCCTACAAAATTAATTTATACATAAATTATCTTTAAAACCTTTTTATTTTAAATAACTATTATTTTTTCCTCACTGCTTCACACACATCAAATTTATTCTTTTTAATATATATTTTCTATTTTATATAAATAAAATTATTTTAAAGTTCTTACTCCAATAGTCTTTTCAAAGTTATTATAGTCCGTTTGGAATTCTATTAAAAATGAAATATTTGGCTTTGGCATGTTTTTTAATAAATCCAATAATTGATTAGTCACTATTCGACGAAGGGACAATATTTCTGTTGCATCTCCGTGCTCAAGAAGACGATTAGTAAATTGACATGCACACTCAATTTTTTCAACAGTTTTTTCAACACTAAAATTATAATAAAACATAGTGTCAAATATATAAATTTTACTCATATTTTAAATAATTTGTAAAAAAATAACAAATAGTTTTTAATTACCTATGAAAAGAATCCATTATTTCAAGTTCTCTTTCAGAATGAATTTTTTCTAAATCACTTAGAGCACTATCACGACATTTTTCAAGAATAGCTTTATAACTTTGAAATGTTTCTAAAATCAAGTCTTTAGCTTGATCACGTTGAGCTTGTAATTCACTAAGTGCATTTCCTAGTTGAGAAGAAATTTGATCGCAATCACCTATCCGAGCCTTACTTTCATTTACTAAATTAACTAATTCTTCTTTTTGCCGTGGTTCTGCATCTTTCAATCTTTCATAATGATGTTCTGGTGCTTTGTGTTCAACAAGCAAACATTCATTACATATTGGTATCTGTAATTACATAAACACATGTTTTAAATACATAATTTAATTTATAAAATATAAACTTATTTAACAATGGAAAAACTTGGTAACATTTTTTATTAACTAAATATATTTTTTATCTGAAGTATAAAATAAAATAAAGATTTTATAAATTAAATTAGTATTTAATTAAAATATATTTTAAAAGTTGTTGCACTTTAATAATAATTATATTAAAAAGAATTTTTAATAGTTCTTACTTGACAAGTGTAACAATAAAATTTCATATTTTCTGTTAAATGAATGTCACAAAATATTGGTTTATGTATTGGTATAGCTTCATCTGATTTTCTAAGGTCATCAAATGCAATAACCTTATGACTTTCAAAGCATCGCATGAATTGATGTGCAGTGTTACAATTGGGACACAAAAAATTAGCACAATCAGAACAACGAGCCACTGCATTTTCCATGGTTTTACACGATGTACAAAGTACATATGTACTTTTAATGGCAGACATATCCAAAATATTTGTAAGAACATAGTCGCAAGGTAATGAAGCTGCTCCTTTGGAGCTGACCTGGGTTTCTTGTTGACACATTGGACAAATGATGATTGAATTTGTTTTAGGATCTACGTCTTTAATATTAGCAAGTTTATCCAGACAAGTTTCACAAAATACATGGAGGCAAAAGAGAACACGAGGTGAGCATAAATTGTTGGAACAAATACCACAATGATTCTGATCCAAAGAATCTCCACTGTTATAATTCATTTCTTCAAGTGAGTCAACTTGATTTCGGGAGCTAAAACTTGCACTCTTATCTCTATAACTTTCAGATCCATCAATCTCATCACTTTTAACAGAACTACTGTGCGAAGTAACAGAAGTAACAGAATTTGTTCCATTAGATACTGCCAAAGTTGTTGAAGCCATAGTGACTAATTGTCAATTGTTTAATTATTTGCAATTTTTATTACAGAAAATTTGAGCTAAATGAACTGCTTTTTTTTTTGTAAATAAACTTCAAACTTTTAAGATTTATCTTAATTTACTTGTTCTTAATAAATGTAGATGTATAATTCACTAAACTGTTAAATTAAAACATTGAACAAATACTCCCTAGAAACAAGAACTTCCTTAACTCGGAGAAATTGTCGATTTGTTGTATTAAAGAAAAAATATAAGTAACAACTGAAGTATATGGTCGAATTCGGAAAATAGACTAACGATACCGTGATATATTAGGGGGGCGAGATTAGAGACGAGTAGGGAGGGAGAGACAATTGAATGTTATAAGTTTAGCGATTTTCAAGAAACAAAAACGCTCCCATCCGAATATCAATAAGTTATTCCAATGTTTCTTTCGTTTTAAAAAAGGCACGTTGCTGTAGAGCTATTGATTTTAATGTTCAATTACACTCCATAAATGCAGCAACCACCACCTGCCATGTTGTTTTTCCACGAAGTGACGGGGGACTTGATTTTCAACTCGACCTCGACAGCGTAGTAAAATAATTGCGTGTCGTCGTGAAGATACCCGCATATCGCGAGCTGTCTATTCTTTATTTTCTTCGACTTCTTTAGATTCTACGTTTATTTCCTTTGATAAAGAAAAAAAATTATTGAGTCAAAATTTAAATATGTACTGAAGATCACAAATCTAGCACTATATATGTAGTGTAGCGAGTTTTCTTCAGAGCTCTTGACTCCCTCTTGCGAATAGTCTCTCGGACAAGATTGGTAATATATATAGAGCAACGCAGCCACGCAAATCGTAACGCCGAACTTTCAACTATATATACGCACGCGATTGTGTGTGTAGAATTGACTGGCAGCTGCGAAGATCGAGACAATCGCGAATTGGATTGGGAGACTTGCTTACAGCGCAGGACAAGAGCGAGTCCACTGTGTAACTTATAAAACTCAATGTTCATAGGCGTATCTCTTCAATTGTGTATATATATATATCCAGTGCATTATTATTGTATAACCTATGCTCTGTAATACAAAAACAGCCGATAAGGTCTTAGTTTAATATTAGTTTATAAATATGTATTTCATTTATGTTGTGTTCTGTTTCGATTCTACTCGTCAAATAATACATTATTTGAGCTTAGTAATTTTACGTTTGTCCTACTTTATTGAATTCCGTCTTTTAAAGATTACACTTATTAATTTTGAAATTCTTATTATTTAAGGTTACTGGTTTGTAAACCACCAATATATAGTCTATTTTCAGAACTTCAGTCAGAAATAAAGAATATATTTTATTTAAATAATGGCTTTTTGGATTTCTGTTTTTATAGAATTACTTTTGATGAGATATATATTCACGAATTTACTACTTCTATGCATATGTATCAGCCATTTGCATTTCTCAGACATACCAACCACAGTTAGACGCTTTCTGCGCACGCACTCTTGTGACTTTAAATAGTTTTATTTTAAAAAGCCATAAATTTAGTATATGTATCATCATATGATGAGTCAGTTATTTAAATTTAAATAAAAAATAAAATAGTTTCTAAAAAGAACCAAATATATTTTTATTTGGGTAGAAATAAAGATAGTAATAAGGGAATAGAATAAAATTAATTAATTAATAAACCAAGAAGAGTCATAAATTTGTAATTCATAAGTAATACATAAAATATTTAAAATTCTCAGATTAATTTAAATTAAAAAGAATAATCAAGAAATAAGCACTAACTTTAAGCAGGGGTAAATAAATAGGTGATCATTATTACCTATACAGATTTTTTACTATAAAATTAATTGTTTTTTATTATAATGTATTCTTCTTTTTTTAATACAAATTTTTTTAATTTAATATTTTTACAAAGTATTCAAATAAACTTTATATGTATCCTTTATAAAATAAAATATTTTATTTATTATAATGGTTATTTTACTTTCTTTTAATTTATCTACATTGTTATAAATAAAAAGAAATAAGAAAATTAAAATATTTTGAAAAAATAATTAAAGTTACATCTTATATTAAATATGTATTAAAAAGAACATAAAATTTTATTATAAATATATTAATTTTATAATATATTATTTCTTTACCTTATTTATATTTTGAATCAATGAAGAAATATTTTAATTATATATTAAAATACTCGTTATATATATATATATATATTGTTTACAATATTTTTATATATTCTTTATAATAATATTAATTGTCTTTAACATTTATTAATTTAATATTTTAATAAAAATTTGGAAAATATTACACTATGATGTTAATAAGTTTCAAAGTCATATTATTGTTGTTATCATATATTATTATTGTTGTTGTTATATTCGTGAATCATTACTAGTCAAGTTTTTTAAATATATTAATGCTTTAATTATTTTTAAAACAAAATATAGCCTAAATTTGTATAGTTTTTAAAATAGTAGCAAATTGTGCTCATTGATGAAAAAAATATCATTAGTTTATAATCAATTCATAAACAAGCTATGATACTTCAAAAAATTTTTTATTTATTAATAAATAAAATGAAAGCTATATTATTTTGTAAATTTTTAAGAAATGTTATATTTGTTTATTAATTTCTTTTTAATAACAATTAATTATCAGCAATAATTAAAATGGTATTATCAATAATTATACTATATTTTATATTGGATTAGATTTGTAATTTAATAAATACATTCTCAGATATAAACTACTAAGTAATTTAAACGAGAATTAATTATTTGCTAGTTCAAATATATTGTATTCTCATAATACTAAAAGGTAAGATTTAATTATTCGCAAGAAAATAATTTTTATAATGAAAACTTTTATTTTTAATTAATTAATACATTGAAGTAATAGTTTCGATATTTTTTAAAAATAAAAACTTAATTATTTATTCTAAATCTTAAAGCTTTTTACATAAGTATAAAAATACCATTTTTAGGCATATATTATAATAAAATAGACAATTTATAATAATTTTATGTTATTCGAAACATAATTATTTTAAAAAATATTTAAATTATTCTTAATTAAATTTTGTAATTTATTGTAATCTGTTTTCTAATTTTAAATAATAAAGTATGATCGAAAATTAATTATAGTATTATAATACTTTAAATGATAAAATGTATTACTAGATTCCATAAGAAGTATATTTAATATTTGAAATATTTTGATAAATATTATCTATTAAAACAAAATATTTAAAACTTTTTTTAATACACTGAATATCAATAGTTAAATCAATATATGCTGAATATTTTATGTAATTTACGAATAAAAATTGATTGAAACATAGCAAGCTTACACTATCGAAATTTTAATTAGTATAAAAATTATTTTAGGGTATCGAAAAAATAAAAATAATTTTTATTATTTTAAGTTTTTCGAAAATTTACATTAAAAACCAATTAAAGTATTATTATTTTTAATAGAATAGATTTTTTAACACATTAATTATTTAAGTATTTTATATGTAATTCTTCTTAAATATAAGAAAAATTTATATAAGTAATATAAATAGACTATTTTTTTATAATTTTGTTCTGCAATACTAATGAGAACCATGAGTGCTTTATTCATATTCTATACAAATATAATATAAAGTTTTCTTACTTTTTTATGTTTAGAAGTATATGATACTTTATTTTTATCATATTTTTATAAACATATTTATTCTTAACGATCGGCCTTAATTCATCCTACTCTATTTTTCAAAAATTTAATTATTTAACTTTTTAACTCTTAAATATATTATAATTGTGAATATTGAAATATTTCGGGAATAAGGGGGTGAAAAATGCATGAAAATTAAAATACAAAGTAAAATAAAAAGTATTTTATTGAACAAATTAAGTGCAGAAATATTTTGATAAATAATAATTCTTCACAATAATACGTTCAATTTGTCCCTTATTATACCTTCTAACATCTAGGACAAGTTGTTAAATTTTCAAATTTTATAATAGCTACTATTCTATTTCAATGGCTTCGGAAATACACGTTTACTGAAAGTAATAAATGTTATTTGAAAAAATAACTATTTTTCATCTGTACAAAAACGGTAATTTTATATTCTTATATCTCATGTATTAATAATTAAACAAGTTTAAATCTATCCGAAATATTTTTGATAAAAGATTGATAATTTATAATTGATTTGACAAAGATTATATATATATACATGATATATTATATATATATATATATATATATATATACCAACCTATTTAAAAAAAATTAGAAAATGCTCCATTTATTTTTGAAAATCGATAGTTTTAGCTGATATTTTATTTAAAAAAAAAAAACTATTTTTACATTATTTAAATGAATAATAATGCTCGCTGTTTTCTACATAAATACTTAATAATTCTGATCTTTCGGATTATTTTTTTAACCTGAATAATTAGACGATAAAAAGAATTTAATACAGAATTAATAATTAATAGAATAGATGTTAAGTAAAAACGATTTAAAACTATACTTAATTCTGTTCACTGATTTTCATTAATAAAAATTTGAGAAGCAAAATGAAGCGACACGCATATTTTAAAAAGTATTTTAAAAATTTAGTACCAACACTATATACCCATTGTCACAGATTGAATACATTTTATAGATATGAAAACAACTACTAACAGTGCACTTCTCTGTATATGATTTCGTATAATATTTGTATTTAGTATGTAACAGTAACGGATGATAGAGTTCCATATGAGTTAATTGATCTAATACCTATAATAATTTCAATTTAATTTCAAACGTTTAAATTAATTATTTCCAAAAGTTTATTTTCTGCTGTGTATTCATGCACATGGGATCTAACCTTAATATATACGTAACCAATTGAATAATATCAAAATAGTTCGTTAGTTTCTCCATGAAAAAGAAAACATTTTCAAATCCACATAATTAATTGTTTCAAGAACCCATTTATTATTCTAAACTATAGATTTTTTCCAGTACTATATTATTCTATGTTTTAATTTTTAATAATTAAACAGTTTTTTGAATTTGTTTATTTAACATTAAAAATAACTTTAAAAAGAAAAATTTATTTTGAAACTATCATAAATTCTAATACTTAATTTAAAATTAGTTAATTATAAATTAATAATTTTAATGAAGAATTTAAAAAAAATTTTTAAATAGTAAATCTTGTGTACAACAATTGGAGCACTGTAACCAATGAAAACGTTATAAAAAGATGATGTCATGACAGGCGTGGCTTAACATCACACTATATGATCTTCTTTGTTCTTTCTCAAATCAGCTGTTAAAGTATAGTTTTTTAAAACATGTATATATCATTACAGTCATCTCCATAGACTCTGTAGAAGTTGTTTATGCTCAACCCATAGGTAGTAGTACAAAAGTATGCAGAATTTGTAGTAGAATTCAGGCTATCGAATTACTGTCGATGGACGATGACGTAGCGTGCGCGTATTATATCCATTTTACACGAAATTGCGTTGTTAATATATATATACATATCAGTACACATATTCAATGAAGTTATGAAGATCAGAGAAGAAAATTTTTCAATAATTATTTAGAAATAACCTAATATATAAATTTTTTTAATCATTCAATTAACAAATTAGTTTGACATTTGAAAGTTTTAGAATGTATTTTGTTCGGTCATTAGAATATTTGTGAAATCACATAGATCTACATATCAAAATTACATATGTCTTCAGTGTTGTGAATCTGAAAATATATGTTACGTGCAGAATTTGACAATAGTTAAAATTATAGTATTTTCAGAGCTTTTAGCTTCTTTTTTGGGAACGCCCAGCTGCGCACGGATGCGAATGTATGGTTGTAAACGAGTATTTAACTTACACATGTAAGTGTAAGAGGACGAAACTCGAAAGTGTGTGATTAATAGGGCCCGATTGCCATTGTCAGGAGAAATCTCGCGTTCGATCTGCGCGCGCGCGAAGTCGCGCATTGAACTTGGACTGTTGAAGACGGAAAGAGTGAGATTCATGGCCGTCTACATGTTTTAATCTGGCAGATGAATGCACGTCACTGGACATTGAATAGCAGAAAAAAAGCAGCTAGAGTATAGATTTGCTTTTCCGCGACCCCTCTGGTGACTATCCTAAATCTGCGCAGTAAGCTCTAACACTAAAGCAAACAGACAGACGGAAATTGAAAGCTGTTTATACATCCCTACTAAGAGAAGCTTTTCATTATTCTTGTTAATAATTAGGTAATAGCAGAGGGAATAGTACGATATGACGATTCTCTCGAAAAAAAAGCCGAGTACTACTAAGGATAGACGCGGTGAGAGTTCAAATGGATCTGAGGTCGATGTTCATGGAGTACAAAATGAACATGGTGCAGCCGGATCCATCGCTTTACCGAACAGTTCTTATCAGGTGTGCACTAGTAGAATTTTTTTTATTAAAGCTCAAGAATTTTGATTATTTTCTTCAAAGAGATATGACTGAATGTTTATTTTTTTTATTGTCTTTAAGAATTATTTCTTTTAATAAATACCAAATTTATTGTCTTTTTATTTAAAATTTAAAAAATAAATTTTGAACCATTTATAGTCTTGAATAATACAATATTAGTAATAATTTACAGTCTTAAATTATGTATAAAAACTAGATTATTAAATATGCTACATGTTTAAGTATATTCTTATTATACAAACTAAATAGTTACATGTTGATTTATTTTTTAATTCATGAAAAATGTGTTTAAATAAGTATAAAACTGTTTCATATTATGATTATAACTTATTCTGCTATCCAGAAGCAAATTTTTAACATGAACATGATGTTTATACGAGTAAGAATTAAAAAAATTTATTATTATTATTATTATTATTATTATTTACTTGTAAAGGATTATTTAATAAAGCACATAATTATATGTTTATATAAAAGGGAAAATATTGATTTATTTTTATATCGATTATATAAAAAAATAAATACTATTAAAGTTAAATATTCGTATTTGTAGTATTGTCGTTATTGTAATTTATATAAATATACATACATATTAATTTAAAGCTATAGTTAACTCATGACTTAATATTCTTAGCCTAATAACTTTTTCTATTTTTATTAAAAAAATAAACAGGTACGAGGTAGTAATGGTTTCACGGTAGATTTGCATGGAGTACAAAGTGATCATAATTCTGGCTCAATAGTTCTTACTACCAATAGTTCATATGAGGTAAAAGTGTTTGGATTAATTTTAAATTTTTTTGATAAAATCTTGTCTGTGTATTTAGGGAAATGTTGATCGACGCGAAGAGAATCATTTTGATGAAACAGGAGGCTCCAGTCATGGGAAACGTCACCGTAGACGAGCAAGTCCTCATAGGTATAAATGTTTCTGTTTTTTAATCTTTAAAAGAATTACTATTTATAATATTTTGTTTTAATTAATTTAAAAATTGTATTTTTAGTGCATGTATTAGAAGTTCACGTAGCAAACGAGAACGTGAAAGAGAAAGAGGTCGTGGTACAGGAGGAAATAGTGTAGGTACTGGAAGTGAACGTGAAAGAGAAAGAGAACATGAAAGGCAGTCGACTCCACCAATAGCTTCTAGTAGCAGTGGTGGTTTACAAGGTATATTCTTTGCATATTTGTGTTGTTGATTTATTTATTTTGGTAAATATATGAAAAAATTAAATACTAATTCCAAATTATTAATAATTGACGTCCATTAATTATATTTTCATAACTAATATAAAATGTAAGAAAATTATTAAAATTATTAATTTATGTATTTTTTATTTATAAATAACAGTAAATTACTATGTTTGTATAATACTAAGTTATACAAGCTTATACTTAAGATTAATTTATACTTATATTTATAAAAGTAGGCTATTTTTATAACTTCATAAATTCTAAATTAATTAATAAATGCCAAGGAAGCTATCTAGTATTCAATTTATCAATGAATTCCTTTACAATACTAGGTGGTGACAATACTGTTATGTCTAATAGTCGAATATCCATTGTTGCTGCTGCTGCAAATCTTGAACATGAATTAGCTAACGGATATAATAGTGGTGATGAATATACCGGTAGAACTGGAAATAATTTAACACTTGCCGAATGGCAAGAGGTTGGTAATTTAAAATCATTTTAATATGTCAAAATTTCCATTGTAAAATTAATTTTTAATTTATACAATAGCGAGATAGATGGTTTGAAAAACGATTAAGAAAAATGGGCTTTATTGTAAAAAAAATGGGAGAAGATGGAGCATGCCTATTTAGAGCTGTAGCAGATCAAGTATACGGTGATCAAGAAATGCATGGAGTTGTTCGAAAACACTGTATGGACTATATTGTATGTGATTATTTTAATACTAAAATAAAATATTTAATCAATTTTAAAGAAATAATGTAATACATTTATTTAAACTTAGGCTGCCAATCAAGAATTTTTTTCACATTTTGTAGCTGAAGATTTCAGTACTTATGTTGATAGAAAACGACAAGAATATGTTCATGGCAATCATATAGAAATGCAAGCAATGTCAGAAATGTATAATCGTAGTATTGAACTGTTTTGTTATAGTACTGGTAATTCTTTTCATTTATTTCTATTAAATTTATTTCATAACACACTTAATAAATTTAACAGTTTTATTGCTCAATGTAGAACCAATAAATATTTTTCATGGAGTACTCAAAAGTGATAATGAGCCTATTCGACTATCTTATCAAAGAGGTAGTCATTATAACAGTATCGTAGATCCATATAAAGCAACAATTGGTGTTGGACTTGGATTACCATCATTTAACCCTGGTTCTGCTGATCGAGAATTGATTTCTGATGCTGTTCGACAAAGTGAAGAATTACATATAGAACAGGTAAACAAATTCAAACGTATTATATAAAGTTAAATACCATAAATATGTTTATTTTAATAATTTAATTTTTTATCAAAAAAAGACGATGCTTGAAGATAAAATAAAAGCTACAGATTGGGAAGCAACCAATGAAGCAATTGAAGAACAAGTGGCTAGAGAAAGTTATTTACAATGGTTACGTGATAATGAAATGAGAAAAGCAGTAAGTCAATTTTTAGTCATTAAATAAATATATAAAATATTCATGCTATACAAAAGTTTAAAATTAATATTCAATATATTTTTTATGATTTTGATAACTAAACATGTACATGAAAAAGTTGATATTATAATTAATTTATACATAAGAAATTTAATACAAACAATCGACTTTGTGAACTGTTATTATTTTTTTTTTAAAGATTATCTAAGGAATATTATTTTTATAAAAATGCAATGAAGATTTATCAGTATTCAAATGCCTCATAATAATACTAATAAATAATATTTGAGTACACCAAATTTTAGATTATAAAATTAGGCTAATCTCTGTTTTTTCTTTCTTGTTTTTTTTTAATTATTTTTAATTATGTAGGCGCAATGCTTTAAAATTATTTTATATTTCATTTATATTTTATATCATATAAATTTTTTACATTAAAGCATAATATAATTTATACAACAACAATATAACTATTTAATAATAGTTGTTTAGTAGATTTTATGTAAAACGAAATTTTATTTATTATGTAATCTTGAAATTTATCAAACTTTATAATATATAGTTTAAATAAAAAAATAAAGTTTATAATATATTAAACATAATTTTGTATTAAAGATATAGAAACGTTTAAAATATTTTAGTTTAGAAGCAGTAATAAAATGTTAATATCCTAAGATAGGGTATTTATTTATTAATTAAATTTTAATTAAAACTAGTAATTTAGTAATTTATAAATATATAATTATTTTAATTAATTATAATTCAAAAAGTTTAATTAAAAGTTTTTAATTTTTACATACTTAAAAGAATATAATTTAATTGAATTATTTTGTTATAAATTCTTTACAGATGAAATAAATTTATACCAATTTATGTTTTTAAATATTTTAAGTATTTCTGGAATACACTTTCTATTATAGCTTTCATTTCGTTCAGTGATTATTGTTGAAGGTTTTCAGAGTTTAAAAATGGATTTCTTCCCATGGTTTAGTTCAATAATGGAAAGAGAATAAGTCACATGGAGATACATTTGGGAAGTACAATGGTTGCGTTATTATTATATTGGTATTTTATACAAAAAAAAAATTATCAAACAATTATTTATGTATTAGTTAGTGTATTATGATACAGTTTCCATGAATTGTACTTCTATAAATATGGCTATTTTTATATTAAGTTTTGCATAAATAATTTATATTCTGAAATTAAAAATTTTAAATAATTATTATTACCTTAACTATTATAATTCATGGTAAATAACTTAATATTATAATGATTAAAGACCACAAATTTTGGTAAATTTTTAATATTAACTTTTATATGTCACTGAATTTTCTCCACAACTTGTTTCATGTACATTATACTACAAATTTCATATTTTTAATAAAAATTCTTTTTTTTAAATAAATTGAATAATATTTATTTTTATTATTAATTTTTTTAACAATAGGAAATTGTTTAATAAATAATTAATGTTTAAGTATGCAAATTATGTTAAATTTAAACAGTGATTTAATTAGTTACATTATAAATTTGTATCAATTACATTGATTTTTATAACCTTTAGTACTCTTAATTTGGCAAGTCTAAAAACTAAAACAAATTTTTTCTCATAATTTAAATGATTTTGTAGTAATTGAGCTAAATTAAAAACCTTGACTAAGAATTTTTATTTTTTATCCTATAATTTGTGAAATTTATAAAAATATGCAATTGTAATATTTTTTAGCGTTCGGCAAGCAGTAGTAGTACAAGTACTGTGACGAGTGCTCAGAATAGTCATTTTCATTCACATAGTAGTCGAACACAACAAAGAAACCATTGTTCTTCTCCTACATTAGCAAGCCCACCTAATCAAGAATCTTTACGGAATTCTCCAAAGGTTCATTATTAAATAAAGAAAATAAGATATTACATATTAATATAAGAAAAACAAGTTTTTTTAACATTGCATTAACTATAATTTGTAAATATTTCAGATTAATGATAATGTACGTTATAATAAAAGATCACCACAACATCAGTCAAGTTCTGGAATTCCACTTCTTCCATCTGAATATAAAGCTTCTTCGACTGTTCCACAAGAACCGGTTCCTGGTAGCAGTAAAGATATGCACGCATCTCCAGATATTTCTCTTTTCAATCGTCTTCCTCCAGAAGTGTTCGGTAAATTTATTGATTTACATTTGATTAATATTTAGATGTTATCGAATGATTACAAAAAAATAAAAAATAAATTTAATAAAAAATACATAAAATAATATATTTTTGCTTATAATTAATAAAAAACTATGATTATTCCAAATGCAATTTTAAGTTTTAATTAAAATTTGTTATTTTTTAAAATAATATATTATAAAATTTGTGATTATATACACAACTTAATTAATTACTTTCAGGTTTAACTGATTGGGAAGATAGCGATATTTTATCAAAGGTGCTAGCTACTTCACAGCAAGAATATTTAGATAGTTTAAAACAATCACGCACGTCTACAAGCGATTCCAGCGACACAATAGAGTCTGCGAATAGTTGAACGATGTACAATTATGTGATGATATAAATATATATATATAAAAATATATATGCGTATATATATATATATATATCTTCTCGTTTCAAGAGAAGTAATTTTAAAAGAATTCGGATCAAAGGATGTATACATTTTTACGTCAAAGAACGAATCTCTCGCAATTGTCACAATGCGTTCAAAGATAGCGCAATATCCCTCGCTCATTTTCCAACGAATTTTCAAATTTTTTATTTTCAGTTTCTTTTAAAGAAAAAATTATATAATATGCAATACAGTAGTTAATAATTTTTTGTTTATTTAGATTTCATAATGCATTTCCTCTCCTATATGATGATTTTTGTTTTTTTTTTTTTAACAAAAAGTTCTGAGAGGTTTTACGTAATACAATACTGTATTTTGATTTGTATAATAAAATGATAAATAAAATTGAGACGTTTCAAAAGTACGCAATTTGTTCGTACTTTACAATCGTCTCGTGTATTGTATGTTGTGTATTATTGATACCATTGACCTTGAATTTTAAATCTAAAACTTTGAATAAATAAGCAATACTAAATAAATAGTCTAATCATTGCAAACATACAGAAAAGACGTGAATAAATAGTTTATTATATCGATTTAAGATGCAAACTCAAAATTTTCAATTTGAAGCTTTACTTGGAAAGGGAAGTTTTGGGTACAATAACTTTTTATTCATTATTGAATGGAATTAATTTTTTATTCATTCCTTTTTGTTCATTTTTATAATAGAAAGGTTTACCTTGTCAAGCGCCTTAAAGATTCAAAGCAATTTGTCATTAAAAAGCAAGAACAAAATGCTAGTAATGCTTGGATTAATAAGGTAAAGTACATAAATTTAATTTAGAAATATTAGATTTATTATATAAATATATATATTCTTGAAAGATGATAACAGCTGAAGTGGAGTGTATGCAAATATTAAGACATCCAAATGTTGTGTCATATTATGGAGCCTGGCAAGAATCTGATAGTTTTTACATATTAATGGAATATGCTGCCCGTGGAACTTTAAAAAATCTATTAGATAAAAGATCTCGTCCATTATTGGAACAAGTAATATAAAATTAATATTATAAGGCTAATTAAATATAGTTACAAATTTTTATATTCTTATAGGATTCTTTGTATTTGTTTGCTCAAGTAGTTCTGGGAGTTCATCATATACATTCGAAAAATATTTTGCATCGAGATTTAAAGCCAGAAAATATAATGCTTACAGGACATATGGGTGATATAATAAAAATTGGCGATTTTGGACTTTCAAGAGATTTACGAGAGTAAGTTATAATAAATTATGTACATAATCTTATTGTAAGATAAAATAAGAAAATTTTTTTTATAGAAATAATATGAGTCATGCAGGATCTTATTATTACATAGCTCCAGAAATGTTAAAAAAGGAACCGTATGATTTTAAAAGTGATATTTGGAGCATGGGAGTTGTTCTATACGAGATGTTAACAAAAGAACTTGCTTTTCCAGCTTTAGTAATATATGGGTTTTTTATTTCAATATTATTTTTTTTTATTTCTCAATGAAACAATTCAATAATTTTAGAGCATTACAGAAATAGTGGAAATGGTATGCAAAGATAAACCGAAATTATTTAAATCAGTTAAAGTATCTAGAGATACAAAAATTATCGTTTTCAAAATGCTTCAACAAAAATCATCAAAGAGACCGTCGACAAGGCTTCTTTTATTGTGCCCATGCCTCGTACCATACATAGCTAAAGTTTATTTGAATTTAGGACGTGCTTATGCAGCTTCTCAATCTTTTAGTTTAGACATTTTTCATCCATTTTTTAATACATCTACAATAAAATAGTAATAATTCAATTTGTATAAAAAAATATTGTTGATTTTACGCAGTGATTTATCGCAAATAAAATATGTACTATCATATCAAAGTAATTTTTATTTTTAGTATTTTACATTGTATTCAAAGGTAAAATTAAATTAATATTTATTTAATTGTACACCAAATCTTATACTTATTTCCGATATATGAAACCGAATTTAGTAATCATTAAAAAAAATAGGAAAATGAATTTAACAGTATTTGGATACGCGCATTAATTTTAATTTATTGTGTTATATGAAAATGATAAATATCATATAATTTTAGGATTTAAATGTAGAATTTTCCTACTATATTTAAAGATGTGAAAAGTTATTAGATTAAATGGATAAATTAATGCTGTTTCAATAATTTATAGAATAAAATTTTCATATTTTGAGTACTTAAAATTATATATATTTAAAATATTTTTTTAGTAATTTTATAAATAAAGTTAAAATACGAAAATATTGAATAATGTGCGACTATATATTTGGATGGATGATAGATAATATTAAAAATTTAATGGAAGTATAAAAAAAAATTTTAATTGTAAAAAATAAAATTATAGAACAATATTAATTTACTTAAAAATAAATAATTTTTCATATACTTCATTTACTAAAAAATTATAACGCAATCATGATTTCGAACTATTAATAAATCAAATTTAAATAAACAATAAACTATAAACATTATTATCAAAATTTTTTTTTTAAAGACAGCTGAATTTAAATGCAGCAATATTTATTATGAAATGGAACACATTATAATGTTTTACTTTTACATTTATTTACAGGGGCTAGTATTTATCAATAAAATTTATCAATGAAACTATGAATAATGGACTATAAGTTTTTTCATTTAAATACAATTCAATTATACGCAGCTATAAAAAAGTATATATGTATATAAAAATGATTATGAGAGAAGTTAAAAACATAATATGCTAATATTAATAAATTTTAAATAAATTCAATTATTAAAAAATATATAATAAATTACTTTATCGATTCCAAATTAACGCATATTTTGATTTTGATTTTTTATAATTTATTTGTATTCAAATATCAACTTAACCATAAATTTATTAATGAAATCTACCAAAATTACTTAAAATTTATTGAGATCATTTATTTTAAAAATAATGGAAAAAATTCAATATTAACATTAATTATACTTGTACTTTATTAAAAGTTACTTAAAGTATAGTGAAAAATTAATAATTTCTTGACTTTTATTAGTAATTATTAGTTACTAAGTATTAGTTAATTTCTAAACTACATTTTTATATTTTTTAAAAATTGTTTCATTTTTATTTAGCAGAATTATATTGAATTAATATTATGCATATCTTCAATGATATGTTTATAATATAATTTATATGTATATAAGTATATATTCTAATTTTACAATTAAAGAAATAGCGATTATATGATATTTGCGAATGTTAAAGCATTGTAAAAAATACTTTGTTGTATAATCAGTTTATGTTAGAATGTAATTAAAGATATATGATACAATTAGTGGGTGATGTACAATGCTTACATTATATCAAAATAACTCTTTAACAACGCGTATTTATTTTTAAGATGTTTAATTTTAAATTTTATATATCTAAACCTACATTTATTTAATTTTTAATTAAAATTTAATTAATGTTAAATTTAAAAAATTTGTTAAGGGAAATATTTCATTTTCTATAAATCTATACCAGATATTTTTTAAACTGAACATAAAATATTAAATATTTTAAACAGATTCACAATTTATCAAGAAGATATTTTTTAGAATGTTAGAATTATACATATGGAAGCAAATATTTCAATTATTAATTAATATTTGATAAGTAAATAATTAATAAGTTATTTTTTTAATACGAATAAAATAACATGAAAAGTTAACCATTATGCAATTATGTATGCTTATTATATAATAATAATATATATAATATATAAAAGTATCGTATAATAATACTTCAAATAAAAAAATTATTTATATTTTTATTTTATTTAAGTATTATAGTAAAATTATCAAAAATTATATTAGTTTAATATAGAAATAATATTGTGATTACTTTCAGTATTATATGAAAACAATATTATAAATGAACAATATTTCCATCACAAGATAATTTTTAATAAATCTATCTGTTAATACAAATTTGAATATAATAATTTAGTATAAAAAAATAAATTTTATAATTAATAATAATTTGATATTTGAAAGTTTTTAAGATTATTTTTATTGTATAGATAAACATTTGTATTTTCATTAATAAAAAGAACATTAAATAATAAACTTACAAGAACATTAAATAATAAACTTACTTATAGCATTTGATGCACAATTTCAAATCGGTCGATACGAATCGCTCTTTGATTAAATATAGTTTAATTTAACTTTAAACAGCCTCTGCATACGATATTATAAATTAATGTATATTATTTTCAAGTTTGATTTTATATATTATTTTTCATGTTAGTTAATTATAGTATATATAATATATATATATTAATTATTAGGTACTTAAATTAAAAATGTATGTAGGACTTTGATCATTACAGATTTATTTATACCTGATGGTAAAATTTAAATATGGCAATTAACGCTTATAAATTTGAATAACTTTTTCAAATTTTAATACAAGTTTCGAAATTTATTGCATTATTTTTTTTACCTATATAAAAGTTATCTATTAATAGAATAAATAAATAATTCAGTTTATATATATTAAAAACATCTTCTTGATAGACTAGAAAACTTTTAAATATTAAAGGTAAAAAATTTTTTTAATTGTATAATTGGCATTAAAAACAATAAACTAAGTATTATTGTTGACTTGCTTGACGTATATAATAGAAAGACAGGATATTCGTCTTGACACTAGCGTGTTTACATATTTCTCAAATCTTCTGAAAGCAGAAAATTTAGTTTATGATTACAATTGATTAGCTCTATATTTTTTCACGAAATGCATATATAGTCTGTCTGCACAACTTTGTTGGGAGAATCTTTCATTATTCACTACTTATTAATAAATTATCAGATTATCAATTCTTTGTATTAATTGAGAAAACAAAAATTATTTCACTAATATTTCATATTTTATATATTTTATAACGCTCTTAGGATAAATAATAATCCAAAAAATAATAATTTTATTATTTTTTACATTTATTAATAAACGTTTGAAAAAAATTATACTTATAATAAAAATGAGAATTTGAAATTATTTCATATTTACTTCTACAATTAAGAAATATTAAAAAAAAAAATGCACTTCTACTAGCTGTACTTATTTATCAATTGTTCATGATAAAATTACACCTATTTTTATTTTCACTATAATTTTAATATATTTAAATAAATTTTTCAATAAAATAATTCTTGATAACTGAATATAAATATATAACGTAATTTAAAGAAGTTATAACTATTGTACATACTTAACATTTTTATTGAAGTCTTATTATTAAAAAGAAAAATATTTAAGAAATTAATTATTTATTAATACATTAGAAATATTATAAATATATTTTATAAAATTAATATAAATAAATAAAATATTTATTATAAATTAAGAAAATTTGTGTACTATAATTCTTGAGTTACCGATCGCTTGGCTACATTTGGTCGAGCTAAAAAATATATAATATTGTAAAAACTAAAAAACTAATATTAAAAAAATATATACAAAATTTTCTTTTATTATTACTTGGACAAGCTTGAGATTGAAACTTGATATCGTCAATTGCGAATCCACCATTACTAGCACTCCCTTCTAAAATTAGTCGATATTTTGATTGAGACTCTATTGACACTTGTGCCCAAGTCCACGAAGGTCTTGGATTATTAAATCCTTTAGCTGTTATTGACCATAGCTATAAAAATAAACGAAATAAAACTGAATTAAAAATACTGAAAAGTAATTATTATAAGGGAAATAAGTATACCTTATTGTATTTAGAGATATAATTTTTATTAACAAATTTTTATCAATAAAAAATTGTTAATGATTTTATTATAATTAAAATAAATATAATAAAATCTTAAGATACTTTTGAAAACACACTCAAAATATTTTATTACTTATTGTTAGTGTTAATATGGCACTAAATAACACAATCAATTTTGTAACATGATTTCAAAAAAATTTGTTTGAATATAAATTTACTAAAATTATTAAAAATATTTAAGTAAATTTTCTATTAATTTATAATTTGAAAAAGCTTCAAATTACTATGTTTTTATTAAAATTGCTAATACGGAAGATTTTTTTCAGTAATATGCTTATCTCTAACTATTGCTTTAATCCATAAAAACAAACAAATAAAATTTGTTTAGTATTATAAATATTTATCCCGATTTTTTACAAAAGAAAAGTTCAGAAAAATAGGTTATATACATCATGTTCAAGTAAATACTTGAAAAATTACATATATTTATAGTTTCATATATTAAACAAAATAGCATGATATTTTTAATAGTTGAGATAATAAATAAAATATATGAAAGCGTACAAATAGAAAAAATATTATTTTACAAACTTATAACTAAGTACATTAATTTAAAATTTGGAACAGTTAAAATACAATCACGATATTTATATTAATATTGATTAAAAAAAAAATTAGTTTTTTCAACAATATTAATACGAGCTACCCTGAACTCGTTATTAAATTATTATTTTATAAGATTTTTTATCTATCTAATTATCCAGTATAAAGAATGAATTATAATGTTTCCTACAATTACATTATAGATTTCTCTTATTAAAAATTAAAGGTAGTATAAAAATAATATGTAATAATATATAATTGGGTTTATTTAATTAGTATATTTAATAAATATATTGGTAAAGTATATTAAATTAATACATTAACCTGTTTTAAAAACATAAATTTCATAAGAATATACTTTGAATTACCTTAAAAATGTTGAATAGATTTTCATTTGTACTTCAATTTAGTATATAGTTTAATGCTATATTTAACAAAAATTGATTGCTAAATGACAAAATTTAAACGATATTAAAATTAACATCAATTTTTATAATATTTAATCATTATTAAATGCATTATTACTTGATTTTATAGAATAATAATGTTTTACTTCAATTTCGTTATTTATATGGCTTATAATGTTTATGTAGAGGAGTTGTAATAAATTTAAACATAAATTCTAATTAATTATTACAATTTTCAAATAAACTAGAAAAAAATAATTGTATTGATAAGTTAAATGAGTAATTTCATTTATATCTGACAAATTATGATTTTAGTTATTAATATATGTATATGATTTTTTAAAATCTCTTCAGAATAATACATAATGTGTTTAAATATTTTCTTTTTTATTCAATTTATAACATACTACTTTATTAATTTAGTTCACAAATTTTTCATGAAATTTTAAGTCGTTAGTTTTTATAATTTTCTTGGTTCTACATACATAATAAAATATTGTTTTGTATTTTATTACAAACTATCAAAATTTATTTAAATATATTTATAAACTTAACTATAGTTACACTAAATTTTATGTGTTTTTATTGATTTATTTTTTATTTTAATTATGAAGGGAGATATTTAAAATTTTAATTTTTTAATGAATATTTTTTAAGACGAATTATTCAATATTTTAATGAATTTTCGTATATTTTTAACATATCCCCTAATACGTATAATTAAGTTGATGTGAGTAATGAATCATGCATGAATGAAGTCAAGACATAACACAAAAATCTATAATTTTATGTATTTTTTTATTTACATGTATTTTTCATCAATTTAGGAATTCATTCCTTTCTTATTCAACTCTTATTTATTTTTCCATTTACCCTTTTTTCTTTTTCTTTCTTTTTATTAATACTTTTTTTGTTTTATTTTGAAAAAAATGAATATCTCTTCTCCACAATGATTTGTTTTTTTTCATTGTAAACATTCATTTATTTCTTTTTATTGAATATTTACATAAGATATCTTTTTAATACTATCCTAGTAAATCTTTTTTTAATTAATAAACTAACATCTTTTTAAAAACAAAATAACAAATATAATTCTAAGATTTTATTTATTTATAATAAAAAATGATAAATGTTTTATGAAATTCCTTTTTTAGAAAAATATTTGATCGTAAAAAATATATATATTCTAATAATTACTTTACATAAAATTATAAAGTATTTTAAAGGAAACAATAGCATTTATTTAGTAACTAAATAAATAATATTTTAAATTTTGTTATTCAAATTTTATAAATTATAAAATTGAATTTTTATATTGATATACATTTCAACATATAATAAAGTATTTAATTGAAATAAATTTAAAAATAGATTTTTTAATAGAAAATATTTTTTTTTAAATAAAACAATTTTTTTATACTACCACTTGTTGTATAGATTCTTCATCTTCTTGAAATACTTCCAGAGAGTCGTCCTCTTTTTGGTTTGCCGAAATTTTGAGAATACGTAAGCTTGTAGACTCTTCTACACCAAAGGCAACAAACCAAAATGTGAAACAGATAATATCTTCATCTGGTAAAATATCGACTAACGGTGAACGCAATTTCACTTCACGCTTTTGATTTGGGGAAAATATATCAAAAAATATGAAATCACCGGAAGAACCAAAAGTCTTGTCAAGAAGTTGAGCTGGACGATGATTGGGAAAAGCGCGCTGCCATTGCACTCTGGGATCGTTAATTCCACTTATTGTTACGTTTTCCCATCCACAAAGGCCTTTTTCAAAACTACAATCTTCGACTCGCACGGCTGCACTATTTGGTCTTACTATATATTTAAATAATAAATAATTATATTATTAATATTAAAATAATTGAAAATAACTACTCTAATAAGAAATTAAAAAGTAAATTTTTAAATAGTTTTCTTCTTTTAATTAGTTTAAAAGTAAACTTTTGTATATTTTTCTGATAATTTCATGCTTTTAAAATGAAATTGAAAAAATTTTTTTAAAATAAAAAATCATATTTAATGAAAATATAAATATTATTTAAAATAGTTATAATTAAAACCTAAGATAAATATTGCTTACCACTGGTAAAAAAACAATATTTGAGAATACGAAAGAATCAATCTTTCAAAAAATAGAAGACACTATTGCGAATTGAGAATAAATTGTAAGAAACTCAATATTTTAGAATAATAAAGATAAACTTTAATTTATATAATATCATTAATTAAATTTCCGAGAAAATTATATGAAAATCCTTTACATTTTGTAATCTAAAATTCTTAAAAATTAACGTTTTTTTTTTATATATTAAATTTATATTTTTTAACTTTTCTACAACATTTATTCTATAATATTAAATTATAAATACATGTAATCTATATAAATTTCTATAAAATTCTATTTAATAAAACTAATAAATAAATATAATCTAATAAAACGTCTATGATTATTTAGATACAAAATTTATCAAAATTTTTATGTAGAAAACGGAAAGCTATAATTTTTGTAATTTGGTACATTCTAAGTGTTTTACATTATACATGTTATCATGGATCGATGGTAAAGCTTGATGAAAATAAACATGTTAGATAATATGTACTTCGCTCAGTGTATAAGGAATTATTAAAAAGAAATTTTGCATATATGTTGTCATTAATACTGTTAGATATGGATCGAAGAATATATGAAAAGTACCATAACAGAGTCCCTGCATGAAACAAAGAATTTTTTAAAAAGCATACTTGTAATATTCTAAGCGCATAAGTCATTTAAATAATAGACGAAACGCAATCATATAAACTCAGATAAAGGTTTTCGTATCGCATTTTTTTATTAGATACATGAAAATATCTGTGTTTGCTCATTCCTTATTCATGGAAAAAAGACAATCTGATCTTGATAAAAGTTATGGTAACATTTATCCGTGATTCATGAGAACACGCACAATACGCGCACGGCTATACTAAACCCTTTAAATCTTTATACTTATGTAAAAAATAGAAAATTTAGAAGAAGCACGAAGAATGGAAAAAAAGGAAAAGCTTTAGGAAAATTCACTTGAAAATCTAAGTTTGATTCCTTTAGGTAATCAAAATCAAGTACAGAAAAAAAACTGTTAAAATATGTTTAAAAATCAATACGAATACATATTGAAATTCATCTTTTAAAAATTCATCTTTAAATAAAATCTAAAAATTTTTAAAGTACTAATAAAATTTTAATGTTTTTTAAAATACTATTTTGAATTATGAACATTAATTTTAATAATTTTTAAATATTAATTTCGAAGAGTCCGTTTATCTTCACTTAAAAAGTAATTTAAATCGCAACTTGAAAATAAAAATGTTTATATTTCATTGTTGACTACACATAAAGATTATATTTAATTAAAATTTATCACATATATTAGTCAGAATTTCGAAAAATAGCTTATTCTGTTTTAAATGGAGAATGACTTTAAAACTTATAACGCTTTAAAATAATATGTTAGTAATAGATTTTTTAACAACTTTTCTCATTTTTTCTTTTTTCGTTTTTAGAATACAAGATTGTATTGAATTACGTGATTTTTTTAGTAATTTTTCCATAGAAATGAAGTATTTTCTATAAAATTTTATAGGCTTAAGTTCGAATTACTACTGTTGATATATTAATAACTGTTGATGTATTTTATTCAATTGTATTATTAAATATTTAATCGATAAAAATTAAAGATTATTTATGAAGATATCAGATTGTTATTATATCATATTTTTCATGCATATAATTGATTACTAATGTTAATAATTTTTTACTTAAATATATTTATTTCAATACTGTAGTAAAAATCAGATTTGTCCAGTCTCACGTATATTTATTTCATCATCACTTCGTTGATTCTTAGATTTGCCGTAGACACTGCATTGTTTGAAACACCTGTTTTCGGCATGTGAATCATTTATCGTAACAGTGCAAAAGAGATAGCATCGCTAGTAGGAGTCACCAAACGAGAGAGAAAGAAAAAAAATAAAAATTCGATTGATATTTCTTTGTAATTCACTTCATAGAAATGATTAAAAAAAAAATTACGTTGATAGAAACATTAACGTTCATATACCACTAAATAATAAAGTTTAGAAAATCAGGGAGCAGCAAAAAAATGTTTTCTATGGAAGGAAATAGAAATGTTAAACCAGTTTACCTATTTAGGATATAAATTTTAAAAAGACAGTAACGATGTTTTTCACAGAAAACTAATGGCCAAAAGAGCAATATGGTGTTAAAAAATGTTTGGAGTACGAAAGAAAGACTATTCAAGGAACTTCAAAATTTAAATAAAATTATTCTACACGTTAATAGCAAATCTGCTTCTATTCAGTAAAAAATTTGAGGTAGAAAAGTGATGACGAAATAGGAAAGGTACAAAAAAGATTTATAAAATGGAGCCTTAATCTATGTATAAATACAGCGGAAAGTATTATAATGTTGTAAATAAAAAGAAAGAGGATAGAGATAAAAGCATTAAAAAGAGTAAACGGTTTTGAAAATAAAATATTATTAATATTAATATTAAAGCAAGGATAGAAGAAGGTACGTGGTAAAAAAATAACAGATTAATAGACAAAAGAGGAAAAGCAACCTACATAAAAAAGAATAAGTTTCCGGCATGATATACGATGGTCATGGTACACGTGGAGAAAGAAAATTTAAAATATAGATACTTTGTGGGATTAGGTAGAGGAAATAAAAGTAGGACAATAGAGGCAGTTATGAAACAGTCGCTTAGAAATATCCAAATACATAGAGGAATGTAGGAACCCAATAATAGAATTCAAAAAAGATACAGAATGTCTGTATGTGAAAAAAGATAATTTGGAATAAAAATATTGGCAAGATTTAAAATGGATAATGAGATCAAAAGAAAAAAAACTATTTTACAGAAGAAAAAAACGTGTATAGAATGTGTAAAAAAAAGAAATAAACAATGAGATATACCATGGACGAGTATAGTATAATGGAAGTCAAAACAAGTAACTGGAAAAATAGCATGAAAGAGGGTAGAAAATAGATACGTATAATATACAATATACGCTGAAAGAAATAGAGAGAGAACGAGAGAGAGAGAACAAGAAAAAGATAGACGAATAAGAAATGGAATGTGTCATCACTATTTCTCATTCAATTTAAGAAGACGGTTTCAAATTCTAATATTATCTTAATGCTACATTATAATTACCAATACAACCATTGAACACCTATTTACTTTTATTTTTATTTTATATTTTTTAATATCCATTTTTCCTCACACAGCTAAGTATCTACTCTTTTCAAAATAACTTATTAAGAATCTGACAATGAAACTCTGCAAAATTATATTCAGCAACATTTCTCAAGCTTTACATTTCAATCTACACAATTCTTGGATCTATATTTCTACGGTTCTATTTAATATATAAAGTTTTTTTTTATTCAGAGGAATTGTAAAATGCAATAATCGAGGTATTATTGAAAGAATATTTTCTTGATCAGGAATTACAAGACTACGAGCCACAATGAAAGTTACTAATACGATTCGATAATCAGTTCGAATATTACATTTAAATGTATGTGCTTAGTTGTATTTGAAATAATTGGATACTCTTCAAATAATAAGATTTATTTTCTTGCTTCATCACGAACACCTTTCTGAATTTTAATTATGTATTCAAAATTCCAAATAATAA
The DNA here is from genome assembly GCA_018907185.1 of Platyscapa corneri. Classification (NCBI taxonomy): domain Eukaryota; kingdom Metazoa; phylum Arthropoda; class Insecta; order Hymenoptera; family Agaonidae; genus Platyscapa; species Platyscapa corneri. The sequence goes on along the minus strand of JACCHW010000011.1, from coordinate 509,871 downwards.
TCATAAAATTCATTTTATAATTGACCATGTTTATTATTAATTTATTACTGTTGATTATTCATAAAATATTAAATCATATATTATAATTATTATCATTAAATTATTTTCATTAAAAACAAGAAAAAATCAAATTCGTTATTTGATAAGATACTTGATGATTATAATATTGTTAATAAATTATGTTTTATATGATTAATTAATTTTTTCTTTTACTTAACTTAATAAATAAAATATTTTTTCAATATTTTTAATAAAAAACGGAAAAATTTGAAATCTAATAATACTTGATAAAAGTAAAAGACAAAAATAAAAACATGATTCCAATAATTCCGTTTATATACTAGGAATCGAAATCAAATTCTTGTCAATTTATGTGTTATATTCAGTATATTTTTCAGAATCAGTCACAAAAGTATCAGAGTATTGTGTAATGTATCTACATGCATACATACCATTTATACACATTCTGCACTTTCTCAAATAATATAACAACATTGTATAATCAACACACTTCTACATTTATCGCTGCTAAGTATTCAAATATCATGTTCTCAATTTTTATATTACTTACGAATTATTAAATTTCGTAATAATAATATACTCTTAATTTAAAAAAGCGATTAACTAGCTAAATAATATAATTGATACACGTTACGTTTTATATATAGCACTAAATAAGGAATTTTTATGAGAACATCCGAACTCTTGAATTATATAAAAGGAACTAATGACAAATTGGAAACTCTCATTACTCATTTCTCAATCTTACACGTCACTCTACAATCTCAATCACTCTTACTCCACTCTCCGCAATTTCTCATTACTTCTCAAATAATTAAATTCGAATAAATACAATAATTAAGTTTTATAAAATTATAATTATTATATAACATCTAAAAAATTATAAATTGTAGCAAATAATTAAAATATAACCTCAACGCTCGTACTCTCCTTATAATAATTTAAAAAATAGATAATTTTGAAACTTGTGAAATTATTGTATATTTTTATCTAAAAGTATTTAATGCTATAGAGATTCAAAAAAGGATTGCTGTTATATTACAAAACAGTTATTTATTAATAGTTAAGTCTTTATCAATAGTTAAATACAAAATGAAACACATTTAATAATTAAAACCCACAAAATGTAACAAGTATGTAATGATAACTAGTCAACAATAGTTTGCAAGCACATTTGGATAAGTTATACAATAAAAGAGCGTTATCTCTACTTATTTTCGTCAAAATATAAAAGTGATAATATATTGCTACAGTAAAGTTACAGTAACAATTTTTGAAATTAACGTAATTTATATCCTTTATTTTGAAAAAAGTTATATAAAAAGTAGCAAGCATTATACAAACCTAATGCAATAATTCAGTGATTTAATTAAAGAAAAATAACGGCAGATAAGAGAAAAAAAAATTATTTTTAACTACTTTAAATTAGAGGGGGAAATTTTATTACCTCAATTTACAATGCTCTCTATATAATAAAGATACATCGCAAATTGTAAAATTATTCGTATTTCATGTATTATTAATTATATATATTTCAATTATGGTTACTTTAAATAATCCGCGTTTATACGTTCTAGTGAAAACAACTCGTATTATTAGAAATGTAATTTGGTAAAACATTATATAAAATTCTTATTACTAATTAAATTGTAAATAAAATTGTGTGTTGAGCTGTATTTAAATATATAAATACAAATTATTATTTCTGCTTATCTATGAAATTTTTAAATTTTTTATTAAATTTAATAAAAAAATTAAACTGATAAATTACCACTGCAGTTGCCCATATAAAAGGCTATGTCATCTATTGCTATATTGCCATTCGCCCGATTTGGTCCCCAGGTACCTTCAAAAACAATATTAAAATCTCGTTTTTCGATAATATTAGCTTGCCCATAATTCCATGTAGGTCCTTGATTATTATATAACTGCCATATCGGTAATGCTACATCAAGATTTTCACCTACTGGTTGTATCAATACTCTCAATACACCTATAATTTAAGATACCGATTAAAATATATAATATCAATCTTTTTCAACGTAATATATGATTCTATTGCTATTTTATCATTTTTATGATTTTTAATATTTATATATACCTAAACTTGGACCAGTAGCATCAATAAACGATTCGAACATAAGATACCAAAAAGTTACGCAAAGTGGATCATTGGATCCTCTGATCTCATTACTCTGAAAATAAGCCGTATCTATAGCTGCTGTTGCAACTCCACGGGTCTGTAAAGCCATGAAATATTCTTGACGTGGACGCATAGATGGCAAAGTGTAAGGTTTTCGATGATTGCGTGGAGTTAATGTCTGATGCGAAACGCGTTCCCAATCAACTCGACTTCGAGTTGGTTGACTTGCTGCTTTCATTAAACTCGACATGCTAGATTGGCGACTTTTTATCCACTCACATTCGTCAATTTCAAAGCTGCAGTCACGGGGAAAACTTGCAGGTGCAGCTACTTGAGGCGATGCTGTATTCATTTTATATATTTAATTATAGTTATTAAAGTAATCAAATTACATATTTTTAATTTTAAGTTTAGATATAAAAATATATTTAATACAATTTATTAACAATATATTTAATTTATGTTTAGATATAAAAATATACAATAAATTTCTATTAAAATGTAGAATTTTTGTAGTATTTACAAAATTTCATAAATTATTTATTAGAAAAATTAAAGTCAAATTAATAAATAATGTATAAAAATTATAAAATTTTTTTTTATAGATATAAAAAATTGCTTTGAATTGATTAATTTTTTTGAAATCTTAAATGCTATTTAAAAAAATTATCAAATATTACAATTAATAAATAAAATTTATATAGATTTTTAACATTTTTATCAACATAATACTGAAAAATTCTACTTCTTTCTATTAAATCTCATGTAATTATAAGTAAAGTTGGTGTCAGTAATCATTATTTCAGAAAAATCTCAAAAAAGTAATGTATTCCAATATTGTATTAATAAACATTCAAGATGATTATGTTTTAATATGCAAAATGATTATGTGTATTAAGTAATTCATTAAAAATTTATTGCAAACTTTTATAATTTATTTTCTTTCCATTAAAATGGTTTCGAATTTGCTTTACTACATACTAAAATGAAATTTTTATATAAAAGCGATAAAATACAAATAATATGAAGTATAATATTTCTTAAATAAAATTTTACAGTTTATATCTTAATATGAATCTCATAATTCAATCCATTAAGAATTTATCATAGCATAAATTCCAAATAAATGAATTGTACATTTTACACTAATTATCTTTATAATTCATTTTAAAATGTTTAATATTTATCATTTTTTCTGAGTAAAAGAATTTATTTTTTTACTTAAACAAATTCGAAAAATATAATAATGCTATCAAAACTACAATATATAAATTTATAAACTACATATTATTAATACCTATATCAATTTAAACAAGAAATGTATTAAAAATAGATTAGAAATTGTAGCTTAACTATCTAATAATATGAAAAGATTAAAAAATTTCAATAATTCTAGATACAATTATTATAGATAAGGTATACTTAAAAATAAGTAGATAGTCTTTTTTGAAAAATTGAAGTATTATTGTATTAACAGAAAAAATATTGAATATAAAATTCCAAGAAGATTCACAAAAAATTTACTATATATTTTTATTAATTTCAAAATATTTCGTGATAATCCAGTTTATTTAATAAACAACCTAAGACGATTACAGATACTCACTAGGACAAGTTCCAATGGTAAACGAAATGTCATCAATGGCGATATCACCCATGCCTGTATTACCAACACTGGCTTCAAAAATAAGTTGAAAATCATCGATCGAACTTATGGTAACACGTGAATCGAACCAAGAATTACCCGCGTTGCCTTTCAAACGCCAAATTTCTTGCAATTCTATTTCGAGATTGCGAGCGTGTCGAAGCAATATTCGAAGTTCACCAATACCCGAACCAAACATGTGAAACGAGAAATGCATGCACATAGGTGCGTCTTGTGCAGTAGCTGGTAGACCCACACTTATCAGTCTAGCAATGTCACCTGGCCGTCGAGGGAAGCTAGAGTCTATATAAGCGTATCCGCCAGCCGATAGTCTATCACTTGCTCCCCTGTCTATCACCGGTCCTGTCGTTGGATTGCTACTTCCACGACTCTATATACGAAAATTGATTACATTTTCTTTGTTTTAATTATTAATTATTTATAATTATACCAAGTTCTTTATTTTGTAAAAATAATTAATTAAATTTCGAAAAAACTTTTTTTTTGGAATTTAAAATTATCGTTAAATAATTAAATCAATAAGAATTATAATTTATTTTGAGTATTTCTTAATTAAACTTATATATATATATATATATATAGATATGTTATATATATAACTAAATATAATTCCATACAAAAAAGCTTCAAATATTATAAATTAATAATACATAAATTATACTGACAATTGACCAGTCAAAATCATCTTCTGCATCATTTGTCCATTCGCAAAATCCTCCATTAAAATTACAAAAACCCATGCAAGAAATTCCTGGTTGAAGATCAATGTCGTCTATGGCGATATATCCATGGTAAGATCGTGATGGATCACTATTATCTACTGGTATACCTTCAATTATTAACTGGAGATGAAAAAAAAAATAATAATGAAATTGAACATAAATCATTTCAAATATTAAGAAATTTTTAAATTAAATAATGATAGACAATCTATATTTTATAATATTATTTTAATTAAAAATTATCTTACTATTGAACAACGATAAAGTGTGATTTTACTATTTACTTTAAATAATAGTATTAATAATTTGATGATTGCATAACTGTCGAACATCATGCTTTTACATAAAAAGCTCGAGTTTTGACAAAAATCTAATCATACTTTAAAAATATATACATTGTTTAAAAAAATAATTTAATGTATAAGTATAAATTATTGACTCTTATTTACTTCCCTTTTTCTTTTTTTAAACTACAACTTTAAATCTAAAACATAATTATTAATATTTTTTATTTATATATTAGTTATACAATTTTAACTACATAGACATTTATATATACATACGAATACATCAGCTTATACATTAAAAATACTATATTTTATATTACTAATAACTTGAACTCAAAATTTTTCCAATTACCAAATTAACTAAAATAACTTAGTTTTGATTTGATCATTATTTTTTATAAGATTATTAAGTGTATATTTAAATAGTATACAATTCTATAGACTTTTTGTCATATAATAAGAAGAATATTAAGATATATGCAAATAAGTATTAAATAAAAAATAAACCTAATATATACATTATGTAATCGATTACTCAATTATTTATCTTACGTTTTGGCATTTTCACTACATTATATATGAATAGTTATGAACATTTCGTTTAGTTATTTCGTTTAATAGTTAATTTTTTTCTTGATAAGATATTTCAAACTTAACAGCTTTTGAAATTTAATTTAGAAAAATGTTCAATATACTTCTTTTGATTTAGGATAAATAATCCGAATTATCACATATTACTTACAAAACGATACTGCTTTATCTGTATTAGCATTAATAAATCTTTTAATAAAATTTGTAATTTTATTGTTTTGATAAATTAATTGATAACTTTCTATATTCATGATATATTTTTCGCAGTTATTCGAATACGAAAGTAAATTTTTTTATATATAATACAATATAATATTCTGCAATTTTAAAAAACTATATTTTACATTATATAAAATAATGTTACAATAAATTAAGTGCAACATTCGATATATCACCAAAAATTAGTAAACAATTTTTTAATTTATAGTTTATACCTTGTCAAGTAAATAATTTTTATCTTATAAATTTATGATAATTTCAATAACGTATAATTTATTCTTTATTTAAACATTTATTAAATACATGCCTGAAAAATAAAAAAATTTAAAAAGTATTTATTTGATAAAGTATTAGATTTGAAAGTTTGGTTAAAATACTATATTGAAAAACTATTAAAAAAAGCTTTTGGTAAAATTTTTTAATTTTAATCATGATTTTGTAAGTAGTATAAGTATATAATTAGTAAAACTGAAAAGATAATTAGATACTTATTCAAAAATTTAACATCAAATACAAAAAAGATATTCTGCGTGAAGTACCTTTGTGCGATCACGACTTCTGATAATAAATAAATCCTGTTTTTATTTATTTAAAGTTTTAATTTATTTATATTCTACTTGCAAATAGTTTTTTAAATGATAATTTTTTTTACTAGACATAAATTAGTAGAAAAGTTTTAAGCTGAATTTAAAATAAAATGTCATAGTAAGTGTTTCAATATAGTTTTTTGAACTTATATTTATATTAACATAAATAAATATTAGAGTATTCTAATGATCAATTATTTGGAGAATTTTTGCTGTAAAGAAATATTAAGTGATACAGTATGTAGGTTAAAATAGATGAACTTATTGCAGCATACGAATTTAGTCTTTATAAAATAATTTTTTTATTTAACAATTGCAGTTGCATTATAACTAGCGATTATTAACTTGCCGAAAAATTTTCTAAAAAATGATATAGTTTTTAACTACTTCAATTGATGACAGAACTTTTCCTTTAATTGTTTAGAATATGTTGAAGAAGGAAACACACAAAACCGAGTTACGCTTTAATATGATAATAAAAACACAGCTATAATTATTGTTATAGCTATTAATAAGAAGTAATCGAGATTTTTAGGAATTCAATTAATCTCAAGTATATATATAATATATTTCATTATGTTCTGAATAAATAGTGTCAGGTAGAAACTTGTTCAGTCTTCGGGAGAATTCTTTATATTATTATATTTCGTCAGTAGTAATATTTTTCACGAGTACATAAGTTTATTATGTACTCATTAGTACAGGATGTCCATTAATGATTTCTGTTACTCATTAGACTCTTTCTCTTTTAAAGTAGGTACAATGCATTGTACTTGCTTAATTCTAAGTCAGAGACAGACCTTTAAGGTTATAATTGGCAGACATATTCAACAGAAGTGTCATTTTCTCTTTCATAAATTTCTACTTTATTTACTCTGACAATGAGTGAATTATGTATGCCTATTTATGTGTCCATATGTATATCTGCCCGATATTTCAAAGATATTTATTATTTATACATAAATACACATGCGCGCGCGCGCACACACACACGCACACGCACGCATTCTCAAACATGAAAACAGTGATCTTTTATTTCGATTAATCAAACTATATATTTTGATTAGAGATTAAGTTGAATTATAAAATTCCGACCTTCTGATTTGTTTTCTAAAAAAATCATGATTTTATTTGACTCCATCTTTCGATATCATTTATATGACGATGAATATTTAGGAGAAATTGTATATACTTTAAAATTATTGGAGAGCATTATAAATTATTTTTATTTTGATTTAATCAAACAAAAATTGAAATAATCTATAATATTATAAATACATGTTTATTTACATTAAAAAATATTTGCAAATATAAAATAAATAAAATGTATAAAAAATGAACTTAGTAGCATATGTTAAAAATATTGAATTATAAATGATGTATAATGAAACACATTTTTTCTTGCAATGATTCACAAAAACACAATTTGTAAAAAGACTATAGTATTAACTTAAATATATTTAGTATACAGAGTAACTGTTATAAACTCTAAAGTTCTAAGTATTACTAAACCACTGAACATTTCGAAGGACACATATACCTTTTCGGAATTGGTCTTTTACGATCGTTCTATTGACTGGATTTAATGAACTGGAATTTCCAACAAATTATAAATTATGATACATTATTAGATAAATTAAGATCTGTGTCCTTATTTATTTCTTTATCTTAGTCGTAAATCTTATTTTGATAATTAGATAGTCAAAATACTATATTCATTTCTAAATTCTACTTTTAATAGATTGGATTTTATGTAGAAAATTATTGCTTCTATTCATTAGTTATACAGTTACATTTCAAAGCGTATTTAACACAATTCCATCTATATTCTAGTTAGATTATTTAATGGAATATCTTTTTTCCATAGTTCTCTAATTTTATCCTACCTTTACAGTAGTCGTAATGTTTGACTGCTCTAAAAGTCTAAATCTGGATATTGCTAACATACAGAAAACTAGTAAAATTTTGTATAAACTTGTTTATATATAACTTTGTGTCATTCTTAAAATTAAAATTTTTATTATAGCCGACATTTTTTTTAAATTACATTATTTCTTTATATTTAGTTAATAAAAAACAGGTTAATTTAAAACTTTTGAATTTTATAATTTAATTTTAGAATTTTATTAACTATTTTTTTTATTATTTAATTGTTATTCAAATATTATAGGAATATTATAATATATAAAGTATTGCTAAGAAAAGTATAATTTTAAGTTATTTTGAAAATGAAAAAAGAATTAAAAATTTTTCAGAATAAAAACTGTTTTCAATATTAAATACCGAAAAGAATTAAATATAATAACTTTACAAATTTGTAATGAATATCCGAAAGTAAAAACATTTTCTCAATAATTAATAGTTTATTATATGTCATACATTAATTAGAGATTCTAATGGAAAAATTGCTCTATTTGTATTTAATCATATTATAATAATTACATACGTGAGATCGCAGATTATAATAGCATAATCTTTAATAATTATTGTTTTTTATAAATAATATTGTAATAATTGTATTATTTTTATAAATTATGATTATAGTTAATTTTACAATAATTATTTTTTATTTTTGTGAAAAATAATTAAATTAATCATACTATAATTTTTATTTTATATTATTTAATAGCTCAAGTAATGTGTATACAAGAAATAAAGACAGCAAAATATAACTCACTGTATGAGGATCTGGAAAAGTATAGAGAATTTGTGCTTGCTGCCAAACACCAAGAATAGGATAATGAGCGTTCCAAATAACATGCTCATTTTGTTGGATTGGAGTCGACAAAGTGGATTGAAATGATGCAACACATAATTTTGTACTAGATTTCGTATCATTAAGTTTGTTTGCTGTCGAACTGAATTCATCATAGCCAGTATGTAGCAAAACTCTTAAGCCTGCTGAACTGAGTCCATCCATTGCATATTTAAACATAAAACATGTACCTAGTACATTAGTGCTACCAAGTTGTGGACTATGTAGTAGTCCATTTGGATTTAACGAATCTGAAACTATACCCGTCAATGTTGATTTCACTATTGACTGCGAAGTTTCAAGAACAGCAAAACTGTAAACAAAGTATATATATATTATAAATTCTAAAAATATTTATTGACAATTAAAACAGTAGTAATTTTTGTTTCGATTATATTAATTATATAGTTTATCATCAAAGAATTATCACATCCTTTTTTTAATAAGAATTTTTATTATGGATAAATTATTATATATTATACAAATATAGTATCTAATAAAAATAATTTACTTTTGTTTACGAATTTTTGTCACTTAAAAATGCAAAATAAGCTTTTCATCAACAGAGGTCGATATCTGTAGAACATATTAAAAAAAATTAAGACACTACACTATAATATGTTAAAATATTTTTTTTCACTGGGTACAATAAATACTCAGTTATCAAAATTGAATTACTACATAATTAAATAATATCGATTGAATGTATGTATTGATGTAAGTCATTTATATGTATTCAAAGCAGCGACATTTTTGGAAATTATAATTTCTAGTTAGATTTATCCACCAAATTTCATTCATTCTTCCATTCTTCTTAGAAGTATATATAAAAACTTTTTTGGGTAATTCTCTGTATACGCTAAAACTTTATTATCTTTGATGATATTTTAACTGACTTTTAAAAAAACAGATATAACTGTATATAAAATCAGAATTTTTGTTTTCCACTTATTTAATCCTCTGACTTTTATTTCTGAATAAAATAACGTTTCACGGTTTTTGGCAAGCATCGAACGTAATGGCAGAAAAGAAATTGTGAAATACCATTTAACAATATTTTACACATATTTGATAATGTTTTCCATGTCTTTCTTTAACAATCTGTTTTGTTATTGTAACAAGTAATTTTAATTAATGTTAATTTTACAGAATTTAATTTTTTAATTAATCAGATTTATTTAGATATTCTTTTGATTTAATATGTTCTTATAATAATACTGGTTGAGTACTAATAGAATTCTAGTTAAAATTTTTTTTTAAATATTCCTTCAGAACATTATTTGATAAGATAAAAATCACATTATTGCACAAATAGCTCATTAGATTTTATTTCAAATATATATTCAAAATATCTTTTAAGAGTTACGAATAGTATTTTATGCTCAAAAATATTAAAATAAAGTATTATTTACGTAAAAAATTTATTTAATTATTTTTATATTTGGTTTTTTCGATTCTTTAAAATAATTGAGATAGATATTGAGAATTGTATAAAATTTTGAGTGAAAAATTAATATTTTTGGATATTCATCTGACAAAGTACATTCAATGATATGGTGATTAAAAAACTTAAGTAAATTTTAAAGCATGTTTTTGTATAAATTCCGCGTATAATAGATTTTTTAAAGCTATTGCTACTTTCAATATTGACAATTTATTACTTTCTTGGATTATTTTATATAATTTACAAAAACAAGCAGAATACATATCACTTTTTTAACATTTATAAGTTATTCGATATAAAGTAGTTTAAAATTTTATCATATTTTAATAAATTTTACTTAAGGTATCATGGCTTGAGAATTTGATTTATTTAATCTAATTAGATAGAATTAAAATTATATTAATATATTTAAGTTATTGTATACCCTCCTTCTACTGTACCAACAGTAGAATCAACGGGTGGTCCTCCAAACCAATTATTAACTAGACCAGTCCCAGTAACCCATTTAAGTGCACCACATCCATTTTGCCATTCGCAGAGTGATTGTACAGGTAACGGTCCAAAGTCGCAAAACACTTCATCAGTACTAGCTGTTGTTATTGATGTAGATGGGATAGCTGAGTTTCTTTGATTTGATATCCAAGGAGGAAATGGTGTATCTAATTTTGTAGATCTCTTTGTACTACTAGGAAACAGTCGAAGTGTAATATTCTCTTCTTCATCAAATGGCTCTGTTAAGATATTGTCCATTTTTCTGAACCCTTTTACATTGTATGTATGTTCTGTATTTTCTATTGTAAAAAATACAAATATTTTTAATTACCATCTATAAAAGATTATAAATTCTAAAAAGTTGTAGTCATTTTACTTATTTCAATCATAATAATCTATATAATTAGTCGAAGATTGCGTTAATTTAAAAAAATATATTTTTAGACATGGATGTCACAAGAGGATAAACTTTACAGACTTTGTAACTGAGTGAATTTGATATTAAAAACAATACTTTTCTAAACTGTTTCTTCTAGTTACTAATTAAAATTTGATTTTTGATAGAAACATATTTTAATCAAAAATTCAACAAGCTTAATAGTATGTATTGAATCTTTTTTAGAAAATTTGCTGCATACTTACGCAATCACTGGTATTTAACTCGTAATTATTAGTAATTAATAAAAATTTATAATAATTAATTATACTTTTGTTCAATACTTATAACTTAAGTATTCACTAATATTAATTAAGTGAATAAACAATTAACAAAAATAAACAATAACCAAATATAAAAATACTATATTAATATCAAACGGGTCAAATGTGCAATTAAGATAAATTGGTTAAACTAATATTATTATATTATATTACAACCTTATGTTTGAAATATTCGAAAAGTTTTTATTAGTATTAAAAATATAATTTGGTTTATTATTAAATGAAATCATAAACATAATCTTAGAACTTTTTTGATAATTTTAAATAAATAATTTTTAAAGAACTCTAATTACAATCTATTTCATATCGTGTTAGTATCATATTTCCAAAATTTGTTTTTGTTTAAAAACTGTAGTCACATATATATATATATATATATGTATATATAAATTGATTTAATATTTTATATGTATATTAAAACATATAATATTAAATTAATTATCTTTTTTATCTAATGTTATATAATTATTAAAAAATGAAAAGAAAAACTTTTTTAATTATCTAAATATTTGTTTTATCACTAAAATGAAATACCTATTATGAAAGTATTACAAATTTAATATCAAAACATAGTTTTATAATATCATTTTTAATTTGAATCTTGAAAATTAGAATGATATGAATTGTAATTTGTAATTTATAAAAATTTAAACTGAAATTCAATTATGTTATATAGACTTTATTTTCATCTATTATTTTAAAAATTGTAGTAATAATTTAATTGAGTCTAATAGCGATTATAAAAAATAATTGTAATTATATTCATACATATAATTATGCAATAATATAATTCAATAGTGTGGTCATACATAATCATAAATATTATTTGATTACTATTAATTAAATAAGATACTTTTAAAAATTATTAGTATTTAAGAAATATAAATTATATCTAGGCATAACTTCAAAGTATTGAAAAATAAACATACTCAATGCAGCTTCTGAATTCAAGTCCAAATGTTCATCAAAAAATATTGGCAGTTTGGATATCGGAACCGAGAGTACGCATTGACTATTGATAAGAGCACTGACAAAGTAGAAAACTATAAAAAAGTATCGCATTGTTATTATGTTGGAATTTGTATCTTCATGGTAGTAGCTTGCAACGTCAAATATCACGGAGTTTACTGCATATGACAACGAAGTAGCGAGTTTGATGACACACGCATGCACACCTTGTTCCGGTCGAATACTTCATTTCGTTACGCTTACTAGTTACGTATATTCGGACCTCCAGGAAATTCTCTCTTGCTTTAACAATCAGAATCCTGCTACCTGAGTTGATAAAATTTTACGATAAATTGTCTTTATTCACTCTTTTATATAAATGCGGATGTATACAGTTACGTTATATTATTGTTGCATGTTTCCTGATCGGTGTGGATAGCTCTTTATTCATGTTTAATACATTAGATATATTCTTATGCTAGATAGTCAGTAAATATGTGTTTGAAAAGACTAACTTTTCTTATAATGTATAAACTCGAAATTCATACAATCGGCTATCAGATTTAGCATATATATTTTTTTAAATCGTTTAATTTCTCTTCGTTGTTTATTATATGCGATACTTGTTAAACTTTTAGTTCATATATAATGTATCTTGAAATTATATGTGATGGTATATGTAATTCATTTAATGTTTATTCTGTTTATTTTAAAAAGTTGATGTATAATTTTTATATTTTAAGTATACTATAAATATAACTTCAAATTAAAAAATTTAGAAAATTAATATATTGATAGATAAATATGTTTATACTAATAATGTACTTTAGAAACTATTTTTTATATCTAACATATAAATGAATCAAATTAAAATAACGAATTTAAACTAATCTAAATTTAATTAAATCATTAGTTTTTATATGGATGAAGATTTATTCCTTTCACTTTTTTTTTTTTTTTTTTTTTTTTTTTTTTTTTTTTTTTTTTTTAATGAACTTAATATAATTAGGTACTATAATCAATTTATACTAATATATAATTAATTTTGTATATCTTGAACAAGACTACTTTTTCTTAAATTTTTTTTGTAGTTTATTATTTATATTGCATTAAAGTAGAAACTTATTTATATCAATTTTGATGTTAAAATTTTTCCATATTTATAATATATTTATTTATATTTTTTTTATTATATATATATCATTGATAGAACCCTTATATACTTATATTGCCTTAGATTTACACAAATGATTCATCCACAATTCTATTACGTATGTACTTATTTGTAGATATTTTATTTCACATTTTTTATGTATTTAATATTGTAAAAATTGTAAAATTATATGGTAATAATATTACTCTTAACATATTTAAATTTAAGAAGGAACCCTGAATACTAAAAACTTCAGGTAATATTTTTTTTCTTTCTCCAATGAAATATATTTAAATAATAAACACACAGCACGCAAACACTTATTTCTATCAAATAAATGAACTTTATTAGTTTCTCAAAAAATAATATATTGTAAATATAATTTATTAATAAAAATAAAAATAACATTATATCTATACATGTACCTGCATAATTTTATTTATCACACATAAAATAATTGTTTAGATAACTTTAACATTGATATTTGTCCATAGAAGTATTGTTAGAATTTGTATTATGTACAAATTTTTTTACATTTGATATAGCAAATTATAATAAAAATATAATATAATATTAGATACCCAAAAGATTGCAATATTAAAAAATAGTTGCTTTTATCAAATATAACTGTAAAGAAGTGCAGTAAATTTTTGTACATTTCTACACAAGATTTGTAAGAAAAATTTAAATCATTGGATTGAGTATTTATATGATGTACAGAAACATAAATATTTCATTCTTCGGTATTTTCTGAAAAAAAAAAACAAAAAAATTTTTGAATCTGGTTCATTAGCTTTAGTTCTACCTTCAAGACCTGAATTAGCTGAAGAGTTAATGAAATATATGTATATAAGTATAATTAGATTATGAAAAAGTTATCTAATTTAAATAATAACAAAAATTACTTTGGATTTATATTGCGTTATTTTTTTTTATATATAAAGCCATAAAACCTTTATTTTTATTCAAAATCAAATATTTAAAATTTTTTCCAAGTTTTCCAAGTGTTTAATTTTTCAAATTTGAATAAAAAACTATAAAAAATACATATTTAATTTATTTATGTTTTTGTTTTCGAACAAAGTCTATATATACAAACTAGTTATAATTATTTTAAATAATTTCTTAAAGTGAAGTAAGATTTCGTAAAAGTAAAATATGAAGCATACTAGTAAGCTTAGCATTAATATACATCAATTAAAATATTAATGATTTTAAATTATAATAAATAGTCCTAACCAAATTTAATTAATTTTAATAATTTTAGCATTCAAATACAAAGAATTCCTTATTTTAACAAAATAGGTATAATGAAATTGTAAAATAAAATTATATAAAATAATGTTTTGAATCGAGTTAATACACAAAATAAAAAATATTTAATAGTATCATTTTTTTTTAATCTATGGTATATCTTATATTAAAAAAATTTTTGAAATATGAGGATATGTATATGCAGTTTTTTTTTTAATAATAAAGATATTGAGTTACAAATAGATTTATTTTAAAAAATAGTTTACACATCAGAATCTTGAAACATTCTATGTTCATAATAATTTTTAATTAAAAATATTTTCAGATGTAATTAAGAATTTTTTCGTATTTTTGATCTTGATGTAACTAAATTACTTAATAGTTTAAGTTTGATGAGTATTTTCTTTGATTAAATTTTCTCCCTTGAATTCAGCTCGACTCCTTTTCTTTTAAAGCTGTAGAGTATACATATAATTTATTAATTCAAATAATTTATCAATACTTTTCACATTAAGGAAATAATAGATATAGATATTGGAAGTTGGAGTAAAAATTCATATTTTAAGGATAGAAGATTATTCCAAATAATAAATGTGTTTACAACTAATAAAACGTAATAAAATTATGAATTAATCATTTGTTAGTAATAATTAAAATAATATAATACCTTATTAACATTATTATGTGTTTAAACCGTGATTTTATTAATAAGAATTATTATGAAAAATGATTAAAATAAAAAAATTGTATAAAATTTGATGTATTTAAAAGATAGATTAATCTCATTTTCGTAGACCTATAATATCGAAACAAACAATGTTCTTAAATACGATATTAGATTATCTCAAAAAGTTTTACTTTAGTTTATGATATTTATCATATTATAAAAATTTTAAATAAAATATTGGTGGTAGAAAATTTTCGATTTTAAATTCTTTAATATTACGTTTTATAATACTTTTATTACTTTAACTAGAAACAAGTTTATTCTGAAGATAATATATTATTCCTATTATATCGTATTACTACATTATGTTATATTTTTTGGTATTATAATAATTTATAATTAAAATTGTATTAGCAAATTGATTTTTATTTTACGTAATATTCAAATGTAAAAATAAAATTACTTTTTTTATAACGAATTCGATTTATTGAACAAAATTTATTATCTTTCAATAATAATTTATTAAAAAGGTACATAAAATACACTTGTATTTAAAATAAAAATGAATTAGATAATACATTATGTCTCATTTTATGTAATATAAAATCATTGAATTAATTAGTGCATAATAATAATAAATAACAATTGGTTAGTTTTTTTCAATATAAAAAATAATATTATATATTAAAATAATAATATATTTAAGATTATAAATATAAAAAATACCAACCAGTATCACATTTGTCTTCAGATGTTCCATTTGTAAGTTCAATTTCTTTTTGATTTTCGGAATTATCAAAATCTATATTTGAAGATTTTTTATCTTCTTGATATATATTCTTTTTATCCTTAATTTTATTTTTAATAGGAGTAGCCGGTTTCGGTTTTGGTTCTATATTTAAATCTAAAATAATTTTTCCTATATTTTTGTGATCATACATTTTTTGCATAGCTTGTACAACATCTTCGAGAGCCCAAACTGAGTCAATTGCAGGCTTGATTTTTCCTTCATTCCAAAGTTGAAACACTTGCTGGACTATGCGTCGAACAAATTCATATTTTCCCTGTTGATACATCAGATGTCGAAGATTCAATCCGCAAATACTTTTATTTTCATCGTATAGTTTTATTGGCGGAACTTTATCTACAAGCCACCACTAAAAAATATTTGTTTAAATTAATTTTTAAATAAAATATTTTATAATATACGTTTAAATATAAATCTTATAAAATTTATTTTTTAACAGTAAGATCAAAGTAATTATTAATTCACAATCATAATAATAAACTAAAGTAATCGGAAATATAAATAGTTTTTTGATACGTATAATAAATTTGATACGTAATTACTGCAAAAGAATTTGGAACTTTATGAATGAAGCTTTATTTTATTCATTTTATAATTTACAATCCTAATCTTAAACAATTACAGAAAACATAATATCAATAGTAAGTTCTATTATAAGATTAAAATTAAAAATTTTAATTTATGCATTAATTCTTTGTTTATATATAATATATTAAAAATAGAATAAAATGTTTTTAATTAACTAGTTAATTGTGGATTTTACGATTTCGTTACTTACAAATCGAGCAGCTGATAGACTTTTATTCTCGCTAGAATTACTCAATCCATAAAGAATATATCTTCCCATCGGCTTAAGTAGTGCATATCCACGTCTGCATTCTTCACCATATAAGCAATCCAAAACAATGTCTACACCTTCTGGTGATTCCCTGAGTTAATTGAAACATTATTATATTAAATAACACTTTCTCACTGTAATAAAATTAATTTATGTATAAGAATATACATACGTATAAAAATTTATTTTCACAGTATGTTAAGTTATACTTGCGTTACTTATCTTATGATATTTTATTTACAAAATTAAGAAAATATTAATTAATAAATTTAAATAGTTAAAAATTTACTTAACATTATTTATTTATTATAAATAT
Source organism: Platyscapa corneri (assembly GCA_018907185.1). Classification (NCBI taxonomy): domain Eukaryota; kingdom Metazoa; phylum Arthropoda; class Insecta; order Hymenoptera; family Agaonidae; genus Platyscapa; species Platyscapa corneri. The sequence continues at coordinate 492,240 of JACCHW010000011.1, read as the reverse complement.
AAAAATTTATTTAAAATTATGAATTCATTTTTAATCTGATTTATATTAAGTACGCAATTATAATAATGTGTTATACAAATTTTTAAATTTGAAATAAATTCTTCAAAAAATTATATTCACAAAATGATAGTTTCTTAGATAAATAATTTATAAACGTTCTATAAAATTACTTTTATTTATAATTTTAACTGACGGATTAGATTCATAAGAAAATTAGTTTTTTAAAAATTAATTTAATAATAATTTTGACATTAAATATAATCAATAATAAAAATTAGTAGAATATTATCTTTTTGAGTAAATGTAATATGTTTAATTTGTCATTCATTTAATTTTTCCAATTATAATAAAGTTTTTCCATAAATCATTTAATATAATATAATAAAAATAATAATACATTATGTTTTGTTAAATATTAAAAAATTTGTTGATAAAAATATAAACTCAAGGTAAGATAGAAAATTTGATAATTTTCTCGATAATGTACGAAGGACCCAGTACTTTTATCTTATTAGACTATTAGCTTATTATGTATTGAAATTAAAGAAACAATGTTAATTTAAGTTTATATTCGTTAAATGACATTTTTTATTTTTATCTATTTTTTGAACATTATTTACCGCTAGAAGACTTTCTTAAGATTTTAAAGTGTGAAATAAAACAAAATATTTCAGACTTTCCAATTTAAAAATAAAATGGTTGTGTTTTAAATTGACCTTACTCGATCGTTAAACTTCGTCATCAATATTAGGAAAAATTTTTTTGGACATTACTTTAACTGTAATATTTTTCTTTTTCAAACGCTAATATTTTGAATTTTTTAATACATATAGATTGTCTATGAAATAAAAAATTAACAATAATTTATTCTTATTAACTAAAAACATCTCTAAACTTATTTTACAAATATTCTATATAAAACATAAATTTTTTGTTGTATAAATATGTTACTTAATGTTAAATATTTGAATAAATGTGGTATATATACGAGGAAAATTTATTTAATTCATAAACTTTTGTAAGTTACATGACATATAGATTTTGACTATTTTTTTAAAATTTTTATATGGACTTAATAATACATACGGTTGATAAGAAATTTTATTATATATTTACTTTTTTACAAAGATTAAAATAAGGATCGTAGTTGACATGCAACGGTCATGTAAAATAATAAATTAACTCATTTATCAAATTTATTAATCGCTTACTTTGTTCAATATTATTGATAATCTTATTTCTCACAATATAATTAAACTTATATATTCTCAATATTTATATTCTTTACTCTTTATCTTGATAATAGTGATTTTTTAGCAAATATAATGCTTATAAACTATGAAATTTATTCATTTGATTTAAAATGAAACTACTTTACAATATATTGTCATAGAAGAAAATAGTGTGCATTGACTCAAAATTATGAAAGAAAATAAATGTTTCGTATGTTGAATCTTAACATGGAATCTTGGAAGAATTGATATACGGTTTTATGTTTTTATCAAATTGCGTATTAATTTACAATAAAGAAGGTATTACTTAATTATACTTAAATAGAAATGATTTTAATTAACAGAATGTAACGAGAAAAAAAACAATTCCTTAATTCTATAACGACGATAATTTAAATAACATAATCAAAAGCATTGAGTATTTCTTGTAAAACTGCTTTTGACAATTTTCTAATAATGTGTATTACATTCTATGATTAAATTTTAAGTCTTTCTAAAAAGACTTTCAATAGTATGTACTATGTGTACTTACTTGACGGATGAAATGTCCATTAATTTTTTTTCATATATCAATACTAGTTTTGTTTTCTTGTATTAAAAATAGATTACTTTAATATGTTAAGCAAATATATAATATTTCCAAAAATAGTTATAGACAGTTATAAACTATGTATTATATTTGAGATGGAAGTTTAATCAATTTCAAAAATTTCTTATTATTTAATGAATATATTGCATTTACTAATTTCACTTTAATGAAGGTTAAAAACGTCCATTTTTCTTCACTATTTCATATTTAATAATTAATACATTATATGTATTTATTGGGTATATTATATACCACATCTCATTTGTATATATACCGCAGGAAAAATTATTTTCTTGTAATGTTTATATTACAAACCACATCAATGCATGGATTAAAAAAGTTACGCGTCAGAATTAGATTACATGGATTTTAAAGCCGGAATAAGAAAATAAATTGATGCATTAATTGGATTTGAAATAAGGCATAATATTATAAAAATTAATGTCACATTTTTAATATAAAATAATACCAAAAACCACGACGAAAAATTATGTAAAGAAATTTAATAAAACTAAACAAAGAACAAAATCATTTGAAAATTAAGAATATTTAATAAATTGTTAATAAAATTCTTTGTATTAGTAAAACAAATTTCTTGCGTAAATAATTTTCAATAGATTTTTTTACGATTAAATATAATATATACAAATATACAATCACATAGAAATACATATAATATATATTTAAATATTTAATAATATGTATAAAAATTGCTTTGAAATTTTTTTAATTTGTTATTACACGTTACTACATTGGTTTGTAATATTTCAGTTAGAATGACAGATAAAATGTTAGAATTAATAAATATTTTAAATACATAAAAATCTTAAATGTTTTTAGAATTACATTTTCAAATTTGAAATTCATAATATCATTAAATTTATTGCAATTAATTTTGAAATACAGTTTTCAAAATTAATATGCATAATATAAATATAAATCGGAAATAACAAATAGTAAGAATATTATTAGTATTAAATAAAAGTATAGATAATTGATTATGGAATATCAACATATCTTACTTTCTTACAGCTCCGCTATAATCAGAACCTCTTTCAAGTAAATGATCAATATTTCCAAAAGAATGTAGAGCTTCGTGTTTACTTTTACTGCAGACACCAAAAATTGTTATATCTTGTACTGTTTTTGCTAGCTGAGCAACGGCTTGACCCTGAAATATGAAAACGTTCTTATACAATAATATAAAGTTTTTTTAATTAAATAACGCTACGTTAATTAGTTAATTTAATCATAGATTTTCATATAAAATAGAGTTATTAAATCATTTTTTATGAGCTACTGCATATTTCATATCCACAGGAATTTTCGACGAAATCAAAACATAGACAAGTTCAAATTTGTTATGTAAATATTTACATCGATTGTCTTGTACGATACAAGCGTTTTTAAACATATGCTTATTATAAAATGATTAGAAATTTAATCAAGATTCAAATAGATTCTCTATTTTGTAATAATTAATTAATTTTTTTTAATAATAAAAGTGTATACCAACGTCTCATTATAATATTTTTGATATTTTTTATTCCTCTATAATTTCTTTAAGTGTACAGTATTTTGTTAAGAGTATTCATACATCAGTAGTATCTTTAGGCATGTAAATCTTTATAACCGTTTGTAATTTTTGTATACCAAGCAGTAAATTTAACAAATGATTAATTGGTAATAACCCTATCAATGTGCTCAAACATGCACAAAACAATACAATGCTTTAAAAAAACTTTAAAATTGTATAAATCTGTTTTTAATAATATTGTTTTTCTTTATTTGAATATCTTTCATATTTTTAGAACAATAATTTTTAATTTTATCTACTAATCTTAAAACAAAAATTGTTTTACCTCTATTTTCTTCTATTCATTGCTTGAAGATTGTTGATAATTTCTTCTGTTCAAAACACTTACATTTTATAACAATTATGTAAATTTAAATTTAAAATGATTGGATCAAAGCAATCGTAATAATATTGTTTAGTCGGTGTAGTTGAATAACTTACTACATATACAATATTTGAAATCTTAAGATACTAAAATTTTTTATAGAAAAAAAAGATAAATTGACATGCTTGAGTCCACTGGTGAAAGAATACTAGTATGTATTGATAGTAGAACTACAGGTGTACCCAATCTAGCTCTATGTTAAGTGCTAAAGGTATTGCCGATTCCTTTTTTAAACATATAAACTGCCTATTTCATTGTATATATGTTTCATTGTACGCATATAGTTTATGTTTTATTTATTACTATTCAAAACCATACTTAAATTATATTTTTTTTTAAATGATTGAAATTTTAATTAATATTTAAATTAAAATTAAAATTGTATTGTAACTTACAAATATTTATTTCAAGCCCATATAGTAAGCTTTGTATTCCATTTCAGTGGTAAAAATATTAATTGATTGTTTACGACGATACATGTTCCCCTTTCGCGTCACCTGTTGTATGAGCTCATCAGTGAATTTTTTTCGAGAGGCATCTTGCTTATCGACTTTGATACAAAAAATTGGGACAGAATTTATTTCTATATAATGTAAAATAGTTAATAATGGTAGCGCTTGGTCGTTTAATTATTATAATTTACATATGCAATTAATTTTTCAATAATTTAACTATATCGTGATATTAATTCATTATACAAATACATTTGCAATATTACAGCTACCGAATTCATATTTTATTAGCGATGATTTTCAACTATGTAGGGATACTTTTTCAATGGTTTCGTAAGTTTTTAAATCATTGGTTACATCTGTTTCCAAAATTAGTTATTCTGTATTTTTTTATACATACTATACATAGCCTCACAGTCTTGGTTTATCATTTTAAATACTCTTACATTTATAACCAGCAGTTTTTATTAAAATTTAAATTATTTGTTTTTTATATCTTACAAGCAGAGAAACTTAAAAAAATATGTATCCCCGTTTTTATCAAATTTCGTCGATGTTGATAGATAGTGTTATATTGTAAAAGTCTTTGCCATTGTTAATCTGTGTAATTTCATCCTCGATTATCATGTTGAAAAAAATTTACATTAAAAATTTACAGATCATCTGTAGGTATTCGCACTTGCATCATCCATAGTTATAGTTATAAAATTTAAAAACTGACTTTTGTAACTATAAATGTATTATTTTAAAATGTTTAGTTAGATCTATTACAAATTTCATTAGTATATTATTATGATGTTAGAATTTAAAATTTTTTTAGAAATTCATTAAAAAATGTCAAGTACACCCACCTAATCTCACAAATAAACATCATTATTAAAAGTTAATGATAAAATTGGATTACAGTAACTTTATAAAGATATTTTTCAATTTATAATACAAAGTTTTTTTTAATAATATTATTTAATAAAAAATGTAAAATAATAATTATTTATGTAAAATTATGATGTATGTGATAAGTATGTTAATTCATTTGTAAATATTCGGGGTCTATGTCATATTTTGTAGTTATTATCATCGTGTTAATTAATATGTGTAGTAGGCCTGCCTGTGAGACTTCTATTTTAGCAGTTTTTATAGTAATTCATAGCAAACTTCAAAGTAGTCGTGTAATTTTATTTCTCGTTTTCTTTTTTTTTTTGTTTAATATTATGCTTGAGACGAACTCGTATAAGAAGCACTAGAATATTAGCAAAAAAGGAAATAATATATTAACTGTAAGTTCTAAAACTTGATTGTAAGTATGCAATTTGTAGTGATACTTCTTTTTCTTTCGTAACCAATATTTTTTTTTATGGTGTGTGTCTTCAATCTTTTTCGCTAATTCATTATTGTCAATATAACTTAGCCTGTATACTTAAGCTGTGTTGCTATTTATATTATTCTTTTCCAATTAAATAAACTATATACAATTTTATTATTTGAAGCGTATCTAAATTTGTATACCTTTTTATAATCTTTTCAAATAATAGTGATTTTTAAACTGTTTCGAAAACTTAATAAAACCACCAATAAATCAATTCGGCTGATTCAACATTATGGCATGTGAAAAATCAGTTTATTAAATAAAAATTAATTCTTTGCAATATTGTAAAATATATAAGTTATCAAGTTGATACTTACAACACCACCTCCAGCGCTATGAAGAAGTATACTTTTTCCAGGTTTAAGATTTGCAAGTTCAAATAGCAAAATATACCCAACCGTATAATTTAATGTAATAGCAACAGCTTCATTGTAACTCATACCAGCGGGTAAGCTATAAACCGATACGGTTGGTACTGTTACATATTCTGCCCAAGCCCTATGATCTGGTAAAGCTACAACTCTATCACCTATCTAATAAAAAATAAAATATTAAATTATAAATTGAAATAAGCAAGTTTATTTATATATTAGATATACATTATTTAAAACTGCGGTATATATATATATATATATATATAGATTTTAAAGAAAATCGGTTAATATGTAATAATCTAAATACACTAATGGAAATTTTGTGATTATAAATTTTGGTATTTATATTTTTTTAATATTTACTTTGAAATTGGTGACACTTTCACCGACTTTTACGATTTCAACCTGCACACTCAAAACCCCTTTGTAAAGGGAGGTTTTGGTGGACAATCCAAGATCTTGCCTTGTACCCAATCTTGAAAACTCAACCGCTAAAAATTAAAAAAATGTATCACCTAATTTTACATATACTTATATATATAATTTGTATTTAAAATAACTTTATTCATAAATTAATTGTTTATATCTATATTATAAACTAATAAATACATTATATTATATAATTATATATTTTTAAATTTCATAAATAATAAACGAAGAAGCTTCAATAGAAAGCTTTAGACTTAGATATAGTAAGAACATAAGTGACAGTCACGTGTATTAAAATAAACAAAAAATTGTATCTTATATAATACAAAAAGAAATAACTGATTCATAGAAAATGTTAACAAGACAAATGCAGATTATTGTTTTCCTTCATACTCAATTATATATAATAAAGTATCATCTTTGAACATTATATTATACTCGGTAGTTAATAGTGAAACTAAAAATTACAATCTATAAAATTTTTTTTTACTATTTACTGATTAAATCAGTAAATTAGTTTATCACTAATGCGTTGTAAAATTTCTCTTACTTACTCTACATATATTGTTAGAATACTTATAATTTTTATATATTTTTCATGAGTAAATCTCGATACATAGCATATTAATAATAATAAAAATAATTAAAAAATATCTAATATTTTTCGACACTTTTTATTCACTATTTTTGTTCACACTTTTTTTAGTGAAAGTATGGAAAAAATTAGAGTAATAATTTTTAATCAATTTTATAAGACTTGACATTAGTTCAATATTAGTCAGATAAATTTCCCAGATAAAGTCAAAGTAATTGTAATTTTTAACAATTTCATTATTAACAAAATTAATCAGTTACTTTATAAATATTTGCATATTTATAATTACGTATTTGTTTTTATACTTGAGCAACTGTTTAAATGGTAAGGATATATTTTTTCCTGTTAATAAATCAAAATATTTTTCTCAGAAAAATTATAGTTTATAAACTAGATCGTTTCACTTATATTAAAATTTTTTGAAAATGCTGTTTTAATTTTATTTTATAAATAATTTAATTCAAAAACTTATAGATAGGATATAACAAAAATTTATATATTTATATTTGTTTCCTAATAACAATAATATTTAAATCGTATAAATTATTATGGTAAAGTAAAGTTAACTATTATACAAAACAATTCAATAATAAATACTTAAAATTTTAAAATTAACTAAAAGTGCCAAAATCATTAGTTATTATAAAATAATAAAGGAATGTATAATTTATTATACAGAAACATTTCTATTAAATAAATATTTAATATGCAATATAAATGTAATCATAATTAATAATTTAAAATTGTTAAATTTAAAATAAAATTATAAAATATTTAAAAAATTAATTAAAATTTTTGTTTATATTAATTAAAGCATAATAAAATATAAATTATGTGAATTATTTAAAATTTTTATATTTGTGCTATAATTTCTTTATAAAAAAAATATAAAGTTTTATTTATATTTTTTTATTTTTTTTTATCCACCATAAAAAATAAAACTTTATATTGATTAATTTTTTATATTACCCACGTTGCTTAAAATCTAGATAACGTTATTTTATTAATATAATATTGATGTAAATGAATAAATATACAAAAGGATAAAGAATATAAGTACTCGTTTTAAATTCATAAATATTATTCTATTTAGTATTATTAACAAAGATTGATAATACTTTTAAGAAAACATAATCATTCAAATGAAAAATATGTTTATTAAAGATGTTATTTTCAGCAGTAAAATATGTATTTTTTACACTTATTCACTAAAAATTTAATTAAGAATAATATTCATTTAAATTTCATTCCATAATATAATGTACGCACATGTATCACAAATATTATTAATATTTCACAATATAACATAATTAAAATAAATTATCATTTTATGTAATGAAATCTCTAAGCTGTTACTATAGAATGCAAAGAATTATTGTTAAATACCAAATATGTGTATATGAAATGAATAAAATGTTTTTTAACATATCTACATTTTAAATATTAATTTTTCACAGTTTCAAAATATACTTAAAAAACATACAATGTTTTTACAAACTTGTAAAAACCAACCAGTTGATTTAATGTAATTTATTTTTTATATAAAGAAGTTAAGCTATATATGATACAGGTATTTTAAATTCTAATTACATGATCTTTTTTATAAAAAGTATATATATTTTCACTATTTTATAAAATTTAATTTTGTTTTATATCAAATACATCTAGTTCAAATTTTATTATTTATCAATTATTTTATTATTATTATTTTGTTCATAAAGAAATCGATATATCTATATATTATAAATATAATTATTCATTAATAGCTTTATATATTCTTATTTCTTATTTCTTATTCTTTATATCTTATATAACTATGAACTTGAAGATTATAAGTGTATATATTTTTAAATGTACGATATTTATTAAACTGTAAGTCAAAAAAAATTGTATCTATCATTAAAAAGATCTATTTAATATTAAAGAAAAGAATAATCAGTTTTTAAAATATGAAGTTATTCATTATCAATTAAAAGCAATAAGCTATATGAATTTCAGTAAAATTATAAAAGAATATGAAGATGTATACATAAATAATTATATTTTTACCAATATTTAAAATTTTTTAAATTTTATCTTATTTTATTCAATTTTAATGAATTGTAAATATATTACAAATTTTTAAATATATTTATATAAAAATTAATTTGATGATATACTTAGTATATACTATTAAAATTAAATTTTCTAAATAACCGTTCTATTATATTATTATTCTTAAAACTTATCTTTAAAAAATTTAATTACAAAATAGCACTGTCTATATTAAACAAGTATAATCTAAATAATATTATAAACAATAAATTCTAGAACAAAGTGTTTGGTTATTGAATTACCATGTTGTTTCACATATTAGTATTTAAAATAAGTCAGTTTCTAAATAAAGAATTTTTTGGAAAATATAATCATTTGAAATTTACTTTAAAATGTTTAATAATTTTAATATATGTCTATTATAAAATAATATATAAAAAAAGATATTAAAAATATACTATATAATTAAAAAGTTGATAAGCTATTTATAATTATAAATAAATTTTTGTTTAAAATAGAATTTATTTAAGTAAAAATAAAGAGCAAAAATAAATTTGACAAAATTAAATATTCCTATTTTATTTCAATATTAAAATATGTTTTACAATTAATCATGTTCTATTTTAAAAATTTTAACATATATAAATAATTGTTACATATGAATTATATAATATATTTTAAACAATTTTGTAGATAGTAAAACACTAAAATTTTAAAACAATAAAACAACTTTAAAAAACATAACTGTAATATATGAATAAATTTAATTTAGTTTAATATTCAAACAAAAGTTAAAAAATAAGTTATATACATTAGAATAATTCTAGTTTTATTAGAAATAGATTTTATGTAATTATTTAATATGCTAATTATATAAAATTATATATTTTCATAAAATATTTTGTTACAATTAATACAAAAATTAGATAAAATAGATTTTTATTTATTTTTTATAAATTTAATATAATTTGTTTTGAAAAGAATCTAAAATTTAGCTAAAATTATAATCTAATAAGAAATAAAATAATTTTTTTAGTTTCAGTATTTATGTAATATAAAAATTTATATTTCCTTGAATTAAAAAATTAATTGTAAAAAAGTATAATTCTCACCATGCTCTGACTTTGATGAGAACCTCGTTTTCAGCAACCGTGGGTTCAGGTTTCCTAAGTGCTTTAACACTTTTAAATCCCCCAAACCCGTTGAGCACGATAGCACGCATGTCCTTGAGTGATTCTAGACTGGATTTCTCACAGTTTTCTTTCGGTTTGTCGCCATCGCCGTTCTCTACAAATTTCTCCTTTATATCTTTTTTATCGTTCTTTTCTTTTTTAGTTGTATTTATTTCCTTATCATCGGTAGAAATTATTTCTTGTAAATGATTTCCATCAGCCTTAGTATCTAAATTTGTATCTTTATTTTCTGACATTTTTTTTTTTTTAAATTTTTTTTAATCGGTGGAAAAATTATTCTTTTGTTAAACTTTGTTAAAATTTATTTTTCGACTATGAACTGAATTTTTATGTGCTACTACCAGTTTGATTATCCTCGTAACTTCTCACATACAATATCTCATGTATGAGTATGAATTGCTATTTGCAACAATACAGTTTATTCTGTTTAGTCTGACAGAACAAAAGGAAATGTAAAAAAGTAATAAAAAACTATAAAATAAAAAAAATGTCAGCACCTGAACAAAGATATAACGAATACGTTATACAGATTATGAAAATACGTAATAACTGCAGTTGATCAGACCGGCAGATCAACAATATAAAGTACCGGTGAATTGACCGTTTGAACTAATTATACCTCCTTGTTTAGTGAAAACTTATGCATATATGTATTTAATTCCAGAAACCAACTGTAAACTTAGATTGTACGCATACAAGAAAAAATGTGTACGCGCGAAAACTAATTTACGTTAGTAACGCGCAGGCGCTGTATAGTTGCTTGGTAACCTCTTTGATAGGTTTGCCCCACAATATATTTGTATATCTTATTATATTTTGATATGTTTATGAAAAAATTAATTAGATTATTCCAAAATATGAAAAATATGAGGGCACTGTTTTATAATTATATATTCAATGATCAAAATTAAAAAATATTTCAAATTATAAAAAAAATTTAATCCATTTAAATATTACAATTATATTAAAGTATAATATTATTAGTTTTTAAATAATAGCATCCTTTGAATGGAATTGTATTAATTTTTAGTAGTTACAATATATGTGTATCTTAAAAAAATTAAATATTTCAACTAACAATTAAATAATTAATTAATTAATTAATTATATTATAGAAAAATATAATTTAATTATAGTTTTTTTTTTAATTTAACATTCTCAAAAATAAATTAAAAATTCATTTCTACAAAATTAAATATAGAAATAATTTTCGAAAAAAATTAAATATTATGCTAAACTTTTATTTTGTGTTTAAAAAGTATCAATAAATTACTGATGATAAGAAATAAAAAAATTACAAATAAATTAAGTAGATCATTCATTTTTTGTTATTATTTTGATTTTGTTTTTTAATTAATTCATTAATAATTAATAGAAATTAATTTAATAATGTTGAATAAGTTAGGATAACTTATTAAGTCACTAAATTTTTATAGTTTTATTTTTTAAATTAAAAAATAGAAATCAAAGATTATGCCAATACTATTTTTGATTTAAGTTCATATACACATTTTTTTTTAATCATATAGTGTTATAAAAATAAAGTTTTAATTAAATTTATCCTTTGTTTTATTAATTTGTCATAAAGTTTTACTTTTATGGAATTTTTATTTATAAGACGTTGCAAAATAGATGTTTTTATAAGCATATTTAAATATTTTAATCAATCTTCTGTCTGTTGCTTAGTTTTATGAATTATTATGATTACTTCAAGACGACTAATATAAGTATTAAGATATGACTAACTTATTATGATATACAGAATTACCATTTTACAAATATAATAAGATTTATTTTTTTATATTTTTATTTTGTACTAATATTATAAATGTTAAACCCAAAATCAAACCCCAGTTTAATAAAAATTAATATTTAGATTCTTTTTAAATAATTTAAAACATTGAAATGAATTAATTTTCTAATTTATAGATTATAATGCCCTATAATTATTTAAAGTTCCGTAATACTATACCATAAAAACTAATATACTAATAACTAACATATACCATAATAACTAATAACAACGAGAAAATTTTATAAATATTGTAAAAACATAGAAAGGATGTAGATAAACACCTACAGAAAATTATTTTTTGAAGCTTATTTTTATTTTGTTTTATTATTGCATATTCTAACAAATTTAATTTAAATTATATAAGACATTATATGGCCTTATTATAAATACAAAAATTTTAATATTATTATTAAAAAAAGGAACTAGATTATATAATGTACAGGCTAGTTGAATTCTCAAACAAGAATAATTCTAATTTTTTCCCACAAACTTTACAAGATCTTTCTAATTAAATAATTCAAATAGAATTGTGCTGTGATCATTGTGAAATAGCAATTACTACTGATTTTATAAATTTTATAATTTATTTAATAATAAAATTTTTAATTACAAAAATTAATAATAATACATATTTTAGTTTAATACCTGTACTTATAACTTTTCATCGTCTATTTAATTTTATAACTCATAAAAGTAACATTTAATTATTTTTATTTAAGAGTATGTATATTAAGAAAAATACTATATTCATTATTAATATAAAAGAGATGGATTGCAAAATGGTGAAATAGAAATTCTATTTTGAATTTGTATTGAGTACAGTATTATTTATATATTTTATTCCGGTAAAATATATTTTACAAATGAGTTAAGATTCTAATCATTTTCATACTTAATAACAAATATTGAAAATGGATTAATTGAAAAATAAATATTTGTAGTTTCGTATAAAATTTTGTTAAATGTTTGTCCAAATTTTAGTTAAAATTAGACATTTATTTTTACATTGCGTTGTCATAAAATACATTATTTTCAGTTATGTTTTTTGGAACAAAGCAGTTATAACAATTGTTTGAAAGAATGCTATAATTTAAAAAATAATCTTGTATTATTGAAAAATATTAATCAAGTAGAATTTAAATATATATTAGTTAATATTTATATATTATATTGTGAATAATATATAAGGTAAATAATTATAATTTTATATATACATGTTTGATAGTATATATGACTAAAGATAATTTATATTTATTGATTTATTAAATTTTACAATTTTGTATTAATAAATACCATCGATTATAAATACTATTGATTCAATTTTTATTAGATTTTTACTCTACAAATTTCAATTAACACTACTGAAAATGCCGAATAGTTTCCGTGAAATTACTGTTCAGTAAGGATTCAGTTATTATCATAAGAAGGGTGAATTATCAGAGTAACTAATAGATTGAACTAAAGAAAGAAAACAGCCACGTTACTTTTATTCAATGACAATATCGTCAATAACGTAGTCAGCAGCATAGCAGATTAAATCGTTAATTATGTTCTTTTTCTAAGGAATTAAATTACAAATAATTTTATAATAACTTTTTTTGTATTATATCTTACGATACAATCAAATATACTATAATATATACAGAAATGTAATAAATGAAAACATTATGTAATTTTATTTCAATCTTATGATATTTTTAATTAATAAAAAAAAAATTTTAATTCTAATGCAAAATTTTCATATATTTATTAAATATTTTTAAAAAATTTTCAATTTTACTAATATATTTTGATTTGACTGTATTAAACTGCATAGCTAAAATAAACTATTTACTCTTATTTATTTTGTGTATAATATCAATTAGATTTTTAAACAATGTATAAAACGAACAGTTCTATTTATTTTAGCTAAGATGTACTATTCACAAACAAGAATTTAAAATGAAAATGAAATAATAAAATAGAGTATTATTCAAGAATAAATAGATATAAAATAATATAAATTAATAGTCTTCCTAAAAGTGTAATATAGTAATACATTAATATTACACATACATTGTGATTTTTTCTATTTTCGACTGCACTTTCGATGGCAGTGGCAAAAGAATTTAATTTTTATTTAACTTCTTTATTTGGTTACGTGTTTTTAATCAGTAACTTTTCTTATTTATTATTAATAAATTATGAATGAAAACTTATATTTATCCAAATTTAAAAATAAATTTCTAAGAAAACATTCTGATATTTATTTTTTGATTATATCAAAATAAATGTAATTTCTCTTTCTAATTAAAATTTATTATTTTAAATTAATATTTATCACATATCAAATAATTTTGTAAAATTTAAGTTATAAAGAAGTTTAAGATATCTATATTAAAATTCACAAAATAAAAATTTTTTATTAATAATTTCTAACCATCATAGTGTTTCAATTTATATCAAATGGTATAAATTATCGTTAATACGCTTGATCTGTTTTCCTTAATATTTTTTTAATTTATAAATATAATTCCAGAGTCCACTTAAAAATATCTATATAGTACATATTTATATAAATCCAATCGAAAAATATAAATTTAAAAAATTTTAAATAAATATTTAATTATATATATATAATATCAATTAATATCTTTCTTATTATAACACATTACTGACATAAAATTACTTTAAATAGATTCTCAAAAAATTATATATTTATTTAACTACAGTAAACAAGATTTTGTTACATTGTATTTTATCAATAATTAAGAAAATGTTTTATAAAATTATTTAATAGCTTACAATTTCTTACTAAATTAAAAAAATTCTCATTTAATACTAGCATTAATAATCAAAATTTTACAATGAGTAAACGTATAATATTTAAGTAGAGTAGAGGCTGAAACAATGAAAACGAAAATTAAAGTGATATCTGAAAAAATAATATATCTAAATATTTTGAAATTATTATTTAAAATTTTAAAAAAATACAATTAAGTATTAAAGCTTTTTATTTACATACACAAATGCACACACATATATTTTTATTAAAGATTTTTGTATTAAATCATATATTTATAATAGAATGTATGTTACATTATCTTACTTATTAATGTTAATAAAATAAATATTTATTTTTTAAGACTATTTTGATAGAAAAAATTGTCCTTATTAGAAATAAAAAAGGAAAAAATAGGAGAGGGCAAATTAATACAAAATTATATGATAGGTATTATTTAAAAAAATATTATGTAGCCAAGATGTCAAAAATTCGCGATTTGCAAGAGTTCATTAGTTTAGATTCTACATTTAGCAATTAAAAATTTAATTATCAAATTATTTTATGTCAAAAAATGATTTCAAGTTTTCGCATTAAAATAGCACACTAAAAATCTATTTTTATGTTTTCAAAATTTTTTAAAACAAATTATATTAATAGAACAAATTTTAAATGTTATTTATTAAAGAAACTATTAAAATTACACCTAAGAAAATTAGGAATTTTCGCATCATAAAATCAAAGAATCCCATTTTTTGTATTATAATTGAATAGTAAATAATAATTAACGTAAAAAATAATAATTGCAAATTATATTATATTAGCTTTTCTTCGTACCATTGAATACGTAAATAGCTAGTGTAAATCGACAGATTAATGCTTGAATTAAAAATTTTCATAATATTTTAAATATTTTAAATGCGACACTGATTTTGAAATGTGAAATATTAAAAAAAATAAAAAATATTTTTTCTTAACCTATTTAATATTTTAGTTAACTATGTAACCCTGTTGATTTAAAAGCTAATTTTTTGTGTGAACCGGTATTTGTCTTTTTGAGCACAAAAATTAACCCATACCCTGTCATAATTATTAACTACTTTATAGTTATTTTATTTATTTTAATTGTTATTTATTACTTAATTATAATAAAAATAATACATTCTATTAATTTTATAACGTAAAAATTATGGGTTATTTTAGTAGTTATAAATGAATAACATTTGAAATTTTTTCTAAAAAACTGATTTGTTTTTTAAATAATTAACCGAAGAAAATTAAATTTTTTTATACATCTAATTTTACAATTGGTAAACCTAAGGTCATAAAACATTTTACAAATACACGTAATAATGTCTACAATACATAATAATGTGTATTGTTATAATTCGCTATGTTTAATTTAAATACTCAGTAAAAAAGTATAATATTAATGAACTGCAAATATTTGATGTAATAAACATTACTATAAATATTCTGAATGAAATAGAACGTAATAAATTTTTTAAATATTAGAAAAGAATTGGTTATTTAAAAAGAATGATCCTATTCTATAAAATGGAGCTGAACTATAACCCGATTGATTTCATTTAAAATATCATAGTTCATTTTGTATAGTTCAATTAATTAATAACGTTGAAGGAATGTGAGAGTGAGAGAGAGGAGAGAGAGAGAGAGAGAGAGACGATGCCATTAAGTATTAAATACAAAAATCTAAGGGTAATTACAATAAGTAATA
Organism: Platyscapa corneri; assembly: GCA_018907185.1. Lineage (NCBI taxonomy): Eukaryota > Metazoa > Arthropoda > Insecta > Hymenoptera > Agaonidae > Platyscapa > Platyscapa corneri. The sequence continues at coordinate 475,721 of JACCHW010000011.1, read as the reverse complement.
TCATTTCAACCTATCAATGTTTTCTCAATTATTTTAATTGAATAAGCTTTAAAACGAATTTGTTTATTTAAAAATAATGAAAGAAAGGCATGGTATGTCATAGTACAATAATAAACGTTATTTTCTATTAAATCCAGGAATTTTTTTTTATTTACTTAAATTTATTATTTTAAATTATTTTATTTAAACTAATTAACTTTTAAGTTTTTTCGATTTGTAATCAACAATTTCAATTTACTAATGCCAGATGATACAATTAGACCGAAATTAATTTCCATTTACAGACAAAACATTTAATGAGCATATACCAAGATAGACTGAACAGTATTGTCAGTCAACAACGTTTAGAAATAAGTAATGAAAAATTTATATGTTAAGTATAAAATACTTTTATGAATATTTAAATTAAATTACAATTTGAATTTAAAAATTTGAATTTTGCTTTTAACGTGTTTGAAAATTATGCGTTTATAGTAGTTATCATATAAGTGGAAAACTGTAGCTGAATAAAATAAATAAATTATGTTACATATTGTCTATTATAAAATAAAGGAAGAACTATCTATTGAATATTTAATAGAATTTCTAAAAAAGGGTACCCTTAGTGCCATCTATTTTTTTAAATTCAAGGAAATAATATTTATTTTCAGAAAATCTACAGCGTTCTAGTTTAAACAAAGCCCATTAAATAGTATTGACATTTTTATTAAAAAGATATTATTAATGCAATTTTATTTACTGATTATTTAATGCATGATATTACGGTAAATGGTGGTGAATAATATTAAAAATGTTAAAAATTAATTTGAATGTAACCATTGTTTTTTAATCTAAATTTAAAAAATTTAGTGTGGATTTTACAAATTGAAAAAATTCGGATTTATTATATATTTATATAATTTATCTATATTTAACGTAATTACAACTTAATCCTTTAAAAGTACTCCGAATGTTGTTTTATTTTTATTTCGTATAGGTTATTTAGTCATATTTCAAACCAAGTATTTAGTATAATATATAATGAATTTAGAATTATTAGGTAAGTATCTAATTATTTAATATCTTTTGAGTAAAATAAGTATTTATAAATTGTAATGTTACAGAATCGTTTGGACAGAATTATCCGGAAGTAAGAATAAATTTTATTTTATAAATTTTGAATGTATTAAAATTATGTTAAATTGATATTTGTTGGATATTTATATTAATATTAATAATAGAAAAAACTTTTATGATAAATTTACATTCTATAACTATATATTTTTTATTCAAAATATATTTTTGAAATAGATTTAAATTTGAAGTATTAAATAATAATTGCTTGTACATTATACAGTGATGGATATACTTTTAAAAAAGGACGAATTTCAAATTAAAATATTCAGATTCTTAGTGGAACAACAAATTATATTTTATATAAATTTATTCTAAACAAAAAATATCTGTCTTTGTAATAAAAGTTCTAATTTAAACGGGTAACTATAATCTTTATCAACAAAGTTTTAGTGCTTTTTTTTGTTATATATAACTTAAAATATGAAAACATATAATGTAAAAAATATATTTAAAAAATAATAAAGTATCTATGACTGTGTTAACATAAAAATATAAAATTTGTATATAAAATATTAATTATATTTTTATAGGAGTTTGATGGAACTTTAGATTGTATCTCTCTTGCCGTAACTTGTACATTCAATAAGCGAGGTACTTTACTAGCTGTAGGGTGTAATGATGGGAGAATTGTTATTTGGGATTTTTTAACTCGAGGTATGGCTAAAATAATCAGTGCCCATGTTCATCCAGTGTGTTCTTTGAGGTAATATTGTATTTTTAAATAACTATGAGCAAATTATAAATAATTTTTTATCATTAGTTGGTCTAGAAATGGTCATAAATTACTCAGTGCTTCAACAGATAATAATGTATGTATATGGGATGTTTTATCCGGTGAATGTGAACAGAAATATCGATTTCCATCTCCTATATTAAAAGTACAATTTCATCCAAGAAATTGGACTAAATTCTTAGTGTGTCCAATGAGGCATGCAGCTGTTATCGTAGATATTCAAGGTACTCATCAAGTTGTACCACTTGATCAAGATGTAAGTTATTTTTATTATTAGATTATTAATCTAAAAATTATTATTTTAAATCAATTAAATTTTCTTTAGAGTGATTTGAATATTGTGGCAGCCTTTAATAGACGTGGAGATTATATTTTTACGGGTAATGGCAGAGGAAGAATTTTAGTTCTTGATATTGAATCTTGTTCAGTTAAAGCATCATATAAAATATCACAAGGGACAGCCAGTAATACAGCTGTTAAGAGTATCGAATTTGCTCGTCGTGGTTCATGTTTCTTAGTAAATACAGCTGATCGAGTAATTCGAGTATATGATAGTGCTGAAGTTTTGGCTTGTGGACAAGATGGACAACCAGAACCAATACAAAAATTGCAAGATCTTGTTAATAAAACAACATGGAAAAAATGTTGTTTCTCAGGAGATGGAGAATACGTATGTGCTGGATCTGCAAGACAACATGCATTATATATTTGGGAAAAAAGCATCGGAAATTTACAAAAAATTTTACATGGAACAAAAGGCGAACTATTACTTGATGTTGTGGTATTTTTAAGTTTATTAAAATCTATATTATATATATACATATATATACACACATATATAAATTATTTATTATTATAGTGGCATCCAGTAAGACCTATCATTGCTTCAATATCATCAGGGGTAGTTTCAATTTGGGCACAAAATCAAGTAGAGAATTGGTCTGCGTTTGCTCCAGATTTTAAAGAACTTGATGAAAATGTTGAATATGAAGAACGTGAAAGTGAATTTGACATAAGTGATGAAGATAAATCAGTTGTTCAAGGAGAAGAAGCACAAGATGAAGAAATTGAAGTAGATGTAGCTTCTATTGATAGGGTTGCAGCTTTTTGCAGTTCAGATGAAGAAACGGAAGATCAAGAATCTTTACAATTTATACCAATTTCACCTGAAGTTGAAGAAAATGAAGAAACGTTACCAATGTCTCATGAAATACCAACAAAAAAACATAGATTTCATGATATTGATTTAAAAGGAGCTCCAACTGATGGTATTATTTTTTAATATTTGATTATTGTATCTTTGGCGCAATTGTTTTACATAACATTTTAATAAAAAATTTTTTAAAATATTTTATATAAATATCTGGTATGAAAAATGAGATATTTTTTTAATATTTGATTTATTAATCAGACAAGAAAGTTTATTTTATATATGTTAATAGAGTTCTACAAACAAATAATTTAGAAAAAATATATACGTAAAATTATATTAGTAAAATTCTTTGCAATCAAATTTAATTTATTAATAAAACTGATTTTTAAATACAATATTTATATAGAATACTTTTAGCAAGATGCAAATTAATAAAATTGATTTATATCACTATGAAAAAGTTATTTGAAAGTTATGTATGTACTTTAAAAATATTAATTCGGAAATATAATACATTCAAAGATTATTTTATTTGATTTCAAATTATTATAATAACAAAAATTTGTTCACATTATGTCTTAAAATTTTAATGTATTATTATATAACTATTATAGAGCTTATTTTAAAGTAAAAACAACGTCTTAATTATGCTTTAGGTCTTAACTTTTAAGAATATTTTTTAAAAGTTAAAATATAATACGAAATTTGTTTATTAATATTATTTATTAATAGTTGTACATGGTATACTATTATTATAGCTTTATTAAAAAACAAAATGAATCGTAGTTGTAATTATTTTCATCTTTTTTATTACATCCATTATTTTACTTTTTTAAGATTTAAATATATCATCATTTTTAAAAATAAAAAGCAGAATACTTTTTGTTTCTCTTATAAGATAATACAAATTTAAATTGTAAAATATCCCTGTACTTTAGGGTAATTGATATAATTTTTTCAAATCTATTAATAATCATTTTTTTTTGTTATAATTGTAGTGATTCATCCTTTATTTAATAAAGGAAAGGACAAACCAGCAGCTAAAAAAGGCAGACCAAGATTAGAGCATCGTAAAGGGAAATAATTTAGTTTTTATTAATTGAATAAATTTAGTAATATTATTTTTGCAAAGAAAAATTTATTCATATATTCAATAAATTTAATCATTTAATTAAAAACACAGTTATTATACATATAAATATTTTATATACATATCATTTAAATGAATTTTTATTCATTAATTAATTTATATATGCATACTTTACTTTTTTAATACTTTGATTACTGAATGTACTTAATTAGTAAGTTATCTTTAAAATTGTCAGTAAATAATTATACATTTCCAAAATTGACTGATTACAATATGAAATAAAATTAGAATAATGTAGTTTGTAAGGCGTATTTAATTTTTTCTTTTCAATCATCATTTTTGAAAATACAAGCTGTTTATATAATTTTTCATTTAATCATTTATAAATTATTATTTTAATACTAGAATAATTTTTTACCGCAAGTTTTATATGCTTGGATAAAAAATATCACAAAAAAAATATTTATTATAAATTATACTCAGTAAAAATAAGATGGCTATATAAATTTTAATTCTTATTTATTTTATGTATAATTTTATACGCGTGCACCCACGCATACATAACAGTATACATTATATTATTTAATAGTTATTTAGGAATACTTATTTTAGATTTCAATATTATATTTTTGCAATTAACAGAGATTATGATTGATATTATTTATCTTTCTCTTTTTCCCTATTTGTAAAAAATAAAGTCAACTTTAAGTTAGATAATTTTGACGTGTATTTATCCTGAACAAGCTCCAAATTGCATTATTTATAATGAATTAAATTAAATTAAAATTTTAACAATGAATGTGTATTTATTACATATATTTCGTTTCATCTAATAATAAGTCTTTTTACGGTTTATGAACATCTTGTTATTATTTACTCTTTTCCCTAGGTTTCATGCTCTACTTCATTTTTAATTTTATTGTCTATTTGACTCTACCTGCCAAGATCTTTAGACAAATTTTAACCATGATTGTGTAATTTATTGGTAGATAAAGCATGTTTTGTTACTTATTTCTATTTGTACTCTTCTCGAATTTTTGAAGCATACCTCGATGCTTAACTGTATAATTTTTGTCAGCTTTTTTTAAATGACTAGCTGACCGAAAAGCCCAATGTACTATGAAATCGATGAATATTGTTAATTATCATCCTTCAATTAATGTCTTATGTAGTTATTCAAGTTCTCGAAACATATCTTGTCAAACTATCCAATGGACTGCCTTATAAAATAAGTTATAGACATAAACTTTGTTATCGTATGGACAGACTCAAAAGTAATTGTAGTAATATCTTAAAGAGCATCACTACCTCCGTACACGTATGCAACGCCATAATTATGTTTGTATTTAACTGTAATTGACGCTTTTGGCTTTATCAATTTTACCATCGAAATTACTTTAAATGGCGATGTATGGATTGATATATAAAATTAGACAATTCACCAAACTACAACATGAATATTAGTGTTTTCGTTATTTTTTTGTTTAAGTATTCAATTTTTTATGTTCTTAACAGATTTTTTGTAATTAGATATTTATGATATAGTATTAGAAAAGCTTTATATAATCCCATTAAAATTGAAATAAAATTATTTTTTATGTAGAGTTCGAAAATATTAGTGCCTGTAAGGCACTGAATCTGGAGAACATAAGTACCTGCAATTTAGCAGGTGTTCTTTTTTAACTATCCTTATTACGTGGCGTTGAAAATAAATCTTTTTTTTGTTTTAATATTTCTTATATCTTTATCTCGAGCTAAGTATTAATCTAATCTTATAGTTTTTTCAACTATGTACTTTAACACAAAAAAGTCCTTGAAAAACGATCATTTGCTAATCATAATCATATAGTAACAGATGGTAACCCATACATTTTTCTCGTAGAATTTATTTTTAGAAAATCTATTTTTACATTGTTCTTTATCATTTATTTATCTCATTAGATCTTCATACATTTATGAATGAAAGAATTTCTTTTTTATCGTACACTTATGGAGAGTATAATTTCTCTATTATTTTTTTTCTGCGTAGAATAGGAATTATTGTATAAAAAAATATAATTAAAATTAGAATTACAACGTACAATTACATAAACTATCGTTAAATTTGTTAAATCGTAAAAATACACAATTATAATCTACAATTATAAAAATAATTATAATTAATTACAATTATAAAAATAAATGCTCACAAACAATAATTTGATATTTCTTTGATTGGATTTTCTTTCTACCCTAAAATAATAGGTCAAAGTAGGACATAGTATTCGGATTGATGCGTCAGAACATTATGCAAAATGTAATAAAGGTTTCTTTAGGATAACTAAGTGAAAAATAAAAGATCAATTATAAATCGTAAAATTTGTATTATTTTACATACATGCAGAATTTACTGATTGAGTAATACTCAGTAATTTTCAATTATTGTTCCTTCTAATGAGTTTTACGCCGTTGACATAAAAAAACAAAATACAGATATATAATTTGCAGCAATCAACTTCTTCAATATAATTTTATTTTGGGGGAAATTTATGGGAAATTTAAGTATTTCTTAAATAAACTATATTATAAAGTATTATAAATAATTTTCTCGCATATATTTTAAAACATTACAAAAATCTAGATTATACGATAGTAGATTTTAACTAATTTCAAAGTTTCAAAGTTTGAAAGAAAAAATTAAATAAAAACATAAATTAAAAAGTAATTTTTATAAAGTTGTTACTTATTTGATGAAATAATAAAATGAAAAAAATGATTATTTTTCAAAACTGATACAAGAAAAATATATTGTGAAAATGAAGTTAAAAAATTAGAAAAAATAATTCAAATAAATAAATTTAAAAAATTAATCTAGAAGAAAATATAATTAAAAATAAAAAAGTGAGATCTTTTTAAAGAATTTTCTAAGTCAAGTACAAATGCAATTAACTCATTTACTAACTCGTTCTCATATAAAACCATAAAAATTATATATATTTTAAGTATTCTATAGGAAAGTGGTTGAAAATATAAAATACTCGACTACAATTTTACGCTGTTAAAATAAATGATTATTTTTTTAAATCAATAGATTCGATGCAACTATTTAAAAGATAACTGTTTCAGTTAAATTTTTAAAACATATTTTTATCCCAGCGCCGTAATGTGAATTTAGAAATATAAAAAAGTGCGTTAGGTTGGAGAGAAAAAAGGTTAGAACCAGCATGATTTCCATAGTTAGAACCAAATTACTAGCGCTTTAAATTTTGAATGAAGTCTTTTGGTTGTAATTGAAAAATTTCCAAATAAAATTGCAATAACGCATAAGATTTATTTTTTCTGCGTGTTCAACATATTAGTGCTGGTAGTGTTTAATATATTGCTGGGAGCTTTTTATATGTTCACGCAATTATTAAATCATTTTCATTATCATCTCGAAGTCTTGGATGTGGAAATCAACACTACGTATTATATCAATAAATTAAAATTGACTTAATAGACGATTAAAAATAGACTGACGTAGAATAGACGATACATTAGACAAATTGTTGATAGAAGAGGTAAAAGAATTAAATTTATGTAATTAATTTCGAGTCTTTTAATAAATTAATTTAGTTATTAAACTTTTAAATTAGTTGAGAAAAGTTATTGTAATTATTAAACAAAATCTTAACTTAATATTAGTTAAAAGCTTTTTTTCAAAGAAAATTTATAAAATCAACTCCATTAAACTACTTCATATACAAAAAAACTCCATTTAAAACCATATAATTTTTTTTACTTTCAGATTTAATTTCTCTATAAAAATTTTAATATTCGATAATTTTTAAATATTTTAAAATTTATACCCTATTGAAAGATTTCGTAAAATTAAGGTCACTTAAAATTATTTCAGAATATTATATCCCATTAGCATTTATATCTGCTATTAAGATATTTAATAAATTGTGATATTGCTCAATGTTTTGTATTTATTATTCAAATATTAACATTAATTACAATTTTTTTATCAAATTAATTAAATTATCGGATAAATAAGAAAGAACAAGAGAAAATTATTTTTTTTAATTTTCTTGTTTTTACCATTTTCCTTTTCGACGAAGCTTTAGATGGTAATTGTTTATAATATACATAAACATTACTTGCCGTATTACTATCTAGCTATTTTTAAATAAAGAAAAAGAAAATTTTATAATCTATTTTTTCTATTTTTTGTTATTTATTATTTAATTATAATAAAAATTTATTTATCTTTTATTAAAAAAAAACAGGGATATCTATACATTTATGTTTATTACTCAAACGTGAAAATTAGCTATAAATTTTTAATTTACTTGTCTTGTATAATTTGGAGAGAAATAAGATGAAATTACTTAATTTTAATATTCTAAACTTATAATTACCTCACTCTTCAAGAAGCTATTTGATGGGAATTACCATTGATATATAAAAGAAATTAATTTATCTATGTACGGTCTAGTAATTTTCATCGAACGATAATTGTCAAACATGCGCAAGAAGAGTAACCTAAAACTTGTTATCACCTCAGAAAATGATCTAGTTCAACTGGTTTTAAATTTATACCTTTTGTAATTAAATCCAACACCCTCCCTTTTTTTATAACTTAAAACTACGATCGTTAATTTTTTTTTTTGTTAAAATTTGTCCTAAAATTCGCCGCTACATTTTGATATAATTATTTTCAATTATTTAAAAAAAATAACGATAACATCATGAAGTCTTAATAAGAAAATGTAAATAAATATAAAAGATTCTGTACAAAAGTTTGATTTTTCCATGGAAATTCTTGATTCTCATACACGAATGTCGTTCTACGCACGCTCGTTTTCATTATGGAAAGGACTATTGTACATTATTTTAAGACCAGATATGTTTCAAAACGTAAATTACGTATAGTAAATATTGTGCAGAGTTTAAATAAATGAAATACCTCCATACCAATTTCTTTGTTCAGTTTGCCTCTATCATATCTAGCTTATATTTCGTGTTATAATTAAACTTAAATGTCTTCAGTATTGTATTATATTGATGTAGTGTACGTTTTTTAATAGTATGAAGTATAAAAATTTAGCTAAGAGGAAAAATAGAAAGTTAAAAACCTTCAATTTTTTAATTTATATGCGCTTTCTGCAAAATCTTTTATATGAAATTTGTTGCTTACTTGAAAAACAAAAGCATTCAATAAATAATATCACACATATATATTCACACATACGTATATGCATTCATACATAATTGTAACTCGTTAACGTTATATATGAATAATTTTTTGCATACGCATCTATGAATGAATTTCGTGTTAATAGAATATATAATGTAGAATACAATACATGTATGTGTGTGTGCCTATGTATCTAGGCATGTACTTCCATGCATACTCAATAGGAGCATTAGAAGCTTTTTTACTTTATTTAGCATTATTCGGTATTTTTATTTCAAAATGTTGGATTTTATTTTGAAATATTGTTTAGTGAACAAATGCTATTAAAAAGAAGGTTAAAGTATATACATGAAAATATCTTTTAATTAGTGAGACCAAATATTTAGTACTGCATGCCTCATGCACAATCACGAGCATCAATGAAGATGAGTGGTGAAATGTTTGAGGGTAAGGACTATCCAACTCAGTGGGCCTTGAATCCCTCAACTTATCAAAAAATGAATAGCGATCAAGGTAATTAGAAACTCAAATTAGAAGCAAAAACAAATATACAAACATACTGTAGTACTAAAAATAATTTTCTATTAATTATTTATACAGTACAATTCTAATTTTTTATAAACATGTATTTCTTACTATAATTCAAGAATATACAAAAATATTTTATGGTATTAAAATCAGTTTAATTAAAAATTATAGTCTTTAACAAATTAAATTTTTTATAGTGGATTGGGCTGCTTTAGCTCAACAATGGATCAAAATGAAAGAAACTGCTGTTCCTCCTGCACCACCTCCTCCATCCATTTTAGAAGGTTTGCAAGGTACATCAAATGATGGAGGAGGTGAAGCACCTATGGATATGGATACTAAAGATGATGATATTCCTCCTGCACCACCAGCTCCAATTATTAGTGGAACAGGTATATAATTTTTTAATAGAAATATTAAAAATAATTATTTTATTATAATGTATATTTTTTTAAATTAATATAATAAAAAAATTAATTAATCATTTTTTACTTTCTAGATAGTTGGAATCAATGGAATCAATGGGGAGGTCATTGGAGTCAACCTACAGTTGGAATAGCAAGTGGTAATTGGGAATGGAATAACCTTTCTGGAGAATCAGATGGAAAATCTATTGGGATTCCAAATGTTCCCAGTAATGCAATTATTCCCCCTCCAGCACCAACAATTTCATCAAGTAGTTCAACATTTACTAATCACTGTGCTCCATCTGCTGCTGTACCAACAGTACCACCAACTTTACCTCCTACATTTGCATATAATACAATTCCTATTGCTCAATCGCAATTTAGCAACCAAGTTAGATAAATTCTCTTAGTCTTATTTTCTCTCAGCTTGAGATATTTAATGTCTAACTTTTTGAATTATAGATTTCTAGTAATAATTTTTGGAACGAGCAACAACATTCTGTTATTCCAGTAACAACGGTTCCTGTTCAATCGCCTTCTTTTATGAAGGGTATGCGTCAAAATAGTAATAGAATTCCAATAGTTACACCTACAAGTGCACTGTCAGTAACTGATGTAGCGATATCAAGAAATCGAGATGTAAGAGATAGAACACCTGAAGATGAACTTTCAAATACATTAGGTATTTAAATAACGAATTTACTTTATTGTTCTTATTTATATCATTAAGAATAGTATATTATATTATTCATGTATTGCTATTAATTTTTAGATACAGTCAAACGAAGGCAGCTGCCAGCTTGGATTCGTGAGGGCCTTGAAAAAATGGAGAGAGAAAAGCAAAAAGCTGTTGAACGTGAAAGACAAGAAATTCTTCGTAAACAAGAATTGGAAGCACGTAAAAAAATTGAGGATCAGGCTCGTGCTGTTCTTAACCCTAGTAAAAGTAAATTTGTAAGTATTTCTAAACCTTTTTAATAGAATATATAGAAAATATACAAATTAGAAAAATAGTCCTTATTTATGTATTTTATATTTTTAACAAAATATAAGTTGTTTTAATCTGCTAATACTCGGTGAATCTAACATTTTCACATCACAATAATATTTTTATATTTTTCACTCAACATTCAACAATTTTATGTACTTTATGGAATATTTATTAAGTGTTTCATTTGTGCATTCCAATTGATAAATTTTGTATAAGATTATACTTTAACATAATTTGCAGTGATTTAAAAAACTTTTAAAATTATTTTCAAAATTAAAGTTCTAAGGTATTCTTATATTCATTTATATCGTAATTTACGTATAAAGCTAAATATAGTATAAAGTCTTACAAATATTTTTTTAAGAAAGGGACAAATTTACACTTATACAGAGTTGTTTCAAAATTTTATATAGTTCATATGTATAATATTTTGGGTAAAGTATTATAGAATTTATTATAAATAAATTTTTTTTGATAATCTAGAAAAAAAATTTTTACATTAAATCTCTTAATTTCATACTCTCCTTTTGCCGCTTATAAAATATTGAAAGGAACTACACAATTATCCGTTAAAAATGGATAGTTTGAAAAGTTTTTAAAAACCAAAACTATCAAAAGAATATTCTTCTCTTATTGTGTTTTCATAAAAATAATAAAAACAATGTAATAAATATATATAACAATAAAACAAAGAAGAATTGAATAATATCATTAATATTTATAAAATATTCTAATTTCAAAGTTTTTAAAATTCCAGTCAAATAATAAAATAAAATTAGAAAGCTAATAGAGAAAAAGTGAGAGTATTTATATCGAAATTTCCAAATAATCAATGAGCAAAAAAATTTTTAGTAATTAAAAATACAATTTTATATTTAATTATTTAAATGCTATATATAACAAAAAGTCATAATAAAAATAATATACTAATCTTTAAAGTGATTTAATTATTATAAATACAAATATAAATTGATAGTATTGTGAATATATATATATACATATAACTATAATAGAAAATTTATTTGTAAATCGTGCAAAGTTTAATTATAGTTTTATTAGAAATTTTTAATAGATTAAAATCTTGACACAAGTTACATTTGTTTTTTTTTAATTAAAGCAAAATTTTGTAAAATAGGTAAATTTTTAGCAAGTTTAATGTAAACTAATTATTTTATAAATGTTATCCTTTCTTTTATTATAAAATATAATTTTACATAGATAACTTTTTTTAAATTGTTTTGATAAAATAGTAACTATTTTTTAATGGAAAAATGATGTCTATTATAATTTTTAATAAATTCACACAAACTCTAATCATCATTTCTGTAATTCTTAATAGCTGATATTTTTTATTATATTACTTTATATATAATACTTCTAAATCAATACTATAGTAATGTGCAATTATAAATATAAAAAATTATTCTAAAAATTATAAAATTCTTTTTTAAAAGTGGATCATTACATTTTTTTGAATGGGGGTTGGTTTCTTAACACAAGGATTAATAATATAGAAATTATTATAATACATTAAATTATTATTTTGTCATATCAATTTTATATTTTATAGGATTCAGATTCAGAAAAGGAAGCAACTGAACATGAATATGATGATGATAATAAAGGTGGCAGTAACAGCAATGAAGATAAACAAAAGGATAATTCTGAACAACGGAGTCCTGATCTTATACGTCCTAGAAAAACGCGATTTCGTGATGCAGCTTCACCTGTAGTACATTCTCGTTTAGCAGTATCTACAAATAGACAAAAAGGTTCAGATGATGGTATTTTATTTGCTGGCTCAACTTTACGACAAAATAAAGAAGAAATTTTGGAAAATTTAGTAAGTTTAAACAAATAATGAATATATTATGATATAATAATTGCTATTATGTTATGATATTTTAAATAGCATTTTCTTTATTCAGATGCTAAAGGTTCGTAGATCTCTTACAGAAATTTTATTAGAAGTGACAAATGATGAAATTGGTTCAGTATGTAGAGAGGTTTGGAAGCGATCTAATACTAAAGGTAATAAAGTTGTTAATATTTTCAAAAATTATAAAATAAATTTAGTGTAAAAGTTAAATAGATAATTTATATGCTATTTATATGGATGTGATTTAGAAATCTATTATTATAATATTACTTAAATAATATAAAACAAATATTAAAATAAAAAAATAAATATTTAAGTATGTTCTAGTAATAATTATGCAATATTTTTATAATTTAATTTTTAAAATTACTTTTTTTCAAACATATATTTGAATCGAATATAATTTAATTATTAATTAGAATTATTTACTTGGGATGATTATTTTATTTAGGAAAATTTCGTTTATTTTACGATATTGTTTTTTTAATCTTCAATATTTTTGTATATTTATATATTTCACTTTATTGTATAAAATTGATACATAAAAAGAATATGTTTTAAATTTTATTTATAAATGTAGTAGTTTAAAATTAAAAGATATAAAATAACCAATATACTAAAACTTGTTGATGCGTTTAGTTTTTTATTAATATCAAGCTATATAACGGCTTTATTAATGCACGTAATACGTAGTGCAAAAGGTATCGAATAAATTTTAATAAGATATCAAAATATATAAAAAAATGTGTAATTATTATTTTATTATTAATAAGTAGTTTCAGTTTCTGCATTAAAAAAAGTTTTATATTCTTAAAAACCTTATTTTGACAAAAAAAGAAGTTTGATTATTTATTGTAAACAAAAAGTTAAATCGAATATTGTTAAAAAATAATAAGAAATTAGTTCAAAATAATAAAGCTTTATAGAAACAGTGGAATTTACAATTCATTAAACTTCTATTGCTCTGGCTAATTTACCATTTAGATTATGTAATAGTCTCAATTACATTAATATACTGGTAAAAATTAAAAAATCGAATCGTCTGATACTTCACACATTGGTAGCTAGCGTCAAGCTCACTTTTACGAGATATAACTTCATATTCGTGTTGGATTTTGTTTGAATATATATTTTAGAAACGTATTACTATCGAATAAAGGATTTTAATTTAAATTTTTAAAATAATGTAAACAGTATTTCCTACTTAACTCAACACTACTGAATTCTAAAAATAGTAACGAATATTTAAACGATGATTTAATACTATTTTTTTAATATAATTCACATACTTTTCGCTACATTTATTTATTTTGAATATTTATTTAAAAAAACTTACCTATATAATTTATATGTACATATATAAATTTAAAAATAACGCTAAATTTTAATATTAATATAACAGCAAAAAAATTACAATTTATATGATAATATTTTTGTTGTACTGAAAAATAATGTCTATAATAAAAAATACATACCTTAAAAGTTTGTTCAGGAAAGGTCTCGATACATACATCTCATAACACAGCTCCACTGGCCCAGATAACACGTAAACTTGGTAAGTATAAAAAGTATACATATCTTTCTAGCAGTTTAAACAAGAAAAAATGTTATTACAAAAAGTTTACCGAATGTAGTAATAAATTAAATATTTTAATGATGGTGTAAAAGAAATGTAGTTGGTGAATTTTATTGTTACTTTGGTCTAGTATAATTTGTGTTTTTTACATGCCGCGAGCGTGTAGTTGTACAGTATTTAAACGTTCAAAGGCTTTTCATATATTTATCAACTTAAATGGAAATATTAAAGATTTTACCTACTCTGAAATAATAATTTAAAGTGAGATTGCAATTCATAATTCTTCAATTTTTACTAGAAATATATTTTTATAACTATATCATTTCATTCATTTCATCGTAACTAATTTAAATTATTTTACTGTTGAAATAAAGTTTTTTTCTTAAAATTAGATTTATTCTAAAAAATATTTACTTATTTATTTTTTTAAATAAATAGATTTATTTTTTTTCGTTTATATGTAGAATTTTAATTATAATTTGAAACATGTATTTTAACAAAAAATTTATTATTATCAAATAAAATATTTAATTTCTTTAATTATAATGTGTCTTTAAATATATATATATAAATATGCTGTCATAATAATCAGTTCATTTGAAATTAATCCATTACATTACAGGTTTAGGCATTTATGGTGATAGTAATAGTGATTCGGATGAAGAACATGTATCACAAAATGAGCATTTACAACAACAAACTTCTTGTGAGAATGATAGTGATGAAGAACTAAAGGTATGTGAAGAAAAATAATAGTTTTCTCATTTTGTAAATATACTTAAAAATTTCTGGAATATATAATAATTATTTATTTTTAATTTTATATTACTTTTTTTTAATTAATTTTTAATTCTTAAATATGTAATCATAAAATTCAGAATGTTTGCCAACAAAAATTATTTCTATATGTGTTGTTTGAAAATGATACTTTGTTACTGTTAAAACTGTAAACTATATAATATTCTAATAATTGTAAAAATTTTCATTATTATTATTTTATAAAGTCTTATTTAATTGCATGTAAAGTCAAGTTTTGGTATACTTAATTTATATATAATAATAATTGATTATTAATATATTTTCTAAACTTTGTGCCATGTATATACGTATAACGTATAAATAATGTTTCTAATAAATTATTTTGAAATCTGTAACTTAGATGTGATACATAAGTAAGGTATTAAGGTAAACATATTTTGAAAGGTTTTTAAAGAACAAATTATTGAAAATAATTTTTTTAGAAAATAAATGTATTCATTTGGTATTTATACAACGTATTAAAATATTTTCGACTGTTAATTTCAACATCAAAATTTTTTAAAATTATTTAAAGAAACGAAATATTTTCCAGATATTTTTGGACATAATTAAATATTTATAATTTAAAGGGATAAAATTTTATAATTAGTTCTCAATCAATCATTCAATTTTAAGTAAATACATTTTAATATATTTATTAAATATATTAAGTAAAAGTAAATATATTTCAATATAGTAATAATTTAAAGCATTAATAAATAAAGGATAAAATTATACACTACATATATTTTTCAATGAAAATTTTAATTTTTTACTAAATTTATGCATATATTCAACAAAAATTATTCAAAATATCTTTTAGTAATTATTGTTTTCTGGCAATTGACGTATTATACAAAAAATCTATTATGATTCTATTTTATGAAATATAAAATAATTATTAATATTTGAAAGGGAAATACTGGGATAATTTTTTATAAGTTCATTTAAATATTAAATATTTAAAGATATTTTCTTGTACTTTCATTTTAAATTATTTTTTTTTTACTCTATCGCGTAAAATAAGTTTCATAATTAGTATTAAGACAGTAAAATATATACTTTTAATACTTAGCCATTAATATAAATAATATTATATAAAAACTAAAAGATTTTCTTTCTCCATTTCATTAGTATACAAATACATATTGATTAATTTATCCGATTTGAATATCTAATAAATATTATCAATATTTCAGTTTAGAGTGTTATATTAATATATAATATTGTTTACAAAATGTGTCATTTTTAGTGTGTTATTTATATACGCCTCACTATTACTTTTCGATGTACCATGAATTTTGCTAAAATAATCATCTCTATTTTATAGAATTGGATTATTTATTTCGAAACATATTTAAAACTTAAATTTATTGTATATTAATATAGAAGAGGTGGTGATAGTATTCACACTAACCAAAAAGTAGAATGCTTATATTCAATAATTTTATTATGAAATAACCGTATATTTTTTCTTAAACAAAAACAAAATTCCATTCAAACAGCAATTTTATTTCTTTTTTAAATAACTGTACCATCTAATGATTATATCTTAGGTTTATACCTCGGGTTAAAATAAGAAAAAAAAATTATTGTAGTTATTATTGCTCTGATAATGCATATCAGAATTAACTCCAGTTTTTCATAGAAATTTTTTACTTTATATTACTTTTTTCCAATGTTATCTCTCACTTTAAGGTTAAATTTCTTTCATAACTATTTTATTTTTTCAAAATGTAAACGATTAGCCTGTTATTTCTTGATGCAATTAGAAATGTCTATTCTCTGAAAAATATTCCTATGACTCTTGCTTTTTTTACATATTTTTTAGTAATAGAATAGAAGCAAAAAAGTGTAAAAAACAAATCAAAATTAAAAATAAGTTTTCTATTTATTTTATATAAATGAGTTAACTAAATACAAAAATTATATCTTGGATAATATTTTAAGTTTATTTCAAAATGATATAATGATATAACGAATAATATGTAAAAAAAAGAATTAAACCATTTTTGCCAACTTTGGTAACAATCTTGTAGATACGTGTTAATTTTGTGTTTCATAAATGGGTTAGTTTGTTCATTATGATATCTTTTTTCAAAAACACATGAATTATTTAAATAATACCTTGTATTTCAAAGGAATATCGTTTTATTGATTTATAGACAAGAAAAAGATTCTCATAAAAGAACTAATAATATATTGAACGTCATTTTTTCGTTCACAAAAACACAAGGTATTTTAGAACATGGAAGGAAACCAAAATTTATCTCTTTGTAAAACAAATTTCCATAGAATATGAGTAACGAGATTATAAATTTCGATTTTACTGTTTAAATATAACTGCATATTCGTCCTTTTATTTCCTGCAATTTGAAACATTTATGGATCATCTATGTACTTAAAAAATATGAACCCTTTGTTATTATTTATATAAAAACTACTATATAAAATTTCCCCTATTAACGCAGTATTTATTCAAGTTAAAAATATTTTATATATTATAATAGTATATTATTTAGAATCAATAATTAAGAAATTTTAATTCTATAAGAATATTTTTAAATTTTGAATGAATTATATTAAACTGAATATAGTAAATAAATAAAAGAAAAATTTTTCAGGAAATTTTAAAACGGCGACAACAAGCTTTTCGTAAAACTGAAGCGGAAATTGAAGCTCGACTTGCTCAAGAAGAGGAAGAGCAAGAAGGAAAAGAAGACGAAGAACGAGTAAAAGTGAAGCAATCAGAACATCAAGAAGAAAGCCAAAAAGAAGAGGAAAATTGGAAAAAGGAAGAAGATATGGTAAAAAATGACCAAACCACGAAAGAAAAGAAAAAAAGTAGAGCAGAAAGAATTGGTAGAGGAGTGGAAAGCCGCATTAAAAAGGACAATAATACGGGTAATACTAGCTGCTCAGAAACAGGTATGTCTTATTGAATATAAAAAATAAAAAAATAAAAAAATTAATAAATCAATAAATAAGCAGTCTGCTTTAAAAGAAAATTTTGATAAATAACTTAAGTGTCGCACTCTCCATAGTTGACAATGAAAAAGATATGGTATATGGTAATGAGAGAAAATCATCGGAGGTTCGGTCAAACGATAATAGAAGTGTCAGCGGCAGTAGCAGAACTACATTAGCTTCAAAATCAACAGTAACTGATACCGATAGACTCGGTGTTTGCGTAGCTCGAGGAGACGAATCATCCAGTTCTGAAAGTGCAAGTCAAACCAATTTATTAAAACGGACCTCACGTTGTAATAATAATAGCAATAAGATTAATAAAAGTTTCTCGTCGCGTAAGAAAGGGGCACGATATTCTGAAAATCTAAAAGATCGTTCCTCGAGTCGAAGTAGATCCAGGAGTAGAAATAAATATTCTTCTAGAGAAGATTCGTGTGAATCATCTCGGTCTTCTAAAACAGATGCAACATCAACGATTAACAGTAGTGCTGGAGGTGGTCTTGGTAGTGGAAGTGGGAATATAAATAGTAATTTGTCTTTAAGCAAGAAACACAAAAGGCATTCACGTAAAAGCACAGATAAGCAATATTATAAATCTAAATCCAGGTCAACCTCTCGATCTGTATCTCGTTTTCACTCTGAATCTAGATCTAGGTCTCGATCTGAATCCAGTTCCAGATCCAGATTGAAATATAAGCATTCACGATCGCGCTCACGTTCGAATTCTCATAGACGTCGTCGTAGTAGAGATCGCCTTCGATCTCGTTCTCATACACGAACACGAACACGAACACGAACACGAACTCGTTCCCGTTCTCGTTCTCGATCTCGTTCCCGATCTAGATCTCGATCTCGTAAGCGTTCAAGATCCTCTTACAGCCATAAAAATACTACTGCTGGAACTGGAGTTGGAAGTGGAACTGCTAGAAAGCGCGATACACGTTCGCGATCTGTAGAACGTACAAAACGTTCAAGATCCAATACCCGTAATTCAAGAAGCTATCATTATCGTCAACATCCTCATTATCGTCGAGATCGAGACGGTAAGAAGTCGACGCATGGATACCAGGACTGATCGTTCGCCTGCTCTCAATTAAAAAGGTTGTATTAATATAAGAATTATTACTCTATCTTTTACTAGAAATATGAGTTATCAATGTATATCTTTTAGACAATTAAAGTAAACATTATATTTATTTTATTTGTGTTTTGTTCAAATTTTGCTTTATGAATTTTATAAATATATGTACATATTATTGTTATATCTAAAGATTTTTCACATACTGAATAATTATTTTTCATGACACGAAAGAATTATTAAAATTCACTTGATATATTCACATTTATGATTTTCTTTTATTTTTATTATAAATGATTGCAAATTAAATTATATTATTTTTTTAAAGAAATTTTATATAATAAAAATAAAAATATTAATAAGAACATTTTAACTACTAAGCTTAATTTGATATATTTATATTTTTATTTTTTTCTAAAAAATGAAAAACTACCACTTTTCATTGATTTATAACATTACTAATAAAAATATAAACTATCATTGAAAATAATACATTAAGTGATTTCTGCTCAATATAAAAGATATTTAAAATAATTAAATCTGTTAGAAATATATTATTGTTTGTTTCTTTTAACTTTATTTCATGGATTCAGTATTACCTATTTTTAAGTTCGAATTTTTAGTTTATTCATTTAAAAATAATAAAATTAATAAGTTTAATTATGTCTGCATTAATGTAAGTTAATGAAACATAAGAATTATAATAAATTATTAATTATTAAATGTTTAAAATTTTTAAAACTATTTAAATACTGAATCATTTTAATATAAATAATAATAATACATATTAAAATATTGATTTTTTTTATAACCCAATTAAAGGAAATGTAATTATTTTATATAATTAAAACTTTATTAATTACAATAAAAAAAAGTATTAATATAACTTAGTTAATGGATTGTTACAAATCTGCGTTAAATTTTCGTTATTAAATGATAATAAAAAAAGTTTTATAAATCAATAAGAATATAATAGTCGAATACTGTATCATTTTATAAACCTAGAATACTCATTGTTAATTTACCCTTCGAAATTATTTTTTATTATATTCCAGTAGTCTATGATTTAATTTTTGAATTAGAAATAATGATAGAATAAAAATCTTTATTCATTAAAGTACAAGAATTTAAAATAGCAAAAAAATTTCACGAATAAAATTATACATCTGGATAAAACTTTTCTGTTAAAAATAATAATTATATTTTTACATATTGCAATATATAATAATTGATGTAAATCATTGTACATATCAATTTCATTGAATACTGTATTAAATTTTTAATAAATTAAATTAATATTGACTAATAAACTTTTTTAATATATAAATTAATATTACATATTAGAAAATTGGTTTAATAGATATAAAATACTGTGTTCTTAAAGTGTTGATATTATAAAATACAAAGACAGTTATAATTTTTTAAATTCTAAATATTAAATCTAACATATTTAATTACAAAAAAAATTCAATTTTATATAGTTATGATGCAAGTAATGTTAAAACCAAATGTTAATTAATAGAACAATTCATCTACTTAATAAAAGGGAAAATAATAATTTAATTTTAGAAACAAAATATATATTCTACTTGAATAATAGTTTAATAGAAAATAATATACTATTAATCCTTAGTTTAACGAAGAATTTAAGGTTTTAATTTGATGAGTATAAAACGAATATTATTTTATAGAACAGTTAGATATTGGATATAATTTTAAAATGATTTGTTGTGTAATAGATAGAACCAAAACAAACGTGAATAAAACAATGAAAATTTTATAGTATCTTTGACAAAAAGGTATTTGAAGTATCGATTTAAATTGTTTTAAATTGTTATACGTCTTTTTTTTATTTGCAGAAAAATATTTAAAGAGAATGAATACACCCTTACAAGATGAAGATATTTTGCGTCAAATATAGTATTTAAATACAAAGAAAAATGAATGAAAAAGTATTTTACAGTCCAAATAATATATATATATATATAAACAAATGATTATTTAAAACGTTTAAATACGTTAACTTTTATGCAATATCGTTTAGGATATATATATTTTCTGGATTTTTTAGTTTAAGTGTCGTAGTTTTTTTTTACTTAATTCTATAAAATTTTGTTATAATTCGCTATTACTAAATTAAAAAAATTTAATTAATTAAAGTGATCAATGATTTTTTGTATAAAACCAAAACATTGGTACACAGAAGTTGTATTTTGATACTTCATTTTATGTCTGCTATAATATGTTATTAAAACAAATTAATCGGTATCAGGCATCTTGGATATCCTGTTGTTAATAAAATACTTACTTCAGGTCAGATGATATCATTATTTAATTTATATTTGAATTAATTTCTTGCTTATAGATTTATGGCTTTAAAAAATCATAAACGCAGAAAAAATTAATATTCTTCAATTTTTTTAATATTGTATTTAATATAATGCATATTCATCAAAAGCTAACTTGTGTAGTTAATTTCATTGAAAATATTTTTAATGAAAACTCACCGGTTTATTAAAACATATTAAAGTATATAAAATATGTTAATAGCTAATTAAAGTATAGAAAATATGTTGATAGCTAAATATGTCAGTTTGATATCTTGTAGAAACGTTTCATTGCAATGTTACTATTATGTTATACTTTTGATATTTAGTAGTCCAGTAAAGATATTTACCGGATTCAACTTGAATAATTTCTTGCATTAAAATGTTCATATTTTTTAATATACTGTATCGGTATTTTTCATAAATTTGAACTTATAATTACTCTAAATTTCGTATAATTCATTGAGTCTATAATATTTTACATTTTTATGAATAATTGTACGATATATTTATTTTCATGATAGTTTCTACTATTTTTACATATTTATAAATTAGTAAAATATTTTTAATATATCTTAAGAAAAATTCGTTTAAATATGAATTCCTAAATGAAGTTGAAGCTTTATTTTAATTATTATGCAAGAAACAAATATCTTATATTTTGATTGTTCTGAAATAATAAGTGTTAAAGTATAAAAATCAAATAAGTAAAAGTGAAGCCTTTAATCTAAACTTTACATTATTTTGCTTATAAAAATCTCGAAAATAACTATTGTGTTTCAATTTAAAATCTCTTTAAACATTATTTTAAGGATAAAGAAGATATTTTTTTAAACTAATATTATAGTTCAAATTGTATATACGCATTCTTCAAACTATTTAAATTTTTTAACGTTGAAATTAAATATTTGAAGTAAATGTTGCAACAGTAAAACTTCACAGGTATTTAACAAATAGCATGGTATATTTTTAATTATCAATTTATAAAACTTTATATAATTTGTTATTCTATCAATATTTAATAAATTTTAATTTCAGTTAAATCCAAGATGTTATAAAAATAATATGAAAAATTGCACGAATACATATTAATATAGATCATAAAAACTTATACATGAAATCATTAAAGTATAGTAAAACTGTGATCTCTTGCATATTTATCTTTCCAATTAAGAAAAGCAAAACTGAATTATCTATTTGAGTTAATTTAGAATTTAGTCAATGATTTTTTTAATATTATTTTTTCTAAATTTTGATTCTGTTATTCTGTATTTCTAATATCACTATCAATCTTTGTTTTAAAATTCTTTATTTGACTAATGAATATTTTTAATATTTATTAATAATAATAAAAATTTAAATAATAAACAGTTGATATAACTAAAGTAGTGATAATTTATCATAAATTTCTAAGCACAATTACTCACAATAAAATTCAATATCAAAAATACGTTCTTATCATTATATAATTAAATTATTCTCTAAAATGAGTAAAAATTTGTAAAAAAAAAAGTTTTTTTATAATATCAAATCACGTGCATATTTCTCAATTACTAAAAACAATCATTTAAATGAAAAGAAATGAACTCTAAAATTACAAATATAATTCGATTATAATTTATTATTATCATAATACCATAAACAGAAATACATTTTTTTTATAAAACATAATTTCTATTTCCTTATTTTCTTTCCATAGCATCGAAAATAACTAATTTCTATTAAAATAATTATATTTAAGGTATTAATACAATTTAGACAATTTAGCTTAAAATTGAATTTTATTTAAAAAAATAATATATTTCAATTAAAACACAATTTTTATTACTTTCGAAAAATTAATTATTTAATTTTCAAATTTTTATTTTATGCTTTCTTAATCTTCTTAAATAGTATGATTATCACAGAAGCAAATGGGCAATTACAATTATATGGATGTACTAATAACATTGAGATTTTTAAAATTCATATGATCAAATTAGTAAATAATAAAATAATGTTTAAAAACATAATTAAAAAAATCTAATTTTATTTAATAAACGAATTACTATTAACAAAAAAATAATTTGCACCCTTTTTTATAATTTCTTTAATTTTAAATAGAATTTTAATAAAAATATATTTTGATATAGAAAGTAAAATATTATTTACAATCAAGTAGACAATATTTAATTTTTATAAAATAATAATAAAAGCTAATATCAGTAAAACTATTACGTGAAACTTTATAAAAAAAAAAACAGTTGAGTGATTAAATAACAATGAATTTTATTTTTATATTGAATGATTCGTGAAAATTTAATTATCATCAAGAATTTCGTTTGAAAGAATAAAATAATTTATTTATGAAGAATAATACATGTAAAATAAAATAAAAATATAGTGCCAGTTAGAATACGTGAAAACTATGCACATTTTAACTTTTATTAAAGATATTTTACACATGTAATTTTGCGTAAACTATAAATATTTTAGTTAATTATATATTTAAATTGTTTTTTTGATTCATTTAGTTTTAATTTAACCGATTAAAAACGCATTATTTTGAAATTGAGATTTAAAAGTTTTTTCCATTAATTTAGTCAAGAATTGTAAACCAGTTTTATATTAGATTTTCTATTTTTATCGTAAAAACTACCGACTTATTCAAAAATTTTATAATTGTGGACAATGAGTAGTTCCCAAAATATTTAAATGAATTACATGTAATTGATATCATGACGTTACATATACTTTTATGTATAGTTATTACTAAGTGCATAAATATAGAAAATTTTATAGTAATATACTATACATGCATAACTTATACGTACTATGATGTATTTGATAATATTATATATTAATTCATATTAAAAGTATTCCTTTACTGATTTAATAAATAATTAAAAATAAAATGAAAATCATACATGGAAAAATATAAAATATTCAATTTGCTGTTAAGCTATGTGGATAATAATAATTAAAAAATTAAATAATGATTATTAATAATTAAAAACATACATACATATATAATATCAACAAATTCTTCATCGAACGTCACATATTCTTTGTATGAGTTTTTATGAACGAAAATACTTCGTTAGAAAAGTAAAAACTGTCGTAATAATAATTAATTCAATTTTTAATACTTTATGTGTACCAAATTAAATTATTTTAAAAATTGTATGCACACTTTTATAAATAAGTCGCATTTGTATTATCACGTCATTCAAACATATTAAATTATATGCAACTAAATAAAATTTGACACGAAAATCTAACCTAAATATAAAATTCGAAAATTAATTTTGATAATTATTATTATAAATGTATAATAATTATCCAAGTATAAAAGTTTATTCTATTTGACAATTCACATTGAACAAAATTTATATAAATCATGTTCAACGTAATAAAAACATATCACAAATAAAATATAAATAAATAAACATTTTTTTATGTTTTAAAAGATGCAACAAATCGTGATTAATAAAAGGTAAAAAATTAGTAAGAATATATTTCTCTAATTAGTTAAAATCAGATTAAGAAACCATAATGTGTGAAACTATCAATTTTAGCTATACCATAAATTTTATTACTGACCTTGTTCATATCTTATTTGTTATCTTTTTCTATTTCTCTTTACTACCGCTCATTTAAGTAAACTGGAAAGAAATATTCTTTCATAACAAAAATTAACGTAATCAATAATTTTTCTTTAAAATTCAGTTTATTTCATGAATTAGATGGTTTTATTAAAATTACGAATAATTTTATATTTTAATTCTAATTTAATAGTTATTATCCCTTTATAATAATTATTAAAATCAGTTTATATAATTGTACGAATATCGAATTCTATAATTTATAGTTTAATATACTTAAACTTCACACAGTAATAATCAAAATATATTATATAATAAAATTGATTTTTAAGTATTATTAAATTCCTATTAATTACAATTGCTTGCATTGTTTACATATAAAAATTATAACATCAATATAAAAGAAAGTAAATAATAAAAGGTATTTTTATAGAAATGATTTTTATAATAATTAGTATTTATATTCATAATGGATATTATTATATATATTTGTAACTCTGATTTAAATAAAAATAATAAACCTTTAAAAGAAGAGAAAAAACAAGAATAAAAGAAGAATATCGTCTGCAACAACAAAATAACAATATGAACAAGAATAAGGTAAATTATAATAATAAGAAGAATATTTCATTAATTTTTAAACTGCAATTAGAGTTTGTATTATGCCTTAGTAATGATCAATCCACCATGCATAAAATTGTATACCATAACATGCCTGTATGGTTTATATATTAATATATTTTTTAGGCAACATGGAAATGTGAGACTTTGTATTATAAATATAAAGAAAAACATATATTAACAAGTTATCAAGTATTTTATTTGCTTCCTTTTTTTGAACATCAAATTCTTAATTATATTGCTACTAGCATTGATAGTTTAAAAAATTTTCGTTCTACGTGATTTTTTCAGATAAAAATATTATATTTCTAATATTTTTAATTTTCCAAATGTTAAATATTAAGGAAAAATTAAATTAATAATATTTTCAACATAAATAAAATTTCAAAGTAAAACAGATGAAATCGGAATTTAATCTCTATGGGAAGTATATATAGAAAATTTCTTTCGAAAGAAAATAAGATAATTAATTATTTACATTAATTAATCTGAACATAAACTAAATCTGATATAAATCAAAAAGTTTATTTTTTAAAATATTTTTTACAGAAATATATGATAATGAATATGTTAATAGTAAGATTTCAAAAAAGTTTCGTTTGATAATATTCATTTTATTTCCTAAAATACTGCTAAAAGTTTTTGTACATTAATCACAATAATCCTTTTTTAATTTAAATGATGTGTAGAACAATTACTTAATTCATGTTACAAATTAGAAAATTATAAAATTCTTGACAATTTTTTAATCGATTTTTTTTTCTTTATATTTAAATAGGAAATGGCCTTTTTCAATGGTCAGTATAAAAGAATATGGTATAATTCTATTTTGTACTTCTATTTTGATGATTGACTTTTTCTTTAAAGTAGAAATTTTGTTAAAAGGTAAAGCTAACACAAACGCTTTAACTACAATTAAAGATTAAAGATAAAATGAAAAAAAGTTAAAAATTTCTGATTTTTATCATTCATATTATATTTAATACTGATATAGGTTAATTTAAAAAGTGCAGCATTAATTAAAATCAAAATTTTAATAATTTTAATTCTCGAATGAAACTTTTTACTACTAATCGCCATGGTTTTTATTTGCACTGAACATTTACACATTTTAAAAATTATCTTATAACGAGATAATAGTACGTTTATTATTTATTTTATTAATTATCATAATTAATATTTTTAAGATCTAGAAGAACAAGGCATATCAATTTTATTTATTTTTTTATGATTTTATCATTTTTATTATTAATCAACACCTAATAATTAATATTCGTGTATTGAATAATGATTTCACGTAGATAAAAAGAAATGGTTTTGTTGCTATTTTTAGATTACTCATTAAACTGCTTATTATTTTGAATTTATACATATTATTTTATCCTCTTTTTGTTTTAATGAATGGAACTGAAAGAGATTTAAAAATAACTGCATGAAGGAAACTTATCAGATATATATGTGCGTAGCATATATATTATACGTAACTATATAAAACATAAATCCGTATTCTTAAATAATTGTAAAAGGAATTAAGAAACGACCTGCTCAATATACTTTGCTGTATACACAGTGAATAGTTATCTAGCATTATGCAAACTTTATTTCTGCAATCCGATAACAATCCCTTTTTAAGTCATATATATTAATTTATATTGTGTTTAAATATTCTATTTATAAAATTAGCTATATACTTGATAAATGGATACAATTTGTATTTCCGATATAATAAATATTAAAAGTATATTAATATTGGTGGAAATTCAATAGTTTAGACATAAAATACAAACATTATTTTTTTTCGAATAGTATAATTTATTTAAAATACTGTGTAATATTTGTTATTTATTTTGAACCTACGATTATGTATAAAATTACATTAATGACAATGCCTGTGCGCACACATGTGTGTAGGCGCCCCTGCGCAATATGCATAAATATCAGTTGAATAATAAGATTGTCAATGATATGTGTATATGAAACAATCGAAATTTATGATTTTATTTTTATCAAATGTATTTAATATTAAAATTTTATATTTTTAATATCTACACATTAAATTTTACATATCCAATCTCTTTAGTAATTCTTAGCAATTAAATTTTTTTTTAATATATATTTCTACTGTATAAAATATTGGTTTTTGATAAAAAATAATTTTAAATAAATAATAATTGATGGATAAAGTTATTATACTAAAAAGAACTCTTATTAAAAATTTAAATAATCTAAATAATTGTGTTTCTAAATACTTAACGCAATTTTTGTTGTATATTTCGAAAATTTTCTATAATAAATGATACAAATAAATCAATTTCATTATATGATCAATTATTAAAAATTTGCATAAAGAAATAGTATTCATTTAACACGTGTTTTGTTTGTGAATGGGTGTATGCGCGTGTGTCGTGTGGAACTTTTCTTCATAGGTTTACTAAACGCATTAGTAAAGCTGTTCAAATTGATGTAGTCGTTCTTCAGAAATAATACTAAAACTAGCTTAAGTACGAATCTAATAAAACGCTGAGACAGAATAATCTTACCTCCCTCTGTTGATTACGATTAAAATTTGCGGTTTTTCATGCAATTTTAATGAAATGTGTCAACTTATATATTAAATTTCAGAAAGCATCAATAATCAAAAGCCAAAAAAATTTAATTATTTTTATTGATACCTAATCCGATAATATCTAAATCGATTTAAACAATAAATTGTAAAAGAGATACACGGTTTATATATCAATATAATATTATAATAAGTTGCAATTAACTTCCTAAAAACAAGTCATACAAGGTCCTATAAAAATTAGTGATTAGATCAATAAAATATACATTAAATGATTAAGCATATAGATTTAAACATTTGAAAATTAAAATAAAATTATTTTTATTTTTTGTAATCTGCATAATTTATCTAAATTGGTTTTTTCATCAATCGAAGGTATATTTCTGTGTTTTGATTTAGAAAAAAAATTGATTGTTTTTAATGATTATGTCGTGTTTTTACCTTGAAATTATTGATAATAAATGTAGAATTTTAGAATTATTTTTTTAAATATTTTAAAGTAGTTTTACTTTGAAAAAAAAATTTATTATAAACTGATTTTTAAAATATGATGATTTTAAAGTATTTGTATAATATTTATAGTATAAATATTTAAGTTTAGTGAAATTTTATAATTTGATTTTTTAAGTTTGTTTTAATACATAATAGATTGATAGTATGTAAATACAAAAAAATAAAAATAGCTATGCAAAAATTTTTATAAATATATCGTTATTTAAATGGTGTTACTTTGCTTTCATTTTCAGACGAAAATTCTCTAAATACATATATTTTATAAATTATTTATTAAATTCTAATGAAATTAAATGTGATAGCATAAACATATTTATTTATATATTGTATATTTATTTTCAAAATATTAAATTTAAATATATTATAATGTAACTCTTACGACCTTATTATGGTTGAGCTTAGTTCTGAAGAAATGTCTATTTTTTTTACGAATTTAATGTAAAGTTTAGTAAATAATACTTCAAAACGGTTGAAGAAATTGGTGAAATGAAGATTAAATATACTGATTAAAAAAAATTTTAGTTTCTAAAATGAATGTATTTATATATGTCTGATGTAGCGGCAAAACAATCTAAAAATATGCAGTTCCATTGTAAATAGAATTATAGTCATTGCAAGAAATTTCAACATTTTTGTTTTTATTTTTTAGAAATTCGATCGTTCATTGTGCAATTTTAGAGATGTTTTGTACACTACTTTTTTGTATTTTTTATTTTTGTATTTATGAATGATATTAATAAGCAAATTTGTAGCTAAAATTTTAGATATATAAGAAGTTTTTATTTATTTTATCTGTAAACCTATATTATTTGTATAAGAGATTCTTGAAATTCTTCAAAAATTCATTTAAAAATAAAAAGACCTACAAAACGTTTTAATACATAATAAATTAATTTTAAATCTTACCTTTCATGCATGTCCTTGTTGAAGTAGTATTGTTTAAATACTATTAGTAAATAAATTACGTTTAGTAAACCATAGCATAGTTTAAAATGCAAACATTTTATTAAGATTAAATCAATGAGAAAAAAATTAAATATTTAAACTGATATATTAGTACATACTAATTTTTTTTAAATATTAAATTTAAATATTTCAGTGCGCTAGTAAATAATAAATATAAAGTAAAAAAAGAAAATTAGGGAAATTGGCTAGTTATATATTTTATCCCATAAAAATCTTAAAATTTTAACTATTTTCGCTTAAGTTTAAATATATAATATTATAAATAATTAGAATTACTTATATTTTAATATATATATACGGTCTCAAAATCTAAAAAATAAGCATTTCCATGTTTGACATTAAAACATTTGTAAAAGTATCTGGTTGACAAGAAATGGAATCATGTAATAAACTATATAATCAGTAGAACCGAAGTATTTAATCAGAATTATCAAAAAAAATAAAATATTAATGTTTATTCATATTTATTAAAATTATTTGTTTTATGGTTTCAAAAAACTTAATTTTACTTTATATTACTGGAAGATTTAAAAATTTTGATGAATAGCTTACAAAAGTGCTTTAAAAGTTATAATTAATTTATAAATTATTTATATTTTTATTTTATTTAAAATATTAGTTTTTATTATTGATATCAAAGTTTCACGATTGAATGAAACTAATATTTATTATTATCAAATAATATTAATACATTATAATAAGAATTTTAAATATTTAAACAAAAATTATAATGAATGAATAAAAATCGATTTCAAAATTTGTTATCAACTTAATAATTTATATCCTAAAATTATTAATATACCAGACATGCATTGAAATTATTTTTTCATTGATTATTCAACAGTGTCAAATTGTACTAATTATTTATTGAAGAGTCGCAACTTTGGACAACATTAATTATTAATTAATATTAATTTTTAAATATATTAGTTATTATTTATTTCATTGAACATTATTCAATTAAAATATTTATATTTATATTCTTAACTCATTACAGGTTAGTTATAAATTTATGAAAATAGTATTTATAATTAAATTTAAAGAAAGGTATTTTACTTCAATTTTATATTATATAGATGTAGACATATATTTTGCCAATAATAAGTCTTTAATACAGTTTATATTTAAAGTCTATTTTAAATTAAGGTATTATATTCCATAATTAGGATTAAAAAAATTTTTTTATGAAAAATTATTAAAATTTGTTTTTATTAACTATAAATTTATAATTGTCAATCATATATTCACGTAAATATACTTAGAAATTATTTAGAAAAAAGCATAGATTTTTCTTGATCAATTTTTAATAATTATTTTTTAGTACTTGTTGATATACTTTCCTTTATACAGCAGTTTAAATCAATATTGTACAATAAGATTTAATGAATCGAAATTCAGTAATAATATCTTTAATTTTAATTTTATTATACGATTTAAGACTATTGTATCAAGTATTGATTTTTGTACTTTCAGATCCACTCATTAGTTCACTCTGTTGCATCTATACTCTGAGAACAAAACAATGGTGCGATTCACTTTAATACCACTGATTCATCGACATAGTTAGTCAACAAGTTAAGCAAATGTAATTACCATTTACTGCATTGATTATTGTTTATGCAGTTGTAACAGTTGTATAATAAATTTTTTTTCAAATTTTACTGACATTGTAATAAAGCAACTTTAACTGTACTTATCCCTATAAATAAATTAAATTACTAAATAGAAACAGTAATATTCACCCCTAAGAACACGAATTTTTATTGCAATTCTATATTTATATAGTATTTATAATAAAACAATAAAATATATTTGAATTAAGTATTAATAAATTGATGTATTCATTTTAGTTCAATAAGATTTTTAATAAAATTTCATATAAACGATGCTTTTTAACTATTTTAAGTTTTTAATACTAAGAAATTCAATATTAATTAATAAAAATGAAAATTATACGTTAAATGGGTAATACTAAACGATGTTACAAATTTTTATAGATTTTTTCTATTACTTATCAAAAAATTGTTATATAATATATAGCTTTACCAATTTTTAAATCTATACTCGCTATGAATATACGTATACTAGTTGCAATTAATTTAGTTAGTGTTTTAGTTCTATTGACAAGGTTCCAAACAAAGTTAAAATAATGAGATATATCTTTTTCGACTTAAAAATTTTATAAGAGTATACGTTACTTAATAATAGTTTTTTTTTAAGTATTACAATGAAAATAATCATGTTATGTTTGATTATAATTTCAAAAAGATTTGAATAGTATATAGTGATAGACAGAACGAAGAACTATAAATACAATAAAATTTACATTAATTTACGTGTACACATTAATCTAAATGGTTTTTAATTTTAAATAATAAATATGTTTATAATATTTTTTATTCAAATAGCTTTTCGCATATATAAATAATATTTATAAAGTACATAATTTTGCACATTTTGACTTTAATTTTCATTAAAATAATGTTATTTAATTTAATTCTCATTTAAAGTTTTAATTTATTTTTACATAAAATTTTTATTATATATTTAATTCAATAATAAAAATGGTTAAGAATTTTTTTTTCTATATTCAAATAATATTTTACAATTAAATTTTAATCTTTGATTTAATTTTAAGATTAAGAGGTATATGCAAACGCTACGAAACTGTTACATGATACACGAATCAAATGAAAACTTTCTGATTCTTTTAATCAAATAGAATTAAATCATATTAATAATAGAGATAATTAGTTTAAAAGTTTCATTTTTTAGATATTTTCGGTAATTAGATAATTAATTTTTTACAGGCACAAAGTTTAAAATTTGTCAAAAAGTTGATTCTGAATAATCATTTTTTAATAAAATTTCACAGTTTATCTTTTGCGTGTAAATCGTAATTAAAATTATTTTCTTAACTTGTTTTTTTATAAAAATATATAAAGTATATTCGATATGATAAGGAATATAAAAACAAAATAAAATGTTTTAAAAATTTTAAGTCATTAATAATTGGATATAGAAAAATAATTTTTACCAATTTAGAAATTTTAACAATTGGTTTTTTATTGACATCTAAATAGTTATATGTAAAAATAATGTAGAAGTTTTTGTAATATATTCTTTTATGTGTTGAATTCATATTTTCATTGTAAAATTTTCATGAATAAAACGTATGCTTAATTATGTAATAGAAACTTTTTTTAGAATCGTGATTCTCATTAAATTAAGGAAATGCAAAAAAAATCATTGAAAATTGATTACATTGATTAGGATTAGCTGATGATTATTAGTAACTGTCAATTTATTTATTAATAAAAATTTTAAATTATGTTTTCTTCCAATTCTTTTTAAATAAAAAACTTTTTTTAGCTTTTCAATTTAATCGTTGTTGATTTTTATGATTATATTACTTTTTCAAAAATTTTTATGTACCAAAAACACAAGAATATTCATTAACACGACAAATAATTTATTTTAAATAATAATTACAGGTTTTATATTTCCCGCCAATTTCAAAATATTTGGCGCTTAAATAGTCATCATATAAGTCTTATTTTGCAAAAATTTCTAATAAAGTAATTCTCACTTTCAAAGTTTTTAGTATAAAAGTTTTAAAATAAAAAATTTTTTTTTCTGTTTTAATAAAAAAAAAATTATTGGAAAATATTCTATATAATCGCCTAAAAAACTTTGTCTTAAATATTGTATTATGAAAAAGTATTTTTATAATTAAACGTCAAATTTTTTCCTGAAATCATTCGGAATGTTTGTATTTCAGAATTTTTGTACATAAACTTAACGTGAAAATTAATTATAAGTTTTTATAGTAATTAGTACTTTAATTAATAAAACTTGGATTGTGAAATAGAAATTCATATATGTATAAACAATTAATTGCAATATACAATTTTCAACTCATTTTAGAATTTGGCAACATTGAATTAGACAATTCAATCAGAGACTAAACAATAGATAAAGCTATATTGTGAAATAGTAATACTTATTTGAAATTATATATTTTATATTATATACAACAGGTATGTTATTATATTAACTTTTTTAATTATTTTTTAAGAATATTTTCGAGAAATTTCTGTACTTAAAAAATAAATAAAAATAATGTTTTTTAATATATTTTTAGTTATTTATATATACGAAAATCAGGTTATATTATAATTTTATATTTCATATCAATACTTGAATATTAATGTTCATATAGTTGCTTATAAATGAAATTTACTATTTGTATTTAACGAGTTCATTTATATTTTAAAGTTAATAACAACAAAAATATAATACCTTTGCATAAAAGAAAAAATTTATCATAATTTTTAGCGTTTTTACTGTTTTTAAACGCATTAGTAATAATTCAGATAATATTTCATGTACAATGTATGAACATTAAAAATTTTCTTCCATGTATTTAATTTTTATAAAAATTCCATTAATTTAATTTTTTACTTAAAATTGAATGTACAAAAATATATAATATTAAAAATTCAATCACTATTTAGACAATAAAATATAAATATATTCACAACAATACTTAAAATATTAAAATAAAATATGAAAAACAAAATGGATGACAATAAAGGTTACTAAATAAATATGGCTAAATTCAACTAAAGGTCTATTTTTTTAAACTATAGAATTCTATTTGTAGTTTATTTATAATGAAAAGTAAAAAAATTGATGTATAATTAATGACTGTAAAAATTTTCTTAATAATAAAAAATTATAATTATAGTCAGGTTAGTATATTACAAAAATAAATAAAATGTAATTAATAATAACTATAATAAAATTACTACTTATTTATTGTACAGATTGACTTATTTTTAAAAATTGTATTTAAATTTTAAATTTATGTTTTATATTTTGTGTTATAATATTCAAAGGTTAACATTCTTATATCGTATACTTTGGAATTTTATAGCTTAGATTTTATGAGATTATGAAAATCATACATTAAGAATTATAAGCTTTTTTTATGTAAAGTTATAATTAGTACACAAATAGTATTATAATTGATTGGTCATAATACTTATATGATTTAAAAATGATATATTATAACTTAAAAAATGAAAACAATTATTGGGTTATTAAATAAAGATAATTATTTTTTATGTATAAAAATATTAACCAATATTTTTTATATATTTTTTCAGATGTGTATAAGTAAATATTAGTTTTGAAAGAATTAATTATTATTATTTTATATAAATTTTTTATTAAAAATACAAATATATTTACATTTAAATACATGGATAATTTAGCAAAACAAGTAAGTTATACTAAATCTATGTACCATAATTGTTTAAAATACTTATCTTTTTATAGAATGAAGAAATAGAAACATTAAAAGCTATTTATGGTCCAGAATTTGAAACAGAAGATGAAGAAAATAGAAACTATAGTATTACAATAATTAGTGATTTTAATAGTAATATATATGTAAAACTATATGTAAAATTTCCTACATCATATCCTTCAATATCACCACCAACATTTGAAATTTCTGCTCCTCATTTGAAAAAAGAAAAAAAATTATACTTTAGCAATCTTTTACAAAACATTTATTTGTTAGTAACTAATTCACAAGTAAAAAAGAACAAATATTATAATTATAATTCTCATTGTAATTATAATACCATTATTTTATTGTTGTTATTACTATTTAACTGTGTTTATTTTATAGATCATACATAGGACAAAATGTAGTATTTCAATGGATAGAAAAAATTAGAGAAGAATTACAGTCTTTATACTCAGAATCAGTTGATAAATTGAAAGATGAAGATTTTGCTAATACCGAGTCAAAAGCTGAATCACCAAGTAAGGAAAATTCCTTGATATGTCCAATAATTAAACATGGTGATGTAATTTCAGATAGAAAAAGTTCATTTCAAGGACATGCTGCTGCTGTGTATTCCATTAATCAAGTCAGGTATATATATTTTTTGATTTATAAAAAAAATTGAGAATTAAAATTTTTTATTTATTAAAAATATCTTAATAATAATTTTTTTCTAAAGACAAGTAATAATGAAACTTAAAGAAAATAGGAAAATTCAACAAGCAACACATAATATATATGCATTTAGAATTTATAAAGAAAATAATAAAAGTTATTTGCATGATTGTAATGATGATGGAGAACACCTAGCTGGAAGTAAATTATTAAATTTATTAGAGGTAATGTAATGTGTATAGATTATTACTATTACCACTATTCTTTTTAATGACATAATATATTCTTTAATTTAAGATTATGAATATAAAAAATATTATAGTAATTGTTTCTCGATGGTACGGTGGAATTCATCTTGGAGCAGAACGTTTCAAACATATAAATAATGCTGCTCGACAAGTTTTGGTTGCAAATAATTTTGTATCCTCGCAAAAATAATAAAATTATTACAGTTTATTCAAAATTACAAGTATGTGTACATATAGATGCAGATTTGTGAGTGTATAAAATAATAATAGTGGTATTAGTAGTAATAATAATAATTATTATTATGAAGTGATAATAGTTTAGTAATATTTGTAAAAATCCATAAACTTAAAACATTTACCATCGAGAAAAGAAAAAAGATTATCAACTTTATCTGTTCTATATGGAACGTACTTTATAAATAAATCTGAATACCTTTTATTTTTGTTTATTTTAACAAAAATATGTTAAAACTATTTACCATATTTTAAGTCTTTATTCATAAATTTCATTAAATCAATAAAGTAATTTATAATTGAGTTAAAAATAAATATTTAATTTTGATACATCTTTAAAGCATTTCAATTTATTATATTTTTTAATCCTTTAATACTAATATTTCGATTTATCTTTTTTAATAATATAAAACAATAATCATTGGTAATATTTTTGAGTAATTTAAAAACGTATATATTTTCATTATCTGATATTATATAATACATGCTTAAATTATAAATATAATATCAAGTAGTTGAGTCTAGCTTCAATCTATTGACATCTATCAAACTGTTTTTAACCATATTTGTGTTGTTTTTTGAATTTTAAATTTATTCTGTACATGAGAGAATCGGTACAACGTAAATTTGACAATAATCATTGGTATGGCAGAACTTCGAAAAAAAGCAGTGTAACCCAATTAGAACAACGAAATAAACAATAAGTTATCTTCGCTCATCTTTAATATAACAAATCATTTTGAACACTGCACTTGTCTTTTAGACCTTCGTTAATATCACCATTGTTGTTTACGAAAACAATTAAGGCGGGTATACCCATCTGGTCTACATAATTTCTCCTTTGGTCAAAAAGCCATTCATCACACCCTGAAACCCGCCGCACGTAACTACATTTTTGTATTCAATATTTTTTTCTCCTTCCTATTTCCGAATGATTTTTCTCAAACCATCTTTGTCTTTTTTAAACAATAAATGTTTAACGAATTATTTAAAAGCTAAAATATATTTTACTTTTTAAAGTTATAAATATAATTTAAAGAATATATATAAAAGATTATACAAAATGTATTATTGTAATAATATATGACATTATATAACTAAATAAATTTTTTTAACTTTAGCCGTGAAATAATGATAAAAATAGAATAATAGTTAAGAAAATATGCGACACAACTTGATTAAAAAAATAACACTAATTATAAATTTTTAAGAATCACTAACAGCTTGAACAACTACATTGTTCAAATAATTAAAATTTATGTGTTGCGTTATTAACAAAATAAACAATAATTTTAAATAATATATGATTTTATAATTTCAAAAAATAATTAAATATTCATAAATAGCAAACACAATAGAAAAAATTAAATTTTTTTATTCGTTTTTGAAAAATAACACTAAATAAAAAAATGTGAATAATAAGTATAATTTTATCTTATTATTTTGTAATTTCTCGATAATTTTACTAATAAGATTGAAACAATTGTGACCACATATGAAAACAAAGACCAACCCAAAAACATTTCTATTATTTATTGATTGAATTATTATTTTTTACCGAAATTTCGTCAATGGCGATGAAAAAATATTGTTTAATTTAAGAAACTCTTAACAACTTTAGCCTAACTTTAATTTCAACCTTTTTAATTTACCGTACCTGAATATCACGCATTGAATTATTAAATTTGATGTGACATGGTGGTTATTTACTGTTGTGTTAGATCTCAAACATACTTATCTTGTGGAAACGGTATTGGAACCCATTTGCGATCAACAATTATTTATTGGAGTTTAATTTTTTAAATACCTCTGATTATTTCCATATGTTGACTTTGAAGTTTCAGATAAAATTATTAGATACAGTATGTCAAAATCATTTTAGTGTTGTGATTAGCGTGACAAAGTTTTTTTACTGATGAAGTGAAAAAACGTTTCGTGCATTTCAGTTTCTACCTCTTTGAAGAGATATTCTTTACAATAATTTTATTTTTTTAAATTTTAGCCTGTCAACAACAAAGAAATTATCAATTTCACGTCTATATTGTCAATATTTCAGTTACAAGACCTTATTTGATTAACTTTATTTTTTGAGTAATATGGTTGATTTCAGAAAATGTTGGTGATGAATAATATCTTCTTTCTATTCTCTGAAGTTTCAAAACATGTTGCAGACTACAATGTCAAACTGATTTTCATTTTAAACAGGAGTAACTGACGAAGAATCATGTTTTGATTGTTGAGGATGTATTCAGACGTTGATTCATCTTTTATTTAAACATAGGTGTTGATTTCGGCTGCAGATTTCTATTCATATTATATCTGTTCTATTTCTACCATTTTTGTATTATCGTGTAAAATTCTAATAATGCATTTCGGCGGAATTCCTACTAGCCTTTATTCTCAGAATTTTTAAAGTATACTTTTATCTCTTCTTTTTTAGTGAGAAATTATTCGATTTTCTATTCACAATTTATATCGAACATAATATTTAACGTATAGATTACTTGTACTACAATGCGGATTTCAATGCTTCTTGTCACTAAGAATGGGATCTTTACTCAAATAATGTTGTTTTAATCAGACATTTATATGTGCATATCACTATTGTTCTATTATTAGTCATAATGACGAAATATAATTGTAATTGTAAATATCCTGTAGATCTATATGATTCCTTGTAAATCTTAAATGTAGATTCTACGGAAAACAGAGATATTCAAATAAGTAAAATGTTTTATAAATTTGAGTAAAGGAGGTGCTGAATCTAAGGGGATTCGCAAAAGCCGGGTTCAGTAAATATTGAATGAATTGACTGAATTCAGCTCAGTGACTATACGGTCAGCCTTTCCAGTTAAAGTTTTGTGAGAAATAGACATAAAGTTACGTGCTACTGTGTTAGAACTGTTTATTTTTTACCCATTGTCGATTGTCAACAGAGTCGCATTAATAAATGTCGCTAGCTACTAGTGATGCAGTCAATTATTCTTGATATATCATTTTTCATTATTTTTTTTTTTTAAAGGATGGCGAATAATATTTATTATAGAACTGCTTTAAATACGGACTTTTTCAGGTTTAGGTGTTTCTTTTTGAAATTGACTTCACAAATTATCTTCATTTAGCTTCAACTAGAATTAAAAATCTACAGGCAAATAATAAAAAATGATTTTCTGTTTTATCGCAGAAACGTTATTATAACTTCTATTGATTTACGTGATTACAAAAACCTTCAAATTTATATTGTTTCTAAGATTATCTTAGCCGATGGATATAATAAAATTTATGTCCATACGTTAATTATCGCTGTTTTGTGGAGAATCGAATTTTTTCTTTAAATGCACGCTTTAAGAAATATTTGTATCTATATATATAAACATATATATATATATATATATATATATATATAGTATGTATATATGTGTGAACGTAAAATCTATTTTACTATGTTTTTTAGGAAATTCGAAAATATTAATAATAAAAAAAATAGTGATTTTTTATATAAAAAAATTGAAAAAATTTTTAATGAATTAATTTGATGAAGAAGTGATAAACAAAATTGTAAAATTTTACTAAAAGAAAAAAGTCATGGCGGAATAAGTAAAAGACTATTGAATTTTTTACATTCATAAACAAATTTTTAAATGCTAATAAATAAATGATCGAAATTTAAAAATTGATTATGAATTTTGAAAGACAAAATAAAGAAATATTTACCTCGATGATTGCATTCTTTAATTATTTAAAAAATAAATTTTAACGTTAAACCAATTTTATATAACTTTAAAAAAAAATACTATTGAAATCAAGGATGTTAAAAAAAAAGTGAAATTTATGTGTTATAATATTAATAAATTATATATTTTTTTAATTACAATTGTATAATAAATAACGTATAAAATCAATAAAATAGTAATATAAGGTATTTAAGGTTAGTTCTAGTTCAATTACTAATTACTTGCATGAAAAAGTAATTGCCAAGCCTGCGCACAAAAATAACATGAAAAACCCTATAATAATTATTATTTTATTGATTTTAATTTTTATTACTATTCAATTGTAATATAAAGATTTTAATATAGAATTACTTTTATTAAATCTTTAATTTCAATGATTTTTTTATTAAATATTAAAATTTTTTTAACATTCCGACTTATTTTTTAAATAATTTTAAAATATGAATGAGAACAATTTTTTTCTACCCATTTCAATGCAGAAAATTTTTTTTTAATATATTTAATTATTTAAGCAATAAAAACGGGATATTCAGATTACAGAGATGAGCTCACGGAGCCTTTGTGCGCTTAATAGTTTGTTTGCAATCTATATATACTAGATATAGTTTTGGATTAAATATTTCATTTCATTATTAATTCAATTATGATAAATAACACAACAAAACTAGAACAATAGGCAATAGTAATATGAATGTTCTACAATTATACTATTTTAACCATAAATTTGTTTAATATTTTATATTGAACTGTATATTTATCAAATTTAAATTTAATTATTTAATAAAAAAAATACAATAATACAATGTGTACTAATGTGAAAAAAGAATTATCAAATTCTAGATATGGCAAACAAGAGAGTCTTCAAGCTATTGTTTTTGCTGATGACTTTATTCATGATATAAAGCCTATAGAAAAAATTTATCCTAGTATTCTGATACCTGTTGTGACTTTACCTCTCTTAGATTATTTATTGGAAACTTTGGTCCGTTCAAGAGTTCAGCAAGTTTTTCTGTATTGTAGTAGCTTTGTAGAAAAACTTAAAACATTTATAAATTCCTTAAAGCATTTTCAAGATAAAAATATAACAATAACACCTATACTTTCTGATGGTTGTAGATCTCTTGGAGATGCTCTTAGAGATATAGATACAAAAGGTTGTATTAGAGATGATTTTATTTTAATACGCGGTACAGCATTTGCTAATGTAGACCTAAGAATTCTTATGGACTTACATAGAACTCGAAAAGACAAGGATAAAAATATTGCTTTGACTATGATTTTTAGAAATCTTGGAAATATTAAAGATTCTGCTTTAAAAAATGAGGCAAGTTTAGTTGTTTCAACTGCTAATACAAGAAGGCTTTTACATTATAAAAAATTAACTGCTGATGAAAAGAAAATTAAACTAGAACTTCAGTGGTTCTTAGATCATGACAAAGTTCATGTAAATACTGCCTATTTTGATACACATATTTATTTATGTTCTCAATCTGTACTTCCTCTATTTGCTGATAATTTTGATTTTCAGGTAAAATTGACAATTAATTACATAAACAACATACATAATTTAAAATGCCATCTATTATTATCTATATTATAATTTTTTATTATTGTTGTAAAATTTAAATTACTTTATTATTACACATTTTATATGTGCTAAATATTAAAAATTCAATATAAGATTTTTTTTTAATTCTACGACTTATAGTAAATTAACTATATATAATATAAATATTTTATATTGTATTAATTATTGTATCAAAAAAATTGAAATTAATTTAAATTTTATAATTTATTTTAGACAATGGAAGATTTTATTCGTGGAGTT
Source organism: Platyscapa corneri (assembly GCA_018907185.1). Lineage (NCBI taxonomy): Eukaryota > Metazoa > Arthropoda > Insecta > Hymenoptera > Agaonidae > Platyscapa > Platyscapa corneri. Next base: position 433,649 of record JACCHW010000011.1, on the reverse strand, counting down.
TTAATAAATGAAGAATTTTTAGATTCAAGAATATATTGGGAACCTTTAATTTGTCCAACTTATGCACTTCCAATTAATTCATGGAAAACTTACCAAATTTTAAGCAGAGATATTTTACAACGTCAGTGTTATCCTTTAGTTCCAGATACATTACCATTATCATTAAGAAATTTTATTTATATGTCTAGAAACACATATAAGCATTCTAGTTCAACATTATCAAAGGGGTGTACTTTGCATAGTGAATCAATTGTTGGTAAATTTAGTACGTTAGGAGAAAATTCATTTATTAGAAGGACTATTATTGGACCTACATGTATAATAGGAAGTAATGTTCATATTTATAATTCATACATTATTTCAAATGTCACAATAGAAGATAATTGTGAAGTGAATAATTGTATTATTTTTTCAAATTGTATACTAAAAAAAGATATAAAATTAAATGCATGTATATTATTACCAAGTACTAAATGTACACAAAATTACAGTAATGCACTTATTGAAATTGATGATGATTCTAATTTGATAATTAAAAAGATGGATCAGCATTCAAATAATTATGATTCAAATTACTCAGCTATACTTGCTGATAATTATGAAATAAATAATGATTATGATGAAGATGCATCATCATCTTCATCACTTTCATCAGCTTGGTCATCACCTTCATTGAGAGATTCACCACCTCCATCAACATTTCAAGATGACAATGAAATGTTTTTATCTGAAGTTATTGATAGTTTATTACGTGGTTACCAAGACAAACTTAAATGTGAAAACTTAATTTTAGAAATTAATTCTTCAAGATATGCTTACAATATCAGTATTCGACAAGTTTCATACAATGTTATTAAAGCCATTCTTAATTTACCTTTATCACACTATATTTCTAAATCAAAAGTTAGCCTAAATTTAAGAACTCAGTTTGATGACTACCATAAAATACTGAAACCAATGTTAACCTTTTTTAAACCAATAATCATTAATTACATAAAAACTGAGAATGCTCAAGAAGATTGCTTACGAGCTATCCAGGATTTTGCTTGTATAAATCAAGAATGTATTTTGCCATATATACAGAATTTGTTACATTTTTTCTATGATAATGATATTTTATTCGAAGAAAAAATTATTCAATGGTATGAACAAGATTGTGATGATAATCCTGGTACTTTTAATTATTGTGAAAGTGATAATGATGATTATTTAAAACAAGAAAGCGAGCAAAATATAGCAAAAGCAATAAGAAGTTCAGTTTCACCATTTATAAATTGGTTAAAAGAAGCTGAAGAAGATTCATCTACTTCTGTGTAAAATATTTGTATAAATACCGTAATAAAATAGCTCAATTATAAATGAATATATTTTTATACATTTTTCGTCTATATGTATAAACAAAACAATTTATTTTAATTGCAATCAAATATTTATTATAAATATGAAAACAATTTTTGATGGTATAGTGAAATACAAAAATGAGGTCTTTTATGAAAACATTAGAATTTATGATTCATCATCACTATTTGCCTTTTCTGCTTGAGGTTTTGGTCCACCAGCTAATTTAGCCATAATGATTTGATCAATTTTAAGAATTGTACATGCAGCATTAACTGCATATTTAAGAGCCCAAAATTTCGTTAGATACAAATCAAATATTTCAGCCTTTTCAGCATCAATGACTGATGCTACTCCAGAACTCTATGAACAATAAATTCAAATAGTATTGAAAGTTTTTCAGATTTCAAAATTTTTTAATACATTTACTCACCTCAATATCAAATCCATAATTAGTTTTTCCTTCTTTATGTAACGCATATAGTTTTGATAAAAGTTCACATGCATGAGTTCCACTATTTTCTGATAAAGTTTTTGGGAAAATCTCCAATGCCAAAGAAAACTTGCGCACTGCATATTGCTCTAGACCAGGAATCGTATTTGCAAATGAAGCAATTTTAGCAGCTAATTCAATTTCTGTTGCACCAGCTCCAGGAAGAAAACGATTATCTCTTGTGATTGCTTTGAAGGTATTTACTCCATCATCAATTGCTCTTTCAATGTCATCCATGTAATTGTCTGTTGAACCTCGTATAACAATAGTACTGATAGAACGTTCTTGTTCATGAAGCTCAAAAACCACTACATTTGTATCACCAAGTTCATTCACATAAACTGTATCTGCACTCCCTAATTCATCTTTACTTGGTTGAATCTAATTCCATATTTTGAGAATATAAAAGAAAATAAGCGATATAATATTAAATAAAATTAATAAAAATAAATGGATAAATGAAATGTCTATTTTTAAAACATTTCAATGTAGAAGCTAAAAAAGAAAATTATACACAAAAATTTTTTTTGTTAAAATATATATTTTATAAATAATAGTTGAAACAATATTAAATTTAGATAAAATATTTTATGTAAAAGTTAATAAGTATATCTACTTTTATAAAAGATTGCACATTTATAGAAAAATAAAATTTCTTACCAGCTTAGGTAAAGCTGTTCCTTTAACCGCTTTACAAAGACGTCTCAAATCAAATTTACTAGGAACCCGTACAGCCATTAGATTATATTTGTTAACATAGTAGAGAGCCATATCTCCAAATTTTCCTCCAGAAACAATAACAGTTGCTCCACTTTCAGCAATAGATTTAATTTGTGATTCTAATAAACATTCTTCACCACGAGAAAAATTCATCAATTCGTCTGCAGTTTTAATAAGCACTGTTCCTTTTGTTTCTGTTTGTGTAATATCTACAGCACATGTATAAATAGCAATTTTTGCAGATGTTGCTTTTGTTATATGTCCCTCTACTTGCCTTTGAAAAACCATTCCTTGAATAACCTATATATTAATTTTAATTTTAATTTTTTATAAATTCAAGTATTAAAATAGTTGTATTCAATTTTTATACCTGTGAAGAATGTAATCCAGATCCTAAAATTTTACATATACGTATATTATCAACATTAAAGGTTTTATTATTCTCAAGAGTATTTCTAGGTAAAATGGAGATACAAGCTTGGCAGACTAAATCTGCAATAAAATCTTCTTTTCCATATTGTTTACTCATCAATGCAGTTTTTATACCTGCTTTTACTTGATCAATATCTCTATAATCTTTTGCCTCATAAACAACTAATTTGGGTAACTCTTCTAAAGTTTTTTCAAGTGCAATTTCATATCCTTCTACTATTTCTGAAGTTGTTATTCCCTATATTTTATAAAATAATATTAAATTGTGAAATATGTTTTTATTCAATTTTAAACAATCTCTTACCAAACGTAAAAGTTGTTCAGCTGCTTCAAGTAAAGCACCAGCAAATATAATAACAAAATTTGTTCCATCTCCAACTTCTGCTTCTTGCATTTCTGATGCAAGAATTAATAATTTTGCAGCTGGATGTAAAACATCCAATTCTTTTATAATGGTTGCAGCATCACTTGTGACAAATAATTTTTCTAAATGATTAATTACCATTTTATTCATACCATTAGGTCCATAAGCAGTTCGCACAGACTGTGCAAAAAGTTTACAAGCTGAGATATTAAGAAAAATAGCTTCTTCTAATCCAGAGAAATACTGCAATGAAAAGAAAATGTTGATATTCAATTTTGAGAAAGTATTCTATAATTTATAACAAATATAACAAAAACAGTTTTATATTATGTTTATAATATTTTAAAATAAATTTATATACTTTTTTTAGAAATTGTTAAACAAATTATTTTTAAAATTTAATCTTATAAATTGCAGAAAATCTGTTAATCTTTAAAAATATATCTTGACATTTATTAAACAATTAAAAACAAAAATAAAATTTAATACAATGCTTAATTTATATAATAATAACAATAACAGAAAAAAGGAAATATTCTGATAGATCCTTGATTAAACAACAAATTCTATAAACTGTTACAAATACAATTGTCCAAACTTACTGAAAAATAATAATAATATAACTACTAACTAATCTCGTTAACAGAACTAAAAAGAAGAGAATCATGTATAAATAAAATCAATTTGATTCTTTTCATAATCAGTGATTTAAAATATTAATATTTTTATCAATAAATAACTTTATATTATAATGTACCACTATATAAATTTTAATATCAAATTCTAATAGATGCTTAAAATATCATAAATTAAAAAAAATTCAATTATCAATTAAAATTAAATAAATTTAATATATAAATAAACAATAATTAATGTGTTAATTTTTTTTTTAAATCATTTATAATATAGTAGTAATGTATTATTTTAAAACAATTATGTCTTTTAATTATAAAATTATAATAACTTATTTATTTGTTTTATAAAATACATATATAATAAAATTTGCAAATAATTGTTTTTTTTTTAATTTATATTTAATTAATTATACAGACAAACAATAAATATCTATCACAAATGAAAATTATTAGCAAATTATTAAAGAAACCAAAAAATAATACAAAATGATTAAAATAATATTTTGTTACATAATTTATTTTTCAAAAACCCATCTTTTCCTTTAATTATTAATTATTTCAACTTAAGTTACTTTAACAAAATTAAAATATGAAATACCTAATTGTGATAAGTTTCAGAAAATAATCATATTGAAATTTATATTAACATATATTGTCATACATATAAATTATAATGTAAATAAAAACTAATTTCAAGAAAATGATCTGTATAGAAAAAATTTCTCTTTACACTTTTTCTTTTAAAAGATAGAAATATATAATTATACTATCATCGTTTTAGTAATAAAATGAATTAAAATTCCGATTTGGATATAAACAAAAAAAAATTATTTTATATTATCATTCATATATACTAAACAAATGAATTAGGCAAAATGACAGAAATCATTATCACTTAAAAATATTTACTATGCATTAAAATTTTTTTGAAAAAAGTATACGATATCAAAATACAAAATAATATGTTATTAATTTTGAATATATGTTTCATTAACAAAATATAAAGAATTAATACTCTGGGAAACAATTAAATATTTTTATGTAATTGCATATTGTTATATTTATAAGTAATATATAATTCTAAAATTTAAAGTTTCGTTTTCCACATAGAATTATGCTTTAAACAGTTTTTTACATGGTAATGCCATAACCACCTATTCTTATGTGGTAGAAAGCACATGTTTGAACTTTTCATTTATATACTAAATAAGATTAATTATACTTACGCGAACCCCATCCTTAAGCATTTGAGTAACACCAGGAGCTTTTGGTACGTGTAAAGCCATTGTAACACAAATAATATTTTACAATTTTAGTACAATACATACACTTTGAACGAAAACTTATTCTTTACGAAAATACCTTCAATTATAACAATGCCGATCTATTTTACTCATGAGACTCCTAGCGATTGCCTTCTAAACTTATTTCCTTTTAAAGCCTGTGTTACAGTCATAGACTATGATTAAAATTGATCCATAATTCCATACCTTAAACTCTTAACTTTGGACCCGAGATATTAGCGCCACTTTGCACAAAAAAGGGACTAAACCTAAATTCATCAACTGAAGCGGCAAATTTTAACATATCAACGCAAAGAAAACATTCCAGATATTCCCGTTTTTAAGTTTTTTAGAAATAAAGTCAGGATACTCGATTAATTTACTTTCGTATTTTATTTAAAAATTGATTTTTTTTTATTTGTAATTAAATTGCGAATAATAATAAAAATTAAAAAAAAAATAATTATCAAAAGATAATTTTAGGTTATTCGTTGTGTGCATGTTTAACAATCACTTTTCTATGAACAAAAATAAATAGAAGCTTAATAAGTTACTATTTTTATACATCATTGTTAATTAACAATAAAAAAATCGAACAGAGTATTAATTTTGGTAATGAAAAAATAAACAATTTCTCACTATTTTCCATAAATATCCGATATTTAAATACATCTAAATAAAAATTTAGGTTATATTTGTTTGTATAAAATACTAAAATCTCAATTTTTTAATATATTAAAAACATATTCAGTTGCTTCTAAAAATTTTATGCATAAAAAATTGTAGATAAATTTTAATCATTTTTTTTATATAACTTCGTCTTTATGCCAAAAACATGAAAAAAAACAACATAATTATTTTAAACGTGACAATGATTTAAAATTTAATTTAATTGTTATAAAATATTGTTTATAATATTGTAAAAAGGTACTTTCTTATTTTATAAAATTAAAAGAAATAAAAAATCATATAACCAACAAAAATATTTGTCTTAAACTAATAAAATTTATTATAGAAAAATTACAAATTAAATAATTGAATATAAATAAATTACGTAATTAAAATCATTTAATTAAATAAATATCATGTATATATTACGTATGTAATTATATATACTTTGTATCGAAGAAAAATTATTGATTATGAAAAAAATATCAATAAATTTATATTATTTTTGTACACAAATAAATAAAGTTCATAAATTGATACGCTTCTGTAGTCGTGTAATAAATTAATATTATAATTATTCAATTTATTTTATTTGCAAAAGAATTAATTGATTATAATTAAAAATTGCAGTCTCGTATTAAAGATTTTTTAAAATAAAACAAAGTAATTAGGAAATTAAAAAAATAAATTCATAGAGAATGCATATAAATGTAAAAGAGAAAAAAATATTACGAAGTATTGTAAAGAAATGGCTGGAAGTAAATAAAAAAACTATGCATCTTTTAAAGTAAGTCACACTAAAAAAGACATATTTTTAGTATTTTTACTAATTATATTGATAAAATATACATAAAAGTGAATTAAAATACAATGCATATATACATTCTATATTTAATAATGTTGAAAAAATTGATTAAAATATTTTTATAGATCTTAATAACTTTTTTAAAATATTAAATTTTAATATTATCTAGATCAATTATGAAAATTTATGACATTAACCAACATCAAATGATGCTTTTAAAAAAATAAAAATTCTTAAATTTTTTCATCAAACGATGTACGATAGAAAAACCATGTTTTTAATTTAGGTTCTAATTTTTATATTACAAATTTCTTAATAATTTAAAAAATATATTTGGAATTATAACATTATTCTATTTATACTGTTCCTATATAAAAAATTAATTAAATCCAAATTCATAAGTATTATCATCTTATATTAATAAATTTTCAAATACTTATGATTTATTCTATAATATATAGAAAAATGGGCTTTAGTATTATTTTCAAAATTATATTAGTGTTTTAAAAACTTTGAAATAGCCCAAAAAAGCATTCGTATTATTTATAGTATAAATGTGTGCATTTACTTTCATTTGTAATAATTTTATATTGATTCAACATAAATTATAAAAAAATAGATAGGTTTTCAAAATAAATTACTTAGTTTAAATATACACGCATGTACAAATAAACATATATTATTTTTCTTTTAATGATTTAAATCACAAATCAATTATTTTAATATTAAATCAATAATATTTGTTTATTTCATATTAAAAATAAATAATAGAATTGCTCTTTTATAATAAAAATTTAGGTTTACAAATAAAAAATATATTAAACCTTATTATTTTGTTTATTGCATATCGATTATTTAATATTACTCGTTATATATATACATATAATAAATGTTAAAGAACAAGTAATTATACGTATTAAATTTTAATTATATTTCTATTTAAGATTACTTAATGATGCAGTCTACATATTTTTAAAGTTGTATTACACATTAATGTTGGTTAGTTTATTTGAATAGTATATCAGTAAAATTTACACAAATTTGAAGAAAGAAAAGGACCAATAGTTAACCAATAATTAGAAAAGCATCATAGAATAACCTATAGCGCTATTAATTAAATCAACATTGAATTACTATTAATTATATTAAAATTGGTTTTTTAAATAAATCAAAAAGTAAGAAAAAATATGTACATATAAATAGATTTATAGATCATTATTGGTGTATTGAAGTATAAAAATCTGTCATTTTTTCATGTCATATATGCACTAAACAAAAATCCTCATCACTATTGTAATGAATAATGGTAATTGTAATGATTACATGATTTAAAAATAGAAATTTCAATACGAGTCATTAATTCAAAATAATAATTAAATATCAATATTTATAACAATAAAGAGAAATGATTGTTAGTATATTATTTATTATTAAAAGTATACTTAGTATATTTTTCATTATGAAATGTATCCATCTGTTTTATTACAGTAAAATATCTATATTTCACCAATAATTATTAAATTTTTTATCCAATTTTACATTAATATATTTTTCATTTCGAATCATGCTGAAACAAATTATATTCATATGGTTAATTTAATAATGTATAAATAAAAATGAATGAAAAAAGGATAAATTAAATCTTTAATGAAGAGTACCTTGAAAATTGTATTTTAAGAAAGTTTTTGTATAAATAAATATACAAATATTTAGTATTATTAGATGAAGAAGATTCTTGCTAATAATTTGATTAAAAATATTTAGCTATAAACAAAATGTCTAAATATTAATTAACCAAGTAAAATCCAATCGTCACTTTCTTGATACATAACAGATTTCACAAATTCTTTGGATAAAGCTAAAAATAATGTAATAATTAATTATTTACATAATACATTTATTAATACATATTATATCTAAATAGAAAATTTTAATAAAAAATTTAAATTATTAAAATAATTTGAAAATATAAGTAGTATTAAAAAGTATATTGGTAAATATAAATTTTTTAAATAAAAGATATGGATATGTATATGTAGATTATTTATTTTTATACTGATAATTCAGGTTTTTTTTACTAATATAATACCTACTAATCTCAATTAATTATACATCTTTTATTCTAACTTTTTTCTTTAAATAATTATCAATTTTCCAGATTTTTATTGATTGTATTAAAAGTTTCATACAAAAAATTCTACATATCTAATAATAATAATATTTACTTAAAAATAAATGGAAAATTTTATGGACACTTTAAATGTAATATATAAAAAAAATATTTAATACATCTGCTACAAATGCAATTTGAGACTACAAATGAATTATTAATTATAACAATTCATTTCTAAGTCAATAATTTCATACATTTTATATAAAATTTTATTTTAATTGAGAAATTTTATTGTAAAACTTGATCCACTAATATTATGTATTAAAATAATTTAAAAAAAACTAAAATCGACAAAAAGAACACATACTACAGATTAATAATAAAATTGTAAAATTAATTTTCAATGTTCTTTTCAATAATAATTGATGTTTTCTTTTATTAAAAAATTAATATTAAGTAAGAACTATTTGTGTGAAATAAAATGAAATTAATAAAGTTAACTTTAATATATTAAATACTTATTTAGATCCTTATTTAGAATCAGAAATATTAAACTATTTTAAGATTTTAAATGTTATATTATATCAATTATATTTTTTATTATAATTTTAGTTAGATTTTTATCTTAATAAAAACTTACTATTATGCTATAGTTCATCAAACTTTTAATGAAAAACTGATTTTTTTGTCATCCATCCATTTCTTTATCTGTATACTTCTATAATTATTTTTTTATAATAATTTTTACTAAACACTTTCCAGTATATAAATTTAATTTTCTACACACTCAACATTAATTAATTATATCGGGTTTCATTTTGTAATGCCAAACTTAAAAACAAAATTAATACATTCATATATACTTTTCTGTTGAATAAATTATTTTTTTAACTTATATATCTTATTCATAAAATTATAAAAATATTTGATGACTTATATAACTTATGAAGTAATTAATGATCTTAAGCAGTCATGTTAAAACTTCTACAAAAAATCTTATTTTTAATAAATTTTGTTACAATATTAATATAAAGCATAATACAAAAATAACAAAAAAATATGCTCTTATAAAATTTTTAATTTCATACAATTTGAGTTAATCTTCATATTTTATTTTAATTACTATTGAAAAAATATTAATACAGACTTATATGTAATATAAACATTATATTTGTATAAATACTAAATGTAATGATAAATTAAAGCAACTATTTTATCTTAAGGACATAATTGTACTTAAAGGCTTAAAATTTTATATTGTAAAATTAAAATAATCTTTCACACACACAAATAAATTTATTTCTAAATGAGAAAATATTTATTACACGTACCATTGAATTGAATTTCAGATACTTTTCTATTTTTTATATCGGATTTATGACTTGTTTGTTTTGTACTAATATGTTTTTTACTATATTTATAGTAATTAACTTCTTCGAATGTAATTAAATTAGTTTTATAATTTTTGTCTTTTTGCTTAGCAGATTCTAATACTTGTGATTCACATTTTTTATCTGTATTACAAGAATATATGAAATCATTTGTATATTCACTGAAATTAATGGTAGTACAAGAATTAGATTTTCCGCTACAAATCTTGCTTTTATTCACATACATAGATAAATCTAAATTGAGATAATCAAATAAAAGTCTTTCTTTGTCTTCAATAGATTCTTTAATTCTTTCTAAATTGTTTTTAGATCCTAAATTAATGTCCAAGTCAAGATTTTGTATTTGTTGAAATGAATTATTAGACTTAGTTATTAAATTATTTGTTTTATTTTCACGAAAACTTATTTGATTATTTTCTATAATTGTCATATTAATTTGTGATTTTTGAGCAATTGTAAATGTTTCATTTATTACTTCATTATATTTTCTTTGTGGATTAAATACAATTTCTTCAAATTCTTGTTCTCCAATTTTTCGAAAAATATCTTTTCGATCACTCAATAATCTTTTGTTTTCAATACGATTTTTAGTTTTGTTGTATATTAGATCAATTTCAGTTACTAAATGACTATCTAAATTTATTGGAATATTAGGTTCTACTTCTACTGCTTCATCTGCATGTATTATTGAAGTTGTATCTACGCCAATGACAATTGATGGAAGTATTCTGTAATTATTTTATTGTTTTATAAATCTAACATTAAAAATTATCAAATCAGATTTCAAGAAAACTTTTTTTGTGCTTTTGAGTTCAAATAGATCACCGTAGATTTTTATAACAAAGTATTCAAATTTTTTAATATTGCTATATTACGATAAATATTTCAATAAAAAATTCATAAAATATAAATATTTAATTAATACAAATTTTAATGTGTGCATTTTACAATAACAATTAAAATAAGATAAGTTTTTTATTTTTAAAGCAGTCATTAATTAAATAATGAATATAACATTCTAAAAATTTTAATAGTTTTAAGGTTTATTATAATTCAATTATTTTCTGTAATAAATTGTTCAAAACGAGTATGCATCACAAAGAAATATATTTAAATGCAAAAGCATAAAAAATGGCAAAAGAATTGCTTTTCGGTAGGAGTACTCTGTATAAGTAGTGTTTCTTCGAATATCAATCGTCACAAATTTGGAAAATAACTACAGAATAATAAAAATTTCGTAGGAAGATAATTACCATGCGTGAAAAATATATTATCGTCGTATAAAATCATATACAACGGATATTTTTGTAAAACAAAGATAGAAAGAGAGATAGAATAATTATTTATAAGGGAACAATTATAATTTATTTTAAGAAATGAATTGTGTAGATGTTCTAATGTTTAACTTATTTAACAACTATTAATCATTATAGAAACTATAGCCTTCAACAGTTTACAAACAGACTAGCGTAGTCTTAATGCAAAATATTTACTGTACGTTATTGGACGTGTGGAAATGAGAAGTCCTTATTTACCTTTAACTAGTTATAATTTAATAATTACAATTATTAATCTGTAATTGTTACAATAGGACTCAGATTTATTAATTAAAATTTACCTTATTGCTTGAATAATATTGGCAAGTTTTATTGTATCATAAAAAAAACCAGGTGTAATTGCACTTAATTTAAGTTTTGTTTTTAAATTTGTAAATCCTAAAGTTGTATGATTATTTCGTTCAGCAATTAATTTTATGTGATTTGTAGGTTGAACTTTTCCTAAAATATTAATATTAAAAAATACATCTTAATTATCTATATAACAAGATAAATGGATATTCAAAATAAGTCTACCTGAATTAGAAGTAATTATTTCAGGATTATAAGCAATCCGTAAAATATTTCTTTCACCTTCAAGAATAAATATTTCATCCTCGAAACATGCTATATCCGTTATTTTTCGTAGATTAGTAATAATTGAAATTATTGTATTTGTATTTGGATTTATAAAATAAATTACATCATGATTATAAGTTACTAGTAAATCATCTGAGAATGGCACTATTATACCGAAATTAGTGAAGTCTTGAATTTTTTTTTTTAATTTTTCAGATACTGGATTCAACAATTTAACTTGAGCTTGGTCTAATTTAATAGCTTCCTATAAAATAATACATTTTAAATATTGATAAAAAATAAAACACGTTTTTTGCATTTTTAATTAACCTTTAGGATTAGAGTTTTTAATACAATTCCATTTTTATCTGCTTGCCAAATTCGTAGACCTGGTCTACTAGCGTAAATTATTGGCTCTTTAATATTATTTTTATTTTTAAAAAAAACTGCTCCAAATTTTCCAAGTCTAAAATATAGTTATGTAATGCAATAGATTTGTGTATATTAATTTATTTACCACCAATAAATTAAATATGTTACTTACGTTTTTCTTTCTTTTTGTCCAATTTGCTTAATTTTATTACAATAAATTCCTTCTACTATAATAGATCGAAATAATGTTGATATTAATAGCAATCCATTTTGATAACTTAATTGGACGACACAGTATTTCTCGTTTAAGAATTCAGTAGATTTAGATAAATGCTATGCAAGTTATACAATAATACAAATAACTATACATTTAGAAAATTTCTGTTTAATTGTATTGATCTACATCAAAATTATTATGATAAAATAAAATACTATTTATAAATTAACAATAGATAATTATAAAATATTTTCTTGTTTAAATTGCATATAATAAAATATTTGCTTCTTGCATAATAATACATTAAAATCTGTAAACGATTACAATATTTACTTTTGTAACTTTCATACATGTTTTTAAATGAAACTTGTATTCAAAATTGCACTTATACTATTTTTAAATTAATAAATCATCTATTTAAATTTTATAAAAAAATTATTTTTCAAGGAAAATAATCTTAGGTATATTTTTCAAAATTAAATAAATAATAAACATTTTGCACACACATAATTATATTAAAAAATTTTAATGTATAGCCTAGGTCATAAATGTTAGGTGTTAGATGTCATATTATGTAATTAATTAAATTGACATTGATGTAAAATATCGCTAAAAACATCTAAGACAACAATAGTTTTTATCGATGTTAAGACATTATTAAAACATAAAAATTGTTAAATTAAGAATATATTTAAAGCTGTACGTTAATTACATGTGCAATCTACAGAAATGTATATTGAAAAAATTATTTTTTAAATATAATTTATATAATTTTTATGAAAAATGAAAAAAGTACTAGAAAACGAATAAAGAATGAATTTTTTACCATTCAAAACTAAAAGTGGTTATCTATTTTTTTATTAAGTTATTTTATTATTTTTGAATTTCCAAACGTTAAATTAATACATATAATACTTACAAAACCTTAATAAATTACATTTTAATAATTAATAATAAATAAATTTTGATTAATAATTAATTAAAAGAATTAATTTTGAAAGATATAGATTTTAAACTTGAAAATATCGAAAAAAATATAAAAATGTTCAGTGGAGACTTAAATCACAATACTCACTTTTTAGTTCTTGATATTAATGTATTAATTTTGTATCAACACAAAATTTATTTAATTATTATTTTAATTTTACTTTTTATGATATTTAATTCTAAAATGTTTATAAAATATATTATATACAAAATAATTCATGGCTATCATATTGTATTCCATCTATAAATTAATCAAAAGTTATTTATTTGATACCAATTGTTTATTAATTACATCCTATTTTAAAATATGATAAATTTCAATAATTTTTAATTATGATTTAGGAAATATTCAATAAAACATTTATGTATAAAATTCAGGGAAATTTTTTATATTAAAAGAATGAAAAAATAAACTTATAAAAAATTATGAATATAATATAAAAATACTAATATACATATTTTTATTTTTTATAAAACATAACTTTGCTTATATATTTAAAGATGCAGGTTATACTATTTCATATTTTTGGATTATTTTTGGAATATTCTAAATAGTAATTATAAAAAGAATTGTTAATTTACTCATTTATGTAACGCAGTTTCATTTGTTTGGAAATTTAGACTTAGTATTCAATAAAATAATGCTTACTAACCATATAAAAATCCATTTCTGTCAATACAACCAAGCCATTTTTATCACCACTAAATAATTTCATTCCGTTTTTAGACCATTCTACAGCTGTTATCGATACTTTATGGAAGCCACTGATATTAAATCTTTCTACCTTCAAAATTAAAAATTAAATGTAATGTTTTTATATCAATTAGTAAAAGGTAATATACAATTAAGTATACTAAATTCTAGTAATTGTTAAAAACAAACATTTCACCTGTTTTCTTTTTGTAGATTTCCACGTTTGAGGTAATGAATCAGGATGTTGTTTCGGAATTTGAAAAATTGTAACTATTCCCACACTATTGCCAGCAGCTATCATATAATCCACAGTAGATACAATTCGAATGCAAGTTATAGAACTATTGGTATTCTAATAACATTTATTTGATAATTATTACCTTATTTAAAAAATTATTTTTTTATATACTTAATAAAATGTTTTATAATTGAAATAAATTAATTTTGTGTTATGTACTTTAATTCTGTATATATTAATTAATTTTAATGAATATTATTTATGTAGATTTATAATGTGAGACAATATATACAAGTGTGAATTTATTATATTGAAATTTGTTATTATTATTTATTAAAGAAAGAAATTTAAATAAATATAAAAAAATTATAAAGTCTGTTATCTTTTTAAATGAATGCACAATCACTCACCTGACATCTAAGTGTTTCAATGTCTTCAGTTTTTCTATTAAACCAATAAACAGTACCATGATTAGTTCCAACAGCAATAAACTCAGGTATAATATCAATACAAGTAAAATTTAAATCTTGAGTGAAAAGGCCCAAATGAATAGTAGTAGGAATTTTTTCTAATAAAATAGTAAGAGGAGCCCATTCTTGAAGTAGGGCATTTTTTTTACTTGTTATATTTGCCATTTTTGATAAAAATACTTCTTATTTTATTATGTTCTTTATATCCACCAGACAACTTTTCTAAATTATACTTTAAACATATAAAACTTTTCATGTAGCAGTTTATTTCATCTCAAGTTAATCTAATTATTTCATCAAAAGATACAATTAAATTTATCAGTAATTTATAATTTGAACACTAACAATAATTTAACTCTTTGTTCTTGATTAAAAAATTGATTGTATCAAAATTGTGTTCTTTATATTTTTAATATCTTAAGAAGTAATTCAACTGTTAAGCAAATTTTTAGATTATCTTAATAAGTAATTAAGTAAACCAAATATTTTCATTGTAATGAACTCCACAACGTATATATATTTTAATTATTTATGAATATATAATAAACTAAATTGATGAAAATATTATTATTTGGGACTGTTAAAATATAACTTGAGAATACTAGATAATTATCTATAAGTTTAGAAAGACTAATGTTAGAGTAAGAGCTTAATTTTTAATAAATAAAATTTGTTTTTCGCATAGAAATTATTCTTGTGAAATAGATATAATAGATTTAATCTTGATTAATGTTATTTGATAGAATTTTTCACAAATACAATAATAATATACTTTTGTTCTTTTGTAATTATTTTTGTTAATATTAATAAGTAATATTTTATTAATTAATTTGTTAATTTTAAATTTTATTAAATTTCTCTTTTAGTAAAACAATTTTATGAAATATACCAAGAATTTTTAATTTACATTAGTTTAGTCAGTAGTTAATTTACGTCTCATTTTTAGTAGAGGATTGTGTAGATTTATATAAAGAATTATCCACAGATATTCCAGAGAAAATTAAATATTTACAAATATTTATTAATTATAATTTATAAAAAATAAGAATACATGAATAATTTTTTTCTACAGTATTCAATTTCTTTTTAAGATATTTTAAAATCGTAAATGTTTACAATTTTTTTTACATACGAATGTAAAAATAAATAATAATTTTTCTTTGTAATTAGTTTTAAAATTAAAGAAATTTGAGTTCTAAAGTTACAAAGCTATGTAAGATTATCTTGTATCTTAAACTTTTATAAACACTTTTTTATTCAGCTGTGCATGAGCAAAAAATGTTTTACACTATTCTATTAGTCAATAAAGTTTTGCTATTTGGTGTAAGGTGCGGTCGAAAAACCGCGTTCCGTAAATATTGTATGATATAAGCGCGGGAGGATTTAAAGTATTCAAACGTATTATTGCAGCAAGTAATGTAATTCATAAATATAGTGAAAATTATTATTTTGGTCATTAGAATATTAATAAAGAACATAATGGTATATAAAAAGGTTAAATAGGAATCCAAGCATCGCCTCAATATTAAATGTAAGATGATTAAAAACTACAAAGATCGAACCAGTCTCGAATCTTGATTTGACAGAATTCTCTATGATTCAATGAAAGCAATTAATAAATAAGCTTGAACATCCATCAATAGAGTTGCAGAGACCAATGCATACGTATAAGTAATAAGAAAGACGCGATTTCTATCTCTAAGCGAAACATGTCTGACTGATTAAAAATTTTAATTATATATTACAGAACACTGTTTATTATTATTAAAAAAAAATAATGTTAGTACCATAATTTTCTATAAACTTGTGTTTCAAAGTTCTAGTTCTGCGGAATCTAAAACATTACATTTAGAATCGTGGACGGACTTAACTATGCTTATCGGTCTTCACATATCTGGGTTAGTATCGCTTTTCTCATTTTATGGATGTTACATTTTTAGATTTAGCTCACCAACTCTGTCTATATGGATATTATCTCTATGGATCTAAAATATCTAATAATGTTTACTGTATAGTATGCCCAAAGCAGACGACAAAAAATATATAGATAATGCGTATTTAGATTAACATATATTGCATTACGTTTGTCTAATGTACCAATGTATATTGATTTTGTAAAAGAAATTTATTTAGACAAAAAAAGAAATTATTAAAAAATATTTATAAATAGAAATTAACCTTAAAAAAAAGAAAGGCTACTATTTGATCAAAATTCATGGCAGATAGCAACGAAATCGCATTGGATTCAAACGGGTGAGTATTATAAACTAATATAAATCGATATGAGAGTAAAGTAATCGATAAAGCAAAGTTAAGGAATGAGAATAATGTATTGTACATCACTAATATATATAAATTTACATTTATTTTTATCATACATGTAAAAACTAAGATAATATTGTCTTGAGTATTCTATCATTTTGATAAATATCAAATTAATGAATAGAAATATATTTTTCCATACAATATTTTAAAATTATTATATATAATATTTATTAGACGAATGATGGTTTTATTAATTTTTATTATGTTATTAATGAATAAAATTTATAGTATTCACTATTTTGAATATGACCTGTCATAAATATATATTACTTAAACTTTTCTTTTTGTTTGCTTATAGCAATTCATTTTTTATGATACAATCAATATATAAGTAAAAAAATTAACTTAGATGAATATTAATATTGACTATGATGTAATAGTTACCTATATATATGCATATAAGGGTATACTTTGTTGAATAAAAATGGAATTAGTAAATTTTATTATAATTTTAGATATACTTCTGTTTTAAAACCGGTTCAAAAGTATTTATTTTTTTAATAAATTTTATAATAAATTTATAGAAATTTCAATATTATATTTTCAGTTGGTTCTGGGGATGGTTTAGCTGGTCACGTTCTTCTTCAACAATGTTAAGGACTGTAGAGAAAAAAATACTCTCATGTGAGTGTATGATGGAAAATACAAGATTTCTTTGCTTAATCTTGCCTTTCAACTACATCAACTGCTGGTTAAAAATTGCTTTGTGACTCGAAATAAATATTATACAATATATGTTTTTTGCTGATAACAAGGATATGCCATAGATAAGAAAAAAAAGTTAATGTATGATGGTCTTGCGTTAGTATTAATGTATTAATAAGAAAAAGTATGCAATTTTATAGTGAGATTTATCGAACTACATTTAAATATTTTTAATGTTATTAATTATTAAATATTATTCTTTAATCAAGATTTGTAAGTATAAGATCAGATTCTATTTATAAATGTGTGCTAAAATTTAAATATATTTAGATGCTATTACAAGTGAAATAATTAAAATGTTCAATTATATTTACTTTATTTTATTTATTTTATTTACTTCAATTTTTATGATATAAATTGCATAATTTTTTAGAATGAAAAAATTCAACCAGTAAAATGAAAGTTGGTTTAAATTTGTAAACAAGTTTTTTTAAGTTTTCTAATGCAACAATAAAGCATTAGAATACCTCATAATTTTTTAAGTTGTGACTTAAAATATATTTTGGAACTTAAAATGAGATTGTTTAGGATAAATAGTTGTAAAAGATATTTAAAATATTTTATAAAATACTGTACTTAAATAAAGCTAAAAATATATTTATCTTATTATTTTAATTTATTTTATGTCCAAAAAAATTTATAAATAATATTCAACCTAATTAAATATTGAACAGTAAAAATTAAATACCAAATTAAAAAAATCTTAAAATATAAGCATATAAATATAATATATAAATAAATTATTTAATTATACAAATAATTTTAAATTTATATAAGAAAATATATTGAATATATATATCATATATTGAAATTAATTTATAAAAATCTCAAGGCAAAAATTTAAATAGAAGGCATATTACAGGGAAAAAATTAATGCATAATTTTTTAAAAGTCACATTTAAATTGACAACCCTTGTTAAAAATTATAATTTCTTCTTAGCTTCAAAAATGACAAAAAAAATATTTATACACTTTTTAATGATTATTACAGATCTTAAAACAGCATACAGAGGTTGGTATGTTGATATTGGACCAGTTGTAGGAGTTTCTGATAAAATTTGGACAATATCCCTTAACCAAGATTCTCCAAAAACACCAATTGTTTTACTACATGGCCTTGGAGCTGGTGTTGCACTATGGGTTCTAAACCTTGATTCTCTAGCAAGGCATAGACCTGTTTATGCTATAGATTTATTAGGTAAATTAAAAAAACTATTATATGGTGCATCCTTGGTTAAAATTTAATATAGAATATTTTGTTTCCTTTAATACGCTATATTACTTTTATTTTTATGTCAATAATTACGTATTATAAGTTTTTTTATTTTATTTTCTGATCATTTTTAAAATAAAACATACAATAATTAATAAATGAAGCTTATTAAATTAGTTTTCTAATGTATTTTATGCTGAAAATTAAAATTGTAATTCATAAGTTGTGTGGATTTTTATATCACACTTTATATATAATCAAAAAAAAAAAATAGATTAAAATTAAGTTAAAAAAATATTTATATAGCAGCAAATGTATAAATATAAACTAGCCTGATAAAAATATCAGCACCACAGACAGATGAAAGAAAGTAATTTGATTTAATTAAACTTATAATTTAATAAGAAAAGTAAAATATACGTATGTGTAGTATAAACGTAGTATAATACATATAAAGGTTGAAAAAAAATAAAATTTAGATATATTTAAATTCTTTTTTAAAACCTTTTATTTATAATTTATTTACATAAGATTTCTAGTTAATACATTTTATTAAATTTTGTTAAATCTACACAATTGCACAATAAGAATCGTGAAAAATTTATTGATCGTTTTTGTAATTTAAAGAATACATTTTTAATATTGTTTTGTTACAAAAAATATATTAATTAACTAATAATAATTAAAAAAAGGAACTTTCAAAAATTATTTTTATGTAAAATCTAATTTTAATCATAATAAATGAGCTCTTTTTAATAGGAAAAAGTCTTGTTTATTACTAAATAAAACTAACGTGAAATTTCAGATATATATTTTAAAATATTTTAATATTAACAAATTTGTTGATCAAAATATTAAAAATAAAAAAAAGAATTAATGATATTTTAAAACAATTTTCGAATTTATTAATTATTAAACCATAGAGAATACGTATAATTTATTTATTATCTAAAGAGTTTAAGGTTTCATATTTTATTGAAGCAATTTTGGATTTCATAATTAATAATAATTTAGTTATAATATAATAAAACATAATTTTATTATTATTTGAAATTTTGAAAAGCAAAAATTAATTGAAATACTTTAGAATACTATATTTACGAGCCATTATTAGAAAAATGTTCTTATTGACATTAATTTTATTTGTATAATTTTTCAATAATTTTTTGAATATTTTTTTATATTTTTAAAATGTTTTCTTTTTAAATTTTTATAATTAAAAAATGCATTTTTATTTTTGATCATCAAAAATGAAATAAATGATGGATTTTATAAAATGTGTGAATATTAAGAATTACAAAATAGCACTGCAGAATATGAAGTTCAATTCAGTGTATATAAAAAGAGTGGAACAATATAAAAAAAATATATAAACAGGGAAATATTGTAATATTTGAAGATAATATTAGAAAATTTAAATTGTATAAGTGTAGATAATGTAGATAATTTAAAAACTCATGCAGACATAATAAGAAAAATTTTTATTTTGCATAATAATTATATTATTCATAATAAAAGTATAAGTAAAATAAAAAAGGATATGAAAAGTAGATGGATAGTTGTTAAATGGGGTGCATAAAAACAATTAAAACGATTAACGAAAAATACAAATCGACTGTAAAATGATCATTAAGCTCTCAATACAATAGTTTAAGTACTGTACGCATTTCATTTTATTAGATAATATAAAGAATATAAAGCGAACAAGATTTCACTTTACATATTATATTATAATTTTTCATTTTTAATTCATTTATATTCTTTATTCGAGAAATGATCACATTTAATGTTTTATAATGTTCTAAAATAATTAAAAAATTGATCTTTATCAATATGATTATAAAACATATTTAGATAACTATGAAATTCATAATTGAAAATTATGACATTGATAAAAAATATATCAGTAATTAATAAAAATAATAATAAAAACTACTATCAACTATTTTTTAAAAATTATATTAATTAACGAAAATATTGTACAAAAATGCGTGCATAATTAATTTATATATTACTTCATATAATATGAAAATAAACTACGGCTTGAATATCTATATGTGCACCAAAAAATATAATGACTTAAATGAAAACGAGTAAAAAGTATAAGAAATATATATGATACAACTGAGGAGAATCCTCCATTATCAACAATACATTTATAATATTTTAGAGGTAGAAATTACATTCAAATCCTTAACATGTAGATTTAAAATATATAAATACATAAGTGAAAATATTTTTTTTAATAGACTTTCTTAAAATGCATTTTTAATATTAGATACAAAATTATACAATATTATTCAACCATTTAAAATTTCATTTTTTATATATATTTTAGATAAATAACTCTTTTTTATTTCGGATTTTTTATTTTGACCAATATTTTCAATTCGCTGTAAAATAAAATTAATAAATATTTGCAGAATAATCGAAATTTTGATTCTTTGCAACTATCATTTTGTTTTTAATCAACGTTTATTTCATGATTAAATGTGAAAGTACAAAATAATATTATATAAAATCTAAATGTTTGTGTTTAATTTATTTTAGAGAATCCATCTATAAATACCAATTAGTATCACAAAAAACCTTTTTTTGAAATCTTATTAGAAAGATGCAATATATAAATATCAACATATATAGTTGTATCAACACAATAAATTCGTCTCTTGGCTTTTTAATTTACCAAAAATTATTGAAATAAAATTTAAACCTTAATTTTAAACTAGTTACAATATAAAAAAAATTCTAAAAGTATATTTTATACTAGTTAGAATATAAAAAAATTTAAGAAGTATATTTTATAAAATTATAGGATTTGGTAGAAGCAGCCGACCAGTTTTTAGTAAACAAGCTCAAGAAGCAGAAAATCAATTAGTTAAATCAGTAGAAGAATGGAGGAAAGAAATGCAATTAGACAAGTTTGTTTTACTTGGACATTCAATGGGTGGTTTTTTAGCAGCATCATATGCTATTCAATATCCAAAACGTGTTAAGCATTTGATCCTTGCTGATCCTTGGGGTTTTCCCGAAAGGCCTACCAACGTAGCTAACAAAACACACTTGCCACTTTGGTTGAAAGTACTAACATACATGGTTCTACCTTTAAATCCATTATGGGCTGTAAGATTTGCAGGACCATTTGGTATGTATATTTATATTATTCATTAATTAAAAAGATATCAAGCCAGGAATTAAATAGTTTATTTCTTCTTGGTAGGTCAACGACTTATTGAAACGATTCGCCCAGATATTGTAAAAAAATTTGCTCTTTTTCTGAAAGATGATCCAAGTATTATTTCAAAATATATCCATCAATGCAATGTTCAGACTCCTTCGTAAGTATTAAATATAATGATTATACAAAAATAAGATGTAAGGAAAATTCTTATTTAATTGATTTATTTAAAAGAGGTGAAAGTGCTTTTTATGCAATGATGCAAGGTTTTGGGTGGGCAAAAAATCCAATTGTAAAAAGGATTGATAAATTAGATCCCGAAATCTCTATAACACTTCTATATGGTAGTAGATCCTGGATAGATAATTTAAATGATGAAACAATAAAACAAGTTCGATCATCTTCATACGTTAATGTTCAGGTAATTCTCTTTATAATATAAAATAAATTATTTCTTTAATATAATATTTCTTTTTTACTAGATAATTAGTGGTGCAGGGCACCATGTTTATTTAGATAAAAGTGAAACCTTCAATAAATATGTACTAGAAGCATGTGCCTTAAGTGATTCATATCCAAAACTTATTTACTCTATAAACACTAAAAAAGAATTAGAGCTGATAAATAATCAACAAATGGAGAGTAAAGAGAAACCCAATACAAAACAAGAACTTACAATCAAAATAATGGATACAAAGAAACCAAAATCTAGTTAAAACATAGATTAAAAATTTATTCAAATAAATTTGATGACTTCATTTATTATAATACGTCTGATAAATAATGATAAACGTATTTAAAATCTGACAACTTTGCCTTTATGTCTTTTAAAAAATAATTATTTTCATTTTACTTCATTTTTTTAAAGTAAATTAAAGGCATTAGATAAATGATCTCTTGAAAAATGCACTAATTTATTTATTTCTCTATATAATAATTATAATATAATTTTTTAAATTATTATTTAACTTCACAAAATAAAAGGTAAAATATTTGAAGATAGTTTATCTCTGCAAATGTACTATAATATTTAAAAATAGTGATATTAAACAGAATTTTAGTTATTATAATTATTAATAATATTGTAATTTAAATTTGGAAAAATAACTTTTTTGATTTTTTAATAGATGATTTAAATATATAGTGAATACTAAATATTCACAAATTATATAATATTATTGTTATTGTTTAATAAATATTTTTAGTTTTAATAAAATGTATTAAGAATACCAAATCGTGATAAATAAATTTTCTAATAATTAAAATATCTAGAGTGTACTTTTTTTTTATTGCTTATAAGCTATTTGTTATACATTGAATGATATTACTGATGAAAACTTTGCTCTTAGTGACATCTCTCATTTTCCCCTAAAGATCGGAAAAAATTTCCGATAATTAGAGAAAATAGACTAAGAAAAATATATATAATTTTACAAATGTGTTGGTATCCGTTAATCGATGTCACATAAAAGAGTAAATATCTAACTCTAATTTGATTTTGAATAATGAAAAAAAAGAGACACATTATTTTCTCTATGGTAACCGGTAGTTCATTAACAATTACTACTTCTGTTAAGTATCATTTTTGATTTCAAGATTTTAACGGCCTTTTAAAACCCATTATAAAAATAAATATATGAAAATAAATAATGACTTTCCGGTATAGTTTAAAAAATAAAGAAAAAAATATAAATATTAATATTTTTTAGTTATTTAAAAAAAAATTGTCATGCTAAGATTTGAAATGATATGGTTTAAAAAACAATTAATTTAATGATTTTTTTAATATTCAAAAACCGTGTCATAGAATATATAAAAAATATTTTTTGTATTATAATTGAATTATAATAATAATTAAATATTATTTTTTAGATAGTCTTACTGTGCGTGTTTTATATTCTGAAAACATATTCTTTTTTTCATAATTCGAGTGCGTAAAATAATTAAAATTTTGGATTCACTTATCTACATATAGTATAATTTGGACAAAAATAAAATAAATAATTTTTTTTTAATATTGTAAGTTTTATAATTAGTATTCTCTTTGAGGAGACTTCGATATCAATTATTAATGAATATGCAAAAACAATTATCTTGTTGAGTTACTATCTAGTTACTGATATAGAACAGTAATTACCAAACATGCGCAGAGCGGGTAACTAAAAAATTTCATAAAATAATTTCTTTTTTATCTAGATTTTATTTATTATTCAATTATAATAATTTTATTTATCATTAATTTATAGTATAATAATTAAAAATATAATACATATAATGAACTTATCAGTACTATATTAAATTATAATAAATGAAGATCACTATGTATGTTCGTATTTTAATGATCAAAATCAAGCGTCTATTTGCGCGGGAAGTGTACAACTCTAACAAATACTTGATTGAGAATAATTACGGTTTGAATATTTGGGACATTATTTCAACATTAATTAATTGTGCATTTAATATCTTTTAATTAATTAAATAATCATAATGTCAAGTCCTATGCAACCTCCGCGTACTCCAACACGTCCAGAATCTAGAACTCCGAGACAACAAGTACCTAAATCATCTCCAAGTAACAGAAGTTCACCTAGTGTACGTACATTAAATAATGGAATAGGAGGAACACCAAATCAAAATGGTACACCAAATAGTAGACGAGGTGAATATAAAATAATTATTTAATTAAATATAAAATTTATATTTAAAAAATATATTTATAAATAAAATTTTTTACTAGGAATTGCTAATGGTTCATCAGATACTCCTCTTAGATGGGGTGTTAATCGCAGAACTCAAGAAACAATTGTTGCTTCTTCAGAAGGGCCATCATCAAGTGCTCCAATTTCTTCACCTAATCAATTTCTTATGACAAGTCCACTTCCCCATGGAATGACAGAAATCGATTTATCTTCTCCTTTAAATTATGGTACTCCAAGCTCTCTTGGTTCTGTTCGAACACCTAGAAGTGGTTGTCGAGGTACACCTGTTAGACAAAGATCTGACATTAGATCAGATAAAAGAATGAGACAGGTCAATGTAATTTCTGAGCCAATGGTAAGTTATAACTTTTTTTTATAGTTGTAAATATTTTTTTATATAATAAACAAACGTTTTTTAAATTGTTCAAATGAATCAATTAAAAAAACTTTTTTAGATTCAAGAAGAATCAGGTACAGTAGGAATGATGATGTCATCAGAAAGTGAAAATTTACTTGGTCCACAGCTTGTAATTTGGGGAACAAATGTTGTAGTCAATCGTTGTAAAGATCAATTCAAAAAATTTATTCAGAGTTTTATAGATCCAGAAGCAGAAAATGATGAATTACCAGAAAATATGAATGTTTCTGAACCATTATACATGCAGAAGCTTCATGAAATTCATACTTTAGAGGAGCCATATATGAATGTTAATTGTGCTCACTTGCAAGCTTTTGATGAACAACTATATAAACAGTTAGTTTGTTATCCTCAAGAAATTATACCAACAATGGATATGGCAGTAAATGAAATGTTCTTTGATAAATATCCAGCAGCAGTATTGGATCATCAAATACAAGTGAGACCGTTTAATGTAGCTAGAACCAAAAGTATGCGTATGCTTAATCCTGAAGATATTGATCAATTAATAACTATTTCTGGAATGGTTATTCGAACTTCAAATTTTATTCCTGAAATGCGTGAAGCATTTTTTAAATGTATTGTTTGTTCTTTTACAACTATGGTAGAGATTGATAGAGGTCGTATTAATGAACCTACAGTATGTACTAATTGCAACAATAACTATTGTTTTTCTTTGGTTCACAATCGTAGTCATTATTCAGATAAACAAATGATTAAATTGCAAGAATCACCAGATGATATGCCTGCTGGACAAACACCACAAACCATTGTATTATTTGCACATAATGATTTGGTTGATGCCGTTTCTGCTGGTGACAGAGTTGTTGTCACTGGAATTTATTGTGCATTGCCAATTCAAGTTATTCCAAAAACCTCCAATATTCGAGCAGTTTATAAAACACATATTGATGTTGTTCATTACAGGAAACAAGATTCTAAAAGGTAAACAGAGCGAATTTTTTATTTAACTTATAATTTATATTGTTTTGTTTATCATCTACTTATAAATTCAGATTATATGACTTGGAAGAAGGAAAAGAGCATACCTTTCCTCCAGAAAGAATTGAGCTTTTAAAATTATTATCGCGAAAAAAAGATGTTTATGATCGACTGGCAAGAAACATTGCACCTAGTATTTATGAAAATGAAGATATTAAAAAGGGTATTCTTTTACAATTATTTGGTGGTACAAAAAAAACTCATAATTCATCTGGTAGGAGTCATTTTCGATCTGAGATTAATATTTTGCTTTGTGGAGATCCTGGAACTAGTAAATCACAATTATTACAATTTGTTTTTAATTTAGTACCTCGATCTCAATATAGTAGTGGAAAAGGTATTTAATATTTTAATATTTGTTATTTACTCAGTATAAGATTATATTTAATTAATTGTTTTACTATTTTAATATTAAGGTTCTAGTGCAGTTGGTTTGACTGCTTATGTTACTAAGGATCCAGAAACTAGGCAATTAGTATTACAAACTGGAGCACTTGTTTTGGCTGATAATGGAATTTGTTGCATAGATGAGTTTGATAAAATGAATGATAGTACAAGATCTGTACTTCATGAAGTTATGGAACAACAAACTTTAAGCATAGCCAAAGCTGGAATTATTTGTCAACTAAATGCTAGAACAAGTATTTTAGCAGCTGCTAATCCTTGTGAATCTCAATGGAATAAAAATAAAACAGTAAATATATTTTTCAACTTATATATTTAATAAAATATGCATAATTATCTTATTAACTGAATTGCATTAGGTTATTGAAAATGTTATGCTGCCACATACACTCATGTCTCGATTTGATTTAATTTTTTTGATGTTGGATC
This sequence comes from Platyscapa corneri, assembly GCA_018907185.1. Lineage (NCBI taxonomy): Eukaryota > Metazoa > Arthropoda > Insecta > Hymenoptera > Agaonidae > Platyscapa > Platyscapa corneri. The sequence continues at coordinate 406,159 of JACCHW010000011.1, read as the reverse complement.
CACAAGATGATTTGTTTGATAAAAGATTAGCTCGACATTTAGTGTCTTTGTACTACGAAGCTGAACCCGAAGAAGAAGATGATTTAATTGATATGAGTGTTTTACGCGATTATATTGCATTTGCAAAAGAACATGTTCACCCAATACTTGGAGAAGAGGCTCAACAAAGATTGGTTCAAGCTTATGTTGATATGCGTCGAGTTGGAAGTGGCCGTGGACAAATTACTGCTTATCCACGTCAACTTGAATCACTTATTCGACTTTCTGAAGCCCATGCTAAAGTACGACTGGGTCAAACTGTTGAAATACAAGATGTAGAAGAAGCATGGAGGTATGTCTAGTTAAATTGAATTTTTAATATATTTTACTATTTTAATATTGAATATTAAAATATTAAAAAAAAAATTAATCAATGAGTATAATATATTAAATACAATGTAACTAATTATATATATATATATATATTAAATACAACTTTAGAATAATAATTTATTCTTTTTCAATATAAAGTTATATGAAATGTTATATAGTGTATAATGTATAATGTATATATATATGCATATAATAATAAAATATGATATGATTGAAATTATTTTGAACATAAATAATTTGTTAGACAGTTATTAGTAGATATTTTTTGTTTAAACTAATAATTATTATATCGAATTTTTAAATTGTTGTTTATTTTTTATGTACCTATCTGAGCAGAGTGGTAAAATAATATTTTTAATTATTTATAAAAATCAATTAAGTTATAACATAGAGTAAAAGATGTTACGATATAATTGTAAAGTGAAATATATGAAACAAGTCATTATGTTTAGTAATATAATTACTTTTTATTATACTCTTACGAATTAAGTAATTTATTGTTTGATTTCATTATATAATTTAATCTCCTATTTATAATTTTATTTTATTTAGAATAAAGTGTTAATAAAACTTTTAAACTCTATCTAGATTACATCGTGAAGCCTTAAAACAGTCTGCAATCGATCCTCTCAGTGGTAAAATAGATGTTAGTATTTTAACAACTGGTATGTCTGGATCTGCTAGACAACGCAAGGTTCAACTAACAGAATCATTAAAGAAATTGATTGAATCAAAAGGAAAAGTTCCTACTTTGAATTATCAAAAACTACATGCTGAATTTCAAGAATCTACACACATTGTAAATTTAGTATTTTTTAATTTTTAATCAAACATTGTTAAAATATTTGCATTCATATTTAATATTTTTCATTTTTAGTTGGTTACTCGAGATATGTTTGAAGATGCTTTAAAGAGTTTACAAGATGATAAGAAAATATTTGTTGTTAGTAAAAATACTATTAGAATTTGTTCTTAATATATGTAAATAAAATAATAACTGTGCCTTCTTTTTAAAATACTTTAATAAAATATATTCAATTTTATTTTTAATTTAAAATGTATCTAGTGTGTATGTATGGGTGTGTGTATTAATATATTCATAATCAATTCTAGTTTTTTATTAGTACTGTATTGTATAAACATAAAATATTCAAAATAATACAATTTATAAAATCATATTTTATTAATTAAAAAGTTTTCAATTAAACGTAGCTTATACTTATTATAAAATATAGCTTTTTAATGAATATTAAACGTACACAAAAAAAATTAATAATCTGTTATCTTATATTTAGAATACACTATGTATAATATAAGTTTTATTTTATATTTATTTTGTTTAATAAAATTATGACGTAAAAATTTTATTGTATTAAGTTATAAATATAACATTAATTTTAACTTAATTAAAAGAAATTTTTAATCAGTTTATACTTTTTTCTTAAAATATTTGTATGCTATAACTATTAGAACGAGTACATAAAGATGTTACTTGAGAATGCATTCCAATAAACAATATAGAATAAAATAAAAATATATACAATAATTAGATACTTATTGTAAAATTCTTATAATTTTATATACTAGTAAAAATTTTATAAAATATTTAACTTTTTACATTCTATTGTTTCATAGAAGTTAATTTAAAATTTTTATTCAGAGTTTTAAAAATTTATGAATAAAGTTGATAATTGAAAGAGTATTATCAAAAATAACCAAAAAAAAAATTTTTTTTTAATATACCTTTTTCAAATAAAATTTTTATCCAATGTTTTTAGAAATTATTTAGAAAATATTATTCAGAATAATAATTGTATTAATTTAAAAACGAACATATTTGAAAAATTTAATCAAATCGATCTAACCTTGAAAAGTGGAAAGTATTCAAATGTTCTAACAAATACTAAATTTATATTTTATTTTATGAGTTTTACATTTACTAATCATATTTATGTAATTAAGAATAAATATAATTAAGGTAATAAAAAGAAAATATTAAAAGAAGATTATATTTTATTAGAAAATTTGAATTTTTACTTGATATTAAATTAATACTAATAATGTAAAAATTCTACGTTTAAAAATACATTTGTTAAAGTTCCCTTTAAGAATAGTAATATTTTTATTGATAAATTAATTCTATATTAAACTGATTGTTTGCTGCTTATTATTTTTTATTTATTTTATTTTTTAATACAAGTAAAATATTTGTACTAAAGTCACTATTTATTCTAAATCTGATATAAATTATCTATCACTTATTGAAATAATTTTTTAATATAATTTTCGAAAAAATTTTATTCACTGATAGTACATTGCATTTTAAAACGAATAATCTAAAGTAATTTAAATATTTTTTTTAATGACTGAATTTTTTAAAATTAAATTTATAACTTAAATGATAATATAAATTTATCTCTATTTAAATCAGTATCATATATAGATTCATAATTTAAATATAAATATTATAACGTATATTAAAAAATAAACAAAAATTATTTATATTGAAAATTGATTCAAATTATATAATTGATATTCTTTTAATTATCACTAAAATTTTGTATTAATTATCTTTAGTATTTTGAACACTTAATTTTTAAATAAATAAATGTATGATAAAACAGGTTCATGAAGATGTATTTTATTAATTTTATTATTAAAAATTTTTAAAGTTATTTTTAAAATATAATATGTTTCAAAAACATGTATTGTTATGTGTTTAGATATTGGTATGAATAGAATAATACATGAAAGATATATTAGGAAAATAAAATTTCTACAAATATATAAAGTTTACAATATTTAATAAAGACCAACAAGAAATAGATTTTTAATATATATTAAATATATAAGTCATAAAGAGTATCTATACCAAATTTTTCATTGTTTATTTGTTGATTTCTGGTACTTTAAGGATTGAACATATTGAGAATTTATTTATATTTCATATTTCACTATTTTCCATAACGTTGCTGACATTTACTGAACTTGATCAATGTTTCTATAAAATTATTGGAAGATATACCATGATGAGTTGGTATAAGACTGTTAAAATATAAAATACAATTAATAATTAAATTTTATTATAATTTGGTTTTTAAATTATTTAGATATAAATAAAACAAAAATATTGTACTCACAAAAATTCAGTTATTCTAGTTTGCCATGGCATGAATCCATAAGTACACAAAGTTTTGCCAAAAATAATAGCAATATCAGGATCTGGCATTTGAACATGTAAGCTTAATTTTTTATCAAGCAATTCTGGTGTTATATCTTTTTCTTCAAGAATATTTAAATCAATAGTTTTAACTAAGCTTTTCGTTAAATCAACAATTTTTTCTTTACCATCAGTATACGATAAAACTCGAATTTTTGTTTTAGATTTAGTAAATACATTTGTTGTATTATCATCAATAATTTTTGTACAAACTGAATTAATTTTAATTTTACTTATTTCACCTACAATTTGCTCGTTGTTAATTTTACTCTTTGAAAAACTTGTCCATTCAATATTTTGTAAAAAGAATGGTTCTAATTCTTTCAGTTTCTTTTTAATTATCGTTTCATTTTTCTGTAATATTCCTAGAAACAATATAAATTTGTTATATAAAATTAATAAATGATTCATATTATTCAAAATTTTTTAAAATACCGTTGTGATCATAAAAACTGATGTAAGGTATTTCAGCAATTATGCACCAACTAATAAGCCTTACAAGATCAAGAATGGATATTTCTTCTTCTCCTAGCAATATCGCTAAATGTTTTGGAAATTTTGAAGTTACAATTAAATGGTTTTTTAAGTTTACTATTGAATAATTAAAATCATTTTTATTTAAATATTTAGAGTTTTGTATAGCCAATATTATTTTATTGCATTTTTGTAGTAAAAAATAATATAAAATATATAATAAATGCGTAATATTCAATAAAAAGCGAAATATAACGTACATGGTAAAATAGAAGTTAATCAGTTTAAAGTTATTTTATAAAAGGTATATTTGATAAAAATATCATAATCAGTAATTATTATATATCACATTAAAACTGATACGTTAGATAAAACGATGCTATAGTGGCGGGAAGTATTGTCATAACCAATTTAGAAAAAAAGAGAACGATACTCAAAATAATAACTTTTCTTTACATGGTTATTGGTTAAGAATAAATACTGATTATTAAATTTTCACTTCAAAGCATTTATAAGTTTTAAATATTAGAAGTCAACACAAATATAAAGATTTGACTTTTCAAAAGAAATTTATTATTTTAATATTTATTATTCAATTTGTAACACAAAATACGTTTTAATATTTTACTTTCTAATAAAACAAAAATACGATATATATATAATTTTGTAATACAACAGTTTATTTTAGTTAGCACGTAATTATCTAGGATTGGGTGTGCATGATATCACTGTATACAAAATTGCTAGGAACGAGTTTTAAATATAAAAACTTCGTGAACTTCCGTTCATAAAAATGATTTGTTTTATTTAATTATTTATTGTATTATTTTGGAATACTATAATAAAAATTTTTAATTATATGTATACAAATAAACTAAATAATTAATTTAAGAGTAGTTACTTTATTAAACATAAAAATACATTATTATTAGTGTGTCGATGTCGGGTGCTTTTATTGCATGTTTAGTAAGAGCTAAATTTCATTAGCTTTCACGTGTTTAACAAATAAGTTTTCATATGCTACTGAAATTATAGCATATTACTAACATATTGACAGTATTAACGAAACAAAATTAAGTTAAAAAAACAATTACTTTTAACTATATATATATATATAGTTTCATATATATATATATATGAAACTTAAAAATAATTAGAATTAAATTATGTGTTTAATTTAATAAGAAATAAAATTAATTTATACAAGGGAAAGACATTGAATAATATAGCTTCATATATTTTATTTAATATATTAAATACAGAAAATTAAATTTATTAACATAAAGTAATCCTGGTTTATTTATCATAAATATTGTATATTCACTATTATAAATAATAAAATAATTTTTATATTATCTTGTACATATGTGAATTTACATAGTTGATTTTTTGGTATGTTGCTTATTAATTTTTTTGTCAATAATATTTTTAAAGGAAAATAATTACATCTAAAAATATTAAATTTATTTCATTGTTTTATATTTTTTACATTTTATAATATATAAAAAATAAACATTTAAGTGAGTAGCACTGTAAAAAAAAATAATAGATGTATTACAAGCTACAAGCATACATTTCTTATTTAAAATTAATTCACAATTATATTTTATTTTTGTCTTTCATTTTTCCGAAACTTTTTTTATAAGACTTATTAATAACGCAAACATGGAAATTGTACTTCAGATGTAATACAATAATTCAATTATTAATCAATGTATTAATAATCATAAAAAAATAAAACGCAAATTTTTAAAAAAAGATTGAAGATTGTTACCTTACCAATATTTATAATATTGTACATTTGTATTAAAATACTTAAGTTTGATAGCTTCAACAATTAACCAGATAGAATAATTAATAAAATTAATCTAAAACGCGCAAATTTTTATTTAAATGCATTTTTATAATTTAAATCTTATAAAAATAAAATTTGATGAACTACATTAATTTGTGTACATACTGCTTATTTTATCCAACTTTAATTTTTTGAATAATTGAATTTAAAGATATTTTATAAAAATAAGTTGTTAAATTCAATAATTATTTATATGGAGTCACTATTTAAAAAACATAAATTTCCTTAAATTTGATAATATTATTTATATTATTGTTATAAATATTATCATACAATGAATTTTAAAATTAACTTAATTGTTAATAATATTTCCATTAATAGTGATACTTAAAGAAAGAAAAAAACTGTACAATAAATAAAAATAAAAAGTATCCTATAAAAATATTTATTAACCTATAATATTTTTAAAATAAATATAACAAATTATTTATTACATTTTAATGAGATTGAGCAATTTCTGAAAAGAATTCTAAAATATTTTGAATAGTGAATTCTAAAGTTACATTACTATCAGGATAACATCTTTGAATAAGTTCTTCTATATTTATGTATTGCGCAATAAATTCACCTTGCATTTCTCTCCAAACGACCTAAAAATTATAATATGATTGACTAATATTTTCAATTTTATTTTTATAAAATTCTAATCAATAAAGATTTATTTATTACCTGTAATAAATTTTCTTCTTCACATAAATGTTTTTCTACTTTTCTGTATAGATGCTCAAGACCCTTTTTCACTTCTCGTGCAGGATATTCTTTAACAACCCTTCTGAGTTCTTGTCTACTAAAAGCCATTTGGTAACTAATTTCTGATTCCTTAACACCCGCTCCAACTTTTGCTTGTACACCATCAAAAAAAAACTATATTTTACAATTAATTAAAAAAAAAATAATAATTTATTAAAATTTATATAAATTGTTTTTAACGATTTAGGAACAATGAACAAAGTTACACGTATATTTACATTTAATTTTTCTAACGGTCGTCCAAAATAACGAATTACATAAGCTTTCAATGCTTCTTGATATTTTTGCTTTGCTTCTTTACGTTGATGATCCAAAACTGAGATTTTTAGTTGAGATAAAAGATCATACAAGTGATGAAAGTTCTCTGCAAATAAAAAAAACCATTTTTCAATAAGACTAGGATTTTAATAAGTAACTTAGAGAGATACATAGTATTCGTTATCACTAAAAACAAATTATAATTACAGCATTAAAGGAATAAATTAATATTCATAAAATTATATATCCATGATCATCATTTATAGTTTACTGATTATCTACAATTTTTTCATAATAAAATATGATTAAGTTTAAATAATTTTTTTTATAAATGTCGTTGTTAAAAATTAATGAGAAAACATACATAACAGAAATTTATAAAATTAATCAAAACAAATGATTACATTAAAATTATTATTTACTTCAAGTACTTAATTATTTCTTTAATTTCGCTTATATTTAAAATTGTTTTAAAACTATTTCTTAAAGAAAATCTTATCAATGTATTTCGTTATATTAAATTATTATTTGTATAAAATAGATATAAGTCAAATTTTTGTATTTAATCTCTTTTTCACTATTTATATAATTGTTGCTCTTAAAATAATAGTATTAAACTTTATGTTTTAGCTAAATAATTTACTTTTTTTTTGTATTATAATTTACCTTCATATCAATATTATATTTCAGACTCAAGTTAGAAAAATGTACAAAATTTTGTTACAAAGCAAAATTATGCTTTTGAATAGAAGAAAAAAGGATTTGAATGAAAGTTATCCCTATTTTTAATACTGAAAGAAGTGGAAAAGGTGGAAGGAATTATAATAATTAGTTATAGATTTTTAAATAAGAAATTTTTAATTTTAAAGAATAGTGATAAATTTTATTCAGTTTGGAAATTTTCATGTATATTCTAGTGTAATAATACAAAAGTAGTGAGAACGGAACGAAATCAACGTATACTTTGTTTTAAAATACAAAAACTAAACTCGGTTAAAACAAGAAAACAGAACAAAGAAAAACAATTAATTTTGTTCAATTAACTTAATTCTCATCCTTCTTTTTAATAAAATAATTATTGATATCAATTAACTTTAAATGATCATCTATAAAATATATAAAAGAAATTTAAACATATCACTACATTGTTAGTTGCGAAGAATATAACGAAATTTGTGCGAATACAAGGTGATCTCTTCAATTTATTATTACAATAAAGTATTAATAAATAATTTGTTTTCTTCAAAAATTATCGTTTTTATGCTTTTCGATTTAATTTCAGATTTTATAAATTAATGTAATAATATATTAAATGTTCTTAATCATTCAGCTGATTCTATTGAATTTACGTTACAAATACTAAAAATAATAATTCAGATTTCTAATCAATTGGAAAAAACATTTACATCAAAATATTATCTCCATCTAAATTTTCGAAATTTATATTATATGCACTTGTTAACTATATCACTTTTTAATAAAATAAAAAATATTTATTATAAATCAGATTTTAATGCTTTCCCTTAAAAAAAACTTATTTTTTAAAGCCATTTTTTTAAGTATTGAAACGAAATGAAATAAATTTTATTATTTGTATATTATTTGATATAACCGTGTATTTGAAATTTATAACATTTAATTATTTTAAAAATAATTTATCATTTAGTTTTTTTGAATTGCAATTGTAATAATTGGTTGATCATGACTAATTTTTGAATAAAATGCGGTGTATATTAAGAAGTACAATAAAATAGTGTACATTGCATTTGGATATATTGAGAAGTATATTATTAAACTAAAAATCAGTTACATATTTATCTTCTTAAAAAATATTATTAATAATAAAATCAATAAAAAAATAAGTTTAACATAATAATTTATCATACCCATTTTGATGACTTCTGGTGGTGTTTTATGATGTTCTGTACTATGAGATATAATAGCCTCAAACATCGTACTTATTAATTTAGTATACCATTTTTCTAAATCTATTTTTCTATCAGAATTTTTGAAAATATTTTCAGCTGTTTTAGCAAATGGTCCAAAATTTTCTATGTAAGGTAAAATTCCACATTTATTTCTTCGATTAATTTTAGCATCAAGTATAGATTGTTGTTGCATTTGCATAAATTTATCAAAAGCTCGCTTAGCTTGAACTAGAGCTGAAGCAAAAGTCATCGATAAAAATGATCCAGTATCTTGAGCTGACATCACATGTTGTGATAAACGTACTAATACGTACATACACCAACTGAAATAACATTGTTAAGTAAATGAAATATATAAATAAAAATTTATAAATGCTATTTAATGTATTGAATTAAATAATAGGTTTCTTTATAAATGACGCGCGCGTGCATGTGTATGTATGCGTATTTAGATTCATTCTCGCAGCTTGTTAAATAAGGATTGATATTATTTTATATTGATTCCACGTATTCAATTATACAGAAGTAATTGTTTAATTGCAATAATATTTTATAATCAACATAAGTTTTTACAGTATTTTTTACGATAAATTATTTAATTATAGCAAGACATTTTTTATCAAATAAGCTGCATTTAATTTTTGAACCTTGTTCAATTAAATAAAATGTATACATAAAAATGTATAAATTATGCTAATAATTTTAGAAAATTCACCTTTTGAAAAGATAAATTAAAAAAACATAATAATGATTTCAAAATTATATTTTTGATAAGCCAATATAAAATAATTTAATTTTTTTTTAATTTATCGTTATTACACGTAAACATTAATTAGAATGGATCATATTTATAGGTATAGTTATAAAAATCTTTAATCAAATCAGTACATATAACTAAATTTATTTTATAATCAATAATTCGGTAAACTAAAAGATAAAACAAAATGAATAACAAATTAGTGTATATCATTTAATATTTTGTTTAAAAAACTCGATTTTTTAATTATTATATACTAAAGTTAAATAATAAATTGATTAAGTTTAATCTAAATAAAAATATCCATAATTCTTAATCAGTTTTTTAATAACTGTAATTAAATAACTTCATTATTATAGAATAAAAAGAATGTATATCCTTTTTGCTATATTAGAATATTGTTAGCAATGTATGGGGGGGGGGACTTGTTTTAAATAAAAGAAAAATTAACAAAAATTATAAATTTTATGTTTTTAAATCTATAAATGAGATAAAAGTTAGTAACTCAATTTAAAAATTACAATATAAATAATCATTTTAAATTTTATAGATTTTTTCATCGATTTAATATATACAATTATATTAATATAAAATATAAAATCTAATTACAATATGTTCTGTTAGTTTAGTGTTAATAAAAAATTTAATATTAATTTAAAAAGAATAAAATTTCCTAATATATATTTTTTCTATATTTAGAGTTATTTTTTATGTTAAATAAAATATATTTTTGTAAAGGATTATTTTTTATTTTTTTATTTTTATGTTGTAGTCTATGCTATGTATTCTACATATATACTTGAATTCATAAATAAATTTACGTGAAAAATATGAATTGTTTAAAACATTTTTTTGATAATCAATGGAATTGTTTAAATAATAATTATTTAGACAATACTATTTATAATTCTGATAATAGATATAGTAATAAATCAACTTACAAGCTATCTATTTTTTCTAAAAATGATATCAAGTTATTTAATTCTGATTCTAAAGATGGAAATATAGCAGCCATTGTTGCTCTAACTTGCTCGTTAACTTGACGTTCTAGTTTAGATAGATCATTAAAATTAGTAGATCCAGAGTTTGTAGCAAAGATATGGATATCATCAATACCACTATTGCCACTACTACAACTACTAGATTCATCTTTGACAACTTGTTGATTTATCTAAAATAAATCATAATAAAAATAATGAATGTTATTATTTTTGAATCAACGTATCTTAAAAATATTATTAATAAATTTTAAAATAATATAAAAATGAAAGTTATTACATTTATTATGTTTGTATTAATTGCTACATTTAAAAAAGATTTATATATTACTTTTTTTGGTGCTGTAAGAAATGAATCTAAATGAAGAAATGTAATACAAAAAGCTTGTTCAGCGAGACAAACAGGTTGCAATTGGGAAAGTACGCTATCCAAAACAGAATCTAGTAGAGCTCCTTCTCCCTGTGGAATCCATAACTCATTACTCAGAAGGCAAATAGGAGGTGAACTCATTAATTCATTATCAACTTTTGGTGCTATGCCACTACCTGATTTACTCATTGAATGCGCTTTATAAATTCGATATTAAAATATTAATGACCTGATTTCTTAGTTTTAGTGATAAAAATCATAGAAATGACGTAATATTATTTAATTATGAAATAGATTTTTTACATACAATGATGTTGGTGGTGTTGAAGACGTCTAATGATAAGACGGTCTTTAGCTTCTTCAAAAAAGAATTTAAAGTTTCTTTGATATAATGAGCCCATGGTTTTGGTGTACACTTTGGTTAATTGAGTGAAAGCTTTTTGGTCTAATGCTCGTAATAATTTCATTAGTTCAGTATATGGTTCTAGTTCTTTCTGAATAACTTGATGGGTTATCAATTTAAAATCATTCTTAGAGTTTGTTGATGATGAAATGGTATTGGGCTGTTGTATTGTTGTATTTGTTAGAATAATGGTTTCTCCAATATCATTACCCTATATATAAAAGAAGAAGCTATAACTTGCTTTCTATTGTAAGAATATATTTGTAAGTAACACCCAATGATATTTCATACCAAATGAATAAATAGATTATTAAGATGTCGAGCAACTAACAAAGAAAATTTTGCTCTTAATTTATCTAATTTTTTCCTTTGTTCTGCTACGGCACTTAATTTATCTAAACCCAATGGTAAAGGAAATGAAATTGCTTTTAGTAATTCAGTGCCTGCTAATATAAGTTCATCTTTATGTCCTGGAAGTTCAGCTTCATTTAATATTCGTTGATGCTCGTTAGAAACAGTAAGTTGCGTCTACATTTTAAATGATAAGTAAATTATTAAATTTTAAATTGAAACGTAAAGTAAATTGCATTATAATGAAATTAAATTAACAAATGTTATCCTGATATTATCAATGTATTCTTTTTAAACAGTTATATGCTTTAATTTAATTTATTATTTTTAATTATATTTTAATGTAAAGTAATAAATATCAAAGAATTAAAATTTCTGCAGGCCAATGTTACATACCTACGTGATATTTAAATCAAAATAGATTTTCAAAATTATTAAAAAGAATTAAAAACTTCCACATGAATTTGAAAATCATGTTATGAAGAAAAATAAAACTTAATTTTTATTTTTCATCTAAAATTATATAACCTTGCATCATGAATACTTTAACTACAGATAAGTTACATATTTAAATTGAAAATATTTAAACCATACAAATATTTAATTCAAGTTACAGTATTATTAATATAAATGATTACTATATTATTTTTTTAAAAATAATCTATTAAAAAAATTAATTATATCAGTGGGAACTTGAGTAATAGAGCTCTACTAAATCCATTTTCACTCTACTACTCTTGAAAATAATCAATATTTTATTATTTATAAAATTAATCGACACTCTATTATTCAATTTTTAGTTAAAATAATTTTTGATAGGTATTTAATAATAATAAAAATATTAGTGCCCAAAAATACAACTTTTAAAAATACTTATTCTTTTTATTTTTATTAAATTTACTATTTATTTTGTATATAAAATTATTGTTAAATTGTTAATTTGTTTACGTTAAAAAAAGAAAAACAGTTAAAAAAATAATCTTTTTTTGTTATACGAAGACATTTATAAAATAAAAATAAAGATTAAAATAAAGTATGTTTTCTTTTACTTTGTCAGAATAAATAATAAGAAAATTCGTACCTACAGTTGTACCTGTCAAAATATTTTCTCATGTTAACAAACTTTTTTTATATGTAAATATTACAATATTAAAGAAACAATACTTACAATTACTACTTCTAATTGTTCTAGTAAAAGCTTAGCATTACGGTTTGCAATATGAATAGCATGATTTTTCTGACCAACTCGTTCCATTGCTTCTCTTATTCTTCCAAGGGCTTCATCGTAAACTGTTAATTGTGCTTCAACTAAAGAAGCTTCAGTGATAGCAGCTTCAATCCCACTCATTAATTGTATTACTTGAGGTTCAGATGCTAAAACTGATTGTATATTTTCCTATAAAAAAATAATTATATACTAGTTTTTATTAATAATAAAGATTGATCTATTTATTATATATTTGCCTTTTTTAAATCTATTATTTGAACAAAATATATTTTATGAGTAATTTTTTAAATATTATCTAATTAAAGGTAATACTATAAACTAGTATAAATATACTTTTAATATATTTAAAAATTCATATTAATTTGTTTACATAACAAATCAATTGCATTTTATATTTATATTAATAACAGCACTAAATATTACAGCTATAAAAAAATGAAATATAAGATGTGAAATATAATAATTTTCTTAATAATAATAACAATAATAAATAATAAATGATACTTTTAATAAAACAGGTAACACAATAATTTTATGATTGATAAATCCTCATATCCCATGATGAAGTATTTATAACAATAATTTATAAATTGAATTCATATCCACATGCATTTTTCAGATGTTTAAATATTCATACAGCATACTTTTCAATACTGTGCAATGTTTGTAAATACAAGATTGTGGCAGTTTATTAAATTTAATAATTTATTAAATGAAGTTACAACTACTTATATTATTTTAAAATAAAATTATGTTTTCTTATTTAAAAAAGCAATATAAACATACATATGTTTAAATAAACAAAAAATTAGAACATTCAAAATAGAAATTCAAATAAATAAAAATAACTATAAACGATAATTAGATTCATATTTGATATGTAACAGATATAAAAAATATATTTTTATTATTATTAATGATAAATTTGATCCTTATTATTTAATTACTTTGAAAACATGATTTACATAATAATTATATATTTATATAATTATATGTAATTATATACAATTTATACAATTTATACAATACTATAAGTTCAACTAAGTTATAAAAACTTACACCATCAAGTATAGATAAATCTTTTGATAATGTCTCCATAAAAAGCTCTGCATTTGAAACTGCATAATAACAATTTTCCATTAGTGATGCTAAATCTGCTGTTTCTTTATCTGTTATTGGTTGATATTCACCTAAGATCAATGGTGTTTGAAAAAAATCTAAAATAAAGTTTTAAACTTTAGACATAAGTAAATTAAAAACAAGACTTGATATAAATATATTATTATTAATAATGTAAACAATTATTATTAGAGAAATTTTTACTATTACAATGAAATAATAGCTAATTTTATCTAATAAAATTATATTATTCAATGCTTATATTGTGATAAATATATCCTTTAAAAAATTATTTTAAAAAGAAATAGGGATATTTTGTATATCTCATTATATCCATTATATTTATATATAATAGTAATAAAAATTAAATATTAATCTATAAAAACAATTGTTATATATAATTTTTACTTATATATTTAATATTATATATAATAAATTCGCATAAAGATAATTAAATTAATATACTTAAGTTTGTGTGTGTGTGTGTGTGTTTATGTGTGTGTTTATGTATGCGTTTCTAATATTCACCAGAGTTATACCCCATGGGGCTGTTATCATTTGAAATAACAGTAGATGATTCTGTTGTTAGCCATTCTTTTGGTATATTTTTGAAGTCTGGCCTCTGAGGTAAACCACAAGAAAACGTGTATAAGTTGCTAATAAAATTTCTTCTCTCTTGTGAATTTGTTGTAGACCATTTATAAATTTTATCAATGTGCAATTCAAGATCCATTGAATCTGTATCAATGCCATCAACTGTACGAATATCAGACAATAACCAAAATTGTTTTTTTTTAAACACACTCTTGTCACTGCTTCTTTTTACTTGATATACAATGAATGTTTCAGGAGTATCTGTTGTTGAAACGAGACAAAGAAAGCTACTCTTTTTCTTTTTATAAGCTTTGCAAACACGGCATATACTAAGTATTTTTTCATCGTTTACAGTAAAAATTTCTCTTTGTAAAGTATGTCTTGTTGCAGCCATATTTCATATTATTTAATTGATTTTCATTGAACTGTTGATATAAATTATGAATTTATAACCAGAACTGACAACTCGACTAAGAGCATAATACTACTATTCAATCAACTTATTTAAAAAGGTTACAATTGGATTTTCCAAAATGATCTGAACTAAGTACAATAGAGAATATTGATCCAATAATAAAAAATGTTCGATAAATACAATAAAAATTACTTCTAGCAATCAAATCTTAAACTGTACACTCAATTAAAAGTGATTATTAAGAACAAAAATTAGTTTATATAATTTCCTAGTAATATTAAATTAATTACCTTTTTTTAGTACATTAAACATTTTGTAATTTAAAAAATAGTCAAAAATATTTCATCCATTGTTTGTATGTGCGCGCGCGCGCGCGCGTTTTTATAAATAAGCGAACGGGTATATACACAATAATTTAAAAATTAAAATAATTAATTTAAAATAAAAATTATACTAGTTGATCATGTTAAATACAAAAATTTATAATTACTGTTAATAAATCTGTGTTTATAAAATATTTGTATATAACTTTAAAAAGAAACAACTAAAGAATAAACTACATTAATAAATAAATATAAATATAACAAATATTTCTAATATACTGTATAAAAAAGAGGGATAGAAAGGTAATCTGTAACCTCATTTAAAATTCACGATTGTATGAAAACATTAAAGCAAATTATTTTTGTTAGATAATAATAAGGTGACGCATGCTAAATACATCAACTTAACAAATTTCAAAATAGAAATTCCGATGTTTACTTTAAACAAATGAAAATGCTAAATTTCAGCATATTTTATTATACATGAAAGATAGACTACCTATCCTCAAACAAATCAATAATTTCAACAATAAATGTTTTCGTACTGCAAATTGATTAATTATCTTAAATTTATAAAAACACATCATTGCATAATTACAAATGAAATACAAATTAAATTATATAATTGCAAATTAAAAAAAATATATGTATTTTTTGCGTAATCAAAATCTTTTAATATAAATATTAAAAAATTACATTTATAATTCGATATTCTTCGTAATCGTATAATAAATTATTATTATTATAAATTTTATTTAATTTACAAAATAATCAGTCAAATATAATTAAAAATTGAAGTCTGTATTTAAAATAAATATTTTCTAAATCATCAAAATAAAGCATTTAAGAAGTTGAAAAAGACAGTAATTAAGTAGGTAAATAATAGCGCGAGAGATATTTGTAAAGCATGGTGAAAAATGTACAAAAATACGCGAAAGTTTTTACGACATATAAAATCATCGAAAAGACTATAATTTAATTTTATATGAATCAACTTATTTTATCGACATCTATTTATCAATTAAAATTAGAAAATATACATAAAAGTGAATGAAAAATTAATTTTTTATTTAAAAAATATCATTTCCGATTGATTAATTATAATTCCATCGAGCAGAAACCCTACTTAACTTTACAAGAAGAATCATTAAAACAAACACTTCGATAAAATTATAAATATTTATCATTAGGTGAAATGAAACACATAAAAATTATTTATATACATTATATACTCAATAATGTGAAACCATTGATTTCTTTTAAATATTTCTATTTCTTATATCTTATAAAAATATTAAATTTCAATTCAATATCTAGATCTGCTAAGATATTAAATATCCTTAATTTTTCTTTATTTAATATTCATACATTAAAATATACTACATTGTTATTTAATTTTCTTAAATATCTCAAAATTGGAAAAAATGAAAGAAAATTATTTATTTACTAATTTTCATAGTTTAAAAATTAGTACTTTTTTGAGTTTTTTTAATGATTGCCCATGATTTATAAAAGAATTGGTTTATTAAGCTACGATCTAGTTATTTTTATAGATAGATAATTACCAGACATACTCGGAAAGGCTAACCTAAAAATATCATTTGATAATTACCATTTTTTTCGACTTTAATTGTTTTATATTATTCATATTACAAAAACTTTATCACCTTTTTCATTAATTAAAAAAATATGGAACTTTATCAGGTTCAAAATAAATAGTATTTGTAATTTAAATCAGCCCTTAACTTTTTTGCTAAGTACTTCAAAACATGAATTTGCAATTTTGATGCTCGTTTAAACGCTAATACTTGTAACTTTTCTTTAATATAATTAGTAAATTAATAGCTATTTTTTAAAATCTACTAATCTTACGAAATATATTCTACTAATTTACCTACAATTCAATGCGCTTAATTGCTCAATTATTCAATAGCAGAAAATTTTTAAATGTGAAAAATATTTACTTTTTCTAAATTATACTGTAAAAATATTCTAGAAAAAATTTCTGTCTATCCTTTTAGATCAACATTTATTTTATTTTAATTTCCTTCCTAATGTCTTCGAAGTGTTCTGTAAAGTTTGTGTTTGTTCCGTTTTATAAAACAAAATAATATAAAATGCAATAAATTAATTAAAAATATGAACAAAACTTTGTTTTATATATGAAGCCAACTAAAAAATCTAAATAATTTAATTATATCTTATATAGATTAATTTTAATTATAATCAATTTTGAAACATAATTTTGCAAGAAAAGGATGCAACCTAATTTATTTAATATTTAAATTCAAAATATTTATATTAATCACTATTTGTTTATCTTATTACTTGAATAATATTTATATATTTATTGTATTCAAAATAATATTAACTGTTGAATTATAATAAAAAATACAAATATTATTTAACATTACAACTTGCTAATTATTGTACATGATCAAAATTAAATATCTAATATTAAATACAACATAAAATAATCTGACAGTCAGATTACTTTATTTATTGAAATTTTTTTCACCAGTTATAAACAAAAAAATTTAAATGGAGAGTAATAAAAGTTAATTGCAAGAATAAAAAGTAATTTTTATAAATTTAATAACTTTAATAATAATTTCTTTGTAATAATTTGTTAACTTAATTTTTATTAAAATTCACTAAATATTTGCGCGTAAATATTTTGATATAATTAAATCCAGATTTCTTATAATTTATTTTAATTATAGAAAAAAACGTGTAAATTTGAACATTCTAATATTTTTTTTTCGTATATATAATTTAAGGTAAATGACTAATGCCAATTAACAAATTTTTTAAGATATAACCTTTAATTTTTTACTAACTTTATTTTGTAAAACGTAAATAATTAATTTTTTCATTCAAACTATATATTAATTTACTTTTTCATTTATTTCATTAATAAATGTAAGAAAATAAATGAAATTTATATTAACATTTTTTTATTAAATTTAAAAATATAAAAATTAGATCGCCATTTTGGTTTAACACGTGAAAAACTTGGTCAGCAAAGAAACAGCTGAATTGACAAAACAAATTAAAAAGACATAATTGTTTTTATTATTATTTAAAATATTAAAGTTAAAAATGTAGGTATATCGTCACAATAATTTATAAGTAAATTTTTAAATGCTCTAAAGTTCTCTACAATTTTTATTAAAAGTTTTAATTTATTTTTTGTAAATTACAAAAATTTACGTACATGTATTTTTGCATTTTTAATTAATAAATCAAGAAATCAGTTAGTTTTAATAATTTTATGCATGAGTACGTAATGACTCCCACAATTTAATAAATGAGTATAATAATTACCTCATAAGACTAGATATATAATCCAAAAAATAAGAGTTGAAATAATCAGAATACAAGATTTTTTAAAGGATGGCTCGTTTAAGTTCATACTATACCTTATGTCCATTAATTGATCAACAAAATTTACTTGGTGTAGAGGCAGATTCAAATCCTGGTTGTGCAATTGTTACACTTGGTAGAAATATTGTAATAAGATATAAGGTTTGACATTCTTTAACATATTTAACTTTTTTAATTTTGAATAATAAACAGTCATTAATAAAAATATCAACTAATTAAATATTTTATAGCTTCAAGATTTAAAACAAGTTAGCAGTTGGTCTAGTAAAGAACGTTTAAGTACTCAAGTTATTTTTGATGAAATTTCAAAAACATATGTTGCAGTTTTTAATGGAAAGTATATTAGAATTTGGCAAGAACATGAAACAAATTTAGATAATGTAAAAAAGTATAAATTCTTATCTTCTATTTATACAATTCTTACTTTAAAAAATATCCAACCAATTTTAGTCATGCAAAATGGTTCAACTGTTTCATTAGAATGGGCACTTGAAAACAGAAAAACATGGAATAGTCCTGGAATTTTTGCTTCAAGTGAAAAAATATTAAAATGTCAGTTAGTTTCGGTTAAAAATAAAATATACTTATGTGCTCTTACAAAGCTAATAAATGTATATAACTATATTGTTGTACCATTAAAAAATGATAATTATATACAAGAAACAGAACAATTAGTAAGAATTGAATTAAAAAGATCTTCTGAAAAGCTAATGGGCCATGTAGTTATGCAAGATGAAAATAATGCTTATTTATTAACACTGTGTATGTTTATATTTATTATAAATCTATATAATTTATATTTTTTTTCAATTTTAAGCAATTTTTTTATTATTAGGGTCACATGGAAGATTGTACAGTTATCCATTAATCGTTCCATCATTGGATTCTATTCCTGGTATATTAATTAGTGTAATTACATCAGTAAATACAAAATATCCAGTTGTAATGGTTGCTTTAAATGAAAGTACTATAGCAGCTTATGGTGCAGATGCTCATGAAGAAGGAGCTGTTTTACTAATATATAATGTACAATTTAAACTGGTTCAGGCTGTTCAAAAATTAAAATTGTTTACCAGTGATGCTAAGCTTTGGAAAATTGAAGATAAACTATTACTAGCAGCTAACAGACATCTAGCAATAGCACCTTATTGTTTAGCAGCACAAAGAATAGAAGCAATGCTTGGTTCTACTTTACATTTTAAAAATTATAATTTTAAAGAAGACAATGAGATCATTGTTATTCAAGAATCAACAACAGCAGATTGGGGAACAGTTTCATCTAATAAAACAAATTGTAATGTATCTTTCAGCAATCTGAAAAAACACATTGCAACTCAAGTTTCTACTTTTTTACGTGAAGGCATGAGTGATGCAGCTATATGCCATAATTTAATACCACAATTAATTGAGGATAAAGATATTTCTTCCATTATATGGTGTTTGGATAATTTAAAAGATTTACCTGAAGAATTATTAATTCAACTCTTACGATTTTGTTTAAGAATGTCGTGTGATTTTGAGATTTCTTCACAAAATGGATTTTTAGAAAATTCACGTTTCGATGACTCTAAAAATCTACAGAAAGAATTTTTAAATAAAATTCTTAATATTTGTTATACAGATGTTTCGCTTATCTCACATCTTAGAATTGGATTAAATTTTGATGAAATTTTGAAATTATTAAATTATTTGATTAATATACTCAATGATGAAAGCTTTTTGAACAATAATCATACTTTCAATTTAGAACATAAACTGAATAGTCAGTTATACAAATGGACTAAACTTTTGATAGATTCACATTATCAACATTACTTGTTATCTCGAGATGTACAAGTTTTAAAACTTCTGGATAAATTAAATGAAGCATTAGAAATTCATGTAATTGTTAGCTCTGGTTATACTCATAAAATTTTAAATCAAATTTTCAATTTGTCTAAAATTATTTTTTTTTCAGCTTCAACTTATAAAAGATTTGGAAAATCTTAGACCAATGATTAAAAGATTGATGGATGGTAAACTTCTAAAATCAATTCCAAATGATATCAACAGATTTTATTCTATAGAAGAAGTAAAATTATATTAAATAAAAATAAACTCAAATTTTTAACTTAAATAAAAGGAATTATTTATTTGTAATATATATATATACAATTAAACATTTAATATTTTAATAGTTACAATGAACTACAGTACTCTAAAGATGATGACTTGATGTTTGTTTTTTAAAAAAAAACAAAATGTTTACATTTGCAAAAGTAAAATTTTTTCTAGTAATTCTATAAATATTTACCACAATTTTATAATTCATCAATATAAGGAACTGTTGACAAATTACCAATTGACACTATTGTAATTTTTCCTTTAGACACCTTATTAGCTACCTAAGAAATGATTAAAAAAATGTTTATTTTTAAAAAAACATTAATTTTTTTAATCCTATGAAAAGAAACATTTTATAAAATGGCTTTCTACTTACTTTTTTCACATCCTCTACAGAAATATTATTTATTTCATTTACAATGTAATCAGTAGTTAAAATATTTTTTGATAAAACTAATTGTTGTCCAATCATTTCATGAAGTGTAGAACTGTTATCACCAACAGCTAAAACAGAAGCTTTCAAATTTGCTTTTCCAACTGCGATGTCGTTATCTGTAAATGTTGGTGACCTCAACCATTTTGTACCAGCCTTTGTGAGCTAATGACAAAAATATGAAAAAAAAATGATTTTCAAATGTCTATACATTTCAGTAAAACAAAGTATTTAAACTTACCTCTCCTGCTATTTCACCTGGAGCAGAGAGAATAAAACCAAACAAACCACTGTCACTGTGACTTGTATTAAAAGCAGATATCGCAAAAGGTACTTTTGGTTTACTATTTTCGACAGCTTTGTAAAGAGAAGTATTGTTATTTCCCCATTTTACTTTAGGACCATCACCTGCTACTTTTTGTAAAACTGCAAAAGCAATAGCATCTTTACGCTCATTAAAATTGCTTCCTTCAACTGCTACAGCTACGTTAGCTATACTAGAATTACGTTCCTTGCGTATTTCTCCTCCATGATATTTTGATGGAGGAATTGGACAATTTTGAGTAGATACACAAAATGAGGAAGCAAACAATTCTAAGTCATTTAAAGCTATACCAGAACCTACAACTACACATCGAGATCCACTATAGTAGTTACAAACAAAATGTCTGAGCTATTAAGAAAAATATAAAAAAAATTGAATTAATTTTTTTACTTTATAAATTTTTTAATATTGCTTTTTATAAATTACATACACTTTCTGAACTAATTTTTCCAACTTGTCGTTTTGGGCAATAAAGAGAATTTCCAAGTCCCTCTCGATAAGCAGCTTTATAAAGTAATTCAATAAGGCGGACATTATTAGGAATTGTAGAAACTTCATAACGTAATCTTGGAATTTCATCTGAAATTTCCCAAGGTCTAAATTGTTGATGAAGAGCAACATCTTCCAAAAATTTGAGAACTGGAGCACTGAAATTAATAATTTATTACCTCTATTCTATTTTTTTGTATATATATTTTTATGTTTATTTGTTTATATGTTTAGATTTTTATTTTAACTTACTAATTATTCCTATATATTTTTAAAGTATATGATATATATTCACGATCACTAGTAGTCGTTAAATCTCCTCCAAATTGTTGAATATTTCTTGTAATTGCAAAGGTACTAGAACGACTAGTAGTCAATCCACTGCAAATTCTAAGCATATGTGAAATACCCTGTGTTTCATATGTCTCATTACGTGAACCAGCACTAAAAAACAATGTTTACAAAACTGTTTAAGTCAAATTTAATATAAATTCATAATTAAATATTGGTGTTAAAATAAATTATTACTTAAAAATAATTGAAACTTGAGTAATTGGATTACAATGGTCAATATTAGCAATGGTAATATCATTTGACAAAACTTTTACATTATCATTAATTGATGGTGAGCATTGAGCTGCTGCTGCAGCTGCATAATATCGAACCTAAAACATTACATTTCAAATATAAAGTAGAATAAATAAATATTTCTACTGTTTAAATTATGAATATTAATTTAAAATATCTTACTTTGTACTGTAAGAACCATCTTAACAATTTAAAAATAAAAAAGATTTACATAACACCTAATGACTTCATTTTCATTATTTTTTAAAAAATTTCTAGCTAATAAAAGTTATTTTAAAATATGTCCGAAAGAAAATATGAGATCTTACCGATGAATTTCTTAGTAATTGATACCGTATAATTGAGCAAGCCATTTTTCGTACTTTTTTCAGATCAAAATCAACCTGCTTTCACAAAGACTCTAAATCAGCACAGAACTGCTGCTTTTAAAGATATTAATTCGGTTCTTGATGTTCTTTTTTTATTCTAGAAGTAAGTTCATTTTGCTATTAACTAGTACTCTTTAAGGTGGGTTTACAATCATTGGTATATGAAGGCATGAACACAAAATGATCACTTTGAAAACAAGCAGATCTCAATATAAAAGAAATTTATGTTTTGTTTAACAAATAATTCATAATACTAATGTTCTTTAAGACAAAATGTATTTTCATATTCTAATTTATTAATTTATTATTTTCTCATCCTGTTTTATTGTATACCATTTATAATTCTTTCGTTTTCCTTGTAATCGTTGCCTTGAGTTTATTAATTCCATAACTCGTATCGAACATAAAGAAACAAAATTAAGAATATTTGCAATTTTAAGTTATTTTAAAATACACTTAGGGTACTGGAGTCAATAAAAAATTCTATTTGAAAATTATACAATAAATATTTTTTAATTATAATTAAAGTATAATTAACAAATAAAATAGAATATTGTTATATGTTACCTTTAGGTTAGCTTTCAGGCGCAAGTCTATCAATTACCGCTTTATGAAAATAACTAGATAGTATTTATAAACTAATGCTTTTATGGATCACCGACAATTAATACCGAATACTTACTTAAAAAGAAACATTAATTTTTAAACTTAAAATTAAAAAAAAATGAATAATTTTATCTGAATTTAATTATAATTGTCTGATATTACAGGGACGTTTATGATGATGTTCGTCTTTGAGTAGTGAAAAACTGACACAAATATTTGCATTTTTGAAATATCAGATAAATCAATCTAGATGTTACAAAGAAAAAATATTTTTCAATATCACATATATTCTATAACAATGGTTGCTAGTTTGAAATGTAATGATAGAAGAGTAGGGTACGTGAAAGAAAAAGTATACTTGACTAAAATGTAAATATAAATCTGAAAAAATGACTAAACAAATAAAAAATAAAACATGAATTTAAATAATATTAGAAAAAAAATAATTATAGAAAAACAAGTCGAGAAAGTACGTACGTTAAATTTTTTATTGTCAAATCAATATTATTATACTAACAGAATTGAAAAACGATGTGCAAAATTAAATATATGTACATAATTCATGCATGATAATAAAAGTAAAAATTTATGGAATTACAAAAATTAAAAAAAATGTACAGTAAAAAAAATATATATGTAGTACTTTACAATTTTTTCTTGTTTTCGGCAAAAACAGAATGTTTTTTTTATTTTGAAGTAAAAAAAAAATATAAATATTCATATTATTAATGTTTTGAAACTGAAATTTGAAATACCAAGAAAAATGTCGAAAAATAGAATAAGGTTTTTACAGAAGTCTGGAGATAGAAGTGATGAAACCAAATTAAGTTAACTATAAGTTGTCGAAGACATTAACGATTATTGTGCAAAATTTAGTTATGATAGGAACATTCCGGTTCAATTGTTTTGATATTGAAAACGTATTAAGTTTGACAAAATAAAATTGTTTGATAATTTATTACATAGATTAACTACTTTAACTTCTACTTTAGTATTTCCTATACAAAAACAATAGGTAAGCCAATATTACTTTTGTTTGACAAGAACGATTCATTATATCTTAATTAAATACGAGATTGGAATCACTTTTTTGTGATAGAATCTTTCAAAAAAGTTGCTAGTTTAATATACCATCAATAGAGAAGAGTTAATTGCAAAATCTTAAAAAAACATTTAGTACATATAAACAAATTTAAGATTAAGATTCTACAAATAATTGATTCAGATCATTTTCTAAGTCTGTACAATGCTACATAGTACCATAAAGAAGAAAATCTAATGGTAAAGCTCCAATACATAGTTTCTTTGAAGTATCAAAATCATGCAAATACAAAAAAGATATATTAAATATACTGAAAAGATGTAAAAATATATTGTAATAAATATGAAATATGGTTAATAGATGTAAAAACCTAAATAAACTGGTTATGATAGTACTATAATATATATTAATATTATATTCATATCATGATATTAAATCATATATAACCCCCTTATAGAAAGATTTGATAAAAACTAGAAAGGTCATATAGAGTATACATACAAAGTATTATGTAAGAAACGGCGACAGAGTGAAAAGTTTCTTCTCGCGTAAGAACGAGAATTAAAGATGTATAAGTGGAATTTATATTTAGCGATGTATTGCAAATAGCTAGCTACAATCTTTCAAGACTTAGATTCCCTTCTTTCTATCTCTTTCTCTCTCTCTTTCTTTCTTTATCTATCTATTTATCTGTTGCTATAACGCTCACGAACATATTTACAATCTACTTCTACTTGTGAAATTATGTATATACTTTAAGTGTCTCTTTTTAATTCTATGTTGCATGTAAACAGGCATACATCTAGAACTAAGGCATTTATGCAGTAAGAAATTAATGACAATAGATGGAACGCATTCTGATTTCGCGAATTTCAGAAATAAAATGTAAGCTCTGCCTTTGTCTTTGCTCTAGAAATGCGAATTAGATTACAGAAAATTTAGAGAAGTAATCAACGAAATAGATAAAAACCACGAAATCGGATATCAATATTAAAACATAAAATTAGGGATGACAAGATACAAGAAAAGAAAAAAAAGTTTTTGAGAAAAATATTTCGTAGTTTATTACTAATTAAGTTTTGATTTTTCTTAGAAAGATTGTTTTATTTATGACAAGCAAGAAACGATAGGGAATACATAGTACAAAACACACCTGCAGCGAAAATAAATAGGATATGATGAATTCTAAACAAAATATTAAATGAATAACGTAATAGTATGTAAAGGAATTTTTTCATCCCTAAGAAAGTATGAGATCTTTTATATCATTATCAAAAACATTGTGTATGTCGAGCCGAAACCTGGTCGAGTATTTATTAACATAAACAATAAGGTACTGGTAAATAATAAAAATGAAGAACAATTGAAAATAAATATTAAAAATTCTTATAGAAATTTGGTAGGGAGAAAAATACCAGTAGCAATAAAGTAATAAATGAAATTGACTATCAATAACTAATCGTCTTTGCATACAAATTTGGAACAGTTAGTATTTTTTGCATTTGGTTTACTCACTATACAAATAATTTAATTGTATTATATTGTAACGTATTTAATATTTAATCTTGCAGACTTTAATTTTGCTGACTTTTTTTTTAATAATTTTCATTATAATATATATTATTGTTTGTAGAAGATCTGCTATTCAAACAATAACGTGAAGACTGAGATTACCTTAGTCGTTGTAGACCTGCGAAAAATAAACTGGGTAATGCGCGCATTCAAACATCATAAATGATAGCAGTCCAAGTAAGCTTGGGTGGTATTTTTTCTATTATCTCATAAAATGATGGAAAAGGATTAACATAAACTATAATTAAATCATAGATAATTTAAATTGAAGGCTCCAATAAAATCAACTTAATATCTTAAAATGTAATAAACTACAGTATGTATCACATTAATATTTTAAATATATTATTATCTGTATTAGCATTTATTGTTTTTGCTGTAAAATAAAAATAGTTTGAAATCTTCCAGGAGTACTAAAAAATATATTTTGAAAAATATTTTTTGATAAATTAAGAAATTAGTTTTTACACAATTAAAATCTATAAATTCATAACCTATAATATATTGTAATTAAAAATAAATAAATAATCATTAGTGTTTAAAAATTCTTATTTTTTATATTGTTCAAAGCCTAGATGAAATTTTCATTAAATTTATTAAAAATAATTTTAAACATTAATCCATAAATTTTAATATGTTCATTTGTGTATTTATTAGATTTCTTCAATAAATAATAGAAGTAATTTGAATATAAAAAATAATATATAATTAATGTCTTAAATGAAATATTTTTTAGTGCAAGTTATTGTCATTGTTTTTTATAATTCAACTTAAAAATATCAAAATTGGATATTAAATGTTGTACGGTATAAACCATCAATATTTCACAAAAATTTTAATAAATATAAACATTAGCTTTTTACTTACTGAAAATAAAAAATGGATTAATATTATTTAATTTAATTTTTTAAAGAATTTTATAAATAATTATATATTATTTTAACTTTTCAACATCATTCAAGCAGCTTTTTAAATTAACCTTTTCAAATTTATGTATATAAATTATTTTCAATTATTAATAGAAATAAAAATTTTATTATTATTATTTGTGTTTAATATTGAATTAAACAGATATATTCAAGTTTTTTATTGTATTATATTTTTAGTATACTTAAATAATGTAGGAAAAACATTGTTAAAGTTCATTCTTTAATCATTTATTTGTTTACACAATTAATAAATTAACAATTTCTTCTATGAAAGTCATGCATCAAAAAATTAAGATTCATAATTATGCATAACTGGCAGTATAGTCTTTTAATCTCACAATTAATTAATAAATATAAAAGTCAGCGTAGATAAAAATTCAGACCTTATATACAAAAGTTCTTAATTGTTCATTTTTATTTATCGCAATAGACTAGATCGTCAACGAATTAAGTATTGTAAATTACTCATTTGATCCTTTTGTAATTTATAATTTATTCTCTTATTTAATGTATGATCACTTTCATTTCATTTGATCTAATATAATTGTTATTAAATTTATTGAATTAATCAGTACAGAAATGCATAAACATTCTTTTTATGACGGTTGTGACATATTTTAAAACTTTTAACATTTTACTTGTTTTTGTCAAATATATTTTTATTAGCTATTTCGTTACTTTAATAAATCACTGTTTGTCTTATATTTATACACATTTCATGATAAACTTGTGACTAATTAACATTTTTACTCTTCCTACACATATTTTTTTTGTTTTTTGTTGGATCGGATACTATTTAGTGATTTTTTGCGGTCAATGCTGTACAAATTTTGAATAGAAATTTTTTTAAATATTATTTATAAAATATCAAATTATCATGATAGACTGAATTAGTTGTTAATAATTATTTGAAAGTGCTCTATGATAAAATTAAAGCTCTAATATAAAAAATGATTCGATAGTTCTTACACTTGATAGTTACTTAAATTTGATTTTTTCTTAATTATTTTTTCATTGAAATATTTCGCACGTCAAAATAACAATACTACTTATTGCTTTAAATGTTTGATATCGACTTTTAAAGACGAATCTGTGGCTCAATTTTTAATATCATTAAAGCGATTTGGGAGATACACTTCAAAGATTTTTAATTGATGTTCGTTAAGTTGTTTACAAAAATTTAAATAATTCTACTCGTTTATGAAGAAGTTTTAAACTATTAGTTTTAAACTTAATTTAAAATAATTCCTAATGTTTTTAAGTTTATCCTTTTTAATGATATAATTAAAGGCATTTATCAGATTACACAATAATTTCCTTATGTGCCAGATTTTTTTAACAAAGGCATTTTTCTCCCTTGAACAAGATACTTACTAATTATAAACGACTAATAATTTTAATTATTTACTACTATTATACTACTATATTCCTTGCGAGATTATTAAAAATAATACTCATTTTATTTATCAAAGATTAGAATATCCATGATATTGATAATTATAATACTACTTAAATTCAAATATTGTGAGTTTTCCAATGTCACATATTTGCAAACTGTTGTTAACTTCACATTTACTTAATGAAGCAATTTATGAAATATTTCAAAAGTATCGTATTTATTTACAATAATATTTAATTTTGAACTACAATAATGCTGATGATAATAATAATGACAATGTTGATAACAGTAATAATGACAACAACGATTACGATAATAGCGATGTTGATGATAAGTTTTTTAATAATAATAATAATAATAATAAATAAATAAATCAATTACAATGGTTGAAGATGACAATGAAACGAAACAACAATTATGTATTAATACTAATTTTAAATTTTACACTGTACAAAGATGTACAAAAGATCCCACTTGCTGTATTACAATATCGTTTAATACATCTCTAATATTTACGATCTAGTCAGAAATTTGGCAAAGGTAGCTTTAATACAATACATGTAAAATTAAATAATATATAAGCATATAGTAAATGTTATATGTACAAAATATAATAAAACATACGTCAAGAATTTATTGATTCTCAATTTACCATACCGGTAAATATGGTTTATACGGGTTATACGCACCCGTGGGCAGAGATTGTCTTAATCTTCCTTTCTTTATTTTTATAATAGCACAAAACATTTTTTTAATGTAATTAATAAAAATTTATCAGAATATTAATAGAAGACTATGAATTAAAACTAACAATTAAAATTATTTACATAGTATTTTTTATGTAATTTATAAATATTGTAAAAACTTTTTATTCGTAGTATTTTCAAAGTATAAACTATTTTAAAAACCGTTTAATTATAAAAAGTAAAAAATTTATGAAATTATTAATAAATTCATTTTTAAATCCGAAAAGTAAAATAATTTTTTATTTACTAGATAATTTGTTAAAAAATAATTTTAAATGAAACTATATTTATTGAAATGTTGTTCATTGTATCTTTAAAATATTTGTAGTACAACAAATTTTCATAAATTTTATGTTAAAAATTCTATGTTCAAATCTTAACGTTTTGTGTTATTAAAATTACGTTTATCACAAGAGCAGCTAGTAATTAGCAAGGAGACAGGACGGCGAGAAGAGTAATTAGATAAGAAATATAACAGGAAATTACTGATCTATCGGAGCACTAATGTAGTTTGAGGTGCCTGGTACTGGAAGATGAAACGGAACGTTGGCTTGAAATTTAGTCGATTTACTGTCTAATGGTTCAGCATTAAGATTATTTTCGTACTCTTGAGAATGTTGTCTGTTTATCTCAAGACGAGATACACCGAAATCGACGTTTGATATCTCATCAGCCTCAGAACTTGATCCAGCTAATTCTTCACTTTCACTACCTGCTATAAAATATAATAAATAATAATTTTTAACATCCTGCAAGATGTTG
Source organism: Platyscapa corneri (assembly GCA_018907185.1). Taxonomy (NCBI): domain Eukaryota; kingdom Metazoa; phylum Arthropoda; class Insecta; order Hymenoptera; family Agaonidae; genus Platyscapa; species Platyscapa corneri. The sequence goes on along the minus strand of JACCHW010000011.1, from coordinate 375,995 downwards.
ATTAAAGTAAAAATCTATTTTAACTTACACTGTAAATCGTGAAGTAATTGTACAGCTGTTAGAATTTTTGTTCGATGTTCAGGTTGATGAATGCGAAGATAGTCAAGGTCAGTCGGTTCCAATTCTCGAAATAACTCAAGATCTTCGTATCCATTTAATAAAAAAACAGATATGTATTCCTGCAAAAACAATAAAATTATTTTTTTCTTTAAAAGATAAATATAGTTAATATTCTAATTTTAATGAAATTAATGAGAATTATGTAAAGTATCTGGTGCAAAATGATTAAATGTATTTTGGAAAATGAAGTTTTTCGATTAAAGTTGAATTTATGTTAAGTTTGATTTAACAATTTTTCAACAAAAATTATGTGATATGTGTCAGTTTATAAAAGTCAAACTTTTTGTCTTTTATTTTCAAATAATATTATTTACTAAAATATATCATTCGACAAATAAGAAAATAAAATTTTATAAAACGTATAAGTATTTAATTTTGCGTTTAATTATTTAATTATTTCTTCCAAATTTTAAAAATAAAAAATTTTTATGTACATAGAAATTTTTTAAAGACAAAACATAAATAATTACTGAATTTTTATAAATATATTCTAATATAAAAAAACAATGTTATAGTCATAAGCCATAAATATACTATAAATTTAACTTTAATCATAGTACTGTTATCATCATCACACTGCGTTAAATTAATTTTATTTTAGAATTTACGAATTGTGTATAAAAAAAATATTAAAAGAACGATTACATATTCTAAAATTTAAGAAATATAGATATGATAAAATTAAAAATAAGAATTTGTAGGTTTTGCAAATTTAAATATGTACCATTAAATCCCATTAAATATATTAAAGAAAACATTGATTTCCTGATTTTCTACAAAAGTAATAAAGTATTGTACTTTTGATTCTATGAAAATATCGTTACATATCATGTTTGATCTAATTAACTCTCATCTTGTCGAATACTGTTATATACTCCTAAATATTAAACATGTTTATGAATCTGAAATACTAAAAGTTCAAGCCTAAACAAAAATTAATTTTTTTTCTAAGAAATTATAAAATCATAAAAGTAGTAAATAAAACAATATAATTACTTAACTAATTTCAAAATTACTTCAATATACTATTACAAAAAGATATTGAAATTTCTATCCAAATTTTAACGGAAATAATTATTATTTCAATAATTTTATCGATCTAATTAATTAATACTGAAAAAAATTCCGTACAAAACTTATGTATGAAACATAATTTTTTCTAATTTGAAGATTTATATAAGGTACAAACTACACATATACATATTAATAGCATATAATAAATTGTTTACAACAAATAGAAGTTTTTAATTGAACAAATTTTTTTTAAATTATTATTATACGAAAAATAAACATTTCATGTACATATTTGAACATTTATTAATAACAAACCTTACCTTACGAATGGAACAGCTTTTTTTTTAAATTTATTTTAACGCTATGGTTGCACTTGAAATTATAATTCAAAAACTTTGAATAATATAAATTGCATAAATTTTTGTACATACAGGTTATGAATAATTATTAATAATAAATAAACTTTAAGATTGTACAATTTTTTTTAAATTATTATTATATTATAAAGTAAAAATTATAAAATTTATTTGTTGCATAAAAAATAAATATAACATACACGCAGAGAAAAAAATAAAATACAAAAATTATTTTAAATAGTATCATACATATTAGCATTAAAATTTAGAAAAATAATTCAATATAAAATATGATAAAAATTTAATTACAGATTTTATCACAATTATTTATAAGAAATTTTTACGAAAAATTATAGATGGAAATTAATCTAATACAATCTATTGGTCTACTGATTCTAGAAATCTACTATTTTTAATATTAATAGACTATATTGTTATAGATAAAGACTAAAACTCATATCATCAAATGCAGGTATGATATAGACTTCTTGTCGTATATATATACCATTGTTTATTGTTACAATATTTATATGTTCGTATAGTTTAATTAGATATTTCTGTGTGCCCGTGTGTATGCTCTAATTAACTTTTCATTAGTAAACTACTGTGGACACACTACCTTTAGTTTTTCCGAATAAATATTAAGGAAATTATATTTTACAAATAAATAAATAAAATAACACACAACAAACGATCAGGTAATAATTTTCAGAAAGATATAAAAATACAACATGTTACTCCCGCGTATCAAGTGAATGATCTAAATTTTCGTATATGTGCTAATTATTACAAAGTCACCATTATTTACAAAAATGATTAATAAATTAACGTTGTAAAAATTCCGTACTTTAATTTGTTAATTCTTTCGTTTTTAACTGTATTATTAATCTAGTATTGATCCTGTTCTTTGAGTAACTTCAATAATTCCTTTTTCTTCCATTTATTTTAGAGATTTTCGCCATTTACTCTACTACTTAAGTTTTCTTTGAGCACCGTATCTATACTTATGCGTAATCTTTTTCTATTTTCTCGAATTCCATACAATTTTTTTTTTTATTTTTATTTTCGTTGCGATAAATGATAATTAGAATTCTTTTCTCAATAATACTCGCCATCAATCTACCGTTATCTTACTTTGACGTGCGCCGATTCGTCGTTTGAAGCACCAGGACATTTTAATACTATTATATTTGTGCCTCACCGCCCCCACAAGAATACGGGTCGCCGATCCTGCTGCACGGCCGGGTCAGCAGGCCCTGAATAATACGTTAATAAAATCCCTTTATCGGTCATCACAAAATTCTAGACTTTCTTCCTCAATTTTTTTCTTCATTTTGTTCATGCAATTTTTTTTCTCAAGCTCCTAATTTCCATATGAACAAATTAGATTAAAATCTGTTGCGTACATTGATCTTTCGCTAAAAAGTTCGGAAGGCATACTTTCGCGAGTTCTATTTAGCACTTACATCATACGTGTATAATAAAAATAAAAATTTTTTAATATTGTACACATAATGAATTGAACTAATTTTATTTCATTATTTTATAATATATTTCTATTTACAATATTCTGATAATAGCATTATTTAAAATATTTTTATATTAATACACGTAAGATATAATTTTTTAATAACATTTAATTATTAAAAACAATTAACAAAGTTAGAAACTATCATATACGGAGAAATAATATATTAAATATGTTAAAAGTAGTAATAACGACAATAACTATTACAAACTAAATATAATTGTATAAAATAAAATTTACCTTTAAATTCATTCGTTGTAAAAGCTCAGGAACAGAACCTGGTTTTTGTCTATATTTTTGACCCCATTTTCCACGTTGAGTTAATCGTTCGTTCATAATCTCAACGTTAATAAATTTAAAATGACCAAAACGGTTATGTACCATACCCTTCCAAAGACCACTTGTGTTCATTTGCAATACTTCGATTGTGTCACCTTTCTAAAATAAATTGACATATAAAAGATTAAAATAAAATGGATAAGAGAATAATAAAAAAACATCATTCATATATGCACATACTTTGAAAGTAAGAGCATCTTTGTCGTAAGGACTAGGCATACAATCCACTAGAGCTCTAGCACGACATAATACTGTCATCGGTCCAAGATTGCTCGAGGGTGTACTTGATGTTGGAGGATGTAAGTCAACTCGTTGTGAACTATTAGACTCTCGATCTTCGCAGGATAAAGAACTATGATTACTGCCAACACGCACGAGAGCTTGGGTACTACTAGAACCACTACCACTCGGTAAACTTTCAACACTACTGGCGCTGCATGGAAAAACTGCATCACTTATCGAGCTACGTTGCTGTCTTAAGCGTGAAATCTTACGTTGAACATCTTGACGAAGAGTTCTCGCTCGCCCAACAATACCACCCGCAGTTGTATTCATACTAACTTCACACTTACCACCTGTATCCCTTATTCCACTTGGACAGTTTTCCATCTGGAAAAAATACATTATAATTGTAAAGATTATTATTAGTATTTTAGAGATATATTTACACATAGTACAATTATGTATAAAAAATATGATTGATTTTAACGATTATTTTTTATCACGAGAAGAATAATGAGCTAAGTATAAAACTAAGGTCTCTTAATTAATTTATAGCTAATTTATATTAATAAATTTTATATGAATTCCATTGGAACTAATTATGCTCATAAAATAACATTATAACAAAACTCACGAGCATAATAAATTTTCAGAGTTTTTAAAAATTTTACATGGAAAAAGATAAATGCATTGACAAAAATCTAGTTAACTTTGGTATGTCAAAATATATGAAATTTAATTGTAAACCCTTTACATTATAAATAATTAAAAAAAAATTTTTTTTTTAAATAAACTAGTAAAAAATGAGTTCAATTTTATTCGTGAATCTTACAAATTTATGTATTAATACACATATACTTCTGAATATAATTAAGAATTTTCAAAAGGAAATTTACGAAAACAATATTTTTTGTGTAAATTATTATAAATAATTATTTAAATTTAATTTTCCTATTTAACTATTATTTTCTTTATGATTAATTTAAAAAATAATTATGATAATTAAAACAAAAAATTTGCTCATCATCATTCAGTCATCATATCGTGCAAACAATCAGGTATAAAAACTGTTAAGTATAATATTATTACTTTTAATTTATCTTCTTTTTATTTATTAAATATAGCTTCTATACGTATTATTAATTTTACGCAAATAATTATATAAATATAAATAAATTTCATTGTATTATGTAACTATTATATAATACGCTAGGATTTGAATTTTAGAATTTTAATGTAAAACTTATACATATTGGTAGATTAATAAAAAATATCATTCTTTACAAAACCGGTAGAGTTTTCTGGTCATTTCCCAATTAAGTAAAATCGTGTATTACTATTTAACATTTTTTAATTTTTCATCGTTATTATATATATTTTATAATAATTCAATTAGTAAATTTTTTATATATTATAATTTAAATTAATGAATTAAATTATCAAATAAAGTTAATGTATGGCACCAGATACGTAATATAATTATTTTAATAAATCATTAAAATACACAAAATTGGATATACATTTAATTACGTAAAAAATTATACATACTGTCATGGTTGCTGATATATCTAAATGTTTAATATGCCATTTGCCTGGCTCTATTTCAATTGTCTCTGTATCCTCATAATCTGTACTTTGGCTTCGAGGTGACTCTTCATTATCTTCTTCATCACTACTTCGACTCTAAAATGAAAAATTCATGAATAGTAATAAATTTCATATACAATTAATATACAAACATCATATTATTAAAACATTATTTTAAATAAAAAAAAATTAACTTTACATCAAATTATTTTATAGAATTTCAAAATAATTTTATACCAAACGTAAAGATTTTTTAAAATTACAATCATTAACAATTAAGAAAATAAATATTTTCAAAAATACTAACTTGTAAGTCACTACTAGCATATTCACCGCTTTCTCGTGAAGTTCTTGAATGTGTCAATGGTATTATGGTAGGTGGATTATTATGTCCTTGAGGAACAATTAATCCCCTCATAGTAGAATTACTTTTTCGAGATCGCGGTTTTGGTAAGCTTATATCACCAGCTGTGCGTAATGAAATTATACCTTCGTTGTGGTTCTTTGAGTTATCATTTAATGTATAGCACCTTCTGTAATGTTAAAACCATTTATTAATCTTTGAAAAACGAAAGTTCATAAATTGTTATATTATTGAAGAAACGAATTCAGATAAATTGTTTATTAAAAATCTATAAAGAAATAATATTACGTTTATTCATATCATTTTAAACAGTATATACGTTATAAATAATTGTAAAAATAATTAAAAAACTTTCTACTTTGACTTATAATGACACATTCATCTTTTATCAAAACCGAAAATTCATTTTAGTTTAAAGATAATAATATAGACCGCAATAATAATCCAAATGAAAAAAATCTTATATGTTCATTACAAATCAGAGCAATACCATAAAAAAACTTTAGTTTATATTACAATATTGTGTTATTGTATATTTTTATGTATTTTTAATCATTTATTAAATCATTTTATCGATATAAAATCGTTGTTTTTATATTTATTTTCATAAAAATAATCGAAAATTTTAAAGCCAATAAAGTTTCAATATAATACTAAAAATGTACTTATAATGTAGTAAAATACCAAATAATACTACAACTATTAATAAATTATACAATACCTATTAAGCGTATTATATGAACTACATTCTATCGGGCAATATTAAAGTATAAAATCAATTTTATAAAAACTTTTCTCAAGAAGGATTTTACGATTTATATCTTTTTTATTTTAATTTATAAAAAAATTTCTATTATAATTCAGTATAAAGCCTACAATTGCTTTTAATCACATTTTGAAGAATTTTGTGCACTTAGCTCTATAATATTTTTAAGTAATTCTACTTAATATGTCAACACTATTTTATTTTATTTATTTAATACATTTTTTATTCTTTTAATTATTGATATACATTCGAATAATTTGGTATATTTTTTATTTTCAAATTAAAAAAAAAACGTTTACAATCATGTGCATTCATACATAGATTTTAATATAATTTTGTTTACCTATCATTTTCTATTGTCGTACTTGTGTCTGCTTCACTACTGCTACAACCCATTAGAAAATCTTCAGGATCAGATTCATAAGGAGGTTCATCATACCAATGCTGTATTCCTCCACCTACTACTTCTAAAGTCCTCGACTCTCCACACCTTGCTTCCTCATCATACATGTATGTATCATCTGTTAAAATAACAGTAACCGTTAATACGATAATGATAAGATTTTTTTAGTGAAATATATACATTTTTATAATTTTGTTTCTAAAAGGATATATTGAGTTTTTTAAAATAATACTTCATGATTTTTAAATATAATATAATATATCTGATAGTCGAGTTTTTTAAATAAAATTTTGGATGATTTTATATTTGAATAAACACTAGCCTGAATATTTGGATGTATATTAGTATGCGAAATGTTTTTTGTATTAGGGCGATTAACAAAGTCACACATTAAATAAAACGGAAGTAAACAGGATTACTTTCTTATTAATTTCAAGTTAATATTTTAGAGGATTAAAAAAATTCAATAATTTATTACATAGACTACGAATAAATTACTATGTACACAATTAAAAAAATACTTTTACTCAGACTTAAATATTATATGAAATTTTAAATATTTTGTTCCCAGAATGAATCATCAAAATCAATTAAAAAAAACATGAAATCCTTTAAATTTTAGTATAATTAAATTAATTTCTCTTATGTACAAAAAAGAAACATATTTATTTATGAAAATTAATTGTTATTTAAAATTACTGCTATTTTTAAAATTATTATCAAGGTTTCAAATTATTATTCTTCTAAAACTAATAATGAAGTACAAATAGTTTATATAAAATTTTAATTTGTTTATTTAAATTATTTTATGTTATCAAATTTACAAAATAGTAGTACTACAAAACATCTTTTTAGACGTTTTATTTAATCGCCCTTAGCTACATCTAATATCAATATTTATATTAGTAATCTAATTTTAAATATTTCAAACAAGTGTTTTTGACCATACTCACTCCCCATAAATACAACTGAAAATATTATTTTTTTAACCTTTTTTTATAAATTTAAACATACAACAAAAATATTAATTAATAATATATCATAATATTATTTTATTTTCATAACTCTAATAATTTAAAAATAAAAAAATATTGAAAATTTACGTTTGGATATATATAGTTTATAAATAAAATATTCAGTTTCATACCTCCAGGATATTGTCTCTGACCATCTCGTCCTAATTGCATTAAACCTTGTCTGATGTCTCGAAGAATCTTTAATTAAATTGATATAAATAATTTTCTTATTTAAAAATTATCGTATTACTTAATAATAATATAATATAATATGAAACATTCAAAATTTTTGAAAATTCTATTACAAAGATATAAACACTTTAGTTAAGGTTTAAAGATTAAAAAAAATTATTCAGTAATTTAAAAATAAAATTTAAAAAATGTTTTTATTTTAAAAATTTGTTTACGTATAAATATTAATATCATCATAATTAATTGATACAGATCATAGAAATGCAATAATCGATGATGTATATCTGCAATTTTTAAATTTTTCGCGCAAATAATTTTTGGTTTTATATTAACTTTGTATAACTTTTTAAATGTACTTTTAATGAAAATAAAAAAAAGATTTTTTAGTCCTTATAGAAACATTGCGGATTTAGGCGGAAGAAAGAAAAGATGTCAATAAACTGCTGCATCTAGACTCAGCCAAGCCCTACACGTAAATAGACGCTTATTAGTACAAAAAAACGGAGGTTTGGAGTTGTGACACTATAAGATAAATTTTTCTCTTTATTTGTTCTTTATTTCCGTCATACCCTAAAGAAATTGATATAATCAACGCCATACCCTTAGCTATACTAATTTCAACACTAGTATTAATAATCGACTACTATTTACTCTTTAATTATTTGTTGATTATTATTATAGTCTTTGATAAATATATGCTAGAATCACATAATTAACTAGTAATTATGAATTTATATACAATTAATAAACGGTATAGTATTTTTTAAAGTATGTATTATGTTTTCGCAAATGCATGCTATAGAATTTTGGAAGATTAATTACATATTGAATCAACAATGTATTTTTTCTCAAGAAAAAAATTTGTATTAAAAAAGTTCTTTGGTCTATTATTAGCATGTACTCATAAAAAGTAGATCTAAAATAACTTTAATTGAGAAGTCAATTTATTAAATTTATAAAATTTATAGCATATTTTATAAAAATCATTTAATAAATTATATTATATTAAATACACATCTGATAACAAAAAGAATGTATTAAAAAGTATAGTTTAATGATAGAGTTATTGATTAACTATAAAATACCTTGCCTGTTAGAATTTAGGATATTCAAGAAAATTGATACTAAAAATTTATCTGAAATAAAAAAAAATCCAAAATATTCATTTTTGATAAATTTTTATTATAGAGACTAAAAAATTCGAAAAATCATAAAAAATTAAAATGTCTTTTTGTATAATAAAATTTTTCAAAACATAATTCTCAATTTTTTAGAAAAATAATATTATGAATCACTTAATCGTTATAACTCAATTGTTTTTTAATAGTAAGTCTAACTGTTTGATTTTAAGTCATATACAAATATTGAAAAAACTAACATGAAACATTAAAAACTTTTAAAAAAAATAGTTTTAAACGAGTCATTGTCAAAATATATTTACAATTGAAGTACAAGAAAAAATCTATTTTTGCACTTAATTTTTTTTTAAAGTACAATATCTCGAAAATATTCTATCAAACTTTATATTGGATGAGATAAAAATAATTGAAGTAGGAATTAATATTATCTCTTGGATAAAAAGTTAATTTAATATTGTCAAAAAATAAATGAATGTTAAAGAATAAGTTTCAAAGAAAAAATATTTGTACTTACCTGTGATTTATTAATAAAATATTATATTGGTTATAAAGTTACGATTAATTAGAGGCTTTTTTAGTACGATTTTATAATTTTTTAAAAGAATAATATTTAAGAAGTATTTTTCAAATTTAAAGCTGATCTTGCAAATTATCATTACACATGAAGCGATTAAAGAAACTTAAACGTCTCTCTAACGTAGATTTATGTTATTTGTTAAATTACAATTCAACTGGGTTGAAAAAGATTGCAAAGAAAAATTTACTTATATCATTAAAAAATAGAAACTTTCAAAATACGTCAATATCCAAATTTTTTTTAAATAAAAATAGATCGAATATAAAAAATAAAATAAAAAATTAATATGTTGTTATACTATTTTCATTTATATTACTACATTTTACATATATTTTCATTTAAGAGAATTTGTATTTTACTGAATTAATTTGTCGAATGCTTCATTAAGAGGTTTTTTTTAGTTTCAAACATTAATCTGTCTAATACATGTACCGCCAATTAGAAGTAAATAATATACTTTTGAAAATAGAAAATAATACGTTCAATATTAACTATATTAATGCTGTCATTAGATTCATATATTCAATGATAGTTTGAAAAAATATTGTTGAAAACCAATATTACATAGAACACAGATTACATATGAAATAATTGAAAATTATATATCATCTTATTATTCTGCAAACTTAATTTTATCATTTTTTTTAATATTAATGTTGCATGATTTAAAAAGAAATAAGAATATTATATATTTTTCTGTTTATAACTTATACATAACCTAAAATATATTTATTATAAATTCGTTAAACTATAATTAGTTATTAATATTCAAATAAAAGTACATATTTTTGTATTTTTTGTACAGTTGATATTATAGTAATTAATAGTGAGATTCTTAATTTATTAAAAATGATTGAATTTGAGATAAACTAATTAAAAATAAAATTATTGTGTATATTTATTTGATTAATTTTCAAAAGTTTTGATGATAGAAATTAACTACCTTATTGTAAATAAATTAAAATAAATGTTTAATACAAATATAAATATAGCTGTCAATCCGAAAAATATTTTAAGATCTCAAATTGCAAGCATGTGTTGCTTAAAATCCGTTAATACTCATATAATAAATGCAATGATTTGCCTCTAAAATTATTTTTAATGAATAAGGAGTTAATTATAAAAGTTATAAGTAAATAATTCGAATATATTAGAATTTAAATTTGTTTAGAATTTAGATGTGTATAATTGTAAAGTTTTACTTATATTTCAGTTAAGTTATTTAAGTTTTACTTATATTTATATAAATAATCAAAAATTTGAGTGACATAACCAAGGAATAAGTAGTTATGATAATTTTACGTTACTTCTAACACGTTAGTTTATATTATAGATAGCCGGTATTACCCTTTGTTGTGGCAATATAAAAATAAGTGCAAATTCAAATTTTTACTATCAAAATTAACTTTAAATATATAAAAATATCTAATTCACTTTAACATATACTATAATTAATGAAAAATAATCACGTTATATATACTTAATTATATCATAATTAATGCCTTGAATATACATTAAAATATATTTTTAATTGTTATCTACTTTTCAGAGCTAATTATCATTACTTCATCATTTATCTACAAAAATTTAATTTAGGGACATTTACCTTTAAATAAGACTATAAAAACTCATCGATTACTATATGTTTATATGTATAATTAATACAAGTTTATTTCAAAATTAATGAGTTTAATCAAATTTATATCACATTTATTTTTATCACAAATATCAAATTTCACATTTTCATTATACACTGAATTTTTCAATTTTCGATTATTTTTTACAACGCAATTTATATTTACATGTACATGAAGAGCGAATGCATTTTATACAATACAAAAAGAATAAAAGATTATGTAAAATAATATTAGTTACATCATCATGATGATACTATTAAACACAAATTTTACTAAAATAGTACATAAAAATATGTTTGTTAAAAGTACAATTACTTTTTACTAAGTTATAAAGTAGCCAAATATAATTAGGTATAAATTAAGTATCATAATACTCATGAAAATAAAAATTGTAAACAAATTTAATAAATAAATTAAATAAAAAATATATACACAAATAATAAATAAATACTTACATTTAAATCGCAAAAAAATCACTGAAAGAAACAAATATTTCATATGATTTAAATTAAAAAATTTTCACTTTAAGGGCAATATGAGTGTTGTTAAATTTATTTTAAAATTATTTAAATTTGGTTTTAAATATCCATTAGAAATAATATGATAATACAAAAATCATTTTAAAAACAATTAATTTGATCACATAAACTAAAATTGAAAAATAAATAAAACTAATTAAATAATAATGACAATTCAACGTACTTAAAATTTTCACAATCAGATAATAATTTTTCTAATTTAAATTTGGCAACTTTTATTAAATTAAAAAAAAAAAAAATGAATAAAACTATGTATTGAATCGCAATTAATCTTATATATTTTTGTAACTATGACTGCTATATATATATATATATGAAGGCAACCCCATATACTAAAACTTTATTCACTTTCACCTAAAAAATGTATATGCATACTATAACGTAATTAAATTAATAATAATTAAAATAATCTACATTGCCCACAAAATATAGATGATTATTTTCTTTCTTTGTTATAATTTAATTAATTGTCCATATATATTTAAAAATCATAATTTAAAAAAATTTATTTTTAAAACTATATATTATATAACTGCATTAGTTACATACTATTAGTTATATATCACTCAATTTTGCACAAAAGTTTTAGGTGGCTATATTATGTATTTATAGTAAGTAGCACGCGTTAAGATTGAGGTGGAAGAAACGTTCGGACTACATTTTCTTGTTACAAACATGTCAATATTTTTTATATAAATACAAAATAAAGATAAAACATTTAATTTGTTCTCGTACAAATTTTGAGAACAAACACATAAGATTTGCATGAAAAATTATATTGAAATCAAGATAACTACTGATTAATAAGCAAACTGACAAACCCATGACACCAATTAACCGAGTTTCGTTTTTGTACAATTACCTAATAAAGAATCAGTAACCTTGGGCATAATTTTTTCCTCGTGACCTCCTATATTTTTAATTAAATTAATCTCACAATCAATATCTTGTATTGATCAACTTTAATTTGTATTTCAATATAGAATTTGCGTATCTTTATTATTAATGTAGAGTATGTTATGAAATTAAATATTTTTCAAAGTATGAAAGCAAGACAATAAATGCGTTCTTATACCGATCACATATTATACACAATAATTTAAAATTATAATAATTTTAAGATTATTCATCCGGCCTGAATATTTGATAGGAAAATATCACAATAGCCATAATGTAATTTATAATAATGAATAATTAGAGGCAATTTAAATAATAGTACACAAGGAACAGTTAATTCCTGAATGTTAATTTTATAATTAAGTTTATTTATAGTTTATGCATTTTTAACTATTTTAATTATCTAAATAAAGGTCATAATTCTTTTATATGCCTAAATTCATTAATAAAATCTGAATTATGATTTTTGTAAAAAATTTTTATTTTTCAAACTACTGCTCTATTTTTAAACACCTATCAAATAAGTTTGCAATTACACATCCTAACTTTACCACAATAACTATAATGGGTGTAGGTTAGGAAAGATTTTCATTACAAAATAGATAGAAAAAAATATTATTTTTATATCGATTTGGCGTAGCACTGAGCATAGGATTTTTTAGACTTAATCTAAATTTCCCTCGTATAATATATGTCTTCAAATTATGTTTAATATTATTTAAATTAACTACATACTATAAAATATGTATGATATAAAAAATTATAAAAGATGGATAGTTATATAATAATTTAATTTAATATTTATGAAACAGAATTTTTCAAATTGACCACTTGTATTTATCTTTACTATCCTAAAAATTAAATATTTCCAAGTAAGAAAGGTAAAACATTATAGCAAATTATATAAGATTTATATCTGAAAAAGTACAAATTTATTAACATTAAAAATATATATAGCAGTTAAGATGACTTTCACAGTTTATATTTCATATAAAAAATATAGATTCGCATTAAATTAAAAATATAAAAAATATGAAACATCTTTCTCTCTAATTTAATTATATATTATTTGTGTATTGAAATCACAAGAGTTATAATAGATGAAATTCTAAGATTATAAATTTAAAAAATATGAACGTGCTTTTGGAAATATCGCAAAGATGTTTTATTAGTTTCAAATAAATATAAAACGTTAAAATTAAATTTAATGTTAACAAAGTACTTCTATACTAGATAAATTAAATATAAAATTTTGTGAAATAATTTTCTTACGTTTATGAAATTATGAAATTTCAATTTTCTAATAATTTATAATAATAATACAACCGTTTTAAAACTCTATACATACATTTCGACATTAAAAACATGAATATCACCATAATTCAATTTGGTCTAAAATGAAGAAATATTCACTTGTTTCAAAGGGCAGGGATCCTGTTTTTCTGGGAAAACTTGTTATTCGATCGTTTCTTTATATATTTTAATTACTATTCTAAATTTCTTAAGATATACAAAATTTAATTTAATTAAATAATCTAAATAATATAGTAATACATAATAGAGGGATATACATATCTAAATTTTAAATAATAAACAATACGTTTTGTAAATTCTTAAATTCTAATAAATGTGATAAAAAATATATTGAAACTCACTTGTTCATGCTCTTTGTTGAATCGTTCTTTTTTCTTCATCGCCTCTTGCACTTTTACTGAAATAAACTCTAGAATCAGTCTCTTTTAGATAATTTATTTAAAAAATGTTTTTTATAATTATTAAAATATTTAAAAATCTGTTTGATTAATATTTATAACATTAAAAAATCAAAAATTTTTAATATAATTTTTATATTGAATATTACTTTAAAGATTATTCATTTAGATTTATGCAATGAGTTAAATAATTTAAAACTAGATTGTGCAATAAAAGAATTGTTTAAGACTCGTTGTTTTAAACGCATCGTACAAATTTTATCGTAAATAATTGATTACTGACTTATTGGACCATTATTAATTACATGTAAATAAATACTGCAAATAAATAAAAATAATCACTTTAATCCAATAGTATAATACCTTGCAAATTAATTAATAAAAATAATGCCTAGTTTCAAAGTAAATTTTAAAAGCAAAAATTATATTCTTCGTTTCTAATTTAATAAATTTGATATGCAAGTATTGCATTAACCTACGTAATGATATGCTTTTTAGAAATCACCAGAACTATATATATCCACTAATACATAAATATTTGTTGCTATATGCTGTTTCCAAAAATGTGTTATATGTTATTATAAAATATAAAATGAATATTTAAGTTTTCAGTCCATAATTCTTATCGTTTTAAAAAAAGCTTCATAAAAACAACGTAAAATATTAAAATAATATTCCTTTTTAACAATTTACAGCAATAAAAAGAATAAATAATGCAATAAAAGATGCAATTAATAACACAATAAGCAAAGTAAATTGTTAACATCCATTTGAATTTCAACTTGATTTAAGTTTAGTAGAAAATTCATACAATCAATTTGCGATTCTCAGATATTGCATGTATATTCATATCTTATCTCTTATAATATTGCATGTAATGACACTTTGCTAGTTATAAATCATTGTTTATGAATACTTAATTAATATTAACTCTTTTTTGTTTAAAAAAATGAATGTTTTTAAAACCAAGCAAGATGAAATTACTTTTGAAATTCAAATAGTTTTATAATAGTTTGTATCAACCTAAAAAATATTTATATAACATTAAAATTTGTTATTAATAAATTATTAATTAACAAGGTTTTAACACTAAATCCTTGACTTTCTTGATATAATAATCATTGGTAGATGTCTAGTGGCAGCTAGTACGTTCAAAGTCTGAAACGCATTCTTGTTTTTTTGGAACAAATTTTATTCATACAAATCAAAGCTATTTACTCCAAACGGTAAATTATAAACAAAGACCATTTTCAATGTTTTGAAAAGAGGAATTCTATTTTTTAAATAAAATTTCTATGTAATTTCTTTACATGAAAGTAAACAAGTTTATTTAAAGGACAACTCTGTATATTGGCATGAAATTTTACACAACTGTAAATAAGAGTACTAACAATCCTAAGTAAAAAACTACTTATTTCAATAAATTTTGATGGTTGTAATGGGAAAGTTTTTCTATTTTTCCCGATATCTCTTAACATTATACTTGTTTATACTTTTACTTTTACTGCCTGTTTTTGCACTAGCCTATACGTAGCTAACACTTCTGTTTTTTGTTTGCTTGTAAATATCTAATAATAATAGTAATAACAACAACAATAATAATAATAACAGCTAGTATATAAATAATAAAAAACCATTATTAATTATATAAAATCATGGCTACCATTTTATTTAATAAAAGTTAAGCAGTAGATTGATCTACTTTACTTATGGATAGCATACATTTTTTCTGATCTATAAGTTGGTAGTGATATATTGTGTCCATTATTACATTTGAAATTATACAAGTATTTATCATCTCAAAATATAATTAATATTTTGTACGATTTGTGAATTCACATAAATTGACATATTATTATTATCATCGTCGTCGTCGTCGTCATCATCATTTTGTAACGACTGAATATATATTCTTGTTTAATTTGTTACAATTGTATTAAATTTATGAACTTGAAAAATTCGTAAATTATTAATTTTTCTTATAATTTAAATATACTTACTGTCACTGTAGGCTAATATTTTACACATTTACTAATTAAATTATAATATCTAGTGATGGATGTAGTTACTCAACACGCACATATAATAATTCCAGTTTAGTTTATTATAAAACAAAGCTTGACTGAATTACTTATTTGCTATGATAAAGAATAGTATTATTTCTATAAACATTTTTTACTATAAATAACTTGTAAAGATCAGTGAAACTATACAATACTTTAATTCTGCGTAAAGAAATATAAAGACGAATACATATAATTTTAAATCTATAATCTAAAATAAATATTATATGCTAGTTATATACCATTTACGAAACTATGTATTTTTTCTTTAAATTTCAACCAATAGAATATTATTATATGGACAAACAGATGTATGACAAACTCACGAGTCATCAGAGCTGGCACATCAAACATGGTACAATATCATGTACAATATCATGTAGAACTTGTACATAATAAAAGTTGAGTACAATTTATTACAAATAACTGTACATAATGAAAATGGTAATAAGTCTGTATTTATAATTATATCACAAAATTTGAAAAATGATATATTTTTTAAAAGTACGGGCCAAAAGGAAAGCACGGCATAAGCCAGAAAGATTCTAGTTACTACCAATGCACTATATAATTGAGATAATTGTCAATCTACATTGTAACTCTTTATTTTATATTGAATGTAAAATATATTTCTATTTATTATTAATTCAATTCTATATCATTAGATTCTTCTTATTCTTCTTCTTCTCGAACTCCCAAAATCAAACTAAGCAAAAGTGGGATATCCTCATGCCTAAATGAACTAGTTTATGTCTGCGATAACCCCTATGTATAATTATTTTAAAGTATTTGGTATAGAAATTATACGTATTATGGAATAAATTATAAAAGAAACTGTATCGGCTAAAATGCATGATAATCAGATAAAAGAAAAAGGCTCAAAGAAATTGAATCTTATTGTTATCATTGCATGAGAGAATATAAGTATTTAATATTTCAAAAATATTAGCTTCTCCATATATTAACTTAAAAATCATTTTTCTAAAATTTAAAACATTTTAAATTAATTTCACTATAAATTTCTTAAACTATATTAACTCCTTTCTTATCATTTATTTTTTTTTTGTAAACGTAAATCTAATGAGTAAACACAGTATTTTTAATATTAAAATTAAAATTTTTAATTTTGTATAATTAGCATATTTTCACATATCCTTCATAAATTTAATTGATTAAAGCTATCATCAAAATATATATGAACGAAATAATTATTTTTATTGAATTATGAAAAATTTCGATAGAAAAAAGGTCAAAAAATGCAAATGAATATATGTATTATAATTAACCGATATTATATGTTCTTATAGTATTATATAAAATTAATAACTGTTTAAAAAAACCCTTTTGTAATTTAATTTTGTTTATTATCTTAAAATATATATAATTTTTATAAAAAATGTATTTTATCATTATTAATGAAATATTTTTACTGACAAAGAAAAAAATAATGAGTTTAGCATTAACTTCTATTATTGGGCAATAATGTTTACAACATACATTTCACAAAAAACTTATTAAAAATTGTAAAAAAAACTGAAGAAAAAAAAAACATGATCCGTTATTTCAATTTTGTAGATTCTTACCTATGAATATATGTACATCGACAATAAATATTAATCTTAATACAGTTTTTTTTTAATTTTTAATTGAAAGACTTCAAAAATTATAAAATAATATGATTAAAGCATTTTAACATCTTTATAGTATTGTGATTTTGTCTATTGATGATCATGGAGATATTTAAAATTAGTTTCATTAATAACAGAATAATTTCAAAAATGTTATAATAAATATTGTCAATATTTCTTAATATATTTAAAAAACTTAATTTAAAGATTTCTACGAATAGATAATCCTTTATCAATTAAAAAATTTATATATTTATTATAATTAATAAGTTGAATAGTACATATGAAAATTAATAACATATATCATAGTTCTTAATAAATGGATGTAAATAGTTTCCAATAAAAATTAATTTTAATTAAAATTATTTATAATTACTAATTATCATTTCATTTGAAAAGTAAAAAATATTGTATACAGTATAAAACATTATAATTTTTTTTTGTATTAAGTAATTATAAATGTTATTTTATTATTCATAAAAAGAAATAAATTATAAAAAAATTAAGAATAGAGTAGCAAAAGCTATTTATAGAAATATGTATTATTAATTAACAATACCCTATGTATAGTTTCTTCGAAACTATTGGTTTGTCCTCCATTAGTTTGCAGATACTTGACTCGGTCATAATCGTGAGGATCGACCATAGAACGGAGGACCGTGTGACCCATATCTGCAGTTAAACCAAGGCCGCTATGTAAAACACTGTCTGGAGTGTCAACCTATTAAAAAAAGTCAAACTATCGAAAAATTCAACTAAATTTACAAAAATATTTATAATTAAATCAACATTGTTTATTTTTCTTTCTGAATTATTAAAACATATACGAATATTTTAAATCTTAATATTGTATTTTATATTGTTAAGAATATTTGATAAGATCGAAAAAAATTAGTTATGTTAAAATAAAATCATAAACTTAGAAGCAATCAGTATTTTATCAGATAACTGAAACAAGTTAGAGTTATTGTTAAACTTATTAATCTATCCTAAGTTTCTCAAATTATCTAAGGTAGGACATGTTTTTAATCCATGAATTTTTTTTATTAATATTAATAAGAATAAAAAAATTCTGTCACAACTTAGATAACATAAATTACACTATTAATTGTTGACAATGTTGATATTATTCACTGTTATTCAATCTCATATCTAAGTGATATAGACAAAAAAAACCTCATAAGTAACATCAGACTGTTAACACTAATATGATTTAGAACAGTAAAAGATTCAGAAAAGATATTCAGAAAATATGTTTATGACACCTTTAATATAAGTGCATAAAAAATATTAATTAAAGAATTATATGATAATTATATATAGTAATAAATGAAGTGTTTAAAAATAAGAACGCACTAAAAATCCGTATTAAAGGCACGTACTAAACGCAACAAATCCAAAAACTTTTTTTTATTTCAGATATTGAAATCGGAAATTGAAGATTTTTGTAAATCCAATTTACTCAAGTTATTTTCTTGTAACAATTATTCAGGTACTCAAAATTTAATTATAATTTTTACATTTCTTTTAATAAACTAACTACCTTAATTAATTATAAAGACCAAATTAGAATTGATGAAAAACTTGGCAACGTAACATACGATGTTAACCAACCAACCAATTGTATTACTATATAACTAAAAATTATCCAATCCCATGATAGATAAAATTCATAAGTAATCAATGCATAGTTATAAAAAATTTAATTTTATTAAATAATTTTATTGAATTATAAATTGTAAAACTTCAATCAAAAATTTTGGAACTGCATTGTATTCATCACAAATTTATAAAATTATTAAAATATAATTTGAAAAATAGTTTGCAATGAAATTTAGTAATTAAATTTTTTAGTAGATTATTCAAAAAATTCATAATTTTACTCTAAAAAAGATTAATTTTACTTTTTAAAATATATGTTAAGGCTTATGCTTTGTTACAAACAAAATTTATATTGTTTAAAACTTTAATTTAGAGAAAAACAAAAATTTTTTTGTGTTTTTTATAAGAATTATATATTATGTAATTTTAATGTTTGAGGCGAAAGATTTATACGAATTACGAAGAAAAACCATAGAAAATGAAAATAAAATTATTCGATGGGTTGATAGAGTGTAGTACTGTATAGTGCGGAAATTTGGCGGTAGGAAAAGTTTGAGAGTTAGAAAGATTCAAAGGAAATACTTCAAATGGATAATGGGGCTAGAACAAAAACACCCCTGAATGCATTCTGATGTTGGAAACAAAGAGAAACAAGATACGTATTAATGTGGCTTAAAGAGCAATAGAGTTAGAGAGAAAGTTACTAAAGCTAAGCGAAGACAACATATCAAACGAATGTCCAAAGATCAATTTGAGACATGGCTTTAAAGCGGAGATGAGTAAAAATATAGGAATAAAAGCAAGGACAGAAACGATAAGAGTAAGAAAAATAAAATTAAAATTCTGGAATAACACAAGATGGAGCGTAGATTCTGGAGAGAGAGAACAGAGAATGGCTGCAACTTATGGAAAAAAACAGAAGAGATACTTATAGAACAACTACTACAAAAATGGAACAAGTTAGACATTTTAAGATACGGGAAAGAACAACAAAATTTGATCATTGAAGAAATTGCTAAAAAAAAGTATTTACAAAAAAAAAAGGGAAAGAAAGTAGAAGACCAGTACTGAAATTACTCGCGAAGTTCAGAATGAGTAATGAATCAAAAAATAATAAATATTGGAAAGAGTTAGACAATAGAAAATACAGATTATGTAATAAAAGTACAGAAACGATAAAGCATATTACAGAGGAGTGTGAAATATCAGGAAATAAAAATGCAAGCTGGTGGAATACCATGAAAGGTAGGAAGAAAGATATGGATATTCTATATAATATACAACAGATAAGAAACAGACGAGAACAAGAAGAATAGAAAAAAGAATAGAAAAAAATCAAAATAGGAGGAACAGAAAATAAAAGAAAAAAGAAGAAATATAAAAAACTAAGATAAAATATAATAAAATCAGATAACTAAGAGAATATGGTATAAAATTAATCTGATGAATATATTCTCAAAAATTATATAATCAAAATAGATACTAATTGTAAGAATAATGTAAGAAAATGTATTAATTAATCTTACACGTTGTGGAACAGCCATTCTAAAGGGTTGATGTCGTGGTGAATTCTGTATATGACCATGCTTTTCTTTGCGATGTGTCTTTAAGCCCCTTAAAATTCTTGAAAATGTAGTTTTTTTCTTAGTTGTATTTTGTCCTTGTTCTGAAAGAGATATAAATTCTAAATAAAATTTCCAAAAATAAATGTTATAATAAGATAAAAAATATTTCTATTTTCAGTTAAATCAATTATTATAAATAATTACAAATGAAGTAAATTTCTAAAGAAAAAAGTATTCTTAATTTTCAAACTTTATAAATATTATTTTATACAGTTTATAAGCCAATTTAATGTTTTTTAGATTTTTAATGTTTTGTTCAAGATTTTTCAAAAAATATTAATTTAAAATGAATTATAACTCCTGACTTAACAAAACATACATATAAAAATATAAAATAAAATTATATAAGAAATTTTTTTAATAAAAAATTAAATGTATTTGAAAGTTTTTAGACTGTCTATAAATTATATGTTCTAAATGAATTATATGTCAGTATTACATTAATTATATATATATATATATATATATATTGTACTGAATTAATTAAACTAAATATTTATATATAGTTTTCTTTGATTAAAAAAAACTTTTGACTCACTATTTGTGATGAAACTAAAGTATATATTATTGATTAATGATAAAATATCATTTACCTTTTTATATTATTTTTTTTTAATAAATGATTTTTATTTGAAATTAACATATGTATTTAAAAATTACAAAATAATTAATCTTTTAATTTATATTATAATTTATATTCAAAAATATAAATTATGCTCAAAAACACATGATTTTAAGTTATAAAATAGGGGATAGCAATATACATATTTTGATTTAACATTATCTTTTCTAATGTTATTAAGCCAATTATATCATTTTTTTTAACTCAGTTTTTGAGTATAAAGATTAATGTATTGAAGAGAAGTCTTGAAAAATAATAATGAAAAAACAATTAAAAATCAACCATAAAAATTAATTTGCATTCAAGTGATTGTGATAAATTCTAACATTGAAGTTAATTCTGGATCCTTTGTTGAATTAATTGCAATTCTTTATTTTATTTAATTTTTATTTCATTATAATCAAATAGTTTCACCTAAAAATTCTGTCTTTTATTAATAAATATATATTGTACTATATTAATTATAATATTATAATAACAAACATTTGTACAAAAAAACATATTTGATATAAAGATATTAAATAATATAATATATATGTATAAAATTTATTCCATTAACAGAAAAAATTAAAAAATAATTATTTTTTATTCTATTCATCAGATATTAAAAAAATTTTTATAAATTAAAAAATAATAATTTCTTAATCTACTTATCAAATATTATGTAATAAAAAATTGGTTTTTTAACTTACCATTTGGCGGAAACTCGTAAAAAAATGCAGATCTTGGACTCAGACAGCTATAATAAATAATTTTTATTTTATATAATTTCAAGTACGAATATTAATATGAATTTTTATATTTTAGAAGTTTAGCATAGCTTTAATTGTGATTATAATTGTAATTTTATAATATTTTAATGAATTTTATTTATTTTATTTTACTTGTTAAACGATGAGTTATTCACTTAATCATATTTTTTTCAAGTTTGATTTTTTACAAATAAAAAATGATGAGTATAAAAAGGATTCAAAAAATTTATTAAATTATATTTTTCAAAATCAACAGACATATCGCATACATTTAAAAAAATTACTGATGAAATAAAAATGATAAATCGATTGTATTTCTTTGTTTAAAAGAACGAGTTTGTAAAAATAGTGCGGTAAAAGAGAAAATGAAAAATAGTAATAATAAATTTTTTGGATGATAATATGATCCATTATTAAAATGAACGGAAACCTCTGCCTGAGAAGAGTTTTTTTATATAAATAAATTTACTTTAAGCATTTCTTTCACAAATTAGATATATTATTTTCCAAAAAGTAAGTTGAGTGTAATAAAAATGATCAGATTTAATTGTAATTTATAAAGATGGATAAATAGCGATTTAATTTTAAACAAGAACGTTCAATATGTAAGCTTAAATATTATTTATCAACTTAATATATGATCTGAAATTAATTTAATAATGCAGTTTCAATATAGGCACAAGTCAACTATATTTTACCATTAACTCATAAGTTTGAAAATAATCCTATTCAATACAGAAGAATAGGAAAAAAAATAAATTTTTAAATTTGTATATATAAAATTTATGTAAGTATAAAATTTGTATATACAATAGCTTAAGCTATAAAAATCTTAAGTTATCATAAGTAATCTTAAACTTTTTAATGTCATGCATTTTTAATTAAATTCGCCAATTATATTTCTAAAATTCGTATGCATATACAGATATAAAACAATAAGACTAATTACATTGCTTCTTTTGAAAATGGTTTTTAAAAGCTACGAAAACATGAAGCATGTTACAGAAAATCTCACTAAAAGTCGCTTATATTTTACAATCGATCATCGGTAAACTAAGTTTAATGTTATTATGAACAAGGTTAACTGTTATCATTACAACATATTAAATTTTTAGAAAAAATGCGGAATAAATTTTTCTTTAAATAAGTTTTTTCTTTTTTATAAGTTACTAAGTAAAAATAAATGATTTTTCCATAAAATAGTAATTTTATTGAATTTATTGTTTCCAGCAATTTAAAACATTGTTGTTAACGCATATTTATACTAAATTAACTAAATAAATAAAGCTTTTGTTTCATTTTGTATATACGTATGATTTTAACACAATTTTAATTATTTATTGCGAAGAGAATAATTTATATCACTAAATATTTTTATGGTATAATAAAAAGTAATAAATACATGCATTACTGAATGTTTAAAATTTTTTCATTAATCGGACACTGTTTTATTAAGAAAAAAAAAATTCTAATATATCTAAATTAAACAAATTTTGAAAATTTTTTATAGAGTAATTTTATTGATATTTATGTTTTGAAGCGACTACGAATCCCGCCTTGTTGACAACATAATTATAGATATTTTAAAATAAGTGATTAAATCGTTGAAAAATAAATAAGTGATAATAACATATAAGGAATATAAGCAAGTAATCAATTTTAAAAATTTTATTTGTTTTTTATAGATAATTCAATTTTGAACTATAATTAAAAGTTTAAGAAAATTGATAAAAGCTTATTAAAGTTCCTTTATTTCTGATCAGTTATAAAAAACTGAAATACATTTATATTACGAGTGATTAAATAATATTATATTAAAAAAAAAATCTTAACATTATTTGAAATTTTACCTTCTTTTGATTTACTGAGACTGTTGTCACAAAATAAAATTAATTGTTTAATTTCAATAAGCAACATATAAGAATAGTGATAACTTTTATCTTTAAAATAAAAATCTTCAAATTACGATAGCTTTAGTTTCATTTTTTTTTTTTTTAATAATTGTTTAAATTGTGAGTTTCAATATTTTACAAGAATACTGACAAACGATGAAAAGTATCTAAAATTTGTTAATGAAGTACAGAAATAAAATAATAAACTTTTGAAAAGAGCTCGTCTACATTATTTTTCACATCACAAATAATTTTTTCGCGTTAAAAAAGTCTTGATTTATATATTTTGTACATTACAGTTTTTCTTATAATATTAAAAATATTTGTTACATTTTTCTATGCTCTTGAAGTTTTAAACTTTTTATAGTTTTCATTTGATGAAAAATTATACAACTTGAACAGTATGCTATGTACATTAATTAAATTGTAACTATGAAAATATTGAAATCTATTTTGATTTAAATTATTTATTATTTATATTTAGTCTTGTTTAAAAAAACACAATTTCCGATATTATAAATTTATTAAAAAATTATAACATGTGTATACAAATTATTTTGACAATATGTATATTAAAATGTATACTTGTTTTAAATTTTTTAAATATTTTATATTGTATAAAATTAAAAATATACTAACATATTTTTTCAAAAATTCATTTGAAAAATAATTTTTTATTATATTACCTTTGGTACACAGATTGATTTTGGATAGTATTATTTGTTACAGCTAAATTTTGTGTTGCAAGTGCAAGCTTTTGTTGCCTTTGTTGTAACATTTGCCGTCCAAAAATCCCATATCCAAAGCCATAAATTTCATCCTCTTCTTTATCACTTAAGCAACTTGATGGCTATTTGAACAAAAATTAATAATTAAACATAAAATAGTACAAAAAAGAAAAGACAAATCGTTTTAAAAATTAGTGCATTTTATTACTTCAAAATATAAAAAAGTTGAATACATATTTTAGTTTTCTCTCTCAAATTATAGCTAAGTATTAAAAAAAATAGAAAATACTACATATTCATAATCCCCCTACTAAATATCTACGATCGACTAGACAGTTTCGAATACTTTTACATAAAAATGAATAAATATTATTTCTTAAAATAATCTATCTATAGTTAACTATTGATATTCTGTAAACTTGTAAATGCCAATAGAAAAAAATGATCATATAATTATTCAATTAATGTTGATGAGTATCAAAAAAAGAACAAAATTACATAGCATTCTAAAATACATCGGAAAGATTTATGTAAATAAGAAAAACATTAAGCCAACATAAATGGTGGGGTATTAATACCTCGGAATATTAATACTATTGAAAACCTACTTCGAATTACGACTTAAGTATTATTTATAATAGTCTAAATACGTATATTATCTCGTAAAAATAAAATGAAGTTGAAGGACAAGCAGTTGACCATTCATATATCATCGCAATTATACCTACCCATCAAACACACCACACTAAAAACATGGAAAAGTCATTCATAATACACAAGCAGTAAACCTTATATACTTTTTAAACCACAATAATTCACAAGACAATATCTCAGAAGAAAATGCGCCTGAGCTCTTTTATCGATACAAGTGGTTAATTTAAGTTATGGAATAACATCACTATTTTATGTGAAAAATTTGAGTTTCAAAATATAGTGAAGTGTTAAAAATTTAGAAAATATATCACGAACCCATAAACTTGAGCAAGTTTGCTAATATGTATGATTGTTCCAATAGTGCATTATTGAACATGCCACGTTATAGCACCAGAAAGAATGTATGTCAATAACCTAAACCTATTTTATAAAACTAATTCGTATTAAAGTTCTAATTTATATAGTACAGCATAAGAAATGGTCAAGAATGTTGTCTAAATCTCGCAAAAAATTGCACAATTATTTGAGAAATATCAATAGGTTATTAAACAGGATAATGGTTAAGAAGATAATACCAATACGCATTATAAGGGATGTACTGAATGACCTGACCAAGGCATGCATTTTTTCAAGATAGATTTAAAGAATGGGTATTTCCAAAAAAAAAATTGCGAAAGAAAGTAAGAAAATACTTCGACGTATTAAACATCCATTATAAATTCATCGTTATTTTTTCGTTCTATTAAGTTATTAACAATATCTTACTATTATACAATTCATCACTGATCCAAGAAAAAAATTATTTACGGATGATGATAAAAAAAAAAGAATATAAAACTCAATTTCCGCAGTCTTAGTCACAACTTGGATTTGCACTGTAAATAAAATGATAAATTCAGGTTTAGAAAATCATAAAGAAAAAATTATAGTAATTTAAAATAAGCCATATTAAAGATACCAATACCGAGTTGGTATTATATAATCTATAAATTCTATAACAATTCCCATGAATAGATAAGATGCTATCCTCTTTTAGAAAAATTTCAAGAATCTGTCGCCTTTTTGATAGACTACATGAGTCAGAAAAAACCTGATAATTGAAAGTACTTAATGAAACTATATTACAAAGTTTTAATTGACTAGGGATCTCTTCAATAAACAATAAATTGTAAATTCAGTCAACGGATCATATTAGTAGAAGAAATTTATTAAATTGTTAAACATCGGTCAAATAAGGTATTTTAAATCCAAAACTCCTATTATGAACCAAAATACATATCATATTACATTTCAAATAAATTATGAATATTTATGATCATACAGAATGAAAGATAATTATAAATAACGCGATACTTTCCCCCCGCACACATAACATAAATATTTATACATGATTTGATGTAATACTATAATTATTAAGTCAGAATATAAACAGAATTCTACATAGTAAATATAAAATAATAAATCAATGAATAATAATATAAATAAAAAACTTCTATATTTTGCGCAATAAATAGTAGTAATTTACCGAATATTTTCCAGGAACGTAAATAGGCTGCGAATGACTTGTAGTAAGTTGTGTATTAGATATCCTGGGAGATGCATTTGTTTCACGGCGTCGTAATTCTTCGAGAGGCTCAAGAACATCGCCATAATGTGTTCTTAAAAGATCTGCATACCGTGATGCTAATCCTTCCAAGTATCCACGTTCACCGTCCTGTTAATATGTTTAATTTAAATTAAAAAAAACATAAATAAAATTAATAATGCTATGTGAAATTTGAAATAATAATAATTTATTATATAATTGTAGCATAATCGATATAAATTTTTTTGTTAAAAATTATAGTTATAAAAGATTAAAGTTCTTTTACTGTTCATACAATATGTACATCTGCATAATAATCGTGAATATACCAAATTATCCAGTATAAATATTATTATTTATGTTTCGTCGATAATGCTCGAATACACTGTAAAACTTATAAAAATATTCATACATTTATAAACTCTAGTATAAAATTGATTTCAACTTATATTATAACATTAAATTTTTCAATAAGTATTAATTTTTATTTTATTATTTTATTGATAAATTAAATTAATTATGGATAACATAAAAATTTACAATATAATGCATAATACATACTTTAATATTATGTATTATAAAATTAATTTTTTTGGAGACGAACCTCGGGGGTTTTTAGCGTTTTTAAACCAAACTTATTGAGAAATCGATTACAATAGGATGCTGGACTAATTTTAAGAATATGAAATTGAGAAAAGAATTCATTAATTAGAAGGATTTTACACCCATTATCAGAAGAAGGGTGTACAATACATATTTATCAAAGGATCAGCGAGCCAAAGGTGACTCAATAAATAAATAAATATGAGATACCATAATATATAAATATATACATTTATACTATTTTTATTTTTATTTTAAGATTTTTTTTATATCAAGAAAAAATATAGGTTTCTTCAATATATTTTATAAAACAGTAGTTGTAATTCAGTCCTATTCGCGAATTCGCTTTATTTTATATCGTAAAATTATATCTTTTTCAGTTTAATATCATTTATTTAATCTACAAATAATATCTACTTACACATATCGTATTATGTATCTATTTATTCATACACTCCCATTTTTAGATAGATAAACTTTCGTATATTGTCAAAACAGAATGGGTCAATCGAAATACAATAACGAATTGGCAAAAAAATGAACTTCTTTATTGAGACTAAGAACTTTTGTAAAAAAAATGATTACTTCCCGATACCAGACATGACAGATTTTTTTCATTTCATCCAACTTTATTTAATAGTACTTTAAAATACACGAGTGATAATCAACCTGAAATCATTTTGTAATTTTCTTTCTATAAAAATAATTATACATAATAAATCAATCACTTAAAAAAACAACTGTAGATTTTTCATAGTACTAAAGTTATACTGCCCAATAAAATTTTAATTACAATTCTATTCATCGACAATCAGATTATTACTAACCCACATAAAAAATACTAAGAAAAAATGCGCCCACAATGATAAAATATTATTGTTTTTATAATTTAATAAACTTTAAGCAGCGATACTACAGTATATTCTCTTCTTAATTGTAAAAATTACAGAAAAGGTAAATTTAATTTTGAGTTTGCACCTAACGAATTGTAAGTTTTTCTACTTGAACTCATTACTACATCATTCTTCATTATAAATATTTTTAAAATTTTGTAGAAATACAACCTTTATGGCTGTGTGTAAATCCATGACTTCAAAAGTCAAAACCTAGAGAAAAAGTTAAAATAAATTTTAAAATATATTTTTGGGACAAATAACTTTTATTTATGTTTTTGTATTATTATTCTACTAGTAACCAAATAATTGCAAATTATATATTATAAATATAATTAATATTTTACATTTATGTTAGTTTTTGTATCAATTTTATGTATCTGTGTATATATAAATTAATTAGCTAAACAATTTTTTAAATATTGTGACTGATCATTACGATTAAAAATTAAAAATACTTGCTAAAAATTCTACTAGTATTAAATATGAAATTATATAAAATTAATTAATCTTTAAAATCAATCAGATATTTTAAATATTTGATTTTATAAGGAGTATAATGAGATATTGTCCGTGTTAAAAAAACAACATTTTAAAAAGAGTATAAATTGATAAAATAATTTGCCCTTGATTATAAAAATTATGAATTATAAAAATCATAAAAAACCTTTGTCACATAGTATTGAATTAAATTTTAAACCTATTGTCTATAAAGCAATACATAATCATTCGAAATACTTTATTTTTTCTAAAAATTTGTATCATTCATTCAATCAATCTGGTTTATATTAAATGTTTAAAAGTTACAAATTTAGTTTATTTTCATCTCCATATAATAACAGAAAAATAAATTGATGATAGTTAACTTGTATCTAGGGCAATAAATATAAATATCATGTAAAATCAAAATGTTAACATCAAATATTTACAAAACTATAAATCTTTAATAGAAATAATTTAAAAGATTAAATTACTGTAAGTCATTTAAAAAATTAATATTAAAATTTCATAAGTATATTATATACAAAGTTAATTAAACCTTTTCAATAACTGCATTAAATAAAAATAAATTTATAAAATATAATTATATAAGAAGTATTTTTAAACTCGATATTACATTAGATATATGTGTATTTTAAAAAGAAATTAATTATATGCACATTAAAATTTTTAAAAAAATATGCATAATTAAAATAAAAATATTTAAAAAAAATCTTTTAGATATTAATTTTTTTTATTTATATCAACTATAAACTATGTTTACAAACCATATAAAATTGTTAAAGTCTATATACAATTAAATATTACTATTTTTAATTATTTAAAAATATTATAAACAAATAAAAAAAGCAACACTAAAATTCTTTCTGAAGCAGAAAAAATTGAGAGTAAAATATTATGTAAAAAAACTTTTATTATAATTTACTTTACAATAGTAATATTATAACTAAAAAATCTTCCATTTAAATAAAGGAAATACGAGAACAATTAATGAAAATATAATCCTTTTTATTGTTATTTTTTATATTTCTACCAGTATTAAGTATAATTTTTTTAAAGCATTTAGTACTTTTAATAAACAAAATAAAAAATTGTTTACGCATACTTATTGTGAAAATTTACTATATTACCACACTTAAGTTTTTTGGTAGTTGCAATAATAAAATTAATCGCTAAATTTATTGAGATTTCAATAATAGAAGAGTATTTTTGTAAAAATTATGTCATTTTATTATTAACCTTTTATTATATAATTAGATTTCAACTGTCATATATATAAAAAAAGTTTGAATTTTACTTAATATAAAGTTTGCCTGTAGCCTAATATTTTGTCTAAAAAAAAATACAAAAATATGTAATTATTTCTTATCAATATTTAAATGATTTATGTTCATATTTATAAAAAGTAAAATTGTATTAAGAATCATTTTTTAATTTTAGTGTGTCTTTATAAAAAATTTAAGGTTGATCAAGTATAGAATGTTAATTAATATTGTTTTTATCTATGTTTTTTTGTTTATAATATATTTTAATGAGTTTTGTAAATGAAAATTATTCTTTTTACTTTGTATTTTTTTAACATAAAACTTCTTTTAATTCATTTTTAATTTTAAAAGTAAATAATGTATGACGAACATTAATTTCTAAACACAAAATCCATTATGAGTTAATATAATATTAATACTTATATTTATAATAAAGTCACACAAAGATTGATACAGAAACTATTTTTTGAACATACGATTAATGTTCAAAAAATAATTTTTAAAATATCTAAATATTTTATTAAAATAAAAATAGACGTTTTATATTAAAAATATTATATTATAAATTATTCATCATGAACTTACAAAAATGTGTTGATTGTATTTTAATTTACAGATCAATTGTTTATGTATTACTTATTATTTTTAAACATAAAAATGAGTTCAATGTGTTAAAAAGTAAGAAAAAAGAATAATATCATTACAAAACTGTATAAATATAAATGTTCACATAAGAGTAGATTAATATAAGTTGTATTTGCAATGCAATAGCTAATCAATAAAAATCTTAATATTATTATAATAAATTAAAATAATTCTTATTTATTAGCATTATATCTTAAAAATACAAAAGAATAAAATAATTATGGCCTCGTAAAAAGTGAACAGTTAAAATATTTAATCAATGTATTTATATTTAATTTAAAAACTACGTGTTATTCTTATCAAAAAGTTTTTATATTAATAAAATAATTAATAATTATTTTTAAATATTCATTATCTATTTTAATAATTATATTAATTTAATTTATTGGTAAACAGACATTAAATTATTCTTAAATAAATTAAGATTTAATTATTATTTATTATTTTTATCGATAATCAAGAAAAATAATATGAAATTAGAAATTTCATATGAGAGCAATTATTAATCAGAAATATAGACACATTTTGATATAAAACAATGAAAAAATAGTTTTACATTACAAAATAAATCAACAATTTAGAAATTTATATTTTTAATGAACAAAATTTTAATTTATTCATAATATAGTAAATAATATTACTTAAAAATAATAGATAATAAGTTAAAAAAATGATCAGAAATTTAATTTTGATAATTATTAAGAAATTTCTTTTCTCATTCTAAACATCTTATATTATTGACATATAAGTATAATTTTATTAATTTTAATAAATACTGCCATTTTTAAGAATAAAAAATAAGGTCTCGACAATACCCACAATCAAAAAACATTTTTAAGAATAGCAATATTTGTTAAGATTTACTTAAAAATTTCATTTTCTTACTGTCTGTAATTAGTAATTAAAAAATAAATTCTTAACTTGATAAAATAAAAAGTTTTTCTATTAGAAAAATAAAAGATCACGTATGTCGAACAATGGGAAAGTAGAGAAAGAATATAAAAGAAAGAGGGCGGAGCAAGGATTCAGACAGAGACATAGCGTTAGCGAACAGTATCGATTGAACATTCAATGCAGAATGCAGCGACACTTGGTATTCGCCAATGGTTATACTAGTATAAACAAATTATCAATAAATTTATTTTATGAACTCTTACTGGTGTTGTATACGGCTGACAACCTAGTCGAATGCCGTCGGAGCGCAGCTTCTCTTGTAGCAAAAGTCGTAACTGCATTCTTGGTATGCGCACAAGCTCAGCCTTGCCTTCTTCGTACTCGTCTAAAAATTTTGTTCCCGACTGACTAATAATTGTTGCTTCTTTATCACCAACACTCGGGGACAATTCCTCGTGACTTGTTTCACATAAACAGGCACTACTTTCCTCGAGAGTGAAATACACGCTAGCTGCCCCCTCTTCGCGCAACCTTTTAACCGACTGAAGTAGCCTCAGACGGTGACTCTGTTTAAAAACGCCTATAGCGTCGAGATCTGGCTCGCTAATTTGCTTGCAAATCTCTAAGTCATCGTAACCATTGTCAACGAACGATTCGGCGTATTCGCCTAAATGTAGCGAGTGCAGCCACTCGACGACAATGTTACTGGCGATGCTCATTGCTCTCAGGAGCGCGGGGTTCGATACATTTTCATGGGGGATGGGACTGACCTTGGCCCCGCGCTCACTAATCGTCGTGGTCGTAGACAGCTCCTCGTTCCTGGCACTTCGGGCACGCGCGCACGCACACATGCAATCACACGCAATGTCACACTCGCGCACTGACCATATGAATAATCTGATCTTGCACGTTTAATCCGGCACTTTTATTTAGGGGCCTTGCCGATGCGCGGAGCATGGCGGCCACTGGAATACTGCAGTAGTATTGGAATCAAAAGACAAGATTTATAAATCTATGTTTAACTTGAAATTACGGTTTTACACTTTGTCACGTTCAAGAAAGTAACTGTAACTCTTCACCTGTACAATACTATACAACTCCATATGAAATCAGTATTCCAGACTCTAAAGTCCAACCAGACGCTACTCGTAAACTCGTTACTTGTTCCAACTTCACGGTTCCACCCCAACGCTCATCAGAGGGCGCGGCTCGTGCTTTCACGCGATTTAATATATATACCCAGTTCTCTCTATACATGTGTTTACATTCGCGTATATATATATATATATACAAAGCATTTTTACTTGAACTGAGGGCACTGATCTTGACTCATACGATTTAAACTTGCATTCGGCAAGTATAAAAAATAAATTACAAAAAATAGTTATTCTTTTAAAACATATAAATTATTTTCAGATATATAATTAACCTCATTTAAATCTAAAGCGAGATTAATTATTATATAAATTTAAGGTAAATAATTAACCTAGCTTGAATTTAAAATATGATACATCGCGAATTATTCATAATAAAATGTATGAAGACACGGTCAACACAGGTTCACTAAGTGATGATGTTAAAAAATTTTAATACTTTAATTTATTAGATCTAATCTTTAATTTTGAATAATAACAAATAACGTTAATGCTTGAAGCTGATGGCAATATTTATAATTTAATTTATTAAATTTGATAAATAAATGTAAATAATAGTAAATTATGTTAATATTTAAAACTCATAATGTACAACTTTTACTATGTAATTTATGAGATCTAATTATAATTTGTACATAAGAACAAATTATGTTAATGGCTGAAACTACTACTAAATGAAACAATTTCAAAATAATATAATATACTACTTGAGAATTAATTTCGTATTTAACATTTTAATGTAAGATCAATTAATTTCAATACAAAAATTTATAACGTTTTAATGCATTATCAAGATAATGCTATGAAATATTTTAATAGCAAATTAGGGACAGAATTAAAACAAAATCATTGCTATCAAATTAAGCAATTTTAAAGAAGAATTATAGAATTGACTAGATTGTAGATTATAATATATATATATATCTATATATATAAAGAATTAAAATCTTAATATAGAAGTCAGTTATTATTTAATCTTATATAATAAATATTTAAAAATTTTAAATTAATTAAAAATTTTTTTTAATTCAAATAAAAAGATAAGGAGAATTATATATATGCTTACTTATTTAATTTTTTATATTTACATTATATATTTATTTTGTACATAAATGCTTATAAACAAATGCTGAAATGAATGAAAATAATGTTTTAATTAATTAGAAAACTAAATACTTGTTGAAAAATTTAATAGTAATAAAACTTTATCTATTGAATAATAAAGTTAGTATATATATAAAATATTAAATAGTCATTATTCATGCAAGACTAAATTAGAATAAAATGAAAACACTACATTTTCTTATTATTTCATTTTTAATATATATGTGATCAATGCATTTAGTATTAAGTCTAGTAATATGTAGTTTTTTTTTAATTTTGTGAAGTTTATAGAAATATATCAGATCTAAATATTAAAATCTTATTGGGAACTTTTGATTATAATATTTATTAAAACAGGTTTATATTAACAAATTGAAGGTTATTATATAATAATATATTTTTTTAAATAAAAATTTACTGTCACGATGAAGATATAAATATTTTAATTAAATATTTCGAAAATTTCAATTATATTATTAGTTAAAGTAATAATAAATTAGTCATATTATTATTCGCAAATAATAATTTAGAAAATGCTGTAACTCTTATACAAGTGTAAAAAAGAATTAATGCCTGTGTAGCATTGTTTCTTAAGTACTAAATTTGCGTTTCACATTATTTTTCTGAAAAAAGAAAAAGGGATAGTATATCATTTTCATATGTATACAAATTTTTTACACACGAATTATAAGCACACATACGTATCCATAGACTGTAAATAATGGTCATTGGAGACACACAGATATCAATATAGATTGTGATTTTACTTAATGTATAGCTTAACACTTTGTTTGTTGGAGTGTTGTTTTGCTTATTTCATATATCATTTTAGGTGAATCTTGAACTATGATAACTTTTAGCTATAATAGAACCAGAAAACTGTAGTGTATTTTTGCTACTCTGTTATGATTCTTGAATCATACAATATTCCGTCGTTATTATATAAACTAAGGGGTTCAACGGTGATAGTTTTTTTATCTTAATGTTAAAGTTCATGCTATTGGTTAAGTCAAGAGCTTTATTAAAATAATATATTACAAGATTCATAATATTTATACATTTTTTTACATATTTGCCTTAGCATATATTTAATCGCATCTTATACACTACGTATGTATAGTTTTTGTACTCCTTCACTTAAAATTTTATCACTTGTTACCTGTTATAATTATTTGGTAACAATTGTTTATAATTAAATATAGTTTTTCTTGTTATAATACTTAATTTTGCACTTCACTCGTTGCAGAATAGTATTTAATATCGTAAGTGATAAAAAAAAGTAAAAATAAATTTTAAGATTTTTTAATCAGAACATATTTTTCTGTCATAGTGAATAGCTTAAATAAATTTAAAGTTCCCAATATGTAAATAGAATATTTCTATAAAGTTATGCTTTATCGTATAACTCTTTTATATGACATAATCCTTCAGTTATATAGATGTAATCGGAAGCTGAACTTTTTCTTGTAGAAAATACAGAATCTAAATAGGATCCGTAGAAATATTTCTACCTAATCGAGCATTTGTAACAATTGATCTTATTTTTAAGCGAGTAGTTTCGTATTTCTACAAAACTATTAATAGCAAATGGAAAATTGTGTATATTTTCTTACAAATGAGAAGTTAAAAAGAGCAATTAAAATAAAAGATTTAAATTATGCAACTTTTCACTAAATAATTTTTGAGTCTTAGTCTGTTAAGATTCAAAAGTTTTAGTTAATTTATACTACAGTATTATTTGTAATGACTTTTAATCATTGGTGTAGAATCAATGGTATGGAATCATGCTCAAATAATACTTTAATCCCCTAAACTGAAGTATTATATCTATGAAAAGGACGTAATATTATTGAAATTATTAATTTAGTTTGGTAGATCGCCAACTTCAAATGTACAAGTACCTTACCGAAATACCGACCTACAATATATTCATGAATACTAAGAATACTAATTCACCGATAAGATGATTAAACCTATGAAACTATTAACAAATATATTTTAATATAACAATACAATCATTATCTATTCAATATGAATAACCAGATGTTTTGGTTCGATAAGTTGTATTATATTCCAAAATGATCTGCTACGAGGAATAAATTTCTGCAATTTTAGAAAAGTTATATTATATTCGCTAATAGTCCATATTCATTTCTAGGCTGACAGCATTATTTGATATTAATGATAATAAGTTCATGCAAATGTTAGGAATGTATAAGCCAGTGTTCTGAGTAGGAGATTTTGACTCACTAAATAACAATTAATTAATATCAGTAAATACATCTTTAATTAGTAAAAAATAAATCAGTATTATAAATGTGGAGTACAATTATCCAGATTATGTTATCTCATGATGTATTATTTATTATCTAATATTTATTATCTTATCTTTGGCCATATTTTTATCTGTTGTCCCTTATTTTAATATTAGATTATTTTTACATAATAAAATATTTTATTATTTTATATTTTATATTTATGAGCCACCATTAGTTCAAAAGTTGCATTATTCGCATATTTATCTTTTTTGAAATATTTAATTTATTCTCAAATGATACGTCGTATTAATAATATATATATAGATATATATATATATATATATATATGATCTTCATTTTCATATGAAATAACGTATTTTCAATTGTCCGTAAAAATTCTCAAGTTTATCTTATATACCAATGTTAAATATTTCTATCCATAGCATATGCAGTAAACTGTGTGATGATAAATACAATACATCTTCCCTTTATTGCGGCCCCACTATTATTGTCACAAATCGATGTAAGAATTTCTTTAAAAAAAGATGTTATAAAATTGTAGTACACAACATAATAAATTTTGCATTTTAAATCAATTTCTTAATAACATAGAATTTCATTTAGAGCAATATTATTTGATTAAAAAATTATATATGTTTAATTTCATAAGTACCAATTGGTAATATAAATATTTCTCTAGATTACAAAAAAATTACGTTACCTTGGTCAATATAATATAAAATTAAAAGAAAAAAGTTATAAATATATAACAGAATATTATACCGCGAAAGTTTAGTCAAAGAAAAGTAATTTGCTTTAATCATAAAAAAGTATCCAAAAAGCTTAATGTATTTTATTTGTGAAATTTATTAATGATATAAAATTTTAAAAATCGCATATTTGACAAATATAAAGATTTGTTTATAAAATTCATACTGAGCTTAATATGTTCAATATCTATATTTAATAATAATACAATCATATTATTACTATTTAATTAAATTTAAAAGTATCAGTAGTAATGTTGATTGTACACGAAGTCTATAATTGATAGCCATATTAACAAATAAATCAATAATAATTTTATAACACAAAAATTGATATTTTTAAAATTACATTGGTTATTATATAGCACAAAAATATTTTAAGATTAATAATTTGGATAAAATAGGTATTTTAATTAAAATTGTAAAAATTATAAAATATGAAACAATATAATTATAAATAAATAAAATTTACATGCGTTTAAATACGACATAGAATACAAAATTAAATTTTAATAATGTTATGTTTACAAAAAAGTTGACTTAAAGTATAAAATAATTTTTGCAAGCATAAATTTTATAACTTTTTACAAAAAAAAGTTTTATTTAATAAAATTAAAAGAAAAATCTTTACGTATATAAATAAATAGTATTACTTTTTTATTTCATATAATTTGTATTGATCTTAGTTTCAATATTCTTATTTTCCGAAAAGTGATACATTATCATTTAATATAATTCTTTATTATTTATTATATTTATAACGATTAACCTTTAAACAATAAAAAATAACTGAATAATAAAAATATTCAACTAAAATTGAAAATTATATACAATCTAAATATATAATTTTACATAATCCTTCCGTATAATTTTTTTAATAAAATAATAATGATTTTTAGAAATTTTCTTTTATAAAATTTATCATGTTTTCTTAGTACAGACCTTTGTTGCCCATTTAACATTTTATTATATAAAATATTGCTTTTTAAACACTTCATCACTTAGCGTATATGTAATATATACTGTATATAATAGTATAAAAGGATGCGCAATTATGTAAATTAGTTATTATAAATATTTGAAGAGAATTCATACAATCTTATATTTTATATTTTTATTACCCTGTCATTGTAATAATTCTTCTTCGTCTTTTCTTCTACTAACATTAAGCACGCATTGAATTTCCGTTATGAATATTTGCTTAAGCGGAAATAATTTTTGACTTGTTAGAAGAACAATTACGTTCAACTCTAAGCAGATCTAAATTGAAATATAAAATTAACTTTGTTTTAATACCGATAATTATTTTGAAATAGCTTCTAGGAAAATTAATTAAAAATTTTAAATAATTTTCTCAATAATATACACGTAAAAAAAGAAAGAAGATAATATATATAAAGAAGTAAAATAGAATTTTATATTTAAAAAAGAAAATCATTTTTAAAAGTTTATCGACAATCTATTTAACTTTAAATTCATATAATTACCATGTATAATTAAATTTTTTTTAATATAACAGTTATATTGAAACAGTAATTTATTTATAATCAATGTTAATATTATTTTATTTTAATAGTAATGTAGTTTCTAAGATCTAAAACCATTTTTTTAAGCTATATCATATTCTTTACAAAGTAATTTAAAAGGAAAGTGAAAAAAAAAAAATTAGTTTCAGATTAATAAATTAAAAAAGATTATTTTAAATGCTAGAATGTTATTTTTATAGGTATATTCAGAAGATCATCGATATTTTGATTTTAAAGTATAACTTCATTATATATTTATATATATCATAAAAAATGGGTTAGAAACGTCATAATACCTAATATACTTGATAAGTATAATTTATTATTGATTAAAGAATAGAATAATGAATATTTATATTGACAAAAAATTTAAGTGTAAATATTATTGGAAGTCGTTTAAATTATTAGAATAAAGTTATGAAAAAATTTTCATTATTCGATAAAATCTGTACCAAACTGAGTATGTTACCAAGAAATAGAAAGTTCTAATATAAGCGAATTAGTTAAATTATATTGTTATTATGTTTTTTGTTATTACTTTATTGAATAACATATATACTGTTATAATACATTTTTAGATCACTATATATAATTATTTAAAATTTTTATTTTAATAATTCTTAAGATTATATTTAGAATTATAAAATTTTGTTTAAACTATATAGTAATTAATATTGTAAAAGTTAAAATTGGAATACAATTTTATTGCATTTAATTTACTAAAAAATAATATTTTTATACCTTAAGTTAATAAAAGTTTTATAAGTTAAAAATTTATTTGAAATTAATTGATTATGAAAATATTGAATAATTTCGATATGGTCTATTATTTTAATAGATTTTCTTTTAATTTTTCATTTAAATTTTCTGTCTTTTTGTATTGCTAAACCTAGCGATTAAATTAACATTTTAAAATCATAACTTTTCTTCTCTAATATTTTAAAATTTATTTAAAAGTGTATGTATTAATAATATTTATGTTAATTTATAAATTTTCTTCAACTATTTCTTTATTATATTAAAATGATTTTTCATCATTTTGATATATTAAATTTTGTGGGCCTTGATATTTTATTTAAAAAAAATTAATATTTATAAATTTTTATATAACTTTTAAAAAACTATATCTAATAAATTTCAAAATAATTTTTTAATAAAGCGTATTTTAATTCTTTATAATATAAAGTTACTTAGAATAATATAAACATATGAGTTAACTGTGCATTTCATATTTCAATTTAAAATTTTTTTATAATAATTGTTTATTTCATGGGATAATTTTTCGTAATATTGCTTAGTAAATATATTTTTAAAAAAGTTTCTGATATATATTAATTAAACATTCTACATAATTTTGCCTATTGTAGTCACCTATATTAATCACTAACTATGTTTATAATCACTACTATACGTTTTTTATTCAAATTTATAAAAATAATTACTTGATATTTAAAAATATAGTTAAAACTTATACTTAATAATTGATAACAAACAAACGATATTTTTGAAATATTCAAATAGTGTTAAAAAAATTTTTTATAATAATTTATTCCAAATAATTTAAAATAATTATCATAATTTCAATAATAATTTTTATCAAATAATATTAAAAATTCTAATTATATACTTAATATATTTAAAGTATTTTTATTTTAATTATATTATCTATTATGAAAATAAATAATTTTTTTGATATACTTTATTATTCTATTATATTTTCATATGATCGTACAAACCTTAGTAGCAAAATATTTTAACCATGATTTATTATAATTTTATTTTTAATTTACGTAGTATAAAATTACAAATAATTATAATAAATCTATGTTAATGAAAATATATATAAAATTAAATTGAAAAACATTTCTTTCCAAATTTAGAAAATCCTTTGTAAAATAGTTTGTATGGAGCGAACATGTTACAAGAAACATATTTCACATCAATCTTCTAATTATAGAGTGCAAATAATTTACTCTGAATTTTTTAGAATAATACAATTAATTATGATAGATTTGATAAATTTAAGAAATTAAAAATTTTAAAATAACGAGCATATTAAAAATATAAAAATGAATATTTATTAATACCTTTAAATAGATAAAAAATTGTTTATAATTATTATTATTAACGATGTAGACTCTATGGAAAACATTTCTAAAACGATGTTTAAGAAATACAAATATTTTTCAATCTTTTCAACGATAATTGAAAATATCAGGCAAATTTGATACAGTCATTTTTTAATAATGATTTGTATTTAAAATTAAACGTGTATAGAAATATAATTAGGTAATATAATTTTATAATGTATTTTTGCTTAATTTGCAAGAATACTTTTGAAAAGAAATATATTTGTAGTATAGTATCCCAACAGTGTGCTCAGACAACTACTTCCATGCGATTAAAAAACAAAGCTCTCACCGTTACAATTTTATTTTATTCTGTAATTTATTAACAAATTTTACGCTTGAAAATAAAATAAACTATTTTAAAAAAATAATAAATATGCAAAATATTATTATCAAATTCTGGATACATTATTATAATATTTGACATTGTATAATTATTTATCTAAAATAACCCAATATAAATCTAATATATTTTGAATTTCTGATTTTCATTCATTTAAGTTTTGACTACATTGATCATATTTCATACTTCAATTTATGCTTAATCAATAATCATTTGAAGTAATATTTTTAAATAATTATTATTTGCCTATTTAATATAATTAAATAGATATACTTAAAAATTCTTCGTGTTGACTAATTTATAATTATTTCATTTTTTATTTATATATATATATATCTTCATAACATAAATGCATGTATAAATGCGAATATGTTTCTACATTTATTAATGGATTTCTTACATACAATAACTTTGAATGTTAACTATTATTATTTATATTATCTTGAATTTACTTGAATATTGAAAATTATATTTATTTAATGTTTGCATATTAAACTAAATATTTTTTTCGGAACTGCTATGCAATACTATTTATTTAATTTTTTAAATAAATGTAAATACAAGAAATAATTTGAAGTTAAAATTTATTAATTTTTATTTCTAACGATATTATTATAAAAGTCACATTCGAAGTGAATAAACTAAAACTGTATTAGTTATTTGATAATCATATATTAACGTTGGTTAAATGGTATTCTGTCACGAACTATTACATTAAAATTATATATTAAATTGTATATCTTGCATTATTAGATAAATTAATTTCATATTATATTACAATTTTATAAAAGACTATCGTTTATACATTAATTTAGTAACCGTTTTAAAAAATCATATCAAGTAAATTTTTATAAATTTAATCGATACAGATTGTACTTTTTCAAAGGTATCGTAGGTCTCTTATTTTTCAAAGTATAGTACAGAACATTAATTCTAGAGAAATCTAATTATTTTGATTATAATTACTATAAAAAATAAAATTAATATGATATAATAATAATTTTTTTACATTATTAAATATAAAGTTTAGTAATTACATTATATATTACAAGTTTGAACATAAAAGATAGATACAATCTTTTCTAATAACCTAAGCTAACCTTTGATGCTGAAATAAACAAACTAATACTTAAAAATATATTTAGATATATAAATTCGAATAAAATTTATTGAAAAAATTAAATAAAATATTTTCATTATAGAATATGTCGAGTAAGTATATAATTTTATTTGCTGTAAAATGCGTTTCAATTCCATTGTGTGTCATTTTTGGGCTTGTCCGATGTGTTAATAATGGAGATACTTATGTTGGAGTAGTCATTCAACTTAAGAAGGTAGCTCAAGAAAATTCATAGTTCGCTCGAGCGCTCTCCCTACCAGTCGCTCGTACGTGCACCTTCGACCAACGGGATAAATCGAAAGAAAAGTAAGAGACTGAAATGCGTAAGCGTACATTACATGACGAGACTGTAACTAATTCAGAGCTTCCGCGCACGTTATAATATTGGTTACTTACAAAACAGGTGAACATCCTTAAATTTAAGGTATTTCTTAGTCATATAATTAGTCATATAATTGTTATTTAAAAATCATTGCAATATATGGTAATATATATAATTTATTTAACATTTTTAATTAAAAATATATAAAAATTTACAATTTATATTCAACTCAAAGTATATTTGAATATTTTTAATATATATATGTATATATATACACAAACATATATGTTCCTCAGTATTATTTTTAAATTACCATTATTAATTTCATACTGAATTACACATTACTAAATGGTTTCATTTTTCATAAAATAATTATATTTTTTGTATATTCATAATCGCAGTAAAATTATCTAATATAAATCATCTTAATACAATATTATTCATTAAATAAAATAAATTTTAAAAGTAAAAAATATAACGAGAGAGAGATGAAATATAGACAGAGAGATACAGAGAAATAAGCATAGATAGATAAATATCAGAAAAATTCAGAAAATGAATATAAACAATGAATTTATTTTTTTGAATGTAAATCACTTTTATTAATATCATAATAATTTTTTATAATAATAATTAGGAATTATAAGTATATAGTAATAAATTAATAAACATAACAATACACACAACCACATCAATACAATTAAATTATAGTTAAATAAAAATTGAATGATAAATAATTTAAAATAAATAATTAAGGATAAAAATATAAAAAATAATTGTAGTAGATTACATCAAAAAGACAAAATTTTATAAAGTAACTTACAACTAAAAAAAGATCATATTGAATGATGCAGTAGGCGATATTTTGTTGTCGCAAGAAGCGAACGTTCGAGAAAAACGCCCACGATCTTCGCAGTTATTGACGCAATATGTATCTCGTCAGTATTATAATGTAATATAAAAATTTATT
Organism: Platyscapa corneri; assembly: GCA_018907185.1. NCBI lineage: Eukaryota > Metazoa > Arthropoda > Insecta > Hymenoptera > Agaonidae > Platyscapa > Platyscapa corneri. The sequence continues at coordinate 331,942 of JACCHW010000011.1, read as the reverse complement.
TTATTAAATTCTATTAACTAATTTACTAGGTACGTAAAGATTTCTTATCTAATTGTATTATTTCTATACTTTTTTTACTTATTGAAATGAAAAATAAAAGTCATCTTTCATTTTTTTAAAACCATGAATACTGTATGTGTGTAGAGAAAATTTAAACTTATTAGTATTAACTGCTGTTAATTCTAATTTAAAATAATTTTTTACTAATTTTTTAAATATATCAATATAACCCATCTGTGCAATTTTAGAATAATATAAATAGGAACATAAAATCCATTTATACTGCTAATTTTTTTTTTTAATTTTAAAGTATACTTATTATATTTTTTATTTAAAATTTATATAAAATAAAAATTTATAAAAAACTAAATTTAATTTTATATAATATATGAATAAATTTTTTTAGGTAAAAATTGCCTCAGTAACGGATTATTAAATATCAGCACAGAAGATTTACAAAAGCAATAAATTCATATTCGTTTTAAATTTATTTCTTTCAGATTCTTTTATTAATTCATAAAAATGATAATAAATATTTTCAAGTAAGTAAGTTAGGAGTTTCCACAAATCTTTTTAAATATCAATTTTACCTTTTCGAAATAGCTCACAAAATAAATGAAAGTAAAATTCAAAGCTGAATCCGTATATGATCGGCTTTGTTGGAGAAGATTCATTAGTTCATTATCACAACATTAAAAACGTAAAAAAAAAATTATTTCAAATGAATAATAAGCAATTAAGTGATAGTATGTTGATTTATAATAAACGAAAGATTATTAATCGAAGTTGCAGAAATCAAAGTTGCAACTGTATTTGTGTTGATGTAAGTATAATGCAACAAAATAAACATTTGCCACCATCAGAAAAATTGAAGCAGAAATTTCCTCAAAAAACTAAGCATTATAGTATGCTGGCTGATTTAAAAGATTTAGAAAGTTTAAGAATTAAATCATCAACGAACATATCTAAAAATCGAAATATATCAATGTCTAATAAATGTAATACCCAAAAACAAGAAAAAAATGGATTACAAGAAAACGGAAAAATTGTTGACAATGGAATAAAACAAAGTGATAGGAAAACAGAAACACAAAAAATTAATAATAAAGAAGAACCTCAAGCTCCAATTAGAAGAAAAAGAATAAAACGTAAAAAATTGGAACAAGAGGAGTGTAACGGAAGAAAAGAAAATCATTCTATGATTGATCTTCTACATTTACCCGATGTGCTCGACAAATTAGTGAAAGAATCTGAACGACAATTAGAAGAACTAAAATCTGATCAATATATTAGAAGCAAAATAAAAAATGATAACTTGATTACTATACAATCTGATAGCGAAGAGAAAGAAAGTGGTAAGTATTGCTATTTTCCGTTTGAAAATAAGCTTTAACGTTTATTACACTCAAAAAGTAAGACTCTTTATTAAATTGTATTAAAAAACACTTAAATAATATAGAATGAATTGCGAAACTTTATAATCTTAACCACGATTTTTTCTTTCTTTTTAATTGCATAATTTGTGACAGTGGTGCTTGTTGATTTGGTTATAGCAGTTAATTACACTAACCGTGACAAAGAACTGTACGGTTCGGTATGTTAGTTCACTTGACGAGATCTATTCACATTCAGGATTTTCCATTCACTTTCGTGATCTTCTATTTTAATTATTGATATAACTTACTTTTGATCAATGGCGTAAATAAATAATTTTTTTGTTTATATTATAGATATTTGTTATCTAAACAAAATAATCAGAAATTTTATATTTAACTTATTTACTTAGAATATTTTCAATCTATTTTTAAATGAAAATATAATTTCATATTTCATATATAGAAAATATAGTTTCATATTTTCAATAATAATTTTTGTTTCTATGAAGTTTTACAATCATTATATTAATCATTAATTTTTACCATAACTTTGGGGAAAACAATTCGATATCAAATATATTCACAGTTTTATTATAAAATTTGTTCTATAAAAAATATTTTATTTTTGAACGTAACTCTTTTTAAAGTGATAAACTGTAGCTGATTTCCCGGAAATGTTCTTAATTTAATAAACTTTAAACAATTTCTAAAAAAAACTACTATTATTTTTTAGATTTTTTCCTTGATTTGTTTGAATTATTAAATTATTTAAATAATTCAAATAATTATTTTTTATAAGAAAGTCTAATAAATTTATATAAGTACCACTTTTACCAATATCAAAACGGGAATTTTCAAAATTATATAGTAAATTTATGACATCTTTACTGTACATATCATTGGTTTTTAACCTATTTTGTTATTTCACGATAAAAATAAATTTCTTTAATATTACGTACCTATCGAATAAAATTTGTTACTTGCAAATTTAGACAATGACGCGCTTCTTTTTTTTTTAAATATTTTGAAATAAGAGACATAATTTTTAGTCAATTATTGAATAATTAAGACTTTAGTTAATAAATTATTCTAAAAATAAAGAACTTTCTATTCTGATCTTTTATTTGAACTCAGGTATGAACACAGTAATACATTATATTTGAGTATTAAAATTTATATACTATTTCTTAACATAGTTTTTCATTAAAAAAAAAGACACGAACTATAGATTAATATTATATTTATAGATTATTATATATATTATAAATATTTTATTAATAGGTTAATTTCATAAAATGAAAAAAAGATCAAACACGTTTAATACTAATAGCTGTTAAACATAAATTACCCTATAAATTACCCTATAAATTGAAATATTATACAGCATTATTTAAAACATTTTTAATTATTATCTATTTATAATAAAAATTAATTTTTATATATTTTTATTTTCATATACTAGAAAAAAATACTTTCTTATACTTTTATCTACGATTCATATATTTATATGAATTTGAAGTTTTCGATAAATTATACTAAAAACTATTTAGAGTGTTGATAGTCATACACATGCTTCTTTTACCACATTAAAAATATTGTGGATAGAAAACTATTCCAATAGAAAAAGTAGATTGAAAATATTTCATGTGAAAATTATAATTCTATTACAGAAACCAAAAATTAAAATTAAAATTTGATTCGATCGTTATCAAATACTATTTTTCAATCATACTTAATTTTATTTTTTATACATATGTATGTACGTGCAGACATGTACTCTTTTTTCTTAATTTAATAATCTCGAAAGCAACTAAAAACCTTCAATTATTGTTAACTAGCAATAATCCTATTTCATTGGATTTAAGCTTACTAGCTGTTCTTGCTTCTTATTCTACTATTTAGACTTTATTATTTAGATATTATTTAGACTTTTTTAACTATTATTAAAAAAAATAAAAAATTCATAGTTATTAAAATATTAGAATAGTAAAATATTATAGGTTATATAATTAAACTTTTATAATGAATATTATATTACATTAAAAATAATATACACGTCAAGAAAATTTCTTATTTTTTATAAAAATGAAATTAATTTTTAAAACTTAAAAATACCTCGTATTTTAAAGATAAGAAGTTATTAAATGTCTTTTGCTATTAATGTGAAAGCTAATGTTAATGTTCATGTTAATATTAATTACAAAACTATTTTTACTCCTCTAATACTGTTTCCGATAAAAGAATTGCCGTTTTAATCGTTATTTTGTTTAAAATTTTTAAAACATGTAATTTATAAAATGAAACCTTTTTGGCAAAAGTGTAAATTTATTTAATTTAAATATAATATAATATTTTTTAATTATATGTACACAAAGGTCTATGTTCAAAAAATATGTATGTACAGTATATAATATTAAAGATAATTCAAATATTTCTATGTAATATTTTAGATTTGAACTCGTGGAATGCAACTATTCGTCAGAGATGGAGGAAATTGAAACGCTCGAGTGTATTGAAAGACAGCTCGAAAGGGGCTCGTTCTTTTAATTCAACTCCTGTGAGTAGAGAAGTTTCTCCAGCACCAGCCGTAACATCGGCTAAATGTCATGCTAGAAAGATTCTACAAACTACTTCACTAAGGCTTCCCAGTAAATTAAAATACTTACGAATTTTGAATTATCTTTTAATTTAATCAATAATCAAATATAATAATATATTTCAGGCACAGGCAAGACTATCACAGATATTCAAAATGCACTTCGTACTAAATTTAGTCAAATAAATGCTGGAATACGGAGACGGAAAGCTTTAAACATTGATGACAATATGTCAAATTTCTACGTACCAAGCCCTATGAGTTCATCTAATGAAAGTTTAGCTTATCATATTCCACGCGTAAATATAATTAATTTTCATCGCCGGAAAAATCAAGTAAATGTTAATGAGATTAATCCAGACTCTTCGAATTTAACTTTAACTGTTGCTGCAAGGTCTAAAAAATCAACTTCTAATCGAAGTATTGCATTAGGTCTTTCCACTAATGAATTAAAAAAATGGGATGGTGCACAAGAAATAGATGAAGGTTTGAATTCAGACTTTGATATAGATGAGACTGATGATTTACATTTTTGCACTTTGCCTAGACCTTCTAATAAATTTTGTTCATTTACCATCTTAATAGTTAAGTTTCTTAAAGGGCCAGGTTATAAAGGGTTAGGATTTAGCATCGTTGGTGGTATCGATAGTCCGCGTGGAATTATGGGAATTTATGTTAAGACGATTTTTCCTAATGGACAAGCTTCGGATCTTGGAACTATAAAAGAAGGTAATATTATAATTATTATAAATTTTTTTTATTCATACAACAATACTTCTTAATTTTCATCCATTAATAATTAACTTTTCATTTACCATATTTGATAGTAATGCTTTGATTATGAATATCGTTATTATATTTCTTTTTACTCCTTATATATAGGTAAAATCTTATAAACTTTTTGCAGTAGTATACCAACTCTATTAAATAAATAATTTAAAATAAATTTTATATTATTCTTAAAGTATTCATGTCTTTAAGTACTTGAATAAAATATAGTTCTTCTTTTAGTATTTTCTTTTTAATTATATATTTAACTATATCAGCTATAAGATCTATTTTTTTGTTCTTGTTCAATGTTAATAATTTAAAAAAAACTAATATTATTATTTTATATCTTATTCTTGATTTTTTCTTGTCAAATTACTAATTTTTATATATCTTTTTTATGAGAAACTCTAATTATATAAGTACCATTTTTGCTAATATCAAATTAGAAGTCTGAAATTATATAATAAATTTATAAATTTATTATAAATTTATTTAACAGTATATATAATGATCTTTTAATCTATTTTGCTATTTTACGATAAAAATAAATTTTTTTAATATTAATTACCTGTCGACTAAAATGCTTTAGTTTCAGAAATAATTCAAACATGACAAAATTTATTTATATTTGAAAAAAATCAAATACTGTAATGTAACATGATTGCTTAAATAAATACAATTTTTAATTATTATTCATTATGATTATTATTGATATAATTATTGATATATTATAAAAAATATTAAATATAACTAATGACAGATTTTTTACTACATTATTTCAAAATAATTAAATTAAAATATCCAAATAAATTTCACGAACAAGTTTTAAAAAAAGTACTAATCGATGAGTTTATTAAATTATTAAAAATTGAATTATAGATTTTTCGTATAATTCATTGTAAGGTTTACATCAGAATATAATGTAAACTAATCTTTGTTCAAAATGGGTATATCTAGTATTATGTGAATATATTTATAAATATTTATCAATCACTCATTCTATAAGGTTTAATTTAAAAGTTTTAAAAAGACAGTTATAAATAATCAAAATCGATATGATTATATTTATTTTATATTAATAAAAATACAAATAAAAAAATTTAAATACTCAAATAAAAATATGTACTTCATTGTACATAAAATTTTTAATTACAATAAGGATTAAATGAAATAGTAAAGAAAGAACCATTAGGTTACCATTAACGCACAAAGTATCAAAGAATATTAAATTAGAAATAAATTAGAATTAAATTCTTCAATTGCAATAATATCATTCATCTTATAGTGATATTATAATGAGTACGCGGGAGTAAGAATATGTTAAAATATAAAATAAAAAATGGTAATTAATTATTGTAACAAGATTAAAAATAACTTTAACTCAATATTTAAAAAAGTCAAGTTGAAATTGTAGAGTAATCAATGTAGAAAATTATAAAAATAAGATACTTTAATATCACATAAATTTGTACTGGTTATATTGTTATACCAGAAAAATTTTCGATGATACAACGTATAAATTTTTAATAACTGTGAGTGAACTAAGTATAATTATCACATATTAAACTGAGATGGCATTTTATATTAACTTTTCTGAAAAAACTTAGATCATTTATATTATATATAAAAAGTTTCGTATAGAAATTGTGCTTTAAGAACAAATTATAACTTCTAATACACGTACAACCAAACGATATGAATATATAAATAATTAATAGTATTAACTATTGTTAGGTAAGCAAGTAAAGAAACTATAACAAAGAAAATCTAAATTAAAAAGTAAATTAAAAACATCATAACGATTTAGATACATAATTTAGTAATAAATATGCTTTCATTGTCATAATAAACTGGAATAGTTTTGATATTATCTTTAAGAAGCTATGAAAGTAATCTTTAATAAAAATAAATCTAGAATAAATTTACATAAAATCTTGATATGTACAAACATTAAAATACATAAAAATTTCATGCAAGATTGATTATATGCTTAGTGAAAGAAGAAAAAAAATTATATTTCATTCTCAATATGATATAAAAAAATTTTAAGTTATTTAAATTTATGTAACGTTAATTAATTGATATTGATTCATAATGAAACTAAGTCACATTTGACTAATGTTTCGACTAATTAGTTTAATCAGAGTTAATTATTTTTGAATTAACTGATGAATATTTGTTTTGTATTATAAAAGAAAGTAATTACTAAATAATTCAAAACATAATTTGGAAATTGAAATCTAGAAAGTTGTTTGATATTATTCATTATAATTAATTTTTAATAAGCAAATCACTTACCATCTTCAATAAATTTTGTTCACTAAAAGCTGATGGTTCAAATAGATATCTTCTTATTAGATATTAAAGGGTAAAATATAAATTTAACATTACAAATATTATAAACTGATTTACTGTTACAAAATTTTTGAAAAAATAATATAACTTATATAAACCCAAAAATTATTAACGAACAAAAGTATAAATAGATTTTTAATATTTTATCATCTGATAGACTTCTACGTTTCTATCTTCACACAAAACTTTTTTTATTATCATAATGAAACACTACTTTTATTATTGAAAATAATACCGATTAATTTATATAAGAATACAGTACTAAAAAAAATGTATTATAATATATGAGATATTTATAATTTTCTTTTTAGACTTTTTATCGACATTCAATTAAATTGTAATGAGGTGTTTGATAGATTGTATTCGCTTCAATTGCGAATCCAATTTCATGTGCTTCAAAGAATGTAGCAACTAATACTTTAGTTTTCAATATAAAAAATTATCTAAAAATCTGAAGAACCTTTTAATACAACTATAAATTTTACAACATTCATTAATTTTGTTTAACTCATAATTTAATCAAGCTGTGCTAATAAGTTACGCTTAAGAAATAACTAATCTAAATAAAAGGGATTTCTTTTCTTCTCCAATCAAATAAAAAAAAATATACATGTATATATATAATAAAAATTATAAATATTATAAATAATAAACTTAAATTATATATAATTTTAATACTTATAATTATAACAGATTATAAAATATTATTTTCCTTCACTTTGATGATTATTATTATGTATTTCTTTAGACTATTAATAATACTAATGATTTTTATTTAATTACTTATAGGAGATGAAATTTTATCGATTAATTCAAAAGCTTTGCATGGCATGACTCATGCCGAAGCAATTGCAGAATTCAAAGCTGTAAAAATAGGTGATATTGTACTTCATATTGGACGACGCATTCATCTTGTTAAACATAAACGAAATTCCTTGGTTTCAACATCAAACATTTCGAAAAAATCTATCAATGTTTTAAAATAAAATCAAAGGTAGATATTTATTAAACGACTACAATAATAATGTAACTTAGAAAAACTACATATACATTTTCCATTTAATACGTTTTTATATTTGTCACAAAATATATAATAGTATGTAATAATGAAAGGTATTTCAAGTTTGTATATAATATAATATATGAGGCATTATAAACAATCGATCAAAATAAAAATCATAAAGATCGATAATAATTTATTCGAATTGTGAAATATATACATTATATTACGTTTCTATTTTTATAATTGAACAATATTTGAAATAATGATAATTTTTGAATTGGATAGGTTTTTTTATTCATCCAAAGATAAAATTCAAAAATATTTTTACTAACACATATTTTATGTACAAAAGTTTACTTTAATAAGTAAGATATTAATTAGACATATGCACTCATATACACTCAAATACATCTTTTTAATACAAAAATATAGTTATTATCTAGTCTTTTATTAATAATTTTATTTCAAAAACTAATCTATTTTACTATGAAAAAATAACATTATTAAAATATATAATGAATATAATGGAAAAATATAAAAATTTGTAATAATTTACAATTTTATACATTTGAATGTTGATTATTAAAACACAAACAATGGCGGTAAATGTACTCTTGGCGAACAAAAAAAGTCCCTTTTAAAATAATTAGTATTTAATAAAATGAACTGAAAAATTGCATTATACTTCGTTTACGTGTTGATGAATACTGTAAGCACGCCCACCTCTTCTTGATTCTGAAGATACAACAGCAAGATTTTCTGGTGATATGGTCGCAATTTTTTCCAGATTAGAGGTGCGTAATTCTTCAGCATCCGGTTGAGAATAGAAGAAAGTTGTCGCTAAGCCCCTCGATGGTTCACCAATTGTCGCTGATTCTTTTAGAATATTATCTTGAGCACTGAGCAGTTGTTTAAATCTCTCATCACTTTTATCCTGTAGTAAATATTATAAAAAAATTATAAATGACCAAATGCAGCTAAATGAATGAAAGGAACAGAACGAAATTATTGTATATAGTCAGGCAAAAACGTATACGCGTTATATAAATAGAAAGGATTAATAAAGAAATATTTTTAATCAAATTAGTTGTTATTAATCGAGAGTTTGTTTGTATCAATTCTTATAATGAATCTAAATATATGTAATAAAAATTATAGAATAATAAAGTGTACTAATATAGTCAAAATTATATTCAATAATTATTCTAAAATCATGCAAAATTATGAATTATACATATAAACGCATTTTTTATTCAAATCAGAACGAAATTATTAAATAAACCAGAATTATTATTTTAAATATAAAATTATACTTTATAATAATTAGTAGCACTAATTATAAAAACTTCTAAAGCTATAAATCATAATAATAGAAAATTACAGTTAATAATTATATTAAATATTAAATAAATATAATAAAGAATAAATAAATAAAAGATAAATAAATATTGTATCAATGAAATTATAATCATCACCTGAATGTTTTTATCAAATTAAATTAGTATTACTTGAATATTACTACTACGTTATAATTCTAAAAAGGTGCAATATTATTTGATACTGCATAAATAATTTATAGATAATGTATTTTAATAATTTATTATTTGTTATAATTTTTAATTATATTTTATTATACACATAATTAATGATAAATAAAAATACATTGTATAAATATATATATATATTTAGTTTAACGTATATGATATAAAATATTTAAAATAGCCTTAAACATCTGATTTTCTATCATGATTATGACATGAGAAAGACTCGGAGCAAGCGATACATCATCATTATTAACTCAGTTTATAAAGTATTGATAATATGAAAAGTTTCAGGTTTGACTCCTTGTTAATTGAAGTTATTTACTATTTCCTGTTGAATTTTCTTACATATTATTACTAATATTATAAGAGAAATATTTCAAAATATATATAAATAGTTACAGAAATATTCTTTAATTGAAGCTCACCTCGTTATCAACAAGAACAGTTATAGTACGTCCATGCCTACTGGTGGTAAAATTCGTGTTAATAGGGCGTTCTAACTTTATAGACTCGCCATTGATATCACTTTCATTTGTAATGTTGAGTCTTGGTGATAAGTTCAATCCTAACCACTGAGAAAAAAGAACAATTCCTTGTTCTGCGCTTGCAGATACGGCGGCAATTAGTTCTTCAGCATTAAGACCACTATCTTCTTCTTCATCTTCCTGCTCTTGATCTTCATCTATTCCCTGCTCAGGTTTTTGCTCTAGTTTATCTTTTAATTTACTGGAAAATAGTGAATAATTATAATATTTTAAATAAAAATAAATAATAATTGTAATTTTTCTCAATTTCGTGTGTAAAGTTTACGAAACTTATGTAAAAAGTCGTACTATAGAGAAAAATTAAATTGTAATAAATATAATGTGTATAATAAAGAATCATATATTCTAAAAATGGAAAATTAAACAGTTATATCATTTTTTTTTTTTAATTAATATAATTTGAACGTAATATTTATGTTCATCTTTTTAATCTTTCTCATATTTTTACGCTTAATATTTTATACAGTTTACAATGTAGCTCATAGTTCTTAATTAGTATCTTTTTATATAAAAAATTAATGTTTTTACATTTTATTTTCTCTTTTTAATAAGATGAACATTTGTTTGATCATAATTGGTTGAATTATCATCAGGTTTTAATTTGTTGTAAAAGAAACAACATTGATTTATAAACTTGTGCACTAATGTATTATATAATTTTGAAGATTAAGAATATTATAAATGCAGGACCTTCTGCAAATAATTTTTCTCAAACCACTTATATATCTCAACATTATTCTTTGTTAAATATAGCAAAAAATAATGAAAATTGATGTAACGTAATAATATTATAAAAAAAATTATGATAAAAATAATATATGTAGGCTATCAATAAATATAATAATTATATATATATATATTTGCATTAATATTTAAAAACAAATAGTAACTCAGTTATGTACATTTAAAGATATATATTAATTTTTTTATAATTATTTGAAGAAGTTTTATTTTTTATGTAATTATATGATTAATGCAATTTAATTATAAATACCCTATTAGTATCATATTATATAATTAACTATTTTAGTTACTTATATAGCATATATGAAGGAGATATATATTTGTAATAATCGAAATTTTGAATTTACTTGGATTTATCTTAAAATTTATACATGAGTTCATTTTATAATATTGTGGAAATTTTTTAACACATTAATAGAAACTATTTTTTAATTTTTTTAATTAGTAATCTTGAAATAAATAAAACTGTATTAAATATTTGCCTAATAGCTAGGTACAACAAGCTTACTTTTAAAAAGTTTTTATATTGTTTTATAATATTATTATTATTTTTTAAGTTTCTAAAACAAAAATATTATAAGTATATTGTACGAAATTGTTAAATTAATCTGATCTAAAAAAAATTTAAATCTCATGGATGCAAAGGTCAATTTTAAGGTAAAAAATTATATCAATACTTGTAGTTACTATGAACAACAACAGATTATTCTATTTTTAACAAGATTTTTATTAGTTGTAAAATTAGAATTCTTAAAAAATATTAACCAAAAAATGACCAATAAATTCAAATATTATATATATAGTATATATTGAAAAATATTTATAACACATGAATAACAATATAGTTTTTTAAGATCTTACGTGTACCTGACCATAAAATTGATATACTTTAATTTGAATGATTTAGTATGTTCTATTTACATTAATGATTTGAAAACTATTAGACGATTATTCATTTTCATTGGCTATAATATAGGTCAAGGACAATTTAAGTCAGAAATTACGTAATATAATACTAATGGTCTATGTAATAAATTTAAATAAATATTTTCTAAAATCGCCGATAAAATTCTTTTGTGATAGTGAAATGCACTAGAAAACGATATATAAGATTAAAATTATCTCTGTTTATTTGTTTAATGATAATAAAACTGCATAATTACCCATACTCATATATAAAAAAGTAAATGTAATTATAATTTTTTGAACTAATTTTTTTAAGTCTAAATGATTCATGGACCTTATAGATTTAAAACGATTAATGTTATAACAAAAAATTATCAATTTGTTTTTCGTTAAAAGGCATTATCACATTTTCATTTACATCTATCTTTATTAACCACAAGAGAAAACGTAATACACAATTATTGCATATTAAAACATGTAAATTCTATGAAGTTCCTAATCACGATTCATATTTCTAAAGTTGAGAAGGGAAAGTTCTCCAATATCTTTCACTTATTTCTCCTCTCCCTTTTTTATTGTATCTTTTTTTCTTCTACACAATTCTACAAAATACTACAGGTATTCTATTTAGTCACGGAAAACCTGTTTGCAAATATACCTGATCTGTATATCAAAAAAGAATTTCACGAAGTCAGAGTTACATATTCCTACATAAGCAACTTTAAAAAATAGACAGGTAAAGCTTGCGTTCATAAAAAGACCAGTTTTTTATAAAAAAGAAAATTACGTCTGTGATGCAAAGAATATATACATATATATGTATATACAGATTTAGATAGTATGAATAAAAGATATATTTCTAATTAAAATAAGTAGTACATAAAATTAAGAAATTTATAATTATTCAGATTTTAATTAAGGAACTATTTGGAAAATAGTTTAAGATAATAAACTAGCTATAATAGTAAACCAAATATATTACAAGATCGCTTTCAGAATTATAAAATATTGTGCAATAATTCGATAATTATTTCAGATTTCTCTTAATTTACTAAAAGCAATATTTAATTTTAAATTAGAAAATGAATTGATAAATTATATGCGTTATATTTAACATTACACGTAGAACATCACTAGAAAAATTAATTTTTTTCTAAAAGATTTTGTTTCATCGACAAAATTTAGTTACAATTTATTTAAAATGACACTATAATTTTTATTATTTGACATAAAATTTAAAAAGTTATTTCCTCACTACCATTTTATTAAATCTTAAATATATAAATATATTTTATTATATTACTATAATTATGAGTTATGTATTCAAACAAAAATATACTAAATAAATGGGAACATATATTGATCCATTTTTATTTCACTAATTCTAATAAATATAAATTTTTTAAATTTGACAAATAAAAAATAAAATAACATATCATATTTGGTAATAAATCTATTGCACCATATAATGAAAAGGCCTTTTAAATTAGTTTCAAATAGTAAGAATGAAATATTTATGAAATAAAATAATTTACAATAAAAAGTTCTGAAAAGTTTAAGAAATGAAATTGTAAAAGTACAGATTGAGAGAGAAAGAAATAGTGTGTGTGCATGTGGTAGAAAGATAGACAAAGATATATAATACAGATGTACACGATAATAATTAAATAATTATTATATTACGTTTCAGTATTAATTGCAGCAATATCTAGAAATAAACCATATTATTATTTCATGGAAAAAGTAAACGTAGATATTTTTAGTTAGTGATATTTTAATAAAAAAATTTTTTGTCAGGAAATATTTTTCATAATTTAAATACAATTATCGTGAAAAATTATCTTTACAAATAGCTAAACCATAAATTATAAAAAAATTTTAATATTAAATATTTTTATTTATTTCATAAATAATCTTGTGATTGTAATATTTTACAAATAAAATAAAAATCATGAATTAAAGCTTATAAAATGTGCAATAAAAAGATTTTTCCTTTTTAACTAAAATTCAATTTAAGAGAATTAAATATATTTTATAGTATTAAAATATTAACACCTTAATGTAATCTAAATAATATAATATGAATTACAATAAAGAAACAATCATTTAATTTTTAAAACTTTTTTAAATCTTTTTTCAAGTATTTTGTAAAATGATTTTTACAAAGTTAAATAAAATTCTTAGTTAAAATTTTGAAGATAGTTTTTATAAATAAATAAATTTTCTTTTATTTTATCAATAATTATTATTACTTTGTAAAATACATTAATAAGAAAGTTTAGTATTGTTTATTTTTTTATTATATTTTATGTATGTATTTTTAATTAAATAAACTTAAAATATTATTCAAATTTTTTTTTATATAAAGATACTAGATATAATTTTATGAAAACTAAAACTTAATAATGTTGATAGAATTTATAAATGTATTCTTTGAAACTGTAATATTAGAAATTTTATTATCAATATGATTAGAAGACTAGAAATGGTCGACGATCAATTATAAGTTTTCCTTAATATTTTATTCAAATGGATTTTGAAATCATCTGGATCATATTCAAGTTTTATTGATAATTAAAAATAAATTATAACTTGAAGTACGCGAAATATAATATTTACTTAACCATTATATTTTCAGATATTACTTAATTAGAAAATATTATAACCTTATATTTATTGTTAATTTATTTTGAAATAAATAAAAAACATGCTTTATATAATTGGCAAAAAAAACATTTTTGTGTTTATATAATACTCATAATATATATTATTCTGTTAATTATATTATAAATGAAATTATTTACTAAAAGTTGTAATAATAAAAGTTGAACTTAATTTTGAAAATTTTTTTTTTATATAACTAACTCTAAAATGCACAACATATAATTCAGGTTTTTTATTATTTAAAGCATAATATAAAATAATAAAAATTTTATTTTATTATAAGACTTCTAAACTTTAGTGAAAATTTTTTAAAAATATTTTTAGTATTATAAATAAAATAACATTGAAGTGAAATAAATTAAAATAATTCATTAAACGAATATTAAAAACTTAGTTAATAGGATAAAAATGTAAGATTGATTCAATACTTTAAATCTATAGAATGAAACAGTAATTCTTTAATTTTGAAGATCAATAGTTTAAATGTAAAAAATTTTATTTAATAAAAGATTGATAGTTTCTTAGAAACGAATGCAATAAAATATGTTAAATTATCTCGATAACTTATATTATACACAGATTGAAAGTATATAGAATATGAAGCAGAAAATAAAAAAGGTTAAAGAAGAAATGATAATATAGATACAAATAGAGAGAGAAAGAGAGAGAGAAACTTACATTGTTGGATTTTCTATTTGTCGCACTTGACCTCGGTCGAAAGTGAAGCAGCCCACTGGATATGTTGCTTGCGGTGCACCTAATAAAGCGGGTTCTATAACAAGGCAACCCTCATAAGAATGTTCTTCTTGAATTGATTTTGTCATGGAAACAAATTCAGCACAAATTTGCGCCAAATCAGAAAGCAAATTCATGCAAGTCGGTATTCGTGCGGCATTATCTGCAACATATATATATACATGTATACAAGTTAAATCTATAATCAAGATGTTTTGTTGTGATATTATTCTTTACACTAAACTTAATAAATATTTCTTTAATAAGTAACATAATATAATTGTAATAAAACTGAGTTAAAATCTTAATTAGTTTTTAGTGAATTAATTTTTATATAAATATATAAAAATGAATTTTTTGTTAAAACTAGATTGATAATCTCTTGATAGATTTGCTTACCAAGAGCAATAGTTGCGTTGTGTACAGAATTGTCGGCATAATTCAGATTGAGTGATACATTGCGTTCGTTTTGGTGCACATTGACGCACGCAGGCCCTCCTAGGTCGATTGATGAAGTAA
The DNA here is from genome assembly GCA_018907185.1 of Platyscapa corneri. NCBI lineage: Eukaryota > Metazoa > Arthropoda > Insecta > Hymenoptera > Agaonidae > Platyscapa > Platyscapa corneri. The sequence continues at coordinate 316,184 of JACCHW010000011.1, read as the reverse complement.
GATTGAGTTCAACGCAACAAAGGCAGCCTGAGGCCTGACAAAGGCACTTGGATTCAGCTATTGCAGATGCCACAAATAACATTGACAACAGCAGAGACAGCAGACTCATTACGCGGCGGCGCGCCATCGGGCCCCAGGTCCAAGTCAACGCTGCGGAGTCTGCTCTCCGAGTGCGGAGTGTTGCGAGAACGGAGTTAGCAGAGAGCAGTCCTACTAACCCGCTGACCCCGATCCCAATGAGTGTGAGTGCCGCTTTCCAAAGGTCCCGTTAATCTGCCGGTGAGCCCGCTACTCGACCGAAGGACCGCTACTTTCTCTTCTGTCCCCGGACCCGGTACTGCATATTGAAAAATGAAAGAGAAAAAGAAAGAAAGAAGAGAGAGAGAGAGAGAGAGAGAGAGAGAGAGAGAGAGAGAGCTAAAGAAATGAAGCCGAGCAAGTCAATGAATAAGTGAATAGATGAAAGGAGAGCAGTCAGTAGTTAGCAGTGCAGCCACTCGTCAGTCAGTCGGCCTCCGTCTGTGAAAGAGGATTCGTATTAGAGCTACAATTGGAAGCTGAGTCATCTGGGTCAAGCGGTTTGCTAGCTTGCAGTTTTGCCTGCTTTGAGATGCGCTTGTCAACGATCCTTGAGCTTTTGCTCATATTCTTACTTGTAGCTTTTGCTGCCTATGGAAGAGTCATAGGTAAGTATTATGGGTATTTGATCAATTTTTAACACATTTTCAATTTCATATTTATTCCTTATTTTTAGAACGCAATGTTTATTCTATTGATACAAAATTTAGTCCAATTAATAATTCTACATCTACGTCACTAAAACAAGCAACTGAAAATGTTAACAAACATTGTATCTGCAATGAAAACATTTGTAATTGTTGTAGAGATTTCCATATACCGCTTGTACAATTATCAGGGCCTGGTAAGATTAATTGAAAATATTATAATAATATAGTTTATTCTAAATGTGTATTTACAAAAAAAACCTATATTTTCCAGGTTGCGCATCATTACAGTATCTTCAAGATGATAAACTAGCCATGCAATTAAGTATCGGAGACAATATATTATCTAGTAATATAATTAATGGTAACACTACTAAATTAATTTTATCAAATTTATAATATTTTATAATTCGTTTTTATTTATTATTTGATTCATATTAGGAAAAAATCCAAAACCAGTTTGCGTTGCTTTACCAGGTGGCTTTTCAAAATTTTGTGGAAAAATTTATTCTATTAAAAGGGAAGCTGACAAACATTTCAAAGCCTGTCTTGGATTGGAATTAAGATCTGCTACTGAATTAGAAGCTAGCTTACGAGTTAGTTGTTTCCGGTAACATGCTTTAAATATATAACCTTTCTAAATTTGTGTCATACCTAAAATATATCAAAATTAATATTACATTTTTTCAGTTTTGGTCCTGATGGTCTTAAATTACGACCAGCTGAACCATTACCAATCACTTTTACAGAACCAACCTCTGATGATGATTACGATGATATATTTGGTTTAGGCGATGACGAAGATGATGATGATGAAGAAGATGATGATTATGAAAAAGTATCTCCTGACAATAACATAGTCTCTAGCTCATCGATCAATGAAGATCAGGAACAAGAAGAAGACGATGAAGATGATATTCTTGGATTTGGAGCTCTTTTAGATATATTTACTGGTGATGATGATTCTTCAGTTGATAAAAAAAGTAAAGTAACTTCAACACCATTTCCTACATCTTTTGCCATTCCAATTTTAAGTTTACAATCAACTCCAACTATAAATGAAACTATCATAAGCAAAAATCCTATTTCTACTCTTGTTTCTGTCGAATCTGCTATTCCATCAATCGTTACTTTATCTCCACGTCCTTTGACTGCTTCTATATCTAATTTTGATTACAAAATGAACTTCAGTGAAATTAATGCAAATGAGGATCCATACATAGATACTACTTATTATCCTTTGGAAGAATCGACAAAAGCAATTACGGATAAAATTATTCATGAGAGTACTACTTTGATTAATGACATGGACATCACTGAATTAAACAATATTCCTATAAAGAATAATACAAATAAAATAGATAAACTTAAATTAAAGAAAATAAAAATTGCAAATAAAAAAAAAGTTAATGTTACTACACAGAGTGTGAATACTGTAAATAACGATGCAATAAAATTACAAGATACTAATCAAAATGTAAATATTAATGATAATTTGGATAATGAATATGATTATGATACTAGTCAAGATGAGGATGAAACTGATGAATTTGAAGACAGCAATGAGAAAATAATCAGTAGTGAACAAGATGAAAAAGATGGAAGTGATGAAACCGATAAACAAGTAGATAACGATGATGGATCAATTATTGATGAGGTTGATTATGAAGAAGATGAAGATAGCGACGACGAATTAGAAGACGATGATGATGAAGAAGCAGTAATAGATGCTTTTGTAAATCATGAACATAATAAAGATAGAAACAATTTAAATAAGTACAAAAAGAAAAATAATAAAATTACACCTAATAAAACCGCTGATTTACCAGAATATGATACTGATTATGGTTACGCATTAACAGAACTTTTGGCAAGAAAAAAATCCTTTAGAACTATTAATAATAAAAAATTTTCAGGAAAAATTAAAGAGTAGAGCTAAATTTTTAGATTATAAAATTTTGCAACTTGTTTGTATTCTTTTAAATTTTTTGTAAATGTGTTTATATTCGAAAAAAACTAAGTTTAGTTAACTGTACAGAAATTATAGTCTAAAGTGAAGATATATATTGTCGTGTGTCTATAAATTTATTGTAAAATCGTTTTTCATTCATTTTTATTTATATTTCATATGTTCATTATTTATAAATTCAATAAGAGAAGAATGCATTTATAATTGTTAAATATGTTTATAATTTATTCGAACTTTTATGTTTTCCTTTATTATCAGTTGTTTCTATAATTAATAATTTATTATGTACATAATTTAACATTACGATTTTTTAATGTAATAATTTTTTTAATGTAAAATTTTTTTTTAATTCCTTCTGATCAGATTAATTTTTAATGAAATATATAAGAGAATACAATGAAAAAAGTACCTTATATTGAATAAATTTTAATATATAAAGTATTATGATAACGTCAGTACAATTTTTATATATTTAAATATATACATATTAACGTAGAATTTTTATAAATATATGAGGAAGACGAAAGTGCACGCGCGTGTGGACGGATATGTTAATTATAAATAAATTCTTCTCATACCTAATTTTCTTAACTTGTTTTGTATTTATGTGTAAAATATTGTTATGAATTAAAAATATTTTTTATTAAAGTAAATTTTATATAAATATGTTTAATATACCCTAAAAAACTAATACAAATTTTAAGAATAAAAATTATTGTACTTTGAAAATTTCATTAATATTTTTTATTTCCTTTAAATGTATTTAAATTTAATAATAGTATTGACTTTTTATTGTATTTAATTTTAATAGTACGTTTTAATACATACAATAATCAAATAACTGACCTAATTTTTAGCCCAAATTACGTAAATAAATATATAAATACCTAGTTTATTATATGTACTCATAATTAAAAGAAAAATGGCTAGAAATACATTTCCAGGTACTAAATATTTTTAAATGTAATTTTTTCTTTAATAATTTTGTATAAAAATTTTATATATTCTGTAAAGTTTTATTTAAAAGTTTTCGTTACTTTAAAAATATTAATTTACACAAGTAAATTAGTAATATACATCTTCTTAAATATATCAAAAAATGACAAATTTGAAATAAATGGTAAAAAAACTTGGTTTTAATAGATGTGATAACAAAAAATTTAATTATAAATTATATTAAATTTCATTAATTTATATTAAACCTATATAGCAATTTTTAATTCACTTATCTTTTAAAATTTTCAATAACAGTGATATTAAAACATCGGTAAATTTATAAAACAAAAATGTATATATTTTATATTCATTACCTAAAACTTTATAAAGTAATTTTTTAGATACTATAAGTATGTTCGTACATATTTATATTTTTAATCAAATTGACTTATATAAAAATTATATAAGCTTATACAAAAAATCATATTAAACATGATTAAAAAATATAAAAAGATGAAATTAATCAAAATATATAATATAAAATTTATATTAAATTTGAAAAATTAAATTATAAAATATCTAATTTTACTTTATTTACAAAATTATTATATGCTATAAAAATTAATTTTAAAAATCAAAGAAAAACTTTAAAACCATTTATTGGTTTACTTTTGGTGCATTAAAAGTTACGAAAATAATTGTTGGTAATTTCTTTTCTAAATTGTAATAAAATATTTATATTTATAATTACTATTATTATTATAGTATGCTATAATTAAAGTATATCTGTAAAAAGTAAAAAATTTAAATATTCATATTTAAAAAAACTGCTTTTTATGATATAAATTGATATTTGAAACTTTATTATAAAATCTATTAAAAAAATGTCATAGTTAAATATTACTTTTAACAAAAAAATCCTTTTTTAAACAAATTCAAATTCAAATTTTTTAATAAAAAACTAATTTTGTTACAAAAAATAAGAAATATTGATAAAAAATAAATTATTAAATGCGGGTTTTTTATAAACGTGCAAATTTATATATTGATGGCTTGAATAATTTTAAAATAAATTTTAAAATCGATATTGAAAATTCAGTTTTGAGAAAAACAGTTTTCATAATATCAGCATAGAGGAATTGAATTTGTTTTGCGGATTGATAAATATTGGTTACAATATTTTGTCATGTGCATAATTAAATATCATTATACTTCACGTCTATATAACAGTCAAGATAATATTGAATAGCGTATGTCAAAAAGTTATAAAAGGAAAATAATAATTTAATTTGTAGAATAATAAGCCATTTAATAATAGAAAATTATCGAACAAATGCTATTAGAAAAAAAGGATTCACTTTCCATTACCGTATATTAATACTATATTTTATAAGTTTATTAATACTTATAACAATTATAATGTAAGATTTAATAACATATAAGCGTTTTATTGCTTAAAAGGCTATACTTTTAGGAATAATAACATTCAAATATTAGATTAAAAATATTTAGATAAACGCAGTTGCAATGCACTAAAAATTACATTGGTTCTGCTAAAAAGATAAAAATTGCTAGAATAAAAGAGGTGCTCCTATGTTTCACATAAAGGTTTGTAAAATATGGAAATATATAAAGATAAAGACAATTATAATCATAAAGTAATGAATTATAAATTATAATACATTGGAATACTTGAATACATTGGATATGATTTAATACACCAATGTAGGAACTTATGTGAAAAAACCTGTAAACTTATAATTGTAATAGATTATTATTTATAATTAGATTATTATTTATAATATTAACTTTTTTTCTCATATAAAATTGGTTAAATTAATAAAATTTTTAAAAACATTATTGATTTAGAATGCTCAGTAGTATTATAAATAATTAGATACTAACATACAGAGAGAAAAGATCGAAAAAAAGAAATCAAAGAACAATTTTAATCCTTTATATTCCAAGATTTCAAAGTCAATTACTTCTAAACATGAAGAATCATGTAAAAATAATTTTAAAAGGTACTTAACACATATCTAAAATGCGAATAAAATTTATAATATATTTTCAACTAGTGTCAATACTTTTTATTCAAGAATTAGAATTATAGAAATTTCAACAAATATTACGCTTGTTTTTTGCATTAAAGTTATTTTTCAGTGTTAAAAATAATTAAAATATTAAAAATTGGATTAGATCAACAAAGTAAAATTTTTAACGATAATTACAAATGTTAGAAATTTTTAAAATGGAAATAGCTGCAAATAAATAATATTAACAGAGTAACAAATTCTTAATTAATTCGTAAGTGAAAAAACATTTTTTATAAAAAGATTTATAATAAAATTATTCTTATATAAAAATTAAAAAAATTTTTTTTAATCACTTTTTTAATATTAATAAGCATAATACTGAAACAACTATGACTCTAAGTATAACAATTGTATTCGTTAATAACTAATAAATAACGTATAATTATGCTATTTAAAATTATTGCTTATTATAGAAATCAATAGATGTATTAAATATTATTTTATTTAATTACTTCCAAATATGTATTCAACATCTCAAAAAGATTTTTTAAAAAAGTAAAAACTATTATTATAACAACTTTTTTTTCTTCAATAAAACAAATTTCTATATAAAATATTAAATAAATGTTTTTTACCATAAATACAATATTGATTACCATTTAAACTTAGAAAAATTATAAAATCGTATTAAAATTTAAAAGTTAAATATAAATGCAATTGCAGAAAAATAAATAATTATTTTAATGATTGTGATAAAAGTTATTATTAGAACTATATTTTAATAAAAACTTATACTAACTATAATTTGTATATTTCATTATCTATTATAAATTTATTATAAATTTAAAAAATTAAAAATCTTTTTTATTAATTTGGTTATCGTGATCATAATAATATTTGTAAATAATAGTCTTTTATTAAAGAAAAATTTTTTAAATTTGAAAAAAATTTTTTAAATTCCGTCACTGTACTTACAAAAACAGTCCGCTAAAAGTTGTAATAATAACAGAATAATTTATTGATCAATTTATTCAGATACCTAATTAAATAATTAATCCCAAGAAAAGAGTATTTATATTTTAAAATATTTTATCTCGTATTGCATAAATGTACTCGAGATGTCATAATCAACACTTATGTTGTAAAATATAATATTGTTGTTGTTCACTAACGTTTTATCTCAAGTAAAGGTAGCATAATTATGTCCGTAAACTATGCACGTCATTCGTATTATGTTTGACGTGCTATAAACGAATTTATTACAAAACATTATATACGGTAGTTCGTAAACGATTTCTTCAAAGATACAAATACATACGAACAAAAACCAAAAGATAATTCGTCCAAAGATCTCTTATTAATGAAATAAATTATATCTATATTAAATCAATAACATCATTAATTTGATATATTTTTAACATTTCTTTTAAATATCTTCGTTTTCAATAAAATGAATAAAGATTTATATATGAATAAGTTTATAATAATCATGGAAAATCTAATTAGTATAAAAATACAATGAAACAGTTTACGTAATAATATGCATTTATAAATATTAGATCCAATAATTTATGTCTTATTGAATATGTGAATTTGTATAATCTGTTACAAATTTTTAATATCAAGTAATGATGGCAGAAGATGTTACTCTTTCACTCTCTATATCGTCCATTTAGTTTGTCAACTTGTGGAATGCTGTTATTATGCTGCAATTATTGTATTAATTCTCCTACAGCAATAATTGGAACTAAAAAATTGCAAAATATTACTAATACATTAAAAAAAAAATTTGATACTATACAAGAATACTACTCAAAGTGACAAATATAAAATAAATGTATGAATTCTTGGCCTGCGCTTTTTCGCCTAAATGCAGTAATACGTACTTGGAAATACCGTACTTTATTATACTTGTAAAACTTTTAAAAATATTGATTAATTAATTAATTAACAAATAACCAATTCATAAAATTGTAATGTAGCTAGTGATTAATGTCAATTTACAATTAATCAAAACATAAAATGATTATTAAATTATGAAAATTAATATTTAATACAACAGAAGTAAGAGAAACAATGTTAACAATATTAAAACAAATATTTCAGATTAAAACAAGAATTTGAAGGAATATTCGTTTCTTAAAATAACTTAAACTAATTTACGAATAAAACTAAAGTTTATTCTAAAAAAGATTTATAATTAAAATATCGAAATACAATATTTAGATAATAGAGTATTTAATACGGATTATATTATATAGATATATTATAGATATATATATATAGATATAATATAAATATATTATATATAAATATATTATATAGATATAAAGTAATATAAAAGGATACAAAGAAAATATCAAATACATATAAATATAATATAAAAGAATAGTATTATAATGTTCTTCATTATATTAACAGTGAGCTCCGTGACAAAAGAGTTTACAGAAAGAGCGGAGTAAGAACGAAATGCAAACAGGTTTGACGACGGAGAAGATTTCTGTGTAACTAGCCTCAGATGGGAAGGAAAACTAATTTTCGATTATAACAACCGCAAGTAGGTAGTAGTACTTTAAAAAACTGAGTACACAAAGCAAACGGAGATGTATCCGTTTTTCGAATTTTCATTCTTAAACAAAGGTTTGGTGGCATGGGTAATATAAATAATAGATCTGTTGCTTCTTTACTCTCGGTAAGTTGCAAAGCCGAAATTTATAGAAGCTAGCTGTTCGACATGCTTTTCCGACGGAATAACAGGTGTCCAATGCTGCAACTGTCGTTGGGACTGTCTATTTTCTGATAACCCGAGCAAAAGGGGAAAGGGAGAAATCGGTGTAATCTTGCTTATGTTCGTTTCGTATGTATTACTTTCAGCTGACCGACGCGCACTTGACTTTTCTTTCCTATTTTCATTGTTCAGTTCTGGTACTCATTGATTATACAGTTATCAAACATTAGTTTTAAATCCAACGATGATGAAGAAATTTTTCTCCCATTGCAGATTGCGTATAATGCCAATAGAATTTGAATAATCCCTTGGCCCTATTTTTTGTTCGAAACTTTATTCGTGCAATCCAATTTCCATTTGTACAGCTCAGCATTCGGCAAAATTATTGCTATTATTATTAAATATTATTTTTATTTTTATTATTTTATTTTATTAACATTATCATAACTATATAAAAATTATAATTATTAATCAATTTAAAAAAATTAATTATTTGCAAATAGTTCTTAATTATTTAAGCGAAAAAATATTTTTTAAACTTACTAATAAAATTATGAATCAGTCAAGTGGAAAGAATGTAGCATTACGTAGCTATTAAATATTTAAGCCAAATTCAAAAATAATTCTAAGAAAGCCAATTAATAAAATTACTATTTAGGATATTTTATATTTTTACGACAATGCTTCCAACATCATAAACTTAAAATACTTTGTGCTGAGTTTAAAAGAGTCTAAAGATTAATGTACTTATGGAATTTATGAGAAAATACAAAAAATATAAAATTTAAGATAAATATGCATATGCAATTATTAATAAAAATAATTTTTTTTGTTTAAGTAATAAATTATTTTATATGAATATTATACAGAAAATTTTCTTTCACGATTTAAAAAAATTAATAAATAATAATTAAAATTATTAAAATAATTATCAATAAGAAATTTTATTTTTTAAGTTGACAAGACCCAAGCTTCCGGACGTTCGGGGAGGCTCGGCGTCAATGCGCGCGGGATAGAGAAAATATTCCTCTGACCCGGATAGTACTTTTTATGTCACCTTACCTCTCCTCACCTTTCCTTTGAATCGCGAATAACAAATTGGTGCCGAAACCCGGGAATCCTTACCGGAAAAGTGATTCACGAATAGGAGAGTGAGATACGAGCCCGCAATGACGTCATCAAAGCAACAGAGGAAAATCCATCAAGATACTAAAGAACAATCAATCATAAGTAGAGATTGCGAAAACGAACCATCGAGAAAAAGGACAGCGAGTGAAAATAAAAAGCGACAACCATAGAAGTCAAGAATAAAAAGAGGTACAATACAAGTGTTTAATGTTTGATTAAGTGCAAGCCGTGACCAGGGAAAACCGCGAGTAAACTCGCGACCACAAAGTATTCAAGCTACAAAGGTTACCATCAAGTCGCGAGTTTTTGAGCATACAAGATGACGCCAATACGGAAGCTGAGGAACACCGCGGAGCGCAAGAGAGTAGCAGCAACAACAAATTGAGGTGCGGAAGGGTCAAAGAAAAAACCGCAAGGCAAACGCATCAAAATAACCAACGCGCGCGTTTCCCTAAAAGGCAGGATCGTTCTCGAGCATCAACATCGTGACCCAAGGAACCTACATCGACGAAGAAACATCGTGGAACCACGGAGCAGAGCTACGTCAACAAACGGCAGCCGGCAACATCGACCTCGAGTACACACCTACACCAGGACAAAGTGAAGATACGGTAATGTACCCGCAAAACGTGTTAAATATTGTAAATCATAATGAGTCTCGCAGCACTAGGGGAGAGCAAATGCGCACACAAATAAATAAACAAGTATCACGCGAAATCGGGGAGCAGAACGTCCGTTCAATGTTCCGATTCGCTAAAGAACTACTAAGTTTCTCGGAAAACATTCTAGAGTGGCCGCGTTTTTAAAATACCTGTAAAGAATCGGTCCTCGATACGGACTTCATGGAAGGGGAAAAGCTCCCGCATTTATCAAACGCGCTAAAGGGGGAAGTACAAGAAGCGATCGCCGAAATGATAGCCTTCACGAACGACGTCGGGCCAATATTTGAAACGCTCAAGGAAGTCTACGGGGACAAAAAACAAATCGTCGACAAACTAATAATTGATTTAAAGGCGCTACCAGTCCCTCTCGCAGCGAAAATAAAGGTCGTGTTGGCAACCCTAAGAACGAAGGGATTTGACGAAATGTTAAACACAGACGAGTTGATTTGGAACATTGGATAAGTTACCAATGAGCTGTGTCGACGAATACACGAAACACGCGTTATCGGTGAGCTCAGGGAAGAACGGCTTTGAAACCCTGGCTGGATATTTAACCTTGAAAGCACGACAGATCGACACTGTCGGTCTGGTGAACGCCCAAACTCCGGCAATACAAGCTGAAACGCGGGTACAGAATACGGGACCGAAAAGATCGCGATACACGTTCGCGATCGATTCCAGACGCCGAGAGACTAAACCCGAATCACGCGCGGTGGCGTGTGAATGCGTTTCATGCGGCGAGAGATGCGCCTCCCTAGAGGAGTACATTACATTTATAGCGGCGAGAATACCGGAAAGGTGGCATCAGGTGAAGAAGGCCAGATTGTGCTACACCTGCCTCAAACCAGAACATCGCGAGGCAAATTGTCGTCGTAGACGCGAGGGTAATGGCGAGCCAAACCACTACCTCCTGTTGTGGAAATACGACCAACCCGGCGAGCGTAGATATGATGGTTCCAAACGCCAGCATGGTGCAACTCGTCCTATAGCAAATGGTCCGTTCGCGTAACTAAGAACCGAAGTATTTCTAAAAATACTACCCGTGACGATAATAGGAGAATTTCCGCGCCACGGAAAGGATTTTCGCGCTGCTTGACGACGGCTCCATCATCACTCTCGTGGACCAAGATTTAGCAATGCGAGTAAGCCTGAAAACGACGCGCACTCACGTAACCATGAAAGGCATAATGAGCGAACTGGTCATGTGTAATCACAAAACTAACGTGAAAATCGCGGGAACGGAAGGGACGAAAATTTACGCGGCGCGGTTGAGATAAAAAATCTTAAACTACCGAGACAAACCATCCCTTGTGAGATAGTCTACGAAATCACGCGGCGTCACAGAGAAATAAAAATAGAATTGTACGTGAACGCGAATCCAACGATACTCACCGGGCAAGACAACCAAATAACTATCGGACGCGTCGCGATCTCACGGAGTAGACTAGGTTGGACATTATACGGCCCGTTATGGGACAAGGTGGAGGACTCGCGACACACAGCTCACACGATGAACATAACAGCAGCGCGATCACCGACCGAGACAGAGACAGAAGTACCGTTGTCCCTGGACGTGGTATTGAAGAAATACTTCGACCTGGAAGACATCGAAGTGTATACCAGCAAGCACCGGAGTAGACAGGAGAAACGTGCAATGAAAAGCATGCGTCGAGAAACTTACTACACCAAGTTCGGATGGGAAACCGGTCTACTTTGAAGCCAACACGAGCACCCGCTATGGATGAGTACACAACCATAATAAAACGCCTCACCTTGTTGGAATGGTGCCCAGATCGCTAACCCGGTTATGCAGACCTATACTATCGGGAAATAGAGCGCCTAATCGACCTAGGCTACGCGGAGAGGTTAGGATGTCCGAACGTCGAAAAAACCAGATGGTATCTACCTCATTTCAAAGTAGTTACCCCGAACAAGCCCAGAGAAGTCCGATTAGTGTTTGACGTGGCCGCGATAACAAACGGAGTTACTTTGAACAATCAGCTGGTCTCCGACCCAGACCTCCTGACCTCTCTAACGGCGTCCTAATGTATTTTAGAAAATTCGCGATAGCCTTTAAAGGCGACGTGCGCGCTATGTTCTTACGGGTAAAAATACGTCGCAAGGATAGAGCAGCCCAACGCTTCCTTTATCGAGGTAGGGATCGCACTCATAATCCCGACATTATCAGATGACCAGCCTGATATTTGGTGCAAAATCGTCACCCGCGAGCGCATTACACGTAAAGAATACGAATCCAATGACACACGCTGATACATACCCCGTAGTCGCTCGTCTTATAGTTCGAAACGCATACATGGACCACGTGATCGGAAGCGTCGTAACAGAACAAGAAGCCATTAATATAATAAACGGGACTATCGATATCAACGCGCGCGGCGGGTTTGAGATGCACGGTTGCTCCAACAATCGCGCGACCGTTGAAAATGGAATACTATCGAAGCGTATGGCACCACGCGGTGAACTGAATCTCGGATTAAACAACGAGCAGAAAATCCTAGGTCTACATTGGGACACCGCGCACGTCGACCTGACCTATAACGTAGCCCTTTCCAAGATAAAATCCGATATCTTAACAGGCCGCCGAGTACCTACGAAAAGGGAAGTGTTGAGCGCAGTAATGTCGGTATTTGATCCCCTCCGGTTACTAGCGCCGTTTACATTACACTCGAAAACATTTATGCAGAATCTATGGCGTAGCGGTGTAGAATGGGACGAATCTCTCAAGTCGGAAGAGGCCAGCAATGGATCGCCTGGATAGACCAACAAAAAGGCATCAAGCGTTGCCGAGTGCCGCTTTGCTTGACCATCCGAATTGGAAATCCGCGGGAAAGTCAACTGCACGTCTTCAGTGACGCGAGTCCGGCGGGTTACGCAGCCATCACCTACTTACGAAGTGAGGACGACGAAGGAAGAGTCTCCCTATCCATCATCGCGGCGAAAGGGCACATCGCACCGCTGAAACCCGTCACCATACCCCGTCTGGAACTGGCTAGTCGCGCTGTTAGGCACGCAAAAAATCGGGTATATAAGGTGGGCGGCCGGAGAGAAAAAGACACTTCCTGCCGAAGAAACCGGAATGAGTGAACGTGACGCCAGTGCTCGTCTTTGCCGCCTGAGCCGACGGTGAAAACTAACTTCAACTCGTCTTCGTTAAAAAAAAACCGCCCTTATCAGCGCGATCCTACAACGTTCTCTAAAATACATACCGCCGGTGAGCAAATCGGGTCCTTCGGACCCGTTCCGGAGCATCGTCCGACGACGAGGTGAAGTCGGTTCCCGCCGCGAATCAACCCGCCTGCCCCGTTTAGGGGCACACTTCGAACGCCGCACCCCCGCCGAGGCGACGTGCCTTTCCTTCCTCGCGGAAGAGATCCAAGGTTAGGGGAATATTTTATCGCCTTGACGCCGAGCCGCCCCGAGCCCCCGGGTGCTCCGGTTTTGTCACATATAAAATGCGTTTTAGTGATATTGTTTTTAGTTTAAGCTCATAGTGTTAAATGCGTTTAATATGAAGTTATCAATGCGTAGTGAATAACTTTTTGGTTTAAGTACGTCGAATCTAATATAGATTTCTAAGTGCGATAGTTTTTAAGTGTTTTGATAGTGAGCTCAAAAAATAATATTTAAGTTATTTATTGTTTTCAAATATAATTTTATTATCCCAAACTTTTATGTTGATGTGTGCGTGCATTTATTCATCCTTCACCACTAAATCAACTCATCTCGGCTAATTTCTCAGCAGTTATTTCCTTCCGTACAACTACATCTTATTTTTTACCACTTCTTCAATTGAGGATTTTTTTCAACTTCATATTATCTATTCTATATTTTCCTTCATTCCCTATTACCTCTTTATTCTCCTCTTGTTCTCTTTTTGCAACTACTTCGTTTTACTTACTTGCTCTTAATTTCTGTATATTTATACACACACGCGCACACACACACATATGTATATATATATATATATATATATTCTTAAAATTTATCCAATCTATTTATTGTAATTTTTTCATCTACTTTCTCTCTTTAATTCTTTCATTATTTATAAACTTCCTCTATTACTTATGTAAAGCCTTAATCATTATATCGCTTCTTGTCTAGTTTATCTCTTTTTCTATTTTTCTCCTCCTTTTGGTTTTAAGAATTTCTCTTTACTTGTTTTCGTATACGTGCACTTTCCTTGTGATCTTTTTTATATAAATTTTTATACAGCTTGTGTATTTCTATTACCTCTTTTTACTCCCTATACTCTTCATTCCATGATATGCCCATATTCTTTCTATTACTGCTCCATTTCTTATTTTTATTCCTCTTTAAAGTTTTCTTTTATGCATATTTACAATTGTTTCCAGACAATCTTCTTTTTTCTTCTCTTGAATAATCTATTTTTATTACACTATTAACTTAACAAGGCCCAAGCTCCCGGACGTTCGGGGAGGCTCGGCGTCAAGGGCGCGAGGTAGGCAAAATATTCCCCTGATCCCGGATTCCTTCCGCGGGGAAAAGACTGGCACTCACCCGGGGGTGAATGCCGCGTTCGGTCTCGAGGCGTTCGAGAGTCCAGAGGACCCGGTGTACACATCGATGGTGTGTACTTTGAGATGGTATTCGCCTTGACAAAGACGGATTCAGGAAGAAAAAAAAAATTTTTTTTGTAGCCGAAAGCAGAAGCGGTTATGGCGGTGAAGGTCGTCCTGATCCTGCTCCTTTCTGCTTTCGGCCGGCTCTATCCTTCTGCTGAGGATGTCCAGCTTTTTATTTCTGGCGGAAGGGAAGCCGAGCGCAATTTATTGGCGTCTTCGATTTCTCGAACAGCCAATCGGTACGGCAAGCGCGGCCGGTCCAATCCGGGCACCCCCGCTTCCCCGATTGTCTAACCCGTGTCCAGGTCGTTGGTCATTCATCGTTGACCGACGCCACAAACCGGTTGACGCAAGTTGAATGGCGATTTGATTCTACATTCGGGCATTACCATTCTTTTTATTCTAATATCCACTTTGTAATTTATATTTACGTAACTTTTGACAGAATCTATATTTTTGCAATAATAAGTGTCCTATCTGTTGACGATTGAATAATTCCTGACTACTCCACATGTCCTCGAGTATGTAGGAGTGGCCTAGACCGGGGGAGCCACGGTAATGAGCGTACATGGGTGGGCAGGTAGATGACCCTGCCGGAGCAGGCGTGCGAAAGGAATTGTCTTGGAAAAAGAATTACTAATAAAATAATTGTAAAACGAAGCCAAGAAACTAGACGAATCTCCGTCGCGTAATTAGCATGTATGTGCTTTTTTTCCTGCTTGATACACAGGAGATTTTTTATACGGAGGGTATAAATAAAGAAATATCGGCCTTCAGGAACCACGTAGCGGGCGGTGTTACAAGACAATAAATACTACTTCGTTCTCTTCGTATCAAGGGAATTTAAAATTAATTGCTGCGTTTAAAAGTTATTAAGTTTTATCAATAATAACGAAAGATAGTTGATAGCAGAATAATATATTTATGTAATATTTACACAGAGTAGTTCTACATAGCATTATTACATAGAAGAGTCTAAAGTAACGCATACAACCTGCCTCTATTTATGTCTTATACAAATACAATGCATTAACAGTTAATTCTTACGACTATGGGATCAGGTGAAGGAATGATAGGATTGGAAATGGTTAACAAGCAATTATATAATCTATTTGCACTATAACAATTATAATTGACAGTAACTACGCATGCTTGAGTCAGGCAGGCCTCTCCTAGACTGATGGGCCCGCCATGGGTCAACCAGCTAGGAGGCGTCCCTTCGTACGCCGCCGCATATCATCCCACTTAGTGCGCACACATATCCACACTCTCATATACTCACTCTCTGACACTCGTACTCTTACTCTCTCTCTCTCTCTCACTTCCACATGAGTATACCTGAATCTTCAGGTATCCTCTCACTTACTTATATGTTAAGATTTTATTTCTAACACTTTTCCTAAAACCTTTACATATTTTAATTTTAATTGAAATTACTTAGCTCTAATTGAAATCATAAGATTTCAAATGTCGGCTTCAATAATGCCTTTGTAAATATATCAGCCGTTTGTTCTTTACTTTTAATATATGTGAGATAGAAGACGGGTAGGAAAGGATAGTAGCAGAGAAAAAAAACTTTATATGACTGATTATACGGGTTTATTCGATGATATATTATTAATTAATCTTAATCGATGTTCAAGTCGGGGAGGCCTCCCCTAGACTGCTGGGCACCCAGGGGTCAGCTAACTGGGAGGCGTTACCTCATTCGCCGTCGCTTAACTGCTGCACACGCATACACACTTTCTATCTCACACATATTTACTCATTAACATAATCTCGCTCTCTCTCTCTCTTTCTCTCTCTCTATCTCACACTACATATATTCTATTTTTATTTCGCCTTTATTATAAAAATATCTTATATAGTGATATCTTGTATCTATATGCTTACTTCGCACGTGAGATTCCAGATTTTTAATGAGCTTTAGCACACTTAAATTATCAATTCTTAAACAATAATTATTATCTAAATTGCATTCTTTAAATATTTTTTTAACCATACAACGTCCTTTATATAGAAAGTAGCGCTAATATATTCCGCTTCGGTTGTTGAAAGGGTAACGCGGTGTTGCCTTTTGCTTTGCCATGTGATGGATGCATTCAGATACTTACATACTGTACCTGAAGTAGATTTGCGTATTTCTACATCGCCCGCATAATCGGCGTCGTTAAAGGCCTCGAAATCGCCTTTTGAATACAATAATCATAACTGTGAACTTCCTTTCAGATACCGGAAATTTTTTTTTACTAATTTTCAATGCTTTTTCGTAATTGTAATTTCTTCCGATGCATTCTCTGGCTTAAATTCAACATTACGGCTAATAAGTGCATTCCTCATACTGGGTACATATATTCGAAAACCTTTCCCATTTTCTACATATCCGACAAAGTAACCTTTTATTGCTTTCTGATCAAGCTTTCTTCGCTTCTCCGCATGTATGTGCATGAAAAGTTCAGTACCGAAAACTTTAAATTTATTAAATAGCGGTTGTTTATTATACCATAATTCGTATGGTGTTTTATTATTTTGTCTAGTTAGACCCGTCATATTAATAGTATAAACCGTTGTATTCATTGCTTTTGCCCATAAAAATTTAGGTGAATTGTTTTTATTGTAAATTTTTGACCGTGCTGCTTCAGTTATTATCCTAATGCCCTTTTCGGCTATTCCGTTTTATTCCGCTGTTTAAGGTGCATTTACCGAACGCTTAATCTCTTCGTTATTTAAGACTTTACTTATTTCTTTATTTTTATATTCTCTCCCTCCATCGCTATGTAATTCTTTTATTTTTATTTTAAATTCATTTTGTATTTCATTGCAGTAGATTTTAAGTTTGTCAAATACTAAGCATTTGTTCTTTAAAAAGTAATTTTTTGTGTATTTTGAATAATCTTCCTTAAAAATTAAAAAATATAGTTTTTTCTCATTAACTCTATTTGCATCGGTTCACAAACGTCACTATAAATAGTTTGTCGCAGTTTTGTAGCACGTTCTTTTCTCCACGATAAGTTATTCTTTGCTGGTTTCCATATATACAGCCCTCGTAGAAAAAATAATTATTTTTTGAATTAATTTTGTTTGTTTTTAAAAAATTTTTAACATGCTCGACGTTTTGTTGGCACAGACCTTCGTGCCAAACCTGCAGAGAATTCGTTTTGTTAGCTAGGTTAGAGATTGCAGGTAATACAACGCGTGCATGTAGTTTATATAGATTTCCTATGTCTGTCCCTGTTATGATAATCATTCCGTTGTTAATGAATAAACATTATTTTCCGAATTTTGATATTTTAAAATCAATTCCCTTTTTCGCGATATATTTTACCGAAAACAAATTACGTTTCATATTCTCTACAAAGAGTACATCGTGCATGGTTCCGAATGACCATTTATCATTAATGAACATCTTAAGATCTATATTACCTTTGCCGCTCCCTTGCATAAATTCGCCATTTACAATTTCTACTTTCAGGTTTTTATTAAATTTTTGGAAGGTAATGAACCGTTCTTTCCTTTCGTCATATGTTCCGAAGCTCCTGAGTCGATGCTCCACGTATCGTCGTTCGCTGAAGTCTAGGTGCATCCCAGTAGTCTATGTTTCGTTATTTTTTTCTTCATTATTCATCCTCGATTTGTTTCGAAGACAATTTTTACATGTGTGTCCTCTTCTTATGTACGTAAAACACCTAAAACAGTCCTTTTTAAGGTATCCGAATCTGCCAAATCCGAATTCAGGTGTCTGAACATTTTTTTATTTATCTCACTACCAAGTCCTTTTAATTTCGATGATAATTGTTCGATTCTTGATAAATTTAACGAGACACTTTCACATTCACTCCACTTAAAATCGAAGAACTGCTTATATGCATTGTTAAAATTTTCTTCTAATTTCATGTCATAAATTGTGTTCAATTTTGTCCACATTTTATACGACGTAGTGCAACTAAGCATCAGGTCCAAAGGTTTTTTGTCTATCGATGTTACGATTAATTTCCTCGCTGTTTTGTCTGCTTTGATAAATTTCTTTCTCTTTGCAGCTTCCGTGGTCCCTGAATCCTCAAACGTGCCGAAACATACGTCCATGACATCATCATCTTCATCCAACAGCGTATGAATTACAAAGCGCCACACTATCGAGTTATCTTCACCACGTAATTTTTCTATTTTTACTCCACTGTTCTCTATGATTTTTCCTTTTCTTTTTCTTCAAATCACAACACAATACACCTTTCCTTTCTATCACTCACTTTTTTTCTTTCAAATTATATCTTTCTATTATACAACTTGGGATACTGGGCCCATAACCTATTAAGATTTTTCAATAATAAAGAAAGACAGTTGATAATAGAAAAGTATATTTATTTAATATTTACACAGAGTAGTTCTGCGCAGCATTATTACATAGACGAGTCTAAAGTACGCAATCAACCTGCCCTATTTATGTCTTAGACAAATAAAATGCATTAACAGTTAATCCTTATTACTAATCTTCAAATATCCTCAGGTATATTACCTGAATCTTCAGGTATCCTCCCATTTCCTTATATGTAGAGGTTTTATTTCTAACAAAAGTAATATCTAAATATATTCGTAAAGAAGGAAGAAAAGGAAAAAGCCGAAATGTTTAAGAATAACTGCACAAAGCCAACGAGCAGATTCTCGTTAGTATCGTTGCACGAAAATAATGAATCACTCACACTTTCTTACAACTTATACCTCCATTCGTAGGTAGTTTTAAGTATAAGTTCCAAAATAAACATTCTTATTTTATCAACATCAATTCAGTCTGATTTACTAAATTTACTATCGACTTCTCCCAATCCTACACTCGCGCGTCACAAACATTATCTTTTTTTATCTCTTCATATTTAATATACACATAATCTTATCTTCTTATTACCTAATTAGCTCTTTCCTATTCTTATATACTCTTTTATCATTTTATTTTGTTTGTTTTCCTCACTGTCAATAACTTGACCAACGTCTTTATTCATCTTCATGTTGAACCCTTTATTTATGATCACTAACATAGTAAACATATTCTTAAAAGAAGATAATACATCTAAATACTTGAAAATAGGTATAGTTTTATCTGTTTATAAAAAGAATCAACAAATTTAAACTAGTGTTACAACAATTGCATAGGAATGTTAAAGAAATGTAAAACCAATGAAAAATAAGAATAGATATATTTAAATATAATTTTATTTTATAAAATAACAAGTATATATTAATAAATATTATGTATTAAAAATAAAATTAAAGATAAAAGATAGAAAAAAAAGGTTTTTGTATGTTCTACTCATTTTAAATATGGTTTTGATAAAAAGTAAAGAATAAATATGTAAATACGGTAGAAATAGATAGTATAGAAAACTAAAATACTCATAGAAACAAAGAAAATAAAAATAATTGTATGCACACTTGAATGCACACTTGGCCGAATAAAAAGAAAAAATGGTTATAGTTCTTAAAAAATATATATATATTTGAAATATAAATAAATATGTAAAGTATTTAGCAAAAGAAAATAATATGGTAATTAATTAATTGGCTGAGCATCGAATGTGAGAATAAAAAATTATTTCAGAGAATTAAAAAAGAAAATTATAATGTAATAATATATGATGTTAAGATATAAAGGTAAAATAATTATGCAAAAATACAAAAGTTTTATAAAATAAAAAATAAAAAAATATATTTAATTGGCGCTTACATTAAATAAACTACGCCGAACTATACATGAATATTAATAACAAAAAGTTATGCTTAGAAATTATAATAAAAAAGGCAACAATATTTAAAATTAGTAACAGAAAAAGTAAGATATTTTGGAAAATATATAACAATAACAATGAAAGAAATAGAAAAAAGAAGATTAGATAGAAAAAATGAAAGAATTGAGTAAAAATATAAGGAGAAGAAAAACGATGTTCTGGAAAAATATGAGATGTTCGAATAAAAAATTGGAAAAAAAATATAAGGCAGAAAAAAATTTTTTAGAAAAAAAAAAATTAAAAAGAAAATTTAAAGAATTCAAGTAAACAAATGAAATCAAAGAAATAACATAATGGAAGAAATAAATGATAACAAATTTACATAAAAATACATGTAATATTTACCAAAATGAAAAAAAATATTATAACATGTTGTGGAACAATGTAGAGAAATATAAGTAATAATGTTGTCAATGGAATTACTCGAGGGGTTTCCCCGGAGACAGGCGACGCTGGGAGAGCCCGAGTTGTAAACGACGACTTCGGGCGGTCCCAAGAAAAGCACGTTCGGGCTTTCTCGAGAGTTTTCCGGGAAGTCGGGTATTCGGGAATTGCACGAGCCGAATCGTCACCGTATGTCGTTATCCTTGAAGTCCTTTACTTTCGTTATACCTTAGTAGTTCTTGAATTTCTTTATCTACGAAGACTGTAGACTATTGTCGACGTCCATTGTCCCTAATGAACCTTGGTTTTCCTTGACGTCTTCCCGTGTTCTTCCATTTGTCGGTACGGCTATTTTTGATTTCTTCTTCGTTGACTCATGCTATCACTTTCTACTCGCGATTCCGATTGTCCGGCTAATGTTGTTATTCTGCTTTTAGAACCATTTTGTAATTCATGTACCATGGAAAGAGAGCGGGGAATAGAAAATGTGAATAGTATTAAAGTTATTTTACTTTATTTTATTCATGCAGAACTCGAAATAGAAGAGAGAATTTTGAAAAAAAGAGATTAAGATTGTTGTTTATTTCAAAACGGTGGAAAATGCAAAGGCTCTCGGACTAGCAATACGCCTGGTATTTCTTTTTCTCGCCTTTTTTCCTTTTACAAAACATGTGGTCATGGTCTTCCTCGGACATTCTGCTGCCTTGAGCCGAGTAATAAGGAGCAAAAGGATTCGACACATACCGGACGCTTCAACGCGCGATGATTTCAATTGCTATAACTAATAACAATTGAGTTTTTGCCATTGTTTTTAAGTTAATTATTGTCGGCTGGCGCCTTCGCCTTTTCCAGGATAGTTCCTTTAACCGTCTACGCGCATGTAACGAAGCTGTGAGCCTTTTCATCGTCAATAGAAATATTTATAGCATTTATTGATTCAAGAAGAGAGAGATAGATGAATAAAAATAAGAAAAGATAATTCACAGAAAATCAAGAAACAAAAATGTTAGATAAATAAATTAAAAATTTGAAGTACATGAAATAGTATATAATATTAAAAAATAACAAATAATTATATGCAATGATATTAAAGTGTATTACAAAAATGTATGCATTGTACCATAAGGTAGTAAGAATAGTAAAAATATTATCATTTTATATTAAGAAGACCAATTCTAGGTACTTCATTATTATATGATGATAATTTTTTTAAGTTCTGAAAATCAGCAAAAAGTATATTTTTTCTTGAGAAAAGTGATCCATCTTATCTATTTTTGTACAGGACAGTTATTAATAAAATTTGAGTCAATCTACTACTAATCACAGGGTTGCAAAAAATAGTGGCCATAGTAAAATTACAAAAGCTTCATCATAATATTTTGGAGCAGGTGAAATGAGTTGAGCAAAGTAATTGACTAGACATTAAGTATAAAGCAGATATTGAAATTTTAACCGGTTAATGTAACTTTGGTCTAATATCTTATATAGCTTGTTCGATAATCTATAAGATTCTGAATTTTCTCTATTTCTCAAATAGATTATAAAAATTTATAAAAAAAAACTTAAATTTTTATTTAAAAAATTTTTAATAAGTTTTTCATTATTGTTCTGCGATCGCTTCTCTTTCAATTTTCTGTTGAGAATAATTAAAAACTCGCATTTCCTAAATTGGTATCCTCTCCAAATTCTGTATTCTTTTTGAGAATATTTGTTTTATTTTTCTCACTTGTATATTATTTATAATTTTACTATAATATTTTTTTACATTAACCGAATTTAACATAATTTAAATTCTATTCTAAATACAATTGTAAATCAATAAGTCTCAATATAAGATAAATTCTCATTCTCTATATTTAATACTATCTGTAACACTAATAATACTTTGAAAACTGTGATTGCATTTATCAATTAATAAGCCAGTAATCTTATCATGATAACGAACATCTAATAAAAATAAATAAACATTAATTTGATATATTTTTTAGTTTTCAATTCATTTAAAAAGAAAATATATAAAAGCGTCCTGTCTTGATTGTAATTATATTAAATAAATATTTTATTATTCTGTAATACGGAAGAAATATAATAATTATTTTATCATTTATCATTCAAAAATAAATATAAGAATTATATTATAATTATTAAATACAAAATAAACATTTCATCTTATATGAATTTATTTTATTACCTATTTTTAAATCTAGTACGTAAAAATATACAATACCGTAAATTACGTTTGTAATCTAATAAGTAAAATATAGCGTAATTATAACATTCAAACTGCAAATTTATAGCATATATTTAATTTTATTAAAAATTCTTCTTAATTAGATAATTACTAATCCAAATTTAATAGATTTTATTCAAATTCATATCCAGAAAAAATACAAAATTAATTTTAGATAAATTTCATTAAATTTCATTTCTTTATTATACTAGGTTCGTGGAATATACAGATACTAAGATAAATGAAGAGATAGATAAATAGATAAAAATATAGGTGGATAGAAAGATACATGAATAGAAAACATAAAAAATAGAGAATTAGAAAATCAACGAATTTATATTCAATATTATCTTCTGAATTGTAGTCCTCATTTTGATTCAATTAAATTAATGGTTTGTTTATAATATAATCGTCAACTTTTTATTAATTGTTAACACTCTTAGGTAAAAATTAGTAAACTTTAATCAAATATATTTACATTGTTATAACTGTGCCTAATATACACGAAGTTATATAGTCAGCAATTTATGCTGACACGCTAGGGCATGTAGTTATGCCGAAAAAAACTGCGAGATACGCACATGTACGTGATTTGACAACTTCAGCAGCAATTACACCGGCAGAAAAAACAAAACGTCATCGTAGTGTACACATCGGCTTAAGAAACAGTCGACGATGGGTTTCTCTTAAAAAGCGCCTTGGTCTCCTAACCGACGATGATCTTGTTGTTTATCTTCTTGATCTTGCAGACTCGATTACCGCTCAGTAAGTAAAATAAAATATTTACGTATTCCATTTTAATACAATGTAAATGTTTTTATCTTAAATTATATACATTTTTATTGATTTTATCATTTTGCAGCAGAGAAGAAAACTGTCGTGAAAGTGTTGAACCATGGAAAATACAATGTTTACAAGATAAAGAAACTTTGAATGTTACAGAAAGTGACAATGTTGATAAAGATATCATACATACAGAATTACCTAGGCGTAGCTTGAGAAAACTTGTCACCGTAGAAGAATCTGCAAAAACTGATAAATGTGAAAAAGTGGATAGATTAGGATGTTTTTCAAATAATTTAGATAAACTATCTCAACAAGATTCAAAATCTTATTCAAAGGCTTATTCTCGTACTAATAAAACAAAACGTCATAAAAATAAAGCAAGACATCATAAAGAAAAACATAAAAAAAGGAAACACCAAAAAATTAAAGAATCAAAAGATATGATTACTATTGAAAATAAGATAATAAACAATGTTCCCTGGGAATACGACTCAACAATTGATACAGAAAAAAACAATACAAACTTACAAAAAAATATATTTTCAAGAGCATCAATCCACCAATCTTCAAAAAATTCCATAATTTCAAACAAAATAGTACCCCTTCAAACATGCCACAGTGACAGTCAAGAAATTAGTCCAAATATTAAAAAGTCTGATGTATCCATTAATCAAAATCTTGTAAATACAACTTGCTCACAAAAACAATTAGAATTAAACATGATAGAAAATCCTAATATACAAACTTTACAGGTAGAAGCTAACTTAGATGAACCTAGAAAATTCTTAGGCAGTTCAATAGATTTAAATCAATCTTCGATTATCCATTCTATAAAAATTCCATTGTATCAAAAAGATATAGAAAATGCAGAATTCTTGGATAATGAAATTTCAAATAAAAAAAATAATCGATTAAAGAATGAATTAAATGAATTCTCTAGTGAATTGGTAGAATTAGATAATACGTATGGTGATGAATTAATAACAACACAAAAACGTGATAAAAAAAGAAACAAAGGAGATCAAAATAAAAAGCATCGTGATGTTCGTAAAGCTCCTCAAGATGGAATAATAATTGCAGATGAAAATCGAGATAAAATTTCTTATCCAAATGATGCAATCTCAATGTCAGTTACTGTTACAGCTGTTTCTGATAACAGTGCATTATCATCAGAAGTAATAAGCGAAACTACTGGAATAGAACCTCCAAGATTAGCTATAAAGATAAAAATGTGTCAAGAGTGCAATAGTCGACATTTACAAGATGCTTGTCCTTTAATAGAACCTGAATATACAATTAAAGATTCTATATCAATTGAACAATGGATTCAGCAGCATAACAACAATTCTGAAGTAGTGAAAGCTTTTAATTCGAAAGATCCTATGTCACAAGGTTATGGCAAACATACAGATGATGTATTTGACTCAGATGAAGAATTATCAGAACAATACAAATTAAAAATAAAAGCAGAATGTGAAGAAAAACAGCAGACTATTGATGTAAATAGACCACTCTATGCAAGAGATTCTTTACCTGAATGCTTAGAACTTAAATTATCTAATATAGATCATGGTCTTGGTGTATTTGTAAAAAGTCTTGTACCCATGTATGCACAATTAGGACCTCTGATTGGTAAACCTGTTCAAGAAATGGATATTCCAGACGATTTTCCAATGAGACATATTTGGGAGGTATGAAATTTCTTAGTTTTATATGGAATAGTAATCAGTCAATTATATTTCTATTATTAATTTCAGGTTAATATTAATAATAAAACTTTATATATTAGCACTACTAATCCACTGAATAGTAATTGGATAAGATACATTAGGCCTGCTGAAACTAAAGACAATAGAAATGTAGCTGTCATAAGTAAAAATGGAGAGTTATTTTTAGTGACAAGCAAAAGTTTAATTGCAGGAACAGAGTTGATATATTGGTCAGATTCACAATCAACAGCTTGGACACGAAAAAATAAAATTGACAAAACAAGTAATAAATATGATTAAATATAAAAAAAAATAAATTGATTTAGCTTAAACATTTGTAATGAGTTAATTTAATTTTTATCATAATCTTTGTAAAATATTAAAATATGGTTTATTTATAATTTCAGATTGTGGAGGATGTAATTTAAATTTTACACATCCTATCTATTACCGTTTACACTGCTGCATCTTTCACGATACAAATTACAGTCTTACCATAAGAAAATACCATTGCAAAGTTATTAACTATTTTTTAATAATAATTTTATGGTTGTTTTGATTTTTATTTATTATGGTTTTTCAGGTTTGTGGTGCAGCTGTTTTGGGAAAAGATAATATTATGAAACATGCTGCTCAACTTCATGCAGGACGAGGTGCATATCAATGTCAGTATTGTAAAAAATTCTTCTTAAGGCTCAATTATCTTGAAATGCATAGAACATATGGTTGTTCACAAAATCCACAGAGATCTAGACCGTTATGTGATTTTTGTGGACGTAAATTTTGTCAACCACAGAAACTTAAGGTTCACATCAAAAGAATGCACAGTGGTAATTGTGTTATATTTTTTTAAATAAATTTGATTACTTACCAAATATTTATTATAAAAAATAATTTTCAGATATGTCTGAAGTGCTACGAGAGTTTCAATGTAAGCTTTGTTTAAAACTTCTTGGTTCTCGTGCTGCTCTTCAGCGACATATGAAGGAGGTTCATCATAAAGATGTTGTTGGGGCAGCTACTTGTGATCGTTGTGGTAAGATGTTTCAAAATAAAAGTAATTTAAAAATACATATGCTTACCCACAGTGGTGTTAAGCCTTTCAAGTAAGATATATTTTGTAAATTTTATATTTCTACCGATTTATTAACTTTTTCTACTTTGATATCTTTTATTTTCTTTTGTAGGTGTAAGGAAAATGGTTGTAAAGCAGCTTTCACAACAAAACAGTGCCTACAATTTCATTATAAAAAAGTTCATGGCCTTAGTGAAGAAATGATGCCAAAAATTGAACGTTCAGTAGCATATACATTTGATGCTTATAGTGGTGGTTTAGTAGAAGATCTTGGCCGAGGAAAAAGTCCGAAATTTAATGCTAGTAACATACAGGTAAACATTTAAAAGTAAAAAATTAATAAAAGATAGTAAATAATAAATCTTGTATTGATAGGATAACAGCGATAGTTTAGCATCATTCGACGACTGTAGTAGCGAAAATAATAATGCTTCTTCAGTCGCTGAATTGCCATGCAATAGTAGCAGCAGCAGCAGCACCAGTAGTACATCTAGTAAACAATTGAAAGTCAATGAAGAATCTCAGCAACAAATATCAACTATAATTACCAGAGATTCAGCAGTAGAAAGTGCTGAATCAGATGTTGATATGTATGGTCAACCACGCGAATCAAATAAAGGTAATAAAAAGTGGATAAATGAATTTGATCCAGCTTCAAATACTCCACCAACTACATTAGGAGCAGATATGTACAATTTTCATGATAGACGAGAAGATACAAAAATTCAATCATCAGGTCCAGCATTCATAGATGAACCAAAACTTGGTATTAGCATGTACAGGAGAACAGAAAGTGCTAATGCAAGTCTTCTGGTTGAAGCTGCTCTTGATGCTGCAGAAAGAGACATTGGAACTGTTTCTAGTCCAATATTGGAAGAAAATGATCGTGAGGCTAATCTATATTCTATTCCAGGTGAACTTGACTTTAAAACTAGTTGCTCACAAAATGAACATCAAGCCATTCAAAATTCACCTGAAACTCATCTTGATTCGTATATACAAGATGAACAAACCAATTCTCATGCCAGGGTTACACACACACCTCCTAATCATATACACCTTGACTATCATATTCATAGACCAATTGATTACGTGAGTGCAACTGGTAGAACGCATAGTATCGAACAATATCTCGAACAAGATATTCAGCGTGTTGTACACGTCACCCAAGAATTAACAACATCTCCATCGCGTTACCAACAGAACCTCCCACATTCCCATTCACAGCCACATTTACAACATGAAGCAGTATCTGGTGATGAGGGTGATTCAGTTGCTCAGAATTTGAGCTTACCAATGAAAGAGAAGAGTTTACAACAACTCGAACTGGCAAAGTACGATGGTCTTGAAAGTGAATTTGCTTTAATTAATAGAGATCGGGTAAGATTTGAAAATCTTATCGTGCAACCTGCAGGAGATCAAGGTTTAGATATGTCAGCTAGGGGCTTTCAACAGGCCTTTGGGTCTCAAGTACAGAATAGTGCTCATCATCATCATCATCATCATCACCATCACCGTCATCATCTCTATGAAATGAGTGAACGAGAAAGGCAAGGTGTTGATTTAAGTAGAACGGCTGCCTGCATGTCTCCGCCTCCCTACCCTCCTCCGTATCCACCTCCCTATCCTCACGTCGATGTCCCCAGAGTAACTGGTTTAGAATCAGCTTCAAGATCTCATCATCTGCACACGTCAGTATCCCGAATAATGACAAGTCCGCAACCAGCTAGCTCTTTGACGTCTCACTTAATGACCGAAAATATAGAGTCTCGTATTCTTTCTCCACCTCCACCTTCGATGCCTGCGTATAATACAAGTTATTCTGTAGGACCTTCTCCTTATCATGCTGCTAGGTCAGGCTATCATTATTCTGGATACTATTAATATGTACAATTATCTATTTTTGTTTATATTATTTGTAACTCAAAGTTTATTGTGAAATTTGTATAAAATTATGGAATTTTTTATTTCTTTTCTTGACATAGCATATTTCTATACGCTCTTTATTTTCTTTTTATATATTTATTTTTTATAAATATTATTTTATGAAGTCCTTTAGGAGCGTTATTAAGAATATGTTTGTAAGTTAAAATATTATTTTATTTATTTGAGAAAAGTTAAATCAATACGATATTCGTGATATTTTTTGCAATTTGCAAGAAGCTTTATTAAACACTTAATTTATACGAATTATTAGTAAATTAATTATTTAAAATAAGCAATCAGCTTGCTTAATAGTAGTTTTAATAAATGTATATTCTATGCAGTGATATGAATATGAGATTAATTTTATTTGATCTAGTCACTATCTGAACATCATATTAAGTTAATAATTGGTCTTTTTAGTCTTCATTGGTCAAAAGCTATTTGTTTCTTTAGAGCACAGATGTTAATTGTGAGATAAAATTTAATTTGTTGATACTAAATTATATAGGCCAATCAAAATAAACGTAAACAGTATAGAGATCCTCTTTAAATTATTAATATATTTGTTATTTTATTGAGATTGATAAAAAAAAAATTTATCGAGTTTATCATCTAATTATTCTAGTCATTTTATATTTTCTTCTATTTTACTAGCCACAGCCATCATTGTAAAGTATATATAGTGATAAAATTATAAGAAACGCTTAAATAAAAATTGAATCTAGAGAATTAATCTTCAGCGTTGAGTACAACAGTGACCTAAAATTTGAAACTACAAAAATTATAGTTCACCATTTACCCCACTGTAAAAGCTCAAATTTCTTATTTATATTTAAATAGTGAATAATTTATAGGGCATGAAATGTTTTATCATCTATATGTTATTTCATTTATAACGTTTAGCATATAATAATATTTAAATTGAGGGTGATTAAAAATCTTATGCATCAATTTTCTTTGTAAAAAATTTTATTCGTTTTTTTTAATAAAAAATAAAAATTAAATTAAACGGTGCAATAATAATTATTTTTTAAAATTATATATACAATCTATTATATTTGAACGAGCCAATAAGTTATGTATACTCTATTAATAAATAAAAATAATTTAAAAAAAATTTTTTAATTTAAACGAGTAATTTTTATTTTAATTACGTATGCATATTTAGAATTTTGGTGCAGAACGTAATATTAAAATTTTTTGCCTATAAATGTTTGTAACATATAACACAAATTAGAATGTTCTAATTCATTAAGATACATATACATTAAATTATTTTTATAATGCGTGTACAAAAATATTTTTCTTTAACAAACGCTTATATTTATGCGTATTTAAGCATATATTTGATATATCTTTTATAATTTAAAGTATTCTCAAATATTCCATGCTCTATATCTTATTAACATTTTTAAAATGATCAGCGATATTAGATATAACATGTATTCATATTATAATCAGAATTGTATTTAAATTTCGAAAATTAGCGATAAAAATTAGTATTATTTGTTTTCAATAATAAATACAAAAAGCTTAAATTTGATATCAACATTTTAGAAAATATTTTAATTTCTTTTCTTTTCAAATAAAACTATATAAGATAGTTATTTGAAAAAAATAAAAAATTTTATTTTATCGCTTATTTTCATAACCAAAGATTTAATTTATACAAGACTTGTGTGCCAATATTTTTAGATATTAATTAGCGCATTAAAGTTATTTATTGATTTGTAACGTTCGACATAATTGTCAAAGGCAGATTGTGTAAGATATTCTGCTATAAAAGAATAAAAAAGAATATAGCCGTTAAACGATAAATTGAATTTATTAATTTTTTTATAATTTATGAAAAAATAAATCAAATACAAGCATGTTAAAAAGTCTAATTAAATGCAGTGTATAATGCTAGTCTAAAATGACAGAAAAATACGATTCTTTTACGTATAATTGAAGGTTTCAAGAAAATATTAAAAGATTTAAAAATATTTCAAGAACGTAATGCAAATAATTAAGGACTTACAAGTATCTATTTAAATTAAAAAAATAACACTTGTAATAATATTTATGTATGTACTTAGAAAATTAAAAAAAAAGTTCCATATAATATGTGAAATAAATCAAAATCATTAAAAATTTTGATAAAAAAATGTTGACAGTACGTTCTTTAATATTTCAAGTTTATATTAACAAACATTATTGTATTCAATTTTAATAATTTTAATATTTTTAATATTTAAATGAATCAAAATATTTCTTGAATATCTTTTTAATGTGAAAACATTAAATAAAATCTTTTGACGTTTGTATAACATTCAAAGAAACCTAAACGATTGCTTAGATATATTATTATTAATAAAAATATTAATGTTTGGAAATAGTACAAGCTTCTTATGTAGGATTACAATATACTTATATTTTTATATTTATTGCATATATAAAAATGTCTTTCCAAATATAGCATTTTATACATGTCTTATTTATTCAATGTAAATTTTACTTGAATTAGTAATAGTAAGAAAACGCGATGTTCTCTAAAAAGTGATATGTTTTAAATGTTTTTTTAAATAATTTATATAATTATATTTGTAATATTTTTTTATTAGAATAATCATTTTTTTGTAAAAAAAGTTTTACAAGTTTCAAATATTAATAAAAGTATCATACACAATAGGAACACGAGTCTATATAAATTTTAATCCTATATAAATAAATTTAGATGCCTCTAAAAAATTGAGCGTCAATTGAAATAGAATCAAATTTTATTGAATTGGTTTGTTTCAATCAAAAAAATATATTTTACAAGTATTATTTGTAATTATTGTAAACGTATTATAGAATATACCTTAATTTGATTCATATTTAAATAATTTTCACTTAAATAATAGTAGCTTTTGTAAATCAGCTCCTACGATACTTTACGTTATTCTAATACCAAAAGTATTGCGCTCGCAAATGCAACATTTATCTACTATAACACAACGTATTTTGTAAATAAACGAGCGTTTTGTATTTTATAAAAAAATATCAAAATAACTATCTATTTCATAGGTTTTGAATCCTAAAATATAAGTATAATAAATAAATTCAAAATTACTTAATCATTAATAAAACAAAGCCAGGAAATAAATCATTTATTTCTTTATATCATTTAAAAATAATAAATAAAATTTTAATAACTTTGGGACCAACCAAGATTTTGTCATTTAACGAGTCTTAAACTAAAAGTTATGACATTTATTATCAACTTAAAATCAAGTTTTGTTTAATACTATTTATTTTTTTCGCATATAAAATAAATTTTTTTAAAACAATTATAAGGATTCACATTCTATGTAAGATATACTGAAGTCCTATGTATCGTCAAAAATATGTTCCATGGAAATAAAATTTACAAAATAAAATCTAAATAATCATAAAAAAGTTTTTAATAATTAAATACATTTTATTGAAAATACATTGCTAAATCAACATTCTATATATATAAATCTGATTTTTATAGTTTTTACTTGAAAAATTTTACGTGAATTTTATTAATTTCTTAATGACAAAACCGATTTATATTAGACTTTATACAAAATTAAAATTTTATTATAATATACAATATATAATATTATTGTCTATTAAATTTTTAATAATTATAATTTTTAATAAATTTTTGCATCTAATAGGCGAAAAAATGAAGTTCCTTAAACACGAAATTATAATATTTATTATTTATTAATAAATAAGTAATATGTTTTTAAGTGAAATTTAAAAAATTCTTATTAATTAAAATATATACTTAATGGTTTTTGTATTTAAAGAAATATATTGATCTCGTTTAGGTACTATATACATTAAACAAATTGCAATTGAAAATTCACGATTATATATAAAATATAATTTAAAAATTTTCAAGTTGGTAAGTCATTGGTATAAATAGGATAAAAAAATATAAATAAAAAATACTTTACTAATACTCTCATTATATTTTTATACAAACTATTTTATTAAGCGATGAAAATTAAATAATGAATTAGACCTGAAAAACGTTTAAGAGTGAACCAAATATTCCCCCTTACTTGGCCAAAATAGATTATCTCTGATATTTTAAAATAATTTTATAGAATATTTAAAAGTATTTTTTAAAAGAATCAATCGAGTAAACTACTAAAATCTCGTTAAAATCATTTAAAAAACAAATACTCTGATTTTTAATAAATACAATTGTATATAAATATTTTACAATGGAAAAAGTAACGTGTCAATAATAATTTGCGTCTTCGATAAAACTTTATTTATATATTTACTTATATATACTTCATTAAAAATTTAATTTTATAAACTTGTATGTAAAAAAATCTGCATATTAATCACATGTAAATAATCAACGCACATATTACATATACTGTAAACTCGTATAGTTGAGTACATATAAATATTGAAAAATAAAAAACTTTAAAATTCTTTTCTCTAATGAATTAAATCAAATATAAATTATGTTTTAACATATTTTTAATTACAAAAAAAATATTTTTTTTAAACCGCAATTATCAATAATAAATAATAAAATAAATTAATAAAAACCATCACCTCGTAGTAAAAGAAGTCAATGGATTAATAAATATTGAATAAAAAGGTGAAATTCATCATAATGCTTTTTAAACGTACAAAATATTATTATAAGTTTAAGTAGATATGATTTCCGTAAATATAAAATTAAATTCTAGTAATACATGTATAATACTATGTATAAAATTAAAATTGAATCGACTTGGATGTGTCAAAGAAATCCTAAACGAAATACAACAAATTTAGACAGTATTGGTGAAAGATATAAAAAGGTTTGTGCTACAGAATCATATAATACAATTAATGCAATAACATGTTGAAAAGCAGGAAAGTTACAGTATTCATGACACTTTTGTCGTTCTTTGTGAAAAATGAAATACTTTGTGACACCTGCTAGACTTCTAGTAAGTGTTTTACCAAACAGAAAAAAATACTGTAGCATTATGTGCAAAAAAATATTTTATTCAGTCTTTTGCATCTGTTTTATTTTTAAAACAAAAAACTTCCATTAGTTACGAATGGTATAATTTTTTTTTAATTACGTGCAACAAAGTAATTATGTAAATATAATGTTAATTTTCATCTACATTCAAAAATTTATTTAGTAATTATTCAATTTTTTATTTTGTATGGTTGCAAAAATTCTGTTCTGTTCGATTCTGAGATATTCATTGTTCTTTTGTCGCGTATATTTTACCAATATTTCTAGTAGTTACCTAATCCCATAATGTTTAGAATTACAATTCAAATTTAGTTTAGTTTGTTCAACCACGTATACATTATTTTAATGTGTATATCACATTAATTTATATATATAAAAAATTTGTATGTACAAAATTTACATAAAATATTTACATATAAAATTTACACTTAAAAATACGGTTTATTCATAAAAATTTATATATTGCCTAATATCTGAAGTCTTAAAATTTCTAATTATTCTTTCAGTTAGGTATAGTAATTTTGTGAATCAGGTACATGCTGCATTACTGTTTGACCGTGTCTTTTTTAATTGCTTTTGCTTCTTTTTTTCTTGTAGAATATTCCTTAAATGTATTTTCTCTCTTCTTTCTTGTTTATCATTCTTCTGTTTATTCATCATTTTACTATTGCGTCTTTCTCTTTTTCAAATTTTTTTCATTTTATACAATTCGCTGATGTTCTTTTTTATATTTTCGACGTTATTTCTAATATTTTTTTTCTCTTCCTAAATCTACTATTCTCCAGAATTTGCTTCATTATTTTTACTGCAATATTGAAGAATTTACACATCTTCTTTTTCTTCGGTAGCCAATATCTGTTTGTTGTTATTTAATATTTAATTCTAAATTTTTTAGCACATTCCTAATTCATTTTCATAATCGTAATTCACGTCCTTCAGCTGAAACGGTATTATGTTTTTT
This sequence comes from Platyscapa corneri, assembly GCA_018907185.1. Classification (NCBI taxonomy): domain Eukaryota; kingdom Metazoa; phylum Arthropoda; class Insecta; order Hymenoptera; family Agaonidae; genus Platyscapa; species Platyscapa corneri. The sequence continues at coordinate 281,555 of JACCHW010000011.1, read as the reverse complement.
AAATTTAATGTGAATTTGAATTTTTCACGGTTGCTTGTAAAGGCTTGCATCTGATGATAATTTTATCCATTTTTTCTTACAATAACAGTGTAATCATCGCATTATTTTTCAAAATTTAGTTCTCACTATTTACTATCTCATTATACTGATCTTGTATGATTTAACTCTAAAATTTTTCTTTTATATATTTTTGTAATTATTTTAGGAGATTTTTCATGTATTATGAATTTTTTCTTCATAGAACTTACTTTCATTTGTTTATATAAATTTTATTTAAGTGATTACTTTCAATTTCCATTGATCTCTCAATATATTATGGAAATATTCGTAATACTCATTTATTTTACATATTGTAAATATTAAAGTTGAGTAGAATGCCTTATTATCAAGGATATTGTTCGTTACAGTTTGACAAAGTTGCACTTGTAATATATACGACTAACTTAGTGTTTATATTATTATTATTTAAGTTTTGTATGAAATGTTTTTCAAATAAAATTTTATATAAGTAAATATGTTTAGAAGAAAGAATTTAGAAAAAAGAATAAATATATTTAATTCAACTGTTATAATTTATGATTATTTTTATGTTTTATATTAATAAATAAGAACTCGATGTATATTATAAATGGAGATATATAAAATTAATACTGAAAAACTTGGTTATTATAATACTTATCTTTAACATAGGTAATTAAAAGGTAGTAATAAAAACTATTTATCTTATTATTCTAACTTCTGTTAATCTATAGTGTATATTTTGAGCTTATAAAATGTTTAAAGACACTTATAAAGTCCGATATATTTTTTAGAAATTTTTATCAATAATAATACTACAATGTAGTTTTATATATTTAAATGATTATTTTAAATTATTTATAAAATAGTAAAAATTAATTGATTTAAAGCAGTATTGATACAGTAAAAGTGGAAAAGGTACAATAATTAAGTAATACATCTAACAAGAAAATAAAACAAAGAATATAGTAAAATCAGTTAAAGTCTTTTCACGAGACAGGATTAGCGTGTAATGTTAATAAAAATATTGATATCTAATTTAACATAAAGAAAATGCCAAATTTCAGAAAAGTTCAAAAGAAGTAGATAATTCATAATATTCAAAGTTAACAAGAGAAAATTGAAGAAAATTTTACAAGACAAATGAAATTAATACCAGAAAAAAAATGAAGAAATAAAGTAAAAGAAGAATTTTTTCAAATAAAAATAAAAATGAGAAAAGTTTATAGAAATGATTAATCAAAATTATAGTTGGCTGTTACTCCAGGGTTTGTGATGTGGTGGAGGTGTGAAACGAATTGTGATGTTTGCGTAATATTTTAAATTCAACTTTATTATGTAGCACCTTAAATTACTTTGTCGATTCGACTAATAAGTTACTGTAGCGATTAGACTACAAAATCTGGTTTTAACGCCTTTCGGGCTTTTATAGGCTTTCCCTATTGCCCCTCTCTGGTCTTCTCGTTAATATAGCTTAAAAGGAAACGTCATTATTTTATTATTTTATCATTTTTGTATTTATGTTCTAAGTATAATGTTATTACTTTACGTGTGTTGATTATCTCTATATTTAAAACTATTATTTTCATTCATTTCTTTTATGTTTACAATTTCTAGTTGGTCATATTTTATTTGTTTCTTATGAGTATAGAATGTCGCGTTTAGTCTAAATTATAAACTTATCGCTTTTGATAACTAAATTGGATTTCAAATCTTGTGCGTTATAGCATTACATTATCGTACAATTTCGGCTTACTCGTTTTATAAACCAACCTTTTTCTATTTCCTTTTATTTCGTGTTCATAATTTTTTGATGATATTTAATTTTCCGCTTATCTCGATTACTTCGGTTACTCACTTATTATTTACTTGATGTTTATTTTAATTTTACAGATCTTATTATAACTAAAACGTGGCCCTTGGGGGAAAAAATACTCTACGTGTTATAAAATAGGGAAAAAGCCAATACATACAACGCGTAATTGCTTTTACATCTATATATGAGACAAAGAGTTTTTTCGCATCGTTCCTGCCCCCTGCCTCATCCTACTAACCAAACTCCTCCATACAATATTACTCAGTACACAACAGACTGATCAAGTCACGGTCGTTGATTCTACAGGTCCCAGCTTTACAGATTCGGCCAGCAATACTATGAGTGCAACTTCTGGGCCCGACCTTGCGGGGTCGCGTGTTCACGTTCGAGAGCCATGGTCCTGCTGAACTTCATTTTAGATTTGATTTTTCAGGCCTGGTCGCAGAAGTAGCCCTGCAGGAATAGTCTATTTTATGGAGTTAAAGAGCGATGCGGATCGAGAAAGAGAGAGATATGCGAGCAAAGTAGTTCTTGCGCTGCGCATTGTAAATAGTTGTGAAAGAGACAGAGACAGAGAGAGAGAGAGAGAGAGAGATAGATAATAGTAGAATAAAGAGCTGGAAGAGAGCTCTACCTACTGCTGAATCACTGACGCAGTTTGGAGTAACAGCGGGGATAGACTTAAGCTTGGCCTTTCGTGACTATGTGCCGAACAAGAAAATCTTTCTCCCGCAGTTTTCCATTTTCCTCAGAATACCTTGGACATCATATACGTTTCTCGAAATCCTTATGCTTTTGAATAAGTAAATAATTTAATTTTTGTTAGTTCAATATGTATTAATCGTTTTTATTTGGCATATTAGATAGTTAGGTCGATACATGAATTGTTTACGTCGGTAATATTAATTTTAAAGTTTCTTTGCTAAATTAAATGAAATAAGGCGGAAAGATTTACCACGCCTAATAAAAGATTAAATATATGTAGAGTCAATACGGTAATATACAAGATAAAGACAAATAAGTGTATGTATGAAATGTACTAGTATATTCGATAAAATCTGTAGTTTGCATTATACACGCATAGTAAACCTATATTTACGCGTCAGTGCACCACTTGAACAATATTGGTAAATGAAATTGCAATGGTGCGTCACCAAGCTCTACTGCTGTGTCACCAAGCTAAGACGGTGCGTCACTACGCCGCTTGGAACAACGAATTATCTTCGGTAATTCGAGTACCAGCACTACCCTCCAACAAACGGTCGTTCTGCAAGATTGGGTCTCCTCGGGCAGATCGCCTTCATCTTTTTCTTAGAATTCAGGGTTATCGTCTTCCTTAAGGTCATTCTCCAGGTTATCACGAAATCCGCTCCAGAGTTACATTTTATCTGTAGAGGTTGTAATCTGCGGCGGGCCCTCAAAATCCGCGGCTTTCTCGATAGCATACCAATCATGCGGATCGCTCCTGATGATCGGATATAGTCCGTGGGACTTTGTCGACAATTTTAATTCGGGCCTTGATTAGGTTCGCTCAATTAAGACTAAGATCCCCTCGCGGCAATTCGTCGGTGGTTGTCTGTGACTGTTGTATACGTCACGGTTATCTACTTGTAGGTGCTGTATTTTTTCCTCGCATAAACTCGTTTGATCTTCTCTTGCCTATCTGAAATGGTGGATTATCTCTGGGTATGCTCTGATTGCCTCTCGGAGCTGTGACTCTCCTGGTTGTCGGAGTTGGACCCCGAAGATTAAATCCTAGGGAACGATCCAGACGACTGGGTGCTGAGTCCAATTGATCGCTTGTTGGGCCTTATTGACTCTCCTGTACGAGTTTTAGGGTTTTCTGCCCTAAGCATGGTCATGAATGTTTTGACTCTCGGTCAAAAAATATTTGAGTGTGAGTTCCAGAAATGTTGATGCCAAGTGTTAATTCTCTTGATTGTTTCATGCTGCTCCGAAGACTTCGTAGGGAAGATCAAGTTGTGTTTGGTAAATGTGCCGATAGTCAAGAGCAGTTGTTTGTATCCCTTGCTCGTTATAGGTAGTGGACCTATGTGGTCGACATGGATTGTGTTCATCGGTACGGCACCCTTGGGGATCGGGTTCAATATCCCTTCGGTTTCTCATTGCTTGCTTGCCCCAAGAATATACGACAAGAAGTTTCGTATGGTTTTCTCCACTTGGCAGACAAGGTTCTTTATTTAGTAATCTTGTGTATGCAGTATGATCGTCTTGCGAACGCAGAAGTAATCAACCTCGTGTATATGTTATTGGGTTATTGGGTTATTGGGTTATTGGGTTATTGGTTTAGTGGGGATGGGGTTATTGGTTATTGTTATTTAGGGTTTATTGGGTTATGGGTTAATTGGTATTGGGTTATTGGGTTATTGGGTTATTGGTTATTGGGTTATTGGGGTTATTGGGTTATTGGGTTATTGGGTTATTGGGTATTGGGTTAGTGGGGTTAGTGGGGTTATTGGGTTATTTGGTGATTGGGTTATTGGGGATTGGTTGGGTTATTGGGTTATTGGGGTATTGGGTTTGGTATTGGGTTATTGGGTTATTGGGTTATGGGGTTATTGGGTTGATTGGGTTATTGGGTGGGGTATTGGGTTATTTGGGTTATTGGGATTATTGGGTTATTGGGTTATTGGGTATTGGGTATTGGGTTATTGGGTTATGGGGTTATGGTTATTGGGTATTGGGTTATTGGGTTATTGGGTTATTGGGTTATTGGGTTATTGGGTTATTGGGTTATTGGGTTATTGGGTTATTGGGTTATTGGGTTATTGGGTTATTGGGTTATTGGGTTATTGGGTTATTGGGTTATTGGGTTATTGGGTTATTGGGTTATTGGGTTATTGGGTTATTGGGTTATTGGGTTATTGGGTTATTGGGTTATTGGGTTATTGGGTTATTGGGTTATTGGGTTATTGGGGTATTGGGTTGGGTTATTGGGTTGGGGTTTGTTGTGTTATTGGGTTATTGGGTTTTTGGGTTATTGGGTTTGGGTTATTGGGTTATTGGGTTATTGGGTTATTGGGTTATTGGGTTATTGGGTTATTGGGTTATTGGGTTATTGGGTTATTGGGTTATTGGGTTATTGGGTTATTGGGTTATTGGGTTATTGGGTTATTGGGTTATTGGGTTATTGGGTTATTGGGTTATTGGGTTATTGGGTTATTGGGTTATTGGGTTATTGGGTTATTGGGTTATTGGGTTATTGGGTTATTGGGTTATTGGGTTATTGGGTTATTGGGTTATTGGGTTATTGGGTTATTGGGTTATTGGGTTATTGGGTTATTGGGTTATTGGGTTATTGGGTTATTGGGTTATTGGGTTATTGGGTTATTGGGTTATTGGGTTATTGGGTTATTGGGTTATTGGGTTATTGGGTTATTGGGTTATTGGGTTATTGGGTTATTGGGTTATTGGGTTATTGGGTTATTGGGTTATTGGGTTATTGGGTTATTGGGTTATTGGGTTATTGGGTTATTGGGTTATTGGGTTATTGGGTTATTGGGTTATTGGGTTATTGGGTTATTGGGTTATTGGGTTATTGGGTTATTGGGTTATTGGGTTATTGGGTTATTGGGTTATTGGGTTATTGGGTTATTGGGTTATTGGGTTATTGGGTTATTGGGTTATTGGGTTATTGGGTTATTGGGTTATTGGGTTATTGGGTTATTGGGTTATTGGGTTATTGGGTTATTGGGTTATTGGGTTATTGGGTTATTGGGTTATTGGGTTATTGGGTTATTGGGTTATTGGGTTATTGGGTTATTGGGTTATTGGGTTATTGGGTTATTGGGTTATTGGGTTATTGGGTTATTGGGTTATTGGGTTATTGGGTTATTGGGTTATTGGGTTATTGGGTTATTGGGTTATTGGGTTATTGGGTTATTGGGTTATTGGGTTATTGGGTTATTGGGTTATTGGGTTATTGGGTTATTGGGTTATTGGGTTATTGGGTTATTGGGTTATTGGGTTATTGGGTTATTGGGTTATTGGGTTATTGGGTTATTGGGTTATTGGGTTATTGGGTTATTGGGTTATTGGGTTATTGGGTTATTGGGTTATTGGGTTATTGGGTTATTGGGTTATTGGGTTATTGGGTTATTGGGTTATTGGGTTATTGGGTTATTGGGTTATTGGGTTATTGGGTTATTGGGTTATTGGGTTATTGGGTTATTGGGTTATTGGGTTATTGGGTTATTGGGTTATTGGGTTATTGGGTTATTGGGTTATTGGGTTATTGGGTTATTGGGTTATTGGGTTATTGGGTTATTGGGTTATTGGGTTATTGGGTTATTGGGTTATTGGGTTATTGGGTTATTGGGTTATTGGGTTATTGGGTTATTGGGTTATTGGGTTATTGGGTTATTGGGTTATTGGGTTATTGGGTTATTGGGTTATTGGGTTATTGGGTTATTGGGTTATTGGGTTATTGGGTTATTGGGTTATTGGGTTATTGGGTTATTGGGTTATTGGGTTATTGGGTTATTGGGTTATTGGGTTATTGGGTTATTGGGTTATTGGGTTATTGGGTTATTGGGTTATTGGGTTATTGGGTTATTGGGTTATTGGGTTATTGGGTTATTGGGTTATTGGGTTATTGGGTTATTGGGTTATTGGGTTATTGGGTTATTGGGTTATTGGGTTATTGGGTTATTGGGTTATTGGGTTATTGGGTTATTGGGTATTGGGTTATTGGGATTGGGTGGGTTATTGGGTAATTGGGTTATTGGTGTATTGTGTTTGGGTCCTTGGGTAGCTTTGGGTTCTTGGGTTCTTGGGTTCTATCTTGGGTTCGTGGGTTGCTTGGGTTCTTTTGGGGGGTTTTGGGCTTTTGGGGTTTGGGTGCTTGGGTTTTGGGTCTTGGAGTACCTTGGGTTCTTGAGGTTCGCTTGGGTTCTTGGGTTTCTTTGGGGTCGTGGGTTCTTGGGTTCTTGGGTTCTGTGGGTTCTTGGAGTTCTTGGGTTACTTGGGTTCTTGGTTCCTTGCGGTTCTTGGAGTTCTCTGGTATCTTGGGCTTCGCTGGGGTTTTGGTTTTTGGGTGATTGGGTTTGGGGTTATGGGTTTTTGGGTTTGGGTTTTGGGTTTTGGGTTTGTGGGTTTTGTTTTTGGGTTATTGGTTTTTGGGTTTTTGGGTTATTGGGTTATTGGGTTTTTGGGTTTTTGGGTTATTGGGTTATTGGGTTATTGGGTTTTGGTTTTGGGTTATTGGGTTATTGGGTTATTGGGTTATTGGGTTATTGGGTTATTGGGTTATTGGGTTATTGGGTTATTGGGTTATTGGGTTATTGGGTTATTGGGTTATTGGGTTATTGGGTTATTGGGTTATTGGGTTATTGGGTTATTGGGTTATTGGGTTATTGGGTTATTGGGTTATTGGGTTATTGGGTTATTGGGTTATTGGGTTATTGGGTTATTGGGTTATTGGGTTATTGGGTTATTGGGTTATTGGGTTATTGGGTTATTGGGTTATTGGGTTATTGGGTTATTGGGTTATTGGGTTATTGGGTTATTGGGTTATTGGGTTATTGGGTTATTGGGTTATTGGGTTATTGGGTTGGGTTATTGGGTTATTGGGTTATTGGGTTATTGGGTTATTGGGTTATTGGGTTATTGGGTTATTGGGTTATTGGGTTTTGGGTTATTGGGTTATTGGGTTATTGGGTTATTGGGTTATTGGGTTATTGGGTTTGGGTTATTGGGTTATTGGGTTATTGGGTTGGGGTATGGGTGATGGTGGTTTGGGTTATTGGGTTATTGGGTTATTGGGTTATGGGGTTTGGGTTATTGGGTTATTGGGTTATTGGGTTCTTGGGTTATTGGGTTATTGGGTTATGGTGGGGTCATTGGGTTATTGGGTTCTTGGGTTATGGCGGTGTTGGGTTCTTGGGTCTTGGTGCTTGGGGTCTTGGGTTCTTGGCGTTTTCGGGTCTTGGGTTCCAGACTTGGGGTTCTTAGGGGTTCTTGGGTTCTTGGGGTGTCTTGGGTTGCTTGGGTCTCTGGGGTTCTTTGGGTTCTTGGTTGCTTGGGGTTCTTGGGTTCTTGGGTTTTGGGTTTTGGGTTCTTGGGTTGTTTAGGGATTCTTGGGTTCTGGGTCGTGGGGGTTCGTGGGTTCTTGGGTATCCTTGGGTGTCCTGGGCGTTCTTGGGTTCTTCCGGGTGTTCGTGGGTTCTGGGGTGCTTGGGTGCTTGGGGTTTTGGGTTCGTGGTGTCGTGGGGGTCGTGGTTCTTGGGTTCTTGGAGTGTTGGGTTCTTGGGTTCTTGGGTTCTTGGCGTTCTTGGGTTCTTGAGTTCTTGGGTATTTGGGTTCTTCGGGGTTCTTGGGTTTATGGGGTCTATGGGCGTGCTATGGGTTTTGGGTTTATTTGGGTTCTTGGGTGCGTGGTTTCCGGGGTGCTCTCTCTCTCCCCCCCCCCCTAGCTTCGGCGGCCCCGCGCCGCTTTC